>OX352259.1:60000-5727894 GCA_947086405.1 Esperia sulphurella
CGACACGAAATGTAGAGGAGCACGGGCAGTTTGCAGAGGACCCATTTTTTTTTTAAAAAAGTCAGGGGTGCTCAACTTTTTTTGGTTTTTTTGTTTTCCAAAAGCGAGCGAGCGAAGCGAGCGCGCCGCGGCAGCGGGCCGCCGAGCGGCACCGCGAGCGCAGCGAGCGTGGTGCCGCGCCGGCGGCATCCGAGCGAAGCGAGCGTGCCGCGGCAGCGGCACGCGAAGCTTCAGGCGAGCGCTGCAATTGTACAGCGTTTCCCTTGCTCCGGATCCTCCAGTTCCGAGAGGAGCGGGTGCGCCGCGCGGCAGCGGCGAGATCGTCTCTCTTAGTCCACCCATCTTCACGTCTTGTCGTGTCGGATGTAAAATTTACAGAGGTTAGACAGTCTCTGTTCCAACAAAACACACAACGAGCGAATCTCTGTGCCAGAGGAATAGCTTATGTTACGTGCGTTCACATTGCTAATCAAACGTTTCAGGCGCTTTGCGTCAAACATTTCAATTATTTGTCTGTCGTTTTCACACTGCTGATAGAATGCGTCTCCATGCAGCATAACGGTCGGTCATTGGCCAGGTCATCTGCCAGCCAGCCAGCCACCCGGAGCTCGTCCTCCACGCACGCCCTGCACCCTCCACTTGTCCCCCAGTACGATGAACTTCTCCAGGTTGTGCCTGGGAGACCGCACATGAACTATTTAAAAATGAAGTTATTCATTCTCATGGCTGTACATGGTATACCACCAAGTAGTCTTTCTTCTCCAACACCACATCACAAAAGCATCCATTTCTGGTTTCAGAGCCATACAATAAAAAATTGATTGATATACCATTCATTGAAGGTTCCATTGGTAAGTAAGTGTAACACTTGAAATAAAACAAAATTTAAACTAATAGTAATAATTTAATAATAATATTACAAAATTAGAAATTAACGAATCGGAAATATTTTGTATTTTGTGAAATACACAATGCTGATTTTATTATTTCATATATAAAAAACATTATTTAACTTATATGTATGTATCCCATTCATCCATCAATCCATCCATCCATCCATTCATTCATCAGTATGAACATTCAGTCAGCATAGCATTTCAGACAGTTCTTTGTTGCTACCTACTGATTGTCATGTTCATCGATTACATTTGAAAAAAATTATCAGTATTAATGCACTGCATAGAGATTCCATTATTCTTTAAAAACTCAAATGTAGAAAATCACTATTTGGTGACTGGGTATGCTATAGAAAAAAATAAGTTTATAATCAGTCAACATTAACTTTACTATTCTCTATCAATAAGTTGAATTTTGATGGCTGCTATATTTTTCTTCAATTATTCGGAACGTTTCTTTAAAGAAGATAGTGTACATTTTGTTTTCTGAAGTTGGTTAATAAGCTTCTTCTTAATGATTCAAAGTCATATCTGAAAAAAAAATAGTAGTTAGGAAAGTTATTGGTTTTTTATCAATCAATAAATGAATGTTACTTTTTATCTCCACTGCAGGAGCACACATCTCCCTCTCTCCCATCTGCCGGAGATAGACGGAGGATTTGGCCTATACTCCCCGCGGTGGCCAGACGGGTTGGGGAGGTCTGTTTGATGTTTTGTAATGTATTCCCTCAGTCGCCTTGTATGACATCCACTGGAAGAGTTGTAGCAGCAGTATTATACTCTACCGGAAACTTATACGTAATAAAATAGAAATAATAACTTGGTTTTCAATCATTCCCATACTGCTGTAAGTTGCTTCGCCACACACTATCGCCAATTTTGTAGGTTATGCATGATTTATCATCATGTAAATGACAGTCAAACAACTTTGATAAAGTTCAATGTCACACATGTCTAAATGACGACGCTTTAACTCATTATCTTACCGAAACCATTGAAATTAAGTGAATCTTAATTTGAACACAAAATGAAAATACAAATGAAAATTTTAACCTGTCAAAAATGTTTGGAAGCCATTTTATTTATTTATTTATTTCATGTTGGCAGTATCTGCAATTTTTTCCCAGTGTGACCATAAAAATATAACTATTACAGTTAAACACAAAATACATCACAATTAATGTATCCGTTGCAATATAATAACATAATTTTAATTATTAAAAGGGTATAATTAGTAGGAATTTAATATTTACTACGAGACAAGTGGGCTTATTTTGTTCGTTCTTTCTACTTTTATTCCTGCACATACAGAATGTTCTTCTCACACTGGCAATACTAAACGAAAGTTGTTTAGTTGGTACAATGTAATTAACGCCTATATTTTTTTGTTTTATAAATGGGTATTATGGTTTGGAGACAAGTGCTGCCCCCTGATTCCCAGACACCAAACTGAAGCCTCTATCTATACATAATTACCGTGCGTTGATATTCAGAACTTTGGAACCGTATTTTGCAGAACTGAAAATACTAACTGTGCCCTGCATATTCTTATTCCAGGTCGGAGTGTTCGTACACACCCACCTGGACCAGTTCCCGCAGGTAGGAGCCGTATACAAATACTCGACCAGGAGCGGGCATAAACTAAAACCTACCTGTCACAGATTAAAAAAATCGGAAGGGTCGGTATATGTTCTAGGATCATCAACAATTTATAATAGTTTACCTCGAGACATGAAAAGTGCGGCTTCCACCAGCATATTTAAAAAAAAATTAAAAAAATTCTTATAGCTAAGGCATATTACTCAGTTGACGAATTCCTGAAAGGTGTTTCAAAGTATGTTACTTGACATTTGTGAATTTATGACATTATTTATTAATTATTATTTGTTACCTATGTGACATTCATTGTTAAAAACATTTTTGACTTGTAATTTTGTTACCAATAAATATGATTGTGATTATTCCTATTTTTTATTTATATAAATATATGTAGGTCCTGATACACTCTATACACGCGTCTATGGTTACAATTTGATTTTAAAAAATACCTTCCAAGTTGTCATATCTAGCTTACAGTCGTTATCTCCATAGGTTCGTAGAAAAAAAAGCAAAAACCAAATGTATGGAAGAAAACTGTACTTATATATACATTTGGAACATGGATTAATAATACAACGCACACGCAATACAAAATGATGAAGCTAATTAGAATTTTGAAAAATAACATCACAAGCCCTGCACTACATAATATAATATGTGCTCATGACAAACATTTAACACTTGACGAATTGGTGTTGCCACATACAACAAATATTAATCTAACTGACATGACATAATGTGTATTTTGTGAACTTCTATATATGTATATATATTAATAAAGTGGCAGCTTTGTTCTGACATTTAAATTATGGCTGTGTTCACGTTCATGTCATAAATAGTAAATTAGAACAGTTATCAAAATTTTATGTAAACTTATATTCTTTATTATATATGTATTGCAAACAAATTATTTTCTAATAATTTTACAAAGTATCTAAATCAATATTTTTATGTACACAATGTGATATAATACTGAACCGTTAGTTTGATGTCAGACAAATAGATGGCTCTGCTGTTGCAACAAAAGGCAACAGATAATTCTCTTTAAAAATAAAAATATTTATACGTTGAAAAACACAAAACGTTATCGTAAAACAATTTATTAAACAGTGTTATGGTATTCGTTTTTTATTTTTTATTGGTATGATGATAATAAAAATTTGTTTCATTTAATAGGCTGTACGAATTACCGTTTTTGTTCTAATTGAGAGAAAAAATGAAATTTTCTCAGAAATAGGCGCCAAACGGCAAAACTTTATAGTGACAGCAGCTACACTGATGAGAGTGGTGAAAATTTTAAAAGATATTTCATACCAAGTCATCGCTGCTGCTACTGTTTTATTTGTATTTATCTATTTAGTAATCAAGTAGTGTATCTATATATTTTAGGAGGAGGATTAAAGTGCAAGATCACCTATTAGGAAAAGGTATGCAAAAACCATTAATAACATTATGTTCATAATATTGATAACATATTTATAATAACATCTCAATGTTGGAGAAAGTTTGTCGTCACTCATTGATGGTGATCTTCGCATGTGCGTTGGATCACAATCTAATAACATTTCCGTTGCAATCTTCAGGTATCGAAGCGACCATTTTCTTTTTCTTATGGTTTCGCACAATCAGGTTATACTGGAATATATATAATAAAAATACCATTGTCCTATTGTAAATTCCGTATGTACCAGGATTCCACACGATGTTTATGTTCATGGAAAAGTCGGGGAATCAAAGTGTGGGCTGAAGGGGTAGGGCACTGTAGAAAAAACACAAAACCACAAATTGGCGGGAAAAAAAAGTTGTGACTGAACAAACCATCTATGTTTTTGTTAGTGAATATACATATTTTTTTCTTCCTTTCTACAAAGAATTTAATAAGATTTTCAAGGCCAACTTCCACATAACTTTGGACATTGTCACAACAACCACTAAACAAAGTTGTTCTTAATATATATGATATTGTAAATACATTAATTAATTATAATTTCAGGACAATGATGAATGCAACAGAGACGACGATGCATCCAACGAGCGTTCAGTGCACGGCGCAGGGTTCTATGCATCAGAATACGCTGCTGAATGGAGGTGACCAGCAGAGCGCGATCATGTCTACCGTTGCCGTTGGAATGATGGCCTATGCAGGTTTTTTAGTTAATTCACGAAATATAGACACAATTTTGAATTGTGGAAATCGTGTCTATACCAGTATGTTGCAGGGAACCTCTCCTCCTCGGTTTATAACACCCGAGGAGATAGACAATCAAACGATTGTAATTGATGGCATTCAAATTGAAATCTTGAAGCCATTCCTTCTGCACTCCAGTTCGAACAGAGAACACCTAGATCAAGTTATAAATGGATTACTGCATGATCCCAATAATATGATCGGTTACATGTTCACCGGCAACCAAAAAACTATAACTTTCTGGAAAACTGCCGGTGACGTTTGGTTTGTTTTCAATTCTCACGGCGTCGACAGTTCGGGTCTTTTGAGTTTAGAATCGGCTGATACAAACAAATCACGCCTCTTTCGTATCGAAGGTGTCCATTCGTTGTGCTCGTTTCTGATCATGAGCACGGCGTGCGATCACGACAACATGAGTTCGTGCAGTGTTCATCGTGTCAATGTGACATCGTGCACGCCACAAACGACGGGTTACAGCTGTGTCGCAATAGGAACGAAGAGCCAACAAGACATGCCCGGCGGAAACAACACACAATGTGTTGTGATGTCTGCATGTGCCAACGCACTATCTGTAGCCAAAGGTGGGACTGAGTTTACAACTCTGGACATTGAAAACATTCTGAACGATGGAAATGACATATACTTGAATAAAGTTCTCAACGGTGGTCCAACGCGACTAATTGAACCTGAAGAAGTACCCAATACATTCAGTGTTGGAGAATTTACTATGACTGTGAGTACACCGGCTTGGGTCACTTCCCATCTCTATCCACGTGTTGAGAATGATCCACAAGCCATTGTGGAGTTGACCAAATCTTTGAGTACTCAAATATTTGACAACTCTTACACAAATGCAACAGGTTTGTTTCTCACAGGCCAAAATGCAACAATTTCATTTTGGAAAGATAGACGTGCATCTCCTGCGATAGATTCCGATCCGACCGCGTGCAGTGAACCATCGTCACAAGAAACCTATTATTTATTCAATTCACACGCGGTCAATGACAAAGGTGTGTACGACGTTGCAATTCCCGAAATGAATAAAGCTAGACTTTTCAAATTACATAATTTGGCAAGTTTAGCTGCATTACTGATAAAAAATAAAGTATACTATCGCACAAGTATGGAACTGCAACAGTACACAATTCACAAAATGACAGTTGAAGTTGGACAATCTAATGCAATTGCTGTACAAGTTGTTTCAGGTTCCGATTCGAACGTTGTTACAACGGCAAAGTCAACAACACCCGACGCCGCAGGAAAGACATCGGTGACCAAGAAACGTGGTCGCCCAGCAAAAGTGAAACGTGGTCCTGCAAAACAAAAGAATAACGCACACCTGGATGCCACTAGAAAATATGATAAATCGAATCCAGACCGGAAGACGGTCCGTCGGAATCTTGAAATATCTAATGACACATCTCAACATTTCACAGATTCCACATCAAATGACGAATGGATCACGGTGACCAGGAAGCGTGGCCGGCCGACAACAACAAAAGCTTGCCCCCCGAAGCAAAACAAGAAGCCCCGCACGGATGTGGCAAGCACCAGATGCACCACCAGAAGGCGCGCTGTAACAATGTTAAAAGAAACAACGACCACGGCGGCAAAACTCCCCAAGGAGTTGTCCAACATCACAGCAAATACATTTGTAATGTTGCTGTCTGATTATGATGATGATACATTAGAAAGCTCCACTGAAGATTCTAATGACGATAATGTAAGTTTTATAATAAGCCCTAAATTATAATTTTACATATACACACAAGGACGTGACAAGGAGAAGGAACTTGTTGGTGACATGTATTCATTTATCTAAAACAACAACCAATTTGTATAAAGTAATATGTTTTTATTTAGATTCAAATTGATTCACACCTCTGATATTCAAATTCAACTACTGAACCACAATTACACACAATTATATTATTATTTTGGTTTATAAATATTGTGTGTACAACATAACATACAAATTCAACCTGAAAATTTAAACATTAATTAATGAGTGCCTTATATACAATAAATATAGCAAAGTATAGGAAATGTAACGTTTGTAGCTTACCCGATGACTAAATAAAGAAATATTTATGTGTGTGTGTTTAATTTCTCAGATCACAATAATCACTGGAGGAGACAATAACGCCTTTTGGAATGCTACCAATAAAGTTTTGGAATTGAGCAGTCAAACTGCATCTACGAGTCAAACACAATCAAGTTTGACTCAGTCTCAACCAATTCACGTTGTTGAGGTATGTTGAATATAAATTCCAACAATAATTCACTACACACACACACACACACACACACACACACACGCACACACACACACTAATGATAGTACAATATCAATACATACATTAAATTGAATTTAACCATATTTATCAATTGTGTCCGCAACTCCGCTCGCATTGAATACTCACTTTAAATATGACTTCGACTCCGACACTAATGCAAACTCACAAACCCAAGCCCGCTTCCGACCCCCCTGCCACGTCCACTTACACTCTCTCTCTTTCTTTCTCGCACACCCACTTCAGATTCTCCATCTCATCGCAATGTGAATATATATATATATATTTCTTTGTCATATATTGCATACTTACTATACGCAATAAACCGATGGTGATGTAATGGTGATAAAAATTGAATGTTACTCTTTACTCTAAATTTTATACCTACATTTTTAAAATCAAGTTAGTAGTTTTTACGTGACGCGACACAAAGCGCCATCTATTAGTAATTATTGACATCAAACGCATTGTGACTATGTATTCAAATTCTATAAATGTATATAATTTTGCGATCTAGTATCGTTGCCAAAGAAGTTTAAACAAAATCATATGAACGAAAATGTTCGATGAGTCGGAACGCAAATGAATAAGTTGACAAAAACTGTAGACGATATAGTACCTTTAAAAATAGGTATTCATACATACATAAGTACACAAAGAAACTGCAATATATATATTATTATAAAACAGACAAATATATTAAAATAAATTATAATTACATAAAATGAAACATATTTCAGTCCACACTCATAGAGACTGTATGATATGAATTACCATGAATCACTCTATAAAAATAAAAAGAAAATCCAACTTTGCCGCGCGAAATTCAACTTTTCTTCATATTGCCGCCTTACTCAGCGACGTAAGTAATGAATTTTTTAACATTTATCTTATTCGTTTCTTTCTATTATAGATACATGTACTTCTAACACCACGAATGAATTGTAAACGTTGAGGAGGTTGCAAGAATGTTTTTAATTATAATATTACAGTAAACATGTTGTCTTAAAACCAACAAATAGTTTTAAAATTTTTTACATCAGCAATTCTCAAATTCAATGACTAATTAAATAATTAATAAACTCATAATACATTCATGTAGAACCTTTTTTATACATTCATAAGTCATATAATAATAAAATACGGTTCATATTCATGTGCTTATTAAATATAATTTATATCTTTACAGAAAATGGACAACAGCACCTGGAATGTGGGGAAGGTGATCATTATAAACGTAAATATTTTAGTGTAGTTGTTTTTAGTAAATTATTAATACAAGCCCGCGGCTTTGTCTACGTGAACATCCAAACATTACAAACTTATAATGTACCTATACTGTAGTATAGGTAGCAGTTGAGTCTCAAAATACATCGTCAACACAATCATCATCATCATCATCATTACATTTACATTACAGCCGTACATTTAGTCAGTTATTTATTTATTTATTCAAAACATTGAAACATTACAGATTATTATTCCATTGCGGTACAATAACTTTTATGGTAAAGCCGAAACAGGTATTACTCTCTCTAGCATTCCCTTACATCCCGTCCTATGTTGTTTGCGAACACGTCACAGTGCTACGCCTCGGCGAGCAGGGCGCCAGGCAGCTGCCGAGCGCGCGACGGGCGAGTGTGGCGCATGAATAGGGGGCGACTCCACGCTTGTAGATACCACTCGGGAACGTACAGCTTTAGTACCGTTCCGACAAGATCCACACGATAAATCTTGTTTCTGATTACGTGTAAGACGAATTCTCTCAGGGCTAAGTTTCTCCTCAGTTCGAGGGAATCGCAATCTACATGTCCCTCCAAGAAACGAGTCGGACACATGAAAAGGTAGTATCGACGGTTTTTCTAAACAAAGATCATAAGAAACGTTTTTGAACTTGTTCCAACATGAGAATATATTTGTTCTCCAATACTTTCCGCTATTAAACTAAGTAGTCTCTTTATATAAACAAGGCATAAAAATTAACTCTACACATTGTACAGTCAGTACCTAAGCGTAAACCAAAACGTTTGAACCTAACCAACCCGTCTGGCCAGCGCGGGGAGTGTAGGCCAAATCCTCCGTCTGTCTCCGGCAGATGAGAGAGGGTTGTGCTCCTGCCGAAGAACGTATCACGACAACAGCAGGCGAGGGCCAGAATCCAATTGAACAATTTTACAACAATAAATCAAATCAAAACTTACCAATCTCATATAAAACACCTCTGTACTTTCTTCTTCCTCTCCTTCACCACCTCCCATTCCCGCTGACCTCGTCTTCCTCCTCTTTCCACCCAATTTTTTTTCCCTCCGACTTCCTTTCCAACTCCCGTCCCATTTATTTGCATACCAATCCAACTATACGATAATATGTATATCAAGAAGATAAATTTGGTTACATGTCCATTCATTTATCGATTAGGTACTGAATTTTTACAAACAATGATCATGTACATAAACAAATTGTTACTGTCTTTCATTTACAATAATAAATAATAATTCAAACAATTTACCTAATAAATTTGTATTTTATAATCATTAGAAAGCCACCACCAGCACCGCCACCACCACCACCGGGAGGAAGCGCCGCCGCAGCAGAAGGGGCCGCGGCGGCATCCATCGCGGCGGTCGCGGCGGAATGGGCGGCGGTCGCGGCGGTCGCGGCGGTCGCGGCGGTATGGGCGGCGGTCGCGGTGGTATGGGTGGCAGTCGCGGCGGGATTGACGGCGGTAGCGGCGGACCACCGCCCGCGGCCGTTGCCAACACAAAAATGCAGGCACAGCCCGCCGCCACTACCGCTGCCGAGCAGCGGCCACCACCCGCCGCCGCTCCTGCTGCCTGCAACCGCCCACCACCACCACCACTCCAGCCACCGCCACCGCCAGAAGTAAGGAAATACAACGACAATAAATTCATGTATTAACAGAATACTATAAAAGTATTTATTATTATGTAAAACTCACTTACTTACATTACACTGTACACTTTTCAAAATAGTTTTTATATCTTACTCTATAAATACATTTTTATACAATAAAAAAAAAATTGCACCACATTATCTCCCTCTACTATTCTAATTGTTATTCTAATTTTTCTACCTAATACAAAATAAACAGTAGAAAATAATGAAAATTACCTTCACTTCTGGGCGTAGAGTTCAATCCAACCCTACATCGCTTCTTCATCCCAATCTTGAAGAACATCACCGTCCCTCCCACTCCTTGATATATTTACACTCATACACGGAACACTTACATATACACCTTTATTATTTATTATCATCACACTTATTATATACGTTCTATCTATTCTATGTATTATACAACTAGCTGACCTGTGCCCACTTCGTTGGGCGGTAAACATTTTTCTTGCGTATTTAATATTTTATCTCTTAAACTATGCAACCAAAAAATATACTGTAAAAATGAATTTTATCTAAATAATAAAATTTCCTTGGTGATAGAGCAATTTACTTCTAAATAAATAGATTAACGTCATCATCATCATGTCAGTCTTTAGACGTCCACTGCTGGACATAGGACTTCCCCAATGAACGCCACCACACGCGGTCCTCCGCCCTCAGCATCCAGCCGCTTGAAGCCACTTTCTCAAGGTAGTCAGTCCACCTGGCGGCGGGGCGTCCCACCCTGCGCGTGCCGATCCGTAATCTCCACTCCAGAACTCGTCTGCCCCAACGGCCGTCAGTTCTGTGGCCCTTGGCGACTTGAAACTTGTGGACCAGGCCCACCAGAGTGTCCACATGATATGAAAATACACTTTTGAATAAATTATTACAGTTAAATACATGAAAACAAATTAAAATAATACTTTTCTTTTGCAGAACATGGATGAAGAAGAAGATGACGCTCTATTTCTAATTCTTTAGTTTTTTTATTTTTTATTTTTATTACTTTTATTTTTATATTATTCCATTTATTATAACAAAAAAAAAGATATTTGTTTTACTACACCCTACACCCACGTCACCTGTTACATTTTCAAATTGTCTTTTAAACATCACAAAAGGATAGCTCGTTTCAGAGAATCAAATAAATAAATAAATCAAATTACTAAGTACATAACTTTATTGAAAAGAGTCATTACATTTTTGATTAATAAATTCTTCTTCTTTCTTTTCTTTTCAAACATAAGAGAATCGATAAATTAAACGAGAAATCCTATTTTTGAGCGTACTTTCGAGATCGCTTCAAGCGAGCATAGCAAGCGTGCCGCGACACCCGATTGACAAAGATTTCTAAATGACGGAACAAATGTACAAAACCTGATCCATGCATCCCTGGTTACATGACCAAAGTGAACTATTTTTTGAAAGTAGTAATTTTTCCAAAAAAGAAGAGCACAGCCACTGAACCCATAACAGCCTCACCAAGAAGTTGGTACCTTGGGCTCTCCAGTGCTCCCACCCGGGCGTGGAATGATTTTAACATCAAACCTATACAGTGACACCGTTTTAAAGTTTAAATTTTTAAGTAAAGCTGCCCTATAAAAAAAGGGCAAACACAGCCCTCTGCGGGCCGCTCGCGGCCCGCGGCGCACACGCGAACCACTAGTCTCTAATATATAAAGCTCGATTACGGTGATCTCTTCTCTCTAATATATATAGCTCGAAGGATTTCTCCGGACCCCGAATTGTTCTCCATGATCCCGCGGAGTGAGCTCAAAATGATGTACGGGACATGTGACGAGATCGGTTGTCCGAGTACGAGAAAAATCTCAAAAGTGGAGAAACTCCTCGAGCTGATCTCCCACACACAAAAGTTTACGGCCAGCCCAAACGGTGCGTCCTGGAGAAAAGTTTGTCTGAAACAAAACGTCGAGAAAAAAAAAAAAAAAAAAAAAAAAAAAAAATCGGCGCTGGGTGCTGTGTACATTTTTTTTTCAATCAGACGGCGGGTGCGGACGCGGCGGGTCGCTGAAGGTTTCCGCTTCCTACCCGAGTTGTTCTCCGGGAAGGAGACGAGACGGAGGGGAGTCGTCATACCAAAAAACGTGCGCCATCGCCGGGCGATCTCGAGAAAAATCTGAAAACTTACAATCACCCGGCGGTTCGGACGCGGCGGGCTGCTGAAATTTTGGACACGTTATTTCTCCAGGAACGAGTCGAGCTGCACGGTCATAATGTACGGGACATGTGTAGGCCTTCACCGGCTAAAACCGACGACAGTCTGAAAGTTACACATTCTCCTCGGCATCACCTCCGGCCCCTACGGCCCGCACGAACGGTGCGACCTACAGAAAAATTTACTCGACACGAAATGTAGAGGAGCACGGGCAGTTTGCAGAGGACCCATTTTTTTTTTTAAAAAGTCAGGGGTGCTCAACTTTTTTTGGTTTTTTTGTTTTTCAAAAGCGAGCGAGCGAAGCGAGCGCGCCGCGTCAGCGGGCCGCCAAGCGGCACCGCGAGCGCAGCGAGCGTGGTGCCGCGCCGGCGGCATCCGAGCCAAGCGAGCGTGCCGCGGCAGCGGCACGCGAAGCTTCAGGCGAGCGCTGCAATTGTACAGCGTTTCCCTTGCTCCGGATCCTCCAGTCCGGGGACTGTCCATTTTGTTTAGTCAGGGGTTCTCGACCTTTTACCGGCAATCGAGCGGAGCGAACATGCCGCGTCTCCCTTAGTCCAGGACCTCCAGTCCCGAGAGGAACGAGTGTGATCGGCGAGAGTGTCTCGCCAGCGATAGTGTGCATCGTCTCTCTACGTCCACCCACCTTCACGTCTTGTCGTTTTGGAAGTAAAATATTTGTAATGTCACTTATATTATAGAGAATAGACAGTCTCTGTTCCAACAAAACACACAACGAACGAGTCTCTGCTAGAGGAATAGCATATGTTACGTGCGTTCACATTGCTAATCAAACGTTTCAGGCGCTTGTCGTTTTCACACTGCTGATAGAATGCGCCTCCATGCATAACGGTCGGTCATTGGCCAGGTCATCTGCCAGCCAGCCACCCGGAGCTCGTCCTCCACGCACGCCCTGCGCCCACCACTTGTCCCCCAGTATGATGAACTTCTCCAGGTCGTGCCTGGGAGAACTCTTTAAAAATGAAGTCATTCATTCTCATGGCTATACATTCGCGTGGACAACTTAACATTACACATCATTATGTATTACTAAATCCTAAAAGCCTCTTTAATATCGCAGAAAGTTTAAAAATACAGTAATTATAAGAACATCAATTAGTTACAACATGTGTACGCCGTCCAACCCCTCGTGGTGAGGCATAGTCCCTAGGATGCTAACGCTATTACCTTGCTGGATTGCCAGGCTCACATGTTGTGCAAGGTAGGCGCCAGCCCTGAGGTCCTAAAAGAAATCTATTAATCTGGTTATGCTTTTTTTATATTAATGGGTTTGCGCTTGACTTCAATCTCACCTGATGGTAAGTGATGATGAGGCCTAAGGTGGAGCGCGCCTACCAAGAAGATGCCTATTCACTCCTCCTTTAAAAAGATCCAAATTGTACTTGTCCGGAAATACCCAAGCTGGTAAGCTGTTTGTTCCATTCTTTAGCAGTTCGCATCATGAAAGAGGAAGCAAAACACTACGTGCGAGAGCGTCGTATGTCTACTGCATAAGGATGAAGGGCCTCACCACGTCTGGTAGCACGTGGACTACAGATTTCTGGTTTTTCATTTTTAAATAAAGTTAATATTTACTTCATATTTATCATTAAAAAAGATTATCATATAAAAAAATGGCAGGTTGTATTTCCCTTTCCCCCTTTCCACCCCCTATCCGTTCTTTCCTTCCGCGTCCCCTTCCCACCACATTGAAAACCCTTTTCTCCACCCCTTCCCGCTCCCTACACCCTATCCCGCCATTTACCTTCCCCCTACTTTCCTTTTCTGATCCCCCAACTTTTCCATGGTTTCCACTGCTCCCCTCCCTCTCTCCTACCACCTCAAATTCCCGCTAGCCTCGCTCTCATCTTTCCTCTCCTTCTCTTCTTCCCTAACTCATTCCCTCCCTACTTGCCCCTCCCCTTCACTCTCTTCTTTCCCATCCGACTTCCTTCCCCTCTTAATACCCTCCCTTATCCTTGAGACTTATTTTGCATATCCAATTAACTGTACAACAAAATATCTGTCAAACTGCTGGACATAGGCTGTAGACGATGGTGATGGTGAAAAGCAAAGAAAAGTCCAACATAACGAAAAAGTCACTAATTTTTATTATACGTAAAAGCAGGTAGTATACAGACAGTCCTTAGCGCGCAGCGTGTATCGCGAGAGATTGGTAGGCGACGGACTGGTGAGTGCCCCTCCCGCTGCGCCCTCGTACCCCGCGAGCGTCCTCAAGTAAACAGGTGGGTATCACGTGACACAGACGAGCGTGTCGCTTACATAGGCCTTCCCCAATGAACGCCACCACACCCGGTCTCCTTCCCTGCGCCCGCGCAGGCCTAACCGGTTTGCAAGGGCCGCGCTTATCAGTGACACGGTCGAACCGTCGTCAAGCAAAGCGTTCGCACTAATAACGTCACCGTTCGATCCGTGAATGTTTATAGGCATCACTTTTAACAACACTGCACAGCTATGTAAGTTTATGTGAGCCACAGTCTCTGTTTGAGTGTCTATTGAGTGCACTTGCACTGGGCGGCTGTCGTTATCGTCCCGTCAACTCGAATGTGAACTATCACGCGGTATGTAGTGTAACATCCGGTGATGATTTTCTCCACATCCTACTACGTCACAAACAGGAGCGGGACAAGTCTGTCGATCGTGACGGGACAACAAACACTTGTAACAGATACCGCACGTATCATTTTCAGTTTGTCCGCTCTGTACTAAAATTGTTTGTGGTTTGTTTACACTATAGTCATAAAACTTGAGCTTATAGTCAGAGCGCGTGTTCATCAAACTAGCAGTGCACGTAGAAGTTTTGACAGCTTCTTCATAAAGAAAATTAGATAGAATATCCAATCTTGATTTTCCGCCTTGTTTGATGATAGGGTAGCTGTAGTCGGTCCATTTAGAGAGTAGTATAGTTCAAATTCAAATTCAAATCGTTTATTGTTTTAACCTATATAAACATCATATATGCAAAGGTTCTCCTTTTAAGTAAAGATATACCTATGTTAGGAGGACCCCACTCTTCCCTGAGTGGATTGGTTAATATAATTTATTAATTTATTACAATATAAAGGATGTAGGTGTATAAGTACGATGTGTGTGTGTGTGTGTGTGTGTGTGCGTGTGTGTGTATGTGTGTGTGTGTGTGTGTTTACATGTATGTGGGTGAGTACCCGAATCCTTGTGACTGCGTTTGTGCAATTGTGACTATGTTTTTGTATGTAAGTGGGATTTTATTATTGTGGAGTGACTGCCCTACGGCTACTTGGTCTTGGTTGCGACTCGTTGCTATGGTCATAGTAACGACACAGTCTGAGATGGCCAGGGGCCAGAGTCAGAAACGGAATCATCCAAGAGGATTTAGTAGCACCTCAGTCTCATTATAGTCTATAGACTTCAGCCACCCGAGCGTCGTCTTCTTACAGTCATAGAGTTTCATGGGATGTATGCTTATGTTTTTATTTAACTTGTTATAAATGCGCGCCGCTTGTCTGTTAAATTGATGGTTGGCAAAAGTTGTTCTGCATGTGGCAGCATCAGCAATTTTGAATTTCTTTCTTCTACTCTGGTTCTTTGCCTCAAGTACAACTGATTTATGTGTTTTTAATACTGAGTGTAGAATGTATAATTTTCTTACTGTAAGTACATCAGCTATTTTATAAAGTACCTCAGTGGGAAATCTACGTGGTTTAAAGTACATGACTTTCAGCATATAGCGTTGAGCCCTTTCTAAGTCAATAAACTTTGTTTTAGCTGCCCCACCCCATACTGTTATGCAGTATACTAGAATAGACTGTACCAACGCAACGTAAATTTGGCCAATAGTTTTAGTTGAACATATATGTCTGAGTCTTTTAAACAGCCATATCACTTTTCTTGTTCTTTTCATCATTAACTCTAAGTGATTGTATCATTTCAAATGCTGGTCAATTATTACTCCAAGGTACTTGGTATTTGTAACTTTATTGATTTGAGGACAGTTACAGATATGTTCTTCTATATAAAGAGGACTGTGTAGTTGGTAGCTTAGACAAAACAATAGTAGCTACACTCATTCCCTGCAGGTACTCTTCACGGCCGAGGGCACGTACAGCTGCTACGTAATTCTGCACTTTTATTGAAAATGCAACAATATCCTTGTGGTAGTCTTGTGGCATAGAGTTTAGCTTTTTAATTTCTAGCATAATCCGTGAAATGATGACGTCAGGGTTTCCAAACTGTAGCTCTAAAGTGGACATCACTATTTGAGGTGAAGTGGCACTAATTATCAGAGCTGTGACGGCATCTTTGGCGGGACCACGAAGACACTTCCTTAATCGCCATAAGTTTTCCTTCTCGCTGAAGTTACATACTTCCATAGACTCCTCGTACGCTTGCTTAAACTGCAGCCACTCCATAAAGTCACCAGAGAAAATAGGGAGTTCTCTTGGTGTGCTGATTCGGCTGAGCAGGTTAGCATGTTGATTGTTGGTGACAGAAGTGGAGACTAGGTCCTTCAGTGCGTAAGCCAACTGTTGAACTGAACCTTCAGTGCCGACTTGAGCTGCCGGCGGGCACAGCGAGTCCTTGGGTTTAATTCCAATATTGCGAACTTCCTGCAACTCCAGTTCTTGCTGACTTCGGTCTATCCACTCCTCAATATCACAGTCAGTGGTACGATGCTGGTCTGACTTCGACGTTGGACTGTATTCTTCCTCTAAACCAGCTAGGTCCGCCGCGAGCTGCTTATCTATAAGTTAGAATGAATGAATAGAATAGAATAGCGGCAGCTTCCAGTTCCAGGTGTTTCATCCTGGCTTTTAATGAAGATGATCATGATGAAGAAGATTTTGATTTACGGACAGATGACACTTTTAATTCACTACCTTCATTTATCAAAACTGTTTTATTAAAATCTTTCTTCAAATCATCATTTTTCTTCATGTCTTGTAGCCCAGTATCGCTTTTACTGTGCCGAGGATTCTCCTGTGAAAGCTGTTCGTATTTTTCATCTTTAGCGATATTCATTTTCATCGACGTGCTTCGCGTATTCACTATATTTCGTGACGACGGTGGCGGCGTCGAGTACATTCGCTCAGATCTGGCTCGAAGACCACTTTGTAGACGATGGTGATGGTTGAAGACAAAGAAAAGTCCAAAATAACGAAAAAGTCACTAATTATTATTATACGTAAAAGCAGGTAGTATGCGGACAGTCCTTAGCGCGCAGCGTGTATCGCGAGAGAGCGGTGGGCGACGGAATGGTGAATGCCCCTCCCGCTGCGCCCTCGTACCCCGCGAGCGCCCTCAAGTAAACAGGTGGGTATCACGTGACACAAACGAGCGTGTCGCTTACATAGGCCTTCCCCAATGAACGTCACCACACCCGGTCCCCTTCCCTACGAATCCAGCCGCTTCCGGCCACCTTCTTCAGGTCGTCAATCCACTTGGCTCTCCACTCTATAACTCGTCTGCAGCAACGACTGTCGGTACTGCGACAAATGTGACCCACCCACTGCCACTTCAGCTCACTAATTATTTCAGCTATTTCGGTTCCTTCGTTATTCGTCAGATCTCCTCATTATGAATCATAACCCTCATAAAGACCCCGAGCATAGCCCACTCCATAGCTCGCTGAGGGACTTGAACTTTGTGGATTAGGCCCACCGTCAGTGTCCACGTCTCCGCGCCGTAATCATGACAGGCAGGAGGCACTGATTAAAGACTTGTCTTTAAACATTGTGAAATGGGCGACGTGAAGACTTGACGCAGTTTTCCGAATACTGCCCAGCCTTACCGAATTCTTCTGTCAGCTTGCCTATCGAAATTGATCCTACCCAACTGTATTGTCTGTCTCAGGTAGACCTACACCTGAACAACTTCAATATCGACATTGTCGACGATGACCGATCTAATACAGGGCCACTAATTATCGAATAACGAACTTGTTATATCGAGATTTGTGGAAATACCCTGAAATAGAACAACCAAAATAAATAAATAAAACTATAAATGAGCTTTAAAACATTTCTGTTACTCTCTGTCAAGTTTTTGCATGGACCAGTAATGTTGAACTACGCTGTCATACAAATGATATGACATGAGGGGTCTTCTTGTAGATCAGCCTCCTGACATTTTATTGAGATATGACTTATACCAGTATATGCCCCGAACTCAAAGCTATTAAACGGTGAAACGCCGTCAAATTCTGTTCAGTAGTTTCCAAGATTAACCCGTACATACTGTAACGTTGCACCTAGGGCCGTTACATATTAAATATTATATATACTAACAATAACTAAAACGGACACTACTAACCTAATTTTTACCTATTAATAATAAAACTAAAAACATATATAACTACTTAAACTATCTAAATTACATAAACTACCTAGCTACATAAACTACTTAAAATACCTAAACTAAATTATAAATAATAACTATATTCGGAACCTTAAATTATAGTTGCATAATCTATCCCTCGCGAAATGGGTTCCAAACCGTCGCGTTGTGTCGCGGATCCCTACTTAAAACACTCGCGTTCTTGCCAAACAGGTAGATTGTGAACTTCGATCGTCATACGCGCTCGCACCATCGCTGGGCACACAACTTACGTTATTAATATCTTCCTGGCCTACGAGAATATCTACCTATTTCGGTCCTAATTGTCTCTAAAGTTTTAATAGTGCTGGATAACCCACTAGGGTTTCCAGTACAAGGTTCCAGTACAAGCTTCCAGAACCACCTTCCGGAACTACGTTCCAGAGCTACCTTCCGGAACTACTTTACTAAATTTGCGCTTCCTGCTGGACTGGAAGAGTAGAAGGATGATCCAAGGCTTGCCTACTGTTGAGGCCAGTGTCTTAAAACTTACATATATATTTTAAATCAGACCAGGATGAACGAGGAAGGCAATAAATATTTAGAACTAAAACTACCTACTTTGCTTGAACCCAATACCCTACCTGCTGGCTGGAGGGACCTAAAATCCCTACTGCCACAATACATACAGACAGAAACGAATTTTTTTAATTATATTTTTGGACTCTACTGGTCTTAAGTAATGTCCGGGCAGTGACATTTTTTTTTTAATTTCATTGTACAGATTCGCTTTTCTTTTGTTTTTTCTACTCTTTTATTATATGTATAGATATATGTATTAAAAAAAAACATTATTTAACTTATATATATATATTTTATATATACATGTATGTATCTCATCCATCCATTCATTCATCAGTATGAATATGCAGTCAGCATAGCATTTCAGACAGTTCGTTGTTGCTACTTGCTGATTGTCATGTTCACCGATTGCATTTGAAAAAAATCATCAGTATTAATGCAATGCATAGAGAGAAAATACGATTCCATTATTCTTTAAAAACTCAAATGTAGAAAATCACTATTTGGTCACTGGATATGTTAAATATAATTAATTACAAATTTTACATTTTTACAATTCTTTTGAGATTACCTATTTAGAATTACAGATATTCTATAGAAAAAACGCGGCATACGAGCGAAGCGAGTGCGCCGCGGTAGCGGGCCCCAAAGCAGCACCGCGAGCGGAGCGAGCGTGCCGCGCCAGCGGCATCCGAGCGAATCGAGCGCTGTAATCCTACCCAGCTGTATTGTCTGTCTCAGGTAGACCTACACCTGAACAACTTCAATATCGACATCAATAGCGCCGCGAGCGTGCTGCGCCAGCTTTTTTTGCCTGTTTCAGGCGACGCTTTTTTCAACAATATGTCTTCTCCTCCCCGGCTAAACGCCCGGCCGGTCCGAAAGTTCCACATTCTCCTCGGCATCAGCTCCGGGGCCTACGGCCCGCTCGAACGGTGCGACCCACCAAAAAATGTTCTTGGCGAAAAATGTTCAGGACCCTGGGCACTTACCAGAGCGCCAATAAAAAAAAAAAAAAAATCCGCCGACATTTTTTGTAGAATTTTTTTTCGCTTTTTTTTGTTTATTTGGTATGTAGAGATGTTTTTCGGTGAATTTTTCTTATCACAGAATTTTTTCGCAGATTTTTTTTTCGCAGAATTTTTTCGGGTCCACGGCCTGGCCGAACGGTGCGTGCTACAGAAAAATTCATTTGACACAAAATGTTCACGACCCCGGGAGGCTGCCAGCGGACCACATTTTTTGTACAAAAAATCAGGGGTTGTCAAACTTTTTTGGTGTTTTATCGAATTTGGACTTTTTGAATTTTTTTTTCAGGATATTTTCTTCTCGACCTTCCGCGATACTGGAGCCCATTTTTTTTGAAAAAATCAGGGGTCGACAACCTTTATTCTCGGAGCTCTCGCTCGGCCCAGGGTCCAGATACACCGTGACCATGTACGGGAGTCGCATAGACCTCGGGGAGGTGACCGGAGAAAAAGTCTGAAAGTTTACAAACTCCTCGACCTGGTGTCCCAAGTCGACGGCCCGGCTGAACGGTGAGACCTACAGAAAAAATCATTTGACACAAAATGTTCACCATACCGGGCGACTGCTAGCGGACCAAATTTTTTGTACAAAAAATTAGGGGTTGTCAACCTTTTTTGGTGTTTTATCGAATTTTGACTTTTTGAATTTTTTTTTCAAGAATATGTCTTCTCCTCCCCAGCTGAACACCCGGCCGGTTCGAAAGTTCCACATTCTCTTCGGCATCATATCCGGGGCCTACGGCCCGCTCGAACGGTGCGACCCACCAAAAAATGTTCAGGACCCTGGGCAATTACCAGAGCAACCAATTTTTTCGACCAAAATTTTTTTTCGACCAAAATTTTTTATCGACAACATTTTTTTTTAGACTAAATTTTTTTTTTCTAAAATTCAACCATTCAGTGGCAAGCGAGCGAAGCGAGCGCGCCGCGAGCGCAGCGAGCGTGCCGCGTCAGCGGCTCACGAGCGAAGCGAGTGCGCCGCGGTAGCCCGCCGCGAAGCGGCACCGCGAGTGGAGCGGGCGTGCCGCGCCAGCGGCGTCCGAGCGAAGCGAGCGTGCCGCGGCAGCGGCACGCGACGCTTCAAGCGAGCGCTGTAATCGTGCTACGTCTCTCTCAGTCCAAACCCTCCAGCCCAAGGACTTACCATTGTGATTTTAAAAGGCAAGCGAGCGTAGCGAGCGACACTTCACGCGACGCTTCAAGCGAGCGCTGTAATCGTGCTGCGCCTCTCTCAGTCCAAACCATTAAGTGTACGAAGCGAGCGTGCCGCGGTAGCGGCGCGCGAAGCGGCAACCGAGCGAAGCGAGCGTGCCGCGGCAGCGGCACGCGACGCTTCAAGCGAGCACAGCAAGCGTGCCGCGACACCCGAGTATGACAAAGATTTCAAAATGACAAAACAAGTGTATAGAGTTTTATTAATCGGTAAATCCCTGTTTTTGGGGGTTCTTTCAACATGACCAGAGTGAACTATTTTTTGAAAGTAGTATTTTTTCCAAAAAAGAAGGGCACAGCCACTGAACCCATAACAGCCTCACCAAGAAGTTTGTACCCCGGGCTCTCCAGTGCTCCCACCCGGGCGTGGAATAATTTTAACTTAAAACCCCTACAATGACACCGTTTTACAAGTTTAAATTTTAAAGTCGAGCTGCCCTACAAACAAAAGGTGCACACACAGCCCTCTGCGGGCCGCTCGCGGCCCGCGGCGCACACGCGAACCACTAGTAATAATATATATATGTCTATAATTTTTGATTGAGTTAGCCGATTGCGATGAAATAAAGACTAAATGTTAAGTTAGTTAAGCCCCATGTTTTTATGAAAAGTCCATCAAAATCCGTTCATTAGTTTTTAAGTGATGCGTGCACAGACAAACAGATCAACAGACAAAAATACCAAAAATCATTGAAATGTGTTCTATTACTTATCCTCAGATACCTCAATTTTTTTTTTGCAAATATCTTCAATGTACACGCGATGTTTACGATTTTATTTATTAGATTGTATCTTAGATTATTAACTACAATCTAAGGATTGTATGTAATCATCCTGACATTATTATTTACTTGTCATGTCAATAGTATATGTACTATTTATTCTTTGGTTATAGACAGGCGACAAAAAGCTCGTACTCAAGACCGTAATATCAATAATGAAAAAAGAAAAAAAACTGCTGTCTTCTGTCAATCATATTACCATTCGTATCAATCATTGTATGTAATTGCATACAGAGTATATAATACATATGAACGTGCGTTACTTTCTGGAGACTTAAATTTTCCTCTATTTATGAGTTTTGTGTTAGGTTTGTTTGTTTGTTGTGGTGGTTACTAGAAAGTATAGGTAAGTAATATTTTTTTAATATTCGTAGTGTGATTTTATCAGTACATGTATACCATTATCAAAGGGCTATATATCCGGTCGGAGTGTACAAAAGTATAGGTACGGGCAGTATGAAATTTTTTTTTTTTGGGGGCAAACTCCCGAAAAGCTTAAAACTTAAGAAATAAAAATTCAGGGTCACCAGAAATCTTAACTTAAAACTGAATTTACAAAATAACCTGAGGGTTAATAAGATGAGATATCTAGGTGTTCTCCTAGATTCCAAGCTAAAATAGGCTTTAGCAAGATCCCCTGCCTGGTCGAGTGGTGACTTGTTACAATGGGTCAGCCTTTATTTACAATGGTAGCATCACTACCGGGCAACACCTGCCTAGTTGCTCCTTTAAAAATATAGAAAGGGAACAGGATCAACACATGTTAGTTTTGGTTGTTAAATGTTTTCCAATCTGAATCCAGCTCCGACAAATATTATGACTGGTAACTTCACAAACTCATGTATAATTCCAATTTCATGTCCTCAAATCTAATAGTCAAAGTATTAACTAATGATGCTCTCTCTGTGCAACTGGTTCTCAATGTAGGTAGTACGAATATATATTTTTTAATTTCAACAATTGAATTAAGTAGACATACAACCTTGGCACAGGCCTTGGTCTTTTGATGATACTACAGCAACACAGTCATTGTATTGTGAGCGCTTCTTGGGAATTGATTAATTTTGCATGGTGCTTTAAAATGTAACCCAATGGTTCTCAGCTCAGAAGAGGGCCACCCAAAATCTTATCGCACCAGCGATAGGCAGCAGCATTCTCCTGCGTATATTAAGATCATTAATGAGATCACCAATCCCTGTGCCGAGCGTGGTGATTATGGCAAATCCCCCAATGGACAGCCCACCAAAAATTGCATTCTACCGGGGAGGCTAATGTTCAGCAGTGGACATCAGGGCTGATAACGAAATAATGTGGAAGTGATAAATAAATAAATACATTTTTAGATCATCGTTTGTGTGGATATCAACATAGAGATGAATCTGGAGCGTGACATGCAGGACAGTACGGTCACGGAATATTAAACACCGTTTTAATGTTGTGCGAGTATAGTGCAGCACGCGACAGGACAGTCGCGCTCGTGGGGTGCAGGGCGTCGATGAAGCGCTAGTATGGCGAGCGAGGCGGCCGGGGCGGGGGCGGGGGCGGGGGCGGGGGAGGGCGGCGCGGCGCTGAGTGCGGCGGCGCGCGCGCGCATGGAGCGCAACCGGCTGCGCGCGCGCGAGCTGCACGAGGCGCGCCTGGTGCGGCGCGACCACGCGGCGCAGCGCGCGCCCGCGCCCGCGCGGTGAGTGTAGTGTAGTGCGGGGCGGTGCGGTGCGGTGCGGTCGGGGGGCACAGTAATGCATCGAGCGATGCGTGCGCAGGGCGGAGCGCGCGCTGGACTCCGGCGGCGGGTTCCTGCTGGAGGCGGACGCGGCTCCCCCCCCGCGGGCGGGGGCGGCGCGGGCCCCCGCCGCGCCCGTGGTGCACCGCGGCGAGCAGCCCGCGTGCGCGGCGTGCGGCGCGCGCTTCCCGCAGTCCTACCTGTTCGACACGTTCGATTACAGCGTGTGCGACGACTGCAGGTGCGTGGCACACACATATATCCACGCGGCCCCCCCCCCCCCCCCCCCCCCCCAACCCCTCGGTCCTCATTACTCTCGTACTGATTATACTAGTCGTACATAAATGATCTGCTGCTAAATGTGATGATGTCTGTTGATGATATTTTGTGAATTTTCGAGTCCTAGTAAAGTGACTAGTAGAGTTGGAGAGGCCTATGTGTCAAAGGACACACCGACCCAGGAGACCGATGTGTAGGATTAAATAAGTTTTATTTTATTTTGTAACCTGGACCAGCAAATAAAGGCTTTGAAATTGAAATAGAAAAAAGTAGAGTGACACGATTATGTTGTCAACTTGTAGAACTTCTTTAAATCTATTTATCATCTCGGGACCGATAGTACATAGATGGAAACAGAAGTACAAACGAGCGGTCGACTTTATTAAGAACTTGTGTAGCGCGATACAAAATATGAACCAACAGTGAGAAACTTAGGAGCCAAATCAATTCTCATAGGCCGGGTCGGCTCGCCCCCGAGGTCGCCACTCGGTATCGAACGAATTCACTCGGCACAGATGTAGACCGGGTAAATCTGAGCCGGGTCAGCCGGGCGGCCCTCCCCCTCGAGGGGGGGGTGGGGGGTGGGGCACTCGGAGGCGACATGGAACTGGAGGGTCAGTGCATGCGTACGCAGGGACGCGGAGGGCGAGCACGCGCTGATGACGCGCACGGAGGCCAAGAGCGAGTTCCTGCTGAAGGACTGCGACCTGGACCTGCGGCCGCCGGCGCTGCGCTGCGTGCGGCGCCGCAACCCGCACCGCGCCGCCGCCGGCGACATGCGCCTCTACCTGCGCGCGCAGGTGGCCGAGCGCGCGCGCCTCGCCTGGGGCTCGGACGAGGCGCTGGAGGCCGAGCGCGCGCGGCGCCTGGAGCGCGCCGGGCGCGCGCGCGAGGGCGCCGCGCGCCGCCGGCTGCGCGAGCTGCGGCTGGCGGCGCGCTCGAGCGTGCTCGCGGCGGGGCGCGCCGCGGCGCCGCACGCGCACCGCTGGGCCGCCGAGCGCGCGCTGCCCGGCGCCGGCGGCGAGTACTCGCGCGAGTGCCTCGACTGCGGCCACGAGGAGACCTACGAGAAGATGTGACGCGCCGGGACGGACCGCATCAGCACCGAGTGTCACGAAACGATCGGTGCGTTCCGAGGCCTCCCTTCGACCCGGCGTCGGTGCCACCCATAAATTAACAAATAAAGAATTTATGATGAAACACTACCGGGGCCGCAGGCACCGTGTCGAACGATCCATGCACTCGTGTCACGATTGACATGTTTCTAAATGATTAAAGCCAGTACCTGATGCCTCTTAAGCTTTAAACAGATATTTAAGTATAAGATTTATTGTTCATTTCGTCAAACAGCGACTTCTTAAAATGTTAGGCTACTGTGACAGGAATAGAGGGGACATACAAAAATGGCCACAGGCCAATGGCAAAAAAAAAAAAAAAAAAAAAAACTGCGTTTTTGCCACTGGCCTGTGGAACCCTAAAAATAGGGTGAATCCTAGAAGTGGTCATTTTAAGAAGTGGTCATTGACAGACGAAACATTATACTTTCTAATTATCCTTTCTTATAAAAGTACATCAATTTTTATAACAAAAATAAATTCAGGTGTAATTATTTCGCTAATTCTTTGCTTTCCTTTTCTTAGACTACACCACTCACCTCCTAGTCAGTACGTCCAACCAGAATGAAGTAAACATAAATATATATACTGTTGCCAAGATACGCAAGGTATGCAATGCTGAGTGTAAGCCATAGCCCCCCTGCAGCTTTACTATAACAACCTTTGTAATAGCAGCAGCAACAGCCTTTGTAATAGAGTCAAATCTTTTTGCCAACACAAAAAAAAAAATTCTAATGCTTTGAATAGGATACACCACACAATATGTTGAAAAATTGGTAGTATTTAATATTAAATTTATTAATTCTAAATAAAAAAATGGTTAGATAGCCTTCAGGTCGTCGGGCAGATCGTTCTTGGGATGTTTGTTCTCGAAATGCTGCTTGTACGTCTTAGGGTCCGGCATCTGCGCCTGCAACAACGAACACCCGTCAGCCGACGCCACGCCACGCCATCGCCACGCCACCGCCACGCACAGTCACACCCTGGGGGGAACTTCTTTCCACACTAAATCTAAATTAATGTTACCAAAATATATGTTTACTAGTTTCTCAACAATATACTAGTCTCCATGCTTTTTTGATAACCCGGAGCCCAAACCAAAACTATCCAGCTATCGATTTAGATAGTGTTGCTAAATTCTTTGGTAATACTATTTAAACTATTCTATTAAACTATACTATTTAAACTATACTATTTCTATTTTATACTATTCTAAAGGCCTTTGACTGACTTACTCATTCCCTCATTAGGGTGGATGACTGAATCATTACAGAAGGCCTATGTCCAGCAGAGCACAGTTGCAGGCTGATAATGATGATTCAAAATTAAGCTATAGTATTGGGGATTTATGTAAATATTTTGGTTATTATTGATGTGGTCGCTCCAGTACTATCATGACGTCACATTAAAACTTGACTATCTATATTTTGGCAACACTAATCCTGAGACTTATTGTAGATAAACTTCAAGCTAAAAATGATAGTAGACTATATCATTACGTACGTTATATTTTTGTATGGCTCTGAAACCTGGTGCGTTAAAAGTCGGGATCTTTCCAAAATGGATGCTTTTGAGATGTGGTGCTGGAGAAGACTACTCGGTATACCATGGACAGCCGTGACAACAAATGACTCCATTCTTAAAGAGCTCAATATAACAAAACGGCTCTCCACTATCTGCAATGAAAGGACTCCAAGATTCTTCGGTCACATTGTGCGATCTCCCAAGCACTACTTGGAGAAGCTCATCATTCTGGGACAAGTGGAGGGCAGGCGGGCCAGAGGACGAGCTCCGACGAGGAGGTCAGACCCGGTGAGGAGGGTGGCTGGCGGATCTCTATATGAAGCGGTGCGGCTGGCCAATGACCGCTATGCGTGGAGGCGCATTTTATACGGTCGCGATCCTCAGCAGTGAGGGTACGACAGAGAAGAACGTTATATTATCTTTGGCTGGCTGTCATAATGACTTATGTCTGTTCAGACATGAGAGCTATTTGAGTTTTTGAATACAATTCATATTCTTATGCAGGGTTATTTTTGTAATTCAACATTTTCCTCATAAGTTACTTGGAAACAAGACATAATTGGGCAGGACATAGGTTAATTAACTAACTAAAAATTACCCGTACCACAAATTACTAGTAACTCTGTAGATATAATAAATCTATGTATATGAAAGGCAATAATTTAGAAATATTTGTTTAGTAACTGGAGTCATTTTGGCAGAGCCACAGTCTCTGATTTGAAATCTGTTTATGCAGAAAAAATTTGGTGAAAATGTACTATTTTGTAGTACAAATTGAAGTACAAAATAGTACATGTTCAGTGATTTTTTTCTGGAAAACAGATTTCAAATCAGAGACTGGCTCTGCCAAAATGATGCAAGTTGTTTATTACACACTATAGTGCATTCCCAAAGCATAGTTATCTATGTTATTGACATACTTTTGTACATAACATGGGGCTGTTGAAACTACAATTAAGAAACTAGTTAATAAGTTTACTAACACAGTATTCAGGCTTTACTAACACTATGGATGTATGTCTGAAATAATAATAATGTCCGGCCTCCATGAACTGTGATTGTTAGTCAAGTAGCCAGGCTCACCTTGCAGACGGCGCACACGTGCACTAGTGCCTTCTGCGCAGCCTTCTTCTGGTCAGTGGCGCTGTGCCCTTGCTGCTTCTTCATCTTGGACTGCTTCTCGGCCGCCTTGGCCTGCGACTGGAGCTTCTGCTGTCCTCGCGCCATCGCCGCTCGCTGCCACGCTCGCTCCTCACTATTAGTCACCAGTACCTACCCCTGCCATAAACATTTTACTTAGTTTTACATTACATTAATGCCAAGGATCGCAAGAATTAATCGCCATCAGTGCACAAGGAACAGGGCGCTGGGGAAAAAAAGATTAAAGCACTCGACGCGACGTCGTCAGGTGGCTACAGTGGCCATACTGCAGGTATGTAGGGCCCGATGACATGAAAGTCTACAGTTTGTTTTTGTATCCTTGTAACAATCAGTCAAGGCTAAACAACCCTGCCGCCACGCGCTATTTAGACAAAATTGTTATAAAAATTCCACCATACGGATTAAGTATAACTTACGTACAATAAAATAACGTCATCAATCACACAACACCAATTCACAAGGTCTACTTTCCAACAGCAAGCTGGCAACCATGGAACAAGGCTTACGTAGTCACAAAAGAAATTTACTTGTTGCTATAGTGCATTAGAAACCATTACTTACCTTTCTAAAGAAAGCTCTTGTAAAGGAATGATGTAGTTTGCTTCTATGATAAAATAAAAGATAGGTTACTGGGACATACGATACGACCGACAACACCACAGACACGCATGAGCATGACAGCAGCCACAGACCACAATAATGACACCAATACCAATCACTCGCACGATTGATGGCTACGAACTGCTATGCTATATCCTCTTTGCCTATGCTGTCCTTAGAAGAATAACAACCACCATTCGTTCTTCTAAGATGCTGTCACTGTACCTACTCCCCAAACTAACCAGACTGAATCTCTAAATAACTATTTAGCAAAGACTTTACAAGTAAATAATGTAAACAAGATTGCGCGGTAGGTCGCTAAAAACTAGGGGCGCAGCGATACACTAATCTGCCGATACGATACGAATACGATAAAAATATCGCCGATACCGATATGATACACCGATACGAGGAAGCTATTGTAAATTTTTAATTATAATGCAAGATAACATTACGAATAGGTATGTTAATAGCGAGTTTATTTTACAATTTTAACGTAACGTTTAATCAGTCCACAAAATAAGTGAATGAACTAAATACCACATCACACTGAGATATTAAAATAGCGACCACCTCAATAGTTAAAATTATGACGACCTCCGTGGCGGAACGGGTAGCTCTCGGACTGCCACGCCGGAGGTTGCGGGTTCGAATCCCGCTAGGGGCAAATGTTTGTATGATGAATATGAATGTTTGTACCCAAGTCTTGGGTGTTTATTTATTTATTTAAGTATGTTTATCCGTTATCTAGTAACCATACCACAGGCTCTGCCTAGTTTGGGACTGGATAATTGGTGTGAATGTCTGTGATATTTATTTATTTATTTATTATCATTGACCAAATTTTATTTAGAAAACAACATATTCCAGTTCTTTTGAGTTAAACGATTTCTCAGATCTGTTTGCATGTGACTGGCTGTTGAAAACAGTCTCTCCGATTCTACCATCTACCGAACTCATTTTCCAAGTATTTTCGAGCCATTTTTAATTGGGATAACACACATTTTTAAGCCAGTAAATTTATGGATCTTCACCTCTTGATACGTTCACTGATCTAAAATAATTCTCAACTTCCTCCTGTATATTTGATATATTATTCATATCCTCTTCCCTCCATATTCCTCTGCGTAATGCGTGTAAATTAATTTATAAGTAAGTAAAAGTGTGGGTGGCGGGCGAAGGGAGAGCAGCGCGGGCATGTGGCGGGAATTCCTCGTGTGATGGGACTCCTCTTCAGTCAAATAGCTTGAAACTGAGTCGCAATGCCAAATTTGAATTGAAGTTTTGTATATTGATGTATCGGTCTGGATATCGGCTTATATAACGCCGATACCGATATAAGCTTTATGGCCCCGATATATCGTATCGGTATCGGCTGCATCACTACTAAAACCAAGTAGTATCAAGTATTAAAAAGAACGGTCTCGCTCGCACGAGATCACAGAACACAATATAGGGCGTGAGATTACTCTGTGGTATTGGCATAATCTTGTGTTAAGTACGCAAAGTTAATTTGACGTTGAATTAAATTCGACAGTGCAGTCTTGTTTACTCGTTATAATGTCTTTGGGCAATCTGTTGATAATATTAGTTAAAGGCATATCGTTATATTCTCTTTGGCTGGCTGTAAGAAGTTTAGTATCCATCGATTTTAGTATCTAAACTTCTCGGCTGGCTGTCATGATGAGTTTCATGCTCAGAAAAACGAATTTCTTCTGAGGTTTCATGAGTTTGAGCTGTGCTGTCTGATTGAAGGTTGTACCCGCGTTTTTTCGAGAACAATTTGTTGTGCATTTATTTTTTCCAAAATAAGGTTTACTTCGGGCTTTGGTGTTTAGTAGTGATAGTATAATATTATGCAACAAATGTCTGTGCGTGTGAAGGAAACATAAATAAACGTGACTAAGTTGATCTTAAAACAGTGAACTTCCTTTCCTCAAACCTTACTAACGCATACTATCAACATTATTATAGTAAGGGAAAATCTGTAATTATTGTTGACTCGTGGACCAATGGTCTTTACCAGTATCCAAATAAAATAACCACCTGCTGAGTGCTCGCTTGGTTTTGGTTACAAAAAAAAAAGCTGGGCTGTCACTGTCATTGTCGTGTTGACAAACAAAACAGAGAGTGATACATGTTGGTCGTGTAATATAATATAATTATTATTTTCTATATCCCTTTTCTACTTTACTGACCGTATTGTTGTGACAGGCGGCTTTTAGGAAAAGCTATATTTGTTGATTTTAGTAAGAGAATGTGCTCAGAGTAGGTATTTTGTACACTTCGTATTTAAGGTTAGGGCGTTTTTTTAGGCACTGACGGAGAAATTGGTGTAATATCGTGAATACAAGAATGCTCTGCCGAGCGTGCTTGTTGGGGCGCGCGAGGGCGCGGGCGGGGGTGCGGGCGGGGGCGCGCGCGGCGGGGTCGCGCGCGGGCGCCGACGACGGGAGCGGGAGCCCCCTGCGGCGGCTGCTGGACGAGGCGGGCGCGTTCGGCGAGGCGAGCCCCCCGGCCGGCGAGCTGCGCTGGGCCACGCAGCCGTACGCGTCGGGACCGCCGCGGGCGGAGGGCGGGGCGGAGAGGACGGCGCCCGAGGAGACCAGCGTGGTGTTGTTCCCGGGGCAGGGCTCCGCGCACGTCGGCATGGGCCGCCGCCTCGAGCGCGTGCCGCCCGCGCGGGACCTGTACGAGCTCGCATCCTCCGTGGTCGGGTGCGTCTCTCTCTCTGCTGTCTGTCGTACACTCACACACACAAAGCCCTACAACTATACCCTAACATCAGTGTAGACTTCGTAGTCACAATTCTCTAAGAGAATTATTTAAGGAAATAAATATAATGACAGTGCCATGTTAATACATATTCGCTAACATTATGTTCGTTAGACAGAACCTTTCTTTACTCAACTTGCGTGCGATACTACAATAAGGTTCCGAATGAAATTATTAACTTGTCTGAACAAAAATTTAAATCTTCTATAAAAGTTAATCTGGGCAAGAAAGCCTACTATAAGTTAGATGACAAAATTCCATGGAGTGCTCGATGGCTCAGCACAGGTAGACTTAATGATAGTAATGAATAAGATAAATCAAAGGTAGGGCCCTGGGCCGTCGGGTCTGGTGCCACTTCTTCCCCTCGGTTAGACAGGTGCAGTGGAGTAGTTTTAGGCAGAAATTGACGTCAAAAAGATAATTTTCTCGAAAGTGATCTTCAGCTAAGTCCTCCTATACGATGTTGCACACCTACTGAAGTAAGGCGAATCGTCATGCATCTAGACCTGAAAAAAGCCCCAGGCTTTGACCTTATAACGGCAGAAGTACTGAAAAACCTCCCTAAGAAAGCTATAATTTTCATTACCTCGCTTTACAATGCTATCCTTAGAACTTCGCATTACCCTAGCTCATGGAAAGTCTCTCAAATAACTACGGTTCCAAAACCTGGTAAGCCTCCACATCTGACATCTTCATACAGACCAATAAGTCTACTCCCAGTATTATCGAAGGTCTTTGAGAAAATCATTAAGACGCGCTTAAATGAATATTTAAAAGAATGTGACATGAACGTGATTCCCGACCACCAGTTTGGCTTCAGAACAAACCATCGAACCATTGAACAAGTCCACAGAGTGTGTGAACACATAAGAGATGCTCTGGAGACCAAAAAGTACTGCTCAGGAGTGTTTCTGGATGTGCAGCAGGCCTTTGATAAGGTCTGGCATAATGGCCTGCTGTATAAGCTTAAAAAGTTGCTACCCCACAATATGTATATGCTACTGAAATCCTACATCGAAAAACGCATCTTTTATGTGAAGATTAATGACGCAATCTCCAATTTCTATGAAGTAAAAGCAGGTGTTCCTCAAGGCTCAGTATTGGGACCAGCTCTATACCTAATATCACAAAGTACGTAAAGCGGCGGTCGCGCGCCGCTAGACAGAGAGCCCGCTTAGAACAAACCGCCATTTGTCGCACGCACACATTGACACTACGTTTACAGGCATTCTCGGGCAGTCTCGGGCAGAACTCAATCGCGAGTATCATAAGTGATGGCGCGGCTGTTTTTGAACACGAATACACGGTATTATGATGGTTGTAGTGTATTCGGTTGTATACTACACGTTGCGATACAATAATCGTTCATTTAAACAATGTCGCAATCGACGAAAATATTTTTCAGTCAATAATTTGTAACACCTGTGGTTTTTTTTTTATGATAATAATATTCTAATATACCACTTTTTTATTTACATGTCTACTTTAAAAACATATAACATAGGTACCTATATTTTTACATACATACACTTTTTTGTTTTGAAAATAGTATGTCTGTCTGTCCGTCTGTTACAACCGATTTGCTTCGAATCGAAAAAAAATATTTGTTACAAACTGTGCCGTATGACATATTAAATGAAATGGGTTTCACATATATTTTTTTTATATCTAAAATAAATAATTTTAAAGTAATTTAATAAAATAGATTAAACGAAGTTGTGCTACACGTGTACTTTTATTTAAGGAACGGATATGGAACTTGTCACCCTTTTAAGTCCAAAAAAATGAGTTGCATTTTCGCCGAACTTGGCGCTCTTTTCACATTTATGTTTTCGTTGAACTTGGTGCCTTTTTCACATTTATGTTTTTGGTGGGATCACTATTACACCATTATTACATTTTGTTGAGATTGGAATCTTCGTCGTGTGGGGCGTCGGCATATTTTTATGGATATTTGATGGTCTGCTACTCTCCAAGGCATGTAAACATGATAACATGTACGTATGCACGTATAAACGAATCGATGGATGTATGTTTGTAAAGATAAACTATCTACTCCTTTTCAGAATTCAGAATCAATACAGTAGCAAGTATAAGTACAGTGAAGTACTACAGTAGGAGATGCTCCAGGGTTTATAAAAATGGATGAAATCCACAAGTACTTAAAAATCCCTACCATCAAGGAAGAAATAAATACTACAACAAAAATCTACAAAAGTAAAATCTGGAACCACTGGACTTGCTCAGTGTCTCAGCGACCCACTACAAACGAGACGCCTAAAGCGGCTTCATACATGGGACAACCTATAAACATAAAAAAAAAAACGAGTTATACAAATAAAGGCAGTCTAACAATGGGAAGGGAAGGCGCGCCTAACATGCCATTTGAACAACATCAAAATAACTGCTTATGGTCTGAGGACCGATCGCATGTTGGTCACAAAATAGGAAAAAAAAAAAAAAGAGAATAATGTATTCCAATTTTGAAAATAAATATTTTGATTTTGATATCGGTCGCGGGCAGGTGGGACGTGTGGAAGGTGTGCACGGAGGGCCCGGCGGAGGAGCTGGCGCGGCGCGAGCAGGAGTGCGTGGCGGTGACGGCGCTGGCCGCGCTGGAGGCGGCGCGCGAGGCGCGGCCGGCCGCCGTGGGGCGCGCGCGCGCCGCCGCCGGGTTCTCGCTGGGCGAGTTCGCGGCGCTCGTGTTCGCGGGCGCGCTGCCGCTGGACGCCGCGCTGCGCGTGCTCGGCGTGCGCGCGGCCGCCATGCGCGCGTGCGCGGCCGCCGCGCCGGGCGGCATGCTGGCCGTGTGGCTGGCGCCCGACGCCGACCTGCCCGCGCTGCTGCGCGCCGCCACCGGGGGCGCGGCGGGCCGGGTGTGCGCGGTCGCCAACTACCTGTACCCCGGGTGCAAGGTGCTCGCCGGCGACCTGCAGGTGCGTATGCGGGGCCGGGCGGGGCGCGGCGCGGCGCGGCGCGGCGGGGCGGGGCGGGGAGAGTGACGGGGGTGCGTGTTGCAGGCGCTGCAGTACGTGGAGCGGTCGGGGGCCGCGCTGGGCGTGCGGCGCAGCGCGCGCGTGCGCGTGGCGGGCGCGTTCCACTGCGCGCTGATGGCGGGCGCGCAGGCGCCGGTGGCGGCGGCGCTGCGCGCGCTGCGGGCCGCGGGGGCGGTGCGGGCGCCGCGGCTGGCCGTGTACTCGTGCGCGGAGGCGCGGCCGTACCGCGACGCGGCGCACGTGGCGCGCGCGCTGCCGCGGCTGGCGGCGGCGCCGGTGCGCTGGGAGCAGACGCTGCACGCGCTGTACGCGCGCCCGCGCTCGCTGGCGCAGCCGCTGACGCTGGTGCTGGGCCCGGGCGGCGCGCTGCGCGGCACGCTGCGGCAGGTCAACGCGCGCGCCTGGGACGCCAGCCTGCAGATAGACGTGTGACCCCCCTCCCCCCCCACTATGTGCGTGTAACGAATAAAAACACCCGAGCCGAGCCGTCGCAGACTGACCGACGTAGTGATGGGCTTCTCTCTTGTATGAGTACAGATAAGTCCAAAAGGTCCGACCGTTTATTTGTATGGGTACAACATATATTTGTATATTAATTGTATAGGTACTTGTTAATATTCTGTAAATTAAAGTTGTTGCAAGAATAATGAGCTCGAATTTCTATTATTTTCCTCGACAGTGCGTCCGGCCCACCCGAACTCGCCTATTCTGCACAAACGCCGAATAGGTTATATTCCAATAAAATGTCAGGAGGTTGATTCAGAAGATGAACTCACATTCTATATTATTTGTTTCAAAGTGTAGTTTAAATAAAATAATATAAATCCCTGCATGGTGGTGGCTGGCCCACCGACGCCGTCCGGTGGCCAGCAGTGGGACCCTCGAACTGAAGTCGGCGACCGACCCCGCCTGCCCTCAGGGTGCTGTCGGTGCTGCCGTGTCATCAGCGAGAACACTTTCTTGCGCATAATCGCGTGGAGCCCGTCCGCAAGCACGCCGGACGCACTGCCGCCCCACGGCAGCCGCAACAGCATCCTGAAGGCGGTACTGTACTGGACTCGCAGGGCGCTGAGGGACTTCTGCGCGAATCCCACCCATAAGGCTTCTCGTGTAAGGCGATTGACAGAAGGCTCCTGAGCAACCTTCGGGCGACCATGTCGCTTCCGGCCGCCAGCTCCCCGCTCCCCGCTCCCCACTCCCCGCGCCCCGCGCTCGCCCCCGTCGCCCGCCGAGCGCTCCGTCACGGCACGTCTGCAGGAGCGCAGCTGCCCGCGGCCGAAGACCAGGAGCTCACTCTTTTAGGCGTTATACCTCAACCCATGAGTATTTGCGTAGGTTTCACACGAGAGGTTTCGCTTGCAGCAGCTTCCTGAGTGCACCGATCGACGGACTCATCAGCACCATGTCCTCCGCGTACCTGATGTCGTTGACGCCATCAATGGAATACCCCGCCTGCGTGGTGGCCCGCTCCACCCCAGCCCGTACAAATCCGAGCACTCGTCCGCCTACCGTGAATAGTTCATCCGGTTGTCGCGCCGATGCCCGAGTATGCCGAGGCCCCACGCGTAAATTAATCTTCTCAAGTTGGTCCTACAGGAGCGGGTGAGACTCTGAATCGACCGCATCAGAAAGGTAAACTTGTCCGTATAGTACCGGATGGTGTGCTCGAGAGCAAAGATAGGTAGCACTTCCGGTTGACAGAATGTGAGCTGTGCATCGAGCAGGTTTAGGGCCTTATCCAATATGAACACGTCGTAGACTCTCTTTTCTTAATTGGATAAAAAAAAATATAAGTATTTTTTTATTATTACTACTATAGCCAAGTGGTTCCCGGCTTAGAACAGAGACGCCCCCAATCTTCCCGTTGGTGTCGTCAAGGCGACTGATGGATCGCATCAGGGACGGGTAGCAGCTTATTAAGATCATTACTGCGATCGCCAATCCGCCTGCCAAGCGTGCTGATTATGGAAAAATCACATCGGACAGTGCACCATAAGTGGGTATTCTGCTGGGGAGGCTTATTTTTTTTAGTCCTATGAAAAGGATGGTTCATCTTGCGTGTCATATTTTTGTCGCAAGACTTAGTAGCAACGTAAAGTACATAACGGCTAACTAATTTCGATTCCTGGTGATGAGATCCTTACATCGATGGATCCTCATTCGAATCGGATGACAGGGTGTAAAAGTAAAAAGTCGATGTCAGTTATGATCACCTAAATCACTGATCGATTACAAATAAAAATTTCATTCAATCGCCTCGTCCGGCACAGATCGATCCGGCCACGAGAGGGAGCGAGACGAGCTCCGGCGAGCTCCGAAAATAAAAAGCTGGTCTTATCAAAAAAATATACTATTATTCAAAAAATAAATTACGTCTACATTCGAAAGCTAGTATAATACAGGATGGTGCGGGGCCGGGGGCCGGGGGCGGGGGCGGGGGCGGGGGTCACAGCCGCAGCGGGTTGGAGGTGAGCTGTCCGCCGTGCTGCGCGACCGCCGCGCCCAGCGCCGCCAGCCGCTCGTGCTGCGCGAGGCGCGCGGGGTCGCGCGCGGCCGCGAGCGCGAGCGGGATGCGCGCCACCGCGCCGCTCGCCCACGCGTCGGCCAGGCGCGCCTCGTGCGGCTCGGCGGCGGGCCGCGAGGCGCGCGCCAGCACGGCGGCGGCCGAGCAGGCGTCGATGGCGGCGCCGGCCAGCGCGTCCAGCACCTGCTGCTGGTCGACGACGCGGCGGCCGTGCCGGCGCAGCACGCCCTCCACCGCGGCGCCCGCGTCGGCCACGCAGCGCGCCAGCTCGGCCGCCACGGGGCGCAGCGCCGGCGCCACCCGCGGCGCCAGGTCGGGCCCGGCCGCGCGCCGCAGCCCCACGGCGGCGGAGGCTCGCCGCGCGCCCTCGCTGAAGATGACCCCCAGGTGCGCCGCCGGGTTCTGGAACGCGCGCTGCAGCTCCTGCAGGTGTGCGCCCGCGAACTGGATGCCTGCACACACACACACACACACACACACATACATACACATACACCGACACACCACCAACCGGTGACGGTCGGGCGAGGCCCGAGGAATGAACGGGTGCCACAGGGTAGTATTTTGGGTCCTCTATTGTTCTTGATTTACATTAATGACATGCCAAATTTTCTGTCGCAGAAGTGTATATTATTTGCTGATGACTCAACAATTATAATAGAGGGTAATGACACAATGACATATAATAATGATATAAATGAAGCTCTAAAGCAAACTGTTAATTGGTTAATATTAAATAATTTGAAAGTCAACATTGATAAAACAAAATATAAACAATTTCATACCCAACAAGGTACACCTCAAAAGTTAAATGTTAAGTTTGATGATGAACCGATTAAAGAGGTATCAAATACGAATTTTTTAGGCATAATGATGGATAGGCATTGCGGCTGGAAGGAACATATTGACGGTTTATGCACAAAATTAAATAGATTTGCTCTCAGAAAAGTTAGCCAAGTAGTGTCAACGCAAGCAGCCATCACGTCATATCATGGTTAGTAGATTCAGTACTGCGCTATGGTATAGTAATCTGGGGCAACTCAACGGATATAAGCAAAGCATTTATAATACAAAAGCGCTGTATAAGAGCCATATTTGGAATTAAACAGAGAGACTCATGCCAACCTTACTTGTTTGTTATAAATCACGGCTGATCATCTGAATGTATAATGAATGAATTGTTTTTAATCTTTACTATTATTAACTTTATATTATTTCTGTGTATACGCCTGAAAAGGTAGGGTTTAGTGATACATTTTTTTTAAGAACCTATGGCACCTGAATTCCATACACAATAAATTTAATTTAATTTCAGGTCGAGGCGGATCGGGGGTTCGGTGTGGCCAAGAGAAGCCGGGCCACCGAATTGAACACCACGGACGTGAAGAGTCTGTGTGACGCAGTCAGGTGGGATGGAGAAGCAGAAGGCTACTTCGTATAGTAGTGCCAGTAGGAGGCCGGGTCGGGGGGCGGCGGTACCTGTGAGCGCGATGAACAGCCGCAGGATGTCGTTGGTGCCCTCGAAGATGCGGAAGATGCGCAGGTCGCGCAGCACGCGCTCGAGGCCGGCGGCGCGCATGTAGCCCATGCCGCCCAGGATCTGGATGGCCTCGTCCACCACGACCCAGGCGGCGTCCGACGCGAACACCTTGGCCACCGCCGCCTCCAGGTGGTAGTCGGCGGCGCCGAGGTCCATGCTGCCGCTGACCAGGTAGGCGAGCGTCTCGGTGGCGTACTGCAGCGCGGCCATGCGCGCGAGCTTGTCCTGCACGCCCGCGAACTCGGCCAGCCGCCGGCCGAACTGCACGCGCGTGGCGGCGTGCTCGGCGGCGGCGCGCAGGGCGGCGCGCTGCGTGCCGGCCAGCGCGGCCGCCATGCCGAAGCGGCCGTTGTTGAGGATGTTCATGGCCACCTTGAAGCCTCGCCCCACGCCGCCCAGCACGTTGCCGGCCGGCACGCGCACGTCCTCGAAGTACACCTCGGCCGTGTTGGAGCACCGGATGCCCATCTTGTGCTCCGGCGCGCCCGACGACACGCCCCCGAACGACCGCTCCACGATGAACGCAGTCACCTGGGGGGGGGGGGGGGGGGGGGGATATATACACATACACGCTCGCCTCCCCGGCGACGGCTGGCGAGTGATGGCATTCTCGGTAATAAATTCAATATAAATCTACTGAGTAATAAAATAATGACGACGATTCTTAGATATTGCCCGCGTACCTACATGAGATGTACTTAGAGAAAGTTAGCGTGAAAACAGTTTAGTGTATTTTTAAAGAGCAAGAGAGGTTAATTTTTAAAATAAATAAATCATTCCAATACATCAATACTATGGTTGCTGTGCTGTCCACGCGAGCGAGGTCGCGGGAGCTGTACTATAGTAATACACGGCAAGTACAAACTACATACAATCTGAAGAGAGAATCCGAAAGCTACTTGTTGCTGTGACGTATATACGAGGGAACACTGAATGTTTTTAGAATTGGCCAGAAGAATAAAGAAGTTTGGGAGTACATTAAATTCATATTAAAAAATGCGTGTCGTGCGTCGAAATGAATTTGGGTAGAGAAAATTGTCACTTCATGATTTATTACGACCGACTTTATGATAGACTTCGATTTGCATTTCATGTTGAAGTCCCATTTCGTGCCACAGTTTATAAAATACCTCGTAATTTAACAGAAGATCAAAAACGTCGTCGTTTGAATTGGTGCTGCGAAATGCTTGAAAAGCATAACGGGGGTGACGAGTCGAATGCTGTGTTTTTCATCATCACAGGTGATGAAAGCTGGATATATTGTTACGAGCCCGAAACCAAAAGACAATCTGTCCAACGGATGTTTCCATTCGAAGATTTTCCAATAAAAGTAAAGTCAAAGGGACAATATGCTTGCCTCATTCTTTGCACGCACGGGACATTTCGCAACAATTGCGCTAGAGGATAAAAGGACTGTCACTGCAGATCGGTATGGTAGTCATTGTTTACCGGTTCTCTTGGAAAATGTTGGACAGCAGCGACCGAGACGCAGAATCCTCCATGACGACAACGCTCCAGCTCACTCCGCCAGACGGACAATCGAATATTTGTCTATGGAAGGTGTGATTAGTGAATGAACTGGCACCTTGCGACTTTTATTTATTTTCCAACATAAAATATAAACTCAAAGGAATTCGCTTTATGAAGCCCGAAGAGTGCCGTGGCTGCGTTCGAAAAAACGTGGCAGAAGATCCCTAAAGAAGAGTCAATGCGACGGTGCTTAGAGAGGAACGGAGACCGCTTCGGAATACAATAAAAATATTAACAGGTTCCCTCATTCTGTTTTTAATTTTCTAAAAACTTTTAGTGTTACCCTCGGACGTGTGGTTCTGAACAACACGTAGCATGTAATATGTATGAAATAAATACGAGGAGGCATAGCTACAGCGGAGGCGGGCGCCGGCTGACCTTGTCGACCATCTGGCCGTCTCGCTCGACGGGCGTCTGCGCGAACACGGTCATGATCTCGGCGATGCCGCCGTTGCTGATCCAGATCTTGGAGCCGTTGAGCACGTAGTGGGACCCGTCCGCCGACGGCACCGCGCGCGACCTGCGCACGCCCGCACTCGGGTCAGTAACACGCGACACAGTGCCAGCGGGGCACACGTGGGGCACGGGGCGGCACTCACTTGATGGAGCCGGCGTCGGAGCCCGAGGAGGGCTCGGTGAGGCAGAAGGCGGCGAACTCGCCCTGCGTGACGCGCGGCAGGTAGCGCGCCTTCTGCTCGGGCGTGCCGAACAGCAGCACGCCCTTGAAGCCGATGGACTGGTGCGCGCCCAGCGTGATGCCCACGCCCAGGTCGTGCGCGCCCACCACCTCCACGAGGCGCGCGTACTGCGTGTTGTTGAGCCCCAGCCCGCCCAGCTCGGCCGGCACCTGCAGCCCGAACGCGCCCAGCTCCCACAGCGCGGCCAGCGTGCCCGGCTCGATGCTCTCCTCCGCGTCGTTACGCGCGGGGTCGTTCACCTGCAACACCACGCGCTCGCTCGGACCGGGACCCCCACCCCCCACCCCCCACCCCGCGCCGGGTGGGTCCCGCTCGTCTGGAACTCTTATGTGGTTTTATATTATGTACCGACATAGAGATCACTTCTACATAAAAGCAGAGTTAGGGTCACAAACGGGAATCGATGTTTCCATCTGCGACTGGAGGGGACAGATTTGGTGTGGGAGCTGGGAACGGTTTCTTCCCCGACGTTACCTCCTGAAAGAACTTTTCGATTGGCGGCACGAGCTCGGCGAGCGTCTGGCGCTGCTCGGCGGAGAGCGGCTCGGGGAAGGGGAACACCTGCGCGAGCTCCAGCGTGCCGCGGAACAGGTTCATGGTGAAGGAGGTGCTGGGCCGCGGCCCCTCCCTCGCCGCCTTCTCCGCCTCCCTGGCCGCCTCGCTGGCCGCCCCGCGCACCGCCCCGCCCCCCCTGCACACGCAACAAAACAACATAGTATTAGACTATCCACAAATACATCTTCCCTATACATTTGAGTGTAAGGAAAGATTTTCCTCCAGCAGTTGGTGTGCTCAAGAGTGCAGTACAACTTCATACTTAATACGACCGTTGCGAGGACACCATCTAAGAATAAGCCACATAAACTCAAATGTCGCATCTTACTTTGTGAAAAAATATAGTCGCTCAATCCCGGAACCCTCCAAGTGTGAAGATGATGCAAATTCCACCACTCTTTTAAGAATCGCCTTGACATCAGACTTAAATGAATACAGTTTAAAAGTGAAAATCCAACACTTTGAATAGACACATCAGCATATTATGGCCAGCATGAATTAATGAATGAATGCCCAGCATATATTAACCAAATAAAGATCTCTGTAACATTATTAGCTCATAGAATACTGCTACTATAGGTATTTCCCATCAAATGTCATTGAAATCAGTATTGTAATGTACTAGGTATGTAATAAACAGGCAGTGATAGTTCTACCTGCAGATACCTTGTGACAATATTTGCTATTGTATATACACACATAGCTTTACCTATCCTAAATAGATACTAATATAATATTTATGTAAAGGGTAGTTGATAAATACACCTGGGTAGAGTTTGCCATCATATGTGGTGTAAAAAAGCTGTTTTTTTAAACCGAATGAAGTGGAAAATAGCCCGATGGCCTACCTGACGGTAAGTGGCTACTGTCACCCATTAACCTGAAGCCTAAAGGACACCAACTGGATACCCTGAGGACCAAATTATTAAACCCATTCAACTAAATATATGTAAAACAACCCATACTCTGCCTGCCACTATGGTAAATTAAACTGGGTCATCTATCAGTCACCAATAAAATAACTGAACTTTGTTCCTTCCCTAGCCCTCCCTTCCCCTCCACTCGTTACGTGACACTGATGTTGTAGCGACACGCTCGCGCCAGGCGCCTTGTATTATTAAACATGCCCTAAATCAAGGTGGCGGTACAAAGTCCAAGGAGAGGCAGCCAGTGCACACTAGCCCAGGTCAGTCCGGGCGGGGCTCACCTGGCCGCCATAGCCATAGTCGCGCAGCGGCTGCCACATATCGCCAAGATGCTGCTTTTCATTTTAGTTAGCAGCAACGTCCACACATCAATGAAGATGAGATTCAACCAACTGACGTAGCAGACAAACAGTCCTTGTTTGTACAAATATAAGTTTGCGCACAGTAGTACAAACTTAATAACTTTTACGGCCACACACACAGAACTTTTTGACTAAAAAATACCAAAGAGTATTCACTACGTTTACTTCGTTTTCAAAATGTATTGCGTCAAACGACATCCAATACGTATGTCCAATAACCAATTACAAATAAAGTACGCCTTCCTTCCGTAAGTCAGAATCAGATGTGTATGTTTGACTTTTGACTTGATGAGCATAGATTTTTAAATTGTTCTGGCTTGGTTACTACATTTTTTAGCCATATATTATTTTCAGTAATTATACAGTTTACAACTAATTTAGTTTCTTCAATAATAGTTATAAAACTGGAGATGACATCAGTTTGATAGTTGTTGTTCCAAGGTTCCAGTACGATTTATTGCACCTTAAAAACAATAAAATAACAGCAGAGAGAAACCCATTTTCTGAAAATAACAAAGGCCATAAAATAGTTCTTATCAGGTGTCACTGTCAGACAGCAGACGGGCAGTCCTATCTGTCAATCAGACACATGTCAGTGGCTGACTACTTCACTCTGTGGTAGTGACCTTCCTCCTCCCCCCTCCGCTGGTAGGCGCGCTCGACAAGTCTGACTGACTGAGTTTTAATTGTATTTTCATTTTTTTATTTTCGGTTTTCGTAGTGTAGGTACAGAAATGTTTGAAATATTCCTGTATATTTTTGAAGTCAAAAAAGAACTTTTAGTTGGCATATCGTTATCATTGTTATACATAACCTATTATCTTGTGGAAGTGGTCAAGGTAAGTTGCAGCAGTTAAAATAATTATAAGTACCTTATTATGTCTGTCAGAAATGGAAATAACTAATACTACTATACTAAATGCTATTGCTTAAAAAAAAAACTTATCAAACTTTACAAATAGTGCACGGAAAGCCATAGGGGTAATTATATTAATTTCTGCGTACCTTTATCAATAGTAATAAACCCGGTTATCATCATTTTAATACCTTTGAACCATCATGAGTGAGTCATTTACACGCCGACAATTTTTACAAATTATATAATTTACGTTGCTTACAATGTAAGAGACCATAAAAAAAAATGTAGACTTCTGAAATCATTTCGAATTTTCATAGTTTTTTTATAATTGCTGGCAAATGTTGCATGTATGTTCCATACTTCAGATTAATCAATTCAGCAGTATTCGAGTTATCTGCCTGATAGGCATACAGTCGGTCAGATGGTAAAAAGATTCCATATAAAGTCAATATTCAATTATTTTTTATTGAACTATAAAAAGACACAGACACAATAATAAAGTAGCTTGCACATGTACATCTAAACGGTCTTATCGCTAAAAGCAGTATCGCAAAAAAAAAAAATTATGTATGATATGTATAGTATATGTATATAGCCATAGTTTAAGTGTCTTGAAGTTATCTTTGCACCCGCATCTTAATTTTACTTTTACTATTTCTCACTAGCATATGGTTGTCTGGAAGAAAACGCTAAAAGCGATAAGGCCACCACTTGTACATTTACTGTATGTTTCTCCTACATATTTTCTTTAATTTGTGTGCAATAAAGTATATTTAATCAATTAATCAGAGCAAAGTCTATTTTATGAGACCTATAAATCTGATGTGCCACTTTTTTCATGTTTTCTTTCAGTACTATAAATGTAGGAATAAAACAAAAAAAAATTTAAAGTTTCTATTTACTTGTAATGGTTAATTGAAAATTAGAAAAATATATAAAAAACCTGTTGAGTTAGAAAAATGTCATTCCACAAGCAAGTCTACAGACTTATGAAAAACTACATCCATTGAAGGTACTTGGAATTTACCAGAGAGTCAATTGTATTTTTCTGAATTGGAAATCAATAAATAATATTACATATCTGCCTGCTTGATGGGCATTTAAGAAAACACATACACCAGCATGATGCCCAGTTTGGCTTTCGAGCTGGACTGTCTACTGAAAGTGCTGTATTGGCTCTCAAGCATACCGTTCAGTACTATACATACAGATGGACTCTGGTTTATGCCTGCTTTCTGGGCTTATTTAAGACCTTAGATATGGTGTCCTATGACATTCTATTGTCTTAAGTTAAGAGACACAGTTATACCACATATTGGCAGTTTTTTAGTAGGTATGGCAATCAAATAATCAACATGGGCAGATGGGCTGGCAAACAGTCAAACGCATACACTCTGGAGTGTGCTGTCAGGCAGAGGGGGTTGACCTTACCAAATCTCTTCAGCCTGTTTGTGAACGACTTGATCACAGAGCTGAGCAGTATGGATGTGGTATGCCACATAGATGGTGTGTGTGAATAATAAAGTTACGAAGATGACATGGTGCTGGTAGCTCCGTCGGCCGGTGCCCTCCGCCAATTATTACGGGGATGTGAGCAGTATTCTACGCGGTTCCAGGTATCTCCGCGGGCAGACTGTGGACCACATACACCGAGCGCGCCTCCAGCGCACAGCTCGGACAATACAATAACATTTTCAGGGCCCTATCGGGGCTGCCCCGATATTGCAGCGCATCAGGGATTTTCGGAGAGGCTCGCACAGACGATCTTGCTGCAATAATGCGAGCTCCCTGCTGCGCAGGCGGCGGGGCAGCGCTAATGGGATCCTGAAAATGATCGACGAGAGGTTCGACAGCCCCATCATGAGGCTATACATGTAAACCCGTGTGGTTGGTTGTCTGGTTGCAGCGGCCGCGGCTGGTGTGCGGCGCGGGCGAGTTCCGGCGCGTGCTGGAGAGCTGCGTGCCCGTGCTGCGCGAGCCGTACTGGCCCACGCCGTGGTGCGTGGAGGCGCGCCTGCAGACCGTGCTGGGCTCGCTGCTGCGCTCGCGCTACCTGCCGCCGCACACCTTCCGACGGTGCGTCTCGACTGTCCACTGTCTACTGACGTCCCTCACCTCGCCGGACGAGCGAAATGAACCCCTCGTGCGCTCTGCCGCGATTCGGCTCGTGGAACATGTCGAGGGCTCCCGAACCCGGAGGAGTTTCGATACGTCCCTTCCCCAGCTGGATCCAGATGGAGCGTGTCGCGGCAGATGACTAAATGTGTTATGTATGTGTGTAGGGAAATACTGCGTCTGTCGGACGGCGGGCAGGTGGCGCTGGACTGGCTGGACGCGGAGGTGGCGGAGGGCGAGGCGGGCGAGGGTGGCGAGGGGGGCGAGGGTGGCGAGGGGGGCGAGGCGGCGCGGGAGACGGTGGTGCTGGTGCTGCCGGGGCTGACGGGCGGCGCGCACGCGGACTACGTGCGCTGCGTGTGCGCGGCCGCGCGCCAGCTGCGCGCCACCGCCGTCGTGTTCAGCAACCGCGGCCTGGGCGGCGTGCCGCTCACGGTCAGTGCCCCGCCCCGCACCCACCCCCATACCCAGTGGACGTACGCTAGCTTAAGGGGTGACATACATTCATCGTCCCATTCAGGGAAACTCCCGTAGATGCCTTCAACTGATCTGATCTCACAATCCTTTCGCAGTCAGTAGTGTAAAGGAAAATAAATAGACTAAATAATATAGGCCCGAGGACGCTACCCTGCGGTACGCCAACACGAACATCTCGTGTATAGGCGAACAATACTTATATTATTACTTATAGACAGTTCGCGTCGATCAGTTCGATTCGGCCTCGTATGTGTAATTGTATTCATTGACAGTAAAGACGAGCACAGACAGCCGTCACTTTGATTAGGATTGATGTTTGTGTAAAAAGATAAATACGCTGCAATAGATAGTGTTGGTTTACGATTTTTAATCTTACCTTCAGATAAAATGACAACATTAAATCTGATATCTGTTCTCAAAGATTCTCAACTTAGACAAATGAATAACAATAGACTGAACCTAAATATGGCTGAAGTCAACCATTAAAATTATACTTCTCGCTCTTGTTAATGCCCTTTCTATAATCTAAGGTTCTCAACTTAGACAAATGAATAGGTTCTCAATGTTGCATATTTCCCTGCAAGTCAATTGTCAAAATGTATAAATATTGACCCAATGTTAACTCCAACCGTTTGTCTTTGTAACGAGTTTAGAGCCTCGAGAGATGTTCACAAGTTGAGATAATGTCAGTTCCACCGACTGTCACCCACGCATCGATCGTAGTTATTACCATAGTGTACAGTAGCCTGCTAGACATAGTTTATTATGGTCTGAGTCAGTGTCTCGTACTATCAACTATATCGTGCATGAATGAGAGGAAGTAACTAAGCCTAAGACCCTAGGTTCCCTAACGTCCCTACAGCCCTATCCTATTATATAATAAATTATAAATACATAAATAAGTGCGGGAAGTCTATGGCCGTGAGACCTAAGGCAACAGACGGAAGTGGGGAGGTAAAGGCAATGAGGGTGGTGGGTTTTCTCACGCCCGCCAGTCGCTCAGCCTCAGGCGACCGTCAGACCAAGTCTGAAGGCCAAGGGTGGCTTGGCCACAGTGAGAGGTCGATGCGATATCAAGTTTGTTTTTGTAAAGTCTTTATTAAACATATATTTAAATATAGTACATTGCATGACACAGTCAACAACACACAGAGCTGAAAAACTAAAATATTTCACTAGCAATATTTCTGATAGTAAGTCGTTGCTACTTGCCGACTGTCATGTTCAACGGTTGGGTTTGAACAGTTATTTTATGTATGAATTAAAAAGGTTACTAGTCATACATAACATTGATCGAAGACAGTGAGTGACATGATGAGCAGTCCGTTTGTATATTAGTTACGAGTAGGTGCCCATGTGGCCCGGCATCGGCAAGGGGACTTCACTCCAAGTGGCACAACTCCAACACCAACAACCACCCCATGACAAGGAATGGTCATGTTTAATATAGTAATAAAATAAATAAATAAAAATAGCCTTTATTCGGAATTCATTACACTGCAAATTACATTAATAAAATTGTATAAAAATTAGTATTATTTGTCATTATATGTCAATTGTTATTATTTTTGCATGACATTATTTATTTACATTAATTACTTTGTCTCGCTACTGTGTCATTTTGTTTTGTGTTCTTTGTTGTCTTTTCAGCAGCTCTGTTACGAGCGTAGGCCTCTTCCAAGAATTAGATTCTATAATTTAACGAAAATTATTTAAAAAAGACATTAATTAAACAGTATTACTATATTTAAACATGACCATTCCTCGTCATAGAGGTACTCTTTTATCTGGCGGCGGGACGAGTGACGTTCCTTGTAAATATGATTGTTTGTGTGTGTGTGTATGTGTGTGTGTGTGTGTGTGTGTATGCAGACGCCGCGGCTGTACTGCGCGGTGTCGCACGAGGACCTGGCGGAGGTGGTGTCGGCGGTGGCGGCGCGGCGGGCCGGCGCGCGCCTGCTGGCCGTGGGCGTGTCGCTGGGCGGGCTCATCCTGGGCCACTACCTCGCCGCCCAGGGGCCCGCCGCGCAGCTGCACGCCGCGCTCATTGTCTCCTCGCCCCTCGACGTCGTCAAAGGTACACACACACCCCACACACCCCACCCCCCCACACTCTACTGTGGCTGCAGCATCACCTTGAACGTTGGAAGTTCTTACTCGCGACCGTGGCTGAGATCCAGCTCCTGATTTCGTATGAAATTTGTCGAATTAAAAATCCATTTTGCACTAGAGCGGGTCGGGTACCATATGTATCTGGATAAGCGTTTGGTGACTGTCATATTTAGATGTCAAGCGCTTATCGGGATACGTCGTCGGATCAGTTCGACGAATATTATCCGAAATATAGAGGAGGCGGCCGGAAGATGCCAGATGTGCGGGGCAAAGGACCGGGTGCGGCGACGGTAATCGGGGAAAGCATATGTCCAACAGTGGACGTTCAAGGGTTGATGTGATAATAACAGGAACGTGCTGTTTTTCTCTGAATGAGAATCATTCCGACACCAAGTTACAATAATATTAGAAGTCGTCGCTCAGGCTCCGGTCTACGCGGGTATCTCTCGAGAGACTCTCCACCTGACCCTTGTTCATTTATTTCTATTTTACTTATTTACTCAAGGAAGATTTACAGCTCTGTTTAAGATAAAAATAATTACAGTAGTAATATCTCTAAGCGGATAATAAATGTTCGTCATGACATACGTCCGCGTGCGCAGGCGCCGAGAGCATGGACCAGCTGCCGGTCAACGCGCTGCTGTCGTGGCACATGGCGCGCGCGCTGCGGCGGACGGCGCGCGCGCTGGCGGGGCTGGCGGGGGGCGGCGCGGGGGGGGGCGCGGGGGGCGAGTGCGACTGGGGCGGCGTGGCGCGGTCGCGGTCGGTGCGCGCGTTCGACGCGGCGTTCACGGCGCGGCACTTCGGGTTCGAGTCGGTGGACGCGTACTACCGCGCGGCGACGCTGCGCGACAAGCTGCACCTGGTGCGCGCGCCCACGCTGTGCCTGTGCGCGGCCGACGACCCCTTCCAGCCGGCGCGCGCGCTGCCCGCGGGCGAGGCGGCCGCCAGCGCGCGCGTCGCGCTGGCCGTCACCGCGCGCGGCGGCCACATCGGCTTCCTGGAGGGCTGGTGGCCGGCGCGCCGCGACGCCCGCCGGCAGTACCTGGCGCGCCTCACGCACCAGTACTTCGCCGCGCTGCTCGCCCACCCCCACCTGCTGCACGAGCCCCCCACACCCGCCCCCACACCCGCCCCCACACCAGCCCCCGCACACCTCTAACACCGCCCCGCGCTCGCCCGTGTCACCTACATGTCGAAAGACCATGCAAGATGGAGGGTCTGTGTCCCCCCCCCCGCCGAGTGCCTTCGCTGGACATGTGATACCACCAGCGTGGCGGCTTCGCACGCGCTGACGCTCCGATACACATATACATACTGAGATATACTAATTTATATATATACATACATAGATATAGTGCGAACACAGGTGCCTACCGCGAGCTCGTCTCGCTCGCCTTATGTTGTGTTCCGCGCGCGAGTGAGAATAAAGTATTATAGATATATAAGTACATTATACACGGACATAGCATGTTTAGATAGTCGCCGCACGCGCGCGCTCGCCGTACACACTCGTGTACGGCGAGCGCGCGGCGGCCGCGTGCAGTCGCGCGGCGGACATTCCACAAAACACTGTCCGCCCGTTTAGCTTAATATAACGATCTCTATGTACTACTAGATGGAGCGTTCGAAACAATCGCTCTGTTCCACGCAAGTAGCCACAACTCTTTTACATTCACAATGAAACTTGTGCAGTTACCACGCAGAACATTTAATTATTTACTAAATATTGACATTATTTAACCGTAGCGTCAATATTTAGTAATAATTAAATGTTCTGCGTAGTAACTGCACAAGTTTCAAAGTGAATGTGAAAGAGTTGTGAAACAGAGCGATTGTTTGGAACGCTCCATCTAGTAGTACATAGAGATCGTTGGCTTAACATAATAATAATAGAACTATAAGTTTGCTCCGACGACGATGCCCTCGCTGCCTCAGCGGGTTCGGCGGTGCTTGCACTCATTCCGAGAGGTCGTGAGTTCGATCCTCACCGGTAGATAACGTCGTGCAGGTCGGAGTGATGTTTGTATAATGAAATGCTTCTTGTCTCATTCCTATGAAAGTACAGGGAATCCTGACGAGTATGAAAATAAGTTTGTTTATTTAATAAACAGCAATCAGAAAACATGTATCATACTGTTACACATACTTTTTAATGGGCAGCGTCTGGAAACGAGGCGTGGTGTTGCAGAGACAGCCCGACAATGACCATATAGTAATCATAATATATTTATGTAATATGTCATCAGCGAGGAGACCACGACCGTGCGGGTGTGGCCGTCCATTGTCGACTACCGACCACAGACTGCTGACTGCCGACCACCAACTGCTGACTGCCGACCATCAATTATTGACTGCCGACTACCAATTATTAACTGCCGATCACCAACTGCTGACTGCCGACCACCGACCACCAATCGCCGACCAACATCTACTGACTGCCGACCACCGACCGTCGACCACCAACTGACTGCCGACCACGGACCACATATCATGTGTTGCACGGCGTGTGCCCAGCAAGCCGGCCACACACGGCCACACACGGCCACACCCGGCCCCCGGCCCCCGGCCCCCGGCCCGCGGCGCCGGCCACAAACGCCGGCGAGTCGACTGTTGTATATTGTCTGTTGTCAATTGTAGCCTTATTTATTGTTGTTATACACAGATGTTCTAATGAGATTAGTTTATTTACACGTTGTTTATATTTACTTACACGAAGTAACAAGTTTAGATGCTAATTGTTTATTATTTTATTTTTTTAACATAAGAAAACGAACTTCATTTTTATTAGATTTAAGGCTATTTTATATTGTTGGAAATAATAATGAAATTTTGTTAAAAAAAATTGCGTTTCTTTATTGGCCCTGCCCCTCCCCGCCCCCGCCCCTCCCCGCGCTCTGCCCAGGAGCCACGGCCGTGTGCGTCACTCCAGCTCGGTCGAAGTCGAATTTCAGTAATCATTCCAGCTCGCACATCAATACGCCCTTGTATCTCGCGATCTGTTTAAGTACCTACAAAATCCGAAAATCGAGTACAAAATAGTACGTTATGAGTACTAAATCCTGCCAGGGTCAGATCGGGTACTAGTTAAAATTATTTTGCTTACTCGAGGGAGTAAGCAAAATAATTTTTAACACCTCATAAAGTGTTTTCCTTCATGAGGTGCGAAAAATTATTTTGCTTGTTCATCTGTTATCTAATTTATTAACCAATTAGTGTCAATCATGAAGGAAAACACTTTGAGGTGAAACTATGAGCTACGAATAGTGTCGATAATCCAACAGGCTAGTATGAAGGAGTGCTTCCATTTTTTATTAGTGTTTGCTGCCTTGCTCACGTATTGTACACCGTCCGTCTGTGAAAAGGTTAGGTACTCGTACCGTAGGAATGGGATGTTTTTTCGAGATAAAAACTATCCTATGTCCTATTCCAGGACCTAACCCATATGTGTGCCAAGTTTCATCCCGATCCGTCTAGTGGTTGAAGCGTGATTGACAAACATCCAAATATCCAAGCTTTCGCATTTATAATATTAGTGGGATTAATCGAATAAATGACAATGGTTAGTTCACTCGTCTGTCACTTCACTCTAGATATGTAAACATCTCGTAGGACTACGTACAAGGACGTCTATATAGTTTTTATCGTAGTTCTACTGATATGAGAAACTAGTATGACCATGAAGAAGTCAAATTGGGGGATGAAGGATAAGCAATAGATCATTTTTGGAATATTTATCTGTCAGTTTGAGCACTATAACAAGGAAGTATAATTTTAACGTTCGGTACTATTCAGATTGCGGTTTGGACTACATCTGGAGTTGCAGCGGGAGTGGGGAGCGGATTCTGTAGTCCACGCGAGCGGAGTCGCGGGCACAGCTAGTATAAAATAAAATCCAATATGTGTAACACAATGTATGTAATATCTAGTTAAATAATATATAACATTCGTAGGTACGTACGTTATGTAATGTGTGGGTCCCCGCGAGTACGGAGCCCCCATGGTGTCCGGCGCTCGCCTGTGGAACTCTATCAGTACTAGCGGTCCTGCTCGTCTGTTTTGTGATCAGGCCACTAAATATGTCACTGTCACTCCCCGTGCGGCGGGCGGCTCAGCAGTCGCGCAGGTCGGAGCCGAGCGCGGCGCAGAAGGCGGCCACCAGCGCCTCGGCGCGCTGCAGCCGCGCCGCGCGCGACTCGCGGGGCTCGGCCGCGCCGCGCCGCTCGCCCTCAGCGCCGAGCGCCTCCAGCGCATCCGCGAACAGCTCGGCGCGCCGCAGCGCCGCCTCCTCGTCAGAGTCGGAGTCGGCCCCGCCTGCAACCGGCCGCGCAATCAGTACACCACTTATTATACACATTCATGAAAACCTGCTAAATGCGTTACCGGAAAGGTGAGAGTATTAGAATCATTAAAAAAAAACTATGTAAGCAAAGTACCAAGTGAGCTGCTCGACTATGGCGCGGCCTCGATTTCACATAAAATATCGTGCGTGTGTGTGTGGGGGTGGGGTGTGTGTGTGTGTGGGGGTGGGGTGTGTGTGTGTGTGTGTGTGTGTGTGTGTGTGTGTGTGTGTGTGTGTGGCCAGAGGGTGTATGTGTCGTCCCATATACTCATATGAGTTGTGTTAGAGTTAAGACAGTGTGTAAATTTTCGTAATATATAAACAATATATGTCTGATGTAATGTCGTGTGCTATGAAATATATGGCAGTGTATACCTGTGTCGCGAGCGTCTGTCGGGGAGGGGGGTGCGGGGGGTGCGGGCGGCGCGGGGGGCCGGTGCAGGCGCAGGTTGGGCCACGTGTGCGCGTGCAGCGCGTCGCGCACGCGCGCCATGCCGCCCTCCGCCCCTGCGCCCGCCCCCGCCTCGTCCTCACTGTCGCTATCTGTGTCGGCGGCGGGGGCGGGGGCGGGTGCGGGGGCGGGGGCGGGGGCGCTGGGCAGCGGCACCAGCTCGTAGGCGAGCGCGGCGGCGGCGCGGCGCAGGGCGGCGGGGGGCGGGGGCGGGGCGCGCAGTACAGCCAGCCGTACATCAAGGCGCGGCGCGGCGCGCGCCCCCCCCGCCCCCGCCCCCGCCCGCACGCGCAGCTCCTCGCCGGAGTCCTGCAAGCACACAGTGCGGTCTACAAGCTCATTCATTATGAATACAACAATGACGGCAGTAGCGTGTGACGCACCTCGTGGGGCGCGAGCACCACCACGTGCGCCTCGACGCGGTCCCACAGCGCCCCCGCGGCCCCCCCGCCGGCCCCGCCCCCGCCCCCGCCGGCCCCCCCGTCGGGCTGGGCGCACAGCAGCACGCGCGCGCGGTAGTACTTGTTGTGCATGCGCCACACGCGCGCGCCCGACCCCTCCGCCTCCCCCTCGGGCTCGCCCCCGCCCCCGCCCCCGGCCTCGCCCTCGCCGTCCACCAACTCTACACAGACAATCCACATTTAACAGTCGCTCCATCAATAAAAATTTGTTAAGTGGATGAGGACAGCGAAATACATTAGTTGAATGGAACAGACTGAAAGAGGCCTCTCCCGAATGAGAAGCTGGGAAGGGAAAATAAGAAACAGTACTTCATGCCAGATAAATATGTTAAATGAATTAAGACTAGATTGGTAATAAAAATATTTGTATTTATTTAGTCACAATATAACCACCATGCAAGATCAAAGCAGTCATTGAAGTAAGCGCTTACAATATATTAACTTGTAGAACTAATTAAATGGATTGCCCTTATTTAATTTGGTTATGAACAAACATCTGTTGTCAAATCATTTGGCCATACAAAGATTTGGCTTGCAATAAATAAAAATCAGGCTGCAACTTGTTCTGTACAATTTAATCAATATGCTGACTGCTTAATAAACAATCACTCTTCAAAATGATTACTTGGTCAACAAGATTTCACAATTAGTCAGCCTGGCAACAGGAGCAAGCAAAATGTCAGGGCACACAGACTCTGATGGTTCAGATTAGAACTATGGATATGTCGCCGTCCCCACTAAATAAAGCCGTAAATGTATTTACTATAGTTTTCGTGTCATTCCAGTTTCAGATGAAACAGGCCGTAATACACTATTGTAATTTTTTCCAGATTTTTGTTGTTCATTTTGTGAAGATACTAACAAAAATATTTTAATCGGTTCATACTTCCTTAGTGTCAACAAAATCAGTTTGGTATTTTTCCTGTAAAATCAATATTTTTCATTTATATTTTTATTCAGTGGAAACAGCGATGTTTTTACAAAATAATTCTGCTTACCATCTGAGTGTTACCAAAGTTCGGTTTAACATGGCTCACTCAATGCAGCCAATAAATTTAATTGGCTATACAAATTATTGTAGAGCAGTCCAGTATAATATTAATTGCTGATTGATTTATGTTTGCTGACCATAAGTTGCCGACCCACTAGCCATGGTGGCTGGCCCAATACATTTTTCTACTCACAAATATGAATATTTTACTCACTCTTTAAATGATACCCACATAAAATTAATGCATTTTACTGTAGAGCATTAAAGACTTATACAAATTATTTAATTAAATTCCAGATCACTGCCTCCTTTACATCAGTAGTAATGCAGAAAAAAAGGGGATAGAGACATGGATGTCAAGAACAGGTCATTAATAGGTCATTCCATTTGCAGGTGATTCCCAGATCATCCCATTCATAGGCAACACTGGCCGACATAATTGGGATATCAAACATCTCAATTGAGATCTAAAACTATCAACTTGCCCTCCTTGAGACAACAGTAAGTACTTTAATATTATTTATTCATTGTAAGAATTTTTTTAAAAAGAATAATGAAACATGTTGATTTTTAAATTGTGTCTATTTCTAGCGATTGATTAGGTATAATCTGAGTAAATCCAACATATGAACAGAATAAGTTACGAATGGGACGATCTGCGACTGAGTTATGCTGTATTTATTCATTGTTATGCAGTAAGTTTATATTTTATGGATTTGTATAATCTGAAATAAAGAATGACAATATGCTGCTCGAAAGATAATTCGAAAGCTGGTTTGCCTAAAAAAGACCGTCCATACCCAGCTCTTCCCTTCCTACTATTACTTAAGTAGGTACTTACTTATAGTTTTCAAAATATGTAATACACTACCAACCAGATATAAATTCTGTGGCGGTCTTGATGTCGAAGGCGCTGACCAATATAACAGGTAATGTGTCATCGGACATGGTTCTGGTCTTCCTCTCACAGAAAAGCTGGCAACTAGTTCCTCCTCACAACACACGCAAAATTAGATTTATAACATTCACGTTAATTACGTAGGTAACATTTTCGGAATATAAAGAGTTTAGAGCAGTTTACTCGTTTCGCTATCTACCTACTATCTACTTTCCTCAGGTTAAGTCAGTTCACTGACATTGACATTTCTTCTTCTATTGCATGTTTTTTTTATTTGGGCACTGGTAGTAAATTACGTTATTACAATTAAATTAAATTCTTTATATTACAGAGAATATAAACGCAACTATATGATAAAGAAAACTATTGCATTGTTTGTATGTTCATTCATATGACCCGCATTGTGTTCATGTTTCTATTCCTTTCGTATATTCATAAGATTCATTATCAGTCAGCCAGCCATCAATTACGTCAATAAGCTTGCTGTCAGATGATATAAACCCAAGAAATATTTTTATTCCATTTGACGCTAGTCACTACTTAGTTTGTGGCCATTTGCTTTAGCTACAGTTCGCGCAGCGGCGTCAGCATATTACTAAACATATCTAACATCATTCATTTTGATTGCTAGAAATATTATATCCTCTTTGGTTGCTAGCTTATTTTACCATACTTTATTTTCTTAGCCCAACAGATGGGCTGATGGTATTTTTTACCAATGCCCAATAAAAAAAAAACGACATACGATACGTCTAATCTAATCTGAAAAGTCTGTGATCCAAAATAAAGTAATGAAATAGGTACATAATACTTGCATTGCAATCGGAATTATAAACTATAGTTGGGGGTCTGTCTGTCTATTGATTCCACGACGGGTGGAAGGAAACTAAAGGACCACGCTGGAACATACGGGACGGCAATATTAGCTTACTGGAAATAGTGTAGTGCGACGCAAAGGGAGTCGTTCGTGATCTGCCTGTGCGCCTCGTGCCCCGCCATGGAGAACTTCAAGTCATGGTCGGCGGAGGACGAGGCCGTCATCGCGACCAACACGGAGGCGACGGAGTGCAAGCGCAGCGCCGTAGAGCTGGGCTACTGGAAGGATGATTACATCAAGTTCTTCGCGAAGCGCGCCGAGCGCAAGGCGCCGGAGATCAACCGCGGGTACTACGCGCGCGTCAAGGGCATGGAAATGTTTATCAATCAGTTCCTGGAGGTTAGAACCAAACTTGTGCAATTCAAGCAACGTATTTTTCTCCTATTAATTTTGGAGTTCCAATACCCATTACCTAGCAAAGTTTTCGGGAGTATGTTAGATCACCACCAACTACTGGACCAACTGAGCAGAAATTTGGAAAATATATGTAAAAATATCAACAAAAAATCCTGTTTGTCACACTGGTGTGTCAGTAGCGAATTCTTTTATAGGAATATCAAAGGAATGAATGAAACAAACCTGCACTTTGTGTTTATCATACACGTTTTCTTTTCTTCTGTATAATGTATTTTTTCTTGTCATGTTGTAGGTAATGTCCATTCTGTTTTGATGTAGTTGTGATATCAATAATGATTTTTTGTAAAAGCATTGATTAAATCAAGCTGTTTGTCCCATGGATTGGGAGAGGGGATCTACAACAGAGTAGAGGTGGGGCGTGCATCCCACATCCCATTCTTTCCTGCATGATGTCATTTATATACCTTGGTATAATTTGTATTATAAATTCTTGTATAGAATAGTTGTGAAATGCTTAAATTCTACCTCATGAAATGTGACTCTTCTTAAATTTATTTATTTTAAACTAGCTGTGCCCACCGCTTCGCTCGCGTGAACTACAGAATCCGCTCCCATTACCACTGCCACTCCCGCTTCTGCTCCCACACCCACCCCCCCTTTTTCTACTCCCACGCCCACGCCCATTCCAATTCCCACTCGCAACTCCAAATGTAATCCAAACTCATCGCAATCTGAATAGTCTTATTTGTAGTCATATTTAGTCTGATGTTAAGTGATGTGGCAGATACCTCAGACTGCAACTCTACACTTTAATTAGTATCATATGGAGAGAAGCATTACAATGACATTTATTGATGTTTGTTGTCAGCGGTGTGGCACCAAGTGCCAGATCATCAACTTGGGGTGCGGGTTCGACACCCTGTACTGGCGGCTGAAGGACTCCACGCAGGCCGTGGCCAACTTCATCGAGCTGGACTTCCCCGCCGTCACGGCCAAGAAGTGTCACATCATCAAGCGCAACAAGCAGCTGCTAGAGAAAATAGCCAACGAAGGTACCTAGCTGGTGTCCAGTCTGTATACAAATAAATATGGGCAAACCTTAAATATGGTATGGTACCATAACACTTTCATAAGGATTAACATTAGGTGATCTGTGCTTCTGTCGGTCTGCGTGTTCGCAGACGGCGAGGTGGCGGTGCGAGGGGCGGGGGGCGGCGCGGAGCTGCACGCGGAGGGGTACCACCTGTGCGGGTGCGACCTGCGGTGCGCGGGGGAGGTGCGGCGCGCGCTGGCGGCGGCGGGCGCGCGCGCGGACGCGCCCACGCTGGCGCTGGCCGAGTGCGTGCTGGTGTACCTGCGCGGCGAGGCGGCCGACGCGCTGGTGCGGCTGCTGGCCGAGGCGTTCCCGCGGCTCGCGCTGCTGGTGTACGAGCAGTGCAGCCTGGGCGACCGCTTCGGGCAGGTGATGGCGCGCAGCCTGGGCGCGCGCGGGTGCGGGTGCGGCGAGGTGGCTATGGCGGGCGCGCGGCACGCGGCCGGGCCGGCCGAGCAGGCGGCGCGGCTGGCCCCGCTGGGGCTGGCGGCGCGCGCGTGGGACATGGCGCGCGTGTGGCGCGCGCTGCCCGACGAGGACCGCGCGCGCGCCGAGGCGCTGGAGCCGCTGGACGAGCGCGAGCTGCTGCTGCAGCTGCACCAGCACTACGCGCTCACGGTGGCCACCAGCGGGGACCAGTTCGCCGACATGCACCTCGACGCGTAGGCACCCCGCACCCACCCTCCCCACATCCTTCGCACTCCCCATATCCCCCCGCACTCCTGACAGATCCCCCCGCACTCATACCACATTCCCCCGCAATACAAACAAATAAGTTTTCAAAATGTTGCCGTATGTAACGACTCGACGTATAAAGACTCGCTAACAGATCAATTGATTTTATTTTATTGTCTTGGACTTTTGAAGTGTGTTTAAAAATCAGTGTAGTGAACGATCAATTCACAATATGAACAACTCGACAGTGCATGTTTAATCGATGTTTAAGGACCGCTTCATACGACCGACGGTCCGTATGAAGCGTGTGCACGGGATAGAGTCGCCTGTTTTTTTTTTATTCCCAATGGGTTTACCCTTAACCTCAACCTCACCCGGTGGTCATAAGTTGCAACTTTGGTTGCAACCCCTAGCAACTTTTTCTCATGATATTCAGAAATATTTGTAAATTTATATCAAGTGCAGAATACCTCATGTGTAATATCCTTCATATGAAGTGTACCGACTCGTTGCATGTCGTGTAGTTATGTAATGTGACCTGTCTCCGCGCAGGCTTGTAAAATAAAAATATTATAAATATTGTATGTAAATTTTTATTGAAATTCTTGGACATGTTTGTCAGACTTTTTCAAATTTTACTGTGACGTTGTGAAATGCGTATATGTGTCGTGTGGCATTCGTCGTTCGATAGCAGCGCCCGGCGCAGGGACCGCGCCTGCCGGTCGGCGTCTATCGCTAGTCTCACCGGGGACGAGTCACATAAATATGTGTTTACGATACAAATAAATACAATGCTAGTACCAAAGTTGTTTTGATTTATTCGTCAGTACAACGTACAAGTCCTAGACAGCCGGTCTCCGGGCTCCGCTGGCCGGCGGGGCTATATGTGGTGCAGGCAGTTGGCGATGGCGCGGCGCAGCGCCTGGCGCACGGCCGCGCTGCCCTCGCAGAACACGTGCGTGGCGTGCGGGGCGGGGCGGGGCGGGGCGGGGCTATATGTGGTGCAGGCAGTTGGCGATGGCGCGGCGCAGCGCCTGGCGCACGGCCGCGCTGCCCTCGCAGAACACGTGCGTGGCGTGCGGGGCGGGGCGGGGCGGGGCGGGGCTATATGTGGTGCAGGCAGTTGGCGATGGCGCGGCGCAGCGCCTGGCGCACGGCCGCGCTGCCCTCGCAGAACACGTGCGTGGCGTGCGGGGCGGGGCGGGGCGGGGCGGGGCTATATGTGGTGCAGGCAGTTGGCGATGGCGCGGCGCAGCGCCTGGCGCACGGCCGCGCTGCCCTCGCAGAACACGTGCGTGGCGTGCGGGGCGGGGCGGGGCGGGGCGGGGCGGGGCTATATGTGGTGCAGGCAGTTGGCGATGGCGCGGCGCAGCGCCTGGCGCACGGCCGCGCTGCCCTCGCAGAACACGTGCGTGGCGTGCGGGGCGGGGCGGGGCGGGGCGGGGCTATATGTGGTGCAGGCAGTTGGCGATGGCGCGGCGCAGCGCCTGGCGCACGGCCGCGCTGCCCTCGCAGAACACGTGCGTGGCGTGCGGGGCGGGGCGGGGCGGGGCGGGGCTATATGTGGTGCAGGCAGTTGGCGATGGCGCGGCGCAGCGCCTGGCGCACGGCCGCGCTGCCCTCGCAGAACACGTGCGTGGCGTGCGGGGCGGGGCGGGGCGGGGCGGGGCTATATGTGGTGCAGGCAGTTGGCGATGGCGCGGCGCAGCGCCTGGCGCACGGCCGCGCTGCCCTCGCAGAACACGTGCGTGGCGTGCGGGGCGGGGCGGGGCGGGGCGGGGCTATATGTGGTGCAGGCAGTTGGCGATGGCGCGGCGCAGCGCCTGGCGCACGGCCGCGCTGCCCTCGCAGAACACGTGCGTGGCGTGCGGGGCGGGGCGGGGCGGGGCGGGGCTATATGTGGTGCAGGCAGTTGGCGATGGCGCGGCGCAGCGCCTGGCGCACGGCCGCGCTGCCCTCGCAGAACACGTGCGTGGCGTGCGGGGCGGGGCGGGGCGGGGCGGGGCTATATGTGGTGCAGGCAGTTGGCGATGGCGCGGCGCAGCGCCTGGCGCACGGCCGCGCTGCCCTCGCAGAACACGTGCGTGGCGTGCGGGGCGGGGCGGGGCGGGGCGGGGCTATATGTGGTGCAGGCAGTTGGCGATGGCGCGGCGCAGCGCCTGGCGCACGGCCGCGCTGCCCTCGCAGAACACGTGCGTGGCGTGCGGGGCGGGGCGGGGCGGGGCGGGGCTATATGTGGTGCAGGCAGTTGGCGATGGCGCGGCGCAGCGCCTGGCGCACGGCCGCGCTGCCCTCGCAGAACACGTGCGTGGCGTGCGGCTCCACGTGGATGAGTGTCTCGTGGCGGGGCAGATGCACGATACACCCCCCCGGCCCCGCGCCCCCGCCCGCCGCGCCGCCCTCGCCCCCCGCCCCCGCCCCCGCCCCCGCCCCCGCGCCCGCCCCCGCGCCCGGCTCCACCCTCGCGTCCGCGATGCCCTCGCGGGCCAGCTCGCGCACGAGCGCCTCCGCGTCGAGCGCGCTGCACTCGAGGCGCGCGCGGCCCGCGTGCGGCGGGGGCGGCTCCAGCTCGAGCCGGTTGTCGCGCACCACCAGCGCGGCCGTGAGCGGCGCGCAGCGCACGGCGCCGGCGGCCCCCCCCGCCGCCCCGGGGGCGACGTCGCGCGGCTCGAGGCTGGCGGCCAGGTCGGCGTGCAGCGTGGCGCGCGCGGCCCGGCGGCGCAGGCCGGCGCGGCGCGCGGCCCCGCGGCGCAGGACCAGCACGGGCACGTCGGGCGGCGCCTGCACGCTGGGCCGCGCGGGCGCGCCGGCCAGCGGCGGCGCGTACTGCTCCGGCAGCGCCAGCTCGCGCGGCCGCAGCTCGCGCACCAGCTTGTTGGCCTGCGAGTAGTTGAGGCTCGTGTCGATCGGGCAGTGGAAGGCCTTCATCGCGAGCGGCTGGAAGGGCGCGAGCGCCTCGAGGTAGGGGAAGTCGGGCTCGGTGAAGATGACGGCGTGCGAGGCGCAGCCGGCCCACAGCTCGAGCAGGTGCACGGCGGCGCCGAAGCGCAGCGAGGGGTGGCCGGCGAACACGACGCACGGCTGCCGGAAGTCGGCGGCCAGCGGCGGGTCGTGCAGCGCGCGCGCGCGGCGCAGGCGGCCGGCGCGCTGCAGCGCGGCGTGCGGGAAGGGCTCCTCGGGCAGGTAGACGCGCGCCTGCTTGCCGGCCGAGACCCACTCGGCCAGGATGTTGCTGTAGGCCAGCGAGCCGTCGGCCGCGGGCGACACCACGTACAGCGGCACGTGCGCCAGCCCCGCGCCGTCCAGGTGCTGCGAGAGGCACTCCAGCAGGTCGTACAGCACGCCGCTGGGGTACACGGGCAGCAGCACGGCGCCCGCGTGGCGCAGCGTGGCGGCCGCGTGCACGCACAGGTCGCCCAGCATGTGGTCCGGGTTGTGCGCCGGCGTCTGCGTCAGCGCGGCCAGCACCAGCAGGTCGGCCCCGCGCAGCGCGCCCTGGTTGATGGGCCGCGGGTGCGTCGTCAGCGTCGACGACCCGCTCACGTACGCCACCTGTACCGTCCGACACACATACATACACACGTAAACATTATACAAAAGGGGCCACAAATGCGAGCCCTGGGGGACACCGGATAGTATAGTTCTAAGATTTGATTTATAGCCTCCTCCGACCCCCGCTTGACTTCGATTCCGAAGATATGAATCCACCCAGCGCAACGAGTCCCCGCCGACCCCAATGCGCTCCAACTTTCCTATCAAAATGGCGTGGTCCACACGATCGAAAGCTTTTTCGAAGTCTGTGTAGACCACATCGATCTGTTTGCGCTTTTCCATATGGCTGAACAAAAAGTTTGTGAAAACCAAAAGATTAGTAATTGTAGACCGTGATTTAAAAAAAACCATGCTGTTGAGGAGGTCCGGCTCGGGTTATAATGGAATATATGTTGTTATAGACAATTTTCTCAAATACTTTTTCAAATACATTAAGAACAGAGATGAGTCACATTTCGACTCTGGTTTTAGTGCCTTTCTTATGAATCGGAACTACGTTGGCTTCCTTCCATGCTTGGAGGAAAACACCCTCCCTCAATGATCTATTAAAGATGTATGTAAGAGGAGCAGCAAGAGCTGATGCAGAGTTCTTTATGTAAATAGGAGGTACATTGTCAGGACCAGCGCCTTTGGAGCCATCTAATCGTTCCAGTAATTTTTGAACCTCCTCATTTGTAGTACTGATAGACGATACACAGGACGAAGAATCAGTGTATGGTGGGGCTAAACAGGTTTGTGGATATGAGTTAGCCATGCTCTGAAATTACATTTGATCACCGAGTAACAATATATTGTGCTCTCTTTTGTAAGACAATATATTGTCTTACAAAAATTACAAATCGTAGGACTGCAAACGCCCCATCAGAAAAATTAGATATGCTGAACGCATCTTTTATTTAATGTCTATTATATAAAACGGTACCTTCTCGTGTGCGGAGCGCAGCACCCAGTTGGCGGAGCCGAGACAGAAGCCCGAGCTGACGGGCGTCGCGTCCAGCGCGCCGTAGATGTCCACCTGCAACACGACGCCGGTCAGCCACCGCACCGCACAGGGCACATTACCGCCGATCTTCCTCTACCGCTCCTCGAAGCGAGGACGACAGAGGTCCACTACATATTTATAACTCCATGCTACCTCGGGAACCCCTCCAGTTCATTGAAGAAATAAGAAGCAGATGTAGAAAAAGAGGTCCCACTTATCCTCCAGCGAATGGAAGCAACGAAATGAAGACTAAACTGGACGGAGTGGAGAATTGGGAGATCGCCCTGTGCGGTGGTAGTTACCCGCTCGTCGTAGCCGACGCGGCGCACGCGGGCCAGCGCGCGCGCCACCGTGGCGGGCGCGAGCAGGCGGCGCCAGGCGCGCGGGCGCACGGCGGCGGCGAGGGGGGGCGGCAGCAGGTGCAGCAGCTCCTTCCAGCGGCGCGCGGCGGGCGCGGCCGGCGCGCCGGACATCCACTCGCCCAGCTCCTCCAGGTAGAAGCGACCGATCTGCAGCGTGGGCTCGGTGGCCAGCACCTGCCCCTTGAAGCCCGTCTCCTCGGTGATGAAGGGCAGCGCCAGCATGCACGTGTAGTTGGAGATGAGGATCACGTCCAGCTGCGAGAAGTCCACCACCTTGTCGAGCGGCGGGCAGAACTCGGGCACGCTGTCCACGAACACGCGCCCGCAGCACTCCTTCAGCTCCTGCGGACGCGGCACAGGTGAGCCCCCACGAGCGACCGATACGCGGAGGGCTGACGCGCCTCCATGTTTTATTTTTAGAATTTTATTGTAGTTAACATTTGTGAAATCGAGACAAACCCAGTGACATTTTGTATGTTTGACCTCGACCTGGAAGGTTTGAGACTAGAGATCGATGAGACTGTAGTAGATAACATGAGTAGGTACCCCCTCGAGCAGCGGGTCATTGAGATGGGGCGGCGTGTAGCAGGGCAGGTCGGCGAGCCTGGTGCTGGGCACGGGCGGCAGCGGCAGGAAGTTGAGCACCGAGTGCGCCGACAGCCCGCAGTCCAGCATGATGAGGAGCTCCTTGAAGGACAGCACGAAGCACGGCTTGGCCGCATCGCTGCTCAGGCAGTACTGCACATACACAACATACACATATCCAGTAGTCTACAAAGTGTCTCAGTATTCTTCTTTGACATATAATAATAATAAAATAAAATATATCTTTATTTTCTCTACACAAAGGTTACAGATAAAGAATAAAAAAACAAGAGCAACCATAAAATAATAAAAATACCTTTGCGAGAGACTGGTGTCTGTACTAGGTAGAAACCTGTATGACAAATCACCAGGTGCAGGTTCCCTCGCAATATTTTACTCACTGGTACAGGGCCCGATTGGAACATTGCACACACAGTAACCCAATGGCAACAACATATTCATTGATGTCAGCCCACCTTTCATATCATAAAAACCTAAAGTCATGAATTTTCTATTGTAATAATAAATAAAACATCACATCAAAGAAGTTTATGACGGTTTGGGTTGGCCCTCGATGTGTGTAGATCAAATTTGTGGAATGGATCCAGTTTGTGTAGGTTCAGGCAAATGTTTGGAGTTAAACGATTGTGTAGTATCAGTAATAGGTACAGCAATACCCTACCACAGACATATTAGTTGTTTAGTTTTCCTGGGAGCACTCGAAATAATTGAGTGATATAGACCTGAGACATGATATAGACCTGAACACACATCTGGACTGGAATATGTAACGGAATACGAAACTAAGCTACGTTTAATCACTTGTCCGGTTGGTTTAGTTAGGTACTCTTAGGTTTGACCTATGCTAACACACCAGACGAAAGGCAGACACTAAAAATAAGTGTACTTTCTACTAAAAGCGTTTCCTTCTATCTTATGATTCAGCAGTTGTTCCTCGGAGAGAACGCACCAGGCTTATATCGTAAGTAAGTAAGTATTGCTTACCAATTTCATTGTCGGTGTTGTCCTAACCTATTCGGGCTATGAATATATAAATAAAGCTTTTACATAGCTTACGCAACGTTCACAACATACACACTGTACATGATTCTATATTAATTCATTTGTAGATAAATTTTTAATCATACATTAACCCAAATTCTGCAAAACGACAATAATTCAATCACTACTGTAACGCAGCGAGCAAGCAGGGAAAATAAACAAAATTGTTTTTTTTTTCTTTTAAGGAGGCAAAGGTATTGAAATATCATACAGTCTTATTTTTTGTGGGAAAAACTAAGGCCCTTATCTGCTTGTGGCTTGGTTACTAGACCTCGTTCAATCGCAAAATGTACTTACTGAGTACGGCTTGGCCATGTTTAGTACTGAATTATTAAACAAAGTGAAGCAGTACTATAATAAAATAATACTAAAAATCAATGATCTGTATGTACTACAAGATGGAGCGTTCCAAACAATCGCTCTGTTCCACACAAGTAGCCACAACTCTTTCACATTCACTTTGAAACTTGTGCAGTTACTACTCAGAACATTTAATTATTTACTAAATATTGACATTATTTAACCGTAGCGTCAATATTTAGTAATAATTAAATGTTCTGCGTAGTAACTGTATAAGTACATAGAGATCGTTGCTAAAAATGCATTATAGCAGATATTTTTCGTGGACAGTGCCCGATTAGGAGAATCGTCATCTATGTGATTTTTGTGAAAGCTGGCCTGGAAAACGGCTTAATGATGGATCACTACGAAGTCAGTGAACTACGAACTTTTTAGATCTAGGCACCTAATATATTATGTGCTGACTAGAGAAATATATCAAGATATTGCCGGCGGTTGCGGGTTCTGGCCATAGAAATATGTCGCTGACGGCATTGTACAGTCAACTGTGCGCTATAAAAATGCCCAAGTTAATTATCCATCATCATCATCAGCCTGCAAGAGCCCACTGATAGACATAGACCTCTCCCAAGACGCGCCACTAAACATTCTTCGGTTCTTCTCATCCAGTCTCTGCCAGCCGCCTTACGCTTTACTTCTTATTTGAACTTTATCATCATTTTATAATTTGCTAGGGCTGGCCACTTAACTCGGAACGTGGCTGTGTATCCCCTTTATAAATTACTAGTTGTGCCCACGGCTCCGCTCGCGTGGACTCCGTGGAGAATTCGCTCCCCTTCCCGCACCCGCTTCCGCTCCCACTCCCAATATATAGTCTCAGGGATAAATCAAATCAAATCAAATCAAATCATTTATTTCAACATAATGTCATATTTGTTGTACAAAAAGAATAATAAAATTGTATTAGAGTAAAATTTGGGTTAAAATTAAAATGAAAATAAAACAAAACAAAACAAATAAATACAAATCATTTTCGGAATGGTGCTGAGCTGGCATGTAGTTGCATCCACCTCTGCACCATCGGCGAGTCCCACCGCTCGGCCAATGCGCTCAGCACACTGTTGGTGCTGCCACGGGAGCGACTCAGAAGCGAGGAGCATTGTAATGGTGAAAGAATTTTGGAAATCGGTCTAGTAGTTTTTAAGTTTATTCGTTACAAACATACAAATCATTCCTCTTTATAATATTAGTGTAGATATCCTCTTTGCTTTGTAATATGCTAGCTACCGTAAATACGAGTATTGATAAATAAATAAACCAGGCGTGGTGAGCGACTTCATCCTTATGTAGTAGACTACCACGTTCTCGTACGAAGCGTTTTTTCTTCCTCTTACATAATACGAACTGGTAAGAGTGGAACTTCCTGCCTGCTTCTTTCGATATTTCTGGACAAGTACAACTTGGATATTTCTGAAAGAAGAGTGAATAGGCATCTTCTGGGTGAGCGCACTCCACCCTAGTCCTCATGGTTAGGTACTTACCATCAGGTGAGATTGAGGTCAAGCGTTACTCCATCAGGAATAAAAAAAACAACGTATTATATAAGATATTATAATATTAAGCGAATATAGGTATTGGCTAGGCGTTAGGTCAAGTTGCTTATGCAGGTACAGTTAACCACAAAAATCTTCTCCATTGTTCGCAAAGTCAAGCATCTTCATTGTAAGTACACTTCAGTGATATACTGTACGTACAATCGCAAAATCTTTATTTAATTGTATGCAAACTTGATTTTTAAAAGATGTGTTGCGTGAAGTTGGTTGCGCCGTTTGTTCTTCACAGCGCTAACACCTAGGAAGCGGTAGTCGATAAAAAAAATGACGTGTATAAATGTACCAAGTGTACTCATATGCAATAAATGATTTTGACTTTGTACTACATCCGAAAACACCCTGTGCTGACGCTGTGATGCCCTATAGGTTAGGTATGTAACAGGGGGGGGGGGGGGGGGGGGAGTTAAAGGACGTCGGGGATTGGGATGCGGTGAGGTAGGGCGGATAAATAGAATAATTATGTTAACGGACAAGTGCCCTTTTTGCAATGGCCAGCTTCCCACCCAAGTAGCAATCGAATGTCTTAAAAGGGTATTGTAGATATCTTGAAGGCAAGTAGACGTATTCTAGCTCTTGTCTTGGCTAAACCTATTACGTCCCTCAAGATATCCCTGAAGATATCCCTCAAGATACAGTTAAGTACAAATGGGCACAGCATTTAGGACAAATTTAAGACAGAGTTAAGACTACTGTTTAGACAAACTTTAACCCTACTTAAGAGAGTGGTTGTGCAGAGCCCTATAAAATGGATTTCAAGATATCTTGTAGGTTGACTTTAGACCAAGAAATAGACTTGAAGATATCTACAATACCTAGTTAAGACTATCAATACTGAATTGCACAGATTCCATCATAACTTAATGAAGTAAAATTTAAAACTATTTTTACTCTAAGTAATAATATTTTAGAAAATATGGTGAACTTTTATACTTAATACAAAAACAGTATGAAGGCTTATGATAATGGCGGTTAAACAACTAATTTTAATGTCTAGAAAATGCTGTATTATGTCGTTGTATGCATTGGAAATTTAAAACGCATGATTGTTTCTCGTGTAAAATCGATAGATAGTGCTATAAAACAGACGGGCCTTTAAAATAGTGGAAAAAGAACAATAAAATTTTGAATAATTATATTGCAAATGAAAAATTTTGCGGCATAAAGTGCAGAATATTACATTTTATATAAATAAATGAGTTATTAATGAAGTTAGAATTACTTTAATATCAATGTGTTCTAGTTTTTCATGATGTGGTATCGGAAAATTTATAATTTTTTTTTTCATTTAAAGTGCAAAATGGCGTTAAATCTAATTTTTCCTAACGAAGTAAGAGTTTAGACAATACTGACTTGTAAGGCTAGTTTAGCAAAAATAAAGACAAGTTACATTTGAAATAGTGCAAGTTAAGAGATATTATACTTAACTTATACTAAAAAACCGTATTGGTGAATTACTACTTAATACTTTTTAGTATTAAGTTAATCTTTAGTTTATCATTTCATTGTTCTTGTTTATTTTGTGCTGGAAAAGAGTTTATGCAACTAAAAACTATTAATTTATAAATAATATTTTTTTTTATTTGATAAATAAATATATTATGCAACTAAATGTATACTACTAAATAAAAATTGTATTGAGAAATTCCGTATGTAGGTAGGTATAAGAAAAACGTTATGACAGCTCTCGCTCGAGAATCCCACTAATATTATAAATGCGAAAGTTTGGATGTTTGTTACTCAATCACGCTTCAACCAATGGACGGATCGGGATAAAACTTGGCATACAGGTTAGCTCCTGGAATAGGACATAACATAGTTTTTTATCCCGAAAAACATGTCATTCCTACGGGAAACGAAATAAATCGTTAAAGTAGTATGTAAATATTGAAACCTACGTGGACGAAGTCTCGGGCAAAAGCTAGTTTTCTGTATTTTACAACTTGCCGATGAAAAGCACCAGACCTTTTTTAATTTTTCAGTTAGGTACTTGGGTCTATTTTGATGAAAACGTCCCGTTAAATGTATTTTTACTCTAAACTTATTAATTTGAGTAATAAAGGAATAACATATTCTTCAGAAAGACAGTTTCCAGAACTTGGTGTCACAATTATCTTTAGTTTATCTACAAAATCAAATTTTACTTTGCAATACTAAACCAATTCCCCAATTAATTAATTTTGTTTTAAGTGAGCCTTCAAATAATCTGAGTACAGTAAAAAAAAGATTTTAAGATTTAACTGTAGGCATATTTAATACAAAATAGTTTTGAGAATACTTAACTTGGTTTTGGGTATTCTGAACTTGCTAAAGTAGCGGTTGTATAAAACTATTTAGTCTTAAAGAATAAAATGACTTAACGAAAACCATTTTGATTTAGCAAAATCCAATTTTAGATAAAGTATAGACATGTAAGATTTAATCACTATTCTTGATTGCTACTTGGGCACTCCAATATTAAGATCATCCAGTGGTTTCAGTCTAAAATCCTGCGGACAATCACTTGACCCTCGGTACATCACCAATAACAACATTCACACTGCACAGGTGATATCGTTCAAACACCTAACGGATATACAGGTAAGAAGAGACGAGACTAATGGACCATCTCATGTCCGAGCGCACAATTTAATGAGTGAAAAAAAAAATTAACCACGCCGGCTTTTATATATATATTCTTTATTGCACAAATTTTAAAAGTAAATAAAGTTACAAAGGCGAGCTTATCTCTAAAAGAGATCTCTTCCAGCCAACCTTACAGGGTGTGAGACAAGGCACTAAGAGCGAGGGGGCAAAAAGTGCATAGTAACTACATACTGGGCCCGATTCTGAAGTCTCACATTTAAAATTTTGACAGTGCTAAAATTGGTTGGTCTTTATCTTTACAATATGGTGTGACAAGGATAGCAACAGTTTTAGTGATGTTAAATTTTAACATTGTGCCTTCAGAATCGAGCCCAATAACTAAATACCGAAACTACTTTACACATATATATACAACTAGCTGTGCCCGCGGCTCCGCTCGCGTGGACTACAGGATCCGCTCCATTCCCACTTCCGCTCCCTATCCCACTTCCACTCAGACTTATCCAGGTCCAGATCCAGATCCAGGTCCAGGTCCAGGTCCAGGTCCAGGCCCAAGCCCAGGCCTAGTTCCAGTTCCAGGTCCAGATCAAGATCCTCAACTCACCCCTCAACCCTCCCTTCAACCATCCTCTCAACCCTCTCCTCAGCTCTCCCCTCAACCCTCCCCTCTACTCTCCCTCTTTCCCTCTTCTCTCCAAATGTAGTCCTCGTAACTAATCCATCGCAGTCCAAATTCAGACCAAGATTACTTTGTTGCATACCTATACCACAAATTCATCGTAATCGGGTAATTCAGTCAAAATTATGCGAATTTTCAAACACTCAAATTACACTGGTACCACCATACCCGCTCCGCTCCGGTCCAGATCCGGTTCCGCTCCCGCTCCCGCTTCCGCTTCCGCTCCCCCTCTCAATCCCCTCACGCCCACGCCCACTCCCACCCCCACTCCTACTCCCATTCCCACTTCAATTCCTACTCTCAGCTCCAAATGTAATCCAAACTCATCGCAATCTGAATAGTACGGAAATACTACTATAAGCAATATATTGCATAATAACCTTACCTACTAATGTATTTGAAAACTAAAAATGTCTATAACTTTTGATTGAGTTAGCCGATTGCGATGAAATAAAGACTAAATGTTAAGTTAAGTTAAGCCCCATGTTTTTGTGAAAAGTCCATCAAAATCCGTTCAGTAGTTTTTAAGTGATGCGTGCACAAACTCACAGACAAACAGACAAACAGACAAACAGACAAACAGACAAAAATTTCAAAAATGATCGAAATGTGTTCTGTTGCTTATTCTTAGACCCTCCAATTTTTTTTTTGCAAATATCTTCAATGTACAGACACGCGAAGTTTATGATTTTATTTATTAGATATATAAACCCACACATACATATATACATATTTAAGAGAAAGATTACCCAAGACAACGCTACTAGATACTCAAGTTAGAGTTTAGAGTTCTAACTAGATCGCTAATTTGAATGCGTCAATGGACGTATAATGTCTGGCAAACACATTCGATACGATACCACACATTTTTCAAAATCTACTTAGAATCAAATCCACGAATACGAATTAAATTCTGTTGTGAAGTGTACTTTTTACATATATTACTTAAATATAATTAATTAATGAGTATAGCTTGCGTCAAACATTTACAATTCATCGGTCGGTGTCACGCGGTCGAGTCGGCTCGACCGCAGTCAGTCGGAACTGGGGCAGCGGGACATACTGCCCACCACGTGACCACCGCGTATACTGCTAGGATATCGGACCGGTTATACACAAGGTTATACACCTGAGCGGCGGCGGCTCGTGGAAGTCAGCAGGAGGCTGTGCTGATCAGGCGCAGGCGACAGACGTGCGGGACGACATGTCGGGCGGGGCGGCGGGGCGCGAGGGGCGCGAAGGGCGCGAGGGGCGCGAGTGGACGCGCGAGGAGGTGTCTCTGCACGGCGGGCGCGAGGACGCGCTGATAGTGATCGACAACGTGGTGTACGACGTGACCGAGTGGGTGGACCACCACCCGGGCGGGGCCGAGCCGCTGCTGCAGCAGGCGGGCGGCGACGCGTCGCGCTGCTTCCACGCGGTGGGGCACAGCGAGGACGCGCGCGACTGGATGCGCCGCTTCGCCGTGGGCGGCCTGCCGCCGGCGGACCGCTGGCCCGTGGAGCGCCCGCCGGCGCGCGCGCCGCCCGCCGCGGGGCCGCTCACGGCGCGCGCGCTGTGGGACGCCGCGGGCCCGCCGCTGCTGCTGGCCGCCGCCGCCGCGATGCTCTACTGGGGCCTGTTCTGACCCCGCGGCGCCGGCTCCCTCCGAGGCCGATCGACATCAACCAGAGGCGACGGTGTGGTGGATCATCCGGAACTATTCTCAGTCGTCGTTCCCAGACGACTATACGATGCGAGGGGGTATATCTCACACGAAACTTGTTAATAGCTCGTAAACGAGCTAATTATAGTTAAAGGTATGGTTAAATAATGTAAATATATATACACTTAAAACAATATACTCGTATGTATATGTGATTGTAACATTCCCTAGAAACGCTGAGTGGGTACTTCACACCTTCGTACTGATTACATTCGGACTACGTTACATAGAACTCATCAGTGAGTCATAAATCTGTATTATTCCTTTCTTTCTTTTTCCATCTTTCTTTTGTTCGATACCTAAGTATATAACAACTTTAATGTAAATACTTAAAGTATAGGTGGTACAACGATCTCTATGTACCACTAGATGGAGCGTTCCAAACAATCGCTCTGTTCCACGCAAGTAGCCACAACTCTTTCACATTCACTTTGAAACTTGTGCAGTTACTACGCAGAACATTTAATTATTACTAAATATTGGCGATTGTTTGGAACTCTCCATTTAGTGGTACATAGAGATCATTGAGGTGGTAATATCAATATTTATAAACCTGTTCCACTCGCCTTAAATAATGAAATTCTGAACTAATAACGTTTCTACGCATACCTATCAGTAGCGAAATACCAGCAGAAAGTCCCCTGTTCAATGTATTACCTTATACTACCGGAGGACCTGCCTGTAGGACCTAACCTACCTAACGTAGGGACTCTCGGGCACACTCGACCCGTGGGGCGCCTACATGAAGACGAAATCCTTGTAGAGTGTTTAACTTTACTCTTAACATTTCGTTCGGGTTCGGTATTAGTCGAATCACATTTGCGTCGCCTCTCAATACGAGTATAATCAAAGATAATATATAAAGGAAATAGTGCGGGGCCAGATAAAGCTGTGATTTATAAAATGTAATACCGCTATCTCCAAAAAAACATGCGTTTTGTGTAATTTGAACTATATTTTAAGTTTATTTCGTGTAACTGGTCTTAAAAATAAACGGGAATTTTGAAAGCTTTGACATTATTTAATGAATAAGGTAGATTGTATGGAAGAAATCGCTGAAAGCGATAAGGCCGCCTTTGTATACTAAATTCATCCTTCTATGTAAATATATATGTTTTTTAATTTTATATGTATTGGTGCACAATAAAGAATATATGAATTGAATTGTTCGAAAGTTGGTGAGTTTGGAGTTAGCAGGTTAACACTTTAGGCCGACGATATTATATGAATTAACTAGCTGTGCCCGCGGCTCCGCTCGCGTGGACTACAGAATCTGCTCCATTCTCACATCCGCTCCCACTCCCGCTCCCGCTCCCACTCCCATGCCCACGCCTACTCCTACTACAGCTCCAAATGTAGGTAGTCCAAACTCATCGCAATTTGAATAGTACCGAACAATAAAATTATACTTCTTTATTTTGCATAATTACCTAATGTATTTGAAAACTAAAAATGTCCATAACTTTTGACTGATTAAACCGATTGTGATGAAATAAAGCCTATATATTACTCAGAGTTAAGCTCTGTTTCTGTGAAAAATCCATAAAAATCGGTTCAGTAGTTTTTAAGTGATGCGTGCACAAACTAACAGAAAAACAGACAAAAACTCCAAAAACAATCGTAATGTGTTCTATTACTTATCCTTAGACCCCCCAATTATTTTTGCAAATATCTTCAATGTGCAGACACGCGAAGTTTACGATCTTATTTATTAGACTAGCTGTGCCCGCGGCTCCGCTCGCGTGGACTACAGGATCCGCTCCCATTCCCACTTCCGCTCCCTATCCCACTTCCACTCAGACTATAAATCCAGGTCCAGGTCCAGGTCCAGGTCCAGGTCCAGGTCCAGGTCCAGGTCCAGGTCCAGGTCCAGGTCCAGGTCCAGGTCCAGGTCCAGGTCCGTGTCCGGGTCCGGGTCCGGGTCCGGGTCCGGGTCCAGGTCTAGCTAAAGTTCCGGCTCCAGATCCAGCTCCAGATACAGCTCTAGATCTAGATCCAGCTCCAGCTCCAGATTTTTCATCGTAATCAACTAACTCAGTCAAAAGTTATGCGAATTTATAGTTTTCAAAATCACACATTACATTGATACGATACCCGCTCCCGCTACCGCTCACGAATTCAATCGAGCATTTACACCCTACACTCAGTTTTCGGAAACTATAAATTCGCATAACTTTTGAATGACTGCACCGATTGCAATGAAATAAAGCCTATATGTTACACCAAATTAAGCCCCATGTTTCTGTGAAAAGTCCATCAAAGTCCGATCAGTAGTTTTTAAGTGATGCGTGCACAAACTCACAGACAAACAGACAAACAGACAAACAGACAAACAGACAAACAGACAAAAATTTCAAAAATGATCGAAATGTGTTCTGTTGCTTATCCTTAGACCCCCCAATTTTTTTTTTTGCAAATATCTTCAATGTACAGACACGCGATGTTTACGATTTTATTTATAAGATGTGGCGAACACACAACAACTGTATGTAACATGGCAAGTGCCCTCTGTGGCGCGCAGCATGCGCCCGCGCAGTGCTACCAGCTGTTGATTCGATCCCGTGTTCTCTCCTCACCTTACCGCCTATATACTTTATGGTGGCCTATGGCCTATATACTACACGTTTATTTTATGGTATTTGGTGTTCAGTACATTATGTAAGTCCGTAATGTTTCATGTTTATCGCTTAAAGTGCCCTAATCTTTAAGAAATTACAGGAATAAAGATTTTTTGTGTTAAATCGTTGTGTTTTTAACAATTTCCAGCCAACGATCTCTATGTACTATAGATGGAGCGTTCCAAACAATCGCTCTGTTCCATGCAAGTAGCCACAACTCTTTCATATTCACTTTGAAATTTGTGCAGTTACTACTCAGAACATTTAATTATTTACTAAATATTGACATTATTTAACCGTAGCGTCAATATTTAGTAATAATTAAATGTTCCTCGCTCCATCTAGTAGTACATAGAGATCGTTATTTCCAGCACACACCACAAGTCAGACTGTATAGTTATTTCGTAGTCCCTTCTACAGGGAGAAACCCTAAAAATAACTTGTATATTTTGTTGAAAAGAATAAATGAGGGTCCTAGGTAGCTAGTTATTTTGCAATGCGCATAGCAACTAATAGTCAGGTACCTAGTTATCCACCTATCTGTCTACTATCTGTGCTGTGCTCGCATTGCATGGCATGTTATCTGTCGTGCAACTGACAACTTCAATGAACCCGTTTGTTATTTCCACCTAACGATCTCTATATACTATTAGATGGAGCGTTCCAAACAATCGCTCTGTTCCACGCAAGTAGCCACAACTCTTTCACGTTCACTTTGAATCCCGTGCAGTTACTACGCAGAACATTTAATTATTACTAAATATTGACGCTACGGTTAAATAATGTCAATATTTAGTAAATAATTAAATGTTCTACGTAGTAACTGCACAAGTTTCATTGTGAATGTGAAAGAGTTGTGGCTACTTGCGTGGAACAGAGCGTTTGTTTGGAACGCTCCATCTAGTAGTACATAGAGATCGTTGTTTCCACCGATCGTGGTTAATTATGAACGCGTCTACACCTCATACCATGAAGGAAAATAATTTTTCGTAGCTCATAGTTTCACCTCAAAGTATTTTCCTTCGTTTTCCTTTATGATTGCCACTAATTGGTTATTAAATTAGATAACAGATGCACATTTTAAATTTATGTTATATAATTTTTATAACCAATTAGTGTCAATCATGAAGGAAAACACTTTGAGGTGAAACTATGAGCTACGAAAAATTATTTTGCTTCATGGTATGAGGTGTAAGTACCTATAGATTTAATATGCTCACCTATAGGCAGTTATAGACTCCATTTGGCCCAGTATAGCGTAGTGTAACGTTGCGCCTAGGACCGTTACATATTAATTAAAACTAATACACTAATAATAACTAAATCGTTACATATTAAATATTATATATACTACATATACTAACAATAACTAAAACTGACACTACTAACCTAATTTTTACCAATTAATAATAAAACTAAAAACTATAAACTAATAACTATCTAAATTACATAAACTACTAATCAAATCTAATCAAATACCTTGCCTGGCTGGCTGCATTCTTTTGATAGCTAAATTTTAAACTCTAACGAACACTGGTACTCAACGGATAGCAGCTAGCCATGGTCATGAGCTGCTAGTGACCGAAGGCCCTCGTTCCAGGTTTCCAGTACAAGCTTCCAGACTACCATCACATTATTTTCCGAAGCACGTTCCTGATATCTCCAGAGTACTCTATTATATTGGACGGACGTGTCCCGCTTCTACTGGACCGGATGAGGAGGACCTTACAAGGCTTGCGTACTGTTGAGGCCAGTGTCAGAAACATATATACATTTTAACTCAGACTAGGACGAACGAGGAAGGCAATAAATATTTTGAACTAAAACTACTTTGCTTTGCTTGAACCCACTACCCTACCTGCTGGCTGGAGGGACCTAAAATCCCTACTGCCACAGTAGGTATAGATAGACAGTTAACTGACAAACATTTTTCCCGTTACGAACTAACGTATTTCGTAAGAAGGTAGGTACGTTAGGTCGGTCGGTACACGAGTTAGTTTCATAGATAGATAATAGGTATCACTACTTAGTTTGTGATAGGTATCTAAAGTCCTCGCATTGTCACGGTGTGTACACAAAACCGAAAGTATTTAGTCATCATTACTATGGCAATACACAGCAGATAATATCGTAGAGATGATAACAACAGGTTGTTGTGTGCGACCGGGGCCGGGGGCCCGGAGGGAGGGGGGGGCGCGGGCGCGCGCGCACCGCGCTGCCCGGCCTCATATCATACGCGCCGCGCCGCGAGTCGAGTGCAGTCAGCGCTGACATCGCTCCGCCGCCCACGCACCCCCGCCATGGCCGACAGCGAGAGGCGGTTCACCCGCGAGGAGGTGTCGCAGCGCGACAAGAAGAGCACCGTGTTCATAATCGACAACGTGGTGTACGACGTGACGCCGTTCCTGGACGAGCATCCCGGCGGACACGAGGTGCTTCAGAACGTGGCGGGGCGCGACGCCAGCGAGGACTTCGCGGACGTGGGGCACAGCATGGACGCCAAGCAGCTCATGAACAAGTGGCGGCTCGGCGAGCTGGTGGACGCGGACCGCGCGGAGGTGCGCCGCCGGCACGTGGCCTGGGACGACTCCAGGGGCGACGAGGAGGCGAGCTTCGTCAGCTCGTGGAAGTTCCCCGTGCTGCTCGGCGTGCTCGCCACCGTGCTCTACTCCTACCTGTTCGGCTAGCGGCCGCGAGCCGCTCGCGTCGTTGTTTACTCGCAGGGGCCGTCCTGTTGGAGCGTTGTGATGAAGGCGGTGCGGGGCTCGCCGCCGGCGCCCTCCGCCCCGACGTCACTCCGAATACATGAACTGCAGTGTGTGTTTCACATTACCTAGGTACTACTCGTGATGTGCTCGTTGATATGGGTTTGTTATTTTTTATATAGTCCTTTGATACATATTGTAAAATAATATTTAAGTAAGGTTTTGTATCGTTACTATTTTTTGTGATGTAATAAATTGATATTGTTGCCGAGACTGAAATTTATTACGATCGATTGAAGCGGCGATTATCGCAGGTGTACGTAATCTGCCTACTCGTTAGACGCTACGTAATATGCGATATATAAGGTGTTCGTGTTGAATGTTTGCTTGTATGCGTACCTACATCCGTTATGCGTATATAAACTAAGTTTGCGAAAACGATCTCTATGTACTACTAGATGGAGCGTTCCAAACAATCGCTCTGTTCCACGCAAGTAGCCGCAACTCTTTCACATTCACAATGAAACTTGTGCAGTTACTACGCAGAACATTTAATTATTACTAAATATCGACGCTACGGTTAAATAATGTCAATATTTAGTAAATAATTAAATGTTCTGAGTAATACTGCACAAGTTTCATTGTGAATGTGAAAGAGTTGTGGCTACTTGCGTGGAACCGAGCGATTGTTTGGAACGCTCCATCTAGTAGTACATAGAGATCGTTGTTTGCGAACAAATCTGTTGAGGTAATTAGTGTCAATGAAGATAGATACTTGTAGCTAGTATACAATTGGATACAAACACAACGACCTCTATGTACAAACATAAGTTATTCTAGAGTGGGGGACCAAGTTAAAGGGTTCAGGCTATGAGGTGTACTAAGCGTATGACACTGAGGAGGCAACGTCACACCAAAGAATACCTAATGTCAAACAATCACTGTGCAGCTATATGTATAACTAGCTGTGCCCGCGGCTCCGCTCGCGTGAACTACAGAATCCGCTCCCGTTCTCTTCCCACTTCTACTTCCACTCCCACCCAGACTCGAGTCTCTCAATATCCCAATCCCAACCCCAACCTCAACCCCATCCCTATCCCCAAAAACTAAATTTCATTCAATCCCATACGCGCCGCGCCGTTCGCCGCGCCGCGGCCGTTGACCTCGCCCATGTGATGAACATACTCGTACGTTCGAGAAATATTAAATTTTTTTATCAAAATATTCGTAAAAAAGAGGTGTTTTTTCATGAATGATTTCTAAATGTGATACTGAGTTACTGGAAGAAATATTAACAATCGTTTTATTATCACCGATATAATGGCTTCTAGAAAAAATCTAGAATCTAAATATTTCTCATGTACAGACATAGACTAGTTACAGTTTTATTATAAGTATAGATATAGATATGTAGGTGCTGTCACACGTTCCGCCGTGCTAATCAAAATCACCGTAACATACATTTTTGTCTAAATTGATGTTATGTTAATAGCATATTCGGAATGAGCGTTGTTGTGAGATCTATTTATAAGTTGCCAACAATTTCCGCAATCCTACTTCCTACTATATAATATTATAAATGCGAAAGTTTGGATGTTTGTTATTCAACACGCTTCAACCACTGGACGGATCGGAATGAAACTTGGCACACAAATAGGTTAGGTCCTGGAATAGGACATAGAATAGTATTTATCCCGAAAAATATGCCACTCCTACGGGAAATACATAATAATTTATGATGTTAAGATGTCTACGCGAACGAAGTCGCGGGCAACAGCTAGTTTTGTAATAATTTATCTAACCGGTAAAGCAAATTCATTAAGTATAAACAATGTGACATCACCAACGATCTCTATGTACTACCAGATGGAGCGTTCCAAACAATCTATACTAAATATTTAGTAATAATTAAATGTTCTGAATAGTAACTGCACAAGTTTCAAAGTGAATGTGAAAGAGTTGTGGCTACTTGCGTGGAACAGAGCGATTGTTTGGAACGCTCCATCTGGTAGTACATACGGTTAAATAATGTCAATATTTAGTAAATAATTAAATGTTCTGAGTAGTAACTGCACAAGTTTCATTGTGCGATTGTTTGGAACGCTCCATCTGGTAGTACTCGTACATAGAGATAGTTGAACTGCACCAGAGTATTCTTTGCTTGTAGCCTGCGGTTATAAAGTGTGACCTCTAGACGGAAGACATATAAGTACCTGTAATTATTGTAATATACTGTCATAGTGTGCGTGGTAGGTCTTGTTTGGGAACTATTTATCAGCCCCGTAGCCTAGTCGGTAGTACACCTGCCTGCGAAGCTCGGGGTCGCGGGTTCGAATCCCGCCCAGGGCAAACATTCGTGTGATGAGCTCTTGTGTTTGCCTTGTGACTGGATGTTATATATTATATCATGTATTTATGTATGTATATCAGCTGTCGGATACCCATATTACAGGCTCAGCCTAGTTTGGGACCAGGTAGCCGTGTGTGAAAAAACACTCATTTGCAGTAAGGTCGAAATCTTCAATCAAATTGCATCTCCCGACAATGAGATTCGATACGGGTAGTAAACAGATATAAATATATGGTAAAATGTTCCAATTTTTCCAAATCGGAAAAACATCGTTTCAATTACTCGTAATAGAAAAAGATAAAAGTATTATTTCTATGTTTAGATAGCCTGTGTGACACACACACGATTAAGATATTTTCCTCTTTGCAAAATAGATTATCCCTAAAGTATAGATTGTGCCGTGTTGTGCAATCTATACTTTTTCTTACTTCTTTACTTTCTTCTATACTTCTTACCGGGAGGCTTAGAACCTTCCCGTGGGTGTCGTCAAGGCGAGTAAGGGATTGCACCAGAGACGGGCAGACACGTTATCCTGTGTATATTAAGATCATTACTGGGATCCGCCGCGAGCTGCGACTGTGGTCCCCCAATGGACAGCCCACCAAAAGTGACATTCTATTGGGGAGGCTCACGTTGAGCAGTGGACGTATTAAGGCTGATGATGATGAAATAGACGTCAATTATCAAAAAGACGTCATATCCTTTGTGCAACACAAAATAACATCTTAAGCGTTCGCTTTTATAGGTAAGCTTGCTGTAGAATATGATGGGTTCCATATTAGAGTCGCTATCTGTACACATGCTCGTATGCGATGCGGCTGATGCAAGTTGGTTGGCTCGTGTGTAATGTAATCGGCCGCGAGTTGCCTGCTTCCTGCCTCCCGACGTAACATGGCATGACATTGAGAAACTGGCTCCGGTCCGGCACTTTATTATTTGTTATTCGGATTACATAGCTATGTAGGCTGCGCTGTCACGTGGTTTGTCACTAATAATAACACTTTGACACCAGAAAACCCTCTGAATGTTTTTAGTGGGTGATTTTTAAAGGAAAACAACTATTTAGCGATAAGTTTAGTTCTGGTAATCGTTAACCGATAATATCGGGTACGTAACTACTGCGACGTTCTCATATCACCGTGAGGTGATAAGATTCGTGTACTCCACCCGGACTCGCGCCTCGCTCGCTGGTGATAGAGGAAATGATTAATAATATTTAATACTATATCCTACTAATATTATAAACGCGAAAGTTTGTAAGTATGAATGGATGTTTGTTACTCTTTCACGTAAAAACTACTGAATGGATTTTAATGAAACTTTACAATAATTAACTTATACATCAGAATAACACATAGGCTACAATTTATAAAGATATTGTGTGAATTGTCCAAAATATCAAGTATGTAGGAAAAAATCTACCATCTGCGAGCTATTCTGGCGTGCGCTGCCAAAACCGCTAGAGTTACACATCCTACTAATATTATAAGGTTTTCTACTGGTTTTTGTTGCACTGGAAATATGTAAATTCTGTTTTTATTGGTTAATAAATAAAATAAATAAAAAAAAAATATAAAATAAATGCGAAAGTTTGGACATTTGGATATTTGGATGTTTGTTACTCAATCACGCTTCAACCACTGGACGGATCGGGATAAAACTTGGCACACATATAGGTTAGGTCCTGGAATAGGACATAGGATAGTTTTTATCCCGAAAAAACATCTCGTTCCTACTGGTAATACATAATAATTTGTGTTGTTAAGTTGTCCACGCGGACGAAGTCGCGGGCAACAGCTAGTTACATATAATACACATTTTTTGAATAGAAATGGCGTACATTCTCTGACGTTAGGAGTCTTCCTTAGAGTAGACTAGGAGACGGTAGTACTATTTATTATACTCATTTATTTCCACCTTTTGGGACGTTAAGAACTCTAGGCTAAGTCGACGTTTGTTTACATGTTTTTATATCCATTTCACACGTGACTGGCGCTATAACGTCTTTTGGAAATACATGGCAAAGAGCGACCAGTTTATTATTCGGTGCTTGGACGAAGTTACTAATATCAGCTGCTGATGGCCTTGTAATAAATGTTTGAATGCATAACAAACTATCGTCAGATGTAAAGTGAAACGAATTGGAGTAGATTCCTGCAGATCCCTTCGACATGAATAGCTGTTACGTCAGCCAGTTTGATTGCGGGTGGGGCCGGCGGCGGCGGCGGGTCAAGTTCTGTTACCTCGTTCATTATATGTTGGAAACATTGCAGGCTTGTAGACTGTAGAAGAATTTGAGACCACTGGACATCATTGCCTTGTCTTTTTAGCGAATGAGAAAGCATTATTAATAATTCATTGCACATAAATAATAAATATTGAATGCTGCATGCTAAAAGGTCGTAAGTGACTATATTTACTGGCACTCGTTTATTGTAACTAACTTCAGAGTTAGGAATGTTTCAACTTTAGAATATACCTACTATCTAAAAGCTTTCTCGTGCGGACACAAGACAAAATCTTACTGGCCAGTACGATGAGGTAAGAAAAATCGTTTTAGTCTCCGGCTTATACGGATGACATTACCTAGAATTGTTCTTGACAATAATTTAAAACAGTGCCAAAGTGGGAGCGCCTGCGCAGCATGATAGAGGATTCAAACGGACACGTCTCCATTTATAAACACACAAAACTCGTTATTCCATTTCTAAGTTAATCTATATTTCAGCTGGGTGTAAAATATGCAACGATCTCTATGTACTACTAGATGGAGCGTTCCAAACAGTCTCTCTGTTCCACGCAAGTAGCCACAACTCTTTCACATTCACAATGAAACTTGTGCAGTTACTACGCAGAACATTTATTTATTACTAAATATTGACGCTAAAATAATGTCAATATGTAGAAAATAATTAAATGTTCTGCGTAGTAACTGCACAAGTTTCATTGTGAATGTGAAAGAGTTGTGGCTACTTGCGTCGAACAGAGCGATTGTTTGGAACGCTACATCTAGTAGTACATAGAGCTCGTTGACAATATGTTATGTATTATTTATGGACGAAACCTCGTACTACTGCACGCAAGGCTATTAGATATCTGTTGTGTGACGCGAGTGTCGTCGTAAAATACTTAATGCTGGCAGTGTTCGTGCAGCAATATTCTCGAAGCAGTACGTTAATTCTCTATGTGGTACAGTGGCGGAATTAAAAGATATTCAATGTTCATTCTTTCAACATTTTGCGTATTTGCTTTCAATGTCATTTCTGTGATATTGACCGGATGGAGTCTAAATTAGATTTAGTCAAATGTAGGCGATACTGTTTTTTGCGCTGGTACAGTCAGGGAATCTAATTTGAAACCTATCTAAGGTTTAATATTCTATAGCAAACATACCGATGTGAGCGAGAGCCTACGATGTCATTCTGATATATATATGCCATGCACAATCTCTATTTGTAGCTATAATTTCTCCGTTTAAACTTCCTATCTTCCTTCTCTCTCACTCCAGATATGACGTCTCTTTGATAATCTTTTTGCAAAGAGAAAATATCTTAATCGTGTCTCAGGCTAATCTGTTTAAAGCTGTTTTATGAAAAATATATATTTTTAAGATTGTTATCCAAGAGATTTTAACCAAATCATAAAACCGTAACTTACCGACAAAAATGTGAAACTTAGTTTAGGAACGCCACTTGAAGTTGGGACAAAACCGATAAAACCAGCCAGAGACAAGTAAAAAGCGAGTTAAATGTTTAACCTTGGTCTATCCAGGCAGAATAAACGCATGTCATAATACGAATTTAAGCAAGCCAGTTTACGGGCTTGAATTAAATTGCATAGAACTTGGATGGTTTTCTAAAAGTTCATAATAGGCCCCCTGAATGACAAACAGAAAAACCGTTTCTTTTTTATATAACTGAAATTGAAACTTATAAACATAGACTTATATTTCATTCCAGATTCATAGTCCTATGAAAACCAACGCTATTTACGTCTCGGTAACATATACATGAAAGGGTCACCAGCAGCAAAAACAGGTTTGTATTACCATGTAAACTTTGCAGTCCACTTAGGAACACCATCTATTGTGTATTTTGTTTTCGAGACGCAAATGCGTTTGTTTTCATAGGACTATTAATCTGGAATGAAATATAGATTGTTATATTACCTACCTATCTCACTTTGATAGAGCTGCAAAAATTTCGAACTTACTGGAAATGAGTGTTCTAAGAACTTAGGATATTTCCTTGGAACCCATTGGTCGCAAACTGTACAAGCTGAAATAGATTTTAATGACGAACCTTTCCATACCGCGACTGTACAATACATAGTGGCAGTCTAGTATTACTCGTGTTTGATTGTGTGAGGTTAATTACAATAGTCATAGCTGCGGGTCAAAGATCGTCGTCTTGTTTCTTATACCTACACCTCATACCATGAAGCAAAATAATTTTTCGTAGTTCATAGTTTCACCTCATTTTCATGACATTTTAAAGTCATCTGTTATCTAATTTAATAACCAATTAGTGTCAATCATGAAGGAAAACACTTTGAGGTGAAACTATGAGCTACAAAAAATTATTTTGCTTCATGGTATGAGGTGTAAGTACCTATAGATTTAATATGCTCACCTATAGGCAGTTATAGACTCCATTTGGCCCAGTATAGCGTAGGTATACACACCTAACTGACAAACATTTTTCCTGTTACGAACTAAGATAAGGTATTTCGTAAGAAGGTAGGTACGTTAGGTCGGTCTGTACACGAGTTAGTTTCATAGTTAAAGAGGTGAAACTATGAGCTATGAAAAATTATTTTACTTCCTGGTATGAGGTTTTAGGTAGGTATTAGTCAAGCGACTCTTACGACCTTGGTGTCGCTGGAAACTAATCGTTAAAAAACTCGTATCTATTGTAGGCTAGATGATGTGAGTGGGTGTAGTAAATGGTCACGGCGTGCGGGGGGAAGGGGGAGGCGGATTGGTTGGAATTGTCGTTGAAGTGAGGACGTATGTCGTCTCCGCATACCCCTTTGGGACCAGAGCGTGAGCATTATGTACGTATGTATCGAGTAAATCCGTGTAATATATACAGCAAGCTATAGCTACCGGCTGACTACCTGGCTGGCCTTTTAGGCTGGCTTTTCTGGTAGCGGGTGTCAGGCGTGTATTTGTTCGTAAGTGGGCTAGTCTCGGCTTGAGGCAGCTCGCCGCTCATGGCTGGTCGGCTTGCATGCAACGCGCCCTGCACACAGACTATACCAGATATTACTACGTAAAGAAGCCACACACTTCGCCCGACAGTGCAACGTCGCCTGCAAAATAGTAGTACGGCTGGCAGTACGCATTACTAGCCCGGCGAAGAGTTCGACGAGAAAGTTAGAAAGAGAAGTACGTATGTTGTTGACGTATAACGATGTCCCTCGTTCGATCGACTTCGTTCTCGCGCTGGGCGCAGTAGCCCTATAGTAATTTAAGCAAACAAATAAACGTGTAACCACCGTCTGGTGCTCCCTGTAGTCATGGTCGACGGCTCACTGGCTCACAACAGTACGTTGCAGAATCGCAATGTGGGTTCTGGAGGCAGAGCTACCTTAATATGCTGGGGATACTTTATATCTAATGTTTTTATGGTAAGTCATGTGTAGCTGATCGGCATGTCCGGCTCGTGACGCGTGACACGTGACTCGCCGCCATTTTTCACGCGCGACACGGAAACGCTCTAAACATCCCCCCCCCCCCCCCTCCTGCACGTCACGCACTAAATAATGTATGAGTTAAAAGTAAAACTGAGCGCGCGCCTCGATTCATCAAACACACCGGGCTCAGCCCCGCAACCTTCTGCTAGACGCCCGCTTCACGCCCCTCGGGCCGGGCTCCTGCAACCGGAGTTCACCTTACTACAGCCCCATGGTCCACGATGGCGGGCCCCAGTCAATAAATAAATAATAGCAGTAATCTGCCGACGATTATCTGCAACGACCTCTATGTACTACTAGATGGAGCGTTCCAAACAATCGCTCTGTTCCACGCAAGGAGCCGCAACTCGTTTACATTCACATTGAAACTTGTGCAGTTACTACTCAGAACATTTAATTATTACTAAATATTGAGTCAATATTTAGTAATAATTAAATGCTCTGCGTAGTAACTGCACAAGTTTAATTGAGAATGTAACCGAGTTGCGGCTCGTTGCGTGGAACAGAGCGATTGTTTGGAAAGCTCCATCTAGTAGTACATAGAGATCGTTGCTGCGAGCAGCAAAACAAGTACCTATACTTAATTATAATATGTTTAGGCTTCAAATACGTTTTTTCCTTGCTGTGGGTGTCGTCAAGGCGACTACGGAATTGAACCAGGAACGGGCAACATTGCCTCCTTTTTAGCATTCATATTTCTCATTACCGCCTGCCAAGTGGTGATTATCGCGAATCACCCAATGAACAGCCCACCAAAAGTGGCATTCTATTAAGGTATATGTTTAGCAGTGGACGTATTTTGGCTGATGATAAAAAAAACATGGGAACAGACTTTTGCACGATAAACAATAGCCTGTTTATCTCTTACCACATTCCCTTTTATTATTAATTTTATCTAATTGTAAACTCACAAACTCGTCAGATGCCATGACACAAACAAAGCGCTTCCAGCGCCTCTGGTGGTGTATTTTACAACTATTCTGCGATCTGCCTAGCTTATATTATGATATGCCTAAGTGAGTAGCAAGGCTGATCGTCGAACGTTTGTCTTCATCTCCATGTCACAGGCTATGTGTATGCAAACTAAAATGGAAATCGATTGTAAACAAATCCCCGCCATCTTTACGATTACGACTTTATCACGAAGATGTTAATTACTAGCATAAGTTAGCAAATAAGTTTTGTAATCCACGAAACGAACCAGTACGCCCCGCCATGCCGACACTCGTTCAAATAAATACAGATCTCGTTCGCTAGATGTCATTTACTGAACGTGACACGTAGTTACTACAACAGCTGCTAGATGGCGCTCGGATTGTTCGTCTTTCAGTCAAACATTGAGGTCTATAACATGAAATAGAAACATGTCCTATGTATGGACACAAAAGTACCCGTTTATCATTTCATCATCATCAGGTTATTTTTGTCTCCACTGCAGGAGCACAACCCTCTCTCATCTGCCGGAGACAGACGGAGGATTTGTCCTACACTCCCCGCGCTGGCCAGACGGGTTGGGGAGGCCTGATTGATGTTTTATAATGTATTCCCTTAGTCGCCTTGTACGACATCCACGGGAAGAGTTGGAGTGGTCCTATTCTACTCTGCCGGAAACCACACGGCACTTATCATTTAAATTTACCTAATCAGCGCAACCTACCCTTTTCTCTGGCATAATATTTCTACACAAAGGTTATCTGGAAAAAATCGCTTAGAGTGATAAGACCGCTTACATTTAAATAATAGTACATTTGTGACTTTTACAACTTGTAACTGTATTTGTTTGTGCAATAAAGTGTGTTGTATCGTGTACGTGTGTGTGTTTCGTGTCGTTAATGTTTTAGTTGCCATGTATCAAGAATTATTTACCTTTGTTATTCCTGAGGCATCAGTCAGCTCCGTGTTCTTACAATTTCCATATTTTGCTTCTTTCTCTCTTCTTCTGGTGGTGTATTTTACAACTATTCTGCGATCTGCCTAGCTTATATCATGATATGCCTAAGTGAGTAGCAAGGCTGATCGTCGAACCTTCGTCTTCATCTCCATGTCACAGGCTATGTGTATGCAAAATTACATGGAAATCGATTGAATAAACAAATTGTGAAAGCGTCAATAGACACACGAACCCGCCATCGTTACGATTACGACTTACTTTAACACGAAGATGTTAATAAGCAAATTAATACGAGTTAATTTTGCACATGTAATTAAATATTCGTTACAAATGGTTCCGTGACCAGGATTGAATATCTAAGAATTAGTTTTATGTGGCAATTGTAGCGCTCGCTAATGTGCGGGACGCGCGGCGTCGGCCGCCATGGCCGCCTCGCGTGCTCGTCTAATGAAACCAATCTGTTTCTTTTAGCTTCGTTGATACTGTGATATGGGGGCTTCAGGTTGGAGGTGATGGGGTGAAATAAGACGACGTTCACTCGTTCATGTCTGTCTATATTTGAAGAGCCTCTTAATTGTAATACAATTTATATATTTATACTACGTTACGCAACGTTGCAAGGGGCAGTGACCTACATACACTTCCATTGCTCCTTTACTTACACACTACAATACATTAACATACATTAACACGCCGCAGCGCAATGTACGAGAAAATTACTCGATCCACTGTAGCGGGTATGCTTACTGTGTTGTTTCAATTTAATAGACAATCTGGGACAGCTAGGGAGAGTTTTATATTACTAACTAACCCGAAGCGACTTATCATAAAAAATAGTTGTAGTAAAATGTATCCTGTGCAAGTGTGGATTCAGTATAAATTCGCAAGTAAATAATAGCTGACTCAATCTTCGTCGACGTGTTTCCGTTCCGGGCGACGAACTCATTAGTATCACCTTTTTTTCTCCGATCTTTTAAAACGATGTCATCCATTTCAATAATCAGATGGATGACCGACCCCTTTCGACGCGTCGCAACTCCCATAAATCGGTCGATTCGGCGCTCAGCCTTCATTTTAATCACGGTTGTTTCCGGATCTCATTCGGATATAACTTGGGTAACGAGATCACTTTCCAAAGGGCTCGGGAGGAGGGGGAGGGAGCCACCTTGTCTGTGATTTATTGGGACTCCATCGATTAGTGCTCTGATAGAGGAACGTGACTATTAAACGCTAGAGTGACAGTTTGCTCACGTAGATAACTATCGTCAGTTCAAACTGATAACAAGCAGCAAGCAGTGAGCACTTGTTATAAGGCCTAAGTCCCAGCAGTAGTCAAAGTCAAAATCATTTATTGAATATGAGTACACTTGGTACATTTATACACATCAATTTTTTTTATCGACTACCGCTTCCTAGGTGTTAGCGCTGTGAAGAAGAAACGGCGCAACAAACTTCACGCAACGCATCTTTTAAAAAATCAAGTTTGCATACAATTTATAAAGATTTTGGGAAGCTGAATTAACATTAGTACCGGGCATCTTTGTCATTCAAATAATCGTTTATTTTATAATAGGCTTTCATACAAAGTTGTTTTTTAATGTGAATCTTAAACTTTCTGTCCGTCATATTTAGGATTTCCTCTGGTAGTTTGTTGTAGAAGCGTATACATATAATAATAATAATAATCTTTATTGAACAGAAACATGATTTTAAAATTAGATGTATCCCTGGCTCCTAAAATGGGATATCCCGTGTGTCAGGAGCCAGTTTCTTCCCAGTTTCAAGTATTAAATGCTCTAATGTAGTTTACTTGTATTATTCCATTTTGTGTGTAAGGGTGTTGTGGATTTGTTTGTGCGGTGGTGTATTTGTGTGCAGGGGTATGTATTTTTGTGTGGAATAGTGATTGTGTGTGTAAGTATGCTTATTTTTAATTTTATAAGATCGGAATGCTAAGTAGATTTAGGAATAGAAAGGTTGATTATGAATGCAGGTGAGATTGGTGAGGTTGAGAAGTGTACACATGGGGTTGAGATAGTGACGCCGTTTAATTAGAGACTGCAACAAAACTCTGAACTATCTACTCACTATACTGACATATATTATATACTAGCTGGTGCCCGCGACTTCGTCTGCGCAGGATTAGTATTTCGAGTAGCTTATATTAGGGTTCACTATTTTGACTATAATGGCTTACACATAAGATATAGATATATACTGTGGCGGGCTTTTTTGTAGGACTATTTAAGATAAACATTTCCATCATACATTACATATGTATAACTGTAGAGGTTTTTGCAGCGCACGCCAGAATAGCTCGCAGATGGTAGATTTTTTCCGACTTACTTGATATTTTGGACAATTCACACAATATCTTTATTAATTGTAGCCTATGTGTTATTCTGATGTATAAGCTATACTATTGTAAAGTTTCATTAAAATCCATTCAGTAGTTTTTACGTGAAAGAGTAACAAACATCCATCCATACTTACAAACTTTCGCGTTTATAATATTAGTAGGATAGGATATTATAATATAATACAAGGTAGGTTCACCGAAACGTTACATACAACCACTGTATGATACATTCTCCACACGAGTCCCTTACTTGCACAGAGCATTCCTACTCACGCCCACTCTCGAATGCGTTCTTCGAGAGCTTTCAGTTATTTAGTTCACTCCGATGGCGTAAAAGTATGAATTGAGTATGATCCCAGTAGGATCTAAAAAAGTAAAATCATCATCATATCAGCCCTTAGACTGCTGTCCACCGCTGGACATAGGCCTTCCCCAATGAACGCCACCATACCCATTTGCAGAGCCGGATTAACCATGTCAGGGCGAAATATAGTTTTTCTACCACAATGCAATGCTCGGCACGCGTGGACTACTCACTTTCAATCCGCCTACGACTCTGACCCCGAAGCCCACGTCAACGCCCACGCCCAGGCCCACGCCTACTCCTCTCTACACTCTAAGAAACATTTTCAAAAAAGACTCAGGGTGCGGGGCCCCTAGGCAGTTGCCTACACTGCCTAATGGATAATCCAGCACTGCCCGTGTGTAAGGGAGCGCAAGGAAATCTGTCGCTTCTATTGCGAACCTTACCTGGACGCGGAGCACCCAGCTGATTGACCAACGAAGACTTGACGACCGATAACGGCGGTATTACCATTCAACCACTCTTTAGGCCATAAATACCACAGATCGGTGGCGGGCAGCATCGTCACCAGTCCGAGGGTTAGTACTGCGATGGCCATTATGGACAAACTGCGCCATGAGCAGTAAAAAATAACAACAGTTAAATATTAAATATTTTATTTGAAAACAAACTTATTTGGTTTATGTATACATAAAGTTGTATGGTCTCCATACATAGGTATCGTATCGTACATTTCATAGTTTACCATCTACTTAGATCAATTTTATTGTAAAACTTTCTCTATAATATTTACACTTTGCTCTATAGGTAGGTACAAACTGTCGCGCTGGTTCACACTCGCAGTAATTTACAATTACTTATTTGTTAACGTTTCCGAAAACGTCTGAACAGTCAATTAACTAAATATATATTACTATATATGTGAGAAAGAGGGTTGGAATGATTAGTACCCACTCTCCGTGATACTCGAATAACAACACTATCTAAATACAAGAAATGAAATCAAGGAAACGATGTTAAATTCGCGAGGTGTCACCGATTTCGATGAAAATTGATACAAATTTATGATATACTAGCTGACGCCCGCGACTTCGTCTGCGCAGGATTAGTATTTCGAGTAGCTTATATTAGCGTGGCGTAGAAAAGAACTAACATTATGACATTATCACACAATATCTTTATAAATTGTAGCCTATGTGTTATTCTGATGTATAAGCTATATTATTGTAAAGTTTCAATACAATCCATTCAGTAGTTTTTACGTGAAAGAGTAACAAACATCCATCCATACATACAAACTTTCGCGTTTATAATATGTAGTAGGATCGTACAATTCATGATGGCCCGCCCAGGTACTTATGGCGATTGGTGACCGCGGGACCCGAGGAAACCTATCCGAACGTCAGTATGTTAGTGTACGTATGCACATATATGATTAGCTCGTAACGATGGAACTAGCGCAGTAACAATAAAGGCGTACAATGAAATATAAGCGATCTAGAGAAGGAATGGGGCGTGCCGTCGTGAGCTGTATGATCTTATAGCTTTGGTTTATTGATTTATTTTGACATTCATACTTTCAGCGGAACTTTTAGTGTGTTTCCAAATACTCGCCAGAGTCCATAAACAGAGCCAAGTAGCCATTTATGGTATGAACTTGACTTTGTCCCGCACAATGATCTCTATGTACTACTAGATGGAGCGCTCCAAACAAGCGCTCTGTTCCACGCAACTGTGGCTCCGGGAGCTGCAACTCGGTTACATTCACTTTGAAACTTGTGCAGTTACTACGCAGAACATTTAATTATTACTAAATATTGACGCTACGGGTAAATAGTGTCAATATTTAGTAAATAATTAAATGTTCTGCGTAGTAACTGCACAAGTTTCAAAGTGAATGTGAACGAGTTGCGGCTCCGTGCGTGGAACAGAGCGATTGTTTGGAACGCTCCATCTAGTAGTACATAGAGATCGTTGGTCCCGCACAGCATTATCCAAGTCCTTTCATCCCATTTCGTAACTGGGTACGAAATGGGAATTTAATTCCCATTCTGTAACCGGTTACGAAATGGGAATTACGTCGTCCCAGTTGGTAGCTAACTTTGACAACTGGCTACCAGTAGCCATTTATGATATGAATTTGATTTTGTCCCACACAGCATAGGGTAGGTATAGACTTCCATCAAAATCGGTGAGTTCACTAATTGGTAGACATGAAATGACGTTACTGCGTGAGGTAACAAAAAGGTCATACATTTCTTAGAATATCTTATTTCAAACTAAATGACCGATTTGCACCCTTTGAAATAATGCCGCAAGGTAAGGTTTCCAACCATCTTAACATTTAACGAATTATCCTAAAGTTTTGGAAAATATAAAATTTTAATATATTATATTACACTAGATTTCTTGACGTAACGCATGCCAGGTTACAGTTGGATAAAACACGCCAGTAAAGCGTACGTCGTAATGATGTGGTTCCGTATTAAATAATAAAAAAAAATTAAAGTCTCTCTAATAGTTTTTTACCAAAATTGCCATATTCTTCTCATCATTGCCAGCCAATTTCACATGCATATTTAAAATCGGTCCAGTTGGTTTTTAGTTATCCGATGCACAAACAAGTTTAGTATTCTTTTGAGGTTTGATAAAAAACAGTTTTCCTATAATTTCCAGTGCATTTTTCACGTATGAGTATGTTTCAAATTTCAGCACAATTCATCTGGCGGGTAGATTGATAAAAAATCTTCGTTACAAGGGTATCGTTTTGACGGAACACTAAAATAAATTAATACATAAATATGTGTTATACAAAGTGCAGGTACGACAATGAACGTGGGACACACGGGCGGTAATCACGCGGAGCATCGACTGCACTGCGTCTTCTTTACGACTGGGAAATGTACAAACATTTGTACTACTAAGACAAATGAACCGACTGTCTGTTACGCTTGTGAAACTAACAAATTCTCTCAAAAATACCGTTGAGTTAGCTACAAACTTCGTGCTCACGACGCGGCCGTGGGTCGCACACAAACACGGCGAGCAAAACAACATTAACGTTAAAACGCATCTCCATTCCAACTACATTTATCTTTATGTAGATATAATGTATTAACTTTAATCCATTTAAACAGTTTTATTATTACGTATTTACATTGAACTCCGATTGGAGCACTCTGCGTCTCGTGCGCGTGTTGTTTCCAAACATTACACAAAAACGTTTTATACACAAGCTGTCTCCTTCTGAATGTTTTGTTTTGGTTCAAATGTTTACGTTTTTAGCGATTGTAGATGTCACATCACGGACAAAACATCGATTTCGAGTCAGACCGTATAATAACTCTTTTTATATTGAGCAGGAATAGAATAGAAGATCGGTTTGGATTGGGTAATATCAACGATCTCTATGTACGGTATCAAAATTGATTTCAAAGACAACGATCAACGATCAAAGATAACGATCTCTATATACTACTAGATGGACCGTTTCAAACAATCGCTCTGTTCCACGCAAGTAGCCACAACTCTTTCACATTCACTTTGAAACTTGTGCAGTTACTACTCAAAACATTTAATTATTTACTAAATATTGATATTATTTACCCGTAGCGTCAATATTTAGTAATAATTAAATGTTCTGCGTAGTAATTGCACAATTTACATTGTGAATGTGAAAGAGTTGTGGCTACTTGCGTGGAACAGAGCGATTGTTTGGAACGCTCCATCTAGTAGTACATAGAGATTGTTGGGTAATATCTTGTCTTTGAAATCGGTTGTGATACCGTGCGTTTCAAAACCTCGGTATACATCCGACACGCGCTGTAGGTGTCAAATAATTAAACAAACCCATCCCCTCTTCACCCGCGCGGGAAATTTTTTCCATTTACCACACAAAACAAAAACATTGTGTAAGTATAGACAAATGGGAATGGCCTCGCCCCAATGTTTCGAGGTTTTTGTGTAACATTTCGAAAAATCAAGCGCAGGAGACCCGGCTTTAGTTTGGAATCAGTTTGTATAGATGGAGCGTTCCAAACAATCGCTCTGTTCCACGTAACTGCAGCTCCGCGAGCCGCGGTTACATTCGGAGCCGCAGTTGCGAGGTACAGAGCTATTGTTTGGAACGCTCCATCTAGTAGTACATAGAGATCGTTGCTTTTTAGTCAAACGTATTGGTGCTACCGTAGTGTGACTTGCGATTGTGATGAGACTTACGTGGGAAGCTACTATATACACAGGTCTACTAACGGATACATCTATAAATAAATGAACATATCAATGATGTCGTAGACGACGCGACATCAGTTTGCGATCAGTTGACATCAATAGCTGATGATGACAACAACGTTATCATCAGCTGCGTCATCCTGCGTCACTGCTATTATATTCCACGACAAGAGTTATCATCAGTGATCGGAGTAGGGGAGCGATTTCCGGTGAATGATCTCAAATGGACATGTTAATATAGACTTGACTCCGGGATGCGATGTGATGATAACACCTTACTTTGGATAGAGGGCTCCATGACCAACAACTTTGGCCTGCTACGTTATTTAGCTGCGCCTCCTCTGAAATTCAGTTATGGCAATTTTTTGGCCGCGAACCGTGTTAGTATATACCAACGAACTACTAGATGGAGCGTTCCAAACAATCGCTTTGTTCCTGCGGCTCCGGGAACCGAAACTCGGTTACATTCACAATTAACCTTGCTCTACTACGCATAACATTTAGTTATTACTAAATATTGACGTTACGGGTAAATAGCGTCAATATTTAGTAAACAATTAAATGTTCTGCGTAGTCACTGCACAAGTTTCAAAGTGAATGTGAACAAGTTGCGGCTCCTTGCGTGGAACAGAGCGATTGTTTGGAACGCTCCATCTAGTAGTACATAGAGATCGTTGTCTTTTTTGATAGCGTTAGACAGAGGGTATCATGGCCAACAACTTTTGTCTGTCTCGCGATAGGTTTTCTAAAATAGTATATGACAGCATGGTGCAAGTACCAAAATCTCTCTTCCCACTGGGATGATTGGTTTTCCTGACGTAGGTAAGCATTCGCTTCGATTTATTGTTTCCTCGATTATAGTCATGAAGCAATTGATTGAAAAGTTCTATGGTTAGGTTATGGTTCATTCTGTATCGCACACCGAAGCGAACGTTTAACTGTTGTCTTCGTACTTCATGCTTCGACATGACGTGCCAATGTTAAACATAGTCACAGTTAGGGTTGCCAGACGTCCGGATAAAGCCGGACAGGGTCAGGCTTTTTGCATGTTTGCCCGGCCAAATTCGCCAGTGTCCGGTCCGTCCGGTTTTTGTTAGGTTTTTACATCTTGGGCCATCTCGCGGCTCGTGCACGAGCTTGAGTTAATCGAGTCGCCATCTCACGGCTCATGCACGAGTCAGTCGAGTCGGATTGAGTCTAAAATCGTTGGCTTTTAGAGTGTCCGGCCTTGATATCGAAAAGTCCGGGTGAACTGCCTGCCCAGTCCGGCTTCGCCGTATTAAGACCTGGCAACCCTAGTCACAGTGCTTGACGCCGCACTACAGACAATTCGCTTCCCATAAAAATCTTATAATAAAATGTCTAACCTCTTTAAATAGATTTATTTAGTTACCGAAAACTAAGTTTTCGCTTATTTATTTATTTAGACGAGAAATTTGTAACATTAAGTATTCGACTTCATGTCTGCGACGAACACTTTGGTAATATGTGACACACGGATATGCAGTCCGTGGAGCGCGGGCGGCAGCAGCTCGACTGCAGTAGGTAGAGTCACACGCGCGGTGTGCCCAGCGGCTCCGCCTAGCGGCCGGAGACGGCGCCGGGAGATCAGCTGGCGGCGAGCAGCTCGTGGCGGAGGCGCGCGTGCAGCGCGGCGGCGGCCAGCAGCGCCACGATACACCGCGAGCTGTCCGACAGCCCCGCCGAGCCGGTCTGCATCGCCGCCGGGCGCTCGCCTGGCAACACACACAGTTTGTGATTTATTACACACGCCTTTGTATTCTCATAACTATATCAGCCTTTAGATGTTCACTACCGGACACAGGCCTTCCCCAATGAAAGCCACCACACCCGGCCATCTGCATTCAGTCGCTTTCAGATAAATTCTTTCACCACCTTTGTTTCTCAAGGTCCCGTTAAAACGGATAAAGAATACGTCTAACTTGTGCTCCCAAAGGATTATTCTTTTAACTCTGCTCTAAGACCACTTATCACAATAAATAGTTGGATCCATAGAGAATATCAGCAAGCGATAAGTTTCAGTGTTGTGTGTAGTCAAATATTGGTTAGTAATATATTTGAAATAAATGCAAGTGACATTTTGTTACTAAATATTAACTTAATGGAAATTTATACAACTCTACACAGTATTAAAAACTAATATATAAAACGCGTTACAGTATGAACACGTCGTCCAGCTCGCCTGTGTACGGCATGGTCCCCAGGACACTGGCGGCGTTACCTCGCTGGATCGCCAGGCTAAGCCTTTGTGCGAAGTACGCGCCAGCCCTGGGGTCTCCGGAGGCGAGAACCAGTCGCTTCGAAATATCAATAATATTTTTTTTTGTGTCGGACGACCATGGACCCATTGCCTCCACCGCAAGCGCCGCAAACTCGTTATGGTCCGTCAAACCCGAGTATTTGCGACGCTTGAGGAACTGGGCATTTTCGGCGGCGGCGCCGGCTTTGTGAGCTGTTTTCTGGATGTGGGATAATTGGTTAGTCACTTACTCGCTTTACCACAGAAATATATCTTGATGTATGTTGTGTAGTAATGTGTACTGTAGTGTAGTATAGTGCAGTGTGTAGTATAGAGTGTGAGGTGTAGTGTGTAGTGCAGTGTGTAGTGTAGTGTGTAGTATAGAGTGTGAGGTGTAGTGTGTAGTGCAGTGTGTAGTGTAGTGTGTAGTATAGAGTGTGAGGTGTAGTGTAGTGTAGTGTGTAATATAGAGTGTGTAGTGTAGTAGCGTGTGGAGGACTGACCGTTGAGCACGTGCACGCGCACCGAGGCCAGCTCTGCGTTGGAGGGCGCGCAGGAGTAGCGGCCGGAGTCCGCGGGCGCGGCCGCCTGCACCAGCAGGTACGACGTGGTGGCCGGGCCCTTCTCCGTCACCACCGACACGCCGCCGCGCGCGCTGTCGTACGATATCACCTGCTTCACACACACACACACCCCATTACAACACTTTACACACTACAATAGACATACATACATTAGATGTACGGAGTACATTGCCTTTACGTTTTTCTATAGTATAAGTATCATAAGACGCTTGTTACGAGCAATACGCGGTTGTAAAGAACACTTCACAGTCAGTCTCACGATTTGTCTCGACGAAGAAACACCCGGTTCTGTGTGTGTTTCGTTATGGAAAATTAATTAATGTAATTACATTATCTGAGGCAGATGTGGCACCTGCCCAAGTGTAATGTCGTTATGGCTCATAATGACTTGCTTAGTTTACAAGGTTCCAAAACAGAAAGTTGCTACAAGTTGTCCGGAGCCACCGGAGAGCTCGTACATTAGTATTCTACTGCGTAAGTCAGTTATGGAACTTGAGGTGAGCGTTTGCGCAGATGTCGTGATTACTTCTCAGTTGGTTGAGGGTTCACGGCTAGAATTTTTTTTTGCTTGATTCGGTCTTCGGACAGGCAAAAGTCGCTAGACTATACAGCCAGGTCATTTTTAGTAGGATTTCTTAGTGTTTTGCAGCCTATAAGGCCGAAGCCAATTCTTATTTTTCCCGACACTGTGGTTTTGATATAATCACGGAACTCCCTTACTAACGTTGATAGTAAACTTTAGTAAGGTTTGAGGTTAGGAAGTTCACTGCTTTAAGAAGATCAGCTTAGTCACGTTTATTTATGTTTCCTTCATAATGTACACACGCACAGACACTTGTTGTATAATATACTATCACTACTAAACACCAAAGCTCGAAGTATACATTATTTTGGAAAAAAAACAAATACACAACAAACTGTTCTCCAAAAAACGCGGGAACAACCTAACGGCTAGAAGCTTCAGCGGACTTGAATAATATCCGTGGAACTAAGAAGCCATTTTGTACTTTCTAACTGGTCATGGGACATGTTCTGATCAACGTTTAACGCCTAACTATCAACAACATGTCCCGTCAAAATATACTTAAGGGGTAGGCTCCCTGTACTGTATCATAGATTTCGAGATACAGCGCTGAAGAAGTACTTAGAGTCGGGCAAAACCGTTTATATTCGCAAAAATATACTATTTCAACACACTTCTAAAGATACGACAAGTAACTTGATCACACGTTCTCGAGCACTACAACCTACAATTATTATTAATGGGTTTGCGCTTGACCTCAACTCACCTGATTGTAAGTAATGATGAGGCCTAAGGTGGAGCGCGCTTACCCAGAAGATGCCTATTCACTCTTCCTTTAAAAGATCCAAATCGTACTTGTCCGGAAATACCCAAGCTGGCAGGGAGTTCCATTCCTTAGCAGTTCGCATCATGAAAGAGGAAGCAAAACGATTCGTGCGAGAGCGTGGTGTGTCTACTACATAAGGATGAAGTCCCTCACCACGTCTGGTAGTCCGTTGATGGAAGGGGGATGGGGGAATCAAATCGTGTAATTCCTGGGCACACTCCCCAAAATGTAACCTGTAGAATACCGAAAGACAGGCCGCACTGCGACGATGTTTAAGGCGTCGTCAACTATGAGCCTTAGGGCACGACGCTCAACTTCGCTTACTATGTAGTAATATATCCATAATTTTAAGTTCATAAGAATAGCAATTAGTTACAAACAGATCATAACGTTAAGTACAGTGACGTCTTTAGTAGACCATGCTGCGATTTATGGGATTGCAATCTCTCTCTGGCTTTCCTATAATTGCGTCCCTATTCCTCACATGTCGCATGTCTACTGATCGCAGTGTGGTGTACAAAGGACCTGAATGCACGAGTAGGTCCACTCATTAGGGTTCTCATCCTGCGTCATGCCTGAAAGCCTAATCCATAAGCATTTCTGATGATTTCCGTCGAACAAAAAACTGTTTTTACCCATCCTGTGATAAGTTGCTGATAAGTTAGACGCCATCAGAAAACGTCTTTCAGCCCGTTCGAGAGTTTGAAATGACTTTTTAGTTCAAGGAATATTATTCAAAATGCCTAATGCCTTCGGTGCTCGGCTTCTTAGATACTGGCCTTGCTTAACCTTTTTAATGTAAAAAAAGGATTTCCGTTGAGAGCCAGTTGCAATGGTTCGAAGTCGAGTTAGAAAGCGACCGTGCGAGGTTCTAGTTCTGAGCAACGATCTCTATGTACTACTAAATGCAGCGTTCCAAACAATCGCTCTGTTCCACGCAAGTAGCCACAACTCTTTCACATTCACAATGAAACTTGTGCAGTTACTACGCAGAACATTTAATTATTACTAAATATTGACGCTACGGTTAAATAACGTCAATATTTAGTAAATAATTAAATGTTCTGAGTAGTAACTGCACAAGTTTCAAAGTGAATGTGAAAGAGTTGTGGCTACTTGGGTGGATCAGAACAATTGTTTGGAACGCTCCATCTAGTAGTACATAGAGATCGTTGGTTATGAGTAGGGTTGCCATCCGTCCGGATTTCTCCGGATTGGTCCTAGTTGACGGAGCGTCCGGGCGGAGTTTCATTTGTAGTCCGGGTTTTAAAGTTTTCAATAAAAAAAATTATAAAGTAAGGTAGGCTGGAAGAGATCTCTTTTAGAGATAAGCTCGCCTTTGTACATAATATTTATTACTGTATTTAGGTTTAAAACGTTCAATAAAAAATAAATGTTAATATAACAATTAAAATATTTATTTTTATTTTACTTAGTAACTTTAAAGAAAACTTTGTTGACATGTCCGGGTTGCACGCTCCAAAATCCGGGGTGGTCATGCTGATTGTCCTGGTTGGCAGATTTTAGAGATGGCAACCCTGGTTATGAGTATGTTTTGGATGACCGTGGGTTGGGAACACAATCTCGGGGCGGGCTTACCTCCTCCTCGTGGTACCAGAAGATGTATGCGGGCGGCTCGGGGCTGAACTGGATGAGGCAGGTGAGGTTGATCGTGGAGCCGATGTCCACGTGCAGGTCGGGCCCGCCCAGGATGCGCGCGCTCGGCACTGCAACGACACACAGGCACGCTCTGAGTCAAAGTTTTTATTGTACGTCACCGAGAGGGAGGGGGAAAAAAGGCAGGGCGGGCCGCATCCCCCTGCCGTGGCTGGTTACGAAACTTAATTCGGTGGCGGCCGAAAAGGTCAATAGAAGAAAGTGACATAAATAAAGTGAAGTTATCATCAGACACAAACCTAATCTACACTTCTACATTAATATTATAAAGAGAAAAGGTTTGTAACGAATAAATTCAAAACTACAGGACCGATTTCAAAAATTCTATTGCCATTAGAATGCTGCATTATTCCTGAGTAACATAGGCTATATTTTATTACTATATAAAATTAGGGATCCCTACTATAGCTTCAATAATGTAACATTATTTACCCGTATCGTCAATATTTAGTAATAATTTAAATGTTCTGCGCAGTAACTGCACAAGTTTCATTGTGAATGTGAAAGAGTTGTGGCTACTTGCGTCGAACAGCGATTGTTTGGAACGCTCAATCTAGTAGTACATAGAGATCGTTGTGTTTACCTTACGGGATGTGTGTTGACCGCAACCGGCAACTGGCGACCGACAAGCGGTGCCTACTTCGTATAAGCATGTCGGACGATAACCGTCGGACTACACAGCCTCATCGCACTCTAACTTAAGTGTTTGGTTTCGATGTACGACAATTAAACGCCAAAAGCTTATTCGAATATGGCACAGAGTACAAAATGGATTTGTATTTCGACGGGTATTAGCCGAAATATGAAGTGCTTGCCGGTCGCCAGTTGCCGGTTGCGGTCGATTTACATCCCGTAAGTCGTAAGGGACAACGATATCTATGTACTACGAGATGAAGCGTTCCAAACAATCGCTCTGTTCCACGCAACTGCGGCTCCTTGCGTGGAACAGAGCGATTGTTTGGACCATCTAGTAGTAGGTACATAGAGATCGTTGCTTACGGAGTAGGAACCCAGAATCCGGTAACCACCAAGCGGTAAGTCGCAAGCGGCTAGCGGCAAGCGGCAAGCGCTAGCGAGGCAGTAGTGAGCGGTGTGACATTGTGACACATTTGCAAGCCTCATTACCCGCTGCTTGCACTTAGCTGCGAGCGTGGCGTCGCGCGGCGCGGCGAACGGGCGCGCAAATCCGTTTAATTGCGTCGCTGAATATAAACGACGCCGCTCATACTCTGATACTCAGCCGTGCATAACTTCGCGCGATTATCGCAACAATGTATGCTGTGCAAGCAAACACGCGCATGTTAGAAAACTACTTCACCACCACAACCACCACCATCAGCCTAAAAACGGCCACTGCTGGACATAGGCCTCCCCAATAGAATACCACTTTTGGTAAGTTGTTCATGGGGGGAAAACTACTTGATACTAGGTATTAGACGTACCTAGTAATTATTAAACAGATTAGTAATCTATGATATTAAGTGCAATATTTCAACGATCTCTATGTACTACTAGATGGAGCGTTCCAAACAATCGCTCTGTTCCACGCAAGTAGCCACAACTCTTTCACATTCACTTTGAAACTTGTGCAGTTACTACTCAGAATATTTAATTACTTACTAAATATTGACATTATTTAACCGTAACGTCAATATAAGAGTTGTGGCTACTTGCGTGGAACAGAGCGATTGTTTGGAACGCTCCATCTAGTAGTACATAGAGATCGTTGCAATATTTTTATTGCTTTGTACGGGTACCTGTAGCCATGATTTGAACGTGCATCTGTTATCTACGAGTAATTTAATAACCAATTAGTGTCAATCACGAAGGTAAAAACTTTGAGGTAAAACTGTGAGCTACGAAAAATTATTTTGCCTCATGGTATGAGGTGTAGTAATAAACAAACAGTTAACGAAACTCCGGTTTCGTAGACGGCTGAAGATGTATTTAACACAACGATCTCTATATACTACTAGATGGAGCGTTCCAAACAATCGCTCTGTTCCACGCAAGTAGCCACAACTCTTTCACATTCACAATGAAACTTGTGCAGTTACTATGCAGAACATTTAATTATTACTAAATATTGACGCTACGGTTAAATAATGTCCTCCATCTGGTAGTACACAGAGATCGTTGGTTTAAACATAATTTTTCTGGCAACCTAACATGGACTTTACGACTGTGGGATTAAGACTCAGTAAGGTCAGTAAATCGTTCACGGGGCAATCTGTATACGCTTGTACAACAAACTACCAGAGGACATGTTAAATTTAGCACAGAGAAAAATTAAGAACCTCTAAGATATTGTATTGTAAAATAAACGATAATTTAAATAACTAAGATGCCTGGTACTAACGTTGCTTCAGCTTCGCACAATCCTTACATGATTGCATACAAACTTGATTTAAAAAATATGTGTTGCGAGAAGTTTGTTGTTTTGAATTTAATTCCCATTCTGTAACCGGTTACGAAATGGGAATTGCGTTGTCCCATTTGGTAACCAGCTTTTAGATGTCTCCATGCATTGATGGCGTCTGTCGAGCGCATGAGCGGTCGCCAGCTGTACCAGCTCGTATGGACCACATTTAGGACAGGCGAGTATCCGACTAGCCGTGTGGTTCCCGGCATATAATAGGGCCACCCCAAATCTTCCCGTGGGTGTCAAGGCCACCAAGGGATTGCACCAGGGACGCTGTGAATATTAAGATCACTACAGCGATCACCAATCCGCCTGCCAAGCGTGTTGATTATGACAAATCGCTTGATGGACAGCTCACTAAAGGTGGCATTAGAAAGATGATGATAATGATGATAGGCAATCCTTCAGTCCCCGTCTGGCTACGCGCCTGCTGTATAATAACTTCACATTAGTCCGCTTGATTTACTAATGCCCACAAATGTGCCAGCAAATAGCCGCCAGTGGATATTAACCGAATGGGCACTTAATAAATGCATCGCCCTGAATGTGCTGTGTCAAGAATAACGCGCATTATTCGCTGTTTGCGTCGCTCGGGCCGTGTCTCGACGCTCGCTGGCGGCGAGCTCTCCGCGCCTGATTTACGGCGGGCGCCCATTAAATAGCAATTAAACGGAATAAAGGCGTTAGTGGGGTTAATTGCCGGGAGCAGAGTCGCGACACTCTGCACCCGCGCTCGTTTGTAACGCGCCCGCCCAGCCCGCCCAGCCCGGCCAGCCCGCCCAGCGCCGTCGTGTCGCGTTGTCGTGTGTCGCTGACAGCGCTTTAATTCCGCCTTATCTCTGAAGAAACTGCGGCGATATTACTATCTATGACGACCTCCGTGGCGGAACGGGTAGCTCTCGGACTGCCACGCCGGAGGTTGCGGGTTCGGATCCCGCTAGGGGCAAATGTTCGTATGATGAATATGAATGTTTGAAGTCTTGAATGTTTATATATTTATTTAAGTATGTGTATCCGTTATCTAGTAACCATACCACAGGCTCTGCCTAGTTTGGGACTGGATAATTGGTGTGAATGTCTGAGATATTTATTTATTATCACTTATTATTATTGGTAGCCAAAATGAAAAGCTGTCTACTAAAGAAAGCGTATTATAATGTAGATGAGTACCTACAATAATTAATTTAATATTGATTACGATAATGCCTACTATGCATCCTATATCCTACTTCCTACTAATATTATAAATGCGAAAGTTTGGATATTTGGCTGTTTGTTACTCAATCACGTTTCAACCACTGGATAGATCGTAATGAAACTAGGCACATATATATTAGGTCCTGGAATGGGACATAGGGTAGTTTTTATCAACAAAAACATCCCATTCCTACGGAAAATACATAATAATTTGTAAAGTTGTCCACGCGAGCGGAACCGCGGGCACATCTAGTTAATAACTAAAATTAAAACCATGAAGTCGTATTTTATAGCCATTATTGGATCGTTAGGTATCTTAAAAATAAACGATGCCTACTCGTCGTGCAGGGCAGTAATGCCTCCTCAACTCCTCAAGTCCTCACCTCCAACCTCATCGTGACACACTTTTACGTATGGAGACGCCCGCCACCGCCGCTAGCCGCGTCATGTAAATCCGCCCTTATTAACTGTGTAAACATACGCGCCTTCAAACCGTCTGGAAGTCCTTTCACAAATGTCGAAATGTTTTCCGCCGACGTCAAGTGGTAGTGGGGCATTTAGCCTCAGTCACGCTGCAAATTGGTTTAATCGCTTGGCGGCCAGCGCGAAGAGGGATTAGAGCCGCACATGAGGAGCGATTACGGCTCGACGAGAACTTATAATCGCGAGCGACTGCTCTCTGCATCAGCTTCATATCTGTTACCGACTGAGATTAAAATCAAGCCCACGGAACTTTATCATAAATTTAACCACACCTTACTCTAAATTGCATTAATTAACGATTATCATTTCATTTTAGTGCAGATGTCAACAAAGAGAATTGCATCTCTTTTCGATGAATGTTTATCTGAGTCAGCTGTCAACCTACTAATGTATTTGAAAACTAAAAATGTCCATAACTTTTGATGGAGTAAACCGATTGCGATGAAATAAAGCCTATATATTACACCGAATTAAGCACTATGTTTCTGTGAAAAGTCCATCAAGATGGGTTCAGTCGTTCTTAAGTGATGCGCGCACAAACAAACAGACAAACATACAAAAATTCCAAAACTGTTTGAAATGTGTTCAGTTACTTATTCTTAGGGCCCTCCATTAATACAGATAAGCGAAGTTTACGTTTTTATTTATTAGATTGTCCTATCGTTCTCTAATTCCCATCATACGTGAGAGAGCATTGGGGAATATGCATGTTATCAAAACGCGGGCAGTTATTTTAGTGCACACTGGACACGCCCTGCGCCGGCCATTGCAGCGATTCCGAGTGACGTCCTAGTGCATATTCAGCGAGTTGTGCGGTTGGCCCCCTCAGGACATAAGTTATTTATATTTGTAGCCGAGTCCAAGAATGCAACAAAAAATTAGACCAGTAGCTCCCAAAGTGGTCTAAGTGTACCCCCAGGGGTCCACGCGAGACTCGACGGGGGTCTACGTTGGCGTCTAATCTTCAAATTTTTTGTCGAGTTTTGGGAATATGGTAAAAATTTAGCTGCAGAGGGTCCACCGGAACCAGCTAAATTTTGAAAGTGGTCAGAAAAAGTCTGGGAACCTCTGGTGTAGACTGAGACCTTGGAATAGCCCCAACTCGAATAATAATAATGCTTACAGCTGCCCTGTCGAGTTTTGGGAATATGGTAAAAACTTAGCTGCAGGGGGTCTACATGCCGACATGCAGGCAGCCCACTCAGATTACACTCGACATAGCTGATATTCACGATCTATAATATTAGAGCGGTTGTTGAAAATTGTGACCTAAATCTTTCACGACGGGGCGTTGTGTTTGCACCACAGAAGTTCTACCAAGATAGAATGGTGAAGTAGGCGTGCCAACAATTTGCAATATATTGCAATCAAACGCTTACTCATTTCGCGCCTAGTCAATATCGGGTAAACATTGACAAAAAATGTGCAAAAGTGCTGTATTGCGCGTTTTCTAACTGTATCCTCCTAGAAACGTGACCGCGAGGCATTGCCCGGAGGTTGATCATATCGAGCGCGATCCTGAGACAACTAGCCTCACTCACTACAGCTAGAGGTCGTCCTAGGAGGACGTTCAAGGATCAAATTAGTAACGTCCTCAACAAGGCTGGGGTCCGCAGTGAGGAGAATAAAAGGAGGTGCATGAAAAGGTTGATGAATGTGAGTGAGGCTAGTGGGGTGTGTCAGGATTAAATTATAATCGAATAAAAATACAGTTTTGAGGCTGTGGTGGCAAATGGGAAAACCTTGTGTCCCTTTTCCCACCAGGTGGTGGCAAATCTATCGGTGGGATTCGGTACTACACGTCAGCACACATATATGTTAGCACCATGTTCAAGTTCATACAAATATGATGTAGTATGTTGAAGTTGGGGCAGACGAGTTCTGGGATGGAGACCGCGGATCGGCACGCGCAGGGTGGGACGCCCCGTCGGCAAGTGGACCGACGACCTGAAGAGGGTGGCCGGAAGCGGCTGGATGCGGAGGACCGGGTGTGGTGGCGTTCATTGACGAAGGCCTATGTCCATCAGTGGACGTCTATGATGATTTGATGATGTTGAAGTTTATAAATCGTTGTGGCGTCAAGGGATTACACCAGGGACGAGCAGTAGCGTTCTCCTTTGTACATTAAGATCATAACTGCGATCACCAATCCGCCTGCCAAGCGTGGTGATTATGGCTAGTCCCTCAATTGACAGCCCACCAAAAGTAGGCTTGTGTTTAGCAGTAGATGTATTTGGACGAGGAATTAAGACTACTGACTTACGTTATTTGAAGTGGTAGTGGGCAGGCCACATATGTTGGTAACGATTGACTGAAGTAGGTATAACAACATTGTTTTGATAATTATAGAGATTAAACGTCTCAGCTAACACTTTCATAGGTAAGAGAAGTCGAGTTTATCGAGACAGGAAACCAACAACCCGCCGCCGCTCGCGCGGGGCATTTAAGACTGTGGAGACAGTCGGGCGCCGGCGGTCAGGTGTCGTGTTTCTTTCGTCACCGAGGTGCGGCGGTGTCGAGAGTGCCGCGAGTGCCGAGAGTGCTGCGAGTGCCGAGAGTGCCGCCACTTCGCTCAACAACCTCCCGGCCTGGCGTCAACTTATCGCCAAAATATTTTCACACGAAAATTGGCTCCTAGAGCTTCAGCTCCACGTCGACGTTATTTACTAAAATATCCCAGAATGTGGGACGTTTCATTGTCGGTAGATTTGAACGTTTGAGTTTGTATGTATTGGAATAACGCAGCATTTTCACAGGAAATAAATTCGCGACTAGTATCAAATACAAACTTTATTGTTTGATCGTAGGCACAACAATGGATAACATGACATAAGTAGAGCCCAGTTATGTCCCGCCACGTGGGTACACAACATTCTCGTCAAAGCATTCACTTAAACTACTGATTAAAAAAAAATTTTTTTGTCTACAGCAGAAATTGTGATCTTCATACATATTAATGCCACATAAACCATATATGGACTCGTCACTAAGATCATCAGCCTAAATACGTCCACTGCTGGACATAGGCCTCCCCAATAGAATACCACTTTTGGTATTCACTTATGGCACTGTCCCGCGTCCCGCGCATCAGGAACTCCGGTCCAGGTCCAGGTCCAGGTCCAGGTCCAGGTCCAGTCCAGGACATAGGCCTCCCCAGTAGAATGCCACTTTTGGTGGGCTGTCCATTGTGGGATTTGCCAATATCACCGCGCTTGGCAGGCGGATTGGTGATCGCAGTTAGGAGATAGTTTTGAATATTCCTATTTAAACATTCTTTTTACGTACCATTTTTTTACTCACGACAAAGAACAGATAACTGTAACGGAACAATGCAGTTTTTTGTTTACTATTTGTAGATGACTTTGATTATTTTTCTGCCGTGAGTCGAATTTCTGCACGCTGGCGGCCGGCCGGGGCGTCCGGCAAAGTGCTATATAAATGTATCGCGGCACTTGTAACACATTCATGAGGGTGTGATGGAAGCAAACAGAGGGCCGATAAATCAGGGAGCGCGCCAACAGGACAGCGCGTCTAGCGGGTCGCGTAGTCGCGGCCGCGGCGCGCGACGTGTAGCATCTATCATACTGGGGGGAAGTTGGGGGGGGGGGGGGGGTGGTGGTTAGGAAATCGCTCCTCGCCGGGGGAGTTATTGAATTTCCAATTTTTGTGCTCGCGATTTTATTTGTAGTTTGAAATGGTGCCGGCGCCGCGGGGGCGGGCCGCGGGGGCGGGCCCCGGGGCCCCGACGCAACTATTTTAGTTATTTTGTCAAAGCAAAGTGGAAATCCGGTTAAATACGTATTTTGTAGTAATTTCAAAGGTCTTTTAAGACATGGATCCTGAAGATGATAGACGAGAGGTTCGACAGCACCATCGTCATACACGGGGTGGGGCTGTTGAAACCTGTTTTTAGGTATGTAAGAAACTACCTCATAAGTTTACTAACATAGTAGGCCCGATTCTGAAGGCACACATTGAAAATTTGACAGCGCTAAAATTGGTTTCGTCTTTATCTTCATAATACTGTGTGATAAGAATAGCAACAGTTTTAGTGCTGTCAAATTTTAACGTTGTGCCTTCAGAATCGAGCCCAGTATTTTTTACTTATAATGGGCCCGATTCCGAAGGCACAACGTTAGAATTTGACAGCGCTAAAATTGATTTCGTGTTTATCTTCATAATACTGTGAGACAAGGATAGCAACAGTTTTAGTGCTGTCAAATTTTAACATTGTGCCTTCAGAATCGAGTCCAATATGGATGTATTTTTATATTTAAATAAATAATAATTACTATCAAAGTGTTTATTAGTCTGAATTTAAGTTAATTATATATTAGACCCATTTACGATATTATAAGCGGAAGTCGTATTGTAGAGCTGTTAAACGAAATACTAGAACTAAAAATAGGTTATAGTGATGAGAGAAAAATAAGTTTAAAGATGCTAGAAATACCTCACTGAATGAATGTTAACTCCAAGCCCCAGGGTGTGTATAAAATGCGGACTGGAGGGTACGTGATACAACATTACTTTATGCCTTAGAATGGAGTCTCAGCCGGTCGGAGAACTGCACCATCTGGGGACGTAGGAGCGAAGACGAGCGGCGGCAACGCGTGTGCAGCGGAGCGGGGTAAGGCGTGGCCGATGTGGACCTCGCGTCTACAAGGTTTATGCATCGCAGCTTTCAAATCTAATCAACGTATTTACCTCTAAAACTGAGTACGTCGCATAGGGCAGGCAAAATGTTATTTGTTGTAAATTTTTCGTAACAAAAATACCTAATTAAAATAATTTTAATTGGGTACAATTTAAGCTAGCTAAACTACCAGATAATATACATCCACCTAAAAGCGTTTCCATGAAATCATTTCTTTAACTTATGACAAATATTTAGCAAGTAGTGACCGCGAGTGATGCCGTGTGGTTTCCGGTAGAGTAGAATAGGACCACTCCAACTCTTCCCGTGGATGTCGTACAAGGCGACTAAGGGAACACATTATAAAACATCAATCAGACCTCCCCAACCCGTCTGGCCAGCGCGGGGAGAGTGTAGGCCAAATGCTCCATCTGTCTCCGGCAGATGACCGATACATATTTTACTCTTCAACGATTGATAATATTGTTTGTGAATAAAAATCTGATATTTGAACATTTATTTTCTATTTATTTTATTCTCTACGTAAAATCCATCCTCTTACGCCACCACAGGGCCTCGGAAAATTTATCTTGCCCACATCAAAATTAGGTCCCCCCCCCCCCCTCCCCCGCTGGTGTTGCAGGCTCCCACTCCACGTTATGGTGTATGTGCGACGCAAACAATAAATATTTGCGTCCGTCGGTTCGTACGTCAACGGGAGACGCTGCTACTTCCCGCGAGGCAGGCGCGCCCAACTAGAGCCCGCATCAAGTGCGGCTCGTACACCCAGAAAAGCTTATATAGACATGCATTTACGGTGATCTACCTAGTTTATGTCCGCGACTGCATGTACGTAGAGTTTAGTGTCTAAGTCAAAAAATCTACATCTAAACATCAAAGAATTTGTAACTCGCCTCTCTGATACGAGTATATCGCTTTAGTAACGCTCATGTAGCTTCGTTGCGAAAGTTTGGCACGCGTCGCTAATTTGTGTCTGGCCTTAGTTCTACATTTAATTGTGACTGGAATTACAAAAAAAAAATCGGTGGAAGTTTGTATGGCAATGTACATCATATATTTTTTTTAGTTTTATCATTCTCTTATTTTAGAAGTTACAGGGGGGGGGGGGCACATTTTACCACTTTGGAAGTGTCTCTCGCGCAAACTATTCAGTTTAGAAAAAAATTATATTAGAAACCTCAATATCATTTTTGAAGACCTATCCATAGACACGTATGGGTTTGATGAAATTTTTTTTAAATTTCAGTTCTAAGTATGGGGAACCCCCAAAATTTATTGTTTATTTTTTCTATTTTTGTGTGAAAATCTTAATGCGGTTCACAGAATACATCTACTTACCAAGTTTCAACATTTTAGTTCTTATAGTTTTGGAATAAAGTGACTGTGACATACGGACGGACAGACAGACAGACAGACATGACGAATCCATAAGTGTTCCGTTTTTTGCCATTTGGCTACGGAACCCTAAAAAACAAATGCTTGAAACTATCAACACACCACTTGTCTACAGCGCAGTTGATTCCAATTATGCACACACACGCATAGCACGCACACATGAACACACATCATATTCTTTTTATATACTGTAACATAAATACAATGAAAATCATCATAATCATCATCAGGTTAATTTTGTTTCCACTGCAGGAGCACAACCCTCTCTCATCTGCCGGAGACAGACGGAGGATTCGGCCTACACTCCCCGCGCTGTCCAGACGGGTTGGGGAGGCCTGATTGAGGTTTTATAATGTATTCCCTCAGTCGCCTTGTACGACATCCACGGGGAGAGTTGGAGTGGTGCTATTATACTCCTGAAAATAATGCTAAAAATCAAACCACGATCGAGTTAACAAGTTGAGTTAGTGCAAGGGGACAAGATGTTATGGCTCTCGTACGGAGTTAAGATGATTGTTCACGGTTGACAAGTACTTGTTTAAATCAGAACATTTAATTATTTACTAAATATTGACGCTACGGGCATCAATATTTAGTAATAATTAAATGCTCTGCGTAGTAACTGCACAAGTTTCATTGTGAATGTGAAAGAGTTGTGGCTACTTGCGTGGAACGGAGCGATTGCTTGGAACGCTCCATCTAGTAGTACATAGAGATCGTTGAACTAACAATTTTTTTTCAGTGTAGCTGACCTACCTGAGTCTATAGTTAAATGTATGTTATAAAATGTGAATCCGTTACAAGTACTAACATGCGTTTGGCTGGGAGTTAATTGGCCTGAATACGACCCTGGGAGGCGGCGTCTCGTGCTCTACAGTGACGGGTTTCTTTACTTTGTGGTGAGGCGTCACGTCGCCGAATAAATCGAGGGCCGGCTGCAGGCCCCCGGCCCCCGAGCCCCCAGGCCCCCGGCACCGGTTGTTTGTTGTTGTGCGCAGAGCACTTATACAAGTTGTTGTTGAGTTACGATTACACTAACATTGTTGTTTACTCCGGTAATCGAAGTGCTCCCGGGGCAAGCACACTGTATACGGCTGTATATATATGGCTCTAGGCTCTCGGGGTCTTCAGTCTCTCTACAGACAACGGTCGGTTACTAATAGTTGTTGAACTTACTTTGGAATAATAAATTAGTTAACAAAATTATAATACCGTTACCTGCGTACGGGATGTTAGAATAGAATATAATGTTATATATTTATAGCCGTGTGGTTTCCAGTAGAGTAGAATAGGACCACTCCAACTCTTCCCGTGGATGTCGTACAAGGCGACTAAGGGAATACATTATAAAAGGCCTTCCCGACCCGTCTGGCCAGCGCGGGGAGTGTAGGCCAAATCCTCGGTCTGTCTCCGGCAGATGAGAGAGGGTTGTGCTCCTGCAGTGGAGACAAAAATAACCTGATGATGAATATTTATAGCTGCGACACACACACACACACACATACATACATGAGAGGTATGTGTCGCAGTAACAATATGGCGCTGACTCAGCGTAATGCTGCGGCGCGCTACGCGAACTGCGGCACTGGTGTTGTCACAGATATTGCTGTTAAAATGGAAAAGGTGTTTATTTATGGGGATCGAATTTATTTAGTCCAAAAATCAGCAGTCGCTTGGACAAAGACACTAAGCCGGTGCAATTGAGAGGCGCAAGAGAAGTACTTGTGTTGTCGGCGTATAACGTTATCCCTCTCTCGATCGACTGTGTCCCGCGGTGGGCGCCACAATAATGTACCTACGCACATACGCACGCGTGCGGACAGACTGCTGCTCTTGTATGTATGTATGTAAACGCTTTATTGTACCAAAAATAACAACAACAATAATAAAATAGGAATTAAACTGTGTACAAAGGCGGACTTAACCCACTTAGGGATCTCTACCAGTCAACCTTAGAGTAAACGAAAGGACAAGTGTAATGCGTTTAGTACCAAATTTGATAAAGAAATGTACCTACTTTTAATAAAGTTTGAATACATATTACATAAACATAAACGAACAATATATACATAGACGATACACGAACAAGCGAATGATACAAATATCTATATATACATAACATATAAATATATAAAGAATATATATATATATTCTTTGGATTTTATATATATATATATATAAAATCCAAAAAATCAAAATCAAAATATTTATTTTTCAAAATTGGAATACATTATTCTCTTTTTGACGTCACATTCTGCCTAAAACTACTCCACTTCCACCTGTATAACCGAGGGGAAGAAGTGGCAACAAACCCAACGGCACAGGGCCCTACCTTTGATTTATCTTATTCATTACAATCATTAAGTCTACCTATGCTGAGCCATCAAGCACTCCATGGACTTTAATCATTTAAGTAGTCATCTAACTTATAGTAGGCTTTCTTGCACAGATTAACTTTTATAGAAGATTTGAATTTTTGTTCAGACAAGTCAATAATTTCATTCGGAACCTTATTGTAGTAACGCACGCACAGCCCCACAAAAGAATTATTGATCTTAGACAATCCAGAATGATGTATTTGAATTTTATTATTATTTCTAAGATTTAAATTATGCCTCTCATTATTTAAGTTGAATAAAGAAATGTTCTGTCTAACGAACATAATGTTAGCGAATATGTATTGACATGGCACCGTCATTATATTTATTTCCTTAAATAATTCTCTTAGAGAATCACGACTACGAAGCCCATAAATAGATCTTATTACTCTTTTTTGTAAAATGAATATAGAATCGATATCAGCGGCACGACCCCAGAGTAAGAGGCCATAAGACATAAGACTGTGAAAGTAGCTAAAATATACAAGTCTTGCTGTACTTCGTTTAAATAAAAATTAAGTCGCCGAGGTCGGGCCCGATGATGATAAAGAAAGTTGATGGTAATATACAGGTCTGGTATCGGATCTTATAAAAATCTTGGCTATCACGTATCTACACCTCATACCAGGAAGCAAAATAATTTTTCGCACCTCATAAGTCACCTCAAAGTTTTTACCTTCATGACTGACACTAATCGGTTATTAAATTAGATAACAGATGCACATTGTAAAGTTATATGTTATCTAATTTAACTACTAAAGTCTTCGACATAGCTCAAAATTTTAGTACCCTGAAGTGGCAGTGGGCTGGTCACATCTGATTACCGCTGGGGTGAACGAGTTCTCGAGTGGAGACCGCGACTGGGCAAGCGTAGTGTGGGACGCCCCCTGGCTAGATGGAGCGACGATCTGCGTAAGGCGGCTGGCAGTGACTGGATGAGAAGAACCGAAGATCAGGTTCAGTGGCGCACCTTGGGAGAGGCCTATGTCCAACTGTGGACTCTTTCGGGCATCATGATGATGGTGATGATCTAATTTAATAACCAATTAGTGTCAATCATGAAGATGAAAACTTTAAAGTGACTTATGAGGTGCGAAAAATTATTTTGCTTCATGGTATGAGGTGTAGGTAGGGAGAGCGGCTAGCGCTAAGCTAGGAAACTCGCTTCGTATAATTTGTTGAGCTCTTCCTCGCCCTCTCTACTCAGGGCCCTCCAAACGGACTTAGAGGACATATATTAATTAAACTCTTGCACATTTCTTATGTTTACGGCGGGGATGCAGTGCAGAAGATTAAAATAAATTAAAAGCGAGCCGCACATCGGATTATACGTAAATCTGTGTAACTGCCATGTACCGACATTTCTACATCAACCTGTGGATGACACGGAGAACAAAGTCAGCAAGAATAACTAGGACGTTTTCTATGTAGGTATACGTTATGTCGGTCAGACTTAACTCTCATGAGTAGACATTATTATTTAGTATATAAATGTACATTGTAATTTCATTTAGATAAATAATTATATTCATTCTTATTACAAATGTTAGCGACGAGCGACGAGCAATGTTAGAATGCAAGCCAGGTTGACGATTGATTCAAGTGGACAAAAAGAGCACGTACTCGGAGCCAAAAACGCATAAAAAGAGAGATAAGGTTGATGGACGATTGAGAAGGGGTTGTATTATGAGTTGTTTAATGTTTTGTTATAGCTTTAAAAAGGAATATAGAACTGTTGTAACAGACTAGTGATAATAACAGAAATATATAAGATAAAAGCATTTATTGTAGTCTGACTTAAAACACATCATCAACATGTGAGAGTCTTTACTTCCTCCGACGATAAACCAGCCACATGCAACATAAATATGATCGTGTCCGGCCTCTAATGCAAACCAGAAATGTAGGTTATCTCCTAGGCACACGCATGCTATGTTAAAAAAAATTAATTGTATTTTCTAGTTCTTAAATTTTTTTTTTCCTTTTTCTTGCTTTGTTGGTTTTTTTTGCGTGTGTAAAATAAAACTAAATAAATGTTTATTGTTGGTAGTAAATAAATGTTTTTTCTTTCTTTTTCTTTTTCTAGGATGGTACGGAACGCGGCATGTATGTGTGCGCGCTCTGTACGCATGCACACTACGTCAATACGTCAGTCGAGCTGGGCTGCCAACAATCAGGGCCGCCGCGCTTTAAGACGTCGCATGCGCCGCCGCTTGTTCACTTCGTTGCGATATATTTTATTAAGTAATAAATACTGTACAAAAATGTCTACATCACGCGATCGCAGATATTGTGTGTATGTAAAACTCTCACAAATTGCATAGGTACCTCAACGTTGTAAAAGTACGTTGCAAAGATTTCTTTTTCTATTAAATCATTCTACTACTAAAACTGAAGCTGACATCCTAGTGTTGAGTTCGGTGAGTACGTTACTAAGCTTCCGTTTTGTAACTGTTTCGTGTTGTCACAGTGCCTACTGTCAGCTATTTCCTAATAAATAACGCGTCGGAGAAACAGCACGACGTCGCTATATTTAATACTCTCAAGCTAGCGAGTAAGTATATAAAATCATGTCTTGCATTTTGTTCTCCATCTGGGGCGTGCCTGTGCGAGCGTGCACAAGACGCTAAGTTCCGTTGAGTGTTGTTGCGACATCAACAAAACTGCTTAGTTTACGCTCGCACTAAAATGTGTGCCAGGGAGGGGGGTGGCGCAAAGAAAGGGGGGTCCATTAGGGCGCAAATTCCGCATCTCCGCACTTCGCGCCCCGACGTGCCGGCTTGCATCGCGGTCGTCTGACGAGACATCTCTTCCTAAATTTGACCGCCTTGGCTTAGTGGCCAGTTGTCGTGGGTTCGATTCCTACTGGAGACAGAAAACTTTGTACAAGTTGATCCTGGTCCGTATGTTATATTTGTGAATTGTTCTGTCTTTGCCTAATTTCCAGAGCACACGAAACAAAGCCTTGTTTGGGATTAGACAAGTGTATTTATAACCTACTATCCTACTAATATTATAAATGCGAAAGTTTGGATATTTGAACGTTTGTTACTTTGAACCACTAGACGGATCGAGATGAAACTTGGCACACATATATATTAGGTCCTTCAATAGGATATAGGATAGTTTTTATCCTAAAAAAACATCTTATTCCTACGGGAAATTTTTAATAATTTGTAATGTTAAGTTGTCCACGCGGACGAAGTCGCGGGCAATAGCTAGTATGTAATATTTATTATATTTAAAAAAGGCGAGTTCTCCGTTCCGTAATGTAGGGTGTCAAAAATTAGCTCTAAGAGTTTTGGTTGACCTACTCAGTACCGGATTTCTAAAGTTTTTATATTTCTATTAAAATTACTCTTTAAGAGTAAGTAAGTTAAGTTTGCAAATAATATTAAGTTACTGTGAACTCACGCACATAACGTTAAGTTCTGGACTCCGATCTAATTTCAGACACATCCTCTTCTTCCAGTACTTTTCGATATTCTTAACCCTCTTTTAGTCCCAGCCCTGAAAATAAACCAATTGATGATTTGAACAAGGTCTTGTTTACCTTGAACAGTAATCTTAACTCGATACGAGCGCATGATGTCATTCTTGTCGCTTGGCATTAACTCAACTTCATCATGGTTTAGTAAAGATTATGACTAGCTAAATGCCACTTAGTTAACCAGCATTTTTTTTGTAAGAGTTCACTCCATAGATGGAGCGTTCCAAACAATCGCTCTGTTCCACGCAAGTAGCCACAACTCTTTCATATTCACTTTGAAACTTGTGCAGTTACTACTCAAAACATTTAATTATTTACTAATTATTGACATTATTTAACTGTAGCGTCAATATTTAGTAAATAATTAAATGTTCTGAGTAGTAACTGCACAAGTTTCAAAGTGGATGAGAAAGAGTTGTGGCTACTTGCGTGGAACGGAGCGATTGTTTGGAACGCTCCATCTAGTAGTACATAGAGATCGTTGCTCCTAATTAACTTTTAGTCATTTACCCTCAACAAACATGAGCGTCACTGAATTTTTTTTAAGTACAACATTATTATTATAACTTTATTCTACACAGAAAATATAAAAATAAATTCACAGAACGAGAAGACGTATACACAGGTGTGCTTATCTCTAAAAAGAGATTTCTTCCAGCCAAACCTCGTCAGGAAAGAGAGAGGTTAATATCATCAATATCGGAAATTTGAGTAAAAATAATATAATATTGGGTACTAAGGTGTTAGATTACAGAAATATGACTTTGTTGTCGGTCACTCTGTCTGTACGTCAGGGCTCTTTTTCAGGAACTTCTGAAGGTATTGAGTTGAAATTAGTACCATATACTAGAGTCTACAGCCTCATCATCATCAGCCTAAATACATATACTGCTTCTCCAATATGCCACTTTTGGTGGACTTGTACATTGGGGGGATTTTCCATAATCACCATGCTTGGCAAGCGGATTAGAAGTACGCTGCTACCCGTGTCGGTACAATCCCTTAGACCCCTTGACGACCCTCACTTAAGATTGGAGCTTGCCGTATTCTAAGGCGGGAACGATACGGCTCAGTGATGCGCCGCGTCGTCGGCGTCACGTCGGCGTCACACCGAGAGAACAAAATGAGAAAATCCAATAAACCCGTCGCAGCCTGCAGCGTCGTCTCTGCACACGTCACGCCCCCCTCCCCACCCCTCCTCCCCTCCCCCTCCCCAGCCCCTCAGCCGCGTGTAGCACGTGTAGAGTCGCCGCTGCACAAAAATATGCTACGCTTTCAGACTTCTCCAAACCAACGCGACCAAATACCTAGTTCGTATTTTCATAAATTTTCGTATAGTGACCATCTTACTTCATCATCATCAGGTTATTTTTGTCTCCACTGCAGGAGCACAACCCTCTCTCATCTGCCGGAGACAGACGGAGGATTTGGCCTACACTCCCCGCGCTGGCCAGACGGGTTGGGGAGGCCTGATTGATGTTTTATAATGTATTCCCTTAGTCGCCTTGTACGACATCCACGGGAAGAGTCGGAGTGGTCCTATTCTACTCTGCCGGAAACCACACGGCCCTCCATCTTACTTACTGTCTAAGTAATGTCTTCCCTAATACATATTTTACAAGCCGTCTAAACTCGATTGCAGTTTAAAAACAATGGTAACTGACAGTCATAGATAGAAGACGTTACGATCCGCCAGAATTTGGACGCCCGGGACGCCCCAGTCGAATAGGTCGCAGCAGTATAGACTTCTAGATCTTTTTAAAGGAAGAGTGAATAGGCATCTGGCTAAGCGCGCTCCACCTTAGACCTCATCATCACTTACCATCATGTGAGATTGAGGTCAAGCGGAAACCCATCGACAATAAAAAAACAAAATAATTTTTCGTAGCTCATATCTTCACCTCAAAGTGTTTTCCTTCATGATTGACACTAATTGGTTATTAAATTATATAACAGATGATTTTAAAATGGCATCTGTTATCTATTTTAATAACCAATTAGTGTCAGTCATAAAGGAAAACACTTCGAGGTGAAACTATGAGCTACGTAAAATTATTTTGCTTCATGGTATGAGGTGCAGATGCGTGTGAATTCAAATTCATTTTGCAGAGTTCATCCGTGCGGACGCCTCGCTTACACACTGGTTTGGATAAGCCTTTACACTTGTAGCCCGTAGCTCGTAGCGCGGCGGCGTAGAGGCAGAGGTGTCTCGTCGAGTGATATAATTCAAACTCAGACATCAATCTCCTATAATCTCCAACTCTTCCCGTGGATGTCGTACAAGGCGACTGAGGGAATACATTATAAAACATCAATCAGGCCTCCCCAACCCGTCTGGCCAGCGCGGGGAGTGTAGGACAAATCCTCCGTCTGTCTCCGGCAGATGAGAGAGGATTGTGCTCCTGCAGTGGAGACAAAAATAACCTGATGATGAATCTCCTATAAAAGTTACTTTGAGTGTTGGATGAGGAGTGAGCGCGGCGAGCGCGGCGAGCGTGGTGAGCATGAAGAGCGGGGTAAGAGAAAGATGTAATTTAAGAAGACTAGGGTATGGTCTGCTATGATCAGTTTCTTAAAGGGTTTATAAAAATCGACAAAGTACTGCCGTGTGGTTCCCGGCTTAGAATAGGGCCACTCTAAATCTTCGCGTTGATGTCTTCAAGGCGACTAAGGGATTGTAACAGGGACGGGCAGCAGCGATCATTACTGCAGTCACAAACCACAATGACCAAATCCCGCAATGGAGCCGATCAAGTGTGGTATTCCACTGGCTTATGTTCAGCAGTGGACGTTTTTGGCTGATGATGGACGAAGAACTAAGTACAATGACGTAAGGTTTGAAGTGGTAGTGGGCAGGCCACATATAGCTAACGGTTGACTGAAGTTTAAGAATAAAATTCTATTAGCAGGATAAGATTTTGTTGTTGTATGGAAGAAAAAGCTTTCAGCGATAAGACCGCCCAGATATACTAATGTAAATTATTATTTTATTCTTCAAGGGTTTAGTATCATCTGATAGTAAGTGTCGATGAGGCCTAAGGTGGAGCGCGCTTACCCTGAAGATCATTCATTCTTCCTTTAAAAATATCCAAATTGTACTTGTCCGGAAATACCAAAGCTAGAACTTCTTACCATTTTTTTTTTACTCTTTTCCCTATGACACTCGATATTTATATTGCGAGTACCTTGTAAAAACTTTTTATTTTATAAAAAATTATTTAATCAATTTTCCTTTTCAATATTTTAATTTTTTTTTAATTTCCTATTTAATCTTTTTTTTTATTGTATCTTTTCCGTATTCACCTTTTATTCCCTCACATTTAGCATGTCCGTTGCCTTCTTACCAGTAAGCATTATTGAATCTGTGTGTTTTTTATTCTGCAATCTAAAGTAATTGAACTGAATTTATGTTCTCGCAGTTATGAACACGGCTGGAACATACCTTGAAGCAAAATAATTTTTCGCACCCATAAGTCACCTCAAAGTTTTTTCCTTCATGATTGACACTAATTGGTTATTAAATTAGATAACAGATACGCATTTTAAAGTCATCTGTTATCTAATTTAATAACCAATTAGTGTCAATCATGAAGATAAAAACTTTAAGGTGACTTATGAGGTGCAAAAAAATATTTTTCTTCATGTATGAGGTGTAGTTGGGAGCCGTTTTCCAAGTCACGTGTGTTCAACTTGGTCCAGAGGCGGCGGTGACGCGCGTCACTAACGCGGATAGTAAACTGTGCGCAAATGAGAGCGTACATTAAAATTAGTGACGTGTGGTCACATTAGGCACTGCCGTTTCGTCGCGCCTCTAAATTCTTATGTATACCATTAATAAGGTCCACAATTCCTTTAAGCGTTAAGTGAAATGAGACATTGCGATTGTATTTGATGAGACATCATGAGCTCGTGTCATGTCGGATGACGTCTTCAGATGGTGGCGAGTTGAAGCTGTTTCTTACAATGCCTAATTAATAGGGGTGAAGGGGGAATAGCTGTGTTTAGAAATCCTTGGCGTATATACAATTTAAATCCTTCTTAATATAACTTATTTCGTACCTACCTACATATTTGTTACTGTTGCCCGCGACTTCGTTCGCGTGGACAACTTACTCCCCTTGCCCCCTCTTTTAGATTCATAATTGTTAAGGTGTATTGTGTAGTAGCCCTGACATCACTGTCATATGAATCTAGTACCCCCCCCACCACACACACATAGCCGTGTGGTTCTCGGATTAGAATATGCCCACCCCTAATCTATCCATGGGTGTCGTTAAGGGGACTAAAGGATTGCTCCATAGACGGCCAGCAGCGTTCTCCTGTGTATACTTACTGAGATTACTAATCGGCATGCCAAGCGTGGTGATTATGTGAGGGTGGTCGGGGGTAAGTTCGAGTGTCCCATAGCTGGCCACTGGACGACAGTGTTGGTGGGCTAGCGAGCACCATGCAGGCATTTATATTGTTATTTTATGTGTTGACATTTTATTATATTATTATTTTTACATTACAAATTTTTTTTATTCCCCCAATGGACAGCCCACCAATAGTGGCATTCTATTGGGGAGGCCTATGTTCAGCAGTGGACGTATCATTTATGTACCTATAGTAGTTTCAAGCAATAGTTCCGCACTATTGGCACGGATAACGCCCGCAGGAGGTATAACGTAATGTGACGTTACTAGTAATCCTATTTCACGGGCGGCGAGTCAAAGTGCGAACAAGTGCCCCTCAGCCCCCCCCCCCCGCTAGCCTGGGCAGACTAGGCAGACACTACCAAACGGCCCGGTGTCGAGAGAACGTAACGTTTTCCCGACATATTTATTTAATTTCATTTTTTAATCATGACTTGTTCTTACTGTTGTTGGTACTATAAAAGACCTTGATATGTTTGTTAAGGGACAATGCGGCACTAAAAAATACCTTATACTACTTCCTACTAATATTATAAATGCGAAAGTTTGGATATTTGGATGAGTATTTGGATGTTTGTTACTCAATCACGCTTCAACCACTGGACGGATCGTGATGAAACTTGGCACACATATAGGTTAGGTCCTGGAATAGGACATAGGATAGTTTTTATCTCGAAAAAACAGCCCATTCCTCCGGGAAATACATAATAATTTGTGATGTTAAGTTGTCCACGCGGACGAAGTCGCGAGCAACAGCTAGTTCAATATAATAGACCAATACGGCGCCGTGATTAGTCAACAATACAGTTGCCCTGAGGACAAAATGTAAACATTGTTGCATGGTTTCAAATCATAGGCCAAGAGTAAAGAAAAAGGTATCATTTTCCAATGATCTCTATGTACTACTAGATGGAGCGTTCCAAACAATCGCTCTGTTCCACGCAAGTAGCCACAACTCTTTCACATTCACAATGAAACTTGTGCAGTTACTACGCAGAACATTTAATTATTTACTAAATATTGACATTATTTACCCGTAGCGTCAATATTTAGTAATAATTAAATGTTCTGCGTAGTACCTGCACAAGTTTCATTGTGAATGTAACCGAGTTGCGGCTACTTGCGTGGAACAGAATGATTGTTTGAAACGCTCCATCTAGTAGTACATAGAGATCGTTGTCATTTTCTGACCAGATTGACAACTTATAAGAGCAGTGGTGTGAAAATTGATACTTATTTATCGGATGTAGCTATGTATTTCACAAGAAAAACCTAACTTGTACGGAAAACATCCCAGCCTACAGATCCTTATGTCACGCTACAGTAACCCAGTTAGCATCGTCACACATCGGCAATGACTCGCCTCGCCTCGACTCGTACAGCGACCGCCCATGTTAATTTTTCACGAAGTTGGCCGAGGGGGGCGGCCCCGGCGATGAGAAGTAAGCGACTTGTTCGTCGAGGCAGTTATTTACTAAATATTGACATTATTTAACCGTAGCGTCAATATTTAGTAATAGTTAAATATTCTACGAAGTAACTGCACAAGTTTCATTGTGAATGTGAAAGAGTTGTGACTAGTTGGATGCAACAGAGCGATTGTTTAGAACGCTCCATCTAGTTTAGCGGATATCTGTTTCGTCTCTAATTAAAGCATCTCTCAAGGCACGTGGCCGCCGTCGGCTCGTCGCTCGGCCCGCCGCCGCCCTCAGTCGCCACACTACGACACGGCAATAAGGGACGCGAATTACGTATTTATTTCCATCCGGAATTTTTTCCGCCATTCCAAGCTGGCCCCTTTATGGGCCGAGCAACGTTCCGCCGGCCGGAAGTTGTCCGACTAGCGGCGAGCTTAGTAAAAAATGAATGGGGAGAAGTTTCGCAGTAATTGAAATCGGTGGACGCAATCCTGACCCAGATCTCACCGAGCTCGGGCGAGTTCGGACACCGAGCGAGATCTCCGCTCACCTTCGTACCATTACAGTTTGTGGGCTTTCTCGTTGAGGTAAAGGTCACTGAGAAAAAAATAAGTAGCCCTCCTACTTACGTAAGGATAAAAATATACCACTATTACGTAAGTAGCCGCTCCCATTATAAATGGTGTCGCCTACAATTCATTCAGTAGCCGGCCACATTACTAAGTAAACACACTACTTAATAATGTGGCCGGCTACTAAATCACGTATATATACCACTATTACTTACGTAATAGTGGTATATTTTATCCTTATGTAAGTAGGAGGGCTACTTATTTTTTTCTCAGAGTGATAGCGAGAGATAGGACTACTAACAAAAGCGAAAGATTGCGTGGTAATTGAAAAAAAGAAACCAATTGTTGATTTGAACACGGTCTTGTTAACCGAACGGCCGTCTTAACACCACGATCTTGTTCCCTTGAACTAACTTTTGTCCCCTTGCACTAACTTGTTAACTTGTTTCAAATAAACATAAATTTAGCTACCATACAGTCTCTCGTCCCATTTACTGTTTCATCATCATCATCATCATCATATCAGCCTTTACACGTCGACTGCTGGGTATCGGCCTTCTCCACTGAACGCCACCACACCCGGTCCTCCGCTCTCCGCATCCAGCCGCTACCGGCCAACTTCCTCGTGTCATCAGTCCACCTGGCGGCGGGGCGTCCCACTCTGCGCATCCTGATCCGCTATCTACACTCCAAGTCAGAACTCGTCTGCCCCAACGGCCGTCGATTGTGCGACAGATGTGGCCCGCCCACTGCCACTTCAGCTTGCTAATCCTTTCGGCCATGTTACGGCATTTACCGTTTACGTAATATTGGAGTAATCAATTATTTACACGCTGTTTTATTTTCTAGTATATGTGCCGAGCATGAGTTATAAAGCGACAGACATAGAGAAGCCCCATGAGGGCTGCCAACATTTATTTGGCTACGAAATGAGTAATGTAATTTCCCTTTAATTTTGTTTTCCTTTATCAACAAATCAATTTGTCAGTATTGATTTTAGGAATAAATCGCATTTTAATAAAAATCCGGTATCCGCCGGTTATTAGACTTCTATCCGGTATCCGGCCGGATAGTAAAACTATCCTGGATACCGGATAATTACCGGATATCCGTTTCATCTCTACTTCTCATCCAGTCAATGCCAGTCGCCTTACGCAGAGCCAATTACAAAATGTGACTCCTTAGACAACATGCCACTTAGTACATTTCTTTCAGTGTACCAAAAGTTTCGATGAGAAGGCCGGTCAGTAAATAGTTAGACCGCAGGTAAGTCCAAGTGTATAGTATGTGTAACGAGAACCTCCCGTAAGCTCACCGTAAAGCAGCCTCCACTCGCATATTAAGTGCAGCTGATCCCGGCCGAGCCGCCGGATTACGTCCGGCCGCCGTCGCCCAGCGCTTGTATTTCTACATTAACTATTTCACAGAAGCTAAATGTTTACGTCATATCTTCTCGTCGTGTATACCACAGTGCCTAAAGAAATAACTCTTCAACCAGTGCGTCCTGCCCGTAATGACCTACAGCGGCGAAACGTGGACACTGACAGTGGGACTAGTTCGAAAACTTAGTCGCTCAGCGGGCTATGCTCAAAGTTTCTCGAAGGGACAGGATTCGAAATGAGGTGATCCGTTAGAGACGAAAGTCTTCGACATAGCTCAAAAAGTACGTTGAAATGGCAGTAGGCTGGTTACATCTGTCGGAAAACGAATTCTCGAGTGGAGACCGCGACTGGGCAGGCCTAGAGTATTATACTCGTATATGATATCCGGCGGCCGGATAATCGGCTATCCGGCCCAGAGGCTGGCCGGATATCCGTTATCCGGTATCCGGCTAAACCATTATCCGTTTCATCTCTAATGAGAAGACCGAGGATGGGCGGACTCTTGCTTACTTACTTTTTGCAACTTAATTTTTTTAATATTTCTTGTTTTGGAATACAAAAATAAGGGTTGAGAGGAAATTTGGAAATTCAAGGAAAAATCGCTTTCAAATAATAAAGTAAACCGTATGTACGATTTCCTGATCCACCACTTCCTGCCTCACACACGTCGCACGCACGAGTAATGTTCAATCGCGTGTCATCCCACGTGGCGCCACATGCCGGGCGCCGACGGACGTCGCTGTAAACAGTCACCGTATAATGTTATCGCGCCCGCACACAATAAATCTCGCGCACGCGAGAATAAACGTCACCTGCAGCGTGTCGCGTGGCGCCGCCGTGAGGCAAGGGACGGCAGCACTAGGCCATGACGTCACCATGCACCGACGATAAACAACAAGCGGTCGTTCTACATTTCAAAATTTCCTGTTGTTCATTTCTTACAAGACATATTTATAAGAATTTTTTTAGATTCGGGCGGTCTATCGTCAAACAAATTAATAACTTTAAGAAAGTGAATTCTTATTAGCAGAAATGCTTATGAATGCATCTATACTCTACTAGCTGTTGCCCGCGACTTCGTCCGCGTGAACAACTAATTATTATGTATATCCCGTAGGAATGGGAAAAATAAAAACTATCCTAAGTCCTATTCCAAGATGTGTGTCAAGTTTCATCACGACCCGTCCAGTGGTTGAAGCGTGATTGAGTAACAAACATCCAAATATCCAAACTTTCGCATTTATAATATTAGTAGGATCTCCTGCACCCGATCGCCCGGACACTGACGACCCCGACACGACAAGTCGGACGCCCTACCATACTCTGCCCCGGCCGCACTCCGTAAGAGCTTATTAAATAAATGTGGCCGCGTGTCAATGAGATTACGAGCACCTACTTACGTCCATACAGTGCAGTGCGCGAGTGTAGGCGCCACGCCTGGGAAATTAGATGATATTTCATTATTTACAGCTCAGTTTGCTCGCGTAGCCCTCGCCTATATTATTTACAGGAGCTTGTTGAATACTGGATGGAGTTTAATTAGTATTTTAAGACGGATTTTCATTATGAGTCAAAAGTGAGTCTTAATTAAGTTGGCGAGATATTAATTTAGTTCCAGCATCTCCTGCCGCTCCACGAGGGCACTCAGTATTGCGATTTGAACGAATGGTTTCTTGTCTCGACAATTAAACATCATTTTGTTAATCTTTGCCTCTCCAAATATATTTTATTTTGACGTGAATTCGATGAACGTCTTACGTTAAGGTGAGGGGGTCATCCACGAAAGGTTGTGTTACGAAAAATTTGAACTTTCTAAGTAAAGTTCAAAAGTTTATTTTAAATCTTTGTTTAAAGATCTTTGTCATAAACAAGACTTTGTCGCTGTATAAGTGTTATCTTTACATATAATAAAACTGTAAATGGTCTACTTCTGTACATGAGAGATATTGCAGAAAAAATTGTATGAGGGGTCTTTATAGGGCCAATAGAAGCCAAAAGAATTGTTTATAGAATTTTTGTCTGTCTGTCTGTATGTATGTTTGTTACCTCATCACGCTAAAACTACTGAATGAAATTTGATGTAGTTTTCACAGTCGTCTTGCTGGAGGTCTAACTTAAAACCTGGTGCATGTTTCATCTTGATACGCCACTTAGAACCTGAGATATTAATAAAGTAAATTTGTATTGCGATTGGTTTGTACTATAGTTGGAGCGGGAGTGGGATTGGGATCGGGATTCTTGGGCCGGGGGCGGGAGCGGGAGCGGGAATGGGAGCTGATACTGTAATTCACGCGAGCGGAGCCGCGGGCACAGCTAGTAGTTAATATAGTATAGAACCTGTGTATTACCATCAAAAATAACATTGCTTCGTAATTTTTTTGCGCACGAGACAACTTTTGTATCGAACTAAATGATGCAAGTCAGATGCGGGGCGAGCGGGCGGAAGGGTCTCGCGCCATTCCCAGCTCGTGTAGCTCGATAAAGCCTGCGAAACGTTCCCGAATATTCGGTTCGGTGACCATTCTACCGAATATTCGAATTCGGTAATTCCATACTCGGCCCATCTCTAATTAAAATATAATACTTTAACCCAATAACGTCTGCCGTGACGTTAAATTAATAAAATAACGTTCTTTTTACTTTTAACAGCGACGAAAATTAGCAATTATCCTTTACAAACTAGCCTTGAGAGCGTCAAGGTAAAATTAATATCTTAACTTCGCAGCTCGAAATTTGTTTATAAATGATTAATGTAAGGCACCTTGGGCGGAAAAATTGAATATCATTTATTGTGAAAGGCTTTTAGATCTATAATAAATAATTCAGTATGAAATATGGAATGTATCTTGATACAGAACACAAATCACTTAAGTGTATATTTGTGCGTACAATGTATCTGTCAATGCCGTGTGGTTCCCGGCTTAGAATACAGCCACCCCCAATTTTCCCGTTGGGTACTACCCGCTTTACCAAGGAACGGACAGCGTGTGATTATTACTGCGATCACCAATCCGCCTGCCAAGCGTGGTGATGATGGCAAATCCCTCAATTGACAGCCCACCACAAATGATGTATCTGTCGTAGATTCCTGGTTCCGCCGAAAGTGTGGGCTCCCAAATTGAGTTTAACGCCGTTACAAAGTTAACACGTTTACTGGCTTAAATGACACAACATGAAATTTCACTAGATCATCAAGTAACGATTTTAGAAGGCTGACGATCCGTCGGCGTAATGCCTGCGCACCGCAAGCCCTTCCATCGAAGCCTGTCTCGGGTATGCGCCTGCGCCAGTTATATCCGACGTTCCGTCAGCGCGTGCTCGACGATAGCCGCACAAAGCCGAACGGCGCACCGAACACTGTGCCTCCAAATCAGTCTCTTTTTCACTCCTCTTTTATTATTTCGCCGACATATCTATGTATGTACACACGCACAGGGTGGCACGTCTCGCCGCCAGGTGGACCGAAGACCCCAAGAAGGTGGCCGGAAGCGGCTGGATGTGGAGGGCGGAGGACTGGGTATGGTGGCGGAGGATTATGTCCAACAGTGGATCTACAGATCTTACAGTTCGTAATGGCATACCCCGGTACTTTTCGCGAGGGGTTAATCCAAACGTCAGTATGTTAGTGTAGGTATACACACACTGATGATTAGTGCATAGCGATGTAACTGACACTGTAACGATGGAACTGACACAGTAACGATGGAACTGACACGGTAACGATGGAGCTGACACAGTAACGATGGAGCTGACACAGTAACTATGGAACTGACACAGTAACTATGGAACTGACACAGTAACGATGGAACTGACACTGTAACGATGGAACTGACACAGTAACAATGGAACTGACACAGTAACGATGGAGCTGACACAGTAACTATGGAACTGACACAGTAACGATGGAACTGACACAGTAACGATGGACCTGACACAGTAACTATGGAACTGACACAGTAACGATGGAACTGACACAGTAGCGATGGAACTGACACAGTAACTATGGAACTGACACAGTAACTATGGAACTGACACAGTAACTATGGAACTGACACAGTAACGATGGAACTGACACAGTAACGATGGACCTGACACAGTAACTATGGAACTGACACAGTAACGATGGAACTAACACAGTAGCGATGGAACTGACACAGTAACTATGGAACTGACACAGTAACGATGGAACTGACACAGTAACGATGGAACTGACACAGTAACGATGGACCTGACACAGTAACGATGGAACTGACACAGTAACGATGGACCTGACACAGTAACTATGGAACTGACACAGTAACGATGGACCTGACACAGTAACGATGGAACTGACACAGTAACGATGGACCTGACACAGTAACTATGGAACTGACACAGTAACTATGGAACTGACACAGTAACGATGGAACTGACACAGTAACGATGGACCTGACACAGTAACTATGGAACTGACACAGTAACGATGGAACTAACACAGTAGCGATGGAACTGACACAGTAACTATGGAACTGACACAGTAACGATGGAACTGACACAGTAACGATGGAACTGACACAGTAACGATGGACCTGACACAGTAACGATGGAACTGACACAGTAACGATGGACCTGACACAGTAGCGATGGAACTGACACAGTAACGATGGAACTGACACAGTAATGATGGAACGCATATAGTGACAAGGCGGAACGGATTCCGATGAAACTTGGTTACGTAATAAGCAGTACCCTGATCAAAAATATATATCTCAGTTTCTTGCTGTCCCGTTTTTATAACATGAAGAGAGCAAACAAATACAAACATACCTGATATCAAAATTTGTGTGTGTATCTCCCCTGCGCCCGCAAATAGAATAAAAATCAATGTACAGTCAATCCATTTACGTTGTACATTGTATATCGCGCACGTAGACTAGGTATAGGTATAATTGGGACCGAAAGGAGACTCTGAGACTTCCGTTTCCGCAAAGAGAAAGCTCCGTATTTGTACCTACTGTTGTTTATAAACGTTATTTCAACTGATACGCGGCGGCACACCGGGAGCAGAGCACCCGTTGAAGGTCTACTGCGTAAGCATTTCGTATAACATCCGTCCGTCGAATTAAGAAGCCATTTTGTACTGTTTAACGGAAGTTGTGACATATCCTGATAAATGTTTGGCATCTTACAACTGCTCTGTTCCACGCAAGTAGCCACAACTCTTTCACATTCACAATGAAACTTGTGCAGTTACTACTCAGAACATTTAATTATTACTAAATACTGACGCTAATAATGTCAATATTTAGTAATAATTAAATGTTCTGCTTAGTAACTGCACAAGTTTCATTGTGAATGTGAACGAGTTGCGGCTCCTTGCGTGGAACAGAGCGATTGTTTGGAACGTTCTATCTAGTAGTGCATAGAGATCGTTGCTCACTTTTATCTTTTTTTTTTGTTCTTTTCGTTTATCTTTTTATTCATTCTACTCGGTCCTAGATATGGCAGACCACACTGCCCCACAACGCTCTATAAGTCTGTAGAGCACTAGTATCCGATAACATATCGCTTCGCTCGCTCGCTCGCCGCCGCCGCCGCACTCGACTACAGCCTAACGAATGGCGCCGATAACTCAGCCTCAGCCGTGCATCTCTCCCGATGCCCCGCGCCCTTTTGCGGCAATGCCCTCGCGCTGCTCTACTAAAGACTCTACTTGCCAGAATTGCCTTTAAAATATCTCGTCGCTAGGTATCATCATCAGCCTAAATACGTCCACTGCTGGACATAGGCCTCCCCAATAGAATACCACTTTTGGTTAGATGTCCATTGGGGGATTTGCCATAATCACCACGCTTGGCAGGCGAATTGGTGATCACAGTAATGATCTTAACATACACACACAGGAGAACGCTGCTGCCCGTCCCTGGTGCAATCCCTTAGTCGCCTTGACGACACCCACGGGAAAGATAGGGGTGGCCCTATTCTAAGCCGGGAACCACACGACAAAGGTAGCTAGGTATACAAATGGCAATTTTTCCGCCTTATCTCCAAAAATCTGTATAGAATTGTGACGTCACGATTGTGATTTTGTCTAACAACTATCGCTCTATTGAGGTTCCTGCAACGCTACGTATGAGAGATCTATTTTCTACACGTTCCTTTTTACGCGCGCCCCATACCCACCCGTATTTGATTCCATGTTCATCATTTGCTTTGAGCGGAACGCACATGCCCCGATGTGCACTTCCACATCCCGATATTGGAAATGACTGTGTGAGAATATTGCGTTACATGGCCGACGGAGTATTTTTCACGAGTATTTGACACTAGACAAATTACGAAATATTGACATTATTAGCGTCAATATTTAGTAATAATTAAATGTTCTGAGTAGTAACTGCACAAGTTTCAAAGTGAATGTGAAAGAGTTGTGGCTACTTGCGTGGAACAGAGCGATTGTTTGGAACGCTCCATCTAGTAGTACATAGAGATCGTTGAAAGTGAGAAAAAAAAATTAAGATAAGAGCGATATCGATACCGACAGATAAGAGAGAGTTGTGCTCCTGCAGTGGAGACAAAAATAACCTGATGTTGATATCTATTTACGTATCTATCCGACTGTATTGACTGAATTTGACTCGACAGACTGACGAGCAGCCCGACGACGAAGCCGTCATCGTGATGTCGCGCCCCTGAATGGGGAGAGTTGCCGTATAGAGGACCATGCACAGAATTACTTATTTGTAGGGGGATCAAGCAGGGTGCTCCGACAAAGAGCACCTGAGTAAGTACCGGGCCCTACCCCGTGATTCGGCCTGTGTGACCTAGATGTCGAAAGGCCATGGGAGGTGAAGGATGAGGTCCGTGTAGGATCCTTGGTCATGCCTTGTACTAATTTTGTCGTACTATTACAGACTACCCTCAAACCAGGTTTTTCTCACGGCAACATCCAAGCGAAGCTTCACTCCATGAAGCTGGCGCATGAGGTGCGAATCTCAATATACCTGCTGAGATTGGACTTGCAGTGAATCGGAGACGTGAAAACAGATCATTGGGTCTTATTGGCGCTTTTTCTTATAAATCCACTTGCGATTGTTTTCCCATTTCACCCTTTGCATCGCGCGTTTTCAGCATCATTGCAAGTGGGGTGGGCCGGTGGTGCCGCGGCAACTTGCAACATTAGTGTGAGATATGGCGCGGAACTACTCCCCCCCCCCCACCCCCCTTCCCGCACTGGCCCCTGTCCGCCAGTATTATTCACTAGATTAACTTGTAGAGCTGAGAGATTCCAAAGTTAGAAAGGTTTGATAAATAGGGTAATAAAGTCTGGCCGTATAGCTCTATTAGTATTGCTGTTAAGAATAGTTAAGTACCCCAAATAACGCTCTTTAAAGGCTTTGTTCAGGACTAGAGATAAAACTAGACTATCTTATCTTCTTAGGGGGCCAGGAACACCTGGCGACAATTCGACCCTTCAGGATCTTTTGTGCCAAACCCCTGACCACCTCAGTGCCCAAGCCGATTTGGTGGACTTCACATACGCCTCAGAATTTCTTCTTCGGCATATGCAGGTTTCCTTACGATGAGGAAGATGTGTATGTCAAAACTAATCTACAAGAATACAGACTCACACAGCTGAATTAAAGTCACCTATATACTAACACTAGCAAACGCCCGCGGCTTTGCCCTCGTGGAGCAAGTTTTTATTTCCATACACACACACACACACACACATGCACACACACACACACATGCACAACAAGTATTTTGGCGGATTCACATTAATTAATCTTAGTTATCGCTTAAATTATTTTAATATCTTTAAGAGTATATACTATGTGTGTTATAATTAGGAAGAGCGGGGCTTCTTAACACAGGCTTTTACGCTTAAAAAGAAGTTCCGGCCCCGTTATATCTATTGTAAAATACTGTTAAAACAATAAATATATTTTGTTTTTTTTTTATTTCCCGAGGGAACCATTTTTGCTAAGGTAAACACGAACCTATGTTCATATACATATGTTATGTGCACTAATCAAACATTATGGTGATCAGCTAAATAGCCGAGCCGAGAAAGCGTAAAAAACAGACAAACACACAAACACTCTATAGACTTAGTTATATTAAAGCTGTTACCCGCGGCTTCGCCTGCTTTGAAAGATGAGCTGTTAAGATAGTGTGTCTCGTGAGTATGTGACAATGAGAACAACTCCCATCCTACCAATTCCTTAGTACCCTTCTTTTTCCAAACCTACCCTCCGAGATAAGAAGAGACTCGCGTCATCGCTGGACCACGACACAGTTAGTCGAGCGCGCTCCGTACATATGAAAGGTGTGATTCGGTGTGAATATATATAAGCGAATGAATATAATATATAAGTGAATAGTGCCTGGCCAGGAATCGTGTTGTGTGACAATTATTTGGATTGTAAACCGTGAGTTACCTATCTGTTTGATTCTTTCCTTACTCCAAACCACTTATTGTCACAAGTATACATCGGCAGCGCGCCTATTTCGTATTGTCTTATATTGCGAATACAAATATGGCGCATCGAAAAACAAAGAGTTTTGCATTTTCGATAATTTAATGACTTACGAATGAATAGTATTTTTTTATCTTGAGTGATTTTGTATGCATTTTATTAGTTTTTTTTAAACGTGTCATCATCATCAGGTTATTTTTGTCTCTGCAGGAGCACAACCCTCTCTCATCTGCCGGAGACAGACGGAGGATTTGGCCTACACTCCCCGCGCTGGCCAGACGGGTTGGGGAGGCCTGACTGATGTTTTATAATGTATTCCCTCAGTCGCCTTGTACGACATCCACGGGAAGAGTTGTAGTGGTCCTATTCTGCTCGACCGGAAACCACACGGCAGTGTTATAATGAGCAAATGCCGTCGTTTCGGACTGGGCACAGCACTGGACTTAGTTTTGTAGGACTATACGCAGCAAATATTCGCATATCTTCTTTTTTTTTTCTTCAAAAAGGTGATATATCACAGCTAATTGAAACCTTAGTAAACGTACTGAAGATGATCAAGTCGTGGGTCAGTTGAGGACACTTGTTTTTCTAGAAGCGTCACTCGACAGCGGTGAACGAAATCTGAGTGTAAGGAGAGTGGTTCTTACTGGAATGAGGTTAGACGAACGTAACTAAGTACATTGATGAATTGAGTCTCTGTGAGAGGCTTGCCTGAGAGTGGTGCGAGTGTGTGAGTGCAGCGTGGCTTGCTGTGTGCGTGCGACGATGAGAAAGTTGATTTAATTTGTAATGTATGCCGCGCCGCGTCTACAACGAACCTTGTTGAGGTAACAAAAAATACTGTATCATTCATTATCATCGTCAGAGTCCACTGTTGGACACAGGCCTCTCCCAAGGCGCACCACTGAACCCGATCTTCGGCTCTTCTCATCCAGTCACTGCCAGCCGCCTTTCGCAGATCGTCGCTCCATCTAGCCAGGGGCGTCCCACACTACGCCTGCCCAGTCGCGGTCTCCACTCGAGAACTCGTTTACCTCAGCGGTAATCGGTTCTCCGACAGATGTGACCAACCCACTGCCACTTCAGCGTACCAAACTTTTTGAGTTATGTCGAAGACTTTAGTTCTCTGGCGGATCACGTCATTTCGGATCCTATCATCCTATCATTCATTATATCCATTATAATTTAAGAAACAACCGTAGTAAAGTACTTAAGAGATATACATACTTATAACTAGTGTGGTAAAGTACAGAGCTGGCTAAATAAACAAATGACCAGTTTGAGGGATGCGGCACGTGATGGGAATGTTTCGGGCGTTGCCTCAAAGGGAGAGGGGGAGGGGGGGGTCGGAAACCCGCTTCTGAGTTAAAGGAAATAGCTTCCAGGTACATGTCAGGACAAGATTAGGGTGTACACGAGACCAGTTCGACTTTTCCTCAAGAGTGAAACAACTATTTGAATGATATTTTCATACATTCTACACCTCATACCATGAAGCAAAATAATTTTTCGTAGCTCGTAGTTTCACCTCAAAGTTTTTTGACATGAAAGGAAAAACTTTGAGGTGAAACTATGAGCTACGAAAAATTATTTTGCTTCATGGTATGTAATGTAGTTCGATATCCACAATAAACAATTGCATTTGATTACATATACGAGTATATATGGATTTCTTTCTGTGCTATGGAAATTCAACAAGGATATGACAATTTTTAAAATATGGTTATTGGAATTAGGTCAAGTGGGGTATCAATTGTAAATTCTAACATCCCACTAAAATATTATAAATGCGAAAGTTTAGATGTTTGGATGTTTGTAACTCAATCATGCTTCAACGGATCGTAATGAAAGTTGGCACCCATATAGGTTAGGTCCTGGAATACGACATAGGATATTTTCTCACTGGGGACACAACTTTTTACAAGTTGGTCTCGGTCCGGATGTTATATTTGTGAACCTAAATACAATTATTAATTCAGAGGCGAGTTTATCTATAAAAGAGATCTCCAGCAAACCTTACAGAGTGTAAAATAAGGCAGTAAAAGCGAGATGAGCAAAATAAGTGCACAATATACTAAGTAACGATCCATATTTAAACTAACTTGTTTAACTCGCACAGCACAGGGAGATAAACCTAGTTTGAGATTAGACTGGTGTATGTATATTTCATTCCAGATTAATAGTCCTATGAAAACAAACGTATTTGCGTCTCGAAAACAAAATACACAATAGATGGTGTTCCTAAGTGGACCGCAAAGTTTACTTGGTAATACAAACCTATTTTTGCTGCTGGTGACCCTTTCATGTATATGTTACCGAGACGTAAATAGCGTTGGTTTTCATAGGACTATTAATCTGGAATGAAATATATATACATTCAGTCAAAAAAGTATGCGCCATCGCACAAGGCCATCATGTGAATGAATTTTTGACCAAAAACTCCACAAACATCATTGAGCAACCACCTTATTCACCAGATATGGCTCCATGCGACTTTTTTCTTTTTCCTAAACTCAAATTACCACGTCGTGTCACCCGTTTCCATTCTATAGAAGACATATAGGAGAATTCGCGGCGAGAACTGTACTCAATTCCGGAAAAAGCGTTTCAAAAATGTTTTGATGATTGGATTTTCGTTGGCGTAAGTGTGTCGCTTCTGAAGGAGCATACTTTGGAGGTGATGAAATAAAGTTGGATGAATTATTAACGTTTTGTGTATTATTGATCTTTTCCCGGTACTTTCTTGACAGAATAGTATGTAGGTATAGCTACATATGTCCTACTAATATTATAAATGCGAAAGTTTGAATGTTTGTTACTCAATCACGCTTCAACCCCAGGACGGATCGTGATGAAACTTGGTACACATATAGGTTAGGTCCTGAAATACGACACAGAATAGTATTTATCCCGAAAAAACATCTCATTCCTACGTGAAATACATAATAATTTGTGATGATAAGTTGTCCACGCGGACGTAGTCGCAGGCAACAGCTAGTAATGTACATGTCCCGTTTTTATATCCTAGTCTATGGGATCCGTTATCGATGTTGCTAATATTTTATGTACAGGTGCTCTGCCACTCATTAAGGCTCGCCCAACGGCCCGGTGGATTTGAATCGAACGCAGGCCACATTATATACATTGTGAGCCTTTCATTTGCGGAAATTGAATAGCGATATAACTAAATATGATCCGGGTATTGCGCGGCCGGAGTATTTGGGAAAGAGCTATTTCTGTTTAAACTATGTATATTATAAGTGTGTAGAAGTCTTATATATTCTTGACTAGCTTATCCCCGTAACTTCGTGCACGCGGAAATTTGTATTTTCCTACATTAACAGGGGCGGCCGAAGGACTGTGGGATCGGTATATTATTATATTTTGCCCGCTACTTCGTCCGCGTAGGTCTCGAAATTTACACATCTTCACTGCTTTTAACGATTAGTTTGATTTACCGTAGGAATGAGATATTTATCGGGACAAAAACTATCCTTTGTCCTTTTACAGGATCTAACCTATTTATGTGCCAAATTCATCACGATCCGTCCAGTGGTTGAACCGTGATTGAGTTACAAACATACAAACTTTCGCATTTATAATATTAGGGGTTAAAGTATGAAATAAAATATTAATCGTATTCAAAGATTCAAAGATTTTCGAAATATCCATCTTTCCTGTCTAAGCTGAATTAAAAAGTCAATTGAAAGTCGAAAATCGAATATTGCACATTTTTTAAAATCAGAACCTCATAGGTATCACGTGAAAAAAGTTTTACTCGAAAATTTCACACCATGAAGGTTGTTTTATTATGAAAATAAGGACCAGCGAGAAATCAAACCACATTGTAGTAATTGTAAAGAGGATCTAATTTTTCTGTCAACTGTCATTCTCTACGGAGATGCTAATTCAGCACAATATTAAACATACAGGCCCCCCGAACAAAGGAGGATAGTGCACGGTAAATGAAATTATCTTATGTTCATGAAACAATACACAACAAATAAAATTTATCAAAAAATAGGTCGCTGGTTCATATCCGGCTCGAAGGACCATGTTTAATTATGAAAATAAGAAATCAAACCACATTGTAATAATTGTAAAGAGGATCTAACTTTTCTGTCAACTGTCATTCTCTACGGAGAAGGTAATTCAGCACAATATTTAACAAAGGTTTTATGTCAATTCAAATTATCTGTTACTATAAATATTTCATACTTTAACCCCTATTATTAGTGGGATACATCCTACAACACACGTACGTTACGATACTGTAGGTACTCGCTCAGTGCAGCTGCAGTTTTATGAGGCAGCCATTTACCCAGCACGGTTTCAAAGAAATACTATACGTTCCATTTCGTGCTCCAGTTCCGACGGCATATATGCGAAATGATTGCACCTCGTACGAGGTACCTACCGCCTTGTGCACGTGTGGGTGTCTATGTGTGCGTGTATTCGTGGGCCGCATCGCATGTCGACGGGTGTAAAACCCCGTCTTGTCTTATCCACCTCTTTTTGGAGGTGAAATAAATATCTATTTATTTATTTAACTCTTTATTGCATACACATAGATAAAACCAAAATAATACATTTAAAAGAAACACAAGTACAAAGGGCGAACTTATCTCTGAGAGAGATTTCTTCCAGCAGAACCGCGAGAGAGATAATTGAAATAAGAGAGGCAGACATAGTGTGTACGTAAATAAAAAAAACCCTTTCGTCCCATTTCGTAACCAGATTTCGTAACATATACTTACAAAATGACAAATATGAAATTACACTCATATTCTCCACATTACCACCCGCAATCACACTCCCATCGAACTCTCACTCTCCTATAATATTTTAATTTTTTCCTTCTAACAATATTTATTCTGTCCTACAGTTTGTAATGTAATTTGTAATCTCGGGCTCCCCGTTACAGACTGCATGGTCTAGCGTGGAAGCCCCAATATGTATTGTCCTGTTAACTTTAATGTTTTCATCATCATCATCATCATCAGGCTATTTACAACAGCTGCTAGATTGCGCTCAGATCGTTGAGGGCTATAACATGAAATTGAAACATGCCCTATGTATGGATACAAAAGTACCTGTTTATCATTTCATCATCATCAGGTTATTATTGTCTCCACTGCAGGAGCACAACCCTCTCTCATCTGCCGGAGACAGACGAAGGATTTGGCCTACACTCCCCGCGCTGGCCAGACGGGTTGGGGAGGCCTGATTGATGTTTTATAATGTATTCCCTCAGTCGCCTTGTACGATATCCACGGGCAGAGTTGGAGTGGTCCTATTCTACTCTACCGGAACCCACACGGCAATGTTTTAATCGTACTCAATTAATGTAATCATAGACTGTAATAATCTATGAATCTGGTAATTTATAATAATAAACTATTTGAATTTGATGTCGTATTCACCGATCCATTGATAAACAGTGACACTATTGAATGGAATCAAGGCAAGTCAAGGTCGGGTAAACGTCGACAATTTATCTGGAAAAGTGCCATATTGCACGATTTCTAACTGCATAACTATATCTCCTCATTAGTAACGTGACGGCGAGGCGTAAAGGGTGCGCGGGAGGGGCGCGCTGTGTCCGGAAATCGGCACGCGTGAGACTGAAGTAAACAAGTTGCTATAACCGCTCTATTTTGATAGGACTTCTGTGGTGGCCGGGCGTGGCTGGATGCGGAGGACAGGGTATGCTGGCTTTATTGCGGAAGGCCAGCAGTGGGCGTGTAAAGGCTGATATGATGGTGATGGGTGTGTGCGCCGGCGCAGGCGTCAGTCAGTCACTGGCACGAGTACGAATACTTCGCAAAAAAGTAAGTAATTTATATTCAGCCGAGGTACAGACTCTCTATACCTACGTCAACGTCACTCACCAAATTAAACGTTTTCCTGACGTCAAAGGGCCGTGTTTTTCTCAAAAGAATAGTTTTATAACAAAATTGTTAAATGCTTTTTGATCTTAGTTTAGCCCACCTAAGTGTTAGAATGTTTGCTGTCAGATATTTGCTAAGAGGCAAGTCTAGTATAGGAATTTGTGCAATTTCTCGCGAGACGCTGCTGCGCCGCCCCGCGCCGCCCGGCCGCGCGCCGAGCTGCTCTACAGACCCCGCATTCCTGCCTCGGATTTATTAACAAATTTGGCACTTTTTGCTGTAACTTAGAGAGACATTCTTTTCAGTTCAGGGAAGTTTATAAATCTTACATTACGTAAGCAGATATCGTTCAGAGAATAACTTTGACAAAATCAGTACCTATGTACACAATTGAAACTGTGTGAGTACTTTTATGGCGGATAAATAAAATGAAAATGACATTCACACCAATTATCCAGTCCCAAACTAGGCAGAGCCTGTGGTATGGTTACTAGATAACGGACACATATACTTAAATAAATATATAAACATCCAAGACTTGGGTATAAACATTCATATTCATCATACGAACATTTGCCCCTAGCGGGATTCCAGCCCGCAACCTCCGGCGTGGCAGTCCGAGAGCTACCCCGTTCCGCCACGGATGTCGTCAAAGGAGGATAGAGGCATTCATGAATAAAATTTCTCTAATAAACATTCAATCGTGACATTGTTATCAAAACAAACGTATAGCCGTATACACTTCTCGTCCTTTTAAGAATTTAAAAGTCTGTTGTCGATTTTCATCGGAATAATTTAAGATTCTGTGTTTGATCCTGTCTGTCTCAGGTTACTGAAAATCGACTTTGTCGAGCTGGAGTGACGCTCACGTTCGATTCCCGGCTGAGGTAAGGGACATTAAAAAAATTTAGGTTAACTTACTTTTAAAAATAGAGGAATGTTTCCTGTATATCGGCGAACTGTAATAGTTTACCTATAGGTATGGACATGGATGGACAAAAGATTTTGAAATTCTAAAAAAACGAGAAGTATATCAGACTATACGTTTGTATTGATAATCCGATAATATTGACCTCCGTGGCGGAACGGGTAGCTCTCGGACTGCCACGCCGGAGGTTGCGGGTTCGAATCCCGCTAGGGGCAAATGTTCGTATGATGAATATGAATGTTTGTACCCAAGTCTTGGATGTTTATATATTTATTTAAGTATGTGTATCCGTTATCTAGTAACCATAGCACAGGCTCTGCCTAGTTTGGGACTAGATAATTGGTGTGAATTTCTGAGATATTTATTTATTTAATAATGTCACGATTGAATGTTTATTAGAGAAACTTTATTCATGCGATTGACTCTGTCCGCCATAACAGTACACAGTTTCCATTCTGTATGTGTACAGACGGTATGGAACAGTAATTGATGAGATGGATCGGCTGCAGCTGAGAAGCTTCGGCATAGCACCGCCGGTATGCGCCTCGCTCGGTGCGGGGATTGTTTCGCGGATCGGCGGCGCCATTCATATTAATCAAGTACGCGGCAGGCGTGGCGCCGCAAGCGATAGGAGGCCGAGGGCATAGAGTAATACACGTCAAGTATTCAGCACGGAATCGAGGTGGGAAATCCATAAGAAAAGTACCACAGGTATAAAAATAAACTTGTTTTACCAGGGTTAAGACTAAGTAAGGTCAGTAAGTCGTTCACGGGGCAATGTATACGCTTCTACAACAAACTGCCAGAGGAAATCTTAAATATGAAGGACAGAAAGTTTAAGATTCACATTAAAAAACAACTTTGTAAGAAAGTCTATTATAAAATAAACGATTATTTGAATGACAAAGATGCCTGGTACTAATGTTGATTCAGCTTCGTAAAATCTTTATGAATTGTATGCAAACTTGATTTTTAAAAGATGTGTTGCGTGAAGTTTGTTGCGCCGTTTCTTCTTCAAAGCGCTAAGCGGTAGTCGATAAAAAAAATGACGTGTATAAATGTACCAAGTGTACTCATATGCAATAAATGATTTTGACTTTGACTTTTGAAGATGGGACTGTCAGAGATCGTCAGTTGTACAGTCTGTGGAAAGGACAGCGATACGATGAAGCACTTGCTGCAATGCACTAGCTGCAAGACGGACGAGAGTCCTGGGCACAGCTTACCCTGAACCCCAGGACTACAAGCTTCCTGCTCCTTAGCTGCATAATATCTTTTATGTAGCGGACTATTGGGGAGTAAGAGCCGTGGTAGCCGGTTGGTTGTGCACTCGCCTCACGTTCATGAGGTCGTGGGTTCAAACCCCGCCCGTACCAATGAGTTTTATGAAACTTAAGTACGATTTATTTATAATATCATAGGCTTTTCGGTGAAGGAAAACATCGTAAGGAAACCTGCATATGCCGAAGAAGAAATTCTGAGGCGTATGTGAAGTCCACCAAATCGGCTTGGGGCACCGTTGGTGGATAGGGGTTTGGCACAAAAGATCCTGAAGGGTCGAAGTGTCGCCAGGTCTTCCTGGCCCCCTGAGAAGATAAGATTGGGGAGTTAGCATCATATAAACAGAGCAGGTGATACATAAGATCTCATATTGTGTATCTGGTGTCCTCTATAACAAGATAAGATGAAATAAATGATGTACGTAGAGGATAAAGTCGAGAGGACTCTCCGGATGCAGATAGGTTGGGGAGGAATAGCGCCTGAAGATAGGGCTTATTACGGTTAGAATGAAATGTGACGAGTTTAATGTTATAGACCATGTATGTAACTTAGCTGCACAGCGTACAGCAGCTGACAAACTGACATAGTCATAATTATTTTATTTAGCATTCTAATTATAAGTTGACAATGCCACTTTACAGCAGCTAATAATGCATATCTATTGATATTTATAATTATTTTATCTTGTATATTTGACAATGCCATCTACCGCAGCTTAATGTTTATAGCGTAGAAACTGGTCGCTCATTGCCATGTATTCATAATGGTCGCGTTAACGCCAGCCATACATAAATGTGAAACAAAATGTAAAATTGTAAACAAAACAATGTCGACTTAGCCTAGAGTTCTCAATGTCCCAAAAGGTTGAAATAAATGAGTATGAGTATAGTATGAGTATGACTTTTTGTTCGTGATTCCTACCTATATCCATCTCTTTTCTTCAAACGCCTACTCCATAAATCTGTCACACTTGTAGCAGCACGCTTACTTAGGTAATAGAGACTATGTTACACAGAGACACGAGGCGGCCCCCATCCCCCAGCCCCCCCGCCCCCCGCTCGGTCTTCTGTCTTTTCCAACTCTCCTAACTCTACTGTACTACTTTTGTATTTATTAATAAATTATATCAATTATATTACGTCGCCTATTCCACAATGCTTAAAGACAAAAGTCTTTAATCAGTGCGTCCTGCCTGTCATGACCTACGGTGCAGAAACGTGGACACTGACGGTGGGCCTGATCCACAAGTTCCAAGTCGCTCAGCGAGCTATGGAGAGGGCTATGCTCGGGGTTTCTTTGAAGGATATGATTCGTAATGAGGAGATCCGACAAAGAACGAAACTCACCGACATAGCCAAAAAGATTAGTAAGCTGAAGTGTCAGTAATCCTACTAATATTATTAATGTAAAAGTTTGGATATTTGGATGTTTGTTACTCAATCACGCTTCAACTACTGGACGGATCGTGATGAAACTTGGCACACATATAGGTTAGGTCCTGGAATAGGACATAGGATAGTTTTTATCCCAAACAAACATCCCATTACTAAGGGAAATACATAATAATTTGTGATGTTAAGTTGTCCACGCGGACGAAGTCGCGGGCAACAGCTAGTTCAGAATAAAACTCTTCTGGCACGAGCTGGTCTAGAACAAGCATTGGTTCATGTGAGATTGATTGTGATCAATCTATTGGAAGGACAGAGACCTCGGGCAGGTCCTGCGTCGATAAAACGAGGAGGGCTAGTAAAAAATGGGCAGAGGGATGGCGGTACATAGATAAAAATAACGATGCGTCATTCGGGAGGTCAGAAGCGTTTCGCATCAAACCTTATCTACTTACTAACTAGATTTTTTCCACCCGTTCGGTTCAAAGCTGTGATGTCTCACAGCGTTGCGGACTGCTGCACATTTCCATGTGAGTGGAAGTGCAGTGTATCGATGCAGCTCAGCCTGTACACGAGGGCTAATCCGTAGCTGGCGCTCTAACCGGCCCGGAGCCGGCGCGGCGATGTATGCTGTTAACTATTCGGATTGACAAACTTCCGCCCATAGCTTAGTCTGTTTTAACCAGAATTCAGAGTTGATATGTGGCGAGGCACAGTCTGACATCGGGAGAGACGTACGTATGTATGTATATTCATTCCAGATTAATAGTCCTATGAAAACAAACGCATTTGCGTCTCGAAAACAAAATACACAATAGATGGTGTTCCTAAGTGGACCGCAAAGTTTACTTGGTAATACAAACCTATTTTTGCTGCTGGTGACCCTTTCATGTATATGTTACCGAGACGTAAATAGCGTTGGTTTTCATAGGACTATTAATCTGGAATGAAATATAAACGCTTTATTGTGTACCAAAATAGCAAATATGTTGTGTAATGATGAAGTTTAAAATTACAATCGTCAGCCGAAATACGTCCACTGCTGAACACAAGCCTTCCCAATAGATTAGATTAGATTTATTTATTTCACTTTTACATCTTAGAAATTAAATTTTACACGTCATTATAATATGGTAAAAGGGATCGTCATAAAATAAAATAATGTACAAAATATAAATTACAATGTCAACAATTCAAATACTGTCATAGTATATAACATACTATCTATGTCAGTATATAATATTAAAATAAAAAATTTCAAAATACACTTGGTATTAAATTATCACAAATTAAATTAAACGTCAGAGGGACCACCAATTTAATTTTTTAGAAAATTCATTTATGGAATAATATTCATTTTCCATAGAATAGAATGACACTTGATGACCTCCGTGGCGGAACGGGTAGCGCTCGGACTGCCACGCCGGAGTTTGCAGGTTCGAATCCCGCTAGGGGCAAATGTTCGTATGATGAATATGAATGTTTGTACCCAAGTCTATATATTTATTTAAGTATGTCTTTCCGTTATCTAGTAACCATACCACAGGCTCTGCCTAGTTTGGGACTAGATAATTTGTGTAAATGTCTGACATATTTATTTTATTTTATTTATTTGTAGGTAGGCTTTGGGGGATTTGTAATAAACACCACTTTTGTTTGTTGCCTGTCACTGCCTGAAACAGAAGTGTGGTTCCCGCCTTAGAATACTGCCACCCCCAATCCCCCGAGGGTGTCGTCAATACATCTAAGGGACGCATCAGCGTTCTACTGTGCATATTAAGATCGTTACTGCGATCACCAATCCGCATATAACAGCCCACATCATCAGGTTATTTTTGTCTCCACTGCAGGAGCACAACCCTATCTCATCTGCCAGAGACAGACGGAGGATTTGGCCTACACTTCCCGCGCTGGCCAGACGGGTTGGGGAGGCCTGATTGACGTTTTATAATGTATTCCCTCAGTCGCCTTGTACGACATCCACGGGAAGAGTTGGAGTGGTCCTGTTCTACTCTACCGGAAACCACACGGCATTCTTCTTAGGTGTTTGTCGCAAATTATTTAATACTTACGCAACAGATCACTTCCAAGTAAAACAAAAAATCTACGGTTTTAATCACCTACTGTGAGACAATACACGCAAAAATGTGTCTAAGGTGCTCGGCTTAGCGTTGTTATTACTTCGGGCGGGGTCCACCAAAACTGGAAGTCTATTGGAGATGCTTATGTTCAGCAGTCTTACTTCACGTAATGATGACCGCTTGAGCGCCTGCCTTGCGTCTGGGCGGTGGCTGAGACGATGATACGATCTACTCCCCGTACGCGGCGCGCTAAGTAACCGACCGATTATTGAGCGATCCCCCGGCTCAGGCCTGCTTCGCTCGCAGCCCTACATCGTTTACCTCTTAACCTACCTTACTCATTCGTTTACTTCGAACAAATAACATGAAGTAGGTCGAATAAACCGACAGCGGGAAGAGATGTATGATGTCAAGTTTCTTGACAGTTAAAGGTTGATTCGACGCTCGGTTCCACCTCAGTCGTGAGTCAGTTTTATTCATCATCATCAGGTTATTTGTGTCTCCACTGCAGGAGCACAACCCTCTCTCATCTGCCGGAGACAGACGGAGGATTTGGCCTACACTCCCCGCGCTGGCCAGACGGGTCGGGGAGGCCTGATTGATGTTTTATAATGTATTCCCTAAGTCTCCATGTACGACATCCACGGGAAGAGTTGGAGTGGTCCTATTCTACTCTACCGGAAACCACACGGCAGTTTTATAATTTAAAGAATAATGTGTCATATTTCAAATGCAGGAAAGGCTATCGATTCGTGATGCGTCGGTATTCCGACAGGTATGCGTCAGTGCAGTGTCAGGTCAGTTCCGTGAAAATTAAGAAAATTCTGAAATTATACCTTATGCCATTGCATCAGGAACATCAGGATTATTCAGTTTTCATATTTTCCTTTGAAACTAACACTGAGACGTAACGAATCCGATACTGTGACTGCACTGATGGCTGCGAAAAAACCTTTAAAGGTCATTCAGATCAATCAGTGCCGCCTCAGTCCTGAGTCAGTCCTTTTTATTTAGGTTAAGGAATATTGTGTCATATTTTAAACGCAGTAAAGCTATCGCTTCGTCATGAAATTTCACGGAACTGCACTGAAGGACCACTGACGCTTAACTAATCGATATCCTTTACTGCATTTGAAATATGACACATTATTCCTCAACCTTACTAAAAAGACTGAAACAGAACTGAGGTGGCACTGATAGGTCCGAATGAACCTTAAGACAGACAATACTACATGTTACCACGTGAAGAAGCGATACTCGCCTCACCCCAACGATCTATGTACTACTAGATGGAGCGTTCCAAGCAATCGCTCTGTTCCACGCAACTGCGGCTCCAGATAGCGTCAATATTCAGTAAATAATTAATAGTTCTGCGTAGTAACTGCACAAGTTTCATTGTGAATGTGAAAGAGTTGTGGCTACTTGCGTGGAACAGAGCGATTGTTTGAAACGCTCCATCTAGTGGTACATAGAGATCGTTGAGTGAGGCAAAACAAACTTGAGCTAAAATAACAGAATGTAATAAGATATTCTGTTACAGGCATGAATATTGAACGGCGGTGGTGTCTGGTGCGGGCGGCGGCGGTGTACCGTTACATATACTGCGCCCCCCGGGAGCCGGGAACCTGGAGCCTGGAAGCGGGAAGAAGAAGGCGAGGATGCCACGCGATGCGACAACTAATACTTTGTTTAAAAAAACAGGTCTCTGTCACTAGAACGTACCTATCGCGATAGGTACCTACACTTTGATCTTGCCCCGTCCGAAGTAATAACAACGCTAAGCCGAGCGCCTTAGACATATTTTTGCGTGTATTGTCGCACAGTAGGAGATTAAAAGCGTAGATTTTATTTGTTTTATTTGGAAGTGATCTGTTGCGTAAGTATTAAATAATTTGCGACAAAACACCTAAGAAGAATGCCGTGTGGTTTCCGGTAGAGTAAAATAGGACCAGTCCAACTCTTCCCGTGGGTGTCGTACAAGGCGACTAAGGGAATACATTATAAAACATCAATCAGGCCTCCCAAACCCGTCTGGCCAGCGCGGGGAGTGTAGGCCAAATCCTCCGTCTGTCTCCGGCAGATGAGAGAGGGTTGTGCTCCTGCAGTGGAGACAAATATAACCTGATGATGAACCTAAGAAGGAAAGTCAACTCTCATAGAAGCAAGAAGAATATTTGTGTGTTCAGCGATCGAGGTAATTAAGCTTTTAAATATTTGAAATTAATAATATATACATACAATTCTCTAATTTCAAACTATGATTTTCTCCTGTGCTATGGGAATTAAACCAGGATTGAACGATCCCAAATATAACATCTAGACCGGGACCAACTTGTACAAATTGTACAAAGTTGTCTGTCCAAAGTGGGACTCGAACCAACGACCTCTGGCGTTCGTTCATTGACCAAGGCAGTAGGCCAACGAGGCGGGCCATCATCCATTATTAATAAGCCTTCATTTCAATGTAAACGTGAATATGCCCCAATGAATTGCTGAACATTTCTCATCTAAGTTTACACTGCTCGCGTTACAATAGACCGCACACTTGGAACCCGCAACTTGCACGCTATGTACAACAATGTCAACTAAATTAACGTCTCCGTACTATGTTACTATGTATTTCGTAGCACGTACGTCGTAGCAACGTTCGTAGCAGGGAGTGCTACAGCCGTCCGAGGGCCGGGCCAGCGGCCGCGGCGCTACGGAGGTCGTAGCGCGACATTGTCGTGGGAAGGCATTACGTCCGCTCGCGCCGAGCACCATCAATACTCCACTAAATTGTCGACCAGAATTTGCCTTCGTAATTGAATGGACGTACAAAGGAGAGACTTCTTAGTCAGAGAATACAAAATGTTACTACAATAAGGTTCCGAATGAAATTATTGACTTGTCTGAACAAAAATTCAAATCTTCTATAAAAGTTAATCTGTGCAAGAAAGCCTACTATAAGTTAGATGACTACTTAAATGATAAAAGTCCATGGAGTGCTTGATGGCTCAGCATAGGTAGACTTAATGATTGTAATGAATAAGATAAATCAAAGGTAGGGCCCTGTGCCGTTGGGTTTGTTGCCACTTCTTCCCCTCGGTTATACAGGTGGAAGTGGAGGAGATTTAGGCAGAATTTGACGTCAAAAAGAGAATAATGTATTCCAATTTTGAAAATAAATATTTTGATTTCGACTACGTAAAGAAGTAGAAAATAGAGCACTCCTGGCAGTAAGTTACTACGGCTGGCGCAGAGCGACCAACGCTATAAGTTAGAAAGAGAAGCACTTATGTTGTTGACATGTACCGATGTTCCTCTCTTGATCGACTATGCTCGCGCGCTGGGTGCAGTAGCCATACTATAATTTACACACACACACACGTACGTACAGTCTGGTGCGCCTGTAGTGGTAGTAGGTAATTAAATCTGTTCGCTTGTATGGGGTGCCAGTGTACTAATGGCGTTATCGCTTTCAGCGATTTCTCCCAGGAAACCTTTGGGTGATGGGGGATCTTCTGAGAATGACAGTAATATTTTACGTAAAGGGGTTTCATTACTATTGGATAGCCCGATCTATAGGTACTGGCTAGACGTTCACCGGAGCGTGAACAGGAAATAATCAATTTTGATTCATTCACCACCTACACATTTTGGTAGGTATTTTATGTAATGTTTTTATTTTAATTGTAATTGTTTGTTTTATTTTTGTTCTATTGTCTGTTCTATGGGTTTTTTATACCTTTAATAAAACATTATTATTATTATTATTATTCATTTACTTACATTTCTTAGGTTTAAATTTTTTTCTTACAATATTATTATATAAAAAGAATATAAAGCATAAATATTATTAAAAAAAAAAACTTAAACCTAGAGAGCCGCTGGGCAGCGGGGCAAGGCCCAAGCTACCGGCGGTAGGGGCTACAGAGAGAGGAACCTCCGGACAATGCGCGCCGTGTCGAGGATCACTGCCTTCTGTATCTGGCCCTTGATCCAACCATCCAGCGAGAGCCTCTTGAGATGGTGGTCGAGGCTCTTCGCTATCAGGCCGTTCGCTGAAACGACAATCAGCGAACGGCCAATCAGCAAAATAAACGATTATTATTATTATAATTACATACCTACTGTTCCATATTGGAACAGATATTCTTAGTTTATATATTTTTCTCTAATAAGGCTACACAATTTGAGTGGAATAGATTCATTCAATATATTATTTGACCTGGGAATCTGTCGAATCATACTTGAATACTGTCATTCGACATCTGCGCCATCTACACAGCGCGGCCGTTTACTCCAGTCACCGTTTCGTCGTTTGCCACGTTAAGTACGTGCTCCGCACAAATTATTATTTGGTGGTGATTCCATCGACCGTATTCCGATTGAAGACTGAGACACATACCCCGGGGTTGGATATAAGCCAGTGCACCTGTGGAAATGTTAAAACTAAGTGAGGATTGAGTGTGGGACCCTCGACCCGCCGGCCGGCGACGACGCTGAGCCCCGACTCTGATGCGCGAGGCAGTTGAAGGTGTGGAAGGTCAGTTCCCAGTTGTTCTTCTAAATACCCATATTTGCAAGAAAAATAAAAAAAAAATCTAAATCAAAATATTTATTTTTTCAAAATTGGAATACTTTATTCTCTTTTTGACGTCACATTCTGCCTAAAACTACTCCACTTCCACCTGTATAACCGAGGGGAAGAAGTGGCAACAAACCCAACGGCACAGGGCCCTACCTTTGATTTATCTTATTCATTACAATCATTAAGTCTACCTATGCTGAGCCATCAAGCACTCCATGGACTTTTATCATTTAAGTAGTCATCTAACTTATAGTAGGCTTTCTTGCACAGATTAACTTTTATAGAAGATTTGAATTTTTGTTCAGACAAGTTAATAATTTCATTCGGAACCTTATTGTAGTAACAAAATAATTATTGATCTTAGACAATCTAGAATGATGTATTTGAATTTTATTATTATTTCTAAGATCTAAATTATGCCTCTCATTATTTAAGTTGAGTAAAGAAATGTTCTGTCTAAATGTTAGCGAATATGTATTGACATGGCACTGTCATTATATTTATTACCTTAAACAATTCTCTTAGAGAATCACGACTACGAAGCCCATAAATAGATCTTATTACTCTTTTTTGTAAAATGAATATAGAATCGATATCAGCGGCACGACCCCAGAGCAAGAGGCCATAAGACATAAGACTGTGAAAGTAGCTAAAATATACAAGTCTTGCATAGTCAAGACATTGTTATGGTGCAACCACCTATATAAAAGCGCTTAGTCTCCATAACCTTCATATTAATTGACCATCCATGTCGACTCATCGAAGCTGTAATAAATTAGTATCTTGTTTTTCACTGTTACGTCCAACATTTAACACGAGCCCCCTTCTCCTCTCGGCTCTACCTCCCCCCTTGCCTCCTACCCCCCTCTCCGCCGCCCGGTGACGGCTCTTAATATCAGAATGGATGGGATTCAATTAACACGATTTATTTTATTTATAAAAGCTGCTTTCAGATCGTATACACGTGGCCGCTGGAACGTTTTCAACACAAACGTTAACAAAACATTCTACACCCGTGCCCAGATAAAATTTAGTCAAATATGTTACAAATACATAATTTAATTGTGATCATAAATATTCTCCATGTATATTTTATTGAATATTTCTCGAGTAATTTTGTTAAAATACTATTACTATGCAGTTATCTAGCAGTCAACACCGTAGTGTTGACTGCTAGATAACTGCAGTTCTCGAACAGAAAAGGACATTATTCACAGAGAACTGCGTGAGTTTAAAAAGGTAAAGATATTCTTCACAGTGAACAGCGTTATCAAACCTTAAAAAATCCTTCCAGATAACTGGGTTATGAGATAAGATTTTTTCCGGCTTGATTGCTGGTTATATAACGTGGTTTTCTACGTAGCTGAAGCGTTAATGTCTAGATCAATGTTCCGCCATTTCTTAATCTTAAAAAGTCTTTACGTAATTATAATAAAAACTGCGAAAAAATCATGACGATATCTTGAAAACTGTTTTAATTTTAAATAAATCAATTTGGCCGCTTCCGAAAACTGCTTACGCATGCACGGTAAGAGCCAATGGGCGATGTGACGTCACATCGCCCATTGGCTCATTGACTTTGAAAATAAATAAAAAATACAGTTTTTAAAATATCGCGAAAATTCTTTCACCAATATTTTTCTGATTTTAAGTTTTATTATACTAGATCTTAAAATAGTTACAGTAATCTTCCTTATTAAAAAGTGACTTTATAAAAAAGTGGTAAAATGCAGACACTTGCTTATTCAATTTCAAATATTCAGAACACTAAAACGCAAACTGGTTAGTTATTAAACAACACGGAAACATTTACGAATGACAATCATGCGACAACAAATTAGTTATTTCTGAAACAAAGCTCTGCGAACAAGTTAACTGATTGTTAGGTTAGCAAACACGTGATAATGTTAGTTAAAATTAGTAGATACCGCAGTGGACGGATGTGGCGGTGCCTCAAATGTGCCTGAGCAACATTTACGGCTTGACTACACCTCATACCATGAAGCAAAATAATTGTTCGTACCTCATAAGTCACCTCAAAGTTTTTACCTACATGATTGACTCTTGGTTACTGCGTGGTTTCCGGTAGAGTAGAATAGGACCACTCCAACTCTTCCCGTGGATGCCGTACAAGGCGACTGAGGGAATGCATTATATAACATCAATCAGGCCTCCCCAACCAGTCTGGTCACCGCGGGGAGTGTAGGCCAAATTCTCCGTCTGTCTCCGGCAGATGAGAGAGGGTTGTGCTTCTGCAGTGGAGACAAAAATAACCTGATGATGATGATTGACTCTAATTGATTATTAAATTAGATAACAGATTCTGTTATTTAATTTAATAACCAATTAGAGTTAAACATGTAGGTAAAAACTTTGAGGTGACTTATGAGGTGCGAAAAATTATTTTGCTTCATGTTATGACCTTTAGTTATATATAGATCGAATCATGTATAGGTAGCTGTGGTATCAGTAATACTAGGAATTAAAGAATACTAGATTTTTTTATAATATTTGCCATCTCATAGTGGTTTGGTCGTTAGACTCGATCGCCAGAGGTCGTGTGGTCGATTCAGTTATAAGTCGTTCTATGATTGTCTAACTGGTTACAAAGTTTTTGAGAAAAAAGCTTATTTTGAGAATAGACAAGTGTAAGTATGAACATATGACATATTTGTTACTATTGATTATTAATACTACAATACTGCCTTGAAATGGATAAAACTACTGCACTTCGTTTGATTTAACTTAATAATTTATATATATTCGTTTTTGCAACATAATCAAATTATACAGCAGTTATAAATATAAAAGTGTACAAAAGTGGACTTTATAAGAAATCTCTTTCACCCAACCTTCACTGTGGGAAAAACTAAAATTAGCCGTAAATCAAAAAAAATATTGAAATTTTGTTCAAAAATGCGAGTATTTTTTTTTCGTTTTTGGTCATTTTAGATGATTATTTGTATGGAAACATACTTTTAAATTACTTCATATGTTAGATCACGTCAAGATCTTTCCAGCCATCATAATTTTACCAAAAAAGTAAGCAATTTGCAGAGATATAAGTTGTAGTATTGTAGAGAAACAAATCAACAAATCAAATCAAAAAATCAAAAAACAAATAGAAAACAAATGTCTGGATAACTACTAGTTAAAAACATATAATAAATTAGTAAGTAGGTATAGATACTGATTAATAATAATTTATGGAAATCAGAATCGTTTTATGACTGTCGGTTGAAGATATAACTTTTGACTGTAATTAATTCACTGTGCGTTGCAAAGTTAGATTGGTTTTGTCTGCAGTGAAGTTTTTTCAACATTTCTTTTTCATATGATTGTTTTTCTGAACCAGTGAAACAATCGAGGAGTATCGAGCCAGAGCCTAATAGCGGAGGTGTCGAGGGCAGTGCACTGAAAAACAACCAATTGTTGGTTTGAACCAGATCTTGTTTACCATGAACGGCCATTTTCTATTTTTTCTTGGTTCTACTCCCGGTTTGTCAGATAAGTTCCTCGCGTTGTTTCTGCTCTCGTGCAAGCAAGTGTAATGTTAAATTATCGTCCGACAAATCGTGTGACGTGATCCCGGCGTGTACACCCGACTTTTAGTTCTAGTTTAGTATTATTTCTGTCTGTATGTAATGTTGCACTGTATGTATTTTGTTGCAGCCAATAAATTACTATTCTAGTCTATTTAAACTTGACACGAGCGCACCAACTTTTCCCTAGCACTGACTCTTATCCCCTTGCACTAACTTGTAACTTGATCTGATCACAGTCTTGATCCCAACTATCCAACAATCTCTACGTATTACTAGATGGAGCATTCCAAACAATCGCTATGTTCCACGCAAGTAGCCACAACTCTTTCATATTCACTTTGAAACTTGTGCAGTTACTACTCAGAACATTTAATTATTTACTAAATATTGACATTATTTAACCGTAGCATCAATATTTAGTAATAATTAAATGTGATGCGTAGTAACTGCACAAGTTTCATTGTAAATGAGAAAGAGTTGTGGCTACTTGCGTGGAACAGAGCGATTGTTTGGAACGCTTCATCTGGTAGTACATAGAGATTGTTGAAACTATCACAAAAATGATTAGCTAACATTCAGAATGACACTAAGTTGATCACCATTTTTTTCAGTGTAATTATGGATATTAATAAAGAAAAAAACACTCGTTACAGTTAGTGGGCCGAACTGGGGTTAAACAAACACACGCACACACAGACACACCTTCATCCGAGAACATCCGCTGGTACATCTCGTCACAATCTGTGAAAACCACACACACCTGTGAATTTAGATTATTTTAACATAGAGTAGACACTGTGGTGTGGTAGAGTAGAATAGGACCACTCCAACTCTTCCCGTGGATGTCGTACGAGGCGACTAAGGGAATACATTATAAAACATCAACCAGGCCTCCCCAACCCGTCTGGCCAGCGCGGGGAGTGTAGGCCAAATTCTCCGTCTGTCTCCGGCAGATGAGAGAGGGTTGTGCTCCTGCAGTGGAAACAAAAATAACCTGATGATGATGAGACACTGAATTAAAGAAGAGTCAATAACTTGTTACCTTTGAGATGAGCGTAGTTTCGTTTCTAAAATTATTACAGATCAAAATCTTATATTCTCTTTGAATTTATGTTTATAAGAAAACTGACATCGAAATTCCCATTATTTTTAAGCTACGTCAACGAATTCAGGTTCGTCGTCGGCGGCGTGCCTAGAACGGTCTGGGATACCAATAAAATTGTCCTTTGAAGTTTTAATTAATTTTTTTAATTAAATTATAACGGCTATAATGGGACTGATTTTCCAATTTCAAGTTACGATGAAGTTTGATAAGTATTATCAAAAATATCGATTAATAAACGACTTTCTTTCACTAAGAAAAAAGCCTATTTTATTGCATCTGGGCACATGGGGCCCCGTCTAATAGAGCAGTCCTCCGACCCACGCGGGGTAGTTCCAAGCCTACGTCATTCGAACTAACCTACCGCAATAAATACGTACACTTTCGGGCCGCCCCGGCGTGGTTCTCGCCGCGCTCGTACGGAGTAATAACAACGCTAAGTCGAGCACCTTAGACACATTTTTGCGTGCGTTGTCTGACAGTGATCCTCCCGGCCCGCGACCCGTGGAGTATCGTTTTCCATTAGAGTTTCATTTCTGCCGTTATACGATCGTCATCGTCAGGTTACATCGAGCCCCCGCCGCGCTCCTTTCGATCTCGGCCCGGTTATTTAGATAAATACAACGCAGTACGGGTGAATTGTACTCCGGGGGTGGAGGAGGGGAGGGGGATATATATTGCTGGCGCTCTGGCCTCCATGTGGTTATGATCTTCAGACTGACTGAAATTTCGTATTTCGTTCTAAACGATAAACGACACTAGGAGTTTGTAATAAAGTGCTTTTGACTTTGTTGTCTGCGAAACTGCTATGCAAAGCAAACTTTATTCAACTTCTTGTATCTTTAGGCCAGTTATGTGTTAGGACGAGATAAAGTGTAGTACTAACACTCAGACTGGTCGACACTGGGGGCGCGTTGACTATTATCCACTGGTTCGCGGCTCAGAATCTTCCCGTGGGAGTTGGCCATTTCGTAGCCAGTAAAAAATTAGTTACTAAATGGGACGAAGGAGTCCCATTCCGTAACTGGCTTCGAACTGGGAAATTACATTTCCCATTTCGTAGCCAGTTACGAAATCTGGTTACGAAATGGGACGAAAGGGTCAAGACGACTGAGGGATCGCAACTCGTTCACATTCACTTCGAAACTTGTGCAGTTAATACACAGAATATATAACTATTTACTAAATATTGATGTTGTTTAACCGTAGCGGCAATATTTAGTAATAATTAATGTTCTGCGTAGTAACTGCACAAGTTTCATTGTGAATGTAATGTAATCGAGTTCGGAGCCGCAGTTGCGTGGAACAGAGCGATTGTTTGGAACGCTCCATCTAGTAAGTACATATAGAACGTTGAACGCAATTGAATAATCTGTAATGTTGCTATATTTTAAACAGATATAAATATACTAGCTGGTGCCCGCGACTTCGTTTGCGCACGATTAGTATTTCGAGTAGCTTTTTTGTAGGACTATTTAAGATAAACATTTCCATCATACATTACATATGTGTAACTCTAGCGGTTTTGGCAGCGCACGCCAGAATAGCTCGCAGATGGTAGATTTTTTCCTAATTACTTGATATTTTGGACGATTCACACAATATCCTTATAAATTGTAGCTTATGTGTTATTCTGATGTATAAGCTATATTATTGTAAAGTTTCATTAAAATCCATTCAGTAGTTTTTAAGTGAATGAGTAACAAACATCCATCCATACTTACAAACTTTCACGTTTATAATATTAGTAGGATGAGGGTCAGATTTGTCCCTTCCCGGGCTTTCAGAGCCTTGTCGCCTGAATAGAAAGTGAAGCTTATACCAGCTTCAATGTGGTAGACATGAGATTTGTATTGGCCGGTCTGCGCAGCATTCTTTGGGGGCCAAAACAGCGGGTATGGCGCTGTGTGTGTATACAGTCGCTGTCCGCAGCCGGTTTATCTCCGGATTTACAACAAATTGGTGTTTTGGGCGGGCGCGGGGCACGCGGGGGCCGCGGGGGGCGATTAATTCAAAGCACGCCCGTCCGCCCCAATAAATATGTTAAAATGTTCCGTGACAATGGGCCGCTGCCGATTCGCGAAGCATTTTCGAGTCGCCGTTTGTCGGTATTGTTGGCGCGATATTCAGATTGAATTGAAAGCAAACATTGTTGTGCCCGTGCGGTGCAGCGAAACGCAATTGTTGAATAAAATTGTCATTAGCCCCCCCCTCCTCCCCCCTCCCATCCCCCCACAAGAGGGACCTACAGGGGAATGTAATTAAACGGCTTCATTGTCTGCTCGTTCCACGCGTTCATTAACGGAATAAAGAAGTATGGAGAAACAACAGTCGACAATGGCGAGCGCCCGCACCACACTGCGCGCCAGATTACGGATAAGTTAAACGTAACAATTGCTGGTGGCTTCGAACCTTTGTGACGGGAGTTGCGATAAGGGATATTGAAAACGAGCTCGAGTGGCGATAATTAGCCCGCGCCTGTCGGGAGGTAAAAAGGTTTTCTTACAACTAAACTCGATTTACCGAAGCTATTTAGCAGCATACGGAGCACCGGAGAGATTTTAATCAGCTCCCCAGCCTGCGGGCCCGGCGGGCCGCACGGCTTGCAGCTCTACTTACGTTTGAAATGATTACACCTCCCTTGCTTATCAGTTCGGTGTATGGGTAAAAGAATGACACTTGCAGAGAATACTACGAGTAAATATCAATAATCAGTCAACGATCTCTATGTACTACCAGATGGAGCCGCAACTCGGTTACATTCACAATGAAACTTGTGCAGTTACTAGGCAGAACATTTAATTATTACTAAATATTGACGCTACGGGTAAATAGCATCATCATCAGGTTATATTTGTCTCCAGTGCAGGATCCCTCTCTCTCATCTGCCGGAGACAGACGGTTTGGGGAGGCCTGGTTGATGTTTTATAATGTATTCCCTCAGTCGCCTTATACGACATCCACGGGAAGAGTTGGAGTGGTCCTATTCTACTCTACCGGAAACCACACGGCAAATAGCGTCAATATTTAATAAATAATTAAATGTTTCAAAACTGCACAAGATTCAAAATGAATGTGAAGGAGGCGGCTCCTTGCGTGGAACAGAGCGATTGTTTGGCACGCTCGATCAAGTAGTACATAGAGCTCGTTGGTTTTCAGTGACATGCAGTAAGCAGGCGTGTGTCGGCGACTTACCGACGACGTGCAGCGTGACGAAGTATGAGTTGACCGGCTGCGTGGAGACCTGGCACTCGTAGACGCCGGCGTCGCGTTGCTGCGCCCACTTGACGTGCAGCGTCCAGTCGTCGGAGTGCGGCGCGTGCGTGGCCTGGAACCGCTGGTCCGACGTGTAGGTATACCCGCCCGCCGTCAGGATGTGCAGGTCGCGGTGCCGGATCCACGACACCTGCAACAGACATACATATAAGTACTCATTGACAACTATAGAAGGCGCTTTCCCTGAGAAAGCTTGTTAAGTCTATACTAATCTAATAAAAAAAATCGTAAACTTCGCGTGTCCGTACATTGAAAACATTTGCAAAAAAATTTGGGCTTCTAAGGATAAGAAACAGAACATATTTTGATCATTTTTGAAATTTTTGTCTGTTTGTCGGTGAGTTTGTGCACTTAAAAACTACTGAACTGATTTTGATGGACTTTTCACAAAAACATGGGGAATAACTTAACTTAACATTTAGTCTTTATTTCATCGCAATTGGTTTACTCAATCAAAAGTTATGGACATTTTTAGTTTTCAAATACATTAGTAGGTAAGGTTAGTATGCAATATATTGCAGAAAATAGTATTTCCGTACTATTCATATTGCGATGAGTTTGGACTACATTTGGAGCTGGTAGTGGGAATGGGAGTGGGCGTGGGCGTGGGAAAAGGGGAGCGGGATTGAGAGTGAGATTGAGAGTCTGAGTGGAAGTGGGATAGGGAGCGGAACCTGTAGTCCACGCGAGCGGAGCCGCGGGCACAGCTAATATACTAATATTATAAAGAGGTAAAGTTTGTGAGGTTGTAGCGGGTAATCTCTGGATCTACTGAACCGATTTCGAAAATTCTTTTACCTATAGAAAGCCACGTTATTTATGAGTATCAAAGGCTATATATTAACCTAACATTTTTATTTACCGCTCAACTAGTTTCTTAAAAAAGTACATACAAAATTCAGTGCAAGCTACATTCGACTGACGTGAGACTCCGAATCGATTGAATCCTACGCGAGCGGAATAAAGTCAATGTTACGCTGAACCGTTAAATCACACAACATTGAGAGTCGTACGCGATTCGTCTAGATGCTCCGGCAATCGGGGCCGTGCTGCGAGAAGGAGGGGAGGTGTGGAGGGGGACCTTAATAAAGGATCTTTTCGAAATGTCCATATTATTTTCCAACCTTGCAACCTAGCGTCTGAAGTCTAATTGTTATAGCAAAAAGCGGTTTCTTCATGAAAATACAATCTTATTTTATTCAGAGACTAGATGATACCAATAACCTAAGCCCAGCGATTTCGATGTGATGTGCGTAAAGTTGCAGTACGACTGCGAAAAATGTTTATAACCCAACTGCATTGTTAATATTGTGAGGTATGCGAATATATTATAGGTACCCAATATGTGGGTAGATTGTCAAAGTCAAAGTCAAAATCATTTATTGCATATGAGTACACTTGGTACATTTATACACGTCATTTTTTTTATCGACTACCGCTTCCTAGGTGTTAGCGCTGTGAAGAAGAAACGGCGCAACAAACTTCACGCAACACATCTTTTAAAAATCAAGTTTGCATACAATTTATAAATATTCTGCGAAGCTGAATTAACATTAGTACCAGGCATCTTTGTCATTCAAATAATCGTTTATTTTATAATAGGCTTTCTTACAAAGTTGTTTTTTAATGTGAATCTTAAACTTTCTGTCCGTCATATTTAAGATTTCCTCTGGTAGTTTGTTGTAGAAGCGTATATATTGCCCCGTCAACGATTTGCTGACCTTAGTTAGTCTTAACCTTAACCCTGGTAAAAAGTTGATTTCTCTCTCTCGCAATTAGAGAGTTAACCGTATGGACGTATTTTACTTGTGCTGTTCGGACCTAACCTTGATCTAGACCCCTACCGGTATAAGACTTCTCAAATATTACCACGCACACGAAGCCGATGGCCAACACGTCTGCCCAGCGTGGCCATTACGGGCAAAACTCCCCAAAAATGAACAGTACAAAGAAACCAGGCCCCCAGTTCCCCCAGGTGGCCGGTAGCGGCTGGATGCGGAGGGCGGAGGACCGGGTGTGGGGGCGTTCGTTGGGGAAGGCCTATGTTCAGCAGTGGACTTCTAGGGGCTGACATGATGAGACGAAGCCGTAGGCAACAGCTAGTCAGTAAATACGTATTTCTGTGGACTGCGCGCACGCAGTCGCGGGCGCAGCTTGTGACAAATAAACAAGTGAGTTAATTACGCGATTTACGAGCAAACACAGTATTGAATTAATCGAATGACCATTGATATAACAATAATGTAGGGTGGTTGGAGAAACCTATCGAGTGGCTGAATGTAATTGGTGTTATTGAGGGCAACCACAATTCGAATCTAATGTTAATATTACCAGACGGCGGCGGTTGTACATGTAAACATAATATATAGTGGTACAGAAATCCCATTAACATAGAACGGTTAGAACATTTGTATATTTCAGTTCCGCGCGTGCCGATTTTCTGACACAGCGCGTCTCCTGCGCACTCTTTATGCCTCGCGGTCACGTTTCTAGTGAGGAGATACAATTATGCAGTTAGAAACTGCGCATACATACATACATACATGTATGTGTGCCAGCTATAGCTGTGTGGTTTCCGGTAGAGTAGAATAGGACCACCCCAACTCTTCCCGTGGATGTCGTACAAGGCGACTGAGGGAATACATTATAAAACATCAATCAGGCCTCCCCAACCCGTCTGGCCAGCGCGGGAAGTGTAGGCCGAATCCTCCGTCTGTCTCCGGCAGATGAGAGAGGGTTGTGCTCCTGCAGTGGAGACAAAAATAGCCTGATGATGCGGTGTGTCAGGATCGCGCAAAGAGCGATCCATCGTCTCTGTCTACCCCTCTCGGACCAAGGCGTAAGCATTATGTATGTATATTTAATTACCGTAGCACAGGAGAAAATCCTAATTTCGTATTAGACAAGAATAACATTTATATAAATGGTAACGTTGAGGTATTTATGTGACGTGGTATATCCATATTTTTGCTCTTAACTGTACGTTTCCCGTTTCCCCCCACCTCACCGCACCTCACCCCCCGAAGCCCTTTAACTCGGCCCCCTCTGTACATATCAGTACAATCAATACTATTTGATATCGAAGGATTGGGGTTAAAAGCTTTGTCGTACAGGCTGTTACGAAACAGGTGGAAACTATTGTATCGCTTTTGTACGTACATACGTACAGGTGGTTGCGTGGAGCAGGATTATTTACTTACTAGCTGTGGCCGCGGCTCCGCTCGCGTGGTTACAGAATCTGCTTCCGTTCTTACTCCCGCTCCCAGGTTAATATCTCAGGTGCTAAGTGGCGTATCAAGATGAAACATGCACCAGGTTTTAAGTTAGACCTCCAGCAAGACAACTGTGAAAACTGCATCAAAATTCATTCGGTATTTTTTGCGTGATGAGGTAACAAATATACATACAGACAGACGGACAGACAGACAAAAATTCTAAAAACAGTTATTTTGGCTTCTATATATATTCTTTATTGCACAAATTTTAAAAGTAAATACAGTTACAAATTTTGTGTACAAAGGCGAGCTTATCTCTAAAAGAGATATCTTCCAGCAAACCTTACAGGATATGAGACAAGGCACTAAGAGCGAGGGCCCTTTCTTTCTATTGGCCCTACAAAGACCCCTCATACACATTTTTCTACAATATCTCTCATGTACAGACATAGACCAGTTACGGTTTTATTATATGTATAGAATTCATATCAAAATAAACGGCAATGTGGTTTTGTTTTAATACGTTGTGGAATATATCGACGGGAATCATATAGGTTCAGGTACGTGGCGTATGGAATATAATCCTACAGATTGGATGTTAATAAAGCGGTATCTGCGGTGTGTTTCCCGGCTTGGAACAGGACCACCCTCAACCAGAAAGGGGAGAAGAGTATGCACAACCAGGGACAAATATACTTGTAGACTATATCAAGCGGGGTGCATAGGTGTTAGCGCTGTGAAGAAGAAACGGCGCAACAAACTTCATGCAACACATCTTTTAAAAATCAAGTTTGCATACAATTAATAAATATTGTGCGAAGTTGAATCAACATTAGTATCAGGCATCTTTGTCATTCAAATAATCGTTTATTTTATAATTGGCTTTCTTACAAAGTTTTTTTTTAATGTGAATCTTAAACTTTCTGTCCGTCATATTTAAGATTTCCTCTGGTAGTTTGTTGTAGAAGCGTATACATTGCCCCGTGAACGATTTGCTGACCTTACTTAGTCTTAACCCTGGTAAAACAAGTTTATTTTTATTTCTTGTATTATAACTATTATTGTCACAGTGCCTCAAAAATAGAGATACATTTTTTCTGTACAACCCCTTAGTCGACGGTAAGATTGGGTTACGTTACATATAATTCCCGGTAAAACCAAAGACATTCAGTCCAGGTTTGAATACTAAAATCCACGACAGTTTGGGAAATACAAAAATGCTTGAAATGGGAATATGTAAATAGAAACGGGAAGTGTTTGGCCGAGGCTCCGAGTTTAATGTAAGCGCGGCGCGGGCGCGCTAAGTCCCGGGATCCCGGGCCGGGCACCCGGCGCGGAGCCCGCCGGACCGCGCCGGATCACGCCGGATAAAAAGGTCTGCTCGTGAAAAACATATTGCATTCGCGAGACAAGCGACTCGTGAGAGCGACGGGGAAGCGATATTTATTATAGGTTTTGTATTAATTCTTTCTCATAATCAGCCTGTATACGTCCACTGTTGAACACAAGCTTCCCCAATAGAATGATTCATTTGGGAGGCTCCATTGGGGGATTTGCGTAACCACTACGCTTAATCAATGTAAATCGCAATAATGATTTTAATATGCACAGGAGAACGCTGCTACCCGTCCCTGGTGCAATCCCTTAGCCACCTTGACGACACCCACGGGATCACTGGGGGTGGCCCTATCTTTAGCCGGGGACCACACGGCTCTACGTATGTATTATTAACATGTTAGTTTGTATTCAATTGAAATTAAAAAAAATATTACATAGAAATCATCATTACATGTAAGAAGTATATAAAAGTAAATACTCTTCCCGTGGATGTCGTACAAGGCGACTAAGGGAATACATTATAAAACGTCAATCAGGCCTCCCCAACCCGTCTGGCCAGCGCGGGGAGTGTAGGCCAAGTCCTCCGTCTGTCTCCGGCAGATGAGAGAGGGTTGTGCTACTGCAGTGCAGAGCGTAGCAGCCTACTGCCAGCCGTGCTTTATCTTGCGGGTGACATTAAACTGGATCCTTGTACTACTATTTGTACTAGCTGTTGCCCGCGACTTCGTCCGCGTGGACAACTTGACATCACAAATTATTATGTATTTTCCATAGGAATGTGATGTTTTTCGGGTTAAAAACTATCCTGTGTCCCATTCCAGGACCTAACCTATACGTGTGCTAAGTTTCATTCCGATCCGTCCAGTGGTTGAAGCGTGATTGAGTAACAAATATCCAAACTTTCGCATTAATAATATTAGTAGGTTAGGATAGGATTCTCTGCTAACCGTAGTGACATAAAAATGTCTAGGGCTGCTAATGACAATATAAATTGTCAGTGGAAAGGTAAAAACGCTAAAGCGCCAGTTTGACAAGTTTACAGGAGAGAAGTTTTAAATTTTTTTTTTTCGGAAAAAAATTAATATCTCGTTTTCTATGAGGAGTATTTTTATGTAACTAGAAAAAAATACGATTGTATAATAACTGCTTAATTATGTAAAACAAAGAATCATTATAGGTCTTTTATTTTACGAGATAGTTGTCGCTTTAGCGAAAATCACCTGAACATATAAAAAATGTTAGGTAAAAAACGGTAAACATATACATATAAATTGTTAGTCAGGTAAAAAACGGTAAATATCATATACAGATGGACGCAGAAAAAAAAATACAGTCGAATGGTATATACAACTCATTTTCGACCAATCAAACTGACGAAATATATTTTTGTATTAGTTTTCCAACCGCGCACTGCTTGGCCGCGCCGGGCCGCGCTGATCCTAGACCCTTGGTTTTAATTTCGCGAAGAAAGGATGTTGACTTTTATTCAGATTCGATTTCACGGCGCGTCGGACATTCTGTGTCCGTAATGGGATCGTGCGGCCGCCCCGGGCCCGCCGCCCCGGGCCGGAATGCTCATGTCTTTGTTTGCAGGGATTCGTGGAGTCTTTGACCTCTCCGTCAGCTATATTATAGCAGCAGATTCCTGCTGAAAATACTGTAGTCAACAGCAAGTGTTGATGGAAAAGCGTAGTTAAGAACAGGCATCAGTCGATATACGTCCACTGCTGAACATAGGCCTCCCAAATAGAATGCTACTTTTGGCGGGCCATCCATTGGGGGATTTGCCATAATCACCACGCTTGGCAGGTGGATTGGTGATTGATCTTATATACACAGGTAATCTATCTGGCATGTAGTAAAAACAGACGAGTCGTAACACTGTTAAATAGAGGGTACAGTATAATAAATAATGATAATAAATATGACATTCACACCAATTATCCAGTCCCAAACTAGGCAGAGCCCGTGCTATGGTTGCTAGATAACGGATACACATACTTAAATTAATATATAATCATCCAAAACTTGGGTACAAACATTCACATTCATCATACGAACATTTGCCCCTAGCGGGATTCGAAGCTGCAACCTCCGGCGCGGCAGTCCGAGAGCTACCCCGTTCCGTCACGAGACATGCAACGGTCGGACGATAATCGCGTCATACATACAAATGATTAGCTAACGTACAGAAACGACATTTAGCTGACAAAAAAATTTTCTAAGTGTACTTTGTTATTTCTATCAATAAGTGTAACATTATCCGTAGTGGTATGGAGTAAAACTTCCAAGTGTATGTTTGTAGCCGGCGGCAGGCGCCTGGCGGCCCGCGGGGAGCAAACACCACCACGCTGTCTATATGTAAAGCGAGCCGCTGTCTCGAGTACTCTACTCTTTGTTTCAACTTTACTTAAGGACATTTTATTGAAAGCAGTATCCGTCCGCTTATACTAAATAATTCATACTCTCTTTTGAACTTTTCCTCCTATGTAAGCTTACTAATATTAAACTGAAAGAAATATATCTTCCACAGCTTCCCTAAGCTAGTCCACTGCTAGTCATACTATATGCCTTCCATCGTGGGAAATACTCGTAATACTGGCGACGCGACGTCAGGCAGACGTCTGCACTACATGACTTATCGTTCAAACTAATAAGGTGGGGTGCCCTTATTCTCGTAAGGGGGCAAGGAAGACTTGGCGACACTTAGACCCTCCAGATCTTTTGTGCCAAACCCCTGTCCACCAAAGGTGCCCCAAGCCGATTTGATAGACTTCACATACCCCTTATGATTTCTTCTTTGGCATATGCAGGTTTCGCCGTGTGGTTTCCGGCAGAGTAGAATAGGACCACTCCAACTCTTCCCATGGATGTCGTACAAGGCGACTAAGGGAATACATTATAAAACATCAATCAGGCCTCCCCATCCCGTCTGGCCAGCGCGGGGAGTGTAGGCAAAATCCTCCGTCTGTCTCCGGCAGATGAAAGAGGGTTGTGCTCCTGCAGTGGAGACAATAATAACCTGATGATGATATGCAGGTTGCCTTACGACGTCTTCATTCACAAACTCATTGGTACGGGCGGCGTTTGTACCAGGACTTCATGAACGTGAGGCGACTAACTAAATAGGCTAGCACGTGGAAGTCTTCATGCGATGGGAATTGCTTAAGGTTTCGTCTCACGCATTTATAGATACTTCTAGAGATGGCAAGGTGAGTATTTTATTAACCTGTACTCAGGTAATTATTCGTATTGAAAGAAAAACTTGTTTCACGCGGGAGAAGCCACAAAGTTTGGATCGAAGGCCAGAGCTCGTTGATTCAATTGATACTTGAACAGATAACTTTGTATAACTTGTATAATTCGGCCCTGGATTTATTATAAGCTAGCTGTTGCCCGCGACTTCGTCCACGTGGACAACTTAATATCACAAATCATTATGCATGTCCAAAATATCTCTGCCTACTCGGATCCGTGGTAATAACTCATACGCAAACATTATGAGGTGGCAGACCATTCGATACCGCGGCCGACCACGCGAATCGGTACTTAGCAGCGGACACGCCCCGTTACTAATCATTACAGACTATCCAAATGATAGCAATTTTGTTTTATTCAACTGGATATATCATAAAATGTAATCCTCGTCAGCCTATCGACGTCTACAGGTGAACACAGGGCAGCTGTAAGCATTATTATTATTCAAGTTGGGGCTTTGTCAAGGTCTCAGTCTACACCAGAGGTTCCAAGACTTTTTCTGACCACTTTCAAAATTTAGCTGGTTCCGGTGGACCCCCTGCAGCTACATTTCTACCATATTCCCAAAACTCGATAAAAAATTTGAAGTTTAGACGCCAACGCAGACCCCGGTCGAGTCTCCCGTGGATCCCTGGGTCCACCTGGACCACTTTGGGAACTATTGGTCTAGACCTTGTATCACTGCGACCATTTACGGTCTATTGTGATCGCCACGATACTATGTATATTGAGAGTCTCGAGTCTGAGTGGGAGTGGAAGTAGAAGTGGGAAGAGAACGGGAGCGGAAGTGGGAACGGGGGTGGATTCTGTAGTTCACGCGAGCGGAGCCGCGGGCACAGCTAGTCATTAATAAAATACATTTGAATCTAATTAATTATGTCAATGAGTTCTGGAAAACTCTTCCCTCCATAAAATGACTTCTTGCTAAGCCAGGCGCACAGTCTCTTTTTAAAACTTGGAGACTGGGAGAACTGGTGATATCAGTTGGAAGCCGGTTGTACACGGGACCCATACCTATGTTATTTCTATCTTTGTCAATTGACAATACAATAAAATCATGCATTCGGCGTCCGTTTCACAGTAGACTGACAGTAGTAGCGACATATGAATTGTTTTTTATTACGTAAGTTATTATTAACCAACGATCTCTATGTACTACTAGATGGAGCGTTCCAAACAATCGCTCTGTTCTACGCAAGTAGCCACAAGTCTTTCATATTCACAATGAAACTTGTGCAGTTACTACTCAGAACATTTAATTATTTTCTAAATATTGACATTATTTATCCGTATCGTCAATATTTAGTAATAATTAAAAGTTCTGCGTAGTAACTGCACAAGTTTCAAGGTGAATGTGAAAGAGTTGTGGCTACTTGCGTGGAACAGAGCGATTGTTTGGAACGCTCCATCTAGTAGTACGTAGAGATCGTTGTTATTAACATTCTTTTTGGATCTCTCTTGGAGATCGAAATTGGTTGACTGTACGTTTGATATACCCTCCAACTACCTCCCTCCGCCCCTCATTCCCCGAATCTCTTAAACTCTGTTCCCCATTATAGGTTTCCTTACTACTATTGCAGGCGCACCAGCTTGTCCGTTTGTGTGTGTGCGTATATTATTGCAGGGCTAGTACACCCAGCGTGCGAACATAGTCGATCGAGAGAGGGACAACGTTATGCATCAATAACATAAGTACTTCTCTTTCTAACTTACAGGTCGATAGTGCGCTGGCGTAGTAACTTTGTACCGGCAGGCTCTATTGTTGCAGGCGACGTTAAAAAGTCGGGGGGAGGCGAGTGTCCCTTGCCAGAGTATAGCGACTCCCCTCCGCATTGCTTTAAAACATTGAACGTATTACCTCTTCTGAAAGTTGCGATTCCTCCGCATAAATATGAGAATCAGCATTGATTAATAACTTTCGAAATTGGAAAACTGTTTGGACTCGCGGATATTGGCAAAATTTTATCTTAAGTGGATTTCGTTTGAACTCTTGTGAACATTCGTCTCGCAAGTAGGCCAGTTAGTATAACTTAGAATTCTGCAGTCACCACGTTGCACTTGGGTGAAGCTAGTTACTTCTTTTACATATGTTAGAGATAAGCGAGAACCTTATTACAGGAATACTGGTGACATTGCAAGCGGGAGGTTGATGATTGATTAGAGTCGGCTAAAAGAGCACGTATTCGGAGCCAAAAAATGTTTGAAGACAAAAGATGAATCAAAGTCAAAATCAAAATAATTTATTGCATATGAGTACACTTGGTACATTTATACACGTCATTTCTTTTTATCGACTATCGCTTCCTAGGTGTTAGCGCTGTGAAGAAGAAACGGCGCAACGAACTTCACGCAACACATCTTTAAAATCAAGTTCGCATACAATTATCAAAGATTTTGCGAAGCTGAATTAACATTAGTACCAGGCATATTTGTCATTCAAATAATCGTTTATTTTATAATAGGCTTTCTTACAAAGTTGTTTTTTAATGTGAATCTTAAACTTTCTGTCCGTCATATTTAAGATTTCCTCTGGTAGTTAGTTGTAGAAGCGTATACATTGCCCCGTGAACGATTTACTGACCTAACTTAGTCTTAACCCTGGTAAAACAAGTTTATTTTTATATTGTTTCGATTTAAAAAAAAGTTAAAGAGTTTTAAGTGATAATAGAACTGGACTATTAAAGTATTTATAACAGAAATATAGTAGTTTGTAGAAATGTATTATTATCTATCCAGTTCGCTACATTACCAGTAGGTAATAGTCTGATTTTATTACATATAAGAGCTGAAAAGAATTAAAACGTGACTCCTTATGTTTTATATTGATGATATGATGTCAGCCCCTAGAAGTCCGCTGCTGGACATAGGCCTTCCCCAATGAACGCCACCTCACCCGGTCCTCCGCTTTCACCCTCCGCATCCAGCCGCTACCGGCCACCTTCTTCAGGTCGTCGGTCCACCTGGCAGCGGGGCGTACCACCCTGCAAATGCCGATCCGCGGTCTCCACTCTAGAACTCGTCTGCCCCAACGGCCGTCGGTTCTGCGGCATATATGGCCCGCCCACTGCCACTTCAGTTTGCTAATCTTTTCGGCTATGTCGGTGACTTTCGTTCTTCGTCAGATCTCCTCATTAGGAATCATATCCTTCAAAGATACGCCGAGCATAGCCCTCTCCATAGCTCGCTGAGCGACTTGGAACTTGTGGATCAGGCCCACCGTCAGTGTCCACGTTTCTGCACCGTGGGTCATGACAGGCAGGACGCACTGATTAAAGAGTTTTGTCTTTAAACATTGTGGAGTAGGCGACGTGAAGACTTGACGCAGTTTTCCAAATGCTGCCCAGCCCAACTAGGTTCTTCTGCCAGCTTCCCTATCGAAATTGTTCCTACCCAACTGTATTGTCTGTCCGGTAATGTTTTATATTAGCTGTTAGAAATAGCGCTTTTGATATAGAGAGTGGTATACTTATTTATTTATTTTATTTAAAATGGAATGGCAGCTTATAGCTGGTGTTTCCATATCATTAGTCGACTTGATTATTTTCTTTCTAGAAATTATCTAGTCGGTTCTTAAACATGTTTATTGATGTGGCAGTTACGACAGATTCTGGCAATTTGTTCCATCTGGCCATTTCTTTGAGGGATCAGGTGAGGAAAAGTAGGAAAAGAGTTCCCGCTTCCCCTCTAACAAATGGGAGTGTAGCAAAGAAACGATGACCGGAGTGGTCAGTAGGGGGGTTGGGGGTTTGGCGTGGCTAAGATAAGTCTGGCCACCCAGGGTACTGCCGGTAAACTATGGGGGTGAGTTTACGTAGCAATAGTAGGCTTATGCGCCAATAATATAAATATGCTGTTGACTTGACCTGACGTTTATCTACAATTATTTATTATTTATTTATTAATTTAATTTATTAATCGTATATAATAAAATATTTTCTTACAAAAATTATCTCCCAAAACCGTCTAGACGGTTTTACTGGGGGATCATAGTCTCCTTATGTTTAATTGAAATTAATAATTAAATATGATGGAGTTAAATGCTTTGCAGCAAATAATTTTTCAGCATTTTTTTATATTTACGCTTGTTACACTCCATTCTAATATCCTCGGGCAAGGTATTAAGTAAATAAGGTAGGCGTTTTCTTATGGTTCTGTCGCCATAGTAATTACCCACCCTAGGTACGTCATACCTGCCCCCGGTTACTGATCTAGTAATGTGGCTGTGACTTACTAGTGATAGGTTAGTCTCATGATTGCTATGTTGGTTTGTTAGAAGTAAATAGTGGAGCACTTAGAGTTTCGCCGAACTGCGTCGTCATGGCAACGTCACGCCTGAGTAAGCGAGTCACTTCATCCTTGTCGGCTATTTATCCGATGGATACACCTCCATTAGATTTACATGCCGTAATACCCGGCTCATAACGGGCTCGCTTTACAACTATTTGCATCACATTCGTTGCTGTGATTACACCACCCCCCCCTCCCCCACAAGGAGGGGGTAGGGGAGGTGACGTCAATCTAAGGGAAGAGATACCACAGTGTCATTAGATGCAGTAGTAGGGACACTGTGTATGCAAATGCTTTATTGTACCAAAATTAACAACGACAATAACCAGTAATAATAATAATCAACCTGCGAACGGTTATTTGGATACAATCTGACGCATAGAGACATGTAATAAGTCTATTTTTAATGATTGTCGTTGTACTCATATGACGATCTTCACCTCAAAATATCTCGGTAACGTGACACTTTAGGGTACTATGTTACTGATATGTTTTGTTCGTTTATGTGTCCTCTACCCATATATATCACTTTTATCGTGCGCCGCGATTTTGAAAAAAAAAAAATTGCGGCGGGTCGATATGCCAGCTTCCATACAAAAAAGTTCGAACTCCTTTACAAAAATAAATAAAATTGAGTTCAAAAGCGGACTTATTTCACTAAAGGATCTCTAAAGGATTTCCAGTCAATCTTAGAGTATCTAAATGGACTAATATAATACATACCTAGACCCAAACGAATTTCTTAAATAATAATACAAATATCTAATTAATTATTGTGTGAACTCATACATAAATAAATATACATACTTATAATATATATATTACTAACTGTTGCCCGCGACTTCGTCCGCGTGGATAACCTCACATCACAAATTATTATGTATTTCCCGTAGGAATGGGATATTTTTTCGGGATAAAAACTATCCTATGTCCTATTCCAGGAGCTAACCTATATGTGTGCCAAGTGTCATCCCGGTCCGTCCAGTGGTTGAAGCGTGATTGAGTAACAAACATCCAAATAACCAAACTTCGCATTTATAATATTAGTAGATGTAAGATAAGATTCTAGTTTTTATGTTGTTTTTAAATGATACCAGTGTATAATGATATTAAATAGTTTACTATCAACGTTAGCGTTTTTAACGTTAAAAAGTTTTAGCGACGAAAGTTCCATCGAAAGCAAAGTTGTGAACGTTGAGAGCAGGCGAATCGTTTGATCACATGTTTTGCGAACGAACTCGCAGAAAAGTTGTTCATTTTACATATTTGCCTTTTAACGTTCACTAACGGTTTACATTGCTGATGGAAATGCGCATTCCCATTTTCATCAGCAATGTACTCGTAAATCGTTACTGAAATGAACACACCTAGTGAGTTTGGAAGAATTTGTTTGGTGACGATTCCCTTTTAGGGTCATTTTGTACATAACATACATACATAATGCTCACGCCTCGGTCCCAGAGGGGAAGGTATCGCCACTTCGCGCAATCTAATGACACAAAGCGGCTTTCCTTAGCTCGCTTTTCACCCCTTGACGCGATGTGTTGCTAACAACATCGCCGCCTTATTAATTTTGTACTTAATTAATGTATTTTTTAAATGCATGCGACACAATGTGGTATGACCACGTGGCGGGATATTGTTAGCTCTATCTATGACATATTAGTATACCTATGATCCACAATACATATATTTTGTACTACCTGTGCCCGCGACTCCACTCGCGTGGCCTACAGAATTACTCCCCGCTCCCGTCCCACATACACCCCCACCCTCCTACTCCAACTACCACTGCCCCCGCCACCGTAGTCCTAACTCATCGTATTCTGAAGTGCGCCGAGCATTATACTTCTTAGTTTTAGAAAACTGTAAATACGCATAACTTTTGATTGAGTAAGCCCATTGCGATGAAATAAAGAATATTACTTAAAATTAAGTCCTATGTACTCTGGAAGCTCCATCAGAATAGATTCAGTAGTTTTTACGTAATGAGTAAAAACTAACAGACAAACAGACCAAATATTCATAAATGATCTTAATTGCTTATCTTTAGACACCGAAATATATTTAGGGAAATTATTTTCAAACTCAGACACGCGAAGTATACGTTTTTATATTTATTTCATTGGTATTTGGTTGTCATGAGGTTCCCGTACTGTACTGTTTGTATACTGTTACGATAGTGCTACATGACACAGCTAATTGATATTAAGTAACGCTGCGACACAAACAATCCATTAATTTGCGTTCGTTGCGAGTCGCGGCGACAACGCGCGTTTGTTACGATTGCTTTGCCTAAACAAACGGTGATTGCACGATCACTTCATTTAATACAAACAGAATTGATTTAGGACTACAATGAAAATGGAAACTAATGACGTCATGCATGTCAGCAAATTGAAAGAACCTTTAGCTGTAGATTAACTAGCCTTCCGCTAACCAGTAAAGTTATCACGACTACAATAGAATAAAATAATCAACGAGTGACATTTGGTAATGTATGGAGAGTGTGCCGCAGTAATTTAGCTAAAATCCACATTTGGCTAATTAGCCAGGCGTTTAAGTGGGGTTTCATTAGGCGTTTAGCTAATTGCTCGGGCCTCTAGCCCGCGCGGACGGGTTTCAGCTAAATAACTGCGACAGGAACTTACGTACCTATGTCTGGATTGTGACATTGTATTACATTTTTTTATTTGTTAGGTAGATTAGATTAGATATTTATTATTTCAGTCTACATATTAATATAATTATATATATTTCATGTACAGTGCTATGTAATATAAAAAGTGATCATCGTATTTTTAACAAATTGTCAATAAAGGATAATAATTAAATTAACACATTAAAAATAAAATGTCAAAATATTACAATTATATATTCTTTATTGCACAAATTTTAAAAGTAAATACAGTTACAGATTTTGTGTACAAAGGCGAGCTTATATCTAAAAGAGATCTCTTCCAGCCAACCTTATTATACTGAGTGAGACAGATAGTGCTCTTTTAGTTTAGTTTTAAAGGATGTCACCGACGTACTGTCTCGAATGACCGTCGGCTGTTTATTCCACATCTGCGCAGCTCGGACAGTAAAGGAATTGAAAAAGAATATGGTGTTGGTTTTTTGATAGGTTAAACAATTTGTTTCGCAAAAGAAATACACACCTAGGTAACTACTTGCTTCACCTTGACGAAGTAAAACAACTCAGTGCTAAAAGCATTGTGCAGTTTCTAACTGCTGCAAGGCTTAACACGGAACTGTAGTATGGTGGCGATCACAATAGACCAGAAATGGTCGCAGTGATACAAGGTCTAGACTGAGAACTTAAAATAGCACCAACTCGAATAATAAATTAAAAAAATACAATTTGTTTACATATAGATGTCGAAGTTTGTTGCGCCGTTTCTTCTTCACAACGCTAACACCTAGGAAGAGGTAGTCGATAAAAAAATGACGTGTATAAATGTACCAAGTGTACTCATATGCAATAAATGATTTTGACTTGGACTTTGATAGTAATATTTCAATATATTATTATGAGATATAACGAATAATGGTCACAATAAAAATACAACTTTAAACAAATTTGGTATAGGCTGTAAAGGGGCTTCGTCAAAATATATATCGGTATATCTAGAAGAGATTACTGTTATAATTAGGGATCGGAATTAGGTAGTGCTATGTATGTACTTCTAAAAAAAGCATGTGGGTTACAGCGTTTATGCTTTATTGCATAAAAAATTTAAAGTATGAAAAATAAGTAAAAAAAAATCTGACTGCAAATTCGGAAACAGAAAACAAATCTACGTTGAATGGTCTGGGTCCATCATCATCATCATCCGCCGACATAGCCTTAGCCGATAATAGATTAAGATTGAGATCGCCTTTGTACATTTGTGTGCATATAGAATAAATAAAAAAAAAACTGTCGAATTGAGAACCTCCTCCTTTTTTGAAGACGGTTAATCAAATAATTTCGTTGATTGTCCTTTAATGCTCTTTTCTTTAAATAATTAAAATATTATTTTCTATTTTTTTTTAGACTTTGTACATATAAGTATAATCTTGAAGGCGTTTTTTTTGCTAAAGGGAACCACAAATCAAAACGTCATCGGTGTATATATTTTTGATGTTGATTTTTTCAAAAGCACTGAATCGATTTCGATAAATTTTATATTCGACCACATCGAATTTCGACCAATTCGAACACATATTTGACGACCTCCGTGGCGGAACGGGTAGCTGTCGGCCTGCCACGCCGGAGGTTGCGGGTTCGAATCCCGCTAGGGGCAAATGTTCGTATGATGAATATGAATGTTTGTACCTAAGTCTTGGATGTTTATATATTTATTTAAGTATGTCTATCCGTTATCTAGTAACCATACCACAGGCTCTGCCTAGTTTGGGACTGGATAATTGGTGTGAATGAATGAGATATTTATATATACATATATATAAAAAAAAAAAAATTAAACTATTACATCTGAAGTATGACCTATCAAACAAAAAAAGAATCATCAAATTCACAATTGGCGGAGTAATCGCGTAACAAACATACAAAAAAACATACTGTCGAATCGAAGCTCCTCCTTTTTTGAAGTCGGTTAAAAATGCCTTTGTAACGAGTCATAATTAAAAGTGCAACCTTGGGGGGTTGGGAGAAGGAGAGAGGGGGCGGTTGGGAGAAAGTGTAGAGGAAGGGTAGTGTTCGGAACACATCCGAACACAGAATATTTGTATGCTGGCAACATATAATATAAAATAAGAAGCGACTAACTTCCGTTTCCGCATCATTCGGTTCGCCATCTTGGAGTAAAACGTGTGTTCCAAATATATTCCGGATTAGCGGGCAATTGTCGCTAATAAAATTAAAATCTTCATTGTTCCTAGTGCTATAGCTAAAAAAACCTAAATTTTATGTTGATAAAGAAATAAATACCAGTAAATACAGTCCACGATTTTATTTTAAAAGACCTTCACCCAACAGGTAGGCTAAAGTGGAGGTTGAAAGGGAGGTCGAAAGGGAGGGGAAGGGGAGGGGGGAAAGGGTAAGGGAGGGGAAGGTGAGGGGGAGGAGGAGTGGTAAAGACATTTGCCCATGCGATAAAATATTTAACTTCCTGCAAAACATTTTCATGTGGTATTATAATTTAATAATTATAATACCACAAGTTTATTTAAGTATTATAATTTAATAATTATAATAAATATATGAAGTTAATTATCCACGCGGACGAAGTCGCGGGCAACAGCTAGTAATAAATAGTTATTCATTACGAATCAACCAAAAGTGCAAACACTATGATTGCGCTACGAGCGGCTACGCGGCTACAAGCGGCTACGCGGCTACGAGCGCGCTACAGGGCGTAGCAATCAAGCCACGTAGCGGTTTCGCTTCGGGGAAATTGTGACGAAATGAAGTTATCCTGCGCCGGGGCCGCGCCGCCCGCTGGTACAATGTTGTGTCAGGTATTTGGGTTACAAGACAAATGAACCGGCATTAACGAGGTACGGAACCCTTAATACCTACACTGATTGGTTGCTTCGTCCGCGGCGTACATTTAAACGAGCGAAAATGATGTATCAGGTGTGGTTCCCGGCTTAATGTATAACTTCATCATCAGCCTTAAAACGTCCACTGTTGAACATAAGCTTCCCTAATGTAATGCCACTTTTGATGGGCTGTCCATTGTGGGATTTGCCAAAATCATCACACTTGGCAGGCGGATTGGTGATCGCAGTAATGATCTTAATATACACAGGAGAACGCTGCTGCCTGTACCCTGGTGTAATCCCTTAGTCGCGGTGACGACACCCACAGGAAAATTGGGGGTGGCCCAAATTTAGGTCGGGAACCACATGACTTTAAAATAGTGTTTGCAAGATTTACTTGCAGTCAATTTATGACTGCAAGAGTCGTGGTAGCCAGGTTCTTGAGGTCGTGGGTTCAAACCCCGCTCGTACCACTGGGTTTTTCAAAAACTTAAGTACCGTTTATTTATAATACCACAGACTTTTCGGTGTGAAAAGAATTTATAAATCGTATCTGAAAGTCATCACATCAGCTTGGGGCTTGGCACAAAAGATCCTGAAGGGTGGAAGGTCTTCCTGGCCCCCTAAGAAGATAAGTAAATTGACTGTATAGATTTCCTACGTTAATAACTTAATTTCATTAATTGTAAATTTCACTACACCTTTTAAACTACAGAACATATCGTGTGAGAGCTCGTATCGTTTCCAGCCTGTATATACGAGTAGTATCGTATTTTCTCCGTAAATTTTTTACATTTTTCCTTCAAAAGAAAATGATTTGCATTAGAGCCGTCATTACAGCTATTTTCATAATCTCCCGTCCCCCCACCCCGCGCGCCCGCCGCATAGCGAGAGCGACTTTATTGCCGCGAGTTACGTGCTGTATTTGCATGACAATGCCCCCCCCTGATATTCCAAGCTCAACTCACCCTTATTTAATATATGGTTTCAACGAGTGGTCGCAGACAAACACAACTACCAAGTTTTTCATTTCCCTGCAGTAAAAAAATTACAAAAACAGACTAAAAATCAGATCAGATCAGATGATATTCTTAGAGTATAGCTGCTTAGACCAGCGGTTTTCAAAATATTTTTATCATACCCCTTAAGTATATGAAGGATCGGTACAGCGGCAATATAAAAACGTTCGTCATCTTAAAGTTGTTTTGCTTGTATTTGTATATATATGTAATTACAAGAAATACCTAATAAAAAACCTGTCTCCGGCAGATGACAGAGGGTTGTGCTCCTGCAGTGGAGACAAAAAGAACCTGATGATGATGATAGACTGGGGCGTGCCATCATGAATTGTACCATATATCCTGAGATGGATCAACGCTCGTATGCTGAGCTCGAAGATGTAGAAAGTGTGGTATTTGTTCTTATGAGTATCTGATTCTTATCTTCTTAGGGGGCCAGGAAGACCTGGCGATACTTCGACCCTTCAGGATCTTTTGTGCCAAACCCCTGACCACCAACGGTGCCCCAAGCCGATTTGGTGGACTTCACATACACCTCAGAATTTCTTCTTCGGCATATGCAGGTTTCCTCACGATGTTTTCCTTCACCGAAAAGCCTGTGGTATTATAAATAAACCGTACTTATGTTTCGTAAAACTCATTGGTACGGGCGGGGTTTGTACCAGGACCTCATGAACGTGAGGCGAGTGCACAACCAACCGGCTACCACGGCTCTTTGTGGTATTTGTTAGTCATGATTGATGAGTGTTTGACATGGGATAAATAAATAGAGACTTTGTGTATTCGTGTAAGGAATCTCATGCATATATTGGAGCAACTAGGTCACGTAGCAGACGCAGATATTATACGGAAGATGAATTATATTGCTCTCTGCTAATCAGTTACACTCGTTACACGGGGAGCTGCACAAAACACAAACAGCTGTCTCTGAAGGCTGTTGTAAAACTGTACAACAACTTCCTCAGTGTATGAGTATTGCGCTACAGGGTGGACAGCCCAATGCTGTACAGGGTGGAGAGCCCAGCCTTGCACAGCCGCTCACCGGTGCAAAGTTACTACGCCAGCACGCTGTTAGTTATGTTGTTGATGTATAACGTTGTCCCTCTCTCGATCGACTATGTTCGCACGCTGGGTGCAGTAGCCCTACCATAATTTACGTTTACATACAAACTAGGCTAGCGCACCAGCATTAAATATGTTCGTTTTTATGGAGTGTCGAGGGTGTGCTATGGATTACAAAATCCGAATTAAAGAATTAAATTAAAGTAGTTGTAAGAGAACGCTCTCGGTCATCGTCGCTGATAATGTCCTATTGCGTCACAATGCGCCATCTCCCTCTAATCCAATAACGCGCATCCCCCCCCCCCCCTCCCCCCACCTACCTCGCGAACCTTCGCCAGGGTGTCCAGCTCACAGTCCTGAACGAACTCCAAGAGCAAAAATAATGAACACGTACCATTTTCTTTACTTGAGTTTTGTAAGTACATATTCAAAATGGAACTGTCTTGATATTATTTATTTTACTTGTTATATTTTTCCACGACGGCAATACTTTTCTCGTTACACCCGAGAGTCAAAACTCAGAAACATTTTTTATTTATTTATTTGACAAATTATTATAATATTCTAACCAGAATAAAATACACAGAAATTGAGGCCCATTTGTATGTGAACCATGAGCTCACGTGATCTATAATCTGAATCCACTAACAAGAAATACTTCTGAAGTTTTTGTTTTAGTAAACTGTTTGATGCAATATGTTTTAATTTAGATGGTATTGAACTACATACATACATACATAATGCTCACGCCTTGGTCCCAGAAGGGTAGGCAGAGACGATGGATCGCCACTCTGCGCGATCCTGATACACCTCACTAGCCTCACTCACATTCATCAACCTTTTCATGCACCTCGTTTTATTCTTCTCACTGCGGACACCAGCCTTGTTGAGGACGTTACTAATTTGATCCTTGAGCGACCTCTAGCTGTAGTTCCTTCCACATTCGCACTGTATATTACTTTTGTCACTCTTCTTTCACTCATACGCTCTAAATGTCCAAACCAACGCAACATACTCTTCTCTACCTTCGTTACTACATCTTCTTTTAAACCACACTTCTCACGTATCACTGCATTCCTCACTCTGTCACATAACTTCACTCCACATCCTTTTCTTAAAGACCGCATCTCAAATGGTATTGAACTAGATTTTAGATATTACATATCTACTGGTACGCTCTACATGAAAGTTAACACATCTCGTAACATTTATACTTTCATTAAACTAAGAATTTTGTCTCTTAAATTAACATCGTGTTTGAAACAGTCTTTGTCATAATATTCTAAAAGCAGCAAATAGTGTGCAGGGAGGACCTTGAACTCTTAACGACAAGAAAATATAGATTGTGGTTGATTATGGGCACTCTATGGCAGCACCATATGTTGGGCGAGTTGAGTAGTTGGTCCAATATACAGCCGCGGGGGAGTTTTGCACATCAATAACAAATCGGTTCACGTTAGGGATCCCTGGCGGAGTGTTGATACAACAGTGTGTGGCAGTGGACTCAGGCTAGAGCTTCATCATATCATCATGTCAGCCCCTAGAAGTCCAGTGCTGGACATAGGCCTTCCCTAATGAACACCTAGGTAGGTACATTTCCTTATCAAATTTGGTACTAAACGCATTATACTTGTCCTTTCGGTTACTCTAAGGTTGACTGGAAGAGATCCCTGAGTGGGATAAGTCCGCCTTTGTACACAGTTTAATTTCTATTTTATTATTGTTGTTGTTGTTATTTTTGGTACAATAAAGCGTTTACATACATACATATAACACCACCACACCCGGTTCTCTGCATCCAGTCGCTACCGGCCACCTTCTTCAGGTCGTCGGTCCATCTGGCGGCGGAGCGTCCTACCCTGCGAGTGCCGATCCGCGGTCTCCACTCCAGAACTCGAGCTTACTTGGATATAATATGGAAAATACAAGTGCATGCGAGCAAGGCTCTTATGAGATGGACAAATATTTCCCTAGCTAACCGTGTCCGCTTGTCTAGCGCAAATCCCCCAATGGACAGCGTACCAATAGTAAAATTCTATTGGGGAGGATTATGTTCAGCAGCGGACGTATTTCAGCTGATGATCAAGGCGGATGATTTCGAAATTTGTCAGCAATGACGTGGTTCGTAGCGAAAGGTGAAACAGGAGGTCAATAAAACGTGATAGACGCAGGTGTACAAGGAGTAGAGGCGCGGGGGGTGCATACGCCTTTTGCCTCAGTAAGGGATCACATAACGCACATTCAACAAATATCCAGATGAAAGAGGAACGAGATCCCACGCGATATTGTTTAGTGTTTTATTAAAGCGACTGCTGAAGTCAACTTTCTTCTTTACTTGAAATGTGTAACAATATAATATTATACTTATATAAGTTTTACATTAGCTCCATACCTATGTTCTTGGCTATTGTATCAGTACATATTTTGTGTCTATCTCAATATTTGTCAATTACATTTAAAAATAATAAAACTACTTGCACACTTCAACTAATCAGATATTAAATAGAAGACAATTTGATACCACAAGAGAATAGGGACCGCAGAAGCAATTGATACCTTAGTAGATAACGTTATAAGTAAATTTAATGACAAGGTTAAGGTAACTGGTATATTTATTGATTTGAGTTCAGCCTTTGATACTGATGAACACGAAATCCTAATCAATAAATTAGAGTACTATGTTGTCAAGACAAAGGACTAATAGGAAACAGTTCGTAGAGGTCTCTGATGATACTGACGAAGGCATAAAGGTTGTACAACTATCAAAAATATTAAAAACGATGAGAGATGTCCCACAGGGATCGATATTAGGTCCAATATTTTTTATCATATTTACTAAACGATCTAATTAATTACATGATTAATTCGAGCTCCTATACTCAGGTAGTTGTATTTGCTAGCTATACAAATGCAGTCATATCAAGTAAGACTAACATTGACTTCTATGACTTCAGAATATTTGATGGTTGAATTATGTATATATATGAATCGGCGGTTTTTGCAAAATCTAATATTAACATGTTCACATTTAAAAGTCGTATGAGGCAATTAGATAAAATGGCAGTGTTACCAGCAAACACTGCCTTGTTACACAATAGCGTATTCTGCAGGATACCTCACATATATAATAAAATCCCTAAAACGATACGAGATGTAGATGAGATTAATTTATTTAAAAAAAAACTCCACGATCTGTTGATAGAAAAATGTTATTATAGTTTGGAAGAATTTCTTGGTGACGGTTCAATTTAAGGTTTCTATTTGTATCTAAATAACTCTTAAACTTTTTTTGTAACTTTGTTTTTTAAATGCATGCTTTACTGCGACACAATGTTGTATGCCCATGTGGCGGGACATAGCTGAGCTCTAACTATGACATGTAATCCTTTATATACCTATGATCCACAATAAAGATATTTCATTTCATTTCATTAAAATTAGTATATTACATTAAATTACCATTAACGAAATATTTTTTTCAGTTATCTATACATATAATAAAAGAGTAGAAAAAACAAAAGAAAAGCGAATCTGTACATTGAAGTTAAAAAAAAAAATTCACTGCCCGGACGTTACTGAAGACCAGTAGAGTCCAAAAATATAATTAAAAAAATTCTTATCTGTCTGTATGTATGTATGTATGTACGGGCTAATCTTGGAAACTGCTGAACAGAATTTGACGGCGTTTCCACTGTTTAATAGCTTTGAGTTCGGGCCTCATACTGGTATAAGTCATATCTCAATAAAATGTCAGCATGCTGAATAACAAGTTGACCTCTCATTTCATATCATTTGTATGAAAGTGTAGTTCAACATTACTGGTCGTCGCAAGAACTTGACAGAAAGTGACAGAGATGTTTTAAAGCTCATTTATAGATTTATTTTAGCTGATGTATTTCAGGTATTTCCACAAGTCTCGATACAAAAAGTTCGCTATTCGATAATTAGTGGCCCTGTATTAGACCGGTGATCGTCGATAATGTCAATATCGAAGCTGTTCAGGAGTACGTCTGCCTAGGACAGACATTATAGTTGGGTAGGATCAATTTCAAAAGCTGACAGAAGAATTCAGTTAGGGTGGGCAGTATTCGGAAAACTGCGTCAAGTCTTTACGTCACCTATTCCACAATGTTTAAAGACAAAAATCTTTAATCAGTGCTTCCTGCCTGTCATGATTTCAGCGCGGAGACGTGGACACTGATGGTGGGCCTGATCCACAAGATTCAAGTTACTCTACGAGCCATAGAGAGGGCAATGCTCGGGGTCTCTATGAGGGATATGATTCGTAATGAGGAGATCCGACGAATAACGAAGGTGACCGACATAGCCGAAAGAATTAGTAAGCTGAAATGGCAGGTCACATCTGTCATAGTACCGAACGGCTGTTGGGGCAGACGGGTTCTAGAGTGGGACGCGACGTCCCACGCGCAGGGTGGGACGCCCTGCCGCCAGGTGTATGGACGACCTGAAGATGGTGGCCGGAAGCGGCTGGATCTGTAGGGCGTTGTGGCATTCATTGGGGAAGGCATGTCCAGCAGTTTGACAGACATTTTGTTGTACAGTTAATTGGATATGCAACATAGGAAGGGAATAGGAAGGGAAGGAAGTCGGATGGAAAAGAATAGAGGGTTTAGGGCTTACCCTAATCCCTCTATTCTTTTCCAAGAGGAAAGATGAGGGGGCAGTGGTAAATAAAGGGTGTAGGAAGGGGTGGGTTAAGGGAAGGGGGAGAGCTAGGAGTAGGGAGAGGGAAGGGGTGGGGGAAAGGGTTTTCAACGTTGTGGGAAGGGGATGGAGAAGGAAAGAAATAAAGGGTATGGAAAGGAAAAATTGGAGGGGGGGGGGGAAGGAAATATCACCTAATTTGCACAATATTAAAATATAAAAAAATTTATTGATTATATGATAATCTTTTAATTCATGATAAATGTAAATGTCAACTTTATTTTAAAAAAAGCGGCCAAGTGCGAGTCGGACTCGCCCATGAAGGGTTCCGTAGCAGCAAGTAACATAATATAAAAGTTATTGTAGTTCGTTGTAACTTCGATCGATGTTTTAATAATAGTATTGTGGTTTACGTATATTTATGACGTATTAAAAAAAATACTTACTAGATCTCTTTCAAACCAATTTTCGGTGGAAGTTTGCATGGCAATGTACATCATATTTTTTTTTTAGTTTTATCATAATAAAAAAAAAATATGAGTTTCAGTTCTAAGTATGGGGAACCCCCAAAATTTAATGTTTTTTTTTTCTATTTTTGTGTGAAAATCTTAATGCGGTTCACAGAATACATCTACTTACCAAGTTTCAATAGTAAGTTCTTATAGTTTCGGAATAAAGTGGTTGTGACATACGGATGGACAGACAGACAGACATGACGAATCCATAAGGGTTCCGTTTTTTGCCATTTGGCTACGGAAACCTAAAAAACTGTGGTCCAACGGGCGAAACCGCCGCCGGAACGCTAATTTTACCCGACTTCAAAAAAGGAGGTTCTCAATTGGATAGTATGTTTTTTATGTATATTAATATTTTTAATGCATAACCAGATTAATAGATTTCTTTTAGGATTTAGTAACACGTAATACATAAGAATGTGTAATGTTAAGTGGTCCACGCGGACGAAGTCGCGGGCAACAGCTAGTTAATATATAAATAAATACTTCATACACCTGTTCATTCCCAAACTAGAATTCTCCTCTCTTGTAATACGGGAATTAGACAAGGATAGGACTCCCTTATGGGAATCAAACCCACGATTCTTGGCCAATGAGATAGTCAATAGTTGAGATTTATTTATTTACCTTACTAGCTTTTGCCCTAAATATTTACATATCTTAAATTTCAAAATAGATATCATTTTCGTAACCAACGTCCCTAAATCCTCAAAAATGACATTCATTCATATTAATTTGGTTTCCCGTAGGAATGAGATATTTTTTCGGGATAAATGCTATGTCCTATTCCAGGACCTAACCTATATGTGTGATAAGTTCCATCCCGATCCGTCCAGAGGGTGAAGCGTGATTGAGTAACAAACATCCAAACTTTTATCATTGTTAATAGGTATGTTACTTTATCTAAACACAAAATATAGTTATTATGAACTCTGAATAGCTGGAGAAGGACTTCTATCAATAGGGCTGCCCCTCCCATTCCCTTTTTTAAGTACTAGTATAAAACAAATTGTATATTTTTATCATCTCTGTTTCCTTTAATAAATGCAAAAATACTTCACAGTTATTATAAATAAAATGAATTGAAAATAGAATACGGTTATGATTTAAATGTGAGAATACAAACGAATCTATTATATAGCGAGTTTTCAGTAAAGGCTTATAATAAACTAGCTGTTGCCCGCGCCTTCGTCCGCGTGGACTATTTAACATCACAAATTATTATGTATTTCCCGTAGGAATGGGATGTTTTTTCGGGATAAAAACTATCCTATATCCTATTCCAGGACCTAACCTATATGTGTGCTAAGTCTCATGACGATCCGTCCAGTGGTTGAAGCGTGATTGAGTAACAAACATCCAAACTTTTGCATTTATAATATAAGTAGGACAAGCGTGAGTTCCCATCACAGTCAGCCTCCACAATATCTGAGAGCTTTTCATAGCGCTCAACACAACGACCAACTGTTTAATATAAAGTAATGGAAGGCCTTTGTGATTCCGGTGTGTTTACTCTTTTACGACTAGAAGAAAGGGGTATAAACGGGCCGGGCATGGAATTCACTCAATGGCCGTTATGCCAATTTAGGCGGGAGAATAATTTAAAAGAATAAATTAGGTAAGAAAATAATTAAGCACTTACCGATATCCGGCTGGATCTGGTGGAGCACTTAATAAACCAACTATTGTAGTGTAATGTTGTAGGGGTGAGTATATGTGTGTACCGTGAGTGTATGTTTGCGGGAATATAATTAATATAAAATAAAAAGAAATAACACAGGCAGAGCTGTTGCGATGGCGGTTGGAACAGAAGAGGTAGTAGTGGGGAGTGACTATTTTACTCTGTTGTAAGGGCAATGATTTTATTCATACAGCTCATATCATTAACTATAAAATAGTGAAACTGGCGTTTCTAGGGCAGGAGAGGAAGGGAGGGTTAGGGATACACTAACTATAGAGTATAAGAGCTCTTTTTCATTACCTCGCTCTGTTGATTTGTTAGTTAATCCTCTTAGAGTCTCTTAAATATATGCTCACCTAAACACTGGCGCAGGCATATAGTACACACTAACAATCCATTACTTAGGCATTATTGTATATATTTATGGTATTTACAAGGTATAAGTATCTATTCATCATCATCAGTTTATTTTTGTCTCCACTGCAGGAGCACAACCCTCTCTCATCTGCCGGAGACAGACGGACGATTTGGCCTACACTCCCCGCGCTGGCCAGACGGGTTGGGGAGGCCTGATTGATGTTTTATAATGTATTCCCTCAGTCGCCTTGTACGACATCCACGGGTAGAGTTGGAGTGGTCCTATTCTACTCTACCGGAAACCACACGGCAAGTATTAAGTAAGTATCTATTGTTACATATTTATGTATTTTTTTAGTATATGTATGAATGTATATGTATTCTATCTAAGTTGATATTCATAGAAGTATGTGGAGTTTTGTGTATACACGCATGTCTGCCCTTTCAAGAAGTTTTCTCTGTCGCTGGTAGGCTGGCAGAAATCTCTTAAAGAGATACCGTTACCATTTTGTACATGTAATTTTTTTCACTTTTATTGTTTTGTATGTTTTTTTTTCTTTTGTGTGTGCAATAAATTGTTAAATAAAGGTACGCCTGTGTCACTGCGCACTTTAAGTATAAAAAAGCGTAAATGTTGCATTATTTAGCGGTTCACCGTAATATCGAGTTTCTTCCATGCGCGTAGACTTCAATTTGGCTTGCATTGAACTTTGTAGGTACGTTTATGTGACACGTGGTTTAAAGTCACCTCTGTGGGGAACCTAAATAAAGACCTATGAGGGGGAATGAGATAGTTACATATATCAGTACTGGAATTCGAAGTTTTACATGATATTTTTATGGTATAATGACCCCTCCCATCTCATTCCACATAGCCCTTTATCTCACCCCCCCCCCCCTCACTGTAGTTAGCTAGAAATACGTGAGTCAGAAAACTAAGTAAGCTTATCAAATAGTAACTTGTCTGTACATATCGGTTCCCTAGACAGTCTGGAAAACAAATATTTCGCAACACGATACACGGTCGACTATGCTCCCGAGGGACTCGCGTTACTCACAGTATAATTTGAATCTCTGATTGCTCCGTGTCCTTGCCTCTCACAATATCTAATTTGAAGTGTATTGAATTATGTATTTTAGTCTCGTATAAATAGATTTGTAGATAAAATTTGCGTACGAAATTATGTGTTAGTTGTACTCGTGTTTGCTATAAAATAAAATAAAATTCATTTAATTCAGACACAAAGTCCATATTTTGTTAGTAAATCCTACTTAGAAACTATGTTAGTACAACAATTATAATTGAGAATAAAAATAACGACTGAGTCCCCCACCTGACAGGCTCACCGCTTTACACTACTAACGTGTAAATCAGTGAACCTGCCAAGCAGGGTGGAGTCCAGTCTCTCTGAAAACATCTTCAGGATTCTGTTGGAGCTCCCCCGCACTCTCCTTAGAATTGAGGCAGACTTTTTACGCATGATTGCGTAAAAGTAAGTCATTTATCCTCGCATCAGCAAACATGCCTGACGCGCTACAGTAACGTGGGAGCCTCAACAGAGCCCTGAAGATGTTATTGTATTGAATTCGAAGAGCACTGTAGGCTATCTCCATTGATTTTCTCTATTTTCATAATGAAATATCAAAAGTTATCTCTTCTCCCCTTTCTCTATATGCAGATTATCTATGATCTACAAATCTATAGACATTTCTCTCCAGGAGAAGTCACAGAAATTACTTAGTTTAGGTATTTAGTTATTATGTAGTGTATTATGCCCTTTCGCTCTTAGTGCCATGTCTCACACCCTGTAAGTTTGTCTGGAAGAGATCCCTTTCAGAGATAAGCTCGCCTTTGTACACTGTTTATATTTGTGTTTAGTTTTAAAATTTTTGCAATAAAGAATATAAATATTTATGTAGTTTACAAAACTAGGATCTTCTCCTGTACGATGGGAATTAGACGCGGATAGGACAATCACAAATGTAACATCCAGATCAGGACCAACTTGTACAGTTCGTTATCTGTGCCTAGTGGGAATCCAACGCACCACCTCTGGCGCTCGAGTCTAACAATCAAACCACTAGGCCAACGACGGACATCCTGCGACACGGCCAACTGGTCAGTGCAGGTGCCAGGAACTGGTCATTTGCGAGTGTGAACGCGGCATTTCTAAAACCGCTTTTTATAGTAAACAGCAAAAGACTTATGTCGTGAAAAAACTTATGTCGTTTTAATAGTATATGATAATAGTATGTAAGTTTAATAATGTATAATACTTTCTACCCAAAGGTTATCTGGAAGAAATCGCCTAAAGCGATAAGGCCGACAAAATTGTAATATTTTAAGCTTTTAAAACATGAACGGTATTTGAAATGTACTTCTTGATGATGATTAAATGAATTTATAAACTGGGTACATCACTTACAAGGATGATTACTTTCAAAAAGTGAAGTGACTTTCCAAACAAGATATAGATCTTGTAACCAAGCCAGAAATTATGAGGTCGTGGGTTCAAGCCCCGCCCGTACCAATGAGTTTTACGAAACTAAAGTACGGTTTATTTATAATACCACAGGCTTTTCGGTGAAGGAAAACATCGTGAGGAAACCTGCATATGCCGAAGAAGAAATTCTGATGCGTATGTGAAGTCCACCAAGTCGGCTTGGGGCACCGTTGGTGGTCAGGGGTTCGGTACAAAAGATCCTGAAGGGTCGAAGTGTCGCCAGGTCTTCCTGGCCCCCTAAGAAGGTAAGATAAGATAAGCCAGAAATTAGAAGAAAAAAAACATTTTATTTACACACTAGCTCTGCTGTGCCCGCGGCTCCGCTCGCGTGGACTACAAAATTCGCTCCCACTCTCGCTCCCGCCCCCACTCCCACTCTCAATCTCACTACAGTTCCAAATGTAGTCAAAACTCATCGCAATTTGAATAGTACCGAACATTAATTGTTATATTGCATACTAACCTTACCTATTAATGTATTTGAAAACTAAAAATGTCCATAACCAATAAAGACTAAATGTTACGTTAAGTTAAGCCCCACGTTTTTGTGAAAAGTCCATCAAAATCCATTTAGTTGTTTTTAAGTGATGTATGCACAAACTAACAGACAAAAATTATTGAAATGTGTTCTATTACTTATCTATACCCACCCCCCTCCCCCCCCCCCCAAATTTAGTTGTTGTAAATATCTTCAATGTACAGACACGCGAAGTTCACGTTTCTATTTATTAGATACAGTTCTGGCGAATATATTTCCCGTGTCAAGCAGTCGGGCAGCACGTAGGACATTCGATATAACCCAAGTGTCTTGTAACAACTCTCCTTCGGCTATGACATAGTATACTTTATTGATAACTTCCGTTACAGGTCAAATAAAATTTACACAAGTTAAATAAAATCAAATTATAGACAGGCAAATTAAACACAAATTAAACATCAATAACTAACATAAACATGAAAATGTGAAATAGAATTCTTAAAACTAAATAAATTAAGTTAATGCGTTCTGAAAGAACTCTTCAAAACAATAAAATGCCTGCTTGACAAGCCAGGCGCACAGTCTCTTTTTGAAAATAGGTAGGCTCGGAGAGCTGGCGACCTCAGTGGGAAGCCGGTTGTACACCGCGGGACCCATTACTTACTCGTATCGTCTTCGCGCACTTCACTAGGCTATACTTTGTGAACGAATTGATTGACACTTTGAATTACTTATTGTGCACTCCGTCGACACAAATTCGTTTAAATACATTGACTTTGAGGCAGTCACGTGACTTTGGAACTTACTTATTGGACGTCCCCGAACTCGGCGCCTAACTTATATAATTAGATGATAAGTTCAACTAAATATGTATCTAGCCGTCTGAGGGTCAAACAGTAACAGATGTTACAACAGTACCTAGACGAAATCCTAGTAATATTATAAACGCGAAAGTTTGTAAGTATGGATGGATGTTTGTTACTCTTTCACGTAGAAACTACTGAATGGATTTTAATGAAACTTTACAATATTATAGCTTATACATCAGAATAACACATAGGCTACAATTTATAAAGATATTGGGCCCGATTCTGAAGGCACACATTTAACATTTGACAGCGCTAAAATTGGTTTCGTCTTTATCTTCATAATACTGTGTGACAAGGATAGCAACAGCTTTAGTGCTGTCAAATTTTAACATTGTGTCTTCAGAATCGAGCCCATTGTGTGAATTGTCCAAAATGTCAAGTAAGTAGGAAAAAATCTACCATTTGCGAGCTATTCTGGCGTGCGCCATAAAATTATAATTTTAATGTCATAATGTTAGTTCTTTTCTGCGCCACGCTAAAATAAGCTACTCGAAATACTAATCCTGCGCAGACGAAGTCGCGGGCACCAGCTAGTAAGTAATAGTACAGAAGGCGCACTCTCTTCTTAGCTCGTTCAATTTCTCAAATACTTACCTACAAAATTCATTGCAAGCCAAATTCAATCCTACGCACATGGAAGAAAGTCAATAATATGCTGAATCGTCAAATCTTGTACATACTGACGTCATACGCGATTCGCCTAGGGCTGGTACCTACGCTTTAGAATTGTGGAGCGCGCGGGACTTTAATCAACTTCGTCATCTTGCTTTCGCAACACTCACCGTTTGGCCCCGGCAATCGGGGCTGCGCCGCGTAAATATACCTAAAGTGTGCAGTGAGACAGGCCTGACAAAACTTCAAATAGGTACTTAGTGGACTAATATTTATTTATTTTTCAGTACATTTAGGAATGAACTGCATAAATGGCCCGCGAATAAATGTTTTCATAGTGCCCAAGAATATCACGTATAGTATTTTAAGTGGACCTCATGTTTATCAGTCTCCGTTGTAAACAATATTATTCTAGATTTAGCATTCTTTACATAAGAATATTTACATAAATAACATTGTTTAATGTGCCCTCCGTATCCAGGGCTATAATGTGTTTCGGGTGCTGGCACACCCCTAGCAACTCTCATTTATAAGTAGTTGTAATAAATTTGTAAGAATTAATACATAAATAAATATTATGTACACATACGAGTACATATACTAGTCATCTCCAAAACCAGGGGTTTCTCCTGCACGTTTCCAATTAGACAAGGATAGAACAATTCTCGAATATTACATCTAGAGGGGCCAACTTGTACAAATTGTACAAAGTTATCCAGTGGGAATCGACCCTCGAGTCGGTCGTCGGGCGAGAATTTCATATACCGAATAGACACTTGACTGTATCAGTCTATTGTGGATGCTGTGTAAAATGATTACCACACCACAGGAGGCTGACCAATCTTTTGTTGACATTTGGTCAGGCCTCCGTCACTAAATCGAACCTACCGCGATAAGTACAATACAATACAATACACTTTATAACACAAACAAATACAGTTACACGTTATAAAAGTTACGAATAGTACAATTTGGGCGGTCTTATGGCTTTAAGCGATTTCTTCCAGACAACCTTTGGGTAGAAAATGTTATGCCAGAGAAATTGTAGTACCTACATTATAAGGCCCGTACGGAGTAATAATAACTAACAACAGTGTTGTCTGATAGTAGGTGATTAAAAGCGTAGGTATTTTCGTGTTACTAGAGAGTGATGTATCTGTTACGTAGTAAATATTAAGTAATCTGTGCATTGGTGTTGTACTTTCAGAATAATTTTAGAACTTACATACATTATGTATGCTCAAGCTTTGGTCCCAGAAAGGTAGGCAGAGACGATGGATCGCCACTTTGCTCAATCCTGCCACACCTCACCAGCCTCACTCACGTACATCAACATTTTCATGCACTTCCTTTTATTCTCCAGCCTTTTGAGGACTTTGTAGAACTTCGTTATTGAAAATCGTGAATAAAAAACACCCACGTATTTCATAAGACAGCAATGTAAACAGAATATTGTCAACGCAAAGAGGGTCAGTATAAAAACATGGCCGCCATAGGAGTGATCTTAACGTCAAATCTGTCCCTGGAGGGCCATCGAGGGCCGGCCCTGCCCCCCGTCCCCGCGATATGTCCTCGTTGACAAATATCGCGCACATTAGAAGGTCACGCTTTCAATAATGGTTGGGTACGATAGAGAGGGGAAACAGTCTTGGCGATTATCTCACACGTGATCGTCAATAAGATATCTTCTTAGAAATATGAGTTTGTTTGTATATTATTTGTGGAAACAGACAATTCTAAGAAGCTGTAAGCACACTCACAAATTAACGGATCGGGGGATTTTTATCAGATATTTGGGGTAATTTTGAGTCTTTTAGACTCCATCACACACACACACATTTATACACACACACACACACACACACACACATACACACACCCCGCCCCACACAAACGCTGCACATACACATTCGCAAGCATGTTTTTTATTTCTACCTATTTTTTTAGTTTTTTTATTTCAACCGACTTCAAAATGGATTCCGCCAATTCTGAATGGATTTTGATGGTTCGTTTCTGGTATGGTAGGTCATGCTTGTGGTGGTCCCATATACATTTAATCGAAATTCATTCAGGGCTTTTTGAAAAATAACAAAGACACAAATATAGGCTTAGTATATACCTACATAGACGACATGCTAGTTTGAGGTTCCCTTCAGCAAAAGTTGTGATGAGGAATTTCTTTAATTTCTTTTTTTAACTGTCATTAGCCGCAGGCGCACGTCATAATTGCTTTGCAAAACGTGCGGCGTGGTATGGGTATCTCATCCTTAACCGTGCATCTTGTTAACACAAAGCTAGCCACATTGGTGCGCTAATAGGTGCGGTGTGCGCCGGACGTAATGACGTGGAGGGCGAGGGAACTCAGATACTTAATAGTGCCCTTGGTCAGTGGGTTTGTTACAGATAAAATTAGTGTTAATTGGAGTAGAAAGTCTGTTGTATTCGTGATCAGTGACTAGATTTCAATGTCTAATCGTTAAATAATTTTTTTTTGGAGCACCAAATGGTTAAAACGGCTACACAGAGAATAATAATTAAATCATTTATTATACGCTCCAAAAATATACATACAATAACTCTGTCAAACTGTGTAATACAGTTTGTTGGCAGAAATAGCTCTCTTACTTTATACACATCTATTGCAGGCAAAACTAAATATCACCACGCAGTGGGGAATTTGACGCAATTTGCTGTGTAGTTTCCGGTAGAGTAGAATAGGACCACTCCAACTCTTCCCGTGGATGTCGTACAAGGCGACTAAGGGAATACATTATAAAACATCAATCAGGCCTCCCCAACCCGTCTGGCCAGTGCGGGGAATGTAAGCCAAATCCTAAGTCTGTTTCCGGCAGATGAGAGAGGGTTGTGCTCCTGCAATGGAGACAAAAACAACCGGATGATGATGATGATGAGTAACAAAGCAAATTACAAGGTTTTAATTTTGATATTATCACAAAAAGATTGAGGTTACGGTAATGAGTTTACTAGATATTTCCTATATTTAATTCTGAAAGTGTATTTGTTAATTAAATTGCTTCTGATGCCTAGTGGGATAGTGTTAACAATGTTGGGTACCAAATACTGCCTTGTTCTTTCACCATAGTAATTGCAGACTCTAGGCACACAAAACAGTTGTTGGTCAACACTCCTTGTGAAGCGTGAGTGGTCACTTGGTGTCAAGTATTGACCGCACTTAAAATTTTCTACAGCTAAGAAGAGCTTCTCCTTCGCCTTCTCATAAATTTTAAATACTATAAAGTGATGCGACATCTTAAAAAGGAAAGGACACCAACAGCCAGTAAACATAAAATACATAGATTCTGCTCATGCCGCTACGGCGTAGCACGCGTAGCAGTTTATAAGTTATATCTGCTAGGATGCAGTCTAGCACAGCTAAACCGCGACTAAAGGGACCGCATAGCCGTTCGGCAGTTATGCTAACTGCAGGACAATCGCATCCAAACTGCCATTTGGCAGCTGTCTCGCAGCCCTAAATGCTAAATGCAGTACATCTGTCAAAATTACTGTCGCCTCTGCCTTGAAATAGCTGTAGTACTGATCTGTGATGACGTGTATTTCTTTTTGCTGCGATATGGTTAAACCATAGGATTTGTAAAATGTCAGTCATAGATATACAAATACTATAAAAATGATAACGCACACGAAATCATTTATCATCAGGTTATTTTTGTCTCCAGTGCAGGAGCACAACCCTCTCTCATCTGCCGGAGACAGACGGAGGATTTGGCCTACACTCCCCGCGCTGGCCAGACGGGTTGGGGAGGCCTCATTGATCTTTTATAATGTATTCCCTTAGTCGCCTTGTACGACATCCACGGGAAGCGTTGGATTTGAGTTATGACAGTCTATAATTTCATATGCGATATACAAATGCACGTTTAACGTATGGGTACGTTAAGTGATGTATGGTGATGAGCAGGTGCTCAGTAAAACACAGCTAACACAAGACTCTTTATTTAATTTGTAAACAATATTTATAATAGTACTGCACGCGTCACTCGCGCGGCGTTGACCTAGATATATATGCTAACTTTACCACTACACACGTAACAATACATTCATCATCATCAGGTTATTTTTGTCTCCACTGCAGGAGCACAACCCTCTCTCATCTGCCGGAGACAGACGGAGGATTCGGCCTACACTCCCCGCGCTGGCCAGACGGGTTTGGGGAGGCCTGATTGATGTTTTATAATGTATTCCCTTAGTCGCCTTAGGTTATAATACATAAGATTTCTACAAACATAGCAAAGTATAAACCTGAAACTCACATAATTCTATTTTTTTAATTCTATTATTATACGCCCGCGTAATAAAAAGTCGATAAAAATTATTAAATGACACGAGAGATTATGATCACCGCGCGGTCATCCCGCGCGGCGGCCCCGAGCGAGATACGTTTATCTGTTAATCCACGAGTAAGGAGGTCAGCAGATACGAGTTTTTTCGCATGTCAACAAGATTAATTCGTCGCGATATGGGGACGAAAACATCGCGGCCCGCGTCTAAAAAAGGGACGAAAAGGGCAAAACTCGGGAGGCAGCAGTTATAAACCCTTTATATTAAGTCTTATCGTTAACGCCGGACGGGCGATAAAAAGTGGCCGATTTATACAGTACATTTATTTAAGACGACGGGGAAATTGATATCGTCCTATAGAAACACACTTTCGTGTTCGTTTTTCGTGACAGCAAAGTTAGTGCTTTTTTCTAGAAAGCCTTTCATTTTATTTATTAATATATAAAATATACAATATACATATATTTATATTTTATTCTGTGCAGTAACTCTGTGATAGACAGTAACTGCAGAAGTCGTTACGAATATTTAAAAAGTCTATAAAAACATATAAAGATAGTAATCAAAGGTGTGTTTTAACTAAAATAAGAATGAAAAAGGCAAACTAGCATAGTATACCAGTCTCTCTCTTTCCAGACAAGGTTTGGCTGGAAGAAATCTTTTTTTAGAGTTAAGAACACCTGTGTATACATCCCTCTCCTTCTGTATATTTATTTTTATATTTTCTGTATACAATATTGTTATAAGTTCTAATAATGGAACGTCCATTATATCAGGACGTCCACTGCATCACAACGTCCACTGTATCAGGACCTACCTTTCGCTGCTAATTTAACCGCAAAGGTTGTATGGATGAAATAGCTTTTAGCGATGATACCGCCTAGTAAGCTCCTGTATTACTATATCTGTGTATTTTTAGCATGCAATGAAGAGTATTTGAATTTAATTGACGTCTACTGCATCAGGACGTCCACTGCATCAGGACGTCCACTGCATCAGGACGTCCACTGCATCAGGACGTCCACTGCATCAGGACGTCCACTGCATCAGGACGTCCGCTGCATCAGGACGTCCACTGCATCAGGACGTCCACTGCATCAGAACGTCCACTGCATCAGGACGTCCACTGCATCAGGACGTCCACTGCATCAGGACATCCACTGCATCAGGACGTCCACTGCATCAGGACGTCCACATTCAGTAAAATAAATAGTTTAAATTTTGAAATTCAAATGCTGTACAAGAGGAGGCCTCTATTTCGGCTTTCTAAAGAGTTGCTGTGAACATTAGTCACGAGTGAGTTCAATGACCTTCGCCAGTACAATTACTCGGATGATAAATGAAGCCATTTACCATTTCAGACGCACGATTTTTTACAGAAACGCGCAAGTTTCCTCGAGAAACGTGTAATGAGATCAAAGGTTATGATTATCTGGAATGTGTCTATCCTACTAATATTATAAACGCGAAAGTTTGTAAGTATGGATGGATGTTTGTTACTCTTTCACGTAAAAACTACTGAATGGATTTTAATGAAACTTTACAATAATATAGCTTATACATCAGAATAACACATAGGCTACAATTTATAAGGATATTGTGTGAATTGTCCAAAATATCAAGGAAGTAGGAAAAAAACTACCATCTGCGAGCTATTCTGGCGTGCGCTGCCAAAACCGCAAGAGTTACACATATGTAATGTAGGATGGAAATGTTTATCTTAAATAGTCCTACAAAAAAGTTACTCGAAATACTAATCGTGTGCAGACGAAGTCGCGGGCATCAGCTAGTACCTCATACCATTAAGCATAATAATTTTTCGTAGCTCATAGTTTTACCTCAAAGTGTTTTCCTTCATGATTGACACTAATTGGTTATTAAATTAGATAACAGATGATTTTAAAATGTGCACCTGTTATCTAATTTAATAACCAATTAGTGTAAATTATGAAGGAAAACACTTTAAGGTGAAACTATGAGCTACGAAAAATTATTTTGCTTCATGGTATGAGGTGTAGGTACAACCACAGGAAAGTAAAAGGTTTAGCAATTTGAAGGCGCATTAGTGGCTTCTCAGAGGTGAAGTTTCTGTCTAAGGCATACCTATCTAGTTGATAATGCAGTCAATGATAGGACGTTTGAGCTTTGCCTGTAACCAAGCAGGCATTTGCTGAACCAGCAATATTCCTTTGATATTTTTTTTGCAACCGATGGAATAGAGAATCCTGGAACTGGAATTGGAAATCGGCCCGGAAAAGCAAACCAAAACCCGGAACCGGAAAAAATCTTTGTAAAAAACTGGGTTATGATTTATGAAACAAAAAAATTCTATCTCACTCTATAGCTAGTTATCAAACTTGGAAAAAAACAGACCATCTATCAATCAACGTCTTCTTTTTCCTCAGCTGAATAGGCAAGGGTTTCAGAACCCAACAATTTATTATTAATCAGACAGACTCCTTGCTTATGTTCAATGCTTTTTTCGTAGAGCACGTGGAAATTACTTCTCAGGGGATTATTTCTAAAATATCCCGAGGTGCAGCCCGTGAGCTCTTAGAATGCAATTCGGACGTCGATAAAATCGATTACGTTCCAATAATAGACTAAGATCTGGGACTTCATTTCCATAACTAGTAGACTCACGCAGTGTGATTGTGATTATCGTAATTGAACTACGATATGTATAGAGTGGACTGCGAGTGAACTACGGGATGTCTACACCATTTTTGTTTATTTTGTTACGGACCTCTATATATCTGTGAATAAATAAAGGTAAATCAAATCCTTCGTCTGTCTCCGGCAGATGAGAGAGGGTTGTGCTCCTGCAGTGGAGACAAAAATAACCTGATGATGATGAATTGAAAGTGCAGATTTTCCAAATTTGAATTTATTGAAATTATACTTATCGTATTGACGTCGACAATCAAGTAAAGAGTGTAAGACAATGGGGTAAGAATAACTTTGCACTGATGTTTAATTTTGACTTAACTTTTTGCGATAATTTTAAAAGAGTATATTCTTATCTTAAATCCGACGTCTACTCTTAGACTACAAAAAAACTGCATTATTAACTGCTCAAGCCTGTAACAGTATTTATACCTCGTAAAAGATATATAATAATAAGTGGTTAATATTAAAACTTTTCCAATTCGTTTGACTTTCACCTGCTAAGAGGTTCTTGCAGATGGAATTTAAATAATTAATCATGCAAACAAGAAAATATGTTTATACTATTCCAGCACTAGAATAAAGCACTTTAAATTTCCTTTGCCGTGTGGTTTCTGGTAGAGTAGAATAGGACCATTCTAACTCTTCCCGTGGATGTCGTACAAGGCGACTAAATTAATACATTATAAAACATCAACCAGGCCTCCCCAACTCGACTGGCCAGCGCGGGGAGTGTAGGCCAAATCCTCCGTCTGTTTCCGGCAGATGAGAGCGGGTTGTGCTCCTGTAGTGGAGACAAAAGTAACGTGATGATGAAATTTCCTAACCTTTAAGATTACGCAAGAAAGAGAAGGTTTATTTATATTTTATTTATTTACTAGATGTCGCCCGACTTGGACAACTTAATATCACAAATGATTATGTATTTCCCGTAGGAATGATATGTTTTTTCGGGATAAAAACTATCCTATGTCCTATTCCAGGACCGTATGCGTGCCAAGTTGAAACATGATCCAAATATCCAAACTTTCGCATTTATAATATTAGTAGGATAGGATTATAAAACGATCATATCTTTAACTCTGGAGATACTTTACGCTCGGACATCCTTTTAACAACCCCAGCAAGTGTAAATCCCTCGGAAATGCGAGCAAAGTATAATAATCTCATAACAACCCAACGTCTCGTATTACCCGCTACAAAGTGTTAACAAGTACTAATTAGAAGAGAAAGGCTTCGAAACAATTAGTTACAGGGTGTTTTAAACATGTGACGATATAATTAGACGGTGATAAATATGGGGGTAGTGGGGATGCGGGTCCGCGCGTTGGGTACACTCGCCTACGTTATTAAGTTACAGTTTTTAATTACACCGTTTATAACTTTACAGATGGAATATAATTGTGAGAGCATCCTACAACATTTAAAAATATAATACACTTTATTGCAAAAGACACAGTTACAAGTTTTAAAATTTAAAAAATAGTAACATTTTGGTGGTCTTATTGCTTTAAGCGATATCTTACACACAAACTGTGGGTAGAAAATATTGTGCCAACGACAAAGGTAGGTTGGGCTGATTAGGAAATTTAAATAATAAGTAGGTACGTAACTATTTATACGGCTATAGCAAATAAGTAATAAATATTACGTTTTTTTATAGTTCCATATATATACAACAAATACCTACATACACATCTACATACATTTAACTAGACATATGCAGTAAATGCTATTGGATTTTAAAAATAACTAAAATTTTATATTTAATTTTTACTGTTTTCTGCGTCACGAGTAGGTATTATAGACAGTTCAAAACAAATAATGTCATTAGTTTCCAGTTCTATATAAATCACTTTCGAAATACTTTGTCGAGTTAAGTGCTCTATCACATTAAACGGGGTTTCCGACACGGAACAGCAAATTGGTGTCGCAGCGCGTCGGGGGCGCGACACGATTCGGCACGCGACGCGGTCGCATCGCGGATTGTCGCACGACCTCGCGGATGGTAGGTGTGCCGCGCCCCTCACACTTCGCGCAAGTGTTGAGTTGGAAACACAGACACGCAATCATGTTTAAAGTTACCTCAAATTGAATTTTTGTGACATGATTTATTTCGAAACGCATCCATTTATATACATTGTCGGCTCCGTAGCCTAGTCGGTAGTACACCAGCCTGCGAAGCTCGGGGTCGCGGGATCGAACCTCGCCCAGGGCAAACATTCGTGTGCTGAGCACTTGTGTACCCATATTACAGGCTCTGCCTAGTTTGTGATCAGGTGGCCGTGTGTGAAATGTCCCCACACATTTATTATTTATTATTATTATTACATATAATAAGTAAAACCGTTAAAACGTTATGTATTAAATATCACTTTTATTAAAATTATATCAGAAAAGAATGCAAGACTATTCCCTAGATACATCATTCTATGTTAAATTATTTAAAAAAAATTAATGTTTTGGTGCACAATAATTTTTTTTGATTTGATTAAGATTTGACAATCCCGGTCACGGATCTACAATGTCAAATACATTGTGGTGCCGTGACCAGGATAGTTAATCTTCAAAAAGTACTTTAATTTTTAAAATAAATGTATTTATTTTAGTAGTAAACTACTAGACTTAGTCTGCATTATCCATATATTTATTATTGCTTTTTATGTTACTATTCTGTAGTAAACTACTGTTGTAATTGGGATTGGTCACTCAGAGACACTGGTGTGATCAAAGGAGCAAATTTGGGGACACAAAATAGGTTTCCTTTTTGTGAGCGAGCGTGTAAGGGGCGAGGGCAACAAGGGAGAAAGGAAAAGGTTATAGTAACTGAGATGAGAACAAAGGGTATTTTTTAATATCTACATATTTATTACTGCGGAGCAATATCGACAAATATTTTTGTTAAGAAAAATGTATATAGTAACCAGGTATTTACGTTTCGATTCATGAAACGTATGATATATATTTAGCAAATTTATTGTGGATGCTTAATAACCTATATAAAATTTTAAAGACAGTTTTACAGTAGGTAATATCAAACAAGGACTATTAATTTGATTCTCCATTTCCGAAAATATCTCTCAATAAAATATTAGTCAATAACTTCGCACGGGTGGACATTTTTTTAAAAACATTTTGAGATAAGCGTAGAGACGGCGCGGTTGCGTTTATTTTTCTATTAGTATTTTTTAAATTCGTAATATCTTTTGAATGGAATGTCCGATTTGAATAATTCAATAAGTAATCTACAGGTATTTAAACAGTTTTGAATTCGAAATACTTTATTGGATAAGGATTAATTCGAAGGTATGGATAATATGGTCTGATGTTGGTCGGCATTTCTATCAACTTCTAAAATGTAAAAATTTAGTTACAGTGACTTAAATACAGTAGTTTGATATATGGTATTGTGCAGTTTTTTGTAGATATTAATGTTGTTTAATATTGTAGAACATTTTTTGTTCTACCTTTTATAGTTTCTGCAGCGCATGCGATAAAAGACATTTTATGGCTTATTTTTTACACCTTGGGTTACTTTATTGAAGTTTATTAGGGATAACAAATTTTTTACAGTAATAAATATAGCCTATATTACTCAGGAATAATGTAGTATTCTAATGGTGATAGAATTTTTGCAATCGGTCCAGTAGTTTTGGAGTTTATTCGTTACAAACAATCAAATCTTTTCTCTTTATAATATTAGTGTTGATGAATTTGGAATGCAGTGTTTGAGTCGTGGAGCGTCAAATTCAAATTCAAATTTTATTTGCTAAGAATCATGGCTGTCGTGAGGATTTGTTATTGGGTGAGGATCGGTTGTCGGTAAAGTTTCGTCAACCAACCAGGCCCGGAGCCCTCACAGCGCGGCGCACTAGATTTGCCGCCATTACGCGATTGAATTCAATCATTCGATTAAATGTCACAGTAATTTATTTTCAATTCGATTAAAAATTTATGATACTGATAGCAGTATTAATATGTATGTATACTCGAAATTGCCGTGTGGTTTTCGGTAGAGTAGAATAGGACCACTCCAACTCTTCCCGTGGATGTACAAGGCGACTAAGGGAATACATTATAAAATACCAATCAGGCCTCCCCAACCCGTCTGCCCAGCGCGGGGAGTGTAGGCCAAATCCTCCGTCTGTCTCCGGCAGATGAGAGAGGGTTGTGCTCCTGCAGTGGAGACTAAAATAACCTGATAATGATACTCGAAATGGCTATAGAACTGTACTAAGAATTTATGGACTGGCTTACGACTACATCATTCTTGTGTGGTTGTTGAAAAGGTTACGTATGCAATTGCAGAACACTCGTACACATTGTTATAAACCAACACTGGTGTTTGAAATCCATTCATTATGAGACGTTTCATAAATAAAATTATTTTATAGAATAAAACAAAAACAGACTTCAAGACTAACCTACATTTACAAACTTAAACTAAAAAGTAAAAAATAATATTTTAATTACTTCAAAGCAAAGAGCAATATAGAACAATCAACGCAATTTTTGATACCTAGTTACAATTTATAATTAGTTTTATTTAAGAATAGGTACTAATGTATAATTATTACGAAGGCTCCTTACAAATACATACAATCTTCTTTGTTCTTGGCTAATGACAGTTAAAAAAAAGATTGAAAGTCCTCATCACATTTTTTTTTGAAGGGAATCTCAAACCATAACGTAGTCTGTTTTTTCAGAAAGCGCTGAATGAATTTCGATAAAATTTATATGGGACCACCTCTGAAGTATGACCTACCAAACAAGAAACAAACTGTCGAATAGAGATCCTCCTCCTTTTTTGAAGTCGGTTAAAAACCATTAGCCTTTTGAAGTATGTATACTTCATTGACAAAATAGAAGTCAGGACAGAAGCAATGACGGGATACATTTTCCGGGAGCGCGTCGAAGTATGTAAGCCGCGCGACACTTGCCTTGCCTAATGAAAAACTGACAAAGAACAGCGCGGGGGGACGCAAAGGGACGCGGGGAAGGACAAAGGAGGAAGTGTTTCGGCGACAATGAAACCCGCAGCCTTTCGGTGATAAAGGGAATAAAGTGTCGGTAACCGTGTTTATGTTGATGCATTAAAAAGCAACCAGTACCTACAAATGAATTTGTCTTTACATAATGATTTAACACGTCGAAGGACAGTCGCTCTTCGGCCTATCCATACGACCTAAAACATATATTAAATGGTTTATCATACATATTATTCCACTTTATTTTTAGAGCTGTTTGAACATTTAATGGGCTCGATTCTGAAGGCACAACGTTAAAATTTGACAGCACTAAAACTGTTGCTATCCTTGTCACACAGTATTGTGAAGATAAAGACGAAACCAATTTTAGCGCTGTCAAATTTTAAATGTGTGCCTTCAGAATCGGGCCCAATATCTATTTAAATTCTCTATATGCGGGGCTCTGATGAGGTGGACAATTATTTCCCTAGCTAATCGTGGTACCTCAACAAGGCGGCGATGTTGTTCGCAACACATCACGTCAAGGGGTATCACGGGGCGAAAAGCGGACGAAGGAAAGCCACTTTGCAATATTATATTGCGCAAAGTGGCGATACCTCGTCTGTGCCTACCCCTCTGGGACCAAGGCATGAGCATTATGTATGTATGTATGTATTCTAGATAGTTACAAGTTCTTTTATGAACGATTAGTTGTTGTCTGCGACTTCGTCCGCGTGGACAGCTTAACATAACAAATTATTATATATTTCCCGTAGGAATGAGATATTTTTTCAGGATAAAAACTATCCTGTGTGCTGTTCCAGGACGTAACCTATATGTGTGCTAAGTTTCATCACGATCCGTCCAGTGGTTGAAGCGTGTATAAGAACAAACATTCAAACATCAATCCAAACTTTCACATTTATAATATTAGTAGGATAAAATGTACGAGTACATCACCTGTATGATACCCATAGTGCAGGCTCTGCCTAGTTTAAGATCCGACGAAATTACTATCATATCTAAGTGAACTGATCAACTCCTAAATGTAAACATATTGTTTAAAGCCCCAAGTTAATACAGTAAGTTGGTTGTTCAGTTTACGGGACAGGCTGAGCTGTATTACGGCGCGCTCACATCGGCTGCCGGTGTATCGGCTCTGTGGCTTACGAGGGATTACGGGAACAATTCTACGGCGACATTCCCGCCGAAGAACAATTCTTTTTGCAGAGGCAGAACATTTCTTGGGGATTAGTGACATGATATGACTTATCCGCTTAATTGAGTATATCAAGCTGTATATATTTAATACCTTAACCTCCCGGTGAACTGTGACTATAAGCCATGTATTTGCTATCCAGGTGTTAATTGAAATAAGATACATGACACAAATAGGGTCGTATCTTATTTATTTTGAAGTAATTAAAATATTATTTTCTACTTTTTAGTTTAAGTTTGTACATGTAGGTTAGTCTTGAAGTCGGTTTTTGTATTTTTTTCTAAAAAAATATTGTATGACGGAGTTTCAATAAGAAAGACGATCTTTTCTGTGATGAAATTAATGTCTTTTTATTAGTTATGTTATCTATCATATATCAGTTCTACGTTGCACTAAATAAAAGGATTTTGTCTATTCTTTTGTTCAAAGGCGAACTTAATTCCGGTGGTTTCCGGTAGAGTAGAATAGGGCCACTCCAACTCTTCCCGTGGATGTCGTACAAGCCGACTAAGGGAATAGATTATAAAACATCAATCAGGCCTCCCCAACCCGTCTGGCCAGCGCGGGGAGTGTAGGCCAAATCCTCCGTCTGTCTCCGGCAGATGAGAGAGGGTTGTGCTCCCGCAGTGGAGACAAAAATAACCTGATGATGATGAAGTAAGGTTTTTCAAAGGGCTTCGCTTTATCGAGGACAGCTGTATTTGGGGCAAGTACTTTATTTACTCAAAATTCTAACAAGAAATAGGTAGTCACAGCAAAAATTGTGGACCTACACTCCTAGCGAAGCTTCCAAAATTGTAAACAAAGACAAAGAGGGCGCAATTAAGGCTGCTCCTAGTTTAGACGTTTTTGTGCGCTGACAAATGGACGCACATCGCCGCCGAGAGGCCAGGCATGCGGCCCGCAGTGCCGCGGCCCGCAGGCCGACCCGGTAGTTGACGCTTAATTATAGGCTCACCGCATACTCAGCTCACCCGGGGTGAGTTATGGACGCGAATAAAGGTTTTTCGTCCGACAACATCCACTTAATAGAAGGGTCAAAGAAACTTCCTATTTTCCTAACACTCGGTCTAATCTTCCATCTACCTCAACTTGTAAGCCTGGAATGATATTGCAGTGTAGGTATTGGTTTTAGAATCCATTGGATCGATATAAAGAGATTGGATTCTCTGCAGGGAATCTATGTCACAAAAACGTGGCTGCTTGTCTCCATTTTGTAGTAGCTTAAAGGTTCATACACTAAAACATTCCTTGAGAAATAGTAAGTAACAGTGAAAACTGCAACAAAATATGGCCAGTGATTCTAGAGTTATTAGCGAACATACAGACAGACAATTTTTACGCCACGCTTACTCTTGTCTGGTGCCTGATGTTCCGGTGGATGGGTCGTGAGTTCGATATTCACTAAAGACAGACAAATTTGTGCCAGTTTGTCCTGCTCTGGATGTTATAATTCTGTCGGCCCCGTGCCTAGTCGGTAGTACACCTGCCTGCGAAGCTCGGGGTCGCGGGTTCGAATCCGAAATTCGTCCGAAAATCCGAATTCGAAAGGGCAAACATTCGTGTGATGAGCACTTGTGTTTGCCATGTGACTAGATGTTATTTATATATATTATATTATGTATTTATGTATGTATATCAGCTGTCTCATACCCATATTACAGGCTCTGCCTAGTTTGGGATCTGACAGAATTGTAGTCCATGCAACTGGTCACTCTAATATTGGTGTAGAAGAAATCGTCGCCAACTTGGGCATTTTATCCAAACGGCCATATTAGCCGTCTCCAGTACATGCCGCCCACTCCGGCGAGCCACTTGCCGATTCGTCTCAGGGCTGCGCGAGTGAAGTGGCGATTCCGTCAAATGGCGCCCGCCGTAGCATAAAGAGAAACGTGACGTTTTAAGCTCAGCCATTTCGCTGTCGTGCTTTATTTTAGCGGCCTAAAGGATAAAGTCGAGAGGACTCTCCGGATGTAGATAGGCTGGGGAGGAATAGCGCCTGAAGATAGGGCTTATTACGTTAAGAATGAAATGTGACGAGTTTAATGTTATAGACCATGTAACTTATGACTTTTTGTTCGTGATAAGACTGATTCCTACATATTATCATCATCATCATCAGGTTATTTTTGTCTCCACTGCAGGAGCACAACCCTCTCTCATCTGCCGGAGACAGACGGAGGATTTGGCCTACACTCGCCGCGCTGACCAGACGGGGAGGCCTGGTTGATGTTTTATAATGTATTCCGTTAGTCGCCTTCTACGACATTCACGGGAAGAGTTAGAGTGGTCCTATTCTACTCTACCGCACACAACGGCATAAATGTGAATGTTTGGATATTTGGATGTTTGTTACTCAATCATGCTTCAGCAACTGGACGGATCGTAATGAAACTTGGCACACATATGGGTTAGGTCCTGGAATAGGACACAGGATAATTTTTACCCCGAAAAACGTCCCATTCCTACGGGAAATAATAATTTGTGTTGTTAAGTTGTTCACGCGGACGACGTCGCGGGCAACAGCTAGTCTGATATAAATATAAAGGGTATATATCAAGGGTATCCTTTAGTCACCCCGACACTCTTGACATACGTAAGGATATGGGATTAAATATGACGTCTCAGAGTGTAGGTATGCAATTAAATATGACGTCTCAGAGTGTAGGTATGCAATTAAATATGATGTCTAAGAGTGTAGGTATGCAATTAAATATGACGTCCCAGAGTGTAGGTATGCAATTAAATATGACGTCTCAGAGTGTAGGTATGCAATTAAATATGACGTCTCAGAGTGTAGGTATGCAATTAAATATGACGTCCCAGAGTGTAGGTATGCAATTAAATATGACGTCCCAGAGTGTAGGTATGCAATTAAATATGACGTCTCAGAGGGTAGATATGCAATTTATTATCCGCTATTTCGCGGCCGCTACTTTGATCTAGAAAATTCTAGTTAAGTTGAAGAACAGAACAAAAAGTTGCCCAGCCAAGCTGGTATAGATTGCTGTGAAAGTGCTCGGGATACCTGCTGATATTAGACTTGAGACGTGCAAGCAGATCGTTAGAACTGTCAGTAAAGATTAAACGCTTTATTCTTCTAAATCCACTTCTCGTTGCTTTCCCATTTGCCCTCCGGAGCGATCGGTCTACTTTCCCCATCGGTCTACTTGTCCAAATGGTCAACTTTCCTCTTCGGTCCACTTTCCCCATCGGTCCACTTTACCTATCGGTCCACTTTAAGAAGAAGTGCACCCTTTGTAGCCCACGTTTTCAGTCTAGGCCCGATTTGATGAAACTCGGTACTGACTTATTTTGGAATTTAAGCAAACCCATAATAATCGTGTAAAATCTACTTAGACCAACATCAATTGGATGTTTACAAATACAACATAACTGCATATTGTTGCAATGTCTATAGCATCTGATAGCCCTTTCACCACACCACCACGGTTAAGACCACAATACCATCATCACGGTAATCGGTACACAACGCACACGGTACACAACACAGTCGGAGCGTTCCAAACAATCGCTCTGTTCCACGCAAGTAGCCACAACTCTTTCACATTCACAATGAAACTTGTGCAGTTACTACTCAGAACATTTAATTATTTATTAAATATTGACATTATTTAACCGTAGCGTCAATATTTAGTAATAATTAAATGTTCTGGTAGTAATTGCACAATAGAGTTGTGGCTACTTGCGTGGAACAGAGCGATTGTTTCATCATGTCAGCCGCTAGAAGTCCACTGCTGGACATAGGCCTTCCTCAACGAACGCCACCACACCCGGTCCTCCGCCCTCCGCATCCAGCCGCTACCGGCCACCTTCTTCAGGTCGTCGGTCCACCTGGCGGCGGGGCGTCCCACCTTTCGAGTGCCGATCCGCGGTCTCCACTCCAGAACTCGTCTGCCCCAACGGCCGAGCGATTGTTTGGAACGCTTCATCTAGTAGTACATAGAGATCGTTGATTTAAATATTCTTAATTGTGTAAAAATACATATATAATAATATAAAATTACATAGAAGGATGAATTTAGTGTACAACGGCGACCTTATCGCTTTCAGCGAGTTCTTCCAGGCAACCTTTGGGTAGTGGCAAATTTAGTAAATGTTAGTTATGTTGGTTTTGTAGTCCCTTCAATTGGTTGGATAATTTCTTTGGGGGCAATGAGAATTTTTTAAAAGGGATTTTCCACTAAAAGTCTAAGTATCAAAACAAAGCTTAGACTTTTAGCTGTAAACGTCAATCACTTGTATCTCTCTTCTATAACAAGGCTACAATAATTAATTTTTCATTTGCTGCTTACCATTTTCTATAAATAACGCTTGAGTACGCAATTAAGTGCCTCGCAAGAAATCTAAGCTCGCTCCAATTTATTTACTGAGATTGTTATTTGCAATTCTCATTTAAATAGATAAGTAACTTAAAGCGAAAACGTTAAAATATTCGCAATAAATCGCCGCGATTTATCCGGGGCAATACAATAAGCCGCGCGAATGCCTCCGATATACATCGGCCCGCCGCTCCAGTCGCCGCTTTCCTTAATTGCCCTAATATGTCACCAAGTAATTTATACTTACCTTTGTTTATTGCCCCCCCCCTCCCCCCCTCCCCCTCCCCCTCCCCCCTCTTCACCCTCCCCCCAAATGGCGATTGTCATAATTTCCATTCCAGGTTTCCCCCCTCAGGCCACCCGCGGCTGGAAAAATAAAAGTACCGTAATCTGCGGCTGGAACCGGTCGCACAGACCGACGGAAATGTTCGGAGGCTAACCTGCAATTTCTCAGGCGATGTTTACGAATGGGACAATCAAATTTGTTTACGGCTGCTATTCAGTGTGGAATGCCAAGTGGAAATGCTTTGAAATGAGTGTTTGTAGGGCATGCTGTTTGCGACGCATGGTGAGCTCGGAAAACCCAGTTTAATTTATAATTATTTCCTGTGACCAGTTTACCGCAAGCGACTTAAAGCTGTTGCAATACTGTCTCATTTTCTGTGCAAGCGGCTCGATTGTGGAACTCGCTACCACAAGACATCCGTAATAGTCAATCCTTTTTAATTTTCAAAAACCGTGTTAAAGAACACTGTCACTAAGTTAGGATTGGAATCCATACCTTAAATGTATTTTATGAATGTTTGTATATTATTATTTAATAATGTATATTATGGGCTCGATTCTGAAGACACAACGTTAAAATTTGACAGCACTAAAACTGTTGCTATCCTTGTCACACTGTATTATAAAGATAAAGACGAAACCAATTTTAGCGCTGTCAAATTTTAAATGTGTGCCTTCAGAATCGGACCCTATATTTTTATATTATTAGTAAATATTTGTTTATATACTTATATTTTTTATCTATGTAAGTGGGTATTTTGTTTATATTAGTGTATGTATGTATATGTTTTTTTATTTACGTACACACTATGTCTGCCTCTCTTATTTCAATTATCTCTCTCGCGGGTCTGCTGGAAGAAATCTCTCTCAGAGATAAGTTCGCCCTTTGTACTTGTGTTTCTTTTTAATGTATTATTTTTGTTTTATCTGTGTGTGTGCAATAAAGAGTTAAATAAATAAATTAATAAATAATAAATTTACCCTCCACCTCCCGTGGCCTTTCGACGTCAAGAGCATATACCGAATCAAGGGGGAGGTACCCGGTACTTGCTCAGGTGATCTTTGTCGGAGCCCCCGGCTTGATCTATTCTACAAATACAATATCACTGTCCTATGTAGATAGCGTAAATTCATGACCTGGGACTTGCCCTACCTTCACTGGTAGGTGTCTTTGCAGTTACCTCCGTTGATCCTCGCTTAGAGGAGTTGCGGGGGGAGAATGGTGAGGAGGCGGGAATGTCCCATGTAGATACTTCGTACGGCAACTCTCCCCATTCAGGGGCGTGATATTCACCTTACTTGGTCCAGGCATATGCTGAGTTGTTTGCCCTTTTGCTGCCACGGCACACGCATACTATTTTAAGTATGTTAACATTTTTAAATTGTTTTCTCTAGTTCTCGTAATTTTTTTTCCTTTTTCTTGCTTTGTTGGTTTTTTCTTTGTGTGTGTCAATTATGGTAGTAAATAAATGTTTTTACTTTCTTCTTTTTCTTTTCTTCATATCACGCTGACTGTTAAACGAAGAGAACTGCTTACTTTTAATAAAACCGCGAAATCAAACAAACGTGCGCTGAGATAGGGTTATGCGGCGATTATGGTGATTTGTGCGGGCGACGTGACCACGCCGGCGGCCGGGGACTAACTAGGAGCGCGTGGCCTGACTGCGCGGGGGGATCTGACCGCGCTAGGGGAACGCACGGAGGACCGATTGGTGGACCGCGAGGGAGATCTAGAAAGGAACCACGTGCCGCGACATGGAGGGTGGGGGGGGGGGGGACAACTGCGTGGGTCTATCACGCTTTCTAGTAGGTAAACTGCGTACGAACAGCCGCGTGTATACTTGAAAATTTTCAAAACTTCGTAACTAAAGATATGGAGAGTCTATTTCTTAAAAAACGTTCGCTCACTATAAAAAATATATATTTTATGACAGAGTCCTGTTTTATGTTCCCCTAGACGCGATTTGTAACCCATTTATATGTAAGATATTGTGTTAGGTTTCATGGCCGCCCTCGCTCCCCGCGCGCCCGTCGTCAAACATCCCGTGTTTTCCCAGCTTGTAGCGCAACGCAAACACACACGCCGCGCTACTATCTGCTGTCACTTCCCCACGTCCCCACGTCCCCACGTCCCCACGTCCCCACGTCCCCACGCTGGTTCTGCGTGCTCTCCGACTTCTGAGCACACACGACAAGAGCCAAGTCTGTTTGTTCGTCAAGCGTCACTCGGTAACCAAGGTTAGCCAGATTTAGGGCCGAGTAAATTCTCTGACACTAAAGTATGACTTTTAACCGCAGATTTGACACTTCTACCGCAGGCAAATGCGACGTCTCTGTCTAACCGCTTTTAACTCGAGAACCGTTTAACGGAGTGCTATGTAATTGCTATTATCTCTTAGAGAATATCTCGAGAAGTGTTTAAATGTATTAACCATTAAGCTATGGTAATAGGGAGCTGAATAATATTGATTTTAGTAAACGAGTTGAAGAAAAAACTGTCTATCGCGCAACGATCTCGATGTACTAGATGGAGCGTTCCAAAAAATCGCTCTGTTCCACGCAAGTAGCCACAACTCTTTCACATTTACAATGAAACTTGTGCAGTTACTACGCAGAACATTAAATTATTACTAAATATTGACGCTACGGGTAAATAATGTTTTAAATAATTCTAGTTTTCCTATATAAATATAATCTTATCGTGGACAAGTGTTTCCCTAGCTAACGGCGGTACCACAATGTGTCTCAACATAGAGGCGGCGAAGCTGTTCGCCATACGTCACGCCAAGAGCGAATAGTGGACGAAGAAAGACCTTGATGATTGCCGTTAAGATTTTGTTGCGGATGCTAGTTCAATGTTTTCAGACATACGGGTAGCGTACTGTATATATTGTTAAACCTAATATTTACTATCAGTGTTTGCGCTATTTTTTATAAAATATTTTCGTGCCATATTGCCCGCACGCGGGATAAAATGAAATATGAAACGTGTATTACACCGCGTGGAAATATATTGTACGGAAGGTTCTGTTTTTCTACGTAGACGCTCTACGTAGCTCTACGGTATTTTTAAAATATGTGTTGTGTGAAGTTTGTTGCGCCGTTTCTTCTTCACAGCGTTAACACCTAGGAAGTGGTAGTCGATAAAAAAATGACGTGTATAAATGTACCAAGTGTACTCATATGCAATAAATGATTTTGACTTAGGTCCACCCCAAATCTTCCCGTGGTTGTCGTCAAGGCGACTAAGGGATTGCACCAGGGACGGGCATCAGCGTTCCTCTGTGTATATTAAGGTTTACTACGATCACCAATCAGCCTGCCAAGCGTGGTGATTATGGCATATTCCCCAATGGAAAGCCCAGCAAGACTGGCATTCTATTGGAAAGGCTTACGTTCAGCAGGGACGTGTTTCGGCTGTGTCGATCACAAAAAGTTTTCGTCACGTATTTCACATACCTACCCCTGCATATACATAGTATGTGTGACTAATCTCAGCGTAGTAATGACTTGAACCGGAGTCTGGAGCACGACTGAGCAACTTTGGGCGTCGGTTGCGAAGTGAAAACACGCCCTGGCGCGTTTTAATGCGATATTTATGCGCGTCACGCACGCAACGTGTTCCATTAATTTATGGCGCTGATTAAGAGACATTAATTAATATGTTTGAGCCAGAGAGTCAGAGACATCCTCCTGAACCTAACCAGTTTTAACATTAGATGATTTTTCATTTGCCGTGTGGTTTCCGGTAGAGTAGAATCATGCTCATCACCATACATCACTTAAAGTACCGATACGTTAAACGTGCATTTGTATATCGCTTATGAAATTATAGACTGTCATAACTCAAATCCAACTCTACCCGTGGATGTCGTTCAAGGCGACTAACGTAATACATTATAAAACACCAATCAGGCCTCCCCAACCCGTCTGGCCAGAGCGGGGAGTGTAGGCCAAGTCCTCCGTCTGTCTCCGGCAGATGAGAGAGGGTTGTGCTCCTGCAGTGGAGACAAAAATAACCTGATGATGATTTGTCATTATGGTTCCGTACCAAAATGGTAAAAACAAAGCACTATTCTGCGACTTAGTCTATCCGTCTGTCACAACTGCTTATTTCAGCAATTACTAATGCTATCGACTTGAAATTTTGAACAGTTTTAAATAATTACTCTATTAATATGAGACTATATACATTTCTTTATTTATTTTTTAATAATTAAAAAAAGTTTTTATTTTCATCGCAAAATGGAGGGCAACAGTTTCAACTGTGGTTACTAGGTACAGTGGGGTATCGTACGAAAGGCATCATTTTGTACATTTTAAAATTTGTATTCGTTTTCTTTTATACCACTAGTTTTCGACCTATGATGAACCATATCTTAAAATAGGTACCATTCGCTCTCTTATTTCCGAAGCTTGCAAAGTGAAAAATCTGAAATAATTCTTATTGATAAAGGTTTATGTAAACATTACAGGAAAAATAAAATTATGTCTCTATCAGAATGTTTAAGATATCAGCAAAAAATTCTTTACAAACAAACTTAGTTATGCGGTGCTAAAATGAACTTTATTGCGTGCTAAAAAACTTTTTATATGGTTTTTCATATGATTTGTGAATGTATCACACAACTGTTTAATATCATAGGGCTCGATTCTGAAGGCACAATGTTAAAATTTGACAGCACTAAAACTGTTGCTATCCTTGTCACACATTATTATGAAGATAAAGACGAAACCAATTTTAGCTCTGTCAAATTTGTAAGGTGTGCCTTCAGAATCGGGCCCATAATCATATTATTAATTAGTTATAACGTCATCGTGATATAATATGTAACAGAGACAGAAAGGTCGCTGAAACACTAACAATAGCCTGGAGCGCACTTGGTGTGACATCCTCGGCAGGTCACCTTGGAGCTTCGCGTAAACACCATAAATTGCCAAGAGATTCGAGCAAAAGCTATTGATATTATCGACATTCCGTTGAAAACTTTCCAGCTCCGACAATTTAAATCTGGAAGATTTGAAATTCCAATCATAAGAAAGTTTGGTAGCATGTAGTAAAATTTGAAACGCGTCCTTACTACGGGATCTCAGGAATTTTTCACAAATTAAAAGTCTGAAAGGTTAAGAGAAAGCCACACAGAAGGGAAGTCAAGCGTGGACGAGGCGAAGACAAGGTGCGGCCTTTCCAAACTATGTAGAAGAAACAGGGTGCGAAAGCGGACGGGTCATTGTGGATTTAGAAACGGCATTCAACTGTCGCCGTTTGCCGCTTGGTTTCCGGTAGAGTAGAATAGGACCACTCCAACTCTTCCCGTGGATGCCGTACAAGGCGACTGAGGGAATACATTATAAAACATCAATCAGGCCTCCCCAACACGTCTGGCCGGCGCGGGGAGTGTAGGCCAAATCCTCCGTCTGTCTCCGGCAGATGAGAGAGGGTTGTGCTCCTGCAGTGGAGACAAAACTAACCTGATGATGATGAATTCAACTGTCAAAACACATCGCACACGTTGGGCGGAGCCCACATCGCATTTCGGTATATAGTATCTCCGTCGCATGGCACTGACGTAATAATCAATATCGATAGTTTCGTCGCAAATGGATCATTTGCGTCAAAACTAGGTATTATAATACACGTCAGTGCTGCGCGGCGGAGATACTATACACCAAAATGCTACAGATGTGGAGCCGGCCTTGGTTTACAATTGGCCGCAGAAAGCAGGCACCGTGCGCCCCGACCGTACTCTGTCGCCTCTATGTGTCTTGCAATAGAGGGTATACGACGCTGTATGGCGCCCGTGTTCTATCGCCTCTGAATGTATTACATAGCGACGCTTTTATACAATTTGTATGAAAGTACTTTAAAGAGGACGTCTCGTCTCGTCTCGCCCTCGCTTGACGTGTCTTCTCTCTTAGGCCTAGCTCTTATTCAAGCGTTGTGATTCAGTAGCATACTGTACAACTATTCATTATCAAATATTCCGTGATACTTTGGATTGCGCAGTGGCAATGTGTCTCTGCCTACCCTTCTGGGACCAGGACGGGCGTGAACATTATGAATGAATGAATATACAGAGATAGTGGTAAGCTAAGGTCTATATTCGATTGTCTATGGTGGATAGTGACAGGTTGATATGGTATTAAATAATTCATTGCAATTTCCGAAAACTACTATTCTTATGCAAATATTGAGCGAAGAGCTCTGCAAAGCGAACGCTTCAGCGATCCTATTGTGCGGCAGAACGCCTTCTCGACAGGTGATACTAGGAGCTAGCAGCTGCGAGCGAGCGCCTTGCAGCGCCGACAGTGCTAGAGGTGTGTGCACTGGGTGCGGTCAACCAGATAACATGCTGCATCCCCTACGCCCCGTTAGTAGGGCTAGCAGCTCATAACAATACTATCAATATTATAACTATGGAGAAAAAGACACCTTTACAAGAAACATACATACCAAATTACATCTTTAAAAACTACATCATGCTGTTGAATATGAATCCAAAAGCAGTGAATCAAGTAATAGATGAGAACTGTAAATTGTTGGAAAGAAAAAAAACTTCAGGAAAATCCAATAAATATCAAGTTGACATGACGACAGCCCTGACTTCGCGCGGCTCACAAGGCTTCAGCAAAGCCACTCGCCAAATACACTGAAGCATTTCACAAAGTGAATCCCTGATTTCGCACCTCGGATTTCCAACTGGAATTTAAAATAAAATCCATTCCGGAGCGAAATTTAAACTGGCGTTTTGGATTCGAGGAGTAAACAGAATTGAAGTTGTGGACGAAAAAGTAAAATAGAAGCTGGTTTAGTGGGGCCGGGCCGGGTCGCGCGCTGTGAACACGACGCAAATCGAATAAACCACGGTGTTGTGTGGTGGACTTAGCCTCACAGCATTGGTGTGATGATGTTAACAGCTGCCAGCGTTTCATATTCTATGTTAAAGAAAACCATACATTAAGAACTAGCATTATTTTAAGATTTGAAACCTTCTGAATTGAATTTACATTTACTAATGAATGTTTCTTTATGATTACTTTATATCATTTAATTTGATTACATTCATATATATTTATATATACATATATATTTATGTATCTGTATTGATATTTATAGTTTATTAGTTTATGCTTATTGTATTATATGTTCTATGATTATTTAATATATAGTAGGTACACGCGACTACTGCCTCTCCATAATCCCTTGTCTTCACCGCAGGTTAGCTGGAAGAAATTTCTTTAGAAATAAGCTTATCCTTTTGTATAATTTTCTTTTCTTTGTGTTGTTCTTTGTAAATTTGTGTGTACAATAAACTATTAAATAAATAAATAAATAAATAATAAAATATTAAGCACTTGCTATATTCAAAATATAATTTTGATTCTATTATCTAGAATGAATAGAATCAAAATGAGTTACAATACTTGAATATGGCGGTTTTATTACCTGTTTAGACATATTGCGTGGATATTTCCATATTCCCCTAGTAACTGGTAACTACTGAACTTATTATTATTAATTACTATACTTATTACTGAATAACAGGCAGGCAAATAGAAATGGTTACTGCGTCTAGATTAGCCATCCCATAATTATTTATACACATTAAAGTAAACTATTATGTTACACATGTTCGCACCTATGTAGACGATATACTCGTAGTTTGTGAAGTGAAACGTAAGCCCCAGCATTGTGTTGGTAAATAAATCCTGAGCTGACAGTCAGACAGTTCGGGTGCATAAGGAAACGAGCACAAAGTAGGAAACAGTAATACAACAAGTTCCAATGCTCCGCTTGCATTCACTGAAAACTTATTGCAATTTATGTGAGACTCCTAGTTCGTAGTGTTGATATTTTTACAAAGAATCTAAATAAATCTTTTACATTGTAAACACTCTATGCTTTCTCAAATAAAGCCCTTCACAAACTTTGAATGGAGTTATTACGTTGCATATTTTCTCAATTTCAGATTTAGTGATTCAATTTGGTATAAGCCAGTGGTATTTTTCATATATTTAGTACGAAAAATACGACTATATTCTATGGAGGATTAGAATTTACGTATATTCGTCGTTTTATCGTCCCTATATTAATTTGACATCGCAAAATCTAGTTTGTGGCTCCATGTGTTATATAAAAATAACAATTTTGCATTAAAAGTTTTAAAACAATATTCGTTGTGATTATAATGACTTATTAACTTGTAATAATGACTTAGTAAATTGGCTCTGTAACTACAGTTGATTTGCAGGACAATCGAAACGCAAGAAATTAGCAAGCAATTTATTTCAGCAAAATTACTTTACAGAATTACTTTAACTTTGCTATATCTCCCGCTCCACTGATGCTCTGCTCCCCAGACTGCACTGGCGAATGAAATTCCTCAGCGTGGCTAATCCCGGCCACAGACATTCATACTGTCGGCAACTCGCTGCAAACTATTCGCGTATTATCATAATCTAAACCGTATTCTATCAGTCTATTTGCACCAGTGTGGTGAAATGCTTCCATGGCTTGTTCAGATCACTTTGCAGAGCGCTTGGGTTAAAACCGAAAGCTTTTGTAAAATCGATCTATCCACTCCTTGGTCACATTGATTGCGTTTTAAATGTGTGGGCGTCTGTTTTTTGTTTGGTTCCTTCAAACTATTATAGCTAAGAACTTTGGTCTATCTGCTTGTCAGATAACTCAAGAACTACCACACCGATCCAGCTGAAATTTTCAACATGTAGGTATGTAAAATTTACCGACAACCATGGAAAAAAAAACGAAATGAAAATATTTTTTGAAATAATTCAGGAATATTAGATAAAAAAAAAATTTTTACTCGCTTAGCAACATGTGTAAACGTGTGTACACTGTGCCGAATTTCTTTGGACTTTTTCCATTAACAATGTCATAAGTTCATAACCATTTTCTAGATACTTTCTTAATAACAGTGAAACCATATACACAAGTTCCTCTTTGTTAATAGTAATATTGAGAGTAGATTTTAATGAAGGTAAGTTTATGAGTGATAATAGTAAAGCTAAGCCTGCTATCTAAACTTAAGATGGATAAGGTTTAATTTGGTTTGTTTCCATCATCTTTGCTTGCGAGATTAAGACAAATTGCCCCGCTGATAACATTATATTTACGTTCTTGATGATATATTTACTTGCTAAATTCTACCGCCCTAATTGAAAATCCGCTTACGCAACGCCGCTAAGCCGAATTAAGCGAGCGAATATAAAGAGCGACTCAACGCCCATACATATTACAATCCACTCACGCATTTTCTTTTCTCAACATTATCCCCAAAAGTGACATTACTGAGCCTCTTAAATTCAAGCGAAGGGTCGGGTTACATTAAAAATGTAGGCAAATTATACACGCGGGGGTTTTGCGCAAAAAATTCGTTTTGCCGAGTCAAGCGTCCGCCGGAGCGGACCGCTCGCTCGCTCGGACACACCTCGATAGCGATAGTGACGCGGTTTATGCAAAACGAGCGTCCACCCTGGCGGTCGTACAGTGTTCCACTCGATATTCACTTTCAGAGATGACACTTTACATAAGCTAAGTGTAGTAGTACCGCTCAGTTAGCCAAGAATGCCTTTAAAGTGTTTCGGCAACCTTTTGGTAATCGCAAAAAGCGGTCAAACTGGTTTTCTAGACTTATTTGAAAATTACTAGAGTTTATTCGCTAATTGATGAATTAGGATTTTCGACAACCAGTTCGACTTTGACTATTTTTAACGATTAAGCTAAAGATAAAATGCCAAACACTTAGCGACCTTGGGCTGCGGGCAAAGTAGGGGAGCGTAGGTTGGGTGTGGCGATGGATTGATTGGTTGAACTCTACATACTTACGTCTGTCTAGACTGAACACTAAGCAATGTAACAAGTCATCACATTAAATTCCAAAATACTGGAAAAATTATAGTATATACCAGTGTTTTACAACCTTTGTCATGATGCGACCCCCTGGTTAGAAAAAATATCTCGCGACCCCCCGACCCTTCGCTTTTTTATCATGTATGTATGTCACAGTGTTACAAATATTCATCTTTATTCACAAAATTCTCTTACTTAATAAATCAATCTTTTTAATCTTTATTGTTATTTTACTGAAGTTCTCTCGACCTCTGGCGACCCCCCAGGGGGTCGCGACTCACAGGTTGAAAAACACTGCTATATACAATAAAAAAAAATCGCGACATTATGCGACGTTTATTCAAAAATCAGTACATATTTCAAAATAATATTGCAAGTGATATCAAACACAAATTCAAAGTCCGAGATGTAATTATGTCCATCAATAGTCATGGAACACGCGTGGAAACCAAACAATAGAATATTTATTAACAAACAGCGTGACGTTACGATGTTCGTTTGACAGCTGTTAAAATTAAAATCATGACAATATTAAAAAAATATATATAATGGGCCCGATTCTGAAGCACACATTTGAAATTTGACAGCCCTAAAATTGGTTTCGTCTTTATCTTCATAATACTGTGTGACAAGGATAGCAACAGTTTTAGTGCTGTCAAATTTTAACGTTGTACCTTCAGAATCGAGCCCATTATAGAGGCAAAAACACTTATAGCATGTATATTTGATAAACGAATATTTTAAAATAATTCTTGACAGTTTGTCAAACACCCTAGTAGCCAATACTGACGAAGTCGCATTTATGAACAAAATTTGTTTGTCGGTGTTGACTCTCCTTCGGTTTGTAAATTTATCTCCGCGTGACGCGGCGTCGGCGTCGTCGGGACGACGCGCCGTTGTTTGTTTGTAGAGCCGCTCCGGCTTGCTTAATATCGTGTTGTTTTAAAAAGTGAGCTGAACCCGGCCAGAACCCAAGCCAACAAAGCCAGTGGCGGTGCACGGGGCCACACTGTTAAAAACGCCGCTGGTCGTAAAATAGTACCTTCATCATCAGGTTATTTTTGTCTCCACTGCAGGAGCACAACCCTCTCTCATCTGCCGAAGACAGACGGAGGATTAGTACCTTATTCTATACATATTCTTTATTGCACATAAATTATACAAAAAAATAGGGCATAACATAAAAGTGTACAAAGGTGGACTTATCTCTATAAGAGATCTCTTCCAGCCAACCTTCACTGTGGGAAAAGCTAAAACAAGCGGTAGGTCAAAAAGAATAAAAATAAAATGTGCATGGATATTGAAATTTTATAACAAAATATTGTACTATACATAGAATAAATGAGTAGGTATAGCTATTGATATATACTAATATAAGTTACTAAGTAAAGTACATACATAATAATATATAACAACATAATAATTATAATTACAACTATACATATTATATACATAAATACATGCAAAATATACAAATAAATAACATACCATACATATACATAATATATAGTACATGACGGCAAGTTAGATGGGAAGTGCTCTTTGCATCTCAGTTTGAACGATCTTATTGTGGGACTGTCACGAATGTGTGATATTCTTTCTTGTTGGAACTCGATTGTCACAGAACCGACGGCCGTTGGGGCAGACGAGTTCTGGAGTGGAGACCGCGGATCGGCACTCGCAGGGTGGGACGCCCCGCCGCCAGGTGGACCGACGACCTGAAGAAGGTGTCCGGGAGCGGCTGGATGCGGAGGGCGGAGGACCGGGTGTGGTGGCGTTCATTGGGGAAGGCCTATGCACGCCCGGCACTTTCGAGGGGGCGGCAGACTAGTTTCTAATTTAATGTAAACTTTTCCGAACACATCACACTTAATAGCATTAAGAATATTTCTTATTTTACCAGTTACAGTTGCATCTGGCGAAGGATCTTTATACTATCAGAATTGCACATCGTGAACTTTGGTCGAGGCGTGCTACGCGTGTGACCCGAATTATGGTAAAACTGCCGACGTCGCCCGGCCCGCCTCGCACATAGTTACACAGTTTAAACTCAATTCTAATAAACTCACCAACAAAACAACATTAACAATTCAATTAAACTATTATTTAACATTTAATAACATTTTTAACATTTACTTCTCAAAACCACCATCCACCACCATCCGTAGCTATCGGTGTACCGTCGCGAACTGCGGATAATTAATTGTAGGGGTTCATTACCCTTACAATCTTTTTCTAAGTAAAAATTGATTAAGAATTATTTGAGGTCAACTGTGCATCAACCAAGACGGAGTAATTTGTCAATTATTGCAAGAGAAACTGAAATATTAGATAGTTTTGATACTAGACAAATAATAGCTGAACTCGCAAGAATAAAAGGAAGAAAAGTTAAATTTTTGTAGGAACATGCATATATATACAACACACACACACCCGCACCCACACCCAAATCACACACAAATACACACACACCTACAGACACAATCACCCCCCCTCCCCCCCCCCCTACTATCCTATATGTGTTCTATTGTTATTCGTTTGTTTTTATTTTGTACATCTTTATGTTCTGCTGTTAAGTTATCTTTTTGTTAAAATGTGAAATCTTATAATTGGCGTCCAATTATAAATAAATAAAATTCATTTAATTCAGACACAAAGTCCATATTTTGTTAGTAAATCCTACTTAGAAACTATGTTAGTACAACAATTATAATTGAGAATAAAAATAAGGACTGAGTCCCCCCCCCCCCCACCTGACAGGCTCACCTCTTTACACTACTAACGTGTAAATCAGTGAACCTGCCAAGCAGGATGGAGTCCAGTCTCTCTGAAAATATCTTCAGGATTCTGTTGGAGCTCCCCCGCACTCTCCTTAGAATTGAGGCAGACTTTTTACGCATGATTGCGTAAAAGTAAGTCATTTATCCTCGCATCAGCAAACATGCCTGACGCGCTACAGTAACGTGGGAGCCTCAACAGAGCCCTGAAGATGTTATTGTATTGAATTCGAAGAGCACTGTAGGCTTTTTGTGTGAAATTGGCCCATAGGGAGCTTGTGTAAAAAGTTTGACAGTATGCCCTAAACAGAGTTAGTTTGACCTCCACTGAACAACGAGCAAACCTATGAGCCACCATGTTACCTCGAACTGACAGTGCTCTGCGCTCTCTTTCAATATCCTGATCATCTTTCAGATCCTCTGTTACGATGTGTCCAAGGTATTTGAAACTTGAAACACGGCTCAATGGAATTCCATCAAGAATTACAGGTGGAACAAAATTAGGTTCTTTATTGTTGCCTTTGAAGACCATGAACTCGCTTTTATTGTTGTTATACCTCAAGCCATGCTCCATAGCATATGTTTCACACACCTTTAACAGTTTCCTAAGCTCACCGACCGTTGGGCTCAGCAACACCATATCGTCCGCATAGCTGATGTTGTTGACACATACATCATCCACATGACAGCCGACATGCATGCTGCTGAGCCCAGCGATCAGCTGGTTGACATACAAATTAAATAGTCTTGGCGAGGACAACCCTCCCTGCCTTACTCCGCATTCTAGTGTATATCGATCAGAACAGGTATTACCCCATTTAACCATGTTAACCTGGTTATTATACCAGTAGGAAAAAATATCTACAAGTTCAGCAGGGAGCCCCACCTCGCCAAGCTTAGGCCACAATTTATCATAGGATACCAAATCGAATGCCTTTGTCAGGTCCAAAAAACAGGCATATATTGGAGTTTTCCTTTTAACATAATAATCCACCGTTTGCTTAAGTGTCAAGATAGCACTTTCTGTAGACAGACCCTCTTGGAAACCAAATTGGGCATCCTGCAGCTGTATATGTCTACTCAGATGTGCATCAAGTAGGCTATCCAACACCTTAGCAATTACAGTCGCCAAGGATATTGGTCTATAATTAGTTTTGTCAGAAATATCCCCCGTACGGTTTTTAATTATAGGTACAACAACTGTTTTTATCATATCAGGTGGTAGGTAAGTATGTCGTATACAGAAGGTGTAAAGCATAGATAGCACCCTATACAGGTGTACGCCTGCATGTTGTAAGTGCTCAATGCTAAGCCCATCGTGGCCGGGCGACTTACCTCTTTTCATAGCTTTGATTGCATAGGCCACCTCTTTACTTGAGAAACCAACTGGCAACTCAACCCGATAGAGCTTAGCATCATTCACCTTAGTTGAGGGACCCAGAGTAGGATCAACCTTAAAGTAATTTTTAAAAACATTGGCAATATCCTTAGGTTCGCTAGCTCCCTCTACACTCACAGGCAGGTTAGTCCTCCCATTCAATTTCTTGGTACCCCTCCAGAATTTGCTAAACATTTTTGTTGAATGCTGTGTTGCCAGACTGTCCATTCTTATCTGGTCCTGGTTATTCTGACAGAATTTAAGCCTAGACTTAAAAGCTTTCCGACTACGACACATATTCTCATAAATAGGACCACTATCAGGCTTACCATACAGGATAATTGATATTCTAGCCTAGCCCGTTTGTGAGCCTCTCTAACATGTTTATTCCAACCTAATATGGACTTCCCTGCCCTCCTACATTCCCTATGGCTGCCCACTGAAGCTTCACTAAGTATATTGACAATGTTATTGTACAATTTGTCTATAATCAACCTATGCTCTAAATCGTGGCACATGCCATCTGTACAATTTTGCAATTCTTGAGGGAAATCAATAAATTTTAATTTATTATTACAAATTTCAAAATATTTGTCTTTTTCCACGTCCTGCCTTTCTCCCCAACCAACTTTACTATCCAAATAGGTTTTAACTGAACACTTAGGTTGTACTAAGCCTAGGTCACATTCTATCTCTAATGGGAAGTGGTCAGACCAAAACACATCATAATGTACCCTAGCCGAAACAACTGTCCGCCCTGCAGATTCTGTTACAACACAATGATCTAGCCATCGCTTACAGCCATGGGCCTCGCTGATAAAAGTATGTGTGTCAGAGGAAATACCCAGTTTTACTAAATCAATACATATCCAATTATTATCCATACAAAAATCCATTAACTCATCACAAAAAACAGCTGAGGGATGAGCATTAAAATCACCTAATATGTACACAGATTCTAGATTACTGTCTTCTACAATGGCACTCAACTCACCTAAACATTGAGTGAATAAGGGGAAGTTATCATATTGATCTGTAGGCATGTATACACATACAATCAAAATATCATGACTTTCGTGTGTCTTCGCCTTAATAGCCACAAAACGATCACTGTTACAGTTCACGATAGATACACTCGCAAACGCACTTTTCCGCCACAGAATTGCGACCCCTCCATGCGGCCTGCCGCGCAGCACACCCGCTGTGGGGTCCACTGAAGATTTTCCAGTGAAGTTGAAGTCCGAGTCTATGTCTCCAAGAATCGGCAGGTCATGTGTCAGCAGCCACGTTTCCTGTAGGGCTACAACATCCGCCGATTTGCATAGCAATCGCACACAGTCGATGCTTCTTTTAACATTTTTACAATTGTAACTAATAAATATACTATTGTTGTTGTGCCCCATCAGTCATTATTGTTTCCTTCTCCTTCCGAGTCTGTATACTGTCCCCGTCCGTTTCTGACTTATGATTTCTGAAGAAAACAAATCGTCTAAAAGTAATACCATCCGGCCACAGATTATCGTCCAGGAACATATCAATTTTATGGTTTGACACGTATAACTTAAACGCGTTATAGGACCTTTCCTTTTTCATATTAATCTTGTCCAATGTAACTTTCTCACGTGTCTTGTCCATAATATACTCGCAAATATCTTTTTCCGACGTCTCCTTGTTTACATTAGATATAAACACCGGTATTTTAATATCCGCTGCTTTAAATTTCGTTTCCGGATGTAATGTCGCTTTTCCCGTCTGGCCAATAAACCTGTTTCTAAATTTCTTACGTAGAACTAAAGTCCAATCATCGTCGCTATGTTTATTTTGCACCCAGTCGCCTTCCCTCCTAACCATGTCCGCCATAGTCAATCGCTCGCTATTTTTGTTATTGACATTGTCAATCGAGGGTACTGTCAACCCGCTTGTACCGTTTTTGCTGGACGTCGGCAAGCTCTCACGAAACTGAACCGATGCCGTCGTAGGTTGCAGCGTGCTGTGTGCGACAGAGACAGACTTATTGACGCTGGCGTTCGCTGTTTCATCTGCGCTCGCTCTCTTACCTGCTTGCGCGCGGGATATCTTACCATAAACATTGCGCTCGATGTCATCTTGGATACTGCAGTTAATGTCGGTATTAGATAAAATTGATAAGCCGGCTGGCCCACTATCAAGCAGATATGCCCCTCTTTTCCTCATATTCACGTGAGGGTTAACCATAGAAGTTAATTTTAGATTTTCCAGATCCGTCTGCATAGCCTGAACTTGCTCAATAGTAGCATATTGCTCTTTAATATTGTTAATCTCATTACGCACGAGTGTGACGTCCTTCAATAGTTTGGTTACGTCTACATGGTCGAATGAAACTGGAGGCAATTTTTGTAAATCACGAGCCACGAATACTGGGATGTTCTCCGGATCTATTACCTTCAGTAGGTATATTATATCCTCCAGGTCTCTCTGCTTCTTCCCATCTTTGCGCCGAGATATCTTTCTCTTCGCGGTCGTTACAGATTCGAAAAGCAGCGCTTTCGCCTCGTCGATGTCCGGTTCCGAGAACGCAGAATTACAAATTCTAATTAAACTTTCATTATCCATCACATCTTGTTTGTTTTGGATAAACGATAGCACCTCACTGATCACTATATTGCAATGTTTACACTTTAATTTATTTCCGCCGGCCATTGTTTACACAAAAACACGCCCGAACGTCAACGCTGTCCGAGCGGAACTGTGCGGAATACTTTAAGCAAATTATTTAATTTATATTTAATGCTGTAGGATTTTCTTATATATAAAATAAAATAAATATACATTTAAGTTTTAAAGTAAATTGTTTGATTATTAAAGTTGTTGTTATACCCGCCCAAACTGAAACTCCTTTCAGAAGCCTAGTCAGGGAAAACACATGAAAAATGGGAAAACAGAATAGAGAAGGCGACATTGTCAATTTTGCACGCGGGCGCTGAATCGGCCAGTGGTGGGCCTGGGCCTATGTCCAACAATAGTGTTAGCGACGTGCTCAATATATTAATGTTAATTGAGACAAACGTACCTAATTTTGTTATTATATAATTTTGTTATTTGTAAGAGGGTATTTATATAATTTATATGTGTCGACTGCGCGGATTTCTGCGACCCGCAGTCCGCAGCTAACCGCCAGCCCAATCGCACGACTACTCTCCATAGGTCGCTGGTTCAAATCCGGCTCGAAGGACCAATTTGTAAAGGTTGGATGTGAAAAATAACGAACGACTGTCTAAAAACTGATGAAGGGTCCGAAAGCAGCATACATATCGTCAAGCCAGGGCGTCAACGGGACGGGCGCAGTGCGCGGGGGAAGTATTTTAAAATATAATATACCCTCTCGCCACCGCGCCGCATTACCGATCTATTCTTTGCGCGCGACGTATGTATACTGCTTTCGGACCCTTCATCAATTTTTAGACAGTCGTTCGTTATTTTCCACATCCAACCTTTACAAATATGATGATGGGAAAGAAGATACTGTAAGGTAGGCCCCTCCTAGACCTTCACGTTGCGTCATCCAACTTCCAAGATTTCAACAACTGTCACACTCTGATGGTCCTTTGACTGGGCCCCCCACTGTCGATTCGGAACCCCACTGTCAGTAATGAGGCTAATGAGGGGGTGGGGGGACTTATCGTAGTGCAATCACATGTTGATGGGGCGGCAAACGTCGCAGTCTCAGAGGAGTGCGGCCCTGGCGGGCGGGGCTATAATCCTGTTTGCTCCCCGCTCCCCGCCCCGCGCCGCACCCCGCCGCTTGGCAAACAAACCGCTGTTTATTCACTTCAATAATACACTTGAATTAAATTTCTTATAGGGCCTGGTCATTTAGTTAAACCAGGTCTCACTCCGCACTATCCGGGTCGGTACTTGTACAGTGCCCGGTTGCCGTTGCGAGCGCCCTGATCGCGGCGGGAAGGTTGGTGGTGGGCTGGTCGTCGGCCCAAGTGAAAACACTTGGGCTGGCGCCCATGCGCTGCTACAAGTGCATGGGGACGGGGCACACCAGGGCGCTCTGCCCATCGTCTGTGGAAAGGGGCGCCCTGTGTTTCAGGTGCAGCAGGCCGGGCCATCGGATGGCTGACTGCACAGAGGCAAAAGCCTTCTGTGCAGTCTGCCACCAGGCCAAGCTGCCTGCTGCACATATGATGGGGGGATTGGTGTGTGCCCCGCCCACCACCAAGGGAAAGGCGGCCCCGCCCGGGGCCCCAAAGAGAAATGCCCCAGCGGCCCCGGAGGTCACCAGCATGGACGTCTAAATGCCAGTACACTGGCATTTAGACGTCCTGCAGGGCAATCTGAACCACTCCGCCCGAGCCCAGGACCTGCTCATGCAGGTCATGGCGGAGTGGTCAATCGATGTGGCGGCGGTGGCAGAGCCGTATTTTATCCCTCCGCAGCCCAACTGGGCCGGGGCTGCGGATGGTAAAGTGGCGTTGGTGGTGCCGACGACTGGCGGTGCGGTCCCCCTCTCTCCAGTGGAGAGTGGGCCGGGCTACGTGGCGGCTAAATGGGGAGAGATAGTACTGCTAGCTGTATATTTCTCCCCTAATAAGCCGCTGCGGGACTTCGAGGGCTTTCTGGAAGCCCTCGAAAGAGTCCTGCGGAGGGTTAGTCCGGCCCAGCTTATATTGCTGGGGGACTGCAACGCCAAAAGTGCGGAGTGGGGGTCGACCACCACCAACGCCAAGGGGGTGGCCCTCAGCGAATGGGTGGCTGAGATGGGGCTCGTGGTGCTGAACCAGGGCAGCGTCAACACATGTGTGCGACGGGAGGGGGGATCCATAGTGGACGTATCGTTCGCTACCCCCCTCATCGCTGCACACATCGTGGACTGGCGCGTCCTGGAGGACGTGGAGACCCTCTCCGACCATGTATATGTTCGGATGAGGGTCCAGACCGCGTCCGGAGCCCCATCTCCCATGCTGAGGGCCAGGAGGGAGGGTCTGCTCCCGAGGTGGGCGGTGACACGCCTCGACAGGGATATGGCGGCAGAAGCCGCCATGGTCGAGGCGTGGTGTGCTCCCCCGCCGGCCACCTTGGGAGTAGAGGAGAGGGTGGTGCAGTTCCGAGCGGCCCTGCAGTCGGTATGCGACGCGTCCATGCCCCGGGCGCGTCGGATACCGGCTAAAAAGCAGGTTTACTGGTGGAACGAAGAGATTGCGGCTCTTCGGATCACCAGTAACAGAGCCCGCCGGAACTACACCAGATGCAGACGGCGCCGACATGAGGAGTGGGAAGAGGAGCTCTTGTACGGGCTCCGCAGGGAGGCTAAAGTGGCCCTCCAAGCGGCCATCTCAAAGAGGAAGGATGAGGCGCGTGAGGAGTTCCTGGCCACGCTAGACCGGGATCCATGGGGGAGGCCATATAGGGTGGTGCGTAGTAAGATGGCGCACGCCCCCCCCATGGAATCCATGGAGCCGGAACTCCTCACGCGGGTCGTGGAGGGCCTCTTTCCCTCGGCGGCGGACTTTGCGCCGCCGAGCATGTCGGAACCGTCTGCGGAGCCGGAGGGTCCCGTCCATCTCGTCATACCGCCAGTCACGGATGACGAGATGGAACGAGTAGTGAGCCGACTGCGATCGTGCAGGAAGGCTCCGGGACCCGACGGCGTTCCTGGGAAGGCGCTGGCAGTAGCCCTGGAGCACCTCGGGAGCCGTCTTAAGTCCCTCTTTGACGATTGTCTCAAAGAGGGACGCTTCCCGAGGTGCTGGAAGGAGGGGCGCCTGTGCCTTCTCAGGAAGGAGGGCCGCCCGCCGGACTGTCCCTCCGGCTATCGCCCCATCGTCCTGCTGGACGAGATGGGGAAGATGCTGGAGAGGATCCTGTCCAGCCGCATTGTGGACCACCTGGTGGACACGGGCCCGGACTTGTCAGATAGACAGTTCGGGTTCCGGGAGGGGAGGTCCACAATAGATGCGCTGAGGTCCCTCAGGGACTTCAGCGAGGATGCGGTGGACAGGGGGGAGGGTGTGGTGGCGGTGTCCTTGGACATCGCCAACGCGTTTGGCACCCTCCCTTACGCAGTCATTAGGGAGGCACTTCGGTACCACCAAGTGCCTCCCTACCTTCGGCGGATAGTGGAGCACTACCTCAGCGGGAGGGTAGTGCTCTACGAGCGGAGCGGCCGGATGATGGCCCACGTCATGACGTGCGGTGTTCCACAGGGGTCCGTGCTCGGACCCCTGCTCTGGAACATCGGGTATGACTGGGCCATCAGGGGGGAGCAGCTTCCCCGGATGATCACCATCTGTTACGCTGATGACACGATGGTGGCCGTCCGGGGACGCGAGAGGGGCGAGGTCTTGGGGAGAGCGACGATTGCGACCGAGCTTATAGTCGGTCGCATAGCCAGGCTAGGCCTGAGCGTCTCTCTCTCCAAGACCGAGGCAATCACGTTCGGTGGGCCACGTTGGCAGCTGAGAGCCGGAGCCACGATCCCCGTAGGGGGAGAGCGGGTCCAGGTCAAGGCCAATATCAAGTACCTTGGCCTTGTCCTGGACCGCAAGTGGGATTTCGGGGAGCACTTCACGCGAAGTGCTCCCCGACTAGTGAGGGCGGCTTCGGCTCTGGGCAGACTGCTGCCAAACCTGGGGGGACCTGGGGCTCCGTGCCGGCGTCTTTATGCAGGGGTCGTGCGAAGCATGGCCCTGTATGGAGCGCCGGTATGGGCAGACAGGTTGTCGGAGAGGAATAAAGTGCTTCTCCGACGCCCCCAGAGGGTGGTGGCCCACCGAATGGTGAAGGCCTATTCAACGGTGTCTCATGCGGCGGCATGCGCCCTCGCCTGCACTCCTCCCTGGGAGCTCGATGCCCAGGTGCAGGCGAGGACATACGACGAGCGGGCGGCGGCCAGGGCGCGAGGTGAACGCCCTGACCGCGAAGTCGTGGAGAGGGCTCGTCGGCAGGTGACCCGCCGCATGAGAGACCGTTGGAAGAGCGGCTTGGAGGATTGCCCCTATGGTACCCGCACTATAGGGGCTCTCCTCCCGTCGTTTGAGGGGTGGCTGTCGAGGGGGCACGGGGGCCTCGGCTTCCGACTGACGCAGGTGATGACCGGGCATGGTTGCTTCGGTCATTACCTGCACAACATTGGAAGGGAGCCGAGTCCTCGGTGCCACGAGTGTGGCGCTCCAGACGATACGGCCCAGCACACACTGGAGGAGTGTAGTAGCTGGGACCGGGAGCGCCACGAGCTAGTGACGGCCACCGGGAGAGGGGATCTCTCGCTGCACAGTGTGGTTGCGACCATGCTGAGCAGCGAGAGATCGTGGGAGGCAGTGGCCTCCTTCTGCGAGACAGTCATCTCACAGAAGGAGGCCGCGGAGCGGGGACGCGAAGACGAAGTCGACGCGCCCCTGCTCCGGCGTAGGCGGAGGGGCAGGAGGCGGGCGCAGTTCGCCCGCCTCATGCCTTAGTGGAGTCCGTGGTGTAGGGACCACATTTTGGACTCCACCCGTCTGGGGGAAGGATCGCCGCGTTCGACCCTTCCCCTCTTTGGCGCGGGAGCACCGGCCACGCATTAAGCCGGTGCGGCCTGGGGACACAGTGGCTTGAAGTACATTGGGACCACACTGTGTCCCCACTACAGGCAGGAGGGTGAAACGCCGGAGTGGTTTTAGTGGGTAGTGACTCCTCATACCATCTCGAGGAGTGAGTCCCACATACCCCTCGACAGCCCTAAGTCGAAGGGATGCGTAAGAGCATTTCCACTCCGTCAAAAAAAAAAAAAAAAAAGGTCTCACTCCGCACTGTAAGTATAAAAATATACGCAGCGCGGCCCCGGCAATCGGGGCCAGTCTGTCAGGGTCGCGAGAGCGATGTGACGCATTTGAGTAAAGTACCACGCCGCCCCACAGTCCAAAGCTACCAGCCCTAGGTGAATCGTGTTACTGTCAATGTGTGCGTGATTTAGCGGTTCAGCGTAACACTGACTTTATTCCATGCGAGTAGGATTCAATTTGACTTGCAGTGAATTGAGTTTGGTGTGTTTATGAGATATTAACAAGCTTTCTCTAAGGGATAGGATCCGAAATGAGGTGATCCGCCAGAGTACTAAAGTCTTCGACATAGCTCAAAGAGTTAGTACGCTGAAGAGGCCGTGGGCTGGTCACATCTGTCGGGGAACCGATTACCGCTGGCGTAAACGAGACCGCGACTGGGCAAGCGTAGTGTGGGACGCCCCCTGGCTAGATGGAGCGACGATCTGCGTAAGGCGGCTGGCAGTAACTGGATGAGAAGAACCGAAGATCGGGTTAAGTGGCGCGCCTTGGGAGAGGCCTATGTCCAACAATACAAATACAATACAATACAAAATTTATTAATTATCTCAACACAAAGATTAAGTATAATTATAATGTATAAAATTAAAATGAGTACAATTTATCTTTTGTGAGAGACTGGTGCCAAAAATAGGATGAACCTGTGAGATCAGGTCACCAGGCACCACCCCATGGAATTTTTGCGCATCACCCTGCCATACCAAGCAATTAGATTTATAATTATTTACCTGATAAAAAACAAAGTACTGCGCAAATTATTAATTTAGAACATAGTTATTAATTTAGATGTGAGAGTATAATTTTTATCGGACTCTGGACTCTTTCGGGCTGATGATGATGATGATGATGAACAAGCTTTCTTAGGCAGTGCGCCTTCTGTACTATTTATTACCTATTTCGTGGTTAAACTTGACCTGGATTTCGGATTGGTCTTTAATTATGAGCAATTTTTCGTGAGCCCCGGGCTGTTGATTGATCAAAGAGGGTTTATCTCTTTGATAAAACCATTTATTTAGAGGAGCGAAGATGTTGAAAGAGAAGTTTTCGAAGAAAATAGTATTTATCTTATTAATATTATCACCAACGGGTACGATATATTGAAACCTAATATATTCTTTATTGCACATAAATTTTACAAAAAAAGGACAACATAAAAGTTTGCAAAGGTGGACTTATCTCTATAAGAGATCTCTTCCAGCCAACCTTCACTGTGGGAAAATCTAAAACAAGCGGTAGGTCAAAAAAAAAAAATGTGCATGGATATTGAAATTTTATAATAAAATAATAAATGAGTAGAATACATAGAATAAATGAGTAGGTATAGCTATTGATATATACTAATATAAGTTACTAAGTACATACATAATAATATATATAACATTAAACAATTACAACTATACGTATTATATACATAAATACATGCAAAATATATAAATATATAACATACCATACATATACATAATATATACTATATCACAAGTTAGATAGGAAGTGCTCTTTGCATCTCAGTTTCGCGTAATTTTTAACCCATATGAAACTGTAAGATAGAGAGGGAAGGTGGGAGATAGGAAGCTGAGCAGTGAGATAGGCTAAGTGAGACAACTTTAGCAGACCTCTGGCACTTCATAAAAACGAACCGATTTAATAACCCAGTATTACTATAACAGCCGTGCCGTGTGGTTTCCAGTAGAGTAGAATAGGACCATTCCAACTCTTCCCGTGGATGTCGTACAAGGCGACTGAGAGAATACATTATAAAACATCAATCAGGCCTCCCCAACCCGTCTGGCCAGTGCGGGGATTGTAGGCCAAATCCTCCGTCTGTCTTCGGCAATTTAGAGAGGGTTGTGCTCCTGCAGTGGAGACAAAAATAACCTGATGATGATGATGATGACTACAACAGCACCATACTGTCCTTATACGTGCTTGTGCGTAAATTATAGTAGGGCTACTGCAGCCAGCGTTCGAACATAGTCATCGAGAGGGGGAAAAAGTTATACGTCAACAGCATTAGTGCTTCTCTTTCTAACTTATAGCGTGGATTTTTTGGTGTCGGTCGATAGCGCGCTGGCGCAGTATCTTTGTACCGGCGGTAGTCCAGCAGTCATAGCCTAACTACTATTTTGTTACTGTCGGGGGGAGAAGGGGGGGGGGCAGTGTGTCAGACAAAGGTAAATAATAATATTTAAATTCTAATTCTGTTCAGGATACATTATTCGGTAGATAAAGCGATCTCGGTAGCAATTTCTAATTACTAAGTAATTTTTAATTCGCCCTGCTCATCGTACATCTTCGTTTTAGAACAAAGGAGCCGACAAAACGTCTGTCGGAGGTGCACAGGCAGCGCTGGTTGCGTCACTGCGGCGGCGGGACAGCTGTCCGGTGTCCGCCGGCAGTAACTGTGAAAAACGTCAATAATGTCGGGATAACATCAATTACTTGCGCCAGGGGGGCCGGCGGGGCGAGGAGGTGCGGGGGACGCAGCCTTTTGTTCTTGGGAACAGTTCGATTTTATCGCCATTGACTTCCATCTTAGCTGAGATCGACGACGAAATATCAATTTGTAAGTACGGGTACAGATTAACTACGTATCAGACACCTAGTACTTAAAATGAAACTACCTACTCTTTTAACCATATACCATCAGACAGTTAAGTCAAGGGGTATCACGGGGCGAAAAGCGGGCCAAGGAAAGCCACTTTGCGACATTAGATTGCGGAAAGTGGCGAACATCGTCTGTGCCTACCCCTCTAGGACAAAGGCGTGAGCATTATGTATGTATGTATCTGTCGGACAATACACGCAAATATGTATCTTTTCGATTTATTATTATTACTCCATATCTCCGACTCCGATGTGCCGGCGGCGGGCGGCGTTTGACGTACCGTGCTGCGCGCAAAAATATGTCTAAGGCACTCGACTAAGCGTTGTTATTACTCCTTACGCGCGGGGCGAAATCCACGCCGGGGCGGCTTGAAAAAGTAGGTACTTATGCGGTAGGTTCGATCGAGTGACGGAGGTTGTTCACGTGCCGAGTGCCGCACAGGAGGCGCATTTTGATTAAATTTTAAAGCGAGTTGGAAGTTTCTCGACTCGTCTTAAAATTTACCAGATATAGGTACACAGGGACTCGTAATTGTTTGCAGAAGTGACAGCCGACCGAACGGCGTGGTCTTGCACCTAATTTTATCGCGATAACATCCAAGATCTACCTTGGGTATCTACTTAGTCTCTCTATTGTTGTAACACGAACTGTTGACAGAAATTTTTTATTATAGTTTGGAAGAATTTCTTGGTGACGTTTTTAAGTTGTTTTCAAAGGACATCAGGGAGGGGGACTTTCGAACGTGGATAGGGAGTGGTGTAAGTGGCGTGAGTAGGGAGGCCAAGTGCTCGAGTATCGCAAGAACGCAGGCGATCGCCACAAGCTTGCGCAAGGTAGTGAAATTGCTCGCGAAGATACGAATAGAAAGGTGCTGAGGGACTATATAGAACATTATAGAGAAGTGACAACATATGTGAGTTCCTGCGCTGTCTTATCGGTAGCTAGTTCAACTGCTTCCGATACTCCGAATATATGTCTATATATTTGCCGTGTGGTTTCCGGTAGAGTAGAATAGGACCACTCCAAACTCTTGCCGTGGATGCGACTAAGGGAATACATTATAAAACATCAATCAGGCCTCCCCAACCCGTCTGGCCAGTGCGGGGAGTGTAGGCCAATTCCTCCGTCTGTCTCCGGCAGATGACAGAGGGTTGTGCTCCTGCAGTGGAGACAAAAATAACCTGATGATTATGATGATGATATAAGGTTCTGTTTCGGTTTCGGCCGAAACTGAGACCGAGGCCGAAGATTCGGTTTCGGCTGCAAATCTTGTTTCGGTGGACGAACGCTGATGTCCGTCCCTGCAGCTATCCCACAGTCGCATTGACGTTATTAAATTAAACGTCATTTACAGCGAAAGATACAGCAGTATTCAAAACATCATCTATTTAATTGATAAATAATTTTACTGTATGGAGGAATATTATAGCGTTCTTAATACATAATTACTGACTTGTGTTACTGATGTGTGGGAGTGATGAGAAAATTACCTAATATATTTATAATAATTTTATCAATAATAAATTGTAATAATTAGATGAATAAGATTTTTAGCGTTATGTACACTAGAAATAGTAATAATTATTGCATGCTCCAAGGCAGATCACAGAGCCCATTATACAAATATACTACCACTAACACCTGTGTACCGCAATAAAGTTTTTTGAATTTTGTGTTTAGGAACTAGACACCGACCGTCTTCCCTAGAGAGGTTCCATCGCCCTTCGTTGTCCACGAGAAAGGTGTCGGCGATCGCAAAGACAGAACTTGTTCATGTCGCATCGACAGGCGGGCGGGGGCCATCAATAACCGCCTCGTGGGAATCTCCGAGTCCACAGGACACACAACTCAGTGCGTCAACTCCGGAAATGTTTAGTTTATACCGAGTTCTCGCTACAAGTGGCCCGTCAGGGAATCACAGACAACAAAATGTCTTGTACACAACGATCTCTATGTACTACTAGATGGAGCGTTCCAAACAATCGCTCTGTTCCACGCATTTAATATTTACTTTGTATTTGTTACTCACCCTAGAGCAGATGATTTTCATCTCTTCATATTATGACATTTGAATAGTAATAAAATTATTTATAGATCGTTCAGTTCACGACGGCATGCACTCCCCACTCCTTCTCTGAATACCTTACATTTCTTTGTATACGTTATATTGTTACTGTGTAGTTCTACCTCCGTGGCGGAACGGGTAGCTCTCGGCCTGCCACGCCGGAGGTTGCGGGTTCGAATCCCGCTAGGGGCGACTGTTCGTATGATGAATATGAATGTTTGTACCCAAGTCTTAGATGTCTATATATTTATTTAAGTATGTCTATCCGTTATCTAGTAACCATACCACAGGCTCTGCCTAGTTTGGGACTGGATAATTGGTGTGAATGTCTGAGATATTTATTTATTTATTTTATTTATTTATCATTAAGCACTAAATTCATTGTCAAAGTCTAAATCATTTCGTGCATATGAGTACACTTGGTACATTTATACACGTCATTTTTTTATCGACTACCGCTTCCTAGGTGTTAGCGCTGTGAAGAAGAAACGGCGCAACAAACTTCACGCAACACATCTTTTAAAATCAAGTTTGCATACAATTAATAAAGTGTGTGCGAAGCTGAGGAAGGTAGACGGAAGCTGCTGGATACGGAGGGTGGAGGACCGGGTTTGGAAGGCCTATGTCCAGCAGTGGACGTCTAAGCGACATCCAAGTGTTCTGGGGTTTGTAGATCTATTCATTCGTGTATTAAAGCTTATTGGACCGTGACGACGGAAGCATTTAACAATAGAACCACCGTCTATGCTTCAGCGATCCCCGGAGACTTAACGCAGACTTCCTTTCCATTCCCTCTATTCCCACAATTACTCAACACTCCCCGCCAGTGTCCCGTCCACTAACGCTGAGAGATTACATTAACGCCAAAGAGAAATTCTTTTAAGTTCACCATTTGCATTAAAATCGCTCGAGATTGGATGCAAAAATATTCAGTTAGAACTCTTCGGAGCTCACAAAGGAACGACAAATTGATTCGCTTCCGATGCCGAGACGAAACAGCTACTCCATTTACACCTAATATTAAAGAGGAAAGGTCTGTATGTTTGTGACGAATAAACTCAAAAACTACTGGACTGATTTCAAAAATTCTTTCACCATTAGAATGCTACATTATCCCTGAGTAACATAGGCTAAATTGATTACTGTTAAAAATTAGGGATCCCTACTAAAACTTCAATGACGTAACCCAAGGTGTAGTCCTTCCTAATATTATAAACGCTAAAGTTTGTAAGTATGGATGGATGTTTGTTACTCTTTCACGTAAAAACTACTGAATGGATTTTAATTAAACTTTACAATAATATAGCTTATAGATAAGAATAACACATAGGCTACAATTTATAAAGATATTGTGTGAATTGTCCAAAATATCAAGTAAGTAGGAAAAAATCTACCATCTGCGAGCTATTCTGGCGTGCGCCATAAAATTATAATTTTAATGTCATAATGTTAGTTCTTTTCTACGCCACGCTAATATAAGTTACTCGAACGGGCACCAGCTAGTATGCAATAAAACAAAGAAGTATAACTTTAATGTTTGGTACTATTCAGATTGCTATGAGTTTGGACATTTGGAGCTGTATTGGGAGTGGACGTGGGCGTGGCCGTGTGGTTTCCGGTAGAGTAGAATAGAACCACTCCAACTCGTACAAGGCGACTAAGGGAATACATTATAAAACGTCAATCAGGCCTCCCTAACCCGTCTGGCCAGCGCGGGGAGTGTAGGCCAAATCCTCCGTCTGTCTCCGGCAGATGAGAGAGGGTTGTGCTCCTGTAGTGGAGACAAAAATAACCTGATGATGATGATAATGTGGGCGTGGGCGTGGGCGTGGGAGCGGGGGTGCGAGCGGGAGCGGAAGTGGGAAGGGGAGAGGATTGTGTAGTCCACGCGAGCGGAGCCGCGGGAACAGTTAGTCGCGTATATTGGACCTCGTACTTCGCTGCCCAGACTCACGAGATGGACTGTTTTTATTACCCATTGCAAAACGATAAAAGTAAAGATAACGTTGGGATTCTTATCGTTACATCTGTTTTTGGGGGGAATTACTCGCGACCCCAGTTCGGATGCTGTTACTACTACTATAGGCGCGCCAGCCTGTCCATACGTAAATTATCGAGAGAGGGATAACGTAATACGTGGACAACATAATTGCTTCTCTTTTTATTCTGCTGTGTACTAATAAAAAAAATAAAAAACAAAAAAAAACATTTATTTCAGGCATTGCCCATAGAGTGTTAGTAACAAAGATACCTTATAACTATGTTAGTAACTTAATATTAAAACAATAAAAATTAAATGTTTGTATCTTTGACGAGGTGGACGCGGGTCCAGTGCTGCGTAACAGCACTGTCCACGTCCAGCCTCGCCGCCGCAGTCTGCAGGAGGCTGTTGGAGCTGCCCCTCACCCGCTGGATCAGGGAAGCGATACGCTTTCTAATGATAGAAGAGAAGCTATCTACTCCAGCTTCTGCCAGCATCCCTGACGCACTGCAGTGACGTCGCAGCCCCATCGCCCCCCTGAAGGCATTATTATACTGAGTGCGCAGGGCCCTGTACGCTCCCTGTGTGTAATGCGTCCACAGGCTACACGTGTACAAAGAGTTACAATAGGCTTTAAATAGTGTAACTTTCACGTGTTTGGTACAACGTGCAAACCTGCGGGCAAGCATGTTAGCCCTGATGCACAACGCCCTGCGCTCCCGTTCCATGTCAAGTACTACACGCCGTGCTTTATTTTGCAGGCGACGTTTAACTGGCGGGAGAAAATGAGTACCGCTTGTTTAGAAATATTTAGTATTTTTTGACACGAGTTTGCCAGTTTACGCCCGCTGCTGCCGTACCCAGCGTGGAACACAGCGATTGTTTGGAACGCTCCATCTAGTAGTACATAGAGATCGTTGCTCATTTTGCAGCAGGTTGGAAGACTCAGCGGTTGGTTACCCCAAGTATCTCTCACACGATACTCAGCGCGAGAACGGGGTGAGTTTATGGAGACTGTAGTATCGAGTGGAGTCAATTATTGCGAATGAATACGAGCCATCGAGTCACGTCGCAACAATTTCCGCCGCTCGGCTCGTTACCGCGTCGCAGCGCTCGAGGGCGGCCGAGTCCAGCCGGGGGCGCCGACTTCCGAGCTTTTGTTTCCGACTGGTGCTTCCAATTGGGGTTGGTCGACCATGAACGGAGCAATGACGTGGCCAAAGAACCGCTGGTTAGAAAGAGAAGCACTTATGCGTTGACGCATAACGTTGTCCCTCTCTCGATCGACTATGTTCGCGGGCTGGGTGTAGAAGCCCTACTATAATATACGCACACACGGCTGGTGCGCCTGCAGTAGTAGTAATATACTTATGCTGTTTTATACTCTCTTGAGTTCACGGCGAAAAATTCTTGAATTGACCTAATTCTTATACTTCATCGCCATAGCAGAGAATACTAAAGTAACGACGTAAAGGAGCAACACGAAGTAGGAGGTGATCCTCTGAACAGTTTAACTTCGCCCGCAAAAATAAAGCACGGCGTGTAGTAAGCACTTGGTTAGAAAGAGAAGCACTATGTGTTGCAGTATAACGTTGTCCCTCTCTAGATTGTTGGGTGTTGAGTGGTGTGACTTGATGAATTGAAGGAATGTTTGTAAAAACAACAAATATATTGCATACTATCGTTGAATTAGCCGTGCTGTTCCCGGCTTCTCTAAAGTTACCGTGGATGTCGTCAACGGGACTAAAGGATTTACGGATAGCCCCAACGGATAGCCCACCAAAAGTGTCATTCTATTGGGGAGGCTTATGTTCAGCAGTGGACGTGTTTCGGACCGCGACCAGCTCGAGGACTTTACCTGAGTCGGAGCACTCTGGACACGGTTGAGTGCTAGAAAACGTACCTGGAGGGGGCTGGGGGAGGCCTTTACCCAAAAATGGGATCATCTGTACTGATGAAGGCCTTACCTGAAAATAAAAACATTAAATAATGTTAAACAGTTATTAAATAATAACAAAAATGACATGGAATTAACTATAATTAATTATGTACAGAATTAATAAAGTGACGACTTCTGTGAATAACAATTTACAATTACAGAAGGGCTAGAATAAAATAAATGTATTTATAGGCTAAGACGTCTGTTGGTCAAGTTGCCTGATAAATATTAACATTTAACAGGGAGAAATCTGATATCGAAAAGATTTTTTTATATATTTTTCCTCCAAAAATGTAATTGTATATATAAAATACATTATAGAACATCAGTCAGGCCTCCCCAACCCGTCTGGCCAGCGCGGGGAGTGTAGGCCAAATCCTCCGTCTGTCTCCGGCAGATGAGAGAGGGTTGTGCTCCTGCAGTGGAGACACAAATCACCTGATGATGATGGCTGAAGGGTCCTCTTTTATTATTTCGCCGACAAGTATCTTTCTAACTTATAGCGTCAATCTCTAGGCCGTTACCGCTCGATATCACGCTGGCGTAGTAACTTTGTATTGTCGGGGACAGCCCAGTAGAATGTTCTGCCAGCCGTGCTTTATTTTGTGAGTTATAATAAATTGTCAGGGGAGGTGCGTGTCGCTTCTGTGCGGAACGGGGTAGCTCTCGGACTGCCACGCCGGAGGTTGCGGGTTCGGATCCCGCTAGGGGCAAATGTTCGTATGATGAATATGAATGTTTGTACCCAAGTTTTGGATGTTTAAGTATGTGTATCCGTTATCTAGTAACCATACCACAGGCTCTGCCTAGTTTGGGACTGGATCATTCTGAGATGTATATTTATTATATTAGATTCTCTGCCACCGATGTTATTACAGTTCTGAGTTTGACAAACGAGTACTTACTCCTTTGTCAGTGGTAATCATTACTGTATCATTAGAGAGATAATTACAGTTATTACCCGAGCCATGTGTTCACTTTGATGCGCCGCTATCTGCGGCCCGCATCAGTCGCCAGGGCTGCCACGCGGCCCCGTGACGTGCGAACACTCACGGAATAGTTAATGTCATAAATGAGGCCCGCTGATGGCAAGCCCGTTGTCAAAGTAAAAGTTAAAATCATTTATTGCATATGAGTACACTTGGTACATTTATACACGTCATTTTTTTTATCGACTACCGCTTCCTAGGTGTTAGCGCTGTGAAGAAGAAACGGCGCAACAAACTTCACGCAACGCATCTTTTAAAAATCAAGTTTGCATACAATTAATAAAGATTTTGCGAAGCTGAATTAACATTAGTACCAGGCATCATTGTCATTCAAATAATCGTTTATTTTATAATAGGCTTTCTTACAAAGTTGTTTTTTAATGTGAATCTTAAACTTTCTGTCCATCATATCTAAGATTTCCTCTGGTAGTTTGTTGTAGAAACGTATACATTGCCCCGTGAACGATTTGCTGACCTTACTTAGTCTTAACCCTGGTAAAACAAGTTTATTTTTATTTCTTGTATTATAACTATTATTGTCACAGTGCCTCAAAAAGAGAGATACATTTTTTCTGACATATAAAATATTATCTAAAATGAATTGACCAGCTACTGTTAATATGCTTATTTCTTTAAACTTTTCTCTTAATGAGTCTCTACAACGCAGATTATAGATTGCCCTAACTGCTCTTTTTTGCAAGATAAAAATGGTCTCTATATCTGCTGATATATCTGTTGATACTGGTATCATAACTATACTAATTGTATTATGATTGATCAGTGGCAGTACCGTACTATATTCGGTACCTTGGCCTAGTGCTTTGGTCATTGGCCTCGAGAGCCAGATGTCGTGGGTTTGATTCCAACTGGGTAATTTAAGTTGGTCTCGGTCTGGATGTTATATTTCTAAATTATCCTATCTGTTCGGTTATTGCAATATTTTTAATACGTGGGTATATCTATAACACGTGACAAAGCGCTCTCCGCCGCTGTATCGGACAGAACGCTCGGCTCGGGAGCGATCGCATCGTTGGACACATCATCAGGGTATTTTTGTCTCCACTGCAGGAGCACAACCCTCTCTCATCTGCCGGAGACAGACAGAGGATTTGGCCTACACTCCCCGCGCTGGCCAGACGAGTCGGGGAGGCCTGATTGATGTTTTATAATGTATTCCCTTAGTCGCCTTGTACGACATCCACGGGAAGAGTTGGAGTAGTCCTATTCTACTCTACCAGAAACCACACGGCGGCATCGGTGGACACGATATATATGAATTACTAGCTGTTGCTCGCGACTTCGTCCGCGTAGGTTTACACACTGCTTTTAAAGATTAGTTTGGATAAAAATTATCTTATGTCCTATTCCGGGACCTAACCTATATGTGTGCCGAGTTTCATCCCGATCCGTCCAGTGGTTGAAGTGTGATTGAGTAACAAACATCCGAACTTTCGCATTTCTAATATTAGTGAGATAAAAATATTCTATTTGCCGCGTGGTTCCCGGCTTACAATAGGGCCACCGTATGGCCAGCGTTCTCCTGTGTGTGTATGTTAAGATCATTACTGCGATCACCAATCCGCCTGCCAAGCGTGGTGATTATGGCAAATCCCCCAATGGACAACTTACCAAAAGTGGTATTCAATCGGGGCCTATGTCCAGCAGTGGACGTATTTAGGCTGATGATGAATAATATTCTCGGGATTTGGGATTTCAATTAAGGACTCTCATCATCATCGTCATCAGTCTGTTTAGGATACTCGAGTGCAGTTAAATCAGTGCCAGCCTCACAGCGGAGTTACCTCGAGCTCAAAGTCAAGGTGAGTGGATTACCTCGTGTTTTGGGTAAGTAATGCCTGTATTATGAACTAAACTAGACCCTTCTCTGACTATCGAAGATTCCACCACACTATCCTTGTTAAATTTCCATAGCACAGGAGAAAATCCTAGTTTGGGATTAAGCAAGTGTGTATAATATTTATTAAGCTCACTTACTATATACATTCACAAATAATGCTCACGCCTTAGTCCCAGAGGGGTGGACAGAGACGATGTATCGCTACTTTGCGCAATTTAATGTCGCAAAGTGGCTTTCCTTCGCCCGCTTTTCGTCCCGTGATACCCCTTGACGTGATGTGTTGCGAACAACATCGCCGCCTTGTTGAGGTACCACGATTAGCTAGGGAAATAATTGTCCACCTCCAGAGCCCGCATGATTCGGTGAGGCTAATAGTGCCCGGAGTACGCCCAGGGATATCGGCACGCTTAGGACCAGGCTACCCTCTGGACACGCATCCATCGGCACGGCAGACCTTGGATTGGCGGATGGGACAGGGATCGGGGTGAGGGATACAGGAGATGGGGGCATGGGTAAGGAGTATAGGGTATGTATGGGATACCGCCATGCGAAAGGATAGTGGAATTGTAGTAGCGATAACTCTGTAAGCCGGGACCTCATACCCGTGACTCGTCTGGACAGCACAGGACAGGCAAATACCAGAACCAAGTCCACTGACTAGTAAATAAAATAAATACTATCTTTGGTATAGAAATCACGGTCTAATACATTGCCAATGTTAAATAAAAAAAAAATTAAACGAAAAATAAGTAATTAAATCATATTTCCATTTCTATGTACGACAAACCGACAGAAATTGGTGAAAAAAAATGTCACTATATGTGTCATTATTGGATCTAATCAAAATCGCGACAAGTAACTTCAATTTTGGAAAATTAATTTATTTCCGCTTTTTCCTAACCACTAATAACCAAACTTTCTCATTTTATAAAAAAAAAAACTTACTATATGTATCAAATAAAAGTCACGTACAGTCAGATATGTCAGTAAACAGTAACAGAGTTTAGAAACCTTCGACTTATAGACCCAGAGATTCTGTAAAAACCACAGGCGAGGAAGAAAGGAAACAAAAATCGTAGAGCAGGTGCAACGTGACCACAGACTTTAGTATCGACCAAGGTCCTAATTTTCAAAAGAGCTTGCATAATACAAGATGCACGGCATCCCCGGGCACATACACTTGGTCACGAACCTTTAACCTCCAAAAAACCCTTAGCAGAAAACCAGCTTTGGTAGACATCCACCTGGGATGCATTGGATGAAAGAGGTGGTAAATATTTGAACGGCTGTAAGATTACTTGGTAGACGAGTCTATTAGATTTGCTGCAGAATTATTGAACACCACTTAAATTGTGAAAGCGTCTAGAGACACCGAAACAGACGTAGCTACAGACTCCATTTAAATTGGCCACTGTGTTGGTAATACTGATTTTATATATTGATTTAATTTCACAGCAATTAAACTATTATATACAAGTTATTATAAAATTCTAATTATGCCAATTACAAAAGGAAGGGTGACGTGCGACCACTCACGGAATAGTTAATGTCATAAACGAGGCCCGCTGATAGCAAGCCCGTTGTCAAAGTCAAAATCATTTATTGCATATGAGTACACTTGGTACATACACGTAATTTTTTTTATCGACTACCGCTGTTAGGCTGTAGGTGTTAGCGCTGTGAAGAAGAAACGGCGCAACAAACTTCACGCAACACATCTTTTAAAAATCAAGTTTGCATACAATTAACAAAGATTTTGCTTAGCTGAATCAACATTAGTACCAGGCATCTTTGTTATTCAAACAATCGTTTATTTCATAATAGGCTTTCTTACAAAGTTGTTCTTCAATGTGAATCTTAAACTTTCTGTCCGTCATATTTAAGATTTCCTCTGGTAGTTTGTTGTAGAAACGTATACATTGCCCCGTGAAGGATTTACTGACCTTACTTAGTCTTAACCCTGGTAAAACAAGTTCTTTATCTTGCACAAAAGCATGTATCATAGCTTTGTAGCTATACCCGACTATGTCCCGTAAAACAAGAAGCGTGCTAATTGAATTGACTGTAATTATGACCGATGACCTAGGTGTAGAGGCATTAGCGAACTGGTCGACATAACCTGCAGTACGTAGAGTCGTCGGGTGAGCTGGTTAGAAACGGATCAAAACGTGATACGACTTAAGTAGTTTTGAGGTTAGAAGTCCGCCACTCCTCTAACTCTAAGCGAGGATTAACGGAGGTCTATGCATACCTATAATAAAACTTTAACTGGTCTATGTCTGTACATGGGAGATATTGTAGAAAAATGTGTATGAGGGGTCTTTATAAAGCCAAAAGAAGCAAAAATAACTGTTTTTAGAATTTTTGTCTGTATGTATGTTTGTTACCTCATCACGCAAAAACTACTGTATGAAATTTGATGCAGTTTTCACAGTTGTCTTGCTGGAGGTCTAATTTAAAACCTAGTGCATGTTTCATCTTGATACGTTACTTAGAACCTGAGGTATTAACTTGGGAGCGGGAGTAGGAACTGGAGCAGATTCTGTAGTCCACGCGAGCGGACCCGCGGGCACAGATGGTAAATTATAGAAATTAAGAGTCGAAGTAGGAAAAAAGGTATGGGAAACAGTAAAAAAAACGTAAAATTTATTCATATGTTGGCAATAATGTTTACAAGCAAAAATAGACTTTAAGATGACGAGCATTTTCATATCGCTGCTGTGTTTTATCGTCTTGTAGGTAATAACTCATTTTGCAAATCAGTTTCCACTTTCCGCGTTCATTGTACGGCTATCAATAATAATCGCGCATTTGTCGGGTTAATTATGTGCGGGTGAAATTAATCCGGCGTGTTATTTCCCCGCGGAGCGCCCCGCGCCCTGCGCCCCCGCCCCGGTCGGGCTCCACCGCCGCCCCCGTGGGATTCAAACACACAGGTTACATGAAGTCGAGTCTGAAATGAAATATTATTGCATTAACAGCCCAGAATAACACAATATGTATTAATTATTATCTCTTCGTTATAATCAGGGATTTGCCGTGTGGTTTCCGGTAGAGTAGAATAGGACCACTCCAACTCTTTAGAAGCACTTTTTCAATCACTCAATTTCACATTTCATAAAAATTTTATTCTGCCTTGTTTTCCAACAAAATACAATATTTAATATAATATATTCTTTATTGTACAACTTAAAAGTAAATACAGTAATAAATGGTGTGTACAAAGGTGAGCTTATCTCTAAAAGAGATCTCTTCCAGCCAACCTTACAGGGTGTGAGACAAGGCAGTAAAAGCGAGGGGGGGGGGGGGGCAAAATAAGTGCATAATAGATTACATAATAACTACATACCTGAACTATATATATATATAATAAATAATAATAACTATAATAAACATATATAAATACATACATACCATATTATACTGAGTGAGACAGATAGTGCTCTTTTAGTTTAGTTTTAAAGGATGTCACCGACGTACTATCTCGAATGCCCGTCGGCAGTTTATTCCACATCTGCGCGGCTCGGACAGTAAAGGAATTGAAAAAGAATTTGGTGTTGCATTTGGGGGCTTATTCCAATAATCCCCTGCGAAAAATCCCCTTAAGGGGATTTCTGGAATTTTTTGGAAAATTTGTCCAGAAATCCCCTGCCGATGCTCAAAGGAAGGAATAGGATAACGGCGATGTTCACCACATATCACTCCAAGTGGTATTAAATTGCCAGGATCGCGCAAAGTGGCGGTGCATAGTCTCTGCCTACACCTCAGGGACCAAAGCGTGAGCATTATGTATGTATGTCAAATAAATTCAATTACAAAAGTCTCTTACACATGTACATCTAAGGGGATTTCTGGACAAAAATTCCAAAAATCTTGGATAGGTGAGGGTCTTGGTGATGCAGGCACTAATTAATTTGGAACAACACAATCTATTATTTATTTATGACTGTGACGCTCATGTCGAATGCAAGGTGGGTACATGAGACTTGCTGGTAGCTTTGTGAAGGTCCTCTCGCAGTGGCGGGGCCCTCTGGGAATTTTAAACGTGTCCGCGGCTCACGTTCGTTACGTGCCGCCTTAATTTATTAACGGATTACGTCGTTTGCTGCTGATGTAAACTCGTCACCATTCGTATGAAAATGGATGAGTATATTTTTTGCTTTGTGGTTCCCGACTTAGAATAGGGCCACCCCAAATCTTCCTGTGGGTGTCGTCAAGGCGACTAAGGGACTGCACCAGGGTTGGGCATACATTCTATACTCCTGTGTATATTTAGATCGTTACTGCGATCACCAATCCGTCTGCCAAGCGTGGTGACTATGGCAAATCTCCTAATGGAAAGCCCACCAAAAGTGGCATTCTATTGGAGAGGCTTATGTTCAGCAGTAGACATATATGGGCTGATGAAGATTTTTTTTTAAGGTTGGCAACACCACATGATTAAATATATATACCATAATCTAGTTTTTAATTTTTTCATGATGGACATTCATTTCAATTGCGTGCATAGTCTCTGCCTACCCCTCTGGGACCAAGGCGTGAGCATTATGTATGTATGTCAAATAAATTCAATTACAAAAGTAGCTTACACATGTACATCTATGCGGGCTTATTGCTAAAAGCGATAGGATTTAGACAACGATAGGACATTTCACGTATACAAAATCCACACCGGGACTATCATCATGTCAGCCTTTAGACGTCCACTGTTGGACATAGGCCTTCCCCAATGAACGCCACCACACCCGGTCCTCCGCATCCAGCCGCTTCCGGCCACCTTCTTCAGGTCGTCGGTCCATCTGGCGGCGGGGTGTCCCACCCTGCGCGTGCCAATCCGTGGTCTCTACTCCAGAACTCGTCTGCCCCAACCGGGACTATATTACTTATTTATTTATATATCTATATAGTTTTCGTTTTATTCACCCCATACCATACCAGTGAAATAAGAGACGCGGGGTCGGTAATCAAAATAATATTGTGTTAGGACGGGATAACTATATTACTGGTCGATGGTCGCGTCGGGCTCTACACGACCGATATGTACTAGTGTGCATAGGGGAGGGGGCGGGGGGAGGGCAGGGGGGGAGGGGGGATGTCATCACCCGAAATACGTCCACTGCTAAAGCCTCCCCAATAGAATGCCAATCTTGGTGGGCTGTCCATTGGGGGAATGGCCACAGTCACCACGCTTGGCAGGCGGGTTGGCGTTACTACGTAAAGAAGCGACACTCACCTCCCCGCCAGTTAAACGTCACCCGCAAAATAGAGCACGGCGTGTATTATGTAGCCAGAACGAGAAAGAGAAGCAGTTATATGTTGCCGATAACGTTGTCCCTCTCTCCATAGTTCTCGCATGTGTACGGACAGTGTACTGGTATGCGAATAAATATGTTCGCTTGTGTGGAGATATACTCACCATCATCAGCCTAAATACGTCCACTGCTGGACATAGGCCTCCCCAATAGATTACCACTTTTGGTAAGTTGTCCATTGGGGAATTTGCCATAATCAACACGCTTGGCAGGCGGATTGGTGATCGCAGTAATGATCTCAACATACACACACAGGAGAACGCTGCTGCCCGTCCCTGGTGCAATCCCTTAGTCGCCTTGACGACACCCACGGGAAAGATAGGAGATAATATACTCGTATTTATCTAAATATGCTGGCTCAAAAGGATATGTCCCTTTTTCCAGAGCCGTAAAACACATTTAAAAAAAAACTACTTATATATGACTGAACAAAACACATAGTCTTATATGTACTGTCTATTCTTTATTATTTATTTATTATTTGACGACCTCCGTGGCGGAACGGGTAGCTCTCGGACTGCCACGCCGGAGGTTGCGGGTTCGAATCCCGCTAGGGGCAAATGTTCGTATGATGAATATGAATGTTTGTACCCAAGTCTTGGATGTTTATATATTTATTTAAGTATGTATATCCGTTATCTAGTAACCATACCACAGGCTCTGCTTAGTTTGGGACTGGATAATTGGTGTGAATGTCTGATATATTTATTTATTATTATTCCCCTCGCAAACAGAACCAAATAACTTCCTGTCTTGCTCTGAACTCCGTGTCGATTCACGGTCACGAACGGAAGATCAATAATATCAACTATGTTGTTCTAGGTTAGGGGAGAGAACGGAATATGGCAGCGGAACGGCTGGCGGGGTAAACAAATAGAGACTCTATATTTATAACGTTATGATATTAAACCGTAAAACTAGTCAGGGCCGAATTTCTGCCAAGGCCATAGAAATCCTATCAAAGTAGAATAGTAAAGTAGACGCGACACGCGTGCCGTCGAATTGCAATATATTGCAGAAACTATCAAGTAGGATAAGTAGGATTGCACAATTGTAAAAACTAAATACAGTTACAAATTTGGGTAAGAAGGCGAGCTTATCTCTAAAAGAGATCTCTTCTAGCCAACCTTAGGGTGTGAGACAAGGCACTACGAGCGAGAGGGGTAAAAAATTGCATAGCTAATAGACTGCATAATAACTACTCCTAACTTTTACTTTTACATATTTATACAACATCCAGACCAGGACCAACTTGTACAAATTTGTATGTCCCCAGTGGGAATCGAACATACGGTCTCCGGCGTTCGAGGCCAATAACCAAGCTACTAGGCCAACGAGACGGTAGTTGCGGCCTGAACGCAGCTAGAGTGTATGTATAGTCCAGCTTTCTACGAGCATACACGCTCTCATATTAATTTACATATGAATATGAAGTCATAAATAAGCTTGTTCGCTAGACTCACTGGCATCAAATAAGTTGCCTTTCGGTGGTTCCTACACAAACTCCCGCAAAAGAAAACTCTATCTCGCGAATACTTGCAGTAGTAAATACAAACTTGTAAAGGTAACTGAATTCCAGCTGGAAATCGAAGCGAATTCATTGGAATGGTAAGTGTAGTTGGGAATTCAAATGGTAACGCTCGGTAACGTTTGTATAGTTAGTGTCCCGTTACTCTAAAGAACCATTTCGCAAAGCTACTTGCAACAGATTCATGTACCTCGCATTTGTCTTGAGCGTCACAGTCTCAAAAAAAAAAAACGATTTCTATGTACTATTAGATGGAGCGTTCCAAACAATCGCTCAATGCCGCAACTCGGTCACATTCACAATGAAACTTGTGCAGTTACTACGCAGAACATTTAATTATTTACTAAATATTGACGCTATTTACCCGTATCATCAATCATCATCATCATCAGGTTATTTTTGTCTCCACTGCAGGGCTCTCATCTGCCGGAGACAGACGGAGGATTCGGCCTACACTCCCCGCGCTGGCCAGACGGGTTGGGGAGGCCTGGTTGATGTTTTATAATGTATTCCCTCAGTCGCCTTGTACGACATCCACGGGAAGAGTTGGAGTAATAATTAAATGTTCTGCATAGTAACTGCACAAGTTTCATTCTGAATGTAACCGATTTGTGGCTCTCTGAGCCGCAGTTGCGTGGAACACAGCGATTGTTTGGAACGCTCCATCTAGTAGTACATAGAGATCGACAAATAAATAATAAACAGATCGTCTTGCTTGAAATTGAAATATCGTATTGTGTTGGAAAATATCCTTTCGTCCCATTTCGTAACCAGATTTCGTAACTGGCTACGAAATGGGAAATGCAATTTCCCAGTTCGAAGCCAGTTACGGAATGGGACTCCTTCGTCCCATAATATGGCGGATGGTTACCCGGCTTTGAATGTGGCCACTCCCAATCTTCGCGTGGATATCGTCCAGGCGACTAAGGGTTCTCCCACAGCATCAGATCATTACTGCGCACACCAATTCGCCTGCCATATGTGGCTCGTCACCAGATGAACAGCTCACGTAGAGCGTCATTCTATTGGGGAGGCTTATGAAAGAAAAAGAAAAAAAAAAGAAAAACATTTATTCACTACCACAATTGGCACACACAAAGAAAAAACCAACAAAGCAAGAAAAAGGAAAAAAAAAAAACTTATAAGAACTAGAGAAAACAATTTAAATTTTTTTACATAGTTAAAATAAGTAGTATGCGTGTGCCGTGGCAGCAAAAGGGCAAACGACTCAGCATATGCCTATGCTTATGTTCAGCAGTGGACGTGTTTCGTCTGATGATGATGATTGATGATGTAGTCGCTGCTCGCTGCACTGATGCACCGAGCAAGGAACCAGGTCGCCGTATCGATTGCCCCGCGCCGCCGCGCAGTCGCCCTTGTCTCCGCGACGTAGGGCTGAACGCTTCCTGAAATTCTCTTCCGGGAATAAGATCCGGGACATGGAGATTACAGTAAGAAGAATACTGAAGGTCTTCCAGAACAGTGATGGTAAGGCTTTTCCATTAGCCGTCTCAACGTAGATTTTGCGTCAATGTACATGGATAGGCAAGTGCATGAATATAATGACGCGAAAGATTCTGGAAAGTTTGAATGGAATCTTTTTTTTATATACAAAAATGGTTATCACCGAAACTTAGGAGGTTACAGAGGATAGTTGGGGCCCTCTTTTAGTCCTATAAATGTCTGTGCCAGAGGGCCTTAATATAGGGAATGAGATGTGGACAAACAAATTTTTTAAAATGTTATATCGAAGAAATTTATGTGTTCTACTTGTTTGTGAATTTGTGTTGTGTCACTGAATATATCTCTATCCATCTAAAGCCCCAAAGTATCGCCCTAGATACTTCAAGCAACCATATATAAACGGGACAGCTATTATTTTTCAATTAAATGACAACCCTAACTCGTTACGTTACGCACTGTGTTCCAACGCTGCATTTGTACTAACTGTGCGAAACGCTTTAGGAACTAAACGCGTGATGGATGATGTCGTATAACATTATTGGTTCTGAGACTTAAGATTGAGTATCGAGTGAGAATTCCCACGGTATCAATAGTGCTTCAGAACGGCGCCGAGCGAGCGACAGCAACATCAAAAACAACAGCAAAAAGAGAAAAACTTATGTTGTTGTTGATAATTTTGTCCTTCTCTCATTCGACTATGTTCACGCGCTGGGTGCAGTAGCCCTATAATTTACACACACACGCACGTTTACGGACAGACTGGTACGTCTGTAGGAGGTGAATAATTCTGTTTGCTTGTGTGGGTGCGGTGGCCGGATGACAGAGAAAGAGAGAGTCAGCGTCTTGGCAGAACCGGTAAATTCAGGGGAAGCAAATCAGAACAATTTATATGTTTGTTTTCAACTGAAACTTCTCGGTTTAAAGAATAAACTTTTATCTTACGATCTCCAAAGTAATTTGATAGAGTTTTCTAGTTTCGTTTAACATATCATCTTTTTCGTCATGCTGTAACGATACTGTTATGTCATCTAATTCTGTGTTTCCATGGGAAAAGATGTAATTTAGATAATGCAAAAATGTAGGAGACCAAATAAATTATTTTTAACTAGCTGTGCCCGCGGCTCTGCACACGTGAACTACAGAATCCCCTCCTCTTCCCGCTCCCGCTCCCCCTCCGCCAAAACCTCCGCCTCCGCTCCCGTTCCTGTTCTCGCTCCCGCTCCCGCTCCCACTCCCAGCTCCAAATGTAGTCCAAACTCATCGCAATCTGAATAGTACGGAAACCTCCTTCTGAATAGTACGGAAGGCTTCCGCACACGCCGTGGAGAAAATCCAGAGATCCCTAGACGCACTCCCCGCCTGGTTGGCGAGGTGGAGGCTCTCGATCAATGTCCAGAAGACTCAAGCCATCGTTGTGGGTAAATCACGACGCTTCCCGCCAAAAACCCGTCTGCTCGGGCAGTCAAATACCTAGGGGTTCACATAGACCGACGCCTGAACATGGACAGCCAAGTGAAGCACGCCATCGGGCAGACGCGCGCAGCTCGCGCCCTGCTACGCCCGATACTAATTTCTGCTTTACCCCTCAGAGTCAAGACAGGCGTCTACAAGACGTACATCAGGTCGAGGCTCACCTACGCAGCCCCAGCGTGGTACGCGCTGGCCAACCAGACTCTCCACAACCGGATGCAAGCCCAGCAGTCACTGTCGCTGCGCACCATCGTCCGAGCGCCGCGTTTCGTCAGGAACGCCACTATCCAGCGGGACCTAAAGATGGAACCCCTGGATAAATTCATACGACGCCTCGCTACGACCATGTTCCAGCGCGCGAACAACTCCGCGTTGCCACATATCCAAGAGACCGCGCCCTATCACGCGCTGAGCACGCGAGCCGGCGAGAAGAAAAGGTCTCAAATTTATCACAGCGGAGTCTCTCCGCGCTCCAAGGACCTGCCCGTATTAACGGGCAGCGCACGAAGCCCCTGGTAAGAGGCCATTGCCTCGGTACATGCTCCCCGCCCCCCCCCCGCACCCGCACCCCCCAAGGGGTGAGAAGACATCTCGTGATAGTACGGAAACACTATTATGTGCAATATATTGCATACTAACCAATTAATGTATTTGAAAACTAAAAATGTCCATAACTTTTGATAGAGTAAACCGATTGCGATGAAATAAAGACTAAATGTTAAGTGAAGTTAAGCCCCATGTTTCTGTGAAGTCTCAAAATCCTTTCATTCTTTTTTAAGTGATGCGTGCACTACGGTGAGATATGTCAATATTTAGTAAATAATTAAATGTACTGAGTAGTAACTGCACAAGTTTCATTGTGAATGTGAAATAATTGTGGCTACTCGCGTGGAACAGAGCGATTGTTTGGAACTCTCCGTCTAGTAGTACATAGAGATCGTTGGCTGCGAGTCTTATTTACGCCGCTAAGACATTCAAGTAATAAATGTATTTAATTAAGGAGGCCGAACGCGGAGAGCTCGACGCAAACAAGTCGCAGCGCGATCCGCGCAAAATCCGGAGCATTGAGGCCCTGGTAATGGGGGTATCAGTCAAACCACCCCCGGGGGCGCCGCCGAGAGGGGCCCGAGGAGGCTATAGCCCATGAGGTAGATCATTAGATAGGTAAAACCGTGTCAAAATCAGAGTCAAAACCCTTTATTGAACATGAGCAGGTTCCCTTAACCTTTATACACCATCATCAACGATATCTATGTACTACTAGATGGAGCGTTCCAACAATCGCTCTATACCACGCAAGGAGCCGCAACTCGGTTACATTCACAATGAAACTTGTGCAGTTACTACACAGAACATTTATTTACAAAATATTGACGCTATTTACCCGTAGCGTCAATATTTAGTAATAATTGAATGTTCTGCGTAGTATCTACACAAGTTTCATTGTGAATGTAACAGTTGAGGCTCCCGGAGCCGCAGTTGCGTGGAACAGAGCGATTGTTTGGAACGCTGCATCTAGTTCGATTTTAGCGATGTATAATCATAATGGCGATGCCTGAAAAGCAGCGTTTCGCTGAGGCATCGACCAATTCATCTGACTATGTACTACTTATAAATACTTAATTGTTGAACTGAATGATGTCGTTGAATAAATTCTCTATTATTATTTCGAGATTCTAAGGTCTTGTCTCGTCTGGCCAGCAAAATCAAAATGGCCAGACGGACTTCCTCCGGCTGAGGAGTCCAAGCGGTCGGAGGTCAGGGCGATAGAGAGAGAAACCGACGGACAATCCGGGTGGTGTCCAGCAGCACCGCCTTCTGCATCACCGCCGGAAGCGAGCCCACGCGGAGTTCCAACCGCCTCGGGTGGTCAGCGAGGCTGATTGGAATTAACCCGTTCGCAGACAGGACTATACCCAAGTAGCAATCAAGAATAGTGACTAAATCCTACATATCTATACTTTATCTAAAGTTGGATTTGGTTATATCAAAAAAGTTTTCGTTAAGTCATTTTTTTCTTTAAGACTAACTAGTTTTATACTACTGCTACTTTAGCAAGTTCAGAATACCCAAAACCAAGTTAAGTATTCTCAAAACTGTTTTGTATTAGGTATGCCTACAGTTAAAACTAAAAATCTTTTTTAACTGTACTCAGATTATTTGAAGGCTCACTTAAAACTCATTCAAATAATTCAAGCATCTGTTTAGTCTTCCAAAGTAAAAATTAATTTTGTAGATAAACTTAAGATAATAGTAACACCAAATTCTGGGAACCGTTTTTCTGAAGAACATTTTATTCCTTTATTACTCAAATTAATCAGTTTAGAGTAAAAATACATTTAACGGGACGTATTTATCAAATGGAACCAAGTAGAAAGATGGATGACGTTGAAAAATTAAAAAGATCTGGTAATTTTCGTTCGAAATTCGAAATATAAAAAAAATAGTTTAAACAGAGTGCAAGCTGCAAATTTCAACAATGCATCATCTTCGACTCAGACCTCAGTGTCGTTATTAGGAACTACAGATCACGAGGAAGAAGATACTGCGGAAAATTGGGAAATCAAAATAGTGGACAGTAATTCCGATTCTAATGAATCGAAAGGTGATGATTTTAATTTTAGAGACCAATTAAGAAACTGGTCTATTGGTCACAATATACCACATACTGCAATCAATGGCTTATTGCAGATTATAAATAAGCATGATCCAGGTGTTGTGCCAAAAGACGCAAGAACACTTCTGAATACAGTAAAATCTGTAGATATCAAACTTTGTGGCAGTGGAGAATACTGGCATAATGGATTTAAAAAATATATTTTACAGTATTTTGGAAATTTGGATAAACATATCAATCAATTTACATATAAATGTAAATATCGATGGGTTACCTACATACAAAAGCTCAAAAGTAGAGTTTTGGCCAATTCTATGTAACATTCCTGAGATGAACACTGTGAATTTTGCACTACTTATACGTCATCAAGTGAATAATTTATAAATGAATAGTTTTTTTTTGCATAAACTTCTTTCCAGCACAAAATACACTAGAATAATAAAATGACAAGCTAAGAAAATATCAAGTAATCTGGTGTTAACTAAATCAACCTAAAGAATCATTTAATTCTAAGTAGTATTAAATAGTAATACATCAATACGTTGTTTAGTATAAGTTAAATGTAATATCTCTTAACTAGCATTACTTTAAATCTAACTTGTCTTTACTTTAGCTAAACTAGCCTTACAAAATCAATATTGTCTAAAGTTTTACTTCGTTAGGAAAAATAAGATTTAACGCCATTTTGCACTTTAAGTGAAAAAATAATAATACATTTTCCGACACCACCTCGTGAAAAACTAGAGAAGATTGAAGTTATATTTTTGTTAGAGTAATTCTAACTTTATAAAAACTAATTTATTTATAGAAAATTTAATATTCTGCACTTTATGCTGCCAAATTTTTCAATTGCAATACAAATATCCTAAATTTTATTGTTATTTTTACGCTATTTTAAAGGCCCGTCTGTTTTATAGCACTTTCTATCGATTTTACACGAGAAACAATCATGCGTTTTAAATTTCCAATGCATACAACGACATAATACATCATTTTCTAGACATAAAAATTAGTTGTATAGCCGCCATTATCATAAGCCTTCATCTTGTTTTTGTTTAAGTATAAAATGTTCACCATATTTTCTAAAATACTATGACATAAAGTAAAAAAAGTTTTAAATTTTACTTCAGTAAGTTATGATAGAACCTGTGAAATTCAGTATTGATAGTTTTAACTAGGTTTTGTAGATATCTTCAAGTCTATTTCTTGGTCTAAAGTCGACCCACAAGACATCTTGAAATCCGTGTTTAGAGCTCTGCAAAAACCACTCTCTTAAGTAGGGTTAAAGTTTGTCTAAACAGTAGTCTTAACTCTGTCTTAAATTTGTCCTAAATGCTGTGCCCACTTGTACTTAACTGTATCTTGAGGGATATCTTAAGGGATATCTTGAGGGACGTAATAGGTTTAGCCAAGACAACAGCTGGAATACGTCTACTTGTCTTCAAGATAATCATAATACCCTTTTAAGACATTTGTTTGCTACTTGGGTAGGGACGATTTCGGTCGACGTCACACCCTACATGTCGGTAATCTCGTGCGCCAGGTCCAGATACTTGGTTTTTTATCTGTTTCGGCCTTAACGAGATTCTCGTCATGCGGGATTGTGACGTCAACCAAAAAGGCCCTATTTTGCGCCCGGTCCATCACCACGATATCAGGTCTATTCGCGAGAATAGTTCTGTCTGTGATGATGGGCCGATCCCAGTATTATTATTATTATTATTATTAGTAGTACATAGAGATCGTTGAACATCATCATCAGCCGAAATACGTCCACTGCTGAACATAAGCCTCCTTGCGTAAGCTTAAGCGTGGTGATTATGGCAAATCCCAGGTTTACAGGACGTGCCGTCGTGAGCTGTACGATCGATCTATCAATTTATTAATAATATATTTATTTATTTGCGTACATTCTGTACTGTTAGATAGCTTTACTCCAGCTCCACCTAACCCAGGTGCAAATGTACAATTATAAATAAATAAATAAATATCTCAGACATTCACACCAATTATCCAGTCCCAAACTAGGCAGAGCCTGTGCTATGGTTGCTAGATAACGGATAGACATACTTAAATAAATATATAAACATCCAAGACTTGGGTACAAACATTCATATTCACCATACGAACATTTGCCCCTAGCGGGATTCGAGCCCGCAACCTCCGGCGTGGCAGTCCGAGAGCTACCCGTTCCGCCACGGCGGTGGTTCTGGAAATGAATGAGGAAATACGCCGGAAGCTCAAATATTTATGATAATGAGGGCAACGAGAGTGTTTCCCAATTATGCCTACACCGCGCGCGCCGCGGCGCGGGCCGATCGAGATTGTTGAAATCTCAACGCATTGCGACGCGCGACTTATAATTTGAAAACATCACAGAGACGTGAGTAAATTTCTTAAGTCCGTCAAAGTCAAAGTCAAAATCATTTATTGCATATTGAGTACACTTGGTACATTTATACACGTAATTTTTTTTATCGACTACCGCTTCCTAGGTGTTAGCGCTGTAAAGAAGAAACGGCGCAACAAACTTCACGCAACACATCTTTTAAAAATCAAGTTTGCATACAATTATATTAAGTGTGCGAAGCTGAATCAACATTAGTACCAGGCATCTTTGTCATTCAAATAATCGTTTATTTTATAATAGGCTTTCTTGGCCATCTTTGTCACACCCCTGGCATTCCATACTAATACAGGCAAACCAGCCAGTCCACGTTTGTGTGTGTGCGTAAATTTATGTAGGGTTGTCTATACACGCAGGCGAACATAGTGGATCAAGATTGGGACGACGTTAAGTTCTTCTCTTTCTTATAGATCTCTCATCGCCGGTCGATAGCCCGCTGGCCGTGGTAAAGCCGAAGGGCGGCAGCTCTGTAGTGCGTACTGGCAGCCGTGTTCTATTTTGCGGGCGATTTTAAACACGATAAAGACAAAGATACAATAATAAAGTAGTTTAAACATGTACATATAGACGGTCTTATCGCTGAAAGAGATTTCTTCCAGGCAACCTTTGGGTAGAGGATAAGAATAGCAGAAAAAGGTAGATATCAACATTTATTAAATAAATAAATAAATATGTCAGACATTCACACCAATTATCCAGTCCCAAACTAGGCAGAGCCTGTGGTATGGTTACTAGATAACGGATACACATACTTAAATAAATATATAAACATCCAAGACTTGGGTACAAACATTCACATTCATCATACGAACATTTGCCCCTAGCGGGATTCGAACCCGCAACCTCCGGCGTGGCAGTCCGAGAGCTACCCCGTTCCGTCACGGAGGTCGTCAAATAAAACATAGTTTCTATCCATCTGTATATTTACAACGTGTTAACCCCTGAGGAGAGGTTAATGCAGTTTCTCTGTTACTTGGGGGCTTAAGTGTTCTCTCAGGAAAGTTTAAATGTTTCACTACCAAACTACGTGCAAAGGGAGCCGGGCAGCTAATGATTTTAGTACAATTTTCTTTAGCTGTACACGTAATAATGTTTATAGAATTACTTTTATAAACGGCTAGACAATAGATGTTTGCCGATTTAACGGGTAAGCCGACCTATCGAACCTTTAAATATATATAAATAAATTACCCAACCATACAACCACACTCACACACACATACCCCCCCCCCCCCCACACACACACATAAAATCATACCGATACACCTCCACACATCACAAACTCATTAATTGCCTTACAATAGTGAATAAAGTTTCTGTTAGTATATCATCATCAGGTTATTTTTGTCTCCACTGCAGGAGCACAACCCTCTCTCATCTGTCGGAGACAGACGGAGGATTTGGCCTACACTCCCCGCGCTGGCCAGACGGGTTGGGGAGGCCTGATTGATGTTTTATAATGTATTCCCTTAGTCGCCTTGTACGACATCCACGGGAAGAGTTGGAGTGGTCCTATTCTACTCTACCGGAACGTTTATTTATAATACAACAGGCTTTTCGGTGAAGGAAAACATCATAAGGAAACCTGCATATGCTCCTTGTAAGCAAAAAGATCCCATACTAGGGTTCTTTGGATAGATTTTGAACTTAAACAGTTTAAGAGATATACGCGGATTTTGTACAACTACAGTTTAAAAGATAAATAAATATCTCAGACATTCACACCAATTATCCAGTCCCAAACTAGGCAGAGCCTGTGGTATGGTTACTAGATAACGGATACACATACTTAAATAGATACACGCGATTTCGTTTTGAGCTAGTCTTTAATTATAATTTAAAGAACCGGTTTAACTTGCCCGATTAATCGTTAAGCCGGAAATAAAAGTAACGTATCAGTATATCTCTAGTAGATAATGATTACAAAATTCCTCAGAAGCAAAGAGAAACAGATAAATAAGCAATAACATATGTGAGTGGAACTGGGGTAAGTCAAGACCATTATTTACCTCGTAGTAATAACAATGCTTAGATATAAATATAGGGGGAAGGAAAACGACACATAATTGGGTATCGGCTCACTGTTCCGAGTCGGGGCACACGGTATATCCTACTAATATTATAAATGCGAAAGTTATATATTTGGATGTTTGTTACTCAATCACGCTTCAATTAATGAACGGATCGTGAAACTTGGCACACATAAAGGTTAGGTCCTGGAATAGGACACAGGATATTTTTATCCCGAAAGTACTTTTTGTGACTTAAATATAAAAGATAGACATATGTTGTCGCTGACTTTTTTGTAGGCATTATCAAGCTCTACAACTTTTATTTAGAACACAATCATATATCTCTCATCGTTAAGGCAGCGTTGGTAAGAAACATTTTCGTTCGACCGTTTTTTCTCCGACTTACTTTGCAAATCCGACTACCACGAAAAAGTCTTTTCGTTTTTCGGGTTAATATATAGCTCATGACACTCACAAATAACGTGGCTTTCTATTGCTAAAAGAATTTTCAAAATCGGTTCGGTAGATCCAGTGATTACCCGCTACAACGTTACAAACTCACAAACTTTACCTCTTGATAATAAATAAATAAATAAATATCTCAGACATTCACACCAATTATCCAGTCCCAAACTAGGCACAGTCTGTGGTATGGTTACTAGATAACGGATAGACTATATAATAAATACATAAACATCCAAGACTTGGTTACAAACATTCATATTCATCATACGAACATTTGCCCCTAGCGGGATTCGAACCCGCAACCTCCGGCGTGGCAGTCCGAGAGCTACCCGTGCCGCCACGGAGGTTGATAATATTATAAAAGTATAGATAAGGAATAAATGACTGTATTTATTACTTATATTCGTCAAATAGGAAACAATTCGCAGACTTCGTCGACGTCTTGGTTTGGACTTGGTTAAGTACCAAAGGTACACGTGCTTAACGCGCGTACAAAGCGTGTTCATGACCTCCGCCTTCATGAAAATGTAACTCCGTAACAAATCTTTATGTCTCCGAGCACCGAATTCACTCAAAGCTGCATAGATTAACATTCAAACGTTAATGTCCTTGGCCAGGGTCGGATTTAGCCAGCGCGGCGCTGGGGGGCTTGAAGCAATAGTTATCAAAGATAAATACCACTTTCCTTTTTACAAACTTTCCTCGATTTCATCATCAGTCGAAATAGTGCCGTGTGGTTTCCGGTAGAGTAGAATAGGACCACTCCAACTCTTCTCGTGGATGTCGTACAAAGCGACTAAGGGAATACATTATAAAACATCAATCAGGCCTCCCCAACCCGTCTGGCCAGCGCGGGGAGTGTAGGCCAAATCCTCCGCCTGTCTCCGGCAGATGAGAGAGGGTTGTGCTCCTGCAGTGGAGACAGAAATAACCTGATGATGAAATACGTCCAAAGCTCATCATAAGCCCCCCCAATAGTAGACGACTGAAAAACCTTTTGTTGGAAAATGAATATTATTCCATAAATGAATTTTCTAAAAAATCAAATTGCGGGGCCCTCTGACGTTCAACTTAATTTGTGATAATTTAATATCAAGTGTATTTTTAAATTTTTATTTTAATATTATATACTGACATAGATAGTATGTTATATACTGTGACATTATTTGAATTGTTGACATTGTAATTTATATTTTGTACATTATTTTTATTTTATGACGATCCCTTTTACCATATTAGAATGACATGTAAAATTGAATTTTTAAAATGTAAAAGTGAAATAAATAAATCTAATCTAATCTAATCAATAGAATGCCACTTTTGATGGGCTGTCCATTGGGGGATTTGCCATAATCACCACGCTTGGCAGGCGGATTGGTGATCGCAGTAATGAAATTAATGTCCTTAGTGAGACCTCTTAGTCCCCCCTTAAAGATTGGGAGTGGCCCTATTCTAAGCCAGGAAACACATCGCTTTAACGTTGTTAAATCATTTTCTCGATGTCGCGAGTTCGAACCCCGCCCAGGGCAACATTCGTGTGATGAGCACTTGTGTTTGCCTTGTGACTGGATGTTATTTATATATTATATTATGTATTTATGTATGTATATCAGCTGTCTGATACCCATATTACAGGCTCTGCCTAGTTTGGGATCAGGTGGCCGTGTGTGAAATGTCCCCACATATTTATTATTTATTTATTAAATCACATTCAGTAGGGGATTTCCCTGTAATTTCTGCAGTGTTGCCATATGATGTAGCCGGCACTTACCTCTGGACTAGAAATAAACCCGTGCACATCATTCAATTCAATTCGGCCTCCGTGGCGGAACGGGTAGTTCTCGGACTGCCACGCCGGAGGTTGCGGGTTCGAATCCCGCTAGGGGGGAAAGGTTCGTATGACGAATATGAATGTTTCTACCCAAGTCTTGGATGTTTATATATTTATTTAAGTATGTTTATCCGTTATCTAGTAATCATAACACAGGCTCCGCCTAATTTGGGACTGGATAATTGGTGTGAATGTCTGATATATTATAAAAAAAAAAAAAAAATTAAATTATTAATTACTGTAGACGGTAGATGGTCCTGGTAAGTATAAATTAAGAGATTTTTTATACAGCTCAGCCGCGGGGGTCCAGCGACGCGGGCTCCCGCGTAGTGGCTGATCCGGCCCTGGGGAGGGCTGTCGTAAACGTTCCCGATGCAACATTACAGCGGCGCGCGGGCCGGGGGCTCCGCCAGTCGCAGCCCCGCCCGCGCCCGCGACGACGTCTCCGAATATCTTTCCGCGCCATAAACCCTGCGCCGCCACACAAATTAAATTATCTGCGGCCGTTACGTGCCATGTAATTGTGACGTCACACTGACAAACGCACCGGCGGTCGGTAATCATGTTTAATGCGACTTCCCGCCCCCGCCCCCGCCCCCACTAAAATTAATATCACAATTATGAACACGTCCCTCGCCACGGTTGTCTCTCCACGATTTCAGGCAGCGCTTTTGACATTACCACTTTATTTGGCTTAGTTTTGGGGAAATGAATGAGTGGCCGCCGTAACTCATGAGTCGGGAGCGCTGAGTGGCGGGGATGAACTTTATACGGCGCAGGTGAGTGGCCCTTGGATAAAATAAAATGCTTTATTTAGAGACAACGAGGATCCGTCGCTATTGGAGTACTACATCCCCGACACTAACGATCCTTTTCTACCTACTACTACTTGAGGCGCTCCAGCCTGCCCGTGCATTTCATAAACAATAGTAGAGCTGGCTGCTGCGCCTAGCGCGGGCGAGAGAGGGACAACGTTATACGTGAACAACGTAAAAGTCCTTCTCTTTCTAACTTACAACGTCGATCTCATCATACAGCGGCATTACAGTAGCGCGTACTGCCCGTCGTGCTTTATGTTGCGAGCGACGTTAAACAGGCTGGAGGACATGAGTGTCGCATCTTTAAGTAGTCAGAATTACTACTAGCTGATTAACGCGAAAAAGTCTTCATTTTTCGCGTTAATATAAAGTATATGACACACACAAATAACGTGGCTTTCTATTGGTAAAATAATTTTCAAAATCGGTTCAGTAGATCCAGAGATTACCCGCTACAACGTCACAAACTCACAAACTTGACCTCTTTATAATTTTATAATCCTTCCTACTAATATTATAAACGCGAAAGTTTGTAAGTACGGATGGATGTTTGTTACTCTTTCACGTAAAAACTACTGAATGGATTTTGATGAAACTTTACAATAATATAGCTTACACATCAGAATAACACATAGGCTACAATTTATAAAGATATTGTGTGAATTGTCCAAAATATCAAGTAAGTAGGAAAAAATCTACCATCTGCGAGCTATTCTGGCGTGCGCTGCCAAAACCGCTAGAGTTACACATATGTAATGTATGATGGAAATGTTTATCTTAAATGCGTCCTACAAAAAAGCTACTCGAAATACTAATCGTGCGCAGACGAAGTCGCGGGCACCAGCTAGTATATACTAATATAGTATAAGTAAAAGTATATATAGTATAGATTATTTGTCCGAACTGATTGTAGTGAGGCTTTTTTAGGCTTCTTTCGCAAGAAGGCGTGGAAGTCAACACTGACGAGGCAGTACAGCAGCGGGGCTGACACGACAGCGCTTTGAGGGCATTGTTCTACTGGATGCGCAGGTCTACTGCAGGGTATATTGGAGACACAGCCTGCTCGAGTAGAATGATGTACAGAATTCTTTGAAAAGCGTTATTAATGAGCATTACCCAAGTAGCATTTTACTCCATTTAAGAGTACACATTTAGTTCCCATGTGAACTTAAAGCATTATTACAGTTCACTCGTGATGTATAAGCTGCATTATTGCGATTAACACCACCTATACCTGTCTAAGGGACTTATAGGAGTGTAGAGTTATACTTTTATACGGTTGTTGGTGTTATAATACTCTAACAACTGTCCTTTAGTCAGCCGTCTGACTAAGAGCATTATAGGAGGGTAGAGATACGGCAATCGCTGTTTAACACCGTAACTACTTGTACGATGTTATACAGCTAGCATATTAATAGAACACACGTGGTCATTTATACAGCCAAAGGCTGTTATGTTTACTTGTTTTAGACTGTTATACAGCTAGTAGCTGTAGTAGGAGTTGTTTGTGGTCATTAAAATAACCTTTTTACTATCTGTATAGAAGTGTTTAAATGGTTCACATGTGCACTGTAGGCTGTTAAAAGGACTACATGTGTTGTCCATTAACTTCAATAGCAGTTTATTTGTCCACAAGTACTACTCTTATTTGCTGTAAGCTGAACATGAATGTGAATGTGATATGCTATTACACTTATCCCACAAGCTGACGTGTATTGTGTTTATTACGTCGCGTGCAAAAATTTGTGAAAATGAATAAAAAATCTTGGAAAATAAGAGCGAGAACCGGTGGAATAAGAAGAAAAATTGCAAAAGAATATTCGAAAATTCGTCCCTCTTTATCTAGTTTGTTTACATTCTTTTAAATACCTCCTTGAACAACGTAGTGTCTTTGTAAGTGTAAATACTCTGACACCAAACTGTGTGGCTCACACGAAAACAAAAAGTGTTTTTTGTTAATTTGTTACAAAATTTGTACTTTAGGTATTCATACTTGACTTAGTACCTGGGCTAGGCGATTTAACGGACAATAATTATTATTGCGGATCTCTAAAATTTCAGTATATGAAAGAATAAAACGATGATCACAATTGACCTGAATTACATCTTAAAGCTGTACATAAGTTCACATTAGAATACATTTATAGACATTGGTTCTGTAGTGGTACAAATGTGGGACTTCATATAGCCCACAGCATTCTAACAGAACACATGTGAACCTATATACGCTCTAGCCGTATTTCATTTCCACCATTTTGTTCACGTAACCTAAAATATTTACCATATAAATCTCCAAAATTATCATGCAGATTTTTCACAAAATACGCAGATAGAGCGATTGAGTTTTGGTTTCATGTTTTAATTAATTACCGTAGTATAATTATAATGCCAATATAATATCAAAAACTGAAAATTGTAGATTTCCTCTCAGCCAGTTTTAAATATTTTAAAATGAATATCGCGTTTTTACAGAGGCGCGTGAATATTTTAGCTGTAAATATGTATACATTTCACGATAAAGTTGCATTCCCATGGCATTTAACATTATTAAGTATTTAAAACCGGTATACTTACCGCGTGTTATCATACATTTTTATCCAATTGATATCCGCCGGAGTTAATGTTTCGGATGGCCGGGCGTACACACAAAACCAAACTAAATGAGGAAAATTAATAAATAAAAGAAATAATTTAGGACACACGTGAACTTTAGGTAGCACTGGAGTACTTTTGTGGGATTTTATAACTGTGAAGGCTGTGTATTTAGCCACTTGTTACTCTTTATTACGCTCATGGACGTTGTATGGTTCACATGTGTCCCATATAGCGCCGTAAGTCAGCCTTTAAGCCCGATGTTACTACTTAAACTGCTAATATAACGCTAATGTACAGCCATAGTGAACTTAAGGCTGTCTAATTTGTGCCCAAACTGGTTCTATAAGAGCTGTATAGCAAGCTATACAGCTCTTATACAGCTGACTTACACAGCTTGTGGAGTACATGTGAACCACTATACATCTTATATAGAACCCCGAATGCCACTTGGGTATGCTCGTTTCCAATGAAGGACGATTGGAAATGGGCCGGGAGGAGTGGGGGGGGGGGGGCGGTGCCGCCGGCTGGAGGCGAGCAACTCTTCGCAACTCTAAAACAACTTATTGGTTTCGCGCAGAGAGTTATGTTTTGAGCCTCGTTCAAACTAATTTTAGCTAAGGTTGCTCTTAGGGTGCGTCCTCATAGGAATCATTCGCCTCTGTTCACTAGGATCCTGTGAGAAGTGCGACCTCTTTTTCTATTTCGACTTTTTTTTGAAAAGTGGTCAGTTTAGTGAGAATCGATGTAAAATTCCTTTGAATCGATGTAAAGTTGACGACCTCCGTGGCGGAACGGGGTAGCTCTCGGACTGCCACGCCGGAGGTTGCGGGTTCGAATCCCGCTAGGGGCAAATATTCGTATGCTGAATATGAATGTTTGTACCCAAGTCTTGGATGTATATACATTTGTGTATCCGTTATCTAGTAACCATAGCACAGGTTTTGCCTAGTTTGGGATTGGATAGAAGGTGTGAATGTCTTACATATTAAATTTAAATTTTTTGGCAAGTATAATTGCCTATAATTCCCAAAGGAAGACCCCACACGAGCCTCACACGACCCCAGGCCCTCGCTGGCTGCAAGTAGCCGAAGATAGAGACAAATGGAGTTCTTTGGAGGAGGCCTGCACCTGCGGAGGGGTTCTTGCATATTAATATTACTAGATTAATAATATTGTAAATATTGAAATTATGTTATGCAAGAAATAAAAGGCTTTTTATTCTATTTTATATAATTGCCTAATTACTAATTAGCACTGTCAAGTCGTAGAGTGGATGCAAACGAGGCTCGGCTATTGCGAAACGAATGAAACTTGTTGTTGGAATATTACGGCCGCTCAGGAATGCCTTCAAGGGGGCTACGAAATTAAAGTCACAAATGGAGTTTGCACGACGCGCGATGGAACATTCTGTTGGTAGATTACAAATACCGAACGGGTTCGGGGTTTGTGCCTCCCCCGGCGGGGTTTATTAGAACCTCATTTACAACAGATACAGCGCAATGAAATGCAGTGAGCAAATGAAACTCCAGGAACATCATCAGCCGAAATACGTCCACTGCTGAACACAAGCCTCCCCGATAGAATGCCACATAGTCAATTTAGAAGTAAAGCTGTATTTTCAAGAAGAAAATGGACGGGACTTCAGTTTTATAACGATCTCTATGTACTACTAGATGGAGCGTTCCAAACAATCGCTCTGTTCCACGCAAGTAGCCACAACTCTTCTTCGCTCACATTCACAATGAAACTTGTGCAGTTACTACTCAGAACATTTAATTATTACTAAATATTAACGCTACGGTTAGTGAAATAAAGAAATCTAATCTATACTAATTATTATAAAGAGGTAAAGTTTGTGAGGTTTTAACGGGTAATATCTGGATCTACTGAACCGATTTTGAAAATTCTTTTACCAATAGAAAGCCACGTTATTTATGAGTGTCATAGGCTATATAATTTATAAAGTTACGTGGTCCACGCGGACCACGTAACTTTATAAAATTTATATACTTTGGTACTAAACGCATTATACTTATCCTTTCGGTTACTCTAAGATTGACTGGAAGAGATCCCTAAGTGGGATAAGTCCGCCTTTGTACACAGTTTAATTCCTATTTTATTATTGTTGTTGTTGTTATTTTTGGTACAATAAAGCGTTTACATACATACATAACAACATGCATACCGGGACCAATTTGTACAAATTGTACAAAATTATCTGTCCCCAGTGGGAATCTACCGTCCAATAACCAATCCACTAGCGGTCAAAAGATCATTGTAAACAAGTTGAGAAGTACTCGATTAAAATACCCACATTACAAACATAACAACGTGAACATTCACCGGCAACGCAATAATATACTTAATTCAGCCTAAATGGGTGTAATTAATGTGGCAGCAGCCTAATACACCCAGCAGGCAGATTTGGGTCCATTAAAAATTTACCTGTGTACCGATCCAATATGCGGTTCGCGCGTGATAACAGATTTCGTTGACGCCAATGTTGGGGCCAGTGTCCGCTGAGGGTGTTGGACCCAACGCTGGCGATGTTGGCCCCACCGCCGCGGAGTTGAGTTTCATTGCTCATTTGTCGAATTGAGAGCTGTTTTATAGCGGCGCGCGGAATGGCTGCGCACCTCTTCGGCCTAATCTTTATGTTCAAATAAAACAAAACACTAAATGTGCCTCTTGAATAATGTTCGGGCTGACAAGGGAGAGGAGGAGGGAAGGGGGGGGGGGGGGGGGGGAAGGGCGAGGATACACTATTACTATGCATTGAATTCGGGATTCTCCGATAAAAAGAATTAACCCGTGTCTGGAGCGTGGTTTGACGCAATCCGTTATCGCGGAGGCTGTGCGGCGTGCGCGTCGGTGAGGTCGACGCACGCACGCGGCATACATTAAAGTATTGTCAACTTGACATGATTATTGGGTAACTAAAACGGACAAAAAAGGTTTGCTATACTGATGTTCGTCTTGGACGCAACCCTAAAAACATTGGCAAAGTAAAGTGAGTGAGAGAGTAATTCTTTATTCGCGTAAAACATATTTTAAAACTAAACTAAAAGAGCACTATCTGTCTCGCTCGGTATAATATGGTTTGTATATGTATGTCTCTGCCTACCCCTCTGGGACCAAGGTGTGAGCATTATGAATGTTATTACTATTAATTATATTTATTTCATTATTTCATATTATATAAGTATTTAGTTATTATGTAGTCTATTATGCACTTATTTTGCCCCCCCCCCCCCTCGCTTACTGTTTTGTCTTACACCCTATAAGAGATCTCTTTTAGATAAGCTCGTCTGTGCACACAAAATTTATTACTATATTTAGTTTTAAAATGTGCAATAAATAATATATATGTCGTAGGTTCCTGGTTCCGCCTCTCTGTGGGCTCCCAAATTGTGTTTAACACCGTTTAAAAGTTAACACGTTTACTGCCTTCAATGACACTACATCATCAAGTAACGATTTTAGAAGGCAGACGATCCGTCAGCGTAAAACCTGCGCACCGCACGTCTTTCCATCGAAGACTGCCTCGAGTATGCGCCTGCGCCAGTTGCACCCGACGTTCCGTCAGCGCGTGTTCCCGATGATAACCGAACCAAGCCGAACGGCGCGACGAACACGCACTGTGCCTCCAAATCAGCTCATTTTTTCGACATATATAAAACGTTGTATATACGGATGTAAATTTTTACAGATTTCACAAATTTTATTTACATTTCAAAGAAAGTTAAGATTGAAATACGAGTATATTATGGATTATGAATATGTATAGGTAATAATTATCATGTCATCTATTATGCATTCGGACGTAATGCAAAACATTAAAGAAGCCTAATAATATTGTACAAAAATATGACTTCCTACTAACCTAGTTTAAGACCTACTAATTATATATGGAATGTTTATCTTTCCGAAATAAATAATTTTCATTTCATTTCAATAAAGTTCGCAATTTATCTTTCATCTGCATGCAATACTTCATGCACATAGTAAGAGGCTATTTTCAGATTCAGATATTGTATATGAGGAGAAGCGTAATAGTTTTCTATCAGCAAATGTTACAGGAATTGTTCATCATCTGATAGGTTCTTGCTACTGATAGATTTTCTACACTAATATTATAAATAGGAGAGATTTGTATGTTTGTCACGAATAAACTCAAAAACTACTGGACCGATTTCAAAAATTCTTTCACCATTATAATGCTACGTTATCCCTGAGTAACATAGGCTTTATTTATTACTATAAAAAATTAGGGATACCTACTAAAATTTCAATAATGTAACCCAAGGTGTAAAAATGCAATAATAGAAGTATAATTATTATGTTCCGTAAAATTCATATTGCGATTGGTTTGTACTACAGTTGGAGCGGGAGTGGGAGCGGGAGCGGGATTGAGAGTGAGTTTGAGAGTCTGAGTGGAAGTGGAATAGGGAGCAGGAGTGGGAAGGGGAGCGGATTCTGTAGTCCACGCGAGCGGAGCCGCGGGCACAGCTAATATTGTTAATAATGCCTTATTGTATGCTGTGTTTTTTCATATTTATTAGGTACTAGCTGGTGCCCGCGACTTCGTCTGCGCACGATTAGTATTAGATTTCGAGTAGCTTTTTAGGGTTCCGTAGCCAAATGGCAAAAACGGAACCCTTATGGATTCGTCATGTCTGTCTGTCTGTCAGTCCGTATGTCACAGCCACTTTATTCCGAAACTATATGAACTATACTGTTGAAACTTGGTAAGTGGATGTATTCTGTGAACCGCATTAAGATTTTCATACAAAAATAGAAAAAAAAATTAGAACTGAAACTCAAAAAAAAAATTTTCATCAAACCCATACGTGTGGGGTATCTATGGATAGGTCTTCAAAAATGATATTAAGGTTTCTAATATAATTTTTTTCTAAACTTAATAGATTGCGCGAGAGACACTTCCAAAGTTGTAAAATGTGTGCCCCCCCCCCCCCCCTGTAACTTCTAAAATAAGAGAATGATAAAACTAAAAAAAATATATGATGTACATTGCCATGCAAACTTCCACTTAAAATTGGTTTGAACGAGATCTAGTAAGTAGTTTTTTTCAATACGTCATAAATCGTAAACCACAATACTATTATTAAAACATCGATCAAAGTTACAAAGAACTACTATAACTTTTATATTATGTTACTTGCTGCTACAGAACCCTTCATGGGCGAGTCCGACTCGCACTTGGCCGCTTTTTTTGTAGAACTATTTAAGATAAACATTTCCATCACTCATCAGCGCACGCCAGAATAGCTCGAAGATGGTAGTTTTTTCCTACTTACTTGATATTTTGGACAATTCACACAATATCTTTATAAATTGCAGCCTATGTGTTATTCTGATGTATAAGCTATATTATTGTAAAGTTTCATTTTAATCAATTCAGTAGTTTTTAAGTGAAAGAGTAACAAACATCCATCCATACTTACAAACTTTCACGTTTATAGTATTAGTAGGATTCGGATGAATAGTAGGCAAGTATTCGGACGAATGTGGCGTGTGGTTCCCGGCTTAGAATAGGGCCACCCCAAATCTCCCCGTGGGTGTCGTCAAGGCGACTAAGGGATTGCACCAGGGACGGGGAGCAGCGTTCTCCTGTGTGTGTATGTTAAGACCATTACTGCGATCACCAATCCGCCTGCCAAGCGTGGTGATTATGGCAAATCCCCCAATGGACATCTAACCAAAAGTGGTATTCTATCGGGGAGGCCTATGTCCAGCAGTGGACGTATTCAGGCTGATTATGATATGATATTCGGACGAATAGCGAATAGAATATTTGAATACTCGTTGCATCTCTACAGAGGATCTTCAGGATACTGATACTGCATGGTCAGATGCATTACGTAACAACGTGTTGTAGTAGGTAATGGTTGCGCATGGTAAATGAATGTGCAGCGTATTGCGTAGATACACACGAGTACAGTCGCAAAATTAATTTGGTAAGTATTTTCTATAAAAGTTCTAAGAATATTCATTTGTAATGAAATGAAATGAAAATTATTTATTTCAGAAAGATATACAATCCATATATAATTCATCCTCAGGTTATTTTTGTCTCCACTGTAGGGTGAGCACAACCCTCTCTCATCTGCCGGAGACAGACGGAGGATTTGGCCTACACTCCCCGCGCTGGCCAGACGGGTTGGGGAGGCCTGGTTGATTTTTTTTATACATTCCCTTAGTCGCCTTGTACGACATCCACGGGAAGAGTTGGAGTGGTCCTATTCTACTCTACCGGAAACCACACGGCAATTATATATAATTAGTAGGTCTTAAACTAGGTTAGTAGTGAGTCATATTTTTTTTTTCATCAATTGTACAATAGAAAATCAGTGAATTATAAATGTCAGTTAAAAGTACAGAATTAATAAAAAATTGCAAAAATAAATTCAATTTAAAATGATATGTAATAAGGTTGAAGTAAGATAATAAAATGCAAAACTGTTTTTACTTTCATTGTACTTTTTTCTATGTATTTTCCAGCCGTCAAATAAATATGGCCAACGGGAAAAATAATTCCCGTTGGCCAGACTAGTCTGACCATAAATTTTCAGTCAAATTGCAGCCCTAGCAGATTTAATTGAGACGGGTAAAAAACTAATTATAAGTCTGTGGTAGAAGTTCCAATTTCGTTATTTCAGAAAAAAATCGTTTAAACTCGTAATGGAAATTGAGAAATCTATTATTTCTAAGTTCTAATTTTGTTATTTTGTGCAGTGTCAAAGGCACCAGCACATTTACCCCATGCGACGATGTAGGATTTAGTACGTTTTGATCAACTCCACGCGCGTTGCGTCGCGTCGCATCTCGTGGCGATAATGTGCGTGGCGTTGCGTCACGTCGCGTGGGGTAAATGTGTTTCTGCCTTTAGTCTGTGTGACTCTGGCACACGATTTTATTACCTCTTCGCAAATAAATATCAAAAAGATGTCTTAGATAAACCACTCCTCGGATAAAATGGATAACTACAAAAATAGAAATTGAGCATCGCATTATTTGAATGATAAAGATGCCTGGTACTAATGTTGATTCAGCTTAGCACAATCTTTGTATAATTGTATACAAACTTGTACTTAAAAGATTGTGTTGCGTGAAGTTTGTTGCGCCGTTTCTTCTTCACAGCGCTAACACATAGGAAGCGGTAGTCGATAAAAAAAATTACGTGTTTAAATGTACCAAGTGTACTCATGTGCAATAATTGATTTTGATCTTAGGCATTCGCTTTTATCGGTACAAGGTTTAATCTACAATATTAAACCTTAGATGGGTTCCAAATAAGATAACGTGTACCAGGAGAGCATGTGTATCGAGTAGGTGTGTCAGATTACATAGCAGACGACCAGGTGCATTGGCGATATGGAGCGTTAATTGTAGACAACTACAGCGAATCCACGTGTTCAAAGTTATGTTTCCTTGTTCCTGAACGAGACAGCCAGTGGAAGGATTCTGATTGGCTTAAGGCCAGCAGTGTATCGAAATTTGTGAATCGACTAATAGGATTTTGTTAATGGAGCTGAGCGGAACGGAGTTTATAATACGTGCCAGCGGGATGAAAAGCGCCTTTATTATCAGACGAAATGCGTCCACTGCTGAACACAAGCCTCCCCAATAGATTGCCTTTTTTGGTGGGCTGGCTGTCCATTGGGACATTTGCTATAACCACCACGCTTGGCAGGCGGATTGGTGATCGCAGTACTAGTCCTAGTATACATAGAAGAAAGCTGCTGCCGCATAACACCTAGGCCCTATTCTAAGCCGATAATTAAATCAGTTCGCGTGGTTTAGTGCTGTCTCGCATCAGATCAAGTTAAGGGGTTTTCAGAGAAGTAACTTAATCTACACTAATATTATAAAGAGGAAAGATTTGTATGTTCGTAATGAATAAACTCAAAAACTACTGGACCGATTTTAAGAATTCTTTCACCATTACAATGCTACATTATTCCTGAGTAACATAGACTATATTTATTACTATAAAAAGTTAGGGATCTCTACTAAAACTTCAATAATGTAACCCATCATCATCAGCCCGAAAGAGTCCACTGTTGGACATAGGCCTCTCCCAAGGTGCGCCACTGAACCCGATCCTCCGCTCTTCTCATCTTGTCACTGCCAGCCGCCTTACGCAGATCGTCGCTCCATCTAGCCAGGGGGCGTCCCACACTACGCTTGCTACGCTTGCATAATATAACCCATGGTGTATATATTTTTGCCATAAAATGTATTTCATTGCAGCGCTGCGGAAACTATTGATGATAGAACCTTCGCGTGTCTGTACATTGAAAATATTTGCAGGAGTCGGAGCTGGGGATGAAGCGGAAGGGGGCAGAGAAACGGGAATTAACGCTTAATAAGTTTCAACTTCATTCTGTAGTCCACGCGAGCGGAGCCGCGGGCACAGCTAGTTGACTTGAAACAACGGAATTTAATAAGGCTCTGTGTGATGTGGCTCCATCAATATCCCGGTGGCAGTGTGCAGTGTCTCGCTATACGTCATTATGCAAATACAATGATATATGATGGATCGATGGACGCACGGACGTCGCCGTTGTGATATCCATGCATTGTATTCGGATTTGACTTCGCTGCCAATTTCGATCATTGTTGTTTTATATTACATTATGAATTTATTAGTAAGTCGGAGTAGAGTGTAGTTGAAGAGTAGACCGCGCACTACGAAATACAGTGTGAGACATCCCCCTATATAGCAACTATAGCGTGAGACAATCATCATCATCATCAGGTTATTTTGTCTCCACTGCAGGAGCACAACCCTCTCTCATCTGCCGGAGACAAACGGAGGATTTGGCCTACACTCCCCGCGCTGGCCAGACGGGTTGGGGAGGCCTGACTGATGTTTTATAATGTATTCCCTCAGTCGCCTTGTACGACATCCACGGGAAGAGTTGGAGTGGTCCTATTCTACTCTACCGGAAACCACACGGCAAGACAAAACGGTGAGACAATACATTACATTTATTTTGATGGAAACCTGATTGAGGTTACTGCAGATTATTGGGTCCCATGGGCATGAAAGTTGCGCGAGAGGGGCGCGCTGTGTCCGAACATCGACACGCGTAGAACTGAAGTAAACAAGTAGCTATAACCGCTCTATCTTGAAAGGGTTTCTGCGGCGCATCGCCGCCGATTCTATTTGACGCGGGAGCTATCCTATCCTATAAGGAACACACGTAAGAAAGCCTATTATAAAGTAAACGATTATTTGAATGACAAAGATGCCTGGTACCAAAGATAATATATACTAGAGTGGTACTAATGTTTGTCTGTTGTATGTGTGGTGCAATAGAAATTGTGGCAAATGGGATTCAGCCTCAGTTATCACAGAACTATGATAACACAGATTCCTTACCGCATTCATCTTCAAATGGCTTTCAAGGTAATCAACATTATTATAATTTAAATTTGTCGGATATTAACACACTTTATCATACACGATTAGACCACAGCATATTATCTACTTTAATTTGCTATAAGAACGAAATTGGTCTGGCATTATTAAATGCGAATAAAAACGGTAACTGTAACATAACAATTAGGTTGACTCTTCATGACCATACTACTTAATGGCTAAACCAAAGAACCACTGTTTGACCTTAGCCTTTCTAAATGCTAGATCACTAAACACCGGTAAAGATAACCTGCTACTTACCATGGACAAGCATAAGCCGGACATTCTGGCTGTGAATGAAACCTGGGAAAGAGAAGGCTGTCAGGTAAAGGCCCCATCTATATCGGGCTATACTTTTAAGCATCGCCCTCGGTCGGATGGCAGAAAAGGAGGTGGAGTAGGTTTTTACATACGCAAAGGCCTTAGGGTGTCCATACTTTCACATCCTGATTCGAACCTGGAACAGATGTGGCTAAAAATGAAATTATTGGGATCATATATAGCTATAGGAACCGCTTACATACCGGACAGACAACACCCACCTTTAGACGAAGCTCTAGACGCGCTCAGGGCGTCAGTTACCTCATGTGGTGAGTGCCACTATATTTGTATCCTGGCTGACCTTAATGTGGACATGTTGACGCCTAACGATAGGTTTACTAAATCATTGAATGACTTCCTCAAACAGCATGATCTAACACAAGTGGTAGATAGGCCGACAAGAGTTACTGACTCTTCAGCCACACTATTAGACTTGACATTAACCAACGTACCGGATAGGTGTAGAAGTATCGAAGTCTATCATAACCCCCAGTTAAGTGACCATGCTATGACTATAACAAAATTTAATATTAGTAAACCAAAGATCCCCCCAAAATATATCACACTACGACGTATCAAAGACATAGACCTAGCCATATTCCAAAAAGACCTGTTTAATATCCCCTGGGAAAATGTGCTAACTGAAGGAAATGTACATAGCATGACGCGTGTTTTCACCAACCTCATGGCTGAACTATTTGACAGGCATGCTCCTATTGTTAGTTTTCGCGCCAAGGACCGTCCGTGCCCTTGGATAACGGATAATGTGAAATTTATGATGGACTTACGTGATAAAGCTTTTGTCAGAGCCCATGAATCCAAAAGTAGTAGTCATGTCAACTACTACAAAAGTCTGCGAAACTTGACAACTTCCACTATCAGACTAGAAAAGTCAGCATATTACACTCACTTTGTCAATAGTAATACTAAAGACTCCAGCAAAATGTGGAATCACTTAAAGCGAACACAAGTATTTGATAATCCTTGCAATGATATTTTGCCCCACTCATTAAATGATCCCAACAAAATTAATAATCATTTTCTGGACGTCCCTGGTCGTGATACATGTTCCTCTCAGACACTGGACAGTTATAATGCAAAAAGAAACCCTGATGTTAATTTTGACCTGGAGATTACCAATGAGCAAACAGTGCTAAATATTATTAACTCTATTAAAACCAACGCATGTGGACATGACTCCCTCAATATGGAAATGATAAAACTTACCTTAGACGCGACTCTTCCCATCATAACAGCAATAATTAATAAGTCGATAGAAACGAACACATTCCCAGAAATATGGAAACTAGCTCTGGTTAAACCGCTACCTAAAAGTAACTCTGTAGAAACATTAAAGGACCTAAGACCAATAAGCATACTTCCGTCCTTGTCAAAAATTATAGAACGCGTTGTACAACGCCAACTAACAGCTTTCTTAAATAAACACACCATCTTGCCAAGTACCCAGTCAGGATTCCGTGCGGGATATGGTACTAACACTGCGTTATGTAATGTCACCGATGATATTATATCGGCTTCAGACATAGGCCTCGGGTCAATACTGGTACTGCTTGACTTTTCTCGTGCTTTTGATTGCATCAATATAGAACTCATGTTGAGAAAGCTGTCTCACTATGGTGCGTCGAATGCTTCATGTGACTGGTTTCGTTCTTTTCTAACTGGAAGAAGTCAGCAAGTAGTAACTGAGGATGTAAACGGTAATAAAATGTTTTCTTCAGTAAGATCACTACAACGAGGGGTTCCGCAGGGATCCATCTTGAGCCCTATCCTATTTATAATTTATACTGCGGACCTAGTCGATGCCTTAGATTCATGCAATGTTCATCTGTATGCTGACGATACCCAAATATACCATTCCTTTAGATTGGAAGAAACCCAGAATGCTGTCAATAAGGTGAATAACGATCTTGATCAAATCTTCCAATGGGCAAATAATAATTGTCTCATTTTAAACCCCGAAAAATCTAAATACATCATTATGGGAACCAAGAACCAGATTAGAACCGTTATTGGACATAATCCGGTCATTGCTGCAAATGGAAGTACCATTGAAAGGGTAACCATAGCTAAAAACTTAGGATTATGGATGGATGAAGACCTTAGATTTGAGGAACATATAAATCATAAAGCTAGAAATGCCTTCTATAGGCTGAAAAGGTTATACGAGATCCGACCGTTTATTAAACAAGACATCCGTCTTAAGCTCACTGATGCTCTGGTCCTCTCACTTTTCAATTTTGCCGACGTAGTCTACGGGCCACGCATCTTAAAATAAACAGAAAAAACGATACAGAGAGTACAAAACGCCTGTACACGTTTTGTATTCGATGTACCGAAAAGAGGTCACGTAACCCCATTCCTGGTCAGCCAGGAGATACTTAAAATGGCAGAAAGAAGAAAATCACATTACGCTGGATTTGTATACAAAATAATTCTATTTAAAGTACCAAGTTATCTGTATGATAAACTAGCATGGTGTAAAGAATGTTATAGTAGAAACACACGTTCAACAAATACAGACAACCTATGCATACCGAAACATAGGAGCAAGGGATTTACAGGATGTTATAAATATGCGGCAAGCAAAATCTGGAACGACCTGCCTCCGCCAATCCGTTCCATAAAGACCTTCCATTCATTCAAAAAAAAGTATAAAACACTGTTGTTACAAACACAAAAACAAGAATTCTATAATAGCTTCAGGAACGGAGAAAAACTCATCACCACCTTACAGACGAGATTGAAGGCATCAGACCGCAAAATAACACATAACAAAAAGTAAAGTTGAGTCTCCCGCTTGTAATTACAATTATTTAATTATTTATCTATTACCTTATATTACCTACATGCCTATTAAAGTACAGCTTACATATTTAATATTCACTACACTTTATATATATATATATATATATATATATATACACTCATTTGATATTTTTAAACTTATTTAAATCTAATCCAAACGTGTTGATCATCGGGTAGCTAGTGTTAAGAGATAGGATTAAGTGTGAAAAACAGCGCCGTGCAAATGTCATCTGCCGGCATATGCTGAGACTGGATCCTTTTGTCACATTTCTATATATTATTTATATTTTGAGTGACGTTGCGTCGCACAAACTATTTCTTAACTATATGTACATAAACTGGTGCAGAAATATTAGTATGTAACTACTTATTATGATTAAGGTTAAGTTTATGTGTACCTACCATCAGATTTTGTGGCAATAAACAACTTTCTTTCTTTCTTTAATGTTAATCCAGCTTCGCAAAATCTTTATTAATTGTATGCAAACTTGATTTTTAAAAGATGTGTTGCGTGAAGTTTGTTGCGCCGTTACTTCTTCACAGCGCTAACACCTAGGAAGCGGTAGTCGATAAAAAATATGACGTGTATAAATGTACCAAGTGTACTCATGTGCAATAAATGATTTTGACTTTGACTTGACTTTGACACTATTTTCAACCCTACCCACGGTGTTCCGGGCCCTGTTGAACTGACATGTTTGAAACGACACGTTGTATTTAAATTATACAAGTTTGGGCCGGTCCTGGTTCCGGTGTCATTTGCGCCGGACGCCGAACTGTCCCCGTCTAATTAATTCCGGATGTCCGGTGCGCGGCGCCCGCCATAATGGATATACTACGCATACATCCATTTTGATTAAGTGAAGTTTAATGTCTTGTTATGGTTCTTAGGATATGATATCTCAGTAGTAGTCATTATTTGCCGTAAACATTTTTTCATGTATTAATTAATTTAATCAAATCTTTATGGTCTTCATTTTCTTTACTATTTCCTAACAGTCACTTTATAACTGGCGTGGTGGTGGCCGGTGGCTCGCATCCCATTTGGTTACCAACTTTTCGTAAGCCAGTTAGGCTACAAAATGGGATATGTTATTACCCTGTACGAAGTCAGTTACAAAATGTGACTCCTTCGTAAGCAACGGAAATATCCCTTTTAACGATAATCCTACTATTATTATAAATATACTACAGGACATGATATAAATATGATATGTAGTACATAATACTATATTATATAATATTACATATATATTAAAACACCCCCCACCCACACACACACACAAATCCACACACAAACACACCCCCCACATCCACACACAACCAAACATACACACCCATTGATCCACACACACACATTGCTAAATCAAATGCACAGCATTTGCAACAGCACAGCACAGGGTACCCTAGTGTGAGGTCTAGATGTATCTGATAGTTTCTGAGATACTTTATGTACTAATTGTATTATGAGTTGTACGAATTGTTATGAAAAACGAAATAAATTATTAATTATTAAATGCGATATTTTTTATTATTGTATTTGTATTGTATGTATGTATTGTATTTATTTCTTGTATATGTAATATGTGTAGAACCATAAAAACTTAATACTTATGACTTATTTGCTATTTTATTTATTATAGTCATATAAGTACCTATTTATCATTTAAATTTCCTAATCAGCGCAACCTACAGTTTCTCTGGCATAATATTTTCTACCCAAAGGTTGTCTGGTAGAAATCGCTTAAATTAAGACCGCCTAAATTGTACTTTTATAACGTGTAACTGTATTTGTTTGTACAATAAAGTATATTGTATTGTATTGTGTATATTTTCAGTAAGTGGACCTGGATGACCACAAAATGATACAAATGACATCTCAATAACACTAAATCCGCTGTACAATACTTCAGTGCGACAATATAGCCACTCTCGCCACGTCCTCGGGAGGGGCTGGCGGAAAACGAAAACGGAATTACAATAATAAAAACGTTTGTGAAATGGAGTGAAAAGTTGAACAGCGCCAACTCACACGTGCCATCGAGGCACACTAATACGGGCTTTATGACGATGATAACAGAGCCGCAGTAGTCGGCAGTAGTGCGGCGGCTTGGGAGAGAGGTCCGTAATGGAGGGCGCATTCGTTCTACATTAGACGGCGGAGGCTTTTTTATATTAATTGCTGTTTCCATTAGAAGGTCAACGGGCAAGGGTTTCTATGTAAACCACTAATGACTTAACAGACATGAGTCCTTGATAGTTTAAAGGGTCTATGCTACGTCCTTCAACATCGCGGTTTCTTTCATAATCATCAGCCGAAATATATCCACTTTTTTGCCATAATCACCACGCTTGGCAGGCGGAATGGTGATCGCAGTAATCATCTTAATATACACAGGAGAACGCTGCTGCCCGTCCCTGGTGCAATCCCTTAGTCGCCTTGACGACACCCACGGGAAAGAGAGGGGTGGCCCTATTCTAAGCCGGGAACCACATTGAATAGTTATTATTTGTACTTTATTGTACAGGTAAACGGTAAAGCGATGTGGAAAGTCGATTCATTATATTTTAAATAAAAAAAAATTAAGTCTAAAAAAATCCCGGAATATATTGAATTGAATTGAAAATATTTAGTAGTAGCTTAGTCCCTTAATGTTAGTAAATAAAATACAGTACATATATATAAGCATGTATATGTAAGTATATAATACAGTAAATAATAAAAAAAACTATACATATACAGGATAGGGTGGCTAGATACGAGGGCAGATTTTACCTCACCGCGGGCAGTCGGATCCAGTGCCCCAGCATTGGGGAGCCCCACCTGTCGGCCTGCTTGCATGCTTAAACATCTCGTGGCAAGTACGTGAATAGTCATCATCATCAGGTTATTTTTGTCTCCACTGCAGGAGCACAACCCTCTCTCATCTGCCGGAGACAGACGGAGGATTTGGCCTACACTCCCCGCGCTGGCCAGACGGGTTGGGGAGGCCTGATTGATGTTTTATAATCAAGTACATGAATGTCAGTACCTAATTCCGATCCCCGCTATCGTAGTCTGTTCATTGTTTGTGAGAAGCCGAGGTCAGGAGATTATATTTTAAGTCATAATTAAATTATTTGTACAAAAACAAAAGTTATCTCTTTGTGTAACGAGATATCCGCTCTCTTGTTTTGTAAAAAATATAATTATTCAGGAGTGTCGCGGGAGTGTCGCCCCGGTGAAATTTTAAAGGTGACTTACGTTTCAAGTGTGCCAGCTCTGAAATTCGAGATAACTGACACTTGTGGTAGAGTTTGAGAAGAGTGGCAAGATTACCTAGGTATTGTTTATTATTTAGAACTCGGTTTAAATGAATTGTTAAATTTTCATTTGTAATTTATCTAGTACGAGCTGTGGAGAGGTCTATGTTAGGGGCTTCTTTTATTCATTTCAGTTGACATTCTCTTCCAGTTGACCTTTAGGTCATGCAGATAATGAGTGGAAGGCGCAAAAAGAGTAATATAAGAAAATTGGTTATGTACTTACATAATAAATACAAACTAAAATATACTAAATGTAATCTATAAATTATACATATACTTACACATTACTATGTAAATCATATCTTTGATGGATATGATTCATAATGAGGAGATCCGACGAAGAACGTAGGTAGCCGACATAGTCGAAAGGATTAGGCCACATCCGTTGCAGAACCGATGGCGTTGGGGCAGACGAGGAGTGGAGACCGTGGGGGATAAAACAGTATTCCAGGGACCCCGCACCAGACCCATTATTGTTGGACTTCATAACAATTTAAAAACTAAAATAAAGCATTGGCTAATAAACCATTCGATTGTATTTTTAACGTTTTTTTTTTAAAAGCCATTTTGATGTATTGGCTCATACGCCGTTGTTCTACGACTGTAACGAAATGTGTGCGTTACGTGTTGTAACTCACAAAATATTTTGCTGCGTAAGTCACAAGGATCACGAAGTTTGAAGTCTAGAAATTTGTAACAGGCAAAGTTCCCGTCTCGAGTCAAAAGAAAGTTCCGTTTGTCTGATTAATGGTAGCGAGCGAGAAGCTTGTACGAGATATTGACTTTTCGCCGGGATTCTTCAACTTTCTTGAATAATATTACATTACATATACATATACCATTATCATCAGGTTATCTTTGTCTCCACTGCAGGAGCACAACCCTCTCTCATCTGCCGGAGACAGACGGAGGATTTGGCCTACACTCCCCGCGCTGGCCAGACGGGTTGGGGAGGCCTGATTGATGTTTTATAATGTATTCCCTTAGTCGCCTTGTACGACATCCACGGGAAGAGTTGGAGTGGTCCTATTCTACTCTACCGGAAACCACACGGCAGGTGTATGTACGGATACATACACCAGTCTAATCTTAATAATTGATTTTCTCCTGCGCTGTGGGAATTAAACAAGGATAGGACAATTCACAAATACAACATCCAGACCGGGGCCAGCGGGAATTAAAAACGACCTCAGCGCTCGAATACGGTGATCATACCACTAGACCAACGAGGCGGTTGAGACCGCTAATCAATGTGTTTATTGTTATTTGTTGTTTATATTGCTTACAAATTATTACGACAATTTACACACTTTCTTAATTCTAACACAACTCATACGAGTATATGGGCCGAGCATGCGTTATGGAACGACAGTGTGTGTCCAGAGAAGCCCCAATACGCCATACAGCCCGTGCCGGGGCTCTCTCTCAATATTTACGACAGGTTTAATGTCTAGACGGTCTTTATTGAGACTAGGTAGCACGATATTACAAATATGATAATTTTAAATTGACTAGAAGTATATAAAGTGTTTTTCTTATTATATGCTGCATATTGTAATAAGGGTCACTGACATATTCTTTTACAAAGTCTGTAAATTCATTGTCTAAACCAGAGGTTCCTAGACTTTTTTTTCTCATAGTCCACTTTCAAAATTTAGCTGGTTTCGGTGGACATTTGCTACATTTGCATGCAGCTACATTTCTACCATATTCCCAAAACTAGACATAAAATTTGAAGATCAGATCTGACTATGGAAATTTGAGTTGCGGCCGAGTTCCCCTGGGGGTCCACCTGCACCACTTTGGGAACTACTGGTCTTAACATTTGAATGAGATATAGTAAACGTTTTTTTATAGAAGAGCGGGGCCACCTGGCGCAAGTATTTTGCAAAATACTCAATAGGTGGCCTCCAACTACTGTATCATAGCTTAAAAACAAATTGTGAACGAAAAAATAAAATATTTGATTAACATTCCGTTGAAATTCATTATTACTGAGCAAGGGTGAGTTCTAGGCGATCTAGTATTTAGTGACGGCTGCTTTACGCCTATTAAAATATTATCATCATCATTGTCCCTTAGACGTCCACTGGTGGACATAGGCCTTCCAAATGCATTCCACCCTGCGCGTGGTGATCCGCGGTCTCCACTACAGAACTCTTCTGCCCCAACGGCCATAGGTTTTGCGACAGATGTTGCCCGCTAACTGTAACTTCAGTTTACTAATCATTTCGGCTATGTTACCTTCGTTCTGCAGAGATCTATGCCGTTTCCATATTTTTTGCAGGGAATGTACCAAACATAGTGAGCGAATTATAACGATTTTGATATTATGATTGCGTCTCGAGTTGAGATAACGTCAAATATTGTAACTCGATTCCTAAATTTGATTCAAGGGGCGATCAATATATCCCTCTAAGTAGTAATTTCTATAATTATCTCTCTCGACATTGATACCTGAGTGTTCGAGTTGAATTGTTAATTCAACGCGAATTCCACCTCCCGCCGCAGCCGGCTTAATCGCTAATGGAATTATTGCGGCAATTACACGATATGAAGCTAATTATCGAGTCAAAGCGATTGTGGATAAGGAGAACACGTTTAGTTTAGTGTTCATATACATAGTATCAATTGTACAAACGGATTAATAGTCTGACGTAGTTGCCAACATCAAAGGGCCTAAAATTGTCGTAGAAAACAGGCGTATCTTTCATACTCAATATATGGAAGTTGCCGTGTGGTTTCCGGTAGAGTAGAATAGGACCACTCCAACTCTTCCCGTGGATGTCGTACAAGGCGACTGAGGGAATACATTATAAAACATCAATCACGCCTCCCCAACCCGTCTGGCCAGCGCGGGGAGTGTAGGCCAAATCCTCCGTCTGTGTCCGGAAGATGAGAGAGGGTTGTGCTCCTGCAGTGGAGACAAAAATAACCTGATGATGATATGGAATATACGACGTTCTTCTACGAAAGGTATGAAATGAGCTCGGAGCACGCAGAAAGCGAGAATACGAGAGTGAGAGAGAAGGAATGATTAATATAAGAAGGAGATGGAAATAGTGGTATTGACCGCGCACACCTGTGAGTGCTCTACACGGACTGCGAAATAACGTCGCTCACCTAGAACGTTCCAGATTATCCTTTCTGGGAATTATGTTAAGACAATTTATCTTATCTTCTTAGGGGCCAGGAAAACCTGGAGACGCTTCAACCCTTCAGGATCTTTTGTGCCAAACCCCTGTCTGCCAACGGTGCCCCAAGCCGATTTGGTTGACTTCACAATTTTCTTTCACCGAAAAGCCTGTGTTATTTATAAACAAACCGTTCTTAAGTTTGGAAAAGGGGCCGTCCATTAATCACGTGATCTTTTTTTAAGCATTTTTTAACCCCCCCCCCCCCCCCCTGGTGATACATGGTGAGGTTTAAGACTACCTCCCACCCCTCACCCGACATCACGTGTATTTTTAGTATCTACAAAAATTCAATTTTTTAGAATATTATCTTAAATACAGGTATAAAGTATAATCTTATTTTATTTTACATTAGTTGTATTGTCGAATATTTAAAAAATAAATACACGTGTTATCTTACTACACCCTCCTCCCCCCTTGTGACATTTCGTGAATTTTGTCAACCCCCCCCCCTCTTTCAAGCCTCACGTGATTAATGGACGGCCCCTATACAGTTGCCAACAGCAAAGAATCGTAGCACTCTCCGCAACCGGGCATAGCACTTTACTCGCTCGTAGCTCTGAAAAACTGAATTCTACAAATAGTCCTAGAGTAGCAGTTTCGCCTAATGACGTTACTGCTACGTTACCGGATGTCGTAGCTCCGGCAGGAAGGCTATGTCTAATTGTGCATGACGTCAAAACCGATCTATTGTTTGCATACAAACATAAACATAAGTTTAAAGCTGCTTTCACAACGGTGTAGAGTGATCGTGTTTACGCAACACGGGATATGATCACATGAGTAAGTATGCGCTGCGAGTGGAAACCGGTTTACGCTGGCTCGACCAGTGGACAAGCTCAGGGTTTGCACTTCACGTTTGATTATATTATGACGACCTCCGTGGCGGAACGGGTAGCTCTCGGACTGCCACGCCGGAGGTTGCGGGTTCGAATCCCGCTAGGGGCAAATGTTCGTATGATGAATATGAATGTTTGTACCCAAGTCTTGGATGTTTATATATTTATTTAAGTATGTGTATCCGTTATCTAGTAACCATACCACAGGCTCTGCCTAGTTTGGGACTGGATAATTGGTGTGAATGCCTGAGATATTTATTTATTTATTTATTTATTTATTTATTACATAACAAAAGTTTACAAGAGTGTTTACTAATACAGAGTATAAATATGATTAATTACTGTATTGTAATTTATTTTAGTTTTAGAATTTACCATATCATTAGAAATTACAAATGACTTTAGTTTTAAGTGATTTGTAATAGTCAATTTTAAGCCTTGTGTTTTATTTTACAGCAATTCTATAGTAAAATAAATAAGCCCTACAAATAATTGTGGAATAAGAACCTGCTTCAGTAACTTTTTTGAATGTTTCAATATAGTTTAAATAAATCGCACATGAAATCATAAACCGTCAACTCAAAAAAGCATGTTTTGAGAAAACACGACTTGAAAGTTTATAAAATTATATAAACAAAACGTCTAAAAAAATTTCAATTTTTACTTATTTACTAAGACTATGAATATATGTTTATATAATGAAAAACAAAGATAGAGAAAATCGAGTACGTTTTTTTTGGTATTAATAACTTAACACTGCATTTTTTTAGTTATGATGACGGTCTATAGTCTTTTAGTTAGTTTTCCTGTAAACGTATTATATCATACATGATAAAAGAGCAGATAAACAAATGTTTTGTTTCATTTATCTCCTGTGACAACCCTAGCAAAACACATATCAATTTTGCACGCTGGTTAGATGCTTTGTTTCTGTTCGGCTACTCACTCATGAGAGAAGATGGCTGCCATAGTCATGCTGCAAGGTGAATGAATCCTTAAAGACAGGCGGAGTACCAGGCCCTTGATCCTACTGCGATAAAAACGGCCGCCCCGACGTTTCTCACCCCACCAGTATTAACAACGCTAAGTCGAGCACCTTAGGCACATATTTGAGCGTTGCGCGGTACTTCGTTTTAATAAGCAGTGTTGTATCTGTTACGTAGTAATAAGTAATCTGTGGTACATTTAAGGGCCCTTCCTAAAAGTATTCCGGGTCCTTTGAAGGCTTTCATCCATTTACGTGTTTGACATCCGGGAGCTTCTCGCCGGATCCGATCGCATCGGCCCTTCCTTTGTAAGTGACCCGGCAAGTTTCCCATTGAATGTTTAAATCATCGCGATCGGCCTCTCAACTTTGACTTACGACTCAGAGTTACGTGACTCTTGGAGTTCTTTGTAACGTGGTCGGGAAACGTATGTATTGTAACGAGACGCTGTGCCGCTTTAGGAATATTTCAGAAAAACATGCCGTGTGGTTTCCGGTAGAGTAGAATAGGACCACTCCAACTCTTCCCGTGGATGTCGTACGAGGCGACTAAGGGAATACATTATAAAACATCAATCAGGCCTCCCCAACCCGTCTGGCCAGCGCGGGGAGTGTAGGCCAAATCCTCCGTCTGTCTCCGGCAGATGAGAGAGGGTTGTGCTCCTGCAGTGGAGACAAAAATAACCTGATGATGATGTATAAAAATTCTACTGTGCGTTTTATGTAATTTTTTGAAATTAACATTTAATTATTTACTAAATATTGCCATTATTTAACCGTAGCGTCAATATTTAGTAATAATTAAATGTTCTGCGTAGTAACTGCACAAGTTTCATTGTGAATGTGAAAGAGTTGCAGCTCGTTGCGTGGAACAGAGCGATTGTTTGGAACGCTCCATCTAGTAGTACATAGAGATCGTTGATAATGGAGAATATATTTTTAGGAATAATAATAAGCAGGTGAGGCTAAATCCTACTAATATTATAAATGCGAAAGTTTGGATATTTGGATATTTGGATGTTTGTTACTCAATCACGCTTCAACCACTGGACGGATTGTTATGAAACTTGGCACACATATAGGTTAGGCCTGAAATATGACATAGAATAGTTTTTATCCCGAAAAAATATCCTATTTCTACGGGAAATGCATATTAATTTGAGATGTTAAGTTGTCCACGCGGACGAAGTCGCGGGCAACAGCTAGTAGTACATATAGTGTATATATACGTATATATTATGTTATGATATGAGTATGTTTTAAAAAGATTTTAAATAGATAATGGACTCGATTCTGAAGGCACACATTTAAAATTTGACAGCACTAAAACTGTTGCTATCCTTGTCACACAGTATTATGAAGATAAAGACGAAACCAATTTTAGAGCTGTCAAATTTTAAATGTGTGCCTTCGGAATCAGGCCCATTGTTGATTGTAACCAGGGTTGGCATGTTTAAACAAAGTGTTTAAAACATCTGTTTTAAACATGTTTTTCATTATTTTAAACATGTTTTTTATTGTTTAAAACTGTTTAAATTGTTTAAAACATGGTTTAAAACATGTTTTATATTAAATAAAACTGTTTTTTATCCAACCCTGTTTGTAAAGCTGGAGCTGGAGTGTGCTCGCCCCGTCAGCGCTTGCTCCCGCTGCCGATATGTTTGTGCAGAAATTGAGCGCAAACAGCGCAGGTGTCTAGCTGTGTGTGTACTGTTGCTGCGATGTTTGCGCTGGAAGTTGTTTTGACAATATTCGTAAAGTGAAAGTAAACTTGGAACATGCTGTTATTATATTTGATACAGTTTGATGAGAATAATATAATTTTTTTAGCGGTGTGGTTCCCGGGTTCGAATAATGCACCTACAATCTTCAATTCAATTAATAATAATAATAAATATCTCAGACATTCACACCAATTATCCAGTGCCAAACTAGGCACAGCCTGTGGTATGGTTACTAGATAACGGATGCACATACTTAAATAAATATATAAACATCCAAGACTTGGGTACAAACATTCATATTCATCATACGAACATTTGTCCCTAGCGGGATTCCAGCCTGCAACCTCCGGCGTGGCAGTCCGAGAGCTACCCGTTTCGCCACGGAGGTCGTCAATTAATTCAATTACTCTTTATTGCATAAATACACAGATACAATAATAAAGTAGCTTACACGAGTACATCTAGGCGGTCTTATCCCTAAAAGCGATTTCTTTCAGACAACCGTTGGGTAGAAAATAAGAACAGCAGAAAAAAAGTAGGTTGTGCAGTGGGTGTCGTCAAGGCGACTAAGGGATTGCACCAGGGATGGACAGCAGCGTTCCGTACATTAAGATAATTACTGCGATCACCAATCCGCCTGCCAAGCGTGGTGATTATGGCAATTCCCCCAAAGAACAGCCCACCAAAAGTGGCGTTCTATTGGCTTAAATGTTCAGCAGTGGACGTATTTCGGCTGATGATATATTTATCATTTGAACCCATGTACACTGAACCTTCTCTAACTGCCACAAATAACATGTAAACAAATGGCTGGCTAAAACAATATGGCGGCCAAACATTTGTTATGTTATGTATATTACAATGTTATTGTATAAATTATTTTCTGTGCTTCGTGTATTATTTCTATGTATATATGCAAGGTTTATTTAAGTTTAAGAGTATATTACGAGTAAATACAGGGTTACAGGAAAAGTCGTGCTAGATCCCTTAAGGGTGTGGAGCACCCATCATTTCTGACTTATTTCACTATGAAACACCCTACCCTAAACTTAACCCTTTTCGAGATATTCGACTTTTAATTTATTTATTGAAAATTGCTGATTTTTAGGCTACTACATTTATTTTTGTTTATTTTGTGCATCTTATTATTATTATTATTGCATTTTTACATGTGTAGTAAGATGCTTTAGGACGTCAATCATTAAAATAGTGCACAAGTTAATTGAATAGACTGTAGTAGACAAGTGAAAGAAAAGAAATAAAAAACATATTACAAAGTTTATTTTTCTCTAAGGGATATCTAAAAAAAATGTTATGGTAATTGTTCGGCAGATGTTTTTTAAAATATTTACGTTTCATCAGCTATCTAACGAGGTGTAACAATCTAGGGTTTGTATTACATTTCGTGGAAAAAAAGTAGTTGGGACGCTCCAGGTAGCAGTTCTAACGGTCCCACGCCTATTGTCCTTCAAGTTAAGACGCACCGTGCGAGCGAGACAAGTGACGATTTATGTAGGTACGAATGAAAGAAAAAATGTGTAGACACCGGCTAGGACTGGGAATACAACCGGAAACATTGTTTTGGTTGTCAGTCTGCTTTTGTGCTTCGTACATAGTAGATGCGATATCGTTTTGCTCTTTTTCTCGACTTGGCTGTGATTCTGGACTATTTCTTCTGATTTGTGACTACTGACCCCGCGAGAAGATTGGACTTTTGCAGATTTATGCTAAATGCTGATGTAGAAGACCCAGATTTTTTAAGAAATATCTTGTGGACGGATGAGTCCAAATTTGATAAAGATGGCATAACTAACTATCACAACGCCCATTACTGGGCCCTAAAAGAACTAAGGAATCCCAATAAGAAAAGAGTGAAGGGGTCCCAACGAAGATTCAGCGTGAATGTGTGGATGGGCATTATCTCCAATCATTTGATTGGACCTTACTTTCTCCCGGATAATCTAAACGGGGAAAGCTACGAAAATTTCCTGAGAGCAGACTTGAGTGATTTGCTGGATGATCTGCCACTCAACCTGATCAGGGACATGTGGTTCCAACACGATGGCTGCCCTGCCCATTTCAGGAGAGGTGTCAGAGACTGGCTGGACACAAATTATCCAAACAAATGGATTGGACGAGGTGGGCCATTGCCATGGCCAGCAAGAAGTCCGGATCTAACCCCCATGGATTTTCATGTGTGGGGCTGCATGAAAAGTCTCGTGTACAGCGAGCCGAATCCAGTTTCGTCTGTGGAAGACTTAAGAGAAAGGATTGTGGATGCAGCAAATAAAATGAGGACCACATTGACCACTGGCGTAGTGAAGACCGGTCTCCGTAGAAGGATGCGACAATGTATTAGAAATAGAGGCGGCCATGTTGAACATGAACTGTAGAAAAAGAAAAAGTTGTGAGAAAACCTTTAATAAATGGCATTTCATGCTTACCTATTGTTTTATTTTACTTTTTAGGGCTAAGTATACATTTTCTTCTCCACTGTCGCCTATGAAACTAAATTTTTTTGAATGCATTTGAATAAAACCCTACATTATTATACCTCGTTAGATAGCTGATGAACCGTAGATATTTTAAAAAACATCTGCCGAACAATTACCATAATATTTTTTTTAGATATCCCTTAGAGAAAAATAAACTTTCTAATATGTTTTTTATTTCTTTTCTTTCACTTGTCTACTACGGTCTATTCAAATAACTTGTGCACTATTTTAATGATTGACGTCCTAAAGCATCTTACTACACATGTAAAAATGCAATAATAATAATAATAAGATACACAAAATAAACAAAAATAAATGTAGTAGCCTAAAAATCAGCAATTTTCAATAAAAAAATTAAAAGTCGAATATCTCGAAAAGGGTTAAGTTTAGGGTAGGGTGTTTCATAGTGAAATAAGTCAGAAATGATGGGTGCTCCACACCCTTAAGGGATCTAGCACGACTTTTCCTGTAACCCTGTATATAATATACTAGCTGTGCCCGCGGCTCCGCTAGCGTGGAATACAGCTCCCGTTCCAGTTCCCACTCTCGCTCCATATCCCACTCCCACTCAGACTCCCACTCCCACTCAGACTCAATCCCGATCCCGATCCCACTCCCGCTCCCGCTCCAACTGTAGTACAAACAAACCAATCGCAATATGAATTGTACCGATCATAATAATTATACTTCTTACTTATATTGCATTTTTACACCTTGGGTTGCATTACTGAAGTTATAGTAGGGATCCCTAATTTTTATAGTAATAAATAGCCTATGTTACTCAGGGATAATGTAGCATTCTAATGGTGAAAGAATTTTTGAAATCGTTCCAGAAGTTTTTGAGTTTATTCGTCACAAAAACATACAAATCTTTCCTCTTTATAATATTAGTATAGAGATCTTTTAATTTAGTAGGGTACGAGAATATTTCTCTACGTGTTCAAGAATGCACGGACATTTTATGAAACTAAGTAAAACCGGATGCTTCGTTAAAATTCTCCGGTATCGGAAATACCTGCGCAATAATTTTGTAATACAACATTTTATGATCACCTATAGATATTTTTTAACATTCTGTAGAGTTTCGGATGGGCTGGAATATTTTAAAAATGCTGTAAACTTATGTGCCGGAGCCAACTAGCGCTCTGTTCTACGCAAATAGCCATAAATCTTTCACATTCACTTTGAAACTTGTGCAGTTACTACTCAGAACATTTAATTATTTACTAAATATTGACATTATTTAACCGTAGCGTCAATATTTAGTAATAATTAAATGTTCTGCGCAGTAACTGCACAAGTTTCAAAGTGAATGTGAAAGAGTTGTGGCTACTTGCGTGGAACAGAGCGATTGTTTGGAACGCTCCATCTAGTAGTACATAGAGATCGTTGGCCGGAGCGGGAGCGGGAGTGTGAAGGGCTGCGGGAGTGGGAAGGGGAGCGGATTCTGTAGTCCACGCGAGCGGAGCCGCGGGCACAGTTACTCGTATTTATAATATCATAGTAGGATGTTCACAAATAAATGATTTGAGCACCAATAATGATTGGAGTATCTTTCGTTTTCCGTACCAGCGCCTTTGCTGTTGACTTGGTCTCTCTTATCGGCTATGAATAAAGAATAGAATAGAATAGAATAGAATAGAATAGAATAGGCCATTTATTCATAGCTACGACACACACATACATGAGAAATAAACAGAACAAAATTAATAAATTACAATTTAAAAATAATCAAGGTACCTATGTGTCGCAGCAACAAAATTGCGCTGACTCAGCATAATGCTCGCACGATCGCTACTGAATGTCCAGCAGTGGACGTCTAAGGACGGATTATAATGATGATGATATTTTGTATTTAATGCCACGGGTGTGACGATGCTGTCATCATAGTACTACTAGACCTGGTTTTCACGGCTCATCATTGATTCACCAAAAAAAAAATGGAGGCCCTAAGCCCCTAGTCTTTTTACCGCACCACATCGGCTTGATGACTTTAGGCCCAAGTCATCAAGCCGAGGTTGTGGGTGACGTGCTCGAAGGTCTCATTAATACCTTTATTTCAGGTTACAACGCAATTTGCCCGATACCTGCTCACAGACTTAATTGAAAATCTATTAATAAACCCGTACCCTGCTTAGTCGAATTGATTTTGTAATAACTAAGGGACTCTGCTGGGAAATTGAGTTACACAAATGTAGTTAAATATTTTAACAACTATCTGCTACAGCATAATTAAAACTAAGTTAATAAATTAGACATTTCGTATCGAGAAAATAATTAGGTTAGGTATTCGTTCTAAATAGATAATGGGCTCGATTCCGAAGGCACAACGTTCAAATTAGACAGCACTAAAATTGATGCTATATCTACAGTACTATGTTGATAAAGGTGAAACTAATTTAAGTGCTGTCGAATTGAAAATGTTAAAAAAATATAAACTAAAAATAACTAAAATTAACCCTACTAACCTATTTTTGAACTATATCTAAACTACCTAAATAATAACTAATTAAATACATATTCAGAACCTTACAGGAAAATCAGACAATTAACTGATGTTGCTACCGCGAGGTTAGTGTACTTTAGCTACTTCCGCAGTATCATGGCATACGGTATCCTACTGTGGGGTCAAGCAGCAGATATAGAGACCGTTTTTATCTTGCAAAAAAAGCAGTTAGGGCAATCTATAATCTGCGTTGTAGAGAGTCATTAAGAGAAAAGTTAAAAGAAATAAGCATATTAACAGTAGCTGGTCAATTAATTTCAGATAATATTTTATATGTCAGAAAAAGTTCTCTATTTTTGAGGCACAGTGACAATAATAGATTGACTTTGACTTTACAATTATTAGCTGCATGATCTGCTCCGCCCGAAATGGATTCCTAACCGTCGCGCCGTGTCGCGGATCCCTACTCAAAACGTCTTCATTTTGCTTGCTGGGTGGATTATAAACTTAGTAGGAACTACGCGCTCGCACCATCGTTGGGAAAACTACATTTATAAATAGCTGTACAAGCTTACTGTATAAAATATAAATTAGCATGTCTTTTGTTTGGAAAATATCTTTGTTTCATCCCAAAGCACAGGAGAAAATCCTAGTTTGGGATTAGAAATATGTAATTCTTTGTGGCTCCAACAGGGACGCTAAAATGCCGCTAAAAGTAAAAGCAGAAAAGCTGCGGGCGTCCATCTCGCTGCGAGTTAATAAGGATTAGCGAGCGCGAACAGAGGGCGGCGGACGTTAGTTTTTACGCGCTGCCCGCCGCCGCCCATATGGCCGGCCGCACATTACGGCCTGAAAGGGATTTTGGCATTGCTCCAACTAAGGGCTGCATTGTAGTGACGCTAAACACGCTTCGGACATACACGATCTATGGACGTTAATAAGGTATTGTATTTTTGACGTTATGGGCATTTTAATACTTATTGTAACTGGTTGCCATAGTAACTGGGTAAAAACGGCCCCTATCGCCGAAAATACAGCTTGTTGCTATTGGTTCTCTCTCTCTTTTAAATATCCAATCTTTCGCATTTATAATATTAGTAGGAAGTAGGATTCTAATTTACAGCAAAGTTTGCTTTGCAAAAGTCTTAACGTAAGTATTTGCCATCGTATTTACAAGTTTTATGTGTTCTGACTCTGATAAATTATATTCTAGGAAATTAGGACAATACTACTTAAGGGCCGTTCAAATATTACGTAAGCAGATTTTTTGCAATTATTTACTCTCCAACTTTTCCTGTGGATGTCTTACAAGGCGACTAAGGGAATACATTATAAAACATCAATCAGGCCTCCCCGACCCGTCTGGCCAGCGCGGGGAGTGTAGGCCAAATCCTACGTCTGTCTCCGGCAGATGAGAGAGGGTTGTGCTCCTGCAGTGGAGACAATAATAACCTGATGATTGGAACCTGGAAGAGTTGGAGTTGTCCTATTCTACTCTACCGGAAACCACACGGCAATTTGTATTGTTTATATGTAATGTTGCACTGTATGTGTTTTGTTGCAGCCAAAAAATGAATATTCTATTCTGTTCTTGTAGTGCTTACGTAATATTTGAATGCCCCCTTAGTGTGTCTCAACGGAACAGGATTTAGGTCCAGTACTCACACTGCGTGCGTATTTTCATTTGGAATCAACGCAATGAGTGAAGACAGTTCTGGCAGCGCGACGACGGGCCATATTAGCCGTTTGGACATTTGGCCGAGGCTATTATTGCCGTGCGCAATAAGATGGGACGGCGCTACGTATTAGCGAGCACATTTGGTACACATTGTCCAAAACACGTCAGTGAGACCTTTTATAGAAATTCCGGATAATGTGAGATGATTTCAATTCTGGTCTCACATTCCATTCATGTGCAGGCCGCACCAGCCTGTTCGTATACGTGTGTGTGAGTGAGTAAATTATTGTAGGGCTACTGCACCTAGCGCGTGAATATAGTCGTTCGAGAGAGGGACATCGTTACACGTTAAAAACATAATGCTTCTCTTCTCTTATAGCGTCGATCTCTCGGCGATGCGACGTGGCGCGTGGGGCGGCTCGATCAGGTTCAGTGGGAGAGGCCTATGTCCACCAGTGGACTTTTGCAAGCTTGAATTTCAATTTAAGCCTAGTATGTAGACATTATGATAGTGAAATTGTAACTAGGAACCAGAGAAAGAGACTGTGCCATCCTCGCAGCATTTGTCTCACTCGCACGTCAGGGTTGTGTGACGTGGTGTGAGTAAAAATATATAAAAACTAGTTGTGCCCGCGGCTCCGCTCGCGTGGGCTCTAAAATCCGCTCCCCTTCCCACTCCCGCTCCCGCTCTCATAAATTGAGATGTGTTCTATTCTTATCCTTAGACTCCCATTTTTTTTGCAAGTATCTTCAATGTACAGACACGCGAAGTTGAGAAGGTGAAGCTCCTCTTAGCTGTAGAAAATTTTAAGTGCGGTCAATACTTGACACCAAGTGACCACTCACGCTTCACCAGGAGTGTTGACCATCAACTGTTTTGTGTGCCTAGAGTCTGCAACTACTATGGTGAAAGAACAAGGCAGTATTTGGTACCCGAAATTGTTAACACTATCCCACTAGGCATCAGAAGCAATGTAATCAACAAAAACACTTTCAGAATTAAATATAAGAAATATCCAGTAAACTCATTAACGTAACCTCAATATTTTTGTGCTAATATCAAAATTAAAAACTTTGTAACTTTGCTTTGCTATTCACCATTGCGTAGTGATATTTAGTATTCTCTGCCATAGATGTGTATAAAGTAAGAGAGCTATTACTGCCAACAAACTGTATTATACAGTTTGGCGGAGTTATTGTATGTATATTTTTTAAGAGATGAATAAATGATTTTATTATTATTATTATTACGTTTTAATTTATTATATGACGATTCCTTTTAATTATGCATTCACGTCCTTTTGAGATACATTTCCATATCAATAAGTATTGTATTTGGTACTGAACTCTGACGTCACAGTGGGATCGCATCATGCATTCAGTGGCATGTCCCGCGACGTATGTACTACGACTTGCATGCCAGACGTCATCAGATAGGCCGCCTGTCATTGGTCGTCCGTGCGGCTCCATGCGGGCCGGGCATTAGCATGTGAACAACGATCTCTATGTACTACCAGATGTAGCGTTCCAAACAATCGCTCTGTTCCACGCAAGTAGCCACAACTCTTTCACATTCACAATGAAACTTGTGCAGTTACTAAGCAGAACATTTAATTATTTACTAAATATTGACGTTATTTAACCGTAGCGTCAATATTTAGCAATAATTAAATGTTCTGCGTAGTAACTGAACAAGTTTCATTGTGAATGTGAAACGTTATTTAACCGTAGCGTCAATATTTAGTAATAATTAAATGTTCTGAGTAGTAACTGCACAAGTTTCATTGTGAATGTGAAAGAGTTGTGGCTACTTGCGTGGAACAGAGCGATTGTTTGGAACGCTCCATCCAGTAGTACATAGAGATCGTTGCATGTGAATGGGACTTGCAAGACGGCACTAAGACCTAGAGAGCTGGTCGTAATATCTATTGACTGTAGTCATGAATAGATTTTGATTGCGCTTCTGTCTGAAAGCAATCTCTTAAGAGACCTGCAAACTTGGAAAACTAAATATTAAAGAAGCGACATGTCCGCAAAATAGAGCACTCCTAGCAGTACACAGTATTGGCTGCCGCCGTTCGGATTCGACGAGATCTACGCTTTGAGTTAGAAAGAGAAGCACTTATGTTGTTGATGTCTCTAGACTAACTTCGTTCAGAATTCCGTTTATAGATAAATTATTACGTATATTATATTATTATATATTTTGCCGTGTGGTTCCTGGCTTAAAATAGGGCAACCCCTATCTTTCCCGTGGGTGTCGTCAAGGCGACTAAGGGATTGCACCAGCGACGGGCAGCAGCGTGTGTATGTTAAGATCATTACTGCGATCACCAATCGGCCTGCCAAGCGTGGTGATTATGGCAAATCCCCCAATTGGACAGCCCACCAATAGTGGAAATCTATTGGGGAGGCTACGAGTATGTTCAGCAGTCGACGTGTTTCAACTGATTATGAGAAAGAATTATTTTTATACATTTCTAAACGAGTTTTATTTTGTACCAATCTTCAGTCTGGAATTGAGAAAACACGCCTCAGTTCACTAAATACTACATAATGAAAGGTACGGCCACACCGCACAACTTAAAAGTTTTATACAAATATAAAATTTCACACAAATGTTAAGTATCGTATTTTTTCAGATTCTAATTGTATATGTAATACAGTCGAATTTCCTCAAAAGCTTTATTTTTCGTGCGATCACAATACCTCCTTCACATCTCCGTTGGAAAGTAAAAATCATTTTACCAGGGCTTAATAACTTTCCAGGCTGTGTTTTTACAATCGAAAGCTTTTCTAACAATCGCGCTTTTCTGGAGTCAACCTAAATTGAATAGGCAAGTACAGTCACGTACTCTAATTTGGAACCCATCTAAAATAGTCGACAGAAAGCTTAAAGCGAATGCCTAAGATGACATTTTAAGTTGTCTTTGCAATGCACATCTATTTTTGTAGTTTATAATTCTCTCGTACACCGGGTATGACGTGTTTTTGATCATCTATTTGCATAGAGATGTCAGTGTCACACAACGATCTCTAGGTACTACTAGATGGAGAGTTCCAAACAATAGCTCTGTTCCTCGCAAGGACCCGCAACTCGGTTACATTCACAATGAAACTTGTGCAGTTACTACGCAGAACATTTAATTATTTAAGTACTAAATCTACGCTGTGGCGTCAATATTTAGTAGAAATTATGTTCTGCGTAATAACTGCACAAGTTTCATTGTGAATGTAACCGAGTTGCGGCTCCTTGCGAGGAACAGAGCGATTGTTTGGAACGCTCCATCTAGTAGTACATAGATACCAGCGTATTTTAAAATTATATATAAAAAAATCTTATTTCGAAGGCTTATTACTCAGTTGCCGAATTCCTGAAAGATGTTACAAAGTATATTACTTGACAGTTGTGAATTTATGACATTATTTATTAATTATTATATTATGTTACCTATGTGACATTAATTGTTAAAAACATTTTTGATTTGTAATTTTTGTTACCAATAAATATGGTTATGATTATAATATCGTTGCTTTTACCGCAGACTTATAGTTGTACATTACCCATCTCAATTAAATATCTTTGCTAGAGGTGCAATTTGATTGAAATTTTCGACCTTTCTGCAAATGAGTGTTCTAAAAAGGGGAAGGTTTAGAAAATGGGTCCCAAATTAAGGTTCACGACTGTACATGAACAAAACTGAATCTTAAAAAAATATTGTTAACCTTTCAATTTTGTTTTTAACATCTTTCGATATTCTTATTGAATGAAGTCTGATGTCTTTGAAATCAAAGACATTTCTGACGTTACTTTGCTCTTCTTTCCACATCTTTAATTATTTAAAGTGCGGAGTGAGACAACCCCGACTTCATAGGTCGTACAGTTCACGACGGCGCGCCCCATACTCCTTTATAAATCGCTTACATGTCACTGTATACGTTACATTGTATGCAGACGTACACTAAGACCAGAGATACTAAATATCACTACAGTAAAGAAACGAATCTCACCTGCCCCCGACAGTTCAACGTCACGCGCAAAATAAAGCAAGGCGTGTAGTTCGCCGGTTGGAAAGAGAAGCACTTATGTGTTGACGTATAACGTTGTCCCTCACTCGATAGTTTACGCTCCCACACACACCCACACACACACACACACACACACACACACACACACACACACACACATACACACACACACCCACACATACGGACAGGCTGGTGCCTGTAATAGGTGATTAAAAATGTTCGCTTGTGTGGACCGCCGGGTGTGCTAAGACACTAACGTTAACATAGGTTCGTCCCGCGCTCATACCTTGCAAGAAGCAGCGGGGCGCCTTCGTGAACTGTACAATCTATACACTCTTTTTTCCAGTAACAGATGTATCTTTAATTATTTAAAGTGCCGAGCTAATCCGAGCGGGCCGAGTAAAGCGCAACTCTGAGACTGGTTCCAATTAAAATCTTTTTCGCCGTTCCTTTTCATGGACGTCGAGTTCCCTTCTTCGGCGACATTAGATCCTCTCGCATTTATTTACATACAAAGTGTTAAAGTGAAATCTGTTTATTTGGAGTTTATTAGCTCGATGCCTTCACAACTTCTCGAGAGAGAAAGTTTAAGTGAACATTGTTTTGAAGAAGATTTTCATAAAGTACCTAGATTATGTTTTAAGTTTAGATAATGGTTTTTTGTAAAGAGCTATGCTCGGAGTTTCTCTAAGGATCCGAAATGAGGTGATCCGCCAGAGTACTAAAGTCTTCGACATAGCTCAAAATGTTAGTACGCTGAAGTTTCAGTGGGCTGGTGACATCTGTCGGAGCACCGATTATCGCTGGGGTAAACGAGTTCTCGAGTGGAGACCGCGACTGGGCAAGCGTAGTGTGGGACGCCCCCTGGCTAGATGGAGTGACGATCTGCGTAAGGCGGCTGACATAGACTGGATGAGAAGAACCGAAGATCGGGTTTAGTGGCGCACCTTGGGAAAGGCCTATGTCCAACAGTGGACTCTTTCGGGCTGATGATGATGATGATGTTAGACTACGTATTTCTCTGATTGTTTTTTAAACATAGTGTCCCAGGTTTTGTTATATCCTACTATCTAATCTTCCCGTTTATGCCGTGTGGTTCCCGGCTTAGAATAGGGCCACTCCAAATCTTCCCGTGGGAACTAAGCGACTAAGGGATTGCACCAGGGATGGGCAGCCACGTTCTCCTGTGTATATTAAGATCATTACTGCGATCACCAAACCGCCTGCCAAGCGTGGTGATTATGGCAAATCCCTCAATGGACAGTCCACCAAAAGTGACATTCTTATGGGGAGGCTCACGTTCAGCAGTAGACGTATCTATATACGCCTATATCAGCCTATGCTGATGATGATCTAATCTTCTAGTTCTTTTTTAGACACATATACCTCATACCGTGAAGCAAAATAATTTTTCGTAGCTCGTGTACCTCAAAGTGTTTTCCTTCATGATTGACACTAATTGGTCAACATTATTTGATTCAATAAGTCAGATATCTTTCCTTTCTTGTTTGCTACGTGTTGCTTGTTGTATGATGATGATGAGTGAAGTGAGTGACTTGTGTGTATAGTGAGAGAGAGAGGGCGTTTTGAACTAAAACTTCGCAAATGACAATATTACATTTAGAACATTTTAATGTTTTCGACGCCTTATCCGCCTTCGTAGCAGAGATTGACAACCTTGCGAGCGCTTTCGGTCACGGTCGATCTGTCGCTGACAGTTTTTAAAAACGCCCTCAAAGATTTTGGTAAAATTTTGGTTTTCATTCCAATATTCATTTTATTTTTAATGTTATTTATATATTATATTATGTATTTATGTATGTATATCAGCTGTCTGATAGCCATATTACAGGCTCTGCCTAGTTTGTGATCAGATGGCCGTGTATGAAATGTCCCCACATATTTATTTACAGAATAGCACTGCAGGCGAGTCGTTGGCGATACTTTCCTGCAATCCGTTTCCCTAACAATTACTTAATAGTAACTTGGTAGTGAGTAAATGCGACCCTCGTAAATCTGCGGGCGTAGGCGATAAGTGTTATTGTCCCCTGACGTGTGCCTCTCCTCACAAACCTCTAAATTTTCACACTGGCTGCCCACCGCATACTAATGACGTCCGGCGGCGTGGCTCGACCTTTCCACACTGCTTGCTTACCTGTAATGAAGGATAAAACAATTTAGGTATCTACTTATTTTAGGGAAATTCACGAAATAGGTTGTGGTTAATGCGACTGAGGGAATGCAACAGGGACAGGCAGCAACGTTCTCCTGGGTATATTAAAGTCATTACTGCGATCACGAATCCGCTTGCCAAGCGAGGTGATTATGACAAATCTTCCAATATATAGCCCACTAACAAAGGCATCAATCAAGTTGAGTTAGTGCAAGGGGAAAAGGGAACGTACCCAAACTACGTGACTTTTTACAATTTCTTACCCCCTCCCCCCATCGGTGACCAATCGTAGTATATGCCAAAACCCCCCCTACCCCTCTAGTTTTCACGTAATAATGCATGAATATGGTTTTAAACGTAAACTTAAATCATTCTTAGAAGCTAATGCATTCTATAATATAAATGAATATATCAATGCGCCCAAAGAAATGTTCACTTCCATGACGATGTCTGATGACTGAAAAGTAGATTATAAGTACATATTGCAATTATTTACGGTTAATTTAAGTATTATTGTAAATTTGACTGGCTAAATGCAACGTACACTGTTACATGGCTAATAAATATTTTGATTTTGATTTTGAACCAAATTTTGCAAACAAAAAGTCAAAAGAAAAAAAATACATATTTTCTTTATTAATACGGCGCTTGCCCCGCGTGACGCCAAGAGTGCGTGCATTCCTATAATTGAAAAAAACAAACAAGTGAAAAAAATATCATCAAGATGAAATAACTGTTAGTTTTCAATCATTTGACGTACGTTTTGCCACCTGTGAGTTTAAAAAGTGCTAAAAACTGCGCGCCATATTTGAATATAGCTCAAAACTACGTGACGAAATTCTAACCCCCTCCCCCCTCATCCCTCCCCCTCCCCCTTCCCCCCTAAAACAGGTCACGTAATTTGAGTACGTTCCCCAATAGTTAGTTCAAGAGAAAAGGATCTTGGTGCCCTCGTGTGACTGTTCTATTAACCAGATCTTGATTATTATTTTTTCAGTGAACATTATAATATTTAAAATTTTAAATGAATGCTATAAAATAAGGGAAGTTACGTTGTTAAAATTATTTTCATCTCCACTGAACCGTTTTAATATAAATTAGCTGTGAGCCGGTCAGGAAGAACAACAAAGTTTCTTGCAAACTCGGTACAACTTAGTCAATTGCCTGGTCGGGCGCTGGCAGTCGGCGATGGTCGGAAGTAAATAGACTGCCAGCGAAACATGCCTCGCGCCCCGGCGCGCCTCGGGGCGACGTCAGGGTGCCAGAGATATGGCAAAGCAAAGCATGCCCCGAAATCGGGGCCAATTCGTTTTGATATCTATAAAGTGAGTGAGGAGGAGTGAGAAAGGTCTGCTTGTAGCGTCGATCTCTCTTACCGGCGGGCGATGTGAGCCCAATAGTGCAGAGTGCCTGTCGTGCTCGTGGGGGGAGGGGGGGGGGAATGGGGGGTCACTTATTTACGTAGTAATATTTATTACTATTATATAAGATTACTAAATACTACTGAAGAAGAATTATCTGGCTCCAATAAAAAGGGCTTTCTAATTCCTCCCCATTCACTTTATAGGTATATAACGATTTGGCCCCGATTTCGGGGTCAATCAGTCGGATGTCGCGAGAGTGATGTGAAGAAATTAAGTACAGTTCCGCTACGCTCCACAAACCGAAAGCGTTGGTACCAGCCACAGGTACCAGCTCCAATCGCGTAAGACTGTCAATGTGTGCGTGATTTAGCGTTTTAGCGTAATATAGACTTTCTTCCATGCGTGTAGGATTCAATTTAGCTTGCACTGAATGTTGTATGTAAGTTTTTGAGAGATTAAACAAGCTTGAATACTGAGTGCGCCTTCTGTACTGGTTAGAAAGAGAAGCACTTATGTGTTGACCTAATGTTGTCCCTCTCTCGATCGACTATGTTCGTGCGTTGGGAGCGGTAGCCCTACGATAATGTACGGTCATGTCATGTCGTAGTACGTAATTTAATCAGTTCGCTTGTAAAAATTATCAGTAGATTCAATTATAAATGATATACTGAGGTTACAAATATATTTTATTTAAATAGTACGTCGGTGACATCCTTTAAAACTGAACTAAAAGAGCACTATCCGTCTCACTCAGTATATGATATGTATGTATTTATGAATGTTTATTATATTACTAGCTGTGCCCGCGGCTCCGCTCGCGTGGACTACAGAATCCGCTCCCGTTCCCACTCTCGCTCCCTATTCCACGCCCACTCAGACTCTCAATCCCGATTTCGATCCTGTAGTACAAAAAACCAATCGCAATATGAATTTTGCATATAATGGCTTCTAGAAAAATTTACTTTTTAATATCGTCTAAGTGGCGTATCAAGATGAAACAGGCACCAGATTTTAAGTTGGACCTCCAACAAGATAACTGTGAAAACTGCATCAAATTTCATTCAGTAGTTTTGGCGTGATGAGGTAACAAAAAGACAGACAGAAAGACAGACAGATAAAAATTCTAAAAACAATTATTTTGGCTTCTATTGACTCTATAAAGACCCATACACATTTTTCTACAATATCTCCCATGTACAGACATAGACCAGTTACAGTTTTATTATATGTATAGATAAGTATTTACTATATATATAGTAGTTTCGGTATTTAGTAATTATGCACTTTTTACCCCTCGCTCTTACTGCCTTCTCTCACACCCTGTAAGGTTGTCTGGAAGAGATCTCTTAGAGGTAAGCTCGCCTTTGTACACAAAATTTGTAACCGTGTTTAGTTTTAAAATTTGTTGTATAAAGGATATAATTTAATACGGCGTGAATCCCCGCGTTGAGAAAATGCCAGTTAGCAGCCGATGCGAGCCCAAGTGCCAGGCTTGCTGGCTTCCGGCTGAACTGCGATCTTGTTCGCACTTGCCGGCTTGTTGGCCGAACAAGTTTGTTGCCGCGCGAAGACCGTCGTGTTCTTCCTGTTTGTTAATTTGTTAATTAAAATATAGCCTCAGATCCAGCGGCGACAGAACTCTGAGAGCCTTTCGATGTTCCGCTGAGTTTGTTTACTTCGAGACTTTTACCAGATCAAATTAAAAGTAATTTATGTAGTATATTACTGCTACTAGAAGCGACACTCCCTTTTTCGTCGGCGACGTTAAACTTTATGAAAGGGGGGGTGGGGTTCATACAGTTTAAAGGAAAAATAGAGCATGGCTGGTAGTAGGCACTATATATATTCGGCATATAAATAAATAAAATGTGATTATGGCAAATCCCTCAATGGACAGCCCACCAAAAGTGGCATTCTATTGGGGAGGCTTATGTTCAGCAGTGGACGTATGTGGGCTGATGATGAAAAAATTGTAACGCGTAGGAGAAGCCGCGGGAAACAGCAAGCAAACTACTATCCTATCTCTACATCCTATCCTACTAATATTATAAATGTGAAAGTCTGGATATTTAGATGTTTCGATGTTTATTACTCAATCACACTTCAACCACTAGACGGATCGGGATGAAACTTAGCACACATATAGGTTAGGTCCTGGAATAGGACATAGGATAGTTTTTATACCGAAATAACATCCCATTCCTACGGGAAATCCTACTAATATTATAAACGCGAAAGTTTGTTAGTATGGATGGATGTTTGTTACTCTTTCACGTAAAAACTACTGAATGGATTTTAATGAAACTTGATAATACGAGGGCTGTTTGATGAGTAGTTTTAAAAAGTAAAAAAAGATTTTTTTTAAACAATTTAGATTTATTTTTCAACATAGTCTCCTTTGAGGGCCAAACACTTGTTTCAGCGAGTTTCAAACTTTTTTATCCCCTCCTAAAAATATATTTTGTCGAGGTCTTCAAAATAGCCGTTTACACCTGCGATGCAGTCCTCATTTGTCAAAAATGTTTGCCCTCCAAGCCATCTTTTCAGATTTGGGAATAGGTAATAATCGCACGGAGCTAGGTCCGGCGAATACGGAGCATACGGAACCAGCTCGAAGCCCAACTCGTGGATTTTGGCCATTGCAATAGCTGACGTGTGCACTGGGGCATTGTCTTGATGAAAGAGGACTTTCTTGGGGGACAATTTTGGTCGTTTTTCCGCTATTTCATGTTATGCCTGTGTTCACGCACCTCACCTCACGCACTCGGCGGTCGTCGAGTACAATATTATGGACTTCTTCAACAACGTCCTCAGTAGTGACTACGATTGGGCGACCAGAGCGTGGAGCATCAGATGTGCTTGACCGACCACGTTTAAAATCAATTATCCAGTTATAAACAGTCTGCAACGTTGGTGCGTTAGTACCATGAACAAAATCATATTCAGTTTTTATTGTGGCAGCACTGCAACCCTTCATAAAAAAATGTTTTATAACGGCACGAAATTCAGATTTTTCCATAGTTGTTGAAAATTTACGAGTGATCACAGTTAAACATTGGTTAAACTGACAAAAACTTGTTTTTTTTTTTGCTGAATTTTTGACAGTCTTTATTTGAAAGATTGTGCCTTTCAGTGTTATTGCCATTTACCAGATAAATGGTTTTATAAATAGTTTTTAAAAGGACTTATCAAACAGCCCTCGTAATATAGCTTATACATCAGAATAACACATAGGCTACAATTTATAAAGATATTGTGTGAATTGTCCAAAATATCAAGTAAGTAGGAAATACATAATAATCTGTGATGTTAAGTTGTCCACGCGGACAAAGTCGGGGGCAACAGCTAGTATAATATATTTCTTATGTGAAGTTGGATTAAAAGACGCGAGATTCACACAAAGTCGAACGCGAAAAGATCAATTGACGACATCTGCGCCGAATTTACTTTATCTGATATAAGTACATTAGACCTCGTATACGATTTTTAAGGCTTAATAGGATATTTTGTGCGTAGGAGCTCATTGTTAAGTAAGGATTACACGGTCTCGTCTCGCCGCGAAAATTTAATAATGAAAAAAGTTGGAAAGGCGGCGGGGCGGCGGGAGCGGGGGGCGGTTTACTTTGTCATTTGCCGTCTGACGAGGATTACACGTCATAACAATGTTAAGCTACTAATAATGTTTACTTCCATAACATTTTTCCACTAACAAAATGAAATAACATCGCACTCGACAGCCCAGTCAGGAGACCGTGGGTCACAGGAACGTTCAAGACGCACGGCTTAGTTTCGAGCTTGCATAGAGCCACGGAGTGGTACTCTCTCGAGACGCGCGCGGGCCGCTCTTTAGACTCTTTCTCACATTTATTCTTCCTAGCTTCTTTCTATTCTTCCTACGATGTTATTTCATTTTGGCAAAGCACAAAAAAATGGCTGCTGAGTAGGTGTTTTTATGATCTAAAAGATTTTTTTGACTATAAATTGTAAAATAACACGCTGTTACTTATAACTAATAAATTAAAATTTGACATATTGATTAATTTTAAATAACTTATATTGTATAAAATTGTAATTTTAAATATTAAAATGTAGAATAAATTTTATAGTACTTTTAATTATTGTATGCCCCAAAGGGTATAGATTGTGAGGATTTATTTATTTTTTGTAAGACCTACATTTGTAAACCACAATTTCAACAATAAATCTTATCTTATCTTATCTTATCTAGTCACGCCTACTCTTAAATCTAGGATTGCTTTGTGAGTAAGGGCCCATGTGTAAAGTAACAACTTCAGAACGTAAGACGAACAGCTTACAACCAATAGACTAATGAACCATCAGCCCACTGCGCTGGGCGCTTCACCATACAATAAATAAGTATATTTATAACAGTCTGCCAGATCTATAGATATACAGGGTGAAAGAACGAACGAATTTTACTCAAAGGTATCTTTTCTTCTTGTACCCAAGTCTTGGATGGTTATATATTTATTTAAGTATGTGTATCCGTTATTTAGTAACCATAGCACAGGCTCTGCCTAGTTTGGGACTGGATAATTGGTGTGAATGTCTGAGATATTTATATATTTATTTATTTATAAGTAAAACGGGATTAAAAATATTTTTAAAAGTAGCTTGCCTTAGCCGGGAATCAAAACGATACAAGTGCGATAAAATAACAGCATGTCCTTATGACAGAAATCGATACGTATCAAATGTATCTGATAAACATTGCATCTTAAACATAAGAAAGAGTGTGAAATCTGACTTGGAAATTAGTATAGGACAGCCCCGCCGCCAGGTGGACCGACGACCTGAAGAAGGTGGCCGGTAGCGGCTGGATGCGGAGGGCAGAGGACCGGGCGTGGTGGCGTTCATTGGGGAAGGCCTATGTCCAGCAGTGGACTTCTAGGGGCTGATATGATGATGATGATAGGACAGTAGATAATAAAATAAAATTAATAAAACTGACCTTTAATTACCAAAGTTGTATCTTAAATATAATTAGATATATATTTTCAACCATTTTAAGTAGCTGTATCAGTCGTGCTTTGCGAATTATAGATGTAATTGGGTTGGTAATGTAATAAATGACACATATATAGATAAATATATTTTATGTATTGATAGACGGGAAACACTATTTATCAAGTTTATTACATACTAGCTGGTGCCCGCGACTTAGCGTGTTATTTACGTGCGAATTAGCGTGGCGTAGAAAAGAACTAACATTATGACATTAAAATTATAATTCTATGGCACACGCCAGCTGAATAGCTCGCAGAAGGTAGATTTTTTCCCACTTACTTGACATTTTGGACGATTCACACAATATCTTTATAAATTGTAGCCTATGTGTTATTCTGATGTATAAGCTATATTATTGTAAAGTTTCATTAAAATCCATTCGGTAGTTTTTACGTGAAAGAGTAACAAACATCCATCCGTACTTACAAACTTTCGCGTTTATAATATTAGTAGGATAGGATGCGTACGCGCACTAAACACACAGAGTTCAATGACGTCTATCTGTCAATCTCTCGTTTCACTGACAGAACACAACTTGAAGTTTTTATGGCGGTGTTGCCCTTATAGTATTTATTATGTTATATATTATGACATCGACGACGTCGACTTGTCTTTCGACATAGGCCTTTTCCAAATGTTTGCATAAAATGCGGTCTTTTGCCTTTTGTGTCCACAGCCCTCCGCAGGACAGGATTAGTATCGCATGCCACTAATATGCTGTGTTTATCAGAGAGATTTGATTCTTATAAGTAACTCTATCGATTGGTATCATAATTATCATTAGGTGAGATTGAGATCAAGCGCAAACTCATGTTATTTTCTTACATTTGACATTTGAGTCGGATCCCGGTTAAAGCATGCGACTAGATTCAAATTTTTCGGACTGGAGTCTTACTTTCTTTTAGAAACAAAGGAATGTGTTAGTTGGGTATATTTGCTTTATGTTTAAGGTACTTACCCTCCAGAGACCGTTCGTTCTATTCACCCTGTATAAGCACGAGTGGCCCGAGTACTGTTGGCTTATTCATATCGTAACTTTCGGCGAACTTCGTTGGTAAGAAAAGTTTTTGTTGGTAAATAGTTTCAGATAGTTTTAGTGGGCCATTCATATCGGTATAGACGCGGCAGATACTTGCTTATATTAATGGTGGTCACATCTGTCGGTTCTCCGACAGATGTGACCAGCCCAATGCCACTTCAGCGTACTAACTTTTTGAGCTATGTCGAACACTTTAGTTCTCTGGCGGATCACCTCATTTCGGATCCTGTCTCTTAGAGAAACTCCGAGCATAGCTCTTTCCATAGCCCGCTGAGCGACCTCGAGTTTTCGAACTGTCAGGGTCCATCAGCGACGATCTGCGTAAGGTGGCTGGCAGTGACTGGATGAGAAGAACCGAGGATCGGGTTCAGTGGCGTACTTTGGGAAAGGCCTATGTCCAATAGTGGACTCTTTCGGGCTGATGATAATGATTAAGTGAAAAGTTGACATTTGGAGCGCCGGATGTCTGTATGCTCCATTACACATCTACTAGTAACGCGACGCGTTAAATCGCGTGGTGTGTGAACGCGGCTATCCGCGCTCGTGAGCCACTCGCCCACACTCGCACAGGCGTCGCCGCTTTATTACATTTTCCCCCCTGAAACCAACGATCTCTATGTACTACTAGAAGGAGCGTCCCAAACAATCGCTCTGTTCCATGCAAGTAGCCACAACTCTTTCACATTCACTTTGAAACTTGTGCAGTTACTACTCAGGACATTTAATTATTTACTAATTATTGACATTATTTAACTGTAGCGTCAATGTCCTGAGTAGTAACTGCACAAGTTTCATTGTGAATGTGAGAGAGTTGTGGCTACTTGCGTGGAACAGAGTTTGGAACGCTCCATCTAGTAGTACGTAGAGATCGTTGCTTGAAACAAATATGAGAAGATTGCTTCGCTTGCCGTGACGCGGGACTCGCTGACAGCTGCAAAGTTTATGACTATTGATATAGGCGAGGCAGAGAATCCCACTAATATTATAAATGCGAAAGTTTAAATGCTTGTTACTCAATCACGCTTCAACCACTGGACGGATCGGGATGAAACTCGGCTCACATATAGGTTAGGTCCAGAAATAGGACATACGATAGTTTTTATCCCGAAAAAAGATATCATCCCTACGGAAAACCAAATTAATCGTTAAAAGCAGTGAATATGTGTAAATATCGAAACGCCAACGTAAGTCGCGGGTAAAAGCTAGTAAGTTATAAAGAGAAGCACTTATGTATAACGTTGTCCCTTTCTCGATCGACTACATTCGCGCGCAGCCCTACATTAATTTACGCGCTCACACGCACGGGTACGGACAGGTAGGTCATCATCATCATATCAGCCCTTAGACGTCCACTGTTGGACATAGGCCTTCCCCAATGAACGCCACCAAACCAGGTCCTCCGCCCTCTGCATCCAGCCGCTCCCGGACACCTTCTTCAGGTCGTCGGTCCACCTGGCGGCGGGGCGTCCCACCCTGCGCGTGCCGATCCGCGGTCTCCACTCCAGAACTCGTCTGCCCCAACGGCCGTCGTCGGTTCTGCGACAGATGTGGCCCGCCACTTCACTTTATGCAGTGTTACTTACTTTAACAAACCTACGACGTAGACTTGAAAATTCTACTTTAAAATTCCAATCTCACCTTCTAGCAAAGAAAACTTGGAACTAAAAGAGGAATCAAAAGAAAGGACTTGGGGGTGTTAGATGATAGTTAAAAGTTCACTTTCTCGCGAGAGGATAAAGATGGGCAGAACGTTGTGCATATTCAATGGAGTTGTATGCCAGGGTAACGCCGACGGGCGGGGAATTTAAACACGTTCTGACACTGGACGAGATACAGGCGAACAGCGGGCTTGTGCGAACTTAGATTTAATTTAAGCTAGCCGATTTCTGTCTACAAACATGATAACAGGTCAGCGGTGGAAAGTTTCGTTTATATATTGGTGGGAGTCGAAAGTGTTACTTATTTCATACTTTTCTTCCACTTAGTCTAAATCTTTGATCAAACCAATGACTTCTGGGGTTCCGTACCTAAATAACCCTTATGATAGGCTTCCTCCGTTCGTCTGTTCGTCTGTTACATCTACTTATAGCAGCAACTACTAATACTATCGACTTGAAATTTGTAACGAATTTAATTATGTTACATATTACAAAAAAAAACGATGACTTAACTAGCACACTTTTTTAGAAATCAGCTTTTTTGTAACGAGAACTTTAATATACCGACTAGAAAAGGTTCAGAGCAATCACTGAGACTCTCCTGAGCACCATTAAAAGCACATACCAAGGAGCATCATCTGGCGTAATGAATTTGAGCGTTAGTCCACTTTGAACACATACCATTAAGTATGTAAATGTGACAGTGGTCTTATAGTGATGTGCAGTACGTACGTTTAATGTTCCTTCCTACCCTATTATCATCATGACCCTTAGACGTCTACTGCTGGACATAGGCCTTCCCCGATGCACGCCACCAAGGCCAGTCCTCCGCCCTCCGCCACCGCTAACTGCTACCTCACCTGACCTTATTCCCCGAAGCCTCGGTCAGCGTGGAAAAAATCTATATAGCGGGAATAGTATCTTATCTTATAATAGGGGGCCAGGTACACCCGGCGACACGTCGAACCTGTGGGATCTTTTGTGTCAGCCCCTCTGTCTATGCTGTACTTCCATCCCCCACAGTTCGCTGCATAAAATCTATTATACAGCTAAGGGGCAGAAACCTGTAGTCCTTGGGTTCTGGGTAAGACACACCCAGGACATTCATTCGCCTTGCAGCTAGTGCATTGCATTCACACAGCAGGTGCCTCACCGTTTCGCTGTCCTCTCCACAGGCTCTACAATTGCCAGTCTCTGACAGTCCCATCTTATGCAGGAGGTGTCTTACATCGAGATGGCCGGTAAAAACTCCTGCGATAAGACGGACCGCTGTCTTCCCGTATTTTAGAATGTTGTTGGTAAAACCTGTGTCTGCGTTGCGGATATATTCCTATTGTAGCGGGAATAGTAGGGAGAATGTGTTATTTCTCTGACCGCTTGTTTCGGCACAAACATTAACACGTTTCTGGACTATTATATTTGGTCACGCTATAAAACAAGTTATCCCATAATGTGATCCCTTTACGACTCCTTAAGAAGATTAGCACTGTTTTCAGTAATAAAACTTGTTTATTGACGGGTGGTAATATAATGTACCATAACCGTGTTTATTAGATAAGATATTCACTGTACGACTGCAAAAAGTACAACTTTTAGAACTCCTCTACAGTATAAACGTGGAACTACGAAATATAAACGAAACGAGTTGGTGCATAGCCCGCAGCTCTGAAAGTTTTGCTCTCCCCGAGAGCTCATTCGACGTATTTGATTAGCACCTCCATGTTTCGAGCTGGAATTGAAACTAGGTACAATATTGGCACAGTAGAGTACGGCAAGCATTCGACATAACTTTTGAATGAATAGAAACAATTCTATTAACCTTTAGAGTTATAGTTTCAACGACAAAGTAAATAATAAAGACCATGATGCTTTCTAGTACAGAAGTGGCATCTAGATGACAAACCTTGACTGATATAGTAGAATGGCTTCAAACAAGACCTATTTATAACAAGCTTGGCCTAGTTATACCATCATATCAGCTCTAAGACGTCCACTGCCTTCCCGACCGAACGTCATCACACTCAGTCATTCGCCCTCCGCAACCAGCCGCTTTTGTTTTCAGATCGTCGGTCCATCTAGTGGCGCGACGGTCCCCACTCCAGAACTCGTCTGCCCCCACGGCTGTCAGTTCTGCGACAGATGTGGCCCGCCCGTTTCTAAGTACTCCTGCTCCTTCTTTATTGGATATCCTCGTTCATATTCTTTAGAGAAACTCCTCACATAGTCTTCTGCGTACAACGATCTCTATGTACTACTAGATGGAGCGTTCCAAACAATCGCTCCGTTCCACGCAAGTAGCCACAACTCTTTCACATTCACAATGAAACTTGTGCAGTTACTACTCAGAACATTTAATTATTACTAAATATTGACGATACTAAATAATGTTGCAAGTATTGTACATATAGATCGTTGTCTGCGTAGCTCGCTGAGCGAATTTGAACTCATGTTTCAGGCCAATAGTGTCTGCTGTTGTTTGCTTCGAGTTTCCGAGTTGTAGTTTCTCAGAACTTTATCACAAATGCCTTTCTAACATACAGTAGCTATAAAAGAATCCTAAGAGAAACTTACAAGTAACCAAATCCATTAAGCGAAGTAAACTTCCCTCCTCCTTTTGAAACCATTCTGTCGCAGTACGTGCCCTAAAATAAACTCCAAGGAAACCCCTTTCGCATGTAGGGGCGAGATATTTAACCAATTTGTTGAACTTCTCTGCTCTTTCTTGTCCTCTTTTCATGTTTCATGAAAATGAAATTTCATGAGAATGAAACCATAATATGTGAAAGATTTAAGAGTAAAGATATTTGTACGAGTAAATAACATTTTTGGGACCGATAGATGTAACTTTGATATTAATACTTTCGTCATAGAATACCAAAGAAGCCACACTCGACTCCTTCGCCAGCTTAACGTCGTACGCACTACTGGCCTGCAGCCGTTTGGCCGCTCGCCGGTACAAAGTCAGTACGCCAGCACGCTATCGACCGGCGGCCCCAAGAGATCGACGCTACAATTTCGAAAAAGAAGCACTTATATTGCAGGCTTACAACGTTGTCCCTCGTTCTATCGAGTATGTTCACGCGCTGGGTGCAGTAGCCCTACCATAATGTACGCATACACACAAACGTGTACGAATAGGCTGGTGATCCTGCAGTAGTATTGGTAGTTAAGCCGGTTCGCTTGTATGTAACATGATGGCCATAATTGATTAATTATGGCCAGCCTATTCGTACAAACTGATTAGTTTGTAGCAATATCTGTACCAACTTTTATCAAAAAATGTACAAATAAACCTCACACCTTGAGGTTACTTGTAAGTTCACTAAATAATTTACCTAGACGATACTTTACAATACTTAAACATTCTCCATGGGAATATTTAACTTATTTCCAGCATTAATATTTATGAGAACAAACTCCTAGCTGTTAGCACATCGTCTGGGTCTGTAGGCGCATAAACAGGACTATCAATCGTCTCCGATAAGCGCATCTCAACATGTCCGATACTTAAAGACTATGGGATCTGTACAGAGACGGAACAGTTGGTTACAACTTCCCAAAGTACATAATAACCCCCTGTCAGTTATTAAATGCCTTTGAACTTTATGATTTTATTAATGGGCGCGGAACCGGTTGACATTGCTCATATAACCGGTAAAGTATGTTTTATTGATTTACTGGTTAATTGAAGCAACGGTTTCAACCATACCAAATTTATTTACTCTAAGTCTCTCTAGCATACTGAGGCTTGGCTCGTTTATGTTGATATTTGTGTTATTTATTGTGTTTTTAGCATATACATTTAAACCGGTTCATTTACCATTACTGAACGGAATAGACATGAGTATTGCCTCAAGGTCGGTTATAAATTTTAACCGGTTTCCGAGCCCGGTTATTGGAATATCACTTCGATGTGTCATCTCACCGCCTGTTTAAGTAAATTAGATATTGACGGTCAGCGCTATCACACAGCTAAAGTCTTTCATTTTTAAGAACAGTAGATATTGAGGCGTACTTTCTTAATTTCAGATCTGAGAGAGAGTGGAGACCGCGGATCGGCACGCCCAAGGTGGGACGCCCTGCCAACAGATGGACCGATGACCTGAAGGTGGCCGAAAAAGGCTGGATGTGGAGGGTGGAGGAAGGCCTATACCTAGACGTGTAAGAGCTGATATGATGATGAAAAGAGAGCAGTGATTCCTTCCTTCCTCCTTTGCTAAATAAAACCGGCACGGAATTTTAAAGCGGTTTTTTTACGGCGGGGCCGCTCGCAGTCCGGCTCTGGCGCCGTCGCCGCTCGATCCATCCATTTGTCTTGATTCTGTTGGTCTATTTTTCATGGAAAGTGACGATTTCTCAGGCGATGGCTGCTCCGTTCAGCCCTAACTTATGTGTTATGGATTTATATCCGAACTGTGTCACGGTTTCCTAGGATTAAAGTGAGGGACTTGATAAATATAACACGAGGAATCTATTTTATCAAAGTCTAGAGAAACAATACTGTTACGTCACTTGCAAAAAGTAACCGTACACTCGAGAGAGTAGGAATGCTCAATGTGGGAAAGAAACAGATATAGCAAGACGGCTCGCGCGCGTCTCGAGAATGTACCACATAGCGGCGGAGTGTAAAGGTCCTCTCAATTTACCCTATGGATAAGCGGCCGGATTATGCACCGGACCAGTTCTTTTTAAAATAAAATCAGGCTACTTTATAAAACATCAATCAGGCCTCCCCAATCCGTCTGGCCAGCGCGGGGAGTGTAGGTCGGGTCCTCCGTCTGTCTCCTGCAGATGAGAGAGGGTTGTGCTCCTGCAGTGGAGACAAAAATAACCTGATCATTAAAAGTAATTGTTGCCTACAAATGCGGACTTATCCCACTTAGGGGTCTCTTCCAGTCAACCTTAGAGTAACCGAAAGTACAAGTATAATGCGTTTAGTACCAAATTTGGATAAAGAAATGTACTACATATGTATCTACTATCTAGTATGTATTACACATAGTCAATAACCTATTTTTTTGTGTAAGATGTCGAGTTTGAACCCTCGACATCACATTCGCAAGGCGAGCGAAGCACCCACCCAAAAACGCAACTCCAAATCTTCACCGAACTTTCTGTTTGTGGAAAGACTTAAATGGAATTTGTTGAAGAACTTGAAAGAGGCGGGCGGGCGAATTGGAACTCATATCGTATGTATTGGAGCTTCGCAGTCAGCGGGCGGGAGTTTTATCTTAATATGAGTTTTGTGACGCCGGAGAGAGGGGAAGGAGGGGGGGGGGATCAGTAAGTAAGTAAAGTAAGGAACTCGCTTTGTCTTTTTATCACAGTGATATTAAAAATATCAATAAGCGCAAGGAAGGAAACTACTAGACACAACGATCTCTATGTACTACTAAATGGAGCGTTCCAAACAATCGCTCTGTTCCACGCAAGTAGCCACAACTCTTTCACATTCACAATGAAACTTGTGCAGTTACTACGCAGAACATTTAATTATTACTAAATATTGACGCTATAATGTCAGATGGAGCGTTCCAAATAATCGCTCTGTTCCACGCAAGTAGCCACAACTCTTTCACATTCACAATGAAACTTGTGCAGTTACTACGCAGAACATTTAATTATTACTAAATATTGACGCTATAATGTCAATATTTAGTAAATAATTAAATGTTCTGAGTAGTAACTGCACAAGTTTAATTGTGAATGTGAAAGAGTCGTGGCTACTTGCGTGGAACAGAGCGATTGTTTGGAACGCTCCATCTGGTAGTACATAGAGATCGTAAACGTAGAGAGGGGGCGCAATTAGTCTAAACACAATCAGAGACAAGCAAACAACGACGGTTGTGTCACCTACAGTTTGTACATTCAATTGTCTCGCAACCAGAGCTCCTTGATTACGTCGCCATTAAGCGTGTTAGCGTGCCTCTACATGTCAACAATTTTGACATTACGTCGGCCGAGATTGCGGAGCATCAAGCTTTTATATGTAAATAAATAAATATATGGGGACATTTCACACACGTCCACCTGATCCCAAACTAGGCAGAGCCTGTAATATGGGTATCAGACAGCTGATATACATACATAAATACATAATATAATATATAAATAACATCCAGTCACAAGGCAAACACAATTGCTCATCACACGAACGTTTGCCCTGGGCGGGATTCGAACCCGCGACCCCGAGCTTCGCAGGCAGGTGTACTACCGACTAGGCTACGGGGCCGACAACCCGGCCACCCTCAGTCTGAAATATTAGATGTACGCTCTTTGCATCCTGTATTTCCACTACTCAAAAATTAGCCACCAGCCAAAGGTTGCCTGGAAGAAAACGCGGAAAGCGATAAGGCCGCCGTGGTACACTAAATTCATCCTTCTAGGTTTTTTTTTATAAAATTTTATATGTACTTGTTGGTGCACAACAACGATCTCTATGTACTACTAGATGGAGCGTTCCAAACAATCGCTCTGTTCCACTCAACTGCGGCTCCGGGAGCCGCAATTCATTCACATTCACTTTGAAACTTGTGCAGTTACTACACAAAACGCTAACGAATGGACGCTACGGGTAAATAGCGAATATTTAGTAATAATTAAATGTCGATTAATTATTACTAAATATCGCACCTCCGGATAGCTTTCAAACTTATGACAATAGGCAATATAATAATGCATTTTATTATACAAGTTCTTATTTAAGGCCACTTTTCTGATAAGAAAATATAACATCTAATTAGAATTTTTGATTAAACTGAACGTTTCTGTGGTAGTCGCCGAAACGCGTTCGAGGCGCCTGCTTAGTTAGGCACCTACTCGTAAGTGGTTTAAGAAATTTCTTTTTAAATTTTATGATAATAAAAACCAAAAATAAAAAGGAGACCATCTTTTGTGCCACTAAGCATAAGTCGCTTGTCGTAACACAACAAACGCAATCTACATACACTCGGTAGTAGGAACATACATTTATTAATTTTGCGTGGCGGGCACTTGGATAAACGTGGACCTGTATGCTAGTTGTCAAACTTATGTTCCAGAGAACTAAAGTCTTCGACATAGCTAAAAAAGTTAGTACGCTGAAGTGGCAGTGGGCTGGTCACATCTGTCGGAGAACCGATTACCGCTGGGGTAAACGAGTTCTCGAGTGGAGACCGCGACTGGGCAGGCGTAGTGTGGGACGCCCCCTGGCTAGATGGAGCGACGATCTGCGTAAGGCGGCTGGCAGTGACTGGATGAGAAGAACCGAAGATCGGGTTCAGTGGCGCACCTTGGGAGAGGCCTATGTCCAACAGTGGACTCTTTCAGGCTGATGATGATGAAACTTATGTTTGTTGTTGATAAACTTGTTAAGCCGTACATGCACCCGTTCGCCAACTGCAAGCTAAAAATGGCTGTGTTACCAGCAAACACTGCCTTGTTACACAAAAGCGTATTCTGCAGGATACCTCACATATATAATAAAATCCCTAAAATGATACGAGATGTAGATGAGATTAATTTATTTAAAAAAAAAAACTCCACGATCTGTTGATAGAAAAATGTTATTATAGTTTGGAAGAATTTCTTGGTGACGGTTCAATTTAAGGTTTCTATTTGTATCTAAATAACTCTTAAACTTTTTTTGTAACTTTGTTTTTTAAATGCATGCTTTACTGCGAAACAATGTTGTATGCCCATGAGGCGGGACATAGCTGAGCTCTAATTATGACATTTAATCCTTTATATACCTATGATCCACAATAAAGATATAAAAATGGTACACGTCACTCGTCACGCAAGATCTTACATTATACAGTATGAGTCTTAAGTTCGATATAGTATTTTAATAAAATGTCTTCTATCGCATGTTTCAATATTCATGGCGTTGTATCCTTGTAGCCTGTAGATAAGACGAAGTGTCTGCTTACGTAACGTTACATTTAGAGGGATGTAGGGGCTGGGGACGAATCTCTTTCGGACCCTTTTCCTTTGAGGTTGAACTCGTCGCGGGCTCGAAGGGGTTTGTCAATGCAGGACGGGGCCTCTCGCTTATTTATGTCGCCACGCTAACACATAAGGAAAAAGACAACGAACTGAAGAACACATTCGCACCTGCGCCATCTGGCTCCTGAACGTGGTTATATTATGTAGATTTTGATTGTGTTTCTTTAAGATTTCTAAAACCATGCGATCTGCGTAAGGCGGCTGGCAGTAACTGGATGAGAAAAACCGAGGATCGGGTTCAGTGGCGCACCTTGGGAGAGGCCTATGTCCAACAGTGGACTCTTTCAGGCTGATGATGATGATGATGAAGATTTCTAGATAACTCAGATTAAGTAGGTAATAGAACAGATTTTCCGTTCCAGTGCGTTCCTGTTATGGTAATAATACTGCATATTATCAAAGACTAGAGATGCCCGCGGCTCCGCTCGTGTGGACTACAGAATCCCACTTCCGCTTCCGCTCCCGCATGCGATGAAAGACATTTTATGGCTAATATTTTTACACCTTGTGTAACATTATTGAAGTTTTAGTAGGGATCTCTAATTTTTTATAGTAACAAATATAGCCTATGTTACTCAGGGATAATGTAGCTTTCTAACGGTGATAGAATTTTTGAAATAGGTCCAGTAGTTTTTGAGTTTATTCGTTACAAACATGCAAACCTTTCCTCTTTATAATATTAGTGTAGAATACTTGCCCGCAAAATGGAGTACGCACTACCGGGCCGCATGCGTCGGTACAAAGTTACTACCCAAGCGCGCTATCGACCAGCGCCGAGAGATCGACGCTATAAGTTAGAAAGAGAAGAAATTATGTTGTTGACGTGTAACTATGTCCCTCTCTCGATCGACTATGTTCACTCACTGGGTGCAGGAACCGTACTATAATTTACGCACACAAAGGAAGTAATTAGTGCCAGGGGTGTGATGTAGTAAAATAACCTACGCATTTTAAATTAAGCCTTCAGAGTTTAAGGAAATCGGTTTAAATTTGGATGGCGATCGTTAAGTCGGCTGACGCGAAAATAGAGACGTAATGTATTTTCCGCTCCTCGAGCACAATGTGTGGGGAATATGATAATATTATCATTTGCATGGGAATGTGGCCAAAGTAAATATAAGTCGGATTTCGCAAGTCATTTGCAAGTCTTGTTGAAATATTAATGTAGCTTTCTACCACTGATTAATGTGTCTTTAAGTGGAATGACACGAAATCAAAATAAGAGAATCTACATTACAGAAGATGCTACTAGAACTTAAATAGATCTTGTATATTTAAACCGTAATATTTAAAAGAGTGTAAAATTTTTAGTATATTTTAATACATAAGTTCGATAATATCGACAAAGGAATGACTAGGATTGAGGGATAATGAATTTGTAATAGGTATACCTCTAGCTTAAAATATAAATAACACAGTAAAAAGAAAAAATATGTAAGTATAGTAAATAACCAATTTTCTTATATTACTTATTTTTGCGCCTACCACTCATTATCTGCATGACCTAAAGGTAACCTGGAAGAGAATGCCATATTGGCATTATGTTCGCGTTTTGTACTTACTGGGCAATAAAGTTTTTAAATAAATAAATAATATAAATAAAATACATAAATTTTGGAGAGTGTGCCCAGGAATAACACGATTTGATTCCCCCATCCCCCTTCCATCACTGGACTACCGACCATCACCCAACTACCATGCGTGGGGAGGGACTTCATCCTTATGTAGTAGACATACCACGCTCTCGCACGAAGCGTTTTGCTTCCTCTTTTATGATGCGAACTGCTAAGGACTGCAACTTGGTTATTTTGGCTAGCTTGGGTATTTCCATACAAATACAATTTGCATATTTTTAAAGGAAGAGTGAATAGGCATCTTCTGGGTAAGCGCGCTCCACCTCAGGCCTCATTATCACTTACAATCAGGTGAGATTGGGGTCAAGCGCAAACCCATCAACAATAAAAAACAGCTAAAATGATTATTTGTATGATTACTTGTAACCTATGATCAAGTTATCAACCTCCGTGGCGGAACGGGTAGCTCTCGGACTGCCACGCCGGAGGTTGCGGGTTCGAATCCCGCTAGGGGCAAATGTTCGTATGATGAATATGAATGTTTGTACCCAAGTCTTGGATGTTTATATATTTATTTAAGTATGTCTATCCGTTATCTAGCAACCATAGCACGGGCTCTGCCTAGTTTGGGACTGGGTAATTGGTGTGAATGTCTGAGATATTTATTTATATTATTATTTATTTATTAGTTAACAAGTTGATTTAGTTCAAGGGAACAAGATCTTGATTAAATCAGAAGAGGATATATTTTTTTCATTATGTGAATCAGTAAAAAGTCATTGATACAGTCCAGGATTAGAACCGTCGACCTCCTGAACGAGAGGCGTGCTCACTACCCAAATACCAACGTTCTCTATGTACTACTAGATGGAGCGTTCCAAACAATCGCTCTGTTCCACGCAACTGCGGCTCCGAACTCGATTACATTACATTCACAATGAAACTTGTGCAGTTACTACGCAGAACATTTAATTATTACTAAATATGACGCTACGGGTAAATAGCGTCCATATAATAGTAAATAATTAAATGTTCTGCGTAGTAAATGCACAAGTTTCAAAGTTAGCGACTGTCGGCCCCGTAGCCTAGTCGTTAGTACACCTGCCTGCGAAGCTCGGGGTCGCGGGTTCGAATCCCGCCCAGGGCAAACATACGTGTGATGAACACTTGTGTTTGCCTTGTGACTGGATGTTATTTATATATTATATTATGTATTTATGTATGTATATCAGCTGTCTGATACCCATATCACAGACTGCCTAGTTTGGGATCCAGGTGGCCGTGTGTGAAAGGTCCCCATATATTTATTTATTTGTTTAGAACGTTCCATCTAGTAGTACATAGAGATCGTTGCTAAATAAAAATGACTAATTCAATGTGATTTACGCCACTGCCCCAACCACAAGCCGATTCTTGCAACCCTTTCCGAATATTTCCCCGCTGTCCGTCTAAAGATCGATCAAACCCACCCAGGGTGGCGGGTTGCAGATGATCTGGGACCTATCCCGTAAGCATTTCTGCGAATATCCGTCAAACTAAAAATCCATTTCGTACCCTCTAACGGGTCACGTGACACATTTAGATAAGCGTTTGGCCACAGACTACTTATGCTGTTAAGTTCGCTTAAAAATAAAACATTTTAAATTAATAGTTATTACGTAATAAAAAAAATTAAATTAAATTTTTATTTCAGATGTGTGACTCGCTACATTCAATGCTAATTTTATTGTTATTTCTTTACACCTTGGGTTACATTATTGAAATAGGTCCAGCAGTTTTTGAGTGTATTCGTTACAAACATGCAAATCTTTCCTCTTTATAATATTAGTGTAGGTAGATGATGGAGGAACTCTTACGTAGTAGGCCCCTGGTATCAGGTTCTCTCTTCCGGTTCCGTCCTATCGAGGCAGCGATACGCGAACGGCTCCTATCGCGTGACATCGGATGGCAAATTTGTCACGGGACCCGATCGCCTCTGCTGGGATATATTGTAATCAATGAATTTTGTCCTCAAGGATAATCTATTGAATTTATAGAAAACACTTTCGATATCTGAATAGACAGTATAACCATAGAATCCTGTCCTACTAGAATTATAAACGCGAAAGTTTGTAAGTATGGATGGATTACTCAATCACGCTTCAACCACTGGACGGATCGTGATGAAACTTGGCACACATATAGGTTAGGTCCTGGAATAGAACATAGGATAGTTTTTATCCCGAAAAACTCACTCCTATACGGGAAATCCATAATAATTTGTGATGTTAAGTTGTCCACGCGGACGATGTCGCGGACAACAGCTAGTACTAAATATTACTAGGTAAGGTGTGTAAGGGAGCGCAAAGACATCCGGTGCTCCAAATGCCAACCTCACCTGCACGTTGTGCACCCTGCTGGTTGAACAACGAGACTCTGGCGACTGACAATTGCGGTATAACCCTTCAACCACTCACTAGCCGGTGGCGGACAGCATCGTCCCCGGTGTGAGGCCTAGTACTGCGATGGCCAATACGTCTGCCCAGCGTGGCCATTATGGGCAAACATCCCCGATGAAGGTTCCCGGCAGTCATAAGCATCGTGGGTGTGATATATACAGATCAGTATACAGAAAAAAAACTTTTGTATCCAATCTGTAAGAGAAAGATGAAAGCCATAAAAACAATGAATATAATAATACTAGCTGGTGCCCGCGACTTCGTCTGCGCACGATTAGTATTTCGAGTAGCTTTTTTGTAGGACTATTTAAGATAAACATTTCCATCATACATTACATATGTGTAACTCTAGCGGTTTTGGCAGCGCACGCCAGAATAGCTCGCAGATGGTAGATTTTTTTCTACTTACTTGATATTTTGGACAATTCACACAATATCTTTATAAATTATAGCCTATGTGTTATTCTGATGTGTAAGCTATATTATTCTAAAGTTTCATTAAAATCCATTCAGTAGTTTTTACGTGAAAGAGTAACAAACATCCATCCATACTTACAAACTTTCGCGTTTATAATATTAGTAGGATTGTGCTAAGCAGACGGCGGACGGGAGATGGCGATGACAGCGGCCAACCGGCATAATAGTTGGACGCAGAAAGTCGCGACGATGTGAGCTTAGCGGGTATATGACAAGGAGGCGGCGATAGGATGGCGTAGTCACGAGCACGTTTCTTAATCACTGTGTGCACCAAGTACTGACACCAAACCAAACCCAGGGCAATGATCCTCTCGCCCGTAAAACAGGGCAGGACTGACATTATGAACTACTGGGCAGCCGCAGTTCAGCTCTCCCCTGCGCCGCCCGAGCGATCTGGCGCCGTGAGATCGACGCCGTAAGTCAGATTATTATTTTTATTCGAGTTGGGGCTATTTCAAGATATCTTTCTAGACCTTGTATCACTGCGACCATTTCTGGTCTATTGTGATCGCCACCGTGCTATAGTTCCGTGTTAAGCCTTGCAGCAGTTAGAAACTGCACTATGCTTTTAGCACTGAGTTGTTTTACTTCGTCAGGGTGAAGCAAGTAGTTACCTAGGTGTGTATTTCTTTTACGCAACAGTGGTACAGGAAGTGCATGGGGCACTAGCACAGGAAGTGCATGGGGGTTTCCTCTGCTTCCTCACAGAGCCTACATGCTCCTGTGGTTCGGAGCTTGAGGTTGAACATGTGTTTGTTCAGGCCACAATGTCCTGTGAGAGCTCTCACTAATATGTGTAAGTTGTTCCTGCTAAGCGCTAGTGCTTCTTGAGCAGACTTACTATTGTAAGCCTTTATTAGTGCTTTGGAGTGGTTCAACCCTGGCGTGCAATTCCAGTGATTGATGGATTGCTCTAGGCAAAGGTTTCTGAGCGTTAGGCATGCCAAGCTTGCTGAAGTCAGATAGAGAAGCACTTATGTTGTCGACGCATAACGTTGTCCCTCTCGCTATATTCGCGCGCTGGGTGCAGTAATAGCCCTACAATAATTGACGCACACACTCAAACGTGTACACAGGCTGGTGCGCCTCTAGTGACAGTAGTAGGTAGTTAAATCTGATCGTCATGCACCAGGTGAGTATGTGTGTATGTAAACGCTTTATTGTACCAAAAATAACAACAACAACAATAATAAAATAGGAATTAAACTGTGCACAAAGGCGGACTTATCCCACTTAGGGATCTCTTCCAGTCAACCTTAGAGTAACCGAAAGGACAAGTGTAATGCGTTTAGTACCAAATTTGATAAAGAAATGTACCTACTTTTAATAAAGTTTGAAAATACATATTACATAAACATAAACGAACAATATATACATAGACGATACACGAATAAGAGCATGATACAAATATCTATATATACATAAACTCATGCACATAACATATATATTATGTTCATATATACTATTACATTATATATCCCAATAAATACTTATTAGTAGTTTATATACTGTAATATAAGTCAGCTCAAAGCTTCGGTATTGAACCCATAGTACTTTTTAAGTTGTTTTTAAAGGACATCAGGGAGGGGGACTTTCGATCGTGGACAGGGAGTTGGTTTCAGAGCCTCGCTGCTTGTACGGTAAAAGTCTTGGTGTAACTGTAAGTGGCGTGAGTCATTGGCAATACTTTCCAGCGTTCCATTTCCCTAACATAATGTTGGTTTTCCAACAGGTTCACGAGTAAAATCTATACTGTTTTGGTTTGGGACAGCAGGAAGACTCTTATCCGCACACAGTGGCAAGTGTAGTCCGTAGCGCAAAACAAATCCGAATGATTTACGAGCTCCGCCCCATACATCTGGAATACTTTTAAATCTCGCCGTACAAGTTGCAGCGACTGGCGGGCGGCGGGCGGTACACTCCGGCACAGAGTTTGCAACTGTGCCCCGCCCAATTCATCTGAAATTGTTTTATAGGTGTCGCGTCCTGCCATGCTGTGCTTTATTTCGTTGACACAGTTCGTAATGCAAATTATCATATTAACAGTCGTAAGCAGCCTAACTGACACAGTTTGTAATGCAAATTACCATATTAACCGTCATAAACAGCGTAACTGACAATTCGTTATGCAAATTATCATATAAAACGTCATAAACAGCTTAACTAAAGTTCATAATGCAAATTCCTATTTTAATCGTCATAAACAGCGTAACTGACAGTTCGTAATGCAAATTACCATATTAAACGTCATAAACAGCGTAACTGACAGTTCGTAATGCAAATTACCATATTAAACGTCATAAACAGCGTAACTGACAATTCGTTATGCAAATTATCATATAAAACGTCATAAACAGCTTAACTAAAGTTCGTAATGCAAATTCCTATTTTAATCGTCATAAACAGCGTAACTGACAGTTCGTAATGCAAATTACCATATTAAACGTCATAAACAGCGTAACTGACAGTTCGTTATGCAAATTATCATATAAAACGTCATAAACAGCTTAACTAAAGTTCGTAATGCAAATTCCTATTTTAATCGTCATAAACAGCGTAACTGACAATTCGTTATGCAAATTATCATATAAAACGTCATAAACAGCTTAACTAAAGTTCGTAATGCAAATTCCTATTTTAATCGTCATAAACAGCGTAACTGACAGTTCGTAATGCAAATTACCATATTAAACGTCATAAACAGCGTAACTGACAGTTCGTAATGCAAATTACTATTTAAATCGTCATAAACAGCGTAACTGAAGTTCGTAATGCAAATAAATTTTTAAGTGATGCGTGCACAAACTCACAGACAAACAGATAAACAGACAAAAATTCCAAAAATGATCGAAATGTGTTCTATTACTTATCCTTAGACCCCCCAATTTTTTTTGCAAATAACTTCAATGTACAGACACGCGATGTTTACGATTTTATTTATTAGATAGGTTCAGTTATTTTGCCATGATATTTCACTTGCTGCTAATTATTATTGTCAGTAATGTAATCCTGGATTCCTGGCGGTATTACCCAGCCGAATCGCACACGACACGACAGTCGCATGTACCCACCGTCTGTATCACCCGCCGGGGACTATACAGCTCGTACACTAATGAATCTAGACTACATACGTCACTAGCTTTAATAATGTAGCTCTGCTGCAGGCAACCAGCCACAATCTGTAGAATAGAATAGAATAGAATAGAATAGGTCATTTATTCATAGCTACGACACACACATACATGAGAAATAAACAGAACAGAATTAATAAATTACAATTTAAAAATAATCAAGGTACCTATGTGTCGCAGCAACAAAATGGCGCTGACTCAGCATAATGCTGCAGCACGCTACGCGAACTCCAGCGCTAGTATTCTGTCAGCACCAGGTCAAGTGACTTCACAGATTTAGTTTATAAATTGTGCTTAGAGGGCTGTCAATGTATTGGTGTTCATAATAATATTAAATATATATAATTTAAGTTTGTAAATTAGTAGAAATAAGGGCGTTGTGTATAGCTGAATTAATAAGAATAAAATATACTGACATATACATATAATGTTGAAAAGGTGCATTGAGTTAAACTGTGTATTGTGTTTTCATGTTAACTTAAGATACTAAATTTTACGAAGTAGTACACAACCAAATGGATTCGATGGGCATGCTTCCTGCTAATATTATAAATGTGAAAGCTTGGATATTTGGATGTTTGTTACTCAATCACGCTTCAACCATTGGATGGACCGTGATGAAATTTGGCACACATATAGGTTAGGTCCTGGAATAGGATATATGATAGTTTTTATCCCGAAAAAATATCAATATCCTACGGGAAATACATAATAATTTGTGATGTTAAGTTGTCCACGCAGACGAAGTCGCGGACAACAGTTAGTATAATATAATAATAAATATTATTAAGTAAAGAAATGCCGCTCACCTCCCCTCGCTAGTTTAACGTCTCCCGCAAAATAGAGCACAGCTGGCAGTACGTACGCTGTCACCGTTCGGCTCGCATTGGAAACCGCAGATCGGTACACGCAGGGTGAGATGCCCCGCTGTCAGATGGACCGACGACCTGAAGAAGGTGCCGGTGTGGATTTTGGGGAAGGCCTATATCCAGCAGTGCACACGGCGAGCTCCACCACAGTTTATTTCAACTAAAACTCACAATTGCTCTGATAACGGACAATAGCGAAATTATCTCAACAATAAACTTGTCCCCGTGAATAAAAAGTTAGCGCCGCCATCGCGAATTATACGGTAAGTAATTAAAACTCCAAAGATTCATCCATTTGATTAGCATAATAATGAAACAAGGGCGCAGAGCCATTAAGGGCGTAAAGTTCCCCCAATTTGGGCGAGCACACTCGTCGGCGCCGTAAAGCCGAAATTGTATCAACATTAATTCATATCGCGCAATACACTCTCCCGATTGTGATAATTAAACTCGGTGCGTGATTAAATAAACCTATCTTAATTAAGGCATATTCAGATAGAGGGTTAGCGCGCCGCCGCCGGAGCGGGCCCGTCTCACTGCTATACATAGATTACTAAGTCACAGATACATCACTCCCTTGTAAAACGAAAATACCTACTCTTCCAATCACCTACTTTCAGACAATATGCGCAAAAATGTGTTCTAAGGCAACGATCTCTATGTACTACTAGATGGAGCGTTCCAAACAAACGCTCTGTTCCACGCAAGTAGCCACAACTCTTTCACATTCACAATGAAACTTGTGCAGTTACTACGCAGAACATTTAATTATTTACTAAATATTGACATTATTTAACCGTAGCGTCAATATTTAGTAATAATAAAATGTTCTGCGTAGTAACTGCACAAGTGAAAGAGTTGTGGCTACTTGCGTGGAACAGAGCGATTGTTTGGAACGCTCCATCTAGTAGTACAGAGAGATCGTTCGTCTAAGGTATTCGACTTAGCGTTGTTATTACTCTGTACAGCGCGCGATGTGCGGGAAGCGCTTGATGTGCCGCGCAGCGCGCAAACATGTGTCTAAATCGTTTGACTTAGCGTTGTTGATCAGAAATGGTCGCAGTGATCTAGACTAAGACCTTGAAATAGCCCCACTCGAATAATAATAATGGTTGTTACTCAGTACGCGTAGGGCGAGAACTACGCCGGGGCGGTTCGAACGTGTAGGTAAGTACTTATGGCAACAGGTTCGATCTAGTGACGGAGACCTGCTTTACCGCTCGGCCACGATCTTGCCACTGCCAGCGGCAGCTAGGAGCGGGGCGGCGAGCGGCGAGAACAAATGTACAAAAATGTTAGCAGCACGCCACGAGGCGCCGCCGCAATCAGCGGCCAACCCTCCGCCTGCCGAAACCGCGCCGCTCACCGCGCCGCGTCCCGTTAAGCTAAGAGTCGTGGCCGAGCGGTTAGTCGCGGCCCCGATTGGTCAAGTTTCGCGAGAGTATATAAGTTTTGAGAAATAAACAAGTTTTCTTATGGAGTGCGTATTCTGTACTTGTGACCGCAGCAGTTGTACCCTAGTAGTTAATTAAACATTAAGTTTATAGATAACTTACAAGTATACATACAGGGTATAGCACTGTGTAGCGATTCGAAATAAGTGGAATGTATTAGGATTTTCAATATATATAGGATATTCTTTGCTAAAGGGGTAGCCGGAATCACCACAAAAATTATAATAAATGTTCACGCACTCACCTTTACTCGAACTCTGTCTATATGAAGAACTTTTCTAATATAATTCGCGACACCCGGTGTTTACGTCTGCGCTTATTGTTCGTAACTGACATGTCATTAGAGATGAGACAAATAAGACCCAAATACTTTTAGTGTCCACTAAAGAGCATGGCTATATCCTACTAATATTATAAACGCGAAAGTTTGTAAGTATGGATGGATGTTTGTTACTCTTTCACGTAAAAACTACCGAATGGATTCTAATGAAACTTTACAATAATATAGCTTATACATCAGAATAACACGTAGGCTACAATTTATAAGGATATTGTGTGAATTGTCCAAAATATCAAGTAAGTAGGAAAAAATCTACCATCTGCGAGCTATTCTGGCGTGCGCTGCCAAAACCGCTAGAGTTACACATATGTAATGTATGATGGAAATGTTTATCTTAAATAGTCCTACAAAAAAGCTACTCGAAATACTAATCGTGCGCAGACGAAGTCGCGGGCACCAGCTAGTACACCTTATACCATGAAGCAAAATAATTTTTCGTAGCTCATAGTTTCACCTTAAAGTTTTTACCTTCATGATTGACACTAATTAGTTATTAAAATATAACAGATGCACATTAAAATCATCTGTTATCTGATTTAATAACCAATTAGTGTCAATCCTGAAGGTAAAGACTTTGAAAGTGAAACTATGAGCTACGAAAAATTATTTTGCTTCATGGTATAAGGTATAGAATGGTAGTGACATGTCTAAATTCTTTGGTTCCAAGATAGAATGCTTTAGAATTTATTTACATTATCAGTAAATTCTAACATCACTGAATAAAACTTTTAGAACAAGCTTGTAAATAATGTTATGGCGGTCATAAATAACTGTCGTACAGCTTTAAAAGACTGTAAAATATTATTATGCTATAATAAATGTATTTAGTAATATTGCGATCGTCGTTATTTTTATTGGGCAACTTTATGATTTAGGCTGTGGTTTGCGCCAAAAAGTTTTGGAAACCGCGACGTTGTGAACGGAGTTCTATTGTGTCGGGTCGCGTGGTGTCTCCTAGTTAAACCTATTTCGTGTGAATACGAGCTTACATTTTTATATGTTCATCGTAAAACCAACCAGGAGCTGGTTCCGGGAGGCAGGTACTAGTGTATTAATAATAGTGTTACCAGAAATTGATGGTATATCGATAATAAGCAATATTGTTGGTAACAGCGTAGTATTAAATCACCATCGGCCTATAAACGTCCACTGCTGAACGTAAGCCTCCCCAATAGAATTACACTTTTACTGGGCTGTCCATTTGTGGATTTGCCATAATCACCACGCTTGGCAAACGAATTGGTGATCGCAGTTATGATCTTAATATACACAGGAGAACGCTGATGCCCGACACCCACGGGAAGATTTGGGTTGGCTCTAATGTCAATAGAATACCCCCCCCCCCTCTTCCCACCAGTTCTACTGGGCTGCTGCCGCCCGCCGGTACAAAGTCACTACACCAGCGTGCTATCAACTCCGATAGATCGACGCTATAAGTCAGAAAGAGAAGCACTTGTCCCTCTGTACATCGACTATACTCGCGCGCTGGGTACAGACAGCCCTGCAGAAATTCACGCACACACACAAACGTAGGAGTGTCTGGGGTGTGGGCTACAAATTTCTCTATATATATTCTTTATAAACTTAATACAGTAATAAATGGTGTGTACAAAGGTGAGCTTATCACTAAAAGAGATCTCTTCCAGCCAACCTTACAGGGTGTGACACAAGGCAGTAAGAGCGAGGGGGGGGCAAAATAAGTGCATAATAGACTACATAATAACTATAATAAACATACTTACATAAATACATACATACCATATTATACCGAGTGAGACAGATAGTGCTCATTTAGGATGTCACCGACATACTATCTCGAATGACCGTCGGAAGTTTATTCCACATCTACGCGGCTCTATCGATAGTATGAGAGAGTGATGCATCGACTAAGGTAGTACGCAACACTAAAGGAAGAGAGCTGTAGACACGGAACATCGCCTGACTCGCACACCCGCTGCATAAAGCAATCTCTTTACGGCATTTTACATTCGGGAGGCATTGAGACATTCCCGGGACGACGCACGGGGTCGCAGTACTGAGCTAGTCATATTTGGAACTGGTGAAACGACGACTACTGCTAAACATGCGTCAGTAGATTTGGAGCAGCTCTAATTGGTAATCGTCTAATTCGTCTTTAGACGTCCACTGCTGGACATAAGCCTTCCCCAATGAACAAAATCAAAATCAAAAAAATTATTTTCAAAATTGGAATACATTATTCTCTTTTTGACATCAAATTCTGACTAAAACTACTCCACTTCCACCTGTATAACCGAGGGGAAGAAGTGGCAACAAACCCAACGGCACAGGGCCCTGCCTTTGATTTATCTTATTCATTACAATCATTAAGTCTACCTATGCTGAGCCATCAAGCACTCCATGGACTTTTGTCATTTAAATAAGCGTCTAACTTATAGTAGGCTTTCTTGCACGCCACCACACCAGGTCCTCCACCCTCCGCATCCAGCAGCTTCCGGCCACCTTCTTCAGGTCCTCGGTTCATCAGGCGGCGGGGCGTTCCACCCTGCGATCTCCACTCCAGAACTCGTCCGCCCCAACGGCCGTCGGTTCTGCGACAGATGTGGCTCGCCCACTGCCACTTCATCGGTCACCTTCGTTCTTCGTCGGATCTCTTCATTACGAATCATATCCCTCGAAGAGAATGAGAAATTACATCATGGTCCTGACTATAATCTATCTTCAATCTTGTCCTGTCTTCCTTTAGTGCATTATTATTAAATCATTTTGATTAACTAGTCAGACCGCTGCCAATAATTTTGATGTCAGAGTATTGAGTAAGCACTTCGCGATCGACCGCTTGGTCTGGCTCCTACGTCAACTGGGTCAACAGTTCAAGACATTTATTTCCGTCCGAACACACTCCCACAGTTCGCACGCTCCTCGCTGATATCTCAGACGCCTCGCAAATTATGAAATCAATCTCCATAAACCGTTAAAGTCACCTTTATTGCATGAATGGCGCGCTGAATGGTTATTTCTTTGTAATTTTCGGGTGTCTCGGAGCGCCGAACGCGAGCGGTGCGGCACAATGCTCTCGTTAGCTGTCACCTCCCTTATTGTCTTCAGCTCCTCAGCGGGAACTCCCTTATTGTCTGAATGTTGCCGTTGCTGAAGGAAACTTTTATATCTTCCTTTTATTTATTGCTTCACAGTCTCCTTTAGATTGATGATTCACGCTGCGATCAATTATATACAGTCTCGTATTGTGTCAACATATTTCTGAAGACGTAACGTAACAGATAGGTGTCATCATCATAATCATCAGGTTATTTTTGTCTCCACTGCAGGAGCAAAAGACGGGTTGGAGAGGCCTGATTGATGTTGTATACATCCACGGGAAGAGTTGGAGTGGTCCTATTCTACTCTACCGGAAACCACACGGCACGATAGGTGTACTGCTTAGTAAAAATACCTACGCTTTTAATGACCGTCAGCGCGCGATGTGCGGACGGCAGGCGGTGTCGCGCATCCCGCAAAAATGTGCCTAAGCCGATTGACTTAGGTTGTTATTACTCCAAACGGGTGGAGCGAGAACCACACCTTGGAGAGGGATGGAAAGGGAAAAGGGGGAGAAAATGTAGATATTTATTGCGGTAGATTTGATCGAATGACAGAGGCCTGACAGAAGGTAGTTTTGATATTGATTCTTTTCGTAAATTGTCTGGATTAAAGTAGGTCAAGTTGATTCAAGGGAGTTAGTCTTGAGTTTCTATGGTTCACTGCCTTGACACTATTCTGTTTGCGTTTGACCTCAGTCTCTGCTGATGGTACGTGACGATGAGGCCTAAGGTAAAGCGCGCTTACCCAGAAGATGCCTTTTCACTCTTCCTTTAAAAATATCCAAATTGTACTTGTGCGGAAATACCGAAGCTGACAGGGAGTTCCATTTCTTAGCAGTTCGCATCATGAACGAGGAAGCAAAATACTTCGTGCGAGAGCTTGGTATGTTGACTACATAAGGATGAAGTCCCTCACCACGCCTGGTGACCTAGTCACGTGATGGACGGGGGATGGCGGAATTAAATCATGTAATTCCGGGGCACACTCCCCAAAATGCAACCTGTAGAAAACCGAAAGACAGGACACACTGAGAGGATGTTTGACGCTCTGTAACTTGGTATTTACCAGAGTTTCGTCCCCAATGAGCCTTCGGGCACGACGCTCAACCGCGTTCAGAGCAGCTAGCTGATACTTGTGAGTATACTGATTTACGTTACTGAGAGTGTGGTATGTCAACTACATAAGGATGAAATTCCCATATCTGGTAGTCCAATGCAACTGATAACGCAATCTAGCCAAAAACAAGTACTTGCTGATTGAAATTATGTTAATTACATTTGGAACTTGAACTTTTAACTAAGAAGTAAACGGAATAAAGCATCAGATTGCTAAATCGGAATATAGGTTGGCAGTTTGTGAACTGGGTCAGAGTCGGCTTTTGCCACGTGACTGTTTCCCTTCGTAACTTTAATGTGGAATCCGCAAAGCAACAACCGACGAAAACGTTTGTTTAGGACCCTTCTGTTGTGGCCACCTTGTTTTTAGTACTCCGGTGTATCATATAAATACATACTGCCCAAATTTCTCGTAGCTGGATGGAAAACTATATGTTCAAACGTGACCGTTGAACATGACAGACAGCAAGTACCAACGACCTACTGTCCGAAATGCTTCTCTGCTGACTGCAGGTTTACACCGACACTACACATAGGTAGGTATGTACATTAGATTATTAATCTTCACCATCATTAGACTGCCGTGTGGTTTCACGGTAGAGTAGAATAGAACCACTCCAACTCTTCCCGTGGATGTCGTACAAGGAGATTAAGGGAATACATTATAAAACATCAATCAGGCCTCCCCAACCCGTCTGGCCTGCGCGGGGAGTGTAGGCCAAATCCTCCGTCTGTCTCCGGCAGATGAGAGAGGGTTGTGCTCACAAAAATAACCTGATGATGATCATTAGACTAAAAGAGTTCACTGCGGTACATAGGGCCTCTTCCAAGGTGCGCCACTGAACCCGATTCTCTGCTCTTCTTATCCAGATGGCTGTATAACCATCTACAAAAGTCTGGTCAGGCCTAAATACAGCAGGCCAGTGACGGGCTCGCCAACCCGTCTGCCCAGCGTGGGGATTAGGATATTACCTCACCCCCCCCCCCCCCCATGATTGCTCACTGTGGCCAAGTTATATCGTGTAGCCTGCTCCTCCCAATTTCCGTCTGTTGCATTTGGTCTCACTGCAAAAGACTTCCCGCACATATTTCAATATTTACAGTTTAATTTATGTCAGGGCTATAAGGAAAAATAAGTTGGGATAGGTAGGGTCCTAGACTTACAGTTACTTTCTCTGAATCGGAAGCGTCTTCACACACTTTCCTGCTTAAATAAATAACCGTAAAACCGTGCTGATTTGAATACATAATAATGTATCTCAGAATTCCGACAGACCGTCGAGCTGTCACTGCACGTCGAGTCATACTGAAAGATTTCTCCGAGCTGAAACACATGTCAAATATGTGTCGTCTATTTAAATGATTTCGGGTGGTGTTTCCTCAAAGCCACGTCTGATTCAATAATAATGTATCCCCACACACAGATTTGATGTGGCAGTAGAAGTAGGTTTACGATGATTGAGTTCTGCTCACATCGCGTCCCTGCCTTAATGTCAACTGAGGCACTCTGAGAATGATAGTACACCGAAAATAAAAAGATTGTATTTTACGAAAAGTCGAATAACTTTTAATTTTCTTTTTAATACATAATACTAATATTATAAACGCGAAAGTTTGTAAGTATGGATGGATGTTTGTTACTCTTTCACGTAAAAACTACTAAATGGATTGAAATGAAACTTTACAATAATATAGCTTATACATCAGAATAACACATAGGCTACAATTTATAAAGATATTGTGTGAATTGTCCAAAATATCAAGTAAGTAGGAAAAAATCTACCATCTGCGAGTTATTCTGACGTGCGCTGCCAAAACCGCTAGAGTTACACATATGTAATGTATGATGGAAATGTTTATCTTAAATAGTCCTACAAAATATATAGGCTATATATTAGGCGATATATATTAACCCGAAAAATTAAGAGAATTTTTCGTTGTAGTCTGAAAATGTTTACAGCCCAACGAAGTGGGCACGGGTCAGCTAGTATAATCATATTTAATTTAATGCAGCGATCCTCTGATTACAATCACACTGGTATATTAATTTCTAAACTAGCAAGTGCGTCAAAATGAATAATTAATATTAAATTCGTGGTACGTTTCTCTCACACTCATAAAAATATGTATTAGAACACAAGGGATCGAAGACCTATCTTTGTAGGTGTTTCCATTATCGTGGTTAGCTAAACTGACAACTCCAAACTGTCAGTGAATTAAAGTATACATATATTAGGCTCGATTCTGAAGGCATTTAAAATTTGATGGCACTAAAATTTGTTTCGTCTTTATCTTCATAATACTGGGTGACAGGGATAGCAATAGTTTAAGTGCTGTCAAATTTTAACTTTTTGCCTTCAGAATCGGGTCCATTCGGATAGATACCAACACCACACCTGGATTCTCCATACAAGCGAAGAGATTTAATTACCTACTACTATAGACCCACCAGCCTGTCCGTACGCATGCGTGTGTGCTCGTAAACTATCGAGAGAGAGACAACGTTATACGTCAACACATAAATGCTTCTCTTTCTAACTGCTGCGTTCTACACACCGTGGTTGTATTTGGACTACGTCAAACTGGCGGGAACTGAGTGTCGCTTCTAACGTAATAACATTTAGTATTCTCTGTCAACATTGTGTGCGAGAGAAACATAAACGCGACAAACCAATTACAGGAGAATTCTGTTGGACCATAAACTGAAGCCAAATGAAACACTAAATTCCTCCTGAAGGAATCTTAATATGAGAGTAAATCACGTGGGATGTAGGTTCGTTGACGAGACACCCGGCCCCGACAATGATATATCCGTCCACTCGCTAAATAAAAACATTGTGTCGCAGCACACACGGAAAAGCGGGCTAATTAACCAAAATAATCTGGTCATTTATTTGCGTCCGTACGACTGCGGTGCTGGGAATGTGCGCCCATCAATCTCCGGCGACGGCGGGCGACGCGACGACGCAGGCGGGGCAAGAAGCTAAACTGTTTGGAGCGGGAACAATAGTTGCCTTGCTAAAGACGCGTTCTACAACAAACTGCTAGCAGAAATCTTAAATACGACAAACAAAAAGTTAAAGAATCACATTAAAAACAGCTTTATAAGAAAGAATCATTACTCCAATCCGTCTGCCAAGGGTGGTGATTATGGCAAATCCCCCAATGGACAGCCCACCAAAAGTGGCTTATGTTCAGCAGTGGACGTTTTTCGGTTGATAATCGACTGTTATAAGATTATTTGCATGACAAAGACGTCTGGTAAGTATATAATTTGTTAATGTTGCTTCAGCTTAGCACAATCTTTTTAATATTGGATACAGACTTGATTTTAAAAGATGTGTTGTTGGAAGATTGTTGCGCCATTTTTTCTTCATAGCGAAACATTTTGGAAGCATGGACGTGTTAATGTGTATTCATGTGCAATAAAGGATTTTGGATTTGCAACGCAAGATTTGTGTGTGATTGAAAATGTTGATGTGACTTCATACTGATCCTTGTAGCTTGACATGTTTCGTTACCAACAAGTTCTGCACTGAATACAAAATAAGCTAACCAAGGATTAGTCCAGTTACTGGCTCATCACCATGTTATTGGTGATGAGCCAGTGATATGCCGATCAACTAAGTTTACGAGTCGGGTGGGCTAGTACTCTCCTTGACACGTACTGTGTCATAGGGAAAGGAGCCAATTAGAAAAACAGCGCCGAGCAGGTTAAACCTTGCCGGCATTATGCTGAAATTGGCTCCTTTTGTCACAATTATTGTTGTTAAATATTTTATCCATATATTTTAAGAATTGTTACTATAATTAATAATTGTTATATGTAATTGCCAAAAAATTGTGACAATAAATAAATATTCTATTCTATTCTAGTCAAGTGAAATCCTATATAATCCTAATAACAGTTTTATAACCGTTTGATCTGAATCCTGTTAAACTCTTGGTTAAAGTGGTATTTATTCCCGTATCTTAGAACTTATAAATCAATTTCCAAATACGTCAAAGATCAAAACAATAAGATTGTCTTCATGTATTCACATATGTAAACCTCTTTAGCAGAGCCAAGAATCTCTGGCAATCAATCTTCGTAGCTACCGCGTCAATATGTTGTAGCAATAGTTATTTTGATGCAGTTGATTTGATCCTTGGGTAGTACCACATAGGGGTGAGGTGTCGACGTCTCGGTGACAGTAAACGAACGTCGGGACAGTAAACAGATCAACATGAGACGGTGAAAACGGTGAGGACGGTGACAATGGTCGGACGGGACACGCCACGTGAATGGTTATTTACGAGCGTTTAATGAAATGGCTTTAAGCTATCTTGACGATGTTGTTGTATTAAGACCTTTTCAACTTATAACGCTCATCATGTTTGATTTACGCGAATACCAGTCATATACACAGTTGAATAGAGTAGGCATTTCAATACATCATACCTATATATCTACACTAATATAATAATGATCTAAGATTTGTATGTTTGTAACGAATAAACACAAAAACTGCTGCACCGATTTCAAAAATTCTTTGACCATTAGTATTCTACATTATCCCTGAGTGTTATTTAATAGGCTATATTCATTACTATAAATATTTGGGATCCCTACTAAAATTTCAACAATGTAAATCAAAGTGTAAAAAAATTAGCCATAAAATATTTATCATCGCATGCGCTGCATAAACTATTGATGATAGTACAATAAAATGTTCTACAAGATTAAAGAATATATTAATATCTACTTGGAGCGGCAGTGGGAGTGGGAGTGGGCGTGGGAGTGGGAGCGTACTCTATGTGAGCGGAGCCGCGGGAACAGTTAGTCTTGTAAATTTTGATTAATATTCAGTAAACTGACTGATTTCTATCTATATTTGGCTCAAATGAACGTTTTCTAATATTAAGCGTATCCTCCCACGAACAGCGGTCAGAACAAGGGTCAAGTTAGAAGCTTGTTATTAGATACACTCTCGGCCAAAAATATAGAAACCTTATGGAATATGGGGGCATTTTTGAAGCCCTGGATATCTGTCGGGGATTGACTCGGAGAGAGACTGGAGTAGGTCAAAAAATAAATCTTTGATCAAACTGACAGTTAACATCAAAATTTCATCATAAGGTTATTTTTGTCTCCACGCAGGAGCACAATCCTCTCTCATCTGCCGGAGACGGACGGAGGATTTGGCCTGCACTCCCCGCGCTGGCCAGACGGGTTGGGGAGGCCTGATTGATGTTTTATAATGTATTCCCTTAGTCGCCTTGTACGACATCCACGGGAAGAGTTGGAGTGGTCCTATTCTACTCTACCGGAAACCACACGGCAACATCATCAATCTAAAATAGTTTAAAATCTAATAAATAAAATCGTAAACTTCGCGTGTCTGTACATTGAAGATATTTGCAAAAAAAAATTTGGGGGGTCCAAGGATAAGCAACAGAACACATTTCGATCATTTTTGAAATTTTTGTCTGTTTGTCTGTTTATCTGTTTGTCTGTGAGTTTGTGCACGCATCACTTAAAAACTACGGAACGGATTTTGATGGACTTTTCACAAAAACATGGTGCTTAACTTAACTTAACATTTAGTCTTTATTTTATCGCAATCGGCTAACTCAATCAAAAGTTATAGACTTTTTTAATTTTCAAATACATTAGTTAGGTAAGGTTATTATGCAATATATTGCTTAAAGTAGTGTTTCCGTACATACTATTCAGATTGCGATGAGTTTGGATTACATTTGGAGCTGCGAGTGGGAATTGGAGTGGGAGTGGGAGTGGACGTGGGGGTGGGATTGAGAGCGGAAGCGGAAGCGGGAGGGGAGCGGGAGCATAACCGGAGCTAGACCGGAGCGGGAGCGGGAGCGGGTATGGTACCAGTGTAATTTGAGTGTTTGAAAATTCGCATAACTTTTGACTGAGTTACCCGATTACGATGAATTTGTGGTATAGGTATGCAACAAAGTAATGTTGGTCAGAATTTGGCCTGCGATGGATTAGGTACGAGGACTACATTTGGAGAGACGAGGGAAAGAGGTTTGAGGGGAGGGTTGAGGCGAGAGCTGAGGAGAGGGTTGAGAGGAGGGTTGAGGGGAGTGTTGAGGGAAGGGTTGAGAGGAGTGTTGAAAGGAGGGTTGAGGGGAGAGTTAAGGATCTGGATCTGGACCTGGAACTGGAACTAGGCCTGGGCCTGAGCCTGGCCTGGACCTGACCTGTACCAGACCTGGACCTGAACCTGGACCTGGGCTTGGAACTGGGCCTGGCCCGGACCTGGACCTGGATTTAAAGTCTGAGTGGAAGTGGGATAGGGAGCGGAAGTGGGAATTGGAGCGGATCCTGTAGTCCACGCGAGCGGAGCCGCGGGCACAGCTAGTTCCTAATAAGACGCCTCCTGGCTAGATGGAGCGACGATCTACGTAAGGCGGCTGGCAGTGAATGGATGAGAAGAACCGAAGATCGGGTTCAGTGGCGCGCCTTGGGTGAGGCCTATGTCCAACAGTAGACTCTTTCACTCTGATGATGACGTATGATAATGCCCCCCCCCCCCCACCCCCACCCCCAATCGTTATCATATTTTTGGCCGGGAGTGTATGTTGAAACGCTGCCGCAACATCAACAGTTTTACAAAACTAATCAAACTTTGACCGCTAAAATCACGCACTGCAACTTTATCTAGTTTAAATTAACATCCGCACAGAGTAACCGCAACTCCTGCGCGAATATGATGACGGTTTACCCGTGACGCGCATAAAACGTGTACAAATAGGAGGCAAAAAGTACATTTGTAACTTTTATCCGAATGTTATTCATAGCGGGGGGAAAATGGGACACGCCATAACGGGAAGGTGGGTGTTTTTGTCAAAAGAAACAAATGAGTGCGTCGGCTCGCCCCGCTCGCCCCGCACGCCGCCCGCGCGCGCCGGCAGCATTGTCACGTGACAGCCGGATAATGGAATAGGTAATTATCCCGTAAATGGTTACACGTAGTCGGGGAAGGAGCCTCACGGAGCTAGCCCACGGTCCGTTTCCTGCTTTATTAAAAGGCAGTAGTCCGTGCTAAATTATGCGAAAATTGATACAGCTATTATCAATATTTTCATCATCAGGTTATTTTTGTCTCCACCGCAGGAGCACAACCCTCTCTCATCTGCCGGAGACAGACGGAGGATTCGGCCTACACTCCCCGCGCTGGCCAGACGGGTTGGCGAGGCCTGATTGATGTTTTATAATGTATTTCCTCAGTCGCCTTGTACGACATCCACGGGAAGAGTTAAAGTGGTCCTATTCTACTCTACCGGAAACCACACGGCTTGTCCTATTCCAGCATCTGCCCTAAATGTCTGCCAAGTTTCATCACGATCCGTCCAGCGGTTGAAGCGTGATTGAGTAACAAACATCCAAATATTAAAACTTCCGGATTTATATTTCATTCCAGATTAATAGTCCTATGAAAACAAACGCATTTGCGTCTCGAAAACAAAATACACAATAGATGGTGTTCCTAAGTGGACCGCAAAGTTTACTTGGTAATACAAACCTATTTTTGCTGCTGGTGACCCTTTCATGTATATGTTACCGAGACGTAAATAGCGTTGGTTTTCGTATAACTGTTGGTTTAGAATGAAATATACATATTTTATTAGAATGTAGTAGGATTCGCTGTCGCAATGCTAAGCAACGGCCTATAAAGCAGTTACTTAGTGGCAAAGTGTCAGAATATGTACAATTTATAAAGCAGAAAGTGCGAACGGCCAGAGGCCCTCGGCGTACATCTCCATTAACAGTTAAGGCACTCGGCGGGCTACGCGGACGGAATCGCAAGTAGCCCCGCCTCCGTGGGTTTGCGCGGATGTACCGCTCTCGCACATCCGCGTTCATCTCCCAAATCTACCTCAGCTATCGTCTACCCTTAATTTTGCAACGCGTAGACAATTTTAAAGGACCTCGTGTCGGGTCCAAGATTATGTGAACTTCAAATGAGAAAAAAAATTTAAGACTTAATACAGCATTGAAAATAAGTTACTTGGAAGGAATTAATACATACATATTGCTCACGCCTTGGTCCCAGAGGGGTAGGCAGAGACGATGTATCACCACTTTGCGCAATTAGTGTCGCAAAGCGAATTAATAAGCAATTAATTAATTGAAAATGAAATACGAAACCGTGTGTCCGAAACTCTTAGCCGCGTGGTTCCCGGCTTAGAATAGGGCCACCCACAATATCCTCAAGGCGACTAAGGGATTGCACCAGAGACGAGTATCCTCCTGTGTACAAATCCCCTAATGGACAGCACCAAAAGTGGCGTTCTACTAGGCTTATGTCCAGCAGCCTCCCCAACCCGTCTGGCCAGCGTGGGGAGTGTAGGCCAAATCCTCCGTCTGTCTCCGGCAAATGAGAGAGGGTTGTGCTCCTGCAGTGGAGACAAAAGTAACCTGATGATGATGTCCAGCAGAGGACACATTTCAGCTTATGATGTGTTGTTAAAAAAAACTTAGAGTCCTTTCCTCTATATTCCCAATGACCTGTTTGTATACAGGATATCAACACATAGTTGGAACGCACGCAAAAAGTTGCAAAATATAGGGATCTGCTCAGTATGGAGAAGTCAGAAACTATACCAGATAGATTTTAGATAAAAGGAAATAATTAAATGTCAACGATCTCTATGTACTACTAGATGGAGTGTTCCAAACAATCGCTCTGTTCCACGCAAGTAGCCACAACTATTTCATATTCACAATGAAACTTGTGCAGTTACTACCCAGAACATTTAATTATTACGCTACGGTTAAATAATGTCAATATTTAGAAAATAATTAAATGTTCTGAGTAGTAACTGCACAAGTTTCAAAGAGAATGTGAAAGAGTTGTGGCTACTTGCGTGGAACAGACCGATTGTTTGGAACGCTCCATCTTGTAGTACATAGAGATCGTTGTTAAATGTGGATACATTTATTCCTTACAACCCTACACTATTAATTTTCGTTATAAAATAATATATATATTTTTTTGCATAATATTTGGGATGAATTTCCGAGTCACGTTGAGTTATTTTGAAAATCTAAGAATGCAATTTTTCTTACAGTTTTTCTAAAATCGACGTCATGGTTCTTTACTATAAATACCTATCTCTTAAAGTTTCTGTGTTCCCCATACTGAACAGTCTTAATAAATACCCAAAAAGAAACAAATGATGTCTTAAGTTAAAGAATGGCAAAATCTAAAAGATAATTATACCAAAATTAATAAGGGTTCAGGAGAAAACAGCCTGGGATTGCGAGGGGACCTTGATCATTTTATATCCAATCCAGTAATTAATTAAAAAGGTTCCTTTGCGATCCCTAATTCGCGCATTAATTTGTTTAATTTCAACCAGAGATTGTGTTCGAATTTTTTCGGGGCCTAAAGGAAAGAGATGCCAAATTAGAGCGCAGATGTTGTCTCCGCAAACAATTTATTAGCAATCGCCGGGCAGCAGCCAGCAGCCAGCGGGCAGGCCGGGGACCGATGACGCACATTCTATTAAGACGGATTTATGTTATCAAGGAGACGTGAACGGATTCAGATCAGTACTTTAGACGGAATATTGATAAACGTTATTTGTTGGAACGTCGAACTTGTAATGTGAACGTTGAAATTGTACTTGTCCGGAAATACCCAAGCTGGCAGGGAGTTCCATTCCTTAGCAGTTTGCATTATGATAGAGGAAGCAGAAAGTTTTCTGCGAGAGCGTGGTATGTTTACCTGGTAGTCCGGTGATGGACGGGGGATGGGGGAATCAAATCGTGTAATTCCTGGGCACACTCCCCAAAATGCAACCTGTAGAAAACCGAAAGACAGTCCACACTGCGACGATGTTTGAGGCTCTGTAACTTGGTATTTACCAGAGCGTCGTCACCAATGAGCCTTCGGGCACGACGCTCAACCGCGGCCAGAGCAGCCAGCTGATACTTGGCAGATCCATCCCAAAGGTGACTGCAGTACTCCATACACGACCGCACTTGAGCTTGGTAGAGGTTGAGAAGCTGTGCCGGTGAGAAGTACCGCTTAACCTCGAAGAGGATGCCAAGTTTTTTCGCTGCAGTTTTGGCTTTGGACTCGATCGTGCGTCCGAAGTTCAGGTCAGAAGTTAGTTCCACACCTAACAGCCCTAGGTGATTCTCTAAAGGTATGGAAACATCTTGGAGAGTCGGAGTCGAAAGGACTCCGTTTTGCGGTAAACAAACATGCCTGTGAAACATAAAGGAATGTTTTCTTTGAGTAAATTTTTTTTACTTAAGTATTAATAAGAGTTCTTTCCCTTCAGGTGGCATTACAAATAGGAAATGAGCATTAGCATCGTAATGTTGATTCAGCTTCGCAAAATCTTTATTAATTGTATGCAAACTTGATTTTTAAAAGATTGTGTTGCGTGAAGTTTGTTGCGCCGTTTCTTCTTCACAGCGCTAACACATAGGAAGCGGTAGTCGATAAAATAGTGACGTGTATAAATGTACCAAGTGTACTCATATGCAACAGATGATTTTGACTTTGACTTCAAAATGGAGAAGGACCTGGGAAGGGTTAATTTGTATGTGGTATAATAAAATATTTATCGCGGTATTACCGCGCGGCGCGGCCCCGCAGTTATGTAACGCGCGCGAGTGATGGATGCCGCACTTTGTCCCGTTTATGTTTTTCCGTAGTGGAAATATTTATAGGGGGGATTGTTGCAATCTGCGCGTCCGCTCCGCGCGGAGCATTAACATCCATTTTGGAGGTAAATCGCTGTTTGTGTATAATACTTTTGTATTGCGAATGGCGTCGTACAGCGCTGTTTTATGTGTTTATTGAACAAATCTGTTGAGTCGTGTAGCTGGCACGTGAGGTACGCCGTATGGACCTCTTGCTTGCTCTTTCTTCCTATTTAGTAACTAATTTCGTAACTGACTTTACGAAATTTTTATTTTTTATTTTTATTTATTTACACAATACTTAACAGCACAAAACAGATAGAAAACAAACATGACAATATAATAAGGCCAATAATAAAGTAAAACAGATCACAAAAAAGAACAAACAAAAGAGAGTAAAACGAATAAACTATGAAATATACGATAATTTAAAAATTCTCCGGCAGATGAGAGAGGGTTGTGCTCCTGCAGTGGAGACAAAAATAACCTGATGATGAATGATGAATCTAAGAATAATAATCATCGCAAACAAAGAGTGTATGAGTGTGTGTGTGTAGAGGGGTGTATGTGTGTACGGGGGGGGGGGGGATATAATGCGTGACTAAGAAATTGTTTCTTTAATTATTTTAGAAAGGAAAGCTCCTCGTCCGATAAAGAAAATGTTCGCATCCCAAAACGTTGTGTGGTGTGCCCTATACGTAGGTTAAAATATAAAATGATATCTGTGTATTTCTTATCGTGCAAATAAAGAGTAATCATTTGTTAAAGTTTCAACTGCGAGATCGTCTTTAGAGACTAACATAAACTTCGAGCGTAGCACATGACTTCAGCTAAACCATACATTTGGGAGCAATATATTTGCGAGAGATCGATCAGCTGCGGTTACAGCGGACTTGTTACCGACAATTTGCGACCGGACACGTTGTAAATCGTCGCCCACCGTGACGTCGCTCGCCCTAACAATATACCTCGCACTGGCATTAATTTCTAAGGACTTAAAGGCGCCGGAAACTGAGAGTTTAATCAATAACAGCGGCTTGGGATCTAAATTGTCTTTTGATGTAGTTTGATCGCACCGCTGACACTTAAATTTAGTTCAACGACCAAGGGAGGATCAACCCCAGGGTTATGGCCACTTGCTCTCTACAGCTCGTAATCAGTTGACAGATGTGCCATTTGAACTTGGGTACTTATCGCCTCATTGTTCAAGTGAGTGGACTTCATAGAGCTCGCTAAATCTACTCTAATCCAAACTATAACTTGGTACTTATATATTGTAGTTTGGAACTTTTCCCTGCAATTATTACTGAAATAAAAGTAGTAAAGAAGTCATTTTTAATATTTATTGGAGTGGTCCTTTTCTACTCTACCGGAAACCACACGGCTCGTCACAAAGAGGTGGTCGAGTCGATAAAAAGTTTACATGTATACCAAGTGTACTCATATGCAGTAAAAGACTTTGACTTTGACTCTATTAAGGACTCGGAACTAATAGTTAGGAAAATCTAGTTTCAGTTAAATCTGATGAAAATTTTATATGAACGGTCTCCTAATCCAATATACAATACAATACAATACACTTTATTGCACATACAAATACAGTTAATTTTAATACAAATAGTATCTTATCTTCTTAGGGGGCTAGGAAGACCTGGCGACACTTTGACCCTTTAGGATCTTTTGTGCCAAACCCCTGACCACCAACGGTGCTCCAAGCCGATTTGGTGGACTTCACATACGCATCAGAATTTCTTCTTATATGCAGGTTTCCTCACGATGTTTTCCTTCACCGAAAAGCCTGTGGTATTATAAATAAACCGTACTTAAGTTTCGTAAAACTCATTGGTACGGGCGGGGATTGAACCCACGACCTCATGAACGTGATGCGAGTGCACGACCAACCGGCTACCACGGCTCTAATAAGAATAAATTTTAATAATAATATTAAATAGTAAATTTTAGGCGATTTTATCGCTTTAAGCCATTTATGGGTACAACCACCAAAACTGTACACTTTCCGAATTTCATTCGATTTTGCCGCACTACCTAGTCATATTCTTTGACGTGAGACGTCATGCATGCTAAAATAAATCAATTTAGCAAAGCTATAAAAGTGTTACCTAAGTACAAGTTATATACGGGGAACAAAGAATTGTTTTCACAACCTCTAAAAAAAATTAAATGGAATAATAAATAAAAATAAATAAAAATTAAAAAAAAAAAAAAAACTAAGAGTCCAGTTCGGCAGACAACACCATTCGTTAAATCGCGACTTTCCCCTAATGAAATTCACTTTTCGCAAGCGTGAAACTGAATTATATTTATTCTGCGAGTTGAGTAATTCCAGGGCGCTTGTTAGCGATTTCTTTTTGCAACGTTTCAAATTCCGCTTTGTCAGGGAGTCGGCTAACGAAGGTTTTACGCGAGACAAGTTTCTCGTGTATTTTGCGACTCTATTTTCTGTTTCTGCTTTTTTATGGTCCAAATCAGGAAACAAGCAAGAAGCAATGGCGGGGCAATGTATACGCTTCTACAACAAACTACCAGAGGAAATCGTAAATATGACTGACAGAAAGTTTAAGATTCACATTAAAAAACAACTTTGTAAGAAAGCCTATTATAAAATAAACGATTATTTGAATGACAAAGATGCCTGGTACTAATGTTAATTCAGCTTCGAATTAATTGTATGCAAACTTGATTTTTAAAAGATGTGTTGCGTGAAGTTTGTTGCGCCGTTTCTTCTTCACAGCGCTAACACCTAGGAAGCGGTAGTCGATAAAAAAAATGACGTGTATAAATGTACCAAGTGTACTCATATGCAATAAATGATTTTGACTTTGACTTTGAAGCTAGTATCAGCTATTGTAGCACCTTATCATCATCAGCCGAAATACGTTCACTGTTGAACACAAGCCTCCTCAATAGAATGCCACTTTTGATGGGCTGTCCATTGGGGGATTTGCCATAATCACCAAACTTAGCAGGCGGATTGGTAATCGCAGTAACGATCTTAATATAAACAGAAGAACGCTGCTATTTGCATTTTCCATCATAATTGAAATGCAAATTGTCGGAAAAACTCCACCATGAACAGCAACCAAAAACCACGACCCCCAGTTGCCGGCAGCCTGGGCCTACTATTCCTAGCTGAATAATGCTGAAAGCGGGGAGGACTAGGTGTGGTGGCGTTCATGGGAGAAGACCTTTGTTCAGCAGTTGACGTGTAAGAGATGACATGATTTAGGGAACTTCAAATGCCTTGCGACCATGTAGATATCTAGTGTGTAGACTGGATATATGGGGATCTGAGGTCAATTGTATTATAAAAAATAAAATAAAACAATTTGTGTGTTGCTGTTCAGCAGTAAACTGGAAAAGCTGGTACTAACAGTTAGGGACCGAGCTAACCGGCTGTCGGAGGAATGTGACAGATATATAGCAGCACTGCAACTGGAGGTTTCATATTAGGCAGAGTGAGGAATACAGTGATACGAGAGAAGTGTGGGCAGAAAGATGTAGTAACGAAGATAGAGAAGGGTATGTTGCGTTGGTTTGGAGATTTAGAGCGCATGAGTGAAAGAAGAGTGACAAGATGCAGCTCGAAAATCTGGAAGGAACTACAGCTCGAGGTCGTCCTAGGATGACGTTCAAGGATCAAATTGGTGACGTCTTTAAAAAGGCTGGGGTTCGCAATGAGAAGAATAAAAGGAGGTGCATGAAAAGGTTGATAATTGTGAGGGAGGCTAGTGAGGTGTGTAAGGATCACGCAAAGTGGCGATGGTTTTACGTTACCTGCTACCTCACCGCACCTTGGTCCCGGACCCCTTAAATTCGGCCCCCCAAGTAGACACTATCGCCAGGTAAAGGTAATTAATTATACATTCCCATCAAGCACTCAAAAAGGATAACAAGCGGCAAAACGAATTATGTGCAACTTGTTAGTACATTTTACTGTGAAAACGGTCGCTTAGGTGAAAAGTTGTGTCACAATCAATTTAACCTTTAATTAATTCAGGATCTGTTTCCACATATTAAGCACATTGTGGATTCAGAGCGGCGCACAGCGGGCGGTGGCAGAGTGGTTCAGGGGCCGATCGCAGTTGCGTCCATTAAACAGTTAACTCGAATGGTAAACAGTCGGACTGCCGACGAATTATGAAGGGGGGAGGGGGGGGGGAGGTAAGAGGAGGTTATCATGTTTTGATTAAATTATTCTTACGTGCGTACGGGTTGTTACGATTGAAGCACTGCTTAGGGAACCCAAACTACATGATCCATTTTTTACAATTTTTTACCCCCCTCGATGACCACCCGTAGTATATCCCAAGACCCCTCCCTCCCCCTCTAGTCTTCACGTAACAATGCATAAATATGGTTTCAAACCAATTTTTGCAAACAGAAAGTAAAAAGGAAAAGAAATTGCTCATATTTGCCTTTATTAATAGGCGCTTGCCGCCTGACGCCAAGAGTGAGTCCATTCGTATAATTACAAGTGAAAAAAATATCATCAAGTAGAAAAAACTGTCAGTTTTCAATCAGCTGCTGTCAGTGTTGCCACCGGAGTTTAAAAAGCGCTAAAAACTGCGCGCCATATTTGAATATGGCTCGAAAAAGCGCGAGATTTCCCTGGAGGATATTTATTGACTACGTGACGAAAACCTAACCCGCAAATCCTAATTTAAACCTTATAGATTTGTGACTCACTCTCTTTCCTCTTCAAATATTGTCGAACGGCTGATTATAATGACGATTACACCCTATAAGTAGAATACGATCATTATATCATAATTAAAAACTTTGTAACTTTGCTTTGCTATTCACCATTGCGTAGTGATATTTAGATGTGTATAAAGTAAGAGAGCTATTTCTGCCAACAAACTGTATTATACAGTTTGGCGGAGTTATTGTATGTATATTTTTAAGAGTGAATAAATGATTTTATTATTATTATTATATTTAGAAGAGATTTCTGTACTCAGCTAAATACAAGATCTAACTGGAATGTTAATACCAGTATCGGGGTTAATGGGAGGCTCCGGCGGCGAGGCGAGTCGTGTGTGACGTAATCATCCGATTCGGCAATTAGCCGTTTTGTTTCAGGCTTAGCCCGGATCGGAGAGGTCAGCGTTTCGTTATCGTATTACCGTGGGCAGGGCTGCCAGCCTTCGCTGTTTGTACCCGGCGTTATCCAGACTTAGTACTTACATGAAGCGATAGTTAGGTAACAGGACGCACGGATCACTGGTTTCTTTAACTGGAACTGCCTGTAAAACCGGACTCATCATAAGCTGAAATACGTCCACTGCTGAACATAAGCCTCACCAACAGAATGCCACTTTTGCTGGGCTGTCCATTGGGGGATGTGCTATAATCACCACGCTTGTCAGGACAAGCGGAATGGGGATCGCAGTAACGATTTTATGATCGTGACAAATATCCAAACATCTAAATATTTGACGACCTCCGTGGCGGAACGGGTAGCTCTCGGACTGCCACGCCGGAGGTTGCGGGTTCGAATCCCGCTAGGGACAAATGTTCGTATGATGAATATGAATGTTTGTACCCAAGTCTTGGATGTTTATATATTTATTTAAGTATGTCTATCCGTTATCTAGTAACCATATCACAGGCTCTGCCTAGTTTGGGACTGGATAATTGGTGTGAATGTCTGAGATATTTATTAATTTTATTCAAACTTTCACATTTATAATATTAGTAAGATAGGATAGGATAGTAGGATTGTATACAAATGTCTAGTTTGTATGCAATAATGTAAGGATTGTGCGAAGCTGAAGCAACATTAGTACCAGGCGTCTTTGTCATTCAAATAATGCCCTATTTAAATAAGCGTCTAGAAAGTTGAACCTAATATTTACTCTGTTCCTTTTCTTTCTTTTTACTTTATTTTTTTTGGCGTCTTCAGCCATAATATGTCCACTGTTGAGCAAGACTCCCCATAGAATGCCACCCAATAGATAATTTGAGGTTTTGTCATAATAACCACGGTTGGCAGGAGGATGGGTGATCGCAGCTGGAGAACTGCTGCCTGTGCCTGACGACACCCACGAGAAGATTGAGGGTGGCCCTATTCCAAGCCGGTAACCACAAAAAATCGTACATACTTACAAGTTAATGTTTTAATCCTTGTTCAGAGGTTCTAGTGTCACAAAAATAACTGTAAGATTGTTCAGTCAATAGTAAATTGATAATATTTTGTATATCCGCAAAAATATACATATTAACACCATATAAACAAAGTGCAGTGATATTTCATCAAATTAAAAACATATTTTTAGAATTAAAAATTTACAACAGTTAATTAAGGACCCCTCTTTGGGTAAAGATCTCCTCCATTTTTTTCCAATATTCTCTATCTGCAGCTTTCATAAGCCAGTCGTTTCCAGAAAACTTTTTTATTTCATCAAAGATGAAATATAATTGTATACAAACTTGATTTTAAAACATGTGTTTCTGGAAGTTGGTTGCGCCGTTTCTTCTTCACAGCGCTAACACCTAAGAAACGGTTGTTGATAAAAACAACGTGTATATGTACCACGTACTTATAACTCAGCTTTGATAGCCTGCAAACGTTAGCTGCTAAACTGACAAACGTTTTGCAGTACAGCCTGTGACAGTGTTTACGCGTGGAGCCAGCGCGAGAGAGCAATTTGGCGTATATCCTCTCTACCAATAATAAACGACAAACGCGGCAACGGCGTTAAAAATACACGCAGTCAAGGCGCCGCGTTTTATACTGTGTGGTTCAAGGGAACGGCGACGGTACAACCCTAGTGCGTCGATTAAATCGCACATTCTGTAATAAACATCGTACTCGCGATCCAAACCTTAGATTCTGCCTAACGATCAGCGTGACCTGTCTGTAGCCACACGTTATCTTATGTTTTGATATTCCAGGTAGACTTGGCGACACGTGGATCCTATGATATCTTTTGTGTCTAACTGTACTGCGCTCCCACCCCCTCCCCCCCACCCCCTCCTCCCCCCACCGCAAATAGGGCCACCCTCAATCTTCGGGTGTCGACAAGGAGACTAATGGATTGCACCAGGCACAGGCAGCAGTTCTCCAGCTGCGATCACCAATCCTCCTGCCAACCGTGGTTATTATGACAAAACCTCAAATTGTCTATTGGGTGGCATTCTATGGGGGAGTCTGCTGCATAAACACTATTATGCTGCTAAGGAATAGAAGCCCGAAGTTAGTACATTGCATTCACACAGCAAATGCTTCGTCGTTTCGCTGTCCTCTCCACAGGATCTACAGTTGATGTATCTGATAGACCCGTTGCAGCATCTTTCCTTAAATTTAATATACCAAAGCTAACTCCGATAAGACTCTATAATAAGACCGATCAAGACTCTAAGAAAACTCGCAAGTAGTTTCCGAAGCGAGTACAGAGTGACCTTTCGGTAAAAATGCATAAAATTAACCTTTTTTTTTCATTTAAGTTTATTTCAACAGAACATGCCAGCGTGGCGATGCACGATAACACGCCGGCCGTAGCCTTAGTTGGCAACATTAGCAAGTACCTGCAGTAAAAAACAGCTAGTTAAGCATACGTGACAACAGTCGATAACGTAACCAGAGTTAACTAACACGAGTCACGAAACTTATAATTATAATAAGTATCACAGAGCATAACTATAATATAACTCTGAGGTTTATAATATAACTATTAACACGTTAAACGACAGTGATGCCGTACTGTGCGCTGTACGAATTGCCAATTACATCTGAGCGCCGATCGGCGTCCTTACCTAGAACGAACTTTTAACGTGAAATTTGGTGTGGGATTAGACAAGTGTTTGTATATGTTATTTTATTTTTTATTTAATAGTTTATTGTACACATAAATATACAAAGAACAACACAAAGAAAAGAAAATTATTCAAAAGGATAAACTTATTTCTGAAAAAGTTTCTTCTAGCTAGCCTGCGGTGAAGACAAGGGATTATGGAGAGGCAATGGTCGCGTGTACCTACTATATATTAAATAATCATACAACATATAATTCAATACACATAAACTATAAATACCAATACAAATACATAAATATATATGTATATATAATAGAATATAATATATAATATGATATATGTATAATAAAAATATACGATATATTATTGACAGAGAGTAAGGTCTAAGATACGCGAATGCGCATGAAGGAATGTTATATATATTTTATTTTTATTTAATTTAGACTAAGTATATACAGTTTGTAGGAATTGTCAATTTCATCAGAACGCTGATCGGCGTCCTATTAACTGACCAACATCCATCTGCATTAATATCAGAGTTTTCCAGTTGCATGTTGCAGTTGCATAGTTAACTATCTTCTTAGATTCGACTAGGTTCAGCGTCAAAATATTTAACACGTTGAAGGATAGTTACGCCGTACGGCGTGCCACAGGAGTTGTCAATTTCATTAGAGCGCCGATCGGCGTCCTTACCTAACCAACTGCAAATGCGAAATTTGGACAAACACAGGAGTCGTCAATTTCATTAGAGCGCCGATCGGCGTCCTTACCTAACCAACTGCAAACGCGAAGATTGGACAAAATACAGTATGATGTGTTGAATGATGTGACAGTCTCTCTAACTAAACTAAACCCCAAATCTAACTGGAAAATTATAAAGACATTATTTTTACATTAAGAGCAATAAATAGTATGTAACTTGCGTACAACGCCGATACACATCGTCCCAAAAAAGCCCGTAACGTAAAAGTTAACGTAATTCTAACATTAAAAAGTAGAGTGGACATTCGGGGAATCGACGTTATGGAAATAGACCTAACGAACCGACTGGACATTCCGGTAATAAAACCTAATAGTTATTTAGGCACGAACAATAATTTTACTGTATTTTTAAGGCAGTATTGTCCCGAGCGACTGTTCTTCAATGTGTTAAGAACTACTTCTATGTAATGTACATATTATACCTATATATAGTACCTATTTATCATTTAAATTTCCTAATCAGCGCAACCTACAATTTCTCTGGCATAATATTTTCTACCCAAAGGTTGTTTGGAAGAAATCGCTTAAAGCGATAAGACCGCCTAAATTTTACTATTTGTAACTTCTATAACGTGTAACTGTATTTGTTTGGGCAATAAAGTGTATTGTATTGTATAATTATATTCCCAACTATATCAATGTGTAATTTCTCTTTTTCTCAAATCGTTGCACCAAAGTCGAACGGAGTGGATATGTGTGTATCGCCCAATAGGATTTCGTTTACGAAGCGGAGGCAGGGAAATAACGAAATCCTATTGGTGGGTTTCTCACGTATCTCTTTTCTCAAATTATGTAGACGAGCATTGGCAGCTTGTGTACAGTAAAGTAAAAATGAAAAAAATTAAAGAGTCGGCAGAAATCGTACTAAAAATATGAAATTTGGAAAAGGAGTCGGAAAATACCGAAAACAGTTTCAAGTATTTGTACTAATCGTAGTAATTATTACAAACGTGATTGATAATAATAATAAAATCATTTATTCATCTCTTAAAAAAATATACATACAATAACTCCGCCAAACTGTATAATACAGTTTGTTGGCAGAAATAGCTCTCTTACTTTATACACATCTATGGCAGAGAATACTAAATATCACTACGCAATGGTGAATAGCAAAGCAAAGTTACAAAGTTTTTAATTTTGATATTAGCACAAAAAGATTGAGGTTACGTTAATGAGTTTACTAGATATTTCTTATATTTAATTCTGAAAATCATTTGTCGTATGTTTAACAAACCAACAGCTCTAACGGATTTGTATAAAATTTTATAATATATGCTAATTCTTGAGACGGGAAAATGATTTCCTCAGGAGAATCTCATTGGAGGACCTGGCGAATCTTCGACCCTTCTGGATCCTTTGTGCGAAAACTTACCTACAAAATTCAATGCAAGCCGAATTGAATCCTACGCGTATGAAAGAAAGTCAATGTTACGTTGAACCGTTAAATCACGCACACATTGACATTCGTACGCGATTCGCCTAGCTGGTACCTACGCTTTCCGATTTTGCAGCTGCGCGGAACTTTATAATGATATGAAATTTTTGTAATAAAATATTGTACTATACATAGAATACATTAGAGATACTGATTATAATTACTACACTAAAGTAAGGAACATAAAAATAATGTCATCGAGGAACAAGGTCTGTGCCCACTGTTGGGAGTGTGGGAAGCAGTCCTTCGCCGCCCGTGGCTTGCTCCGCGGTTATTATTTTTATTATTTGCAAGAACGATGTTTATGGGTGCATAAAGCGCGGCGCGGTAACGAGCGAGGCCGATAAGCGGGGCCTGGGGCGTCGTGCGGGGCCCAAACTTTTTTGTATTCGATCACTTTAAAGGTTGCCTGGAAGAATTACTCACACTCATAATACATCAGTTAGTAAATTTTTGATCCGAAATGTCTGTACTTTGTTACACTTGGTACATTTATACATGTAATTTTTTTTTATCGATTACCGCTTCCTAGGTTTTACCGCTGTGAAGAAGAAACCGCGCAACAAAATTCCAGCACATCTTTTTAAATTCAAGTTTGTATACATTATTAGGAAGATTACGAGTGGTTTCCGGTACAGTAGAATAGGACCACTCCAACTCTTCCCGTGGATGTCGTACAAGGCGACTAAGGGAATACATTATAAAACATCAATCAGGCCTCCCCAACCCGTCTGGCCAGCGCGGGGAGTGTAGGCCGAATCCTCCGTCTGTCTCCGGCAGATGAGAGAGGGTTGTGCTCCTGCAGGGGAGACATAAATAATCTGATGATGATGATTAAGAAGATTGTGCGAAGCTGAATCAACATTAGTACCAGGCATCTTTGTCATTCAAATAAACGACTATACTAATAGGAGGCGTTTTTAGAAAGTTGTGATTTCTATTTTATTTCAGAGCTGGGTGAACTCCGGGCACTAATAGCCTTACCGAATCATGCGGGGCTCTGAGGAGGTGGACAATTTCCCTAGCTAATCGTGGTACCTCAACATTATGTACGTATGTGATATCTAATGTGATTCTTAAACTTTCTGTCTGTCGTATTTAAGATTTCTTCTGGTAGTATGTTGTAGAAGCGTATACATTGCCCCGTGAACGATTTACTGACCTTACTTAGTCTTAACCCTGGTAAAACAAGTTTGTTTTTATTTCTTGTATCATAACTGTTATTGTCACAGTGAATCAAAAAGATAAAAATATTTTTGCAGACATATAAAATATTGTCTAAAATGAATTGACTATTTCTTTAACGCCATTTCGTTCGCCCTCAATATCAGCATCGTCCTATAGTATAGTTAGGTCATCGGTTAGAATATGCCTCTTACGCTCTATCGATACTCACGGTTAAGCTATTTCCGTTTGTAGTTCAAGTTTTTATTCCGCTATGTTTATGCGTTAAAACACATGACAAAGCAAGCGAGTGTGAATAACGCTATCTCTTGTGTTGTTTAACGACGACAGCGCGTGTGGCGCTGAATAAAGCTCAGCATTTAAAAATGCTGCGTCGAGGAAAACTTATTACAGGCTGTTACAATATATAACCTGTTACATTGCATGCTAAACGACTTTGGTTATTATAACAGTTATGAAATTCACTTGCCCTTACAGACTGAATCGTTCGACGAAACGTTGTGTAAATCGTTGAATAAGTTTTTTTACACACTACTGGTCGACATGTCCACTAACAGTAGTTACAACCCGCCGTCGCACCCGAAAGTGTAGCGCTGGCATAGAAATTGAACGACTGTGAACTTTAATTAATGAAAATTTGAAATCTCACGGCGGATTTAGATTAGAGTTGCTAAGTTAAGGTTTACAGAATTTCTCTACAGCAATTCCACAATATTCGTTCAAATTTTCACGCACAAAGTACTAAATCTTCGTCGAATGCAGGCACGAGTTTCGAATTGAACGACGTGCGTAATGTCGCTACAGAATACGATTCTAAACGTCATCTCATACAAACTAACGTCAACATGTCCACTTACAGTAGTTACAACCCGCCGTCGCGCCCGAAAGTGTGGCGCTGGTATAGAAATCGAACGACCGTAAACTTTACGGAATACCAATTTGAAATCTCACCGCAATTTCGAAGTCGAGTTGCAAAGTAACTTTTTACAGAATCGCACTACTGAGCTGCCACTGCTCCGCCAGCGCCCGCTACGAAGGTACTACGCCAGCGCGCTATCGACAGGCGCCGAGAAATCGACGCTATAAGTGAGAACGAAAGAAGCACTTGAGTAGTAATGGATTTTGACTTGATGTGTCTCTTTGTCCAGCAGATGCTCGAATAACTCATCATATCAGCCCAAAGACGTCCACTGTTGGACACAGACATTCCCCAATGAACCACATCACCCGGTCCTCCGCCCTTCGCATCCAGCCGCTACCGGCAGCCCGACTCTCCGCTCACAGGCAGGGCCGGATTATTCATTAGGCAGTGTAGGTAACTGCCTAGGGGCCCCGCGCCCCGAGTCTTTTTTGAAAATATTTCTTAGAGTGAAAAGAGGAGTAGGCGTGGGCCTGGGCGTACCAATTGACGTGGGCTTTCGGGGTCAGAGTCGTAGTCGGATTGAAAGTGAGTAGCATTGCATTGTGGTAAAAAACTTATTAACCGTGTTGGTAAAGGGGGCCCGACACGTGCATTGCCTAGGGGCCCCGTTAATCCGGCTCTGCTCGCAGGCTGCGCGGCTGTCAGCTGTCAGGTTTCGTGTCACAGTGACTGATACGTTGACAGGCCCCGCGTTCATGCGTCACTCGTATTCGCAAATAAAATGTTCTATCTCCTTTATGGGATTTTATACGGTCGACGTTGATGGTGTTTTCTTTAATTCTATTCCATTTTATTTCAGCAAAAACTTTCGTAGTCATTATAAAAGTTTTACTATATCCGTTTTTTTACCGAATCATAAGCCTAGTGGCTCATTCACTGGAAACGAGTTCCAGAGGTCGTCGGTTCGATTCCCAGTTTGTCCCGGTTCACAGTATGTTTGCTATAAAAAAAGTGACATGCCCTTTTTACAATACAATACACTTTATTGCACAAACAAATACAGTTACACGTTATAAAAGTTACAAATAGTACAATTTAGGCGGTCTTATCGCTTTAAGCGATTTCTTCCAGACAACCTTTAATTACATTTTCCGACAAAGCTTTTAATTCTTAATGTACTAGTGAAACTCCCGCAGAAGAAAAAAAAATTTCCAGTATGACCCCCCGATCGACAAACACAACAAAAAATATTTGATTTCTAATATTTTATTATCAGCTTCTTTAGACTATCAGTAAGGCTGCCTTTGCCTAGTTCTCCAATTTTATCTGACATTTTTAAATGCTAGACAACGAATAGTTAAGTTAAGTCTTTTTTTCATTCATATCTTGTTCAGGTCGTCGGTCCATCTGGCGGCGGGGCGTCCCATCCCGACTGTCCCGTCCGCGGTCTCCACTCCATAACTCGTCTACCTAACGGCAATCGGTTCTGCGACAGATGTGGCCTGCCCACTACCACGTCAGCTTGCTAATCCTTTCGGCTACGTCAGTTACCTTCGTTCTTTGTCGGATCTCCTCATTACGAATCATATCCTCAAAGAAACCCTGAACATAGCCCTCTCTATTGCTCACTGAGGAACTAGAAACTTGTGGATCAGGCCCACCGTCAGTGTCCACGTTTCTGCACCGTAGGTCATGACAGGAAGGATGCACTGATTAAAGACTTTTGTCTTTAAACATTATGGAGAAGGCGACGTGAAGAAGACGTGACGCACTTTTCCAAATGCTGCCCAGCCCAACTGGACTCTTCTGTCAGTTCCCTATTAAAATTGTTCCTATAAATACTAACTATATTGTCTGTACTAATTAGACATACTACTGAACAACTTCGATATTGATATTCAGTTATTCATCATCATCAGGTTATTTTTGTCTCCACTGCAGGAGCACAACCCTCTCTCATCTGCCGGAGACAGACGGAGGATTTGGCCTACACTCCCCGCGCTGGCCAGACGGGTTGGGGAGGCCTGATTGCTGTTTTTTAATGTTATCCCTTAGTCGCCTTGTACGACATCCACGGGAAGAGTTGGAGTGGTCCTATTCTACTCTACTGGAAACCACACGACACATTCAGTTATTATCCAAGTCAAATGTATTCGACTGTATATGTGTTCTGTAATTGTGTTTCGATTGGTCGCCAATATTGGGCGTACAATAAAACAGAGAGCGTAATGGCGCCCCTTAACAAAACAATTATTGTCGGCCGCCCGCCCTATGTGAATACATATAAAAAAATGCTGTAATAAAAAGCAAGGGCGGTAAAAGTAAAAGGTAAATTTACCGCCCGGGATGTGGGGCGGGTGTTCTTGACCTCTACGTTTATTTACTGCCGTTGAGCTCTGTTCTACGGTTATACACGTGTTTAGTAATAGCAGATTGATTGACTAGAGTTAATCACTCTGCTTTTCACTTCAACCTCGAGGAAACAAACAAAAATAATTGAAGAAACTTATACGTTTCTTCAAATATTAAACATTTGGTTGTTCGACCGCCTCGTTGGTCTAGTGGCTTGGTTATTGGATTCGAGCTACTGAGGTGGTGGGTTCGATTCCCACTGGGGACAGACAGATATGTACAATTTGTACAAGTTGGTCCTGATTTGGATGTTACATTTGTGAATTGGCCAATTATTAATACCCATAATACAGGAGAAAATCCTAGTTTGGGATTAGACAAGTGTATGTAATGTATAATGTAATGTCTGCCTTCAGTAGTGGTATTCTCTAAAATACAAACTCACGTGCGAGTCCCACTCAAGTGACTTCACGCACTTTGAAGCTTCATCATCATCATCAGGTCATTTTGTCTCCACTGCAGGAGCACAACCCTCTCTCATCCGCCGGAGACAGACGGAGGACTTGGCCCACACTCCCCACGCTGGCCAGACGAGTTGGGGAGGCTTTGAAGCTTAATCCATTGGTAATTCTGTAAACATTCCAGAGCACTATCGAAGTGAAGTGAACAAAGAACTCACTTCATGTCGACATGACTCTGGAATGTTTACAGAATGCCAATGGTTTAGGTTTCAGAGTGAGTGAAGTCACTTGAGTGAGACTCGCACGTGAGTTTGTATTGTGTTGGGGAGTTCTGACTGATGTTTTATAATGTATTCCCTTAGTCGCCTTGTACGACATCCACGGGAAGAGTTGGAGTGCTCCTATTCTACTCTACCGGAAACCACACGGCAAAAATATACAATTAATATTATACAATTAATAATTAATGCATATAATACACATAGTGATAAGCACTTGTGTTTGCCTTGTGACTGGATGTTATTTATATATATTATATTATGTATATATGTATGTATATCAGCTGTCTGATACCCATATAACAGACTCTGCCTAGTTTGGGATCAGGTGGCCGTGTGTGAAATGTCTCCACATACTCATATATTTATAAATTCAAATAAATATTATAAGAATGTCCCTTTATTAATTGGATCTTTTGTAATATACGATTATTCTTTCAAAATAACTAGGTATGATAACAAAAACGACACTTGGTTGTGTGGGAGTGGAGGTGGTATCATGATTTTATGGGTAACAAATTAAATTGGTCGAGTGTACCCATAGAGGTTTCATTAGGAGACCGATATATCAAATTTCCACCAGATTTAACTGAAACCACATTTTGTTAACTGTTGCTTAGGTGACCTTTAGCTATAGTTCAGCGTTCAGCTTGAATTTAACTTCGGCTATCCAATTACCTGCGTAGTGCGTGGGCGTTATCCCGTTAAACCAACGATCTCTATGTACTACTAGATGGAGCGTTCTAAACAACCGGTCTGTTCCACGCAAGTAGCCACAACTCTTTCACATTCACAATGAAGCTTGTGCAGTTACTACGCACAACATTTAATTATTACTAAATATTGACGCTACGGTTAAATAATGTCAATATTTAGTAAATAATTAAATGTTCTGAGTAGTAACTGCACAAGTTTCATTGTGAATGTGAAAAAGTTGTGGCTACTTGCGTGGAACAGAGCGTTTGTTTGGAACGCTCCATCTAGTAGTACATAGAGATCGTTGCATTAAACCAAAACATCCGGTAACAATGTTGCCAGGAACATTTTATTTACGCTCGCAATTTCTATAATGTCGAACAATATGAAATTTAATTCCAAACTGTACACCAATTCCGACAAAAGAAAGATTAAAATATCACGAGCGGGGATCGGTATTAGGTAGTATCATTTGTGTACTTGAATCATGTTCACGGGATTGTATCCCAGAGGGGTAGGCAGAGACGATGTATCGCACTTTGCGCGATCCTGACAAACGTCGCAAAGCGGCCTTTCCTTCGCCCGCTTTTCGCCCCGAGATACCACTTGGCGTGGTGTGTTGCGAACAGGGTTGGCATGTTTTAAACAAAGTATTTTTATTGTTTAAAACTGTTTAAATTGTTTAAAACATGTTTTATTTAAAAAAAAAACTTTTTTATCCAACCCTGGTTACGAACAACATCGCCGCCTCCGTATAAAAAAGACAATTTCATATTTTTTGTATTTTACGTAATTAAACAAGGACCAGACCAACTTATGTAAACTTGTCATTCCAGTGGGAATCGAACCCACGTCCTCTGGCGCTCGAGTCTAATTCCCAAGTCACTAGACCAACGAGCAAGTACATAAATGTCATTACCAAACTCCGATCCTTAGTCATGAGCTACTTACCCTCGGCCGCGCGGCCCAATGATCGCAAATTACAAAATATTGCATTCACTGAAAATACATTTTCGATAATAACTGGTTTCATAATGGTTTTATACAAATATAGTAATTTAAGTATTTATATAATAAAGAATAACCTTTTAATACCGCATGTCCCCAGCTGTCCATACTGCTTGCTTACCTGGAATGAAGAAAAAAACAATTTAAGAAAACAATTTAGGAAAATTCACGAAATATGTCCCCATGCTTTTATTTCTAAAGTAATTCATGAATATGTTACATTCGAGAATGGCCGTGTGGTTTCCGGTAGAGAAGAATAGGACCACTCCAACTCTTCCCGTGGATGTCGTACAAGGCGACTGAGGGAATACATTATAAAACATCAATCAGGCCTCCCCAACCCATCTGGCCAGCGCGGGGAGAGTAGGCCAATTCCTCCGTCTGTCTCCGGCAGATGAGAGAGGGTTGTGCTCCTGCAGTGGAGACAAAAATAACCTGATGATGAATGTAATGTACATTTCATCATCATCAGGTTATTTTTGTCTCCACTGCAGGAGCACAACCCTCTGTCATCTGCCGGAGACAGACGAATGTACATTTGCCTGATGTTTATTTTATACGTATTCACGGATACTCATTTCTTCCAAAAACCCATATAATTTACTTACCGTAAAGAAAACAGGTATTCATAATGTAGGGCGTCGCCGAGCCACCCCCGCTCCCCTCGCCGCGCATTCCGCAGGCGTTTTGTTCGAAACTTCATTATTTATTTTCAATACGGGCCCCTTTTATTGACTTTCCGGGCGCCTTTCATTTTGTTTCCGAGTGTGTCTGTCAGAGGCAGGTAGTACCTGACTGGATCCACGTGCAAATAAATACAAGGTACCAGCCGCTTCTCCCATGTGAATTACCCTTGATCATTTTGAAGGCACAATTTTGTATAATATAACAATAGGACCCTCAACACATGATTATGTTTAGGTTACTTGCATACTCCTCTATCAACATATATTCAACCGTTAGTGGTCCAAAACTGGACATAGGCTTTCCCTAACCTTCTCCAGTGTATCCTACAGGCCTCCCCTAACCTTCTCCAGTCTATAACTACATACCTCCCCTAACCTTCTCCGGTCTATCCTACAGATGTTCCCTAACTTTCTCCAGTGCATCCTACAGGCCTACACTATTATTATCCAGTCTATCCTACAGACCAATTCTAACCTTTTCCAGTCCATCCTACAGGCCTCCACTAATATTATCCAGCCTGTCCTACACACCAATCCTAACCTTTTCCAGTATATCCAACAGGCCTCCACTAATATTATCCAGTCTATCCTACAAACCTATCCTAACCTTTTCCAGTACATCCTACAGGCCTCCACTAATATTATCCAGTCTATCCTACAAACCTATCCTAACCTTTTCCAGTTCATCCTACAGGCCTTCAATAATATTATCCAGTCTATCCTACAAACCTATCCTAACCTTCTCCAGTCCATCCTACAGGGCATCCCTACCCTTCTCCAGTATATCCTACAGGCATTTCCTAACCTTCTCCAGTCCATGTCCATCCTACACGCTTCCCCTAACCTTCACCATTCTATAACTACAGGCCAACTTTTACCTTCTCCAGTCTATAACTACAGGCCTCCCCTAATGTTCTCCAGTCTATTCTACAGGCCTCCCCTAACCTTCTCCAGTCTATCCTATGCCTTCATGAGCAAGTAGTCTACTTCCCAAAATGTACACTTAATTTTTGTCAAAACGACTACTTCCCAAATATATTATCTATTTTCCCGGGGAAAACATAGCTGAGATACGCATATTCCCTGAAGATTAGTATGGTTATGGTTTTGGGGGTAATAGGGGGTTCTGTGGGACAGTAAGGATTCATATTTTGGGAAAGTAGACCATATACGCCATATCAAAAGATCACAGATTGCACTATCTAAGCCAACGATCTCTAAGTACTACTAGATTGAGTGTACCAAACAATCGCTGTGTTCGACGCAAGTAGCCACAACTCTTTCACATTCACAATGAAACTTGTTCAGTTACTACGCAGAACATTTAATTATTACTAAATATTGACGCTACGGTTAAATAATGTCAATATTTAGTAAATAATTAAATGTTCTGCGTAGTAACTGCACAAGTTCCATTGTGAATGTGAAAGAGTTGTGGCTACTTGCGTGGAAAAGAGCGATTGTTTGAAACGCTCCATCTAGTAGTACATAGAGATCGTTGGCTTCTAAGTAGTAACGTTTCCCAAACTTCTTTTGAACACTCCCCAAAGTTTTATTCCAAACTCAGATACCTTATTACACATTAAGAGTGGAGGAATCTGTGATTATATCCCATATATATAATAGCGTTCCGACAGACAACGGGCGTGCTTGTAAACGCGGCAAGTTCCCAACAGGAAGTTTTCGGGCTTCAGACGCGATTAGAGCCTTTGAGCCGCTCTCTCGACACGGAGCAACTTCACCGGCGCCCATGTAATTACATACACGTACACACGCGCACACAAACACCCAGCTGTGTACGGAATAAGTTTGCGGCGATAATGCGGATCTCGTGTCTTCAGTAAATTGCAAAAAGTATCATTGAAATACAATCTAAACGAGCGACGATGTAAAGAAATGTGAAGGTACCTTTCACATGATCAATATCAGATTTAGATTTGTATTTTTTCCGTGTTTTGTTAAGGGGCTCTTAACAAGCTTGTATGTGAAAGTACTTCTCGCCGAGACACTACACGCACCGGCATGGGACGGCTGATGACGGAATGCTAGAGAGAGGAATGCCTGTTTCGTCTATAGCAAAAAGGTATTGTAACGCAATGGAGTAACTGTAATGTTGCAATATTTTAAATAAATGTAATTTTTTTGCCGTGTAGTTTCCGGTAGAGTAGAATCCTCTTCCCGTGGATGTCGTACAAGGCGACTAAAGGAATACATTATAAAACACTTCCTCTTCCTCTTGCTCTTGCTCTTGCTCTTGCTGTTGCTCTTGCTCTTGCTCTTGCTCTTGCTCTTGCTCTTCCTCTTCCTCTTCCTCTTCCTCTTCCTCTTCCTCTTCCTCTTCCTCTTCCTCTTCCTCTTCCTCTTCCTCTTCCTCTTCCTCTTCCTCTTCCTCTTCCTCTTCCTCTTCCTCTTCCTCTTCCTCTTCCTCTTCCTCTTCCTCTTCCTCTTCCTCTTCCTCTTCCTCTTCCTCTTCCTCTTCCTCTTCCTCTTCCTCTTCCTCTTCCTCTTCCTCTTCCTCTTCCACTCCCACTCCCTCCCTCTCTCATTCCCACTCCTCACTTCAACTCCTACTCCCACTTTATTAGTTAACAGATGCACATTTTAAAATCATCTGTTATCGTATTTATCGTATTTAATAACCAGTTAGTGTCAATCATGAAGGAAAACACTTTTTTGTGAAACTATGAGCTACGAAAAATTATTTTGCTTCATGGTATGAGGTGTAGATATATATTCTCTAATAACATTTCCTGCCCAATTATCAGTTATTTGAAATCGTATTTCGATTCACAAAACATCAATTTGTATAATGATATGTTTACGCTTATTGACTTGGCACGTCGTCTGTGTGCTCTTTGACTGTCATGTTGCCCTGGTAATCCGAGCATTGACTCACAGCTTTCGAGTTAAATCGCACCAAAGCTGAGAGTTTAAGCCGCTGTGGACATCCAACCTGTATAATTTGTACACAATGATGTGGATGTTATTTCTCGTTGTCTGAGATTGTGATGAAAAGACTGTAGTAAAACAAAAATGGCTTTCAAAAATAAACTAACCACATACCTTGTTGATCCGAAAACCAAAACATGATGCCTTAACCACATATGTGAAAGGAATTACACAAATGCAATTTTAATTAGTTATTTCATCATCAGGTTATTTTTGTCTCCACGGCAGGAGCACAACCCTCTCTCATCTGCCGGAGACAGACGAAGGATGTGGCCTATACTTCCCGCGCTGGCCAGACGGGTTGGGGAGGCCTGATTGATGTTTTATAATGTATTCCCTTAGTCGCCTTGTACGACATCCACGGGAAGAGTCGGAGTGGTCCTATTCTACTCTACCGGAAACCACACGGCAATTAGTTATTTATTTACTTATTATATTGTCTATTACCTATTCTGTTATACATATATTGTCTATTACATTTATATACATACATACATACATACATAATGCTCACGCCTTGGTCCCAGAGGGCTAGGCAGAGACGATGGATCGCCACTTTGCACGATCCTGACACACCTCACTAGCCTCACTCACATTCATCAACCTTTTCATGCACCTCCTGATGATGATGCGAAGTCCACCAAATCGGCTCGGGGCACCGTTGGTGGTCAGGGGTTTGACACAAAAGATCCTGAAGGGTCGAAGTGTCGCCTACACATATGTATGGACAGCCTGCTGCGCCTGTAATCTATTGGGTTATATGTAGTGTAGGGACTTTGACGGTAGTGCGTGGTGACAGCCTTCCTAGTATTTTCGGGTGACGTAAAACTGTCGGGGAGAATTGTCGCTTCTTTACGCAGCAATATTTAGTATTCTCTATCGCCGACCGCAGCCCGCAGACCACGTGAGCCCGTCTGCCGGCCTCAGGGCCCCCGCCCTCGACTAAGCGCGTCTTAAAAGGATTTGCAAGTTATCAAATATGTAAATGTAGAACAAACGTAACTTGGGCCCACGAGCCCTCGTAATTCTCTTTCAACTTGCCCAAGTGTAGGCACATTAGTTGGCTGTATCATGGGCATGAATCTTTACTATCACTGTTACGATATCACTGTTACGATAGCTTGCTTATAGAAATAGCGACGTATGCTCGCACGCCCGGTCTTTAACTTCATTACAACATATTTAAAGATTATTTTTGATTGACAGCGTAATCTTCCATGCTGCTCTCCACCACAGCTCCGGTACTGGACATAAGCGAACAAATTGAATGACCACGATCTCTATGTACTACTAGATGGAGCGTTCCAAACAATCGCTCTGTTCCACGCAAGTAGCCACAATTCTTTCACATTCACAATGAAACTTGTACAGTTACTACGCAGAACATTTAATTATTACTAAATATTGACGCTACGGTTAAATAATGTCAATATTTAGTAAACTTGCGTGGAACATAGCGATTGTTTGGAACGCTCCATCTAGTGGTACATAGAGATCGTTGAATGACCATTACTACAGAAGCAGCAGCATATCCGTACACTTTTGTGTCTCTGCGTAAACTAAGCATAAGCGATCGAGAGAAGGATAACGTTATACGTAACTACATAAGCCCGGTGGCTTCTCTTTCTGACTGAAATCGTCGACCGCCCGATAGAAGGAAAGTGAATGTAACGCTCGCTACAGTAGCCCCGCTAACCACTCCCTCTTCTCCCCCCCCCCCCCCCCCCCCGCCTCAAACGCCGGTATTTACGAGATCCACGCGTTGTTTTGCCGACTTCGGGCCCACTTGGAAATTAGCGTCATTTATTACTGGCCGTGGACGACCAACTAATTGCCCATTAGCTATAAACACCTAGTAAAAACTTTTGTGGAGGAGGAAAGATTAGGCTCTGTTATCTGTAGTCGCTGTCATTATCAGACCCTGTTATTATTTCTTTATTCCCGATGGGTTTACCTCAATCTCACCTGATGGTACATAACTGAGGCTTAAAGTGGAGCACGTTCTCTCACAGGGCAATGTATACGCTTCTACAACAAACTACCAGAGGAAATCTTAAATATGACGGACAGAAAGTTTAAGAATCACATTAAAAAAAAACTTTGTAAGTAAACCTATTATAAAATAAACGATTATTTGAATGACAAAGATGCCTGGTACTAATGTTGATTCAGCTTCGCAAAATCTTTATTAATTGTATGCAAACTTGATTTTTAAAAGATGTGTTGCGTGAAGTTTGTTGCGCCGTTTCTTCTTCACAGCGCTAACACCTAGGAAGTGGTAGTCGATAAAAAAAATGACGTGTATAAATGTACCAAGTGTACTCATTTGCAATAAATGATTTTGACTTTGACTTTGATGGTAAATGACTGAGGCTTAAATTGAAGCACGCTCTCGCACGAAGCGTTTTGCTTCCTCTTTCATAACGCGTACTGCTAAGAAGTGGAACTCTCTGCCAGCTTCGGTATCTCCTGACAAGTACAACTTGGATCTTTTCACAGGAAGAGTGAATAGGCATCTTCTGGGTAAGCGCGCTCCACCTTAGGCCTCATCGTCACCTACCATCAGGTGAGATTGAGGTCAAGCGTTTACGTATCAGATTATCGAATTATTTGTATGGAATCCATTACATATTAGTTTATTGTCTTTTAATTCATCAAATCAGCCCTTAAACATCCGCTTCTGGACATAGGCCTTCCTCAATGAATAACACTACACCCGATCCTCCGCTTCCAGCCGCTTCCGGCCAACGTCTTCAGGTCGTCGGTCCACTGCGCGTGCCGGCTCGCGGTCTCCACTCCAGAACTCGTTACCCCATCGGTTCTGCGACAGATGTGGCCCAATGCCACTTCAGCTTGCTAATTCTTTCGTATTCGTTCTTCGTCTGATCTCTTCATTACCAAACATATCCTTCAAACAATACCCGAGCATAGCCCTCTCCATAGCTCGCTGAGCGACTTGGAACTTGTAGATCACTTGCGAATCTGTCGCAGCACCGACGGCCGTTGAGGCAGACGAGTCCTGCAGTGGAGACCGCGGATCGGCACGCGACGGGTGGGACGACCAGCCGCCAGATGGACCGACGACCTGAAGACGATGGCCGGAGGCGGCTGGATGCGGAGGGCGGAGGACCGGGTGTGGTGGCGTTCATTGGGGAAGGCCTATGTCCAACAGTGGACGTCTAAATACTAATATGATAGAATAAATAGAAAAAAATATTAGATATAAAATGTTCATAGTTTCTTCTCAAAGTAAAAGACAAAAGCGAAGTCGAGGTGTCCGACTAGTAAAGGTATAAACGCACTAGACATGAAGATTAATTGTCTGACAACGCGCCGTCCATCAGCGAGCCCAAGGCCACAGTAATCACCCGCGAAATGGTCCATTAGTTGAATGCGGAACCCAATGTGTTCTTTGCTGTAAGTCGTTATATGACTTGCAACGTATAGCAAAGCTTCTCAATTTCTCAAAAAAATCCTACAAAACTCAATGCAAGCCAAATTGAATCATACGACGCTAATCCTAAATTGCTAAATCAAATATATAAATATTTTATTATGGAATATCCATGCACATTTTTTTTTTTGGTTTACCGCTTATTCTAGCTTTTCCCACAGTGGAGGTTGGCTGGAAGATATCTCTTATAGAGATAAATCCACCTTTGTACACTTTTATGTTATCTCTTTTTCTTTTATTATTTATGTGCAATAAAGAATATATATCACTATTGACAGTCGCATGAGATTCGCCTATGGCTGGTACCTACGCTTTCGGATTGTGGAGCGGCGCGGGATTTTACTAGTTTCAGTAAATTTACATTAGCATCACATGGCTCTCGCGACCCTGACCGACTGGCCCCGGCAATCGGGGCCGCGCCGCGTAGTTATATTTTCTTATACCTAAAGACAGACCTCCACTTCGTCTCTCGGTTGAACCTACCGCGATAAGTAACTACACACTCGCGCCGCGACGGCGTGATTCTCGCCTCTTCCGTACGGAGCAATAACAACGCTAAGTCGAGCGCTTTAGACACATTTTTGCGTGTATTGAACGATTAGGCGATTAAAAACGAAAGCGTAGTTTTACTATGGAGTGATGTATCTATTATGTAGTAACTATTGAGTAATCTGTAACCGACCTTGTAACGTGTAGAATATCTTCTTGTTTAATAACCAGTTACGAAACAGCGAAAATAAAATTCGTCATTGTCAATCTATAATCTGCGTTGTAGAGACTCATTAAGAGAAAAGTTTAAAGAAATAAGCATATTAACAGTAGCTGGTCAATTCATTTTAGATAATATTTTATATGTCAGAAAAAATGTATCTCTCTTTTTGAGGCACTGTGACAATAATAGTTATAATACAAGAAATAAAAATAAACTTGTTTTACCAGGTTTAAGACTAAGTAAGGTCAGTAAATCGTTCACGGGGCAATGTATACGCTTCTACAACAAACTACCAGAGGAAATCTTAAATATGACGGACAGAAAGTTTAAGATTCACATTAAAAAAAAACTTTGTAAGAAAGCCTATTATAAAGTAAACGATTATTTGAATGACAAAGATGCCTGGTACTAGTGTTAATTCAGCTTCGCAAAATCTTTATTAATTGTATGCAAACTTGATTTTTAAAAGATGTGTTGCGTGAAGTTTGTTGCGCCGTTTCTTCTTCACAGCGCTAACACCTAGGAAGCGGTAGTCGATAAAAAATGACGTGTATAAATGTACCAAGTGTACTCATATGCAATAAATGATTTTGACTTTGACTTTTGACTTTGTCGTTTATTATCAGTGGTCGGTGTAGGTATATTGATTTTTGCTACTTGAATCATGCTGTCATAATATGGACATGCCTTTTTAGAGAAATCGTTATTGTGAAATACCGGGATTCCGGGGATCTAATAAAATATTGTTTAGGTAATGAATGACTTATGTGCATATTATATTTAAGCCAGATTGATGTCTTTGTATGTATGTACATATCAGTTTCACGGTGGTATAATAAGTTATTATACCATTTCGCTTATTAGTGAGTGAGACAGATCATATCTCGTCATTCTCCGCGCTCTTTCTACAAAACCAAAACAGCCGAAATCCGTTCCTCGACTGCGCAACCGTTGCATAACTTGTTTGTTCCCCCCTCCCCCCCCCCCGCACGCCCCCCTAGCCGTTATTTATGGCGCTATGTCCTACAACTCTATTATAAGTTTCACCACGCAGTTATCGCGCCTTGAAATGCTGCGACTGATAACTCTATTCTAGCATAATGTATGTATAATATAATTTTATTTAATCTTTGAACTTCTAGGAAAACCTTATCACAAAGAATATTTATAGCCATATATTACCTACAACCAAAATACTTTCACTCATATTAATCCGGCAGGTTGTCGGCCCTCGTAACTAATCACTTTGCGAACTGTCACATTAGAACGCTTCCTAATTTGTCTCTATCGCGCCCCGGTGGCCCCGTGGCCCCGGCGTGTCCCCATGTCGTCACAAAAGGGGACAATTAGGCGGGCTCGCGCAATCGTGCCGCGCTCCCGTACACAACTTAATTAAAAGTTTCGTCGACAGTTCACACCATAAACGGCTTTGCGTTGCGAAAATTAGAGCCGTAGACAAACGACCCACTTCATACGTGTTTGATTTGCTGTTAAAAAAAAAGAAATAAAGAAAGAAAACATTTGTTCACTACCACAAATGGCACACGCAAAGAAAAAACCAACAAAGCAAGAAAAGGAAAATAAATAAAATAAAACTTATAAGAACTAGAGAAAACAATTAAATTTTTTAACATAGTTAAAATAGTATGCGTGTGCCGCGGCAGCAAAAGGGCAAACTGAGGATAACTATAACCAGGGTTGCCCCACGTCTTCTAAACTGTACTTAAGTTTGCAGTCAACGGACAACGTCAACCCGTTAAGCGGTTACAGATCGAACACTTCACGATGGCACACCCCACTCTTTCTTAATCGCTTACATGCAATTGTATGCGTAATATGTTACTGTTTTTTTTTCTATCGTTAGAGAAAGAAAGAAAAAAACATTTATTTACTACCATAATTGGCACACACAGAGAAAAAACCAACAAAGCAAGAAAATTATAAGAACTAGAGAAAATAATTTAAATTTTTTAACATAGTTAAAATAGTATGCGTGTGCCGTGGCAGCAAAAGGGCAAACGACTCAGCATATGCCTAGACCAAGTCAGGTGCTAGACGCTGATTTTCAGTCGCACCCGGTTAGGTTTAGGTGTTAGGTTTGTCTCTCCGCACTTTTGGTATGAAAAACGTTGTTCGGCTACGATTGCCGCATCTAGACGAATCGCGTACGACTGGCAATGTTGCGTGATTTAACGGTTCAGTGCAACAATGACTTTCTTCCATGCGCGTAGGATTCAATATGACTTGCACTGAATTTCGAAGGTAGCTTTATGTGAAATTGAACAAGCTTTTTTATGGAGTGCGTCTTCTGTACTTGTACTGATACTTATTCTGTGCTTTTGTTTCTAATGTACGAACAATAGTTTATCATACATCAAACAAGTTTTTTTACGCGGCGACCGTTTCATGCCGAATGAGAATGCTACTTTTGGTTGGCTGTCCATTGGGGGATTGTCATAATCACCCGGCTTGGCAGGCAGATTGGTGATCGCAGTAATGATCTTAATATACACAGAACACTGCTGCCCGTCCCTAATAATAATAAATCTCTTTAATAATAATAATAATAATAAAATCATTTATTCATCTCTTAAAAAATATACATACAATAACTCCGCCAAACTGTATAATACAGTTTGTTGGCAGAAATAGCTCTCTTACTTTATACACATCTATGGCAGAGAATACTAAATATCACTACGCAATGGTGAATAGCAAAGCAAAGTTACAAAGTTTTTAATTTTGATATTAGCACCCACTTTATTTGACCACACCCACCACAAAGCATCAGGGGTAGAATGTCATTATTTACATTAATTAATGTGTCAGTTTAAAAAAAATTGTTTTCTTTTCAGCGGGTCTGTTACGAGTGTAGGCCTTTTCCAAGCACTTTTTTATTTATTTATTGAAATATTTATTGTTGATTATAGGTTATTCACAATACAGTTCTTAATGTGTTAATATTGTCCTATATCTATAATCTGCCTAATGCCTGCTTGCGACACACACACAGATGATTTCTATGCAATCATGCGCAAAAAAGCGGCCTCCTTAATGTACCGAATGCGCGGGAGCTCTAACAGCATCCTGAAATGTATAGCCGAAAGATTCGACAGCCCCTTCACACGGCATTGGGTGGAGGTGCTTGTCAATCATAATAATGTAGTAGTGTAAAGTTTTATTATCTTAATTGTATTGATACTAACATGTTTTTATTTTACTTTGTTTTATTTTTCTTATGTGCTTACTAACAATTTATGGATCATTTATTTTCCGAATTAAAAACTTTCATTTCATTTCATAAAGGCATACAATATACTTTACACAAAATAAAATAAAACAGTCAATTAAGTGGGAACGTAATTCAAATCAAAATGTCATGAAATCATAATAAATTATAGAAAAACTTAACGCATTAGTAACTCGGATCATTAATTAATTATTTCAAAATTTATCATTAAAGAATTTGCCATTTCTTCTTGTCTGCTATTTCCGTGTGCCGTGATACAGCTAATCCCTTTTTTAACTCCTCCATCCATTCAATTCAAATTCAAATATTCTTTATTGTGCACCAAAACATATACATTTTTTAATAAAAACAAATCTTACATAGAAGGATGAATTTAGTGTACAACGGCGGCCTTATCGCTTTCAGCGATTTCTTACAGGCAACCTTTGGGTGATCCATCTCCAATCCATCTTCTTCACAGGATACATACACTTGTCTAATCCCAAATTAGGATTTTCTCCTGTGTTATGGGAATTAAACAAGGATGGGACAATTCACAATAAGATCCAGACCGGGAACAACTTGTACAGATGGTTCAAAGTCGTCTGTCCCCAGTGGGAATCGAAACCACGACCTCAGGCGATCAAGTCCAACAAATAAAAAGTAACAACAAATAAAGTTTAGTACTACAAATTTACTTCTAGTAAAACCATATTGCATAACTTTTATTCCTAAACTATTTTTCTTCTAGGAAGGTTAAGTTTTCAATTCATATAACCTTACTGGACTCCATGGATATTACTTTGAAAGTCATCAGTTTGAATACCTATCGAATACTGGAGCGAGAACACTATTTCCGGAGAACCCCCCCTTCACCCCTTTCACCTCAACACGGCCCCGCAAACATGCCCCGGATACAAGACATACCAATCAAACCCCGACGTGGTTTGGAGGCCTATTCTGAATTCACGATACTGGGAGAATGTCACTTGAAACTGCGCTGGATTCGAGGAGCTTTCAGACTAAACAATGAACTGTTTAATATGTAAAAGCTGGTTTCGGTGCAGATCGCGAAGAGTTCATCAGAAATAGCACTGGAATACATAAAATAGTTAGGAATATTTACATAAATAGATTTTAGCCTCGTTCGTCAGATACATTTTAATCGTTTACCCCCCTTAATTTTTTATTACTAGATACAATGTAGACGGTTTAGAATAGGGCCATTTTTGATCTTCCCGTGGGTGTCGTCAAGGTAACTAAGAGATTGCTCTAAAGACGGGCAACTGCGTACTCCTTATATAGGTACTAGCTGTTGCCCGCGACTTCGTCCGCGTGGACAACTTAACATCGCAAATTATTATATATTTACCATAGGCATGGTATGTTTTTTCGGGATAAAAACTATCCTATATCCTATTCCTCCGTGGCGGAACGGGTAGCTCTCGGACTGCCACGCCAGATGTTGCGGGTTCGAATCCCGCTAGGGGCAAATGTTCGTATGAAGAATATGAATGTTTGTACCCAAGTGTTGGATGTTAATATATTCATTTAAGTATGTGTGTCGCTATCTAGTAACCATACCACATGCTCTGCCTAGTTTGGGACTGGATCATCACCATCAGGTTATTTTTGTCTCCACTGCAGGAGCACAACCCTCTCTCATCTGCCGGAGACAGACGGAGGATTTGGCCTACACTCCCCGCGCTGGCCAGACGGGTTGGGGAGGCCTGATTGATGTTTTATAATGTATTCCCTTAGTCGCCTTGTACGACATCCACGGGAAGAGTTGGAGTGGTCCTATTCTACTCTACCGGAAACCATACGGCACTGGATAATTGGTGTGAATGTCTGAGATATTTATTTATTATTATTCCAGGACCTAACCTATATGTGTGCCAAGTTTCATCACGATCCGTCCAGTGCTTGAAGCGTCATTGAGTAACAAACATCCAAACTTTCGCATTTATAATATTATAGTAGGATAGGATTAGTAGGATATTAGGATTAAGCTCATTACTGCGATCACCAATCCGACTACAAAGCGTGGTGGTTATAGCAAATCCTTAATGAACAGCCCACCACAAGTGGCATTCTATTGGGGAGGCTTATGTTCAGCTGCGGACGTGTTTCGACCCATAAAGATAGACGATAGACATACGTAGCGGTCAAAACTACCGGTAAGACGTCTATTGACATACATATTGCCGATAATACGTCCGCGGTGTTCAACTAGGTGGTCAGCCACATCAAAACCCCAACCCACCGATTAACCACTTAGAAAAAAAAAGAAAGAAAGAAAAATCATTTGTTCACTACCACAATTGGCACACACAAAGAAAATACCAACAAAGCAAGAAAAGGAAAATAAATAAAATAAAACTTATAAGAACTAGAGAAAACAATTTAAATAGTATGCGTGTGCCGTGGCAGCAAAAGGGCAAACGACTCAGCATATGCCTTTTTTTTTTTTTTTTTTTTACGGAGTGGAAATGAGTTGTCTCATCCCCCCGGTTAGGGTTACCAGGGGGTATGTGGGACTCTCCCTCCAGGCACAGTACGCTGTCGTACTGTGTGGAGGGCATACCCACTAAAACCACTCCGGCGTATTTCCCGCCCTGCCGTAGTGGGGGGCACAGTGCGTTCTCCGAGGAATTCAAGGCTACTGTGCCCCCCGGCAGCCCCGGACATTACTCTGCCGGGGCACCCGCGCCAAAGGAGGGAGGGATCGCCACGCCAGCGACCCCTCCCCCAGACGGTGTGGAGCCGTACCACAGTGTGGGTCCCTCACCCACCTGGCTCCACTAGAGGTTTAGGCGGGCGGCAAAAATTGCTCGCCGTCTTCCTCTCCGTCTACGCCGGAGCGGGAGTGCGTTGACATCGTCTTCGCGCTCCCGCTCCGCGGCCTCCTTTTGCGAGATGACTTTCTCGCAAAAGGAGGCCACCGCTTGCCACGACCTCTCGCTGCTTAACATGCAAGAGACAATGCTGTGCAGCGAGAGGTCCCCCACACCCAGGGCCGCCGTCAAATCCAGGCGCTCCCGGTCCCACCGCCCGCAAACCTCCAGGGTGTGCTGGGCGGTGTCGTCAGGAGCGCCACACTCCGCGCACTGCGGGCTCGGCTCCCTCCCGATATTGTGCAGGTAATGCCCGAAGCACCCATGCCCGGTCATTACCTGCGTCAAGCGGAAGCCGAGTCCGCCCCGCCTCCTTCCCACCCACTCGCTGAACGACGGGAGGAGTGCCCCTATAGTGCGGGTCCCATAGGGGGAGTCCTCCACGTCGTTCTTCCACCTGTCGCGAAGACGCGTCGCCGCCATTCGGCGCGTCTGCGCGTCTCCGCCACCTCTTCCGGGCTAGGGCGTTCTCCTCGCGCCCTAGCCTCCGACTGCGTCCTGTAGGTCTCCGCCTGCACCTGGGCATCGAGTTCCCATGGCGGGGTGCAGGCGAGGACGCATGCCGCCGCAAACGACACCGTGGTGTAGGCCCTCACGATTCGGAGGGCCACCACCCGCTGCGGCCGTCGGAGGAGCCCCTTGTTCCGGGCAGACAACTTGTCTGCCCAGATCGGCGCCCCGTAGAGCGCCATGCTTCGCACGACGCCCGCGAACAGGCGCCTACAAGGGACCCCCGGTCCTCCCACATTCGGGAGCAGCCGGCCCAGGGCCGATGCTGTCCCCACTATTCGGGGAGCCATTCTCGCGAAGTGCTCCCCGAAGTCCCACTTACGGTCCAGGACAAGGCCAAGATATTTAATGTTGGCCTTGACCTGGACCCTTTCCCCCCCGATGCGGAGCGTGTCCTCCCTCCCCGGCCGCCATACCCTCCTAAGCGTGCCGAAGGCGATGGCTTCCGTCTTGGAGAGGGACACGCTCAGCCCTAGCGCGCCGATGCGGCCGACGACCAATTCGGTCGCCACCTCCGCCCGCCGTCCGGCCTCCTCGTACTCCCTCCCCCGCACGGCCACCATGGTGTCGTCTGCGTAACAGATGGTGATCATGCGAGGGGGCTGGACCCCCCTTAGGACCCAGTCGTACCCGATGTTCCACAGGAGCGGTCCTAGGACCGACCCCTGTGGGACACCGCAGGCCGTACTGCGGCCCACCACTTCCCCACCTCGTTCGTAGAGCACTACCCTCTCCAGCAGGTAGTGCTCTACAACCCTCCGGAGATAGGGAGGCACCTGATGGTAGCGCAGTGCCTCCCTGATCACCCCGTAGGGGAGGGTCCCAAATGCGTTGGCGATGTCTAACGACACCGCCACCACCCCCTCCCCTCTTCCCGCCGCGTCTTCGCTGAAGTCCCTCAGGGACTTCAGCGCGTCCATCGTGGACCGCCCTTCACGGAACCCGAACTGTCGGTCACTCAAGTTCGGGCCCGTGCTCGCCAGATGGTCGGCGATGCGACCGAACACGATCCGCTCCAACATTTTCCCCATCTCGTCCAACAGGACTATGGGGCGATAGCCAGAGGGACTGTCCGGTGGGCGGTCTTCCTTCCTGACTCAGCATATGCCTAGACCAAGTAAGGTGCTAGGCGCTGATTTTCAGTCGCACCCGGTGCAGACAAGCTTGTCTACAGTGCCAAACACAAGTAATAAATATGATATGTGTAATTGCAATACGTATGTACCTAGATAATATAATATAAAAATTAGAATCACACCAAATACATAAATATGATGAGTAAATATGACTAGGGAAAAAAATAATAAAATATAATAATAAAATATAATAATGAATAAAAATGTACATTATATATACCAATGACAGTAAATATTAAATAAACTAAATATGAGATAATTATATAATAATAAACAACATATGGACCAATTTACACTACCGAGGCCTGCTGTTCTACAGAAAGCGGTCGGTCAAGTGGCGGTGGTAGGTTGTTCCAACATTTCGTTGCCTGGTAGCGAAAACTGCCCTCGAAAGCTCTGGTCCTGTAAAAGGGCATGTTCAAAGCAATCTGCTCTGCGAGAGTTGTATGATTTAGTGAAATTAGACTATTCAAATTTCTCATGTAAGTATTTTGGTTTGGTTTTTTAGTAACGGATGCACATTAAAATCATCTGTTATCTAATTTAATAACCAATTAGTGTCAATCCTGAAGGAAGAAACTTTGAGGTGAAACTATGAGCTACGAAAAATTATATTGCTTCATGGTATGGGGTGTAGTAACCATAGCACAGGCTCTGCCTAGTTTGAGACTGGATAACTGGTGTGAATGTCTGACATTAATTAATATTATTTATTAATTCTTTATATATTATTAATAAACGTCACTGAAAAAGCAACCATTGTTGTAATGGTTGTGCGTTAAACAAGCAGGTTTTTACCATTACGTTTCAAAATAAGTTGTGTGGCCCATAAATCGCGATAGCACATTGTAATGAGGCAATCGGATCGCGTTCGTGGGCGATTTATCGCTACGCGTGCCGCGGCGACGGCACCGCCGGGCGGCCGGCACCTTCTCCATACTGCGCGCAGTCACGGCAGCTTTTAATATACATAAACACGTCGCGTTTTAACACTGCTGAACTTTATAATTCATGGTACCATCGGAGTGGTTTACAGAAAATTACAAAAGAGTATTTAACGAGATACATTATAAAACATCAGTCAGGCCTCCCCAACCCGTCTGGCCAGCGCGGGGAGTGTAGGCCAAATCCTCCGTCTGTCTCCGGCAGATGAGAGAGGGTTGTGCTCTGACCCTGATGATGATATAAAACTAGCTGTTGCCCGCGACTTCATCCGCGTGGACAACTGAACATCACAAATTATTATGTATTTTCCGTAGGAATGAGATGTTTCTTCGGGAAATAAACAGTCTTATGTCCTATTCCAGGATCTAACCTATATGTGTGCCGAGTTTCATCCCGATCCGTGCGTGCGTGATTGACTAACAAACATCCAAATATCCAAACTTTTGCATTTATATTAGTGGGATGTGTACAAATAAATACTCACTTCCACCCCCTCACACACCCCCCACACACACACAATCACTAGATTGTGAAATATATATATATGTCGGCGAAATGATAAAAGAGGAGCTAAACTGAAGGCACAGTGTGTGCTCGGCGCGCCGTTCGGATTGGTTCGGCGATCGTCGCGAGCACGCGCTGACGGAACGTCGGGTATAACTGGCGCAGCCGCAGAACCGAAACAGTCTTCGATGGAAAGGCGTGCGGTGTGCAGGCGTTACGCTGACGGATCGTCTGCCTCCTAAAATCGTTACTTGATGATGTAGTGTAATTTCATGTAGTGTAATTTAAATCAGTAAACGTGGTAACTTTGTAACGGAGTTAAACTCAATTTGGGAGCCCACATCTTCGGCGGAACCAGGAACCTACGACATATATATTCTAAATTCGTTATTAGCACTAAGAACTATAAATTAAAATAATATTGTATTTTTTAGTACTGTGGACTATGTGAAAATAAAATAAATAAATAAAATATGGGCAGTTATAACCAAATACCTGTTTCCGATATGTAATATGTATGACAAACGGAACACTGTTTGGAGTAGTCGCCTTACCTGCTGGATAAAGTATAGAAGATTCATCATGATCATCATTATGTCATCCCTTAGCCGTCCACTGCTGGATATAACCCTTCCATAATGAACGCCACCACACCCGGTCCTCCGCCCTACGCATCCAGCCGCTTCCGGCCGCCTTCTTTAGGTCGTCAGTCCATCTGGCGGCGGGGCGTCCCACCCTCCCTGCGTTAGTGATTACCACTATACTTTATCTAATAAATAAAATCGTAAACTTCGCGTGTCTGTACATTGTAGATATTTGTAAAAAAAAAATTTGGGCGTCTAAGGATAAGCAGCAGAACACATTTCGATCATTTTTGAAATTTTTGTCTGTTTATCTGTTTATCTGTGAGTTCATGCATCACTTAAAAGCTACTGAACGGATTTTTATGGACTTTTCACAGAAACATCTTAACATTTAGTCTTTATTTTATCGCAATCGGTTGACTCAATCAAAAGTTATGGACATTTTAGTTTTCAAATACATTAGTAGGTAAGGTTAGTATGCAATATATTGCACATAATAGTATTCCCGTACTATTCAGATTGCGATGAGTTTGGATTACATTTGGAGCTGGGAGTGGGAATGGGAGTGGGAGTGGGCGTGGGAAAACGGGAGTGGGATTGACATTGAGAGTCTGAGTGAAAGTGGAAGTGGGATAGGGAGCGAAAGTGGGAATGCGAGCGGAACCTGCAGTCCACGCGAGCGGAGCCGCGGGCACAGCTAGTCTATATTTTTCCAATAGTATCTTGGGCCATTAATTAGGATACCGTGTTATGTAGTAGATTTGGCAAACTACTACTTTCACACAATTTTCAAAAGTTTCCACCACGATTAGAAATGGCAGGTCAGCTTTTAGCACCTGCGTTGCAAGACAATTATTAGAACTCCGCAGAAAACTAACTTGTAAGGCACTTGTGTGTGAATCACGTTCACTAGAAATAAGTGTTCTAGTTCGTTCTTTCCAGTATAAAAAATATACGCTGGGGATTACTGTACACAGTATCAAACCGCAAACTCCGGTTTTTAGCAAGAACAAAAAATACCAGTAATTGTTTGGGGACTGCAGAATTCCGCGATGGAATCTGCCGGTGGAATCGCTTCGAGAATACTAATCGGCTACAGACGGATAAAAGATTGAAACATGTACGCGGGTAGCACATGGCTTGAACAGCAAAGTGTGGCTGTGGCAACACCGTCCACTTAGTTTTGCATTGTCTTCCAAGTAATAGTGTAAGTCCAGAAGACGCACTCCCTAAGAAAACTTGTTCAATTTATCTGACCATAAAATTCAATGCAAACCAAATTGAACCCTACGCGCATGGAACAAAGTCAATGTTACGTTGAACTGCTGAATCACGCACACATTGACAATCGCATTCGATTCGTCTAGGGCTGGTACACTTTCGAAATATGGAGCGGCGCTGGACTTAAAAGTCTCGCTCTCTCAACATCCAACCGATTGGCATTTTATAATTGTTATAGGGTCAGGACGCTTGGTTCTGGTATTACCTTTGACGATCTCCGTGGCGGAACGAGTAGCTCTTGGACTGCCACGCCGGAGGTTGCGGGTTCGAATCCCGCTAGGGGCAAATGTTCGTATGATGAATATGAATATTTGTACCCAAGTCTTGGATGTTTATATATTTATTTAAGTATGTGTATCTGTTATCTAGTAACCATAGCACAGGCTCTGCCTAATTTGGGATTGGATAATTGGTGTGAATGTCTGAGATACTTATTTATTATTATTATTACCTGTCCGGTTCTATCCAGACGGGTATGAAGTCCCGGCTTCCCGAGTTATCGCTACTACAATCACACGATCCTTCCGTACTAGCGGTATCCCATACCTGCACTATACTCCTTACCCATACCCCCATTCCCTGTCTCTCTCGCCCCGATCCCTGTCCCATCCAAGGTCTGCCGTGCCGATGGATGCGTGTCCAGGGGCTAGCCTAGTCGTATGCGTGCCGACATCCCGTAGCTGGGCGAACTCCGGGCACTATTAGCCTTACTGAGTCACGCGGGGCTCTGATGAGGTGGACAAGTATTAACCGTGGTACGACAATGTGTCTCAACACGGAGACTGCGATGTTGTTCGCCACACATCACACCGTGGTATCACGGAGCGAATAGTGGACGGAGTCGCTTTGCATCGTTTGATCGCGCAAAGTGGTGATGCATCGTCTCTGCCTACCCCTCTGGGACCAGAGCGTGAGCATCATGTATGTATGTATCATCATCATCAGTTTATTTTTGTCTCCACTGCAGGAGCACAACCCTCTCTTATCTGCCGGAGACAGACGGAGGATTTGGCCTACACTCCCCGCGCTGGCCAGACGGGTTGGGGAGGCCTGATTGTTGTTTTATAATGTATTATTCCCTTAGTCGCCGTGTACGACATCCACGGGAAGAGTTGGAGTGGTCCTATTCTACTCTACCGGAAACCACACGGTAACACGGTATGTATGTATATTTGGTATATTTTTATATCCAAAGGGTGGAGGTTATTTTATTCAGAGTAACGTTGACTTTCTGCCATGCGCAGATATTGTACAAGTTTTCTTAGTGATTGCGCCTTCTGTATTTGAACTGCTACTTATTCTGTGAGAGTATATATGAACAAGGTGGGTTTTCACTCTACACGCTGCTGCCTTTCAACTATGCAAATTGAGTTTTCCAACTCCAGTCGTCTGAAATAATAAGACTGAGCAAACAACACTCTGTCTACAGGTGTTTTCCCTAAACAGAGATATACATGTATTATCTGAGTAACTTTCTCTTTACTTGAAGCATCTGCAACCGGTACTACTACCGCTAGAAATTATACCGGTTTTACGTTCATTTCACTGTATTTGTACAATACAGATCAAAGTCAAAATCATTTATTGCATATGTGTACACTTGGTACATTTATACACGTCATTTTTTTACCGACTACCGCTTCCTAGGTGTTAGCGCTGTGAAGAAGAAACGGCGCAACAAACTTCACGCAACACATCTTTTAAAAATCAAGTTTGCATACAATTTATAAAGATTTTGCGAAGCTGAATTAACATTAGTACCAGGCATCTTTGTCATTCAAATAATCGTTTATTTTATAATAGGCTTTCATACAAAGTTGTTTTTTAATGTGAATCTTAAACTTTCTGTCCGTCATATTTAAGATGTCCTCTGGTAGTTTGTTGTAGAAGCGTATACATTGCCCCGTGAACGATTTACTGACCTTACTTAGTCTTAAACCTGGTAAAACAAGTTTATTTTTATTTCTTGTATTATAACTATTATTGTCACAGTGCCTCAAAAAGAGAGATACATTTTTTCTGACATATAAAATATTATCTAGATGGATGTTTAGTGTGATTTTGACAGGTTTCCAGCGTCGATGGCCGCGGGCAGCGTGCGCAGCAGGGTTGTCGATCACACGAACATCATTAAGCACAATTACGCATTTAGTTCCGCCCGTCAACCCTTACCGCCGCTACGAGGCGGAAAATCAGAAATAACACATTTTTACTTGTATTTTTTTCACCAATTTAACCTTATTTATGTACTTTAGAAATAAGCTCATAGAAATCGTAGCCAGTTAGGGAAATGTGATGAACGTCTGACGTTAAGTTGATGGGGTCATCCAAGATAAGTTGCGTTACGAAAACGTATACTTCGTGATAATAAAGTTATAAGTTGAATGCTTAACGCTGCTGCTATAGTACTGGAGTGTGGACAGAACGCAGCCTACAGAAGGCACTGGGGGATAACGTAGATCACAATGGCGATCATCATCAGGTTATATTTGTCTCTACTGCAGGAGCACAACCCTCTCTAATTAATGTGCCAGAGGAATATGTCGGAGACAGACGGAGGATTTGGCCTACACTCCCCGCGCTGGCCAGACGGGTTGGGGAGGCCTGATTGATGTTTTATAATGTATTCCCTTAGTCGCCTTGTACGACATCCACGGGAAGAGTGGTCCTATTCTACTCTACCGGAAACCACACGGCACAATGGCGATATTAATATAATATTGAGCAGCCCCTTATCTGACAAGGCAAAACAATTATACGTTCGTTACGTTATCTCTCAGACTGAGGTCTGAATAACATGACAAATTAGTGTTTCCTTACGAGGCTGGCATTGACTTTAGCGAGTCACAAGCCTTAACAAAAAATAGATTTAAAAAAAAAATTAAAAAAAAATTACTCTGCTGCAGCTAAGCAATGACGTCATAGGCCTTGCGAGATAGCTCTGAAAAGTAAGTCATAACTGCCATAACACATATAGATTCTCGGCTTAGAAGCCACCCCCAAACTTCCCGTTGGTGTCATCAAAGGATTGCACCAGGGACGGGCAGCAGCATCCTCCTGTATATTAAGATCATTACTGCCATCACCAATCCGCCTGCCAGGCGTGGTGACTACGTTAAATCCCCCAATGGACTGCCCACCAAAATTGGCATTCTATTGGAGAGACTTGTGTTCAGCAGTGGACGTGTTTCGGCTGACAATGACCCCGACACTACAATCCAAGCGAATAGATTTCATGACCCACTACTACAAGCCTGTCCGTATACGTTTGTGAGTGTGTGTAAATAGATGTAGGGCTCCTGCTGCACCGAGCGCGAGGACAATCGAAGGACAACGTTATACGTGAACAACATAAGCGCTTCTCTTTCTAACTAAAGCATCGTCGCCTGTCGGCGCCGGCGTGGGTACTGCCTGCCATGCTCTATTTTGTGGGTTAAGGTGAGTGTCGATCTTCACGTAGTAATATTTAGTACCTACTTTAATAAATGATAGGCTCCGCTCGCGTAGACTACAAAATTAAATAAAGTTGAAACTTATTAAGCACTAGCTGTTGCCCGCGACTTCGTCCGCGTGGACAACTTAACTTTACACATTCTTATGTATTACGTGTTACTAAATCCTAAAAGAAATCTATTAATCTGGTTATGCATTAAAAATATTAATATACATAAAAAAACATACTATCCAATTGAGAACCTCCTTTTTTGAAGTCGGGTAAAAATTAGCGTTCCGGCGGCGGTTTCGCCCGTTGGACCACAGTTTTTTAGGTTTCCGTCGCCAAATGGCAACTTATGGATTCGTCATGTCTGTCTGTCTGTCCGTCCGTATGTCACAGCCACTTTATTCCGAAACTATAAGAACTTACTATTGAAACTTGGTAAGTGGATGTATTCTGTGAACCGCATTAAGATTTTCACACTTTTGGGGGTTCTCCATACTTAGAACTGAAACTCAAAATTTTTTTTTTATCAAATCCATACGTGTGGATAGGTCTACAAAAATGATATTGAGGTTTCTAATATCATTTTTTTCTAAACTAAATAGTTTGCGCGAGAGACACTTCCAAAGTGGTAAAATATATATTTTAATATTGTGCAAATTAGGTGATATTTCCTTCCCAAACCCCCCCCCCCCCTCCAATTTGTCCTTTCCATACCCTTTCTTTCTTTCCTTCTCCATCCCCTTCCCTTAACCCACCCCTTCCTACACCCTTTATTTACCACTGCCCCCTCATCTTTCCTCTCTTACCCTAATCCCTCTATTCTTTTCCATCCGACTTCCTTCCCCTCCTATTCCCTTCCTATGTTGCATATCCAATTAACTATACAACAAAATGTCTGTCAAACTGCTGGACATGCCTTCCCCAATGGATGCCACAACGCCCTACAGATCCAGCCGCTTCCGGCCACCATCTTCAGGTCGTCCATACACCTGGCGGCAGGGCGTCCCGCCCTGCGCGTGGGACGTCGCGTCCCACTCTAGAACCCGTCTGCCCCAACGGCCGTTCGGTACTACGACAGATGTGACCTGTCATTTCAACTTACTAATTCTTTCGGCTATGTCGGTCACCTTCGTTATTCATCGGATCTCCTCATTACGAATCATATCCCTCATAGAGACCCCGAGCATTGCCCTCTCTATAGCTCGCAGAGCCACTTGAATCTTGTGGATCAGGCCCACCATTAGTGTCCACGTCTCCGCGCTGTAATCATGACAGGCAGGACGCACTGATTAAAGATTTTTGTCTTTAAACATTGTGGAATAGGTGACGTAAAGACTTGACGCAGTTTTCCGAATACTGCCCACCCTAACTGGATTCTTCTGTCAGCTTTTGAAATTGATCCTACCCAACTATATTGTCTGTCCTAGGCAGACGTACTCCTGAACAGCTTCGATATTGACATTGTCGACGATCACCGGTCTAATACAGGGTCACTAATTATCGAATAGCGAACTTTTTGTATCGAGACTTGTGGAAATACCTGAAATACATCATCAGCTAAAATAAATCTATAAATGATCTTTAAAACATATCTGTCACTTTCTGTCATGTTCTTGCAACGACCAGTAATGTTGAACTACACTTTCATACAAATGATATGAAATGAGAGGTCAACTTGTATATCAGCAGCCTGACATTTTATTGAGATATGACTTATACCAGTATGAGCCCCGAACTCAAAGCTATTAAACAGTGAAAACGCCGTCAAATTCTGTTCAGCAGTTTCCAAGATTAGCCCGTACATACATACATACATACAGACAGATAAGAAATTTTTTAATTATATTTTTGGACTCTACTGGTCTTCAGTAACGTCCGGGCAGTGAAAATTTTTTTTTAACTTCAATGTACAGATTCGCTTTTCTTTTGTTTTTTCTACTCTTTTATTATATGTATATAGATTAATTCCCGTCCCCCCTTTCCCCTTCCCCCTCCCGCTTCGCTCCAGCTCAGCCTCCTGCAAATATTTTCAATGTACAGACACGCAAAGGTTCTATCATCAATAGTTTCCGCAGCGCATGCGATGATTTACACCTTGGGTTACATTATTGAAGTTTTAATAGGGATCCCTAATTTTTTATAGTAATAAATATAGCCTATGTTACTCAGGGATAATGTAACATTCTAATGGCGAAAGAATAAACAAACATACAAATCTTTGGTATGTACTTACTACATACATAAATAATGCTCACGCCTTGGTCCCAAAGGGGTAGGCAGAGACGATGAATCGCCACGTTGCGCGATCGTGACACACCCCACTAGCCTCACTTACATTCATCAACCTTTTCATGCACCTCCTCTTATTCTTCTCACTGCGGACCCCAGCCTTTTTGAGGACGTTCGTTACTAATTTGATCCTTGAATGTCCTCCTAGGACGACCTCTAGCTGTAGTTCCTTCGACATTCGCACTGTATATTACTTTTGTCACTCTTCTTTCACTCATACGCTCTAAATGTCCAAACCAACGCAACATACCCTTCTCTACCTTCGTTACTACATCTTCTTTCAAACCACACTTCTCACGTATCACTGCATTTCTCACTCTGTCACATATCTTCACTCCACATCCTTTTTATAATATGAGTGTGGATAACATGTATTTGAATAAAAGTTTATTTATTTCTTTAAACAAGAGGGCTCGAGTATCTTTATTAATTTGTCACGGCATGCGGAAAATATTCATCAGCTTTACGAGGCAGGTGTCGGACGGAACGCCGATGTTTATTAATTTCGTTCCTCTTCAGAATTCTCGCGAAACATCCTATGAAAATCCCCTAATACCTATTGTACAGTGACCTTGTTTCGCGTAATGAGAAATTCACATAAATTCGTCATTTCCGAAATCTCTAACTCGACTCGACCGAGTGTCATCGCGCGAAACGTCCGAGCTGTCAAAACTGGCGTCCGAACTGTCAACTGCGGTCTCCGGGTGTCCGGCTACGCGACTCTGCGCTCTATATTGTCGGCAATAAAAGTCAGATAGACGGTCAGTAGTTGGGCCAGTAGTTCGACCGGTGAATAATTTACTGTCCCTTACCGCGAGACAGCTCGACTGTCAGCTAGGGAGACATTCACGAAAATAATTCCGCTGGCAACTTTGTTTCGCCTCCATTTTATCGTCAATTTGGAGATGTCAAAACAGTTTATTTCTTTAACTCGGACTTTTTGCACTGCGAAATGTTTTGGCTGAAGAAGGTATACATTTACGTACATAGTTTATCTTTTCGTTTCCCTTCCAACTACTTGCTAATAAAAATGATTTATAAATGTGGAAACGGCGCCTTCATGTGAAAAGTTATAACAAGCAGGAGCGTGATTTTGTGACGAAACAAATTGAGCCGGAGTTTTGTGTTATTTTCAAAGAGGCGAGTCTACGAGTGATTACGAGCACAGCGTTTACAGTTCACAAATTGTTCAACACAATATTGTTCAACTTCCAACCAACAGTAATGGGGATGGGGTTGAATATGAATCTAAAGATAGGCACTGTGCAGGAGTGTGTCAGTTCTCAAAATCCTGTAGTACTACGTAAAGAAGCGATATATACCTACCCCCGACAGCTTAATGTCGCCCGCAAAATAGAGTACTTCTGGCAGTACCTATAAACTACTGGGCTCCTGGCTGTTCGGCTCAAATAAAGTTATCAACCGGCCGCCGCTGAAAGATCAACGCTATACATTAGACAGAAAAGCACTTAATAATATGTTGTTGACGTACAACGTTGTCCCTCTCCCGATCGACTATGTCCGCGTGCTGGGTTTAGTAGCCCTACATAATTTTGTAGTAGTAATAGATACAATACAATACAATACACTTTATTGCACAAACAAATACAGTTACACGTTATAAAAGTTACAAATAGTACAATTTAGGCGGTCTTATAGCTTTAAGCGAATTCTTCCAGACAACCTTTGGGTAGAAAATATAGTGCTAGAGAAATTGTAGGTTGCGCTGATTAGGAAATTTAAATGATAAATAGGTACTTATATGACTATAATAAAAAAATAAAATAGCAAATATGTCATAAGTATTAAGTTTTTATGGTTCTACACATATTACATATAGATAATTAAAACTGTTCGCTTGTATGGAGTGATCTTTGCAGAGAAGGTGGACCAGCATAGCTTGTCGTGAGTAGATTATTTGGTACAGTGGAAATAAACCATGCTAAACAACGATCTCTATGTACTACTAGATGGAGCGTTCCAGACAATCGCTCTGTTCCACGCAAGTAGCCACAACTCTTTCACTTCACTTTGAAACTTGTGCAGTTACTACTCAGAACATTTAATTATTTTCTAAATATTGACATTATTTAACCGTAGCGTCAATATTTAGTAATAATTAAATGTTCTGCGTAGTAACTGCACAAGTTTCATTGTGAATGTGAAAGAGTGGTGGCTACTTGCGTGATCCATAGAGATCGTTGATGCTAAACACGTTGTTTAGACCACATTTCAGGAGAAGAGTAAGGGCTGGAGAGTTTTATAACGTAGCTAGTTACCATTATTACAGCCTCGGTCTGCCGCAGAGCGTTATTAAAGGCCGCGTCACAAGCGAAAGTGCGCAATTACCTACGTGTGTGTATTTTTTAAAAGGGTCGGTCGACCCATGCGAGCGTATATAAGTGGTCGCGTAAAAACACCTGCGGCCGCGTATCGACCAGCCCCTGCTGAGTAGCCCTGAATATTCCTGGCTAGGCGATCTACGGCCGACCAGAGTTTAATATTAATAAATCGCTTACCTTGTCACGTAAGGTTCGCTCTTACCCACCTTCACCTGAACCTGCATATGCCGAAGAAGAAATTCTGAGGCGTATGTGAAGTCCACCAAATCGGCTTGGGGCACCGTTCGTGGACAGGGGTTCGGCACAAAAGATCCTGAAGGATCGAAGTGTCGCCAGGTCTTCCTGGCCCCCTAAGAAGATAAGATAAGAAGAGGCTCGTTCTTGGGGACTCAGGGGTATGAAGCTAGGAGCTCGACGTTTGAAGTGGGACGTCGGGGCAAGGAAAAACAAAGAACACACAGTCACACTGTGTCACACCCCTGTGTTATGGCAGGGCACCTGATCTCCCCCGAGGTGGGCACCGGGAGCTTGCCTCTATGCTCCCGGAGTCCTCGATCTGCGGCGAAGATGGCCACCGCGGGGTTCTAGTCGATACAGAGCCCGACATAATCTGCTCGTCCCCCCGAGGCGTGTGGGTATGCAACGTATTTCCCCGCGTTTAGAAAAGGGCTACTGAACTTTGCGCTCTTACAAAGTCGATCGAGAGATGGACTACGCTATCATCATCATCATCACCACGTCAACAATATTAATGCTTTTCTTTCTAATTTACAGCGTCGATCTTGACGCCGGTCGATAGCGTGCTGACGTACTGGCAGCCGAGTTCTATTTTATGGGGGGGGGGGGATAGTGGTGCTTCCCCCCCCTTCCCCAACCTCCGTAGTCATATTTAGTATTATCTGCCTATGATGTAATACTTGACCTGGTCCGACAGAAAACCAGCGTAAAAGTATTGTTATTCCGATTACACTATGTTATTCCGATCCCTGCTGATGACACAAATCAGTAAAGAGTTATCTTATCTTCTCAGGGGGCCAGGAGGACCTGGCGACACTTCGACCCTTCAGGATGTTTTGTGCCAAACCCCTGACCACCGACGGTGCCCGAAGCCGATTTGATGGACTTTACATACGCCTCAGAATTTCTTCTTCGGCATATGCAGGTTTCCTTACGATGTTTTCCTTCACCGAAAAGCCTGTGGTATCATAAATAAACCGTACTTAAGTTTCGTAAAACTCATTGGTACGGGCGGGGTTTGAACCCGCTATGAAAGCTGCCTCAAATGGACGCAGCGCATGAAGAGTTTAAATGGGGGATCGTAATGAATTTATAACAGAATTGGTGTTTATGAGAAATGTGTCGACAGCAGCGGTGAACGAAGACTCGCGTGAGCCCGCGTTAAACAATGTGGAGGCATGACCACGCTACGGGACATGCCACGCCACAGGGCATGCCACACCACGCCATGTCACCAACGATCTCTATGTACTACTAGATGGAACGTTCCAAACAATCGCTCTTTTCCACGCAAGTAGCCACAACTCTTTCACATTCACAATGAAACTTGTGCAGTTACTACGCAGAACATTTAATTATATGTTCTGCGTAGTAACTGCACAAGTTTCAAATTGAATGTGAACGAATGCGGCTCCTTGCATGGAACAGAGCGATGGTCTGGAACGCTCCATCTAGTAGTACATAGAGATCGTTGCATGTCACACGCCGCCATACAAAACTAGCGGCATTCTATTTATATTGCAATTTAATGCAAGTTTTACGGCGCGAAGAAAATAAAGTGAAAATTTATGCATGTTTGCAAATGGCGGCGATTAATGGAGGTTTTATGTGGTACAAAAATAGAATAAGGTCGTTTGAAATTTAAAAGTACGTGTTCCAGCTTCGCTTACGTCACAGTCGAGGCTCATCCCCGTAGACTACCTTTATCAACTTATTTGCTCAATTGCCATAAGAACCTAGCGTATAACCATACTATTGCTATCTCACCATTCTCTCCGTACACGTTTGTGTGTGTATGTAAATTATTGTGTAAATTATTGCTGTACCCAGCCTGGGAAGATAGTCGGTCGAGAGAGCGACAACGTTATGAGTCAACAAGATAAGTGCTTCTCTTTCTAACTTATAGCGTCGATCTCTCGATAGATCGAAGGCGAGTTAAGCTTCTTTAAGTAGTAATATTTAGTATTCTCTGAAGTGGCAATACATCGTCTCTGCCTACCCCTCTGGTACCAAGGCGTGAGCTCGTAAACTCTAATTTTTGTTGCAAATATTTTCAATGTACAAACACGCGAATTTTACGTTTTTATTTATGAGATTCTCGGCCTATAACGTGCCGTGTTCACGATCTGTGATATCTGGCCCGTGCACACGGGCTGTCATCGCATCGAGCACGTGGGCGGAGAGAAGCCTGCGCCGGCTCGCGCACGCGAGACGATATCTCTTCCGGTTTATCTACACGCGGTAACAATGGACGGCTTTCAGTGCTGTAGCGAATTAAAACAAAAAGATTTTGCATTACCGTGCTCTTTGTAAAAGTTTTGTGTAGCCATTGTTAAGTCCAGCATAATCTTAAACTAAAAATTCGAGATATATGAAAATTGTTTGTCCACAATGTTAAAAATGATTCTATAAAAAAAATTAAAAAAAAAAATCTGTGAATATCTTATTAGTTGTTTGTATTTGTTTTATGAAGAAAAAAAAATAAATAATAAAAAAATTATTATAATTAAAAAAAATCCAGAAATCCCCTAAAGGGGATTTTTCGCAGGGGACTATTCGAATAAGCCAAAATTCGATACCTACACTATGCCAAAAAACTATTTTTTTTTCAAATTTGGTTTTATCAAAATCGAGTCATCACTCGTCTTACATAGCTGAAAGGATTAGCAAGCTGAAGTGGCAGTGGACGGGCCACATCTGTCGCAGAATCGACGGCCGTTGTGGCAGACGAGTTCTGGAGTGGAGACCGCGGATCGGCACGCGCAGGGTGGGACGCCCCGCCGACAGATGGGCCGACGACCTGAAGAAGGTGGCCGAAGGCGACTGGATGCAGAGAGCGGAGGACCGGGCGTGGTGGCGTTCATTGGGGAAGGCCTATGTCCAGCAGTGGACGTCTAGGGGCTGATATGACTCATACTAATTATTATGCTCGAACGCAATATACCGTCTTCGACTAATAACCACACTATGACGTCAAGATCTGGAGCGATTAATCGTGGGCTTTATATACTCATGGTGGCTGTGAAGACTGTTATGTATTTCCTGCAGGAATGAGATAATAATAATAATAATAAAATCACTTATTCATCTCTTAAAAAATATACATACAATAACTCCGCCAAACTGTATAATACAGTTTGTTGGCAGAAATAGCTCTCTTACTTTATACACATCTATGGCAGAGAATACTAAATATCACTACGCAATGTTTTTGATGATCAATATCAATGATGTTTTTCGGGATAAAAACTATCCTATGTCCTATTCCAGGACCTAACTATATGTGTACCAAGTTTCATCCCGATCCGTCCCGTGGTTGAAGCGTGATTGAGTAACAAACATCCAAATATCCAAAATTTCACATTCATAATATTAGTAGGATTCTCTGCCTATTAATACTTCAAGCAAAGCTCAAAGAACAAACAGTTTAGCAGGAAAATTAACTAACCACAATTTGGCAGGCCCATTAGGTTTGTTAAATGTATCAGTGATCGGTCTTTGTGATTGATTAGCATGGCGCGTGCACGCAGCCCTGCGCCCGGCCCGCCCGCCAGGCGCGTACTCAGGTTACAGTTTTCACTTGTCATGGGGAAACACCATAAATAAATTAAACACTTGCTCCCGCATCACTTTGTTACGATACGAGACGCTAATGGCTTGGCTATTTTTCAGAGGTCAGGGGACTCCTTACTGGTATAAACTATACTCCTTCCTTTACCTAACTGCACATCCTACCTTTTCTGTTATTTTTATCCTCTACCCAAAGGTTGTCTGGAAGAAATCGCTTTTAGATTTGCATATGTCAGTTACTTTATTATTGTATCTTTTTTTTACGTGCATTAAAGAGTAATTGAATTGAATTGTACTTCAAAGGCCTCAGACCTCCCAAACCCCTCCCTGGCTGCGACCCTGGTACGGGGTTGATGTTTGTACCGACCACAGGGACGACAGCGAACTAAAATACACGCGTGTGATACGCACTAAGTATTAGTTTGATAGTGCCGTGTGGTTTCCGGTAGAGTAGAATAGGACCACTCCAACTCTTCCCGTGGATGTCGTACAAGGCGACTGAGGGAATACATTATAAAACATCAATCAGGCCTCCCCAACGCGTCTGGCCAGCGCGGGGAGTGTAGGACAAAATCCTCCGTCTGTCTCCGGCGGATGAGAGAGGGTTGTGCTCCTGCAGTGGAGACAAAAATAACCTGATGATGATGATTAGTCTGATACCAAATAGGTCAAAGATCCTACGCTATGAACTAAAGTTCATCATCACCCTAAATACGAGCCTCCCCAATAGAATGACACTATCGGTTTGCTCTCCATTGGCGCTTCTGACGCTTGGCAGACGGTTTTGTGACCGCAGTTATGAGCTTCAAAGCTGCTTTGTTTGTTTTACCCAACGATCTCTATGTACTACTATATGAAGCGTTCCAAACAATCGCTCTGCTCCACGCAAGTAGCCACAACTCTTTCACATTCACAATGAATCTTGTGCAGTTACTACGCAGAATATTTAATTATTACTAAATATTGACGCTACGGTTAAATAATGTCCATATTTAGTAAATAATTAAATGTTCTGAGTAGTAACTGCACAAGTTTCATTGTGAATGTGAAAGAGTTGTGGCTACGTGCGTGGAACAGAGCGATTGTTTGGAACGCTCCATCTGGTAGTACATAGAGATCGTTGGTTTTACCTAACTTTTTTTATGTTTGCATTAAAGATTTAAATAAATTAAATACAGTAGAAATAATATTTTACTGCGTCTGCCTGTTCTTTTCCTCCTTTAGTGTACACTCACCCTAACTGTACATTAAGCAGATGTAGAAACTTACCTGAAACAAAAATACATATTTTGTTAAAGAAATTGAACAAACGATGAAGCTTATGCTGCTTTCACACAAGAATCACCATTACCAAATTACGTTATCATTAAATACTAATAAATTATACTATTTTGCATTAATCTTGAGTTAAACCGTCCAACAAATTAACCAGTGCCCTACGGAGTTATAAATACATATTCATATATCAAAGACAAAATCATTTATTGCATATGAGTACACTTGGTACATTTATACACGTAATTTTTTACCGACTACCGCTTACTAGGTGTTAGCGCTGTGAAGAAGAAACTTTTCTTTTAAAATCAAGTTTAAATAAAAATAAAAATAAATATCTTAGACATTCACACCAATTATCCAGTCCCAACTAGGCAGAGCCTGTGGTATGGTTACTAGATAACGGATAGACATACTTAAATAAATATATAAACATCCAAGACTTGGGTACTAACATTCATATTTTCTTCACACGAACATTTGCCCCTAGCGGGATTCGAACCCGCAACCTCCGGCGTGGCAGTCCGAGAGCTACTCGTTCCGCCACGGAGGTCGTCAATTTGTATACAATATTATAAATAAGCGACATTAGTATCTTTGTCATTCAAATAATTGTCTGTTTTATAGTAGGTTTTCTTACGAAGGTATTTTCAGGTTTTAATTTCACTTATAAAAATAAATATTTTTGCTAACTGTTATACCGAGCCATGGTTGAAACATAGGTAGTTGACAGACGACGTAACAAGGTCTACAAGTCGGTTTCGTTCCCCCTGGGACCACTTCGTCAAGTTGTTCTGGTTAGGAGACCCCAAGGTCCCGTTAGAAACTTAGTAATTTACTTTTAAAGGCAGAGGTAAAAGGGCTAAGTACCAGGATCTTATAAACGATAAGATAAAGCTGGAAGCTTCACCCGAGCGTTTAGTGAGGCTGTGCGTGTAATGTTGGAATATAAGGGCATTTATATGCAACATAGATGCGAAGGGCAGTAACCAGTGACGTTAAACGTTTATTACGACAACGGCAGATGTTAAATCCGCCTGCTAAGGGCTCGTTAAAACGCAGCTTATGTTGATAGACCTTCCAGTAAGTGCAAATAGACCCTGAAAACCACCGCTCTGGGGCAAATGTACCGGGACCCATAAAAGATTTTGGGTACACAACGACACTACAGATAAATATCAGACTTTTTGTCACTTCCAGCTGCATTATCAAAGGCAAAGTAAAAATTTATAGCGTACATGAGTAAACATTATACAAGTCATCGGTCACCTGTTAGCGCTGTGAAGAAAAAACGGCGCAAACAACTTCACGCAACACATCTTTTAAAATCAAGTTTGCATACAATTATACAGAAGCTGAAGCAACATTAGTACCAGGCATCTTTGTCATTCAAATAATCGCCTGTAATATAAAGTTCGCCGTGTGGTTTCCGGTAGAGTAGAATAGGACCACTCCAACTCTTCCCGTGGATGTCGTACAAGGCGACTAAGGGAATACATTATAAAACATTAATCAGAGCTCCCCAACCCGTCTGGCCAGCGCGGGGAATGTAGGCCAAATCCTCCGTCTATCTCCGGCAGATGAGATAGGGTTGTGCTCCTGCAGTGGAGACAAATATAACCTGATGATGATGATGAATATAAAGCTGTTTTTTACTGTGATTCTTAAACTTTCTGTCTGTCATATTTAAGACTAGCTGCGGTAAACATTTTCCGACTACCACGAAAAAGTCTTTTCATTTTTCGGGTTAATATATAGCCTATGACACTCACAAATAACGTGGCTTTCTATTAGTAAAAGAATTTTTAAAATCATTTTAGTAGATACAAAGATTACCCGCTACAACCTCACAAACTTTATTAATATATTCTTCATTGCACATATATTTTACAAAAAAAAGGGGCATAACATAAAAGTGTACAAAGATGGACTTATCTCTATAAGATATCTGTTATATCTCTCTATTACCTCTTTATTATATGTATTAGCCCCGTTTACTGCCCCGTAAACTATTTACTTACTTACCTCAATACAATAATAATAATTTTTCTATTGTACAATTGACGAAAAAAAAATATGACTTCCTACTAACCTAGTTTAAGACCTACTAATTATATATGAAATGTATATCTTTCTGAAATAAATAATTTTCATTTCATTTCATTTCAATAAGTTTTAGTCGTGGTAAAACAAGTTTATTTTTATTTCTTGTGTCAGAACTGCTAGTGTCATAATCATCACCCAAAATACCTCCACTGCTGAACATAAGCCTCCCCAATAGAAAACCACTTACGGTGGGCTATCCATTGAGAGATTTGCCATAATCACCACGCTTGGCAGGCGAATTGGTGATCGCAGTAATGATCCCTGGAGCAATCCCTTACCCTCCTTGACACCCACGACGGGAAGATTGGGGGGGGGGGGGGGGATTGGGGGTGTTACGTCATATTGCATCAAAAAGATAGATATATTTTCGGGGACATATAAAATTACATCAAAATTAAACTGACTAGCGACCTGGCCAATGCAATTTCTTTAAACTTTTCTCTTAATGACTCTCTATTCTTCACACATCTAAACTTTTTCATAACAAACTCTGGTAGTTACTTTCACAAGTTTAATGAAACAGAATTAATACTTATTTGAGCATAATTATTAATTTCCAGTTTGTTGAAACATGAAAACAACTAGTTAGGAAAATTTAATGGAATTTTCGTACCGTTTGGGAACTGAAGCGTGCGCGGAATTTGGTTCCATGATCAGTCAAAGGTTTGTATTGAACGTGTATGTTACGTGTGTACGTTTTCGGGTTTATAGTAAAAGAAAGCGTAGTCTTTTGTTTTTAGAATTCAAAATACTTCGACAACAGCGTATCTATAGACGTCTCTCTGTATGTATACCCAGACATCTTCACTGTCTTCCTAAAATGCCCTTTCTTAGGGTTTTGCCAATTTCAAGTGTGTAGAATGGAGAACATGGACGAATGGACGAATGGAGAACATGCTTTAACGAAATAAAGCAGTGGGTTGGGCCACTAGAGCATCAAGGGAGTATCGCTCATAGCAAAGGTATTACCAAAATCTCTGATCTGAGTATATGGATTCCCCTAAAGAAGCTGAAGAAGAGCAAAGGACATTGCAATTGCATGTAGTTATTGATAAATTCCAAGTAGTCCACAAGTTCCAAGTCGCTCAGCAAGGTATAGAGAGGGCTATGCTCGGGGTTCGTTTGAAGGCTATGATTCGTAATGAGGAGATCCGACGAAGAACGAAGGTGACCGATATAGCCGAAAGGATTAGCAGGCTGAAGTGGCAGCGGGTCACATATGCCGCAGAACCGACGGCCGTTTGGGCAGACGAGTTCTGGAGTGGAGACCGCGGATCGGCACGCGCAGGGTGGGATGCCCCGCCGCCAGGTGGACCGACGACCTGAAGAAGGTGGCCGGTAGCGGCTGGATGCGGAGGGCGGAGGACCGGGTGAGGTGGCGTTTATTGGGGAAGGCCTATGTCCAGCAGTGGACTTTTAGGGGCTGATATGATGATTGATATATTAGTTATATTTAGCCCCAGGTAATGCTGTCAGGGTTTACAAAAAATTGCCAAGTGACTGGAAATCGCTCAATGACATAATTTTTTAGACAAATTAAAAGTTTTCTGGTACCAAAGAAATCGTTACCTTACTTGCTACAACCCTTTGGGTTTTACATTGAAACTACTAGATAATAATGTTCCACCATGTAAATGACATGTAATTTATAACAAAATACAATTTACAAAAAGATGTCAAACCATAATGAGTAGGTACTGCGATGATAAACCCTGGTACTGCTACCGTATGGCTGCCATCACCACATGAGTCCTATATTACTCTGGACTCTCTGTTCCATATAACTGACAGCTAACGATCTCTATGTACTACTAGATGGAACGTTCCAAACAATCGCTCTGTTCCACGCAAGTAGCCACAACTCTTTCACATTCACAATGAAACTTGTTCAGTTACTACGTAGAACATTTAATTTTTTACTAAATATTGACATTATTTAACCGTAGCATCATTATTTAGTAATAATTAAATGTTCTGCGTAGTAACTGCACAAGCTTCATTGTGAATGTGAAAGAGTTGTGGCTACTTGCGTGGAACAGAGCGATTGTTTGGAACGATCCATCTAGTAGTACATAGAGATCGTTGCTGACAGCTAATTTTTTATTCCCAACTGTAGCCCGCGCGTGTGTTCTGGCAACTAATTTTGATATATAGTTTTTTTTTAGTTCCAAGCACGTACGTTACTGGTGGCCGTGGCCATCAGCGTCAAAATGGCGGAAATCTAGTAGGCACAAACTGGTTATTCATTATTTTAAGGCACAAACACCAGTTTGACAGAGCGCCCCGCCCTAAATATACGATCAAAGAGTTGAATATTATTATTATTAAAAAAATATATATATAACTAATATGAAACTAGTAGTACTCCCAAACAAGATTCTTATAAAAGGCAAGACATAATCCGTCTGGTTACGAGTCCTATAACAATTTTGGGTTTTAGTGCTCTTCCTGATTTGGACGGATTAGGCTGCCATTAAAAACTCTGTCCGTTTCATACATCGGTTTTTTATTATTGAGTTGCGCCAGCCTGGAGATCAGGAGCTAATAGACAGCCCATATTAAATTGTGAACTTTATACCAGCGTTTTGATTTACCGAAAATGTGATGTGGGGTCAGGGTAAGATCCTCTATCTACACTATGGACTGGTGAACGTACTGCCCTACTAACATCAAAAATAATAAATAGGTAATTTCTCAGCTTTTCCCAATCAATCATAATCATAATCATATGTATTTGTAACAAAATTACAAGTCAAAATTTTTTTAAACAATTAATGTCACATAGGTAACAGATAATAATTAATAAATAATGTCATAAATTCACAAATGTCAAGTAACATACTTTGAAACATCTTTCAGGAATTCGTCAACTGAGTAATATGCCTTAGAAATAAGATTTTTTTTTAATTTATTTTTAAATATGCTGGTGGAAGCCGCACTTTTCACGTCTCGAGGTAAACTATTATAAATTGTCGATCCGAGAACATATTCCGACCCTTCGGATTTTTTTAGTCTGTCAATCAAATCATTTATTTGTGAAACATAGGTACAGGTAAGATGTTTACATTAAATAAGCTCTCTATGTTCTGCCTCTACTAGTGCGGGCATACAAATTTAAATACTTGAAAAGAATTGAACATGCACCGTTGCACCACGTTTTTCTCACCAATTAGGGTTCTATTTTAATAATAATAATAATAATAAAATCATTTATTCATCTCTTAAAAAATATACATACAATAACTCCGCCAAACTGTATAATACAGTTTGTTGGCAGAAATAGCTCTCTTACTTTATACACATCTATGGCAGAGAATACTAAATATCACTAGGCAATGGTGAATAGCAAAGCAAATTACAAAGTTTTAATTTTGATATTAGCAAAAAAAGATTGAGGTTACGTTAATGAATTTACTAAATATTTCTTATATTTAATTTTGAAAGTGTTTTTGTTGATTACATTGCTTCTGATGCCTAGTGGGATAGTGTTAACAATTTCGGGTACCAAATACTGCCTTGTTCTTTCACCATAGTAGTTGCAGACTCTAGGTACACAAAACAGTCACGTCACGTCACGAGTCACGTCGTCATAACATCACCCTTATGATATAATAACATTGGTTATTATTTCCGGTAATGTTAACTGCATGCCGTGGAAACTAAAAATAATTGCATAATTCAAGTTATGGTATTAAAAGCAGGCCGAGTGTAAATCAGGGCGAGCTGTAAACTGGCGGTTTAATGTGACCAGCTCTGCACCGGGGCTTGCGGCCAGGCCAGTACTAGTCTAGGCAAGGGGCCGGCGCCAGGGGTTTATGCTGGGGGTCATTTGAGGAACAGCTATAATAGCAGAACAGCAGATAAAATATATATCTCTTTTTGATGCACTGTGATAATAATAGTTATGAATATTATGATACAAGAAATAAAAATAAACTTGTTTTACCACGAAAACTACCTATTTTCAAAGGTCATAGAATAGTCAATTGCTTTAATAACAAAGGCATGGTACTATGATCATGATACCACGGGGAATGAAACCGATTTGTAGACTTCTATTTTTTCAGCATGGATCAAAATAACACCCAACGATCTCTATGTACTACGAGAGATGGAGCGTTCCAAACTATCGCTCTGTTCCACGCAACTGCAGCTCCGGGAGCCCAAATCGTTCACATTCACTGTGAAACTTGTGCAGGTACTACGCAGTGTAGTGATCGGTGTAAGTTTATGATCATTCCCAATGACGTAATTAATGTAATAGCGTAGGCCCGGTGTAAACTTATAAACGCACCTCGCCCTCTTTGTCTCCAGCTATAACCTAAGACGGACGTCAATCATCTCCCACATTTTATATTAATATTAATAGTTTTACTATAATATAACAATGTCTCACCAATAAGACGTTTTATTAAGACCCTCATCAATACACGCAGAACATTTAATTATTTACTAAATATTGCCGCTATTTACCCGTAGCGTCAATATTTAGTAATAATTAAATGTTCTGCGTAGTAACTGCGCAAGTTTCATTGTGAATGTAACCGAGTTGCGACTTCCGGAACCGCAGTTGCGTGGAACAGAGCGATAGTTTGGAACGCTCCATCTAGTAATACATAGAGATCGTTGATAACACCTGTCAAAAATATTAATTTTTATAAGTGTAATTAAAACCTAAAAATAACTTTGTAAGAAAGCCTATTATAAAACAGACAATTATTTGAATGTCAAAGATGCTAATGTTGCTTCAGCGTCGCACAGTCTTTTTAATATTGTATACGAACTTGATTTTAAAAGATGTGTTGCGTAAAGTTTGTTGCGCCGTTTCTTCTTCACAGCGCTAACACATAGTAAGCGGTAAAAATAATCGAAGTGTATAAATGTGACGAGTGTTGTCATGTGCAATAAATGACTTGATTCTGTTGGTACCTCCAGAACCATTCATTCAACTGACGATGCAAAGATTACGCGCGCACACAATTTACATGTGTCAAAATTCAGATACTGCAGAGAACGAAAACCTATACAGACTAAAAGTGAGACTAACTTGAGTTAATTTCCCTTTTAAATTGCTTTTCTTGCCGCTTGGGGTTCTGGTGAGATCTTTGAACTACAATTTCGATCTACTGTCACTAGTTAACGACCCCAGAGAGAGGTTCGCCTGGAGCCGGCACTGTCTCCCCGAGTTATTCCAGTTTTATTGCGCATACTTCCTAAGGTTTATAATTAAACACTACTTCAGAGCTGCGTGAAACCACTTCCCGGGGTCTCTGTGAAGTGCACTGACAGCTATACGCAAGTATTTATAGCTCTGTGGGACGCCACAGTGTTACAACTATTTTAATTAACTTACATCAACTTATGTAATAAATAAAAACGTAAACTAAGCGTGTCTGTACATCCTACTATATAATATTATAAACGCGAAAGTTTGTAAGTATGGATGGATGTTTGTTACTCTTTCACTTAAAAACTACTGAATGGATTTTAGTGAAACTTTACAATAATATAGCTTATACATAGGAATAACACATAGGCTACAATTTATAAAGATATTGTGTGAATTGTCCAAAATATCAAGTAAGTAGGAAAAAATCTACCATCTGCGAGCTATTCTGGCGTGCGCCATAACATTATAATGTCATAATGTTAGTTATTTTCTACGCCACGCTAATATAAGCTACTCGAAATACTAATCCTGCGCAGACGGAGTCGCGGGCACCAGCTAGTTGAAAATATTTGCAAAACTATAATATTTTAGAGATGTAGAACAAGTAATAGAACGAATTATGATCATTTTGAGTCCTTTGATGATTTTGATACCAGATGATGATTTTGAGCCTGTAATGGTACTGTGATGGTGTTGTGATATCCTGCTATTGTAATATCCTGGATATACTTCGTAAGAATTATTAATTGAACCAATATAATACTTATTTATGCTATTTTGTATTTATTGATATAGTTGACAAGATGTGAATTTTTGTAGGAGTGACAGAGAACATAAATGTAGAAAAACATATTTAAAATATACTATGGACTATTAATAGTCAGTATCAATTATTCCAACAGATGTTGTTATAAATAAAATAATAATAATAATAATAAAAAATATGTTTTCACTGTTTGTGCACACATCACGTAGAAACTACTAGATCAATTCGGATGTAGTTTCCAGAAAACATGGGATTTAATTCGGAGTAACATTTTGTCTTTGTTTCATCGCAATCGGCTTACTCGATCAAAAGTTATGTGAGTTTTTAGTTTCTTTAAACTCCTATTATTTAACTTATGCTCGGCGGAATTCAGACTGCGACGAGTTACTCGTAGGACTACATTTAGAGCGTGGGTAAGAGGGAAAGAGCGGAGGAGGCATGAAACAGTCCATACATACGTGGACTAATACAATTCTTGTTTTCCCTTCCGCTGCCCCCTCCTCCTCCCCCTCCCCTTTCCCATGAAAGGAGAGTGCGGGGGAGGGGGTCTGTGAATGGGGAAGGGGAGGAGAAAAAAAAATTTCGTTAGTCCACACGAGCGGAGCCGCGGGCACAGCTAGTTTTAAATACAAAGCAAGTAATAATCTGTAAATTCTGAATTGAATTAATCTGAGCTTTCGCCTACAGGTCATAAAGTTTAATGTTGCTTTACGGAGAGGCAAAACTAACTTATTTTAATAAAAGCATTAGTTAGTGAATGTATATTAAAATGGCAGCTTAATTTGGGACGCGTAGTCTGAAATAATTCACGTATTTACGAGAGTGAAATGAACTGTGTGTAAAATGTAATTAAATTGTTCAAACTAGTTTGCTTGTTCGTCCAAATATTTGCCGTTATCCAATATCGACTTTTCAGGACAGCTCACTCTTCTATTGGGATATTTTGTTTGAGTTCTGTGCGATATTAAATTGAATTTCGTACTTACTTCGTAATACTCACCCCTAATACCCCCCCCCCCCCCCTCCCTAATAACCCCAATCCCTTTAAATTCCAATATAAGACCCAATTAATGTAGTTTCTGTAAGTGATTCATATAAGAGATTAAATAAATAAATATCTCAGACATTCACACCAATTATCCAGTCCTAAACTAGGCAGAGCCTGTGCTATGGTTACTAGATAATGGATAGACATACTTAAATAAATATATAGACATCCAAGACTTGGGTACAAACATTCATATTAATCATAGAACATATGATAGTTTTAATCCCGAAAAAACATCCCATTCCTACGGGAAGTACATAATAATTCGTGACAAAGTTGTCCACGCGGACGAAGTCGCAGGCAACAGCTAGTAATACATAGAAGATAAGGTATGTCTGGTTAGGTATGTCAGTTAAGAGCCGTGGTAGCCGGTTGGATGTGCACTCGTCTCACGTTCATGAGGTCGTGGGTTCAAACCCCGCCCGTACCAATGAGTTTTCCAAACTTAAGTACGGTTTATTTATAATACCACAGGCTTTTCGGTGAAAGAAAACATCGTAAGGAAACCTGCATATGCCAAAGAAGAAATTCTGAGGCGTATATGAAGTCCAACAAATCGGCTTGGGGCACCGTTGGTGGTCAGGGGTTCGGCACAAAAGATCCTGAAGGGTCGAAGTGTCGCCAGGTCTTCCTGGCCCCCTAAGAAGATAAAATAAGATAGGTATGACAGTTTGTCACTACAAACCATATAAAATCTCCATAACTCACGTCAAATACCTGTAAATTATATTAAAAAACTACCTAATCTACGTCAAAATCACTTAGTCTAAGCAGTGTACCGCAATTTAGTCTGGAATTTCAATGTACCCAGCCATTACTCAAGGTCCGCTGCAATGTAACGTAACATACTGCTAAGGAATACTGGGAGCGGCCGTATATTATAACTGTAATCCAGGCCCCAAGTTTGAGAATTAGTGCCCAGTTGGAGCCAGCTATATCATTGCACAAGGATTTGTGAAAAGCGAGAGGGGCTTTTGGTAATTACTCATCAGGGATTGTCGTGTGGTTTCCGGTAGAGTAGAATAGGACCACTCCAAGTCTTCCCGTGGATGTCGTACAAGGCGACTGAGGGAATACATTATAAAATATCAATCAGGCCTCCCCAACCCGTCTGGCCAGCGCGGGGAGTGTAGGCCAAATCCTCCGTCTGTCTCCGGCAGATGAGAAAGGGTTGTGCTCCTGCAGTGCAGAAAAAAAATAACCGGATGATGATGATCATCGTATTAGTCTTTAGACGTACACTGCTGGACATAGGCTTCCTCCATGAACGCCACCACACCTGGTCCTCCGCTCTCCACATCTAGCTGCTTCCAGCCACCTTCTTCAGGTAAAACCTACTGAGTATCACGTAAAAATTACTGAACCGATTTTGGTAGACTTTGCACAGAAACATAGCGCTGAACGGAGTAAAATTTAGTCTTTATTTCTACTCTGCTTCTACTTCTGTCGGCGAACTCAATCAAAAGTTATGGGAATTTTTAGTTTTCAAGTACGGTGTTCGGTGGAATTCGGATTGCGATAAGTTAGGTTAGAACTACATTTGAAGCTTTAGTGAATATGGGCGTGGGAGTGGGCGTGGGAGTGGGCGTGGGAGTGGGCGTGGGGATGAGAGTAAGATTAAAAATAATTGTGCAGTCCACGCGAGCGGAGCCAAGGGAACCGCTAGTGTTTAAATAAATTTCGGATAAAATCCCGGAATTTCCATATTAGTTAACGATCTCTATGTACTACTAGATGGAGCGTTCCAAACAATCGCTCTGTTCCACGCAAGGAGCCGCAACTCGTTCACATTCACTTTGAAACTTGTGCAGTTACTACGCAGAACATTTGATTGTTTACTAAATATTGACGCTACGGGTAAATGGCGTCACGCTCCATCTAGTAGTACATGGAGATCGTTATTTCATCGCAAGTACTCGTACTTAAATGACACTAAGTTATTCCTATTATTTATTTATTTATTTATCTATAGGAATAGATAGTGGTTATTACATTATTAATACGAATAAGCATTTACATTAACAATTAATTGCATATATAGTTAAGAATACATAATTACATGTCGCAAAATCTTTATTAATTGTAAGCAAACTAGATTTTTAAAAGATGTGTTGCGTGAAGTTTGTTGGGCCGTTTCTTCTTCACAGCGCTACCACCTAGGAAGCGGTAGTCTATTAAAAAAATTACGTGTATAAATGTACCAAGTGTACTCATATGCAATAAATGATTTTGACTTTGACTTATTCGTACCGTTAAATTATAATCTTATTAATATGCAAAATTAGTCAATGGTCAAACTTAATATAAAATTAGTCATTTCATTAATATTACTTAATAATTACCAAATGTCACATTACTCATTCAATTACACATTTCACATAGTCTATAGGTAATCCCATTTCTGGGCAATTATATGGTACGTTATTCCTATACTCTTAATTATACTATACGAGTACCTTCAGCTGTAAAACTGATTAGAATTTTTATGACTGTCGAAACGACCCCACGTTGCTCCACATGACTTACAAGGAAAGCACCTGAGGTGTCTGTCTCCGATTTGATTCGTCGTGGGATATGTTATAGTTCATTAAAATGTATATGAACATGTATTATAGCTAGAGTGTAGGTAATATGCCGTGTGGTTTCCGGTAGAGTAGAATAGGACCACTCCAACTCTTCCCGTGGATGTCGTACAAGGCGACTAAGGCGATTAATACATTATAAAGCATCAATCAGGCCTCCCCAACCCGTCTGGCCAGGGGTTGTGCTCCTGCAGTGGAGACCAAAATATCCTGATGATGTACGAGTAATAACTTGTTATATTGAAGGTGGCCGGAAGCGGCTGGATGCGGGGGGGGGGAGGACCGGGTGTGGTGGAGTTCATTGGGGAAGGCCTATGTCCAGTAGTTCCACTGCTGGACATAGGCCTTCCCCAATGAACTCCACCAAGTCTAAGGGCTGGTATGATTGATTATATTGTTAAGCTTATAATTAGCTTACATTTGAGTTTATAGTTAAATATCTAGAAAACCTAAGAAACTTAGCTCTGTAATTTAAATAGCATCAAATACAAAAACGTATATAAATAAATAATAAAAAATAACTTTTTATTTAAATTATATCTACAATTTCAGTCATTAACTATATTTTTTTTATTGTCAGACATTCACACCAATTATTCAGTCCCAAACTAGACAGAGTCTGTGCTATGGTTACTAGATAACGGATACACATACTTAAATAAATATATAAACATCCAAGACTTGGGTACAAACATTCATCTTCATCATACGAACATTTGCCCCTAGCGGGATTCGAACCCGCAACCTCCAACAATATTGATTAATTATTCTTTATTTATTATAGTTATTTATATTACTTCTCGATTGCAATGTCGCGATATGAACCCCTCTCAGCTCACCATTTCCACCTATCTTTGACTATTGTCATCCAGTTTGGTCCACTTTCACGAAGCCATCTGCCAAGCGAGCGCGCAGTCTTCCTAGTCTGCGTGTACGAAAAGGTATTCAACATAATTAACATAAAAAAAAAATTTTTAGGTCTCCTTATTGTCCTTAGGTCTCCTGATTATTGTCCCTTACGCAGATTAGTATTTCCGATAACGTCATATTACTGAATAACCCAAAGTATATAAAAGAAAACTTCAGATGCCCCAAGCCATTTCTAAAGTATATATTTCTGCACCAAGCCGTGCAGTTGTCGTCCAAAAAGCATCCCCCGTAAATCAAATGTAAAGTTGCCACCCCCGGTGGGTTCTGCAGACCGTGCAAATTTAAGTTGCTAGCTGCAGACTCCCGTCGGACGATGTAAACGCGACCCATTTAACTTTCCACCTGGCAACCGAATTTATGAACGCCTGCGAACAGCACAGTATAAACAGAATAGTTTAATAGACGCTGTATGCATCATCAGCCGAAATATGTCCACTGGACAGCCTCCCCAGTAGAATGACAGTTTTGGTGGGCTGTCCAGTGGGGGATTTTCCATAATCATCACGCTTGGTAGGCTGGTAGGCTTGGTGATCGCAGTTAACCACAGAAATCCTATCAAGATAGACCAGTTATAGCCACTTGTTTAATTCAGTCTCGCGCGTGCCGATTTTCGGGCACAGCGCGCCTCTCCCGCGCACCATTGATGCCTCGCGGTCACGTTTCTAGTGAGGAGATACAGTTATGCAGTTACAAATCGCGCAATATGGCACTTTGCAGATTTTTTGTCAATGTTTACACGACCATGACTCGGCGCAAAACGAGTAAGCGTTTGATAGTTTCTGCAATATATTGCAAATCGTTGGCACGCGTGTAATGCCTACTTCACCGTTCTATCTTGATAGATTTTCTATGCTATTACCAGTCCCTGGTGCAATCCTTTAGTCGCCTTGACGACACCCGCGTGAAGACTGAGGGTGGCTGTATTCTAAGCCGGGAACCACATGACCACTACGGGTACCCCTATCCGAAATTTGAGAACAAAATAGTACATATTGAGTACTAAATCCTACTTGGGTCGATTACTGAAGGTCCGAGCATCAAAATCCGTTATGGCGTGATCAAGTAACAAACATTCACACTTTCGCTTTTATAATCATCATCAGGTCATTTTTGTCTCCACTGCAGGACCACAACCCTGTCTCATCTGCCGGAGACAGACGGAGGATTCGGCCTACACTCCCCGCGCTGGCCAGACGGGTTGGGGAGGCCTGATTGATGTTTTATAAGGTATTCCCTCAGTCGCCTTGTACGACTTGTGGGTTGTTAAGGGTTAAATAGTGTATTTCAAAATAAACTGTATAACTTTGAGTTAACGTGCTTTTACCTCTCAGTCGTTCAACCTTTAAGGTCAGCCGTCCAATAACCGGTAGAATTAACCTCCAGTTTTTATTAAAGTAACCTCTAGGTTTATTACGCTAAGTCCCTAACATGTCGCCGCACATTTTGTTAATGAAATGTTATGTCGGTGCTACGAGTAGAGCTGCGGAAAAGATTCCCATATCAAGTATTATTTAATACTAGTAAATCCTGCTGTGCAAGGAAATATGCTAAAGAATCGCTGTGTGGCCTTCCGGTTTAGAATGGGGATACCCCAACGATCTCTATGTACCGCTAGATGGAGCGTTTCAAACAATCGCTCTGTTCCACGCAAGTAGCCACAACTCTTTCACATTCACAATGAAACTTGTGCAGTTACTACGCAGAACATTTAACTATTACTAAATATTGACGCTACGGTTAAATAATGTCAATATTTAGTAAACAGAGCTATTGTTTGGAACGCTCCATCTAATAGTACATAGAGATAGTTGGGCTACCCTTAATCTTCCCGTGGGTGTCGTCACCAGGGACGGGCAGCAGCGTTCTTCTGTGTACATTAAGATCATTACTGCGATCACCAATCCTGCCAAGCGTGGTGATCATGACAGCCCACCAAAAGTGGAATTCTATTGGGGAGGCTTATGTTCAGCAGTGAACGTATTTTGGCCGATGAATTGTTGTAGAGTAATTATCTTGTAAAGCATTATAAAAAACATTAATCAGGCCTCCCCAACCCGTCTGGCCAGCGCGGGGAGCGTAGGCCAAATCCTCCGTCTGTCTCCGGCAGATGAGAGAGGGTTGTGCTCCTGCAGTGGAGACAAAAATAACCTGATGATGAATCTTCTAAAGAATTTAGAAAGAAACAATAACATAATTTTTAAATATAGGTACAATTCAAGAAGCTGTATGGCTTTGACCATTGCCTATTGTGGGATGAGTAGCCAAATATGGCGGCGCAAAATGGCTGCTGAATTGTCTATGAAAATTATATTCCCTAAATCACAAAATTGCTTGTAACTATTTATTTAATTGATATATCACTCTGTATTTCTAAGCTGATAATATACAAAAGGATTAAAACCAAAACTAATTTAATTAATTCAGATTTCCGATCTGTAAGGTGTTTGTGAAATTATATAACTGAAAGTCGATTTGAAATAATGTCATATTCAATAATTAGACCTAGGCATTTTAATTATACATTTATTTACCCAATTTTTTTTAACATAAGTTACCCTTCTTACTATTCGATAATAGACCTATTTCATAGATTAAATATTAAGTACCTAATCTATGGCAACACTGAAATTGTGAAGAGTGGTACCTGTTGTTAAAGTATATAATATAAATTAAATAGTATTTATTTACTTTAAAAAATACTAATTTATACATTTCATTAATATTACTCGACTCGTTTACATATACGGGCAATACCCACAATATATAGTATATGTTTATGTAATATGTATTTTCAAACTTTATTAAAAGTAGGTACATTTCTTTATCAAATTTGGTACTAAACGCATTATACTTTTCCTTTCGGTTACGCTAAGGTTGACTGGAAGAGATCCCTAAGTGGGATAAGTCCGCCTTTGTACACAGTTTAATTCCTATTTTATTATTGTTGTTGTTGTTATTTTTGGTACAATAAAGCGTTTACATACATACATACCACATTCAGATGGACCTACAACGGTCTATCGTTGCTTAGTAGAAAGCTTTACCTGCTACCACAAAGCTGGCAACATAGGCCGAGGTAACATATACTAGGAAAAGGAACAGTTACTTCTTATTCTAAGTTACAGTAACTGCAAGAAGTACTCGTATGGTTCTTGCTGGGAGGCCGCGCCTAGTCGGCCGGTGTGCATGCGCGATCCGAGCTCCTAACAACGATTTACATCGCAATGGTCACGCGACATCGCTTTTTATGGGTTCCATGTCCGCGCCGTGTACGGAACCCCGTGCAATTAACATTACCGCGGCTTTAACCCCATAAATAAATACTTTCCCCTACACAAAAAAAAAAAAACATATTTTTAGTGACGCTTTGTGAACAACTTTGTGACTCTGGTCAGTGACTAATTGTTTTTAAATAGTCCAAAATATGGAATAGACACAGTGTGGTACAGCACGACGCGAGATACAATAGATAATTAAATAAATATAATAAGGCAACGATCTCTATGTACTACCTACCAGATGGAGCGTTCCAAACAATCGTTCTGTTCCACGCAAGTAGCCACAACTCTTTCACATTCACTTTGAAACTTGTGCAGTTACTACGCAGAACATTTAATTATTTACTAAATATTGACATTATTTAACCGTAGCGTCAATATTTAGTAATAATTAAATGTTCTGCGTACCTTTATAAGGTAATACATTATAAAACATCAATCAGGCCTCCCCAACCCGTCTGGCCAGCGCGGGGAGCGTAGGCCAAATCCTCCGTCTGTCTCCGGCAGATGAGAGAGGGTTGTGCTCCTGCAGTGAAGACAAAAATAACCTGATGATGATGTACCTTTATAACCTTATTTCTGTAATGACAGAATCGATGTTAGACAAGTGAAAGAATAGAATAAGAATCACATGACATATTATTGTCACAAAAAACCGTGAAATTTGCGGTTCTACAAACACCCTATGCCTACAAACCGTACATGTACACAATTTTCTCAGCTGCACTGTATAACTTGGTTTTTATAAACATTTCTTTATAAATTGACTCTAAAGTATAGCCGTAGAGTTTATTTTCATTCATTGGAGTTCATATTTCGTCTTTCTGACTTCATATTTCATATTCTCGTCCATCTGGCGCAACGTTATCTTCATTCCTACAATTTCACCTTCAAGCTGTTATTCAGATCCAACGAACCGACCCACTCGTGACAGTCCGTTCGCGAAGTACGCTGTCTTTGATTAATTTTTCATGATCCAATTTGCAAGTCACCCTGAAATTGCTGTCACAATCAACGTACTTCTTTATTCAAGCACAAGTAGGCTCTAGAAAGTCATCTGAAACATATAATATAGCAGAAATTGGTCTAGGCATATGCTGAGTCGTTTGCCCTTTTGCTGCCACGGCACACGCATACTATTTTAACTATGTTAAAAATTTTAAATTGTTTTCTCTAGTTCTTATAAGTTTTTTTTTTTTTTTTTCCTTTTTCTTGCTTTGTTGGTTATTTCTTTGTGTGTGCCAATTGTGGTAGTGAATAAATGTTTTTTTTTCTTTCTTTTTCTTTCTTTCTTTCTTTCAGAAATGACTAGAGTCAAAGTAAAAGTCAATGACCTTTTTTGCACACATCGTACATTTATTCACGTAAGTTTTTATTGACCACTGCATCCTAAGTGTTAGCGCTGTTTGGAACGAACTAAAGTTGAAGATTTTATAATCTGTATTGTATTTTGACGGTCATTTCATTCAATATCTCTCTCTTACAACATCGTTCGTGTGGAACACACGTCAATTATAAGTTTAATTAAAATATACGTGAAACTGACGAAATATTCTTTTATTTATGTTTTATCACAACAAGCGCTATGAAGAAGAAATGGCGCAACAAACTTCCAACAAATCAAGTTTGTATACAATATTATAAAGATTGTGCGAAGCTGAAGCAACATTAGCACCAGATATCTTTGTCATTCAAACAATCGACTATTTTATGACCTTCGTATATCGGTCATAATCATGGAAAAACGAGATATATATCTGTTTTTGGTAATAGGCATCTTTATCATCCAAATACGAGTATATAGAGAACAAACTCATTTCAAAGGGCTTTTGAATTCCAATTATTTTAACATTGATCAGTTTCAAATCTACATTAGGACGGCGATCGAATCTAATGGACATTTTAAACAAACCAATGTTTCAGTTAATTAGATCTGGGCCTGGCAACTTCTATCGTTTGCGTTAATGATTAGAAAATGAATTCGCCATTATTTTCAATCCCTTTTCATCCACATTAGGTTATTTTCTTTTGTTGTCCCACTCTGTTCTATTCTGAGCCACTTTAGGTGTGGTTGATCATAATCATTTACTCGTATGGTTTCCAACTGCTTTCAAACGAACGATTGGTTTTTTAAAGTGTACTTTTGCACCCTGGGAGTGCGTAGGTTTGGATATTTACACATCTTTACTGCTTTTAAAGATAAGTTTGGTTCCTATAATAATGATATGTTTTTTCGGGATAAAAACTATCCAATGTCCTAAGTTTCATCCAGATCCGTCCAGTGGTTGAAGGCTGATTGAGTAACAAACATCAAAATATCCAAACATACAAACTTTCGCATTTATAATATTAGTGAGATGAGATGCCGTGTGGTTTCCGGTAGAGTAGAATAGGACCACTCCAACTCTTCCCGTGGATTTCATACAAGGCGACTAAGGGAATACATTAAAAAACAACAATCAGGCCTCCCCAACCCGTCTGGCCAGCGCGGGGAGTGTAGGCCAAATCCTCCGTCTGTCTCCGGTAAATCAAAGAGGATTGTGCTCCTGCAGTTGAGACAAAAATAACCTGATGATGATGATGAGATGCCTGGTATTTTAACACTGTAAATATTATGTAAAATTGTTGAAAAGTAAAATATTTAACCCGGTTGATATTTTCCGCGAGCTATCGTTATTAAATCTCGCAAAAAAGCGCTGCCCGTTATCGCCGAATACTTTGTGCAGTTTTCGGGCAACGAGTGCTTTCACTTTAATAAACAGCTCGTTCATTTCGGAGGCAAATCCGCTGATGTATTCCGACTGCATGAGAATTCTTTATTGCTGTTGTATCGTTTATTTTGGCAATATGGAAACGAAAATATGGATCGTGTGTTTTGTTTCATTAAACTTTATTTGGTTTGAGTTGTTTATAGTGAAAAGATTATTTTTTTAAAGTAATTATTCGTTACGAGATTGGTTCGTGGTTTGTTAATGGACTTTTTGTAATTATTATTTTCTTTATTGCACATAAATTTTACAAAAAAAAGGGCATAACATAAAAGTGTACAAAGGTGGACTTATCTCTATAAGAGATCTCTTCCAGCCAACCTTCACTGTGGGAAAAGCTAAAACAAGCGGTAGGTCAAAAAGAATAAAAATTAACTGACTGTTATTACGAATATCTTGACAAACAATAATTTAAATTAAATAAATCTTTATTTCAGACTTGGTAATTAGTCCATAATTTTGTTAGTGTATTAGTAATGTTAGTGCTTAAGTATATAAGTTAGTGTTTTTTTTTATTAATACACATCTATTTATTTATTTTTCAGACCTATGGCTGTCTCCACCCAGTGTTTCTGGAAGGGATAGTCCGGTCTGGTGGCGATCATTTTCAGAATGCTGAATTTAGAAAGTTACAAGTCACGAGCAATATTTTTTAGAAGGTACCAACAGAGTGTCTGAGGATCGGGTTCACTGTCGCGTGTGTGTGTGGGGGGGGGATGTGTCTGTCAGGGGTGTGTGTCAGGTCGTAACATATGATAGCGACATGTTGAAGAAATTAATTTGAAAAATAAAAGAACCCTTTCATTGCGACAGTACTGTAATCTACAAATGAATTAAAGATATTATTTCCGTAGTAGAAAATAATAAAAAAATAAAGTATGAAATCATAAGTACATAAATCATAAGTAAATAATTTACGTATCGAATATATTCTGAAGATACATGAATCAAAGGAATTGACTAATGAATTGAATTAAAAAATAAGCTGACACGCGTAAGGCCGTCCACGCCTCATTAAAACGGACGTCCGTTTCAATTCGGAAGCTCATTGAAGTCGTCTATTTAATTCCTGAATTTCAATGTACTCGTCGCGAAGGATCTTAGTATAATTTGCTTTTTGATGTGTAAAATAGTGCCGTGTGGTTCCCGGCTTAAAATAGGGCCACCCCTACTTTCCCGTGGGTGTCGTCAAGGCGACTAGGGATTGCACCAGGGACGGGCAGCAGCGTTCTCCTGTGTGTGTATGTTAAGATCTAAGGATAAGTAATAGAACACATTTCAATCATTTTTGAATTTTTTGTCTGTTTGTCTGTTTGTTTGTACTACGCAGAACGTTTAATTATTACTAAATATTGACGCTACGGTTAAATAATGTCAATATTTAGTAAATAATTAAATGTTCTGCGTAGTAACTGCACAAGTTTCATTGTGAATGTGAAAGAGTTGTGGCTACTTGCGTGGAACAGAGCGATTGATTGGAACGCTCCATCTGGTAGTACATAGAGATCGTTGATTGTATTGTACCTTTTTGTTGGTCTTACTATAGTACGCATCCCAATAACAACTGAATCTCTCAGACAGTAACTACCTGACTTGAGACTGGTTGGTTGTGCACTCGCCTCACGTTCATGAGGCCCTGGTACAAACCCCGCCCGTACCAATGAGTATTCCAAGTTAATTTATAATACCACAGACTTTTCGGTGCAGGAAAACATCGTAAGGAAACCTGCATATGCCAAAGAAGAATTTCGAAGGCGTATGGTTTCCAGTAGAGTAGAATAGGACCACTCCAACTCTTCCCGTGGATGTCGTACAAGGCGACTAACAACATTATAAAACGTCAATCAGGCCTCCCCAACCCGTCTGGCCAGCGCGGGGAGTGTAGGCCAAATCCTCCGTCTGTCTCCGGCAGATGAGAGAGGGTTGTGCTCCTGCAGTGGAGACAAAAATAACCTGATGATGATATGAAGTCCACCAAATCGGCTCGAGGCACCGTTGACGGTCAGGGGTTTGGCTCAAAAGATCCTGAAGGGTCGAAGTGTCGCCAGGTCTTCCTGGCCCGCCAAGAAGATAAAATAACCTGACTTCATCTGTTCATCTGTTATCGATAAGGGTCAGAAAGGTTCACATTCTGGGGAACGGGCGCTCGCGCTATATCTGAAGATAAAATTTTCAGCGCACGCAGCGGCCGGGTAAGTTAGGGTAATGTGGGGTAATTCCCGGCGTACGGGAGCGATGTCGGCGCGGCCGGCCCACGTCCGCCACACTCGGTTCAGCCAATAAAGTGCTTACTTAGCTAGTTCTCGAGCCACTTACAATTTGAATCGAATGTTTTCTGTTGTTGCGACGAATCCGTTGCTTACGTGTAAGTTAAAGACGTTATCGTTGCTGCCACTGCCTGCAGTAGGGGTTTCGTGCTTCGGTGGCAGAAGCAGGCGTTATTAGTAGAAGTGGACACACAAAGACTTGTATATTTTAGCTACTTTCACAGTCTTATGTCTTATGGCCTCTTGCTCTGGGGTCGTGCCGCTGATATCGATTCTATATTCATTTTACAAAAAAGAGTAATAAGATCTATTTATGGGCTTCGTAGTCGTGATTCTCTAAGAGAATTATTTAAAGAAATAAATATAATGACAGTGCCATGTCAATACATATTCGCTAACATTATGTTCGTTAGACAGAACCTTTCTTTACTCAGCTTAAATAATGAGAGGCATAATTTAAATCTTAGAAATAATAATAAAATTCAAATACATCATTCTAGATTGTCTAAGATCAATAATTCTTTTGTGGGGCTGTGCGTGCGTTACTACAATAAGGTTCCGAATGAAATTATTAACTTGTCTGAACAAAAATTCAAATCTTCTATAAAAGTTAATCTGTGCAAGAAAGCCTACTTACTATAAGTTAGATGACTACTTAAATGATAAAAGTCCATGGAGTACTTGATGGCTCAGCATAGGTAGACTTAATGATTGTAATGAATAAGATAAATCAAAGGTAGGGCCCTGTGCCGTTGGGTTTGTTGCCACTTCTTCCCCTCGGTTATACAGGTGGAAGTGGAGTAGTTTTAGGCAGAATTTGACGTCAAAAAGAGAATAATGTACGAGTATTCCAATTTTGAAAATAAATATTTTGATTTTGATTTGATTTGTGGAAATAATATCCACGGCTTCTGAGTGGCGTTCAAAGTCAACGTCCTTCATTGCACATAAGTACACTTAATAAATATATAAACTTTTTTTTTATCGACTGCTTTGTGAGTATTAGCGTTGTAATGAAGAAAAGACACAAGCAATAATACGGAACTTAAACTTAAAAAGTAAAGTGAAACCTAAATCTCTTGCATTACCAACTATCCCTATGTACTACTAGATGGAGCGTTCCAAACAATCGCTCTGTTCCACGCAAGGAGCCGCAACTCGGTTACATTCACAATGAAACTTGTGCAGTTACTACGCATAACATTTAATTATTACTAAATATTTACGCTACGGGTAAAGAGCGTAAAGATTTAGTAAATAATTAAATGTTCTGCGTAGTAATTGCACAAGTTTGAAGGTGAATGTGAACGAGTTGCGGCTCCCGGAGCCGCAGTTACGTAGAACAGAGCGATCGTTTGGAAGGCTCCATCTATACTACTAGATGGAGCCTTCCAAACGACATATAGGGATCGTTGTGCATTACTAACAAAATTTATGGAGGTTGTCTGAAAATAAAGCCTGATTGCATTTCCCATTTCGTAGCCAGTAAAAAATTAGTTACTAAATGGGACGAAGGAGTCCCATTCCGTGACTGGCTTCGAACTGGGAAATTACATTTCCCAGTTTTTGACATTTAATCATTACACACTAAATATCGCTAAAACTTCACCGCAGGTTAGCTGTAAGAAAATTCTTTAGAAATAAGCTTAACCTTTTGTATAATTTTTTTGTGTTGTTCTTTGTATGTTTGTGTGTACAATATATTCATCATCAGGTTATTTTTGTCTCCACTGCAGGAGCACAACCCTCTCTCATCTGCCGGAGACAGACCGAGGAATTGGCCTACACTCCCCGCGCTGGCCAGACGGGTTGGGGAGGCCTGATTGATGTTTTACAATGTATTCCCTTAGTCGCCTTGTACGACATCCACGGGAAGAGTTGGAGTGGTCCTATTCTACTCTACCGGAAACAACACGGCAAATAAACTATTAAATAATAATAATAAAACTTAATAAACCCAAAAGCGAAATAACCTAGCGCTGCTTCCGTAATGGCAGAAACAACGGGAATCAAATAACACAGTTATTTTAAAAGAAAAAAGTATTTGTCATTTTCGTCATAATTCGTTTCCTCTGAATTTTTTATACACTTCAAAACGAAGATGTTCTAATTTTCGTCGAGACTTGAAGCGTCCTCGGTTACCCTTGGAGCCGCTGAATAATTGGGACCCTACAGCGATGATATACTGGCGCTGTGGCTGCACCCTTATACTGGCACTTGGCGGTCCTTGACAACGTAGGATTACAGTTTAATTTGGGATACAGCTGGGATAATCAGCTTTTGATAAAAATAAACTTATGTTATCAAAGTAATCAAAGAAATTTAGGAGAAACAAAGTCTGCCACGCCGAAGGTTGCGGGTTCGAATTCCGCTAGGGGCAAATGTTCGTATGATGAATATGAATGTTTGTACCCAAGTCTTGGATGTTTATATATTTATTTAAGTATGTGTATCCGTTATCTAGTTACCATAGCACAGGCTTCGCCTAATTTGGGACTGGATAATTGGTGTGAATGTCTGAGATTTTATTACTATATTATTAAAGTGTTTTTTTTTTTAATTTCATAGTTCATTTCATTTCATTTATTTAGCCATAATTTATAGGTACATAATTATATGATCATAAAAATACATCACGGTTCCATTATAAATTTACCCAAGGGTGTAGCTTGCAATATTCTATACGCAATCTAATTTGTACAATGTCAATATGTTAATTTTAGAACTGAATTCATTCTGGAATAATCCAGTTCAATAATATCAACAATAAATTCATTAAATATAAATATATAATGCATAATAGTACATTTTTCACTACAAAAGAAAGGTCTTGTTCACACAGTATGTCAGTTTAAAATTTCAATTAAAATACTAAATCAATGTACCTAATTAGTCGAACTACCAACTATTACCCACTATTATTCCTGACCCAAAAATTCCTTCATGTTGTAGGGGCATTATTTGACTAGCACCAATTTCAGTTCTCTTAGGAACTTTTTGCCTGTAAGAGACTTGACTTCCTCTGGTAATTTATTATAAACTAAGGCTGCGTTAGGCTTAGTTAAACACTAATTCGATGCACGCGTCGACTACTCACTTTCATCCGAGTACGACTCCGACCTCGAAGCCCACCTCAACGCCCAGGCCCACGCCTACTCGTTGTTTCACTCTAAGAAACATTTTCAAAGTCAAAATCATTTATTGCATATGAGTACACTTGGTACATTTAAACACGTCATTTTTTTTTATCGACTACCGCTTCCTAGGTGTTAGCGCTGCGAAGAAGAAACGGCGCAACAAACTTCACGCAACACATCTTTTAAAAATCAAGTTTGCATACAATTAATAAAGATTTTGCGAAGCTGAATCAACATTAGTACCAGGCATCTTTGTCATTCAAATAATCGTTTATTTTATAATAGGCTTTCTTACAAAGTTGTTTTTTAATGTGAATCTTAAACTTTCTGTCCGTCATATTTAAGATTTCCTCTGGTAGTTTGTTGTAGAAGCGTATACATTGCCCCGTGAACGATTTACTGACCTTAATTAGTCTTAACCCACGTAAAAAAAAAAAAAAAAAACCGTGGTGCGGGGCCCCTTGCCGATGCGGTGCCACTAGACAGTTGCCTACACTGCCTAATGGATAATCCGGCCCTGATCAAAGTTGTATTTTGTGTAGAGAAACTATAACAGTAATGACGTCATCATACTCTACATTGCCTAGTCTAGCTAGATGCAGAAAAAGTAGAGGGACCCCGCCGGCACTCCATACAAGCAAACCTACTACTAATGCAGGAGCAGCCTGTCAGTATACGTGCGTGTGTGTGCGTAAATTATTGCAGGGCTACTGCAACCAGCGCGCGAAGATAGTCGATCGAGAGAGCTCATAACATAACATAATGCTCACGATTTGATTCCAGAGTGGTAGGCAGAGAGGATGTATTGCCACGTTGCCCGATGCGGCGGTCTTTCCGTTTTCGCCCCGTGTTACCACTAGATCGAGAGAGGGACTTTGTTATTCGTCCATAACATAAGTGCTTCTCTTTCTAACTTATAGCGTCGATCTCTCGGCTACTTTATAATGCGTACTGTCGGCTGTGTTCTATTTTGCAGGTGACGTTAAACTGGTGGTTGGTGTTGCCACGTTTTGTTGTAATATTTAGTATTCCTTGGTAGAGCTTTCTCCCGTAGCCTGATTGCCAGTCCAGTGTCCCACGGATTAGAGTGCGGGACAAAAATACAAACAAACGAAGCTAGACAAAAGCGTGACGAGGGTAAAGGCCACCCTTATCTGAGCCCGCAGACTATGTTCAATTGTCAGAGAAAAAAACGCTCTCTACAACTCCGCGACTCTACCGTGAGCCCTCACACTTCACCCCCCTTCCTCCCCGACCATTATGTATGGAGAGCCACCGGACAACGGCGGGGGTGAGGGGCGAGCGGCGGGGAAACTCAGAGTTCACGTTACAATTGTAGTACAACAGAGAAAATATAGAGTTTTATTAAGGGCCTCGTGAACTTTATAAATAAAAGGAGTTTTTCAGGTGAGAAACCAGAGGATACGTTGATATATTATGCATGGGGACGGAACGTGTTGAAGGAGAACGTAGCAATAACTACCTTGACGACCTCCGTGGCGGAACGGGTAGCTCTCGGACTACCAGGCCGGAGGTTGCGGGTTCGAATCCCGCTAGGGGCAATTGTTCGTATGATGAATATCAATGTTTGTACCCCAAGTCTTGGATGTTTATATATTTATTTAAGTATGTCTATCCATTATCTAGTAACCATAGCACAGGCTTTGCCTAGTTTGGGACTGGATATTTGGTGTGAATGTCTGAGATATTTATTTATTTATAAAGGTTTACCCAAACCAATGCGCCAGCGAGGCGTCCGTATTCGTATGGATGAACTCTGCAAAAGGATTTTGTATGAATTCTCATGTGTCTGCTAGCATATTACGTCTAGAAGTTGAAATTGCTGCGACTTTGGCATTCAAGACGTCCGAATTCTGACGAATCATAACGTCAACGATAGAATACACTTTACAGTTAAAAGTTTTAAAAATTAAAAACAGTACAAATATAGGCAATGTATGAATGTCAATTGTCTTTTTTTAAACTGATTTATTTAAAGAATCCCACTAATTTTATAAATGCGAAAGTTTGGATGTTTGGATATTTGGATGTTTTTTACTCAATCACGCTTCAACCACTGGACGGATCGAGATAAGGCTGTAATAAGAGACATGCTGCTTGATAACAGGCAAGTTTTAGTATGCGAAACAAATATCGAAGTAACTAAAATAATAGATAATATCTCGACAACGCATTAATCAAAGGTTGCCTATAATTGGGGTGGCATCTGGCCAATGTACAATTGTAAGTTTCAACGACGATATGTGCATTGTAAAGAATATTTGACTCATGTTTTATTTTATTTAAAAGAGAATTACTTTCCTCGTTAGTAAACATTTATTTAAGGTCAATAAATTGTCTTCTTAACAATTTCAAAAATTTCTCTGACAGAGGTCCCAGCCATACGTCTTGGTCGCCGGTCGCCGAGATTTGAGCCCCCGTTCAGTTTTTGTGTCGCCGGCCACAGGCGGGACCCTTTTCACGGTCTGTCATCTAGGGTTTACTTTTTAAGGAAAGTGGCCGCAAAAACTCGTCTAGCGTTTACTTTTCAAAGGAAAGTAGCCAGCAAAAATAATACCTTCGCCTTTGCCGTTGGGAAAGCAAACCAAGCCGCGGGTAAAAAGGCAGGAGCAAAGGAAAATGAGGGTAACGTCAAAGTTTTAAAAATTAAGACGGAAAATGAGGGTAAAATATTACAGAATGTGGAATAAGTTAAGGACGATAAGATGCAAATGAGCGAGCGAGATGAATGTCTTTGAGAGGTTGTCGTTAACGACGTCTAGATTGAAATATTAGCTGCTTTAAGGCGAGTATAATGTGGGTAGAACTAATTAAAATTGTAAGACAGTCTGAGAATATTACAGAAGAGATTTGAACTAATAATATTTCTGCGAACATTCACATCTCACTAATATTATGAATGCGAAAGTTTGGATGTTTGGATATTTGGATGTTTGTTACTCAATCACGCTTCACTGATCGGGATGAAACTTGGCACACATATAGATTAGGTCCTGGAATAGGACATAGGATAGTTTTTATCATGAAAAAACATCTCATTACTATGGGAAATACATAATATATTGTGATGTTTAGTTGTCCACGCGGCCGAAGTCGCGGGTAACAGCTAGTTAATAATATAAATAAATACTGAGGTAGTTTTGAGCACTTGGATCTCTATCGATTAGGGTGAGGCTCAGAATCAGAATTGAGGAGGTCTAGAGAACCTAGTGATTCCCGGCTTAGAATAGGACCACCCCCAATCTTCCTTCGCTTAAAGCGGCGCGACCGCCTAAATTGTGCTATTTGTAACTTCTATAACGTGTAACTGTATTTGTTTGTGCAATAAAGTGTATTGTATTGTACATATACATATACAACAAATAAATAGAATAAATACATACAATAATAATACAATAATAAAAAACACAATATAAATACATACACATACAAATACATACATGAGTAAATACATTTTGGGAGTATTATTAAATAAGAATATACTACAATAATTATAAAATATACGAAGCAAGAAGTGTGATTACAAATGTGAAAGGCGATCTTGAATTGCTTCTTGAACATGTCAAGGGACTTCGCCGGTCAATAGTTGGTTCATATCGCTAAAACTGAATAAACCCAAAAGATTCCACCCCACCACGGGAAGTTCATGCTCGTTCTTCAATTATGAACATCCTTTTCTCTTCGGTACTACCTTATATATAAAAACATATCAGCTAGTCTACGTAAGTTCTAGGTAAGTTCATGCTCGTTCTTCAATTATGAACTTCCTTTTCTCTGCGGTACTACCTTATTTATAAAAACATCTCAGCTAGTCTACGTAAGTTCTAGGTAAGTTCATGCTCGTTCTTCAATTATGAACTTCCTTTTCTCTGCGGTACTACCTTATTTATAAAAACATCTCAGCTAGTCTACGTAAGTTCTAGGTAAGTTCATGCTCGTTCTTCAATTATGAACTTCCTTTTCTCTGCGGTACTACCTTATTTATAAAAACATCTCAGCTACTCTACGTAAGTTCTAGGTAAGTTCATGCTCGTTCTTCAATTATGAACTTCCTTTTCTCTGCGGTACTACCTTATATATAAAAACATATCAGCTAGTCTAGGTAAGTTCTAGGTAGGTTCATGCTCGTTCTTCAATTATGAACATCCTTTTCTCTTCGGTACTACCTTATATATAAAAACATATCAGCTAGTCTAGGTAAGTTCTAGGTAGGTTCATGCTCGTTCTTCAATTATGAACATCCTTTTCTCTTCGGTACTACCTTATATATAAAAACATCTCAGCTACTCTACGTAAGTTCTAGGTAAGTTCATGCTCGTTCTTCAATTATGAACTTCCTTTTCTCTGCGGTACTACCTTATATATAAACAACTCAGCTAGTCTGGCTTTCTTTCTCCGCAATAAACAGTAGTTCTGCGGTAGTTTTAATTTCGTTTCTAGACCATCCACCACCGACGGTTCGTTAAACTTTTTACGACTGACGTGTTATGAATTCATGTCCTCTGTATAACCATATTGTCGATTCTTGTCCCGTATGAGGCTTTACTGCTCTCGCCGACTGAACACTAACTGAATTTGAGAGACGCATCATATATAAATTCTACTGCGGGTAAAATTGGTGGAAATACAGTATGCGTATGGTCTATCGGTCTTTTAGGCGTTGTCAAAATAAACTTTGAAAATACTAAAGTTGCAATATGGCTAAAGGGTCATTCAGACCTATCAGTGCCGCCTGAGTCCTGAGTCAGTCCTTTTTATTTAGGTTAAGGAATATTGTGTCATATTTCAATCGCAGTAAAGCTATCGCTTCGTCATGAAATTTCACTGTCACTGAGGGACCACTGACGCTTAACTAATCGATATCCTTTACTGCTTTTGAAATATGACACATTATTCCTCAACCTCACTAAAAAGACTGACTCAGAACTGAGGTGGCACTGATAGGTCCGAATGAATCTTAAGTATCATTCGCAGCTGTCATTGCAGGACAGTATCGGATTCGTTCCGTCTCAGTGTTTTTAGATGTACCAAAGGAAAATATGAAAAACGATTACATGCTAATTTAGTTTCTGTAAAAGGTATACCTAAGTTATATTTTAAGAAGTTTCTTCAATTTCTCGGAACTGAACTGAATTTGCAATGAAGAACTACTCAAGCATTACTGTCGAAATACGGTTGCATGACGGATCGATAGTATTTACTGCATTTGAAATATGACACATTATTCTTTAACCTAAATAAAGGAGACTGTCTCAGGGCTGAGGCGGCACTGTTAGATCCGAATGAACCTTTAATGGTGTTACCTTTTAACTACGAGTATTATCGATATTTCTCAAGGAAAGAATCAAGGCCTAGTAGACCTAGAATTCAATACAAGCGTACGAATTAGTAACGATCTTATGGTTGACTTTGGGTTGTTGCACGTGACCATCAAAAGGTTTCAGAAGAACCCCGACACGTTGGGTGGATGACATCAGAAGGCACAGAGGTTGAGACCGCAGTCACGGGTAAAATTGGAGGAAGACCATCTTATCGTCGACAAGAAATTATCGTGAGAAAACCTTGTAAAAATGAAAAGGTTAATTAGACTGCAACTGTGTCTTGGATATTATCAAAATTAAATCATTGTGACATCGTCACCGGTTCTTGTCTCCTCGCTCGTACGAAACGCATTATCCAGAGGGTGCAGAATGCTTGCATTAGATTTTGCTATAGAATACCACTGCGGAGGAGTCTTCATCTCGCTGGCCTTGTCCACAATATAGTCAGATATAAGAAACCAAAATACTTACATGAGAAATTTGAATGGTCTAATTTCACTAAATCATACGACTCTCGCAGAGCAGATTGATTTATTTTGAACATGCCCTTTCACAGAACCAGAGCTTTTCGCTACCAGGCAACGAAATGTTGGAACAACCTACCACCGCCACTTGACCGACCGCTTTCTGTAGAACAGCAGGCCTCGGTAGTGTAAATTGGTCCATATGTTGTTTATTATTGTATAATTATCTCATATTTAATGTCATCAGTATCTACATTAAATATATAATGTACATCTTTATTCATTATTTTTATTTTTCCTAGTCATATTTATTCATCATATTTATATATTTGGTATGATGCTTAGTGTTGTATATATTATATCTAGGTACATACGTATTGCAATTTCACATATCATATTATTACTCCTTTGTTTAGTACTGTAGACAAACTTGTCTGCACCGGGTGCGACTGAAAATCAGCGCCCAGCACCTTACTTGGTCTAGGCATATGCTGAGTCGTTTGCCCTTTTGCTGCCACGGCACACGCATACTATGTTTTCCTTGTTAAAATTTGTAAATTGTATTCTCTAGTTATTATTTCTTTTTTCTTGTTTTGTTAGTTTTTTTTGGCGTGTACCAATTATGGCAGTAAATAAATGTTTTTTTCTTTCTTTGTACGCTTGCACATACACATAACATCATCATCAGGATGAAAGAGTCCACTGCTGGACAAAGAACTCTCCCAAGGAGCGCCACTGAACCCGATCCTCGGTTCTTCTCCTCCAGTCATTGCCAGCCGCCTTATGCCTCACATCACACCATCTAGCCCGTCCCACTCTACGCCTGCCCAGTCTCGGTCTCCACTTTAAAACCCGTTTACCCCAACGGTAATCGGTTCTCCGGCAGATGTGACCAGCCCACTGCGTACTAACCTTATGAGCCATGTCAAATGGTTTAGTTCTCCGACGGATCATCTTATTTCGGATCCTGTCCCTTAGATAATCTCCCAGCATAGCTCTTTCCATAGCTCGCTGAGCGACTTAGATACTAACTTATCTGTTAATCCCAAACTAGGATTTTCTCCTGTATGATGGTATTTGTGCCGTGTGGTTTCCGGTAGAGTAGAATAGGACCACTCCAACTCGTCCCGTGGATGTCGTACAAGGCGACTAAGGGAATACATTATAAAACATCAATTCAATTTAATTCAAATATTCTTTATTGTGCACCAAAACATATAAGGATGAATTTAGTGTACAACGGCGGCCTTATCGCTTTCAGCGATTTCTTACAGGCAACCTTTGGGTGGTGGTGGCAATCAGGCCTCCCCAACCCATCTGGCCAGCGCGGGGAGTGTAGGCCAAATCCTCCGTCTGTCTCCGGCAGAAGAGAGAGGGTTGTGCTCCTGCAGTGGAGACAAAAACAACCTGATGATGATGGTATTTAGATAAGGACAAATTCACCATATCTAGACCAATACCCACTGGTAAAAAACGTACTGCACGGAAAGCAGAAGTTCTATCGACTGGAACAAAGGTTTCTATTACCATGCTACGTCGACCAAGTCTCGAGTCGGAAGTTCCAAAGTCCAGTGTATCGAGCGGACTCCGTTTAATATGTCAAAGCTAGTTCGGTCGGACTATGCCCGAGTCTTCCGCCACAACTTGCAACTAGTTTACGTGCTGGCAACTTGTAGCACAGATTTGCGGCCGCTGCCAGGATCGGAGTCAGTATTCCCGGGGCCCAATGGAGCTGTTACTGCGCCCCGATGGAGAAGTGAGTTTAGTCTGTGGACGTCTTACATTTGAGGCAACAGCACCGTCTGTTCATCTTACGTTATATTCTGTGATCACCAGGGATGGTAGTGAAGGTGTTAGTGATTAGTGATAGAATTCGAATTACTTAAATCTTACATAAAAAATAGAGTACAAAAAATAGATATAAAGAGAATTCGGTCATCTGGGTCATTTGTGAAAATGGGGGTGCCCCAGGGTTCAGGTCTGGGCCCATTTCTTTTTCTTGTATATATAAATGACTTGCCCTTTTAATACAAAACATGTTCAGTATAGTTTTATTTGCCGATGACACTTCGCTGATTTTTAAAATTAGCAGAAAAGATTGTGAACTTGCTGAAGTACATAATACTCTCACGCAAATTCTTAACTGGTTTAGTGTAAATAACCTGGCATTAAATACAAAGAACACTAAATGTATTAAATTCTCCCAAGTGCCAAGTTTCATCCTGATCCGTCCAGTAGTTGAAGCGTGATTGAGTAACAAACATACAAACATCCAAACATCCAAACTTTAGCATTTATAATATTAGTGGGATAGGATTTGACGGCAGAAATGAATCGGAGGGGGTAACCACCTTGTGGTGAACTCCTACTATTGAGTAAGCCTTTGTTCTAGAGAAGATGTCTTTAGCGAATTCTTGTGTGGATCACAACAAAAGTTTGGCTTCTTTAAGCGAGCTATACATAGATTCCCGACACGGGGACAAGGTCGGAAGACAGTCTCTCAACATCTTCTGATTTATGCAAAGGTGGCGATGTTGTTCGCAACACATCACGTCAAGGGGTATCACGTATTGCACACAGTGGCTATACATCGTCTCTGCCTACCCCTCTGAGACTAACACGTGAGCAATATGTATGTATGTACTAAATAAAATTATACTACCAGCTATATTATTCATGAAGGGGTCATCTAACTCCAGCCCTGGTTCAAAACAGTTTTCATATGCGCAAGTATCTGAAGTAACTTGGGATTAATGATTTGAAGTTGTTTACATACAATTTCCTGGGGGTCTAATCTTGAAGTTTAAGTTGTGCAGGGTGAAGTAATAATCGGTGGTTCTCGTGTGTGTCGTAAGGGATTGCACCAGTGACGGGTAGCAGCGTTCGCCTGTGTATATTAAGATCATTACGGCCTGCCAAGCGTAGTGATTATGCAAATGCCCCAATGAACAGCCCACCAAAAGTGGCATTCTATTGGGGAGGCTTATGTCTAGTAGTGGACGTATTTCGGCTGATGATGAGTCATCAGTTACAGGGGAATGATACACTGAGAAAAAATAAGCAGCCCTCCTACTTACATAAGGATAAAAATATACCACTATTACGTAAGTAGCCGCCCCCATTATAAATGGTGTCGCCTACAACTGATTCAGTAGCCGGCCACATTACTAAGTAACCACACTACGTAATAATGTGGCCGGCTTAAATTTTTTTCTCAGAGTTTAAATGCAAGTTGTGTAATAATGGCAATTGTCATCGTGATTTAAATCTCTTTCTCTCGCTGTCGCCCTGACCTGCGACCGCTTGGACTCCTCAGCCGGAGGGCGTCCGTCTGGCCATTTTGATTTTAATAAATAAAAACGTAAACTTCGCGTATCTGTACATTGACGATATTTGCAAAAAAATAAATTAAGGTGGGGGGGGGTCTAAGGATAAGTAACAGAACACATTTCAATAATTTTTTGTCTGTTTATCTGTTTGTTTGTGCACGCATCACTTAAAGACTACTGAACCGATTTTGACATACTTTTCAAAGAAACATAGGGCTTAACTCGGAGTAACATTTAGGCTTTATTTTATCGCAATTAGTTTACTCAATCAAAAGTTATGGACATTTTTAGTTTTTAAATCGATTAGGTAAGGTTAGTATGCAATATAACAAAGAAGTATAGTTTTAATGTTCGGTACTATTCCGATTGCGATGAGTTTGTACTACATTTGGAGTTGTAGTGGGAGCGGGAGCGGGAGCGGGAGTGGAAGTGGGAAGGGGAACGGATCCTGTAGTCAACGCGGGCGGAGCCGCGGGCACAGCTAGTAATAAATATTAATTACATGTAGATAAACAAATCCTAAATTAGGATTTTCTCCTGTGCTATGGAAGTTAAACAAGGATAAGACAAGTCATACATTTAACATCCAGACCGGGACCAACTTGTACAGATTGTACCAAGTTGTCTGTCCCCATTTTTTTTGTATAATTTTAATCATATGTAGGTAGTAGGTAATAGTAGGTAGTTAATTTGATACCTAAACTTTGCCATCAGGCTTGAGAAATTAATCTAACTTAATGTACCCTTAGATGCCTTAGGGAGGGACTTCAGCCCTTTGTGGGCCCACCAGTAAGTGCTTTTACATCGTTCCTAAGTTAACAATGTTTTCTCTCCCTAATTAGTCTATGAGATTAGCATGAATTGTGTTAAATACACTTCATATATTAACAATTACTGAATGAAATCTAAATCTAAGTTAATGTCAAAAAATACTAGATTACTAAATATTGACGCTACGGTTAAATAACGTTAATATTTAGTATATAATTAAATGTTCTGCGTAGTAACTGCACAAGTTTCAAAGTGAATGTGAAAGAGTTGTGGCTACTTGCGTGGAACAGAGCGATTGTTTGGAATGCTCCATCTAGTAGTACATAGAGATCGTTGATTAGATTAGATTTATTTATTTCACTTTTACATCTCAAAATTTCAATTTTAGATAACATTCTAGAATAGTAAAGGGATCGTTATAAAATAAATTAAAAAACAAAATATAAATTACAATGTCAACAATTAAAATAATTTCACAGTATATAACATACTATCTATGTCAGTATATAATATTAAAATAAATTTCAAAATACAGTTGGTATTAAATTATTACATATTAAATTGTACGTCAGAGGGCCCATCAACGATCTCTATGTACTACTAGATGGAGCGTTCCAAACAATCGCTCTGTTCTACGCAAGTAGCCACAACTCTTTCACAATCACTTTGAAACTTGTGCAGTTACTACTCAGAACATTTAATTATTTACTAAATATTGACATTATTTAACTGTAGCGTCAATATTTAGTAATAATTAAATGTTCTGCGTAGTAACTGCACAAATTTCATTGTGAATGTGAAAGAGTTGTGGCTACTTGCGTGGAACAGAGCGATTGTTTGGAACGCTCCATCTAGTAGTACATAGAGATCGTTGAGGCCCATATTTTTTTTTTTAGAAAATTCATTAATATAATAATATTCATTTTCCAACAAAAGGTTTTTCAGTCGTCGACTAAACGTTTTAATCATTGGTTTCGTTACGTAGATCTGCAGGCAGATTAACTATGTTCGAGGTAAAGAAGCCGGTATAACTCGGGGAAAAATGAAAATGAAAATATCTCAGACATTCACACCAATTATCCAGTCCCAAACTAGACAAAGCCTGTGGTATGGTTACTAGATAACGGATAGACATACTTAAATAAATATATAAACATCAAAGACTTGGGTACAAACATTCATATTCATCATACGAACATTTGCCCCTAGCGGGATTCGAACCCGCAACCTCCGGCGTGGCAGTCCGAGAGCTACCCCGTTCCGCCACTTGTAATTACTCGTCTATTTAATATTTTGTCAAATGCCTGTGTCTGGACGGAAGAGGCAAAGTCATCGCTTTTCAGTTCCCTGTCCGTGTGCGTACAGCACACTTGCGTTACGGACAGGGGACTGAGAAGCGATGACTGTGCGTCCGTCCGACACGACAGGCCGACAGGCCAATTCGACGGAAAAAAACAGCTTCAGTCGAAATGGAGAACTGCGGGAAAAGGTTCGCATTATTTTCCCTCTACGGGTCGCTTTCTAAAATAATTTAAGGAGCATTGTTATTTTTTGAAGGAAAGAAGGAATTTCCCCAATCTTCCCGGGGGTTCCTTCAATGTCACTAAGGGATTACACTAATTACATGCAGCAGCGTTCTCCTGTGCATACTAAGATCATTACTGCGATCACCAATCTGCCTGCCAAGCGTGGTGATTATGTCAAATCTCCAAATGGACAGCCCACATGTGGCATTCTGTTAGGGAGGGTTGTGTTCAGCAGTGGACGTATTTCGGCTGATTATGAAACAATTGTCTAATCCCAAACTAGGATTTTCTCCTGTGCTATGGAAAGGACAATTTACAATTATAACATCCAGGCCGAGACCAAATGTATAAAGTTTTCTGTCCCCAGTTGGAATCGAACTCACGACCTCTGGCGGTCGAGTCCAATAACCAAGACTCTAGGCCGACGAGGCGGTCAGCTTAATCGAGTATTTTGCCAAATTTATTTTTCGTTCCCTCACTGCTGAGGATCGCAACCGTATCAAATGCGCCTCCACGCATAGCGGTCATTGGCCATTCTCGCCTCCTCACCATTCTCCCCCCGCAACTCCTCTGAGCGAGGATCACGCAGGTACGCAACATAACACCTACCAGTAGGTAGGTAGGGCGAGAGGACTGAATCTACGCTACCTTGGGCCCCAGGCAAATTAAATTAAAGAAAGTAAAGAGTAAAGTAGGAAAAGAGTTCCCACTTCCCCTCTAGCAAATAGGAGTGTAGCAATGAAACGATGACCAGAGTGGTCAGGTTGGAGAGGTTGGGGGTTCGATGTGGCCAAGATAAGCCTAGCCACATAGTTGAACACCACGGACGTATCATTGGCCAGTCACACCGCTCCATATAAGGATCCGCCAGCCACCCCCCTCACCGGATCTGACCACCTCGTCGGAGCTCGTCCTATGGCACGCCTGCCCTCCACTTTTCCCAGGATGATGAGCTTCTCCAGGACAAATAGACTGACAAAATAATTTTCGCTATAAGGTTATTTGTTTTTACGGATCCCTGAAAACACTGCACCAGCCAGCCGCTCAATTATTACCTAACTTTCTTCACTTCAATGTTAGAGTTGTTGGAAAGCAACGATCTCTATGTACTACTAGATGGAGCGTTCCAAACAATCGCTCTGTTCCACGCAAGTAGCCACAACTCTTTCACATTCACAATGAAACTTGTGCAGTTACTACTCAGAACATTTTATTATTTACTAAATATTGACATTATTTAACCGTAGCGTCAATATTTAGTAATAATTAAATGTTCTTTGTAGTAACTGTACAAGTTTCATTATAAATGTGAAAGAGTTGTGGCTACTTGCGTGGAACAGAGCGATTGTTTGGAACGCTCCATCTAGTATTACTTAAAGATCGTTGTTGGAAAGAAAGCGAATTGAAAAAGTAGCAACTCTTTATGAAACGTAGAGAAACAAAGAGTGTGTTTGTCCCCAATATATCGGGTCGTGGGAGGAGGCAAGGGGGGTGCAGTATTGGCAACAGTGAAATATGTCAGGCAATAAGGAAAACACAACGACCGAGAATGTACTTGATGGCACACTATTAATAATAACCATTGTATCGATTAATCTTTACTTCTTACTTTCTTGGCTTTCTCCATTCTTGTTCCTTTTTTAGATTGTCCTTAAAACACGCCTGGAACCAATATTGCTTCATCATCATGTCAGCCTCTAGACGACATAGGCCTCCCCAATAGAATACCACTTTTGGTAAGTTGTCCATTAGGGCATTTGCCAAAATCACCACGCTTGGCCGGCGAATTGGTGATCGCAGTAATGATATTAACATACACACACAGGAGAACGCTGCTGCTCGTGCCTGGTGCAAGTAAGTTCCTTATTACGGCACAAAATTTCAGACACACTAGGAATTACAACCTAGCTTCAGTAGCCACTTACCACCAGCTTAGCTGACTTACCCACTTGTCAATTAATTTCGTAAAATATGGTTCCCGGGCATTCATCGAGCCACCCCCAGTCTTCCCGTGGGCGATTGCACCAAGGACAAGCGCTCTATATTAAGATTATTACTGCAATCACCAATCAGGCTGCCAAGCGTGGTGATTATGGCAAATCCCCCAATGGACAACTTACCAAAGAGTGGTATTCTATTTGGGAGGGTTGTGTACAGCAGTGGACGTATTGTGTGGTTTCCAGTTTAGAAAACGACCACCCCCAGTTTTCTCGTAGGTTTCGTCAAGGCTATTAGAGATTGCACCAGGGACGTGAAGCAGCTTTCTCCTGTGTATATTAAGATCATTACGTATCATTGCTGCGATCGCCAATCCGCCTGCAAGCGTGGTGATTATCGCAAATCCCTAAATGGACAGCCCACCAAAAAGCGTGGTGATTATGGCAAATCCCTCAATGGACAGCCCACCAAAAAGCGTGGTGATTATGGCAAATCCCTCAATGGACAGCCCACAAAAAAGCGTGGTGATTATGGCAAATCCCTCAATGGACAGCCCACCAAAAAGCGTGGTGATTATGGCAAATCCCTCAATGGACAGCCCACTAAAAAGCGTGGTGATTATGGCAAAGCCCTTAATGGACAGCCCACCAAAAAGCGTGGTGATTATGGCAAATCTCTCAATGGACAGCCCACCAAAATTAGCATTCTATTGGGGATGGTTGTGTTCAGCAGTGGGCGTTTCTCGGCTGACACATACACTAACTACATCCATGTCAATTTGCCTAATCAAAATCTGATATTTAGATAAAAATATACGATTTTTTTACTGTTAAATTCTAATTCTGTTTTCCGCGACTCGGGGTAGCTCTCTGACTGCCACGCCGGAGGTTGCGGGCTCGAATCCCGCTAGGGGCAAATGTTCGTGTGATGAATATGAATGTTTGTATCCAAGTCTTGGATGTTCATATATTTATTTAAGTATGTCTAACCGTTATCTAGTAACCATACCACAGCCCTGCCTAGTTTGGGACTGGATAATTGGTGTGAATGCCTGAGATATATATTTATATTATTATTATCGTGCTTTAGGAATTTTACGTTTTCATAATGAACTATGTGACGTACGTGAATCTTAGCTGTACTCATGTCCATTTATAATGTCATTCATGTTAGTTCCGTACGAATGCAATTTTAATATCACATTTTCTGCAAAGCGCATAACCCACTTACGCCGCGTGCTCGTTGGCGGTTCGTAGTCATTATCTTGTCGTTATCTGGAATAGGGACGTGCGCTGATCGCATTCGATACCAACTTCCTGGCTTTCAAGGCACATGCCGGTGTATTCTGCTGATTAAGTCAAGTCTCTTTTGTTTGATATTTTATTCTCGTTCTGTATTTCTTCAAGATTATCGTTATTACTTATACCAAAGGTATCATACTAATATTATAAACGCGAAAATTTGTAAGTATGTATGGATGTTGATGGATGATGAAATATTCACGCTAGATTGATGATTAACAAACTTTTTACATAATTAATCAAAGAAGTATCTCTCTGATTCGCTATCTTTTGTATTTTAGTTAAAATACTAGGATTTTTCTAGCTAAAATCCGCCATTTGCTATTATTTTGCGACATCCTATCCTACTAATATTATAAACGAGAAAGTTTGTAAGTATGGATAGATGTTTGTTACTCTTTCACGTAAAAACTACTGAATGGATTTTAATGAAACTTTACAATAATATAGCTTATACATCAGAATAACACATAGGCTACAATATATAAAGATATTGTGTGAATCGTCTAAAATATCAAGTAAGTAGGAAAAAATCTACCATCTGCGAGCTAATCTGACGTGCGCTACCAAAACCGCTAGAGTTACACATATGTAATGTATGATGGAAATGTTTATCTTAAATAGTCCTACAAAAAAGCTACTCGAAATACTAATCGTGCGCAGACGAAGTCGCGGGCACCAGCTAGTATTACATACATATGATAGATATTTATGGTTACTGTTATTCCAGCCTGCGTTCATACCACACACTCGCGTTGTTTTCTTAGTTGTTTGTTCTTAATATCTACAAAAGAGCGCTGTCTTTGAAGTATCAGATTTGTAATGAGGAGATCCGACGAAGAACGAAGGTAATCGTCATAGTTGAAAGGATTGGCCAGCTGTAGTGGCAGTAGGCGGGCCGCGTCTATCGCAGAACCGACTACCATACGGGTAGACCAGTCCCACCACCTCCCATGGCCTTTCGACGTCAAGGTCATATTTATTTATATTTATTTTATATATTTTCTCCAAGCTATCTTTACAAAAGTATTAAAGGCTTAAATTAACTTAATTAGCAGTCAAATAGCAAGGAAGATTGTTATGGGGACTGACGCTTGGACTTAGGGAATCCCTGTATTCCAGGACGCCAGGTCTCCACCCCACGGGAAGGACAAAGTTATTTCGCCAGTTAAAATTGAAAGATGTGTTCGTGTGTGTGTGGGGGGGGAGGGTGTGTGTGTGGGGGGGGGGGGGATGCGTGTGAGTGTGTGTCTGGTGTTAGTATTCAAGTTAGTATTCAATTCATATATACTACCTACACATATATATATATATATATACACATATACATACATACACATACAATTAACATAGGTATAGGCCGAAACACGGGGGAGGTGCTCTTGTCTGAGCACTACCACTGGGGCAGATGAGGATTAGAGTGAAGCCCGCGGACCGGCACGCGCAGGGTGGGACTCTGCCAGATGAACCGACGATCTGAAGAACGTGGCCGGAAGCGGCTGGATGCGGAGGGCGAAGGACCGGGTGTGGTGGCGTTCATTGCGTAAGGCCTATATTCAGCAGTGGACGTCTAAGAGCTGATATGATGATAATAATGAATCGGATTTTATCCAAACGTAAATCAATTAATTTTTTTCTTCATTGTTGGTTTAGAGCCTGGTGATTACTTAATGAGACTTACCACTGTTTTACACGGTCCGGAGGTGAATCCTGGCGACCTGAATTTACAGGGTAACGGGTGAGTAACCTAGTTCAGGCACCAGACTGACAAAAAATAATTTGTGGAGTATACAGGTTTCTTTAGGTTATGCCGTGTGGTTTCCGGTAGAGTAGAATAGGACCACTCCAACTCTTCCCTGGAAGTCGTACAAGGCGACTAAGGGAATACATTATAAAAAATCAACCAGGCCTCCCCAACCCGTCTGGCCAGCGCGGGGAGTGTAGGCCAAATCCTCCGTCTGTCTCCGGCAGATGAGAGAGGGTTGTGCTCCTGCAGTGGAGACAAAAATAACCTGATGATGATGACAGGTTTCTATTGTCTCTCACAAAGGGTTTTATAATTTATGTCTGTATTTAGCTTTTAAATTTTAAGAATACATTATAATATTTAGTGTACATGAAACGCAATATTTTTAAAATTTTATTTGTTATTCTCAACTTTATTCATATAAATACAGTAATTATAAGAAAATCAATTATTTACAACATGTGTACGCCGTCCAACCCCTCGTGGTGAGGCATAGTCCCTAGGACGCTGGCGCTATTACCTCGCTGGATGGCCAGGCTTACACGTTGTGCGAGGTAGGCGCCAGCGCTGAGGTCTCCGCTTTTGTTTTTTTTTATTATTGGTACAAACAAAAATATATTTTATTGTAATGTATGTATGTGTCAGATAAGAAGTAAGTCTAAGTAATTTGTTTCAGTGCTCTGCAAATCATATCGGAGCCGAACACCTGGCGACCTTTTTTACCATTCTTAAATATTTCTTCAAAAGTACTGACTGGTATAATTCCTCTTGACAGCTATAAATCAGGTGGGTATTTAATTAGTGGAGACGGCAGACAGTTGATTGGGCCAAGTCACGCCATGCCCCGCGCCGGACCACGTTGGTCCACAATACTACTAAGTTTTTTTAAATCTTTATTTAAAGAGCTATGTCATAAAAAGTCAAAGTCAAAGTCAAAATCATTTATTGCATATGAGTACACTTGGTACATTTATACACGTCATTTTTTTATCGACTACCGCTTCCTAGGTGTTAGCGCTGTGAAGAAGAAACGGCGCAACAAACTTCACGCAACACATCTTTTAAAAATCAAGTTTGCATACAATTAATAACGATTTTGCGAAGTTGAATTAACATTAGTACCAGGCATCTTTGTCATTCAAATAATCGTTTATTTTATAATAGGCTTTCTTACAAAGTTGTTCTTTAATGTGAATCTTAAACTTTCTGTTCGTCATATTTAAGATTTCCTCTGGTAGTTTGTTGTAGAAGCGTATACATTGCCCCGTGAACGATTTACTGACCTTACTTAGTCTTAAATCTGGTAAAACAAGTTTATTTTTATTTCTTGTATTATAACTATTATTGTATAAAAATGACTATGTCGCTCTATAAGTATTATATTTTATAACTATCTATTTCTAGTAGCAATTTTATATAATTTATACAATTTCACAGCCAAAACTGACAGAGGAAAGGCCAAGACACTGTTACAGCCATCTACTTGCAAAACATCTCATTCTCAAAAATTTGCCTCCTGTACGACTCGTTCCGGACGCACTCCACCAACACGTGGTAGGCACTGTCACATCCCCCCTTCAATGTTACGTCCCCCATAACATACTAGTACGGCTGGTAGTACACGCTACAGGGCTGACGCCCGTCATAGATTTATATTTTTCATGGATTTCTAGATTTACTTATGTTTTAATTTAAGGTACATAATTGATATGGCTAACTGCTGAAAAACTTACCTGGAGGAGGCTGGGGGAGGCTTTTGTACAAAAATGCGGTCATTTGTACTGACGAAGGACTTACCTGAAAATAAAAACATTAACAATTTAATACTAAATAGAGATTAAATATTATTAAAAATTACTTTGAGTGAAATCCATTAAGGAGCAATTTTTTTAATGTTCTGTACCGACGCTGAACAATAAATTAGAAAGAGAAGCACTTATGTTGTTGACCATGACTTTGTCACGAAATCTCGGTGCTGACATCCCTATAATAATTTACACACACACGCAAACATATACGGAGAGGCTACTGCTCCCGTAGTAGTGATAGGTAATTAAATCAGCTCGATTGTATGAAGTGTCGGGGGTTGCCCCACTGGGGCCACAATGGGGCCACTGGAGGCCACAACGACTGCTAATAAGCAGTTGAGATTGTAACTCACGCCGCTATCTCTAGTTACCCGTTTACCGTTTCGCAGATAACAGGAAGATATATTGTTTACATTTAATTTTAGTTTGCGCAAGATAGTTTAAGGGCCAATAAAATTTAAAACGAACTACACAGAGCTTTCAGACTAACGTGGTGAGTGAAATTAATTGTTCCGTAGGGTGAATACTTAGTTACAACAGCGTCTAAAAACGCTCTGAATGTTGTTTGTCAATCATTTAGACTACAATACAAACACACACACACCAATTACGAGTGTTGGCCGTGGAAGAACTTTTTAAAAAAATATACTTTTATTAATTACTTATTTTAATTTCAAATAGTTTTACATTAATATAAATTTTCTTAATCTAATTTGATCGCGATGATCACGTCTTAACGCTACCTCGATCGGAGCGCATAAGCATCCGTTTTATTAATTAATTGTCCCACGGTCACTTTGGAATGTCGGTTGCGAAATTATACGACACATTACTTTGAAACGGTTTCCTGGGAACTTGGTTAACAAAGTTAAGCTTGCCGGCCATGTACGTGTACATAACACACCCCAACACACCAGCCTGCACAAATATATTTTTTATGTGTATTTGTTGTTTTTATTTTTGACCTTAATTTTTTTAAATTTACTTTATTAATATCTCAGGTTCTAAGTGCCGTATCAAGATGAAACATGCACCAGGTTTTAAATTAAACCTCCAGCAAGACAACTGTGAAAACTGCATCAAATTTAATTCAGTAGTTTTTGCGTGATGAGGTAACAAATATACAGACAGACAACAATTCTAAAAACAATTGTTTTGGCTTCTATTGGCCCTATAAAGTCCCCTCATACACATTTTTCTACAATATCTCCCATGTACAGACATAGACCAGCTACAGTTTTAATATTCATCTGGATTACTTAATAAAGAATTGGGTTTCAAACATGAATAACATTCTTTCCAAAAAAAAAAGATTTTCAGGCTAGATTGATGGTTAACAAACTTTTTACAGAATTAATCAAAGAAGTATCTCTCTGATTCCCTATCTCTTGGATTTTAGTTAAAATACTAGGACTTTTCTAGCTAAAATCTGCCATTTGCTATTATTTTGCGACATCCTATCCTACTAATATTATAAACGAGAAAGTTTGTAAGTATGGATGGATGTTTGTTACTCTTTCACGTAAAAACTACCGAATGGATTCTAATGAAACTTTACAATAATATAGCTTATACATCAGAATAACATATAGGCTACAATTTATAAAGATACTAGCTGTGCCCGCGGCTCCGCTCGCGTGGACTACACAAATATCTTAATTATATTATAAACGCGAAAGTTTGTAAGTATGGATGGATGTTTGTTACTCAATCACGTTTCAACCACTGGACTGAACGGGGTGAAACTTGGCACACATATAGATTAGGTCCTGGAATAGGACATAGGATAGTTTTAATCCCGAAAAACATCCCATTCCTACGGGAAATACATAATAATTTGTGATGTTAAAATGTCCACGCGGACGAAGTCGCGGGCAACAGCTAGTATAATATAATATAGTGTATTTTACGTATAAGTAACACAACGTATTGACTTAACCAAGTGTAGACACTCGTACAAATGGGACGATAAAACGAACGCGACAAGCCAAATTGGCCCTTATGACGCGTCCCATCGGAACCGATAGCTATATGGAGATCACTGAGTGGCCGTTACAGGGGAAACTCTATCGTAATCGACTCACTTATTAGCAGTTAGTAGTTATTTGTGTGTCAGTTTGTGGGTGTGGTTTCCGGTAGAGTAGAATAGGACCACTCCAACTCTTCCCGTGGATGTCGTACAAGGCGACTGAGGGAATACATTATAAAACGTCAATCTGGCCTCCCCAACCCGTCCGGCCAGCGCCTGGAGTGTAGGCTAAATCCTCCGTCTGTCTCCGGCAGATGAGAGAGGGTTGTGCTCCTGCAGTGGAGACAAAAATAACCTGATGATGATTACCGTAACTACATAGTTACAAAGTAACAGATATATCACTCCCTAGAAAACGACCATAACTACTATTTTCTTCACCCACTGTCAGACATTACACGCAAAAATGTGCCTAAGGTGATCGACTTAACGTTGTTATCCCACTGACATTATAAATTCGATAGTTTAGATGTTTGTACTCAATCATGCTTCAACCACTGGATGGATCGTTATGAAACTTGGCACACATATATGTTAGGTCATGGAATAGGACATGGGATAGTTTTTATTGCGAAAAAACATCTCATTCCTACGGTATATACATAATAATTTGTGATGTTAAGTTGTCCACGAGGACGAAGTCGCGAGCAACAGCTAGTAATAAATAAACCGTACTTAAATTTAGAATAACTCATTGGAACGGACGGGGTTTGAACCCATAACATCATGAACGTGAGGCGAGTTCACAACCAACCAGACAACCACGGCTCATATAAGTTAAGTCTAGTCTAAATACCTCTACAAACTAGTGCAGTGCTCTCGCCCACAGCTGTCCAAATACCTAGATTCCGTGGCTCCGTCCACAGACCCAGGTACCCACATCTAACGAGCACGCAGCGAGATGAATAGCCAGCGGTTACCGCGCCCGGCCCCGATTGACGGCGGGCGTCTATTCTCGAACCTCTGCGCCCCACTCGACCCAGTTGGGGCGCATTGTGGCTACCCAGGCCGGTAGCTTGTTTTGTGACAGTGCATCCAATTAAAAGTGTTGCGAAAAGCAAGGTTTTGTAACACTATCTTAGTTAGCCTACTGATTATCAGACAAGCAAAATCACTTCCCATATCTAAACACCTTCTGCGTGTTCACTGTGAATTTCAAGGCTACTGAACATCCTACTTAATATTATAAACGCGAAAGTTTGTAAGTATGGATGGATGTTTGTTACTCTTTCGCGTAAAAACTACTAAATGGATTTTAATGAAACTTTACAGTAATATAGCTTATACATCAGAATAACACATAGGCTACAATTCATAAAGATATTGCGTGAATTGTCCAAAATATCAAGTAAGTAGGAAAAAATCTACCATCTGCGAGCTATTCTGGCGTGCGCTGCCAAAACCGCTAGAGTTACACATATGTAATGTATGATGGACATGTTTACCTTAAATAGTCCTACAAAAAAGCTACTCGAAATACTAATCGTGCGCAGACGAAGTCGCGGGCACCAACTAGTTAAATTATACAATTCATAGTTAATACAGTCAAACAAATTTTATAAAACATCAATCAGGCCTTCCGAACCCGTCTGGCCAGCGCGGGGAGTGTAGGCCAAATCCTCCGTCTGTCTCCGGCAGATGAGAGAGGGTTGTGCTCCTGCAGTGGAGACAAAAATAACCTGATGATGAATCTTCTAAAGAATTTAGAAAGAAACAATAACATAATTTTTAAATATAGGTACAATTCAAGAAGCTGTATGGCTTTGACCATTGCCTATTGTGGGATGAGTAGCCAAATATGGCGGCGCAAAATGGCTGCTGAATTGTCTATGAAAATTATATTCCCTAAATCACAAAATTGCTTGTAACTATTTATTTAATTGATATATCACTCTGTATTTCTAAGCTGATAATATACAAAAGGATTAAAACCAAAACTAATTTAATTAATTCAGATTTCCGATCTGTAAGGTGTTTGTGACATTTATTTTACTTCTCTTGACAATTCTTTAAAATTTGGCCGTCTTTGTTTATGTACAAATTCAGTTGCCCGAAAATATGATTCCAAAAGTTCAATCATGTATTGGAACGTATATTTCATTCCAGATTAATAGTCCTATGAAAACAAACGCATTTGCGTCTCGAAAACAAAATACACAATAGATGGTGTTCCTAAGTGGACTGCAAAGTTTACATGGTAATACAAACCTGTTTTTGCTGCTGGTGACCCTTTCATGTATATGTTACCGAGACGTAAATAGCGTTGGTTTTCATAGGACTATTAATCTGGAATGAAATATAATTTCACATGTATATCCGAACGTAGTTAATAATTTATTAAAGTTAAAACTCGGGTACATTTGCGACGACTTCCGTGGCGGAACGGGTAGCTCTCGGACTGCCACGGCGGAGGTTGCGGATTCGAATCCCGCTAGGGGCAAATGTTCGTATGATGAATATGAATGTTTGTACCCAAGTCTTGGATGTTTATATATTTATTTAAGTATGTCTATCCGTATCTAGTAACCATAGCACAGGCTCTGCCTAGTTTGGGACTGGATAATTGGTGTGAATGTCTGAGATATTTATTTATTTATTTATCGAGAGCCACAAATTATCCTTCAATACCGCAGGTTAGCCCCTGGCATTAAGGCTTCTTCCACACCATGTTTGTAGCAAAAGTCAACGTCTTGACAATGTCTTTAGAATACCGATGAGCTTCCCACTCGTGTGCGGCATCCAGTTCCAGTCCCATTATCATACGTCCACTATAACAAAGCGCTTGTAAATTTTTTCATAAGTCACCGCATGCCCTCCCGGAGGAAACATTTTTACTTGGGGCCGACGATAAATCTGCGCCCAAACAAAGGAAGAGGCGGACTTCGCTCCGAATATATCATCTGAAGTGATACAGGACGGGCCCGGGGGAGGGGGCGGCTGCGGGGGTGCGGTATCAACTTCCCCGTAATTTGGGATATTGCCGATATCAGTCAATTTCTTTTTGTGTGAACATTATATTTTACTAGCTGTTGCTCGCGACTTCGTCCGTGTGGATATCTTAACATCATAAATTATTATGTATTTCCCGTAGGAATTGGATGTTTTTTCGGGATACAAACTATTCTATGTCCTATTCCAGGACCTAACCTATATGTGTGCCAAGTTTCATCCCGATCCGTCCAGTGGTTGAAGCGTGATTGAGTAATAAACATCCAAATATCCAAACTTTCGCATTTATAATATTAGTAGGATAGGATGATGATCCTAGGATGCAAAGTATGATTGTTGTTGATGACGATGACAAAGTACAACCATCAATGGGGTGAGGTCATTACCGTAATTGCAAAAGATAATGAAAAAGAATCATCAGTCGAAATACGAATACGTCCACTGCTGAACATCAGCCTTCCCAATAAAATCCCACTATTGGTGGGCTGTTCATTAGGGGATTTGCCATAATCACCAAGCATGGCAGGCGGGTTGTTGATATGCACAGGAGAACGCTGCTAACCGTCCCTGGTGCAATGCCTTAGTCGCCTTGACGACACCCACGGTAAGATTGGGGGTGGCTCTATTCTAAGCCGGGAACAAAAAAAAATTTAAACACTTCGTGGTTAGATTGATCGTTGATAGTAAAATTGTCGGCCCCGTAGCCTAATTGGTAGTACACCTTCCTGCAAAGCTCGGGGTCGCGGGTTCGAATCCCGCCCACGGCAAACATTCGTGTGATGAGCACTTGTGTTTGTCTTGTGACTGGATGACTTATGTATGTATATCAGCTGTCTGATACCCATATTACAGGCTCTGCCTAGTTTGGGATCAGATAGCCGTGTGTGAAATCATCATCAGCTTATTTTTGTCTCCACTGCAGGAGCACCACCTTCTCTCATCTGCCGGAGACAGACGGAGGATTTGGCCTTCACTCCCCGCCCTGGCCAGTGTGTGTAATGCCCCCACATATATTTTTTTTGTTTAAAATAACGTTTGACTATAATTGTAAAGAGTGTTTTAGCAAGCTTCAGTTATTGTCTGTTTTTTTTGGAAGTCCCTACGCCAAAATAGATTAAGTTTTTAGCCTAGAATTCCACGTAGAAATTAACCGTCATACAACCCGCTAACATGAAAACCGTGTTACTTTTAAATGCACTAATTCGCCTAGAAAGCATTGCACGCGATTATTCTATTTATTCAGCGATTTATCATAGAAATACCAAACCGAGTAATTTTACCTTCACAGAGTTGTTTAAGAATATTAACATGAAATGGTCTTTGACTGGGCTGTTGCCTCCTGTCAGGCTAGTCTCGTTTCGCACGCTATGTGAAAATAAAGAAAAATAAAATTTGCTCTACATTTTCCTGAACATTCAGTGCGAGCGACGTCAAAGGCGATTACGTTTTTGCAGACTTCAGACGTTATCTAATTAAAAAACGTTTGAAACGTCAGACAGACTAAAATCACAAATGACCCAATCCACACTTAATGACCAGAACGAAAAACAAATGAAGGTTACGAGTAGAATGAACCCTATATTAGAATATTTCTCTCTTCTGTCTGAGTTTATAATTTACAAATTACTTTGGACCTTCTCCTATTCTTTTTCTTCATTAGATCTCACCGAATCGTTTCCTGACGGAAAACTTAGTCTTTAATATATCTTGGAAGGTATCAAAAGTGTTGCAATCATTCTCTGACACAGACTTTAGTCCTTAAAATATCTTGGAAGGTATCAAAATTATATCATCTCACATAATCGTTCCGTAACGGAGAACATAGTCTTAAAAATATCTCGAAAAGTATCAAATTGTAGCATTCTACGTAATCGTTCCCTGACGGAGAACATAGTCTTTCAAAATATCTTGGAAGGTATCAAAAGTGTTGCAATCATTCTCTAACACAGACCATAGTCCTTAAAATATCTTGGAAGGTATCAAAATTGTAGCATCTTACGTATATTCTATACATTACGTATATTTTTTTTGTTTAAAATATCTTGGAAGGTATCAAAATTGTAGCATCTTACGTAATCGTTCGCTAACGGACAACACAATACACATTCTCGCACAACACATAAAAAAATTCCATCTCACCTAATCGTTCCCTAACGGAGAATATTGTATTTAAAATATAATTGGAAAGTATCAAAATTTTTGCACATCACTTAATCGTTGCCGATGAAGGTGGCCGGTAGCTGCTGGATGCGGAGGACGGAAGACCGGGTGTGGTGGCGTTCATTGGGGAAAGCCTATGTCTAGCAGTGGACTTCTAGGAGCTGACATGATGTTCCCTAACGGAGAACACCGTCTTTAAAATAACTCGTAAGATATCAAAATGACACAATTTTGATACCTTCCGAGCTATTTAAAAGACTATGTTCTTCGTCAGGGAAAGATTGGGTGATATAAGAATTTTACTCTATAGTAGAGTTGAGAATAATAGTCAATTATTACTTCTAAATATTTTTCCAATTTAAATAATGTACGAGTACTTCCGAAGTACTCGACGTCGAGTAGTTCATAATTTCGTTAGTAATACAATACTTCACTTCGTTGAAGTAGACGGGCCCTACGGGATACTTGTAAACCCGAACAGCTACAATTAATCTAAGTGCATGGATAACAACGGTTAAGTGCGAGTCGGACTTGCGCACCCAGGGTTCAGTAGCTTGAAAGGAATATAGGAAGTTATTTAAGTTTGTAAAGGACTTATGCAAATTTCTAAAAAAAAACGGTGCTACTCGTAGTTAGAGACATGTCCTGTAATCCCACTAATATTATAAATGCGAAAGTTTGGATGTTTGTTACTCAATCACGCTTCATCCACTGGACGGACAGGAATGAAACTTGGCACACATATAGGTTAGGTCCTGGAATAGGACATAAGATAGTTTCCATTTATTTATTTTTTATGTCAGACAATCACTCCAATTATCCAGTCCCAAACTAGGCAGAAACTGTGCTATGTTACTGGATAACGGATACACATACTTAAATAAATATATAAACATCCAAGACTTGGTGTTTTTTTTAAACGATAAAACATCTTATCCCTACGGGAAATACATAATAATTTGTAATGTTAAGTTGTTCACGCGGACGAAGTCGCGGGCAACAGCTAGTATTTACATAAACCTCTATCAAGTCTAATTTTTCATCATAAACGGCATATAAGAATACTAAAACCTATGTTGGAATTTACAAATGATACCCCATTTGTCCTAGAAACCACATTTTAAACCCCCCCCCCCCCCCCTTCCTCCACACAAACCTACTGCTCCTTTTGCAATGAAAATAAAATTATTTTAAACCATGCCAAGTTTTTACAATTTTGCTATGGAACCCTAAAAAGATAGCAGCCGGTACCAACTACCGTACTAGTTGCGAAGAAAGCCGTGGGCAGGTAATTTAAGTTTATTTTCCTTTATTGCGGGCAGTTTTGGTTTATACTCGCCGGTTTGTTATAGGCTTCGTAAGTAATAGTCCGCGAGAGCGAACGGCCATGTTTACAGCCGGCAGTTAGTAGGCAGCTTTATTTCTTAAACAAGTATTGCGTTTGAAAGCTTAAAGCTCCCTTCCTCGAAACATCGCGTTTTTCTAGTTTAAGGTATTAAACTGTCGTATTTTCATATAAAAAAATTCGTGTGATTAGTTAAAGAACTAATTACATACATACATAAATAATGCTCACGCCTTGGTCCCAGAGGGGTAGGCAGAGACGATGTGTCGCCACTTTGCGCAATGTAACGTCGCAAAGTGACTTTCCTTCGCCCGCTTTTCGCCCCGTGATACTCCCTGACGTCACGTGTTGCGAACAGCATCGCCGCCTTGTTGAGGTACTACGATTAGCTACGGAAATAATGGCCCACCTCATCAGAGCCCCGCATGATTTGATGAGGCTAATAGTGCCCGGAGTTCGCCCAGGGATATCGCCACGCTTAGGACCAGGCTATCCCCTGGACGCGCATCCATCGGCACGGCAGACCTTGGATTGGCGGATGGGACAGGGATCGGGGCGAGAGACAGGAGATAGGGGTAGACATAGACAAAGACATACTTTATTGATAACTTCCGTTACAGGTCAAATAAAAATTATACACAAGTTAAATAAAATCAAATTATAGACAGGCAAATTAAACACAATTAAATATAAAAACATCAATAACTAACATAAATATAAAAATATCAAATAAAATTCTTAAAACTAAATAAATTAAGTTAATGCGTTCTGAAAGAACTCTTCAAAGCGATCAAACGCCTGCTTGACTAGCCAGGCGCACAGTCTCTTTTTGAAAATAGGTAGGCTCGGAGAGCTGGCGACCTCAGTGGGAAGCCGGTTGTATTAAGGAGTATAGGGTAAAGAACTAATTAACAATAATATTACTTGAATTTGTTATATCTGTTCCAATTACTGAGAACAAATTATATGAAACGTCACTAAAACAGCATAAAAAGACTTCTGGCGTTCACATAACTTTGAGTAGGCTAGATACCGCATAGTACGAGAACCGAGCGTGTCACTTTTTTGTACCTACGATGACATCACATGAGCCTTTAAGTGATGTTCACAGACCCACTGGAATGTAGTGTAGAAGACGCAAACAAGTGATGCATTTATCCACTTTTATGGCACGCTTACGGTGTATCTAGCCCGTACATATCTGTTGTCAATTCTCATATACTAGAGATGGTATTTTCGCAATTGAATGTATGGTAAGTAGTTTGTAAAAGTAATTTGTATGGTAAGATACAAAACGATACTATACCAAAAAAGCACGTTTGGTATAGCCCCAAAAATATTTAATAAAATACCCAAATCGATACGCGATTGGGAGGACATAAATAGTTTTAAACGACATTTAAAGACATTTCTTATTGATAAAACATATTGTTCAATTAATGATTTCCTAAATGACAATTTTATATAGATTTAAGTAGATAGTTTAAAGTGACATAACAAAATATGACATTACCTTAGAATTTTAAATTAGTTAATTTCATAATTATGTACCTATAATACACAAGTTTTCCGTTTGTCTGCTTCGATCAAGTTTACTAACATATCAATGCTTTCATATGCCCAATGGGCAAAAACACAGAGCTCTCTATATCCTGTACATCCTTTACATCACCTGTGTTTATGAATAAATATATTTGTATTTGAAATTACTTCTTTCTAACTTATAGCGTCGATCTCCCGCCGGTACGCTGGCGTAGTAACCTTTGAACGGCGGCAGCGCAGTCCTACTATATTTCAGGCGACGTTAAACTATCGGGTGATGTGAGAATCGCTTCTTTACGTATTAATATTTAGTATTCTCTAGTTTTTCTAGACCTAACCACCACGCTTGCCTTTTCATACTATAAACAGAACAAATTTCTTACCTCCAAAGTGTTTAGACTAATATATAAGAACACGGTACACCTTTACATTCTCTGGCACAACTTTGCCACAAAGGATATGTATGAAAAACTGATCAGAGGCGGTAAAAGGCAATGCATATGAAATTACTCCTCGCCCCATAGAAGGTAACTTCCCGTCTTGACCCTACCTAATAAATTTCTCATAAAAACACATGGTGAGTTTTAGCATGATAAAAGAAACTGCGTAATAAGCGACACTCGCGATCGACGCTTTCAGTTAGAAAGAGAAGGACTTATGTTGTTGACGTATAACGCTGTCCCTCTCTCAATTGCGCTCGGTGCAGCAGTCAGCCCTATTATTTAGGCGCACATACAAATGTGTACGGACAGGCTGATGCGCCTGGTAGTAGTAGTAGGTCATGTCTATGGTTCAGCTATGTCTGGTCACAGAATAAGTACAGAAGGAGCACTGCCTAAGACAGCTTGTTGAATTTCTAATAAAGTTATTTACAAAATTCAATGCAAGCCAAACTTAATCCTATACGCACGGAAGAAGGTTAAGATTACGCTGAATTCTTTTAACGTAACTTCATCTGCAATGCAACTGCATCTGTCTATCTTCTAAACTGAGGACATAACAATAAAAAAAAACTTGAAGGTTTTCATTAAAAAATATATCTTCTAAGGGGGCTTGGAAGACCTGGCGACACTTCCGACCCTTCAGGATCTTTTGTGCCAAACCCCTGACCACCAACGGTGTCCCAAGCCGATTTGGTCTACTTCACATACACCTTAAAATATCTTCTGTAACATGTGTCCTAACGATGTTTTCCTTCACAGAATACAGTTAGAGTCGGGGTTTGAACCCACAATCTCAGCAACGAGAGGCGACTACACAGCCAACGCGGCTACCACGGCTCTTCCCTACAACCATAATCATAAACCAATTAAACTCAAATTAAATTCACTTGCACAAACAGAACTCATTTAAACTCTTCTAAAGAAACAATCTAAAAACTGAACGTTCAGCTGGAGCCGGATGCGGAAGCGTTCAACAACTTTGGGTTGTATTAAAAAAGTTGTATGTAAGGAAGGGGGGGATTAAAAACTATCGGCTAACGAAGCTATGTTCATTAAAACTAAAGTTCTTTTATCATAGTAAGGCCTTTGTTTACAGTTCTCCGGAGGCTGAGGTTAAACCAAATCGTAGTACAGAGACTTAAACCGGAAACTGTTCCTTTGACGGTTAAAGTTCCGAAGAAGGGAACTTAGTATACGAGACAAGGAATAAGTCAAAGTCAAAATCTTTTATTGCACTGAAGTACACTTGGTACCTGCCGTGTGGTTTCCGGTAGAGTAGAATAGGACCACTCCAGCTCGTGGATGTCGTACAAGGCGACTAAGGGAATACATTATAAAACATCAATCAGGCCTCCCCAACCCGTCTGGCCAGCGCGGGGAGTGTACGCCAAATCCTCCGTTTGTCTCCGGCAGATGAGAGAGGGTTGTGCTCCTGCAGTTGAGACAAAAATAACCTGATGATGACACTTGGTACATTTATAGACTACCGCTTCCTAGGCGCTGAGAAGAAGAAACGGCGCAACGAATTTGCAGCAAGAAATCGTGTTATTCCAACGTTTGTTAAGTGACAAAACGTTATGGAGATGAGCATGCTTACGCGTTTCACGCATGGACCTTCGTCTCGCAACCTTCCAGAACAATGCTGATATTCTGGTCCACTATACCACCAAACATTATATCCATTTGCTGTCGTTCACTCAATTTGAACCACGACTTTTTATTTTGGCGGACATTCTTCCAGGGTTTTAAAATCATTTTGTTTACTGTATTCACTGGTACGTTACTCTTCACATAAAAATTAGTTTTTCATAGCTGTCGCACTATGAACAACGTAGATTATTAATTTTATTATCGACAATCGCCCGCTAATCCGGAATATATTTGGAACACACTTTTCTTCCCAAGATGGCGAACCGAATGCTACGGAAACGGAAGTTAGTCGCTTCTTATTTGATATTTCTCTTAGATCTTATTTATATGTTCATCATCAGGTTATTTTTGTCTCCACTGCAGGAGCACAACCCTCTCTCATCTGCCGGAGACAGACGGAGGATTTGGCCCACACTCCCCGCGCTGGCCAGACGGGTTGGGGAGGCCTGATTGATGTTTTGTAATGTATTCCCTTAGTCGCCTTGTACGACATCCACGGAAAGAGTTGGAGTGGTCCTATTCTACTCTACCGGAAACCACACGGCATAAAATGTGTATAATTTTTTATATTTAAATACAATATACATATTTTGTACTTTTATTTGACTGAGGATATTATATGTTGCCAGCATACAATTATTCTGTGTTCGGATGTGTTCCGAACATTTACAGTATTAAAAAGCAAGTAGTAATAGCGGTATCTATCCTAACTCCTTCCCTATACTCCCATCTCCTGTCTCCCTCGCCCCGATCCCTGTCCTATCCGCCAATCCTAGATCTGCCGTGCCGATGGATGCGTGTCCAGGGGCTAGCCTGGTCGTAGGCGTGCCGACATCCTGGAGCTGGGCGAACTCCGGGCACTATTAACCTTACCGAATCATGCAGGGCTTTGAGGAGGTGGACAATTATTTCCCTAGCTAATCGTGGTACTTCAAAAAGACGGCGATGTTGTTCGCAACACATCACGTCAAGGGGTATCGTGGAGCGAAAAACGGGCGAAGGAAAGCCACTTTGCGACGTTATATTGCGCAAAGTGGTATTACATCGTCTCTGCCTACCCCTAAGGCGTGAGCATTATCCTACTAATATTATAAACGCGAAAGTTTGTAAGTATGGATGGATGTTTGTTACTCTTTCACGTAAAAACTACTGAATGGATTTTAATGAAACTTTACAATAATATAGCTTACACATCAGAATGACACATAGGCTACAATTTATAAAGATATTGTGTGAATTGTCCAAAATATCAAGTAAGTAGGAAATACATAATAATTTGTGATGTTAAGTTGTCCGCACGCGGATGAAGTCGCGGGCAACCGCTAGTGTAAGTATATATTAAAAAGATTGCGCGAAGCTGAAGCAATATTAACTCCAAACATCTTTGTCATTCAAATAATTTTCTATTTTATAAGAGTTATTCTTACAAAGCCGTTATTTATGCTTCTTAAACTTTCTGTTCGTCATATTTAAAATTTTCTTTTGTAGTTTGTTGTTGAAGCGTATATATTTAATAGTTGAATAATTTGTTTAGAAAGCCGAGACACTATATTATTTTAGTCAAACATAATTTTATGTGTTAAATATTTTAAAAAAAACAGAAAGTGTGTAAATTCTTGTATATAATTCATGTTGTATTTTATACTCTATTTGTAATGTATTCTATTCAGTATTTTAATTCAATTTCTTCAACACATTTCCCATTTAACTTAATTTATGGAATTACTAGGGCTGGGAAATTCTGGTAAACCAACCAGGATCCAATAATCATCATCATCAGGTTATTTTTTTCTCCACTGCAGGAGCACAACCCTCTCTCATCTGCCGGAGACAGACGGAGGATTTGGCCTACACTCCCCGCGCTGGCCAGACGGGTTGGGGAGGCCTGATTGATGTTTTATAATGTATTCCCTTAGTCGCCTTGTACGACATCCACGGGAAGAGTTGGAGTGGTCCTATTCTACTCTACCGGAAACCACACGGCATAATAATAATTGACTTTGAATTCGACCTCAGACCCCAAAAAATCAACAGATATCAAAAAATCCTAAGTTCAAAATGATATGTTAATTCAAACAAAAAATTAGAAGTAAGTGCCCCAATTTTCCCCGTGTCCCTGGTGCCCGCCCCTTCCTCATTCCCACCCCCCCTTCTGTAGCAAACAAACCTCTCATCAAACTCCCTCCCCCTCCGGCGAGATAACGAAACTTCAATCATTAATTAATCGACTTCGCAGCAAACAAGAGAGGTTTACAATTCATTAACAACGTAAGTTAAAATTAAAAATCCGGCTTAGCAACTAACTAGATGCTACTCATAAGATAAATAGCTGTTAACAGATCTAGTTTGACACTAGACCGTTTCTTCATCTTTCATTACCTCGTACCTTGGTAGAAGACTGGTTCTATATTTGAAACTAAACATATAGAAGATTTTTCACACTTACATGACCCATTTTATTAAGTTTGGTTTCCGCATTATGTGTTTTTATATTCTTGATTGGTTTTCATCATGTCACGTCAGCCTTTAGACGTCCACTGCTGGACATAGGCCTTCCCCAATGAACGCCACCACACCCGGTCCTCCGCCCTCCGCATCCAGCCGCATCCGGCCACCTTCTTTAGGTCGTCGGTCCATCTGGCGGGGCGTCCCACCCTGCGCGTGCCAAACCGTGGTCTCCACTCCTGGATTGGTTTTCACTTAACCTCAATCACATCTAATGGTAACTAACTGAGGTCTTAGTTGGAGCGCGCTTACTCAGAAGATGTCTACATTCACTATCCCTTTAAAGAGTTGTACTTGTCCGGAAATACCAGAGCTGGTAGAGAGTTCCACTCCTTAGCAGTTCGCATTATGAAAGAGGAAGCTAAACGCTTCGTGCGAGAGCATGGTATGTCTACTACATAAAGATGAATCCTCCCCACGCCTGGTAGTACGTTGAGGGAAGGGGGATGGGGGAATCAAATCGTGTAGTTCCTGGGCACACTCCCCAAAATGTAACATGTAGAAACCGTAAGACAGGCCACACTGCGACGATGTTTGAGACAGAGCCTCTGAACCCAGTGGTTTCAGTAGGATGGCCTAAGAAAAAACATGTAATATAATATATTTTAAATAAAAAATAAATAAAAAAAACTGGTATTTACCAGAGCATCGTCAATTAAATTCAGGTACTCTTTTCTGCACGATAAAAACAAAGATACAATAATAAAGTAGCTTACATGTACATCTAGGCTCTTATCGCTAAAAGCGATTTCTTCCAGACAACCTTTGGGTAGAGGATAAGAATAGCAGGATAAGGTAGCCACCAATTAATTGTGAACAAGGCGCACAACCGCGTCCAGAGTAGCCTATACTTTCAAAGTCTGTACTTTGTATTTACGAGACTTACGACTAAGTTATTTAAATATTCATGTCCATCTTAAGATAAGTCTCAAATTAAATTGTTTTAACTGAACAATAGCCCGAAAAGCTTCTACGAACAAACATAACTGAAATGATTGTAACTGGAACTGTAATAGGATAATCGAAGCATTAATTGTAAACTGTTGTTTGTGTTTCAAACGTAAAAAATACAACAAATGACTAGAATAGTCTTGTCTCTTCTATCTTAGGGCACTATAGGAGTTATATTCGAATGGGAAAGCTGGTATAGATTTATTTAAACACACACTGTATCATTGTGTGATATCAACCCGCTGTAAAAAAATCTATAATCATATTTATTGATAAAAATACAATATTTACAAGTCAAAAGGTAGTCAGTTACATATATAATGCTTACGCCCCGGTCCCAGAGGGGTAGGCAGAGACGATTCATAGTCACTTCGCGCGATCCAACGTCGCAAAGCGACTTTCCTTTGTCCATAAAATAATCATAATCATCAGGTTATTTTTGTCTCCACTGCAGGAGCACAACCCTCTCTCATCTGCCGGAGACAGACGGAGGATTTGGCCTACACTCCCCGCGCTGGCCTGATTAATGTTTTATAATGTATTCCCTTAGTCGCCTAGTACGACATCCACGGGAAAAGTTGGAGTGGTCCTATTCTACCTATTCACACGGCAACCTACCGGATCCCACACGGCAAAGCAAGCTTCCTTCGTCCATTTTTCTCTAAACATAGGTCTCGACTCGGAGTAACATTCGTTTTTATTTCATCGCAATCGGTTTTCTCAATCAAAAGCACAAATGCAATATAACAAAGAAGTATAATTATAATGTTCGGTGCAATTCAGATTGCGATGAATTAGGTCTACATTTGGAGCTGTAGTGGGCATGAGCGGAGCTGCGGGCACAGCTAGTTTAAAATAAGATTCCACCCACGTCATATTTAACAAAAGGTTGGAACAGTTCAATGCGTTTATTGAATCTCAGTAAAAAGAAATGACAATTTATCTGAACTTTATTAATTTTGCGAAACATCGCAACAATGGGGCAACTCGAGAAGTACCAGCGAACGCTTTTAAAACTAACAGCTACCTGCGAATGGCTTAAAAGCCAGTCAGATTGTGTCCTCGAGACATAAGCTGTATCTGGTGACACAAATCTAACATTACATCGTATTTATATTCTTAATGTAAATTCTGGGTTTTATTACAAGGGCAGACAGTTCACCTTTCTTTACGCCTCTTGATATCTACAGTAATAAAAAATCTGGTCAACGGTATAATGGACGGCTCTGCCAAGTATCAGCTGGCTACTCTGGACGCGGTTGAGCGTCGTGTCCGAAGGCTCATTGGTGACGACGCTCTGGTAAATACCAAGTTACAGAGCCTCATACATCGTCGCAGTGTGGCCTGTCTTTCGGTATTCTACAGGTAACATTTTGGGGAGTGCGCCCAGGGTTTACACGATTTGATTCCCCCATCCCCCTTCCATCACCGGCCTACCAGGCGTGGTCCCTCCCCACGCCTTTGTTACATTTCATCCTTATGTAGTAGTAGACATACCACGCTCTCGCACGAAGCGTTTTGCTTCCTCTTTCATGATGCGAACTGCTAAGGAATGGAACTCCCTACCAGCTTGGGTATTTCCGGACAAGTATGATTTGGTTCTTTTTAAAGGAAGAGTGAATAGGCATCTTCTGGGTAAGCGCGCTCCACCTTAGGCCTCATCATCACTTACAATCAGATGAGATTGAGGTCAAGCGCAAACCCATTAATAATAAAAAAAAATAGTAGGTTTAGGGACTACCAGCCGTGAAGACTGACTTCATCCTTATGTAGTAGACATACCACGCTCTCGCACGAAGCGTTTTGCTTCCTCTTTCATAATGCGAACTGTAGTTCTATTCTCTGAAATACAAACTCACGTGCGAGTCTCGTATAGGGAGATGTCGTATAGGGCGACTAAGGGAATACATTATAAAACGTCAATCAGGCCTCCCCAACCCGTCTGGCCAGCGCGGGGAGTGTAGGCCAAGTCCCCCGTCTGTCTCCGGCAGATGAGAGAGGGTTGTGCTCCTGCAGTGGAGACAAAAATAACCTGATGATGAAACATTCGAGAGCACTTCGATAGTGCTTTTAGAATTACCAATAAATGCAGGTGCATCACCAGTGCATGGCATCCAGCGCCGCGGGGAACGTGTCGCGAGTTCCGTCACTTTTATGGCGGCCATTTTGCTTTTATTGCCGCCATATATAACGCGAGTGACGTCTGTGGCCAGTTTTCTATGCAAAGTCCAGTGCAATTATTTTCATTTTATTACGTCTTAGGATCATAAAGCAATCCGCGGAGCCGCACTGAGCCGGGAGTGAGCTGGATTCTCATTGTGCGCTAGCAGTGAGACGTAAAAGGAGAGTTAAAAATGTTAATGTTACTTTAACGGGCCGTTTCGTAGGCCTAGTGGTTTGGACTTTTACTTTAATCGGAAGTTCGTGTGGTAGATAGATAAACTCTTTATTGCACACAGATTAAGAATAACAATAAGAAATAGGTTAAGATTTAAGGACAGTGTACAAAGTCGGCCTCATCGCTTAAATCGATCTCTTCCAGGCAACCTTTCAGAAGGAAAATAAGAAAGATAGCGACAGAGTATTTCAGGTAAAATAAAAGATATTTATTTTGTTAAAAATACTACACTTTTAAATTTACATAACAAATATTATAAAATAAATAAGCTTGATTATGCTTATAATATACTAGCTATTTCCCGAGACTTCGTCCGCGTGGAACAATACAAATTAACATCACAAATTATTATGTTTTCCCGTAGGAATGGGATGTTTTTCGGGATAAAAACTATCCTATGTCCTATTCCAGGACCTAACCTATATGTGTACCAAGTTTCATAACGATTCGTCCAGTGGTTGAAGCGTGATTGAGTAACAAACATTCAAACAGTGTCCCAAAAAATCCCCCAGCTCACCAAAAACTTTTGGTGGGCTACGGGATTTTCCATAATCACCATGCTTGGCAGGTGGATTGGTGATCGCAGTAACGATATTATAATACACAGGGGAACGCTACTGCTCGTCCCTGGCGTAGTCTATTAGTCGTCATGACGGCCCCCACGGGAGTATTGAGGGTGGTCTTATTCTAAGATCGATCAGTACCTATTCTAAAATACTATTGCTATCGTTTTACATCGCAATTCCAAAACTACCTTCGTAGTGATCGTATAAATAACTTCGCTGTCGTAGCGACAAACCTGCGATAGACAAATATTCAAAACAATAAATAAATTTGGGAAATAAATTAAGGGAATAAATTTGATCGTGGATGTGTCCTGGGATATCGTAAAGTTTGTGAAATCAGATACAATGTTGTTGGAGTTTTATCTGAAAATACTTATACATAACTGACAGATAGTTTATGAATCTCATTAAAAACACTGCCTGTTCTGCGGGCACGGCAGCAGCTACCGCGGAGGCCCAAACAAAGTAAATATGCCTAGGACAAGGTTATGTATTCCTCCCCAACCCATCTGGCCAGCGCGGGGAGTCTGTCTGTCTCCGGCAGATGAGAGAGGGTTGTGCTCCTGCAGTGGAGACAAAAATAACCTGATGATGAAGGTTATGTATTTGTGCCGTTCGGCGTCGAGACTCTGGGCCCCTGGGCCCACATCATCGAAACTTCAAGAGACAGTGGAGCATCAGCTTGGCGATTCAGAGGGGGATCGCTGCCAGTATATTGGGAGCAAGGTTGGAAGACATTTTTTATGTAAAATTGTTTCGTGTAAGTCCCTTTAAATGAATTGAAATATACATTACATAATACATAATATGCCGTGTGGTTTCCGGTAGAGTAGAATAGGACCACTCCAACTCTTCCCGTGGATGTCGTACAAGGCGATTAAGGGAATACATTATAAAACATCAATCAGGCCTCCCCAACCCGTCTGGCCAGCGCGGGGAGTGTAGGCCAAATCCTCCGTCTGTCTCCGGCAGATGAGAGAGGGTTGTGCTCCTGCAGTAGAGACAAAAATAACTTGATGATGATGATGATACATAATGCTCACGCCTTGGTCCCAGAGGATTAGGCAGAGACGACGTATCGCTACTTTGCGCGATCGTCGCCAAGAGACTTTCCTTCGTCTGCTTTTTGCCCCGTGATATCACTTCGGTGATGTGTACTAACGACATCGCCGCCTCCGTGTTGAGGTACCACGATTAGCTACAGAAATAATTGTCCCCCTCATCAGACTCGCATGACTCGGTAAGGCTTATTCTGCCCGGAGTTCGCCCAGTTCCGGAATGTCGGCACGCTTACGACCAGACTAGTTCCTGTCCAGTACATCGGCACGGCAGACCTTGGATTGGCGGACGGGACAGGGAATGGGGCGAGAAAGACAGGAGATGGGGGGTGTAGGTTAGGTTTGAGAACGATTTTACGGAAGGATAGTGGGACTGTAGTAGCTATAACTCTGTAAGCCGAGACCGGATACCCGTGTCTCGTCTAGATAGCACCGGATACAAGCTACTTACCAGAACCAAGTCCCCTGACCATAAAAAAAACAACTTTGTAAAAAAGCCTACCTACACGAATATTATAAAGAGGAAAGGCTTGTATGTTTGTAACGAATAAACTCAAAAACTACTGGACCGATTTCAAAAATTCTTTCACCATTAGAATGCTACATTATCCCTGAGTAATATAGGCTATATTTATTTTATAAACAATTAGAGATTTCTACTAAAACTTCAATAATGTAACCCAAAGAGTAAAAAATTAACCATAAAATGTCTGTCATCACATGCGGGAGTGGGCCTGGGTGTGGGAGTAGGGGAGAGAGCGGGAGTGGGAGTGGGAAGGGGAGTAGACTTTGTAGTCCACGCGAGCGGAGCCGCGGGCACAGCTAGTTATAAGTAAACTATTATTTAAATTACAAAGATGCCTGGTACTAATGTTGCTTCAGCTTCTCAAAATCTTTGTTATATTGTATACAAACTTGATTTTAAACGATGTGTTGATAAAAAATGTTTTTTTTTTTTATTTTCCTTCTATAGTGTACGAGTTTTTGCCACAACAAAGTAAGAAAATGAGGGCTAAACGAGACGAATTCTTTTTAATATAATGGAAATGTTCATTCGGACATTTAAGCGTGGCGTGCCCTAGGCTTTATCAAGCTTAATATTTGAATCCGGTAAGAATAATCGTGATTTTATATTGCGACCTCATTTCCATGGCGGGCGGGACAATACCGCGGACTGAGACAGGTGAGTGCGGGGCGCGGGGAGGGCGCGGCTCCGGACAAGTTCCGCCGTAAATATCTCATGAGGATAACTATAACCAGGGTTGCCACACGTCTTCTAAACTGTACTTAAGTTTGCAGTCAACGGGCAACGTCAACCCGTTAAGCGGTTACAGATCGAACACTTCACGATGGCACACCCCACTCTTTCTTAATCGCTTACATGCAATTGTATGCGTAATATGTTACTGTTTTTTTTCTATCGTTAGAGAAAGAAAGAAAAAAACATTTATTTACTACCATAATTGGCACACACAGAGAAAAAACCAACAAAGCAAGAAAATTATAAGAACTAGAGAAAATAATTTAAATTTTTTAACATACTTAAAATAGTATGCGTGTGCCGTGGCAGCAAAAGGGCAAACGACTCAGCATATGCCTAGACCAAGTAAGGTGCTAGGCGCTGATTTTCAGTCGCACCCGGTGCAGACAAGCTTGTCTACAGTGCCAAACAAAGAAGTAATAAATATGATATGTGTAATTGCAATACGTATGTACCTAGATAATATAGATAGACACTAATCATCAATGTGTGCACTGAGATACTAAGATACTGACGGTCCAGCCATCATCATCATCATCATCAGGTTATTTTTGTCTCCACTGCAGGAGCACAACCCTCTCTCATCTGCCGGAGACAGACGGAGGACTTGGCCTACACTCCCCGCGCTGGCCAGACGGATTGGGGAGGCCTGATTGATGTTTTATAATATATTCCCTTAGTCGCCTTGTACGACATTCACGGGAAGAGCTGGAGTGGTCCTATTCTACTCTACCGGAAACCACACAGCCATCACCTCGCGCGAAATATAGCGGTGCGCGCCAAAGGTTGTCTGGAAGAAACCGCTTTTAGCGATAAGACCGCTTAGGTGTACATATGTAAGTTACTTTATTATTGTGTCTTTTTTTATATGCAATAAAGAGTGATTGCATCGTGAATTGAAGAAACAATCATCAGTATCTTGTCAGCGTTTATTATGTTGATTGTAATTTATTACCTGGAGGCATTCAAAGTCAAAGGCAAGTCAAAGTCAAAATCATTTATTGCATATGAGTACACTTGGTACATTTATACACGTCATTTTTTTATCGACTACCGCTTCCTAGGTGTTAGCGCTGTGAAGAAGAAACGGGGCAACAAACTTCACGCAACACATCTTTTAAAAATCAAGTTTGATTACAATTTATAAAGATTTTGCGAAGCTGAATTAACATTAGTACCAGGCATCTTTGTCATTCAAATAATCGTTTATTTTATAATAGGCTTTCATACAAAGTTGTTTTTTTAAAGTGAATCTTAAACTTTCTGTCCGTCATATTTAAGATTTCCTCTGGTAGTTTGTTGTAGAAGCGTATACATTCATCTATTAGCTAATATTGTAAATTTATTTCTTATATTTATTTCTAACTAGCATTTTCACGCGACTTCGTACGCGTAGGTCTCGATATTTACGCACCTTGAATTTCAAAATAGAACTGTTTCTTGCATTGGTGCAACGAAAAATATACTTTGAGATGACGAACCTTTGCATACCGCCACATTCCTCCTTTTCATACTGTACATTCTGTATCCAATTTCCAATTTATGACTTACTAGCTGTTGCCCGCGACTCCGTCCGCGTGGAGAACTTAACTTCGCAAATTATTATGTATTTCCCGTAGGAATGGGATGTTTTTTCGGAATGAAAACTATCCTATGTCCCATTTCAGGACCTAACCTGCTTAAGTTTCATCCCGAACCGTCCAGTGGTTCAAGCGTGATTGAGTAACAAACATACAAACTTTCGCATTTATAATATTAGTTTGAGGTGAAACTATGAGCTACGAAAAATTATTTTGCTTCTTCAGTGTAAGTAACCTGAAACTTAAAAAAATATATTTCCTCCGTGACTAACAAAATTGAAATCAGAGAGAATCGATACTTAGATATATTGATTATATACTTATCGAAGATAGGCTGATTCGTGTAACTGGATAAGTATCTTTGGCAGCAGCTGAAAGCAAGTGAAAGTTTTTATAAACCAAAAACTACATAACAACATAATGTCTTATTTATTCGATTTTATAAGCGAGTTCTCGAGAGGAAACCGAGACTGGGCAGGCGTAGTGTGGACGCCCCCTGGCTAGATGAAGTGGCGATCTGCGTAAGGCGGCTGACAGTGACTGGATGAGAAGAATATCCCTATAATTTCATAGTTTCACCTCAAACTTTTTACCTTCATGATTGACACTAATTGGTTATTAAATTAGATAACAGATGCACATTAAAATCATCTGTTATCTAATTTAATAACCAATTAGTGTCAATACTGAAGAAAAAACTTTGAAGTGAAACTATGAGCTACGAAAAATTATTTTGCTTCATGGTATGGGGTGTTCAAAAAGCAGTGCCACGCCCTAATTTTTTTCCTCGAGTATAAAATATAGTCTTAAACATTAAAACCCTGATATAAATCTCGGTGCATTGTGTTCTAAGGTTGCAGCAGCCTCAATTCGCGCTCTTATCTTGACAGAGATAGAGCAGTTTTTAGTATAAAAGCACTGGAGACTTGCAAAATCGTTTGGAGTGCGAATTCTCTTGCAAAATGTTGCATTTATGTTTGAAAATGTTTAACTTTAAAATGCTATTGTACTCTGTTAGCCTATGACTGGTCATGTTTGACGATTTAGATCCATCAGCCAAAATACGTCCACTGCTGGACATAGGCCTCCCCAATAGAATACCACTTTTGGTTAGATGTCCATTGGGGGGTTTGCCATAATCACAACGCTTGGCAGGCGAATTGGTGATCGCAGTAATGATCTTAACATAGAGACACAGGAGAACGCTGCTGCCCGTCCCTGGTGCTATCCCTTAGTCGCCTTGACGACACCCACGGGAAGACTGGGGGTGGCCCTATTCTAAGCCGGGAACCACACGGAAACACTGCGAACGATTTAACACACTGCGAACGATTTAACCAACTCTGTTCAAACTCAAACCAAAACTCTAATATCGCAAACTTCCTTGTCAGGCGTACATACCCAGTAGCGATTTAGTAAAACGGACATCAAAGGTCCGATCAATCAGGGTCGGTCGGTCGCTGGAGGCGACGCGGTATTACGCGCCGACGTGCTCCCCAGTTTGAGCATCCCTTTCAAACATTATCACGAGTTATTGGTTATTGACAGCGACGAGAGATGTTATACTTTCGGGAAACTAAGTAGGAAGTTGTGGCAACCCTGACCTTTCGGACGAGAGTTGCAACTTTGGTCACAGAATAAGTATAGAAGTAAAGAAGGCGCATTCCCTACAAAATTAAATAAATAAAATAAATAAATAAGTATATATCACAGACATTCACACCAATTATCCAGTCCCAAACTATGCAGAGCCTGTGGTATGGTTACTAGATAACGGATAGACCATATAAACATCCAAGACTTGGGTACAAACATTCATATTCACCATACGAACATTTGCCCCTAGCGGGATTCGAACCCGCAACCTCCGGCGTGGCAGTCCGAGAGCTACCCGTTCCTCAGGTCGTCAATGGTAACCAAATTGAATCATATGCGCATGGAAGAAAAACAAATGTATAGTGAATTGCTAAATTACGCACACATTGACAGTCCTACGCGATTCGCCTAGATGCCCCGGCAATCGGGGCCGCTCCGCATTGGTATATTTTTATACCTAAAGCGCATGCGGAGTGAGGTCTGGTCGTGTGTAAAATCTATCTATATCTATAAAAGACATGTCTATAAAAGAAAAAAACTGACTGACTGACATATCAACGCACAGCCCAAACCGCTGAGTCTAGAGACTTGAAATTTTGCACAAAGGTTCCTTATACACCTTGCAAGCACTAAGGAACGGATTTTCAAAATTCATCCCCTAAGGGGGTCAAATGGGGGTTCAAAGTTTGTATGGAGAACTTCTATTAGATATACCTATCAATTTGAAACTTTGTAGGAATACTCTAAAACCTTAATGATTCAACACGTGTTTTATAGTTTTTGAAAAACCATCCCCTAAGGGGCTGAAATTGAGTTCGAAAGTAGTAGTCTCCAAACCGATTGCTCGAGAAACTTCAAATTTAGTACAAAGGTTCCATATGTATCCCCGGTATGCACTATCCAAGGCATTTTCAAAATTCAACCCCTAAGGTGGTAAAATAGAGGTTCAAAGTTTGTATGCAGAAAAACTATTAAATGGTCCTATCAATTCGAAACTTTGTTGGAGTACTCTAAAAAAATGATGATATAACAAGTATTTTACAGTTTTTGAAAAACCATCCCCTAAGGGGCTGAAATGGAGTTCAAAAGTAGTAGTCTCCTACTACTCGTTCTCGTGTTCTATTACTTATTATTAGACCCCCCAATTTTTTTTTAGCAAATATCTTCAATGTACAGACACGCGAATTTTACGTTTCATTTATTAGATTATTATCTTAATGTTATTTTAAGCCAAGTAATGGCTGATATCTGAGTAAAGGCAACATTACTCTGTCTCACTGCTCACATTAGGTCTGAAAATACGAGACCAAGATAGCCGGGACACCTAGACGAATCACGTCAGCGCAACATTGACTTTCTTTCATGCCCGTAGCATTCAATTTCGCTTGCACTGAATTTTGTAGGTACAATAATGAGAAGTTGAACAAGCGTTCTTAAGGAGTGCGCTTCTGTACTCGTGATATTACTTACTCTGTGTCTTAACTAGGGTTTCAAACGTGAGTAAAGGTATTTGGGAGTTTATGTATCGTGGGCCCATAACCTCAAACCTTTACAAATGGTTTCCCGCTGAACATCGTATCACAAAGCGGGGCGTATCTCCGCTGGTGTCGTTGTACTTAAGTACAATCGCATTCCCCTATACAGCCCGCTGGTGGAAGTTATCAACTATGGCAGTTTACGCAACAATCCGCTTCGCCTCCTTATTGCCTATTGATTATCTAACCAACGTTCACAATGCCGTAAATAATTGATAGCATAATTTCGAGAAATACTGTTGTGTACAAATCCAAATATGCATTGAGTTATATATCGTTTATGTTTATGTAATACTAGATGTGCCCGCGGCTCCTCTTAATCTGACTACGACTCCGATCCCGATCCCGACCCCGAAGTCCACTCCCGCTCCGGGTCCCAGTCCCGCTCCCGATGCCGCTCGCACTTCCACTCACACTCACTCTCTTCTCCTCCTACTTTCCCTTTACACTTCTATGAAGACTTTCCTCATCACCCCACTTTCTTCTCTCCCCTCCCCCCTCCACTTTCCCCCAATGACCACCTACCTAACTCCAAAATGTAATTATACTAGCACTTTCAATTACTCTAAGGTTGACAGGAAGAGATCGCTAAGTGGGATGAGTCCGCAATTATATTCCTATAATATTATTGTTGTGAGTAATTTTGTACAAAATTACATTTACGTACTTAAATACAAACTCGGATAAATATTACATCTAGACACATACCAATCACCGCATGGTCGTGAGGTCGTGGGTTCGATCCCGCACCATGAGGGTCGAGCAAAGAAGAAATTCTAAGGCGTATGTGAAGTCCACCAAATCGGCTTGGGGCACCGTTGATGTTCAGAAAAGATCCAGAAGGGTCAAAGTGTCGCCAGGTTTTCCTGGCCCCCTAATATGATGAGAATCGAAACCACGACCTCTAAGCGTTGTTGGAGTCCAACGACCAAGCTGCAAAGCGTAAAGCTATTTCAATTTAAGGGTATTTAGTATTTGAGAGTATATTCTAGTTCAGCTAATTAGGTTTCAATATCATCAAATATTTAACAAATTTCAATTTCAGTTAATAACGTTTCAAATACGATTAAAATGACTGAGAAACTGAAATTTAAATTTGTGAAATATTTGATAATATTGACACCAATATATAGTCTGTTGTCTACCATTATTTGTTAGGATTAGGCTAGACTGGAGACTGGCCAGCATTTGGAGAGTTACGTCATTTCTTCTCGTCGCGTATACTCAACCAGTGCGTCCTACCCGTAATGACATACGGCGCCGAAACGTGGACACTGACAGTGGGACTAGTTCGAAAACTGAAGGTCGCTCAGCGGGCTATGGAAAGAGCTATGCTGGGAGTTTCTCTAAGGGACAGGATCCGACATGAGATGATCCGCCAGAGAACTTAAGTCTTCGAAAGAGCTCAACAAGGCTGGTCTGTCGGAGAACCGATTACCGCAGAGGTAAACGTGAAGATCGCGACTGGGCAGGCGTGGGATGGGCGACCTGGCTAGATGGAGCGACTATCAGCGTAATAGGCGGCTGGCAGTGACTGGGTGAAAAGAACGGAGATACCTATGTCCAGCAGTAGACACCTGCAGGCTCCTGCTGATGATGATGATGCTCCATTATAATATGCTATCTTATATTATGATACCTTAATCGTGGTCTCGTATAGAATGTACGACTGGACATACCTGAAACAAATACATAAAAATATATCATATACACTTATCTAATCCCGAACTGGCTCTTCCCGTTAGTAAACAAGGATATGAATCATGTACGAATTGTACAAAGTTGTCAGGGCCCGGTGGGAATCGAACGCACGACTTCTGGCGCTAAGACTAATCCGTTGGTTGAAATAAAGGTTACATTAAATACACAATCAAAAGGGTCTAGAAATATGTCTATGACAGGCAAATGGATTGTGACCCATATCACGGGGTAAAGTGAGATTATAGGCAAATACTCGTAGGTACAGAAATTTGCAGCATCCTCGGCGGAAACTAATACAAAGAACTTTATTGGTCCATCATGAACATGTGGGTCCTTATACTAGATGCATCTGTGTAGATATATTATTTGCGGTGTTGTTTCCGGTAGAGTAGAATAGGACCACTCCAGCTCTTCCCGTGGATGTCGTACAGGGCGACTAAGGGAATACATTATAAGACATCAATCAGGCCTTCGTCGGACCATCGCGGGGAGTCTAGGCCAAATCCTCCGTCTGTCTCCGGCAGATAAGAGAGGGTTGTGCTCCTGCAGTGGAGACAAAAATAACCTGATGATGAGATATATTATTACAAGCAGTAAGTGCTTGTACTGGCTTCCTAACTAAGATTCCCTGTTCCATGGGTAGCCAGTGATATTTTTCTCCAGAAATGAACTGGAATGGAGACCGCAGATCGGTGGGACGTCCCGCCGACAAATAGACCAACGACCTGAGGAAGGTGGCCGGGAGACGCTGGAGGACCGGATTACAAATACAAATACTTTATTGATAATTTTCATTACATATCAATTTAAAATTAAAAATCAAAATATTAAGATTAAGTGGCCTTCATGATGATGAGTGTGGAAAACCCCTTATTAACTTAATTTCTCATTTCGAAATGGCAAATGAAAGTGGCCATTGAACAATTTAAATGAGCTCCATTTAAGACGATGTCAGACTTGAAAGGTTCTGAGATGTCACTTGACAATATGGGCGCTGAGACGCTCTAGACCTTCTTAATTTATTACGAAGTTTGAGTTCCAGCAAGAATTCTCCGAACTACAATCTGAGAAAATACGAGTAGAGTAGGCAGATACGTAGCGTCTAGAACGTTTCAAAATGAACCACCCACCTATCAAAGTGAAGCGAGCTAGTAACGTGGGAAATATTTTAATCGCCAATTTATCATCAGGTTATTTTTGTCTCCACTGCAGGAGCACAACCCTCTCTCATCTGCCGGAGACAGACGGAGGATTTGGCCTACACTCCCCGCGCTGGCCAGACGGGTTGGGGAGGCCTGATTGATGTTTTATAATGTATTCCCTTAGTCGCCTTGTACGACATCCACGGGAAGAGTTGGAGTGGTCCTGTTCTACTCTACCGGAAACCACACGGCATAATCGCCAATTTAATGGAGCTAAAAAGTTATTTTGAACTCACTAACGGTACACGTGACATATGCGTACGAGATACGCCGGTCAAACTTCGTTCCCTTAAAGAACGCTGTATCTTTCATATATTTAGTACACACCACCCTCTTTAATACAGTTCCAATTTGGCACCGTGTGTTTGCAGTTTCATCGCCGGAAGATGCACTAGCTGCATTCAGAAGGCAGTTGAAGAGGTGTCTGATGGGAACTGGAAGCAATGCTACGGAAATTGTTTTAGACGCTAGTGGAGAGTTCTTTGAAAAACTTTAACCTGTATACATTTTTAAATGCCCCACGAATAGTGAAATTAGGCTTTTTTCTTTTATTCATCAGTTCAAAAACGAACTTTTAGCTTAAAGTTACATGGCAGCTTATTGAGAAAAACTATTGAGCCATACCCTCTTGCTCACATTTAACACTCGCTCTTATCTATATAGAACTTATGCATTCACTACCCCTAACCACACACACATATACAACCCCACACTTCATACACACACACACACAACATCCCAAACTCTTAATTTTTTTATTGTTGTTTCATATCTTTTTTTTCTTTTCTTCTGAAACATATCCGTTCTTAATTAATTATCTTACGTGAAAACCTGTTATTAGCTATACTAATGTTATCATATCCCTCATTGTAATACTGCAAATGTTTGTAAGCTGTTGGTTTTCCAAATATATAAAAAAAAACATTGCCATTTGACACAAAATAAAAAAGTCTTTAATCAGTGCGTCCTGCCTGTCATGACCTACGGTGCAGAAACGTGGACACTGACGGTGGGCCTGATCCACAGGTTCCAAGTCGCTCAGCGAGCTATGGAGAGGGCTATGCTCGGGGTTTCTTTGAAGGATATGATTCGTAACGAGGCGATCCGACGAAGATGAAAGTCACCGACATAGCCGAAAGGATCAGCAAGCTGAAGTGGCAGTGGGCGGGCCACATATGCCGCAGAACCGACGGCCGGTGGGGCAAACGAGTTCTGGAGTGGAGACCGCGGATCGGCACTCGCAGGGTGGGATTCCCCGCCGCCAGGTGGACCGACGACCTGAAGAAGGTGGCCAGTAGCGGCTGGATGCGGAGGGCAGAGGACCGGGTGTGGTGGCGTTCATTGGGGAAGGCCTATGTCCAGCAGTGGACTTCTAGGGGCTGATATGATGAATAAAATATGCTGTAAATGATGTTACAAAGTTAGTTATTGCTCATTTACGACAGTCTGCTTTGTACAGCATAAGTACAAGTACAGGTAGTGTGTTCGTGAGATGGCTCAAACCAGCCCCATAACTAAGAACAGGGTTTTCGGTGAAGAATAATTGGGCTGGGCTAATATTTTCTATGTCAAACCATATTATATTATCTAGAAAACAGTGTGTTTCTTTCAAAACTGTCCAGTAGTTCCGATGCCAGCTCTTTTTAGACTAAGCGATGACCACGCATTACCTCATTTTTAGTGCTTACTCGCGCGGCCTATGTCATCATCCATTATTTTGAAATTTTTATTTTAATATTATATACTGACTTTTTCTACCAGGGTTAAGACTTAGTAAGGTCAGTAGATCGTTCACGGGGCAATGTATACGCTTCTACAACAAACTACCAGAGGAAATCTTAAATATGACGGACAGAAAGTTTAAGATTCACATTAAAAAACAACTTTGTAAGAAAGCCTATTATAAAATAAACGATTATTTGAATGACAAAGATGCCTGGTACTAATGTTAATTCAGCTTCGAATTAATTGTATGCAAACTTGATTTTTAAAAGATGTGTTGCGTGAAGTTTGTTGCGCCGTTTGTTCTTCACAGCGCTAACACCTAGGAAGCGGTAGTCGATAAAAAAATGACGTGTATAAATGTACCAAGTGTACTCATATGCAATAAATGATTTGACTTGACTATGACTTTGACATAGATAGTATGTTATATACTATGACATTACTTGAATTGTTGACATTGTTATTTATATTTCGTACATTATTTTATTTTATGACGATCCCTTTTACCATACTAGAATGACATGTAAAATTGAATTTTTAAGATGTGAAAGTGAAATAAATAAATATAATCTAATCTAATCAGGGAGGTGGAGCGGGATCGACCATTTATTATCTTGTAGTCACCGAATCGATGGTATATTAAGTAACTATTACATTTCAAACTTCGGTTACCGAACCTCCCGAAACAAATTGTTCGTAACGTAAGACGTGGTTAACGTAAGACAAGTTAAAACGGCGTAACGAAACCTGCCTATTTACGTTGGAAAGGAAATTGTAAGACGTATGTGAAATGCGATCTTGACGTTTTTGACATTATTATTTCTTGACATATGCTGAGGAGGATCTGTAACTCTTATTGCGAAGACCGATTTATTCTCAACATTGGGACATGGGATATTTCCAGCACAATTCATCATCATCATCAGCCTATATACGTCCACTGCTGAACATAAGCCTCCCCAATAGAATGCCCCTTTTGGTGGGCTTTCCATTAGGAGATTTGCCATAATCACCACGCTTGGCAGACGGACTGGTGATCGCAGTAATGATCTTATTATACACAGGAGAATGCTGCTGCCCACCCCTGGTGCAATCCCTTAGTCGCCTTGACGACACCCACGGGAAGATTTGGGGTGGCGCTATTCTAAGCCGTAAACCACACGGCAAATAATTCCAGCACAATAATTAATATTAATTTTATGATTGTAATTAAGAGGGAATCATATTTATCTGGAAATGCGATTCCAGATAAATATCAAGCTTTAATTAATCCACTATTGGAAAATTTTCCAATTACTTATTGCGATATACTCTGGAATTATACTGATTTCGTCGCCGCTTAAAATTAATGGGTTACCGTTGATAAATTTAACGTTGATACATTTGAACTAAGGACTTGGACCCAAATAAGGTCCAGTAAAGGTGGGCTTTGCCGTGTGGCTTCCGGTAGAGTAGAATAGGAGCACTCCAACTCTTCCCGTGGATGTCGTACAAGGCGACTAAGGGAATACATTATAAAACATCAATCAGGCCTTCCCAACCCGTCTGGCCAGCGCGGGGAGTGTAGGCCAAATCGTCCGTCTGTCTCCGGCAGACGAGAGAGGGTTGTGCTCCTGCAGTGGAGACAAAAATAACCTAATGATGATGATGAAAGGTGGGCTACCTTTGAAAAATCCTACTTCGCGAAATCGAATTTAAGCTAGAGTGTGTTTATAATAATAACAACACCGGGAACCACCGGCTTAGAAAAGTTTAGCGTTTACATTTACAGTTTACACTCCCCCCCTTACCCCCACCTCACCCCCCTGCATACACATAGACGTGACAGATCACTTGTTATACGATCGTGGTCTCGATTGATACTTGTCCCGAATGCGGAGGGCTCACGTCGCGCCGCCGTCGTGCTTTAATCGCAACGTACTGCCCAGGCTTGGGGTCACGAAGTTAGAGGGCTGGCGTAACAAAAAAAGAATGTTACCATCTTCAACTTTTAGTTTCAGTGTCAAAATTACAGCTAAAAATATAGTTTCTCTTATAAATAGTATATAAATAAATAAATAATAAATATCTCAGACATTCACACCAATTATCCAGTCACAAACTAGGCAGAGCCTGTGGCATGGTTACTAGATAACGGATACACATACTTAAATAAAAATATAAACATCCAAGACTTTGGTACAAACATTCATATTCATCATACGAACATTTGCCCCTAGCGGGATTCGAACCCGCAACCTCCGGCGTGGCAGTCCGAGAGCTACCCGTACCGCCACGGAGGTCGTCAAACTATGTCTGATTATTGTAATGATATAATAAAATCGACCGCCTCGTTGGTATAGTGGCTCGGCCGTAAAACTATCTCTAGAGGTTGTGGTTAGATTCCTACTACAGACACCCCCCACCCCCCCCCCCCCCCTGGTCTTAGTGATACATTTTGTGAATTATCCCTTGGTCAAATTCCCATCGTCAGGAGAGTACACGCTACTAGGCGGCCGCTGTTAGGCTCCATCTACCGCCACCGTTACAAAGTTACTACGTCAGCGCTATCGATCGGTGCCGAGAGATCGACGCTATAGAACCGCTTAAATGTGCTATTGTTTAACTTCTAAAACTTGTAACTGCATTTCTTTGTGCAAAAAAGTGTATTGTATTGTAGAATAGAATAGAATAGGTCATTTATTCATAGCTACGACACACACGTACATGAGAAATAAACAGAACAGAAATTAATAAATTACAATTTAAAAATAATCAAGGTACCTATGTGTCGCAGCAATAAAATGGCGCTGACTCAGCATAATGCTGCAGCACGCTACGCGAACTCCAGCGCTGGTATTCTGTCAGCACCAGGTCAAGTGACTTCACAGATTAAGTTTTTTAAATTGTGCGTAGAGGGCTGTCAATGTATTGGTGTACATAATAATATTAAATATATATAATTTAAGTTTGTAAATTAGTAGAAATAAGGTAACTGTAACTTGGTCCCGCTTATATGGAGGGCTTATATACCGACCCTCCATCTCCCAGGGTCTTTCGACATCTAGGTCATATAGGCCGGATCAGGAGAGCCGGGGGTGTGTAGATCCGCTACCGCTGGTCTCGTGGCCGCCTCCGGACAGCGCGGCCGGCTCTTGACCCGGCCCCGCTCCCCGCGTACCACTCCGTACAAATAAAAATAAACTCCGTATTATGACTACCGCAGGCGCGGCTCGCTTTGTGTCCCAACCCCCAGACACTTCTCAAAACCTGAACATCGGATATTTCTCTTTGCTATCTATGCACTGGAATACTCAGGTGCTGTTTTCAAACAATGATAGGAATAATTGATACTGGCTATTTATAGTTCATAGTATATTTTAAATATGTTTTTCTACATTGATGTTCTCTGTCACTCGTACGAAAAATCATATCTTGTCAACTATATCAATAAATACAAAATAGCATAAATAAATATTTTATTGGTTCAATTAATAATTCTTACGAAGTATATCCAGGATAGTACAACAGGTTTTGATCTCAGTACTCCGCCAGCGCGGCCTATATAAAAATAATAATTCATTTATTTCAGATTAATCCATAATTGTGTTAGTGACGGACAGAAAAGTAACGTTAGTAAATATTAAATATAGCCGTGCGACTGAGTGATTGCACCAGGGAAGGGCAGCAGCGTTATGTTGTGTATATTAAGCTCATTACTGTGATCAATCCGCCTGCCAAGCGTGGTGATTATGGCAAACCCCCCAATGGACAGCGCACAGACAATGTCAATCGACGACCTCCGTGGCGGAACGGGGTAGCTCTCGGACTGCCACGCCGGCGGTTGCGGGTTCGAATACCGCTAGGGGCTAATGTTCGTATTATGAATATGAATGTTTGTATCCAAGTCTTGGATGTTCATATATTTATTTAAGTACGTGTATCCGTTATCTAGTAACCACAGCACAGGCTCTGCCTAGTTTCGGACTGGATAATTGATGTGAATGTCTAAGATATTAATTTATTCTAGTATTTTTATTTATGTATATACTCATTTATAAAACTTTTTTATTTTTTATTCATTTATAGAACTTATTAATAATAGCACATTGTTAAACATCTGACAGCAAAAACCTTTATAAATCTTATTTTAAACGCTTCGTATGACGTCAAGTTCGCCCACATTCTGTAAGCGAATTTTATCCACGCGTTATATAAATAAGGTTTCCATAAAAGGAAAATAAAGGTTTTTAAACTTTGACGTTAAAATACGTCATATTATATGTAATCTATAAGTAATTACAGACGCCTCATAAAATGCATGTAAAAACCCTCTTTAGGAATGGAACTGTCTGCCATCAGTTTGGGTATTTCCGGACAAGTACAACTTGGATCTTTTTAAAGGAAGAGTGAATAGGCATCTTCTGGGTAAGCGCGCTCCACCTTAACATCACAAATTATTATATATTTCCCGTAGGAATGGGACGTTTTTTCGGGATAAAAACTATCATATGTCCTATTCCAGGACCTAACCTATATGTGTGCCAAGTTTTATTACGATCCGTCCAGTGGTTGAAGCGTGATTGAGTAACAAACATCCAAACAACCAAATATCCAAACTTTCGCATTTATAATAGTTACCATCAGGTGAGATTGGGGTCAAGCATAAGCCCATCAGGAATAATTCTCATCTTCTCAGGGGGCCAGGAAGACCTGACCACTCTTCAACCATTCAGGATCTTTTGTGCCAAACCCCTGACCACCGACGGCGCCCCAAGCCAATTTGGTGGACTTCACATACGCCTCAGAATTTCTTCTTTGGCATATGCAGATTGCCTTACGATGTTTTCCTTCACCGAAAAACCTGTGGTATCCTACTAATCCTGCTTCCTACTTAATATTATAAATGCGAAAGTTTGGATATTTGTTTGTTACTCAATCACGCTTCAACCACTGGGCGGATCGTAATGAAACTTGGCACACATATAGGTTAGGTCCTGGAATAGGACATATGATAGTTTTTATCCCGAAAAAACGTCCCATTCCTACGGGAAATATATAATAATTTCTGATGTTATGTTGTCCACGCGGACGAAGTCGCGGGCAATAGCTAGTTATAAATAAACCGTAATTAAGTTTGGAAAAACTCATTGGTACGGGCGGGGTTTGAACCCATATCATGAACGTGAGGGGAGTGCACAACCAACTAGGCTACCACGGGTCTCTCTCAAGGAATAATTAAAGAAATCTTTGCAGAAAAATCATAATTCCAAACACTTCACAAGTAATTAGAATGGACGTAAAAATTAGCGATTAACGAAAATTCTCGGCGACCTTGCGGCGGTGGGGCGGAGGCGCGAGATAGCTAAAATATTTTATGAATAAATGAGGAACATTTTCTCATAAAAAACAAAAGATTATTTGAAATTTGGGCCTGCGACGACATGCTGGACAACGGCTCATTATATGCCTCTGAGCCGTGGTAGCCGGTTGGTTGTGCACTCGCCTCACGTTCATGAGGTCGTGGGTTCAAACCCCGCCCGTACCAATGAGTTTTACGAAACTTAAGTACTGTTTATTTATAATACCACAGGCTTTTCGGTGAAGGAAAACATCGTGAGGAAACCTGCATATGCCGAAGAAGAAATTCTGAGGCGTATGTGAAGTCCATCTAATCGGCTTGGGGCACCGTTGGTGGTCAGGGGTTTGGCACAAAAGATCCTGAAGGGTCGAAGTGACGCCAGGTCTTCCTGGCCCCCTGAGAAGACAAAATAAAAAAAAAATGCCTCTGATGAAACGCAGCACGTCGACAGACGTCATACCGCTGGCTTCTACCGTGACACTACGTCTGTGGACATCTAGTGACGCATCACAAACTTGGTATGTGCCTTAGGTAAATTAAATCGTTCATACTTTGGCCGGAAAACCCCCGAATCGGATGGGGGATGTCTTTAACGTTCATAATAATATCCCTCATCATCATCATCATCCCTTGTCAAATTCCCATCGTCAGGAGAGTACACGCTACTAGGCGGCCGCTGTTAGGCTCCATCTACCGCCACCGTTACAAAGTTACTACGTCAGCGCTATCGATCGGTGCCGAGAGATCGACGCTATAGAACCGCTTAAATGTGCTATTGTTTAACTTCTAAAACTTGTAACTGCATTTCTTTGTGCAAAAAAGTGTATTGTATTGTAGAATAGAATAGAATAGGTCATTTATTCATAGCTACGACACACACGTACATGAGAAATAAACAGAACAGAAATTAATAAATTACAATTTAAAAATAATCAAGGTACCTATGTGTCGCAGCAATAAAATGGCGCTGACTCAGCATAATGCTGCAGCACGCTACGCGAACTCCAGCGCTGGTATTCTGTCAGCACCAGGTCAAGTGACTTCACAGATTAAGTTTTTTAAATTGTGCGTAGAGGGCTGTCAATGTATTGGTGTACATAATAATATTAAATATATATAATTTAAGTTTGTAAATTAGTAGAAATAAGGTAACTGTAACTTGGTCCCGCTTATATGGAGGGCTTATATACCGACCCTCCATCTCCCAGGGTCTTTCGACATCTAGGTCATATAGGCCGGATCAGGAGAGCCGGGGGTGTGTAGATCCGCTACCGCTGGTCTCGTGGCCGCCTCCGGACAGCGCGGCCGGCTCTTGACCCGGCCCCGCTCCCCGCGTACCACTCCGTACAAATAAAAATAAACTCCGTATTATGACTACCGCAGGCGCGGCTCGCTTTGTGTCCCAACCCCCAACTCTGATGAAACGCAGCACGTCGACAGACGTCATACCGCTGGCTTCTACCGTGACACTACGTCTGTGGACATCTAGTGACGCATCACAAACTTGGTATGTGCCTTAGGTAAATTAAATCGTTCATACTTTGGCCGGAAAACCCCCGAATCGGATGGGGGATGTCTTTAACGTTCATAATAATATCCCTCATCATCATCATCATCAGGTTATTTTTGTCTCCACTGCAGGAGCTCAACCCTCTCTCATCTGCCGGAGACAGACGGAGGATTTGACCTACACTCCCCGCGCTGGCCAGACGGTTTGGGGAGGCCTGATTGATGTTTTATAATGTATTCCCTTAGTCGCCTTGTACGACATCCACGGGAGAAGTTGTAGTGGTCCTATTCTACTCTACCGAAAACCACACGGCTTAATGTCCCTCACCGATTTTTAATTAAACTCGAGCATCCGAGATCATGGCTTCGATTCCAATGAGAGACTGACAACTTTGTACAGTTATATGGATGTTATATTTATGAATTGTTCCATTCTCATCTAATTCCCATAGTACAGGAGAAAATCCTAGTTTTTTTAATAGACAAACATACCTATATTTTCTTTAAAAACAAGTCACATCACTCTGGAAAAAGAATTAAAGTGCGCTAAGTGTCCTTTTGTCTCAAGTTACCGTATGTTAGTTAAAGTAATCATTTTTGTGATCGTTTGTAACAAGTTCGTGAACAAGTTGAGTTATGCATGAACAAGATCTTGTTCAAATCAACTATAGTTTTTTCTTCATTTCATTTATTTAGCCATAATTTATAGGTACATCTTATCTTATCTTATCTTTTTAGGGGGCCAGGAAGACCTGGCGACACTTCGACCCTTCAGGATCTTTTGTGCCAAACCCCTGACCACCAACGGTGCCCCAAGCCGATTTGGTGGACTTCACACACGCCTTAGAATTTCTTCTTCGGCATATGCAGATTTCCTTACGATGTTTTCGTTCACCGAAAAGCCTGTGGTATTATAAATAAACCGTACTTAAGTTTCGTAAAACTCATTGGTACGGGCGGGGTTTGTACCAGGACCTCATGAACGTGAGGCGAGTGCACAACCAACCGGCTACCACATATAGGTACATACATGATCTTACAAATATAACACGGTTCCAGTATAAATTTACCCAAGGGTGTAGCTTGCAATATTCTATAGGTATTAAATATAAATATATAATGCCTAATAGTACATTTTTCACTACAAAAGAAAGGTCTTGTTCACACAGTATGTCAGTTTAAATTCTCAATTAAAATACTAAATCAATATACCTAATTAGTCGAACTATCAACTATTACCACTATTCTTTCAGTGTAAAGCCACCAATTATATCAATTAAATTAGTTAATTACTTTTGAAGTAAGAATAATTTAAGTGAACCTATCTCGTACTAAAATTTAAAGTTTTTAACAAAGGTACATATTTACATAAAATAACTTTACAGACTTGAACCGAACCATCTTAGTTAACTAACATTAAATCATATTATACTTTAAAATAAAGTTTTTATTAATATTTAGTTTTAATTGACACAGGTATTAATTTACTTAAAACGGGTTCCCTACTTCAAGAAACTGTATCAACTGTAAGTTGTTGCAATAAATCATTTCATTTCATTTCAATAATGACGTAACCAATCACAGAAAGACTTGACATATTAAATTAATAGGGTGGTTGCTCAGTGCCTTCTCAATTTCACACTCGGGTTCTTCCAGTGCACAGCGGTTTCAACTATGAGAGGGTTCGTCTCGTTACGTCGAAGCTACTGCCACAGATAAAAACCCCAAATCAGCGATAACAGCTGTGCAAAAAGCGCTAGATTCTATAAAATTAGTGGGTCAAATGGCCTAGAATCAGCCCTATCAACCCTTATCCTTAGTGCCCTCATTATTACGGAGACATTCCCGCCTCCTCACCATTCTCCCCCCGCAACTCCTCTAAGCGAGGATCAACGGAGGTAACTGCAAAGACACCTATCAGTGAAGGTAGAGTAAGTCCCAGGTCATGAATTTACGCTACCTTGGGCCCCAGACAAATTTAATTAAAGAAGTAAAGAGTCAAAGTAGGAAGAGAGTTCCCACTTCCCCTCTATCAAATGGGAATGTAGCAATGAAACGATGACCAGAGTGGTCACGTCGGGGGGGTTGGGGGGTTTGGTGTGGCCAAGATACGCCTGATTATTACGGAGACAGACGGAGGATTTGGCCTACACTCCCCGCGCTGGCCAGACGGGTTGGGGAGGCCTGACTGAGGCCTGGTTGAGGTTTTATAATGTATTCCCTCAGTCGCCTTGTACGACATCCACGGGAAGAGTTGGAGTGGTCCTATTCTACTCTACCGGAAATTTTAGTATAGGTTATATACTGACAACAATGTGACTACATACTTTATAAACGACTTCACGACATCGTTAAAAAAGTGCCAATTTCTCCTCTGGACTACAGAATAAGCAATAGTAATAGTACAGAATTCAAACTGTCTAAGAAACCTTGTTCATTTTCTCAAAAACTTATACCTACAAAATTCACTCCAAGCTAATTTGAATCCTACACGTATGGAAGAAAGTCACTTTTACGCTGAATTGTTAAATTACGCACACATTGACATTCTTATGCGATTCGCCTGGTGCTGGTACTGTGGAACGGCGCGAACTAAATTGACTGATTGGCCCCGGCAACCGGGGCCGGACCGCGTACGTATATTCTGATACCTAAAGTGCGGAGTGAGTCAAGCCTGGCTAGGCTAACGCTAAACAAACGCTAATACTAGCGCCAAAAGCGCTAAAATGGCAGAGAAAGCCTCGTAAATAAAATATAAGATCCGTTTTCTCGTTTCGATACCGAACACTAAAAAAAGAAGTAATTTAGATGAATCGCGACTGCGGACTAACAATAGACAAAGGAAATACATTATCTCGGAGAGGCGAGGGGCGCGGGGAGCGGGGCGCGAGGGGGTGCTGGCAGATTATCTACAAAGTCCATTGAAAGTAGAAATAAAACGACTCCACGTTATAGGTGCCGAAAATGTAAACAATGGGAAACAGTTTACAAAAGAGACTTAGTATATTTTATACGCATATATATTTTTAGACATATAAAAATACAACAGAGGCTGTGAGAGCAAAAGTGGACGAAGTTTGTTGCGCCGTTTCTTCTTCACAGCGCTAACACCTAGGAAGCGGTAGTCGATAAAAAAATGACGTATATAAATGTACCAAGCGTACTCTTCTATACTTATAATAAAAGTGTAACTGGTCTATGTCTGTACATGAGAGATATTTAAAAAAAAATGTATGAAGGGTCTTTATAGGGCCAATAGAAGCTAAAATATTTTTTTTTTAGAATTTTTGTCTGTATGTATGTTTGTTACCGCATCACGCTAAAACGACCAAATAAAATTTTATGCAGTTTTCACAGTTGTCTTGCTGGAGGTCTAACTTAAAATCTGGTGCATGTTTCATCTTGATACGCCACTTAGAACCTGAGATATTAATAAAGTAAATTTTTCTAGAAGCCATTATATCGGATGATAATAAAACGACTGTTAATATTTCTTCCAGTAAATCAGTATCACATTTAGAAATTATTCATGAAAAAAACATCTCTTTTTTACGAAAATTTTGATAAAATAAATGCAATATTTCTCGAACGTACGAGTATGTTCATCATATGTGAGAGGACAACGGCCGCGGCGCGGCGAACGGCGCGGCGCGTATGGGATTGAGTGAAATTTAGTTTTTGGGGATAGGGATGGGGTTGAGGTTGGGGTTGGGATTGGGATATTGAGAGTCTCGAGTCTGGGTGGGAGTGGAAGTAGAAGTGGGAAGAGAACGGGAGCGGATTCTATAGTTCACGCGAGCGGAGCCGCGGGTACAACAGCTAGTATGCAATAAATGATTTTGACTTTGACTCATAGTCAATGTATATTCTAGAAATGTGCAAATTTGTAAAACTACACAAAAACTTATTTCAAGAATATTGTATAGAATCCCACAACTTACAGCCAAATTGATAGCACCATTTACCAAGCTATATATTGTAAGATCAGGCTATAAAAATATACAATCATTTACCGAAACTTATAAAGCTAATAGGAACATTTTCCAGAATGTTCTAGAATATTAAAGAAGTATAATGCTAGTCGGAATTCAGACTGTGATGAGTTAGGACTACGGTGGTGGTGGCAGGTGGCAGCTGGAGTGGGGATGGTGGGTGGAGGGTGGAGGGGTGCGGGAGCGAGAGGAAAGGAAAGGGAGAAGGGGATTAACACTAAGTAAATTTCAACTTTATGAAAAAGAAACAATTCTGTCGTTCACGCGAGCGGAGCCGTGGGGGCACAGTTAGTGTATCTATATATGTAGAGTGAGTGAGTGTCGTGTATATATGCATGAATATGTGTAAACATCGTCTCTGACTACCCCTTTGGGTTTAAAGCGTGAGCATTATGTATGTATGTGTAAAATAGGTGAAACCAACGATCTCTATGTACTACTAGATGGAGCGTTCGAAACAATCGCTCTGTTCCACGCAAGTAGCCACAACTCGTTCACGTTCACTTTGAAACTTGTGCAGTTACTATGCAGAACATTTAATTATTTACTAAATATTGACGCTATTTACCCGTAGCGTCAATATTTAGTAATAATTAAATGTTCTGCGTAGTAACTGCACAAGTTTCATTGTGAATGTAACCGAGTTGCGGCTCCTTGCGTGGAACAAAGCGATTGTTTGGAACGCTCCATCTGGTAGTACATAGAGATCGTTTGGTGAAACGAACTTGTGTGAAAGAAACAATGTATTGTGTTCAAGAGTGTATTTTATGTATATATAGGTATACAGGGCCCGATTCTAAAGACACACATTTAAAATTTGACAGCGCTAAAATAGGTTTCCTCTTTATCTTTATAATACTGAGTGACAAGGATAGGAACAGTTTTAGTGCTGTCAAATTTTAACGTTGTGCCTTCAGAATCGAGCCCACAATGTAGGTAAAATAAGCGTAATGGATCGCGTTCGGTTTTACGCAACATTTGCTGCGTGGGAAGGATCAATACCACATGGGAACTGGCTAGAAGATGACTTACGATATCCGTCGCCGCACAGCCTTCGAGGATCAGGGAACTTACCAGCCTAAAGCCTTCAATAAGGCCAACCGCACAAGATAACTTTAATATACCAACGTACGTATCACACTGCGATACTATAGTACAGCAGCTGATACGGTGTTTCTTACCTCTTAATACTTACGAGCAAGACTTTAATGGGTATTCAAAATGGACGAGGTAGTTTTTTTTACAAATGTGGCTTCGTTGTGCGCTCTCTTTCGTTCTCGCCTAAAGAGTCAATCACAATTATAGCATTTTCTACTCTAAAACAATGACGACATTTTAATTTATATACTATGCTCTTATTTATAACTTTTTTTTAGAATCGTTATTTAAAGAACTTAGTCTATAACTATGGAGCTCTATAATAATAAACTAAATAAACAGAATAACTTATTTGTGAAATAAGTTATTCTGTATATACAATAAAATCGTACTAAATTACTATTACAACCACCAACGACAGCGAATAAATTTTGGTTGTGAATCTGCCTTCTGAGTCCTTCATTCCGAACACATTCCATCAAACACACCGAATAAGTAGGTAATAACAAAAGTACAGGAGGCCAACTCCATAAGGAAGCATGTTTAATTTCTCAAAAACGTACCTACAAAATTCAATGCAAGCCAAATTGACTCCTACGCGCATGGACGTAAGTCAATATTACGCTGAAACGCTCAATCACGTTTCGTGCAGTAGTACGCGATTCGCATAAGGCTAGTGACTACGCTATAAGATAATGGAGTGACAGGAGACTTTGTAAGAACGCAAAGAAAATCACACTTTCTCTGCAAAGTATAATGCTATACAAAACAGCGTCTCAGCTGCAGACCTAATGTCAGAAATAAGACATATAATTTGTATGCCGCGCGACAACAATGCTCGCCGCCGCCGGAAATTGATTTATGTATGTATGTAGCGATTACTGCGGCGAGAGAGAGAGAGATAGAGAGAGAAAGAGAGAGAGAGTACTCCTAAATACACTTCGCGTTGTATTTGAAGATGTGCGCTTTCGCCACCCTTATATGAAATTACTTTAACTCTTTAACTCGTAAACAAACACATATTTCATAAATTATTATTGTACGGGCTGTTAAGAGAGAAACTCTGTTTAATTAGGGATTTAATTTAATTAAAACATTAAAAGTCTAAGCACAAGTGCTAGTGTGTAGCAGAGAATACTAAATATCACTATGTGAAGAAGCGACGCTCCTGTCCCCAGTTTAACGTCGCTCGCAAAATAAAGCAGAGCTGGCAGTACGCACTGCTAGGCTGGCACGCCGCCGCCAGCAAAGTTGCTACGGCAGCGAGCTATCGACGGCGCAGAGATATCGACGCTATAAGTTAGGTAAATACTTGATCGACTATGTTCATGCGCTGGGTGGTGTAGCCCTACCATAATTTACGCACCCATACAAACATACGGACATGATTCGATTCGACCTCGTAGTTCGTTTAAACTAAACTGTCCCCGGTTGCGCACCAGCATTGTCTTATTGAATAAGATAATGCTGGTGCGCAACATCGTCGGAACGTTCTAGACGCACGGCGTTATTACACAGAGGCGCTGCGTGGTACGTTCTAGAGACGTGCGCGTGCCGCGCTACTATTTCCGTCTCTTTCTCTGTATAAATTTAAAACGATATACAAATTAGAGGAGAAGTGTAACCTAAATATGATAAACCATCGATAAAACTCAGACAGCGGTCACAATCAGTCGATATTGTTGTTCAAAGTGTCCTATTTGTAACAAACATCGATATAGAAATCTTTGAAGGCTAAGGAATTTGTTATCTCAAATCAACAGTAACCCAACCCGTTTGTCAGAATCCAAACGGTCTCCGAATAAAACGCAATTCAATTAAAAAAGGGCTCAGCGTGACGGATGTCCGTCCACTTCCGCGCGAGTCGCGAATCCGCGTCCGGATCCGTCAAACGCGGCATCGGCGTCTCTTATCGCTGGCATTGTTTCACCCGGCCCTCATTGCTAGGTCGGCTGTAAGCCCGCCCGGATAAGACCATTCTACTACCAAACAGAAGTAACTCCGAAAATATTATATTAAAGGTTCTAATTTAAGCTATTTTTTCAGACTAAAAGAAGGATTAGGGTCTTCCATCATATCTTTGTCATGCTACGTTAATATTTTAATGGAATATATTATCACACGACAGTTAAAAGTAAAAATACATTTTTATAACATAAAACATTAATATGCATGCTTTTCATCGAAATTGGTTTAATTCTTCACGCGTACGTAAAAATTAATCCCCTCCACTCTTCTCCTTTCCTTTCCCATACACTTCCATACACCCTCCGCTCTTTCCCTCTTACCCCTCGCTCCAAATATAGTCCTAACTGTAACTTGTAGTATACTTCTGTAATGTGAGTTTTGAAAACTATAAGTTCGCATAACTTTTTATTGAGTAAGCCGATTGTGATGAAATAAAGACATAATGTTATCCCAAATTAAGTTCTATTTTTTTCTGAAAACTCCGTCAGAATTGGTTCAGTACTTTTTATGTGATACGTGTACAGACAAACAGATAAACGGACAAAATCATTCTTCATCCCCCAAATAATTTAATTTTAAAATGTTTATATGTACAGACGTGCGAAGTTTATAAATTTTTATTTATTAGATACACAAATATAAAAAATGTTTATAATAATAATATGTCAGACATTCACACCAATTATCCAATCCCAAATTAGGCGGAGCCTGTGTTATGGTTACTAGATAACGGATAGACATACTTAAATAAATATATAAACATCCAAGACTTGGGTACAAACATTCATATTCATCATACGAACATTTGCCCCTAGTGGGATTCGAACCCGCAACCTCCGGCGTGGTTTCTTTAAATATGCCTTTTTAATGGTGACAACACGTTCAACGTTTTTGTTTTACAGCAATTTTATGAAACAACACAGAGTCCCTAAAAACTGCGTTCCCCAACTTATCGCTTTTACACGCAACGACGCAAGAAATGTGTACCGCGCGGCGTTCGGATGCGGTCCACGTCCGCGCCGATAATGAGCCCCCTTATTGGGGCCCGAGTGCGGCCCGCACTATTGTACATTCAATCTTCCCAATTTACCGGCTCTGCCCGCTGCCGCCCTTTCTCTGCCTATTTACAAGCCGCTCTGTTGATTTGAAAAAAACCTGTACTTCATACAAAGTCTCTATTTAGGTTTTGTTATATTAGATGTGATGTATTTGCTCACAAATGTTGCCGTGTGGTTCCCGGCTTAGAATAGGGCCACCCCAAATCTTCCCGTGGGTGTCGTCAAGGCGACTAAGGGATTGCACCAGGAATGGGCAGCAGAGTTCTGCGATGATCTGGATCTTTTTAAAGGAAGAGTGAATAGGCATCTTCTGGGTAAGCGCGCTCCACCTTAGACCTCATCATCACTTACCATCAGGTGAGATTGAGGTCAAGAGCAAACCCATCAATAATAAATAAATAAATAGATCATCAATCCGTCTGCCAAGCGTGGTGATTATGGCAAATCCCCCAATGGACAGCCCACCAAAAGAGGCATTCTATAGGGGAGGCTTATGTTCAGCATAATTCAGTGTGGACGTATATAGGCTGATCATGATGATGAATATTGATAATTGTTTATTGATTACAGGCTTTTCGTAAAATTATTTTTCATTTAAATTAATTAAATGTATACAAGTATTCTGTTTCATCGTATTTTTTTTATTCCCAAAACTTTCTAAAAACTTTCGACAAAATTATTTCAATCTACGATTTTAACCCACGATTTTATTTTCCACGTCTACAAACACGTCACGTGGTGCAGTGGATATACATATACAGATATATGTGGGGTCGAACCGCTGAGATTTCCACAACCTAAGTAGAGATATAAATTAAGAGGGAAAGGTCTGGAATTACGTGCCTACGCAGGTGCGAATTTATCGCAGGTCAGCTGGAAGGAACTGGAATTTAGGTCGGCAGGCGGTCGATCGGCCGCACCTCACAAATCAACGCCTATGCCTCTGCGAGTATATTGTATCGCACTGTTGGACGCAGGGCATCATGCCCCTTGTGCTTTTTCCTCCTACATTACTGGTGGTAATCTATGCAGCACAAAAGATCCTTCTTCCGCCCTCCGCATCCAGCCGCTTCCGGCCACCTTCTTCAGGTCGTCGGTCCACCCGACGGCGTATGTATCCCGTCCACTGCCACTTCAGCTTGCTGATCCTTTCGGCTATGGCGGAGACCTTCGTTCTTCGTCGGATCTCTCCATTACGTATCATATCCTTTAAAGAAACCCCGACATAACCCTCGTCATATCTTCTCGTCGCGTATACCACAGTGCCTGAAGACAAAAGTCTTCAACCAGTGCGTCCTACCCGTAATGACCTACGGCGCCGAAACGTGGACACTGACAGTGGGACTAGTCCGAAAACTCAAGGTCGCTCAGCGGGCTATGGAAAGAGCTATGCTCGGAGTTTCTCTAAGAGACAGGATCCGAAATGAGGTGATCCGCCAGAGAACTAAAGTCTTCGACATAGCTCAAAAAGTTAGTACGCTGAAGTGGCAGTGGGCTGGTCACATCTGTCGGAGAACCGATTACCGCTGGGCAAGCGTAGTGTGGGACGCCCCCTGGCTAGATGGAGCGACGATCTGCGTAAGGCGGCTGGCAGTAACTGGATGAGAAGAACCGAGGATCGGGTTCAGTGGCGCACCTTGGGAGAGGCCTATGTTCAACAGTGGACTCTTTCGGGCTGATGATGATGATGATGATGAAAGAAACCCCGAGCATAGCACTTTCCCTATACTCGTTGAGCGACCTGAAATTTGTGGATCAGACAGACTACTGGTCAACGTTGGTGATATACGCGGCACAAGGGTAACATGCGGATCCAGTCTGTAGACTTAAATTCTTGTTCATCTTATGTAGACTTCCTCAGAAGTTTCTCGACATCGCGTACGCTTCTATACATTGTATGAAAGTACAGTAACGCCTTTAGTAAACTACCACTGCGATCTGCCTGCGGTCCTGATCCATGAGGTTCTTACCTATAGGTTCTTGAAGCGATGGTGTTTGAACCACTCACATACTGAAGGCACAGACTGTCCTTAGACGCAATGCACTCAGAAGAGACGTTAGACGCCGAGGAGGCAAAGACGAGGCGAAACTGTGCACCTTGGTGTACCTTGTGTACCTGTAAATCCTTCTTCATATAAAGACAGAATCCGTCAAGTACTATTTGACAGATTCTGTCTCTAATTGAATGGGAAGAAGATTGCTAAGACTATATCTTGCTTTGGATTCCCACGATTTCCTATTTTTATTAAATTAGTTTATTAAGATATCAATGATCCATTATTGTTAGTAACGTAATACAATAATACTTATATGACTAGGTGTTAGTAACATTCAAATAAATTAGCATGTCAAAATCTTATAAATAAAATCGTAAACATCGCGTGTCTGTACATTGAAGATATTTGCAAAAAAAAAATTGGGGGGTCTAAGAATAAGCAACAGAACACATTTCGATCATTTTTGAAATTTTTGTCTGTTTGTCTGTTTGTCTGTTTGTCTGTTTGTCTGTGAGTTTGTGCACGCATCACTTAAAAACTACTGAACGGATTTTGATGGACTTTTCACAAAAACTTGGGGCTTAACTTAACTTAACATTTAGTCTTTATTTCATCGCAATCGGCTAACTCAATCAAAAGTTATAGACATTTTTAGTTTTCAAATACATTAGTAGGTAAGGTTATTATGCAATATATTGCCTAAAGTAGTATTTCCGTACTATTCAGATTGCGATGAGTTTGGATTACATTTGGAGCTGCGAGTAGGAATTGGAGTGGGCGTGGGCGTGGGCGTGGGCGTGGGCGTGGGCGTGGGGGGGTGGGATTGAGAGCAGGAGCGGAAGCGGTACAGGTAGCGGTAGCGGAAGCAGAAGCGGTAGCGGTAGCGCTAGCGGAAGCGGGAGGGGAGCGGGAGCGAGAGCGGGAGCGGAACCGGAGCTGGACCGGAGCGGGAGCGGGAGCGGGTATGGTACCAGTGTAATCGGAGTGTATGAAAATTCGCATAACTTTTGACTGAGTTACCTACCCGATTACGATTTTGTGGTTACGAATTTGTGGTATAGGTATGCAACAAAGTAATTTTGGTCGGAATTTGGACTGCAATGGATTAGTTACGAGAACTAAATTTGGAGAGACGAGGGAAAGAGGTTTGAGGGCAGGATTGAGAGGAGAGCTGAGAGGAGGGTTGAGAGGAGGGTTGAGGGGAGTGTTGAGGGAAGGGTTGAGAGGAGTGTTGAGAGGAGGGTTGAGGGGGGGGTTGAGGGAAGAGTTGAGGATCTGGATCTGGACCTGGGACTGGAACTAGGACTGGGCCTGGGCCTGTACCTGGCCTGGACCTGAACCTGGACCAGACTTGAACCTGGACCTGGACCTCGACCTGGGTCTGGGCTTGGCCTGTACCTGGACCTGGACCTGGCCTTGGTTCTGGACCTGGACATGGACATGGACATGGACATGGACCTGGACCTGGACCTGGACCTGGACCTGGACCTGGACCTGGACCTGGACCTGGACCTGGACCTGGACCTGGACCTGGACCTGGACGTGGACGTGGACCTGGACCTGGACCTGGACCTGGACCTGGACCTGGACCTGGACCTGGACCTGGACCTGGACCTGGACCTGGACCTGGACCTGGACCTGGACCTCATCTGGACCTGGACCTGGACCTGGATCTGGACCTGGACCTGGACCTGGACCTGGACCTGGACCTGGACCTGGACCTGGACCTGGACCTGGACCTGGACCTGGACCTGGACCTGGACCTGGCCTTGACCTGGACCTGGACCTGGACCTGGACCTGGACCTGGACCTGGACCTGGACCTGGACCTGGACCTGGACCTGGACCTGGACCTGGACCTGGACCTGGACCTGGACCTGGACCTGGACCTGGACCTGGACCTGGACCTGGACCTGGACCTGGACCTGGACCTGGACCTGGACCTGGACCTGGACCTGGACCTGGACCTGGACCTGGACCTGGACTTGGACTTGAAGTCTGAGTGGAAGTGGGATAGGGAGCGAAAGTGGGAATGGGAGCGGATCCTGTAGTCCACGCGAGCGGAGCCGCGGGCACAGCTAGTATTAAATAAATTCATTTAAATTACATTATACAATAAAATTAAATCAGTATATTCTAGCTCTGTTATGGGACACTGCCAGCCAGTGTCCCACAAAAGGGCCGTCCATGCGGTCCGCGACCACGGACAGGAGCCCTATAATAACTATAATTGCGTTAGAGACGCCTGTTGGTACACTAAGGTGCACAGTTTCTCCTCGTCTTTGCCTCCTCGGCGTCCAACGTCTCTTCTGAGTGCATTGCGTCTAAGGACAGTCTGTGCCTTCAGTATGTGAGTGGTTCAAACACCATCGCTTTTGAATAGGCTTAAGTATGTATGTAAACGCTTTATTGTACCAAAAATAACAACAACAACAATAATAAAATAGGAATTAAACTGTGTACAAAGGCGGACTTATCCCACTTAGGGATCTCTTCCAGTCAACCTTAGAGTAACCGAAAGGACAAGTATAATGCGTTTAGTACCAAATTTGATAAAGAAATGTACCTACTTTTAATAAAGTTTGAAAATACATACGACATAAACATAACTAAATGGGCCGTGTGGTTTCCGGTAGAGTAGAATAGGACCACTCCAACTCTGCCCGTGGATGTCGTACAAGGCGACTAAGGGAGTACATTATAAAACATCAATCAGGCCTCCCCAACCCGTCTGGCCAGCGTGGGGAGTGTAGGCCATATCCTCCGTCTGTCTCCGGCAGATGAGAGAGGGTTGTGCTCCTGCAGTGGAGACAAAAATAACCTGATGATGAAGCTGTGGTTGGTGGAAGCAACAATAACCTATAGGTAAGAACCGCATGGATCAGGACTGGAAGGCCCAACCTATCGTGTCATTAACCCGCTGCGAACTCAGCGGAGCATCCAAATACTTTTCTTACAAGAAAACATGACCCTTTCCCGAGCGATTAGTGCAAAAGGATTGAAACTTTCAGACAACAGTGACTGGGTGTTTTCGCGGTGGTAGGGCGGTATCATCAATCAGCGCTTTCATCTGCCGCTGTGCCGCCGCCCCGCGCTAATGATAGTCATCTGAATACAGCGAGGTGTTGGGGCGCGAGCAGATACGAGGTCGGAATGACCCTGGCTGTGATCAACATTAACTCCAATAGTTTACTGGTTTGCACAAACAAACTCACCCCAAACGCATACACCGTCTCCGTTCCGTCGTGGGTCAAAAATGGCAAATGTTACGTCGGCCATCTTTGATTCTAGAGACAGCTTCAAATTCGGATGCAGTAAATCCGAAATCCTAAAAAATTGCACCCATATTATTGAGTGACACTGACACATGTCAGTGCGGCCATCTTGGATATTCAAAATCGACGTCAAATTAGGTTCTGACTATCAAATTTTTTGACGGAACGATTTGGAATACTAAACATTTAAGGCTTCCTTTTTCTCTCACTAATTAGAACAGATATAACAAATTCAAGTAAGATTATTGTTAATTAGTTCATTAACTAATCACATGAATTTTTTGATATGATAATCATCATCATCAGGTTATTTTAGTCTCCACTGCAGGAGCACAACCCTCTCTCATCTGTCGGAGACAGACGGTGGATTTGGCCTACACTCCCCGCGCTGGCCAGACGGGTTGGGGAGGCCTGATTGATGTTTTATAATGTATTCCCTTAGTAGCCTTGTACGACATCCACGGGAAGAGTTGGAGTGGTCCTATTCTACTCTACCGGAAACCACACGGCATAGTATAATATACCACACGGATATGATAATACTACAGTATAATACCTTAAACTAGCAAAACGCCAGTGCATGTTTTGAAGTCTTAAAGATTTCGAAGTCCCCACCGTATGGCTGCGTTAGAAAGCCTGAAAAATCCCTGGTCACACTCGGGAAGACAGGGCAATGATGATGATAAACTCCAAGGTTGAAAGGACAATGAGCCGGCAATAGAGTTAGCCTTTCTTGATGTACAGTAGAACACATTTCATCGAATTACAATTTGGGCGTAAAGTTAAGATTGTAACATTCATCTTTAACCACTAAGATGTATCAAAATAATTTGACAGTAGTGTGATTCACAATCTTAACTTTACAGTTGTCAAAAAGCAATTTCTTCTCTTATTTAGACGCGTCTTTATAACTGATCATTATGTAGTCGTCGACATTGTGTTGAAGGAAATTGCAAGGGTTAACGAACCACCCAGCTCCGCCATCTTTATTCGTGTTTACATTTACATAGTCTGTATTTATTAGGCGGGAATGAAGACAGATCACCTAGTAACAGGGATGAAAACGCAAAGTAGATAAACAAATTGCTGTAAAACACGATCATGAAATCAAACTCAAGATCGTCCAAGAACTCTAACATATAAGTTTTACAAAGATATCAAAATAGTGTTCTGAAATCTAATAAATATAAAAGGAAACATGTCATCCTAGTCGCACACCCTGGCAACCCAACAATGGGGGGGGGGGGGTCCACCACGTCACTATCGTACACTCAGTAGAACAGCTTATGGTCTGAAGACCGATTGCATAGAATAAACATAGAGAAAAATGCCTAACTCGCCGTTTATGTAATTTAATTTATTTCCTCACATTTAGTTATGAAAAGCACTATGTAAAACTCGACTGTAAGTGCAATTTTTGGTCTCACTCGTCCAAGAATTGCTTACTAAACGTCCTAGACATACATAAATACATAATGCTCACGCCCTGGTCCCAGAGGGGTAGGCAGAGACGACGCATTTGCGCGATCCAACGTCGCAAAGCAACAATATGCTATTTATTATTGACTTTTAGAAAGACTTACAGTCTATAATAGTTAATATGCTTTCTACCTATTCTTTCCCAGTATTTATCGTCGCTAAAAGATTGTATTGTTGCGCGTTTAGAGACGTCGACGCGCGGTAACCCACGTTACCCAATCGACACCGACATCCGATAAACTGGCAGATTTATGTGCCCCCGCCCGCCCTGGACACGCCGGCTATCGCAGAGTAACGAATAAACTCAAAAACTACTGGACCAATTTCAAAAATTCTTTCACCATTAGAATGCTAAATTATCCCTGAGTAACATAGGCTACATTTATTACTATAAAAAATTAGGGATCCCTACTAAAACTTCAATAAGGCAACCCAAGGTGTAAAAATACAATATAGCACAGTATAACAAAGAAGTATAATTATTATGATCGGTACAATTCATATTACGACTGGTTACAGTTGAAGCATGATTTAGATTGGGATCGGGATCGAGAATGGGATTGAGAGTCTGAGTGGGAGTGGGATAAGGAGCGAGAGCGGAGCCGCGGGTACAGCTAATCTAACATAAAAAGATATTTTGAATTTCTTTGGAAAATCATAGCGGAATGTTTCGACATTAAAACTTAGTCAAAAGCTGGAATAATAATTAAATAACACAGCAATTTAACCTGACTTGCCCCTAAGTAATAAGTTACTTGCGAAGTCGGTACCTGCACGTGTACTTCCGGGCCGGAAATTCGAGATGAGGCCATGTTCTACTAAACTTAATATCGCTGCTTTTAAGTCGCAACACTTTTCGGAAACAAACAGCCTCCGTTACTGCTCCGGGGCCACGGGGCCGCGGTATGGAGTAGGGGGCGCCAACTTCACGAAATGGAATTATCGCGGCCGGGAAATAATAGGATAATGCGAGCGGATAAAAGCTCGCGTATTTCTACCATGTTTAGTAAGAGTTTGTGGTGTAAATCATAGATAACTCGACTCGGTAGTATATGCTATAAACTTAGAACTTCATATCAAGTCAGTAATGTAGTATACTATGATGTTTAGTGCGCAAAACTTACACTACTTTATAAACTGCATTCTTTACCGTCATGACCTAATTAGAGACAATTGAAGCAGTTTGTGGGCCTGATCCACAAGTTCCAAGTCGCTCAGCGAGCTATGGAGAGGGCTATGCTCGGGGTTTCTTTGAAAGATATGATTCGTAATGAGGAGATCCGACGAAGAATGAAACTCACCGACATAGCCGAAAGGGTTAGTAAGCTGAAGTGGCAGTGGGCGGGCCACATATGCCGCAGAACCGACGGCAGTTGGGGCAGACAAATTCTGGAGTTCACGGATCGGCACTCGCAGGGTGGGACGCCCCGCCGCCAGGTGGACCGACGACCTAAAGAAGGTGGCCGGTAGCGGCTGGATGTGGTGGCGTTCGTTGGGGAAGGTCTATGTCCAGCAGTGGACTTCTAGGGGCTGACATGATAAAGCAGTTTAGTAAGCAAGTAGGAAGCAGATAAATCTATTGTCTCTTTTTCATGTAAAGGCAATTTTTTTTCACTCATGTGTGGAAGAGAGACAGAGATATACATTGTATGGAATATAAGGCACTTAGTCGTGGATATAGTAGATAAAGTTTAGAAAGGTCGGCCCCTGAATCGAAATTCCCTATTCAACGTAGATACTGACCGCATTACCTAAAGCAAAAGACTAGGGAGAGTACATAATTCTATTGGAACAAACTACTCCAGTACTTTTCACTTTAGCGGAGCCCATAAAGTTCACAAAAGAAGCTATCTGCAGGACCGTGTAAACGAAGGCGAAGTGGCGATAACTCAGGGATAGAGGGGTGGGAGGCTTCGATCGCGGGGAAGGAAAGGGGCTGGGGGTGGCTGGACGGACTCCAAGGCGGCTCCATTGACCAGCGCTGATGTTTCTCTTAGCACCGCCGTTTGTAGCCATTCGATACGACACTTACGGATTGGCGCGTAGATAGAACTGAAATATTGTTCATGATCGATTTACTATTACATTTGTTATGGAGTTCTATGAATAGCTTTTCTTATTGCAAATATCATAGCAGTATATATTTCTTATTCTCATTTTGATAGGCAGTATATTTATTACGCAATTGTACACAAACGTTTGGGATTCAGTGCTGAGTTATTGACTAGTTCTTGTATGTAGTTCTCTATTATCTGTTATCCATTTTAGTAATAAGTTCTTACTTTCTTTCGTTTTATAATTGCTGACTGTTATAGGTCGTTCAATTCACGACGGCACGCCCAACTCTTCCTCTATATAGCTTACAGTTCATTGTATGCAATGTATTGTTACTGTGTAAGTACCAAAGGGTATCTGAAAAAAATACTTTTAGCCATAAGACCGCCTAGATGTACTCATTGTAAGCTACTTTATTATTTTATCCGAGTATTTGTGCAATAAAAAGTAATTGAATTAAATTATTATTCCTAACTAATATAATATAAAGCTAATATAATATGCCGTGTGGTTTCCGGTAGAGTAGAATAGGACCTCTCCAACTCTTCCCGTGGATGTCGTACAAGGCGACTGAGGGAATACATTATAAAACATCAATCAGGCCTCCCCAACCCGTCTGGCCAGCGCGGGGAGTGTAGGCTAAATCCTCCGTCTGTCTCCGGCAGATGAGAGAGGGATGTGCTCCTGCAGTGGAGACAAAAATAACCTGATGATGATGATGATGATGAATATAAAATTATCGACGAAGGAAATTCTATACGATGCGCCAGCTCATGGTATCCATTGGCTCCGAAATTCATACTAATCGTGATTCAACATCGTACAAAGATGAACCGCAGAGGCACTCACTTATATTTTAATGTAATTACTTACCTCCTCATTCTCTTTATGCAAATTCTGAGCGAGCTTTGGCTCACAAAACTAGGTTACATTCCCGAAAGTAACTTTGACTCGTTTACACATTCGCGCGAGTGGCGAGGCGAGGCGAGAGTGAAAACGGTTCCAGAAAATAAAGTCAAAATCATTTATTGCATATGAGTACACTTGGTACATTTATACACGTCATTTTTTTAATCCACTACCGCTTCGTGTTAGCGCTAGCGCTGTGAAGAAGAAACGGCGCAACAAACTTCACGCAACACATCTTTTAAAAATCAAGTTTGCATACAATTAATAAAGATTTTGCGAAGCTGAACTAACATAAATAATAACACTAAATATTACTATGTAACGAGGCGACAATCGGCTCCAGTCTAGCGTCGCCCGCAAAACAGAGCACGGCTAGCAATACACACTACAGGGCTACCCGTAAGGGCTACCTATGGTGCCGAAATATGGACACTGACAGTGGGACTAGTCCGAAAACTCAAAGTCGCTCAGCGGGCTATGGAAAGAGCTATGCTCGGAGTTTCTCTAAGGGACAGGATCCGAAATGAGGTGATCCGCCAGAGAACTAAAGTCTTCGACATAGCTCAAAAAGTTAGTTTGTTCAAAGTTACTTTTTATGCCGGTTCCACACGTTTGCCACTTGCAGCAAACTTCAAGACGCTTGGACAAATTGACTTAATAATTTAATTTGTACAAATTAACTTAGTGTGTCCAAACGTTTTTAAGTTTGCGTGACACTCGTTTAACCGGGTGTGGTGGCGAAGGCCTATGTCCAGCAGTGGACGTCTAAGGGCTGATGACGAAGCGGGACGAAGTTAGAAAGTTATCCGATAAGCCGGGAGTACAACCGACGCGTACGACCGACTTACAGGTCGGTCGGCGAACCGAGAAGTTTCTGCTCGCATTCATCGTTTACTTGTATAATATTTATACAGAATGGAACAGAAAAGTCAACTGCTGATTATTTCTTGATCAATAAAGATATCACAAAAATGCAAACTGACATAGCTATTTAGTGGGTTGGAGGAAAAAAGTTTTTTTTTATTACCCTTAATATTTTTAAAGCCATTCGACGACCCTATTTACTCGCATTATCTATATAAAATGTTATGTACTTCAATGTGGAAATAACAGTAGTTAACGATATCTACAAAACCGTAGAAAAACAAAAGAAAAGCGATTTTGTACGATATTTGTATGGGATAATCTTGAAAACTGCTAAACAGAATTTGACGGCGTTTTCAATGTTAATGTTTAATAGCTTTGAGCACGGGACACAATTTGGTATAAATCTTAATAAAATTTCAAGAGGCTGATCTACAAATGGACCTTTACAAATCGACCGATACTACAGTAGTATATAAAGATCGTTGGCTTTCTCGCGTTGTCCCGCTCACTCGTGCAAGCGAGTGTAATATTTACTAGAAATTAGTGTCCGACCGAAACAGGATTTGCAGCCGAAACCGAAAATTATTTAGACATGTTAATATTTCTATTGTATGCTGAAATACACTAGATGTTTTACATATTATATAGGTAGTGAATTCGTGTTAAATGTAATAAAAAAACAATAATTTAAATATGTCAAATTAAACAGTTATTAATTTATGTAATATTAATTTTAACATGAACAAAGATAATGAATAATATTGATACCTCCAAGGTTAACTAAGCTAACAAAAAATGTCTTATACTCAAATCAAATTTAAAAAAAAATAATTCTAGAGACTCAAAAAAAAATTTGTTTTTAATTCATGGAGCATAATAATTAATAATAAATATCTCAGATATTCACACCAATTATCCAGTCCCAAACTAGGCAGAGCCTGTGGTATGGTTACTAGATAACGGATACACATACTTAAATAAATATATAAACATCCAAGACTTGGGTACAAACATTCATATTCATCATACGAACATTTGCCCCTAGCGGGATTCGAACCCGCAACCTCCGGCGTGGCAGTCCGAGAGCTACCCGTTCCGCCACGGAGGTCGTCAAATTAGTATATGTATATGATGACTTGATTTAGATAAAAACAAAATGGACCAAATTTTATTTGGCGTAGTCTACCTTACGTGTATATTTTACGCTTGTAAGTGAACTCTCCACGAAGTCACTCGGACGAAGCGCGACAGTTCACGAACACTGAGTTTCGGCGCCGCCGAAATCTCAGCTGACTTTTTGCCGAGACCGAAACTTCGGTCGGACACTACGCGAAATAGGACAGGCACACCTAGACACTGTTTTGTGTGTGTATCTCATTATGAGCTAACTCGGCAAGTGTCGGCAGGGTACATGTGAATACCGGCGGATTTGCTCGCAATCTAAACTTTGCATACGTCAAAGAGTTCCGCGCGCCAAACGCGGCCCACTTCAAAGTGAGCGTAAAGAGGTTTTCATAAGGGCTCTTGCACACGGCGCCAGTAGACAATTATGTACAACGCGTCCAAAGAAATTCTATTTACATGCCTATACATATATTTAATTTATGTTTTTCACACAGTATGGGAAAATTATGACACCTGATTTTTTTTAAAGTATTTATTACTTACAGTAATTATTGAATTCTTAAATACGAAAATTCTTTTATATTTAAGTACGGCGTTCAAACCCCGCCCGTACTAATGAGTTTTGCGAAACTTAAGTACGGTTTATTTATAATACCACAGGCCTTGCGGTATTGGAAAACATCGTAAGGAAACCTGCATATGCCGAAGAAGAAATTCTGAGGCGTATGTGAAGTCTACCAAATCATCTTGGGGCACCGTTGGTGGTCAGGGGTTTGGCACAAAAGATCCTGAAGGGTCGAAGTGTCGCCAGGTCTTCCTGGCCCCCTAAGAAGATAAGATAAGGTATTTATGTAAAACTATATATGATATGTGTATAGTAATATTAAATATGTAAAAAAATATTGAAATAAAGAAATCGCTTCGTTGTCCCAATGGTTTGGTCTTTAGACTCAAGCGCAAGTGGGTCGTGGTTTCGATTCCTAATAGGGGAAAGAAACTTTGTACAAGCTGGTCCCAGTCTGGTTGTTACGTTTGTGAATTATTCTATTCTTGTCTAAATCCCATCATCATATATCAGCCGTTAGACGTCCACTGTTGGACATAGACCTAAATCCCATTATCCAGGACAAAATCCTAGTTTGCGAATAGACAAGTGTGAATGTATACAGTTTCATTTGATACTTAGCTATTTTTTGCAGTAAACTACCAAAAGATAACATCCTTATTAGACTACGGACAAAGTCCAAATTTGAATAGACTCAAGCCTTATTTTATTCAATACTGGATATTCCTGCGGCTTTGCTCGTGTGGACTAAAAAATTATGTTACCCCTTATTCCTTATGTTTCCTAACGTTACAAATACGTAAGTAGGATAAATGGTTCTCGAGTTAGAAGCAAAATAACGGACATACAGACAGAGAGACGTTGCATTTTATAATATACATACATAAGACTCACGCCTTGGTCTCAGAAGAGTATGCAGAGACGACGGATCGCCACTTTGCGCGGTCCTGACACACCTCACTCACATTCTTCAACCTTTTTATAAAGTGTCTCACAGCGATATGGTCGGGAGTTTTATAATATGTAGGTAAGGGATAAATGCTAAGTCTACATTTTTCTTTAAACCACTTGGAATTTCCAAACAAAATTTGGCAAATTGTTCCCTAAAGCTACAAACTCAGGCTTCGCGAGGAAAAGTTAAAAACCTTTATTATAAGTTGGGAATATTAAGTGTTCCTCGTCTGCCCCAGCCGTGGTACCTCAGCACGTAGCCTACATGTATAAGTAGCTTGGGCTTTAAAAACTTAACGCAAAGTACCATGTGTAAGCGGCTTAACGGAAACCGCGGAGTCCTCGGGCGGGCGGCGCGTGTGCGCGCACCTTAACTACAGAAGGTCCGCGCCGCCTGCGGTCCTTTGATGTTGCGTCATTAAGCGGTCTGCCCACGTTAGTACCGACCGAGTTGTACGACAAATCGGGTACGTGTCAGACGAAAGAATGGAAGTAGGATGGATAGTTTGGGGTTTGCGATATAATGTAATAAACTCTCTATGAACGTGGGGATTAAGAACAAAGGTCACCGACATAGCCGAAAGGATTAGCAAGCTGAAGTGGCAGTGGGCGGGTTATATTTGTCGCAAAACCGACGGCCGTTGAGGTAGACGAGTTCTGAAGTGGAGACCGTTGTATGACATGCGCAGGGTGGGGCGTCCCGTGGACAGATGGATCGCCGACCTGAAGAAGGTGGCCGGAAGCGGATGGATGCGGAGGGCGGAGGACCGGGTGTGGTGGCTTTCAATGCGGAAGGCCTATGTCCAGAAGTGGATGTCTAAAGGCTGATATGATAATAATGATGATTCCATATTTATATTATTTGTACTAGCTTTTGCCCGCTACTTCGTCCGCGTAAATTTCCATATTAACACATCTTCACTGCTTTTAACGATTAATTTGATTTCGCTTAGGAATGAGATATTTTTTCGGGTTAAAAACTATGTCCTATTCCAGGACCTAACCTATATGTGTGCCAAGTTTCATCACGATCCGTCCAGTGGTTAAAGCGTGATTGAGTAACAAACATCCAAACTTTCGCATTAATAATATTACTAGCTGTTCCCCGCGACTTCGTCCGCGTGGACTACTTAACATTACAAATTATTATGTATTTCCCGTAGGAATAGGATATTTTTCGGCATAAAAACTATCCTATGTCCGATTCCAGGACCTAACCTATATGTGTGCTATGTTTCATCCCGATTCGTCCAGTGGTTGAAGCGTAATTGAGTAACATCCAAACTATAATATTATTGGGTTACATTATTGAAGTTTTAGTAGGGATCCTTAGATTTTATAGTAATAAATTTATAGCCCATGTTACTCAGGGACAATGTAGCATTCTAATGATATAATGGTGAAAGAATTTTTTAAATCGGTCCTGTAGTTTTTGAGTTATTCGTTACAAACGTACAAATCTTTCCTCATTATAATATTAGTGTCGATTAATAAACCGCTATTATGTAGTAATTCTAAGGTTTCTAAATTTAGCTTATTTTTAATGCTACATATTTAATATCCGATAACAAGAAAGGTAAAACTATCTCTTTGTTGGCGCCATCTATTAGAGCTTTTAGACTCAAAACGTCAGATTAAAGCTTGATTCAAATTAGTGTCATTGAAGTCAGATTAAAATTAAAGCTTGTTTTTGCTATGACAAGGTTCAATTTTATTTCTGTAAAGTTTCCAAAATGGCGTTAAGCGATTTTACAGTTGAAAAGCAACTGTTGACAAGTTTGTGTTATGAAGCTCAAAGAGGCGGAGACGACTTGGCGACTTAAAAGTCAGGTAGTTTGCGACCTAGTTCAGGCGCAGCCTCCCGCAATCTGTAAACTAGCATCTAGTTGAAAATTGTGTTGAGAAAATAAACATATACTTTTTAAATTACGTAAGTTTGCCAATGAGATTTTTTATTGTAATTTGATAATAACAATATAATACATCCTTCTAAATATAGAGTCTTCTCATGGAAACCAAAAATAAGGTTTATCTGTAGAAGACGAGTTAGCAAATTTTTTCAATTTATCCAAACTTAAAGAAAGAAGAAAGAAAGAAAGAAAATAAATTACAAGAAAGTACATTTTTTTTAAATAATATTTTCTTTACTAGTAAATTAAAATATAGTGTTAACAATAACTTAACTATATGTCGTAGTAGCCTTCTCTGAGGGCGTGGGTTCTTATCCCACTTCTGATGTCGTAGGTGCCTCTTCTGAGGGCGTGGGGTTCGAATGTCGTAGTCGCCTCTTCTGAGGGCGTGGGGTTCGAATCCCACGCTACAGAGTAAAAAAATCCGAATATGTTCTCGGATCGACAATTTATAACAGTTTACCCCGAGACGTGAAAAGTGCGGCTTCCACCAGCATATTTAAAAATAATTTAAAAAAAATCTTATTTCTAAGGCATATTACTCAGTTGACGAATTCCTGAAAGATGTTTCAAAAACATTCACAAATGTCAAGTTTCAATGTTACTTGACATTTGTGAATTTATGACATTATTTATTAATTATTATCCGTTACCTATGTGACATTAATTGTTAAAAACATTTTTGACTTATAATTTTTGTTACCAATATACCATATTCAATTACTGCAAAGTTCTGCCGATACAAAGAAAAATTAAGCTAGTTGTATTAAAAGACGAACACGATAATATTAACCTGCTGAAGGAGAGAGGGAGAGACAAAAATCTCAGAAAATTAATATATGGAAATAGATTTATTGTACCAAAAATTAATAATATGTATGGTATGAAAAATGTCAAACATATATTGCCTAAACTTGTAAATGGTCTGCCAAATGATATACAAAATAGTTATTTAACACAACCTATATACAAAAAACAGTTAAAAAAATATCTGTTGGCTAGCCAGAATAATGACTACATATTATAAATATGAAATGTACCTTAGTATTAATGTAAATGCTATAATCTTTAAAAGTAGATAACTTATTGTTGAGAACTCGTCTTCTACAGATAAACCTCAATTTTGGTTTTGTTAGAAGACTTAGAAATTTAAGATTATCTTATTGTTTTTTCTTAATCAATAAAAAAAAATTGATCATGATTATATCCGTTTCTGTGCGTGAAACTCTAAATGTCTTTTAATTTACAAAATTTCAATTCAATTATACGATACACTAACCTATTGTCTGTTAATCTTGCAATGATATCTGATATTGAAAATTCATAGCGTTTCGATGAATTGGAATGGACTATAAATTATATTGTGTTCAAACAGGCCGCCAGTACAGTAGAGATAACTCTTTCCAAAATGTAAAATGTCCGGCTCAATGAATAATGAGAATAAATAATAAATACGGGCGTAAAACAAACGTACATATATTGTTTTAAGGCTAACCGCCAGTGCAATGTTGTGGGGCAAAATGCAATAGTTTAAAATATATAATTTAATTTATTTACAGGATACTTAACAGCACAAAACACTTAAATAAAATAAATAAATATCTCAGACATTCACACCAATTATCCAGTCCCAAACTAGGCAGAGCCTATGGTATGGTTATTAGATAACGGATACACATACTTAAATAAATATATAAACATCCAAAGCAAACATTCATATTCATCATATGAACATTTGCCCCTAGCGCGATTCGAACCCGCAACCTCCGGCGTGGTAGTCCGAGAGTTACCCGTTCCGCCACGGAGGTCGTACTTAGATAGAAAATAAACATGACAATATAATAATGTCAATAATAAAGTAAAACAGATCACAAGATAGAACAAACAAAAGACAGGAAAACGAATAAACTAAAAAAGTTATGATAATGTAAAAATTAAGGAAAAAATAAAAATAATTATGTATGTAAGAATAATACTGCGCAAATCAAGTGTGTATGAGTGTGTGTGTAGAGGGGTGTATGTGTATGTAGGGGGTGGGGGTGGGGGGTATAATGCGTATAATATAAATCCATATCGTGTGAAAACTACAGTAAAACTTGCATACGTCCAATAAACTTGCATACGTCCAATCCTTACCTACGCCAGTCCTGTCTTCGCCCATGCCGCTCCCACACACATCCACAGACTCCAGACCCTCCAAAACCGTTTCATGCGCAGAGCCACGGGTGCACCGTGGTTCGTGCGCAATGAAAATCTCCATATTGACCTCCAACTTCCTACCATAGCTCAATACTTAAAATTAAGATCTAGGGATTTCTTCGATGCCGCTGCTGAACATCCTAACCAGCGTTTGGTGAGTGCCACCACTTACCACCCTCGCACAGACGCAAGCGTCCGAAAGCGTCGACCTAGACATGTACTAGACGATCCTGACGACGAGATCACACTGGCAATCCGCCGCCAGGCGCCCGATAGGAACACTGCACCGACATACCGCCCTCGCCGGCGAGGACGGCGCCCCACCTCCACCTCACACAGATACTCACGCTATCGTCACACCTCCGGTCGCTTCTCCCCGACTATACAGACTCACAGCAACGTCCTAAGCCGAGGTCCGTGCCCCATGGGCGCCCTTAGGCCAGTTGCACCCCCCTAAAATTAGCGCTGAGCGCCCTCTGCGCCAGCTAACTGAGCCGAGCGCACCTGCGCTCGCTCTCCCTCCGGTGAAGCTGTGAAGGCCTTCAGGGCCAATAGCAATGTCATTTCGAAAAAAAAATTAAAAAAAAAACTACAGTAACTGCAAAACAGAACATTCTGTAGTGCACTTACATGCAACTGCTACGGCGTAGCAAGCGTAGCACGAGCCAACCCACAGTTGCGAGATAGAATTTGATATTGTAAAATGTTAAATAATAGAGATTTTGGAAAGGACGTCTTTTAATTACCAGTTACGACGCCTCGGCTGGCTAAAGGGCTTACTAAATCCGTGTTTAATTATGAGCTACCCACCGATTAGCAGCTAAGAATAGGCTAAGTACTGTTAAATATCTTTGTAATTCTAAAACAGACAAATAAGAATCTTTAGGAATAAAAACGTAAAGAGGCAATAATTGCCACTGAGTCAAAGAATACTGTTCCTACGTAAAGAAGCTACACTCATCCCCCCCGGCCAGTTTACTTCATCATCATCAGGTTATTTTTGTCTCCACTGCAGGAGCACAACCCTCTCTCACCTGCCAGAGACAGACGGAGGATTTAGCCTACACTCCCCGCGCTGGCCAGACGGGTTGGGGAGGCCTGATTGATGTTTTATAATGTATTCCCTTAGTCGCCTTGTACGACATCCACGGGAAGAGTTGGAGTGGTCCTATTCTACTCTACTCTACAGGGCTACCGCCGATATGTGTTTTTGTTGAACTTGTGGATCTACTGAAGTTTTCATTTGAGGCAATATGGATATTGCCTATTGACACTGAAGATTATTATTAATGGTAAAACAATGTTATTGTGCTACATATGCTTAGAAAGCAGTAGAAAGTTAGAAACTTATGATGTTAGGTATGACATTGTCCCTCTCGATCGGCAGGCAAGAGATGGGCGTGAGACTGATTCAGGACCCCCCCCCCCCCCCCCCCGTCCCCGACTTACGACCGAAGAACTTTCTTTATTTTGACCAATTTCAATGTTTTTTTATATCTTCATAGTATATAACTACAATTTTATAACAAACACTCGAACACGTCGCACATAATGCCCGGAGACTAGCAAATGAGAGAGCGTCACCAGCAACGCAATAACGAGAAAGCGCTGCTAATATCACGACAAACACCCCCAGACTAGTCGATGAAAAATAAATGGAAAACCGCTGGTAATACCTAGTATCAGAGACATAAAGCGGGGCGAGCGGCCATGAATATTCATAAGCCTGTCATTAACATAAACAAATACATAAAATTATAAAACGTGAGCTCCCGAGATGTTTACCGAGGTTGTTGCGCAGAGCCCGTAATACCTCTTTTTATTTAATGCTGTGCTTTAGCTGGGCATTTCGAAACTGCCCGTCTCGAGCTCCGAGCTGCCCCGGTCGACGACGGCGGTAAACAACAAACAACCTAAAGGTGGCGCGACCAAAGTTGGAGGCAAACAAGGAATTGCAGCAGTAACTTTGAAAAATCAGAGGCAATCTTCTCTTGCTCTTGCATCAAAGAGCCAGATCGTCAGAACATTATATTCAAGATCTGTCAGTACTGGGAAGGCAGAAATTATAAGAGATAGAGAGTAACTTGTTCCAATGAACTTGTTCTTATCTCTAAAGTCAACGTCATGGTGCCTCAGAAAAATTACACTATATCTTATAGTTCCTGACTTCCTAGTACCGACTGAATGTATACAGGATAAATAAATGGATTAATAGAGTAAATAACATTAAATGAGGGATAGCTAGCTTAAATATCCTGAAGTTATATATCTTTGCACCCGCATCTTAATCTTAATTTTATTATTTACTCACTAGCATAAGGTTGCCTGGAAGAAATCGCTAAAAGGCCGATAAGGCCGCCACTTATACATTTACTGTATATCTCCCCTAGATATTTTCTGTAATTTGTGTGCAATAAAGTATATTCATTCATTCATAGCTCAACGCTGCCGCCAAAGTAGCACGAATAACAAGCTAAGCTCTATAAGAGCTGATAAGGAGTTAATATTAACACCTTAGGGTCTATATCACGCTCAGGTTTACGCAGTGTAGTGATGAAGTAAGGTAATGAACTTATTAATATAATGTTGTGTATATATAAAATAAAATTAAGGTTTTTACTCAAATTACATCAGCATATCGCTCCTATATACCTCAAGGAGGATCATTCTTATATCACCTTAGATTCTTGAATGGCTAGACAGAAGAAGGGTAGTACAAGAGAGTGGTATAAGAGCTGCAGTACACGTCCAGTGGTAGTAAGTTTTATAGGATGTCAGGACTAACTCGAAGGATACTCAAAGGATTTCGTCCCATAACAAAGACAAAATAATAATGGATGATATTCTATCTGCAAGTGATATTTGAAGGCAAATTCTCACCACGATCATGTACATTTCCCACGATGTTGAGGTGAAAATTGCAGGAGTTATAAGCAGTGACAGAAGCTTGTGTATCGATTTATTGATATTTGATGCAAGTGTACGACTCAGGCGTTTGAATAATTTAGCTAAAATGCAATTTATGATTGCTAGAAATAGGATGTTGCTCCAAATATTAACAATAATACATTTACCTACTTAGTACCTGTACCTACCTTGTATCATCATCAGGTTATTTTTGTCTCCACTGCAGGAGCGCAACCCTCTCTCATCTGCCGGAGACAGACTGAGGATTTGGCCTACACTCCCCGCGCTGGCCAGACGGGTTGGGGAGGCCTGATTGATGTTTTATAATGTATTCCCTCAGTCGCCTTGTACGACATCCACGGGAAGACTTGGAGTGGTCCTATTCAACTCTACCGGAAACCACACAGCAAACCGTGGTTACCTTGTATATAACAATTATATACATATTCGTTACCAGGGACCGGAATTAGGTAGCATTTGCGACAAAATGCTGATGTTAATTTGGATATTCCGCGATTTATCTGAGATTTATTTAAAAATTGTTTACCATTTCATTCTCTTTCATTTATGCAGTAAACTCATTGAAGTAAAAAAATTTAATAAAAAAAAACGTCAAAAGCAATGTCCACATTCATCTTCCGTGTTATATTTTCGTCGCAAGTATCATCATCAATCATCATCAGCATGAAAAAGTCCGCTGTTGGACATAGGCCTCTCCCATGGCGCGCCACTGAACCCGATCCTCAGCTCTCATCCAGTCACTGCCAGCCGCTTTACGCAGATCGTCGCTCCATCTAGCCAGGGGGCGTCCCACACTACGCTTGCCGAGTCGCTGACACTACCCAATTCCTATATAACTCATAAGTTCATTTTCATATTTTTTTCTCCCCCTTTGTCACACTCCGTCACATTTTCTTTTTAAGTACATGCAGTAAAGATACCTATAGAGATATAGACGTGGCTCCACCACTCCCACTTAGACAAAGAGAAATAATAGTCTAGGAACGGTATCATAGACTAAAAATAAAAAAGACTTGCTTTTGTTACGATGTTATTCAGAATGTTTTTTCTGAGAAAACCTATTAATAGACTTCGTTCAATAATTACGTTATACATTCGCCGTGTGGTCCCCGGCTTAGAATAGGGTCATCTCGAAATACTCCGACAAGTACAATCAGAATTGCACATCGTGAACTTTGGTCGAGGCGCGCTACGCGTGTGACCCGAATTATGGTAAAACTGCCGACGTCGCCCGGCCCGCCTCGCACATAGTTACACAGTTTAAACTGTTCTAATTAACTCACCAACAAAACAACATTAACATTTCAATTAAACTATTATTTAACATTTAAGAACATTTTTAACATTTACTTCTCAAAACCACCATCCACCACCATCCGTAGTTATCGGTGTACCGTTGCGAACTGCGGATAATTAATTGTAGGGGTTCATTACCCTTACAACGTCCACTGCTGAACATAACAACATGCCGGAGGTTGCGGGTTCGAATCCCGCTAGGGGCAAATGTTCGTATGATGAATATGAATGTTAGTACCCAAGTCTTGGATGTTTATATTTTTATTTAAGTATGTCTATCCGTTATCTAGTAACCATACCACAGGCTCTGCTTAGTTTGGGACTGGATAATTGGTGTGAATGTCTGACTATTTATTTATTTATTTATAAGACTCCCCAATAGAATGACACTTTTGGTGAGCTGTTCATTGGGAGATTTGACGTAATCACCAGGCTTGGCAGGCGGATTGGTGATCGCAGTAATGATCTTAATATACACAAGAGAACGCTCCTCCAATCCGTGTGCCAAGCCCGACCCTGGTGCAATCCCTTAGTCGCTTTAACGACTGCCACGGGAAGATATGGGTAGCCTATTCTAAGCCAGAACTACACAACCAGCAGTATAACCTTTTCCAACTAGTATATAGTTGTTTTGTGTATATAATTGTGTGGAAGTGTGGTTTCCGGTAGAGTAGAATAGGACCACTCCAACTCTTCCCGTGGATGTCATACAAGGCGACTAAGGGAATACATTATAAAACATCAGTCAGCCCTCCCTCAACCCGTCTGGCCAGCGCGGGGAGTGTAGGCCGAATCCTCCGTCTGTCTCCGGCAGATGAGAGAGGGTTGTGCTCCTGCAGTGGAGACAAAATAACCTGATGATTATATAGTTGTTTTATGCTCTCTGGCGGAACATCTCCCTCCTCTCCTCACTGGATTCCCCGCTCGCAATTATCACGAGCAATTAGTCGGAGGCAACTCACGGGGGGCGCAGGAAACGCAGCGTGATACCGCGCGTTATTAATATCACCCTTCTCTAGTATTTTCGCTCTTTATCATGAAGCAAAGTATGTTTATGTATATACCTATGTTTATGTATGACCTTTGTAGACTTTTTTGGAGTTGGAAGCAGGGTTCTGTTTTAAAATGGCGTTTAGTATTGTTCTTAATACCTGTCAAATATAATTCATTGATTTACCGGTTCGTTGAGAACCGAAATCAGTTCTTTTACCGGTTATTACGAAGAACGGTATTTTAAAACTCGTGGATACTTTAATAAATCGGTTTAGTCGCCATCGAAGGACGGACAGCCTCGCCGCGTAGCCGCTTCTCGCTGTTTTCTATCTCTTTCTGGCACATGATGGTTTGTTTGGCTCTTTTTTTCCTATTATTGTTTGTGTTTTTATCGACACATAGTGAGTTCGCGTCTACGTTTAAACCGGTTAATTAGTCACGTCTAACCGGTTAATTGAATATCAGTGAACGGAATCTGTCATTCCGTTTCATTCTAATAAAGCTGTAGTCATCAGCTGTGTTTTGAGGAGCCAATACTGTGACCATTGTCGACCACAGTCGACGACTGAAAAACCTTTTGTTGGAAAATGAATATTATTCCATAAATGAATTTTCTAAAAAATGAAATTGGTGGGCCCTGTGACGTTTAATTTGTGATAATTGTATTTTTAAATTTTTATTTTAATATTATATACTGACATAGATAGTATGTTATATACTATGATATTATTTGAATTGTTGACATTGTAATTTATACATTATTTTATTTAATGACGATCCCTTTTACCATATTTGAATGACATATAAAATTTAATTTTTAAGAAGTAAAACTGAAATAAATAAATCTAATCTAATCTAATCATTATTTTATTCTAGAAGGATCGGGCCGCATATAACAATAGGTCCCTTTACCCCCGCATTCTCGCGCAATTACGCATGGTAAAAACCGCGCGCGGTCGGAATTTTTTTCTGTGAGCAAGTTTTTTATCACGCGAAATCTTCCCACTGCCAAACAATAACTCTGACGAATCACCTGTAAATGTGTCGATTCTAAGACTGCGTTGCTTACGTGCGCAATACAAGGATATTACATTTTCTCTAATGCGCGCAATCACGTAAACTTCTTTAATCCTGCGCGGTTATGCATACTTCAAAAGACACCTTTTTGAGCGAATGTGTGCATTCAAATGCACGATAAAATATTTGGAGATGAGTATCTGGTCGCTATGTATGGAATACATTATAAAACATCAATCAGGCTTCCCCAACCCGTCTGGCCAGCGCGGGGAGTGTAGGCCAAATCCTCCGTCTGTCTCCGGCAGATGAGAAAGGGTTGTGCTCCTGCAGTGGAGACAAAAATAACCTGTTGATGATGATCGGTCGTAAGACCTCAACAGAGTGAAAGTAAGACCTCAAGAAGAGAAACAGGACCCACCGTTCTGTTGCCGAGGTTGCGCACGCGGCAGCTGAGGTACGCCGACTTGCCGACGAGCGCAGTGACGTTGCGCGGCGTGGCGGGGTCGAACGAGGGCACCAGCCGCCCCGCCCCGCTCGCCCCGCCCGCCGGCAGCGAGTTCACCGACCCCGCCCCACCCGCCACGTCGCATAAGCCTGCAGACAAACAGACATACATATTATTAGATGCAGAAAGGCCATAATACAATGCAGAGATATCTAATACAATACAATACACTTTATTGCACAAACTTATACAGTAACACGTTATAGAAGTTACAAATAGTACAATATAGGCGGTCTTATCGCTTTAAGCGATTTCTTCCAGACAACCTTACACAATCTAAGTATGTTATCTAAGGGCAAAATAAGTGCGTCAGGTCAAGTTCTTAAAAAAACCTCTGACGGTAGTCTTAAGTCACTCTGACAGGGAATTAAAACATGGTTCTTAGACGGAAAAGTTATTTGAACTTGGAGTTATCTCGTGAGATTTGTTTTACACAAAAGGATTTACACTACCTGAATGAATAAAAATATACCGAAAGTTTGCTTAAAAAGCGCGATTTATAGCAGAGTTCCGCTTGTACGCAGTCTCAGGCAATTCCGTAGGAGTTCCTCAGCGTAAGAAAGGACGCCTCTTATAAAAGGATTGTAGAAAAGCGAAATAAGAGGAAAGAAAAGCATTGAGGGGACAAAGAAACGGAATTAAATGGCGATCTCGAATCTCAACCATTGTGTTGTTCAGTTCAACTGTTTTAATTAACGCCATAGATCTTCTTGTAGACAAGTCACGGTACAAAATATGCTCCGGAGGGAAAATCCGCTGCTTTACTTCTCAGCAGGGAATGCGCTGGCATAGTTCGTCCCTCGCATGTCTAAGTGCCGTAAGTAGCTTCAAGCGAATGTTGCAGGGCAAGGCATTTTCGGTTTTACACTTCACATTCTATTGTCTTGCCGTGTGGTTTCCGGTAGAGTAGAATAGGACCACTCCAACTCTTCTCGTGGATGTCGTACAAGGCGACTAAGGGAATACATTATAAAACATCAGTCAGGCATCCCCAACCCGTCTGGCCAGCGCGTCCTCAGCAAATCCTCCGTGTGTCTCCGGCAGATGAGAGAGGGTTGTGCTCCTGAAGAGGAGACAAAAATAACCTGATGATGATTCTATTGTCTTGGAAGATACGATACTTGTTCATTGTCAATAAATCCATTACAGCATCTGACACGGATACGACGGTCAGCGGAGTTTGATCACCATACATATTTAAATAGTTTCATCCGCGTTTGTAACTCATTTAGACAAATAATTGCAGTTACAACAGTTAGTCAGGCGAGGGACGAGTTGTGAAACAAATCGATACACACGCCAATTAAAATTTTGGTCAATTTTTGTTTATATCAAAATCGAGTCATCAATGCTACCTGAATTTAGAGAAAAAAAAGTTATTTTTAGAGTTTTGATAATTGATAAAATGCTCCCTGAATTTAGAGAAAAAAAGTTATTTTTTAGAGTTTTGATAATTGATAAAATGCACCCTGAATTTAGAGAAAAAAAAGATATTTTTAGAGTTTTGATAATTGATAAAAACAGAAATTGACCAAGATTTTAGTTGGCGTAGTGTACCTTGTAGGTCTTGAAATAATGGTCAAAATTGATCTACATAATAATGAAATAATATATTTTTAGAAAAATTATCCTTATTAATCTATGTCAAATCAGTGATGCCATTTGACAGATTTATAGGCAGGAATCAGAGATATATATAGACAGATATATATTGTTTAATGCACACCTTAAAACTAAATATCTAGTAACCATAACACAGGCTCTGCCTAGGTTGGGACTGGATAATTGGCGTGCGTAAGCACTAATATACAATTTATTTGTTAACATTTTTAGATAGATAGATTTATTGCACACAAATTAATGATAACAATAAAATAGGTACAGATTTTTGGAAAGTGTACAAAGGCGGCCTTATCGCTTAAAGCGATCTCTTCCAGGCAACCTTACAGAAGGAAAATAAGAAAGACGTAGCGACAGAGTATTGCAGGTGAAAGAAGAGAAATTTATAATTTTAGAACATGATAAATACTTAGTAACAATATTACACAATTGAATTTACGTACAAATATACTTAAATACATACGTATGCATACATATATAGTTTATAATACAATACTTATACCGAACGTAATGTACTATATTTAATTAGGCACAACTATTGTGAGAGAAAATGCTTTTTAAGGCGATCTTTAAACACATGCAATGATTTAGATTGACGAATCTCACTTGGAAGAGAATTCCATAAGTGGACTGCTGTATCAGCAAAATTTCATTTTTAATAGTTCATTTGAAATTCGTCGCTATCTAACAGACACAAGAACGAGTTTGCAGTGACTCGCCGAACAATCCCAAGGGCGTTTTTGTTAAATCGAAATTTTGGTAACAATGTATCCTATATGTTTACAAATCAAAGGCTTTAGCATCATTTGTAAAAACTCATCTTTGAAACAATACAAACGCTTCACCTGAACAACGAGACACAAACGAATCGCTTTGTAATGAATTAGCCGCTTTCCAGTAAACGAATATGCAAGATAACAAAACAAGTAGGTACATAATCACATAATAATTTGTATTTAGATCGTGTTTTCTGAAATAACTTCATAATGCAGCATAATTAATCAAAATTCATTACCAAGATATTTGTTTGTGAGCAACAATCTCTATGTACTACTAGATGAAGCATTCAAAACAATCGCTCTGTTCCACGCAACTGAGGCTCCGGGATCCGCAACTCGGTTACATTCACAATGAAACTTGTGTAGTTACTACACAGAACATTTATATAATTATTACTAAACATTGACGCTACGGTTAAATAATGTCAATATTTAGTAAATAATTAAATGTTCCGCGTAGTAACTGCACAAGTTTCAAAGTAAATGTAGCGGCTCCGGAGCCTCAGTTACGTGTAACAGAGCGATTGTTTGGAACGCTCCATCTAATAGTACATAGAGATCGTTGTTTGTGAGGTATCGTTTTATCGGCGATGTTGTTCGCAACACATCACGTCAAGGGGTATCGTAAGGTAAAGGGCGAAGGAAATTCGCTTTGCGGCATTTAATTGCGCAAAGTGGCGATATATCGTATTTGCCTACCCCTCTGGGACCAAGGCGTGATATGTATGTATTTTTTTATTATATTATCATCGACTATCGATTATTTTAATAAAGCTTTATTGTACGTTTCTCAGTATCCCTATCAATACATCTCAAATTCATCATCCATCATCAGCCTAAATAAGTCCACTGCTGGACAAATGCCTCCCCAATAGAATACCACTATTGCTAAGTGGTCCATTGGCGGATTTGCCATAATCACCACGCTTGGCAGACGGATTGGTGATCGCAATAATGATCTTAACATAGACAGGAGAACGCTGCTGCCCGTCCCTGGTACAATCCTTTAGTCGCCTTGACGACACCCACGGGAAAGATAGGGGTGGCCCTATTCTAAGCCGGGAACCAGACGGCAAATTTAAACATCAAAATATCGACAAATCTACAGAAATACAAATCGCATGCGCACGCAGAGAAAAGCGGTAGCCCTGAAGTGAGTAGTACTTCCAGAGGTACTCTATTGTAAGGAAAATAATTTTCGCATCTCATAAGGGTGGAAAAACATATTTACCTTCATGATTGACCCTAATTGGTTATTAAATTAGATAACAGATGAGTCATCTGCTATGAGCTGTAGTAATAGTTAATATTCTTTGTCTAAAGACTAAGCAGAGACGATGTATCACCACTTTGCGCGATCCTGATCTCTGCCTACCCCCTGGGAGCAAGGCTTGAGCATTGTGTATGTCTAAATGCAATTGATGAGCATATTTATCATTGTTCACGAGATATTTATACCGTATATAAGAGAATCTGGATTCCGTAGAGTAAATTATATGAATAAGTGGAATTCTAGATGGCATTAGCGTTCAGTAATGCAAACCTATTACCCCAAGTTCACGGATATCGAGGGCGGAACCCGTCGGGCGGCGGAACTGCGGCGGCGCGGCGCGGGGCGGAAATCGTTCCGCTTAGCTTCGCACTAGTTTAATGCCTGATTGATGTTCATATCCACGAGAACTCATTGCTCATATCCATCAGGCGACAGGGCCGTAGATAGGCGGGTTTTAATTAATGGATGATCCTGATACCAGAGAATACTGCATATTACTACGCAAAGAAACGACACTCACCTCCCCGCGCCAGTTTAGGTACATCGCCCGCAACAATATATACTTCTTCGCCGCGCTAACACCTAGGAAGCAGTAGTCGCAAAAAAAAAATTATAATCATAACCATATTTATTGGTAACAAAAATTACAAGTCAAAAATGTTTTTAACAATTAATGTCACATAGGTAACGGATAATAATTAATAAATAATGTCATAAATTCACAAATGTCAAGTAACATACTTTCAGGAATTCGTCAACTGAGTAATATGCCTTAGAAATAAGTTTTTTTTTATTTATTTTTAAATATGCTGATGGAAGCCGCACTTTTCACGTCTCGAGGTAAACTATTTTAAATTGTCGATCCGAGAACATATACATATATGTTGGTATAAATGTACCAAGTGTACTCATGTGCGATAAAGAAATTTTTTCTGGTGTGCCTATATCAGGTGTAAATCACCACGCTTGGCAGGCGGATTTTCGATCGCAGTAGTGATCTTAATATACACAGGGGAATACTGATGCCCTATGCAATACTTTAGTCGCCTTGACGATTCCCACGGGATAAGTGATAGCTCTATTCTAAACATGGTTTATGCATTATGCGACCGCCTCGTTGGCCTAGTGGCTTACTTGGTCATTGGGCTTGAGCGCCAGAGATCGTGGATTCGATTCCCACAATTCCCACAGGGGTCAGACAACTTTGTACAATTTTTACAAGCTGGTCCCATCTGGATGTTATACGATACATAGCATAGCAGAAAATCCAAGTTTAAAATTAGGCAAGTGTATGTATATGTATATATGTAAATTTATTTATTAAAAAAAACGTATATTCAATTAGATTATGAGTTCAAAATAGGGTTGCCAATCGTCCCGGTTTCCCTAGGTTTACGGGGATTCCGGGGAGCGCCCGGGCGGGGTTTCATTTGTACTCCGGGTTTTAAAGTTTCCAATAAAAAGTTGATTTATAATAATTAAAATAATTTCTGATTTTACTTTTTATTTTATATTTTTTACTGTGCACATCCGTGCACCTTTAATTACCTTTCACACCCGTTCACATATAAATCTAATAAGTATAAGTATATAAATCTTTTCATTTCTTGCCTGCTATGTACCAACTGCGTCCGTGAGTCATTTGGTGGCCTCACTGAAAATCAGCGCTGCAGCTCTTGCTACAGCATAAGCTGAGCTGGGGACCCTTTTGGCGTCACACTACAACACTGTGTAATTTTTTCTGTTTTGTTTTAACGGTTATGTAATTTGTTTGCTTCTTTTTTTTCATATTTATGTCGTCAATTTGTGTTCAACTGTGTTGTATTTGTGTTCGCCAAATAAAGTCTTTCTATTCTATTCTATTCTATTCTACTAAGCAACTTAAAAAAAATCTATTGACATATCCGCGTTGTAAGCTCCAAAATCCGTGTTTTCATGCTCCTTGTCCTAGTTTGTAGATTTTAGAGATGACAACCCTAAAATCCCACTATCCTTCCTACTAATAAATAAATATTATAAATGTCAAAGTTTGGATGTTTGTTACTCGATAACTCTTCAACCACTGGACGGATCGTGAAGAAACTTGGCATACGTATAGGTTAGGTCCTGGAATAGGACATAGGATAGTTTTCATCCCGAAAAACATCTAATTCCTACGGGAAACCAAATTAATCGTTAAAAGCAGTGAAGATATGTAAATATGAAAACCTACCTGCCTTAATAGATTAGATTAGATTTATTTATTTCACTTTTACATCTTAAAAATTCAATTTTACATGTCATTCTAGTATGGTAAAAGGGATCGTCATAAAATATAATAATGTACAAAATATAAATTACAATGTCAACAATTCAAATAATGTCCCAGTATATAACATACTATCTATGTCAGTATATAATATTAAAATAAATAGCAACAGTGAAGGTAGTTGGTTACCAAGATACGGGGAATCTAAGTACGAAGATCAGGGGTTATGTAAATGAACAGATAAATACACCACTGTCGGCCACTATACTTGTTATGTGCACGTTATTTTCTGTGAAATAAATTACTGTTTTCCCTTACTGCGGCCCTGTTAAGCGCATTTTCACGGTATGAAGTGTCAGCGTACTGCGGAGTGAGGTCGGCTGTGCGCTCTGTAGCCCGCATAGTTTCACATTATTACAGAGGAAACCATTTTTGGATGGACGCCAAGTTCACCTGCGAGCTCAGTAAATACCAATAAACTGAAAAAGTGCTGCAAACTGGCGGAACACGCCTAAGGGTTGAGATACATACACGCGCGCGCCATTCTTAATGACGGTTGCGCGTTTTAACGCGTTTCCCTCCACGGTACGTAAGGTCATAGTGAAATGAAGCTTTTAGATTTTGCTTTTTTGATGGGGAAAGTGGAGTCTCCTAATTATGCAGAATGTGAGATTGTAGAAGATGTGCGTCATATCCAAAGGTTGTCTGGAAGAAACCGCTTAAAGCGATAAGACTAAATAAATTGTACTATTAGTATCTTTTATAATGTGTAACTGTATTTGTTTGTGCAATAAAGTGTATTGTATTGTATATTTTGGTGGAGTGTGTGCGGAACGAATCGATAAGAAGGCAAATGTATCAAAATACATGTTCCAGTGACGTGGGAGCTTGTAACAGCATCCTGGCATTCCCTTCGTCTGAGGAGGCCAGAATCCTACTAATATTATAAACGCGAAAGTTTGTAAGTATGGATGGATGTTTGTTACTCTTTCACGTAAAAACTACTGAATGGATTTTAATCAAACTTTACAATAATATAGCTTATACATCAGAATGACACATAGGCTACAATTTATAAAGATATTGTGTGAATAGTCTAAAATATCAAGTAAGTAGGATAAAATCTACCATCTGCGAGCTATTCTGGAGTAATGTTTGTTCTTTTCTACGCCACGCTAATATAAGCTACTCGAAATACTAATCCTCGCGGGCACCAGCTAGTGCTATATAAACCTGCTAAATTTGTATTTGTTACAAGAGTTTGATTAAAGATTTTTAACGATAAGGGTGACACGGTCATTAATATGTACCAAACCCTTTTAAAATAATAGATAAAAAAAAGTGATATTATCCGACGAACTAATAAGGCATTTTGTACTCCCTAACAGCTCATGTGCCATATTCGAATAAGCGTTGGGCGTCTAACTATTGTAGTTTCAAACGCCTTTCAGAATAAATAAATAAAACTACTTGTGAAGAGTCGCTATATGGTCTCAAAGTTCATTCCTTACAGGAGAGCAGAGAAATCTTAATATTTTTATACCGACTATGCTTATATTTAAAATAAATTAAGTCAGTATAGCGTTGAGAGATGTATTTTTACAAATAATGGCTAAAGTCTCAAATTATCAATGTATAAAAAATTACTTTAAAAGTGTCAGAACGTAAGCGGCGCTGAAGCGGCGCAGCGGTGAAGCGCGGCATGAAACTATGTAGTGGTGTTCATCAGTCATCATCAGGTTATTGTTGTCTCCACTGCAGGAGCACAACCCTCTCTCATCTGCCGGAGACAGACGGAGGATTTGGCCTACACTCCCCGCGCTGGCCAGACGGGTTGGGGAGGCCTGATTGATGTTTTATAATGTAGTCCCTCAGTCGCCTTGTACGACATCCACGGGAAGAGTTGAAGTGGTCCTATTCTACTCTACCGGAAACCACACGGCAAACAAGTGGTGTTCAACCCTTACGAAATAGTGAGGGCCGCCTTGCAAAATATTTACCTTAGACTTTATGTGATAACTTCGAAGGTGATGTAATTGATTTGATTGAATGAATTGAGATGACCCTATATGCATATTTAGGCTTATCCCATTTAAGGATCTCGTCCAGCTGACCTTAGGAGAATGTATTATATGTATTGTATATGCTACCTATCGTTATTGGTTGCTGTCAAGTGATCATTAATAAAACTTTTTTAAATTATTTTTATTAGAACTAGATTTTATATCCAGATACAAAATAATGTATTTTGTTACCTCCAACCCCCCAATTAATTATTTTGCAAGTATTTTCGATGTATATAGATACGCAAAGTTTAGAATTTTATTAGAATTTATTCTAAAAAGATTAAGTGCGAGTCGGATTTTTGCACCGAGGGTTCCGTATCTTGAAATAAAAAATATGATAAGTTATTATCGACCGCATAACTAAGTTTGTTTTATATTGCTTTTTTCTTGTAATATTAACTTCAAACTTTATCAACTCTAATTATTGTTTCAGATTTTTCGCTTTGCAAACTTCGGAGATAAAGGGGGAATGGTATTTTTTTCAGAAATTCTTCATCATAACTCGAAAACTATGGTTATGTATAGTTTGGAAGCATTTCTTGGTGACGATTCAATTTAAGGTTTCAATTTGTGTCTAATTAACTCTTAATTTTACTCACACAGTTCGCTGTCACTATGAAAACACACATAAACAACATTACAGTACAGAAACGTACACATCAATGACCAGATGATCCTGAGTAAGAACTTCCCATCTTGTTACTCTAATACAAAGCCATAGTAACATCTACATGGCACGCACACAGAAGACTCCCATTCGATCCCGTAAAGACAAACAAACAAGACGCCAAGTCTGTCTCTGACAACGATAAAACAGCCAAAGAAAAACAGAACTGTCTCTTGTAGAGTACAAATCGAATTAACCCAACTCAATTATTCGTTGACCCAATTCCGCTAACAAGCTGACAATCAATCTCGGTGCTCCCCAAAAAATGACACAACACCAATGATCTCTATGTATAGATGGAGCGTTCCAAACAATCGCTCTGTTTCACGCAAGTAGCCACAACTCTTTCACATTCACAATGAAACTTGTGCAGCTACTACGCAGAACATTTAATTATTACTAAATATTGACGCTACAGTTAAATAATGTCAATATTTAGTAAATAATTAAATGTCCTGAGTAGTAACTGCACAAGTTTCAAAGTGAATGTGAAAGAGTTGTGGCTACTTGCGTGGAACAGAGCGATTGTTTGGAACGCTCCATCTAGTAGTACATAGAGATCGTTGCACAACACCAACTTAATCAATAGCCCATCAACGACGGGGCTTGATCGATGCCTCTTAATGAAGCACCTCGACAAAATCAACTTGACGAGGAAAAAACAAATCAACGGACCGACAAATAAGAGCCATGTCAATAGCAAATCTAGTCTAGTAACCAATATGGAAAAGTTTGTGGACATTTGCTGCCCATGCAATCCAGTTCAGTCTTTAGGATGTAAGACATACGGGTCTGGATGTAGGTTTGGGTGAGTTGGTTGACGGTGCGAACAAATAGTTGAGAGTGATAAAGTGGCCAAGAGACCTGACGTTGGGCTTTCGACGATACGTTTGCCTAAGGAACATAATTCGTCGCTGAAAAGGCAAAATTGCTGAAGCGCCAAAACCGGATTTTAGTACAGAAAATAAAAAATACAATACAAACACTTTATTGCACAAATAAATACAGTTACAAGTTTTAAGATTTAAAAATAGTACAATTTAGACGGGCTTATCGCTTAAAGCGGTTTCTTCCAGACAACCTTAAAAAATCATATAATTTTATCTATACATTTATTCTATGTACAGTACAATATTTTATTATAAAATTTCAATATCTATGCACATATTTTTTTTTACCTACCGTTTGTTTTAGCTTTTCCCATAGTGAAGGTTGGCTGGAAGAGATCTCTTATAGAGATAAATCCACCTTTGTACACTTCTATGTTATGCCCTTTTTTTTGTAAAATTTATGTGCAATACTATAGAATTTTGATGAAACAAGTTATCAAGAAAAAAATTTGCAAATTATAATAAATATTCAATTTGGTCGCCTGAAATGTATCATTTTCTAAATTTAATCCTTTTCCACTGTAGGCTTGAACCATTTGCCTTTCGTCCCATTTCGTAACTGGCTACGAAATGGGAATTTAATTCCCATTCTGTAACCCGTTACGAAATGGGAATTGCGTTGTCCCATTTGGTAACTCACTTTCATAATTGGTTACGAAATGGGAAATTAATTCCCATTCCGTACCTGGTTACGAAATGGGAATTGCGTTGAGTACATGAAAGACGAAAATAGAAAAAAAAATGTTACGATATAGAAATATGTTTTAGTAAACTCCATTCGTTTTAGTGTCTTTCATCTGTTTTCTTCAGCAATTTATTCATAAAACGTAAGTCTAGTAACAAACCATCAAGCTGTCAGTGGGGACACTTAAGGAATTCCCGTTAAAGGTGCGCGCACACTGTTTCTATTTTTATTGCCGCGTGATGCGAACTGTCAACATATCGATCGATATGTTTACGGTAATGGAACGGTGGTTACTGAGAAAAATAACAGAGCTTCTAGACTTATAGAAACGATAATTTCAGTTTAAAGATTAATGACTCATTTATTCTATGTATAGTACAATATTTTATTATAGAACTAGCTGTGCCCGCGGCTCCGCTCGCGTGAACTACAGAATTGCTCCCATTCCCACTCCCGCTCCCGCTTCGACTTCCGCTCCTGCTCCGGTCTCGCTCCCCTCCCGCTCCCGCTCCCGCTTCCGCTTCAGATCCCACTCCCACACCCACTCCCCTTTTCCCACGCCCACGCCCACGTCCGAGCCCACGCCCACTCGCACTCCAATTCCCACCCGCAGCTCAAAATGTAATCCAAACTCATCGCAATCTGAATAGTACGGAAGTACTATTATGTGCAATATATTGCATACTAACCTTACTTACTAATGTATTTGAAAACTAAAAATGTCTATAACTTTTGATTGAGTTAGCCGATTGCGATAAAATAATGCCTATATGTTACACCAAATTAAGCCCCATGTTTCTGTGAAAAGTCCATCAAAGTTCGATCAGTCGTTTTTAAGTGATGCGTGCGTGTACAAACTCACAAACAGACAAAAATTTCAAAAATGATTGAAATGTGTTCTATTACTTATCCTTAGACCCCTCAATATTTTTTTTGCAAATATCTTCAATGTACAGACACGCGATGCTTACGATTTTATTTATTAGATTTCAATATCCATGCACATTTTGTTTTTATTCTTTTCGACCTACCGCTTGTTTTAGCTTTTCCCACAGTGAAGGTTGGCTGGAAGAGATAAGTCCACCTTTGTACACTTTTATGTTATGCCTTTTTTTAAAAAAAATTATGTGCAATAAAGAATATAATAATAATAACATGGGACTTTGTTGAGGAATGGAATCCTCGTATCAAGTGAATAGATTTTATTCCTACCTGTCCGCACATGAGCGTGTGTGCGTAAACTGTTGTAGAGCTACTACACCCAGCGCGCGAGCATCGTGAGAGCGACAATATTATACGAAAACAACATAAGTGCTTCTCTTTCTAATTTACAGCGTCGATCTGATCCGAACGCAGACTGGGCTGATAGTACCATGCAAAGACGGCCACCGAGAGATAAACTCTATAAGTTAGTAAGAAAATCACTTATCTGTTGTCCCTCTCTCGATTGACTATGCTCGCGCGCACGGTGCAGACGCCCTACAATAATTTACGCACACACCCAAACGTTTACGAATAGGTTGGCGAGCCTGTAATAGTAGTAGGTAATTGCATAAGCCATTATTGATTTTGAAGAAATATTGAAAGGTTTGGACATTTAGAGCGTATGAGTGAAAGAAGAGTGACAAAAGAAATTTACAATGCGAATGTGGAAGGTTCTACAGCTACAGGTCGTTCTAGGATTGAAATTAGTAACGTTCTCAAAAAGGCTGGGGTCCGCAGTGAGAAGAATAAAAGGAGGTGCATGAAAAGGTTGATGAATGTCAGTGAGACTAGTGCGGCGTGTGTGTGGCGATCCATCGTCTCTGCCTACCCCTCTGGGACCAAGGCATTATGTATGTTATTGAAAAGTGGTCTCTAACCTAAGGCTAAGGGGAACGCCTGAGAATGCCGACTCCCCACCCTGTGCTTTAAGTTTAAAAGTATACCGTTGCATGTTTTATATCAGACATCTGCTGCTCTCATTTCCAGCGACCTCTCCATTCAGATTTTTCATCAATGTTAATGTTGAACTCGATTTCGCCGGCGCGCTGGACTGTTTCACTTTGTGTTTCAAATTGAAAGATTTATTAGATTTAGTTCAGCGACTCGCCTTTCTGTATAATCTACTATTTTCACTTACTATTTGTAAGATGGGCTCTTCCAGCTTATGGATTTAGTCCTAACATAAACTTTACGAGTAAGTCGGTTTTAGAGTTTATCTCCTAAAAAACACTCGACGTTTCATTTGAATGCCTCGCTTCGAATGCTAGTTATTTCAAAGTCAAAATCCTTTTTTGCAGACGAGTACACTTGGTACATTTATATACGTAATTTTTTTTATCGACCACCCCTTTCTAGGTGTTAGCGCTGTGAAGGCGCAAAAAACGGCACGACATTATTTAACCGTAGCGTCAATATTTATTAATAATTAAATGTTCTGCGTAGTAACTGCACAAGTTTCATTGTGAATGTGAAAGAGTTGTGGCTACATGCGTGGAACAGAGCGATTGTTTGGAACGCTCCATCTAGTACTATATAGAGATCGTTAGTACAATAAAGTTTTTAAATAAATAAAAAATACCACAGACCGGTGGCGGATAGCAGCGTTACCGGTGCGAGGCCTGGTACTGGCAAAATTTCTCCATAAATAACTCGGTCATTTGGGATGGCCTAGTGGACATTCAAAGGCTGATAAGTAACGGAAAATACAAAACTTTTTTCTAAGTCTATCACACAACATATTTTTCATTCTGTTGGCGTGATGTATGTGCGAAATGGTCATCGATCATTGTCAGGCTGATGGTGCATACGAAACTCGCCCGTCGCGCGTTACACGATGCGTACCGCGCCAGTGTGTGCGCCTCATTATCTTCATCAAGTCATCATGTCAGCCCCTAGAAGTCCACTGCTGGACATAGGCCTTCCCCAATGAACGCCACCACACCCGGTCCTCCGCCCTCCGCATCCAGCCGCTACCGGCCACCTTCTTCAGGTCGTCGGTCCACCTGGCGGCGGGGCGGTCTCCACTCCAGAACTCGTCTGCCCCAACGGCCGTCGGTTCTGCGGCATATGTCATCAAGTCATTAACGTCGCCTGCAAAATAGAGCACGACTGGTTACTACTGGGCTAACGCACAGGCTGCGGAGAGGCTTATGCGCCTATAGTAGCAGTAGGTCATTAAATCTGTTCACTTGTATGGACTGCCGGGGTGTGGTGTAGTTTTCATCACAGAAATCCTATTAATAGAACAGTTATAGCCATCTGTTAACTTCAGTTCCGGGCGTGCAGATTTTCGTACAAAGCGCGCCCCTCTTGCTCACTCTGTATGCCTCGCGGTCAAGTTTCTAGTGAGGAGATCCAGTTATTCAGTTAGAAACCGCGCAATGTGGCATGTTTGCTGGATTTTTGACTCGGCGTGAAAAAAGTAAGCGTTCGATAGTTTCTGCAATATACTGCAAATTTTTGGCACGCGTGTCCTTTCTATTTTGATAGGATTTCTGTGGGTATCATCCAGTCAGTACGGGGAAGTCAGAAACTATAAGAGATAGAATTTGGATTCTTTATAGCTTTTTTTCTACATATTTTTTTAAATTAAACACATATTTTTCAATTACGAAATCAAACGTTTCTTTTAGTTCCTTCATCGAACAATCATCATCATCATCAGCCTAAAATACGTCCACTGCTGGACATAGGCCTCCCCAATAGAATACCACTTTTGGTAAGTTGTCCATTGGGGGATATGCCATAATCACCACGCTTGGCAGGCGGATTTATTACTACTGCGATCACGTAATGATGTTAACATACACATAGGAGAACGCTGCTGCCCGTCCCTGGTGCAATCCCTTAGTCGCCTTGACGACACCCACGGGAAAGATAAGAGTGGCCCTATTCTAAGCTTGGAACCACGAGGCAAATCGAACAATGGGCTCGATTCTGAAGGCACAATGTTAAAATTTGACAGCACTAAAACTGTTGCTATCCTTGTCACACAGTATTATGAAGATAAAGACGAAACCAATTTTAGCGCTGTCAATTTTTAAATGTGTGTCTTCAGAATCAGGTCCAATATATACATATTATTTTTATAATATGCCGTGTGGTTTCCGGTAGAGTAGAATAGGACCACTCCAACTCTCCCCGTGGATGTCGTACAAGGCGACTGAGGGAATACATTATAAAACATCAATCAGGCCTCCTCAACCCGTCTGGCCAGCGCGGGGAGTGTAGGCCAAATCCTCCGTCTGTCTCCGGCGGATGAGAGAGGGTTGTGCTCCTGCAGTGGAGACAAAAAAATAACCTGATGATGATTTTTATAATACACATGCCACACCCCAACATGCCAAAACAAGCATAAAGTCCGTCCACAAATTCAGATTATTACCACCTAATTATACAGTTCGATCTGTTTACTGATGCCCTAATTAAATCCAAACTCCGCCCGAAGTTAACTCAAACAGTTCAAATTGTGTGAAACGTGAACAAAACAGGCAGATCTGTTCCAACTCTCACACTCCCGACAGGTAAATATTAGTTGTAGGATAATAAATCTGTTGAGAGAGGCCAGAGTACGGTTTAATATCCTGAGCTCTCCCCGCGCCCCTCCCGCCGCCCTCTCCTACTTGTAACTCTTCCCCTTTGGGGTGCGGCGATAGTGACAGCGGAACTCAATTGGCATACAGGAAAATTATGATAAACTTGTTATTTTAACATTGGCTGGCGGAAAGCATAAGGATTAACCCCCTCGCTCTTACTGACTTGTTGTGAGACAGTTCTGGAGTGGTCTCACTCAGTATAATATGGCATGTATGTATTTATGTAAGGTTAATGTTTCTTTAAATGTCCTAAGTAGTAAACAAACCACTCACCTCTACAAAATCTCAAATTTGCGAGCCAATCACACAATAAAACTGACCCAAAATCCTCATATACCTCAAACAAGCACTTGCACGATATCCACTCACAAAACTAATAGAATTAATCATCGTAAACCTTAGTTTTTAGCAAAATTATCAACAAATCGCTTTAACCTTAAATCATATTGAGACGGGTTATCTCTATATTGTCTTTGGATTTTAGAGATGGGGTATGTCACGCATTCAATTACGCAATTCAATTATTCATTCGGAATACTTGTAACTAATTGAATCTATAGAAATAAGTAGGCGAGGAGAAAAAAGGATTAGTCAAATAAGTTGGACATCCACTGAACCAAAAAAGATAGACAATTGATATTCTATTAATTTTAACGGAATATTGGCACAGATAATCGTAATCGGCATCGCATCGGTAAAATCGATGTTTGTTACTCATTTTCGTTTGCACTTTTCTAAAATATTAAGTTTGATGCCGGTGCATTGTTTTATACATACTTAATATTATTGTTATTACAATGATTTGTATTTTGTACCTTAAAGAATAAAAATGTTTCTGCAATATGTTGTATTTATTTTTGAAACTTTGATGGATATATGTTCCCTTAGACATGTAAGAGTCCAAAAACCAAAAACTAAACAATGTGATTGCGTGTCCGTTTGTCTGCAGTCGTATGCTAGGTCCAAAGTAATGATCTGATGTGGATGAAATTTTGTATTTCGATACAGAATATCCATGGGAGTAACCAATAAATAAATAAATATTCCTAAACTTATAATCACTGAGAATAATATAGAATTAATCACAAATTCAATTAAATTCAATTGAATCAATTAATTCTATTATTTGACAACACTATTTTATATCTATGGTCACCTTGGCGCCATGTTTGTTTATCAAATTAGACATTTAAAGAAAAACACACCTTATGTTTATTATAGTTATTACTTATTATATTTATTTTATATATAAGTAGTTCAGGTATTTAGTTATTATGTAGTCTATTATGCACTTATTTTGCCCATCTCGCTCTTACTGCTTTGTCTCACACCCTGTAAGTTTGGCTGGAAGAGATCTCTTTTAGAGATAAACTCACCTTTGTACACACCATTTATTACTGTATTTAGTTTCAAGTTGTGCAATAAATAATATATTAACGTGACAATATTTAGTCACCACAATTTGAACACAAGCAGGCGCATTTCCTAAAAAAGCTTGTTCAATTAATTATAAATGTACCTTCAAAATTCAAAGCAAGCCAAATTGAATCCTACTCGCATGGAATAAAGTCAATGTTACGCTGAACCGCTAAATCACGCACACATTGACAGTTGTACGCAATTATACCTAAAGTGCAAAGTAAGTGAGACAGGCATGACCAAACTTTAAGACAAAGTCGTCCTGCGAATTACATAATTGTTTGTCTGTTTGAAGTAGATCCGACTTATTATTTTTACTAAGTATAACAATAAGAAATAATGTCAGTTTTCAGTCAGTTTTGTATAGTGTATATTTTATGTAAGAATCCTACTATCCTATCCTACTAATATTATAAAATAAAAGTTTGGATGTTTGCTACTCAATCACGCTTCAACCACTGGACGGATCGTGATAAAACTTGCCACACATATAGGACATAGAATATATCTTATCCCGAAAAACATCGCATTCCTACGGAAAATACATAATAATTCGTGATGTTAAGTTGTACACGCGGATGAAATCGCGGGCAACAGCTAGTAAATAAGAAAGTCTTCATTCAATAAAATGGTTTATTCTCAATGTTTAAGGTTGTTTTGTTTTGATTTTGTACAAGCGATATAAACTGACATCATTAGTACCCTCAAGGATTCTAAGTGAGGGTAGCAGCGTACTCCTCGGACACTGGGGCTCCCCGCTCCTTCCTCGCATACTCCGAATAGCTGTGTGCGCCCCACATACGCAGTACCACCGCGAAATCCCCCTTAATCTCTGGTGATACAACTCCGCATAATACCCTCAGTCCCCATCTGAGATCAATTGCTTTCAATTTGCATAGCATAGTGTTGAGGGACCATTTAAATGTCTGCTTGAGTTTGCAGTTGCATTAGGACTTTGTAGGCTCCTTACAACTTGATAGATCTATTCGACTGTATAGCAAATACTTCCCATAATAGAGTAACCGTTAGTGAGTTTTAGGGGGAGGGGCTGGGCTAGGGGGGTATTTGAGATCACTATCAGACCGAGATTTTTTCTGTCAGGAGAACAACATCTCTAAGTGCTAAGATAAGGTCGATACTTTATACCGCCTCGTTGGCCTAATGGTCATTGGACTCCAGCGCCAGAGGTCGTGGATTCATTCCCACTGGGGATAGATAAATTTGTACATCTGTACAATTTGGTCCCGGTCTGGATGGTATATTTGTGAATTGTCTTATCCTTGTTTAATTCCCATAGCACAGGAGAAAATCCTAGTTTGGGATTAGACATGTGTATGTATATAAATACATCTATGTAATATTTATACATATTTCTTGCATTGATAAAAAGATTATTCGCTTTGTATACAAATCCATGACAATTTAGTGCTCAAGTAATCAAAAAACATTTATATACATTTCTTAATGAAGTCTCTCGGAGTCTCTATTTGACAGCATTAATGCCACAATTTTTTTAGGTCTACTCCTCATTATCTACTTTGCTAGCGTAAAATTACCATATCATGTCTAACTGGCAGGCAGCGATCTCTATGTACTTACTCGATGGAGCGAACCGAACAATCGCTCTGTTCCACGCAACTGCGGCTTCGGTCCCATTCGCATTTACTTTGACACTTGTCAGTTACTACGCAGAACATTTAATTATTTACTCGATCGAATGATTTAAGAGTAAATAGCGTATATATTTAGTAAATGTTTCAATGTTCTGCGTAGTAACTGTACAAGTGTCAAAGTAAATGTGAAAGGGGTGCGACAGCAGTTGCATGGAACAGAGCGATTGTTTGGTTCGCTCCATCTAGTAAGTGCATAGAGATCGTTGAACGCAGGGGTAAAATACTAACCAAATTCAAAATAAGCCTCTATTTTAAGTTTGAGTTGTAGAATACCCAAAAGAAAAGCCTTCGAAACCTGTCACGAATAAAAAAATATATTTCTTAAACTGTATAATATTTAGTAAAAAACATCAATCAGGCCTCCCCAACCCGTCTGGCCAGCGCGGGGAGTGTTGGCCAAATCCTCCGTCTGTCTCCGGGATGAGAGAGGGTTGTGCTCCTGCAGTGGAGACAAAAATAACCTGATAATGATGATAATATTTAGTTAGTTTGTATAGTAGTAGTATATGTGTATATGTGTATGTACCCTTATATATATGTTATATATGTATGTGTGTATATGTTAGTGTGGTTTCCGGTAGAGTAGAATAGGACCACTCCAACTCTTCCTGTGGATGTCGTACAAGACGAGATCTTAGTACATAGAGATCGTTGCATACAATGATTTAAGTCATTTAGAGAAGGAGCTCGGCGTGCCGTCGTGAACGGGACCATAATATTCAAAGTTATATATTTTTGGTATATATTATATACCAAAAATATGTAACTTTGGATTAGGTCAATATTTCACTAAGCGTACGATATATAGAAACGTCTGTCACAATAGACGGGCAACATAAACCCTGCATTGAGATGATAAAATGTGATGTCAATGAAAAGCTCGACGAATCCGACGACACATTTCTATCCAATTCCAACCCAAATCTGAGGACACATTGTAACGTAATTTATCGCTAACCCACAAACTGCCCGTCGAAAAGCCTTCCAGTCCATACCTGATTGTTATGTAAAGCATCTGATCCCCCCGCGCCGCCCCGCAGAGAACTTTCCTCATCAATAACAAGTTGCTGGCGACAGCCCCCCCCCCCCCCCCCACGCCGCGCCCCCGGGGATCAATTGATGCATATTTCTATACAACTAGTGGAAACGGCTGTGAAAGTGGATTCCACATTTGCATGAGAATGGACGATTGTTTCCCACTTCCGTTTACGTTTTACGGGCGTCGTAATGGAAGGCATAGGACTACCAAGGGAATCGGCGAAGAGTTTTTTGGATCAGCAGTCAAAGTCTCGTAGCCAATTGATGTTTAGATTTAGGATGTATAAGTACAAACACCCTGGCGAAGGCGCCCATGAGGTGTTACCGTTGCCTGGGTACGGGGCACACGAGGGCCCTCTGTGGCTAGGGTTGCCAGGTCTTAATACGGCGAAGCCGGACTGGGCAGGCAGTTTGCCCGGACTTTTCGATATCAAGGCCGGACACTCTAAAAGCCAACGATTTTAGAACTCCATCCGACTCGATTGACTCGTGCATGAGCCGTGAGATGGCGACTCGATTAACTCGTGCTCGTGCACGAGCCGCGAGATGGCCCAAGATGTAAAAACCTAACAAAAACCGGACGGACCGGACACTGGCGAATTTGGCCGGACAAACATGCAAAAAGCCTGACCCTGTCCGGCTTTATCCGGACGTCTGGCAACCCTATCTGTGGCCCTGTGGACCGGGGCGACCTGTGCTTCACTTTGGTTGTCTTGGATTTTCATGGTGAATAAGAGAACTATCTAGGTCATCAGCGACTGGTCTGTTAGACAGTAGATGCACTGTCACTCCAACCAAGACTCACAGGGAACCTCGAGAGGAGTCATGTCACTCACCGATTTTGGTGAAACTTGCCACAAAGGTAAATTGATTAATTCTGCCATTCATACTTATGTCAGACAACCCCATAATGAACGTTAAGTAAAGTTAAGCGCACTTACCCAGAATATGCCTATTCATTCTTCCCTTAAAAACATCCAAATTGTATTTGTCAGGAAATACCGAAGCTGACAGGTAGTTCCATTCCTTATCAGTTTGCATCATGAAAGAGGAAGCAAAACGCTTCGTACGAGAGCGTGGTATATCTACTACATAAGGATGAAGTCCCACGTCTAGTAGTCCGATGACAGGGGAATCAAATCGTGCAATTCCTGGGCACACTCCCCAAACCTGTAGAAAACTGAAACACAAACCACACTGCGACGATGTTTGAGGTTCTGTAAACTGGTATTTAACTGGCCTATCACTTTATGATCCCTAATTAGTGTCACCTAAACAAAAAAATTGCCGTGTGGTTTCCGGTAGAGTAGAATAGGACCGTTTCCGAGGATGTCGTACAAGGCGACTAAGGGAATACATTATAAAACATCAGTCAGGCCTCCCCAACCCGTCTGGCCATCGCGAGGAGTGTAGACCAAATCCTCCGTCTGTCTCCGGCAGATGAAAGAGGGCTGTGCTCCTCCAGTGGAGACAACAATAACCTGATGATGAATACAAACAAAAACAATATTTACTGTATTCAAAATCAGATACAGCTGTGATCGTGGAAGTAAGAGTTTCCAAGTTGAACAATTCCAAATCCCGGTCGGTTAGTATTTCCACAACAGGACCGGCTCCGACACGACGAGAGAGCCGTGTTATTGTTTAAGGAAACAATCGGTACAGCCGGCCTTGTTGCTTCTCCGTCGAATAGTTCGACTCAAACTCGGCTGTTAATTAATTTACGCTCGCGTTTAATTGTTTAATTGCTGCAGAGTGCAAGGTTGGCACGGCCTATTTAACCCGAGATGATATTTATTAAGTGGCCGTTGAGCAATGGAGTCTAAGAGTTTTCTAGATCAATAGTGCTTGCTATTCTGTAAAAAAAAACTCACGTGCGAGTCTCGCTCCAGTGAATTTACTCACTTCAAAACCTAATCCATTGGCATTCTGTAAACATTCTAGAACATTCACGTGAAGTGAATTCTTTGTTCACTTGTGTTTCTTTTTAATGTATTATTTTCGTTTAATGTGTGCAATAAAGAGTTAAATAAAATAATAAATAAAGGTTTTCTTCGTAGTTTATATATATTTTAAGATAATGATAATTTAGTTAGTACCTACCTCTTTAGGACTAGGAATAGTTCCAAAAACCGTAGTAGTGTCAAAATGTACAAAAAAGATTGCAAAATCCCGTGGAGAGAGGTCGTAAAATTGTTTAAAAAAAAAACCTACTGACTAGACCATAGATCTTATCTTATCTTCTTAGGGGGCCAGGAAGACCTGGCGACACTTCGACCCTTCAGGATCTTTTGTGCCGAACCCCTGACCACCAACAGTACCCCAAGCCGATTTGGTGGACTTCACATACGCCTCAGAATTTCTTCTTCGGCATATGCAGGTTTCCTTACGATGTTCTCCTTCACCGAAAAGCCTGTGGTATTATAAATAAACCGTACTTAAGTTTGGTAAAACTCATTGGTACGGGCGGGGTTTGTACCAGGACCTCATGAACGTGAGGCGAGTCCACAACTAACCGGTTACCACGGCTCTTAGACCATAGATTATAATGTGTCTGAGGAGGTCTGAGGACTAGACGTTGTCCATGAAGTGTTCCCGAGTGGAATGTCAATGACAGTTGAGATCAATGCTACGGAGGCTGTTCCGCGTTTTTTGGGGAACAGTTTGTTGTGTATGTTTTTTTTTCTGAAATAATGTATTCTTCGGGCTTTGGTGTTTAGTAGTGTGAAGGAAACATAAATAAACGTGACTAACTAATTTTCTAAAAGCAGTGAACCCTCAAACCTTACTAAAGCTTACTATCAACGTTAGTAAGGGAAGTCTGCGACTATATCAGGACCAGCGTTGGTCTGAAGCACTCTGATACTGATAGTAAACAGAAAATAAAAATATATCGTGATTAGACTGATGGCATTATTGCCAATGTCTTAAAAAAACAATGCTACGCAATCTATTGCCAACTTTCAGGCAACTGTTGATTATTGTTATCTCTTTGCCGAATACTATTAACATTCAACAAGAGTGTCATCATCATCATCATGTCAGCCCCTAGAAGTCCGCTGCTGGACATAGGTCTTCCCCAATGAACGCCACCACACCCGGTCCTCCGCCCTCCGCATCCAGCCGCTACCGGCCACCTTCTTTAGGTCGTCGGTCCACCTGGCGGCGGGGCGTCCCACATTGCGAGTGCCGATCCGCGGTCTCCACTCCAGAACTCGTCTGCCCCAACGGCCGTCGGTTCTGCGGCATATGTGGTCCGCCCACTGCCATTACAGCGTACTAATCCTTTCGGCTATGTCGGTGAGTTTCGTTCTTCGTCGGATCTCCGCATTACGAATCATATCCTTCAAAGAAACCCCGAGCATAGACCTCTCCACAGCTCGCTGAGCGACTTGGAACTTGTGGATCAGAACAAGAGTGTGATCCTCCTAAAACTACGCAGCAAATGCAATACTAACACATCCTGTTAAATGTGCGGATTATACCCAAGTTTAGTGCAATGAAAACACATTATTGGACACAAATGGTTTTTGTACACCCTCAGTAAGCTAACTACTGTTAGTTTAGGATGCCCAAACGGTGGCTAATCAAACTTTTTAATAGCGGCTTCGTGTTTGCTAAGTAGCGGCTATGTTTACGTGATCGTGCGTCGTCGGTTCAGCGGGATTCGGATAAGCCGTTTAATGGGAAACGGCCTCTACTTCGAATTATGCAATATGAGTAGTTGGCAAAAATAAACTTTTGATTTGGAACCTTATCGTCATTATATTAAGAAGGGGCCACTAACATCAAGTACACCGTAGGCCAACCTAACCTGCAGACGTAAAAAACACACTGTTGGGGTATAGACCTACTCTCTCAACCAGGGGTACATTATGTCAGCCCTTAGACGTACACTGTTGGACATAGGCTTTCTCCAATGAACGCCACCACATCCGGTCCTCTACCCTGCATCCAGCCGCTTCCGGCTACAGCTGTACCAGGGGTACAGCTTTTTTATATTAATAATGGAATCCCGACTTAGAATAGGACCGCCCCAAATCTTCCCGTGGATGTCGTACAAGGCGACTAAGGTTGACAAGACTTTTACATTATAAAACATCAACCAGGCCTCCCTAGCCCGTCTGGCCAGCGCGGGGAGTGTAGGCCAAATCCTCCGTCTGTCTCCGGCAGATGAGAGAGGGTTGTGCTCGTGCAGTGGAGACAAAAAAAACCTGATGATGATACCATTACGAAATCGGATATCTCCATAATATATTATATCCAGTTATTGAGTGTTACTGTTAGTGGGGGTCGTCAATGCGACTAAGGGTTTGCACCAGAGATGCCCAGCAGCGTTCTCCTGAGTATATTAAGATCATTACTGCGATCACCAATCCGTTTGCCAAGCGTGGTGATTATAGCAATCCTCCAATGGACAGCCCACCAAAATTGGCATTCTATTGGGGAGGCTTACGTTCAGCAGTGGACGTATATAGGCTGATGATGATGACGATATCCTTGCTAATTTTATACATTTATTTCGACTGATGACGACTTGTTTCCCTTAACCTTTCGAGCAAAGATTAAGTTGTCTCTCTGATGCATAAATAGAAACATCAATTTCCTAGCAAGTGCTAGCCAACGATCTCTATGTACTACAAGATGGAGCGTTCCAAACAATCGCTCTGTTCCACGCAAGTAGCCACAACTCTTTCACATTCACAATGAAACTTGTGCAGTTACTACGCAGAACATTTAATTATTACTAAATATTGACGCTACGGTTAAATAATGTCAATATTTAGTAAATAATTAAATGTTCTGAGTAGTAACTGCACAAGTTTCAAAGTGAATGTGAAAGAGTTGTGTCTACTTGCGTGGAACAGAGCGATTGTTTGGAACGCTCCATCTGGTAGTACATAGAGATCGTTGGTGCTAGCCCTAGGGCCGCCCCGAGGGGGCTAGCTAGACAAAGGCGGCGAGTAAAACTACCCGAGTCGCGGCACTCAGCGCCTTGCCTAGCAAGCACTAGCCCCGTGGAACAAACAACATCCAACAAAAGGCATAACTCCGAAGAGCAATTAATGTTTCCCGACGGAATGGGATTGCCGACACCGCAACTGTAATGAGGCCCCTCCCCCCCCCCCTCCCAGCCCCCGCGGGGGCTACGCGGGGGGGCACAGCAAAGTTGCCTGATAGGCAGTAAACTCATTTTGTTTGTTCAAATATTGGAGGTTTATTTAACTACCAGATCGAAATCTAAAGTTAGGTGGAGATAATTCATTCCTCGTCTTAGTCGCACTGTCACAGTGGAATGTATACGAGGGACTGAGACGGAAAACCACCACGTTGATTGGCTTTTGTTTTTTCTATATGTCAATTTGATACAAACACGAGTATCTATATGAATTTAGGTCTTCAATTCAATTGGACAACTTCGTCCGCCTGGACAACTTAACATCACAAATTATTATTGTATTTTCCGTAGGAATGGGATGTTTTTCAGGATAAAAACTAACCTATGTTCTATTCCAGGACCTAGGACGGATCGAGATGAAAATTGGCACACATATATGTATGCCAATTTTCATCCCGATCCGTCCAGTGGTTAAAGCGTGATTGAGTAACAAATATCCAAATTTTCACATTTATAATATTAGTAGGAAGTAGGATACGTTACAAAAGAAATTATATAGAGGGATGAATTTGGTGTACAATGGAGGCCTTTTCGCTTTCAGCGATTTCTTCCAGACAACCTTTGGGTGGAGGCGAATTTTTTGGAGGAGTGGAAATACAAATAATATGCACTGTTTGCATATAAACTGTATAAACCAATCTAGACTAGTCAGGAGAAAAAAACCAATCTTTAATTTAATACTCAAATTTCAATTTCGGCTGCAAGTTAAATGAACAAATGTAATCCCACATTTGTTCTAAAAACAAAGTTAATTTTCCGCCCTGTTTCTTTTTTTAAATTGGTTCATACACTAGTAGAATAACGTAAAAACTGGGTAATGGTCTAATGGATTGTCTAGTCCTACCTTAATATGATTAACTATAAGTATACACCCCTTACCATGAGGCAAAAAAAAATCGTAGCTCATAGTTTCACCTCAAACAGTTTTCCTACATGATTGACACTAATTGGTTATTAAATTAGATAACAGATGCACATTTTTGCATATTGTATGAAAAATTATTTTGCTTCATGGTATGAGGTGTAGATGTCTAAACAGATTTCATTATATTTACAGTGTATCGATATCGCACGCGAAGTGGCGATACATCGTTTCTGCCTACCCCTCTGGGACCAAGGCGTGAGCATTATGTATGTCTATATCAATAAAATGATATTGTGACAGAAAAACCCGAATGAAAATAGGAGTTGAAAATCGCTGGAAACATATCTGTCTGTTAATAACGGAAGTAAAAATTGGCTACTCGAAACTGGAAATAAATAGAAGATAACTAATTAACTTTAAAGGTTGTCTGGAAGAAATCGCTTAAAGCGATAAGACCGCCTAAATTGTACTATTTGTAACTTTTATAACGTGTAACTGTATTTGTTTGTGCAATAAAGTGTATTGTATTGTAACTTTCATCATCAGCCTGCAGGAGCCCACTGCTGGACATAGGCCTCTCCCGAAGCGCCACTGAACCCGGTCCTCGGTTCTTCTCATCCAGCCACTGCCAGCCGCCTGACGCAGACCGTCCTCGCCTTATCTATCCAGGACGCCTGTCCCAGACTACGCCTGCCTAATCGAGAACTCGCGAATTTTCTGCACAGTGTTTAAAAAAAATTTACTTCTGACTTACATAACAATTGATAAAAAGCAATTCGACCACGCTGTTGCTAAAAAAAAGGTTAGATTACAAAGTGCCAAACAATGGTCCACAAAGAGAGTCCAATTTCAAACAGTTAATGAAACTGTCGGCCGCCGTGTGACGCCGCCCTAACAAACTGTCGCGGTGTCTGACAGCCCCCTAACGCGACGAGACACACATCTGAACAACGATGATAAACGCCCCGGAGTTTAACTACACTTTGTCTGGATTTAAATAATTTATTATCTGTGCCAAAAAGATGTGCAGTCTTCAAATTGTCTATGTCAGAGTTGAAGGGTATATTCTTGTATGGGGGAAGGTCGGCCGCTCCACGCTTTATAAACTCACACTGAGAAAACAATAAGTAGCGCTCCTACTAATATAAGGATAAAACTATACCACTATTACATAAGTAGCCGCCCCCATTATAAATGATGTTGCCTGCAACTGATTCAGTAGCTGTCCACATTATTAAGTAACCACACTAGGTACTTAGTAATGTGGCCGGCTACTGAATCAGTTGTAGATAACCTCCTACTATATTTATTAAAATTATAAACGTGAAAGTTTGTAAGTATGGATGGATGTTTGTTATTCTTACACGTAAAAACTACTGAATGGATTTTAATGAAACATTACAATAATATAGCTTATACATCAGAATAACACATAGGCTACAATTTATAAAGATATTGTGTGAATTGTTCAAAATATCACATAAGTAGAAAATACATAATAATTTGTGATATTAAGTTGTCCACGCGGACGAAGTCGCGGGCAACAGCTAGTCATTTATAATGGGGGCGGCTACTTATGTAACAGTGGAAAACGGAAGTTATCAATAAAGTATGTCTATGTCTAAATTTTTATCCATATATTATTAGGAGCGCTACTTTTTTTCAGAGCATGCTTGGTGAGAATTCGCTTACCATATATTATATAGTGTATTATATTTGTATGCCTATAGTGCTGCAACTACCATGTTAAAAGAACAAGGTAATATTTGGTACCCTGTTTGAAATAGCAGCGGTAGCATCTCATGTTTGGTAAGAATTCGCTCAGCATATGTAATATAGTAATCCTAAAAATGTTTTAAAGGCATGCTTGATGAGAATTTGCTTACCATATATAGCATTCACTGTAAGCATTCTTCTCCATACAGTATGGTGATAGTAAATCCTGATCCCAGCGCCACCTGGCCTCTGAAGTGGGTTGAGTTGCGACGCCTAATTAATAGGCCTATAAAGCCATCCAATATCCCCTGACTGGATGACGTCACGAACGGAGGCCGTTACCACGCCACTACAACTTTATTATTGCCATAAAATTTACCTGCAATATATTTTATAGGTAGGTACTTACACTAATGGCGTTTTTTTATATAGAAAATGTACTTATTTATTTAATTCCTAAACTAATTTGAGTAAGTGGATTAGGTTAATGTTTTGGCAATCTCATCAGGTAACGTGTATGAAATCCGAAGTCAGGGTTGAACTATACAGACATACGCGCATACGCAATATGGCGGTTGACCAAGACACGCCGCCTCGCTTAGGTATTCGAGCACTATCGCATTTAATCAATCAAAGTATCAGCGATACCTAGTACGCTGTTCACGATTTCCAGGGTACAAAACTGGACCCGTATGATTTATGTGAGGAAAATCACATTGTACATAAGGAATCATAGAGGTTTATGTAAAGATAACCTCACGAATGTTTATTCGTAGTGCCTACAAAACGTAATCAAATAACGTAAATCACTGATTGGTCTTTGTACTAAAAATACCGTCTGTAATCAATATTGATGAAGTAATTTAAAACTGTAGTCTAAGATTTAATGTTATTTATTAGGTTTATTACAGTGCTTTTTATTAAATTTCTAGTTTATGTTTTACATTGAATATGTTAGTGATATATTTGTTTTAGTTTGCACCATTTCTTAAGGTGAGATACATAAAATCTATATACATATAATAAAAGAGTAGAACAAACAAAAGAAAAGCGAATCTGTACATAAAAGTTAAAAAAAAATTTCACTGTTCGGACGTTACTGAAGACCAGTAGAGTCCAAAAATATAATTAAAAAATTTCTTATCTGTCTGTATGTATGTATGTATGTATGTACACGTCGGCGCGACCCTACTTCCGATCACAGCGGATACTCACGTTGCCGTCAATGGTTATCCTGCAGACTGCCATGTACGTACGGGAGAATCTCGACGCCTTCGACAGGAGGGGAGACGGGCATAACTACAACTTGCGAAACGCAAGCAAGCTAGCGCCTGTCTCACACTGTCTGGCGAAGTCGTCGAGGTTGATACATGCCATGGGCCCGGCCGTCTACAACGGGGGACCCAGCCATATAAAGGACGCTCCTTCCAACCAATCCTTTAAATTAAAACTGAAGAAGTGGCTTATCGAGCAAACCTTCTATAGCTTCGATGAATTTATCGAAAGTAAGTTTAAGAAATTTTAAACAGTTATACTGTTAAGTGTGTTTTTTTTTATGGTTTTAATTTAATTTTAAATTATGATTATATTATGGACTTTTGAAAATATATTGACTTACAACTGTATAAAAATAAAGACATGTATTATTAATATATATATTCCGTCTTCGCCGAAATGTGCACATCCTATCCTTTCTTTACAAGATCCTCAAAAATCCTTCTGCTCCCGAATACCTCCGTTCCCGTTTCCACGAGCTACCCCCCACCCACCGACCTAGACGTGACTGCGTCACCAAGACTCTCACCTATCCCAAATCCAACACCAAATTCTTTTTCAATTCCTTTACTGTCCGAGCGGCGCAGATGTGGAATAAACTGCCGACGGTCATTCGAGATAGTACGTCGGTGACATCCTTTAAAACTAAACTAAAAGAGCACTATCTGTCTCACTCAGTATAATATGATATGTATGTATTTATGTATGTTTATTATATTTATTATTATTTACTATATGTAATATGTATGTATATATATACTATGTATATGTGTGTAAAGTAGTTTCAGTATTTAGTTATTATGTAGTATATTATGCACTTTTTGCCCCCTCGCTCTTAGTGCCTTGTCTCACACCCTGTAAGGTTGGCTGGAAGAGATCTCTTTTAGAGATAAGCTCGCCTTTGTACACAAAATATGTAACTGTATTTACTTTTAAAATTTGTGCAATAAAGAATATCATAATCATAATATATTTAAAAAAAAGACTTGTAATCAAATGATTATCAATAAAATATGTCTATGTCTATGGGCTAATCTTGGAAACTGCTGCACAGAATTTGACGGCGTTTTCACTGTTTAATAGCTGTGAGTTCGGGCCTCATACTGGTATAAGTCATATCTCAATAAAATGTCAGGATGCTGATGTACAAGTTGACCTCTCATTTCATATCATTTGTATGAAAGTGTAGTTCAACTATACTGGTCGTTCAAGAACTTGATAGAAAGTGACAGAGATGTTTTAAAGCTCATTTATAGATTTATTTTAGCTGATGTATTTCAGGTACTCGTATTTCCACAAGTCTCGATACAAAAAGTTCGCTATTCGATAATTAGTGGCCCTGTATTAGACCGGTGATCGTCGACAATGTCAATATCGAAACTGTTCAGGAGTACGTCTGCCTAGGACAGACAATATAGTTGGGTAGGATCAATTTCAAAAGCTGACAGAAGGATCCAGTTAGGGTGGGCAGTATTCGGAAAACTGCGTCAAGTCTTTACGTCACCTATTCCACAATGTTTAAAGACAAAAATCTTTAATCAGTGCGTCCTGCCTGTCATGATTACAGCGCAGAGACGTGGACACTGATGGTGGGCCTGATCCACAAAATTCAAGTAGCTCTGCGAGCTATAGAGAGGGCAATGCTCGGGGTCTCTATGAGGGATATGATTCGTAATGAGGAGATCCTATGAATAACGAAGGTGACCGACATAGCCGAAAGAATTAGTAAGCTGAAATGGTAGGTCACATCTGTCGTAGTACCGAACGGCCGTTGGGGCAGACGGGTTCTAGAGTGGGACGCGACGTCCCACGCGCAGGGTGGGACGCCCTGCCGCCAGGTGGATGGACGACCTGAAGATGGTGGCCGGAAGCGGCTGGATCTGTAGGGCGTTGTGGCATTCATTGGGGAAGGCATGTCCAGCAGTTTGACAGACATTTTGTTGTACAGTTAATTGGTATGCAACATAGGGAGGGAATAGGAGGGGAAGGAAGTCGGATGGAAAAGAATAGAGGGATTAGGGTAAGAGAGGAAAGATGAGGGGGCAGTGGTAAATAAAGGGTGTAGGAAGGGGTGGGTTAAGGGAAGGGGGAGAGGTAGGAGTAGGGAGAGGGAAGGGGTGGGGGAAAGGGTTTTCAACGTTGTGGGAAGGGGATGGAGAAGGAAAGAAAGAAAGGGTATGGAAAGGACAAATTGGAGGGGGGGGGGGAAGGAAATATCACCTAATTTGCACAATATTAAAATATATTTTTTTTTATTGATTATATGATAATCTTTTAATTCATGATCAACTTTATTTAAAAAAAAGCGGCCAAGTGCCAGTCGGACTCGCCTATGAAGGGTTCCGTTGCAGCAAGTAACATAATATAAAAGTTATTGTAGTTCGTTGTAACTTTGATCGATGTTTTAATAATAGTATTGTGGTTTACGATTTATGACGTATTAAAAAAAACTACTTACTAGATCTCGTTCAAACCAATTTTCGGTGGAAGTTTGCATGACAATGTACATCATATATTTTTTTTAGTTTTATCATTCACACACACATTTTACCACTTTGGAAGTGTCTCTCGCGCAAACTATTCAGTTTAGAAAAAAATGATATTAGAAACCTCAATATCATTTTTGAAGACCTATCCACACGTATAGGTTTGATGAAAAAAAAATTAGAGTTTCAGTTCTAAGTATGGGGAACCCCCAAAATTTAATGTTTTTTTTTTCTATTTTTGTGTGAAAATCTTAATGCGGTTCACAGAATACATCTACTTACCAAGTTTCAATAGTAAGTTCTTATAGTTTCGGAATAAAGTGGCTGTGACATACGGACGGACAGACAGACAGACAGACATGACGAATCCATAAGGGTTCCGTTTTTTGCCATTTGGCTACGGAAACCTAAAAAACTGTGGTCCAACGGGCGAAACCGCCGCCGGAACGCTAATTTTTACCCGACTTCAAAAAAGGAGGTTCTCAATTGGATAGTATGTTTTTTTATTTTAAATTGTACAATATGTTACGTAAATTAGATTATGTTACATATGCTCATGTCAATACATCAGTGCGCGTTTTTATTTTTGGAATTGTTGGTACCTGTATGCTACGTGGCCCAAGAACAACTTCTACTTGGACTACAACCCACCTAGGGTTTCCTATCTTTAGTGAAAAGATTGATTTTACGAATCGTGGAAGTTGATATCGATCCAGGAAAAAGTCGGAGGACGAAACATGGATCTGACGAAAATCGATTCAATTTTCATATAAATTTAAGAAAACTGCTGCAGAACGATTCTATAATATTTTTCTGCCCATTCTTCTAAGCTTAATTATAAAAAGTAAAAAATACAATATACACTTTACTCAATCCACCAACCCACAGAATGAATCGGACTATATTGGATACAGCTCTCCTGGTAGTGCGTTCCTTAGACTATCGCTGGCGGCTGCAACATCTCCTATCTCTCCATTTTGTAACGATATTGGATCGATCTTGCCCTCCAAAAGATAGAAGATCGGACGGCCAAAAAATCGTTTTCGATAAGAACGGATCGAGATCGCAAACCCTTGCTCTGCACTCACAGCCAAAGAAATATGCTGAGCTGGGGCCTGTCTGCTGCGTCTACTACAGTGTTGCCACACTGTACTGTTGTCCCCTACCCTACAAGTCGATTGCACGCGTCGGTTCTACCCCCGGTTTGTCGGGAACATTACATTATCATCCGACAACGACAAGCCGTGTGACGTAATCCCGGGGTATACATCCGACTTTTGTTCTAGTGTTATATTGTTTCTGCTTGAATTCCATTCTATTCTAAACCCAACCCCATAACTTCCGATAACCCCCCCCTCCTACCCAACTCCCCAAATTCTTCCTCCACTTCTCCACGCTCGCTATTCGACTAGTTCTTCATTAAAAGCTCAATCAGACCCAGTTTAAGTTATTGCGTCAGCAGATCCGGAGCCGCGAGAATTTGCCGCCAATTAATAACTAATTGCTCATCAAGTCACATCAGCGCTGCTCAATCGCTAATTAAACATCCTACGAAGTATGCGGCCACGGAGTAGGCGGGGTAGTAGCACACTGGGGCTAACTCTATCACGTCCCCGTCCTTGGTACCACTGAAAGCAATTTGAAAACTAACATAGGGTTCATCAGTTTGATAGTTTCTGGATGCAAATTTTTGGCACGCGTGTCCTTTCTATTTTGATAGGATTTCTGTGGGTATCATCCAGTCAGTACGGGGAAGTCAGAAACTATAAGAGATAGAATTTGGATACTTTTTAGCGTTTGTTTATACATATTTTTTTTTATTAAACACGTATTTTTCAACTTCATCGAACAATCATCATCATCATCAGCCTAAAATACGACCACTGCTGAACACAAGCCTCCCCAATAGAATAACACTTGGCGGGCTGACCATGGGGGGATTTGCCATAATCACCACGCTTGGCAGGCGGATTGGTGGTCGTAGTAATGATCTTAATATACACAGGAGAACGCTGCTCCCGTGTCCTTGATAATAGCCACGGGACGTTTGGAAGAGACCGGGGCAAACACGTATACATTGTTCAAAAAGGTCTGTCCCCAGTGGGGATCGAACACACGACCTCTGCCGCTTGAGTCTAACGAGCAAGCCACTATGCCAACGAGTCGGTCAATATTAATCTAGTAGTTATATTTATTAATATATATAGTTAAATAAATTTTCGTTTTTGTCAAAAACTCAAACTACATAGAATTTTCGCATATTAGAATACTTCCTCAACTCATATGAAAATGAAAATGAAATTTTTTATTGATAACAATCGTTACAAGTCAAAAGAATGTCGATATATTCAAAATATCATATTATAAGTTAAATAAATTAAATTAAATGTTTTTACATACAACGTCAAAAATAGTGTATACGTCAATATACAAAATTAAAGAAAATATAGGTATTTGTCTCATTATTATTATGAATTATATATAATAGTGATATCATCATCATCATCAGGTTATTTTTGTCTCCACTGCAGGACAACCCTCTCTCATCTGCCGGAGACAGGCGGAGGATTTGGCCTACACTCCCCACGCTGGCCAGACGGGTTGGGGAGGCCTGATTGATGTTTTATAATGTATTCCCTCAGTCGCCTTGTACAACATCCACGGGAAGAGTTAGTGATATCAATAAAAATTATTAAAGACGGAATTCCAAGACACATTCTACAAACATACATTTACCGCTTGAGAAATATTTTGCATATAAAATTAAGAACTGTACCTTCCTCTACAGCCTCGCCGCTAATCTGGTGGCCCTATCCCAACTGTCAGTAATTGCTATAACCGCCCCGCACCCCCTCATCGCCTTCCCTCCCCCCCGGCCACCTGCCTCGTCATCTGACATGCACTCATCATATCAGCGTACTTACCGAACTTACCTTTTAAAGTTAACTAGTAATTTGATAATTAAGTGTTTTTAGTAACTTAATGCAATTATCCATTATTTTATTTACCCATTCGCGAGTTCGAATCCTGCCCAGGGCAAACATTCGTGTGATGAACATTTGTGTTTGCAATGTGACTGGATGTTATTTATGTATATATGTATGTATATCAGCTGTCTGATACCCATATTACAGGCTCTGCCTAGTTTGGGATCGGGTGGCTTTGTGTGAAATGTCCCCACATATTTATTTATTTACTATGTACATTTATTTGTGAACTAGCTGAACATATTTGCGATGAAATTAAATCTAAATAAGTAATACTATAAAATAAGACTTATGCTTTTATCAAAACTTCATTCGATATTAATCAGTAGTTTCTATATGATGCGTTTTCATATAAACATGCAAAGAGTATCTTTATTCTATCACATATCCTTCTTACCAACCCAAAAACAGTTTAATTATGTACCTATACATAGATATATAGACTTATTTAGTTATGTAAATAGTAACAGATTGTAGACGATTTGAAAACCATCTCCTCAATCAAATTAAGAACAAAACTGAGTTTTAATTCAGCACTTTGTTTGTAATGTTGAAGCTTTGTTCCTAAGCTGACAGAAATTTAAGCCTAAACTTAATTTAGAATCAAGGAATTTTAGTATTAGCATTGGCTAACGCAAATGTTAAAGCTTAACACTCGAGTTATACTCGAAAGACAAGCTGCTCAAGTACAACCCCGCCAAACGTTTTAGACAAGTTTGTTTAGACAGTCTCTAAAACTGTGAAGACAGTATTGATATATAACAATATATCGTATAACAACATAATATTTTGTTAATTGACAATGCCACTAGAATAGTACCACTCCGACTCTTCCCGTGGATGTCGTACAAGGTGACTGAGGGAATACATTATAAAACATAAATCAGGCCTCCCCAACCCGCCTGGCCAGTGCGGGGAGTGTAGGCCAAATCCTCCGTCTGTCTCCGGCAAATGAGAGAGGGTGGTGCTCCTGCAGTGGAGACAAAAATAACCTGATGATGATGATGATCAACATAACACTTTCTGATCGGTTGCAATCTAAAAATTACCTTATAATATTACACAGAGATACATTTTAGACTAAACTAACTTTAAAGTCTTTTTTTATTGTTGATGGGTTTACGCTTGACCTCAATCTCATTTGATGGCAAGTGATGATGGGGCCTAAGGTGGAGCGCTTCCATTCCATCGCATTACGAAAGAGGAAGCAAAACGCTTCGTGTGAGAGCGTGGTATGTCTACTACATAAGGATGAAGTCTCTCATCTCGCCTGGTAGTACGTTGAAGGAAGGGGGATGGGGAAATCAAATCGTGTAATTCCTGGGCACATTCATCATCATCATCATCAGGTTATTTTTTTTCCACTGCAGGAGCACAACCCTCTCTCAACTGCCGGAGAGAGACGGAGGATTTGGCCTACACTTCCCGTGCTGGCCAGACGGGTTGGGGAGGGTTGATTGATGGTTTATAATGTATTCCCTCAGTCGCCTTGTACAACATCCACGGGAAGAGTTGGAGTGGTCCTATTCTACTCTACCGGAAACCACACGGCTAACTCCCAAAAATGTAACCTGTACCGAAAGACAGGCCGCACTGCGACGATGTTTGAGGCTCTGTATACTTTACGATTAAATGCTCGCCCATTATAATTTTTGTACTGCAACACGCTTGCCAGTCAGTCAGTACCCATTAGTAGGGGGGGCTTCTTCTGGATAGAACATTATAAAGTATAAAGGAATATTTAAATAACAACTACGACAATTTCACTGACATCATATAATGTTAAATTAACTTTTTGACGAAGCCCCTTTACAGCGGATACCTACCTAATTTTTGAAAAACTGTATTTTCATTCTTACTATTATTTGTTATTACTCATAATATATATTAATGTGTTAATTTTATTATTATATTATATTGATAATTTGTTAAAAGAAGACGATCACTTTATATATTGTATAGCACTGTACATGACTTTTATATAGTTATATTTAATATGTAGACTGAAATAATAAAAATCTAATCTAATCTAATCATTTCATTGCTGATATAGGTGTACGCATGCGGCTATGGGGTCGACTGTACAAGTCAAACCCGTCTCGAGGCAGGCACCTCTTTGATCACGCGCGGCCGCAAACTTTTGGTCTAAAGCTCCTTCAAACACTCAAGTTCTCACAGCATCTTGAGGTTCTTAGAAACTGTTATGTTTTGACATACAGACTTATCCATTATACTAGCTGTTGCCCCCGACTTCCTTTGCATATCTTTTCTTAAGGTTGCTTGCGTGAAGCGATATTGACAAAGACGACTAAATATTAATACGTAAAGAAGCGAAATTAACCTCTTACCCCCCCTCCGACAGTTTAATTAGAGCACGGCTGGCAATAATAATAAATAATAAGCACTTATCAGTTGTCCCTCCCTTGATCGACTATGCTCGCACGCAGGGTGCAGTAGCCCGCCCTACAATGATTTACACACACACGCGTACGGACAGGCTGGTACGTCTGTAACAGTAGTAGGTGATTAATTCTGTATGGAGCTTCGGGGGTTGTGATATGGGGGTAATGGGCACAGATTAATAAGTAGTACTATTCATACAGAAGTCTCTCTTCCTAATAAAACGATGTTTAGGTACCAAAAATATACCTACACTACTCTTCTCTTTCTATTGTATAATCTCTCTCAGACGTGTAACGTTAGGGTTGTCATCTTGTGAACCCATAATTTAATCTAAGAATTTATAGGTAGTACAAAAGTGCCTATTACTCTTCATGAATTATTTATAAGAAGTTTTTAGCAACCACGGTTAAATATTTTTTAAAACTTAAAACAGTAATTATTCCTAAGCCGTAAATTTTTAAACGAAACGCAAATCCAAAAGGTAGCAGATCCTGTTTCGACTCTTGGACTATAATCCAAATATATGAAAAAATAAATCGATTAGTGTTCAGATAATCGAATTTCGTTTGTTATCCATTTGAGTCGACGACGCGATCGAGGTAGGTAAGTAGCTATCACCACTCACCATGCCGTGTGGTTTCCGGTAGAATAGAATAGGACCACTCCAACTCTTCCCGTGGGTGTCGTACAAAGCGACTGAGGGAATACATTATAAAACATCAGTCAGGCCTCCCCAACCCGTCTGGCCAGCGCGGGGAGTGTAGGCCAAATCCTCCGTCTGTCTCCGGCAGATGAGAGAGGGTTGTGCTCCTGCAGTGTAGACAAAAATAACCTGATGATGTATCACCACTCGCGCGTGCGTCACGTCAAGCGGGCAACAACTGGCAAATTTGTTCCGGTCGACCCTGCACGGCAATTTTTGTAAACAAGTCCGGAGTGAGACAGGCCTGTAATGGGTTCGGTAAGTTTGGATTACGTGGTTGGGGGAGCTCAAAATGGAACCACGTGGTTTATAAACATCTTCTAATTTGTAAAAATCTCTAGGAATATCAAGTTTCTAGACCCAATCATACACAGGGTAGAAAGAACGAACGGTACCAGGTTGCTTCCTCCCAAAGAATTTCAGATTACATCCGTTAAACTCCAAAGTTATTTTGTACTCTCTAGCGAGTCACAGAGGCACAATGCTTTCATACGATTGAACTCAATTCCACTAATAATCAAAATGCGAAAGTTTGGATGTTTGTTACTTAATCACGGACTTATTCCAGGACCTAACCTATATGTGTGCCAAGTTTTATCTCGATCTGTCCAGTGTTTGAAGCGTGATTAAGTAACAAACATCCAAACTTTCGCATTTTGATTATTAGTGGGATTGAAATCAATCGTACAGGATAGTTTTTATCCGGAAAAACATATAATTGCACGGGAAACCAAATTAATATGAAATTATGTGATTTTTGAGGTTTTAGGGACGTTTACTACGAAAATGATATCTGTTCTGAAATTCAAGACGTGTAAATATCGAAACCAACGAAGTCGCGGGCAAACGCTAGTGTATATATTCTGTGGTACAGTGCCCATACCGTCAAGCTAATATCCATAGAAAAACTACAAAGTGCTACGCCTCGCGTAGCACCTTAAGCAACTGACCGTAAAAGCCATAGAATCCCAATCTAAGACAGAAATAGTGACGCTCCTGAAGTTATTTACTCGTCGCTAATGACGTTGCGCCCCCCCCCCCCCCCCCTCTTTCTCCCCCGCGCCCGCTAACTAGCTCCGTAAAAACTCCCCGTGACGTCCGCGCACGTCACGGCGCGTCACGTCGGTAATGACTGGCCGCACTCGCAGTGACTCGACGCGCCGTTATCGTGACAGGCGCAATGCAGTCCCATGCGGAGTGATGTATTGTCTGTCAAAAATGATTATGTTTACCGGCTAAGGTGTAGCGTCGACCTCGTATCAATTAACTTTATGACAAGTTAATCAGTTAATAAAAAAAACAGTTTTGTAAAAAGTAGTAACTGAAAATGTCAGTTCGGTATTTTTTTAAATCGGTATAATAAATTCAGTGATTTTTATAATATTACACCTCATACCACGAAGCAAAATAATTTTTTGTTTGTTAAAATTTCGCCTCAAACTTTTTTCCTTCATGATTGACACTAATTGGTTATTAAATTAGATAACAGATGATTTTAATGTGCATCTGTTATCTAATTTAACCAATTAGTGTCAATCATAAAGTACTCGGCGCATACGCGAACCACTAGTGCATATATATAATAGAATAGTGATCTCACTGCCTCTACCAAAAAAACTTACGTTTTTTAACAACACCGCAATCAATACGCGGAAAACTCGCAAAAAAATTGGTATCAACTTTTCCTGCTACCGGGCGAGTTCTGTTAGCATGGGGATATTGAACATGGACTCAATTATTGCTAAACCGATATTGATTCGGCTCGGTTGGCGCGGATTAAACCGACGTACGCAGGGGATTAGTTTCAGTTTTGCACCTCGTGTTTTGTGGTGCAGAGGCTGTGGGTTGGAAGATGAATTAGCTTCAGATTTACGAATTTGAAGCTAATTTATCTTCCAACCTATAATATAATAACATATAATATAATATAACATATAATATAATAAAGGTTGTCTGGAAGAAATCGCTTAAAGCGATAAGACCTCCTAAATTGTACGTGTAACTGTATTTGTTTGTGCAATAAAGTGTATTGTATTGTATTGTATGAATAAATGATTTTATTATTATTATTCAATTTACACCCAGTATGCCAATATTCTAATAAATAAAAACGTAAACTTCGCGTGTACATTGAAAATATTGGTTTAAGACAGGGGAGGGGAGAATTGTGAAATGTATGGTTTTAAGTATCCTAGATTAAATTCTCATGTATTGTAATAATCAAATAAAACTTGGATTCTATTAAGTTTGTTTAAGTATTCTTTAAAAACTATAAAAAAAATTTTGTTTCTGAATTTTAAAGTTAAATTTAACGGTTATTTTGTAAGTTTTTAATCATTTCTAAGTAAAAAGGTGTCGGTTGAGGAAAAAAACTAACTTACGAGGTAGTCAGTTAAGACAAAAGCAACCAGGTGGTTGGTTAAGAAAAAAAAATTTTGCATATCCAACCAGGTGACTTGTCGGTTAATAATAGACGGAAGAAAGGGGTGGGGAATGGTGTGAGGGCAGGGGGAGGACGGTGGCGGTTACAGTCAGGTGGAAGTGGCGGTGGCGATGTGGCGGGAGCGGGAGCGAGAGTGGTCATCGGGGTCGGGGTCGGGGTGGTCGAAGTCGGATTGAGAGTGAGTAGTCCATTCGAGCGAAGCCGCGGGCACAGTAAGTATAACAATAATTAAATTTCAAATGTCTCTCTCTTATAAAAAAAAAAAAATATCTCAGACATTCACACCAATTATCCAGTCCCAAACTAGGCAGAGCCTGTGGTATGGTTACTAGATAACGGATACACATACTTAAATAAATATATAAACATCCAAGACTTGGGTACAAACATTCATATTCATCATACGAACATTTGCCCCTAGCGGGATTCGAACCCGCAACCTCCGGCGTGGCAGGCCGAGAGTTATCCGTTCCGCCACGAAGGTCGTCAAAGCTTATGCTTAGTCTATTTCATTCAGTCTTAAATATTGGTCAATAGAGTAATAAAATGTTAGCCATTATGATTTAAGACTTTTTAAACCTGTGGATATTGTTTAATGATTTTAACTCGACAGGAAGGCTATTATTGGCCAGGCGGCGAGTTCCAAAGAATTAATCTAGTCCAGTAATTATTTACGTCTGCGACGCTTGAAACCTGCAAGCAACAAGTATTTATCTCGATGTCGGTGTTCGCTCATAATTTTATGGCTCATTAGCGGCGCCCCACTCCAGGGCGCAAATAAAACTCCCCACTGATGAGGAAACCAAATGTTTGCTTCCAATCTTCCGAAATTATTAAATCAATTTCGCTCGTTTCTTTGTCTTTCTCCACTTCTCGATAGGGGGAGGCGCTAAATTAGAAGTGGCCTTGAGTACAATGGAATAGCAAAAGCAAAGGAACTGTGGAAAATTACAATGAGTACAGTCAGGAGATTATGCATTTGACGCAGAACTTTCTATTACCCATCCAACATTTACACTTTTCCAATCCAGTCGTGTTCATATGTACCCACTGCAGGACTATATTTTAGATATAACCCAGGTAAATATTAAAGTACATAGTGCTGTAAATTAAATGAATGCTGACTTCCTAACCCATAAGTGCTTCATTTTCGTACTTCGCGGTGTGATTTATTTTGCTGGCGACAGGTCAGCGTTGCTTCTTTACGTAGTAATTTTTTTTTTTTTTTTATTTTCACAAAATCCACAGCACTTAGTATACAGTATTATTCTAATTTATAGTTCTTACTGCCAATAACAGATTTACAATATATTTATATTACAGTCTAGTGATTGTGTGTGTGTGTGTGTGTGTGTGTGTGTGTGTGTGTGTGTGTGTGTGTGTGTGTGCGTGTGTGTATTTGTGTATTTGTATATATATTGTATGATCTGGAAATCAATGTATTAATTATTTATGTATTGTTCTATATTTATATAAATATGTAAAAAGATAAACAGATAGATACATAATAATAAGTTTGTTTTCTTTCTCTCAGCTTAGCAATTGCAGTACTTGTTTCCTGAAAGTTAGTTTAGTATTATCTGGTTAAGGTGTAATTTCTGTAACATTGACAGTTCAACAGTTGAGCACTAGCGAAAATATACTTTAAGATGACGAACCCTTTTATACCGCCACTGTACATGAAATGTTATTTATATGATATCTTCTTCAAATTGATTTCTAATTTTTTTTATTACAATACTCTTCAATGTTTTTTTTATTTAGTCAATTGGCCCGATTCTGAAGACACACATTTAAAATTTGACAGCGCTAAATTTGGTTTCGTCTTTATCTTCATAATACTGTGACAAGGATAACAACGTTTTAGTGCTGTCAAATTTTAACGTAGTGCCTTCAGAATCGGACCCAATAGCTTATATGTATTTGCGAATGTGTACAATGACTTCCGCTGTTGATTGTACTACCAGACTTGTCTCACTCCGCACTTAATGTAAAAAAATATATGTAGGCGAATCGTGTACGACTGTCAATTTGCGTGATTTAGCGCTTCAGTGTAATATAGACTTTCTTCCATGCGCGTAGGATTCAATTTGACTTGCATTGAATTTTGCATTTACGTTTATGAGAGTTGAACAAGCTTCCTTAGGAAGTGCGGCTTCTGTGCGCTATTCTGTGGTGCAAGCCCGAGGCATCATCAACAACAAGAACTCGCGTGATAAAAACAGAAACACGTATCCTATTCTGAACACGATCCGAGTACGCGACACATATACCCCCCTCACCCCCTCTAAGCCCCCTCACCCCCCTCTCACCCCCTAAATTGGACATTTACATACGTCTGTCTTATCAGCGTGCGGCCGGGTGTGTACGCACGAAACTTTTTATGCGTCAGTTCTGAGAGAAAGTTGGCCCATATCAGATTTGCCCCGGTATGTAAGGACAGAGGGTGAAACAAAAGGATTTTTGGCCCAAAACTCATTTGCCCAAATGGGTTCTCGTATTTTTATGTGTCGGAAATTGAATTGTAAAGGCGATACGGCATCAGTGAAAGTTTGTTTACAAGTTTCGGTTGTCCGCGACGGCGACATTGGCTGCAGCTTTGCGATGAGGGATATCAGAGCAAGTGTACAGTATTGCACAAAAGTTGTTCCTTTCAAACAATTTTATGTATGTACTAGCTCCGCTCGAGTGAACTACAGAATCCGCTCACATTCCCACTCCCGCTTCCGCTCCCGCTCCCGCTTCCGCCCCCGTTTCCGCTTACGCTCCCGCTTCCGCTCCGGTCATGCTCCCGGTCCCGCTCCCGGTCCCGCTCCCAATCCCGCTTCCGCTCCCGCTTTGGCTCCCACTCCCGCTCTCCTCCCGCTCCCGCTCCCACACCCACTCCCCTTTTCCCACGCCCACGCCCACGCCCACGCCCACGCCCTCTCCCATTCCCATTCCCATTCTCATTCTCATTCCCATTCCCATTCCCATTCCCACTCCCAGTCCCACTTCAATTCCCACTCGCAGCTCCAAATGTAATCCAAACTCATCGCAATTTTAATAGTACGGAAATACTATTATGTGCAATATATTGCATACTAACCTGTTCGCAGGTTTCCTCACGATGTTTTCGTTCACCGAAAAACCTGTGGTGTCCTTCCTACTAATATTATAAATGCGAAAGTTTGGATATTTTGATGTTTGTTACTCAATCACGTTCAACCACTGGACGGAGCGGGATGAAACATGACACACATATAGGTTAGGTCCTGGAATAGGATATAGGATAGTTTATAACCCGAAAAAACGTCCCATTCCTACGGGAAATATATAATAGTTTTTAATGTTAAGTGGTCCACGCGGACGAAGTCGCGGGCAACAGCTAGTTATAAATAAACCGTACTTAAGTTTCGAAATACTCATTGGTACGGGCGGGGTTTGTACCAGGGTCTCATTAACGTGAGGCGAGTGCACAACCAACCAGGCTCCACGGACACGTCACAGTGAATGGCTACATACATTAAATGTGATAAAATTCCCACCTGGTTGTGGCTGATTCTTCGTTTAACAAGCCCCCTTTATGCCTACCACCCAATTAACTTCATGCTAACAAGTCGGTCTCACCTTGTCTTTGGTCAAATGATGTTGGCGTCTGAGACCTTTATTTAATCTTAATTTTCGTTGCCTACACTTTTACTCCCTAACATCTGTTGAATATTTTTGTTAATTTCCATACCCGCGTTAACTGTTTGCCGAGGGGTTTAAAGGGTTGTACTTGAGGGGTGGAGGGGGGTGGGGCGGCGTTAATTAACGAGATTTTTCCCGTTTTCTGTTTGTTTCCACGCGCTGCGCGTCAAAAGCGACTAAAGAATATCTTATCATCTTGTTTGTGCTGAAAATTCATGAGTCAAATAACAAAAGAACATTTTTTTGATAGAAGTGGTTTTATGGCGCGTTTTAGAGAAATACAACGCGGGAAAGTATAGCCACGTTTGACCAAGGAGCCTACTCCGTAAGAATTTCTGATAATATCCACCGACCTTATAATAAGGCCTTTTTGTACTTTCTAACGGATAATGTGACATTATGATAATCATCACGTCACAACACATCACGTCAAGAATACTTATTTCAAGAATGATTTTTTTAAGCATTTTCTACAAGTTTACCGTAATTCTACATGTAAAAGTCCAAAGGGCAATGCCAAAAACTGGGCTAGAAATGCGTCTTTACTTTAAGGCCTGTAAACTCCGGGTTCCCACAAAACACCACGGTATATTCCTCAGTCCCGACTTCTGGCCCGAGGGAGTACTGTTTAGAAGTTTTTTTTTAATAATAATTAAATATCTCAGATATTCACACCAATTATCCAGTCCCAAACTAGGCAGAGCCTGTGCTATGGTTGCTAGATAACGGATACACATACTTAAATAAATATATAAACACCCAAGACTTGGGTACAAACATTCATATTCATCATACGAACATTTGCCCCTTAGCGGGATTCGAACCCGCAACCTCCGGTTTTAGGGATAAACGACTAAAATCTCAAAAATAGTGTGATGAACTATGTTAATTATGGCTGTAATAATGTATGTATTTCTAGGTTAAGGTATTTATCTATGGGCCAAGTTGTCTGATAATAAACGATTTATTATTATTATTATTAATGCACCAAAAATATTTGTCTGAATTACGAGTACCTTAATATTTTTCTTGAAGACAATGGAATAGGTCGTTTAAAATAACACAGGTATATAATAATAACGTTGATTGATTTCCGCCGGCCGGCCGAGTAGTGAACGCAAAATTAAAATCGATATATATTTATAATCGATATTTGTCAAAAATATTTATACTGACTTTTAGCATGATAATCCACCCATCACGTTTTTCATTTACTGACTGGAAACACGGTATTTATACTGATTTATATACACACTTTCTTAATAGATTGAAAAGTTTATGAAAATATTGTTACGTAACCGAAATATCGATTATTCAATTTGATAAGTCGGTGTAGCAGAACGTCACTACCATATGCTCTATGGTTTCGTACTGTGACACCGATCAACACCTGTTTTGTATCGGTTTGTTTACATTATGTATTTGGGTGAAAAAATATATTTCAACGAGTCTAAAGTAGTTTCAAAAGCAATATAACTTCGTCGACTAATAACCTCGCTATGACATCAAGATCTGGAGCGGTTAATCACGGGGTGCTGTAAAAACTGCGTGAACGAAGAATTCATTCAAAGTAAGATTATTCAAATCTCCCATCAAATAGTTGAACGATTTTCTTTTTATAATAATCCTTAGTATCATAGTACATATACTTAGTATATTTAAGTATTCATGCAAGTTTATGTTTTATAAATTGTATACTCTTTGCATCCAGTATTTCCACTCCTCAAAAAATTCGCCACCACCCAAAGGTTGCCTGTAAGAAATCGCTGAAAGCGATAAGGCCGCCGTTGTACACTAAATTCATCCTTATACGTAAGTTGTGTTTTTATTAAAAAATGTATATGTTTTGGTGCACAATAAAGAATATTTGAATTGAATTGAATCCTGTCTTTTGGCGACAATTTTGTCCAGACTCAAGTTTAGCCCAACTCCCATACAATTTTGGGCATTGTCATTTCAGCTCAATTAGTCTAGTATTACAATTATCCGCCAGACATTAGAATATCTATATAAAAACTTCTTAGTTTGAAGAAGGTGGCCGAAAGCGGGATGCGGAGGGCGGAGGACCGATGTGGTGGTGTTCAATGGGGAAGGCCTAAGCCCAGCAGTAGACGTCTAAGGGCTCATATGAGTTTGAAAGTTGTTCTAAGTAGATACATACTCTTAAAAGCATTTAAATTAACAACTGTAGGTAAACAACAATCATCATCATCAGGTTATTTTTGTCTCCACTGCAGGAGCACAACCCTCTCTCATCTGCCGGAGACAGACGGAGGATTTGGCCTACACTCCCCGCGCTGGTCAGACGGGTTGGGGAGGCCTGATTGATGTTTTATAATGTACTCCCTTAGTAGCCTTGTACGACATCCACGGGAAGAGTTGGAGTGGTCCTATTCTACTCTGCCGGAAACCACACGGCATAATAAATATAAACAACAATATATTATTTTAATTGATCGCTAAATATTTTATCAATATATGCATTGATGGGCATGTCGTAGATAAAGTGATTAATTGAGTATTATACAAAATGCCCGCATCGTGACCGCGCGGCGTGATCAGTAATATGTATTTTGTTAATTTATTGCCAGGGAGGCACATTCTACAGTTTATTTGAAAGTTAAAATTAATTAAAAAATAATTTTCACATATAATTTTAATCTAACCTCACATTTTTTTATTGATTGGTAAAATTTTAATCATCATCAGGTTATTTTTGTCTCCACTGCAGGAGCACAACCGTCTCTCATCTGCCGGAGACAGACGGAGGATTTGGCCTACACTCCCCGCGCTGGTACGTAGTATTATTAAGTATTCTATGGCGCTGGCCAGACGGGTTGGGGAGGCCTGATTGATGTTTTATAATGTATTCCCTTAGTCGCCTTGTACGACATCCACGGGAAGAGTTGGAGTGGTCCTATTCTACTCTACCGTAAACCACACGGCAAAACTTTAATATTTTGAGTCAAATTTAACCTCTGCCATTATATCAACATAATTTACTCCATTCTGGACAATCCCACGACTAAATTTCCAGTCTGCTTGAAAAAACGTCAACGCAAATGAGCTCGCAGTACTAAAGGTGAGCTCATTCCGATACATCAAAATAACAACGTATTCCTTACTAGGTGCCCGCGACTTCGTCCGCGTGGACAACTTAACATCACAAATTATTATGTATTTCCCGTAGAAATGTGATGTTTTTTCGGGATAAAAACTATCCTATGTCCTATTCCAGAACCTAACCTATATGTGTACCAAGTTTCATCCCGATCCGTCCAGTGGTTGAAGCGTGATTGAGTAACAAATATCCAAACATCCAAACTTTCGCAATTATAATATTAGTGGGCTGGGATTGCACATTTTAAAACTAAATACAGTAATAAATGTTGTGTACAAAGGCGAACTTATCTCTAAAAGAGATCTCTTTCAGCCAACCTCACAGTGTGTATTCGTCTAAGTGATCTAAGAAATTAAAAATAGACAAACACATATTAATGTGAGTGAATATGAGGCATTAACTTTGGACCTTTCCTAAGGAAGATTTAGTTCAAAGTCTAGACTTTGAATGGCAGGCGACGGGTAGCCGTCGCCTGCCATTGAATCATCTATTAAAACAAAGTATCACCCAGTGTTTCTATTTTACGAGATAGACGACTTTTTTACCTTAAACTGTAGATATCTGTATGAAGTCGGGGCGCAAATAAACAAAGAGACACGTCAGTTGCGCACAAACAGATATCTCTAATTAACATCGAGTCCCTCCCTGGTTAAGGGTAGGGTGAGCGTAATGTGTTACCTTTCTGGGACATTCCAATATATTAACTTTACGGTAAACTCTTGAATGAGTTTGGGGTTATCCTTATTCAAGTAAGTTAAGCAAATGTGATTGACACATATACCTAACTGAAAACTCTTATATTAAACCCTTTCAGTCCAAGTTTACATTGTAATTTGAGGTATCTAATTAGAGATTGGGTAAAACCTGGGGTTTAAATAAATCTTCATTTAAGTAACTTATTTCGTTTAGGTATTTTGTCTTGCTAATTAATTTAGTATTGTGGCATTCCTCCATGTTTATTAGTTTTAATAAATATTAAAATACAAATCATTTAATCGTCAACACAGGTATTTTCACTGCAAACCTACCACTGTTATGAATATTTAAAACTGACAATTCTAAGTATACTATCCCACTTCCCACTAATGTTATAAATGCGAAAGTTTGGATATTAGGATGTTTGGATATTTGGACGTTTGTTACTCAATCACGCTTCAACCACTGGACGGATCGTGATGAAACTTGGCACTCATATAGGTTAGGTCCTGGAATAGGACATATGATAGTTTTTATCCCGAAAAACACATCATTCCTACGGGAAATTCATAATAATTTGAGATGTTAATTTTTTTTTAATGTAGGACCCCATTCTTAATTTGCTAAGCTAAATCGACTTTTCATTATGAGAATAAGTACGGCAACACATCTTTCAAATTCAAATTGTATTCATTTGCGTGAAAGATGGATTTTATATTATTTTTTTTGATAATACTGATGCCGTACCTACAAGTTCTGCTATAATATTTTTTTAATCATTATAAGTTAATACATAAAATATCAGTATATTAATGACATATTTCTCAAAGTAAAATATAATACGTGGAAAATCAATAAAATGTCTCAATTAATTGGCAAAGAATTCATTTTTCAAAGTAACGTGTATCAATCATTTAAGTAATACTTACCTAGAACTTTATTTTAAATTGAGAGTGTCGCCCCAATTATTCCGACAAGTTTGCTAATAATAAAAAAAAACTTGTTAAAATTTTAACAAGGTAGGTAGGTATAAGAGAAGATCTAAAATTTCTCAAAATAAACATGGCCACCCTACAGCAAATCCAAACAAACACAGTAAAGAAACGTCGACTAAAGCTGCCGCCCTGGGAACTTTGGTTTTTTTCTCGAAAACTTTCTTCGACTGCGACTTGCGGGAGCGCGGGGCGAGGAGCGTCAATTAACGCTCTCGTAATTAAATCCAATTCGCGACGCGATTTATTTATTTTTCACGTAACAGTTGTGACGTCATGCTGTTATGAGATTGGACTAATAGATTTATGAGTTTCAAAGCGCAATCAGATAATTGGTATTAAAATAAGTGAGCATGGAATACTATTGTGGGTAGGTATTGGAGATTTGATCGTTTCGTTAGTGTTGCGAGCGATTTCCCTTATGTGGGTCGTAGTTTTTAAACCCACTGAGGACAGATAACTTTGTAGTTATCTGGAGTTATATTATAGTTACTGGAAGTAATATTTGTGAATGTAACTGTCTATCTTTCAAGTTAAACACTTATTCTAATTATTATCTGACCTAATTTGTACATACTCGTATTTGAGGATTTATACACGGACTGGTTCATTTAACTTCTCCCCACCTTAAACCCCATCATTTCCGTCATTACAACGTCCATGAGCATTATCATAATGCTCAAATGGAAAGTAACTTTCTAAGAACGTTTATCGAAGGACTGAGGACATGCATAAACAGTTTAAGCTATGCTGATGATATTACCTGTGTAAACAATTCAAGCTATGCTGATGATATGGTGCTCCTCAGTCCCTCGGTAAAAGTTCGTAGGTCGCCGTAGGTCAGGCAAGTAGATGGCGTATGTAAGCCTATCCAAGGCGATCTAAGACCTTGTATCGATGGATCGAAGAGCACCATATCATCAGCATAGCTTAAATGAACAGTTTTATGGATTAAGGTTGAATAGTTATTCTTATGGTTATGGCATGGTTTTATGTAACTACATATAAGGCGATCTAAGACCTTGTATCGATGGATCGAAGAGCACCATATCATCAGCATAGCTTAAATGAACAGTTTTATGGATTATTGAATAGTTATTCAACCTTAATCCATAAAACTGTTCATTTAAGCTATGCTGATGATATGGTGCTCTTCGATCCATCGATACAAGGTCTTAGATCGCCTTGTATGTAGTTACATAAAACCATGCCCCAAAGTATACACGGTTATTAAGCTGTCGTACTTACTAACAAGAACGCAAGAAATGTATTTGCCTAGGTCCCAAACAATATAGGATTGCAATTCTGATCATCCCACTCTCAGCTCCAAACCAGCCACTTGACGTCAACAAACGTCTCCAGAACGTTTCACAGCGAGCGAGCACTGAAAATAAAGGCCCGTACACACGCACAAAGGTATCTTTGTCCCGACCGGCCCATTGTCCCGCGTTCATCCGCGCCGACCGGAAAATCGCCCACATGCGATTTGTCCCCTGGGACCGGGCTCACGTCAAACTATATACTTTTTACTTACAGCAAGGGACACGAAGTTTAGTGACCTATTTATAATGCTGTCAGCCGCGGATTGGCCCAAAGGTGCTTTTTGTATAACTTTTAAGTGTCTCTTTAATAAGAAGGGTAGTATTATTTTTACTTTTACTATTCACATCACTATAATTCTGCCGTAAGGGAAGGCTGCTTCGTGTTTTGGCAAACTTTTAGAAATTGACAAAAAGGGGTCAAAGTCAAAATCATTTATTGCATATGAGTACACTTGTGTCGTGTGGTTCCGGTGCCGTGTGGTTTCCGGTAGAGTAGAATATGTCCACTCCAACTCTTCCCGTGGATGTCGTACAAGGCGACTGAGGGAATACATTATAAAACATCAATCAGGCCTCCCCAGCCCGTCTGGCCAGCGCGGGGAGTGTAGGCCAAATCCTCTATCTGTCTCCCGCAGATGAGAGAGGGTTATGCTCCTGCAGTGGAGACCAAAATAACCTGATGATGAGTACACTTGGTACATTTATACACGTAATTTTTTATCAACTACCGCTTCCTAGGTGTTAGCGCTGTGAAGAAGAAACGGCGCAACAAACTTCACGCAACACATCTTTTAGAATCAAATTTGCATACAATTATATAAGGATTGTGAGAAGCTGAATCAACATTAGTACCAGGCATCTTTGTCATTCAAATAATCGTTTATTTTATATTATAAAAAGGCTTTCTTACAAAGTTATTTTCTAATGTGAATCTTAATATTAAGATTTCCTCTGGCAGTTTGTTGTAGAAGCGTATACATTGCCCCGTGAACGATTTACCTTACCTTATTAACCTTGGTAAAAGAAGTTTATTTTTATTTCTTGTATTATTACTGCGTCAAACTGGATTTCCTAGAATTCTATGAAAATTACTAGACATTCTTCGCCAATTAAAGAATTAGAATTCATAATGTATGGAGTGTCAGTAGGTATACATACTCGTATAGTGAATAATTTAAACTTTTATTCCCGAAACACTGTAGTAGGCGACTGCGTGGCGGAGGCGTGACGGTAGCGGTATACTTCATACAAAACCCACTTCGCTTGGCGGTACTCTGTGTGAAGTATTCTTCGCTTCTTTACATACATACATAATGCTCACGCCTAGATCCCAGAGGAGTAGGCAGAGACGATGAATCGCCACTTTGCGCGATCCTGACACACACCTCACTCACATTCATCAACCTTTTCATGCACCTCCTTTTATTCTTCTCACTGCGGACCCCAGCCTTTTTGAGGACGTTAATTTGATCCTTGATTTTCGGGCTTAATTGTCCTACTAATATTATAAATACGAAATTTTGGCTATTTGAATGTTTGTTACTCAATCACGCTTCAACCACTGGACGGATCGGGATGAAACTTGGTACACATATATAGGTTAGGTCCTGGAATAGGACATAGGATAGCTTTTATCCCGAAAAAACATCTCATTCTTACATAGAAATTTGTGATTTTAAGTTTTACACGCGGACGAAGTCGCGGGCAACAGCTGGTTGTTAATAAATTCAACCCCCTAAATCTTAACAACAAGTACGCATGTAACAATATATTATCAAGTAACGTAGATACTTGAGATTAATATTAATGTACAATAATGTTATTACGTTACTAAAGTAGGTACATTAGGATCCCCCTTTCAACTCGTGCTTTGTGTAAAGTAAATCGATTTCCCCCTCGGCTAAAGAAATGGCAGTCTCAATGTATGGGTTGGGATGGTTCTGTTAGACCTAATTACATAAAAATAACCCGCCCCGGGCATTTGAAAAGAAAAAGGACCGGGTATTAATTGTGCTCGTAATTAGCCTGAGACGGGGTCTAGTGGGGACGTGAATGGAGACAGGGTGACGTCACACGGGCTAGGGCCCCAAATATGGAGACCCAACGGTCACTTAAGTGTAAGAGAGATTCAGTATCTAGATAGGTACTATAGACGATGTTGTTCGCAACACATCAAAGGGGTATCACGGGGGGAAAGCGGCGAAAATCAGCACGCGCGCAACTGATGTAAACAATATCTTTAACCACTCTATCTTGATAGGATATCTCTAGTTAGAAGTGTTGACCACCGAACTCCAAATTAATTAAATATAATATGTTGGATGTCATTAAAAATAGATGTTTTGTAGCATGCTATTTGTATTATAGTAAAAATCTATATAAACCGGAGCTTAATACCATATCCAACGATGTGGTAACGTTTGATTTCGATTAATTAATCTTCATCATCATCAGGTTATTTTTGTCTCCACTGCAGGAGCACAACCCTCTCTCATCTGCGGGAGACAGACGGAGGATTTGGCCTACACTCCCCGCGCTGGCCAGACGGGTTGGGGAGGCCTGATTGATGTTTCATAATGTATTCCCTTTGTCGCCTTGTACGACATCCACGGGAACAGTTGTCTTCCTATTCTACTCTACCGGAAACCACACGGCTTAACTAACTAATTTAACTATCGCTTAAATGACTTTAATAGCTTTACGATTATTTACTATGTATGTATTATAATTAGAAAGAGCGGGGCTTCTTACCACAGGCTCTTACGCTTAAAAAGAATTCCCAGTCCGTTATATCTATTGTATAATACTGTAAAAACAATTTATTTGTTTATTTTTATTCTAGAAGTGGTTAAAGTTAGGTCTGCAAGCATTTTTTTTTTTTTTTCGAAAGGACATTGCTATTGGCCCTGAAGGCCTTCACAGCTTCACCGGAGAGAGAGCGAGCGCAGGTGCGCTCGGCTCAGTTAGCTGGCGCAGAGGGCGCTCAGCGCTAATTTTAGGGGGTGCAACTGGCCTAAGGGCGCCCATGGGGCACGGACCTCGGCTTAGGACGTTGCTGTGAGTCTGTATAGTCGGGGAGAAGCGACCGGAGGTGTGACGGTAGCGTGAGTATCTGTGTGAGGTGGAGGTGGGGCGCCGTCCTCGCCGGCGAGGGCGGTATGTCGGTGCAGTGTTCCTATCGGGCGGCTGGCGGCGGATTGCCAGTGTGATCTCGTCGTCAGGATCGTCTAGTACATGTCTAGGTCGACGCTTTCGGACGCTTGCGTCTGTGCGAGGGTGGTAAGTGGTGGGGTCTGCAAGCAAATGCTGTCATTTGTATATATAAGTCTTAACCACTTAGCACCCGCAGAAAATAAAACAAAAATACCTTTTAAACAACTCTATAGTGGGCTCGATTCTGAAGGCCCAACGTTATTTGATAGCACTAAAACTGTTGCTATCCTTGTCACACAATATTATGAAGATAAAGACGAAACCAATTTTAAAGCTGTCAAATTTTATATGTGTGCCTTCAGAATCGGGTCCAGTGTCTCTTTACAATTCTAGTTTTAATTTTGTTTCGGTTACTTTATCCGACAAACTTGAGAGACGAGAATCTGTTAAAAAACTTACATTGCCGCCTTCTACATTCCGGAAGCAAGAGACGTCGGCCTTCCGAAGAGAGACCTTCCTATATTCACGCACAAATCATTTGTATTTGAATTTGCGGAAAGTCTTCAGGAATTCCCACTATCATTTTCAACCAATTCGTAAACAACAATTATTTTCAAGTCTGTAGCGTAATAACAGAATTCATTTTTTGTTTTATTTGTTTGCGCACGCATCACGTAGAACCTAGTAAACCGATTCCAATGGAGTTTACTTTTCGGAGCAACATTTAGGGAACGTACCCAAACTACGTGACCCATTTTTTACAGTTTTTTACCTCCCTGCCCCCCCCCCCCGGTGACCACCCGTAGTATATGCCAAGACCCCCCCCCCCCTCTAGTTTTCACGTAGTAATACATAAATATGGTTTTAAAACAATTTTTGCAAACAAAAATTCTCGTAAAAAAAAAATCTCATATTTGTATTCTTTACTAATACGGCGCTTACCGCGTGACGCCAAAATTGCGTGCATTCCTATAATTACAAGTGAAAAAAAATATTATCAAGAAGAAAAAACTGTTAGTTTTCAATCAGCTGACGTCCTTGTTGCCACCTGTGAGCATGAAAACTGCGCGCCATATTTAAATATAGATCGAAAAAACGCGAGATTTCCCTTGAAGATATTGACTACGTGACGAAAACCTAACCCCCCCCCCCTACCTGTGACGAAGCGCGGTATTTTGAAGACCCCCTACCCCCATAACGAGTCACGTGGTTTGGGTACTTTCCCTTGGTCTTTATTTCATCGCAATCGGTTTAACTCAATCAAAAGTTATGCGAAATTATAGTTTTCAGAAACTCTCATGCATTACGTTAGTATACAACAAAGAAGTGTAGTGCTCGGCGGAATTCAGATTGCGATGAGTTAGAACTGCATTTGGCGACAGAGTAAGAGGTGGCGGTGACAGTTGGATGGAGCGGTAGCGAGAGCGGGAAATAAAAAAATCATTAATTATGTAGTCCTCGCGAGCGGACCACAGATAGTAAATAATCCAGAGAAGGCAGACGTTAGTCATATTGTGCGTAGTTATAAAATATACCTACAGCTCGACGCACCGTGAGAGTTTAAAATCAGTTGGGCTGTCGCGCTCTCGAAATATACAAAAAAACTTAGAAAGTAGTACGTCAAAAAACTTATTTATTGTGTGTTTTGATTTTCATTTACTTAATTATCTAAACTGAATACATTAGTTTCATATTTATTATCGTTTTAATGCCAAGTCGGTATAATTGCTGTATAAATGGATGTCTAAATACAAAAAGCAATCTAAATTATCCTTTTTTGCATTGCAAAATTACTGTGGAACGTAAGTTTAATGAAGTTGACTTTATAATTATAAAGTAGGGTAAGTATATTTTGCTACAAATGTTTAGTAAGTACAGTCGATCGCTGTGAACTCAACCTACGCATTAAAATAATTTGTTTGATTCAGAATCTTTGCTATACTTCAGTTTAATAATGAGTATTTCAAAACGATACAAACTTTATTAGACACTAGCTGTTGCCCGCGACTTCGTCCGCGTAGACAACTTAACATCAACAATTATTATGTATTTCCCGTAGGAATGGGATGTTTTTCGGGATAAAAACTATCCTATGTCCTATTCCAGGACCTAACCTATATATGAGCCAAGTTTCATCAAGATCCGTCCAGTAGTTGAAGCGTGATTGAGTTACAAACATCGAAACATCCTAATATACAAACTTTCGCATTTATAATCTTAGTAGGAAATAGGATTACATTAAAGTTAAACAACACTGCAGACTGCTTGTAAATTGAGAAGATTTTACTAAAAGCTTCATTGGTATTTTATTTTTCTTTGTTGTCAACCCTAGCAATTAAGCTCACGGCGTAGGTACGTTCGGAACAAAACACACAGAAATAACTACTCTCACGTGCTCAGCGATAAGGTACGTTTCACCATATGCGCCGCCCTTACGGAATTTAATATACTATTAAAAAGGCGGCTTTCTTCAGCAGCAAATGAGTGCAACTTCTGTACGTTAGTAGTATTATCTATTCTGTGGCAAGGGAGACGATTGCAAGTAAAGTTAAACTTTAACGTAGCTCGTTAAAGTTAAAAATTAGTTGCAATCTTAACTATAATAAATAGCCTTTTATAGTTAAAGGTGAAAGTTGAAAACCGTGTTGCGCAGTTACGCCGGCTTAGTACTGTCCTACCATCATAATATTGCCGTTCAAGTTTGTAAAATATGACTTTTTTTTCTTATTGTTGATGGGTTTGCGCTTGACCTCAATCTCACATAATAGTAAGTGATGATGAGGCCTAAGGCCTAAAACACACACAAGCGACGTCCCAAGTAGCATTTTACTCCATTTAAGAGTACACATTTAGTTCCAATGTGAACTTAAAGCATTATTACAGTTCACTCGTGATGTATAAGCTGCATTATTGCGATTAACACCACCTATACCTGTCTAAGGGACTTATAGGAGTGTAGAGTTATACTTTTATACGGTTGTTGGTGTTATAATACTCTAACAACTGTCCTTTAGTCAGCCGTCTGACTAAGAGCCGTATAGGAGGGTAGAGATACGGCAATCGCTGTTTAACGGTCTACTTGTACGATGTTATACAGCTAGCATATTAATAGAACACACGTGGTCATTTATACAGCCAAAGGCTGTTATGTTTACTTGTTTTAGACTGTTATACAGCTAGTAGCTGTAGTAGGAGTTGTTTGTGGTCGGTCAAGTTGACGTGTATTGTGTTTATTACGTCGCGTGCAAAAATTTGTGAAAATGAATAAAAAATCTTGGAAAATAAGAGCGAGAACCGGTGGAATAAGAAGAAAAATTGCAAAAGAATATTCGCAAATTCGTCCCTCTTTATCTAGTTTGTTTACATTCTTTTAAATACCTCCTTGAACAACGTAGTGTCTTTGTAAGTGTAAATACTCTGACACCAAACTGTGTGGCTCACACGAAAACAAAAAGTGTTTTTTGTTAGTTTGTTACAAAATTTGTACTTTAGGTATTCATACTTGACTTAGTACCTGGGCTAGGCGATTTAACGGACAATAATTATTATTGCGGATCTCTAAAATTTCAGTATATGAAAGAATAAAACGATGATCACAATTGACCTGAATTACATCTTAAAGCTGTACATAAGTTCACATTAGAATACATTTATAGACATTGGTTCTGTAGTGGTACAAATGTGGGACTTCATATAGCCAACAGCATTCTAACAGAACACATGTGAACCTATATACGCTCTAGCCGTATTTCATTTCCACCATTTTGTTCACGTAACCTAAAATATTTACCACATAAATCTCCAAAATTATCATGCAGATTTATCACAAAATACGCAGATAGAGCGATTGAGTTTTGGTTTCATGTTTTAATTAATTACCGTAGTATAATTATAATGCCAATATAATATCAAAAACTGAAAATTGTAGATTTCCTCTCAGCCAGTTTTAAATATTTTAAAATGAATATCGCGTTTTTACAGAGGCGCGTGAATATTTTAGCTGTAAATATGTATACATTTCACGATAAAGTTGCATTCCCATGGCATTTAACATTATTAAGTATTTAAAACAGGTATACTTACCGCGTGTTATCATAAATTTTTATCCAATTGATATCCGCCGGAGTTAATGTTTCTGATGGCCGGGCGTACACACAAAACCAAACTAAATGAGGAAAATTAATAAATAAAAGAAATAATTTAGGACACACGTGAACTTTAGGTAGCACTGGAGTACTTTTGTGGGATTTTATAACTGTGAAGGCTGTGTATTTAGCCACTTGTTACTCTTTATTACGCTCATGGACGTTGTATGGTTCACATGTGTCCCATATAGCGCCGTAAGTCAGCCTTTAAGCCCGATGTTACTACTTAAACTGCTAATATAACGCTAATGTACAGCCATAGTGAACTTAAGGCTGTCTAATTTGTGCCCAAACTGGTTCTATAAGACTCTCTTATACAGCTGACTTACAGCTGCAGCTATAGGTCTCTTATACAGCTGACTTACACAGCTTGTGGAGTACATGTGAACCACTATACATCTTATATAGAACCCCGAATGCCACTTGGGGTAAGGCAGCAGGCATGGGACAGGCGTGGCGCAGGCGCGCGCCGCTTCAAAACGATTTCATACAAAATGTATGCAGGCGACGTTTTTGAATTAAACTGAAGCGACGCGGCGCAGACACGCCGTTTCGTTGCCTGCGCCGCGTCGCTAGCAGTCGGTTCTCGTGAGTCACGCAAGGAGCACGTCGCTTGTGATACGGTATGCTACATATGTATACTACGAAGACATCTTATCGCACCAAAGTCAGCCTGTATAATGCCGCATCTGAACGTTTCTTGCCTGTTCCACGCCTCTTCTGATATAATTCAAATCGCGTCTGCGCCGTATCTGTCCCACGCCTGCGCTGCGCCTGCCCCGTGCCTTCGCCTTACGTCGCTTGTGTGTGTTTTACGCCTAAGGTGGAGCGCGCTTACCCAGAAGATGCCTATGCACTCTTCCTTTAAAAAGATCCATATTGTACTTATCCGGAAATACCCAAGATGGTAGGGAGTTCCATTCTGATAAATTTTGTAGTCGCGGGCAACAGCTAGTATGCCATAAATGCTGTACATTTACTTTGTATTAAACTAAACCTACAGCCATCTTATAAATTCAACTAAATCAAAGATTTATAAATACAGTTCTTAGATACTTCGTATTGACTTTGAATAAACTCGGTTCCTGCAAGGAAACTTTTCCAATTTATGTGCGGGAAGCAATTTGAGGCGAGGTCGCCGTCGATCGACACTCGTGGTCACTTTGATGTCTGCTCGACGTGTCCGGGGTGTAATTTAATAACCTCATTGAAGCCTTCAATCGGTAACTTCTGTTACTTTTATGTACCCTGATACCTTACAGCACGTTTTCACTATAGCTCAGTTGCACAAAGCACGATCACTCCACAGCATTTCGGATATCGTCGAACGTAGTAGTTAGTGCCGTGTGGATTCCGGTAGAGTAGAATAGGACCACTCCAACTCTTCCCGTGGATGTCGTACAAGGCGACTAAGGGAATACAGTATAAAACATCAATCAGGGCTCCCCACCCCGTCTCTGGAGAGTGCAGGCCAAATCCTCCGTCTGTCACCGGCAGATGAGAGAGGGTTGTGCTCCTGCAGTGGAGACAAAAATAACCTGATGGTGAATGATGTAGTAGTTAGACAACAAACGCTTTAAAGAATCTGTCATGGCAGTACAGTTCGAGCCGAACAGCGGTAGCCCAGTAGTGCGTACTGCCAGCCGTGCTTCATTATCTGGACGACGTTAAACTGTCGGGGGAGGTGAGTGTTTAATTATTTTCTAGATATTGACATTATTTAACCGTAGCGTCAATATATAGTAATAATCAAATGTTCTGCGTAGTAACTGCACAAGTTTCATTGTGAATGTGAAAGAGTTGTGGCTACTTGCGTGGAACAGAGCGATTGTTTGGAACGCTCCATCTAGTAGTACATAGAGACCGTTGATCAAAATAACTTATGTTGGTAAGTGCGTGGAACTAACTGCCTGCCCGTTGACCCAAATGATCACGACATTTTACTGATGTTCGGCTGAATTGGGAAACATTTGCGCCCCGTGGGATAATGTGCCCCGTAACATCGGTCCCAAATTTCCCCGAACCCCGAGCTACCGACACTTCCCAGTGTTGCTAGATGTGTCGATTTGGATCCTTTTAAAGGAAGAGTGAATAGGCGTAGGTGATTATGGCAAATCCCCCAATGGACAACTTATAAATAAAATATTCTTCATTGCACAAATTTTAAAAGTAAATACAGTTACAAATTTTGTGTACAAAGGCGAGTTTATCTCTAGAACTTACCAAAAGTGGGGAGGCCTATGTCCAGCAGTGGACGTATTTAGGCTGATAATGAATAGGTATCTGGGTAAACGCGCTCCACCTAAGGCCCCATCGTTACCATAAGGTAAAATTGAGGAATAAAAAAAAATCTTTATGAATGTCGAAAATTACGATTTATCGTAATAAAATAATTTTTTCATCATCATAAAAGACACGTCACTCATCAGCCCGAAAGAGCCCACTGCTGGACATAGGCCTCTCCCAAGGTGCGCCACTGAACCCGATCTTCGGTTCTTCTCATCCAGTTACTGCCAGCCGCCTTACGCAGATCGTCGCTCCATCTAGCCAGGGGGCGTCCCACACTACGCCTGCCCAGTCGCGGTCTCCACTCGAGAACTCGTTTACCCCAGCGGTAATAGGTTCTCCGACAGATGTGACCAGCCCACTGCCACTTCAACGTACTAACTTTTTGAGCTATGTCGAATACAAGCCTATATTATTATTTCTCCTGGCAACACTGCCGCGATCGCTCGAGGGCGGAGTCCGCCCGAGCAGGCGTCCCTCAGCAACCTGGTTTCTATCCAAAACTTTCTTAGCGCTTACGTAAATTTTATCGCATTTATTCATACAGCCGAACCTTTCCCCTGTTTCACGGCGAAACGCTTTTCAATTTCAATAAAGATCGCCCGTCCCTCCCCACCCCGCGCCTCGTGCCGTCGAGAGGAAAACTTTTAGTATAAAACAATTTTGGGGCAGTCGAACATCCATTTTGTATTTCATTGGTTCCTCTATATACAATGGTGTATTATCATACTTACTGAGTACAGGATGTAAGAAAGAACTAAAATTTTATATTATAATGCCGCTTCCGGCCACCTTCTTCAGGTCGTCGGTCCACCTGGCCCTGGCCCGCGGTCTCCACTCCGAAACTCGTCTGCCCCAACGGCCCAAGGGAGCGTAGATTCAATCCTTGGTACTCGCCCTACCGTCACTGGTAGATGCTATGTTGCGTACCTCCGTTGATCCTCGCTTAGAGGAGTTGCGAGGGGAGAATGGTGAAGAGGCGGAAATGCCCTAACGGCCGTCGGTTCTGCAACGATGTGGTCCGCACACTGCCATTTCAGCTTGATAACCCTTTCGCCTATCTTATCTTATCTTCTCAGGGGGCCAGGAAGACCTGGCGACACTTCGACCCTTCAGGATCTTTTGTGCCAAACCCCTAACCACCGACAGTGCCCCAAGCCGATTTGGTGGACTTCACATACGCCTTAGAATTTCTTCTTCGGCATATGCAGGTTTCCTTACGATGTTTTCCTTCACCGAAAAGCCTGTGGTATTATAAATAAACCGTACTTAAGTTTCATAAAACTCATTGGTACGGGCGGGGTTTGTACCAGGACCTCATGAACGTGAGGCGAGTGCACAACCAACTGGCTACCACGGCTCTCCCCCTTTCGCCTATGTCGGTTACCTTTGTTCTTCGTCGGATATCGTCTCTCAATTGCCTAAATGAAGCAAATGTGATGTCAAAAGAGAGTATTTTTTTAAAATACAAAACGAATTTGTTGGCCCTCGTCGGCCACAACACGCTCAACCACAGGGTCGCGAGCACATGGAACAAGATGCCACAAGACGTTATCGATGCCCCCTTAGTGAACACTTTTAAAAACAGACTAGACAAGTTCTTCAAAAAGCGGCCAAGTGCGAGTCGGACTCGCCCATGAAGGGTTCCGTAGCAGCAAGTAACATAATATAAAATTTATTGTAGTTCGTTGTAACTTTGATCGATGTTTTAATAATAGTATTGTGGTTTACGATTTATGACGCTTTAAAAAAAACTACTTACTAGATCTCGTTCAAACCAATTTTCGGTGGAAGTAGTTTTATCATTCTCTTATTTTAGGAGTTACAGGGGGGGGACACATTTTACCACTTTGGAAGTGTCTCTCGTGCAATGATATTAGAAACCTACAGACAGACAGACATGACGAATCCATAAGGGTTCCGTTTTTTGCCATTTGGCTACGGAACCATAAAAACCAGTGTTACAAGTGACAATTCAAAGACTTAATTAAATACACCAGTTCAGATATAGGCACCAGCAAATTGCTGCTCGCCTATTATCCCTACAATAATAATAAATAATTTATTCTAAGTAAGTATGTAACTAAATTATATTTCCTTACATTATTCGTGAAAAAAACCTTATATGAGTCAAAGGAAGGCACCAATACACTGTGCACATTCTTGTGCTTTGCAGTAGAGCAAGTTGTACTCACCCGGTGAAGGGAGATGCGCCAAGACGAGCAGGGCGAGGTGCGCGGCGGCGCTGCGTGCGCGCATCGCGCGGCTAGCGCGGCCGGGCCCGCCCTACCCGCATGCCACGCCTGCGAATTGCCGACTCACAGCGAACGAACTCGCTGCGACCGACTCCGAAGTCGCGCTACACGATTACTAAAGTCACAAAAACTTAAGAGAAAATCGCGATTAACTTCAAAAATGGTCACTAAACACGATTGGCTGACGAATCCGAAGTCAAAGTAGCTGAATTCCGAACTACGTTGGACCAATTCGCGGGCACACACTGTCACTGAATCACACGCGGTTCACTTCAGCACACGCGAGACCTGGTCCAGGAGCCTGGAAAGGAAACAAAACAGAATATTAGTTCTACTAGTAAATAGTCTTTGATTATATAGATAGCTGATAGATAATAATACACTCTTTGCTTTCTCTGTACAAGTTTCACTTTTAATCAAACTTTTATTAGATTTAACTAACAACTTTGATTTAGTTTATTAATGAAAAGTTTGCTTTAATTAATACACGACGATGTTTTAATGAAATGAAACTATTGCAGGAAAAGTAAAAAAATATATCGATTGCAAACATTTATTGTGCCGTGTGGTTTCCGGTAGAGTAGAATAGTATCGTTTCTTTGCTACACTCCCATTTGCTAGAGGGGAAGTGGGAACTCTCTTCCTACTTTGACTCTTTACTGCTATAATTAAATTTGTCTGGGGCCCAAGGTAGCGTAATTTCATTCACCTGGGACTTGCCCTAGCTTCACTGGTCTTTGCAGTTACCTCCGTTGATCCTCGCTTAAAGGAGTTGCGGAGGGAGAATGGTGAGGAGGCGGGAATGTCTCCGGCAGATGAGAGAGGGTTGTGCTCCTGCAGTGGAGACAAAAATAACCTGATGATGATGAAACATTTATTTTGTGTTTTGTGGTTTCCGGGCCACCCTCAATCTTCTGTGGGTATCGTCAAAGCGGCTAAGGGATTGCTCCAGCGTTCTCCTGTGTATATTAAGATCATTACTGCGATCACCAATCCCTGTCAAGCGTGGTGATTATGGCAAATCCTCAATGGACAGCGTACCAAAACTGGCATTTTATTGGGGAGGCTTATGTTCAGCAGTGGACGTATCTGATGAAGAAACATTTAAAATGGAATCTACTCATAATTATTTGCGCTAAAGCACTTACGCTAGACTTCAACATTTCATGAAGAGTGGAAAATCAAATTTCTACCAATTATATTACTTAAAAGATTTTCAGCGTAGCGAAGGCATGTCTAGACTGTCTTGACCTAGACAGAGACCTCGTAGATAGCCAGACACCGTTTAATTTTATCATCATCCACTGCTAAAATCGGAGTTCCCCAGTCAACTGGTCTTACGAATTTATAAAAGCAAGGACTTTTAAGCGAGGACTGTATCACCGGTTAAAATAAATACCGGTAAGTTAAAATAAACTGCATTACGGTTTTCAATTTAAACTCCTATATTCTTCTACCGTTATACGATGTTATTGCCGGTGTAGTTCTGCCAAATTTTAATAGGCTAATCATAAGTGGGTTGTGCTCCTGCAGTGGAGACAAAAATAACCTGATGATGATTATGATATTTTAATTTATTTACTTTTGACACATCATTATAATTTTATTTTGTTTTATGATACATTTTGACATTGTAATCCTATTTAAAATTTTACTTGCATTGACATTATTTTAATGCGATATTAACTTGACGCTGGGCTCGATTCTGAAGGCACAATGTTAAAATTTGACTGCATTAAAACTGTTGCTATCCTTATCACACAGTATTATGAAGATAAAGACGAAACCAATTCTAGCGCTGTCAAATTTTGAATGTGTGCCTTTAGAATCAGGCCCGCTGTATAATTAATACAAATAAATGAATATGAATATGACCACTTTATTTTAAGTATAGATAGTTAATTAATTAGATACTAATTCATGATGGCATACCCCGCTATTTTTCGCGAGGAGAACCTATCCGAAAAGTACGTCTGCACACATTGATATATAACACATATAATGAAATGTAAGCGATTTTAAAAAGGAGTACGGGGCGCGCCGTCGTGAGCTGTACGACCTATATTTTTTTTTTGTACTGGCAGTTTTATATTTCCTTTTGATACTATTCTTTTGTTTTATATATATGTCAGTTAGTTTGTAAAATATCGACAAGAACCTGCTTATCCACCCCTGCAGTTTTATTCAACCCATAGCTCCTCAAAATCTGGTCCTTCGAGCCGGATCCAGAAGATTTTGAATACAGGTAAAGTAAATACTATATAAAACATGTATATTTATATAGATCATTATGTTATTACCGATATTAATGTCACAGTTATAGACAAGCTGATTTATTATCCGATAATAATGGGTAATTTGAATACCGGTTGCAGTCTTTGCTTCTAAGAACGGTATTGTCTTATAATACGAGCAGTGATATATTGTAACTCGGTGATATATAAATTAAAAATTCGTCAATCGAGGAGCAACATAAATAACTATAATAATCGATTGTATTAGATATAAACAACGATATCTATGTACTACTAGATGGAGCGTTCCAAATAATCGCTCTGTTCCACGAAAGGAGCCGCAATTCGATTACATTACATAATTAAACTTATGCAGTTACTATATACGCAGAATATTTAATTATTACTAAATATTGACGCTACGGGAAATTGCGTCAATATTTAGTAAATAATTAAATGTTCTGCGTAGTAACTACACAAGTTTCAAAGTGAATGTGAACGAGTTGCGTGGAACAGAGCGATTGTTTCATCATCAGGTTATTTTTGTCTCCACTGCAGGAGCACAACCGTCTCTCATCTGTGACAGACGGAGGATTTGGCCTACACTCCCCGCGCTGGCCAGACGGGTTGGGGAGGGCTGATTGATGTTCTATAATGTTGTTGTTGTTGTCGATTGTTTGGAACGCTCCATCTAGTAGTACATAGAGATCGTTGGATATAAATAAGTACATAAAAAGCAAGCAGGTAGCGGTTGTATGTTACGTTTTATGGCGAAGCACATATAACTATTACAAAAATACATCCACCTATTTAGCTAAGGTATACCGTAGTGAGAATTGCCATACTGAGAGAAATAAATTTACCGCTCGATTTAATAGTAATTCTGAACAATGTATCAGGTAATTACCTCTATATATATATATTGTTCGTTTATGTTTATGTAATATGTATTTTCAAACTTTATTAAAAGTAGGTACATTTCTTTATCAAATTTGGTACTAAACGCATTATACTTGTCCTTTCGGTTACTCTAAGGTTGACTGGAAGAGATCCCTAAGTGGGATAAGTCCGCCATTGTACACAGTTTAATTCCTATTTTATTATTGTTGTTGTTGTTATTTTTGGTACAATAAAGCGTTTACATACATACCTCTTAAATAACGACTAGGTCCACAAGTAAGAATTAACAAGAGACTAATATAAAAGTCATATACTAACTGAAGTTTCTTGGATGATGTTTTACTAGATTCCCAAAATGAACCAGCATGGTAGTGAATAACACAGTATATAATTCAGGGACAAGCATATCTATTGATATTTATAATTATTTTATCTTGTATGTCTGACAATGCCATCTACCGCAGCTTAATGTTTATAACGTAGAAACTGGTCGCTAATTGCCGTGTATTCATAATGGTCGCGTTAACTCCAGCCATGCATAGATGTGAAACAAAATGTAAACAAAGCATTGTCGACTTAGCGTAGAGTTCTCAATGTACCAAAAGGTTGAAATAAATGAGTATGAGTACAAGATCAGCGTCCTGATAAACTTTTATTAATACTGAAAGTTCCATGGTAGAACTTACAATGTATTTATAGATACCGATCTAATTTCTCATCTCAGGGAACGTGCCCAAACCACGTGACCCATTTTATTAAATATTTTTATAACCATATTTTGCAAACAGAAAGATAACTTTTTTTTGGCTCATATCTGTATTTATTAATACGGCGCTTGCCGCGTGACGCCAAGAGTGCATGCATACTTCTAATTAATTACAAGTGAAAAAAATATTATCAAGAAGAAAAATCAGTCGGTTTTCAATCAGCTGACGTCCGATTCCGACGGCATGTGCGTCAGTGTTGCCACCTGCGAGTTTAAAAAACTAGAAGCTGCGCTCCATATTTGAAAAAAGCTCGAAAAAGCGTTAGATGTCCCTACAGAATATTTAATAATATTGAAAGTTCCATGGTAGAACTTACAATGTATTTATAGATACCGATCTAATTTCTCATCTAGGGAACGTGCCCAAACCACGTGACCCATTTTATACAATGTTTGACCCCCCCCCTCCTCATAAATAAACCATATTTGTCATTAGTCTGTAAGTCTTCCTAAAAGTAAATAAATAAAAATAAAATAAAATATTGACTACGTGACGAATGTCTAACCCCAACTCACGAGATGTCTTCTCACCCCTTGGCGGGGGGGGAACCTGTACCGAGGCAATGGCCTTTTACCAGGGGCTTCGTGCGCTGCCCGTTAATACAGGCAGGTCCTTGGAGCGCGGAGAGACTCCGCTGTGATAAACTTGAGACCTTTTCTTCTCGCCGGCTCGCGTGCTCAGCGCACCAGGTGGAACCCCCGAGGGGGAAGCCCAGCGAACGAGCAGCAGCAGAGCCAGCTAAGCGTAGGTCTCATGGGTCAGCGGAGTCGTCGTAAACCCCAACTGTGACCAAACGTGGTATTTTGAAGACCCCCCCTCTCCCCCCCTGAACGGGTCACGTAGTATGGGTACGTACCCTTAAAGATAATTTTGCGTTACGGATAAACGCCTCTTCTCTCACTGCATACATAATTGCCAACAATTAAACAATACAGGGACCAATTAAGACTCAATACATCTGCGACTTTTTGTATTACCCCCCTACCTCGATCCGAGCATAAATACTGCGCGGGGCTACACAAAATAAATAACATCGGAAGCAGAACTAATTAGTAACGGTTCAGTTGAGGATCGAAGTTAACTCCGTAATGAAATTCCCGAAGCGACGCAGCCAATAAAACTGGGACTTCGCCCCCCTCCTACCCGCCTTGCACCCGTCCCCCCCAAAGCCTCTCGTAAAATTTGTGCGGAGTTTAAAACTACCTGCACTGCATATCCGCTACAGATTATGGAACAGACAGGCCAGTTTTTGAAAGCTTTGTAGGTAACAAATGGGAACTTCAAGGTCTCGTTTTTAGATCAGAACAGAAAGATATTAGAGTGGAATTCTCGTACCGGAAAGAGCCGTGAGAAGGAAAAATATAATTAGATAGTGTCAAATAAATTAAGAGGTGAATTTTTTTTGGTGGCATACAAGAAATAAAAATAAACTAGTTTTATCACGATTTAGACTTATTAATATCACTAAATCGTTCACGGGCCAATGTATACGCATCTACAACAAACTATATTTCATTCCAGATTAATAGTCCTATGAAAACCAACGCTATTTACGTCTCGGTAACATATACATGAAAGGGTCACCAGCAGCAAAAACAGGTTTGTATTACCATGTAAACTTTGCAGTCCACTTAGGAACACCATCTATTGTGTATTTTGTTTTCGAGACGCAAATGCGTTTGTTTTCATAGGACTATTAATCTGGAATGAAATATACAAGAGGACATGGACATTCAGTTTAAATAATCACAAGCGATTAAAATATCAGTCAGGCCTCCCCAACCCGTCTGGCCAGCGCGGGGAGTGTAGGCCAAATCCTCTGTCTGTCTCCAACTGATGAGAGAGGGTTGTGCTCCTGCAGTGGAGACAGAAATAACTTTATGATGATGATGATTAAAATATTATGTATCAAATAAAATAGGACATAATTTGAATGACAAAGATGACTGGAACTAATGTTGCTTCAGCTTCGCACAATCCTTATATTACAGTATTGTCAACTTGATTTAAAAAAGTGTATTGGTGGAAGTTTGTTGCGCCGTTTCTTCTTCACAGCGGTAACACCTAAGAAACGGTAGTCGGTAAAAAAACCTGTATATATGTACCAAGTGTACTCATTTACAATAAAAAGAGCAGGAATTCGATACGCACTCGATTTCATCTCAATCCGATTTGCTGACTGAAGGCATTATTTCTAAAGCCACGATATGGCACATCTGTCAATCGTCGATTCTATGCCATGATCCGGCGCGCGATGGACCATAAAACCAAAAGCTTTATGTAGCCGTCCCTCACACTATAGGCACTTGCACACCTTCACACTTTCCTTATCTACATCTATACTTATAATAAAACTGTAACTGGTCTATGTCTGTGCATGAGGGATATTTCTCTTTCTGTCTGTCTTTCTGTCTGTCTAGACATCATTCATGAAAAAAATATCTCTTTTTTACGAAAATTTTAATTAAAAAAAAATGCAATATTCATTCATCATATGGGCGAGGTCAACGGCCGCAGCGCGGCGAACGGCGCGGCGCGTATGGGATTGAGTGAAATTAGTTTTTGGTGATAGGGATGGGGTTGAGGTTGGGGTTGGGATTGGGATATTGAGAGTCTCGAGTATGAGTGGGAGTGGAAGTAGAAGTGGGAAGAAAACGAGAGCGGAAGTGGGAACGGGGCGGATTCTGTTATTCACGCGAGCGGAGCCGCGGGCACAGCTAGTACTTTTATATTTTGCACCGAAACAAGAATGTCGAATCCATCAAATTGGACTGAACAAGTATCTTAGCTTGGCAGTGGGTTGGCCACATCTGTCGCAGCACCGACAGCTAGTGGAGCAGACGAGTTCTGGAGTGGAGACCACGCGCAGGGTGAGACGGTCGCACCACCGGCTGATGACGGTCTGAAGAAGGTGGTCGGGAGTGGAAGGCGGAGGACCGGGTGTGGTAGCGTCCACTGAGGACGGTCTATGTCCAGCAGTGGACGTATAAGGGCAGAAATGAATTTTTAAGATAAGCTTATGTGGGACGTGAACAGGCCTTTATTGCCCCACAGAATGACCACATTTTAAAAGCGGTGAAAATTTTTAATAACCCTTAAATATATCCAATTCATTACATCAATTATTTACATTATAAAACATCAATCAGGCCTCCCCAACCCGTCTGGCTAGCGCGGGGAGTGTAGGCCAAATCCTCCGTCTGTCTCCGGCAGATGAGAGAGGGTGGTGCTCCTGCAGTGGAGCCAAAAATAACCTGATGATGATATCCAATTAGGCCGTGGGGTTCCCGGATTAGGCCACCATCTTCCCGGGGGTGTGTTATCCAGGCGACTAAGGGATTGCAACAGAGAGGGGCAGCAGCGTTCTCCTGTTTATATTAGTGGTAATTATGGCAACTCCCCCAATGGACAGCCCACCAAAAGTGTCTATCTGTCGGGGAGGCTTATGTTCAGCAATGGACGTATATCGGCTGATAATCGTGTAATTCTGAATAAGGTTGTCATGACAATCCCAGATTGCGACGGAGAGTTGGGACATAAAATTATTGATTCCAGCCTCTAGTACAGACAAGTTTCCCGATGAAGATATGCAAATGCACCTAGTTGGAACGGGGTCACCGAATAACACAAACAGAGGGTGCGCCACCCGGATGCGACGTCACATCGGCGGCGAAACAAAGGAAGATTAAAAACTTTATTTGCGGCGCGGATTTGTTTAAGCAGAGCGAAGCTTGGCTGACAAAGGCGGGCGACGCCGAAATATTATTATTGTGCAGTGAGATAGTTTCCACATTGCCCGGTCCTATAAAAATAATAATATGAGAACCGCCACCGCCTCATCCCCTCGACCCTAGCCGAGCGGTATGTTTAGAGACGATGGTAAGAGACCCGATGGAGCCACCCTGGTGCTTTGGTCGTTGAGGCGGGCCCTGGTGTGGGATAATTTGGCCCCATGCCCCACTTTGGTCTCATGTCCAGGGCACTGCCTCTGTTGCCGGTGCAGCAGCGGCCAAGGCACAGAGTCTCAAGCGCCGCAAATACTCTAACCTGACGGCTGACTACGAGTTCGCGGCGCTCGCTGTAGAGACCCTAGGCCCGTGGTCAGCCGACACGAAGGCATTCGTGAAGGCTCCGTCGATCAAGCTGGTCCACGCGTGTGAGCCTGGCCATCCAGCGAGGTAATAGCGCCAGCGTTCTGGGGACTATGCCTCACCACGATGGGTTGGACGGCGTACACCTGTTGTAAATAATTGTATTTTTTCTTATAATTACTGTATAGAAGTGCAAGGCGATATTTATTTACTTATCTGACTTCATTGACTGGACTGGAATGACGATAGCATCAGTGTTGTATCACGCCTGTAAATGGAGAGAGTGGTCTATACTAGAGACGGTATTCTTGAAGTGCGTAAGTGCACACTTAGCGCACACTCTAAGAAATCTCTCCGAAATGGGATCAGTATATAAGCGTAGTCCGATATTATCGATATCAGATGTTGGCTATTGAGACTTCACCTCCGATATGAGTAAATACACATTATTCCTGGTGTTTGTCACGTACGGCTCGTGTTTATAGTCTCAGGGGTATGAAGCTAGGAACTCGACGATTGTAGTTGGACGCCCGTACACGGAGGAAAACAAAGAGTGTGCTGTGATAGGATGTACTTTATAATGCAGATAAGCGATTCATAACATCGATTGAAGGAAATAAGAACCTACTGTACAATTTTAACCCTGATGATAAAAATCAGCCGTCCCGCAGTAAAATATGAATGGGGAAAAGGCCGACTTATTCTAGCGTCGCTGAAGACCTAGATGACAATGAAAATGTTCTAGAAGAAAAGAACATTGACAGTTCGAAATATACATTTAAATTCGAAAATGAAAGAAAAATTAAAATGCACAGTAGAATAAAAACATTGTAATTAAAAAGCAACATAGTAAACTCTTGTTGATGGTTGTATCTCCATTGGTGAGATGTATTTTGTTCAGGGAGGTGAATATGCTAATACTCAATTGTCTAATCCCGAATCCCTAACTAGAATTCCTTGTATAGTGTAAATTAAAATGACACTATCCAGAAATTAAGTACGATGAAACGGCAGTGGCTGGTCGCATCTGTCAGAGAACCGATTACCGTTGAGGTGGCCGAGTTCTCGAGTGGAGACCGCGACTGGGGAGGCGTAGTGTGGGACGGGCTTCCTGCCTAGATCTGCGGAAGGCAGCTGGCAGTGACTGGATGAGAAGAACCGAGGATCGGGTTCAGTAGCGCGCTTTGGATCTATGTACAGCAGCAGACTCTTGCAGGCTGATTATGATGAAACCAGAAATAGTATACTCTGACCATGATTAACTTAAACAAATTGTACCAAGTTGCTACGACTGTGTAACTATTTTATTATAAGTTAATTGAAAACTCTCAAAAGCTTTACGAGTATTAAATTATCGAGTGAAGTGGAATCTAAAGCATCCACTAGTTGCAAAGTTATTCTAACAAAGAGCTGCGAGTTCAACTGAGAATCATGAATTTTCGATATCTTCATTATTTTCAGATTCCAAAGTTTCGGAAGATGTTTCAATTCTCTTACATCCTTCAGGCCCTTTTCAAATTGATTCCTACATTTACCTGAATAAAAGGAAACACATAAAACTTTTAGCAACTTATTTATTCCTGGTACCTATCATCACTCCCGGGTGAATATTCGGGCATTTCCACCGCCGTCTTACCGTGACTTCCAGAAGTTGATGAAAAAGAATCATCATCATCATCAGCCGAAATACTGCCACTGCTGAACATAAGCTTCCCGAACATAATGCCATCATTGGTGGGCTGATGAACAATAATATATTTAATCACGATCCGTTACGAATTTTAATTTAATACATTTGATTGAATTTCACAGGCCTTTCCCAAGGCGCGCCACTGAACCCGATCCTCGGTTCTTCTCATCCAGTCACTGCCAGCCGCCTTACGCAAATCGTCGCTCCATCTAGCCAGGGGGCGTCCCACAGAGGCCTATGTCCAGCAGTGGGCTCTTATAGGCTGATGATGATGATGATTGAATTTCAGTAAATAAATATTCTTCAGTAACAGATTTTATACTGTTCCAATCTGACAATTATACTTAAAGAGATACATTTCGTATGATTTTAGCACAAAAACAAAAAAACAAATAAGCGATTGTAACGTCTGTTACGCTAAATGAACCCCAATGCAGAGTCTATGCTAGGACCAGAAACCTGCATAACAAAAACGATGAACTGGTATTGTATCTTCATCTGTTGCAGATGAGGTTTACGACTGTGGTCGAAAAGCTCGAATATTTACCGTCCAATTACTTATCCCGAGAACTGGCGACTTACTGGGAGAATATCCCCGTGGTGCCAAGTCGACATGGCGAGTCGATGTGTTTGAGTTTGTTCCGGGTTCTAATCGGCAAGGAAGTAAATCCAGCCTCACTACACTCATTTATCTTGGCTTGCAATCGGGCGACCTTATTTTCCCGTGGTGGGTATCATCAAGCGCCTGCCGCCTGCCGTAGTGGTATTCAATTGGGAAGGCTTTCATCATCATCAGGTTATTTTTGTCTCCACTGCAGGAGCACAACCCTCTCTCATCTGCCGGAGACAGACGGAGGATTTGGTCTACACTCCCCGCGCTGGCCAGACGGGTTGGGGAGGGCTGATTGGTGTTTTATAATGTATTGAATAGGGGAAGGCTTATATGTTCAGTAATGGACGTATACGTTTGAAGTATCACTGGTGATAACGAAGATGGAGTACTTTGAAATGCATTCATTAGGAGATGTGATAAATCGTGACTAGTTCTCAAACATACTAATACATACATACAAAATGCTCACGCCTGGGTCACAAAGGGGTAGGGAGAGACGATGGATCGCCACTCACACCTCACTAACCTCACTCACATTCATCAACCTTTTCATGTCATCATCAGGTTATTTTTGTCTCCACTGCAGGAGCACAACCCTCTCTCATCTGCCGGAGACAGACGGAGGATTTGGCCTACACTCCCCGCGCTGGCCAGACGGGTTGGGGAGGCCTGATTGATGTTATATAATGTATACCCTCAGTCGCTTAGTACGATATCCACGGAGAGAGTTGGAGTGGTCCTATTCTACTCTACCGGAAACCACACGGCAATATGTACTTTTCATGTACCTACCTACTATTCCACATACTAATATACATAGTTAAACATAACGAAAACAATCATGTGCCTATAGAATCTTGAAATAGGAGGAGAATGACGGGCAAGTTGGGCTTCGTCCCAGCGATGACAATCCGCCAAGTTTCCCCATCTCGAGCAATAGACGAAAGACTAACGACTCGCCCGACGCAAAAACGTTTTGCGAATTCGACGCTAAGCGACGAGCAACAGCCAAGTTTGAAACTAACCCAAGCGGGACGCGTTTTTTGCGGCACCCAAATAAATTGGCAGATATTCGCGGGAATATAATAAAAATCAGTAGAGAGCACGTGATAAATGTGCGAAATTATGACGCGAGATACTGCCAGTAGTTAGGTAGGAAAATAGTTGTGGTTAGCTAAGAGGTGTCTTCATATCTTCTCGTCGCGTATACTACAGTGCCTGAAGACAAAAGTCTTTAACCAGTGCGTCCTACCCGTAATGACCTACGGCGCCGAAACGTGGACACTGACAGTGGGACTAGTTCGAAAACTCAAGGTCGCTCAGCGGGCTATGGAAAGAGCTATGCTCGGAGTTTCTCTAAGAGACAGGATCCGAAATGACGTGATCCGCCAGAGAACTAAAGTCTTCGACATAGCTCAAAAAGTTAGTACGCTGAAGTGGTAGTGGGCTGGTCACATCTGTCGGAGCACCGATTACCGCTGGGGTAAACGAGTTCTCGAGTGGAGACCGCGACTGGGCAAGCGTAGTGTGGGACGCCCCTGGCTAGATGGAGCGACGATCTGCGTAAGGCGGCTGGCAGTGACTGGATGAGAAGAACTGAGGATCGGGTTCAGTGGCGCACCTTCTAGGGGCTGACATGATGATGATGATGACATACATAGATACGTAATGCTCACAGCCTTGGCCCCAGAGGGGCAGGCAGAGACGAAGTATATCCACTTCGCGCGATCCTTTCAAACGTCGCAAAGCGTCTATCCTTCGCCCACTTTTCGCCCCGTGAATGTTAGCTTAAAAATCAGCAAAGTGTAAATCGTACACAGTACCATATTATTTCGCAACGGAGATCATTTCGTCCGTCTGTATGTCTGTCCAGGGCATAACTCAAAAGGTACTGGTCCGATTGAGCTGAAATTTGGAATTTGAAATTTGAATGACGTGTAAAACTACCCGGGCATACCTAAATTCAAAAAAAATCTTTATCTGTCAAGTATTCATGAGTTATCAGACAAGATAGACAGACAAGGAAGCTTGGCTAAGACTATCCTGGTACCGGGTAGTCGTACAAATGTCTACATGCGCCAGATTACAGATGGATATAAAAATTCTTCAAAGTACCTACTACAAAAGGACCTGCAAAGTACCTTTTGCAAGTTAATGCTACTATATAAAGACGCACAGTGCAATACCTATGAACTGTGGGCCAGTAAAACACCGCGCAGGGCGTAAAAACTATAAAAATCTCGGCGCGGTGCTTGGGCACAGAATCAATCAGGACTAGAGGTAACCCTGAGTCCGTTTTTATCTACTTATTATTTAATAAACCACTTCAGGGCTGTCAGCTACCTATTATTCTTTTTATTTATTATTTTATTTATTTTATATATAAGAAAATCTTACAGCATTAAATATAAATTAAATAATTTGCTTAAAATAATTGGACGCCAATTATAAGATTTCACATTTTAACATACAGTAATAAATGGTGTGTACAAAGGTGAGCTTATCTCTAAAAGAGATCTCTTCCAGCCAACCTTACAAGATGTGAGACAAGGCATTAAGAGCGACGGGGGGCAAAATAAGTGCATAATAGACTACATAATAACTAAATATCTGAACTATGGGCCCGATTCTGAAGGCACACATTTAAAATTTGACAGCGCTAAAATTGGTTTCGTCTTTATCTTCATAATACTGAGTGACAAGGATAGCAACAGTTTTAGTGCTGTCAAATTTTAACATTGTGCCTTCAGAATCGAGCCCTATATATATATAAAATAAATAATAATAACTATAATAAACATTCTTACATAAATACCATATTATACTGAGTAAGACAGATAGTGCTCATTATTCTTTTTATTTGGACAGCCCGACGACGAATGCATCAGGTACAAGGTACGAGGGACGGTATTATTGTACAAGATCGAGCAAGATGACCGACAAACAGCAACTGTGCAAGTGCCTGGCACCTCGTAATTCGGCCTGTATGACAAAGATATCGAATGGCCATGAGAAGGGGGGATCTATACCTATTATTCGTTGACAAACGTTCGACAAGGAACCTCGTAAGGTGTCGCTGAGTTTATTAAAACTAGGTACATTACAACGTAGAATTGGTAACCGGATTAATTTTGACAAAAACCCCGGGTGGTTGGGGTGAAAAGGGGGGGGGGGTGAGGGGGAGGGGGGGTATCGTTTAAAATAAAACTCGCCAGCCTCCAAAGCTATTAAGCAATCAATTGATGTTGATCCAAAAAGATTTCAGCCAATTATTATGGATTAGTATGAATATTTATCAAAATACATCTATTCACCAGAGCGATATACTCGTACGAGTATGATCAGAGTTTCACCATAATCGGTGAGCGATATTCAATTGTCAATAATATAGAGCTCCATTGTCTTACATATAAACGCAGTCATGCAAGATCACTATTCTCATATTCGATGCAATATTTTTGATTATATCGAACAATACTGGTATCAAAAATAAACTTTTGCCAATCGATGCTCAGAAACGAAGCTACGACAAAGATGACGTCACGATATTCGTCGAAGACCTATTTATTATTTGTCACGTGTACTCGGACTAATATTGAACAGACAATATTTACTGAGTGTGTCCGTGGGAAGTTTCTACACTGATCAAAATACTGGACTCGATCCTGAAGGCACAACGTTAAAATTTGACAGCACTAAAACTGTTGCTATCCTTGTCACTCAGTATTATGAAGATAAAGACGAAACCAATTTTAGCGCTGTCAAATTTTAAATGTGTGCCTTCAGAATCGGGCCCACTGACTGTTTTATTATCAGAAATAGATTCTTTATAAGTGTTAAGTTTATGCCGTGTGGTTTCCGGTAGAGTAGAATAGGACCACTCCGACTCTTCCCGTGGATGTCGTACAAGGCGACTGAGGGAATACATTATAAAACGTCAATCGGGCCTCCCCAACCCGTCTGGCCAGCGCGGGGAGTGTAGGCCAAATCCTCCGTCTGTCTCCGGCTGATGAGAGAGGGTTGTGCTCCTGCAGTGGAGACAAAAATAACCTGATGATGATGAAGTGTTAAGTAAAATGTCCAGGATCCTAAGAGAATTTCCAGCTGAAGATCAGGGGGGCATGGTAAGCATTTCGGATAAAATCAGTAAAAAAAGTCATATTGTCTTGTCTAACTGGTTATTTAACATACCCTGATAAACGATTGGCATAAGTAACTACGATAATAGTCGTAAATTCATTCAAGAATGAACGAACGAATGAATGAATATACTTTCATCATCATCATCATCAGGTTATTTTTGTCTCCACTGCAGGAGCACAACCCTCTCTCATCTGCCGGAGACAGACCGAGGATTCGGCCTACACTCCCCGCGCTGGCCAGCCGGGTTGGGGAGGCCTGATTGATGTTCTATAATGTATTCCCTCAGTCGCCTTGCACGACATCCACGGGAAGAGTTGGAGTGGTCCTATTCTACTCTACCGGAAAACACACGGCAATACTTTATTGCACACAAATTAAATATATATGAGAAATATACATTACGCTATAATTCCAGACAACCTTACGCTAGTGAGAATAGAAAACTTAAGATTACGATGCATCTAGTGGCATAGTCATTGGACTCGATAGCCAGAGGCCATGGGTTCGATTCCCTATGGGGACAGACAATTTTGAACAATTTGTACAAGTTGGTCTCGGTCTGTCGATCTTGATGTTATATTTGTGAATTGTGTTATCTTTTTATTATTCCCAGAGCACAGGAGCAAATCCTAGTTTATGATTAGACAAGTGTATGTATAGATATGTTATATTAGGTGAAAAAAATTATATGATTATCAGAAATGCTTTAGAAGTCTCCAGATCTCTGATCACTGTAGAACCGGAAAAGCGATTTTTTATACTTTACATTCAAGTGCAGAGTAAGCATAGAGAAGGGCACAGAAATGTAAGCACGGGGAGGGGGAGAGAAGCAAGGGAAGCTAATCCGGTCCGAAATGCATACGAGCAGACCATGCGCGCATTCTGTTTGTTCTCAATCCTCGCACTCGTTGAAAAGTCTGAAGAGACTCTCAGCATTATATAAAATAAAATTTATATTCAAGCTTCAGCTTGAAGCGCTAAAAAGTTTTCTAAAAAACACAGGGTAATTTTTACCGCAAACTGGAAATAGCCGCTGTCGACAACGCGGGCAGAATTAAAAAAAACGGGACAACCCTAGTAGCGGGGGTAATAAAACCGGAGTAAACCGGATCCGCCTTTTAACTGCGCGCCGTAAAATGGACCGTGCCTGAATTCAGCATGCTCCTTGCTGAACCAAAAGCATACACAGTACGTGCAGAGTGAACGAATACAGAATGGTGAATTCGGCGAAAATGGGAATGTCCTCCTAAGGGTTGAACCAACTTTAACTTACTTCGTTATTTATTTAACTCTGGTTTCGTGACTGACAGATTTGACTTGTCCTGGAGGGAGATGCGATCAAACGTCAGATTAAGCTAAGCTTAGTTCGTCCGCTCGTGGAAACTGATTTACTTCGCTATAAATCAATGTTGTTTTATGATAAATTGATAAAATACAAGTATCAACCTAATATTATGATCATCAGTTATAGGAGCTATTAAAAATACTTTAAATTATGAAGCAGGTTTCGAGGTTAGCTATGATATATTTATACCCAGTAACAAACGTCGACAGTCATCGGATGATGATTATAAAAATTGAAATTGACGTTTAAAAGTACTTATTTAAACTTATTGCGTTATTGCCTAAGTTATACTCTAAATATAACTGGCGTCCACCTTGGCACAGCCCTGAGTTCGTACAGGCGCATCGGCCTGTCCGTATACGTGCGTGTGTGAGTGTGAATAATGTAGGGCTGGCCACTGCAGAAGGACAACGTTGTACGTCACCAGCAAGAGTGATCTTACGTTTAAAGATCTTTATTCTCATTAAGACAATGTCACTTACATGAGAAACAATATAGAAAAACAATATTTTTTTTAGTTCGCAACGCACACACACAAAACATTTTTTTCTATTTTACCTACTCGTTTTACGCATTTCTTGTTAGATATCGTAATTGTCGAGTACGTGTTGGGCAAGTTTACCTTTGAATGCGTTAAACGAGTCGATATTTTTTACGTGTGACGGTAGTTTGTTATATAGTTGTGCCCCCTCGTATGTAAACATTCTTTTGCCATAGTTGGTTCTTGTCTTCGGTAGTACGACGACTTATGATGCGTATTTTTGTGTGTTTTGATCTTTCTGACTGAAAGCGTCGATCGCTCGGCCCCACAGGCGGCGCAATCGCAGTAGTGCTCTACTTGCAGGCGACAATAAACGGGGAGGTGAGTGTCGTTTCCATACGTAGTAATATTTAGTATTCTCTGACCTTAGGGTCGATTTACGACTCCGGTCATCTTTTCTTTGCTACACTCCCATTTGCTAGAAGTGGGAACTCTTTTCCTACTTTGACTCTTTACTGTATTTAATTTAATTTGCCTGGGGCCCAAGGTAGTGTAGATTCAGTCCTTGGGACTCGCCCTGCCTTCACTGGTAGGTGTCTTTGCAGTTACGTCCGTTGATCCTCGCTTAGAGTAGTTGCGGGGGGAGAATGGTGAGGAGGAGGGAATGACCTTGTGGTCGCTATACGACTCCGGTCATCATTTCTTATCTACACTCCCATTTGCTAGAAGTGGGAACTCTTTTCCTACTTTGACTGTTTACTTCTATAATTTAATTTGCCTGGAGCCCAAGGTAGCGTAGATTCAGTCCTCTCGCCCTACCTTCACTGGTAGGTGTTATGTTGCGTACCTCCGTTGATCCTCGCTTAGAGGAGTTGCGGGGGGAGAATGGTGAGGAGGCGGGAATGACCTTGGGGTATAGACACGAGCTAACCTTACTCGATCCGTGTACTGAGCGCGCTCAGTCGACTCCTGAGCATGAAGCCTCGCCTGTTGAGCCGGGGCTGCTCCAAATATAAACAGGGCCATAAACTCGGGGGAAAACTCCGTAAAAATATGGGTTTACGACGCCTTTGATTACGCAGAATACATGCTCGAGCCACACAAACGTGTAAATAATATAACATACCGCAATATGTAATTTCGCCTTGGTTAAAATAAAATATTGATGGCGCTCTCCGCGAAATTTTTGGTGGCCATATTGTTTTTATGTCTTTTCTTTGTATGTCTGCTGCAGTTCATACTTTATTAGTTTTTTAGCTCTGCCCAAGTGGATTGTAAAATTATAATTTGTTTATTTTCAAATGAAAATGTAACAATTACATTTTATATTGTTTAATAGATTATGCCGTGTTTTTAAATCAACGCCGGATGCATTGATGACCTAGGACAGTGATTCCCAAAGTGCTCGACATTGACCCCTTAGGGTAAAAATTGGTTTTCCAGGGGTCGACATAAACGAAAACTGATTTTGGGGGTCGACGAGGTCTAAAATCTACCCCAATTAATTAACACAAGTTCTTATTTGAAACTTTCAAGATACTGTATAAGTTGTGTTACGTGTACCAACTTGTTATAAGAATGACTGATATTTTAGTAGGAAGTATCATTGATGTACTTTAAAAAAAACTCAACAAGTCGATAAGCGTGCACAAGTTCTTACAAGATGAAAAATAGAGATAGGATTTTTAAAGCAATTTGGCTACGGGGGTCTGAGGTATCAGTTCATTTTGGAAAAGGGGTCTCTTTCCCAAAATAGTTTGGGAATCCCTGACCTAGTGGTGGCCAGCGCGGGGAGTGCAAGCCAAATCCTCCGTCTGTCTCCGGCAGATGAGAGAGGGTTGTGCTCCTGCAGTGGAGACGAAAATAATCTGATGATGATGGCTTTTTAGTCAGACCGATATTAAGCCAGCGCGCTATCAACCGGCGCCGATAGATCGACGCTATAAGTTAGAAGGAGAAGCTAACTTATGTTGTTAACGTATACCTCGAGAGAGATAGACTATGTTCACGCGCTAGGTGTAGTAGCCCTGCTATAATTTACGCACACACATAAACGTGCACAGACAGTAATAGTAGTAGTTAATTAAATCTGTTCGCTTTAATAAGGCCCAGCCCATTTCTCTACAGTATCTACAACGCAAACTCTATGAAACTGCGATCAAACAAAATACTCCGAAGAATTTTGTCTTTTTTATGGTCACTACAAAGGCTTCGTAAAACTGCGGGCTCGTTTGAATTCGAAAACAACTGTAATTTTTACACACAACAAACTCAGAGATAAAAGTTTTAAGGCCAAGTGAAACAACACTCCGTTCGTTACTAAAAGTAGTTTGGTGTAGAAAGTTTGTTCTCCCAAGTACTACGCCGAAACCAAAGTCCGGTATTTATTAGGTGCTCGATAAGTTTGTCCATTTACTAGTTATTACTAGTTGCGTACAAGTTTCCTAATGTGTGCTGATATGTCAAAGTGTTGGCAGCGCTGTCATTAGCGCCCTCAACTTCTTTATTGTCTTGCTCTGCAATGATTTTGTTATCAGCAGCTTCTTCATGTGGAACATCCACCTTTAAAATCTCTTTACATTAGAGTTGTATGCCGTGTGGTTTCCGGTAGAGTAGAACAGGAGCACTCCAACTCTTCCCGTGGATGTCGTACAAGGCGACTGAGGGAATACATTATAAAACGTCAATCAGGCCTCCCCAACCCGTCTGGCCAGCGCGGGGAGTGTAGGCCAAATCCTCCGTCTGTCTCCGGCAGCTGAGAGAGGGTTGTGCTATCATTCCAATCCATTGAAGTGCTGCTGAAAATAATTTCTCTGTAAGCCCCATCTTGTTTGTATTCTATAACTATTCGATCGATATCTAAGTCAGTGTTTCTCTTAAGAAGAGTAACCATCTGTTATTTCTTTCTTATTTCTCTTGTAGGAGTGTGTTCGACATGGCAGAGGCAAGTCGGCGCAAAGCAAAACGACCAAGTGTCGGACGTTGGGGCATTAATCAAATGGGTGCATGTAGCGCCGTCGAGGTGCGACCTCGGCCGCTTGCGGCTCATCCCATTCATTTCATTCAGAACGAATGTATTGGTTGAGATGTCACACGGCCTATTTACTTGTTCAGTTAAATTATGCAGAATAAAAAATCACAGATACGATAGTAAATAGCTTACATTAGTACATATAAGCGTGGTTCCCGGCTTAGAATAGGGCCACCCCTATCTTTCCCGTGGGTGTCAAGGCGACTAAGGGATTTCACCAGGGACGGGCAGCAGCGTTCTCCTGTGCGTGTATGTTAAGATCATTACTGCGATCACCAATCCGCCTGCCAAGCGTGGTGATTATGGTAAATCCCCCAATGGACAACTTACCAAAAGTGGTACTCTATTGGGGAGTCCTATGTCCAGCAGTGGACGTATTTAGGCTAAAAGTGATTTCTTGCAGGCAGTATTTGGGTAGGGCTCGGAATTAGGTAATGTCATTTTTGTACTTAATATGGATATTCCGGAATTTTTTTCTGAATGTCATTTAAACATTGTCATTCGAACAAACACAACACAACACATCATTTGTTTGTCATACATAAGTATATATTTCATTCCAGATTAATAGTCCTATGAAAACCAACGCCATTTACGTCTCGGTAACATATACATGAAAGGGTCACCAGCAGCAAAAACAGGTTTGTATTACCATGTAAACTTTGCAGTCCACTTAGGAACACCATCTATTGTGTATTTTGTTTTCGAGACGCAAATGCGTTTGTTTTCATAGGACTATTAATCTGGAATGAAATATAAACAGAAATATGAATATGGACATTCCACTCACATTTAATAATCTATAGTTGTTCTTCCGCATACCGCTTAAAACACAAATAATATTTAAAAAATGTTTTCTTTATCATCAACCGAAATACATCTACTGCTGAACATTAGCCTCCCCAACAAAATACCACTCTTGGTGGGCTGTCCATTCGGGTATGTACCATAATCACTACGCTTGGCAGGCGGATTGGTGATCGCAGTAATGATCTTAACATACACAGGAGCCCTCAAGAGCGATCGGTCTGCTTTCCCCATCGATCTACTTGTTCAAATAGTCAACTTTCCTCTTCGGTCCACTCTTCTCTTCGGTGGAGAATGCTTTGCAATCCCTTAGTCGCCTTGACGATACCAAGTGAAGACAGGGGGGGGGGGGGGGGGGCTTAGAATACAGCCACACAACAACCAGTGTTCAATTCAATTCAAATATTTTTTATTGTGCACCAATACATCTAAAATTTATAAACAAAAAATTACACAGAAGGATGAATTTAGTGTACAACAGCGACCTTATCGCTTTCAGCGATTTCGTCCAGCCAATTCTTATTGTTCATTATCCTCTGACATACTCGAAACTAGAACCTGCATAATCATTTAACCTCCCAGCTGATCTAGCTACATTTATTTTCGGCGCGCGTTCCCAGCTCATATTCTGAGAGTGTGAACGACCCGAGTCGCACTGTGTAATGAGCTCTATAAATCACCGCGTGACGGACAGACGGACAGAAATACAGCGTGATTAACATAACACACCCGACACGGATAATAACGTAGCTATTTATAGACGAGTACCGGAATATTAAGAAGGAGATGGTATACACAGTGCATGAACAAATAAAAAAGATTGCTGAAGATTGTAGTTTAAACTTTTTACAACGGAAATTATTTGTTAATTTTCATGTTATTGTAGACCGAGGGAGTATGCAATTTAAAACAAATAGATTCCATGTAGGTCGCATTTTGTAAAATTGAAAATATTGACTCTTCCTTGAATCGGCGGTTTTTGCAAAATATAATATTAGTTCGCGGAAGCGCGAGTAAACTTTATATGTAACCATGCGCAAGAGATGCTCGTCCCTGGTGCGCCGGGTGCGGGGTGCGGGGGGAGGGACCAATAGGGGGGGGGGGGGGGCATCCTGAATATGATCGCAGGCAGGCTGGACTGCAAGTATGTGATCATTGCTGTTATATATCTAATGAGTTGGCGCATAAGTGATTCACGTATCGAGCAAAAATTAATTTATTCAAGTGTTTTTATTTTTTACTAACATAGTATTAAATCATAATAACAAATTGTGCCCTGGTTGTTGCTTTAATAATTAATTTTTCTATTCTATTAATAGGTATAAATTTAAAAATCTTACCAACAAATACTGCCTTCTTTCATAAAAGCTTAGAAATACAAATATCTTTATTGTATAGGTATAGAAAGGATTACATGTCATAGTTAGAGCTCAGCTATGTCCCGCCACGTGGGCACACAACATTGTGTCGCAGTGAAGCATGCATTTAAAAACAAAGTTACATAAAAAAATTAAGAGTTAATTAGATACAAATTGAAACCTTTAATTGAACCGTCACCAAGAAATTCTTCCAAACTATAATAACATTTTTCTATCAACAGATCGTGGAGTCTTTTTTAAATAAATTAATCTCATCTACATCTCGTATCGTTTTAGGGATTTTATTATATTTTTATTTTTTATTAATTACTAGCTGTTGCCCGCGACTACGTCCGCGTGGACAAATCAACATCACAAATTATTATGTATTTCCCGTAGGAATGGGATGTATTTTCGGGATAAAAACTAATAGTATATTTCTTTTATTTCTTCTTCGTCATATGCAGGTTTCCTCACGATGTTTTCCTGCACCGAAAAGCCTGTGGTATTATAAATAAACCGTACTTAAGTTTTTGTAAAACCTTTTGGTACATTAGTAAATAATTCTGCGTAGTAACTGCACAAGTGTCAAACTGAATGTAACGGAGTGCGGCGCCGAAGCCGCAGTTTCGTGGAACAGAGCGATTGTTTGGTTCATTCCATCTAGTACGTAAGTACATAGAGATCGTTGCATGACCTGCTTATAACCACAAAGTACGTAAAGCGGCGGTCGCGCGCATAACTATAATGAATAGTCTATAATTAAGGCAAGCAGCTAGTTTTAGAGATTTAAAATTGCTGACAAGAAGACAAGTTCGACGAGAAGGCCAATGTGTTCTGTCGGCCTAACAACTTGTTTTTGTGTACAACAATAGTTTAAGGAGCAAGTGGGTACGAAAGGAAAATAAACAACGTTCCATATTTCCATGAGAAAAGAGGGTAATGGGAGGCGATCATAAATCATGATCGCATTTACATAAAAGGTCAGTGCACTAGCAGCTTGCTGATTTTCCCACTTATAGATTTTTTGGGGCAAATATTGGCGAAGGGTTTTCACTTTATCTATCCACGACGTACGTCGTAAGTTCATACATAAATGACATACCTTATTCCGATCCCAGTGAATTACATACTATGGAGGCTAGGCGCCGAGTGTTTAGTTTTATCTCTCATCGGATCATCATCTTAATCAGTCTGGAAGTTGCAGTTCACCTTAATACACTATTACGGAATCACTTCCTTTACATCTAGCCCGTAACTCACCTCGGAAACCGTCACGGCAGATAAATAATTATTGTCCACGTTATGTTCGCTATGTTATGGTAGTAAAACCCAACGAGCCTGCCGTCCATTAAAGTTATGACCGCTGAATTTTAGCGCCTTCCTCCGTAACCGTCTGAGTTTCATGGGCGGATATCTGTTTGAAATTCAAATAAATATTGACAAATAGCTATTTAAAATGTCATTAAAGCCCATCATAAGTTATTGCCGTGTGGTTCCCGGGCCACCCCTATCTTTCCCGTGGGTGTCGTCAAGGCGACTAAGGGACTGCACCAGGGACGGGCAGCAGCGTTCTCCTGTGTGTGTATGTTAAGATCATTACTGCGATCACCAATCCGCCTGCCAAGCGTGGTGGTTACGGCTAATCCCCCAATGGACAACTTACCAAAAGTGGTTTTCTATTGGGGAGGCCTATGTCCAGCAGTGGACGTAATTAGGATGATGATGATGATGACACACTTACACTCACTACTCACATACACTACACACTTCTTTCTTCTTCACAGCGCTAACACCTAGGCAGCGGTAGTCGATAAAAAAAAACGACGTGTATAAATGTACCAAGTGTACTCATATGCAATAAATGATTTTGACTTTGACACTAACTTAAGTATATAAATCATAGTTTTCTATTGCCATAAGTTATTTATCAACCGACTTCAAAAAAGGAGGAGGTTCTCAATTCGACGGTATGTATATTTAAATTGGAATAATAATTACTTACCATCGTATTACACGGTTCGAAGGTGGAGCCTGGCGACCTGGATTTACAGGTTACTACTATGTAACCTAGTTCAGGCACCAGACTTCACAAACATTTGTGAAGTAAATAAATAAATTTGTAATTTGATATAACTATCACAGCAATAATATAATGTATACAATGAAATGTATCTTAGAGGTATGCCGTCGTGAACTGAACGATGCATACGTGGTATATACATATGTGATACTAGCTGTTGCCCGCGACTTCGTCCGCGTGGTCAATTTAACATCACAATTTATTATGTATTTCCCGTAGAAATGAGATGTTTTATAGCGATAAAAACTATCCTATGTCCTATTCCAGGACCTAATCTATATGTGTGCCAAGTTTCATCCCGATCCGTCCAGTGGTTGAAGCGTGGTTGAGTAACAAATATCCAAACTTTCGCATTTATAATATTAGTAGGAAGTAGAATAGGATTAGAATAGCATAGTTGGAGAAGCTCATCATTTTGGGACAAGTGGAGGGCAGGCGTGCCAGAGGACGAGGTGGTCAGACCCGGTGAGGAGGGTGGCTGGCGGATCTCTATATGAAGCAGTGCGGCTGGCCAATGACCGCTATGCGTGGAGGCGCATTTTATACGGTCGCGATCCTCAGCAGTGAGGGAACGACAGAGAAGAAGCGAGCTCTAGAGCTACTAGGAGGTCAGACCCGGTGAGGAGGTTGGCTGGCGGATCCTTATATGAAGCGGTGCGGCTGGCCAATGACCGCTATGCTTGGAGGCGCATTTTATACGGTCGCGATCCTCAGCAGTGAGCGAACGACAGAGAAGAAGCGAGCTCTAGAGCTACTAGGAGGTCAGACCCGGTGAGGAGGTTGGCTGGCGGATCCTTATATGAAGCGGTGCGGCTGGCCAATGACCGCTATGCGTGGAGGCGCATTTTATACGGTCGCGATCCTCAGCAGTGAGCGAACGACAGAGAAGAAGCGAGCTCTAGAGCTACTAGGAGGTCAGACCCGGTGAGGAGGTTGGCTGACGGATCCTTATATGAAGCGGTGCGGCTGGCCAATGACCGCTATGCGTGGAGGCGCATTTTATACGGTCGCGATCCTCAGCAGTGAGGGAACGACAGAGAAGAAGCGAGCTCTAGAGCTACTAGGAGGTCAGACCCGGTGAGGAGGTTGGCTGGCGGATCCTTATATGAAGCGGTGCGGCTGGCCAATGACCGCTATGCGTGGAGGCGCATTTTATACGGTCGCGATCCTTAGCAGTGAGGGAACGACAGAGAAGAAGAAGAATAGGATTGGGAACATGTATCTCTTTAATCACAGAGAATAACAGCTACAAATAAAAAAAACTGTTTTTAGTAAGTTTTTTTTAAATAACCTAAAATGTCAGTGGTAGCTTCGTCAGCAGGGTTGGCATGTTTAAACATTTGTTTTAAACATGTTTTTTTTATTATTTAAAACATGTTGTTTATTGTTTTAAATTGTTTAAAACATGTTTTATATAAAAAAAACTGTTTTTTATCCAACCCTGTTCGTCAGTACATTTTAGTGGCACGTTCCTTACTGTACTAAAATATACTCTCAACCACTTAACGTTTCACACGTCAAATAGCAGTAACGCGCTTTGTGTGCGCGTGCGCAGCTAATTATTTTATAAATAACGCAGAGATGGGCAATATCACTTGTCGGCTTCTGGTGTTGGTAGCGGGAGATATGCTGAGTGTTCAGTAATGTTTATGTTTCTGCTGAGTTTGGAGGAATTGTTTATATCAAGTTGGGATGGAATAAAATAGAAAGACATAGTAAATTACAAGGCTTGCGACATTTTGGCAGAGCCACAGTCTCGGATTTGAAATCTGACTATGCAGAAATTTTTTCCTGAAAATGTACTATTTTGTATGAAATAAAAACAATCGTCTATATCTTTTAAACGGTAGAAGTACATCTACTGATTTTTGGATATGTGGAGCACAAATTCAGGTACAGGAAACTTCGTGAGGACTTTCTCACTCTGTCTTTACGTCAAATATACATACACGGCGCGGCCCCGGTTGCCGGGGCCAATAGATCAGGGTCGCGAGAGCGATGAGATGCATTTGAGCAGTGCTTTAACAAACTGTGCCAACGGTGCCCAGGTACAGTTCAAGGGCGCAGTTACCGAATACTAAATATACTACGGGTGGTCACCGAGGGGGGGTGGGGGGAAAAAATTGTAAAAAAATGGGTCACGTAGTTTGGGTACATTTCCTTAGCATAAGTCTTACCTTTGATCGCAAATAAAAATTATTTTTATTTTGATTTGACGTTGCCTACTCTAGAATGTAATTTCATTTTATTTCTTATTTGCAATGAACAACCGCAAAGTTACTTGTATGTTTGCTTTTAAACTAACAGTTACTCTAAGAAATACGGGCAAATAAAGGCTCGGGCCATTTCTGTAGCTTAAGCACACGAAACTCGGTCTTGTCCCGTATTAAAAATAATAGCGGGACATGATTTCGCAATTGTCCCGCCAAGTTGACAACGCGACGACGCGACGCCGCCGCCAACAATATCACTGAATTTCACACCTTTATTGCAGACTCGACGAAGTATGAATTCGACGTCGTTACTTGCCTACAACGTTCATAGGGTTGTCTCATGAAGGATTTTGTTATTCTGCAACAAATCAGTAAGACATCCGTAATAGTCAATCCTTTTTAATTTTCAAAAACCGTGTTATAGAACACTATCTATCACTAAGTTAGTATTGGAATCCATATCTCAAATGTATTTTATGAATGTTTGTATATTATTTATATTATTATTTAATAATGTATATTATATTTATATATTATTGGTAAATTGGTAAATATTTATTTATATACTTATATTTTTTATCGTGTATGTTATAATCTATGTAAGTGGGTATATATTTTATATTAGTGTATGTTGTGTATGTTTTTTTTACGTACACCCTATGTCTGCCTCTCTTATTTCAATTATCTCTCTCGCGGGTCTGTTGGAAGAAATCTCTCTCAGAGATAAGTTCGCCCTTTGTACTTGTATTTCTTTTTAATGTATTATTTTTGTTTTATCTGTGTGTGTGCAATAAAGAGTTAAATAAGTTAAAAAAAAAATAAGACATCTTTGGACTTTTTTCATCCATACTTTAAGTTGTCGAGACTAGATCTGAAAATGTCACTGTATTCGATTTCTTTTCCTCCACCTTTTATAAACAAATTCATACCCGAAGACAAAATATAAAAAAAAATTCAAATAGATTTGGACTCAATGACTTCAAACATGTATTTTAATATGGACATATCTCCGGGATCCTGAGATTGATACTGATTGAAATTTTGTCTGCACCTATGTTGTTGACGTTTAACGTTGTCCCTTTCTCTATCGACTATTAGCAGCCCTCTAATAATTTACACATACACACGCACTTATACTATTTATAGTAGGTAATTAAATCTACTCGCATGTATGTATGTGTTCGGGAATTTGATTATAATTTAAATATGAAACAGTTTTTCCGCACGACCTTTTGCATACTAACAAGCTTTCGTGATGCAAATTAGTTTTTAATAGTTTGATAACTTTAGGGCGCGAACCCTGGGTCTGCAATAAGCAATAAAGGCGTCCGTATGCCGCTGCAGCTCAGTGTGTAATGAGCATAATCAAAACTCCGTCCGCCCTACGGATACACTACTTGGGTCGATAGTCAGTAGTCGGTAGTCAGTAGTCTTATCTTATCTTCTTAGGGGGCCAGGAAGACCTGGCGACACTTCGACCCTTCAGGATCTATTGTGCCAAACCCCCGACCACCAACGGTGCCTCAAGCCGATTTGGTGGACTTCACATACGCCTCAGAATTTCTTCTTCGGCATATGCAGGTTTCCTTACGATGTTTTCCTTCACCGAAAAGCATGTGGTATTATAAATAAACCGTACTTAAGTTTCGTGAAACTAATTGGTACGGGCGGGGTTTGAACCCACGACCTCATAAACGTGAGGCCAGTGCACAACCAACCAGTAGTCAGTAGTCGGTAGTCGGTAGTCGCAAGTCGGAAGTCGGAAGTCGGTAAGAATGCATACCCTGCTTGATACATGAAACCAAACATAATTTTTTGACACTATTCTTTTCTCCTTATGGTCCCCGGCTTAGTATGCGGCCACCCCCACCGGCCGTGGGTGACGTCAAGGCGACTAAAGAATTGCACCAGGAATAGGGACGGGTAGCAGCGTTCTCCTGTGTATATTAAAACCTTTGCTGCGATCACCAATCCGCCTGCAAAGAGCGGTGAATCCCCCAATGGACAGCCCACCAAGGCTAATGTTCGGCAGTGGACGTATTTCGGCTGATGATGATGATCATCAGGTTATTTTTGTCTCCACTGCAGGAGCACAACCCTCTCTCATCTGCCGGAGACAGACGGAGGATTTGGCCTACACTCCCCGCGCTGGCCAGACGGGCTGGGAGGCCTGATTGACGTTTTACAATGTATTCCCTTAGTCGCCTTGTACGACATCCACGGGAAGAATTGGAGTGGTCCTATTCTACTCTACCGGAAACCACACGGCATTATGATGATGAACACTAAATTAGTAACAGACGTAGATGACAAAATTGTCAGTACTGTCTCTACAGCATATGCGCTGTCCTCTATTGATGGAATATTTCCGTCGCCTGTGTGGTTGCATATTACGTTTAAAACATAAAACGTTTTGTTGTTTCGAACGAAACGCAAACTGGCGTCGTAAAAGGCAATGTTTCTGTGTACGTACCGCTTTATAGTCCGCGCTTCCCAAAATATACGAATTATACAGGTCTTTAAGGTTAAAATTCCTTTATTATGATGACGTTTTAAAAGTTATGTTTAAAATATAATAGGATTGTGTTGTTTTTAGTGTATCTGCAACATTGCATTTTTTAAAGGCAATTTAATACATTATGCTCAGCACTAAAGCAGTTTATCTTCTTCTTCTTCTCGTGTCGAATGGCTCCATTAGTGATCATGTGCGACCAGAACGCAGCTGCACCGACGGCCTCATCCGTTGCATTACGGAGATCCTGCTCGTCGCAGTAGTGCGGGCCCGCCGGGCACGCCAGGAGGTGCGCCATGGTTTGCGTTGCCGTTCCGCATATGCACTGGGTCTGTGGAGTTGCTTACATCCCCACCTGACAAGGTTCTCCCGGCAGCGGCCGACCCGTGTTCGGAGCCGGTTAAGTGCCCTCCAAGTGGGCCAAGGTAACTTGTGGCCTGCTGGCAGCTCCTCCGCGGGCTGGACAGAAGTCTCAGGTGGGGGGCACCTATCGCGCCAGAGTGTGAGGCGTTCTTTAGGGGCGGAGCCCACTAGTGGTTTTGTGCACCTCACGAAGGTTCTCCGACTCTTTAAACGGGAAGGTGGCAAGTTGTGCTCGTACAATGGATGCCTCGCATCGGACTCCTGTTTTTGCAGTTTATGCAAAATCTTTTATAACAGAGGGATTCCATGGGGTAGGAGCATGGTGTTCACAGGTTCCTCTATTTTTAGGAACCAGTATCAGAAAAGATAATTGTACTCGTTTTTAATTTTATAATTTTTTTTATATTTATTTTATATTTTTGTTTGTGTTGAGATAATAAATACCATTTTTAAATAACTTTAAACTGTATTCATTTGTGCAATAAAATGTTATGTATTGTATTGAGGAAAAAAGTTGCGGCACAGAATTTAAAGTAATTATGTATTGTATTGAGGAAAAAAAATTCGCCACAGAATTTTAAGCAATTTAGTGTGGTAAATACGAAAATAACTTTCAACATCAAAGGACAAGCATTTTACTGTCCTAATAAGAAATTCACAAGAATTAATCAGTAAAAACTAAACATACATAAGTATACTGCACAGAGATTATAAGTGCCTATTTATCATTTAAATTTCCTAATCAGCGCAACCTACAATTTTTCTGGCATAATATTTTCTACCCAAAGGTTGTCTGGAAGAAATCGCTTAAAGCGATAAGACCGCCTAAATTGACTATTTGTAACTTTTATAACGTGTAACTGTATTTGTTTGTGCAATAAAGTGTATTGTATTGTATTGTATAATAATTGAGACATTTTACCCAAGCATAAATAAAAAATATTTGGCCCAGGGTAATTTTTTCATTAATATTCATCTTAAACATCTATACACTCAAATCAATACTAAAAATCTCACCGTACTTTTAAACCTGCAAAAGGGTCGTGACAATTGTAATAAAACTTCAAAAAATATATTCAATTAAAAGTTGTCCCTCAAATGTCAATGGACATTCGACGCAGTTACCCCTCGTCATGACCTTTCCGGGACCTTTGTACAAGGAAACTTGGACAAATTTTCCTCATCCGACCAGTCCATTGCTTTCAATTCACATCCTGCCTTCGGAGCCCCTTTCAAACTTAACATCTCCCAAAAAAACAGGACAAAATACCTTTATTAATAAACAGGGATCGGAATAAGGTACACCGAGAGGAAATGCATTTTGACGTAATGCAAAATTATGTAATAAATAAAATCATAAACATCGCGTGTCTGTACATTGAAGAGTGGGCGTGGGCGTGGGCGTGGGAAAAGGGGAGTGGGTGTAGGTGCGGGAGCGGTAGCGGGAGGGGAGCGGGAGTGGGAGTGGGAATGGGAGCGGACTCTGTAGTTCACGCGAGCGGAGCCGCGGGCACAGCTAGTCACTAATAAATCAGATCCGTATCATAATAAATTGTAAATTCTAAAAAACAATATGGAATTTTTTTTCACGGGATTTTATTAATTGTTTTAATGAAAATCCTAGGAGTCTCAGTACCAATAATTAAAAACTATATAATATCCAATTAAGAAAAGATTATTTTATTTTACTGGTGCTGGGCGGAACATTATTTTATGATTATATTAAATTAGAGTTGTGGCATGTCCATATTTATATTAATGTACGAGTTTATACATAAATGGATGACAAACAAATGATAAATAAATCGAAGAATATCAATATTAACAAACCTAAAAGTAATTTGGTCAGAATCGCCTTGAGAATCGATTGTAACAAAAAAATATGGTGTGGTATTTTGTCCGAATTATACTTAAAATTGAGAAATCTTATGCACCCACTGGTGAATGAAGCTATCGATTGTGACAAGTACAATTTTAAAGGAAGAGTAACCTTAATCTTCATCGTCACTTACCATCAGGTGAAATGAGGTCAAGCGCAAACCATCAGCAATAAAAAAAGCACCTACCTATAGATTCCACATTTTACGTAAGAAAAGAGGACTCTAAATTTTACTACATTTGTCCATTTTTTTAATATAGTTTATATATATATATATATTAATATTATAAACGCGAAAGTTTTTAAGTATGGATGGATGTTTGTTACTCAATCACGCTTCAACCACTGAACAGATCGTGATGAAACTTGGCACACATATAGGTTAGGTCCTGGAATAGAACATAGGATAGTTTTTATCCCGAAAAACTCATTCCTACACGGGAAATACATAATAATTTGTGATGTTAAGTTGTCCACGCGGACGAAGTCGCGGGCAACAGCTAGTTATATATATTTCTTCGTCGATAGCTTGTAGAGAATATAAACTAATTGCGGTGTATCAGCTTTTTGCTCTGCAAGGAGTACCACAGTATATACGACACCACCTAATTCCGACCCCTATTAATAAACAATGAATTCATTTTCATAAAGCCTCCCATACAGAAACAATCTAGTGAAGTACGTGTATCGCACACGGTGCTCTCGCTTATATAATATTTATTGGCTCGCTCTCGGGCGGGGCAGGGGTAAGGGGTGAGAGGAGGACAATGGAGGAGTTTTTCACAGCAATTTATTACAGACCACTAGGCACCAGGAGCATTTGCAGAATGCTGAGAATCTAGAATTCAGCGAATGAAAGAGGTAAGGACTGAGATTTCTGTTTCCTCTAAGTACGAAATGGAACTATATAGAGTGGTTAAGCATTGGCTATATTATCTGTGACTCGTGTTTTAGATCGTTTATAGCCATTATCGCTTCTGAATTTGGGCTGTGTTCTACCCACAGATTGCATTGACGCCCTGAGATGTTATATGCCTGCAATTATATATTATATAATCTGATGAGGTGAACAATTATTTCCCTAACTAATCGTGGTACCTCAACAAGGCGGCGATGTTGTTCGCAACACATCACGTCAAGGGGTATCACGGGGCGAAAAGCGGACGAAGGAAAGCCACTTTGCAGTATTACATTGCGCTGTGATACATCGTCTCTGCCTGCCCCTCTGGGACCAAGGCATGAGCATTATGTATGTAAAGTACGTCAGTCGAACGTCAGTAACTTAGGATGCAGGTGTAAGAGGGATTTACACTGTATCGTTTCCTGACGATGTTTTTATCTTTACAGTTTGAGAGAAGTGAGTAAATGTAGGTACTGAATTGTTTTCCTAACTTACGTCAGGCCTATCTAACTCAGCACTTTAGGTGCGTAGTAATATTTAGTATTCCCGCCGTGTGGTTTCCGGTAGAGTAGAATAGGACCACTCCAACTCTTCCCGTGGATGTCGTACAAGGCGACTAAGGGAATACATTATAAAACATCAATCAGGCCTCCCCAACCCATCTGGCCAGCGCGGGGAGTGTAGGCCAAATCCTCCGTCTGTCTCCGGCAGATGAGAGAGGGTTGTGCACCTGCAGTGGAGACAAAAATAACCTGATGATGATGATGATGATTTAGTATTCTCTGCTTTATCACTGAGAAAATAATAAGTAGCACTCCTACTTATATAAGGAGCGCCCCTACTTACATAATAAAAATATACCACTATTACGTAAATAGCCGCCCCCATTATAAATGGTATTGCCTACAACTGATTCAGTAGCCAGCCACGATACTAAGTAACCACAATACTCAGTAATGTGGCCGGCTACTGAATCGTGGCTTAGAATAGGGCCACCCCAAATCTTCCTGTGGGTGATGTCAAGTCGACTAAGAGGGTGCAGAAGTGATATCCTGTGTATATTAAGATCATTACTGCGATCACTAATCCTTGCCAAGCGTAGTGATTATGGCAAATCTCCCAATGGAAAACACACCAAAAGAGACATTCTATTGGGGAGGCTTATGTTCAGCAGTGGACGTATATATATTATAGGCTTGATGATGATGATAAGTGGGAGCGCTACTTATTTTTTCTCAGAGTAGGTATAAAAAAATATCTACGCTGCGTGGCCCCGATTGCCGAGGCTCCGGAATGTGCCTGATTTAGCAGTTCTACGTAAACTTTGACTTACTTCCATGCGCATAGGATTCGTTTGGCTTGCATTGAATTTTGTTGTGTGCCTACTATTACTTAACTCTGTGCTTAGGTCGCAGATGGACGTTCATTCATATCTTCTAAGGGTTAATGACATGACTTAGTCAATATTTGCCCATTAATATGCGATATGAAATACTTTAACTACTGTAATATCAAACTTTAGCTATTCAAAGTTTCTTGAATAATTTCAATATCTACCACCTCGTAACATAATCTTGTTTGTCTGCAATATTCTATGATAGCTAAACAAATTTTCAGAAGTTTGGAGACGACCGCACATTTGATCTAATATGATATGAGATATTCTAATAGATAAAAATGTAAACTTCGCGTGTCTGTACATTGAGAGCACTTGCAAAAAATATTGGGGAGTCTAAGGATAAGTAATAGAACACTTTTCGATCATTTTTGAAATTTCTGTCTGTCTGTTTGTCTGTTAGTTTGTGCACGTATCACGTAAAAAACTGAACCAATCGGATGGAGTTTTCTGAAACTTAGTTCGTAGTAACAAATAAGCTTAATTTCATCGCAATCGGTAAGCTGAATCAAAAGTTATGCGAATTTATAGTTTTCAAAAACTCACACACAGTACATTGGTATGCAACAAAGTAATACTCGGCTTTGGATTGCGATGAACTACATTTGGAGCGACGAGGGTAAGAGAGAAAGAGGTTTGAGGGGAGGGTTATTTTATTTCTTAGGGGAGCTTACAGCTACAATTACAATATACATTTTCAGGTAGAAACTAAAAGCCAATTAACAGCTACCACATACGACAAGTTACAGATTTTTTTTATTTTGACTCGCACAGCATACGTAACAAGGGCAGCGTTGAGAGTATAGTTGAGGACAGGGTTAAGGGGAGTAGACATGGACCTGAAGCGGGAGGGGGGGGGGGGAGGGGGGAGGGGGGGGGAGGAATTAACACTTAATCATTTTCAACGGTCGTGTGGTTTCCGGTAGAGTAGAATAGGACCACTCGAACTTTTCCCGTGGATGTCGTACAAGGCGACTGAGGGAATATATTATAAAACATCAATCAGGCCTCCCCAACCCGTCTGGCCAGCGCGGGGAGTGTAGGCCAAAGCCTCCGTCTGTCTCCGGCAGATGAGAGAGGGTTGTGCTCCTGCAGTGGAGACAAAAATAACCTGATGATGATGAAGATGAATTTTCAACATTATTTAATTCTGTAGTCCACGCGAGCGGAGCCGCGGCCATAGTAAAAGCGGAAGGTTGACTTATTGAGTGGCAGTACAAAGTGTGAAGTTTGGAGAAGTTACTAACCGTTGTACCTTTCGTTTTAATATTCACAAGAATGGCTGGTAGAGATGCCTTTACGGGATCTACCTAACTTTGAAATTTTTTGTTAACTTCGACTTTCTTTTTTTATTCGAATATTTCTTTGGCTTCGTTTTGTTGTTATTTTTTATTCACGCTCAAGAAAACATTCTGTTTATATAAGTGAGAAAATTTGTCAAGAACTCGTTTCTGGAACTTATATAAAACGTCAATTCATAAAAGAGTAACTTTTATCGTTTCTGTTTCAATGCTTTCTATTTCAAAGAAATCACAAGTACTCAAATTCTTTTCATAATATATTAACCGAACGTAAGAAATTTAATATGCTGATTGAGGGAATGTACCCAAACTACGTGACCCATTTTTTACAAGTTCCCCCCCTCGGTGACCACACGTAGTATATGGCAAAACCCCTCCCCCTCTAGTTTTCACGTAATAATGCATAGATATGGTTTCAAATTAGTTTTTGCGAACAGAAAGTTAAAAGAAAAAAAATTGCTTATATTTGTCTTTATTAATACGGCGCTTGCCGCGTGACGCCAAAAGTGCGGGCATTCTTAATCATAAGTGCATGTGAAAAAAATATCATCAAGAAGAAAAAACTGTCAGTTTTTTAATCGTCTGACGTCTGTGTTGCCACTTGTGAGTTTAAAAAGCGCTAAAAACTGCGCACCATATTTGAATATAGCTCGGAAAAGCGCGAGATTTCCCTAGAGGATATATTGACTACGTGACGAAATCCAACCCCCCCCCCCCCCGCCCCCAACCCTGTGACCAAGCGTGGTATTTTGAAGACCCCCTCCCCCCTAAACGGGTCACGTGGTTTGGGTACGTTACCTAAGCATATTTACCCCTTACTGCATAGTATCCCATATCGGGTACGAACAGATTTTCTAAAATCTAAAAATTATGATTTTTTTTTTATTTTTTACGGCTTGCCGGAGCTACAATCTACAAAAAAAAATTTAGGATCCTTCTTGCAGGCTGAACATCTCTAATTATTACTAAAGATTGAAATACAATCATAATAGAAGCGTGGGGAAGGACTTCATCCCCATCTAGTAGACACACCACGCTCTCGCAAGAAGCGTTTTGCTTCCTCTTTCATAACGCGAACTGCTAAGGAATGGAACTCCCTACCAGCTTGGGTATTTCCGGACAACTACAACTTGGATCTTTTTAAAGGAAGAGTGAATAGGCATCTTTTGGGTAAGCGCGCTCCACCTTTGGCCTCATCATCACTTACCATCAGGTGTGATTGAGGTCAAGCATAAACCCATCAGGAATAAAAAAAAGATGTTTGTGCAGGGTTTACTAAAGGGTTTGTTTCTAAAGGCCTAAGTCCAGCAGTGGACATAAACAGCAATTAATTATGAAGTATCTCAAGTAGGTCGACTGCTACCCTAATCCCACTGGCTGGAGATCAAACAGGCGGTAATTAAGCTCGTCATGTATAGCGGGTGCTCCTAATCTGCGTATCGGGCCCGCGCCCCGTGACCCGTGAACGTGTCCCGGTGGATCACTGCCACTGTCTCTCATAAGCCCCGCTATTGAAATACATCCTGTATAGAATTGAAGGTCTTGAACTAATCAATTAAGATGTATGGTAACTTAGTCGGCGTTGTATCTGCCTTACGTTTGAGCAACGATCTCCATGTATTACTAGATGGAGCGTTCCAAACAATCGCTCTGTTACACGCAAGTAGCCACAACTCTTTCACATTCACCTTGGAACTTGTGCAGTTACTACTCAGAATATTTAATTATTTACTAAATATTGACATTATTTAACCGTAGCGTCAATATTTAGTAATAATTAAATGTTCTGCGTAGTTTCATTTCATTGTGAATGTGAAAGAGTTGTGGCTACTTGCGTGGAACAGAGCGATTGTTTGGAACGTTCCATCTAGTAGTACATAGAGAGAGATCTTTGGTTCAAAATCTGATGAGTGGTATGGTAAGCGAATTATTTAAGTGGTGATAGCAACAGAATAGGTGTTTTAGTAGTAAAGATAATTAATACCTAATCAAATGAACCGTGGCTAGTCAATTCATTTTAGATAATATTTCATATTTCCTCAAATATCCTCTAATGTTATAAACGCGAAAGTTTGTAAGTATGGATGGATTTTTGTTACTCTTTCACGTAAAAACTACTGAATGATGATGTGAACGTCTGAGATATTTATTATTATACAGAGGAGAACGCTGCTTCCCGTTCCTGGTGCAGGTGCAATCATCATCAGGTTATTGTTGTCTCCACTGCAGGAGCACAACCCTCTCTCATCTGCCGGAGACAGACGGAGGATTTGGCCTACACTCCCCGCGCTGGCCAGACGGGTTGGGGAGGCCTGATTGATGTTTTATAATGTATTCCCTTAGTCGCCTTGTACGACATCCACGGGAAGAGTAGGAGTGGTACTATTCTACTCTACCGGAAACCACACGGCAAGTGCAATGTGGTGGCCCTATTCATGTAATACAAATAGCCTACAAAAAACACCGTCAATATAAAAACCGAGCCCCAAAATCCCTTAATTCGGAAATCACGACGCTCTGCTTACGAATAAGACGCGACAAATCCCCAACTACTTAACTAAGGCGGGTCCCCAATCCGTTTCATTACGTTCGATTACGCTCATCCCCGTGCTTGTCTGTAGGAGGCAAAAAACAATAGGGGATTTAATTTCCTGCCGCCAGCATCGCCATGAAATATCATTTTAATCCTAGCACGGCCGCCGCTGAATATTCAATGAACGCCACTGGATATAACTACGGCATTTTATTCCAGGTTTTATATAAAATATCAAGTGTTGAGCTCGGACGTCCCCGGATATTTTTAATCTACTAAGTTCACTGAACTGTACATGAATAGGGATGAACGTCATACCTATTCGAGTCGGAACCTTTCATGTTAAGTTACGTCAATGTACAGTGCCCTCCAGAACTTCATTACCCTTAACATACATACGCAATGCCTAAGCCACGGTCCCAGATGCAGGAAGAGACGTTGTATCGTCACTGCGTGATCCTTCGTTCACTTTTCGCCCCGTGATACCACTTGGCGTGATGTGTGGCGAACAACATCGCCGCCTCCGTGTTGAGGCATTGCGATACCACGATTAGCTAGGGAAATTCTTGTCCACCTCATTAGAGCCCCGCATGACTCCGGGATGTCGGCACACTTATGACCAGGCTAGCCCCTGGATACGCATCCATCGGCACGGCAGACCTTCGATTGGCGGACGGGACAGGGATCGAGGTAGACAGGAGATGGAGGCATGGGTAAGGAGTATAGGTTAGGTAGGGATACCGCTATTACGGAAGGATAGTGGGATTGTGGTAGTCAGACCTGGTGAGGAAGGTGGCTGGCGGATCCCTATATGAAGCGGTGCGGCTGGCCAATGACCGCTATGCGTGGAGGCGCATTTTATACGGTCGCGATCCTCAGCAGTGAGGGAACGACAGAGAAGAAGTGGGATTGAACCAGCGATAATTCGGGAAGCCTGCACTTACCGCTGGATATCACCGGACAGGCAACTACTAGAACAAAGTCCCCTAACCTTTAACAACTTTGCGGTCAGGCGATGAGAAGTGACACTGCGACTCAATAAACGCTACGCAGCTGTAGTTGTATGACGCGTCTACTGCACCCAGCGCAACAACATAGTCAGTCGATCGAGAGAGGGACAACCTTATATGTGAACAACATAAGTGCTTCTCTTTCAAACTTATAGGATCGATCTCTCTGCAGCGGTCGTAGTAACTTTGTACCGGCATTCCAGTATTGCATACTGCCGTGCTCTATTTTGCGGGCGACGTTATACTGGGGGGAGGGGGGGAGGGGAGGGGGAGGGGGGGATGGGGGGAGGTAGTGTCGCTTCATTACGTATTTTTATGCAAAGTGTCCAATACGAAAGCGAAGTCGCCGAACATTTTTTAATCTAGTCCGGGAGCCAACCGACCGCGTGGACCATTCTGTCTCGACTCCACGTCTCCACTCGACTGTTCTTTATTTCATTACTCTTCGAAACGTCTTATTGAAACCTTCCGTTTTTATTGCTCGAATAATCTTGTTATTTTGCATTACAATCGGAGCTCCTTCCTTGAACTGCCTTTGTTCAATTTTATTTAGAAATACGTGAAAATATTTAGTGTTTGTTTTTAGCGAGTTGATTTGACTTTAGCCAGTCATTGTCTTGGAAAAAACGAAGAGAAATATTTTATTTTCAGACATGCCATAACTCTGGATAGTTAGCTTCACATAAAGAAAATAATATTTACAAATACAAATTTAGATTTTAATGAGATATGGGCTCCATTCTGAAGGCACAACGTTAAAATTTGACAGCACTAAAACTGTTGCTATCCTTGTCACACAGTATATGAAGATAAAGACGAAACCAATTTTAGAGCTGTCAAATTTTAAATGTGTGCCTTCAGAATCGGGCCCATTAATTAAGTTATTAATATACTGCGGTACCTGTATCAAAATTTGAAATTGTCTTTGTTTTTTGTTTCACTTTGTTTTGATCATGTGTAAGATTTAGAAAAAAGGCCACCGCAGCTAATCCTACTAATATTATAATTGCGAAGGTTTGGGTATTTAGATGTTTCGATGTTTGTTACTCGATCATGCTTCAACCACTGGACGGATCGTGATGAAACTTGGCACACATATAGGTTACGTCCTGGAATAGGACATAGGTTAGTTTTTATTCCGAAAAAACATCCCATTCCTACGGGAAATACATAGTAATTTGTGATGTTAAGTTGTCCACGCGGACGAAGTCGCGAGCAACAGCTAGTTCTTAATATACACAGGAGAACGCTTGACGACACCCACTGGAAGATTAGTATCAAACTGGAGCTCGATATATATAGAACGTATAAGACGAAAGTCAGTTTCCGAAAACGTTTTCAATAAAATTGAACTTTCCATGCACGTGCTTCTCATTAGAGCAAAACAAACAAAACGCGAGACGCACATCTGAGATTTATATCTTCACATTATCGACGCGATAAGACGCGGCGCGGGCCTCTAGAAAAAGTTAAATCAAAAACGTGAGCGCGACAAACAAGAGGCCGGGGGACACGGGGCGGTGTGAGACGCGGGGGGCGCAGAAAAAGTGTCGCGCTACGATTTATCGCGTCCGCAACGTGTCGCGGGACTCGCCACTCCCACCAACGGGTTACAGCTGATCTTAAACAAAGGGAAATCTTTGGTATATGTACGTACTCACCAGAAATTACGTGCTTCGCCTGCCCGAGATAAACAGACCACCCCTGGGGATAGACGACTTCATACAATTTGTACGAGTTGGTCCCGGTCTGCATGTTATATTTGTTAATTGTCCTGCCCTTGTTTAATTTCCATAGCACAAGATAAAAATCCTAGATTGGGATTAGACTATCGTTTATACGTAGATGCAACGATCTCTATGTACTACTAGATGGAGCGTTCCAAACAATCGCTCTGTTCCACGCAAGTAGCCACAACTCTTTCACATTCACTTTGAAACTTGTGCAGTTACTACTCAGAACATTTAATTATTTACTAAATATTGACATTATTTACCCGTAGCGTCAATATTTAGTAATAATTAAATGTTCTGCGTAGTAAATGCACTAGTTTCATTGTGAATGTGAACGAGTTGTGGCTCCTTGCGTGGAACAGAGCGATTGTTTGGAACGCCCCATCTAGTAGTACATAGAGATCATTGCGTAGATGTAGGTACCACCAAAGATAATATATACTAGAGTAAGATAAGCAATCCCCTAACAAAAAGTGTTAATCTAAAATTGGTAGCATAAACTTAGATGGCGCATTTGCTATCCAATTCTAAAAGTATTATCTAAAATCCGCACGGCGCTGGTGTATTTAGTGCACTGTTTCTAGTTGTGGCGAAGGTAAAAAGTGGTAACACTACCCGTCGCTAGATGTCATTACATGTAATCACCTAATGAGTTCATGAACGTGTTACGTAACAGATGGCGCTAATACGAAACTAGTTACAATCTGTCACAACTTTCATAGTAACAACAGTTATATGAAACGAACTAATGTCAGTTATACCTGTCTTGCTTTAACATAGATACTTCTCATTCACACCCCTAGCCGCCATGCCCGCCATGTTTCTTATTGCAGTGTTGTTCTTTGAATTTCTTTTTAACCGACTTCAAAAAAGGAGGAGGTTCTCAGCTCGACAGTATGTTTTTTTTAGTATGTTACGCGATTACTTCGCCAATTCTGAATGGATTTTGATGTTTCTTTTTTTGTTTGGTAGGTTATACTTCAGAGGTGATTCCATATACATTTTATCGACATGGAGGAAATGGGCTGGCGGGATTTTATCTCAAATAACCAAATGTATTTTTTTCAGTACTTTCTGATCCTATTTCTTTCAAATCCGATCCATAAATTCCTTTAATGAGTCATTAATATTACATGTAGGTATATACATCTCTGTGTTATGGAAACAAAGTACCTAAGGAAAGGACAATTCAATATAACATCCAGACTCGAACCAACTTGTACAAATTATATAAAGTTCCCTGCCCCCAGTGAGAATCACGAGTCCTGACTCACTCACTCTAGTACATAAATATTATCTTTACTACAACGATCTCTATGTACTACTAGATGGAGCGTTCCAAACAATCGCTCTGTTCCACGCAAGTAGCCACAACTTTTTCACATTCACAATGAAACTACGCAGACATTTAATTATTTACTAAATATTGACATAATTTAACCGTAGCGTCAATATTTAGTAATAATTAAATGTCTGCGTAGTAACTGCACAAGTTTCATTGTGAATGTGAAAGAGTTGTGGCTACTTGCGTGGAACAGAGCGATTGTTTGGAACGCTCCATCTAGTAGTACCTACATAGAGATCGTTGCTTTACTATGACCTGTAAACTTGTTTTTCTTATCTTCTAGGTAACTAAAATTGAAATACAATCGCAATTGCACAGTGCTCTGGTAAATCAAGCCGAGGTAGATATCTAGATATTTAAACAGGTCACTGACCTGAGGTCAGCTGTTCTTTCTCGTTCCATTTGTTTTTCACAGTTGCGAAATATGTTATGTTTGGTAGCGATTACTACTAGTAGTGCAGTCAAATTCCGAATTGTGACCATCCCTAGCACCTTATTATTATAGCCATAAAGTAAAAATTAAAATGAACATGGTTATTTATCATATCAACCGAAAGTACCAAATAGGCATGACGAAAGATTTTGAAATCCTCTTCCGTAATGTAGGTACACATTTACTATTTACGAAAAAACCTTTATTTCGGTATAAAACTTAAGTTTAACGGAGTTTAAAGCCATTTTGATAATATTTTTCAATATTGCGCGCAAACAGCTCGCAGCTGTCATGGCGTCGGCTCTGACGTCACGGTTAGGTAAACATGTCATTGTGTCTATGCGTACGAAGAAAGTCAACAAAATATTCAATTAATTCGTGTGATAAAAATGAATTCCAAAGTTTATAAGTGGTGTGCAGTACTGCAGTGTAAAAACACATCAATAAAAACACCCAACAAAGTGTTTGTACATGTTCCAAACAAGTTATGAACAAGAGATAAATGGTTTGGTTAAAGCTCGCACGGCGAAACAACGTAGTCACGAATTCGCCACTTTATTTCTGTGAAGACCACTTTGATGTGAGTATGTTATCATATATTGATAGATATTATACTTAAAATGTTTGTTTGATATGAAATAGTTGAAATATTGAGGCTATGGAATAACTAATTTATTGAGGTTATGTTTGTTTTGGTCTTGGCCATCATTCCTAATAACAATTTTAATCGTTTACTTTTCTTTTTCCAGTTGCCAAATGATATGGAAAATTATATGGAGTATCATGTGATGGGGTCAGTATCACAAGTACGTATGAAACCAGGATGTATGCCCCATAAATTTATATGCCAACCAGACAGGAAAACACGAACATCTGACACAACAGAGCGACCCTATATAGCTAAGAAACGAAGAATTATGATTCTTGAATAGTGTAAAAAGGAAATCGAAGAAAAATGTATAGTTACAAAACAATCAAGTTTTGAAGAAATTGCATCCGGTGGTTCAGGTATTTAATATTAACTTATTTATTAGAATATAGCATTGAAAAAGTTAATTTAATTCTCAGTGTTATTACATAGGTACATTGTTGGTACACACAAAACTACATAGATTTTTCTGTGACCTAGTAATCTCCTATTTGTGTTCATAATTATAACATTGCACTTAAATAATAAAATATTTGTTTTACAGTTCAGCAGAATGTAGAAGTTCCCCAAGTAACACCAAGAGTGTTGGATAAATCAATTCAAGTACACACATGGAAAACATTCAGAAGTAAAGCTAACCAAACAATAGTCAGTTCAGTAAATCAGATGACATCACCATTGAAGCCGTTTCTACATTCTGTCTCTACATCACCATTTAAAATCAAGCATCAAGGTGTTAATAGTAACATGCCTATCTTAAGTTTGGTTAAAGTTCTTGATGATGTGATAACTATAGCTTGTGGTTTGATTAATATACAAGATCCTCTTATTAAATAAAACACAAATGAAATTACTGCATTTTTATTTCCTATTCTATACTTTATATATAATAATGGATACACATAAGTTTTTTCAAAATTTAATAACACTTTCAAGCCTGACATATATTGCTCATCAAAAGTTATACATATAATTTCTATATTTTTATTAGTAGTAAAATTTGGGTCTGCGATGCTGAAATAACACTTATTTAGACCACTAACCCACTAACACCAACATGTACCTAACATTTGCATTTGAACCTGGGCAAAGCATTTCTTGCTGTGTTTCCCATTTTTTATATAATTGAGATACGTTTTGTTGCTTATGGGACATTTTATATCCACAATGCTATCTTGACATATTCCATCAGGGGAACCTGCTATCATTGGATATTTTTGAGATATGAACAGTCCAGTATTCTTGATTTTTTTTCCCTAGTTTCTTGCTTAATATTTCCCGTTTCATTGCTGGTGTGTCTTAATCGCCCAACATTAATACATCAATCCTGGGCAAATTTGAGCTATTTGCCTTAACAAAGCTTGGTTCCATTGTTATAGTACAGTGGAGTCGATAAATCACACGTAAAAGAAAAAAAAAGCAATCCAAATGCGTAATCAGTAGTATCACGAAGTTAGTATCTAAACTTCTTGAGTAGTATTCACAACAACTAGGGATCCGCAAAAAGTATCGATACCTGAGTAGTATCGATACTTTCGTTACGATACCAAGTATTTTCGTACTCGATACTTTTGTTACGATACTTTACTAGGTATCGATACTTCGTCACATACTCGATACTTTTTGGTGTACCGATACCAGACCTACTTTGTTTTGCGTATCGCCCAGCGCCAGGGATGAGAATACGCCAGCGCAAGCTCCGTGTGTAAATGCGGCAAACCGCATTGTATACTCATAGAGTGTCATCTCATTACCGTTCTCTTCTTTCTTGCTTTGCTGATGCATAACGACCCTCTCGGTCGAGATTTAGAGGAAACCACTATCTTATTAAAATATGATGTCGTTGCATGGAGACAAATTACTTTTTATGTCTGATTTTGGTCTGATTGCAGTGATAAAGACTAGGGGTTTAAAAAGAAACATATTTACATCTACCATTAAGTCAATGTTTATTGTAATAAATAAATAGAGACGGAATATTATTATTATACCAATAATAATATTCCGTCTCTATTTATACTATTTTTATTATTAGTTTTGAGGTTTCTAATGTGATGAAAAAGTACTCGATACTGAGTAGTATCGATACTTTTGATTCGATACTATCGTCGGTATCGATACTTTTGATGCGATACTGGTATCGAATACAGTATCGTTACTTTTATTTTTTTGCGTATCCCTAACAACAACAAAACACAGAGAATGACAGTATTGTTTACCTAGGCGTGACGTCATGCACTGTGATTGGTGTTTCAGTCAAAATGGCCGATTGCAGTATTTTAATTAATGTTTTATTTTATTGAAAATCTTAATAATCTGAACCTTTTAAATAAAACTAAACCAGTGTATTAAATTCTTTTAATATGAATTTTCCCCTAACATCATTAAATCGACGATTTTTGGATACTATCGATCCATACCATTTTTAGTTTCGCTTTGCTTAAGTACTCAATTTATATTTTTACTATGGGTAGAGGTGATAATAAGGTAATAATAATTTAAAGTTAAAGTTGCAAACTCAAATTCGAAATATAATTTTTAAAGTTTTCATTTGTAGCTCAGATTTGTACAACAAAAACGCGATGCAAACGTCAAATGATGTTCCGTTCCGTAAGCTAAGATTTCGAGATATAATTTTTGAGTTTTCATTTGTAGCTTATATTCGTACAACAAACACGCGATGCAAACGTCAAACGACGTTCCATTCCGTTAATAGCTAAAGAAATGTCACTTCTTATGCATCAATGTATTCAAAGATATGAGCTATTTGGGTAAGCGAATGAATTACAGCAAACATGAAACGAAATGTGTTTGACAGCAAAGCTGTTATTTAATGAAATTGAGAGTTACTGTTCATTACCTGCTCGTCGTAGTTTATAATATTATCATTGTACTAAGTAATATATTATAGGTATTATCATCATTGATTACATACATGTCTTGTTATTTACGTAAACGCCATCTATTGGGGTTTGTAAATGCTATAACATTATGAAAGATATAACGTCATACGACTATTCGACCATAGATGGCATAAAAGTCAAATTTTTCAATATTCTTATCGAATTGTGATAATTCGTTACCTGTAGCGCGATCTAGTGGACCGTTAAGTAACTACAGCTTGATTGACGCAACCAATAATCACATTTGCGGCCCTCGGTACCACCCACCGATGTTGATGAAACTTCTTGGTGCCTAAATTGATTAATTTTGCAAAAGTCAAAGTCAAGTCAAAATCAATGAGTACATTTGGTACATTTATAAACGTCAATCCGCCATTCATACTTTTGGTAGAAAACATTGAAATAAATAAATAAAACTCTCCCGTGGATGTCGTACAAGGCGACTAAGGGAATACATTATAAAACATCAATCAGGCCTCCCCAACCCGTCTGGCCAGCGCGGGGAGTGTAGGCCAAATCCTCCGTCTGTCTCCGGCAGATGAGAGAGGGTTGTGCTCCTGCAGTGGAGACAAAAATAACCTGATGATGATGATGATGAAATAAATATCACTATCAATTTTAATCCCGCTCCCATTACAGCCAAATGTAGTCCTACTCATCGCAATGTGAATTATATTATAATTATACTTCGTTGTTATATTGAATATCTGCTAATGCGTATTTAAAACAAAAAATTCCCATAACTTTTAAATGAGTATGCCGATTGAGATGAAATAAAAACTAAATGTTACTCCAAGTAAGCTATATGTTTCTGTGAAAAGTCAATCAAAATCGGTTCAGTAGTTTTTACGTGATACGTGCACAAACTAACAAAAACGGACCAAAATTTCAAAAACGATCTTATTGTGTTCTATAACTTATCCTTATACCCTCAAATATATTTTTATGTAATTTTTTTTTATGTATAGACATGTGAACTCTACGTTTTTAATTATTAGATGCGTTAGCTTCTAAGATACCTATACTTTTAGGCTTAAAATCCAGGAATGACATCTCAATTACGTGGAGTGGTAATTTATTGTACCTACAAGCCTTGGTCCAGTTTGTCTTTATTTCTTATCTCAATGTATACGCTACAACAAACTACCAGAGGAAATCTTAAATATGACGGACAGAAAGTTTAAGATTCACATTAAAAAACCACTTTGTAAGAAAGCCTATTATAAAATAAACGATTATTTGAATGACAAAGATGCCTGGTACTAATGTTAATTCAGCTTCGCAAAATCTTTATAAATTGTATACAAACGTGATTTTTAAAAGATGTGTTGCGTGAAGATTGTTGCGCCGTTTCTTCTTCACAGCGCTAACACCTAGGAAGCGGTAGTCGATAAAAAAATTACGTGTATAAATGTACCAAGTGTACTCATCTATACATATAATAAAAGAGTAGAAAAAACAAAAGAAAAGCGAATCTGTACATTGAAGTTAAAAAAAAAATTTCACTGCCCGGACATTACTGAAGACCAGTAGAGTCCAAAAATATAATTAAAAAAATTCTTATCTGTCTGTATGTATGTATGTATGTACGGGCTAATCTTGGAAACTGCTGAACAGAATTTGACGGCGTTTTCACTGTTTAATAGCTTTGAGTTCGGGCCTCATACTGGTATAAGTCATATCTCAATAAAATGTCAGGATGCTGATATACAAGTTGACCTCTCATTTCATATCATTTGTATGAAAGTGTAGTTCAGCATTACTGGTCGTTGCAAGAACTTGACAGAAAGTGACAGAGATGTTTTAAAGCTCATTTATAGATTTATTTTAGCTGATGTTTTTCAGGTATTTCCACAAGTCTCGATACAAAAAGTTCGCTATTCGATAATTAGTGGCCCTGTATTAGACCGGTGATCGTCGACAATGTCAATATCGAAGCTGTTCAGGAGTACTGCCTAGGACAGACAATATAGTTGGGTAGGATCAATTTCAAAACTGCGTCAAGTCTTTACGTCACCTATTCCACAATGTTTAAAGACAAAAATCTTTAATCAGTGCGTCCTGCCTGTCATGATTACAGCGCGGAGACGTGGACACTGATGGTGGGCCTGATCCACAAGATTCAAGTGGCTCTGCGAGCCATAGAGAGGGCAATGCTCGGGGTCTCTATGAGGGATATGATTCGTAATGAGGAGATCCTATGAATAACGAAGGTGACCGACATAGCCGAAAGAATTAGTAAGCTGAAATGGCAGGTCACATCTGTCGTAGTACCGAACGGCCGTTGGGGCAGACGGGTTCTAGAGTGAGACGCGACGTCCCACGCGCAGGGTGGGACGCCCTGCCGCCAGGTGTATGGACGACCTGAAGATGGTGGCCGGAAGCGGCTGGATCTGTAGGGCGTTGTGGCATTCATTGGGGAAGGCATGTCCAACAGTTTGACAGACATTTTGTTGTACAGTTAATTGGATATGCAACATAGGAAGGGAATAGGAGGGGAAGGAAGTCGGATGGAAAAGAATAGAGGGATTAGGGTAAGAGAGGAAAGATGAGGGGGTAGTGGTAAATAAAGGGTGTAGGAGGAGTAGGGAGAGGGAAGGGGTGGGGGAAAGGGTTTTCAACGTGGTGGGAAGGGAATGGAGAAGGAAAGAAAGAAAGGGTATGGAAAGGACAAATTGGAGGGGGGGGAAGGAAATATCACCTAATTTGCACAATATCAAAATATATATTTTTTTATTGATTATATGATAATCTTTTAATTCATGATAAATGTAAATGTCAACTTTATTTAAAAAAAGCGGCCAAGTGCGAGTCGGATTCGCCCATGAAGGGTTCCGTAGCAGCAAGTAACATAATATAAAAGTTATTGTAGTTCGTTGTAACTGTGATCGATGTTTTAATAATAGTATTGTGGTTTACGATTTATGACGTATTAAAAAAACTACTTACTAGATCTCTTTCAAACAAATTTTCGGTGGAAGTTTGCATGGCAATGTACATCATATATTTTTTTTAGTTTTATCATTCGCTTACAGGGGGGGGGGGGGGGGGGGACACATTTTACCACTGTGGAAGTGTCTCTCGCGCAAACTATTCAGTTTAGAAAAAAATGATATTAGAAACCTCAATATCATTTTTGAAGACCTATCCACACGTATGGGTTTAATGAAAAAAAATTTTGAGTTTCAGTTCTAAGCATGGGGAACCCCCAAAATTTAATGTTTTTTTTCTATTTTTGTGTGAAAATCTTAATGCGGTTCACAGAATACGAGTCCACTTACCAAGTTTCAATAGTAAGTTCTTATGGTTTCGGAATAAAGTGGCTGTGACATACGAACGGACAGACAGACAGACAGACATGACGAATCCATAAGAGTTCCGTTTTTTGCCATTTGGCTACGGAAACCTAAAAAACTGTGGTCCAACGGGCGAAACCGCCGCCGGAACGCTAATTTTTACCAGACTTCAAAAAAGGAGGTTCTCAATTGGATAGTATGTTTTTTTATGTATAATAATATTTTTAATGCATAACCAGATTAATAGATTTCTTTTAGGATTTAGTAACACGTAATACATAAGAATGTGTAATGTTAAGTTGTCCACGCGGACGAAGTCGCGGGCAACAGCTAGTATGCAATAAATGATTTTAACTTTGACTTTGACTTCTTGTGTTTTTATGATGTATGTCTTGAATTTGGATTTATTACACAGAATTTCAATTTTGCAGTACCGTATAAAAATTTGCTTAAATATTTTTTTTTATTATTAACAACACACCAATTGCCTTACGGAATCCTTATTAACCTCATCAAAACTCGTTGGCCTCGTTTCCGTGACGTGACGTAGCATGTATGGCTGTGTAGCGCCTCTACGTCGTAGCGGAGGCCTCTACGTAAACTGGAGCTACGATCTGCACTCAGCGAATATAACCTCGTATGGTTTAAGCCTTTTCTGGCTTATACTTCCACGTGAAGTAATATAATAGGCTTCCTACTGACTTTCCACACCTATTAACGAAACTCGCGTCCTAAACTCGAACGTAATTCCAATACAAATCAAGGTTAGGGCATAAATTAACAAACTAGGGAACGTACCCAAATTACGCGACACATTTTTAAAAAAAAATTACCGCACCCCCCCCCCCTCTCGGTGCCCACCCTTAATATATGCCAATACACCCCCCCCCCCCCTCCCCCTCTAGTTTTCACGTAGTAAAGCATAAATATGGTTTAAAACCACTTTCTGCAAACAGAAAGTTAAAAGAATTTTAGAGGAATTTAGGCCTCATCGTAACTTAGAACCAGGTCAAGCGTAAACCGGAAATAAAATATTCAAGGTACTTGCCCTCCAGGTCCTGTTCCTTGTATCCATCCTGTATAGCATTTCCAATAAATACGTAATGCAAAGTTGACACGTAAAAAGCTATTCAATCGAACGCCAGTGTCGCGCGACAGTGAATCAACAAGGCAACTGTTATGCAATGTCACGGGCGAAACAACTGTCAAAACAGCCCAGATGTAACTAGGGTTGCCAAATGTGCTGTATTTATTTATTAACGATTACAGTGGGCCCGATTCTGAAGGCACACATTTAAAATTTGACAGCGCTAAAATTGGTTTCGTCTTTATCTTCATAATACTGAGTGACAAAGATAGCAACGGTTTTAGTGCTGTCAAATTTTAACATTGTGCCTTCATAATCGAGACCAGTGTCAGTGTAAGCTAAACTAATTTGACACTGCAAGCAACAAATCTTATATCAATATAATATTACTTTTATATACATACATTTTATACACTTATGCATTCACCTCCAAGCACTTATCACTCGAAGTACGGGTCCTTGTGGACTCTGTAAGACACCGCTGCGTTGGTGCGGGCCGCAGAGACGTGGGTACTATATTTTATATAGTAGCCAAATCTACTATATTTTAGCCAGCAGGCAAGGCAACAACACTAATCAATTTCCCAAAATTTCAATTTCTGACTTACCAAACTTGACTGAAATTATTTCTTATCTGTTGTCAGTTCCCGCTACTTCGGAATTCACCAAAGAGTTTTTTCTATAATGAATGACAGTGGTGGGACGATCGAAGCCGGTCATCGATTAATTTGAAAAATTAGCTCATAATAATAAAACTTAAAATATGATTGTAAAGAAGCTTTTAACAAAAAAAACAACGCTGAATAAGATACACAAATAATGAATAAATAAGATATTAAATTTTTTATCATTATCAACAGGTTATTTTTGTTTCCACTGCAGGAGCACAACCCTCTCTCATCTGCCGGAGACAGACGGAGGATTCGGACTACACTCCCCGCGCTGGCCAGACGGGTTGGGGAGGCCTGATTAATGTTTTATAATGTTATCCCTTAGTCGCCTTGTACGACATCCACGGGAAGAGTTGGAGTGGTCCTATTTCTACTCTACCGGAAACCACACGGCAATTTTTTTTATGCTTACAGGTTTTTTTGGCAACCAAAATGAAAATCTAATAAAAATGTTTGCCAACCCTAGATGTAACTGTGAATTACTGGTGCGCTGAGCGGCCTGGGCCAGGCCAACCCGGGGGCCGCGCGGCCCAATACTCTCCGCTCAATTATGCAGCCGGCCGGCCCAGTGGCCCAGGCGTAGCCGGTGCCTGTGTAAATGTTACGATGAGATGACTTCTGTTTATTTGTTCTAAATTGAAACATTTTGTTGTTTCCTGTAAATTTTTAAGTACTCATGAAAAATTTACAGGCTAACGTGATTTGAAGTTGCGAGACTGCGAAGTTCGTATTCTCCAGGTATCTGAGTTTTAAATTATGGTGGACTTTACTAATAGAATAACTAACAATAAGTGATTTTAATTTAATTTGACATATAATGAACATTATGAATAAATAATTTGTATTTGTACGTTAATGAAAAAAGGTACAAGTTCCTTTCCAGGTACAAGGTCCCCAGGGGACCACCTGGGGACCTTTCCTTGTGAGATATCGTGTTAAAGATTTCGTATGCAAAAAAGAATTAATGAAAATGGAGAGTCGAAAATGTAAACCAACATTAAATTAAATTAGATTTATGTGGTGTCTCCGTGCAAACAAACCGTTAGGTCATAAGCAGGATCGGAATTAGGTAGTGTAGATTAAAAAAAATAAGATTTGTAGATTATTAAATAAGCAATGTCGAATGTCAATATACTGTATAAGTTTAGTGCATAACCGAATACTAATACGATATCCCGGTCTTCATAAACAATTTCCTAAAAAAAACTTCCGGACAAACTTGCTTGGAGAAATAAATAAATATCATTATTATAATTATTAAATTAAATGTCAGAGGGCCCACCAATTTTATTTTTAGAAAATTATTTAATGGATTAATATTCATTTCCCAACAAAAGGTTTTTCAGTCGTCGACTAAACGTTTCGTCATTGGTCTCGTTACGTAGATCTGCGGGCAGGTGTTCGTAGTACGTGGGGCGATGACGCGGGGGTTTTTGGTGGCAAGTAAAATGACAGTACAGTATCTGACAGAGCCTCAAACATCATCGCAGTGTGGCTTGTCTTTCCGTATTCTACAGGTCACATTTTGGGCAGTGTGCCCAGGAAATTCCACGATTTGTTTCCGCCAACCTCCTTCCATCACCGGCCTACCAGGCGTGGGGAGGGACTTCATCCTTATGTTGTAGACATACCACGCTCTCGCACGAAGCGTTTGGCTTTCTCGTTCGTAATGCGAACTGCTAAGGAATAGGACTCCCTGCCAGCTTGAATATTTCTGGATAAGTACAATTTGGATCTTTTTAAAGGAAGAGTGAATAGGCATCTTCTTGGTAAGCGCGCTTAGGCCTTATCATCTCTTACCATCAGGTGAGATTTAGGTCAAGCGCCAACCTATCAACAATAATAAAAAAAACCTAAGGCATATCATCGCAAGTACATAAATAGTTTCAGTATTTATTTAGTTATTATGTAGTATATTACGCACTTTTTGCCCCCTCGCTCTTAGTGCCTTGTCTCACACCCTGTATGGTTGGCTGGAAGAGATCTCTTTTAGAGATGAGCTCGCCTTTGTACACAAAATTTGTAACTGTATTTACTTTTATAATTTGTGCAATAAAGAATATAATAAATGACTCCACCCAATTCCGATTTCTGGTCATAAGATATTGACAGTGCGGGGGTAGGGCGAGTCCCATCCACTACGCTAAATTATGCATCTGTGGACCCGAGACCGGTAATCTAGTTACAGGGGTGCCGCCGGTAAAACAATGTCATTAAAATATTACTGGCCGGTCCAGCCGACCCCGACAACCCCGGCGACATTGGGGAATCGGGTTTTTTATCGACTAGGAAAAATAAGGTTTCAAATCGATTTCGATCCAAAACTACTACCTCTTTGGTCGGGCGCCAGAGGTCGTAGGTTTGATTACCACCAGAGTAGTTTTTTTTAATACTGGCTGTGCCCGCGGCTCCGCTCGCGTGGACTACAGAATCCGCTCCCGATCCCACTTCCGCTCCAACTGTAGTACAAACCAATTCGCTATATGAATTGTACAGAAAATAATAACTATACGTCTTTATTATATTGCATATTTAAACCTTGGGTTACATTATTTGAAGTTTTAGTAGGGATCCCTAATTTTTTATAGTAATAAGTATAGCCTATGTTACTCAGGGATAGTGTAACATTCTAATGGTGAAAGAATTTTTGAAATCGGTCCAGTAGTTTTTGAGTTTATTTATTTTTATTTTATTTTATTTTATTCGGAAAACTTACAGCTATAGTACAAAGATAATATTACAAATATATAAAGCTAATAGCCATTAACTGGTTTTCACATATTAAAACAACACATATTTACTTAACATTAAAAACAAAAAACAAATTCAATCATATCAGAGAACAACAACAAATACATGAAATAATTAACAATAAGAGACCTTTCCATGGTGCTAGGGTGCTGGGGGCCCGAAATAGCTACCAACAGCTAGGCGCTTGATAGTTACGGAGCTAGTGTTGTTATTCGTTACAAACATACAAAAGTGTCCTCTTCACATATTAGTTTAGATTTTGTTAACAAAATAATTAGGGATAACACCATGAACAGGCAGCAGCGTTCTACTGTGTATACATAAAAAACTTGTTTAAATTTTACAAAGAATCTGTTTACATTTTACAATATGTTCGGAACACATCCGAACACAGAATATTTGTATGCTGGCAACATATAATATAAAATAAGAAGCGACTAACTTCCGTTTCCGCATCATTCGGTTCGCCATCTTGGGGTAAAACGTGTGTTCCAAATATATTCCGGATTAGCGGGCAATTGTCGCTAATAAAATTAAAATCTTCATTGTTCCTAGTGCTATAGCTAAGAAAACCTAAATTTTATGTTGGTTAAGAAATAAATACCAGTAAATACAGTCCACGATTTCATTTTAAAAGACCTTCACCCAACACAAAATATCATTGAACCTACAGTATTTAACATCCGAGGCAGTCTCTAGGCCAACGAGACGCTCAGTATCTTGATTACAAATCCGAAGTGGAATGAAAAGCGAGCGTGTACCATCTATTTTCTTATCACAGATTAGCTCAGGATGGGTTCTCGATAAAAAACATCTTTCAAAGTTTCATTATGGAGTTCTCGAGCAAGATGATAAACGATCGGATTCATCGTCTAATAAAAGAACTTTGTTAAAACCCTCTTTTAGTTTAGAAATATTTCTTAATGGAATTTGACTTTCGAATGAAGTCTCCGAGGGTCAGAACTGTGAAAGCACTCCAGCTATGTGAACTTTGGTGCCTCTTAAAAGTTTTGAAGAAATAGGACTAAATAACTAAGTATAAGTTATTATAAGAGTAAGTTGCAAAGGTTTTAGACTGGGCAACAGACGGCGAACTTAGAAAAGTAAATAAATTGCATGTTTATATTGTTTCTTTACATATTGTTACGACAATTTACACACTGTTTTAACTCTAACACAACTCATATGAGTATATGGGCCGAGCATGCGTTATGGAACGATAGACAGTGTTTGTCCAGAGAAGCCCCAATAGGCCATACAGCCCGTGCCGGGGCTGTCTCTCAATATTTACGACAGGTTTTAATGCCTAGACGGTCTTTATTCAGACAAGGTAGCACGATATTACAAATATGAGAATTTTATAATGACTAGAAGTATATAAAATATGAGAGCTAATAAGAATTATATTAATATAAATAAATATAAGTAATTATAGATTCTTTAACATATGTATATTACATGTTTTATTAATAATATATGTACATATACATACACACATATAGAAAGACAGGCATACTGTACGTTATGTAGGCATCACTGTAATGAGATGAGATACGGCAAATGACACTTAGACTCATTCGATGAGAAGTTTTGTGGTTGTGTAGAGCAGTTTATTCTGTACACAACAACATATTTTATATCTGCCGAATGTTTGTCTGGCCGGGATATATCACATCGGTAGTTTCCGAAATTCACGAAACTCTATAGGAACGTAGAGCAGGTTTTTCTATACACAACTTTCAAACTTTTAAACAATTGCTTTCTTTCGTAAAAATACACTTGACTAACGTAAAGTCCCGTACCGCTGCATAATCAGAAAGCATAAACCTTCGCTTTCAGATTTTGGTGCGGCGCGAGATTTGCTCACATGCGTCACGTCGCTACACTGACCGATTGGCCCCGGCAACCGGGGCCCCGTCACTTACGTATATTTTTATACTTAAAGTGCGGAGTGAGACAGGTCTAATAAAGACAAAACTACCTATTGAACAGTATCAGTAATAATTCAAACATCCAACTACCTTGAACAGAACCTCATAACGCATAATTTATCAATGTAATTGTATATTTCACATCATAAGGTCGAATATCATTATATTATAATGAAGGGTTATTTTGACTAATGTCTTTACGAACCTCGTATGCTTGAAAAAACTATTTACGAAACTAATATTATAAATGCGAAAGTTTGGATGTTTGTTACTCAATCACGCTTCAACCGGGATCGGGATGAATCTTGGCACATATATAGGTTAGGTCCTGGAATAGGACATAGGTAAATTTTTATCCCGAAAAGTACATAATAATTTGTGCAGTTACTACGCAGAACATTTAATTATTTACTAAATATTGACATTATTTACCCGTAGCGTCAATATTTAGTAATAATTAAATGTTCTGCGTAGTAACTGCACAAATTATTATGTAAATAATTAAATGTTCTGAGTAGTAACTGCACAAGTTACAAAGTGAATGTGAAAGAGTTGTGGCTACTTGCGTGGAACAGAGCGATTGTTTGGAACGCTCCATCTAATAGTACATAGAGATCGTTGCCACACACGCATTAGCGAGAGAGTAAGGCTTTTGCATCCGCTGAATAATATCATCACATACTTTATTAAGAGGTCAAAATAAAGGTGTAAAAGGGTCTACATTGATTAGGGACGGTGCTCGGAGGTTTTCGACGAATTGAAAAGTTAATTAAGTCCAAGATATTCACCGTCCCGCTCACTCCCCACTTCCGACTGACAATGAAAGATGAAACGACAATACTTTAACAAAGCTTCATTATTGATTTGTTACATTCTATTACCTAAATGGAGATCTGAAATAACTACTTATATAATGTATATCGATCTCTAAGTAATCCCATTAAAAGGTACTGTCTGTATGTTTCCTTATAAATAACTCGAGAATCCCAGGACAAATATAGATGGAGATATGAGTGTTCTGAAGAGGATTTTCTTAAGGAAGATTTTTTGTGTATGAATTATTGAACTATGACATTTCAGATGAGAGTAGCAACGATGTTAGAGAGAGAAAACCGACAGCGTGAAACCACCACATCACGTAGACAAAGCTAGCTAATTAGATTAAATAACGTAACGTCTTTGAAATAGCTCAAATAGTACACTGAAGTGGCAGTGGACTGGTTTGGGGTAAACGGATTCTCGAGTGGAGACCGCGACTGGGCAGGCGTACAGTGGGACTAGATGGAGCGACGTGAGACAGTGACTGGATAAGAAGAGCCGAGTATCGGATCCAGTGGCGCATTTTGGGAGCGGCCTATGTCCAGCAGTGCACTCTTTCAGCCTGATGATCCTGTGAGTATTAAGGAGATTCGACGAAGAGCGAAGTTGGTCAGAAGGGCTTACCACTCAGGGACGTGGGACGCCAGAACACCAGTTGGACCGACATCCTGAAGAAGGTGGCCGGAAGCGACTGTATGCGGAGGAGGATCGGGTGTGGTGGCGTTCATTGGGGAAGGACTATGTCCAGCAGTGGACGTCTGAGGGTTGACATGATCACAAATCATCATCATAAGGCTATTTTTGTTTCCACTGCGGGAGCACAACCCTCTCTCATCTACCGGAGACAGACGGAGGATTTGGCCTACACTCCCCGAGCTGGCCAGACGGGTTGGATTAGATTAGATTAGATTTATTTATTTCACTTTTACATCTTAGAAAATCAATTTTACATGTCATTCTAATACGGTAAAAGAGATAGTCATAAAATAAAATAATGTATAAATTACAATGTCGACAATTTAAATAATGGCATAGTATATAACATACTATCTATGTCAGTATATAATATTAAAATAAAATAAAAAACTTAAAATACACTTGGTATGAAATTATCACAAATTAAATTAAACGTCAGACGTAAACCAATTTCATGTTTTAGAAAATTCATTTATGGAATAATATTCATTGGGGAGGCCTGATTGCTGTTTTATAATAACTATTATTTCCCTTAGTCGCCTTGTACGACATCCACGGGAAGAGTTGGAGATCACAAATGACACTACATAATTCCCACCCCGTTTTCCAACATTAGAAGAAATAACGTAATTTGTAAGAAAACCCAATCAGAGACCCATTACACATAAATTGATGTTGTCGGCTCTTGTGGGTTAAGATCATTCAAACGAACCAATCAATACACGTCCAAAACTTTCCCTATAAACGTCAATCACACTTGACGAGTTTCTTTATGGAAGACGAATACAAGTGGCGCAGACAGTTTTTGGGACAATCAACCGGGTAGAGATGCTCTGCAGTACTTTTCAGTCATTCAGTTCATTTGAAAGATTACAAGTCGGTAAACTTTTAAACAATAAATTAAAGAGATCTTTGAGACTTTTATATATGATTTTCCTGCTACAGAATTGCCTGGAAGATATCGCTTTTAGTGATAATACCGATCAGCTGTAAGCCACTTTATTATTGTAAATACTTATGTATTTTTTCACATTGTGCAATATAGAGTGATGCTTTGCTTTTCTTAGCATACTGGTAATAAGTAATAGTGGCTTGGTCATTGGTCTCGAACGCCAGAGGTCGTGGATTCGATTCCCACCGGGGACAGACAATTTTGTACAACGATCTCTATATACTACCAGATGGAGCGTTCCAAACAATCGCTCTGTTCCACGCAAGTAGCCACAACTCTTTCACATTCACTTTGAAACTTGTGCAGTTACTACTCAGAACATTTAATTATTTACTAAATATTGACATTATTTAACCGTAGCGTCAATAATTTAGTAATAATTAAATATTCTGCGTAGTAACTGCACAAGTTTCATTGTGAATGTGAAAGAGTTGTGGCTACTTGCGTGGAACAGAGCGATTGTTCGGAACGCTTCATCTAGTAGTACATAGAGATCGTTGATTTTGTACATTTTATACACGTTGCTCCCTATCTGGATGTTATATTTGTGATTGTCCTATCCTTGTTTAATTCCCATAGCACAGGGGAAAATCCTAGCTTGAAATTAGACAAGTGTATGGTCATATTTATTATTATATCCTACTTAGAGATGTTTTCGAGTCAACCCTAAGTACTTATCTGAAAGGACTAGTAACTGGCGTTTAGTGCCAAATTTTTATAAAAAATGTGTCATAAAGTACTATACAAATTTTAAATTATTTGTTTATAAATACATAAAACTGATATATGAATATATTTACTACTGCCTCTCCATAATCCCTTGTCTTCACCGCAGGTTAGCTAGAAGAAATTTCTTTAGAAATTTGTTAAGAAATTTTTTTTTGTGTTGTTCTTTGTCAGTTTGTGTGTACAATAAACTATTAAATAAATAAATAAAATATTTTTGCCTGACTTATGAAAGTTTATCAGAAGACTTTGGAGTTTAAAATTTAATTTGTAAATGTGTTAGTTCGTTACTGAAGTTCTAACACAACGTAAGTCAAAATGATAACTTGACATCAGAACAAAAAAATCTATTTGCTTCTCATGTTTTGACTTGCAATAAAGTGTATATTTTGAATAAAAAATTTAGATGTTTTTTAAATATGTGGGACATAGTTTATTACCTAGTTTGGGACTGGATAATTGGTCTCAATGTCTGATTTATTTATTTATTTATATCTCACACACAGCAATCTGATCCCAAACAAACATGGGTATCGGACAGCTGATATACTCATGCATACATAGAGAAACATAAATGCTCATCATAAAATGTTTGCCCTGGGTGGGATTCGAACCTGCAACCCCAAGTCTCGCAAGTAGCTGCACTACTGACAGTGCCGTCTCGGATTGAACAAGATGATTTAAACAAATCAAGAGAACTAGTTCAAAGAGCTGTATAGATCTATAGCTTTAACGCATCTCTACAATCGACTCCGGTGCCACCCCGTGCTGGTCACAATTCCCAATAATAATTCTTTGCAAATCCAATAAAATCCTATTCAAACGCAGGGCTGCCTCGCGTCCGGTTACCTACCGGTTAAACCGGTTGACCGGATCAACGAACGATCGATGTTTATAGCAGAGTTAATTGAAGCGGTAATGAAAATAACTGGATCATTGTTTTAAGTTTACTTTTAATAAAAGCTTCATTATTAATCTCTGAAAACGGGTGTCGAGTCAAAATATTTTGCGGCGATGGTTATCTAAACGATACAAAATAACCGGCCGACTTGTTTAAAACCCCAAAACTTTACTAAGACTAATTGGTTACCGACCGGATCACGCGACCGTATCGTTATTCATGTGCAATTGTTATATATATTTATTTTATCGCCTTATAAATACGGGTCACGAACTCCCTAAATAACTCCTTATTATAAACCCTACATATACTTAGACACGTCGCATATATATTATATGAAATGCTCAGTAGATATATGCGAATATGTGACCACAGAGGGCCCGGATCAGTCGACACTGACACATGGCAATTCTCACACGATTTCTGAACCAAAAACCACAGGCACACCACGCTAAATGAAGCATGGAATTCACAATCACAGCGCGTATTACCGTAACGTGTTGAGACGTGGGGACTCGTTCGCGTGTAGGGGCGCACACGTTACCCGACGCGCGCTCGGGGCGACCGGCCAGCGTTCACTGCCGGAGTCGGCGCCGTGGGCCGCCCCCGCCGCGCCCCGCCGCCCGCCCGCGCCGCCCTAGCAGATCCTCAAAATCCTTTTCAAGAGGGAGTTAGATTACACACCCTTGTAATAAATTAAAAATATTAAATTCATCGACGTCGTTGTCTGAATTATCATCTCATCGCGAACTTAATTTGCCTCCCGTTTATTAATTTGATTTACTTAACGCTTTCAGCTTACGGGGAGAGCTTTTGGTTTCCGTTCAAGGGTTTCCTTCCTGGATCGTATTCCTGTTTTAATTTAAAATGTTACAACGGATAATTAAACCACGAGAAGCTACTTATTGTGCCAAGAAAAGTTTAAAGAGTTCCCAGTTAATTGTGGAAGGTCATATTTGAGGAAGTTATTATTAAAGTCATCATTGCCGGAGTTCCCATTTTCCTGTTTTGTCAAAGATAGCGCCGAGGAGAAAGCGCGGACAAGTCTATAGCGGCGGCTTGGGGCGACAGAGGTAGCACTACTCACGGACTTACATGACACGAATTAAATAATTCGTGTATGGTCAATATTATTAACATTATTTACTACAGTACCACTTTCATACAAAGCCTGTTATAACAGATTAAAAACTGACATAATAATGTAATACAATTATTTTTATTTTGTTGTTTAAAATACCACTTCACATCAGCTTAATTATATTATGCAGAAACTGGTGGCTCTTTGCCATTTATTTACAAACGATGCTTGTATTAAATAAATATAAAACAAATTGTAAAGGTTCGAAAGTTTATTTTTTAAATTAAAATATAAGTAAAACTGCATTAAAATTTTTTTAACATGGCGCTTGCCTCTCCCGGAAATCGAACCATAACAATTGCAAAAAATACCCTGTACTTTTATAGAACTAATCAATAGATTTAATCATAAGGTTCAAATCTCATTACACAAATTAAGTATCTCTAGTTCTATTATCGCATTCTACTCCCCTTTGTTTGTAATTCTAACTCACATGTTTATTTCTTTAGTAGTATATAGTGATCGGAGTTTCTTGAATAGTCGACATTAATTGGAAGTTATAGTAACTTCCAATATGCATGTACATATATCATAATTAAATGTAATATTCTAACCATGTCGACAACGCCTCCATTATGGCCCTAGCAATAAAATCATCATCATCATCAGGTTATTTTTGTCTCCACTGCAGGAGCACAACCCTCTCTCATCTGCAGGAGACAGAAGGAGGATATGGCCTACACTCCCCACGCTGGCCAGACGGGTTGGGGAGGCCTGATTGATGTTTTATAATGTATTCTCTTAGTTGCCTTGTACGACATCCACGGGAAGAGTTGGAGTGGACCTATTCTACTCTACCGGAAACCACACGGCAAATAATGCAAGCAAGCAATAAAATAATGACAACAATTTACAAAATTAAAATGCTAAAGTTGTAAATAAAAAAATTACGTTGTCAGCTATACGCTTTGAGACGAGTCAGTCAGTGTGTCAATTTGACGCTACGGGATCATCATCTATGGTAATTCAACAGATACAGATAAAGCTGTTATTATGCAAAAACGCTACATCCGTGCATTATTCGGTATATGACGGATAGAATCTTAAACCCCTTTTCAAAAATCTTTCTATTTTAACCTTACCATGCTTGGATAAATCTCATCCAGCAAACTAGGGATATGTATAAAAGAGAGGTCAGAACTCAGTACAAAAACAAGTTGCACAGGCCACCTTCAAAATTAACGGTGGCTTCAAGTTATAGTTTTAATATGTGTATAAAAATTTATAACAATCAAGTGTTCAAGACATGTTCAAGGAACAAAATGAAGTGAAATTTAAAAAGTCAATAAAGTTGTGGCTCGCTGAAAATGTTTCTATAGTTTTAAGGAGTACATGAACTATAAGTAATAACAATGACATTTTTGTTTTTTTTTGTTTACTTAATAATTGACATTTATCGTTTTTTGTGTGAAATTAAATGAATAGTTATAAGTATTTTTTTCTTCATTTTATACAATTACTAATCATATTTAATCGGCGATATATTCTGTATTACCCATTTAGATTAGGTACTTTACTTTTATTGATGTCAAAGCTTTTATAATCGATAATTTTATATACGCCTGGAAAAGGTACAGTGATTCTCATATAAATTTTGCATTTCAAGCCGCCAAATGTTTACCTGTAATTCATACTATAAATGATTTCTTCTTATTTTCATATTCATGTCCAAATTTCGTACAGAATGTGATAAAATCAACTCAAGCAATAGTGATCACTGACAATAACAGTACCCAACCGGATATGTCAGGTCGGGTGGTGTGTGAGCTGTTACGTCACAAATGGGCGGCCGAGCCCTCAACCGCGACATTGTCGCACCTCGCACCGTAGATGGGATGAATTATATACTCGTGTGTAGCGAACGTAGCGAACGTAGCGCAGCGTAGTGAGGGTACTAAGTAGTAGGTTGGTTAAACTTGCGGCCCGCAGTATACATGCGGACAAAAACATAATATTACTAGCTGTTGGCCGCGACTTCGTCCGCGTGGACAACTTAACATCACAAATTATTATGTATTTCCTACTTACTTGATATTTTGGACAATTCACACAATATCTCTATAAATTGTAGCCTATGTGTTATTCTGATGTATAAGATATATTATTATAAAGTTTCATTAAAATCCATTCAGTAGTTTTTACGTGAAAGAGTAACAAACATCCATCCATACTTACAAACTTTCGCGTTTATAATATTAGTAGGATATCCTGTGACAAGCGACAAGCTCTAATAAAAGAAATGGAGTGTTAGTTACGGCACAGAATAAATAAAAGTAGAAGTAGATACTTAAGAAAGCTTGTTCAATTTCTCAATATCTTACCTACAAAATTCAATGCAAGCCAAATTAATTCCTTTGCGCTTGAAACAAAGTCAATGTTATATATATCTACTAGCTGTTGCCCAATCTGTTGTTACACAATCACGCTTCAACCACTGGACGGGTCGTGATGAAACTTGGCACACATACAGGTTAGGCCCTGGAATGGGACTTAGGATAGTTTTTATCGCGAAAAACATCCTGTGGTGGAGATTCGTTTATGTGTATCGGAACGCATCTCACCCGCGCATGCGCTGTCACATTGAATAAAATACTTACTTACTGACGAACTGTCAAAGTCTTAAAAAGGAGTTTTATTTGCACCTCACGATATCCCAAATTACTCTACTTTTCCTGGGTAACTTAGCATTCTATCATTTGCTAACAACGCCAGTGATTCAGTATCAATATACCAAACCATCAAACTCCAAAGTGGTGACCCCTTCAAGTAAAGAACATTTTCTGTGCGCCGGCGTCGGTATCGTGTTTGGGACATTTAAACATCATATGGATAGAAGCATCTGCGGTACTACATACTATTCACGACTTCAATCTTCAAAACGCAGCCTTGCAACAAAATATGCAATTGGAAGCTTGCGGTCAATGACCGTCAGCGGGCCGGCATCGAATCTCACGGCGTAATTTCGTGATATTTTCATGCTAAGATCGCCAAAAGACAGCTGTGAAGTGCGGTTCGCATAGTGTATGTGCCGTAAAAAGTGTTCTCAGTGCTAAAAACCATAAAAAGTGCGCATTTGGTTCGGTAATAACCAACACCTACATATAGGTACTTATGACATTCGCGGAATTTGAAATTCGAACCCCGGCAGACTCACTAGGCATTGGAAGCGACCCCTATCGTCGATTGAAAGAACGAGGTGACGTTTCAACGTTCCGGCGCACGCAAGTACAACAATGTCATTTCACATACTTTTGATTGAACTTGGAAACAATTAAATATATAATACGTCTTGGTTTGCAAGTGGTGTATCCATGCTTAGAGACTGCATACAATAATTCCGCATGTTTATTTAACTTTTAGCCTATATGCCCTGTTTTGTTTTACAAAATAATAACAAATCTTTGTTGCTTTACATAACTTATTGAATTGCACCTTATTAACCAACGGGTAGTGGATTACTGTACTGGTTAGGTAATACTACTTGGTTTTGGGTATTGCACAGGCATATTATAACTAAATCTTGTTTGTTTTACATGTTTATTTATTTATTGTGTGTGCATAATTATTTTTATTGTGTACTTGGTGTCTTTATTATTTTTAAAGCTAATTGGAATTTAGGATTTTGAATTTGAATATAGTAAGTTTAATTAATGCTCATTTTTGTTTGTCTTAATTCTATTTAGGTCTCTATATTGTGTTGCTATATTTTTGTGTTTGCAAACGGTACCAATCTGTATTTTTTTTTGTGTTCGCTTAGCTAACATTCCTGCCAGGCTGTGTGGTAGTTATTTACTAAATAACTTATTTAGTTTACCCATTCACCATGACTGAAGAGGAACTTAAAGAACAATTGAACCAGCTAAAGGCTGATAACAATAATTTGATATTGCAGCTCAAGCTGGCTCAGAATCAGGGTAAGCTGGAGGAGCCGGTCCTACCTCAAGTTCACAGAGTAGCTGTAAAATTGCCTCCTTTCTGGCCCGACAAGCCAGCTGTTTGGTTCGCTCAAGCCGAGGCTCAATTTAAGATAGCAGGCATCACCAGCGATGACACTATGTTTAATTACATTGTTGGCCAACTCGATCAGCGGCTTGCTGGTGAAATCGAAGACATTATGACTAAACCACCGACACAGGATAAATATCAAAAGATAAAAGAAGAATTGATACGACGTCTCTCCATTTCTGAAGAGCAGAAGGTACGGCAGCTCATCAGTGATGAGGAACTCGGTGGCAGGAAACCGTCACAGTTTCTTAGACATCTTCGCTCTCTAGCTGGAGCGGCACTCTCGGACGAAAACATCTTGCGCCAACTATGGTTGCGGCGTTTGCCGCAGCAAGTTCAAGCGATCCTTGCAGCCCAAGCTGATCTTGGTCTGGATAAAATTTCTGAACTGGCTGATAAGATCATAGAGTTGTCTCCAGGACTTGCCAATATTTACTCGATATCTGGCAGTTCATCATCAGTCCTCGATAAACTGGTACAACGTGTTGATGACTTAGGTAAGCAGGTAGCCGCTCTCACATCCTCACAGCGTCCTTACCGCTCGCGCAGCCGATCTGCATCTGTAAATAAGAAACGGTCACATACTCCACCTGCTTCTACTCCGGAGAATTCCTCCAAGCGCTGCTGGTATCATAAAAAGTTTGGTACCAAAGCCACAAAGTGCACCTCTCCGTGCAATTGGACTTCGGAAAACATGACCAGCAGTCAGTAGTGGCCGCGACTGATTGCGTACCTCTCGGCCGTCGTCTTTTCGTCACAGACCAGGTTACCAAACGTCAGTTTCTTATTGACACTGGTTCCGACTTATGTTGTTACCCTCACCGCTGGCTCCCAGGACGGAGGCAAACCTCAGACTACGAGCTCAGCGCAGCCAATGGTAGCAGCATCAAGACTTTTGGTACCATCAACCTGTCACTGAACCTCGGACTGCGCCGCGACTTCGTTTGGCAGTTTGTAATTGCTGATGTAAACAAAGCAATCATAGGGTCGGACTTTTTAGCCCATTACCATCTCTTGCCGGACTGCCACAACAAGAAACTAGTGGATGGTTCAACTGGACTATTTACTACAGTTTCCACTGTCAGCAGTGAACAATCCAGCGTCAAGGCTGTAGCTTCTGGGAATTCTACCTTCGCACAAGTGCTTGCTAAGTTTCCAGAAATCACACGTCCTCCTGGCCTTCCTAGGGTTGTAAAGCATAACACCGTCCACTATATTAAAACCACAGACGGTCCTCCAGTCTCCAGTCGTCCTCGTCGGTTGGCACCTCAGAAACTTATTTCTGCTAAAAAAGAGTTTGAAGACATGGTGAAATGTGGCACTGCGAGACCTTCGCAAAGCCCGTGGTCATCGCCATTGCACATGACATTGAAGAAAGACAACTCATGGCGTCCTTGCGGCGATTATCGCGCCCTGAATGCCAGAACCGTGCCTGATCGTTATCCTGTTCGGCATATAAATGATTTCGCTCACAACCTCAATGGAGCCACCGTTTTCAGCAAAATTGATTTGATTAAGGCTTATCATCAAATTCCTGTGTTTAATGAGGATATAGCGAAGACCGCCATCGTTACCCCGTTTGGCCTCTTCGAATTTCCTTTCATGACCTTTGGGTTGCGCAACGCAGGGCAAACTTTTCAGAGGTTTATCGATGAGGTCACACGGGGCCTCGATTTTTGTTTTCCTTATGTTGATGACATCCTCGTCTACTCAGAAGATGAAGCTCGTCACCAGGATCATTTACGGATTCTTTTCGAACGCCTCCAAGATTATGGTGTCGTTGTTAATCCAACCAAGTGCATATTGGGTGTTAAGGAAATTGACTTCTTAGGTTTTCACATTAGCTCTGAAGGCACTCAACCTCCACAGGATCGCATCCAAGCACTTCGGGATTTTCCACCACCTAAGTCTGTACAGGACATGCGCCGCTTCTTAGGCATGTTAAATTATTATCGCCGTTTTGTTCCACAGGCAGCTCAATTCCAAGCGCCGCTAATCGACGCTTTGGTTTCCACCAACAGCAAAGGTTCAAAACCCTTCCCTTGGTCGCCGGAGCTCCTGGAAAATTTCGAATCCTGTAAGAGGAGTCTGTCTAATGCCACGCTATTACAGCATCCGGTCAACAACGCCCGTTTGGGTCTTTTCACCGATGCCTCTAGCGTCCACATCGGTGCCTGCCTTCAACAGCAGACAGGTGATGACTGGGTCCCGTTGGCATTCTTCAGTAAAAAGCTCACTTCTAAGCAGGCGCAGTGGCCAACCTATTATCGAGAACTTCTGGCGGTGTACGAAAGCGTCCAGCATTTTCGTTATATTTTGGAAGTCCAACACGTAACAATTTTCACGGATCACAAGCCGTTGCTGTACGCCTTCGTACAGCGCCGAGAAAAGCTTCCCCCTCCCCAGTTGAACCAGCTCTCGTTCATCTCGCAGTTTACCACAGACATTGTCTACATCAAGGGTGAAGATAATATCGTCGCAGACACCATGTCTCGCGTGGAGGCAATCTCCTACGAGGCAGACTTCTCAGCTTTATCACAATCCCAGCAGATGGACGATCAACTTAACTCAATGTTACAGGCCAACAACACATCGCTGAAGCTCGAGAAGGTTGCTGTTCCCGGGACTGACATCACATTGGTGTGCGACACTACAACTGGTCGCCCACGCCCATATATACCGCCACCGCTGCGAAGGAAAGTTTTCGAACAACTACACAACCTCAGCCACCCAGGTGCCAGAGCTACGGTGCGCCTAGTCTCCGAACGCTACGTCTGGAACGAGATCAACAAGGATTGTCGTGCATGGGCCCACACGTGCCTAGCATGCCAACAAAATAAGGTTACGAGACACACTGTTTCACCACTAGGGCATTTCAACAGCCCCTCTGCCAGATTCAAGCATGTCCATATCGACATAATTGGTCCTCTGCCAGCTTGCAAGGGATACCAATACTGCCTAACAGCCATAGATAGATATACTCGATGGCCGGAGGTTTGGCCTATGTCTGGTATCACAGCAGAGGAGGTAGCTGAAACATTCGTATTCGGTTGGATTTCCCGTTTCGGAGTTCCGAGCATCATCACCACTGACCAAGGACGCCAATTTGAAGCTGATCTTTTCCATCGTCTGCTACAGCACTGCGCCACGAAGAGGATCAGAACGACCAGCTATCATCCATGCGCAAACGGCATGGTAGAAAGGTTGCACCGGCAACTTAAGGCCGCACTAATGTGTCACCAGGAGACTTGGCTATCTGCACTATCACTCGTCCCCCTTGGCATGCGCACGGCCCTCAAAGAGGATTTGAAATGTTCCTCTGCGGAACTCCTCTATGGCGAGCCGTTGCGTTTGCCAGGAGAATTTTTCGTTGGACCGACGCCTACAAGTAAGGAGAACCCTTTTGATTTCATCGCCCAGTTGCGGCGCAAAATTGCAGATCTTCGTCCAGTTCCTGCGTCGCGTCACTCGCAACCCGCCACCTTCGTTTTCCGCGAACTTCCGAGTGCGACACATGTTTGGCTGCGGGATGACACCGTACGGCGACCTCTGCAGCCACCATATACTGGACCCTACCAGGTCATAAGAACAGGACCAAAAACGGTGACTGTGGAGATCAAAGGCAAACGAGTTGAGGTGAGCATTGACCGAACTAAACCTGCTCACATCCTCGCAGATTCAGAGCCAGTACGGGCTTTGAGTTCTCCAAAAGTTCCTGCTACTGTCCCCAGTAAGGAATATACCACGCGGTCTGGTAGGAGGGTTCGCTTTGCTAAGCCTTTTGATATGTAAATCTTTCTGTATGTTTAAATTTTTATTGGTATTTCTTTATTTTTAATTTTTTTCTCCATACCTTTACTGTCTCCGTAGGGGGGTGGTGTGGTGGAGATTCGTTTATGTGTATCGGAACGCATCTCACCCGCGCATGCGCTGTCACATTGAATAAAATACTTACTTACTGACGAACTGTCAAAGTCTTAAAAAGGAGTTTTATTTGCACCTCACGATATCCCAAATTACTCTACTTTTCCTGGGTAACTTAGCATTCTATCATTTGCTAACAACGCCAGTGATTCAGTATCAATATACCAAACCATCAAACTCCAAAATCCCATTCCTACGGGAAATACATAAAATTTGTGATGCTAAGTTGTCCACGTGGACGAAGTCAACAAACAGCTAGTAGTACATAATCGGAGGACTCAGAGTAGGCTAGAATCAGAGGCCGAATGGACGGCATGGAGACTGGAATGAACAGGGCTCAAAGGCATGGAGGCCTATAAAATAAATATTACATAACATACAATACACCTGTCTTATCCCAAATTTTCTCCTGTGCTGTGAGAATTAAAAAAGGATAGGATAATTTACAAATACAACATCCAGAAAGAGGCCACTTTGTGCAAATTTTTATTTCATTATTTATTTAAAAACTTTATTGCACAGTACGTACAAAAGACGAACATAATGCCAATATGGCATTCTCTTCCAGTTGACCGTTAGGTCATGCAGATAATGAGTGGTAGGCGCAGAAAAAAATTGTACAAAGTTTTCTGTTCATAGCGGAAATCGAACCCACGCCTTCTGGCGCTCGAGCCCAATGTACAAGCCACAAGACCAACGAGGCTGTCAACGTAAAATTTGTTAACCAAAACCGAATATTAATCTTTTCATCATCATCAGGTTATTTTTGTCTCCACTGCAGGAGCACAACCCTCTCTCATCTGCCGGAGACATTCCCGCCTCCTCACCATTCTCCCCCCGCAACTCCTCTAAGCGAGGATCAACGGAGGTAACTGCAAAGACACCTACCAGTGAAGGTAGGGCAAGTCCCAGGTCATGAATTTACGCTACCTTGGGCCCCAGACAAATTTAATTAAAGAAGTAAAGAGTCAAAGTAGGAAGAGAGTTCCCACTTCCCCTCTAGCAAATGGGAGTGTAGTAATGAAACGATGACCAGAGTGGTCACGTCGGGGGGTTGGGGGGTCGAAGACAGACGGAAGATTTGGCCTACACTCCCCGCGCTGGCCAGACGGGTTGGGAGGAAAATTGACGTTTCATAATGTATTCCCTTAGTCGCCTTGTACGACATCCACGGGAAGAGTTGGAGTGGTCCTATTCCACTTTACCGGAAACCACACGGCAAAAATTAATCTTTTGCTTCTAGATTAATAATAATATAATGCGGGCCGCAGTTTACCAGGCGGGCACAATGCAGATTACCGTCACCCTTTAAGGCCACTGTATGTAACTAAGTTTTGTAACCAGCTACGAAGTGGGAAATGTGTGTTGCAGTCTGAAGCCGTTTCGCTATATATATAAATATATAATTTCAGACATTCACACCAATTATCCAGTCCCAAACTAGGCAGAGCCCGTGCTATGGTTACTAGATAACGGATAGACATACTTAAATAAATATATAAACATCCAACACTTGGGTACAAACATTCACATTCATCATACGAACATTTGCCCCTAGCGGGATTCGAACCCGCAATCTCCGGCAACAGTCCGAGAGCTACCCGTTCCGCCACGGAGGTCGTAGGAGCACAGGAAAAAATCCTAGTTTGAGATTAGACACCTGTGTGTATATCTATGTGTATAATATATATATTTTTTAATAATTTAAGATATTTTTTTATATAAAATAATACGAAATTTAAAGTCATTTAGACAGACAACAGTCTAGAATAATTAATCCCATATTGTAGGGCTGTCACAATAAATTATTTATACGCTGTCTAAATATTTAATAACGTATGACGGAAGAGATCAAAGGCAACAGTTTTTTTACGCGAAGACCGTCACTAATTATAATAGTTCTGAGACTACTTCTTCAAAGAAACCAGATTACAAGCCTTTGCCTATGGCGTTGCGCCTTGGATAGACAGCTTTTTCTGGTGTACTAATAAATATATGTCGTAGGTTCCTGGTTTCGCCGAAAATGTTTAATGCCGTTACAAAGTTAACACGTTTACTGACTTCAATGAAACTACATGAAATTACACTACATTATCAAGTAACGATTTTAGGAGGCAAACGATCCGTCCGTGTAGTGCCTGCGCTCCGCACGCGTACCGAGCGAACACTGTCTCGAGTCTTCTGGTATTTTATTAATATTAGTGATTTCTGAGTGCAGCACCATTTATTTATTTATTTAATCAGTTCAATTCTTTACAATGGAAATAATTATTACAATAAAATGTAACAATAAATAAATTTTCCTGGGCGCACTCTTTAAAATTTAACCTGCAGAATACCAAAAGAGAGACCACACTGCCCTCAAAATCAAGTGTCCCAGGATTGACCCAGTTACTTTCACCCCTAGGGTAACTATGTACTCATCATCATCAGGTTATTTTTGTCTCCACTGCAGGAGCACATCCCTCTCTCATCTGCCGGAGACAGACGGAGGATTTGGCCCACACTCCCCGCGCTGGCCAGAGGGGTTGGGGAGGCCTGATTGATGTATTATAATGTATTCCCTTAGTCGCCTTGTACGATATTCACGGGAGGAGTTGAGGTGGTCCTATTCTACTCTACCGGAAACCACACGGCTAATTCACTTACCCCATCTGTCATTTTTCTGTTGCCAAAAGTTTTACATTAAAATTATGTGAAAAGTTAATTAAGCAGGACTTGCCAGTGCAGTGACAGCCCTGTAAAGACTCAGAGCTATCCAACAGTCGTCCAAACTTCCAATCGGATCGTTGAAACTGTAATCAATCATTCGTCAATAGAATCGGAAAGTAATTATACGAATCCCGCGCGGGGAGGGGGCACCAAGCTGCTTCCGGTTCCTGGTAGAAGAAGGGGGGGCATACTTGAGGGTAAATTATAAGGTAGAACCTTTATGGAAATAATCTTAATTTAATAAATAAAAAAGTAAACTTCGCGTGTCTGTACTTTGAAAATATTTCCAAGAAAAAAGTTTGGGGTCTAAGGAAAGTAATAAAACCCATTAAGATATATTTTTTTTTAAAACTACTGAACCGTTGGAATGGAGCTTTTAGAATAACATAGAGCCAAATTCGGAGTAACATTTATTCTTTACTAGCTGTTGCCCGCGACTTCATCCGCGTGGACAACTTAACATCACAAATTATTATATATTTCCTGTAAGAATGAGAAGTTTTTTAGGATAAAAACTATCCTATGGGCTATTCCAGGACCTAATTTATATGTGTGCCAAGTTTCATCACGATCCGTCCAGTGGTTGAAGCGTGATTGAGTAACAAACATCCAAATATCCAAACTATAGCATTTATAATTCACTTCGGCTCACTCCATCTAAAGTTATGCGACTTTGTAGTTTACAAAAAAATTACAACTTGCACAAATTGAAATACAACAACTCTATGGGTATTAAACCCACCAGAATGTTCTAGATGAGCCACATGAGCCACTCAAGAGCCTATTAAGGTTCAATGGGCGTCTTGTCACTTGTAGTGCGCTTACTGGGCCAATGGGAGGTAATTTGGCTGCATACGGGTACCTAAGCAGTGCATTTGGGGCCAGAACCACTTTCCGGGGCCATTTTGGGACAAGTGCAGTGTAATCGAAGTAAGTACAGTTGACCACGCGACACGTTCAGCTTCTATCCGCTTAGATATACAGCGTTATATTTGTCCTTTCGGCTACTCTAAGGTTGACTGGAAGAGATCCCTAAGTGGGATAAGTCCGCCTTTGTACACAGTTTAATTCGTTATTCTTGTTGTTGTTATTATTTTTGATACAATAAAGCGTTTACATACATACATACGGCGTTCAAAATGACTTACATAAACTTTAAATGATTTATACACTATTCTTTATTCATTTCATCTTAATCGGCTTACTCATCATCATGTCAGCTCTTAGACGTCCACTGCTGGACATAGGCCTTCCCCAATGAACGCCACCACACCCTGTCCTCCGCCCTCCGCATCCAGCCGCTTCCGGCCACCTTCTCTTTCACTTAAAGGTTTACTGGAAGAAAACTCTTACAGAGTTAAGTGCGCCTTTGTACATCTTGTGTTTAAATTAGTTGTGTGACTTATATTTGTGTACAATAAAGTATAAATAAATAAATAAAACCAAAATCATCTCAGACATACTGAAAAAATTGCCCGATCTGGTCTTATTACGTTGTAAGTACAGTCTAACTTAAAAATTATCAGAGCTCAGTTGACGTATGTTTTAAATGTTTTGTTTTTAACCTAAACAAAACATTTGGCAGGAGACGGCTTGTGTCATCATGTTAGCTCTTAGACGTCCACCGTTGGACATAGGCCTTACCCAATAAACGCCACCAAACCCGGTCCTCCGCCCTCCGCATCCAGCCGCTACCGGCCACCTTCTTCAGGTCGTCGGTCCATCTGGCAGCGGGGGTATACATTTTAGTTTGTTAAAGGCGTTTCTTGCGCATGTTTACACAAAAAACATTTGACAAAACATACACAGGCCGTCTACAGGGTGGGAAGCCCCGAAGAAAGTGGCCGGAAGCGGCTAATCATTTCAAACGCATCTTGCGCCATCTCTGTTCCTTTGAATGTTAATCATTGTTAATCATTCTAGTTTCCATATTTGATTGAAATGTAACACAGAGTTACTGCGGAGCTGATTGTACGTAAACAGTTCCCACATGCAAATCTGGTGCGAGTGTACACGTGTCCCGGTGAAAACGAGGGTGTTGGAGGAACGGCCCCAGAAGTAATAGTGATAATATACACCGTATAACTAGTCAGCTCGAATAATAGTTGTAAAATATACCACCAGTGGCGCTGGCTGCGCTTGGTTTATATTTGCGCAGTCATGGCATCTGACGAGTTTGTGAGTTTACAATTAGATAAAATCCTTACCAAAATAATTATTTGTTGTTTGGCTTTTATTGACTTAACAAACAAACAAAATTTAAAAAAATGTTCTATCATGTTTAGTTACTTATTTTAAGTCGCCCTGGTTGGTTTTTTTCAGAATATATTCAATGTACAGACTTTTTTGCATTTACGATTTTATTATATGTATAGATGTTGAATAATAATTTCAATATGTGATAACTTGTGCGAGTTTACCTAATTAATATTAGGAATTTTTTAAATTACTTATTTAGAATACATATTACGTATGTGTACATACACATACGTCATTTTAGTACGAGTAATATTGAGGATCATTAAAATCTCTCTACTTATTTAACTAAAACATGATCTTCCTACAAAACGATATGGCTAAACGTGGCTAGCCAAATCGATATAAGTCAGGCACATTATGAAAGGGCGCCAGATCACGATGTGCCTAGGCGCATCATGATCTGCCTAATTTTAAGATCCGTCTGCGACATATACATATACAGGGTGGTAACCATCAGTGTTCTCACTCGATTTCTTCTGTAGTTCAAAAATAGTAAAACTTGTTACTAATATTGAAAGTGCGTAATTTACGTAATAATTTAATAACTTCTTAAAAAGAAATTTGATATGTCAGAAATATTAAGCTACTTAAGGACTAAGCAATATCGAACAATATCAGATTTTTCTTTAACAATTTAGTAACATATTGTATTACCTACCCAGTTGAATTTATTTTTTAAATCATCTCTCTCCAACGATCTCTATGTCCTACTAGATAGAGCATTCCACGCAAGGAGCCGCAACTCGGTTACATTCACAATGAATCTTGTGCAGTTACTACGCAGAACATTTAATTATTTACTAAATTTACGCTATTTACCCGTAGCGTCAATATTTAGTAAATAATTAAATGTTCTGCGTAGTAACTGCACCAGTTTCAAAATGAATGTGAACGAGTTGCGGCTCCTTGCGTGGAACAGAGCGATTGTTTGGAACGCTCCATCTAGTAGTACATAGAGATCGTTGTTTGATATTAATAACTTCTTAATAAAGAAATTTGATATGCTAGAAATATTACTTAAGAACTAATCAATATTGAACAATATTAGATTTTTTTGTTTAAACAATTTAAAAACATATTTATTGTATTAATTTAAAGTTCTTCTTCAAATTATCTCTCTCTCTCTCTCTCTCTCTCTGTGTGTGTGTGTGTGTGTGTGTGTGTGTGAGAGAGAGAGAGAGAGAGAGAGAGAGAGAGTGTTGAATGTATTAAGAGTCAAATGTAATGGGTAATGTGCCACACTAGATGTATCTTCTTCTTCTTCTCTGTCGTTCCCTCACTGCTGAGGATCGCGACCCTATAAAATGCGCCTCCACGCATAGCGGTCATTGGCCAGCCGCACTGCTTCATATAGAGATCCGTCGGCCTGCCCTAGATGTACAGGAGTAGGAACAGACTAAATTTCAGACATATCCAGTTACTCTTTTAGGAAGTTATTATTGTCAAATTATCAAGTTAATGACAAAGTTTCAAATAAGTACAAGGTTTTACTATTTTTAAACTACAAAACAAATCGAGTGAGATTTTCATCCTGTATATATTATCTAATGTATACTTAGTGAAATGAACAAGGACACCCTAATTAAAATTGTAATTTTTTTATTTAATGTTGTCTAGTCGGTCCCCAGTGGGAATCGAAACCACTACCTTTAGGCACTTAAGTACCAAGCCATAAGTCAATAAAGAGGTCAACGGTCTACCGTAATGTATAATCAATAAAAAAAGTCAGCAAAGCGTACGTCGTACACAATTTGCGGGTTCCTTCAAAGATACCTGAGGTAGGTTTCTTGCAAAATATTTTTTATTGTTAAATTGCAACGTCATACATACAATTCACGATGGCACTCCGCTACATTTCGCAAGAGGTGAGCGCAGGAGGTAGAACTTAGTGTAAGTCTGCACACATTGATGATGTAATGGTAATGGTAACGATAGAGCTAACACAGTAACAATATAACGCATACAATGAATTGCAGAGAGAGGGGCGTGCCCTCGTGAACTGTACGAAGTATATATACCACACACCAACGATCTCTATGTACTACTGGATGGAGCGTTCCAAGCAATCGCTCTGTTCCACGCAATAGCCACAACTCTCTCACATTCACAATGAAACTTGTGTAGTTACTACGCAGAACATTTAATTATTACTAAATATTGACGCTACGGTTAAATAATGTCAATATTTAGTAAATAATTAAATGTTCTGAGTAACTGCACAAGTTTCAAAGTGAATGTGAAAGAGTTGCGGCTACTTGCGTGGAACAGAGCGATTGTTTGGAACGCTCCATCTAGTAGTACATAGAGATCGTTGTTAAATTCCCAAACTTTTTTTGTGTTTGCGAGTCTATTTTACATTTAATTTATTTTTAATTTAGTTTTATAACTGTTAAAAAAAAATCGACGAACGATAGTCGCTTTGCGACGTTTGTAAGGATCGTGCAAAGTGGCTACACATTACATAAATAAACTCAATTGCACACATATGAGGAATAACAGGGTAGAGATTTATAGAAAGTGCTTAAACCAATTTCTAGTTATGTAAGAAATTAGTTATGTAATTACAATTAGATAAGTAATCTTGAACTATATCTCAGGCTGGCTAGATGGAGAGACGATCTGCGTAAGGCGGCTGGCAGTGACTGGATGAGAAGAACCGAAGATCGGGTTCAGTGGCGCACCTTGGGAGAGGCCTATGTCCAACAGTGGACTCTTTCGGGCTGATGATGAAGAAATTAGTTAATAAGTTTACTAACATAGTTTTAAGGCTTTACTAACACTATGGATGTGTGTCTGAAATAAATAAATAATAATAAGAAAGCGATATCTTCCAGGCAACCTTTCCCAAGGAAAATGAGATAAATATCATGATCATGTCAGCCCCTCCCTAAACGTCCACTGCTGGACATAGGCCTTCCCCAATGAACGCCACCACACCCGGTCCTTCGCCCTCCGCATGCAGCCGCTTCCGGCCACCTTCTTCAGGTCGTCGGTCCACCTGGCGGCGGGGCGTCCCACCCTGCGATCTCCACTCCCATAACCCTTCTGCCCCAACGGCTGTCGGTTCTGCGGCATATGGTGGCCCACCCAATAAAAACACAGCTCTGTGTATTCCAGATAAGAGATAAAAATTATAAATACTATACTTCATCTCTGCTTACCCCTCTGGGACCAAGGCGTAAGCATTTTGTATGTATTAAAAAAAATCTTAAACTATATCTCAGGCTGACTGTAACGAAGTGTGTTAAATTTAATTCGTAATGAGAGCGCTCCGTCCCTTCAGCCCCTTCCAGCCCTCGAGACCCCCCACTGAACACTCGGAGATAACAAAAACATAACTTACGTGAGCTAGAACCATTATGAAATAATAAGGATTATGGCTAATTTGTTATGCAGACGAGTTGAAATTTCAATTTTCGTATATTAGTCACGCGCTAATGAATCAGTTTGTAATTAAATATTTATCTGCGAAACGTGGAGCCTGACGGTGGACCTGATTCACAAGTTTCAAGTCGTACAGCGAGCTATGGAGAGGGCTATGCTCGGGGTTTCTTTGAAGGATATGATTCGTAATGAAGAGATCCGACGAAGAACGAAGGTGGATTAGCAAGCTTAAGTGGCAGTGGGCGGGCCACATCACACACAACCGACGGCCGTTGTGGCAGACGAGTTCTGGAGTGGAGACCGCGGATCGGCACGCCCAGGGTGGGACGCCCCGCCGCCAGGTGGACCGACGACCTGAAGAAGGTGGCTACTTAGTGGCATATAGTGTAGAATATTACATTTTATATACTGCCGTGTGGTTTCCGGTAGAGTAGAATAGGACCACTCCAACTCTTCCCGTGGATGTCGTACAAGGCGACTAAGGGAATACATTATAAAACATCAATCAGGCCTCCCCGACCCGTCTGGCCAGCGCGGGGAGTGTAGGCCAAATCCTCCGTCTGTCTCCGGTAGATGAGAGAGGGTTGTGCTCCTGCAGTGGAGACAAAAATAACCTGATGATGATATAAATAAATAAGTTATTAATGAAGTTAGAATTACTATAATATCAATGTGTTCTAGTTTTTCATGATGTGGTGTAGGAAAATCTATTATTATTTTTTCACTTAAAATGCAAAATGGCGTTAAATCTTATTTTTCCTAACGAAGTAAGAGTTTAGACAATACTGATTTTGTAAGGCTAGTTTAGCAAAAATAAAGATACTCGTAAGTTACATTTGAAGTAGTGCAAGTTAAGAGATATTATACTTAACTTATACAACGTATTTGTGAATTACTACTTAGAATTTTTTAGTTCTAAGTGAATCTTTAGCTTCTCATTTCATTGTTCTTGTTAATTTTGGGCTGGAAAAAAGTTTATGCAACTGAAAACTATTAATTTATAATTAATAATTTTTTATTTGATAAATAAATATATTATGCAACTAAATGTATAATTACTACTAAATAAAAAATATATTGAGAAATTCCGTATATAGATAGGTATATGAAAAACGTTATTTTATGACAGCTCTCGCTGGGGAATCCCACTAACATTATAAATGTGAAGTTTAGATGTTTGGATGTTTGGATGTTTGTTACTCAATCACGCTTCAACCACTGGATGGATCGGGATGAAACTTGGCATACATATAGGTTAGCTCCTGGAATAGGACATAATATAGTTTTTATTCCGAAAACATGTCATAAACGTAATTAATCTTTAAGAGCAGTGTGTAAATATCGAAACCTATGCGGGCGAAGTCGCGGGCAAAAGCTAGTTTTCTATTTTTTACAACTCGCCGACGAAAAGCACCAGACCTTTTTAATTTTTCAATTAGGTACTTGGGTCTATTTTGATGAAAACGTCCCGTTAAATGAATTTTTACTCTAAACTAATTAATTTGAGTAATAAAGGAACAACATATTCTTCAGAAAGACAGTTTCCAGAATTTGGTGCCACAATTATCTTTAGTTTATCTAAAAAAACAAATTTTTCTTTGCTAGACTAAACAAATTCTTCAATTAGTTAATTTTGTTTTAAGTGAGCCTTTAAATAATCTGAGTACAGTAAAAAAAGATTTTAAGATTTAACTGTACGCATACTTAATACAAAATAGTTTTGAGAATACTTAACTTGGTCTTGTGTATTCTGAACTTGCTAAAATAGCTGTAGTATAAAACTATTTAGTCTTAAATAATAAAATGACTCAACGAAAACCTTTTTGATTTAGCAAAAGCCAATTTTAGATAAAGTATAGATATGTAAGATTTAATCAATATTCTTGATTGCTACTTGGGGGGATTCGAACCCGCAACCTCCGGCGTGACAGTCCGAGAGCTACCCCGTTCGGCCACGGCGGTCGTCATTGTTCAGTACATACATACACACATACATAATGCTCACGCCTTGGTCCCAGCGAGGTAGGCAGAGGCCACTTTGCGCAATACAATGTCGCAAACAGACTTTCATAATTCATGAAAAACTATCATATGTCCTATTCCAGGGCCTAACCTATATGTGTGCCAAGTTTCATCACGATCCGTCCAGTGGTTGAAGCGTGATTGAGTAACAAACATCCAAATATCCAAACTTACGCATTTATAATATTAGTAGGATTTATTTATACCTCCGGCAGAGAATAGTTGATATTACTACGTAAAGAAGCGAAGTCTACCTCCCCTGACAATTTATCTTCGCCTGTAACAATAGAGCACAGTTGGCAGTACGCATGACTATCGCCGCTATCGCCGCCCGCCGGCGCCGAGAATTCGACGAATAAATTATTTTGTTGACGAAAAACGTTGTCCTTCTTTCTATATTCGCGCGCTGGGTGTAGCAGCTCTCCATAAATTACGCACACACACACGCACGTGGCAGTACAGAGTCGCAACACTGCAGTAGACACAGTATGTGTTCTGCAGCTCAGCATATACATACATAATGCTCACGCAGTCTCTGGGAGAGAGGTGGGCAGAAACGAAGTATCGAAAAGTCAAGTCAAAGTCAAAATCATCTATTGCATATGAGTACACTTGGTACATTTATACACGTCATTTTTTTATCGACTACCGCTTCCTAGGTGTTAGCGCTGTGAAGAAGAAACGGCGCAACAAACTTCACGCACTTTGCGAGATCCTGACATATACAAACTATTCGAGTATTAACCTGTAACTAAATAGGTACCTATTTTTCTTCAGGTATAAACTTAAATATTCCAGCTAACTGTGATGTCCATTAAAACAAAATATTTTATTGCTCATTCACCCTCAAATTGAGAAATAATTGCTACGTTTTAATAATAATTTAACATAATTATGCGCCATGTTCAGCGAAACCAAATGTTAAAACTGAATAATTCATACGAGAACCTGGAATTCGGCCTAACCGCTAAACCTAAAATAAACATGCCTCTGGATATAATAACCGTTTCCGCTCCTAAATATTACTTGACTAACTGTTTGTGCATTATTTGCATTTCGCATAGAAATGAAACTAAATGAAACGTACTGTAAGCTAAGGAAAGGAAATTAAACGTAATGAAACTGAACGAAACGAAATGGCGCGAGCCGAAACGAAAGAAATTGAATGAATTTAAATTTACCATATAAAAAAAAATACAAAAATGTTTATTACAGAAACTTAGGGGGTTACAGAGGATAGTTGGGCACTCTTTTAGACATAAAAATGTCTGTGCCCTCTTCCATACTTATATCTAATTATATGTGTGTGTGTGTGTGCGTGTGTATGATATATATGTATGTATATATATATATAGGAATTGTGTATGATAGTTCGTTATTATACACAATATGAAAGACAGATGTAGTAAGAGTAAATATGTACTTATATTATACATAAATATTATAATTATTAGGGCTATGAGTATTTTTATTTATTTCACTAATTATGTGCCCACACACACACACAAATCATAAATACAAATACAATGTATATATTTATAAATTTCTATCATTAGTGACTACGCTCCGTAGCACGATCAAACGAAACGAAATGGCACGTAATGAAATTAAACGAAACGAAATGACGCGAAACGAAACGAAACGAACGCAATAGAATAAAATGTCTTAATTTTCCAGGTTTTCATCCAGGCATTCTACAGTAAACGTTTGCCTGGAAAAATTGCTCAGAGAGATAATATGTCTAGATTCATCATCATCAGCCTGCATGAGTCATCTGCTGAACATATGCCTCTCCCACGCTAGGGTTGCCAGATCGGTAGTCCGAAATATCTGGAGGAATTTTGAAAATGTCGGGATTTTGGGGTTGTTGTCGGGAGAAATAAATATAAAAAATATAAAACGTAAATAACGTCGACGTAACGTCGAAAATTGAGTGAATATGAAAGCGCGCAGCAATTTCCAATGATAATTTCCTAGAGAACTGTCGTGGAAGCTCTTTGTCTGGAGATTTTGAGATTTGTCGGGAGTCTGGAGATCGCTTTTTTTACAATACATCACATGTCTTACATAACTCACACGTAATAAAACCTCATGGGTTTGTCCTATGTGCGGTGAGGCCGCTCGGTCACAGCGGACCATGCTAACGCTTGTTGTACATTATAGAGAAAGTAAAGTACAGAACAGATGACAAAATAAATGTATCTATGTAACCTTGAATTGTGCCTATATTTATTTGTTTCCCGCTACTGAAGGTCTTTATAACATTTTTGTTTTTTTTACTATTTACATAGGTATTTTTATTTTATACTTAAAATGTCGGGAGAATCCAGACGAATCCCGACCATCTGCCAACCCTACCCAGGGCACTCCATTAAACCATATGCACTCTCTATCCATTCTGATAAACATTTGCCATCAACTATAAGATAGTTATGCATCACACACTTCCTACTAATATTATAAATGCGAAAGTTTGGATGTTTGTTACTCAATCACGCTTCAACCACTGGACGGATCGTGATGAAACTTGGCACACATATAGGTTAGGTCCTGGAATATTTTATCCAGGAAAAACATCTCATTCCTACGGGAAATACATAATAATTTGTGATGTTAAGTTGTCCACGCGGACGAAGTCGCGGGCAACAGCTAGTATTTAATATTCTTTGCCTACAGTAACCAGTTATAGAGTCTAATATCAAATACAGAACAGCTAGTAGAGAACTGGATATAAGAAAAACATTTTTTGACTTTTTATACAAATCTTGACATCATTTAAGCTTAATCATCATATCAGCCCTCAGATGTCGACTACTGCACATGGGACATCCCCAATGAACGCCACCACATCCGTTCAGCCGCTTCCGGCTACCTTCTTCAGGTCGTCGGTCCACCTGCCAGCAGTGCAACCGCCCCCCCCCCTGCGCGTACTGCCACACCAGAACTCGTCTGCCCCAACTGCCACTTATGCTTGCTAATCCTTTCGGCTATGTCGGTCACCTCGTTCTTCGTCGGATCTCCTCATTACGAATCATATCCTTTAAAGAAACGCCGAGCATAGCCATAGCCTTTAGAAACAGCCCTTTCCATAATCTTTAGAACGACTTGACTGACTGCAAATATAGTTTGTACGGCAGAATTGGTGTCAAACCACATAAGCATTAATTTTTAACACCTCTTGAGGACGGCTTCCACCGGCGAAGGAAATAAACACGGTAATTTGCGAGGGAAACAAGCCGACGTCAAACTCTATAATTTTATAATGAACTCACGTGGGTCGCGGCCCTAGTTTGGTATTCATGGCCAGGGTAAATTAAAGGGACGTGCATTTGTTCATTACTCTGCGTTTGTACTCAGAGGAAACCCAAGAATAATGAGGTGTGGGGGTACTCGTAATTTTGTTGCAAACATCACCAAAGCATTTTCAAACAGCGCACTGGGCGTTTAATATACCTGATAACATTTTCAGGGCCCTGTTTTGGGCTCCCCTGATACTGCAGCGCTTCAGGAATATACGCAGAATGTATTTCAGGACTTAACTAATATGTGTGCCAAGTTTCATCCCGATCCGTTCAGCAGTTAAAGCGTGATTGAGTAACAAACATCCAAATATACAAACATCCAAACTTTCGCATTTATAATATTAGTGGGATTACTACGTAAAGAAGCGACACTGACTTCCCCCCGCAAAATAAATCACGGCGTGTAGTGCGAAAGAGAGGCACTTATGTGTTGACTTTATAACGTCGTCCCTCTCTCGACATGGTGATTAGATCTGTTCACTTGTATGAGGTTTGCTATAGGAGTATTATTATATATATATTATTTTCTTCTTCAAAAATAATAATGACTTTATTTGTGAAACAACATAATTGGGCTCGATTCTGAAGGCACAATGTTTAAATTTGACAGCACTAAAACTGTTGCTATCCTTGTCTCACAGTATTATGAAGATAAAGACGAAACCAATTTTAGCGCTGTCAAATTTTAAATGTGTGCCTTCAGAATCATGCCCAATATAAACTTAACATTACTATTTATAAATAAATAAAAATATAAAACAAAACCTAACTATTATACACTACAAATAAAAAACTGACCCCAGTTCGTCCCCTGCTGGCAGAGTACCCAGGAGGCTGGCGGCATTGCCTCGCTGGATTGCGAGGCTTACGCGCTGGGCAAAGTAGCCGCCAGCTCTGGGTCCCAGGTATTCTCCACCAGTCTTTTCGGGATGTCCCTGAAAAGGTGGTGGGCACCGGAACCCCACGCGCCCTGGGTCTCGACCCCAAACGCCTCAAAGATGAGGTCTCCACTGAGGCACTCATATTTGCGGCGCTTGAGATTCTCCGCGTTGGAAGCAGCTGCGCCAGCTCTCACGGAGGTACATGGACGGTGGGACGGCGCAAGTGTATCTACGCATGTAGCGTAGTTATAATTATTTTATTTTACGTTATTATAATTAGCTAGTTTTATCCCCAATAACGGATTGTAAGGTATGCCGCATTTCCTGAAAGCTTCGCATCACTCACACGTGTCCGGGGCAGGACGGCGCTTCCACCCGGCGCGATGGAGGTTGTCATGTCACTGCCAACCTCGCCCGGAATCCGCTTATTGCGCATTCTCCGACTGGACGAAGTACGCACTCAGAGTTTTAATAGCTTACCTATATTTTTTTCGACAACAACAACGCGGTGCACTCTAAGTCCAGAGATGACTAAAAATTACTATGGGTTCAATACCGAATCTTTGAGCTGACTTATATTACAGTATATAAACTACTTAATAAGTATTTATTGGGATATATAATGTATTATGTGTATGAGTTTATGTATATATAGATATTTGTATCATTCACTTATTCGTGTATCGTCTATGTATATATTGTTCGTTTATGTAATATGTATTTTCCAATTTTATTAAAGTAGGTACATTTTTTATCAAATTTGGTACAAAACGCATTATACTGTCCTTTCGGTTACTCTAAGGTTGACTGGAAGAGATCCCTAAGTGGGATAAGTCCGCCTTTGAACACAGTTTAATTCCTATACTGTGTAAAAACAGACTAATTTAAAGTAGTCTGTTTTTCTGGTTATACCATCCTCTTGATTTGAAGGAAAGTCGCTTTGCGACATTTGATTGCGCAAAGTGGATATATAGCTCTGCCTACCCCTCTCGGACCACGGCGTGATCATTATGTATGTAAATTATAATTTTTGGTCAAATATTTAGCTGGTATATGAAGTAGTGTTAGCCTAATTGGATATGCACTCGCCTTACGTTCGTTATGTCGTGGGTTCAAACCTCGTCCGTACCAATGAGTTTTTTTTATTATAATAGGTACATGCTTTTCGGTGAAGGAAAACATCATAAGGAAACCTGCATACGCCAAAGAAGAAATTCTAAGGCGTATGTGAAGTCCACCAAATCGGCTTGGGGCACCGTTGGTGGTCAGGGGTTTGGCACAAAAGATCCTGAAGGGTCGAAGTGTCGCCAGGTCTTCCTGGCCCCCTGAGAAGATAAGATAGCTGGCAGGTACCTGTAGCGGCTACCTATAAATTAGATTAGATTAGATTAATTTATTTCACTTTTACATCTTAAAAATTCAATTTCCCATGTCATTCTAATATGGTAAAAAGGATCGTCATAAAATAAATTACAATATCATCAATTAACAACAAAATAATTAATGCATAGAATAGTAGGTAAATATTGGGCCCGATTCTGCAGGCACACATTTTAAATTTGACAGCGCTAAAATTGGTTTCGTCTATAACTTCATAATACTGTGTGACAAGGATAGCAACAGTTTTAGTGCTGTCAAATTTTAACGTTGTACCTTCAGAATCGAGCCCAATATTTACTTACTATACTATGCATTAATTATTTTGTTGTTAATTGATGATATTGTAATTTATTTTATGACGATCCTTTTTACCACACATGATCTCGTAAATTAAATTGATATTTTATTATTATCATTAATAATGTAATTAAAATACATAATATCATCATCCGGTTATTTTTGTCTCCACTGCAGGAGCGCAACCCTCTCTCATCTGCCGGAGACAGACGGAGGATTTGGCCTACACTCCCCGCGCTGGCCAGACGGGTTGGGGAGGCCTGATTGATGTTTAATAATACATAATATATTAAGTTTAATTTGTAATGTATAACATTTGCATGCTGTTATAGGAATGGCTAAATAGGCATGATCTACCAGCTGCTAGTTATACGATCTAACATATGTAATGCACCCTATTTATGCAAATATAATAATAATGATAAATATCTCAGACATTCACACCAATTATCCAGTCCCAAACTAGGCAGAGCCTGTGTTATGGTTCGTAGATAACGGATATACATACTTAAATAAATATATAAACATCCAAGACTTGGGTACAAACATTCATATTCTTCATACGAATATTTGCCCCTGGCGGGATTCGAGCCCGCAACCTCCGGCGTGGCAGGCCGAGAGCTACCCCGTTCCGCCACGGAGGTCGTCAATATTCTATGCAAATAAATATTCTATTCTATTCTAAAATAATATCACAGTACATAACATACTATCGTGAGTAAATAATATAAAAATAGAAAACTCCCACTAGTCTAACCCATACCGGAGAATTCTCAATCGTTTCAACCGCCGCCGCGCCGTCTTTATACCCAAAAGTTGATGAAAAAGAATATATTTAATTAAATATTTCGCTAATGCAAAATATGTGCCAATACCAGAAACTTTCAATCATCAGCCGAATCACGTCCACTGCTGAACATAAGCTCTCCAATAAAATGCCACTTTTGGTACGCTGTCCATTGGGGGATTTGCCATAATTGGCAGCTTGGCAGGCGGACTGGTGATCGCAGAATTCACAGAAAACGCTTCCCGTTCCTACTGCAATCCCTTACTCGCCTTGACGACACCCACAGGAAGATTAGGTCCTATTCTAAGCCGCGAACTACATGGGCCAGAAACCGCATGAATATTCACCCACTGGCTCCATATAACCGCTTGCCGTGTGGTTTCCGGTAGAGTAGAATAGGACCACTCCAACTCTTCCCGTGGATGTCGTACAAGGCGACTAAGGGAATACATTATAAAACGTCAAATACAAAAAAATACCTGATGATGAACCGCTTGAAGCTCGTAGTGTTCAAAATCCCATGTCGTCTTACCCCATAAGTGAGTGATGTAAGACATTGTGACTCCGTAACTCAATCAATCATCCCCCGACTTTAATAAAGCCACTGAAAAACTCACAAAATAACGAGTCACCGCTTTATTGATGTTGGTCGTGAGATTGAGCCGGTTACGTTTTTTATAGACATGGCAGAGGGAGATGGCTAGATCTACATTTATTGCATGTGCATGAAAGTTTGATGGGTGTGTGGCGGATACAAAAACAAATCTCTATGTACTACTAGAATGAGCGTTCCAAACAATGGCGTACAGGGCCAGCGGTTTTTTAATCATAAGCCGCTTGTTTGAAGTGCATAAACCGCTTGTTTGAAGAGCATAAACCGGTACCGCCACTGACTGACGCGCCTTAACCGCTTGCTTTATTTAGTGCCTATTATTATTTCGAATTAAAGTATTGTGACCGTTGTGTTTCTCACGTACGCGGTTTATACAAAATGTCTTATTTACCACGTTAACAGTCCATATACTAAATTATCTGTCAGTGTCACAAGTATAACTTTGAAATCAATGTGTACCAGTAACCCCATAGTGTCACGTGACATATTAGCATAAGCATCGTCATCAACGATCTCTATGTACTTCTCTATAACTCGTTCACATTCACTTTGAAACTTGTGCAGTTACTATGCAGAACATTTAATTATTTACTAAATATTGACGCTATTTTCCCGTAGCGTCAATATTTAGTAATAATTAAATGTTCTGCGTAGTAACTGCACAAGTTTCATTGTGAATGTGAAAGAGTTGTGGCTACTTGCGTGGAACAGGGAGATTGTTTGGAACGCTCCATCTAGTAGTACATAGAGATCGTTAATACAAAACAATGATTTCTATTTGATCTATTACGATGTTTGTCTGTTTCCAAAACGCTAAGCTCTACATCATCAGCCGAAATATGTCCACTGATGAACGTAGCCTCCCCAATAGAATACCAGTTTTGGTGGGCAGTCCAATCACCACGCTTGGATTACTGCGATCACCAATCCACCTGGGATTGGTGATCGCAGTATAAGCTGTTTCCCGTCCATGGTGCAAACCCTTAGTCGTCTTGACACACCCACGGGAATATTGATGGCGGCTCCTTTCTAAGATAGACTATATTTATTGATTTCAGATTAGCCTACACGTGTGACCTAGCTAGCGTGACATATGACTTTAATAATAACTAACCTCGTATTTCTTTCTCGTCATATTTGACATAAGGGCTCTTTAAAGTTAGGAAGATATTTTAGATACTCATACCTGATGATGATGATATCTGACGTTGACTTAGGACGGTGTTAAAAAAGATTAAAGTATCAACTGCGTATTACAATTAATTGTCTACTCTTGAGATACAGGCCTACCATCTCAGTGAGATCATATACTTAGTCACATAGTCCATCGCGCTAGCCCGTTGGTGGACTTCACATACGCCTTAGAATTCTTACTTCGGCATATGCAAGTCCTTCGCGAGGTTTTCTTTCACCGAAATGCCAGTACTTAAAACTTATAGATGCGAGGTAGTTTTGAACCCTGGACCTCAGGAAGGTGAAGTGAGGGCACTAGCAACTAGGCTACCACTGCATATAAATGGTTTTAAGTGCAGTGACCTGCCCGGTCGTAAATCTGCAGTACAATAAACAGTTGGGGCGCTATCGGTTGTTATCTGCGCCCACTCGGGGCGCCGCCCTCCCCGGGGCGTCGTCGGGGCGTTTTCTCACTTTCGAGTACGATGCCTTGGCAACTGATAGCGGGGCTTTTCGCTTTATGCATTGGAGTATTTAAATGCACTTGGTTCAAAAACGGCTTCACCTGGAACCATTGCGTTTTCTTCCCATGAGAATCAGGTGGGGGAGGCCTGATTGCTGTTTTATATTGTATTCCCTCAGTCGCCTTGTACGACATCCACGGGAAGAGTTGCAATGGTCCTATTCTACTCAACCGGAAACCAAACAGCAACGTCAGATATACCTCAATTATATTGATATTAGATTCGTCATCATCATTACACCTCTTATACTTCCACTGCTGGACATAGGCCTTCCCCAGTGAACGCCACCACACCCGGGTCCACGACCTTCCGCATCTAGCCGCTTCCTGCCACCTACTCCTGAACTCGCCGGTTCTGCGACAGATGAGGCTCTCCCACTGCGACTTCAGCTTGCTAATCCTTTCGGCCATGGGTGACATTCGTCTTCGAATCTCCTCATTACGAATCATATCCTTCAAACAAACCCCGAAGCATAGCCCTCTCCATAGCTCGCTCAGCGACTTGACAATGGGGTATCAGGGCCCACCTTCGAGGTCCACGTTTCCGCGCCGTACGCCATGACAGGCAGGACGCATTAATTAAAGACTTTTGTCTTTAAACATTATAAATTAATGGGTAATTTTGATATTAACTGTCAATTTGATCAACGAGGAATGTTTGCACTCTGGAAGCTCCTCTATCCAGACTTGTTTTACCAGGGTTAAGACTAAGTAAGGTCAGTAAATCGTTCACGGGGCAATGTATACGCTTCTACAACAAACTACAAGAGGAAATCTTAAATATGACGGACAGAAAGTTTAAGATTCACATTAAAAAGCAACTTTGTGAGAGAGCCTATTATAAAATAAACGATTATTTGAATGACAAAGATGCCTGGTACTAATGTTGATTCAGCTTCGCAAAATCTTTGATAATTGTATGCAAACTTGATTTTTAAAAGATGTGTTGCGTGAAGTTTGTTGCGCCGTTTCTTCTTCACAGCGCTAACACCTAGGAAGTGGTAGTCGATAAAAAAATTTACGTGTTTATATGTACCAAGTGTACTCATATGCAATAAATGATTTTGACTTTGACTATACGAGTACTTTGGACAACTAGTATCAGATCTCACCCAAATGGATCCCTGGCGGATATCAAAGAGCTCATAGGACCCAAATACTATTGTCAAGGCCTATTGTCAGTGTTTCTACACCTGCCAATTATGGACCAACTACACAAGACGGTCCTACAACATCCTTAGAGTGCAATATGACGACGCGTTTCGTATTTTATTGAAATTGCCGAGATACTGCAGCGCCTCGGGCATGTTCGCCGACGCCAGGGTACCCGACTACTTTGCCTTGCTCCGAAATAGAGTGGCTTGACACGCATCAGAGAACAACGAAGAGTAGATGTAGAACATTTTATTCTTAATGACGAGTATTTAATGTTTTTGCATCATTTTAATAATTTTATTATTAGTAAATTTATTTTTATAATTTATTCTTTGTATTTGTATTTTATGGGACGTATGTTTCCCGAAATAAAGACATTGTTATATTATTATTATACCTAATACATTTAATAAGATGCCAGTTCAGTTAATTTTGCTCACAAAGCCAGTACAGCATAATGTATATATCGTTCGTTTATGTAATATGTATTTTCAAACTTTATTAAAATTACATGTCTTTATCAAATTTGGTACTAAACGCATTATACTGTCCTTTAGGTTACTCTAAGGTTGACTGGAAGAGATCCCTAAGTGGGATAAGTCCGCCTTTGTGCACAGTTTAATTCCTATTTTATTATTGTTGTTGTTGTTATTTTTTGTACAATAAAGCGTTTACATATATACATAAAATTGTTTGAAAGGAACAACTTTTGTGCAGTACTGTACACTTGCTCTGATATCCCTCATCGCAAAGCTGCAGCCAATTTCGCCGTCGCGGACAACCGAAACTTGTAAACAAACTTTCTCTGATGCCGTATCGCCTTTACAATTCAATTTCCGACACATAAAAATACGAGAACCCGTTTGGGCAAATGAGTTTTGGGCCAAAAATCCTTTTGTTTTACCCTCAGTCCTTACATACCGGGGCAAATCTGATATGGGCCAACTTTCTCTCAGAACTGACGCATAAAAAGCATACATACAGCATACCACGCCGCATGTTCACCTGACTTCAATCTATAGTCTTCAATCCTGGCTCTAGCCGCGCGTCCGGTTGTACGTCATTAGACCAACACAACGGAGTGGATTGAGTGTTTACAGGCGGAAATGAAAGTTCCGGCGCCGCCGCGCTGCTTTCATTGCTATTTGCTATTCACCGGGCGCGCCGTGGTTATTGTAACAAGTCTATTGCTAATGGCACGGTGTAGGGTTGTGTACAGTAGTGTCACACCACACCAGGTTAAGTCAAGGTCGTCCGGCAAAATATGTTTTAGCTTCATAATTCGACGTCCACTGCAGGACGTAGAAAGAAAGAATAACATTTATTTACTGCCATAATTGTCACACACAAAAAAAAATTTGGAATACATTGTATTGTAAAATAAATAGCCGTGTGGTTTCCGGTAGAGTAGAACAGGACCACTCCAATTATTCCCGTGGGTGTCGTACAAGGCGACTAAGGGAATACATTATAAAACATCAATCAGGCCTCCCCGACCCGTCTGGCCAGCGCGGGGAGTGTAGGCCAAATCCTTCGTCTGTCTCCGGCAGATGAGAGAGGGTTGTGCTCCTGCAGTGGAGACAAAAATAACCTGATGATGATGATGATGAATATAGAAATTGTATGCGTGTGTCGCTGCAGTAAAAAGGCAAACGACTCAGCATATGCCTAGGCCAAGTAAGGTGCTAGGCTAGGATATAGGCCTTCCCTAATGAAAGCTTACATTCCCGGTACTCCGACCTTCGCATCTCTTCAGGTCGTCGGTCCATCTGTCAGCGGAGCGTCCATGGTCTCCACTCCAGAACTCGTCTGCCCCAACGGCCGTCGGTTCTGTGATAGATGTGACCCGCCCACTGCCACTTCATCCTGCTAATCCTTTCGGTTACGTCGGTTACCTTCGTTCTTTGTTGGATCTCCTACGAATCATATCATCATCAGCCTAAATACGTCCACTGCTGGACACAGGCCTCCCCAATAGAATTCCTCTTTTGGTAAGTTGTCCATTAGGGACTATTATTTGCCATAATCAGCACGCTTGGCAGGCGGATTGGTGATCGCAGTAATGATCTTAACATACACACCCAGGAGAACGCTGCTGCCCGTCCCTGGCGCAATCCCTTAGTCGCCTTGACGACACCCACGGGAAAGATAGGGGTGGTCCTATTCTAAGCCGCGAACCACACGGCATGAATACGAATCATATGCTTAAAAGAAAAACTGAGCCACTTTCGCGTAATTAGGAAAAATTCGATTCATACTTTGTATGCGTAAATATCAAAATGTCGAGTTAAATAATCGTGTAAATCTGTCAAGTCTATTACAATAGTTTACGGTGTAGAGTTGTGTACAGTAGTGTAACATCCATCACACCAGAATTACGATCAGAAGCGAATGTCGACGCGTAAATCGTTCACGGGGCAATGTATACGCGTCTAAAACAAACTACCAGAGGAAATCTTAAATATGACGGACAGAAAGTTTAAGATTCACATTAAAAAACAACTTTGTAAGAAAGCCTATTATAAAATAAACGATTATTTGAATGACAAAGATGCCTGGTACTAATGTTAATTCAGCTTCGCAAAATCTTTATTAATTGTATGCAAACTTGATTTTTAAAAGATGTGTTGCGTGAAGTTTGTTGCGCCGTTTCTTCTTCACAGCGCTAACACCTAGGAAGCGGTAGTCGATAAAAAAATGACGTGTATAAATGTACCAAGTGTACTCATATGCAATAAATGATTTTGACTTTGACCGTAGTTTGGCGCAACCCCGAAAAGTAAATACATTTCCATTTTCGCCGAGTTGGGTTTGACAAACTGATTACAAGCATAAATGTATGTACTCGTACGTAAACGCTTTACTGTACCAAAATTAACAACAACAAAAATAAATAAAAGAAAAAAATTGTGTACAAAGGCGGACTTATCCCACTTAGGGATCTCTGAAGTAGCTTGAAGTGAGTTCTTCCAGAAAACCTTTCAATTTTTTCAGTTTTAGATAAAATGCCTATTACATTGCACAGGCGAAAATAGCAATTTGAATTAATTTCTAGGTACAGTCGAGGGCAAAAACATGTACATTCAAAGTATACTTCGTCAGCTCTGGTCACACCGCCATAAGCGTTTTTTTTTTAATAATGTATTTTACGGCCTTAGAAACCTACTTTTGAGCCCGTCCTAACTTTCAATATTCATTTACAAAAAACCTGTGCTCCCAATTACGAATCACTTATTTTATTAATAAGTTTAAGAACTTTAAAGGGAAGGGAGGCGACAAGCAGAGGGAGGGAAAAGAGATGGGGAGGGGAAAAAATTAAATATAATTAACATATATTTTTGTTATTACAAACTGTTCAAACACGAAGTTAAATTAAGTACACTAGACGACTCGTAGAAAAATAAAATTTCATCTTAAATTTAACCACGAAGGAGTATTTTTTCTCTTAAGGAGAATAATTGACTCTTACTCTTTAATTTCACGTTATTCCATTCGTTTTGCTTCCTCTTTCATAATGCGAACTGCTAAGGAATATAACTCTCTGCCAGCTTCGGTATTTCCGGACAAGTACAACTTGGATCCTTTTAAAGGAAGAGTGAAAAGGCATCGTCCTAGTGACTGCCAGCCGCCGTTTGCAGATCGTCGCTCCATCTAGCTACGAGTATAACAATAAAATCATTTATTTTCAGGCAACTTCTTTTTTTTTTTGTTGTTGCGGAGAAAAGCTTATTACTGCATACCTACTCGCTGCAGGGGGACGAGTAGGTTATGTCGGGTTCGCACCGACTAAAACCCCGCGGTGACCGTCTCCGACGCACAGACGAAGGAGGGAACCCGGGAGATCCCATTGGACTTATCCCACCTCGAAAATGTTTGTAGAGGTTTGCATCCCACGCGGCCCCCACCCTGACAAGTGGCGGCCCTCGGTCCTGATGCCTACGGGTCGGGTTAAGAGTCGGCCGGCGGTGGCCGAAGCCTTGCCGTGCGTACCTTAGTGCGCGCTGAGCCCGCCCTTACCCCATCCACTGTGCCCTCTACTTATTAGAGGGACTGCCCGCCAGTCTTGCGACCAGCGGGCTCGCTCGTGTTTGGTCCGCGAGAGCAAGCTTCCTACCCACCTCTGGTGGGCATTCCTCTATCCGCCACCCGGGGACGCGCCACGTCGGTGTACCCACCCGGAAGACCAGGCAGGTCGTGACAGGCAACTTGGGCTAGATAACCTAGATATAACCTTAACTAACAAAGTTCATCACACTTTTTTAGGAATTACTTAGTCTTAGTACTAACTCCCTATAGCGTCTAAACACAAGCCAGCCAGGAGTCGGGATACACTCTGGTGCTTTAAAGATATCTGGAGTCTGCAGACCCTAATGTTATAAGAGCCAGTAGACTCCAGGAATGTACACTCGACAGCGATTCCCTTAATTCTTGCCTGGATGTACTGCATCTGCAAAGCTTTCAGCTACAAACCTCATGAAATATGAAATATGGGTTATATATTCTTTATTGCACATCTTAAAACTAAATACAGTAATAAATGGTGTGTACAAAGGTGAGCTTATCTATAAAAGAGATCTCTTCCAGCCAACCTTACAGAGTGTGAGACAAGGCATTAAGAGCTAGTAAAACAAGCAATAAACTAGAGCTTCTCCTTTAGCGTCTGGATAACTAATTAGCACAAGTGGAAGTAATTAAAACAAATTCACCGGGCCAGGCGGCCGGCCGGCAGACACTGGCTGCTTGTCCTTACACTGTGCCGTGGACGAAAGACAAAACAATATACGAACTATCTCTATTTAACCGTAGCGTCAATATTTAGTAATAATTAAATGTTCTGCGTAGTAACTGCACAAGTTTCATTGTGAATGAGAACGAGTTGCGGCTCCTTGCGTGGAACGGAGCGATTGTTTGGAACGCTCCATCTAGTATAACATACAAATCGTTGCAATATACGAAGAAAAAATTCCACACATACAGCATAGTACGGACCAGGTAACCACTTTACTCATCTAGGCGTGTATTCACGGTCATTTCAGACCGAAAACTGAGAAGTCTTATATTTATTTTAGAGCTAATATGATTTACCTTGTGGGTATATCAGTAATTTTTCTTGGAAAAGTTTTCCAGGAAGGTGATTGAATATTTTTGATTGTAGTTTTAGTCGAGACACTGGCTCTTGTACTAATTCTGGCAGTTCTCCTATTTCTACCCCCCCCCCCCCCCCTTCCCTCCCTCCAACATTTTAGGACTGTAACACCTGGTCGGGTCCCCTCCAGTTTGCGTTACGTACCTTATTAAAAAGGCAAATTTGCCCAACTGAACGTGAATTTCGGCCGATAAAATAAAAACGGGTCTGTTCTTTCCTCAATGTTATATCTTAAAACGGATCAAATCGGAGCCGGACACCTGAGGACCTTTCCTAGTAAAGCTAACTCCTGTAGAGAAGTTTCTAGTTTCAGAAACTTTCGGTAAGTATGAACTGAAAATGCCAGCCAATTGTTTTAAGAAGATGTTTGAAATACCTCACTCATGTGGGTAATTTATTTTTTTAGGAAAATTGGAAAAATAAAATGCTCGTCTGTTTTGTTTCAGCATCAGCTGAAATACTTCCACTGCTGAACATAAATCTCCCCAATAGAATGCCACTTTTGGTGGGCTGTTCATTGGGGGATTTGCCATAGTCACCACACTTGGCAGGCGAATTAGTGATCGCGATAGTGAAGAACATTGGACGTCCCTGTATACGCTTCTACAACAAACTACCAGAGGAAATCTTAAATATGACGGACAGAAAGTTTAAGATTCACATTAAAAAACAACTTTGTGAGAGAGCCTATTATAAAATAAACGATTATTTGAATGACAAAGATGCCTGGTACTAATGTTAATTCAGCTTCGCAAAATCTTTATAAATTGTATGCAAACTTGATTCTTAAAAGATGTGTTGCGTGAAGTTTGTTGCGCCGTTTCTTCTTCACAGCGCTAACACCTAGGAAGCGGTAATCGATAAAAAAACGACGTGTATAAATGTACCAAGTGTACTCATATGCAATAAATGATTTTGACTTTGACTTTGACCCTGGTGCAATCCCTTAGTCGTCCTGACGACACCTGCAGACGATTGGAGGCCCTATTCTAAGCCGGAAACCAAAAAAAATCTATGATTGTATTTCTACAAGTCTAATGTAGTGTCGAACGCAATATCCCGTCGTCGACTAAAAACCACACAATGACGTCAAGATCTGGAGCGGTTAATCGTAGCCTACTAGTCTACTCACGGTGCTATGAAAACTGTGCGCCAACGAAGATTTCATTCTAAGTAACATACATACATAATGTTCATGCCCTGATCTCAGACGGGTAGGCAGAGACGATGCACCTCAATTTTGCGCGATGCAACGTCGCAAAGCGACTTGCCTTCTTCCACTTTTCATTCTAAATAAGATTATTCACCCATCAAATTATTGGCGACAATTTCAACAATAAAAAAACGTACAATAAAATCCGAACTGTAACCGTCTTAAAAACAAGAGACACAATCAAGGAATCTCATTTATTTTTCGCAATCTCAACAAAAGCATTTCAAGTATTTGTTTAAAGTGATTATTTACTTACTTTGTACAAAATAAAAATTTATTAGCTAGTCTATTAAGCTAAGGTTAAAATAAAAATAAAACGACGTCTGGAGGTCAAGCAGATCCAATGCTTGAATTAAATTCAATGTTCAACAAGAGCTATAGTATTTGATCGGACTGTACGATATGCAACGACATTGTTCTTTAACAACCCATTACACTACAGATTATCGTAGATTTTCCTTTGTTTCTAGAAGGGGGTGGGAAAGGCGACGTAAAGTCGACTACAACCCACTGATTTTCAATATAACTCTTACTGTTTTGAGAGAGAACTGGTCCAGCAGTGATCGTGAGCCGGCAAGTAACATCGGTTAGTCTCTACTACAGGAACCTGCAGGTCATACCATGAAGCAAAATAATTTTTCGCACCTCATAAGTCAACTCAAAGTTTTTACCTTCATGATTGACACGAATTGGTAATTAAATTAAAGACAGACTCTCTTGTTTAATTTAATAACTAATTAGTGTCAGTCATGAAGGTCTAAATTTGAGGTGACTTATAAGGTTTTTACCTTCATGATTGACGCGAATTGGTTATTAAATTAGAGACAGACTGCTAGATTACCCCCCCCCCCCCCCCCCCCTACACTGTCCTGTTCACTGGTGCATGAGAGTATAACATCAGATTATCATACGACAAGTCGTGTGACGTTATCTGACGTGTGCACCCGACTTTAGGTTCTAGTTTTAGACTGATATGCAAGTAGACTTGTATATATAATTACATTATACATGTTTTGATCCAGCCAATAAATGAGTTTTCTATTCTATGGTTTTATTTAGATTTATATTTCTCTTTTAATTTTTATATTAAATTGAAATAATAGGCGATTTTATAAGATAGGATTTATATCATGTTGTGTGGTGTCATGATTCAGTTTGAAATATGTGTTGTGGTTGTTCTTTTTTGTATTATCCTTCCTACTAATATTATAAACGCGTAAGTATGGATGGATGTTTGTTACTCTTTCACGTAAACACTACTGAATGAAACTTTACAATAATATAGCATAAACATCAGAATAACACATAGGCTACAATTTATAAAGATATTGTGTGAATTGTCCAAAATATCAAGTAAGTAGGAAAAAATCTACCATCTGCGAGCTATTCTGGCGTGCGCTGCCAAAACCGCTAGAGTTACACATATGTAATGTATGATGGAAATGTTTATCCTACTAATATTATAAATGCGAAAGTTTAGATATTTGGATGTTTGTTACTCAATCACGCTTCAACCAAACTGATCGTGATGAAACTTGGCAAACATATAGGTTAGGTTCTGGAATAGGACATAGAATAGTTTTTATCTCGAAAAACATCTCATTCTTACGAGAAATACATAATAATTTGTGATGTTAAGTTATCCACGCGGACGACGTCGTGGGCAACGTTATTTATAAGATTCAAACAATGTAAAAATTTTATATGTACTAATAAACTTGAAACTATTCTAAGTTAGTAAGCTGAAAATAACATATTAAATGGCACCGAAGAGCTATCCCTAATCCGATACTCCGTATCAGGCCCATTCAAGTACGCACTCGGAGGCTGTAACGAGCCAAGCAATTGCCATTATTTGTACTTTAACACGAAACGTATTCCGGGTTACACAAAAAAAAACTTCTCTGAAGAAGCACACCGGAAAATATACCCTACCGTGAAAGGATATTGTTTTGATTTGAATGGAGATTGATAAAGCAATCATAAGCGAAACTCTTTTATTAGTTTTGAATAAAAAAAAACGATTTTCTATCTGAGATCAGAAGCATGATAATCCGCGCCCCATATGGAGCTAGCAACGATCTCTATGTACTACCAGATGAAGCGTTCCACTCAAAACATTTAATTATTTACTAAATATTGACGCTATAATGTCAATATTTAGTAAATAATTAAATGTTTTGAGTAGTAACTGCACAAGTTTCATAGTGAATGTGAAAGAGTTGTGGCTACTTGCGTGGAACAGAGCGATTGTTTGGAACGCTCCATCTAGTAGTACATAGAGATCGTTGGGAGCTAGTAAGAAAGCTTTCAAAGCCACACACTCCTTTTTCGTAAACAGATTTCAACGTCACTGTTTATCAAAATGGTTAAATTCCGCGGTAAAATTGTGCCTCGATTACTCAAAGAAAAAAAGGGAGCTGAGGGTGGGATAAAAACTATGATTTTAATTTAATTATTCGAAATCTTTGACATGTCTTTTTAAATTGATATTGTGAACCTAGAATCGTATTTTTCTTCGAAAAAACGATTGAACTAAAGCACAAATTGTTGAAAACTTTTTTTTTTATTAAAATACATATACAAAAAAATAAATATCTCAGACATTCACACCAATTATCCAGTCCCAAACTAGGCAGAGCCTGTGCTATGGTTACTAGATAACGGATAGACATACTTAAATAAATATATAAACACCCAAGACTTGGGTACAAACATTCATATTCATCATACGAACATTTGCCCCTAGCGGGATTCGAACCCGCAACCTCCGGCGTGGCAGTCCGAGAGCGTTCCGCCACGGAGGTCGTCAAATTTCACATATTATATCTTATAGATTCATCATCTGCCCACGATAACTTCAAAATATGCCTACTATTTCTCATAAACTTCTGCCAGCAAATATAGAAAAAAAAATTAACGCGATAATCACATTTAAATGAACGAGAGCAAACAAAGACGGTTCCTTTCGGTCGAGCGCCAAAATATTCCTGTGCTCATATCAATTTGGCTGGCGCGACGGATTTGGGGGCGGCGTTAGATTTCCCCGGGGTCGCAAAACATCCATGTTAAGTAGAAGAAAATGCGGCCCCTCCGCCACAAACACGGCACCTGTCATTTATATTTCAACACCGTGTGAGAACTCTGGCTAGACTAAAATCTATTTACCTACATCTGCAGCATGGAGGCTAAGTGATCTTTACTCGATTTGTTCTGCAGTTTAAAAGGTATAGTGAATTTTAAACTCGTATTGAAACGGCGTCATTGCCTTATCTTATCTTATCTTCTTAGGGGGCCAGGAAGACCTGGCGACACTTCGACCCTTCAGGATCTTTTGTGCCAAACCCCTGACCACCTCAGTGCCCAAGCCGATTTGGTGGACTTCACATACGCCTTCGAAATTCTTCTTTGGCATATGCAGGTTTCCTTACGATGTTTTCCTTCACCGAAAAGTCTTAATTACAAATAAACCGTACTTAAATTTCGAAAAACTCATTGGTACGGGCGGGGTTTGAACCCACGACCTCATGAACGTGAGGCGAGTCTACAACCAACCAGGCTACCACGGCTCTGTCATTGCCTTAATAATTTGAAATTAATAACTACCTGAAAAAGACCACAAATCACATTTTGAAATAGATAGTTTATTGTGGTTCCCGGCTTAGAACAAGGCCACCCAAAATCTTCCCGGTGGTGTCGTCAAGGCGACTAAGGGATTGCACCAGGGACGGGCACCAGCGTTCTCCTGATCATTACTGCGATCACCAATCCGCCTGCCAAGCGTGGTGGTTATGGCAAATCCCCCAATGGACAGCTCACCAAAAGTGGCATTCTATTGGGGAGGCAGCAGTGGACGTATTTCGGTTGATGATGAGTTCGTCACACTATTTCAGGTCTTTGCCTTCCTTAAGGTAAGCATTACAATACAATAAAAATATGTCAGACATTCACACCAATTATCCAGTCCCAAACAAGGCACAGCCTGTGCTATGGTTACTAGATAACGGATACACATACTTAAATAAATATATAAACATCCAAGACTTGGGTACAAACATTCATATTCATCATACGAACATTTGCCCCTAGCGGGATTCGAACCCGCAACCTCCGGCGTGGCAGTCCGAGAGCTACCCCGAGGTCGTCAAATACAATACAATACAACTTTATTGCACCAACAAATACAGTAACAAGCTTGAAACGTTTTAAAAATAGTACAAAAAAATCGGTCTTATCGCTTCAAGCGATTTCTTCCAGACAACCTTTATTAGGCATTCTATGGTATAGCATCGAAACACAACTTCCTCGAAGGAGGAATACACCCTGATGCTTTGTATCAACCCGGAGTCTGCAGGCCCTAAATTTATTAAAGCTAGTTGACTCCAGGAACATACGAACGTACTCGACCGTGATTCTTTCCCCAGTCTGACCCTTAACCCTCACCTGGATATTGGTGTTGCGGCACCAAACGGGAGAGGTGAATAGGTGTCGTAGGTATTGCTGCCTTTAGGTTGGTCGAAAGGCCAGTTTGAAGTCTCGTATTACATATCATCATCAGGTTATTTTTGTCTCCACTGCAGGAGCACAACCCTCTCTCATCTGCCGAAGACAGACGGAGGATGCGGCCTACACTCCCCGCGCTGGCCAGACGGGTTGGGGAGGCCTGGTTGATGTTTTATAATGTATTCCCTTAGTCGCCTTGTACGACATCCACGGGAAGAGTTGGAGTGGTCCTATTCTACTCTACCGGAAACCACACTCGTATTACATACAATCAACATATATTACAACTGTTTAATTACCGCCGAGTCGCGTCCGAAAACCGCTGGCGAAGCGCACTCCGCTCGACTGCGAAGTCGATAGCGAAAGCGAAAAATCCTCGCTGCGAAGTGAAAACACACCCGCCAGGCACGCATCAAGGTAGGGGGTCTGCCGTTGATTAATTTGATTTGATTATCCAACTTTATGTGGTATAATTGAAGATGTTCGTAGTTAGCTGTGTTCGTAGTTAGTTGGAGTGTATGAAAAACCCAAGGGAGGTTGTGTTACTAATGAGGTTTTAAAACTGAATGCTTTTCATCATATTTCGTCGAAATACTGGACGTATCCCATATGGTAAAACGGCTAAAACGCGACTTGGCCGACATCCACATCGATCTCGTAAATAAAATACATACTCGTAGAATACAATACGGATTTTCTTTCATAACTATTTAAATTCTGTAAAGTTCCCAATGACGCGTTAGTAATTTTACCTTCCCACTAACATCATCAGCCGTCCATTGCTGTGCCTCCCCAATAGAATGCCACTTTTAGTGTGCTGTCCATTTGGGGATTTGACATAATCAGCAAGCTTGACTGGCGGATGGTCTTAGCAGGTTGATTGTTTTTGATGTTGGTGTATCGCTAAACGTTTTATCTGCTTCGACTTCTGATGCAGCAATTCCTCTTACAGTTTAGTTTAAGATAAATGTAGTTACTATAGGTCTGTCATGTCACGTTTGGAAAAAGTCCCTTAACCAGTTGAAAAAAAAATACGCCTTCTATAAACCCCAACGTATGCTATGCCAAACATCTAAAAAAGGAGAAATACATATAACTTCGATTTTCTATAATAACTGTGGGCTTCATTCAGATAACAGATTCAGAGTTCAACCCTGGATGACATTTGTCCTGTTTCATGTGATAACCGACTAGTTAGATCCGTAAGGTCACTATAAGAATATATCCATGTTCTACGCGGCACAGTACGTGACCCCCGCCCGCGCAGCTCCAGGACGCCTGAGTGCGTGCCTGCTCGCCCCAGGCGTAAATCACACCCGTGAAAAGGTCCTGATAAACGAAAACAATTCCTCGGCGAAATTTATTTGGCCCTCTAATTACATTAAATGCCGCCGCTCGCCATTCCTCTCGCCTCCCCCTCCCTCCCCCTATAAAGCCTCCGAATGTAACTTTTTAGAACCTTCAGACTATTTCCCAATTATGTATTTTGTCTAGGTCTAATGACAATACATTTTTAAGATCTGACAAGTCATCGCACAGTTTAACACTTCTTCACCGGATCAGCACCGCCTCAACTCAAAGTCAAAATCATTTATTGCATATGAGTACACTTGGTACATTTATACACGTCATTTTTTTATCGACTACCGCTTCCTAGGTGTTAGCGCTGTGAAGAAGAAACGGCGCAACAAACTTCACGCAACACATCTTTTAAAAATCAAGTTTGCATACAATTATTAAAGATTTTGCGAAGCTGAATTAACATTATTTTATACCATTTAGTACCAGTCATCTTTGTCATTCAAATAATTGTTTATTTTATAAAAGGCTTTCTTACAAAGTTGTTTTTTAATGTGAATCTTAAACTTTCTGTCCGTCATATTTAAGATTTCCTCTGGTAGGTAGTACTCAAAGGAGCTTTCCTTAAAATGCAAGTTGTACATTATGTTACATACAGTCCTGCCTGTCATGACCTACGGTGCAGAAACGTGGACACTGATGGTGGGCCTGATCCACAAGTTCCAAGTCGCTCAGCGAGCTATGGAGTGGGCTATGCTCGGGGTTTCTTTGAAAGATATGATTCGTAATGAGGAGATCCGACGAAGAACGAAAGTCACCGACATAGCCGAAAGGATTAGTAAGCTGAAGTGGCAGTGGGCGGGCCACATATGCCGCAGAACCGACGGCCGTTGGGGCAGACGAGTTCTGGAGTGGAGACCGCGGAACGGCACCCGCCAGATGGACCGACGACCTGAAGAAGGTGGCCGGTAGCGGCTGGATGCGGAGGGCGGAGGACCGGGTGTGGTGGCGTTCATTGGGGAAGACCTATGTCCAGCAGTGGACTTCTAGGGGCTGATATGATGATGACATACAGTCACCCGTCGGTCCCGTATTGCCCACGCGCAAGCTACTCGCCGACTACCCCCACTTCACACGCCCATCCATTCCCAAAAGTGGTCTGATATCGTTAAAGCCAAGATGTAGGTAGCATTGTTGAAGTCGGGCTTACCACTCGTTGACGTCGCGCGGTCGAGTAATGGTCAACGCCACCTAGTGGACGACAGCCCGGCTGTTTGAAGCAGCAGTTGAGGAGATGCTGGGGGCCTACTGTGTATTCATTTTTGATAATATCCGCAGAACTACACAGATTTTTTAGCACGTTTCCGGTAGAGTAGAATAGGACCACTCCAACTCTTCCCGTGGATGTCGTACAAGGCGACTGAGGGAATACATTATAAAACATCAATCAGGCCTCCCCAACCCGTCTGGCCAGCGCGGGGAGTGTAGGCCAAATCCTCCGTCTGTCTCCGGCAGATGAGAGAGGGTTGTGCTCCTGCAGTGGAGACAAAAATAACCTGATGATGATGATGACACAGACATGTTGTACTCTCAAACGGGGCACGTGATAGGTATAGTTAGCGCGTTTGGCGTTTAGATAAGTGCATGAAGGATGTGGTTACCTTTAGAGCTTTCTGTTAATCATTTCACACGAGCAGCTTGTGGGTGAGATTCGCGCAGAAGTCCCCCAGCGCCCATAACTAGTCAACGTGTTCGCCAACTAAACACCAAACGGACAAAATAATCTTTCAAAAACAAACTCACAGCATATCTTCTTGATCTGCAATGCAAACCTTGATGCCTTGTCCAAATAATTACCTATATACATCTATCTATTACCTATACTAATGGTATCCACGAGAAGGAAAAAGAAAACAGGGAAGACCATATAAAAGATGGCACGACGACCTGAAGGAGACTGCGGGTCCACTGTGGACACGGCTGGCTAGAGATAGGCAGGCGTGGAAATTGCTGGAGGAGGCCTATGTCGAAAGACTCACCGAAAAAAAACGATTAAGGATTGTTGTTTCTTGAAATTAATTATTTCATATTACTTTTAATATTACTTTATATTCTTTTTGATTTATTCATAATTTTTATTATTATATTACCTATACACTGATAAACATCTCCACATCATCTCTTTCTAATACACACAAACACACTCACCCCTCCCCCTCCCCCCCCCCCCACACACACCTACACAACACTCTGTGACACCCCAGCCCAGACCTCAACAGAAAACCAGCGCTGCACCTTCCAGATGCAGCGGTTCGCTGAGTTAGGCCTTTTACACATTATAAGACACAAGACACCACAAGAAAAAATTTCTATGCGCGTGTCTGATCCGACATAAGAAAAAATGTCTTGTAATGTGAAATGAAATATATTTATTGTGGATCATAGGTATAGAAAGGATTACAGGTCATAGTTAGAGCTCAGCTATGTCCCGCCACGTGGGCACACAACATTGTGTCGCAGTAAAAACAAAGTTACAAAAAAAATTAAAGAGTTAATTAGATACAAAAAGAAACCTCACATTGAACCGTCACCAAGAAATTCTTCCAAACTATAATAACATTTTTCTGTCAACAGATCGTGGAGTTTTTTTTTTTAATAAATTAATCTCATCTTCATCTCGTATCGTTTTAGGGATTTTATTATATATGTGAGGTATCCTGCAGAATAGGCTTTTGTGTAACAAGGCAGTGTTTGCTGGTAACACTGCCATTTTATCTAATTGTGTATGGTCTCATATAACAACCAATGCGACAGGATATCTTATAAGACATTTCTCATAAGATACAAGAAATTTTCTGATAATGTGCAAAAGGGCTTAGAGTCTTCTCACTTGCACATCATAGTCCACAATTTAATTTTAAGTTAATGTAATGGTTTTATGTAATTTAATGACTTAATAATATGTATAAAAATGATAATGGATATAATGTAAATACCTACTTTGTGTTCGTCAACGATCTCTATGTACTACTAGATGGAGCATTCCAAACAATCGCTCTGTTCCATGCAAGTAGCCACAACTCTTTCACATTTACAATAAAACTTGTGCAGTTACTACGCAGAACATTCAATTATTACTAAATATTGACGCTACGGTTAAACAATGACAATTAAATGTTCTGCGTAGTAACTGCACAAGTTTCATTGTGAATGTGAAAGAGTTGTGGCTACTTGCGTGGAACAGAGCGATTGTTTGGAACGCTCCATCTAGTAGTACATAGAGATCGTTGGTGTTCGTGAATAAATATTTTTTCTTTCTCTCCTTTCCTTCTTTCTAAAATAAACTTTGATATTTTAGAATCCATACAACATCAACTCACATGCAAAATTAATATTTCACCGGTTTATAATTACTTCTGTGACATTTTGGAAGCCACAACAACTAATTTTAGACAGTTACGCCAGCAAATGGCATCCCAATCCAATCTTGTTTGTCAGGAGCAGTGCGGCGAGCGGCGTAATGTGATTTGTCTTTCTGCTCCAGAATACGGACGTTTCTGCTGCGACGTTCCGGTGTCCTTGTAACAGTGTAGGCTAGCCCTATACAGTGAATGACCTAGTACAATACAAGATTTAATAACCTACTAACATTACAGACGCACCAGCCTGCCTGTACACGTGCGTGTGTGCGTAAATTATTGTAGGGCTGCTACACCACCGTCTACCGGACGCGATCAGGGATGCACCTTCCCGCCCCACTTTTAATAACAGACTGAAAAACTGGCTGATAGAAAATATGTTTTATGATTTAAAACAACTTTTGGACTTACCCATGTTACTGTAAAAGTAAATATATAAATATATAATTCACAATAATAATGAGACAAATACCTATATTTTTCTCATTTTGTATATTGATGTGAAACTATTTTTGACGTTGTATGTAATATCATTTAATTTAATTTAATTTAATTAACTTATGATATGATATTTTGAATATATCGACATTCTTTTGACTTGTAATAATTGTTATTAATAAAAATTTCATTTTCATTTTCACCCAGCGCGTGGACAAAGTCGATCGAAAGGGAGACGTTGCTTTGAGCTAATTTATATTTGTATTACAGTTAATAAACTATATCGTAAGTATATATTAAGTTACTCTAAGGTTGACTGAAAGAGATCCCTAAGTGGGATAAGTCCGCCTTTGTACACGACTTTATTCTTTTATTTATTTTTGTTGTTGTTAATTTTGGTACAATAAAGCGTTTACATACTCGTACATGCCGCTTTACGTCAACAATATAAAATCTAATTCAAATTAAAAAATTATTTATTTAAACCCTTAATCTAGTAGTTGATTAAACATAAATGCTTCTCTTTCTAACTTATAGCGTCGATAGTTGGCTGCGTAGTAATTATGCAGTCCGTAGTGCGTACAGGCAGCCGTATTCTATTTTGCTGGCGACGTTAAACTGGAGGGGTAGATGATATTCTTAGATGAACGAGAGGGTGGGAACTACACTACGTTTCTGAATTATAATCAGGTTCTGAAAAACCGGTAAAATATTAATTAATATACATTAGTTTTCCGGTTAATGCGCGGTTTCTTCATTACCGCTATAAAAAAAATTACAGACCACCAAAAGTGGCATTCTATTGGGAAGGCTTATGTTCAGCAGTGGACATATTTCGGGTGATGATATGAGAACATTCTGAAAGAGTCTACTGTTGGACATAGGCCTCTCCCCAAGGGCGCCACTGAACCCGATCCTCGGCTCTCATCCAGTTACTGCCAGCCGCCTTACGCAGATCGTCGCTCCATCTAGCCAGAGGGCGTCCCACACTACGCTTGCCCAGTCGTGGTCTCCACTCGAAAACTCGTTTACCCCACTGGTGATCGGTTCTACGACAGATGTGACCAGCCCACTGCCACTTCAACGTACTACCTTTTTCATCTACCTATGTCGAAGGCTCTAGTTCAGGCGGATCACCTCATTTCGGATCCTGTCCCTTAGAGAAACTCCGAGCATAGCTCTTTCCGTAGCCCGCTGAGTTACTGAGTTTTCGGACTAGTCCCACTGTCAGGGTCCACGTTTCGGCGCCGTAGGATAAAGACTTTTGTCTACAGGCACTGTGGTATAGGTACGCGACGAGAAGAAAGATACATACATACATAATGCTCACGCCTTGGTTCCAGAGGGGTAGGCAGAAACGATGGATCGCCACTTTGCGCGACCCTGACACACCTCACTTAGCCTCACTTATATTTTCATGCACCTCCTTTTATTCTTCTCACTGCGGACCCCAGCCTTTTTGAGGACGTTACTAATTTGATCCTTGAAAACAATTTTGGTCCTTAAAAAGATACACTAAAAAATAGAAAGGTATTTCCTTACATTAATCAAAGTTTTATTTATATGATCAACTTCGTACTACGAGTATATTTGTTTCTGAAACGTTGCTTACAATTTAAAATACAATCTACATACTTTAAACTTGACCCATATTATTTGGAAATTAGACCTCCCTCGACAAAACAGTTTTTAGACCTTTAAATTCAACCCAGCATTTCTAAAACATTTGGCATTGAGGGAAATATTTAAGGAAATAAGCGACCTATTTTATATCCAGCTAGGTGTAAAGCCTCTCCCCCCCCCCCTGTCCTTCCCTCCTTCCCTCAACGTTCTAGCTTTCAATTTCAAGCAAGTTTACTAACTCCTCTAGAAATAACGAATTGCCCCCATACATGAAATCCTGGACCCGTTTTGTCTTACGGCCGCGGTCTGATGAATGCCCAAAACTTATTGCATGATTTCAAACACGGCTCAAAACAACTACCTAATGGTGAATCCCTTGTTCAAGTCAAAGTACATTTTATTTTTTAATATAAATCATTTTTCACCATTCGCTACCAAATTGCGTCGCCGCGTGTATTTTCCAATAAACGAAATTGTCGCCCGGCCGGAGTTCGTCGCTCGAACAAATCATCCCGACTGAAATATTGTTATGGAAATTAATAAAATCGAACCTTGTTACCTGCTCACTGCTCACCTCCAACATGCCGCCAGGGCCGCACTGAGGCACGGGGCGCAAATCCTAAGTGCTAGCCTCACATCGGTTTCTCTTATCTATCATCATCAGGTTATTTTTGTCTCCACTGCAGGAGCACAACCCTCTCTCGTCTGCCGGAGACAGACGGAGGATTTGGCCTACACTCCCCGCGCTGGCCAGACGGGTTGGGGAGGCCTGATTGATGTTTTATAATGTTTCTTGATAAGATTTTTGACTGCTAGTATAATTGCATTCTGTAGGGCAGACGTTTTTTTACTGAAATTTGTAGCCAATAAATTCAGGATTTTTTTAAATATGTTCTTCGATTACTAGCACCATTTAGCTTTACTCAAACTGTGAGCGTCTATCTTAATGGTTGATGGTGGATGATGTGAGGTTGGACGTGGATGGATTCCACGCCATCCTGCGCAACAGAATTGCCTCCCTGATGCGCCGCGTGCGGGGCAGCCCTAACAGCTTCCTGGCCACTATACGGGAGAAGGTGGATAGTCCAATACTCAGGCACTGGGTGACCATCCACCTTCACAAACAAAAGCAATTTTAATTTTATAATTTTATTTTATTTTTTATTTTATTTTATTGTCCGCTTTCTAACATAGACTTAAGTTTTATTTATACTAACAACATTTTATGGACTAACGTCTGATTAAATAAATGATTTGATTTGATTTTGATTTAATGTTCTAACAGGGCGATATCAGAATACATCCCGATTCCCTCCCTGTGGCGCAGCGCGCATTTTACGGCCTCGTTTATTGCCGCCCACCTGAATTTATAGTAAATTACGCAAATATTATTTTTTATTACAAAAATTCTTCAGGCGCAGGGATTCTTTGGGTGGATTGTGCAGGTTACATACGATACATAATATAACTTTTAAGTTCTCACACATAAGGTCTACTAATAGTGCTGTGCGATATGAAAACAAACGCATTTGCGTCTCGAAAACAACACAAACAATAGTTTGTGTTCCTAAGTGGACCGCAAAGTGTACGTGGTAATACAAACCTGTTTTTGCTGCTGACGATTTTCGTATGTTCATTGGTTTGGAACAACGATCTCTATGTACTACTAGATGGAGCGTTCCAAACAATCGCTCTGTTCCACGCAACGAGCCGCAACTCGTTCACATTCACAATGAAACTTGTGCAGTTACTACGCAGAACATTTTAATATAAATATGGGCGCTATAAACCCGTAGCTAAGCTAGTATCATAATATATGAAGAACTGCGTTTTCCATCGTAATAAAAATATTATCTTTTAATTTAATAATTTGCTATTAGCAGGTTCTCCATCATCAGCCGAAACACGTCCACTGCTGAACATAAGCCTCCACAGTAGAATGCCACTTTTGGTGTGCTGTCCATTGGGGGATTTGCCATAACCACCACGCTTGGCAGGCGGATTGGTGATCGCAGTATACGCAGGAGAACGCTTGAACACGCCTTGATGACACCCGCGGGTAGATTGGGGGCTATTCCAACCCGGGAATCACACGACTCTATTATTAGTAGGTTAACGTGAATATTGTAGACTAGCTGTGCCCGCGGCTCCGCTCGCGTGTACTACAGAATACCCTCCCATTCCCGCTCTTGTTTCCGCTCCCGTTCCCGCTCCCGCTCCTGATTGCCTCCGCCTCCGCCCCCACCCGCGCCCACTGCCGCACCCACGCCCAAGTCCAAGCCCACTCCCATTCCCACTACCAACTTCAAAATGTAGTCCAAACTTTAATTCCTACTCGCAGCTCCAAATGTAATCCAAACTCATCGCAATCTGAATAGTACGGAAATATCTGCAATATATTGCATACTAACCTTACGTACCTACTAATGTATTTGAAAAACCTAAAAATGTCCATAACTTTTGATTGAGTAAATCAATTGCGATGAAATAAAGACTAAATGTTAAGTTGAGTTAAGCCCCATGTTTCTGTGAAAAGTTCATCAAAATCCGTTCAGTAGTTTTTAAGTGATGCGTGCACAAACTCACAGGTAAACAGACAAAAAATTCAAAAATGATCGAAATTGCTTATCCTTAGACGCCCCATTTTTTTTTTTGCAAATATCTTCAATGTACAGATACGCGAAGTTCACGATTTTATTTATTAGATATTGTATAACAAATATCATAGAAAAAAGAACGAAAACTTCATAAAACTCTACCATACAGACTGGACTCCATTATAGAGCCCCTAGCGGTAACCGTTCGAACTAAAATGTGACCACGAGCCGATTCAACTAGTTCAGGTCACGTCCGCTAGAGGCACTACATATCGAGGACATTAGGGGCCCGGTGTAAAGTCATGTGTTTATCCTAAGTAGGATGAATTACTGTGGATTTTATCTTCCCGTATGTTGTCAAGGCGACTAAGGAACGCATCAGAGACCGGCAACGATCTCTATGTGCTACTAGATGGAGCGTTCCAAATAATCGCTCTGTTCCACGCAAGTAGCCACAACTCTTTCACATTCACAATTAAACTTGTGCAGTTACTACGCAGAACATTTAATTATTACTAAATATTGACGCTACGGTTAAATAATGTCAATATTTAGTACATAATTAAATGTTCTGAGTAGTAACTGCATAAGTTAGAAGTTTAATTGTAGACAGTAGAAGTTCTATTGTATCTCGTTGGGTGCCCGTGAAGCGATATGTTATGTTTTGTCCACGAAATTTATGTTTTCTACTTGTTTGTGAACTTGTGTTGTGTCAGTGAATAAATGTCTATCTATCTATCTATCTAAGTTTCAAAGTGAACGTAACCGAGTTGCGGCTCCTTGCGTGTAACAGACCGATTGTTTGGAACGCTCCATCTAGTAGTACATAAAGATCGTTGGGGACCGGTAGCATTCTCCTGTGTATATTAAGATCTTACTGCGATCACCAATCCGCTTGCAACGGACAGCCCACCAAAAGTGGCGTTCTATTGGGGAGGCTTATGTCCAGCAGTGGACATAGCCGTAGACACGTGCCGGGAACCATTTGTATAACAAAATGATTATATCGGTGTACGATAATCGCCGATATACACTTCCGGCTTAAGATTTCCGCCAATATAATTGAAACCACATACTCTATATAAGCATGGTACTTTAATAAAACGAATTTCATCATCATCATGTCAGCCCTTAGCCGTCCACTGCTGGACATAGGCCTTCCCCAATGAACGCCCCCACACCCGGTCCTCCGCCCTCCGCATCCAGCCGCTCCCGGCCACCTTCTTCAGGTCTTCGGACCTCGGTTTTGCGTCAAATGTGGCCCGCCCACTACCACTTCAGCTTGCTAATCCTACGTTAAAATTATTACTAAACCAAAGTGAGAGTGATAATGATACGATAACCTAACATCAATACACTAATCCGGTAATTGATATCGATATCAAAAGGAACCAATATAATATACAGAGACGGAGCTAGGTTATAATATAAGAGGCGATAATAAGACTTTGTAAAATTTTTTTTTTTTATTTTGCACAGGGGACGGCCCTTCTCCTGTGTAATTACTGCGATTACTAATCCGCCTGCCAAGCGTGGTGATTATGGCAAATCCTTCAATGGACAGCCCACCAAGTGTCATTCATTAGGAGGCTTATGTTCAACAGTGGATGCATTTCTGCTGATGATGAATATAAATCCCCCTTCCATCACCGGACTACCAGACGTGGGTAGGGACTTCATCCTTATGTAGACATACCACGCTCTCGCACGAAGCGTTTTGCTTCCTATTTCATAATGCGAACTGCTAAGGAATGGTACTCTCTTCCAGTTTTGGTATTTCCGGACAAGTACAACTTGGATCTTTTTGAAGGAAGACTCGTCATCGTCACTTGCCATCAGATGAGGTTGAGGTCAAGCGTAAACCCACCAGGAATAAAAAAAATAGACAGTACAAATATTACGTAGGTATACGTTTGTAAGTTTAATGTTGGTACATATATTATTTTATACATTCATATATTACAAAGCATACAGGCTGGAGCCCTAATCAGTCTTAGAACCCAAACAGACCACAGCACTCATCAAAACTAAATACTTACACTTACTAAAGATGACTTAACTTAACTAAAGGGAACTTAAATGATTACAGCAAATAAGTAATAAATATTAAGTTTTATTTATAAACTTATACAGTAATATTCCACGTCGCTCATTTAATAATCTACAATTTTTCTTCCACCTTACCAGTAAAATAATATAAAATTATCTTTTCTTAATTGGTACATTTAATACTACATTTTAATTATTACCATTAAGAGTCCGGGATTTTCATTCAACATCATCAGGTTATTTTTGTCTGCACTGCAGAAGCACAACCCTCTCTCATCTGCCGGAGACAGACGGAGGATTCGGCCTACACTCCCCGCGCTGGCCAGACGGGTTGGGGAGGCCTGATTGATGTTTTATAATGTATTCCCTCAGTCGCCTTGTACGACATCCACGGGATTTTGATTTTGATTTTTGAGAGTTGGAGTGGTGCTATTCTACTCTACCGGAAACCACTCGGCAAATTCATTCAATTTTCATTATAACAATAAAAACCCGTGAAAAAAAATCCTCCAAAGTACTTACTCAAATAACACCACCTAATTACGATCCCTGATAATGACTTATTTAAGTTCTTAATTCACCAGGTTTAAATAACGTCCATTCAGAACCTTCATTCCTTGGAAGATCAGAAGCCGGTGTTCGCAGATCAGCCGGGAAGCACTTTTTACAGCTCTAACGACAAGAGCAAAGAAGACGCTAAATTATCTGTTCTCGTATCTCAGGAAATCCTGGAAATGATAATAAATAATAATAATAATAAATAAATATCACAGACATTCCCACCAATTATCCAGTCCCAAACTAGGCAGAGCCTGTGGTATGGTTACTAGATAACTGATAGACATACTTAAATAAATATATAAACATCCAAGGCTTTGGTACAAACATTCATATTCGTCATACGAACATTTGCCCCTAGCGGGATTCGAACCCGCAACCTCCGGCGTGGCAGTCCGAGAGCTACCTATTCCGCCACGGAGGTCGTCTGATGTAGTCCATTATGCACTTATTTTGATAACAATCTATCAGAATCAGCAGAAACAATAATCATTATGTATTATTGCTAACTAGCTGTGCCCGCGGCTCCGCTCGCGTGGACTACTACTACTTCGCTCCCCTTCTCACTTCCGCCCCCGCTTCCGCCCCACTACAGCTCTAAATGTAGTCCAAACTCATCGCAATCTGAATAGTATCGAACATTAAAATTATACTTCCTTGTTATATTGTATACTAACCTTACCTTCTGTATTTGAAAACTAAAAATGTCTATAACTTTTGATTGAGTAAACCGATTGCGATGAAACAAAGCTTATATGTTACTCCAAGTTAATCCCTATGTTTCTGTGAATAGTCTATCAAAATCGGTTCAGTAGTTTTTAAGTGATGCGTGCACAAACTAACAGACAAACAGACAAAATTTTCAAAAATGATTGAAATGTGATCTATTACTTATTCTTATCCGTCTGACAAGCGTGGTGGTTATGTTCAGCAGTGGACGTATATAGGCTGATGACGATGATGACGGCCCAGAAATGTACTAAATCCGCTCTCTGATCATTTATTACTGACAGTTCGACTCATAAAACTGATTACGAGAAGGATTTCCAGAAAATCTAGTTAAAATATCGAGGTGGAAACGGCTTCAAATATTAACAGATAAGATTACGAAGACCTGCTTTCATATATCAGATTACAGATATCTACACCTCATACCGTGAAGCAAAATAATTTTTCGTAGCTCATAGTTTCATCTAAAAGTGTTTTCCTTCATGATTGACACTAATTGGTTATTAAATTAGATAACAGATGCACATTTTCCAAACAATCTCTCTGTTCCACGCAAGTAGCCACAACTCGGTTACATTCACTTTGAAACTTGTGCAGTTACCACTCAGAACATTTAATTATTTACTAAATATTGACATTAGTAGCGTCAATATTTAGTAATAATTAAATGTTCTGCGTAAAGAGTGGCTACTTGCGTGGAACAGAGCGATTGTTTGGAACGCTCCATCTAGTAGTACATAGAGATCGTTGCTGTTATCTAATTTAATAACCAATTAGTGTCAATCATGAAGGAAAACACTTTTAGATGAAACTATGAGCTACGAAAAATTATTTTGCTTCATGGTATGAGGTGTAGTTAACTTAATAATATTACATCCCGACATGTTATAAGTCGCAACGTCTCGCTGTCTGTCCGTTAGTGCGCATATAACTCGACTTATCCGATTTACGTGTTTATTTTAGATCTAGATATGTTCTCTAGCCAAGTTTTAGTATAGGTTTGTATGTTTGTAACGAATAAACTAAAAAACTACTGGACCGATTTCAAAAATTCTTTCACCATTAGAATGCTACATTATCCCTGAGTAACATAGGATATATTTATTACTATAAAAATTAGGGATCCCTACTAAAACTTCAATAATGTAACACAAGGTGTAAAAATATTAGCCATGTTTTACATCGCATGCGCTGCGCAAACTATTGCTGATAGAACGTTCGCGTGTCTGTACATTGAAAATATTAACAGGAGTCGGAGCTGGAGCTGAAGGGGGAACGGAGGGGGGGGGGGCAATTAACGCTTAATAAGTTTCAACTTTTTCAATTCTGTAGTCCACGCGAGCAGAGCCGCGGGCACAGTAAGGAATAAAGAGAATATAATTGTCTAGTCTACCTATTACTTACGTTTGAAAGATCCGCCTATTATTTTAGAGTCAACAGGTACATAATTCTATAGCTTTTCAAGTTTCTGATTAGACTAGTAAAAAATTAAATCTGTTAACAAGCTTACAAACTGACAGAATTACAATTATTTTATTTTATATGTGATTTAGTGAGCAAAACTTTAATTGTATTTTTACTAATTTATACATTAAAATGAATGGTTCATAATCTCATGATTATTAATAAATAACGATGGTGAGTACTTACTAAAAAGACACAGGCGCCCAGCACGGCGGCCTTGTAACGCAGGTCCAGGTCACCAGGAAACTGGACCGTGAAGGTGTCTCTGTTAAAGAACAGCTCCCTCCTCCAGCCCTTCCACTCCCGCCTGATGGTGCCTATCGCCTCCTTGTTCAACGTCTGCAACTGCACAACCAACGGAAACTTGATAAAGCTACAACATCGTTTATTCCCCGATTTACAACTCTACATTAAACACAGTCGAACTAATTAAACAAGGTCGAATTAATTAAATACAGTCACAATAGTCTCAGGCAACTGGGACTTTTACCTAATTGCTAGTAAATGGGACACATATATTCAAATTGCCACAAACTGGGGGGAATTGACCCATTTGCCGGTTAATGCCTCTTCCCGGTTATCCATTCTCGGCGCTCTTGAAGCGTATCTTGGGCATCTGCGCATTCTATACCCGTCTCTGGCGTGCCATGGAGTCCAGCGTCCATCTGTCGCCCTCTATCACCTCGCGAAATGACCAGCCCACCTCCATATCTTAACTTATCTTATCTTCTTAGGGGGCCAGGAAGACCTGGCGACACTTCGACCCTTCAGGATCTTTTGTGCCAAACCCCTGACCACCAACGGTGCCCCAAGCCGATTTGGTGGACTTCACATAGACCTCAAAATTTCATCTTTGGTATATGCAGGTTTCGACGATGTTTTCCTTCACCGAAAAGCCTGTGGTATTATAAATAAACCGTAGGTAGGGCGGGGTTTGTACCAGGGCCTTATGAACGTGAGGCGAGTGCACAACCAACCGGCTACCACGGCTCTTTTACCACCTCCATGTCAGTCCGCAAAGCTTGTTAACTGCATCGATCACCTTCGTAACGTCTCTTATATCTGAGCTCTTCTTTCTGTCACTTAATCTGAATCCTAACAATTACAACGTTTACTGTCAGACATACGGACGTCTCCACTCCATGGCTTTAACACACTGGGTCCCATTATTCCCAAAAATCTATGGTACCCATAACTCACTTTCATTCCACCGGAACACTTAACGGGGCTCTTAAAAGAGTTCACCAGTTCATACTTGGGTATCTGGGAACCGACGAACTTAGAGACGATGAAGACTTGGAGAGGAGACGCAGATCATTGTCAGTCCAGGCGAACATGGTACTACCGCAGTTAAGATATCGCTGTTTAAAGCATATTACACAATACTGTACTAGGCAAGTCTGTGGTCCAGATATACCCAAAGGGCTTAGGGTCTGCGAGTCCCAGATATACCCAAAGGGCTTTCAATGGTCTACGAGTCCAGTTTAATAAAGCTTTCAGGGCGCTGTTGGGGCTACCGCGCTTCTGCAGTGCATCAGGAATGTTAGCTAAGGCTTTGACACCATCTGTCGTAAGAAACCTACCTCATTATTAAGCAGAGTGTGCGGAGCAGCAACTGCATCATGAAAATGATAGCTGACAGACTGGATAGTCCTCTGGTGTTGAATTATTGAGTACTAACTTAGTTTAAACCTCTACTGACAAAAATAGGCCACTTGACTTATAAATAATGAGATGAATATAAGCAATGACCTCATTACCTCGTAGTAACCCTGCGTAACCCCCCTGCGCACTGTGCCCTTGATCCTCAACACGGGCTCATCTTCTGCGTCATTGATGTACAGCACCGGGTCGAACCAGGTCATCTTCTGACGGATCAAGCTGACCAGCTGTCCACACAGCCACACTTGCATCACGACCGGCTCGCAGCACCTGGCCTTCTTACGTAGCATTATCACCTGGAACGAAGATAAAAAACATTAGTTTAGGCTGTCTGATTATCCACGGACCTGCCCGGTCTTCCGGGTCCTCCCCAGGTGTACCCCGTGGGCGGGGAGATGTCCGACTTGGCGCGTCCCCAGGTGGCGGATAGGGTAATGATAGAGGTGGGTAGGAGCTTGCTCCCGCGGACCAAAGTAGTCCGAATTTGCAATAACAAAAAAATTACATCGTTAAAGGTTACAGCGTTTCCGCTTTCTTGCGTCGATAGAATTGCAATACTCTGTCGCTATGTCTTTCTTATTTTCCTTCTGAAAGGTTGCCGCTTTAAGCGATAAGGCCTTTGTACACTTTCCATAAATCTGTACCTATTGTTATTCTTCATTTGTGTGCAATAAAGAGTTTATCTATCTATCTTCAATTGTGTTTATGGTATTTGAAAAAGGTTATAATGTAGAGGTTATAATTGAGTGGGATGAACTTTTTCTATGTCGTCATATGTAAACTTTTGGAGCAAGTTTATTACTTATCGTTTGCAAGTAATAGTATAATGACGTCATATAAGTATAGTAAAGAGAACGCTTGACATCAGTTCAGTCCGATACTAATGTATGTAAATGTAAAAGAATGTCGTGGCGGTTAAACCTCGTGTATGTGTCGCAGGCCGTTCTAAAAATCAGGCAGATCATGATGCGCCTAGCCACATCGTGATCTGGCGCCATTTCATGATGTGCCTGACTAACGCTTAGGCATATCGTGAAAAGGCTGGTTTACAACCAGGCATATCGATCGAAGACAAACGTTCGACGATCTGCCTTGCTACTCACTTAGGCGTATCATGATATAACTAGACAGATCGAAGAATAGTTGTAAAATACACCACCAGAGGCGCTGGCTGCGCTTTGTTTACATTGAGCCATGGCGTCTGACGACAAAAGCGAGTAAAATTTGTGTCCACTTATTTTATTAACTAAAACATGGTACATCTTAATAACAGGTCTAAATGAATCTTAACAAGATGAACACCACGTCAGTCTCCTCTAATACTTTTGTTTGTTGTTTGGCTTATATTTAAGAGTTATTAACTTTGAATAATAAATTCAATATGTGATAACTCATTTCCTGCCATTTTATTAAATTCACTAAACATTATTGAGGTTCAGAAAGAATGTCTCTACATACTTAACTAAAACATTCAACAAACTTCCTACAAACGATATGGCTAAACGTGGCTAGCCAAATCGACAAACGATGAGTGTCGAACGATCGGCCTGATATAAGTCAGGCACATCATGAAATGGCGCCAGATCACGATGTGGCCAAGCGCATCATGATGTGCCTAATTTTATGATCGCCCTGCGACATATGCAAATTGATTTCGTCAACAGTTTCATTCGATAGTTCCATATTGACATACGTGAATCGTGTGAAAACAGTATAATACACTGTATACTGTTCTGAATCTACATGACCACAGGATGAACTGTATAGGATGGATCTTTGCCTACAGATACTTTAAATGATAAAGACATATATTTAAACATTTTCACTCTCTCAGTTCATTCATTCGGATCCGTTCTCACATTTTGTACATCATGTAATTTGAATTTAAAATAAATATTATTTAAAAAGTTGCGTCATTTTTGTTAATCAAAAGTCAAATCTTTCTGAAAAAGAAAATGGATATGTTCGAAATACTGTTTTATTTTATATTTACGAACTAATCAATATCAAAACATATACAATAACAAATACAAAATGCAGTTTTATTAAGATTACATATTAAGTGTCTTATAAAAATACAGATAAATAATTAATTAGTTAGAGATAAAAAAATGGGCTCCAGGTCGCTGCCCTGCGGTAGGGTGCCCAGAACATAGAACATTTTTTTTTATATTTTATAATTTTTTTTTAAACAATCGAAAATAATAAAGACTTATTTTTTTAATCAATTACCTATTTGAAGTTATTTTTCAAATCATCTCTCTCTGTAGAATGTATGTGATGTGAAAAGTAAAAAAAAATTATGGTAATGAGAAAAAATATTTCGGACATATCCAGTTTTTTTTTTCAGAGTGACACAGTTTCATATCAGTAAAAGTTTTACTATAAATTTTGGAGTCAGTGGAGAGCAGCCAGCAAGGCGGATTTTTCGCTGACATTTAAATATTGTCTTGATAAAATTGTATGTAGGAGTAAAACGTTACCAGCGTATAACCTGTGGTATAACGGCGTATGCTCGAGCTTCCGCTTTTGAACCTTATTCTAATACATTTAAGCATAAAATCCGCCGCGCTGTTTCCTGTATAATAGAATACCATTTAGCAACGTGTGTTTTCTACCTCCTGGTGGTCGCTGTCAACGACGGTAATGTTCGGAGACATCCTCAATGCGCTCCTCTGCTGCTTTGCCACCAGCAGGAGCATGCCTTCCGAACTGGTAATTTCATATTTATTTCCCCCAAACAAGCCATTTGCGAGCTGGTTAATGACTATGTGTTCCAGATACAGCAACTCATTGAGGCCTGGAATGAGAAGTAGGTTTTTATCGCACAGGGTTCTTTGATTAGTTTGCAGAGATAAAGAAGAGAGAAAGAAAACGATCACTCTTTTGAATGAAGTAGGTTGGAGTTGAATAAAAAGGGGGAAAATTCATCAATAGTTATAGGTTGCGATGGGCGTTAGTTTAATGTAGACCAGATCAGAGGAGCACTAGAAAAAATCTGCTTTTGGCGTGAAAATTTAAGCAGAGATATACTCAAACTTTTTGGGGCAGTTGATAGTGATTTTTGGGTCGTTAAATATCCAACTCACATATTGATAATCTTAGAACAAAGTTTTAAATCGATAATTTTGTTTGTGCATAGCTGTTTTTTAACTAAATACATCTCTTTGTTTTTTTCATTTAAATAATTTCTTGATCAGAGTTTATAAAGGGGGCGCTATAGAAAGAAAACTCGGATTGGCGTGAACAATTTTGCGCCTCCTTTTGTACACTCTAAGCAAATTATTTCACAAGTAAAAAAAAGGGATGACAATATTTCAAATAATAACAATTAAGAAATCAAATAAAACTAATTAATTCATAAGATAGTATTAAGTATAGCAAAAAAATGATGGAACTAATTTATAATTGTACGGTTTTAAATACTAAAATGCGCATTATATTAGTTTTAGTATAAACAAACATAAATACATAATTAAATATGGGAAAATATGTTTCGACAATCGATATTAAATTTTAATAAGTATTTATCTTTAGCGACCGAGAAATCACTAGCATTTACCCAAAAACTAATATCCGTGAGTTTTACAAAGCACCTAAATAATGCCTTGATTGACCAAGTTCGGTGTGTCAATCATAAATTCTAACTAAAAGTTCGCAGACGACTAGGTAGTTACGTGGCCTACGATAGAGGGTCGTACAAACAAAACAAAGCAACCTAGCTACGTCCCTGCTTCCATTTTGTATATGTATAGGTGTGTGGGTGGAACGTAGTGATATGATAACGCAGTAGGTATATACATAGCGTTACATTAACTTTGCAAATAAATATTATCGACGCCACATCGAGATATTCTAAATATTGCACAAAAAACTCACCTCGAGATTGTATAGGTTCAGATTCCGTTTCTGCCATCGTAAGTATTTCTTGTTGCTGAATAACTTGTTTCACATTTTAATGTTCCAAATTCATACGTAAGCAACAAGTTAAGCTAGTTAGGTACACATTTTTATCTATCACTCTGGTTATCTTTAATTGGATTGGTTATAGCAAATAGTTTGGTTTGTTTTTGTGGTCAACGCGATTCACGCACGCGCTCTACAGCGGCGACAGAGAGAGTCGGTCGGTGATTGTATGTATTGTGAATGTGTGTGGGGGGGGGTCACCCCTCGCCACACTTGTTATTGACTTCAGCGACATCTTGTGGACAGAGGATGTACTGCAAAGTAGAGCGCAGTTCGTCGGACTTCACAGGCATGTAGCGGTCTTCTGAGTTATAAATGGCGGCCGGTAGAGCTCGACTCTATATTCAAACGTAATGGATCAGGGAACGGAGTTAGGTGGCGTTGTTTATGTACTGGTATCGCGACGAAAATATGGCATGGAGTTGTTATGGACATTCCTTTTCAAAGGATTTTATTAACTGCTTCAATGAATATTATTAAATTTAATAATCTAATTAAGAAAAGATAATTTCATAATATTATATGTATTTATATAATTTCATATATTACAATATGAGTTTGGGTATACATAACTGAATGATAAACAAATAATGAAAAAATCACTGTAAATGTGAAAGTTTGGATATTTGGATGTTTGTTACTCAATCACGCTTCAACCACTGGGCGGATCGTGATGAAACTTGGCACACATATAGGTTAGGTCCTGGAATAGGACATAGGATAGTTTTTTTATCCCGAAAAAAACATCTCATTCCTACGGGAAACGTGGTCCACGCGGACGAAGTTGCGAGAAACAGCTAGTTTTATAATAAAAAAAAAATATTAACATAAACATTTCTTCGCAAGTAGATAACACTACTTAATTTCGACCCCTGATAATGAATGAATGAGGTTTAGAAACTAAGAAGAACATAAATAATAACTGCATTGGAATACCGTTGTATTTAATATCATAGTACTTATAGAATCGTTTTATTAAAATAGGTACAAATTCTCTGTTTTGTATGTTCATTATCATTCGTAAAACTCCAGAAAGGAAGAAATCGTAATTCGCCTCAGTCAGAACCAACTTTTCGTCTCGAACCGTAAGAATTTCTGAAAGAAATATGATTAGTCTTTTTAAGTATATAACTTTTTGGGGCAGATGATGCTAGTGATTTTTGGGTCGCAAATATAAATATCGCCGTGTCCGTATCGAAACTATGTTTTCCCATATGGTAAAAACGTTCGCCACTCGGCCGACATTTACACTTATCTCGCAAAATACATCGAATACCTACACACAACGATCTCTATGCACTACTAGATGGAGCGTTCCAAACAATGGCTCTGTTCCACGCAAGGAGCCGCAACTCGTTCACATTCACTGTGAAACTTGTGCAGTTACTACGCAGAACATTTAATTATTTAATAAATATTGAGATTATTTAACCGTAGCGTCAATATTTAGTAGTAATTAAATGTTCTGCGTAGTAACTGCACAAGTTTCATTGTGAATGTAACCGAGTTGCGGCTCCCGGAGTCACAGTTGCGTGGAACTGCGATTGTTTGGAACGCTCCATCTAGTAGTACATAGAGATCGTTTCCTACACATGACATATTCTGCGGTTTTTCTTTCATAAAAATTTTATTGTATTTATTAACTTTAATTCTTTAAAGTTCCCAATCAAGCTTTAGTGGTTTTACCTTTCCACTATCATTTTCAGGCGTCCACGGTCGACTGCTGAACATAAGCCTCCCCAATAGAATACCACTTTTGGTGGGCTGTCCATTGGGGGATTTGCCATAATCACCACGCTCGGCATGCGGACTGGTGATCGCAGTATATACAGGAGAACGCTGCTGCTCGTCCCTGGTGCAATCCCTTAGTCGCCGTGACGACACCTACTATCTTTATGTGCACATCCTTAGAACAATAACATGGATAAATATAAAAGACAGATTATTTATACCTAGATAATCGTATAACCTCAATGAAGGCGGCGGTGTTGTTCGCAAAACATCACGTCACGTCAAGTCCCTTTGTGACATTGGATTACGCAAAGCAGCGATACATCGTCTTTGCCTACCCCTCTGGGACCAACGCGAGAGCATTATGTATGTATGTATGTATGTATGTATGTATGTATGTATGTATGTATGTATGTATGTATGTATGTATGTATGTATGTATGTATGTATGTATGTATGTATGTATGTATGTATGTATGTATGTATGTATGTATGTATGTATGTATGTATGTATGTATGTATGTATGTATGTATGTATGTATGTATGTATGTATGTATGTATGTATGTATGTATGTATGTATGTATGTATGTATGTATGTATGTATGTAAGACATTATTTGATGAACTAGTTAAGCTTACTGACCATGAAGATACACGCCCCCAGCATAGCGGCCTTGTAGCGCACGTCCAGGTCCTGGGGTATCAGAATGTCTATGGAGGTCTTCAGGGTGAACAGCTGGCTCATCCAGCCCTTCCACACCCGGTTCAGCACGCCGATCCTCTGATTGGCTAAGTTCAGTAACTACACCTATTGTAGCATTTAATATATCTGTTACTAGTTGTGCCCGCGGCTCCGCTCGCGTGTACTGCAGAATCCGCTCTTACCACTCCCGCTCCCACTCTCGCTCCCGCCCTCGCCGCCGCCCCCGTCACGGCCCCCACTCCCACCCTATCAGCAATAGTTTACGCAGCGCATGCAATTAAATACATTTTATGGCTATATTTTTACACCTTGAGTTACATATTTAGTAAATAATTAAATGTTCTGCGTAATAACTGCACAAGTTTCAAAGCGAATGTTAACGAGTTGCGGCTCGCCGAGCCGCAGTTGCGTGGAACAGAGCGATTGTTTGGTTCGCTCCATCTAGTAACTACCTATCAGAAAAGCTGTGACGATTTGTGAAAGCTGTCAATTGTCATGTCGGCTATCTGCGGGTAATTAAAATTCGCACCATACGTAACTTATCTACGCGATCGAAGTCGCGGGCCACAGCTAGCTCTGTATATTAGAGAAGCTGATACTGCATCGTCAGCCATCAGTAGTTAGGATAAACTGCACAGAATGACGCGAAGGGCCCGTCTTACCGTGCCCATTCGCGGAGTGGTGGTGATCACGAGTACAGGCTGGTCGTGTGCGTCGTTGACAAACAGCGCAGCGCTGCGCCGGCCAGCTCGCCGCACACCCACACCTGCATCGCGTCCAGCTCGCACCAGCCCACCTTGTGGTGCAGCGTGATCACCTGCAACACGCCGCGAACGACGCAATCGTGGTGACCTCATTAATCATCAGCCGCTTGTTTTACCAGGGTTAAGACTAAGTAGGGTCAGTAAATCGTTCACGGGGCAATGTATACGCTTCTACAACAAACTACCAGAGGAAATCTTAAATATGACGGACAGAAAGTTTAAGATTCACATTTAAAAGTCACGATTTCTTAAATCGTATTATAAAATAAACGATTATTTGAATGACAAAGATGCCTGGTACTAATATTAATTCAGCTTCGCAAAATCTTTTACAATTGTATGCAAACTTGATTTTTAAAAGATGTGTTGCCTGAAGTTTGTTGCGCCGTTTCTTCTTCACAGCGCTAATACCTAGGAAGCGATAGTCGATAAAAAAATTTCGTGTATATATGTAACAAGTGTACTCATATGCAATAAATGATTTTGACTTTGACATTTGACTTTGAAATACGTCCACTGCTGAACATAAGCGTCCCCAATAGAATGGAACATTTGGTGGGCTGTCCATTGGAAGATTCGCCATAATCACCACTCTTGGCAGGCGGATTTGTGATCGCAGTAGTGTCCCTGTTCTAAGTCGGTAATCACACACCCACAAACTGTCCTGACTTGAAATCTATCTTCCACCTCAGCTCCATCCGAGGAGCAAGGCACAAAAATGACAAGAAGTTGTTGAACTCTGGGGGCTGGCGCGAGGAACGGTATCCCCTGCCTGTCGTACAAGCCGACTGAAAGGGGTCATCGGGGACGCGGGTGTACGGAGCGGGGGCTCTATGCAGCCATTCCATCCTATGCATCCCCGGGGAGGGCAGTAACGGAGTGGTCTCGTTGCGGCTGCATGCACCGCGAGAGTGCAGGGGGAGGAGTGCTCTTTCCCCTCGCGATGGGCCGCCGAGTGCGAGAGGCGGGGCGCGCAAGGGAAGGGACTCTGGAATGCCATACGTATCGATCCCGGTGTCTCTTCTTCGTCTGTGCGTCGAAGACGGCCATCGCTGGGTTTGAGTCGGTCCGATCCCAACATAATCGGCTCGTCCCCCGAGGCGAGTAGTTACGCAGTAGGCATTTCCCCGCGAAAAAAAGGACGTTATCAATGCCGCTCAGTGAACACTTTTAAAAACAGACTAGACAAGTTTATAAAAAAACAGTTCAGATAAAGGCATACAGCAAATTGCTGCTCGCCTATTATCCCCACAATAATAAAACTGCATATAATTCGAGGTCCAATTCTGAACGTCGAGCTTCTGGCATCAGGTTCCTGAGTCTTTAACAACGAGCCGTATATGACATACGCTTACCTCTTGCCGCCGTGAGTCAAGGAAGTGGACCTGGTAGGAACGTACGAAGAAATTTCTCTCCTCCGAGCCGGTGAGTATGAGCAAGCCGTCGGGTGACGTCACCTCGTACTGCTTGCCTCCCAAGTAGTCAGGCTTCTTGTTGATCGTCATCCGGTCAAGAGACAGCAGATGTGTCAAGCCTGAAGACGGTGATCTTTGCTAAAGAGGATTGCAAGTTAACACTGATTGCGTAAGGTTGCAATTCTAATTCCTGGTTGCAGTTACTCAGGCTGTCCGTACTTACACATTTGTGTGTGTGTGTGTGTAAATTATTGTAGGTCTGTCAGCAGCAAGCGTACGAGCGTAGCCGATCGAGAGATAACATTATACGTCAGCATAACTCAAACCGCTGGGCGTGACTTGAAAATTTGATTAGATGTTTGTCAAGTGATGTAGACAATGCCACTTTCGTTGGGCTGTTCATGGATTTGCATAATTACCACGATTAGCAGACGGATCGGTGATCGCAATAATGTTAATATCGGTATAAGGCGGGATAACAATTACGCTGGTCTACATCAAAATTGCCTTTTAAATGAAAATGTACTTTAACTATAGTATTTCACTCGCTGAATCTAAATATAGAACTTAAACTTCATAGTTAGCTCTTACTGTTCATTTATACCATATTTAATAATATAGCGGGTAGCTCGATAAATTTATCATATTAATGATGACAGTTCAAAAATATTTAGCTTCCTGTGTTTTGTTTGTCAGTTGAAACGTAAATTTTTCTTAGATACTTTAACATTTTTGGGTAATTTTTGGTACAAAATCTAGAGTTTTCATTATGTCACGAAATTATGTTAATAGTGCAGACCACTTTTGCTACATATGTGGTAACGTGGCCCTTAGTAGCCAATGATGACCATTAACTCAGAAGTTACAAACAGCTTGCCGATAAGTTAAGTTACATTTTGTAACTTACATTTTGTGTTATTAACATAAAATTCTATCTCTAAAAGGCTGAATGGAAGAATAAAAAACTCACCCAAAGACTGTTGAGGTACTGCCATTATTCCGTATCACTAGATTTATTATTTTGTAACTGTGACTGATCCAGTTAACAATACAGAACAGCGCTCGAACTGACAGCTTGCGTCGAACTGAATATCCGGTGAATAGGCAGGCAGGGGCGGCCTACGGGAAGTTTTTAGATGGTGCGAGATCTCATTGTGGCGCCCCCCAAAACCATTTGCAAATGGTACTTGCATACACAGCCTGAAGATAAGAAACATAATGGGAAGGGGGGGTCTTCAAAATACTACGCTTGATCACTAGGTTAGGTTTTCGACACGTAGACAATATCCTCAAGGGAAATCTATATATAATATTTCGAGCTATATTCAAATATGGCGCGCAGTTTTTAGCGCTTTTAAACTTACAGGTGGCAACACGGTGATTGAAAACTGACAGTTTTTATGCATCCTCACAGATTACATAATATTCATATTCATATTATTTATTGGTACTAATCGTACATTGTCAAAAACATTACAATCAATGGATATACAAAACACTTAGTTAAGCTACCAACATAACAAAAAAATATAGTAAATAAAATTCATACATTCACAATCACAATTATTTCATTAGCATATAAGATGTCAAAGAGCTATTGAATTTCATGTTAAAGTCAAATGTCATAATAAATTTAATTTAAAAGTCAGTGTAATCATCATAAATGTCAAGTAATAATTAATAATAATATGTAGTCAATATAAGCAAGACAACACAAAATGACTTAGCCTAAAATTAAATTTAGGACGGTGTACGACATCAATCTTTCAGGAATTCGCTAACAGAATAATAGGCCCTCTGAGCCAGTTCGACATACCTAGTCTATCGTTGTATTTTCTGCGCCCCCTGTGCGGTCGCAACATTTACACCGCCCTCGGGCCGCCCCTGAAGCGAAGCGCCGTAAATTGTTTATATTATAACTAGATATACCGAGAAGTGGCGATAAACTATACCCTAGCTAAGCAAACATCCCAATTATGCTATTTTTAGCGTTCCATCAAAACGTGCGTAACGTAACTCAAATACTACTGCACCGATTCAGGGCCACCCCCAATCTTCCCGTGGGTATCGTCAAGGCGACTAAGGGAATGCACCAGGGTCGGGCTGCAGCGTTCTCCTTGTATGTTAAATCATTACTGCCGTCACCAGTCCACCTACCAAGCGTGGTGATATGGCAAATCCCCCAATTAGTCCACTAAAATTGCCATTCTATTCGGGAGGCTTATGTCCAGCAGTGGACGTATTCCGTATTCCAGATGATTTAACAGCAGATTTTTGTTGCTAACCAAATTCATATCAACCCTTTGACGTCCACTGCTGGACAAAGGCATTCCCCAGTTAACGCCGCCACACCCGGTCATCCGCCCGCTCCAGCATCCAGCATCCAGCCGCTTCCGGCCACCTTTTTCAGGTCGTTGGTCCATCCACGATCAACGATCTTTTGAATTGATCTTTTGAGATTTTTTTGGAAATTATGAGGTTATATTTATTTGGTTAAAGGTTAAAAGACGTCCGTATGTCTGACAGTAAACATTGTAATTGTTAGGATTCAGATTAAGTGACAGAAAGAGGAGCTCAGATATACTCGTAAGAGACGTCACGAAGGTGATCGATGCAGTTAACAAGCTGTGCGGAGTGACATGGAGGTGGTAAAAGAGCCGTGGTAGCCGGTTGGTTGTGCACTCGCCTCACGTTCATGAGGTCGTGGGTTCAAACCCCGCCCGTACCAATGAGTTTTACGAAACTTAAGTACGGTTTACTGAGGCGTATGTGAAGTCCACCAAATCGGCTTGGGGCACCGTTGGTGGTCAGGGGTTTGGCATAAAAGATCCTGAAGGGTCGAAGTGTTGTCAGGTCTTCCTGGCCCCCTAAGAAGATAAGATATTTGGTTAAATACCTACTTCGGTCACTCCTCGCAACTAACTTTTGTGCTGGTTATCTAGAATCTGGGTCCTATCACTCGCTTCGCTCGCTTCAAGGGTCAAAAGGTAACCTAACAGCTCGTCGTGACCTGGGTACTTTCATTGATATCGCTCCACTCCAACCAACGCATTTGTCGCTTTTTCATTACATTACGATTCTACAAACAAAAATTCTTATATCCTAATACTTAAATATAGGACCCGTTTCAATTTTTACAGCTGCTTGCAAATCACTGCCCGAAAGAGTATTTTTATATGGAAGCCAATAGTTGCCAATAATACAATGTTTGATATCCCACTGTTAATATTAGCCGCCAAGTCGTATTTTTAATACCTCACCTATTATTTCATTGGCCCTGTTTAATATATTTGCTATCTTATAGTAGCAGCCATTATTTAGTTTTTATAGATCCTTGCCTTTTGTAGCTCAAATAATATAATTTTGCTAAAATATTTAATCGCTACCAAGTTATTTTTTTTGTAACCAAGTAGTTAGTCGCCTAATAAGTTATTAGTCGCCTCAAAAATAATTAGCCAATATTTACCTACTATTCTATGCATTCATTATGTTTATATTTCTGCCTGTTCTAAAAATTTCTGTGTCGGATAAAATATTTTTTGCAAAAGCAAACTGTGTAGTGATGATTTGAATCGATTTGTGGGAAGTTGATTTATTGACTCGGGTATTTTATTATAAATGGTTGTAGCGATGCCAAAACAGTTTTTTTTGGAAGCGCACCGTTATCATGCGTTGATAAATTTGTTTACCTGTGCATGCATGCATGCATGCACAGGTGCATGCATGCTATCAAATTCTTTCGAAATCACAGTCGCTGACGAGTGAGAGTATTGTTGTAACAGTAGATATAAAAGTTGGAATAACCAATCTCGTTTGGTTGGCCTTGGGGTTTGGTACGTAGTATTTAGCAGGGTTGGCAAGTTTAAAGCATGTTTTTTATTGTTTAAAACTGTTTAAATTGTTTAAAACATGTTTTATATATAAAAAAAACTGTTTTTATCCAACCCTGGTATTAAGTAATCTATTGTTTGGGCCTCAGCCACGTATAACTTAATTAATAAGCTTCAACTCGCGACGTGTCTGACAAGTATGTCAAAAAATAGCTCTTATTTTGAATAATTACCTGTTTTAGCGCCTAGCTATTGGTCTGGGACGGTCAGTCCATCTATTACTCCTAAAGTATTTCCCCTAGGAGCAATACATACCCATGTATTTCTACTACATTACCCAAACACCCTTATCTACTATATTATAAAGCATGTTGGGTTGTATGTACTAGTAGTAACAAATGTAGATTTATTGCTCCTAGAAGCAATAGATGGATTTTTTGTTTGGGATAAGAAAAGTATATATAGGTTTAAATCAAAGTGTATGTAATTGTGTAGCTGTAAAAGGCCTGCATAATGATGCGGTTTACCGCGACATTCCTAAGTTTCGACTGTTTATCCACACGAACAAATTACATAACTACATACAACTTTTGACTCATATGAATTGTTCATTTCTTGGTTTCTTATTTTATTTTTAGGTACTATATGCTAAGTTATCTATAGATATATTGTATAATTAGTAACAACGGTCAAAGGACAAGTCGTAACATTCATAAACTACACAAGATATAAACATTTTATTTCAATATATAATAAAAACATTTATTTTTCAAAATATGATTGAGGTTACAACGGTTCATTGAGGTCCTCTTTTAGACATAAAAATATCTTTGCCACAGGGTCTCGTTTTTCCATACTTATATATATATCTTATACTGAAATTTGAAATGAAATGGAATATATCTTTATTGTGGATCATAGGTATAGAAAGGATTACATGTCACAGTTAGAGCTCAGCTATGTCCCGCCACGTGGGCACACAACATTGTGTCGCAGTGAAGCATGCATTTAAAACAAAGTTACAAAAAATCATTTTTATAATTAATTAGATACTTGTACAAATTGAAACCCTAAATTGAATGGTCACCAAGAAATTCTTCCAAACTATAATAACATTTTTCTATCAACAGATTTAACAACGTATGTGTGTAAACTTTAATAATAAAGGTAATGAGGATCATTCACATCATAAGATTTTTTTAAAATTAGTATGGCGGATGCATTGTAGAGGATTTTATTTTTTAAATTATTTAAATCCATCAAGCTTCGCTTTTATAATAATATATTCTTTATTGCACAATACAGTAATAAATGGTGTTGTACAAAGGTGAGCTTATCTCTAAAAGAGATCTCTTCCAGCCAACCCTACGGGGTGTGAGACAAGGCAGTAAGAGCGAGGGGGGCAAAATAAGTGCATAATAGACTACATAATAACTAAATACCTATATTATAGAATATATATAGTTATAATGTCGACACAGACCCATAACACAGACCCCACCTCGCCTCGCCTCGCTCGTATACAGACAGTCACACACACACCCCCACACTCACGCAACACACACATACACTCCTCACGTATACGCATTCAGCTCCCATTGCGAATAATTAAGTAGACTGTAAAAAAATTATTTCCATTCTGTTTTAAATTTCTATTTGAAAATAAATTCTGTACCTTCCTACTTTTATCTTCTATTATTACCCTATGCAATAATTTTTATGTTTATATATTAGAAATCTGTTAATGGCTAATTTCTAATTTATATTATACTGTATTATATATTTTTATAAATTAGCTGTAGGTTTCAGAATGAATAAATAAAATAAAATAATCTAAAATAAAACATCGCCCTCTCGATAGGATTTCATACACCCAACGATCTCTATGTACTACTGGATAGAGCGTTCCAAACAATTCGCTCTGTTCCACGCTAGGAGCCGCAACTCGTTCACATTCACTTTGAAACGTGTGCAGTTAGTACGCAGTACATTTAATTATTTACTAAATATTGACGCTATTAACCCGTAGCGTCAATATTTAGTAAGTAATTAAATGTTCTGCGTAGTCACTGCACAAGTTTCAAAGTTAATGTGAACGAGTTGCGGCTCCTTGCGTAAAACAGAGCGATAGTTTGGAACGCTCCATCTAGTAGTACACAGAGATCGTTGCATACACCAGAGCGGTGTCACGCGTGTTTCGTTTACGGCAGACTGCGCTTGTGTTCCCGCGACGAGATGGGTGACGTCAATTCTGCTTTTGGAACTATTCCACTGAAACTGCTGTATCTTTGTCGTTTTTGATCCGATTTAAATATTTTATTTATAGTATTTATTGGGTGTTTAAGCGCTAAATATCTGCATACTTAATAAAAAAAAACCTGACAGATCCTCATTATACCTACTATTATTTATCAATCATTACTTAATTTCTCTGACAGTTACGAATATAAAGCTATGCAAAGAGTTAGCAATAAAGCCTATAATAAGATTAATCTACCAAATAGATACGTAAACTTCGCGTGTCTGTCTGTACATAAAAAATATTGGACAATAGACTCAATTCGATCATTTTCGGAATTTTTGTCTGTTAGTTTGTGCACGCATCACGTAAAAACGACTAAACCAATTCCGATGGATTTTTCAGAAAAACATAGGGCCTAATTCGGAGTTACATTTCTTTATTTCATGGTAATCGGCACAATCAAAAGTTATGCGAATTTATAGTTTTTAAAAACTCACTGAAACAAATATAATGGAATTACCGTTACAGTACAATTACCCACTGTAGATGTGTTTATCTTCTTGGACAGAGCTCAGTAGAAGAATATTATCAGCTTCAAAGATGTCAACTTCGATCATTTCCATTCGCAACTAATTGTAGGTGGAGGATCAATTCTCGTAGTACAGAAAGTCCTGAAAACAAAATGAAAACCTTCTTAAATAGAGCCTGTGGCATGTCAATAATTCAAGTTAAATAGTTTATTAACTAGATGTTGCCCACGACTTTGTACTGTTAATTTTTGGAGAGTTGTGCCCATAATGGCCTCGCTGGGCAGACGTGTTGGCCATCGCATCACCTAAAGAAGGTGGCCTGGATGCGGAGGGCGGAGGACCGGGTGTGGTGGCATTCGTTGGGGAAGGCCTATGTCCAGCAGTGGACTTCTAGGGGTTGACATGATGATGATGTTGCCCGCGACTTCGTCCGCGTGGACAACTTAAAATCACAAATTATTATGTATTTCCCGCAGGAATAGGATGCTTTTTCGGGATAAAAACTATCCTATGTCCTATTCCAGGACCTAACCTATATGTGTGCCAAGTTTCATCCCGATCCGTCCAGTGGTTGAAGCGTGATTGAATAACAAACATCCAAACATCGAAATATCCAAACTTTCGCATTTATAACTAGCTGTTGCCCGCGACTTCGTCCGCGTGGACAACTTAACATTACACATTCTTATGTATTACGTGTTACTAAATCCTAAAAGAAATCTATTAATCTGGTTATGCATTAAAAATATTAATATACATAAAAAAACATACTATCCAATTGAGAACCTCCTTTTTTGAAGTCGGGTATAAATTAGCGTTCCGGCGGCGGTTTCGCCCGTTGGACCACAGTTTTTTAGGTTTCCGTATTTCACAAATATAATGGCAAAAAACGGAACCCTTATGGATTCGTCATGTCTGTCTGTCTGTCCGTCCGTAGGTCACAGCCACTTTATTACGAAACTATAAGAACTTACTATTGAAACTTGGTAAGTGGATGTATTCTGTGAACCGCATTAAGATTTTCACACTAAAAAAGGAAAAAAAAAAATTAAATTTTGGGGGTTCCCCATACTTAGAACTAACCCTCAAATTTTTTTTTTCATCAAACCCATACGTGTGGATAGGTCTTCAAAAATGATATTCAGGTTTCTAATATCATTTTTTTCTAAACTGAATAGTTTGCGCGAGAGACACTTCCAAAGTGGTAAAATGTGTCCCCCCCCCCCCTGTAAGAGAATGATAAAACTAAAAAAAATATATGATGTACATTGCCATGCAAACTTCCACCGAAAATTGGTTTGAAAGAGATCTAGTAAGTAGTTTTTTTAATACGTCATAAATCGTAAACCACAATACTATTATTAAAACATCGATCAAAGTTACAACGAACAACAATAACTTTTATATTATGTTACTTGCTGCTACGGAACACTTCATGGGCGAGTCCGACTCGCACTTGGCCGCTTTTTTTAAAATAAAGTTGACATTTACATTTATCATGAATTAAAAGATTATCATATAATCAATATTTTTTTTTATATTTTAATATTGTGCAAATTAGTTGATATTTCCTTCCCCCCCTTTGTCCTCCAATTTGTCCTTTCCATACCCTTTCTTTCTTTCCTTCTCCATCCCCTTCCCACAACGTTGAAAACCCTTTCCCCCACCCCTTCCCTCTCCCTACTCCTTCCTCTCCCCCTTCCCTTAACCCACCCCTTCCTACACCCTTTATTTACTACTGCCCCCTCATCTTTCCTCTCTTACCCTAATCCCTCTATTCTTTTCCATCCGACTTCCTTCCCTTCCTATTCCCTTCCTATGTTGCATATCCAATTAACTGTACAACAAAATGTCTGTCAAACTGCTGGACATGCCTTCCCCAATGAATGCCACAACGCCCTACAGATCCAGCCGCTTCCGGCCACCATCTTCAGGTCGTCCATACACCTGGCGGCAGGGCGTCCCACCCTGCGCGTGGGACGTCGCGTCCCACTCTAGAACCCATCTGCCCCAACGGCCGTTCGGTACTACGACAGATGTGACCTGCCATTTCAGCTTACTAATTCTTTCGGCTATATCGGTCACCTTCGTTATTCATCGGATATCCTCATTACGAATCATATCCCTCATAGAGACCTCGAGCATTGCCCTCTCTATAGCACGCAGAACCACTTGAATCTTGTGGATCAGGCCCACCATCAGTGTCCACGTCTCCGCGCTGTAATGATGACAGGCAGGACGCGCTGATTAAAGATTTTTGTCTTTATACATTGTGGAATAGGTGACGTAAAGACTTGACGCAGTTTTCCGAATACTGCCCACCCTAACTGGATTCTTCTGTCAGCTTTTGAAATTGATCCTACCCAACTATATTGTCTGTCCTAGGCAGACGTACTCCTGAACAGCTTCGATATTGACATTGTCGACGATCACCGGTCTAATACAGGGCCACTAATTATCGAATAGCGAACTTTTTGTATCGAGACTTGTGGAAATACATCAGCTAAAATAAATCTATAAATGAGCTTTAAAACATCTCTGTCACTTTCTGTCAAGTTCTTGCAACGACCAGTAATGTTGAACTATACTTTCATACAAATGATATGAAATGAGAGGTCAACTTGTATATCAGCATCCTGACAATTTATTGAGATATGACTTATACCAGTATGAGGCCCGAACTCAAAGCTATTAAACAGTGAAAACGCTGTCAAATTCTGTTCAGCAGTTTCCAAGATTAGCCCGTACATACATACATACATACAGACAGATAAGAAATTTTTTAATTATATTTTTGGACTCTACTGGTCTACAGTAACGTCCGGGCAGTGAAATTTTTTTTTTAACTTCAATGTACAGATTCGCTTTTCTTTTGTTTTTTCTACTCTTTTATTATATGTAATAATAGATATTAGTAAGATCAAATTAGTAATGTCCTCAAAAAGGCTGGAGTCCGCAGTGAGAAGAATAAAAGGAGGTGCATGAAAAGGGTGATGAATGTGAGTGAGGATAGTGAGGTGTGTCAGGATCGCGCAAAGTGGCGATCCATCGCCTCTGCCTACCCCTCTGGGACCAAGGCGTGAGCATTAGACGTTAGGATTATCAGATTCATAGATTATTACAGTCATCCTTAAAATTATATGATTAAACCAATTGAGTACGATAATAAAAGAATAGAATTAACAGGACCATACATACTCGAGCTCCCACACTAGACCACGCAGTATGTGTCGGGAAGCCTGAGATTCCAAGTTATACATTACACACTGTGAGACAGAATAAATATTGTAAGAAAGCAAAAAAATCCTACTAATATTATAAACGCGAAAGTTTGTAAGTATTGATGGATGTTTGTTACTCTTTCACGTAAAAACTACTGAATAGATTTTAATGAGACTTTACAATAATATAGCTTATACATCAGAATAACACATAAGCTACAATTTATTAGCAATAATTTTAATGTCATGTTAGTTCTTTTCTACGCCACGCTAATATAAGCTACTCGAAATACTAATCCTGCGCACACGAAGTCGCGGGCACCAGCTAGTATATAATATTATTATGATTTGACTTGACCGAGTTTGATGTATGTGTGCGTATGGAGGGGGGTTCATGCACGAATGGAACGCTTTAATGTATGGCTTGTTCAGATTCAATATTCCCTGGAGGTAAACAAACCGCTAATGGCAAAAACAGTCGATATTTCTCGTCAGTCCGTCAAACAAATGACCAGTTTATCAATCCACACCACGCGTCACTAATTTCGCTTCAGTTTATTATGCTTAACACAACTTGTTACGATATAATCATCAACCTAAATACGTGCACTGCTGGACATAGGCCTCCCCAATAGAATACCATTTTTGGTTAGATGTCCATTGGGGGATTTATCATAATCACCACGCTTGGCAGGTTAAGATTACGATCAGTCATGATTACTATTTTACATTTTTCCATTTCCGTTTGAGGTTAGCTATTCATCTCTATAATCTATGAATCTATGTTGCCGTGTGGTTTCCGGTAGAGTAGAATAGGACCACTCCCAACTCTTCCCGTGGATGTCGTACAAGGCGACTGAGGGAATCTATACATATAATAAAAGAGTAGAAAAAACAAAAGAAAAGCGAATCTGTACATTGAAGTTAAAAAAAAAATTTCACTGCCCGGACGTTACTGAAGACCAGTAGAGTCCAAAAATATAATTAGAAAATTTCTTATCTGTCTGTATGTATGTATGTATGTACGGGCTAATCTTGGAAACTGCTGAACAGAATTTGACGGCGTTTTCACTGTTTAATAGCTTTGAGTTCGGGCCTCATACTGGTATAAGTCATATCTCAATAAAATGTCAGGATGCTGATATACAAGTTGACCTCTCATTTCATATCATTTGTATGAAAGTGTAGTTCAACATTACTGGTCGTTGCAAGAACTTGACAGAAAGTGACAGAGATGTTTTAAAGCTCATTTATAGGTTTATTTTAGCTGATGTATTTCAGGTATTTCCACAAGTCTCCATACAAAAAGTTCGCTATTCGATAATTAGTGGCCCTGTATTAGACCGGTGATCGTCGACAATGTCAATATCGAAGCTGTTCAGGAGTACGTCTGCCTAGGACAGACAATATAGTTGGGTAGGATCAATTTCAAAAGCTGACAGAAAAATCCAGTTAGGGTGGGCAGTATTCGGAAAACTGCGTCAAGTCTTTACGTCACCTATTCCACAATGTTTAAAGACACAAATCTTTAATCAGTGCGTCCTGCCTGTCATGCTTACAGCCCGGAGACGTGGACACTGATGGTGGGCCTGATCCACAAGATTCAAGTGGCTCTGCGAGCTATAGAGAGGGCAATGCTCGGGGTCTCTATGAGGGATATGATTCGTAATGAGGAGATCCTATGAATAACGAAGGTGACCGACATAGCCGAAAGAATTAGTAAGCTGAAATGGCAGGTCACATCTGTTGTAGTACCGAACGGCCGTTGGGGCAGACGGGTTCTAGAGTGGGACGCGACGTCCCACGCGCAGGGTGGGACGCCCTGCCGCCAGGTGTATGGACGACCTGAAGATGGTGGCCGGAAGCGGCTGGATCTGTAGGGCGTTGTGGCATTCATTGGGGAAGGCATGTCCAGCAGTTTGACAGACATTTTGTTGTACAGTTAATTGGATATGCAACATAGGAAGGGAATAGGAGGGGAAGGAAGTCGGATGGAAAAGAATAGAGGGATTAGGGTAAGAGAGGAAAGATGAGGGGGCAGTGGTAAATAAATGGTGTAGGAAGGGGTGGGTTAAGGGAAGGGGGAGAGGTAGGAGTAGGGCGAGGGAAGGGGTGGGGGAAAGGGTTTTCAACGTTGTGGGAAGGGGATGGAGAAGGAAAGAAAGAAAGGGTATGGAAAGGACAAATTGGAGGGGGGGGGGGAGGAAATATCACCTAATTTGCACAATATTAAAATATAACAAAAAATTATTGATTATATGATAATCTTTTAATTCATGATAAATGTAAATGTCAACTTTATTTAAAAAAAAGCGGCCAAGTGCGAGTCGGACTCGCCCATGAAGGGATCCGTAACAGCAAGTAACATAATATAAAAGTTATTGTAGTTCGTTGTAACTTTGATCGATGTTTTAATAATAGTATTGTGGTTTACGATTTATGACGTATTAAAAAAACTACTTACGAGATCTCTTTCAAACCAATTTTCGGTGGAAGTTTGCATGGCAATGTACATCATATATTTTTTTTAGTTTTATCATTCTCTTACAGGGGACACACACACACACACACACATTTTACCACTTTGGAAGTGTCTCTCGCGCAAACTATTCAGTTTAGAAAAAAATGATATTAGAAACCTCAATATCATTTTTGAAGATCTATCCACACGTATGGGTTTGATGAAAAAAAATATGTTGAGTTTCAGTTCTAAGTATGGGGAACCCCCAAAATTTAATGTTTTTTTTTTCTATTTTTGTGTGAAAATCTTAATGCGGTTCACAGAATACATCCACTTACCAAGTTTCAATAGTAAGTTCTTATAGTTTCGGAATAAAGTGGCTGTGACATACGGACGGACAGACAGACAGACAGACATGACGAATCCATAAGGGTTCCGTTTTTTGCCATTAGGCTACGGAAACCTAAAAAACTGTGGTCCAACGGGCGAAACCGCCGCCGGAACGATTTTTACCCGACTTCAAAAAAGGAGGTTCTCAATTGGATAGTATGTTTTTTATGTATATTAATATTTTTAATGCATAACCAGATTAATAGATTTCTTTTAGGATTTAGTAACACGTAATACATAAGAATGTGTAATGTTAAGTTGTCCACGCGGACGAAGTCGCGGGCAACAGCTAGTACATTATAAAACATCAATCAGGCCTCCCCGACCCGTCTGGCCAGCGCGGGGAGTGTAGGCCAAATCCTCCGTCTGTCTCCGGCAGATGAGAGAGGGTTGTGCTCCTGCAGTGGAGACAAAAATAACCTGATGATCTATGAAAACCAGTGATGAGATGAGCGAATACTGTCAGTAGTAATTCAGTTCAATCATCTCATTGTTGATTCAATTCAATCATTCGAGTTTTAGATGGATATGTGGAGCGACGATCTGCGTAAAGCGGCTGGCAGTGACTGGATGAGAAGAACCGAAGATCGGGTTCAGTGGCGCACCTTGGGAGAGGCATATGTCTAGCAGTGGACTCTTTCAGGCTGATGATGATGATTTTAAACCTTCTATAACTAGGATCAAGCTCAATAGTACAAGTACAGAACGCACTTTCTGAGAAAGCTTGTTCAATTTGTCAAAAACTTACCTACAAAATTCAATGCAAGCTAAATTGAATCCTATACGTATGGAAGAAAGTCAGTGTTACGCTGAACCCCCAAATCACGCACACATTGACAGTCGTACGCGATTCGCCTAGGGCTGGCACCTAAGCTTTGTGATTTTTCAAAGGCGCCCGACCGATTGCCCGCTGATTGGAAGCTGGGAGGAGCTAACATACACTAATATTATAAAGAGGAAAGATTTGTATGTTTGTAACGAATTAACTCAAAAACTACTGGACAGATTTCAAACATTTTTTCACCATTATAATGCTACATTATCCCTGAGCAACATAGGCTATATTTTTTGCTACAAAAAATTAGAGATCCTTACTAGAATTTCAATAATGTAACCCAAGGTGTAAAAAAATTAGCTTTAAAATGTCTTTCATCGCATGCGCTGCGGAAACTATTGATGATAGAACCTTCGCGTGTTACATTGAAGATATTTCCAGGAATCTGAGCTGGAGCTGAAGCGGGAGGGGAAAGGGGGAAGGGGGACGGAAATTAACGCTCCCTACCAGCTTGGGTATTTCCGGACAAGTACAATTTGGATATTTTAAAAGGAAGAGTAAATAGGCATCTTCTGGGTAAGCGCGCTCCACCTTAGGCCTCATCATCACTTACCATCAGGTGAGATTGAGGTCAAGCACAAACCCACCACCAATTAAAAAAAGAGTTTCAACTTTATTTAATTCTGTAGGCCACGCGAGCGGGCTCAGCTATGTGACAGAATGACATATAGTATTCTATGGTTTGACATTCCCTCTACCTCATCATCATCAGGTTTTTGTCGTCTCCACTGCAGGAGCACAACCCTCTCTCATCAGCCAGAGACAGACGGATGATTCGACCTACACTCCCCGCGCTGGCCAGACGGGTTGGGGAGGCCCGATTGATGTTTTATAATGTATTCCCTTAGTCGCCTTGTACGACCTCCAATCCCTCTACCTCAGTCTCATTTAACTGGGTCCCTACCCCTCTATTGTAGATGTGTTTACTCACGATGAGAAAGCAGGTGCCAATAACAGCGGCCTTAAAGTTGACGTTCATGTCTGCCGGGAAGTAGATCTGGAAGCTGTCGCTGTCTGTGAACATCTCGCGCGCACCACCGCCCCACACCTTTCTGATCACGCCGATCTTCTGCTTCTTTTGCGTGAAGATCTGTCAAAGTTGGTACATTTATACACGTCAATATTGCGACTACCGCTTTCTTAAAGGTCATACCATGAAGGAAAATAATTTTTCGCACCTCATAAGTCACTTCAAAGCTTTTACCTTCATGATTGACACTAATTGATTATTAATTGTCTAATTTAATAACCAATTAGGACCATGAAGGTAAAAACTTTGAGGTCACTTATAAGGTGCGAACAATTATTTTCCTTCATGTTATGACCATCAGCACTGTGAAGAAGATACAGCGCAAAAATCTTCAAGCAACACATCTTTTAAAATACAATAATGTAAGGATTGTGTGAAGCTGAAGCAACGTTAGTACCGGGCATCTTTGTCATCCAAATAATCATCATAACGTATTAACGGAGCAAGCACTAGAGAGGTCCGAGTTTGATCCCCGGTCACGCCATATACCAATGGATCATCAAGCCCTTAGATGTCCACTGCTGGATATATAAAGACCTTCCCCAATTAACGCGACCATACCCGGTCCTCGGCCCTCCGCATCAAGCAGTAAAAGTTAATAACTCTTACGTCGAAGTCGGCCTCGCCAGAGGTGACGAGGGGCCCCTTAACTCTGAGCACGGGCCGGTCGCTGGCGTCGTTGATGCTGAGCACCGGCTTGAAGAAGGTGGTCTCCTGGCGCACCACGCTGGCCAGCTGCCCGCCCACCGCCACGTCCATCTTGTCCGGCCCGAACGTGTACGGCCGACGGAGCTTCACCACCTTGACCACCGAACCGATTTATCAGATGGTTATTAAATAAATCGTACAGCAGAGCTTCACATACTTTCTTGCGAAAAGGTAACTCGTTAGTCAACGAACGTAGACCGTTACGTGCGTAGACCGCTACATACGTTGACCGTTACTTACATAAACCGGTCTACGCACGCAACGGTCTACGTTCGATACGTTTTCACGAGAAAGTATACGTAACGGTATGCGTACGTTATATCGTTACATTTTTACCATATTCAATTGGGAGTTGGGGGGGGGGGGCTTAAACGGCTTAAATTGCTCTTAAACAGCGAGGGAGAACATCGTGAGAAAACTAGCAAATCTAAATTTGCCCTTTTTTAATTTAACATATGTTTTTTTTAAAACAACTTAATTGCCAGTGAGAGCACACTACTCATTTTCTGGGTAACATAAGTGCTACTTACATTATTCGTTGCCAAAACAACTTTTAGTCGCGTTTGCTTTTTTATCAGAATCTTTTTTCTATTCTCCTAGCTAAATAATCCAATACTTGCAAATGGCTCTTGATAGAATTCAGTAGAACTATATTATTTATTCTGTGGCAATATCCCCGACACGCCCGACTGACAAGCTCTCAGTAATGAGCCCTTTCCCCGAATATAAATTACTTGATCATTGCCACGAGTACATTGCTTTTCTGATATATAAATAAAAATGAACAACCAACGATCTCTATGTACTACTTGATGGGGCGTTCCAAACAATCGCTCTGTTCCACGCAAGTAGCCACAACTCTTTCACATTCACAATGAAACTTGTGCAGTTACTACGCAGAACATTTAATCTTCTAATAAATAAAATCGTAAACTTCGCGTGTCTGTACATTGAAGATATTTGCAAAAAAAAAATTGGGGGGTCTAAGGATAAGCAACAGAACACATTTCGATCATTTTTGAAATTTTTGTCTGTTTGTCTGTTTGTCTGTTTATCTGTTTGTCTGTTTGTCTGTTTGTCTGTGAGTTTGTGCACGCATCACTTAAAAACTACTGAACGGATTTTGATGGACTTTTCACAAAAACATGGTGCTTAACTTAACTTAACATTTAGTCTTTATTTCATCGCAATCGGCTAACTCAATCAAAAGTTATAGACATTTTTAGTTTTCAAATACATTAGTTAGGTAAGGTTATTATGCAATATATTGCTTAAAGCAGTATTTCCGTACTATTCAGATTCCGATGAGTTTGGATTACATTTGGAGCTGCGAGTAGGAATTGGAGTGGGAGTGGGAGTGGGCGTGGGGGGTGGGATTGAGAGCGGAAGCGGAAGCGGTAGCGGAAGTGGGAGGGGAGCGGGAGCGGAACCGGAGCTGGACCGGAGCGGGAGCGGGAGCGGGAGCGGGTATGGTACCAGTGTAATTTGAGTGTTTGAAAATTCGCATAACTTTTGATTGAGTTACCCGATTACGATGAATTTGTGGTATACGTATGCAACAAAGTAATGTTGGTCGGAATTTGGACTGCGATGGATTAGTTACGAGGACTACATTTTGAGAAACGAGGGAAAGAGGTTTGAGGGGAGGGTTGAGGGGAGAGCTGAGGAGAGGGTTGAGGGGAGTTTTGAGGATCTGGATCTGGACCTAGACCTGGACCTGGGCCTGAACCTAGACCTGGACCTGGACCTGGACCTGGATCTGGACCTGGACCTGGACCTGGACCTGGACCTGGACCTGGACCTGGGCCTGGACCTGGACCTGCACCTGCACCTGCACCTGCACCTGCACCTGGACCTGGACCTGGACCTGGACCTGGACCTGGACCTGGACCTGGACCTGGACCTGGACCTGGACCTGGACCTGGACCTGGACCTGGACCTGGACCTGGGCCTGGGCCTGGGCCTGGGCCTGGACCTGGACCTGGACCTGGACCTGGACCTGGACCTGGACCTGGACCTGGACCTGGACCTGGACCTGGACCTGGACCTGGACCTGGACCTGGACCTGGACCTGGACCTGGACCTGGACCTGGACCTGGACCTGGACCTGGACCTGGACCTGGACCTGGACCTGGACCTGGACCTGGACCTGGACCTGGACCTGGACCTGGACCTGGACCTGGACCTGGACCTGGACCTGGACCTGGACCTGGACCTGGACCTGGACCTGGACCTGGACCTGGACCTGGACCTGGACCTGGACCTGGACCTGGACCTGGACCTGGTCCTGGACCTGGACCTGGACCTGGACCTGGACCTGGACCTGGACCTGGACCTGGACCTGGACCTGGACCTGGACCTGGACCTGGACCTGGACCTGGACCTGGACCTGGACCTGGACCTGGACCTGGACCTGGACCTGGACCTGGACCTGGACCTGGACCTGGACCTGGACCTGGACCTGGACCTGGACCTGGACCTGGACCTGGACCTGGACCTGGACCTGGACCTGGACCTGGACCTGGACCTGGATTTGAAGTCTGAGTGGAAGTGGGATAGGGAGCGGAAGTGGGGATGGGAGCGGATCCTGTAGTCCACGCGAGCGGAGCCGCGGGCACAGCTAGTTATTACTAAATATGGACGCTACGGTTAAATAATGTCAATATTTAGTAAATAATTAAATGTTTTGAGTAGTAACTGCACAAGTTTCTTAAAGAAACACTGAACACAACGACGTCGATGACTGAACAGTATTTTTGGAGAATTCCTGAAGGGTCACTCTCCCTGCCCTCCAGAGACCACATGCTTACAACGATGGTCATATCTTCTCAGGGGGCCAGGAAGACCTGGCGACACTTCGACCCTTCAGGATCGTTTGTGTCTAACCCCTTGTCCACCAACAGCGCCCCAAGCTGATTTGATAGACTTCATATACGCCTTAGAATTTCTTCTTTGGCATATGCAGGTTTCCCCATGACGTTTTCCTTTACCGAAAAGCCTGTGTTATTTATTATAAATAAACCGAACTTAAGTTTAGAAAAACTGATTGGTACGGGCGGGGTTTAAACCCACGACCTCAAGAACGTGACGCGAGTGCACAACCAACTAGGCCACCACGGGTTCTTACAACGAAGGCAGTTTTGACACAGATTACTTAACCTATATAATGATAATACTTACGCTTTTAATATAATTATGTGTTTTATTAAAGGCATAGAAACCCATAAAACTGACAATACAAAATTTTAAATAGGCAAAATCGGCGATCGGATTGTATCGTGTGGAGGCAAAAAGGGACTTCACATCGGTCCCTAAATCGGGGACCGATCTAGGGCGGCAAATTGTCCATTCGCAAAATTGCTCACGGTGCGGTTCTGAGAGATTTGGAGTCAGTAAAACTCCAAATCGCTCAGAACCCTCATATGAGACAGCTTATGACAAATGTACCTACTATTGTCCGTACGTCACAACACAGTCGACTAAACTGAAATCGAGGGTGAAATCGGCGTCAAAAGAGCCAATCGCCCTTGAATTCGGTGATGACCCAACATGTACTTGACAATTACGATATCTAACAAGAAACGAGTAGGTAAAATAAAAATTAAATTAAAATTAAAATATATTTATTTAACGTGCAGATTTGTAGGTACATAGTTTAAACAGTGACCCCCACATAGGCTATGCCTGTCCCGTGAGGGTCGACTATTAGGTTTTACAAACGAGTGGTACACAAATATAAATCAAAAGAAAAAGAAATAATAGTAAACAAACAAAAATTAAATTAAATTAAATATAAAGATAGCAAATTATTTAAATAAATTTCAATCAATTAATTATCAGATCAAATACAAGATTCATTTTATATTAAATTTTACACAATATTATAAATTGTAAATTGTGGGGCAATAAAGAAAAAAAAAACTGTTTTATTGTATAACTTTAAAAAAGCTCTCAGTGCTGTCGTAGCTCCAGGAAAGCAACTCATTATAGATTAGAGTTTTTGCTTTTCGGGTAGGCATTAGTTTTATATCACAGGCCCTTACAATTCTGTTATATACAAACGGGAACATAAAGAGGTTGAATCGGCGTGCAAATGTCGTTGTGTGCGCGGTGCGAACTAAAAAAATATGTTTTTTCTATATTGTTTCTCATGCAAGTGACATTGTCTTAATGAGAATAAAGATCTTTAAACCTAAATCGGCGATTGGATCGGCAATCAAATAGCCTCGTGTAGCGCGCGGTATAGATATCGACTCTGTAGTTGCATTTACCGCATACTTGTACATTCCCCTACCAGTTGGTGTTGCGTGTCGAAGAGGTCGATGTTGAACGCCCGCGTCTTCCCGACCAGCATCCCGCAGAAGCCGAGCTCCTCCTTGGCGTACAGCACCACGTCGCCGCTGCCCGCCATCACCACGTACTTGTTGCCGGTGAACACCGTCGTCTTCTGCCGCACCGACACTTGCGACAGGCATGACAGGAGGCCTAGACCTGAGGATAGATTTTCATTTATCCTGGTGTACTAGATGTTGTACGCCAAGTGGTATCACGGGGCGAAAAATGGGCGAAGTAAAGTCGCTTTGCGACATTTGTCAGGACGATAAAGTGACGATACATCGTCTCTGCCTACCCCTCTGGGACAACGATCTCTATGTACTCACTAGATGGAGCGAACTAAAGAATCGCTCTGTTCCACGCAACTGCGCCTCCGGGAGCCGCAACCCGTTCACATTCGCTTTGAAACTTGTGCAGTTACTACGCAGAACATTTAATTATTTACTAAATATTTACGCTATTTACCCGCAGCGTCAATATTTAGTAATAATTAAATGGTGCATGGAACAGAGCGATTGTTTGGTTCGCTCCATCTAGTGAGTACATAGAGATCATTGTGTATGTATTATGTACTGTTAGAAGACGCGGAGACATCTTGGAAATAATCACGTTACCTCAGGATTGGGGTAGAAGCAAGGACGGAAGAAGCACGGGACAGAAGCTCATAAGTCTCATAATTATGTTTAATAAGAACATTGGAGTAAGTCTTTTTACGTTTAATGACTTATAATGAAAATATTATCAATAAATGATGTCTATACCTATATTTCATTCCAGATTAATAGTCCTATGAAAACCAACGCTATTTACGTCTCGGTAACATATACATGAAAGGGTCACCAGCAGCAAAAACAGGTTTGTATTACCATGTAAACTTTGCAGTCCACTTAGGAACACCATCTATTGTGTATTTTGTTTTCGAGACGCAAATGCGTTTGTTTTCATAGGACTATTAATCTGGAATGAAATATACGAGTATCTATTTTTCTGAGGAATATAAAAGGAAATGGCTTAGGAAAGAAACGATAGTGACAAAAGAGTTTTACAGCGCGAATGTAGTAGGAGCTAGAGGGCGTCCGAGGAGGTCGTTCCACTGGTGAGGAGGGGGTGAATGGAGGGGAACACTAAGTAAATTTCGACTTTATTAAAAAAAACTGTAGTGCACGCGAGCGAAGTCGCGGGCACAGCTAGGAATAAGAAGATATCGATGGAGGGCGAACACAAATTACTTAACGCAATTTGGAATCAGGCCAAACGTACGTGGGGAGGGAAGGGTAAGGTTTGCATTACTCCAAAAAAAGGCGAATTAACATTGACGCTATTTACACGTATCGTCAATATTTAGTAAGTAATTAAATGTTCTGCGCAGTAACTGCACAAGTTTCAAAGTGAATGTGAACGAGTTGCGGCTCCCCGACCTGCAGTTGCGTGGAACAGAGCGATTGTTTGGAACGCTCCATCTACTTAGTACATAGGGATCGTTGAATGAAGCAAAATAATTTTTCGTAGCTCATAGTTTCATCTCAAAGTATTTTTCTTCATGATTAACACTAATTGGTTATTAAATTAGATAACAGATGATTAAAAATGTGCATCTGTTAGGTATCTAATTAAATAACCAATTAGTGTCAATCATGAAGAAAAATACTTTGAGATGAAACTATGAGCTACATAAAACTATTTTGCTTCATGGTATGAGGTCGTATTGCTAAGTACGCAGCGTGTGGAACGGTCGTCTGTGCGCGCGCGATGCATACTGCTTCGTATCAGGTGTTCGTCCCAAACCGGTTTGCGCTCGCGTTGCGCCCTGCATGCGCAGGTTTGCTTGCGGCCGGTTAATATAATAAAAAAATATGTCGAGTAGTGAAGATGGGGATGACTTAATTTCAGAAGACCCAGCTATTAATGCTGTAACGGTGAGCAATGATCAGCATGAGGAGAATTTAGAGGAGCTAAGACTACAAGGAGAATGGACAACAGAGACTACAAGAACTGAAAAAAGGGGAAGGGAAATAGATGAAGACGATAGGTGGTTTTTAATGAAGAGATATGGAAAAAAAGTTGCAATTAACACCAGCAGGCAGAATAATGAAGATAATCCTATTGAAGTATGTATCACTGGCAAGGAAAAGCTGCCTAAACAATTTGAACTGGCAAAGTTATTTCAGAAAGAAAGAATTGATAAAATTTTGAGAGTAAAATAAACTAATCCCTACAAAGTTATCATTCAATTTGAGGATGAGTACAGCTCTAATAAGCTAATTTTAGCCCAGTTTCTTAAGGATAAAGGATGGAGATGTCAAAAGTCGTTCGAGGTGGGTGTATCTTATGGGGTTATAAAAGACATTGAATGTGACCTGTCCGAAACTGATATTAAAAACAGCATTACTTGTGACAATATAGAACTTATAGCAGTTAAGAGACTGCAACGTAGGAACAATGACGGAACAGGATGGATTGACTGCGAAACTATCCGCTTATGTTTCCAAGGTCCTTCCTTACCACCATATATTTATGTATATGGTATGAGGCTAAAGGTGGATCCTTACATTTTCCCGGTTACCCAATGTTCGAAATGTTGGAGATTTGGACATACTCACAAAATGTGCCCTGTAAAGAAAATAGTATGCCCTAAATGTACACAAAACCATGAAAATTGTGAAACGAACGAATTTACATGTGTGAATTGTGGCGGAAAACATGTCTTTGTATAAATCTTGTCTTGTTTACATAAAGGAAAAAAAGATCAGAGAACTGATGGCGGAATTTAATTGTACTTATAAGAAAGCAGTAACTGTATACGTGCCACCTTCTCCCAGACAAGAAACTGTATCTGCTCATGAACAGGAGATGCCTATCCCGTCATCTCGCGTTGAAAGGTCACCAAATGCATCGCAAAGATTATTCTCTGAGGTCGCGAGCACAACTGCACTCATACATGACCCTCCGGGTTCCCCGAGATCCAACGTTAGAAATAAAAATAATAAAAACGTAAGCTTCGGTAATACTATGGAGTGGGATATTTATACCGAGTCTGAGCCCAACTCGTCAAGGAACTCAAAAAATAACTCCGAGGCTACATCAGAGCATGAGGGAAAAAGGAAAGAAAAGGAAAGTTCTTTTAAAAGCCTCTTAGAAAGATTGAAGAATATTATATTTTTGCAGAAAATCTCTATTAAACAAAAAGTGAGAAGTGTAGTGGATATTGCACTAGAGTGGTTTATATCTTTTGTCTTGGGTCAAATTTCTGCTTTGTCTTTTAAAAATTTATTTGACACTTATAATGGATACGAGTAGCACAAAGAAACTTATGAAACTTAATATTATGCAGTGGAATTCTCGAAGCTTCAAACCAAAATTAGTTGAATTTGAACAACTGTTAAGGCAAGAAAAAACTCATATAGCGATAATTAGTGAAACTTGGCTAGACTCTGAGTGTAACCTTAGAATTAGTGGATATAATGTATATCGCCAAGACAGAGGAGACGGGTATGGAGGTTTGCTTATTTTAGCTCATTATTCTGTTAAATCTCAGTTGGTCAGCATCTCTAGCCGTAATCCGGGTATCCAGCTCCTGCACATTAAGATATTTAACTGTCCTGATATCGAACATGTCATCGCCACATACTGTCCGCCACCAGCGAATGTTCAAACATGTCAAAATGACTGGGACAGCATTTTCTCTAACTTGGGTAGAAAAACCATTATTTTGGGCGATTTTAACGGCCATCACCTGAATTGGTCGTACAAAACCGATCAAAGAGGCTTACAAATATTAGATTCTCTCATGGAAAGTCATTTTGTAGTTCTAAATGACAATACTCCCACGCGAATTAGGTTGGTTAACGGTACAGTGCAACAATCGTCCCCTGATTTATCAATCACATCGTCCGACATTGCGCTTAAATTTAACTGGCAGGTTATGAATGAAACATTGGGCAGTGATCATTTAATTTTAAAATAATCGACATCGTTTACATCAAACCAGAAGTATGTCAAAAGAAACTTCAAAAATGCAGACTGGAATTCATATATTTCTTTTCTCGAAGATGAATTGTCTAACCTTGTTCTGCCAAATGATCCCCAACTAGCATATAACACGTTCATTGACTGTATCTACAAAGCTGCCAACATGCATATCCCTACGATAAAAATAATCAAGATCCTAATAATAATTTTAAATCTAAACCGTACTGGAGTCCTTCGCTTTCAAAAGCTGTTGCTGCACGTCGGTTAGCTCTTTCTAAGTTTAGGAAAAATCCAACGCCAGTTAATCTGAATATGTTGCAAGATAGGATAGCCGAAGCACAAAGATTAATCCGCAAGGCTAAATCCCTATCGTGGAAGAAATTTTGTTCGTCTGTGGACGAAGTGTCATCTACCAGCGATATGTGGCGACGCATGAGATGGCTCAAGGGTCGTTTAGGTCATTTGTGGATAAAGATAAAGCTGATTGCCTCCTTCGAAGTTTAGCACCTGATTCTGTGTGCCCTAATAGTCCTACATTTGTCTCTGTTAATCACGTTTTGGAAGCTCCTATTTCATGTCATCTATCCTATTAAATCTAAGGATACATCTCCGGGACACGATGGTATATCATTTTCTATGGTCAAGAAGCTTCCAAAACGTGGTAAGGTTATGTTAATTTACCTATATAATATGTTCTTGAACTTTAATTTTGTACCTCATCAGTGGCGGGAAATAAGTATAGTACCTATTCCTAAACCGGGACGGGATGTTCATTCTGTGTCAGCCTTGCGTCCAATATCTCTAATCTCCTGTTTGTGTAAAATATTTCACTCGATTATCAATAAAAGACTTGAGTGGTATTTTGAAAGACACAAATTGTTTTCCGAATTTACTGTTGGTTTCAGAAAATCTCAGTCTAGTCTAGACAATCTCAGTAGATTGGTTTCTCAAATTCAGATAGATATGTCCAAAAATATTTTGACACTTGGTTGTTTTGTAGACATAGAAAACGCTTACAACAACGTTGATATATCTCGTCTGTTATATATTATGGACGAATTTGGAGTTGGCGCTAACATCTGTCGCTATTTGTGGAATTTTCTAAAGGAGAGAAATCTGAAAATCTTGACAAATGATTTTGATAGTTACAGAAGCACTGGTCGAGGTCTGGCACAGGGGGACCCCCTCTCTCCGCTTCTATTTAACGTAGCGACTATACATATTTGTAAACGTATCCAAAATGTATCAATTTCACAGTACGCTGATGATTATGCTCTGTACATATCCTGTGGTAACTTAAGAGATGCTGAAAGTGAAATGCAATTAGCATTAAACTTATTGACTAAGTTATTGGAGAGTTTGGGCCTGGAAATCTCAACTTCAAAAAGCAAGGTGTGTTTATTCAGGAGGGGGTGGAAAAGGGATACATCTCACCATTAATGAATGTTCTTTAGAATTGGTTGAAAATGTGAAATACTTGGGGTTGTGGTTGGATCGTTCTCTAAGATGGGGTAAACACATAAAAGAAGTAACTGAAAAGGTGTCAAAATATCTTAAAATTTTTCAAATTTTAGCAGGTCCAGGTTGGGGTGTTCACCCAAGGCATTTAAGAAGGCTATATATTTCAATTCTGAGAAGTAGAATGGATTACGGCAGTTTCTTATTTGATAACAGTGTGCAGTCTCACCTTTTTAAACTGGTAAAAGTCCAAAATCAAGCCATGAGAGTGATCGGTGGTTTTGTAAAAAGTACGCCTATCCATGTAATGGAAAGCGAACTATGCCTTCAACCGTTATTCATTCGCAGACGTTATTTAGCAGGCAAGTACTGGTTGAAAGCTAGGTCTACGCAGAATAATATTAGCATAAAATTACTTGACGACCTTTCCAACTTATGTCATACCACTTTTTGGAACAGAAAAAAGAAACCCTTATTGATTCTTGTGCACGATATGTTTAAAAATATTAACCTACATTGCAGTAGCCAACTAGAAATGTTTTCATTAGATACATGGGTTAACAATATTGACACTTCACAAATTATAAAAACTAGTATTCCTTTAGTAGAAAAACCTAAACGGTTTTATCAGTCTAACATTCTCAGGAAAGAATGTATGGATTTTATATGTAACACATATAATAATTACTATAAAATTTATACGGATGGTTCTAGGCTTGTAGATCTGAATGGTAATTGTATCGGATTAGGTGCCGCTTTCGTCGATCCACAGCTGGGTAGTCAAATGAAGTTTAAAATATCCACTGACATCTCCATCATGAATGTTGAATTGATAGCCATTGCTGAGGCTATGTCGTACATAGAGTCGATAACATACGACAAATTTGTTATTGTCACAGACTCGAAGAGTGCACTTTAGCACTTGGCTCGGTGTACCTCGACTTTTCGAGGTACACCGATAGCCTACACTATCCTACGAATGATACGGAGATGTGTGGCTAACTCCAAACTTATATATCTGCAGTGGATTCCGTCTCATTCAGGTATACCTTTTAATGACGAGGCCAACCGATTGGCAAAGGAAGCTTGTAGTGATGGAATCGAATATTGGGTCCTGCCTTTTTATACCGACCGCATATCAATGATAAAACACCAGTGTAAGGAAGATTGGAACGAATACTTTGACGAGCGTTCTAAAGAAAAGGGTATATGGTACAGAACGATGCAACCACAACCTTGGGGCTCTCCGTGGTATGACAACTGCCTCCTGAGTAGGCAAGACATCATTACTGCTTTCAGACTTCGTTCGGGACACATCCCACTAAACAAATTCGCATTCATGATGCGTAAAGTGGCCTCACCGAATTGCAGTGAGTGTGGAGTGATAGAAGATGTGTATCACGCTCTAGTGGAGTGTGTTCGGAACGAAGCACTCAGAAGACAGATAATTAGTCAGTATTTGTTCACTGACGTTGGTGGATGTAATAGTGGTTTGGCATACCCCATTTCGGAGGATGCCAAAGTTATATATAAATTAATAGGTTTTTATCTTAAGATTCGTTAGGTAGTTTATGTTTTTTGTTGTTGTTGTTTAATTTGTGTTATTTTTCTAATGAATCACTACAGAGCGACATAGTCACACTGTGACTAAGCTCTTAAAATAAAGATTAAAAAAAATAAAAAAAAAATGGTATGAGGTGTATCATCATCAGGTTATTTGTGTCTCCACTGCAGGAGCACAACCCTCTCTCATCTGCCGGAGACAGACTGAGGATTTGGCCTAAACTCCCCGCGCTGGCCAGACGGGTGGGGGAGGCCTGATTGATGTTTTATAATGTATTCCCTTAGTCGCCTTGTACGACATCCACGGGAAGAGTTGGAGGTGTATATGATTATTAAATGTATAATAATTACCTGACGGTCCCTGCATTTCTGGTAGTGCTGTTGCCATTTTCAGCTCTTCTTATTTTGACTTACACTCACACATTGATGTATAGAGTTCTTTACCCCAACTAATAGTTATTTTGGGCTCTAATAGTCAGACACAGTTTGAGAATCTTCTCCGAAGTTTGATAATAATTGATTTTCCATCTCACCACAAGGTTATAATTACCTACAGGTAGCAATTCATGATTGACACTAACTGGTTATTAAATTAGATAACAGATAGTCATCTGTTACCTTATTTAATAACCAGTTAGTGTCAATCAAGAAGGTAAAAACTTTGAGGTGACTCATGGAGGTGCGAAAAATTATTTTGCTTCATGGTATGACCTTAAGTTACAAAATTTGTTACAATCCACAGAAATCCTATCAAGATAGAGCGGTTACAGCCATTTGTTTATTTCAGTTCCGCGCATGCCGATTTTCGGATACAGCGCGCCCCTCCCGCGCACCTTCATGCCTCGCGGTCATGTTTCTCGTGAGAAAAAAACAGTTTTACGTTTAAAAACCGTGCATTATGGCATTTTTACAGAGTTTTTGTCAATAGAGTCAATCTTAGGTTGAGGGCAAGGTTGCGGTTAGGGTTAAGGGGAGTAGACCTAGGAGCGGGACCGGGAAGGGGAAGAGAAGGCGGGGGGAAGGGGAAGAGAAGGCGGGGGGGGAGGGAATTAACACCATTGCATAGTCCACGCGAGCAGAGCCGCGGGCACCGCTAGTTAGATAATAAATATAACATAAGTATTTAAATATAGGGTCAGAGTGTAAAAACGGTAAGAAAAATTGTGAAAAAAAAAACGAAGCGTTAAATAAAATGTTAAATGTAAATTTTTGTTAGTGAGTTGATAATAAGCAGGGTTCAAAATTAGGTAGTGCTATTCATGTACTTACGACGAAAATATGGCACCAAGATTAATATGGATAAACAAGTATTTTTTATTTATTTATTTTATTTATACCTACTTTATTGTACACAAATATAAGTTACATAACTCATTTAAACATATGATGTACAAAGGCGCACTTAACTCTGTAAGAGTTTTCTTCCAGTAAAACTTTGGGTGAGAGAGTATCGTAAGGAAACCTGCATATGCCGAAGAAGAAATTCTGAGGCGTATGTGAAGTCCACCAAATCGGCTCGGGGCACCGTTGGTGGTCAGGGGTTAGGCACAAAAGATCCTGAAGGGGAAGTGTCGCCAGGTCTTCCTGGCCCCTAAGAAGATTGTTGTGACATTACATACTATGTAGTTCATGGTACACCCTTGTTAGTATTATATGGGATACCCCTAAGCTTTCTGCATTGTCTATGACGTTACTCTGTATTATCTGTGTCTTAGAAGTGTTTCAATAAAAGTATTAATTATTAATATTTGTTTAATTTATAACAAATAGAACATGGCGCAGTCGATATAAGTTTAACAGAAGCAAAGTATGTGCCCTCAATAAGTTTTAAGTGTTGGGTATCTTTCCCTGAAGTGTTTTGCTATAACAGAGCATCGGAAAATTTTCACAAGTATTGGCATCAAAATGGCCGACAACGCCAATTATCAAGTTAAATTGCCACCAAATCTAGATTTGTTGAAACCAAATTCACCTTCAGAATGGGAATTTTGGTTAAATTGTTTCAACGATTATTTAATTGTATCTGGAAAAGGCGACGCCAAGGACGACGTTAAGCTGTCTTTGCTACGCAACATGATGGGACCTGAAGCCGCCAAAGTGGTGGCCACTCTTCCGTTGCCAGATGGAGGTAAAAAAATGTACGACAAAGTTATCGATGCAATAACAAAGTATATAAACCCGCGCACCAATGAAGTGTTTGAGCGTTTTAAGTTTAATGAGAAGCGTCAGCGTGAAGGCGAGCCCTTCGACCATTATTTAACTGAATGCAGGAGATTGATAAGGTCTTGTAATTATAGAAATTTTGAAGATGAGATTATGCGTGACCACATAATTCAGACAGTGTGTGACAAGTCTACACAAGAAGCCTTATTGCGTATTGACGACCTCACGCTTGACAAAGTAGTTAAGTTTTGCCAAACAAAGGAACAGGCAAGTGCCCAAGTGTCCCAAATGAACCCAGCTGATGTAGGTGCAGCCAGCGTTAAGCATTCTTCAAAGAAAAAGTATAGTGCTGAGAAATTTGCTTGTAGGAGATGCCAGACTGAGCATGGTCCACGGGAATGCCCAGCCTATGGTAAGACGTGCAAACGGTGTGGCTATAAAAACCACTTCGCTGTCAGCTGCAAGGTGCGACCCAGCCGGAAAGTCAAGGAGGTAAATAAATGTAATAGTTCGGACAGTGAAGTCGAAAGTGTTTACTGTGGATCAGCCAGAAGTGTGCAAGCATTAAATAAGGAATGGCTCGAGGAGATAAATATTGAAAATGTAAAAGTTCAGTGTAAATTGGACACTGGTGCAGATATAAGCATTATGCCACTAAGTTTATTTAACAAAATTAATCAGAATTTGAAGTTACAACTTATCGAGACAAATATTAAGTTAGAGAGTTTTGAAGGAAACAAAGTAGTGCCAGTTGGTATGGTAAATCTATTATGTGAGTACAAAAACAGTAAGTGTTATGAAAATTTTGTTATTGTAAATTGTAAATCAATGTTGTTAGGTTTGCCAGGGTGCATTTCATTAAATTTGGTTAAAAGAGTACACCATGTAGAGTCCAGTATGTGTGACAGTCAAAAAGAAAAGTTTTTAAATAGAAATGTTGATGTATTTAAGGGAATTGGTAAACTACCAGGCACTTTTCATATACCCACTAGGAATATGTCTGAGCAAATTTGTCATCCCTCTCCACGCATCCCCAATTGTATGCTAGCTCCATTAGAAAGGGAATTACAACGGCTCGAACAAAGAAATGCAATTTTAAAAGTAGAAAGTATTAGTGAGAAAGCCTGTGTCAACAGAATTGTGTTGGTAGAAAGACCTAACAAGAAGGTTAGACTATGTCTCGATCCATCTGACTTAAACAAATATGTTGTAAAGAAACCTAAAGTATTGCCCACATTAGACGAACTAGCTTCTAAGCTAATTGGTAAAAAATTGTTCTCAGTTTTAGATTTGAGTGAAGGCTTCCATCATTTAAGTCTTACCGAGGAGTCTTCTTGGAAATGCTGCTTTGCTACACCATTTGGGGTATACCGTTATCTTGTACTGCCCTATGGTTTGATGAATGCACCGGAATTATTCCAAGATGTGCTCGAATCTCACTTTGGTAATATACCTAATGTAATTGTTTGGGCTGATGATATTCTTGTGATGGGAAACTCAGAAAAAGAACACGATGTAGCTCTGTCAAATGTTATTCAGAAAGCTAGAGATTTAGGAATTGTTTTTAACAAAGATAAACTGCAATACAGACAGACCGAAGTAAAATATGTAGGTCAAATTTTTAATGAACAAGGAATGTCCCTAGATAAAGGTAGAGTAGAGTCGCTGCTTAAGCTAAAAGCACCCTCTAATAAAGAGGAGTTAATGAGGATTATAGGCTCTTTTAATTATGTCAGGCGCTATGTACCAGACATGGCAGAATTAATGTCCCCATTAAGTAAATTGTTACGCAAAGATGTTGAGTTCACATGGCTTCCAGTACATGAAAAAGTTTTTAGTGAGCTGAAGCAAAGGCTCAGTACTACACCAGCATTATGTCCATTTGACCCGAATAAGAAAATAATATTGCAGTGTGATGCGTCTAAGAATGGATTAGGGTGCTGTATGTTCCAACAGGATGAGAAAGAAGTATTAAGACTCATAGCATGTGTATCTCGTACTATGAATGATTCGGAGTTGAATTATGGTCAGACAGAAAAAGAGTTACTGGCTATATACTTTGGTACACAAAATTTCATAAATATATATATGGTTCAAATGTAGATGTACAAACAGACCACAAACCAATTGTATCCATAATGTCAAAGCATGTCAGTAAACTAGGTTCTCCTAGACTTCGACGTCTTAGGTTGAAATTGTTGATCTATGATTTAAATGTATACTATGTTCCTGGCAGGCTAGTACATTTTGCAGACATGCTGTCGAGAAACAGCCTTAATGTAACTGAACATGATGATGAGATGTTGCAGATGGTACATACGGTTTCTAAATACTTACCTATGTCACCTGAGAGAAAAACAGTGTTCAGAAATGCAACCAACAATGACCCTGTATTGAATAAAATATGTAACTACTATTACCATGGGTGGCCAGCTTCGGTACCCAAAGATTGTAAAAAATTTGAGAAATTTAAAGATATTATCTATTTGCAGGAGGGGTTGTTGTTCATGGGAGATAGAATGATTGTGCCCAGTTCTTTAAAATCTTACATTCTTGATGTTATACACAAAGGTCACAATGGAATTTCCAAATGTATTAGTCGGGCAAAGCAATTATTCTATTGGCCTAATATGAGAATTGACATACATAATTTTGTGAAACAGTGTAGGACATGTGAGAAATATAGTCCCAATAATTACAAGGAGCCTCTTCTACCGCATGAGGTGCCTAAAGAGAGGTATGTAAAAGTAGGATGTGACATTTTAGAGTTCAATGGCAAAAGCTACTTGGCAATTGTGGACTATTTTTCGCACTGGTTGGAGTTGTCACCACTGTGTAATAAATCAGCTGAATCCATAATTGATGTTATGCAAGATGTGTTCACTCGTTTTGGGTATCCAGTAGAAATGATAGCAGACAATAATCCATTTTCATCTTACGAATGTAAATGTTATTTTAAATCTAAGGATATTGTACTGACAACTTCTACACCTAGATACCCTAGAAGCAATGGTATGGCTGAAAAAGCAGTCCATATCTGTAAAAATATTTTGAAAAAGTGTCATGAAGATGGTACTGACTACAGAGAAGGTATTATGCATTACAATAATACTCCACTTTCTGCTTTGGATGTTTCACCCTCTCAAATTTTAAATAGCCGCATAGTCAGGTCATCACCATGCACATTAGAAGTGTTAAAACCTAAGATACAGAAAAATATTTATAGGCAGTTGTGTCTTAAACAATCAATTACTAAACAGTTTCATGACAAACATGCCAGGAAACAAACTGTAACTTTTAATCCTGGTGATAATGTTGTTTACAGAAATGGTAATACTTGGCAGAAAGCTAACATTCTGGCCAAATGTCCTGAACCTAGGTCATACATAATTACTAGGGAAGGAGGTAAGCCCTTAAGGCGCAATACTTTTCAACTTAAAAAGTCTTACACTAAGTTTAATCGTAAAAATAATTTAGAAATTGATAATCATTTGTCTTTGTATCTGGAACCTACTGTCCAATCACAAGTGTCTCCAAATGTTAACAGGCAGACTGATTGTAGTTTGAATAATAATGTACCTAATGTAAAGACACAGAACAATGTGCCTTATACCACAAGAAGTGGCCGTTCTGTTAAACCCAGAAATATATTAAATCTATAAATGTCTTAAAAGGGAGGTGTTGTGACATTACATACTATGTAGTTCATGGTACACCCTTGTTAGTATTATATGGGATACCCCTAAGCTTTCTGCATTGTCTATGACGTTACTCTGTATTATCTGTGTCTTAGAAGTGTTTCAATAAAAGTATTAATTATTAATATTTGTTTAATTTATAACAAATAGAACAAAGATAACATAAGATTCCTTTTAACGGGATTTTATTAACTGTTTTAATGAAAATCCCGGGGCTCTTAAGGAACAGTAATTAAAAAGTATATAAGTATAATCCAATTAAGATGAGATAATTTTATATTATTTGTATTTCATTTTACCGGTAAGCGGGAGGCGGATGAAGAATTATAGATTAATAATTAAATGAGCGATGAGTTTAGTGCATAAATGAAAGACAAAAAAAAAACAAATGATATCGAATTAGGTTCCGATCCCTATCAGGTTTCTTTAAGACCACCAATATCATTTAAACGCTATATTTATTTACGTGAGGTCAAAATCACTAGCTAAACTACACACGCCCAATTATTTTGTTGATGTTTTTTGTTTACACTGTATTTTTAATGACGTTTTGTCTTCCTTGTGAAGGTAAGTTGTTATCAAAACTTCATGATAGATTCCACTTGTTTATTGGTAAATAACTTGAGAAAAACACGCGGCGGAAAGAACCAGAAAAATACGCCACGCGCTCACCGCGAGCACCAACGCGCGACTGAATTAACGAGATGAGTGTCACGTCCAGTGTGACCAGATTCAAATTAATTATCTTGCTAGTAACGACTCGGCTAAAAAATCTAAAATCTGCTTAACTTTTTTGAAAAAATTGCCTTAATTATTTTGTATGCATAACTAAACTCTTATTTTTTAATATTTATCTTCATAAAAAGTATGTATTCAAACAATAACATATTTTTAATCATCCGTGAGGTCCGTTGTACCTTTAATTTTTTTTTATGTTAAGCTGTTTTTAATATATTTTTTACGCAATTTTAGTTCAACACAAAGTTCAAATAATCAAAAAGATTGAATGTGTAATGATTTCTGGATTTTGTCTTACATCTTGAGTAAACTATTCAATTTGTTTAATGTCGTGTATTCCAATATATAAAAGCAAGAATTGGCACGCGGGGTGGGACGCCCCGCCGCCAGATAGACCGACGACCTTAAGAAGGTGACCGGAAGCGGGTGAATGCGGAGGGCGGAGGACCGGGTGTGGTGGCGTTCATTGGGGAAGGCCTATGTCCAGCAATGGACGTCTAAAGGCTGACATGATGATGATGATGATCAAAAACAAGAAATTTGTATGATTTTCATTTCTTTGTGTTGTTCTTTGTATGTTTGTGTGTACAATAATAAACTATTAAATAAATAAAATAAGAAATTCATTGGAGAAATTGAACGAAAACAAAGTTCGACAATTTTCTGCATATTATGTAAAAAACGGTACAACTTTACATTACTAACCAAGTGAAACTCAGCAAGTTTTTAAATGCCAAATCTGCTAATGTTTGTAATAATAATAATAATAATAATTTATTTCAGACAAAGTCCATAATTTGTTATTAATACAAAAAATAAAACTTAATCTATGTTAGTAATAAATCAATGTTACATATTAATGTTTTGTTCTGTTTATTAAGACAGGACAATACTTATTTTCTATATGAGACACCGGAAGCGAACACGTGTGTTTGATTCCAGTGCCTCATAATAGGACTCTCAATTTTATTCATAACAACATTAACAGGAGACTGTTGGAGCTGCCCCTCACACGGCGCATCAGGGACGCGGTTCTTCTGCGAATAATTGCGAAAAAATCGTCAGTGCGCGCCTCCGCGAACATTCCCGATGCGCTGCAGAAACGTGGCAGCCCCAAAAGCACCCTGAATGCGTTAATGCCGTGTGGTTTCCGGTAGAATAGAATAGGACCACTCCAACACTACCCGTGGATGTCGTACAAGGCGACTAAGGGAATACATTATTAAACGCCAATCAGGCCTCCCCAACCGGCAGATGAGAGAGGGTTGTGCTCCTGCAGTGGAGACAAAAATAACCTGATGGTGATGATGATATGATGAAATCTGCTAAGGTTTTATTACATTCTGCTAAATACTGCCACCTGCGACAAAATCTTCAAAGCTCTAAGGGCCTTATCCTGCTAAAATCGCAGGATTCTGATAAATCTGGTCACACTAATCACCCGCCTGACGTAGATATACATTGTGTTTATTTGGTTGTTGTATTTACATACCTACCTAGTTAAATATATTTATGTGTAGTATAGCATTCGTTAACTGGTTAAAACTCAAATACAGCTGTGGACATTAGTCGAAGTGTTTAGATGTTTGATTAGTGCCGTCGTGAACTGAACGGTCTAGTATCCTGCCTGCTTATGATGATACTAAAGGTAGACTGCCGAGCATCGCGACCAGCGTCCTCCACTGTGAAAATACTAAAAACTATGAAAATAGATACTTACTCAATAGTACCATGCTTATAATATTTAATCTAATAAATAAAATCCTAAACATCGCGTGTCTGTACATTGAAGATATTTACAAAAAAAAAATAGAGGGGTCTAAGGATAAGTAATAGAACACATTTCAATCATTTTTTGATTTTTTGTCTGTTTGTCTGTGAGTTTGTGCACGCATCACTTAAAAACTACTGAACGGATTTCTGTGACCGAGCGGCCTCACCGCACATAGGACAAACCCAATAGGCTTATTATGTGTGAGTTATGTAAGACATGTAGGTATTTTCTTATATGTTAAACTTATAAAAAATAATAAATATTTCATACTCGTATATACCTACAAACACTTGTCTAATCCCAAAATTAGGTTTACCTCCTGTGCTACGGGAATTGAACAAGGATTGGACAATTCACAAATGTAACATCCAGACCGGGACCAGCTTGTACAAATTGTACAAAGTTGTCTGTCCCCAGTGGGAATCGAACCCACAACCTGCCGCTCGAGTCCAATGCCCAATCCACTAGGCCAACGAGGCAGTCAAACAAGCATGCTAATGGAGTGTTACATACGCACAGCATGCTAACTGAAAAACCATTGTACCATATTTGCATATCAGGATTTTCCGTTAAAATGCATGAGTATTTGTAATTATTTAGTTATATATTGGGCTCGATTCTGAAGGCACAACGTTAAAGTTTGACAGCACTAAAACTGTTGCTATCCTTGTCACAGAACTGTGAAGATAAAGACGAAACCAATTTTAGCGCTGTCAAATTTTAACGTGGTGCCTCCAGAATCGAGCCCATTATTTGATTACAATATAATCCATCAGCAAAATCAAAGCAGTTATCGCGCTATATCGCTATATCGCGCTATATCGCGCTACATATATTATATGTAGGCGCTTGCTGTATATTAACTTGGTGTTGCCGTAGAAACCGCAAAAGACCGAGGCCTGTGCCAGGGTTGTCTAGTTGACTTAATTGATTCCACAATGAGAGAGAGACCGATAACTGGCAGTAACTTAGGGTATAATAGACCCTATATCCGTTTCTGTGGTAGGTATAGACCATACCCACCCGCCCTGCCCACCCGCAGTGCTCATAAATCAACAGGCTTGCAATTTAGTAGCATGCTCATAACTAGCACGTGATTGATACACATGATAGTAGCATTTGCTCGATATTAGCATGCTTTCGTGCTACTTGTATCTTTACCTCGATCGATCGCGCGGCTGTCCCTGGCCCGCCACCATGACGCCATACATTTTCATGTCAGAAATCTTTGTAAGATTTCTGTGAGTTTCATATTGTTTAATATTGGCGCAGCGGTCGCGATGCTCGAAAATGTACCTTAAGAAAGATAGGTGTTCTGCCTAGCCTCCTTAAGAGGCCTGTAGCAAACTTGAGTAGCTCAGGTTTAGGTAAATTCGTGTCCGTCGTGCGCTTGTGTGGGTAAAATCGCTTGCGCCACACTAGCGTACTCAAGAACGATTTTGATCCTTGCATGCATTTTATTAGTCGATTTTCTTTTGTTCACCTTTGTCACTTTGTCAAATAATTTAAGTTTTACTTGAATAGTAATAAAAAAATGAATTCTTAAAGAAAATTAGACGAAATTAGTAAAAAAAATTAAAAAACTTAGCACAAAATACTTTGTTTAAATTGTTAATGTACGAGTTGCATGCAAATTTGCCTTATACAAGATGTACAATAAAATAGATTACTAATTAAGATTTAAATAGCTAAGATTTATTCATGCTCAATGTTCATCCCCTAAATATAAATATTAATTTTGTATTCTTAAACAAAATACTTAACCAAAGTATTTCAAAGAACAAATTCGCCCCTTATTATAAAACAAAATCTCTACTTATAAATTTATCTACATTTTCGCGGATCTATGATTCCAGGTAGAACCACACGTTCATGGTAAAACCACCCTTGTCCGGCACTCCATACAAGTGAACAGAATTACACAAGTGAATCTACTCTAAAGGAAAGGTGGTCAGAGATGACACTTGACGAGTATTTAGTAGAAAAACTGTTACATTTAAGTTACCTAGGTAGTTTTTTTTTATCATATTTTGCCATACCGAAAAGGTCAATCATGTTAGCGCTAAAATAAATATAAGTAATACCTATTGTAACTCTTGATTGTGCAAATAAACTAATTATGAATTATGAAGCGTCGATGAGATGTTTATTTCAGATGTCAGCTGTCAAAATTGAAACGGCCGTATCTCGGAAACTACTGACCCCAGACTAGAGGTCTCTTTACCAAAATAGAAAGCCTCGATGAGATCTTCATTTCGGATGACAGCTGTCAAAATTAAAACGGCCGTATCTCGGAAACTACTGACCTCAGACTAGAGGTGTCTTTACCAAAATGAAAGGCCTCGATGAAATCTTCATTTCGGATGACAGCTGTCAAAATTGAAACGGCCGTAACTCGGAAACCACTGACCCCAGACTAGAGGTGTCTTTACCAAAATGAAAGGCCTCGATGAGATCTTCATTTCGGATGACAGCTGTCAAAATTGAAACGGCCGTATCTCGGAAACTACTGGCCCCATACTAGAGGTGTCTTTACCAAAATGGAAGGCCTCGATGAAGTCTTCATTTCGGATGACAGCTGTCAAAATTGAAACGGCCGTATCTCGGAAACTACTGACCCCAGACTAGAGGTCTCTTTACCAAAATGAAAGGCCTCGATGAAATCTTCATTTCGGATGACAGCTGTCAAAATTGAAACGGCCGTAACTCGGAAACCACTGACCCCAGACTAGAGGTGTCTTTACCAAAATGAAAGGCCTCGATGAGATCTTCATTTCGGATGACAGCTGTCAAAATTAAAACGGCCGTATCTCGGAAACTACTGGCCCCAGACTAGAGATGTCTTTACCAAAATGGAAGGCCTCGATGAGATCTCCATTACGGATGACAGCTGTCAAAATTAAAACGGCCGTATCTCGGAAACTACTGACCCCAGACTAGAGGTGTGTTTACTAAAATGGAAGGCCTCGATGATATCTTCATTTCGGATGACAGCTGTCAAAATTAAAACGGCCGTATCTCGGAAACTACTGGCCCCAGACTAGAGGTGTCTTTACCAAAATGGAAGGCCTCGATGAAATCTTCATTTCGGATGACAGCTGTCAAAATTAAAACGGCCGTATCTCGGAAACTACTGGCCCCAGACTAGAGGTGTCTTTACTAATAAAATGGAAGGCCTCGATGAGATCTTCATTTCGGATGACAGCTGTCAAAATTAAAACGGCCGTATCTCGGAAACTACTGGCCCCAGACCAGAGGTGTCTTTACCAAAATGGAAGGCCTCGATGATATCTTCATTTCGGATGACAGCTGTCAAAATTAAAACGGCCGTATCGCGGAAACTACTGGCCCCAGACTAGAGGTGTCTTTACCAGAGGTGTCTGGGGCCGTGGGAAAATATAAAAAATTTCATTTGAGTAATAGCTCTACTTTCATATTCCTATTTTTAATTTTTTATTTAAAACCTTGTAAAGGTAGAGGAGACATTTATTTGACGCTATTTTTCCTCTATCAACGCGTCACTTTGTTATTTTTTAAAGTAATAACTGTATCCTTTTTCAAAATTATGGCTCATCACGGCTCAATGGGACTATATCCCAGTTACGTCTGATTTTTTTCAGCTGCTAATGTCCCTTTAATTAGCCACGAAACATTACCAAAGTCATGCGTTATAGTGCTGACCGAAAATTTTGCGTAATGAAATGTTTTTTAATTAATTATCAGTAGTTATTTTCAAAATTATGCGTGATCACAGTTCAATAATAGAATACGGTATATGATGTTGGCATATAAGATTCACTAGAAACATTGTAGTTTAAGAGTGAGACTTCTGGAACGATTTGGTCAGCCAGGAAAATCTGGTAACAAATGGTGATACAGTCTTAAAGAAAATATTTTTCGCACCTCATACGAGTAAGTCGCCTCAGAGCTACAACCACTAATTGGTTATCTAATTTAATAACCAATTAGCTTTTTTGTTTTGTCTGTCTGTTTTTCAATTAATCCGCCGGATAACTCTAGATAGAACTACTAGACTGATTTAACTTAAATTTTGAACCTACAGCGATGCATATTTGAGCAAATGATTCATCATCAGGTTATTTTTGTCTCCACTGCAGGAGCAATAATAACCTGATGATGATGATGATGAGGTAGAGGGAATGTCAAACCATAGAATACTGTATGCCATTCTGTCACATAGCTGTGCCCGCGGCTCCGCTCGCGTGGCCTACAGAATTAAATAAAGTTGAAACTCTTTTTTTAATTGGTGGTGGGTTTGCGCTTGACCTCAATCTCACCTGATGGTAAGTGATGATGAGGCCTAAGGTGGAGCGCGCTTACCCAGAAGATGCCTATTTACTCTTCCTTTTAAAATATCCAAATTGTACTTGTCCGGAAATACCCAAGCTGGTAGGGAGCGTTAATTTCCGTCCCCCTTTCCCCTCCCGCTTCAGCTCCAGCTCAGATTCCTGGAAATATTTTCAATGTAACACGCGAAGGTTCTATCATCAATAGTTTCCGCAGCGCATGCGATGAAAGACATTTTAAAGCTAATTTTTTTACACCTTGGGTTACATTATTGAAATTCTAGTAAGGATCTCTAACCGGAGACAGACGGAGGATTTGTCCTACACTCCCCGCGCTGGCCATACGGGTTGGGGAGGCCTGATTGATGTTTTATAATGTATTCCCTCAGTCGCCTTGTACGTCATCCACGGGAAGAGTTGGAGTGGTCCTATTCTACTCTACCGGAAACCACACGGCAATTAATTTTGAATAAAGCCATATTTGAATAAAGCTCGAAAAAGCGCGAGATTTTCCTAGAGGATATTGACTACGTGACGAAAACCTAAGCCCCCCCCCTTGTGATAAAGCGTGGTATTATGAAGAACCCCCTCTCCCCCTGAACGGGTCACGTAGTATACGCTACGGTTAAATATTGTCAATATTTAGTAAATAATTAAATGTTCTAAGCAGTAACTGCACAAGTTTCATTGTGAATATGAAAGAGTTGTGGCTACTTGCGTGGAACAGAGCGATTGTTTGGAACGCTCCATCTAGTAGTACATAGAGATCTTTGGTCAACTAAAGAAGATATTTGGATAAATGCGGACACGATAAAAGTCGACAATAAAATTAAAACAAAACTTACTTTGTTAAAGAAAGACATAACGTATATTTAGGAAATAAAGAATTACACATTATTTGAGGTGTAATGAAGCCGCTTATTACACAAAAACTAACCTAATCAGTCTAAACATCACAAGAACTTAATTCCACTACTTCTCTGAGCCTATCTGCTCGTGAGACTTCTCCTGGATGGGAATACTCCTCTCAGAGACTGGCTCGGACCTGAACGCGATGAGCTTCAGCTTCCCCTTGTCCAGGTGGCACTCCACGCGCTCCGGGGGGAATCCTTCAGGAAGCAGGAACCGCCTCTCGAAGTGACTCCTCGTCCAGCCCTCTTCGTGTTTAATCTCCTTTTTCCCCTCAACCATGATCTCATTCCCCACGGTCTTCACCTGGATCTGCTCCGGAGTGAAGTTCTGAACGTCCAAATGCACTTCCACTTTCTTCCCGTCGACTTTCACCTCGGAGTCGGAGTAGACGCCGTCTATGTCGTGATTATCGTGCGCAATGGCCTCGCGCATCAACTTCCATGGATCACGGAAGAACGGATCTCTTGAGATCACGGCAAACGGGTCCCGGTACGCCAAATTCCTCAGATGACGAAACCAATACGGTGTGAGAGACATTTTTGATGCTTTTCACTGACTATCCTCCGCTTTGCGCGTTGTTTTCAAACTGTTGCATCATTCGCGCGCTCCGCCATTTATATAGCTTCGTTGGCAGCGCGATCTGTTTTCGAGAAGCCGAACGAACAGTCGCGAACTTCCGCGAATGTTCCAGCCGAGATACAAAAATGCTTGCATATTGACATCTACCGACGAGTAGTGCAACTAACTGCATGAAATCGTAAACGCTGCCATCTATTGGCAAGAATGGGAACTAGGTCAGATTGTCAACATTTGCATCTCTGCTCAAATATAATTAAGTTATTCTGCATGTTTTTGAATTATGTTCCAAAATATATATTATTAATATTATTGTTACCATTTATTTTGTTATTAAAAGACTTCACATTAAATTAAAAGAAATTTGTTGTTTCACGCCATCTACCAAATAAATACGAAACTAATACCAATCCTACTTTACTAGTTTCTTAGCTATATTGCTACACAACGCCAGATGGAGCCTGCACTGAAAAATAACCAAGCTTATATAAAATAACCATCATGAATTATTTGTACTTATGTGTGAGCCGCTGAGACGATAGAACGAGAACAACCTTTATTGCGTCGTAGATACTAGAATCGGGTTCCAGAATCGCCTGAAGCCCTACTCCGTCTTTATCTTCATTCATAATATTGATAATACTGTGTGACAAGGAAGAAACAGCTTGCTTATTCAGGATCGTCAATGCTGCGATTACCATTTGAGATGAAATTAATTTCGATTATTTATTTACAAATGTTTCTGTTTCCGCTAACAATGATCTAGCTGTCGTACCAATCGTTATTTATGAAGGTTTTCCGGGGCATAAAAATAAAAAGGTAACAACAAAATAAGACTTTCTACTTGCATTGATTTATCAGTTGCACAGATAATTTATAATAATCATTTACGTAAAATTTAATAATTTTTACGGGGCATAGAGAGAAAAAAAGTCAATAAAATAATAAGATACTTTTTCTCCAAAAGTCTACTTGCATTTATTTAGTTCTTTGGTTCTACCAAAGATAATATATTACTTTTCACTTCACAGATAATTCTAGTACACTTTTTAATAGATATAAAAGAATACTTAAAAGGAAACTTACAGTCTATACAGATAATAATTATATTCTAACAGTATTACAAACTAGTATTATAAACTAATATAAAAACACGTCGTCCAGCTCGCCTGTGTGCGGCATGGTTCCCAGGACACTGGCGGCGTTACCTCGCTGGATCGCTACAGATAATTTATAATTATTGGCTAAAAACTTATTTAATAATTTTGATAATGTCACTGGATAATGCTATAACTGTTAATTAGGCTAATTTTTATGGAGCCTAGGCGGGGCTTTGGATACAGTCAGCCATCGCCATCGCGCCAGTTTGAGGGTGTCCTTAGCCTTCTTATTTATGTCAGTACACTTACATCACAGCAGCGTTCTCCTGAAGAATACTGTGCTCACCAATCCACCTGCCAAGCGTGCTGATTGGCAAATCCCTCAATGGACAGCCCACCACAAGTGGCATTCTATTGGGGAGTCTTATGTTCAGTGGACGTATTTCGGCCGGCGATGACGTCAGTTCTCTAGACATCGTTTTTCTCAACGATCTCTATGTACTACTAGATGGAGCGTTCCAAACAATCGCTCTGTTCCACGCAAGTAGCCACAACTCTTTCACATTCACAATGAAACTTGAGCAGTTACTACGCAGAACATTTAATTATTACTAAATCACTATTTAGTAAATAATTAAATGTTCTGAGTAGTAACTGCACAAGTTTCAAAGAGATCGTTGGTTTTTCTTAATCCAAGCCACTGACTTCGGTCTTCAGCTCTCCACTTCACTCGTTTACTGTTATGTATCATCGTTATTATCACTATCACTGTCTTCCAAATCATAATTAGGAATAGGATTAGAATTGCTTCTAGAATATCTTGTCACATCAGAATAGGTAATATACTCGATAAAAACAACTGTTGTGCCATTTTTATTAGCGGAACGACTGTGTCCAGTGACCCTGAGCCTTCCGTCGTCATTTTCTTCACATCTCACATAGTCCACCACTGCACCACACTTTGACTTCTCGCTGAAGAAGAACTGGCGTTTATAAGCCCTGAAGAACGGGTGAAGGGAATGCTTCTTCATTACCACGTCCACTGTGAAGCCTCCAGCGCTTCGTTTCACCTCGAAGCTCTGCCACAGCTCGGTGCCGTCTCCGTAATACATTTTCGACTATTTTATTCTTGTTTTTAGGTTAATAATGACCATTATCCATCCAGCTGCTATTTGAGGACAGTGCGATAATTCCGTGGGTATTTATCGTCTGCTATCAATAGTAATTAGATAACGTTTACCAAAGTCAGCTAAGTGTACTTCGTAGACCATATTGTGGGTTCAGTCAATGATTACACTGATATAATCATATTTAGTAGTAAAAAGCAACGTTCTCTATGTACTACTAGATGGAGCGTTCCAAACAATTGCTCTGTTCCACGCAAGTCGCCACAACTCTGACTCAGAACATTTAAATATTTACTAAATATTGACATTATTTGACTGTAGCGTCAATATTTAGTAATAATTAAATGTTCTGCGTAGTAACTGCATAAGTTTCAAAGTGAATGTGAACGAGTTGCGGCTCCTTTCGTGGGACAGAGCGATTGTTTGAAACGCTCCATCTAGTAGTACATAGAGATCGTTGCCAATATCCGTTTCGGCGGAACCCTAAAACTTGGTTACATAACATTCACCTACAAGCTACATAAGTTTGTATGTACCTAATTAAATAAAATATTTAATCACCACGTTGGGTAAACGGATAAACTGCTGCACATCACCGGTACCCACGAGAACAAAGACTGAATTACCACAAGGAATATCTAATAAATAAAATCGTATATATCGCGTGTCTGTACATTGAAGATATTTGCAAAAAAAAATGGGACGTCTAAGGATAAGCAACAGAACACATTTCGATAATTTTAGAATTTTTTCGGAGGGCGGAGGCGGAGGCGAGCAGGAGCGGAAGCGGGAGCGGGAATGGGAGCGGATTCTGTAGTTCACGCGAGCGCAGCCGCGGGCACAGCTAGTTGTCAAATAAGATTTTGTACATGGTAATTTTAACACCACAGATTGGTAATGTAGGTAATTTTAAAAATGACTGACGGAAAGATTAAGACTTTGGTAAGAAATACTATTACGAAATTGGCGACTATTTGAATGACAAAGATGCCTGGTACTAATTGCTTCATCTTTAGGTTATTTTTGTCTCCACTGCAGGAGCACAACCCTCTCTCATCTGCCGGAGACAGACGGAGGATTTGGGCTACACTCCCCGCGCTGGCCAGACGGGTTGGGGAGGCCTGATTGATGTTTTATAATGTACTAATTGCTTGAGCTTTGCACAATCTTTATGTATAATCCTACTAATATGATAAACGCGAAAGTTTGTAAGTATGGATGGATGTTTGTTACTCAATCACGCTACAACCACTGGACGGATCGGGATGAAACTTGGCACACATATAGCTTAGGTCCTGGAATAGGACATAGGATAGTTTTTATCTCGAAAAAACATCCCATTCCTACGGGAAATACATAATAGTTTGTGATGTTAAGTTTTCCACGCGTACGAAGTCGCGAGCAACAGCTATAATTGCATATAAACTTGGCTTGAAGTTTGTTACGCCGTTTCTTCTTCACGGCGCCAAGTCTTAGGAAGCTGATTAAAAAATCCGTTTATAAACTACATGAGTATGTATACTCATGCATGTGCAATAAAAGATATTGACTCCCTCAGTAACCTGTCGGAATTCCGTGACAATAAGTAACCTATATGTTCAAACAGACAGACAAACTAACATTCACTCACACCAACGATCTCTATGTACTACTAGATGGAGCGTTCCAAACAATCGCTCTGTTCCACGCAAGTAGCCACAACTCTTTCACATTCACTTTTGTAACTTGTGCCGTTACTACTCAGAACATTTAACTATTTACTAAATATTGACATTATTTAACCGGAGCGTCAATATTTAGTAATAATTAAATGTTCTGCGTAGTAACTGCACAAGTTTCATTGTGAATGTGAAAGAGTTACTTGCGTGGAACAGAGCGATTGTTTGGAACGCTCCTTCTAGTAGTACATAGAGATCGTTGACTCACACTTGCTACCGTCACAAGCCACAGTAGATCAACAGGTAAGATTGTCCTTACTTCTTTGCAGCTATCAGACTTTATATTTTTTACAAATACCAGTAATAGGAACCAGTATCGGTTATCGTGTATCAAGTATCCGTTGACGCACTCGTTGACGTGCGCTAGGCTCTAACCAGTGACGTGCTACTCCACGTGTAGACCACATTCGTTACGCGACGTGTAGCTAGGTACTACTGCATGCGGATGCCATGGAGTAGTTAGGTATGGGATACCGCTATTACGAAAAGATTAGATTAGATTAGATTTATTTCACTTTTACATCTTAAAAATTCAATTTTACATATCATTATATAACATGGTAAAAAGGATCGTTATAAAATAAATTACAATATCATCAATTAACAACAAAATAATTAATGCATAGAATAGTAGGTAAATATAGTAGTAGGTAAAATGATATCTCGTAAAATAAATTGACATTTTATTATCATTGAACATTGTAATTTAAATACATAATATCATCATCAGGTTATTTTTGTCTCCACTGCAGGAGCACATTTACATGTCATTCTAATATTGTAAAAGGGATCGTCATAAAATAAAATAATGTACAAAATATAAATTACAACGTCAACAATTCAAATAATGTCATAGTATATAACATACTATCTATGTCAGTATATAATATTAAAATAAAATTTTCTAAATACACTTGGTATTAAATTATCACACATTTTATATAATTTAAAATAATATTCATTTTCCAATAAAAGGTTTTTCAGTCGTCTAATAGATAGTGATAGACAGTCGAAAGATAGTGGAATTGTAGTAGCGATAACTCTGTAAGCCGGGACCTCATACCCGTGACTCGTCTGGATAGCACCGGACAGAGAACTACCAGGACCAAATCCCCTGACTGGGGAATGTGTACCCAGTGTTTTTATCAAAAGTCAAAATCATTTATTGCATATGAGTACACTTGGTACATTTATACACGTCATTTTTTGATCGACTACCGTTTCCTAGGTGTTAGCGCTGTGAAGAAGAAACGGCGCAACAAACTTCACGCAACGAATCTTTTAAAAATCAAGTTTGCATACAATTAATAAAGATTTTGCGAAGCTGAATTAACATAAGTACCAGGCATCTTTGTCATTCAAATAATCGTTAATTTTATAATAGGCTTTCTTACAAAGTTGTATCATACACATAGTTCCTTGTCGAATCTGCAATGTGATTCTACATTGTGAGTTTCCACGCGAGTCGTGACCTGAGTCAGCGGCTGTTGCCGCGCTCGCGTCCAAACATCCAACTCTATTTTTAGTCTCGCGGTTATTTATGTATTCTCAAGTATAAAAGGTTCCGTGCTTCGAAAATATAGATAAATGTCAACAGCCATAGTCCTTCACAATGTCGAATGTCCACGTCGATCATTGACACGCGACACTCAGTAGTAAATATACACGTAAATAAATATAAATATGTGGGGACATTTCACACACGGCCACCTGATCCCAAACTAGGCAGAGCCTGTAATATGGGTATCAGACAGCTGATATACATACATAAATACATAATAGGCTCGATTCTGAAGGTTAAAATTTGACAGCACTAAAACTGTTGCTATCCTTGTCACACAGTATTATGAAGATAAAGACGAAACCAATTTTAGCGCTGTCAACTTTTAAATGTGTGCCTTCAGAATCGGGCCCAATATAACATATAAATAACATCCAGTCACAAGGCAAACACAAGTGCTCATCACACGAATGTTTGCCCTGGGCGGGATTCGAACCCGCGACCCCGAGCTACGCAGGCAGGTGTACTACCAACTAGGCTACGGGGCCGACAAAAATAAATAAATAAATATTTCATATCAGGCCTGAGACATCCGCATCCAGCTGCTTCCGGCCACCTTCCTCAGGACGTCGATCTCAGATACAGACCTGGCTTGATTACTTGACCTCATGAGCGAAGGGCGAACACACTATAACTACTCTATCACGACTCGAACATACAAAAGTAGCACATAAATGTATTGTCAGTCTGTATGTTCGTGGAAGGTTGCATCTAGGGTCGTTACACGTTAATAATCTAATAAATAAAATCGTAAACATCGAGTGTCTGTACATTGAAGATAATTGTAAAAAAAAATTGGGTGTGTAAGGATAAGCAACAGAACACCTTTCGATCATTTTTGAAAATCTGTTTATCTGTGAGTTTGTGCACGCATCACTTAAAACTACAAAACGGATTTTGATGGACTTTTCACAGAAACATGGGACTTAACCTAACTTAGCATTTAGTCTTTATTTCATCGAAAAAAGTTACGGACATTTTTAGTTTTCAAATACATTAGTAGGTAAGGTTAGTATGCAATATATTGCAGATAATAGTATTTCCGTACTATTCAGATTGTCATGAGTTTGGACTACATTTGGAGTTGGTAGTGGGAATGGGAGTGGGCGTGGGCGTGGGAAAAGGGGAGCGAGAGCGGGATTGAGAGTGAGATTGAGAGTCTGAGTGGAAGTGGGATAGGGAGCGGAAGTGGGAATGGGAGCGGAACCTGCAGTCCACGCGTGCGGAGCCGCAGGTACAGCTAGTTAAAAATAATACAGTAACTTGGAGTTCCTTTACTGCAAACTGCGAGTCGAGGCCTGAGTCAGGTGCGGCGGCAAGGCGGACTTTCTACCCAACATACTGTTAGGAAAACCCTGTAGACCCTCAGTTGGGCCCACGTTGGGCGCCAAATGGATGAACAGGATATATACTACAGATTTTTAGACACCCGTGATTTTAGGGACTAACTGTGCCCGCGGTTCCGCTCGCGTGATCTAAAGAATCCGCTCCCATTCCCGCTCCAGCTCCAGCTCCCACAACTACACCCACTCCCCTTTTCCCACGCCCACTCCCATTCCCACTCCCAGCTCCAAATGTAGTCCAAACTCATGGCAATCTGAATAGTACGGAAATACTATTATTTGCAATATATTGCATACTAACCTTACCTACTAATGTATTTGAAAACTAAAGATGTCCATAACTTTTGATTGAGTTATCCGATTGCGATGAAATAAGACTAAATGTTAAGTTAAGTTAAGCCCCATGTTTTTTGTGAAAATTCCATCAAAATCCGTTCAGTAGTTTTTAAGTGATGCGTGTACAACAAACAGACTCACAGACAAACAGAGAAAAACTACAAAAATGATTGTAATGTGTTCTATTACTTATCCTTAGACCCCCCATTTTTTTTTGCAAATATCTTCAATGTACAGACACGCGATGTTTAAGATTTTATTTATTAGATTAGATAAGTGGATAAAGGGGGGATTGCTGATAGGGATAGGTGGAAACGCACTATTTTAAGGCTTGTCATCACCAGTATCTCTCGTATAGGACATAATTTTCTTACATACCTAATGCTCACGCCTTGGTCCCAGAGGGGTAGGCAGAGACTGCCTTGGTCCCAGAGAGGACAGCATGCCTAGTTTGTGTTAGGTTAATTATATGGTTAGACATACTAGTCTAATATTATACTTACCTATTTAAAAGTTAAATTAAAATTCATCATCAGGTTATTTTTGTCTCCACTGCAGGAGCACAACCCTCTCTCATCTGCCGGAGACAGACGGAGGATTTGTCCTACACTCCCCGCGCTGGCCATACGGGTTGGGGAGGCCTGATTGATGTTTTATAATGTATTCCCTTAGTCGCCTTGTACGACATCCACGGGAAGAGTTGGAATGCTCCTATTCTACTCTACCGGAAACCACACGGCAAATAAAAAAAAATTTAAATAAAACATAGAAAGTTAGAAAAATAAATTGAGGAAACAAATATTAAAATTAGGAAATTAAATACATGGGGAATTCAAATTTTTTACAAAAAAAAAGTGAAGACGTTTTAGTATATCAACCTTCAAGCTACTACAAAAGGGGGCGAGCAATAACGATTTTTGTGAAACGAGTCCCACAAGAGAACCCCACACGAGTGTCCCTATTTGTTTGAACAAGTAATCTCTCACTAACAATAACTAATAACAATATAATATTTGTATTCGTCGTTACCGAGGTGCGAAATGCGTCATATCTTGTCCTCACTCTATCCCATCAGTATATAAACTATAGCAAATGCATAGGTGTTTCAGTGCAAAGCCTGCTATGTCTGAGCCTCGGTGATATTAGCATATAATTCTTTTTAAAATGGCGCGTATAATCCTTGCGGTTTTTGTAGCTCTGCTGTATACTGCGTCGTGTAAGCCCGTGGATAACGCGATAGATACAGGTAAGTGAGGATTTAAAAACCCAGGGATCGAATCAGGTAGTATCATTTACGTATAGCTTTAGAATAGAGCCACCCCGAATCTTACCATGTCGACAAGGCGACTAAGTGATTGCGGAAACGGGCAGCCGTTCTCTTGAGCATAAATAAAATAAAATAAAAATAAAAAAGCCATTTATTTCTTATCCTAACAAAAAAAGAATTTACAGCGTTCAATAATAAATCAAGACAATTAATTATAACAATTATTAAATAAGTAAAATATAAAATTAAAAAATACTATGTTACTATTAGGCCCGATTCCGAAGGCACACATTTAAAGTTTGACAGCGCTAAAATTGGTTTCGTCTTTATCTTCATAATATTGTGTGACAAGGATAGCAACAGTTTTAGTGCTATTAAAATTTAACATTGTGCCTTCAGAATCGAGCCCATTATCTAATTATTATTATATAAGTCATTGGGTAAGAACCCATCTTTGGGTGTAGGCCTCCTCCAGTGCTTGCCATGTTTGGCGATCTTTCGCTACGGTCATCTCTTGAATAAACGACCATCAATCCGCCAGCCAGGCGTGGTGATTATGGCAAATCCCCCGATATACAGCCTACCAAAAGTGGCTTGTGTTCAGCAGTGGACGTTTCAAGGCTGATATGATGATGACCTGCCTAAGCCGGGAATCGAACCTGGACAAATATGGAAAAAAACACTGCTCATGGGGGTGTTTTGCTGTTTTTTGTGACGCTGCTACCCGTCACCGGTCTGTGGTATTGCTGGCCTAGTGAGTTGGATGTTTATAGCGCAATTGTCGATCAACAGGGTCTCGTCCTTGCGTTCCCTGACACCCCCAGGCAGGTGGTTTACAAAATCTGACCCACACGCCCTGTATGAATCTATCTGAATTTCAGGTTCAAATAGCAACTCTGTTGCAGATACGCCAGCCAGCAATGACCCCCACGCCTTACAGAAGAGGTTTGTGAACATGGATCTCACCTATGGCGGCTTCGTTGACAACGGCTTCTCCAAAATGAGGACCAAGAGAAGGTAAGCGAGGGCATTGACTTGTCAACGAGTATGTAAGGCAAGGTATTGCCACCGTAACGGATTGCAATTCTGAATAGATGATATCCAAAATATCGTTCATCATCATCAGGTTATTTTTGTCTCCACTGCAGGAGCACAACCCTCTCTCATCTGCCGGAGACAGACGGAGGATTTGGCCTACACTCTCCGCGCTGGCCAGACGGGTTGGGGAGGCCTGATTGACGTTTTATAATGTATTCCGTTAGTCGCCTTGTACGACATCCACGGGAAGAGTTGGAGCGGTCCTATTCTACTCTACCGGAAACCACACGGCAATGTCATTAATTAGTCGAATTTAGTTGTAAAAAACTAGATTTAGTCGGTCCGCCGTTTAAAAGTCGGGGTACCTGTTCGTTGGCATACCCCTGTCACATCATACAAGCGAATATGCATGCGTGTGTGCGTAAATTATTGTAGGGTTGCTACACCCAACGCGCGAGCAGAGTCGATCGATATACGTCAACACAAGTGATTCTACATACATACATAATGCCTCTAGTATATATTATCTTTGATAATGCTCACGCCCTGGTCCCAGAGTGGTATGCATTGTAACTTTGCTGGATCTAACGTCACAAAGCGACTTTCTTTCGTCCACTTTTCGCACCTAAGTGCTTCTCTTTCTAACTTATGGCGTCGCTGTCTCGATTTTCCAAACCAATCCAAACTAACCAGTGGAATGTAAGGTAACCACGTAACACAGATTTCGTAGGCGGCTGAAGGGCGAATCGGTATACCAAGGTTATGTTCAATATCCAAACTTTCGCATTTATAATATTAGTGGGATGTTCCAGCGAGGAAGAAGACTGCGAGAAGTACGAGCTGTGCAAGCTGCACGCGGAGTCTGGTCGCAGCTTCTTCGCGGCGTATGAACTGTACTTTGTAAAGTGAGTACCTTGTAACACATAGCTTCCTGCTACACCAGGCTACACATCTCACATTTTTCCCCTCTCCAGCTCGAAATAGGCGCTTACAGCGCTAAAACCGCGCGCCATATTTGAATGTAGCTCGAAAAAGCGCGAGATTTCCCTAGAGGATTATTGACTATGCGACCAAATCCTAACCCCGAGTCAACCCCCCCCCCTGTGACCAAGCGTGGTATTTTGGACACCCCCTCCCCCCCTAAACGGGTCACGTAGTTTGGGTACGTTCCCTAATGTTATCGCTGATATACATCTTTATACCCATATAAACTTATACTATATATATATATATATACCCATATAAACTTACGTATTTTTATTTTATAAAGATGTATATCAGCGATAACATTAGGGAACGTACCCAAACTACGTGACCCGTTTAGGGGGGGAGGGGGTGTCCAAAATACCACGCTTGGTCACAGGGGGGGGGGGGGGGGGGCTGGGGGATACATACTAGTCTCTTTTCTCTTATACTACGGGAATTAGACAAGGATAGTGCGCGTCACTCCAGCTTGTGGACAAAGTCGAATTTCAGCAATCTGACTCGTAGTACCCAATAAGTACTATTTTGTACTTAAATTTCAGATTTCGTAGTTAAATAGATCAAAAGGTACTGAAGTCCGAGCTGGAGTGACGTCACCCTACCTCGGACATTTTGTACTAAGGCCACTACTTAAATTCTGATCGCAGGACAATTCACAAATATAACATCCAGACCGGGACCAGATTGTACAAAGTTGTCTGTCCACAACCGAACCCATTATTATTTATTTAATTTATTAATCGTATATAATAAAACATTTTCTTACAAAAAATTTCTCCCAAAACCGTCTAGACGGTTTGACTGGGGGATCATAGTCTCCTTATGTTTAATTGAAATTAATAATTAAATATGATGGAGTTAAATGCTTTCCAGCAAATAATTTTTCAGCATTTTTTTAAATTTACGCTTTGTACACTCCATTCTAATATCCTCGGGCAAGGTATTAAGTAAATAAGGTAGGCGTTTTCTTATGGTTCTGTCGCCATAGTAATTACCCACCCTAGGTACGTCATACCTGCCCCCGGTTACTGATCTAGTAATGTGGCTGTGACTTACTAGTGATAGGTTAGTCTCATGATTGCTATGTTGGTTTGTCAGAAGTAAATATTTATGCTTTAGACCTGCCGGTAATGATCATCACAATTCCACACAGACAGACAAGAACTACTCTATCTTTGCTTGATTTCTCCTAACAGCTGTAAGATTTACCCAGCTTGTTTTTTTATAGCAAAGAGAACGCGAGACTATGGGACCACCGCTCGAGGTCGCTCGCCGCCTGCGAGCACAGGTTCAAACACTGCTTCGAAGAGTAACCCAATCATCACATCATCATCATCAGCCCCAGAGACAAGGCTAGGGGGCGCTCCAGGAATATCCACCATACTGCTTTCACCCAAACAAAAGTATATTCTTTATTGTACAACTTAAAACTAAATGCAGTTATAAATGGTGTGTACAAAGGTGAGCTTATCTCTAAAAGAGATCTCTTCCAGCCAACCCTACAGGGTGTGAGACAAGGCAGTAAGAGCGAGGGGGGAAAAATAAGTGCATAATAGACTCCATAATAACTAAATACCTGAACTATATATATAATAACTATAATAAACATACTTACATAAATAAATACATATCATATTATACTGAGTGAGACAGATAGTGCTCTTTTAGTTTAGTTTTAAAGGATGTCACCGACGTACTATCTCGAATGACCGTCGGCAGTTTATTCCACATCTGCGCGGCTCGGACAGTGAAGGAATTGAAAAAGAATTTGGTGTTGGATTTGGGATAGGTGATACGTGAAATTAGTGGCAGAATAAAAAGGGTTTTCCGTTTTTAAATTCATTCCTTTACTCGATACACATATCGATTGTCCAATTAAACTTCCTACAACACAAATTTAAGAAAAAAATATCTGGGCCCTGGCTTCCTTGTCATCCCTCTCTACGTATTTCTTAACTAGATTTAATGTATTTATTGTTGAATTTAAATAAAAAGCCAAATTAAATAACAGTCCATTTTATTTAATTACTCTTAAATTAAAAGGAATACTTATTCATTCATTATAACAGAAATTCAGTTGGAAAATAACAACAATTTGAATATAAAAAAACAACTAACATTTGAATCAGAATCAATATATTCAATCAAACGCTATTCGCATCGCAACACATAAGTAATTGATTCATTGGTATCAAAACATACCTACATAATTAGCATATCAACTTCCATACAAGTATTTGGTATAGATCGTTCAATTCAGGAGGGCACTTCCCAGTCCTCTAAAACATATTTCATTGTATACATTGTTACTGTGTCAGTTCAGTCGTTACGCAATAAACCATCAGTGTGTGCATACTTACAATGCTATACCAGACAGTCTAAAAACATTAAAACTAAAGCCTTTCGTAAAATGTTTGTACAGTTGGCTCCTTGAAAAAAAACTTTTACAATATCAATGAATTGTTTTGAACTTTAAACTCAACATGTACTTTTTATAATTTGCATGCTAATGTAAGGTAGCTGAATAGCGGACTTAAAATTTGACGACCACCGGTCTAACATGAAACCTGTTCTAGCAAATAAATATATTTCATTTCATTTCATTTCATTTCATTTCATTACACATATATACAAGAAATAAAAATAAACTTGTTTTACCAGGGTTAAGACTAAGTAAGGTCAGCAAATAGTTCACGGGGCAATGTATACGCTTCTACAACAAACTACCAGAGGAAATCTTAAATATGACAGACAGAAAGTTTAAGATTTACATTAAAAAACAACTTTGTAAGAAAGCCTATTATAAAATAAACGATTATTTGAATGACAAAGATGCCTGGTACTAATGTTGATTCAGCTTCGCAAAATCTTTATTAATTGTATGCAAACTTAATTTTTTAAAAGATGTGTTGCGTGAAGTTTGTTGCGCCGTTTCTTCTTCACAGCGCTAACACCTAGGAAGCGGTAGTCGATGAAAAAAATGACGTGTATAAATGCATCAAGCGTACTCATATGCAATAAATGATTTTGACTTTGACTTTGACACTAACATACTGAGGGAGCGGGGCGTGCCATCGTGAACGAAACCAATCAATACTGCATTCGAGTCGAATGACAGCGTATTCTTATTACCGACGCATATCTGTCACACTGTCTGGGGAAGTCGTCGAGGTTGATACATCCCATGGGCAGGACAGGATGCCCGGCCATATAAAGGACGCCCAACTAAACCTGAAGTGGCTTGTCGAGCAAATCTTCTATAACCATACTTCCTACTAATATTATAAATACGAAAGTTTGGATATTTGGATGTTTGTTACTCAATCACGCTTCAACCACTGGACGGATCGTGATGAAACTTGGCAGACATATAGGTTAGGTCCTGGAATAGGACATAGGATAGTTTTTATCACGAAAAAACATCCCATTTCTACGGGAAATACATAACAATTTGTGATGTTAAGTATTACACGCGAACGAAGTCGCGGGCAACAGCTATAATTTATAATTGCTAAATGTGTTAATTTAATTATTGACTTTAAAAAATCAGTTGTATTCTTTAAAAAGATTCTCTATAGTGACAGATATGAGTCTTTGTCTATTGTTTTACAACATATACATTCAACCCCATTCACATCCCCTATTATTAAACCTTATTTAATTTGGTCGCTCAGACATTGAGTAACACTATTAAAAAAAAAAGGTTTCTTCGGCCTTCTACTGCAAGCTACCGGGTTAAAGGGGTTCGGGGGTGAGGTGCAGGGAGGAGGGAACGTCTAACTTCCAATAGCAGTGCTATACAACTATTAAATTCCTCCGAACGGACCTACAGCTCGACCCCCCCCCCCCCACTTTAGACTACCACTAAAAGTATCCAATCATATGTGACAAGTTTAGTCACGTAACATGTGACAATTGTCAAAATCCTGAGGCACAGCACTGCAATCGGAAGTCAGACGTTACCCCCCTCAACGCACATCGTCCCCCCAAGCTCTCTAACTCGGTCCCCCACCGCAGAAGGCTGGCACTGTGGCCGAATAAATGAAAGAAAAATCGACAAGCGGCGCCAGCTGGTGGAATGGCGGCGTCTACTGCACCTTCTTCTTGGACACCTTCTTGCCGGCCGCGTTGACCGTGGACACGATGGCGTCGATGCTGGCCTTGTCCAGCACGTCCGGGCGCGGGGCGGCGCGCGGGGCGGCGCGCGGGGCGCGGGCGGGCGCGCGCGCCAGCCCGCCGGCCAGCGCGACCAGCCGCGCCGCCACCACGTCGCGCTGCAGGTACGCCAGCAGCAGCGCGCCCAGCAGTGGGACCACCAGGAGCGACGTCTGCCGAAGCTCCTGCTCAGCGCTCCTCGCCTGGAACGGTTCACATAGAGTATTACAGACCTGGCTTAGAACACTAAATCCAATATTCTTAACAATTTAATAATTTTATTTAATAGTACATTAAGTATGTCAGAAACTAACACAGATACATCTAGACTTCACACTAGGGTACCCTGCGTTGTGCGGCTACACTCTTTGCAATTGATTTAGCAATGTGTGTGTGTACATCAAATGGGTGTGTATGTTGGGGTGTGTGTTTATGTGTCAGTTGGTGTGTTGGGGTGTGTGTGTGTGAGAGAGAAAGTGTGTATATATATTGATGTGGGGGGTGTGGGGGTGTATTTATATACATGCACACCTCATACCATGACGCAAAATAGTTTTTCGCACCTCATAAGTCACCTCAAAGTGTGTTCCTTCATGATTGACACTAATTGGTTATTAAATTAGATACCAGATGATTATAAAATGTGCATATATCTAATTTAATAATCGATTAGTGTCAATCATGAAGGAAAAAACTTTGAGGTGACTTATGAGGTGCGAAAAACTGTTATGCTTCATGGTATGAGGTGTAATATTATATAATACAGTATTATCTAGTACTTATAATATTTATATCATTAATAAATTATCAATAAAAAATTATCAAGTATTTGTTTAGACCAGTGGTCTCCAAAGTGGTCCAGGTGGATTCCCAGAGGTCCATGGGAGACTCGACGGGGGTCTAAGTTGGCGTCCAATCTTCACATTTTTTGTCGAGTTTTGGGAATATGGTAGAAATGTAGCTGCAGGGGAACCAGCAGTTTCCAGTGAACCAGCAGTTGAAAGTGGTCTATGAGAAAGAACCTCTGGCTTAGACATCCGGTGCCAATATGTTTTCAGTGTTATCATAGTCCAAATAGTGTCCAAAGTAGAGAGCCATGCAGTGTTCGTACCTTGGGCGCGAACACGATGGTGAACTGCTTGAACCGCCCGTCCGATACGAAGTAGCGCGCGAGCTCGCCGGGCGCTTGCGCGTGCGCGCCGCGAGACAAAGTCGACTCTACTTGCACCACGTAGGACCGGTTGTCGGCCGGCACGCGCGGCAGCGTATACATCAGTCCAGGGTTTATGTGCTGCGGAGTTAAATATATATTTTTTATTGCACATACGGGCAGCATGAGGAAGAAAGAAACTATAAGAGGGGACGTGTTCCGTTTTAAGGAAACATCGCGTTGATTTTAGACATAAGAAATACTGCAATCGTAGATTTTTTGAGTAACTCAACGTGACTCGGAAATCGAGCCCGGACATTTCCCAAATAAAAAAAAAAGTTATTTTATTAGGGAAATTGTATAATAATGTACCGACGCGGCGCGACCCCGAGTGCCGGGGCACCTGGGCGAAACGCAGACGACCGTCAGTGTTGCGTGATTTAGGGGTTTAGCGGAACACTGACTTTCGTCTATGATCGTAGGATTCCTTTTGGCTTGTATTCAATGTTATTAGGTAGGTTTATGCCAAATTGAACAGGCTACCTGTACTTGTACTACTACTTATTCTGTGCTCTCGCCCCCCCCCCCCCCCCCACTATCTGTGCACCCACGTCCCCGGAGACCCCTTGTAGTGTACTCGCTAGACAGCCCGTGGACCCCGCGTGTGTACAGCCCACAGAGCGTGCGACGTGTCCTGCGAGTGACCTGCGAGTATCCGGCGGCGTCGAGCTTGGTGGAGTAGAGCGGCGAGTGCGGCGCGGCCTCGGGCGCCAGCGACAGCCGCAGCGACTTGTAGTGCTCCGCGTCCGCGCACACCACGGCCACGGCGCAGTCCGTCGCGCCCGCGCCCGCGCTGTGCGCCCGCGTCGCCACCACCGCCACATCGGTTATGTCCTTCTTGTCCACGATCTGCACAAAACTATTAGTTACGACTGCGGACGAGTACTGTCACGTCCTGATACTGTCACATAGTGTCACGTCCTGATGCTGTCACGTAGTGTCACGTACTGATACTGTAACGTACTGTCACGCACTGATACTGTCACGTAGTCTCACGTACTGATACATAGTGTCGCGTACTGATACTGTCACGTAGTGTCACGTACTGATGCTGTCACGTACTGTGACGTACTGATACTGTCACGTAGTGTCACGTACTAATGCTGTCACGTACTGTGACGTACTGATACTGTCACGTACTATACTATAGTACTTATACTGATGCCGTTTTTTATGCGTTTTTTAGTGCAACGAGAAGCACCCCTGCTAGCCCGGTCTAGGGCTGTTCCGTTACACATAATATAAAAAAGCAGATAAACAAACATTTATCTTATCCTCATGTGAACATACGTACCAATTTTGAACGATCCTTAGAACCTTGCGCTCTGTATGGTTTATAAGTACTCTGTAGGTTAACTCCCTATCTTCCTTCCTCCCCTACATCCCCGCTGGGTATCTACCTGCCCCCTCTCCCCCTCCATTCCTTGTTGTTGTTAGTGGACGTGGGCTAGTTGCCAGGGCCGGAAGGATAAAAACATACATGTCGTAGGTTCCTGGTTCCGCCGAAAATGTGGGCTCCCAAATTGAGTTTAATGCCGTTACAAAGTTAATACGTTTACTGACTTCAATGACACTACATGAAATTACATTATCAAGTAACGATTTTAGAAGGGAGACGATCCGTCAGCGTAACGCCTGCGCACCGCACGCCTTTCCATCGAAGACTGTCTCGGTTATGCGCCTGCGCCAGTTATACCCGAGTCAGCGCGTGTTCCCGATGATAGTCGAACCAAGCCGAATGGCGCGCCGAACACGCACTGTGCCTTCAAATCAGCTCCTCTTTTATTATTTCGCCGACATATATATTATATCAACTAACCTCTAGCGTGGGCGGAGCCTTAACGAGCTTGAGGCCGCGTAGTTCCGGGTTGTTCGACTCCTTCAGCTGCAGTGTGTATACGCAGTTCGGCACCAACCCCCGGATCCTGACATCATACAACAAATCTAAATATTCCTCTATTTTGAGTCCTTGGGGATCGATTTACGAGAGATCTGAAACTGGCTGGTCAAAAACATATTGGTCGTTCAATTCACGACGGCACGCCCCACTAGTGGGCTCTTTCATATTTTCATTGTACGCGTTATATATTGTTAATGAGTTAGTTCTATCGTTACTCACTAATCATCAATATGTGTACACTAACATACTGACGATTTACCACCCGCGTACCGCGCTCCTCATCATCAGGTTATTTTTGTCTCCACTTCAGGAGCACAACCCTCTCTCATCTGCCGGAGACAGGCGGAGGATTTGGCCTACACTCCCCGCGCTGGCCAGACGGGTTGGGGAGGCCTGATTGATGTTTTATAATGTATTATTCCCTCAGTCGCCTTGTACATCCACGAGAAGAGTTGGAGTGGTCCTATTCTACTCTACCGGAAACACGGCAAACCCCTTACGAAATGTGTTATCGTGATTTATACGATCGATACTAAAATTATTTAACTAAAGCGGAATTTCAAAAAAGTTTATCTAATCGTGACGAGATTATGTGAGTGTGGGAGGCAGGTACCGGAAGGCTCCGTTGGAATCCGTGGTGGCCTCCTCCGGGAGGCAGTGCGGCTGTGCGAGCGCCGGCGCCGGGACCGCGGCCAGCAGCGCGCCGGGCCAGGCCGCGCCGCCCAGCGACTGCAGGCGGCCCACGCACGACCACGCCACGCGCACGCCCCTGTTACAACCAGCAACACAAGCTTTTAAAAAAAAACTTACCATTGTTTCTTGTCAAACAACTACACCTCACACCATGAAGCAAAATATTTTTTCGTAGCTCGTAGTTTCACCTCAAAGTGTTTTCCTTCATGACTGACACTAATTGGTTATTAAATTAGATAACAGATGCACATTTTAATATCATCTGTTATCTAATTTAATAACCAATTAAGAAACTATGAGCTACGAAAAATTATTTTGCTTCATGGTATGAGATGTATTTTATATTGACATATTTACGTACATATTGACGTACCCTAGCGGGGTAGGCAGAGACGATGTATCGCCACTTTGCGCAATCCAATGTCCCAAAGCTACTTTCCTTCGCCCGCTTTTCGCTCCATGATACCCCTTGACATGATGTGTTGCGAACAACATTGTGTGTGTATGGTTGTGTGTGTAGGGGTGTGTGTGTATGGGTGTGTGTAGGTGTATGTGGGTGTGTGTATAGGTGTGTGTGTGTAGGTGTGTGTGTGTAGGTGTGTTGTGTATGTATAGTGTGTGTGTGTATAGTGTGTGTGTGGGGGGGGGGGGGGGGGGGGGGTGTACCTGAGCGTGACGTCGTGCGTGCGCCCCTCGCTGACGGCGACGATCTGATGCGGCGGCTGGAAGCGGTACTCCTTCATGTTGGGCTTGACGTAGTACTCTCCCGGCGACAGCGACCCGAAGCGCACCTGGCGCGCCGCGCCGGCCGCCACGTTGCGCCGGTACGTGCCCCCGCTCACGGACACCAGCGCGTTCTGTACACACACACATCAACATTAAATTAATGCCTCTCCCCCCACCCCTCTCAACGCCATGTTGTTGTACGTTAAAGCACTGGATGCCGAGGACCAGATGTGGTGGTGTTCACTGGTGCAATATTCCAGGGTACAGACCTGCAGCGGCGTGCCGTCGGCGTCATCGAGCAGCTCGACGGAGATCTCCGCGAGCTTGTGCGCGGCGATGTCCCCCGCGGCGTCGGGCGCGCCGAACACGTAGGACTCCTTCTCGGCGGTCACGTGGTACTGCCGCGACGCGTCCAGCGGGCCGAAGCGGTACGCGCCGTCGGCACCGGTCGTCTGGGTTAGCGTCACGCCGTCTAACAAAGAAATACTCTACTAACAAGAGAACCTCGCCAAGTGTCACTCGACAGTTTTATTAAAACTTGGTACAGATGTTACTCTTTTTTTTTATTGTTGATGCCCCATAAAAAGATGAGATAAAATTGTAACTCACACTTTGACAAGTGTGTGAGTTACAATTGGTGCCGTGACCAGGATCATCAAAATATTAAGGGTTTGCGCTTGACCTCAATCTTACCTGATGGTAAGTGATAATGAGGCCTAAGGTGGAGCGCGCTTACCCGGAAGATGCCTATTCATTCTTCCTTTAAAAAGATCCAAATTGTACTTGTCCGAAAAACCGAAGTTGGAAGGAGTTCCATTCTTTAACAGTTCGCACTATGATCGAGGAAGCAAAACGCGTCTTGGGAGAGCGCGGTATGTCTTCTACATAAGAACGCCCCTCCTTCCCTCACCACGTAGTACGGTGATGGAACGGGGAAGATCATTCGGTTAAATTGATTTATTCGGACACTCATACAACACCGCATCAAAAACAAAAGCGTGACAGTACCGGATGTGAGCGTCACGAGCGCGTCCGCGACTGGCGGCACGAGCCGGCCGGCCACGGTGCGGCCGCGCGCGGCGCGCACGGTGAGCGCGTCCGGCTGGCACTCCGACCGGCCCACCACCTGCTGCGGCTCGGCCGGGTGGAACAGTAGCGACGATGACTCCGCTGACACCACGGCCACTTCTCCCTGGGGAATTAATTGACTATTACAGACGGTTTTTTTTTATAATTTTTTTATCTATTCTTTTATTTCTATCGTAATATTATCCTGAAATTCAATTTTCAATGTAGTTCCTAAGTAGATGGATATTTATAATATGCTACACTCCTAGAGGGGGGTAAAATTGTACAGGAACTTGAAATATAAATATACAATACAATGGACATTGAGTCAAAAAAGTATCGGGAATGGATGATTTGTTTATGGTTCCTAATTCAATATTTTTGTTGTTGTTGGATTGCCACTACTTTTTTCCATTTCGATCGACTTTGGCGTGATTTTTCGGTTTCGGTACAGTTGGAAGGCATCACTCTGAAGCTTGTCGACTAGTTTGCATGTCAAACCCGTAAACCCACGTCTCGTCACCAGTAACAATGCGTTTCATGAATGTTGGGTCGGAATTGACTCGTTCTAGCATGTCCTCATCTCGTAAGCGATTGAGTTTTTGGAGAAAATTCAGGTCTTTTGGGACTAGCCGAGCGGCAACATGTTTCACCCAATTGATCATTTAAAATGGTACGGATTGATTCGTGAGATACAGAAAGTTCAACGGCTATCTCTCTCAAAGTTGAATGAGGATTTTCAGTCACTATTTCCTTCACTTTTGCGATGTTAACTTCAGTTGCAGACGTTGATGGCCTACCAGAGAGAGGCAAATCTTCCATCACGTCTCGACCGCTTTTGAACGCTTTGTACCACTCGTAAGCACGTGTTTTTGATATAGTCGACTCACCGTAATCCTTCTGTAACATTTTCAGTGACTCCGAACACGAAATTTTATTGGCTATGGATAATTTGAGACAAACTCTTTGTTCGATATTTTTGTTTATTATGAAAATCGCAATATACACTATAAATAACAGATGCAACTCAAACTGCGCGCCAAAATGGAAAAAGTAGTGGCAATCCAACAACAACAAAAAAACAAATATATTGGATTTGGAACCATAAACAAATCATCCATTCCCGATACTTTTTGACTGAATGTATCATTGTATTAACACCCGAATTGAGTGCGCTAAATTTCATATCATGATTATATCAGTACTTAGACGTCCACTGCTAGACAGAAGCCTCCCCAACAGAATGACGGTTGATGATGAACTGGCGGAGCTGTGTGGGGAAGACCTGGAGGTTAAACTTAATGTATATTAAGATTGTGGTTTCCGGTAGAGTAGAATAGGACCACTCCAACTCTTCCCGTGGATGTCGTACAAGGCGACTGAGGGAATACATTATAAAACATCAATCAGGCCTCCCCAACCAGTCTGGCCAGCGCGGGGAGTGTAGGCCAAATCCTCCGTCTGTCTCCGGCAGATGAACAGTGGGTTGTGCTCCTGCAGTGGAGACAAAAATAACCTGATGATGATGATATTAAGCTTGTTTATTGTACCGTAGTTTGCCGTAACCCAAGTGTACTCACCTCAGCCATATACAGCGTGTGCTCGAAGGCGTGCCCGCCTCCCGGCCGGTCGAGCGCCGGCAGCGGGCCCACAGCGCGAGGGCCCTTGTCGTCCAGGTTGATCTTCAGCACTAAATCCTTTACCGGGTCCGGCGACGTCACGCGGATCACTACCGCGTGCGACACAGCCACGAAATGCACCGTCTAAGGAAACGGATTATGATTTTTTTTTTATTTTGGCAAAAGACCCAGACTCAAAAAAAATCACTTGGGAGGTGCCCGGTACTTGCTCAGGCTTTGTCCTAGCACCCTGCTTGATCCCTCTACAAATAAAATAATCATGTTCCTTGTTTCTGGTAAGTCAGGGGCGCGACATCCCGATGACGGCTTCGTCATCAGGGCTCCTCAGTCAGTATGTCAAAATCATTCGTAAATTAATATAATAAATATTAATAAATATGTAAGACATTCACACCAATTATCCAGTACCAAATTAGACAGAGCCTGTGCTATGGTTACTAGATAACGGATAGACATACTTAAATAAATATATAAACATCCAAGACTTGGGTACAAACATTCATATTCGTCATACGAACATTTGCCCCTAGCGGGATTCGAACCCGCAACCTCCGGCGTGGCAATCCGAGAGCTACCCGTTCCGCCACGGAGGTCGTCATAAATAATAAATATTACATATTATACATATACATGCAATTGTCTAATCCCAAACTAGGATTTTCTCCTGTGCTGTAGAAATTAAAAAAAGACAGGACCAATTGTAGATAGATAGATAGATAGATAGATAGATAGATAGATAGATAGATAGATAGATAAACTCTTTATTGCACACAAATTAAGGCTAATAATAAAATAGGTGCGGAATTTTGGAAATTGTACAAAGATGGCCTTATCGCTTAAAGCGATCTCTTCCAGGCAACCTTTCAGAGGGAAAATAAGAAAGACATAGCGACAGAGTTGTACAAAGTTGTTTGTCCCCAGTGGGAATCGAACCCACAACCTCCGGCGTACGAGTTGACCAAGCATCTAGACCAACGAGGCGGTCAAATAGATAAGTAAATAGATATCGCCTTGCCTCACATTTTTTTTCCTTTTAGAAGTTCAGAGGAGTGGTGGATATGTGAGGTTTGGGGTTAGTATGTACAAATTTTGCCGTGTGGTTCCCGGCTTAGAACAGGGCCACCCCAATCTTCCCGTGGGTGTCGTCAAGGCGACTGAGGGATTGCACCAGGGATAGGCAGCAGCATTTCCTGTGTATATTAAGATCATTACTGCGATCACCAATCCGTCTGCCGAGCGTGGTGATTATGGCAAGCCCACCAAAAGAGGCATCCTACTGGGGAGGCTTATGTTCAGCAGGGGACGTATATAGGCTGATGATGAAAATTGTTAGCGATTGGCTGGTGTAGCCCTTTACGTTATGACACTATTCTTATATTTTAAAATTGTATGTGTTCTTTGTCAGCTGTCAGTGTGTCGGCCGTAAAAGCTGTACGTTTTATTATTAATATATATGTTATTGTGCGATTATTTAACTAGTTTACTTTCACAAGAGTCCACTTTCGTTGCTAACAAAAATGATGTACAAAAGGGGGCGCTGAGGAAACAACCCGCCCCGAATTTTTTTTGACGCTAATCACAGATTTTTTTCCATAGCGCCCCCTTTCGTACACTCTGGCCCGAGGTGGCGGACCTGCAGGTCCTCGGCGGCCGTGTCCACCGTCTCCAGCGGCGGATGGACCCGGTGGCAGCCGCGCGGCCGCAGCTCGTACCGCTGGGCGCGCGGGACGCACTGCCGCGACAGCCCGCCCGGCACCGACAGCACGCCGCGGGAGTCCTCGCTGGAGTACTCCACCTGGGAGATAACATAGTTACCATTAAAAACATTATAAAACATCACCCCGGCCTCCCCGCCCCGTCTGGCCAGCGCGGGGAGTGTAGGCCAAATCCTCCGTCTGTCTCCGGCAGATGAGAGAGGGTAGTGCTCCTGCAGTGGAGACAAAAATAACCTGACGATGAATTCAAATCGGGTTTGAATCGTCTGGCTGTCCAATTTAGTAACCTGGTACATCTGACGATTGTAAAAAAATTGCTGTTTTTCTTTGTAGCTTATAATTTCATATGCTGGATAGTCGGAGGCATCAAAACAGACAAAATGGTGACAGTTTAAGAGATCCAATTGCATATAAACCTAGAAGCTGCATATTCATTTAGCAACTGCAATATATACATGCCGTGTGGTTTCCGGTAGAGTAGAATAGGACCACTCCAACTCTTCCCGTGGATGTCATACAAGGCGACTAAGGGAATACATTATAAAACATCAATCAGGCCTCCCCAACCCGTCTGGCCAGCGCGGGGAGTGTAGGCCAAATCCTCCGTCTGTCTCCGGCAGAGAGGGATGTGCACCTGCAGTGGAGACAGAAATAACCTGATTATGATGATGACCTGCAATATAACTTTCAGCAGTCGTTAGAATAGTACGCGAAATGCGGCAGTCGGTTTGCAGTATGCCAACCGCATCAAAACTGCAATGAGGATCAGTAATTTTTTTTTGTTAAGTATGCAGATATTTAGCGCTAAAAACCCAATAAATACTATGAAAAAATATATATTTCAATCATATCAAAAATTCTGTTACAAAAACGGAAGTGACGTCTTCCGGAGGAAGAAATGTGCGCAGCACACTAGCGCAGTCTGCCGTAACAAAACACTCGCAACACAGAGCGTTGATTGAAATCCGAGCGAGAGGGCAAGAACATTGTAACAAGTGACGTAGACATAAAAAGCGGGCGCGTTTTGAAAAGTTGCGTTAAATAAACTTTAATAACGTCGTCATTTCCTTATGGATTTTAATAATTTGACAAATGCTCTGCAATGTATAGCGCATCATCATCATCAGCCCGAAAGAGTCCACTGCTGGACATAGGCCTCTCCCAAGGTGCGCCACTGAACCCGATCTTCGGTTCTTCTCATCCAGCCGCCTTACGCAGATCGTCGCTCCATCTAACGCATACGCTATACTAAATAAAAATAATTTATTTTATTATGTGAATGATAATCATTTTGCAGGTGGCTGGCAGTTCAAACGCAGTCCATGTGTTCAGGAGTGGCTACCCGCACTGACAACCTGCACCAGTAGCGCTATTCTCTAAAATACAACTTCATGTGCGAGTCTCACTCAAATTTCACTTACTTCGAAACCTAATCAACTCGACCTTGGTTTACAGAATGTAAAAATCATCATCAGGTTATTTTGGTCTCCACTGCAGGAGCACCACCCTCTCTCATCTGCCGGAGACAGACGGAGGATTTGGCCTACACTACCCGCGCTGGCCAGACGGGTTGGGGAGGCCTGACTGATGTTTTATAATGTATTCCCTTAGTCGCCTTGTACGACATCCACGGGAAGAGTTGGAGAGGTCCTATTCTACTCTACCGGAAACCGCACGGCAAAAATACCAAAGGATTATCGAAGTGAAGTGAACAATGAACTCACTTCACTTCAATAGTGCCCTGGAATGTTTACAGAATGCCGACGGATTAGGAAAGGGAGTGAAGGCACTTGAGTGCAACGATCTCTATGTACTACTAGATGGAGCGTTCCAAACAATCGCTCTGTTCCACGCAAGGAGCCGCAACTCTTTCAAATTCACAATGAAACTTGTGCAGGTACTACGCAGAACATTTAATTATTACTAAATATTGACGCTACGGTTAAATAATGTCAATATTTAGTAAATAATTAAATGTTCTGAGTAGGAGGTGCTACTCAGAACATTTATTTTAATTTAATTTGCAGTTGCACAAGTTTCAAAGTGAATGTGAAAGAGTTGCGGCTCCTTGCGTGGAACAGAGCGATTGTTTGGAACGCTCCAGACAGTAGGACATAGATATCGTTGCTTTATCCAAATCAAGCCACTGACTTCGGTCTTCTGCTCTCCACTTCACTCGTTTACTGTTATGTACCATCGTTATTATCACCATCACTGTCTTCCAAATCATAAAGTGAGATTAGAACACGAAGGCTGCCGTTGGGTTTGTTGCCACTTCCTCCCCTCGGTTAGACAGGTGGAAGTGGAGTAGTTTTAGGCAGAATTTGACGTCAAAAAGAGAATAATGTATTCCAATTTTGAAAATAAATATTTTGATTTTGGTTCACTGACGTCCATCGGATGCGAGGCGTGGACGGCGAGCGCGAACCCGGCGTGCCGGAAGTCGGGCACGTCTGCGCGCGCCTGCGTGACGGCCACGGTGTGCCGGCCCGCCGCCTCCGCCCAGCAGAGCCTCTCGCGGGGCACAGACACCTCCACGCTGCCCGGGAGCACCTCCGAGAACGAATACTCGCCCTCATCTGAGGACAGTCGATTGTCGCGTAGTAATAATAAAATCATTTATTCATCTCTTAAAAAATATACATACAGTAACTCCGCCGAACTGTATAGTACAGTTTGTTGGCAGAAGTAGCTCTCTCACTTTATACACGTCTGTGGCCGAGAATACTAAATATCACTACGCAGTGGAGAGTTACAAAGTTTTTAATTTTGATATTAGCACAAAAAGATTGAGGTTCCGTTAGTAAGTTTACTAGATACTCGTGAGTGATTTGCGTGAGTCTAGTCGTTGGAGACCGAAAGGAGCTCGACGAGTGGAGTTTGACGTCGGAAAATCGTGTGTACTCAGTGTCAATACTTTATTATTTCTAATTATTATATCCATTTTAGACCTAAGTTTTTCCATCCATTTGTGAAAGCTTGTTATTGGCATATTATTGCACAAGTTTAAAGTATATTTTGTTACTTAGGCTGTAAGCTTTCCAAATAAAAAAAATACTTAAGAGGTACAGTGGGGTACCGACCTTTAGGACTCTCGGTACAGTGTGACAGTTATCTGCAGGGGTCGGAATTAAAAAAGAAGAAGAAAAAGAATATGCAATGAATATGGAGAGGAGATCAATGTGAAAAATCTTTTTCACTGGTATTTATTACCAGTATCTTCGCAGTTATAATTAAATATTGGGCTCGATTCTGAAGGTACAACGTTAAAATTTGACAGCACTAAAACTGTTGCTATCCTTGTCACTCAGTATTATGAAGATAAAGACGAAACCAATTGTAGCACTGTCAAATTTTAAATGTGTGCCTTCAGAATCGGGCCCATTAAATATGTAACATAAAAAAAAAGATGATAATTTAAATTTTCCCTATACCTCATAGCATGAAGCAAAATAATTTTTCTTAGCTCATAGTTTCACCTCAAAATGTTTTCCTCCTTCATGATCGACACTAATTGTAAAAATAAATAAAAATGTATTGTAAACATACTATATTTATTTAGGTGTTGGTTTTCTGAAGAAAAAACTTCCATCGATCCATCATCCTCACTCAGCTTTGACTCGAAGACTCACTCAAATGAATCTGTTCAGATTGAATTTCCCCATCTCTATATAGTCTTGGAAAACGCCATATTTGTTTATAAATAAATAAATCTTATAAATAAAATCGTAAACTTCGCGTGTCTGTACATTGAAGATATTTGCAAAAAAAAAATTGGGGGGTCTAAGGATAAGCAACAGAACACATTTCGATCATTTTTGAAATTTTTGTCTGTTTGTCTGTTTATCTGTTTGTCTGTTTGTCGGTTTGTCTGTTTGTCTGTGAGTTTGTGCACGCATCACTTAAAAACGACTGAACGGACTTTGATGGACTTTTCATAGAAACATGGGGCTTAATTTGGTGTAACATATAGGCTTTATTTCATTGCAATCGGTGCAGTCAATCAAAAGTTATGCGAATTTATAGTTTCCGAAAACTCGCATTCACTGCGACGAATGTAGTAGGGTGTAAATGTTCGACTGAATTCGTGAGCGGTAGCGGGAGCGGGTATGGTACCAGTGTAATTTGAGTGTTTGAACTTTTGACTGAGTTACCCGATTACGATGAATTTGTGGTATACGTATGCAACAAAGTAATGTTGGTCGGAATTTGGATTGCGATGGATTAGTTACGAGGACTACATTTGGAGAGACGAGGGAAAGAGGTTTGAGGGGTGGGTTGAGGGGAGAGCTGAGGGGAGGTTTGAGAGGAGGGACCTGGACCTGGACTTGGACTTGGACCTGGACCTGGACCTGGACCTGGACCTGGATCTGGACCTGGACCTGGACCTGGACCTGGACCTGGACCTGGACCTGGACCTGGACCAGGACCTGGACCTGGACCTGGACCTGGACCTGGACCTGGACCTGGACCTGGACCTGGACCTGGACCTGGACCTGGACCTGGACCTGGACCTGGACCTGGACCTGGACCTGGACCTGGACCTGGACCTGGACCTGGACCTGGACCTGGACCTGGACCTGGACCTGGACCTGGACCTGGACCTGGACCTGGACCTGGACCTGGACCTGGACCTGGACCTGGACCTGGACCTGGACCTGGACCTGGACCTGGACCTGGACCTGGACCTGGACCTGGAGTGGGATAGGGAACGAAAGTGGGAATGGGAGCGGATCCTGTAGTCCACGCGAGCGGAGCCGCGGGCACAGCTAGTAATAAATAAATATCTCAGACATTCACACCAATTATCCAGTCCCAAACTAGGCAGAGCCTGGGCTATGGTTACTAGATAACGGATATACATACTTAAATAAATATATAAACATCCAAGACTTGAGTGCAAACATTCATATTCATCATACGAACATTTGCCCCTAGCGGGATTCGAACCCGCAACCTCCGGCGTGGCAGTCCGAGAGTTACCCGTTCCGCCACGGAGGTCGTCATCTCCAGGGAATATTGAATCTGACTGGAGTATAAATGACACTGCCCCCCCCCCCCCCCCCGTACCTGTAGCTATCGCGGTGAGCGCGCTGCCCGCGTACCCCCCGTCCGGCGAGAGCGGCCGCAGCTGCAGGCGCAGGCCCCGGCAGGCGGGGCGCGGTTCGCAGCGCGCGCGGCCACGCACCGTCGCCTTCAGCTGCGAGAACGTCACGCCGTCCACGGCCGCGTGGGACACCGTTATCTTCTGCGACAGCGGGTAGAACCTGCCGAGTCAACATACTGCATTGCAAACTCACCATCAGCCTATATAAGTCCACTGCTGAGCACAAGCCTCCCCAATAGAATGCCTCTTTTGGTGGGCTTTCCATTAGGAGATTTGCCATAATCACCACGCTCGGCATGCCGATTGGTGATCGCAGTAATGATCTTAATATAATACACAGGAGAACGCTGCTGCCCATCTCTTGTGCAATCCCTTAGTCACCTATATAAGCCATTTAAAAGAGACGATAAGTAGGAAGATAGGGGGTACATTTGTGTTTCTCTTACGCACTCAGGTCTAGTTGGCAGCTAATCTCAGTCAATTATGCACCAGGGATGGGCAGCAGCATTCTCCTGTGTCTATTAAGATCATTACTGCGATCACCAATCCATCTGCCAAGCGTGGTGATTATGGCAAATCTCCTAATGGAAAGCCCACCAAAAGAGTAATTCTATTGGGGAGGCTTATGTCCAGCAGTAGACGGATATAAGCTGATGATGAGGTTCCATATAAAAATCCGACCATCATTTATGTCGTCGTCGTCGTGTATGTGGGCTTTCCACGCCTTTAAATGGCATGCTGCAGAGTCTAAAATCGCCTGGCAAGATCTCTTAACAATATTAATAGATAAAGAAATTGAACTCACTGCAGACCATCTCTCTGCTCCTGTTCAGACACTTCGATCTTCGCCGAGTAGACGCCAGGAGGCAAAAATGTGCACCATTTGCCTGCAAAGGAATATAGATGGAGGGTTATGAATAGTGCGTTGGCCTTTCCGTTTCCGGAACCAGCCGACACAATAAATTACAGGCAAAACGCGTAATTAAGTTTAACTCTGTAGTAGTACAAAAACAACCTAAAGACAACACAACACAAGCAGGTATGTTGGTTCATATACAATGCATACCAGCAGTAGGTAATATCCAAAATTTTGTACTTAGTCCTCTTTTACACGACTTAACTTTTTAACACTTAAAAATTCCAACACGATATATATTCACAGAAACATCCTTTGCACATTAACTTATTACTATTATTAATTAAATAGATACTTGTTTTATATATTTTAATATATATATTTTATTGTATAGTGATATATGTATAGCCTTGATAATGTAACTGAAAGCTTTGAAATTTGCATACACATATAATTGGAGTATAATTTAGTATCTTAAGTTATAATTGAAATGTGTTGAAGTCAATAATTATTTGACAACCTCCGTGGCCGAACGGGGTAGCTCTCGGGCTGCCACGCCGGAGGTTGCGGGTTCGAATCCCGCTAGGGGCAAATGTTCGTATGATGAATATGTTTGTACCCAAGTCTTGGATGTTTATATATTTATTTAAGTATGTGTATCCGTTATCTAGTAACCATGCCACAGGCTCTGCCTAGTTTGGGACTGGATAAGTGGTGTGAATGTCTGACATATTTTTTTTTGTTTTTTATTTTATATTCTGTTTGTGTAACTAATTAAATAGTCCATAGTGGGGGTATATCGTAACACCGATGTACCCCCACTATAGAGCTATTTTAGAACTAATTTTGGCATATTTCGCCAACGTGCTAGTTGTATTGCGACAAAGTTTTTTTTTCTATGATATTTTGCTAACATGCAATCGGTCTCCAGACCATAAGCAGTTTTATTGTGTCCTCGACAGTGACGTGGTAGATATGCCCTCCCATTGTTGGGTTGCCTTCATGTGTGACTTGACTACAGATTATCCCATATATGGGATCTTTTCAGACGCCTTGTTTTCAAAGGTTCATTGAGAGATAGTGCCAATCTATTTTGGTGATTAGTGATCCTATCTTTGTAGGCTCTGATCGTGTTGCTTATTTCCTCTTTGACAGTGGGAATTTTCAGATATTCATGGACTTCGTCTGTTCTAGTGAACCATGGCGCATTTAAGATTGATTTCAAAACACTATTTTGATATCTTTGCAGAATTTCTATGTTAGAGTTCTTGGCTGATCCCCACAGTTGTACGGCGTGAGTCCAGAAAGCTTTTTAAATACACAAAAAATGGTGTTATGTATCCGTGGGCCGCCTGTGTGTAGTACTGACCGTCGTCTGCTGGCGAGACCCGCACCTCCCCCCCGGCGCCGCCCGCGCCGCCCGCGATGACCACGTCCCTGGCGGGCGCTCCCCCCGCGCCCCCCGCGCCGCACACCCGCCAGCGCGCGACGCGGGCGAGCGGCGCGCGCGCCGGCCCGCTCGACGTCACGGTCAGCTGGATGTCCTCCACCTCGCATTGCTCTGGGGAATAAGGAAGCTCCAGTAACTGACTTTGTCAAACCATGTGGATGTCGTAGTCCAATCGTAGAATTACTATTCGCTCGGTCGTATCATTAATCCAGGTAGAGTGTCTACGAACGATTTGAATAAAAATGAAGAATACAATCTTACCTTGCAATATCCTACTAATATTATAAAAGCGAAAGTTTGTAAGTATGGATGGATGTTTGTCACTCTTTCACGTAAAAACTACCGAACGGATTTTAATGAAACATTACAATAATATAGCCTATACATCAGAATAACACATAGGCTACAATTTATAAAGATATTGTGTGAATTGGCCAAAATATCAAGTAGGAAAAAATCTACCAACTGCGAGCAGTTCTGGCGTGCGCTGCCAAAACCGCTAGAGTGGAAATGTTTATTTTAAATAGTCCTACAAAAAAGCTACTCGAAATACTAATCGTGCGCAGACGAAGTCGCGGGTACCAGCTAGTAGATCATATGACCTACATCTATACCTTTATTAAAACTGTAACTGGTCTATGTATGTCTGTACATGGGAGATATTGTAGAAAAATGTGTATGAGGGGTCTTTATAGGGCCAATAGAAGCCAAAATAATTGTTTTTAGAATTGTTGTCTGTCTGTATGTATGTATGTAGTCCTACAAAAAAGCCCGCCACAGTATATATCTATATCTTATGTGTAAGCCATTATAGTCAAAATAGTGAACCATCGTGATGAAACTTGGCACACATATAGGTTAGGTCCTGGAACAGGACATAGAATAGTTTTGATCCCGACAATCATCGCATTCTTACGGGAAATACATAATAATTTGTGAAGTTGTCCACGCGACGAAGTCGCGGGCAACAGCTAGTTGTATATTATTCGCTTCATATGTATTAGGGGTTAAAGTATTAAATTGCCGATTTGTACTGAAAAATAAATACTAGCTGTTTTCTAAAATATAACATATTTATTTAAGGCTCGCTTCCTCGAAATATGTACAGGCGTTTTGCCAGTTTAAGGTATTAAACTATTGTTTAAACCAAAAATGTACGGTTCGTTCATTCATATTGCCAGCCGTTTCTATCGCGGTAGTTCCGCGTCGGAACTCGTATTCTAAGATTTCTCGGATTTTCATCGTATCCATCTTTCCTGTGTAAGCTGAACAAAAAAAAGTCGAAAATCAAATGTTCCACATTTTTTAAAACAAGAACCTCATAGTATTATCATGTGAAAAAAGTTTCACTCGAAAATCTCACACCATGAAGGTTTTATGTCAATTCAAAGTATCTATTACTATAAAACGGCAATTACATACTTTAACCCCTATTATTTTTGAACGCATTTCAAAAGTGTACTATAATTTTCGAAAAATATTTTTTTATTTTCTGTGCACTATCCGTCTTAAGAGTGGCTCAGTTCAAGACTGCATGAATATCATACGTGCTCGAATGTCATACGTGATCTAATGTCATACGTGCTCGAATGTCATACGTACTCGAATGTCATACGTGCTCGAATACCACATGTACTCGAATGTCATACGTACTCGAATGTCATATATGCTCGAATGTCATACGTGCTCGAATACCATATGTACTCGAATATCATACGTACTCGAATGTCATACGTACTCGAATGTCATACGTGCTCGAATGTCATACGTGCTCGAATGTCATACGTGCTCGAATGTCATAAGTACCCGAGAGTCATGCGTGCTAAAAAAGGGCGACATTTCCGTTGCCAGAACTGTAAACGAATGAACTGTTCAATAAATCCTGCTACCACCGACCGTGCTGGAAGCTGATCGTGTAGACGCTGGGCTGCAGCGCGGGCAGCGTGAAGCGCCCCTCGCGGTCCGTGGCGCCCGCCGCGCGCCCGTCCAGCAGCACGCGCGCGCCGCCCAGCGCCGGCCCGCCCGCCGTCGGCCGCGCGATCGACCCCACCACGGTGAACCCAGTCACCTGCAATCATGTCAACCTCATGCAGGGGACCGGCCAGACCTTGAGATCCGTCAGGATCTTTTGGGCCAAACCCCCATCCCCCAACAATGATCTGGTCGACTTCACAGACGACTTAGAATTTCTTCTTTGGCATATGCAGGTTTCCTTGCGATGTTTTCCTTTACCGAAAAGCCTGTGATATCTTATAAATAAAATCGTAAACTTCGCGTGTCTGTACATTGAAGATATTTGCAAAAAAAAATGGGGGGTCTAAGGATAAATAATAGAACACATTTCGATCATTTTTGAAATTTTTGTCTGTTTGTCTGTGAGTTTGTGCACGCATCACTTAAAAACTACTGATCGGACTTTGATGGACTTTTCACAGAAACATGGGGCTTAATTTGGTGTAACATATAGGCTTTATTTCATTGCAATCGGTGCAGTCAATCAAAAGTTATGCGAATTTATAGTTTCTGAAAACTCGCGTACACTGCGAAGAATGTAGGGTGTAAGTGTTCGACTGAATTCGTGAGCGGGAGCGGGTATGGTATCAGTGTAATTTGAGTGTTTGAAAATTCGCATAACTTTTGACTGAGTTACCAGATTACGATGAAAAGAGGGAAAGAGGTTTGAGGGCATTTGAGGGATGAGGGGAGAGTTCAGGGGAGGGTTGAGAGGAGGGTTGAGGGGAGAGTTGAGGATCTTGACTTGGACCTGGGCCTGGGTCTGGACCTGTGCCTGGCCCTGGGCCTGCGCCTGGACCTGGATCTGAACCTGAACCTGGACGTGGACCTGAACCTGGACGTGGACCTGAATTTAAAATCTGAGTGGAAGTGGGAATGGGAGCGGATCCTGTAGTCCACGCGAGCGGAGCCGCGGGCACAGCTAGTCTAATAAATAAAATCGTAAACATCGCGTGTCTGTACATTGAAAATTAAGGGGTCTAAGGATAAGTAATAGGACACATTTCAATCATTATTGAAATTTTTGTCTGTTTATCTGTTTGTCTGTGAGTTTGTGCACGCATCACTTAAAAACTCCTGAACGGATTTTGTTGAACTTTTCACAAAAAACATGGGGCTTAACTTAACTTAACATTTAGTCTTTATTTCATCGCAATCGGCTAACTCAATCCAAAGTTATAGACATTTTTAGTTTTCAAATACATTAGTAAGTAAGGTTCGTATGCAATATTTTGCACATAATAGTATTTCCGTACTATTCAGATTGCGATGAGTTTGGATTACATTTGGAGCTGCGAGTGGCACTTGGTGCGGGAGCGGGAGTGGGAATGGGAGCGGATTCTGTAGTTCACACGAGCGGAGCCGCCGGCACAGCTAGTTATAAATAAATCGTACTTAAAAATTTCACCGCTCGTGATCTTTCGAGGCAGACATGTCAACGATCAATGTCAAAGCGCCGTACCTCAAAAGCGTTCTCGATGTAGAGGCTGTCGTGGGCGACCGAGAAGGGCACCCGGTCCGGGCGCACGTTGTAGGTGAGGGCGGGCTGGCCGGGGGGGGAGGGCAGCGCGCGCAGCAGGTACTGCCCGGCCGGGACCAGCCCGAAGCGCGCCTCGCCCGCCGCGTCCGACACGGCGTGGCAGATGGGCGCGTCGGGCGCGTCGGGCACGCCCTGCAGCAGCGCCGTGTTGCAGCCCTCCACGCGGAGCTTGGGGCTCTCCTGCAACACAGGTGTGTCACGCACTGATGAAAGTAGGTAGACAATTAACGTTGTATACGGACCTTTTAAATACAAGAAAGATAGGAAAACATATACTAGAGCATCATATAAATAGAACCGGCGGCAACAAAAAAGCTCTAAAAGAACTAAGAGAAAAGGGAAAAGAATGGATACCTAAACTAAAGAATAAACAATCTACCCTTACGAAACGGAAATCAATCCCAGAATATAGCCACAGACTACTACCGATCCCTCTACTCCAACAATAAAATCTCAATGAGAAACCACCAAAAAAAGAAAGACACAGGAGACGAAAATGAAAAAAAATACCAGATATCCTAACATCAGAGGTGGAGAAAGCTATCGAATCCCAGAAATTGGAAAAAGCACCAGGACCAGACAAGTTACCGAACGAGCTGATGAGAGGCACCTTTGAAGAATTAAGTCCAATACTGGCAAAAATATTCGATGAGATCCTAAAAGCATTATACCAAAACAATGCGGAGAATCCCATATTATTCACCTGCACAAAAAAGGGGCTAGAGGAAATCGGCAACTATAGGCCAATCAGCCTAATGTCAAACATCTATAAAGTGTTTGAGAAGGTAAAACTTAGAAGTATATCTAATAAACTAGACGAGAACCAGCCAATCGAGCAAGCAGGATTTAGGAAAAACTTCAGCACAATCGACCACATCCATACCGTGAAGCAGCTTCTACAGAAATATAACGAATATCGCAATCCTATCTATATTGCTTTCATTGACTACGCTAAAGCATTCGACTGCCTTAGTCACAAATACATATGGTTAAGCCTACAACAGCAAGGAGTTGACACTGTATACATAAATATCATCAAAAGTATCTACACCAAAAGCAAAAGCTGCATAAAACTGGAGACAACAGGCCAACCATTTCCCATAAACAGAGGAGTCAGACAAGGAGATCCACTATCCCCCAAACTTTTTACGGCAGTACTTGAAAGTATCTTTAGAAAACTAAACTGGGACAATTTGGGCCTCAATATAAACGGAAAATGTCTGAACATTAGTCATTATATTATGAGTCATGGTGCAAACCCTAGCCGAAAAAATTACAGAAGTAGGACTAGAAATGAACATGAGCAAAACAAAAGTGATGACCAACTCAAAAGAAACTGACATAACTATGGATGGAAGAAAATTAGAATATGTCTCAGAGTACATCTACCTTGGGCAGATAACCTCCCCAACAGATCAAATGTCAAAAGACGTTGCCAAAAGAATAGTATGGAGATAATCTGGATGGAGGAAATACTGGTCCTTGAAAGAAATAATGAAGAGGAAAGACTTCAGTACCAGTATTAAAAAGAAGACCTTCAACACATGCATTCTTCCATGTATAACTTATGGTTGCGAGACCTGGGCTCTGACCAAGCAGCACAGGGAGAAACTCACCAAATTCCAAAGAGCTATGGAGAGAAGTATGCTGGGACTAAAGCTCAAGGAGAAAGTAAGCAGTATCACCATAAGGGACAGAACAAAACTGACAGACATACTAACAAGAATTGATCAACAGAAGTGGAGGTGGACTGGACATATGATCCGTTACAATATGGACAAGTGAAGCAAGCAAGTGACTTTCAGGTATCAAAGACATGGTACCAGAAACAGAGGACGACCAATAAGACAATGGGAAGACGAAATAAAACAGACCTTAGGACCGTACTGGACAAGAGTGGCACAAAACAGGGCATACTGGAAGGAGTTGGAGGAGGCCTAAGCCAGAAGGCACACCGAAACCAGAGATATAATATAATAATGCTTAGTATTAAGTGTAAATTTTGGAAGTAAAAGCTATTATTATTATTATTTTTATAGTAATGATAGTGCTTAGGTATATAAGTTAGTTATTTTTATTGGTACACATGTATTTATTAATTTTTCAGACCTATGGCTGTCTCCACCCACTGTTTCTGGAAGTGACAGTCCGGTCTGGTGGCAATCATTTTCAGAATGCTGTTGTCACTACCATGCAGGCGCTGTAGTAAAGAGGCTGCTTTCTTTCGCATAATGGCTTAAAAACCATCTGTGCGAGCCTCTATACACTACCTTTCCATTTATTTTAAAAAAAATTGTCATTTGTCAAATATAGAATAAGTCAGAATTTAATTATTCTTTTTGAAATAATGAGGTATTCTAATCAGTTGAGTAACATAACTTTTCATATAAAAAATCCAAGCCTACCTCTGCAGAATACAGCAGCACATACACGCCACTGATGGGATTGCCGAATGAGGTCACTGAACTTGTCACGTCATAGCCCTTCACAGCAAGGACTCCCGGAGGCAGGGCAGTGTTACCTTCTTTGACCTGCACCACTGCTTGGGATGGTTCTAGCTTCCACCTGAAATAATGTAGAAGCATGCAGTCTCCTTTGGATCATTCATAGCCTTGTTGTGTAATGTTCACTTGGCATTGTTGTTTGACTCAATCATCAGTGGCTGTAGTCTATTCCCACTGTACAATTTGTACAACTTGGTTTCTGTTTGGGTACAGCAAAGTTATAGCATAGCAAATAGATCTAGTCTGATATTAGAAAAGTGTAAAACCCTATATTTATTTACATAGCCTATGTAGATGAACATAGGCTAATATTTACCATGCGAAAACTGTTCCCATGGGAAAAACTGTGTACAGTATCTTACCTTGAATGACTAGCCTTCACAGTATACTTTCCCGGAATGACTGGTGTAAAATGGAAGTCTCCGCCAGTGGAGGTCATGGTATGCCTTTTCTCACCATTATCATTAATCAGCTGCACAGATATCCCACTAGGCCCTTGCGTCAGCCCAGCTGTGATCACACGGCCTGCTATCCCGAATCCATTAAACACAAAGTTTATATCCTGGCCAGTAGTGCACTTGTCTGTCACACCATCTACAATGAATTCGACTTGGGAAGGCTCAAAGCTCCATCCAGCTGGAGGATTGACCTTCAGAACGTATTCACCTTTCTCGTACAGAGGTAAAAAGTAGTAACCATTGGTAGGTGCACATTCTGTGCTCTCTTTTAGACTTCCTTCTTTGGTATATCTGAAATTGTTTTTAATTGCCTTTAATAATTGCTGTTTTGAAAAAGTTTGCAAGCATGATTGTAGTGCAACAAATTCAATTTACAATAAATAATTAAGCACCATTTAAATTCAATTAAAACCCCAATTCAACCATATTTATGTGCACCAAGTTTTTAAATACCAGCATTGATGAAAATGTAGCATCCAGGGTACCCTAAGGAAAACCATGGAGCACCACACAGGAATACAAGGTGAGCTGTAGGCTAAACTTCCCTGCCTTCTATTGTCCTATTATAATTTTGTTGTGTATGGAAGAGGCATTATGAAATAAGACTAGACTGGTACAATTTGGTTCTGGTCACAGCCTTCTACTAGGCTCAAGCTGTGGTCAACAGCATCCTGACATACTCATTGCTTCGCTCAATGCAACCTATAATAACTTTATTCTTGAACAGTCAGCTCGGTTTCAGGTCTTATTATTGTATCGGTGTCTTTTTTATCCTACTAATATTATAAACACGAAAGTTTGTAAGTATGGATGGATGTTTGTTACTCAATCACGCTTCAACCACTGGACGGATCGTGATCAAACTTGGCACACATATAGGTTAGGTCCTGGAATAGAACATAGGATAGTTTTATCCCGAAAAACTCATTCCTATACGGGAAATACATAATAATTTGTGATGTTAAGTTGTCCACGCGGACGAAGTCATGGGCAACAGCTAGATATGAAATAGAGTAATTGAATTCTTTTTTCATAGTAAATTTTGCTATATTTTTGCCTCCCTTTTATACACCCTAACCCTAACACGCCCCGGAAAAAATTTCACGCCAATCAGAGATGTTTTTCCATAGCGCCCCCTTTTGTACACTCCAACCCAAATTTTCTACTGAATTTTCTATAATTTAATTTCCAGGCCATTGCACATGTGTTAGTAATTGAGTTATACGGCAGACCTATCGGCCGACAAACAGAGGGTCAAAAAGGCAAAACTGACTTGACAAAACTTGTGAATTAAAACAAAGCAGAGACTTAAAAGTCATACACAATTATTTTCAGTAATTGTAATAGAATCACGTATTCAAGGTAAATACCTATATTCTAAAGATTAATCTAATTAGATTAAAAGTTTTAGGTTAACTTACAAGCCGATCTCAACTTTAGAAAAATCCAAGCTAACATGGCTCTTAACAAATCCACCACACCCTAGAATGTCATTTGCACTACATTTTGTTGCAATTGCACATAAAAATAATATAAAAACAGATTTTTCAAATGCAAAGTTGACGTACGCCATTTTAATTATTTTTTTAATAATGTTTTTACGGGTCTGGAAGCCTAGTCTTTTGAGCCAGTCTTAGATAATTTTCTGATTTCATTTACTATTTATTTTTATTAACACTTCACATAGTTAATTTTTATCTATTGATTTCAGGTAGGTAGTTTATCTTAATATGGCAAACAAAAATATCGACAGTTGGACATGTGATAATGTTATCAATTAATAACTGTCGATTTGCTGTCGATACTATTATTGCTATTATCATTAGCACAGAATACAATACCAGGGGAACCCAATCCCGATCACAGAACAATAATACCACTGTCTGTGACTACCAATCCCCGATACCCGATATTATAGCATTCGTCAACATTCTTTCTTTGAACAGTACTATTATCATACATTTTTGTGTATTTACTAAGTCTATGATTATAATAAATAACAGACTCCTAAACCGTAGATTTTTCCTTTTTAGTCTGAGATTAATTTCAGGACCGATCGTTCGAAAACTGAACTAAAATGACTAAAACCTATTAAATAATTATCTTTGCTAAAACGCAGACTGACAGGAAATATATTTAAAACTATACAGCCTAGTATGACGTCACAAAACTTACCATTCTCTTTGCCGACGAGAATCCACAAATTAGACAGAGTATGTCCCGAGAATCTCAATGACTCGATTTGTCTCCTACCTACATTCTTCATCACCGACACAGGATCCCTTACATTTCAGACTATTGAGCACATGCACAGGTTAACAACCTCATCGATTTTATGTTACTGTATTATTTATTGGAAAGTAGTATCAGAACTTTTAGTACCTAGATTCTCGAAGCAAATGACTCAATTCGAAATGCTGAGTAGCAGCAAACTGGAGCATATAATCTCTTATCAATCTCTTAAGCCCACATTTCATAGATTTTCTTTTTCATTCTTTTTACTATTTCTAGTTATCAAGTTTTTTATGAACTTCCTCAGGAATTGGAAATTTTCCTTATAATGTTAAATACCAAACTTTTGTGCACATTTATTGGGTCACAAACAAAAATGTATCAAATGAAAGGTGTATAAGTACAGATAAAAATACAAATAAGACTTAAAAATACATTTACTAAAATGACTACATGGTTGCAGAATTTCATGTAGCCACTGCGGTTTTTGCCTTATTCTGTATCGGAAGGAATAACTTGAACTCTGCTGGCAGCTCGTCCTCTGAGTACAGCCGATCTGAGAAGTATACTCTTCTAATCCGACAGTTGGCATGTATTTGGACCCTAAGAGTTTCAACATAGTTAGTTCCGTATGCTCTGCGAGTGAAATCGGCTAGGTTGAACTGGATTTGATTCCAGCCCTCGTCCAGGCGCATGGGCATTGTGCAGATAAATGGTTTCACGCGAGTCGTGGACTGGTAGTTGCTGGCTCTGAATCTCCTTCTCACATTCTTGTCATCTAAAACCTAAAGCAAACAAATTTATTGCATTATAGAAAACCAATATTTATTCATCTTTCAAGGTTATGTTAGTAACTGGTAAATAACCTAACTTTTAATTTTGTACAAATTATTTAACTGTAAACGTAAGGTTGTAATCTTGATACTCACTTGAACTTCGAATGTGAAATACTTTTTGAGGTTCTTTATTATCATAACGAGGAACGGCAGCTTGATGCCGAGGGTCTTCTTCGGGTCTGCCGGGCACGTAATGTACGTTGTGCTGACATTGGTCCCCACGATTTCCAGCACTAGACTCTGAATGTCGTTGTCCGTGATCCTCTTTATGTGCCCATTGCGAACTTTTTTGTCCCAAATCTGCAAAGGTTTGCTGCCTATGCTGTAAAGAATGGACAGGAAACCAGACTGAAAAGTGTTCTTAAACATTTCTGTGGTGCACGCCCGTAGCCACTATGTTCCCTTACATTTAACAGATAATAACTACACAAAAGTTTAATCAATAAAGAGAGTCCTTTCGCGGTTGCATTACAGTCTGACAGACCGTAAACACGAGAATTTTGAACACGGCCATGCCATTGGATTGGCTCAGGTTTTGTTTATCGCCAGACGTTACCATGGTAACGGATCAAACTAAACCAAAAGGAAGCAAATTCTATGTGAAAAAGTATTCTGAAATATTTTTAATAGTTTTGCAGTTAGACATTTGATTAATATAATTAGTAATAAACTCATTTAATTTAATTATTTAGATTTTTGCAATTAAATTAAACTAATGAATTTATAACTTTTGTGTTAAATGGAACATAAACATTCAGTACGTTTTTCTTGTATGTAATTTACTACTAAGTTATATGTTAGAAAAGGCAGTATGCAGAATATTAAAAAATTTCCTATGGAATTTTTTCGGTCTTGTCTTTTCATTTATTTTAATCAAAGCTAAGATTCATGTAAATTTAACGCAACATTGACAGCTGTCCGACGCAAATTTCTAATCTGTACCTTACCTATTGCAGTTGTTCACGATATGCAAATGCAGTAGTGCATTATTTTTCTTTTATTTTTAAATTTCTCTGATTTTACAACGAGTTTTGTGCTAATGAACTGATCAAATCATCAATAATTGAATAAAGATAATGAGCTTTCGCCAATTTGTGTTTCTGGTGTAGATAAAAAGTGATAAAGTAAAAATGACGGCGGAAATGTCATCAAAGAGGTAAGAAAGACCTATCCTATTGGAAATTATAATGTTAGGACTTTTTTACCTGAATATTTGCCGCAGATGCGGCAGAACAGTCCCCGTTTGTGTATTTCGGCTGTAATGTTAGATATCTCGCCGTCACCGATGTTTGCTAAAACGTTTCGTGTGTTCAATATTTAAAAAATCATCAAAACTAATATAAAAAATCAATAATTATAAATCAATACGAAATGTATCAAAACCGACATATTTTGTACGTATCAAAATATCATTTGTAGTGCTCTGTCACACTCTTTCAAAGAAAGAACATGGTCAGAACTAATTTTCATTAAAATATTTTGACACAAGACTATGATTTGATTTCCATTTTGCATTTATTTCCTGTACATATTAATTCGTATTTGTATGCGTATTTAATGTATTTTCTACATTCTCCTTAAAAAAATAGATTGTAGTGCATGAAGGTTTTTATACATTTTAATGTTAGTCTTTTTTTCAATTTTGGGTTCTGTTTTTTTTTAATTTTCTGGATGTCATGGTGGAAAATGTGGTATTTTAATGTATTCATTCATCCTTATAAATAATATTAGGTCTATAATATTTAAATATATATTTTTAACAATTTTTGGGCTCTCTGATTGGATTTTTAAATCTTCTTGATGTTAAGCTGGCAAATGTGTGTATGCCATTAAAAAAAGTGAGGTGTAGATAGACATTGTTGGTATATTGAATAACATGTTTGTTGGTTGATGGGTTTGAACATTGGGCTCTAATGTCAGAGATAGTGAGTTCAATGCCCACTGGAGCAGACAAATTTATAATTTTTAATTATTTTTAGAGTACAGGTGTCACAAAAAGAAATTAAGGCTGTACATAGGGCTGTACTTCTTTGATGTACAGGCCTGTTATTCTATCATATTCTAGCCAGTGTCTATGGTGGCTAGAGCATATCACTAGGCTCTTTTATCCAAAATCAGTTGCCAAAGTATGAGACTAGAGGGTAGTTTGAGATTATGATAGAATTGTAGGTATACAATGACTACTCATTATGATCTTGTATTTGGGGGCTGATATGTCGACCCTATGGGATCTTATGTGTCTGCCCCTCTGTAAATCATGCTTCCATCCCCAACAGTCTGCTGCATGTTATTATACAGCAGAGGGATAGGAACCTGTAGTCCTTGGGTTTATTAAGGTAAACCACAACCAAGACACCCATTCGCCTTGCAGCTAGTGCATGCCGGTGACACGTCGACCCTGTGGGATCTTTTGTGCCAGCCCCTTTGTTTATACTGTGCTTCGATCCCCCATGGTTCGCTGCATAAAATCTATTATGCAACTAAGGGGCAGAAGCCTGTAGTCCTTGGGTTCTGGGTAAGCCACACCCAGGACACTCACACACAGCATTGTATTCACATAGAAAGTGCTTCATCATGTCGCTGTCCTCTCCACAGACTGTACAGCTGATGAACTCTGACAGTTCCATCTTATGCAGGAGTTGCCTCACACGGAAGTGACTGAACTAAATGCTCGTACAATAAGCCGGATGGTTAATCACCACTCATTATAACACAGGGATTCGAAGTTGAGAAATTCGTCAATTGTATTTGAAACTGAATGCTAGGAACATTGGTCTGGTTATTATCTCCTGTACTGAGAAACACACTTCCGCCGATAGTGTGAGATGTGACGCATTATTGTAGCTTACATCTACCCTGTGGTTTAATAAGTTGGCCAGTTTTTAGGCTGATAATAAAACTGACATTTAAATTAGATTGCCATTACACAGGCTGTGATCCATTTAGATAGGTACTAGATATCCTACTAATATTATAAACGCGAAAGTTTGTAAGTATGGATGGATTTTTGTTACTCTTTCACGTAAAAACTACTGAATGGATTTTAATGAAACTTTCCAATAATATAGCTTATACATCAGAATAACACATAGGCTACAATTTATAAAGATATTGTGTGAATTGTCCAAAATATCAAGTAGGTAGGAAAAAATCTACCATCTGCGAGCTATTCTGATGTTCGCTGCCAAAACTGCTAGAGTAACACATCCTACTAATATTATAAATGCGAAAGTTTGGATATTTGTTACTCAATCACGCTTCAACCACTGGACGGATCGGGATGAAACTTGGCACACATATAGGTTAGGTCCTGGAATAGGACATAGGATAGTTTTTATCCCTACGGGAAATACATAATAATTTGTGATGTTAAGTTGTCCACGCGGACGAAGTCGCGGGCAACAGCTAGTTAGATATAATCCTTAGATGAGTTTTTTTCTTGAATTTATTTTCTTGCTAAGAGCTTGCCTATAGTTTGGATAGTTGTAAATCTTTGCATACTAGAGAACTCATCCGTGAGTTCCAGATAAAACAAAACTACCATGTTTTACTTTAACTGATGGAATTATGCGACAATCACAATATTGAAGGAATAGTATCTTAAGAATCCATTGGGATTTTGATAAATAAAATTAAACCAATTTTACAAATATGAATCATTAGCTGTGCTCGTGACTTCGTGCGAGCAGACCACTGAAATGCGTTGCTTGCTCCCCTACCTGCCCCTCTCCTCTCTCCCTCTCACGTTTCTCTTTCCATCCTTTCTTCTTTCAACCTTCCCCTAAATCTCATCCTAAACCCCCTGTCCTTTGCCCTCCCTTTCTCTCTGCTGTCACCCCCTTCCCGACTTCTCACCCTCCACTTCCCTCATCCCTTCTCTCCCCTTTCTTCTCCCCTTCCCCAATCATAAAATTTAAAATTTTCATGTACATACACACGAAGTTTACGTATTAATTTATTAGATTTAGTAGTAATGTTATGGCAGTCGCCTCTGGAGCATTTGGTTCTCCGGGGGTTCTCAATTTTTCCCTGTCTCTTCTCTACACATACTAACCCACCAACCATCCTTCTACACTTGGACGATCAGCTGGATCAGATATGGATCAGCTAACAAAACGCCAAGTTTTATAGATTCCCGCGCGCGAATACAATGAGAGCAATCTCTTTGTTTTCGACCACGTCCAAAGGCCGCGCTTCGATTTTGCTCGCCTTGGGGGTCACTCAACCCGCACCTCAGAGGATTATTCCGCTATACTTAGTCTGTGTGAATATTTTTGAAGGCTTCTGTTATGTTCACGCTAAGGAGTTTATCGGACACAGACACATACTTTACCAACAAAATCCTAAAATACGGAATGAAAGCCGTCCATCTTATCGTAGGATCGTTTACCGCCCTTTTTTTATTGTTGGTTTGCGCTTGACCTCAGTCTCACCTGATGGCAAGTAATGAAGGTGGAGCGCTCTTACCCAGAAGATGCCTATTCACTTTACCTTTAAAAAGATCCAATGTTCGGAAATATCCAAGCTGGCAGGGAAGGGCCACTTCGGTGTGAAGCATCTCCTGCATAAGATTGTACTGCCAGAGACTGTCAATTGTAGTGCCTGTGGAGAGACCAGCGACACGATGAAGCTTGCTGTGTGAATGCAATGCTCTAGCTGCTAGGCGGGTGTCCTGGGTGTGGCTTACCCTGAACCCAAGGACCAGAACCCAGGGCTTCTACCCCTTAACTATGCCTTTATGCAGCAGACTGTGGGGGATGGAAGGACTGTATAGACAAAGGGGCTGACACATTTATTGACAAAAGTTTTTATTTTAAGATCATTTTCGTAAGAGCTGCTTAATAATTTAATAATAATAAATATTACCAAAATTAATTTATTAATTACTGGCTGTGCGGCTCCGCTCGCGTGTACTACAGAACCCGCTCCCGTTCCCACTTCCGATCCCGCTCCAGCTCCAGGTTTCGCTCCCACTCCCGCCCCCATTCCCACTCCCACTCCAGCTCCAAATGTAGTCCAAAGTCATCGCAATCTGAATACTACCGTACACTTAATTATACTTCTTCGTTATATTGCATACTAACCTTACCTACTACTGTATTTGAATATTAAAAATGTCCATAACTTTTGATTGATTAAAGCGATTGCGATGAAATAAATAAAGCCTATATGTTACTCCGAGTTAAGCCCTATGTTTCTGTGAAATACTGCATCAAATTTCATCAGTACTTTTTGCATGATGAGGTAACAAACATACAGACGGACAAAAATTCTAAAAAACTATTATTTTGGCTTCTATTGGCCCTATAAACACCCTCATACACATTTTTCTAAAATATCTCCCATGTACAGACATAAACCAGTTAAAGTTTTATTATAGGTAATAGATGTGTTATTTATACAAAGTTCAAGAGATTTAAAGTTCAATAAAATACTGTCGATAAAATACGATGATGATCCGAGTGAGTTGGATTTTTGCAACAAAAAGTCCGATCACTGGCAGGTGAAGTCAAAGTCAAAGTCAAAATCATTTATTGCATATGAGTACACTTGGTACATTTATACACGTCATTTTTTGTTTATCGACTACCGCTTCCTAGGTGTTAGCGCTGTGAAGAAGAAACGGCGCAACAAGCTTCACGCAACACATCTTTTAAAAATCAAGTTTGCATACAATTAATAAAGATTTTGCGAAGCTGGATTAACATTAGCACCAGGCATCTTTGTCATCTTGATCATAGTATATCGACTGATTTCCGAGCCGGGGATTAGGATCGCATAGCTCGACGTGTCTCATGGTTTATCTATCGTATGTATTACTTTTAACCCTCACACCGGTGCGAGATTCCGCGAATTATGCGTCACACGTCATCCGACAACAAGGGATTAGTTATCGAATTTTTATTGTATTATTTCATTACACTGTAATATCAGCGATAGTGCCAATAAATATTCATTTACCTGTGGACAAGGCTTGAAACACCGATATTTTCAGGAACCAGTACTGCTGTACTGACCTTGGCACGGTACCGGTACCAACTCAACCGGTATTAACGTATTTCTTTTTTTTAACTTTTTTCTTTTATTTATTTTTGTTGTTGTTAATTGCCGTGTGGTTTCCGGTAGAGTAGAATAGGACCACTCCAACTCTTCCCGTGGATGTCGTACAAGGCGACTGAGGGAATACATTATAAAACATCAATCAGGCCTCCCCAACCCGTCTGGCCAGCGCGGGGAGTGTAGGCCAAATCCTCCGTCTGTCTCCGGCAGATGAGAGAGGGTTGTGCTCCTGCAGTGACAAAAATAACCTGATTATGATGATGATGATGAAAGCGTTTACATACATACATACATACATACACACACACACACACACACGTAGAATAGGACCACTCCAACTCTCCCCGTGGATGTCGTACGAGGCGACTAAGGGAATACATTTTAAATCATCAATGAGGCCTTCCCAACCTGTCTGGCTAGCGCGGGGAGTGTAGGCCAAATCCTCCGTCTGTCTCCTGCAGTGGAGACAAAAATAACCTGATGATGATGAATAGACAGAAGGGGCTGACACAAAAGATCCCACAGGGTCGACGTGTCGCTGGGTACACCTGGCCCCTATTAGAAGATAAAGTCCTGCTACTTTTTAAAATGTATTACGCAATGATTGGGTTATGCATAGGAACTCTGAACTCGAGCCTTTATGGCATGCCTCAGGGCATTGTTCAAAGCCTCCTAGAAGGCAAAGAATGCGTGACTCAGCGGTACAGAGGACCACACGACTCTATACTATGTACTGTACGCTCGTTTTTGCAATGCAGGTCGTAAAATTGCGGTGTGGTGGACTGTACGGATGCCGCAGCGATTACGGCCAGTAACCTAGTTTGGAGACCATTGTTGATGTTCTGATTCAGCTTTCGTGCTGGATAACAAATTGTTTTTGCGAATTTCTTTGGCTCGCGAGTGTAAATGAGGCCAAACGCCTTCGTATATGAAAGATTTAGAGTCACATGCTTGGTCGATGACATTGCTTAAGTCGGGGACCCAGTTAAAGGACCGTGAGGGGAAGTAACAGTTGTCTAATAAATGACCCATTCGCGTGCAATTGGAAAGTTTGGCGTTCTCTCACACTTCACCACACGACTAATTCCCCTCATAATCATCATCATCAGCCTAAATACGCCCACAGCTGGACATAGGCCTCCCCAATAGAATACGACTTTTGATTATATGCCCATTGGGGGATTTGCCATAATCACCACGCTAAGCAGGCGTATTGGTGATCGCAGTAATGATCTTAACACAGGAGAACGCTGCTGCCCGTCCCTGGTGCAATCCCTTAGTCGCCTTGACGACACCCACGGGAAAGATAGGGGTGGCCCTATTCTAAGCCGGGAACCACACGGCAACTAATTCCCCGAGGCCCTTTAACTCGGTCTAGTATTTTTTATCAGCCAATGCTACTAAAATATCTGCTCATGAAATAAATCGCCAATTGCGATTTGCGTGTGGATCGCGTGGGTGTTTTCGGATTACGCTAATAGCGGCTTTGGGCTGGTTCACTTAGAATAGCACGGATTTTGTCAGTGTCGGACAACTGTTTACCGTCTGTTAAAAGCGTTGGTCGCACAATGAATGACTGATGATCAATATATTAAACTAGCTGTGCCCGCGGCTCCGCTCGCGTGGACTACAGAATCCGCTCCTGTTTCGACTCTCGCTCCCTATCCCACTCCCACTGAGACTTTCTATCCCGATCCCGCTCCCACTCCCGCTCCAACTGTAGTACAAACCAATCGCAATATGACTTGTACCGAACATAATAATTACTTTGTACTTGTGTTTCTTTTAATGTATTATTTTTTGTTTTATCTGTGTGTGTGCAATAAAGAGTTAAATAAATAAATAAATATACTTCTTTGTTATATTGCTTTTTTACACCTTGGGTTACATTATTGAAGTTTTGGTAGGGATCCCTAATTTCATATAGTTATAAATATAGCCTATGTTACTCAGGGATAATGTAGCATTCTAATGGTGAAAGAATTTTTGAAATAGGTCCAGTAGTTTTTGAGTTTATTTGTTACAAACATACAAATCTTTCCTCTTTATAATATTAATAATCCTACTAATATTATAAACGCGAAAGTTTGGATATTTTGATATTTGAATGTTTGTTACTCAGTCACGCTTCAACTACTGGACGGCACTAAAAATGACATTTAACACTTCTAGGACCTAAATTTTGGGGCAAAACACCTAATTTGGCAACCGTGTCGCTGATGTAAAGCCGCGCGCGGCCGATCGCGCCTGCTACGACAATACTGAACACTATATTTCATTCCAGATTCATAGTCCTATGAAAACCAACGCTATTTACGTCTCGGTAACATATACATGAAAGGGTCACCAGCAGCAAAAACAGGTTTGTATTACCATGTAAACTTTGCAGTCCACTTAGGAACACCATCTATTGTGTATTTTGTTTTCGAGACGCAAATGCGTTTGTTTTCATAGGACTATTAATCTGGAATGAAATATATGAAAATGTATGGCGTCGCTTCCGAGGCCAGCGCGTTTTGTCGCGATCGGTCCCTGGCCTCGGAAGCGGCGACATACAATTTCATAGTGTCTAGTATTGTCGCAGCAGACTCGATTACGTAGTAACTATTAAGTATCCTGTGGTAATAGTATTTGCCATCGGTTACATAGTATACAAGGGAAGTGGTGACTCTTATATCTACAATACCGTTATATCCTCATGTAAATTAGCCTCTGGCAGCTATTTTCCCCGTATCTGGGTCGTTCCGTGCTGTGAAAGTGCTCTCTTTCCCCCTATTTCTAACGTTATGGCGCTCTTTGATCTAAAACTTGAACTGTTGCGAGCTTATTTATTGTGTTGTCGACTTGTCCATAGCATTCGTCGTCTGATGAAATCAGACGACGTATGAGAAAATACATCCCATATATAATCTTACCGCGACTAAGAATTGTTGAGCATAGTGTGCGACATCAAGCAGTTGGGTTATATAGTTATATAACCCAACTGCTTGAGGTTTTTGTGGGCAGTTGCCTGCCCACTCAATTTAAAATCATAGATAATCCACTTATCTTTAAAAACACTTTGAAGCGCTTCTTGTTGGAAAAGAACTATTACTCTATTGATGAATTTGTAAATGCACGGTGATGCATAATTTAATTAAATTTTTTTATTGTTTTTAATTCAATTTTAATCTTGTATAATTTTGACATTGTTATTGTTTATCTATAATTTTATGTAATTCCGACACAATGCAATTTGTTATGGAAAATAAACTGAACTGAACTAATGCTTCTTGTTTTTCTTTTTAAGGTCAACAAGGCTTTTATTTGCACTTACTGTCTATTTTATGTAACTTTGTTCCACAAATGACTTATCTATCAAAATTAAAGTTAAAATCCTTATAAGTACAGTTGGTACACAGCCAGCTATTAGCGCTATCTTTTAAAATCAAGTTTGTATACAATATTATAAAGATTGTGCGAAGCTGAAGCAATATTAGTACCAGGCATCTTTGTCATTCAATCAAAGTTGTTTCTTAATTTGATTGTTTGGGAACATTGTGTATCAGGAACTAGCTGTTTTCTTCTGAGTCTAGATGATCTTTTCTGATTGACTTTCCATGCATATGCCATTGACGCAGGGTGAGGAGATCCTTTTATACGTCTTCGTCCTGTCTTCGGCTTAGAATAGGGCCACTTCCGATCTTCCTGTGGGTGTCGTTAAGGCGACTAAGGGATTGCTCCAGCGTTCTCCTGTGTATATTTAGATCATTACTGCGATCACCAATACTCAGTGGTGATTATGGCAAATTGGATAGCCCACCAATAGTGGCATTGTATTCGAGAGGGCTTATGTTCAGCGGTAGACGTATTTCGGCTGATGATGACAGTGTGTAGACCTGATGCTTCAGTTATTATTCTTCTCCATGTTTTATGTTCAACAGATTAGAACCCTTGCAAGTTTTTGACTCGAAATATTCGCAATATTAAAACTTTGTGACATTGTTATTGCCATATATTTATACGTTCACACAATTGGCGCGGTATCAGCAGACATTGTGTCTTCAGTTCATTGTACTGGGATGCGCACGCGCAAAAATATCGCAGCGGAAACTCCGCGTCGGTTGTCACGCGCATCACACCGGAATTTGCTGAGAAGAAGGCCTTTGGCACTATTTACCGCTTCCTGAAGTGTAATCTTGTTTGGATTGGTCTTTTGGTTAGCAAAATGCATACCACTTTTCTTGAAATATTGATCAAGGTTCGCCAATCGTATGCTCTTGAGTTTTGTCTCCTTTTTCAATTCTAAGTTCTCAATTGCGCACGAGTACTCTTGATACTTTTATGTACGTCAATTTTTTATCAACTACCGCTTCCTAAGTGTTAGCGCTGTGCAGAAGAAACAGCGCAACAACTTCCAACAACACATCTTTTGAAATTGAGTTTGTTTGCAATATTAAAAAACTTTTAGGAAGCCGAAGAAATATTGATACCAGGCATCTTTGACATTCAAATAATCGTATATATTTAATAGTTAGTTTTGTTACCAAAGCTGTTTTTAATATGATTCTTAAACTTTCTGTCAGTCTTTAAGTTGTTTTAGAAGCGTGTACATTGCCCAGTGAATGATTTACTGTCTTTATTAAGTCTTAATTGTGTTAAAACAAGTTTATTGTTATTGTATCATCATAGTACATTAAAAATACCTGATTGACATTTTATACTAGCCGTGTAGTTCCCGGTTTAGCATAAGACCACCCCCAACCTTCCCGTGGGTGTGGTGTAGTCAAGGTGGCTAAGGGAATGCACCAGGGACGAGCAGTAGCATTCTCCTGTGTACAGCGATCACCAATCCGCCTGTCTGCGTGGTGATTATGGCAAATCTCCCAATGGACATCTCACCAAAAGTGGCATTCTACTGAGGAGGCTTATGTTCAGCAGTGGACGGATTTCGGCTGTTGATAGTCTTTTATATTGGGTATACAGGACACACGAACCCTCAAGCAATTTGCACGCGATTCAGTGGCAATGTCTGCAGGAGATTGTCAGAGACAGCAGACAAAAGTATTGAAGCCAACGATCTCTATGTACTATTAGATGGAGCGTTCCAATCTCTCTGTTCCACGCAAGTAGCCACAACTCTTTCACATTCACTTTGAAACTTGTGCAGTTACTAGTCAGAACATTTAATTATTTTCTAAATATTGACATTATTTAACCGTAGCGTCAATATTTAGTAATAATTAAATGTTCTGCGTAGTAACTGTACAAGTTTCATTGTGAATGTGAAAGAGTTGTGGCTACTTGCGTGGAACAGAGCGATTGTTTGGAACGCTCCATCTAGTAGTACATAGAGATCGTTGATTGAAACTAATATTGTAATAATGTTAATAACCAACTTATACGCCAAATACTAATAAAAAAGGTCATCGTGTCGATGTAACAAGCGAAGATCCTTGTTTATTTATAGACGGACCAACACGCGGTTCTATTTATCTAGAAACGCCCACCAGTCGACGCTCGTCATGCATTTGAGACATTCCATTACAGACGTCTAGATCTTCCTCTCCTCCCTCTTAAGAAGCTGTCATAGAACCCCTAGGGGGGAGTTGTTTATTTCCATCGCTCGTCAGAGTGATGGAATATTTAGTTGACGCTTTAAAATTTAATGTGCCACAGTGATTTACGGGCTTTTCTATTACTGTTAAATTTTTCTCGTCGTGGGTTATTAACTATGAAAGCTGAACTTCTATTTCAATGACAGTGCTGGAACTGCTTCCTATAATAAAGGAAACCTTTTCTGATCGCAGTTTAAATGCACAGATTCTGTTTAAATTCATAATTTTTTCATTCCAGATGAATTAATATTTCGTTTTCCTTCCTGTTCTATTACTGGCGGGCAACAGCTAGTATTTTATAAGTCTGTAATGTCATGTTATAGTGTTATTGTCGTTATTTCCCTAATTAGTCGTACAGTAAATCTATTATATTTCCTGGTCAACCGGCATAGATTCTCTGAACGATACAGAACAAATGATTATTACGTTATATCTATTGAAACACATGGTGTGACGTCACACATGCATTCATCATCAATTCATTATACAGTCGCTATCCGTTCGGTAAGTGATGTTTCATTCGGATAAATTAGAACCGATAGAAACAATACACACGATACGATTGTAGCAATAGTAATGACTTCATCCTATAACCCTCGGGATAGCCAAAGACCAGATAAATACTTGTTCCGCGTCTAAAATGAACTTGTATGTTGTTTAATTACTGTACTGAAACTCCCATTCTCGACACAGTATTGCAAGAGTCATCGCCGGGGATAGTCGTGTCGTCCCACGCTTCCTGACCGGTTATAATAACTTCGTTGGGATAAACCCGAGTTTATTTTCGGACTTTACTTTTGTCCATTTATTTTGGATTGCCGAGGGACTTCGTTACATAAAGTAGATTACCGTTTTGTAAAAGAGTTTAGTGTTAAATCTTTTTACGAATATGTGTCAATAACGTTTTTTTGAGCTATCGATCAGTCACAAAAGATAAGTTTATCAGATGCCACATGGAGCGTAACCCCGTTTCGGGATACAGGCCTGACTGTTTACCGTGTAAACAAACTTTCGTCTGTGTTTGTGTATCGATGTTCAGCAGTGCAATAGTGAGTCTATGCCGACCGATTCCGTGAATATAGTGTCTGTTTATGTTTGGATTTAGCCGAAGCTATTGACTGATGTGACCTTGGATTATTTTTCCTTATGCATAGTAAAGTTAATGATAACTACTGTTTTCGGTGCGGAGTGGTTCCTGGGTTTAATATTGCTGAAAGATAAAGGGACGTCGAGTATTGCCACTTGTTGCTGGAGCACCCTGGACCGCTGACATATTTGAATACTTGATGCTCTTTAGCGAGCTTTGCACTGTATAACTACGAGATAATGCCAGTTGATAATGGATGATGAGGGTCGCCTGATATTCTGGAAGGGAGGAGTGTGGGAGGGGGGTGCGCCCTCCCTTAACTGTAACACCTGCAAGAAACGCCGCGAGGACAGGATGTGTGCTAACGATATGTGTCCCCCAGGGTGAGTTTTGTGTCCACTGTTACACAATATTTATGGATTTGAAAAGTTTGGTCTAATAATTTATAGTTAGTCATTCGTTGATAGTGAATGTTACGTTTAATGAAGGAAACAACAGTTCTCGTCCTGCACGTCTGCGGTTGTTTTGGGGTCATGCCACAAATATTATAAATGCAGAAGTGTGAAACCTTCAGCTTATTAAAGAAATTAAGGCGTTTCTATTTCCACACTGTGGTACTTCAGTACTGATGACGCAGTTACAGGTGGTTTTAACGTCATTAGCGTGGTGTAGCTGGTCAATAATTACAGCCACCGCCAAATGGACCGACGACCTTAAAAGTTAGCCGTAGCGGCTGGATGGCAAGGGCGAAGGACCATGTGTGGTATAGGTTTTGTGTGATATCTTTGTCCAGCAGTTCTAATATGGGATGGAATCGAATAGCTTCCCAAATATCAATGATGAAACACAGCGACAGCGGTTTGAACTTCCTGTATAAATTGTTTATCTTTTTCCGTATACGTTGCGTCAGACAGGATGCATATCAAAATATTTCGTATTGCACGCTTTGCATGCCTCAGTGCTTGCAAATCGAGGTGTGATGCTACGTAATGTCTCATTCGCTTGACCCCTTTTTCGACCAATTTTCTTCGTCCGTCAATCACGAGTCGAAAATCTTCATCATCTTGGGTTTCTATAGTAAAATAAGATACAACTGCTTTTGTTTACTCTTCTTTACCAGTTGGTGGACTGATATACATACAGATCCCTTTTTCGACATTCATATAACTTGATTTCATCTGCTTTACAACAATGTTGGGTTCACATCGACTAGTAATTGAGCATTTCGTTTGAATTTTAATTCGATCGCAAGCAAACACGTTTGGTTGCTAATGGCTCTAATGAGAGTTCACTTGACCCGATGACTCATAAACGGATGTGCTGGCATTTAACGGCTCTTGGAATAAGGTAAAGAGAGAAAGGAGTAAGTGTTGAAATTATCGGTGAAAATCGAATCCGGTGTTGTGGGAGGCAATCGAGCTTTTGTGGTATTGAAGAAATAAAATACCACCTAATTCCGATCCCAGATAATCATCATCATCAGGTTATTTTTGTCTCCACTGCAGGAGCACAACCCTCTCATCTGCCGGAGACAGACGGAGGATTTGGCCTACACTCCCCGCGCTGGCCAAACGGGTTGGAGAGGCCTGATTGATGTTTTATAATGTATTCCCTTAGTCGCCTTGTACGACATCCATGGGAAGAGTACGACATCCATGGGGGTTCCTCTGCTTTCTCACAGAGCCTACACCCTCCAGGGATTAATAAGACGCACATACTTATATATGTTACTAGTATCAAAAAGTTTGGGCCAAATAAGAGTTGATTTCCAACTCATCGTCATCATATCAGTCCCGATACGTCCACTGGTGGACATAGGCCTTCCCCAATAAACGCCACCACACCACGGGGCGTCCCACTCTGACTTCCGGCTGTACTGTTACAATGCAATTAAATTTAAGGCAATTATTTACCGTTCATTAGGCGCATTCTTTATTATGAGTCACGGATAATTCTCTTTCTCTGTCACTCCACGCACGTGCGTTGTTAAACCTTTTTCCTTATACCACTTTTGTATCTATTCCTTGTTTAAATATTAAGATGAGTAAATTGAATCATTATTGTTAATCTTGTTTCAAACAATGGAACAAAAGAATCAAACGGCATGTGAAGTGAATTGAATTTGAAAGTACAAGTGTATGTTACTGCTCTCGTATAATACGGAGCTGTGGATCTAATACACAAGTTTCAAGTCGCTCAGCGAGCTATGGAGAGGGCTTTGTTTGAAGGATATGATTCGTAATGAGCAGATCCGAAGAAGAACGAAGGTGGACGACATAACTGAAAGAATTGGCAAGCTGAAGCTGAGCAAGTGGCAGTGGGTTGCATCTTTCGCAGAACCGACGGCCGTTGGGGTAGACGAGTTCTGGAGTGGAGGCAGAAGATTAGGGTGGGTCATCCAAAAAAAAATTAGTTATAAAAAATGTGTATTTTTAAGTGCTTCGTGTAAGTAAAGTTTAAAAGTTAGAAATGCAATAGTTATGCCAACGTAAAGATCGATTCGGCGTCTGTATAAAACCCTTGATTCCGCTCCACCTCGCCGATGACGTCCGAAGCGCGGGCGAGCGAGCTTTGAAAATGGTGCCGCGCTGTCACAGCTCAGTCTAAGAGTCCCCGCAGACTGCAAACGTTATATCGGTTGATAATTTAGTCAGGCTCTTAAACAGTATAAAGATGTATGCAAGTGCGCACACTATGACGATTTGTTGGCCCAGTGTGGCCCAGCAGCTCAATCCGACTAAATTATCGGCCGATGTAAAGTTTGCAGTCTGCGGGGGCTCTAAAGTGAGCTGGCATCGGAACTACTCGACGAATTTTGACGAAAGACACTGTATCTTAGATAATAGAGTATAATCTATGGTTTGATGTTAAAAATAAGCAGTTTGCGGTGTACCCGGGTGAATATTCGAGCGTTTCAACCGCCGTCATTATTCTCCCCTTCAAAAGTAGAAGAGACAGCACCAGTTCTTTTTATTATAAAACTAGCTGTGCCCGCGGCTCCGCTCGCGTGAACTATAGAATCCGCTCCCATTTCCACTCCCGCGCCCTCTCCCGCTTCCGCTCCCGCTCTCGCTCCCTTCCCGCTTCCGTTCCGCTTCAGCTCCCACACCCACTCCTCTTTTCCCACGCCCATACCCACGCCCACGCCTACTCCTACTCCAATTCCAACTCGCAGCTCCAAATTTAATCCAAACTCATCGCAATCTGAATAGTACGGAAATACTATTATGTGTAATATATTGAATACTAACCTTACCTACTAATGTATTTAAAAACTAAAAATGTCCATAACTTTTGATTGAGTTAGCCGATTGCGATGAACTAAATATTAAATGTTAAGTTAAGCCCCATATTTTTGTGAAAAGTCCATCAAAATCCGTTCAGTAGTTTTTAAGTGATGCGTGCACAAACTCACAGATAAACAGACAAAAATTCCAAAAATGATTGAAATGTGTTCTATTACTTATCCTTAGACCACTCAATTTTTTTTGTTGCAAATATCTTCAATGTACAGACACGCGATGTTTACGATTTTATTTATTAGATTAGTTTCTGGTCCGTGCACAGATCTGCACAGGTGATTTACAAGTAAATAAGAGAAAATATTTAATTAAATATATTCTCTTTCATCAACTTTTGGGGGTGAGGATAATGACGGCGGTTGAAACGCTCGTATGTTCATCCACCCCCACCGGATTGTGTTTGCAAAAGATTCTTTGAATTCACGAAACTTGCAGTAGTAGACTTCTACCCATACTTTTTTTTTTAAATACTAAATGAAACGGTGGGCCTGATCCACAAGTTCCAAGTCGCTCAACGAGCTATGGAGAGGGCTATGCTCGGGGTTTCTTTGAAGGATATGATTCGTAATGAGGAGATCCGACGAAGAACAAAACTCACCGACGTAGCCGAAAGGATTAGTAAGCTGAAGTGGCAGTGGGCGGGCCACATATGCCGCAGAACCGACGGCCGTTGGGGCAGACGAGTTCTGGAGTGGAGACCGCGGATCGGCACTCGCAGGGTGGGACGCCCCGCCGCCAGGTGGACCGACGACCTAAAGAAGGTGGCCGGCAGCGGCTGGATGCGGAGGGCGGAGGACCGGATGTGGTGGCGTTCGTTGGGGAAGGCCTATGTCCAGCAGTGGACTTCTAGGGGCTGACATGATGAAATGAAACATCTCTGGAAAATGTCAACAATATAATGATGTTTATTATTGACGCGTCGGATGTTCAAGAAATGATTATAATGTTACATCATCAGACGCGTCTCACACATCACCATAAAACAAAATATTGACAATGTAAACGCGTGTTATGAGATTTTAAACGGTGTGTAAACACAGATACAGTCGATTTGTTAAATCACTGTTTACCCAGCTGTCCAAATAACTGAATTATCTGTCTATAACATCATCACTTATGACCAGACCTAAAAAAAAAATATTTTTATTTCATAAACTGCACAGCATAACAATTAAATTACTATTGGAATTTATTATAAAATTATACAGCCAATAACGAAGTTCACCATAATTACACAATTTAGATTAAAGGCAAACTAAGAAGAAAATACAGATAATAGTAGATACAAAAATAACAATATACATTTTTAATTTTAGTGCAATAAACGTACTAACAACATTATAAAACATCAATCAGGCCTCCCCAACCCGTCTGGCCAGCGCGGGGAGTGTAGGCCAAATCCTCCGTCAGTCTCCGATAGACGAGAGATGGTTGTGCTCCTGCAGTGGAGACAATAATAACCTGATGATGAAACGTACTCGGTAACCACTAACGTGTTTCTGTTTATACCATTTTTACCGGACTATCTGTCATGGACCTTGCAACCGCGAGGTCCCAAAACCAAACATGTGCCGATTCACCATAGAAATCCTATAAGATTAGAATGGTGAAGTAGCCGCGACACGCGTGCCAACGATTTGCAATATATTGCACATAAACGCTATTAAACGCCTACTCGTTTCGCGCTGAGTCAAGGTCGGGTGAACATCGACAAAAAATCTTTATAAGTTGCGTGAAGTTTGTTGCGCCGTTTCTTCTTCACAGCGCTAACACCTAGGAAGCGGTAGTCGATAAAAAAATTTACGTGTTTATATGTACCAAGTGTACTCATATGCAATAAATGAATTTGACTTGACTTTGACTATACGAGTACTTTGGACAACTAGTATCAGATCTCACCCAAATGGATCCCTGGCGGATATCAAAGAGCTCATAGGACCCAAATACTATTGTCAAGGCCTATTGTCAGTGTTTCTACACCTGCCAATTATGGACCAACTACACAAGACGGTCCTACAACATCCTTAGAGTGCAATATGACGACGCGTTTCGTATTTTATTGAAATTGCCGACATACTGCAGCGCCTCGGGCATGTTCGCCGACGCCAGGGTACCCGACTACTTTGCCTTGCTCCGAAAAATATTCTAACTGTATCTCCTCACTAGAAACGTGATCGCGAGGCATAAGTGGTGAGCGGGAGGGGCGCGTTGTGTCCGAAAATTGACGAGATTAAAGAAAACAAGTGGCTGTAACCCTTCTATCTTGATAGGATTTCTGTGGGATACACCTTACGTTATGGGCCTTCGAGCCGGATATACGATGCGCATGTTTCCAGTCTTACTCCGTTCAGCTGCTTCCGTCTAACAGGAATTCTGACACTGCGCCGGTGCGGTCTACACCCCATAATTCCAAACCACAACAGCCTTTAGCTAATTCTGTATTGTGACTCCGTCTCGAAGCACAAAAGCAACCTTAACCTCGAGAGTGGGCGTGAGAAAAAATTCCCAATGCAAGAATGATATGGAATTAATAGCGAGACCCGCGCGCATCTCGAGAATGTGCCACACAGCGGCGGTAGTAAAGGTCATGTCACGAAATAAACCTGTGCGCCTAGACCGCTCCGGTGAATATGGTTCACGGCCGTGTTATGCACGAGGAATAGTTTAGTTTTCAAAACAAACTACGAGCGAACAAGAAATTAGTTTTTTGTATAGTAATAGTGTTGTAAGTTATACTTTGTTTTAAATAAGTTCAACTCCTAATTAATTAGCGTTAATCGTACGTACGTAACAATATCACTGCATGTTACTACGTATATTGGACCACAATAACTCTGTAATGCTTTGAAATCATTTAGAAGTTTAGTTTCAAAATTAAAATGAAAGCGGAATAGGACGTGACAGCATCTCCAGGTGATGCCAGAGTCGTAAAGCTGTCTTCCAGTCGTAAAGCGGCGTAGTCGTACGCATAAAGACGAAGTTAAAACTGTTACAAGTGCAGTAAATCAACTGAAAAGATTATAATTAGCAACAGCGACGCGCATTCTAAGGCCTCGTACATGAAGTCAGCGGGCAGCGGGGCGGCGGCGGATAGATTTGAACTGGTCGCGAATGGCTTATTCCTATAATCCCCTGCGAAAAATCCCCTTAAGGGAATTTCTGGAATTTTTGTCCAGAAATCCCCTGCCGATGCTCAAAGGAAACGCTAAGGGGATTTCTGGAAAAAATTCCAGAAATCCCCTTAATTTTTTTTTTATTTTTTTTCTTCATAAAACAAATACTAATAACTAATAAGGCAGGAGGGACCCGCTGCCGAGGTCTTAGGGCGATCTAGTTTGAACTGACAGCAATGTTCGGATTGTTGGGAATGTGTATGACGACACTTTCTCTAATTAATTTGCTAGTTCAACCAATCTCTGGTATCAGATATTACTATTTCAACGTACCAATGATAACTTAATCAACGTCGGAGGAAGTAAAGACTCTTACATGCTGATGATGTATAATGAATCATATAAATATAATTAATTATCTAAGTGAAATTACAATGTATATATCTAATAAATAAAATCGTAAACATCGCGTGTCTACCATTATTACGTAAGTAATAGAACACATTTCAATCATTTTTGTAATTTTTGTCTGTCTGTTTATCTCTTTGTCTGTTTGTCTGTGAGTTTGTGCACGCATCACATAAAAACTACTGAACGGATTTTGATGGAATTTTCACAAAGACATGGGGATTAACTTAACTTAACATTTAGTCTTTATTTCATCGCAATCGGCTAGCTCAATCAAAGGTTATAGACATTTTTAGTTTTCAAATACATTAGTTACGTGAGGTTTAGTGTGCAATATATAGTGTAGTGCGTGGGTGTGGGAGTGGGCGTGGGCGTGGGCGTGGGCGTGGCCGTGGGTGTGGGCGTGGGAGCGGAAGCGGAAGCGAAAGCGGGTGGGGAGCGGGAGAGAGAGCGGAGGCGAGAGCGGGAGCTAGAGCGGAAGCGGGAGCGGAAGCGGGTGCGGAAGCGGAAGCGGGAGCGGAAACGGGAGCGGGAGACTGCTCGGGAGCGGGAGCGGGACCGGAGTAGGACCGGCAGTGACTGGGTGAGAAAAGCCGAGGGTCGCCTTCAGTGGCGCGCCTTGAGAGAGGCCTATGTCCAGTAGTGGACTTTTGCAGGCTGATGATGACGATACAAGGACTATCAGTTACTAAAAGTGAAAAAAAACTGTCATATGCGTCAATTAATGACGTAAATATATCAGTAAACTGAAGACAAATGAGTGTCGCATGGCGAGCACATGGGGCGATGTGGGGCGCGCCCCGCCCGCCGCGTGGGGCTCCCGCCCCGCCACGCCATCGTGATAAACGGTCGGCGACACGAAGCGCTACGTAATTGTAGCTTTTTTTTATTGCTGTTTACTGCGAACGTGTTATGAAATGCTTTGATAACTCCCAGGGGTCAGTGGACTGAGCTTTACAAAGTATTAAGATAACTTCAGTCAGGGAATAAATACTATTTCTACTTAAAGAAGCTACATTCCACCCCCCCACCCCACCCCCCCTCCTTTTACATCGCCCTCAAAGTGGACTGGTATCATTTGAGGGTTACGGTCTTTGGGTATTAGTGTAAAGTCAGCAGAAAGTCACAGTATAGGCAAATATCCCACTCTCGATCCCTGTTCCACTCAGACTCTCAATCCCACTCCCGATCCCATCCCCACTCCCGCTCCAACTGTAGTACAATACAAACCAATCGCAATATGAATTGTACCGAACATAATAATTATACTTCTTTGTTAGGTATATTGCATTGCTTCTAGAAAAATGTACTTTATTTAATATCTCAGGTTCTAAGTGGTATACGAAGATGAAACATGCACCAGGTTTTAAGTTAGACCTCCAGCGAGACAACTGTGAAAACTGCATCAAATTTCATTCAGTAGTTTTGCGTTATGACTTGATGAGGTAACAAGAGGATAGCAAACATACATACAGACAGACAAAAATTCTAGAAATAATTATTTTGGCTTCTATTGGCCTTATAAAGACCACTCATACACATTTTTCTACAATATCTCCCATGTACAGACAGACATAAACCAGTTACAGTTTTATTATAGGTATAGATGTAGGTCATATGATCTACTAGCTGGTGCCCGCGTCTTCGTCTGCGCACGATTAGTATTTGGATTAGCTTTTTTGTAGGACTATTTAAGATAAACATTTCCATCATACATTACATATGTGTAACTCTAGCGGTTTTGGCAGCGCACGCCAGAATAGCTCGCAGATGGTAAATTTTTTCCTTCTTACTTGATATTCTGGACAATTCACACAATATCTTTATAATTTGCAGCCTATGTGTTATTCTGATGTATAAGCTATATTATTGTAAAGTTTCATTAAAATCCATTCAGCAGTTTTTACGTGAAAGAGTAACAAACATCCATCCATACTTACAAACTTTCGCGTTTATAATATTAGTAGGATCAGTTGGAGTCGTCATGTATTTGGACAATGTGAAACGCAAGGCAGAAGTGATATTAGCTATATTAATTAAGTCTTATCATTTCTGATTGTGGTTAGGTATTTCCTTCTATTCGGCAGCTGTTTGCCCGCTGCTTTGATGATGTTATTCGATCCGTTCATCCGTCATTAAACAGTTTATCATTCATCAATATCTGACAGTCCCCCGATGCGAGGTATTAAGCTGGAATGTTATTTATACATAACTAATCAAAAATAACACGCGTAATTACCTTTTTTTTTAAATTCCTGATGAGTTCTCGAGTGGAGACCGCGACTGGGCAAGCGTAGTGTGGGACGCCCCCTGGCTAGATGGAGCGACGATCTGCGTAAGGCGGATCCAGTGACTGGATGAGAAGAACCGAGGATCGGGTTCAGTGGCGCACCTAGGGAGAGGCCTGTGTCCAACAGTGGACTCTTTCGGGCTGATGATGGGTTTGCGCTTGACCTCAATCTCACCTGATTGTAAGTGATGATGAGGCCTAAGGTGGAGCGCGCTTACCCAGAAGATCCCTATTCACTCTTCATTTAAAAAGATCCAAATTGTTGTTCGAATGAGTTCCATTCCTTAGCAGTTCGCATTACTATTATCATAGGTCGGAATCTTCGTGGCAAAAATATTAATCATCATCATTGTGCAGAATCGCATCTCTTTTATAATATTATTGTTTTTCTATCATTCAGTTGTTAATAAAGAATTTTCCAAAAGAACCAGCGAACCAATTCTTTTAATTTTTTGGTCCTTCGAGCCGGATCAGGTTATTTTTGTCTCCACTGCAGGAGCACAACCCTCTCTCATCTGCCGGAGACAGACGGAGGATTTGGGCTACACTCCCCGCTATGGCCAGACGTATTAAAAAATACGTATTAAAATATTAATATTACTGGTGCTTGAAGCAATTTTTAATTTTCTATAGATATCCTTACCTATACAGAACAAATGGAGTGAGATCACTTATTGTTTCCATATAGTACTTATACCAGGCGTATATAGTAATGTGTTTGTTGCAGCGAGCTGAAGAAGCTCTCCGAGGAGAGCCTCACTCGGCAGCCCGAGGAGGTGTTCGACATCATCTGCAAGCTCGGCGAGGGCTCCTATGGCAGCGTCTACAAGGTGAATAACACGTGTGACCGCTGTGATAGAGAATTCTAAATATACTACGTAAAGGAGCGACACTCAGCTCCCCCCGTTACTAGCACGCTGCGTAGTTAGAAAGAGAAGCACTTATGTGTTGACGTATAACGTTGTCCCTCTCTCGATAGTTTACTTATAGTTTAGAAATCATTCATGAAAAAATAATCTCTTTTTTACGAAAATTTTGATGAAAAAATGCAATATTTCTCGAACGTACGAGTACGAGTATGTTCATCATTTGGGCGAGGTTAACGACCGCGGCGCGGCGAACGGCGCGGCGCGTATGGATTGAGTGAAACTTGTACAGTTACTACTCAGAACATTTAATTATTTACTAAATATTGACATTATTTAACCGTAGCGTCAATATTTAGTAATAATTAAATGTTCTGAGTAGTAACTGCACAAGTTTCAAAGTGAATGTGAAAGAGTTGTGGCTACTTGCGTGGAACAGAGCGATTGTTTGGAACGCTCCATCTAGTAGTACATAGAGATCGTTGGTGGGATGGGATTTCCATTTCAACAAAGACTGTCCAGTGATCCAGGCATCAATTAGAGAGGTATTCCTGGCACAGGCTTGTATGGCCTATTGGGGCTTCTCTAGATACAATGTCGCTTCATAACGCATGTTCGGTCCATATAATGTACTGAAGTAGGTACCGTAGGCCTGTAGTGTAGGCCAAATCCTTCGTCTGTTTCCGGCAGATGAGAGAGGGTTGTGCTCCTGCAGTGGAGACAAAAATAACCTGATGATGTACTGTGTTTTCAAATTCAAATTAATAAAAAAATATTATACAGAAAACAGGTTTTAAAATGCAATCTTAGGTTACATAATTGCCGTGTGGTTTCCGGTAGAGTAGAATAGGACCACTCCAACTCTTCCCGTGGATGTCGTACAAGGCGACTAAGGGAATACATTATAAAACATCAATCAGGCCTCCCCAACCCGTCTGGCCAGCGCGGGGAGTGTAGGCCAAATCCTCTGTCTGTCTCCGGCAGATAGAAGAGAAGGCGCTTATACGTCCCTGGTGTTCAAACTAGGTGGCCAGGCTTATCTTGGCCACACCAAACCCCCCAACCCCCCCCCAACCTTGACCACTCTGGTCATCGTTTCATTGCTACACTCCTATTCGCTAGAGGGGAAGTGGGAACTCTCTTCCTACTTTGACTCTTTACTTCTTTAATTAAATTTGTGTGGGGCCCAATGTAGCGTAAATTCATGACCTGGGACTTGCCCTACCTTCACTGGTAGGTGTCTTTGCAGTTACCTCCGTTGATCCTCGCTTAGAGGAGTTGCGGGGGGAGAATGGTGAGTAGGCGGAATGAAGAATGGGGAATGTCTCCGGCAGATGAGAGAGGGTTGTGCTCCGGTAGTGGAGACAAAAATAACCTGATGATGATGATGATGAAAATCAATTTACAAGAATCCTAACGGCTATCTAAATATCATCGGGTGTTAAATAATTAACCTCAAATGATTTTTACGTCCACTGTTAACCAGATTAACTGACTTGACCGTCTCGTTGCTAGTGACTTGGTCGTTAGACTCGAGTGTCAGGTTCGATTCGATTCTCCCTAGTTATGAATGAAAAAACAGGAAAAAATCTTAGTCTGGGGTTCGACAAGTCTGTGAGTTACAATTGGTGCCGTAACCAGGATTATCAAATTCAACTATCAATTTCGTCATCAGCATTTTATAAATTCCATTTACATATTTGCACAATTTTGTCTTTATTAGTATATGATTAGTTCCCGGCACCTGCACTGATCTGTTGGCCGTCTAGCAGGATGTTAGTGACAACAATTATTAGGCAGGGATAGAATATGAGTAAGAGCACTATCTGTCTCACTCAGTATAATATGATATGTCTCCTCCCTCGCTCTTAGTGCCTTGTCTCACACCCTGTAAGGTTGGCTGGAAGAGATCTCTTTTAGAGATAGGCTCGCCTTTGTACACAAAATTTGTAACTATATTTACTCTTAAAATTTGTGCAATAAAGAATATATGATAAGTTTTGTATTTTAATCATCATACTTTACACTATTGAAAGTTGACACCTGTTAAGTATAAATGATGAATTATGTGTGTGTGCTGTGTGTGAAGTGTGTGTGTTTGATATAAGACATTGTGTAACTTCGTCACTCCAATGTGACGAAGCAAGAAATCTCTTAAATTAAATTTAATTAAAGACAATCCCTTCTTGCAGGCGCTCCACAAAGAGAGCGGGCAGGTGCTGGCCATCAAGCAGGTGCCAGTGGACACGGACCTGCAGGAGATCATCAAGGAGATCAGCATCATGCAGCAGTGCGACAGCCCCTACGTCGTCAAGTACTACGGCAGCTACTTCAAGAACACAGACTTGTGGGTGAGTGCGCCTCTGGCAATCATCATCAGACGAAACACGTCCACTGCTGAACACAAGCCTCCCCAATAGACTGACACGTTTGGTTGCCTGTTCATTGGGGATTTCAAAGTCAGTCAAAATCATTTAAGTATTGCATATGAGTACACTTGGTACATTTATACACGTCATTTTTTTTTATCTACTACCGCCTTCCTAGGTGTTAGCGCTGTGAAGAAGAAACGGCGCAACAAACTTCACGCAACATATCTTTTAAAAATCAAGTTTGATACAATTAATGAAGATTTTGCGAAGCTGAATCAACATTAGTACCAGGCATCTTTGTCATTCAAATAATCGTTTATTTTATAATAGGCTTTCTTACAAAGTTGTTTTTTAATGTGAATCTTAAACTTTCTGTCCGTCATATTTAAGATTTCCTCTGGTAGTTTGTTGTAGAAGCGTATACATTGCCCCGTGAACGATTTACTGACCTTACTTAGTCTTAACCCCGGTAAAAGAAGTTTGACGTAATCATCACGCTTGGTAGGTAGATTCGCGATCGCAGTAATGATCTTAGTGCACACAGGATCTCTAACAATATTTTTAACGTATTACACCTGGTCGTATCCAAACGGAACCTATGAATTGTCCCTGGATTGACAACTGCTCACTGAGTACATACTATCTATCATGAGTATCTAGGTACATACGTATTGCAATTACACATATCATATTTATTACTTGTGTTTGGCACTGTAGACAAGCTTGTCTGCACTGGGTGCGACTGAAAATCAGCGCCCAGCACCTTACTTGGTCTAGGCATATGCTGAGTCGTTTGCCCTTTTGCTGCCACGGCACACGCATACTATTTTAAGTTAAAAAATTTAAATTGTTTTCTCTAGTATTATAAGTTTTATTTTATTTATTTTTTCCTTTTTCTTGCTTTGTTGGTTTTTTCTTTGTGTGTGCCAATTGTGGTAGTAAATAAATGTTTTTCTTTCTTTCTTTTTCTTTTCTGAGTCGCCAGGACATCGTTACAGCATTAAGACTTCGCTCCGGACACGTTCCATTGAAAAAGTTCGCAAATTTGATGGGGAAGGTCCCGTCACCACATTGCACAGAATGTGGCGTGGTGGAGGACGCCTACCACGTGTTGGTGGAGTGCGTCCGGAACGAGTCGTACAAAAGGCAAATTTTTGAGAATGAGATGTTTTGGCAAGTAGGTGGCTGTAATAGTGTCTTGGCCTTTCCTCTGTCAGTTTTGGCTCTGAAATTATATATATTATATAACATAGCTATTAGAAATGGATAGTTATAAAATAGAACACTTATAGAGCGACATAGTCATGTTTATGACAAAGCTCTTTAAATAAAGATTTAAAAAAACCTGGTCGTGTGGACTATTCCACCCTGAATAGCCCCGTGGGTGTCGTCAAGGCAACTAAGGGATTGCACCAGAGACGGGCAGCAGCATTCTCCTGTGTATATTAAGATCATTACTGCGATCACCAATCCGTCTGCCAAGCGTGGTGATTATGGCAAATCATCAAGAGTGACATTCTATTGGGGAGGCTTATGTTCAGCAGTGGACATATTTCGGCTGATGATGATGACATCATCAACACATGAACGTACGAAATGTACTTACATGCAATGACTTTCCGCCACCAGATAGTGATGGAATATTGCGGAGCGGGCTCCGTGTCGGACATCATGCGCCTGCGCAAGAAGACGCTGTCGGAAGACGAGATCGCGACCATCCTGTGCGACACGCTCAAGGGCCTGGAGTATCTGCACCGGCGACGCAAGATACACCGCGACATCAAGGCGGGGAACATACTGCTCAACACGGAGGGTCACGCTAAACTGGCCGACTTTGGGGTCGCGGGGCAGTTGACTGTGAGTGCTTGGGACGTTTTATGGATTCGTCATGTCTGTCTGTCTGTCTGTCTGTCTGTCTGCACAGACTAAACCTTACACTCGACAATCATTAGGTTTATATAAAGTATCGGGAATGGATGTATCGGGAATGGATGAGTTGTTTATGGTTCCTAATTCAATATTTTTGTTTTTTTGTTGTTGTTGGATTGGCACTACTTTTTAGGGTTCCGTAGCCAAATGGCAAAAAACGGAACCCTTATGGATTCGTCATGTCTGTCTGTCTGTCCGTCCGTATGTCACAGCCACTTTATTCCGAAACTATAAGAACTATACTGTTGGAACTTGGTAAGTAGATGTATTCTGTGAACCGCATTAAGATTTTCACACAAAAATAGAAAAAAAAACCAATAATTTTTGGGGGTTCCCCATACTAAGAACAGAAAATAAAAAAAAAAATTTTCATCAAACCCATACGTGTCTATGGATAGGTCTTCAAAAATGATATTGAGGTTTCTAATATCATTTTTTTCTAAACTGAATAGTTTGCGCGAGAGACTTCCAAAGTGGTAAAATGTGTCCGTCCCCCCCCCCCCCTGTAACTTCTAAAATAGAGAATGATAAAACTAAAAAAAATATATGATGTACATTGCCATGCAAACTTCCACCGAAAATTGGTTTGAACGAGATCTAGTGAGTAGTTTTTTTTAATACGTCATAAATCGTAAACTACAATACTATTATTAAAACATCGATCAATGTTACAACGAACTACAATAACTTTTATATAATGTTACTTGCTGCTACGGAACCCTTCATGGGCGAGTCCGACTCGCACTTAGCCGCTTTTTTTAAATCTGTGAGCAAAATTAGTCGAAGCTTCTGGACTCTTTGAGGTTTTAGTTGTTCTCGAAAGAAAGTTTGTTCAGTTCTCTTTAACGTACCTGTAAAATGTAATGCAAGCCAAATTGAATCGTACTCGCATGGAATAAAGTCAATGTTACGCTGAACCGTTAAATCGCGCACAAGTTGATTGTATGCGATTCGTCTAGGTGCCCCGGCAATCGGGGCCGCACCGAGTAGGTCTATTTTTATACCTACCCTGGCTGTGTCTTGATGAACTTTCACAGAATATTCTGAGAACGACTTCGTTGGCCTAGTGGCTTGGTTATTGGACTAGAACGCCAGAGGTCGTAGGTTCGATTCCTACTGGGGACTGATAGCTTTGTACATGTTGGTCCCGGTCTGGACCGGTCCAGGTCTAGTTTGGGATTAGACAAATGTAAGTATATTTATATGCAAAAAAGCGAAACCGATTTAGGTGCAAATTCGGAATCATAGAAGGAATCTACGTCGGATGGTGTGGGTCCCGTGGCTTTCCTATTAGCCGGAGTGACTTGGGGTCTGGACCATGCGACGTGGATCTTTTTATTATTCCGAACTAGCTGTGCCCAGTTCCAGTCCCAATCCCTCCAGCTCCAAATGTAGTCCTAACATATTGCAATCTGAATTGCACCGAACATCCTACTAATATTATAAACGCGAAAGTTTGTAAGTATGGATGGATGTTTGTTACTCTTTCAGGTAAAAACTACTGAATGGATTTTAATGAAACTTTACAATTAATATAGCTTATACATCGGAATAACACATAGGCTACAAGTTATAAAGATATTGTGTGAATTGTCCAAAATATCAAGTAAGTAGGAAAAAATCTACCATCTGCGAGCTATTCTGGCCCATTCTCATTCCCATTCCCATTTTTGAAATCGGTCTAGTAGTTTTTGAGTTTATTCGTTACAAACATGCAAGTCTTTCCTCTTTATAATATTAGTGTAGATATAGATTACTAGCTGTTGCCCGCGACTTCGTCCGCGTGGACAACAAAAAATCACAAATTATTATGTTTTCCCGTAGGAACAGGCTATTTTTCAGGATAAAAACTATCCCATGTCCTATTCCAGGACCTAACCTATATGTGTACCAAGTTTCATCACGATCCGTCCAGTGGTTGAAGCGTGAAAGAGTAACAAACATCCATCCATACTTACAAACTTTCGTGTTTATAATATTAGTAGGATTATCAATTCATTTTATAACGAAATACGCACTCTGTTGGTAGGACACGATGGCGAAGCGCAACACGGTGATCGGCACGCCGTTCTGGATGGCGCCCGAGGTGATCCAGGAGATCGGCTACGACTGCGTGGCCGACATCTGGTCGCTGGGCATCACGGCGCTCGAGATGGCGGAGGGCAAGCCGCCCTACGGGGACATACACCCCATGCGCGCCATCTTCATGATACCCACCAAGCCGCCGCCTTCCTTTAGGTGACCGAATCACTTTTTAATATATTTTTATTTTATACTAGCTGTGCCCGCGGCTCCGATCGCGTGAACTACAGAATTCGCTCCTATTCCCATTCCCGCTCCCGCTCCTGCTCCTGCTTCTGCTCCCGCTTTGCTTGCGTTCGCCTCCGCCCCCACCCGCGCCCACTGCCGCACCCACGCCCATGCCCACGACCACGCCCACTCCTACTCCCACTCCCATTCCCACTACCAAACTCAAAATATAGTCCAATCTCATCGCAATCTGAATAGTACGGAAATATTTGCAATATATTGCATACTAACCTTACCTACTAATATATTTGAAAACTAAAAATGTCCATAACTTTTGATTGAGTAAACCGATTGCGATGAAATAAAGCCTATTAGTTACTCCGAGTTAAGCCCTATGTTTCTGTGAAAAGTCAATCAAAATCGGTTCAGTAGTTTTTAAGTGATAACTAACAAACTAACAAACAGACAAAATTTTCAAAAATGATTGAAGTGTGTTCTATTACTTATCTGAATAATCGCCTGGCGACACTTAACAAATACTTTGAATAAAGATTTTTGATTTTTGTCTGAAATTTATTATTATTATATATATAAAAGGAAAGTGTATGTACGTATGTCCAGCCTTTTCGCCATAACCACCTACTGCCACCCACTCACGGCTGCAGTGATACTTGGTAGAAAGCCCTTGGTCTGCACTTGCAAGTAATGGAGTTTGGTTACGGTGGGTGGAAGTGGTGGATGTGGGAGGTAAAAATGTGTGAAGGGATACTTCTATCCTTTTCTAACACATTGTACAGCTCATATAAACTCGAGATTGTGCTGAATGGCGTTAAGGGCGTTTGTGAGTGACAATTTGAGAACTTTTCAAGATTATTCCAGATTTTTTCCAGGATATTCTACAATATTTTTAATTTTTTTATAACTATGAAAATGTGTGATTGTAATTGGTCCAGAATGTTCTAGATTGTCCTTAAAATTCGCACGATATGTAACTTATCCATGCGAACGAAGTCGCGGGCAACAGAGAGTAAAAATAATAATTAGATAACCAAATGAAGCAGTTATCATCCTTGAACTCAACATGCTTGTTGGTCCCACGATTTCGTTACATCTGTCCCTTCATCATCATCATCATCAGGTTATTTTTGTCTCCACTGCAGGAGCACAACCCTCTCTCATCTGCCGGAGACAGACGGAGGATTTGGCCTACACTCCCCGCGCTGGCCAGACGGGGTGGGGAGGCCTGATTGATGTTTTATAATGTATTCCCTTAGTCGCCTTGTACGACATCCACGGGAAGAGTTGGAGTGGTCCTATTCTACTCTACCGGAAACCACACGGCAATTTGTCCCTTGCGTCCAAAATATTTAAATGTTACGTGTTCCTTGCTTGTGCCTTCAGGGAGCCGGACCAGTGGTCGCCAGAGTTCATAGACTTCGTGAGCCAGTGCCTCATCAAGCTGCCCGCGGAGAGGGCGACGGCGGAGTTCCTGTTGGCGCATGAGTTTATAGGTAACGTTGACAGTAGCTGATCGGCACGCGGCACGCGCGGGGTCCTTGAGGAAGGTGGGAGGACCGGGTGTGTTGGCGTTCATTAGATAAGGCCTTTGGCCAGCAGTGGACGTCTTAGGTCTAATATAAAGATGACAGTTTGGCATTAGACAATAAAAAATTTGTCCAGATTGACGGACGTAAAATCAATTTATTAATAAACATCAATCAGGCCTCCCCAACCCGTCTGGCCAGCGCGGGGAGTGTATGCCAAATCCTCCGTCTGTCTCCGGCAGATGAGAGAGGGTTGTGCTCCTGCAGTGGAGACAAAAATAACCTGATGATGATGATGATGAAAATCAATTTACAAGAATCCTAACGGCTATCTAAATATATCGGGTGTTAAATAATTAACCTCAAATCATTTTTACATCCAATGTTAACAAGATTAACTGACTTGACCGTCTCGTTGCTAGTGACTTGGTCGTTAGACTCTAGTGTCAGGTTCGATTCGATTCTCACTAATTAAGAATGAAAAACCAGGAAAAATTCTTAGTCTGGGGTTCGACAAGTCTGTGAGTTACAATTGGTGCCGTAACCAGGATTATCAAATTCAACTATCAATTTCGTCATCAGCATTTTATAAATTCTTTGTACAAGCATGAAGATATAAAGTCGACGGATTCCAAGCGATAATGCGTAAAAAAGTGTCCTCGCTGATGCGCCGAGTACACGGCAGCACCAACAGCATTCTGAGGGTGGTCGGAGGTAAGTTCGAGTGTCCCATTGCTAGCCACTGGACGGCAGTGTCGGTGGGCTAGCGAGCACCTGGCAGGCATTTATATTGTTATTTTATGTGTTGACATTTTATTATATTATTATTTTTACATGTGACATGATTAATTATAAATTTTTGTGTATGGATCTTTGTTATCTGAAATAAATTGATTTTAATTTAATTTTAATAAATGTACGAATGTCTGTTTGTAGGTAACGCGAAGAACCCAAGCATCCTGAGCACGATGATCGCGGAGGCGCGAGAGATCCGCGAAAGCCAGGCCTTCCGCACCGCGCAACAGACGGCGGCCAGCAACAACGCCAAGACATTCGCGGCGGTGAGTCGTCTCTATTTTGTGGTTCTTACATATAATCCATAGACTACACAAAAAACTATGAAGGAATCTACACAGGTTAGTGAGCAAAGACTGTGGATCCAGTTGATAGAGATTGCTATTGTTGTACGTTTGTAAGTAAAGATAACAACCAACTTGATATAATAATGTATTTAAAACTAAACTAACAACTTTCAAAAGATCCGTTCAGACAATTCTACACTCTGTTGATACGTCAACAAGGTTCACTTTTACTTTTAGGGTGTTTAAGAGAAATCACTATAAGTCTGTTCTTTACGAAGGTTTATTTGCGACTGGTTTGTTCTAAAAGTAATCGAACCATCGAACGAACTTATATAAAGCTCGAAAGATTTCCCCAAACCGGCGGTCGTTCTCCCCGAACCAGCGGAAATACCAAAAAATGATGTACCGGACATGCGATGTGACCGGTCTTCCGAGTACCAGAAAAGTCTCAAAAGTGCAGAGACTCCTGGAGCTGATCTCCGAGTCGACGGCCTAGCTCAACGGTGCGACCTACAGAAACATTTATTTGAAATAGTGTTACATTTGGATTCTGAAGGCACAATGTTAAAATTTGACAGCACTAAAACTGTTGCTATCCTTGTCACACAGTATTATAAAGATAAAGACGAAACCAATTTTAGCGCTGTCAAATTTTAAATGTGTGGCTTCAGAATCGGGCCCAGTATAAATGTAATACAGACAATAAGTCAAACTCTTTTCCAAATAATAATAGAATACATTCAGCTGTTCTTCTTTTTTATATTTATTCTAGTAGCAGTATATTTGTACCTGCATAAATTGATCTATGTTTAGTGTACGCGTATGGAATAAAATCAATGTTACGCTGACCGCTAAATCATGTAACATCGACAGTCGTACGCGATTCGCCTAGGTGCCCCGGCAGTCGGGGCCGCGCCGCGGAGACATATTTCTACACTAAAAGGAGTGAGACAGGCCTGGAGAAGCGCAGTTTACAATGAAGTAGGTACAAAGGGATATTCGTGTGTTCTCAGGGCGACGGGTACGATGAGGCGACGATGAAAAAGCGCGACGAGGGCACGCTGGTGCCTCACCGCGAGGGCGGGGGCGGGGGCGCGGGCGCGGGCGGGGGAGACCTGGCCGCCGACCTGGGCACCATGGTCATCAACGAGCCGGACCTGGACCTCGCCACCATGAAACGTGAGCGCATACAGATCCCAATAAAATAAACCTATATTTTTGATAGCCAATAATAAGTTATTTATACCATATCACGATAATAAACACTCTCACACACATGCTTATACACGCACTTACTCACACACACACACACACACTCACACACACACACACACACACAATACACACATGCATGCGCCCTAATTCATAGTTGTGATATCAAAGCTAGTTTAAAAAATATATACTTATTGTTGATATATAATTACAATTTAGTATTAAAACTATTGTATATACAACTTTCCGCCTTGGAAAAGCGAGAACCTCTTACACAGGTATTAATTTACTCGAAGGAAGTTCCTTACATTTAAAAAGTGTACTTACTAACTATAAGTTGTTCCAATAAATCATTACAAATAACTTCATTTTATATCGTTGCCGTGTGGTGTTCGGCTTAGAATAGGGCCACCCCTATCTTTTCCGTAGACAAAAATGTGTCTTAAGGCGCTCAACTTCCTTATCAGTCATTTTCCTTATTCGTCTCTTTCGCTAGTTCGTCACTTTCGTTCATTCAATACACAGAAACTTGTTTTCATACAAATTCAATATCCTTTATTGCACATGAGCACACATACAAGGCAATTAAGGGATTGCACCAGGGACGGGCAGCAGCATTCTCCTGTGTGTGTATGTTAAGATCATTACTGCGATCACCAATCCGCCTGCCAAGCGTGGTGATTATGGCAAATCCCCCAATGGACAACTTACAAAAAGTGGTATTCTATTGGGAAGGTCTATGTCCAGCAGTGGACGTATTTAGGCTGATGATGATATTATTAACAGTAAAGTACACAGAAGTTGAAGTCCATTTATACTCGTGTATGGACTATCAGCACTCACGTCGTCTCTTACATTAACCCATACCCATCAACAAGAATTATTTTTGGAGTTTTGGTTTTTATTAACTACTTGATGCAATATGTTTTAACTCTGATGATTCCATATTTTAGATACATAAACATACATAATGCTCACGCCTTGGTCCCAGAGGGGTAGGTAGGGACGATTTATCGCCACTTTGCGCAATGTAATATTGCAAAGTGGCTTTCCTTCGTCCGCTTTTCGCCCCGTGATACCCCTTGACGTGATGTGTTGCAACATCATCGCCGCCTTGTTGAGTTACCGCGATCAGCTAGCTATTTATTTTAGATAAATAAATAAATAATGAATATCTCAGAAATTCACACCAATTATCCAGTCCCAAACTAGGCAGAGCCTGTGCTATAGTTACTAGATAACGGATACACATACTTAAATAAATATACAAATATACTCACCGTAAATCGCATCACGTACCTTCTAATGTAGCGGTCCTGGCAGAATATCAGCGTCGCGCCGCTGGGCTGCGACATTATGCTGAGTGCGGACCACACTGTTACTCTGTTATGATTGTTTGCTGTACTTCTGTATCAATATGTGACCTATTTGTAGCATTGTATTTGTGCTGTGTCTAAGAATAAATGAATTTTACATCTCTCATATTTGGTAAGTAGGTCCTTATTACCCCCAAATGGGGCTTGTAGGTGACCAATTAGCGCTCTAGGGTAATGATGTAGCCAGAAAAGCCCTAGGGCGGTAAGTAATTAAAAAAAAACTCTTCACTCTTTCAAAAAGTTCGCGTACATCTAACCATCATACTGGCAATAGACATCATGCATTCAGCCCAATGACAAAAGAGGTCGCTTCGCTATTCAGCCTTGTCTTCGTATGAGTATAATAGTCATCAATTTTAAATATCGAACGGCGAAGCTCAAGAAAATTGTTCTCATTTCACTATAAATTTTAACTAATAAAATGTTTTATTCTTGTAATGCCGGTTTTTTTTAGATGTAAAGCAGAGTAGTTAGCTCGGGTGTAAGCATCAATTGCACCCTCGAACTATAGATATCTCGGGCTGCAATTGATGCCTTACAGCCCTTGACTACTAATCTATCTATCTAAAAGTTAACACGGTCCTATTAATCCTACCTACGGTGGATAATATGACCGTGTTGCCCGTTCAGAAGACGTACAAACCTGTAACATGTCCGCAGGGCACGACACGGACCCCATGGACACGAACCGCCCCAAGTACCGGCCGCTGTTCCTGGAGCACTTCGAGAAGAAGGAGAGCAACCACATGGGCGTGTCGGCGGGCGCGGGGGCGGGCGCGGGGGCGGGGGCGGGGGCGGGGGCGGCCACCAACGGCACGCTCACCGGCCCGCTGCGGCTGCCGGCGGGGGAGAGCCTCGGGTACACACCCCCCACTTACCATACCCTTACTACTGACCATTGCTACGTATAGAAGCGACACGAGCCTCCCCCCGCCAGCCAGGGTTACGGCTGGGAGTACATACTATATTTACTCGACACACAACCGTGTCCTATACTACTGGTGTTCCTATAGTAGTAGATCATTAAATCGCTTGTATTAAGGGGGGGGGGGGGAGGGCAGTAATACAAAGGAAAATGCCCAAAAGTGGGTCTAAGATGCGTCTTTACCATTCTAGTACCAAAAAGGGGTAATGGTGCTCCTATAGTTCATTAAACCGGTGCGCTTGTACTAAAGGAGGGGGGGGGGGTAATACAAAGGATAATGCACAAAAGTTGGCTTAAGATGCGTCTTTACCATTCTAGTACCAAAAATATTGGTCTGAATTATGAATCCCCTAATATTCCATTAAAGCTAATGGAATATACTCGAGTTTGTATCGTATAAATATTAATAAATGGTTTGTTTGCGACCGGCAGCGTTGAGAACGAGACGGAGGACGGTTCGAGTCCAGCGCTGGCGTTCCAGCGCGCCTTCGTGGAGGACGGCAACTTCGAATTCGTAAGTCAACTGCACGTCGTCACTCTACTCGCGCTAAACAGCACCCAGCGGCCGCGTAAGTGACACCACTTGGTTGCACGGCGAGCCGGTGTGGGCGTGGTGGGCCACAGTACTAACACCGCGCGTAAGTGATTCGCAGCGGGCTGGCGTGGCTGTGCCCTAGTACTAAAACCATGCGTAAGTGACTCTGTAAGCGAGCCACTGTGAGTTCATTCGGCAAAAATTTCTGGCCCACCCAAGTGTTTTGTCCCGTTTTTGCATGATGTAAATGTATTTTGCGTTCCATTTTATTTATTTATTTAACTCTTTATTGCACACACACAGATAAAACAAAAATAATACATTAAAAAGAAACACAAGTACAAAGGGCGAACTTATCTCTGAGAGAGATTTCTTCCAGCAGACCCGCGAGAGAGATAATTGAAATAAGAGACTTTTTAATTTTTACAGCGACTTATTTTTACTGTTTTTTTTCTTCTGCAAATTGACGTGACAGATTGTGACATTTGATAATTAGTTAATACATTTTTCAGAATCTAATATTTTGCTAAATAATTCGAGTGAGCTGTGTTATTACATTTATTGGGATAGCATGATTTTGTGGGTCACAAATTAAATTGGCCGATTGTACTTGCATAATTGCGCGTAAGTGATATCTCTTTATCACGGCCAACTAGGTATAGATGGGTTCAGAATAGAACATGACGTGATCTTAGAGTACCTTACTATTGATTCTGGCGAAATGACACGCTATCCAAATTGTATAACGAGTCAGTGTGTTCTTGTATTAAAACTACGCGTAAGTGACACGCCGCTCTGGCGAGCTGGTGCGGTGCCCCCTAACTCTAAAATCAATTGTAACTGAGCATGGGATTTGTTTTAGAATGTAGATAAATAACTAATACTGCTGTTTTTATCTGCCTTAATAATTTTATTTATTTATATTTTATTTGCAAGTCAACAGGTTATTAATAATGCAAAACTAAAATTTGCACACCATGAATGGCAGAATATATGAAACGGTTTTCATTGTATACCATGTCATTTTTACCATATTCTAGTAAATAAATATTTCATTCATCCATTCATTCTGCCGTGTGGTTTTCGGTAGACTAGAATAGGACCACTCCAACTTCTCCCGTGGATGTCGTACAAGACGACTAAGGGAATACATTATAAAACATCAATCAGGCCTCCCCAACCCTTCTGGCCAGCGCGGGGAATGTAGGCCAAATCCTCCGTCTGTCTCCGGCAGATGAGAGAGGGTTGAGCTCCTGCAGTGGAGACAAAAATAACCTGATGATGATGATGATTCATTCAGGGGTCAATTTGTATTAGTAGAGGCTTAAATAAGTTAGTACTTAATAACTAACAGTGATTTAGTCCTCTGGGTGAGTACCAGCACCACATGACTATCCAGTCTCAGATATTATTTCAATGAGGATGTTGTTGCTGCTCCCGCGCACTCTGCTTAATTTATTATCCGCTTAGAGGTATTATTCCTGTAATTATTTTTATCTTAAACAAAGCTGTAAATCTTCCTTGAGTAAATAAATTAAATAAATAAAATAATGAGTCAGTTTTTTTACGCCAGATGGTGTGGAAGCCTCAGGAATCTTAACACTTTAGACAAAAACTTCAGACTTACAAACGGTTCATTGTAATTTTATGTCAATTCCACGTGCAATAGTAACACGATGAATGATGTGTTCGGCAGCTGACGCTGCTGCCCGCGGAGGAGCTGGAGGCGCGCATGGCGCGGCTGGACGCCGAGATGGAGGCGGAGATCGAGGCGCTGCGCGCGCGCTACACGCGCAAGCGGCAGCCCATACTCGACGCCATACACACCAAGCGCGTGCGCCAGCAGAACTTCTAGCCGAGCGGCCTCGCACCGCACCGCTCGCTCCGGCCGCGCTGCGGTAGACGCCCCCCTCGCTTGGGACAGATGGAGACGTGTATACGAGCCTGATCGGGTCGGTTGTACAGTTTGAGGCATCCGCCCCGTCGGACTGGTTCACGAGATGTGCGCGGCGGACCTTGTCGACGTTGTATGGCACTAAGTTTTCACAGGATTATATAGAATTTGTTACCGAGCCATTTTATTTAGAATTCAGTAAAGGAATCGCCCATAATCCACAGTTTAAAAATGATAAAAATATTAGTTATTTTCTATAGCGGTAGGTGCTTTTTACTTAAACGGCAGTGGTGCCAAAATACTTAACAACGATCGACTGCTGTGTCATATTCCTCATTATAATATTCTGGTCAAATCTACTTCAAATAATTTGCCTAAGTGTGTGTGATGGATAAGTTGTCAGACTGAAGTAATAATTATAAAAAAAAATTGTAAAAAATGAGTATCGATACAAGTTTATTGATTTCCGCCGTTTATTGAGTTGTTATCAACGGCAGTGACTCGATTTTCACTTACGCATTTAATTACAATTTTGTTTCACAAACGTAAGTGATATGCGGCGCGAAAAGCTGCCTCTTTCGCTGTAATAATACATAAGAGTGTGATGTAGATAAGTTGTTATTGTAGTCTTGTACTACAACTACTAACTAGTTAAGTAGTTACGCTAAAGATATCGCGGCATGGTAGGTTGAGAATAGTTGGGGGGGGGGGGGGTCATGTTTGACAATTTACGACCCCCGGATCAAATTTAAGTAAAATAGTATCAATTTTGACTCTGGTAAGGCCTTTGGTAATAAATATTTGTATGGGCCTAAGCGTTCTTATAGCAATATGGAGGTTGCTTAAGGTCTATGCATAAATGCGAGTAGCTGCTATTGCGACTGCGTCAAATGCCAGTTACATTGTTTATCGTTGCGTCCCATGGACGTGACCTAAGTTATTTGAATAACAAATTTCATACGATGTACTATATTTGATTATTTAAGATTAATTTTTCACGACTATAAATGCTTTTTTTTGTTGTATTAGGAAAAAATATTTTGTTTTCATTGCTCTGGTAGACATATCTGTGTAGACACATGGAGATCTCTTCCTCCGCTTTAGATTTTTTTTTATTACAAACTGGAGTTAACGGCGTAGAGTATTCGAGCGTTTCAACCGCCGCTTTTAAAAGTTGATGGGACAGTTCATCGTTTTTATTTTATATTTATTTATAATACTATAAGTTTCTAGTCCCAGCGCAGAGTCTGTATTGGTGGTATTTCATTAAATATAATTATATTTAGTCAACTTTTGGGGGTTACGGTGACCAATGCGGCTGACACGCTCGAATATTTTAACCAGCATCATGACAATATGTGTAAATACACTTACTCATAATTATTATGAGATGTGGTACTGCTTTTTATTATTTAAATGTGTAGGTATGTATGAATTAATAAGTTGGGAAAGTTTTGCCCCAATCTTTGTGTGGGAGTGGTGATAATAGTGTTGTATCAAATCTATCGACTATATAGATAGTTGTATAATTAATTCTACTATAGCGATGTCACAATTGACTGTCGATATTCATGAAACACTGGAGACAACCTATTTGCGACGTAATTCACCCCAGCGCTCCAAGCGGCCGAAAATCGAAGATTAGCACTACGAAAGTGAAGTTAGCGCATTATCAGTTTCAAAATCTTGCCGCTTGGGGCGTGCGCGTAGACTTTGCGTCGCCAATGATGCCTCGATGTGTGTTGACATGTTTCTAACGAATAGTTAATATTTAGTTCCTTATTTTTATGCTAGATCTCAGATATATCTCGCAAATTGTATTATAGCTACTTTATTATTAGATATTTGCTTAATATTGTACATTTCGATTCGAGTAGTGGGTTGTGAGAATGAATTTACTGCAATGGTTACAAAATTCAGTGATATTTATGATTTTTTCAATACAAAAAACTTTAAGCAATAACGTTTTCATCTTTAGAATGAAATGTATTAGAGAAGTGTTGTCTTCTCTTAGGCTTAGTACAGAAGTTAATAAATGAATTTTGTTCCCATTTTCGTAACATACAAAGGGAATCATCTGTCAGAGTATTTTGCTAGTTGTAAGTAAATGAATTATTCAAACTTCACTTCGAAAATTTATAAAAACAAAAATACAAAATATTTAGAAGTGCCATTACCAGGAATCGGAATTTGGTAGTATCATTTGGGTACTTGCGACGATAATGTGTAGATTAATATGGACATTCATTTTGAAGGGATTTTTAGTTGTGACCTGTATGCGTCTAACCTAACCCTAACTAGAGAATCTAATAAATAAAATCGAAAACATCGCGTGTCTGTACATTAAAGATATTTGCAAAAAAAAATTGGGGGTCTAAGGACCTAGAACTAAATAGAATATATAGAAGGAAATAGAACACATTTCGATCATTTTTGGAATTTTTTTCTGTTTATTTGTTTGTCTGTGAGTTTGTGCACGCGTCGCTTAAAAACTACTGAACGGGTTTTGATGGACTTTTCAAAGAAACATGGGGCTTAACTTAACATTTAGTCTTTATTTCATCGCAATCGGCTAACTCAATAAAAAGTTATAGACATTTTTAGTTTTCAAATACATTAATAGGTAAGGTTAGTATGCAATATTTTGCACATAATAGTATTTTCGTATTATTCAGATGGCGATGAGTTTGGACTACATTTGGAGCTGGTAGTGGGAATGGGAGTGGGCGTGGGATTTTTTTTTTGAAAATATCTTCAATGTACAGACACGCGAAGTTTACGATTTTATTTATTAGATTTTTACCTTTTAAGGGTGCTAGCGATACAGACTAGAACCACTATTACCCTCAAAGTACAAAGTGAATGTTACTAGCAGTACTACTAGGAGACTGGGCCCGATTCTGAAGGCACACATTTAAAATTTGACAGCGCTAAAATTGGTTCCGTCTTTATCTTCATAATACTACGTGACAAGGATAGCAACAGTTTTAGTGTTGTCAAATTTTAACATTGTGCCTTCAGAATCGAGCCCAGTGTCTCATTAATATACGAGTTTAGTGAATCCTAATATTATAATCTCGGAATATCCATATTAACATATTTCGTTGCAAGTCCATAAATGACCATACCTAATTCCAACCCCTGGCCATTACATTAATTATAAATATAAATATTGATAGTATTTTCGTACCTTTGAGCAATAGTTTGTAAATAAAGTTAGTCTAGCCATCTTTGGTCCATGGATTCGTGCCACTGATAGTTTGGTACCGTCAAATATTTTCTTAAGATTGTACGAAGTAATGAAACGAAATTTGTCATTATTATATAGCCATAATTTACTGTAACAAATATTTTTTTATAACTATCAAAAATGTTGGCAGTGTGCGATGGTTAATTTACACTTAGGAATAGCAAGGCCTTCAGTTTTGCCCACTTATTTTTATAATATACGTAGTGTAAAATACTCTTTATGCAAATGCTTATGCAAATATGTCACGTTACACTATGGGGTTACTGTTACACACTGGTTGCAAAGTTTTACTTGTGACACTGACAGATAATTTTGTATAGGCACTGTTAACGTGGTAAATAAGACAATTTGTATAAACCACGTATGTGAGAAACACAACAGTCACAATACTTTAATTCGAAATAATAATAGGCACTAAATAAAGCAGGCGGTTGAGGCGCGTCAGTCACTGACGGTACCGGTTTATGCACTTCAAACAAGCGGTTTATGCTTAAAAACCGCTAGTGTTTGGCGTGTAACAATTGTAGTTAGATGCTCAATGCTTATGCAAATATGTCACATGACTCTATGGGGTTACTGGTACATACTGGTTGCAAAGTTTTACTTGTGACACTGACAGATAATTTTGTATAGGCACTGTTAACGTGGTAAATAAGACATTTTGTATAAACCACGTATGTGAGAAACACAACGGTCACAATACTTTAATTCGAAATAATAATAGGCACTGAATAAAGCAAGCGGTTAAGGCGCGTCAGTCACTGGCGGTACCGGTTTATGCACTTCAAACAAGCGGTTTATGCCTAAAAACCGCTCGCCCTGTCCGCCTGCTATATTTAGTCCATAATCCTTGCACACTGCCAGCTCACTTATAATATTCGGCCTAAACTATTGGAATATCTTTCTTTTACAAATGTACAGGGTAAAATTATACATTAAAATATGTATTTAAATTGCTTTAAGCGGACCTTATCGCTTCGTAACTTGACTTGTAATTTGCGTTCACAGTACACCTGTGAACTTTTGTATTTATAATAATAAATTATTAATTTTTCTAACACTGTCAATAGGTAAAATGGATGGCAGAAATGTGACATATCATGCTTGTTGAGATTTCTACCATTCCAAGTGAGATTTCTATTGAAAATGTCGGGAGTCGTGTTCACTAAAGTGATTGCATTTGTGATCAAATAAATACGTAAGTGATTTTTTAAATGCCCGTAAGTGATGAACGTGTGGCCTGTATATATATCACCAAAGAAAGTGGCTGAATATCTTTTTGGCGATATTCGCGCGTAAAAGGCAGCCTCATTAATAGCAGATATACTTCCAACATTTTCCATAAGAATCTAACGAATTCAAGTTGGTGATTAAAGACTTTTTGATTGAGTGTTCGAGTCGCGAGTTTGTTGTTCCACGGCAACGAAGTGCTGTATTGTGTTTTGTACCTTACGCCGGCGGCGTACGCACCATAATGGTTTATAGTGATCTGAATATATACTTTGTGATATTTGACTTAAACTTTGGCTACAAGATGTCCAATTTGTTTTCCATCGAGTTCACATCAAGCTATGATTTCAATTAAGCTATTTGCGTCTCGAAAACAGAATAACCTGCACATGCAGTATGGGGGCATTTTTTTTCTACAGCTCTTGTATATAACATCAAGGTACTTTAGAAGTCTGTTTTCTATTCCTGGATTAACACGATCCCAGTCCACCTACCAAATAGCAGTCTAACCGACAAGTTACTATTTGGATTTGGGCTCCTGGGTATGATAGCCAAGGAGGCTTGGCTTGATCTGATAGCGATCTATTCCGTAAGCATTTCGGGTTCATCATCATCAGCCCGAAAGAGTCCACTGTTGGACATAGGCCTCTCCCAAGGTGCGCCACTGAACCCGGTTCTTCTCATCCAGTCACTGCCAGCCGCCTTACGCAGATCGTCGCTCCATCTAGCCAGGGGGCGTCCCACACTACGCTTGCCCAGTAGCGGTCTCTACTCGAGAACTCGTTTACCCCAGCGGTAATCGGTTCTCCGACAGATGTGACGAGCTCACTGCCACTTCAGCGTACTAACTTTTTGAGCTATGTCGAAAACTTTAGTTCCTCATTTCGGGATTTAAACGTCTAACATTTTGTACTAGGTAACAGGTTATATGACATTTGGGTAAGCGTTTGGCGGCTCTTTATCGCAGTTAGGCGCCAAATGATTATCAGTATAACATATTATAAAACATCAATCAGGCCTCCCCAACCCGTCTGGCCAGCGCGGGGAGTGTAGGCCGAATCCTCCGTCTGTCTCCGGCACATGAGAGAGGGTCGTGCTCCTGCAGTGGAGACAAAAATAACCTGATGATGATGACGATGAGGCGTACTTCAGTCTATTAAATTTGTCATCTACTGAAGTGAAATTTCAATACTAAAATCATTTAAAAGAATTGAAATCAATAATAAAATTTGTGATTTTTACATCTATTTTTATGTCAGTGGGATGCTCCAGTGGCTAACGTATCAGTAACCATTATCGTGGCGCTGCGCCGGCGCATAGACTTATAATAGTGTTGTTAACAGGAAGTGCACTTTGTAAGAAAGTCAGTAGCTTGTTGAACTATTTATATCGTACGTAATATATTTTTGGATACGACTCACTCAATAAAAAGATAAAATATGAAATAATACTGCTTTTTATTTACATAAACCATCCTTGATATTTGGTACAGCTGTGCCCGCGGACTACAGACTAATTATTGTTTTTATTTTTAAATAAAGTTGAAATTTACTTGGTGTTATACCCTTCCCTCACCTCCCCCCACTCCACTATAGCCCTAACTCATAATAATCTGAATCCTACAAGCGTATTTCAACTTTTGATCGAGTTGCCAGCCAATTGCGATGAAATAAAGACTAAATGTTAGTTCAAATTAAGCCCTATGTTTTTCTGAAAACTCCAGATTTGGTACTCCAGTAGTTTTTACGTGATGCATGCACAAACAAACAGACAAAACATCCAAAAATGATCCAAATACCGAAATAGTTTTTTTTTGCAAATATTTTCAATGTACAGACACGCGAAGTTAACATTTTTTATTTATTTGGAATAAAGTAAATTTTGACTAGCATTAAATATTTGAGATTCCTTTCATAAGATTGGTTTCACTTTCCAGTAGCTGGTTGGGTACTTAGTGAGTATTATATAATAGTTTAATTATAACTTAGAAGTACAAATTACAAGTTATGTATCATAATAAATATCACTAAAATTCTTGCTTAAAAGTTCGATCATTCCCGTGGCCCCCCCACCTGCTTGACCACCAGTAGTGGACAACGGGAATAAATAAATATCTCAGACATTCTCACCAATTATCCAGTCCCAAACTAGGAAGAGCCCGTGCTATGGTTACTAGATAACGGATACACATACTCAAATAAATATATAAACATCCAAGACTTGGGTACAAACATGCATATTCATCATACGAACATTTGCCCCTAGCGGTATTCGAGCCCGCAACCACCGGCGTGGCAGTCCGAGAGCTAGGTACCTGTTCAGCCACGGAGGTCGTCAACTAAAAGACCAGTAGGGATATGTGGAATAGGCCAAATGATCGTATCTACGTAATTTCAAAATAATATAAAATCGACAGTTCCAGTGGCGGTATGAAAAGGTTCGTCATCTTAGAGTCCGTTTTTGCTTGCACCATTGCAAGATGTGGTGCCAACATTTGAATAAATCTGCATGCATTTTGTTTACTGTTTTAACGACTTCATCCTGTCAATACTGATGACTCCTAAACTTTACTATAAAATTTCCCATGCAACAGTCTGTTTTGTGACATACTTTTAAAATGTATTTAACATGTTGGAAAGAAAGAATGCATTTTAAAACTCAAGAACTTTTTCATTCCGCCACTGTACAAGGACAGGGTAATTGACCAATATCCCCTATTCCCTAGTTGGAATCGAACCCATGCCCTCTAGCGCTCCAGTATCACGACCAAGCCTCTAAGCAACGAAGTTAAAAATCAATGAAATCCAACGATCTCTATGTACTACTAGATGGAGCGTTCCAAACAATCGCTCTGTTCCACGCAAGTAGCCACAACTCTTTCACATTCACAATGAAACTTGTGCAGTTACTACGCAGAACATTTAATTATTTACAAAATTTATTGACATTATTTAACCGTAGCGTCAATATTTAGTAATAATTAAATGTTCTGCGTAGTAACTGCACAAGTTTCATTGTGAATGTGAAAGAGTTGTGGCTACTTGCGTGAAACAGAGCGATTGTTTGGAACGCTCCGTCTAGTAGTACATAGAGATCGTTGATGAAATCATAATATCTCAGTTTGTTATCATGAGCAAAATTATCACAGACTTAAAAAAAATACTGGTGATACCACATTTTTTACCCCTGTCTGGTAATACCACGTAAACAAGAGTAAAACATTAAAAACTAAAATCTTACTACGGCGGGAAGATCCAGTCTAAGTTAGCCATCTTGTATGGACTTGACATTTCTTAGGCTTACTTATTGCTATTTCCTATATCTAAGAACATTAAAATATATTTCTATAAGTTTGTTCTAGGAACTTTACAATCCTTAATATAGATATATTACTATAAACCAGAGGTTCTCAAACTGTTTAACTGGAAAAAAATCTTTAGAAATAAGCTCAAGATTTTGTACATGTAATTATCTTTTCTTTGTATTGTTTTTTTGTATGTTTGTGTGTACAATAAAGTATAAAATAAATTAAATAAATAAACTAGTACGCAGGGCAATGCAGCACAAGCCCACACGACAATACGTCAGCTCGTAATAATAAATTAAATGTTGACTCTTTGATAAATAAATAACATAAGATGCTAAAATTATTCTATACATTCTCTATTGAATAAAATGGTTAATAATAATAATGTATGTATGTAAACGCTTTATTGTACCAAAATTACCAACCACAAAAATAAATAAAAGAAACAGTTTTGTACAAAGGCTGACTTATCCCACTTAGGGATCTCTGCCAGTCAACCTTAGAGTAACTAATGTTATATTCTATTATTTTAAAAAAATAAGTAAATGAATACTAGAACATGACATTATTATGATTAAAAACATTTATATTCAACAGTGAATTAATAGTATAATTTTAGCATCTACTTACTTGTATAATGACCACTACAATATCAGAATACTTACTATTCTGAGATGCCTCTAACCCTATCCAGCATCCCTATCCTAATGAAGTACAACACAGATACTTCATAAACATAAAGGGTACGCAGAAATTAAGTTTGAGAACCGCTGCTATGAACTAGCTAATATGGTATTACAGGAGAATCGAGTTTACTACGAGTCTGCTTTACAAAACTTAAACATTAGTCAGCCTGCGCTAGCCGAGAGCAGCGGCAGATTTTTTGCTGACAATTAATAACAGTCATTAAATTGATTATAATAAAGTTCAAAGTTGTAGGAGTAAAAATCCAGCTAATACCGATGTATGTTCGCGCTCCCGCTTTTGAACTTTATTATTGAACCTTTAAAGACGAATATTAACCGTCAACGTAAAATTCGCCACACTGCTCTCTGCCAGGGTTGCGCTGACCCTTATCAAAGCCATACAATGTCGTAAATTAACGTATGAAGGGTACAGGGGAATTACCACAAAATCCATAGAGTTTAATTTATACAGTCTCAAAGTCTAAAATCAGTGGAGTTTAAATACACTCACAAGATCTCAGTTCTTTTAATATGGACCTTACTGTTTTTATAACTTTCGGATGCTATACTTATAACATGTAAACCTACTTCCATTTTGGCTGCTATGCTATTATATACCCTAACGATTACAAAATAGAGTTCGTAACACAATAGCAGCCAAAATGGTTAACACATTTAGCCGTCGAATGTCGGTTATAATTCGATACAAAATTAAGCACTACAGTAAGGAAATGTGAATTATACTGGGAATATTATATAGTCTTTTAGCTAGAGTTGTAAATATTTCGTATAAGACTATTCTACCGAATGTTTCTAACATTAGTAAAACTATATTAATTGTTCGTTCATGCATTATATTGTCCAACGGTTTGCAGTTGATAATTTTGTATTTCTAATTGTTTAGTTTAGATAAACTATCTTAGCCTCCAGAGCGCGCTCCTAAAGCACTTTTATGAAATAAAATATTTGTTTTATATATCAAATAATCCACTTAATTGCTTAGTATACTACTGAAATCCCCTGTAACCGGTCGCAGGTGTTTTTTTTTATAATGCGTGAACGGAACACATCATCACAGCTAACAATGGAATGTTGGTTGCATCTCACTTATCTTAAAAAATACTTCTTGCTTCAAGATCATCAGCAATAATAATGTTTAATACATTTATAAGCAGGGTTGGCATGTTTTAAACAAAGTGTTTAAAATATCTGTTTTAAACATGTTTTTTATTATTTAAAACATGTTTTTTATTGTTTAAAATTGTTTAAATTGTTTAAAACATGGTTTAAAACATGTTTTATATTAAATAAAACTGTTTTTTATCCAACCCTGTTTATAAGTACATGTACATGGGTAAATTTTGAAACTAGGCGTTTCAGTCGATTCCCCTGGCGCATTTTTCTTTTGTTTAATGTACAATACAATACAATACACTTTATTGCACAAACAAATACAGTTACACGTTATAGAAGTTACAAATAGTACAATTTAGGCGGTCTTATCGCTTTAAGCGATTTCTTCCAGACAACCTTTTTCATGTAGTTACTTTTTAATAAGTTACTTTTGTTTAACTTATACATAATAAATCTTACATTTTTTTTTTATAAAATGCGCCAGGGGAATTAGCTGAGACTTCTAGTTTCAAGAATTACCCACATACAGAATTTTCTCGTGTACTACAGAATTAGGACAAGGAGTAGGACAGTTCACAAATATGTACAACATGTAGACGTGGACCTACTTGTACAATTGTACAAAATTGTCTGTCTAATAAATAAATAATTATCGTACACAATGCACTGTTTACAATTTCACCGAAGACTTACTCTGAGACAAGGTTTCAGAGTACTGATGACTGGAAGAGATTCCTAAGCGGGATGATTCCGCCAGCAACATAATATGCACTGTGGCCCAAATAGATTCAGGCAAAATTAATAACTATATTTCGAGTTACTCGATCCGTGAGTAACTAATTTAATACGCAAGCCCTATTTTGCCTACAGACTAGGTACGGCATAGATTTTTTGTATTGCTTCTAGAAGGCATTTCCGCTGTGTTTTATGCCAAGAATAATCTCATATCGTTACTATTACTATAATTTGCAGTGCATTACCTTTAAAGGACTAGAATTAATCGTTACGCAGTACAGCCTGATGGTTCCTGACACTCTTGTAGGCCGCTGAAGCGATGTTTACTAGTGTCTTAATATCATTTGGCAGTAGAGGAAGCTGTCCAGCACTGGAAATAAAATAATATAAATATAGTCAAAATTGCGCAAAGTGGCGATACATCGTCTCTGTCTACCCCTCTGGGACCAAGGCGTGAGCATTATGTATGTATGTATGTAAAGTCAAAATCTAAATCCTTTATTGTAGATGTATAAATTTTTTTTTATTCCTGATGGGTTTGCGCTTGACCTCAATCACACCTGATGGTAAGTGATGATGAGGCCTAGGGTGGAGCGCGCTTACCCAGAAGATGCCTATTCACTCTTCATTTGTACACGTAATTATTTATGACGTATGGTGAATAATGTCTATACAGAAAAATGGCTAACAATCATGCTCAAACTAAATTTAATCATCAGTCTAAATATGTCCACAGCTGAACATAAGCCTCCCCAATAGAATGCCCCTGTTGGTGGGCTGTCCATTGGGGGATTTGCTATAATCATCACACGTGGCAGGCGGATTAGTGAGTACAGTAATGATCATAATGATGAAAACTGCTGCCCATCCCTTGTGCAGTTCCTTGTTGCCTTGACCACCCACTGGTCCTCTTCTAAGCCGGGAACCACACGGCTATATTTGTATTATTTTGCTTTTATGTTGTTTTATATGTATTATGGAATTTTACCTAACAATAAATGCTTTTATTATAAACTAGCTGTGCCCGCGGCTCTGCTCGCGTGAACAACAGAACCTCCTTCCATTCCCACTTCCAATCCCACTCTAACCACGCCCACTACAGCTCCAGATGTAGTCCTAACTCATCGCAATCTGAATTGCACCAAACATTACAATTATACTTCTTTGGTATATTGTATACCTACTAATGTATTTCCAAAATAATTTTCCCATAACTTTTGATTGAGTAAGCCAATTGCAATGAAATAAAGCCTATATGTTACTCCGAATGTTACAGACAAAAATTCCAAAAATAATCATAATGTGTTCTATTACTAACGACGCTAATGACGACCTCCGTGGCGGAACGGGTAGCTCTAGGACTGCCACGCCGGAGGTTGCGGGTTCGAATCCCGCTAGGGGCAAATGTTCGTATGGTGAATATGAATGTTTGTACCCAAGTCTTGGATGTTTATATATTTATTTAAGTATGTCTATCCGTTATCTAGTAACCATAACACAGGCTCCGCCTAATTTGGGACTGGATAATTGGTGTGAATGTCTGAGATATTTATTATTATTATTACTTATCCTGCCTTTTTCCCCCGCAAATATATGTGAAGATTTATTAGATTATAAATAATAAGTACTCACAGTACTGTGCCCCGCTAACCAGCAGCTCATACAACTGCAGCCAGCCCTTCCCCTTGAGGACGATCTCACATATGAACACATACACCACCCGGCTGGTCTCGAAGAGCGAGTCTAGTAGCAACCACGTGGTGATATTACGGCCAGCGTTCAGTGCTGTCGACCGGTTCAGGATTACGCAGCTGTTCAGGAACCCGATGATGGACGTGACCACCATCAGGCCTGTTATGAAGTAGTGTATACCTGAAATGTGTATTGATTGTTAATTTTCAAATAGATCTCCTTATGCGGCCAGGAAGACCTGGCGACACTTCGACCCTTCAGGTTCTTTTGTGCCAAACCCCTGACCACCAACGGTGCCCCAAGCTGATTTGGTGGACTTCACATACGCCTCAGAATTTCTTCTTTGGCATATGCAGGTTTCCACGATGTTTTCCTTCACCGAAAACCCTGTGTTATTATAAATAAACCGTACTAAAGTTTGGTAAAACTCATTGGCACGGGCGGGGTTTGTACCAGGGCCTCATGAACGTGAGGCGAGTGTACAACCAACCGGCTACCACGGCTCTTCAAATAGATAGAAAAACTGTAATGAAACGCTAACCTTAGATTTTAGACATACCAGGAGATTGCAACCTGAATAAACACATGCATGACTTGGGCATCACAGACAGGAAGAGAGCGAGACAGTGGAACACATGTTGCTACACAGTCCGCAACAGAGAATTGAAAACAGGTCTGACAACATCCTGACCTGGGCATCGAGCAACCTAATAATAAAAATAAACTTGTTTTACCAGGGTTAAGACTAAGTAAGGTCAGCAAATCGTTCACGGGGCAATGTATACGCTTCTACAACAAACTACCAGAGGAAATCTTAAATATGACGGACAGAAAGTTTAAGATTCACATTAAAAAACATCTTTGTGAGAAAGCCTATTATAAAATAAACGGTTATTTGAATGACAAAGATGCCTGGTACTAATGTTAATTCAGCTTCGCAAAATCTTTATTAATTGTATGCAAACTTGATTTTTAAAAGATCTGCAAATTGAGTGAAGTTTGTTGCGCCGTTTCTCCTTCACAGCGCTAACACCTAGGAAGCGGTAGTCGATAAAAAAATGACGTTTATAAATGTACCAAGTGTACTCATATGCAATAAATGATTTTGACTTTGACTTTGACCTGCAACAGTGTTGTTGTCAACAAGAACCGTCCTGCAAGAAGCTAGTATGGCTGGACTATAGCCATTGGGGCAGAGGAGTACAACTGACCTTCAATTGGTTATCGACTCAGTAATCATCTCCAATTGGATGACCGCTGAATAGCATTAATAATCATTCAGATTATAATCAGCATAGAAGCCTCCTGCTTAATCAAACAATACTAAGTTAATTTAGGACTCATGTGCTGTATTTCTGGCTAGTTTTAAAGCTACCACATTACCTACCTGTAATTTTATTTTATCGTAAACAGGTAGCTGAACAAACTGACTGTAAGGAATATACAAAAAGGTCCACACTTACCTAAGTCACTGCCGGTCAGCGGCTCCATATAGTACAGCTCTGGCTTTGTTGCACGAAGAGCTGACATTATAAATGCTGTTCCTGATGACATCTGAAATCCAATCTCTTGTCATACAAACTTTAAGAACAGACTCGGATCATCCTACATGTAAAAATGGACATGACTTTGGAGCTGATTTTAATCCTGATAAGGATGGGATTAAAGATAGATGTATCTTATTAAAGGGGCCAGGTATACCCAGCGACACTTCGCCCCTATGGGATCTTTTGCATCACCTATGAGTGTAATTTTGCCGTGTGGTTTCCGGTAGAGTAGAATAGGACCACTCCAACTCTTCCCGTGGATGTCGTACAAGGCGACTAAGGGAATACATTATAAAACATCAATCAGGCCTCCCCAACCCGTCTGGCCAGCGCGGGGAGTGTAGGCCAAATCCTCCGTCTATCTCCGGCAGACGAGAGAGGGTTGGGTTGGAGTGTACAAAAGGGGGTGCTATGGAAAAAATCTCGTGAAAATTTGTCCCGTTTTTGAAACATTTTCAAAAAAAAAATGTTAGCGCCCCCTTTTGTATACCCTAACCGAGGGTTGTGCTCCTGCAGTGGAGACAAAAATAACCTGATGATGATTATGATGAGTGTAATGTAATTTTTTTTAAATACTAAAGTACTATCACATTTATTTCAATTTGGTTCTATCGTAGAACTAACCCGGCCCAGGGCCTTCGCAACAGAAGAAAAATAACAGCGTAAAATTGATTTTTTACTCACCAAGAAAACTGCTGCAACGACGCGCACATACATTTTCAGATCTATCTTCGGCATTGTTTTGGATTGAGTTGACATTGAGAATTTGAGACGCGGGTAGACTCCCAATAAAATTACCTATGCAATCCTAGTTCACTTCATTTAGTAATTGCAGTTTTTCTTTCACCGAAAGCAAAGATAATATATACTAGAGCCAAAAGTAAATATAACAATCGAAAACCATATGATTTATGTTTACACGCTTGCCGTCGTGTTACCTGTTATTCTGAAGGTATTAAATATCTATAATTTCTACACTAACACTGGTGGTGTATTCAAATAAACCGTGTTGTACGGCTTTATTTAGTTTAATAATATTTCAGTTGTTATTGAATTACAAATAAAAAAAGCAGTGAAAAATGTCAAACGACTTCAGCGCCATCTATTGTAACCTGGTTGTAACTTGTAAGTATGATGCTTCATATTACTGTTGATAGATGGCAGGGTCACTCAGATTTGTTTATTAGTACCAATAGACGCGTACTAGAGGGCGGTAGGTTAGCTCGTTTAGAAATAAAATGTTTTAATGGATGAGTACATAGGTACAGTTGGTACATTTATATACAGCGGCCACCGCTGACCACCGCCTCCTAGGCGTAAGCGCTGTGACGAAGAAACAGCGCAATAATCTTCCGGCAACACATCTTACCTTTGCTTTACAAAAGAATTGTTTATATCCAGTTCTTCTGACTTAGAAGGCGTCACTATATTATATTATGTATGTCGTTATGTATATTTATAGCCCTAGCATAAAGATCTTTATTGTACCTTTGCATCCGCATCTTAATTCTCCTTTTCGATTCTTATTAACTATAAGGTTGCCTGGAAGAAATAGGCCGCCACTTGTGCATCTACTGTATATTTCTCCAGTGTATTTCTGTGATAGGTATGTATATATTCATTCATTTATTGCGTGGACAGCAGCGCCTCCAGTGTCAGGCCTAGTACAATACCCAATACATCTGCCCAGCGATTCAGTTGAACATGTCGGACTTAAGCTGCAGGCTACCAACAATTTACGTTTAACACGTCCACTGCTGGACATAGCATTCCAGTTGCATCCGAGGCTGACATCCCGCTAAAAAAACTTTTAATGCAAACAAATTTTACTTAATAATGATCAAATATCCAATATTTTGTAACACAGATGTCCTAGAAATTATTTTGAGACGGAAGCTCAAAGGTAGGGAACCCAAAGTTACCCATAATACTAATATATTTTAAATGGCGGCATTTTTTAAAAATTGCGGAAGAAAATTATGTTGTCCGATCTGTAGGGATTTTTAGGCATACTGCATGCTTGAGGAAAGCTGTTCTTTAATCATTTCTTTTTTTTATTGCAATAGAGACATAGCCATCTAAAGCAAACAGCCTACACTATCCAGTTGACTTTCATGGCAACACTGCAAATAGAAATGAATGTTAATTTAAATTTTGAAACATTCGTCGCGCGGAGATTAGTCACGGGTGTCGGCTGTCGTCATACGAATCAAAAGCCAAAGGCACTCCTCCGCGGCTGCAATTAAAAAAAAAACTTTTCGAGCGCCATCTCACGCCTGTCAACAAATTCATAATGAAATGGACGAATTTGCATGGCGGCGATATAATTTACGATTCCTTTTCAGATATAAAATAATTCGAATGTGCGTGGTCGTATAATTAATGGAAAACATTATTAAACTGTGGTGCTGTATTAATTATGTAAATTTAATTGAGTAATATTTTTACCAACTATTTACCATGTTCTAAAATTATATAATTTTTTTTACCTGCAAAACTCTCAATACTCTGTCGCTATTGTTTTCTTATTTTCCTTCTGAAAGGTTGCCTGGAAGAGATCGCTTTAATCGATGAGGCCGCCTTTGCTCCACTTTCTAAAAATCTGTACCTATTTTATTTATTATCCTCAATTTGTGTGAAATAACGAATTTATCTATCTAAGTATCTATCTATATCCAATCTTCCCGTTTTGCGCCAGGGACGAGCGCTCTATATTAAGATCATCAATCCGCCTGCCAGGCGTGGTGATTATGGCAAATCCCCCAATGGACAGCCCGCCAAAAGTGTCATTCTATTGGGGAGGCTTATGTTCAGCAGTGGACGTATTCGGCTGATGATTATTGAACACTGACAGTCCGAAAATTCAAAGTCGCTCAGCGGGCCACGGAAATAACTATGCTCGGAATTTCTCTAAGGGACATCATCCGAAATGTGGTGATTCGCCAGAGAACTAAAGTCTTCGACATAGCTCTAAAAGTGGTAGGGTAAACGAATTTTAGAGTGGCCCAGAGATCGGCACGCGCAGGGTGTGGACCGGCGACCTGAAGAAGGTGGCCGGCTGGATGGGGAGAGCGGAGGACGGGGTGCGGTGGCATTCATTGGGAAAGACCTGTCTGGGGACTTATAGAAGAGAAAAACGTACTATAACTTTTTTTTAAGTGCGGTCAATATCTGACATCAAGTGACCACTCACGCTTCACCAGGAGTGTTGACCAACAACTGTTTTGTGTGCCTAGAGTCTGCAACTACTATGGTGAAAGAACAAGGCAGTATTTGGTACCCAAAATTGTTAACACTATCCCACTAGGCATCAGAGGCAATGTAATCAACAAAAACACTTTCAGAATTAAATATAAGAAATATCTAGTAAACTTATTAACGTAACCTCAATATTTTTGTACTAATATCAAAATTAAAAACTTTGTAACTTTGCTTTGCTATTCACCATTGCGTAGTGATATTTAGTATTCTCTGCCATAGATGTGTATAAAGTAAGAGAGCTATTTCTGCCAACAAACTGTATTATACAGTTTGGCGGAGTTATTGTATGTATATTTTTTAAGAGATGAATAAATGATTTTATTATTATTATAGATAGTAAATTCAGAATTAATCTTGAGTTCTTAAGTGTTACTTACCTAGAATTTAATAGAAACAACCCCAATTTTAAAATTGTAATGTAATCTAGGGATGGGACGGGGCGCTACAGTCATTTATAATGGGCTCGCCACGCGCAATTATTACCCCATTCAATTGTGGCCACTCAATTCGATTGACTCGCCTCCGTTCCGTAGCAATTGATTCGATTATAAATTTACGACATGTTGCCCGTTATAAATTTCGTCCAATTGTGCAATTTCCAACATTTATTTCAATTTATATTTACAATTTGGTTGCGAATGGAATATTTATGATCAGTTTTATGATTATGCGTTTTTGACAGACTCAGAGCCTGACTAGATAACGGTTTCAACAGCACCGCCCGTGCGTGAAGAGCGTCAGACTTCTCGTCAATCATGTTAAGTCTTCATTATGTATATTGTAAGTCTTCAAAAAGTTTATAAATGAATGTAAAACTTATTGGTGGGCGCCACCTCCCAAAGAAATCCTATCAAGATAGAGCGGTGAAAGCAACTTGTTTACTTCAGTCTCGCGCGTGCTGTTTTTCGGACACAGCGCGCCCCTCGCGCGCACCGTTTATGCCTCGCGGTCACGTTTCTAGTGAGGAGATACAGTTATGTACTTAGAAATTGCGCAATATGGCATTTTTACAGATTTTTACCCGACCTTGATTCGGGGCGAAACGAGTAAGCGTTTGATAGTTTATGCAATATATTGCATATAGTAGGCATGCATGGCGTGTCTACTTCACCATTCTATCTTGATAGGATTTCTATGTCTCCTCCCTTATGGCATCTTATGGGACTCGATTTTTTTCCTTCATGGTATAGACATAGTGCCACGTGGGCACATCACACACTGTGTCGCACAGCGTCACACACAACATGCATTTAAACGCACTACAAACATCAACAAGACCTTGTTAACCGCGAACGGCCATCTTAACTCCATAAGAACCAAGATCTTGTTCCCTTGAACTAAACTCTTGTCCCCTTGCACTAACTCAACTTGTTAACTTGATCATGGTTTGGTTTCAAATAATCATAAAATGATTACTTTATATCTAAACACACAGCAAACATGAGAAAATTCCACTTAGTTGATCAGCATTTAGTTTTGTGTATGGCAAGCAAAAAAAAGTTTAATTAAGATTCAACAGCAATTGTAATCTTCGGAGTATTTAAATATCACAAAAACTTATTGTATAGTTAAATACTTTAGAAATTCAACTTTTTATTACGAAATCTGAGGGTGCCGACGGAACAATTTGTAGAATAAATGAGGATTATTTTTAGACATGATAAATTAATATATTTAAGTTGTTTATATATCGTATAAACCATTGGGAACCCATTCAAGTCTGGGCGGGCGACGCGATGGGCGGGGCGGAGAGGAACGAACTCGTGTTTACCAGTTCTGTTTAATAAACTATTATAAACTTAGTTGATGCGTTAAATTCTAGATGGGTTAACTTTTGATAGATTAGATTAGATTTATTTATTTCACTTATACATCTTAAAAATTCAATTTTACATGTCATTCTAGTATGGTAAAAGGGATCGTCATAAAATAAAATAATGTATAAATTACAATGTCAACAATTCAAATAATGTCATAGTATATAATATCAAAATAAAAATTTAAAAATACTCTTGGTATTAAATTATCACAAAGTAAATTAAATTAAACGTCAGAGGGCCCACCAATTTCATTTTTTAGAAAATTCATTTATGGAATAATATTTATTTTCCAACAAAAGGTTTTTCAGTCGTCGACTAAACGTTTCGTCATTGGTCTCGTTACGTAGATCTGCGGGCAGGTGTTCGTAGTACGTGGGGCCGATGACTTTATATTATAAGCTCGTACGTACCAAATATTTAAATAATTATGTTTACTTAACCCTGCTGTGCTATTTTACTCGTAGTAACTCAAAGGGAAGCAAAAACGTATTTTGAACGAAACTTTTTTTTCTTAATTTCATTATTATTAAATTTTTAATTTACTCGTCAACATAAGATCGGTCATCGTCGACAATATCAATATCGAAGTTGTTCAGGAGTACGTTAGACTAGGATAGACGATACAGTTGGGTAGGAACATGAAAATCTTTCATGACTTTCTTTGACGCCGACCAGTGTTCTATGACGCCGACAAAAATGCGTCTACCTTGACGAGTATGAACAATTTTGACACAAGTTTTAAGTCGCTCAGCGAGCTATGGAGAGGGCTATGCTCGGGGTTTCTTGATGAGGAGTTTCAACAAAGAACGAACGTTATCCTCCGTCCCATATCTCCTGTCTCCCTCGCCCCGATCCTTGTCCCGTCCGCCAATCCGAGGTCTGCCGTGCCGATGGATGCGTGTCCAGGGGACAGCTTGGTCGTAAGCGTGTCGACATTCCGTAGCTGGGGAAACTCTGGGCACTATTCTTAACGAGTCATCAGGGTCTCTAATGAGGTGGACAAGTATTTCTCTAGCTAACCGTGGACCACAATTTGTCTCAACACGAAGTCGGCGAGGTTGTTCGCTACACATCACTCCAAGTGGTATCACGAAAAGTGGACGAAGGAAAGTCGCTTTGCAACGTTTGATCGCGCAAAGTGGCTGCTTACCCTTCTGGGACCAGGGCGTGAGCATTATGTATGTATGTATGTATATACGTTATCTGTCACCCTCGTAATCCCATATACTAAGAAAATATTTGTACAAAACTGACCACAAACAATCTATAATCAAATTCGTATTGGTTTTGTTTCATTCGTTCACTCGTTACCGACAAGTGGTCAGCGCGCCACGCGTTGTCACTCGCCACCCCCAAACGATAATATTACCAGACGGAGGATTATAGACCTTTCTACCCGGGTATAACGGCTATAAAAGACAATAACGTTCTATAATTCTACAATACGTCGGTCGGTGGAAACTAATTGTTGAGCAATAAAGCGGTATGGTCATCCTGATGCAATCTACTCTATTACAAAAATAATGGTATATTATTGTGTTTGGCGTAAGGGGGCAGAACATCAAATGTTCCAAGTGCCAATCTCACCTGTCGCAGAAAATATAAGCTGTATATAAGGGAACCTATTTTAAATATTGAAGATATCTAAAGAAAACTACTATAATTTCAAAACATTTGCAAAATTATTATTTTGAAGCACCACAGGTATACAGCTTGAACGGCATGTCCATCATACTATGACATCATATTCCAAGTACAAGAAATATCTCAACTTACTTCGATAAGCCGTGTGGTTTCCGGTAGAGTAGAATAGGACCACTCCAACTCTTCCCGTGGATGTTGTACAAAGCGACTAAGGGAATACATTATAAAACATCAATCAGGCCTCCCCAACCCGTCTGGCCAGCGCGGGGAGTGTAGGCCATATCCTCCGTCTGTCTCCGGCAGATGAGAGAGGGTTGTGCTCCTGCAGTGGAGACAAAAATAACCTGATGATGATTACTTCGATCACTGGTTATAATGGAAAGATAACTGATAAATATGTACCTATTTTTACTGTTATTCTTAACTAGCTGTGCCCGCGGCTCCGCTCGCGTGGACTACTCACTCTCAATCCGACTTCGACTACGACCCTGACGCCCAAGCAAATTTACTTCATTAATATATCAGGTTCTAAGTGGCGTATCAAGATGAAACATGCACCAGATTTTAAGTTAGACCACCAGCAAGACAACTGTGAAAAATGCATCAAATTTCATTCTGTCGTTTTTGCGTGATGAGGTAACAAACATACATACAGACAAAAATTCTAAAAACAGTTATTTTGGCTTCTATTGGCCCTATAAAGACCCCTCATACACATTTTTCTACAATATCTCCCATGTACAGACATTGACCAGTTACGGTTTTATTATATGTATAGATTTTAGTGCAATCATCATCAGCCTTTAGACGTCCACTGCTGGACATAGGCCTTCCCCAATGAACGCCACCCCACCCGGTCCTCCGCCCTCCGCATCCAGCCGCTTCCGGCCACCTTCTTCAGGTCGTCGGTCCACCTGGCGGCGGGCAATAAAGAGTTTATATGTCTACTAGCTGGTGCCCGCGACTTCGTCTGCGCAGGATTAGTATTACGAGTAGCTTATATTAGCGTGGCGTAGAAAAGAACTAACATTATGACATTAAAATTATAATTTTATGGCGCACGCCAGAATAGCTCGAAGATGGTAGATGTTTTCCTACTTACTTGATATTTTGGACAATTCACACAATATCTTTATAAATTGTAGCCTATGTGTTATTCTGATGTATAAGCTATATTATTGTAAAGTTTCATTAAAATCCATTCAGTAGTTTTTACCTGAAAGAGTAACAAACATCCATCCATACTTACAAACTTTTGCGTTTATAATATTAGTAGGATCTATAATTGAGATCTAGAATATTGTAAGCTCGTCCCCTCGTTAATATGCAAGGGGTAGCGGTCATGTCAATAAGAGATGAATAATCGCACAGTGGTCAGGTCACACTCACAATGTTTGCGTACATAACTCATGTAGTGCCCAATGGGCCGCTCACACAGTGCTTTGTGCGCAAATGTCAATGGCAGATGGATGACAAAAATATTCTATTTATAACGATAATCTATTTATAAAATATTGTTTACTCAAACAAGCGATCACTATTTGAGTATTATGTATATGCATAACTTAGTGTAAGTGAAATCTATATTTGGTACTAAATGTATTATACTAGTCTATTCGGTCACTCTGGGGCTGGAAGAGATCTCTAAGTGAGATAAGTCTGCCTTTGTACAACACTTTATTCCTATTTGTTCCTTTTTGTGTTTTTGTTTTTTTTTTGTCTCCTTTACTTAGTAAAATTAAAAATACTTAGTTTTAATTGTTACAAATATTTTTATAAACATAAAGTCAAAGTCAAGTCAAAATCATTTATTGCATATGAGTACACTTGGTACATTTATACTCGTCATTTTTTTTATCGACTACCGCTTCCTAGGTGTTAGCGCTGTGAAGAAGAAACGGCGCAACAAACTTCACGCAACACATCTTTTAAAAATCAAGTTTGCATACAATTAATAAAGATTTTGCGAAGCTGAATTAAAGTTAGTACCAGGCATCATTATCATTCAAATAATCGTTTATTTTATAATAGGCTTTCTTACAAAGTTGTTTTTTAATGTTAATCTTAAACTTTCTGTCCGTCATATTTAAGATTTCCTCTGGTAGTTTGTTGTAGAAGCGTATACATTGCCCCGTGAACGATTTACTGACCTTACTAAGTCTTGGTAAAACAAGTTTATTTTTATTTCTTGTATTATAACTTTGACAGCTTCCGTGGCGGAACGTGTAGCTCTCGGACTGCCACGCCGGAGGTTGCGGGTTCGAATCCCGCTAGGGGCAAATGTTCGTATGATGAATATGAATGTTTGTACCCAAGTCTTGGATGTTTATATATTTATTTAAGTATGTCTATCCGTTATCTAGTAACCATAGCACAGGCTCCGCCTAATTTGGGACTGGATAATTGGTGTGAATGTCTGACATATTATTTATTTATTTATCTATTATTGTCACAGTGCCTTAAAAAGAGAGAATTTTTTTCTGACATATAAAATATTATCTAAAATGAATTGACCAGCTACTGTTAAATAAATGCATGCATTGTCAGCAGGGTACTGTTTCTGTTTTAAACATGTTTTTTATTATTTTAAACATGTTTTTTATTGTTTAAAACTGTTTAAATGGTTTAAAACATGGTTTAAAACATGTTTTATATGAAAAAAACTGTTTTTTATCCAACCCTGATTGTCAGGAATAATGAGTGCCAGCAACAAATAGTTACAAATTAGTATCGACAACTAGTTTCGCACGTATATCGATATACATTTGAATCTAGTCAGTATAAATGATCTAGTGATTTTTCCGTATCTCTTCAGTAAGTTTTTAATAGATTAGTAGATCAGTCATCAGAGTTTACAATTTAATTGAATAAAATTGCAGTTCGATCATATCGGCACATGTTCACCTCTTCCTCGACGACCTGTCAGCTCCCATGATCGATTGTAACCGATTGCCTTTCGATTCCGTCGTCTACACTTACATATTCGATTAGAATAATAAGTAACTTGTAATCGATTTATGTATTTTAGTGTTGGGAACTTAGTGTGGTATAATAAATTGAATAAGGACAGTAAAAAAATTAAATCTAATAAACATATTTAATAAAAAAAAATGATTTAAAATAGGTACATTGTATCAGGTGGATTACTAAGGCAAGAACTACACAAGCATTTCTTGTCGATGGGTGTAGACTATTGTACTGATCACGTGAGCGCTCTGTTCACATACAAATGGGCTTCCATTTCTGTGGATATTACTGTAATTTATATATTGTAATTTTTGTTAATTAAAGAAAAAAAATTTCGCTGTCTGTACAGTAAAAATATTTGCATAAAAATATATTTGGGTAATGAAAGCCTAAGCAAGCAAGCAAGTATTTTTTGGAATTTTTGTTTGTTTGTTTGCATTACGTGAATATTACTGAGCCAATTCTGATGGAATTTTTAGACAAACATAGGGCATAGTTCGGAGTAACATTTAGTTTTTATTTCATCACAATCGGTTTACTCAATCTAAAGTTATGCGAATTTATAATTTTCAATAATTTACAAGACATTAGTATCCACTATACAACGAAGAAGTGTAATGCTCAGCGAAATTCAGATGGTAATGAGTTAGGACTACGTATAGAGCGAACGAAAGAGGTGGCGGTGGCGGGTAGCGGGAGCGGGAAATATCAAAATCATTAATTTTGTACTAGTCAATGCGAGCGGAGCCGCGGGCACAGCTAGTGTATAATATTGTGTATATATTTCATTTCAAACCAATACTCATATAAAAACCAACGCATTTGCGTCTCGGTAATATGTACAAGAAAGGATCACCAGCAGCAAAAACATGTTTGTATCTATTACCACGTAAACTTTGCGGTCCACTTCGGAACACTATCTATTGTTTATTTTGTTTACGAGACGCAAATGAGTTTATTCTCATACTGATTTGGAATAAAATATATGTAGACCCTACTTCTAGGACATAGCTATGGGACTAAGAGAAATCCTCGATCTATGCGTGAACGTTGGCAACAATCATGAAAACATGAGAAACTCATTAGCTATTCATAGAATATTATCATTAGATAAATCTCTTTGGTAACTAGCGATGTCCCCGCATTACCATTGTCTTGGTAACAGTACATCACTCTTAGAAAAATGAATATATCCATTTTTCTAAGACATCACTACAATAAAAATAAAAAATAAACAATTTTAGCACGATCCTAATTAATCTTATAAGGTGAACGTTAATTTCAGCTTGCCTCTCAGCGGTTCCATGGTGTAACGGTTAGCACTCTGGACTCTGAATCCAGCGATCCGAGTTCAAATCTCGGTGGAACCTGTTCTTTTTGTTTAATATTTTTAACTTATTTTTCTTTTTTTGTTTGTCAAATTACGATGTAAAAAGTCTATAATCCATGGACGATGACTTATTCTTCAAAGTAGAGCGCGCCACGTGTCGGGCACGCGCCGTTTATTCTGACTCGCGTGTTTTATTTTATTTTTGTAGTTGGTAATGGGCAAAAATGTATAATTGCTTTTAGCCATTGTGTGCCTACTCCCTGGCTTTCTAGTGCTTGTTAACTAGAATGAAAACTGACGTTCTATTTGAAGCGCTCTTCATTAGTTTCTGAGCCCGTGTTCAGCTGATATTATTAGTTTTGGAAAAGGATTAGCGTTCGTATAAACTTGTATAGTAGAGGACCGTCTATATAATTGACGTTTTAACTGACGTTTAATTTAATTTGTGATATTTAATACCAAGTGTATTTTTATATTATATACTGACATAGATAGTATGTTATATACTATGACATTATTTGAATTGTTGACATTGTAATTTATTTTTGTATATTATTTTATTTTATGACGATCCCTTTTACCATATTAGAATGACATGTAAAATTGAATTTATAAGATGTAAAAGTGAAATAAATAAATCTAATCTAATCTAATCTATAAAAAGAAACGAAAAAGGCAAATATCTTAAAACATTTGCCAATCTCTCAAAACTTCTCTTAAGTTTCCGACATCGGTCTATAAGTACATTTCTTTACCAAAATATGGCTGACTGGAAGAGATCCCCAAGTGGGATAAGCCCGCCTTTGTACACACGTACACACACACACACACACACACACACACACACATACATACATACATACATACATACATACATACATACATACATACACACATACATATTTTCAAGTATGCCGTTAACAGCAATACCATTCACCTAGTATTTAAACTAGACAATGAATTCTGAACAAAATCTTCGTTAGCTTAGGTAATCGTCCTTTTTAAAATTTGCATTAAAATTAATCATAATTAATTAAGCCCATTAATTATGTCTTCATCTGTTTAATTCTAATATCTTAGGTCATTTGGACGAATGCTTTGGCATTTTGAAGGCTTCGTCGCACGGCCGTGGTTGGTGTCGTCAGGGCGACTAAGGGATTGCACCAGGGACGGGCAGCATCATTCTCCTGTGTATATTAAGATCATTACTACATCCGCCTGCCAAGCGTGGTGATGATGGCAAATTCTCCAATGGACAGACAACAAAAAAAAATTTAGTCTATGGGGAAGCTTATTCAGCAGTGAACGTATTTATAAATAAATTTTAATCGACAGTCATATACAAAATCATATATAAAAAAGATAGAACCAAATAAAATCAGGATTTTACAAATAAAAAAATCCGTCGAGGTGGGCACACTGAGGCTGGATACGTTCCCTCGCTGTATGACCAGGCTAATGCGCTGGCTGAGGACTGGCCAGCCCTCTGGTCACCAGAGGCCTCTATGGGGTGTGCGGAAATCGCCACACGCCAACGTATTTTGGCTAATAATGACGCACGCCCGGCAGTGGTCTATCGTCTTATCGCAAATGAGCTCACACTAGTATTACGGACTTATTTGCTTTGCCGTTTTTCCACTGCATAGTATAGAAATGCAGCCCTTGGCAGCTCTCGAGAAGGACTACGATGAGGTCGGCATGGACTCCGCGGAGGGAGAGGGCGAAGGCGCCGAGGAATATTAAGTTATTGCCGAACGAATACATTACCACTTCTATATAGATAGAAGTGTAGTGGTAATGATCAGGTTAGCAAATAAATGTAGGTCAACGCCACGTTAGTGACGCCTGCAGTAGTATAATATCGTTTAGAAAGTAAATAAAGAGTTTTTTTTGTTAGCTGCGTACACCCTGCTTATCACCATACATCACTTAACGTACCCATACGTTAAAGAAGTTTGATTCCTTGGTCACGTGAAATAAGAGATAAAACGTGAAAGAAATCTAGTTACTCGTACATAAGGGATCGTACCCAAACTACGTGACCCATTTTAAAAAAAAAATTACCTCCTCCCGCTCCTCGGTGAGCACCCGTAGTGTATGCCCCCTCTAGTTTTCAAGTAATAATGGATAAATATGGTTTTAAACCAATTTTGTATTCAGAAAGTTAAAGAAAAAAATTGCCCATATTTGTCTTTATTAATACGGTGCTTGCCGCGTGGCGCCAAGAGTGCGTGCATTCCTATAACTACAAGTAAAAAAAAAATATCAAGAAGAAAAAACTGTCATTTTTCAATCAGCTGATGTTCGTGTTGCCACCTGTGAGTTTAAAAAGCGCTAAAAACTGGGCACCAAAATCAAAATCAAAATCAAAATATTTATTTTCAAAATTGGAACACATAATTCTCTTTTTGACGTCAAATTCTGCCTAAATCTACTCCACTTCCACCTGTATAACCGAGGGGAAGAAGTGGCAACAAACCCAACGGCACAGGGCCCTACCTTTGATTTATCTTATTCATTACAATCATTAAGTCTACCTATGCTGAGCCATCAAGCACTCCATGGACTTTTATCATTTAAGTAGTCATCTAACTTATAGTAGGCTTTCTTGCACAGATTAACTTTTATAGAAGATTTGAATTTTTCTTCAGACAAGTTAATAATTTCATTCGGAACCTTATTGTAGTAACGCACGCACAGCCCCACAAAAGAATTATTGATCTTAGACAATCTAGAATGATGTATTTGAATTTTATTATTATTTCTAAGATTTAAATTATGCCTCTCATTATTTAAGCTGAGTAAAGAAAGGTTCTGTCTAACGAACATAATGTTAGCGAATATGTATTGACATGGCACCGTCATTATATTTATTTCCTTAAATAATTCTCTTAGAGAATCACGACTACGAAGCCCATAAATAGATCTTATTACTCTTTTTTGTAAAATGAATATAGAATCGATATCAGCGGCACGACCCCAGAGCAAGAGGCCATAAGACATAAGACTGTGAAAGTAGCTAAAATATACAAGTCTTGCTGTAGCTATATCTGTCAACTCTCTAATCTTTTTAACGGCATATGCTGCGGAGCTTAGCCGACCTGATAACAATTCTATATGTGGACCCCATTGCAGCTTCTTGTCAAGGGTTAGCCCCAAGAAAACCGTATTATCCACAAATGCTAACTTCTCGTTATTTAATATTATGTCATTATCACATGGTTTAACACCTGGAAGTGTGAATTTTATGCATTTAGTTTTTTTTGAGTTTAAAACAAGGTTGTTAGCAATAAACCATTCATGAACTTGCCGAAGGGTGTCGTTCACATCGTCATAGTTTTGGGCATGTCTATTAACTTCAAAAATCAGAGAAGTATCATCTGCAAACAACACAATCTTCGACATATTCTGCACCATGTACGGAAGATCGTTTATATAAACCAAAAAAAGGAAAGGTCCTAATATTGAGCCCTGTGGGACTCCTATTTTAATAAGAGATCCCTGCGACTTTTTACCGTTTATCTGAACCTTTTGAATCCTGTTTGTTAGGTAGGAGTTCAATAAACTAAGGTTTTTATTTTTGATACCGTAATGTTCTAATTTGAAGAGCAACGTTTTATGATCTACGCAATCAAACGCCTTAGATAAATCACAAAAAACCCCGATAGCATCGTGGTGTCGCTCAAAAGCATCAAAAATATTTTGCAGAAGAGCAGCACCAGCGTCCGTCGTCGAGCGGCCTTTAGTGAAACCAAACTGTTGGTCATGTAGAAGTTTGTTACAGTTGAAATGTACAAGCATTTGACTGAGCATGACCTTTTCGAAAACCTTGCTAAGTACCGGTAAGATCGAAATGGGTCTAAAGTTGCCAGGATCTTTTTTGTCTCCTGATTTATACAATGGTATAGTTTTACTTAGCTTCATTAGATCGGGAAAAGTGCCATGATCTATAGAGAGATTAAACGCGAAGGCAAGATATGGTGCTAAAATATCAATGATGGAATTACATACTTTAACAGACATACCCCACAGGTCTTCAGTGGTTTTTATTTTTATTTGTTTAAAGGACGTTATAATATCCTGTGGGTTCACGTGCCTAAATTCAAATTCAGTGATGCAAGAGGGAACGTTCTTTCGTAGAAATTCCGCTGAAAGAGCAGCCGATGAATTTAAGTTTTCTGTGGTCTTTAGTGGTATATTAGTAAAGAAAGTTTCAAACTCTTGAGCCACCTCGGCATTCGATGTTAACGTGCCGCGGTCAGTATTTAGGATAATATCGTTGTCGCGAGGTTTGGTTCTTCCCGATTCGCTATTAATTATTGTCCATACTACTTTCATTTTATTTTCCGCGTTTTTTATTTTTTTACTAATTAGATTAGATTTGGCAGCAATACAGACAGATTTAAAAATTTTAGAATAATTTTTTACATGTTCTTTAAAGTTGTAATCTTCGGGTCTTGAAGATCTATCTGCATATAATTGAAATAGTACGTCCATACTTTTCCTAATACCTATTGTTGCCCAATCACTGAATTTAAACTTAGTATTTTTTTTTATTGTAACTACTTTGAAAATATTATTGTATTCAGTTTCCAATGTATCAAAAAACATTGAAAAAAATTTATTTGGATCACTGATATCATAATTAAATTGAGGCAGTTTTTGAACCAACACATCAATGTATTCTTCAAGTCGACCAGCATCGGTAGACCTTTTTGTAACTGTGATGCTCTGTTGTTGACGAGCGTACGGAAAAGACACCAACTGTCCCCAGTGATCTGAGTTAAAAGATTTTATCGTTGACTTGTCATTGTATTCACAATCGCAAAAGATGTTATCTATACACGTAGTGGTCGTTGCCGTTACTCTGGTAGGCTCGAAAAACACACAATTTAGATTAAAAGATTTAAATACATTTAGAAACCTTGTACTGGTTTTATCTTTCACTAAAATGTCTATGTTGAAGTCGCCACAAACAATGATAGACTTTCCCGTTTTGGAAATTATTCTCAAAACATCTTCCAATACTAATTCTATTGTTTCAAACTTACTCCTATCAGGGCAATACGCGCATACCACAATGTACTTGTCCAGCTCAACACAAGATAACTCAATATGTCTCTCAACCGAGAGCCCAACCACATCTTTGCGTTCCTTGCATTTGATGGTGTTCCTAATTAGTATCAAAGAACCGCCGTGAATAGCAGACTCTCGGTTGTAAGAACTTACAATGTTATAATTATCGTAACTTACAAAGGATTGGTGTAATTGCCAATGTTCAGTTAGGCAGACAATATCTAATTGGGTTTTTTCCAAATATAATTCTAATTCTAATTCCTTGCTGCTAGAAAAGCCCCGCATGTTTTGGTGCATTATGTGAATAAAATTGGGCTTTTCTTTTGTCATAAGTGTGCTAGAAGATCCCTGCCTCTTATTTAATAAGGATAAGCTATCATTTGAGGGATTTTCTATTGTCACAGTATCTAGTCTAAAAAATGTATGAGTTTATTAGTTTTACAACTAACTTTCGTCATGCAATGTTGTATATTATAGGCTACCAAAGTAGCTAAATGTCTTTTAAATTTATTTGGCAAATACATGTTACTTTTAGTCAAAGTAAAATGGTTAATAAACTTATTTGTATCAAAGTACAAAATAGCGTCACTATGAATGCTTAACGCATTATATAAGTGTAAATTCATTTTGAACCCCCTCCCCCACCGTGGCCCCACCAGCTGCCCTGCTGTCAACCTTGTCGTGTGGGTTATCAAGGATCGGGCACTGGTGTCGTGCCTCGGCCGCAGCGCGGGCAGCCAGCGATAGGCGCTTACGGCGGCTCCGGCGCCTGGTGGAGCGAGTATCATCCCGCTGTTTGCCCCTGTTCATTTCGGCTGTAGATACACCGCCACCACTAGTACTCGATCGCGAGTGCGGCGGCGGCGATGCCTCCACAGCTCGGTCGCCCTGTTCACTACCAGTGCCATCTACTAACCGTTTATTGCACATAGTTAACTCGATTTCGCCACACGGCGCCTGAGTCACTGAAGTATCCGCGGAATGAGAGGTGATACACACGGACGGGGTTGGCGGTGAATAACCTGGTGGCCATTTAGTACATGAGCACTCATAATTAGTAATAAGAGATTTAAATCTTTCTTCATTATATTTACTTAACTCCAACAAGCCATCCATAGCCAGCACGTGTTCACTGGTTTCTCTCATTGCAAGTTCATATTTGGTGGTCATTGTTTCCAACGACTGCTTTAACTCCATGATTTCGGAACGCAGGCGCCGTGCGTCGCACCCGCAATTACTATGGCAGTCGTCAGATGTTAAGTCAATAGTCATGGTATTATTTATATTATTATTTTGTAGCACTAAGGGATTTATAGTGGTACTATGTTGTTCTGTGGATGAGACAGCGGAGTGGGATGTACCGACAAGTTCCCGGAACAGTGACTGTGTGAGCTGCATGTTCCGGTCTTCAGCCGTGTCTGTCAGATGTAAAATCTGGTCCTGAGCCTCACGCAGACTTCTTTGCAAGGTCTTCACACGATCCAGGGTCTCCTCAAACAGTCTGTCATCGCGGGTGTACTCGTCAATTAAACATTGAAGTTGGTCTCTCTGTGCAATTACATCCATGAGTTCGATGTGCATCTCCGCTATCTCATTCTTCAAAAATTTGTTTTTATTTACAATGTTAAAAATTTCCTTTTCACTATCTTCCCTTTCCTCTAACAACCGCTCATTCAAATCCCTAACCGATTTCAGTTCTGTCAGAGCTACTTTCAGTTGGCCTTCCAACTCACTGACATGTGCAGTTCTGCGGGTCAGCATTATGATTTATTTTATTGAATATAGCTATTAAAAAATAAAAAAAAATAAAGAGTTGAATGAGCAGTCGATCAGCTGAGCCAACTATCCGCTACAATAAGTGAGCTTGGACCAGCCCCTTACAATTTGGTAAAAACGCTACCGCTTATGGCACTTGTACCACACACACAAAAACAATACAATGTTATTATTATTATTATTATTTAACAGTTTATTGTACACACAAATTTACAAAGAACAACACAAAGAAAAGAAAATTATACAAAAGGATAAGCTTATTTCTAAAGAAATTTCTTCCAGCTAACCTGCGGTGAAGACAAGGGATTATGGAGAGGCAGTAGTCGCGTGTACCTACTATATATTAAATAATCATAGAACATATAATACAATAAGCATAAACTAATAAACTATAAATATTAATACAGATACATAAATATATATGTATATATAAATATATATTTGTATATATAATAAAAATATACCATATATTATTGACAGAGAGTAAGGTAGTGCTCTTTAACTCGTGATCTGAACAGAGAAATCGTCTGAGAGACGCGTATGGAGGGGGGCAGTGAGTTCCACAGCCTGACCGCATGAACAGTAAAAGAATAGGAGTAGAAGTCACTTTTATGAGAAGGAATTTTAAGAAGAGATCTAACGAGAGAACGACAAGGGACATCAGAGGGGCGGGTGAAAGTAAAGCGTTCCCGTAAGTAAGAGGGAGAAGTAGGGTTATTTAAAACGTTAAAAAGGAGACATAAGATGCGAGTATCCCTGCGAAGGCGAATTGGGAGCCACTTGAGCTTAGAACGAAACTGAGAGATATGGTCGTACTTACGTAGACCAAAAATAAAGCGAATACAGATGTTTTGAAGACGCTCAAGTTTGTTTAAAAGCTCCTCTGTGGCATCCAGGTAGCAAGTGTCAGCATAATCCAGAATGGGGAGAATGAGAGATTGTGCCAAAGATATTTTAGTTTCCAAGGGCAAAAAATTTTGGAGACATTTAAGTGTGTGGAAGGAGAAGTGAACCTTCCGACTTACTTCACCGACATGTACACCCCAGGAGAGATTGCAGTCTAGCATTACCCCAAGGTTCTTTGCAGTTTTAGCATAAGCAATTGGAGTTCTTTCAAAACACACCGGTGGTAAAAGCGAATAGTCCAGTAGCTTGCACATGTATCGACTGCCAATTATCAGTGTCTGGGATTTATTTGGATTCACTAATAGACCATACGACTTTGCCCAGATACTGAGTTTTACCAGGTCAGCATTCATAGCATCGATGGCACTATTAGTATCATCCACGGAAAAATGGCGATACAGCTGCAAGTCGTCCGCGTAAAGATGAAAATTGGAAGAAATTACCTTGGTGACAGAGTTGATAAATACAGAAAATAGAAGAGGAGAGAGAACGCCACCCTGAGGTACGCCAGAAGTGAGATCGCACCAATCAGAGAAGGTCTCCTCATAGCGGACACACTGCGAGCGACCCCTAAGATAAGAATTAAACCATGCGATTGCCGCAGGAGATACGTTAATGGATTGGAGGATCCCAAGGAGAAGATCAAAGTCAACAGAGTTGAAAGCACTGCTGAAATCGAGCAAGGTGAGGAGCGTGAGAGACTTATTTTCCATGGCCCAGCGAATGTCGTCAGTTACTTTCACAAGAGCAGTGACTGTGCTGTGGCCAGGACGGAAACCAGACTGTAGGGGATTCAGAAGGTTATTAATGTTGCGTGCGGTTCGAATACTAGAATTAGCGGATTTTTGGATTTGCTGACTTATAAATGGGTTCTAAATCGTTATGTAAATTAGTAAAAAGTGCTTTACGCGAGTAAATCACCCCTTACAATTCCACAATAGCACAATTTGTTTACAAAAACTTGTTCTTCCTACCTTCACTTTTTTATTATTGGCTAATTACCAATATAAACAATTAGTATTTGCACAGATATTACACCACACACTTAATAATACAACTAATTAACGATGGCACTGGTTATTTATAACTTAAAACTACGATTACTAGTTAAAAATAAAATAAATAGCGGAGCTGCCGTAATAACGACTTGTCGGTACAGCGCCCCCAAGCGGATTTTATATATACCATATTTGAATGTAGCTCGAAAAAACTCGAGATTTCCCTAGAGGATATATTGAATACGTGACGAAAATCTGACCCCCCCTCCCCTCCCTGTGACCAAGCGTGGTATTATGAAGACCCCGTTCCCCCCAAATGGGTCACGTAGTTTGGGTACGTTCCCTAAGCAATACTCAAAAATAATATCTCGTATCCATTGTCAATTAAACACTTTATTCCCCTCGCAGTCATTGCAAATCCTACTTTATAAGTAAATATACAGGATGGGTTTTAGTAGTAGGGTGGTAGGTTAGGGTGGGTGGTAAGGCAGGAGGGTGGAGGGTGATTACTGGGCGGCACGTGCTGCGCGTGAGACCGCGGGCCTAGCGTTTTCCCACGTACCTACTGGGCTGCGATGACATGGAGCCGCGGTTCGACGCTATAACTCGAGAATACTAAATATTACTAAGGAAGACACTCGCCTCCCCCCCGCCTGATTCACGTCTTTTTCACGCCTGATTCATTGACATTCGCGGTTGGCAGTAGAACTGGACTGTCGACGGTATAAAGTTACGTCGACACGTCTGTCTACCCATTTTATAGCTTCGATGAATTTATTCGAGGAACTCTTATAATTGTTTGTGATTTTGATTAAAATTATTATTACGTGCTTTTTTTAAAGTCATCATCATTATGTCAGCCCCTAGAAGCACACTGCTGGACACAGGCCTTCCCCAATGAACGCCACCACACCCGGTCCTCCGCTCTCCACATCCAGCCGCTTCCGGCCACCTTCTTCAGGTCGTCGGTCCCCTGGCGGCGGGGCGTCCCACTCTGCGAGTGCCGATCCGCGGTCTCCACGAGCGGGTTTTAAAAGTAATCATCATGAGGTTTTTTTTTGTCTCTACAGCAGGAGCACAACCCTATCTCATCTGCCGGAGACAGACGGAGGATTTGGCCTACACTCCCCGCGCTGGCCAGACGAGGTGGGGAGGCCTGATTGATGTTTTATAATGTATTCCATTAGTCGCCTTGTACGACATCCACGGGAAGAGTTGGAGTGGTCCTATTCTACTGTACCGGAAACCACACGGCAATTTAAAAGTAATGACTTGTAATTAATTGAAAATCAATAAATTATTATTGATGCTTCCGTCCCCCATAGGCTGCTGCATAAAAGCTGTTATGCAGCTTAAGGATTGGAGCCTGTACTCCTTGGGTTCAGGGTAAGCCACACCCAAGACACTCATTCGCCTGGCAGCTAGTGCATTGCATTCACACAGCAAGCTTCATCGTGTCGCTGTCCTCTCCACAGGCTCACAAACACACGCTTATTGAAGTACTAGCTGGTGCCCGCGACTACGTCTGCGCACGATTAGTATTTCGAGTAGCTTTTTTGTAGGACTATTTAAGATAAACATTTCCATCATACGTTACATATGTGTGACTCTAGCGGTTTTGGCAGCGCACGCCAGAATAGCACGCAGATGGTAGATTTTTTCCTACTTACTTGATATTTTGGACAATTCACACAATATCTTTATAAATTGTAGCTTATGTGTTATTCTGATGTATAAGCTATATTATTGTAAAGTTTTATTAAAATCTATTCAGTAGTTTTTACGTGAAAGAGTAACAAACATCCACCCATACTTACAAACTTTCGCGTTCAAAACTATTTCCGTCGACAGATATTTTCCGAATATTTCCCCAGGCTACTAGGCCAACGAGGCTGTTAAAAGTAGTGTCCATTAGCAAGGGCAACTCTAACAATAGATCAAGCACAACAAGTGGACAGTTCACCTTGTTAGCCGATATTTCGGCAGCAGACTGGGTCGGCGCACCCTCCCCGCCTCACGTACGTTTGTGTACACTGTACACTGTACACACGCCGCTGTCAGATTGAGTACAGTGCTTATATAACGACGACGCGACCGAAATATAGTAAATAAGTCAGTAAATAATTTATTTTTATAAATAACAGCATGCACGTAAACAATTATAGGGACTTAATTAAGGTTTGTGAAGTCTCGGGTCTCGAAACGTCTCGAGCCAAATTTCCCGGGACTTTCGAGACATTCCAGACATTTTAGTTTTGTATTAATTGTAACTCTTAATTTCGGGTATAGATTTTGTCTTTTCACATAGTCAAACCTAAAAATTAATAAATAGTAATTAATTAAAGTTTCCGGTAGAGTAGAATAAAAAGTCAGACAGACAAAATGTTAATTATTCATCCAACTTTATTTCATCACCTTCAAAGTATGCTCCTTCAGAAGCGACACACTTACGCCAACGAATAATCCAATCATCAAAACATTTTTGAAACGATTTTTTAATTGAGTACAGTTCTCGCCGCGAATTCTCCTTTATGTCTTCTATCGAATGGAAACGGGTGCCACGAAGTGGTAATTTGAGTTTAGGAAAAAGAAAAAAGTCGCATGGAGCCATATCTGGTGAATAAGGTGGTTGCTCAATGATGTTTGTGGAGTTTTTGGTCAAAAATTCATTCACAATGATGGCCTTGTGCGATGGCGCATTATCGTGGTGCAAAATCCAAGACTTTTCTTTCCACAAATCTGGCCTTTTTCGTCAAATTTGCTCCCTTAAACGCCGCATAATGCTCAAATAATATTCTTTATTTATAGTCTCACCTTCCGGCAAGAACTCTGAGTGCACAACACCGCGATAGTCAAAGAAAACAGTCAACATGACATTGACTTTCGATCGACTTTGGCGTGGTTTTTTCGGTTTCGGTTCAGTTGGAAGGCGCCACTCTGAAGCTTGTCGACTAGTTTGCATGTCAAACTCGTAAACCCACGTCTCGTCACCAGTAACAATGCGTTTCATGAATGTTGGGTCGGAATTGACTCGTTCTAGCATGTCCTCAGCGACTCGTAAGCGATTGAGTTTTTGGAGAAATCAGGTCTATTGGGACTAGCCGAGCGGCAACATGTTTCATACCCATAAGTGATTATTTAAAATGGTACGATCGATTCTTGAGATACAGAAAGTTCAACGGCTATCTCTCTCAAAGTTGAATGAAGATTTTCAGTCACTATTTCCTTCACTTTTGCGACGTTAACTTCAGTTGCAAACGTTGATGGCCTACCAGAGCGAGGCAAATCTTCCATCACTTTTCGACCGCTTTTGAACGCTTTGTACCACTCGTAAGCACGTGTTTTGGATATAGTCGACTCACCGTAAGCCTTCTGTAACATTTTCAGTCACTCCGAACACGAAATTCCATTGGCTATGCAAAATTTGAGACAAACTCTTTGTTCGATATATTTGTTCATTATGAAAATCGCAATATACACTAGATATAATATAACTAAAAACCACACTTTATTAAATATAAATAACAGCTGCAACTCAAACTGCGCGCCAAAATGGAAAAAAAGTAGTGCCAATCCAACAACAACAAAAAAACAATAATATTGAATTTGGAACCATAAACAAATCATCCATTCCCAATACTTTTTTGACTGAATATATATATACCTAATGATTGTCGAGTGTAAGGTTTAATATTATAAAGCGACCGACTTGGTGAGTTGGGGCATTGATCGGCCGGCGCTAGATCCGAGCGGAGGTCTGTAGACTGTGTCAATTATATATTGCGAATTATTGAAGAAGAAAATAAAGAGTTATGTATTATCACATGCTGGAGTTAGAGTGGAAATACTTATACTTGTTTTAATTAAGTTCGTGAGTTAGTTAAGCGAAGTGGTTGACTCGATCAGTTAACTTGGTAGAGCACAATAATGTAACGGCATTGACGTGGTATTGAAATTAGAATAGACATTGAATTCTGAACAAAATCTTCGTTAGGAAAGGTCCAAATATCTGCATGTGTAAATATCAAAGTAATTGTATTCAAGCTCATCCTATCCTACTAATATTATAAATGCGAAAGTTCGGATATTTAGATGTTAGGATGTTTGTTACTCAATCACGCTTCAACTACTGGACGGGTCGTGATGAACACACATATAGGTTAGGTCCTGGAATAGGACATAGGATATCCGTAGGAGTCCGAAAAAAACATCTCATTCCCATCGAAACCTACGCGGACGAAGTAGGGGGCATAAGCTAGTACCTACATAATAATTATTTATTACTCTAAACTATTTTTGCGATGCCGTTTTTTCACTAAAGTACAGAAATCTAGTTTCTTATAGAACGTCATTGTGTAGGTATAGGGCTATGAAATGCCTCGAATGCGGCGAGTCGTGTGATTTCCCAAGGAGCCCGATATTGGAAAAGATCACGTTACACGCTTTCATATAAATTGAAATGGCATTCTGAAGGACTTACAACAGCATAAAAATATATTGAAAATATTTTTATTGTTCGCAGCAACGATCTCTATGTACTACTAGATGGCGCGTTCCAAACAATCGTTCTGTTCCACGCAAGGAGCCACAACTCTTTCACATTCACTTTGAAACTTGTGCAGTTACTATTCAGAACATTTAATTATTTACTAAATATTGACATTATTTAACCGTCGCGTCAATATTTAGTAATAATTAAATGTTCTGCGTAGTAACTGCACATGTTTCATTGTGAATATGAAAGAGTTGTGGCTACTTGCGTGGAACAGAACGATTGTTTGGAACGCTCCATCTAGTAGTACATAGAGATCGTTGGTTCGCATACATTTATTTATGACTCCGGGGAATATAAAATCTTCATAATAAACCCCTCACTCCCCCGACACTCCTTACAACCAAACTACTACAGGAGAACTAGTCCGTACAGGTTTGTGTGGGTGTGCGTAAGTTATTGTAGGGCTAATGCACCAAGAGTGCGAACAAAGTCGATGGAGAGAGGGACAAAGTGCTTCTCTATCTAACTTATTTGACCCACTGAGACAGAATAGAACTTCTATTGCTAACGTTTTTCGGTGGCCTGCTATTTAAATTAGTTGCCTGTACATAGACACCTCTCTCTCTCTCTCTTCTATGATATAGACGATGGAGTGAATGCGTACATACTCATAATACTTATAAATGTTACGTATACGTGATATTAAAAAAAAGTTCAAATGTTATTCTTGAGTATTCTAGTCTCACGCACGACGCCTAGTCCCTTGGGTAAAACTAGGTCAGAAAAAGTAATTTTCATACTCTTGTATCTCATACACGTTCGTACACTTAAGGACAAAATATGGATACACATCGCTAAAAAAATATAGATACTGGAAATATCAATTAACGTAAGGGACAACATGTGAAAAACAACTTGTTTATATTGTTAAATTCAGAATTCACTTATAACTGAATTTATATCGTTAAAGATCATAGAAAATCATGGAATTTCTGCTCTGATTGACATTTAAATAGCATCAAAAACATAAAGTTATTCCACATAAATCGATATTTTCGGTATCGATACGTATTTCTCGTCAGCTTTTAATATGTACTCAAATTTGTACCTTGTCACATTGACATACGGTTATAAAGTGTGAGTATATTGAAGAAATCGTGGCCCACCACACGGCTTCGCGCTTGTAGGTAGTAAGAATCGCAGCTTGTTTTAAATTCATGTGTGTTTTTTAATCTAGAACCGTTATAATCCGTGATCACGAGTAAATATTGTACTAATAACAAATAATAAATAAATAATGTGTGTTAATAATAAGTGAAGATGTTTCCATTAAAATAAATATTTATGTACCTAAAATCCATCTTCTTGTGCAACCAGAGGACCTCGCAAAATGTACCTCGCCCACTACAAATTGAGGTCTTGCCTATTGTATACTTTTTTTTGCTCGTAACTGTACGTACTTATCCAATCAACCAACTTTATACGCAAAGCTCGTGTGTAGTGCGATATATACTTTAGTTTATAAGAAAACTTTGATAGGCAGTTAGCTAGATAATTACATGTTTGGCCTTATTCCGTTAGATTAGGTAGCTCCTACCTGGTCTGGAGGCCTAACGCCGTAAGCATTTTGGCTAACATAAAAGGCTTCTAAAGGAAAAGTCCAACGACCGTCGAGCCAGATCCTTTTTTATCAGCCGCATCATCCTGGACATGCAAAGGGGTAACGCAGCGAGCATCCTCGGTGCTGTTCAAAACTCTGCAGAGCTGGAGGAGATATTCTATCAGTAGAGGGGAGTTTCAACGCAACGAAGACCAGTTACATTATAAAACATCAATCAGGCCTATCCGACCCGTTTGGCCAGCGCGGGGAGTGTAGACCAAATCCTCTATCTGTCTCCGGCAGATGAGAGAGGGTCGTGCTCCTGCAGTGGAGACAAAAATAACTTGATGATAAATTAAATAAAACAGTGATATCGTCTACATAATGATGATAATAACAAGAATGCTGTATTTTCTGCGGAAATCTAAATATATAAACCTAAATAACTACTCGACCACACATTGGATGGTTGACCGTAACATGGCATTTAATTTATATAAAGTTTTGGCAAAAATAAATATTTATTTTTACATAAGAATTATCTGTTAATACATCGAATCACAGAGACACTTTTATTTTGCAGAATAATATCAGAATAGTAGAAGCCTCTTGTATTTTTCATGATATTTGTATGTTATTGAATTGTATTTTTGCATCCAGAATTTTATAGTATCCGCGTCAGAGAATCGCTGAACGACACGGCACGAGGGCTGCATCGCGTCTTCACATTTCCCCCTTTCTTACCTCTGCCGCGGCACGTGGCGCCCCCAGTCGTCTGCCCCCCCCCCCTCCCCCCACCTGCGTCTGCAGATAGTTTATTATATTTCTTACACTTATCTAATACCATTTGTTGTGTAGTTGGACCTGAGCGAGAGATGTTGTGGATTAGATGAGACATACCGTCGACTGAAATTAAATTGGCGTATGATAAATAATGCCAAAATCTGTTATAAGCTTCCCAAACTCAAATTTCAATTCTCTACAGAATTGTATTTTTAAAAACTTTGAAATTAAATAATTCTGTCCTTTGACATGATTTATAACAGTAGTTACAGTCACAAAGTTCCACCACGTGGTTGCTACTAGACTCGCTCTTCGAGACCAGCCGGGTGGTGTATGTGTTCATATGTGAGATCGTCCTCAAGGGGAAGGGCTGGCTGCAGTTGTATGAGCTGCTGGTTAGCGGGGCACAGTACTGTGAGTACTTATTATTTATAATCTAATAAATCTTCACATATATTTGCGGGGAAAAAAAGCAGGATAAGTAATAATAATAATAAATATCTCAGACATTCACACCAATTATCCAGTCCCAAATTAGGCGGAGCCTGTGTTATGGTTACTAGATAACGGATACACATACTTAAATAAATATATAAACATCCAAGACTTGGGTACGAACATTCATATTCATCATACGAACATTTGCCCCTAGCGGGATTCCAACCCGCAACCTCCGGCGTGGCAGTCCGAGAACTACCCGTTCCGCCACGGAGGCCGTCAAAATTAATTAAATTAATGTTTGTTTATCGTTTATTATTGTTTTATGATACACAATAATTTTATTAAATTTTTGTTTATATTTAGTACATGACTTTATATCAGTTTCCTGTTGATTTGGACGCCTAGTCGTTATTTGAGCGGTATGACTGATAAATTGTTTAGAATTTTTATTAAATCAAGGGTTAAATTTAAGAAGGCATACAATAACCCCATGGATCGGTGGCCGCGTGTTCGCATTGGATTCATTATTTTCGTCGCTTGCCTTTCTAAGTGACGTAACTGAAATTTCATGAAGTTGTTCAGGGCAAGCGTTATTCGGAATAACGCTTGTCAAAGTCAAAATCATTTATTGCTTATGAGTACACTTGGTACATTTATACACGTCATTTTTTATCGACTACCGCTTCCTAGGTGTCAGCGCTGTGAAGAAGAAACGGCGCAACAAACTTCACGCAACACATCTTTTAAAAATCAAGTTTGCATACAATTAATAAAGATTTTGCGAAGCTGGATTAACATTAGTACCAGGCATCTTTGTCATTCAAATAATCGTTTATTTTATGATAGGCTTTCTTACAAAGTTGTTTTTTAATGTGAATCTTAAACTTTCTGTCCGTCATATTCAAGACTTCCTCTGGTAGTTTGTTGTAGAAGCGTATACATTGCCCCGTGAACGATTTGTTATAATACAACTGTACCCAAAGGAGTAGCTTAAAATAAATAAATATCTCAGACATTCACACCAATTATCCAGTCCCAAACTGTTTTATAATAACAAGCTAGTTTATAATATCTTATTAAAAACTGGCTGTAATATAATATCTTATTATAAACTGGCTCCGCTCGCGTGAACTACAGAATCCGCTCCCGCTGCCGCTTCCGCTTATATCGTAGTAACTATTAAGTAATCTGTGCTTTAAGGGTAAGACCCAGGGCGAGCAGCGCGGCGGATTTTACGTTGACAATTAATAATCATCTTTAAATTTGGTTAAATAAAGTTCAAAATCGGATCGCGAGTATACACTGCTATCCGCTGGATACATTTTACTCCTCCATGCAATTTTGAACTTTATTTTAACATTAGTAAATACTATTATTAACTGTCAGCGAAAAATCCACGGCGCTGCTATATGAATGCAAATCACCTAGACTACAGAGATGAGAGGTAGCGATTGGCAGGTGAGGTGAAACTAGGGTTGTCAGATACAGGTTTATCATTTCTTGGACATTTCTGAGGTTACGAACGGAGTTGGATTCCAAGTTCGTCCAACACCATTTGTTGGACGACCGATAGAAAAATATGTTAATCGTAATCATATTTATTGGTAACAAAATTACAAGTCAAAAATCTTTTTAACAATTAATGTCACATAGGTAACAGATAGTAATTAATAAATAATGTCATAAATTCACAAATGTCAAGTAATATACTTTGAAACATCTTTCAGGAATTCGTCAACTGAGTAATAAGCATTAGAAATAAGATTTTTTTTTAATTTATTTTTAAATATGCTGGTGGAAGCCGCACTTTTCACGTCTCGGGGTAAACTATTATAAATTGTTGATCCGAGAACATATACCGACCCTTCGGATTTTTTTAGCCTGTGACAGGTAGGTTTTAGTTTATGCCCGCTCCTGGTCGGGTATTTAATATTAAATATTTAGTATTTAATTACTAGCAAGGTAGTTTAGTGGCATTTTTAAATGAAAATGTCTGTATTTTAGCTAAAAACTATGTTACCTAACATACACTGTCGGCCCCGTAGCCTAGTCGGTAGTACACCTGCCTGCGAAGCCCGGGGTCGCGGGTTCGAATCCCGCTCAGAGCAAACATTCGTGTGATGAGCAATTGTGTTTGCCTTGTGACTGGATGTTATTTATATATCATGTTATGTATTTATGTATGTATATCAGCTGTCTGATACCCATATTACAGGCTCTGCCTAGTTTGGGATCAGGTGGCCGTGTGTGAAATGTCCCCACATATTTATTTATTTATTATAAACATACCATATCATACACTACACTAGTTAATTACCAAACTTAAAACAAAAATTTAGCACCTCTGTCGCAAATCGCGGAAATTAGTTACTAAATGGGATGAACGAGTGATATTTTGTAACTGGCTTCGAACAGGGATATTACATTTTCCATTTCATAGCCAGTTACGAAATTTGGTTAGCAAATGGAAGAAAGGGCCTTGGCCGCCGTAGTGTAGTAACATTAAGAAAAATAAATAGTATTAATAGAATAAGGCAAAACAGGTAGTACTAGAATTCCTACTCTCAATGACATACTCACAAACAGAAAGCCTAATTAAGCAACTCATTTAATCATACACCACACACATACACACACAGACACATACACAAATACATCACACATACATTATTCTCATAATCTCCACAGAACCACTCACAATCACACTCTCTCACCCTCCTAATAATATTATAACTTTCTTTTTCCTTCTAACAATATTTATTCTGTCCCACAGTTTTCTATGTAACCTGTAAAGTCAGGCTCCCCGATACAGATTGCATGGTCTAGTGTGGGAGCTCTAATATGTATTGTCCTGTCAATTTTTATATTTTAACTAGCTGTTGCCCGCGACTTCGTCCGCGTGGATAAATTAACATCACACATTATTATGATTAAATTATAATTCCGCATGAAAATATTTTGCAGGAAGTTGAGGTATGTTTTCTCTGATTCTTAGAACAAATATTTTATCGGAAGGACATATGCCTTTACCCCTCCTCTTAGTCTCCTCTTCCCCCTCGCATTTCCCTCCCCGCGTCTTCCCCTCCCCCTTTCGCCCTCTCCTTTACCCCAACCTTTCCCCTACATCTCCTCCCAACCGCTCCCAACTCTCCTTCTCCCAAACCCCTACCTACACCCAGAGGGATGTGGGTAGAGGTTTGGGAGAAGAGAAGGGGAAGGGGAGGGGCTAGGAATGGGGAAGGTAAAGGGGAGAGAGGGTGAGATTGGGAGGGCTAGGACTTTTCCTAGCCCTCACTAACTTATCTGGCATTTTGTTATTCAGTTATTTGGATATGCAAAATCTTAGTTCTTTGAGGGAAGGAAGGGAATAGGGAATGGGGAAAGAAACGGGTAGCGGGAAATGGGGGGAAGGGAAAGAGAAGGGGAAGGGGAGGGGGTAGGAATGGGGAAGGTAAAGGGGAGATAGGGTGGGAGTGGGAGTGCTAGGAAGAGTTTTCCCGTTTCCTGCTACCCGTTCCTTTCCCCATTCCCTTTTCCCTTCCTTCCCTCAAAGTGCTAAGTTTTTGCATATCCAAATAACTGGATAACAAAATGCCAGATAATTTAGTCATCGGTTACAGAGCCATTATTGTATAAAGATTTTTTTATCGCGATGTGTGGTAATACCCAAAAATAAACTATGCAACAGCTAAAATATAAATAAACTATAAATAGGCTATAAAATATTTAAAGATCTGTCACATTCCGCAAAGTTTTTTTTCCATGAACAGTAACGTGTAACTGCACTTTCATACTAATGAGAAGAAATGAGAGTTCATCTTCTGGATCAGTCTCTTGATATTTTATTAAGATACAAATATACCAGATTGTGTCCTGAACCCTAAACTATTAAACAGTGAAAACCCGGGCAAACACTGTTCCGTAGTTTCCAAGATTACAAACAACATACGTCATACGTGAAATTTTTAATTTATATTTTTGGATTCCACTCTAAAGTAATGTCTGGGGACTGTCTCCCGACCATACGTAGTACAGAGTCGGGCCGGCCTTCACCTCATCGGCAGTGGTGCTCCGCGTCACCACCGGCAACGACTGGCGAAATTCACCGCAAAAGTAAACCGTGATAGCACCCGTCCCACGATTCCCCCTCCTATTTACACTTGCTACAGCTTTCTTGTGCGCCATAGTGCACTCATCCCAAACGATTATACAGAAGTCCTGGATCACCCCGGTTTTGTCGCTGTTACTTGACGTGACACACTGGAGTTTCTTTGCTGTGTAAATTGATGGGAAATAAGGAGGTATAAGCTGTTTTACCGCCAGGAAGCAGTGTGGCCGCGATCCCTGAGGACGCTACTGCGCGGGCGATTTTCCCTTGCCGTCTGATTTTTACCAGAATTTTGCCAGTGAGAAATGATTTTTCCGGTGCCTCACGGTGCATCAAGGGAAAACGTTCTATTTGCCCAACAGTGATTCTTGGAAAGATTACCAACTTATAACTTACCATCGCTGACATTTCAGCTGTACTGTAATCGGTTTCCGAAGTGTACACGCCATTTATACCCGGTACAAATAATCCGCACGCAACGGTCCATGTAGCGTAGCGCCGCCGAACCATCTTCGAGCATACATAGTAAGGCAGCGGTTTAGTACCCTCTCATCAGATATATCCATGTCCACTGGGTTCAAGAGCCCACAGACCATAGCGACAAATGGCGCAGACGTCACTTACGAATGCATCACCGAGAGTTTCGTCCCAATTTCGGTCGTCATCCAGAAGGTGCCTTGCGCTACGGGCCGCGTGGGACGTAGAGTGTTCAACACTATCCACCGTTTGAGCAACGTAAATGAGGAAGCGCCGTGGATAGTGTGCAGTAGCATAATTAATAGAATTCACTGTTACTGGGATGAACAGTGTACACGCGGCCTAAAGTGTGCTCTGTGTGACACCCGTGCCCCATCCTCCTATTGCCCCGTCGACGTCGATTAAATAAACCTCTATGTTTGTTTGTTAAATGTGTAGTACGACGGCACCTGGTTATATATAATATACTTTTGGCAAAATCATCTTCTTGACACAGTCTGAATAACGCTAGAAATGTGTTTTGCCGAGGGTTTTCAAGACGTTCCCTGAATAAATACTTTTCCCCAATAGTCTCTTTTCAGTTTTCTCAATTATAATTTCCTTTTTACCTCAGTTTTGAAAAATGTATTGCAACAAAGATCAAAACCTGCTTTAGTAGACCTCTGAAATAGACCATATTTGTACAGTACTAAAGTTTTTGGTAGCTGGTTTACTATTTCTTAGACATATTTTTAGTTTTTTTTATATATTATGTTATTCCGGGATATACATTGTCACGGTACAAAGTTTCGGCAAAATCCGTTCAGTAGTTTTTGCGTGATGCCCTAACAAACAAACAAACAAACAAACAGACAAACAAAAATTTTAAAAACTGTTCTATCATGTTTAGTTACTTATTTTAAGTCGCCCTGGTTGGTTTTTTTCCTTATATATTTAATGTACAGACTTTTTGCATTTACGATTTTATTATATGTATAGATAGTACTCAATTGATGTAATCATACAATTTTAAGGATGACTGTAGAAATCTATGTATATGGTAATTTATAATAAACTATTTGAATTTGGGAATTTCGGGGCATAGTGTAATTACTGGACACGGGACCAGAGTCACAATCAGTCAGACCAGATCAGACAGTTTGAGTTGGGGACTACCTTTCACAACATCATGGCATCCCTTATTTTTAAGTTAATGTACCTAATAAATGATTTTATGTAATTTAATTAATATATGTATAATCTAATAAATAAAATCGTAAACTTCGCGTGTCTGTACATTGAAGATATTTGCAAAAAAAAATAATTGAGGGGTCTAAGGATAAGCAACAGAACACATTTCGATCATTTTTGAAATATTTGTCTGTTTGTCTGTGAGTTTGTGCATGCATCACTTAAAAACTACTGATCGGGCTTTGATGGACTTTTCACAAAAACATGGGGATTAACTAACTTAACATAACAACCGCTACATACCAAACTTCACACGTGTACTGAACTGGATGCCCGCCAATGCTCGTGTGCTGAGCTCGAGGAAGTAGCAAGTGTCAGGTATCTGGGAGTCATGATTGATGAGCGTTTAACGTGGGACAAACAAATAGAGACTCTGTGTAGTCGTGTAAGGAAACTTATGCATATATTCAAGCAACTTGGCCACGTAGCAGACGCTGATACATTGAATATGACATATATTGCTCTCTGCCAATCAATTATACTCTACGGACTGGTTACATGGGGCGCTGCACATAAAACCTCTATGATTAAAATTGAGCGTGCCCAAAGAGCAGTACTTAAAGTAGCTTATAGAAAACCGTACCGATATTCCACTGATCTTCTATATCAGGATTGCAAATTTCTACGAGTAAGACAACTCTACATCTCCTCAGCAATCCTAAGGTTTCATAAAAATGCTAAAACAATAGTTAAAGATCCCGCTGCACGACGTATGAGATGGATATCACGTACAGCTCGCACAAGTTTTGCGCAAAGGTTCTACAGCTTTTTGGGTCCATTTCTTTATAACAAAGCAAATGATATGCTTAATATAATAAACCTAATTAAATCAAAATGCAAGAAAGTTTTGTTCACTTGGCTCTTTACTTTGGACTATGATAACACTGAAAATATAATGGCAACGGATGTCTAAACAAATACTTGCACCATCACCATGAACATGATATAAATATGATATGTAGTACATAATACTGTATTATATAATATTACATATATATAAATACACCCCCCCCACACACACACACACACAAATCCACAGACAAACACCCCCCCTCATATCCACACACAACCAAACATACACACCCATTGATCCACACACACACACACATTGCTAAATCAAATGCAAACAGTGTAGCCGCACAACACAGGGTACCCTAGTGTGGGGTCTAGATGTATCTGATAGTTTCTGAGATACTTTATGTACTAATTGTATTATGAGTTGTACGAATTGTTATGAAAAACGAAATAAATTATTATTATTATTATTATTATTATTTAGTCTTTATTTCATCGCAATCGGCTAACTCAATCAAAAGTTATAGAATTTTTTTGTTTTGAAATACATTAGTTACGTGAGGTTATTGTGCAATATATTGCACATAGTAGTATTTCCGTACTATTCAGATGCGATGAGTTTGGACTACATTTGGAGCTGCGAGTAGGAGTTGGAATGGGAGTGGGAGTAGGAGTAGGAGTAGGAGTGGAGTAGGAGTGGGAGTAGGAGTAGGAGTGGGAGTGGGAGTGGGAGTGGGAGTGGGAGTGGGAGTGGGCGTGGGCGTGGGCGTGGGCGTGGGCGTGGGCGTGGGAAAAGGGGAGTGGGTGTGGGAGCGGAAGCGGGATCGCAAGCGAAAGCGGAAGCAAAAGCGAAAGCGGGAGAGGAGGAGAAGCGAGAGCGAGAGCGGAAGCGGGAGCGGGAGAGAGCTCGGGAGCGGGACAGGAGCGGGAGCGGAAGCGAAAGCAGAAGCGGGAGGGAAGCGAAAGAGGAAACGGGAGGGGAGCGGGAGCGGGAGCAAGAGCGAGAGCGAGAGCGGGAGCAAGAGCGGGAGCGGGAGAGGGCTCGGGAGCGGGAGCGAGACCGGAGTGGTATCGGAGCGGTACCGGAGCGGGAGCGAGCGGAAACGGAAGCGCCAGCAGAAGCGGAAGGGAAGCGGAAGCGGGAGCGGGAGTGGGAATGGGAGCGGATTCTGTAGTTCACGCGAGCGGAGCCGCGGGCACAGCTAGTCTAATAAATAAAATCGTAAATATCGCGTGTCTGTACATTGAAGATATTGCATAAAAAAATTGGGGGGTCCAAGAATAAGCAACAGAACACATTTCGATCATTTTTGAAATTTTTGTCGGGAGAGGGTTCGGGAGCGGGACCTGAGCGGGACCGGAGCGGGACCTGAGCGCGAGCGGAAGCGGAAGCGCCAGCGGAAGCGAAAGCGGGAGGGAAGCGAAAGCGGGAGGGGAGCGGGAGCGGGAGCGGGAGAGGGCTCGGGGCAGGAGCGGGAGCGAGACCAGAGCGGGAGCGGAAGCGGAAGCGGAAGCGCCAACGGAAGCGGGAGGGAAGCGGAAGCGGGAGTGGGAATGAGAGCGGATTCTGTAGTTCACGCGAGCGGAGTCGCGGGCACAGCTAGTGTGAATAAATGTAATATATAATATGTTGTGATTGTTAATAAATAATTTTTCTTTCTAAATTCAGGGATTTTCTATTTGGCAACCCTAGGTGAGACCCACTCGACTTTGAACTATGACAAAGGGGCGAGAATATCGTGTGTAAAGTACCTTTACATGATTCTTTTGTCCAGCAAGAGACGCCATACGGCAGGGCGGAATCAGGAGTTAAATTTGGGGGGCCAGCCTTCATTTTCAGAGAATTTAGAAGCTTTGAGTAAAACCTAAGCGACTAAGGGAATACATTATAAAACATCAATCAGGCCTCCCCAACCCGTCTGGGCAGCGCGGGAAGTGTAGGCCAAATCCTCCGTCTGTCTCCGGCAGATGAGAGAGGGTTGTGCTCCTGCAGTGGAGACAAAAATAACCTGATGATGAGTAAAACCTCCACTCACTTACTAAACAAGAAGAGCCGTGGTAGCCGGTTGGTTGTGCACTCGCCTCACGTTCATGAGGTCGTGGGTTCAAACCCCGCCCGTATCAATGAGTTTTACGAAACTTAAGTACGGTTTGTTTATAATACCACAGGCTTTTCGGTGAAGGAAAACATCGTAAGGAAACCTGCATATGCCGAAGAAGGAATTCTGAGGCGTGTGTGAAGTCCACCAAATCGGCTTGGGGCACCGTCGGTGGTCAGGAGTTTGGCACAAAAGATCCTGAAGGGTCGAAGTGTCGCCAGGTCTTCCTGGCCTCCTAAGAAGATAAGATAAGATACTAATCATGACAGACGAAAAATGATCTATCATCAGCCGAAAACGTCCACTGCTGAACATAGGCCTCCCCAATAGAATGACACTGTTGGTGGTGATTGCCATAATCAGTACGCTTGGCAGGCGGATTGGTGATCGCAGTAATGATCTTAACATACACAGGAGAACGCTGCTGCCTGTCCCTGCTGCAATCCCTTAGTCGCCTTGACGACTTCCGCAGGAAGATCGGAAGTGGCCCTATTCTAAGCCGGGAACCACACGGCACGTGTTCCATGTAACCGAAAACTTAAGGCTTCGAGACATAAGGGGGAGGGGGATATGCCCCCTTGAATCTACTCCTCTTGCAGTACGAATATACTTATAGCCAAATACATCTGTAGCACCAGAGACAAGAGATAAATTAATTACATATTTAAGACAACTCTTCCGGAGATATTTAAAGCAAACATACATACAGATTATTTATAGTTTATTGTTCACATATAAATAAATAATAAAAGACTTACACAACTTATTTAAACATAGTATACCTACTAGCTGTGCCCGCGGCTCCGCTCGCGTGGATTACAGAATCTGCTCCAGTTCCCGCTCCCACTCCCACCCCCACCCCTAACCCCACAGATGCAAATATCTTCAATGTACAGACACGCGAAGTTTACGATTTTATTTATAAGACTAGCTGTTGCCCGCGACTTCGTCCGCGTGGAAAACTTAACATTACACATTCTTATGTATTACGTGTTACTAAATCCTAAAAGAAATCTATTAATCTGGTTATGCATTAAAAATATTAATATACATAAAAAAAACATACTATCCAATTGAGAACCTCCTTTTTTGAAGTCGGGTAAAAATTAGCGTTCCGGCGGCGGTTTCGCCCGTTGAACCACAGTTTTTTAGGTTTCCGTAGCCAAATGGCAAAAAACGGAACCCTTATGGATTCGTCATGTCTGTCTGTCTGTCCGTCCGTATGTCACAGCCACTTTATTCCGAAACTATAAGAACTTACTATTGAAACTTGGTAAGTGGATGTATTCTGTGAACCGCATTAAGATTTTCACACAAAAATAGAAAAAAAACATTAAATTTTGGGGGTTCCCCATACTTAGAACTGAAACTCAAATATTTTTTTTTTCATCAAACCCATACGTGTGGATAGGTCTTCAAAAATGATATTGAGGTTTCTAATATCATTTTTTTCTAAACTGAATAGTTTGCGCGAGAGACACTTCCAAAGTGTTAAAATGTAAGAGAATGATAAAACTAAAAAAAATATATGATGTACCTACATTGCCATGCAAACTTCCACCGAAAATTGGTTTGAAAGAGATCTAGTAAGTAGTTTTTTTTAATACGTCATAAATCGTAAACCACAATACTATTATTAAAACATCGATCAAAGTTACAACGAACTACAATAACTTTTATATTATGTTATTTGCTGCTAAGGAACCCTTCATGGGCGAGTCTGACTCGCACTTGGCCGCTTTTTTTAAATAAAGTTGACATTATATCATGAATTAAAAGATTATCATATAATCAATAAAAAAAAATATATATTAATATTGTGCAAATTAGGTGATATTTCCTACCCCCCCCCCCCCCCCCCCCCTCCAATTTGTCCTTTCCATACCCTTTCTTTCTTTCCTTCTCCATCCCCTTCCCACAACGTTGAAAACCCTTTCCCCACCCCTTCCCTCTCTCTACTCCTACCTCTCCCCCTTCCCTTAACCCACGCCTTCCTACACCCTTTATTTACCCTTCCTATGTTGCATATCCAATTAACTGTACAACAAAATGTCTTTCAAACTGCTGGACATGCCTTCCCCAATGAATGCCACAACGCCCTACAGATCCAGCCGCTTCCGGCCACCATCTTCAGGTCGTCCATACACCTGGCGGCAGGGCGTCCCACCCTGCGCGTGGGACGTCGCGTCCCACTCTAGAACCCGTCTGCCCCAACGGCCGTTCGGTACTACGACAGATGTGACCTGCCATTTCAGCTTACTAATTCTTTCGGCTATGTCGGTCACCTTCGTTATTCATAGGATCTCCTCATTACGAATCATATCCCTCATAGAGACCCCGAGCATTGCCCTCTCTATAGCTCGCAGAGCCACTTGAATCTTGTGGATCAGGCCCACCATCAGTGTCCACGTCTCCGCGCTGTAATCATGACAGGCAGGACGCACTGATTAAAGATTTTTGTCTTTAAACATTGTGGAATAGGTGACGTAAAGACTTGACGCAGTTTTCCGAATACTGCCCACCCTAACTGGATTCTTCTGTCAGCTTTTGAAATTGATGCTACCCAACTATATTGTCTGTCCTAGGCAGACGTACTCCTGAACAGCTTCGATATTGACATTGTCGACGATCACCGGTCTAATACAGGGCTACTAATTATCGAATAGCGAACTTTTTGTATCGAGACTTGTGGAAATACCTGAAATACATCAGCTAAAATAAATCTATAAATGAGCTTTAAAACATCTCTGTCACTTTCTGTCAAGTTTTTGCAACGACCAGTAATGTTGAACTATACTTTCATACAAAAGATATGAAATGAGAGGTCAACTTGTATATCAGCATCCTGACATTTTATTGAGATATGACTTATACCAGTTTGAGGCCCGAACTCAAAGCTATTGAACAGTGAAAACGCCGTCAAATTCTGTTCAGCAGTTTCCAAGATTAGCCCGTACATACATACAGACAGATAAGAAATTTTTTAATTATATTTTTGGACTCTACTGGTCTTCAGTAACGTCCGGGCAGTGAATTTTTTTTTTTATCTTCAATGTACAGATTCGCTTTTCTTTTGTTTTTTCTACTCTTTTATTATATGTATAGATGATGATGTACAAAGGCTGACTTAACTCTGTAAAAGTTTACTTCCAGTAAACCTTTTGATTACATAGAATGTGATTCCAGAATTATGAAAATCTAACACTAACTATAGGAATCAACGTTAGAGGCAAACGAGATGATCAAATACTCGTCACTTACCCGATGCGAGTCCACCAGAGTCTAAGATAGAAGCATATTACGAAGATAAAACAAATATTACATGTCATTTGGACTTCATGGAATGCCATTACATTAGTTTGGAATACTAAACATAATAAGTATACTGTTTATACTGATAGTGGAAGAATTAAAACGCAAACTTAAAGTTTACGCTTTGATAAAAAAGAACTGCAAATGGAGTAATGTAATAACATTTACATCTCTCATATTCGGTAAGTAGGTCCTTATTACCCCCAAATGGGGCTTGTAGGTGACCAATTAGCGCTCTAGGGTAATAATGTAGCCAGAAAAGCCCTAGGGCGGTAAGTAATAAAAAAAAAACTCTTCACTCTTTCCAAAAGTTCGCGTACATCTAACCATCATACTGGCAATAGACATCATGCATTCAGCCCAATGACAAAAGAGGTCGCTTCGCTATTCAGCCTTGTCTTCGTATGAGTATAATAGTCATCAATTTTAATTATCGAACGGCGAAGCTCAATTTCGTTCTTGAAAAAAATAATTTTAAAAAAAAGATAAAAAAAGGCGGGAATAGAAATCTTTTACTTTAAATAACTAATAAAATGTTTTATTCTTGTAATGCCGGTTTTTTTTCTACTTACCTCACAATCGAGATGTAAAGCAGAGTAGTTAGCTCGGGTGTAAGCATCAATTGCACCCTCGAACTATAGGCGCCCTCGCTGCGCTCGTGCGCCTAAATATCTCGGGCTGCAATTGATACCTTACAGCCCTTGGCTACTAATCTAATAGTAATGAACTAAATACTTGTTGAATCATTATGTTTTTCGAGTACTCCTACAAAGTTTCGAATTGGTAGGAACATCTAATAGTTTTTCTCCATACAAAATTTTAACCCTTATTTGACCACCTTAGGGGTTGAATTTGGAAAACCCTTCGTTAGTTCATACTTGAGCTACATAAGGAAAATTTGTGCTACAGTTCTAAAATAAGAAAGTGACTTAATAAAACCGTGGTAAAAAAGGTAGTGAAGAACCACAAGACGATGACAAACAACCACTTGCCGTACTGTAGTACTTGTGGGTAGGTATTGAAGCGCCCAATAACTTGAGTCTCTCCTGTCTCAGAGATAGAGCACGTTTCGTCTTGCTTGTGTCTTTTCTCTCCGACCCAATCAGTGGACCTCATTATTAGAATGAAATACGTGATGCAGGAGTCTGTCTATACAGACATGGTAGCAAAAACACTTTCAGAATTAAATACAAGAAATATCTAGTAAACTTATTAACGTATCCTCAATCATTTTGTGCTAATATCATAATTAAAAACTTTGTAACTTTGCTTTGCTATTCACCATTGCGTAGTGATATTTAGTATTCTCTGTCATAGATGTGTATAAAGTAAGAGAGCTATTTCTGCCAACAAACTGTATTATACAGTTTGGCGGAGTTATTGTATGTATATTTTTTAAGAGATGAATAAATGATTTTATTATTATTATTATCTTCCACAATATTAAAAAGCATTTTATATGTTTGAGTAATTCCTGGGAGAAGCGTTCTCCGCGTCAGATTCATGGCTTTTATTCATGATTGTTGGAAAATAAAATAACATGTCAAAATAAAGCTTAAAAACGAGTCAAGCTATCGATAAGGCACTCACGTAGACGTTATTATAGGTTCATGAAAAAAATAAATATTATTTTTTATCTAGCCACGGATCTCACCAAATGGACCACGGACCTGACGTAGTAAAAATCTATTTAGAACTAGCTGCTGCCCGCGACTTCGTCCGCGTGGACAACCAAACATTACAAATTATTATGTATTTCTCGTAGAAATGGGATGATTTTTGGGCTAAAAACTATTATATGTGTGCCAAGTTTCATCATGATCCGTCCAGTGGTTGAAGCGTGATTGAGTAACAAACATTCAAACATTCAAATATCCAAACTTTCGCATTTATAATATTAGTAGGATTGTGGTTCCGGAGGGTTAAAATCTCTGCTCGCTTTTCACCATGTTAAATGGTCCAGCGTTTTGGACAATTCACACAATATCTTTATAAATTGTAGCCTATGTGTTATTATGATGTATAAGCTATATTATTGTAAAGTTTCATTAGAATCCATTCAGCAGTTTTTACGTGAAAGAGTTACAAACATCCATCCATACTTACAAACTTTCGCGTTTATAATATTAGTAGGATTTATAATGATTAATAAGCACTATTTGATTATATTAGAACAATGGATACATAATTTGATAGATGTACTCTTTGCGTATTCAACAAAGTATAAACTCATTCTTTTAAATGTAAAAAATATAACACACAGTAACACACCAAGCGTCGCGCGTGTGACATGTAAAATTCTTATAAAATCACCCCATATTTCTGTTTCAAATGGATGTTTATGCAATTTATTGTATAAAATATTGGTTTCAATTGACAGGCCTGAATACTACATTAGTTCAGTAAACTTTTAAGTACTAATTTAGTTAAGTGTGTCGTATATTATAATTTATATTACGCTGTGACCCTCAAAATCAAGTGTCCCAGAATTGACCCGTTTTAATTTGAAATGAAATGAAAGAAATGAAATGAATCTTTATTGTGTATGAAGTTCAGGTAATTTTAAGATATTAGATATTTAGTACAAGTACCACTAAACCCTACCTTTGCAGGTGTATACACAGAATATACATTTTATACAAGTTAAATTAAAAGTAAAAACTGTCAAGAATAAAATGTCAAGAAGAATACAAATGTCAAAGTATCAATTCCACTAATAATTTTTGTGTTATAATATCTACTATGTTTTTAAAAATCATTCTAACAATAATATTTTAAACATTAGGTATACAGGGTTACAGGAAAAGTCGTGCTAGATCCCTTAAGGGTGTGGAGCACCCATCATTTCTGACTTATTTCACTATGAAACACCCTACCCTAAACTTAACCCTTTTCGAGATATTCGACTTTTAATTTTTTTTATTGAAAATTGCTGATTTTTAGGCTACTACATTTATTTTTGTTTATTTTGTGTATCTTATTATTATTATTATTGCATTTTTACATGTGTAGTAAGATGCTTTAGGACGTCAATCATTAAAATAGTGCACAAGTTATTTGAATAGACCGTAGTAGACAAGTGAAAGAAAAGAAATAAAAAACATATTAGAAAGTTTATTTTTCTCTAAGGGATATCTAAAAAATATATTATGGTAATTGTTCGGCAGATGTTTTTTAAAATATCTACGGTTCATCAGCTATCTAACGAGGTATAATAATGTAGGGTTTTATTCAAATGCATTCAAATAAATTTAGTTTCATAGGCGACAGTGGAGAAGAAAATGTATACTTAGCCCTAAAAAGTAAAATAAAACAATAGGTAAGCATGAAATGCCATTTATTAAAGGTTTTCTCACAACTTTTTCTTTTTCTACAGTTCATGTTCAACATGGCCGCCTCTATTTCTAATACATTGTCGCATCCTTCTACGGAGACCGGTCTTCACTACGCCAGTGGTCAATGTGGTCCTCATTTTATTTGCTGCATCCACAATCCTTTCTCTTAAGTCTTCCACAGACGAAACTGGATTCGGCTCGCTGTACACGAGACTTTTCATGCAGCCCCACACATGAAAATCCATGGGGGTTAGGTCCGGACTTCTTGCTGGCCATGGCAATGGCCCACCTCGTCCAATCCATTTGTTTGGATAATTTGTGTCCAGCCAGTCTCTGACACTTCTCCTGAAATGGGCAGGGCAGCCATCGTGTTGGAACCACATGTCCCTGATCAGGTTGAGTGGCAGATCATCCAGCAAATCACTCAAGTCTGCTCTCAGGAAATTTTCGTAGCTTTCCCCGTTTAGATTATCCGGGAGAAAGTAAGGTCCAATCAAATGATTGGAGATAATGCCCATCCACACATTCATGCTGAATCTTCGTTGGGACCCCTTCACTCTTTTCTTATTGGGATTCCTTAGTTCTTTTAGGGCCCAGTAGTGGGCGTTGTGATAGTTAGTTATGCCATCTTTATCAAATTTGGACTCATCCGTCCACAAGATATTTCTTAAAAAATCTGGGTCTTCTACATCAGCATTTAGCATAAATCTGCAAAAGTCCAATCTTCTCGCGGGGTCCCCTTCTTCAATAACGTGTACTGGCGTGTAATGGTACGGGTATAGGCCAGCAGTATGCACTGTAAACCACACTCTCCATTGCGAAAGCCCCAGATCACGGGCAACAATATTAGTGGAAGTAGTCGGATCCGCTCGAAAGCGTTGCACTATCTCATTGTCCTGTTCTTCGTCGTCAATTCGTGGTCTTCCCATGTCTGTACTTCGTCTCAAAACAGAGCCAGTTTCTCGAAGTCTTCGATAAACTCTGTCAACGTCTAAGTGTAAGCGTCTTAACTTGAAGGACAATAGGCGTGGGACCGTTAGAACTGCTACCTGGAGCGTCCCAACTACTTTTTTTCCACGAAATGTAATACAAACCCTAGATTGTTACACCTCGTTAGATAGCTGATGAAACGTAAATATTTTAAAAAACATCTGCCGAACAATTACCATAACATTTTTTTTAGATATCCCTTAGAGAAAAATAAACTTTCTAATATGTTTTTTATTTCTTTTCTTTCACTTGTCTACTACAGTCTATTCAATTAACTTGTGCACTATTTTAATGATTGACGTCCTAAAGCATCTTACTACACATGTAAAAATGCAATAATAATAATAATAAGATACACAAAATAAACAAAAATAAATGTAGTAGCCTAAAAATCAGCAATTTTCAATAAAAAAATTAAAAGTCGAATATCTCGAAAAGGGTTAAGTTTAGGGTAGGGTGTTTCATAGTGAAATAAGTCAGAAATGATGGGTGCTCCACACCCTTAAGGGATCTAGCACGACTTTTCCTGTAACCCTGTATAGTCCAACCTAAACAGAATCTAAGATAGGTCGGAGCTTAGCGACAAAGGTCGATGCGCAGGCGCAGATTTCGCGACACAGGCGCTATCATTATCATTATGAATATTTATATAATGCCAAAAATCAACGACGTCACCAGTTAACATTATCTCATTGGATGCTCTCTGTTATTTACGATAGAATTATTTCTATCAAACACAACGATTTCTATGTACTACCAGATATTATAAATGTTGACATTATTTAACCGTAGCGTCAATATTTAGTAATAATTAAATGTTCTGCGTAGTAACTGCACAAGTTTCATTGTGAATGTGAAAGAGTTGTGGCTACTTGCGTGAAACAGAGCGATTGTTTGGAACGCTCCATCTAGTAGTACATAGAGATCGTTGTATCAAACAAAACTCAGTGTACTACGCATTGTAGAATCTCATCGTGGGTGGTTTTGTTTACGTTAATTAAAATTAAAACAATACGTTAGGAAGTGATAGAGTTATCTCAGAAACAGAAGTTACGTCACTTCTTGTTGGTACAAGAAGCGTTTGCATAATGTGGGCATTACTGAATTTTTTCTTGTTGTCGATTTGAACCAGATCTTGGTAACCGTGAACAGCCGTCTTAACTCCACACGGCGCACCAAGATCTTGTTCCCTTGCACTAACTCTTGTTCCCTTGCACTAACTCAGATTATTGATTCAAACGATCATAAAAATGATTACCTTAGCTAACATACAGCTACAGCAACGAAAATAAAATGCCACGTAGTTTATCGCATTTTCTTTCAATACAGATTCACAAAACATTCAATATGATAGGTACTAGTGCTTATGAGTACACGTGGTACATCTATACTTATAATAAAACTGTAATGGTCTATGTCTGTACATGAGAGATATTAAAAAAAATTGTATGAGGGGTCTTTATAGGGCCAATAGAAGCTAAAACAATTTTTATTTTTATTTTCGTCTGTCTGTCTGTCTGTATGTATGTTTGTTACTGCATTACGCAAAAACTACTGAATGAAATTTGATGCAGTTTTCACAGTTGTCTTGCTGGTAGTCTAACTTAAAATCTGGTCCATGTTTCATCTTGATACGCCACTTAGAACCTGAGATATTAATAAAGTAAATTTTTCTAGAAGCCATTATATCGGATGATAATAAAACCACTGTTAATATTTCTCCCAGTAACTCAGTATCACATTTAGAAATCATTCATGAAAAAATATCTCTTTTTTACAACAAATTAAAAAAAAAATGCATATTTCTCCAACGTATGAGTATGTTCATCATATGGGAAAGGTCAACGGTCGCGGCGCAGCGAACGATTGAGTGAAATTTAGTTTTTGGGGATAGGGATGGGGTTGAGGTTGGGAATTGGAATATTGAGAGTCTCGAGTCTGAGTGGGAGTGGAAGTAGAAGTGGGAAGAGAACGGGAGCGGAAGTGGGAACGGGGGCGGATTCTTTAGTTCGCGCTAGCGGAGCCGCGGGCACAGCTAGTTGATTATAACGTTAAATTTATTATTCGTAAAGAAACGCTGCGGTGCAACAAACTAACAATATTTTTGAGTTGTTTCCTGCCGTTGAACTGTCTGATGCGTGGACCTGCTAACAGATTAATTCTGTTAAATATTTGCGCCATTCAACCACTTCGATTTGCGGATTGCGTGTGCGCCCCTCGACCGCTAATTCAATTAATAAACAATCAAAAAGCGCCCCGCTCCCACGGACCTGTCCCCGAGGTCCACTTTACACGAGTGCGCCCTGTGTCTGCGCTCCCATGCTTACAGTGTAAGTGTAAACAGTAGGTTCAGTCTGAAGAGAACAGAGCATTTGCCTGCGGGGTCCCGGTTTCGCTTACCGCCCTGCCCAGTTAGTAACGTATCATTATCATCTGAATATCAGCCTTTAGATATAGGCCTTTGCCAATTAACCCATCACGATCGGTCCTCCGCACTCCGCATCCAGCCGCTTCTGGTCACCTTCTTCAGGTCGTCGGTTCATATGGCGGCGGGGTGGGTGACGTGTACACTTAAAAAAATGTTGATTTTTATACGAGCACACCAAGATCTTGTCCACTGGCATTGACTTGTTAACTTGATCATGGTTTGGTTTCAAATAATCATGAAAATGATGACTTAAACCAAAGATAATATATTAAACTAACATACAGCAAACAACAAAAAACGCCACTTGTTTAGTTGACCAGCATTTGTTCAGTGTAAGCTATCGATTTGCTTTGATGAATTTGAAAGGGAGTGGCGAATTAAAAAAAATTTGACTAACAAGTTATTGTATTTAGTTATAAAATAAAAACAGTTCAACCCTAGCCCGTACCAATGGGTTTCTATAAAGTATGTCAAGTGATAAGTGATCGTAGAATTTGATAGAAATAGACCTTTCCAAAAACTTTCAAGCGATTTCGAGAAATCAGAATGAAAATTTTGGTAATACTGGATCCCTTATATTACTTGAAGTCGTGAGTTCAAACCTCGCCCGTACCAATGAGTTTCTCCCAACTTAAGTACGGTTTATTTATAATACCACAGGCTTTTCGGTGAAGGAAAACATCGTGAGGAAACCTGCATATGCCAAAGAAGAGCTAAGGCGTGTGTGAAGTCCACTAATCGGCTTGGGGCACTGTTGGTGGTCAGGGGTTTGGCACAAAAGATCGCGAAGGGTAGAAGTGTCGCCAGGTCTTCCTGGCCCCCTAAGAAAAGATAGATATAAGCATCTTGTGTTATTTACGACTTCCTACTTCTAACTGCAACGGGTTTTCACATACACATAAAAGTATTCGACAGTATGATTGATAACATATTGGTATAAAATATAAGAAGAAAGGGAGTGAGATGATAAGTTTGTGAGAACGTCTAAAGATTGCGCATGTCTGATCAAAAACAGGCAAGGAGTTCCAAAGACGTATAGTGTGAAGTATAAGATTGATCGTAGAATTGGTTAACAAAATTAGTGTTATATATAATTTATAAGATAACTTATAAACAAGTATGTACGTCACAACAACATGTTATTTGTTAAACTGACTACGTCCTGCAACATAGTTAGCAAGTCTTTTCAGAGGCAATTGTTAATTCGTGTCAAATTTTGAGCTGTGACGTTTGGATCCGAGCTGTACACACCTTCCTATCCGATCCTAAATAATCGGAAGAAATAGTAAAGTGTGTAGATCAATCGTGTGAAAAAATCGTATGATTACCTGACTTCTATTTAAATCAATTCAATTCAATTCAATTACTCTTTATTGCACTATAAAAAAGATACAACAATAAAGTAGCTTACACATGTACTATCTAGGCGGTCTTATCGCTAAAAGCGATTTCTTCCAGACAACTTTTGCCATTTATTGGAAGGTCGTCTTTTACACACTTTCTGATTCATCAAATCAGCCTTGAGACGTCCACTACTCGACATATAGGGCTTTTCCAATAAATGCTGCCACACCCGGTCCTCCGCCCTCTCCATCCAGCCGCTCCCGGCCACCTTCCTTACCTCTGGTCAGCGGTCTCCACTCTAGAACTCGTCTGCCCCAACGGTATTCGGTTCTGCGACAGATGAGGCCAGCCCACTGCTACTTGACATACATACATAATGCTCTCGCCTTGGTTCCAGAGGGCAGAGACGATGTACCGCCATTGACATACATACATAGTAATGCTCTCGCCTTGGTCCCAGAGGGGTAGGCAGAGACGATTTACCGCCACTCGTACTCGCAATCCAATGTCGTAAAGCGATTTTCCTTCGCCCGCTTTTCGCTTCGTGATACCCTTTGACGTGTTGCGAACAACATCGCCGAGTCTGCTACTTAAACTTTCCAATTATTGGGATTCCTAGGAGAGTCCTTACTGGGTTTATTTAGGCATATAATTCCTTTAACACGACAGATTAACACACCTTACAAGATTACTTAAAGAAGGTTGTCTGGAAGAAATCGCTTAAAGCGATAAGACCGCCTAAATTGTACTATTTGTAACTTTTATGACGTGAAACTGTATTTGTTTGTGCAATAAAGTGTATTGTATTGTATTTTATTGTATTGTGTGTAGACATTCCCAGTTGTTCCTCTGTTCAGTTATAACTATGCCCCTTATCAAGGGCTGCAGCCCCTGAGGGCGGCGGGGGCGGTTCTATAAAATAAAACAAACAACCCGCCGGGGCCCTCCCGCCTCATTCCCTCCCCAGAGTTCGCCGAGTTCGCGCGCCTCTGCCGGTGCGGCGATAACGTCGTGCATCACGAATCGTGATACGAGAACTGATAAGTTTATTTCTGAACTGTGATAGTGAAGGAAATGGTGCTGGCTGATTTCCTGACGGAGACCAGAAGGAGGTGGTTGAAGGTGAGAGTTTTTAGCTTTTTATTTTAAATTTACACTTTTTTTTACATATATTATTTTAATTTTTGTTTCATAAATCATAAAGCAAAATAATTAAAATTCTATGCACAACCATAAAAAAATTCCTCATATATGCAAATGAAAATAAAGTTGAAATGTAATAAACAATAATAATTAAAGGAAAGTTAAGTACAACCCATAAATTTTGTAAGTTTGAGGTTGTCCGGTAGAAAAATTCTCTGTTAAAATGTTGATTTACGAGTATTATAGCTAGATGAATATATAATATTTCTTACCACGGGAAAATACAGGATCACTGCGGGAAAGGGGGTTAATTTAATAGTAGGGAACGCGTGTTTCAGTGAAATCAAACTGCTCGATACAATCAAAAACTATGCAAATTTTAAAAGGTGGGCACTGGAATATCTATCGGAAAACTATTTCTTTACAAGTATTTTTTGTCATGTCTTTACTTATGTTTATTTTAAGTTACGTCTAGATGTAAAGTTGGAATATAGAGTCAAGTTATGTGAGCATTTTGAAGTCTGACAATAAAATACACTCTTTAGAGTTGTTTAAAATATATATTTTTTAGAAAGATATGTCTTGTTTACAATATATAAACACCACGAATAGGTGTTCTAGAATAAGCAGTTTGTTTGTAGATGTGTTATTTAATAATCCTACTAATATTATAAATGTGAAAGTTTGGATATTTGGATGTTTGTTACTCAATCGCGCTTCAACCACTGGACGGATCGGGATGAAACTTGGCACGCATATAGGTTAGGTCCTGGAATAGGATAAGTATAGTTTTTATAATAATTTATGATATAAAGTTGTCGACGAAATCGCGGGCAGCAGCTAGTATAAAATATATATATTGACATAAACTTTTACTACGTTTGTAATAAATATGGGTGCATTATCAAAGCAAACGATAAAAGAATATGTACGCCACACCCCGGCACAAGCTAACATGCTACCTACTACAGTTTGTGTGTGTGTGCGTGAATTATTGAAGGGCTGCTCCACCCACCGCGTGAACATAGTCGACAGAGAGAGGGACAACGTTATACATCTATAACATAAGTGCTTCTATCTCTAACTTATAGCATCGATCTCTGGCGTAGTAACTTTGTACCGGCGGGCGGCGATCTCTCAATAGTGTGTACTGCCAGCCGTGAGTGTCGCTTCTTTACTTACGTATCTATCAGTTCGTAAATAACAGAGCAAACATTTGCTCGAGATAAGGACAATGAGGAAAGGAAGTCGAGTGACAACACTGTATTAATGGTCGTGTGACAAAATGGTAAATTACAATAACACGATTATATATTATTATTTCACTGTAATAGAGTATGCGGCCAGGGCCCGCCGAAGGGAGGGCCGCTAAAGTTTAGGGGCGCATAGATCGTTCAAAAACACTAGACGGCTCGCCACTGTTTCTCTAAATCGCTTACATATCATTGAATGCATTATATTGTTAATGTACGTTAGTTCTATCGTTACGCACTAACCATCAATCTACTTTAATTTGATTGGTTTTCTTTGTTTTAAATTAGTTTGATTTGTTGTATTATTATAATTAGTTAAAAATATTGTCTAATTACGTGAATTACTCGTAAACGATTAAGAAATAGATGCACAATTCAGAGTTATATTGGATTGGGTAGATATCGATACCTTTTAGTATTATTTAATTTACTTGAATATTACTGACTTATATTATACTAGCTGTTGCCCGCGACTTCGTCCGCGTGGACAACTTAACATTACACATTCTTATGTATTACGTGTTACTAAATCCTAAAAGAAATCTATTAATCTGGTTATGCATTAAAAATATTAATATACATAAAAAAACATACTATCCAATTGAGAACCTCCTTTTTTGAAGTCGGGTAAAAATTAGCGTTCCGGCGGCGGTTTCGCCCGTTGGACCACAGTTTTTTAGGTTTCCGTAGCCAAATGGCAAAAAACGGAATCCTTATGGATTCGTCATGTCTGTCTCCGTCTGTCTGTCCGTCCGTATGTCACAGCCACTTTATTCCGAAACTATAAGAACTTACTATTGAAACTTGGTAAGTGGATGTATTCTGTGAACCGCATTAAGATTTTCACACAAAAATAGAAAAAAAACATTAAATTTTGGGGGTTCCCCATGCTCAGAACTAAAACTCAAATTTTTTTTTTCATCAAACCCATAGGTGTGGATAGGTCTTCAAAAATAATATTGAGGTTTCTAATATAATTTTTTTCTAAACTGAATAGTTTGCGCGAGAGACACTTCCAAAGTGCTAAAATGTGTGTGTGTCCCCCCCGTCCCCCCCCCCCTGTAAGAGAATGATAAAACAAAAAAAATATATGATGTACATTGCCATGCAAACTTCCACCGAAAATTGGTTTGAAAGAGATCTAGTAAGTAGTTTTTTTAATACGTCATAAATCGTAAACCACAATACTATTATTAAAACATCGATTAAAGTTACAACGAACTACAATAACTTTTATATTATGTTACTTGCTGCTACGGAACCCTTCATGGGCGAGTCCGTCTCGCACTTGGCCGCTTTTTTTAAAATAAAGTTGACATTTACATTTATCATGAATTAAAAGATTATCATATAATCAATAATTTTTTTTATGTTTTAATATTGTGCAAATTAGGTGATATTTCCTTCCCCCCCCCCCCCTTTCCAATTTGTCTTTCTTTCTTTCTTTCCTTCTCCATCCCCTTCCCACAACGTTGAAAACCCTTTCCCCCACCCCTTCCCTCTCCCTACTCCTACCTCTCCCCCTTCCCTTAACCCACCCCTTCCTACACCCTTTATTTACCACTGCCCCCTCATCTTTCCTCTCTTACCCTAATCCCTCTATTCTTTTCCATCCGACTTCCTTCCCCTCCTATTCCCTTCCTATGTTGCATATCCAATTAACTGTACAACAAAATGTCTGTCAAACTGCTGGACATGCCTTCCCCAATGAATGCCACAACGCCCTACAGATCCAGCCGCTTCCGGCCACCAACTTCAGGTCGTCCATACACCTGGCGGCAGGGCGTCCCACCCTGCGCGTGGGACGTCGCGTCCCACTCTAGAACCCGTCTGCCCCAACGGCCGTTCGTTACTACGACAGATGTGACCTGCCATTTCAGCTTACTAATTCTTTCGGCTATGTCGGTCACCTTCGTTATTCATAGGATCTCCTCATTACGAATCATATCACTCATAGAGACCTCGAGCATTGCCCTCTCTATAGCTCGCAGAGCCACTTGAATCTTGTGGATCAGGCCCACCATCAGTGTCCACGTCTCCGCGCTGTAATCATGACAGGCAGGACGCACTGATTAAAGATTTTTGTCTTTAAACATTGTGGAATAGGTGACGTAAAGACTTGACGCAGTTTTCCGAATACTGCCCACCCTAACTGGATTCTTCTGTCAGCTTTTGAAATTGATCCTACCCAACTATATTGTCTGTCCTAGGCAGACGTACCTACTCCTGAACAGCTTCGATATTGACATTGTCGACGGTCTAATACAGGGCCACTAATTATCGAATAGCGAACTTTTTGTATCGAGACTTGTGGAAATACCTGAAATACATCAGCTAAAATAAATCTATAAATGAGCTTTAAAACATCTCTGTCACTTTCTGTCAAGTTCTTGCATCGACCAGTAATGTTGAACTACACTTTCATACAAATGATATGAAATGAGAGGTCAACTTGTATATCAGCATCCTGACATTTTATTGAGATATGACTTATACCAGTATGAGGCCCGAACTCAAAGCTATTAAACAGTGAAAACGCCGTCAAATTCTGTTCAGCAGTTTCCAAGATTAGCCCGTACATACATACATACATACAGACAGATAAGAAATTTGTTAATTATATTTTTGGACTCTACTGGTCTTCAGTAACGTCCGGGCAGTGAAATATTTTTTTTTTACTTTAATGTACAGATTCGCTTTTCTTTTGTTTTTTCTACTCTTTTATTATATGTATAGATTACAGCATATAAACTATTAATAAGTAGTTATTGGGATATATAATGTAACAGTATATATGAACATATGTATATATAGATATTTTTATCATTTACCTATTCGTGTATCGTCTATGTATATATTGTTCGTTTATGTTTATGTAATATATATTTTCAAACTTTATTAAAAATAGATTTCTTTATCAAATTTGGTACTAAACGCATTATACTTGTCCTTTCGGTTACTCTAAGGTTGACTGGAAGAGATCCCTAAGTGGGATAAGTCCGCCTTTGTGCACAGTTTAATTCCTATTTTATTATTGTTGTTGTTGTTATTTTTGGTACAATAAAGCGTTTACATACACATACAATATTATTTGTTTTTTAGCAGTTTACAGTTTTCTTTAAAGTAATTACTTACATTCAACATTACAGCTAATTATAATGTATTAAACTGTTTTTTTTTAATCCTGATGGGTTTGGGATTGACCTCAATTTTACGTTGATGTACGATGTTACGTGATGATGAGGCCTAAGGTTCAATCATTCATTAAAAACATGTGAGTTTATGAAATTGTTTTCACCTTTTTGCGATGACGGACTCAATCACAAGAATTCATCTGATTTGATTTTTCTGTTTGGGGCTATTAAACATAGTTCGACCCTGTCGTGGTACATTCCTCAGAAATTTTCTTATAAGCGTTGCTACTTCAAATATTATTGCATTTAATTGGTCCTGTGAAGATGATTAATTGGTATCGACCAATTAATTGTTGATGATTGTTCAGTGAATATAATCGTTTCGTTATTTGGCCGGTAGACTAGAATAGGACCACTCCAACTCTTCCCTTGGATGTCGTACAAGGCGATAAGGGAATACATTATTAAATATCAATTAGGCCTCCCCCACCTGTCTGGCCAGCGCGGGGAGTGTAGGCCAAATCCTCCGTCTGTCTCCGACAGATGAGAGAGGGTTGTGCTCCTGCAGTGGAGATGAAAATAACCTGATGATGATGTTATTTGTTTTACAATGTTTTTTTAGAAGGGTGTTCACTCCCGTATTGAGTGATCTATACTCGTAGTATAGATCATACAATTAACGCGTGGGGTGACCGACAGCAACAATATAACGCATACAATGACATGTAAGCGATTTTAGAGTAGGGCGTCGTGAACTGTACGGTCTATATAGCTTTCAGCTGAATTGCGGGTCCATTCTATTTGCCTGCAGGTTATAATGAACTAGCTGCTACCCGCGACTGCGTCCGCGTGGACAACTTAACATCACAAATTAAAAAAAATAACACTGTGTCATTTTTTCTGTTTTGTTTTAACGGTTATGTAATTTGTTTGCTTCTTTTTTTTCATATTTATGTCGTCAATTTTAATTCCTGTGTTGTATTTGTGTCCGCCAAATAAAGTCTTTCTATTCTATTCTAAATTATTATGTATTTGCTACTTACTTGATATTTTGGACAATTCACACAATATCTTTATAAATTGTAGCCTATATGTTATTCTGATGTATAAGCTATATTATTGTAAAGTTTCATTAAAACCCATTCAGTAGTTTTTACGTGAAAGAGTAACAAACATCCATCCATACTTATGTACAAACTTTCGCGTTTATAATATTATATAGTAGGATATAGTAGGATTATCATATGTACAACGTTTTTGTATGTACAACGGTTAGGTCAGGCGTATACAGAGGTATCGCATTGATATATTAGTAAATTTTCTTACTAACACTTAGCAGTAAGTCTTTATTACTAACAGTATGGATAAAAAAAGTCTAATATACATCTTCACGTAGTGTTTTACTTTAGTTTTCTCTGTCCCTGGTATGAATTTTTCATGTATTGATCAGCAGTTGAACACAGAATTTGGCAGCTCCACAACAAAACAAAGATAATGTTCTGCAATAACCTGATATCGGATGCACTATCGTTCTAATATTAATATCTTTTAATATCAATAAGGGTACGTACCCAAACTACGTAAACCATTTTTTACCCCCCGAGGGGGGGCTCGGTGACCACCCGTGGTATATGCCAAGACCCCCGCCGTCCCCCTCTAGTTTTCACGCGGTAAAGCGTAAATATGGTTTTAAACCAATTTTTGCAAACAGAAAGCTAAAAGAAATAAAAATTTGGTCATATTTGTCTTTATTACGCCAAATGTGCGTGCAGTCATATAATTACAAGTGAAAAAAATATTATCAAGAAGAAAAAACTGTCAGTTTTCAATCAGATGACGTCCGTGTTGCCACCTGTGAGTTGAAAAAGTGCTAAAAACGGATCCATAGCCAAATGCGCGACATATTTGAATATAGCTAGAAAAAGCGCGAGATTACCCTAGAAGATATTGACTACGCGACGAAAACCTAACCCCCCTCCCGCCCCTGTGGCCAAGCGTGGTATTTTGAAGACCCCCTCCCCCCAGAACGGGTCACGTAGTATGAGTACGTTGAACCTAACCTAACCTAACGTACGCTGTGAAACCTTTTTCCCGAAGCGTTAGATTCATTTTCGGAAACTTCAAACGAAGCTGGACTTCTTAAAAAACGAATTGAATTTGGGTACTGTATTTTAGTTATAACTCTAAAGAACAGTGTGACTAAGACCGTCTCTTATTTAAATTAAACTTGAAAACTGTCCTATCTCATGTAATTGTCATAACTTCCGCTTTATAGGTTTACGCGTTGAGCCCGTTCGAACAATACTTTAGAACGATCCAAAGATCAAAGATAACTTCCATTGGAATTCTATAATATGATATTCCTGAAGTGATCGCCTCAACTCCGATCCTTTGTGATATTACGTCACAGAACTTAAAGACACTTCAGTGATACGCGAACCTCCGCCTACATGCCAACCTGACAATGAAGTAGGATTCTTGATTTACCAGTATATTTAGAACTTCTGTAGCCATGGTTATAATAATTAATAGTGTCCGACTGTCCGACTGAAGATTCGGTTTCGGTTTCGATCAGCCAAAAAATCTAATTTCGGTCATAGTTTCGTTTCGGCAAAAATCAGCCAAAACTCAGTGTTCGTGTATTGTCGCGCTGCGTTCGGGTGAGTCCGTACAGAGTTTACTTATAAGAGTAATATATTTTGTCGTCATCATCATCAGGTTATTTTTTTCTCCTCTGCAGGAGCACAACCCTCTCTCATCTGCCGGAGACAGACGGAGGATTTGGCCTACACTCCCCGCGTTGGCCAGACGGGTTGGGAGGCCTTGATGTTTTATAATGTATTCCCTTAGTCGCCCGGAAGAGTTGGAGTGGTCCTATTCTACTCTACCGGAAACCACACGGCAATATATTTTGTATTATGAGGTAATCCTACTAAAATATTATCCTATACTTTCTATATACATATATAATATTATAAATGCGAAAGTTTGGATATTTGGATGTTTGTTACTCAATCACGCTTCAACCACTTTACGGATCGTGATGAAACTTGGCACACATATAGGTTAGGTCCTGGAATAGGACACAGGATAGTTTTTATCCCAAAAAACATCCCATTCCTACGGGAAATACATAAAAATGTGTGATGTTAAGCTGTCCACGCGGATGAAGTCGCGGGCAACAGCTAGTATTACATAAATATTTTATCTTACATACTTCAATTGTTGTTTTTTATTCCATTTAACATGTCATGTCTAAGTTTCGGTTTCGGCCAAAACTGAGACCGAGGCCGAAGTTCGGTTTCGGCTGCAAAACCTGTTTCGGTCGGACACTAGCAATTAATAACTGAAGCCTTTATGATCTGCTGCCGAATTCCGGGCGGAGAGCAGTGACGGATTCAGGGTATAGGTACCTAGTCAGGCGTAAGGAATTTTGGAGACACGCTGCTCGACAGGCGCGTGTCCAGCTTTCAAAATAAGGAGGGGTCGGTCTAAGGGAAATTAAAAAAATATATATACCGACTTTCACGTTATTTTAGTCAAAAATATTTGTATTCAAAATTAAACTTACAATAAACGTAGCAAATGTTGAAGAAGAAATTATAATGATGATAGACGTGTGACGTCACAGCAAAGTTATGTCTATTAAGACAGCCTTTATTCAGTAAAGAGCGGTAAAAGAGCATTTTTTTCGGATCATGGCTAGGCATTTGGGGGTCAGGCAGGGAGTTAGGCATGTCATCTGTTAATTTAATTTAGATTTAGGTACATTAGTCATCATATCAGTCCATAGACGTCCACTGCTGGACATAGGCCTTCTCCAATTAACTTCACCACACCCGGTCCTCTGCCCTCCGCATCCAGCCGCTTCCGGGGCCACCTTCTTCAGGTCGTCGGTCTCCACTCCAGAACCCGTCTGCTTCAACGGCTGTCGGTTCTGCGACATATATGACCCGCCCACTGCCACCTCAGCTTATTAATTCTTTCGGCTATGTCGGTCACCCTCGTCCTACGTCGGATCTCTTCATTACGAATCATATCCTTCAAAGAAACCCCGAGCATAGCCCTCTCCATAGCTCGCTGAGCGTTTTGAAACTTGTGTATCAGCCCCGACGTCTGTGTCCACGTTTCCGCGCTTATGTCATGACAGGTAGGACGCACTGAAAAGACTCTTGTATTTTTAAACATTGTGGAACGGGCGACTTGAAGACTTGACGCAGTTTTCCGAATGACTACCGAAGTAATTGATGGGCAGGTTAAGTTCTTATTAGGTACGCACTGACCGCCTTACACACACTATCACCCCCCCCCACATACACACACACTCAACCGCCCCCCCCCCCACACACACACTCCCCCCCCCACTCATCCCCCCACTACTCATGTCATTACATTTACTTTTGATTCAGTCTAAACAAGATTTAAGTCTAAGGATAATGTAAAAAAGCGACTTAATATCGATATATCCTAGTTTTTGTTATCACACATAGGTACATGTTACTAAAATTACAATTTAATTTCTATTTCATTTATTTATTCGGGCTTAAACTGTATGTACACTGGGCCCAGACAGAGCATTCGAATTACTTAAATCTTACTTAGAAAATAGAGTACAAAAAGTAGATATAAACGGAATTCGGTCATCTGGGTCATTCGTGAAAATGGGGGTACCCCAGGGTTCAGTTCTGGGCCCATTTCTTTTTCTTGTATATATAAATGACTTGCCCTTTTTAATACAAAACATGTCCAATATAGTTTTATTTGCCGATGACACTTCGCTGATTTTTAAAATTAGCAGAAAAGATTGTGAACTTGCCGAGGTAAATAATACTCTCACGCAAATTCTTAACTGGTTTAGTGTAAATAACCTTGCATTAAATACAAAGAAAACTAAATGTATTAAATTCTCTCTACCAAATGTAAGAAAAGTAGAAAACAATGTGACATTAGGTAATGACACACTAGAATTTATTAAAAGTACTGTGTTCCTGGGTATAACTATAGATTCATCTTTACAATGGGGACCCCACATAACTTCATTAGCTGGCAGATTAAGTTCTGCCGCCTACGCCGTAAGGAAAATCAGACAATTAACTGATGTTGCTACCGCGAGGTTAGTGTACTTTAGCTACTTCCACAGTATCATGGCATACGGTATCCTACTGTGGGGTCAAGCAGCAGATATAGAGACCATTTTTATCTTGCAAAAAAGAGCAGTTAGGGCAATCTATAATCTGCGTTGTAGAGACTCATTAAAAGAAAAGTTTAAAGAAATAAGCATATTAACAGTAGCTGGTCAATTCATTTTAGATAATATTTTATATGTCAGAAAAAATGTATCTCTCTTTTTGAGGCACTGTGACAATAATAGTTATAATACAAGAAATAAAAATAAACTTGTTTTACCAGGGTTCAGACTAAGTAAGGTCAGCAAATCGTTCACGGGGCAATGTATACGCTTCTACAACAAACTACCAGAGGAAATCTTAAATATGACGGACAGAAAGTTTAAGATTCACATTAAAAAACAACTTTGTAAGAAAGCCTATTATAAAGTAAACGATTATTTGAATGACAAAGATGCCTGGTACTAATGTTAACCAGCTTCGCAAAATCTTTATTAATTGTATGCAAACTTGATTTTTAAAAGATGTGTTGCGTGAAGTTTGTTGCGCCGTTTCTTCTTCACAGCGCTAACACCTAGGAAGCGGTAGTCGATAAAAAAAATGACGTGTATAAATGTACCAAGTGTACTCATATGCAATAAATGATTTTGACTTTGACTTTGCCCGATTCTGAAGGCACAACGTTAAAATTTGACACTGTTGCTACCCTTGTCACACATTATTATGAAGATAGAACGAAACCAATTTTAGCGCTGTCAAATTTTAAATGTGTGCCTTCAGAATCGGGCCCACTAAGTTCTTAAAATATGTTTTAGTCCGAATACAACTCTACCTAAGGGTCTAGCTTAAAATATCCTATAAATTCTAAATTACAAAATGTCAAAGAATAAAAATTAAAATCAACATGCCATATAAACACAGAACAAGAATTAAATAAATACAAAAAAATATATAAATTATTTCTCATTTATAACAATTAATGAATAACTGCAAAATGATTATTTAGACTTAACAGGTCTCGCTCTAAAACCATATTATCATTTATTGTTAGTTAGTTATATTTTATTGTTCAGTTGTATCAATATCGTCCATTGGCATTACTGGTCCACATACAATGCTGTAAATGTCCGATATGATATGATAATATTTTATATTCTCCGATAGGCCTAGGGAATGGAACCGGGTTGTCTGACTTTGGACCGATCGATTCTGATCTTTGTGGTTATGAATGAGATGTACTCATCATCATCATCAGCCTAAATACGTCCACTGCTGGACATAGGCCTCCCCAATAGAATACCACTTTTGGTTAGATGTCCATTGGGGGATTTGACATAATCACCACGTTTGGCAGGCTGATTGGTGATCGCAGTAATGATCTTAATATACACACACAGGAGAACGCTGCTGCCCGTCCTTGGTGCAATCCCTTAGTCGCCTAGACGACACCCACGGGAAAGATAGGGGTGGCCCTATTCTAAGCCGGGAACCACACGGCAATGTTCAGTTCATGTTTAAAAGGGGCCCCAGTTTGTCTATTCTGTTTTAAAATACATACATACAAAATGCTCACGCCCTGGTCCCAGAGGGGTAGGCAGAGACGATGGATCTGGATCTGGACCTGGTGCTGGAGCTGGATCTTTAGCTGGATCTGGACCTGGACCGGAACCTGGACCTGGCTCTGGACCTGGACCTGGAGTCTGTGCATTGATGATATTTGCAAAAAAAATTTGGGGGTCTAAGAATAAGTAACAGAACACATTTCGGTCATTTTAGAAATTTTGTCTGTATGTCTGTTTTGGGATTGGGGTTGGGAGATTGAGAGTCTGAGTGGAAGTGGGAGTGGGAAAGGGAACGGGAGCGGAAGTGAGAACGGGAGCGGATTCTGTAGTCCACGCGAGCGGAACCGCGGGCACAGCTAGTAGGAACTAAACTTATAAATACTTCTGCTTATGTAACGCAAAATGGTTTCTAAGCGCCCTCCTCGCTGATTGAAATGTTCTTTATAACAGAATCGAAGTAATTCCACGTCTTTATATTGCGTCTATAAAAAGTTTCATTTTTCTTTACGAGGAATACGAGGGCCCACGCCAAGATGGATCTTCCCAGTACATATTTTTTATGTCCAACAAATTGATTTCTATTTCGATTATATTTAATTTAAACTTTCTGCCTAGCAGTGGACGTCGAAGGGCTGATAATGATAATGTTATGAATATCTAGAAAGTCTTACGGAAATCACTTGTCAGAACTGTTTATTTATGTATTTTAGGTATGAGATCGAAGCAGAAATCCTATCCTACTATCCTATCCTTCCTACTAATATTATAAACGCGAAACTTTGTAAATATGGATGGATGTTTGTTACTCTTTCACGTAAAAACTACTGAATGGATTTTAATAAAACTTTACAATAATATAGCTTATACATCAGAATAACACATAGGCTACAATATATAAAGATATTGTGTGAATTATCCAAAATATCAAGTAAGTAGGAAAAATCTACCATCTGCGAGCTATTCTGGCGTGCGCTGCCAAAACCGCTAGATTTACACATATGTAATGTATGATGGAAATGTTTATCTTAAATAGTTCTACAAAAAAGCCCGCCACAGTATATATCTATATCTTATGTGTAAGCCATTATAGCCAATATAGTGAACCCTAATATAAGCTACTCGAAATACTAATCCTGCGCAGACGAAGTCGAAGGGTACCAGCTAGTTATACATAATGCTCACGCCGTCCCAGAGGGGTAGGCAGAGACGTTGCATCGCCACTTTGTGCGATCCAACGTTGAAAAGCGACTTTCCTTCGTCCAATTTTCTTTCCATGATACCACTTAAAGTGATGTGTGGCGAACAACATCGCCGTCTCCGTGTTGAGACACATTGTGGTCCACGGTTAGCTTGGGAAATTGTCCACCTCATTAGAGCCCCGGATGACTCGGTAAAGCTAATAGTGCCCGGAGTTCGCCCAGCTCCGGGATGTCGGCACGCTTACGACCAGGCTAGCCCCTGGACACGCACATTTTTTGCATTTTTATAAATAACTGTCGTTGGTATTAAATTTCATTATTTCTTACTTTACTACAGATCGTACAGTTCACGACGGCACGCCCCACTCCTTCTCTCAAATCGCTTACATTTCATTGTATGTACGCACTTAACTGTGCTTGTTCCATCATCAGCTTATTTTGTCTCCATTGCAGGAGCACAACCCTCTCTCATCTGCCGGAGACAGACGGAGGATTTGGCCTAGTTTTTGGAAAGGTTTATTTCTATCAAATCCTACTATTACTTATCACTTGACATACTTTTTTCTTGCTTTATTTATATCTTATCTTGTATTAATGATGGACGAGTTTGTTGTACAATGGTGCAATTTGACTTAATTAAGTACTTTATTAATATAAATACAAATTGTTACCTTACTTGCTACGCTATTTGGCTCAATTTACATTGAACTGCAGTCCACCTATGTAAATCACACGTTATTTATGGCAAAAAAAATTAGAAAAGAGAAACCTTTTGGATGCTGTAAAAATTTAAATTCATGATCATATTTTACTGTAGACAAGGGTTTAGTAAGCCGTGTGGTTCCCGGTAGAGTAGAATAGCTATAATGATACTTCAGTTATATTATTATACTATCGCGGGGTAATGTAACAAAGCACATAGTCAATACTCGGTCAGTATTCAAACGTCATCATCAGATTACTTTTGTCTCCACTGCAGGAGCACAACCCTCTCTCATCTGCCGGAGACAGACGGAGGATTTGGCCTACACTCCCCGCGCTGGCCAGACGGGTCGGGGAGGCCTGATTGATGTTTTATAATGTATTCCCTTAGTCGCCTTGTACGACATCCACGGGAAGAGTTGGAGTGGTCCTATTCTACTCTACTGGAATCCATCGGCAAACGTATTCAAACGTATATTACTAAAAATCCGATGAAGTCTTGTTTTAAGTATGTTGTTGTTATTATGTCCTGTATTGTATTGAATACATATTACGTGCAAATATCAGTCACAATAGGACATACTTAAGAACAAAACAAACAGTTCACAGTTTGTTTTGTTCTTAAGTATGTACTATTGTGACTGATATTTGCACGTAATATGTATTCAATACAATTAAAGTATTCCAGGTAAAGCATTTAAAAAAAATATTCAAATCGGTCAAGTTATTTTCGAGTTTTTGTGAAACTAACGCACGGCAATTGAAATTTATATATATATATTATTATAGACTAGCTTTTGCCCGCGACTTCGTCCGCGTAGGCTTCGATATTTACACATCCGATTAATTGGGTTTCCCGTAGGAATGAGATGCTTTTTCGGGATAAAAACTATCCTATGTCGTATTCCAGCACCTAACCTATATGTGTGCCAAGTGTCACCACGATCCGTCCAGTGGTTGAAGCGTGTATGAGTAACAACATAAAACTTTCGCAGTGGGATTATTCTGCGGTAGTTTACTGTTTACTGGCAATTTAATTGCGAGGGGGGTCGTTTTCGCAGCGGTGACGTTGTCGTGGCGTGACGACGCAAATACCTCTACGAGCAGGTGGGTCACCGACACTCCACTGCGTTCCCACGGGGCGCCACGACACGATACAACCATGTGTTTTATAAATGCCCTTCATTCATGGGAAACGTTTGCAACAAACCCTATAATTTAATTACTTGACGTCCACTGCTGTACATAGGCCTTCTCCAATAAAAACCGTGTTAAAGAACACTATCTATCACTAAGTTAGGATTGGAATCCATATCTTATATGTATTTTATGAATATTTGTATATTATTATTATTTCATCATCATCATCATCAGCCCGAAAGAGTCCACTGTTGGACATAGGCCTCTCCCAAGGTGCGCCACTGAACCCGATCCTCGGTTCTTCTCATCCAGTCACTGCCAGCCGCCTTACGCAGATCGTCGCTCCATCTAGCCAGGGGGCGTCCCACACTACGCTTGCCCAGTCGCGGTCTCCACTCGAGAACTCGTTTACCCCAGCGGTAATCAGTTCTCCGACAGATGTGACCAGCCCACTGCCACTTCAGCGTACTAACTTTTTGAGCTATATCGAAGACTTTATTATTATTTAATAATGTTTATTATATTCATATATTATTGGTAAATATTTATTTATATACTTATATTTTTTTACCGTATAGGTTATAATCTATGTAAGTGGGTATATAGTTTATATTAGTGTATGTATGTATATGTTTTTTTATTTACGTACACACTATGTCTGCCTCTCTTATTTCAATTATCTCTCTCGCGGGTCTGCAGGAAGAAATCTCTCTCAGAGATAAGTTCGCCCTTTGCACTTGTGTTTCTTTTTAATGTATTATTTTTGTTTTATCTGTGTGCGTGTAATAAAGAGTTAAATAAATAAACGCCACCGCACTTGGTCCTCTGCCCTCAGCGTCCAACCGCTGCCGGGGACCTTCCTCATGTCGTCAGTCCGTCTGGAACTAGTCTGCCTGTTTAAACTTTTACATAAACGATTTGTTTATATAAATAAATATCTACTGAAGCCTGATCAGAACTTTTTGCGAATCCAATTAAAATTAAATTACTTTTATCTTCCAAAAACCACAAGAACTCCTCATTATTTATTTCTGTACCTTATTTTTCAATGAAGACTTGTTGGTTGTTGAGTACATACTTAATACCTCCTCTTCTTTTATGTAAAAATAGTAATTAAACCGAACGGAATGAAAATAATGAGACCCTTTCATAGATTTGTCCTAGAACAAATAAAAAAAAATATATTATAAATTACTCGTATATCAATCGAATTGTAAAACATTTTGACAAGTTTACAGAAATAGGTAATAGATTGATTGAATATATTTTCATTATCATCAGGTTATTTTTGTCTCCACTGCAGGAGCACAACCCTCTCTCATCTGCCGGAGACAGACGGAGGATTTGGCCTACACTCCCCGCGCTCGCCAGACGGGTTGGGGAGGCCTGGTTGATGTTTTATAATGAAAAACAGAAAGAATAAAACTGTCCAAAAGATGCTTTAATCAATTCATGTATAAAAAAAACCATATGAACACTTAGCCCAGAGTTATATCAATGTCGCAAAAGACCGAAATAAAGATTATTATTATTTTGGAACTCAAAAAAACCCATTAAAATATTAATATAATAATACGATTAGTTTGGTATAATCGTCACCCAATCCTTCCAACCAGAATGATTGACCAACGTTGAATTATTTTATTCAGAAAATAAAGATTCAACAGTGTGAAAACTATCAGTTGTGAAGTATGTATGTATGTATGTATGTATGTAAGCGCTTTATTGTACCAAAAATAACAACTGTGTACAAAGGCGGATTTATCCCACTTAGGGATCGCTTCCAGTCAACCTTAGAGTAACCGAAAGGGCAAGTATAATGCGTTTATTACCAAATTTGATAAAGAAATGTACCTACTTTTAATAAAGTTCGAAAATACATATTCGTTAAACATAAAGAAGAAGAAGTCACGTGTGTGTACCCAAAATAGCCTCAATGCAATATCGTACATCATCGCACTTTGTTACTACAATGCCACACGGAGATAGCCTCGACTGGCATCGTATCAGATATGTATTGCCCACCTACATACGACCACCTACATTGATATGATAAACAATCGTTCACGGGGCACGCTTCTACGACCAACTACCAGACGTAAGAAAACCTCTTTTAAAAAGTATAAGCCTATTATAAACTATACGACTGTTTGAATGCGTTATCACAATATTTTTAATCCTACTAATATTATAAACGAGAAAGTTTGTAAGTATGGATGGATGTTTGTTACTCTTTCATGTAAAAACTACTGAAAGGATTTTAATGAAACTTTACAATAATATAGCTTATACATCAGAATAACACATAGGCTACAATTTATAAAGATATTGTGTGAATTGTTCTAAATATCAAGTAAGTAGGAAAAAATCTACCATCTGCGCGGTATTCTGGCGTGCGCTGCCAAAACCATGTTACAAACAAAGTTACACATATGTAATGTATGATGGAAATGTTTATCTTAAATAGTCCTACAAAAAAGCTACTCGAAATACTAATCGTGCGCAGACGAAGTCGCGGGCACCAGCTAGTACTTTATACACTTGATTTTAAAACATGTGTCGCTGGAAATTTGTTGCGCTGTTTCTTCTTCACAGCGCTAAGACATGGGAAGCGGTAGTCGAAATAAAATTACAGGTTGAAATAAAGGATTTATACTTTGATTTAAGCATGCACACTGGTCATTCTTCAGCAGTAAGTCAATAAATTGCTTCAGGATACATCATAAACATATAAATAAGTCCACGGGAGTACCTGATAAGTCGAACTCCGACAGTTAACCGCCCAACGGTCATAGAATATGTCGCAAGACCCGTTAGACAGTACAAAATGATTTGGACGGATATTATCTGACTTGCCTACAGAGTAGACCTGCAGTCCTCTCCCAAAGTAATTGAAGGTTTTTAGAGGGAAATGCGGACATGATCCTGTCCATTACCCGGATTTACCACTCACAATACACGCTCTTCCATTGGCTCCAACGATCTCTATGTACTACGAGATGGAGCGTTCCAAACAATCGCTCTGTTCCACGCAAGTAGCCACAACTCTTTCACATTCACTTTGAAACTTGTGCAGTTACTACGCAGAACATTTAATTATTTACTAAATATTGACATTATTTAACCGTAGCGTCAATATTTAGTAACAATTAAATGTTCTGCGTAGTAACTGCACAAGTTTCATTGTAAATGTGAAAGTCATTGAATAGCGAGCGATTGTTTGGAACGCTCCATCTAGTAGTACATAGAGATCGTTGGCTCTAAACAGTGGATTAAAATGCGGCTTTGACCTGATTCGATAGGTTCTATGAGATCGATATAAATTATTATGGTCGCACACAGCTCTGATAGCCCTACAAATGACCTACATATCCTTCAAATTCAATAGTCATATGAAACAAACGCATCTGCGTCTTAATATGTGCGGCTCCCTGAGCCGCAGTTGCGTGTAACAGAGCGATTGTTTGGTTCGCTCCATCTAGTAAGTACATAGAGATCGTTGATGCTCTGCAACATAATCGGAGTCTGGCAATTGGAGACCTTTCCTTGTGTTTCATTATTAATTATTATCACCTAAAATCCCTTCATCGAGCTGCTAGAGTTAGCCGAGAATAGAGCATGCTTTCGCCACCATATTACCATGAATATTTCATAAATATATATAATAATAATTAATAATTTATTTCGTTTTTCATAACAATTCGTACAACTCATAATACAATTAGTACATAAAGTATCTCAGAAACTATCAGATACATCTAGACCTCACACTAGGGTACTCTGTGCTGTGCGGCTAGACTCTTTGCATTTGATTTAGCAATGTGTGTGTGTGTGGATCAATGGGTGTGTATGTTTGGTTGTGTGTGGATGTGGGGGGTGTGTTTGTGTGTGGATTTGTGTGTGTGTGTGGGTGGGGGGTGTATTTATATATATGTAATATTATATAATACAGTATTATGTACTACATATCATATTTATATCATGGTCATGGTGCAAGTATTTTTCTACACATCCGTTGCCATTATATTTTCAGTGTTATCATAATCCAAAGTAAAGAGCCAAGTGAACAAAACTTTCTTGCATCTTGATTTAATTAAGTTTATTATATTAAGGATATCATTTGCTTTGTTATAAAGAAATGGACCCAAAAAGCTGTAGAACCTTTGCGCAAAACTTGTGCGAGCTGTACGTGATACCCATCTCATACGTCGTGCAGCGGGATCTTTAACTATTGTTTTAGCAGTTTTATGAAACCTTAGGATTGCTGAGGAGATGTAGAGTTGTCTTACTCGTAGAAATTTGCAATCCTGATATAGAAGATCAGTGGAATATCGGTACGGTTTTCTATAAGCTACTTTAAGTACTGCTCTTTGGGCACGCTCAATTTTAATCATAGACGTTTTATGTGCAGCGCCCCATTGCCCATATTGTCCCGCCACCTTCATGATTTTTAAGAGTTTGTACATAAACAGGAAATACTAATCTGTTACTTGTGTTCTCTATAATATACAAGTCATACATTACGTATTTGCCTGACATAATATTTAAGAAACATTCCAATGCCGCCGGCCGGCATTGTACCGAAGGTCGCGACCCCGCCGGCAACATATTAGCGCCCTCAATTATTGGCGCCCAGTTTTATATTGGCCCTAATCATTCACGCCAGGCTAATAACCTTGGTGTAACGTGTCAATGGGCTCGATTCTGAAGACATAACGTTAAAATTTGACAGCACTAAAGCTGTTGCTATCCTTGTCACACAGTATTATGAAGATAAAGACGAAACCAATTTTAGCGCTGTCAAATTTTAAATGTGTGCCTTCAGAATCGGGCCCAATATATGTCTTATAGGAGAGAACGGTGGTGAATGGCCTAAATATCATCTATAACGATTTGGGTACTATGTTAATTACCTACTAGTAGCGCGTGTGTGTGTTACCTACTAGGTACTTATACAAGCGCGCGTGTGTGCGTAAATTGTTGTAGGGCTACTGCACCCAGCGCTGGAACATAGTCGGTCGAGAGAGGGACAACGTTATACGTCAGCAACATAAGTGCTTCTCTGTCTAACTTATAGCGTCGAACTATCGGCGCCGGCAGTAATTATGTACCGGCGGGCGGCACGTACTGCCAGCCGTGCTGTATTTTGTGGGCGACGTTAAAATGGGGGGGGGGGGATCAGGGGGAGTAGGGGGGGGGGGGAGGGTCGAGCGCCGTTTCTTTACGTAGTACCTAATATTTAGTATTCTCTGATATAACAATCGAATTCATTCAATCCGTTTTATAAATAGATTTTCAGTACACAAAATATTCTGTTAAGGTCGAGAATTGATATTTGCTAAAAAAAAAGGTCAATTTCCGCTTGTGACTTGTAACAAAAAATCGCTTGACGTGTCCGAAATAGAATGCCGTAATTTCGCTGATAATAAAATCTAGCGGAGTCTATAGGTTCCCGCCTAGTCTTGGAGTTAGTTGTCATACTTAATTTTCTGTATATAATAAACAATTATTTAATCAGTAGCAACTTATGAACTATTTTAACTTATCTTCTTAGAAGGCCAGGAAGACCTGGCCCACACTTTGACCCTTTGGGATCTTTTGTGTTAAACCCAACGATCTCTATGTACTACTAGATGGAGCGTTCCAAACAATCGCTCTGTTCCACGCAAGTAGCCACAACTCTTGCACATTCACAATGAAACTTGTGCACTTACTACGCAGAACATTTAATTATTACTAAATATTGACGCTACGGTTAAATAATGTCAATATTTAGTAAATAATTAAATGTTCTGAGTAGTAACTGCACAAGTTTCAAAGTTTACCTATTAAACGCATTATACCAGTCCTTTCAGTTACTCTAAGTTTGACTGGAAGAGATCCCTAAGTGGGATAAGTCCACCTTTGTACACTACTATTGTTTTATTTATTTTTGGTGTTGTTCATTTTGGTATAATAAAGCGTTTACATACATACATACGTACGTACGTACATACATACATACATACATACATACATACATACATACATACATACATACATACATACATACATACATACATACATACATACATACATACATACATACATACATACATACAACTTTTAAAATATTACAACTTTGGTTCCAACAATGTTATTATCTCAATATCATATGGTTCTATGTAAGTGTAACTTAGAGATATGCATTCAAAAACCTGGATCAAAAGTTTGAATTTTGTTCACAGGCCTTCAAGCTATTCAAAAGAAGCAAAACCAGGAAGACCGCACGCAACCGTATCTCGCCCGAGCTGATCCGCTCGCCGTCCTACAGCGGGACGGTCGACGCCCGCTCCGACATCGATCTCCAACGCTTCTGCTCATGCCGCACCTCGCTGCCGCCCCTACACATACCTAGCAACGACTCCTACGAGAATACATCGTACTACAGCAGCTACAACAGCTACGGCAGCTCGCGAAACGAAAGCCTAGACGGATGCAACGAATCGCATTCGGACGCAGCGAAATCTGACTCCGCTTACAATTCTGCGAGAAACAGCCCGATACAGCTCAGAGCTGTGGTCCCGGTCTGCTACGCGACCGTCTCGTATTACAACGTGAACGACAGCGAGGATAGCAGTAGCATTCGAACGGAATTCACGCTGTTGGAAGTGGACGCGGATGCGGAAGCGGAAGCGGACGAGGACGAGGATGAATCCGCGCAGAATTTAATTAATGAGAGCATTGAGCTGGTTAGTACGTTATGAATTTCTGCTGATGGAAATATTAAACTTTAGATATAGCTAGACAGTGGGCCCGATTCTGAAGGTACACATTAAAATTTGACAGCGCTAAAATTGGTTTCGTCTTTATCTTCTTAATACTGTGTGACAAGGATAGCAACAGCTTTAGTGCTGTCAAATTTTAACGTTGTGTCTTCAGAATCGAGCCCAATATGTGTTAGTAAGATTTCGTACAAAAAGTCTAGATATGAATTTTAGACGACAGACAGTTTTATCTTAAATATGATTAATTTTAAATGTAGCCAAATAACCAATGCGTGTAATCGTTAAGTATGAGAGATATTATTCTGTAAATATGATATCAAAAACTTACATCTGATATCGAAACTGTGTTGCCTAATTACTAAAATGATATCAAAAACTTTTGAAAAAAATAAAACGCGATACATTCAAAATTTTGACTTCAAGATACCCCATACATTTATTTTGCCGTGTGGTTTCCGGTAGAATAGAATAGGACCACTCCAACTCTTCCCATGGATGTCGTACAAGGCGACTAAGGGAATACATTATATAACATCAATCAGGCTACCCGTCTGGCCAGCGCGGCGAGTGTAGACCAAATCCTCCGTCTGTCTCCGGCAGATGAGAGAGGGTTGTTTGTGCTCCTGCAGTTTTGCCTCAAAGAGAAACTTTGGCCTCAAAGAGAAGCTTTAATTTCCTTATATTAAGGTAATTTAAACTGATAAGAAAACTACATCTAACATAAACCATTTTTTGTTCATACTTTTTGTTTTTATTATATGGGATTGTTTATACTCAGTTAATTTTTTGGATATATCGCGTTCCTTTAAAAAAAGTTATTGATGTCATTTTACTCATCAGGTATATAGTTTCGATGTCAATTTTTTTTTGATATCTCTTAAATTTAAGGAATAGTCGCCTGGGATTATCTTGTCTACATAACACGAAGACAAAATAACAATATTAGAATGAATTTTAAACTAGTGATGTTTAAAGTATAAATTACCATCTTATATATGATTTTTTAATGTCACTGAATCATTGTTTTACGCCCGATAGAAATAATAATTATGGAGCCCCCACTACTGACGCCGTCTCTGTACTTTGTGCTATTTACCAAAGTAATGTCATAATGTGATAGATAGATAACGATAATGGTAAGATTATTATAATTGTTTAATTTACAGATTATTTTAAGTATGTTGATCTCAATTATATTTTATTAGCGTGTAAGTTGAGACATTTAACGTTAGTCGATTTGAAAATTATATAACATTTATGTAATAAATATCAACAATAGTGATAATTTGAAGTTTTATTACTCATATTTCCTACTATATTTATAAATGCAGTAAGTATGCATATTATGTCGTAAAATATTAGCAAAACACAATTCTATATACTACTAGATGGAGCGCTCCAAACAATAGTTCTGTTCCACGCAAGTAGCCACAACTCTTTCACATTCACAATGAAACTTGTGCAGTTACTACGCAGAACATTTAATTATTACTAAATATTGACGCTACGGTTAAATAATGTCAATATTTAGTAAATAATTAAATGTTCTGCGTAGTAACTGCACAAGTTTCATTGTGAACGCTCCATCTAGTAGTACGTAGAGATCGTTGGCAAAACATGATTTTAACGGCGGCCCAGTTAATACTGCCAACCGTGCTTTATTCTGCTGCGACGTTAAACTGGCGACGTCAACTTCGCTACTTTACGTATTTAGTAATATTTAGTATTCAAAGGCAAAATCATATATTGCACATGAGTACACTTGGTAACATTTATACAAGCTACTATTTTTTTTTACTGCCGCTTCCTACAAGTCACACCATGAAGTTTTTACTTTCATGACTGACACTAGCTGAAATTAAATTAGAAAACAGATGTCATCTTTCAACTAAGTGTCAACCATGAAGGTAAAAAGGTATCAAAGGTAGGGCCCTGTGCCGTTGGGTTTGTTGCCACTTCTTCCCCTCGGTTATACAATACAGGTGGAAGTGGAGTAGTTTTAGGCAGAATTTGACATCAAAAAGAGAACAATGTATTCCAATTTTGAAAATAAATATTTTGATTTTGAAAAACTTTGAGGTGACTTATGAGGTGCGAAATATTATTTTCGTTCATGGTATGACCTGTTGGTGTTAGCGCTGTGAAGAAACGGCGCAACAAACTTAATTCCTTTTGACAACCTCCGTGGCGGAACGGGTAGCTCTCGGACTGCCACGCCGGAGGTTGCGGGTTCGAATCCCGCTAGGGGTAATTGTTCGTATGATGTTTGTACCCAAGTCTTGGATGTTTATATATTTATTTAAGTATGTCTATCCGTTATCTAGTAACCATAGCCCAGGCTCTGCCTAGTTTGGGACTGGATAATGGTGTGAACGTCTGAGATATTTATTTATTTATTATTTTTTAGTAGTAGTAGTACAAATGACTCCATTCTTAAAGAGCTCAATATAACAAAACGGCTCTCCACTATCTGCAATGAAAGGACTCTAAGCTTCTTCGGTCACATTGTGCGATCTCCCAAGCACGACCTGGAGAAGCTCATCATCCTGGGACAAGTGGAGGGCAGGCGTGCCAGAGGACGAGCTCCGACGAGGTGGTCAGACCCGGTGAGGAGGGTGGCTGGCGGATCCTTATATGAAGCGGTGCGGCTGGCCAATGACTGCTATGCGTGGAGGCGCATTTTATACGGTCGCGATCCTCAGCAGTGAGCGAACGACAGAGAAGAAGCGAGCTCTAGAGCTACTAAGAGGTCAGACCCGGTGAGGAGGTTGGCTGGCGGATCCTTATATGAAGCGGTGCGGCTGGCCAATGACCGCTATGCGTGGAGGCGCATTTTATACGGTCGCGATCCTCAGCAGTGAGCGAACGACAGAGAAGAAGCGAGCTCTAGAGCTACTAGGAGGTCAGACCCGGTGAGGAGGTTGGCTGGCGGATCCTTATATGAAGCGGTGCGGCTGGCCAGTGACCGCTATGCGTGGAGGCGCATTTTATACGGTCGCGATCCTCAGCAGTTAGGGAACGACAGAGAAGAAGAACTAGGTATGTGTAATAACATGAAATAACAGTACAGTGTTACACATATGTATCTGGTATCTATACTCGTTAAGAAAGGGTATCCACCCAGAGAAGAAAGCTGTTTCAGTCACCGACCGGTTCAGTCGCAATTATGATATTCTTCTATTCACGCGCACTTCGTACTACAATGGCCCCGGACAAAGAATCGCCGACTGTCCCCGGCCGGTCTGGTTCCGTACATAATAGACATGAGCAAACAGGTTCCTTTGTATGGATACAAATATATCAACTGGAGTTATGGAATACATATGGAAGTAATTCGACACAATTTTAGAATATTTGTATTGAACTTATAATTTATCAGAGCCTTAACCACGCTCGCTAGCACTACCTAGTAGGTACTATTTGATCTAATCTAATAAATAAAATCGTAAACATCGCGTGTCTGTACATTGAAGATATTTGCATAAAAATTGGGGGGTCTAAGGATAAGTAACAGAACAAATTTCGATCAGTTTTGGATTTTTATCTGTTAGTTTGTGCACGCATCACTTAAAAGCTACTGAACTGATTGTGATGGACTTTTCACAGAAACATATATAGGCCTTAACTCGGAGTAACATATAGGCTTTATTTTATCGCAATCGGTTTAATCTATCAAAAGTAATGGACATTTTTAGTTTTTAAATACATCAGTATGTAAGGTTAGTATGCAATATAACAAAGAAGTATAATTTTAATGTTCTGTACTATTCAGATTGCGATGAGTTTGGACTACATTTGGAGCGGGAGCGGAAGTGGGAAGGAGAGCGCATTCTGTAGCCCACGCGAGCGGAGCCGCGGGCACAGCTAGTAATCTAATAAAATGTAAACTACGCGTATCTGTACTTTGAAAATTTTACCAAAAAAATATTACGTACATTTTTTTGTTTTATTTTTCTTTTTTTTGCCAGACGCCAAATGCTTATCCTTATGTCAAAAAAAAAATTAGTCGGCCCCGTAGCCTAGTCGGTAGTACACCTGCCTGTGAAGCTCGGGGTCGCGGGTTCGAATCCCGCCCAGGGCAAACATTCGTGTGATGAGCAATTGTGTTTGCCTTGTGACTGGATGTTATTTATATATTATATCATGTATTTATGTATGTATATCAGCTGTCTGATACCCATATTACAGGCTCTGCCTAGTTTGGGATCACGTGGTCGTGTGTGAAATGTCGCCACATATTTATTTATTTAAATTACCCGTTAGAGTAGGTACAAAGTGATTAAAATAAAATTAAATTAGTTCCCAATTTTATTTGGCCATGGAACCCTAATTGATCATACTTTTTTGGCGGAACCCTAGCTGGCTAGTTTAATAGATAGGTTACTAAAGTGTTTACCTTGTAGTTTGAATAAGTTCATGTAAGACTCGGAAGAAAGAAGAAATTATATAAATGAAAAATATTTATTATATTATATATATTAAGTATTGCAAAACCGTGTGGGTGCCGTGTGGTTTCCGGTAGAGCAGAATAGGACCACTCCAACTCTTCCCGTGGGTGTCGTACAAGGCGACTAAGGGAATATATTATAAAACGTCAATCACGCCTCCCCAACCCGGGAGTCTGGCCAGCGCGGGGAGTGTAGGCCAAATCCTCAGTCTGTCTCCGGCAGATGAGAGAGGGTTGTGCTCCTGCAGTGGAGACAAAAATAACCTGATGATGATGATTGCAAACCATTTATTGTAACAAAGAAATTCAATGTAACTATTTTTTGAATAAATTTTTTTTACATATTTTTTTATAATAGAACTAAAATTAGGCTGTCTAACAATTGAACGCGGAGATCTGGAGCTGCATCCAGTCTTTTGACCGGGTAAGCGCGACGACGCTGCGGAACCCCTGTCACCCGTCCACGGTACCGGGAACCTTTTAGGAATCGCTGCTCTAGAAGATCTTACGACATAACGCCGAGATGCCAAAATTTTAACGAATGATTTAATCCAAAAATTAAATTCATAATGTTTTATTCTTAGCTTTTCTTTCCAACCGCTGAGTGCCGTTCATTTTACACTCGCAGCTCGCAGATTTCATTTGCGACCCCACCCGTCAATGCCCTCTCGATATTCAAGTTCCCTTTGAGCCAGCCACATCAATGGCAATAACTCAAGCTAGACCAAATCCCCGAACGAGTATTTCAGGTTTATGGATTTCGCTTGTTATGTTATGACAATATTTTGGTTAATTTTGAGGATTATCATTTGGCGCAAGTCCACACAGTGAGGTGGACAATAAGTAGAGCTTGTTATTTAAGGCACGTGTCCATTCTGATGGTGGTATTTATTTTTATAAACTGTAGCAAAACTGTAGTTATCATTTTGCGCTAACAAGCGAACTTTTCACTCACCGATTTTATCGACCAGACCGCCTCGTTGGCCTAGTAGCGTGGTTGTTAGACTCGAGTCAGAGGCTGTGGGTTCGATTACCTCCTTGGCTAGACAACTTTGTATTTGTTTAAGTTGATTTCGATCTGGATATTATTAAAAGTGTTAAAGAACACTATGTTAGGATTGGAATCCATATTTTATATGTATTTTATGAATGTTTGTATATTATTATTATTATTTAATAATGTATATTATATTTATATATTACTGGTAAATATTTATTTATATACTTATATTTTTTTACCGTGTAGGTTATAATCAATGTAAGTGGGTATATAGTTTATATAAGTGTATGTATGTATATGTTTTTTTTTATTTACGTACACACTATGTCTGCCTTCAATTATCTCTCTCGCAGGTCTGCTGGAAGAAATCTCTCTCAGAGATAAGTTCGCCCTTTGTACTTGTGTTTCTTTTTAATGTATTATTTTTGTTTTATCTGTGTGTGTGTTATAATGTGATAAAGAGTTAAATAAATAAAATAAATAAATTATATTTGTGAATTTGTACTTGTCTAAATCCAATCATAAATATTAGCAGTACAGTACGAGGCTTAGAATGGGGCCACCCCCAATCTATCCATGGCGATGTACCGACGAAAAGTGGCCGGAAGCGGCTGTATGCGGAGGGTAGAGAACCGGGTGTGGTGGCGTTCATTGGGGAAGGTCTACTATGTCCAGCAGTGGACCTCTAGGGGTTGATATGGTGGTAATCCTTATCTAGTTACCATCGTACAGGAAAAAAACCTACTTTGGGTGTATGTATGTATGTAATATTTGATTTATATTGATTTATATTGTCTTTAAAGTTCATATCGTCAGTGGAAATTTAAAAACGCTAAAGCGCCAGTTTGACAACTTTACAGGAGAGAGGTTTAAAGTTTTTTTTTCGGACGGATGAGTATTTTTATGTACTATATATACGATATTTATGTAAAACAAAGAATCATTGTAGGTCTTTTATTTTACGAGATAGATGTCGTTGTAGCGAAAACACCTGAAAATATAAAAAAGGTTAGTCAGGTAATAACACGCTATACATATCATATATATAGACAGTTCGACGCAGAAAAAAATATACAGTCGAATGGAGTATATAACTCATTTTCGGCCAATGTGTCGCTTTAATGTGCCGTCAGATGGACCGACGACCTAAAGAAGGTGGCCCGTAGTGGCTGGATGCGGAGGGCGGAGGACCGGATGTGGTGGCGTTCATTGGGGAAGGCCTATGTCCAGCAGTGGACGTCTAAAGGCTGACATGATGATGATGATGATGTGTCGCTTTAGCGTTTTTACTTTTCCACTGACGATATAAGTAGTGTCTCTCGCTAATATTATGAATTTACTAACATGGTACAGATACCTTTGGTTTAGAAGAACCGATTCATAATCGGCTTTAAATTGGCCGATTAATCGTTAATCGGCCTAACTATGGCCGGTACATCTCTAATTTCTAATGTTAAATGCCACCCGCGAGAGGCTTCGCTTCCGAAAACTAATGCAATTCAAATATTAGCTTGTGTACTTATCTAATGATCTTGCGATAGGATTACACAATTTGATTTACTCGAAATATATTTGAGTGAAACATGCGTTTTATATTATTTTAGATGTATTAAAAAAGCAGCTTCCACCAGTTGAAGAAATGACTCGTTTTGAAAGACTGAGTTTTTAAATGATAACTTTTATTATATGGCTTCCTCGATAAAATATGTCATTATTTTTTAATTTATTTATTTATATTATTATAGGTATATATTTTTCTAAGCCACACTAAAAAGCCACTAGGTTTATTTATGTTTATGAAATTACGCAATTAATATTATAAAATAACGTAAGTAGGTACTTATTATTATTAATATTTTATTTGAGACTCATGTCCATATATACGAGTATAATTGTTAGTAACATAAAAACCTCAAAAAATCAAAAGTGAAGCTAGGTACGTTAGTAAAACATATAATAAAGGTAAAATATTTAAAAAGGTATATACAAGTTTTTTTTATACAGGCTATGATATAAATAATAATAAATATGTCAGACATTCACACCAATTATCCAGTCCCAAACTAGGCAGAGCCTGTGTTATGGTTACTAGATAACGGATGCACATACTTAAATAAATACATAAACATCCAAGACTTGGGTACAAACATTCATATTCATCATACCAACATTTGCCCCTAGCGGGATTCAAACCCGCCACCTCCGGCGTGGCAGTCCGAGAGCTACCCGTTCCGCCACGGAGGTCGTCTTGTTGATGAAAGTAAATGTAAAGGTTGCACCGCACGCAAGCCAATTTTTTTTTGACAGCCTCGTTTGCCTAGTCAGAATATTGGTCATTGGACCCGGGCGCCAGAGGTCGCCAGATATCATATTTGATCTAATAGGAAAAAATCCTAGTTGGGAATAGACAAGTGTACTCGTATATATACTATGTAACATTTTACTTACTCGTCTAACGCATTTCTTGTTAGAATGTTTAAAGGCTGGCGAATGTACTAAATATACATTGTATAATGTAATTGATTAATTTTTATTCAACCTTGACTTGTAAGTGTTTTTTTTATCAATAAATTTGATTTTTATTTTAATTATTCATTCTGATTAGTACAGCTATAATTCCGCTATAATTCTAAAATCATATCTACCAACTAACAGCTTTACGAATAAGTACTACACAGAGAAAAAAATAAGTAGCCCTCGTACTTAGCCTTTGTACACAGTTTAATTCCTATTTTATTATTGTTGTTGTTATTTTTGGTACAATAAAGCGTTTACATATGATATTCTTTATTGCACAAATTTTAAAAGTAAATACAGTTACAAATTTTGTGTACAAAGGCGAGCTTATCTCTAAAAGAGATCTCTTCCAGCCAACCTTACAGGGTGTGAGACAAGGCACTAAGAGCGAGGGGGCAAAAAGTGCATAATATACTACATAATAACTAAATACTGAAACTACTTTACACACATATATACATATATTACATACATATTACATATAGTAAATACATATTTATAGTAAATAATAATAAATATAATAAACATACATAAATACATACATATCATATTATACTGAGTGAGACAGACAGTGCTCTTTTAGTTTAGTTTTAAAGGATGTCACCGACGTACTATCTCGAATGACCGTCGGCAGTTTATTCCACATCTGCGCCGCTCGGACAGTAAAGGAATTGAAAAAGAATTTGGTACATACATTCTTATATAAGGATAAAAATATACCACTATTACGTAAGTAGCCGCCCCCGTTATAAATGGTGTCGCCTCCAACTGATTCAGTAGCCGGCCACATTACTAAGTAACCACACTATTTAATAATGTGGCCGGCTACTGAATCAGTTGCAGGCGACACCATTTATAATGGGGGCGGCTACTTACGTAATAGTGGTATATTTTTATCCTTATATAAGTAGGAGCGCTACTTATTTTTTTCTCAGAGTACAATAATCAGTGTATACGCTCTTGTAATGGTGTAGGTAATATGGATTATTAGTAAGACGTTCATACAATTGAATAGTTTTGTAATCGATCTTGGAAATATTGCCAACCCTAATGCTCCTGGCAAATGGAATACTAGCTATTGCCCGCGACTTCGTATTATGTATTTCCCGTGGGAATGGGATGCTTTTTAGGGATAAAAACTATCCTATGTCCTATTCCAGGACCTAACCTATATGTGTGTTAAGTTTCATCACGATCCGTCCAGTGGTTGAAGCGTGATTGAGTAACAAACATCCAAATATCCAAACTTTCGCATTTATAATGTAAGTAGGAAGGATAGTATTGTGTAATTGTCAAATTCTTGTCTTATTCAGTTCCCCGTTGTAGATATGTGAACTAATAATACGCTTAGATAAAATTTAACGATAATTTGCTTCGAATTGTCACGTTCGCCTCTCAGGAGGGATTATAGGAGTTTGGAAGTTTTCAGAGATACTTACGTGATTAAATGGATCAACCCTAACATAATATAGGTACTGAGCAAACAGCGAAGTTGGAATTTAAACTCTTAAGCTTTTGAAATCAAATCTCTTTGAACATATTACGATATATTAAGTACCTACTTCTATTGTTTCATAACCGCCAGAGGTCGTGGTTTCGATTTCAACTAGTGTCAGTATGTACAAGTTAGTCTTGGTCTGGTTGTTGTATTTGTTGGTGAATTTGTTCTTGTCAAAACCCCTTCAAATATTAGCCGTGTAGTTCCCGGCTTAGAAAAGGGCCACCCCCAATGTGCCTGTGGATGTCGTCAAGGCGACTAATTGATTGCACCAGGGATGAGTAGCAGCGTTCTCCTGTGTACATTAAGATCATTACTGCGCCCCACATTCGTGGTGAATATAGCAATTCCTTTGTAAAATAAACGATTATTTGAATGACAAAGATGCCTGGTACTAATGTTAATTCAGCTTCGCAAAATCTTTATTAATTGTATACAAACTTGATTTTTAAAAGATGTGTTGCGTTAAGTTTGTTGCGCCGTTTCTTCTTCACAGCGCTAACACCTAGGAAGCGGTAGTCGATAAAAAAATTACGTGTATAAATGTACCAAGTGTACTCATATGCAATAAATGATTTTGACTTGACTTTGACTTTGACCCCTAATGGACAACATACCAAAAGTGGCATTCTATTAGGGAATAGCCGCCAGGTGGACCGACGACCTGAAGAACGTGGCCGGGAGCGGCTGGATGCAGGGCTGAGGACCGGGTGTCGTAGCGTTCATTGGGGAACGCCTATGTCCAGCAGTGGACGTATATCATATACCTACATTTGAGGTCATTGCCTGGAAATCGCTTTATCTACTCCTAGCATTATTTATACTCACGAAAATTTTAAGTCAAGATGCTCCGAATAATTTTTTGCCTCATTCTCAATTATAAGCGCTAGCGCACATCTATACTTCCCCATTTTAAAATACCGATAGTCCGACACACGGCGCACACACGATCGCACAAAAACATGACGTTTTTGCACCCTGCGCCGGCGCTCTTCCTACGGAAGTAAAACGCACGAGCGAGACAGTTATATGAACATAGAGAGCGGAAGCGAGACAGCGATCGTGGGAAACACAGGGGTGGCGATATCCCATACGCGCATTCAAGTGGCACGACCATGTAGTATTGAATTTATTCTGTTATTTTTTTCCATTGTCAGTTATTGCGGTGGTACTGCTCTCTGTGGACATCTGGTCAGGGGTGGCTACATTAATTGCGCTAATCGACTTTTTTTTTTCAAACCAGCACCTGTGTGATGTTTATCTTGTAAATTTATTCTGTTACGCCAAATGGGAAGCTCGTTACATTATGTAGGTAATTAATTCAGTTAGGCAGGTGACAAAGCCAGTTAGAAAGATTCTCTGTTCTTAGGTTTTCACTCCAGCGGCAGCCCTATGGATCTTATTAATCTTTAGCAGTTTTTTTTGCTCTTAATGTCGTCGGTCCATTTGGCAGAGTAAAAAGTCGGGTAATTTATAAAAAATCGAAGTAATTTGCAAAAATAATTTAATCTCTGTTCGTTATTATAAAGCTAATTCTTCTTTTATATTTACACAAAATATACAAACTGTAGTAATGTCGCAAATCACACAAGCGTACAAAATTCTTAACATTACTTCATTACAGAAATTAGAATCATTTACAAATGCAAGTTCATAAATTCGATTGTATTTATTGTCAGTTCTGCAACTGTTATATTCTATTTAAAAAAAAACAGTTAAATAGAACGTACTCTACACAATATTGTTTTTATTCACAACCATTATTTGGAATTATTTTTTAGTTAATGTGCTCGCTCACTAGATGGCACCAGTAGTTTAACAAATATATTTAAAATTTACTGGAATTGATTTATTTGGTCACTCAACTTCGCGGGCTTTCAAGACTCTCAAAGTATCCAATCATTTGTTAAGAGATTTAGTTTAATTCTAAAAGACTACTAGCGCCATCTACTTATCGCTACTTAACCTGTAAGCAAACTTTCTCTTTACGCTTGAAAAACGTAGGCACTATTATTATGCCAGTGTGTAAAGATGGAGGCCCACTGTACTAACCAACAGGCATACTCTGTAAGCATTTCTACCTATATCCGTTGAACAAAAAAGTTATTTGTACTCTCGAATTGGTCATTTGATATATACGGATAAGCATTGGGTGTGGAACGACAATTTTTATTTTTTTAACAACGGTTTTTAGTTTAACGCAGAGATTCCCAAACTATTTCGGCCAAGAGACCCCTTTTCCAAAGTAAACTGATACCTCATAGATAGCACTGATACCATAGCCAAATTACTTTAACAATCATGTCTAGTTTTTTTTCTATTGATACAAAATACCAATTAAAAACTTTGCGGTTGATTAAGTGAGTAAACTTGACATCATTTTCACATCAAAGTTTAACAAAATAAATACACTACATACATACATACATACGTAATGCTCACGCCTTGGTCCCAGAGGGGTAGGCAGAGACGATGTATCGCCACTTTGCGCAATGTAATATAGCAAAGTGGCTTCCCTTCGTCCGCTTTTCGCCCCGTGATACCCCTTGACGTGATGTGTTGCAACATCATCGCCGCCTTGTTGAGGTACCACGATTAGCCAGGGAAATAATTGTCCACCTCATCAGAGCCCTGCATGATTCGGTGAGGCTAATAGTGCCCGGAGTTCACCCTTCTTAAATGTACTAGTGCACGCTTATCGACTTGTTGAGTTTTTTAAAAGTACAACAATAATACGTCGTACTAAAATATCCGTCATTCTTATAATAAGTTGGTACACGTGACACAACTTATACATATCTTGAAAGTTACAAATAAGAACTTGTGAGTGTTAATGTTTAGACCTCATCATTATCAGGTTATTTTTGTCTCCACTGCAGGAGCACAACCCTCTCTCATCTGCCGGAGACAGACGGAGTATTTGCCCTACACTCCCCGCGCTGGCCAGACGGGCTGGGGAGGCAGCCTCCCCAACCAGTCAGCCTTTAGACCTCGTCGACCCCCAAAATCAGTTTTAGTTTATGTCTAAACTGATTTAGACCCCAAGGGGTCGGTATCGACCACTTTGGGAATCCCTGGTTCAACGGATATTAGCTGAAATGTTTACGGAGTAGTTCCTCAGAATACAAATGCATATACTTTGGTAACATTCTATTTTGTTATTGATACGATTCCATTATTTATTTAAAGCTGACATTTTGGTCCCATATAATCTAATTGACTACCATCAATAAACCTATTTCATATAATATATGACTATCACGCAACTAACGTAAATTCATTATACAGGGTTACAGGAAAAGTCGTGCTAGATCCCTTAAGGGTGTGGAGCACCCATCATTTCTGACTTATTTCACTATGAAACACCCTACCCTAAACTTAACCCTTTTCGAGATATTCGACTTTTAATTTTTTTATTGAAAATTGCTGATTTTTAGGCTACTACATTTATTTTTGTTTATTTTGTGTATCTTATTATTATTATTATTGCATTTTTACATGTGTAGTAAGATGCTTTAGGACGTCAATCATTAAAATAGTGCACAAGTTATTTGAATAGACCGCAGTAGACAAGTGAAAGAAAAGAAATAAAAAACATATTAGAAAGTTTATTTTTCTCTAAGGGATATCTAAAAAAAATATTATGGTAATTGTTCGGCAGATGTTTTTTAAAATATCTACGGTTCATCAGCTATCTAACGAGGTATAATAATGTAGGGTTTTATTCAAATGCATTCAAAAAAATTTAGTTTCATAGGCGACAGTGGAGAAGAAAATGTATACTTAGCCCTAAAAAGTAAAATAAAACAATAGGTAAGCATGAAATGCCATTTATTAAAGGTTTTCTCACTACTTTTTCTTTTTCTACAGTTCATGTTCAACATGCCCGCTCTATTTCTAATACATTGTCGCATCCTTCTACGGAGACCGGTCTTCACTACGCCAGTGGTCAATGTGGTCCTCATTTTATTTGCTGCATCCACAATCCTTTCTCTTAAGTCTTCCACAGACGAAACTGGATTCGGCTCGCTGTACACGAGACTTTTCATGCAGCCCCACACATGAAAATCCATGGGGGTTAGGTCCGGACTTCTTGCTGGCCATGGCAATGGCCCACCTCGTCCAATCCATTTGTTTGGATAATTTGTGTCCAGCCAGTCTCTGACACTTCTCCTGAAATGGGCAGGGCAGCCATCGTGTTGGAACCACATGTCCCTGATCAGGTTGAGTGGCAGATCATCCAGCAAATCACTCAAGTCTGCTCTCAGGAAATTTTCGTAGCTTTCCCCGTTTAGATTATCCGGGAGAAAGTAAGGTCCAATCAAATGATTGGAGATAATGCCCATCCACACATTCACGCTGAATCTTCGTTGGGACCCCTTCACTCTTTTCTTATTGGGATTCCTTAGTTCTTTTAGGGCCCAGTAATGGGCGTTGTGATAGTTAGTTATGCCATCTTTATCAAATTTGGACTCATCCGTCCACAAGATATTTCTTAAAAAATCTGGGTCTTCTACATCAGCATTTAGCATAAATCTGCAAAAGTCCAATCTTCTCGCGGGGTCCCCTTCTTCAATAACGTGTACTGGCGTGTAATGGTACGGGTATAGGCCAGCAGTATGCACTGTAAACCACACTCTCCATTGCGAAAGCCCCAGATCACGGGCAACAATATTAGTGGAAGTAGTCGGATCCGCTCGAAAGCGTTGCACTATCTCATTGTCCTGTTCTTCGTCGTCAATTCGTGGTCTTCCCATGTCTGTACTTCGTCTCAAAACAGAGCCAGTTTCTCGAAGTCTTCGATAAACTCTGTCAAAAACGGCCACATCCGGCACTCGACGACCGGGGTAGCGAGTTATGTATTCGTTGCGAGCTTGCGCAGACACACAATCGCAGTATCCGTAACAAATAAGCATATCAGCATATTCCTCAGGTGTGTAGGACGTAATACTCAACACTTCCGTATCACAGGCACAAATCAGAGTCCGGTTAACAAGCACAGTAGTCACAAATCAGAAGAAATAGTCCAGAATCACAGTCCAGAAGTACAATAGGCGTGGGACCGTTAGAACTGCTACCTGGAGCGTCCCAACTACTTTTTTTCCACGAAATGTAATACAAACCCTAGATTGTTACACCTCGTTAGATAGCTGATGAAACGTAAATATTTTAAAAAACATCTGCCGAACAATTACCATAACATTTTTTTTAGATATCCCTTAGATAAAAATAAACTTTCTAATATGTTTTTTATTTCTTTTCTTTCACTTGTCTACTACAGTCTATTCAATTAACTTGTGCACTATTTTAATGATTGACGTCCTAAAGCATCTTACTACACATGTAAAAATGCAATAATAATAATAATAAGATACACAAAATAAACAAAAATAAATGTAGTAGCCTAAAAATCAGCAATTTTCAATAAAAAAAGTAAAAGTCGAATATCTCGAAAAGGGTTAAGTTTAGGGTAGGGTGTTTCATAGTGAAATAAGTCAGAAATGATGGGTGCTCCACACCCTTAAGGGATCTAGCACGACTTTTCCTGTAACCCTGTATACAGTACAAAAGTACAGTTTCCAAAAATATTTATAATTTAGGCATTTTTATTAAACTCTGAGATCGATCACAACAGTATGTGGTTCAAATTGAGAGGTTGACATTCCTGTTTCTAATTTAAATTCTTTGAATTCCTCACCATTATCATTTCCAGCCCTTAGTGGCCCAATACTAGGCCTAGTCCTTCTGTCTCCAGTCTAAACTACAATTCTTCCATAATATTCTCCATTCTATGGCCTATCTCCAGTCTATCGTACAGACCTCCACTTACCTTCTCTAGTATATCCTACAGACCTCCCATATCCTTCACAGTCTATCTTACGCTTCCACTAACTTTCTCGAGTCTATTCTACAGGTCGGTTTAAGTATAGCCTCAACCATAGAAATCATATCAAGAAAGAATGGTGAAGTGGACGCGGCACACGTTCCAACTATATGCAATATAGTATTCTCAAACGCTTACTCGTTACGCGCCGAGTAAAGGTCTTGTACACATCGACAAAAAAATTTAGCTAAAATGCCATATTGCACGGTTTCTAACTGCATAACTGTATCTCCTTACTACAGACATAAAGGGTGGAGAGAGGGGGGCGCGCTGTATCCGAAAATCGACACGCGGCTGGAGTAAACAAATGGCTATAACCGTTCTATCTTGATAGGATTTCTGTGGTCTCAGCTTTGTCTTCACTGGGCTTTCGATTTCGGTTAGCGAAGCTTACGGTATCCAGTTAAATATGTATTTCCCATGCTTCGTTACGCTTTGTTATGGAAAAGAGATGATTATGTAATTTTTTTATAGTTAAACGAAGGGTACAGGGAGAGATGTCCTGTCACAATACCATAGAGTTTAAATTACATTGTCACGAAATACAAAACGAATACATACATATTTTGTATTGTATTCTATACCTGTACCCTTCATATATACAGTAGTTTTTTGTACTGTATCTAATACCACATGTTTCTTGTTAGGGTCTGTCCCTGTATGAACCACAATATACATATAAAACTAGTTAAGGTCTAGTCTAGTACGCCAGCTCCGCGCCCCAAGGCCTGTAGGGTTTAGAAGAGTTCTGCGAGTACTGATGGTGGGGGGGATGCGGGTAGGGCGCGGGGTAGTGGGGCGCGGGTGGAGCGGGCGGGGCGGCCGGCGGCGGGTAGTGCGGGTAGGCGGGCGCGGGCAGCGGCGCCGCTATAGCCGTCGGCGCGGCCACCGTAGTCGTCGCCGTGGACCCCGTCTCCTGCCTATGCCCCAACTCCGTATAATGCTGAGGCTGACTCCCCACAAGCGTCGACGGGTATTGCGGGTACCCCCAGTTCGCGGACTTGGCCGCTAGCTCCCTCTGAGCCGCGAAGCCTTGCAAGTGGCTCATGAGTCGAAGTCTCAGCGGGTCCTGGATGTCCAGGCCCTCCTGCGTCACGAGGTACCGGGCCACTTCAGCCGCGCACTCTCGGAAGCCGATGCTGTGGTAATCCATCGCGTACCGCTGAGGATCGTACGCGAATGTGTCCAGACCTGGAACCAACGGAGAGTGAATATTTAATAGGTTATTACTGCATTTATAAACAAAGAAGACGTTTCAATGAAAAAAATTTGGTCAACTATGTGGCATTTTCTCTTGGTCTGTCTGTTAGCAACAAAATCGTGTTCAAGTTGAGTTAGTGCAAGGGGGCAAGAGTTTCATGGATAGAAATCCTTGGGACCCCATGACGTCCTCCTTTAAATGGCAAAGCGGGCGAAACGCGGGACTGGTTTTGGTGGGTATGCCTGTATTGGTGAAGGTTTTAATAAAACGTCTATTAATTGGTGAGACACAAGGCCCGATTCTGAAGTCACAACGTTAAAATTTGACAGCACTAAAACTGTTGCTATCTTGTCACACAGTATTATGAAGATAAAGACGAAAAAAATTTTAGCGCTGTCAAATTTTAAATGTGTGCCTTCAGAATCGGGCCCATAGTTATATTATAGTAAAACTATTAATATTATTATAAAATGTGGGAGATGATGGGCGTCCGTCTTAGGTTAGGCTGGAGACAAAGAGGGCGAGGTGCGTTTATAAGTTTACACCGGGCCTACGGTATTACATTAATTACGTCATCGGGAATGATCATAAACTTACACCGATCACTACATCTTACCCTTTTAATAAAAAAAATTAATTAACTGTAATTCACAAACTTTATATAAAACAAGTGTATACTTTTCTTTTTCTCCCCTTTCTTTTTTAATAATTTTTATTACAAACAAGACACTTTATTATTTCTGACCCACCATAACATGTTACAAAACCAGTACGCTCTCGTACTGTGCCTGGGGGGAGAGTCCCACATACCCCCTGATCTCCCTTAACCAGGGGGATGCGTAACGCATTTCCACTCAGACAAAAAAAAGAAGGGGACAAGAGTTAGTTCTATGGAACAAGTATTTAGTGCGCTCGTATGGAATTACGATGACTGTTCAAGGTTTAGAAGATCTTGTTCAACTCAGCAATTGTATTTTCAATGCGAAGTCAAAATCCTTTATAAGAAAGAAAAGAAAGAAAAGAAAGAAAAGAAAGAAAAGAAAGAAAAGAAAGAAAAGAAAGAAAAGAAAGAAAAGAAAGAAAAGAAAGAAAAGAAAGAAAAGAAAGAAAAGAAAGAAAAGAAAGAAAAGAAAGAAAAGAAAGAAAAGAAAGAAAAGAAAGAAAAGAAAGAAAAGAAAGAAAAGAAAGAAAAGAAAGAAAAGAAAGAAAGAAAAAACATTTATTTACTACCATAATTAGCACACACAAAGAAAAAACCAACAAAGCAAGAAAAAGGAAAAAAAATATATATAATTTTTTTAACATAGTTAAAATAGTATGCGTGTGCCGTGGCAGCAAAATGGCAAACGACTCAGCATATGCCTAGACCAAGTAAGGTGCTGGGCACTGATTTTCAGTCGCACCCGGTGCAGACAAGTTTGTCTACAGTGCCAAACAAAGAAGCACTCGAGTACAGTTGGTACATTTATAAACGTAAAGTTTATAGTAACTACCGTTTACTGGGTGTGAGCGCTGTGAAGAAGAAACGACGCAAAAAACGCCAGAAACATTCTTTTAAAATCAAGTTTGTATGCAATATTATAAAGATTGTGCGAAGCTGAAGCAATATTAGTACCAGGCATCGCTGCATTTAAATATCCTACTAATATTATAAACGCGAAAGTTTGTAAGTATGGATGGATGTTTGTTACTCTTTCACGTAAAAACGACGGAATGGATTTTAATGAAACTTTACAATAATATAGCTTATACATCAGAATAACGCATAGGCTACAATTTATAAAGATTTTGTGTGAATTGGCCAAAATATCAAGTATGTAGGAAAAAATCTACCATCTGCGAGCTATTCTGGCGTGCGCTGCCAAAACCGCTAGAGTTACACATATGTAATGTACGAGTATGATGGAAATGTTTATCTTAAATAGTCCTACAAAAAAGCTACTCGAAATACTAATCGTGCGCAGACGAAGTCGCGGGCACCAGCTAGTTTGTTTATATTATAAAAGGCTTTCTTCGAAATCTGTTTTTAACATGATTAAGATTTCCTCTGGTAGTTTATCGTAAAAACTATGTGTACGACACACGCCTCTCTAATAAAATGACACTCTTAGTGGGCTGTCCATTGGGGGATTTGCCATAATCACCGCGCTTGGCAGGCGGATTGGTGGACGCAGAAATAATACGAAATCTTGTAGTTGGTCTTCATTATTATTGAGCTCAATTATCTAATGAAAGTTTATATGCTGTAAGATTTTCTTTACTCTTTTCTAAGATTTTTTAGACATAAAAATCCATGTACAAATCTGTAAATATCATCATGTTATTTTTGTCTCCATTGCAGGAGCACAACCCTCTCTCATCTGCCGGAGACAGACGGAGGATCTGGCCTACACTCCCCGCGCTGGCCAGACGGGTTGGGGAGGCCTGATTGATGTTTTATAATGTATTCCCTTAGTCGCCTTGTACGACATCCACGGGAAGAGTTGGAGTGGTCCTATTCTACTATACAGGAAACCACATGGCATATTGAAAACTAAATAACCTTCTAATTCGGCCATTGCATATTAAATCAGTGTAAATCAAAATAAGTAGGGCGGTACCTGCCTACAGATACTGGTTATTATAAAATAAATGACAGTTCAAATAGCATTACTCCGTTTACTCTATTATGTAGAGGTCCAGATGCTGTACCTCGATTTGCGTATAAACAGATTCAGACAATACAAGAAAGGAATCAAAGAAACAAAAACTTTTCGTGCGTATCTCGTATGCCATTCACGGAACCCCACTTACGCAACAAGTTGTAAAAAGACAGAGACGGATGATTTTACTTTAGCAAGTGTAAGAGGGAAGGAATTAGGGCATTCATAGGTAACGGGAACCCCAAGCTTCCGGACATCCTATCTGTAGGGTTGGCGATAGACCAGAATAAGAAAGTCCGCTGCTCCCCTCGACGCAGTGAATAGAGCTTAAAGAAAAAGGTTGTTTGTTGGCGTCTTATAGGTCTTGGTTGGGTGGTCATGAGACTGGGCCACCGGGGCAAGAGTGCGAAGGGTGAAGCAGAAAAGACCAGAAGTAACGTACAGTCAGGAAAATTAATTTCTTACCAAGTAATGTAATAGTATATATGAACATATGTATATATATATATATATCTTATATATTTATATGTTATGTGTATGAATTTATGTATATATAGATATTTGTATCATTCACTTATTCGTGTATCGTCTATGTATATATTGTTCGTTTATGTTTACGTAATATGTATTTTAAAATTTTATTAAAAGTAGGTACATTTCTTTATCAAATTTGGTACTAAACGCATTATACTTGTCCTTTCGGTTACTCCAAGGTTGACTGGAAGAGATCCCTAAGTGGGATAAGTCCGCCTTTGTACACAGTTTAATTCCTATTTTATTATTGTTGTTGTTATTTTTGGTACAATAAAGCGTTTACATACATACATACATACATACATACATACATACATACATACATACATACCAAGCTATCCCAATTTCATTCATACACAATCAACAGTAGATAGAGACATTGCAGAGCACTATCGACGTGAAGTGAACAAAGAAATCTTCGCTTCGACAGTGCTCTGGAATGTTTATAGAATGAGATAAGTGAGTGAAGTCACTTGAGTGAGACTCGCACGTGAGTTTGTATTTTAGAGAATGACACTACAGGTGCCGTTTTTGTTATTATCAATATTTACCACCAAAAAAAAAACAAGACGTCATACAAAAATTATAATGCAATGTATTCATTTATAACGTACAAAACTCAGTTCTACTGGACCTTACAAATAAATCCTATTAAATGTATTATGTGTTTGTTTGCTTTTTCCGTTATTATTTTGCCTTAAACCTACCTTTAATATGATTTTTATCTTCACTTCGTCCGCGTGGACAACTTAACATCACTAATTATTATGTATTTTCAACCGACTTCAAAAAAGGAGGAGGTTCTCAATTCGACGGTAGGTTTTTTTTTTGTATGTTTGTTACGCGATTTCTCCGCCAATTCTGAATGGATTTTGATGGTTCATATTTTCCGTAGTAATGGAACGTTTTTTCAGAATAAAACCTATCCCATGTCCTATTCCAAGATCTAACCTACCTATATGTGTGCCAAGTTTCATCCCGATCCGTCCATTGGTCGAAGCGTGATTGAGTAACAAACATCCAAATATCCAAACTTTCGCATCTATAATATTAGTAGGATTACAGATTTTCTTCATTTATCAAAACTTTTAATTATTTAGATGTTAATATACATACCTATTCATGTTAAAAATATTCTAAGCGCATCACTAATATTTACGTTTTAGGCTTTTCTTTATATTTTTTGCTTGTACTATTTCAAGTGTCATTTAAAATTAAGATTAAACCACTTAGAAATGCTCTCAATTATATTAAAAAGACATTAGTCTGCAACTTCCTTCCGTCTTGGTTGCAGTTGGTGGGTTATTACCTTTGCCCGACGCAGGTGTGACAACCCTTTGCGTTAGATTAAAAAAAAGTAAAAAGGGAATTTCTTGCTCCGCTTCCGGTTTGTCACTGAGTAGGTACACAATAGACGCGTGAGCGGTTAATGCGAATGTAGATTATGGGGTTACACTTAAAATATATATAATTTTAGAAATAATAATATTACATATTTATACATACAATTGTCTAATCCCAAACTAGGATTTCTCCTGTGCTATGGGAATTAAACAAGGACAGGACAATTCACAAATATAACAGCCATACCGGGACCAACTTGTACAAATTGTACAAAGTATCGACCTCGGGCGCTCGAGCCACTAGGTCAACGAGGAGGTCAATAAATAAATAATTTTTAAAAATGAAATATTCTTTTATACTTAAATAAATAATTAAAGATTTTACTTTAAAAAAAGTCGCACTGCATCCATTTAGCAAAAAGTAAAACTTCCAACTTTGTCTGCGACATTTAGACATTAGACATTTATTTATTTATTTAAAATATTGAAACATTACAGATTATTATTCCATTGCGTTACAATAACTTTTATGGTATAGACGAAACAGGCATGCATGAATCATCAGCCGAATTTTATTTTTTAGCAATTAAAAATAAGTAAGGCGAGCACCACAGAGCATAAGCTGGCAATATTTGCTAATCGCCCTCGCAGGGCCTCCCCCAGAGGGGCACTATTGTGGGCCGGGGGCCACACGCGTTCCCACGGGCTCCCCTCCGACCACGCAGATATCTGTGCTGGTCGATAACGCGATTAAGTTACTGATTGACATACATATGATAATGCCTCTATTCATATTGAAATTTTATCTAATAATAAACGATAACATAATATAATTAAATTTTATGTGTTAGGTATTGGATAGAATTTCCTGTAAACGGGAATTCAGGGCGTAATTTCACGAGTCTTATTAACCTGCATAACCAGTTGAGTAACACTTGTGAATTTACGGTTATTTCATCATCATCAGGTTATTTTTGTCTCCACTGCAGGAGCACAACCCTCTCTCATCTGCAGGAGACAGACGGAGGATTTGGCCTACACTCCCCGCGCTGGTCAGACGGGTTGGGGAGGCCTGATTGATGTTTTATAATGTATTCCCTCAGTCGCCTTGTACGACATCCACGGGAAGAGTTGGAATGGTTATTATTACTCTATCTTATCTTCTCAGGGGGCCAGGAAGACCTGGCGACACTTCGACCCTTCAGGATCTTTTGTGCCAAACCCCTGACCACCGACGGTGCCTTAAGCCGAGTTGTTGGACTTCACATACGTCTTAGAATTTCTTCTTTGGCATACTTCTACTTTGGCGGATTGGTGATCGCAGTAATGATCTTAACATACACACACAGGAGAACGCTGCTGCCCGTCCCTGGTGCAATCCCTTAGTCGCCTTGACGACACCCACGGGAAAGATAGGGATGGCCCTGTTCTAAGCCACACGGCATTTTAATTTAATTTAATTTTAAAATATTTAATTTAGTAAGTGTTTTTTTTCTTTTTATAGAAAACATGAACGAATCTTAAAGCTAGAACCAGATGTAGAGAGAATTCAAGAGCCACGACATCTTCATAAGGAAACCCGAAAAACACCCTCGTCGTCGTACTACCGAAGACAAGAACCAACTATGGCAAAAGAATGTTTACATACGAGGGAGCACAACTATATAACAACCTACCGTCACACGTTAAAAATATCGACTCGTTTAACGCATTCAAAGGTAAACTATCCAACATGTACTTGACAATTACGATATCTAACAAGAAATGCGTAAAACGAGTAGGTAAAAGAAAAATAAACGTTTTGTGTGTGCGCGGTGCGAACCAAAAAAATATGTTTTTTCTATATTGTTTCTCATGTAAGTGACATAAAGATCTTTAAACCTAAAAAGGAAAAACAACTTTGGTCGTGCAATCTTAAGCCTTAAATTCCTAAATAGTCTTTACTAAATAAATCTCTATTTATATCTGTTCCGGCAACAGAATGCTACAAAATTTACTTTGACCGATATTAAAATTTTAAATTATATTCAGTTGAAAGTGGGGCGAAATCTAAATTTCGATTTGGACCTAGACGAATTTATACATAAATTTTCAGGTGTAACTGGACTTTATTCAGCAGCCACCTTGCTCTTAGGCAAGTACAAGGACCGCATAGAAAATAGTCAGTTGTCCATTGTTTTCAGTAGTTGTTCACTGATGTGTGAGTGGAACCATAAATAACAAGAGTGAACAAGTCACAAGTTCTGCTGGTAAGAGCAAGTAACCTTTATCGGTTACGAAGCATTTCACTAGTGCGAGCGAGACAAAAAATGGATCATATACTGGCAAGTCACGCCGTAAGCTCATAATCATGTATCGCTTCCTGTTTGTAGTTTTTGTAGGCGCCAGGTGTCCGTCCGTCCGTCCCACCCACCAGGTAACGATCCGATGGCCTGGCGGTGTCGGTCAAGGAAAGTAAACCAGCCGTTATTGTCGTGTGGTTTTGTTTGATATTGGCTTGAGAGTCCGTCCGTTAGGGTTTTGGTTTTAGCTTAGGCCAATATAAAAATTAGATCAGTTAGGGAACGTACCCAAACTACGTGACCCATTTTTTACAATTTTTTACCCCCCTCCACCCCTCGGTGACCACCCGTAGTATATGCCAAGACCCCCGTTGCCCCTCTAGTTTTCATGTCATCATCATCATGTCAGCCTTTAGACGTCCACTGCTGGATATAGGCCTTCCCCAATGAACGCCACCACACCCGGTCCCCCGCCCTACGCATCCAGCCGCTTCCGGCCACCTTCTTTAGGTCGTCGGTCCATCTAGCGGCGGGGCGTCCCACCCTGTTTTCACGTAATAATGCATAAATATGGTATTAAACCAATTTTTACAAACAAGTTAAGATAAAAAAAATGCTCATATTGCGCTTGCCGCGTAACGATAAGAGCGCATGCATTCCTATTACAAGTGAAAAAAATATCATCAAGAAAAAAAACTGTCAGTTTTCAATTAGCTGACGTCCGTGTTGCCACCTGCGAGTTTAAAAAGCACTAAAAACTGCGCGACATATTTGAATATAGCTCGAAAAAGTGCGAGATTCTCTAAAAGATATTGACTACGTGACGAAAACCTACATGACGCAAACCTAACCTTATTTTTTACTCCCCTCCCCTCTCGGTGACCATCCATAATATATGCCAAGACCCCTCTAATTTTCACGTTGTAATGCATAAATATGATTTCAAACCAATTTTTGCAAACTGATGTTAAAAAAAAAAAAAATCTCATACTTGTCTTTATTACATGACGCTAAGAGTGTGTACATTCCTATAACTAATACAGAATACTTAATATTACTACGTAAAAAAGCGAAACTCCACTCGCAAGTTTAGGGTCGCTTGCAAAATATAACACGGCTGCCAGTACACGCTACTGGGCTGCCGCCGTTCGGCTCAAACTACTCCACCGATGCTATAAGTTAGAAAGAGAAGCACTTATGTAGTGGTCGTACAACGTTGTCCCTCTCTCGATCGACTATGTTCGTGCGCTGGGTGCAGCAGCCCCACAATAATTTACGCACACGCGCGTGTACACGTGAGCCTGTAGTAGTAGTACAAAGTTGTCTGTCCCCAGTGGGAATCGTACCCACGACTTCCTGGCGCTCGAGTACAACGACTAAGCTACTAGGTCAACGCGAGGCGGCAATTAAACTTTAAAGTAAGCTTCAACGAGCTGCACGTATGTTCAATTATGCAGTTTGACCTTTAGAACCGGAACGGAAGCTCCGACCGTGCGGTTAGCTTGCGGTTTCACAACCACTGAGCATATCGCTGGCGTCGAAGGATTTAAATAGGGTATGTAGACTTGCCGTGACATGCCGTGTGGTTTCCGGTAGAATGGGACCACTCCAACTTTTCTCGTGAATGTCGTACAAGGTGACTAAGGGAATACATTATAAAACATCAATCAGGCCTCCCTAACCCGTCTGGCCAGCGCGGGGAGTGTAGGCCAAATCCTCCGTCTGTCTCCGGCAGATGAGAGAGGGTTGTGCTCCTGCAGTGGAGACAAAAATAACCTGATGATGATGAATATTTTCATAAGATAATATACAAATAAATCCACTTTGCCGTTACTGTCACTACTCGTTTTAATTTAAACGCACCGAAAATTCATCGTCCGAAGAGTAAACCACAAATTGTTTTAAACATTATTTTAACCACAACACAAACGGTGAGTTGCCCGGAAGGAAGAATGAAATCATCAGTATTACCAAACTGTTACGATCCGATAACGATTCTTGGTTTTTCGGCAAAATTGCCAAATGAGCAGATTTATATACTTGCCGGGATGTTACAAAATATTACAGTGAAAATACCCAGGCTCTTAAATACTCATTTTTTAAGACCAGATTGTGTAAAAAGTTCGAAGTCTAATTTTTTTCTCAGAGGTCCCCTTTTGTACACCCAAACCTGAACTGTTCAAATTATGTATATGATTAAATGAGCTAAATATTTCATCGCTAGTACATGAATAACACTAATTCCAATCTCTCATGTCCGGTAACCAGTCTGCATCAAATTCCTTGGGCCATGCGCAACATTGTAGCTGGCGACAGGGGAAGGGGGAGAGCTGCGCCGTCCACCTGTCGCGCGGACCCGGAAACGTGCGCGGGCGCAGCCGTGGGAACCCGGAATAGGGCTCTGAAGTCTGGCGTGTGGTATCTACTAACCCACATGCGGGAGTTACGACGAGATATGTCGAAATAGAAAAGAAAAAAATATAGATTATATGATTTTTTTTGAATTCTAATCTAAAGTTCGTTAGACTCTAAGAAATACATGCATTGCTGTTTTTGACAGAGATGCCTAGAGTATAATTATTTATTTGAATAAACTGTAGTAATTTTCATAGAATTCTAGAAAACCATATAGTCTTATTTATTTGCAATTTTCTTTAAATTTAATTGTTTGCCTTAGACAGCGGCCTTTCCTCGTATCGAAGCAGTGTGCTCCTGCAGTGGAGGGCCTTTCTCCACTGCAGGAGCACAACCCTCTCTCATATGCCGGAGACAGACGGAGGATTTGGCCTACACTCCCCGCGCTGGCCAGACGGGTTGGGGAGGCATAATTGATGTTTTATAATGTAATCATAATCTAAACTTTATTATTGAACAATTAAACATAATGTTCCATGCACAGTCTGTTTTGTGGCACGATTTGAAAAGGTAACATGTACTCGCACCATGCTGAAGGAATTCATTGTCTATGCTCCACTGTATTTGGTTATTTTTGGCCTCTTTTAATATTTGGACTGATTTTGCGCGGTATTCTGCTATCTGTGTTACAATATTCATTTATATGAGGTTAACAATTTCATTATGTATGGAGGTAACGTTTATCTCATATCAAAAGTCTTTTCACTTTTTGTGTCTGCTTGAATTGTTAAAAAATTAAACGTTAAACAACTATAGGAAAGTAACAGGATTTGTAACAAAAACTCGCAACTTGTACATTCAAAAGACAGGAAAAGGGAATCGAATTTTGCACTTTTGCTTTTTAACTTTTTTTTATTGTTGATTTTTTTTGTAGCAGAAACCGTTACGGATTTCTTTATTAATTTTGAGGAAACGGAAGTAAGTCTTTAAGTATTTGAAAGACAGGTTTTGAGGGTTAATTGTGTTATATAGCGGGTGTAGAATTTTTAAAGGACACTGACGATTTGGTTGCGGATATACACCTAACGGGAAAGGTATAGAAACTTGCTCGTTCAGTTCACAACGGCATGCCCCACTTCTTCTCGAAATCGCTTACATTTCATTGTATGCGTTATATTGTTGAACTAATCTCATACGATCTTTTCGTTAAAAAATAAAATAGCGGGATGTGCCATCGTGAATTAAATGATGTATATATTAGGCATATTAGACATATCGACGACCTCCGTGGCGGAACGGGTAACTCTCGGACTGCCACGCCGGAGGTTGCGGGTTCAAATCCCGCTAGGGGCAAATGTTCGTATGATGAATATGAATGTTTGTACCCAAGTCTTGGATGTTTATATATTTATTTAAGTATGTCTATCCGTTATCTAGTAACCATACCGCAGGCTCTGCCTAGTTTGGGACTGGATAAGTGGTGTGAATGTCGTGAGTATTTATTTATTTATTATTATTATATTATGACCAGGGTTCGTTCATATATTGTAGAGTATAGTATAAATCATCGATTTCGATATTTATACACTGTCTTTAATAATTAATTTGGTTATCCGTAGGAATGAGATGATTTTTCGGGATAAAAACTATCCTATGTCCTATTCCAGGACCTATGGTCAAGTTTCATCCCGATCCTTCCAGTGGTTGAAGCGTGATTTAGTAACAAACATCCAAACATTCGCATTTATAATATTAGTGGGATTATAAATATTCCTCCTACCTTTAGCGTGCAGCATCTTGAGATGGTCCACGGTCAGCTGCAGGATCTCTGCCTTCTCCAGCTTGGCGCTGCCCTGCTTCTCGCAGGCGGACGGCACCAGCCGCTTGAGCTCCGTTAGCGACGTGTTGATGCGGTCTCGCCGCTTCTTCTCGATGACGCCGCGCCGCCGCTTGCGCGTCATCAGCTGGCAGGAGTCGCCGCCCGGGGACCTGGACGGGTGACCATTAGAAAGAAAAGTCATTTATATATCTACACTGCAGAGAACAAACTGAGTGTCAGATGCAAGCAAAACTGCCCGATCAGACAGAACGGCCGGGATAACTATAAAAAGTGAATTTTGAGAAAATTTACAAAAAGTGCCATCTTGTTTTCTAAAATGCTATTAATATTACAATAGTTTCACTAATTAGTGTAGGAACTGCTATGATAAAAGAATATCTTCTTAGGGGGCCAGGAAGACCTGGCGACACTTCGACCCTTCAGGATCTTTTGTGCCAAACCCCTGACCACCAACGGTGCCCCAAGCCGATTTGGTGGACTTCACATACGCCTCAGAATTTCTTCTTCGGCATATGCAGGTTTCCTTACGATGTTTTCCTTCACCGAAAAGCTTGTGTTATTAAACAAGGAGAGAACAATTCACAAATATAACATCCAGACCGGGTCAACTTGTACAAATTCTGCAAAGTTGTCTGTCCCCAGTGGGAATCGAAACCACGACCTCTGGCGCTCGAGACCATAAATCAAGCCACTAGGCCAACGAAGCGGTCTAAAAATAAGTCTAATTAAATATATTCTATTTCATAAACTTTTAGGGGTTGCGTTGAAACGCTCAAATATTCACCCACCCAGTCCTATTTTGCGAGATCTGCGAGATACATGATTTTGGACCAAGCGGCGTTGTAGCGGTTTTACCGTTGTACTGGTCCCGATTCTGAAGGCACAACGTTAAAATTTGACAGCTCTAAAAATGATCCTATCCCTGTCACACAGCATTATAAAGATAAAGACGAAACTAATTTTATTGCTGTCAAACTTTAAATGTGTGCCTTCAGAATCGGGCCCATTATAGATATAATAACCATAGTAGTTTAATTAAGGCGTAGCATGACGTATGCGTAGCAACCGCTACGACTATGACTTCGTAGATGCGACGTAGTCAGATTCCTTTCGTTACGTTTGGTCTTGAACGGATGCTATTGGTAACTAAATTTCGTAACTGCCTACGAAATGGCAAACGTAAATTCCCAGTTCGAAGCCAGTTACAGAATGGTTATCTTCATCCTATTTAGTAACTAATTTCTTATCTGGATATACTCGTGCACATCATTTGTTCTTATTAGAGTCTAGATAGAATTCGTAGAATTTAATTATGGACAATGTTTAACACAGAAATTATATTAAATAAATTTGCTGGACACAAATAGTGTTATGGTCATCCTTTTCTGCCATACTTTGGCGAGCAACATGTAATTTTAGATTAATTATAATATTACAAGATAAGTTTGTATAACAAGTCGATGTCAAAGTTGAAGATCAATGTCCTGTAAGGCTGGCTGGAAGAGATCTCTTTTAGAGATAAACGCGCCTTTGTACAGACCACTTATTACTGCATTTAGTTTTAAGATGTGCAATAAAGAATATATAAGTCATTTATAAATTACTAGCTGGTGCCTGCGACTTCGTCTGCGCAGGATATGTATTTCAAGTAGCTTATATTAGCGTGGCGTAGAATATAACTAATATTACGATATTAAAATTATAATGTTATGGCGCACGCCAGAATAGCTCGCAGATAGTAGATTTTTTCCTACTTACTTGATATTTTGGACAATTCACACAATATCTTTATAAATTGTAGCCTATGCGTTATTCTGATGTATAAGCTATATTATTGTAAAGTTTTATTAAAATCCATTCAGTAGTTTTTATGTGAAAGAGTAACAAACATACATCCATACTTACAAACTTTCGCGTTTATAAATTTATTAGGATTATAAGAACTAATCATTATCAAAACATTATTACACGTCAACTTGTTCCTGAAACTAAATTATTGTTCAGATAACAAGTTATATGAATCATGTAACTTGTTAACGATGTGTATTGTAGTGTATTTTATTTGATATAATGGAATTAAAATAATAGGTCTGTAATTATTTCCGTCATATTTGTCTGCTTTTTTAAATTTAGTTATTAACGAGCAGGCGTTAGTAGTAATTACTAACTGTGGGTTTGTAATCAATATAATTAGGTAGGTCCAGGAATCGATCCTGTAACCAATTTTACAGCACACACATTTTCTATTAAACTAAGCTCAGTGGGTGTCCCAAATATTTGTACCTTTTTTATCGCTATTTTTTGTATATGATAATAAAAAATGCGTTAGTAAGGTCTTGACCCAGTTTTTTACAGCTGTGATAGCCTATATTCGGCTTATTACAATAATCCCCTGCGAAAAATCCCTTTAATTTTTTGGAAAATTTGTCCAGAAATCCCCTGCCGATGCTCAAAGGAAACACTAAGGGGATTTCTGGACAAAAATTCCAAAAAAATTCAGACATCCCCTTAACTATTTATTTCAAGCGTGCATGTAAAGTCGAACAACCTGTACTGGGCCAGCGTAGGGAACTATGGCTTATGTACCGTTGCCCCAACAGTGGGAATGTAATAATAGGCTGTTGATTTCGTTTATAAGATTTTCCGGTACTCACTGCGCATCTTTGCTGCTCTCCTCAGAAAAGGCATCGTCCTCACTCTCGGAGTGGGTCCTCTTGGCTCGCTGCGCGGGCGCAGGCGGGCCCGGGGGCGGGGGCGCCGGCGCGGGCGGGCCCCAGCCGTAGCCCCACTGCTGGCCCTGGCTTTGGCTCTGCTGGAGTAGGCCGGGCTGCTCCATATGGCGGTGGTGGTATTCCATTACAATAATTAATGATCACTGTTTTTATAAAAGTAAGCTGTTTGTTCCTTAAAGTGTCACTTGATTCATCACTCCAGCAAATATCGATCACAACAAGTTTCTTGAAGGTCACCCGATTTCTTGTTATCAATGATCTCGGGAAGTAAGGCGCGCTGCACACTGCAGGCGACTGGCGACACGTGCGCGCGTGCCGGCCGACTGCCGCGGAGTGCGCGCCACGTGCGCCCCGTGTGCCGCCGCCCTTACGACACTCGCCGCCCTATCAAAAGCACGCTTTATTTCCCACCAACATCCTTTACCGACACTCAAGCTTGTTTTAGACCTTCCTGCACAGTGATAAAAGTCTTACAGATCGTATCTGAATAGCTTGTAGTAGCATTTAAAGGGGCAACGGTACCTAGCGATAGTATTCGCTATGCAACTGCATTTAAGATCGTTTCGACTGCATTTTTGAGAACAAATTCACTAATTAAATTTCACAGTACTCGTTTGAGGGAATACAGTTTTTAAGTTGTTGTTGTTTAGGGTCAAAATGGGGTGTGTTTTGTAGTGCGTGGGAGCGCAATGAGCCGAGTGGCGCGCGCGCGGCGGGAAGCTGACCCACAATTAGGAAATGCAGTTTTGTTCGTCGAACTATTGGCGTTAAAGCCTAAAACACTGCCAGGGGGCTCTGGGAGCTGGGGGCTCAGGGACACGCTGTAGGTATAGTAACAGATTAAATTCATTTATAAAATTGTAAATATGTGTAGCTTAATAAATAAATAAATATCTCAGACATTCACACCAATTATCCAGTCCCAAACTAGGCAGAGCCTGCGGTATGGTTACTAGATAACGGATAGACATACTTAAATAAATATATCCGTGGCGGAACGGGTAGCTCTCGGCCTGCCATGCCGGAGGTTGCGGGTTCGAATCCCGCTAGGGACAAATGTTCGTATGATGAATATGAATGTTTGTACCCAAGTCTTGGATGTTTAACCGTCAATAACCTACAATTTAAACTAGACAACGAATTCTGAATTAAATCCTACTTGGGAAATGTACAAAGATCTGCATCTAATAAATAAAAAAAACGTAACCTTCGCGTGACTGTACATTGGATACATTTGCAAAAAAAAAATCGAGGATGAACTGTTGATCTGTTTGTGTGTGCACGCATCGTGTAAAAACTACTAAACCAATTCTGATAGAGTTTTCAGAAAAACATAAGGCTAAACTTGGAGTAATATTTAATTTTTGTTTCATGGTAATCGGCCCACTCAGTCAAAATTTATGCGAATTTATAAATTTCGAAAACACGCATACACTGAATTAGTATATAACAATGAACTCTAGGGTTCGATGCTCGAAAGAATTCATCTTGCAATGAATGAAAATTACATTTTGGAGATAGGTGAAAGTGCTAGTGGGTGATCATGGAAATGTACAGGGAAGTTGGAGAAGTGGAGGGGGGGGGGGGGGCTACTGGAGAGCAAAGGACGGGATGGAAGCTGGAGAAGGAAGGAAACGGAAGGAGTAGAGTAGGTGGAGAGACGGAGGTGGGCGACGAAGGAAGAGAGGGAGGTGGGGGATAAGGGAAGAAATATCGATCGTTAAAGATCGTTCACGGGGCGATGCGTACGCTTCTACAACAAACGACCAGAGAAAGTCTTAAATATTCTAGACGGAAAATAAAAACAACTTTCTAAGAAAGTCTATTATAGTATAGACGGTTATTTGAATGACAAAGATGCCTGGTACTAATGTTCATTCAGCTTCGCACACTCTTTATATAATTGTATGCAAACTTGATTTTATGTATGTATGTATGTGTGTATGTATGTATGTATGTATGTATGTATGTATGTATGTATGTATGTATGTATGTATGTATGTATGTATGTATGTATGTATGTATGTATGTATGTATGTATGTATGTATGTATGTATGTATGTATGTATGTATGTATGTATGTATGTATGTATGTATGTATGTATGTATGTATGTATGTATGTATGTATGTATGTATGTATGTATGTATGTATGTATGTATGCATGCATGCATGCATGCATGCATGCATGTATGTATGTATGTATATTTCATTCCAGATTAATAGTCCTATGAAAACCAACGCTATTTACGTCTCGGTAACATATACATGAAAGGGTCACCAGCAGCAAAAATAGGTTTGTATTACCAAGTAAACTTTGCGGTCCACTTAGGAACACCATCTATTGTGTATTTTGTTTTCGAGACGCAAATGCGTTTGTTTTCATAGGACTATTAATCTGGAATGAAATATATGTATGTATGTATACGTTTTATTGTACCAAAAATAACAACAATAATAAAATAGGAATTAAACTTTTTACAAAGGCGGACTTATCCCACTTAGGGATCTCTTCCAGTCAACCTTAGAGTAACCGAAATGACAAGTATAATGCGTTTAGTCATGCGACGTTTCTTCTTCACAGCGCTAACACCGATAAAAAAACTACATGTACTCGTATAAATGTACCAAGTGTACTCATGTGCAAAGGACTTTGACTTAGTCTTTGATATAGTTAAGAAACTTTAGGAGATCTTTAAAAGATGCAAGGGTTCACAGAGCCTACACAGCGGATTATAAAGTTGGGAACTAGACAAGAGGCCCGGCAGGAGGCATCGACTTGATAACGATCTCCGAACTTCGGGCTCGCTTCGTTTGACTCCACATAAAGCTGCTTTAGCATTCCGTAGGAACTTCAGAAACAAACTTTTGGGCAAATTTGGGTTTCTTTAACATTTACTGATCTTATAGTTTAAGACTCTGTAGAGTATATACGTCGGTGACGTCCTTTAAAACTAAACTAATAGAGCACTATATGTTTCACTCGGTATAATATGGTATGTATGTATTTATGTAAGTATGTTTATTATAGTTATTATTATATAGTTCAGGTATTTAGTTATTATGTAGTCTATTATGCACTTATCTTGCCCCCCTCGCTCTTACTGCCTTGTCTCACACCCTGTAAGGTTGGCTGGAAGATATCTCTTTTAGAGATAAGCTCACCTTTGTACACAACATTTATAACTGCATTTAGTTTTAAGATGTGCAATAGAAGAATATATACAGACAGGTGGACAATAATAATAGATAATAATTAAAATAATAGATAATCATTTATTTATCTCTCCAAAAATATACATACAATAACTCCGCCAAACTGTATAACACAGTTTGCTGGCGGAAATAGCTCTCTTACTTTATACACATCTATGGCAGAGAATACTAAATATCACTACGCAATGGTGAATAGCAAAGCAATTTAATAAAGGTTTTATTTTTTATTTATTTAAGTATTCATGCAAGTTTATGTTATATAATTTGTATACTCTTTGCATCCAGTATTTCCACTCCTCACAAAATTCTCCACCACCCAAAGGTTGCCTGTAAGAAATCGCTGAAAGCGATAAGGCCGCCGTTTTACACTAAATTCACTTTTCTATGTAAGTTTTGATTTTATTAAAAAATTTATATGTTTTGGTGCACAATAAAGAATATTCGAATTGAATTGAAAAAACAAAGATGTTACAAAGTTACGACATGAGTTTACTAGATATTTCTTAAATTTAATTTTGAAAGTTGAATCTGCTTAAATGACAGAAAGAACTAAATAAAAATCAATTGCCGTAAAGTCTCGCAAAAACTCGAAAATGGCTCGACCGCTTTGATTTCTTTTATTTTCCTATTACAATCGAGGGATAGTTTAAAAAAAAATAGAGGTGGTGGCGGCAGTGGCAAAAATTCTGTAGGCCACCAGGCGAGCGGAGCCGCGGGCACAGATAGTATTATAAACAAAAGTTTGTGCAAAAATTCGTTTCATCATCAGTCGAAATACGTCCACTGCTGAACATAAGCCTCCCCAATAGAATGACACTTTTGGTGGGCTGTCCATGGGGGGATTTGCCTTAATCACCACGCTTGGCAGGCGAGAATGCTGCTGGCCCTGGTGCATCCCCCACGGGAAGATTAGGTGTGGCCTTATTCTAAGCCGGGAACCATACAACACAAAAAATCGTTTTACCAACTCCCAAAACCAACCACTTCTTTGAATAATAATTGTTTAGGTTCAAGTTTAAGTAACATTAATTCGGATAAAATCATATGATGGGTAGTGTCAAGTTTTAAATGTAGGCAAATTTGTTATGCCACTAATATTTGTCATTCCACTAGTTGTATATGTATGTGTAATATGTGTAGAACCATAAAAACTTAATACTTATTTGCTATTTTATTTTATTTATTATAGTCATATAAGTACCTATTTATCATTTAAATTTCCTAATCAGGGCAACCTACAATTTCTCTGGCATAATATTTTCTACCCAAAGGTTGTCTGGAAGAAATCGCTTAAAGCGATAAGACCGCCTAAATTGTACTATTTGTAACTTTTATAACGTGTAACTGTATTTGTTTGTGCAATAAAGTGTATTGTATTGTAATATTATAAATGCGAAAGTTTGTATGTTTGTTACTCAATCACGCTTCAACCACTGGACGGATCGGGATAAAACTCGGTACACATATAGGTTAGGCCCTGGAATAGGACATAGGATAGTTTTTATCCCGAAGATACATCTCATTCCTACGGGAAATGCATAATAAATTGTGATGTTAAGTTGTCCACGCGGACGAAGTCGCAGGCAACAGCTAGTTAATATAATTTCTAGTTTGATAGTTCGTCAAAGAATGAATGCCAAGCTATATGTATCCAGATTCATCAAATTCGGTGAGCCTCTCTTGAGTTTTTGTAGATCCTTATAAACTTTTTACCAATTCAAAAGTGTCCCGTAGGTAGATATACTCGAAATACTGTAATCCCATCAGATTATATTACAAAAGGAGTCAATCCCATAGACTGCTATGGTGGCAGGCATTGTACCACGAGTAATCCGTTTTGCGATTCCATAGTGCATCTCACGGTGAAGTTGGTAAAAAAGTATATATTGTACAACATCAAGGATATACTTTGACGTTGCTGAGATATTTGAGCGATAAAAATACCTTTAAGTTAGGTGAAACTTATAGCAGATGTCTAATATGATCCGTCTATCTCAAAGAAAATAAATAAAATTCCATTTAAAATAATCTACTTACAGCTGGATTTACAGTACTTACTAAAATATATCATATCATATTTATTATTTCTTTGTTTGGCACTGTAGACAAACTTGTCTGCACCGGGTGCGACTGAACATCAGCGCCCAGCACCTTACTTGGTCCAGGCATATGCTGAGTCGTTTGCCCTTTTGCTGCCACGGCACACGCATACTATTTTAAGTTAAAAAAATTTAATTGTTTTCTCTAGTTCTTATAAGTTTTATTTTATTTTTTTACCTTTTTCTTGCTTTATTGGTTTTTTCTTTGTGTGTGCCAATTGTGGTAGTGAATAAATGTTTTTCTTTCTTTCTTTCTAAAATACGAATGTCATCATCAGCCTGTAAGAGCCCACTGTTGGACATAGGCCACTCCCAAGGCGCGCCATTGAACCCGATCCTCGGTTCTTCTCGTCCAGTATCTGCCAGCCGCCCTATACGAATATCATTGGGTGAATATTCTAGTATTTTTACTGTCGTTATTACGTAGTCCCCAAAAAATGATGAAAAGGAATATAATATTTCATTAATGTTATTTTTGTAATCAATAAGTGTTCTGATAACAGTACAACAAAACAAAATTATTTATTATCTCAACACAAATCAAATTTCATTCAGCAGTTTTTTCGTGATGCGATAACAAACATACATACAGACAGACAGAGAGACAGACAAAATAATAATAAAAAAATTGTTTTAGTTTCTATTGGCCCTATAAAGACCCCTCATACATTTTTTTTAATATCTCTCATGTACAGACATAGACCAGTTATAAGTATAGATAAACGTAAGTAGCTAATACTCGTGACAACAATAAGTTTAGAAACACTGACCTCGCTCCTAATCGCAACAATTTGTATATTTTACCATGCATAGATACGTTATACAATTTAATAAACTTAATTTCGATGTCTACATTTTATGTGCATTTCTTTGATTATGTTATATTTAACACAGAGGTATAAATAACTAATGCAACTGATGTATGAGTTAAGACTAGCAAAATGCTTGCTGTCGTTGCTTATAATTAGGGTGGCACCTAGCTTATCTACTCTTGTAAGTTTTCGATGTACCTACACATTGTTGTTGGCCTAATAAATACAATAAATATAATATATCTGTATAATATATTACGTATGTATGTTTAATATAGTTAAGTTATATTTATTATTGTTTAGTTATAGTTATATATATTTATGTAAATGTGCACAGTTATTAAACTGTGCACATGTACATACAAACAAAACAGATGATTTTAATTACTGCAAAATTATTATCTACTTATAAAAAATCAAGTCATTTATAAAATAAAATAAATTTGAGTAAAGTTATTATTATTTATTATATTTATTTTATATACATAAGTAGTTCAGGTATTTAGTAGTGTAATTTATTGTGCACTTTATTGCCCCCTCGCTCTCATTTTATTGTCTCACATCCTGTAAGGTTGGCTGGAAGAGATCACTTTTTGCGATAAGCACATCTTTGTAAACAATATTTTAGAACTGTATTTTTGTTTTTTAAATGTGCAATAAAGAATTAATATATAATCTGTAATAGGAGCAGAAACTTTCGTTAACAAGAAAAATGAACTGGTATGTCTTTTCAACTTTAGAATGGGCGGTAATGAGGCGATTGAAACACTCAAATATCCTACTAATCCGCCGAAAATTCAGGATATGTTTCGGACAACGCACAAAAATTGCTGAATCGAATTGAAATGGCTAAATAAAGTTAAATCCTACTAATATTATAAACGCGAAAGTTTGTAAGTATGGATTGATGTTTGTTACTCTTTCATGTAAAAACTACTGAATGGGTTTTAATGAAACATTACAATAATATAGCGTATACATCAGAATAACACACAGGCTACAATTTATAAAGATATTGTGTGAATTGTCCAAAATATCAAGTAAGTAGGAAAAAATCTTTTGATGTTTGTTACTCAATCACGCTTCAACCACTGGAGGAATCGTGATGAAATTTAGCACACATATAGGTTTGGTCCTGGAATAGGACACAGGATAGTTTTTATCCCGAAAAACTATCCCTTTTCTACGGGAAATACATAATCATTTGTGATGTTAAGTTGTCCACGCGGACGAAGTCGCGGGCAACAGATAGTCTCTACCACCTATTGCGTACCGTAAAGACTGTACCACCATACTATTGCAAAGCTGAATGGCTAAGCACTCGAAGTCACAAAGATTCCAAAGCCTCCGCGAAGGCTCCACAGGACACCGTTCGGCAACAATAGTAACCCGGCACAATGGCTAGGTGCCACCTGTCCAAAAGTCTCACCGACTCTTCTCACGCCCACAAAAAACGGGTTAATCTTGGAGGTGAAAAAAGGAGCCCCCGAGATGACTTTTTGCCTACAGTTTTTTGGTGAAAGGTTTGTTGTTTGGATTTCCTATATAGTAGTTGTTAGGTTCTAACAAAATTATGTAGAACTAGCTGTTGCCCGCGACTTCGTCCGCGTGGACAACTTAACATCACAAATTATTATGTATTTCCCGTAGGAATGGGATGTTTTTTGGGATAAAAACTATCCTATGTCCTAATCCAGGATATAACCTATATGTGTGCTAAGTTTCATCCCGATCCCGTCCAGTGGTTGTAGCGTGATTGAGTAATAAACATCAAAACTTTCGCATTTATAATATTAGTTTGATGGAATGGGATACATTCCTTCCAGGTCAGTAAATCGTTCACGGGGCAATGTATACGCTTCTACAACAAACTACCAGAGGAAATCTTAAATATGACGGACAGAAAGTTTAAGATTCATATTAAAAAACAACTTTGTAAGAAAGCCTATTATAAAATAAACGATTATTTGAATGACAAAGATGCCTGGTACTAATGTTAATTCAGCTTCGCAAAATCTTTATTAATTGTATGCAAACTTGATTTTTAAAAGATGTGTTGCGTGAAGTTTTTTGCGCCGTTTCTTCTTCATAGCGCTAACACCTAGGAAGCGGTAGTCGATAAAAAAAATTTACGTGTATAATACAAATATAAATTCATTTATTTACTTCACAACTTTTTGTGAAGTCTGGTGCCTGAACTAGGTTACACAGTAGCCTGTAAATACAGGTCGCCAGGCTCCACCTCCATGCTTACATTAATATGAATATAAATGTACCAAATGTACTCATGTAATAAATGATTTTGACTTTGACTTTGACCAGGGTCCGTTTGTTCGTTCTATCCTGTATACTTCAGTACATTATTGTTTTAAGTTAATGTAATTTAAACTCTATTTTTGGCATTTCATGTGTTTACCTGTTTGAGATACGCAGATACCGTATTTATGCGCCCATTCATTTATATATGTTTGGTACTACCTACTCAGGTACCTTAACCCAACGATCTCTATGTACTACTAGATGGAGCGTTCCAAACAATCGCTCTGTTCCACGCCCCTTAGCCACAAATCGTTCACATTCACTTTGAAACTTGTGAAAAGCTACGCAGAAAATTTAATTATTTACCAAATTTTGACGCTCTTTACCGGTAGCGCCAATATTTAGTAATAATTAAATGTTCTGCGTAGTAACTGCACAAGTTTCATTTTGAATGTAACCGAGTTGCGGCTCCTTGCGTGGAACAGAGCGATTGTTTGGAACGCTCCATCTAGTAGTACATAGAGATCGTTGGGTTAACCTAACTAATTTTGCTGGACCGCTTGATAGAGGTATGTTTGCTTACGGTTTGTGGGAATCCAAGTCAATATTTTTGTTTGTTTATGCCGATTTCGTTGAGCGTGTTTACACGCCGAGGGCAAGCCCCTTCCTTACCTTGTATTCTGTATATTGACGTTCACCGACGTAATAGGGAATAAATAATACCTACCTTTTTAGTTTTTCTCCGTCGCCCAGGGGTTGAGAATCGGTAAAAGGTCGATATTGCGAAATTCAATAGCCCTGAGTCTTTGCCCTCGAGTTAAAAATGATTTGCGGTTATTATTCAAGGATTGTTTTTGTTTTTTTGTTTTTTTATCTCAATTTCTTAATTGCACTAGATTTAGACCGCAGTTCGGTCCGCGTAGGATTCTACGTTATCTTATCAATAGTACTATACGTGCCTAGTGTCATGTGTGTAGGTAGGTAGGCACATGCTTACGTTAATATGAATATTCCGAGATTTTTCAAAGTCAGGGGACTTCGTCGTGGTAAGGGGACCGGTTGCCTGTCCGGTGCTATCCAGACGAGTAACGGGTATGCGGTCTCGGCTTACAGAGTTATCGCTACTACAATCACTCTATAGGTACTTGCGTAATAGGTATATCCCTACTTAACCTACTTCTTACTCATACCCCCATTTCGTGTCTCTCTCGCCCCGATCCCTGTCCCGTCCACCAATCCAAGGTCTGCCGTGCCGATGGATGCGTGTCCAGGGGCTTGCCTGGTCGTAAGCGTGCCGACATGCCGGAGCTGGGCGAAATCCGGGCACTATTAGCCTTACCGAGTCATGCAGGGCTCTGACGAGGTGGACAATTTTTTTCCCTTGATAACTGTGGTACCTCAACACGGAGGCGGCGATGTTGTTCGCAACACATCACGTCAAGGCGTATCACGGGGCGAAAAGCGGGAGAAGGAAAGTAGCTTTGCGACATTGGATTCCGCAAAATGGCTATACATTGTCTCTGCCTACCCCTCTGGGATCAACACATACGAGATTTTTTCCTAGATTTATTAAAAAAATAGTTTATCATTTTCTGATTTATTCATGTATAAACTCTGTAATACAATTATAGACATTTTACATCTCTCATTTAATAATCTATAATTCTTCTTCCGCCTACCGCTTACCAGTAAAATTAAATTCAAATAATATGAAATGATGTTTTCTCAAAAGGTATTTAATATCCTTTTCAAAAATTATCAAAAAGAGTTCCGAGATTTTCATTACAAAAGTCAATAAAATCGTAATGGATGAACTTAATTTCCAATTTCAGTGGTCTTCCGACCCCCCCTCGAAACCCCTACAATGATCTTCTACGAGTACCTCTGTCCCACACTGTATGCACTAATTAAGAAAAAAATCTTTTATTCCTTTTATTTTTTAGGCCTTTACTCAACAATTATCCAAGCAATAGTCAATAACCACTAACTGTAACCGAGCAAACACAGTTCACGATAAAAAAACATTACATATACATTTCAATAATACAAACATAACCGTGTAACTTCATACGTTCTAATTACAAGACGTTAAAGTGTAAAGTCGATGGTTGCGGATGCAGGGGCTGGTGGTTGCCGCTTGGTTCCCGTGTGAATCCAGAGTGGATGAGGGCGGGGCGGTGTGGGGTTGATGACAACCTTTCTATAGATTTGTTGGCGATTACAATTACTCACGATTTTTTCATTGTTATTGAAATTAGTGTAATGTTTTTGGTGTCCGACTGCGGCGAGTAAGCGGGGTAATGTTTCTCGCGCGTTTGTTTATTTAGCCTGGAAACGTGCAGAAAGCGAATGCGTGCTCTGATTTTTTGTATGGTTCGATTTAGTATGAGATACGAGTTTGTATGAAGTATACCGCTACCGCCACGCCTCCGCCACGCAGTCGCCTACTGCGTGTTTCGAGCAATAAAGTAATTTTAATCCGTGTGGTTTCCGAAAGAGTAGAATAGGACCACTCCAACTCTTCCCGTGGATGTCGTACAAGGCGACTGAGGGAATACATTATAAAACATCAATCAGGCCTGCCCAACCCGTCCGGCCAGCGCGGGGAGTGTAGGCCAAATCCTCCGTCTGTCTCCGGCAGATGAGAGAGGGTTGTGCTCCTGCAGTGGAGAAAAAAATAACCTGACGATGATGATGATGAATTTTAAACAATTGCATGTAGTAGCACCAGAGAATGTAAGTTTACCACGTAAACAAGGGACGCTCTCCTCCGCAAGTGCAAAATAGAGCACTGCTGCCAGTATGCACGTAGCCACTACCACAGATTACTTAATAGTACTACTGGCAGAGATGACTAATATTACCATAAATTTGAATTCCACTTAAAATATTCTTTATTGTGCACCAATACATATAAAATTTTATAAAAAAAATACATAGAATTTAGTGTACAACGGCGGCCTTATCGCTTTCAGCGATTTCTTCCGGGCAACCTTTGCGTGGTGGCGAATTTTTGATGAGTGGAAATACTGGATGCAAAGAGTGTACATCTAATATACCTGTGCAGAAAAAATTAAAAGAATTGGTTCGCTGGTTCTTTTGGAAAATTCTTTATTAACAACTGACTATCAAAACAGAAATGTCAAATGATAGAAAAACAATAATATTATAAAAGAGGTGCGATTCTGCACACTGTTTTCTGCAATTATTTTCAATACCTATATATGACATAAACTATCATGGTATACTTTAAAATATATATAGGCATACATACCGATAACTAGTAATACAAAATACATACTTAAATAAATACATACAAATAAAAGATAAATGATATTACCACAAAATAAAAAATACGCGCGACCGCCGCTTTACGTACTTTGTGATATTACTACGTAAAGAAGCAGACCACCAGCCACAGCCTGCTTGATAGAGTACGGCTGGCCTCACATAGTGATAACGCCATCTATTAATTACGTCACACACATCACATAATTTACTTACAAGTATTTATTACATTATTGGTGTGTATCTATCTATCCCATTCCCACCTATCCAAAAAAGACAGGACACGCGATCGCGACTCTTGTGACGTGTGTGCGACGCTTTAGACCAATAGAAAAACAATTGCAAATGAACCGTCAAAGTCGAAAAAGTCGTTAGCTCAAGAAATTTCATGTAAGTCTTGTTTTTTCCCTATTTCCAATTTCATTTCTCTTATTTACGCAACACATAGCAAGTAAATAAGTTCTTTATTTGCAACACTAATGGATCGATGTTGTCTTTGAAATAAAATAATTATTATTATGTATTTCAACCAACTTCTCATCCTTCCTATCATAATAATTATCGCACGCATAGGTAATCATTATGTGTGAGTTCTGAATTCCATACACATACATTAAAAGTCTCCAATCCATACTTGTGTTCAACCAGGCGAAAACTACACAAAATCGAATCAAATATATTGTTATGATGTGATTTCACGGCGCATTCGCACTTCCCATCTCCCCCTGCACTCGCGCGCAGCTAATGGCTCGCGTGCACGACGCGCCGCGCCGCGTGCGACCCGCCGCGGGCACGCGCTCACACGCGCCGCCCGGTAGGATGCGCGTTACCCTCGCTTATAGACTGCCATTATGGCCACGTAGCTGGCAGGTTTATAATTTTTAACCAGACACGTGTGGCAGGTTGGGAGCTCAATCGTTTTGCGTGTGCTGCGTCACGGGTTCGAACCTGTACCTAGAATTTATTTGAAACCTGCAAAGCGTACGCAGTACCTGCCGTGTGGTTTCCGGTAGAGTAGAATTCCACTCCAACTCTTCCCGTGGATGTCGTACAAGGCGACTAAGGGAATACATTATACAACATCAATCAGGCCTCCCCAACCCGTCTGGCCAGCGCGGGGAGTGTCCGCCGAATCCTCCGTCTGTCTCCGGCAGATGAGAGATGGTTGTGCTCCTGCAGTGGAGACAAAAATAACCTGATGATGTACGCAGTACAAAATGTGCGGGTTCTGTGACCGCCTAGTTCAGAGATTTCCAAACTATTTTGGGCAAGAGACCCCTTTTCCAAAATAAACTGATACCTCAAGACCCCCATAGCCAAATTACTTTAATAATTCTATCTCTCGTTTTTTTCCTATTGATACAAAATGCTTACTAATTTAAAAACTTTGCGATTCGTTAAGTGAGTAAACTGTACATCATTTTCTCATCAAAATAGACATAAAATTCAGTAAATATCAAGTGTAATTAATAATGTATACAAATTATGTAAAAATGCTTAACTACCAAGATAATTAATTATTTAAAAAAACATTACAATCGCAAAGATTAAAAAAATATTAAAATATTAGTCATTCTTATAACAAGCTGGTACACGTAACATAACTTATACAGTATCTTGAAAGTTTCAAATAAGGACTTGTGTTAATTAACAGGGGTCGATTTTTAGACCCCGTCGACCCCCAAAATCAGTTTTCGTTTATGTCGACCCCTGGGAAACCGATTTCGACCCCGAGGGGTCGGTATCTACCACTTTGGGAATCCCTGATCTAGTTAGATATACAAAAAATATTACTTCAACTGGAAAGAATAGTCACGAAAACTGAAAGTTTTTTTAACCATATGCACAAAATAAACAAAGCGAAAAAGTTTGATAAAAATTATTTAATTTGCAAGAAAACCGTACAATGTTTATTTTTCTTGCAGATGAAGTTCAAAGTAGCGTGTTAAATTAGGTATTAATTCCGGAGACGCCCAATAACAGTTCATCATCAGGTTATTTTTGTCTCCACTGCAGGAGCACAACCCTCTCTCGTCTGCCGGAGACAGACGGAGGATTTGGCCTACACTCCCCGCGCTGGCCAGACGGGTTGGGGAGGCCTGGTTGATGTTTTATAATGTATTCCCTTAGTCGCCTTGTACGACATCCACGGGAAGAGTTGGAGTGGTCCTATTCTACTCTACCGGAAACCACACGGCACTCTACCAGACTCACTTTACTCCAATAACAGTTACAAATTAAAAATAGTACAGTTTAGGAGGTCTTATCGCTTTAAGCGATTTTTCCAGACAACCTTTGGGTAGAAAATATTGTACTAGAGTAAAAGGTAGGTTGCGCTGATTTGGGAACTTATGTTCAGCAGTGGCCGTATTCCGGCCGACGATGAATGAATGATAATTGATAAACCACGTGGCGAAGCCGGGGCCGTTCAATTCACGACGGCACACCCCACTAGTACGGAAATACTATTATTTGCAATATATTAACCATACTAACCTTACCTACTAATGTATTTTGAAAACTAAAAATGTCCATAACTTTTAATTGAGTAAACCGTAAAGTGAAATAAAGACTAAATGTTAAGTTAGGTTAAGCCCCATGTTTCTATGAAAAGTCCATCAAAATCCGTTCAGTAGTTTAAAAACTACGCGTGCACAAACTCACAGACAAAAAGATAAACAGACAAACAGACAAAAATTTCAAAAATGATCGAAATGTGTTCTGTTGCTTATCCTTACACACATTTTTTTTTGCAAATATCTTTAATGTACAGACACGCGAAGTTTACGATTTTATTTATTAGATATTAACATGCTGACGGATTAGCTCACCGTGTTCCGCGCTCACTTGCATGCCATCGTGAATTGTATAGTGGATACACTAACTTGATAAATCAGCCATTTATAACTACGGGCGGCGTTCGTTGAACGATATGCACAGTGGTGCCATCTACTGCTTAGACTACTTTTGTTCTTTGACCGCCTCGTTGGTTGGGTAATTTGGGTGTTATGCTCGAACGCTAGATGTCGTGGGTTCGATACCCCCATGGTAAACAACTTTGTAGAAGTGGTGGCTTAGTTGGAATTGCATTCGTCTCCCGTTCGTAAGGTCGAGAGTTCAATGAGTTTTACGGAACTTAACTACGGATTATTATCGTACCAGGCTTTCGGTAACAGAAAACATCGTGAGGAAACCTGCATACGTCTAAGAAGGAATTCTAATGCGTATGTGAAGTCCACCAACCAGCACTGGGCCAGCGTGGTGGTGGACTATGGCCCGTATTTAAATACTACGATATCTTTGTTTTACTTGTTATGCTGAGGATTATTATTATTCGAGTTGGGGCTATTTCAAGATCTCAGTCTAGACCTTGTATCACTGCGACCATTTCTGGTCTATTGTGATCGCCACCATACTATAGTTCCGTCTTAAGCCTTGCAGCAGTTGGAAACTGCACAATGCTTTTAGCACTGAGTTGTTTTACTTCGTCAGGGTGAAGCAAGTAGTTACCCAGGTTTGTATTTCTTTTACGCATCAGTGGTCCACACTCGCACAGGAGGTGCATGGGGGTTTCCTCTGCTTCCTCACAGAGCCTGCACGCTCCTGTGGTTCGGAGCTTGAGGTTGAACATGTGTTTGTTCAGGCCACAATGCTGGGGATAGTCTGGTGGAACATTCCCGCTTGCTCACCGCTTTCCCCCCGCAACTCCTCTGAGCGAGGATCAACGGAGGTACGCAACACATAATATCTACCAGTGAAGGTAGGGCGAGTCCCAAGGACTGAATATATACTACCTTGGGCCCCAGGTAATTAAATTATAGAAGTGAAGAGTCGAAGTAGGAAAAGAGGTCCCACTTCCCCTCTAGCAAATGGCAGTCATCATCATCATCATCAGGTTATTTTTGTCTCCACTGCAGGAGCACAACCCTCTCTCATCTGCCGGAGACAGACGGAGGGTTTGGCCTACACTCCCCGCGCTGGCCAGACGGGTTGAGGAGGCCTGACTGATGTTTTATGATGTATTTATTCCCTTAGTCCCCTTGTACGACATCCACGGGAAGAGTTGGAGTGGTCCTATTCTACTCTACCGGAAACCACACGGCAGATGGTTGCAGTGGCAGTGTAGCAAAGAAATGATGACCAAAGTGGAGATGCGAGGGGTTGTCGTTTGGTGTGACCAAGAGAAGCTATAAGCCTGGCCACTTAGTTGAAACACCACGTGACATATAACGCCTATGTGACGGAGTAGCAGAAGGCTATTTCGTATAATAGCTTAAAAGCTCGGAAGTTGTGACGGAAGTCCATAAAATATCTAGTTTTTTTTATCGAGGCCAGGGGAATAGGCGAAAACTATGGGCACAATAAGTAGAATACTTACCATATATAATAAATTATTCTCAAACATTGATACTTTTGCAGTCTTAAAAAAACCTAATAATCAGTAATGTTTTATCACGCCTCCACACACGTACACACACAACATACACTTTTTCATTTTCTTAAATACATATCTGTAAGTAAATAATGCATGTCTCACTTACCATGAGTTATACTAGGATATTCTCTAATTGGCTTTGTTAGTTAAGATAATTGCACAAATTGTTTAATTAACCATAAGAATAAGCTGTTGGTTAGGAAACGACAAAATTAGGATTTGAGGAATGACGAGTGGAGTTGGAGTGTACGAATTAGGAAGTGGTCAAGTTAGGAAGTGGACCAAAACGTCCGGAAGGGTTTCGTCCAATAAATAAAATAAAACAACAAGAGGTTTTGATAAAATAAAACTGTAGACTACTTGTAAAACGTTTATTCCTTATGATGTATATAGATATAGTCGTCTCAGCCATAGCTCCGGCGCAGGCGCAGGCTCCGGCGCCGGCGCCGGCGGGGCTCACTTGTCGTGGCTGCAGCGGGAGTCGGGGTCGGGGTCGGAGCCCGCGTCGCGCATCTCCAGCTCGAAGTCGTCCACCGCCAGCGGCGTGTCTGCAAACACCACACACATATTTCATTCTGAATAGACATTTATAAAAAAAAACAGTTATTTGTTCAACAAGTGAGCGAAGTTATTTTTTGTTGCGAGTGCTGACTTTATTCAAGAACTAGCGAAGTAGCACACCGCGGGATTTAAATGCTCGAGACATGAATTTGCTCCCGTGTGAAACATACAATTTTTCACTTCTCCCAGTTAGGAAAGAAAAAGTTTTTTTATTTTTTTATTTCAATGTTGCGTTCTGAAACTGCACTGCTTGACATTTTTATAAAACCAAGTAAACATGATATTTTTAAAAAGCGATATCAAAGATAGTATATATTATTAATATTTACTAGTAAATACTAGATAATTTATAATTATTTGAAATATTCCGTCTTTAAAAAGGCAATAGTACTATTTATAAACTTAAATTTTAATAAATAACACACAAAACGTTTACCCTATGTGTTAAATCGCTAGGCCAAAATGAGTTTCTCGAACCATCGCCCAGTTCATCGCCAAAAGGTGGTGTTCGAAATTATAATCACTTTTACTCACGCTCGCAGCAAAAAGCAATTTTGCTGCGAGTTTTTAAGCACCAAAAGCACCTATTGTGAGCTGGAGAGGTGAAAAAAAATGTAACATTAAAGATTTTAAATAATCCATTTGCCGTGTGGTTTCCGGTAGAGTAGAATAGGACCACTCCAACTCTTCCCGTGGATGTCGTACAAGGCGACTAAGGGAATACATTATAAAACATCAATCAGGCCTCCCCGACCCGTCTGGCCAGCGCGGGGAGTGTAGGCCAAATCCTCCGTCTGTCTCCGGCGGATGAGAGAGGGTTGTGCTTCTGCAACCTTTACCTTTTTAGATGAACTATGAAAATGTGTGATGTTCTAGATTGTTCTCAAAATTTCAAGAACGATCTGGGAAGTTCTGTTTATAATATCAAAAAAGCGACGATTTGTGAAATCTGTGATGTCTTCTATCTGCGGGTTCTTAAAGTTCGCAGCATACGGGACTCATCCCCGCGAACGAAGTCGCGGGCAACAGCTAGTATATAAAATGGTAAGGAAGGTAATCGCAGGAGGGAGTACCGAGGTGGTCGAGCGTGACGCCCATGGCGCGGCGCAGGGCCGGCCTTGGCGCGAGGTGCGCGGGCGGCACGCGCGCCGCCATGCCGCGCAGGCTCGCCGCCGCCAGCCGCGCCAGCTCGCGCTCCGCGCCGCTCGGCCGCGCGCACAGCGACAGGTGCCACGGCGGCGGCTGCGACAGCCTTAAATAATAATAATAATAATAAAGCCTTTATTTTTCCCATTTTTACATTTCATTACACGTATTATTTATATTAAATACTAGCTGTTGCCCGCGACTTCGTCCGCGTGGACAACTTAACATTACACATTCTTATGTATTACGTGTATTACTAAATCCTAAAAGAAATCTATTAATGTGATTATGCATTAAAAATATTTATATACATAAAAAACATAATACCCAATTGAACCTCCTTTTTTGAAGTCGGGTAAAAATTAGCGTTCCCGCGGCGGTTTCGCCCGTTGGACTACAGTTTTTTAGGTTTCCGTAGCCAAATGGCAAAAAACGGAACTCTTATGGATTCGTCATGTCTGTCTGTCTGTCCGTCCGTATGTCACAGCCACTTTATTCCGAAACTATAAGAACTTACTATTGAAACTTGGTAAGTGGATGTATTCTGTGAACCGCTTTAAGATTTTCACACAAATATAGAAAAAAAAAACATTAAATTTTGGGGGTTCCCCATACCTAGAACTGAAACTCAAGAAAATTAACACATACGTGTGGATAGGTCTTCAAAAATGATATTGAGGTTTCTAATATAATTTTTTTCTAAACTGAATAGTTTGCGCGAGAGACACTTCCAAAATGGTAAAATGTGTGTCCCCCCCCCCCTGTAACTTCTAAAATAAGAGAATGATAAAACTTAAACTATATCCCCCCCCCCCCCTCCCTCCAATTTGTTCTTTCCATACCCTTTCTTTCTTTCCTTCTCCATCCCCTTCCCACAACGTTGAAAACCCTTTCCCCCACCCCTTCCCTCTCCCTACTCCTACCTCTCTCCCTTCCCTTAACCCACCCCTTCCTACGCCCTTTATTTACCACTGCCCCCTCATCGTTCCTCTCCTACCCTAATCCCTCTCTTCTTTCCCATCCGACTTCCTTCCCCTCCTATTCCCTTCCTATTTTGTATATCCAATTAACTGTACAACAAAATGTCTGTCAAACTGCTGGACATGCCTTCCCCAATGAATGCCACAACGCCCTACAGATCCAGCCGCTTCCGGCCACCATCTTCAGGTCGTCCATACACCTGGCGGCAGGGCGTCCCACCCTGCGCGTGGGACGTCGCGTCCCACTCTAGAACCCGTCTGCCCCAACGGCCGTTCGGTACTACGACAGATGTGACCTGCCATTTCAGCTTACTAATTCTTTCGGCTATGTCGGTCACCTTCGTTATTCATCGGATCTCCTCATTACGAATCATATCCCTTATAGAGACCCCGAGCATTGCCCTCTCTATAGAGCTCGCAGAGTCACTTGAATCTTGTGGATCAGGCCCACCATCAGTGTCCACGTCTCCGCGCTGTAATCATGACAGGCAGGACGCACTGATTAAAGATTTTTGTTTTTAAACATTGTGGAATAGGTGACGTAAAGACTTGACGCAGTTTTCCGAATACTGCCCAGCCTAACTGGATTCTTCTGTCAGCTTTTGAAATTGATCCTACCCAACTATATTGTCTGTCCTAGGCAGACGTACTCCAGAACAGCTTCGATATTGACATTGTCGACGATCACCAGTCTAATACAGGGCCACTAATTATCAAATAACGAACTTTTTGTATCGAGACTTGTGGAAATACCTGAAATACATCTGCTAAAATAAATCTATAAATGAGCTTTAAAACATCTCTGTCACTTTCTGTCAAGTTCTTGCAACGACCAGTAATGTTGAACTACACTTTCATACAAATGATATAAAATGAGAGGTCAACTTGTATATCAGCATCCTGACATTTTAGTGAGATATGACTTATACCAGTATGAGGCCCGAACTCAAAGCTATTAAACAGTGAAAACGCCGTCAAATTCTGTTCAGCAGTTTCCAAGATTAGCCCGTACATACATACAGACCGAAACGAAATTTTTTAATTATATTTTTGGACTCTACTGGTCTTCAGTAATGCCCGGGCAGTGAAATTTTTTTTTAAACTTCAATGTACAGATTCGCTTTTCTTTTGTTTTTTCTACTCTTTTATTATATGTATAAGATGTTATTCCGGGATTATACACTATCACTGTAGTAACAATCTAGTAAATAAAATCGTAAACATCGCATGTCTGTACATTGAAGATATTTGCAAAAAAAAAAATTGAGGGGTCTAAGGATAAGTAATAGAACACATTTCAATCATTTTTGAAATTTTTGTTTGTTTATCTGTTTGTCTGCGAGTCTGTGCACGCATCACATAAAAACTACTGAACAGATTTTGATGGACTTTTCACAAAAACATGGGGCTTAACTCAACATTTAGTCTTTATTTCATCGCAATTGGCTAACTCAATCAAAAGTAATAGACATTTTTAGTTTTCCAATACATTAGTAGGTAAGGTTAGTATGCAATATATTGCTCATAATAGTATTTCCGTACTATTCAGATTGCGATGAGTGGATTACATTTGGAGCTGCGAGTAGGAGTTGGAATGGGAGTGGGCGTGGGCGTGGGAAAAGGGGAGTGGGTGTGGGAGTAGAAGCGGGAGCGGGAGCAGGAGCAGGAGGGGAGGGGGAGCGAGAGAGGGAGCGGAAGCGGGAGCGAGAGCGGGAGCGGAAGCGGGAGCGAGAGCGGGAGCGGAAGCGGGAGCGAGAGCGGGAGCGGAAGTGGGAGCGGGAGTGGGAATAGGAGTGGGAGTGGGCGTGGGCGTAGGAAAAGGGGAGTGGATGTGGGAGAGGAAGAGGGAGCGGAAGCGAGAGCGGAAGCGGGAGAGGCTCGGGAGCGGGAGCGGAAGCGGAAGCGCCAGCGGAAGCGAGAGCGGGAGTGGGAATGGGAGCGGATTATCTGTAGTTCACGCGAGCGGAGCCGCGGGCACAGCTATTCGTTAATAAATACCATTCACTGTTACTGTGATGAACAGTGTACACCCTGCCTAAAGTCGCCCGTCGACGTCGATTAAATAAACCTGATAGTTGTATAAGTAGCGCGGCAACTCGTCATACGACTTCTGAAGAACGCTAGAAGTGTGGTCTGCATAGAGTTTTCTACATGTTCCCTGAATAAATACTTTTCCTCGGAATAATCTCTTTTCAGATTTCTCAATTATTATTTTCTTTTTATATCAGTTTTGAAAATCAAAGATCAGTTTAGCTGGTTTTAGTAGACCTCTGAAATTTATTATCTTTGTACTGCACTAAAGTTTTTGTTGCTGGTTATCTATTTCTTGGATAATTATGGAGATTTTTTTATATATTATGTTATTCCGGGATATACACTGTCACTTTGCAAAGTTTCGTCAAAATCCGTTCGGCAGTTTATGCGTGATGCCCTAACAAACATACAAACAAACAAACAAACAAAAAAATTTTAAACTGTTTTAACATGTTCAGTTACTCATTTTAAGTCGCCCTGGTTGGTTTTTATCCGAATATATTCAATGTACAGACTTTTTTGCATTTACGATTTTATTATATGTATAGATTGCATAATTCATTTTTACATTTCAATTTTCTAATTATTTTAAATTATTATTTTATGACATGCAGTTTATTAATTATAATTCAATTTAACTAAAATTCCTTATTATACCTACTTAAAATTAATTAACATCAATATTGTATGTATACATAGATAGATCAATAAATTAAATATATTAATTTTCTAAATTTACTTTGATAACATTATAAATTATATTAAAAAGATTTATCACTTAGTCTATCAGTGGGCATCAGTAGGTTGGTGATGATTTAGTGGGACACCCATTTACGGGCAAAGGCCTCCTCCATACTACGCCATAAGTGTCTATCTGCGGCCAGTCTCGTCCATGTGCTGCCCGCCACCTGCACGATGTCGTCGCTCCAGCGTCGCCGAGGGCGGCCGCGGGGTCTGCTACAGTTTCGCGGATGCCAGTATAGCACCCGTTCGCTCCATCTGCCATCCGTGGCTCGCGTCACGTGACCTGCCCATCTCCATTTGAGACTACAGGCTAATTTGGCGGCATCGATAACTTTCGTTTCTTTCCTTATATTTTCATTTCGTTTTTTATCTCTCAATTTTATACCTAGCATACTCCTTTCTGTAGCTCTTTGGAACACTTGAATTTTCTTCATTATCTCCCTAGTCATAGCCCATGTCTGACAGCCGTAGAGCAGGGTGGGGGTCACAATTGAATCCAGGGCCTTCTTTTTGAGTGTTGTACTTATGTTGGACTTAAATATGTGTTTTAAAGACCAGAATGCGCTCCATGCTTTTTTAATTCGTCTTTCTACTTCTTTTAATGTTTGTTCCTTAAAAGTGATACTTTGGCCAAGGTAGACATATTCATCCACGTACTCAATATTTTTAGATTGAACGCATATGTTTATCTGTGGCCCATTGGTCATAATGCAAGTTTTTTGGGGATTCATATGAAGTCCACATCTCCGGCTCTCCTCGTCAAGCGTTTGCAGCATGTATTCTAGGTCTGTATGATTTTCGCTTAGTATGACTATATCATCTGCGAACCGAAGGTGATGTAAGTATTCCCCATTTATATTTATACCAAATTTGTTCCAATTAAGCTTTCTAAAAACATTTTCCAATAGAGCTATAAATAGTTTCGGCGATATGGGGTCCCCCTGCCTTACTCCACGTTTAACTTTAAATGGTTTTCCTTTCCTTTCTAACTTCACAATAGCTTTGCTTTCTTTATATATCTCCTTTAGTATTGTAATGTATTTTTCGTGAACTCCTTGCTCTCTTAATGCGTTCCATAGTGCATCATGCGAGATAGAGTCGAATGCCTTAGAATAATCGACATAGGCTATGTAGAGCTCTTTTCCGTATTCATTAAATTTCTCGACTATTTGTGTCAGTGTAAATATGTGATCCACTGTAGAGAAGGAGGATCTAAAGCCGGCTTGTTCTTTAGATTGATGAAATTCAAGTGTTTTCGTTATTCTTGACAAAATTATATGAGTAAATAGTTTATAGGTAGATTGTAGTAAGCTAATTGGTCTGTAATTGTTTATATTTGACGGATTACCTTTTTTATACAGTAAAGTAATTACTGAAGTTTCCCATTGGTTAGGAATTTCTTCTTTGTCTAATATTTTATTAAATAAATTCGTCAAAACAGGAGTTATGGGTTCCATTATGGCCTTAAGGACATCGTTCGTTACGCCATCTTCTCCAGGACTTTTCATCGTTTTTAGCGACTTGATAGAATTACGTATCTCACTCTGCAAGAACGGCGGCGCAGTATCTTCGGTACATGGATTTTTTAGCGAGTCAATAGCTGTTGCATCAGACATTTCGTAGAGTTGTTTATAGAAGTCGGTGGCAATTTCTAAAATATTATTTCTGTTCGTTATCTGCTGGCCGTCTTTACTAGTTAATGTTGGAATCCATTGTTTCGAATTTTGAAGACGCTTATGTGCTCGCTTTACAGATCCTCGTTTTTCCAATTCTTCCTCAATAATCGTTAATTTATAAGTGTTCAAATTTTTTTCAATTTTTTTCTTTATTTTCTTGTATAAATTACTTAGTCTTTCCTTTTCAGATTTTGTTTTATATGTTTGTTCTTTTAATTTATTTCTTTCAAGAATAAGGTTTTCAACTTCTGGAGTAAATATATTTTTATGTTTGTTATTCTGTTGTGTGGCAAGTAATTTATTAATACTCTCTTTAATTTTTTGTATTATATCTGTATAGCTTTCTTGAATACCAGTGGTTGTCGAAGTGTTAGTTAGCTCTGTAAAAATATTCTTCAATGACTCTCGTTCAATGGGTGAGAATTCTGTTGCTTTTCTTTTGAATGACTTTCTAGATTTCTTTTGCTTACGGTATTCCATTAACTTAGCACGAATCATTCTATGGTCCGTAGGATGGGAGGTCTCAATCACTTGGATATTATGTATGCTTTTAACATTTGACGTTTTCGTTATAATAAAATCGATTTCATTGCATGTTTTTCCATCTGGAGAGCGCCATGTCCATTTTTGTTTAGGGTTTTTCTTAAAATGTGTGTTCATTATATATAGCTGATTCTCCAAGCAAAATTCAATCAGTATTTCCCCGTGTTGGCTTCTTTTTCCATATCCCCATGGACCCATGGCAGCTCTATCTTCAGCCGTCGCTTTGCCTACTTGTGCGTTAAAGTCACCCATCACGATGCAGTTACGATTTGTGTGCTCTAGAGCCGAGAGAAGGTCGTCATAGAATTTTTGCAGATCCTCATCTGCACAATTTTCGGTTGGTGAATAACATTGAATTATATTTATAGTACTGTTTCCAAACTTTAGATCCAATCTAACAATTCTTTCTGAGATTGATTGAAAGTCAATGATATTTGTTTTCAGCTCTTTTCTTATCATAATTCCAACACCGTTCTTTCCTTTTGTAACACAATTGTACATAAAAACGTAGTTCTCATTCTCTATTATTTTTACACCTTCTTTTTTTACCTCAGATAAGCCTATTACATCCCAATGAATGTTTTGTAATGCATGGTCCAGCTCCAATTGCCTGGAACTTGATGCCAAAGATCTTACGTTATATGTGCAGACGTTTAATATGTCGTTTTTGTATTTATTAATCTGTTGATAATGAGAGTTATGAAAAACTGGGTTGTCGTTATTTATGGAGGGTTGTGGTCTACTACTCTCACGGGGACCAGCCGTATTGAGAGAGTTCGTATTTGTAATTTTTCTTGTTGTTTTTGTTGATTGCTGTTTTATTTCGCATAGAGGAGGAGCTGATAATTGCTATTCTGACTGATTACTTTGTACATTCAAATATTGTTTTATATTCATGGTTTCCAAGTTTCCTGTCTTATTTCTCTTGGCGATGCGATTCGTTTCTACTTCTGTGTCTTGTTGGTTTTCATAAGCCCTAGAGCCCAATGCTTTCGGAGTTGTCTGAGGCGATGGTAGATTTTTCCTCTTATTTCTTTGTTGTATGTACTGGTTGTCCTTCGTCTGGTTTTTGTTTCCCTCAGGTAAAATAACTAGCTTGTCGTATTTTAAAAATGCTCTTTTTCCATTGTCTCTTTCAATGTTTAATTGCTCCTTTAGTTCTTTTCTTTTGTTCAGAATTTTTGGTGGGTAATCTTCTTGTATATAGTATTCTGTATCTTTCAAGTTTTTCTTATTTTTAAGAATAAGGATTTTTTTACTCATTGTGGTTAGAGCAAAAACAATTGGTCTAGGAGCTTCTTTGTTCTTGCCCATCCGTCTAACTTGTTGAATTTCATTAACACTGCATTCGACATTTAGCTTTATATTAATTATATTTATTAGTGTTTTCTCCAATTCTTGATATGATCTTTCATCTTCTTTTATTCCAAAAATTATTAAGTTGCGTGTTCTTATCTGCTTTTCTAAAATATCCAAGCGCTTTTCTTGCTCTTCATTATGTTTCTTTACTGCAGTTAAGTCCGTGTGAAACTGGCACAGTTTTTGATCAATGGCATCCATCTTAACAGATAATGACTTTTCTATCATTTGCATTTGGTGTCCTAAATCGGTTTTCATGGTTATTAATAAGTCTTTAAGTTCTGAGTCTGACATTTTATAAAAGTAGCGCCACTACAGGCGGTTATTATATTCAGCTACTTGGCGATAGATGGCGCTGGATGTATAAATTGACTGAAATCTCGTATTAGGTTTTGTTCCGCTACTCGACGATAGACGGCGTACAAATGTAGGGTAGGTATTTACTAAAATGCAATGGTCTAGAGTTATTTTTTGTTTAAATAAGTAAACTTTCAGAATAAATGTACTTTCCTGATATATTTTTCGATTTTGTAACGCCACTCGTTTAAGCGATTTGTGTTTCACACTCGTTTTAAATGTTATAACCGGTAAAATCGATTGTGTTGTTCGTCAGGTATTTTATCACTATTTCAGTGTTAGCACTGCACGAAATAAGCAAATAACACTTGCACTTAGTATTTTCACTTTTATTTGCAATTTGATCGCATTTATACTGGTGAACTGTTGTTTAGACTTGAAAAATAATTAAATTATTGTAGACGATGTTAGACGCAATGTGGACTCTCGAAAAAAATCAATTTAACATGTCATTCTAATATGGTAAAAGGGATCGTCATAAAATAAAACAATATACAAAATATAGGTTACAACATCAACAATTAAAATAATGTCACATACATATATACATAATGCTCCCGCCTTGGTCCCAGAGGGGTAGACAGATACGATGGATCGCCTAATGTGTCTAAGGAGGTCTACTTAGCGTTGTTATTACTCCATACGGGCGGAGCCAGAACAACGCCGGGGCGGCCGGTACCTTCCAGTGACGGAGGCTAGCTTATGTTACCCAGTGTGTTTGAACGGTACCTGTTCAATTATCAGTTCACTTGTGTAGATTAATTGAAATCTATCAGTATCATATCTCTCATATTTTAAGACTGTTCATCTCTCTGCTCGAGTAGTTCCGTAGTGCACGGAGAGCTGGCTGGCCCCAAAAATATACAGGTTGCCGCCTAGTTTTGGAGTCAGTGGTTCTTCCTTATATATTATTAATTTAGTAAATAACTTAATATTTCTGTGTATTATTGTCCAAGTGAAATGTATTTATTCATAAGGAAACCAATAAACAATTTATTATTTATTATCTCAAGTCTAACGGGTAAATACCCCGCCGACCTAGTAGTGCTATTCTCTAAAATACAAACTCACGTGTCAGTCACACTCAAGTGAGACTTGATTTCGGCTATGTCGGTGACCTTCGTTTTTCGTCGGATCTTCTCATTACAAATCATATGGGTATTTCCGGACAAGTATAATTTGTATCTTTTTAGAGGAAGAGTGATTAGGCATCTTCTGGGTAAGCGCTCCACCCTAGGCCTCATCATCAGTTACCATCAGGTGAGATTGATGTCAAGCGCAAACCCATCAACAATTTAAAAAAACCTTCGAAGAAACCCCGAGCATAGCCTAACTGCCCAACAGTGGGAAGAAATGTTATATTAACTATCATCATCGTCCTATCAATGTCCACTAATGACATTATTCCTAGGGTGAGTCTGTGCAGACCTAGCCGAGAGCTGTGGTACGCTGACAATTAATAAACGTCTTTAACCGCGTTAGAATCTAATAATGCATTGGTAATTCTGTAAACATTCCAGAGCACTGTAGAAGTGAAGTGAGTTCTTTGTTCACTTCACGTCGATAGTGTTCTGGAATGTTTATAGAATGCCAATGGATTAGGTATCGAAGTGAGTGAAGTCACTTGAGTGAGACTCGACCGTGAGTTTGTGCCACTGGAAGATGTCCCAAACCGGCTGCAGGCGGAGGGTGGAGGAACGGGTGTGGGGGCGTTCATCGGGGAAGGTCTATGTCCAGCAGTGGACGTCTCAGAGCTGATAAATAATGACGCCCCGGTTGCACTGTTCCATGTCGAACTTCGCCAGCAGCTCATTGCCCTCGTCGATGAGAGCTGCACGAGCAGTGGGCACAGGTAGGTAGTTACCTGTCGCGCTGCTCCTTGCCGAGCTTGGCGAGCAGCTCGTGCGTGTGCCTGAGCGCGGGCGCGAGCCCGTAGTCGCGCTGCGAGGCGGCCACCTCCTCCTCGATGTCGTTGAGGAACTCCACGTCCACGCCCAGCGCCGACAGCGAGCGCAGCTGCTCCAGGTCCACCTTCACCTTGGATATGTCCTGCCAAGTATTAACATTAGACAGGTTGTTGTCCGACTCTTCCCGTGGATGTCGTACAAGGCGACTAAGGGAATACATTATAAAACATCAATCAGGCCTCCCCAACCCGGCTGGCCAGCGCGGGGAGTGTGAAGGCCAAATCCTCCGTCTGTCTCCGGCAGATGAGAGAGGGTGGTGCTCCTGCAGTGGAGACAAAAATAACCTTATGATGAGGTTGTTGTAGACACAAGGAGAGATCTTATATCCATATATAAGATATCTCCTTGTGTACACAAGGAGAGATACTACAACAACCTCATCATCAGGTTATTTTTGTCTCCACTGCAGGAGCACAACCCTCTCTCATCTGCCGGAGACAGACGGAGGATTTGGCCACATGTCCAGGAGTTGCAGTTGTTAAAGGACCATTCCTTTAACAACTGCAACTCCTGGACATGTGCGAGCTACAGTCCAAATGCCACGAGTACGTGAGGACTCGGTGATTCGTTCACGGGGCAATGTATAAACTACCAGACGACATTGTAAGAAATCCTGTTATAAATCAGACAATTATTTTATTTAATTTTTTAATTTTATTTATTTTCACAAAATCCACAGCACTTGGTATACAGTATTATTCTAATTTATAGTTCTTACTGCCAATAACGGATTTACAATATATTTATATTACAGTCTAGTGTGTGTGTGTGTGTGTGTGCGTGTGTGTATTTGTATATATATTGTATGATCTGGAAATCAATGTATTAATTATTTATTTATTGTTATTTGAATGATAAAGATGACCAAGATGAGAAAGAAGATTTTGACCATTTAACATGGTGAAAAGCGAGCAGAGATATTCACCCTTAGGAACCACAATCCTACTTCCTACTAATATTATAAATGCGAAAGTTTGGATATTTGGATGTTTGTTACTCAATCACGCTTCAACCACTGGACGAATCATGATGAAATGTGGCACACATATAGGTTAGGTCCTGGAATAGGACATAGGATAGTTTTTAGCCCGAAAAACCATCCCATTTCTACGGGAAATACATAATAATTTGTGATGTTTAGTTGTCCACGCGGACGAAGTCGCGGGCAGCAGCTAGTTCAGAATAAAGTGACCAGCGTTATTCCTAGTACCTTATCTAATGACGATAGAGTTAAAATTAGAATGAACTTGGCAGCGTATTATGCAGTGCCGCAAAACACGCACCTTCCCGTCTGCTGGCGGCGCCGGGTCGCGCAGGCCCCTGCCCTCCGGGAACAGGGCCTCCATGTCGTAGATGGCCGTCCAGGGGGAGTCGGGCGCGAACCGGAGCAGCTCCTCGTTGCCCTGCCCCGTTTCCGACGCTGAAAATAGACAGGAAATGTCTAAATAAAGAATTTTCTCCTGTACTGAGAGCCTCCTGCCTTCTCCTACTCCGTCGCAGCGCACCGCGTCATACAGGCAATATACTTCCGGTGTGGTCGACTCGGTGGCAGGATTCCCTTGGCCACACCGAACCGCCAACCCCCCAAATTGCCCACTTTGGTCATCATATTTTTGCTACACTGCATTTGCTAGAGGGGAAGTGGGACCTCTTTTCCTACTTTGACTCTTTACTTCTTTAACATAATGACTTTGACTTGACAACTGAGATCCTAAGCATTTCGGACAGTATTCGTTGAACTAAAACGTAATTTGTACATTTGTAACGGGTCACGTGACATTATAAGCGTTTGACATGTACCCATCGTAATTAGACCCGAAACGCTTATGAAAAAAATACCGCTATCATGTCGCAGTACGCAGCGTATGGTAGATGGGTGGGGGAGTGGGCAGTACGTACGCAGCGGGCGGTAGATGGGTGGTGGAGTGGGCAGTACGTACGCAGCGTGCGGTAGATGGGCGGTGGAGTGGGCAGTACGGACGCAGCGTGCGGTAGATGGGTGGTGGAGTGGGCAGTACGTACGCAGCGTGCGGTAGATGGGCGGTGGAGTGGGCAGTACGGACGCAGCGTGCGGTAGATGGGTGGTGGAGTGGGCAGTACGTACGCAGCGTGCGGTAGATGGGTGGTGGAGTGGGCAGTACGTACGCAGCGTGCGGTAGATGGGCGGTGGAGTGGGCAGTACGGACGCAGCGTGCGGTAGATGGGTGGTGGAGTGGGCAGTACGTACGCAGAGTGCGGTAGATGGGCGGTGGAGTGGGCAGTACGGACGCAGCGTGCGGTAGATGGGTGGTGGAGTGGGCAGTACGTACGCAGCGTGCGGTAGATGGGTGGTGGAGTGGGCAGTACGTACGCAGCGTGCGGTAGATGGGCGGTGGAGTGGGCAGTACGGACGCAGCGTGCGGTAGATGGGTGGTGGAGTGGGCAGTACGTACGCAGAGTGCGGTAGATGGGCGGTGGAGTGGGCAGTACGGACGCAGCGTGCGGTAGATGGGTGGTGGAATGGGCAGTACGTACGCAGCGTGCGGTAGATGGGTGGTGGAGTGGGCAGTACGGACGCAGCGTGCGGTAGATGGGTGGTGGAGTGGGCAGTACGTACGCAGCGTGCGGTAGATGGGCGGTGGAGTGGGCAGTACGTACGCAGCGTGCGGTAGATGGGTGGTGGAGTGGGCAGTATGTACGTAGCGTGCGGTAGATGGGTGGTGGAGTGGGCAGTACGGACGCAGCGTGCGGTAGATGGGTGGTGGAGTGGGCAGTACGTACGCAGCGTGCGGTAGATGGGTGGTGGAGTGGGCAGTACGGACGCAGCGTGCGGTAGATGGGTGGTGGAGTGGGCAGTACGTACGTAGCGTGCGGTAGATGGGTGGTGGAGTGGGCAGTACGGACGCAGCGTGCGGTAGATGGGTGGTGGAGTCGGCAGTACGTACGCAGCGTGCGGTAGATGGGTGGTGGAGTGGGCAGTACGTACGCAGCGTGCGGTAGATGGGTGGTGGAGTGGGCAGTACGTACGTAGCGTGTGGTAGATGAGGTGCGACTCGTCCTTGGTGAGCGTGGCGAAGGTGCCGTCGTAGGCGGGCGCGAACGAGCTGAAGGGGCCGTACTGCAGCGGCTTCACGCCCTTCGCCACGTTGCGCCGGTCCTCGCGCGGGGCTGGTAGGACACAGTCTGTTACTTACTAACGGATTCGTTAAACCCAAATCGTTTATTGGATAACAATAAGCACAGCACATACACAGTCGTGTGGTTCTGAGCTTAAAATAGGAGCAAACCCTACCTTACCGTGGGTGTCGTCAACTAAGGGATTGCACCATCTCTGGTGCAATCCCTTAGTTAACGGTGTCGTATCCCACGGTAAGATTAGGGGTAGTATTGTAAGCCGAGGACCACAGCTTGAACGACCTGCAGCGTTTTCCTGTGTATTAACATCATTACTGCGATCGCAGAAACCCAGAATAACAGAGAACAGGAAGAAGTGGGTGAAACTGGGGCAGAGCCTTTGCTTGGAAAAGGGCAGATAGGACTACAATTACATAAATAAAATAATAATTATAATAATACTTACTAACTCGTATTAATCTATACTTGAACTTATTACTTATCTATACTAATATTATAAAGAGGTAAAGTTTGTTTGTGAGGTTGTAGCGGGTAATCTCTGGATATACTGAACCGATATTGAAAATTCTTTTACCAATAGAAAGCCACGTTATTTGTGAGTGTCATAGGCTATATATTAACCCAAAAAATTTAAAGACTTTATCGTGGTAGTCGGATTTGCAAAGTAAATCGAAAAAAATAAATTACGAGTGGAAAATAACTTAAATGAATATATATTAATGTAAAATGTTATGAATGCTATCAAATAAAGGCTTATTTTTATTCTATTTTATTTTTAAACTGCGATCACCGGATCGACCGATCTACAAAAAGTGGTTGTGAGGTATGCGAATATATTTTATGTACCCAATATGTGGGTGGATTGATTTCTCTCTCTCGCAATTAGACAGTTAAGCGTATGGACGTGTTTTACTTGTGCTCCTCGGATCCTATCCTTAATCTAGACACTCGACAGGTCTAATACTTCTCAGTGGCGACGAATAGTGAAATTACACACGCGTGTGTTAAAGTTTGGTGATTGTGACGTTTTTTTTTTCCTTTCCTGACATTTTTACTGTACTACGAAAAATGTCGATCGGTAAGGGCGGCGCGTTTGACCTAGCTAAGGATAACTGGGACATGTATATTGATCGATTAAATCAATATTTCGTGGCCAATGATATTAAATGCGCAGTGAAAGTGGCAACGTTAATTACCGTAATAGGCAGTGAAACTTACGAACTAATGGTAAATTTGTGCACACCCGATAAGCCGTCGGCGAAGACGTACGACGACCTTGTGGCTATTATGAAAGGTCATTTGCAGCCAAGGTGTAGCTTATTAGCAGAACGTTTTAAGTTTAGACAGCGGGTACAAGGAACGGACGAGAGCATCGCGGACTATGTGGCAGATTTAAAGAAACTTTCCAAAGGTTGCAATTTTACCGGAACGAGTTTAAAAGAAAATCTGCGAGATCAATTCGTTTGCGGGTTGGTGAGCGATAACGTACGACAAAGACTTTTTACGGAGGATGACATCACGTTCGATAAGGCGTTTAATGTTGCAGTAGCGATGGAAGCAGCGGAAAGGCATGCGGCGTTGGTAGAAGACCGTACCAGGCGTGGTGACGGTAGGCCAGCAGCAGTGCACCAGATAAGTGCGACCAGAGCGGGGCGAGAGCGGGCGGCGGCGGCCGGAGCGGGGCGCGGGGGACCAGCTGATCGCGACAGCGGCGCTGGCGGCAGGCGCATGCCACCGCGGTACACAGGACCGGGCGGTGGTACAAGGACCACAAGCGGAGCGGGCGGTGATAAGCGGCGCGATTATAGAATTTTGAAGGACACGGAGCGATTCAAAACAAATTGTGCAGCATGTGGAGGCTCACATGTGACACTTACGTGCAAATTTAGAATGTACGTATGTAAAGTTTGTAACCGTAAAGGTCATTTAAAGAAGATGTGCCCTAATCTAAATCAAGACATGCCGGTACATAATATGCTGGAGGAAGGAGTTACGGAGGCAGACAATTCTAGTTATGGCAGTGACGAGGTAAATAATTTTTCAATGGACACTAATAAATTAGAAAAGTTTGGACCATACATTATTAATGTGGGTATTAATGACGTCAGGCTAGATATGGAAATAGACACTGGAAGCGCAATATCATGCATTAGCCTGAAATGTTTTAAACAATACTTTTCTGAGTGTAAATTAAAAAAAAGTGACCTTTGTTTACGTTACTATACAGGCGAGATTGTAAACCCGATAGGAAAAATTACACCAATTGTATGTTATAAAAACATAAACAAAATGTTAGATTTATATGTGATAGAACGGGGTAAAGCTAGTCTGTTAGGCCGACAGTGGTTGGATGAGCTATGTATTCAGTTTCCGACGAGAATGGTAACATGTCATGTGTTAAATAAATGTTTTAATAAGAACGAATTCAGTTCCAGATACTGTGAGGTGTTCGCGGACGGCCTGGGGCGATTCACTGGCGGAACAGTTGGATTTAATTTACGGGCGGACGCGCGGCCGGTGTATATGCGGGCGCGGCCGCTGGCGTACGCGCTGCGCGAGCCGGTGGAGCGCGCGCTGGAGCAGCTGGCGCGGGACGGCGTGATCACTCCCGTCACCAGCTCGGACTGGGCTACACCCATTGTGCCGGTAATGAAGAAAGATGGAAGTATTAGGGTATGTGGTGATTTTAAAATTACTTTAAACAAATGCCTAGAAGTGGACCGTTTTCCGCTACCGAGAGTCGAGGACTTGCTAGCGAAACTACATGGGGGAGAAAAATTCACTAAAATTGATTTGTCACAGGCTTATGCGCAATTTGAGCTCGACGACTCAAAGAAATATACGGTTATTAATACGCATAAAGGCCTATTCATGTATAATCGTCTGATTTATGGATTAGCATCGAGCCCGGGTATTTTTCAAAGAAAATTAGAGCAGCTATTCGCAGATATGCCGAGGGTGGGGGTGTTTTTAGACGACCTTATCATCACAGGAGTGGATGATGAGTCGCATTTATCCACACTTGACGAAGTGTTCAGGCGATTGCAAAAATACGGTCTGAAAATCAGAAAGGATAAATGTGAGTTTTTTGCAGAATCTGTGACGTACTTGGGTTTTGTAATAAGTAAGAAAGGAGTGCACACATGACCCGACAAAATTGAGGCTATTAAAAAGGTTCCAGCACCAACGAATGTCTCGGAACTACGTTCATTCTTGGGGTTAGTCATGTACTACGCGAAGTTCGTGCCGAAGTTAAGTACCATACTGGCACCCTTGTATCATCTTCTTAAAAAGGAAGTTAAGTATGAATGGAGTGAACAATGTGATCGGGCGTTTAGTACAGTAAAAAACTTACTAATTTCCAGTGATATTTTGGCTCATTATTCGCCAGATTTGCCCTTGGTATTGACTACAGATGCAAGCAGCGTAGGAGTAGGAGCCGTAATTTCTCATTTGACCCCAGAAGGAGAGAGGCCGATAGCGTATGCTTCGAGGTCCCTCAACTCAGCGGAGAAAGCGTATTCTCAAATAGAACGAGAGGCGCTAGCGATTATTTTTGGGGTGAGAAAATTTCACCAATATCTTTATGGTAGGAAGTTTACCCTGCGAACAGATCACAAGCCACTGGTAACCATTTTTGGAGATAAGGTTGGTATACCCGTAATGGCGGCGAGTAGGATGCAGCGCTGGGCTGTGCTATTGGCAGGTTATCATTTTGATATAGAGTACGTGCGCAGCGAGAAGAATGCGGCTGACGCTTTGTCAAGACTACCTATAGGAGGGGCTGGTAAAGAGGTAAAAGAAATGACGTATACTAATTTTGTACAAGATTTCTTACCAGTGGATAGAAAAATGATCAGACAAAATCTCGAAAGGGATGACATTTTAACAAAAATTGTATTTTATATACAAACAGGTTGGCCAAACACGTGCAAAGACGAGAATATTAAACCGTATTTCATAAGACGGAATGAACTATATGTGGACATGGGGTGCGTCGTGTGGGGATACAGATTAGTAATACCCAGAGCATTAAGAGAATGTCTTTTGAAAGAGTTGCATGTGGGACACCTGGGCATAGTAAAAATGAAAGGTATCGCCCGAAGCGTAATGTGGTGGCCGGGTATTGATGCGGATATAGAACGCACCGGCAAGAGTTGCACGACGTGTGCAGCGGAGAGCGCAGCGCCGCCGCACGCACCGCCACAACCGTGGCCCTTTATGGCTGAGCCCTGGACTAGGATACATGTCGACTTTTTGGGCTCAGTTACGAGGGAGGCGGGGTTACAGAAAGTCGCATTGGACACTAATACAAGTCCAGCTGTTCCGACTGTGAAGGTTTCCGAACCGACGCTGAGACCTAGAGATCGATTAAAACCCATAAAAAGATTTGGATTTGATTTTGATTAATAAGAATTACCTGTTAGCCCTAAGTAAATTTAGTGTGCATTATTCTTAAGCATTTGTATAACTGTACTGTTAGTTAAGGGTGAAGGTGTGAGGTATGCGAATATATTTTATGTACCCAATATGTGGGTGGATTGATTTCTCTCTCTCGCAATTAGACAGTTAAGCGTATGGACGTGTTTTACTTGTGCTCCTCGGATCCTATCCTTAATCTAGACACTCGACAGGTCTAATACTTCTCAGTGGTGATTCTGGATTCTGAAATCCCCCAATGGACAGCTCACCAAAAGTGTGTTTCGGCTGATGATGATGATGAACAAGTATAAGAATAATTTATACGTGCCGTTCATCTCAACAGACTCTTAGGGGAGGCCTACGATATGCTGATTCAAATTCAAATTAGATTTATTGTGATACACAGGTAAAAGCAGGTGTTTTATCTGAGATTGAACTCTGCGATCTGCCAATTTGGCGTACAATTATGGCGTATATGAAGTACCTTGTTAAGTACAATAGATTTCATAAAGTATTACAAATTTTGAAACACTCACAAACACACAATAACAATTCATTCTCAAATAGAGTACATTATTTAAAATATATTTAAATTAATATTGTCCATGATGAATCAAAATTAATGAAATGATGAATGAAAAATTATTGTCAAACTATATTTAAAATAATAACATTCTGTGCTGTCGAGTCCAAATAAGTTTAATATGTCAAACAGATGTGTCATTTAATAATTCATTAACGGAATAGTACGATTTATCTATTAAAAATGTTTTTAATTATGTGTACATTCACACAGAACACAAATTCAGAGAATATAGACTTAAATTATGAGGGTACTGACTGTGCAGCGTGCCGGAGCCCTGCGCCAGTTTGCCGATGTACTGGCCCAGCGTGAGGGGCCGCTCGTCGCCCCCCGTCCCGCCCCCGCCCGCGCCCGCGCCCGCCGGCTCCACCGTGCCCGACACTAGGCACAGCGTCGTCTTGCCCTCGGAGTCCATGCGCGGGAACGCTACACAAACATATAGTTTTGTGTATCCTTATAACAGATTAAGAAGTAAGCATTATTTTGGAAATACACAGCAAGCTGTTCTCCACAAACAACGCGAGGACAACCCTTCTACATCTGCACTAAGTTTCATGTGTTACCCTTCTTGGCGAGCCGTCGGCGATGCTGCTCCCTGGCGGCCTCCATCTGTATCTTGACGCTGTCGCCGGAGTCCTGGCGCTCCTGGCCGTCCGACGCGGCCTCCGCCTCCGACCCGCCGCTCTTCATGGGGCTGCTGCGCTTCAGCACCTTCTGCTGGCGTCGGGGAGAATGATCATGGCGCACGAGGGGAGACGTGGGTGGTAATGATATTAATAAATATTAGTGACAGGGCCGGTGTCGAGCTGTTCGGTTGAATAGGCAAGGACTTTTCTGAATACTTTTTAATGGGTTATACGGCTCTGGAAATAATGCTTTTGAGCCCGACTCTTTTTAAATATTCATATACAATTCAGCGGTTTCAGCACGACCTAAACAACAATAGTGCGAAGTGGTGCTAGTCTGCGATTTTCACTACAGTTCAACATACTCACTAAAGTGATAGTAGCTCTAATGGAGACATACGTACTTATTATTAGAATAGAATAGAATAACTGATGGTAGCATACAAGAATAATTAGGGCAACTGTTGACCACCTCATTGGCCTAGTGGTTTGGGCGTTAGATTCGAGCGCTAGAGGTCGTGGGTTCGGTTCCCACCAGGGATAGAGCTTTGTACAATTTGGTCCCGGTCTGGATGTTATATTTGTGAATTGTCTAAAAGAGCACTATCTGTCTCACTCAGTATAATATGATATGTATGTATGTTAATTATATTTATTATTATTTATTATAAGTATTTATTTACTATATGTATAAGTATATGTGTAAAGTAGTTTCAGTATTTAGTTATTATGTAGTATATTATGCACTTTTTGCCCCCTCGCTCTTAGTGCCTTGTCTCACACCCTGTAAGGTTGGCTGGAAGAGATCTCTTTTAGAGACAAGCTCGCCTTTGTACACAAAATTTGTAACTGTATTTACTTTTAAAATTTGTGCAATAAAGAATATATATATTGTCCTATACTAGTCTAATTCCCATCGTCAAGGAGAAAATCCTAGTTTGGTAATAGACAAGTGTATATATGTATGAAATATGTATTTAATCTTATTTACTGTGTAATCAAACCTATATAATTGTTGTATCATCATGAAACCTGGCATCTGTGTGTAGATCCGATGGCAATACAATATTTACGCTTGGTCCATCTATTACTCCTAAAGTATTTCCCCTAGGAGCAATACATACCCATGTATTTCTACTACATTATCCAAACACCCTCATCTACTACATTATAAAGCATGTTGGGTTGTACTAGTTAATTAATTAATTAATTATTATTTGTAATTATTATATCCATTTTAGACCTAAGTTTTTCCATCCATTTGTGATAGCTTGTTATTGGCATATTGTTGGACAAGTTTAAATTATATTTTTTATTATCAAAAATTTACAATATTTTTTACACAAGTCTCTTATTTTAGGCTATGTATGACATTTCTACGTTTCTCTGTTGCTGAGCTCGGCGTAAGCCAATTTTTCAGCGACAGGCCTCCTCTCCTAGGAGCTTGTAATTATTAATAAGCTGGCCTAAATGGATATTTATTGCTCCCGGAGCAATACTGCCGCCCTTAGCCCGCTTCTTTGTTTGGCACTGTAGACAAACTTGTCTGCACCGGGTGCGACTGAAAATCAGCGCCCAGCACCTTACTTGGTCTAGGAATATGAGTCGTTTGCCCTTTTGCTGCCACGGCACACGCATACTATTTTAACTATGTTAAATTTTTTAAATTGATTTCTCTAGTTCTTATAAGTTTTATTTTATTTTTTATCCTTTTCTTGTTTTGTTGGTTTTTTCTTTGTGTGTGCCAATTGTGGTAGTGAATAAATGTTTTTCTTTCTTTCTTTCCTTTTCTTTTAGCATAACCAACGCGAGCAGTTTCGAGAAAACGGCGCCTAAAGTTTTTTTTTTTTTTTTTCATTTTTATGCTGTCTTAACGAAACTAACAGAGATATTTTAATATTATATTGGGCCCAATTTTGAAGCCACACATTTAAAATTTGACAGCGCTAAAATTGGTTTCGTCTTTATCTTCATAATACTGTGTGACAAGGATAGCAACAGTTTTAGTGCTGTCAAATTTTAACGTTGTGCCTTCAGAATCGAGCCCAATGTACCTATTGACCGTGGCTTTTGTATGAATTATCTTTTTTGTATATTTAATTATTCTTTGATGGATATGATTAGTAAAGGGGTTGGGCAATTTGTACTTACGATGGTTATGCTTATCAAAAACCTGGAAAGTAAACAGTATCTCAGAAAGTTGACCACTGATTCTTAAAGATCTCGTTGCGCTGTTTCCGAATATGCTATTAACTCAATTGTCACAAAAAAAACGATTACGTTGGTTATGCTAAGGACGGCAGAATAGATGGTCTAACCCAATATTTATTGTACCATCGAGCTGGTATGAGGATGGATGGTGCTTAATGATCATAGGAACTCATCAATGGCTAAGAATAAGCTCATTTAACTTGTCTCGATGTGTCCTTTAGTTACACGAGCATGTTTTTAGTTTTTAATTATATATTCTTTATTGCACACAAATTTTCCAAAAAAAAGGGCATAACATAAAAGTGTACAAATCTCTATAAGAGATCTCTTCCAGCCAACCTTCATTGTGGGAAAAGCTAAAACAAGCGTTAGGTCAAAAACATTTTTTTTCGCTTTTCTGGTTGGTTTTTGCCCACCAATTTTAAAGCCTTTAAGAAGAAAAACGTTATAAGATGGTGTTAAAAAAAACCAACCAAAAATTTACCATATAATAAGTATTATTTTTTATCCCTGATGGGTTTACGCTTGACCTCAATCTCACCTGATGGTAAGTGATGATGAGGCCTAAGGTGGAGCGCGCTTACCCAGAAGTTGCCTATTCACTGTTCTATTATAAAGATCCAAGTTGTACTTGTCCGGAAATACCCAAGCTGGCAGGGAGTTCCATTCCTTAGCAGTTCGCATTATGAACGAGGAAGCAAAACGCTTCGTGCGAGAGCGTGGTTATGTCTACTACATAAGGACGAAGTCCCTCACCACGCCTGGTAGTCCGGTATTGGAATGGAGATGGGGGAATCCTATCGTGCAATTCCTGGACACATGTTATAAATAACAGCGATAAGCTAATGTCGACAAGAAATCATCAGAAATATTTGGTTCGTGACACCATAACTTACATATATGCGAGGTTCTTTTGGCTCACTAGACAGCTTTGCTATATTCAACAGCTCGACACCCGCACCTGACACTTTCAATGCAGCATGCAAACACTAGGAACGATTACTTTCATAGACCGCGATCATCTTTAATATCAATATCACAAACAACTAATTCAATTATAAGCAAACAAAACCACTAGACTGCTAGGTACATGCCTAAATCTATGTATGTAGGTAAATATGCAAAATGTCACCTTCCGGCCGTACGTCCTAAGTGGCTGCATTGCAAAAAGTTATTATATAAACCAGTTTTAGTGGGTAGATGTGAATAAATTATGAGAAGTAAAAATTAAATGACAACAGGCAGGGGCAGGTTGGTTTGTTTAACCTCTTTCTTAATGTAAAGGTCATATAAATAAAGGTCAAAATAAAACTTTGGATCATTTCAAGGGTTGAGTAGCACAAGTTAATTTTTTTTTTATAAAAATCACTTTTGTACGCATTTTACCAGAAACGCATTTTACCTGAATAAGACCCCCCCCCCCCACTCAGCCCCCCGGGCCCCCATTTTGGATAATATCTGTGGAACTAAAAAATCATTTTGTACTCCTAATAGCACTAATATTATATATAAACTAGCTGCTGCCCGCGACTTCGTCCGCGTGGACAACTTAACATCACAAATTATTATGTATTTCCCGTAGGAATGGGATGATATTTTTGGGATAAAAAATTAACCTATGTCAGATTCCAGGACCTAACCTATATACACATCTGACATATTGAGTAACAAACATCCAAATATCCAAACTTTCGCATTTATAATATTAGTAGGATAGGATGCGAAAGTTTGGATATTTGGATGTTTGTTACTCAATCACGCTTCAACCACTGGACGGATCGTGATGAAACTTGCCACACATATAGGTTAGGTCCTGGAATCGGACATAGGATAGTATAAAATAATTTGTAATGTTAAGTGGTCCACGCGAAGTCGCGGGCAACAGCTAGTTTTATATATATGGATAAGCATTTGGCGTGTAACTGCGATTGTTAGACGCCAAAACGCTTACAATTTAGAATATATCACATGTCCGATAAAGAGGTACATAATGGCTTTTTGGTTCGACGGAAATTAGCAGAAATGCTTACGGAGTAGGACCTCTGGTGCCTTGTATTACCACTAAATTATGACAAGATTTAACATTTCGACAATACATCCTCATCATCAGGTTATTTTTGTCTCCACTGCAGGAGCACAGCCCTCTCTCATCTGCCGGAGACAGACGGAGGATTTGGCCTACACTCCCCGCGCTGGCCAGACGGGGCGGGGAGGCCTGATTGATGTTTTATAATGTATTCCCTTAGTCGCCTTGTACGACATCCACGGGAAGAGTCGGAGTGGTCCCATTCTACTCAACCGGAAACCACACGGCAAATATTTCTTTCCATTTAAAATAAAATAAATAAACTAAAAAGAAAACAATTTATCCGACTAATGGGGCCATCTGGTGGTACTCAACCCGTCAGCACATGATTATTGTGAAGAATGGGACAAAAAACCAATATTGGTTCAGATTTTGCGGTAAACGAAACAAAGTTATATAAATGTATGAATAAATAATATAAACACGTTAATTATGTTATGAATGATTATCAGTGATCGGAATTAGGTACTGTCATGTACTTGCGATGAAAATATGTCACGGTAGATTAATATGGACATTCACATCACGTGATTTTATTAATTTTTGTAACTTGTGATTTGACTTGCATAAAAGTTCCTTCACCTACTTCACTTTTGACAATGAATTTTAACCCGGGAATTGATTATTAAATGAGCGATGTGGATTGTTGATATTTATATTAACTGTATGAGTTTATACTTAAACGAATGACAAAGAATTCTCCTTTTTTTTTGTCGTGAAAAATGTACTATTAGGCATTATATATTTATATTTAATGAATTTATTATTGATATTATTGAACTGGATTATTCCAGAATGAATTAAGTATTTAGTTAATGGGAAATCTAAAATTAACATATTGACATTGTACACATTAGATTACCTATAGAATATTGCAAGCTACACCCTTAGGTAAATTTATACTGGAACCGTGATGTATTTTTAAGAACATGTATGTACCTATAAATTATGGCTAAATAAATGAAATGAAGAAATAATCAACAAAAATTTTTAATAAATTTTGGAAAAAATCTCGAAATATCCATATTAACATACACATTTTGTCGCAAGTACACAAATTACACTACCTAATTGCGATCCCTGTCGATTATTGACACAGCAGGATATCCTGAAAACATACATTAAGACTGCTATTACAGACTAGCCTCCCATACAAATATTCAATTCAAATATCTTTCAACTGGAAAGGCGATTGTAACGAAGGAAGTAAATGAGACTATATTCTTAACTACCTATGCCCGCAGCTCCGCTCGCGTTTTTCCCTTTTTTTCTAAACCAACTCAGTATTGAGGCGAACAAAACCAATTTTGTTATATTTAAATCGGTTAAGTGATTCTCGAGATTCTGCGAGATTAATGCACAGCAATTGATATTTACATATAGAGAGAAGATACAGATGGAGTTCTACCACCAATCTATAACATCATTATTATAAACCTTCAAAAGCTAATACGCGAGCAAGATCTGAACCCGCGACCCACATATCTGGTCAACCTGGGCTATCGCGACACTGCTGCTCGTGGTAAATTATTCCAACCCATACCTCGAGCCGTGTGGTTCCAGCTCAGAACCTGCCACCCCCACTCATCTCGCGGGCGACTGAGGGATTTCACCAGGCACAGGAGCAGCGTGTACATTAAAATCATCACTGCGATCACCAATCCGCCTGCCGAGCGTGGTGATTATCGACCAACGGACAGCCCACCAAAAGGGGCATTCTATTCTAAAGGCTCATGTTCAGCAGCGGAGGTGATGTGTAGCTAGGTGTCTCACCGCGTCCATCTTGCCGATGTCGAAGCCCAGCTCCCGGATGGGTATCTCGTACATGTAGGTGAGCAGGTCGCCCAGCGGGCGCAGCTTGTGCGGCGCGAGCTGCCGGAGCCCGGCGTGCAGCAGGCGGCGCGCCGCCTTGTGGTAGACGGTGCCAGCCTTGTTGTACTTCATGGCGTTGTTGCACATCAGCTTGAAGTCGCTCTGATACCAACCATATTATTTTATTACTAAGGCACCGATCTCTATGTTACAAGGCGACTGAGGGAATACATTATAAAACATCAGTCAGGCCTCCCCAACCCGTCTGGCCAGCGCGGGGAGTGTAGGCCAAATCCTCCGTCTGTCTCCGGCAGATGAGAGAGGGTTGTGCTCCTGCAGTGGAGACAAAAATAACCTGATGATGATGATCTCTATGTGCTTACTCACTAGATGGAGCGAACCGAACGATCGTTATGTTCCCCGCGACTGCGGCTTCGGCGCCGCATCAAAATTCACGTTCACTTTGACACTTGTGCAGTTCCTCCGCAGAACATTTATTTACTAAATATTTACGCTATTCACCCGTAGCGTGAATATTTAGTAAATAATTAAATGTTTTGAGTAGTACCTGCCTAGGTGTCGATGTGAACGTGAGCGGAGTGCGAGGCCGAAGCCGCAGTTGCGTGGAACAGAACGATTGTTTGGTTCGCTCCATCTAGTACGTAAGTACATAGACATCGTTGTTACAAGGATTATCTTATCTTCTCAGGGGGCCAGGAAGACCTGGCGACACTTCGACCCTTCAGGATTTTTTTGCCAAACCCCTGACCACCGACGGTGCCCTAAACCGATTTGGTGGACATCACACACGCCTTTAGAATTTCTTCTTTAGCATATGCAGGTTTCCTTAAGATGTTTTCCTTCACCGAAAATCCTGTGCTATTATAAATTACAAGGATTAATATAGGACTGCGTTCTGTAAAGAAAGAAAGAAAACGTTTCGAGCGAAAGGCCCCAGGTAAGTTAATGTTTGTAAAAGCAATCAGGATCATTAGACATTTATTTATATCGTAAACTGATTATTGTTCAGAAGCAGGCAGTTGTGCAACTGATTTTGCTTATATCCAGTCATTGTTAACTCATAATTATTTCTATTTCCTGTTGTCACATATGAATTTATCCTGTTCATTTTTAAACTGGTTTACATTTTCAGCTGTTATAATTCGCTCAGGTAGGTTGTTCCACGCCTCTATTACTCGGTTACTCAGAAAGTTCTTTCACTGGTTGTTATTGGATTTTTTTTGTTCGTTTTAGCTGGTGTCCACGTAATCGAGCATTTTCAGCATTAATAAATAAAAAAATAAAAATAGCCTTTATTCTGGTACTTTGTTTCATTACACATTAGTTTAGTTGCCTCTAAGTATAAAAAAATAATCTGAAAAATATAAATAACTATGTTAACTTGGGCTCCTTGGTAGCCATTGTTTCTTCCCCAGCTTGTCCTCTGACAAAGGCCTCCTCCAGACTCTTCCACTTTTCCCGATTTCTGGTCATCCTGGACCATATCGCTCCCGCTACTTCACTAATGTCATCATCCCATCTTTTCACGGGATAAGAAAAGATGGGATGATGTTTTCAGCATTATCGAGCATTATACTCTATTCACCAAAATACAATTTCTTTTGTCCAAATCTGTCCAATGTTAGCTCAGTTTAGTGGTTACCATCCAGTACCTCATTTTCAGTGCTCGCTCGCGCAGCCTATGGCGTAATTGAGGTGAGCTACAGCAGCATCAAGTTTTTATTTTTTTGTAGTCGCTGAATCAATCTTTATGATGGTATAACTATTACGTTTCTAACTTTTATACTTATTTACACCATGCTCAAGAAAGTACACATTTCTCGTAATACAACTTTTTATAGATGATGTTACCTTAACTCACGTTCATCGAATACACATAAGAAGTTAGCAGAAGTGTACTTACAATAAAACAGTTAAGCGACCTATACTCATTTTCATCGATCTTCTGCTTGATGGTGGAGAAGTCCATTGGGCGCCGGATGATGTTGGAGTACCCCGGAGCGAAGTTGTCGTTCACGGGCCACGCGAAGAACTGGTGCGGGTCGCGCTTCTCCAGGTTGCGGAGGAGTTGCTCCAGGAGACGGGACAGTGGCCGACGCTTCTGGCTCGCCTGAGACCGACAAACAATCCCCATATCATGATGAATGCAACCTGTCTGTCCTTTTGCTTATTTTACTATTGCAGAGGGTCTTTGGTGAAGAGTTTAATATACATATGATATGAATTATTTAGGCAAAAAAAATGTGAAGCTGATAGAAACATATGTCTGTATGTGTTTTTAATTATGCAGCATAATTCACATACAATAATGGTGGTATTGCCATTGAAAAAGATCTGCAATACCATATAAATTCTTAGTGTATTGCCGTTCTAGGATATCCGGCACCACATATGTCTTTAGATTTATTATTATTATAGGTATAATAGGCGAGCAGCAATTTGCTGGTATGCCTATATCTGAACTGGTGTATTTAAGTCTTTGAATTTCCACTCGTAACACAGATTTTTGAAGAACTTGTCTAGTAGTTTAATAAATGATGTAGGTATGTTAATGGTTATATATTATTCAAAAACCTTGAAACAGCCCAGCATTTAAAACTGAAATGAAAACTTGGAAAAAGTATCATGTAACACTGTTTATATGAAAACTGAACTTGCAGTTTTAAAAGCTTTACCTTCAAGACGCAGGAGCGAGGCTCTCTATGTGATGCCGGTGAGTTCGGCCCTGGACTGAGGTGCCGCATTAACTTCTTTGCAACACCCTCATCATCAGTGTCATCATCATCAGACAGTTTTATCTGGAATGATAAACAAATTGATCAAAGTGTATGTTTACAGTAGTCATTTTGTGTTTATTATTTCAAAAAAGGTCAAGAGCTTATTTTTTATCAAATTAATAATTATATGTATGGTAGAATAATATAATATTATATGTATGTATGGTATGCCGTGTGGTTTCGGTAGAGTTGAATAGGACCACTCCAACTCTTCCCGTGGATGTCGTACAAGGCAACTGAGGGAATACATTATAAAACATCAACCAGGCCCCCCCAACCCGTCTGGCCAGTGCGGGAAGTGTAGGCCAAATCCTCCGTCTGTCTCCGGCAGATGAGAGAGGGTTGTGCTCCTGCAGTGGAGACAAAAATAACCTGATGATGATGTATGGTATTAGAGTTATTTGTTGCCTAGCCTGCTGCCTAAAACATAGTAAAATTACTACATTTTACCGACAGTATCTTTTTATTATCTTGGGCCAAAATATAGTAGGATACTATACTATATAGTAGATTTGTTAACCCTACACGCCAAAAATAAAAGAGTAAAGTGTTTTCAGAGTGAGAAGATCGACAACTAACCATATCAATTTCACGTCTTCTTCTCTTCTTTTTCTTGGGTTTCTCCTCAGACTCTCTCTGTTCCTCGTTAGCAGAATGTTCGACATCACTAATTTCCAATATCTCTTCTTCTGGAACAAGGTAAAGTGTCGAGAAAATCGATTTACAAAGCGCTCAGAAAAGGTTATGTTTCTACTCACTGCAACTCAATTTTTCTATGTCGTCCATTGTTCATATATTGTAAATGGAATTCTTACACAATAAATTAACAACAATCAATAACTTATTCTAACTATATGCTTGATTTTCATTTATAATTTACGCTAAAAGCGTCTATAAAAATTACAAAACAAACTTTGTTTTCTATTTCCGATATTCAGTTAACCACCAACAGCCAACCTCGACTTGACATATTAATTCAGTGCTCTGATTGGCTGAAATAAATTAATGAAGAATTCATGAGGTTTCTACCACGGATTTGTCACATAAACAGGATCACGCACTAAGGAGCTAAAAACGGTCTCGAGCGAGAGAGTCTTAACAGGATTGCGTCCTTTTCTACTAGAGTGACAACACGATTTGGTATTTCACTACTCTTTCATTACTTTTTCACTACTTAAGTAATAATAATAGGTCGAAAAAAGTACTTAATTTAATTTATTATGACATAGTATAGTGTAATGGAATCTAATAAATATTTATACAATATAAGAAAATTAATACCACCTCGAGTTACGAGTTCTGGAGTGGAGACCGCGGATCGGCACTCGAAGGGTAGGACGCCCCGCCGCCAGGTGGACCGATGACCTAAAGAAGGTGGCCGGTAGCGGCTGGATGCGGAGGGCGGAGGACCGGGTGTGGTGGCGTTCGTTGGGGAAGGCCTATGTCCAGCAGTGGACTTCTAGGGGCTGACATGATGATGATGATGAATACCACCTACCTTTTTTATATCAAATACCAATGTAGTTCATTTTCATCTGGTGGTGGCATACTACCAAAATAAATATGGTCCCAGAATTTGTCTGTATTTGGATTAGTAATAAGTATATTATCTTTGGTTGGATCACAGATGACGAAATATTAACGCTTTAATCACTATTTTCAGAAACATATATTTTAAGAATATCCGAAATTTCTCCTATAATAAACCCCAAATTACAATTATGGGTGGTTAGAGAGTTAACTACGAACTACTAAAATATTTCACAAAAAATTATAAGCTTTGCTTTTAATAATACTAGAAATTGTTAATGTTTTGATTTCATCTTATCCGATGATATTCCAGACGAGTATAATACGAGTATATTCATCAACGAGTACTACTCTGTAGATGTCCATTTTTTCCTCAGGTATTTACATATTACCTGAAAAATAAAAACCGTGTTATTTTTATCATAGCGTTGCATTTTAGTTCTGTTAGACAATTTTAAGATACAATAAAACTGACTTAAATTGAATCCTAAATAAAGCGTAAAAAGTGAGCAAGCACTTACCACTGAAAATATGGAAGGTATAGATAGCATATTGTTTATTCTCTTCTTGAGCGCCCCAGCAACAGTTGTGAAATCATATGAAATCATATGGTAATCCGCAATTTACTGTATATTGCATTATGTGTCCTGGTACGACGTCATCCCATTTCTTTTTAATTTCTGTATTTTTAGGAAATCTAAAACAAAAATATATTTATGGTGACCCTACTCCATAAAACAAATTGGTTTAATGTTGACCAATCATCGACATTGACCAATGGTGGAGCTGCAGTGATACCATTACATTAATTGCGATATACTACCATAACGTTGACTATTAAATTAAGATAGAATATAGACACATTAAAAAATACAAAAATAACGTAGAACTCAAGAGAATATTTAAAAATATATATTTTACTGATTACCGGTTTTATGTAATAACGTAAATAGGAATTAGAACATTAACACTGAGATTAGAAAGCCTACCTGCACGAAAGTATTTTTTTACGGTTGCAACCATTAGACAAGGAAGCAATCCTGTTTAAGACCCTCTCGCTCGAGACCGTTTTTCGTTAAGTATTTTTGTACAATGAAAATAGAATACCCAAAGTTCATTTAACGTTGAATTCAATTCGACAGTGCACAGTCTTGTTTATTACTTATAAAGTTTTTGGTTGCAACATCCAATCACAAGATTTGCACAAGATTAGAAAGAAGTAACAAAGAGAACAGACCAATCAACGATTTGTTAGGTACGTTCCTTTCTACGCATTTTACAAGTTTTACAGAAAAAGTTTTCAAAAGTACACTCCGCTGCAACGAGAGGGCAGCACTAACAACGAATGTGAAACACGCAGTGTGGAATTTGGTGGATTTTCGTATTTGAACTGTTTAATACACTAACCGACCTTACTTAGGGTAGTGTGCAAACTGACACACTGCATTTGAACTGCAAAATGGCAGTTTGGATGCAGTCCTAGCAATGCTAGCTGCGTCGTTATGCAGATCGAGGTGCCCCGGCAATCGGGTCCGCTTCATGTAGGTATATTTTTATACCTAAGGTGTGAACAGTGAGATAGGCCTGGTACGAACACGTGTGAAGTTATAATTCATAATTCATTTATTGCCATAAATTACATGTAGGTGCAGATGTTATTAAAATATACAATATTTGGTAATTGATCAGTGCAATTTTACCCACAGGGGTGTAGCAATTAAAATAGTAACAATACACATACAACATGCAAAAGATACAACACAAATACATAACATTTAAATGAAGTCAAAGCAGAATTTCAATAAGTATCTATTATCATTATCAATCATTCACTTCAAAATGTAAGTTACTTTATTATTGGTCTTAAATAGATATTTCTTCATAATTTAATCTTAAAATATAACATAACATTTCATGTCAAAATAAATTACAAAATTAAACGTTAATAAAAAATAATATAAAAAAAATTATTTCTAAAATGTCATGTTCTTATTCTTATACTAATCTACACCTTTATATTAATTTGTTAGTGTCGAGCAATGGATGTTGACAAAATGATAATGAAAGTTATACATTACAAAGTTACATTATCTAGGCGAGTTTCGTTAATGTATTTAAGAACCATAGACAAGTCTAAATAGACTTATAAAGTCTAAACAATGTTACTTAAGAACCATAGACAAGTCTAAATAGTCTAAACAATGTTACTCGAGCCGTTCAGCCTGATTCAACCACAATAACAGACGGCACGGACGCGTGCCACGCTCCAGATGCGGCGCCCATATCGACCACATACAAAAACTGTAATATGCGGTGCAGTGTAATTTAATGTATTCCGCGCTACTCTGCCAACTCCACTTAACAAGTGGAACGTTTTCGCATAATTTGAATAGGTCTCGCAACACAAATAAAAGTCAGCAGATTGTGTATCGTACACAGTGTACGAGTTGTGTTGTTCGAAAAATGTTTTTTTATGCATTTTTTTATATACATACGTATCCTCAGGGGCGGCCCTAGGGCGGCAATTCGAAGGAAACTCAAACTTTCAAATACTCTTTACATCTCTCATATTCGGTAAGTAGGTCCTTATTACCCCCAAATGGGGCTTGTAGGTGACCAATTAGCGCTCTAGGGTAATAATGTAGCTAGAAAAGCCCTAGGGCGGTAAATAATTTAAAAAAAAAACTCTTCACTCTTTTAAAAAGTTCGCGTACATCTAATATCTCGGGATGCAATTGATGCCTTACAGCCCTTGGCTACTAATTTACTATTATTGCATGATAAAAAAAAACAAAGATACAATAATAAAGTAGCTTAAACACATGTACATCCAGGCGGACTTATCGCTAAAAGACAACCTTTAACTCCGTCAGAAACGGTTTAGTAGTTTTTACGTGATGCCTGCACAAACTAACAGACAAACAAACAAAAAATCCAGAAATAAATAAATATTTTCAGCCATTCACACCAATTATGCAGATCACAAAAATGATCGTAAAGTGTTCTATTACTTATCCTTAAGTTAATTAATTTATTTTAAAGATAACATACATCCATTACTGTTAGTAAAGACTTAAACCACGTTAGTACTTAATAACTAAAAGTGATTTAGTCCTCTGGGTGAGTATCCACACCAGAGGACAGTCCATTCTATTCTCTATCATTTTTATGATTATGATAATTTTTATGATTATCCTTAGACCCCCCAATTTCTTTTTTGCAAATATCTTCAATGTACAGACACGCGATGTTTACGATTTTATTTATTACATTATCTGCCCATGTTATAATCACAAAACAGTATCCTTTTTAGGGTTCCGTAGCCAAATGGCAAAAAACGGAACCCTTATGGATTCGTCATGTCTGTCTGTCTGTCTGTCCGTCCGTATGTCACAGCCACTTTATTCCGAAACTATAAGAACTATACTGTTGGAACTTGGTAAGTAGATGTATTCTGTGAACCGCATTAAGATTTTCACACAAAAATAGAAAAAAAACAATAAATTTTGGGGGTTACCCATACTTAGAACTGAAACTCAAAAACAATTTTTTCATCAAACCCATACGTGTGGGGTATTTATGGATAGGTCTTCAAAAATGATATTGAGGTTTCTAATATATTTTTTTTTCTAAATGGAATAGTTTGCGCGAGATACACTTCCAAAGTGGTAAAAAGTGTGTCCCCCCCCCCTGTAACTTCTAAAATAAGAGAATGATAAAACTAAAAAAAATATATGATGTACATTGCCATGCAAACTTCCACCGAAAATTGGTTTGAACGAGATCTAGTAAGTAGTTTTTTTAATACGTCATAAATCGTAAACCACAATACTATTATTAAAACAACGATCAAAGTTACAACGAACTACAATAACTTTTATATTATGTTACTTGCTGCTACGGAACCCTTCATGGGCGAGTCCGACTCGCACTTGGCCGCTTTTAATATGACGTCAAAAACTCAAGCAAATCTGATTTGGTAGGTACTGCTTTAATAAGCAGTACCAAATTCGCTAATGCGATCATACATAGATACCTTCTTTAGAAAGAAAACCAAACAGTCCACACCTTTTAAAGGGAAATGCGTTCGCCATTGTTTGTATGTTTGTCTGTTTGATCATCGCACGTGCGCTACTCTCTCCCAAATGCGACATGTTGCGCAATACTACGCTACTGTCGCAGAGAGCAAGGTTTGTGTGTATAAGTAGGCTTTCTATTGGTACAGCTAATGTAGTACAGCGCAGTTTGCTATTGATAAGCTACGTAGTATATACCAACGATCTCTATGTACTACTAGATGGAGCGTTCCAGACAATTGTAGTATCTTTACTTCTAATTTTAACAATAGGTATTTAGACAGTTTGAATTATTGTAATATTATATGCATACTTATATTTTTTTGTTGTAATCTCAAATTACCAACGATGTCTATGTACTATCTAGATGGAGCGTTCCAAACAATCGCTCTGTTCCACGCAAGTAACCACAACTCTTTCACATTCACAATGAAACTTGTGCAGTTACTACGCAGAACATTTAATTATTACTAAATATTGACGCTACGGTTAAATAATGTGAATATTTAGTAAATAATTTTACGTAGCAACTGCAAAAGTTTCATTGTGAATGTAACCGAGTTGCGGCTCCCGGAGCCGCAGTTGCGTGGAACAGAGCGATTGTTTGGAACGCTCCATCTAGTAATACATAGAGATCGTTGGTATATAAGTATTTGACCAAATATGCATGCTGACGTATATCAAACATTACGTAGGTACCTATCTCATAATCGGGTGTCAACTTACACTAGAGAATACCACTACTAATAAGAGGCGGCATACATCAACATAGGTCGCTGTCAGTTCATCAACTGCAAATAAGTTTGCCGTGTGGTTTCCGGTAGAGTAGAATAGGAGCACAACAACTCTTCCCGTGGATGTCGTACAAGGCGACTGAGGGAATCTAATAAATAAAATCGTAAACTTCGCGAGTCTGTACATTGAAGATATTTGCAAAAAAAAATTGGGGGGTCTAAGGATAAGCAACAGAACACATTTCGATCATTTTTGAAATTTTTGTCTGTTTGTCTGTTTATCTGTTTGTCTGTTTGTCTGTGAGTTTGTGCACGCATCACTTAAAAACTACTGAACGGATTTTGATGGACTTTTCACAAAAACATGGGGCTTAACTTAACTTAACATTTAGTCTTTATTTCATCGCAATCGGCTAACTCAATCAAAAGTTATAGACATTTTTAGTTTTCAAATACATTAGTAAGTAAGGTTATTATGCAATATATTGCATATAGTAGTATTTCCGTACTATTCAGATTGCGATGAGTTTGGATTACATTTGCAGCTGCGAGTAGGAGTAGGAGTGGGAGTGGGAGTGGGATTGAGAGCGGGAGCGGAAGCGGAAGCGGTAGTGGGAGCGAGAGCGGGAGCGGAACCGGAGCTGGACCGGAGCGGGAGCGGTTATGGTACCAGTGTAATTTGAGTGTTTGAAAATTCGCATGACTTTTGACTGAGTTACCCGATTACGATGAATTTGTGGTATAGGTGTGCAACAAAGTAATGTTGGTCGGAATTTGGACTGCGATGGATTAGTTACAAGGACTACATTTGGAGAGACGAGGGAAAGAGGTTTGAGGGAAGAGTTGAAGGGAGAGCTGAGGGGAGGGTTGAGGGGAATGTTGAGAGGAGGGTTGGGGCCTGTAACTGGGTCTGGGCCTGGAATTGGACCTGCACCTGGACCTGGACCTGGACCTGGATATGGACCTGAACCTGTACCTGGTTCTGGACCTGGACCTGGACCTGGACCTGGAACTGTACCTGGACCTGGGCCTTGATCTGGCCTGTACCTGGACCTGGACTGGACCTGGACTTGGACCTGGATTTAAAGTCTGAGTGGAAGTGGGATAGGGAGCGGAAGTGGGAATGGGAGCGGATCCTGTAGTCCACGCGAGCGGAGCCGCGGGCACAGCTAGTACATTATAAAACATCAATCAGGCCTCCCCAACCCGTCCGGCCAGCGCGGGGAGTGTAGGCCAAATCCTCCGTCTGCCTCCGGCAGGTGAGAGAGGGTTGTGCTCCTGCAGTGGAGACCAAAATAACCTGATGATGATGATAGACAGGCAAATTAAACATCAATAACTAATTAATAAAAATGTCAAATAAAATTCTTAAAATTAAATAAATAAAGTTAATGAGTTCTGAAAGAACTCTTCAAAGCGATAAAATGCCTGCTTGACAAGCCGCACAGCAGGCACAGTCTCTTTTTGAAAATAGGTAGGCTCGGAGAGCTGGTGACCTTAGTGGGAAGTCGGTTGTACACCGCGGGACCCATTACTCGTATCGTTTTCGCGCACTTCACTAGGGTGTGGGTGATGGGGCGAAGCCTTTTCGCGTTAACTGGCAGTCTCCGACAGTCCTAGTTTGACAATGATAGTAATTTTCAAATGTACAAAATCGTTACCGGAAAAGAAATTTTATAGTAAATTATTTAATAACATTATTCACAAACACGACACGCTTCCCATGCGACAACAAAGCAAATTATTTAACTGCAATAATGTCACTTTCTAATATGCTTGTATATAAGGAGGGAGACAAAGGCAAGGAATTAGACAAGCACCTGTTATTACATAGAGACTTACCGGAGCCAAGCAGGCGTGACATAATTAGGAGTTGATTATTCTGTAGGTACGAGGGGCTCTTCTAAATAATTGAGAATACACGGTACTCACGGTGTGGGCCTCATCTACAAGCCTCAAATCGTTCAGCGAGCTATAAACAGGGCTATGCTCGGGTTATCTTTGAAGGATATGATTTCCGCGTGGACCACTTAACATCACAAATTATTAAGTAGTACCGTATGAATGAGAAGTTTTTTTCCGAATTAAAACTATCCTATGTCCTATTCCAGGACCTAACCTATATGTGTGGCAAGTTTCATTACGATCCGTCCAGTGACTGAAGCGTGATTAACAAACATTATAACAAACAGACATTTAAACATCCAAACTTTCGCATTTACAATATTACGTATTGTAGGATGCGAAAAATATAAACACCAATCAAACAAAAATTCTATTCACCAAACCCTCTCAAAACAATTTTTTTAATCACTCTCCTAACCCGGTATTCAAAATAAAAAAGTTTACACTAGATGGAGCGTTCCAAACAATCGCTCTGTTCCACGTAAGTAGCAACAACTCTTTCACATTCACAATGAAACTACGCAGAACATTTAATTATTACTAAATATTGATGATAATGTCAATATTTAGTAAATAATTAAATGTTCTGAGTAGTAACTGCACAAGTTTCATTTTGAATGTGAAAGAGTTGTGGCTACTTGCGTGGAACAGAGCGATTGTTTGGAACGCTCCATCTAGTAGTACATAGAGATCGTTGAGTTTACATTATTTTTAACAAAAAGATTGCATGAGTTCCTCACCATTCTCCCCCCGCAACTCCTCTAAGCGAGGATCAACGGAGATGTTGATCCTCGCTTAGAAGTGAACAGGGCGAGTCCCGAGGACTGAATCTACGCTACCTTGGGGCCCAGGCAAATGAAATTAAAGAAGTCTCTTTGTCGAAGTAGGAACAGAGGTAACGCCTGGCGACTTCCCTCCGTGTTGCTGTAAAGCAGCGTCCATTTATTATTATCCGATGCGCAGTGCGGACGTCAGCAGGTGCGGGCACTGCGCACACGCAGATGATCGGTACGCGCACGCTATCGCTTTCAGAGGCTGCGCCTGCGCACTCTTCTACACCAGTCATCGATCGCTTCGACTGTGCTTGATACGGGAGCGTCTATAAACCACGCGGTATTATTTTGATTAATATTTATAACTTATAATTGTGTAGTAATATAAAATACTCTACATACATACATAATGTTCACGCCTTGGTCCCAGAGGGGTAGGCAGAGACTATGGATCGCCACTTTGCGCGATCCTGACACACCTCACTAGCCTCACTCACATTCATCAACCTTTTCATGCGCCTCCTTTTATTCTCCTCACTGCGGACCCCGGCCTTATTGAGGACGTTACTAATTTGATCCCTGAACGTCCTCCTAGGACGACCTCTAGCTGTAGTTTCTTCCACGTTCGCACTGTATATTTTTTTCACTCTTCTTTCATTCAAAAATAAATAAATAATAAATAAATAAATGTGTGGGGACATTTCACACACGGCCACCTGATCTCAAACTAGGCAGAGCCTGTAATATGGGTATCAGGCAGCTGATATACATACATAGATACATAATATAATATATAAATAACATCCAGTCACAAGGCAAACGCAAGTGCTCATCACACGAATGTTTGCCCTGGGCGGGATTCGAACCAGCGTCAAAATGCTCTAAATTACCCTTTATAAAATAAAATTTAATAAAAAATTATGTTTACGGAACCAGCGCTGTACGATGCACACTTACCCACAGCAGAATTATTAGTACGAGTACAGAAGGCGCATTCTCTAAGAAAGCTTATCCAATTTATTATAAACGTACTATCTAAATTAATTGCAAGCCAAATTGAATCTTACTGCACGGAAGAAAGTGTCAATGTGTGCGTGATTTCGGGAAATCACGCTGAATTTCGCTGAACCACTGTCCATCGTAACATTTACGTAAGTATTCAATTCTTCTACAATTAAAATACAGGACTTGTTCTGTACATAAATGTACCAAGTGTACTCATATGCAGTAAATGATTTTGACTTTGACTTTGGCATGGGTACTCCGACGACCTGAAGAAGGTGGCCGGAAGCAGCTGGATGCGGAGGGCAGAGGACTGGGTGTCATTATCATCATCAGGTTGTTTTTGTCTCCACTGCAGGAGCACAACCCTCTCTCATCTGCCGGAGACAGACGGAGGATTTGGCCTACACTTCCCGCGCTGGCCAGACGGGTTGGGGAGGCCTGGTTGATGTTTTATAATGTATTCCCTTAGTCGCCTTGTACGACATCCACGGGAAGAGTCGGAGTGGTCCTATTCTACTCTACCGGAAACCACACGGCATAGAAGGACTGGGTGTGGTGGCGTTCATTGGGGAAGGCCTATGTCCAACAGTGCACGTCTAAGGGGGCACGTCATGGTTCCCCGGCAATCGGGGCCGAACCGCGTAGGCATATTTTTAACAGACTTCATGATACCTACAGTGCGTAGTGACGCTTGATTGTTCAAGTCGGTTCAAAAGGTGTGTGGGAAGCTTTACCGAAACTGTGTACTTATGTTTGCGTTTTGTTATTGCATCCTTCCGTGTGATCGGCTAATTAAATTGCGCGGCGCAGCCGGCCGGCTAATGGGAAATCGCGCCCAATAAATCTCTCGTTGCGTTCGGTTCGTTCGCGAGCAATAGATATTTGTTAGAACTGTGAGAATCGTGGCTCGGCAATGAAATAAAACATGTCCGTTTCAGTTTTGTATGTTGGTCATTATCTGGTGCATGGATCGCCTGTTCGCGGAAATCATTAACAATTACAGTGGAAATAAGTTTTTCTCAAACTTGCCTTACTAAGACATATACATAGACATACTTTATTGATAACTTCCGTTATAGGTCAAATAAAAATTATACACAAGTTAAATAAAATTAAATTATAGACAGGCAAATTAAACACAATTAAATATAAAAACATCAATAAGTAACATAAATATAAAAATGTCAAATAAAATTCTTAAAATTAAAATCCATTCAGTAGTTTTTACGTGAAAGAGTAACAAACATCCATCCATACTTACAAACTTTCCCGTTTATAATATTAGTAGGATTAATAGGAAGTTAGATAATTTTTGTTCCATGTCTTCAGCCTCATTTCATTCATCTCCTCTCTCTATCCCGTCCATTTTTTTTCGCCTGACGTCCTCTTACAGTGGACATTCCCCGCATGATGCATATTCAACTAACACACTGGCGAAATACACCTACAGCCTTTTTACAGAGTAATAGCTCTCTAGCGGGGGTATATCAGTGTTAATGCACTACCACCGGTATACCCCTACTATGGACCTATTTTACAGCTTATGGCTGAACCAGTGCTCTAGATGGGTATTCTCTTCTGCTTCACAACAGTAGCATACACTTATCTCATACGGACGAGCCCAAGGTATGCATATTGTAATTTATACTATGTATCTACTTAATTCATCTTTTACGAGTACAACCATCTGTATAGATAGTATAGGTAATACTTAAGTATAGTTTGCGCGATTAAAAAAAAATTGAATACACAAAGAAAGAAAATCATTTTAATCACAACAACAACTTCGTAAGAAAACAACTTTGTAAGAAAGCCTATTATAAAATAAACGATTATTTGAATGACAAAGATGCCTGGTACTAATGTTAATTCAGCTTTGCAAAATCTTTATATAATTGTATGCAAACTTGATTTTTAAAAGATGTGTTGCGTGAAGTTTGTTGCGCCGTTTCTTCTTCACAGAGCGCTAACACCTAGGAAGCGGTAGTCGATTAAAAATGACGTGTATAAATGTACCAAGTGTACTCATATGCAATAAATGATTTTGACTTTGACTCACAAAAAAAATTGAAAACACAAAGAGAGACAATTTTTTTTTATTTTTTTTTTATAATAACCCTTTCCCCATAGTCCCAATTCTTGTGTATTCCCATGCTATACGAGCTCGAGAATTTTTCTACTATAAAGAGCAAACACCGCATAATAAATGTCTCTGACCAACATGTCAGAGGATAAAAAAGTGCGGAACAAAAAAAATATGGTAGGCATCAACGTCGACGATTTCGCCAGAGAAGTTAAGTTGTGGACATTGTTGTCGCTTGGCACGCGGGGCTTTTGGAGTGGCCACGGGGTCCCAATTAGCATGGGCGATGGAATATCTTTGATGCGTCGATGCACAATGAGCGGCGGCGCTCGCAGATGGTTCGATAATACCTCCCCGAGTACAACATAACTTAGCGGGTTTTTCAATACTCCAGCCAGGGGCGGATCTAGCTTTCAGGTTAGGGGGTGGCTCCCATCTGAAGGACAAAGCGAGTACAGTTGAGCGCGATGTCTCCTAAACGCAAGAAACGGTCTGTACTGACAAGGATAGGTCTCCAGGATATCATCATCATCAGGTTATTTTTGTCTCCACTGCAGGAGCACAACCCTCTCTCATCTGCCGGAGACAGACGGAGGAGGATTTGGCCTACACTCCCCGCGCTGGCCAGACTGGTTGGGGAGGCCTGATTGATGTTTTATAATGTATTCCCTCAGTCGCCTTGTACGACATCCACGGGAAGAGTTGGAGTGGTCCTATTCTACTCTACCGGAAACCACACGGCATAGGAGGACTGGGTGTGGTGGCGTTCATTGGGGAAGGCCTATGTCCAACAGTGGACGTCTAAGGGCTGATATGATGGGTGCCCCGGCAATCGGGGCTGAACCGCGTAGGCATATATTTAACAGACTTCATGATATCTAATGTAATGTCCAGGATATACAAGTCTGTTAAAACGAACGACACCAATTTTTTAATCGGCCTAAATTCATGTTTACTAGAGGAAAATTGATTTGAAATAGAATAGCCGGGTTGGCATAGCGAAAGTGTCCATGAAGTGAAATATAATTTTTTAGAAACGTATATCGTATAACGTAACAACATATATAAAAACGTATAATATAATTTGACTATAAACGGATATAATCTAAACGTAAATCATGTTTTCATGAATGCAAACATATTTTTTCATGTTCTGCAAAATGTTTCTTATGTCTTAAAATAAATCAAAACGGAAAACTTTCCGTGGAACGTTTTTTTGAAAGTAAAATAAGAATTTGCTAGCTGACTAAGGGGGTTGGTAATAACCCCACTGACCTCCCTCGTGGATCCGCCACTGTCTCCAAATAATTGATAGGAGTGTGACTCCCGGTAAGATAAGTGGATTCGATGCTGGTACCAGAAATAGGTGGGTATATTATCTTTGCCGGTATGAATAAAGATTCTTTCGATTTGGTACAGTCATTCCCTGTTATGATCAAACGTTGTATGGTTGTCTAATCAACACATGAAACTACGATTTCCTGTGCTTGATAATTTGCAAGCGCAATTTCTTATCACTCATTGCTCTCTCAGAGCCTACACAGTTTTAAAAAGAGGCTGGCTTGTCAAGCAGTCATTACATAGTTATGGAGAGTTTTTTCCAGAACTAACTGACATAATTAGATTCAATTTAAGCAATATGTTAGAATTTTTTTTTTATTTAATTCAATTGTATTTTTTATTTTGTAATTAATTTGATTTGACCTGTAACAAAAGTTATAAATAATACATTCGTTACTCCGCCGTTTTAATACATTCATTACTCCCACATCTATATAGCGTCTAACGCACAATCATTACTGCGAGCGCCGGATTCCCCATGCAGGCATTCCTGCGGAACTCCTGCGCATTCCTGACCCCTCTAACTATTTAATCGAGCCGTTTACAAGCGCCAAGATTATCTGCCCCTTTGTTTCTCCCCCGTCATAAAGATAATTGCCTGGCACCAACGAGCTATGGATGCAAACTACGGAGTTGAGGAATTAAAAGAATTTTTCCAGTTCCTGATGCTATCAGAGGTGGAGCGATAGTGGTTTGCAGAGGGTCCCAGCTACTTGGGGCATTTCTCAAAACCTCCCATCTTCTATCCTCATACTCAGGGAATATAAGGTCAGCTGTAAGTCTGATGCGCTGTTTCTTCTTCATCGTTAACATATATGTAGGCGAAATAATAAAAGAGGAGCTGATTTGGAGGCACAGTGTGTGTTCGGCGCGCCGTTCGGTTATGTTCGGCTATCGTCGCGAGCACGCGCTGACGGAACGTTGGGTATAACTGGCGCAGGCGCAGAACCGAGACAGGCTTCGATGGAAAGGCGTGCGGTGCGCAGGCGTCACGCTGACGGATCGTCTGCCTTCTAAAATCGTTACTTGATGATGTAGTGTAATTTCATGTAGTGTCATTTAAGCCAGTAAACGTGTTAAATTTTTAACGGTGTTAAACCAATTTGGGAGCCCACACTTTCGGCGGAACCAGGAACCTACGACATATAGGAAGCGGTAGTCGATATACATTTACGTGGATAAATGTGCTAACTACGGTGGGCCTGATCCTCAAACTTGAAATTGCTGCATTCTCGGAGTCTAATTGAAGGATTCGATTCGGAATTAGGGGATCAGCGAAGAACTAAGATCACCGACATAGCAGAAATAACTAGGGTACATCAGCCGTAGAATCGATTACCAGAAGATCAGAATTTAAACTGAACACCCATGGTCTGAGTGATGACAGATGATCAGATGATCAGATGATCAGATGATGATCTCTTTGACTCAGGTGTTTTGTATAGATATACAAAACACCTGAGTCAAAGAGATGGCGTTGCATAATCCTCCTGCTCAGAATGACACAGGTCTGTATTCAGTCAAGGCTACTAAGAGGGGTCGTCAGTTGTCGAGGGTAAGAATCATATCTTCTTCTGTCACACCTCAGCTATCTACTGAAGGTGGCCATTCTGAGGTTTTTAGTAGATAAAATCCCATATAACCCGGCTTCCACCTACGAGTTCGGGTGTTCGTAAAACGGAACGCATGCGCGCGGGCGACCGAAGGGGAAATCTGTGACCAGTCAGTGTCTGCTGCTGATAATGATCTAACATTTGCAGATGGTGCGATAAATTTTCCCTTTCCTATTGCAACACGTCAGCAATTTAGCGGAGTCGTGTTTACGGTGAACTGGAGTCCTTATTTGGCCGTCGGCGATCAGACGGGGGCGTTACGACATCGATATATCGCGCGCTAGTGTCCCAGCGAGAGTGAGTTTTTTGGTTGCGTCGAAACCGAAACCTAAGCTTCGACTTTTCTTTCGGCATCTTTCAAACTTTAAGTGGGAGATCCGTAATTTGTTTTCTTGAAATACGTCGGAAAATATATATTTTCCTAGATTTTCCATAATTTTCCCTTTTATTATTGCTGGCCAATTTTACATGTATCAACTCGTATGTTCAAATTTTAGATCGTTTGGTTTAGTAGTTGTCTGCCGGAAAGTACAGACAGACAAACAAAAAAAGTTCACTGGCAGATCCCTAAAAACTATCTGAAGTGAGATAGATATATATGCCTTATAGATATAGAACAGTCACTGTCTCCTATAAATATTTCAAAAATACATCATCGAATATACGTCCATTGCTGAACATAAGATATCTTTGACATGAGCCTCCCAATAGAATGACACTTTTAGTGGATTGTCCATTGGGATATTTGCCATAATCACCACGCTTGGCAGGCGAATTGGTGATCGCAGTGTCAGACACCTCGTATCGGTAACGCTGCTGCCTGTCATCAGCCTGTGGGATTTAGGTCTGACCAGACTTTTATAGATGCTTATACCGCCATCTGTCGGTCGTCACTGTCTCTTCCGGCCTGGTGTTCGCAGTAATGATTTTAATATACACAGGAGAACGCTGCTACCCGTCCCTGGTGCAATCCCTTAGTCGCCTTGACGACACCCACGGTAAGATTAGAAATGGCCCTATTCTAAGTCAAGAACCACACGGCAATATTTGCTCTTATGTAATACACTACATTATTTTAATGGATCCGGATGCGGTGGATCAGAAAGGTAAGGACCGGATCGGATGTGGCTGCACATTAGGGAAAACCTGTACCTCAAATAGTACTAACGTCAATTGGCTAATGACTTCCAATTATTTATAACAGGATCTCAAATTACACAATAAACAAGACAATTGGGATTAGACAAGTGTTTGTATATCGTTTAAAAAAAGCAGAAGCGCTGTAACCCAAACCGATGTCGATCCCTTTCATTGCAAATTCGGCATCAGTATAAAAAATTACGCCGAATGGTCCAGCAGTGCTATTCTATAAAATACAAACTCATGTGTGAGTCTCGCTCAAGTGACTTCGCTCACTTCGAGACCATGAACTTGGTTTGGCATTCTGTAAACATTCCAAAGCACTATCGTAGTGAAGTGAAAAATGAACTCTGTCATAGATCTCTGGATTACAGCTCTGTTTACAGAATGCCAAACCAAGGTCATGGATTAGGTTTCGAAGTGAGTGAAGTCACTTGAGCGACATTCGCAAATGGGTTTGTATTTTTGAGAATAGCACTGCAGATCCCGCTTCACTACGGCTAATGGAAATGAAAAACGGGACCTAGACCATTCGACGTAGATTCCTTCTCTGATTCCGAATTTGCGACCAAAGGGGTGGCTCGGCATGAGGCACTTTTTTGAGTCTATATATGTAATACTAGCTGGTGCCCGCGACTTCGTCTGCGCAGGATTAGTATTTCGAGTAGCTTATTATAGCGTGGCGTAGAAAAGAACTAACATTTGGGCCCGATTCTGAAGGCACACATTTAAAATTTGACAGCACTAAAATTGGTTTCGTCTTTATCTTCATAATATTGTGTGACAAGGATAGCAACAGTTTTAGTGCTGTCAAATTTTAATATTGTGCCTTCAGAATCGAGCCCATTATGACATTAAAATTATAATTTTATGGCGCACGCCAGAATAGCTCGCAGATGGTAGATTTTTTCCTACTTACTTGATATTTTGGACAATTCACACAATATCTTTATAAATTGTAGCCTATGTGTTATTCTGATGTATAAGCTATATTATTGTAAAGTTTCATTAAAATCCATTCAGTAGTTTTTACGTGAAAGAGTAACAAACATCCATCCATACTTACAAACTTTCGCGTTTATAATATTAGTAGGATTTAACTTTAGCCACCTCAATTCGATTCAGCAATTCTTGTGGGTTGTCCGAAACATATCCTGAACTTTCGGCGGAAACCGATACCTTCCCGAAAGCCGAAACTTAGGTAACACTATCGTGCGGAAACGACGCCATGCAAGTGTCGTTATCGCAGTTTGCCAGATACCACTGGATCCGTGTTAATTGCCGCCAGCAACGATCGACCATGTGGTGAATTGCATTAATGCAACCGCTCAGATAAAGTTCTTATTAAAGGTTGATTTTACAGTCGTTTGGTCAACTCATTGACATTAATATGGAAAGTTGATCTGGGAGCAGGTACGACGGCAGTGTTCTCATGTGTATATTGAGATAATAACACACATAATGGGCCCGATTCTGAAGGCACACATTTAAAATTTGACAGCTCTAAAATTGGTTTCGTCTTTATCTTCATAATACTGTGTGATAAGGATAGCAACAGTTTTAGTGCTGTAAAATTTTAACATTGTGCCTTCAGAATCGAGCCCAATATCATAATATACTCTCTTATGTGGCGAGCATGTGCGACTGTCAATATTGCAGTGTGGCAGAATGACTTAGATTTATTCTGGATGAGCATTCCTAGATTGAAACAAATTCTAAGTGCTAAATTCTTTCGTTAGAGCTAGTATTAAGAAATATTCCTTTGTTGTATTTATATTAGGCTCGATTCTGAAGGCACAACGTTAAAATTTGACATCATTAAAACTGTTGCTATCCTTGTCACACAGTATTATGAAGATAAAGACGAAACCAATTTTAGCGCTGTCAAATTTTAAATGTGTGCCTTCAGAATCGGGCCTATTATGTATTTATTTTTAATCAATTAGTCTTTATTACTGTTGATTTCAGTTAGAGTTTGCTGCTTGTATTGTGTATGTATGTATTATTTATTCATATATTTGAACCATTAGTTTATTATGAATGTTAATAATTATTTAATTTATTTCTAGAAGTGGAAACTTTTAATTAGCTCTTTTTTACTATATGTGTAATGTACTTGGTTATAATAGCTGTAAGTTTTCTTAAAATAAAATAAATTAATAAATAACTGAGATCACCAATCCGCCTGCCAAGCACGGTGATTATGGCAAATGAAAGTGGCATTAAGTTCAGCAGTGGACTTATTTCGGCTGATGTCAAGTCATATATTACATGACTTTGATATTGAGAAGTATCATAATGATATTATTAGCATTCCTTAGATGGCAAATCTTGTAGAAAATTAATTTATTAATTGAATATAAAAACATTGCATCACAATTATTAAATCACGACATTATATGTGTGTCTGTTAATATTTAAATTACTTTATTTTTCTGCTCCTAATGTTCTTCCATATTATTTTGCCTTCATTAAGAGTTCAGATAAAATATAAAAGTCTGTAAACGTAACAGATTAAGTGTAAATCTCCATTATTATTCTGTAATAGCTGTGCCCGCGGCTTCGCTTGCGTGGACTACAGAATTAAATAAGGTTGAAACTTTTTCCCTTCCCCCTTCTCTCTTCCCCCTTTCCCCCTCCCGCTTCAGCTCCAGATCCGACTCCTGCAAATATTTTCAATGTACAGACACGCGAAGGTTCTATCGTCATTAGTTTCCGCAGCGCATGCGATGAAAGACATTTTATAGCTAATTTTTTACACCTTGGGTTACATCATTGAACATTTTAGTAGTGATCCCAAATTTTTTATAGTAATAAATATAGCCTATGTTCATCATCATCATCAGGTTATTTTTGTCTCCACTGCAGGCGCACAACCCTCTCTCATCTGCCGGTGACAGACGGAGGATTTGGCCTAAGGGTTGTTAAGGCCGGAGGGTTGGGGAGGCCTGATTGATGTTTTATAATGTATTCCCTTAGTCGCCTTGTACCACATCCACGGGAAGAGTTGGAGTGGTTCTATTCTACTCTACCGGAAACCACATGCCAAGCCTATGTTACTCAGGGAAATGTAGCATTCTAATGGTGAAAGAATTTTTGAAATCAGTCCAGTAGTTTTTGAGTTTATTCGTTACAAACATACAAAATTTTTCCTCTTTATAATATTAGTGTAGATCTAAAGACTGTTTTACCATATACTGGTAAAGGTCAATATTTGTATAAAGATTATATGTATTATTTATTTTATAACATTTTAGGAGTACCAGAGACTGGTAACTTAATAAGTTTCCTCCAACGATCTCTATGTACTACTAGATGGAGCGTTCCAAACAATCGCTCTGTTCCACGCAACTGCGGTATCCGGGAGCCGCAAATCGCTTACATTCACAATGAAACTTGTGCAGTTACTACGCAAAACATTTAATTATTACTAAATATTGAAGCTACGGGTAAATATTTAGTAAATAATTAAATGTTATTCGTAGTAACTGTATAAGTATCAACGTGAATGTGAACGAGTTGCAGCTACAGGAGCCGCAGTTGCGTGAAACAGAGCGATTGTTTGGAACTCTCCATCTAGTAGTACATAGAGATCGTTGGTTCCCTCTGAGTCACGGTGAACGGCCTGCCTACGCTAGCAATAAAAATATCTTTGTTTATCTGCTTGATGAATAAAATTGTTCTTACATAGTTGCCTGCTATCTCATCTGCAAACGGAAAAGTACACATTGATAGCGGAAAGGTAACCAGCAGATGGTTTTTTAAAATATATTTTGCATGAGTGGTACCTACTCGAAAAACAGTTTTAATATGCCATCTAATCGTAAAATCGTCAAAGAATCATCTGGCAGATAGGCAGTAGCGGCGTTGGAGGGGTAGGGGGGGGGCGGTTTCCGGTAGAGTAGAATAGGACCACTCCAACTCTTCCCGTGGATGTCGTACAAGGCGACTGAGGGAATACATTATAAAACATCAGTCAGGCCTCCCCAACCCGTCTGGCCAGCGCGGGGAGTGTAGGCCAAATCCTCCGCCTGTCTCCGGCAGATGAGAGAGGGTTGTGCTCCTGCAGTGGAGACAAAAATAACCTGATGATGATGATGAATGGGTTTGCGCTTGCTCTCAATCTCACCTGATAGTAAGTGACGATGAGGCCGAAGGTGGAGGTAAGTATTTCGTCCTATACACATGACATTGGCAACATCCTAAGGAAGGAAGGTCGTATAACATAGAAGAAGTAACCTGCAATACTCTGTCGCTATGTATTTCTTATTTTCCTTCTGAAAGGTTGCCTGGAAGAGATCGCTTTAAGCGAGAAGGCCGCCTTTGTACACTTTCCAAAAATCTGTACCTATTTTATTGTTGTCCTTAATTTGTGTGCAATAAAGAGTTTATCTATCTAAGAAGTAGTTATTATTGTAGTCTTGGTCCAGATGATAATATTAGCCCTAAGACGTCAGCTGCTGGACATAGGCCTTCAAACCCGGGCAGATGGGGGTCAATGCACCTTTATGCAGATATAGTAGCACATACTGTAGCTTCACATTTTCATTTGCATCAGTATCTCTGCGTCCCCAGTGACCTTGATCCCTCGCATAAATACTCGAGACAGGATCTAATTCGCATTTCCCCCTGTTTGGTATTCACAGTCAAGGCCGGGCGTGCGCGTGCGCAGCATGCAGAAACAAACGGAACTCCATCGTATCTGCTTTATTGAGATGTAGTCGTGATAAGTGGGAACTGATAACAGCAATTAGAGGTCTACACGATAAATATAAGAAAGAATAGATTCTGTACCTACGTAAAAAGCAGAAACGCTATAACCCACACGGATTTTAATCGCCTTTTGTGGTAAATTCGGAATCAGTAATGCTATTCTGTAAAATACAAACTCACGTGCGAGTATGTATGTATGTATGTATGTATGTATGTATGTATGTATGTATGTATGTATGTATGTATGTATGTATGTATGTATGTATGTATGTATGTATGTATGTATGTATGTATGTATGTATGTATGTATGTATGTATGTATGTATGTATGTATGTATGTATGTATGTATGTATGTATGTATGAATGTATGTATGTAAACGCTTTATTGTACCAAAAATAACAACAATAATAGAATAGGAATTAAACTGTGTACAAAGGCGGAATTATCCCAATTAGGAATCTCTTCCAGTCAACCTTAGAGTAACCGAAAGGACAAGTGTAATGCGTTTAGTACCAAATTTGATAAAGAAATGTACTTTTAATAAAGTTTGAAAATACATATTACATAAACATAAACGAACAATATATACATAGACGATACACGAATAAATTAACAACACGAGTCTAACTCATCTGATTTCCCTCACTTTGAAACCTAATCGATTGGTAATTCTGTAAACATTCCAGAGCACTATCGAGGTGTAATGAAATGAAATATCTTTATTGTGGATCATAGGTATATAAAGGATTACATGTCATAGTTAGAGCTCAGCTGTGTCCCGCCACGTGGGCACACAACATTGTGTTGCAGTGAAGCATGCATTTAAAAACAAAGTTACAAAAAAGTTTTTAAGAGTTAATTAGATACAAATTGAAACCTTAAATTGAACCGTCACCAAGAAATTGCATGCTGAGGTGCACAATCGAACTCACTTCACTTCGACAGTACCCTGGAATGTTTACAGAATGCCAATGGATTAGGTTTCAAAGTGAGTAAAGTCACTTGAGTGAGACTCGCACGTGAGTTATAGCATGCTACCTCTCTACTGCGATCATCAATCCGCATGCCAGGCGTGGTAATTATGGCAAATCTCCCAATGGACAGCTAACTAAAGTGGTATTCTATTGGGGAGGCTTGTGTTCAGCAGTGGACATACTTGAGCTGTACTCGAATGTATATCTGAAATATTTATTTATTCTATGCCTATTAAGTACCATTACTTCAACGATAAGTAGGCACATACCTGTCCATCATCAGGTTCTGGCGAGGTCCGAGGTCGTGATGCCACTTTCCCTCCTCCATCTAGCCTCCGGCCGGCGGAGGCCCCTCGCGATAACATCGCCCATCTTCATTGATAACCTGCACAGAGCATAGACTAAACAGAGGACAACATACGATGTAGGTATAAAAGTATCTGACGGCATCGACTTATAAGATTAACAGGTTCTTAACGCTTCTAGTTCTACAAATAAACAATTCTGTCTAAGTGCTGAGGTCTGCGGGTGGAAGGAAAAAAAGATTTTTTTAGTAGGTAGTTAAAGCTTCCAACAGATGTGTGAGTGAACCTCCTTTCTCCCCTACTTCTCACTCCTTCCTTCACTGAGGGAATTCGCCGATTGAAATGCAATGGAGACTGTTACTTCAAATTAAGCCTTTAATTTTTCTGAAAACTTATACATACAAAAAGACAATAATTCCAAATATAATTTTACCGCGTCTGTCAAATCCTTCATCCAACAAATTAATTAATTTGTAACACGAAGTTCAAATAAGTTTAAAGCTTACTAATAAAATAAAAATGAGAAGTATTTTTATGAAACTAAAAAAAACGATATTGTATGTCAAAAAGCACCAGTCTTTCTCTTTTCAAAATATGTGTAGATTTTAGACCAAGTGGCTCTCTACCTTTCCACTATCCATATGATGTGTTTAAAAAAGAACTTTATTGATCAGCAATAACGTTAAACAAATTCAGCTCTGGCTCCCAAAATATCAGAGGGCAGGCAGGTACCAGGTGTGTATGGATTTAGGTATGTTATAACAAACATTAAATTCTGTGACTTGTCTACATGGTCGCTTGCTCTATGAACGTACAAAGCGCGACCGCTTTCCACGGTGCACCGCGCGCGAGGCGAGGCGGCGAGGCGGCGAGGCGCACATAACGGGCCGACAGAGCGACGCACGCGCACGCGAACCATCCGCTCTTGCGCACGGAGCGTCGAGTGTGATTCCGCGAGTGTAGTGACCAAAACACTGCTAACCACCTCATTCCTTGTGACTGTGCAACAGTGCATTGTTGATCCGTGTTGTTCTGTAAACTGTGCTGACTGGCGCACAAGATCCGCAGGTGAGTCCACGCACATTTAGTCGTGGGTTACGACTTTGCGTACCTATGCGATTTCTGTTAGATTCGGTGGTCTTTGATGTTAGATCTTCATGTGCAATGTGAGTTAGATAGATACATAGATAAATTATTAGCAAAAAATGCAAGTATACATACACACATAATGCTCACGCCTTGGTCCCAGAGGGGTAGGCAAAAACGATATACTTATCACCAAGATAGGTACAGATTTATGGAAAGTGTACAAAGGCGGCCTAGTCGCTTAAAGCGATCTCTTCAATAAGAGTGCAATTAAAAGAAAATTATAATTGCACTCTTATTGAAGAGCAAGCAAGCATATTTATTTGTTTAATATTTATTATGTAAACCTAATAAATATTTAACAAATAAATATGCTTGCTTTTGCTTAATTATAATATATATACAGTACATTAATAGAGTTGGTACTTGTATTCGATTCTTCATTATCAGACGAAATATCGTACCACTGCTGAACGTAAGCCTCCCCACTTTTGGTGGGATCTCACCACGCTTGGCAGGCGGATCGGTGATCGCAGTAATTAGAACGCTGCTGCCCGTCCCCAGTGTCATCCCCTTGACGACACCTAAGATTGGGGGTGGCCGTATTCTAAGCCGGGAATCACACGGCACTTTGATTCTTCATGGGATAGCATTTGTCTATAAGTTAGACCGGTCGAGTTAGAAAAAGTCAATTAGCACTTAACAGTTAATCAGTCTACTTTTCACAACAGTTCTTGCGGTGATTTGTAGAAAGTCTGTCGTGTACGTATATTGGCTAAGTCAGCACTTCGAGAACTTGAGTTTTATTTGATTTTATACTACTAGAGTTAACTTAAAAATTAATTGTAACATCTGTTCGCATATTTGATAGTATGAAAGACATGATAACCATAGAGCAGGGAATCCTAGTTTGTGAGTCAGTCTACTGCTTGTGTAGTTCAGGTATTTAGTTATTATGGACTTTTTTGTCCCAACTTTAACTTGTAAGGTTGGCTGGAAGACATCTCTTTTAAAGATAAGCTCGCCTTTTGTAAAATTTGTAACTGTATTTAGTTTTAAAATTGTGCAATAAAGAATATATATATATTGATTTTGAATGAAATATATGTAGTTATATATATATCAGGGTTCGCAAAAATCCGATATTAATAATAAATATCAAAATATCCGTATATCGGATATCCGTATATCATATATATCGGATTTAAATCATGCATATGAAAAGATGCAATTTTTAAGCTGCAAGTGGCTTTGTTTAATATTTGATCTTTTAAATCAAAAGTGTAAAATAAATATTGAGTTTGATTTTTTTAATATTTATTTATTTACTAGCTGTTGCCCGCGACTTCGTCCGCGTGGACAACTTAACATTACACATTCTTATGTATTACGTGTTACTAAATCCTAAAAGAAATCTATTAATCTGGTTATGCATTAAAAATATTAATATACATGAAAAAACATACTATCCAATTGAGAATCTACTTTTTTGAAGTCGGGTAAAAATTAGCGTTCCGGCGGCGGTTTCGCCCTATGGACCACAGTTTTTTAGGTTTCCGTAGCCAAATGGCAAAAAACGGAACCCTTATGGATTCGTCATGTCTGTCTGTCTGTCCGTCCGTATGTCACAGCCACTTTATTCCGAAATTATAAGAACTTACTATTGAAACTTGGTAAGTGGATGTATTCTGTGAACCGCATTAAGATTTTCACACAAAAATAGAAAAAAAAAATTTGGGGGTTCCCCATACTTAGAACTGAAAATCATTTTTTTTTTTCATCAAACCCATACGTGTGGATAGGTCTTCAAAAATGATATTATGGTTTCTAATATAATTTTTTTATAAACTGAATAGTTTGCGCGAGAGACACTTCCAAAGTGGTAAAATGTGTCCCCCCCCCCTGTAAGAGAATGATAAAACTAAAAAAAATATATAATGTACATTGCCATGCAAACTTCCACCGAAAATTGGTTTGAAAGAGATCTAGTAAGTAGTTTTTTTTTAATACGTCATAAATCGTAAACCACAATACTATTATTAAAACATCGATCAAAGTTACAACGAACTACAATAACTTTTATATTATGTTACTTGCTGCTACGGAAGCCTTCATGGGCGAGTCCGACTCGCACTTGGCCGCTTTTTTTAAAATAAAGTTGACATTTACATTTATCATGAATTAAAAGATTATCATATAATCAATAAAAAAAATTGAAAAACAACGTTGAAAACACTTTCCCCCGCCCCTTCCCTCTCCCTACTCCTACCTCTCCCCCTTCCCTTAACCCACCCCTTCCTACACCCTTTATTTACCACTGCGCCCTCATCTTTCCTCTCTTACCCTAATCCTCTATTCTTTTCCATCCGACTTCCTTCCCCTCCTATTCCCTTCCTATGTTGCATATCCAATTAACTGTACAACAAAATGTCTGTCAAACTGCTGGGCATGCGTTCCCCAATGAATGCCACAACGCCCTACAGATCCAGCCGCTTCCGGCCACCATCTTCAGGTCGTCCATACACCTGGCGGCAGGGCGTCCCACCCTGCGCGTGGGACGTCGCGTCCCACTCTAGAACCCGTCTGCCCCAACGGCCGTTCGGTACTACGACAGATGTGACCTGCCATTTCAGCTTACTAATTCTTTCGGCTGTGTCGGTCACCTTCGTTATTCATAGGATCTCCTCATTACGAATCATATCCCTCATAGAGACCCCGAGCATTGCCCTCTCTATAGCTCGCAGAGCCACTTGAATCTTGTGGATCAGGCCCACCATCAGTGTCCACGTCTCCGCGCTGTAATCATGACAGGCAGGACGCACTGATTAAAGATTTTTGTCTTTAAACATTGTGGAATAGGTGACGTAAAGACTTGACCCAGTTTTCCGAATACTGCCCACCCTAACTGGATTCTTCTGTCAGCTTTTGAAATTGATCCTACCCAACTATATTGTCTGTTTGTAACGGCCCCCCCGCGTGAAGGGGTCGGGAAACTACTAAAACTACCTATAACACGTACCTATCTACCTACTGTCCTATATGTCGATGTAGGAGGAGAGTATAACTTAATGAATATATTTATTAAATCTAACCGAGAATGAATTTATCATTCTAACCGTAATTTAACGTCTAATTTGGCCAAGTGATCGTCTAGTCCCCTACTTTGTGTTTCGAAGTAACCCGTGAACTTTTAGGATTGGAAGCTCGACTCAAGTAATTGGTTTCTTAATAGCTTACACTCTAGTAAAATAAGAATATAATAAATAAATACATAAAAATACTATAAATAAACAACTATGAACTTTTTAGTGAGGTAATTTAATATTGGCCTAACAGGTTTCAGGTATTAATAATAAACTAGATATGAATTAAGATGATGTTGAAAGACAATAGCAGTATGAAAACCCCCTGACGCGTAAAAGAGTGCCCGCAGCCTCCTACCTTCCCCAATAGCTGCGCCCATCCACCTGGCTAATAAGCTACTTCCAGTCCTTAGGGTTTTCATACATACTCACGCCTTCCAACATTATTCATGCGGAGCTAGGTACGAGACGTGAGTAATAGTTTCCTTTCAAAAGCTTAAAAGTGAGATTCCATCACTGTGGTATTCACTCTTCACTTATTTCTAAGTGTCAAATGATGTCCAGCCCTTCCTCGAGATTCACAAGTATCTGATGGATAAGAGGGACCTCTACCAACTCACTATGAGAAGTTAAATAACTAATAAATAAGCTTGTTACTCACTCTCGAGTATTGTTGACTAGTAAAATCGCGATATTTATAAACTAAATAAATATCGTGCTAATTTCTAACTATACTCTTTGAGATAAAGTCAGAATGGTTGATGAAGTAAGGTGGCGGTCATGCCAATTGTTTTATTGTAAGTTGAAGTACAGTATAGCCTCGGCCATTGACAAATGTAGGTAACAGGATCCTCGGATCGTGTACAGACTGAATCTACTCGTAGGTCAAGATACTCAGGCGAATGGCTACAAGTGACGATGGAAATACAGGTGGCCTCGACCAGCTGTCAGATCCAATAAACTATTCTTTCAGTTTATCTCATAGCCATAATATAACCCTCGGATTATAAAAATACCTTCCCCTTGGAGTCGGTAAGAGCACCTTGAACCACTCATAGACAGGTTCTGTAATTGTATGACTTAGAGCCAAATGACGAGTATTGAATCAATATGTGCCCTTGGGCCACATATAAGTAGATTAAAGAAGATATAATTGTCCTGTGGACTTCGACGATACTGTACTGAAGAGTAAAATGGTTGAATGGACTTCATGTACCACATCGACTGTATTCTCAAAGGTTATCTACAAATGAATGTATAAACCAAACTTTATGTCTCGAATTTAAGTAGTTTATAAATATATTAAATATTTTGCAAACATACACATGACTATCATTAATTAATAAAGAAGTTGTTTACTTCCTTTTTTTACTATCTAAGATCCTATAGGTACCTAAGTTATTAGACTCCTATTTGAAGCCAATTGTAACTAATATTAGTTCAGCAGTGAACTTCCTCTTCCACTGATCAGAGGACTTTGTCATAACATGGAATAGCCAAATAGCATCCGGTACTACATATTTGTTATGTAATGAAGTTAAGAACTTGAATTCATTTTATGTTGGTAATTAAATAAAGTGGGTATTTAGGTATATTTTGTATACCTAATATTTGCAGTGTATTGACCATTTATGCACATTACTATTAGATAGTATGGATGTTTTGTAAAACTAGTAGGAATAGAATCCAATTTCAATTAACAAGGTCTTAACTTATACATATAAGTTACTTATTTTACCTCTATGGAGATAGACTTAATCACTAACTTACAGGCTAGGTCCTAACATTGCAAATAGTATCAACCTAATGCAATTCCTAACTCCCTAGTCCCTACTTAACTTACAATTAGAATTTAGTAAACATTACCTAAATGTTTAAGTTATAACCTCCAATAGTGGGAGTTATTTTGCCTACAATGTACCCTAACAGCCCTGCCTAATTCCCTACCATCCTATTACCTAGATATTATGTTATGTTAATTTTGTGATTGAAGTCAACGCTTATGTCCAACATTGGGCATTACCATCATCCTACATACCTAAGACTATACCATCTGTACTTAGAACCTTATTCCTCATGTACAATAATTACAAACGCTTTGTCTGCTTCAGCAGTGGGTAGAACTTACTTAATACGCCTACATCATAACATACTTAGAAATCTACCCACCTATTTTATTATTAAAATGTGTATTTAAAATAATGGATTAATACCGACTATGGGCATTAACAAACCTAATACGTCCTAATGCACAACCCTATATCCCTATTACGATTCCTACCTAGTATTCCCTATTTGAAGTTAATAGTTAATACCAACTATGAGCATTAACAAACCTAACGCGTCCTAATGCAAAACCCTATATCCCTATTACGGTTCTTACCTAGTATTCCCTATTTGAAGTTAATAGTTAATACAAACTATGAACATTAACAAACCTGACACGTCCTAATGCAAAACCCTATATCCCTATTACGGTTCGCATCTAGTATTCCCTATTAGAAGTTAATAGTTAATACCAACTATGAGCATTAACAAACCTAACACGTCCTAATGCAAAACCCTATATCCCTATTACGGTTCGTATCTAGTATTCCCTATTAGAAGTTAATAGTTAATACCAACTATGAGCATTAACAAACCTAACACGTCCTAATGCAAAACCCTATATCCCTGTTTGAGGTTAAGTATAGCCTATGTCCAGCAAAGGACCATACAGGCATAACCAACCCTATTTCAACGTCCTATTCACCTAACGTTCCCTATTTGAAGTTAATATGTATAGCCTATGTCCAGCAAAGGATCATACAGGCATAACAAAACCTAATTCAACGTCCTATTCACCTAACGTTCCCTATTTGAAGTTAATATGTATAGCCTATGTCCAGCAAAGGATCATACAGGCATAACAAAACCTAATTCAACGTCCTATTCACCTAACGTTCCCTATTTGAAGTTAATATGTATAGCCTATGTCCAGCAAAGGATCATACAGGCATAACAAAACCTAATTCAACGTCCTATTCACCTAACGTTCCCTATTTGAAGTTAATATGTATAGCCTATGTCCAGCAAAGGATCATACAGGCATAACAAAATCTAATGCAAATCCCTATCAACCTACGTTTCCTAATTGACCTATGTTCTCTAGCTGCTAATAAAACCCGCTCTTGACTTAGAGCTTATTGAATTGTCCACGTGTGCAAAAGAAAACCCCATTTACTTTATGTGTGGTGTGTGTGTGTGTGTATATTTACCTGACCCTAGCTACAAAAATCTAAATCCCGTAAAGGGCCTAACGTCCATACGCACGTGCTAGCGCATTTGGGTGTGTATTTCCCTACCAGATTGTGACAATGTCTTGAAAAAGACAAAGGGCGACTACATCTGAACAGCCGCGCCCACCAGTTACGGTGTTAAAACCAAGTACACTTCCGTTGTCACCGTTAGGAGGTCAAGAGTACTATGGTCCATTGAATAATTCAATGTAAGCATCAAACCTATCCTACAATAACCTAAAGCTAAAGAAACGGAGGAGGAAGGAATAAGGTTTTAGGAGTGTAACGCTGAGATCTCCCAGGCTCAAGAGATCACTCAATGATAGAGGGCTAAAGGGGTCTTGGCCCAGCGAGAGTTTGTGTGTGTGTGTGTGTGTGTAATGCGGTGTTATTAGCACCTAAAGTTGTAAGTGTACGGAAGGAATGGGGTAGGTATACTTCAGCCAAGGATGTAGGAACTTTCCCTAAACCTCGTAGTTGAGAAACTAAACCATCACTGTCAAAAACTTATTGACGAATTAATCAAAATTACCTCTTCTAAAAACGCGCAGCGTAACGTCTAAACTGTTAGACGAATAAAATAAAATGCGGTCCCGAATACTGGCTCCCTTATCTTTTATACTCCCCGCGCGTAGTCTTGTTGAAAACGATGCCCCGCCCACTTTGCTTTCGACACTTGCTTTCAACAACCAACTTTTCCTTTCAATCGTTTTCGCGTCGCTTCCATTTGCTTTCAACAGCCAACAGGTGTTCCATGACGCGTACTAATCGCTTTCAACATCGCTTTCAACAGCCAACTTTTCCTTTCAATCCTTTTCGCGTCGTTTTCATTTGCTTTCAACAGCCAACTTGCATTTCGCATCGTATATGCTTGCTGAAATAACACCTTTCTTTCGAATATCCCTTATGTTTGCACACAAACATACATACTTACATGCCCATATCCATTCATACATACATACATACATACTTACATACATACATACATACTACGAGAATTTAATAAGAACCTTTTAGCCAGCCTCAAAGCAGCTACAGTAGAAAACAGCTGTTTAAGACGCTCTTAATGACAAATCTAGGTAATCCTAATTCCACTTACACTACTTAAACACCGACGGTTCAATAAACAATCATACCTAATTTACTTAACCAAAGACGCAATATATGCGGTACTATGCTCGCTATATAGTAACTCTGCCTACCCCTCCGAGACCGGAGCGCGTGCCTTGTGTAACTATGTACGTATTCACAAATAAGTATCTGGATTATATTTTAAGTACTATAGACAATAATTATAATGAATTACGGCATTCACCATCAGTCTAAATACGTCCCCTGCCGGATATAGGTCTCCCTCTCGGCAAGCCAACCGTCGCGGCCCCGCCATAATCCCCACGCTTATCAGTTATTCCTCTACCTGTCGCTAGCTTCTATTTCATTAAATTGACCCTATTAAAGTATCTAATGTCTGATCATACTTGAATATCAATAACATTCTTGTAATTTACTATTATCTATAAATGATAGTATATATTATATATATATATAAGGCAAAACGCATCGTGAATCAGTATGGGACGAGGCTGTCCCGTTACATGTTCTAGGCAGACGTACTCCTGAACAGCTTCGATATTGACATTGTCGACGATTACCGGTCTAAAAAGAGCCACTAATTATCGAATAGCGAACTTTTTGTATCGAGACTTGTGGAAATACCTGAAATACATCATCAGCTAAAATAAATCTATAAATGAGCTTTAAAACATCTCTGTCACTTTCTGTCAAGTTCTTGCAACGACCAGTAATGTTGAACTACACTTTCATACAAATGATATGAAATGAGAGGTCAACTTGTATATCAGCATCCTGACATTTTATTGAGATATGACTTATACCAGTATGAGGCCCGAACTCAAAGCTATTAAACAGTGAAAACGCCGTCAAATTCTGTTCAGCAGTTTCCAAGATTAGCCCGTACATACATACATACATACAGACAGATAAGAAATTTTTTAATTATATTTTTGGACTCTACTGGTCTTCAGTAACGTCCGGGCAGTGAAATTTTTTTTTTAACTTCAATGTACAGATTCGCTTTTCTTTTGTTTTTTCTACTCTTTTATTATATGTATAGATTATAAAAAAATAAAAAAAATTATAAGAAAACTGCCTGATTTAGTTTAGCCTTCCAAATTTAAAGAATGACACCTAATAAATTACCTAATTTTTATTTAAACTTATTTAATGACGTATATAGGTAGGTGCTTACCTACATCAGTTTTCAATTGTCATACCTACATTTCTCTATGCCCCTACTAGGATTCTCTCCTATACGATGGGCATTAGCCAAGGAAAGAACAATTCACAATGTAACATCCAGACCGAGACCAATTTTTACAAAGTAGTCTGTATTTGGTGGGAATCGAAGCCACGACCTGTGGGGTGATGTGTGCAAAAGACGTACTATATAAAATTAGATAAAAAATAACATTTATAAAATTTAAATTTAAATTATTAAAATATTAAATGAAATATAATATTACTAAGAAGTATTTTAGTTTATAAAACACTTATTTTGCCCCATATCTCTTGCTGCCTTGTCTCACACCCGGTAAGGTTGGCTAGAAGAGATCTCTATTAGAGATAACCTCGCCTTTATGCACAAAATATAATTGTATTTAGGTTTATTGTTGCCTGGGTTTGGACATTTAGAGCGTATGAGTAGAAGAAGATTGACAGAACTAAAGCTAGAGGTCGTCCTAGGAGGACGTTCAAGGATCAAATTAGTAACGTCCTCAAAAGGGCCGGGGTCCGCTGTGAGAAGAATAAAAGGAGTTGCATGAAAAGGTTGATGAATGTGTGCGAGGCTAGTGAGATGTGTCAGGATCGCGCAAAGTGCGATCCATAGTCTCTGCCTACCCCTCTGGGACGATGGCTTGAGGTAATTAGTTTTTAAAAAGCGTAACAAAGAATATATAACAGATACTTGTAAGGAACGAAGCAACCAGGTTACTAGGCTGCTCAATAGCCAAATGTCCAAGCCATATTTTTTGTATTACCTACAATATGGTCCGATGGGCATATAATTTATTTTTCTGCCAATATTCCAATCATAATTCAGTTTATAGCTAAATCGAGGCACTGTAGTCGAGGCCTTCGAGTTTCGTTAATTAAAATTGCTATTACATTTGTGTATATCTGCCTATCAAGGTCTAATTACTATTTTAGTCTATGTCTAACCTCAGACTAGCTTAAAGATTATTAAAAAATTACCACAATATAATACTTTTACCAATTATTTGTAATTTTGGTTAGATAACAGCAGTAAACCACACTTTGTTGAATTGTGACATTAAATCACCCTTCCCCTCGAGGATCTGGTAAACGTTATTGCGCGGGGGGAGGGGAAGGTATTAAGATAGTGTTGTATAGATTTGCCTTGGTTTGGTACACATGCGCCTGCGCACCTGTCCATACAACCTGTCATGCGCGCGCCATGGGGCCAGTAGGCTAATGTATGTCGCAGACCGACTGCCGAATTCGACTTTTCATTAAACGGCTGGATCGATGTTGTTCGCAACACATCACGTCAAGGGGTATCACGGGGCGAAAAGCGGGCGAAGGAAATCCGCTTTGCGATATTAGATTTCGCAAAATGGCGATACATCGTCTCTGCCTACCTCTCTGGGACCAAGGCGTTAAAATTATTGGTCTTACCATAGTAAGTAAATCCTAGTTTGGAATTATCAAGGGTGTATGTTATAATAAAAGAGCCTATCAGGTCGATAGGTTCGATCCGAGATCAGTCATAAGTTCATAACTCATAACCTATGAAGTATCAATACATATATATATATATATATATATAGTATCAATACATATTATAAAGTGTATTAAGTATGTTGTTCTCTACAGTTTGACTGTAATTAGAACCTAAATTTTAATCTTATACTTCATCATACGCCTTGACGACACCCACGGGAAGGATAGGGGTGGCTCTATTCTAAGCCGGGAACATCACGGCCACTCTTATACTAATCTTATACTTATGAAAAAAAAATAGAAAACTTATTACGGTATTTCCATGTTACTGGACAATTTTACACTTATGTTTTAAATTTCATCTCAATCGGGCCTGTATAGTATTCGAGTTATCCGCCTGACAGGCAAACGTACCAAAAAGCTTCGTTGGAAGGGTTATCTGTTTTGATACAAAACCTTTTAAACATAATGCAATAAATTGCTTTATGTAAGACATAAAACTTTTTCCATAAACGTTGTAAACTTATTTACTCTTTGCCTTACCAAAAGTCTTAACTGCTGGGATTTTTTTAAAATGTCTTATTTTACCACTAGACCGTCACTAGAACGACAAATTACGGCTAATTTACCAGTAGCCTATGTCGTCAATAACAATCGTATTGGCTAGATGCAACTTTTTCCGAAAACACGTAAAGATCGTTATCCTTGTCGAGCTAGCTATAAAGAACAGAGATAAGAGTTAAGGCTTATTCAGACTAATGCATCAGCGAGGCGTGCCTTCGTTCGCTTGTTATTTACTATCTCAACACAAATATTAATAATGATTATAAGTCATCATCATCATCAGGTTATTTTTGTCTCCACTGCAGGAGCACAACCCTCTCAACTGCCGGAGACAGACGGAGGATTTGAACTCCCCGCGCTGGCCAGACTGGTTGGGGAGGCCTGATTGATGTTTTATAATGTAAATATAATGTAAAACTCTAAATAAATGGACTAACATTGAAAAACAGTGACAATTGATATTCATAGATTGTTGATGTTATGATCCATCCAAGTTCGGACGCCTTGGATTTCCCAGTCGAATAGGTCACATCGCAGCTGTTTCGCTTCTAGTCGCCTTGGGGAGAGCAGACGCATGCGAATTCATAAAAACTCCTTTTGCATACATAGTTCATTCGTCCGAATTCGGATATCTCGCTGTCGCGTTGGTTTGGGTAAGCCTTTAAGGTAGCGGTTTCTGCTAACAGTCAGAACAGGCACGTCACCGCAACTCATCGTGTCTTTCTCTTGGACTTTCTTTCATTACTTTTCCCATGGTTCCGAACCCACGAACACGATCGACTGTAAGTTGAACGATGGAACTGAGTCGTTGAACAAAATACCTGCAGCAGAGAGTACTAAATATTACTACGTGAAGAAGGGACAGTCACCTCCTCTCGACAGTTAAACGTCGCTTACAAAACAGAGCATGGCTGGCAGACGCTTTCAGTTAGAGAGAGAAGCACTTATGTTGTTGACATCTAACGTTGTCCCTCTCACGATTATATAGACTGAGACAGGCCGGTGCGTCTGTAGTTATAATAATAATAATAATAGCATTTATTTCAGAAATTTTTACATTTAGTATTAAGAATTATATTAAATCTCTTATTTCGGTGTGCCTTCTGGCATAGGCCTCCTCCAATTCTTTCCAGTATGTCCTGTTTTGTGCCACTCTTGTCCAGTACGGTCCTAGGGTCTATTTTATTTCGTCTTCCCATCGTCTTATTGGCCGTCCCCTGTTTCTAGTACCATCTCTTGGGTACCAGAGAGTCACCAGCTTGCTCCACTTGTCCAGACTGCAGCGAATCATATGTCCAGTTAGTCTGTAGTTAGTAGTGGGTAATGAAGTCTGCTCAACCGACGAGAGATCCCTAAGTGGGATAAGTCCGCCTTTGTACACAGTTTAATTCCTATTTTATTATTGTTGTTGTTGTTATTTTTGCCCATTGGCGCCCATTGGCGCCCCCACATTATAAGTCCTGTGGCACTCTGCGCTTTAGTCTGCGCCTGCCTCTTTGTGGCTTCATCAGATATTTGGCTAGTTCGTTTGGGTGGTGATTCACTTTATCCCTGTATTTGGTTGAATTGCTTATTATGTCTTCCTTTACGGTTGGTATCTTTTGGTCACGGTGTAGGACTTCATTTGGGACATACCATGGTGCATTTGTAATAAGTCTTAACATTTTAGATTGAAATGTTTGAATTTTGTATTTGAGGATTTTGTTTTCAAGATTTTGTTTTTCCCCCACATGCACGCACTCGCAGTGGTTTTATAATATTTGTAGTTACGTTTAGTTTACTTAATATTTTTGCTGTACTTAATGATTGAATGTAATATATGAAATCTCTTTTTGGCCTTCAGATTTCTTAACCAAACTTTATATAATTTAAAATTGTAAGATTTTCTAAATATATAAATTAAATTAAAAAAAAAAGAGATAGTTGTGAGTCTAACTTAATTACGTATTCTAAGCACACAAAGTAATGCTTTTTTAAAACCCCTACTTAAAACTTAAAACAACAGGAGCACTAAACCTAAAGTTGACACAATACAACTCCGGAAGTTAAGTACGTGCTAAGTGAGCTAAGCAGAGGTACAGTAAGTTAAGTTCGCGCTTAGCTCTCGCGATAACTTGTGGTTACTTAGTTGCGACTTGGAACTGTTCTTGAGGTAGTAGCATTGAGTTTCCAAGAGATGTTATTGATATTTAACCGATCCGGAGTTGCACAGGTACGGAATGTTTAAGAAGGGCGCTGGGCTAAATATCTAAGTCAAAAAGGTGGTTCATAAGAGGTGAAATGTCAGGTAGGGAGACTTGTGCTGCAGCGGGGGACCGAATGCTGTGAAAAGCGAGTGCAGATTGATTCGCGCGTCGCGGCGTTCCCCGATCGATGTCGGTATTTTGTCGCGCGACAAAGGGTTCGCTCTAGGTTCGCGCCGCGCGAACGCGAACGCATCTACTCGTGCTATTTTCGCGGTAGCGTGCGAGAGGTAGAGACAAGCGGATGTTTTAAAACTCATTTATTTCGTGAAATAACGACCGTGATCTGGCCCGGCTTGTATGTTATCAAGCAGCCCGTGCTTTGACAGTCTAAATATGCACAGAATTGTAGCACGCTAGGGCGCACAGAGTCACGGGAACAGCAACTTCGATGTCCATTTCTGTCAAACGCGCGAACGTAACTGCGAATGAAACCGTGAAATTTGCGAGTGTACAGGGCAATCTATAATCTGCGTTGTAGAGAGTCGTTGAGAGAAAATTCTAAAGAAATAAGCATATTAACAGTAGCTGGTCAATTCATTTTAGATAATATTTTATATGTCAGAAAAAATGTATCTCTCTTTTTGAGGCACTGTGACAATAATAGTTATAATACAAGAAATAAAACTTGTTTTACCAGGGTTAAGACTAAGTAAGGTCAGTAAATCGTTCACGGGGCAATGTATACGCTTCTACAATAAACTACCCGAGGAAATCTTAAATATGACGGACAGAATTCACATTAAAAAACAACTCTGTAAGAAAGCCTATTATAAAATAAACGATTATTTGAATGACAAAGATGCCTGGTACTAATGGTAATTCAGCATCGCAAAATCTTTATTAATTCTATGCAAACTTGATTTTTATAAGATGTGTTGCGGGAAGTTTGTTGCGCCGTTTCTTCTTCACAACGCTAACACCTAGGAAGCGGTAGTCGATAAAAAAATTACGTGTATAAATGTACCAAGTGTACTCATATGCAATAAATGATTTTGACTTTGACATATTTTCCGCGCAGAGTTCACGCGCAAATCGCGGCCAAAGTTCGCAGCCGCGATTTGCGGGCGAGTGTACCGGCATAATATGTTGCAAGTACCAAGAATCTTCTACACCAACACCGATCACAGGTTATGATCGTTTGATATGCCGGTATTGAATGTGATATCTATTCAACTTGTTACCAGAACAATGCAATAGTATTCTATTTATGAAACAAAGAATCATTTTCGCGAACGTTTTTCTCCCGCGCGTTTCTACGGCCGATAGACAATGGCGCCGCACGGATCGCGGGTCGGTTGCGCCCAAACAATATGGGCGGTGTATTGTACAATCGTAATTCAGTTTTTATTACCTATTACATTTCAAAGGCCGAATGCTGCAGGCGCGTGCTCAGCTTACAAAATAAGGAGGGGGTCGCAGTTTTTTATAATTTTGAAAGTCAATCACTTTAGTAAAAAATTTTGTATTCAAAATCGAAGTATGAAAAAACGTAGAAATAATAATGTTGAAAATCTATTATGCTATAATCTGTAAAAGTCTACAGATAAACCTCAATTTTGGTTTCGTTAGAAGACTAGAAATTTGAGATGTCTCTATTGTTTTGATTAATAAATAAAAATAAAAAATATATGTGATGTATGGTTGATAGACAGTCGATAGTTACAGCACAGTCATTTAAGTATATTAAGATAGACTTTATTCGGCAAAGTGGAATTATTTTGTTATATTTTAATTATTTTTTATATTAGAGGCCTGTCATGACCCCCCATAACAAGCGCCTGGAATGGTGCCTTGTTTTGCTACGGGCATTTTTTCATTAAAATTAAGTTCCCAAATAAGCTCTCCTCACTAGCTTAGAATTTTCTTACCATCTTATTCAGGTCGGTCCATCTTTTACAGCCGGATCAACCTGGAGGGGAGGCCTCATAGTGTTTTCTTCCGATGCGAACCATCCTGGCATTTCTCTTCCACTTTGTATGCTGTTGATATACAAAACGCACACTTAACTAGATGAACAGCTGTTTCTAACAGAATACCAGTGTCGCAGTTCCCGTAGCGTGCTGCAGCATTATGCTAAGTTACCGCCACTTCATTTTTGTAACACTTATCTACACCCCATACCATGAAGCAAAATAATTTTTCGCAGCTCATAGTTTCACCTCAAAGATTTTTCCTTCAGGATTGACACTAATTGGTTATTAAATTAGATAACAGATGGACATTAAAATCATCTGTTATCTAATTTATTAACAAATTAGTGTCAATCATGAAGGAAAAAACTTTGAGGTGAAACTATGAGTTACGAAAAGTGATTTTGCTTTATGGTATGAGGTTTAGGTACCTATATTATTTTTAAGATATAGTTTGTAAACCAGTCTTGTATATTATCTGTGCTTCCAGTGAAAAAAGAACTTAGAAAATCAACTTTTACGATACCAAATGTTTTGTGCGTCAGGATCGTCAAAGTGGCGATACATCATCTCTGCCTACCCCTCTGTCCAGTCATGACTATTATGTAGGTATGTAAGTGAAATCTGACAGAGAAATCGTTGCTGCAAACGTTATAGCATATTTTCTTGGCTTTGTATGCACAAGTCCCTAATGCGGAGTGCAGATTGCATCGAACCGGCCGACACCGGCTCACTGAGGCTTGCATCACAGTGGAAGGCTCAGAAAATATCGACAAAACCGACGTTATTGAGTAATGTTACTTCGCCGTACTAGTTACAATATACTCGTACTTCCAATTGCCGTGCACGTGTGATAATTATTACTTCAGTGATAACTATTACTCATACGTAACTATTATTTTATCACTGTTTAGCAACTCTAATCCTAATTATGGGTTAATAGTAATCAAGGTAATAAATTGTATACTTTATTTTCTTACTATGAAGAAACAATTTTCAATTCATAGACTCGGACGATCGGAGCAGGCAGTGAAATTCCCCTCAACCCAATATTGTCGTGGGTCAATATTGGGGGGGGGGGGGGTCAATATTGTCAATATTGGGGGGTGCAATCCCTTAGTCGACAAGGCGACTAAGGGATTTCACCAGGGACGGGCAGCAGCGTTCTCCTGTGTATATTAATATCATTACTGCGATCACCAATCCGTCTGCCAAGCGTGGTGATTATAGCAACTCCCCCAACGGACAGCCCACCAACACTGTCATTCTATTGGGGAGGCTTATGTTCAACCGCGGAGGTATTTCGGCTGATGATGTGTTGATTCACCTGGGGCGCTTGTTGTAAACCATACTTAAGGTTAAAAAAGCTCTTTGGCACCCTCGACCTCGACGACCGCTTCAAAAACGATCATGAGGTCGAGGGTGCGCTTGGGTCGAAAAAGAGCTGTATTAATTTCAATAACAACTCTATAACTCGTGCTCTACAAATGATGAAATTAATTGGTAAGCCGAACAGTTATCGTTAAGGTTGCGTAAACGCATGCGAAGTGTGACAAACAATGCATTAATTGCGGGCCAGGCAAGCAATGCACTCGAATGGAAGCGTGCGACAGACAGACAGACAGACGAGCAGAAAAACGGGAAGAGGAATATATAGAGGCGGTGACGCAACGTGGGAACGATGTGCGGTAACTCTAGGGCTCCGTGGCGTATAGATTCCAATCATGGTGGAAAGCTATGGACAGTTTGGCAAAACTACATTTAGAAATTTGCCGCGTGGTTTCCGATAGTGTAGAATAGGACCACTCCAACTCTTCCCGTGGATGTCGTAAAAGGCGACTGAGGAATACATTATAAAACATCAATCAGGCCTCCCCAACCCGTCTGGCCAGCGCGGGGAGTGTAGGCCAAATCCTCCGTCTGTCTCCGGCAGATGAGAGAGGGTTGTGCTCCTGCAGTGGAGACAAAAATAACCTGATGATGATGATATTTAGAAATAACTGTTGTAACCGATACAGTGGGGGACCGATACAGGAGGTTGTTGATCGTACAGTTCACGACGGCACATACTCTATTGTTACCGTGTTAATTCTATAGTTATGCACTAATCATCAATTTGTACATAAGTATGTTCACTAAGACGTTCGGATAGGTTCGGATTAACTCCCCGCGTCCCGCATTCGCCCCGTGCGAAAGTAGAAGGACGTGCCATCGTGGATTATTCGATCTATATGTCAAACGTACGTATCACGCAGCCTATTACATATTATATTTACAGGTTCGATATTTTCATCATTTATGTGTGTATTGCGGGTTCGAATCCCGCCAGGGGCAAGTGTTTGTATGATGAATATGAAGTTTGTACCTAATGCTTGGATGTTTATATATTTATTTAAGTATGTCTATTCGTTATCTAGTAACCATAGCACAGGCTCTGCCTAGTTTGGGACTGGATAATTGGTGACTGTCTGAGTTATTTATATATATTTATTTATTTAATATAAAAAATAAAACCGCGTTGCGGAATGGGCAGCTCTCGGACTGCCACGCCGGAGGTTGCAGGTTCGAATCCTGCTAGGGGCAAATGTTCGTATGATGAATATGACTGTTTGTACCCAAGTCTTGGATGTTTATATATTTATTTAAGTATGTCTATCCGTTATCTAGTAACCATAGCACAGGCTCTGCCTAGCTTGGGAGTGGATAATTGGTGTGAATGTCTGAGATATTTATATATATTTATTTATTTAATATAAAAAAATAAAAACACATGGTAATAGGTATGTTGTAGTGGCTAAAGTAATTTTATTTGCCTATCTAACAATACGCAAACGCAATTCTATCATTCGAAGCCTTTTTTAAATACAATACAAAATTTATTTATTATCTCGACACAAAGTTCCAGTTAGTTAATGAACGAATAAATATGTAAAAAAATTAAAAATACTTTTTTTAAATTAATTTATCTTTTGTGAGAGAAATGGCAGCGTGTGGTGAGTAGTTTAGGTCGGTTGGTCATTCTCACGAGAGCCAGCGAACGTGTGTGATGGATTTTAGTATATAATTTTGATTGTTTTGGCCCAAGTTGCGAGCGGTAGGCGAGATGAGTTTCCATAATGTTAGTAAGTAAATCCTTTACTTATCGGTTGGCCATGGATCGGTTGGCCAAGTCAATAAATGGGCAAATATAACATTTATAGCAAATGGTTGCGTCAAACTGTTTGTATTCATTGAAAATGAAACAGTTGTCCAGCAGAAATCCTATATTAAGTACCCAAATCGTTCAGTAAATGTGTATTGTTACCACTGTATGTTTTTTCGATTGACTCTAGCAACTGGTGCTGTAATTTATAAGTTCATACGTGTGTATGTATGTACATAATGCTCACGCCTTGGTCCCAGAGGGGTAGGCAGAGGCGATGTATCGCCACTTTGTGCAATTCAATGTCGCAAATCGACTTTCCTTCGCCCGCTTTTCGCTCCGAGATACCCCTTGACGTGATGTGTTGCGAACAACATCGCCGATTTATAAGTTCATATCATACATAAACAAAGCCACATTTTAGATTATAGTTACTCCGTAACAGATATTGCACTCCCTTAAAATTTAAGAAACATTGTCACCTATTGGCGCTATACTGCACCTAATCGGTATCATATGAGAGTTGTTATTACTCTGTGCGGCTCTACAGCTCGACGGTACGTAAAATAAAGTCCGAGTTACGAGGTTATACTCTCGAACACTAGGGATGTCGATATTCAGAAAACTCTCAACTCTGAATTTCGAAACTGATTCGAATAATACTCGTATCATACGACTCAGTTTCAAAAACCTGAATTTTCTCGAAAATCTGAAGTGATATTGTATTAAAATCAAAGTGTCACGACGATTTTGACCCCAATCGCCACACTCCACTCCACAAACTCGTCAGACGCAAAGTTCAAACTCAAATTTCTGTAGTTTGCACCACGCGACAAATCTATAATTGCTGTCGCTAACAGTTATAACCAAATTGCATAATGCGATGCGCAGGCGCACGCATTGCCCAACTGGTACTTTGTGCTCGTGGAACTGGGTTTATTGGTGATATACCAACGTTAAAATTTCCTTATATGAGGAATGCGTAACGATACCTGCTTTACTTTTACTAGCTATTGTTTGCGAGTTCATCGCTTGCTTATGCGTGCTCTTCCACTTTACGTAACAGCGTGATGATAGTGCCGTGTGGTTCCCGGCTTAGAACAGGGCCACCCAAAGTATTCCCGTGGGAGTCGTAATCACTGCAATCACCGATTCGCTTGCCAATCGTGGTGATTATGGCAAATCCCCCAATGGATAGCCCACCTAAAGTGGTATACTTTTGGGGAGGCTTATGTTCAGCAGTGGACGTATATAGGCTGTTGATGTGATGATACACAGGCTATAACAAAACACCGGTAGTAACAACTCTAGTAAGATGTCCCAGTACATCTTACAATATGACTATAAAATAAATTTAGTTGCATTGAATGACATCTGTGGCTGATGGAGAAATCATTGATAGCCTCATAACTACTCTTAAAATATCATCATCAGGTTATTTTTGTCTCCACTGCAGGAGCATGACCCTATCTCACCTGCCGGAGACAGACGGAGGATTTGGCCTACACTCCCCGCGCTGGCCAGACGGGTTGGGGAGGCCGGATTGATGTTTTATAATGTACAACTCTTAAAATATAAAGACCCCTGAGCGGGACCGGGAACCTCTCCCGCGATTCGACCTTGACGTCGAAAGGCCATGGGAGGTAGAGTGCATCTGAGATATTTTCTGGAAATTCAAAAGAATTGTTTTTTCTAACCAAATTGGAAGAAATTGGAAGAAATGCATTCTTGCATTGCACTGTCACGCTAGCTGCGGAAGCACCGAGTCCACATGTCTAGCTTGTGCGAGGCAAAATAAAGCTTTGCTATAGTCTTTGTTCAGTCAAATTATATCTTTGTGTGCGTTTTGTCCCCCACTGCGGTAATAAAGGATATTTTGCTGATTCCTATAACAAGTGAAAAAAATATTATCAAGAAGAAAAACGGTCAGTTTTCTAACTTCCGTGCTGCCACCTGGATATTTACCACGTGGCGAAAACCTAACCCCCCCCTCCCTGTGACCGAGCGTGGAATTTTGAAGACCCCCTCCCCCCCTGAACGGGTCACGTAGTATCGGTACGTTCCCTTACTTGGGGTAACGATAAATTTTACTGCTATAGTTTCGCTTGTACTGGACTCGATTATCCGAAACTGGTGCGGTCGTTGCCACCTCAAAATTGCCCGGCTCGAAATGAACAATCGATTAGACTCCGTTATTGTTTGCATCGCAATTGCGCGAACGCGCATTAAGGCCGAGCGCGTTTCGCGCGCTCGCGTAAATGTCGCGCGATTACACGCCATCTGGAAGTAGAACTTGTGTACTATTGGTAATTGTCGTGTCTGTCATTGAGGTTTTACGTGAGAACAATATAGACGGATTTATAGAGAGCTGCGAGTTAGAAAACTGAAGTCTGTGGTGGTGCTGTATGTAGTTTTTTAGACAGGTTTGATGGCTCAATATATTCATCATCATCACGTTATTTTTGTCTCCACTGCAGGAGCACAACCCTCTCTCATCTGCCGGAGACAGACGGAGGATTTGGCCTACACTCCCCGCGCTGGCCAGACGGGTTGGGGAGGCCTGATTGATGTTTTATAATGTATTCCCTTAGTCGCCTTGTACGACATCCACGGTAGAGGGGTGGGGTGGGGGGGCGGCAGCAACGGGGTGGCCTGGTTGCTGCTGCAGGCACCGCGAGGGTGCAGGGGGGAGGGACCTAGTCTCGCCCCGCGACGGGCCGCCGAGCGCGAGCGGCGGGGCGCATGTCCAGGGCGATCTTCCGGGTTCCCCTCCTTCATCTGTGCGTCGGAGACGGCCACCGCGGGGTTTTTAGTCGGTGCGAACCCGACATAACCTACTCGTCCCCCCGAGACGAGGAGGTATGCATTAGGCATTTCCCCGCGAGAAAAAAAGGTTTATATTAAATGTAGAATGGAGAAAAGCATAGATAGGTATCTGGTGTGTTTTATCTAGTAAATCACAAATGTCGTGACAAGACCGTTTTAGATATGATATCCCGCGCCGAACTGTGCGCGGCTGCCACATAGTGTCACGTTCAGGCGCCATTGAAGTATACAACTAAGTATTATTATCGCTTCTCCAACACATATCGCTTCTCATTTAACGCTCTGCAGAATTTTAAATCAGTTTTAAATCAGTTCGCTTGTATACAGTGCCAGGGGTGTGGTAGAGGTGTGTGTTAAAGTCATCATCATCATCAGGTTATTTTTGTCTCCACTGTTGGAGCACAACCCTCTCTCATCTGCCGGAGACAGATTGAGGATTTGGCCTACACTCCCCGCGCTGGCCAGACGGTTTGGGGAGGCCCGATTGATGTTTTATAATGTATTCCCTTAGTCGCCTTGTACGACATCCACGGGAAGAGTTGGAGTGGTCCTATTCTACTCTACCGGAAACCACACGGCAAAGTAGATAGATCCTTATTGATCGAGTCGTACCATTTCTGCTGCCAAACTCAACATCCTTTAAATTGCACATGAGTACACTTGGTACATTTATACAAGTATATTTTCTCGACTACCGCTTCTTAGGTGTTCGCGCCAAACACCAAACAGCAATAAAAAAAACTTATTTCAGGCGTTGCCCATGGACTGTCCGTAACAGTGATACCATATAAATACGGTAGTAACTTGATAATATTAGAATAATAATATATATTTTTTGGATCTTTGGCGAGATGAACGCGGGTACAGTGCTGAAATTGGCTGCAATAGTACTGTCCACATCACAGAAATGGATATAAGTAGAGAGGGTACATCACTTGTTTTTTTTTTCATTTGAGTTTATTTTTTTAATTTCGGACACAACGCGCCCCTCCTGCGACTTTTTTGCCTCGTGGTCACTTTTCTAGTGAGAGGATACAATTATGCAGTTTGAAAACGGGAAATATGACACTTTTGCTGATTTTTTTTAGGTGTTTACCCGACCTTGACTCGGCGCGAAACGAGTAAGCGTTTGACAGTTGGCATTCTATCTCATTCATTTCTATGGTCCAAATCTAGCCTCGTCGCCAGTCTGAAGCACTCGCCAATGCTATAGGACTGTTGTGTGTTCGGTTTGAAAGGTAGGAGAGCCAGCGTGTACTCCTCAGGATGGCAATTCACTTATGGTTTTTGCACTGCAGGTTTATGAGTGACAGTGACCGCTTACCATGCTTTTGGCAATTCAGCTGAAAATCAGTGCTCTGCCCTCACAGGCAAAGCAATATACTGAGCTGGGGCCTGTTTGCTGCTGCAGCACACATACTGTGTCTACTACAGTGTCGCCACACTGTACTGTTGTCCCCTCCCCTACAGGTCGGTCACACGCGACGGTTCTACTCCCGGTTTGTCGGGTAAGTTGCTCGCGTTGTTTCTGCTCCTCGTGCAAGCGAATGTAATGTTCAATTATCGTCCGACAAGCCGTGTGACGTGATCCTGGCGTGTGCACCCGACTTAGTTGTATATTATTTTTGTTTATGTGTAATGTTACACTGTATGTGTTTTGTTACAGCCAATAAATGAATATTCTATTCTAATATATTCAGACCGTACAGAAAAAAAATATGGTTTACTGTCCAGTGGCATAATTCGAGTGTCATTTGCCGTCCGGATACTCCATCAAGGAAACAAACAATTAAAATCCCACTAAGTCTACTTATTAACAAGCTCGTTATATTTCTATTAGCTTTCTAATCACGTAACGATTAAGCCAGTAAAACAATGGAATACGACAAACGCCATGATAGAGTGGGAGATTCACATAAATTTCGTCTTTCCCCTTTTGTCGTTGTATCTCAGATTGGTATGATATTTCGTTTGTGTTATGTAATAATTATAAAACATGCATTAACATTTGTACAACGTGACTTCTGTCACTGGTAATAACTCTGAAAGAGGGTAGATGTCACGCAAAACTACATGAAAACTTGTGGCTACCGCCCTGAGAACCTAGGTGAATAAAACATTACGTATATTTGGTACTAAACGCATTATACTTACTGCAAATACAATAACGAACTACACATTAATCCTACTAATATTATAAATGCGAAATTATTATATTTCATCATCATCAGGTTATTTTTGTCTCCACTGCAGGAGCACAACCCTCTCTCATCTGCCGGAGACAGACGGAGGATTTGGCCTACACTCCCCGCGCTGGCCAGACGGGTTGGGGAGGCCTGATTGATGTTTTATAATGTATCAAACTTGAATGAAACTTGGCACGGAAAAATAGTTTTTATCCCGAAAAAAAATCTTATTCCTACGTCATACTTTTTTATAATTTTTATTGTTAGGTTGTCCACGCGGACGAAGTCGCGGGCAATAGCTAGTACTACATAAAACTACATTGACTATTTTACGCTAAAACAACACAATATTTACTACACGCATTATACTAGTACTTCCAGTTACTCTAAGGTTGTCTGGAAGAGATCCCTCAGTGGAATAAGTCCAAGGTAGACAACTTATATTTGTTATTATTAAGCTTGCTACAATAAAGCGTTTACATACATATTTAAAGCACATTGACAATCGAATACCTGAGCCAAATCTATCGACAAAACTATAACAATACAATAAAGATTATGCATAAAATAACGTCGAACGATATTCCGTTACGGTAATAGTTTTGAGCGGCCTGAATGGCGAATTCCGTCCTTTGTATACGAACTTAATGATATCGCGTGCGCCTGCGCCGGCGGGCGTTGCGTAAGGTGCAGCTTTTGGGGCGCTGGCCCAAGTTATGATTGAACAAATACCCTGATTTAGACTTGGTTCATGCAAGGCTCGTGGTTTCGTGGAAACCTAGTGAGAAACTCCATAATCTGTAGTGCAATTCTCTAAAATACAACTCACGCGCGAGTCCTCACTCAAGTGACTCCACTAACTTTAAAACTTAATCCCTTGGTAATTCTGTAAACATTCCAAAGAAATATAAAAGTGGTTTAAGAACTAATTTCCTAAGTTTAGGTTTCGAAGTGAGTAAAGTCACTTGAGTGAGACTCGCACGTGAGTTTGTATTTTATAGAATAATACTACTGAGTGTCAGACACGAAAAAAAACAAATAATTCAAATTAAAACTTTAGTAGATCGTCAAATCCAAGAAAAATACAAGTCGCACGCGCATTTAGGAGGCGAGTGTCGCTTCTTTACGTAGGAATAGTTTATTTATTCATTAACACAACATATTATACATTATAATTCAATATCATTTATACATGTTATTCATTAAATTAGTTAGTATTCTTTACTCCAACTGTGGGGATATATAATCGGCTAGATTTATTTTCTTGGCGAATTAATTTCTTCGCTCCACTCTCACAACTTGGTCCAACTCCCGCAAAAGTCTCCCACGCCTTAGAAATGGGCAGCGCTACCTTGGGCCACAGCTCTACAATCACCCTCTCAATTAGCCGTTTTCTCGTTACTGTTTGTCTGTCTGTTTGTTTTTCAAACATTTTGAAGCTTCAAGGATGGACCTCGGTCTTGTGAGAATGGTATTGAGATTTTAATGACTGTCATTTGTTATGTACCTAATGTACTTGCAGGTATAATTAAGTTAATTGACAAAACTGGACAATGTCATGCATGTTTTTTGAATTAAGTTTTAATAGTGTTGTTCTTCGTAATTTAGATTATTATATTAGACAGAATATAATTAAGGAAATTGCAGTTTTACGTAATTTTACACGATAATTATTGCTGTATTTTTAAATTACTGATGTCGTTGTATATGTGTGTATGACCCATATGCTATACGTCTATAAATACCACTAAAATCATTTAAGTTAAAGACAGTATAGATAAGATTTTGCATCCTGGTCACGGCACCACTCGTAGTGTCCACATTGCGCCCCTGGTTCCTAACCTAACGTTCAGCACCTCACATCACTTGCCCACACCTTGCTCGCCGTCCGCTGCGCCTACGCACTGCTTATCTGCGTGACTCACCGATTGCAGATAGCCCTTAGATCGAAGATTAGTTTTGTCTATTAGGCAACTTTCAGAAGTGTCAATTAAATGTACGTAGAATTTCCGTTTCCTTGAGAATATTGTATTTTAAGGAATTGTATTGTGCTATCAAAATGAAAGCTGTTATTAGTCTTTATAGCATATTCTGTTTACATATTGATCTCTTATGAGTATGAGTTGGTATATTTTGAAGTTATTTTTTGCCAATTTCTAGTTGTTATTTATAATATAGAGAGATAAATTAATAGTTCTTGTGATAAAACTTAATTTAATTTAAAAATGGCAGCCTTTAACTTTATCATCAACTAATTTAAGTGTACACACATTTTACTTGTTTTTTACATAAAAGTTACAAATATTACAGATTTCAATTCAATAATTTCATCTGTTGCTTACGTGTATAAAGTTTCATTAGAATCTGCCTTTCTATTTTATAGATATTCGAATTGAAAGTTTGTGTAGGAGAAGAGTTTGTCATACCGCTCTTCAACTGTGATCAATTGATCATTCATTCATAGATACTTCATTTCAAACAAAGATCGGCGATTCCATCGCTTGGTTGCGTAACCAGTCAACCAAGATAACACCTGTAGTGTTGTGACAGGCCATCTGCAAACATCTGACATTTGGTGAGTGTTGAGAGAAAAAATAGAAGTGTGTCTTTCACAAACCTATTCACGTTCCGATCGATTTTGCAACTTGCGCATGACAGTTGGTAACGCTAAGCTTAGGATATTAATCGCATCGGCTCTGTGGGCTGGCGCGAGGAATGCAGCCACAATATCCTCTGCCTGTCGTACAAGCCGACTGAAATAGGTCATCGGGGACGCGGGTGCACGGCGCGGGGGCTCTGGACACCCATTCCATCCTACGCGTCTCTGGAGAATACGGCAGCAACGGGGTTTCCGTATGCACCACGAGGGTGCAGGGGGGAGAGATTCCCTCGAGCGAGAGACACTGGAATGAATCCCGGTGTCTCCTTCTTCTGTGTGTCGGAGATGGCCACTGCGGGCTTTTAGTCGGTGCGATCCCAATATAACTTGCTCGTCTCCCCGGGGTGAATAGGTATGCAGTAGGCATTTCCCAGCGACAAAAAAGAGAATATTTATTGCATGCTTAGGAGAACCATTAATTGCATGTTTGAATTAAACAGCAAAGTAATAAAGTATATTGCATTGTATAATGGTAACTAGTATTAGTAAGTTACAACGTGCGGGTTCAGTCATTTGTTTTTAGTTTTTCATCAATATATCTAAAAATAATTTATGATTGACATTCTAAATAATTATTTCTGATTTTAGCCCGAGTTAAGTAAACCTAGATGACGCCATTAGTTTTTTTATTTTTACTTGAATTGATTTGACAATCGTTTTCGATATAAATCATAGTACCACCAGTCAAGACTACTACCGCTACTACCAATCGTTTGCAACGAGTTTTAACGTTCCGTTAATGAATTTATGTGCATCAACTTTCAGAATGCAATTTGTAGCATATAGAAAGCTGGTGTAAATTAATTCAGCAACTGACTTCATCTAATGTTACTCAACGCGAGAGCGATCACCGTAAATGTTTATGGCTTTATTTTGCATCACTACCAAAAAATTATAGAGTTGCAAACAAAATCGCACCGTGTATGGAAAGCCTTGTTGGCAGTGAAAGCACTTTGCATATCGACAGGTCCATCTTCGTTCAAACAGACAAAGATTCAATGGTATTGTTTGGTCTTGTAGTTAACAAGTGAATCTGGCATTTGGACTTTCAAGTTATTTAATGTGTTAGGATGATGTTATTGTGATTACATAAGAATACAACTGTTTCCGGCCTTTAACATCCTATAAATATTACGTTAATAAAAAAGGTCAAAATGGCAATTGTAAGTGAAGAACATCACCTATCTATCACCATCATCAGCCTGAAAGAGTCCACTGTTAGACATAAGCCTCTCCCAAGGTGCGCCACTGAACACGATCCTCGGTTCTTCTCATCCAGTCACGGCCAGCCGCCTTACGCAGATCGTCGCTCCATCCAGCCAGCGGTGTCCACCCGAGAACTCGTTTTACCCCAGCGGTAATCAGTTCTCGAATAGAGTAACCTAACTATCATCATATCAGCCCCAAGTCCACTTCTGGACATAGGCCTTCCCCAATGAACGCCACCACACCCGATCCTCTGCCCTCCGCATACAGCCGCTACCGGCCACCTTCTTCAGGTCGTCGGTCCACCTGGCGGCGGGGCGTCTCACCCTGCGAGTGCCGATCCGCGGTCTCCACTCCAGAACTCGTCTGCCCCAACGGCCGTCGGTTCTGCGGCATATGTGGCCCGCCCACTGCCACTTCAGCTTGCTAATCCTTAAGGCTATGTCGGTGACTTTCGTTCTTCGTCCGATCTCCTCGATACGAATCATATCCTTCAAAGAAACCCCGAGCATAGCCCTGTCCATAGCCTAACCTAACTATACTAGAATACGGAAACGCGGAGCGGAAATAACTTCGTTCAATTACAATGTCTTTTGCACTTCTGTAGCTGCAGGGCTTCTCTACGGAAAACCACGTGCGCAGGTGATATTATGATATGAGCGATATTCCCTTTGCCGTGTGGTTTCCGGTAGAGTAGATAGAATAGGACCACTCCAACTCTTCCCGTGGATGTCGTACAAGGCGACTAAGGGAATACATTATAAAACTTCAATCAGGCATCCCCAACCCGACTGGCCAGCGCGGGGAGTGTAGGCCAAATCCTCCGTCTGTCTTTCATTGCAAATTTGGAATCGGAATAAAAAAATCCATGTCGAATGGTCCGGGTCCCGTATGTCTACGGCTAATACAAAAGACGCGGGACCCAGATCATCCGAAGTAGAGTCCTCCTCTGTAGTGCTATTCTCTAAAATACAAACTCACGTGCGAGTCTCACTCAAGTTACTTTACTCACTTTGAAACCGAATCCATTGGCATTCTGTAAATATTCCAGAACACTATCGAAGTGAAGTGAGGTCTATTGCTCTGGAATGTCTACAGAATGCTAAACCAAAGCTATGGATTAGGTTTCGAAGTGAGTGAAGTCACTTGAGTGAGACTCGCACATGAGTTTGTATTTTAGAGAATAGCACTGCTGATTCCGAATTTGCAACAAATTGAGATCGGTGTGGGTTTTGCAGCTTTTCTGTTCATATCCCTTATTCCGAGAGGAGTGGAGATCGCGGATCATCATTATCAGTGGATTAATTATAATTACATGTTTAAAATTCCACATTTAAATGCGTCCACCACGTAGATATTCGATTCTGGCTAGGTCTGTGATGAAGGCTTGAATGAACCTATATCATCATCATCATCATATCAGCTCTTAGACGTCCACTGTTGGACATAGGCGTTCCCCAAAAAAACGCCATCACACCCGGTCCAGACGAGTCCGGGGCAGAGGAGTTCTGGATCGGCACGCGCAGGGTCGGATGCCCCGCCGCCAGATGGACCGACGACCTGAAAAAGGTGGCCGGAAGCGACTGGGTGTGGTGGCGTTAATTGGGGAAGGCATATTTCCAACAGTAAACGTCTAAGGGAGTATGAGGGTATGATCCCTCAGTCACCACGGGAAGATTGGGGCTGGTCCTATTCTAAGCTGGGAAAACGGATTAAAATTAAAAATACATCCTAGAAACACAGCCACCATTTTGAATTAGGAAAAAATGTGGTCCTATTTCTATTTCTGAGTATGCGGCTTGTTACATGCAGTAGAAGTCGTTTAAACACATCTTTATACTGCGTCGGCGGCGGCGCAGTGATTATCATCTAGTCTGGTATGAAGGCTCATAGAGCGGGTTCGAGTCCGGTCGTTATCGTAAATTAAATCAAAATGTTCACACCTGCCCGGTGTTTATCTAGCAACGTGTATAAAACTATGCTAGAATCTTTAAGAGAAAAAAGTCTATGATCATGAATTCATAACTATAGTCTACTAGCTTTTTCCAGCGACATCGTCCGCGTAGGTTTCGATATTTACATATCTTCATTGCTTTTAACGATTAATTTGGTTTTCCGTAGAAACGAGATGTTTTTTCGGGATAAAAACTATCCTATGTCCTATTCCAGGATCTAACCTATATGTATCCGTTCAGTGGTTGAAGCGTAATTGAGTAACAAACATCCAAATATCCAAACATCGAAACTTTCTCATTTATAATATTAGTGGGAAGTTAAATTTTTTTTAATATGCTCTACGGCAATCATCATAAATGTTGTTCATACTGGTTAGTTTCAAAAAAAAATACTTCATCTACTTGAAAAAGCATTTATTTAATCATGAGTATTCCAATCTTCTTTATTCCTTTTTTCTTAGCAGTGAACGCTAAGACCACAGATTAAGCAATAGTACAGGTACAGAAGACGCACTCCTAAAAAAGCTTATTCAATGTCTCAAAAACGTAATTATAAAGTTCAGTGTAAGCCAAATTGACTCCTACGCTTTCGAATTGTGAAGAGGCGCGGGATTTTACTCAAATGCATCACATCGCTCTCGCGGCCCTGGCCGATTTGCCCCGGCAATCGGGGCCGCGCCACATTGCCTTATTTTAGTACCTAAAGTGCGGAGTGAGACAGGCCTGCGTTATACTAAGTAAAACTATTATTGATAAAAGTTTTTATTTATTTCCAGGTATGTATCTCTCTCTACACTGCAACCTACCTTTGATGACTATGTTTATTCAAGTGTAATCGTAAGTAAGTACTTTATGTGTAAAGTTCAACTTTAGCTTTTAATATAAGTAACTAAAAAGGGATAAGACCGCCCACCGCTTACTGGGCCAGTTAAAAAAAAACTCATCCAAACCACGGGCGACCATAAGGCTGGCTCGTTCCTCAATCAGCGTATAGGTATTGAAATACAGCGAGGAAACGCAGCCAGCATGATAGGTACCCTACCGCGTGGAGGCAGCGATCTGGGGGACATTTTCCATTAAGTAACAAACTAAAGGTTGCCGTGTGGTTTCCGGTAGAGTAGAATGGGACCACTCCAACTCTTCCCGTGGATGTCGTACAAGACGACTAAGGGAATACATTATAAAACATCAATCAGGCCTCCCCAACCCGTCTGGCCAGCGCGGGGAGTGTAGGCCAAATCCTCCGTCTGTCTCCGGCAGATGAGAGAGGGTTGTGCTCCTGCAGTGGAGACAAAAATAATCTGATGATGATGATGAACAAAATAAATACTACATATACATATGCTTGTCTAATCTCAGTTTAGGATTTTCTCATGTGCTATGGGAATTAAACAAGGATAGGTCAGGTAAATTCACGAATAGAATATCCCGACTTAGACCAACTTGTAAAAAGTTGTATGTCGCCTGTAGGAATCGAATACACGACCCCTGGCGCTTGAATGCAATGACAAGCTACTAAATGTTATCCTAACCGTCTCTACAGGTAAAAAAATCAGCAATTTTTACCACACGAAAATATTTTCCCAAGGGAACAAGCAAAGCGAGAAAAGCAATGACTTACATTATCCAATACATACTTTCGTAGATTTCCACTGCAGTTTCTCTCGAGATGAGTCTTTCTCGCTTTGACTAATGTGAATCAGTAGAACCGACAACAACTATCTATGTCAATTGCTATATAGATCATGGCGTAGATCATTGCATGCACATTATTGTTAAGTAGCGAATGAAAAGTATAATCTTTACTCCGGATCTATTTGACACTAGCTGCGCCCGCGGCTCCGCTCGCGTGGACTACAGAATATGCTCCCGTTCTTACCCCCGCTCCTTCTGGTGTAATCCTTTGGTCGCCTTGACGACACCCACGGGAGGATTGGGGGTGGCTCTATTCTAAGCCGGGAACTACACGGCAATCGCTATGTTGCGTATTAGCGCGCAGAAACCGTCTGTCCGGCGTGAGCAAATATGCTGGAGACACTGCAGTATGTATGTATGTATGTATGTATGTATGTTATGTATGTATGTATGTATGTATGTATGTATGTATGTATGTATGTATGTATGTATGTATGTATGTATGTATGTATGTATGTATGTATGTATGTATGTATGTATGTATGTATGTATGTATGTATGTATGTATGTATGTATGTATGTATGTATGTATGTATGTATGTATGTATGTATGTATGTATGTATGTATGTATGTATGTATGTATGTATGTATGTATGTATGTATGTATGTATGTATGTATGTATGTATGTATGTATGTATGTATGTATGTATGTATGTATGTATGTATGTATGTATGTATGTATGTATGTATGTATGTATGTATGTATGTATGTATGTATGTATGTATATTTCATTCCAGATTAATAGTCCTATGAAAACCAACGCTATTTACGTCTCGGTAACATATACATGAAAGGGTCACCAGCAGCAAAAATAGGTTTGTATTACCAAGTAAACTTTGCGGTCCACTTAGGAACACCATCTATTGTGTATTTTGTTTTCGAGACGCAAATGCGTTTGTTTTCATAGGACTATTAATCTGGAATGAAATATATGTATGTATGTATGTATGTATGTATATATATATGTAAACGGTTTATTGTACCAAAAATAACAACAACAACAATAATAAAATAGGAGTTAAACTGTGTACAAAGGCGGACTTATCCCACTTAGGGAACTCTTCCAGTCAACTTTAGAGACCTTGCAGTAGCGAGGGAGCCCCAATAGCACCCTGAAGCCATTACTATCCTGGACCTGCAAGGCATTATAGGCACTTTGAGTGGGCTATCGCTTATTAATGTATTGTAGATCGAGTCAGATTACAATAACTTGTAGACATACAATACTGTAAGATAATACTTCAATGTCGTTATGTGAGCCTTGAGTAGGTACTTTGTTATACCAATATAGCCGCCATAGCCTGCCGGAGCCGTGGTAGCCTGGTTGGTTGTGCACTCGCCTCACTTCATGAGGTCGTGGGTTCAAACCCCGCCCGTACCCATGAGTTATTCGAAACTTAAGTACGGTTTATTTATAATACCACAGGCTTTTCGGTGAAGGAAAACATCGTAAGGAAACCTGCATATGCCGAAGAAGAAATTCTGAGGCATATGTGAAGTCCACCAAATCGGCTTGGGGCACCGTTGGTGGTCAGGGGTTTGGCACAAAAGATCATGAAGGGTCGAAGTGTTGCCAGGTCTTCCTGGCCCCCTAAGATAAGATAAGATACCAATATCAGTGAGTACTAAAGTCGGGGTCACTCAAGGAAACGGGAACGGAGGTATTCGGCAGCGGAAGGATGTTTGAGGATCTCGTAAGTCAAAGTCGAAATCATTTATTGCATATGAGTACACTTGGTACATTTATACACGTCATTTTTTTATCGACTACCGCTTCCTGGGTGTTAGCGCTGTGAAGAACAAACGGCGCAACAAACTTCACGCAACACATCTTTTAAAAATCAAGTTTGCATACAATTAATAAAGATTTTGCGAAGCTGAATTAACATTAGTACCAGGCATCTTTCTCATTCAATTAATCGTTTATTTTATAATAGGCTTTCTTACAAAGTTATTTTTAATGTGAATCTTAAACTTCACAGCAAACGTAAAGAAAGGACATCATCATAAGCCTGTAAGAGCCCACTGTTGGACATAGGCCTCTCCCAAGGCGCGCCACTGAGCCACTGAACCCGATCTTCGGTTCTGCTCATCCAGTCTCTGCCAGCCGCCTTACGTAGATCGTCGCTAGGAAAGGACAGGATGAGCACATTTCGGCGAAGACTGTATGATGTTGATGATGATCGATAACCGGGGAAACATCATGATTCAGTCAGACACATGTATTTTCGTGGTGTTGTTAGAAAGTCTAGTTTCCCTAGCCTATAATCAATTTTGCAATGGCACGCAAATATGAATAACGCGCTAGATGCATAACACATTCCACTGTGTAGGGTTGTCACATATCCAATTTTCCTAATTTTTCAAATCAACCCCTTCAATATTACCCACACGTATACTTTTAAAATCACTTCATTTCACTTGAATCCAACTAATATTATAAATGAGAAAGTTTGGATGTTTGGATATTTGGATGTTTGTTACTCAATCACGCTTCAACCACTGGACGGATTGAAACTTGGCACACATATAGGTTAGGTCCTGGAATAGAATATACATAGGACAGTTTGTATCCCGAAAACATTCTCATTCCTACGGGAAACCAAGTTAAAGCTGTGAAGTCGCGGGCAAAAGCTAGAATTAAAATAAATTTAATTGCAATCAAGTAAAAGATTAATACAGGGAATCGACAATTGTTAACAAGCAATAACTTCGTAACTACAAAAGATAACAAGGAACCGTAATTAGGTTGATGAGCTCAGCGCAAAATGTGGTAGGTAAAAGGAGTTATAGAAAAAAATCAGCTAACCAAAGTATTTTATTATAAAATCTACAATTACAATTAAGCTTCTTAAATTCCACCGAAAACCTTGAAAAGAGTCCAAGAATGTGTCGGGCTAATAAAATAATACTAGTTAACTATTAAAATTATTTATATTAATTAAAAATCAACAAATTGTTCTTCCTTATTTGTGTTAAAGTAACTCAATAACGATAGCTTTTCATAAGAAACTAAGCAACCGGTTATAACCAATTTTTAAATATAAAAAAAATAACTTACTGTATTTCGCGCTGAATAATCTAGTAGCAACATCATTTTGCAGTTCTTGGTTATTTTCTGTGGTTACGGAGTTATCGCCATTTAACACATCGATTCCAACTTATGACTCAAGTTATAACGATTAGGATGTCTCTGGACAGATTTTGATGCCGCTTTCTCACTTAGATGATGTTTCAAAGAAGTCCAAAGCAGTTACTTGAATTTTCTTCTCCTATTCCTATATTACGCTTCAGCATATCTGATGCGCAGGACCGGGTGTGATGGCGTTCATTGGGGAATGCTTATGTGCAGCAGTGGATGTCTCAGGGTTGATGATCGTTCTTGTATTGGACTATACAAAATACAAAAAATACAAAAATGTTTATTACCAAAACTTAGGGGGTTACAGAGGATAGTTGGGGCCCTCTTTTAGACATAAAAATGTCTGTGCCAGAGGACCTCGCTCTTCCATACTTATATCTTATTATATAAATTATATAAATTTAATCAACTTGTGTGAGTGGTGTGTGTGTGTGTGTGTGTGTGTGTGTGTGTGTGTGGGTGTGTGTGTGTGTGTGTGCGCGCGTGAAATTAGACGTAGATCTATAGAAACTATAGATCTACGTCTTTTATTTGTGCCATTAAATATATCGTATTGTAAAAAAAATCACTTTGACAGCTGAGGCAAGAAACTCGATAATTTAAAAGGTTTTCCGCTGCCAGCCCTACACGTGGCGAGTGTCGGTCGGCGGTGATTGCGTTCGCTCTCAAATCGCTCGGCGACCGCGATCGGATCGCTCCACGCACGCTTTCCGCTCCCGATAGCTGGGAAATATTCCCGTAAAGAAAGAAATTCCCACGAAACTTAAGTATAATGTTTAAGTAGTTTTGTCGCTCGACTTTGCTTGAACATGTCTCCACCATCGTTACATAATACATAGTAGATGTGTCTGCGGCTCCGCCCACGTTACTACTACAGAATGATTACTTCTTATTCCTAATCGTTACTTCTTACTCTTTTGTTACTCCTTATTATGTTACCTAGACCTGTCCAGAGAACATTATCTTTCATTATCCAGTCTTTATTCAAACAAATATTTGACAAAGACTTGAAGATTATTCAAACAAATATTGTTTGAATAAAGACTGGCTGTCGACTTTGCTTGAACATTGATTTGAGTCTTCACCATCGTTACATATAGAAACACTGCAATTGGAAGATTAACATTAGATATTCTATGGTTTGAAGTTCCCTCTTACCTTACCTCATTCCCCGTAGCCCTGACCGCAAATTTATCGTAAGTAATTTCTTTTTACAATATAAGATTTTAATGCTCAACATTTAAAGTTATGCCGTGTGGTTTCCGGTAGAGTAGAATAGGACCACTCCAACTCTTCCCGTGGATGTCGTACAAGGCGACTAAGGAAATACATTATACCTACAACATCAATCAGGCCTCCCCAACCCGTCTGGCCAGCGCGGGGAGTGTAGGCCAAATCCCCCGTCTGTCTCCGGCAGATGAGAGAGGGTTGTGCTCCTGCAGTGGAGACAAAAAAACCTGATGAAGATTTAAAGTTTAGACTTTCTGTCGTACAGTTATGATGGCTCGTCTGTTTATTTACACTCTTCTTTGCATATGTGTGTAGTAACTATTAGTATAGACGGTGACTCAGGTCTACCTAACACCCTAGTCTGTGCTACTTCAGTCTCGTATTCAGTAGTTAGTAGCTAGGTATTGTTACCGAGGCCTATCGTGCGTGTGCGCAGCGAAGCATAGCTACAGATGCTGCGTCGCGCTCCATTTCCAGCGGCCGGCGGCGGCGCGGGCGCACCTTGTTGCAACGCCGCCGCGGTGGCAGCCGACAGTAGCGCTTGACAGCCGGTGCATGGCATTTTACTGTTGGCTGACTGTATCTGCTGAACATAGTTATTTACAAGGATATACATTGTTGGGGCAGGTGCTAGTGACTTCTCTAATTATAAGTATCGCTTATCGACGTAGATATCCAAACTAAAGGTAAATCAAATGGTCAGCGGAAGGGGCTGTACATACTTTCAATGTAGATGTTGATCAAATAAGCTAGGCTGTTTTTTTCGTCTCTGGGGGAGGTCTGACTAAATAATAATCTGTGTTTCTTACAATCCTAAGATTAGACTCGCGTACGTCGTACACATAATATTTTTGTAGTTATTCTTTAATATTTTTTTACAGATATTTCCATAATTTTTTCCACCTCAATCTGTGCAGTATTTTTCGAGTTATCCAGTAGAAAAACAGACAGATGCACAAATAAGCTTACCTATAAGGCTCGACATAAACCTAAAAATAAATTCATAAGCTTGATAGCTGCTTCTAAAACATTGTTTTCAAACCTAAGACTTGCTTCGCACTAAAGTCTAGCATTCCATTCAACTCATCAACGCTCTCTAGCTATCTAAGCCAGGTTAATACTGGAGACTGGCCATTGATCATTACGTCCGGGATCAAACGCGCATTAAAGCCTCCGATCGGCGCAAGCGCACGACGCGACGACGCGCAATCTGTCGATGTATTTATTGCTTCCTCCGGAGATGCGAGGCGAGACATCTGCTCGCACTTAGGGAATAGAAATCATACCTATGTTTTGTCGCTATGAGAACGGTATTAGTAGGCAGTTAGTTATGTCTACTCCTGTCTTCTCAGGGGGCCAGGAAGACCTGGCGACACTTCGACCCTTCAGGGTCCTTTGTGCCAAATCCCTGTTCACCGACGGTGCCTTAAGCCGAATTGTTGGACAACACATACGCCTTAGAATACAAAAAAAGAAAACTTCTCACAATCAATCAATCAATCACTCAATCAATCGATCAATCAATCATATATTTATTTGCGAACATAGGCAAATATATGGCGTTAACAAAATGTAGTATGGCAATCTATGCTCCGCCATACGGCATACAAATACATTACTTAATAATAAGCACATGGGCATGCGGAAATGATTCTATTACAGTATGTCAATTGATTAGAATAAAATGACAAGTTATAAAAAAAATTCAGTTAATGTCAGTTATATAAATATTACGAATAATGACAAGAATTATCCGAATGGAAACTAAGTATCAGGCATACATCAGTGTACATTGCAAAACATGGTGTACATCAAAAACTGTTGTCATTCATGAATTCGTTTACAGAGTAGTATGATTTTCCTATTAAAAACTTAAATAAGTTACTTTTGTATAAATTCATATGATTTCACACTGGGTTGATTATTATTTGTATTAGGTATTTATTGAATTTATTTATTTCCAATTGGTCATACCCATAGTAATATGTATATTATCTTTGGTCGCACTGAGCAGTAGTAGCTACTTGGAATTTTTTAGATTAGATTAGATTAGATTTATTTATTTCACTTTTACATATTAAAAATTCAATTTTACATGTCATTCTAATATGGTAAAAGGGATTGTCATAAAATAAAATAATGTATAAATTACAATGTCAACAACTCAAATAATGTCATAGTATATAACATACTATCTATGTCAGTATATAATATTAAAATACACTTGGTATTAAATTATAACAAATTAAATTAAACGTCAAAGGGCTCACCAATTAAATTTTTTAGAAAATTCATTTATGGAATAATATTCATTTACCAACAAAAGGTTTTTCAGTCGTCGACTAAACGTATTATGTTCTATCGTAGATCTACCAATGTAACTAGTTAGACTAACCCCTATGGGGTGCCTAGGTCAAGATCCGGAGCACCGCGAAAGTGCCTGCTGCAAGACTTTTCACTCTCAACCGCCAAACAAGGGGTTATTGAGGCACTTTGATAACTCGACGAAAGCTCGTCGTGGGAGAACCACTCTCCATTTTATTTAAGAGTTTGATAGAGAATAGTTGTTTGACTTGATGCTTTTGAACGCTTAGTCGGCATAGATTTAGTACTGCTCACTTATCTGTATATTAGATATTGCCTGGGTACGGACTTCATCGTACCTACCTACATACCACGCTCTCGTACGAAGCATTTTGCTTCCTCTTTCATAATGCGAACTGCTAAGGAATCGAACTCCCTGCCAACTTCAGCATTTCCAGATAAGAACAACTTGGATCTTTTTAAAGGAAGAGTGAATAGGCATATGTTAGGTGAGGTTGAGGTCATGCGTAAGCCCATCAGAAATAAAATAAAATAAGAACTTGACTCATGGCCAGAAAAAGACGAAACATCAGATGAGAAGGAAATGCGTCTGCAGACACGTGGAACAGGCATATCCTCTTAAATTGCTCCAGAATTTAGAGTCGTAATGCATTGTGCTAGGTACCAGGCAGTCATGATAGACAGAGAGCTTCCCGTAGGCTGAAAATCAATGGCCAACGTCAATCTATTACAATTACAATACCTTCTGTAAGAAAAAATTACGATGACATTAAATAATTGTTTGGACATAGACATATACAATTTTATTGATAATCATTTGATTACAAGTCTTTTTTTTTAAATATATTAATAATATGTCATTATTTTTATACAATTGCAAGTCAATATCTTTTAACAAGTCCATAATATAATATCATTATTTAAAATAAAATTAAAACCATAAAAAAACACATTTAACAGTATAACTTGTTTAAAATTACTTAAACTTACTTTCGATAAATTCATCGAAGCTATAGAAGGTTCGCTTGAGAAGCCACTTCTTCAATTTCAGTTTAAAGAGTTTCAGTTCAGTTCATAATTTCTATTATGTAACTTTCGCAGCTTACTCTGAATGTAGCTTTTATGAAGCAAACTTTTGGGGATGGAGCATCAGATACGCCTGGCAACAAAATAAGTAAACGAAAATTAAAAGTGGACAAGAAAATGTCATCAACTTTTAGTTCCTAATAGTGAGTTCCACATCTAGTCCAGATGGCTTTTGTTTTTTTTTAATGAAAAATATGCCTTAAATACAATCCATCATAAATAGCCATACACACTCCAAGTTACACAAATGGACTGACATATTCATAGTTAATTTTTATCACTTTATATAGAAAGTTAATGTAAAAGTTGGAAAGTGGTCAGGTATCTTATCAGAATAGGAGTATGTGACCGCCTAACACTGACACATACCATACACTATTACGTGCAATTTTGAAGTTTATTTCTCAGTAGTAAGTTGCAAATTATATATCTCAACGGTAAATGTAAGTTGGTGAAATGTTATTGCTGTAGTTGAAGCGAGACAGTGATTGGCTGATTGGTGATTGTGAATTGACTTCAACTTGTTATTAGATAATAACTATTGTTATGTAGTAATTAGAGAGTTATATAGATCGATACATATGATAGTGGTAGATAACTGTCTATAGTAATAATAAATCTATCTACATATAATAAAACTGTAACTGGTCTATGTCTGTACATGGGAGATATTGTTGAAAAATTAATATGAGGGGACTTTATAGGGCCAATAGAAGCCAAAAGAATTGTTTTTAGAATTGTTGTCTCTATGTTTGTTACATATGTATATATAATAGAATATAATATATAATATGATATATATACAATATAATAAATATATACGATATATTATTGATGGAGAGTAAGGTAGTGCTCTTTAACTCGTGATCTGAACACAGAAATCGTCTGAGAGACGCATATGGAGGGGGGCAGTGAGTTCCACAGCCTGACCGCGGGAACAGTAAAAGAATAGGAGTAGAAGTCACTTTTATGAAAAGGAATTTTAAGAAGAGATCTAACGTGAGAACGACAAGGGACATCAGAGGGGCGGGTGAAGGTAAAGCGTTCGCGTAAGTAAGAGGTTCACGGCTTAGAATAGGGCCACCCCTACCTTTCACGTGGGTGTCGTCAAGTCGACTAAGGGATTGCACCGGGGTCGGGCTGCAGCGTTCTTCTGTGTGTGTATGTTAAGATCATTACTGCGATCACCAATCCGCCTGCCAAGCGTGGTGATTATGGCAAATCCCCCAATGGACAGCCCACCATAAGTGGCATTCTATTGGGGAGGGCTATGTCCTGCAGTGGACTTTAGGCTGTTGATGATGATGATGAAGTAAGAGGGAGAATAGGGTTATTTAAGACATTATTGCATTGGTGAAGCAATGTATGTGGTTGCAATTTGAAGATAGGCGGTTACTTTATTCTAAACAAAGAACCACACGCCATACATTACATACACTTGTCTATTACAAAATTAGGATGTTATCGTGTACAATGAGGGATCAGAAAAGGATAGAACAATTCACAAATATAACATCCAGACCGGGACCAACTTGTACAAATGGAAAATTGTCTGTCTCTAACGCGACACGGACACACGACCTTTATCGCTCGACTACAAAACCGATCTAATCCTATCAAAATATCACTTGATGAGTACATTACGATATAAAAGTTATTGAAATTATCGATAACAATCTGATAAGAAGATATGTAATCGATATGATTACTTTCATGTTAACTGAATGGTTTGATAACACCGTAGTGGACTAAACTAAAATGTACCTTTGTAGTAGAAAGCGAGCTTCCATTATGCTAATACTCCGCGGTGCGTCCGTTCGTCCATCATCACAATATACAAACAATATTCCAATGTAAAACGCTTTCCCTTCAAATTGAATGTAAATGAAACGAGCCATTCAGAGCCGCGGTTCTAATTCTAATGTTTTTGTTTGCATTCTCTTGTTTTATTGTTGCGGGATTGCTATCAGCCCTTAGACGTCCACTGCTGGACATAGGCCTTCCCAATGAACGTCACCACACCTGACCCTGCGTCTTCCGCATCCAGCCGCTACTGGCCAGATTTTACAGATCCACCTGTGGTCAGCGGGGCGTCCTACCCTGCGCGAGCCAACCGCGGTCTCCACTCCAGAACTCGTCTGTCCCAACGGCCGTCGGTTCTGTGAAAGATGTGGCCTGCCGGATCTTCTGATTACGAATAATATCCCTCAAACAAACCCCGAGCATAGCCCTTTCCACAGCTCGCTGAGCGACTTGGAACTTGTTGTTCAGGCCCACCGTCTCAATATAGGAATGTTCACAAATAATAATATTATGAATCACAAAATACACATACCAAGATTATTTTGTGCACTCTACAATTTATTTACAGTGCAGGAAAACGGCCAATACCTAAACATAATTGAGAATAAATTAAGTATTACTTAACGTATCAATTAATAATTAAGGATGAGGAAATGAATTAAATTAAAATAAATAAAATTAAGTACTGGTAGCCCAGTTAAGACTGCTTGACTTGCGTACTAAATAATAAACAGAGGCATAACTTTTTGGGGCAGAGACTAGTGATTGCCGAGTCGATAAATACCTACTCATCGACATCGACGCAAAACTATATTAAATGGAAAAACACCGACATAATAATTATTTAGTATTACATTTTATTTATTGAGGAATGTATAGCGCTTTGTTTTACAATAATCGATTACGAATACGCTTGTTAAGCTTGTTTTTCATTTCATATAGTTTTGCGTCACAAACTAGGAATCTCTCCTGTTCTCTGGGAATTAGACAAGGATCGGACAATTCAGAAATATGGCTGGAGGTGCCATCGTGAATTGAACGATCCATGACTTTGATAGATTTATTAGCCTAGTGGCTTGGTAATTGTATTCGAGCGTCCGTGGCCGTGGGTTAGATTCCTATTGGGAACAATCAACTTTGTACAAGTTGGATTTTATATTTGTGAATTATCCTATCCTTGTGTAATTACTATAGCACAGGAGAAAATCATTATTTAGGATTAAACAAGTACTTATATGTCATATTTTTAAAAGTATGACAATAAATATTAAAATAAATAAATATCTCAGACATTCACACCAATTATCCAGTCCCAAACTAGGCAGAGCCTGTGGTATGGTTACTAGATAACGGATGCACATACTTAAATAAATATATAAACATCCAAGACTTGGGTACAAACATTCATATTCATCATACGAACATTTGCCCCTAGCGGGATTCGAACCCGCAACCTCCGGCGTGGCAGTCCGAGAGCTACCCGTTCCGCCACGGAGGACGTCGAGTTTAAAATTTAAATTTATTTAAAATTTTACAGCGCTAAAATTGGTTTCATCTTTAACTTCCTAATACTGTGTGACAAGGATAGCAACAGTTTTAGTGCTGTCAAATTTTAACGTTGTACCTTCAGAATCGAGCCCAATATTTGACCAAAATAATTATACACTTTAGTGCACAGTAGTACATAAGTAAATGGTTATGTAGAGTGGTTTTGTGTAAATGTGAAGGTTTGTACAACATTTCACGACTCGCCGCGCCCTGCTCAGTTGGTACCTGGTACATTCTAGGAAAGGGTCAACCTGTGTCGCCTTTATCGGCTATAAATATTTAATATTGAGGGTATATTGACCAAGTGACTTGTGAATACAGCTATTGATATTTACACTACATTAAGCTAGTTATATTTGTTTGCTTAGGAGACCTTAAAATGTTGGGATAAGGAGGTTTAACGTAGATAAAGTTAAGTTGATAGGGTAGGTTTAACGTACTTTGTAATACGAAACTTAGGTACGGTTTATTTATAATACCACAGGATTTTTGGTGAAGGAAAATATCGTAAGGAAACCTGCATATGCCGAAGAAGAAATTCTGAGGCGCATGTGAAGTCCACCAACTCGGCTTGGGGCACCGTTGGTGGTCAGGGGTTTGGCACAAAAAATCCTGAAGGATCGAAGTGTCGCCAGGTCTTCCTGGCCCCCTAAGAAGATAAGATAATACTTATGGTCTAAATCTAATAAAATATGTAATTAAGGTATTTATTAAATTATTTTTCTGTTTGCAACAAAGTTTAAAAGTATCCATACTTTCAAGGATTTGAAAGGTTCTCGTTGATGTCTTTTGTACGAGATGCGTCACCTACTCGTATAGTGCTAGTTCTCTAAAATATAATCTCACGTCCGAGTCTCACTCAAGAGACTTCACTTACTTCGAAAACGAATCCATTGGTAATTCTGTAAACATTCCAGAGCACAATCGACGTGAAGTGAATAGAGAATTCACTTCACTTCGACAGTGATCTGGAATGTTTACAGAATGGCATTGGTTAGGATTCGGAGTGAGTGAAGTCGCTTGAGTGAGACTCCTCGCACGTAATTTTTGTTTTTTAGAGAATAGCTCTGTTCTGTTATGATTTCATCTCGTCTCTACATGTTTCTATATAACATGTAGAGTACTAGTAATTTGCCGTATTAAATCATAGGTAGATTCTCCATGATATATTTGGCTTTCACCATTGAACGCCACCACACCCGGTCCTCCGCCCTCAGCTTCTACCCACTTCCGGCCACCTTCTTCAGGACGTCCGTCCATCTGGCGGCGTGGCATCCCACTGCGCGTGCCCATCCGCGGTCTCCACTCCAGAACTCGTCTGCCCACTGCCACACAACAACAAATGATAGTTCTATAAACTAGTTCAATAAAGCGTCTGCTTAAGGTTAAAACTGGGTGACCTTCTGTGACGAAAATCGAAAGGATATGACATCATTTTAACTGAAAATGTACATTATAAGTTAGTGAGAAAGCCACTCGGTTGGTCCAGCGATGCTTGAGAAAGTGATTCAAGCCGGTTCGTCTGTCTGTCTACACGATTATTATGTAAATCTGCTCACAACCTGTGCTTTTGGTATCAGCAGTTTGCCAATTTGTAAATGAGGAGGACAGGCTTTTAAATTCCGGTTCAAAGAATACTTTAGTTACTAGACTCTATTGTAGAGAAACATAAGTTTTCTATTTATCTTCCATTTTGAATCAGAACGTCCGTGTTACTTATATTCAGATATTATTAATACTTTTATTCATTACCTGCAAGACCCAAAGGTCAACTGGTAGAGAATGGCATATTGTTCGGTTTTTGTACTAATTTATATAGTTAAGTTTTTATTAAAATAGCGTATCTCAAACATATACTATAGAATGCTATCAGTATATCGCTGACCACTGTTGGACATGACTTTCCCCTCTGCTGCCATAGGTCGGTTAAACATAGTTCAAACTAACCCCCTTGCGTAAAAGTAAATGATTCTTCTAAAATCGACTTGCTTTTGCAAAAATTATCTATACTCGTAAACCCCGCCCTTACCAGGAAGTTTCCGAAATTTAAGTACGGTTATTTATAATACCACAGGCTTTTCGGTGAAAGAAAACATCGTAAGGAAACCTGCATATGCCGAAGAAGAAATTCTGAGGCGTATGTGAAGTCCACCAAATCGGCTTGGGGCACCGTTGGTGGTCAGGGGTTTGGCACAAAAGATCCTGAAGGGTCTAAGTATCGTCAGGTCTTCCTGAAGAAGATAAGATAGTCATACAAATAGTCGGGTTTATATTATTACTAGCTATTGCCCGCGACTTCGTCCGCGTGGACATCTTAACATTACAAATATTTCCCGTATATATATGTTTTTTCGGGATAAAAACTATCCTATATCCAATTCCAGGATCTAACCTATATGTGTGCTAAGTTTCATCCCGATCCGTCCAGTGGTTGAAGCGTGATTGGGTAACAAACATCCAAATATCCAAACTTTCTCATTTATAAATAATATTAGTAAGATTTACGATGAAGTTCTCATTGATTGTGTGCAGTGAGGTGTTCATGGTTTTGTTTGGATACGGTGGAACCAAGGATGCGCGCCGACCTCACGTCTAGTGCCTTTAAGGTTATGTAAGCGATCGATTTTACGCTCGACTCGCCACCTGTTTTTATATCCTCCAAATAGACTCTTAAAATTATAAGTAGGTGTTGATAACCAGATGTGATTGAGTTTTAACTCCTTCCAAATACTGATGGTATACATTGCAAGTTCCGATTGTTCTATATATCCAAGGGTTAAAAAATGGGACATAGTGATATTTGATCACATTCGAGGTTATTTTGATGCCTTAGTATTTGTATCTATTTTGTCATAAATTACATGTCATTTACTTTACATTGAAACCACTGTATTTAGTGGTTTCAATGTAAAGTTACCCAAAGATTAGATTAGATTAGATTTCCTTTTTTCACATTACAAATTTTAATACATAGATTAACTTACGTAAAAGGTCAGAGTTCATGTATCGTCAAAAAATAATAAAAAATAGTATACAAAATGTCAAAAGATAATAAAAATATATAATACAAAATGTCAATTCTACACAACTCATGTATAACATTTATAACAATGTCATAACTTAATGTACATAATAATAACAATGTATATAAAAATAAAAAAAATCAATTTTCATAGACTATGTCGCAGTTTAAATTCACAATTGTATGTCCATAAATTCTTTGACAGAGTATAAATCTTTATCCAATAAAAGGTTTTTCAGTCGGCGACTAAACGTTTCATCATTCGTTTCGTTCTGTAGGTCACCAGGGAGATGTTGGTAGTAGGTGTAGTAAGGTAACGATTTCGTTAGGTCAAATAGCCATGTCCCTTAAAGCTAAAAACTCTTCCAGAGTATGCAGGCACTTTTGTATCAGAAAGCTTGGTTGAGGGTCATTCTATGTGAACTGAGCCTGAGTATCGAAATGAAAATAAAATATTTGAATAGTTGAAATAAGTAATTTTAAAATGAACAGTGATTTTGAACCTCTCAAATTGATTTTAGAGAATAAAAACTAGTTTTAGTTTTACCCTATAAGGTATAAGGTTTACTTTCTGTGTGAGTTCGTGTGTGAATTATCATGTAATTCCGTGTGTCTTTATTCTTAAGTGCGTGTAAGTCTGCGTGTGTGTGTTATGCTTAAGTTGGGGTGATTCTTCGTGTTATTATTCGGTAAATCCGTGTAAGTCCGTGTATGTTCGACAGTGTTCATTGGCAGAGAGACATTGTGAATTCCACGATGAACGAAAAACGATTTTATTGTACTGGGACAATAAGTAGGTATTCCCGTGCCTAAATAAGTTGATCAATTCCTTTACTGTTCGAGCGGCGCAGATGTGGAATAAACTGCCGACGGTCATTCGAGATAGTACGTCGGTGACATCCTTTAAAACTAAACTAAAAGAGCACTATCTGTCTAACTCAGTATAATATGGCATATATGTATGTTTATTATTATTTATTATAAGTATTTATTTACTATATATAAATATTATGCACTTTTTGCCCCCTCGCTCTTAGTGACTTGTCTCACACCCTGTAAGGTTGGTTGGAAGAGATCTCTTTTAGAGATAAACTCGCCTTTGTACACAAAATTTGTAACTGTATTTTCTTTCAAAATTTGTGCAATAAAGAATATATATATAATAATCAGTATGTGCCGAATGAACAAATAAAAGTAGGCAAGATATATGGAGTCTCAATTTACAATTAGCCAGTTATTACAGGGTATTAAGCTATTTAAAACAATGAGACGAGGAGAGGGAACGCCCCCGAGCCGGTTCACGAGGTAACTGAGCATGCGGTGTTATGCAATCCTTACAAGCATGCCGCTAGGTTACAAGTGACCACACGGAAGCGGATATAAAATGAAATGAAATATCTTTATTGTGGATCATAGGTATATAAAGGATTACATGTCATAGTTAGAGCTCAGCTATGTCCCGCCACGTGGGTATACAACATTGTGTCGCAGTAAGCATGCATTTAAAATCAAATTTACAAAAAAATAATTAAGAGTTAATTACATACAAATAGAAACCTTATATTGAACCGTCACCAACAAATTCTTCCAAACAATAATAACATTTTTCTGTCAACAGATCGTGGAGTTTTTTTTAATAAATTAATCTCATCTACATCTCGTATCGTTTTAGGGATTTTATTATATATGTGAGGTATTCTGCAGAATAGGCTTTTGTTTAACAAGGCAGTGTTTGCTGGTAACACTGCCATTTTATCTAATTGCCTCATACGAATTTTAAATGTAAACATGGTAATATTAGATTTTGCAAAAACCGCCGATTCATAGTATGGATAGGTGTTTTGGAAATTAAACTGTGATGGGTGTTGTACAAAATCAAATAATTACATCCAATTAAAAGCATAAACATGCGTCCCACAACAGGGCAGAAGATGGTTTAGCACGTCGTTCTAGTGTTCTATTTCTTGAGCACATGAAAGCTAATACCATAAGCTTTATTTTCTAGGCACCTAGACTTTAAATGCCCGGGGAAGTGTGACCTGATCCTCAAAAATGTATGAGTTCGTTACTACAGTAGCTTAAATAAATAAGTTGACGAAGGAAAATCCCTTTGCGACTTTGAATTTTTGCTTTGCGCAAAGTGGTGATGCATCGTCCCTTTGGGACCAGGGCATGAGCAATATGTATGTATGTGTAAATACTGAGTTACTAGTGAAAGGCTAATGTCAAATTATGGAATTTTAGCGTAGTATACCCAAAACACTGTAGTACGGAGCAAGAAATTATAATGCAAATATTATAAAAATAGTACGAAATCCAACCCTAACCGCTCGGCCACGATCTTGCCGCTGCCAGCGGCAGCTAGGAGCGGGGCGGCGAGCGGCGAGAACAAATGTACAAAAATGTTAGCAGCACGCCACGAGGCGCCGCAATCAGCGGCCAACCCTCCGCCTGCCGAAACCGCGCCGCTCACCGCGCCGCGTCCCGCTACGCCAAAAGTCGTGGTCGAGCGGTAATAGCAACCTCAACCCGCTGATCTCTCGTGACTCGTCTCGATGTGTAACAGTCCGGTATGTACGCAAAGTAGCCGCTATTATCTGCGGCAGTGAAAGGTAATATGTGTCTGAAGTTTTTGTTGTGTGTGCTGGCTGGGCATTGACCAATATTGCAGAGGTAAGTCGGTTCACTTACTCGTTCTCCTCTTCAGGGAAGTGGCCTTTACAATCCTACTAACATTATAAATGCGAAAGTTTGGATATTTGAATGTTTTGTTACTCAGTCACGCTTCAACCACTGGACGGATCGTGATAAACTTGGCACACATATAGGTTAGGTCCTGAAATCGGATATAGGATAGTTTTTATCCCAAAAAAAAACATCTCATTCCTACGGGAAATACATAATAATTTTTGATGTTAAGTTGTTCATGCGGACGAAGTCGCGGGCAACAGCTAATATAAACAAGTAAGCGATTTTGACGAGTTAATATCCAGGTTGTAGATTCTTGATGCATGTCTTCTAAGAGCTAGGTGTACACTGAATTTTTTTTTGTCAATTAAGTGGTATTTTTGTCTCAGTTGCTGTATATTAGCTAAAGTAATCATTTTTGTGATCGTTTCAAACAAGTTGTGATCAAGTTAACAAGTTAAATTAGCGCAACAAGAGAGTTCTTTCACATTTTATTCGTTTCATCATCATAAATATGATGACTTGAAACATCCCTAAGAGGTCCACTGTTAGATTAGATTAATTTATTTCACTTTTACATCTTAAAAATTCAATTTTAAATGTCATTCTAATATGGAAGTCATTCTAATATGGTAAAAGGGATCGTCATTAGATAAAATAATATACAAAATTAAATTACAATGTCAACGTATAAAATAATGTCACAGTATATAACATACTGTCTATGTCAGTATATAATATTAAAATAAAAAAAATTAAATATACCCGTGGACCCGCGGCCGCGCGCTTATATGGGAAGCTACGTGCGTCGACACGTGCGCCGAGCTACATATCTATCTCCTCCAGGTCTGCCGGAGCGGCCGCGTCTCGAGCGGCCCATCTAAAAATTCAGAAATACTCCTCCCTGCGTGACCACTTTGAGTTCCTTCCTTTTGCGGTAGAGACACTTGGCGCTTGTACTCCGGAAGCTAAGAAGTTTGCATCGATTACTGGCAAACCTCTGAAAGAAAAGTCCGGCGACCGTCGAGCCAGATCCTTTTTTATCAGCCGCATCAGCCTGGATATTCAAAGGGGTAACGCAGCGAGCAGCGGCACTGTTAAAAACTGTGCAGAGCTGGAGGAGATATTCCATCTGTAGAGCGGCCCCTTCCATCCCATTTTTCTTTAGTATTAGCATATTTTTTTCTATCACCTCTGTTTCTCTTAATAAACACTATAGGATTAAAACAAAATATACTTGGTATTAAATTATCACAAATTAAATTAAACGTCAGAGGGCCCACCAATTAAAATTTTTAGAAAACTCATTAATGGAATAATGTTCATTTTCCAACAAAAGGTTTTTAGACCCACCATACCTCTTCCGCCCTCCGCATTCAGCCGCTTTGTTTATTGGTTCTTTTGTCTGAATCAAAGTCAAAGTCAAAATCATTTGTTGCATATGAGTACACTTGGTACATTTATATACGTCATTTTTTGATCGACTACCGCTTCCTAGGTGTTAGCGCTGTGAAGAAGAAACGGCGTAACAAACTTCACGCAACACATCTTTTAAAAATCAAGTTTGCATTCAATCAAAATATTCAAGTGTAACATCTATACCGTCAGACCCTTGAGGTCCAGAGGCCCGGGTGTCGCTAAAGATTTTTCAAGGTCCTGTCTCCTGAAGCTTCGGGAGACAGGAGAGCTGGCAACTTGGCGATACAAGAGGAAGGGCTTTTAAAGTATTGGGATTCGCCATTGGATGACATTTTTATATATATTAATAAAGTGCAGTTACATTCCAAATTAAGTGACTAGCCCAAGCACCTTATCCAATGATTATAAAATTCAAATTAGAATGAATTTGGTCAGTTATTACAGCGCACTGTCTGTATAATTTGGTACTAAACGCATTATACTTGTCCTTTCGGTTACTCTAAGGTTGACTGGAAGAGATCCCTAAGCGGGATAAGTCCGCCTTTGTACACAGTTTAATTCCTATTTTACATGGTACAATAAAGTGTTTACATACATACATACATAATTCTATAGAAAATGTAATTCTACATGTAAAAAATGCATACGATTAACAATTTGCCAAGTATCATTCTTGCTAAATCAAACGATTACTCGGCTAAGCAGAATTGATTGCACGCTCTCATGCAACCGCCCGCTATCCCCGAATTACAAATGCAATTAACACATGTCTGTATGACTTGTGTGAGTCACGTGAGAACTTGCCAAAGTTTCACATAGGCTGTTCGGATAAATGCTAATCATGGATTAGCTTTTAAAACTTTCTTTACTAATTTCATGATGTAATTGTAGGTTATATATGCAATATGAACTTTTTATTTTTATTAAACTAAAGTAGTCAGGTGCTTGTCGTTCCCGGCTTATTTATTTATTTAACTCTTTATTGCACACACACAGATAAAACCAAAAATAATACATTAAAAGAAACACAAGTACAAAGGGCGAACTTATCTCTGAGAGAGATTTCTTCCAGCAGACCCGCGAGAGAGATAATTGAAATAATAAAGGCAGACATAGTGTGTACGTAAATAAAAAACATATACATACATACACTAATATAAACTATATACCCACTTACATAGATTATAAACTACACGGTAAAATAAAAATATATAAGTACTTATATAAATAAATATTTACCAATAATATATAAATATAATATACATTATTAAATAATAATAATAATAATATACAAACATTCATAAAATACATACAAGATATGCATTCCAATACTAACTTAGCGATAGATAGTGTTCTTTAACACGGTTTTTGAAAATTAAAAAGGATTGACTATTACGGATGTCTGGTGGTAGCGAGCTTAATATAGAGCCACCCCCAATCTTGCCGTGGGTGTCGTGGCCACTAAGGATTGCACCTGGGATTGCAGCGGCATTCTAATGTGTAGATTAAGATCATTACTGCGATCACCAATCTGTCTGCCAAGCGTTGTGATTACGGAAAATCCCCTGAAGGAGAGCCCATAAACACTGTGATTCTATTGGGGAGGCTTATGTTCAGCAGTGGACGTATTTCGGCTGATTTTTTTGGTAGTAAGATAAGTCACATCATCAGGCGATTCTGAACATACTCACGAGAAAAATAACAGATCGAATCAGAGGCCATTTCGAGCTCTTGGTACTACGCCGGGGATGGATTTGGGTAAGATCGGATGTTAGTTATCCTGACTAGCTATGCCCGGAACCAAATTCTCAAAATGACCTCTAATATATATAAAAAAGGCTGGGAATTCGATTTTATTCCTTGTGAGTGTAGTGATGCCTGCCTTACCAAAGTATTGTCTTAAAAGTCAGCTGGAATACACACTGCCAGGCTCCCCCTGAGGTTTAGAGGGTTTATCAATGGATTAATTATAATTACATTGTTTAAAATTCGACATTTAAATGCGTCCGCCACGTAGATATTCGATTCTGGCTACGTCTCTGATGAAGGCTTGAATGAACCTATATCATCATCATCATCATATCAGACCTTAGACGTCCACTGTTCGACGTTGGCCTTCCCCAATTAACGCCACCACAGCCGGTCCTGACGAGTCTGGAGCAGACGAGGGTACGCCCCGCCGCCAGATGGACCGACGACCTAAAGAAGGTGGCCGGAAGCGGTTAGATGCGGAGGACCAGGAACCTATATACAAGTGTAGAAAAAAAAAGACGAATCTGAAAGTTTTGTTGAACGGTCAGTTCCTTGAAGAGAATCCTGCCAACAAACGACAGACAAAAAATTATTGGCGGTGATGCCCGGCAGTTTCTCCAAATATAACGGAAAGGGAAATGTAGTAAGTAGGTTTCTATTGTCCAACTTAATTACTCACTGCATGCAATTGTAATTAAGTTGAAAAAATTATTTATAGGAAATGGTACATACCTGCAATATTACTGCATTTTCACGGTATTTATAGTTAAATTGTTACCGTTCGAAGGTTAAGCGAGAGTTAGTCTATTGGATATGGGTTCCCATGGGGCTTTCCACCGGCTTTATAAGGATGGCGGTAGTAAGTTGCAACTTCAGACAAAAAGTTGTGTTCAGCTACCAGAAGCTAAAACTAGTGACACCAGCTCGCACAAAGTCGAATTTCAGTAATCTGACCCAGGCAGGATTTAGTACCCAATATGTACTATTTTGTACTCAAATGTCAGATTTTGTATTTAAACAGATCAAAAGATAAAGGTGGTATTGAAATACGAACTAAAGTGACGTCACCTCAGCTCGACATTTTGAAAAACGTTCTTTAATTCTGATCACTACATTCACTGGAATATGTACCAGTTTGAACTTGAAAATTATATTTATACTTATTATTATACAGGCCACAGGACAGAAAGTTTAAGAATCACATTAATAAACAGCTTTGCACGAAAGGTTATTATAAAACAGACAATTATTTGAATGACAAAGATGCCTGGCACTAATGTTGCTTTAGTTTCGCACAATATTTGTAATATTTTGTTTTAGTATTTACGAGTATGTTGGTCGAAGTTTGTTGCGCCGTTTCTTCTTCACAGCGCTACGACCTAGGAAGACGTAATCGATAAAAAAATACGTGTACAAATGTACCAAGTGTACTCATGTTCAATGATTTTTACTTTAACCATGTCCAGGTTCACCTCTTTCAAATTACTGCTGTGACATCGGTCCACTTGTTCACTGAAGTCATATGCAGTCATATACATTCACATCTATCTGAATCATATCTTATCTTCTCAGGGGGCCAGGAAGACCTGGCGACACTTCGACCCTTCAGGATCTTTTGTGCCAAACCCCTGACCACCAACGGTGCCCCAAGCCGATTTGGTGGACTTCACATATGCCTCAGAATTTCTTCTTCGGCATATGCAGGTTTCCTTACGATGTTTTCCTTCACCGAAAAGCCTGTGGCCTGTGGCATCTGAATCATAACAAATATTTGCCTATTTTAATCTGGAAATTGACCATAATAATATATGGTCAAGGGCTAAGTGAACGCTTTTCAAGTACATAAATTTCACCACACAATGTGAAGTGAAGTATAACAGAAGTGTATCGACATGGCCCCCAGTCGGCTTTCTATTTTACTCCGGCGCACCCGAGGCAATGCTCTAATGAGTTCAGAGATATTGGTATATTTGTGACATGGACTGACGCTTTTATAAGTGACTCGTAATTGGCTTCTTGTACGGTGATTGTTGATTGTCAGTACGAATGGGATGTTAGGAGCACAACAACATCAATTTACGAAGATGTGGAAAGCAGAGGACTTGTAGTAAGGAAGTTGTTTTATAGTAAAGAAAGAAAATGATTGTTAAATTTGCCGTGTGGTTTCCGGTAGAGTATAATAGGAGCACTCCAACTCTTCCCGTGGATGTCGTACAAGGCGACTAAGGGAATACATTATAAAACATCAATCAGGCCTCCCCAACCATTCTGGCCAGCGCGGGGAGTGTAGGCTCAATCCTCCGTCTGTCTCCGGCAGATGAGAGAGGGTTGTGCTCCTGCAGTGGAGACAAAAATAACCTGATGATGTGATTGTTAAATGTATCATCGTTATACCAGCCCTTAGATGTTCACTGCTGTACACAGGCCTTCCCCAATGAACGCTACTACACCCGGTCCTCTGTCCTCCGCATCCCGCCGCTTCCGGCCACCTTTTTTAGGACTGCGGTTCATTTGTCGGCGGGGAGTCCCACCCTGCGCGTCTCCACTCCAGATCAGGTCCGCCCCAGCAGCTGTCGGCTCTGCTACAGCGGTGGCCCGTCCATTACCAGCTTGCTAATCCTCTGGGCTATGTTGGTGACCTTCATTCTTCGTCGAATCTCCTCATATTCCCAGAAACCCCGAGCATAGCCTTGTCCATTATTCGCTGAGCGACTTGAAACTTGTGGATTTGGCCCACCGTCAGTGTCCACGTTTCTCCGACGTACGTCATGACAGGCAGTAAGTGAAAATCAAAATGTCTCAGGCGTCAGTCATCAATCACCAATTAGAACTGAGCTCCTTTGTGATGGCAAACCTTACCATAGATTTATCCAATTATCTACTGTTGTAACGGAAGTAACTAACTACTAGCAAGAAATGCCTTTCAAACGTTGTTTTTTTTTATTTAGACCACAGTCACAGATTCCACTTTCCTTAACTCCTTGAACCGATAGTGGCCTATACATTGTCCACCACAAAACGACACTTATTGTCGTCGTCACTGTCGCAGTCCTCACGTAGAACCACCAATGGTCTCACGTATCGGTTGACAAATAGAGAGACGCGACAAAGAGAGGAGAGAGTGCGATAAAAAATGCCTAGTTTGTAAAGTTACGTAAAGTTGGGTGACAAAATTAATGTTGGAATCGAATAACAGACGCAATTTCAAAATACGCTTGACAGTTCATACATAGTCGTTGTCTTCAAGCTGTGGATCGCGGTGTGACAGAAAATAGTTATTTGTTAAGAATAAGTACTTACGGCTTTAGTGTATATTATCTTTGCTTACGGTCATAAATGGTGTGAGTCTGGTGACCTGATATCAAAGGTTTATCCTTTTTTAGGCACCAGTCTCTCACAAAAGATAAATTTGTACCAATTTTTAGGGTTCCGTAGCCAAATGGCAAAAAACGGAACCCTTATGGATTCGTCATGTCTGTCTGTCTTTCCGTCCGTCCGTATGTCACAGCCACTTTTTTCCGAAACTTTAAGAACTATACTGTTGAAACTTGGTAAGTGGATGTATTCTGTGAACCGCATTAAGATTTTCACACAAAAATAGAAAAAAAAACAATAAATTTTGGGGGTAAAATAAATAATACTTGGAACTGAAACTCAAAAAAAAAAATTTCATCAAACCCATACGTGTGGGGGTATCTATAGATAGGTCTTCAAAAATTATATTGAGGTTTCTAATATCATTTTTTTCTAAACTGAATAGTTTGCGCGAGAGACACTTCCAAAGTGTTAAAATGTGTCCGTCCGTCCCCTGATGATGAACCTGATGATGATGAATGTTTATACATATAAGAGACACCGTTATCTTGTCATTATGACGTCGCTTAAGGGGTATTAGAGGATAAAATAACACAGATTCATAAACTATGTGGCTAATGGGAATTTTTGGGGTTACTTTTTGCTCTTTACTTGATTTTACTTTTAAAATATTTACATAGAAAGCAAAACGGTATTCTGTGAATTTTCATTAATTTCAGTACTGTCAACTTTCCGCGATACTAAATCTGAATATGAAACTCTGCCATCTTATATCCTATCTCCACTTCATAGCGACGTGAGTCTACCATACAAAGTAATGTCTTCCTTTCAACTAAAGTTCAATAAAGTCCCCTTTATAAAGGAAAGTAAGGCCAATCTATTACTTTTACGAGTGCATTCCAAAGATTAGTTAATAGTTACTATACAATGTTTCTCACGTGTTCACTCGCCTCGGTGCAAGCTCACTTTCACTATTGAGTGAGATGTCCACGCTGTGGTTCATTGTCCATTGTCCACGCGAGCATTAAGTTACTATGTGTATCTGTGGTTACTATGTCACGGGTATATGCCGTACAGTTCACGACGGCTCGCCCCACTCTTTCATTGTAGTCGTTATATTGTTACTTCTATCGGTAATTCATTTTAGAAATGATTAGTGAAATGGGCCAAGTCTTATTCTTAGACGGGGCGATCAGTTTCTGCCCATTTTCATTATAGTAGGAGTTTTATGTGAATCTCTTCATTAGTTACTAAAATATAATTTGGTTGCCCCATACTGGGCGGCGAGGCTACTTGACTGCATGCAGTCGTATCCACTGCCCTAGCGACGGAGAGCCCCACCGGTCAGCCAGTTCAGGACCCTGTTGGGGGCATCATAGAGGCATCATCATCACCATTTCCGCACGATGGCATCAAAACCATCAATCTATGCCAGCGATATATGTATATTGTGAGTGCCTCGGACAAGTCGGTGATCACTTCCGGTATTAAACCTATTGATCACTGAGATATCTTCAACTATAGACCTATTCGTCATGATGAAGTCAACCTCGTTCCTGGTCACTGTGTCAGGGCTTCGCCATGTCCACTTCCTATGGGGCGGGGCTTCTTCTTGAAGTTTTGCTTCTTCTTAAAAGTCAGAAAATATTCTTCGAGTTTCTTTAAAGGTAATGTAAGTTAGACCCGAGCTATGACTACGTCGCTGTTATTGAACTCTGTTTGCAATCACTGGTGAATGCTCACAACGCAACGGATGTAGTTGTTTTGAACTATTTGATACATCTACTGATAAAGATGAGTGACCTGCTGAGTTCTCATACATTATGCATGCTTTAAGTTATGCATTTTTAATTGATACGTATAATTACATAATGCGGAACCGCGAATGTGTGAAGTCATTTAAGGCTAGTTAGAAGTCATTAATCAGCATCAACAACTTTTAAAAAGTCTACTTCTGGACCAGGCCAGTTAGGATTGTATTCGTGAGGCTGAGAGTTCAAACTCGGGCACATTCCAATGAGTTTTTCTGAACTTCATCATCAGGTTATTTTTGTCTCCACTGCAGCACAACCCTCTCTTATCTGCCGGGGACAGACGGAGGATTTGGCCTACACTTCCCGCGCTGGCCAGACGGGTTGGGGAGGCCTGATTGATGTTTTATAATGTATTCCCTTAGTCGCCTTGTACGACATCCACGGGAAGAAGTTGGAGTGCTCCTATTCTACTCTACCGGAAACCACACGGCAATAGGCATTCTAGTTGTGTATCGGAAAGCGATATATATCAAGCCAACCTATATTAGTCGAGGCGTGAAGGGGAGTGCACTGGATGAAAGGACGCGGACAGGCGCGCGTCGGCGCGTCTATTTCAACAGCCATAATAAATGAGCGTTTATGCATGAAGCTCAACTCTTATTCTACCAGACTGGTGGTCTGAAATCATAGTGTGAATTCCACTAGGCCCTTGTGCTGGACTATGGTTCGCACTGAGTGTGAGTTAACCCTTGGTTTCAACTGGAAGTCTGATAATGATGAATTAACGTGAACTCGAAATGTGAAGTAAAAGCTGAACACTTCAAGGGCTTATTTCTTCCCAATCATGATTTACTTAAAAAAATTATCATGTTATAAAAAAATTCTTTCTTTCTAAACGTATAAACAGCATACCTACAAGATAATAAATGTTATGTAAAGTGTTTATTGTTAATGGGGGGATTAACACTGACCTCACAGGTTTCTAACAGGTGGGGTACTGCTTGTGGACAGGCCTACTGAAGCAGGCTTTATCACGCGGGGTCAGCGACCGATCTATTACGTGTGTATCGTTTCACTTTCGATAGGCGGCCGGCCGTTTGGTCGGCGCAGGCGCATAGGCCGGGAGCTGGCCGTCGATATACTATTCTGTAATCGATTTTCTAATCCTAATATTTTTCGGTTTTGATCTTGATCATAAAGGAGAATGCTCAAGAGTGGGCCTAAGATGCGTATTGGTCTGAATTATGAATCCCTTCAATTTTTTTAAGCTAATGGAATAGGGAGTTTAAAAACAATGTATAATAAAAAAAGTGATACCGAAAAATTATTCAAGGTAAAATATACGTATAGTTAGTTATTTATTGGATACCCGACCTGTCTCTGAGCGCTTGGAATCAGCGGCGGCTTTAAAATAAAGTGAGATTGTCCTTTGATCAACACATTTACAACAATTATAATTAAACATCTGAATTAGCGTGCGATAAATGGATTAGATAATATATTATATAGGTTTCATACGATACATCTTTGTCTACCATAGCACAAAAGAATAAATCAATTATAATTCCTATTTTTTTAATAATAAAATACAAACATTTATAATTTTCATTATAAACATCAAAATACAAAAATACCGAGTTGGTATTAAGTCGTTGGCTCCCGGTCTAGAACACCGACTCATCGACCGCAGTTGCGGCTGTCAGGCAGGCTATTAATTGCAGGTTACATATTTGTATATATTTGAAAGCGAACGAAAGCTTTACGTCGGAAATGTTTTGAATATTCAAATCAATTATAAATGTGTCTGAATAGTAATTATTGTGTTCACTTTGATTAGGCCTAATTGCAATACTGCGGTTAGGTCAACGATCTCTATGTACTACTTACTAGATGGAGCGTTCCAAACAAGTGCTCTGTTCCACGCAACTGCGGCTCCGGGAGTCGCAACTCGGTTACATTCACAATGAAACTTGTGCAGTTACTACGCAGAACATTTAATTATTACTAAATATTGACGCTACGGGTAAATAGCGTAAATATTTAGTAAATAATTAAATGTTCTAAGTATAGTAACTACACAAGTTTCAAAGTGAATGTGAACGAGTTGCGGCTCGTTGCGTGGAGCACAGCGATTGTTTGGAACGCTCCATCTAGTAGTACATAGAGATCGTTAGGTTAGGTTTATTTTGATTTGGTTATAAAATCTAATTACGATGATGTTGACGACTGATGACGATTCATTAGACTTTTAATAACTCCTGAATAAAGGCCTTTTCATATAACATAGGATAGTAAGAAACGCAGGCTGCGGGGCAGCGCTAGCGGGACCCTGATGATGATAGGCGAGAGGTTCGACAATATTAACTTGTTATGTAAAGAAACTAGATAATAAGTTTACTAGTATTAAGACTTTTTCTAATACTATAGACAGATGTATGTCTGAATTAAATAAATAGTAATAATCAACCACTGGGTCTTGACTACGCTGCTTGTCATTTTGAATAGTTAACCCGCATTGGTCGATTGTCACAGCGGATCCACATGGTCCGCCGTGTGAAGATATGGTTGGTATTGATGTTTATTTGATGATGTCCTCCTCGTCGCCCTTACAAGTCTGATTAAAAACGATTTCACAGATCTCTATAAAACCACACGTTTGTTTGTTTAAACTTTCTGATAAATATATATAAACCATTTGCCGTGTGGTTTCCGGTAGAGTAAAGTAGGACCACTCCAACTCTTCCCGTGGATGTCGTACAAGGCGACTAAGGGAATACATTATAAAACGTCAATCAGGCCTCCCCAACCCGTCTGGCCAGCGCGGGGAGTGTAGGCCGAATCCTCCGTCTGTCTCCGGCAGATGAGAGAGGGTTGTGCTCCTGCAGTGGAGACAAAAATAACCTGATGATGATGATATATAAATCAAAACTCGAAACTTCGTTAAATTACGAACGTCATTTATCGCAATTTCCTTTAACTACATCTTAACAAGGCTCATTAGGTACCAAAGTCGTAAATACTTCAAAGCTTACTCAGTTATAACTTGTAACGGTTAAGTAATCAACATTTCACACACCTGTCAGTCGTTCGGTACACACGGCACCGCTAGGGGTCGATTACGGTCTCCATTTCTTTTGCACAAAAAATGCGGTCGGACCAGTGAGTCGAGGCTGCGCCCGCGCCGAACGAAAGCGAGTCTTTCGCAAACCTTTCGGCGACCGGTCCCGGTTACATATTACGACATGGAGCGCCAAATTAAATGTTGGCTTTGATGTTGTGACGGCTCTTATATCACTAAGAGTTATTGCTCGCATCTTATAACCTTACGGCTACTGTAGGGTGCTACTACAGAGCTGTTATACCACTCTCTAATACTAATATAGAATAAAATACCCTTCTATTGCAATTGTAGTGCCACTGAAGCACCCTCGGAGCTATAAGTGCTTCTCTATTTCATAATTTATTTATTTTGGTGTTAATGTGTACGTCAAGCAGAAATTAAATAATAAATATTAATATGGTAAATTAATTAAATAAAATACAAAATATTGTCACGCCTACATGGTCATAATTATCATCAATACAAATTTCTTTATTTACTACACAAATTATTTTTGTGAAGTCTGGTGCCTGAACTAGGTTACATAGTAATCTGTACATACAGGTCGCCAGGCTTCAACTCCGGACCGTGTTAACATAGTGGTAAGTATTAGTATTCCTCATATCAGCCCGTAGACGTCCACTGCTGGACATAGGCCTTCCCCAACGAACGCCACACGTAAATTCATCGATTGCATTTCTATTCATTAAAATTAACACCTTAAGCTCTACACCAGCTCTTAGGACTAACGCTATACCGCCAAAGAGGATTCTTCTATATTGGCGGTATAGCGTTAGTCCTAAGAGCTGGCATCGCACTAAGAATAAGTTACATTAGAGCTATAATAAAGGAGTTAAAATTAACATCTTAAGCTCTATACCATAGTTTTATATTATTTGATATCGTATGTACTTTTTAATGTGTTGTGTAACTGTAGATGTTAAGTTAGTAATTACGCTGTAATGCTAGAATTTTGTAAATTGTGAAACCTCTTTTTGGTCTGCAGATTTATTAATTGCAACTTCATGTAATTCAAAATTGTGTGCCGTAAGGTTTTCAAATATATAAATTAAATTAAAATTAAGTCATTGTTGTTGTTCCCAGGTGGCTGCAGTAGGGCCCTGCGCACGCGCACTTCGGTTTGTCAAACGTACGTGACCGCCGGGCGGCGCGCGAGGCGCTTTACGAAAGGTAAGCATTGCACTAAGACTTAACCTGGGGATACATAGTTGTCAAAAGAAAATTGCAAAAAAAACTTGATATTTATTCATTTTAAAATGATACGTTGATGTTGAACCTCGATATGGCGCGGACGAAATATAGTGGGAGTAACATTTGACATTTTAATGACTCATTAATAATGACTCATGAAATGAAATATTGAGATAAACAACACTAGCAAGAAGACCTTATAAATTTTCCACTATAGGTATTCACTCAGATATGCTATCTATGGAGCTTTTTAGGCCATTCTTAAATACAATTTTATTAAAAACCCCATCAAATAGGGACGGCAGACTATTCGGTACCGAAAAAACAACTCAGTCGCTGCAAGGTGTAGAGCACGGGGCGCGGACGGGAGAAAAAATCAAATGAAACCATAACTACGGTTAAATAAAGATTAAATTGCGGTAACAAAATAGAAAACGGTTAAATTTACATTACTTACCGGGTAACTTAAATATAACCGTATCGAAGTATAAAGATTTGAAATAAGTTCTAACCCTTATCGCATATGACTTTATAAAACTACCATTATTTTCGGATTATTAAATACCTACACTAACTTCGAGAGGTTTCTAAGTAATGCCCTTACAAACAAAGTACCTACACGTATTATTAAATATTCTATTATTAACTATTATATTTAATTTAATTTGTGATAATTTAATTCCAAGTGTATTTTTATTTTAATATTATATACTGACATAGACAGTATGTTATATACTATGACATTATTTTAATTGTTGACATTGTAATTTATATTTTGTATATTATATATCATCCCTTTTACCATATTAGAATGACATGTAAAATTGATTTTTTAAGATGTAAAAATGAAATAAATAAATCTAATCTAATCTATGCCTACACATAGCTGAATTGTATCTTAATTTCCTAATCAAATAACTAAAAGAACAAAAACAATAAAATATTGCAGTAACGTTCTTGTGTAACTAGTACTAAGTACCAGTAACACTATCGGTTACTGATCGTTACTTTTCGACACCGTTTATACTTCAGAAATGTTTGATACCGCGTTTTTCGTAACATGAAACCGCTTGTGTGCAACTTCTCAATAATATATGTGAAATTTAACGCTTTGCTCAATGAGCATTTTTTAAAACTTTACTCAGCTTATTTTAAGTTATATAACATTTAAGTAATCGATTGTTTCATATTAAATTGTTTAGTTAAATAAATGTCTTGCGACAAATTATCTTCCGTGATAAGTTCAGTACAATAACGCGCTCAGAATGTTGTTGGGGCTGTCGAGGAACTGCAGCGCATCAGGCATGTTTGCTGAAGCTCGTGTCGATGGCTTTCTTGCCATCTTGAGAAAGAGAGCCGCCTCGATGCTAGGCACCGACAGTATCCTACGCGTTATAGCGAGCGAGTCCACTGTCCCATACACGTCGATAAATAGTCAAATTTGTAATATACACGTCCTTACCTATATTCCCATCTCCTATTTCCCCCGCCCCGATCCCTGTCCCGTCCGTCAATCCAAGGTCTGCCGTGCCGATGGATGCGTGTCCAGGGGCTAGCCTGGTCGTAAGCGTGCCGACATCCCGGAGCTGGGCGAACTCCGTGCAGAATTAGCCTTACCGAGTCATGCGAGTCTGATGAGGTAGACAATTATTTCTCTAACTAACCGTGGTATCACACGGAGGCGACGATGTTGTTCGCCACAAATGACGAGGCGAAAACTGGCGATACATTGTCTCTGCCTACCCCTCTGGGACCAAGATAAAATGAACAAACACAGTATAAAAGATTCTACTAACAACAATATGGACAAAGACTGACATAAATTATTGAATTTGAAATTAAAATGCAGAGTAATCGTTTATTACACCTATTCTCATTTCGAGTTTAGAATTTTCTAATTTTTAAACAAAAGCTATCACAATCTAGTTGTCGCAACCCACATAGCGACCTCGCCCCGTGGGAGAGGGAGAACAAACAAACACGCACGAATACAGCAGCAATGAGAACTGCATTGTGCCATTGTTAGCTCTGTATGTGTGACAGTGTGTCGCGGGCGATCCGTCAACTCGGCGCATTCGCCAAGTGCCTGGCAAATTGCGATTAATTGCGATTACTCGTGATTTGCTCAGTAGGTAATTAGGTAACCCACATGTTTTGTTTCTTTTCCGATAGGTATGCGGCTTTCAATTCTTTCTCTTCAGGTAGGCGGATGCGATTTTATTTCTTTGTGAAACTATGCTGACTAAAATATTGTAAAAATAAGTCAACAAAGTCGCAAAAAGGAGGAAACCAATACTGATGTTTTTTTTAAGTATGTAAGTATACGCAGGGTGGGACTCCTCGCCTCCAGATGAACCGACGACCTGAAGAAGTGGTCGTAAGCTACTGGATGCGGAGGTGTGGTGGCGTTCATAGGGGAAGGCCTATGTCCAGTAGTGGACGTCTAAGAGCTTATATGAAGTACTTATGTCAGATTCTTATCTACTAGCAGTAGAGACATGGGACCTAGACCAGTAGAAATTTAACATATATGTCTCAAAGTTCATATCAATCGGTCTAGTAGTTTTTGAGTTATCCGCCGGACATACAGACAAAAAGCTTCGCTACCAGGGATTGATATCCGTTTTGATAGAACCCTAAAACGTGAATGAGTTATTCCACTAGCATACGTTTTCTGTACTCAATTCCCCGAAAGATCCTCTGGTTCTTGTTATTTTGTTAAAAAGTTTAATTGTATAAACGCCAGTAAGCAATGGACACGTACAAAATATCATTATCAGGTTATTTTTTGTCTTCACTGCAGGAGCACAACCCTCACTCATCTGCTGGAGACAGACGGAGGATTTGGCTTACACTCCCCGCGCTGGCCAGACGGATTGGGGAGGCGTGATTGATGTTTTATAATGTATTCCCTTAGTCGGACTTCCTCTACCGGAAACCACATGGCAATTTGTGTTGAATTCCAGAGGCACAGTTCTAATTTTAACTTATCGTCATTGGAAAAGAAGACTGGTCATTTAATTTGGAATGAAACTCCACGTAATTGTTTTTAATTTATCTACCTACACCTACGTATATTATTATATTGTGCTCTTACACACTAATTTTTTAAATTATTCATTTTACATATCAAGAGCCAGTCATAATGTTACGGTAATATCGCAAGCATACTAATTTCAACTTGCGACGTAACATTAATTTTAGCAAAATATTTTAGTGAAATAGAAGCACCGAACTTTTTTACAACTTGTTCGTTTAAACGCTTTTTGCACCTTTATTAAAATGTTTTTGTAATTAGCATCTCAAATCTCTTTTGAGTGTGCGTCCGTCTGATAGTGTGCGTGATTAATATGCTAAATTGGACATTAACCTTATTATAACAACTTCACGACACAGAACCGGTGCCAAAGGGTGACGGGGGGCATAAGCCCCTGAATAAATAGTATATAAATACTTCCTAAATCCATGTTGGTAAAGGATCCTATTGTGGGAATATCCTTGCTTGGAAATTGAACATGTCACCATAAAAATAACTTTTACAGAAATATAAACTGCCCAGCTTAAGAACACTGAAGGTTTGTCAGTGCACTGGCTGATCCTAAATGACATTAGATGGTGTACCGAAGTAGAGTGTAGAGTCGTAGAATACTTAATAATACTCCGACGTGGTAATACTAATTTGATTTTGCTGTGAGAGTCCCTTTCAAGTACTTGTATATTCTTTTTCCGAACAGTAAATAGCGTTCATTTGGAATGGAATTCACACTGCTCTTGGAGATCCATATTTCTGACTGAAGGCTTCAGTATCTGGTATAAATAGCTAAAACGATAGACATAACTATGTATTTTAATGGCTTATTTGAAAATCTAATGGCCTTGTGTAATAAATAATATGATATCGTATTATCATATACTTTAAACTGCCAGTGGTCTACAAAATGCGGATGAACTATTAAAAATAGTATAGCCATAAGTGAGATCATTGATCAGAGATAATCACATATCTGATCTGCACTCTCTTGGTAATAATATTAAATATGACATATATACATATACAATACACTTGTCTAATCCCAAACTAGGACTTCCTCCTGTGCTATGGGATATAAAAAAGGATAGTACCATTCACAAATATAACATCATATATTATATATTTCTCTGGCATAATATTTTCTACTCAAAGGTTGTCTGGAAGAAATCGCTTAAAGCGATAAGACCGCCTAAATTGTACTACTTGTAACTTTTATAATGTGTAACTGTGTTTGTTTGTGCAATAAAGTGTATTGTATTGTATCATCCAAACCGGGACCAACTTGTACAAATTGTACAAAGTTGTCTGTCCGCAGTGGGAATCGAACCCACGACCTCTGGCGCTCGAGTTCAATGACCAATCCACTAGACCAACGAGGTGGTGACTTAAGAAATTAAATAAATCACCTTTCGCGTAATGAAAAGTTAGTGTTGTGGGGCCCCAAAAATTTATCACTAAGGCCGGCCCTGGACCCAAATGAATTAAAGATAGGTACCTGAACGATGATTACCTCTTATCCGCCCGGTGTGTTCCGAGTAACACTTTCGCTGGCGACTTTCTCACGCTATTTTAATTATTGCTTACAACTCTTTTGCCTAGATGCTGTAAAGTAATTAAAAATATTTTAATAAAATAAATAGAGATAATTGTTTTATTGATGCACATTTAAAGATCTGAGAATGACATAGAAAGCAAACTGACACTTAAATTTTTTTTTATTCATCAAGTCATCATGTCAGCCCCTAGAAGTCCACTGCTGGACATAGGCCTCTCCCAATGAACGCCACCACACCCGGTCCTCCGGCCTCCGCATCCAGCCGCTACCGGCCACCCTCTTTAGGACGTCGGTCCACCTGGCTCTTTTATTAAAGATAGTAAATTATTTCTAAAAATAAATTAGTACACCGAGGCACTAATTATTCAATTTAGTCCTAAACTAGAACTCCAAAGTCTGATATCGTCATCAGCCGAAATACGTGATAGAGATTTAACATAATCTCCACGCTTGGCGGGCGGATTGGTGATCGCAGTAATGATCTTAATATGTACAGGAGAACGCTGCTACCCGTCCCTGGGGCAATCCCTTAGTCGCCTTGACGACAGCCAAGAAAATATTGGGGGTGGCCCCATTCTAAGCCGGGGTCACTCGGCTAGGCCACGATATTTCTTTTATATAATTACATACATACATACATACATAATGCTCACGCCTTGGTCCCAGAGGGTAGGCAGAGACACATTGCCACCTGACAAACGTTGCAAAGCGACTTTCTTCACCCGCGTTTCACCCCGTGATACCCCTTGGCGTGATGTGAGGCGAACAACATCGCCGTCTCCGTGTTGAGACACGTTGTGGTACCTAGGGATATAATTGTCCACCTACGGAATATATATAATTTAATAAATTTATTCAAACAACATTTTATTCAGAAAATATGTTCACAATTTCGTGAGAAAAATGAAGAGGGAGTCTCTTCATTTTTATTACATACTAGCTGTTGTCCGCGACTTCGTTCGCGTGGAAAAATTAACATCACAAATTATTATGTATTTCCCGTAGAAATGATATGTTTTTCGGAATAAAAACTATCCTGTGTCCTATTCCAGGACCTAACCTATCCGGTGCCAAGTTTCATCCCGACCCGTCCAGTGGTTGAAGCGTGATTGAGTAACAAACATCAAAACTTTCGCATTTATAATATTAAGTGGGATTGAATAATACCACTTTACTTTTCGCAGCTTATTTCTCAACATGCTATCTCTTACTATAAAATTCCTAAGTCACAGACAAAATAAACGACAACACCGTCAATATTAAGTAGGTAGTTGGTAGGAAGGCGAGAGATAGTGTTTCAGAGAAATGCAGCGGCTGGACGCAGCGGTGGACAGGTGCAGGTGATCAATTAGCGGGAGCGATGCGGGAGATTACAGCGCGTGCGGCGCTGCGGAGACCTAGCAGGGTGAGGGACGAGCGCTGAGCGGGGCAGGAATGTTCATAGGTTTTAAAATTTATTTCTTCGGGCAACCTGCAGGTGATTGATTTTGTAATCAAAATTTACCATGACATTTTGGTAAATAAAGTGCTTCGGACGGAGCAGGTCAGATTATTCGAAGGACGGTCTAATAATGTGCCGTTTGGTTTCCGGTAGAGTAGAATAGGACCACTCCAACTCTTCCCGTGGATGTCGTACAAGGCGACTAAGGGAATACATTATAAAACATCAATCAGGCCTCCCCAACCCGTCTGGCCAGCGCGGGGAGTGTAGGCCAAATCCTCCGTCTGTCTCCGGCAGATGAGAGAGGGTTGTGCTCCTGCAGTGGAGACAATAATAACCTGATGATGGTCTAATAATACCCCCACACAAAAACTCCTACATCCACACACACTACACTCATTACTACTCACATCATTAAATTCCTTATTTCTAATTAAAATCCTTATTTTCTATTTAGGCTGATCTATAAGCAAAATAACTTAGCTGTTACTTAAATTGGAATAATATGTTACACGGTCCGGAGTATGTACAGGTATGTACAGGTTTCTATGTAACCTGGTTCAGGCAACAGACTTAGAAAAAATAATTTGTGGAGTAAATAAAGAAATGTGTATTTGTATTTGTTTCTTCTTAGGTCAGACTTGGAGTTGGTCAGATTTTGAACATCGAGCATACTCCGTAAGCATTTCTGTTTGAATCCGTAAACCAAAAAGCTATTTATTACTCTCTAAGGGGTAATAGGGAAAAGCTATTTGACATGTCGGGATATAAGCATTTAATCATATATCAACATTCTTTCTTTATATCCGCCCTTCTCCCTTACGATTTTCACTAGCTATAAGAGTACGTGGAAGAAATCGCTAAAAGAAATAAGGCCGCTACTTGTGACCCTGATCACCTGGTGATCTGTACAACAGGTACTTGCCTAGTTCAGATACCAGTCTCTCACAAGGCAAATGCTGTCCTTAGTTATATTGTTAAGTCTAGCATAATATTCCTCCTGTATGTATTTACCTTGTGAGAAGAATATTTAGTATACAATTTATATATAGAATAAATAGTTTACAACAATGTATATTTATTCATTATTTCTAATTATATTCTGAGTCATCAGTTTCTTATTAGGTTAGATTCGGAGTTGGTCAGATTCTCCGCATTATCCACACGTCGTCGCTCGCACGCATCGGTTCTACTCCCGGATTATCGGATGTTCATCGCGTTGTGCCGCTTACTCGTGCGAGCGAGTGTAATAATAAATTATCTTACGATAAGTTGTGTGAAGTGACCTGACGTGTGCAACCGACTTATAGTTTTAGATTGTTTCTGTTTGTATGTAGTATATTACATTGTATGTGTTTGTTTACAGATAATAAATGAGTTTAGAAACCCGCTTACTCTTGTAACTTGTGGCGCACTACTGAAGATATACGCGACTCCTCCAATCACTCGATGTTTGAGTGGCACAGATCGCTTCTAGCGATATGTCCCTGTATGTGCACTAAGTTAAAACATTTAAAAACAGAACAGCAAGGCAACTGCCATCTCGGAGCGCGGCAATTATCAATACATTCAATCTGAAAATCAATACAGTCGTATGACTATTTACAGTCTATACAGACTGAAATATTTACAGTCTGTATAACCTGTAAATATTTTTATTATATAATTTGAAGTTTTACAGTGAGGATCAGTAAAGCTAGAGAACGGCGTTTATTATGACTTGCTAATTATTTATCTTTTTAAAATATTGAAATCGGATCAGTTGTTACAAAGTTATTGAGTGAATTCATTTGATTGCTGTGAGCTCATTTTTGGTCGTATGACAAAAATAATTACACCAATGTTTAGGATTTTTCATGTACTACAATACTCCATTCAAAACAAAAATACTCGTTGATCCTCATTTCCGTGGTACAGTGGTGGTATGTGGTATAAAGATTTGTTATCTCAATATCTATTTTCGTTTGTACCAGAGCAAAAACTACATAAATCCTACTTGTTTTACTGACTCCATCTTGTCATCATCATCAGCCTGAAATAGTCCACTGCTGAACATAGGCCACTCCCAAGGTGTGTTTGAACTCGACCTCGGTTCCAGTCACTGCCGCCCTACGCAGATCGTCGCTCCATCTAGCAAGGGCTCCACTCGAGAACTTGTTTACCTCAGTGGTATTCGGTTCTCTGACAGATGTGACCAGCCCATTGCCACTTAAACGTGCTAACTTTTTTGAGCTATGTCGAAAGCTTTAGTTCTCTGGCGGATCACCAATCTGCCATCATACCATCCGCCATCTCGTCAATATTGCGGACATCTAAATTTAAACTTTGTTATCATCATCATCAGGTTATTGTCGTCTCCACTGCAGGAGCATCACCCTCTCTCATCTGCCGGAGACAGACGGAGGATTTGGCCTACACTCCTCGCGCTGGACAGACGGGTTCGGGAGGCCTGACTGATGTTTTATAATGTATTCCCTTAGTCGCCTTGTACGACATCCACGGGAAGAGTTGGAGTGGTCCTATTCTACTCTACCGGAAACCACTAACTAACTGACTAACTGAAAGAAATAACAACTTTGTTATAAACAAATACAATTTCACTAATTTCCTGCTTGTAGTTTTCTTTACTATTACAATTCAAAGTAATACATTATTTGTACAGAAAACTGAAGTCTAAAGGCGTAGACCCTAACGGCGAAGACGCCATCAGATCGATGACATAATTGCAATCAAATGCAAATGTAGCGGAAGCGGTCATGCCCGGTGGCTGCACATTGTGCAAGGCGGCTCGCAGAATGCGCGCGCGCAGGTAACTGTATCTCGCGGTACGTACGCTCACCCCGGGAAATAGTTCATCAGATGCAAACGAAAATTGTGTGCATCTCTAAAATCATCTCAGCGTCATCTGTAAATTGAAAATATTTGGATAAAAATTAATTGGAGCTGAAGGATTAGTGATATAATGAATTAAGATTATTTTAAACTTTTTGTCTGTTTGTTTATCCATAAAAAAACTACTGACACAATTCTGATAAATATTTAAATGCTTTATCTTGGAGTAACATTCAGTCTTTATTTTAATTTTTTTTTTTTCAATTGGCCCACGCTGAAATTATATGAATTTACGGTTTCAAAAATAATGTAAGAGAAGGGAGGGGTAAATAAGGGGTGGAATGAGTTAGGGAGGGAGGTATTTTTTCACTTTTATTTGACCGTTTCAAAGGCTAGGAGAAAGTATCAGTACTTATTTCCGTGGACTGCGCAGGCACAGCTTGTCTTCTCTAAAATTGTCGAAAAGTTTTTTTTTATTTCTCTTTACAGTTCAACGGTTTCGACAAAAATTCGTTTACCGTACTGGCCATCTAAATCTACCATAAAACTCGAAAGTATGAATTCCAAACAATGCATTTTTAATACAGCTAGCACCTGCATTCGATTTTCGCCCATAAGGTGATGAACAACTTATTGGGGTGAGTGTACCTAGATAGTTGCTGGTAATGAAAATTATATCATACCGGCGAATGGTAATCGCCGAGGAATGATTGGTATTATGAAAGTAGGCGGTTATTAGAGTAGACATTTTTGGATTTGTTCCGCGGGTTTTAGACGTGAATTAATATAATTTAAACGTTGCTCGACGCTTTGGCCGTTGCACTAGAAAATGTCAACTTCAATGATTAAATGCGAGTGTCACATTATTATGTTGCAGGAGTCGTACCATATTAAGTATTAATAATATTAATAAATCGTTTATTATCAGACAACTTGGCCCATAGATAAATACCTTAACCTAGAAATACTTACATTATTATAACCTTAATTAACATTGATTTTTGATTGAGTATTCTATGATCGCATAAAATCTACACTATATACTAATATACATACATACATACATACATAATGCTCACGCCTTGGTCCCAGAGGGGTAGGCAGAGACGATGTATCGCCACTTCGCGCAATACACACTAATATTAATATATTAATTACATGATTTTAATTTTCACTAAAACAGGTACATGAATGGTATAACTGTCTTTACCAAGGTTATTGTTATTGATACACAAGTTTTTTCATCATCAGCTGAATTACGATCACTAGGTGGCCTTAACACTTTTAGCGATTTCTCCCAGACAACTTTACCTTATTTATTGGTCACATTGGTAAAAAATATGGTTCTAAAGTATAACAAAAGTGAATTGTTAATTCACTTTTGTTATACTTCTGCTGAAACACTTCTGAAAAGCTATCGTCCATTCATACTAATATCCTTATCAGCTGCGATCTAGCGCCGCGTACCCTTGAACCGTGCAACTATAATTGCATAATGGTCGAGTTGAATGCGCCATTAGGCGAGTGGCGAAGTGGCGAAAACACAATAGACCTGCGCCCGCGCCGCGCGCCGCCAGAACAATGCGCGAGCGACGCCGCGGGCGCAGACACCTGGAGATGCGATGTGGCGCGCTGGAAGCCAGATGGAGGTGGTAGGAGTTCGAAGGAGTTTGTACGTAGCCATGGACTAGGCCAAAGCAGACAACAACAAAATGTGGTAGCTACAATGCATTATCATAAGTCATCTCATAACTTTTGATTGAGTGAACCGATTGCTGTCAAATAAACACTAAACCTTGCTCCAAGTTAAGCCCTATATTTGTCTAAAAAATCATCAGAATTGGTTAAGTAGTTTTCACGTGATGCATGCACAAACAAACACATAAACAGACCAAAATTCCAAAAAATGTCTTACTGTATTATATTACTTATCCCTTCCAAATATATTTTTTCATATATTTTCTGAAAGGCAGCTTATAGCTGGTGCTTCCATATCGTCGACTTGGTTCTACAGTGTTTTTGGCAAATGTTCCATCTGTGTTCCAAAATATGGGGACATCCGTTATACCTAATCAAGAATAACCACCGCATCCGGAGTCCCTTTAGCGCCACGCCGCACAAGTCACCCCCACCCTCGCGGTGTGTACAGCAGCACGAGGCCACATCTGCTGCAGACTCCTCGGGAATTATTGGATGGCTGCGTGCACAGAGCCCCCGCTCTTCGTCGCTTTTTATGACAGGCAGGAGTTACCTTGTACTCATCCGTTGCCTCAGGAAACTATATCTAGTAAAACCTCGACACCTATCTCTCAAAATAGGACTAGGTGATTTCATCATCATCATCATCATCATCATGTCAGCCTTTAGACGTCCACTGCTGGACATATGCCTTCCCCAATGAACGCCACCACACCCGGTCCTCCGCCCTCCGCATCCAGCCGCTTCCGGCCACCTTCTTTAGGTCGTCGGTCCATCTGGCTATACTAGGTGATTTATTGTTTTATAATACGATTAGATTGCATATTCTACGGTTTTTTCCGATTTCCATGTAAATACTCCTCATACAACATAAAATATTATTTTTAAAAAATTACAAAAAGTCTTTCTTATTTTCCTTCAGAAAGGTTGCCTGGAAGAGATCGCTTTAAGCGATAAGGCCGCCTTTGTAAACTTTCTAAAAACCTGTACCTATTTTATTGTTATATTTAATTTGTGTGCAATAAAGAGTTTATCTATCTATCTATCTATCTAAAAGCTTTAAGCTTTATTTCTATATTTATAAAGTTCACAAATTACAAATAACATATAAATTCTTAAAAAAAATTATACTTTAGTGAAATTTAATTGATTACAATAGTACATATTTCACGGTGACCTGATTTGCCGTATCCACGGCTCCCATACAGCCTTGAAGGCGAAGAGGTTAGCTATTAGACCGTTTGGTAGACAATACGCGCGATGGGAGATTGTGTCCATTGTTCGGACAGCCGCCGGCCGCTGATGCGCCCAAAGAAATACCGAGGAGACCACACCGGCCACCACACGACGTGCTGGTATGGTACCACCATCTGAATATGACAACAAGTGGTCGGAATTAGGTAGATTATGGTTAGATGTATGTACTTGCGAGGGAAATATATCAAGGTAGATTAACATAGTCATTCATTTTAACGGAATTTTATTAATTGATGTAACGTTCTTTTTCTATTTTCTTTTTTTCATTTTATTTATTAGGTTACCAACAGGATGTACATCAATTGTTGCTTAGGGGAATCTTACAATTGTACATTGGCCAGATGCCACCCCAATTATAGGCAACGACAGCATGCCTAGTTTGTGTTAGGTTAGTTAAAATTATACATACTAGTCTAATATTATTATACTTACATATATAGGATAGGATAGGATAGGATATAGGGTCCGATTTTAAACCGCAGACCTTTAAAATTTGACAGCGCTAAAATTGGTTTCGTCTTTATCTTCATAATAATGTGTGACAACAGTTTTAGTGCTGTCAAATTTTAACATTGTGCCTTCAGAATCGAGCCCATTAGTTAAATAAAATTAAGATTTTTAAAATGTTAATAAGTTACATGGTCAAAGTAATACACTGTAAATTAAAAAAAGTTAACATTTAAATTAATCACAAAACAAAATAAAACAGTTTAATAAAACAGTTTAACATATTTTCGTAGGAAAGAGGAAATTCTCATGGATACCACAGGATCCGAGCCAAGGGGCATGCCCGACTTTACTAGGGATCTTCCCAGTAACCTACGGACTAAAACCTGGCACTGCTTTCGCTTTACTTCAGAAAGGTAGTTTGCTTATTTAGGCATGTGCTCTGCGCTCTGCCTGTCTCTTTCGTCTTTCTCCCTTTTACCCATGATCCTGTACATCATTGTTGCACATTTGTCTCACTCCTCCTGGTTTCTGCCTATTAGAAGTAATTTCATTTGGCCCTCCCAACCTCGCGGTTACACGGGCCAATCCATTACAAATGTATTCGTCTTTTACATTTTTGACGTTTCTCCCTTCTGGGGCGTGACGTCACACCACATTTACTTCGTCGTCATCGGGCAGCTCAATTAGTTTTCTCCGCTTATGCCACGCCCTCGCGAAGTTCGCCCCTGAACTCACGAGATCAGCGAGGTTTCTGCCTATTAGGTTTTCTAGGCGTTTCTCTGAGCATATATTGACCACCTCGTTGGCCTAGTGGATTGGTCATTGTACTCGCATGCCAGAGGTCGTAGGTTCAATCCCACTGGGGACAAACAACTTTGTACAATTTGTACAAGTTGGTCCCTGTCTGGATGTTATATTTGTGAATTGTCCTATCCTTGTTTAATTTCCATAGCACAAGAGCAAATCTTAATTTGGGATTAGACAAGTGTACCTATGTATATTATGTAATATTTATTTATTTATTTATGTAACCTGTTATTGTCTAACCTAACGCCAAACCTGTGTAAATTTCTTCACCTTTTTCACCTACTTCACCTTTACATCGAATTCTCTTTCTTTCTTTAGCGATGTGTAATGTTAATATTTGTATTACTTACACTAGTTTAGTGCATAATTACCAATCTGAAAGATGTCTAATCCGAAAGCTGTCTAATCTGAAAAAAGTCAAATCTGAAAATTTTCCATATTTGAAAAATGACCATATCTTAGACATCTCTATCGAACTAATGAAATAATTTCTTAAAAACCAATTTATTTTAATAAAAGTGAAAAAAACTGCGGAAATAATGTTACTAATAAACAACGATCTCTATGTACTACTAGATGGAGCGTTCCAAACAATCGCTCTGTTCCACGCAAGTAGCCACAACTCTTTCACATTCACAATGAAACTTGTGCAGTTACTACGCAGAACATTTAATTATTACTAAATATTGACTACTAGACTAGACTAGCGATTGTTTGGAACGCTCCATCTAGTAGTACATAGAGATCGTTGCTAATAAATAATTACTACCAAAATTACCTTTGTAATTACTGTTCATCGATTCAAAAATGAAGAACATCCGTTTGAACTGAATATGATGAATAATCGTCCATTCTCATTTCAAGGAAAAGAAGCAACAGGTAATAGTAACCTTTGATTGCAATATAAAGTGTTAAATAGCGATTACACTTTCTTCGGACAACTCATTGCCCATTGTGTGATGTGATCGGCTAGCATAAGATTATCCCTACCCCTCCCTTTGTTGTAACTAACATGGATTTAATGGGGGACATGATTATGTAACTTTTGGTACCAAGATAGTCTGGTCAGGATGAGCTTTAACTCTTTTGTATGTGATTTTTAATCACAAGTACTTGCAAAGTCATGAGTATGTTTAATTTCTTAAGTTCGCCTTTTATTTGAGCTCTAACGTGTAGAGCTAAGGTTGAGTTTAGTTGCGTATTTCTAATTTTGTTGTCTTAATCCACGATTATTGTAATACAAATGGGTGTGAGTAATCGTTTTCAGATCTTTTGTGTGAGAAAATTACACGTATTTTTAATTATTAGATGCGTTTTAACTGAGATTAAAGAATACGTAACAAAATGGAGGCGTTGAACTTTAAGTTACTGGAGGTCAGAGGTAATGTTTTTCTATTATTAGGGTAACCTTAGGTTTTATAATAATAACCTTTACGAACAACTACAGCTATAAACTAAAATACAAATAGATTGATGTATTATTTAACAAAATCAAAGAAGCCGCGTGTTTGTTTTTATTCTTGACTAGCTGTGCCCGCGGCTCCGCTCGCGTGAACTACAGAATCCGCCCCCGTTCCTACTTCCGCTCCCGTTCTCTTCCCACTTCTACTTCCACTCCCACTCAGACTCGAGTCTATCAATATCCCAATTCCAACCCCAACCTCAACCCCATCCCTATCCCCAAAAACTAAATTTCAATCAATCCCATACTTATTATATTTCATTCAGTAGTTTTTGCGTGATGCGGTAACAAACATACATACAGACAGACAGACAAAAATTATAAAAAAAATTGTAGCTTCTATTGGCCCTATAAAGACCCCTCATAATATTTTTTTTAATTTCTCCTGTACAGACCTAGACCAGTTACAGTTTTATTATAAGTATAGATAGGTTTGCTTATCTTTAATTTGAGCTGATGCACGAGGTGGCACGCACTTACCCAGAAGATGCCTATTCACTCTTCCTTCAAAAAGATCCAAGTTGTACTTGTCCGGAAATACCCAAGCTGGCAGGGAGTTCCATTCCTTAGCAGTTCCCATTATGAACGAGGAAGCAAAACGCTTCGTGCGAGAGCGTGGTGTGTCTACTACATAAGGATGAAGTCCCTCTCCACCGCTAATGAGAATATGATTCCGTGTGGTTCCCGGCTTAGAATAAGGCCACCCCATTCTTCCCGTGGGTGTCGTTAAGGCGACGAAGGGATTGCACCTGGAACGGGAAGCAGTGATCATTACTGCGATCACAAAACAGCCTGCCAAGCGCGGTGATTATTGCAAATCACCCAATTGATTTCGTTCAGCAGTGGACGTATTTCGGCTGATGGTGATACGAAGTCATAAAAATACATAAAGTTTGTCCAACTTCAGTAATCGTTATTTATTATTTATAAATTTTATTTTATTTTATATATAAGAAAATCTTACAGCATTAAATATAAATTAAATAATTTGCTTAAAATAATTGGACACCAATTATAAGATTTCACATTTTAACAAAAAAAGAACTTAATAACAGCTGAACATAAAGATGTACAAAATAAAAACAAACGAACAACAATAGAACACATATAGGATAGTAGGGGGGGGGGGGGGGGGGAGGTGATTGTGTCTGTAGGTATGTGTGTGTGTGTGTGTGTGTGTGTGCGTGCGTGCCTATGTCAGACGCAGGGTTGGATAAAAAACAGTTTTATTTAATATAAAACATGTTTTAAACCATGTTTTAAACAATTTAAACAGTTTTAAACAATAAAAAACATGTTTTAAATAATAAAAACCATGTTTAAAACAGATGTTTTAAACATTTGGTTTAAAACATGCCAACCCTGTTCAGACGTGATCCTGCCCATCACTTGCCTTTTAAATGTTCCTGGTTTCAGGTTAAAAATATCGAGGTCCTGGAACATGACGTTATATGTATGACACTATTAATCTATTAGTCCACTGTTGGACATAGGTATACCTTCTCTAATGCCACGTGCATTCCACATCCAGTCGAATTTGAAATGTGTGTAAATACAGTGTTTTGAACTCTGTACTAACAGTTACTATCATTTTAAGTTTTGCGAGGGATTCCCACAAGACAAAAGCTTTGTTACGCATATATAAAAGCATCTTTGTCCGTCTGCCCGTATTTGTACATTTATGTTGTGACATTTTAAAATAATTACAGTGTATTGTACTGTGATTCTCATTGTGTTTTTTTAACAATTATAATGTGGAAAAATGCTCGTATAATAACACTTCTGCGCAATTATAAAAAGTTTTTCTAAACCGCGGTTAACATTAACATGTGGTTTTTTTTTTAATTTTAGTATTTTGTACAGTGTTTTTATTCAGTTAATAAATCTAATGTTTATGCAACAGCATCAATCAATCAAATATTCTTCATTGTGCACCAAAACATATAAAAAAATATATACAAGGATGAATTTAGTGTACAAAGATGCTTTCAGTGATTTCTTCCAGGCAACCTTCGGTTGGTGGCGAATTTGTTGAGGGGTGTAAGTAAATACTGAAATCAATTAAAGTAATTATCAGGGATCGGAGTTAGGTATATTTTTTTTGTATAAAAAATGTTTTATCATTTGTTTGTCATTTATTTATGTATAAACTCATACAGTAATATAAATATGGATATTCGACATAGCTTATTTAATAATCTATAATTTTTCTTCCACCTTTCACCTAACAGTAAAATAAAATATAAATAATATGAAATTATCTTTTGGGCAGCTGGCAGAGACTGGATGAGAAGAACCGAAGATCGGGTTCAGTGGCGCGCCTTGGGAGAGGCCTATGTCCAGCAGTAGGCTCTTACAGGCTGATGATGATGATGATCTTTTCTTAGGGTAACAATCAATTTTAATTCTGATTCTAATAATAATAAAATACAGGTACTTCAATATACTAAAAGCTGCATATCGTCCCGCGGAAATGCCTATGTTTTTACAGTAGGTACCTAGAGTTTTCCCAGTATAAAAAAATAAATAGCAAAAATATTTTTATTTATATAATAATAACATATAAGTACTTATCTAGGCTTTTTTACTAAACTTACTATGAAAATTTAACAAGAATAGGTTACAAGTTTGACATCAAAACCTGGACTAACTCGTGAAAATTGTAAAAAGTTGTCGCTCGATTCCAGGAACAGACACGAAGCTGACGAAGGATAAGGTAGTTCTAGCTAGCAAGTCTCAAAATTTTCTAGCTTTGACCATAACAGCAAGTTTTATTCATAGAACTAGCTGTGCCCGCGGCTCCGTTCGCGTGGACTACAGGTTCCGCTCCCATTCCCATGTTCGCTCCCTATCCCACTTCCACTCAGACTCTCAATCTCACTCTCAATCCCTCTCCCGCTGCCACCCCCCTTTTCCCACGCCCACGCCCACTCCCATTCCCACTACCAGCTCCAAATGTAGTCCAAACTCATCGCAATCTGAATAGTACGGAAAATGTGCAATATATTGCATACTAACCTTACCTACTAATATATTTGAAAACTAAAAATGTCCATATCTTTTGATTGAGTAAACCGATTACGATGAAATAAAGACTAAATGTTTAGTTAGGTTAAGCCCCATGTTTATGTGAAAAGTCCATCAAAATCCGTTCAGTAGTTTTTAAATGATGCGTGCACAAACTCACAGACAAACAGACAAACAGATAAAAATTTCAAAAATGATCGAAATGTGTTCCATTGCCCATTAGATGCCCAAATTTTTTTTTTGCAAATATCTTCAATGTACAGACACGCGAAGTTTACGATTTTATTTATTAGATTGCTAATGCCAATCAATAAACCTCTTCCTTACGTAACAAACCAAAACCAAAACAAACATGGAAATAATAAAGGTAGCATCAGACGAGTTTATTATCATAACGACGACATATTAATACATCACGTGGGTTGTATGCAGCCCACGCGCTGTCGGTGCGTGTGAAAGCACCTTATGACCGATGCCCGCTGCAGATATCGGATGTCAGTTTTATGAGCTTTTATTTATGTCTGTCATCTTTTTACTTTCGATTCGCTCAATCATCTTTTGCAGATGCTGGTTTTCTATGTGGAAGGGACTTGTAGTTAGATCTGGGGAAAGAATTAGAAGAGTGCGAGAGTTTGAGGTTTGTTACTCAGTCACGCTTGAACTACTGGACGGATCGGGATGAAAGTTGGTACACATCAGCGTTGCCAGTTTTTTTTTGCCAAGTCGGGATTTTGGAACTTTTTGAGTGAAAAAAGCGGGAATCTTTCGTCGAAAGCGGGACATAGTAAAAAAACGTATATAATCAAATGTTTTTGAATAATTATCTTTTTATGTAAATGCTACAATCTTTAAAAGTAGATAACTTATTGTTGCGAACTCGTCTTCTACAGATAAACCTCAATTTTGGTTTAGTTAGAAGACTAGAAATTTAAGATTATCTTATTGTTTTTTTCTTAATCAATAAAAAAAAAATTGAGTTCAAATTACGTTTACGTGACAATAGATAGCAAAAATATCCATAGAAAATGTATGTGTAAATGTACCCGCCCGCGCTTTCTCAGTACGCTGCACGCACGGACGAGTTATTCCCGAAAAGCGGGACCTAGCCTGTCCCGCGCGGGACATTTAATTTTGATTTAAAAATCGGGACGTCTGGCAACGCTGGTACACATATAGGTTAGGTCCTGGAATAGGACATAGGATAGTTTTTATACCGAAAACCGTCTCATTCCTACGGGAAATACATAATAATTTGTGGCGTTAAGTTGTCCACGCGGACGAAGTCGCGAGCAACAGCTAGTAGTTTTACTAACCGTGGGAGGATTATACTGAAAAGGCGCTTCTGGGTGGTCCTATTTCTGCTGCAATGCCAGCATTGTTGGACTTTGGTGTGAAGGGTAGGAGAGCCACTTCCTCTTCATGGATCAAATAAGTGATGTCTTCAAAAAGGCTGGGGTCCGCAGTGAGAAGAATAATAGGAGGTGCATTGGAAGGTTGATGAATGTGAGTGAGGCTAGTGAGGTGTATCAGGATCGCGCAAAGTGGCGGTCCATTGTCTCTGCCTACCCCTCTGGGACTAAGGCGTGAGCATTATGTATGAATGAGAGCCACTTATGTCCTTTGGACTGTTGTCCAAATATTGTAGGCTGATGGGCGGCGGCAGTAACCAATTTTCTTCAGGTACCGTCTGTTCAGACTATACAAAAATTTCAATGAACAATCAGGTCCTTTTCCCAAGGATTTAGATTAGGGGGGGGGGGGGGGGGGATATGTGTGATTTAACTTCCAGAAACGCACTTGGTAGAATAGGGCCACGTCAGTCTTCCCGTGGCTGTCGCAAAGACCGCTGTGATGAGATGTATTTTCAACCGACTTCAAAAAAGGAGGAGGTTCTCAATTCGACGGTATGTTTTTGTTGTTGTATTAATTTCACTTTTTATGAAAAGTCTGGTAACCAACGGGTATGGAGATTGAACCCTTAACTGGGCTTGCGCACTCGTAACTTAGCTACCAAGATTACAGAGTATGCTAATTTTATTACACTCTCATCGCTTCAGCCATCGCCGTTACACAACTGCGGAAAAAACGGATCCCATGGCTTGCTCCACCGGCATCTTTCCCATGGCTGTGACGTAACCAAGAAACCAAAGTGGAATGGCTCAATGCAAGGGAAAAGTGATTTAGTGTTCGAAAGATACAGGTTATTCTTTTTCGATCGAAGAAACCGAAACTAACTTTCAGCTTAACGTGTTTAGCATTAATTAATTTAGAAATAAAATGTTGCCGTGTGGTTTCCAGTAGAGTAGAATAGGACCACTCCAACTCTTCCCGTGGATGTCGTACAAGGCGACTAAGAGAATACATTATAAACATCAATCAGGCCTCCCCAACTCGTTTGACCAGCGCGGGGAGTGTAGGCCAAATCCTCCGTCTGTCTCCGGCAGATGAGAGAGGGTTGCGCTCCTGCAGTGGAGACAAAAATAACCTGATGATGAAATTGCATCGAACAAAATTATATTTAGGATGAGAAGCGACAAGGAACAATGATCGATCAGTAGGGATATAATGAAATACTTTTTTTTAATCTGCTATCCTACTGTTGGTTAACGAACTTCCCTCATTTCTTTCACTCCCTTCGGTCAGACCGTAAGCTTTGTTGACACAATTTGCTTGTAATGAGGTAAAGCGATGAAAATAATGATCATTTTATATATTAAATACTTTATAAAGTCTTTATACTGTCCTACAACTACACTCCCCGCGCTGGCCAGACGGGTTGGGGAGGCCTGATTGACGTTTTATAATGTATTCCCTTAGTCGCCTTGTACGACCACCACGGGAAGAGTTGGCCACTCCAATCCTGTTCTACTCTACCGGAAACTATACGGCAAATGCAACTTGTGTCAACAAATCTTACGGTCTGACCGAAGGAACTTGTCGAAAGTGCCGAAAGTCGAAACGAAACTTAATCGGATCGGACACTGTAACGTAGTGTCAGTACAACGCAGTAGGTAACGAGTGGTTTAATAATAACGATTATGCACACTTATTCACTTCGAGACGAATGCCCAAATCATGGCGACCGAATGGAACAGTTAAGGTGACGGCAGAGTTTTATTTTAATTAATTTTCAATTAAAGATGAGTGTTTCTTTTCGTCGAATGAAACTGAAATGAAATTACAGAACCTGTAAATCTGGACAAAACCTCGCGAGGAGGGCTTGTCACTTACCAGTTTTCATGAAACAGGTTATAGATGTCGCTTTGGGAAATTTATTTATTTATTCTGGCAATTATTTTTGACCCCATTGAGATTGGAGATTTCCTCCAAAAGTACTAATGCTAAAATTGATAAATTTACGTTTTAATAGTGTAAATAATCAATTTAATTATAAGTTTTCTGAACCTACTCCTTTTGTAGCTACTCTGGATCGGTTTGACCGTCAATAACCACTTATGGTTTGACCATTTCTGGATCAGACCACTTCATGTACAGTCCTAACCCAATAGGTTTATTATGTGTGAGTTATGTAAGACATATGATGTATTTTCTTATTAATGTTAATAAATAAAAAAATAAAAAAAACTTATTATGTTATTAGGACTCAGCTTAGGGATTCCTGTCAAACTTTTTTACCCAAATCGTTGCCTTACGGAGATCTTAGAATCTTAAAAATGACCTAAATTGTTTGAAGACTATAATTATAATTATTATTTATCTATTTCACACACATTATACATACATTTCAAAATTACAATTATTATTTAAGTACCTAATTTTAAAAAAAAAACTTTTAACAAGTAATTTATTCATCACTCTGACTTTTAAACTATGTAGTAACTTGTGGCTTAAGAGTCAAAACTATATATTTTTTCAGTAAAATAAACCTATATGTAAATCGCTGTCAGCATAGACAAAGACATTTATTATTTGTAATCGGCCATTACAGGTCATACAATTTTAAAATCTATAACATAACATAGTAATAAATATTATATAAAATGATTGTCTCATAAAATAATATAAAAGAATAAACAAACATTAAACACTACTAATTACATTTACAATTTTCAATGAATTAATCAAAGCTGTAGTAAATTTGCTCGGTGAGCCACTTCTTCAGCCTCAGTTTAAATGAGGGAGTAGAAGGTGCATATGTTTTACAGTTCCTCACATACAATTCACACTCTCTATCGTCAGGAATTCCACCACATAATCGAATCACGCGGCGGGCGGGCATCGCCGTTCAAATGATCACCCGGAAGTGTGACGTCGCCTTAACATGTCCGATGCGCTTTCCCACGGGCGGTAGATCAAAGTAATGCAGCTATGTGTTAGTGATAATCAAACGTTCGTTTAATCCTATCCTACTAATAATATTATAAACGCGAAAGTTTGTAAGTATGGATAGATATTTGTTACTCTTTCACGTAAAAACTACTGAATGGATTTTAATGAAACTTTACAATAATATAGCTTATACATCAGAATAACACATAGGCTACAATTTATAAAGATATTGTGTGAATTGTCCAAAATATCAAGTAAGTAGGAAAAACATAATAATTTGTGATGTTAAGTTGTCCACGCGGACGAAGTCGCGGGCAACAGCTAGTTTATAATAAAATACATATAGCTTATTGGCTGTGCACTCACCTCACGTTCATGAGGTGGTAGGTTTAAACCCCGTCTGTACCAATGATTTTTTTGTATATTTATAATACCATGGGGTTTTCGGTGAAGGAAAACATCCTGAAAACAACCTGCATACGCTAAAGAAGAAATTCTAAGACATATGTGAAGTCCACCAAATCGGCTTGGGTCACCGTTGGTGGTCAGGGGTTTAGCACAAAAGATCCTGAAGGGTCGAAGTGTCGCCAGGATTTCCTGATAGGATAGGATATTCAAAAATAAATAGGTTGTCACAGATTGGCATTCTTATGCTTATTCCTATACATGATAAAGTAAATACGGTTGAAATAGATAGAATAATAAAATGAATGTTTATTATCTCATCATAAAGGTAAGCTTAAAATAGATCCGGGGTAATTTTACATACCCACTTAATTAAACATATTAATTACAAGGCTCGCAGGCTATTTGAGAGATCACCAGGCTCTCACAACCACTGTAGGAAAAACAAAAGAATTTAACAAAAATTTAAACATAAACTAAGAAATAGTTTGTAAAATTAACCAGTACGAGTAATAATAATAATAATAAAATCATTTATTCATCTCTTAAAAATATACATACAATAACTCCGCCAAACTGTATAATACAGTTTGTTGGCAGAAATAGCTCTCTTACTTTATACACATCTATGGCAGAGAATACTAAATATCACTACGCAATGGTGAATAGCAAAGCAAAGTTACAAAGTTTTCAATTTTGATATTAGCACAAAAAGATTGAGGTTACGTTAATAAGTTTACTAGATATTTCTTATATTTAATTCTGAAAGTGTTTTTGTTGATTACATTGCTTCTGATGCCTAGTATGAACAACTTCTGATTTCCATAGTCCACGGTTTAAAAAAAGTTCTCTCATGTAGGTTATATCCAAAGATGAAGCATATATCACCATGAGGGTGCAATACAATGACGCGTTTCGCACCCTCATGCGACTGCCGCGCTACTGCAGCGTGTCGAGCATGTTCGCCGAGGCGCGAGTGCCCGACTTCTATGCAGTTATGAGAGCGCGCGTGGCTTCCTTTTGGGAAAGGCTACGTCGCTCAATAACAGCATACTTAAAGCCGTCTGCTGTGACATGCCCAAGTGGCATTCGGGGTTCTATATAAGATGTATAGTGGTTCACATGTACTCCACAAGCTGTGTAAGTCAGCTGTATAAGAACTGTATAAGAACTGTATAGAACCAGTTTGGGCACAAATTAGACAGCCTTAAGTTCACTATGGCTGTACGGGACACATGTGAACCATACAACGTCCATGAGCGTAATAAAGAGTAACAAGTGGCTAAATACACAGCCTTCATAGTTATAAAATCCCACAAAAGTACTCCAGTGCTACCTAAAGTTCACGTGTGTCCTAAATTATTTCTTTTATTTATTAATTTTCCTCATTTAGTTTGGTTTTGTGTGTACGCCCGGCCATCAGAAACATTAACTCCGGCGGATATCAATTGGATAAAAATTTATGATAACACGCGGTAAGTATACCTGTTTTAAATACTTAATAATGTTAAATGCCATGTGTTAGCGTTAGCCAACAAATAAAAACTTCAATTACATACACGTCACAGGATTATATATTTTAAGGTTTTTCAAAACAATAATATAAGAAGTATCATCACAATTTCTTTCTTTGGCGCGCGCGAATGAATGGGCTGTCAAAAAAAACCTTTTATTTGGAACTTAATAATTTAAAATAGGCAATGTTCTTTCAGACATACAGCTTAGTTGACTCTTATTTGTTTTACAGAAAATCAGTACCGCATGATATAAAGTATTGAATAATTATAATACACATATAAAATCATTGCCACATTATAGCAATTACCTTTCATTCGGCCCATCCTGACATTAGACGCGTCCCGCGTCAACTATAAAGACAAATGATTGCATTATACAAAAATAAGCAATTATTATAATAGATATTCATATGTATTTCTTTACTACTTGCATAACATCGTCGGTTGACTGTTCACGTATTCATTAAATATTAATCGGCAGGTTGTACTTCGATAACAGTTCTCACTTATGTTATACACCGTTCGCTATTTAAATACCTTCACATAAGGGAAACTTACTGTTATATTATATCATTTAATAACAGTTCACATATTAATATTCACTACAGAAGTGCCGTTGCATAAAACGGTCCAGACTGTTGTCATTGACAGCAGCTCACTGAAATATACCTTCTATTGTTACAATGCCGTTACGCAGAACGGTCCAGACTGTTGTCACTTGACAGCAGTTCACTGAAATATACTATTTATGTAATGCCGTTGCGCAGAACGGTCCAGACTGTTGTCACTTGACAGCAGTTCACTGAAATATACTATTTATGTAATGCCGTTGCGCAGAACGGTCCAGACTGTTGTCATTGACAGCAGCTCACTGAAATATACCTTCTATTGTTACAATGCCGTTACGCAGAACGGTCCAGACTGTTGTCACTTGACAGCAGTTCACTGAAATATACTATTTATGTAATGCCGTTGCGCAGAACGGTCCAGACTGTTGTCATTTGACAGCAGCTCACTGAAATATACTATTAATGTAATGCCGTTGCGCAGAACGGTCCAGACTGTTGTCATTTGACAGCAGCTCACTGAAATATACTATTAATGTAATGCCGTTGCGCAGAACGGTCCAGACTGTTGCCGTTCGGCAGCAGCTCACTGAATTAGTCTAGAGTCTTGTATTATGCAACTAGCTTATATAATTAGCTACACCATGGTCATTAGATAGCTGTCATTATTATAATCTTATAGATTTTCTATACCATATCTATATTGTTTACTTTATTTGTACTATGTAATAATCACAGTCCACATAAATTGACTTATCTAATATCTCTCTTATTATGTCTTCTCAAATACCTACTGAACTTAAATAATTAAAAGAGGTAAACGTAATGTACTTTTATCACATACATTGCAATACTTATAATTTTTCATAAACAACTGATACTGGTAACATAATATACAATAATCACATATATACTTGACTTTCGCTCTTTTTTTAATCTCCATCAAACTTAGCAATGTAAAGCGAGTGATATATTTTCTAATCAGAATCACTTGAAATTAAATCATTACTAAAAGCTAACCAAGGATGGATTTTATCCACTGAATAAACGCTTGTATACAATGCCTTTCCGTCTTTGCGTGTTATGGGAGTGTCTTGTACTTCGTAACGGTCGTTGTCTAAGATTTTAGTGATCCTATAGGGCCCAGAACATTTTCTAATCATTTTTCGACTTTGTCCTGGTGCTGTGGTAACATCTTTCTCAATTCGCACAAGATCTCCTACCTTATATTTGTGTGCTTCCTTCCTTGTCCGATCAAATCGGAGCTTCTGCTTTTGTTGCTCTAAAGCAATTCGTCTCTCAACCTCGGCACGTACCTCATCCAAATTTTGAGGTTGATGCGCTTCAGTTACCAAAGCGTTCATAAAACTATCACAACTACCAGTGGGAGCGACACCAAACAAGGTTTCGGCCGGTGTTTTTCCAGTACCTTTGTTCAGGGTGTTGTTCAACGACCATTGAACTTTAGGTATATGTATATCCCATTGATCTTCAGGCTGTCCATGATTAGCAGTTGTGAGCGCATCTACAAACGTTCTGTTATACCTCTCAATTTGGCCATTTGCTCTGGGAGTAGCGACGGCATTCAAGATATGTTTTGTACCTTTATCGACAATAAATTTCTTGAACTCATGGCTAGTAAAACTAGTACCACGGTCTGTTATCAAACGCCGTGGTATTCCGAATAAAGAAAAGTAATCTTCGAAGACATGGATACTAGTTCTACTCTTACAATCCTTTACTGCTTTTAAGAATATGTACTTTGTGAAGGAATCAATGATAGCCAGTACATATTGATTCTTTCTTTTGCTTAATGGGAAAGGTCCACAATGGTCTGCATGCAACGTATCAAAAGGTTTGCTTGCCTTCTCAATTGGATGGAGCATGCCCTCTTTTGGTCCGGCTGGTACTTTATTGTAAGCGCACTGAAGGCAAGATTTACAATACTTTTTTACGAATTTTCTCATATTTTTAAACCAATACACCTTTTTTACGCGGTCATACGTTTTGTCAAAACCAAAGTGACCGTTATTGTCATGGTTCATTCTGAGTATTTGCCACCTCACTGATTTGGGCACTACCCAAAGGAGGGACAACTCATCACCATGTTTGACAATCCTATATAATCTGCTATTTTTTATGGTAAAATTATTTTTGACTTCCGCTACTCTGTCACTTTCGGGATCTTGCAATATTTGGATCAGGCGCTGTAACTCAGGGTCCGCTGATTGTACAGTCTGTAGCCAAGCCGCTTCATCCTCCACTATCATCACGTCTATAGTATCTTGTACTTCTGGCTCAACTTCACCAGCAGGGTTTCGGCTCAATGCGTCAACATGAGCCATTCTTGATCCTGGTCTGTATTCGACTGCGAAATCATATTCCTGCATCAATATCCACCATCTCGCTACCCTAGGTATAAGGTCGCGTTTGGTCATTGTACTACGTATAGCATTGCAGTCAGTTACGATTTTAAATGACGTGCCCAGTAGGTAAACTCGAAATTTTTGTAAAGCCGTTACTACGGCTAGGGTTTCTAACTCATACGAATGAAACTTTTGTTCTTCAGGTGATGTTTTCCTGCTATAAAACGCAATCGGTTGTAATTTGTCATGCCGTTTTTGCATAAGTATGGAACCAATTCCTAATTTGCTCGCATCAGTATGTACTTCTATGCTGGCTGATGGATCATACAGGGCCAGGAGAGGACGGCTTATTAATTGTTGTTTCAGATGGTCAAATGCGCGAACTTGTGCCTCTTCAAACTTCCATGGCACATCTTTTCTCGTGAGATCTGTAAGTGGTCTTGCTATGGTGGAAAAATTCTTTACAAATTTGCGAAAATAACTCGCTAGACCAATGAATTGTCGCACTTCGTGAACATTCTTTGGTTGAGGGAAATTTTCCACAGCCTGTATCTTAACATTTCCTGGCCTTATGCCCTCCGAAGAGATTTCATATCCCAAATAGTCAATATGCGTTTGAAAAAAGTTACATTTCTCTAACTTTAAGGTAAGTTTGGCACTACGCAATAACTGGAAAATCTTTTCAAGTTTGTCCATACCCTCCACTACAGTCTTGGAAGAGACTAGAAGGTCATCCATGTACGCCAGAGCCAGCCGTTTACTAGATCCTTTTAGCATCGTGTTAATCGTTCTTTGAAAAACACTAGGCGCATTCGCTAGCCCAAACGGCATCCTATTATATTCAAAGAGACCATCTGGGGTAACGAACGCGGTCAAATGCTTACTGTCTTCAGCCATGGGTACCTGATAGTAACCTGAAGCTAGATCTAAGCTAGTAAAGTAAGTATTGCCTCCTAAATTGTCCAACTGATCCTCAATTCTGGGTAAGGGATACTTGTCCTTTAAGGTCTTACGGTTTAGGGCTCGGTAGTCAATACATAGGCGTTTTTCACCATTCTTCTTGTTGACTAGTATAACCGGACTAGCGTATGAAGAGGAGCTTTCTCTGATTATGCCGTGGCGTAAAAGATCTTCAATTATGATTGATAATTGTGCACGAGTAGGTTAGAATTGGGGATTCTGGATCAAATCGAAATTTCGCTGGCGCTCAAGTTCGATTGATTCAGTTTCCCCAATTCATTCATGTTATTTTTTCTAAGATAAAATCGAAATTTCGCTGGCGCTCAAGTTCGATTGATTCAGTTTCCCCAATTCATTCATGTTATTTTTTCTAAGATAAAGTTTTCTTAATCTAAGGAAAACAATAAGCAAAAACCCCTCAAACCCTGTGCTGTCGACGTATTGTTTGTTATTTTTATATTATTGTCGACAGCACAGGGCCGGGTAAAATTTTGTAAAAGACTCATCCAGTCCCGACATTTTCGTCTTATGGGCTTCATCTGGGGTCTGGGTTCGGCTATCATTCGTTTTCAGGATCGCCCCGACTCCTTACTAATGAACGATAAGCACGATTGACTGGTACCTGCGATTACTAATGGTCGTTCCGATTCCGGGGCGTAAATCGTAATAAACCATTTTCATCATACAGAGACCAATCAAATTTTAGACTCATCCAGTCCCGACATTTTCGTCTTTTGGGCTTCATCTGGGGTCTGAGGGTTTCGGTTATCAATTGTTTTCAGGATCGCCCGCTTCCGTACTAATAATGACCACCGAATTGACAAGGTACATCTGCGATTATTTTAGTCGTTCCGATCCGGGCGCATCGTAATAAACTAACGTCATCTCAGAGACCTGTCGATTTATATGAAGTGTCATTTGTATATATACGAAGTGGCGTGAAAATTTCAATAGCGGGTTTTAGGACATAGGTGAATATAGCTTGAAAACATATTTATTTAACCAATCAGTCATTTTTCTTATTTTTTATACTTGATTAGGATCTACATTCTTTCAATATATTTAAAAAAGAATAGTACTACATAATAGAAATACTAAATAATGGCTTCTTCACGTTGTCGAGACTCCATCTAGATTATTTTGATAGCAACAACAAGCTTAAACGGCGCAAGCGATGCATCCAATGCCTTGTATAGATTTAGTTTCACTGGTGTATCCTAGACGTCGCTATGTAGCACGGGACATAGGCAACTGTATATTATTTCCCGGCGTTAATAGAAACATTAAAATTAAAAAGATTTTTTTAATTTTGAAGAATCATTCACATGATAAAAATATGATTTGCAAACATTACGTATATACGTAGCAATACATATATATATATATATATATATATATATATATATATATATATATATTTTATATACACGATATTTTTTTTAAACTATGTGAATTAGATAAGAATAAGACGAAATCATAAATAATGCACCTCGGCTTCACACAAATCGCGCAAGTTGTTTGTCCTTCCCCCGAGAATTGAACCCATACCCTTCTATACAACTCATGTCTTACATCCAGTACTTAGCTATGAGAGTCTGAGGTACATCTTGATTCCTTATTAGATTTGCGTTTCAGGTTTCGAATGAGATCTCATAGATTTCCTTATTTGATAAATCATAAGCAGTGTTTACAGTAACCAACTGCTGACTATAGCAAAAATATATTTGCAAGACTTATTACGTGATGAATTAAGGTTGAAATTAGTTTGTAACTATTAAGTATGCATTGGTTTCGATACTGCTTTAGTACTGTGAACATATCCTAAAGTTCTATATTTGATTAATTCATTTTAATTATAGTAATACAGAGTGTCAGACGTGTTCATCATTTGTTTTAAAAAGTTGACGGAGTGCATTTCTAGTGAAATCAGTGAAGAAGAAGAAAGACGAAGTGTGTATCTCTATAAAGTGATTTGGGAGCAATCATCAACAAAACTACTAGTATGTACGTACCTACCTAATTTATTTCAATTTATTAATTTCTCTTTACTTTATTTTAGATAGAGGACGCAACATACATTTGTATTAACATGACCTCAATCTTTTTGTGCTAATATAAATATTAAAATCTTTGTAATTTGCTTGCTATTCACCATTGCGTAGTGATATTTAGTATTCTCTGCCATATATATGTATAAAGTAAGAGAGCAATTTCTGCCAACTAACAGTATTATAAAATTTGGCTGAGTTACTGGATATATATTTTGGAGAATAAATGATTTTATTATTATTACTATGCTACTCTACACAGCAGACTAGCATGCAACTCAATTTAAATTCTTTAAAGTAAATAAAATACTTTTTTAATAAAACCCCCACACATGTTAAATTGTTATCACGGCAGTCTGATTTAATATTTACTTTGTTTTAGGTTGTCGATTAACAACCCCTTCGATTCGACTGAGGAGGCTATGCGGAACGCGGGAGAAACCTCAACACCTAAAAAAACGAAGAATATTGTAAAACGGCAGCCTGCTAAGCGAGGGAGGAAACCTGCTGACCCGCGGCCCTTGCTCTCATCGACTGAATCTGATTCGGAAGGAGAGGAAGTGGTGCGAAAGCAGCGAAAATTGTTTTTGGAGGAATCGGAGGTCAGTTGTTTCATAGTTAGCTTTAACGGCTATACCTACTATCAATAAAAGAAGTTTACATTTCATTTCCCCATTAATTTCAACGGATGGGCGCGTATACCTATCTAGGTATGCACGTGGGGGGGGGGGGGGGGGTGTAGGATGCACGTATGTATGTGTTGGTTCAGATGTTAAAAAGGTAGGAGCGATGATGGTATTCATTAACATAAAATATTTTCTTAATTTCAGGACGAAAAATCGACGCCAATTGTCGCCCAGAAACTGCATGGACTACTTTGGCGTCAAGTAGCAACGGGTTACACCAGCCAGCGGGACTTCTCTAAGAAGGGAGACTTTTATATAGAGTTAAAGATCTCTCGTACTAAAGACGCGCTCGCTAAAGACGCATATAAAAATACTCTGTTAACATATAAGTCTTGTGTAGATGAAAAATCAGGGGTTTTTAAAGCAGTCACTAACGTTGTAAAGGCTGCTAAGAAACAGTTTAAAGATATACAACCAGTCCTTTACCCTCAAGAAAATTAATGATATAAAATATTTGCGGGCTTCCTTTAATTTGTATTTTATCTTTTATATTCATTTATTCATTAAAACTGTATTTGTATTTTATATTACTGCTATTAATGTATATTATTACTGATTAATATATTTATACCTATTATTTTGAACCCTTGTTACTTTGTATAAATAAGTAGCTGATTGCTTAAAATGTCTATGTGTAAAGTCTGTAACGTCAAAATAATAAAATATTCCTCGCACATACGTAGTAACATTCACAAAGGCTAATTGCTTACTTAGCACTGAATTTGACGATGTCCATGTAATATCTTGTGCATTTAAGAATAGAATCATTAGCTATCGAATTAATTGTAAAGATAATAAATTGGAGCCTGAATTTTTTCTAAATAACATATCGGCATTAGTAAAACAGTTGATCAATCGTGATCTTGAAATTCATAAAGCATTAAAGGCTAATTTTGAACTTTATGCTACATATCTATTGCCAAAAAAATGATGAAAAATCTCTGAAGTCATTCAATACCAGTTATGTTACGACTTTTGTAAATACAGACATTATGAGTTTGTAAATACAAATTTTTGATTTCACTAGAAATGCACTCCGTCAACTTTTTAAAACAAATGATGAACACGTCTGACACTCTTCAAGAAAATTAATGATATAAAATATTTGCGGGCTTCCTTTAATTTGTATTTTATCTTTTATATTCATTTATTCATTAAAACTGTATTTGTATTTTATATTACTGCTATTAATGTATATTATTACTGATTATTATATTTATACCTATTATTTTGAACCCTTGTTACTTTGTATAAATAAGTAGCTGATTGCTTAAAATGTCTATGTGTAAAGTCTGTAACGTCAAAATAATAAAATATTCCTCACACATACGTAGTAACATTCACAAGGCTAATTGCTTACTTAGCACTGAATTTGACGATGTCCATGTAATATCTTGTGCATTTAAGAATAGAATCATTAGCTATCGAATTAATTGTAAAGATAATAAATTGGAGCCTGAATTTTTTCTAAATAACATATCGACATTAGTAAAACAGTTGATCAATCGTGATCTTGAAATTCATAAAGCATTAAAGGTTAATTTTGAACTTTATGCTACATATCTATTGCCAAAAAATGATGAAAAATCTCTGAAGTCATTCAATACCAGTTATGTTACGACTTTTGTAAATACAGACATTATGAGTTTGTATTTAGAAAGTTGCAAAAATTTAGCAGGAAAACTTACCGAATTTGAACTTGCGGAGTCAGGCTGGACTCTTGAATCTATTAGCCATTTAGAAATAAACATCGCTAAATATAATCCGCTTAGAGCTGGATCTTACATCCCTTTACCAAAGAAAATACAAAATACAAAATCTTGTTTAAATATTAAGAATGGAGATGATCATTGTTTCCTATGGAGCATAGTTGCACATATGTTTCCATCAAAATGTAATTCTAATCGAGTGTCTTCTTATCCTCATTATTCACAAATACTCAATATAAAAGACATGTCGTTTCCACCTTCTTTTCATGATATAAAGTTATTTGAAGAGAATAATCTTGCCATTAGCATTAACGTCTACGGTTTGGGAAAAAATAATGATGTTAACGGCCCTCTTTACAAAACTCAAAAACGAAAATTTACCCATGTTAACCTGTTATATATTAATGAAAACGAGAAAAGTCATTTTTGTTTAATTAAAAGCTTTGAGAAATTAGTACGCAAACAAATAACACGCCATAAATCTAAAATATTGTTGTGTGATGAATGTTTTGTCTATTTTGACTCGGAAGACAAGCTAGATAAACACTCCTGTGCGAGAGTAAAAACTGTTTTGCCTGAAGTAGGCGAAAAGTTACATTTTGATAATTATGAAAGAAAGCAAAGAATTCCTATAGTTATATACGATGATTAATAAACTAGTTTTGAATAACGAAGATGATAAGAGGCAAGTAAAAAGAAGGCATGTAAGCACTCTGCCATGAGGCCACTATAATACTATGTTTTAGAGCATGTCTATATATTAACAATTTTACATAATGGTGTGCTTAATACCACCAATAATCATAGTTGTAAGATATATTTAACCATGTACTCTTATTTTTTTATTGTAAATAAAAGAATATTTTCTAATCATAATACTGTTTTATTTTATTACAAATCATTTAATACAGCGCCAATGACATAAGCTGAAACTATAGCATTTATAATTATGAATTAATAAATGGAACAGATTAAACGTCTTCATTTATTTTTTTTACTATTTTACTTATAAGACTTTTAGCAGCGTATGCTACATCATCATATCTGTCTGTTACTATATATTGCACACTGACATCTGCACTGTCATTATCACTTGAACTATTAAGCTCACTTCCACCCAAGTCTATAATGTTTATTTTAATTAACTGAATTCCTTTTCTGGGTTCTTTTCTAATGATATAACTTGAAGTTTGAAGAGCGCCTGATTGAACTTTTCGTTTAGAATCTATCCTTTTCTTAGCTTTAGGCTTTTTTTTCATCGCCTTATTACTCGTGAGCTTGACCTCGTTTTCAGCAACCAAAACCTCTTCCTGATTGAAGCATGAGTCGGCCATGATGTCTTGAGCGTAGTAAAAAGGATTTGTTATGGGGTTGTAATCATCATCAATAAGGAGAGACTGGCTCATCTCTGCAAGAAGAAATATATATACATAAATGCTAGTTAATTAATAGACGACAGCTTTTTTACAAACCAAATCAATACTAGATACATACCGTAAGCGTTTTTTAAAGAAGAAAATTGCACGCGACTTGCTTGATTCACTCGCAATGACTAAATAAAAGAATTTGTAACAATTAGGCTTGCTCTAATATAAAAAGGTCATGTATCTTTTGCTCTATAGGAATATGAGCGAGATGTGTTGATATGCATGCAACGATTAGCACGAGCCTGTTTAGACATGTCTATATAACCAATGATAGTGTAATCGAAAGCCAGAATGCAAAATGAAGTTGGTTAAACAACATATAACATTGGAAGTTTGTAAATTAAGTGTAGACTGTCCCTCAACCATAATAAGACATAGCCCTCTATTACCAAATACGATTCGCTGTATTATATGCGGTCCTTCAAACTGCGGTAAAACTAATGTAATGATTAGTTTATTACTCCATAAAAACGGTTTAAAATTTAAAAATATATACCTATACTCAAAAACTACTTTTCAGCCTAAATATTGTTTTCTAAATACGGTCTTAAGCAAATTACCCGAAATAAATTTTTTCATATTCAATTATAGTCAAGATGTGGTTTCGCCTAATGAGGCTTTTTCGAATTCTGTTTTTATTTTTGATGATGTTGCGTGTGAAAATCAAGTTAACATTCGCAATTATTTTGCTATGGGTAGACATAAGCAAATTGATTGCTTCTATTTATCACAAACATATTCAAAAATTCCCAAACAAATGATACGTGACAATGTCAACTTTTTATTAATTTTTAAACAAGACAGCATTAATTTAAAACATATTTATAATGAGCATGTAAATTCTGATATGAAATGGGATAAATTCAAAAAACTCTGTTCAGATATTTGGCAGGATCCATTCGGGTTTTTACTTATCAATAAAGATTGTGAATTTAATAAGGGACGGTATAGATACAGTTTTGACACATTTATAAACTTTGATTGAGTCTTACTATAAATAAGTTACTCCGAACTCAAATTCATCATTTTAATTTTCACTCTATAAGAAACAAGCGTGGTGTTTGTACAATAAATACGAAACTTACTATGGAAACAACAGTAAAAGAACAGCTAATAAAATCTGTAAAAGCTATTAAAAGTAAAATAAAACGAATGCAAAATGATGAAGTGGAAAATGAAATAAAATATAATAAAATATTTAAACCAATAATAGAGCCTTTAAAAGCTATAGATACAACATTTAACAAACTGAATAGTAGTAAAGTAAATAATGTTGAACAAAAAAACAGCCAGAGTCCTAAAATAGAAACACCATCTTCATACAAAGATATTCAAGATAGTGCTGATAATGCTGATGATATTTACGAGACTGATTCCAGTGAAAATTCTACATCGAAAGAAGATTCTAAATTCTTTACTCCTATTAAGACTGAGAATAAAATGGCTGAACTGAGTACCCCGGTTAAATCATGGATTGATACAGAAAATTTATCTGAAAATCAAAATGCTCTACATGTACCATTTGGTTTACGCAATGAGAATGATAAACTTATGGTGGGCAATTCCGAGGTGCAATTTTGTAAAATTGGTCCTCTAGATGATGAAATCTCCATGGCTGTTATTGATGGCAAAAAGTATGAAATAACTGCTGGTCTAAAAGAAGTTTTGCTTAAAAATAAGCCAAACCTTCATCTTGTAACTGAGAAAGATAAACTCGTTTACAAAGATATCCTCATTACTACAAACGCTCATAAAAGAGATTATAATCCAAATGGTCAAATAAGAGGGGATAGAGGAATGAAATATAATCAACTCATAAAGCCTCTTTTTACTAACGCAGATAACGAAGGCATAAATGCATATCAAAAAACTGGTGGTACACTACCTACTTTAAAAAAATATAGAAAAAATACTGATTTCATTTATTGGGATAACCCTAATGAGTTGATTGAGAGACTCAAACTTTTAGTTGCATCAAGAGATGCTGGAAATAACAGCCACGACAATGAAATAATATCTATCATTGAAGAGCTAAAGGAAGCTGGTATCATAAAAGAATGAATTTGCTCAATTAATACACAGTATCTCAATAGCTCTCAATCATGAACGTTGACAAGTTCGGTCATCATATAAATAAACGGCGAAAACTTAATGATAATTTTCAAACGGAATGTATGTTCAAAAGAACTGATAATGGAAATTTAAGTGCTCAAAATAAAACGTTGAAAAATATTGGTATTCCCGCAGATGATAATGATAGTGCTACAAAACAATATGTGGACAACGCTTTAGACAACAGTCTTAAAATAATTAAAACATTAAAAGAGTTGTTGATGGAATTAACCGATCGTGTAATGAAACTAGAGAAATTTTCTGAATCATATAGACAAGCAAAAAATGAGCAAGGCAGACGTAGTAAATGAAATACACAAAAATGCTAGAAAAAACTTTTTTCGAAGACGAGTAGTTATGAAAGACATTGATGATTTATGGCAAGCGGATTTGATTGATATGCAAGCAGTATCAAAAGATAATAGACAAAACAAGTATATTTTAGTGGTAATCGACACATTTTCTAAGTATGCTTGGACGTTACCCCTTTATCAAAAAACAAAAAATTTGGTGTGTAGTGCGTTTGAAATAATATTGAAAAAAGGTCGCGTACCTCAAAACTTGCAAACCGATTTTGGGAAAGAATTCTATAATGATCAGTTTAGCAAATTAATGAACACTTACAATATAAACCACTATTCTACATACTCTACAAAGAAAGCTTCAATTGTAGAAAGGTTAATTAGAACTCTAAAGTCCAAGTTGTACAAAGAATTTAGTTTGAAAGGAAATTACAAATGGTTGGATGGTACCTTACATAAAGTAGTTTATGATTATAATAATTCATATCATAGAACTATTGGTCGATGTCCATCTGAAGTAAATGAAAAAGTAAAAAACGATATTTTGGATAGATATCAAAACATCGCTTTATTTCAGATAAAACCCAAACGTTACAAACTTAAATTAGGAGATTGTGTTAGAATTAGTAAGTACAAAGGAACATTTGAGAAAGGATATACCCCTAATTGGTCTACGGAAATTTTCAAGATAAGTAGAATACAAAATACTAATCCTATCACTTATTTAGTTAATGATGTGAAACAGAGACCTATTCTAGGAGCATTTTATAGAGAAGAATTGCAGAAAACAAAATATCCTCACGTTTATTTAGTAGAAAAGGTTTTAAAAAGAAAAGGAACTAAATTATTTGTAAAATGGTTAGGATTGCCGATAGAAGAAAATAGCTGGATTGATAAAACAAGTGTATTATTATAATTACTAAAACATAATTTAAACGAGAGCACTCGCTATATTTTATTAGTCTTTTACTGGACATGGCAGAAGGAAGTCTTCTAAATTCCTTTATTAACTGTCTGCCCTTCGAATTACATCTGCCTGGCTATAATTATTGCGGACCTGGAACTAAGCTTCAACGTAGACTTGCTCAAGGCGTTAAGGGGATAAACCAATTAGACGAATATTGCAAACAACACGATATCGCATACAATAAGTCATCCATCTTGAGTGATCGACATAAAGCTGACATAATCTTAATGAAAATGGCTAAAAAACGAGCTTCTGCTCCAGATGCTAGTGTTGCAGAGAAATTAGCTGCAAATTTGGTGAATAAAGCTATGCTGGCAAAAATAAGTATTGGTGCCGGCTTAAGCAAGAAAACAAAAAGAGCTGTACCCAAAATAAAATGTGGTAAAGGCTTATTTAAAAATATATTATCACGCACAAAAAAATGTTTAAAAAAACTAAAACCAAACTGTAAGAAAATGGCAATACAGCTAGCAATAGCAGCCGCTAAAGAATTATCATCGGACCAGGATGTCAAACCGCCTCGCATTATACCTGTTCCTAAAACCGGTGGTGTTTTACCAATGATACCGGTTTTTGCGGGATTATCTGCTGTTGGCAGTTTACCTGGCGGGGCAGATGGAATCGCTCAGGTTATGAAAGAGTTTGAAGGAGCTAGAAAACGATTAGCAGAATTAAAATCACGTAACGGAAAAATGGAAACAATTGGTATTGGAAGAGGATTACATCTAAAGACGCACAAGGATGGATTGGGTATTTTTGTAACCAAGCCAAAAAACTAAATTATAAGCTACCCAAGAGAGCTCTGACTAATATAGACATTATGAATTATGCGGGTGATATACCTTATTTTCGCGGTATTTTCATGAGAGATGAATTGCCAAAATGTCCTTATCGCAAAGAATGCGGTGTAATTAACTTAGACACTTCAAATAATTCTGGTTCTCATTGGGTAGCATATGTCAAATTTAACAATTATGTGGAATATTTTGATAGCTATGGAGATTTAAAGCCGCCTAAAGAGTTTATTAAATATATAGGATCAAAGATGATAAACTATAATTATGAAAATATTCAGCGCGATCATCCTTATAACTGCGGACACTTATGTTTAAATTATTTAAAAAAATTCTGGTATGATAGAATAAATAGTTTGCAAAATACAGTTTAAACTCAGTCGATAACAGAACAATGTCTGTCACGGTAACGCTTTCAGGCGTTAAATCAGTGTTAGAAACATATTTTCACCCCCCTTTAAGTCTAGAGGGCAAATATGAGTGCGGGTTGCTTTATTTCTCTGCATACAATTCTATACCAAATGTTGATTGCGAAAACAATACTTTTTCTTACGGAAATGAGGGCAAACAATTAAAACTCCCCCTTGGCTCATATGATTTTTATGATATATGCGATTACCTTGAGAGTAATTTAACAGATTGTGAAATAAAAATAAGACCAAACAATAATACTTTAAAGTGTTCTTTATTTTGTAATAAAATTGTCAATTTTGATGTAGAGAATAGTATTGGAGGTATGTTAGGATTCTCAAAGTCGAAATTAGATGCAAGTAAATGGCATGACTCAGTTAATCCGGTCAATATTCAACCAGTGTCTATTATAAGAGTTGAATGCGATCTCATACAAGGATCATTCACTAACGGTTTACCGACCCATACAATACACGAGTTTGTTCCTAGCGTGCCACCAGGATATAGATATATTGAAGTACCTAGAAACGTTATTTACTTTCCGATAAATAAAAAAAACATTTCATCTATTACAATTAAAGTTGCTGACGAAGACGGTAACTACATTAATTTCAGAAAAGAAGAAATTCAATTGCGTATACATTTAAGAAAAATAAAATGATAATATTTAATAAAACCTCCAATCATCAAGTCAAACGCCTTAATTCTTCACGCAGTGTTCGAGAACGCAGACGTGTGAATACTATAAAAAAGATAACAAAGAGTAATAAAGATTTTCTAAGAGCTCTGGGATTTAAAGTACTATAATGAGTATGCTGCAGATTACCGAGTTACCTCAATTTGATAATGCTATCGAAAGCTATGAAATTCATACTTACAACCCATATAATAATAGTTTTAAAGAAAACGATGAAATTCGAATACCTATACATCAACAAGATGTGTATATATTACCCTCAGCTAGCTCTATATTCATCGAAGGACATGCCCAAGTGGTTAAAAGAGATGCCGCTGGAAAGGAAACTTACTTAAATGTGGATTTTACTAATAATCCCTTTATGTTTCTCTTTCAAGATATTAGGTATGAAATGAATGGAGTAGAAATAGATCGTATAAAAAATTCGGGAATTACAACAACAATGAAATCATACGTATCCATGAATGAGGGTGAAAGTAAAATAGCAGCCTTATGGGGTTGGGGCCAAAACGGATTTAAAAACAGAAGTTATTTTAGCATTGTCATCCCATTAAATAAAATATTAGGATTTGCTGAAGACTATAATAAAATCATCGTAAATAGTAAACATGAACTTATTTTGAATCGAAACAACCATAATTTAAATAGTGCTTTAATACCGGCTGAAACAACCAATGTTAATGTAAAGATAGAGAGAATACAATGGCGCATGCCACATGTCAAAGTGTCAGATCGGGAAAGGTTGTTGCTACTAAAACATTTAGAAAAAGATAAGACCATACAAGTACCATTCAGAAATTGGGATTTATACGAATATCCGTTACTACCAAAAACGACTAAACATTCTTGGTCAGTTAAAACATCTTCTCAATTAGAAAAACCTCGTTATGTTATCCTAGGTTTTCAGACTAACAGAAAAAATAGCAAAACAAAAGATTGCTCCATGTTTGATCATTGTAACGTGACAAATGTGAAATTGTATTTAAATTCTCAATATTATCCTTACGACTCTATGAATTTAAAATTTGATGAAAACAAACATGGTATATTATACGAAATGTATGCTAAATTCCGCCAGTCTTACTACAACCTTCCCGCGGATCCCTTGCTTGATCTGAACACTTTCAAAGAAAAGGCTCCATTATTTGTAATCGATTGCTCAAGACAAAACGAAAATTTAAAAACAGGACCTGTAGATGTGCGTTTGGAAATCGAATGTTCGCAAGATATTCCCGATCATACGTCTGCTTACTGTCTTATTATTAACGATCGCCTTATAGAATATAAACCTTTAAGCCATATAGTACGCAAACTAACATGAAAGCAGCAGCAATAGTCGATTTGCAAGGATTCAAGATAGCTGATAATAAATTTATATTAAAAGAAATAGCGATCGCCTACAAGGACCAAATACAAGTACTTTTAATTAAGCCCCCTTTTCCAATTCACAACTTATCAGCGGAAGAAAGGAAGCAAGTTAATTGGATACAAAGAAATCGAAAAATATATTGGAATGATGGGTTTATACCATATTCAAATTACTTGGCGTATATAGAAGAATTCTTAATCGATAAAACGATTTACTGTAAAGGTCTTGAAAAAATGATATGGATTAAACAAATATTAGATTACAATGATGTTTATAATTTAGAAACTAAGTCTTGTCCTAGTTTACTAAGTTTGTATGAAGAATATCGATTATCAACTGATATATATAATTGTATTTATCATCCTACAATATGTGCTCTTAGAAATGTAACTTGTTTAAAGAAATGGTGTTTAAAGAATAAACTTTTATAGATTATATAAGTTCTTTCATTTTTACAATCATTCCATTCTTCATTTTCACATATACAAACTATACAAATAATCCAGTCCATTAAAAAAGAGCATGTGATAGCATGGTAGGTATAACCTCAATAATGAATCAACATAAGTCTGTTACTTTTACCGAAGAGGTTACATATTTTATCGTACCTGCCCGAGATGAAGTTAGAACAGGGACCTGGACATCAGATGCTCTTCGATTCAAATTGCGTATATTCGAATTCGAGAAAGTATTTGCAAGAGAAGTGGTTCAGAAAAGAAAATTGCTTACGATTAATTACTATAAACATTCTAAACTTGAGTAGCAGAAACATGCAGCGAATACAATTTGCTGATAGGATCTATCTATTTTCGTTTTAAATTAGTATGCACAAACATCGATTATGATCTAAGCAGTAGAGAGATTGAAATATTCAGCAATATTATTGTTGAAATGAAGACAACAGAAAGTTTAACAGTTCTTAATGTCATAACTTACCAATTATGAATTGGGGAGACTGAATCGATCGCACTTGGAATTGGGGAGACTGAATCAATCGAACTTGAGCGCCAGCGAACTTTCGATTTGATCCAGAATCCCCAATTCTAACCTACTTGCACGCTCTTTAATTGGCATCCTGTAAGGATTGTACACAACCGGTGAATTATCATTAAGCTTAATATGCATCTCGGTTAACGATGTTTCTCCTAGTTCGGCTAAATTAAGTGCAAAACAGTCTCTGTATTTCGTAAGGAGATCATGAAAAGTTTCAAGTTCTGTTTCTGTCAATTCTGTTCCTATTCTAATCTTCTCCAAAGGTAGAGGTTCATATGTTGTCGAGAAATCAGTCATCCCTACATATAAATCATTAACTTCTTCATATGAACACCCTCTAGCGAGTACAGCATTTTTTTCGATTGCCAAATTTGTTTTATTCATGTTTGTAATCATCAGGTATCCACGACCTTCATTAAATTTGTATAGTCCAGGAATAATAACAAATTCTTTATCACAAATCAATCTATGTCCACCTGATACATACAGATGGCCTGAATACTCTGACTCAGTATGAACCGAAATCGGCAACGTACAATTACTGTCCACGTTTGTAATTTCGTCAGCAAGTAGTCTCACTTTAAAGTTATCACTGCCACAATCAGAGTGTGGTGCTTCGAAGAATAAGAGATCTTCATTAGTTTTGTATATGACTACGTTGGGCCCCTCCGTAAACGTCTGACCGAGGATAACTGGTACGTGCATATATTGATCCGACACGATCAAGATTTCTATTTCAGCACTAACATTACCTACTTCTATTATTGCCCTTTGTGCACCTAGTGCCTTGACAACTGAATTACCAAACCCTCGAAGGTTAGGCATATTAGAAGGCTGCGTCCAGTTATACAATATTTCTCTTGCATCCGATTCCCGCATTAAAGTACAACTACTACCCATATCTACATATGCGAGTCGTTCTATTTTATTAACTTTTATAGTTTTGTAATATTTATTGTTAGAAGTTTCAACAGTCTGAGCAATATGCATAACTCTGTTTACCGGATCTGGTTCTTTTGATTTATCTGTTCTGTCATCAACGTTATTACCAGTATTAGGATCCCTTTTTCTACAATCTTTTGTCAAGTGGCCCAACCGATGACAATATCCACATTTTTTGATTGGCTTAGTGCACCTTACACTTATGTGTCCAATATCACCACAATTAAAACAACGCATTAAATCAGAATTCCTTGTTTGATCAAACGAAGAGTTTGGGAACCTATTGCTACGCATCAACGGAGTAGTCTGCAACCTATTTCTTTGTGTTTGCAGTTCATTTTGCGTAATAGTTTTTAGATATAAAAGTAATTTTTCAGGTTCATCAAACATGCAAGCACCAGCCCCCATTCGAATAAATTTATCATCTATGCCATGAATCAAACAGCCAACCGCCTTCTGACCTGTGATTTGACATTTGTTTAATAAAGCAAGTTTCTCATAATAGTAATTGTCAATCGACTGCCCAAATTTACAACGAATTTTTAACATTTTGGTTAACAAATCGCCATAATTTTCATTTGATGGAAAAGCTGCTTTTAATTTAGCTATCCATTCTTCCCAAGTGAATAATAATGTTGGTAGTCCTTGATACCATTTTTTTTGCTAACCCTGTCAACTTTGGCAATGAATAGTGGCATGTCTGCTTATCATTCCAAGAGTATATTGTCGCACACTCATTAACTTTATGTATCCACCATTCAATGTTTTGTGTGTTGTCAGACGGGTCGAATTCAGGAACAACATTAAAGTTGGCAGTAACATTGGTATTCCAGGGCTGATTTGCCATTGTGACCACAGGTTGAATATTGAAATTGCTGGGCTCAGAGACCGCCGCAGGTGTAGATACACTATTAACTAATGGAGTAGCAGTTGGACAGAATGATGGGTTCAAATTTATATTAGATATATTATGCGATAAACTTGGTTCCTTAGGAATACCATCTATTTGATTGTTGGAAAGTATATTATCATTTACGTTTGTTGCCAGTACAGACGCAAGAAGTGGTGGAGTTTTAACAGAATTACATCTACTATGACTAAAATCTTCTCGTACTCGTGTCCTACCCCGAGAATGATTCTTGTGCTTCTTACTTTCACGCCTATGATTGCGCTCACGATAATTGCGCCGATCCCGTCTATAAGCAGATTGGGACCGCCTACGTTTACATTTGCTACGTCGGCCTCGTCTACTGTCCCGATGACCACTTGAACTATAGGACATACTCGAACATGATGAACTATCATGGCTTCGTTGCTGTTTATGACGACCCTTTGAAAGTCGTCGAACACGAGAACGAGAACGTCTATTCGAACCCATTATAAAACTAAAATAACTTAAAGGAATTTATTTGTCACGTTTGATAATAGTCTATGAATTAATTAAGTATTAAAATCTAGTTTGTAGCAGTAAATGCACTAATTTTACATATATTTTTTAATAAATTAACTTGGCTGAGTGCACTCACGTGCACCCAGAATATTCACTGATGATCTTGTCTTGTGACCGACAGCTACACACCTCTATGTTATTTGTAATTTATATATATACACCTAGCATTAGTCAAAATAATGGACATACATAACACACACAAAATAACACACAAGTAAATGTATGATCAAACTTAAGTAGTCACTTAAGTTCCCAGTTAAAATTATTGTCTCTTCAACAAAACCAACAGTTCTTGATAAATAGTATCGCAGCTTCAATCGAGAAATCGGGGAAGAAAGAAAAAAAAAAAATCACCAAACATAACACTTATTAGTTCAATATGTGTACAAGTACCAAGTACTTAGTTCAATACGCATTTAGAAATATGTTTTTAGTTAAGAGGCACTGACCTTGGATAAAAATTACCATCAGTTTTGTCACAATCACCTCACAAAATTCACTTGTTATAATATCCAGAGTACTTGCCCCTGGGCAACGACAATATTGTAAGTATGTGGGCATATAAGTATTTACGTGGGTTTCATAAGTATTCACCAACATCGCACTTCTGAAATTTGTTAGCGTTAGCCAACAAATAAAAACTTCAATTACATACACGTCACAGGATTATATATTTTAAGGTTTTTCAAAACAATAATATAAGAAGTATCATCACAATTTCTTTCTTTGGCGCGCGCGAATGAATGGGCTGTCAAAAAAAACCTTTTATTTGGAACTTAATAATTTAAAATAGGCAATGTTCTTTCAGACATACAGCTTAGTTGACTCTTATTTGTTTTACAGAAAATCAGTACCGCATGATATAAAGTATTGAATAATTATAATACACATATAAAATCATTGCCACATTATAGCAATTACCTTTCACATGGGAATGCAACTTTATCGTGAAATGTATACATATTTACAGCTAAAATATTCACGCGCCTCTGTAAAAACGCGATATTCATTTTAAAATATTTAAAACTGGCTGAGAGGAAATCTACAATTTTCAGTTTTTGATATTATATTGGCATTATAATTATACTACGGTAATTAATTAAAACATGAAACCAAAACTCAATCGCTCTATCTGCGTATTTTGTGATAAATCTGCATGATAATTTTGGAGATTTATATGGTAAATATTTTAGGTTACGTGAACAAAATGGTGGAAATGAAATACGGCTAGAGCGTATATGGGTTCACATGTGTTCTGTTAGAATGCTGTTGGCTATATGAAGTCCCACATTTGTACCACTACAGAACCAATGTCTATAAATGTATTCTAATGTGAACTTATGTACAGCTTTAAGATGTAATTCAGGTCAATTGTGATCGTTTTATTCTTTCATATACTGAAATTTTAGAGATCCGCAATAATAATTATTGTCCGTTAAATCGCCTAGCCCAGGTACTAAGTCAAGTATGAATACCTAAAGTACAAATTTTGTAACAAACTAACAAAAAACACTTTTTGTTTTCGTGTGAGCCACACAGTTTGGTGTCAGAGTATTTACACTTACAAAGACACTACGTTGTTCAAGGAGGTATTTAAAAGAATGTAAACAAACTAGATAAAGAGGGACGAATTTGCGAATATTCTTTTGCAATTTTTCTTCTTATTCCACCGGTTCTCGCTCTTATTTTCCAAGATTTTTTATTCATTTTCACAAATTTTTGCACGCGACGTAATAAACACAATACACGTCAGCTTGTGGGATAAGTGTAATAGAATATCACATTCACGTTCATGTTCAGCTTACAGCAAATAAGAGTAGTACTTGTGGACAAATAAACTGCTATTGAAGTTAATGGACAACACATGTAGTCCTTTTAACAGCCTACAGTGCACATGTGAACCATTTGAACACTTCTATACAGATAGTAAACAAGGTTATTTTAATGACCACAAACAGCTCCTACTACAGCTACTAGCTGTATAACAGTCTAAAACAAGTAAACATAACAGCCTTTGGCTGTATAAATGACCACATGTGTTCTATTAATATGCTAGCTGTATAACATCGTACAAGTAGACCGTTAAACAGCGATTGCCGTATCTCTACCCTCCTATAATGCTCTTAGTCAGACGGCTGACTAAAGGACAGTTGTTAGAGTATTATAACACCAACAACCGTATAAAAGTATAACTCTACACTCCTATAAGTCTCTTAGACAGGTATAGGTGGTGTTAATCGCAATAATGCAGCTTATACATCACGAGTAACCTGTAATAATGCTTTAAGTTCACATGGGAACTAAATGTGTACTCTTAAATGGAGTAAAATGCTACTTGGGTGGACAGCCCAATCTATAGGTACTGGATAAAAGTTCATCGGAGCGTGAACCAGAAATAGAAATAGGTATTAGTGACGTAATGACCACCTACCGCTTTTGGTAGGCATTTTATTTTATTTAATAGTTTAATTTTTAATTACTTATTTAACTTTTGTATTTTGTGTTTTATGGGGTTTTTATGCCTTTAATAAAAACATTATTATTATTATTATTATTATTGGTTATGCTTCATCTTTGGTTATATCAACCTACGACCAAACAAAAGAGAGCAACCAGTGACAATAAAAAAAAAAGTTTGTTATCGGTTCCGTAGACAAAGACGCGGGCAGAAGTTAGTGTTCAACAAAGGCGTGTTATAACATAACGCCTCGCGCACATGGCGGCGGATCAAAGAATTGTCACGCGCATGCGCGCGGTGCGCTTCTGCCGCAATTTGTCGAGCTGTGATGATGTGTGAAACCGCGACGAGGGAGAAACAACACATTGCGATGGGATGAGACTAACGCGATGAACAAAATAAACAGGGCTTCGAGAAACATACTTATAATTACTTGTATATTTCAACCTGTTAGGACACTGAGAACTCATGGCTACTCAGCCAAGAGTTCTCAGTGTCCTAACAGGTTGACTCCGACATTGTTTTATATTTATTTTAGGTATACATGGCTGGCGTTAAAGCGTCTTTTAGTCTTCCAAAAAATCGCTCAGTTCCACGCTACGGGTAAATAGCGTCAATATTTAGCAAATAATTAAATGTTCTGCGTAGTAACTGCACAAGTTTCAAAGTGAATGTGAACGAGTTGCGGCTCCTTGCGTGGATTGTTTGGAACGCTCCATCTTACATACATAGAGATCTTTGATTGTCGGTGATTTTTTTACTGAGAAGTTCTTCCAGTTGGTACTAATATGTAGTTGCTGAAATTGATAACAGTTTGCGATTCATTAAACTCAGTTGTCATGTAAATCTCAGACCAATAAGTACAACTCAACCATAGAATACTTAATAATACTACTCAACTGTAAAACTTCAAGGACAACGTCGAGGTGATCGATAGATTTTTAAACAATTTTATGGCTCGCTCCATGGGCTTTGGCTCACATACTTTGACATTTGATCATAGAGTGAGTACCATCTGTGATGAGTAGTGTTGGAATAATGTAGTGTCTGTTTGTGTATGTTCCGGGTTTTTTCGGAAATTTATTCAGAAATTTGTTTTTAATGTTTTTCATTAATTTTGCAGTAAATTCATACAGTAAATTAAAATTGGACATTACACATCATCATCATCAACAGGTTATTTTTGTCTCCACTGCAGGAGCACAACCCTCTCCCATCTGCCGGAGACAGACGGAGGATTTGGCCTACACTCCCCGCGCTGGCCAGCCGAGTTGGGGAGGCCTGATTGATGTTTTATAATGTATTCCCTTAGTCGCCTTGTACGACATCCACGGGAAGAGTTGGAGTGGTCCTATTCTACTCTACCGGTAACCACACGGCAATTATTTTATAATTCTTAACAATTCAAACTAAGCGATGAGGAAGCGTTCATAGACCACGTGGTTCCATTTTGACCCTCCCCTTTTCCCGACAGATGAAACGTAGTTATTCCTACCGAATCTAGAATAACTTTATAGCTGGTATCATTCACAAACAACTTCAGAATAACTTAGGATTAAATATCAGTAAAGTAACTTACTAAAACCAGCAAGTTATTTACATATACGAATAAATATTCGTTTATCTCTCTTTTATTCTTTCTATCACGTGATCTATTTTACTTTGTTATCGGACTTATTTCTGATGTTTGTTTTTAAGTGTTTTGTAAATAAATGATCAAATAAGTTTTTTATAAAAACTAAACCGACTTGATTAGGAGAAACAAAGGTGATAGAAAAAATATACAATTTTATATATACTAATACTAAAGAAAAGGGGGATGGGAGGGGCTGCTCTACAGATAGAATAAAGTATTTAGTAGACCAAACACAACGATTTCTATGTACTACCAGATATTATAAATATTGACATTATTTAACCGTAGCGTCAATACTGGAGTAGAGTAGAATATTGAGTAGAATAGGAGTGGTCCTATTCTACTCTACCGGAAACCACGCGGCAATTACACATCGCTCATTCAATAATCTAAAATTCTCTTCCGCCTAATAAGTAGGAATATGAAATTATATTTTAATGAATTGTAATTTATATAGTTACTTTTTCATTATTACTATTACGAGTGCCGGGATTTACATTACAACAGTTAATAACATCCCGCGAAAAGGATATCTATACATTTTCCGTGCCATATTTTCGTTGCAAGTATATACATTACGTACCTTATTCCGATCCCTGACGGTAAGGTATTTAGAGCTATTTCATTTAAAAAAAGAGAGGTTTTTCTAAACACTTTATGTCGCACTAAACCCATAAATATTTACTAATAACAGAAGCTTGGAAGAAGGAAAAATTCCCGCGGAAACGTGCACGCAGACCGAGTACTAAATAGTTTTTTCTATGAACCCGGGCACAATTAGCCAACGTTATCTACCAGCCCAGCGCATTAATTCAGAACCAACTGCCCGCTGCTGATACGTTAATCTGCCCACGCTCGCCATTAAAATAATTAACCCTTATCTTCATTTGTTAAAGGGCACCTTAAAATAGATATTAAACGGTTAAAAATCACCGCGGCAGTATGTTAAGAGGTGTTTATGACGCTGTTCGCAGATTCCGAGCGGAGCCGCGGAGCAAATAAAGCAAATCGACGGTAATGGTAGTTAAATGAGACCAGATTTACTGTTTTATTGTCTCTGGATAAATATGGTGGGGTAATGTAGGAAAAAAGCATGATAAAACGTGTAGGTTTTGTTGTGAGTTAAGGTAATGCGGGTGGAAAAAGCGCAGTTAAATGTGGTCTATGGTATATTTTTGCTGATGATTTAATTAAGTGCACATAATATTGTGTTCAACCATGAAGGTAAAGACGTTTTGGTGGGAGCCTCCCGCCCTTATTGGGCGCGATTTTTTTACTTCATGGTAATAGTTATTTATTTGATAAAATATCTTAGCTTCTTAGAGCGCCAGGGAGACCTGGCGAAACTTCGACCCTTCAGGATCTTTTATGCCAAACCCCTGACCACCAACGGTGCCGATTTGGTGGACTTCACACACGCCTTAGAATTTCTTCTTTGGCATATGCAGGTTTCCTTATGAAGTTTTCCTTCACCGAAAAGCCTGTGGAGTTATGAATAAACCGTACTTAAGTTTCGAAGTGTGCCGTGTGGTTCCCGGCTTAGAATAGGGCCACCCCTATCTTTCCCGTGGGTGTCGTTAAGGCGACTAAGGGATTGCACCGGGGATGGGCAGCAGCCTTCTCCTGTGTGTGTATGTGAAGCGTGGTGATTATGGTAAATCCCCCAATGAACAAGTTACCAAAAGTGGTATTCTATTGGGGAGGCCTATGTCCAGCAGTGGACGTACTGAGGCTGATGATGATGATGAAGTTTCGAAAAATCACATCTGAGCCCACGTCCTCAGAATATGAGGCGAGGGCACAACCAACTAGTCTACTATAAGCTTGAGCAAATATTAACTATCAATGTTTGCACTCAGCACTTCCACTCCTCGAAAAATTCCTCATCACTTTGAGTTGTCTGGAAATTATGCACTAGATTCATCCTTCTTTGTTGAATTTTTATATGTTTTAATGCACGATAAAGTATAATTTGATTTGATGAATAAATTACGCCATATTTGTATTCATTGGCTCTCGATCCAAATCCCGTGTCTGCCATCCCTCCCGGCCATGTAACATGGTCAATAAGGCGCACCGGACGCCGGTTGTGACACTCTACACACACCGCCAATTGGAGGTTGCGCAATGTTGATGTTTTCGGAACTCGGCTTCTTTATTGCGCAAATTTGTCAGGGTGTGTCGTGAGTTGAAATCGTACCCTTGGTAGAGGACAGTCGTATGTTTCATATATATCATCACGTTATTTTTGTCTCCACTGCAGGAGAGAGTGGGCTGCGCTCAACCCTCGCTAAAAGTATCGGGGCAGGCCGTCGTGAACTGTGCGATCGATACAACTCATAAGAATATTTAACAGACGTTGAAATCGGAAATTGCTCAAAAGTCAAGCCGCAGGATGTCTATTGGCAAACTTTGATTCGGCGATACGACAGGATGTGCCAAAACTTGTCTTACCTTTGGTAGAAAACAGACGTATATTTCATGTCAAATATATGAAACGATGCCGTGTGGTTTCCGGTAGAGTAGAATAGGACCACTCCAACTCTTCCCGTGGATGTCGTACAAGGCGACTAAGGGAATACATTATAAAACATCAATCAGGCCTCCCCAACCCGTCTGGCCAGCGTGGGGAGTGTAGACCAAATCTCCTGCAGATGAGAGAGGGTTGCGCTCCTGCAGTGGAGACAAAAATAACCTGATGATGATGATGATTTGGGGTGATTGGATTGTTTTCTTTCATTGTACCTTAGTATAATAGTGGGTGTCAACCTAGAGTACTATACCAGGATTAGAAACAGTTTTAAGCCTTTGGCAAACCTTCACGTCTTTGAATTTCTTAAAGCCGCATTTTTATGAAGCTTTTTTAAAAACTCAACATTTAAGAATGAAGATATTTCACCTTTAAAAACCATTACGTGATGACTTTCTCATCGCACAGGTGTGGCCCTATCTTTATGCGTCACTGACAGATTTCGGCGGATCTCTCTGAGTAAAGGTAAAATATTTATACACATACAAAGATGTATGTCAAGACTTGTGGGTTACACAATGGAACTACCTTTTCTTATTTACGATTGTCGTGGTTGCTTCGATGATTTTAGGAAGAGAATTACGTACACAACGGAAATCAATTTTAACAATAGACAAATTTATTTATTTAAGAAAACGAGTGAGGAATATTACAGATGTTAAATAAAATATTGACCTATCCACGATATACTTAAAGGATCATTTTGCGAATAAACTACGACCACACTTGATGCAATAAATGATTATGAATATACTCTATCTGTAGGTACTGAAGAAAAAAACAATTGTAGATTTAAACAAGATCTTGTTAAACGCGAACAGTCATCTTACCTCCATATCAAATCTTGTCCCCTTGCACTACCTCAACTACATAGTTAACTCGATCATGGTTTAGTTCCAAATAATCATAAAATTGATTACTTTAGCTAACACACAGCATGCAAGACAAAATGCCACTTAGCTGAACAGAATTCTTCTCAGTGTTAGTCAGATTGTCGAGCAAGAAGACTTATGTGGTCACCTCTGATTTTGCCTAGAAGATTCTTGAACATTCAGGGAACTAAAGCGATGAACTTGAAGGTTGGAATTGGACATCGGGACATGAAGCAAAACAAAAATCATTACATAACATCGAGAGGAGACTTAGTGCTTGAAGAAAATACGCAGTAACTGTAAAATTTAACTTGCATTAACTATGATAATACAATTTTACATTCCCATAGTAAAATATGAAGTAAAATATGGAGGGAAAAGTCTGACAAAAAGGATTTTAAATATGTCAGGTTTCGCTGATGGTCTACATAATAATGAAAAGGTTCTAAAAAAAGAAGCTTTTCAGTTCAAAATTAACAATATTATAAAATTGGCTTAAAACTAAAACGCAAAGTAGAATAGCTGTGTAGTTTCCGGTAGAGTAGAATAGGACCACTCCAACTCTTCCCGTGGATGTCGTACAAGGCGACTAAGGGAATACATTATAAAACATCAATCAGGCCTCCCCAGCCCGTCTGGCCAGCGCGGGGAGTGTAGGCCAAATCCTCCGTTTGTCTCTGGCAGATGCGAGAGGGTTGTGCTCCTGCAGTAGAGACAAAAATAACCTGATGATGAAAGTAGAATAGAAACATAGAATCAACAAGATTATAGGCAAGAGTTGCATTAGCGTCTCGTTACAATTTGAACCATTCACAAATCTATGTCTCCATCTTGAGGCAACTTACTTTATACAATATATACAACTTCTATTACAGTCATTTGTACTCCAAGTCCATCAAATTCCGATCACTGATTACAATGTACAAGTTAATGTACCAAACAAAAGAATTACGATCGATAATCTCATAATCGGCACACCTGTTCGCTGTTGCAATATCGCATATAAAACAATAACCGGTTCCACTTATCGGTTTGTGCGTAACATTTAAATGTAGCTTGTACTGAACATTACCATAATACCCGAGCATTAGCGGCGTGCCTTCGGCGTGAAGGTAGCAATCCATCAATATGGGTAAAGCTAGTGCTGTATCACTTAACGTTGTCTTGTGATATCTTGATAAAAAGTCATTACCACTATCATTTAAACCTTTATATTCTGTTGGTTCACTGTATTCAGGTGGCGTTGAATATATTTTGATTCAGTTTTTGTTAATCAATGCAAAAATATGTGACGATATTAGCGAAGCGCTAACCGTGGCTTACGACGTTCCACTAGGCAGCGTTTTCGGTTCATTACTGTTTCTTATTTATGTACGAGTGTAGACTGGAATTGGAACGTGGCAGAATTATACAACGACACGGACGGAGGGTCAAAACAGATTTGCAAATAGGTATAGGACCTTTTCTCTGACGTATTCTACAGATTAAATTAAAACGGCTTTTGTATAAAAAATCCTTTCGTAATTATAATTGCTTATAAAATACATTCTAGACGTAATAGACTACGTATATTTCATTCCAGATTAATAGTCCTATGAAAACCAACGCTATTTACGTCTCGGTAACATATACATGAAAGGGTCACCAGCAGCAAAAATAGGTTTGTATTACCAAGTAAACTTTGCGGTCCACTTAGGAACACCATCTATTGTGTATTTTGTTTTCGAGACGCAAATGCGTTTGTTTTCATAGGACTATTAATCTGGAATGAAATATAGACTTTTACTGTGGTTCCCACAGTCAGTGTTGCCATATTTAAAAAAGACATTATTATTAAAAAAAAATGGTTCTTATTGTACCTCTTTAATTATTATATTCTTTATTGCACATATAAAAAGGTCTACCCGAAAAATTCTGCCAGCCCACAAGATTGTCCGGGTTTGATGCCTAGTCGGGAAATTAATTATGTAAAATACAGACATTTGTTTACAAATACGAGGATGATTACTGTCCATAATTGTTATGCATGTGTAAACTGGCAACACCAGCTAAACTCTTTGTTTGCAAGTATCTGCTGATATCGCGTTGTATTTATGAGAGCCGATGCCGAATGGGGATCGAGTAATTTGGCCAAGGCGAGCCGCTGCGCCCGCGCCGGCATCTGCTCGAGACGCCAGAGTACGCCTGTCGCAATATTTGTGTTCAACTGACCTGCAAGGCACTTGGTCGAGTATGTTTGGGAGGTACCTTGTAGAATGCCTGAGAAGAATCGCCAAGGTAAATATCTGACCAGATTACAATCATCATCAGGATATGTATTCGTTTTCTTCAAGGCGCATCTACCACTGCACCTTGTATCATCTATTACAAACTGGAACAGAGAAGTTACAAAGAGGAAAAGCAGTTTCAGTTAAACTGGAGTTATAGTTACGATGTCATTTAACTGCAGTGTCTGTTACAGTTAAACTGCAATTTCAGTTTAATTACAGTTACGTTATCTATATCTATACATATAATAAAATATTAGGCTTCAGGGGAGAAGGAGAGGAAAGATGAGGTCGAGGCTAGCGGGAATGGGAGGTTGTAGGACAGAGGGAGGGGGCATTAGAAAATAAAGGGCGAAGGAAGGGAAGGAGTTGGGGAAGGGGTTGTCAACGTGGTGGGAAGGGTATGAGGAAGGGAGTATGGAAAGAGGGAATGGGAGAGGGGAAAAGGAAAATCACCTGCGATGTTTCTTTTTATAAAATAAATCTCATTACTTCTTGCACAATATTAAAACATAAAAAATATAAATATTAAATTATTTGATAATCTTTTAATTCATGATAAACATGAAGGATGTCAACTTTTTTTAAAAACATTAATTATGTGGTCCAACGGGCGGAATCGCCGCCGGCACGCTAATTTTATGTATATAAATATTTTCAATGTATAACCAGATTAATAGATTTCTTTTAGGATTTAGTAATACATTATAATGTTTAATGTAAAGTAGTCCACGCAAACGAAGTCGCGGGCAACAGCTAGTCAATAATAAGTACCCGAGAAGGTGAATAAGGTAGGTCTACTAAGTTGTGTAATTAATTCCCCCAGGTGATTTGCCTCAGGTGAATTAGGTCTACTGCAACTTTGCTCTTTAATTTTACAAACATGTTTTAATAAACATTCACAAGAATCTAGGCATTTTCAGTTTTTCAACCAATTTTTTTTATTTATATAATGGATGGGACTATGTTAAATCTAACTATGAAGCTCTTTATGCGTATATTGCAAATGAAATATCAAATGACACCTAACGCTATTTGCGTTTCGGAAACAAAGTATACATAAAAGGTACGCTTGCATTTTGCAGTTCACTTCGCAACACAATCTATTGTTTACTTTGTTTCAGCGACGCAAATGTGTTTGTTTTTCGTATGTCATTTGTTTAGGAAACGATGTTAGATGATTAAACTAGCAGATAATCTGCAGCAATCACGAGTAGTTGTCAATCAATTTAACTGATTACTACCCTGTCGGCTAACAAGGGCGTAGCGAGGTACGGGCAGCCCCCTCCCTTCCCCCCTCCTCACCATCTCCCCCCTTCCCCCCACCCTAGTAGAGCGATATCTCTAGTTATAAAGCTATTTATGGTTATTATATTTCGTTTTTTAATTTTCGCTCACCCACACTACTAATGTGGGATAGGTACTCATATTTTAAAAACCACAAATCACTGTAGTCTAGGATTTTCCTCATCTGCCCTCCCCCCCCTCCCTAGAATCCTGGCTACGCCCTTGTATGCAGATGTCAAAAAGATTTGAACCCACGAGCCACATTTGCATAGCAGGGTGTAATCTAACCACTGGGTCAGGGGGCGGTGCGCGATTTAAATTACACGTGTACGTCATGATTCTGACCTTTTGGCTTGAACCCGGCTCTGAACAGGTGGCAGGCGTGCTGCTGCGGATCTGAGCTCACTGGACAGTTTTATTTGCAATAAAAAAAACATACTGTCGAATTGAGTCGATTGACTTTTTTAAAGTCGGTTAAAAATTAAGGTTTTTTTAATTACAAAAGGGGTTGAAATGGGGAGGGGGGCGGGGAGGGAATTTTAAAGTGTGGTTAATAGTTTAAGTCAGTTTATCATTTGTAGATTTTGAAACAGGTTATCAATTTCTAAAAACAAATCAATTTCCTGAAACTGTATTTTTTTTAGTTGATAGAGTTCATATACGTATACATTACAGGAAAAGTTAAACTGATGTCTCTAACACAGTGTTTTAAGAATCATCGAAGATCCTAGGAACTATATCTACGGAGTGTGGGAACCGTTGGGTACGCGTGATCGCGGCGACCTTGCGCGCGCGCAGGTCCGCCCACTGCGATCACTTGCAGATGGATTAGATACAGCTCACCTGTGCCTCTATTGCTCCGATTTCAGTCACGTGACTCGCTTAGACAAACAAAGCTAGTGTTTGTACCCTAATCACCATGCTGGGCGCAGTGTATAAGTTTAATACAAAGACAATCCTGCGTCCATAATTGGTTGATACAGGGGGTCAAGAGTTAGTTCTAGGGAACAAGATCTTGATGAGTTGTATTTTTTTTTATTATATTAGTTATGCTGTGGCGCGCCTTGGGAGAGGCCTATGTCCAGCAGTGGGCTCTTACAGGCTGATGATGATGATGCATTTGCGACACGGCCAACTAGTCAGTGAGGTGCCACGAACTGCTAATTTGCGAGTGTGAACGTGGCGTTTAAGGTGTAAATCCGCTTTTGTGTTTGGACCAATGATTTATATGTAATATAAAAATATATTTTTTAATTGATTACATTGTTATAAAGCACCATGCAAAATTAATACAGTTATCCAAGTAAGCGCCTATGCAGACCTACACCTTATACCATGAAGCAAAATAATCTTTCGTAGCTCATAGTTTCACCTCAAAGTGTTTTCCTTCCTGATTGACACTAATTTGTTATTAAATTAGATTAAATTAGATAATGCACATTTTAAAATCATCTGTTATCTAATTTAATAACCAATTAGTGTCAATCATGAAGGAAAACACTTTGAGTTGAAATTATGAGCTACGAAAAATAGTTTGCCTTGTAGTTTGAATACGTTCATGTAAGAGACAACAAATTATACATGAACAATAATTATTATAAGTAAGTACTGTCTCGACTAGCGAAGTGCCCCCGCGCCCCGCACCACCCGCGCTTTTGACCGGGTACGCGCGACGCGGCTCGGTTATTTTTACACGAACATTTTATTTAAATCTCGGACAGACCGCGGTACCCTGTGACCCTTCCACGGAACCCCAGGGTTCTGCGGACCGCCTTTCAGGAATCTCTGCGTTAGAGGGTACCTTGAAATGGCGGATATTACCCGAAATGCTTACGAAGTACGGCCGCAGAAAGCGTTATTGAACTGTAATTTCGTTATGCCAAAAAGAATGGCATTACTCATACCCATAACAATCACCTTCAAATCTGCGATCGAACGAAGACATTAATTGTTTGTAATGAAGAAAACAATACAATTAATGATGCCCAACGATCTCTATGTACTACTAGATGAAGCGTTCCAAACAATCGCTCTGTTCCACGCAAGTAGCCACAACTCTTTCACATTCACAATGAAACTTGTGCAGTTACTACTCAGAATATTTAATTATTTTCTAAATATTGACATTATTTAAGCTTACCGTCAATATTTAGTAATAATTAAATGTTCTGCGTAGTAACTGCACAAGTTTCATTGTGAATGTGATAGAGTGATGGCTACTTGCGTGGAACAGAGCAATTGTTTGGAACGCTCCATCTAGTAGTACATAGAGATCGTTGGGCATTACTCAAACCCATAACAATTACCGTCAAATCTACAATCGAACGAAGACATTAATTGTTTGTAATGAAGAAAACAATACAATGATGCACCCAGTGTGTAGAGAACGCAGGTACCTATTGTCTCACCATCAGACCTAATATGATCGTTGCCTCATTACGAACCATCAAGGTTACTATCAACAACTAATAGTCCGTACTAATTATTTTTAATTGCTTGTATTACTTGTTTCAGGTGGGTGGACGTGCTCTTAAATACGAGATATCCATAATGTAAGTTAGAAATACTTATAATTATTTTATCATCATCATCATCAGGTTATTTTTGTCTCCACTGCAGGAGCACAACCCTCTCTCATCTGCCGGAGACAGACGGAGGATTTGGCCTACACTCCCCGCGCTGGCCAGACGGGTTGGGGAGGCCTGATTGATGTTTTATAATGTATTCCCTCAGTCGCCTTGTACGACATCCACGGGAAGAGTTGGAGTGGTCCTATTCTACTCTACCGGTAACCACACGGCAATTATTTTATAATTCTTAACAATTCAAACTAAAGGATGAGGAAGCGTTCATAGACCACGTGGTTCCATTTTGACCCTCCCCTTTTCCCGACAGATGAAACGTAGTTTTTCCTACCGAATCTAGAATAACTTTATAGCTGGTATCATTCACAAACAACTTCAGAATAACTTAGGATTAAATATCAGTAAAGTAACTTACTAAAACCAGCAAGTTATTTACATATACGAAAAAACATTCGTTTATCTCTCTTTTATTCTTTCTATCACGTGATCTATTTTACTTTGTTATCGGACTTATTTCTGATGTTTGTTTTTAAGTGTTTTGTAAATAAATGATCAACTAAGTTTTTTATAAAAACTAAACCGACTTGATTAGGAGAAACAAAGGTGATAGAAAAAATATACAATTTTATATATACTAATACTAAAGAAAAGGGGGATGGGAGGGGCTGCTCTACAGATAGAATAAAGTATTTAGTAGACCAAACACAACGATTTCTATGTACTACCAGATATTATAAATATTGACATTATTTAACCGTAGCGTCAATATTTAGTAATAATTAAATGTTCTGCGTAGTAACTGCATAAGTTTCATTGTGAATGTGAAAGAGTTGTGGCTACTTGCGTGGAACAGAGCGATTGTTTGGAACGCTCCATCTAGTAGTACATAGAGATCGTTGACCAAACACGCATTACTTAAATAATATACTAATACTAATATTAATGTATAAACATAAACCCATATACATATATCTTAAGATATACTCACTCTATAGTTATTCTATAAACTATTTTTTCTTAATCTCTAATTTCTACATCATAAGTTTTTTTTCCTATAAAATCACGTAGTAAATCGCGTGGAACAGCTAGTTAAGTTATTAACAAGTTATAATATAACGCCTGACCACGTAAACACATCGATTTATCATTTGTCAAGAACATAATTATTAAAACTTTCCCACAGGTGCAATAAATAATAAATATTATAATGTCGATTGCCCAATGCTTAAGCTCGAGCCGCACTCACGCAAGCCTGCCCGAATTCCTGCAAGATGGCTGCGGGCGCCGGCGCCGGTCACTCACTCATTCACTCACGAAATCATTCGGTCACACCCTAATATTAACTGCTACAAATACCTGAATATTTAGTTTCCCACGTCATTAGCCTAAGGAGAAGTGCATTCCTAAGAGCTAAAAATTATGGTATTATGAGACTCGTAAGTCGTACCCTGTTTCAACCGTCCCCGGTCTATCCTGAGGAAAAACCAGAGAAAAAATTCTGTATATAATTCTTTATTGCACAATATTTAAAACTAAATATAGTTACACATTTTGTGTACAAATGTGTCTCTAATAGAGATCTCTTCCACCCAACCTTACAGAGTGTGAGACATCTATTTGTAATCTATGTAAATAGCTAGTCTAATAAAACAATATAGTTTAAATCTATACCAATGATGGTATTATAATTATCATCATCATTTATGCCCTTATACGTCCATTGCTGAACATAGGCCTTCCTCAACCAACACCACTACACACGCTCCTCCGCCCTTCGCATCCAGCCGCTTCGGGCCATCTTTTCAGGTCCTCGGTCCATCTGTCGGCGATGCGACCGTCCCACCATGCGCGTGTCGATCATCTCCACTACCCCAACGGCCGTCGTCGGTTCTGCGACAGATGTGGCCCACCTATTGCCACTTCAGCTTGCTAATCCGTTCGGCTATGTCGGTTCTGACCTTCGTTTTGTCAGATCTCATTATGATAGTCGTAATACCTCAAACTTGATTGAAATGTTAACTTAATTCAGTTAACTTTTCAGTTTAAATGTTACAATCGACCCCAGCTTCCTTCATTAGTCATTGCCTCATAAAATAAACAGCATAGGTAAAAAAGAATCAAATCTATTAAAATTACGGTAGGTTCTATTTAAAACCATAATAACAAGTTTTAAATTAAAATACAAAAGAATTGCAAACAAAAATAGTTACTTTTAATCATGAAAACACGATGAACCCTCTCACATAATACGTATTACGAGCTAGAAGTGACACCATACAAACAAAGATGTATGAAATCCATATCTTTTCCCTTGCACGCTATCTATTGCTTATAGTTTTTAAATTTTTAGTTTTTAAATTATTTACGGTGTTTAAACGGTACCCTGTTTCAAACGTACCCTGTTTCCACGGACCCGATACTCAAGGGGTATTCTCCTGCTACCTAGTACCCTGTTTCAACCGTCCCCGGTCTATCCTACACCGGAGGAAAAATTCTGATACGTATTTGAAATCTATATAGCAATCCATATTTTGACAACGTTTACTAAAAGATAGACTAAAATGTTGTATACAAACAAATACTAAAACTTAATTTACTATAACTTATTCCATTAATTATACCAAATTGCGTAATTTACTCGTAAGTCTAATACAACAAAATGGTAGTAATTTATCATTCGGTGAGCTGATTAGCCCCAGCTTTGTCTCACTGTATGTCAGTCTGTCTGTCAAACATCAAGAACAACAGCTGTGTAACTCAGGCACGCCGCGGCCCAATTTATTTCGTTACAACCATTAATTACAGGAGTTGCGCAAGAGTTTGACAATCGTTGCCGTTTTTGTAATTCCATTCAATGTGTTGTTTGGAATACAATTTACACTTTTCATTTTTAAATCTATCTAGATTTTTACCTCGAGACGTTCGCAGTTACTCAGGTCTCTCGCGGGAACTCTTTTTCCGTGGTAAATTATAAAAATATATTTCTTGTGTTAATCTCCCGGGTCATAAGCTACCAAAATACGAAATTTGGTAAAAAAAAAGCCACAACAAGCATGACAACAAATACATTTGCGTCTCTAAAACTAAATAAACAATAAATTGTATTCCGGAGTGGACTGCAAAGTTAATGCGGTAATACAAACTCGTACTTGTTGCTCCATTTATTTCTCGTATATTTCCATTTATTGTGACTGGATGTTATTTATATAAGTATATTTAAAATTTGACAGCACTAAAATTGGTTTCGTCTTTATCTTCATAATACTATGTGACAAGGATAGCAACAGTTTTAGTGGTGAAAATTTTTAATTTTGTGCCTTCAGAATCGAGCCCAATATATGTACGAGTATATCAGCTGCGTGATACCCATATTACAGGCTCTGCCTAGTTTGGGATCAGGTGGCAGTGTGTGAAATGTCCCCACATAATTATTTATTAAATCTATTTATTTATACACAATAGTTTTTCATGTATATTTTGTTTACGAGACGTGCCATTGCATTTGAAATAGCAAAAAATAATAATTATGTAAGTTGATAAGATTTTTTTTTAGTTAATTAGTCGGCCATATTAGTTGTTGTGTTAGTTTTAAGTTGTACATTATTCATTATTAAGTTGCTTGGTTAGATTGTCAGTATAAATTAAACTCAAAAATTGCATAAAATATTTGGGACGAAATTGAATGAAAAACCGCACGTGGTATGGTTTAGAAAGTACAATTCACAAAAAAAATATTTATATGAATATTTCATTGTCAAATATGGCAATTGACTTTTTTCACATCCTCGGTTTGTTTTTCATTGGTTTACAAATAGCCTTATTCTGCCAACCTCACCATAAACCGTAACAGCAAAAATCACTTTGTGGAGACAAACGCTCGTAATTTTTTTTGTTTTTTATCCCTTCCATCTAACCTTTGAATAATATATTGGATTTTATCAATATTATATACTCGTATTTAGAGGCTTACCACCTGGGAGCAATAAAAACACATCCAAAAAGTGTTTCTCCACAAAGTGTTTTTGGCTGTTACGGTTGTTACAATTATCAGGACGGCAGAATTATCAACACTTTATATCTAGCCTAAGTCCACGTCATAATACATTTTAAATTTTATGTTTTTAAAAGATTATATAAGAAATCCCTTGATTTGTAAGCACCGAAATACATAAGTGACTACAAATAATATAATATTAACTGACCTTCATTGCTTTAAAGGCCGTGTTAAAACAACATTCCTCACAAATACAATACAAATAAATACCTTAGTGTTAGCACACCACACGCACGCACAGACAAACAGACAGACGTATCGTATTACGAGTTGGATGTGTCAGTGTGTCACAAGGTTTCACAGGGCAATTGGGAACATCTATAAAAATTTATTGCCATATTTTTATGCGAAATCAAAAGGACAGAAATGTTAGAGAATACTTCCTACTTATATTATTATTTCGTGATTGCTGCTGATTATCTGCTAGTTTAACCATCTTACATCGTTTCCTAAACAAATGACATACGAAAAACAAACACGTTTGCGTCGCTGAAAAAAACTAAACAATAGATTGTGTTGCGAAGTGGACTGCAAAATTAACGTGGTAATACAAACTAGTTTTTGCGGCAAGTGTCCCTTTTATGTACATGTATACTTTGTTGACTAAGGGAATACATTATAAAACATCAGTCAGGCCTCCCCAACCCGTCTGGCCAGCGCGGGGAGTGTAGGCTAAATCCTCCGTCTGTCTCCGGCAGATGAGAGAGGGTTGTGCTCCTGCAGTGGAGACACAAATAACCCGATGATGAATTGAATTGACATTAAATAAATGCTTCTTCTACTTAAAAACCTCGGAATTCACACATCATCAGCCTATATACGTCCACTGCTGAACATAGGCCTCCCCAATAGAATGCCACTTTTGGTGGGCTGTCCATTGGTGTATTTGCCATAATCACCACGCTTGGAAGGCGGGTTGGTGATCGCAGTAATGATCTTATTATACACAGGAGAACGCTGCTATTCCCTTAGTCGCCTTGACGACACCCATAGGAAGCTTGGGGGTAGCCGTATTCTAAGCCGGGAACCGCACAGATACAAAGGCTATTTATAAAACAGGCGACTTGACAAGTTTCCTTCGTATTAAATGGCTCTTAGAAACAATCCGAGGATGTGAAAACGAATCTAAGGTAGGTACTCTCTCTTTGCCATCCGTTGCCATATTTGGTACACGAATGATCGCTTTCCTCGCACCAAGAACCGAGTATTTACTAAGCGAGTAGAAATTAACTAGTTTGGGTGACGCAAAATGTCTCCCCAGCGCCCCAAGCGGACAATAATCGAAACTTTCGTTACAGTATTTCGTAAGCAAAGAAATTCAAAAGTGAAATTAACGATAGAATGTCACACTTTGTAATTCTCAGGAGTCATCTCGGCAGTTTCCAAATTTTGACGCTTGGAGCGCTCGCGTAATCCAATCTTCTCTTTGTGTCCAAAGAGATTTAATTCAACATTATATAAAATACTTGCCGATGTTCTTGAGGAAATATTTGCAAACGCCATTAGGTGTTTAAAAAATATATATTTTTCTTTTACATAACGTATGGCATTCGAAACGTTTCTTTTCTACAAAAATTGCCAGTTTGTTGTAAAGCACGCCATGCACTTCTTAAAATTATTTATTGAGTTTTACTAAAGTTTTTTTGCATTTACGTTAATTACTTCATCATCATATCAGTCTTTAGGCGTCCACTGCTGGACATCGACCTTCCCCAATGAACGCCACCACACCCAGCCCTCCGCCCTCCCCATCAATCTGCTTCCTCTTCATCTTTGCGTTAATGCAGCGTAATAAATATCAGAATAAAAACCTGACATATATTTCGGGTCAAGCAGACGGTCCTACAACAACGATCTCTATGTACTACTAGATGGAGCGTTCCACGCAAGGAGCCGCAACTCGGTCTCATTCACAATGAAACTTGTGCAGTTACTACTTAGAGCATTTAATTATTACTAAATATTGACGCTACGGTTAAATAACGTCAATGTTTAGTAAATAATTAAATGTTCTGCGTAGTAACTGCACAAGTTTCAAAGTGAATGTGAACGAGTTGTAGCTACTTGCGTGGAACAGAGCGATTGTTTGGAACGCTCCATCTAGTAGTACAAAGAGATCGTTGTCCTACAACTAGATATTTAGATTGTGGTACTGCCACACAATATAAGGAAAATAAATACGACTAGTTTTTGTCCTAATAAATAATGTCAGTATAGTAGATTTGTAGGACTCCCTTTCCATTTAAAAACCTCAGCATCCATGGGCACACCTGTCTGTATATACGCGCGTAAATAGTTGTATGGCTGCTGTTGGACCGCGCGCAATCGAGAGAGGAAACAACAACATAAGTGCTTCTCTTTCTAAAATCGGGCCAATATTGGGCCCGATTCTGAAGGCACACATTTAAAATTTGACAGCACTAAAATTGGTTTCGTAATTATCTTTTTAATTTTGTGTGACAAGGATAGCAACAGTTTTAGTGCTGTCAAATTTTCACATTGTGACTTCAGAATCAAGCCCATTGAGTAAATAATTAAATGTTCTGCTTAGTAAATGCACAAGTTTCATTGTGAATGTAACCGAGTTGCGGCTCCCGGAGCCCGCAGTTGCGTGGAACAGAGCGATTGTTTGGAACGCTCCGTCTAGTAGTACATAGAGATCGTTGAGTAATACTTAGGTTGACTGGAAGAGATCCCTAAGTGGGATAGGTCCGCCTTTGTACACAGTTTAATTCCTATTCCATTATTGTTGTTGTTGTTATTTTTGGTACAATAAAGCGTTTACATACACACACACACACACACACACACATACACACACACACACACACACACACACACACACACACACACACACACACACACACAGTAATCTCTGCCAGCCATGGGTGAGAAGCCCTAGCTATGACCTAAATTTTCCCATACCTTTTACCTAATGTCAACGTACCAAGCCCTTCGGCGCAGGTTCGGGTAAACAATTCGTAAACGACTAGTCCATTAGCACGCCCATGTGACTGCTGGCCCTATGACACACTGACTGGCTCGTTTACCCTACTTTATTAAAGCTGCTAACGGTGTTCACTAAATTATTCATCGAATTTCATTTCCGAACAAACATATCCTACATATTGTTACTTATTTATGAAACAGGCCTGAAAACTATACGATTAAAATAAAAAATAATAAAAGGAGAACGCTGCTGCCCGTCCCTGGTGCAATCCCTCAGTCGTCTTGACGACATCCACTGGAAAGATAGGGGTGGCCCTATTCTAAACCACTACTATATTATAGAGAGTTAAAGTTTGTGAGGTTGTAGCGGGTAATCTCTGGATCTTCTGAACTGATTTTTAAAATTCTTTTAGCAATAGAAAGCCACGTTATTTATGAGTGTCATAGGTTATAATATTAACCCGAAAAATGTAAAGACTTTTTCGTGGTAGTCGGAAAATGTTTACAGCCCAACGAAGTGGGCACGGGTCAGCTAGTCTAAGATAAAATATTAGCAAAGCCAAACAATGACAACCAACGATCTCTATGTACTACTAGATGGAGCGTTCCAAACAATCACTCTGTTCCACGCAAGTAGCCACAACTCTTTCATATTAACAATGAAACTTGTGCAGTTACTACGCAGAACATTTAATCATTACTAAATATTGACGCTACGGTTAAATAATGTCAATATTTAGTAAATAATTAAATGTTCTGAGTAGTCACTGCACAAGTTTCAAAGTGAATGTGAAAGAGTTGCGGCTACTTGCGTGGAACAGAGCGATTGTTTGACACGCTCCATCTAGTAGTGCATAGAGATCGTTGATGACAACAGTGTAATTATGTGTGTGAGCAAAGCCAGCCCCCGAACGTAATGAATTTTACAGTTTTGAGAATGGAGCTGCGCGGGCGCACACACGCTCTAATTGGCTCGGTGCGAACGCGACCAGATCACAAGATAAGAGTACCTGCGTATCTCACACATACCATGTCTTTTTTATTATCATTGATGGGTTTACGCTTGACCCCAATCTCACCTGATGCTAAGTGATGATGAGGCCTAAGGTGGAGCGCGCTTACCCAGAAGATGCCTATTCACTCTTCTTTTAAAAAGATTGTGCTTCTCCGGAAATACCCAAGCTGGCAGGGAGTTCCATTCCTTAGCAGTTCGCATCATGAACGAGGAAGCCAAACGCTTCGTGCGAGAGCGTGGTATGTCTACTACATAAGGATGAAGTCCCTCCCCACGCCTGATTATTTATTATTTATTACTCGTAGTAAAGCCAGATCAACTACTACCCAGGGGCGGATGTAGTACGTAAGTTTTTAAGATGGATCGAGACATCCTTTTACCCCCTCCCAATGCAAATGCTTATTCCTGAAAAGCATAACGTACATAGAGACTGAAGATAAGATACATAATTAAACTAATCATTCGAGCAATCATTGTAATTATTATTTTTTTAATTCTTTTTAAGTGGTATTAAGTTGTTTGGGTTTTATTTAATCTATTTTTCAATTCATTTATAACCCACTTCTGATTGTCGTAGACATCATCAGCCTGCAAGAGTCCACTGTTGGACATAGGCCTCTCTCAAAGCGCCACTGAACCCGATCCTCGGTTCTTCTCATCCAGTCACTGCCAGCCGCCTTATGCAGACACTACGCTTGCCCTCGAGAACACGTTTACCCCAACAGTAATAGGTTCTTCGATAGATGTGACCAGCCCACTGCCACTTCAACGTTCTCATTTATACATAAACTTGTCTAATCCCTCTAATACATAAACTTGTCTATTGCAGTGTGGTTTCCGGTAGAGTAGAATAGGACCACTCCAACTCTTCCCGTGGATGTCGTACAAGGCGACTAAGGGAATACATTATAAAACATCAATCAGGCCTCCCCAACCCGTCTGGCCAGCGCGGGGAGTGTAGGCCAAATCCTCCGTCTGTCTCCGGCAGATGAGAGAGGGTTGTGCTCCTGCAGTGGAGACAATAATAACCTGATGATGATGTCTAATCCCGAACTAGGATATTTATCCTGTACAATGGGCATCAGACATTTATAGCACAATTGACAAAAATAACATCAAGTGAGTTAAGAATTCTTTAACTTCTACTTTAATTCATTTTCCGACTTACTACCTACTTAGTGTAGACGCACGACCACAATAGTTGCGCAGACGCAGCGGCGGCGCCGGAACAGAGACGAGCGCACGAGCGAGACGGCTGCGCCCAATGCCCACCGACGACACATGGCCCGCGTCAGTGTGGGTACCCAACTTACCGCCACCACCTTTGCGTGGTGATGACATTTTAACGTATATTGTTGGATTGGCCAGCTCGCACAAAGTCGAATCTGACCAGCTAGCCTCTAAGCGCGTTCATAATACGATTTTGCCAGGCAGTTCAGTTTTAGGCCGTAAACTGCCTGTTTACTGTCCGAGCGGCGCAGATGTGGAATAAACTGCCGACGGTCATTCGAGATAGTACGTCGGTGACATCCTTTAAAACTAAACCAAAAGAGCACTATCTGTCTCACTCAGTATAATATGATATGTATGTATTTATTTATGTTTATTATAATAATTATTATTTATTATAAATATTTATTTACTATATGTAATATATATATATATATGTAAAGTAGTTTCAGTATTTAGTTATTATGTAGTATATTTTGCCCCCTCACTCTTAGTGCCTTGTCTCACACCCTGTAAGGTTGGCTGGAAGAGATCTCTTTTAGAGATAAGCTCGCCTTTGTGTACAAAATTTGTAACTGTATTGACTTTTAAAATGTGTGCAATAAAGAATATATAAATAAAAAAGAGTTCATAATAGGCCTACAGACAGGATTTAGAACCTACCCGATACGTACAAACTACGGTTATAATAATACTTTAAGATTACATTAAAGCTAAGATAGAAATAATAAATCTAATAAATAAAATCGTAAACATCGCGTGTCTGTACATTGAAGATATTTGCAACAACAAAATTAAGGGGTCTAAGGATAATCAGTAGAACACATTTCAATCATTTTTGAAAATTTTGTATTTCTGTTTGTCTGTTAGTTTGTACACGCATCACTTAAAAACTACTAAACCGATTTTGATGGTGTGGAACCATTTCACCGAAACACTTAACTCGGAGTAACATATAGGCTTTATTTTATCGCAATCGGTTTACTCAATCAAAAGTAATGGACATTTTTAGTGTTCAAATACATTAGTAGGTAAGGTTAGTATGCAATATAACAAAGAAGTATAATTTTAATGTTCTGTATTATTCAGATTGCGATGAGTTTGGACTACATTTGGAGCTGTAGTGGGAGTGGGTGTTTTAGCGAAAGTGGGAAGGAGAGCGGAGCGGACTCTGCAGTCAATGCGAGCGGAGCCGCGGGCACAGCTAGTTAAAACTAAAATAAAAGGAAAAATTAAAGAATAACATCAAGATCAGCGGGTATAAAAAAAATTTCTCGAACCCCTTATAAGGTACATAAATCATTAGAAGAATAACGCTGGATAGGATCAGTGCCGTAACTAGGCTTTTATGCGCCCAGCACGTGCTTCAATAAGGCCTTTTGCACATTATAAGACACAAAACACCAGACAAGAAAAATTTCTATGCGCTTAACTCATCATCATCATCAGGTTATTTTTATCTCCACTGCAGGAGCACAACCCTCTCTCATCTGCCGGAGACAGACGGAGGATTTGGCCTACACTCTCCGCGCTGGCCAGACGGGTTGGGGAGGCCTGATTGATGTCTTATAAGTATTCCCTCAGTCGCCTTGTACGACATCCACGGGAAGAGTTGGAGTGGTCCTATTCTACTCTACCGGAAACCACACGGCACATGCGCGTATCTGATCCGACAGAATAAAAAATGTCTTGTTATATGTATGATCTCATATAACAACCAATGCGACTGGATATCTTATAGGACATTTCTCATAAGACACAAGAAATTTTCTGATAATGTGCAAAAGGCCTAATTGCGCCCTTAGAAAATGCCAATTCAGATCATTTTTGCGCCCCTCTAAGGTCTGCATCCAGTGCCTGGGCACCACTAGCGCACCCCTAGTTACGGCACTGGACAGGATTATAAGATTTAAAGAATACAAGAATTAGCTGTGGGGTGGGGTTCCCGGCTTATAATGAGGTCCCCAATCCTCCCGTGGGCAGAGAATACTGTCGTGTGAGTCAAGGCGACTAAGGGACAGCCAGCAGCGATCTTCATTACTGCGTCAACCATTCCGCTTGCCCAGCGTGATGATTAGGACCCCCCAATGGACAGCCCACCAAAAGTGGCATTCTATTGGGGAGGCTTGTGTTCAGCAGTGGATGTGTTTAAGCTGATGCGTTTTCTGTATGTAGCTAAAGTAATCATTTTTATGATTCGTTTAAACAAGTTCTTTATCAAGTTGAGTTAGTACAAGGGGACAAGAGTTAGTAATATAGCTTGGTGCGTTAGTATGGAGTTATTAATCGACTCGCAGTCAGAGGTTGGATATATTCAACAGTTCTCTGACGGAATTCACAGGAGAGGAATTTCGAGTGTTAAGTGTTAGGAGGTGAATATATTGTACATAAAAACGAATTATATAGATAGAAATTTAAATGTTAAAGACAACGATCTCGATGTACTACTAGACGGAGCGTTCCAAACAATCGCTCTGTTCCACGCAAGTAGCCACAACTTTTTCACATTCACAATGAAACTTGTGCAGTTACTACGCAGAACATTTAATTATTACTAAATATTGACGCTACGGTTAAATAATGTCAATATTTAGAAAATATTTAAATGTTCTGTGTAGTAACTGCACAAGTTTCATTGTGAATGTGAAAGAGTTGTGGCTACTTGCGTGGAACAGAGCGATTGTTTGGAACGCTCCATCTAGTAGTACATAGAGATCGTTGGTTTAAGAGTGGTTGCTTACAGTGGAAAATTAGGTTACCTGTAATGGCATTGTAATGGTATTACAAATAAATAACAAAAAATATATATACATATAATGACTTCACTGTTCACAACATGTTGTTCAAATCCGCCATAGGTTTTCTTCAACACACTTTCTTGCCCAACGTTGGTACACCGTCTGAATACCAGCAGAATACATCACCAGGATAGATAGACCCTCAATTGAAGACAGAGGATGGAAATAAGCAGCCCATTATTCATGTCCCTTGGCCAAAACTCATGATAAAACCTCCCATGATTGAAATGTGCAAATCTCCTATACATATATTTCAATCCAAATCAATAGTCATACAACCAACGCTATTTGCGTCTCGGTAACTGGTCCATGAAAGGGTAACCAGCAGCAAAAACAGGTTTGTATTACCATCTAAACTTTGCGGTCCACTTCGGAACATCATCTATTATTTAATTTGTTTTAGAGACGCAAAAGCGTTTGTTTTCATACGACTATTAAGTATTTATTGCGGGTAACAGAAGGTTGCTGCGTCGGGAAGCAATCCTTGCGAACTTCGCAGATGCGGATAAGGTTTATGAAATAACTATAATCTCGGCGCAGGCGCATCTCGGCCGGCGGCCATCATTAAAACGTTAACAGTTATGCTCAGTGTGGCCGTAACTCTAATAAAAACCGTGTTAAAGAACACTATCTATCACTAAGTTAGGATTGGAATCCATATCTTATATGTATTTTATGAATGTTTGTATATTATTATTTAATAATATATATTATATTTATATATTATTGGTAAATATTTATTTATATACTTCTATATATATATATATTTACCGTGTAGTTTATAATCTATTTAAGTGGGTATATAGTTTATATTAGTGTATGTATGTATATGTTTTTTTTATTTACGTACACACTATGTCTGCCTTTATTATTTCAAATATCTCTCTCGCGGGTCTGCTGGAAGAAATCTCTCTCAGAGATAAGTTCGCCCTTTGTACTTGTGTTTCTTTTAATGTATTATTTTTTATTTTATCTGTGTGTGTGCAATAAAGAGTTAAATAAATAAATAAACAAAATAAAAATACTACGTTATGTTAAGTAGGAATAGGGTGATTTCGAGAAAAACATCAAATGTATATGCTTTTCTACTTAAAATTATGTGGTCGGCAAAGTGGCTCACGATTTTTAACATTACCTAAAATCCGGCCTCAAGATGTTCTAGAGTTATAGGTCAAAGGACAAACTACATGTTATTACTTCTTATATTTAATATGTATAATGCCGCGTGGTTCACGGCTTGGAATAGGGCCACCCCTATCTTTCCCGTGGGTGTCGTCAATGCGACTAAGGGATTGCACCAGACACGGGCAGCAGCGTTTTCCTGTGTGTTTATGTTAAGATCATTACTGCGATCACCAAGCCGCCCGCCATGCGTGCTGATTATGGCAAATCCCCCAATGGACATCTAACCAAAAGTGGTATTCTATTGGGGAAGCCTATGTCCAGCAGTGGACGTATTTAGGCTGATGATGATGATGGTGATGATTTTAATTTACCATAGCGCTGTTCACAGCATATTAATTCTGTAGACAATAGCAGGTAATCGTTATTCTGGCAACACTGTTAACACCGTCATGGCGGGCGCAGGCACCAGTGTTTTCTCGTATTTAGTTCTTTACTACGACGCGGACCTAACTGAGAACCTCGTCATTCGATTCACACTCGGAGAAGGTCCAAATTAATTTCCATATTTATTGTACTCGGGAGCAAAATTAACGGATCGTCGCGCTTTTCTTATATATTTGAAGTAATTTTGGGGCCTCGTATCATCATCATCATCATCAGCCCGAAAGAGTCCACTGTTGGACATAATCCTCTCCCAAGGTGCGCCACTGAACCCGATCCTCGGCCCTTCTCATACAGTTACTGCCAGCCGCCTGGAATTGATGTAGGTGACATCTGATGATAGCTGTCCGGTATAGATAGTCCAGAGCCCCAAACATAGGGGACGTACCTAGACTACGTGACCCATTTTTAAATTGTTTTTTACCCCAAAGTGACCACCCGTAGTATATATGCCGAAAATATAATTCTGAATAGTTTCTTGTGTTGTGTGAACCCAGAAAGCTTGCCTGATCAACTTTAGGCACTTTAGACTCACCCCTTTTAAGCCCCAATTTTTACCTCCAAAATAAAAATCTCCGTGATATTCAACCGGTTTTAACAACAAGCTTTATATAGGATTCTGAACCCTTTTCTAACAAGTAAGTCTGAAAGAAACATACTCCAAAGAAAAAGAACTTCCGTTCGATTAACTCAGAAATTCCATACTCCTCGTAGGCCTTTTAAATACCTCTGTATCTTGAATTTATTGAACACCTATAGACATTACCAGCATTTTTATTTTCGAAATCGGTCTAAGGTGTGAAATAATAAAACTATTTGAAAAACTTTTAATTGCACATAAGTCCATAGGCGGGGGAATTTAGCGCGGGCGCAACGCCGCGCGGCGCGAGCGCAACGCGCTGCTTTATCGATCACGCGCTCGGCTAATTACTAGCATATTTTCTTTTAGTACACGACTAGCAAAATACTCCGCGTTTCTATCTACAGCTTGGCTTACATATAAATTTGCAGCGGGTAATGAATGCACAGGGTGTAACTGAATAATCACGTCACATGACTACATCGTCGGAAAGTACTAAATATACTATATTTCATTCCAGATTAATAGTCCTATGAAAACCAACGCTATTTACGTCTCGGTAACATATACATGAAAGGGTCACCAGCAGCAAAAATAGGTTTGTATTACCAAGTAAACTTTGCGGTCCACTTAGGAACACCATCTATTGTGTATTTTGTTTTCGAGACGCAAATGCGTTTGTTTTCATAGGACTATTAATCTGGAATGAAATATACGTATAAAAGGGACACGGTAATCTTGGTTGGCAGAACCACTCAGCCCAGTAGTGAGTACCAGGGTTGTTGCTGATTCAGGTTTTAACTGTATCAGCGGATGCTGATGCTGATTTATTTTTTTTATTTTATTTATTAGGTTACCAACAGGATGTACATCAATTGTTGCTTAACGGAAACTTACAATTATACATTGGTCACCCCAATTATAGGCAACGACAGCATGCCTAGTTTGTGTTAATTTAGTTATAATTATACATACTAGTCTAATATTATTATACTTACTTATATATAAGTTAAAAAAAATTAAGATTTTAAAATGTTAATAAATTACATGTCCAAAGCAATACACTGCAAATTAAAAAATATATTTAACATTGAAATTAAACACAAAACAAAATAAAATAAAACAAAACAATAGTCAGATATTAATAAATTATTTATATCCACTGTACATGGTGTAGATATAGTCCAAGGTATATAGGATTTCATATTAGGATGGGGGAGCCACCCCCCTACCCCTAAACCCTGCTATCGAAAGCCCATCTTTCTATTTCTTCTAATAATCACCTTCCGATCAACACCTGGCGACGAGCAAAACGACACACACCATCGTACGGCTCCTAATAAATTATACGGAACACTGATACTTTCCATTAATCCTTATTTATAGCTTTCGTTGGGAGAAATAAATCATAGCAGATAATTGTCCTTAACTGCATCCTGCGGTCTTACTAGGTATTCTATGGTCTTACGCTTTTCTAGTAGGTATGTAAGTAATTAAAGACGGGTAGGTATTGATAGTTTTATGTAACAGGAGATTGGTTAATGATTGGTTTGTTTTATGATTAGGATTCTCCTTAGGTTATGTAGGAAAACAATGATTGGTCTCGATGTAGATGTAATATTTGTGAGTTGTTATAGCCTTTTTTAAATCCTAGTAGACTAAATTCTAGTTTTGGAAAAGAAAAGTGTATTTAGGACGGTACTAGTGGTGCCGTGACCAGGATGCCTTAGCAATCCAGTGCCTATTTTACGATTTAACATTTACTGATTAAAAAAATTAGGATTGAACGAACTCACCTAGGGGAAATGATTTATTTCTATTACCTAATCCATGTGTGTACGTATGTATGTATGAAATATAAAATAGATGACACTAATTGTATGATAAAATAAAATATTAGAAGATGTAATTACTAACTAATAGAATAAAATTTTATCAAGGTTTCTAGTAGTCTGAGTGAAAGTTAATACTAAGTGGAGAATAAGTTCAAACATTCAAGTTATACAACAAACAAACAACACATAATCGATTATCAAATCAATACTAGAGCGGCCAGGGCAAATATTTTAAATACCACTAAAAGTTTACGTTCGAAAACATTAGATCCAGTCCAACCAAATTAATGAGTTTACGATCGATTAATATTAAATACAAGTTAAGCCGGAAGTCTATAGTGTGCAATATTATATAGCATTATGCCATATCCGGTAAAACAATTACGTAATAAATTAAATTGACAGTAGGTCATATTTAAATTTTATTTTTATTTGTTAGGGTAGCATAACATCTACCACAAATAACAAGCAAGTAGTTTGCGAGACTCGCATGGCATACACATACTAAGAATATTTTGTTAGAGCGAAGCAGTATAAGAAATTACAAAATATCGTAGCTGGACTGGTTATGGCTGAAGCGCTTAAGGCTTCCGTCCGAGAGAGTCTAATCTCGCATTGTGCGCTACCTTAACCTAGATGAAATTCTCTAATGTATATTTCTAACATTCAACTCTTCTTGCTTGCGTCCAGCTGCATCTTCATTCCGGCGGATGCGGCGATTATCATAAAGAAAGTGGGTCCATGGCATGCGCGGACGCAGCGGCGGGGCGCGGGGGGCGCCATTTCTCCCTCGATGGAGAAAATATGCGATGCATGCACTTTTGCCTTTTAACAGGGGTGTCACGTCATCGAAATAATAAACATCTACGCAAAGTGGAAGACTGAGTCACACCATGAACTTTGAATGTAATGCATAATTTGAAAAACGTAAGGGAACATACGTGACTGCTAAGTAATGTTATTTATATCAGTTATCACTCCATAAACCGTGCCAACCCTTAGCCTTAGCAGCCCACTAAATACGTAATCACAATCGGATGCGTTTAGTTTAATTAGGGTTTCCATCCGTCCGGGTTTCAATCCGGTACTAGGACAAATGCGGGTCTTAGTCTAAGTCGCGAGTTTCATTTGTAGTCAGGGTTTTAAAGTTTTCAATAAAAAGTTGATTTATAACAATTAAAACTATTTTTTTTTAACGAGTAACTTAAAACATGACTCTGTTGACATGTTAGGGTTGTAAGCTCGAAAATTCTGGCTTTATATGCTTCTTGTCCTGGTTGGCAGATTTTATATATGGCAACCCTAAGTTTAATGCTCATTTTCTCCAGTTTTCATTGCGCCTGCTAAGCGTTGAACTAAACGTTAACAATAACGCGAGCTTTCAACCCGTTCGGTTTCACTTTGTTTGTTACGTTGTGTTACCTGAACACGTTTCTGTCGTTAATTTTGTAATTATTCACGATATTGTTGTTAAACAGTTTAACTGAAGTGGTATATGCGGAGATATTATAGAAATATATACTTGTAGTCTTGTTATGTAATGTATCAGTAATCACTGCATAAAATAAATATACCTTTCTGTGACAACCCTTGTAATGTAAAGTCATTTCTTCGCAGATTAATGTACTAGACTGTAGGGTTTTGAAACCTTTGTCTAATATAATATAATAAAAAGTAAGAAAATGACGGTTAGATTGTCTCTTGTTTCCTTTTTTTAACCTTCCCACTCGGTCCGGAACCATATTAAACGATCCCACACTGGCACGGTGGCGAAGGCGGTCAGTTCACTTATATGGCGTTATACTGACGATGACGCGGACAGCACTTTGTTTGGAGCCGAGACAGCGCCTTACGTGCAACCACCCCAGTATGGTTTAGCATTATTTTCTAAGCTTAATAAACCATATTCACAATAAACATTTTTTTTTATAATAATTCAAATATGATATTTTTTTGTTATATATTTTGCGCCTACCACTCGTTAATTCTATAACCTTAAAGGTCATCATCATCAGCCGAAACACGTCCACTGCTAAATATAAGCCTCCCCAATAGAATGCCACTTGAGGTGGGCTATCCATTGGGGAATTGGCAGACGGACTGGTGATCGCAGTAATGATCTTAATATACACAGGAGAACGCTGCTGCCGTCCCCTTAGTTGCCTTGACGATACCCACGGGAACCCCAAACGTCAACTGATAGAAAATGCCATGCAACTGATAGAAGTTCGTCTTCTGTATCTTACAGTTGTATTCAATAAAGGTTGAAATAACTATAAATAACGGGTATTGAAATATTCCACAGAAGCTAAGCTAAGTAATCTCGACACACGAGTACTCGTAATTAATAGAAAGTCCTCACAAGCTCTCCCTGCCCACGCTCGACCCTACAATCTTCTCTGCCCTCGGGTCACCCATAAAAATACTAGTTACTTTTAATCTCTCCTTAAACTAGAAGCAGTTTTCCTTTCACATAAATCTAAAGCAACATAACTGGGAAATATTAGGGCTGGGTCATTGATGCTGAGAAGCCGCTTAATGGAGAAAGTTTAATTTTACCGTTGAGAACTTTATCGCTACTAATTCCTGACCAGTACTTTAATCTAATAAATAAAATCGTAAACATCGCGTGTATGTACATTGAAGATATTTGCAAAAAAAATTTGGGGGGTCTAAGGATAAGTAATAGAGCACATTTCCATCATTTATGAAATTTTTGGCTGTTTATCTGCAAGTTTGTGCACGCATCACTTAAAAACTACTGAACGGATTTTGATGGACTTTTCACAAAAACATATGGCTTAACTTAACTTAACATTTAATCTTTATTTTATCGCAATCGGCTACTCAATCAAAAGTTATAGACATTTTTAGTTTTCAAATACATTAGTAGGTAAGGTTAGTATGCAATATATTGCACATAATAGTATTTCCGTACTATTCAGATTGCGACGAATTTGGATTACATTTGCAGCTGCGAGTGGGAATTGGAGTGGGAGTGGGTTTGGGAGCGGGAAGGGAGTGGGAGCGGAAGCGGAATCGGGAGCGGGAGTGGTAATAGGAGCGGATTCTGTAGTTCACGCGAGCGGAGCCGCGGACACAGCTAGTATGCGAATAAGTACGTTCCAGCTATATTAGCATTAAATTTATTCCGTGTGATTCCCGGCTTAGAATACGGCCACCCCCAATTTTCACGGCGACTATGGGATTGCACCAGGGACGGGCAGCGACGTTATCTTCTTACTGCGATCAACCTGCCAAGAGTGGTGATTATGGCAAGTCCTTCGATGGACAACCCACCATAAGTGGCATTCTTTTAGGGGGTCTTATGTTCAGCAGTGGACGTAGTTCGGCTGAGAAAGATGATAGATGATGATACATCAGTCTTGAGTCAATGTCGTCGGCCCCGTAGCCTAGTCGGTAGTACACCTGCCTGCGAAGCCCGGGGTCGCGGGTTTGAATCCCGCCCAGGACAAACATTCTTGTCATGAGCACTTGTGTTTGCCTTGTGACTGGATGTTATTTATATAAGTATATTATGTATTTATATATGTATATCAGCTGTCTGATACCCATATTACAGGCTCTGCCTAGTTTGGGATCATGTGGCCGTGTGACATATTTATTTTATTTATTTAATGTAATAAGATACTAAAATAAAGTTGACGTGACGAGATACTCATGTGCAATAAAGTATTTTAACGTTGACTTTGACGTCAGGTGAGATCGAGAATGACTCTTTCTTTGTGCCAGTTTTGCAACACCTTTAGAAGTGCTATAACGTACTTCTACGGACGTAGCATGTCCGAGCTGGGGTGACACCATGTGGTGACGCCACTCCAGCTCTAACTTCAATAAGTTCAAAATCTCATATTTGAGTACAAAATAATACATTTTCCAAGGTCAAGCCTGTTGTGATCAGAATTTAGGTACGTGCCTTAGTTCATAATGTCCGAGCTGGAGTGACGTCATTCCAGCTAGCACTTCAATAGCACCTTGTATCTCTTGATCTATTTAGGTACTAAAATAGTACATATTGGGTACTAAATCCTGCCTGGGTCAAAATGCTGAAATTCTACTTTGTCCGAGCTGGAGTTACGTACACATATCGTCCTCCGGTTATACTGGGTCCATTTATGTTTCATCCATGTTGTTACGGACCTCACGCGTCGTTCCTGGTGCGGACTTGTCGACGAAATATATATGTAAGGGCAGACGTTTAGTATAATATATCTGCCTCGCTCCAGGCCGGCCGACTACCGCTGTTAATTGTTTAAAATGTGAAAGCTTTAGCATCGGTGAAATAATTACCCCATGCCTATTATTACTAGAAAACGATTGTAAAAAAATTAATAGAATTTTAGAATTTCTTTTCAAGTTTATTCAATTACTTAATTACAAGTATATAAGTATTAGCTGTTGCCCGCGACTTCGTCCGCGTGGACAACTTAACATCACAAATTATTATGTATTTCCCGTAGGAATGCGATGGTTCGGGATAAAAACTATTCTATGTCCTGTTCCAGGACCTAACCTATATGTGTGCCAAGTTTCATAACGATGGTTCACTATTTTGGGTATAATGGCTTACACATAAGATATAGGCGGGCTTTTTTGTAGGACTATTTAAGATAAAAATTTCCATCATACATTACATATATGTAACTCTAGCGGTTTTGGCAGCGCACGCCAGAATAGCTCGCAGATGGTAGATTTTTTCCTACTTACTTGATATTTTGGACAATTCACACAATATCTTTATAAATTGTAGCCTATGTGTTATTCTGATATATAAGCTGTATTATTGTAAAGTTTCATTAAAATACATTTAGTAGTTTTTACGTGAAAGAGTAACAAACATCCATCCATACTTACAAACTTTCGCTTTTATAATATTAGTAGGATAGGATTAGGTAGGCAGATAGAGGATCCCTCATTCATGAATGACTGACAGACTGATCAATACAGGCTGTCCAATAAAACTTACAGCAGCTTGAATAATATTGTTAGTTACAAGGAAAGTACACAATGTGTCAGTCTCCGCTTTCATTCATTATTTGAATAACAACTATTCAAAGAGTAGTGGTAGTGAATGCATAAGTTCTATATAGATAGGAGCGAGTGTTAAATGTGAGCATGAGGGTATGGCTCAATAGTTTTTCTCAATAAGCTGCCTTTTAACTCTAAGCTTAAAGTTCGTTTTTGAACTGATCCTGATATGTTGTGCTTAGGATGCTGGGCGAACTCCGGGTACTATTAACATATACCTGGTATTAATATCGAGTCATGCGGGGCTCTGACGAGGTGGTTAAGTATTTCCCTAGCTGATCGTGGTACCACATGTGTCTCAATACGGAGACGGCGATGATGTTCGCCACACATCACGCCAAGGGGTATCACGGAGCGAAAAGCGAACGAAGGAAAATCGCTTTGCGACATTGGATCACGATGCATCGTCTCTGTCTACCCCTCTGGGACCAGGGCGTGAGCATTATGTATGTATGTTGTGCTTAGGATACACAGCAGCTTAATTTTACTGGTGTATTTGACTTAGCATTTTGGGCTATGCGCTGATATTAATTACCAGCTCAAATTGCGAAGTGTATTAGAACCCTCTCGGTACTCCGTAAAAGTGAACATATTCAATCACCTACGCGAGTACTGCTAGCCGTGCTCTATTTGGGGGGGGGGGGGTCATTTTTTTTTGTAGTAATATTTATTTGGTCGTGGCTTGCGTTTGCGTTATATTTATAGTTATATTGTGTTATACAAACGTTTTGCGTTATATATTTTGAAAAATCTACGTTTTAAGATATCAGCATCATGTACCGAAAGGATGATCGATAAAAAATATATGTGTATAAACGTACCAAGTGTGCAATAACGCATTTTGACTAGTGAACTATAAGTATATATTACCTTTGGTATAATTAAAGAGCTAAGTAGAATAATTAGTCGAAAGTCGATGAAACCAACATATACAATTACAGATATATATTCATAGTTTTAAATTGATATTACAAATCATAGCGACATAAAAGGAGAAAGTTAAGCCTCCACGTAATTGCTATATCAAAGTTATCTCATAAAATATTGCTCTAGGAATACAACCCGTAATTTTAGTACAATAATTTAGGATTAACTGTAAAAACGTCGGATTAACTTTAAAGGCTTTGTGGTAGGTCGTTAGGGGGCTTCTGTAAAATATGTGGGCCCTATTTATAAATAAATAAATATGTCAGACATTCACACCAATTATCCAGTCCCAAACTAGGCAGAGTCTGTGCTATGGGTACTAGATAACGGATAGACATACTTAAATAAATATATAAACATCCAAGACTTGGGTACAAACATTCATATTCATCATACGAACATTTGCCCCTAGCGGGATTCGAACCCGCAACCTCCGGCGTGGCAGTCCCCTTTTAAATCCCTTACTATAACTTTAAACTTGACGCCCCCTTTCTGCCAGGTAGTGGAACAAAGACAAGAACTAAAATATATTTTCAATGTTCTATAGTTTCTTTCTGCGTTTTTGATCGCCTCGTTGGCCTCATTAGGCCACTGCTTGGCACCAGAGGCCGTGGGTTCGTTCCCACCATGGACAGAAAACTTGTACAAGTTGGTCCCGGTCTGGATGTTATATTTATGATTCGTCATATATTTACATCTAACTCAACCTAACCCACATCGAATAATACTGATTTGCACATTAAATGGGCAGTTTGATGTAAAATCAGTATTGTCAATAGATTTTGTACTAAAAAATTATTTGCTAACAGTTATAGATTAAAAGTGGTCTAAATTAAGATTATTTTGTTAAAATTGCTTTAAAGTGCCTGATAATACATACACAGAGACAAGAAAAATTAAATTCGTTTCGGTTCACTGGAGTGTAGGGCTGTCAGCGAATCCGTTTTAGGGAGACGTTTCAACTCACTGTGAATCCTCCCCTCTAACCTCTAAACCGGCCCACGTAGTATATGGAAAGCCTCATACTGCAACCAGTCTATTAAAAATAAAGCAATGATTTGGATTTCTATAACTGCCACCATAAAGGTTATTTTGAGCCCTTCGTCTCCATAAAGAAATCAATTTGGATAATTTCTCCACCAAGACAATCATTTTTTTAAATAATTATTTAACTTCATATCTTCATCTTATCTTCACGTTCACCGCTGGACACGGGGCCTTCCTTAATGAACGCCACCACACCCGCTCCTCTGCCCTTCGCATCCAGCCGTTTCCGGCCTTCTTCAGGTCGTCGGTCCCCCTGCCGGTGCGACCGTCCCACCCTGTGCGTGTCGATCCGCGGTCTCCACTCCAGAACTCATCCCGAACAGCGACAGTGTTGAAGTGGTTTCCTAAGCTTTGTCTGTCAGATAGAAGGGTGCACTGTAGGCACTTAAATTGAGTTAATATATGTTTTTGTTGTTGGCTCCCCAAGAAGGCTACACATCCCAAACTCCCAAATCGACTCTGAGCATAAATGAAATGAAAATTATTTATTTCAGAAAGATATACATTCCATATATAATTAGTAGGTAAACTAGATTAGTAGGAAGTCATATTTTTTTTTCGTCAATTGTACAATAGTAAATCAGTGAATTATAAATGTCAGTTACAAGTACAGAATTAATTAAAAATTGCAAAAATAAATTAAATTTAAAATGTTAACATTAAATACATAAAATAGAATGCAAATTTAAAATGTCAAAACCAAACTAACCTACCAAAAGCGCTGGCCAGTGGCTGGCAATAGGATATATATAATAAAATAAAACTTTGCAGGAATTTTTCATGTGGGTAGAATTCCGCACATCATTTGTATGTTAATGAAACAATAGGCACCGCGCAGCTGACTGCCATAACTAGCCTATAATAAGTATAATGGCGAAACCTGTTTTATATTGTCACCAGGTAAACATTATTAGCTTACAATGGCCTCAGCCTGCCAAATGATTTATATTGATTTAGTAATTACCTTGAATTATTAACGTGTTTTCTGAATACTTGTGTTCGATATTAATTGATTTTTCCAATGCCTCTTTTAAAAATGAAATAGTTCCAAATGCTTCAATTTTCCCGTAAGACAAGGACATAAAATTGGTTAAAAAAAAAAGCTACTGACCAGACGTTGTCCTTGGATTTTTTGAGTCTCGATCAACAATGATCATTGCAACGCCATCTAATGCCAATATTAAGAACTAAAACTTTAAGAACTTTTTTTTCCCTCACTTTTATTGTTTTGTATGTTTTTAATTTGTGTGTGCAATAAATTGTTAAACAAATAATTAAAATAAAATTCGTTGAGAAATCGCGTTTGCAATTATATATAGCGGTTCATTTAAGAAAAATCGAAGCTAACTATAAATTGAAAAAAAAAAACATGAAAATTCAGACGTAGTCTAATAAGAACTCAAGAATTACAGCTATTGAATAGTTAATAATACATCACAGAAATAATGTAACGGCACCACACCCGATCCTCCGCCCTTCGCATTCAGTCATTTCCGGCTATCTTCCTCGAGGCGTCGGTCCATCTAGCGGCCAGGCGACCCGCCCTGCGCGTTTCGAACCGCAGTCTTCACTCAGCTTGCTAACCTCTTCGACTAAGTCGGTGACCTTCGTTTTTCATGATGGATGATATTCCAAAATTATGTTGTTTTTGTTCCAGATGGTGCGAGGAGAGTAGAGGGCGCGCGCGAGGGGCATGGGCGCGGCGGGCAGCCAGCCGAGCGGCGCGGTCGCGGCGCCGCAGCGGGCCCGGCGCGCGCGCACGCTGCCCCACGAGCCGCTGCGTCACGCGCCCAAGGTAGACATACCGCTTTAGATAACTCCTGTATCACAGGAAGAAATACATGTGAAACGTCACGGGCAGGGATCCAAGTGGAGGACCTCTACTGTATCAGTTCCAACTTGTTTCTGATGTCAGACGCCGGCTAGGGGGCGACCATGTTAGCAATTAGCGAATGAAAACGTTTTACGCCAAGCTTGCGCTCTATCAGACGCACAATCTCTTTCGTGATTGTTTCTGTAGACATGTTGAAGATAACATATTTATAGAAACAATTCAAAACATTCTGTCTGATTCTAAACATTGAAATATTAATGAAAATAAAGTACACTGCTTCAATAAATACGAAACAGATGGAAAAGGGACTGGGCTATGTTCAACAAGGGACACTATATGGATAATGAAAGCCCCTTACTGACACCTCATTCAGTTACAGAATCATTCACCTAACAGCATAGACGAAATCCTAAACCTCAATCATCACATTTCAGGTGCTTCCGTCTCTGGCAGAGGCCCCACATCTGCGCAGTACGGACAATGGCGCCATATTGCAGTCGGGAGGCACCATTAGCGGCCGACGACCATCCTCTATCCTTGAGACTTCTAGGACGCCACATGGACACGTGGTAAGCACCGTAACACAACGACAGACTCCAAATTACAACGACAAAACTGTTCATCGCATACTGGCGATGTAGTACATTGCTTGAAGCATTTCATGCAATGCGAGATATGCTTTGGACGCCTTATTCACCACCACCACGATCGTCCTTGTGACTAATGAACCGAATACTAGTACTTGTATGATTTGCTGTTGTCACGTTCTTCATCATCATCATCATCATCATGTCAGCCTTTAGACGTCCACTGCTGGACATAGGCCTTCCCCAATGAACGCCACCACACCCGGTCCTCCGCCCTCCGCATCCAGCCGCTTCCGGCCACCTTCTTTAGGTCGTCGGTCCATCTGGCGGCGGGGCGTCCCACCCTGCGCGTGCCAATCCGTGGTCTCCACTCCAGAACTCGTCTGCCCCAACGGCCGTCGGTTCTGCGACAGATGTGGCCCGCCCACTGCCACTTCAGCCTGCTAATCCTTTCGGCTATGTCGGCCACCTTCGTTCTTCGTCGGATCTCTTCATTACGAATCATATCCTTCAAAGATACACCGAGCATCGCCCTCTCCATAGCTCGCTGAGCGACTTGAAACTTGTGGATCAGGCCCACTGTCAGTGTCCACGTTTCTGCATCGTAGGTCATGACAGGCAGGACGCACTGATTAACCTCGTTCGATTAGTCACGTTCTTGACCTCTACAAATTCCTCTGCTCTTGTGTCTTTTCTTCCCATGTCTTCCCTTTTGAGGCCAGAAAGCAATCACGACTGGTATCCTGGGCTGGGGTTATCATGGTCCACCTGACGGTGACTGGTCACCGCTGCCCATGCATTGGACCCTACGTACCAAAAAATTTTTTTTTTGAGATTTTTTTAACGATTTTATCATTTTCTACCATTTTTCCTCCTGTATTTATAGCCCTTTTCTTTTTCCAGCACTCGAACGTGTACCGGTCGCGATCGGCGGGCTCCGGCGGCGGCCAGCCGGGCGAGCTGCGCTCAAGAGAGCGAGACCCGCTGCATCGGTCACACACCAACCTCGATATGAGGAGTAATGACAGTAAGTTAGAAGAGCCATCAGAGAGTGTGCGACAAAAAACCTAGAATCTATGGAAGGTGTGTTTCTATCAAAACTAAACTGCAGAAATGTCAAAGTGCTTCTAAGTGCAGTCTTGGATATAGATAGCCTTGTGGTGATAAGAAGGCAAAGTTGTTTGCAAACGATGCAAAGATTACGCGCGTCAAAATTTGGAAACTGAGAATAAATAGATTATGCTTGAAAATAAGCGATTTTCCAATGCCATTTACAAACAAAAGAAATTGGTCATACCGGTTTGTGGTGGTCACTGATATCCTGCGAGGCCGACAGGTCAGCCCAGGTGCCAGGAACTGCCAAATTGCGAGGATGGACATATTTGGATATTTGTAAATGTGAAACCTAAAACCTGCCTCGCCAATAAAGTAAAATTGATTCCATTGTTTAATCGCAATATTTTAAGTGTTTTTTTTTTATATTTGTTGCAGATAGTAGTACGCAGAAAAGATTTGGATCAGTGCCAGATTTAAGGATAGAAGAAGAACAGCAAAAACCGAAATGTAATAAGCATTTTCGGAAAAAGTACCGAGCACCCCCACCTCCTACTAATATTGTAAGTATCCGCATTTTAAATCGGGTCAAACTTTTTTCTAATAGTTTCAAAGATAATTCCTTTTGAGCCTGTATCAATTTTAAACATGAAAATGGTGCTATGCTTTTTTAGAAAAATACAAAAGAAAGCTTCTTATAATGCTTCCCGCCAAAAATCCAGTTTAGGCTTAAATTTTTTAAAATAAATAAATTAGTAAGAACTTGTTTTTTTTTCTACTGATTCTGATTGTCTGGTTATTCTTTTTAGATTCGTGAGGGTTCATCGCCAGATTCCAGCGACGGGAACGCGAGACCAGAACCCCAAAGAAAACTCAGACTGTTCAAAACAAGAAACGAAACCAAAAAACAGAACGGTCCAGTTGATACCAAAACACCTGTCTACAGAAGTACATACACCGATTATAAATCTGTGGATGCAAACGACAACCAAGCATTTGAAAGACGATATAAGTCACCTATAAAAGATAAGGACCAACACCTCAAGTACCCTGATAATAAAGACATGATACAAACTACAGCGTCTTTACAAAGAGAAGAACGTCTATTACAAGCAAGACAAGACTTCAAAAAATGTAGGACAGACAAAGTCAGTGGATGCAGAGCTAAAACATCAAAAACAAACGAACCGAACGAAGCGTGGAAAACACCACTCTTAAATAGGAATTTTAGATATTCTGACAGATTCGTGAGAGAAGGAAGCGAACAGCCATCTTTGAGGAGAGAGAAGACTTTCGACAACACATTGCTTTCAAGTGAACGTGAAAGTGAATCTCCTAGAGCCATACACGAAAATAAAATGAAAGCTATAGGGCAACAGCTGAAAGAAAATAGACTAAGTCCTCTAGCTGAGAGTAGCAGACCTTTGAGAAAATCTCTTCCTTCACTATTAATCAAGGATATTGAAGAAAAAGATGAATTTCGAGCTGAACTTAAGAAGGCTACAAATAGAATAAAAAATGATGTAGGGAGTAAAAATAATGTTAGTGTAAACAAAACTAGTCAAAAAACGAACGCACAGAAACCAAACCCAACGAAAACAACAGCACAGAGCAAAGTCAAAGAGTCTAGTCTTAAAACGAACAATGTCAGTAATAAAGATACGAAAACAGCGATAAATAGAAATAGTCGACCTTTGAACCGAATAAATGAATCCAAACCCAAATCAGCAGCTCCACAGAGTAATATAAAGAGTAATATCAACACAAAGACTAGTGTATTAGTCAATAAGAATAAGTTCAGCAGTAAAGAAATTGGGAGATGTATGCCGGATAGAGGCCAAGCTTCCGGTAAAGAGTCCACTCCAGAACATTCGCCCACTAGACATAAAGAACCACCGATGAATCACATTTCACAAGAAAAGTAATAATTTACTAAGTAAACCTTTATGTTTGAACTCGAACCAACAAATGTTAATTTTTATATATTCGTTTCAGGCAACCCGGCAAATCAGCACCATCGAAACAATTCTACTTCGGCATGAACGAAAGCAAGAAAACATTACCTAGGGACCATCTGAAGGACTTCCCAGGACTTGGCAGTCCCATCATCGAAGAGATTAATAACTTCCACCTTATTGAACAGAAATTGTTGGGTTATCATAATGAAGACGCTGAGTTTGAGAAATTCAATGCCAAGTTAAAGGAAGACTGCAAAGTAAAAAATAGTAAGTTTAGTGTACTAAAATTCAATATTTTTGGACCTGTAATATATGATTCGATTGAAAGAATTGTCTGATGTTTTATTGACTTTCATTGTATATTGTCCTCAGTATCATCAGAATCGGCTCTATCATCAGACGGGTCGGAGGGCGAGGGTTCGGAAGGCTCGCTGGGCATCGCCATGCGGTTGCGGCCAACGATACCAAAGAAACAGCCGTCAGTACCGCGTTTCTCGCCAGCAGCAGCATGGAGACAGCTCGCTTCTTTGGATGCTCATCTTGCTTTAGGTACATATTATATCGTAAATGCCAGCTTTGATACCTATCTATTGTATAAAGAATAAACGGGTCCCAGATTTAATAAGAACCGATTCGAAACGAAAAGATATTTTGCTATTCTAAAGGAATCTATATTTATGTTTATATCTCGCCCAACTTTAATTTCTTTTGTTTGCTTTTCAGAAACTCAGCCGTTAGCTGTAGAGACAAAGGTGACATCTGATATATCGCCCGAGTCATCCCCAAGATCTGAACAGTCAGCTGACAAGTCAGGCGACTCTGGAATATCTGGTGATCATGCTCATAGTGACCACAGAATAGACTCACCTAGACAAGTAAGCATAAGTAATGTTGCTAATTTTATTTATGTAAGTGAAATATATCAGTTTTCAGTAATTAAAAATCAATTAGCCAAAATCATCCATGTTTGATACGGGGGCAACCACCAGTCAAAAGTTCTGGTGCAAGAGCGCTTCGCCTTTTCAGTACAGGCAAGACAGTGGGAGAGTAAAATGTTCGTTAGAACCTGTTTAGGTTTAAGCAGTAACCTCAATATAAGTCAAAACTGACTCAGTGCATCATATTTCCATGATCAGGCGTCAGACCCGAACCCAGTCGTGTGGACCCCTCAGCAGGACCTCGGAGACAGCAGTTCTGACGGCGCCGGCGCAGGCATCACTCTGCATCCCCAGGGCGTGGGAGTGGCTACCTACAGCCCCGGCGCGCAGCCCTTCAGCTTGTCCCTGCCACGCGATAACCAGGACAAGGTGAGGGGCAGGGGGGAGGAGTGCACGGGAGGAGGGAGCAGGTTTTAGCGATTTGAGATGAATGGTTTTACTTTATTAAAGTTGATCAACGGTAACTCCCTGGCAATTTGGTGTCACAAAAATGTATTGCGAATGGTGCAAATAAAATAACCATCGTAGTTTTTGTGAGGTTACTTGAAATTAGTCAAAGGTGAAATTAACAGTCTTTTTAACTTTTTAGACGAATTTCTTGAACGATCATCTTATAAAACTAACACGTAATTTATGATTGTGTGACTAACAAAACTAATCAATCAGCCTGACCTCCCGTGCACTACTTGCTGAGAAGGAGTAAAGGTTAAGGTCACCACATCACACACTATCACTACTAACTTGTGTCTTATTCACCTTGCTCATTCTTCATCTATCATGTTCATCGTTTTGTATTGCCTTTGTTTGTGGAGTTACTGTTCTGTTACTGTAGATGGTCTCACCAAGAAGTATAAGTATTTTTAAACGAACATCCCTTGGACTCTGACATGTCGTTGCTTCTTTTGTTGGCACGTTCGATACTGTTCCCTTTCTGGTTTTGTCCTGAACCTTGGACAATTTCGGATCGCTCAAAGCAAATTCATCTTCAAATAATGTTGGATATTAAAACAGTTGCTGTCCACCTTTGTTTCACCATTTCTTTTAATACGTCACTACTCATCTATCTGTTATACTATGCACGTACAGTAGCTCGTAGTTTTAACCTTTATTCCTCATCAGCTCATTCACTGACAGAACAGTTCCAACTCCACGTAGTTTAAAGGAATGTCGTGCTTCTACGAATGCTTCCAGGGCAAACAACTGCAGCAGGGTTTCAACAGTCTTCAGAAACTTCGGAAATCAGTATCAGGGGCGTTGGGAGCCGCACTGGGGTCGCGTAGGTTTGACCTGGAACACGAGCCGATGCTGCCGGAACCTGAGCAGAACTGGTTTCTGACGAAATCAGCTCCCAATTCATTGAGCAATCCTCTGCTGTACCAACAGCCGGCGAGAGCAAAGGGTTTGGTTGAGGATGATATAAAAGAGGAGGAATTGCCGCCTTCTGAAAAGGTGAGTTGGTAAATAGTACAACAATCAGTGCGCTATGATAAATGACCAAGTTCATTTCCATTTAAACTTAATCATTATTGGATAAGGTGCAAAGGTTGGTCGCTTAATTCGGAATGTGACTGCACATTATTGCAGTTAACAATTGCAGGACAAGTATGAGTTAAAGGCTGAGCCGCAAGTCGCCTTCAATAAAACGAGTCATGCAGTTGTTATTCCCGCCGAGGTATTTTTATTTCTTCATGTGCTATGGGAACAAGGATAGGTCAGTTCATAAATATAACATCCTGATCGGGACCAAACTGTACATAGTTGTCTGGCCGCATCGAACATCGAACCCACGACCTTCTGAGTGATCCTCGAGTCTAATAGTAAAATCACTAAATCAACGAGACGGTTTAGAGAACTTATTGTACTACTATACCAAATATTCAATATTTGTAGTTCTAGCACTAATCCTTTCATTGTCCCAGGATGAGGTCAGCTCCTGGCGGCCCAGCAACTCTTACCTGTCGTGGGGCGGACACGTGATGTACCTTCCTCCAGCCCCTACGGCACCTGACCAGCCGCTGTCCATGCTGGGACCAATAGATAGGCCTGTCAGGTAAGAACAATTCACAATATTCATATTAATTGATTAAGATAGCTAGATAGACACTCTGGTCATCGTTTCTTTGCTACACTCCCATCTGCTAGAGGGGACGTGGGAACTCTCTTCCTACTTTGACTCTTTACTTCTTTAATTAAATTTGCCTGGAGCCCAAGGTAGCATAAATTCATGACCTGGGACATGCCCTACTTTCACTGGTAGGGCATGCATCACCTATCTTTGTTGGTACCTCCGTTGATCCTCGCTTAGAGGAGTTGCGGGGGGAGAATAGGGAGGAGGCGGGAATGTACTAACTTGCTGGTATTGTTCAGGAGCAAGTCTAGCGGGTGCCTGGAGCTGGCGGCGCGGGCGGCGCGCGCGGCGCGGGCGGGCGAGATGCGCGAGCGCGAGCGGTCCGCGTCGCCCGCGCCCGCGCCCGACCCCACGCGAGCGCGCGCGCTCCCGCCCAGAGTACAGCCCACCAACAACGTGAGTACAATCCAATTATGAATCTACTGTTTTGATAACAAAGGTCAAAATTGAACAGACCTCAGACACATATTGACGCAGTTTCTGATTATTCAGTAAGTCGGCCTTGGGAGAGGGCAATGTCCAACAGTGGACTCTTTCAGGCTGATGATGATGATGAGGATGAATAAGTCGTACGTGCAGCACGCAAGGTACTTAAGGTACTTAAATAGAAGAAAACTTTAACAGTTTTGAAGATTTCAAACGAATTATCGGCTGAGTGAATCGTGCTTCAGTTTTTTCTATGAGAAAGTCAGTGTGCTACGATAAATGACAAATTATTAACTCTAATTTTAACTTTATCATCATTGGAAAAGGTGCTGGAGCTGGTAACATAATACGTTATGTGACTGTACCTAATACTTATAACTGTCAATTGACAAAAAGCTTGCCTTGGGCGGGGGTTCTGAGGGGGTGGTGGGGGGGGGGGGTGGGGGTGGGGGTGGGGGGAAGCGTCAGGGTACCCGGTTTGATTGGTTTCTCGTAAAAACAACGTCAAATTCTGTCATCAGTTGATCACAGCCTAAATTATTGTAGAGGAAATTATTAAAAATATTCTTTCAATGATTGATATTTATTTGCTACACCTTAGTCTACTCAGTCGCTCGGATAATCTTTTTTGCGGTTCGGTTCTAGACCTAAGCATTGTTCGTGTTCATCATCAGCCGAAATACGTCCACTGCTGAACATAAGCCTCGCTAATAGCATTACACTTTTGGTGGACTGTCAATTGGGGGATTTGTCATAATCACTACGCTTGGCAGATGGATGGGTGATCGCTATACCCTATGCTGGTACGGCCCCCCCGGGAAATTTGGGGGTGGTCCTATTCTAAGTCGTCGATAACCACACGTTGGTGAAAAAGAAAGATATTACAAGTTGGTTTCGAGTCTTGAAGGTTCCGTTTTCGACAAAACGTAACGTCCATGGTACCATGTAATTAGCGATGCAAAGACAATAAAGTAAGCAAATTAACTGATTGATTAACATAAAATAATGGAGTAATTATGTAGATTTTGAAGTGACTTGCGCGATTTGAACCACGGAATCCTTACGTAAGTTACATTAGCAACCAGTTTCCACACATTTCAACTGTCTCGTATTATATATCTACGAGTTAATCAAATGATCAAAACATCTCTTTTAAAATATTCGTAACTTCTGGTTGGCCTTGCTCGGAGCAAGCTGCTCCACTTAGTTGTATCTACGACATTAATTAAACCTGGGCACGGCCGACAACATATAAAAAAACGAATATATTTATTCTTGCACCATATAGCTTCGAACCTATTTCTGTCCCAGAACCTCAATGCTAGCATTGTGTTCTGATTTGAAGGGTAGAGGAACCAGGGTAGTTGCAGGCTGTAGCGTATGATATAGTGGACTGTATATGACGATGGAATGATGGATATTGTCACGCACCTTTAACTCGAACTCCTTATATGATGCTCTTCCTACTAATATTATAAACTAGCTGTGCCCGCGGCTCCGCTCGCGTGGACTACAGGATCCGCTCCCATTCCCACTTTCGCTCCCTATCCCACTTCCACTCAGACTTCAAGTCCAAGTCCAGGTCCAGGTCCAGGTCCAGGTCCAGGTCCAGGTCCAGGTCCAGGTCCAGGTCCAGGTCCAGGTCCAGGTCCAGGTCCAGGTCCAGGTCCAGGTCCAGGTCCAGGTCCAGGTCCAGGTCCAGGTCCAGGTCCAGGTCCAGGTCCAGGTCCAGGTCCAGGTCCAGGTCCAGGTCCAGGTCCAGGTCCAGGTCCAGGTCCAGGTCCAGGTCCAGGTCCAGGTCCAGGTCCAGGTCCAGGTCCAGGTCCAGGTCCAGGTCCAGGTCCAGGTCCAGGTCCAGGTCCAGGTCCAGGTCCAGGTCCAGGTCCAGGTCCAGGTCCAGGTCCAGGTCCAGGTCCAGGTCCAGGTCCAGGTCCAGGTCCAGGTCCAGGTCCAGGTCCAGGTCCAGGCCCAGGTCCAGGTCCAGGTCCAGGTCCAGGTCCAGGTCCAGGTCCAGGTCCAGGTCCAGGTCCAGGTCCAGGTCCAGGTCCAGGTCCAGGTCCAGGTCCAGGTCCAGGTCCAGGTCCAGGTCCAGGTCCAGGTCCAGGTCCAGGTCCAGGTCCAGGTCCAGGTCCAGGTCCAGGTCCAGGTCCAGGTCCAGGTCCAGGTCCAGGTCCAGGTCCAGGTCCAGGTCCAGGTCCAGGTCCAGGTCCAGGTCCAGGTCCAGGTCCAGGTCCAGGTCCAGGTCCAGGTCCAGGTCCAGGTCCAGGTCCAGGTCCAGGTCCAGGTCCAGGTCCAGGTCCAGGTCCAGTTCCAGGTCCAGGTCCAAGTCCAGGTCCAGGTCCAGGTCCAGGTCCAAGTCCAGGTCCAGGTCCAGGTCCAGGTCCAGGTCCAAGTCCAGGTCCAGGTCCAGGTCCAGGTCCAGGTCCAGGTCCATGTCCATGTCCATGTCCATGACCAGGTCCATAACCAAGGCCAGGTCCAGGTCCAGGTACAGGCCAAGCCCAGACCCAGGTCGAGGTCCAGGTCCAGGTTCAAGTCTGGTCCAGGTCCAGGTCCAGGCCAGGTACAGGCCCAGGCCCAGGCCCAGGCCTAGTTCCAGTCCCAGGTCCAGATCCAGATCCTCAACTCTCCCCTCAACCCTCCCCTCAACCCTCCTCTCAACACTCCTCTCAACCCTTCCCTCAACACTCCCCTCAACCCTCCTCTCAACCCTCCTCTCAGCTCTCCTCTCAATCCTGCCCTCAAACCTCTTTCCCTCGTCTCTCCAAATTTAGTTCTCGTAACTAATCCATTGCAGTCCAAATTCCGACCAAAATTACTTCGTTGCATACCTATACCACAAATTCATCGTAATCGGGTAGGTAACTCAGTCAAAAGTTATGCGAATTTTCATACACTCCGATTACACTGGTACCATACCCGCTCCCGCTCCGGTCCAGCTCCGGTTCCGCTCCCGCTCTCGCTCCCGCTCCCCTCCCGCTTCCGCTAGCGCTACCGCTACCGCTTCTGCTTCCGCTACCGCTACCTGTACCGCTTCCGCTCCTGCTCTCAATCCCACCCCCCCACGCCCACGCTCACGCCCACGCCCACGCCCACGACCACGCCCACGCCCACGACTATGCCCACGCCCACTCCAATTCCTACTCGCAGCTCCAAATGTAATCCAAACTCATCGCAATCTGAATAGTACGGAAATACTACTTTAGGCAATATATTGCATAATAACCTTACCTACTAATGTATTTGAAAACAAAAATGTCTATAACTTTTGATTGAGTTAGCCGATTGCGATGAAATAAAGACTAAATGTTAAGTTAAGTTAAGCCCCAAGTTTTTGTGAAAAGTCCATCAAAATCCGTTCAGTAGTTTTTAAGTGATGCGTGCACAAACTCACAGACAAACAGACAAACAGACAAACAGACAAACAGATAAACAGACAAACAGACAAAAATTTCAAAAATGATCGAAATGTGTTCTGTTGCTTATTCTTAGACCCCCCAATTTTTTTTTTGCAAATATCTTCAATGTACAGACACGCGATGTTTACGATTTTATTTATAAGATGTAAAAGTTTGGATATTTGGATGTTTGTTAATCAATCACGCTTCAACCACTGGACGGACGGAACTGTATTATACCTACAGTTTGGCGAAGTTATTGTATGTATATTTTTTAAGAGATGAATAAATGATTTTATTATTATTATTATCGGGAACAAACTTAGGAACATAGGATAGTTTTTATGCCGAAAAAACATGTCATTCCTACGGGAAAATACATAATAATTTGTGATGTTAAGTTGTCCACAAGGACGTAGTCGCGGGCAACAGCTAGTATAGTATAAATCAATCACATTCAAATACGAATTACTATTGTAGGAATCAAATGAGTGTAATGCTTGGCTCACGAGTCTCGCCGCGCCGCTTGCTAAATCCGGTGATAACGTATCCATCATTTGTGCGATGCTGAACTCGGGCTGGCCAACTGAGGCATTCGAGGGTTGCAGGATAAGGTGAAAAGGTTCCTACCCGCAATTCCTCCCAACCAATTAATTGAAAATATATCGGTATTTGAAGTTCGGATTAATTGCTTCTAGAAAATGGTCAGGTTCATTCTCCATTTTAGACTCCAAAAGGGGGGGGGGGAGGAGTTCGTCGGGGTGGGGGGGAGTGGGGGTAAGCTTGTATTACTATGCAAGTCGTGTGGTTTCCGGTAGAGTAGAATAGGACCACTCCAACTCTTCCTGTGGATGTCGTACAAGGCGACTAAGGGAATACATTATAAAACATCAATCAGGCCTCCCCAACCCATCTGGCCAGCGCAGGGAGTGTAAGCCAAATCCTCTGCCTGTCTCCGGCAGCTGAGAGAGAGTTGTGCTCCTGCAGTGGAGACAAAATGATGATGACTATACTTTTATGACAATGTCACTACTAAAGAAGTCATTTTAGTGATATTCCTTTCATAATTGTAATCAATTTCATTGCCTGTCCCTTTCCACGTTACCTGTGGCTAAATATACATTTAGAAAATGACTGACGACGAACGACGAATTCTTAGCGGGCCGCGAATAACAAACTGATCTGCGGACCATAGTTTGACAAGCCCGAATCTAAACTATTGAGTAACTGAGCATTTAGTCGACTGCAACCTTTTGTGCTAAACTAATTTATTACCGTAATATCGCAATCGAGGCGAATCTGTCGTTATTTAATCACTCTGGCGAAGGCTGCCTCGGATCTAATGGGTTTCGGTGATCTATGGAGGTGGTACATTGTCTGTGAGTAATGCTGGCTTGGCAGTTAAATATGAGTTACGGAACTTACAATCAAGGACTATGTGTTCTTATATTTGTCATGTCCTTAGACATGTAAATATAATTTAATATAGTATATCACGTACGCTATATGTATTGTACTATAAACTATATATGTATGCATAGGTATGTATATAAGTTTATTTGTATGTAATATATTAATGCAGGTAGTATATCCCAAGTAGCAATCAAGAATAGTGATTAAATCTTACATGTCTATACTTTATCTAAAATTGGATTTTGCTAAATCAAAATGGTTTTCGTTAAGTCATTTTATTCTTTAAGACTAAATAGTTTTATACAACCGCTACTTTAGCAAGTTCAGAATACCCAAAACCAAGTTGAGTATTCTCAAAACTATTTTGTATTAAATATGCCTACAGTTAAATCTTAAAATCTTTTTTTTACTGTACTCAGATTATTTGAAGGCTCACTTAAAACAAAATTAATTAATTGGGGAATTGGTTTAGTATTGCAAAGTCAAATTTGATTTTGTAGATAAACTAAAGATAATTGTGACACCAAGTTCTGGAAACTGTCTTTCTGAAGAATATGTTATTCCTTTATTACTCAAATTAATAAGTTTAGAGTAAAAATACATTTAACGGGACGTTTTCATCAAAATATACCCAAGTGCCTAACTGAAAAATTAAAAAGGTCTGGTGCTTTTCATCGGCAAGTTGTAAAATACAGAAAACTAGCTTTTGCCCGAGACTTCGTCCACGTAGGTTTCAATATTTACACACTACTTTTAACGATTAATTTCGTTTCCCGTAGGAATGACATGTTTTTCGGGATAAAAAACTATGTTATGTCCTATTCCAGGAGCTAACCTGTATGCCAAGTTTTATCCCGATCCGTCCATTGGTTGAAGCGTGATTGAGTAACAAACATCCAAACTTTCGCATTTATAATATTAGTGGGATTCTCGAGCGAGAGCTGTCATAACGTTTTTCTTATACCTACCTACATACGGAATTTCTCAATACAATTTTTATTTAGTAGTATACATTTAGTTGCATAATATATTTATTTATCAAATAAAAAAAAATATTATTTATAAATTAATAGTTTTTAGTTGCATAAACTCTTTTCCAGCACAAAATAAACAAGAACAATGAAATGATAAACTAAAGATTAACTTAATACTGAAAAGTATTAAGTAGTAATTCACCAATACGGTTTTTTAGTATAAGTTAAGTATAATATCTCTTAACTTGCACTATTTCAAATGTAACTTGTCTTTATTTTTGCTAAACTAGCCTTACAAGTCAGTATTGTCTAAACTCTTACTTCGTTAGGAAAAATTAGATTTAACGCCATTTTGCACTTTAAATGAAAAAAATAATAATAAATTTTCCGATACCACATCATGAAAAACTAGAACACATTGATATTAAAGTAATTCTAACTTCATTAATAACTCATTTATTTATATAAAATGTAATATTCTGCACTATATGCCGCTAAATTTTTCATTTGCAATATAATTATTCAAAATTTTATTGTTCTTTTTCCACTATTTTAAAGGCCCGTCTGTTTTATAGCACTATCTATCGATTTTGCACGAGAAACAATCATGCGTTTTAAATTTCCAATGCATACAACGACATAATACAGCATTTTCTAGACATTAAAATTAGTTGTTTAACCGCCATTATCATAAGCCTTCATACTGTTTTTGTATTAAATATAAAAGTTCACCATATTTTCTAAAATATTATTACTTAAAGTAAAAATAGTTTTAAATTTTACTTCATTAAGTTATGATGGAATATGTGCAATTCAGTATTGATAGCCTTAACTAGGTATTGTAGATATCTTCAAGTCTATTTCTTGGTCTAAAGTCAACCTACAAGATATCTTGAAATCCATTTTATAGGGCTCTGCACAACCACTCTCTTAAGTAGGGTTAAAGTTTGTCTAAACAGTAGTCTTAACTCTGTCTGAAATTTGTCCTAAATGCTGTGCCCATTTGTACTTAACTGTATCTTGAGGGATATCTTCAGGGATATCTTGAGGGACGTAATAGGTTTAGCCAAGACAACAGCTGGAATACGTCTACTTGCATTCAAGATATCTACAATACCCTTTTAAGACATTCGATTGCTACTTGGGATATTATAAGCATAATCAAGCATATTTATGTATTAATATATATTATGCAAATTTAATTGTGTAATATTTTTACTAAGTATTTACCATGTTCTAAAATTATAAATTTCTCTTCTTTCACCTGCAATACTCTGTCGCTTTATCTTTCTTATTATCCTTGTGAAAGGTTGCCTGGAAGAGATCGCTTCAAGCGATAAGGCCGCACTGTACACTTTCCAAAAATCTGTACCTATTTTATTGTCATCCTTAATTTGTGTGCAATAAAGAGTTTATCTATCTATCTGTAATAATTAAATAATTCAGTCGGTTAATAGCAGTGTCAGCATTGATGAGCTCTGGTTTGAAGGGTAGAGGAACCAGTGTAGTTAAATTACAAGCACACGAGGCTTCTGTGTATATTAAGCTGATTACTACGAGCACCAATCCCCTGCCAGGCTTGGTGATTATGGCAAATCTCCCAATGAACAACAGCCCACCAACCAACACAGATTTCAGTTAAAAACTAATCCTTATTTTATTAAAACAAATTTTTTGAAATGACTCTAAATATATGTTTAGACGATAGTGCAGACCATCATTGACATTAGGGCGGGAGATTTTCGTCTAACTGACGGATATTGTGTGGGAACCACAGCTTAGAATAGAGCCATTCCCAATCTTCGCGTGGCTGTCGTCAAGGCGACTAAGGGACTCACCAATTCGCCTGCCAAGCGTGGTGATTATGGCAAATCCCCCAATGGACAGCCCAACAAAAGTGTCATTCTATTGGGGAGGCTTATGTTCAGCAGTGGACGTATTTCGGCTGATGATGATTAGGGAATTCGTAAGGAAATACTTTAAAATTTAAGAAGTTACCTGCAACCCTACTTCACTTGCGCAGTCGGGTAATATGAAAACATCATCATCATCATCATCAGGTTATTGTTGTCTCCACTGCAGGAGCACCCTCTCTCATCTGCCGGAGACAGACGGAGGATTTGGCCTACACTCCCCGCGCTGGCCAGACGGGTTGGGGAGGCCTGATTGATGTTTTATAATGTATTCCCTTAGTCGCCTTGTACGACATCCACGGGAAGAGTTGGAATGGTCCTATTCTACTCTACCGGCAACCACACGGCACACGGCAAAGATAAAAACATTCTGGTATACAAATCAATGCGGAAGGCTTGCCTTAAAAAAATTCAACTCCAACAATGGATATAGGACTCCATTCACTTTGCAGATATTAATCTTTCAATTCTCGACCCAAAATCGGTCTCACGACAAAAAAGACGCGGAAGCCAAATCGCTTGGGTCTTTAGCCCATTGTGGACGCGCGAAGCGTGGGAACCGCACACGTCGCCAGGAATTAAGTCACAATGTCATACTGTAACAGATTTTTTGTGATAATTGAAGTTAATGTCTCAATTAAGAAGACATAACAAGGGCGTAGACAAAGGCTTTGATGGTTTTAGAAGATTGCTCACAGCCTCCATCGGTCCGACTTTGTTACGACCTCTCTGCCTCCATACTCATTTATTTCGGCCTGTTGGCACATAACCTAGACTTGAATATCGCAGAATATAGCACTAGATTTTGGACAGCTAGAACATTTTCATGGTTTAGGTAATTGTTTAGCTGGTTGTATATGATCTGGTTGCATTTATCGTTCGTTTACGTTTAAGTTTTAGTCAAACTCCGTTCAAATTGCTATTCTTCTGATTCTCATTCTCATTTAGACGTCTGTCTAAACGTTAGCTACGGTTGAAACGCAGCTGAGGCACGAATTTTGTGCACAGCGGAGTATGAATAGTGTTAAAACCTACGTTTCAGCTGCAGTTCAGTTGCGTTTTGGGCGAAAATGCGTTAGTAGAATTGGCCCCCAGAATATGAAGTTTCACGTTCCCTCACCGCAACTCATTCCCCGAAGCCCTGTGACGATTAATCTTAAACTAGGATTCACTGTATGTTTCACTGTTGCCGTGTGTTTTCCGGTAGAGTAGAATAGGACCACTCCAACTCTTCCCGTGGATGTCGTACAAGGCGACTAAGGGAATACATTATAAAACATCAATCAGGCCTCCCCAACCCGTCTGGCCAGTGCGGGGAGTGTAGGCCAAATCAGTCTGTCTCCGGCGGATGAGAGAGGGTTGTGTTCCTGCAGTGGAGACAAAAATAACCTGATGATGATGATGATGATGATTCACTGTTTATGTACTAAAGCTCCCTTCTTGGGTCGCAGGACAGAATTGCAGTGTTGTGCAAACAGTATTTTATGAACTGTCACATTCATTGAACTGTCGTTATTGTTGTTTAAAATCCACCTACGTATTGTTGTTTACTTATGAAGACCCAATAGGGTCATATTAATTGATAATAATATGATAATACAATTCACGCAGGGTATCTTAGATACTTAGTGCGTATTGATAGAACAACAATGAAATGTGAGAAATGTAAGCGATCTCATTCCGTCGTGAACTGTACCTACGATATATACCCGCTATTACCATCAGCCTTGGCAAATGTTCATCCAAATAGGATATTATCGGGCTATTAGTATTCCCCAGAGGACACTCGCTGTTCGCTAACACGGGACATGTCACAACAACATGATCTACACGATTTAGTCTTTGGACCTTGGTGCAAATGACCTCGGACCTGGCTGTGGAATTACTGGTTATATACATCTCTACGCTTCTACAGCAAACTACCACAGGAATTCTTATATGACGGACAGAAAGTTTAAGATTCACATTAAAAAACAACTTTGTAAGAAAGCCTATTATAAAATAAATGATTATTTGAATGACAAAGAGGCCTGGTACTAATGTTAATTCAGCTTCGCAAAATCTTTATTAATTGTATGCAAATTTGATTTTTAAAAGATGTTTTGCGTGAAGTATGTTGCGCCGTTTCTTCTTCACAGCGCTAACACCTAGGAAGCGGTAGTCGATAAAACTTTACTTAACTATTTTATTTAAGTGTCTCCGTATATGACTTGAGGTTTTTTCGGACTTTAAATATTATTTAAGGCATTATTGATGCCCCCCAGAAAACACTTTTAAAAACAGACTAGACAAGTTCTTCAAAAAACAGTGTTACAAGGGACGACCTCCGTGGCGGAACGGGTAGCTCTCGGACTGCCACGCCGGAGGTTGCGGGTTCGAACCCCGCTAGGGGCAAATGTTCGTATGATGAATATGAATGTTTGTACCCAAGTCTTGGATGTTTATATATTTATTTAACTATGTGTATCCGTTATCTAGTGACCATACCACAGACTCTGCCAAGTTTGGAACTGGATAATTGGTGTGAATGTCTGAGATATTTATTATTAATTTATTACAATTCAGTTTTAACTCCAGTTGAGATACTAGCAATTTGCATAATATCCCCATAATAATATTTTCAGTTGTTCCTCGTACATAAATTACATTACCAGCACTGGGCGAGGATTTTTTTTCTTTGTTAGCTCCTTTTCAATGAAGTTTTGGTCAGAGAATTCGCAAATGTATTCAGCATTCTAAATTTGGCTTAAACAGCACTGTTTAGTATGCGCACCGGAGTATCATTATGAGGAATTTCCTCCTGGAATCCATTCCACATCACGATTCCGTCAGAATATCTGATTGACGCCAGTTTAACGACTCTAAGCGTTAGTGCGTGTTTGTTGTCAAATGTTTAAGAATAACACAGTTACTCGTACTTCCATTGTTTATTATTCTAAACATTACTTACCTATTAAAATATTGTTCGTACTACGTTCGTGATACGGGATTTAATTCTTTTACATACATACATAATGCCCTGGTACCAGAGGGGTAGACAGAGACGATGTATCGCCACTTTGCGCAAACGTCGCAAAGCGACTTCGCTAAGTCCCTGTAATAGATTCATTTATTCAAGCACACGGAAAAATTCTTACACCAATGCAAATTGTGTTTATTCAAGAGAATATGGTCTTCCATATCCTTATATCCTGTCCCTTGACAGGATATTCTCTTAAATGTAGAATACAATATTGTTAAGATGATTGATTGCACTCCGCTGAAACAATATATTGTTAATTGTAGATTGGAGAATGATTTCTTATAATAATATGGTATATTATTAAAAGAAGTAACAGATCCAACACAGAAAACAGATACTAATGAATGGAACAGCTACTAACGTATGAAAAGGTGTATAGAGTGAAGGCGCGACGTCGTTCGCCAATGACAATTTTTTTTTGTGGAAACATCAAACCAGTATACCAAAAATATAAATTTTGATCAAACAATATCAATGGTACAACCAAGAAAATTCATTGTTAAATGAAGTAAGTAAAATCTTCATCTGATATTTGCTAATGTTACAGCTTAATCCAACAATATTTATTCTTACAACAAGCAATTCAAAAATATATGTTGTTAGATGGATACACTGAAAGTCTTTCTTAAAAATAAACTTTCTCAGCTAAATGAATTGAGAAAATTTCAGTTGATAATTCGAAATACTTAAACCAATAATATGTATTATCCATCCAAAGCTTCCATTGTTTTGTCATTAGTTCAAGTATAAATATTCAACAATACCGATTCATTAAGTCGACGACATTAAGATTCTTTCAATAACCTTTTTCTTATAGTTAATACAAGTATATAACTGTTTTAATCTAAGATATTTTACTTGATTCAGGAAAACAGCTTGACAATTTGATTTTTTTGTATTCAATAAAGCTGAAATTGTTAAGTGAACTATATATTGTTCATCTAAACATATTTTTACTTGGGATGCCTGACAATATTCGTAATCTTGGTTTGAGAAATGTTTTTTTTTTCAGTGATAGCTTTCATCGTTCACTGTTGGACTTTGCAAGAGTTTTGGAAGGTTCCGGATTTTTTTTTAGGATTCCTTTGTACCGGATGCTTGAATAAAATTGTTGTAGGGATTCCATATCGTGGTTTCTCGACTTTTGAGTTATCGATATTGTTGTCATATAGGGCCACCCCAGATCCTCCTGTGGGATTCGTCAAGGTGACTAAGGAGTAGCAGCATTCTCTGCGACCACCCATTCGCCTGCCAAGCGTGGTGATTATGGCAAATCCCCCAATGGACAGCCCACCAAAAGTGACATTCTATTGGGGAGGCTTGTGTTCAGCAGTGGGCGTATTTCGGCTGATGATGCCGTAGGCATTTCGTGTAATATCCGTCGAACTGTATCCGAAATCCTTACATAGTAGATAGTGCAGCTCCCTGGAGATAATGCAGCTATGCAGATATGATTCGTGTTTATCATATTTTCAAGTGTAGAATGCCGTGTGGTTTCCAGTAGAGTAGAATAGGACCACTCCAACTCTTCCCGTGGATGTCGTACAAGGCGACTAAGGGAATACATTATAAAACATCAATCAGGCCTCCCCAACCCGTATCCTCTGTCTGTCTCCGTCAGATGAGAGAGGGTTGTGCTCCTGCAGTGGAGACAAAAATAACCTGATGATGATTAGGATTGTACAGACCCTCCATTTCCCATGTCCTTCTGACGTCAAGGAGGTGCCCGGTACTTGCTCAGGGGCTCTTTTCCGGACACCCTGCTTGATCCCCCTACAAATAATATTCCTTGTACTCTGTACGACAACTCCCCCCACTCAGGGGCGCGACACCACGATGACGGCTTCGTCGTCGGGCTGCTCAGTCGATATGTCAAGTCAAATTCAGTCAATAAAGTCAGATAAGTAAATAGATATAGGCCGGCTCTTCAGTTTTTTTTCTTCTCTTTTTTTCTCATATTTTTTTCCTTTCCTCACCCTTTTTTAATAAATAAATGGATACGTCGCTTGGTAGTAGGATTTGTAGTACCACGGGCGTCATAAGTTCGTAAGTGGTCTCAAACTTTTGCCCGGCGGTGTACGTCGCGAAGGTAGGGAGGTTTGCGCGCGCCGCGAGGTCTGCGCGCGCGCATCTCACGCGCACGTGGCCGCCGCACCTGCCACACTCGCCCCTCGCTCGGAGCGCACGCGCACGCGCACGCGAACCTTCTATCGTCTATAATTACTCGGTTTTACAGTGCTGTGAGCTACGAAGTTTTATACGGTTAGTTTTTTTGCTTGTTAATTTATTATCCAGGTGAGCTTAGCTCTAAAAAGAAATTCTTCCATTCAAACCTAGCTGCGTATAGTGGATATACGTGCACCAATTATTTATTTAAATACACATACCTACTTATGTACAGTGGCGGTATAAAAAGGTTAGTCATTTTAAAGACTATTTTTGCTTGTACCAGTGCAAGGAACAGTATTGCCAACATTTAAATAATCTTGCATTTTGATTACTGTTTTACCGACTTCATCGTATCAGTATTACAGAAGTGGCAGCTAAATTTAAACTTTGTTATCAATCAAACATAATTTTCCATTCCATTTCCAGTGTGCTCGCGACATGTTGAAGGAGTTAATTTGAAGTCAAAGTCAAAATCAATTACTGCATATGAGTACCTAAACTTGGTACATTTATACACGTCATTTTTTTTATCGACTACCGAACTGTACTGAAAACTGCAGAACCTTTTCATTACGTCACTGTACCTGCAAATATGGAAAAAAAGGTTTTTTTTCGCTGTGAAAATGATGATTTTTAATATTTATAATGTGTTCGTTTTTTGTGTGGGTAAATATCATAATCGTGTATCATTAACGTGTTATTAAATAGTATATGTGATGATTACCTCGTGATTACAGTTATTACTGTATGTTTTTGTGACTAAAATATAAACTAGCTTTTTATGAAAACTGCCTTAGCGCTTATGTTATTTTTATATCGACTTCAGAATTTATTTAAATACTTTTGTTAAAAAAATCGTCTGAAAAAGAAAACTTACGCATTGAGAATGTATATTTTACAGTTTGTGATTTTTTCATATTCATTTATTTTTTCTTCTACACTGACTGAATATATCATCAAATTAGTTATTAAATAAATAAATAATTAATATCTCAGACGTTCACACCAATTATCCAGTGCCAAACTAGGCAGAGCCTGTGGTTATTAGATAACGGACACACATACTTAAATAAATATATAAACACCCAAGACTTGGGTACAAACATTCATATTCATCATACAAACATTTGCCCCTAGCGGGATTCGAACCCGCAACCTCCGGCGTGGCAGGCCGAGAGCTACCACTTATTATTCAATAATTCAACTTATTGTGAGTTTTTTAGTTCCTAGTTACGTATGTACGAGTATCACCTTAAAGTATTTACAGCCCTAGAACAGGCCTAGGTCTTTCAACACCAAATAATGTTAATGATTTCTGATAGTTGTTTATTAAATAAATAACTTTTATGAAATTACGTGACATTCATAATTTACATACATACTTTATGCTCACGCAATGGTCCCAGGGGGTAGGCAGTGACGATGTATCGCCACTTTGCGCGATCCTGGCACACTTCACTAGCCTATGTATAATTTAAGTGATAATTTTTATTCAATATTTTGACTTGGAATTACTTTTACCAATAAATTTGACTATGATTAGAGAATCCAAACAGTGCAAGAATCGGGCGGGTAAATACGATCTAACCTCGCAGAAACTCATAACTGCAATTCATAAAGAAGTGACAGTTAAAAGAAACTGAAGTAGAGTTTTTCAAACTGATTTTCGATAAGGTTTTGGATCAAAAATGCTAACCGAGTTTTATAAAACATTTCCTGATTAATAGTTTGCAACATAGACATAAAAATGGATTTTCTTGAAAAGAAAAATTAGACAGTTATTTTTTTCTTTAAACTAATATTTTTTCCACTGTATATTTATTATAACTTCTCAAGATAAGCTACACTAAGAGCCAGTTATAATTTATATCTAGACAATTTATTTTCTTCTACAATTCTGTTGGTCTACAATAATTGCTGAAAAGTCCTAAATGTCAGCCCTAAAATTATTAGTTCTGAAATAAAGCTTTGTACCCGTTCCTTTTACTTTTACTTAATTTATGTGCTGGTTCACTTTTACTTTTCATTAATATTAATTAAATAAATGGTTGGTCGTGAAGTGTGCGGAAATCTTAATATAATGAATGCACGTGCGCCGGCGCCGTCAAGCGCATCCACTCGTTAAAGTTTAGTTAGCTGTTACTTAGTGGAGAGAATGGATGGTAATATTAATGAAGTTTGTACCTCCTTTATTTATTTAAATACATAGGTATACAATTATAATATATCCGACTAATATTATAAATGCGAATGTCTGGATGTTTTTATATTTGGATGTTTGTTTCATCCAAATATAAAAACATCCGCATCCATCCCCTTCCGGCCGCCTCACCAAATAAAATCAAAATATTCTATATTGTACACTAATACATAAAATAATAAAAAAAAAATTACACACAAGGATGAATCTATAGTGTACGAGTGGCGGCTCTTTCGCTTTCAGCGATTTTTTCTCCTTGTGATACTCTGAACTTCTTTACAAATTCTTTTCCATGCAGATTGTTCTCCTTTTAGGCGTTATAGCGGGCAACTTGCAGTGCCCAAGACAACTTGCACTGTCAGCGGGTTCTGGTAGGACTGGGTGACAAACTCGCCTGCCAGAGCCACGCTTGCGGAAGATTATTTGTGTTCTTTTTGTTTTTTGTATTTTATTTTCTTTGTGTCTTTACTAACCCTTAGGTCTTAAGAGTATTGTTACCAATAAAAATGGATCTGTGTAATCTGAATAAGTAAATAAATTATTATTATTATTTACAAAAAATGTTAGCTCAACATATGAGTTACGTATAACTCAAACCCGGGTTCGAACCTACGGCTTCTCGCAGGCAGCGCGCGGACGTAAAGCAAAAACTATAAAACAGTAATGATGTAGATAATGTTGAAAGGATGTCGTTATAATTGTGAGGCTTATTTTGGTTGGTCACGGATCCCAACCGCAAACAGGCCTAAACTACGTGCTTTACGTTTCTAATTATAAGCGATCAAGTTTCGGTTTGTAAACGTGTTCCATTATAGTATATGTTTAGTATAATTAGTAATTATTTTTTCCACAATGTTTACGTTTCCATATTTACTAGTAGCCGAGTGGTTTCCGGCTTAGAATAACGCCACCCCCAGTCTTCCCGTGCGTATCGTCAAGGCGAATAAGGGATTTCACCAGGGGCGGGAAACAGCATCTCCTATGTATATTAAGATCATTACTGCGGTCACCAATCCACCTGCCAAGCGTGGTGATTATGGCAGATCCCCCAATTGACAACTTACTAAAAGTGGTATTCTATGGGGCCTATGTCCAGCAGTGGACGTATTTAGGCTGATGATGAAGTATGTATCTATGTATATAATATGTATGAAAGTTAATTTGTAATTAAACAAGGACAGAACAATACAGGAATGTAAAGTTTGTACAAGTGTCATTCTATTGGGGAGGCTTATGTTCAGCGGTGGACGTACTTCGGCTGATGATGAGTATTATTTTATCTGGTTCCCTAATTTTAAATCTTTCCATCAACAAGGTGAACTCAGAACAATTCATAAACGTAGCTTTTGACGCAATAGTAGATACTATTAAACTTGATGCCGGATGCTGTGTGGTTTCCGGTAGAGTAGAATAGGACCACTCCAACTCTCCCGTGGATGTCGTACAAGGCGACTAAGGGAATACATTATAAAACGTCAATCAGGCCTCCCCAACCCGTCTGGCCAGCGCGGGGAGTGTAGGCCAAATCCTCCGTCTGTCTCCGGCAGATGAGAGAAGGTTGTGCTCCTGCAGTGGAGACAAAAAAATAACCTGATGATGAAATTATGAATTAATTATTTCCTAAAGTTATTTTGATAGAACCGTAAAAAAACTTCAAAACAAACAAGCAATTATTGGGTATTCTAAGACAAAAGTATCAAATATCAATCAAGTATCAAATGTTATCTCTGTTTTAGTGAGTAACATTGTTTAAATAATTATATTCATAATTTTATTAAAACCGGTCTGCGATTTGCTGGTCAACTATGTGCCATTTCTCGTCTTGTACATACATAAATACTTAATACTCACGCCCTGGTCCCAGAGGGGTAGGCAGAGACGATGCATCGCAAAGCGACTTTCCTTAGTCCGCTTTTCGCTCCGTGATACCCCTTGACGTGATGTGTGGCGAGGATAATTTTGTCTTGTAGCTAACTTAATCAGTTTTATGATTATTTGAAACGAAAGTTTAAAAATCTGGGTTAGTGCAAGATATTGGTGTGTTTAAATGGAGTTAAGACAACTGTCCACGGTTAACAAGATCTTGTTAATTTTTTTTAGTTTACATTGGAGATATACTAGGTCTAGTGTTGCCATATACGGCTTAAATTGTAAACCATCTGACCAGGTCAGGTGGCACCGGCCGGCCTTGTACACAATGAAGTCATCTCGGCTGAGGTGCAACTAAGTACCTACAAAGTTTGTTGCATAACACACACATGGTACATAAGCTTCAGCTTAACTCTAGAACACTTACAGTGGGTCACAGCTCGGATTATACAGAACTATTGTAATTCAGCCACTATTACCGCTGCGCAGCGTGCAGCTGCCCCTCCTCCCTCCCCCGTCTAGAAATTCCGATAAATGAGGGTAGGAAAATGATGTAAAACGACAAAGTAAAGAAGCATACAGAGTGAAAACTTCTAAGTAGCGTTCAAAATTGATACCTATTTTGGTAGGGTTTTCACATGAAAATAAGATAAATATCTGTTTATCAGTTTTTTTTATAATGCACGATAAATTACGTTTGTTTTTAAACGAACACGTATTACGACTTTTTTCGGTTTGGAACCCTCGTAGTTGAGTTCAAATCCAAATTGGCATCGCACCAATAGACTACTTATGGGATTTCGCTGAAGAAGCTGGGAATTGAGTGCCGAGGTGACAGAGAATGTCCAGAATGTGCTAGAAGATTCCAGAATGTTCCATCATATCAGCAAATCATCATCATCATATCAGCCCTTAGACGTCCACTGCTGGACATAGGCCAATGAACAACACCACAGCCGGTCCTCTGCCCTCCGCATCCAGCCGCTTGTTCTAGAATATTCCAGGATATTGGAGAATGTTCCACAATATCTTTGAGCAAGTTAGAGATTGTTCTAGAATCTATAGTCTATAGAATCGTTGGTCTAGTGGCTTGGTCATTGGACTCGCACGCCAGAGGTCGTGGTTTTCGATTCCAACTGGGGACAAACAACTTTGTACAATTCATATTTCCCCCATTCTTTTACCTTCTTATACTGTACACTTAACAAATTCCAAACTATCAATCACCCATATGCTAGAATATTTTTCCAGGACCTCCTGGAACCTACCTACCTACCACTAGGTACCTACCACCTACCTACCTACCTACCTAGTATACCTAGTGGTAGGTACCTACCTACCACTCGTTTCCAGACCAATCTGTTACCTGCTTAAATTTTTTAATATTAAAAACTTTGCAAGTATGAAAACGTTTCTGACTTCATATCGGTTTCAAATTAACTGGCCTTCAAACTCCAAGAAGAAAGCGATTATCATAAATCATATATATTTAACACCAGCCTTAAAAATCTAAATAGGTACCTCAAATAACGTATAGGCAAACACTAAGACAGTGTTTCCGAAATTCCAGCGCGATCGTAAATAAACGGTAAAACAAATTTTAACGCAAACGTAGTTGCGAAGCATCAGCTAATTGGTTTATAATTAATCAATGAGAACCAATAAAATGGTTTAAAAATATGCGATTATAATATCATGATCGGAGTAAGTAGAGCCATTTTGTGGTACTTGCAACATGCTGTCGTATTATGGACATGTTGGTATCTGAGTAGCAAGGGGGCGTCATTTTTACTGCCGATTTTTTATGAACATTATCATGGTCTACAACGTTGTTTAAACCATTTTTTCTGTGCTTCCTACTTGATCTTATATAGAGACACAGATGTCCTACAATGCCCGGTACCTGAGAAGCAAGGGAGGCGTCATTTTAATACCCAATTTTTCTCGCGGCGAAAGATTATTCGATGAATAAAGTTAAAGTCCCTGGATCCTGGAGGCATGTCCATATTCACATGTACGTTGGAGATCATTACACGTAAATCGCTCTACCTACTCCGGTCACTGTTAATAAGTGCTCAGGGCAAACTTGTACAAAGTCGTCTCGTAAAAATCTACCCGCGGAAGGTTAAATGGTTAAAGAGACCATTCCGACTTTCAAGATAAACAACGTCGCAGCCAGTTGGCATCCTTGTTCTCTATTTTCTTATCGGAGATATTACGCAGATAAGAACACACTAACAGGTAGGTCCAATAGAGAAAAAGCGGCCAAGTGTGAGTCGGACTCGCCCATGAAGGGTTCCGTAGCAGCAAGTAACATAATATAAAAGTTATTGTAGTTCGTTGTAACATTGATCGATGTTTTAATAATAGTATTGTCGTTTACGATTTATGACGTATGAAAAAAAACTACTTACTAGATCTCATTAAAACCAATTTTCGGTGGAAGTTTGCATGGCAATGTACATCATATATATTTTTTTGTTTTATCATTCTCTTATTTTAGAAGTTACAGGGGGGGGGGGGGGGACACATTTTACCACTTTGGAAGTGTCTCTCGCGCAAACTATTCAGTTTAGAAAAAAATGATATTAGAAACCTCAATGTCATTTTTGAAGACCTATCTATAGATACCCCCCACGTATGGGTTTGATGAAAAAAAAATGTTGAGTCTCAGTTCTAAGTATGGGGAACCCCAAAAATTTATTGTTTTTTTTTTCTATTTTTGTGTGAAAATCCCAATGCGGTTCACAGAATACATCTACTTACCAAGTTTCAACAGTATAGTTCTTATAGTTTCGGAATAAAGTGGCTGTGACATACGGACGTACAGACAGACAGACATGACGAATCCATAAGGGTTCCGTTTTTTGCCATTTGGCTACGGAACCCTAAAAAAGGTTTGCGGCCAATGAAACCCAATATTATTATCAAAATAATTAATATCTTTTATGTTTTTTGTCCCAAAACTCATTGGTGTCGTACCGTTGGCCGACCTTCGCGACGAGTTGTTGATGTCATGGTGTTCGCACTTAGCGTGGCGATCGATACACACATTAACATAACATTAATAACGATGACACTCTATTAAAAGTTACCTACATCGGAATATGTAGGACTAGAGCTGTTTCATTAAAATCAGTCGTCACTTGGCTTTTCTGGTAGCTTGATCATCATCAGCCTACGAGAGTCCACAGCTAGACTAAGGGTCTTTTTCACCAACAAGCACCTAAAATATTCCTAAGTAAGTATCTCTTAAGTTAGGGACCCCCTAAATCTGATACTTACCTTATGTCGTTTTCACCATGTTAGAGATACCTACATAGGAACGGACCTCCTTAGTAAGTGACAGTTAAATCTTTTTTAAAAAGAGCTTGCAATATCGACATGTTATCGATAGTCAATAATAATCATTTATCTTTATAATGTATTCTCTCCCAAGGCGCGCCATTGAACACAATCCTCGGCTCTTCTCATGCAGTCACTGCCAGTGTTACGCAGTGTTACTCCATCTATCCCGGACGCCCATCCCACCCTACGCAAGCCTAGTCGCGGTCTCCACTCGAGAACTCGTTTACCGCAACGGTACCGACAGATGTCACCAGCCCTCAGCCACTTGAACGTGAGCTATGTCAAAGACTTCAGGTCTCTGGCGGATCACCTTATTTCCGATCCTGTCCCTTAGAGAAACTCTGAGCATTGCTCTTTCCATAGCCCGCTGAGCGACTTTGAGTTTTCGAACTAGTTCCAGTGTCCACATTTTGACGCCGTACGTACGTCATTACGGGGGGTAGGGCGCACTGGTTGAAGACTTTTGTCTTCAGGCACCGTGGTACACGCGACGAGAAGATATGACGTAACTTCCCCTACACAGATCGCTTCATTTAGCTCAGCTTGATGATTTAATACATATTAACTTAACTCAACTTTTATTTGTACTCTACCAATTAAAAAAAAAGTGAAATTGAAATACAAAACTCCGAATGTCCGTTCTGCTCAAAGCATGAATGCCAAGAATAATAATTTTATCAAAGTTTCATTTAGTGTTGAGGACCTATACGCATCAAAGTAACGTGATATACTTAAAAACACACAGATGTCCGCCATGATTTCACAGTTTATTTGTGAACTATGGTCACGAGCTGCTAAGTTAGGACACTTACGTAATATTGTGCTAACTTATTTACTTAATACCTACTTATATACAATATCAATACTTGTATAAACAAGAGACCCATTTCCCTGTTAAACACTATGTTTGCAATTTGCCTTTATTCGATTCGATAAACAGATTCTAAGATTTTCACTGCTAAATAATGATATTTGTAGAAAGATTTCAGTATATAAATTATCAAGCTACGGAGAAAGGGATTGTATATAACCATTTTTAGTAAGGCGAAATTGAGGACCACGCATTTTACGGAGTCGCGAGAAAAAGATTGAATTAAAACAATACTTAGAAGTCAAATAAATAGATACTGAATTTACAACAAATATTCTAATACAATCCGTGTGGTTTCCGGTAGAGTAGAATAGGACCACTCCAACTTTTCCCGTGGATGTCGTACAAGGCGACTAAGGGAATACATTACAAAACATCAATCAGGCCTCCCCAACCCGTCTGGCCAGCGCGGGGAGTGTAGGCCAAATCCTCCGTTTGTCTCCGGCAGATGAGAGAGGGTTGTACTCCTGCAGTGGAGACAAAAATAACCTGATGATGATTCTAATTTCATTTTCGGTGTGCAAATCATTAAATTTGGTGTAAATTCAGGATGTATTTGATGCAAGTTAGGTCGAGCGGTTCAGCGTAACATTGACTTTTTTCCATGTGCAGAGGATTCAATTTGACTTGCGTTGAATCTTGTAGGTACTTGTATGTATTATTACTTATTCTGAGGTTATGTTAAGTTAGATATTCATTTACACATATGCGACATGTAATGAATAATAATAATAAGTATGTGGGGACATTTCACACACGGCCACCTGATCCCAAACTAGGCAGAGCCTGTAATATGGGTATCAGACAGCTGATATACATACAATAATACATAATATTATATATAAATAACATCCAGTCACAAGGCAAACACAAGTGCTCATCACACGAATGTTGGCCCTGGGCGGGATTCGAACCAGCGACCCAGAGCTTCGAAGGCAGGTGTACTAGGCTACCGACTAGGCTACGGGGCCGACAAATAGTGTTTAATAAATATATTTATGTATTGAGTTGTAGCCTAAGATAAATAAATATTCAAAAGTATTACAATACCAAAGAATGCAGTTAATGTCATCATGTACCGTTACCCGAAACTTGACAAATCGTTTAATTTACCGACGAAATTTATGTGTTTCTGGTCGTAAACATAAATCCAAGTTATTTCACTATGATAATGAGAACTTGGGTAATTCGTTACAAATCTTGCATACAAACTAGCCGGTCTAAAGTTATGTTAAACAGAAAAATACATTAAAATTCTAAATGAGTTTGAAAGGTAATGTGGTTATGGCTTAGCGGCTTGATCGTTCATCAGACTAGAGTACCAGAGGTTGTGGGTTTGATTCTCAGAGGGAATGGGAAGAGGAGGAGGAGGGGAGTATCTCCCGATGGGAAGAGAAAAGGAGAGGGAAGGGGAAAGGTTTAACTCAAAGTGGAAGTTAAATTGTTTATTACATAACACAATAAGACATTTTCTAAATTTAATCATTTTAGAAGGTGTGAGTTATCTTATCATCTCATTCATCATCATTTCGTAGTTTATTTATTTTTAAAATATTCCACTATTCTTTAACTTCTATTTGTACCGTTATCGTTAGTTGCGTTAACAATTAAATAACGCATCGCGTTACCGCGTCAAATGCGTTAATAGTTAATCTTAAACGGTTACTTTTCTAGTTATCACGTACAACAGACACGTAGTCAGGCTTAAGCGGCAGAATAACCCCCCCCCCCCCCCCCCCCAACTTCACTCACTATATTGACCATTATTTACATGTCTTCTAGAAATATGATTAGAAATACATCTAAAATAAAGATGTTTTATAGCTGAAAAACCGATCTTAATTCAGTCGGTCTTCTTAAACAGTATAGTTTATTCATGTTTAATTATAATAATTGTTATTAAATGCTATATTTTGCAAGACCGGTTCCCTATAATAACTTGCAATTAAAATTAAATTCTATGTGAAAGAATGTAAGTATTTGTGACATAACATGATCCTTACAAAATATAGCATTTAATAACAATTATTATAATTAAATATTAATAAACTATACTGTTTAAAGTTTGCTCGATAAGCCAAATCTTCAGTCGCATTTTGAATGATTCACAATGATTAGAAGTCTATTATGTGCTCGGGTATCCGATTGTAAACCACCAGACTGCGATATGATATGACCTAGCCAATTACTCTGTAAATCCCGCTCGGTTGTTTTATCTGATTATGTTTTGTGACGGACCTCCCATGTCCTTCCTGACTCCGTCCCTCCCTTACTATTTAGTTATCACTCCACGCCAGTACCACTCTCTGTCGGACCCGGTAACTATGCGATCCGTTTGTCAGATTAGCTAATAACTTGGTTACATGCAGAGACAACCGCTTTGTGTAACGGCAGTCTTTAAACGACACACGATCACAAACGTAGGTCAAAGAATGCAACGACTTATTTGAGAAATGGAGAAATTTGGTAGTGTGAAGCTGTATGAATTTATTTTGTCTACAAAATTTAACAAGAGTATAACTGTATTAAAGTTAATTGGAATTCGCAAAGGTTGTTCACAATTTATATATTTTTCACATTTTTATACAATGTAATTTGTCTTTTTAATTCCGATTTTAAATGTCACCAAATAAAAAAAATTGTGAAGTCCACACAACACGTATAGCATTAACATACATCAATTGTTTAATTGTCGGCCCCGTAGCCTAGTTGGTAGTACACCTGTCTGCGAAGCTCGGGGTCGCGGGTTCGAATCCTTTGTGACTGGATGTTACTTATATATTATATAATGTATTTATGTATGTAATCAGCTGTCTGATACCCATATTACAGGCTCTGCCTAGTTTGGGATCAGGTGGCGGTGTGTGAAATGTCCCCACATATTTATTTACCAGCTGTGCCCGCGGCTCCGCTCGCGTGAACTACAGAATCCGCTTCCGCTCTCCGGCTCCGGTCGGGCCAAGCTCCTGTTCCCGCGCCCTCTCCCGCTCCCGCTTCCGCTCCCCTCCCCTTTTCGCACTCCCACTCCTACTCCCACTCCAATTCCTACTCGCAAATACACAAATAGGTATCTTCAGTGTACAGACACGCGATGTTAACGATTTTATTTATCAGATTTAATATAACCTGACCAGCGGATGCCCTTACCTAAAAACCGCTCTTACAATGATTTTCTCCACATCATACTTAGTACCTACTTTGTAAGTTCAAAGTTACGTAAGTTAGTGCGGCGTGGCTGTAGCTTTTATTTTTTAATTGCGAAAACAGTAATATCACTAAACAAAGTCCCACTTTATGTGCGAATTTTCATTCAAACAGCCAAATTCTCAAAGAAACCTTTGATTAAAATTATTAGTAACTTGAATAAAAAAAATTAATCATTAATCACGCGACGTTCGCACATAAAACCACAATCATTGTTAAGTTAACACGTCTCAATGTGTAATTAAAGTAATTAAATTACACACAATTAACCTTAGTTAATTATAATGACGTTCGATTAGTAACCTTGCCATAGAGCTACCTCCTGTGAGAGTTCGCATGTAAATGCAGATCTTGACCACATAAGATCCATTTGTGTACCTAATGGCATGCTAATGAATACTATACCTAAAATAGATGGTGGTAAAGATCAAGTTGATGTATCTCTCGTTGATCTGTCAACTCATCCTTCTTAGAATAACAATGCACCTTAACTCCTTACGTTTCAAAACTGAATTTTAAAGTACTACAGAATGATGCGACGAACGATCCCATCTGATAAACGATTAGAATATTTAGACTGCTATTTGTAAATGACACGTCGACTGCTTTGCCACCCTGAGCTGGGTAAAAGAATCAAAGATGTGTATTATCCATAGATATGGTAACATAAAAGCTGTTAAAAGTATTCACTTTTTTTTTATTATTCAACATAATTTTACAATATATATATTACAGTAATGTCCTCAGAAATGGAAGCCCAATAAGGGTTACAATTACTAGTCCTGAGCCTGTTGTTACACATAATGACACAAAAATCTAAATTGCGACATAGGCCGTCTACCATCAGATAGGCTGAATCTCAAAGCGGACCTTTGAGACTCATTATATCAACCCTTAGACGTCCACTGTTGGTCATGGGCCAGCCATGATCACCTACTTCAGGTCGTCGGTCCGTTTGTCGGCGGGGCGTCCCACCCTGCGCATGACAGCGCGGTCTCCACTCCTTCACCTTGGTAATCCTTTGACACTCAGCGTTTCCTATTAAAAAATAATTAAATATGTCTTCTGAAAGTCATTGCTAAATATTTCTAGAACAACGTGTTGTTTCTATTAAAACCAGGCTGAACATACATGGTCTACATCCGAACACAGCGTGAACAGACTCGCTCAGAGCGCCATCACCTGTGCAAGCATAGCTATTTGCAGTGTTGCCCAACTATAATGTTGTTTTAAGGCCAAGTATATTTCGGTCATCGGAAACGGAATAATTTTTCTATTGAGCAAGAGAGGCGAATCTGTAAATTGTATTCGAGTTTTAATATTATTTTTATTTTATAATAATTTATTTATCCGGCAGAGTAGAATAGGACCACTCCAACTCTTCCCGTGGATGTCGTACAAGGCGACTAAGGGAATACATTATAAAACATCAATCAGGCCTCCCCAACCCGTCTGTCCAGCGCGGGGAGTGTAGGCCAAATCCTCCGTCTGTCTCCGGCAGATGAGAGAGGGTTGTGCTCCTGCAGTGGAGACAAAAATAACCTGATGATGAATTTATTTATTCAGATTACACAGATCCATTTTTATTAGTAACAATACTCTTAAGACCTAAGGGTTAGTAAAGACACAAAGAATATAAAAAACAAAAAGAATACATAATCTACCGCAAGCGTGGCTCTGGCAGGGCGAGTTTGTCACCCAGTCCTACCAGAACCCGCCGACAGTTTTTATGTTAGAAGAAAATTAGAAAAAATTTCATGAGAAAATCCGTTGGTCGTCTTCCACTTCTTAACAACTCAGTGGTGCATTAGTAATTGAGCGGTAGAATAGCATTTTATTAATAAAAAATAAATTTAGACTAAAAACTCTACAATCGGATAGACTTACAAACAGTGGCGTGGTCATTACTCGTGAAGGTGACACCCGGGATTTGTGAAGGTCATTTATTTATAAGGATCTCACACATATCATAATTAGACTCGGACCACATGCATCCGAAATCTCCCCAAGAAAAAATCTAATTCGGCATGCAATCGACTACACTTCGAAACCGGAGAGAAAGGGCATGTAACATTTTACTATGGAGCATGGTGTACCTACTGTCGGCCATTTTGAAAAATCCTCGAAATCGCGGCCACTGATCAATCCTTGAAATATCGACAGAGGATTTCAGTACTAAACAAAATATGTAATATAGTCAAAATCCTAAAGTGTTAACTTTCCGAGATATTAAAGATCAAAGACTACAACTGAAGTATCCAATCGTATTCGCCTACTTTGCATTTTTATACCTAAGTTCGAAGTAAGACAGGCTTGCTTCTGAGAAAAACGGATTCAATCCGACCATATCCGTGATATATCAGATGCATGTAGTCCGAGCCTAAGGCTACATCAACTAGTACGAGTACTGAGTGATATTTATTACTCTACCTAAAAGTATTGTCCTATTGTTAGATATTAGACAGGTCCAAAATCTAATACAACATCCAGCCAAACCCGGTATGTATAGTTATCGGTGGCTACTGGGAATTGAATCCACTATCGCGAACGCCCGAACTACTGCGCCGATGAAGCAGTCGAGTGTGATGTATATGAAGGCATGCATGACAATTGATTTACAATTAACACTTCATGTCCATGTGTCCATATCTGAGACAATTGAAACAGAGGTATTTGTTCTATTTCCAGACTAATACCGATAAGTCAGAAGTATTCAGGGCGAGTGCTAGCTTGGCGGTGGCTTCACCATTGTCCCGCCATAAACGTGCCCTGCCCTTGGACGGTAGCAGTTCGTTTGTCCTCATGTCACCGTCGCTGTCACCGTCACAATGGTCGCGTGTTCGATCCACGGCTCATCGGCTACTAATGTAGATAGTTTATGATTGTTTATGTCATTGTTTATTGTACGAATGGCATTCGAGGTGTTTACTAGTCATGTAAATGATTATTTTATTAGATTGACGGAAGTGAGTTTTTCTAAGGATAATTCCTGTAAAGAATTTGTTCATTGTTTATTAATTTTATTAGATTATTTACAATACAATAAAATAGAAAAATATGTTTTTGCCACAATATGCTGGGCACCCTGAGGAGAGGCCTGAAATTAAATCGAATAGATGCACGCAGATGCACAGGGTGTGACGACCTGAAGAAAGTGGCCGGGAGCGGCTGGATGCGGAGGGCAGAGGACCGGGTGTGGTGGCGTTCATTGAGGAAGGCCGATGTCCAATAGTGATTCCAAAAATTTCCATCTCTACTTAAATTTTGTATTGTTACACTCGTGTTTCTACTTCGTGTCACTTGACAGTAAGTTTTCCCAACTTTTGGTGCTTCTAGCTAATATTGTGTAAACATGTTTCCAAATCGAAACAAAAACTATTGTCTGTCCCCTTCGCGATTCACCATGTAAACTATACACGACCGACGCCACTTGACTCCCCACCTCCCCCTTCCATACACTAAGTAAAGAGCACTACCAGAAAAAGCAGAAACACTCCTAAGATCTTGATAAAATGGTCGAACAGTAGGCGTCGAAAAGAAAAACCAATTGCGAATGATACCACCATGTGAACTAAAATACCAAATAAGGGCAGTCAAGAATGCTGATATAGTTCAAGATATAGTGGCCGCGTGACATCTTCTATTGTCTTTCATACAAGCCACATTTGTTCGGGTAGAGTCGGTTTCACAAGGTGTTACATAAACCGTGCTAGTTTAAATTACGTTTGACACAATACTTTGTAATCTTATGCCAACTAATATTTCCTGATGTAATAATTAGGGTCATTGTATTCATATCAGCCCGAAGACGTTAACTGCTGATCATAGGCCTTCCCCAATGAACGCCACCAAACCCAGTCTTCCGCACTCCGCATCCAGCCGCTTTCTACCACTTTCGCAGTTGCTGCAGACATTTATTAGAACGAAAGAAAGAAAGAAGAAAGAAAAACATTTATTTACTGCCATAATTGGCACACACAAAAGAAAAAACCAACAAAACAAGAAAAAGGAAAAATAATAATAAGTACAGAATACAACTTAGTAATTTGAACAAAAAAAAAATTAGTATGCGTGTGCCGTGGCAGCAAAAAGGCAAACGACTCAGCATATTCCTAGACCAAGTAAGGTGCTAGGCGCTGATTTTCAGTCGCACCCGGTGCATACAAGTTTGTCCACGAGTGCCAAACAAAGGAGTAATAATATGATATGTGAATTTGCAATACCTCGCACCGAGCAAAATAGAAGCAAGTCATTGGAAGTAAGAGTTTAATTTAATAGACTGAAGGGAGCTTTGTCCAACACTGGACGTATACATAATTATAGTGGAAGACCGAGTTAAACGACCGTCGGAAGAGTAGTCAAAATCCTGTTGCACAGCATGCAATTAGAAGTCTGACGTTGTCTCCTCCATCACCGCACCCCATCCCCCAAAGTCCTTTAACTTGATCCCCCACTGTATATATTTTGCAACAATGAAGGCACATCTTTAAAATTTTACGACACTAAAATTAGTTTCATCTTTATCTTTATAATATTGTGAGACAGAGATATCAACAATTTTAGTGATGTCAGATTTTAACGTTGTCGAACGACGAATCGGACCTTTGCGCATCCCATCCCATCCCAATAATATTATAAATGCGAAAGTTTGGATATTTGTTACTCCATCACACTTAAACCACTATGGACTGATCGGGATGAAACTTGGCACACATATAGGTTAAGTCCTGGAATAGGACATAGGATTGGTTTTATCCAAATTTTTGATGTTAAGTTGTCCTCGCGATCGCGGACGAAGTCGCGGGCAACAGCTATACCTAGTATGCTGATAAACTTCTTCATAATATCATAGATTTATGTTAAATGCCATAGCAAAGCACGGACCTTCAGCATTTAAATGGGCTCTTTGTTTCAACTAACATTCATAGCGTCTCATGAGTAAGTGTTTATATTTTTGCCCTTCAGTCTTTCAACGGTTTACACTTGAACAGGGACAGGCGAAGGGAGAAAAAAGAGGCCATTAGCGTATTAGCAACCGACATCATATTTTTTTGTTTGTTAATGATAACAATACATGTCAAAAAGAAATGTAACACAAACTTAAGTTTACAGTCATATGGCCTATAAATGTAGTACGTTAATAGGCTTAAGATATTCGCAATAATAACCTAAAGCTGTGCCATTCCTCACCAAGAACACTTGTTTGCGAGCATTCGAAAATGTCGTTGTCAATACATACGACAGTGACTAACATGCTCGGCCCAAACGTCCTTAACGCCCGAAGCTTGTCCTTAGCGAGTATTCCCGGGTGAGGACGTATCTTTAGATTAGTCACTGTGAAATAATAAAATGTTATAAAATACTTTTAAAAAGGGGCGCTAAATGCGAAAATGGGTACTTAGTATCTACGGCCCTGGCAACGATGGCTCAGCTCGTCATCACGCCGAGCCCAATGGCGCATGACTGCTGGCTAAGATGTATTTTGCGTGCCCAATCTTGATGGACGTGAACATCTACTCATGTTGACTGTCTTAGTTAACGTGAAGATTAAAATCAGTTTTTGGTTGAAAAACAAACAAGAAACTGCTTGTCAGTGCACGTTTTTAACGATGATCGTTAGTTACCTATTTTTGGTATGTTGATACTTACCTACTGTAAGTACTAAATGCCACTTAAAGGTTATTAATATGTTTGTTGATCAGGATAAAGGTTTTTCAGATGAATTACAAAATAATGGTGATTCAGAGAATGACTCGATACTACTTACAAACATTTAAGTAGTCCATAGTCCGTCTCTGGTAAAATACTTTAAAATAGTTTTTAATGATTTCAACAATAAGCTTGTACGCATCTACAAATTTCCCCAAATCTGCAGTACTAAATGACATCATTACTCAAAAATTATAAAATATAAACTATCTGTTTGGACAGGACAGAGGACATGAACGTCAAATGAAGGAAACTAAATAAAAAGGGAAAGACAAAGGCGATGTGTCATCAAATTTCATGCCACAAACCTTCGCTTATTGACAATCCAAAGTCACCAATACTCAAACAGAAGATTTTTTCAAAAGACCCAAGCAAACAATCCGAAGCACCCATCAAGATGTTTGATTTCAAACCAAACAGTTCATGGGCAAATATTTACTTGGAACACATAACAGATTTCGACATTTGAATTAGATTCTCAAATAAATCAATGACTTTTTTTGGAAAATTCGTACACTCACAAACAAGAGTTTTTTCAAAGAGTAAAAATCGAGGAATTAGGCAAATTTACATTTGTTATGGACGATAATTGATTATGTTCATGCTGTATAATAATGAGACAGAACTCTTCTTGTGGCTTCATTTCCCTGGATGACTTTTTTCCATTGTCCGGTTAGTCCTTTTTCTAAGACAGTCCTTGTCCTTCCGGACCATTCTTGGATTGCAGCTCTTACACCAGCTTCAGTTCCTTCATTCTTCATCGTCACTTCTCCGCCCTCAATCGCTGATTAAACACAAATATTCATCTTTCCTCTATTTTGAAGCATGATTCAATATAAAAATAGCATCAGCCCGCTCAGAGGTCACGTTGCGCAAAAAGGATGCACCCGATTACAATCTATATAAATTAGCGCATATATAACATCCTGCCACAATGTTATCTGTAATATTCGTGACGTAGGCTTCCTATAATAACTGCAACTATAAAACATAATGTACAATACAAAGTGGTACTGTCAATAGGACATCATTCAGTTGTTGCAGTAAGCACGTTCTCAACGATATTAGCATTTTCCTACTTATATTATGCTCAAGAATCAAATGAAAATAGATATATGCTGCAGTTTCATCAAAACAAACTCATGTAACTTCATTGCTTAGGTCGTCATCTCCTTTTCAGTTAGAGACTATGATTTTAGATTATTCAGCTTCTGAGCATCTTTAATAACTTAGTGCATCCCAAGAAATATTGAAAACTCCAAGTTTACAAGTAATACCTTTGATACCGTCACCCATACTCCACTCTACGTTAAGTAGACGATAACAATGTGTAAATTGCCTCGCGCACAAAATTTAACACCATTTTAGTTACACTATCGCAGCATCTCGGTTCGCACGCTCTGAATACCATAGCGTTTTCAAATACCACCAACGTGTGGTTTCCAACAAAAGAAATGCTAAAACCACCGACTTTTACTTTCGAATCGAAATCAGCGATTGTCCGTATGTAGGTTGCTTTAATGTAGTTTAGGTGTGAATCATCATTATCATCATGGTCATTTAACGTCTTCATTCTTGTAATGGCTATCGTAAAATTTATGATTTTTTTTACTCTATAACGATTGATTAGTAACTAAAAATATCCGCAATTTGGATCGCCAAGGAAAATGCAGAGATGCGTGCTGAGATCTTTGTGTTCCATACGTCCTATTATATACTATTTATTTAAATTTAATACCCAAAGTTATTTTATATGCTAATCGATTAAAGATTAGTCGGAGGTAAACAGGATACTCCTCTAAGATTCCGAAATGTGCTGCAGTTTTTATCGGTTTTGCGACTATCTTAACCATATCGCTCGCATACATTTCCATTTCAATTTGCAAAATTACATATATCCGTGACCTTCTAATAATCATCATCGATACGAAGTCTATCTTTCTAGATGACGATTTAAAAAACCTACCATAATTAATTATTGAACCCGTCTTTCTCTTCCAGCGCAACGCATCAGCAACAGGTCGCGGCAAGAGATTCACATTCCAATCGACAGTCAGACAGCTAGAAAGGCGCCGACTATCGGAGAAGCTGTCCAAAGAAGCAGAACTGAAGGAGCAACAGAGAAGAACAGAGCTGGAGGCCATGAGGAGGTGAGTCGTATACCTTGAGCTTTTTCAAAAGGCAAAACAAGCCTATATCTAGTAGTAGTAACCTTAAACTGTCTAACTGTTCTTGTGTAGGTTCAAATACTTTGGTCTTCGATAGCACCACCTTGGCCATTTGGTATTTTTCCTTCATATTTTACAGTTAATTTACTGCTTCGATAACTTTTCAGAGTGGAAGAAGAATTTCAACGTAAGCGCGCCAGAGAGAAGGCGAACATTAGACAACAACTAAGACTGGTCAGCAGCGGAGCTGCCAGTATGCCTCCTACAACACACCACACCAAGGTACCTTAAACGAAAACAGACCATTTGCTTCAGCAATCCAGGAGCAGGAAGCTCTTTTTCTCTTTGCCAAGAGTCACTATAATTTCGATAAATTGTTTTAGGCTAGAGATGAGCCGGATGGATCCTGTCGCGAATCACCAGCTCCGGAGCGGAACAGGGATGGTAGACAGCGCCACAGCAATACGTCCTCGGAGATCAGCGGCAGGAGCAAGAGCACCACGCCGGTAAGTCTGGCGTAAGGAGGACCAGCCTACAGAGAAAGATAAATAAATAAATGTGTGGGGACATTTCACACACGGCCACCTGATCCCAAACTAGGCAGAGCCTGTAATATGGGTATCAGACAGCTGATATACATACATAAATACATAATATAATATATAAATAACATCCAGTCACAAGGCAAACACTAGTGTTCATCACACGAATGTTTGCCCTGGGCGGGGTTCGAACCCGCGACCCCGAGCTTCGCAGGCAGGTGACTAGGCTACGGGGCCGACAAAAGAAGTTCAAGCGAAGTGCAGATAGACATGATTGGTCTATGGGTGCTGGTGGCTCCTAGACTTAAATCAAGCATAAATCAGTTTAATCAGCATTTTAATATAATCTGTGATAATTTCTTTTATACTTTCAATTATCATATCCAAAGCCCCCTTTTTCTTCTCTTTCATCTTTTGTGCCTAAGTGCTTAACCAATTTACCATTGGCTGTCGCAATTGCTCAGATTTGTGTCACAACCGATCTGATCAGATAAAATTTGCCTCAAAATACAGTTCCTTTAATAATCTTTAAAGGTCCTTGTAAAATTATTTCTCCGAACACTGTTTAAAACATGTCACAGGATTTCAAGCTTCATTATTGGATTCTTAAAGTTTAGTATGTCCCTTGCAGATCCGATTCATAGAAACGCCAGATTGGCGAACAGAAAACGAAACCAGAGTGTACCGGGATTGGGCGACAGGACTCAGCAACAACACATCACACGCCCATCCTCCAGCATGCGCTCGCATGCCCAAGTCCACACACGTTGTTTACAATGGTAAGAAATTTCTATGTGAAGCTTCTAATCAGGAAGACAAAGGTTTCAGCAATGAGAAGCGCAGGTATCACCAAAACAAACAATGCTGCCGGAAGTTGTCTATACCCTGTGCTAATGACCTATATTTGATGTAAATAAGGTTTATAATAAAAGAGTGCAACAAAAGGCTCGAGCGGAAGTACATTAACGCGCCGGTGACAACAGAGGCTTGGGTGAGGCGGCCTTGTCACAAATAAGTGGACTTTTTATAGGAGTAGGACCGATAGTCGTAGAGGACTTATACTTTGGATGGCAGAAATCGTAATAGAACACAATCGATCATTATTGCACGTTAAAAGTAGGTACATAGTTAAAGCTTTCATTGTACTTAAATCAGGCGGTTTTATATCTAAAAGCTTTATCAGATAATCTTTGTGTAGAGGATAAGAATAGAAGCGAAATGTAGGTTGTGTAGTTAAATAAAAGTAGATAGTTCAGTATTAAAAATTTACACTCGAGGACAAAGAAAACACTGGTCACTAACAAAACCTTAATTTCTCGAAAACTAAGAATGGTAGCTTATTGAAATAAAAAGGGTTTTATAGAATATTTCTTAGCACTAACTTAGCGTCCCAGGTATGCGAATTGAAGGTTCATTTTGGATATTCAATGAAAGTGGCGCAGCTCAGTCGCTTATACAAACATCGCGGATTGCTGCGTGCTATAATTAAAAAATCTGTACTCCGCGAACTCTGAAATTACTTCAGAGTTCTAGGAGTACACATTGTTGTAACAAACCGCTTCATACCTTTCAAATCAGGTCTTTATCTTCTACGTTTCAGCTACTGCGGAGGTAGAGGCGTTCAGCGGCAGTCCTCGTTCCGACAACTACCGGCTGGAGTTCGCCCGCGGGCGTTCGCCGCGCACTCCCCGCGCGCCCCGCCTCATCGCCGCCCCGCGCTCGCCCTCCACCTCCGGCTCTGAGCTCTCGCTGCGCACGCCCATCAAGATCAGGTAAAGTGTGACGTCACGAAGTACTTTAGAACACGCGTAAAAAGATTATTTCCTGCTGGATTCTACTCTGATGAAGCAATAAATTGAAAGAAAAACAGAAAATTATTTTTGTTTAAGTAAATTTTATCAGTCGAACACACTAGGATATCAAAGGGTATAATGGCAGTATAATAGGAATATCAGAGTTATTTATATGCATGAACATGATTTTTAGTAATACCTATAGTCGGACGCTTGAAATTAGTTGAATACAATTTTATTAGACTTTAAAAACAAGCATGAATATTGTTTAAAAAGGCTTCGACTAACAGGGCATCCTCGCAAGGTGTCCTGCACCGATTTTGACTAAACCTGGTACAGTGTACTTGTGTCAATGTGTGCGTGATTTAGCGGTTCAGCGTTACATTGACTTTCTTCCATGCTCATAGGATTCAATTTAACTTGCACAGAATTTCGTAGGTATGTTTTAGAGAAATTGAACAAGCTTTCTTAGGGAGTGTCAATACAATACAATACTTTTTATTGCACAAACAATCCAATTGCAAATCCAAGTAGATTTGATGGAAAAAATATGGATTAGATAGATAGATAAACTCTTTATTGCACACAAATTAAGGATAACAATAAAATAGATACAGATTTTTGGAAAGTGTACAAAGGCGGCCTTATCGCTTAAAGCAATCTCTTCCAGGCAACTTTTCAGAAGGAAAATAAGAAAGACAGTGACAGATTAAGACATAGCGGCAGGTGATAGAAGAGAAATTTATAATTTTAGAACATGGTAAAAACTTAGTAATAATATTACACAATTGAATTTACATACAAATATACTTAAATACATACCTATGCATACATATATGGTTTATTATACAATACATATACCGTACGTAATATACTATATTAAATTAGGCACAACTATTGTGAGAGAAAATGCCTTTTAAGGCGATCTTTAAACACATGCAAGGATTAGCATGTCTGTCCAAATAGAACAGTTTACCATAGCTATATTTCATTCCAGATTAATAGTCCTATGAAAACAAACGCATTTGCGTCTCGAAAACAAAATACACAATAGATGGTGTTCCTAAGTGGACTGCAAAGTTTACATGGTAATACAAACCTGTTTTTGCTGCTGGTGACCCTTTCATGTATATGTTACCGAGACGTAAATAGCGTTGGTTTTCATAGGACTATGAATCTGGAATGAAATATACATCTGTACCAAGTCTAACCAAAATCGGTGGTGTCACACCTAGCGAGGTTCCCTTGCTACATCTCATACCATGAAGCCAAATAATTTTTCGCACCTCAAAGTTTTTTCCTTCATGATTGACACTAATTGGTTATTAAATTAGATAACAGATGCACATTTTTAAAATCATCTGTTATCCAATTTAATAACCAATTAGTGTCAATCATGAAGGAAAAACTTTGAGGTGACTTATGAGCTGCGAAAAACTCTTTAGCTTCATGGTATGAGGTGTAGTTATAATAAGTAATTGATATTAATAATGAAGTGCTCAGTAGAAGTAATTAGTTAACAAGTAATTTTTTCCCGAAGGTGGTGAGAGCCGGATTGTAACGCTATAGATAACCACTAACCGCCTTGCGCCAACCCAGACAAGGTGAGTGCTTTAGCTGCATTCACAATACAACGCCAGTACAGCGTTATCGTCGCGATTTTACCCTATGAAAGCTTTATATAGTCGATTCAAGGTCAAATACGCCAAAATGGCTGTTTGCGTGAAATCGCGACGACAAAACGCCGCCACGACGCTTTATTGTGAATCTAGCTTTAGTTAATGCTTTTGTCCCAAATTGTAATAGAAAAAAGGTAAACCATATTTAACATGGCATTTGCCATTTTCTTAGTGTGAATGCCGGTGAGCAGGAGAGTGGACTTCTAAGATTTACGATTTTAAACGCATCGCACCTCCGATTAAATCGAATCGAAATTTTTTGAGTGTATTTTTAGACGGCTATAGTACATTTTGTTAGTAATGCAAGATACTTAAACCTGATAGCATGACGCAAAATAATTTTTCGTAGCTCATAGTTTCATCTCAAAGTGCTTTCCTTCATGAATTCATGATTGACACTAATTGGTTATTAAATCAGATAACAGATGATTTTAAAATGTGCATCTGTTATCTAAGTTAATAACCAATTAGTGTCAATCATGAAGGAAAACACTTTGAGGTGAAACTATGAGCTACGAAAAATTATTTTGCTTCATGGTATGAGGTGTAGTTAAACAAAGTCTATCAGTACCATAATTAGCGTTGGTGTCGTTAAAAAAAATTACATTATTATATACTATTCTTCGATAGGTATCAATTTTTTAATATATTTGAACCATAACTTTATTATGAATGTTAATTATTATTTAATTTATTTCTAGAAGTGGAAACTTTTAATTGGCTCTTTTTACTATATGTGTAATGTACTTGGTTATAATAACTGTAAGTTTTCTTAAAATAAAATAAATAAATCAATTAAAAATTAAAATTGCTAAAATCAATATAACGTCATAATGTTTGCCATGAAAAATCCAACCTACACTCATAAGTGAACAAGATAGCCTGTCTTATGACTTTAATGCCGTTCCTGATAAATAGCAACTTTCGAGTTAATAATAAAATCATTTATTCATCTCTCCAAAAAATATACATACAATAACTCCGCCAAACAGACATAGACATACTTTATGGATAACTTCCGTTACAGGTCAAATACATTTTTTACATAAGTTAAATAAAATCAAATTATAGACAGGCAAATTAAATTAAACATCAATAACTAACATAATTATAAAAAAGTCAAATAAAATTCTTAAAACTAAATAAAATAAGTTAATGCGTTTTGAAAGACCTCTTCATAGCAATAAAATGCCTGCTTGACAGCCAGGCGCAGTCTCTTTTTGAAAATAGGTAGGCTCGGAGAGCTGGTGACCTCAGTCAACAAACTGTATAATACCGCTTGTTGGCAGAAATTGCTCTCTTACTTTATACACATCTATGACTCTATGATATTTGACTCTATTTTACTTTATTTGTTGTGACTCTATTTAATCGGAGGTGCGGCGTGTGTAATTCTTCGTTTTTATAATGATAACAATTATAACAGACGACTTTATTAAAAGATAAGATAAGATAACATACAACGCTTTCTGCATATTCCTGTAAATATTATGTAGATGTTGAACCCAGTAAGTATGTAGTACAGTATGTACTAGTAATGAAACATTCCCTAACATAATAATAATATCCTAACTATAGTTTCCCAAATAAACTCAAAATTTGCATGCAGTTTTGTGATAGGAACCATAGTAACTATGCATGAACAATAGTTATATGGAACATTATATACAATCATAGGAAATATGTAATTTTTACAAACGCATGAATTCAACAGGGAGTCACCTAAAGAAGAACCGGAACCGGAAGAACCGGCAATTGTGCCAACTTTGCGGCCGTCCGGACCTTCTCGACCGACGCTCGCCATTCGCTGATAGTTATTTGCAGGATAACCAATTAATGCTCGTAGTCAGACTACTGACGAATAAATCAATGATATACCATTTCGTTGGTATACCACTGTTATTTGCACAAAAACTACCTATTTTGTAGAAAAACTACTGATTTCTGACTAATGACATAAATAGACCACTGACAGATTGCTGATAAATTACTAATAAGTATATTATAATAATATAATATTATATAGAAATATTACTGATATATTTAAACAGATTTTGTAGTAGTATTTGTAGATTTTCTGAGGTATACAATATTTGATTTTTGGTGTTTTGACGAGATACTGATGTTTCTGGTAAATATCGGTTCTAAAACTTACTGATATAAATATAAATTTTCCTGATATATATGTTTATCCAGTCAACTTAAGGAGACTTAAAATTTTATTTACATTGCCTTAATTTGTACCTATACCTGACCTAGTTTCGAATTTATAAATAATTTTAACTTAATAAATGGATGTAATTGTAAACTAAAATTATTTACTTATATGAAAATTAACGTTTATATTACTGTTACCTACCTATTTACTTGTTTTTATTAGTTCAAAATTTTATTTTAGTGATTCATGAAATACGAATTGAGCCCACGAATCAGCACTAGAAAAACTCATCGTTTTAAACAAGTTCTTAAAGTCATATTCATCTTGTGAATTTAATCTTTTGGTTGTAAATCCGATTCACATCATGTATTTTAAACTTTACATCTTTCTTTTAATTGATTTTCTCCTAAGTTTTTGTCAAGGCGATCAGTAGCAAGGCAATAAGCCTCTTTCAAAATTAATATTAATCGAAATATGATCACATCGGACAGTTCACGATGGCACACACCCGGGCAACCATTCGGGAGGGGAGAGCGCGGGACACGGAGATATCCGAACCTATCCGAACGTCACTACCTTAGTGGACGTATGCTTCTGATGATATTAGTGCATGCAAATGATTTAGAGAAGGATTAGGGCGTGCCTCCGTGAACTGTACGATCTATAATGGAAATATTTATTTTCTTAATTTCTTCGACGAGTGTTTTAATTATTAACACTTTGTATAAAGCTATTGTTTGTAACTTGTATAATAAGACATTTTATTATAAGATTTAAGTTAAAATTAAGTATCATACGCAATCAATGCAACAGTTAACGTCTTCCATTGTAAGCTAGATACTCAAGCTTTAATATAGACATAAATGTAGACTAACTCTCTTAAGAGCCGGTGCTAAATACGTACATAATTTCCTGATAAATGTGTCGGATTTAATAATACTTTGTATTAAATGTAAAAATATGTTTACTTATTTGTAACTTAAAGGTCCTATATTATCTGGCATCCCACCCTGCGCGTGCCGGTCCTCGATTTCCACTCCAGAACCCGTCTGCCCCAACGGCCGTCAGTTCTGCGACAGATATGGCCCGCCCACTGCCATTGCAGCTTGCTAATCCTATCGGCTATGTCGGTTACCTTCGTTCTTCGTTGGATCTCCTCATTACGAATCATATCCTTCAAAAAAACCCCGAGCATAGACCTCTCCATAGCTCGCTGAGCGACTTGAAACTTGTGGATCAGGCCCACCATCAGTGTTCACGTCTCCGCGCTGTAATCAAGACAGGCAGGACGCACTGATTAAAGACTTTTGTCTTTAAACGTTGTGGAATGGGCGACTTGCGTATCCCACGGCCACCCGGAAAATAACATAATTGTCTCTGTCACAAATCCCCCCAACAAAATTCTGTCACTCAATTAACCTTTGCCAGTCGATCAATCATGGCTTCCGTGGCGGTGTTATTATGTATTGTCGTCGTGGTGTTTGTGGGTCGGGGTGCGGCCGCGCGACCTAACTGGGTTAACGCGGCCACGCGAACTGCGCTTGAGGGGTTATGATCGATTGTCACGTATTTGTACAGTGTATATGGGCTACTAGCTGTTGCCCGCGACTTCGTATGCGAGGAATTTCAGTAACAGAACACATCAGGATCATTTTTGAAATATTAGTATGTTTGTCTGTTAGTTTGTGCACGCATCACGCAAAAATCACTAAACAAATATTGATGAACTTTTCACAGAAACATAGGACTTAACTCGGAATAACATTCAGTCTTTATTTAATCGCATTCGGCTTACTCAATCAAAAGATAAGAGAGTTTTTAGTTTTCAAATACATGAATAGGTATGCAATGTAAGAAAGAAGTATGATTATAATGTTCGGGGTATTTCAGATTGGGATGAGTTCGGACTGCATTTGGAACTGAGCAGTGGGAGTGGGCGTCGAGTTCGGGATCGAGAGTGAGATCCTACTAATATTAGAAACGCGAAAGTTTATAAGTATGGATGGATGTTTGTTACTCTTTCACGTAAAAACTACTGAATGGATTTTAATGAAACTTTACAATAATATAGCTTATACATCAGAATAACATATAGGCTACAATTTATAAAGATATTGTGTGAATTGTCCAAAATATCAAGTAAGTAGGAAATACATAATAATTTGTGATGTTAAGTTGTCCACGCGGACGAAGTCGCGGGCAACAGCTAGTTAAAAATAATTTGGTAACCACGCAAGCGGAGCCGCGGGCACAGCTAGTAGTGATTAATTTATATTCTGTTATGCTTATTTCAACTAATGATAATGCGAAAGATTATCAATAAAATTTTATTAAAATGTCAATTTCTACAAAAAAATTTCTTATTAGGCACAGAATTGATATTATTTCTTTGCTTACAGTCCTCATTCCGTGTTGTCTTCATTTGTTTACATATTTTTACATTTATCAGTCATACCCAAAATACATAGAAGGCGAATGCGTAGCGAAGGCGTGGCAGTAGCGGTACACTTCATACAATATCCCGCTTTCCACGGCGGTACTCTGTGTTAAGTGTCTCATAATAATAATATAATAATAATATCTCAGACATTCACACCAATTATCCAGTCCCAAATTAGGCGGAGCCTGTGTTATGGTTACTAGATAACGGATAAACATACTTAAATAAATATATAAACATCCAAGACTTGGGTAGAAACATTCATATTCATCATATGAATTCCTAGCGGGATTCGAACCCGCAACCTCCGGCGTGGCAGTCCGAGAGCTACATAGTAAATTAAACCATACAAAAACCAGAGAGCGCCTCCGCCACCACGCATTCTCTTTATCTGTGTTATGGCCTTTATGCCTTCTCTTTTACAAAAAAAATGGGATAAATAACTTATTTTCAGGTGCAATATACAAATATACAGTTTTATATTTAGTAATTAATTCTAAATATATATCATTCGTAAAAATCGCTCAATATTAATTAAACTTTGTAAATAAGACTTTTTTAAGGAAATAAATATTATTTTTTTATGTTACTTAACATACTATAGGTTCTTAAATGCTAATATATTATGTACTCAACGATAATGGAACGAAATATTCATTTATTGTATAAGTTTGTATATAAAATATTCGGTGCATTGTATATAGTAATGTACTTCTAAGACAATGTTTATTTAAAGAACAATAAACACTTGTATTTCAACATTTTATTGTGTTTTTTTCGTACTACGTTGTCTGACCTTATAAAGTTGACATTTTGTAAATGCATTTTAAAATGTCAACGTCACATTTAAGTCTGAAATGCCAGAACAATTTTATTAAACAAAATGTTCGGGAAAACAAGGGTGGAAACTTTCAACAATTTATTTCATTACCCAATTATACCTCCAACAAACGTCTTCATTTTTTTACAGATTTTAGCGGCATTTTTTTTAAATTTTATAATCAGGAAATCATCATTTTAAAATGTATAGATCCGTTCAAAGGAAACCCTTGTAGCGCAGATTTTTTTGTATTTTGTATGTCTGTTGTAAGCATAACTCAAATACTACACACATACATACGCATTCACGCACAGACATATAAATACACTTACTCACACACGAACATACACATACACACAATCTTATAGTAAATAAATAATAAAAATATGCACATGTGACTATTTCCGCAATAGAAAAGCGGGGCCACCTGGCACAAGTATTTTGCAAAATACTCAATAGGGGGCCTCCATCCACTGTATCATAGCTTAGCAAGCTGAAGTGGCAGTGGGCGGGCCACACATGCCGCAGAACCGACGGCCGTTGGGGCAGACGACTTCCACTCCAGACCGCGGATTGGCACGCGCAGGGTGGGACGCCCCGCCTCCAGGTGGACCGACGCCCTGAAGAAGGTGGCCGGTAGCGGCTGGATGCGGAGGGCGCAGGACAGGGTGTGCTGGCGTTCAATGGGAAGGCCTATGTCCAGCAGTGGACTTCTAGGGGCTGACATGATGTGATAATGATAGAAATTAAAAAAAACATATTCCAGAAAAAAAAACGAAACCCGCATATTGTGTATGACAACATACACTTAGCCCGATTATTTTTAAGCTAAATCAGAAAATGTTTAATTACTTCGTGGTTAAATAAATAAATATCTCAGACATTCACACCAATTATCCAGTTCCAAACTAGGCAGAGCCTGTGCTATGGTTACTAGATAACGGATACACATACTCAATAAACATAATTATAAACATCCAAGACTTGGGTAAAACATTTATATTCATCATACGAACATTTGCTCCTAGCGGGATTCGAACCCTCAACCTCCGGCGTGGCAGCCGAGAGCTACCCGTTCCGCCACGGAGGTCAGTTAAATTACTAACAATGCAAATGAGATCTTGATAAGATGTGAACGCCTCCTTGGCGTCGTGAGTTTATTCCCCTCAGGGACAAACTTTGTACAAGTTGGTCCTGATTTGGATGTTATATTCCTGAGTTGTTCTGCCCTTGTTTAATTGCAAATAAACTTTCATACATATTATATTATAGATACATATTTCATCATCAGCCTAAATACGTCCACTGCTGGACATAGACCTCCCCAATAGAATACCACTTTTAATAAGTTGTCCATTGGGGGATTTGCCATAATCACCACACTTGGCAGGCGGATTGGTGAGTCGTTAAGATCGATCGAGAGTTAAGATCATTACTGCGATCTTAACATACACACACAGGAGAACGCTGCTGCCCGTCCTTGGTGCAATCCCTTAGTCGCCTTGACGAAACCCACGGGAAAGATAGGGGTGGCCCTATTCTAAGCCGGGAAACACACGGCAACTACTTACCTACATACTTACACTTATCTAAATCCCAAACCAGTATTTTTCCTGTGCTATATTAAACAAGGATTGGACAATTCACAAATATAACATCCAGACCGGGACCAACTTGTACAAGTTGTCTATCCCCAGTGGGAATCGAATCCACGACCTCTGGCGCTCCAATGACTAAGATACTAGGCCAACGAAGCGGTCAATTCCTATTAAACCGGGGAAAATCCTAGTGTAGGAATAGACAAGTGCAAGTGGATACTCTGGCCGCGTCCCACATCCAGAAAACAGCTCACAAAGCCGGCGCCGCCGCCGAAAATGCCTAGTTCCTCAAGCGTCGCAAATACTCGGGTTTGACGGACCATTATGTGTTTGCGGCGCTTGCGGTGGAGACAATGGATCCATGGTCGTCCGACACAAAAAAATGTGTTAAAGATATTTCGACGCGACTGGTCTTAGCCTCCGGAGACCTCAGGGCTGGCGCGTACCTCGCACAAAGGCTTAGCCTGGCGATCAAGCGAGGTAACGCCGCCAGTGTCCTGGGAACCATGCCGTACACAGGCGAGCTGGACGACGTGTTCTTACTGTGACGCGTTCTATATATTAGTTTTTAATACTGTATATAGTTGTATAATTTTTCATTAATTTAATCTTATAAATAAAATCGTAAACATCGCGTGTCTGTACATTGAAGATATTTGCAAAAAAAAAAATTGGGGGGTCTAAGAATAAGCAACAGAACACATTTCGATCATTTTTGAAATTTTTGTCTGTTTGTCTGTTTATCTGTTTGTCTGTTTGTCTGTTTGTCTGTGAGTTTGTGCACGCATCACTTAAAAACTACTGAACGGATTTTGATGGACTTTTCACAAAAACTTGGGGCTTAACTTAACTTAACATTTAGTCTTTATTTCATCGCAATCGGCTAACTCAATCAAAAGTTATAGACATTTTTAGTTTTCAAATACATTAGTAGGTAAGGTTATTATGCAATATATTGCCTAAAGTAGTATTTCCGTACTATTCAGATTGCGATGAGTTTGGATTACATTTGGAGCTGCGAGTAGGAATTGGAGTGGGCGTGGGCATAGTCGTGGGCGTGGGCGTGGGCGTGGGCGTGGGGGGGTGGGATTGAGAGCAGGAGCGGAAGCGGTACAGGTAGCGGTAGTGGAAGCAGAAGCGGTAGCGGTAGCGCTAGCGGAAGCGGGAGGGGATCGGGAGCGAGAGCGGGAGCGGAACCGGAGCTGGACCGGAGCGGGAGCGGGAGCGGGTATGGTACCAGTGTAATCGGAGTGTATGAAAATTCGCATAACTTTTGACTGAGTTACCTACCCGATTACGATGAATTTGTGGTATAGGTATGCAACAAAGTAATTTTGGTCGGAATTTGGACTGCAATGGATTAGTTACGAGAACTAAATTTGGAGAGACGAGGGAAAGAGGTTTGAGGGCAGGATTGAGAGGAGAGCTGAGAGGAGGGTTGAGAGGAGGGTTGAGGGGAGTGTTGAGGGAAGGGTTGAGAGGAGTGTTGAGAGGAGGGTTGAGGGGAGAGTTGAGGATCTGGATCTGGACCTGGGACTGGAACTAGGCCTGGGCCTGGGCCTGTACCTGGCCTGGACCTGGACCTGGACCAGACTTGAACCTGGACCTGGACCTCGACCTGGGTCTGGGCTTGGCCTGTACCTGGACCTGGACCTGGCCTTGGTTCTGGACCTGGACATGGACATGGACATGGACCTGGACCTGGACGTGGACGTGGACCTGGACCTGGACCTGGACCTGGACCTGGACCTGGACCTGGACCTGGACCTGGACCTGGACCTGGACCTGGACCTGGACCTGGACTTGGACTTGAAGTCTGAGTGGAAGTGGGATAGGGAGCGAAAGTGGGAATGGGAGCGGATCCTGTAGTCCACGCGAGCGGAGCCGCGGGCACAGCTAGTATTTAATAACTGTAAGTGCAATGTCTATATGTAATTATTATATGTGCTAGCGAAAATATAATCATAAAATCATAATTTATATCTGCCCCAAGCAACACGGTCATTGCCCTGAAATTAGCTTGAAAACTAATAAAACACTGTAAATAAAAACCTCGATATTACAGCTTAACTATACACATTGCTCCTTCGGTTGACGATGTCTATACATTTACCAAACAAATGCTGCAGTGGATGCAGAGCTATGCGATGTGTTCTGATTATTGAGAGGTTGTAGGCATGCGCTAAAAGAGTGGTTGTTGAGGTGGAAAAAGGCTTTGAGGGAAACTTTTTAGTTTCAGAGCGAGCTTGAAGTCGAGTGCGCGTTTATACCTACAACTTTGTTCATAGTTGAAATATAAATAATTCATTAAAATAAGTGCCTTACCCGTATACAAATTAAAACTTTTATTGTTCGAAGTTAAAATTAGACAATTTTATAAATTCTTGGGTTAGTTAAGATTTTTTTTACTGAACAAAGGATTTTGTAAGTAGGTAAGTAAGTTATATTCAGACATACGTATAAGTTTTGGTATTACGAATGATTTCGAATATCAGTTTATCGATGACTGCTAGAACGACACCTTTGGTGGGCTGTACATTGGGTGATTTGCCATAATCATCACGCTTGGCAGGCAGATTGGTGATCGCAGTACTGATTACACAGAAACGTTGCCGCCCGTCCCTGGTGCAATCCCTTACTCGCCTTGACGACATCTGCTAACTGCATTATACATCAAAACTCATCATCAGGTGTGATTGAGGTATTTTTGAACACAAACATTTTTTATTGTTGATAGGTTCACGCTTGACCTCAGTCACACCTGATGGTCAGTGACGATGAGACCTAAGGTGGAGCGCGCTTACCCAGAAGATGCCTGTTCACTCTTCCTTTAAAAAGATCCAAATTGTACTTGTTCGGAAATACCAAAGCTGGCAGGGAGTTCCATTCCTTAGCAGTTCGCATTACGAAAGAGGAAGCAAAACGCTTCGTGCGAACCTATTTGGAATAGGTATATTTTATATGTCTTTGCTGATGTGCAATCCAGGCAATGTCAGTATTTTGTTTGTATGTATGTATGTAAACGCTTTATTGCACCAAAAATCACAGCAACAATAATAAATTAGTATTTTATTTAGTATGCAATTTTAAAATGAATTGTATTTTGTAATATTTTAAATAAATAAATGTTTATTATAATAATTTATTAAGAGATCCTCCGTCTGTCTCCGGCAGATGAGAGAGGGTTGTGCTCCTGCAGTGGAGACAAAAATAACCTGCTGTTGATGATGATGATGAAGAGAAATTTTCTCACCCGAAGACTTGCCGACTTTCAGCCTCCGGAACAGGCTGGGTTTCGTAAACGCTACAGTACCGTAGACCACATCCACACATTGCGGCAGGTTATACAGAATACCGAAGAGTATAATCAGCCCTTGTGTCTTGCATTTGTGGACTACGAGAAAGCCTTCGACTCCATCGAAACATGGGCTGTTCTGGAATCCCTGCAGCGATGCCAAGTCGATTGGCGATATATCGAGGTGTTGATATGCCTGTATAACGCTGCCACAAAGGTCGTTCAACTCCAGAATCAGCAGACAAAGCCAATCCAGTTGCAGAGGGGGGTTAGACAAGGGGATGTTATATCCCCGAAACTGTTTACCAGCGCACTGGAGGATGTCTTTAAAACAGTGAACTGGATCCCTCCAGTAGGGCATAAGCACATCTCACGCCTTCGATTTGCAGACGACATAGTTGTGATGGCAGAGTCGCTGCAGGATCTCGAGGGAATGCTGACGAGCCTCAACTGCTCTTCCAGACGAGTAGGTCTTAGGATGAACGTAGACAAGATGAAAGTCATGTCCAACTCACACGTTGACCTAAGACCGGTGATCGTCGAAAATGTCAATATCGAAGTTGTTCAGGAGTACGTCTACCTAGAACAGATAATACAGTTGGGTAGGAACAATTTCGATAGGGAAGCTGACAGAAGAGTCCAGTTGGGCTGGGCAGCATTTGGAAAACTGCGTCAAGTCTTCACGTCGCCTATTCCACAATGTTTAAAGACAAAAGTCTTTAATCAGAGCGTCCTGCCTGTCATGACCTACGGTGCAGAAACGTGGACACTGACAGTGGGCCTGATCCACAAGTTCCAAGTAGCTCAGCGAGCTATGGAGAGGGCTATGCTCGGGGTTTCTTTGAAAGATATGATTCGTAATGAGGAGATCCGACGAAGAACGAAACTCACCGACATAGCCGAAAGGATTAGTAAGCTGAAGTGGCGGTGGGCAGTACATATGCCGCAGAACCGACGGCCGTTGGGGAAGACGAGTTCTGGAGTGGAGACCGCGGATCGGCACTCACAGGGTGGGACGCCCCGCCGTCAGGTGGACCGACGACCTGAAGAAGGTGGCCGCTAGCGGCTGGATGCGGAGGGCGGAGGACCGGGTGTGGTGGCGTTCATTGGGGAATGGGGAAGGCCTATATCCAGCAGCGCACTTCTAGGGGCTGACATGATGATGATGATTAAGAAAAACAGTGGTGATAGAAAAAAATATACAGTTTCGCATACTAATCATAAAGAAAAGGGGGATGAATGGGGCAGATCTGTAACAATGACAATGATGCCTGGTACTAATGTTAATTCAGCTTCGCAAAATCTTTATTAATTGTATGCAAACTTGATTTTTAAAACATGTGTTGCGTGAAGTTTGTTGCGCCGTTTCTTCTTCACAGCGCTAACACCTAGGAAGCGGTGGTCGATAAAAAAATGACGTGTCTAAATGTACCAAGTGCTCATATGCAATAAATGAATTTCACTTTGACTTTGAGATAGAATATTCCTCCAGCTCTGCACAGTTTTTAACAGCGCCGAGGATGCGCGCTGCGTTACCTACCCCTTTGAATGTCCAGACTGATGCGGCTGATAAAAAAGGATCTGGCTCGACGGTCGCCGGACTTTTCCGGATAAGTAAATGCATGTTTTGTTTAGTATTCATACGTTTTAGTAGAAATATGTTGTTCGTGATACCAAAACTTCTAAGTATGCCTAACTGGGATCGGAATTAGATAGTGCCACTTTACAATATTTATTTATTGATATTTATAATTATTTTTTGTGTAATGTAGAAACAGCTCGCTCTTTTGCATCTATCTCCAAAAGACGCAGCCATGTCGTTGGGTGAACCGAAACGATATGTTATGTTTTATTCAAGAAATTTATGTTTTCTACTTGTTTGTGAATTTATGTGTGTCAGTGAATAAATGTCTATTTATCATAATCATAACCAATTATATTGGTAATTATTAAATTACATAAAAAATACATTCCATTGCATAATTCCATAATTAAACAGTAATAAATTAATAAAAATGTCAGATAAATAAAATAAATAATAGTCATAGTAAATCATGTCAGTCAAAATTATCTATTTATCTGTTTAGGTGTAAAATAATTAAAAAATAAAATAAATAAATATGTCAGACATTCACACCAAATCTGATTTCTCCCGGTCTGGATGTTATGTTTGTGAATTGTCCAACCCTCATAGCACAGGAGAAAATCCTAGTTTGGGATTAGACAAGTGTACGTGTATAATGTTTAAAAAATAATTCACTTACATAAAAAATTCTATTATAACCAAGAAGGTTATGTATATAAAGTACTCGTACAGATATAGCATTTCAATATTAAAAACTACGCGGGTATATAAATTAAAAGTGTGGAACATTACAGTCCTACAATACTAAAAAAAAGACGTACTTAAATAAATATATAAACATCCAAGACTTGGGTACAAACATTTATATTCAAGATACGAACATTTGCCCCTAGCGGGATTCGAACCCGATATAAACAAAAGAATGTGGATTTAGCCTAGAGTTCTCAATGTCTCAAAAGATTGAGTATAGAATGTATTTTATGTAGGTACTTGCGATGAAATATATGGATATTCCGACATTAATAATCCTACTAATATTATAAATGCGAAAGTTTGGATATTTTGATGTTTGTTACTCAATCACGCTTCAACCACTGGACGGATCCGGATGAAACTTGGCACACATATAGGTTAAGTCCTGGAATAGGACATAGGATAGTTTTATCCTGAAAAGAACATCTTATTCCTACGGGAAATATTTAATAATTTGTAATGTTTAGTTTTCCACGCGGACGAAGTCACGGGCAATAGCTAGTCTATAATAATTCTTCTTCCGCGCTTACCAGGTAATTGGATGTTATAGGTACACTTGTTAATAATTTATTATTAGTACCTGGGATTTTCATAAAAATAGTTAATTACATCCCGTGAAAAGTAATGTCATATTTTCGTCGCAAGAGCATAAATGACACTACCTAATTCATTATCATCATCAGCCTGAAAGTGTCCACTGCTGGACATAGGCCTCTCCCAAGATAGATAGATAAACTCGATATTGGACACAAATTAAGAATAACAATAAATATAGGAATGCTACGCCGTGCGTTTTCCGGTAGAGTAGAATAGGACCACTCCAACTCTTCCCGTGGATGTCGCACAAGGCGACTAAGGGAATACATTATAAAACATCAGTCAGCCCTCCCTCAACCCGTCTGGTCAGCGCGGGGAGTGTAGGCTAAATCCTCCGTCTGTCTCCGATAAGTGAGAGAGGGTTGTGCTCCTGCAGTGGAGACAAAAATTACCTGATGATGATGATGATGAATAAAAATAGGTACAGATCTTTGGAAAGTGTACAAAGGCGGCCTTTTCGCTTAAAGCTTTCTCTTCCAGGCAACCTTTCAGAAGGAAAATAAGAAATACATAGCGAGAGAGTATTGTAGGTAAAAGAAAATAAATTTATATTTTTTAAAAGGTGCGCTACTGAATCCTAAACTACCTAATTCCGATCCCTGAATATTATTATAACAATTGAAGAAGAAATTCTGCATTATTTTCATCAAATAAGTGTTTATAAAAAGAAACAAAAATATATCAAGGCATAACTTTAAGTAGCCAATTATAGAGAAGCATACCCACTAGCATTTACCGTGGCATTTGAAGACGTGCCGCTAGGGTCCGGCGGTTCCGCCGTCCCTACACTCTCCCGCTCCACGTCTCGGCAGTGCATCGCATGCGCTCATAAGGCCAGCTTGCCCGGCATCCCCGAGCCGGCGCCCCCAGTGCTGCAGCCGCGGCCGCACCCGGCTCGGGTGAAGCGGGAGATGACCGCCAAGCCGGAGGGAGCGTCGGACGCGCTAGAGGACAGGGACCCTAACAATCTCAATCAGCATGTGCAGGTTTGTGAATTGAAGTATGTAATATAAAAAATATGTAACGTATATTTCATTCCAGATTAATAGTCCTATGAAAACAAACGCATTTGCGTCTCGAAAACAAAATACACAATAGATGGTGTTCCTAAGTGGACCGCAAAGTTTACTTGGTAATACAAACCTATTTTTGCTGCTGGTGACCCTTTCATGTATATGTTACCGAGACGTAAATAGCGTTGGTTTTCATAGGACTATTAATCTAGAATGAAATATATGTATGTATATTCTTTATTGCACAAATTTTAAAAGTCAATACAGTTACAAATTTTGTGTACAAAGGCGAGCTTATCTCTAAAAGAGATCTCTTCCAGCCAACCTTACAGGGTGTGAGACAAGGCACTAAGAGTGAGGGGGCAAAAAGTGCATAATATACTACATAATAACTAAATACCGAAACTACTTTACACATATATATATATATATATATAATAAATACTTATAATAAATAATAATAAATATAATAAACATACATAAACACATACATATCATATTATACTGAGTGAGACAGATAGTGCTCTTTTAGTTTAGTTTTAAAGGATGCAACCGACGTACTATCTCGAATGGCCGTCGGCAGTTTATTCCACATCTGCGCGGCTCGGACAGTAAAGGAATTGAAAAAGAATTTGGTGTTGGATTTGGGATAGGCGAGGGTCTTGGTGACGCAGTCACGTCTAGGTCGGTGGGTGGGGGGTAGCTCTTGGAAACGGGAACGGAGGTATTCGGTAATATATATAGGTAATATGTAGCACTTGAACAGGCCTAGATCTTTTTGGGTTGTTACTGAAACACCATGTCTCGCTTCCACACGCTTTCCCATTAAAAAGTATGTAATATGGTGTAACATGTTTTCTAATTGTTGTTTATTAAATTAAATAAAATATCGAAAGTGGTGGATCGTCGACCTGAAGAAGGTGGCCCGTAGCGGCTGGATGCGGAGTGCGGAGGACCGGGTGTGGTGGCGTCGGGGAAGGCCTATGTGCAGCAGTGGACTTCTAAAGGGCTATGCATCACATTCGCACTGTATATTTCTTTTGTCACTCTTTTTTCACTCATACGCTCTAAATGTCCAAACCAACGCAACATACCCTTCTCTACCTTCGTTACTACATTGTCTTTTAAACCACACTTCACAACTTTTAAACCACGCTGAATTCCTCGCTCTGTCACATTATAAAAACAAAATATTTACTTACGTCACTATAAAAACAGTTTCCCCAAATGATAAATGAATTTCTCCTTAAATATGTAAATTTAACCCCTGAATAGAGTGGCGTTTCGCCACCGGAAGCCCATTTACATTTTAACCAGCTCACACAAAGGTATGGCAACACTCGAGCAATAAACTTGGGGATGCAAAGGTCAAACTGTCACAAAACTCTTTATTTTTAGACATGTAAATAAGCAAGTTAGAAATATAAATTACTTACGCCTCATAAATAAAGAAGTTTTCTATGTCGCTGTATGTTGGCAGAAATCTCTTAAAGAGATAAGCATCAGCCTTTTTGAATATGTTATTTTTTCTTTTATTACTTTGTGTGTGTATGCATAAACGATTAAATAAATGAATACATAAATAATACATATACATACACATACATACATACATACATAATGCTCACGCCCTGGTCACAGAAGGGTAGGCAGAGACGGTGCATCGCCACTTTGCGTTCTATAGCACCTGACTGACTGTCTTTAGGTCTGACCCCTTATCTAATAAATGAAACTGTAAGCGTAAATATTTGAAAAGAAATATATATAAGTGGCAGCACCAACAGCATCCTGAGGGTGGTCGGAGGTAAGTTCGAGTGTCCCATTGCTAGCCACTGGACGGCAGTGTCGGTGGGCTAGCGAGCACCTGGCAGGCATTTATATTGTTATTTTATGTGTTGACATTTTATTATATTATTATTTTTACATTGACATGATTATTATTAATTTTTTGTGTATGGATCTTTGTTATCTGAAATAAATTGATTTTAATTTTAATTTTATATGTATTGGATGGGAGGGATAAGTAATAAATCATCTGCGAATTTTTTGTCCGTTTGGATGTTTATGCAAGCATCATGTAAAAACGAATATTTACCCATTTTAAGGCCTCCCTCCCTTGATCCGCCTGCCCCGCAAGGGAGGGAGGGAAGTAATCACACATCTGCGACTGTAGCTACCCCATTTTTTATTTGTTTTTTGTCCACTTTGCACAGTGTGCGATTAGACCTCTAAATCGAAGGCCCATATTTTGTTTCAAGAGCAATGAGTGCTTCATATGCATGCATGAACTCCCGTGAGCCAATTCTGTCTAATTTAAAAAAAAATGTGTTGTATTTAGCGAAAGTTTTGCTCAATAACGAAAATATTTTAATAAATTACGCAACTGATAAATTAAAAAGATAAATTAAAGTTATTGCCATCAATAACGTGCATATTTTCGGATCCAAAGTTACTTTGTATAAAAATATACATATATCAAAAGTTATGAAGAATATTTTTTTTCATTTTCTTCGTTTTTTTGGTCAGTTGTCGGCCATACTTGAATCTGTAATGAGAAAGATGAGTAACTATTTAATGATCTAGAAAAATATAACATAAAATCAGAAAAATACTTTTTTTTTTAATTGGAAATGCAGCTTATAGCTGGTGCTTTCATATCATTAGTCGACTTGATTACTTTCCTTTAAGAAATTGTCTAGTCTGTTCATAAACATGTTTATTGATGTGGCAGTTACGACAGATTCTGGCAACTTGTTCCATCTGGATACAACAAGAATTGGACTGGTGAAAGAAATTTCGCGAATCTTAAAAACTGTATTTTTTTTTTAATTTTCATAGTGCAATGGGCCAATGGGCGACGACGTGACGTCACAGAGGCGTAAGCAGTTTTCGGAAGTGGCCAAATTGATTTATTAAAAAAAAAAACAGATTTTAAGATCGTAATTTTTTTTTAAGATTAAGAAATTGCCATTATTTTTAATTTACTCGTACATCTTCCTATATATCAGACACTCCTCTACGTCATATATTAAAACCAGATTTAAGTTCGGCGGAACTTCGTGAATATTACAATTTACAGAAGTTAGTCAGCAGGTACCTAGGTACATACGTAATAAAAAACTGTTACAAGTATTCTAGCAGCAGTGTGTTTGTTCGAAGTCGCGGGCACGCTGCACGCTAGATGATCATATTTTACATGATGGAAATATTCCACTAAAAATCGATACAAATGTACCTGTTTGTTTACATACCCATTATTTACACACGAGTACATGTTAATGTCGTCAAGTTCATGTACGTTAAATCGTTTTTGAACGACCACCTCGTTATTTATTTCATTACAGCATATTTCAAAACAGAGCTTACATTATGGGAAAAGGTTATTTTAGATAGCGGACATTTTAAACCTATCGTAATTCGAAAACTGACTTGAATAAGTATAGGAAAAATAAACCAACGTCCATCAACAGAACAGTTGGAAATTATTTGTACACTGACATTCCGAAGACCAGCCCTAACACCTTATTTAGTGATCATAAAGTTAAAATTAGACCGCACTTGGTCATTTACAACAGCGCACTGACTGTACAAACAATAATTTTGCTTAATGTTCGTGCCACTGTGGAGACACGCCCATTCTACTCCATTTTTAACACGCAAAACGCTTTGCAAGTTCGTTTCGTAAAAAGTCTGGTGTATACAAGATACCTTAATTGATATTTATACAGCCACAGTGGGACCGATTCTGTATTTGTATTTTTTTGTGCTAAAATTGGTTTCGTCTTTATCTTCATAATACTGTGTGATAAGGATAAAATTGTAATTCACTGTCGACCCTTATGATTCAGGTGCACCCAGTGTAAGGGTTGCAGGAAATCTTATCTATACCTATCACACAACCTGCACTAAATCTTATAATTGTATATACCTAATCATAATTATCTATTTGTATAAGTTGCAAATAAAAAAATTTTATTTTTCATTTTCAAATCAGCATACTTTATATTAATATCATTCTAAGAATTCATTTATGTTGTATGGACACTTGGTCAGGAATATTTTTCATTGTTTTAAAAATTGTAAGCCAGTCGAAGCTTTCATGCTTGCCATTGTTTGCTAGCAGACGATTAGTTTACTTTTACCCTATACATGAAATAGTATATCATCATCACTTACCATCAGGTGAGATTGAGTTCAAGCGTAAACCCATCAACAATAAAAAAAATGGATTTTGCTACGTTCTCACATCAGTAAAGGGTTGTTAACCTGAAAAGAGTCGAAGTTCAATTTCATTTGGAGCAGGTATTTTACCGAACTAGCGGCCGGTATCGGTCACGCGATCGCGATGACCACGAGCTCTTTCTTCAGTGTTTGTATAAAAGTTGACTGGACGGACTTACCAACTTCACAGACGTTGCTGTTTACGTATGTATGTATGTATGTATGTATGTATGTATGTATGTATGTAAACGCTTTATTGTACAAAAAATAACAACAACAACAATAATAAAATAGGAATTAAACTGTGTACAAAGGCGGACTTATCCCACTTAGGGATCTCTTCCAGTCAACCTTAGAGTAACCGAAAGGACAAGTGTAATGCGTTTAGTACCAAATTACGTATATTGCTTTCTGTATACTTTTAATGGGAAATCTTCCAGACGGACTATAGCACGTGGGGAATCTAGGAGTAATTTTTTTGTCTTCTATACAGTTTTAATTGTATGGATTAAATAAAACTAGAATACTAATAATAAAAGGAACAAAAAGATTAAAGGTAAAAAATGGCTTCCAGGCTCCCCACCGCTGGGAGCGTGCCCAAAAGGCTGGCAGCATTACCTCGCTGTATTGTGCATACTTTTTTATACATTTTATTTATATTTATTTGTATTCTAGTTTATAATGTTAAAAGAGCATATATAATCATTGGAGAAAGAGCATATAGGTCCATGCAACACATACCTTAGCTACATTTCCGAAGTGTCCAGTTGACTTATTAACAGACTTCAAAAAGAGAAGGAGGTTCTCAATTCGACAGTATATATTTTTTAATATAGGTAGTCATTGCTATCTAGCAGATGTTTTTATTATTTAGGACTAGCTGTGCTCGCGGCTCCGCTCGCATAGACTACGGAATCCGCTCCCGTTCCCACTCTCGCTCACTATCCCACTCCCACTCAGACTCTCAATCCCGATCCCACTCCCGCTCCAACTGTAGTTATACCAATCGCAATATGAATTGTACCGAACATAATAATTATATTTCTTTGTTACATTGCATATAACGGCTTCTAGAAAAATTTACTTTATTAATATCTCAGGTTCTAGTGGCGTATCAAGGTGAAACATGTACCAGGTTTTAAGTTAGACCACCAGCAAAACAACTGTGAAAACTGCATCAAGTTTTATTCAGTAGTTTTCGCGTGACCGGAAATTTTTCTACAATATCTCCCATGTACAGACACAGACCAGTTACAGTTTTATTAAAGGTAAAATGTGTTAATAATATTTAAAAAATCTGTAGTAAATTATATCTAAATTTACAGTTCGTTTCGGGTGAGTGCTACGGCGTAGCACGCATTAGCTACGCCATGAAAAATTACCGAAGATATTTTTCGTTACAGTCAACTTATAATACTTGATTCGATGATTTGTGTGTGTAATTATTCGTGTATATAAGTATTTATGTATGTCTTATATAAACAGGGATCGGATTTAGGCTGAGTCAACTTAAGTACGGTTCATTTATAATACCACAGGCTTTTCGGTAAAGGAAAACATCGTAAGGAAACCTGCATATGCCGAAGAAGAAATTCTGAGGCGTATGTGAAGTCCACCAAATCGGCTTGGGGCACCGTTGGTGGTCAGGGGTTTGGCACAAAAGATCCCGAAGGGTTGAAGTGTCAGCAGGTCTTCTTGGCCCCCTAAGATAAGATAGGTTGAGTCATCCATGTATTTGCGAATGTTTGTGTTAATATGATATTTAAAAAAAAAATCTTTTAAAAATAATATTTCAGACATTCACACCAATTATCTAGTCCCAAACTAGACAGAGCCTGTGATGTGGTTACTAGATAACGGATTGACATACTTAAATAAATATATAAACATCCAAGACTTGGGTACAAACATTCATATTCATCATACGAACATTTGCCCCTAGCGGGATTCGAACCCGCAACCTCCGGCGTGGCAGTCCGAGAGCTACCCGTTCCGCCACGGAGGTCGTCATTACTTTTTAGTCACGTCACATATTACGGGGTATTTTTCCGAATTTTTTTTAAAGAATTATCCATGATTTGTTTGACCTTCATTTACGTATGAACTCATATAGTAATATAAATATGCACATTCCACGTCGCTAATTTAATCATTTACATACATACATACCAATGTACTCATATGCAATAAAGGACATTGACTTTGTCTAAGTTTAAGTAAATTTCTAAGAAATGCGAAGAAAAAAGAAATATAATATTCTATTTGTTCAAATCCATAGCTACTAATATATTGAACTTGGCCGCATTTTTCAAAACTTACTGAATAAGTTTCCATAAAAGCCTTCTACTTTAATATAAAGAAAGCTCGCCCCAGAAACATTGAAAACTTAAAGCAAACCAGTAACATTGACACACTGACACGCGCTGGCAGACACTATTCATTCGAATACACGATGCGCGTCATCACAGCAGACCCAGAGTCTAGGTTTTATTTAAATCACATACAAAAACAACGTAATAAACCATTAAAAACTTTACGAAAGGTTAAGCTATAGGTTAAGTTAAAGCTTATCTCCTTGAGAGGTTTCCGCCAGCCTACCAGATATAACTTCCTGGGCAGACGTGAAGTATAGTCAGTACGTCGGTAATATAAATGACCAAGTTCTAATTTGAACTTAATCGTCATTGGATAGGGTGCTAGGGAATGGACAGTATATTCGTAAAACAATCCTACTCATTTCCTACTACGTAATATTATAAATGCGAAAGTTTGGATATTCGGTTTGTTACTCAATCACGCTTCAACCACTGGACGGATCGAGATTAAACCTGGCAGACATATAGGTTAGGTCCTGGAATAGGACATAGGATAGTTTTTATCCCGAAAAAACATCCCATTCCTACGGGAAATGCATAATAATTTGTGATGTTAAGTTGTCCACGCGGATGAAGTACGCTGTCCACCTGTAAGAAATCGCTGAAAGCGATAAGGCCGCCGTTGTACACTAAATTCATCCTTCTATGTAAGATTTGTTTTTATTAAAAATGTATATGTTTTGGTGCACAATAAAGAATATTTGAATGAAGGCGAGTGAAATAAATACATAAATTATACATAGGTATATCTATTAATTTCATTTCAATAGGTCGAAAGTAAGTACTTATGTATTTGTGCGATGAGCATTTGTGTTTGCCTTATGTCGGGATGTAATTTCTATGTACCAGTATAACAGCCGTCCGATACCCAAAGTACATGTTCTGCCCAGTTTCGTATCAAATAGCCGTACGAGATATCAGCACATAATATTATTATTACATACTAGCTGTCCGCTCGCGTGAACTATAGAATCCGCTCCCGCTTCCACTCCCGCTCCCGCTCCCGCTCCCACTCCCTCTCCTACTCCCTCTCCCAGCTCCAAATGTAGTCCAAACTTATCGCAATCTGAATAGTACGGAAATTATGTGCAATATATTGCATATTAACCTTGCCTACTTAATGTATTTGAAAATAAAAATGTCCATAACTTTTGATTGAGTAAACTGATTGCGATAAAATAAAGACTCTCTCTATAGTAGAATAAAGTTCTCGATATCTGTAAAGTAATATTATTATAAAACACTTATGCAAGTAATTGACATAATTTGTAGTATATTTGCTTAAAGTAACTTACTTCTTTTGAACTTTCAGCCATTCTGCTTGCTTTCGTTTGTTTGAATTCGTGTCTGTTTTTTTATCTTCAATTATTAGAGCCGACTCTTTCATGATTTCCATGACAATATCCTAAAATCATAGATACATTAAATGAAGTAAAAGCGTGGTAGTTTTGCTTTGCAGTACCATGAGCATGGTATTATAAATTAAACAAACCTTTTCTTCCGTAGTCCAATTATCCCCGCGTTCTCTATTTCTTTTGTCCATTTCGCTTGATTACTTCTAAATTAAAACTTTTAACTGATAATATTCCCTTCTTCGAAAACTAAACTACACTTCCGTTGCGTCTTCACCGCTGTTTAAAACTGTCACTGTCATTGAAAATTACGTTCCGTTTAGGGTAAGCTGTTTGTGTCCAAAAAAATTACAACATGTCTACCGGCCTTAAAAACGGACTCATAATAAATAAATGATACTATTTTCAATTTTCTACATAGTATCTAAGCATTTACAAATAAAAGAACTACATTAATATAGAAATAAATAAACACCCATTTCATAAAAATCTGTCTGAAACGAAACGTTTCTCAGAGTTGCCATGTTGAAACTAAACTACGTTGTCTTAAGCAGTGTTTAAGTAAACGAATGCTAAACATGGTTTTGTGGTAAGAAAAATTAAACTCTTGTTTAAGCAGTGTTTATCCCTTAAACACTGTTTAACTAAACAAGTGTTCAAACATTGTTTTAAAATTTATTTGTGGTAAGACGGTAAATGTTAATGTTAAGTTAAGCCTCATATTTTTGTGAAAAGTCCATCAAAATCCGTTCGGTAATATTTAAGTGATGCGTGCACAAACTCACAGACAAACAGACCAACAAACAGACAAAAATTTCAAAAATAATCGAAATGTGTTCTGTTGCTTATACTTAGACCCCCCCCCCTCCCCCCAATTTTTTGCAAATATCTTCAATGTACAGACCCGCGAAGTTAACGATTTTATTTCTTAGATTATGTAAATATCTAAAAATTAAATATCAGTAGAAGCTAACTTAGTAAACGTAATGAAGAAGTCTAGTGCGAACGAATTTATGCCTAAACGGGTGTATTCGTTGGTGTACAAATAAATCAAACAGAGCGAATTTATGGCTCTGCCAGCATGACGCACGTGAACATGCGTGATGTCTCGGCAATCCATTCTATACGGACGTGACCAGTTTGTGGAAATCGATTGGGAAATTCCATGAATACATACATATACGAGTACAACAAGTGTTTATAATGCTGTATGCAATACACAAAATGTTAAACCGGTGACTTGAAATATAATAGCAAGTAATAGCACTGCCGCCGTTTGCCGTGTGGTTTCCGGTAGAGTATAGTAACAGGCCTCCCTAACCCGTCTGGCCAGCGCGGGGAGTGTAGGCCAAATCCTCCGTCTGTCTCCGGCAGATGAGAGAGGGTGGCTCCTGCAGTGGAGACAAAAATAACCTGATGATGATGAATAGCACTGAGGGTAGAGTTGGTACAAAGAAATATCATCAAGACCGGTCAGTATGGGGAAGTCATAAACTATAAGAGATAGTCATTTGTTGTAAAGAACTATGACGATTTTAGAGATAAAAAAAAAGGGAAGCAAAATGGAAAAATAAATTGAAAAAAATATATATTATGTAGCAATTTCTTTTAGTTATAGACACAAGGTTCTATAACAAGATTTATTTCTTACAACCTACATATAAATTTTCGTAATAATTTTTTTTTTTGGACGGAACTACAGCTAGAGGTCGTCGTAGGAGGACATTCAAGGATCAAATTAGTAACGTCCTCAAAAAGGCTGGGGTCCGCAGTGAGAAGAATAAAAGGGGGTGCATGAAAAGGTTGATGAATGTGAGTGAGGCTATAGTGAGGTGTGTCAGGATCGCGTAAAGTGGCGATCCATCGTCTCTGCCTACCCCTCTGGGACCAAGGCATGAGCATTATGTATGTATATATGTATGTTGGAAAATGTCCGGGTTCTATTCCCGAGTCGCGTTGCGTTATTCTGAAAATCTATAAACGCTGTTTTTCTTTTCTCTAAAATCGACAAGTCACGCCTCTCTAATTAAATTACTGGATTTATATGACTTTTTGTATGCAAAAATTTTGTATGTCTTGATTATAATTATTATAAGTAGGTTATACAGTTTTCACCACAGCACAATTATATTTACCACAGGAAACAGAAGGAATTAGTTAAAGAAAAAAACGATTTATTTATTTTTATTTTATTTTATTTAGTAAACAACAATCACAGACGATATATTACACCATAGTTATAGGTACACATTATGTTACGATATAACTATTCTACCAACTGCATTAACCTCCATGGAACCTTCATATATAAAAAGCAATCCATGTCCGTACAGATAGTATGGGACGACATCATCGGCGAGCCGGAGGGCGCGCGCAGCCCCGAGTGCGCGTGGCGGCTGAGCACGCTGTGCTTCCAGCACGCGCGCAACTGGTGCTACACCGTTCTCGCTGTGCTAATCGCGCCGCCCTGCGCGCTACTGCTCGGCTGCGGCTTCGCGTGCCTCGCCTTTGAGGTAAGTAGCAACAGCAATACAGTGGAGCAACGAGCAACACTTAATGCTACACGGTGTTAACAGTGTTCATCGCGCCGCACTGCTGGTTATCTTCGGCTTTGCGTGCTTCGCCTTTGAGGTAAGTAGCAACAGCAACACAGTAGAGCAACGAGCAACACTTAATGCTACACGGTGTTAACAGTGTTCATCGCGCCGCACTGCGCTATGCTGGTTATCTGCGGCTTCGCGTGCCTCGCCTTTGAGGTGAGTAGCAACAGCAACACAGGGGAGCGACGAGCAACAGTTAATGCTACACGGTGTTAACAGTGTTCATCGCGCCGCACTGAGCGCTGCTGGTCATCTGCCTCGTCTTTGAGGTCAGTAGCAACAGCAACATAGGGGGTGCAACAAGCAACAATTAGTCCTACACAGTGCTGATGATCCTCATCGCGCAGCCCTGCACACTGCAACTAGGCTGCAGCTTTGCGTGCCTTGCCTTTGAGGTCAGTAGCAACAGCAATATAGGAGTAGCAACAAGCAACATCTGGTGCCACATCGTGCCGGTAGAGCTACTCGGGCCGCCCTAGTCTTTGGAGTTTGTAGCAACAGCTTGTAATATACGCTTAAAAGCCTGATGGTACTCGCAATTTGCAGCAATAGCTCCCGCTTTGGCAACATGAATACTGTCGGTAACAAACCTAAGGCCTCGATCTCCACGAAGCTAACCGATCAGACCGTGGCGAAATTTAAATAGATGCAAACTTCTAAACTTCTTGGAGGGACATCTAGGTTACGACTCCCTCGAACTGAGGAGAAACTTAGCCCTGGGAGGGTTCGTCTTACACGTAATCAGAAACAAGATTGATTGTGTGGATCTTGTCGGAAGGGTACTAAAACTGTACGTGTCCGAGTGTTACCTACGAGCGCGGAGTCACCCGCTGTTCATAACACCGCACCAACCTCTACCGGCACTCGCCCCTCGCGCGCACTGCAGCTGTTCGGCTCGCTGCTCGCCGATGCACCACACTGTGACGTGTTCGTGGACGGCATAGGACGGCTGATGACGGAATATAAGGGAACGCTAGAGAGAGGAATGCCTGTTTCGTCTATAGCATAAAAGTTATTGTAACGCAATTGAATAATAATCTGTAATGTTTCAATATTTTTAATTAAATAAATGTCTAAAGTACTCGAGTATAAAGTCATCGTACGATTTCGTAGCGTTTGCAGTCGAGACTCTAGGCCCTTGGAGTAAAGAGGCACGCGACCTAGTGCACCTATTAGGTTTAAAATTAATAGATATTTCTGGGGAGAAAAATAGCGGGAGGTATCTTCAACAGCGCGTAGCCCTAGCCGTCCAGCGGGGAAACGTAGCGAGTGTCCTAGGCACTTTGCAGCACCATTCGCTGGACAAATTAGGCGAAATTTTTTATTTAAATTAGATGTGTTTGATATTTATTAATTTTCAGCTTGTATGTTATGCTCATATTCAATAAATAAAGTATTCTTGTGAATGTCTAAACGTCAAACAGATAAATCTTTCACGACTGTTGTCTAATTTGTGATCTTATTCTAGCAAATCTGGTGCACAGCGCCGTGTTTGCGCTGCGTGAAGATCTACTTCGCGTCTCTGCGCACCATGGTTTGGTCGTGCATGGCGGCCATCGTGGTGCCGGCCGCAGAAGCCGTCGGCCACGTCTGTCGGCACGTCCGAGTTAACTTCCGAAAGGACGCGCCGGAGGAGCGCGATCTACTTGTAGTGTGAAGAGTGCCTTAATGACGCGATGTGTTGCTTAAAGCGAGACAAAAGATCATCTATTAGCGATTTAGTAACTCTGTAATTAAGGTAGTTAGACACCAAACTCTTTTCTAAAGAGTATAAAATTGCTTTTACGGTCGAGAGATATTTTTCCGAAATGCTTTCTGAAGAGGCAACGATCTCTATGTACTTACTAGATGGAGTGTTCCAAACAATCGCTCTGTTCCACGCAACTGCGGCTCCGGGAGCCGCAACTCGTTCATATTCCATTTGAAGCTTGTGCAGTTACTACGCAGAACATTTAATTATTTACTAAATCGTAACATAAATTAATAATTAAATATTCTGCGTAGTAACTGCACAAGTTTCAAAGTGAATGTGAACTAGTTGCGGCGCCCGGAGCCGCAGTTGCGTGGAACAGAGTGATTGCGTGGAACAGTGTGATTGTTTGTAACGCTCCATCTAGTAAGTACAAAGAGATCGTTGTGAAGAGGCCCCCTGATGTAGCAGAATAATGCAGGTTACCTCACTTTGATTTTGTTTACGAGAAGCTTGTATTGTGGTTTATTTAATAATAATATACATCATATCAGCCTGCAAGAGTCCACTGTTGGACATAGGCCTCTCCCACGGCGCGCCACTGAACTCGATCCTCGGTTCATCTCATCCAGTCACTGCCAGCCGCCTTTCGCAGATCGTCGCTCCATCTTGCTAGGGGGAGAATAATTAATTTGTTTACTATAGAGGTAGATGACCATTTGTCTTGCTTTAAATATTAAAATACTTTTGTACTGAAAAAAATGGTGGATTGATTGCTAGTGAATGAACCAATAATGCCATTTGTGTCTTAATAAAAACGTACTAATAAATAAAAAGACTTAATAATGAATTAAATAAAGAAAGTGTGAACAATTTATCATGACTATTAAAAATATTAAAAATGACTATTTAAAAATGTGTCGTAAATTATTGGGCGTGTATTTATTAACATAACATTTACTACTAAGTATAATAAATAAAATAAATTAAATAATTCTAAATAAATAACTTATTATTAATGTCAGTAATCAGTAAACTTTATTGCATTCCATGGTGTTAACAGATAATAAAAAGACAGAGTTCTCATGGACCCATTTGGGCCCAGCAAGTAGGAGAGAGGAGGACCAACAATATTGTCGACGTTATCGAGTTGTTTATCATTATATACATTGTGTACATAATGTACATAAATGTACTCGTATTATGTATTATTTGTATAAATTTTTTTTATTTCATTTGTTACATATCTGATTGTTATCTAATTTTATCATAATTTATCGTTTAGGTATTCATTTAATATGTGTGTGTAATGGTATCTATTTATCGTGTGTGTCATTTACATACACGATAAATATTATTTAATAGGTGTTGGTGTCTATCTCTTAGTTCAAAATTAAGAACACTAACATAACATTTTATTTTATAAAATAAAATAAAAATAAAATAACATGTTAAATATTCATATATTATTATATTTTTACTATTATTATGTTTATGGTTTACTAATAATGTAGTTAGGATAATTAGTTAAATGTTTACAGAGTTGAATGTAATAAAATATTGGGTGTTATTTATTTTAAAATTGCATCTTTTACACAGTGTATAATATTTTATTGTCACTCATAGTTAATTGATTTTATATGTAATATTTATTACGTAATGTTTCCATAATTAATAATAATAATAATTAATAAATATACTTTTTTGTGTACATTTTTACTATACTTTTATTATCCCTATCTAATAATCAACAAAAAAAAACGTAAAATGGCGTCTTTACATTTGACGAAGAGGGATAAATAACAGAACACTTTAAGATCATTTTGTCTGTTTATTTGTGGAAGCATCACATAAAAACTACTAACCCAGATAGGATGAAGTTTCAGTAAGAACATAGAGCTTAACTTGGAGTTTAGTACTTATTTCATCGCAGTCGGCTCACTCAATCAGATGTTATACGAATTTAAAGTTGTCTAAAATTCACATCAAGTATGCGATGACATTCAATCAAGCCGTCGTTAGTGAGAACTACACTAGGTTCATTGGACTGTAAACAATGCACAGTAGGGGTGAATATTCGAGCGATTCAACCGCCGTGCGCTGTTACCAGAACCCCAAAAAAATTATGAGAAACAGAATAATTAATTGAATATTTCACCAATGCAGAATCTATGCTAGGACCTTGAGATCATAAATCGAACACGGAGAAAAAATAACTAGCCGGATAACGTAATACCTGTTGTAACCTACGTAATTACTGTTAAAAAACATCCACTCGTAAGGCATGGGCCGTCAACATGCTGCGTACGTAGTTTGTAGTACGTAGTCGGACTACGTACTACGAGTGGATGTTCTTCACAGTAATACGTAGCCGGTATGTTTCACCGGTAGTACGTGAGCAGTACACGTAGCCTGTTGTTGCAACGTTGTACTGTTTCTGTAACATTATTACTGCGTCTCTACAAGTCTGCTTAGCTACTTACGTAAGGATATAATTCAATTACTAAAGATGTAACATCCTTAGTACCTATTTGTGTATAGGCGCCGTGTCCATTAGGCGTTTATGTTTCTCATAAACGCGTCATTGAAATACAACATTCTTACGTATGTGTCAACAAAATTACTGTTGTAACATACAGTATATATAAACACAGTAGTAATGTGTATGACGTACGTAGTCTTTTTTTCTACGTAACTAAGAAAAATTATGAACTGTCTTGTCTTTTCAAATTGAGGCCTGTACTGCGTTCAGTTAGTTTTGATAAACAATAATGGTATCTTAATCTTGTTTATCATATTGCTAAGGCCTAAATAGACTAATGGATTGTAAAGGGCTTCCGAGACGATCAAGCAAATCGCTTGAAGAAAAGCACATCGATTTAGTTTGGTTGCTAGTTGATCGTTCACAATGTTTGCTTGGTCTTGCTTGCTTGATAATAGTGTTTATGACCAAGCAATATTTTTTATTATTCCAATTTCATACAATATTTTTTATTTATTTATTATTTATTTAAGCCTCCTATAGATAGCGGTTATTACATTATTAGTACGAATAAGCATTTACATTAACAATTAATTGCATATATAGTCAAGAATACATAATTACATGTCACTCGTGGGGCAAAATAATAATAATTCAATTTAGTTAATTAGTTACATCACATGTCGTACCGTTAAATCTTAATAGTATGCAAAATTAGTCAATGGTCAAACTTAATATTAAATTAGTCATTTTATTAATATTACTTATTAATTATCACATGTCACATTAGTCATTTAATTACACATTTCATATGTATTGTTACAATATAAACTCCCAAAACTAAAATACTATTTGACGGAAGATACACTGAATATGATCAAGGTCACTTGTTTTCACACAATACAATGACTATCAATTGAAAAAAAAAAAATCTTTCCGTATTTATTTAATCCGTTTGTTTATCTTGACACTACTGTTTAACTGTGTACGCGGCCCGCTTGATCAAGCACAGGCCCATGATCAAACTGCTCCGCAGCAAAAAAAAAACACATCCATCACTTTGCTACTCAGTCACACTTCTACACCTCATACCATGAAGCAAAATAATTTTTCGTAGCTCAAAGTTTCACCTCAAAGTGTTTTCCTTCATGACTGACACTAATTGGCTATTAAATTAGATAACAGATGCACATTTTAAAATCATTAGTGTCCATCATGAAGGTAATTTTTTTAGGTGAAACTATGAGCTACGAAAAAATATTTTTCTTCATGGTATAAGGTGTAGATGTCGCAGGCCGATCTTAAAATTAGGCAGATCATGATACGCCTAGGCACATCGTGATCTGGCGCCCTTTCACGATGTGCCTGACTTATATCAGGCCGATCGTTCGACACTCGTCGTTTGTCGATTTGGGCTAGCCACGTTTAGCCATACGTTTTGTAGGAAGATCATGTTTTAATTAAATAAGTAGAGAGATTGTAATGAAATCTTAAAGAGATTTTAAAAATGAAAAATTTTATATATTGAAAATAAGTAAATAATAAAAATCCAAATCTTAAATATGTAAACTCGCACAAGTTATCACATATTGAAATTATTATTCAACATAAGTCAATCAATTTAAAACATAAACCAAACGGGCCCGATTCCGAAGGCATTTATTTAAAATTGGACAGCCCTAAAATTGGTTTCGTCTTTATCTTCATAATACTGTGTGACAAGGATAGCAACAGTTTTAGTGCTGTCAAACTTTAACGTTGTGACTTCAGAATCGAGCCCATTAAATAATTATTTTGGTAATCCTACACACCTGAAATCAAGTTTGACCACATTGCTACAGTACTCGTTTGCTACAAGACAAAGTACAGAATGCCTCGTGCTTGATCAAGCAGAAAAATCTACATGCGTGTTTCAAGCGACTTGACCGTCTTGGAAGCCCTTAAGAGGCATTTAGGCCAGTAGCCCAGTTGAGGCCCCGTGCCCACTAATCAGGTGAGTGGTTAACCCTAGCTCGAATAGCTTGAATGGTCATAGGACACGCTAAGTTCGTGTCACGGTTAGAAAATATTTTTTTTTAATGCAACTGCAGGCATATCGTAAATTAAAATATAGTATGTGGGGACATTTCACACACGGCCACCTGATCCCATACTAGGTAGAGCCTGTAATATGGGTATCAGACAGCTGATATAGATACATAAATACATAATATATAAATAACATCCAGTCACAAGGCAAACACAAGTGCTCATCACACGAATGTTTGTCCTGGGCGGGATTCGAACCCGCTAAATGAAGTGTATAAACTTTTTGTTTTAAAACTTCTTTGCTTTTAATTTTCAAAGAAATACTGACTTGAATTTGGATTTTGAAAATAAAAGTACACAAGGCTATTGATAGCTCCATTCACTGCATTTCCTTTCTTTACTCTCCTTTCAATATCTTCTTCACACTTTCCATCCTTTGTGAACAAGTTCCCCAGGTATACAAAATCTTTTATTTGCTCAAGTTTTTCGCTACAAATGTTCAACTCACAGGCAGTCATACCAAATACCTATATGCAAAAATATTATTTCAGAACATAATTTATTTAGGAACAGAAGATCCTACAATATAATACATGAAATACATGATCACGGTGTTAGTAATTGTTTTATTGCAACTGCAGGCATATAGTAAATTATAAATGAATATATAAACTTTTTGTTTCAAAACTTCTTCGCTTTTAATTTTCAAAGAAATACTGGCTTGAACTTGCAATCTGTAGCCTTTTAAAAATAAAAAACAATTAATTATTTTCTTTTACGTTTTATAGCAATCGTCATAATTTTTTTGAAACATACTGCCAGTACCGTTTACAAACCTTCCACACACTAATAAAATTTAGACTTATCCATATCACCCACAGACATATAATATTTACTATGTAATACCCAACTTAAACTGAAGATTTAAGTATTTCTAATTTAATAGAAGCAATTTGTATATTTGAAATTAATATTTCAGCATAGGAATATGTGAAAATGTAAACAGCACTTCAATAGTTTTAGGCTGTTTGGCTTTCAAGAAGACTGTAAACATTTTTTTTAATTTACAACCGTGTTGGCGGGAAAACTGAAGTTTTCAACTTTCATTTTTGCTGCACTCTAGTAAATATTTATATTTCTAATGCGAGATTTCGATTATTTGTAAGTGATAAAAATGGATGACAGTTCAACATCTGCAGCCCGGCCCACGACCAGCGCACAAAGTACCTCAACTGTTGGAAATAATCAAAGGAATAACCAATTTGTGATTGCAAAATGTCGGAGGTTTGTACCGCTTGAAATAGTTCATTTTTTATCTAGATGAAGAAGTATATTAATAATATTTCAAATGGGTTCGTATAAATACAGTGGTGGTGTGAAAAGGTTCGTCATCTTAAAGTATATTTTTGTATGTACTAGTGCAAGAAATATTGCCAAAATTTTAATAAAATCTAGCCCTGTGGTTCCTGGCTTAGAGAAGGGGTCTTTAGATGGATGTCAAGGCGACTAAGGGATTGTACCAGGGGGAGCAGCAGCGTTCTCCTGTGTATATTAAGATCATTACTGCGATCACCAATCCGCCTTCCAAGCGTGGTGATTATGGCAAATACACCAATGGACAGCCCACCAAAAATGGCATTCTATTGACGTTTTTTTATTGTTGATGGGTTTGCGCTTGACCTCAATCTCACCTGATGGTAAGTGATGATGAGGCCTAAGGTGGAGCGCGCTTACCCAGAAGATGCCTTTCTTCCAAATTGTACTTGTCCGGAAATACCCAAGCTGGCAGGGAGTTCCATTCCTTAGCAGTTCGCATCATGAACGAGGAAGCCAAACGCTTCGTGTGAGAGCGTCGTACGAGTATGTCTACAACATAAGGATGAAGTTCCTCTTCACGTCTGGTAGTCCGGTGATGGAAGGGGGAAGGAATCAAATCGTATAATTCCTGGGCACACTCCCCAAAATATGTCCACAATGGCGTATGTTCAGCAGTTTCGGCTGACAATGGAATCATCATCATCATCAGGTTATTTTTGTCTCCACTGCAGGAGCACAACCCTCTCTCATCTGCCGGAGACAGACGGAGGACCTGGCCTACACTCCCCGCGCTGGCCAGACGGGTCTGATTGATGTTTTATAATGTATTCCCTCAGTCGCCTTGTACGACATCCACGGGAATAGTTGGAGTTGTCCTATTTTACTCTACCGGAAACCACACAGCGGGACAATGGAATAAATCTTACGATTTGTTCACTGTTTCACCATCCTGTCAATATTATAGACATGACCCTTAAATTTAAACTTTCAACGTTAATTATCATTGTGGACCCTCAATAATGAGGGTCCACAACATAAGTGCTTCTCTTTATAACTAAAACTCCGATTTCTCGGCGCCGGCTGGCAACAGCACAGTAGGGCGAACTGCCAGCTGTGCTCTATACTACGGGCGACGTTATGCTGTCGGGGAGCAGGTGAGCGTCGCTTCTTTACGTAGTCATATTCAGTATTATCTGCCTAAGCCACCGCTTAAGCTTACCCCGTAAGCCACCACGACTTCTTGGTATAAACGTTAGGTCTTTCACATTGTTATAGAAACAAAGATGCGAGTATAAACTCAAATGGTGACGCCAATCAAGAGACCTCTGAGGAGTCTGATATCGAGGAGGTAAAGTTGTCCATTCTAATCAACGATCTCTATGTACTACTAGATGGAGCGTTCCAAACAATCGCTCTGTTCCACGCAAGTAGCCACAACTCTTTCACATTCACAATGAAACTTGTGCAGTTACTACGCAGAACATTTAATTATTACTAAATATTGACGCTACGGTTAAATAATGTCAACATTTAGTAAATAATTAAATGTTCTGAGTAGTAACTGCACAAGTTTCAAAGTGAATGTGAAAGAGTTGTGGCTACTTGCGTGGAACAGAGCGATTGTTTGGAACGCTCCATCTAGTAGTACATAGAGATCGTTGATTCTAATCAATGTTTTCGTACTTAGTTTAGACATTGTTTACTTTGGACATTATTATCGTAAATCATTTCTCGTAAACTTGAAAAAAATGTTTAAAAACAAGTAAGAAGTCTTTTTCCAAAGTACTAATTTTCTATATTTTAGGTACTTAGAGTAGCTAGTATCTCAAGGATCAAAGTAAAGAGCAAACATCTGCAGTGGTGACAAATCGCACATGAAACTATAGACTCAAAAAATGCAGTGTTGAGTTATTAATACCAAGAATACAAAAAAAACGTACTCGGTTTCCTCTATCTTTGTTTTTCATTATGTAAACAGTTATTCCTCCGTCTGTCTCCGGCAGATGAGAGAGGGTTGTGCTCCTACAGTGGAGACAAAAATAACCTGATGATGATGATGAAACAGATAATCATAGTCTTAGTAAATAAGTTTATTACGTAATTTTTAGCCGGTAATTTGCGCTTTGTTTATATAATTTTTTAAACTTTCAATTCGTGTTTTCTTAAAACATGCTTTTTGAGTTAAATGACGCATGAATAACATGCTTTTTGAGTTATGATTTCATGTGCGAAATGTCAGAGGATAGAGGGTGTATGCAGACTGCAGTCAGCTGCAGCCCGTCTGTCTACCCACACACTTGCGTCATATCATTTATTGGTAAAAATATTTACAAGTCAAAAAGATAATTAAATTGTACATGTCATGTAATTAAAACTAAATAATGGGCCCGATTCTGAAGGCACACATTTAAAATTTGACAGCGCTAAAATTGGTTTCGTCTTTATCTTCATAATACTGCGTGACAAGGATAGCAACAGCTTTAGTGCTGTCAAATTTTAACATTGTGCCTTCAGAATCGAGCCCAGTCATGTAAACATGTCCAGTAATGTATTTGTCGTTCAGGAAAACGTCTATCTGAAGTAAGATTTCGAAATAACCCATTACGTTGTTTTTAAAAACGCTGGGGGAAGCTAATTTTTTTATATCTTGGGGTAAACGGTTATAAGCAGTCGATCAGAGAACAAGAATATTATAAACACAAATATTTAATAATTTTATTAAAAAATGAACCGAAAAAAAGCATGCACGAAGTCTGGTATCATTACGATGTAATGATAAGAGAGTGATGGCAACCCTCACGGGATGTCCATGCCCATGCAACTCCATTATCTAAATTAAAAATATTTCGAAACATGAGCCCTTAGATAATAATAATAATATTACGTTTCATAAAGCACGGCCCATTTACTAATTGGCGGCTCTCATATCAGAGTAACAAGTACAGTCGACCACAGTGTGGAATAATATGGTAACTTAAACTTTAGCGCCTAACTGAATAAAATTATTTGAATAACAATTGAATTTTATTCAGTTATAATGACTGATTATAATCCTACTAATATTATAAATGCGAAAGTTTGTAAGTATGGATGGATGTTTGTTACTCTTTCACGCTTCAACCACTGGACTGATGAAACTTGATACACTATAGGTTAGGTCCTGGAATAGGACATAGGATAGCTTTTATCCCGGAAAAATAGCCTGTTCCTACGGGAAAACATAATAATTTGTGATTTTAAGTTGTCCACGCGGACGAAGTCGCGGGCATCAGCTAGTTTACTATATTCCCCAAAGTGAACATGCTTTCCTAGGGTAGAAATTAGCCTCTCGATACACTTTGATACAGACTATTACATAGAAATCGCTTAAATCATCATCATCAGGTTATTTTTGATTCCACTACAGGAGCACAACCCTCTCTCATCTGCCGAAGACAGACGGAGGATTCGGCCTACACTCCCCTGTGCTAGCCAGACGGGTTGGGGAGGCCTGATTGATGTTTTATAATGTATTTCCTTAGTCGCCTTGTACGACATCCACGGGAAGAGTTGGAGTGGTCCTATTCTAGTCTACCGGAAACCACGCTGCAATATCTATATACAATACAATAAAATACACTTTATTGCACAAACAATACAGTTAAAAAAGTTACAAATAGTACAATTTAAGCGATTTTTTCCAGACAACCTTTATATATAGCAATCGCTTAAATATTCGAGCGTAACCAATAAATCAATAACATACTTTCACATTTATAAATAGACGCATTTATAATTTTTTTAAAGCACAAATCGTGGCGGTTTTAAACAGTAAACTAAAAAAAACTTTTAAGATATTTTTTGCATCTGTTTTTAATTACTATGTGTAAAAAATGAGGTAAACTATAATATTGTTATCTCTTTTTACCGCCCGTCTTTATTTGTGGGGATTTCTCCGCTTACCTGTGACTGAACGAGTACCATAAGCATTCAAGAAATTTAAAGAAAACATTTATATGTTTATTATAAACTTTTTTTAAAGATATTTAAAACAAAATGTTTTAATAAATAATTATGTTTGTTCTCTTATGTTTAAACACTTATTTTAAATCGTACCAACCCTGCCAGCAGTGGACATCAATAGGGCTATGATGATTGTATTGTAATGTAAAATGTAAATGTAAATTTTTTATTAGCTCAACACAAACATTAAGTACAACTATAATGTTTAAACTTAAAATGAGTACAATTTATCCTTTGTGAGAGACTGGTGCCTAAAAATAGGATGAACTTGCGAAATCAGATCACCAGGCTCGCACCCCATGGAATTTAGGGGCATCACATTGCCATAGCAAGCAATTAGATTATTGTTTATGACAATGTAATTTCTGGTTTCAGCGTCTGTTGGTATTGTACTGCCGCTCTGGGAAACTTGGGGCGGCATACTACACGCTGCAGACGGGGGAGGTGAGTGGCATACAGTTTATTATAGTTGTTCATGATAACGAGAAGTTACAAATATTTTAAGACAGATGTTTGATCATTGTGTATAGGTACTCGTAGGTGTCTACAAGACCATTGAAATGTGTGAAAACCAACGATCTCTATGTACTACTAGATAGAGTGTTCCAAACAATCGCTCTGTTCTACGCAACTGTCTGTTTCGGGGCTTCTTAACACAGGCTTTTACGCTTAAAAAGAAGTCCCGGCCCCGTTATATCTATTGTAAAATACTGTTACGACAATAAATATATTTTGATTTTTTTAATGTCAAATAGGTAACAGAATATAATAATAAAAATGTCATAATGTCACTGTACTCCTCGATTACTATCGCAACTCGGTTACTTTCCAATGAAACTTGTGCAGTTACTACTCAGAACATTTAATTATTACTAAATATTGACGCTACGGATAAATATTTCGTAAATAATTAATTATTCTGCGTCGTAACTGCACAAGTTTCAAAGTGAATGTGAACGAGTTGCGGCTCTTAGCGTGGAACAGAGCGATTGTTTGGAACGCTCCATCCAGTAGTACATAGAGATCGTTGGTGAAAACTAGTTGCTAATGTAACTCATGTCACGATTCTGAGATTTAAAATAAGGTCACTTCAAAATCTATCGTATAACTAGCTGTGCCCGCGGCTCCGCTCGCGTGGACTACAGGATCCGCTCCCATTCCCACTTCCACTCAGACTTTAAATCCAGGTCCAGGTCCAGCTCTTATCTTTACATCACTAATTACATGGTACAATTAAGTAGGCGGTATAATTTGAGATTTACACTTGTTAGCAATGGCTCAGTAGCCGTCTGGGTTCAGACTTAGAATATAGCTACCCCCCATCTTCCCGAGGGTGTCGTCAAGGCGACTAAGGTATTACGCTAGGGATGGACAGCAGCGTTCTCCTATATATATTCAGATTATTACTGCGATGACCAATTCGCCTTCCAAGCGATATCCCCCAATGGATAGCCCACCAAAAGTGGCATACTATTGGCCAGGCTTCAGCAGTGGACGTATTTCGGCTTGATATAACTCAGAGATTTCAATTGATGGTAGAGAGATTTCAATTGATGGTAGAGAGATTTCAATTGATGGTAGAGATATTTCATCATCATCAGCCTGAAGAGTCCACTGTTAGACATAGGCCTCTCCCAAGGCGCGCCACTGAACCCGATCTTCGGTTCTTCTCATCCAGTCACGGCCAGCCGCTTTACGCAGATCGTCGCTCCGTATAGCCAGGGGGCGTCCCACACTGCGCTTGCCCAGTCGCGGTCTCCACACGAGAACTCGTTTACCCCAGCGGTAATCGGTTCTCCGACAGATGTGGCCAGCACACTGCTACTTAGTAGAGATATTTAGTTCAATTGAATTATTTTTAATGTCACAATAGAAAACACACAGATACTATAGGAAACGTATATAGCCAGCCTAACTTAACAGTCGCATTCCAGCTGTTCATACTAGACGAGATTGTAGACCGGGCACCAGCGCACCAGATGTTCCACAACCTGTACCGCCAGGTGGCTCCTGTGAGGGTACTGCTGGAGGGCAAGGCCCAGGGTGCGTTCGTCGCCACGGTGAAGCAGACGGTGTTCGACAGTGATGCCAGTGACAGTGGACGATGCCAGCTGGTGTTTATATCGGCTAAGGAGTATAGTAAGTAAATGAAAGAGGAATTCCGTCTGCCTGTAGTCATAAAAAGTCTATTAAGTAAATAGCTTCGTCCCCTAGCCAGGTTAACGTCCTATCAGCCCTTAGACTACTGGACATAGGCGGAGGACGGGTGACATCTGTCGCAGAACTAACGGAGTTCTGGAGTGGAGACCGCGGATCGGCAAGCGTACGCCTTGCCGCCAGATGGGCTGACGACCTGAAGAAGGTGGCCACGGGCGGCTGGGTGAAGGATCGGGTGTGGTGGCGTTCATTGAGGAAGGCCTATGTCTAGTAGTGGTCGTTTAACGGCTGATATGAAGCTGCAAACGGCCAGACAGTTCTTTAGGACGTTTTTCTTCTAAGAAAACACAAGCTTCAAATTACTGTAATCCTATCCTACTAATATTATAAACGCGAAAGTTTGTAAGTATGGATGGATGTTTGTTACTCTTTCACGTAAAAACTACTGAATGGATTTTAATGAAACTTTACAATAATATAGCTTATACATCAGAATAACACATAGGCCACAATTTATAAAGATATTGTGTGAATTGTCCAAAATATCAAGTAAATAGGAAAACATCTACCATCTGCGAGCTATTCTGGCGTGCGCTGCCAAAACCGCTAGAGTTACACATATGTAATGTATGATGGAAATGTTATCTAAAATAGTCCTACAAAGCTACTCGAAATACTAATCGTGCGCAGACGAAGTCGCGGGCACCAGCTAGTACATAATAACTACAATCTACTATGCTATCCTCAGAACTAAGAGGAAATTCTCGTGTGCCTGTAACTGGTTCCTTCCACTAGGTTTTGAGGCGTGCAAGCGCCGCATCTACTCGCTCTCTCTCCCCCACGAGCCAGCAGACTGCACAGAGCAGGAGCGCACTCTGTTCCTGCGCACCGCCGTCGACTTCAGCCAGACGCAGACCGTGCACGCACTGGGCGCGTTGCTCAGATATCTAGACCTGAACTGGTCTAACCTGAACCTGGACATGCAAAGCAAACCGCAGTTTTTGAGCTTGAGGAAGATCTCCCTGTTAGTTGTTATTACCATCTTTCAGAGTGTCCTCTGTCCACTAGGATCCATTGACAGAATTCATTAATGGCATCATCATCAGGTTATTTTTGTCTCCACTGCAGGAGCACAACCCTCTCTCATCTGCCGGAGACAGACGGAGGATTTGGCCTACACTCCCCGCGCTGGTCAGACGGGTTGGGGAGGCCTGACTGATGTTTTATAATGTAATTAATGGCATGAAATGAATATTTTGTCCACTCAGATCTAATAATGGATCTGTCTGGATCTTGTTACATTTCATGACTGAAATGGATCTGGCTACTAAGTTCAGGGAATCTTAGGTTGGGAGCCAGGCTACTGCTTGTAATAATATATCTACATAGATTATATCTAGCGTAAGGACCCAAATGTTCTAGATCTAATAAAGTTATTTGTATTGGATACTTTAAATGGTAGTCTAGGGGACCGAAGAAATATATCTTCCTACTAATATTATAAACGCGAAAGTTTGTAAGTATGGATGGATGTTTGTTACTCTTTCACGTAAAAACTACTGAATAGATTTTAATGAAACTTTACAATAATATAGCTTATACATCGGAATAACACATAGGCTACAATTTATAAAGATATTGTGTGAATTGTCCAAAATATCAAGTAACTAGGAAATACATAATAATTTGTGATGGTAAGTTGTCCACGCGGACGAAGTCGCGGGCAACAGCTAGTGTTTTTTTGTAAAAGTGTGGTCAGCTAAATTCCAGGAAACAATTTCTTCGAATATACAGCGATCACCAACCTGCTCAGCGCAGTGTGTTACTCAGGAAGCTCCCATTATTTTAGGAGAGACCAGGTCTAACAATAGCCAGTTGCACAAGAGATTCATATCAGACATTCCTCCAGGGCAGACATAGTCACAATAGACGAGGACACGTACAAGGGTCTACAGATATTCAGCTCGATCTCTCATCCAAGTAACTTCAAGAAAGGCGTGCAAGGCAGCAACAAGGAGGGGCTGAGCTTATTCCATGTGTTCAGCAAATGCTCTTCTAAAGTCGGACAGAGTCGGATGAGGTATACATATATTGCATTATACCTACAGAAACGGATGTAGGTAGAAGTGGTACATCCCTTCTTATCTTATCTTATATTCTAGGGGGCCAGGACGACCTGGCGATACTTCGACCCTTCAGGATCTTTTGTGCCAAACCCCTGACCACCAACAGTGCCCCAAGCCGATTTGGTGGACTTCACATACGCCTCAGAATCTCTTCTTTGGCATATGCAGGTTTCCTCACGATGTTTTCCTTCACCGAAAAGCCTGTGGTATTATAAATAAACCGTACTTAAGTTTGGTAAAACTCATTGGTACGGGCGGGGTTTGTACCAGGGCCTCATGAACGTGAGGCGAGTGCACAACCAACCGGCTACCACGGCTCTACATACATCCCTTGTTTACTTCAGTCTCGCGCGTGCCGATTTTCTGTCACAGCGCGCCTCACCCGCACACAGTTTATGCCTTCGCTTTTCTAGTGACGAGATACAGTTAAGCAGTTAGAAATCAAGCAATATGACACTTTTGCAGAGTTTTTGTCGATGTTTACCCGACCTTGATTCGGCGCGAAACGAGTACCTAAGCGTTTGATAGTATCTGCAATATATTGCTCATCGTTGACCCGCGTGTCTCGTCTACTTCACCATTTTATCTTGATAGGATTTCTACCCTATCTTGAACAACAGCAAGTTTATTAAAAACATGACTGTCAACATAAATTTGGAGACGTCGAGTCTATCATCGTTCTCAAAATGGGACATTAGTAATGACACAGCGGACCTCATCATAATCATCATCATCAGGTTATTTTGTCTCCACTGCAGGAGCTCAACCCTCTCTCATCTGCCGGAGATAGACGGAGGATTTGGCCTACACTCCCCGCGCTGGCCAGACGGGTTGGGGAGGCCTGATTGATGTTTTATAACGTATTCCCTTAGTCGCCTTGTACGACATCCACGGGAAGAATTGGAGTGGTCCTCTCTACTGGAAACCACATGGCAGTGTATCTACCCTTGGTAGAAGACAGTCGTAACTTTAATATCATCATTATCATCAGCCGAAATACGTCCACTGCTGAACATAAGCCTCCCCAATAGAATGCCACTTTTGGTGGGCTGTCCATTGGGGGATTTGCCATAATAACTACGATTGTCAGGAGGATTGGTGATCGCCGTAATGATCTTAATATACACGCATGAACGCTGCTACCCGTCCCTGGCGCAATCCCTCGCCTTGTCGACACGGGAAGGTTGGGGATGGTACTGAACCACATGGCATAACTTCCATATATTTTATATGGAAGATAAAACTGTCTACAAGCAAGGGAAAGATTTTAATAACTCCATGAAAGAATAGCGTGATACTTGTTGATACCAAAAAAATAAATCGACCTCCCAAGGTTATAGGAGCTGGAGAAGAGGTTCAAATTCTTCAATTAATAAATGATGAAGACCTTCCTTTAAAGTTATATCCTTTCTGCCACTGGCAAGGGTGCTCCTCCAACACCCCAGCAAAGACATGGTGACCCTACAACGACGACAGGATGTGGTGGCATTCTTCATGCAGCCGCAGAGCGAATCCGCTGTGAGGAACATCTGCTCCTCGCTGCGGTTCATCAAGAACGTCAACGTGAGTTCATCACGAAGCACTCGTAATACAAGTTAGACAATGAAGTAATCTCCAGCATAATCAGTGTACTGCACATGAGCGTGGATTAATTCGATGTAGATCTTTCCCTGAACCCTATCATCAGCCGACATACGTCCACTGCTGAACATAAGCCTCCCAAATAGAATGCCACTTGTGGTGGGCTGTCCATTTTGGGATCTGCCATAATCACCACGCTTGGAAGGTGGATTCGTGACCGCAGTAATGATCTTAATTACATTAGATGCTGTTTCCCGCCCCTGGTGAAATCCCTTATTCGCCTTGACGATACGCACGGGACGACTGGGGGTGGCATTATTCTAAGCCGGAAACCACTCGGCTACTAGTAAATATGAAAACGTAAACATTGTGCAAAAAATAATTACTAAATACTAAACATATACTATAATGGAACTGATTTGCCACAATCACCACGCCTGGGGATCGCAGTAATGATCTTAATATACACAGGAGAACGCTGCTATCCGTCCCTGGTGCAATCCCCTGGTCACCTTGACCACACGGCAAGCAACAAACTGTGCCATAAAATGTTGTGAAAGAAAAAACTCAAATTCCAATGTATCTTTTCCAGGGTATACTAGCAAAAATCAAGGCACTGTCAGCAAAGGCCTTTCAGTGGAAATCGCTTTATAATGTAAGTTATTATTGTTACTTGAACTTCATTTTCAAGAGACCTTCCCGAAAAGAACAGCCTTCAAAAGCAGTAGACTAAACCAGCTACTGAAACCTGAACTGGAATTAAAATTACCCAGCTGTAGGCCTGCGTCAGACTAGAAAACTGCATCATATGCTGTCAGGGTGTACAACAAATTGCTAAGCAACTTGAAATCGCTTATGACCTAGATTTTTTTAGACAGCTCTAAAGATTTCTGATACAAAAGTTCCCCTGTAGGTACTCTGAAATAATTTTTGGATTTAAGCGACATGATTATTTGACCTGAAGCAATTACCTTACGCGCTACATCTTTGGGGTAAAACATTGAGACCGCTAAATAATAATGTTCCACCTATGTATGTAAATGACATTTAATTTATAGCAAAACTAGCTGTGCCCGCGGCTCCGCTCGCGTGGACTACAGCACCGCTCCCGTTCCCACTCTCGTTCCCTATCCCACTTCCACTCAATCCCGATCCCACTCCCGCTCCAACTATAGTACAAACCAATCGCAATATGAATTGTATCAATATCCAAACATAATAATACCTCTTTGTTATAAAGGCTTCTAGAAAATTTTACTTTATTTTATCTCAGTTTCTAAGTGGCGTATCAAGATGAAACATGCACCAGGTTTTAAGTTAGACCTCCAGCAAGTCTGTCTGTAGGAATGTATGTAACAAACATACATACCGACAGATAGACAGACAAAAATTTATAAACAAATATTTTGGCTTCTACTACTACTAACTGTTTGAGCTAAGTCGAAGACTTTAGTTCTCTGGCCGATCACCTCATTTCGGATCATATCCCTTAGAGAAATTCCGAGCATAGCTCGCTGAGCGACTAAGTTTTCGGACTAGTCCCACTGTCAATGTCCACGTGTCGGCGCCGCTGATCATTACGGGCAGGACGCATGGTTGAAGACTTTTCTTCAGGCGCTGCGGTATAAGCACACATGTTCAATTCAATTTCAGACCCTCTACAACGCAGTGCTGATTTGCGAAATGTGCGAGAATTTGGGGGGAAGAGGGGAGGGGGGGTTCTTGGACCAACTTGCCTCGTACGACAACAGCAAGCTATACGAGGTGAGTACCTATATATAGGTAATTGTAAAATGATACTATCATAGTAAGAGATTCTGACAGTAGTCTGAGCTCAAACCTCTAACAAACAAATGAACAAACAAACAATCAAACAATCAAACAAACAAACAAACAAACAAACAAACAAACAAACAAACAAACAAACAAACAAACAAACAAACAAACAAAAATGTATTTTAATAAAGGCGACATGAACCAGATACACTTTTACTTAAAGGAGCTTAGATAGTAAATTTGATGGTTTGTAGACAAATAACTCCACTTTTGCGGAGTTCATTTGCAAATAACGCATTAAGGGACATGGCGGAGAGCCTGAGCGCGGGCATCAAAGTCAAAATCAAAATCATTTATTGCATATGAGTACACTTGGTACAATTATACACGTCATTTTTTTTTATCGGTTACCGTTTCCTAGGTGTTAGCGCTGTGAAGAAGAAACGGCGCAACAAACTTTACGCAACACATCTTTTAAAAATCAAGTTTGCATACAATTATAAAGATTGTGCGAAGCTGAATTAACATCAGTACCGGGCATCTTTGTCATTCAAATAATCGTTTATTTTATAATAGGCTTTCTTACAAAGTTGTTTTTTAATGTGAATCTTAAACTTTCTGTCCGTCATATTTAAGATGTCCTCTGGTAGTTTGTTGTAGAAGCGTATACATTGCCCCGTGAACGATTTACTGACCTTACTTAGTCTTAACCCTGGTAAAACCAGTTTATTTTTATTTCTTGTATTATAACTATTATTGTCACAGTGCCTCAAAAAGAGAGATAATTTTTTTCTGACATATAAAATATTATCTAAAATGAATTGACCAGCGACTGTTAATATGCTTATTTCTTTAAACTTGTCTCTTAATGAGTCTCTACAACGCAGATTATAGATTTCCCTAACTGCTCTAAGATATGGTCTCTATATCTGCTGCTTGACCCCACAGTAGTGGCATACCCCACTATCCGCTGGATTCTCCTACACTCAATTTTGAATTTTATGGAATTACGATTATTAATTGCCAGCGAAATATCCACCGTCCAGAACCTAGAGCTTAAAATGTAGTAATCGTTACCAAAACATCTGTATACTGACAGATGGCGCTATACATGAATAGGATAATAGACTTCGACCAGTCAAAGTTAGAAGGAAAATTTACAGTAAAGACTGGCGTGGACTCCGAACTGGATAGGAGTAAGTAGCGAGAATATACATTTTTAAACCTTATAACCTATTTCTATATACCTATATTTGCCGTGTGGTTTCCGGTAGAGTAGAATAGGACTACTCCAACTCTTCCCGTGGATGTCGTACAAGGCGACTAAGGGAGTACATTATAAAACATCAACCAGGCCTCCCCAACCCGTCTGACCAGCGCGGGGAGTGTAGGCCAAATCCTCCGTCTGTCTCCGGCGTGAAGCGTGATTGAGTAACAAACATCCAAACTTTCGCATCCTACTAATATTATAAAATGCGAAAGTTTGGATATTTTGATGTTTGTTACTCAAACACGCTTCAACCACTGGACGGATCGTGATGAAACTTGACACACATATAGGTTATGTCCTGGAATAGGACATAGGATAGTTTTTATCCCAAAAAATATCCCATTCCTACGGGGAATACATAACAATTTATGATGTTAAGTTGTCCACGCGGAGGAAGTGCGGGCAACAACTAGTTTATAATATTAGTCGGATTATATACCAGAGAAGCAGACCATGGCGAGCTTGCACGGCCTTATGTCAGAAACGGCCAAGGTGGAACTGGAGCGCCTGCCGGCCTTCGTAGAGGAGTGCAGCATGCTATACATGCCGCACCTGGGCTATCTGCTGGGGGTCAAGGCTTGGGATGACAGCCTCACCATGGAACAAAAGGAGTTGCCCAACATGAAGTTTATGGTAAGGGCCATGTAGTTGAAGCTAACAAAGATGATATACACGGTGCTACTTTGCATTCTTGCCATATTCACAGAGCTAATAGTAGAGAACATTACCTATTATTTTAGATAAACTAGAGACTCTCATAAATAAAGCACCCTAAGTTTTTAGTAAACTTTGTTTTGCAGTACACATAGGAATAAACCAATTTTTTCTCGCACGTTCAACAGGCGCAATAGGAATAAACCAATGTGGGCGTGGCCAGGCCTGGCGTGTAAATGAATTGATTTCAGATTTTCCTTCCTACTTTACCGCCAACAATGCCTAATTTAATATCATTACATTGTTGTCCATTTCTTTGCAAAGTAATAAATTAGGTATTTTTGGCGTACCTAGTTAAAAAGCTAAAATCATCTAATAAGATTTAAAAATTATAATTTTTAATTTGTAAATGTACAATTAATTGGTTATTTACAAGTTCCTACTTACAAAATTTACGTGCTGAGAAGCAATTGTTCAAAATGTCCTCCGTTTTGATGAAGGCACAGTCTAGCACGGCGAAGCGAATTTCGCTTTAGTTTTCGCAACACATAAACGTTTTGTTTCACTGTTTCGAACGCTGGAACAAACCTTTCGCGTAACACATTTACACTGTCTATCTACTCTGAGTATACCAAGCGTTTCACGTCACTCCAAAAATAATAGTCCTTCGGAGGAATAGTCCGGAAACCGTGGTGGATGAAATAAGAGCCCAGTAAATTCCCGTCGATTGAGACTAAAGCGGTGTTGAAACGAGTCTCGCTTAATTTTTCGAGGATTGTGATCACGATGAGTCCACCAGTGCTCATTATGGATATTAAAAATTCCAACTCTCGTAAACCGGCTTTCGTCAGTCCACAAGATGTTGACATGTCGGTTGTCCAGTAGCCAGCGACAAAATGTACTCCGTGAGGCGTTATCTTGAGGGAGCAGATCTTGGACTTTCCGAAAGTGAAACGGACGTTGTTATGCACTTTTCAAAAGTTTCCACACTGTCTCGTGGCTCACACCGAAGTAACGGCCTGCTTCCCGGGTACTGGCACGGGGCTCTCTTTCAAGGTACTCGAGAATTGACTCTTGCAATTCGACTGAGAGTCCTACGCTGCCTCGAGCTTGAGCGTGGAACCGGCGATGGTCTCTAAGTCTCTGCGTGACATGCTCTCTAAGTCTCTGCAAGCATCACCTGACGGGTCGGCCTCGGTTGGTTAGGAAACATTTCCACAAACATTTCTACGGCTTGTCGCAAACTGTTACCACTTATTGCGTACAAGCGCACCATTTCTACTAATTAAATATTTGAATACGCTTCAGTCATTTTTACAACAATATTTTTGAGAATAATGACAGCAGTTGACAATCAAATAATATCATTGAATAAAGAGACAAGATTAGCATAAAGAGTCTATGTCATGTCGTGATCTTACGAATGATAAAAGTGATGTGCATGCATTACGATAATTAGTGGTGTGCTTAACAGATTGTCGATAAAATAAAATAATCCAAACCAAAAAAAAAAATTACGTCATGATTTTTTTTATTGATTTGTGTTTAGTATCAGTAATATAGTTACCTCTGTAAATATGGCAAGAATGCAAAGTAACATCCTGTATACTAGAGTTGAGGCAAGTTCGGGTGAAGGTGTGGTCCAATCCACGACTCCTGACGCTCGACTCTTAACGACCAAGAATTAGAAAATAAATGTTACACTTTATTCAATTTCCAGTTTCAGAACAACGATTACATCCACTACAAAAGCAAAGGCTGCGAAGGTAAGTGGCCAGAAATACTTAATGACCACAGACTCACAAACACATAAACATGACAACTGACTCTTTGGCAATTAGAGACAGCTGTAAATTTTTTATTAGTAGTAAATGCCCCCTTCCCTCTAATATTAGAACCCTTTTATCGGTTTTCACTAAAGAAGTAATTGATTCTCTAGCTAACTATATTTACAAAAATAACATTAAACTGTAACATTTATATTTTGGTTTCTTTCCTTAGTTTCGCTTATATCTATAATGTGTAATTTTTTCCTTTGGAACTAACATTCCTTTCCTTCCCATCCGCAAATTTGTATACTTGATATTGGCTAAATTGCCTAGCTGCAAAAGCCATAAACAAAAAGAAGAAGAAAGACAGCTGTCAAATTGTCGCGACAGGTGCTGTCTAATAAATATGGCTGACAGTGACAGATAAATAGCGGACAAACCTCAGAAGAACGAATATTCGTTATTCTGAGGGACAAACCAAATAGGGAATTGATGTCACACAAAAAGATAACCCCCCCCCCCCCCCCATCTGCCCGTTAGTGTAGAGGATATAGTATATATATATTATTTGATCACCAGCAGAGTGTAAATAAGGTAAACTTACAAATGTAGGTATATTGGCTAGATGTCACCCTAATTATAGGAAACAACAGCATGCCTTGTTTGTCAATTACTCTTTATTGCTCAATAAAAATACACATACAAGAATAAAGTAGCTGTTCATGTGATGTACTTCTGTATCACCGGAACAGTATATTGTTTTCATCCAACGATCTCTATGTACTACTAGATGGAGCGTTCCAAATAATCGTTCTGTTCCACGCAGGCAGCCACAACTCTTTCACATTCACAATGAAACTTGTGCAGTTACTACGCAGAACATTTAATTATTACTAAATATTGACGCTACGGTTAAATAATGTCAATATTTAGTAAATAATTAAATATTCTGAGTAGTAACTGCACAAGTTTCAAAGTGAATGTGAAAGAGTTGTGGCTACTTGCATGGAACAGAGCGATTGTTTGGAACGCTCCATCTAGCAGTACATAGAGATCGTTGTTTTCATCCCATCTATTTGAGAAGGCAGACTTGGTTCGCCTTTAAGTGCACCCAAAAGTGGTGCTTTGAAACCTTTAGCGGGCAGTAATGAGTTGTTAATCCTTGCACCAGGGACGGGCAGCGTTCTCCTGTGCATATTATTATACTGCGATCACCAGTCCATCTGCCAAGCGTGGATGGCCAGTCCAGCAAAAGTGTCATGATATTGAGGAAGCTCATGTTCAGCAGTGGACGTATTTCGGCTGATGATGATGAAGCGTCGCCCCCAACAGAGCTGGACGTGATGATCGGCGACACGTACCCCGACATCGTGGCGCATGAGACGCGCGTCATGCTGCGCCTCACCGCGCTCATACTGGACAACTTGCACACGCTGGCGGAGCTCATCGACAAGTGCGGAGAACTGGACTGGTCGGTGCAACCTCCCATTATAAGCCTTTGTCCAATTATCGGTCTGCCCAGTCTGCCCTGCAACCAATGAAGGCTGCAACCTAAGGAAACCTTTGGAAAAAAAGAGAAAATATATACTACAACCAACGATCTCTATGTACTACTAGGAGCGTTCCAAACAATCGCTCTGTTCCATGCAATTACGGCTTAGGGAGCCGCAACTCGTTCACATTCAGAATGAAATTTGTGCCGTTACTACGCAGAAGACATAATTATTACTAAACTAGCTGGTGCCCGCGACTTCGTCTGCGCACGATTAGTATTTCGAGTAGCTTTTTTGTAGGACTATTTAAGATAAACATTTCCATCATACATTACATATATGTAACTCTAGCGGTTTTGGCAGCGCACGCCAGAATAGCTCGCAGATGGTAGATTTTTCCTACTTACTTGATATTTTGGACAATTCACACAATATCTTTATAAATTGTAACCTATGTGTTATTCTGATGTATAAGCTATATTATTGTAAAGTTTCATTAAAATCCATTCAGTAGTTTTTACGTGAAAGAGTAACAAACATCCATCCATACTTACAAACTTTCGCGTTTATAATATTAGTAGGAGTAGAATATTGACGCTACGGGTAAATAGCGTCAATATTTAAAAAATAATTAAATGTTCCGCGTAGGAACTGCACAAGTTTCATTCCCGGAGCCGCAGTTGCATGGAACACAGCGATTGTTTGGTTCGCTCCATCTAGTAAGTACATAGAGATTATTAGTCTGGCAATAGTTTAGCATTACTGTATATAACACTAATAAGAACCCTTTCCTCTATAATCCCACATTCTCATGCTATACGAGCTCGAAAAATCAAATTTAAAGAGCAAACACCGCATGATAAATGTCTCCGACCAATATGTCAGCAGAGGATAAAAACGTACGAAACAAAAAAAAACTTTTCGAAATCGACAAAAAAAGGGTCAAATCAACGATCTCTATGTACTACTAGATGGAGCGTTCCAAACAATCGCTCTGTTTCACGCAAGTAGCCACAACTCTTTACTTGTGCAGTTACTACTCAGAACATTTAATTATTTACTAAATATTGACGTTATTTAACCGTAGCGTCAATATTTAGTAATAATTAAATGTTCTGCGTAGTAACTGCACAAGTTTCATTGTGAATGTGAAAGAGTTGTGGCTACTTGCGTGGAACAGAGCGATTGTTTGGAACGCTCCATCTAGTAGTACATAGAGATCGTTGGGTCAAATTGGTTTTCTAGAATTTCATGATTTATGAATTCTGCTAGGTACACCATTGCAATTCTACAAAAACAAGGTTGCCCGAACATCTAGTAGCTATATCAGTTTGAATTTTTAGGATATCTTTATTAGTTAAGAAATAATCGGCTGACGACACTTTTCCGTTCCATGCTGTATATACGGACCGAGACCAAACTCCTGAATTCCAGTCTTATAGCAATGTCGAAAGTGGCAAAAGAGTTCAATTTCGTCCGGCCCGCGCTCACCGCGGACAAGACGCTGCGCGTGGCGCGGGGCCGGCACCCGCTGCACAGCCTGGCCAGCGACCGCTTCGTGCCCAACGACGCCGAGTCCAGCGCCCGGGCCGGCTACGTCAAGGTGCTCACCGGGCCCAACTCCAGTGGCAAGTCGGTGTATATGAAGCAGGTAGGTGAGTTGACACACACATTTTCGTCGTGTACACAAAGTGAAAATCATTTATGGAGGCAGTATAGCTGGTGCTTCCATATCTTTTCTCGACTTGCTTATTTTCCTTTAAGAAATTGTCCAGTCTGTTCTTAAACATGTTTATTGATGTGGCAGTTACGAGATTCTGGCAACTTGTTCCATCTGGATACAACCCTGTTGCTTAAAAAATTTCTTTGAGGGTTCAGGTGAGCATTTGATCGTTGTAATCTCATATTATGTCCTCTGAGTCGTTCAGTGAGGTTTGAGTTAATATATTCTTTAATTTTGATGTGTTGTAGTGATTGTTCACGATCTTGAAGGTCTCAATTAGATCTCCTCTTTCTCTGCGTTCTTTGAGTGTAGTAAGGTTCAGGCGCGATAATCTAGTTTCGTATTCCAATCTTTTGAAAGTATGCGGTAGTTTTGTATTTCTTTTAACCGTTATTATAAAGGTTTTCTTTGATGGACCAACGACACACTATTCTATTTTAAGGCACAAATTATAAGGATGATCATTTGTCAATAAATACAATGTTAATTAAAAGTGAAGAGTACAAAAACCACATCTCGGAAAATTTTCATCAGCGAGTCAATGCACCCTATGCTGATGATCTCCAGTTTGACCAGGGTAACCTTGCAGGCCTGATAGTGTACCTGGCGCACATCGGCAGCTTCGTGCCCGCCGAGTCGGCCACCATCGGCCTGGTCAGCCACATACACTCGCGCATACAGTCCACCGAGTGCGTCGCAGCGCACATGTCGGCCTTCCTCATAGACTTGAGACAGGTAGTTTGCCCATTGCTTGCCCTGGCCACCAACGGTGCCCCAAGACGATTTGGTGCACTTCACACACGCCTTAGAATTTCTTCTTTGGCATATTCAGGTTTCCTTACGATGTTTTCCTTCACCTATAGTATTAAATAAATAAATAAAACGTACTTAAGTCTGGAAATCCTCATTTAAGGTTAAATACTAATAATAAAATCATTTATTGCAGGCAACTTTGCCAATAGATAAATACCTTAACCTAGAAATACATAGATTATATAACCTTACATTAAATACACACTATTTCAGGGATTTTAGTCTTTGCCTCCCTGTAGCGTCTAAAGAAGACTCCCTCGGGCCAGAAGTCGGGACTGAGGAATACACCCTGGTGCTCAGTGGGAACCCGGAGTCTACAGGCCCTAAAAATATTAGAAATAGTCGACTCCAGGATTGCAGATTCGACCGAGATGCTTTCCCCAGTCCGACCTCTAAGCCTCGCCCGGATGTATTGCATTTTCTGGTGTTATTGCCGCATGCAGACGGGAGAGGTAAATGGATATCGTTGGCGTCGCAGCCTTCAGGTCGGTCGAGGCTGCAGGGGCGGTGCCGCGCTTGTTGCGGTCGCGACGCTGACGACGTTTTCGGTTTTCAACCACGGCGTAACCATCAGCGTCGGCGACGTTGGGGGGCCACGAGCGGGAGCCGGGGGCGGCGCGGGCCACTTAGCCCACGACCTTACAAACTTGATGCGAGTGCACGACCAGCTACCCTCCCACGGCTCTAGTAATACTCCACGCGGAAGTAATGACCTTTCTGGGCCGATGTGGTTAACAATCACAACACTACTCTTCACAGGTTGGCATCTGGAGGAGTCTATATATTGTCGTCTGCTTACACCCTTAGAGTGCGACAGTTACTATGCGATACGTACATTTGACGTCCCCTCCTACCTCATCATCATCATCAGCCTGTAAGAGCCTACTACTGGACATAGGCCTCTCCCAAGGCGCGCCACTGAGCCCGATCCTCGGTTCTTCTCATCCAGTCTCTGCCAGCCGCCCTACGCAGATCGTCACTCCATCTAGCCAGGTGTGGGATCCGGTAGAGTAGAAGAGGACCACTCCAACTCTTCCCGTCAATGTCGTACAAGGCGACTGATGGAATACATTATAAAGCATTAATCAGGGCTCCCCAACCCGTCTGGCCAGCGCGGAGAGTGTAGGCCAAATCCTCCGTCTGTCTCCGGCAGATGAGGGAAGGTTGTGCTCCTGCAGTGGAGACAAAAATAACCTGATGGCACACTAAAACTTAAATAAGTCTGTTTGTTTGCACACTGGCCAATTTTCAGTATATTCCGACTGTAAATGTCCCCGATTAGATAAGATGCGAGACGCTGGGGCCCGCATCACTCTACTTCACGGATTTGCCATCACTTTAAACGGAGCGAACATGTGCTTTGCAAGATGGCGCTCGCTCTCCAGGAGTCGACGTCCCGGTCGCTGGTGGTCGTGGACGAGTTCGGCAAGGGCACGTCGCCGGCGGCCGGCCGCGCGCTGCTGGCCGCCGCGCTCAACACGCTGCTGTTCCGCGGCGACCAGTGCCCCCACGTGCTGCTCTCGACACACTTCCTTAACATCAGACAGTATATTGTCAACTCGCCGATTGTCAGGTTTATGGTGAGCATCACTTTTCAACCGACTTCAAAAAAGGAGGAGGTTCTCAATTCGACGGTATGTTTTTTTTTTTTTTTGTATGTTTGTTACGCGATTACTCCGCCAATTCTGAATGGATTTTGATGGTTCATATTTTGTATGGTAGGTCATACTTCAGAGGTGGTCCCATATAAATTTTATCGAAATTCATTCAGCGCTTTTTGAAAAATCAACAAAGACACAAATATAGTCTTAGTATATACCTACATAGACGACCTGCTAGTTTGGTGTTCCCTTCAGCCAAGGATGACGCATTAAAACTATGGATCCATCATATTAAGTTGAAAGTAAAAAGTGTAATCGACTCCTTCACACATTTAATAATGGTCATTGTACAAAAGAGATAGGTATATTGAATCTGTATTGTTTAAATAGTAGAATGTCTCCACTTTTCCACGATTCCACGTGAACAGACGCCATCAGGCTTCATTTTCAGTGCATTAAATAACTTTTTAGTATTTACTGGAACAAATTATGGACATATTTGTTTAAATCAACTTACCGATGAAAAGATAATTTGTAATTGTTTTCCGTTAAAACACCAATTCGGCTTCGACAGCACACAGCAGCACATGCCATAGTTATTATAAAAGCAGGTTACACAGAACATAATAACTAACGAATTAATCACGAAATTTACGAAAAACTAACGCAACCAAAATGGTATTCAGCTGTATACCAAAAGCTTTCAGACGTCAAAACTGGTGGCCCTCCGGCTTTCAAGATGACGCGCGTGCCAATTTTTATCTCTTTTTTTCTCAGTAAATGCTGCCATATATATGACAAGTATGAAGTATTTATTTCAGGTTTCAACTTATAATGAGTCATCCATGGTTTTAATGCTTGATCCTTGCATTTAACAAAAGTTGTGATGAGGAATTTCAATATTTTTTTAACTGTCATTAGCTAAGAACAAAGAAGATTGTATGTATTTGTAAGGAGCCTTCATAATAATTATACATTAATAATATCTGTTCTTAAAGAAAACGATCTATTTGTTGAAAAGATTACACAAGCGTATCATTTTTGTTAAAAGGTTTCTCATTGTGGGTCGATTTAAAAACTTGCCGCATAGCAACTAACCGAGTCGATCTGGATTCATTTGATAAATGCTCGTGTTGCAAGCCAAGACATTGTGAATCAAACTGAGTCGTTGAGCATGACTTTCTGGACTTTCATTAAGCCTTGATAAGTTCTTGTGTCTAAGAAAGTCTATAGGCCCGCTGATCAAAACTCTCATTTGAAATATTTATAGCATTTCTTTCCCTACTTTTCTTTAAACAATTTTTCTTCTCGTCACTACTGTCTTCCTAACGGCGCTGTCTCATTTGAGCAGCGCGTTTTAAATAAACAAAATACACTTACTTCCCACTAAAAAGTAAAAAATAAAATTATTTTTTAGAAAAAAACAAAAACCGACTTCAAGGCTATACCTACACGTCCAAACTTAAACTAAAAAGTAGAAAATAATATTTTAATTACTTCAAAGCAAAGAGCATTAAGGGACAATCAACGAAATTATTGATACTTATATACCTATTTACAATTTATAATAAGTTATTTTTGGAGTCGGTGCCAGCCAAAGCAAAAATAAGCTTAATGGATACCTCACTTCATTCAGGCATATCCCCCCGTGTTGCTTAAATTGTTAATTAAACTGTCCTTCTTGGCTGGCACCGACTACAGAAATAACTTATTATAAATTGTAAATAGGTATATAAGTATCAATAATTTCGTTGATTGTCCCTTAATGCTCTTTGCTTTGAAGTAATTAAAATATTATTTTCTACTTTTTAGTTTAAGTTTGGACGTGTAGGTATAGCCTTGAAGTCGGTTTTTGTTTTTTTCTAAAAAATAATTTTAATTGTTTCTTGTCGTCGCCCCCCCCCCCCCCCCCCCTTTTGGTAAGATGTCGAAGGACACTGTCAGGTTTATGGTGAGCATCACTTTTAATAGTTTTTGTTTATTCAGTCCCCCCCCCCCCCAGATTTGGTAAGATGTCGCGTGTGATTCAACCCTTATGATGATTAACTCAGATTTGTTCGATATGTTGATGTATTTTGTTTTATTTGGATTTTAATGAAACTTTACAATAATATAGCTTATACATCAGAATAACACATACGAGTAGGCTACAATTTATAAAGATATTGTGTGAATTGTCCAAAATATCAAGTAAGTAGGAAAAAATCTACCATCTGCGAGCTATTCTGGCGTGCGCTGCCAAAACCGCTAGAGTTACACATCCTACTAATATTATAAATGCGAAAGTTTGGATATTTGGATGTTTGTTACTCAATCACGCTTCAACCACTGGACGGATCGGGATGAAACTTGGCACACATATAGGTTAGGTCCTGGAATAGAACATAGGATAGTTTTTTCCCGAAAAAACATATCATTCCTACGGGAAATACATAATAATTTGTGATGTTAAGTTGTCGACGCGGACGAAGTCGCGGGCAACAGCTAGTATAGAATACCGCCACCAAGGGATTGCACTAGGGCCGGCAGCAGCGTTATCCTGTGTATATTAAGCTCATCACTGCGATCACCAATCCGCCTGCCGAGTGTGGCTTCATTCGGAGGCTTATGTTCAGCAGTGGACGTATTTCGGCTGATGATGATGACGAAGGCGAAATATATCGTATATTTTTATTATATTATACATCTGTCTCCGGCAGATGAGAGGGTTGTGCTCCTGCAGTGGAGACCAAAATAACCTGATGATGATGATACATATATATATATCATATTATATTCTATTATATTTACATATATAATGTATGTATCTGTATTGGTATTTATAGTTTATTAGTTTATGTGTATTGTATTATATGTTCTATGATTATTTAATATATAGTAGGTACACGCGACTACTGCCTCTCCATAATCCCTTGTCTTCACCGCAGGTTAGCTGGAAGAAATTTCTTTAGAAATAAGCTTATCCTTTTGTATAATTTTCTTTTCTTTATGTTGTTCTTTGTATATTTGTGTGTACAATAAACTATTAAATAAATAAATAAGGCGGAGGACCTGGCTTGTCGTATCTAATTACCTAATTACCAGAATACGTTCTAATTACCAGACTTTCGAGCACATGTTGCAAGATGGCGAGCCAGTGTTTCTGTTCCGGCTGACGGAGGGCAGTGCCGACAGCAGCTTCGCGCACCGCGTGGCGCAGGCCAGCGGCATCGACGCACGCGTCGTAGACCGCGCCAGTGCTGTCCTCGCGAGCATCATGGTGAGACAGTGGCTTTCGTACCTTGATGACACAGGCCGTATAGGCCGAATCGCGGGGCAAGTGCCAGGAACTTGATCAGGTGATCTTCTCTGCTTGATCTAGTCTACCGACAGACATAGACATATTTTTATTCATAACTAGCTGTGCCCGCGGCTCCGCTCGCGTGAACTATAGTTAACGCTCCCATTCCCACTCCCCCGCTTCCGCTCCCGCTTTAGCTTCCAATCCCTAATATAATGCCAAATACTAATGTATTTGAAAACTAAAAATGTCTATAACTTTTCATTGAGTTAGCCGATTGCGATGAAATAAAGACTAAATGGTAAGTCAAGCCCCATGTTTTTGTGAAAAGTCTATCGAAATCCGTTCAGTCGTTTTTAAGTGATGCGTGCACAAACTCACAAAAATTCAACAAATAAAGACAAAAAGACAAAAAATCCAAAAATTATTGAAATGTGTTCTGTTGCTTATCCTTAGACCCCTCTATTTTTTTTTTGCAAATATCCTCAATGTACAGACACGCGATGTTTACGATTTTATTTATTAGATTCTGTTACAGGTTAATTAAGTACAACATCAAATCAGGTTAATTACAAAAAAAATCATATTAAATAGAAACGAATTAAAACCAACAAACCTAATAATCAAAAATAAAAATGTCCGAAATAATAATTAAAATTAAAAGTGTCAGATATAATTCATACATTTGAATCTAATTAATTATGTGAATGAGTTCCGGAAAACTTCATAACTATAAAATGACTGCTTGCTAGCCAGGCGCAGTCTCTTTTTGAAACCAGGCAGACTCGGAGAACTGGTGATCTCAGTTGTATAAACTCTTTACCACAGAACACTGTATATTTCACTTATTAAATAACTATAATATGCCGTGTGGTTTCCGGTAGAGTAGAATAGGACCACTCCAACTCTTCCCGTGGATGTCGTACAAGGCGACTAAGGGAATACATTATAAAACATCAATCAGGCCTCCCCAACCCGTCTGGCCAGCGCGGGGAGTGTAGGCCAAATCCTCCGTCTGTCTCCGGCAGATGAGAGAGGGTTGTGCTCCTGCAGTGGAGACAAAAATAACCTGATGATGATGATGATAATTAATGTGTATATAATGTTTTTGTTGTGTTAGTAAATAATATTTTTTCTTCTTTTTCTTCTTTCTTTCCCATTTGTACAATTAGTGTCCAGAAAACATTTGTAAACGAGTTAGATAAATAATAAAAAAAAATTGTTTTATATTAGTTTCAGATTTGGTAACTAATTTTGTCAAACATTTCAGAACAACTCTCTGCCTCCCGAAAACAAAAAGATCACAGACAGACTGAAAGCCTGCACAGAAATAATAAAGACTGAACTTCTCACAGAAGATATTTAATAAAATTTGTTTGTCTCATAATATAACATACATATAATGATATACGCTTAGCTCTAACAACAATATCTTCAATAAAATATATTATAAAATTTTAAAATATCAAAAAAATTACTTAAAGCTAACATTTAAATATTTTCTAGCTTACTCTCTACGCTGGAATGCGAATATATAGCTTCGTTTCAGTACAAAGCGATTGATCATACCTTATGGGTATATTCAATATAAACTGTGCGTTAACTCAAGTTGCGGGTTTAGACATTTAGCACCAACGATCTCTATGTACTACTAGATGGAGCGTTCCAAACAATCGCTCTGTTCCACGCAAGTAACCACAACTCTTTCACATTCACTTTGAAACTTATGCAGTTACTACTCAGAACATTTAATTATTTACTAAATATTGACATTATTTAACCGTCGCGTCAATATTTAGTAATAATTAAATGTTCTGAGTAGTAACTGCATAAGTTTCAAAGTGAATGTGAAAGAGTTGTGGTTACTTGCGTGGAACAGAGCGATTGTTTGGAACGCTCCATCTAGTAGTACATAGAGATCGTTGTTTAGCACCCATTTCATGAAAACCAATTCCTTTAGATTATATTATCATCGGCTTACTTCAAAGAGCAACTAACTGCTCGGGAACTGAGCCGTGGTAGCCGGGTTGGTTGTCCACTCGCCTCACTTTCTTGAGGTCGTGGGTTCAAACCCCGCCCGTACTGGGGTTTTCAAAACTTAAGTACGGATTATTTATAATATCACAGGCTTTTCGGTGAAGGAAAACATAGTGAGGAAACCTGCATATGACGAAGAAGAAATTCTAAGGCGTGTGTGAAGTCCACCAAATCGACAGGGGTTTGGCACAAAAGATCCTGAAGGGTCGAAGTGTCGCCAGTTCTTCCTGGCCCCCCGAGAAGATAACTGCTCGGGAATAACCGTAGAAGTTAGAGACTTATTCCCAAAAACTTTAAGGTTCTAACTTCCACTGTTTCCCGAGTAGTTATTTTATCTTCTCAGGGGGCCAGGAAGACCTGGCGACACTTCGACCCTTCAGGATCTTTTGTGCCAAACCTCTGACCACCAACGGTGCCCCAAGCCGATTTGGTGGACTTCACACACGCCTCAGAATTTCTTCTTCGGCATATGCAGGTTTCCTCACGATGTTTTCCTTCACCGAAAAGCCTGTGGTATTATAAATAAACCGTACTAAAGTTTGGTAAAACTCATTGGTACGGGCGGGGTTTGTACCAGGGCCTCATGAACGTGAGGCGAGTGCACAACCAGCCGGCTACCACGGCTCCTTCCCGAGTAGTTAGTTGCATCCTGCAGTAAGCCGACGAGGGACTGTTTTTTTACCTGCACATAGCGTGGAATAAAATAGGTGATAGCTGGGTTGACCCACCTCCTGTGCGTGTTCCGTAAATATATATATTTTTAATATCTATCTCAGAAAATACATATTTTTTTATTTTCCATCATTCAAGTCCACTGGATCGCCAGCAGTGTTTTAGGTGTGTTAATCAAACAGCAAAAGCTTAGCAGAGAGCAGCGCAACGGATTTTACGCTGACAATTAATTCTCGAATTTAAACGTGTTAGAATAAAGTTCAAAAGCGGGTGCGCGAGCATACGCCTCTTTACGCTGGAATTACTCCAACATGCAATTTTGAACTTTATTTAAGCACTAATAAAGACGATTATTTATTGTCGCTAGGTCTGCTGACTCTAATGGTTATAACTAAACTCTAATATGAAGGCTTGTACCGAAATAATACTATAATAATAAAAACTTATTTCATTTCTCGTTTTCAAGTCTTTCACAGTAACCATCGTTTTACGCATTCATAATCCGGAAGTAGCTGTTTTAATTGTATTCAAATACATATTAAAACTGAGGGGAGGTCCATACTTAGGTTGATTTGAGATACTTTCGTCAATTTCCTCTTCAGTCTATTTATTCTGGTGATCAGTGAGTCTGTCAGATTAAAGATACGTCTAGCCAAAAAGGGAAAATATTTTGTTCATAAATAAAACATTATGTACTTTTTTTTCGGACGATAGCGTAATCTGACTTCTGGGGAAATATTTGTTGGTTTAGATTCGTCGCTACCGACAACCTGAAAAGGGTGGCCGGAAGCGGCTAGCTACAGAGGGCGGAGGACCGGGTGTGGTGGCGTTCATTGGGGAAGGCATATGTCCAGCAGTGGACGTCTAAGGGTTGATATTAATGAAGATATAATTACATTATTTTTGGCGAAAGTGTATCAAATGCTTACGGATTCTGTCATGCGCCGTATGGAAATGTATAAGAGAGATAATTAATGTGTTGTTTTGTAGCGATAGCGTTCAAGTATGCATGTGTGCGTGGATCTAACGCGAAAAATGACAGGACGTTTCGCTTCGGAAGAAAAGCTATCACGTCTTCCCTTCGTCGTCCCCCATGTAGCTTTAATATTAAGCGATTCTTTAACAATTGTGACCTGGGAATGGATTATATTCATTCGATTGTGCGTGAGATAAAAATCTTCCAAGTTCTAATCGCTGCAACAAATGATTCAATGAAAAGCAACGAATAATGCAATCGTAAAATCACCTATTTCGCAGCGGTTTTATAATTGCGTCATTTGTTGCAGAGGTTTTATAATTGCATCATTTGTTGCAGAGGTTTTATAATTGCATCATTTGTTGCAGAGGTTTTATAATTGCATCATTTGTTGCAGAGGTTTTATAATTGCATCATTTTTTGCAGCAATTTTACAATTGCATCATTTGTTGGAGCAATTTTACAATTGCATTATTTGTTGTTATAATTGCATCGTTTGTTGCAGAGGTTTTATAATTGCATCATTTGTTGCAGAGGTTTTATAATTGCATCATTTTTTGCAGCAATTTTACAATTGCATCATTTGTTGGAGCAATTTTACAATTGCATTATTTGTTGTTATAATTGCATCGTTTGTTGCAGAGGTTTTATAATTGCATCATTTGTTGCAGAGGTTTTATAATTGCATCGTTTGTTGCAGAGGTTTTATAATTGCATCATTTGTTGCAGAGGTTTTATAATTGCATCATTTGTTGCAGCAATTTTACAATTGCATCATTTGTTGGAGCAATTTTACAATTGCATTATTTGTCGTTATAATTGCATCGTTTGTTGCAGAGGTTTTATAATTGCATCGTTTGTTGCAGAGGTTTTATAATTGCATCGTTTGTTGGAACAATTTCACAACTGCATCATTTGTTGCAGCAATTTTACAATTGCATCATTTTATTACATGCTGTAACTAAATAATGCCAATGTAATTACATACAGCCGATCTTTGTGCGTAGGATGCTTTGCACATAAAATAATGGTACTTATATATATGTCACACTCTAATAGTATGAAAACAATAAATTCGATTGCGTGAATATCGCCCGTTTTCGCGACTGCATCGCGTTTACAAAGAAACTAGGAACGTTTATCGCTACTGGACATCGTTTAATCCAATCTAAATTCGCGTTTAATCGCTACGACTAGCTTATTCACAAGCGATTTGATCGACGATCGGCAAAGCTTTGAGAACGTGCGCAGAGCCTAAAGAAGCATCAGGTAAAATACCTGCAGAAACCTCATTAGAGACATTCAGATCGAATACTGAACAAGTCTTCTTATATGAAGGTGGTGGGCGGTTTTATCATGACTTATTGCGGTAAGCGCTTAGAGTCCAAACTACCGAGAATTAGACGCCACGAGAAGAGGATAGTTACTATGGCCAGGCCCCCGTCTCTGGTACGCCTCTATCGCGATAAATTCCTACTCTTCCACGCGCCGTCGACGGCTCACTCGCCCCGCCCACATCGCGCGCTGTACGGAGTAATAACAACGCTAAGTCGAGCGCCTTACGACATATTTTCGGGCGCTGTCGGCATCATCAAACGCGTAGCGGTCCGCGCGCTGTACGGGCCAGTAAACAAACGCTAAGTCGAGCGCTTGAGACACACTTTTGCCTGTATTGTCGGTACTATCAAAAGTCCTCGCCCGTCGAGCGCTGTACGGAGTAATATGAAGACCTCCGTGGCGGAACGGGTAGCTCTCGGACTGCCACGCCGGAGGTTGCGGGTTCGAATAGAGGCAAATGTTCGTATGATGAATATGAATGTTTGTAGCCAAGTCATGGATGTTTATATATTTATTTAAGTATGTCTATCAGTTATCTAATAACCATACCACAGGCTCTGCCTAGTTTGGGACTGGATAATTGGTGTGAATGTCTGACATATTTATTTATTTAATAACAACGCTAAGTCGAGCGCCTTAGAAACATTTTTGCGTGTATTGTCTGACAGTGGGAAGGACAAGATGATGAAAAGCGTAGGTATTTTCGTTTTACAAGGAAGTGGTCTATCTGTTACGAACTATTAACTCAGTTAGCTGTATTTTCGGCGTTATGGGCCTTTTAGTACCCAGCAACCAATTACAACAAGTAATATGCCTAGCTGTGCCTGCGGCTCCGCTCGCGTGGACTACACAACTATTCACCGACTCCAACTCCCACGCCCACATTCAGTTCCAGTCCCACTCCCCCACGCCCACTACAGCTCCAAATGTAATCCTCGCAATCTGAATTGCACTGAACATTATAATTATACTTCTTTGTTATACTGCATACCTTTTAATGGATTTGAAAACTAAAAATTCCCATTCATAAGGATTGGGTAAGCCGACTGCGATGAAATAAAGACTAAATGTTTCTCTAGTTAAGCCCTATCTTTCTGTGAAAAGTACATCAAAATCGGTTCCGTAGTTTTTCTGTGATGCGTGCACAAACTAACAGGCAAAAATTTCAAAATGTTCTTAATATGTTCTGTTACTTGTCCCACCCGCAGCTCCAAATGTAATCCAAATTCATCGCAGTCTGAATAGTACGGAAATACTATTATTTGCAATATAATACTAACCTTACGTAACTAATGTATTTGAAAACTAAAAATGTCTATAACTTTTGATTGAGTTAGCCGATTGCGATGAAATAAAGACTAAATGTTAAGTTAAGTTATTCCCCATGTTTTTGTGAAAAGCCCATCAAAGTCCGATCAGTAGTTTTTAAGTGATGCGTGCACAAACTCACAGACAAACAGATAAACAGACAAAAATTTCAAAAATGATCGAAATGTGTTCTGTTGCTTATTAGACCCCCCAATTTTTTTTGTAAATAGCTTCAATATACAGACACGCGATGTTTATGATTAGATTATTCTACATAATAGGACCCCCTCATTGGAGTGTGACTTATTGATGGCTGGGACCAAAACGTCCATCACCTTTTGTATAGTAAAAAAAATTTCAATTTGCTATGATATAAAAATATGAGGGTACGGTACGGTCGGCCGCCCAGTTTACATGGACTTCATCTGCTGCATGAGCTCCTCCAGCGAGAGCTCCGAGGCCGCCACGGCGCCGCCCGTACTAGACTCGGGTGTGCTGTTGTCTACGGGGATGCTGTACGCTACCTGCAGAAACAACGTATTCACCATCATATTATTATTTTTATTACGTTTGTATTTTTTTTGATATTCTTTATTGCACAAATTTTAAAAGTAAATACAGTTACAAATTTTGTGTACAAAGGCGAGCTTATCTCTAAAAGAGATCTCTTCCAGCCAACCTTACAGGGTGTGAGACAAGGCACTAAGAGCGAGGGGGCAAAATATACTACATAATAACTAAATACTGAAACTACTTTACACATATATATATATATACATACATATTACATATAGTAAATACTCGTACATATTTTAGCTTTTTAGCATTTTTAGCTTCCCAAACTCAGTTTTCACTTCTCCATCGAACCATCATCAGTCTAAATACGTCCACTGCTGGACACAGGCCTCCCCAATAGAATACCACTTTTGGTATGTTATCCATTGGGGGATTTCCCATAATCGCCACGCTTGGCAGGCGGATTGGTGATCGCAGTAATGATCTTAACATAGACACACAGGAGAACGCGGCTGCCAGTCCCTGGTGCAATCCCTTAGTCGAATTGACGACACCCACGGGAAAGATAGGGGTGGCCCTATTCTAAGCCGGGACCAAAACCACACGGCAATTCTCTATCGAATGGTATATTTAAAAGCTTTGAGGTTCAATGACTCTATTCTTCGCCAGGACAAACAAGCAAAAGAGTTCCAGCCACATAAAAAATAGTTTTGTTGTGTCCTGGAATGTAGTGGTTTGTCCCTTACGCCAGTTTAAACTACCGTCGACGAAATGTAAACAATACAATACAAATAATTTATAATAAATTTTATCAATAACAAATTATAATCATTAAATGAATAAGATTTTTAGCGTTATGTACGCTAGAAATAATAATTATTGAAGGCAGATCACAGAGCCCATTATACAAATATACTACCACCTCTAACACCTGTGTATCGCATAAAGTTTTTTGAATTTGAAATTTCAAATGTAAATACCTGAACTCCGTCAACTAGTTTGAGATTAGAAATGTCCTCCTCTTCCGGCGCATTCTCGTCAACTAAACTGATTCCTGAAACAAACATTTAAAATCAATATATTTTATATACGTATGTGTAAAATTATCGGATTGTCCGAGTTACCAAGATGTACAAACGAACCTTATCTAATACTAACTTTTAAAACGAACATATAGTCTCTTGGATGAATATCTAATAATACTTATTTGCACTCCATGGGTATCCACCCCCCCCCCACACTCCCCCGTACACACCCTCCAAAATACATGTATCCTGGGCTCGATTCTGAAGGCAAAAGGTTAAAATTTGACAGCACTAAAGCTGTTGCTATCCTTGTCACACAGTATTATGAAGATAAAGACGAAACCAATTTTAGCGATGTCAAATTTTAAATGTGTGCCTTCAGAATCGGGCCCACTGTAGCGTTGGTTTTTTATACCCTGTAAATATAAACCATCCTTCTCTTTGAAGGATATGATTCGTAATGAAAAGATCCGACTAAGAACGAAGGTAACCGACATAGCCGAAAGGATTAGCAAGCTGAATTGGCAGTGTGCAGACGAATTCTGGAGTGGAGACAAGTGCACCGACGACCTGACGAAGGTGGCCGGAAGCGGTTGAAAGCGGAGGGCGAAGGACCGGGTGTGGGGGCGTTCATTGGGGAAGGCCTATGTCCAGCAGTGGACGTCTAAGGGCTGACATGATGATAGGATTCTAGACAACGTACCCCATTCGTTGTCGGCGTGCAGGGGCGCGAGGTCCTCCTTGACCTCGGTGGCGACCTCCACGGGCGCGGGCCGCGAGCGCGCCTCGGCCTGCCGCGTCCGGCAGTGGTTGTCGTCGCACTGCGAGTTGGGCTGCACACAAAACATCAAACACAATAAAAACGTGCTTCAAAACTGCAAACAGTTTCACTGCAACCAGTTTCACTGCACCCAGTTTCACTGCAACCAGTTTCAGTGCAGCCAGTTTCAGTGCAACCAGTTTCAGTGCAACCAGTTTCAGTGCAACCAGTTTCAGTGCAACCAGTTTCAGCGCAACAAGTTTCACAGCAATAGGAAACAATTTAACTGCTATATTACTGATATATTGTTGGTAAATTAATCCAACAGGCAGATTTAGTTTGAATAGAGATTTTTCACTTTAACAGAAATATAGAGGACGTAGGCTGATTATCACCTACAGTGGGGGAGTTAAAGGGCTACGGGAAAGGTGCGATGAGACTAACAGCACTATATTAGATAAGTTTCACGTTCCTCCCAGTCTTTTAACTAGGTCCCCCACCACAGCTGTCAGGCAGAACTCTATTCTCAACTTACCTTCAAACTCATGGTAGGGAAGAAGTCTGTTAGCGCGCTGTACCCCAAGTAATGGGTGACCGTCCCAAACCCTAGTAGATACTTCAAAGTGTTTTGTACTGAAACATAATAAGACGAATAATTGCAAACGTAAACTTAGGGTGTCTGTATATGAAAATATTACTAGCTACTATTACTAGCTGTGCCCGCGGCTCCGCTCGTTTTAACTACAATATTTTAAGTTGATATTTGTTCAGTGTTAATCCCCTTTCTCCCGCTCTTGCATCTATTTCCCCTCCTCCTCCCTCCTTTCTCCCCACTCCAACTGCTACTGCCAGCGTAGTTCTACCTCATCGTAATCTGAACTTCGCCGAGCATTATACTTCTTTGAGTGAGCTTCTGAAAGTTATCAATTCGAAAAACTTTTGATTGAGTAAGACAAATGCGATAAAACAGACTGTTACTCCGAATTCAGCCCTATGTTTTTTTCTGAAAACTCTATCAAAATTGGTTCTGTAGTGTTTACGTGGGCTCCTATTTGATTTTTTATCGAAAGAAATAAAAAGCGTTATGATTCGAGATAATGACAAATTAAATTAATTTATAGCATTGTAATGAAATCAGAATAAAGGCTCTTATTTTTAACCAACTTAAAAAAGTAGGGTGTTTTATTTTGTATGTATTTATACAAATTACTCCAAAAATAACGTATTATAAATAGGTATATAAGTATCAATAATCCTTTAATGCTCTTTGCTTTGAAGTAATTAAAATATTATTTTCTACTTTTTAGTATAATTTTGTACATGTAGGTATAATCTTGAAAATTGCAAACGTGTACAATGTACAGACACGAATTTTACGTTTTTATTTACAATAAAAACGATGAAAAAGTCTCTTAAACTTTTACCTAAATGTTCACCTAAAAACTGGTACTAGACTATAGTAGCTTCCATAAAAAGTTACCTAGGAATCCCGCGACGATGCCCATGGTGGTAGGCAAGCTGGCCGCGCAGACGCCCTCCTTCTTCAGCGTCTTCTCGTCGATCTTCGACGCGACCACCAGCGGCGGCGCGCACTGCAAACATTTATCACATGAACAACACGATTTTGAACGGACGATCAGCGTGTTATATAAACCACAATCACTACCAGCTGTTGGGTAGATTCACGGTTACTTGTAAAGTCACAAAGTTTACTTGTATAGTCAGGGGCAAGTTTCAGAATATGGATAGTATAGAAAAATAATGTCATACAAATTAACCATGTCAGTAAAGAGCCGTGGTAGCCGGTTGGTTGTGCACTCGCCTCACGTTCTCAAGGTCGTGGGTTCAAACCCCGCCCGTACCAATGAGTTTTACGAAACTTAAGTACGGTTTATTTATAATATCACAGGCTTTTCGGTGAAGGAAAAAAACATCGTAAGGAAACCTGCATATGCCGAAGAAGAAATTCTGAGGCGTATGTGAAGTCCACCAAATCGGCTTGGGGCACTGTTATTGGTCAGGGGTTTGGCACAAAAGATCCTGAAGGGTCGAAGTGTCGCCAGGTCTTCCTGGCCCCCTAAGAAGATAAGATAAGATAACTATGTCAGAATATCGTTACTTCGATTATGCAAGTGGACCGACCGTACGGGCAGGGGTCCCGCCGCCAGGTGGGCCGACGACCTGATGAGTGACCGGAAGCGGCTGGTGTGGTGGCGTTCATTGGTGAAGGCCTATGTCCAGCAGTGGACTTCTAGGGGCTGACATGATGATCATGCAGTAATTACGTCATATTTTTTAACCCAGACGCAAAAAGAGAGGTATTATAAGTTTGACCGCTATGTCTGTCTGTCTGTCTGTAGCACCGTTGCTCTTATTTTTCGTTTACTTTGAAAAACAATAGAATTTTCATGTAAGATTGGTACCTATATATTATGATGTCCAGAACTGGAGAATTAAACGAAAAAAATTATATAAATCAAATATGATTGTTAAGGCTTGTCGATGTTCGTATCAGAACTTAGAAACCATAACAGCGTAGATCAACTCACAGCGAAGCAAGCCGTCTCTCCGGGTATGATGAGCTGTATATGGCCTGAAACGGCGTTCTCGCTGACGCCGGACTCGAACCAGGGCTGCCGCAGCTCGTTGCAGGCCGCGTTAATGGCCATGCGGGCTTCGAAGTTGTCCACGCACGACAGTACGAGGTTCACCGGGCCCCCGGTCAGGCTTCCCGTGCTGCGGAATATGATTACTTATTTTATTTTAAATTAAAAGGCAGCTTAAATTGTCTAGTCTGTTTTTAAACATGTGGCAGATACAACAGAACATGATAAATTGCTCCATCTCAATACAACCCTAGTGCTTAAAAAATTCTTTGAGTGTTCAGGTATTTGATCTTTGTAATCTCATATTATATCTTCTGATCAGATAGTAATTAAATGATACAAACAATATACTAGTAAACATTGCAGAAGTGGAATAATTAGATAGTGGGCCAGTTATAACTACATAGGAACTGACTGTTAGAGAAGACAAGTTCTTGAGTGGAGGCTGGACACCATAATTTGGCAGAATGTAGTGTGGATTGGAATCTCTGCAATAAAAAGACCCTAAGCTTCTTCAGTCACATTGTGCGGTCTCCCAAACACGACCTGGAGAAGCTCATAATTCTGGGACAAATCGAGAGCAGGCGTGCCAGAGGATGAGCTCCGACGAGGTGGTCAGACCCAGTGAGGAGGGTGGCTGGCGGATCCTTATATGAAGCGGTGCGGCTGGCCAGTGGCTGCCATGCTTGGAGGCATATTTTTTACGGTTGTGATCCTCAGCAGTGAGGGAACGACAGACAAAAGAGTGTGGATTGATTCTTAGATGCAGAAACTGGCAATGACTGGATGCGTGGAGGTAGGAGTTAGGCTTAGTGACGCGTATTGGGTGAGTCTAAGTCAAATAGTATAAAAAATTAGTAGGTAAAAGACCTAACAGTATCTTAGAAATTTAATTAATTGACAGTGAAGAATTTCTAGAAGTTACAGCTTTTTTTCGAACAATTTTTACATTTATTCAAGGCCTACCACAGCTGCATCATCATCAGGTTATTGTTGTCTCCACTGCAGGAGCACAACCCTCTCTCATCTGCCGGAAACAGACGGAGGATTTGGCCTACACTCCCCGCGCTGGCCAGACGGGTTGGGGAGGCCTGATTGATGTTTTATAATGTATTCCCTTAGTCGCCTTGTACGACATCCACGGGAAGAGTTGGAGTGGTCCTATTCTACTCTACCGGAAACCACACGGCATCATACAAACCAGTAACTGACCTGATAGTATCACAGAACTTCTGAAAGTTATCCACAGTCGTTATATTGTAATTGTGTGCGTCTATGACCACATCTGGGTTGATGTTGTATAGGGTTCCTGCAGCAGCGTCCACCTTGCTGAGGCCAGCCTGTTGTGGCTGGAAGAACAGCCGGTTCATGTTTGCCAGCTCTACTTTGTCGTAGTCGAAGAGAATTAGCTGGGAAAATAGTTTTTTTATGAATTAGTATATGGATGTGACATGAAAACAAATAAAATACTACTATGGCAAAAGGTCATTAACGGACACAAAATTCAAAGCTTTTAATTTTTTTGTTACTAGTTTTTAACCATGTTTCAAGAATTATTTAAAGACATTTGCTAGCTTGGTTCTAGTTACAAAACGGCAAGCCAAAATAATTTTAGTTGATTTAACATCACATAATACATTATAAGTAACAGATAGTAATATATATATTAATAAAGGTATAATGGAACTAGTAAACACTTTTTTTATATTAAATCATAGATGAAGTATTTTTAAAACCACAAAGTTCTACAAAATAAAATGAATTTTTTTTCTCCTACAGTAAACTTAAGAAACATTTCAAATATTACCTTTCCGATCCCACACCTGGTGAGCATCTCTGCTGTGACGCTGCCCACACCTCCTACTCCCACCACGGCTACAGATAGTTCTCGTATCTTCTCATAGTTCTCCACAATACCCATCCTCTTCAGAGCCATGAGACGACTGTGGAAAACCAAAATAGGATATTTCAATATTTATTTAAACAAATTCTATGTACATACTGCATTTCTGGGCTAAGACGGTTTGACTTACTGTGTTATTAACTACTACTTACAATTCAAGTGTTTCAACCACCATCACATATTCTGTATTGCACAATTTTTAAAACTATTACTGTCATTACCGTAACCCCCAAAAGTTGATGAAAAAGAATATATTTCATTAAATATTTCACCAATGCAGAATCAAACTAGGATCAGACAATTCACAATATAACATTCAAAACAGGAGCAACTTTTAAAATAATGAATAAAGGCTTATAAACCAATGAATATACTTTATTGCATACAAATTACAGAAATATACAGTAAACATACAAGTGGTGGCCTTATCACTTTTACTGATTTTTTTCAGGCAACCTTATGCTAGTGAGAATAAAAAAATTAAGATTAAGATAAACAAATAAAATAAATAAATATACAAAGATAATGGGTGCAAAGGTACAATTATCGGTAATATTGCTTTTGTATCGTATTTATTTTATACTTAATCATAACATAGGGTACGAAAAAATAAAATTTAATTTGCATCTTAGTACAAATTAGATAATTATTAACCTGTATTGTGAACGCTACGGAGTGTTACTAAGTACACGGTAATTTTGGGACCAATTTCAGTGAATTATAATGGTCTGACTGTAAATAACGTTAGCATATTGCGGCAAATGAAGTTGAAATTCAATAATAACACTTAAAACATTGAGAAATGTATGGAGACTAATCAAAAGCTAGCTATGCATGTAAAGGGCAAAATCACAAGATTTTCTTCAGTTTCCTAGCATTAAAATGTAAAATACCTGTAAGGGTTTGAGTCAACAACTTCTGCAGACATGACGTCTATTTTCTGCCGCACCAGACCCGCAGGTCCCTGCGCGGAAGCCAACTTAGCCTCCAGTTCCTTCACCTTTTTCTGCAACTCCTCAACGGTGGACATTTTAAGTGAATTTCAGCAAGAAATATTCAAAATGTTCACTTTCACTGCCAGAGCTGTGATAGAAATCGAAATCGTCAGCTCAGCTGTCAAACTGTCAAAGTGACGTTTTCTGCCACGGATTTAGGTTGCGTTCGGAAACAACAGTCGCGTCGTTAAAGTTGCCTTCTAGTAGGTACCCATCGAATTCAAATGATAATAGGACTGCAATTATATTTAAAAAAAAAATTATACATATAATATTTTTATAAAAACTGTATACATATGCTTAGGATGTCTATGAAACCCGTGTTACGTAACCAGTTTTTTTTCAACCGAAGACTTTTTATTCTTCGTAATCCCGTAAAACGCCCTGCCCAGCACGGCTGGCAGTACGCGCTACTAGCCATATCGCAATTTGGCTCCCGTCGAGCGCGCGCCGGTACAAAGATACTACGCGTCGACGTTGCAAGTCAGGAAGTGAAGCACTAATGTTGTTGACATATAACTTTGTTCCTCTCTCGATCGACTATGCTCACGTGCTGGGTGCAGCAGCCCTACTGTAACTTACGCGCACACACATAGACGTGTACCTGTAGTAATAGCAGTACCTACCTCCTACCAATTTATAACCTGATTTTGAATTTAGCTTTCATATGCCTCGTTATCTAATCGACTAGCTTGATATGTTTTTAAATATTCTTATCGCGTTCTCCCCTCTTTATCGATTATCAATATTTATCGTACAACGATAAGTGCAATAATTAAGTTTATGTAGTTACATGTTATAACAGTTACCTCTCGAAAGTGTTAAGTTAATGAACTCTCCTATTGAAAGTAGTGTTAATAGAAGTCATAAATTTCACAATACTTACCTGCATTCTAATTAGATTAGCTAACTAAACAAGATCCAAAAAATGTCTCTACCGGATACTAGAAGCCCTTGCAATGCTACCAAATGCGAGAGAATGGTAGAGACGGTGCGAACGAATAGTAGAGACACGTAAACTGTTTCAATTAGACGCTCTATTTGAGTTTATAGCTTAGTAATAGAGTTGATGTTTCAACTAGCGGTCGCCTGTGGGTACCAAGATGGTACATAAAAATAAGTTCAGTGAAAAGTTACGTTGTTAAATAACTGAGAGCGGGCAAACAACTAATTGTATGACTTTGGATTATTTATTTTTACATTTCGTCGAAAAATTAAAAGTAAGTAATAAATTACCTACCTAATTATTTACAGAATTGCTAAGTTAACCTAAGGATTTTAGAACTTTGTGTAATATGTTGTACAAATAAATCAAGGATTAGTCCATAAAATTAAATTAAATAAAACATTATTTCAGACTTACTTAGTCGATTAGTTACTAAGTCTGAAATAAAGTTTTATTAAATTAATTTTAATAATTTAATTTAAATATACGCCTGGCACGTGGAGACCACGGATTAGCACGCGCAGGGTGGGTCGCCCCGGCTCGCCGCCAGATGGACCGACGACCTGAAGAAGGTGGCCAGAAGCGGCTGGATGCGGAGGGCGGAGGACCGGGGGTGGTGGCGTTCATTGGGGAAGGCCTATGTCCAACAGTGGACTCTTTCAGGCTGATGATGATGATATAAAAACGGATACAAATTTTTACACAAACCTTTTCTGTATAACATACAACATAATGCTCACGCCCCAGAGAGGTAGGCAGAGACGACGTATCGCCACCTGACACACCTTACATCCATTACCTATAGTAATATATTATCTTTGCTTCGATCAAACTTTTCATGCACCTCCTTTTATTCATCTCGATCCAAATAATTTATTTATATCTCACATTAAGATAACAAATGAAGGAGCCGATTCTTTAAATTGATCCACTTATTTCGTAAACAATAAACTGGTTTGTTCTTCTGACAGAATTATTTTAATAACCTGACCACTGACCTACTAATTTATGAAAATGGGCAGTTAAACCATTTCAAACTAGTTGTTATCACTCGATCGAAATATATTGTCCTCTGCCTTTTTTTAATTAGCCTACGCAACTAAGAAAGCGATGACATCACAATAGAAAACATAGTCTAAATCAGTAAAAGAAAATTGGCTTTGTTAGGGGAATGCTAACGGAATAGGTCCCTTGGACTTCGTCCGCCTTGACTGCAAATCTCCTTCCTAACACGTTATTGTACATAAAGCGATGCAATCCAGGATGCACCGCGCGTCGGGCAGCACGGAGCGCACGCCGCTGGTGCAGCCCACCTACATGTACGAGGCGGGCCTCACGCGCAGCTACCACAGGCGCCTGCGCAACTTCCAGTGCGCCATCTGCATCGCGCTCATGTGAGTTTACAACTTCGCTACTACCGATATAGCTAATAAACCTGCAAATTAGTCATTCCAAGGCCTATAACCAGAGCCGGATTAACCATGTCGGGGCCCCTAGGCAATGCTCGTGTCGAAACCCATTTACCGTGTTCTAACTTCCTGAAATATAGTTTTTCTACCACAATGAAATGCTCCGCACGCGTGGACTGCTCGCTTTCAATCCCACTACGACTCCGACCCCGAAGCCCACGTCAACGCACAAGCCCTGTATTGCTATTCCGTAAAACATAAACTCACATGCGAGTCTCACTCAAGTGATTTTACTCACTTCAAAACACGTGAAATGAACAAAGAACTCACTTCACGTCGACAGTGCTCTAGAATGTTTATAGAATGCCAATGGATTAGGTTTTGAAGTGAGTAAAATCACTTGAGTGAGACTCGCACGTGACTTTTTATTTTACAGAATAGTACTACTGGCCCTACTCCTCTTTTCACTTAAGAAACATTTTCAAAAAAGACTCGGGGCACGGGGCCCTTATTCATTGCGGGGCCCCTAGGCATCTACACTACTTAATGTATAATCCGACCCTGCCCATAACCTGTAATGCCTTAACTCTAGTATAAAGAGTTCGTTCTCCTATGATACTGTCAACAAAGATCATGATTTACGTCAGAGCCATACGCCTCCGCATCCAGTCGCTTCCGGCCACCTTCTTCAGGTCGTCGGTCCATCTGGCGGTCCGCGGTCTATACACCATAACACGTCCGCCCACCGATGTTGCCCGATCACTGCCACTTCAGCTCTGTGGCCTACGTTCTTCGTCGGATCTCCTCATTTCGAATCATATCCCTCAAAGAATCCCCTAACATAGTCCTCTCCATAACTCGCTGAGCGAATAGAAACTTGTTAATCAGGCCCACCGTCTCTTAACTATCCAGGCTAATGCCACCAATTTCATCCTCAGGGCAGCCCTGACCGTGGCGCTGCTCGTTACAGTTGGCTACAACCTGAGCGACGGCTCCGGTGACTCAGACAACCGCACCGAAGTCAAAGTGCCTGCGACCGTCATCCCTGGTGTTCCAGCAGAAAACCTGACCGCAGTGTCTCCAGAGTTGAGGCCCATGCTTACAATGAAGTGGCCTTTAGAAGGTTATTATTTAATTCAGATAATAAATACATCCATAGTGTTAGTAAATCACAGAATGACTTAATATCTAGTTACTTCATAGTAAAAGCCTTAATACTACTTCATCATCATCAGGTCATTTGTGTCTCCACTACAGGAGCACAACCCTCTCTCATCTGCTGGAGACAGACGGAGGATATGGCCTACACTCCCCGTGCTGGCCAGACGGGTTAGGGAGGCCTGATTTTTTATAATGTGTTCCCTTAGTCGCCTTGTGCGACGTCCACGGGAAGAGTTGGAGTGGTCCTATTCTACTCTACCGGAAACCACACGACAAAGTAATACTACTTATGTTAGTAAAATAAAAAGTCAGTTTCTTAGAAATATGTTTCTACAGCGCCACACAGTGTCTGACGATGGTGGCGATGGTCTGATGACTTTGCACACAAATTCAAAAACAAAAATTAAAAAATCCAGCGAGGTAATAGCGCCAGCGTCCTACGGACTATGCCTCACCACGAGGGGTTGGACGGCGTACACATGTTGTAAATAATTGATGTTCTTATAATTACTGTATTTTTAAACTTTCTGCATTGTTTATCCATAATTTTAATCAAAAAATTGTGCAACAAAGAATTTATAATATTCGGTGTTGTAGGTAGTTATAAGAAAGAGTTCAAACCAAATGACTAGTAATTATTGACGTTTCATTAAAATAAACTGGTTTCCAATTAGCGGTCATTAATGATGGACATTTAGTTTTCAACCGTTTCGTCCACATGTCTCAACAATGACATAGCACTATTCTGCTTTGATATCCTATCGTTTAGTATATTTTACCAATAATACAGCAAAACATCCTATATTTACCATCATCATTTAAAAAAAACACTTGCAGACAAAAAAAATTAAGAGCATTCTTCTTCTCTGACGTTCCCTGAGGATTGCAGCCGTATACACCTTATATTTACCATCAAAATTAAAAAAAAACTTGCAGACAAAAAAAATTAAGAGCATTCTTCTTCTCAGTCATTGTCTGTGGAATGCGAAATGGGCCTCCACGCATAGCGGTCATTGGCCAGTCGCACCGCTACATATAAGGATCCGCCAGCCAACCTCCTCACCGGGTCTGACCTCGTCCTCTGACACGCCTGCCCTCCACTTGTCCCAGGATGATGAGCTTCTCCAAGGTCGTGCTTGGGAGACCGCACAATGTGACCGAAGAAGCTTAGGGTCTTTTCACTGCAGATAGTTGACAACCGTTTCGTTACATTAAGAGTCATCATCAGGTTATTTTTGTCTCCACTGCAGGAGCACAACCCTCTCTCATCTGCCGGAGACAGACGGAGGATTTGGCCTACACTCCCCACGCTGGCCAGACGGATTGGGGAGGCCTGATTGATGTTTTATAATGTATTCCCTCGACATCCACGGGAAGAGTTGGAGCGGTCCTATTCTACTGTACTGGAAACCACACGGCATAACATTAAGAGTGAAATTTTCGAATGATTTTTTTTACAATAAAGTCCATTCATCCAAATATCTATCACTTCCACCAGGCCGACCACCTTCCCCCTGGGCAGGCCAGCTCCCCACCGCTGACAATATCACCACAGCAGTCAAGCACGGGAAGGATGCTCTCCAGAAGCGGACAGCCCTGGAGAGGACCAGGAAACCTCTGGACATGGACACTCCGGCCAGCAGGGCGCAGAGAGCAGCCGCTACTGGTGCCGACGTGAAGCCCCTGGCTGATGCAGCGTATGCTGCTGAGCAGGCCACGAGGGCGCTTGTTAATGGGTAAGTCAATAAATATAAAATAATCTTAAAAATGTGTCGAGTGGTTCCCGGCTCAGAATAGGGCCACCCCCAATCGTCCCGTGGGTGTCGTCAAGGTGACTAAGGTATTACACCAGGGACGAGAGCAGCGTTATCCTGTGTATATAAATTTTATTACTGCGATCACCAATAAAATGTTTGGATGTTTGGTACTCAATCACGCTTCAACCACTGAACGGATCGTGATGAAACTTGGCACACAAATAGATTAGGTCCTGGAATAGAATAGTTATATCCCGAAAAAACTTCCCATTCCTACGGGAAATACATAATAATTTGTAATGTTAGGTTATCCACGCAGACGAAGTCGCGGGCAACAGCTAGTATTACTTAAATACAGACGCTTGTCTCATTCCAAATTAGGATTTTCTCCTGTGCTATGGGAGTTAAACAAGGATAGGAGATTCACAAATAACTTAGACATCGAGTTTCAGACGCTACATAAGTAAAATTTAAATATATTATACAGTTTGCCGTGTGGTTTCCGGTAGAGTAGAATAGGACCACTCCAACTCTTCCCATGGATGTCATACAAATCAACCAGGCCTCCCCAACCCGTCTGGCCAGCGCGGGGAGTGTAGGCCAAATCCTCCGTCTGTCTCCCGCAGATGAGAGGGTTGTGCTCCTGCAGTGGAGACCAAAATAACCCGATGATGATACAGTCTCTAGAATTCAATGCCAATACATTCTTTTGGATACATGGACTCCACGGTAACCCTGTTTTCGTATGCATTCCACGGTATCGTGGACTGTGAACGTATTATACCACCAATTTCTTTTTTCAGTAGGATATTCTTTTAAAACCTTATACATTATGGCAACCGCTAGCTAGCCGCTAGCTAGCGACACGTCTAGAACAAGAACGAAACCCGAAAACCCAAGAAAAATGTGTTTTTATTTACATGAGTAACAGTTGTATTCAAATACTTCTGTCATTTACGCAGATGGTCTATTTTACTGTGCACGCCGTTATAAATGATCTCAATGCATTCGGAGACGAAGATATAGGTCGGCTTCCTGTCTATTAGCTCAATTGATCTCGTCTTGGCTATAATAAACAGTCAAAGACTATCCCGGTTACTATTTCCTAATGGGATTGGATGCACAAAACATGATATACATTTAGTAATTAGACTTAGACTCTTATGAACAGTCTGAGTAGCGAATTCTCCCAAATGGCAAATTACTCACACCATTGTGACACCATACGTAAAGTCACAGCGCTCTTAAAGAAATTTTACTGCACTTCACAAGTAGAATTCAAACCCTTGCCCACTACTTTCGAAGGGGCAGGATATTCTCGTAACGGCAGCTAGGAGCGGGGCGGCGAGAAGCTAGAACAAATGTACAAAAATGTTAGCAGCACGCCACGAGGCACCGCAATCAGCGGCCAACCCTCGGCCTGCCGAAACCGCGCCGCTCACCGCGACGCGTCCCGCTAAGCCAAAAGTCGTGGCCTAGCGGTAAGGGTTGGACTCCACTGTAGCGCGCTGTGCTGCACTTGGCCTGTACAAATCTCATGTTTTGTATGGCATTTCTACCGTATGCGATCGCATCCACCTTTCGTATCGGTTTATTTGTGACTAGCTGTGCCCGCGGCTCCGCTCGCGTGGACTACAGGATCCGCTCCAATTCCCACTTCCGCTCCCTATCCCACTTCCAGGTCCAGGTCCAGGTCCAGGTCCAGGTCCAGGTCCAGGTCCAGGTCCAGGTCCAGGTCCAGGTCCAGGTCCAGGTCCAGGTCCAGGTCCAGGTCCAGGTCCAGGTCCAGGTCCAGGTCCAGGCCCAGGCCCAGGTCCAATTCCAGGCCCAGACCCAGACCCAGGTCCAGATCCTCAACTCTCCCCTCAGCTCTCCCCTCAGCTCTCCCCTCAACTCTCCCCTCAAACCTCTTTCCCTCGTCTCTCCAAATGTAGTCCTCGTAACTAATCCATCGCAATCCAAATTCCGACCAACATTACTTTGTTGCATACGTATACCACAAATTCATCGTAATCGGTTAATTCAGTCAAAAGTTATGCGAATTTTCAAACACTCAAATTAAACTGGTACCACACCCGCTCCCGCTACCGCTCACGAATTCAGTCGAACATTTACACCCTACATTCTTCGCAGTGTATCGTCCAGGTCCAGGTCTAGGTCCAGGTGACCTCGGCTCGCGTGAAATACAGAATCGCTCCCACTCCCGCTTCAGCTTCCGCTCCCGCTTCCGCTCCTGCTCCGGTCCCGCTCCCGCTCCGCTTCCGCTCCCGCTTCCGCTTCCGCTCCCGCTTCCGCTCCCGCTTCCGCTTCCGCTCCCGCTTCCGCTCCCGCTTCCGATCCCGCTTCCGCTCCCGCTTCCGCTCCCTCACCCATTCCCCTTTTCCCACGCCCACGCCCACTCGCACTCCAATTCCCACCCGCAGCTCCAAATGTAATCCAAACTCATCGGAATCTAAATAGTACGGAAATATTATCTGCAATATATTGCACACTAACCTTACCTACTAATGTATTTGAAAACTAAAAATGTCTATAACTGTTGATTGAGTAAGCCGATTGCGATGAAATAAAGCCTATATGTTACACCAAATTAAGCCCCATGTTACTGTGAAAAGTCCATCAAAGTCCGATCAGTAGTTTTTAAGTGATGCGTGCACAAACTCACAGACAAACAGACAAACAGATAAACATTTCAAAAATGATCGAAATGTGTTCTGTTGCTTATCCTTAGACCCCCCCCCCCCCTTTTTTTTGCAAATATCTTCAATGTACAGACACGCGTAGTTTACGATTTTATTTATAAGATGGAGGAAATTTTGCTCGGAATTTGTATGACGCTCAACCTTAACTTAGACCGATCGATCGGTACCGATGTAACTCAATCCGGGGCAGAAACCGCGACACCCAATCCGGGAACTAGTTTGGCTTCATTTCGCATCGCTGCCGCGCTCGGCTACTCGACCGAAAACTTGTATAAGGGCCTCAAATTGAAGCTGTTAAAGTTAACTTTGAGCATATAGGTACAAATATGTATAATTTGTTTTATGTTTGATGGGAGGGAGGGAGGCGCTACAGATAAAAGATCTCCTCCAGCTCTGCAGAGTTATTGATGATTCCGAGAACGCTCGATGTTTTTAGCAATTATCCCAAGCCATCCCGTACCTTGAAATATATTAGAAGGGTTTCTACTGTCTCTACTGTTGCATGATTTCCGTTTGAAATGAATACGAGTCCGACATCACTACGACTCCGTCCTTACTTTGTCTGTAGACGAACAGTGGAGCTGCACAGGCTCCTCCTGTTTCTCCTCCTGCTCCTCCAGGCATCAGGGAACAGAGGACGTCCCACGAATCGGTCCCAATAGCCCCGAATCTGGTAGCACCAGCTTGTGAAGTAACAAGCACCCTCACCACCCTGTGCCGTGTGGTTTCCGGTAGAGTAGAATAGGACCACTCCAACTCTTCCCGTGGATGTCGTACAAGGCGACTGAGGGAATACATTATAAAACATCGATCAGGCCTCCCCAACCCGTCTGGCCAGCGCGGGTAGTGTAGGCCAAATCCTCCGTCTGTCTCCGGCAGATGAAAGAGGGTTTTGCTCCTGCAGTGGAGACAAAACTAACCTGATGATGATGAAGCACCCTAAACATACTAGATCAGATTTACGTCCTTAACTATATTTTTGAAGGCTTTAAGGAAGGAATAGATGATAATTGTATGATATTCTTTATTGCACAAATTTTAAAAGTAAATACAGTTACAAATTTTGTGTACAAAGGCGAGCTTATCTCTAAAAGAGATCTCTTCCAGCCAACCTTACAGGGTGTGAGACAAGGCACTAAGAGCGAGTACCTAGTTACGCAGAAATGCCCCACACTTAGGATATTTTTCGATACAACCCAACCTAATCTTCAATCGAATGTTATGCTCAAGAATTGATGCCGATATTACATAAAAAAGTATAAAACTAGGCTAAGTTTTATAATTAAAAAGAGTAGTCTGACATCTTATGTCCTAGGGACTGTGTTCAATTTATAAACACGCAGTTAAACATTTCCTGGGCCCATTATCTGCGTTACTCATGAGTCCTATGAAGAGATCCGATAAGTCCCCAACATAACCGAAAGAATTACATTTACTACTTGTGCTAAAGCAGAAGGGCAGTGTTGAGGATGGTGAGGGCTGCAGAGCAGATTCTAGGTATTTGGAAATAAAATATCACCACTTTTTCTGACAATATAATAAGAACACAAAAACACTAAATTTGAAAAAAAGTATAATCAGAATATAAAAACAGCCAGCAATAAAAAAGGTCAGCTCGCTAACAGGCAGAAAACCTGCAGCAGAACAGATCAGATGAATGACTGACTGGAGAGAAAATCCAAGAAAGCTGCTCGATTGTGTAGAAAAACAAGCGTTCTATAGGAACAAATGCATATGGTACTATCATAGACGGTCAACTGTAGAGCCTGAGCAGAGGACAGCGACACGATTAAGCACTTGATATGTGAATGCAATGAACTATCTGTAAGGCGAATGAGTGTTCTGGTTAAAGCTTACCCTGAACGCAAGTAGGTACTACAAGCATAATCATAATAACTTTTATGTAGTGGAAAGAAGTTGACACAAAAGATCCTCTAAGATCGACGTGTCGCCAGGTACTATCCTGCTGTATATATAGCAAGATAGGATACTGAGGAGATAAAGACTGGCTGATAATAACAACGAAATTAATGTTTAACTTTCGTACCAGTTTTAACTAATCTAATACGTTGAACTAGCGGGAAATGTCATTTTAGTTACACTCCACTTATTCTCAGCCACAGTAGAGTAGGGGATATTGAATTTCTTCGTATACGATCCTTCTTATACCTTATCCAGCGAAGCAGTTGGCTACCTAGTATCAACGATCTCTGTGTACTACTAGATGGAGCATTCCAAACAATCGCTCTGTTCCACGCAACTGCGGCTTAAATAGCGTTGACATTGTAATTTAAATTCATATAAGTATTAAGTTTAATTTGTAATGTGTAACATTTGCATGCTATTATATGGATGGCTAAATAGGCATGATCTACCAGCTGCTAGTTATAAGATCTGACATTTGTACCCTATTTATGCAAATAAATATTCTATCATATTCAATATTTAGTAAATAATTAAATGTTCTGCGTAGTAACTGCACAAGTTTCATTGTGAATGTAACCGAGTTGCGGCTCTTTGCGTGGAACAGAGCGATTGTTTGGAACGCTCCATCTAGTAGTGCATAGAGATCGTTGGCTAGTATGGAAATTTTCGACTCAATAATTTAGAGCAGATGTTTTAATACGACCTGTTATAATCAGAAAAAAGTAGATAGACGTTCATGAATAAGTTGATAAAGAATTGAACTGAACTTCTCTTTCCAGGACCGACACCTCAGCGCGCGAAGGCGGAGTGGGGCTAGGTCCCCCTACCAACGGCTCGTTCCCCGAGCCCCCCTACTGCCGGACACCCCCTGCATGCGCCCCCTCCAAGTACAGGAGCCAGGACGGCAGCTGTAACAACCTGGAGAACCCGCTAAGGTGGGGTGTCTCACAGACGCCGTTCAGAAGAGTGTTGCCGGCTGATTATGGGGATGGTATGTTATATATAAGTTGAATATGCCCTATAATAAAGATACCTCTTTATTATAAGATACCATTTATGTCCAAGGGACTAAAAGCAGTAGGTAGATAATACCGGTTAATACCACCATTATTATACTGTACCGAAAAACATCACAGTCGCTGATGTGGTCGCTGCAAGATGCAGTGAGTGGAAAGCGGGCTAGAGGGTATAGCGCCGGCATGCATCGTGTAGAACGTATCATCATCAGCTGAAATACGTCCACTGCTGAACATAAGCTTTAATACAGAATGTCACTTTTGGTGGGCGGTCCATTAGAGGATTTTCCATAATCACCACGCTTGACAGCGTGATCGCAGTAATGAGTTTAATATACACAGTAGAATGCTACTGCCCGTTCCTGGTGCAATCCCTTAGTCCCCTTAACGTCACCCCACGGGTGTATAGTGTATACAGGTATACATCTATGTATATAGATGCTGTATAGAGTGCTGATGATGAGATTCATTAAGTCCGAAGAAGCGAAATGATATTTGACCCATCTTTATCTCCAACTGAAAAGTCAATGACTTCCTTGTCAGGACATGAAATATTTCATTTATTAACAGATTTTACGTTATTCTAGGCAGGAAAATATATACCATATCATACTCATACTCAATGCTCCGCAGGGATTTAATCAGGTGCTCTGAGAAAAAAATAAGTAGCCTACAACTGATTCAGTAGCCGGCCACATTATTAAGTATTACTTAATAATGTGGCCGGCTACAGAATCAGTTGTAGGCGACACCATTTATAATGGGGGCGGCTACTTATGTAATAGTGGTATATTTTTATCCTTACGTAAGTAGGAGGGCTATTTATTTTTTTCTCAGTGTGGTTTCGGAGTCAAGGGTCGTGACATGCAGAGCCGGATCTAGCTATTTAGCCGCTCCGGGCAAAGATAATTTTCGCCGCCCTTTACGTACACTAAAACCATATAAGTCAAGAGCTTGTAATGTTAGTGGATGTTAAGTATATAAGTACATCCTACTAATGTTATAAACGCGAAAGTTTGTAAGTATGGATGGATGTTTGTTACTCAATCACGTAAAAACTACTGAATGGATTTTAATGAAACTTTACAATAATATAGCTTATACATCAGAATAACACATAGGCTACAATTTATAAAGATATTGTGTGAATTGTCCAAAATATCAAGTATGTAGGAAAAAATCTACCATCTGCGAGCTATTCTGGCGTGCGCTGCCAAAACCGCTAAAGTTACACATATGTAATGCATGATGGAAATGTTTACCTTAAATAGTCCTACAAAAAAGCTACTCGAAATACTAATCGTGCGCAGACGAAGTCGCGGGCATCGTATAATTACAATTCTCAACATCCAACCTGCCTGTTCTGGTCTGCAGCTGAGTGAGGACTGTTGTTTTGAATAAATAATTGCCAAATTGTATGAAAACTTTTATTGACCACTTGTCGGTACAGAGAGAGCGGCGAGAAGGGAAGTACTTAGGTGGTAAATGTTGACATCTACTATTTTAAAAATGTTCATTATTAATGTTGCCAACACTGCCAACCTGGGTGATGGCTAGGTTGGAAGACAGAAATAAGTCAATTTTGCCGCCCCACATTTTTTTCCGCTCTAGGGAAATGCCCGGCTTGCCCCCCACCCTAGCCGTGGGGATCTTCCGTCTCTATTCCCATCAAGACGCCTCAACGGCCATCGGTTCTGCGGCCGATGTGGCCTGCCCGACTTTAAATTATGTGTCAGTAGTATCCTCCTACTTTGGATGTTTGGATATTTGTTACTCAATCACGCTTCAACCACTCGACGGATCGGGATGAAACTTGGCACACATATAGGTTAGTTCCTGGAATATGACATAGGATAGTTTTTACCCCAAAAAAACATCCCGTTTCTACGGGAAATACATAATAATTTGTAATAGTATCTTATATTTATCAACTTTATCAATAATTCCAGGTATAAGCTCGCCTCGCACTGGCGTCAACGGGTCGGCGCTGCCGAGCGCTCGTGACGTCAGCGTCACCGTGCACCGGCCGAGCTACGACCACAACACGGTCTTCACCGTCATGCTGGCCGTGTGGGGACAGTTCATAGACCACGACATCACTGCCACCGCTCTCAGCAAAGGTACGACGTTGGTACAGTCTTCCCTTCCAACGTGGAAGCATATTGTCAGTCTTCAAGCAGGAAAGGTATTGATCTGACTAGTTAACAGATCCTATGCTGGTCAAGACATGAAGAGCATATCCATAATTCGTGATCTCCAAAGTCCAAGGCATGGTGTGGGGTCTGCGTAAGGTGACTGAATACGTAGAACCGAAGATCGAGTCCATAGAGCACCTTGGGAGACTAACGACCAGCATCTTACTGATACAGGCTGTAGATGGGGATGAAGTCAATTCTCGAAGTCCGCTATCTCAACAAACAAAGTCTCCTTGTCAAATTTCAGGAGAGAACAACAGCGCCCTCTCATGCTGTGATTCATCACAACCGTCGCATCCAGAATGTTTCCCGGTTCAGCTCGACAAGGAGGACCCCTTCTATCAGTCCTATAACGTAACCTGTATGGAATTCGTACGATCCGCGCCTGCTCCCATCTGCCACTTTGGTAAGTAATTGAGCCCTTATGCGATCCTGGTACAAAGTCATTCTTGTGCACCAAAAACAGCTTACCCTTCAAGAAGGCCGTGGCCTCTAAAATAAATAAGCAACTTCGTTATCTTTCAGGTCCTCGTGAGCAAATGAACCAGGCCTCAGCATTCCTAGACGGGTCCGTAGTCTACGGCTATACGAAGAACAGGACAGCTCGTCTACGAAGCGGCTTAGGAGGTCTGCTGCGAATGATGAAGCTCGGATCCAGAGAGCTGCTGCCCCCATCGACAGATCCGAATGATGGATGCAATACCCTGGAGATGAATGCGAAAGGACGGTACTGCTTTGAGACTGGTGAGAAGGCTTTTATGGTTATCACGAGCGCTCTTCATAACGCTATCACCATCTCATGATGGTTCAGAACCCTGAGTACTAACATTTTCTCTAATATTAGCTATTACATTAGCTCTAAGTGCTCAAACTAAATCTAGCAGTTTTTTTACGGATGAGGTGGCAAACAGACGGTCAGTCCACCTGGTGGCTTGCCACTTGCCTGGGTCACTGTCCTGCACCAATTGTCCAGTTATTCAACTGTCCTCCTAACGAGCACAGTACATTAGAGTGTTCAAGTTACTGTGTAGTTCTGGATGACTGCTTGCTGAAGTTAAGTTGCCCGAATAGTTTTCAGATTCCTTTAGTTTTGATGCACTTCGCACAGGAATTGCTAACGAAACGAAGTGTAAGGTTAATTAGACGATCGATCAAAGAAAGCTGTTTTCTGCCAAAAGTATGCAAGAGGTAACCGTAAGTGTCCAAAGTGCCTTGCCACCCTGGAGAATATATTAGAATGCTTCATATGCCTTTATTTACCTACACTAGCTTTCCTACCCTTCAAACCAGGACACAAAAACTGTTTAGAGATAGATTTCTATCTCTAAACAGTTTTCTATCTCTAAACAATTGGAAATTATTAGGTTGAACAATATATTAATATATATGTTATTATTGTTATTATATGTTATAATATGTTAATCTAAATAGATTAGGAGTGGTGACCATCCAGATCGATCCTGCACTAGAATCCTACCACTGCTTTCACTCTCTGAAAATATCCGCTACACTTTGTTCAACCTAATAATTTCCAATTCTTTGGATTGAATGTATTCGCCTTCGCCAATAAACAAGACACATTTTTCAGGCGATGACCGCGCGAATGAGAACCTTCACCTCACAACAATGCACCTGATCTGGGCACGCCAACACAACCGGCTGGCTTCCATTCTGCGCAATCTCAACCCCGCCTGGAACGACGAGATTCTTTACCAGGAAACCAGAAAGATAGTGGGAGCTCAAATGCAGCATATAACGTATTCCGAGTTCCTGCCCGCTGTACTTGGTAAGACTTCTACGATCTTGACGCTTGAATGTTTTTAACGGGCTAGAGGCCTAATTTAATGGTTTTCATCATCAGGTTATTTTTGTCTCCACTGCAGGAGCATAACCCTCTCTCATCTGCTGGAGACAGACGGAGGATTTGGCCTACATTCCTGGCGCTGGCCAGACGGGTTGGGGAGGCCTGATTGATGTTTTATAATGTATTTAATGGTTTTACTTAGCTTTTATCATCACGTAATCGTCGCTTTGTTCCAGGAAATGATGTAGTGTGGGCCCTGAACCTTACCGTCAAAAGTGACGGTTACTCGGATGTGTACAACTCTATGGTAGACCCCTCCATCGCCAACCACTTCTCAGCGGCAGCGTTTAGATTCGCCCATACATTATTACCGGTAAGAACTAGATGCGAAGTAGGTTCTAGATGCTTGCTCTGCCAACCCATTACTGTGATGCATAACCCGTTTTCCTGTCGAATAAGAAACGTCTCCATAAAGGTTAGCTCATTGCGCGAGTCTCCCTATTCATCCGGCTCTCATGTAAGCGTTGTGATTCTACAGCCGCTGTAAAACATCTGTCAATGTGCGGTAGCCACTGTTGATGATGACGCTTTACCAATATCATCATCAGGTTATTTTTGTTTTCACTGCAGGAGCATAACCCTCTCTCATCTGCCGGAGACAGACGGAGGATTCGGCCTACACTCCCCGCGCTGGCTCCCCGGGTTGGGGAGGCCTGATTGATGTTTTATAATGTATTCCCTTAGTCGCCTTGTGCGACATCCACGGGAAGAGTTGGAGTGGTCCTATTCTACTCTACCGGAAACCACACGGCACCAACCAACCAATCCTTAATTATGTTAGTGCAGAATACTTACTTAAATATAATACTAGTATTTCCTGTATCCGTATCAGATTCTTGTTCGACTTACAGATATTGACAACATAGAAAGATATGAACTGAAAAATTATATAGTCTCATCACATCACTACATAGCCTCAGCTTGCCACAGACCTGCATAGCCTCAAAATGTTTGTTTTACATACGTTTTACAATGTCTTCTCCAGTTTATAATATATGTCGTAGGTTCCTGGTTCCGCCGAAAATGTGGGCTCCCAAATTGAGTTTAACGCCGTTACAAAGTTAACACGTTACTGGCTTAAGTGACACTACATGAAATTACACTACATCAACAAGTAACGATTTTAGAATGCAGACGATCCGTCCGTGTAGTGCCTGCGCACCACACGCGTATCGAGCAAACCCTGTCTCGAGTCTGCGTCTACGCCAGTCCTACCCAGCGCGTGCTCGCGACGATCGCCGAACCAAGCCGAACGGCGCGCCGAACACACACTGTGCCTCCAAATCAGCTCCTCTTTTATTATTTCGCCGACATATATATTCTCCATGTTATCCTTCATAGAAAAACCTGTAGTATACTGATTAGTTATTTCTGTCACCTTTGCTCTTGCTCCAGGGTCTGATCCGCAGCGCAGACTTGAACAACGGCTCCATCAACTACGTACAGCTGCACGAGATGCTGTTCAACCCTTACTTACTGTACGACGACAACGGCCCTAAGGGAGCTGTCAACTCAGCCATGTGTACCGCTGTGCATAACGTTGATCCTCACGTGACCTCAGAGGTAAGAGTTTGATCATCAAGGCCATTATACGAAAAGAGACAGTATTTCCAACTCACTAAAGTAGTCGCAAGTTACAGTTATAAGTATTTGGTCAACTCGGTCGTGGCCTATGATGGCGGAAGGTTTACGGCGAGTTCAGCAGTTCCCAAGTATTTCTATATAGACCAAAGAAACGTGGAAGAGAATCTGAATGTCCTAAGAACAGAACGTATATTACATTAAAATTATAAATTTCTCTTCTTTCACCTGCAATACTCTGTCGCTATGTCTTTCTTATTTTCCTTCTGAAAGGTTGCCTGGAAGAGATCGCTTTAAGCGATAAGGCCGCCTTTGTACACTTTCCAAAAATCTGTACCTATTTTATTGTTATCCTTAATTTGTGTGCAATAAAGAGTTTATCTATCTACATGATATGTATCTTCTATAAGGAATTATCCCAGTGAATTTATGTACATTTCCTGCAATTCGGTCCATACCACCTCGAGGGTAGTATGTACTGGCTTGAATTTATACAAGGACCAGAAAGTTAGGACGCCGTTAAACGAAACTGAACTTCTACGGGAACAAACATGGCACTGAATGAGTTCACTGAACCACATCGGCGTTGGCCAAAGAGGCATCCTATTCACTTACATTGTGTCAGATGCGTACAATTATAAAAAAATCATAAAATGTTGCCTACATTCCAGCTAAGTAACCATCTCTTCGAGAAGCCAGCAACCAGCAACTCCTCAACCGCCAAGAAGCCTTGCGGTCTCGACCTGGTCTCCCTTAACATCCAACGGGGCAGGGACCACGGTCTGCCACCCTACCCAGCCTGGAGGGAGCATTGCGGGCTGTCCAGGCCTAAGAACTTCTCAGATCTGAACGGGGTTTTTGATGAACTGTCGATGAGTAGGATCCACAAGATTTACAGGTAAGCTCATATTTAAGAAACTACAATGGCCCAAATACATCCGTTTTAAGTGAAGATCTACTTCGTACTGGTCGTTTGTGTATCATAATCTGAATAGAGAGTAGAATGTTTAAACTATTTATAGGAGCCGTGGTAGCCGGTTGGTTGTGCACTCGCCTCACGTTCATAAGGCCCTGGTACAAACCCCGCCGAAACTTAAGTACGGTTAATAATATATAATTTATAATACCACATGCTTTTCGGTGAAGGAAAACATCGTAAGGAAACCTGCATACGCCGAAGAAGAAATTCTGAGGCATATGTGAAGTCCACCAAATCGGCTTGGGGCACCGTTGGTGGACAAGGGTTTGGCACAAAAGATCCTGAAGGGTCGAAGTGTCGCCAGATCTTCCTGGCCCCCTAAGAAGATAAGATAAGAAGAAACTATTTATATCTGGCGTCCGAAGAGTATAGAGATCACGTGCTTTGGGAATGCGGACTGTACGAGGAAGAACGCCGTAAGAACTCGATAGAACGCAGGCGGGACCAGTTTACTTCGCGGATCTCGTGAGTTCGGAGGCGAACTTCGCGCGACTAAGAGAATTCGCGAGGGCCTGGCGTAAGCGGAGAAGACTAATTGAGCTGCCTGATGACAACGAAATAAATAAACGCCCCGTAAGGAAGAAAATTCATAATTATAATGTCAAATATATGTACTTGTAATGGATTGGCCCGTATAACCGCGAGGTTGGGAGGCCAAAAGGAGTTACCTAAGTTTGTTATTTATATCTGGCTGTACAGTGATAATTCAAATTCAAAAAAATTATTTCAGACATCCATGTTTTTGTTAGTAGAATCTGATAAATCTACTCACGTGTCAAAACTTGTTGCGGGAAATCTAAGAAAAAAAAAAAAAAACTCCGATTTTCCAGCAACGTGGATGACATAGATCTGTACACCGGCGCGCTGGCGGAGGACCCCCGGGGCCGGCTGCTGGGGCCCACCATGACCTGCCTCATCGCGGACCAGTTCCTCAGGCTCAAGGTCGGAGATAGGTTCTGGTACGAGACCAGCGATAGCACTGTCGGATTCTCGATAGGTGAGACTATTTCATTCAATGTTATATGAGTTCAGATTAGAAGAGCTCGCCAGGCTCGGAGGAATGTGTCTGATCTGATAGTGTTATTTATACGAGAGTTTAACGATCTCTCCTACCTCACCGTACTTCAATCCCCAAAGTCCTTTAGCCCGGTGCCCCTTGACTCTCTACATATAAATATGTGTTAATTATTTATTTTATTCAACTCTTCGACTTAGGCATTTTAAGGGTTTGTATAGGTAGCAGACGAAGATATTTTTCAATTCGCAAGGCATATGTCTATAAGACTACTACCACAGAAATCCTATCTAGATAGAATGGTGAAGTAGGCGCGACAAGCGTGCCAAGCATTTGCAATATATTGCAAAAACTATCAAGCGCTTACTTGTATGATGTCGAGTTATAGTCGGGTATATATTGCGCGGTTTCTAACTGCATATCCGTGTGGTTTAGCCGTGTGGTTTCCGGTAGAGTAGAATAGGACCACTCCAACTCTTCCCGTAGATGTCGTACAAGGCGACTGAGGGAATACATTATAAAACATCAATCAGGCCTCCCCAACCCGTCTGGCCAGCACGGGGAGTGTAGGCCAAATCCTCCGTCTGTCTCCGGCAGATGAGAGAGGGTTGTGCTCCTGCAGTGGAGACAAAAATAACCTTAAGATAATGAAATGCATAACTGTTATTAGAAACTAGAAACGTGACAGCGAGTCAAAAAGGGTGCGCGGGAGTAAAAGTAGTGTAGAAGTAAACAAGTGATGTACCTTTTCTACCTATATCAATTTCATTTTTATTACTACACTACAATACCAGCCTCATGGTTATGTGAATGGGAGAGCACTGGTACTTAATCAGGCTTCGGTGTGCCCTTCCTGACACCGAAGCACATTATCTCGTCGCCAGTCGGGTTTTCCCTCACCTCCCTTTGCTGTTTCACTGTGTTTCAGAGCAACTGACTGAAATCCGCCAGACGACCCTAGCCGGGGTCATCTGCGCCAACGAAGGCCTGCTGGACCAGGCCCAGCCGAGGGTCATGGAGGCCATCAGCGGCACCAACCCGCTCGTGGACTGCAAGGACTTGCCGCAGCCGGACTTCAAACACTGGAAGCAGACCACCAACAAATAAAAACCGCTCTAGCTTATAGCTTAGGATTTATGATTTCTCATTCTCTTTTCTTTATTGCACAAATTTTAAAAGTAAATACAGTTACAAATTTTGTAAAGGCGAGCTTATCTCTAAAAGAGATCTCTTCCAGCCAACCTTACAGGGTGTGAGACAAGGCACTAAATGACCGTCTCGAATGACCTCGAATGACCGTCGGCAGTTTATTCCACATCTTCGCCGCTCGGACAGTAAAGGAATTGAAAAAGAATTTGGTGTTGGATTTGGGATAGGTGATACTTGTATCAAAGAGGATATTAAGTATATGTCGTTCAATTCAGGATGGCACACCTTGCACACGGTCGGTGAGCGCTGGACCCGGTGAGTAAATGCTAATAAGAGGCGTGCCGATGCCGTCGTGAATTGAACGATGTCTACATATCGACAGTGGAAATACGCTAATAAGTCGAAAAATACAACTATCTGGCAAAATAGAAGGACTGGATAATTTATTGTTTTTGAAGGCATTCTGACGGGTCTTTTTTTCCGAATTCTCATACAAAATTAAATACAGTTTTTTTTTTGTTTTAAAGAAGCTTTTAACAGTCATCATCATCTATCATCCCCTAGACGTCCACTGCTGGACATAGGCCTTCCCCAATGAACACCATCACACCCGGTCCTCCGCCCTCCGCATCCAGTCGCTTCCAGACACCTTCTTGATTTTGGAAAACTAATGACATCTAATGGTATTTCTATAAAATTCCCAAAATGGCACTTCAGCGGTTTTCACCTTCCTCTATCTTCGATAACCTACCATTTTCTCGGGCATAATATCTTCTACCCAAATGTTGTCTGGAAGAAATCGCTTGAAGCGATAAGACCGCATACATTGTGCTATTTTAACTTCAAAAAATTATAATTGTATTTGTTTGTGCAATAAAGTGTATTGTATTTTGGTATTTAGTACTTCAATCACAGGCACGTACACAGAAACCATCAAGATAGAATGGTGAAGTAGACGCGAGACGCGTGCCATCCATTTGCAATATATTGCATAAACTATCAAACGCTTACTCGTTTTGCGTTGAGTTAAGGTCGGCTAAACATCGACCGAAAATCTGCAAAAATGTCATATTGCGCGGTTTCTAACTGCATAATTGTATATCCTCAATAGAAACGTGACCGTGAGGCATAAAGAGTGCTCGAGGGTGCGCGCTGTGTCTGAAAATCGGCACGCGCATAACTGAAGTAAACAAATGTCTTAACCGTTCTGTTTAATTCTTACTAAAATATAATTGGTAGGTAATTGTATATTTTTTCGCACCGCTAATTTTGTTCGGTTGCGATCTTGCTTGGATGTGTGTGACGCGCCAGTCGCTCGTCCTGCGCCCACCTAGCTATACGAACGTTTCGTATTTAGCACCTAATTAAACGTGGATATCTCCCGGGAGCCGTGCTTTCGTGTTGTCCTCAACTTGAAGAACTATAAGACTTGTCCAATTGTGAGAGACTGTTATGTGCCGTGCCATACTCGTGCCACGCCCAGCTTCTTCCCGCCGTGCGTGATCCTGGAGCTGCAGTCTACCATCCAGATAGATGGTACACTGTCAAGGTTAGTGGTGCTCTCTTACTTACCAATTTGGGCAAGGATTCTTCATACCTTTTACTTATTCAATTTACACCTATATACAGTCCACTTATTATAATTAAAACCAGCCTATATTTTGTTGTGACGAAACGCAACAATTTTTTTGGTCCATCGACCCAAGGATCCAGTTAAATTAATCCAGTTATTTTGGTCCATCAATTCCAGTTAACCAATATTTTGGTCCATAAATCTCACATTCTAGCATTTGGTTAGTCCATCTTGGTTCCAAACGACTGTTTTGATCAATAGACCTTCCATATCTGGTTAAATTATTTATTTATTTGGTTTACATTTTAGTCCGTGACAAAATAAACCAATATTCTTACAATAAACGTATAAAGACGTTCTTTATACAGTTTTTAAATTTGTAGTGTCATTTAGTTATTTCTTATAACAATATTATATTCACTACACATTTACACATATATACTTGTCGTACAAATATATATTTTATCTATTTTGTAGCTAATTTGCATACGTTTACGAAATAACTAGTAGTAATATTTTATCAACTACCTGATAATCATGCCTCCTAAAAAAGATCCAGTAGTCATATCACCTGAGTTAACCGTGTTAATCAACAGGAAAGAAAGAATTTATGAACAAATGCAAAATCTTTATGATATGACCAAGGATATTTCCGATTTCGACTCAAGGGAATTATTTCTGTTATATTTTACTGAGGCTGATAATTTACGTCAATCTTTTGAGAGCATTATTTTTGATATTTTTAATTTGGAACTAAAGACTGATCCAAATTCCATTCTTAAAAGTCAAGAGTTAAAGTGTTTTGATGAATTATTCTTTCGTACAAAATTATATGCAAAGAAACTACAACCTAATAGCATTGACGTTAAGGGCGACATTCCCTCGCATACGTCGGTATCTCGACCGCGTCTTCCTAAGTTAGAACTTTATTGTTTTGATGGTAATATTGAAAATTTTACTACCTTTTACGAGACGTTCTGTTCATTGGTACATGACCAACCGAATATTCCGCAGATTGATAAATTTCACTATTTATTGTCCTGTACTAAGGGCTCAGCCTTGAATATCGTGAAAAGTATTCCAATTTCAGCCAACAATTATGATCTTGTATGGCAAAGTTTGCTTGATAAGTATCAAGATAATCGGATGTTAGTCGGTAGATATTTAGACAAAATGTTAAATTTTTTGCCACTTAATAAAGAGTCGTCCACTCACTTAAATATGTTTATAGAAACTTTTGACCACTCATACAAGGCGATCCAAGCATTAAAAATAGAAGATTTGAGTAGTTATGTACTCTGTCACATTGCGTTAAGAGCGTTGGATCCGCTTACTCGAAAATCGTTCGAACAAAATATTAACCAAAAATCAATACCTACTTTTTTGCAACTTATGTCATTCGTACATAACCAAGTGAAGGTTATTGATCATTCGGCATCATATTCTAGTGCATCAAATGTGCAACAAATCAAACGACAGTCGCCTGATAGTAGGCAGACTACTAAGTCGGACAAAATTAATACAACAAAAAATTATTCGCATGCATCTGCTGCACGTTCGAATAAATTATCGTGTTTGCATTGTGGAGAAAATCACATGATTTTCCGTTGCGATCAATTTCGTAAATTGACCAGCGCTCAGCGGGTTAGCCGTGCTAACGCCCTCAAGCTGTGCCATAATTGCCTTAAAAGGGCCAATCACTCAATAGCTGACTGTCCCAGTTTATTTAAATGCGTGATATGTGGGTTTCCTCATAACGTGCTGCTGCATCAAGACCAGGCGCCGCCGCCGTCGGCAGGTTACACTGATATGAAACCTATTTCGCCCGTAGGTACTGCGCCCGCGCTGCCGGCCGAACCGACAGCTACTGTGAATAGTTGCCATGCGTCATCTGTGCATAACAATAACTATGCAGTGATATTGGGAACAGCTGTTGTGCATGTTTTAGATGCGACTAATTCCTATCAAAGTTGCAGAGTATTAATTGATTCTGGTGCTCAATCAAATTTTATTTCAACTAACTGTTTACAACGTTTAGGATTATCTCAGCGTAAATGTCCTTTTAATATTTACGGACTCGCCGGCGAAAGCATAAACAATCACGGCATGACGTCATGCGTTATTAAGCCGCGGCAAGGTAGTGATCCTGCATTCACCATTGATGCAGTTGTTTTACCGAAGATAACTTCTGATCTACCGACTGTAAAACTTTCGGAAGAAGTTATTAATGAATATAAAAATTTATATTTAGCCGATCCACACTTTTATAAAAAGTCACCGATCGATATTATTTTAGCTGGTGACATTTTTCCACATATTTATGATGGGAAAAAATTCATATTTAATCTCGACATGCCGCTCGCGTTGAGTAGTGTGTTTGGTTATGTGGTCACTGGGAGGTTGGCGATGCAATCTTCGAGTGACGTCACAGATGTTAATGTTGTAGCGTCTACAACATCTTTAGTGTCGTACACTACTGAAAACAATCTTCTCAATGACATTCTCAAACGTTTTTGGGAAGTGGAATCTTTGCCGTGCGAAATTCCACTATTAAGTCCACAAGAGGAGATTGCAGAAAAAATGTTTATTGAAAAACATTATCGCGATGAAACTGGTCGTTATGTTTCACCGATTTTATTAAATCCTGACCACGAACCGCTGGGTCAATCGTATGAGCTAGCTCTTCGACGACTCACTCAAGTCGAGCGGCGCCTCGCTCGCTCACCAGACCTTCAAAGGGCGTATTGTGAATTTATGAAGGAGTACGAGTCGTTAGGACACATGGAGCTTTATCAGGGCACCGAGCCTTCAAAATATTTAATTCCGCATCACTGCGTGCTGCGTCCTTCTTCTACTACAACACCTTTACGTGTAGTATATGATGGCTCGGCAAAGACGAGCACTGGAGTGTCGCTAAATGATGCGCTGTTGACTGGACGAAACCTTCACCAAGATGTACTTAAAATTATATCTCGATTTCGTCTGTACGACGTATGCCTTACAGCTGACGTCTCTAAAATGTACAGGAATGTGTTGATAGATCCTTCTGAAAGGAGTTATCAGCACATTCTATGGCGTGACAGTCCACAGCAACCAGTGCGCATATACGAATTAAAAACAAATACGTACGGCCTCCGTAGCGCGCCATACATAGCTGTTCGCACGTTGCACCAGCTGGCTCAAGATTATCCTGACTCTAAAGCTTCTGATGTGCTTCTGCAAGGTTTTTTCGTTGATGACCTGATGTGGTCGTGTCAGTCAATTTCAGAAGCTTGCAAATTGCAAGATGAAATGATGTCACTTCTCAAAAGAGGTGGATTTGACCTACGTAAGTGGGCGAGTAATCGACCTGAGTTACTCACCAGAATGCAAGAAGATCAAGTTTCTGCAATCAATATTCAGGACGATACGTTATCGTCATCTTTAAAGGTCTTAGGTTTGACCTGGTTGCCCTCATGTGATTGTTTTTCATTCAATTATAACATGACGGACGGGAAAGGCACAAAACGATCGGTACTCAAATTACTGGCAAGCATATTTGACCCCGTGGGTTTCATATCTCCATGTACATTTGTCGCGAAGTGCATCATGCAAGACTTGTGGAAATTAAGTCTCGGATGGGATGATCATTTGCCACCAGACCTGTGCCATAAGTGGGACAAATTTATTAAAGATTTGCCGACTTTGTCAAATGTACGTATCGAACGTCATCTATTGATACCAGAGTTTACTGACATACAACTTATAGCCTTTTGTGACGGGTCATCCCGTGGCTATGCTTGTTGTCTGTACCTTCGTAGTGTCGATCGTGAAGGCAATGTCAAAGTTAGGTTGCTGGCCAGCAAATCTAAGGTCGCGCCTATTCAACCCCTGCTTTCAATACCCAGGCTAGAGCTTCTAGCAGCCGTGTTGCTATCTAAACTGGTTGGTTTTGTCGTACAAACCCTACAGGACATAAAGTACACGATATTCGCATTCAGCGACTCGAGTATTGTCCTATCTTGGCTTCAAACGCCACCATATAAATTAAAAACATATGTGGCGAATCGTGTTAGTAAAATAACTGACACAGTGCCGCCGAACTGCTGGTTTCACATAAATAGTGAAAATAACGCAGCCGACATCTGCTCACGCGGTGCGCTGCCCAGTCAGTTCACTGACGTGGCTACTGAGTGGTTTAACGGTCCCGTGTGGCTGTATGAAGACCCTCAAACCTGGCCCACGAGTACATTTTTTATCAATGATGAAAACAAAATTCCAGAGTTGAAATCCAATGTTGACACTTTTAATTTTAACTCGTGTGACAATAAAGGTTTTAATAATGACCTAGAAGAAACATTTAATAAATTTTCTTCGTTCAATAAATTGCAGCGAGTGATGGCATGGTGTCATCGTTTCATTAATAATTTGAAACTGAAAGGTTCAGAACGCCTGTCTGGACCTCTGAAAACTTCAGAACTAAAAACAAGTCATAACACTATTATTCGTGCTATTCAGTCGAATCATTTTGATTCTGAAATTAAAAGTTTAAATAAAACAAGTTACGTAGCCTCTCTACGTAAACTTTCACCCTTCGTTGATACCGATGGTTTCCTCAGGGTGGGGGGTAGGATTGTACAATCTGACCTTCCATACAATACAAAACATCCTGTTTTACTTCCCAAGAAATGTCACACGACAAAATTGATTATTGACTATTTTCACAGACTTTATTTACATGCAGGTCCTCGCACGTTGCAAGGCATCTTGTGTAAAAACTTTTGGATTATTAATGCTCGTAGCATTATCCGATCAGTTCTGTCAAAATGTGCAAACTGCTTTAAGTGTCGACCTCTGATTTCACAGCCTGTTATGGGTACGTTACCCGCGCCTCGACTGAAACTTGACAAAATATTCAACCACGTTGGTTGTGACTTAGGTGGTCCCTTCTATGTGAAGGAAAGTTTACGGCGTAATGCAAAGGTGCATAAGGCCTATTTATGCATTTTTGTGTGTTTTTCTACGAAGGCAGTGCATTTTGAAGTGCTAACTGACCTTACATGCGAATGTTTTTTAGCTACATTTGATCGTTTTGTAGCTCGCCGCGGACTCTGTAGCTGTCTTTTTTCAGACTGCGGGACAAATTTTATAGCTGCCGCTAAACATTTGAAAGAAGTTTGTAACTTCTTTAACAATAAAGACAATCAAGATCAAATCCTTGATGGTTTGACGTCACGTCGCGTCGACTGGCGTACAAACCCTCCCAACGCCGCATCCATGGGTGGACTATGGGAGGCCGGAATAAAATCTGCAAAGCACCATCTATATCGTGCTGCTGGTGACAGAGCTCTTACGTTCGAAGAGTTAACCACAGTCTTTTGTAAAATAGAGGCGATCATGAACTCGCGCCCACTGTGTTCACTTTCGGATAATCCGAACGAGTTTGATGTTTTGACCGCCGGTCATTTTTTGGTAGGTCAGAGTCTTCTATCTGTTCCAGAGTATGACGTTGAAAATGTACCTATGAATAGATTGTCACGTTGGCAATTCATCCAGAAGGTATCTCAAAGCTTTTGGAGACGCTGGTCGGATGACTACCTTCACACTCTACAACAGAGAGCGAAGTGGTTTTCATCTCCTCCTAATATAAATATCGGAGACTTAGTTTTACTAAAATCTAATCTCACGCGATCTCTACAATGGCCGCTTGGTCGAATAGAAGAAATTCATCCCGGTGTTGATAAAATAGTACGTGTAGTTACTGTACGCACGCAAAATGGACTCTACAAGAGGCCTGTAAACAAAATTTGCCCTTTACCTTATGCAAATTAAATACTTTATAATTTTTTTTTTAATAATATTACTTAAGTATATTTAGAATTAGATCACATTTTGCTATACTTACTTAACACTTCCAGTAGAACACACTCTACATGTTTATAATAAGCTTCGTAAGTTTATTAAATTTTATATATTTATTTTCATACCTCTTTCACATTCATTTAGGGGAAATCATCACACTGATTTCGGTAGGGGGTATGTTTAATTCTTACTAAAATATAATTGGTAGGTAATTGTATATTTTTTCGCACCGCTAATTTTGTTCGGTTGCGATCTTGCTTGGATGTGTGTGACGCGCCAGTCGCTCGTCCTGCGCCCACCTAGCTATACGAACGTTTCGTATTTAGCACCTAATTAAACGTGGATATCTCCCGGGAGCCGTGCTTTCGTGTTGTCCTCAACTTGAAGAACTATAAGACTTGTCCAATTGTGAGAGACTGTTATGTGCCGTGCCATACTCGTGCCACGCCCAGCTTCTTCCCGCCGTGCGTGATCCTGGAGCTGCAGTCTACCATCCAGATAGATGGTACACTGTCAAGGTTAGTGGTGCTCTCTTACTTACCAATTTGGGCAAGGATTCTTCATACCTTTTACTTATTCAATTTACACCTATATACAGTCCACTTATTATAATTAAAACCAGCCTATATTTTGTTGTGACGAAACGCAACACGTTCTATCTTGATAAGATTTCTGTGGGCACGTAAATGATCTAAAACTTTACACTCGATGATTTGAAGTAAATACGTTATATTTAGTATTATATATATTATCTTTACATTATAAAACATCAATCAGGCCTCCCCAACCCGTCTGGCCAGCGCGGGGAGTGTAGGCCAAATCCTCCGTCTGTCTCCGGCAGATGAGAGAGGGTTGAGCTCCTGCCGTGGAGACAAAAATAACCTCATGATGATATTATCTTTGATACGATTAAGCATCGGGGAAAGTAAATTAAATTAAGAAATGTTAAAAAACTAACGAAATTTAGAATAAGTTCAACTAAATTCCTGGCTTAGTACATTTATTATTATTGGTCGTTTATAATTAATTTTAATATTAAATATGTTAAATAATGTAACTGTGAATATTAGTGCCAAACTTAAATATTAATATAATTTTAAAATGTAAAAGGCTCTGAAAAATATCGGAGACTGAGAAACTCAAGATTTTAAAAATACGAAATTATCCTATGACAGAATATTTGATTTTCTAGTTTTTACTATTATAATTTTTTGTTTATGATTTTAATTATTTAAACGACAGATCTATTACATAACATGTCAAAACAAATCTATTTATCGTTAAGCATCTCATCCCGAATTCTCTCTAAAATCGTTGGCTTTTAGAGTGTCCGGCCTTGATATCGAAAAGTCCGGGCAAACTGCCTGCCCAGTCCGGCTTCGCCGTATTAAGACCTGGCAACCCTAGGTATATATGTACGAAGTTAAAATAATAAATAGCAATCATTTTTATGTAGAGGCATTGGATTGATATTTAAAATATCTTATAATGTACGCCAGGTGTACCCAGCAGCAGGTCGAGGGGTCTGAGGGATCTTCTGTGTCAGCCCCTCTGTCTATACTGTGCTTCCGTCCCCCACAGTGGAAGTGGAAGACTAAGGGATAGGAGCCTGTAGTCCTTGGGTTCGGGGTAAACCACACCCAGGACATTCATTCTCCTTGCAGCTAGTGCTTCATCGTCTCGTCCTCTCCACATGCTCTACGTTGACTGTTTCTGACAGTCCCATCTTATGCAGGAGGTGCCTCACACCGAAATCCTCCTAAACATACTCCTACGATAAGACAGACGGGTGTTTTAAGATTTTGCTGGCAAAGCCTGTCTGTGTTGCCGATAAACTCCTCAGCGTGTTTTCAGAGCTCCCGAAGGGGTCAATAAGATATGTTTTTGTATTGTACATTTGTGTTTTTACCTTACTTCAAGCAAATTATACCTACTGTGTATGTATACACATTGGCTTTGAAATTATAAGTAGCGAATAAAGTGTTTTATTATTTTATTCATTAGTTTCATTTATAAAACAAACTTAATATTCAATTAAAACAAAACGCCTAGTAGAACTTAATAGCAATGAAAACTTTCACATCAAGCATGTAGGTAAAAACTTTTTGGTGGGCGCCATTTTTATTTTCGAAGGACAAAGGAGTGAAACTTATGAAAAGTATTGTAATCGTGCGAAAATACAAATTTAAAATGTGTTCTGTTAGGGAATAAATATTTTTTCTTTCTTTTTTAAATCCGTTTCTATAGAATTTCAATGTGTGTGTGTTGCTATTGTGTTCATGTCAAAAATACAGAAAAAATTTAGTTACAAAAATACAAAGTTAAATTTGCGGTTCTTCAAATATTCTATGCCTACCTTACGTACATGTATATAGTTTGACAGCTGCTCTAAATAACTTTGTTTCTGTAAACGCTTATAAATTAATTAGATCGTGTTGTAGTCACTTGTTTTAGTTCAGACTTTATTACAATGACATTTCAAGTCATTGCCTTAATAGTGTTAAATCCAAACCATACATACATTTACGTATCCGCTTTAATTGAGAAAGTTGTGCGGCGTGACCGTATCTTGCATTTTTCAATATAATATTACCACATTACTTGAATAATAAATAACATATTTTGACAAGGTGTTTAAATCGTTTATCATTTCGTTGCTTATTGTAATAGAACTAGCTGTGTCCGCGGCTCCGCTTGCGTGGACTACCGCTTCTGCCCCCGCCCCCGACTCCTGTTTCTGTAAAAAGTCCATCAAAATCGGTTCAGTAGTTTTTAATTGATGCGTGCACAAACTAACAGGCAAACAGATAAAACAAACAAAAATTCCAAATCTGAACGAAATGTGTTCTATTACTTATCCTTAGACCCCCCAATTTTTTTTGCAAATATCTTCAATGTACAGACACGCGAAGTTTACGATTTTATTTATAAGAGATACATGGCAAATCAGGTGCGAGGTTGACTCACTGCATGTGGGTAACACCATTATTTGAATACGCGTAGGCCGTAGGACGATGGCCTTGCCTGCTCAAATCAAGACCTACCAACTGCCAGTACAGCTTCACAAACGAATGCTACGGTATTATCAGCTTTAATGTAACCTAATAAGGTGGAGGTGAAGTCTGTTGGAGGATAAGGTGAACTTGGTAGGATGGATATGGAGACTAGACTGATGTCAGGCAGGACAGTTTGGTGTTTCCTCGAAGCTGTATCTAGGGCAGGTAGTTGGGGCCCACGTGGGGGCGCAAACTCTGTAGAGGGCGCTCGAGGGCGTTCAATGTTACACTTAGCAGATGGATTAAATTCATCATCATCATCATCAGGTTATTTTTGTCTCCACTGCAGGAGCACAACCCTCTCTCATATGCCGGAGACAGACGGAGGATTTGGCCTACACTCCCCGCGCTGGCCAGACGGGTTGGGGAGGCCTGATTGATGTTTTATAATGTATTCCCTCAGTCGCCTTGTACGACATCCACGGGAAGAGTTGGAGTGGTCCTATTCTACTCTACCGGAAACCACACACGGATTAAATTAAATAGTATTTTAATAGTTAATGAGATAATATAATATCTATGGAGAGGGCTATGCACGGGGTTTTTTGATATGATTCGTAATGAGGAGATCCGACGAAGAACGAAAGTCACTGAGTGAGCCACATCTATCGCAGAACCGACGTCTGTTGTGGCAGACGAGTTCTAGAGTGGAGACCGCAGATCAGCACGCTCAGGGTGGGAGGCCTCGTCGATAGTTGGACCGATAACCTGAAGAAGGTGACCGGAAGCGGTTGTATGCTGAGGGCGGAGGATCGAGTGTGGTGGCAGTAATTATGGACGGTATATATCCACCAGTGGACTCCAAGAGCTGATATAATGATGAGATAATATCAACGTTTTTATGTTAGGCTGGAACTGATAGTTAAAAAGGTGCACTGCCTAAGAAAGCTTTTTCAGTTTCACAAGAACTTACCTACGAAATTCAATGCAAGCGAAATTGATTCCTACAAGCTTGGAAAACGTCCATGTTACGCTGAACTTCTAAATCACGCATAAAAGATTCGCCTAGGGCTAGTACCTACGCTTTCGGAATGTGGAGCGGCGCGGGATTTTACTGAAATACGTCACATCGCTCTCGCGACAAGCGGAATAAGACAAGCTTGCTAACTACAATCCAGCTGAAATGTACGGAACAGCCGGGGCGCAAAATAAGCTTATTTTACAGGCGCTAAAATCACCTAAGCAGTACCTATAGCTTAATTTATTTAGTTTTAAGAATTTTATTTGACATTTTTATATTTATGTTAGTTATTGATGTTTTTATATTTAATTGTGTTTAATTTGCCTTTATAATTTGATTTTATTTAACTTGTGTATAATTTTTATTTGACCTGTAACGGAAGTTATCAATAAAGTATGTCTATGTCTAGCTACGACCCTGCGTCTCCTGCCTGCTCGATATTTAGGCCTTGAGTCGACCATCTGTCAGGTACCTATTGTTTAGATTCTACATGACATAATTCGGCATGATTCGCAAAAGCCGCTTTTTTCGCCTAGTAACGCTGAAGCCGTGTCTTAGATTCATTTAAAGCAGGGATTCCCAAAGTGGTAAATACCGACCCCTTGAGGTCGAAATCGGTTTCCCCAGGGGTGGACAGTGGTAACTTAAATATAATATGTACATCGTCTATCTGGCTTTTTATTACTTGGTTTAAATTACTCGATCAAGTGCAAGTCGGACGTGTCCTCAGACCCCTGAAAATCGGAAGGTCCCCGCGCAAAATCGAGACACATGGCAACACTAGCCATGCATGACACACGAGAACATTTATATCTAGAGCAGGGATTCCCAAAGTGGTCGATACCGAATGGATCTTGGGGTCGACATTTGTTTCCCAGGGGTCGAAAACGTGATTTTGGGGGTCGACGAGGTCTAAAAATCGACCCCTATTAATTAACACGAGTTTTTATTTGAAACTTTCAAGATACTGTATAAGTTGTGTTACGTGTACTAACTTGACACTAATTACGTTCATTCATTCAGCATTCAATTACAGTTCTAATCACTAGGATCAAGCATGCTTGATCCTTGTCTAATTAATCTAATGCCGAATATGAAGTACCAACACCTACCTACTATCTATTTTCAGAGTTCCGTACCAAAATGGCAAAACGGAATTAAGTAGGTGCGACTCCGTCTGTCACAGCTAATTATCTCAGGAACTACTAATGCTATCGACTTGAAAGGAACAGCCGGGTTCTAAATAATGCGCACCCAACTTTGTTGCAAATGATAGAATTAAAATAAATATGTTTATTTTTATTGAAAAAGGGGCTCCAACGGGGGGGCCAACATTTTAAAGTTTGGTTACAAGGTCAAGTAGGGTATCGTATGGAAGGGCATCATTTGTACATTCTAAAATAGGTTTTCGTTTCCTTTTACACCGCAGTGTTCGACTTATAAGAAAAATATCTGGAAAAAACCCTTCCCCCTTTATCTCCAAAGTTTGCATATCGAAAAAATCTGACAAAATTAAAGTTAATAGAGATTTATGTAAAAATTACAGGAAAAATAAAACGATATCTATAAATAGCACCGTTTTTTTAGAAATCAGCTAAAATCCTTTAAAAACAAACTTCAATTTGCTGTCCTAAAAATAAACTTAGTAATATTTAGTAATAATTAAAAATCTGCGTAGTAACTGCATAAGTTTAATTTTGAATGTACCCGAGTTGCGGCTCCTTGCGTGGAACAGAGCGATTTTTTGAAACGCTCCATCTAGTAATACATAGAAAACGTTGGATACTAATAAACTGCAGTAAAAATACAAACAAGTGGCTTTCTCTCAGATACTGCACTCTTATATATGATGTTATAATTCCCCAGCACAATAAATCCTACTTTGGGATTATTGACATGACGCTGGGAAATAAAAGTGCGGTTGGCTTAAAGAAAAAACATTTATTTGTATACTTATTTTACTATTTATTTTATACATTACAACAATAGTTGTGTAGAATTACCTATAGTAGGTATAAATTAGAATATACAATAATCAATGTACATTTCAAATATAAAAATTGTCAAAAAGAATTTCAAACTCATTATTTCAACATTGTCAATAATTATTTTCTAAGAACTCGCGTAAATTGTAGAGGCACATTGCAATAAGATTTTTTTTATATTATTTAAATATAATATCTGGTTATTGTTTAAGCGATTGGTGCGCGAGCACTTACTTGGATCACCATAGGAGTAAACTGGTCATCGTCTATGAATCACGTTTTGATTTATTTATTGCAGAATATTTATGTATATATTTGTTATTTATATAACATATGTATTTATTTATCTTTGTAATAAGTATTCATATATTACATATGTAATATATATCTTATACGTTGTAATGTCTAGGTATATGTATAATTTATAGATTAGTTTTAGTATATTTTAGTTTGTTTTTAAGTATAGTATAGAACCAATTTTCTTATATAATTTTTTTGCGCCTACCACTCATTATCTGCATGACCTACATGTCAACTGGAAGAGAATGCCATATTGGTATTATGTTCGCCTTTTGTACTTTCTGCGCAATAAAGTTTTTAAATAAAAAAAACCTAAATATACCTATATATAAAAATAATTAGATAGGCATGTTTACGAGATTATTCATACGGGCGAATGAATACCTACTACTTGTACAAATATATGTGTACCTAACCTACTACAATACCTATCTTGTTAAATTCCATTATCAATTTACAAGCCATTATAAATTAGATAAACACCGATAAAAAAATTACGTCTAAAAACTGTCAAATCGACGTAAAGGATTGCCATCTAGAACAATCTACAAGCCTGTTTATTTCATAATCTTTTCACCAGGTACGAAGTCAGTGGGGGCCAACTCCTAAAAAGACCCACTAAAAAGCTAATTGAAGTTGGGTTTCACTCTTAGAGTGAAATACCGGAATATTGAGGACATTGCATTTGGCGAAATTCTTTTTTATATGTTGGGGGGTAGGGGGAGGAAGGAGGGGGGACAAATGGGCTAAGGGTTTACCGCTGCCTATAGAGACATACAACACCATACGAACTTGCGTTGCCGAATGCGCTGTGTCAGAATGTAATTTTTCACACTTCTTCATATTTTCACTGTCATCCTCACAGACCTAATCTTCTATTTCGCAAATTTTAGTTATGCATAGAGAGGGGGGCTTCAGCTCCTTATGTCCCCATCCTGATTACGTGACTAATTTCAACACATACCTACTTTTATAACATAATAATCTTACTTACAAACTGATTTTTCTTTCAACAAGCGCATTTTGAAAAAATTCTGAGCCTTATGTCTATGAAAAACACGATATTGTTATTTGACGATTGAAAAACAGTTGTAAAGAGCATTTGGCGATTGACGTGTAGTATGCATTTGGCAGAGATATGGTATTGTGCATCGGACAAGTGCCAAGCATTAAGGCACAGAATTAGAACATGTTATTTAAAACTGAGATATTTTAGTTTCCTTAAAGATTATTTATATTGCAACAAACAACAGCAACAAAATTAGGTAGCTAACTTAAAAGCGGGTAAGTTGTTTTTTCGCAAGTGGCCCAAGTAGTTTTTCCAAACATGGAGACTTATCGGGAATTTTAAACAAGACGGACTGCGAAGAAAAAGGGGGCGTTATAAAATCATAATACCTAATAGGTATTTAGGTAGAATCCCTTAATTATAAATCACAGACTTTAGAGATCAATATAACCCTGAGATTATAACCCGTCGTTGGTGGACTGTATGTTTTGCATCAGGGCGCAGACGATGGAACGGAAATTTGCACATACGACGAAGCGTCGTCGCATCCTATTCAGTGTTGTGTGGTCGCATCCGAGCCCCGAGCATAACAATTTTGGAGTTCATCTGTAAGCATGTATGTGGTAGTGGTGTGTGTTTTTGTGTGTATGTCCTCTTGGGTCACCCATACCCCAGAGGGTTATTAAAAACGTGGATTTTAAATTATTTTTTTAAATTTAAATACATTAAATATTATTTATACCTATAGTGTAAACTCTTTAACTGGAGAAAATCATAGTTCACGTCATATAATATTAGGTACCTAGATATAACTACTATTGTTGCATTTGCCCTGTAGTTAAAATTGCCCCCCCTCAACGTCACGTATAGCTATGTTCCCTTAACCGCTATAAGAACAGACGTAGGCATATTTAGGCCTTTTGCACATTATAAGAAAATTTCTTGTGTCTTATGAGAAATGTCTTATAAGAAATCCTGTCGCATTGGTTGTTATATGAGACCATACACATTACAAGGCATTTTTTCTTATGTCAGATCAGACACGCGCATACATTTTTTCTTTTTTGGTGTCTCGTGTCTTATAATGTGCGAAAGGCCTTAGGCTTTATTTTCTAAGGAGGTCACTTAATATAATCTAGAGCGAACCAATAAAATCAGTTTGTTTCTTTTACAGGGCCTTTACCCATCGGGCATTGTCCGCAAACAGAACTATTAGCCATTTTTAGGTCAGAGTTGGTTGACCTCGCACGGCCATCGCTCAGCTGTTGGAAAACGAAACATTATACAGCCTGAAACTTCCTAAATTAAGGAATAAAGATAACTGCCATGTTAATTCTAACCTTATGGAAATAACGTAAGCTTAATTATTGAAAATGCTGTATTAAGGCAAAATTAATACTTTAATTAAAATAACTGCAATGGTCAAGGTAAATACTAGCAAGATGGGGACATTTTAGAACATAGAAAAATGTCTAGATCAATCTTCAACGCAGTCTGGTAACCTGGGATTGAACTCTGGGCTGAATTTATTGCAATTTACATTGCCAGCATTTCTTGAGAAAGGTTTTCGTATAAGAATCATCAAACTACGACAAAAGGGAACTGAATAGTTACAATATAATATAATACAATACACTTTATTGCACAAACAAATACAGTTACACGTTATAAAAGTTACAAATAGTACAATTTAGGCGGTCTTATCGCTTTAACCGATTTCTTCCAGACAACCTTAGTTATGTTTTAATGTTTTAATCAGACAACTCTAAGAATAAACTTTTGATACAATGAATGCTAGTTTAATGTATAATAACTTAGTATTAAGCGAGTAAGAAAAAAAGACTTATTCTTTACAAAACTTTCTTAATGATATAGGTACCTATATAGTCCGTATCAGTGTATTTTGGTTATGCAAATATTATTTTTTTATCATGGTCTCGGTCTGTGTAGGTAACGGTGTTAACAATCCGGTCGAGCAATATGGTAGGGAGGTGGAAAATGAACAGAGCCGTAGTCAGGGTTTTGAATCAGAGAGGTCTTCTTGCAGTTGGCCAAAATACTTAGGCTTTGCACATTATAAGACACGAGACACTAGACAAAAAAAATCTATGCGTGTGTCTGAACCGACATATGAATAAATTTCTTGTAATATGTATGGTCTCATATAACAACCAATGCGACTGGATTTCTTTTAAGACATTTCTCATAAGATACAAGAAATTTTCTTATAATATGCAAAAGGCCTCACTGTTATATTTTGTATCAAGCCATCTGGCTTGATACAAAATATAACAATCATTAAGTATCTACTTAACATAACAAAATCAATTTTTATTTTTACATTACTATTTTCATTTCCTATATGTACTTGTGTAAATTTTTTTTATGTTTTGGTGTACAATTTAAAGTCAATTTTGATTCGGTACGGACACAGAATAAGTAACAGTACAAATATAGAAGGCGCACTCCCTAAGAAAGCTTGTTCAAATTCTCATAAACATACCTACAAAATTCAACGTAAGTCAAATTGAATCCTATTCGCTTGGACAAAAGTCAGTGTTAAGCTGAACCGCTAAATCACGCAAGATTGACAGTCGTACGTGATTCGCAAAGGTGCCCCGGCAATCGGGGCCGCGGCGCGTAGGTATATTTTTATACCTAGAGTGCGGAATAAGACAGGCCTGGTACTGGTTCAAATCTTCTATAAAAGTTAATCTGTGCAGGAAAGCCTACTATAAGTTAGATGACTACTTAAATGATAAAAGTCCATGGAGTGCTTGATGGCTCAGCATAGGTAGACTTAATGATTGTAATGAATAAGATAAATCAAAGGTAGGGCCCTGTGCCGTTGGATTTGTTGCCACTTCTTCCCCTCGGTTATACAGGTGGAAGTGGAGTAGTTTTAGGCAGAATTTGACGTCAAAAAGAGAATAATTTATTCCAATTTTGAAAATAAATATTTTGATTTTGATTTTGGTCTAACTAACTACGACAAAAACAACAGAAAATCTACACAAAGAAAAAGAAGCAGATATTCACCGCCATCAATCATTATGCATGCCTTAAAATTTGGATTACCGTCGTCCGGGTTTCCCCGGATTTGTTCTAGTTTATGGCGCGTCTGGGGGAGCGTCCGGGCGGGGTTACATATGTAGTCCGGGTTTTAAGGTTTTCAATAAATACCTAGTTGGTTTATTAAAACTGTTTTTTAATTTACTGAGTAACTCTGTTGACATGTCCGGGTGGTAAGCTTCAAAATCCGGGATTTTCGTGCTTCTTGTCCTGGTTGGCATATTTTAGAGATGGCAACGCTACTTAAATATTGCGCGGTCAGGCGAAAGGAGGGCTTATCTGCTTAAGCCCACCCCTGAATGCGCCTCTGGTGATGCGTACGCGTACGTAAGCTATTCGTCTCGTGGCCTCCAGTCACGTGTCACGTTCACTAGGCACGTGACTCCGCACGCACACGTGTGAGTTTCATTGCCAGTCTTGACAGCACTGCAAAGATCTGCCTACTGGGTGGGGGCTGTACTCTAGGAGAAATGTGAGATAATACAGCCATGACTAGTGTTGCCAGGTCTGATTTGATAAAAATTCGTGGCGAAAGGTCAAAATAATCGGAATTTAGTGTTTCTAAACCGGACAACCAATAAATAGTGGACAGTGGTAACTTAAGTATAATATGTACATCGTCTATCTGGCTTTTTATTACTTAGTTTAAATTACATTTGGCGCTCGATCATGTGCAAAGCAGGACATGTCCTCAGACCCCTGAAAATCGGAAGATCCCCGCGCAAAATCGAGACACATGGCAACGCTAGATATGCATGACACACAAGAGAACATTTATATCTAGAGCAGGGATTCCCAGAGTGGTCGATACTGAATGGGTCTTGGGGTCGACATTTGTTTCTCAGGGATCGAAAACCTGTTTTTTTAGGTCGACGAGGTCTAAAAATCGACCCCTATTATTAATTGATACAAGTTCTTATTTGAAACTTTCAAGATACTGTATAAGTTACGTGTGCCAATTTGTTATAAGAATGACTAATATTTTAGTAGGAAGTAATTGTTGTACTTTTAACTCAACAAGTCGATAAGCGTGCACAAGTTCGTACAAGATGAAAATTAGAGATAGGATTTTTAAAGTAATTTGGCTATGGGGGTCTGAGGTATCAGTTCATTTTGGAAAAGGGGTCTCTTGCCCAAAATAGTTTGGGAATCTCTGATCTAGAGTAATATATCTTTGACCTAGGCTAGAAATCTAGAGGTTGAAATACTTACAATCAATGAATATCTCACGTCTTTGTACCTAATTATAAGAAAGTACTATTTAAGCTAATAGGTACATAACCTTAAATTTAGTTCGGGTTGCCAATGTCATAAGCTTTCATGTAATTTTTAATTCGGATATTTATTAGTTTTTTTAGTATTTAATATTAAAAAATTATAGTGAAAATCTTATGTATGGAGGGGACAGGGGGTCTCTCCACGTCTTACCTTTCACAAAGACGGAGGAGAGATCCGAACTTTCAAAAGAAACACCTCACGTAATTAATGTAAGCCTCGCGTAAATTATTTCACACAGTTAATGGTAATTGGTAAGGAATATTAATATTAATGAAAATTACTCTGGAATAAACAACAGAAACATGGGTCGGAAAGCAGTCCAACAACTTAAATCGAGTCATCAATACCTCATCAACAGGTTATTTTTGTCTCCACTGCAGGAGCTCAACCCTCTCTCATCTGCCGGAGACAGACGGAGGATTTGGCCTACACTCCCCGCGCTGGCCAGACGGGTTGGGGAGGCCTGATTGATGTCTTATAATGTATTCCCTTAGTCGCCTTGTACGACATCCACGGGAAGAGTTGGAGTGGTCCTATTCTACTCTACCGGAAACCACACGGCTTAACATACTTAAATACATAGAACCGATTCGACAAAGGTCGGAGAGCCTCGGCTCTTCTCGACCTACATATTTGTCTAGCCCCAAAGTAGGGTTTTCTTCTAAAAAAAGGACAAAATACATTTTGTACAGACATAGATTTTAATTATGTTATAGCCACATATTTAAACGCTAAAAGTTATTAATATATAACGTAATTCAAAAATGGCGATAACAAGGAACTATAAAGAAACTGACCCATCCAAATGTTATCAGTTCTGTTGCTGTGAAATTCCGAGATCTGTTAATGGGCTTAAACAATCATGTCAGTATTTAGAAGTCCACTGCTGGATATAGGCCTTCCCCAATGAACGCCACCACACCCGGTCCTCCGCCCTCCGCATCCAGCCGCTTTCGGCCACCTTCTTTAGGTCGTCGGTCCATCTGGCGGCGGGGTGTCCCACCCTGCGCGTGCCAATCCGTGATCTTAATTCGGAGTAACATTTAGTCTTAATTACATCGCAATCGGCTAACTCAATAAAAATTATGCGAATTTATATTTTTCAAAAACTCTCGTGCATTACATTAATATTCAACAAAATAGTATAATACTGGGCGCAATTCAGACTGCGATGAGTTAGGACTACATTTGGAGCGAGGGTTACAGAGCGGGGAATAATAAAATAACATTAATTCTGTAGTCCACGCGAGCGGAGCCGCGGGCACGGCTAGTTTATAATATTAAGATAAAGTTAAGATTATTTTATTTTAAATGGAGGCAGCTTAAAGCTGGTGCTTCCATATTGACTTCCATACTTGACTTGATTATTTTCCTTTAAGAAATTGTCTAGTCTGTTCTTAAACATGTTTATTGATGTGGTGTAAACAATAATTTTCTCTAATTCTTTTATACATCTATAAGTATTTCCCCGGTGTACGTAGTAACTATTAGAGTAATCTGTGCCCAATACGTTACTCATTTTGCTACAAATAAAATTCACTGACCATACTAAGTAGGTACTTAAAGAAAGAAAGAAAGAAATCATTTATTTGCTCTTAAATTGGTACAAATGCCAGATGTTAAAATTAGCCTAAAGTAACACCAGTTCAGCCATTATCAATAGCATGCAAATGTATACAATTGTTCACTACAATAAACATTATATACACATCGAAATGTCAAAGTTAAAAAGTACAGTCAAAAGTTGAAAATAAATAATTTACGTAAGTACCTACCGTAGCTACGGATTCTTCTAGTGCATCTAATATTGCATGCCTCGTGCAATAACTTCTACGTTACATAACTGTTATATAATATTGTGTGGCCATGCTAGATCCAATTTTCCAATATCGGGACGTAAAAAAATGGGACTGGGACGAAAAAATCAGGACTTAGAAAATGCTTAACAATGGTTACAATCCTTTAATTCAAATTCAGAGATCAATCAAACATTATGGTTTGGTTTAAGATTACTTATTCTCATAAGAAATACATTTTACTTACATGAAAAAGTAAATTTAAATTATACTATGTTGTATTCTAATCCGAATTTAGCTTATACAAAGTAGCTTAATTATTAAATTTATCTTATTATATTAAACAAAAATATAAGTGTGATTATTTGCAAAAGGAAGTTACAATGTAACCACGCCTAATTGACTAGGTAGGTACTTAGATGAAAACGCAGGATTTTGGGCGTCCAGCTCGGGGTGCTGACGGGACAAGTCCTGAGAGGAATGATAAACGGGACGTCCCGCTAAAAGCAGAACATCTGGCAACACTAGTTATATACCTAGTCCATAACATAGCAGGAAAATGTTACTAAGCCAACGATAACTGTAATGTTTGGCAGTCGTGCAGATATTTGGCACGACTCAGTTCCTAGTCGTTCCTAGGTTTTCTGTTAGAAAAGTGGTGTGAAATATTTTTAGATTTTCATCAGATCAGACTTCATAGATTCAGACGAACTGACAGTCGAACATACAGACGAACGTTCTATTGACTACAAATTAGAAAGACCTAACTGTACTTAACTGTGGAACGCGATGGCTATCTAGCCAAAATAAATATACTTCATCATTTATTCGTGGTAGTCAGAAGTGGTCATTTTCGGAAGTTGTCATTTTGGGAAGTGGCCATTGTGGGCCAAAAACACTGAACTTTCTCCAGGTGAAGAAACGATAAGAGGAGAACCATGGTTCGATGTGGAAAACTGGGTTTAACTTCGGTTAAGGGCATCCAACAGCAGATGAACGATAACCTTACCAAACTGGAGCCAGTCCATCAACAAAAATGAAACCAACTCTCACTGCGGACCCCAGTCGGTGACGCCATCAAAAAGGCTGAGCCCCAGTCTCCGTTTTGATCCTTGAAACCAGATAAAGTTGCAAATTAGGAAGACTGTCTTTAGATATATTTTACGCGGTAGGTACCCGTGGTTGGTTGACAATAAAGGTCAATGGCTTCGGCTCATAATGACAAATTCTCAAATTGACAACTACTTTCCAGAATGTCACTTCCCAAAATGACTTTTCCCAAAATGACCACGGCCAATGATTGTTGAAATATATTATTCATCTCTGTATTTATAAATGTCTGTAAGTAGGTCTGGTCTGCTTGTTTGTATTTTCACTTATAAGAGAGCTCGAAATCTAGATAAAAGGCGTATTTTATTGCGGTTGTCGCCATCGATTTCGCAATTATTATTTTATCCTCATACCAGCCTACCGAGGATGTCCGCTGTTAAACAAATACCTTGTCTAAGAATGCCTCTATACCTGGCCCTCTAATATTTTTCTCCTCTAATAATTTCGCATCATCATTGCGCATTTTGGGTAAAGTCGTTTTACGAAATGATCATTTTGAGCAGTCGTCATTTTGAGGAGTGGTCATTATTGTCATTGCAAAACTAGCGTTATTCACAGATTTCCAAATTTACACAGGTGTTTATTTTTCCACAAAGTTCCCAATTGATTTGCAAGTGGGTTGTCACTGCAGACTATTCTGAGGATGGCTCCCACAATAGGAGGAATTCCCCCACATTGGCAGACGTTAGTGGTCCGTTATCCTCATGTGAGTCGACTAAGTATCGCATAAACTGTACATAAGCAACGATCTCTATATACTTACTAGATGGAGCGAACCAAACAATCGCTCTGTTCTACGCAACTGCGACTCTGGGAGCCGCAACTCGTTCTTTACTTTGACAAAACTGCTGTTTAGTTCGACAGACGTTATCCGAAATTACAGAGTGGGCCCCTGGTCTCAGTCTGACCCTGAGTGTTCATAAAACACTGCAAGGTCAAATCAAACGGAATATAAACAATGAACCTGCGGGAGACACTCGGCCCGTTCGTCGTCGTATCGTTCCTCCATGACCTTGTCCATTTAACTGCGCCGAAGGTCGAGTCTGTGAAGCTGTTGCTAGATTTTATTTATATTTTTGGGTGACAAAGTACTAAAAGAAACGGACTCAATTCAATTCAAAGATAAACGTTACATAAGTCCTACTAATATTATAATTGCGAAAGTTTGGATATTTGGATGTTTGTTACTCAATCACGCTTCAACCACAGGACGGATCGGTATGAAACTTGGTACACATATAGGTTAGGTCCTGGAATAGGACACAGGATAGTTTTTATCCCGAAAAACATCTCATTCCTATAGGAAATCTAATAAATAAAAACGTAAACTTCGCGTGTCTGTACATAGAAGATATTTGCAAAAAAATTGGGAGTCTAAGGATAAGTAATAGAACACATTACGATCAAATTTGAAATAGCTGTCTGTTTGTCTGTTAGCTTGTGCACGCAGCACTTAAAAACTACTGAACCGATTTTGATGGACTTTTCACAGAAACATATGGCTTAACTCGGAGTAACATATAGGCATTATTTCATCGCAATTGGTTTACTCAATCAAAAGTTAAGGACATTTTTAGTTTTCAAATACATTAGTAGGTAAGATTAGCATGCAATATAACAAAGAAGTATAATTTTAATGTTCGGTACTATTCAGATTGAGATGAGTTTGGACTACATTTGGAGCTGTAGTGGAAGTGGATGTGGGCGTGGGCGTGGTCGTGGGCTTGGGAGTGGAATGGGAAGGGAACGAAAGTGTAAGCGGGAAGGGGAGCGGATTCTGTAGTCCATGCGAGCGGAGCCGCGGGCACAGCTAGTAAACAAGTTGCCCCGTCACAAAATCTCAGTTAACTACGTCTATTATAATAAGAGCAAAAAAAAGATCAGTTTGATCATGGTTTGATCACGTCCGTGCATTTCTCCAGCGGAGGGCGCGGGGGCGGCGGGCGCCGCGCGTATTTTTGCGAGTGACGACAGGGGCGAGCGAGTCGGCCTCCGCACAACGTCTCCGCGTGGCCATGCAGCCAACGTTAGCATAGCAGTACGCTTAAGCGGTAGCGATTTAACGAAGACTATAAGAAAACTAAAAATACGAGGTCCACCAGACAGTACAGACTCGTCTATGATTGGTATTTTTCTGCTTTTGAAACTGTAATGGAATGGAAGATGATGTGTAAAAATAATAGTTAAAATTATCATAATTTGTGTAGATTTTATTGTCGACTTACTATGACCACCTCGTTGGCCTAGTGGCTTGGTCATTGGACTCGAGCGCCAGAGGTAGAGGGTTCGATTCCCACTGGGGACAGGACAGACATCATCATCATCATCAGGTTATTGTTGTCTCCACTGCAAGAGCACAACCCTCTCATCTGCCGGAGACAGACGGAGGATTTGACCTACACTCCCCGCGCTGGACAGACGGGTTGGGGAGGCCTGATTGATGTTTTATAATGTATTCCCTTAGTCGCCTTGTACGACATCCACGGGAAGAGTTGGAGTGGTCCTATTCTACTCTACCGGAAACCACACGGCACAGGCAACTTTGTACAATTTGTACGTTATATTTGTGAATTGTCCTATCCTTGTTTAATTTCCATAGCACAGGAGAAGATCCTAATTTGGCATTAGACATGTGTACCTATGTATATGTATATTAGGTATGTAAATATATTACTAGTATCTTTTTCAACAAGATTCACTGGCGAGGTAATAATCAATTAGGATCACAGTGCCCCGAACAGCTACTTGATTGTGGTTTTTATAGAAAAAGTTAATAGATTATAGGTACGTCTAAGCAAATTTATTCATTGTTCGAAGGTAATTAACGCTTAATAAGTTTCAACTTTATTTAATTCTGTAGTCCCCGCGAGCGGAGCTGAAATTATCTTGTTAAAGAAGGCTAGGCAGACCAGCACACGTCGAGCTGTGGGATCTTTTGTATCAGCCCCTCTGTTTATATGTTTCTTCCATCCCCAAGAGTCCGTTGAGTAAAAGCTGATGAATAAGTCTATGGCCTGACCTCCCCGCTGAGTCTATGGCCACCCGCCTCCAGCTGAGCACCAAGGTCCGCCTGTTCCCGGCCGTGCCAACGCCTGCCGCATCCAACAGCTGTTTATACATGACACTATCAAAATGGCCTCACATCATCATAAATAATGTCATGAGGGCTTAACTCCAGTGTTATATTGCTGTAACCACGAGATATAAGCGGTTTGCTGGTCGGTTTATACCTAAACGTCAAATGGGTGATTGTAACGTAAAAATAAAGTCGACTAAGGAAAGTCGCGTGGGATTTTTGGAGATAAACGTAGAAATCACTTTTTCTACGTCCTTTGCCTCGTTGGGCTTCGTGACAGACAAGTATATAATTTGGTCTTGTCGATCTGATCTGAGTGTAAACTAATTTCACGAATCTATCAACGAATGACGTATGTTGGTAACATTTAGTTATTTGTCGTGCAAGGCTGGCATGTCTGCCGTAAGTAAAGTTTCAACAATACCTTGAATTACGTCACACTGTAGTGCGATTCTGTAAAAAGTTACTTTGCAACTCGACTTCTAAATTGCTTAGTAATTCAAATTCGTATCCCGTAAAGTTTACGGTCGTTCGATTTCTATACCAGCGCCACACTTTCGGGCGCGACGGCGGGTTGTAACTACAGTTAAATGGACATGTTGACGTTTGTTTGTATGAGATGACGTTTAGAATCGTATCCTGTAGCAACATTACGCACGTCGTTCAATTCGAAACTCGTGCCTGCATTCGACGAAGTTTTAGTACTTTGTGCGTGAAAATTTGCACGAATATTGTGGAATTGCTGTAGAGAAATTCTGTAAAGCTTAACTTAGCAACCATAATCTAAATCCGCTGTGAGATTTCACATTTTCATTAATTAAAGTTCACAGTCGTTCGATTTCTATGCTAGCGCTACACTTTCGAGTGCGACGTCGTGTTGTAACTACTGTTAGTGGACATGTCGACTTTTGTTTGTATGAGATAAGTTTAGAATGGTATTTTATAGCAACATTACGAACGCTATTTATATCCACGACTCGTACTTGTATTCGACTCGCAAAAAGTTACTATTTTGTGCGTGAAAACTTGATCGAATGTTGTGGAACTGGAAAATAAAAGTTATTCTATCGCAGAATAGTGGTTACTTGTATTTAGTGACGTATTTTAAAGATGGCTCGTTCATTTCAATTCATAAGTTCAGTAGAAGAAGCTCACTATTATGATATCCAGCATCAATCTAATATTATACGTAAAATCAGCGAAAACGACTATGTGGAGGTTTATAGATTGTCAGAAGAATTAATTAATCAATTTGGACCTAATAAGAACAAAGGTACGTTTTTATAGCTTTCTTAATTATTATGCGACTTACCAAAGATAATATATACTATATTTCATTCCAGATTAATAGTCCTATGAAAACCAACGCTATTTACGTCTCGGTAACATATACATGAAAGGGTCACCAGCAGCAAAAACAGGTTTGTATTACCATGTAAACTTTGCAGTCCACTTAGGAACACCATCTATTGTGTATTTTGTTTTCGAGACGCAAATGCGTTTGTTTTCATAGGACTATTAATCTGGAATGAAATATAGAGTATACTAGAGTAAGATAAGCAATCCCCGAACAAAAAGTGTAAATCTAAAATTGGTAGCATAAACTTAGATGGCGCATTTGCTATCCAATTCTAAAAGTATTATCTAAAATCCGCACGGCGCTGGTGTATTTAGTGCACTGTTTCTAGTTGTGGCGAAGGTAAAAAGTGGTAACACTACCCGTCGCTAGATGTCATTACATGTAATCACCTAATGAGTTCATGAACGTGTTACGTAACAGATGGCGCTAATACGAAACTAGTTACAATCTGTCGCAACTTTCATAGTAACAACAGTTATATGAAACGAACTAATGGCAGATATACCTGTCTTGCTTTAACATAGATACTTCTCATTCACACCCCTAGCCGCCATGCTCGCCATGTTTCTTATTGCATTGTTGTTCTTTGAATTTCTTTTTAACCGACTTCAAAAAAGGAGGAAGTTCTCAGCTCGACAGTATGTTTTTTTATTATGTTACGCGATTACTTCGCCAATTCTGAATGGATTTTGATGTTTCTTTTTTTGTTTGGTAGGTTATACTTCAGCGGTGTTCCCATATAAATTTTATCGAAATGGAGGAAATGGGCTGGCGGGATTTTATCTCAAATAACCAAATGTATTTTTTTCAGTACTTTCTGATCCTATTTCTTTCAAATCCGAACCATAAATTCCTTTAATGAGTCATTAATATTACATGTAGGTATATACATCTCTGTGTTATGGAAACAAAGTACCTAAGGAAAGGACAATTCAATATAACATCCAGACTCGAACCAACTTGTACAAATTATATAAAGTTCCCTGCCCCCAGTGAGAATCACGAGTCCTGACTCACTCACTCTAGTACATAAATATTATCTTTACTACAACGATCTCTATGTACTACTAGATGGAGCGTTCCAAACAATCGCTCTGTTCCACGCAAGTAGCCACAACTTTTTCACATTCACAATGAAACTTGTGCAGTTGCTACGCAGAACATTTAATTATTTACTAAATATTGACATAATTTAACCGTAGAGTCAATATTTAGTAATAATTAAATGTCTGCGTAGTAACTGCACTAGTTTCATTGTGAATGTAAAAGAGTTGTGGCTACTTGCGTGGAACAGAGCGATTGTTTGGAACGCTCCATCTAGTAGTACCTACATAGAGATCGTTGCTTTACTATGACCTGTAAACTTGTTTTTCTTATCTTCTAGGTAACTAAAATTGGAATACAATCGCAATTGCACAGTGCTCTGGTAAATCAAGCCGAGGTAGATATCTAGATATTCAAACAGGTCACTGACCTGAGGTCAGCTGTTCTTTCTCGTTCCATTTGTTTTTCACAGTTGCGAAATATGTTATGTTTGGTAGCGATTACTACTAGTAGTGCAGTCAAATTCCGAATTGTGACCATCCCTAGCACCTTATTATTATAGCGATAAAGTAAAAATTAGAATGAACATGGTTATTTATCGTATCAACCGAAAGTACCAAATAGGCATGACGAAAGATTTTGAAATCCTCTTCCGTAATGTAGGTACACATTTACTATTTACGAAAAAACCTTTATTTCGGTATAAAACTTAAGTTTAACGGAGTTTAAAGCCATTTTGATAATATTTTTTCAATATTGCGCGCAAACAGCTCGCAGCTGTCATGGCGTCGGCTCTGACGTCACGGTTAGGTAAACATGTCATTGTGTCTGCGTACGAAGAAAGTCAACAAAATATTCAATTAATTCGTGTGATAAAAATGAATTCCAAAGTTTATATGTGGTGTGCAGTACTGCAGTGTAAAAACACATCAATAAAAACACCCAACAAAGTGTTTGTACATGTTCCAAACAAGTTATGAACAAGAGATAAATGGTTTGGTTAAAGCTCGCACGGCGAAACAACGCTTAGTCACGAATTCGCCACTTTATTTCTGTGAATACCACTTTGATGTGAGTATGTTATCATATATTGATAGATCTTATACTTAAAATGTTTGTTTGATATGAAATAGTTGAAATATTGAGGCTATGGAATAACTAATTTATTGAGGTTATGTTTGTTTTGGTCTTGGCCATCATTCCTAATAACAATTTTAATCGTTTACTTTTCTTTTTCCAGTTGCCAAATGATATGGAAAATTATATGGAGTATCATGTGATGGGGTCAGTATCACAAGTACGTATGAAACCAGGATGTATGCCCCATAAATTTATATGCCAACCAGACAGGAAAACACGAACATCTGACACAACAGAGCGACCCTATATAGCTAAGAAACGAAGAATTATGATTCTTGAAGAGTGTAAAAAGGAATTCGAAGAAAAATGTATAGTTACAAAACAATCAAGTTTTGAAGAAATTGCATCGGGTAGTTCAGGTATTTAATATTAACTTATTTATTAGAATATAGCATTGAAAAAGTTAATTTTATTCTCAGTGTTATTACATAGGTACATTGTTGGTACACACAAAACTACATAGATTTTTCTGTGACCTAGTAATCTCCTATTTGTGTTCATAATTATAACATTGCACTTAAATAATAAAATATTTGTTTTACAGTTCAGCAGAATGTAGAAGTTCCCCAAGTAACACCAAGAGTGTTGGATAAATCAATTCAAGTACACACATGGAAAACATTCAGAAGTAAAGCTAACCAAACAATAGTCAGTTCAGTAAATCAGATGACATCACCATTGAAGCCGTTTCTACATTCTGTCTCTACATCACCATTTAAAATCAAGCATCAAGGTGTTAATAGTAACATGCCTATCTTAAGTTTGGTTAAAGTTCTTGATGATGTGATAACTATAGCTTGTGGTTTGATTAATATACAAGATTCTCTTATTAAATAAAACACAAATGAAATTACTGCATTTTTATTTCCTATTCTATACTTTTATATAACAATGGATACACATAAGTTTTTTCAAAATTTAATAACACTTTCATGCCTGACATATATTGCTCATCAAAAGTTATACATATAATTTCTATATTTTTATTAGTAGTAAAATTTGGGTCTGCGATGCTGAAGTAACACTTATTTAGACCACTTAGGTACATTTGCATTTGAACCTGGGCAAAGCATTTCTTGCTGTGTTTCCCATTTTTTATATAATTGAGATACGTTTTGTTGCTTATGGGACATTTTATCTCCACAATGCTATCTTGACATATTCCATCAGGGGAACCTGCTATCATTGGATATTTTTGGGATATGAACAGTCCAGTATTCTTGATTTTTTTTCCCTAGTTTCTTGCTTATTATTTCCCGTTTCATTGCTGGTGTGTCTTATTTCAATCTTGTTAATAAGATCAACAGTCAAATTAATTTTACTTAAAAATAAGTCACAACACTCTTCCTTATATGTAAGCACAAGTTGGTGCATTGAGACGCTAAGTAGTTTATTACAATTATAATCTTGTTGATACTTTAGTAGCTCGCAGTTGTCATATTTTCTATTTTGTCCTTCTTCTAAAAAAATTTTCAAGAACTGTGGAGTTAGAAGGCAATATAGGGCTACCTTTAGATAGATCTTTTGCAGATATAAATTTCAAGGTAGTGCCAACTCTTGATAACTTTGATTTCCGCCAGTAACATTGAACTTCTGTGCATGAAGGTTCTTCGCTTCGTCTATGGATCCACATAAGCAGCGCTATGGCATGCTTACATCCGCCCTGGGGAGCAACACAATCATGGCATTCGATTAATATTACTTTTTCTTCATCTTCATCAACCATCAATGTAACAGCATATAGTTTTGCATGGACTTTATGCTCTGGGCAAATTTTGCACTTTACTGTACAAATGTTTCCTTCCCATTTTAGTTGCACATAACTGATTGCATCATCCCCATATGATGGTCTTGAAGACCTAAAATAATTGAAATTAATTAGAACAAATACATATACACTGACTTGGTGATTTAGGTGTTTACTATGAGGAGTGTTTTTTAGTTACAGAAATGTACTAGTTTTATCGGGTATTAACATGGTATTAACTCTAAAATAGCAACATACAAGCTGTAAGGGAGCTCACCTCAAAAATAAACAATGACAAGTTTATTGTGCAAATAACCTATGAAAGTAAAATAAACTCGCACGAGTTCAAAAAGTTTGATTATATCTAGGTTGGTTGTATCTAGGGTAAAGATAAATACAAAATTTACTTACAAGGAAGTTTTCACGTTCCTCGTAACTCAGCGAGCAAAATTCTTTATTTGTTGCGAGGAAATCGCCCAACATTTATACATCAATCCTGGGCAAATTTGAGCTATTTGCCTTAACAAAGCTTGGTTCCATTGTTATAGTACAGTGGAGTCGATAAATCACACGTAAAAGAAAAAAAAACAATCCAAATGCGTAATCAGTAGTATTCACAACAACTAGGGATCCGCAAAAAGTATCGATACCTGAGTAGTATCGATACTTTCGTTACGATACCAAGTATTTTCGTACTCGATACTTTTGTTACGATACTTTACTAGGTATCGATACTTCGTCACATACTCGATACTTTCTGGTGTACCCGAGGGCCGCAAATGTCATTATTGGTTGCGTCAATCAAGCTGTAGTTACTCAACGGTCCACTAGATTGCGCTACAGGTAACGAATTATCACAATTCGATAAGAATATTGAAAAATTAGACTTTTACGCCATCTATGGTCGAATAGTCGTATGACGTTATATCTTTCATAATGTTATAGCATTTACAAACCCGAATAGATGGCGTTTAGGTAAATAACAAGACAAATGTATGTAATCAATGATGATAATACCTATATTACTTAGTACAAAGATAATATTATAAACTACGACGAGCAGATAATGAACAGTAGCTCTCAATTTCATTATATAACAGCTTTGCTGTTAAACACATTTCGTTTCATGTTTGCTGTAATTCATTCGCTTACCCAAATAGCTCATATCTTTGAGTGCATTGATGCATAAGAAGTGACATTTCTTTAGCTATTAACGGAATGGAACGTCGTTTGACGTTTGCATCGCGTGTTTGTTGTACGAATATAAACTACAAATGAAAACTCAAAAATTATATCTCGAAATCTTAGCTTACGGAACGGAACGTCGTTTGACGTTTGCTTCGCGTTTTTGTTGTACAAATCTGAGCTACAAATGAAAACTTTCAAAAATTATATTTCGAACTTGAGTTTGCAAGTTTAACTTTAAATTATTATTACCTTATTATCACCTCTACCCATAGTAAAAATATAAATTGAGTACATAAGCAAAGCGAAACTAAAAATGGTATGGATCGACAGTATCCAAAAATCGTCGATTTAATGATGTTAGGGGAAAATTCATATTAAAAGAATTTAAAACACTGGTTTAGTTTTATTTAAAAGGTTCAGATTATTAAGATTTTCAATAAAATAAAACATTAATTAAAATACTGCAATCGGCCATTTTGACTGAAACACCAATCACAGTGCATGACGTCACGCCTAGGTAAACAATACTGTCATTCTCTGTGTTTTGTTGTTGTTAGGGATACGCAAAAAAATAAAAGTAACGATACTGTATTCGATACCAGTATCGCATCAAAAGTATCGATGCCGACGATAGTATTGAATCAAAAGTATCGATACTACTCAGTATCGAGTACTGTTTCATCACATTAGAAACCTCAAAATTAATAATAAAAATAGTATAAATAGAGACGAAATATTATTATTGGTATAATAATAATATTCCGTCTCTATTTATTTACTACAATAAACATTGACTTAATGGTAGATGTAAATATGGTTCTTTTTAAACCCTTAGTCTTTATCACTGCAATCAGACCAAAATCAGACATAAAAAGTAATTTATCTCCATGCAACGAAATCATATTTTAATAAGATAGTGGTTTCCTCTAAATCTCGACCGAGAGGGTCGTTATGCATCAGCAAAGCAAGAAAGAAGAGAACGGTAATGAGATGACACTCTATGAGTATACAATGCGGTTTGCCGCATTTACACACGGAGCGTACGGAGCTTGCGCTGGCGTATTTTCATCCCTGGCGCTGGGCGATACGCAAAACAAAGTAGGTCTGGTATCGGTACACCAAAAAGTATCGAGTATGTGACGAAGTATCGATACCTAGTAAAGTATCATAACAAAAGTATCGAGTACGAAAATACTTGGTATCGTAACGAAAGTATCGATACTACTCAGGTATCGATACTTTTTGCGGATCCCTAGTTGTTGTGAATACTACTGATTACGCATTTGGATTGATTTTTTTTCTTTTACGTGTGATTTATCGACTCCACTGTACTATAACAATGGAACCAAGCTTTGTTAAGGCAAATAGCTCAAATTCGCCCAGGATTGATGTATTAATGTTGGGCGATTTTCTCGCAACAAGTAAAGAATTTTGCTCGCTGAGTTACGAGAAACGTGAAAACTTCCTTGTAAGTAAATTTTGTATTTATCTTTACCCTAGATACAACCAACCTAGATATAATCAAACTTTTTGAACTCGTGCGAGTTTATTTTACTTTCATAGGTTATTTGCACAATAAACTTGTCATTGTTTATTTTTGAGGTGAGCTCCCTCACAGCTTCTATGTTGCTATTTTAGAGTTAATACCATGTTAATACCCGATAAAACTAGTACATTTCTGTAACTAAAAAACACCTACTAATATAGTATTTTTCCTCATATTAAACACCTAAAATCGGATAAATCACCAAGTCAGTGTGTATGTATTTGTTCTAATTAATTTCAATTATTTTAGGTCTTCAAGACCATCATATGTGGATGATGCAATCAGTTATGTGCAACTAAAACGGTTATGTGCAACCAGCAATGAAACGGGAAATAATAACCAAGAAACTAGGGAAAAAAATCAAGAATACTGGACTGTTCGTATCCCAAAAATATCCAATGATAGCTGGTTCCGCTGATGGAATATGTCAAGATAGCATTGTGGAGATAAAATGTCCCATAAGCATAAAAATATAGAAATTATATGTATAACTTTTGATGAGCAATATATGTCAGGCTTGAAAGTGTTATTAAATTTTGAAAAACTTATGTGTATCCATTGTTATATAAAAATATAGAATAGGAAATAAAAATGCAGTAATTTCATTTGTGTTTTATTTAATAAGAGAATCTTGTATATTAATCAAACCACAAGCTATAGTTATCACATCATCAAGAACTTTAACCAAACTTAAGATAGGCATGTTACTATTAACACCTTGATGCTTAATTTTAAATGGTGATGTAGATACAGAATGTAGAAACGGCTTCAATGGTGATGTCATCTGATTTACTGAACTGACTATTGTTTGGTTAGCTTTACTTCTGAATGTTTTCCATGTGTGTACTTGAATTGATTTATCCAACACTCTTGGTGTTACTTGGGGAACTTCTACATTCTGCTGAACTGTAAAACAAATATTTTATTATTTAAGTGCAATGTTATAATTATGAACACAAATAGGAGATTACTAGGTCACAGAAAAATCTATGTAGTTTTGTGTGTACCAACAATGTACCTATGTAATAACACTGAGAATAAAATTAACTTTTTCAATGCTATATTCTAATAAATAAGTTAATATTAAATACCTGAACTACCGGATGCAATTTCTTCAAAACTTGATTGTTTTGTAACTATACATTTTTCTTCGAATTCCTTTTTACACTCTTCAAGAATCATAATTCTTCGTTTCTTAGCTATATAGGGTCGCTCTGTTGTGTCAGATGTTCGTGTTTTCCTGTCTGGTTGGCATATAAATTTATGGGGCATACATCCTGGTTTCATACGTACTTGTGATACGGACCCCATCACATGATACTCCATATAATTTTCCATATCATTTGGCAACTGGAAAAAGAAAAGTAAACGATTAAAATTGTTATTAGGAATGATGGCCAGGACCAAAACAAACATAACCTCAATAAATTAGTTATTCCATAGCCACAATATTTCAACTATTTCATATCAAACAAACATTTTAAGTATAAGATATATCAATATATGATAACATACTCACATCAAAGTGGTCTTCACAGAAATAAAGTGGCGAATTCGTGACTACGTTGTTTCGCCGTGCGAGCTTTAACCAAACCATTTATCTCTTGTTCATAACTTGTTTGGAACATGTACAAACACTTTGTTGGGTGTTTTTATTGATGTGTTTTTACACTGCAGTACTGCACACCACTTATAAACTTTGGAATTCATTTTTATCACACGAATTAATTGAATATTTTGTTGACTTTCTTCGTACGCATAGACACAATGACATGTTTACCTAACCGTGACGTCAGAGCCGACGCCATGACAGCTGCGAGCTGTTTGCGCGCAATATTGAAAAAATATTATCAAATTGGCTTTAAACTCCGTTAAACTTAAGTTTTATACCGAAATAAAGGTTTTTTCGTAAATAGTAAATGTGTACCTACATTATGGAAGAGGATTTCAAAATCTTTCGTCATGCCTATTTGGTACTTTCGGTTGATACGATAAATAACCATGTTCATTCTAATTTTTACTTTATCGCTATAATAATAAGGTGCTAGGGATGGTCACAATTCGGAATTTGACTGCACTACTAGTAGTAATCGCTACCAAACATAACATATTTCGCAACTGTGAAAAACAAATGGAACGAGAAAGAACAGCTGACCTCAGGTCAGTGACCTGTTTGAATATCTAGATATCTACCTCGGCTTGATTTACCAGAGCACTGTGCAATTGCGATTGTATTCCAATTTTAGTTACCTAGAAGATAAGAAAAACAAGTTTACAGGTCATAGTAAAGCAACGATCTCTATGTAGGTACTACTAGATGGAGCGTTCCAAACAATCGCTCTGTTCCACGCAAGTAGCCACAACTCTTTCACATTCACAATGAAACTTGTGCAGTTACTACGCAGACATTTAATTATTACTAAATATTGACGCTACGGTTAAATTATGTCAATATTTAGTAAATAATTAAATGTTCTGCGTAGCAACTGCACAAGTTTCATTGTGAATATGAAAAAGTTGTGGCTACTTGCGTGGAACAGAGCGATTGTTTGGAACGCTCCATCTAGTAGTACATAGAGATCGTTGTAGTAAAGATAATATTTATGTACTAGAGTGAGTGAGTCAGGACTCGTGATTCTCACTGGGGGCAGGGAACTTTATATAATTTGTACAAGTTGGTTCGAGTCTGGATGTTATATTGAATTGTCCTTTCCTTAGGTACTTTGTTTCCATAACACAGAGATGTATATACCTACATGTAATATTAATGACTCATTAAAGGAATTTATGGATCGAATTTGAAAGAAATAGGATCAGAAAGTACTGAAAAAAATACATTTGGTTATTTGAGATAAAATCCCGCCAGCCCATTTCCTCCATTTCGATAAAATTTATATGGGATCACCTCTGAAGTATAACCTACCAAACAAAAAAGAAACATCAAAATCCATTCAGAATTGGCGAAGTAATCGCGTAACATACTAAAAAAAAAATACTGTCGAGCTGAGAACCTCCTCCTTTTTTGAAGTCGGTTAAAAAGAAATTCAAAGAACAACACTGCAATAAGAAACATGGCGTGCATGGCGGCTAGGGGTGTGAATGAGAAGTATCTATGTTAAAGCAAGACAGGTATAACTGCCATTAGTTCGTTTCCTATAACTGTTGTTACTATGAAAGTTGCGACAGATTGTAACTAGTTTCGTATTAGCGCCATCTTTTACGTAACACGTTCATGAACTCATTAGGTGATTACATGTAATGACATCTAGCGACGGGTAGTGTTACCACTTTTTACCTTCGCCACAACTAGAAACAGTGCACTAAAAACACCAGCGCCGTGCGGATTTTAGATAATACTTTTAGAATTGGATAGCAAATGCGCCATCTAAGTTTATGCTACCAATTTTTGATTTACACTTTTTGTTCGGGGATTGCTTATCTTACTCTAGTATATATTATCTTTGGTGTACCTCATATTCATATACCTCATATTCATCTTGAGGATCTTGCCGATCTTGAGGAGTAACAACTCCAAATAACAATAATCTCTTCTTCCTTTAAGTTTTGTTTAAAACAAACTATAGTGTGCTACGCATTAGACATCTAGTGTACAATTGAATGAAACATCAGGATGTTGGCCAAGAATGAGTATGAAATTCTTTTTTTTTTAAAGCAATGACAATATTTGATTGCATTATGTATTTTTTACTATGTAACTTTATGCTGTATGCAAAAAAATCTAGACTTAGAAACTGTAGTTAAAGGAAAGCACTTAAACAATTTTTTATTAGTAAATTTCTTTAAATAAGTTAAACGATAAAAAAAACTCGATTATATTGACTAGGATATTTTTCAGAGCGTCAAGCACTAGTCCAATGAATGCGAGCAACGAAGCTCACACAACTTCGAAAGTGGCTTGTTCTTGTTTACAAAATACCTATTCAGAGTCGTTCGTGATCTAATTCGCAGTAAGCGTCGGTATTCGTTTCGATTTTCGAGTTATTGTTTCAATTTTACAGAATCGACACCCAGGTCCGGATTGTTTTTTTATAGCAAACGACATGTATTTACCAGCGTTACCTACGTCAAGAAAAATAACAACGGAGCCGACTCCCTAAAAACAAAAATAATATTATAAACTTACATTCATAATCTAATGAATGAGATAATAATGAATTAAAAATGAAATAAATGCAATGAATCATAAATACAAGAATGATCGTATAATGGACACGAGAAGAATAATGTCGTTGAGGTTTTCTTCCTCCAAACTCCACTCGCAAAGGAGAATCTTTGACCCTAATCTCTTCGAGGAACCCAAGGAAGCAAGGAAACCCCGATCACATGCGACTAATTGTAGAAGTACTTTATCCAATTCAAGCTTGAAAACCCTAGGCTTGATTGGAATAGAATTATGAATAAAACTGGAATAACAGTCGTTGAAGAATCCAATGTTGAATTTGGGCAGCATTCCAGTGCGTATCCTCCCTGTCATGACTTACTGCCTGAACGTGGGCCTGATCCACAAGTTTCAAGCCGCTCAGCGAGCTATGGAGAGAGCTATGTTTGAGGTTTCTTTAAAGGATATGATTTGTAATAAGGGGATCCGACGAAGAACGAAGGTCAGCTGCATAGCCGAATGGCAGTGGGCGGGCCACATCTGTTGGAAAACCGACGGCCGATGGGGCTGACGAGTTTTCGAGTGGAGACCGCGGATGGGCACGAGCAGGGGCAGTACGCCCCGCCGCCAGCAGATGGACCGACGACCTGAGACAGGTGGCGGGAAGGCGGAAAACCGCCTGTGGTGGCGGTCATTGAAGCCCTATGTCCAGCAGTGAAGGCCTCAGGGCTGATATGGTCAAAAATCAATGTCATAGCTCGTTGGTACTGCCAGCAGTACTGCCATGCTTGCATCATTGACAATTTAGAAATACCTATTAAGCTAATCCTAAGAGCTAATTAGTCTGGCCAGCGCGGGGAGTGTAAGCCAAATCCTTCGTCTGTCTCCGGCAGATGACAGAGGGTTGTGCTCCTGCAGTGGAGACAAAAACCTGATGATGAAGAGCTAATTAAATGTATCAACAACGATATTACTTAAATCCATCTTAAATCGTTTGTCGATGTGTATCAAGATAATCAATAATGCATGCTGTATGCTCTTTCGTTACCTGAACGTCTGAAATATTCACTGACAATGTTTTGTATCAATATGATAATCTACTTTTCTACACAACTGTCAGAGCTGTGCGAACTTCCTAGTTGAACCAAAATAGATTGAAGTAGGCGCCAACATTAGTCCGTTATGTTAGGTGGGAAGTAGTGATGTAAAATTAATAATACCATCGTGACGTCACGATACTGTCGATAGTTTTGATCATATACTATCGACAGTCTGGACGCATCAATATTATCGAGTTTTTTTAGTCGATGATGACCGGAATCCGACGATGAAAATGACAATGAAGAACGAAAACGGCGCAAAGCATTGCGGAGATATGATTCTAGAGTAAATCAGAAAAAAATAAAAAAATAAAATGTGCCTCAACAAAATGGAGGGTCAAAGTAGTATTGATGAGAGACAGCTATCGATATTGGGCGATCGATAGTATTGTGACGTCATGAAAACGTCGTCATGAGTATAGTTAAAAGTCCGGAAATCCCCTAAAGGGGATTATTGGAGTAAGCCGTTCTAGCAATGCCCAAGGAGAAATTCATAGACGTTTTTTTTACTTATAAGTAGGTTCTCGTATAGACGGGTCGTTACTAAGTGGGTACAAGGAACAACTGGAGATGTACAAGTGAAGACAATACACGATACAGGACAAAATAATTAAGGGGATTTCTGGATTTTTTTCCAGAAATCCCCTTAGCGTTTCCTTTGAGCATCGGCAGGGGATTTCTGGACGAAAAATCCAGAAATCCCCTTAAGGGGATTTTTCGCAGAGGATTATTGGAATAAGCCGACAATATGGACTAAGTGCAAATAGGACACAGCTATGAAGGACAAAGCTAAGCTGGTCGGTCCGTTCCCAGTGGTACTAGTTTGTCGTGTGCGTCCATCGACTCCAGCTCGACAAAGTCGAATTTCAGTAATCTGACCCTGGCAGGAATTAGTACTCATAACGTACTATTTTGTACTAGATTTTCAGATATTGTAGTTAAACAGATCAAAAGTTACCAGGGGGTATTAGTCGAGTTGGAATGACGTCACTAGAGGTCGGATATTTTGAACTAAGGCACGTACCTACTTAAATTCTGATCACACCACGCTTCACCTTGGATTTTATACTACTTTGTACCCTAAAATCAGATGTTGTACTTAAACAGATCTTGAGTTACGAGGGGGTATTGAAGTCCGAGCTGGAATGACGCCACTCCAGCTCTGACGTTTTGAACTAAGGTACCTATGTATTTCAATTCTAATCACACCACACTTCACCTTTGATGATTTTGTACTGGTTTCTACTCAAATTCCAGATTTTGTACTTATATACTTTTAAAGATATACTCGATTTTAATTTCGGTTTTTTTTGTATATTTTTTAAAGTATATAAGTAGTAAATCTGAAAAAAAAAACCATAATTAATTTAGGACCTACACAAACGCAAACTCATTTGCGTTACTCCTTAGCTAGCATTTTTTTTAAGATTCATAGAAATTAAAAAAAATGGAAATAGAAAAGTTTGAATGTTTTCATAGACTACCTGACCAATTTTGTGAAAATTTTACAGAAACGCGAGTGAACTGTTTACGAAATAAAAGATGCAGTACTTTTAACATCTGTTTATTATTTATTAGTCATTCTTTTAACAGTTACGCATGTGAGAAAAGTGAATTTCGTCACTTTACTGTCACTACAAAATAATCAGTTATGTGAGTTAACTATCACTTCAATGTCACTTCAATAAATAAATCAGGACTACAGCAGCTTGAGAAATGTTATTTTGTCACAAATTACAAAAATTACAAAAATTATTTTGCGAATAACAAAATACTATTTCAAAAACTTAATTGCAAACTGTCAAAAAGTTCCTAAGTGGTGGAAACTACATGAAAAAACTCAGAAGAAAATTGTTCTACTTTGAAACAAAATTAAAATATATTACCATAGTTTGTTTGGCATTGAAACTGTACAATACAATCGCTGTTTTGAATATCACAATATTTACAATAACAAAATATGTACAACTTACAAAATTAAAGTACACACACACATTTGTTCAGTCTTAGACCCCGTACTAAAACGTACGGAATACATCCTTGTACTCTAAAAGACATGCATACAACATAAGAAACATGTCCATAAATTAGACAGCAAAAAATTGAGTACAAAAAGAAAAACATTTCCTACGCGATCAGAAATTATAAATGACCCATTATAAAATTTAAGCATATAAATATGACCTCTCAATTTTGGTGATCAAAACTTATACCGAAGGCCTAATCAGTACAAATTTGACACCAAAATGACTAAATCATAATTATACACTTAAATCCATTCTAATGAGATATCCAGTCTTCTAGTTTGGTAGCGTATCCATAAGGATCTCCTTGACTCCTGAACTTAAACGGTCAGGGAATTTGATGTCAAATGCAACTAGTAGATCTCCTTTCCTCGTAGGCTCCTTGGGGAATGGTAGGCCGTAGCCAGGGAACCGTTTCACGGTGTGGGGCTTGACGACTTCTCCCTGGAGGTTGACTGTTAGTTTCTCTCCCGACATCGTTGGCACTTCGATGATCGTGCCGCACAGAGCCTGTAACAATGGAAAATATTGGTTAGATATCGTTATCGGGATGCTGATTCACCATCCTTATGTAATGTTTATAATCTGTCATTTGTCCTGTTGGTAGAGGAAACCCAAGATGAGTGGCTAATTGTCGACCCAGTGATAAAAATGTATGGTGAGCTAAATACGGAAACCACGTATTGTATGTTAATGAAAATGAATCACAATGTACCTAGGTAGACAGTCTAAACAAATTGACTCATGAAGTCATCTGTCATTGAACTTTTGGAAACCTTTGAAAGAAATTGAATGAATCTTCCATTCACACATTTAAACTAGGAAAGCTGAACCATTGACAACAATCTTAAAATCTTCGTAATTTTACAAGAAACATAAGAATAGAAATGGCTGCTTACCTGTTTGAGTGACAGCTTCGCTGTGTATCTGATGTCACTACCCTCCCTCTTGAACTGTGAATTCGGCTTATCCCTGATGATGAAGACGATGTCCGCTGGGATCTTATTTCTTCCCTGGTCTCCCTCTTTCTGGAACGTGATCTTGGTACCTGCCTTCCAACCAGGTTTAACATGGATGGTCAGAACTTTGTCTTCCTTTTTCGAAGTGCCATCTGGCTGGATGACCCTGCGCGATATCTTCATCTTCTTCACGCAGCCGCGTCCAATATCTTCCATGGACACATACAGGTCATGCTCAATGGCTGGATCCTGGGTCTTCTCTTTGCGGTTAGGCGATCCATGGATATTGAAGCTGTGGCTGCGGAACGCGCCGCCAGGGCCGCCTGGCCGCGCTGTGCCCATGCCCATATTTGCGAACGGGTCCATATCCACGTCCATATCGCGGTCGAAGAACATGGTAGTGCCTCCGCTGCCGCCGTTGAGGTCGAAGAACGCCTGGAACGGGCTCGCAGACCCGAAGAACTGCGCGAACGTCGCCCTCGGGTCTCCGTGGAAAGTGTACGAGAAGGACTGACCACCTCCTGGCCCATTGTGACTTCCCATTCCTCCCTTGAGTCCTTCCTCACCGTGCGCGTCATAGATCTCGCGTTTCTTCTTGTCTGAGAGCACCTCGTAGGCCTCCGCCACCTCTTTGAACCTCTCCTCGGCTCCTGCAGCCTTGTTCTTGTCCGGGTGGTACTTCAGCGCCAGTTTCCGATAAGCCTTCTTGATCTCATCGTCCGACGCGCCTTTCGAAAGACCCAGCAATTTGTAATAGTCTTTTCCCATTATGACGAGTTACCCTAAAACAAATAAGATTCCAGTTTAGCCACCGCACGGCTGCCACCTTTTTTGGATGTCTACGTAACGCACAACGATGATCCTATACTTGTCTGTCTTTCAATGAAAATTTAAATTAACAGGATTGTAATTAATTAACAACGATTAAGTAATAGGATACTCACTTATTTCTATAGTTCAAACACCAATCCAACAATAGAACTAGGCGAAAATTATTAAAAAATCCTCACTTACACCCAAACACAACTCACGACTCACGTTCACAATTTTCTCAAATGAATGAAACGCTGCGCCGTTGTCGCGCCAAAATATATACAATAAAACGTCTAGAACATTCTGGGACCTTCACCCCGCGATAGAAAGAAATAAAATACAGAGCACGCTTATGCGTATCATGTGCGTTAGAAAGAGATACATATAAATTTGGCACTTCAAAATGCTGGAAATTACGATTTTATACAGTACGTTCTCTATGCGTGCTTTTGTAAATAGCATTTTTCATCTTCAATTTCAGCCAATCAGCAAGGCATATGAAGATAAAAACCAATCAAATTGAAATGTTATTCATAATTTACAAACTTGAAGAACGACTAGCCAATAAGGAACAGTTACGCACACTTTAACAGAACTATTTATTAAACACCAACACATAAGAAAATAACTTGCATGGTTGCTTTTTGCTGCCGTTTCTACATGTGAGAGAAAGAGATAAGTATAGGAAGTTTTCTAGAATGTACTAGAATCAGTACTTATTGAACTACGTAGGTACTTGGTACTTGCTGTTACCATCCGATGGAATAAAGTAAATAGCCCGGACCCCGTACAAGTATAAAATCAAAATCAATAAATTGTAGTCTGTATGTACGTTTTTGGTTCTTTGAAAGAAAAAAATCTTCCCATTGAGAGCATCGCTATTCTCATAAGTTAACGTACCTAAGTACCTATTTCTAAGTACCTATCTACCATAGGGACTTAACAAAAAAAGGAATTTGGTAGGTACCGGACAAAAAAATCTAAGCTTAGTAATGTTTTATGTTAACTATACCTAAATGTAAAACTTATAAAGAATTTCTACCTATTAACCATAGAAATCGTTGCCTATTCCTATTACAGAAAAGTGGAAAACAAATTAATTTATATCATCGAAATAGATAGGGATAGTGGACGATTAGAACAATGAATTCTAAGGGTGGAGGTTTAATCGATGTTTCCGATCTAGCTTTCTTTTCCACTTATTTATAGCTCTTTCGTACTCTAACATAATACTAATCATTATTACCTCGACCGCCTCGTTTCTAGTGGTTTGATCATTGGACTCAAGCGCCAGAGGACGTGGGTTCGATTCCCACTGGGGACAGATAATTTTATACAATTTGGTTCCGGTCTGGATGTGTTATTTGTGAATTATCCAATACTTGTATAATTCCCATAGAACAGGAGAAAATCATAAGTAGTTTGTGATTAGACAAGTGTATGTAAATATCTAATATTTATTTGTTATTCTATTCAGCATTATCACATCAGTTAAGCCTAAGATCCCCCCCTCCTCCAAACAAAGATAATTTCCATATATTGATAACGACGCTACGCGGCGCGCGCGCACGTGAGCTCTAAATAGTAGGTCAAACATTCACGTGTCTCTCTAGAAAGTTTATGACCGGCGGACTACGCTACTCGGACTCGGCAGACTCTGATGGGGTCAAGAGCATTGAACTGCTACTAGACAATGAAATCTGATGATCTTCGTTAGGAATGTCCAAAGTTCTGCATGTGTTAATAAAAAAGTAATATTCACGCACAGTCATAAATGTATTTGCCTGTTTTTCTAATTTTTAAAATCATTTGGAAGAATACTTTGGCACTTTGAAGGCGTCGCACCAAGGGCGGTCATGTATGCCACAATAAGATCTCGCAAAAAAACTTGCTCGTAGCTGCCTCTGCGTCCCCCGGCATCGGCAGTGATCTCTCGAATAATCGAGATACCCTTTAAGCAAGCTCATTTGCATTGCCGTTTTTCCACTGCATATTCATCGGTCAAGAAAGGTAGAGCCAGGGCACGCCAGGGTGAGCGAACTCTAAGTAAGTACTACAATAAAAAATCATCGATGTTTCGCATAAAGCACCACAGGTCGCCATAGCAGTTCGCCATATTCAGGTCATTAGACCACCGGTTATGCGCCGCATGTGCGCCGCCGCGCGGTATCGAACGAAACGTAGCAATGATGTTGTGAATTGTTGTGTTATTAAATTTATTCGCGTTTATCGCTACGAATAGCGATACCTAGCGTACAAGTAGGCTTTCGATTCGATCTTATCAAAATCGATTTTTAAGCAGTCCGATCTTCAATTTTTGGATTGATCTTTTGGAGGACAAGATCAATCCAAGATCGCCACAAAATGGAGATCGGAGACAAATTATTCTTTTAATGTTACACCCTCCAGCCTCCAGCAGGAAGTAATGCGTGACAGACAGTGCCCGGGGGCTCTATCAAATATAACTCCTTAGTTCCTTTACCTTCTGTAATTGGTTAAACAATTATGGTGTGCGAATCATTCAATGAGTTGGTTGATTAGGTAGAATCGTTCTTCAGCAAGTGTTTCCTTAATCCTTTAAGTAAATCGTTTCGATTTTCGTCACATAGATCTTTTGTCCCTAACGATCTCTATGTAGGTACTGCTAGATGGAGCCTCCTCTTTGGATGGAGCGTTCTAAACAATCGCTCTGTTTCACGCAACTGCGGCTTCGGGAGCTGCAACTCGGTTACATTTACAATAAACCTTATTGTATATTTGTTACTACTAAATATTGACGCTATTTACCCGTAGCGCCAATATTTAGCAATAATTAAATGTTCTGCATAGTAACTGCACAAGTTTCAAAGTGAATGTGAACGAGTTGCGGCTCCTTGCGTGGAACAGAGCGACTGTTTGGAACGCTCTATCTAGTAGTACATAGAGATCCTTGTTTGTCCTCAATTTTTTTCCTGAATCGATCTCGACTACCGCGATTCGAATCGATTCGTAATATCGATCTTTTCACTAAAGATTGGAAACCCTAATACAAGTGTACCTATGTGAGCAAAGACATGAGGTAATGTGTTGCCCATGCCCATACAGACAGATTCTGTCAAGTACTTGTGTATCGCACTTAGATTACCTATATTGGTTTTTTTTAGTCTGAGGTACCGCAGATCGCAGGGGTTGTGTGGCGAGCGCTACCGAATGGTACCGAGTTTTAAAATTTGACACATTATTTTCTATGCGTAAAATGGAACGTGTTTAATGCAAGATTTTTTTTGCAGACACGATCACCAACTTGTTAGGAGTGAATGTAACAGATATATAACAGTTTTGCATAGGACTTCATAGGAGTTTTGTATCGCGTTCTCTCTTTCTTCTTTCCCTAGAGTTGAAATTGAGTGCGAGAAACACAAGTGTCAATCAATCGATCAATACAGTTCTATTGACAATCGTATGTCAAATGATTTTAATACCTTGTTTGAAAATAAATTAAATAAAAACAGTCTTTATTGATCTCATAATTTATTTATCTAGCAAGTCTCAAAAACAACGCGTGCCGGCAACCCTTGTAGTCCATGTCGTAGTACTTCTCGTAGAAATCTTGAACTAGTTCCTCGACCTGTAAACAATGTCAAACGATATACTCCAGGTGAAGTGCGACTCCTGCGAGGAGGTGGCCCAGGAGCCTTACATAGAATGCTGTGAATGTGACGCCAACATTTGCACCAGTTGTTTCGCCTCGGGACAAGAAGTAAAAAATCACAAAAACAACCACAAATACGCAGTCAGAAGAAACGATTTCCCGTTATTTGAGAACTGCAATTGGTCTGCGAAGGAAGAATGCAAGTTATTATCTGCATTGTCTACGTACGGCTTTGGAAACTGGGAGGAGATATCTAAAAGCGTCCGCACGAGGTCCAAACTCGAATGCCAAGAGCATTACAAGAAGTATTATATAGAAAATGTGCAGTGCAAAGAGTTAAGATTGTTGCCGCACACAGAACAGTCTGTGTTTCCAAAACCTCTCATACCTTATTTATACAGTACCGAAGTAAGCGGTAACCCCCCAAGAAATAACTTAGGCGATCAACATTTAGCTGGCTACAATGCTTATAGGTCTGAATTCGAACTTAGTTACGATCACAATGCAGAGAACATATTCAACATCGAAAATAGTTATTCAGATGATGAAGACGATGAGTGTATGGACTCATTAAAAGTAGCTCTTGTTAGGGCTCTGAATACCAGGCTCAAAGAACGTCACAGGAGGTACAAAATAATCCAAAATCATGGCCTTATAATGCCAAACAAACTTGTCTCATGGCTGCAGAAATTTGATTTAACATTGACAAGACAGAAATGGGAAAAACTGCTGTCATTCATGCAGTTTATGACTGGAATGCAGTTTGATGCTTTTATGGAATCCATGGGTTTAGAAGCAGAGTTGTTTCAAAGGATTTCAAGACTATCAGAATACCGTAAAAACGGAATTAGGACACTTTACTGTGCAAATTTGTATAAACAACTAAAGAAAGAGAATGATTTGGTTGTGAAAGAGCAGAAACATGCAACAATGACCATGAATAAAAAGTTTGACCAGTCTCCGATAAAACAAAGAATCTACTTCAGCAAAGAAAATCAGCCGAGGAGATACAAACGCACATCAATGCCGTTAGAGATAGTTGATTTACCAGGATTTCATATACTTTCTGATTCCGAGAAGTCTTTATGTGCTATGCTGAGGTTGGTGCCAGAGAATTTCTTGGAAATCAAGACCCAACTCATTGCCGAAAACAATAAAATGGGCTTTCTTCGTTTGCTGGATGCAAGGAGGATCGTCAAAATTGACGTGAACAAAACCAGAAAGATCTACGACCATCTGATATCTGAAGGTTATATCTGTAAACCACTGTAAATAAATAACAAATAAGTTTTTGTCTTGTATATTATTTTTTTCATACTCACTTTGAATCCAAACTTCTGATACAGAAATATGGCTGGGTTTGTTGGTGACACATGAAGAGTTACATCTTTGCCGGTGCAAGTCTAGAAAAGGAATAGAATATTATTTATTACAAAGTAGTCAGGCAGGGCAGGCAGCTGCTCTCAGTGCAAAAGAGGAGGGATAATGTTGTATGTCAACAACATAAGTGCTTCTCTTTCTAACGAGCATCGATTGCTCGGCGCCGGCCGGTGACGATAACGCCAGCCCAGTAGTGCATACTTCCAGCCATGCTTTATTTTGCGGGCTTCATACGTATAAATATTTAGTATTCACTGGACCAAAGAACGAAAATTATACGACACGACTTGGGGGACCGTCTTAGAGGAACTGGAATGAGGATGTGGTGAGGTTCCCACCTCATCTAAGAAGGAGGGACATCTAAGTCCCCCACAATAATAAATCCAGAAGAAATAAATCTGTCAAAATTGAAAAGTATAATTGAATTTAGCACTGTATTGGGTCTACTAAAATCGAAATTCCACGAACAGCTACGAGGAAAAGTTTTGTCCGCGAATCGTCACGCACCAATGCCTACAACCCTAACTGAGAATAATAATAATAATTAAAAAACTGTACAAGGTCTCGGCCGGGGCGTACATTTTGTAAACGTCCCCTTCTTATCTTATCTTCTTAGAGGGCCAGAAAGACCTGGCGACACTTCGACCCTTCAGGATCTTTTGTGCCAAACCCCTGACCACCAACAGTGCCCCAAGTCGATTTGGTGGACTTCACATACGCCTCAGAATTTCTTCATCGGCATATGCAGGTTTCCTCACGATGGTTTTCCTTCACCGAAAAGCCTGTGGTATTATAAACGGTACGTAAGTTTCGTAAAACTCATTGGCACGGGCGGGGTTTGAACCCACGACCTCATGAACGTGAGGCGAGTGCATGACCAACCGGCTACCACGACTCTTCAAACGTCCCCTTTGTAGGAATGCAACGTATCGATCGTAGCGAGCCCGCAGCCCGCACTCAGCCGATTTCCGGGTGGCCGACGACCTTTTTTGAGGGTCGGATCCTCACCTGCAGGAGATGGTAGAGCATGAAGGTGGCGATGTTCGCGCGGCGCCACTCGGGCCGCGTGAGCACGAAGGAGATGTAGGCCTCGCGCGCGGCCGGCACCAGGAAGGCGCACGCCACCACCAGCCGCTTGTACGTCACCACGCAGCTGTGCTCCGGGTACTCCAGCGCCTCGGTCACTGCGGGCACGACCACGCCGCGTTAGGGAATGGGAAAACACTGAGAAGGGAAGTCAAAGTCATAAACTATTTACTGCATACACTTGGTACATTTATTCACGTAATTGTTTCTATCGACTACCGCTTCCTAGGTGTTAGCGCTGTGAAGAAGAAACGGCGCAACAAACTTCACGCAACGCATCTTTTAAAATCAAGTTTGCATACAATTATATACAGATTGTGCGAAGCTGAATTAACATCAGTACCAGGCATCTTTGTCATTCAAATAATCGTTTATTTTATAATAGGCTTTCTTACAAAGTTGTTTTTTAATGTGAATTTTAAACTTTCTGTCTGTGTATTTTAGATTTCCTCTGGTAGTCTGTTGTAGAAGCATATACATCATACGGGAAGCCTGCATATGCCAAAGAATAGATTCTAAGGCGTGTGTGAAGTCCACCAAATCGGCTCGGGGCACCGTCGGTGGTCGGGTGTTTGGCTGAAGGGTGTAATAAGGTCTACTCACGGTCTATGCCGGGCCAGAAGAACTGCGCGCAGAGGCTGTTGACGGCGGCGATGTGGTGCGGCCGCACGTACGAGTAGTCGAGCGGCGCGGGCGCGGGCGGCGAGTAGCCCGGGACGTGCCTGCGCAGGACGGGACTGAACCACTGAACAATTCTCTTTGTTGCACGATAAAAAGACAACAGAGATACAGTCGATTGCATGGCGGTTTCTTCCAGAGAAACTTTGAGTAGAGGATAATTAGGTTAGGTCCGACACCCCCATGGGAATACTGGGGATGGCCCTTCCCTAGTCGGGACGCTCCACCTGCGATGGCCTCTCGACATGCCGGTCGCACGGGGCGCTGCCCGGCACTTGTTCCCGCGCTCTTCGTTGGAGCACCCGGCTTGATCTAGTCTACAAATGAAATATTCAATCCGTTGCACTTTTGCACCGTAATTCTCCCCATTCGGAGGCGTGACTTCACGCCAACAGCTTTAATTCAACTACTCTTTCATCATCAGGTTATTTTTGTCTCCACTGCAGGAGCACAACCCTCTCTCACCTGCCGGAGACAGACGGAGGATTTGGCCTACGGTACCCGCGCTGGTCAAACGGGTTGGGGAGGCCTGATTGATGTTTTATAATGTATTCCTTCAGTCGCCTTGTACGACATCCACGGGAAGAGTTGGAGTGGTCCTGTTCTACTCTACCGGAAACCACACGGCAATTACTCTTTATTGCATGTAAACAAAAAGATACAATAATAAAGTAACTTACACATGTACATCTGGGCGGTCATATCGCTAAAAGCTTCTTCCAGACAACCACTGGGTAGAGGACAAAAGAACGTAGGTCGTACAGTTAAATAAAGGAAGGAGTACAGTTCGTCGTTCAGTCAGTGTGTGAGGTCGCGTGATATGTCACCTGTTGGTCCGTCGCAGCAGCTCCTGCTGCAGGCGCAGCCAGGGCGGGCGCGCTTCCCTGTCGCGCCGGATGTAGGGCTTCAGCGCGGCCCCGCCGCGCGCCGACCGGAAGGGCGCCGGCGCGCCCGCCGCCACCAGCAGCGGGCCGCAGTTGGTGCTCGCGATGGTGCCGCTGAGGTTGTCTATCAGATACTGTCCGCACGCGACACGAATATACATGTGGACGCCATATTTGTTTGGCATGTGTACAATTACATAATGCTCCCGCCCTGGTCCCAGAGGGGTAGGCAGAGACAACGTCGCAAAGCGATTTTTCTTTATCCACTTTTCGCTCCGTGATACCACTTGGCGTGACGTGTTGCGAGCAACATCGCCGCCTCCGTGTTGAGATACATTGTGGTCCACGGTTAGCCAGGGAAATAATTGTCCACCTCGTCAGAGCCCCGCGTGACTCGGTAAGGCTAATAGTGCCCGGAGTTCGCCCAGCTAGTATACAATTAGTTACAGAAAAATTAAGATTTTAATCCAAAGTTATATAAATATAAACTAGACAAAGCCTGTGGTATGGTTACTAGATAACGGATAGACATACTTAAATAAATATATAAACATCCAAGATTTGGGTACAAACATTCATATTCATCATACGAACATTTGCCTCTAGCGGGATTCGAACCCGCAACCTCCGGCGTGGCAGTCCGAGTGTTACCCGTTCCGCCACGGAGGTTGTCAAGTTACATTTCAATGGTTTCTAGACACAAAAATCTTATCAAGACAGAACGGTTATAGCAATTTGTTTACTTCAGTTCCGCGCGTGCCGATTTTCGGCCACAGCGCGCGCATCTGCACATCCTTTATGCCGTGCGGTCACGTTTCTAGTGGGGAGATAGAGTTACGCAGTTAGACACCGCGCAATATGGCACTTTTGCAGATTTATTGGCGATATTTATGGCCTTGACTCGGCTAGAAACGAGTAAGCGTTTCATAGCTATAGTTTGTGCAATTACACATTGTTGGCACGCGTGTCGAGCCTAATTCACCATTCTATCTTCATAGGCTTTCTGTGGTTCTAGACAAATTTTTATAAGGCTGAGTGTGCTTATGAAAACTATCAAGTATGTTAGTACTAGCTGGTGCCCGCGACTTCGTCTGCGCACGATTAGTATTTCGAGTAGCTTTTTTGTAGGACTATTTAATATAAACATTTCCATCATACATTACATATGTGTAACTCTAGTTTTTTGGCAGCGCACGTCAGAACAGCTCGCAGATGGTAGATTTTTTCCTCTCTTACTTGATATTGTGGACAATTCACACAATATCTTTATAAATTGTAGCCTATGTGTTATTATGATGTATAAGCTATATTATTGTAAAGTTTCATTAATATCCATTCAGTAGTTTTTAGTAGAGTGGTTCAGTATTTTTAAGTAAACAAACCGGTATCAGTACAGCGGACGTGAATCAAAACTCACCGATCTCTGGAACCGGTCCAAAACTCGCTCAGTGTTAATAGTGATTCGAGGGTCTTCTGTCACGTACCCGCCGAGCAGTTTGACTGTCCTGAAATAATGAGGGGCGTTGCAACAACAAATGCCAGTATCACCTGTACAGCTGAGGAACTTTAAGACTAGCCCTAAATATCGAAAATCTGCACCTCTATTTAGCATCATATCATTATAGCCCCCCCCCCCCCCCCCCCCCAATAAAATATTATTCCATTATAATCATCGGCCTGATAGTCTATAGGATTAATATTATTCCATACTAATATGCAACAGCTAGAGGTCATCCTAGGAGGATGTTCAAGGATCAAATTAGTAACGTCCTTGCAGAGCAGAGCGATTGTTTGGAACGCTCCATCTAGTAGTACATAGAGATCGTTGGCCGCGGTTTGAACTCCACGTACGTACTTACTTGTCCAGATCAAAAACAGGCAAGTGCTTATGCCTTTTCAGCCGCCTAAGGGCTAGTTTTGCCTTCAGCCTGCACAGATGTGCCTTTTTATTGGGATCCCTCACTTTGGGTATCAGCCCCTCGACTTGCTTCAGCAGCTGGATCTCTTCGTACTGCGTCATTTCCACCAGGTCCTTGCTAGGCTCTTCTACCGGCTCCATCCAAGGTAAATCTAGAAAATTAAATATTTTATTAATTTATTTTAAGGAAGACTCACAGGCTATTTGCAAAATATCATCACCATCATCATCAGCCTATATACGTCCACTGCTGAACATAAGCCTCCCCAATAGAATGCCACTTTTGGTGGGCTGTCCATTAGGAGATTTGCCATAATCACCACGCCTGGCAGACGGATTGGTAATCACAGTAATGATCTTAATGTACACAGGAGAACGCTACTGCCCATTCCTGGTGCACTCCCTTAGTCGCCTTGACGACACCCACGGGAATATTTGGGGTGGCCCTATTCTAAGCCAGGAACCACACGGAATTGCAAAATAAATAAATAATAATATAAATCAATGCTGATTACAAGTTACCACATATAATTTGTTATACCTTTTACAAACTAAATAAATAAAAACGTAAACACATTGAACATTTTTGCAAAAAAAAATATTTGAGGGGTCTAAGGACAAGTAACACATTTCAATAATTTTTGGAATTTTTCTCTGTTTATCTGCCTGTTAGTTTGTGCACGCATCACGTAAAACCTACTGAACCGATTCTGATGCAGTTTTCAGCAAAACATTGGGCTTAATTCGGAGTAACATTTAGTCTTAATTACATCGCAATCGGCTTGCTCAATGAAAAAATATGCGAATTTATAGTTTTTTCTCTCGTGCATTACATTAATTTTCAACAAAATATTATAATACTCGGCGGAATTCAGACTGCGATGAGTTAGGACTACATTTGGAGCGAGGGTTACAGAGCGGGGAATAAAAAAAACATTAATTCTGTAGTCCACGCGAGCGGAGCCGCGGGCAAGGCTAGTTTATAATATTAAGATAAAGTTAAGATTATTTTATTATTTTATTTTAAATGGAATGGCAGCTTATAGCTGGTGCTTCCATATCATTACTCGACTTGCTTATTTTCCTTTAAGAAATTGTCCAGTCTGTTCTTAAACATGTTTATTGATGTGGCAGTTACGACAGATTCTGGCAACTTGTTCCATCTGGATACAACCCTGTTGCTTAAAAAATATCTTTGAGGGTTCAGGTGAGCATTGGATCTTTGTAATCTCATATTATGTCCTCTGAGTCGTTCAGTGGGGTTTGAGTTAAATGTATTCTTTAACTTGGATGTGTTGTAGTGATTGTTCAAGATCTTGAAGGTCTCAATTAGATCTCCTCTTTCTCTGCGTTCTTTGAGAGTAGTAAGGTTCAGGCGCGACAATCTAGGTTCGTATTCCAATCTTTTGAAAGCATGCGGTAGTCTTGTAGCTCTCCTCTGCACGTTCTCTAGGAGAGTGATATCTATCTCGAAATAGGGGCTCTATACTTGAAACCCATACTCTAGGATTGGTCGTATGTAGGTCTTATAGATTTTGAGGAATAGAGCAGGGGTGAGACACTGAAATGTTTTCCTTATGCAAAATACTGTAGCATTCGCTGGTGACGCAATCTTTGTAATGTGATGTTCCTACTTTAAATTGTCGGATATTATAACCCGCGATAATTATTGCCCTCTATAAAGTAGTTTAACATCGCCCCAGTCTTGGTCCCAACATGTAAGAATTTGTCTGGATTTAAGGGTGATAAGCCAGTTCCTAGTCCAGTCCACTATTCTGTCTAGGTCCTCCTGTTAGATTTAGGTTTCTTAGAATTGGGATTGGTTATAATCAGGATAGAATTAGAATTCTTTTTAATTAAAGTTTTTTTATACATTAAATTTTTTTATACATTATAAAACATCAACCAGGCCTCCCCAACCCGTCTGGCCAGCGCGGGGAGTGTAGGCCAAATCCTCCGCCTGTCTCCGGCAGATGAGAGAGGGTTGTGCTCCTGCAGTGGAGACAACAATAACCTGATGATGATGAAAGTTTTTTTAAAATGTTCCTTGAATGTGAAATATTATTACCTGATTCTCCACATAATTTTTTCTCGAGCAATTTACACGTGCATTAATTAAAATACCACAATACATACCTACAGAGTTTAGCTCTGACGAGAACAGAGTTTCTCGTCGCACTACTGGTTTCTCTTCCGGCGGTTTCTTCTTGGTTTCGGCGACCAGTTTGGCGATGTCCGGTTTCTGGTCCTCGTCGGAGTGGTGGTCCGGGTCCGCGGGGGGGTGCGGGGGGGAGCCGGGCGAGGCCGAGTCGTAGTACAGGGCGGACTGTTGGTACGAGTGGATGCTGGACGAGTCGCTCTGTAACCAAAATGAGTATTATTAATATAAGTAATAATTATATGTGCTACACTGCGTCTGCACCGTCACTGGTGGCTCCACTGAAAACCAGCGCTGCAGATCCTGCAGCATGTGCTGAGTCGGAGTCCCTTTTGGCACCGCACTGCAACACCGCTACGTGCAGTCGACCGGTGGGGTGGCCCCAGGGCCTACGAGGCGGGCTGCGTGCCATTTTGCTTGCGCCCAAATTTAGCCCTTGTCCATGGCCAGCCTCTTCGTGTTGACTGCACTAAATGTATAAATCTTTCTGTTCTGTCAAACTGTATGTATATGTGTGCCAAATAAATGTTTTTCTATTCTATTCTAAACATTATTAATACATTTATTTATTTTATTTAATAATTTATTGTACACAAAAATATACAAAGAACAACACAAAAAAAAGAAAATTATACAAAAGGATAAGCTTATTTCTAAAGATTGTTCTTCCAGCTAACCTACGGTGAAGACAAGGGATTATGGAGAGGCAGTAGTCGCGTGTACCTACTACATATTAAATAATCATACAACATATAATAGAATACACATAAACTATAAATACTAATACAGGGACATAAATCTATATGTATATATAATATGATATACATATATATGTCGGCGAAATGATAAAAGAGGAGCTGATTTGGAGGCACAGTGCGTGTTCGTCGCGCCGTTTATCTTGGTTCGGCTATCATCAGGAACACGCGCTGACGGAACGTCGGGTATAACTGGCGCAGGCGCATAACCGAGACAGTCTCCGATGGAAAGGCGTGCGATGCGCAGGCGTTACGCTAACGGATTGTCTGCCTTTTAAAATCGTTCTTGATGATGGAGTGTAATTTCATGTGGTGTCATTGAAGCCAGTAAACGTGTCAATTTGGGAGCCCACATTTTCGGCGAAACCAGGAACCTACATTGAAGATATTTGCAAAAAAAAATATTGAAGGGTCTAAGTATAAGCAACAGAACACATTTCAATCATTTTTGAAATTGTTGTCTGTTTATCTGTTTGTCTGTGAGTTTGTGCACGCATCACTTAAAAACTACTGAACGGATTTTGATGGACTTTTCAAAAAAACATGGGGCTTAACTTAACCGAGGGCCGCAAATGTCATTACTGGTTGCGTCAATCAAGCTGTAGTTACTCAACGGTCCACTAGATTGCGCTACAGGTAACGAATTATCACAATTCGATAAGAATATTGAAAAATTAGACTTTTACGCCATCTATAGTCGAATAGTCGTATGACGTTATATGTTTCATAATGTTATAGCATTTACAAACCCCAATAGATGGCGTTTAGGTAAATAACAAGACATATGTATGTAATCAATGATGATAATACCTATATTACTTAGTACAAAGATAATATTATAAACTACGACGAGCAGTTAATGAACAGTAGCTCTCAATTTCATTATATAACAGCTTTGCTGTCAAACACATTTCGTTTCATGTTTGCTGTAATTCATTCGCTTACCCAAATAGCTCATATCTTTGAATGCATTGATGCATAAGAAGTGACATTTCTTTAGCTATTAACGGAATGGAACGTCGTTGGACGTTTGCATCGCGTGTTTGTTGTACGAATATAAGCTACAAATGAAAACTCAAAAATTATATCTCGAAATCTTAGCTTACGCAACGGAACGTCGTTTGACGTTTGCATCGCGTTTTTGTTGTACAAATCTGAGCTACAAATGAAAACTTTCAAAAATTATATTACGAATTTGAGTTTGCAACTTTAACTTTAAATTATTATTATTACCTTATTATCACCTCTACCCATAGTAAAAATATAAATTGAGTACATAAGCAAAGCGAAACTAAAAATGGTATGGATCGAAAGTATCCAAAAATCGTCGATTTAATTATGTTAGGGGAAAATTCATATTAAAAGAATTTAAAACACTGGTTTAGTTTTATTTAAAAGGTTCAGATTATTAAGATTTTCAATAAAATAAAACATTAATTAAAATACTGCAATCGGCCATTTTGACTGAAACACCAATCACAGTGCATGACGTCACGCCTAGGTAAACAATACATTCTCTGTGTTTTGTTGTTGTTAGGGATACGCAAAAAAATAAAAGTAACGATACTGTATTCGATACCAGTATCGCATCAAAAGTATCGATGCCGACGATAGTATCGAATCAAAAGTATCGATACTACTCGTATCGAGTACTTTTTCATCACATTAGAAACCTCAAAATTAATAATAAAAATAGTATAAATAGAGACGGAATATTATTATTGGTATAATAATATTATTCCGTCTCTATTTATTTATTACAATAAACATTGACATAATGGTAGATGTAAATATGGTTCTTTTTAAACCCCTAGTCTTTATCACTGCAATCAGACCAAAATCAGACATAAAAAGTAATTTGTCTCCATGCAACGACATCATATTTTAATAAGATAGTGGTTTCCTCTAAATCTCGACCGAGAGGATCGTTATGCATCAGCAAAGCAAGAAAGAAGAGAACGGTAATGAGATGACACTCTATGAGTATACAATGCGGTTTGCCGCATTTACACACGGAGCGTACGGAGCTTGCGCTGGCGTATTCTCATCCCTGGCGCTGGGCGATACGCAAAACAAAGTAGGTCTGGTATCGGTACACCAAAAAGTATCGAGTATGTGACGAAGTATCGATACCTAGTAAAGTATCGTAACAAAAGTATCGAGTACGAAAATACTTGGTATCGTAACGAAAGTATCGATACTACTCAGGTATCGATACTTTTTGCAGACCCCTAGTTGTTGTGAATACTACTGATTACGCATTTGGATTGATTTTTTTTTCTTTTACGTGTGATTTATCAGTAGGTGATTATTGGGCATTCTGGCTCACTTTCACTCGCTCCACTCGTTCGCTCGCTGCGCTCGCACAGTGAGCTAGAATGCCCAATCGGTTTTCGCTGTTTAAAGTGAGCTAGAATGCCCAATCGATTTTGGTTGTTTGAAAGTGAGCTAGAATGCCCAATCGGTTTTCGCTGTTTGAAAGTGAGCCAGAATGCCCAATCGGTTTTAGACGTTTGAAAGTGAGCTAGAATGCTCAATCGGTTTTCGTTGTTTCGTGCGTGCCGGAATTCCCAATCATTCGACGGTTGGTTGTATTAGAACGCAAGATCAAATTATCGCAAGACGTCGATTGCGATTGGAATCATACGCTCCGCTTAACGGACTAACGGGTGACGTCGAGCGTTTTGTACGAAAAAGGTTAAGCGTGATACGTATAAAACTCTTAATGTAATAAATATGTCTACATTCTGCAGGGATCCTTGGCTCATGCATGTCAAACATTGAATTATTATTAATTACAAAATGAAATTTGTAAAACAACCGCATTCATTGCAACTAGAAAAAATTTGTTTGGGTTATTCAAAAGAGATTTCACGTCACGGCAAACTTTTACCGAATACTATTCGTTGTATTATATCTGGACCTTCCAACTGCGGTAAAACGAATTTAATTATTGGTCTACTATTACATAAAGATGGACTACATTATAGAAATGTATACCTTTACTCTAAAACACTTTTTCAACCTAAGTACGTATTTTTAGAAAAAGTTTTTAGAAAGGTGCCAGAGGTAACTTTTACAAAATTTCATGGTAATGATGAGGTTTTGAGTCCTCATGAGGCAACTTCTAATTCGATTATTATATTTGATGATGTAGCTTGTGAAAACCAAAATCATATAAGAGATTACTTTGCAATGGGTAGACACAAGAATATAGATTGTTTTTACTTAAACCAAACCTATAGCAAAATCCCGAAGCAGTTGATACGGGACAATGCTAATCTCATTATTCTTTTTAAACAAGACGATATGAACTTGAGACATGTTTATGAAGAGCATGTTAATACAGACATGAATTGGTTAGCGTTTCGAGAAATGTGTGCCAAGATTTGGAGTGTACCCTATAGCTACTTAGTTATAAACAAAGACTGTGAAAAGAGTAAAGGATGTTACAGGATGAAATTTGACACATTTGTAGAATTGCATTGATGATTTAAAAATACTATATTTATTATTATACCATCATTACAACTTAAGGCTTCGCCTGGTAAGGTATAAACATGGATAATGAACAAGCATTGAAAAAACAAGTAATAAAATCAGCTGAATCAGTTAAAAGAAAACTAAAGATGATGCGAGACATTAAAAGTAATAACGAATTCGCAATGGAATCGGTTTTTAAACCATTAACAGAGCCACTGAAACAAATTATAAACACAAAAATGGAAATACCACATAGAAAAATAAAGAAACAAAGACTCAGCTACACTCCTCTTAGTAAACGCAAGGAACATCGGGCTAGTTACGATGTTAGTGATGATGTCGAAAGCGACCAATCCAGTAAAGACTTCAACAATACAGTTTTTATGAAAAATCGTAAATCCGAGGTTTATTTTAATGACGAAGATGAAGAAAAAAGCGACTACGTCTATTTGGAACCTGATAAAGATGAAGACAATAGTGATATGGAACCTGATACTAGCGGTCTATCATTCAAATCGACTGACAACACTACTCCCATAAGAATGTCTTCAGAAAACATTCCTTTTGGGGTCAGAAACGAGAGAGAAAAACTCATGATGGGAACGTTACGTGTTTTTGTTACTGAACATAATATTTCTATTGGTTGTAAGACTTTCGCAAAAACTCCAGGGCTAATGGAATTATTGTTTAAGAAAACACCGCAATTAGAATTAATAACTGAAGATGATAAACAAAATTATAAGACTATATTATTGACTACAAATGCTCATCGCCGTGAGTATAATCCCATGAAGCCTATAAAAAGTAATAAAGGTCGAAAATATACACAAATAATTAGACCTCTATTTATGAAGTTGGCCAAAAACTGTGTGAGCACTGAAAGCATATCTCATGGATCTGGTTTGCCACTCACAAAAAAGCTGAATCAGAATGTAGATTATGTTTACTGGGATGATCCTAATGAATTAGTTAATCGATTGAAACTATTAATAGCTTCGCGAGATGCTGGAAACACAGGATTAGACAATGAAATACTATCTATTATCGAAGAGTTGCGGGAAAGTGATATCATTAATTAAATATATGCTGATATTTAGAAAGTTTTTCACAGTCTTTATTTATCCGCTGGTTGAGATAGTCGCTAGGAAATGAATATAGATAAATTTGGTCACCACGTTCATAAACGTTTGCGTTTACCGGAATCATTGGATTCACACAAGCTCTTAAAGTCAGAAAACGGAGAATTTGATTTACATTTAGTAAGGTTAAAAGGAGTTAAGGCTCCATCAGCCTCCGATGATGCTGTAAATAAGCAGTATGTCGATAATTTGCTGAATGACTATTACACAAAACATGATGTATTAGACGAACTACATAAAATAAAAACGGATATAATTAATCTCATGAGAGTAAAATTTTATATGAAAGGAGAAGTAGATCAAGCCATTGCCAACAGCAAATTAAAAGTCACCAAAAATGAGTAAGCAACAAGTAGTAGACGAAATTCACAAAGCAGCACGAAAAAATTTTAACAGACGTCCTGTAGTATTAAAAGGTATCGATGATTTATGGCAAGCTGATTTAATTGATATGCAGAATTATGGAAAAGACAACAATGGTTATAAGTACATCTTAGTCATAATCGATTGCTTTTCAAAATTTGCTTGGGCACTGCCTGTTAAAACGAAAACTAAATCTGAAATAACAAACACGTTTAAAAAAGTACTTGAAAAGAATGGGCGTATTCCATTAAATTTACAAACCGATTTAGGTAAAGAATTTTATAATGAGGATTTTCGAAACTTAACGATGTTATACAAAATAAACCATTATTCAACATATTCCACTAAAAAGGCTTCAATTGTTGAAAGGTTGATTAGAACTTTGAAAAACAAGTTATATAAATATTTTAGTTTCATTGGCAATTATAAATGGATTGGTAAACAGTTGAGTAACATACTTGACTCTTACAATAATTGTGTACATCGAATTACTAAACATAAACCAAAAGACGTGAATCAATACAATGAATCTTTAATATTAAATAATATAAAGGAATCAAGAAAATATATTACAGTAAAAAGGAATAAATTCAAAGTTGGAGATTATGTGCGAATTAGCAAATACAAAGGAACTTTTCAAAAAGGATATACCCCTAATTGGTCAACAGAAATATTTATCGTGTCAAAAGTAAATTCGACTAATCCACCGACTTATGAGATTGTTGATCAACGAAAACAGATCATTTTAGGTACTTTTTACGAACAGGAACTTCAAAAAACAAAATACCCTGATATTTACTTAGTTGAGAAAGTTTTAAAAAAGAAAGGTAATAAGCTATTTGTAAAATGGTTGGGCCTTAATGAAAGTGAAAATAGTTGGATTAACAAAACATCCATCGTATAAATCTATATAATTAGTTGATACGTATTATATTTTTATTAGTATACCTGTAATGCATGGAGGAGGACTTATTAATAGTGTAATAAACAATTTACCTTTTGAGTTACATTTACCAGGGTATAATTACTGCGGTCCCGGTACACGACTACGAGAAAGATTATCACGGAACGATAGAGGAATTAATAAATTAGATAACGCTTGTATGCAACACGATATAGCATATTCCAACTATACTAATTTAGAAGATCGCCATAAAGCAGATTTAGAACTATTGAACATGGCAAATCGAAGACTTAGGTCAAAAGATGCAGGAAGAGGTGAAAAATTATCTTCCTGGATAGTAAGTAAAGTAATGAAAACAAAACTAAAAGCAGGTGCAGGTATCAAAGGCTTCAAAAAGGTTGTCTCTAAAATATATAGTCAGTTGAAAAAATACAAACCAAAAAATAATAAGTCTGCAATTAAATTTGCCTATCTGGCTGCAAAGAAGCTATTCTCTAAAAATAATGGATTTCGATTACCGCGCATCATACCAATTCCTAAAACAGGAGGAATTTTGCCTCTAATTCCTATATTTGCGGGGTTGTCAGCTTTGGGCACATTAGCTGGAGGAGCAGCAGGTATCGCGAAGACAGTAAATGATTATAAATCAGCACAGAAAAATTTACAAGAATCTGAACGCCATAACAAAGTAATGGAATCCATTGCTTTGGGTAAAGGTTTGTACATCAAACCGTATAAAAAAGGCAATGGTTTATTTTTACGATCGGCAAAAAACTAAAGAAAAGGCTACCTAGACGCGCGCTTACTAATTTGGATATTATAGAACATGCACATGGTATTCCATATTTTAGAGGTGTTTATATGAGAAATCAGTTACCAAAAAAACCTAAACGTATTGAATGTGGTGTTATTAATTTAGACAGCTCTAAAAACGAAGGTACTCATTGGGTAGCCTATGTAAAACTAAATAATTATTGTGAGTATTTTGACAGTTTTGGAGATTTAAAGCCGCCATTAGAGTTAATCGGATACTTGGATAAATATGATATTTACTACAATTACAATATATATCAAAGTTTTAATTCTGTTAATTGTGGACATTTATGTATAAAATATTTGAAAAACTTTTGGATAAACATTTAAAAGAACTTATCTCTTGTACTTATTGTCATTACCAAAATGACTTTCACGCTGTCTATATCGGATACTAAGGCGAGTTTAGCAACAAACTATTCGCCAAATTTACAATTAGATAATGATTATGAATGTGGTCTTTTGTATTTTTCTACATTTAATTCTATACCGAATGTAGATGATAGAAATAATAAACTATACTATGGTGACAATGAGGTGATAGAAATACCAGAGGGCTCCTACGAACTTCAGGATATTAGAGACTATTTAAAAGATAATATCAAGGATGGTTCATTTGAATTAAGGTGTAATAACAATACTTTGAAAACTACTATCTTTTGTTCGAAAGTCATACATTTTCAAAAAGAAGATTCCGTAGGACAATTATTAGGTTTTGGACCAGAAACCCTTCCCGCGAATATATTACACGAATCTCGCTTTCCCGTCAACATTCTGTCGACAACCGTTCTCCGGGTTGAATGTGACATCATTAGCGGATCTTTTGTAAACGGAAAACCTAGTCATATTATTCATGAATTCGCGCCTAATGTTCCACCTGGTTATAGAATTATAGAAGTACCTAAAAACATAATTTATTTTCCAGTAAACCAGAGTAGCATAAGTTCTATTAATATTAAAATATTAGACGTAAATGGTAATTTAGTTAACTTAAGGAACGAGGAAATTCAGTTATATTTACATTTAAGAAGAAAATGATTGACTTTAATAATAAATACTCTGCATCTGTAGTAAAAAGCAGCAGTGTGAATTGTACTCCTAAAGCAATAGCACCTTCAAAACAATTTAGAAAAAAACCATATTCAAAAAAGAAGTTAACTAAAGAAAATAAGGACTTCCTTAAACTCATAGGGCTAAAATGAGTATCCTAAATATAACAGATGGTCCAGTTTATGACAATTCAATTGAAAGTTATGAGTACTATTCATACAAACCATACGTAAACAGTTTTAAAAATAATGATGAGATACGAATACCTATAAATCAACAGGATTTGTACGTATTGCCATCGGCCAGTACCATTTACATAGAAGGAAATGTGCAAGTTTACAACCGACAATCAAAAACAAAAGTTAACCAAATTCACTTCACAAATAATCCAATATTGTTTCTATTTCAAGACATACGTTATGAACTTAATGGTATAGAAATAGATAAAATTAAAAATGTTGGTATTACTACAACTATGAAAGGTTTGTTATCGATGGGTGCGGCAGAATCGAAAATTTCAGAATGTTGGGGTTGGAACCTTGATGGTACTACAAACCACGGAGGTAATTTCTCAGTATCTATACCTCTTAATAAAGTTCTGGGGTTTGCAGAAGACTTTAATAAAATAATAATGAATTGTAAACATGAGCTTATTTTATTGCGTAACAACTCTAATTTGAATTGTATAAAATTAGGCGAGAATGAATATGTTCATGATGTTGAAATTTCTAAGTTGGTTTGGCGGGTACCCCAAGTGAAAGTTTCTGATCGTGAAAGAATTAATCTACTTCGTCATTTAGAAAAAGATCGTTCATTGACTATAATGTTTAGAAACTGGGATCTATATGAGTATCCTTTACTTCCTCAGACGTCTAAGCATACTTGGTCAATTAAAACGTCTTCTCAGTTGGAAAAACCACGATATGTAATATTGGGTTTACAAACTGATCGTAAGAATCAAGTAACTAAAGATATGTCTCAATTTGACCACTGTCATTTACGTAACGTTAAAGTGTTTCTGAATTCAACTTACTTCCCGTATGAAAACCTAAACGTTGATTTTGCCAACAACAATTACTCTTTATTATACGAACATCACGCAAAATTTCAGCAGTCGTATTACGGACGTCGACCAGACCCTTTATTAAACTTTGAAAATTTTAAAAATAAAGCGCCATTGTGGCTAATTGATTGTAGTCGACAAGTAGATAGCGTTAAACCTGGGGGACCCATAGATGTTAAAGTGGAAATTGAGTGTGTTTCAGACATTCCGAACAACACCACCGCTTTCTGTCTAATTATTAATGAGTCCATTGTTGAATATAAACCATTGACTAGTACAGTAAAGAAAATATCATGAGTAACAATTTCATATTCGTGGATATACAAGGTTTCAAAGATTACAATAATGTGTTTATTATTAAAGAACTAGCCCTGGTGACAAAAGAATATTCTCAGACCTTTTTAGTCAAACCTCCTTACGCTTTTTCGTATTTAACAACAGAGGAGAAAAAACAGGTCGTGTGGCTAGAAAGAAACAGGGGTATACTTTGGAGAGAAGGCTTTATTGACTATCGCGAATTTAAAAGATCTATTATTTTACCATTGTTAAAAAATAAGATCATAATCGTAAAGGGTCAGGAAAAAGTAAAATGGATGAGAGAATTATGTAGTGACTGTAATGTTATTGATGTTGGCGTAAAAGGTTGTCCCAGTTTCGTAATTTTATATAACACATTTTGTATAAATAATACTTATAACTGTTTATCTCATAAAAAATATTGCGCATTAAAAAACGCAATTACCATAAAAAAGTGGTGTTATGAAAATAATATAGGTACTTAATTTAATTAATCGCTAAGATCAATTATTTATCAATTATTATTGTTTCATAGTATATTGCCAGCTTTGTATTGTGTTTTGGATACATGTAAATAAAATAATAATAATAACTTCTCTTTTATTTTATTATCGACAAAAAAACTATGTAGACACCATTTTAATTAAGCATTGTATTTTATACAAAGAAAATATTGACAAATAGATATAAGGATTAATAACCTATCTAAAATAGACAGATATGACGCTCTTTATTATGTCAAAGTAAGTCTAAGATGTAGAATTCAGCCCTTAATTATTTATTTACAGTATAACGTGGTACAAACAAGTAATTTATTAAATAATTGAAACAAGCAAGTAAATTATTACATGTAAATAGATTACAAAGTAGGTGTTATTTTTATTCAAATATCTAATCTTAAGCTATACAATCTTAAACATAAAATAGGTAGTTAGGTAGCCTTGACTTCTGACAGCAGTCGTATTCGTAATTGTGTTCCACATTATGGATTCTGAAAGTTAATAAGAATAAAATTAGTTTAGAACCATAACCGTATAGAATCAATCCATAACCAACACTATTAAATAACAAAAAAAATAAGTACCTTGCACTTTTCGGCTCGTTCTCCAAGTTGCGCGCTTATCTGGTACAGAATTCGTCTTATTTTATATAGGACGCTATCACCTTCTTCATATACCACATATTGCGTCCTGGCTTGTGACCTCATAACGATTTCAGTTTCAGTTTCATCTGCACTATACACCTCAATTTTAACTACATATTTCGGTATTCCTCTGTCATGTACCGCGATGTAACTGGTTTTAGCGTTTTGTAGCTGCTGATTTCGTAACATTATGATATGAAATAGGATACTTGAATTGATTAATTAAAAGCAAGAGAATTGAGAAGACGCGACGAAGGACTGGTAGCGAATGATGGTTATAGTCAATATTTCTAGTTGAGTCTTGTATGAAAAACATCGTGTGCGCGACGCGGCTCGAGTTACACCGCAGGCGCAAAGCTAAAGACAACAGACATGATCAAACTTGAAAAATAATGTACTGAATCAGCAGTCTCAGCTACATAAATAACAATATTAATTGTATGTAATATATAGGTAAATTATGTAGGTAACGCTTCCTCTGAAAGAAGCCGAAATAAAATGTATCTACCTATAAGTGCGTAATTGTATCTATCTCGGTATCTCAAAACAAGGGAAACATAATTAAGATATAAACAATGAAGATGCAATTTAAAATAATAACAACAACAAAAATTATAATTAATACAATTTATTTAAAAAAAGTAGGTAACTCATACATTTTGGTTAACCTAATATAATACAGGTTATACTCCTATTTATATAAGTATCTTATGAAATAATCGCAACCCAGAACAGATATTTCTTGTTCAATTATAGAATTAACACATTTGTTACAGTTTAAAACTAATAAGATATCATCTAGTGATGAAAGAAATCTATTTTTTAAAATTTTATCGATATTTCTAACAAACATTGTAGCTTCAATATAATCGTTTTCAGTCAAATTTCTTAATCTTACGTGTATACAATGCGCAAAAATATTAATTGCTTCACACACTAGGTACAACATATTTATAGAACAACGTTTATCACAAAACATTAGCTGGTATAAAAAAAGTTGATAAAAGCGGTCATGGTTGGTCACATATTTACCAAATAACTCAAATTCTTCATATATATGCCCCCATTCTTCTAATGTAAAAAATATATCACTATTTTCACAAACTATGTGAACTTGTGGTGCAAAATTGTCTAAAGCCCATAAACCGGTGGTTATCTTAACACCATTTGAATGTAAATATGTATGTTTTGAAATTATAACGTTGTATAGATAACTTTCAGCCATTACTAGAGTAATCAGAAAAAGTGAACAGTTTCTGAGGCACCCAATTAAAAGAATGAACAGTGACCCCAAGCGTATGTAGTAATATTATCTTCTAATATTCTACGTTTATCATCATTAGAAGACAGAGCGATTTTATTTATTTCTTGAGTAAAAACTTGATGCTTAAGGGACTTGAAAGAACGTTTTTTTTACGTATTACTTCATTTTCCTTCAACACTTTATTATAATCTTTAAAATGTAAGTCATTTGCGACGTACTTCTTAACTCCCTTTGCTTTTTTAATTTCTCTCTGTTCTGTCTTTATGCAATATAGTTTAGAACGCAGTCCTACAAATTCCAAAATATGCTGCCCTCCTAATTCGTCTTTGAACAAACCAGGTATTTTCTTATTTATACATTTTATTTTATACTTGTTATTTTCAGGATAGTTACTTGTATCGAAATATTGTATAAAATTTCTCTTTAAATCTTTATAAAAATTCTCTGTTTCTATTGAATACAAATAACTGTCAGTATCCATGTAGCACAGTTTGATTTTTGGACCATAAAAAGGTTTCATAACCGTATAATGAAAGTTGTACATATGACTCTTGGATAATTCTAATAATAATTCTAATAATTCTAAATGCATGCTTTCTTCATTTTTAAATATTTTGGTAACTCAATATAGCTAGAAGCTCGTAGAGGTGAATATTTGTTAATATTTACCTCCAGGTACAAAGTCCTTAAAAAGGACCACCCACTGTCTCTCTCTTGAAATCCATCAACTTTATTAGATATTATTTCAATGACCTTCGCAAACATATCATTAAACTCATAATGTTTATGTATACAAATATTTTCCGTTGCGAAAGATTTAATTTCAACCATATCATTTTTCGGCAGCGAGAACTCTGCAAAAAGTTCAAAGTTTGCTTTTATATTATTGTGCTGAGCTATCTTCGCAGCGATCAACTGCCGCACGGGGCGGCGCACGCGCCTCAAGAACTCGCCGGGCGCGGGGGCAGCCGAACGCTCGCTCTCGCTCCCACAATCGCTGTCGCAGTCCGCCTCACTACCCCCACGTCTCGGCCCCGACTGCCGTCCGCGTTCCCGTACCCTAAAACTAGCAATTCGGTTTCTAAATGCTGAACAAAGTTTTTCAACATTTGGACTTATTTCGATCGAGTTATTATCTTTATGTAAACGACTTCGGAGGTGACCCGAAAAGGCTTTACTTTTGATGGTTAGATCACAAACAGTACAGAAAATGTTTCTGCCTGCCATGGTTGAGATATTTTTGTTCTAGGATGAAAACATTAATTTTAACACTTTACTTCGATGGTCTAGAGGCTAAAAGGCCTAACTTGTTTATGTAATTGAAAATTTAAAAAGAAATAGAGAATATAAAATATGTGACCGATTTCTGGTTTGTATTAGTACCTACCTAGGTTAATTAATTAAATTGTATGCAGTTGAAAGTTTTTAATATATTTAATATAAAAACCACAAAGTTATTTTAATAAAAAATATACAAATTAAATTATTTTTTCTTATTAGAAAAGAACTGCCCGTCTTCCTTGAACCTAGTTTTTGCCGCATTAATGAATTTCTTCAAAAAAATTAGCTCATCAGCTCCCGAACCAACTTGATACTTAAGAGTTATTGCAGCTTTTTCCCACCTGTCCTTCGGGTCGACGCGCAGGATGTCTCGCGTGTCGTACACTCTCAGCTCCACGAACTGGTCGCCGGCCAGCAGGGCGGTGCGACGCAGCACGCCGTCGGCTACGCGCCGCGTCAGAGCAGACGTGAGCGGCGGCCGCTTGGAGGCCGCGCGCCGAGCTTCCTCTTCGTCCTCACTGTCGTCAGACAGCAGGGACCACTCGCGGCTTCCTTTTTTGCTCACAGCCGATGACGATGGAACCTGCTTCGTTCTCAGCTTTTTAGTCTTCGGCTTGGCGGGCGCGGCAGTCGATGGCACAGACCTGAAATAATAATAATAATACAACGTTAATCTAATAATAATAGCGTAAAACAAAGTCTCTCTCCGCGTGTGTCTGTGATTTTGGATAAAGTTCTTAACTATTTTATAGTGAATGAATAGGGTAGGTTTTATAATTATGATTTCAATATACAATCACTGTAAGTACGAGACCGAAGTGGACGACTCCATTATTTGTTACATATAGCGTCTCTGATTGAATAAAAAATAAAATATTTGGTAAGTACTACAACTAACCTTACGTCACCGTCGTCATCCGAATCAAACGCGCACGATTTTCTTTTACTGGCTTCTTCCACGCTCCTCTTACTGTAATACTCGGATTCAGACCTGCAAATAAAATAAACCCTTACTGTTATTTCGAATAAAACATCATTAAAACTTAACTGATGAGTAAAATATTTGTGAAATTCTTGTTTAGTACAGGGAAATGATAGTTTGCGACTAGATAGGTATATAATGTTGAAAAACTTTATTTATTTAAAAATGAATAATAATCCAAACTTACGAACATTATTGTTTTCACGAAGATGCGCACGCTGGTAGAACTGAAGACGGCGGGGAGGGGTAGCGGGGGCACTGGACACTGACGATGCGCGGAAACGAACTAACGACAACCACGTACCGAATCAGAAAAGACAATAAAAAATTTGAACAATATTCAAAGCGCTTTAATGATAATAAAATTATCAGGGACTAAAAACCTTCGGACAAACAATTAAAATGCAATAGTGATTATTGCACAGGAAGGTAAAGAAACCAAATTACATTTATTTGTGTCTAAGTAAAACGGAAGCGGTATTATTGCTATAATGCGATCACTTCCGAGAAACCTTCGGGTAAAGAAATAAAATAAGCTTATTAGGTGGTGCGTTTTTGATATAAAATCTGATACATTTAATAACGTAAAATGTATCTGCTTCCAATAATATGCATACATACATCTTCTGTAATAAAATCAACATTGACTGAGTATCATTGCAAGTAATTTTATTACATATTTATGTACATGAACATGCTACTTCTACTAGGAAAAGTACTAACATTTTTACGTGACTGCACACATGTAATAAATGTTTATGCTTGTTTAATTGATTAATTTTTGATGAAAGTTCTGTGAATTGTTTAATACCCCTGACATTTTAATCAGATCAGCATAAAACTGTGTATGGAACATAGGTAAATAAGTGACACATTGCGGTGTATGTGAACTACGATTCGCGGCAATATCAAAAGGTGACGGTCGTCATTTAATACTTGGCTATGTTAGGGCGAGTACTCAACTTAAAGTAGGTACACAACAATTAGTTTAACTAGATTCTTTAACTTTGTAAAGTTATTATGAATTATGATTCTATTTTATAAATATGTAATTCTATCGTAAGATAACAGACTGTTATAGGTAATTAAGCACCTAAATTATTCTTATAGGTGCTTATCCATTATGTTTTTAGCACTTACCCATTCTATTGATCTCTGTACAATCATTATTGCACATTATAAACTTTGTACGTCTATCATTGGTCGCGTTACTGAAATTTTGTAAATATAAAATGGAGTATTAGATAACATTATATAATATTTAAATTGTTGGAACTTAATGTCACACTAAATTTAATCAATGTGTACATACCTCTAATACGTCGTAACCATGCGCAATGTAAAATGAAGTTTCAGCATTTCAAGTACAGTCGTGGGAATCATTGTAATGAATAAGTTATTTATTAACATATTGCATACTTAGTAATAATCGCGATTAGGACCATGTATTATAACAAACACTTTAATAAAAAAACATAAAACATCATGATGATACCGGAAATCATAAATCAGCGAATTGGGTGTTTTCGAAACTATTTTAAAAAGTCAATTAAACAAAATCGATTAAATTATAGTGCTTACCTGCTATTGAAATATTATAACTAATACCATTACGTATTCTCCTGTTTTTTCTTTGACTGTACGTCGACATTCTTTTGCTTTGATAAGCGCTCTGTGCGCGCTCGGTACTCAAGTAACACAAGAACATAACATAATGCTCGTAACGTAATATGTAAGTATTAGGGATCGCTACATAATTTGTAAAACCCTTATACAATTCTTCAATACTCATACTGATTTATTTCAACCTTTTGGGACATTGAGAACTCTAGGCTAAGTCGACATTGTTTTGTTTCACATTTATGAATCAATGTAAGAATGTTAGTTCATTTATAATGAACTTTTGAACGGAGACATAAATTTTGTGTTCTTTGGTATTTGCGGAGTTACGTACATGTATGTGATAGAGATAAAATGCAGATATACCTGCGCGTTAGTTAATAAACTTGAAATATTAAATGTAATCAACCAGGATGAATAGAAGAGAGCTTATAGAGCGCAAAGTATTGTAGTCCGCAAAACTCAATTATTTTACCATATATGTGTTTTTCGCCATACTCATCAAGTCTAGGGCCTAACTAAGTAAAAATACATAAAACATTCGAGTAATGTGACATTGAGAAATGATTTCGATATACAGAACCCTTTATTAATTAATTGGTAGCATGTTTGCATTGACTCTTTTATTTTGTAATTATTATTGTAAATTGCAACGCGGTGAGGAGCCACGTTTATTGTTGTGTTATTTATGGAAATTGTAACTCAGATACAGAAAGCTGGTTCAAGGTAAAAATAATTACTTGAGATGTTTGGCTTTAACTTTGGGCTAACGGTACGACCAAACGGGCTGGGAACAAATTCCTTAAGCAGATGCTAATGAGATAGTTAAATGTATGTATTGTCTTGTGAAGGAATGAGGTTCTTGGTGCTGTGACTTTAGGAAGTCCTTGCTAACGGTACGACCAATCGGGCTTGAACAATTCCTTGAGCAAACGGCGACAAGATAATTGATTATAATTGTCTTGTGAAGGAATAAGGTTCTTGGTGCTGTTAGTTTAGGAAATTCTTTATAACGAACTGCACGACCAATCGGGCTTGAACAATTCCTTGAACAAGCGGTGACAGGATGGTACCTACAAATAGTAATTGTCTCATGATGGAATAATGTTTCTAGGTGCTGGAAGCTTAAAAATGTTAAAACCTAAAATATCTCTCTGTTAGCCTTAAATCAGATTTCGTAATGTATATATAAATGTGAGTAAAGTGTGATCAGAACAAAGTGCACGCAACATAGATTCTCGTACATGTGAGTTTATTATTTTATTAATTTTATATTACATAACCTAATTTCGATTAGCTCGTTATACGTCGCATACACAAACATAATCGCGTTCAGAGCGCTACACAGGGGCGACTCGCGCCTCGACTCCAACCGCGCGTCGGACGGCGAACATAGCTTGGTAATCGTCGGTACGTAACCCAACGCGCACTCAAACGCGTTCCGTTCGAAACATACAACAGGTTTTAATCGACGATGTTTGCAATCGTTATTGGACGTGAGTCGCTTTTGTCAAGATGTTCTAAGTCATGCGATTATTTTAATACAAACAAACGTCGGAAACCGATTGGGCATTCTGGCTCACTTTCAAACAGCGAAAACCGATTGGGCATTCTAGCTCACTTTCAAACGTCTAAAACCGATTGGGCATTCTGGCTCACTTTCAAACAGCGAAAACCGATTGGGCATTCTAGCTCACTTTCAAACAATCAAAATCGATTGGGCATTCTAGCTCACTTTCAAATGACGAAAACAGATTGGGCTTTCTGGCTCACTGTGCGAGCGCAGCGAGCGAACGAGTGAAGCGAGTGAAAAGTGAGCCAGAATGCCCAATCTGTTTTCGTCATTTGAAAGTGAGCTAGAATGCCCAATCGATTTTGGTTGATTGAAAGTGAGCCAGAATGCCCAATAATCACCTACTTTTATCGACTCCACTGTACTATAACAATGGAACCAAGCTTTGTTAAGGCAAATAGCTCAAATTTGCCCAGGATTGATGTATTAATGTTGGGCGATTTCCTCGCACCAAATAAAGAATTTTGCTCGCTGAGTTACGAGAAACGTGAAAACTTCCTTGTAAGTAAATTTTGTATTTATTTTTACCCTAGATACAACCAACCTAGATATAATCAAACTTTTTGAACTCGTGCGAGTTTATTTTACTTTCATAGGTTATTTGCACAATAAACTTGTCATTGTTTATTTTTGAGGTCACAGCTTGTATGTTGCTATTTTAGAGTTAATACCATGTTAATACCCGATAAAACTAGTACATTTCTGTAACTAAAAAACACCTACTAGTATAGTATTTTTCCTCATAGTAAACACCTAAAATCGGATAAATCACCAAGTCAGTGTGTATGTATTTGTTCTAATTAATTTCAATTATTTTAGGTCTTCAAGACCATCATATGGGGATGATGCAATCAGTTATGTGCAACTAAAACGGGAAGGAAACATTTGTACAGTAAAGTGCAAAATTTGCCCAGAGCATAAAGTCCATGCAAAACTATATGCTGTTACATTGATGGTTGATGAAGATGAAGAAAAAGTAATATCAATCGAATGCCATGATTGTGTTGCTCCCCAGGGCGGATGTAAGCATGCCATAGCGCTGCTTATGTGGATCCATAGATGAAGCGAAGAACCTTCATGCACAGAAGTTCAATGTTACTGGCGGAAATCAAAGCTATCAAGAGTTGGCACTACCTTGAAATTTATATCTGCAAAAGATCTATCTAAAGGTAGCCCTATATTGCCTTCTAACTCCACAGTTCTTGAAAAAATTTTAGAAGAAGAAGGGAAATAAGACTCACCAGCAATGAAACGGGAAATAATAAGCAAGAAACTAGGGGAAAAAATCAAGAATACTGGACTGTTCATATCCCAAAAATATCCAATGATAGCAGGTTCCCCTGATGGAATAAGTCAAGATAGCATTGTGGAGATAAAATGTCCCATAAGCAACAAAACGTATCTCAATTATATAAAAAATGGGGAACCCAGCAAGAAATGCTTTGCCCAGGTTCAAATGCAAATGTACCTAAGTGGTCTAAATAAGTGTTATTTCAGCATCGCAGGCCCAAATTTTACTACTAATAAAAATATAGAAATTATATGTATAACTTTTGATGAGCAATATATGTCAGGCTTGAAAGTGTTATTAAATTTTGAAAAAACTTATGTGTATCCATTGTTATATAAAAGTATAGAATAGGAAATAAAAATGCAGTAATTTCATTTGTGTTTTATTTAATAAGAGAATCTTGTATATTAATCAAACCACAAGCTATAGATATCACATCATCAAGAACTTTAACCAAACTTAAGATAGGCATGTTACTATTAACACCTTGATGCTTGATTTTAAATGGTGATATAGAGACAGAATGTAGAAACGGCTTCAATGGTGATGTCATCTGATTTACTGAACTGACAATTGTTTGGTTAGCTTTAGTTCTGAATGTTTTCCATGTGTGTACTTGAATTGATTTATCCAACACTCTTGGTGTTACTTGGGGCACTTCTACATTCTGCTGAACTGTAAAACAAATATTTTATTATTTAAGTGCAATGTTATAATTATGAACACAAATAGGAGATTACTAGGTCACAGAAAAATCTATGTAGTTTTGTGTGTACCAACAATGTACCTATGTAATAACACTGAGAATAAAATTAACTTTTTCAATGCTATATTCTGATAAATAAGTTAATATTAAATACCTGAACTACCGGATGCAATTTCTTCAAAACTTGATTGTTTTGTAACTATACATTTTTCTTCGAATTCCTTTTTACACTCTTCAAGAATCATAATTCTTCATTTCTTAGCTATATAGGGTCGCTCTGTTGTGTCAGATGTTCGTGTTTTCCTGTCTGGTTGGCATATAAATTTATGGGGCATACATCCTGGTTTCATACGTACTTGTGATACTGACCCCATCACATGATACTCCATATAATTTTCCATATCATTTGGCAACTGGAAAAAGAAAAGTAAACGATTAAAATTGTTATTAGGAATGATGGCCAAGACCAAAACAAACATAACCTCAATAAATTAGTTATTCCATAGCCTCAATATTTCAACTATTTCATATCAAACAAACATTTTAAGTATAAGATCTATCAATATATGATAACATACTCACATCAAAGTGGTCTTCACAGAAATAAAGTGGCGAATTCGTGACTACGTTGTTTCGCCGTGCGAGCTTTAACCAAACCATTTATCTCTTGTTCATAACTTGTTTGGAACATGTACAAACACTTTGTTGGGTGTTTTTATTGATGTGTTTTTACACTGCAGTACTGCACACCACTTATAAACTTTGGAATTCATTTTTATCACACGAATTAATTGAATATTTTGTTGACTTTCTTCGTACGCATAGACACAATGACATGTTTACCTAACCGTGACGTCAGAGCCGAGCCGACGCCATGACAGTTTCCGTATATTCATAGTACTCTTTGATGACAGCTGCGAGCTGTTTGCGCGCAATATTGAAAAAATATTATCAAAATGGCTTCAAACTCCGTTAAACTTAAGTTTTATACCGAAATAAAGGTTTTCTCGTAAATAGTAAATGTGTACCTACATTACGGAAGAGGATTTCAAAATCTTTCGTCATGCCTATTTGGTACTTTCGGTTGATACGATAAATAACCATGTTCATTCTAATTTTTACTTTATCGCTATAATAATAAGGTGCTAGGGATGGTCACAATTCGGAATTTGACTGCACTACTAGTAGTAATCGCTACCAAACATAACATATTTCGCAACTGTGAAAAACAAATGGAACGAGAAAGAACAGCTGACCTCAGGTCAGTGACCTGTTTGAATATCTAGATATCTACCTCGGCTTGATTTACCAGAGCACTGTGCAATTGCGATTGTATTCCAATTTTAGTTACCTAGAAGATAAGAAAAACAAGTTTACAGGTCATAGTAAAGCAACGATCTCTATGTAGGTACTACTAGATGGAGCGTTCCAAACAATCGCTCTGTTCCACGCAAGTAGCCACAACTCTTTCACATTCACAATGAAACTTGTGCAGTTACTACGCAGACATTTAATTATTACTAAATATTGACGCTACGGTTAAATTATGTCAATAGGTAATTAGTAAATAATTAAATGTTCTGCGTAGCAACTGCACAAGTTTCATTGTGAATGTGAAAAAGTTGTGGCTACTTGCGTGGAACAGAGCGATTGTTTGGAACGCTCCATCTAGTAGTACATAGAGATCGTTGTAGTAAAGATAATATTTATGTACTAGAGTGAGTGAGTCAGGACTCGTGATTCTTACTGGAGGCAGGGAACTTTATATAATTTGTACAAGTTGGTTCGAGTCTGGATGTTATATTGAATTGTCCTTTCCTTAGGTACTTTGTTTCCATAACACAGAGATGTATATACCTACATGTAATATTAATGACTCATTAAAGGAATTTATGGATCGGATTTGAAAGAAATAGGATCAGAAAGTACTGAAAAAAATACATTTGGTTATTTGAGATAAAATCCCGCCAGCCCATTTCCTCCATTTCGATAAAATTTATATGGGATCACCTCTGAAGTATAACCTACCAAAAAAAAAAAAGAAACATCAAAATCCATTCAGAATTGGCGAAGTAATCGCGTAACATACTAAAAAAAACATACTGTCGAGCTGAGAACCTCCTCCTTTTTTGAAGTCGGTTAAAAAGAAATTCAAAGAACAACACTGCAATAAGAAACATGGCGGGCATGGCGGCTAGGGGTGTGAATGAGAAGTATCTATGTTAAAGCAAGACAGGTATATCTGCCATTAGTTCGTTTCATATAACTGTTGTTACTATGAAAGTTGCGACAGATTGTAACTAGTTTCGTATTAGCGCCATCTGTTACGTAACACGTTCATGAACTCATTAGGTGATTACATGTAATGACATCTAGCGACGGGTAGTGTTACCACTCTTTACCTTTGCTACAACTAGAAACAGTGCACTAAAAACACCAGCGCCATGCGGATTTTAGATAATACTTTTAGAATTGGATAGCAAATGCGCCATCTAAGTTTATGCTACCAATTTTAGATTTACACTTTTTGTTCGGGGATTGCTTATCTTACTCTAGTATATATTATCTTTGACTTAACTTAACATTTAGTCTTTATTCGCAATCGGCTAACTCAATCAAAAGTTATAGACATTTTTAGTTTTCAAATACATTAGTAGGTAAGGTTAGTATGCAATATATTGCAGATAATAGTTTTTCCGTACTATTCAGATTGCGATGAGTTTGGATTACATTTGGAGCTGCGAGTGGGAATTGGAGTGGGAGTGGGCGTGGGAGTGAACTTGGGCGTGGACGTGGGAAAAGGGGAGTGGGTGTGGGAGCGGAAGCAGGAGCGGCAGGGGAGCGGAAGCGGGAGCGGGAGTGGGGATGGGAGCGGATTCTGTAGTTCACGCGAGCGGAGCCGCGGGCACAGCAAGTATATAATAAATATATACGATATATTATTGACAGAGAGTGAGGTAGTGCTCTTTATGTCGTGATCTGAACACAGAAATCGTCTGAGAGACGCGTATGGAGGGGGGCAGTGAGTTCCACAGCCTGACCGCATGAACAGTAGAAGAATAGGAGTAGAAGTCACTTTTATGAGAAGGAATTTTAAGAAGAGATCTAATGTGAGAACGACTAGGGACATCAGAGGGGCGGGTGAAGGTAAGGTATTTAAAAGAGTTTGCGGGTTCGCATCCCGCCAGGGGCAAATGTTCGTATGATGAATATGAATGTTTGTACCCAAGTCTTGGATGTTTATACGAGGGGCGCTCAAAATATTCTCGGTATTCGAATGAAGACAAACAAGTACGAAAAGTTTGATATTTTTATTTTTCAATATACTCCCCCCCCTATGTTAATACACTTAAAAGATCGATCAATTTTTTTTTTTAATCCCTCATAATAATATTTTTTATCCTTGGTGTAAAAATGCTTGTCCACTGCCGCCTTCAACGCTTCATCGTCAGAAAATCGATTTCCACGCAGATCCTTTTTGAGATTGGGGAACAAAAAGAAGTCGCTGGGGGCTAAGTCCGGACTATACGGTGGATGAGTTATAGTTCCAAACCCACATTCAGCAATAGCTGCCTTGGCAATATGAGCAGTATGGACAGGGGCGTTGTCATGCAGAAGCAGAACACCTTTGGTTAACTTTCCTCGCCTCTTTTCTTTGATTGCATCCCTTAATTGACGTAGAATGTTTGCGTAGTACTGTCCTGTGATATTTACACCTTTTTCTTTATAATCGATTAAAAATACTCCTTCACAATCCCAAAATATTGTTGCCATAACCTTGCCGGCGGAAGGGACGACCTTGAACTTCTTGGGATGAGCTGAACCCTTAATGTGCCACTGCATGGACTCCTGTTTACTCTCTGGGTCATAATGATGAACCCAGGTTTCATCTCCAGTAACTATCTTTTGCAGCACCTCATCAGGATTTTCGCCACACAGGTCAATAAAATCGGAACAACAAGCTGCACGCATATCTTTTTGAAGCCGAGTCAGCATTCGCGGAACCCATCTTGCACTCACTTTTGACATATTAAGATGGTCATGGATAATATCATGTACGGTACCAATAGAAAGATTGGTTACTTGAGCTATTGATTTTATCTTCACTCGACCATCTTCCAATATAAGGTTTTCCACCTGATCAATATTTTCTTGTGAAGTAGCTACTACATGCCGGCCAGGTCTAGGGTCATCTTTAATACTCTCCCTGCCACGTTTGAATTCGCTTGACCACTTTTGAATGGTAGATAAAGAAGGAGCAGACTCACGGTAAACACAATCCATTTCCTCTTTTATGGTTTTTTAATTTTTACCCTGTTTTGTCAAGAATTTTATGACGGAACGATGTTCTAATTTCGTTAACATTGTTAATTCACTCATAGTGTTCATGTTTGTTCAGAAATTACAGAAAAACAAAAGAACATCTCGGTTTGAATTATACTTTTTTTTTAGTCAACGAATGAACCTTAGCAGCCAGTAACAAAACAAATTCAAAAAGAGGTTGTAAGATATCAATACCGAGAATATTTTGAACGCCCCTCGTATATCTATTTAAGTATGTCTATCCGTTATCTAGTAACCATACCACAGGCTCTGCCTAATCTGGGACTGGATAATTGGTGTGAATGTCTGACATATTTATTTATTTATTATTTTATTAATCGTAAACTAGGAAGCTATGGCAATTTAACAAGGACAAGATATTGTGAAACAGTCATCTTTTATATTGAAATTGAGACACAGTGTTATTAATCTATAGCTCGCTGGTTCAAATCCGGCTCGAAGGACCATTTGTTGGGGTCTGCAGTGGACTGTTGTTTTTAATTAATAATTCCAAAATTGTATATAGAAACTTTCATTGAACACAAGTCGCTACAGAGAGAGCGGCGAGAAGGGAGGAACTTAGTAGTACATTTTACAGTACATTTCTCGACGGAAATCAACTTGTACATAGTTGTCTGTCCCTACTGGGAATTGAACCCACGACCTCTGGCGCTCGAGTCCAATGACCAAGCCACTAAGCAAACCAGGCGGTCAATGTCACCATTTTGCGTGTAGCATGTTGAGTGTAGCGTGTTAGGTGCAGAATGTCAACTGTAGCGTTAGGTGTAGCATGTCAACTGTAGCGTTGGGTGTAGCATGTCAAGTGTAGCGTTGGGTGTAGCATGTTGGGTGTAGCATGTTGAGTGCAGCGTGTTAAGTGCAGAATGTCAAGTGTAGGGTTGGGTGTAGAATGTCAAGTGTAGCGTTGGGTGTAGCATGTCAAGTGTAGCGTTGGGTGTAGAATGTCAAGTGTAGCGTTGGGTGTAGCATGTCAAGTGTAGCGTTGGGTGTAGCATGTCAAGTGTAGCACTTTAAGTGTAGCATGTTGAGTGTAGCGTGTCGAGTGTAGCGTGTTAAGTGTAGCGTGTTAAGTGCATCGGTGGTATCATCGCGGGTTGATGACAGCCAATCTTGTTAAGTCCAGCAGTGGGTAGAGATGACGTATGTGGCGTGGGTGGGACTCACCCGGAGGGCCGGCACGTAGCCGGCGGGCTCGAAGTCGAAGCCGCGGAAGATGCTCTCCACGTCCGAGTAGGCACCTGCCCCCCCGCCCCCGCCCTCCCCCGCCTCCAGGGCGCACAGCGACTCGTCATACGTGCTCTCCTCCACCACCTCCTGTCTGAATAAATAAAATAATAAATTAGCCCAAATAAATGAGACAAAAAAACGGAGCCGCTAAATACGTCGACATAAAAAAACCTCCATTACAATATTTTTTTTTGTTTAAGACATTGGCAATAATGCCAACAGTCTAATCACGATATCTTTTTCATATCAGCCCTTAGACGTCCACTGCCGGACATAGCCTTCCCCAATGAACGCCACCACACCCGGTCCTCTGCCCTACAGATCCACCTTCTTTCGGGTCGTCGGTCCACCTGGCGGCGGAGCGTCCCACCCTTTTATCTTTTTATTATCAGTATCAGAGTGCTTCAGACCAACGCTGGTCTTGATATAGTCACAGAATTCCCCATATTGATATTAAAAAAACGTCAGTAGGCGGGACACGTCTGTCGCAGAACCGACGGCCGTTGGGGCAGACGAGGTCTGGAGTGGAGACCGCGGACCGACGACCTGAGGAAGGTGGCCGGAAGCGGCTGTTTTGTTATGCTTTCTTTACTTATATTTTAAATAGTTACTCTAAGGTTGACTGGAAGAGATCCCTAAGTGGGATAAGTCCCCCTTTATACACAGTTTAATTCCTATTTTATTATTGTTGTTGTTGTTATTTTTGGTACAATAAAGCGTTTACATACATACATATACATAGTTATATACAGGGTTACAGGAAAAGTCGTGCTAGATCCCTTAAGGGTGTGGAGCACCCATCATTTCTGACTTATTTCACTATGAAACACCCTACCCTAAACTTAACCCTTTTCGAGATATTCGACTTTTAATTTTTTTATTGAAAATTGCTGATTTTTAGGCTACTACATTTATTTTTGTTTATTTTGTGTATCTTATTATTATTATTATTGCATTTTTACATGTGTAGTAAGATGCTTTAGGACGCCAATCATTAAAATAGTGCACAAGTTAATTGAATAGACTGTAGTAGACAAGTGAAAGAAAAGAAATAAAAAACATATTAGAAAGTTTATTTTTCTCTAAGGGATATCTAAAAAAAATGTTATGGTAATTGTTCGGCAGATGTTTTTTAAAATATTTACGTTTCATCAGCTATCTAACGAGGTGTAACAATCTAGGGTTTGTATTACATTTCGTGGAAAAAAAGTAATACATAACTCGCTACCCCGGTCGTCGAGTGCCGGATGTGGCCGTTTTTGACAGAGTTTATCGAAGACTTCGAGAAACTGGCTCTGTTTTGAGACGAAGTACAGACATGGGAAGACCACGAATTGACGACGAAGAACAGGACAATGAGATAGTGCAACGCTTTCGAGCGGATCCGACTACTTCCACTAATTTTGTTGCCCGTGATCTGGGGCTTTCGCAATGGAGAGTGTGGTTTACAGTGCATACTGCTGGCCTATACCCGTACTATTACACGCCAGTACACGTTATTGAAGAAGGGGACCCCGCGAGAAAATTGGACTTTTGCAGATTTATGCTAAATGCTGATGTAGAAGACCCAGATTTTTTAAGAAATATCTTGTGGACGGATGAGTCCAAATTTGATAAAGATGGCATAACTAACTATCACAACGCCCATTACTGGGCCCTAAAAGAACTAAGGAATCCCAATAAGAAAAGAGTGAAGGGGTCCCAACGAAGATTCAGCGTGAATGTGTGGATGGGCATTATCTCCAATCATTTGATTGGACCTTACTTTCTCCCGGATAATCTAAACGGGGAAAGCTACGAAAATTTCCTGAGAGCAGACTTGAGTGATTTGCTGGATGATCTGCCACTCAACCTGATCAGGGACATGTGGTTCCAACACGATGGCTGCCCTGCCCATTTCAGGAGAAGTGTCAGAGACTGGCTGGACACAAATTATCCAAACAAATGGATTGGACGAGGTGGGCCATTGCCATGGCCAGCAAGAAGTCCGGACCTAACCCCCATGGATTTTCATGTGTGGGGCTGCATGAAAAGTCTCGTGTACAGCGAGCCGAATCCAGTTTCGTCTGTGGAAGACTTAAGAGAAAGGATTGTGGATGCAACAAATAAAATGAGGACCACATTGACCACTGGCGTAGTGAAGACCGGTCTCCGTAGAAGGATGCGACAATGTATTAGAAATAGAGGCGGCCATGTTGAACATGAACTGTAGAAAAAGAAAAAGTTGTGAGAAAACCTTTAATAAATGGCATTTCATGCTTACCTATTGTTTTATTTTACTTTTAGGGCTAAGTATACATTTTCTTCTCCACTGTCGCCTATGAAACTAAATTTTTTTGAATGCATTTGAATAAAACCCTACATTATTATACCTCGTTAGATAGCTGATGAACCGTAGATATTTTAAAAAACATCTGCCGAACAATTATCATAATATTTTTTTTAGATATCCCTTAGAGAAAAATAAACTTTCTAATATGTTTTTTATTTCTTTTCTTTCACTTGTCTACTACGGTCTATTCAAATAACTTGTGCACTATTTTAATGATTGACGTCCTAAAGCATCTTACTACACATGTAAAAATGCAATAATAATAATAATAAGATACACAAAATAAACAAAAATAAATGTAGTAGCCTAAAAATCAGCAATTTTCAATAAAAAAATTAAAAGTCGAATATCTCGAAAAGGGTTAAGTTTAGGGTAGGGTGTTTCATAGTGAAATAAGTCAGAAATGATGGGTGCTCCACACCCTTAAGGGATCTAGCACGACTTTTCCTGTAACCCTGTATACAGTAAAAAGTATTTTACTTTGTATAAGCTCAGCTTGGATTAGAATAGATCATAGTTTACTTTCTCATATAAGTGACATATATTTCTTATGAGAATAAATAATCTTAAACCATAAACCATAAGCGGCTGGACGCGGAGGGCGGAGCACCAGGTGTGGTGGCGTTATTTGGGAAAGGCCTATATATCCACCAGTGGACGTCTAAGTACTGATATGCTGATAGAAGTATCTAATAAGTACATAATTATATTATACTTACTTCATATTTTTCTCGTTTATTCGTTTTCCTCTCTCTCGTGATCTTTTCTACTTTGTTATTGGCCTTTTTGTATTGTGATGTTTGTTTTATATCTAAGTGTTTTGTGCTGTTAAGTATTACGTGAATAAATAAAAAAAATAGGCTATTAAAGAAAACTTCATGAAACTAAGATTTTTTATGTATGGGTATGCCCTTACTGGTATATAAACTAATTATATCTTATTTTCTTAGGGAGCCAGGAAGACCATACTTGGGTCACATAACCTGTTAGGGAGTATAAAATGGCTATAAAGCTCGACAGATATTATACAGAATGCATACAGAATAAATAACCTGGTCTGGATATTGTATTTATTTAATATCTTATCTTATCTTCTTAGGGAGCCAGGAAGACCTGGCGACACTTCGACCCTTCAGGATCTTTTGTGCCAAACCCCTGACCACCAACGGTGCCCCAAGCCCATTCGGTGGACTTCACACACGCCTCAGAATTTCTTCTTCGGCATATGCAGCTTTCCTCACGATGTTTTCCTTCACCGAAAAGCCTGTGGTATTATAAATAAACCGTACTTAAGATATGAACTAATACTCCTTCCTTTATTTAACTGCATAACCTACCTTTTTCTGATATTCTTATCCTCTACACAAAGGCTGTCTGGAAGATATAGCTTTCAGCGATAAGACCGCCTAGATGTACATGTGTAAGCTACTTTATTACTGTATCTTAGTTTTTATCGCGCAATGAAGAGTAATTGAATTGATAATGGCCACGATTCTGAAGGCACACATTTAAAATTTGACAGCGCTAAAATTGGTTTCGTCTTTATCTTCGTGATACTGAGTGACAAGGATAGCAACAACAACAAAATAAAAATTATCACTATCATTAGTGATAATTTATAGTGTTTGCTGTTTTGTTTTGTTTTGTTTTTATTATTTAATTATTATTTTCTGTTTCCGTACTATTTTCTTGATATATATTAACCGTCTACTCTAATGTTACTACTATGCTCCTTTTTTATATGTATTCTTCTATTAGTGGAACTCTAGGTCTTTATGTTACATATTTTTTCCGTTATAATAATTGTTTGTGACTGTATGTTTACCAAAAAAAAAAAACCAGTTTTAGTGCTGTCAAATTTTAACATTGTGCCTTCAGAATCGAGTCCAATATATATATAAAGTGTTGCCATACCTGCTGTCTGAGTCAAACTGGTCATAATACGAAGTGCTGGAGTCGTCGGAGTCCACCCGCCGCTTCTTGTTCGCGGGTTCGATGCCCGGGATCATCGTATTGTCTGAGTCAACATTTATCAGATCTTTGTAGCCTGTAATTATATACATTCATATATATATAATGCTCACGCCTTGGTTCCAGAAGGGTAGGCAGAGACGATGTATGGCCACTTCTCACATCCATCAACCTTGCCATGCACCTCCTTTTATTCATCTCACTGCGGACTTTAGAATTTATTAATGCAGTATTTCTATATTCTGCATTAAAATCGATCTAATTGTATATAAAGAAAATACAAAATAAGAACTTAAAGCATTCTTGAATGTTGAAGCTGATCCCGAGCTGGATATCAAATGATATACAGATAATAAAGGGAAAAGTATATATATAATTAAGCCATCGGTGAAAATAAAAATAATGGGAAGAGAAGCACGCAAAAAGCAAGCAAGACAAAGACGGAAATAGTAGCGCGACCCGCGTGCGTCTCGAGAATGTACCAAATAACGCCGCACGCCTGCCTCTTGAGAATGTACCACACAGCGGCGGCATGTAAAGGTCGAGTGAATCCTCCCCTGGATATACAAACGGCTGGACTGCGCACCGGAGACAGTTTAGCTTTCGAGAGCGGATGATTTGGAACACTACAAGTGGACAAATACATACATACATACATATTGCTCACGCCTTGGTCCCAGAGGGGTAGGCAGAGCGTTGGATCGCCACTTTGCGCGTATTGCACACACCTCACTAGCCAGCTAGAGGTGCTTGAAAAGGTTGATGAATGAGAGTGATCTCATTCATCAACCTTTTCAAGCACCTCCTTTTATTCGTGGACAAATAACTGCTTTTTATAGTAGTCACATTAAAATATTAAAAAAAAGGTGAAAAGGAAAAAGAGGAGAAAAAAATATATATTGAGAAGAGCAACGCGATATCTATTTATCTATCCGACTTTATTGACTGGACTGCCCGATGACGAAACTGTCGTGTGTGACGTCACGCCTCAGAATGGGGAGAGCTGCTGTAGAAAGGTATAAGGGACAGGATTATATTATTTGTAGATTAAGCAGGGTTAGAATTTGTCAATGATAAACAAGAATAGACAAATTACATAAATATTATTTTTGACATTAGGTTTATATTTATTTAGATCATGCATGACTTTGGGCTCGATTCTGAAGGCACAATGTTAACATTTGACAGCACTAAAACTGTAGCTATCCTTGTCACACAATATTATGAAGATAAAGGCGAAACCAATTTTAGCGCTGTCAAATTTTAAATGTGTGCCTTCAGAATAAGGCCCATTATTATAGTATTAAAATTAAATGTTATTTCTATATTTAAAGTTATTAATAACGTAAAACTAAAATTTGCACGCAATGAATGGCAGAATATGTGAAACTGTTTTCATTGTATACGAGTACCATATCATCTTTACCATATTCTAGTAAATAAATATTTCATTCTTTCATTCATTCAGGGTGTCCGACAAAGAGCACCTGAGCAATTACCGGGGACCTCCCCCGTGATTCGGCCTGTGTGACCTAGATGTCGAAAGGCCATGGGAGGTGGAGGGTCTGCACAGTCACATTCCGGACTAAGTGACCAGTCCTAGCACCTTATCCAATGACGAATAAGTTAAAAAATACCCAAATCGCTTCAAGTGTGCCTTCTTCAAGCTTATAACACTAAGAGGGCATACAGCGCCCTGCGTGTCCAATATAACAACGGACTCAGGATGCTCTTGGGGCTACCTCGTTTTTGCAGCGCATCAGGTATGTTCGCCGAGGCCCGCGCTGACGGCCTCGACACCATAGTGCGCAAACGAGTCGCGTCCCTGATGCGTCGCGTGCGAGACAGCACCAACAGCATCCTGAGCACCCTGGCCGATAGGTACGACAGTCCTATGCTGAGGCACTGGGTGAGGCTTCACCTCTCCAGTACCAAATCAATTGCCAAATAAAAAAAAAACTTGTATATGCGGTATATACGGTAAAAGGTATATAATATACCTTTTTTAAATATGTTACCTTTATTGTATGCTTCACTAACATAGCTTTAGTTTTAGTTTTTAAGGTTTTTATGTTACTAACAATTATATGGACATGAGTCTGAAATAAAATATTAATAATAATATAAAATATGAAGAGTTCCCTCGATTTATGCAGGGTTCCATCATCAGATCCTGACTTGATGATCATGGGACCACCTGGGAAGTATACCCCTTCAAACAAAAAAAGAATTTTCCAAATCGGTTCAGGCGTCTTCGAGTAATCGGGGAACATACGTAAAAAATATACATAAATAAAAGATTCCGAAGAATTGCGAACCACCTCCTTTTTTTTAAGTCGGTTAATTAGAACGAACGTGGTCATTTCTCAAAAGACATGGCGTGTGCTAGTGTTTTACTTAGACATTGGGCTCGATTCTGAAGACACAAAGTTAAAATTTTACAGCACTAAAACTGTTGTGATCTTTGTCACACAGTATCATGTAGACAGAGACGAAACCAATTTTAGAGCTGTCAAATTTTAAATGTGTGCCTTCAAAATCGGGCCCATTGTTTGTTTTAAATAAATTCAATGCCTTATTCAACGTCATTTCTATCTTACAAACTGTATCAAATTCATTTAATTGCTATTTTATACAATTTAATATTTGCATGCCGTTTGAAATGACTGTGCTGGAGAACTAGTTTTATGTTTGAAGCAAATAAATAATCTTTCTTTCTGTACGCAGAAAACAATATTATTGGTGCTTTCCTTACCCATATATGTAACTTTTGCAATGAAAAGTGTTTTATCCAAAGCCATCTGATTACGTGGTCTGCCCTTAGGTTTATCTCTTGCCATTTCTTGTACTGGAAAAATATAAATGAAATCTGAAAGTAGATTGATTTATTATAGACTAGCTGTTGCCCGCGACCTCGTTCGCGTGGACAACTTAACATCACAAATTATTATGTATTTTCCCTTAGGAATGGGATGTTTTATCGGGATAAAAACTATCCTATGTCCTATTCCAGGACCTAACCTATATGTGTGCCAGGTTTCAGCACGATCTGTCCAGTGGTTGAAGCGTGATTGAGTAACAAACATCCAAACTTTCACGTTTATAATATTAGTAGGATACTGAAATTGTGGAATCCTAATGCATTTGACTGTTAGTCGTTTATCATGCATTGTGTTTTCTGTGAGTGGTGCCACGGTAAGAGAGGAGGTAGTTGTATGTAAAGAGAACACCCAATTATGTGCTCCTCTCCTTTAAAGTCCTTATCACCATAAGGGGCAAAACAAAACTGACAGAGATACTGACAAGAATTTACAAAACAGAAGTGGAGGTGGATTGGACATATGATTCGCTGCAGTATGGACAAGTGGAGCAAGCTAGTGACTCTCTGGTACCCAAAAGCTGGTACCAGACAGAGGACAACCAATAAGACTATGGGAAGACGAAATTAAACAGACCTTGGGACCGTACTGGACGAGAGTGGCAGAAAACAGGGCATACTGGAGAGAATTTGAGAAAGCATATGCTAGCAGGTACACCGAATAGAAAGATACATACACATACATACATAATGCTCACGCCTTGGTCCCAGAGGGGTAGGCAGAGACGATGTATCGCCACTTTGCGCAATGTAATGTCGCAAAGTGGCTTTCCGTAGCCCGCTTTTCGCCCCGTGATACCCCTTGGCGTGGTGTGTTGCGAACAACATCGCCGCCTTGTTGAGGTACCACGATTAGCTAGGGAAATAATTTTCCACCTCATCAGAGCCCCGCATGACTCGGTAAGGCTAATAGTGCCATAATAATAGACGAGAGATATAATATAAATAATTCTTAGTACTAAGAACAATAATTTCGGAAATGAAGGTTATTATTATAAAGTGCAAGCGAGACGTACTGACGTGCGCGGCGACGGCGGGCGAGAACGCGTGGAGCAGTTTCCACCAGCCGGTCTCGCCGAGCGCGGCCGAGCCCGAGCGGAAGAACAGGCCGTTGTATATGGAGAGTGCGCCGGCTATCGTACCCACCCAGTTCTTTTTCTGCTTGCTGTGGGTTAAATGAAAGGAATAGTATAAGCGAAGATAATATATTACTAGGGTAGTATAAGTAACAATAGGTATCAACAACAAGACAAGATAAAATATCTGACAATACAAAAGATCATATTAAGTTGCCTTGGGAGAGGCCTATGTCCAACAATGGACACTTTCAGGCTGATGATGATGAAAGAGATGAGTTAACTGTCTGCTTGTCGAACAATAATAAAACTAGTGACTAAAGGGAGAAACACTTTACATACAGGACCCGACGCGGCGCCAACCAATGCCTGTAGTGTCAAATCAAAATTTATGAAATCCTATGACCAGGAACATATTATCAACACGCGACGCCACGTCGCTTCGCGTATTGATGTTTCTCAGGGTTTGAAGTGATACATTGGGCCTGATTCTGAAGGCACACATTTAAAATTAGACAGCGCTAAAATTGGTTTCGTCTTTAACTTCATAATATTGTGTGACAAGGATAGCAACAGTTTTAGTGCTGTTAAATTTTAACATTGTGCCTTCAAAATCAAGCCCATTATCATGATAAATGGTCTTGTATGGAGTACTGCAGAGTCACCTTTGGGACAGCTCTGCCAAGTATCAGCTGGCTGCTCTGGACGCGGTTGAGCGTCGTGCCCGAAGGCTCATTGGTGACGACGCCCTGGTAAATACCAAGCTACAGAGCCTCAAACATCGTCGCAGTGTGGCCTGTCTGTCGGTTTTCTACAGGTTACATTTTGGGGAGTGTGCCCCGGAATTACATGATTTGACTCCCCCATCCCTCTTCCATCACCGGACTACCAGGCGTGGTGAGGGACTTCATCCTTATGTAGTAGACATACCACGCTCTCGCACGAAGTGTTTTGCTTCTTCGTTCATAATGCGAACTGCTAAGGAGTGGAACTCCCTGCAAGCTTGTGTATTTCCAGACAAGTACATTTTGCATCTTTTTAAAGGAAGAGTGAATAGGCATCCTCTGGGTAAGCGCGCTCCACCTTAGGCCTCATCATCACTTACAATCAGCTGAGATTGAGGTCAAGCGCAAACCCGTCAACAATAAAAAAATATATAATAATTAATTAAACGCTAATGATATCAATGGCGCTTTAATCCGAAGAACACGATTTGCCGCTTCCGCGCATATCCAATCTATTAGTAAGAAAACTAAATATTTTGGAAATGTGATTACTAAAATACTTGTTTAAAAATTAATGTCAATTATTTTGTAATTTCAAATACTAAATGTCTTTACACAGAATTTGATTTATGATTATAGTATATACATACCAGTATTAGATACCGTTTTGCAACAAAGTTTAGGATTCCAGGACCCATGAACACTTACAAATGCGCCCCAAACAGCAGCTGCCAGTTCCGGTCGATGAAGGAGCAGATGTGTGTCTTGTAGTGGAAGAACCCATGGTTGCTGATGCCGTAAGACTGGGAGTTGAGGTGGTACAGCGTCAGCAGGATCACATTCACCCTGGAGGTAAGGTTTCAACATAAATTTATATGATTGCCTTCAATTTATTGTCTAACTATGATAGTCAGACACCACATGCTAATCCGAGTTTGTCACATAACCTGTTAGGGAGTATAATATGGCTATAAAGCTCGACAGATATTATACAGAATGCATACAGAATAAATAACCTGGTCTGGATATTGTATTTATTTAATATATTATCTTATCTTCTTAGGGAGCCAGGAAGACCTGGCGACACTTCGACCCTTCAGGATCTTTTGTGCCAAACCCCTGACCACCAACGGTGCCCCAAGCCGATTTGGTGGACTTCACATACGCCTCAGAATTTCTTCTTCGGCATATGCAGGTTTCCTTACGATGTTTTCCTTCACCGAAAAGCCTGTGGTATTACAAATAAACCGTACTTAAGTTTGGTAAAACTCATTGGTACGGGCGGGGTTTGAACCCACGACCTCATGAACGTGAGGCGAGTGCACAACCAACCGGCTACCACGGCTCTTTTTATTTATTTAATAACTAGCTGTGCCCGCGGCTCCGCTCGCGTGGGCTACAGAATCTGCTCCCGTTCCCTTTGTCACTCCCACTGAGACTCTCAATCACTTAATCCTGATCTTGAAGTCCTGGAGGTCCAGGTTCAGGTCCAGGTCCAGTTGCGGGCCAGGGTCCGGGTCCGATCTGCTGGCACCCGCTGCCTCTCTCACTCCCACCTCCACTCCACTTGACTCACCACTTTTGCCCCTACACTTCAATTACGACTTTCCTCACACCACCCCTTCCCCCCCCCCCCCCCTTCTCTCCCCCACCCTACCCTACTTTCCCCCTACACTTCCATGACCACCTGCCAATTTTCAAAATGAAGTTCACTCATTGCAATACGGATTCAGTCTAGTGTTTACACCCTACACTTCTTTGTTGCATACTAATGCAGTGTATGCGAGTTTTCAAAAACTATAAATTTGCATAACTTTTGATTGGCTGCACTGATTGCAATGAAATAAAGGCTATATGTTACACCAAATTAAGCACTATGTTTCTGTGAAAAATCCATCGAAATATCCTTAGACCCTTCAATTTATTTTTTTCCAAATATCTTCAATGTACAGACATGCGAAGTTAATGTTTTTATTTATTAGATACTCTCCTTGTCTAAATTACCATAGTCCAGGAGACAAAAGTTGGCCATAATTTTTTTCTATCCAACACCTTGGTAAAAGTGGGGTTGTTATAATGACACCACTTGTGGCAAAAAAAATTACGAAGTTCTAATAATAAAATGATTTATTATTATTATTATAACTTCGTAATTTTTTTACGAAGTTCTAAAACCACGGAAGTAACAATCAGGTCTAGATACCAACTTGACAAATAATAATAAAACTTCAACTCAATACGTAACAATATTATTATAAGTTATGTAAGACTATCTGAATTAATGTATATCAGAGGGCAATATATTAGATAATATCCGTGGAGCTATTTTTAACTTTTACGATATTTAGACTCCATCAGAAAAAGTCAAATGACCCTTTACAGAGTATAAGTTTGTAGTTCCATAATAAATAAATATGCGAGACAGTCACAATAATTATCCAATCCCAAACTAGGCAGAGCAATTCATATTCATCATACGAACATTTGCGTCTAGCGGGATTTGAATCCGCAACCTCCGGCGTAGCAGTCCGAGAGCTATCCCGTTCCACCACGGAGGTCGTCAATACTTAGGGAGTAGGCGAAGGTCACAAGAATTACAGTATATCTGACGCCTCACCATGGAAACCGGTTTCTATTAAATATCTCCTTCTTCTCCGGCGAGCACTCCTCGCAGGTGAAGTCGAAGAATACATCGCAGCAGAAATCTCCAGGCGTACCGGGCCGTTTCAGGCAGGATAAGTGCACGAAGCAGATGCAAGACTCGCAGATCAGTCCCGGGCGCTCCTGCTTGTTCTCCGACTCGTTGCAGTATTTGCAAGTCGTGCTCATCGCGAATGTTTAACAAACAAAACAAATGATTTGTTTATGTTTTGCAAATTGTAACCTTAATCTTAAACTGTCAATCATTCAATCAAAATGAAGTATTTTTTTTTATTAAAGGCAAAGTACATGTTGGAGCCATACAGCCACTTATACATTTACAAAACTAAAATATAGGAACTCGTATTTACGATTTTGTAGGTACTTGAAATAGATAATAAAGCGGATAAACCTCGTATTGCAAGGCTTTATTAAACATAAAAATTAGTGTAGGACATTTGTAGAACTTTGACAGACAAACAGTAGGTATTCACAGAATAGTGTCGATGTTTTCTTCTACGATACCACGGAGATCGCATGCTGTTAATATTATCACATTCTCCCATGCTCTTTTATAAACTACAGTTCGTAGTCTTGTAGATGCTGAGGCATTCTTCTATTCCTGCTGGATAATGATAAAAATATGAAATTTAAATTCTTTATTGTTTTATAATCTTTTATGATTATATTTATTGATTGATTAACACTAAGTAAATTTAAATTTTATTTAAAAAATATGTATGTAGTTTTATAAAATAGTTGTAAGTAAATAAACTGATAATTTTTTTACATTGAATACTGTTTCACTTTCCACTGGCAACTGTTAGATATAATAACGCAATTAGTTGCCACAGATTTAAATTTGACAGCTCTAAAATGAAATAAAATTATTTTACTATAAGATGACAATTTTAGCTAGTTTAGTGCTGTCAAATTAAGTGCGTGCCTTCAGAATTAAATTAAATTTTCATGTTAACATAATTTCAAATTTTTACTAAATAATATAATGATAATTTTTAGACTACGTAATATATTTTTATTGATTATCGATATCCGATAATTATCGATATCCATGTCTTGCACGTCCGCCTCATCTCTAGATTTCTGAAACAGTATACGGACATTACAGCAAAACAGCAACAGCAAAATTACCATAAGAGTGAAAAGGGTTGCTTTCCTTCACGTTCTTGGACCCTTATAAATCCTTCTACGCTTATATTCGTTTTTCTGAGATTGTAATCTTCTAAGCTTCGCAAGGCAAAGGAATCCAAGACCATACAACACAAATTATCAGTTTATACGGTTGTCTATATTTACCAAAATAATTAAGGAACATCTACCAAGCACCATCTCCCATCCCTATTATTATAACAATTAGACATTTTGAACTCCAAAGTACATGCCTCGTTTAAGACTAGAACTTTTGTTTACTATTTATTATCACAAGATAGGTAATTAACAGCAGGTCATTCCTTCTTGTCACCACTTGGTCATCGATAATGGGAAGTTGGTCCACTTTTATCACCACAACAAATAAAACATCCAAAGTCATAAAATTAAAATTGTATGTCTTAAAATCACAAAATCTGAGTATATTCACGTCAGTTGCCTTCCCTAAAGTTCCTAATCCATTTCCTGATATTCCTCTTGTGGACGTCCCTTGCCATCTTCACGGTGTCAGGGTCTAAGGAGTTGCTGGGCATCAGGTCGAGGTGGTGGGCTCCGTCGAATATCACCACTGCTACCACAGACTCGGTGATGCTGTTCAGAATGCCACCTGAAATATGAAACAAACCGTCTCTCTAATCATTGCAGTCAATGAGGATCGTGATCGTTTTGGGACCGAAACAACAAATTGTCTATTGGCAGAATTAATAGAATGGGCTGCCCATCTTGTTATCTCCGTAAGATGTTTTCCTTAATCGCGAAAGAGGAATAGTAAAAATTATGGACCTACACCTCACAGATGATTTTAATGTGCATCTGTTACTATCTAATTTAATAACCAATTAGTGTAAATCATAAAAGTAAACAGTTTGAGGTGAAACTATGAGCTACGAAATATTATTTTGTTCCATGGTATGAGCATAGAATACTTAATAATATGGTATGAGGTTTTGGTTCACATCAATCTCACGAACGCAAGGTAGTTAGACTTTTACCGACCACGGCCTTACCCGCATCTAAAACTGACAGGCCTCAGATTAAAGGCTATATAAAATACAAAGATGGTAGACACGCAAAGATGGCCGTCGGAATAGCGAAAGACTAAAGAGAATGTGGAAGGACTAACTGGAAGGCTTCCTACAAGACTCAGAAGGCTCTTGACAGGGATATGTGGAAAAAGCGAGAGCAGGTTCCAAACAGCATATAGACTGTGAATCACCTCCAGCCCAAGGATCCAGTAAGCCATTACTGAAGACGATGTTGCTCGCGAACCGCAACTGGTCTCCTCCGTATTCAATCCGCGCGGCGTTTTCCCGCGGGAACACGCCGTACTGCTGGTGGCAATCCTGCGCATACTTCGTAAAGTTCCACGGCATAGGCTCGAACATGTCGTCTGTGCCCGTCGTGCACGACGGCATTATCATTTCTGTGCACGCCTGGAAAGAAATGAAAATTAGAATAGAACTTTCTGTAGCGTGTTAGAAACTATACCTACAAACTGCTGACTGATTATCAAATGATGTCTTTACTGTGTATTCGGACATGGGGACTGTTGTGTGTGCATAATAAACCAATAAGTATATTGAAACATTATGAAACATCAATCAGGCCTCCCCAACCCGTCTGGCCAGCGCGGGGAGTGTAGGCCAAATCCTCCGTCTGTCTCCGGCAGATGAGAGAGGGTTGTGCTCCTGCAGTGGAGGCAAAATAACCTGATGATGATAAAGTATCTTGAAGGTTAGATGCAAGTCAGGATAACATAAGTACTACGTACGAGTGTAAAGCCGGCAATTATCAGGCCTTCATATCAGCCTATATTTACGTCTACGAGCTGGACATAGGGTTAATATAGTCCCTAATGAACGTCACCACACCCAGTCCTCCGGCCTTTTAATCCGGCTACAAGAAATAGCTATAATAGTATTGTAGGCAAGATATTTACCTGATAACTCCATCCATTGGCGTCCAAGTTTCCGTAGTCGTCCCCTTTTTGGTAATCAACGCATTTGCTCTTCCCATCATAGTTTGTGAACACTTGCAGAATTTTACCGATGCTCTGCAACCATTTTGGGGCAAATATTTAAGTACCTACCTACTATGAGATAACTTCTCAGAAGAATGAATAAGCATCATTCTTCTGAGGATAACTTACTCCTTTTTTCTTCTTTCGTTATGTCTCTAATGAACTAATGATTGAATGAATCATTCATAACTGGCAGTAGGTACTTGGAATATTATTTTTGTTTAGTTTTTCTTTAATACCTCGGAAAAAGCAAGTTTTCCGGAATTTTTAATACTCTTATAAGTTTATTTTTAATACGTTCATAAGTTATCCTCAAGTCATACCTATAGACAAACCACAGAAATCCTATCAAGATATAACGGTTATAGCCATTTTTTACTTCAGTTCCGCGCGTGGCGAATTTCGGGTTCAGAGCGCGAGTTACGCGTACTCTTCACGTTTCTAGTGAGGAGATATACCTAGTTATATGCAGTTAGATATCGTGCAATATGGCATTTTTGCAATATGTGTCGCGCCTACTTCACCATTCTATCTTGATTGGTTTCTGTGAGACAAACAGACGGTCCGTTTTGACGAAACCCAAGAACCCGCAGGAACCCCATTTAAAACCCTTTCTACTTTAGGTCAGAACTAAACAACTCTAAGCAACGAACGTAATAATATAGAAATGAAGTTACTCTTACGTCTAAAAGCTTTTGTCCATTCAGTGTCTCATTCAGGTGCTGACAGACCACTCTCACGGGCTGACCAGGAAGTGCCACGAGGAAATCCGTAGCGAACGGATAGTTGACCATCGCCAGGGTTATGTACATGGACTGCAGGAAATCGACCAGTTTCTGAACGTCTGTTGAGTTCTTGACTGGGTCACAGAGTTTCCAATCCTTTTGGAGAGTGTTGTTTGGATTAGAAGTGAAGTTTCTGCAAGATAAAAGATGTCAGATTAAAATTGAGCGATACAGAACAGGTCATACCTGAAGCAGAACAGCAGGGTGTTAGGGAAAAGATTTCTAGAGTGAAGTCCGCACATCGATAAATACAGCGTGAGACCCAGACACAGACCGACGACCTAATGGATGGGGAAGGCGGAAGACCTAGGTGCAGTGGTGTTTCTCCTTTAGTCGTTTTTTTCTCCCCTACTTGTCGCCACTACTACGTTATTACCATGTCTTTGCGCATAAGTTATTTGCGCATAAGTTAATCATAAAGTTTGGAATAGGTATTCAGGATCATGTCCCACTAACATTTGGGAATTTTGCAACTGCAATTCATCTTAGAGTCTGTCACGTCACGTATTCATCGAGGATAGGAAATATAGGTAACTACGAATTTCTTGAGAAGTTACGTCTTCACTCATAAGCAACTTTTACTGACCTGACTACAGCCCAAGACCGTCTGACGTTGTCGACGCAATTCCTGCTGGCGAGGTTGAAGCTAGAGGTGACGATTCTGGAGAAGACCTCACATGGGACCATGCCAGGGTACATGTGGATGGGGGCTGACGCGGCGATGGCGCCGGTGACGATGTGAGGGTACTTCATGCGGAAGTATGCTGACAGCATGCCGCCGTACGAGCCTGAAAAGATTATTTTAGCTTAGTAGTTTGGTTGAAAATATGTCTTCCATAAGAGGTTTAGATATCGGAAGCCTAACTTGTACGTAAGCATGCCATTCATATTGCATTAACCACATCCAGTCTTCTAGTTTTAAGGCTGTTACTATAGTCGCACATACAACCTCATAGTTATATGGACCAAATCACGGCAAAGGCATCGATTGGTGCTTGCTCAAAAAGGCTTATTTTCCATGTACAAGTCTTGACTTCCTACGAATTTTGACTGTGCAGTCATCTTTATAAATTGCCTTTCATACTTCTCCCCAGAATTGAAGAATTGCTAGGGCTATGAGGCTGATTGGTCATACTTACCACCAAAAGCGATGACAGGATACTTGGGCTTCATCGAATCCCCTTGAAGGTAGTTGATAAGGTCAGCGTAGTCTGCCAGCGCTTGTGCCGACGTCAGGTAGCCGATGTGCTCGTTGTCCAGTGACTTGTTGCCGAATGGCATCGATGCTCCATAGTATCTGAAATATCATGCGTATAACGCAACAAAGAGAAAAGATGCAGGCTTAGTATTCTGCTGGTATCAATCAGCACGCTCGGAAATTAATTACGCGTTAAAGAGTATAGAGTCGTAATGTCCCGACAGGAGACCTATAGCGATGACATCACGCTCTCCATAAAGGGGAGAAATAGAATAAGAAGGAACAGAATTCAGAAAATGTACAGAGACATGATAAGTACCACTCCATCTCCCAGGATTTAGTCTGTATAATAAAAGGACCGTGGGTTGGTGAAGGAGCATGTCCCTACAGATGATACGCTGAGCCTCAATTACAAATTGAACAACGGATAGATGACCACATTTTAAATTACCAATTCGGGTGCATTACGTCAGCGTTGGATGTAGCTCGGTGATGTCTCCACATTTTAAGTAAAAAAAAAAATATAGCTATCGGAAATAATATTGACTGACCGACGGCCGTTGGGGCAGACGAGTTCTGGAGTGGAGATCGCGGTGCGGCACGTACAGGGTGGGACTTCGCTCCGACATATGCACTAACGACCTGAAGAATGTTAACGGAAGCGGCTGGATGTGGAGGGCGGAGAATCGGGTGTGATGGTGTTCTTTGGGGAAGGTCTGTGTCCAGAAGTGGACGTCTAAGGGCTGATATAACGATGATGATTGACTATTGTTTTGCATATTCTAGTTGCATAACTTACAAAGTTTTATGATAAGGCGTAGAACTACAGATTTACCTCGAAAGACAGGTAATGGTTAGCATAGGAATTTAGGTCTGTACCTTTCTGGTCAAAAATGTCAAGTGACCCAGTACTACGGGATACTTTTGGATACTTACTTGTTTATATCCTTCCTTTCGAAAAATACTTATTACCTAGGTACTTCCACATTGTGGCAGTGGCAAACAGCAGGCCCGCCTACCTGTGCTTTTGGACAACAGTCCTAGAATTGATGTTTGGAGGCAGAAATAGGTAAGAGGGTGAAGCATGTATACCTAGATGTCAAGTAACTCACCTGTGTTCAGCAAACACGATTTTGGCTCTAAACTCGGCTGCTATATCCCACATAAACCCCGTGTGCGCTGCGAACAGCTCTATCTGACCCTGGAATACAAATACAGTGAATCATCATCAGGTTATTTTTGTCTCCACTGCAGGAGCACAACCCTCTCTCATCTGCCGGAGACAGACGGAGGATTTGGCCTACACTTCCCGCGTTGGGGAGGCCTGATTGATGTTTTATAATGTACCTATTCCCTTAGTCGCCTTGTACGACATCCACGGGAAAAGTTGGAGTGGTCCAATTCTACTAAAACCACACGGCAATACAGTGAATGATAGATAAATACTTATTTCTTATCAGACTCATCAGCCGAAATACGTCCACTGCTGAACATAAGCTTCCTCAACAGAATGCCACTTTTGGTGGGCTGTCCATTGGGGGATTTGCCGTAATGTCATAATCCCATAGTCGCCTTGACGACACCCATGGGTAGATTGCAGGTGGCCCTATTCTAAACCTGGAATCGCCCGGAAACTTATTGGTTGGGTTCAGACCCGTGCTCCACCTAGGTGTCTAACATTATTCATCTGTTTTCTCTTTATTGGATAGGTATGATCGAAGATATGACTACAAATGCCAGCGACATACCTAGATGTTGGAGGGCAAGCAAGATACAAGCGAAAGCAATCGGCAATTGGTAACGGTCGTTAACGCAAACTTTAATGCTTTAATGCAGGGCTTTTTACATTAGTTCAGATGAAAAACAAACAAACAAACAAACACACTTTCACAGTTATCATCATCATCAGGTTATTTTTGTCTCCACTGCAGGAGCACAGCCCTCTCTCATCTGCCGGAGACAGACGGAGGATTTGGTCTACACTCCCCACGCTGGCCAGACGGGTTGGGGAGACCTTATAGGTACCTATGTATATTGAGCAGAGCTTCTATACCCCGAACCGAACGGCCTGAATTAGTTTGTTTGTTTGCATTTGGAGAATTGGTCCCTTCTAGACTCGCTATAGTCATTTTCGGGACCGACCCGTGGTACAACTGCAATGTCCAACTGGTTGAACCACGGGGAAGTAAATGACCCTTTGCGAATTAGGCATTGGTCGACCAAACCCTTTTAAACTAAGAAAATCGGAATCTGTGATAGGTCCGTTACAAAGAGCATCTATGATTAAGGTTAAGTATCCACATAACCATAATAATAACGTCATTCTCTTATCAAGCTCTTGGCACAAGCGTTTCAGTTTGATAAATTCAATATAGCAGCTATATATCTATTCATTTCAAAATTAGTGTAAGTGCTTAATTATGATTTTCAGCAGTAAAATAATCGGTTAGTTACGATTATCGCACTTATGCCTATTTCAATGAGAACTTACGAAAACGGTTGATACTGTTTCGTAATTGGTTATCAAAGAATATCTTGGAAGTCTCACAACTACAAAATATGGTTTTGTTTTTGTTTTATTGTTGAGAAAATTGCACAATTAAGAGTATGAAATATTTTTATTTGCTATGGAAATAACAATGATAACCAATAAGATATGAAAAAGAACGTAAGTATGTAGATTTTTTTTTCGTAGATAGGTTGGTTGCGAAATCGGCCATTTTGTTCTTGTTTAATAACCAGTTACGAAACAGCGAAAATAAGATCCTTTTTCGTACCTAGCTAGTGATGACAAATAGTTAAGAAAACGGCTCGAGTGGATTATCGTAGAAATTCCAGCGACATATTTAAAAACATAAAAGATACCTAAGATCAACATAGTCGTTACAATTTCTTCAAACAAAGCAAGATTCGTTACCTATGTTATTGTTATTATTTGGAGATAGATTACGTTGATATCTAACGTAGAACGTTTATAAAGTAGGTATATATATATATCTTATATTATACAACTAAAATAAAAACAAAACTAAAATTATGGTCAATTTTGATTTTGTTTTTCTAAATCGAGTAATTATATACATTATGCTCTTTGTATTTTAAGATATACAAAAAGGGGTTTTGATTTCTTTAAAGTTTTAAGATTTGATGAGTTTTGATTAAAAAAAATTTACCGAAATTTTACTTGGCGCAGTTAAACCATGGAGGTATCGAATTATAAGATTACTAATATTTGCTAGCGAATTTTGCCTCAAATTCTGGCGGCACAGTTAAAACACTGAACAATACTATTTAGCAGTACTACTGTTATACTGTATGATATGACTGTATGATATGATTTCAGCAGACTAGCTTTTGTCAGTTCAAGTAACTACGCGGTTCATCAATTTTCCCATAAGAAACAAAGCTATACGAGTACGTTTCATCAACGTCGTCGATTCAGTAGTAGGTAATTGACTGAGAAATAATCACTTATTTATGTTAATAAGAAAAGTCCCACCTCATTTCCAGTATAAAAGAAGATGGGACCACCTCCTCTATCCCAGTTATCTTCATTCTCCAAATACTTGATCTGGAAGGTCTCGGTCCTCTGGAACCCGAAGTGGTCTAGAGGCACTTTGAACCAGTTCGTCGTGTACTTGTACTCGGATCTCACAGCAGCCAGGATCAAGGTGAGAACACAGAGGTTTCGCCACATGTTTGTATGGAGTTGTATGACCGCACTGTTCGTGGTGTGAAGTGATAATAAGTGGCGTAGCCGGCCAACCGCTAGCGCGACTTATGTAATGTTGTGTACTGGTGGGCAGACGAGTGTTCGATTTGATTTGTTTCCATCGCATTATATGGAGACGAGCCTGGTCACATACAATTGCAATATGTCACATCACTCACATATTACTCATACTATCACACAAACCTACAATTTGACAAACTGTCCGACGAAAGACACCCTGGAGCCTCTGATACAGGGCAACCTGGTTTAGGCTCCAGTACCTACCGCATATTTACACTTTTAATAATTTAAATTACTGTCATAAACTCATGTAAATTTTGTCTTATGTGAACTTACTACTTAAATAAAGTTTTTAAGTTAATTGTTATTATTATGCAGACTTATTGATTATATCATAATCTTTAATTGTTATTACGACGACAAAACTGGCCAGGGGTGTTGATATATTAGTGTTATTCTGATGATAATTGTACTGTTTACTATAGCAGAAGACTAGTATTTCTCACAATTGTTAGGTACCTAATACTGGTTAGTTGTATATGTTATATCCTGCCATTCTGAATAAGTAATACTATAAACATAGAAGTCGAACTCCCTAATAAAGCTTGTTTAATTTTTCATAAATGTACCTACCTACTTTGCCGTGTGGTTTCCGGTACAGTAGAATAGGACCACTCCAACTCTTCCCGTGGATGTCGTACAAGGCGACTAAGGGAATACATTATAAAACATCAATCAGGCCTCCCCAACCCGTCTGGCCAGCGCGGTGAGTGTATGCCAAATCTTCCGTCTGTCTCCGGCAGATGAGAGAGGGTTGTGCTCCTGCAGTGGAGACAAAAATAACCTGATGATGATGATGGCTGGTTAGTTAGTACAAACGTTTCCTGTTTTCAATGTATGTACATAGAAAATGAAAACGATTGTGTTGTTGTGGCTGGAAGTAAGACAAACAATAAAGTTGCTAGTTTTACCGGTAGGTATATTGCTATCATCGATAATAGGAAGCAATTGGTTTTCAAATCGATGATTGCTATCTTACTTCTTAAATCTTTTCATTTCTTGCTTGCGATGTACCAACTGCATCCGTGAGTTATTTAGTGGCCTCACTGAAAATCAGCGCTGCAGCTCTTGCTACAGCACAAGCTGAGCTGGGGACCCTTTTGGCGTCACACTACAACACTGTGTCATTTTTTTTCTGTTTTGTTTTAACGGTTATGTAATTTGTTTGCTACCTTTTTTCATATTTATTTCGTCAATTTTAATTCCTGTGTTCGCCAAATAAAGTTTTTCTATTCTATTATTCTACTTCTTTTTTTGCTGTCAAATAGTAAATGGATCAATTACTGTGTACGGTTTGAACGGTGTAATTACTGATTACAGATACATAGGAGTTAAAACACACTTGTAGTCGACTGTGCTCAGCCATCCTATTGTTGCAATTGTGGCAGTCATTTGACACTTCACATCTCAGGACGCGTCCCGCTAAAACTTTGATCGGGACGCCAAAAATCCCTCTTTTTCATCTAACTAGCCAATTTGACACGGTAGGTACTTTAAAAGAATCGGTCAGCAAAGAAAAAAGTGCATTGAGTCTGTGGTTTTTTAAACCATTGTTATCAACGATCTCTAAGTAGGTACTACTAGATGGAGCGTTCCAAACAATCGCTCTGTTCCACGCAAGTAGCCACTACTCTTTCACATTCACAATGAAACTTGTGCAGTTACTACGCAGAACATTTAATTATTACTAAATATTGACGCTACGGTTAAATAATGTCAATATTTAGTAAATAATTAAATGTTCTGCGTAGTAACTGCACAGGTTTCAAAGTGAATGTGAAAGAGTTGTGGCTGCTTGCGTGGAACAGAGCGATTGTTTGGAACGCTCCATTTAGTAGGTAGTAAGTACATAGAGATCGTTGATTGTTATGATTTTTTTCTAATTCCCGATTTTTTTCGTCCCAATCACGCTTTTTTTTTATTTGAGTCCCAATATTTAGAAAAGCTGATCTGGCAACGGTGAATATTGAAGCCGGAAAATAAAACATAGTGTTTAGATTTCTGTCGGCGCGTGTACCAAACAATTTAGTCGACGGGCGTATACATCGTTATCGGCGATCATTTGACCCCTGTCTCTCTCTGCAGGATGTGCCCGTTTATAAAAGCGAACTGTCACACCATTTAGGGCTCCAGCACACGACCGACTTTAAGTCTGACAGTTTAGTCCTCGGCGAAGAAGGTATAGTGCGCAAAACGAGATGGCTGATATTTTTTTGTCAAGGTCATTCGGAAACGCGCAATCGTGTTATCAATACGACTATCGATAGTTGACTGGTTATTAAAATTGTTCATTCGGCAAAAATAGCAGTATATAGCGGACCATGCCCGCAAAGCAGAAACAGTCTATAAAGTTTGATCACAACGATCCACAACAGTTCAATGGGTTGAATCTCAAAGCAAATCGAAGTGTAGTCGTCATTTGGCTTGCCAAGTGTTGCCAAAAGATAAGACACCTATAAAAGATACCTATAGATTTCAATTTTGGGTGCCAAAAAAACAGGAGACGTCAAAAAATATAGAGGTATCTTATATATAACGAGCACCTACAGAGCAGCCCCCACCTCGCCTCTCCTCGCTTCGTATCGCTCGCCTAGTCACACACACATGCGCACACGCACCCCCCCACACACACACTCCTCACGTACACGCACTCAACTCTCATTGCGACGACGACGTAGATTGTAGATAATTTATTTATACCTATTTGAGTGTAAATTTCTATCTAATTTTTTTTTCATCTGTACTAGGAGAGTACTTTTGTCTACTTTTTTTATTACACTATGCAATAATGTTTATGTTTATATATTAGAAATCTGTTAATGGCCAATGTTTAATTTATATTATACTGTATTATATATTTTTGTAAATTAGCTGTAGGTTTCAGAATTAATAAATAAAATAAAATAAAATAAAAATATTTTTCTACCACAATGCAATGCACCCCACGCGTGGATTACTCACTTTCATTTCGACTACGACTCTAACTCCGAATCCCATGTTAACCCCCACGCCAAGGCCCACGCCTACTCTTTTCACTCCAAGAAATATTTTAAAAAAAGACTCGCGGCGCGGGGCTCCTTGCTGATGTTGCCTACACTGCCTAGTGGATAATCCGGCTCTGCCAACAGTATATAGTATTTTGGTCCAAATTATAAGATACTATATTTATAATAGACTAGCTGAGCCCGTGGCTCCGCCCGCGTGGATTACAGAATTAAATAAAGTTTAAATGCACTGCTTTTAACGATTAATTTGATTTCCCGTAGGAATGAGACATTTTCCGGGATAAAAACTATCCTATGTCCTACTCCTGGACCTATATGTTTGGCAAGTTTCATCCCGATCCGTCCAGTGGTTGAAAGCTTGATTGAGTAACAAAAATCTAAACTTTCACATTTATAATATTTAGTGAGATTTGGCAACCCTAGGCTTTCCACTCGGCCGAAGTACAAGCCCCCTGATCATGCGCGGTGTTCATGTCTACGATAGGATATTAATGTGTTTTTCTATTTGTTACGTCTATTTCGTACCAACAGCGTATACAAGTGTGTGTAAATCCGCAAGGAAGTCCAGAATGTTTTGGATCGAGAAAATTTTATGACCTCAGCGAGTCGAGCCTAAATCTGCAAACACATTATCGGACGCGTCCGTCAGCCGCGGCTGACTAACGCGGCTTCACTGTATCTGGTAGCAAATAATACTGTGCACACTATCGGACGTAAGTCGCGGACGCGAACTTGAACGAGTTAAATCTGGCTGACCGGATACCGAACGATCGTGCACACTACTCGGACGCGTCCGTCAGCCCCGGCTGACGGACGCGTCCGATTGTGTTTGCACCGTAACGCGGCGGGGCGCGGCAACGACGAGGGCTGCGTGAACTATCTGCCGTGTGATGGGGCCCTTACTAAACACGATACCAGAGAATAACTACGTAACGAAGCGGCACTCACCTCCCCCCACCAGTTTATCGTCGCCCGCAAAACAGAGCTCGCCTGGCAGTACCAGTACGCTCAAGTGATCCGTCGAGTGATCGACGTTTTCAGTTATATACAACGATCTCTATGTACTACTACATGGAGCGTTCCAAACAATCGCTCTGTTCCACGCAAGTAGCCACAACTGTTTCACATTCACAATGAAACTGGTGCAGTTACTACGCAGAACATTTAATTAATACTAAATATTGACGCTACGGTTAAATAATGTCAATGTTTAGTAAATAATTAAATGTTCTGAGTAGTAACTGCACAAGTTTCAAAGTGAATGTGAAAGAGTTGTGGCTACTTGCGTGGAACAGAGCGATTGTTTGGAACGCTCCATGTAGTAGTACATAGAGATCGTTGGCTATATAGAAAGAGAAGCACTATGTTGTTGACGTACAACGTCCCTGTCTCGATTGCGCTGGGTGCAGGCCTGCCTTGTTACTCGCACACACGCACGTGTTAGACAGGCTGGTGTGTGTGTTCGCTGGTATCGAGTGTCGTGCACCTTATGCCTTATGTAGGATACCTATTAAATCAAGTGTATTTTAAGTATATCGCAATATGTGTTGTGATGAATCGATTTAAAATCGAATCCAACAGGACTTATGTTCGTGATGTGCTTTGAAAATTACCACACAATGAAGTTAAACATTATTTATTTTATCGATTATTTATCTAATTATTGTAATAATTAACAATATTTTAACTTTTTGTCTATGGAATTAATGTGCTGTGAATATTTGAAGTTCAAAAAGTGTGCGTCTATAGAACTATTTAATAGAATTTATTAATGAATATTTTAAATTTGCTTTAAGAGTAGTACAATACAAATCGCAGATATATCTACAGCGTGCAATAGCTATGAACTGTCTTTTTATTTCTATAACGTCGGCCAATTTAAACCTGTCTCTTTTTTGGCTGCTATGCAATTATACACCCTAACTTTTACAAAATAGTCTTCGTAATACAATATCAGCCCAAACGGAGTTGGTTTAGTAACATGTTTAGCCGACGTAAGTCTATTTTTGAAGTCCCATAACAGTCCAAAAGGACAGAATTCCATCTATATTAAACTTTAAACCAGGTGCTCCAAGTCTATGGCATATCAAAATTTCAACCAATTTAATTGTAACCACATACCTGCTTACTCCATACAAATCCGCCGAGGTACTGTAATCGGCTTATTACCATAGACACTTTCTTAATAAGTTGATGAAAAGCTGAGAAACTGTCAACAAAATGATTATGATTTCTGACAGCCCTTAAAAGCCTCACGCCGAGATAGGGCGTGCTGCCACTAGTGTTGCCAGATGTCCCGTTTTTGGCGGGACGTCCCGTTTTTCAGCCCTCTTAGGACGCGTTCCGCTCAGCGCTTTTTCATCTCAATAGAATAATGATAATACATTTTTGTTAAATACAACAAAATACATTAAATAGGTACTTTTGTATTTATTTGTATAGGTATTTGTTTATCTATATAGTAGTAGTAGTAAGTAATGGAAGTAAATATCTTTTACATATAAGCTCTTCTTTGTACACAAAATTTAATAATTGTATTTAGTTTTAATTTGTGCAACATAGAAAATAGTTATATATAAATTTTAAGGTTTCATTAATCTCATTACAATCTGTGATATCGTATTAAAGGATTGTAACGATTGTTAAACATTTTTTCTACGTCCAATTCCCTTTTTTTCTTAGTCCCGATATTTGGATAAGCGGATCTAACAACGCTCTGCCACCTCTCTAAAATTTTCCTAATGACAATAGATTATGCGTTTGACACAAAGTACACAACTTGATTTCGCTAAGGATCTTCTATGCGGACCAATCCCCCTTCCCCCCGAAATTCCTTAGCATTATCTGAAAAGAACTGCTCTAATGTAAAAAATAATTGAAATATAACAGCTTATATGTGTAATTACTGTCCTGTGACTATCATATATCTATCATTCATAGGCACCTTATCATTTTTGACTTGACCGCCAAACATATTTTTTATACAAACTTCTTGATTTAACTTTCTCCTTCAACTCCGCGTGGCAAAGGCTTCATACAGCCTAGAACCACCAGTCGAATCACCTCCAGATCCTGCACGTGTTGTCTTTGGAGGCCGTGATGATGGCGTCACCAGCGTAAGAGTAGGCGCAGGAGAAGATCTCGCCTTGGTGGCCAGAGAGGACCTGGGTATTAGCAATTATGGGATTGTACATTTCTATTATGAAAATATTACAAGAAAAAGTTGTCTTTTTTTTACTGTTGATGGGTTTGCGTTTAACCTCAGTTTCACCTGATGGTAAGTGACGATAAGGCCTAAGGTGGAGCGCGCTTACCCAGAAAATGCCTAAGACTCAAACTCTTCCTTTAAAAAAATTGTACTTGTCCGGAAATACCCAAGCTAAAAAAAGGTAAAAAGGACCCAGGATCAGCAGTAGGTAATTTTTTTAAGTGCAATCTTCAAAGAATAAGAGAAGACTACAGTAAGAGCTCAACCAACATGTCTATTATGTCTAATTGGAATTAGGTATATTATGTTGGGAGAAATGGCAAGGAGAAGAAGATGGAGACCTGACCTGTATGCAGTTCCCAGTGGTGGTATTCCATATCCTGGCACTTCTGTCACCCGACGCAGTCAGAAGGCATCCGCCAGCCGGACTGAAGCACACCTAAAAACGGCATTTCGCCCACATTAAAGCGTAGAAGAACAAATCTGAGGTCTGCTGCTCTTCAAATTTGTGTTCTTACCTTGGAGACCTCCTCGCGATGCCCCTTCATGACGGCGAGCTCCTTGAAGTCGGACCTCACGTCGTAGATGCGGGCCGAGCAGTCGCTGGAGGACGTGGCCATACGCTGCCCGGCCCAGTCGAAGCAGATGTCCAGTACCTGGGCAAAACTCTTAATGAGGATATGAGAGGAAGCATTTCTTCTTTTTCTTCATCAGTTTTTAATTATACAGTGTTGGAGAATCTCTCCAGAAGACTGTTGGGTTAGGACCGAAAAGATATCGATAATCGCGTAACACAGTAAAAATGGGCTAGGGTTTGCCATCTATGTATGTATGTATGTTTGTTTGTAAACGCTTTATTGTACCAAAAATAACAACAACAACAATAATAAAATAGGAATTAAACTGTGTACAAAGGCGGACTTATCCCACTTAGGGATCTCTTCCAGTCAACCTTAGAGTAACCGAAAGGACAAGTATAATACCAAATTTGATAAAGAAATGTACCTACTTTTAATAGAGTTTGAAAATACATATATGTCGATAACATAATTTATAAAATACCTGTCAATCGGAGATAGTACGTCGGTGACATCCTTTAAAACTATCTGTCTCACTCAGTATAATATGATATGTATGTATTTATGTATGTTTATTATATTTATTATTATTTATTATAAGAATTTTTACTATATATATATCACTGACATGTAAAGTAGTTTCGGTATTTAGTTATTATGTACTATATTATGCACTTTTTGCCCCCTCGCTTTGCTGTGCCTTATCTCACACCCTGTAAGGTTGGCTGGAAGAGATCTCTTTTACAGATAAGCTGGCCTTTGTACACAACATTTGTAACTGTATTTACTTTTAAAATTTGTGCAATAAAGAATATTTATAGTCAGTCGGCTCTTAACGTTTGACTTGCGGTGCATGACTATTAGCAAAGGTAGCAAGTAGTTGTAGTCCTGGCGATATCCAGAACCATACCATAAAGAAGTTTCAATAACGAGTGAAGGTTGGCTGGAAGAGATCTCTTATAGAGATAAGTCCACCTTTGTATACTTTTATGTTATGCCCTTTTTTTTTTGTAAAATTTATGTGCAATAAAGAATAAATATAATAACGTACTTACTAATGTTGTTACTTTGAAAAAAGGATTATCCTAAAATAGCATTTTCAGGATATTTTGAGAGGCACAACAAGAGGCTCTATTGATATCATAATCCTACTTATAATGATTATACAGTTTGTGAAAACAATAAATCTATTAATAATTTTCCAATATTTCCTGGAAGGCCTGCTCTCTGTTGGAAGGATTCAAATCAAATCAACAACCTTCTAATATGTCCCTACTGTTGGGGTACAGGCCTACCCTCTCAACGAGTGCGTAAAGGCCCATAGTCCACCACGCTAGTCCAGTGCAGGTCGATGGACTTCACTTACTCTTTAGAATTCCATCTTTACCGTACGTAGGTTTCCTCACGCTGCTTTCCTGTGCCAAATAGCTTGTGGTATGATAATAAACCGTATTTAGGAGTTCTAAGATCTTTTTCTGTTTAAATTAGTCCTATGATTTTCAAACGATATAGAGCCAGTGTAAGGACTTCTTCACTTCTAATTATCTCTCCGCTCTCCATACACACTCGATATCTGCTGGAGTGTCATCAGGACTTACCTCGTCGGTATGGCCGGCCACGGTGGCGAGGCAAGAGCTCTTGCGCGCGTCCCACAGCTTGGCGCTGCCGTCCAAAGACGAGGATCCCACCAGCGAGCTGTCCCAGTTGAAGGCTACGCTCGAGATCTCCCCCTCATGCCCCACAAACATCATCACGCGGCTGCAACACCATCAGGATTCAATGAAACTATCACAAACTGAACTTAAAACAGATCAGTGCTCTGCTCTCACAGGCCAAGCAATATGCTGAGATTGTGCCTGTTCGCTGCTGCAGTACACATACTGAGTCTACTACAGTGTTGTTACACTGTACTGTTGTCCTTCCTTTAAAGGTGAGACGCACGCGTCATTTCTACTCCGAGTTTTTCGGATCAGCTTCGCTTATATCAGCAGATAAATGTCCTACAAGACGTGTACTGACGTATGGTCAGCTTTTAGTTCTAGTCTGGGATTATTTCTGCTTGTTTATAGTTACATTGCATGTGTTTTATTGCAGCCAATATGATCATTCTATTCTATTCTAATTCGTTATACTCAACGATCACTATGTACTACTAGATGAAGCATTCCAAACAATCGCTCTGTTCCACGCAAGTAGCCACAACTCTTTCACATTCACTTTGAAACTTGTGCAGTTACTACGCAGAACATTTAATTATTTAATAAATATTTACATTATTTAACCGTAGCGTCAATATTTAGTAATAATTAAATGTTCTGCGTAGTAACTGCACTAGTTTCATTGTGAATGTGAAAGAGTTGTGGCTACTTGCGTGGAACAGAGCGATTGTTTGGGACGCTCCATCTAGTAGTACATAGAGATCGTTGGTTATACTCATAAAGTGTTATTTTTACCTTGCCGAACTGGAATTTAAATCATTCTTGTTAGACTCTGGTAGCATAACTATCTTGTAACTCAATGCTTAAGAAGAAAGTGTTTTAAGTACAGCTTCTAAGTGAAATTTAAATATTCGTAAATTTTGTAGGCAAACTTATAAAACGCCTGATAACTTTCTCGTAGCAATATTTCTCCAACATTATTTTTCAAATAAGTATTTATTTACAACTTACTCTTTCAGCCTAGTATCCCACATGCCAATAGTACCGTCGAAGGAGCCAGTGATCAGTCTCTGACCTTCATTGGGATCGAACTGAAGAGCGATCACCTCAGCAGTGTGCCCAGCGTAATTGTGGATTTCGTTGCCTGCAAAGCGACAGAACAACGAAATATAGCTAGCTACGTCATTACCATTATGCCGTTCTGAGAATGTAGCTGGAGGTATAACGTAGTCTAATATCTCAGACCAATGACCGAATGTCACCAATGACCGAATGTCACCAATGACCGAATGTCACCAATGACCGACTATATGGTGGCACCAACACGCTTGTGCAGTCAGTACGGTGTGATAAATGACCAAGTTCAGTCTAATTTTAACTTTATCATCATTGGATAAGGTGATAGGTTGGGCAATTATTCAGAAATGTGATAGCATTGTGATTAAAGTTAAATGAGCAAGTTCATCTCCGATCTTAGATAATTTAGAACCCTGAAATCACCTTGAGAAATATCAGTGTTCAGCAGACAGCTTCTATGTGCTATAATTGAAGTCTGCAAATCACTGTTGATGAGGTCTTTGAGGGGTTTGTAAGAAATTTTAAAATATTACTACTCACTTTTACCCACTTGTAATGTCGTATCAATTTGAAACTCGGCACACTTATATAATTCAGGTGACAATATAATAATATGGTACCATCAAGCTGGTATCATGTGGGAGGTGGTTATGGTAAACTATAAGTCAATTGACTTTGGGCTCGTTTGACTTATCTCAATGAATACTTTGGTTACATGAGCGTGTTTTTGTGTTATTCGGGACATTTCGTTAGTTTACGTCATATATGAACACATTGTTTGTATAGCTGCCGTGGAATTCAAGTGGTAATGGTAGTAATTTTGTAAATTATCACGATTTTTATATTTGCCTCAATTCTTTGACGAATAATTTAAGAAGATCTGCATCAAAGACAACGTCAAATTCCTTACATAAGTAGGTACACTTGGAACATTTATATAAGTACGTCTCAGTTTTTTTCCAGACTACCTATAACTTCCTAGGTGTTAGCTCTGTAAGAAGAAACGGCTCAACATACTCCAGCAACCAATATTTTTTATTCCTATGTATCCAGGATTTTGTCACTAGTTATCTATCACAGAGGGTCAAGAATAAACTGCCATCGTGCTAAACGTGGGGGCCAAAGAGTCATCTTACTCATTTAAACATCAAACAAACATCAACCGTCCATTAATCATCCATTATTGAAGTAGTCTCTTACCAGTCTGAACATCAAACAACATCAAACGAACATTAATCATCCATTATTGAAATACACAACTCTTACCAGTCTGAACATCAAACAACCATTGTTAACCATGGCCCCTGTGGTGGCAAACAACCATTGTTAACCATGGCCCCTGTGGTGCCATGAAAGCCTTCGCCGATGTGGCCCCATAAGTTTACGAGAAACTACCCGTTATTGAAGTAAACAAATCTTACCCGTCTGAACATCAAACAGCTTAGCATTGTTATCCATGGCTCCGGTCGCCGCGAGGTCCCCCTTCGTGCTGAACTGGGCCGCCACAACTTCGCCAGTGTGGCCCCATAGCGTGGCCAGACACTCCCCATTCTCAGGGTCCCATACCTTGGCTGTTTTGTCGAACGAACCCGTTATTACGCGGTTGCTGTGGAATATACACTTTCTTGTAAACTGAATCAAAATAGCTGGTTACAACTAGCACATGGCTATGTGGTTACCGGCTTAGAATATTGCCACCCCCAACCTTCCAGTGGATGTCATCAAGGTGACTAAGGTATTGCATCAGGAATAGCAGCGTTCTCCTGTGTATATTAAGATAATTAATTACTGCGATCACTAATTCGCCTGCCAAGCGTGGTAGATAGATAGATAATTCATTTATTCTTAGACACAGCACAAATACAATGTTACAAATATGTCACATATTGATACAGGAGTACAGCAAACAATCATAACAGAGTAACAGTAACAGTGTAGCCCGTGCTGTGCTGCGGAAAGGGCCCTGACTCAGCATAATGTCGCAGCCCAGCGGCAGTGATTATGGCAAATCCAATGGACATCTAATCAAAAGTGGTATTCTATTGGGGAGGCCCATGTCCAGCAGTGGACGTATTTAGGCTGATGATGATATTGTAATAATTAACAATATTTTAACTTTTTATCTATGGAATTAACATTGTTCTGTGAATTTTGACGTTCAGAAAGTGTGCGTTCCATAGAACAATCAGGAACAGCAGCGTTCTCCTGTGTATATTAAGATCATTACTGCGATCACCAATCCGCCTGCCAAGCGTGGTGATTATTGCAAATCCCCCAATGGACAGCCCGCCCAAAGTGGCATTCTATTGGGGAGGCTTGTGTTCAACAGTGAACGTATTTAGCCTGATGATCCATTAGGAAATGGAAGGGTCCAATGTTTCTAAATATTAAGGTTAGGAATGTTTCTTCTGCTACTTTCCCTCTGGACAAATTGTTGTAGGCATAATCGTAGTCTACTTGATTACAGAAGAACCGACGGCCGTGGGGCAGACGAGTTCTGCAGTGGAGATCGCGGATCAGCACGCGCAGGTTGAGACGTCGGCCGATCTGAGGAGATTGGTTGGGAGCAGCTGGATGCGGAGAGCGGATGTCCAGCAAGAGACGTTTCAGGACTTATATATATAGTGGATAAATCAGTAGTCTCCGCGGTACAGGAATTTATAGGTGTTAATGATGAAGACTTTTTAGGAAGGGAATTATCAGTTCAGTAAAGATATATCCAGTGCAACGATCTCTATGTACTACCAGATAGAGCGTTCCAAACAATCGCTCTGTTCCACGCAAGTAGCCACTACTCTTTCACATACACAATGAAACTTGTGCAGTTACTACGCAGAACATTTAATTATTACTAAATATTGACGCTACGGTTAAATAATGTCAATATTTAGTAAATAATTAAATGTTCTGAGTAGTAACTGCACAAGTTTCAAAGTGAATGTGAAAGAGTAGTGGCTACTTGCGTGGAACAAAGCGATTGTTTGGAACGCTCCATCTGGTAGTACATAGAGATCGTTGATCCAGTGTATTAACCTATAAAAGATCCTGTAACATTCTCATTCTCTTTGAACTTCGTAGTAGATACAATTACACTCATATTCTCCACACTACCACCCACAATCACACCCCCACCAAAGTCTCATCATCAGGTTATTTTTGTCTCCACCGCAGGAGCATAACCCTCTCTCATCTGCCGGAGACAGACGGCGGATTTGGCCTACGTTCCCCGCGCTGGCCAGACGGGTTGGGGAGGCCTGATTGATGTTTTATAATGTTTTTGCCGTGTGGTTTCAGGTAGAGTAGAATAGGACCACTCCAACTCTTCCCGTGGATGTCGTACAAGGCGACTAAGGGAATACATCAAACTCTCACCCTCCTAATAATATTATCATTTTTATTTCTAAAAATATTTATTCTGTCCTGTTTGTAATGTAACCTAGTCTCCCCGATACAGATTGCCTGGTCTAGTGTGGGAGCCCCAATATATATTATCCTGATTTTAATGTTTTAACCGTACACAATTTATGTAATTATATAATATTCAGGATGACTGTAATAATCTATTAATCTGGTATTTATAATAATAAACTATTTGAATTTAGCTGAACGAAATGTTCTTTGTAGCTCGAAACTGAACACTCACCACATGGGGAAATTGTAGGCGACGGAGTAGACAACGTTCTGGTGGCCCGACATCGTCTGCAGCTCTTTGCCTGACTCCACGTCCCACGCCTTGCAAGTTCTATCATAGCTGCCTGACAAGCACCTGAGGGTGAATATTTCAAATGATGAAATGGTATATTCGCCCTTCGGTGTTTTGTAAAATGGGCGAATTTGGCGATTGATGCATTGGAAAGTCCTTTTGACAAAAGACCGACGATATGCAGGACATACAATAAAACAGATCAGCTGCTTAAGTGACAGAAAGAATCCACAAGGTTTTGATGAAACTTGGTACAGATGTACTCGTAGCTTTGGTAATTTGATTATCTATTTAGCATTTATGCTTGGCGGAAAATCCCACAATCGGATTGGGGTTCCTTTAAATTTCGTATAGAATCCCTCGTCGATTTTGATGAAAGTCTGTGCAAATATTGCCGTGGTAAATTGACTAATTTATTCCGCCAAAAACATGAATGACAAAATTCATCAAGTTTTCAAAGTTACATCTGTACCAAGTATCCTAACTTTATCCGCTGTCATACATAACTCATCCAATTTCCTAACTCGTATATTTCTTCATAACTCGTCCATTAACCTGACACGTTTACTTCCTAACTAATCCAATTTTCTAACTCTTCCACTTCCTAACTTGTCCACTTCTTAACTAATCCACTTCCTAACTCGTCCACTTTACTGAAACGTCTACTTTTCTAACTCGTTCACTTGCTAACTCATCCACTTCCTAACTCATCCACTTTCCTAACTCGTTCACTTCCTAACTCGTCCACTTTACTGAAACGTCTACTTTTCTAACTCATCCACTTGTTTAACTCAACCATTTTCCTAAGCCATCCACTTTCTAGCTCGTCCACATCCTAACGGTCTGCTTGACGGTTCTAGCTGAAAAAACAATGGATGGTCGAGAAAACGAACTTCTAGTACAACTGACTCACCTACTCCCAGATTTATCGAAGGCCACATTGGTGAGAGGCAGAACATGTGTCATCAGGGTCTTGTAGATGTAGAATCTCTTCCCGGAAGGGCCTTCGTGCTCCACTCGTTTCTTCAGAGTCTCCAGGCATTGTTCCAGCTGTGGGCGGACCTCCTCCGTGATGAGGATCTCTTTCATATAAAGCTTTTGTGCTAGCTCTTTTATGTCGGAGCTGGTGGTTAAAAAAAACAAAATCAACCAAAAACCAGCGATCTCTATGTACTACTAGATGAAGCGTTCCAAACAATCGCTCTGTTCCACGCAAGGAGCCGCAACTCGTTCACATTCACTTTGAAACTTGTGCAGTTACTACGCAGAACATTTAATTATCTACTAAATATTGACATTATTTAACCGTAGCGTCAATATTTAGTAATAATTAAATGTTCTGCGTAGTAACTGCACAAGTTTCATTGTGAATGTGAAAGAGGTGTGGCTACTTACGTGGAACAGAGCCGATTGTTTGGAACTCTCCATCTAGTAGTACATAGAGATCGTTGGTATGGTAAAACTTTTACGGATATTGAAACTGCGTCATTTACTTCGACATTAATAATTACCTAAAAAAACTGGATATGTACAACGATATTGTTTTTTCCTACTCGTTTACATTTACCATGGCACACAATCTCCCGCTGTGGTTCCCGGCTTAGAATAGGGCCACCCCCAACCTTCCCGTGGGACTAAGGGATTGCACCAGGGATGGGCAGTTCTGTGTATATTAAGATCATTACTGCGATCACCATTCCGTATGCCAAGCGTGGTGAATAATTACAGAATTACAAAATGGTTTAGGTTTCAAAGTGACTTGAGTGAGACTCGCACGTGACTTTATATTTTAGAGAATAGCACTACAGACCTCAAAGGTAAGACAAGCTTACCTCCCTACCCAACTACAATTTGAACGTGGTTTCAAATTGCAATACCGCTCATTTTTGATAACTACACAAAAATCTGTTCCCTGAGTTTGTTTCTTTGGTTTTTCACCCACTAAACTACTTCGTAAAATTTAGTATCTTAAGTTAACATAAAAACACATTACACAGTTTAACTCAATGCACCTTTTCAATATTATATGTATATGTCAGTACATTTTATTCTTATTAATTCAGCTATACACAATGCCCTTATTTCTACTAATTTACAAACTTAAATTATATATATTTAATATTATTATGTACACCAATACATTGACAGCCCTCTACGCACAATTTAAAAAACTAAATCTGTAAAGTCACTTGACCTGGTGCTGACAGAATACCAGCGCTGGAGTTCGCGTAGCGTGCTGCAGCATTATGCTGAGTCAGCGCCCGTTTATTGCTGCGACACATAGGTACCTTGATTATTTTTAAATTGTAATTTATTAATTTCTGTTCTGTTTATTTCTCATGTATGTGTGTGTCGTAGCTATGAATAAATGACCTATTCTATTCTATTCTATTCTACCCCAAATTGGTTACCACGACTTCATTTGAAATGGAAGATTAGGAAAAACTTACTTGCTGTCGAGCTCCAGTATATCGATGTCTTTGTTTTTCACCACTCCCTTCTGAGAGTACTCCAGTATAATGCCGGGGGGATGGTACCTCAAATGAATCTTTAATAATTTCATTGTATATGTCTAAAAGCAACCGTTCTTTACCAAACAATTTTCGCCATATTTTTGGGCGGTCCTTGGAAAAGGTTTCAAAAACTGTTCGAATTTATCAATAGTAATGGTTTCCATGACAACGTAGCCGGAGAACGGCGTCAGTTTATTTTTTTTTAATTGGCATATTTACTACAAAGGTTGTACTCGCATAATCATAAGACTTTTTACTTTTTATAAAAAAAAAAAACATACCAGTTCTAAGTTATGAGTTTTTAAACCTGAAGGTACGTGTTTCTACGTAATCATTTAACAATCTCGCAATCATATAGGTATGTATTCGCAGAAGAATAAATATTGAACAAACCTGACCAAAAGTTATCCAGAGGGGTAGGGAGGAGGTTGTATCGTTTTTGGAGTAGTATCGTAGAAACACAGAGATGTACAAAATACTCTTTTATAATAAAGCTATTATTTAAACTTAGAACGACGACCACGTAAGCATTTCGCTTCCATACACTATATGTCACAAATTTAAAACCTGCTATATGAACTTATTTGTTCTTTGATAGCTCAATCATACAGCAATAGATGGTATACTGGAAAACACGGTATTTGCTGTATATAAAACGCGAGATTAGCAAGATGTCTCGGAACAAAAACATGGTATATGTTTACCTGCCCCAGTTTCGTGTCATCAGTGGCATGGCAACGAAGAAATTGTGATATAGGTGTCCTACTTGGGCCGAGACTTGAGTTAGAGTGTGAAGGTGTATTCTGGAAAATGAACTACATTCGATTTTGCGTGTCCTATCCTACTTTTCCTACTAATATTATAAATGTGAATTTTATGATATTTGGAAAAAGAGCCGTGGTAGCCGGTTGGCTGTGCACTCGCTTCACGTTTATGAGGTCGTGGGTTCAAACCCCGCCCGTGCCAATGAGTTTTACGAAACTTAAGTACGGTTTATTTATAATACCACAGGCTTATCGGTGAAGGAAAACATCGTAAGGAAAACTGCATATGCCGAAGAAGAAATTCTGAGGCGTATGTGAAGTCCACCAAATCGGCTTGGGGCACCGTTGGTGGTCAGGGGTTTGGCACAAAAGATCCTGAAGGGTCGAAGTGTCGCCAGAGCTTCCTGGCCCCCTAAGAAGATAAGATAAGATATGATATTTGGATGTTTTAAATATTGGATTTAGTTATTAATTTTTCTTAAAATTATATCTAGATTTGTTGTGTTTACGATATGGGGTATAGTTTTTTAGGATAGTTTTTATACCGAAAAACATTCAATTCCTACGGTAAATCCTTCCTACTAATATTATAAATGCGAAATGAACTACATTCGATTTTGCGTATCCTATCCTACTAGTCGTAATATAAATGTGAAAATTATGATATTTCGATGTTTGGATGTTTGTTACTCAATCACGCTTCAACCACTGGACGGATCGGGACGAAACATGGCACACATATAGGTTAGGTCCTGGAATAGGACCTAGGATAATTTTCATCCCGAAAAACGTCTCATTCCTACGGGAAATACATAATAATTTGTGATGTTAAGTTGCCCAAGCGGACAAAGTCGCTAGCGACAGCGTGTTACTAGTACATTTTTGAGAAATAAATTAACAATTTATATAAAACATACTTATGTCCAATATTAGTTGACTACCAAAGGCTGTAATTTTCATAATATCAAAGCCGAATTGTTTTAGTAAGTAGGAAGCATATCGTAACATGTTCCACGTTTCTATCGTCTGCTTTTGTTTATGATCCTGACAAACTCTAACAAAATATAAGAATTATATACACGTCACTTCTGCCTAATTTTACGATATTTTAGGCCGTATTTGTAATTCAAAATTGTCCATTAACAAAAAAAAAAATTCGAAGCGCTCCCACACAAGAGAGGTTAAGGTTGATAGCTAGATAGAGCCGTAGTCGAAAAAAAAACCTTTCAAATTTTCTTGAATTTATTTGTCCACAATTTTAAGATACACTCATTTGTGACAAGTTTCATCGTCATCAGGTTATTTTTGTCTTCACTCTCCTGCAGTGGAGACAGACGGAGGATTTGGCCTACACTCCCCGTGCTGGCCAGACGGGTTAGGGAGGCCTGATTGATGTTTTATAATGTATTCCCTTAGTCGCCTTGTACGACATCCACGGGAAGAGTTGGAGTGGTCCTATTCTACTCTACCGGAAACCACACGGCAAAGAACTGCATATCAAATCAATCATCGAAGTTGGTGCAGATTAACTCTTACTTTCCCCCTACACTTCCATGACCCACCTCCACTTTTACCTATCTCTAAAATGTGGTTCTCACTCATTGCAATACGAAATCCTTCGAGCATTACACCCTACACTTCTTTGTTGTAGGTAAGAGTATACTAATGCAGTGTATGCTCGTTTTTAAAAACTTTAAATTCTCATAAGTCATTCATATCATAACTACACAAAAAATATGAACTTAAATACACAGACGGTGATGACGTATACACTGGTGTTCTTATAACTAAAAAAGACATTTCTTCCAGCAAAACATTATCTAGAAAGAGATAAATTAATAATAGTAGCAGACATACATACACATAAATATCATAACTTATGATTAAGTGGAACGATTTCCATGAAATAGAGGCTATATGTTACTCCAAGTTAATCAACATGCTATTCTGAAAACTTTATCAGAATCGGTTCATTAAAATTTACGTGCACAAACTAATAGACAAACAGACAAAAATTTCAAATATGATCTTAATGTGTTCTGTCACTTATTCTTCATCCCGCATTTGTTTTTTTGCAAATATTTTAAGTGTACAGACACGCGAAGTTTACGTTATATCTCACGGCACGACATCGTTTCGACTCCATCTGAATACCCGTTCAGGTATAAAGGCTTTTGCGGCGGAGCACAGATGAAAGCCTTTCAGCTAGTGTGTCTTTAAAGCCACGTGTCATGCGAGTACCTAAATATTTGCCCATATGGTAACCTAAACGAAAACATGTCGCCATAAGTCAAAAAGTCAAAGTCAAAATCATTTATTGCATATGAGTACACTTGGTACATTTATACACGTCATTTTTTTATCGACTACCGCTTCCTAGGTGTTAGCGCTGTGAAGAAGAAACGGCGCAACAAACTTCACGCAACACATCTTTTAAAACTCAAGTTTGCATACAATTAATAAAGATTTTGCGAAGCTGAATTAACATTAGTACCAGGCATCTTTGTCATTCAAATAATCGTTTATTTTATAATAGGCTTTCTTACAAAGTTGTTTTTTAATGTGAATCTTAAACTTCTGTCCGTCATATTTAAGATTTCCTCTGGTAGTTTGTTGTAGAAGCGTATACATGCACTAGATATGGGTCAGTTCAACAGGAGAACAACTCGAAAAACACTCGCTCTTAGTGCCTAACACCCTGTAAGGTTGGCTGGAAGAGATCTCTTTTAAAAGATATGTACACAAAATTTGTAACCGTATTTAGTTTTAAAATTGTAGAATAAAAATAAAAATGAGTGTAGTTTTTATGGTTTTAGTATGTACGGTATAGTACTGGTAAAGCTGGTAAACTTAGCAAGCTGAAGTGGCAGTGGGATGCCCGTCGGGGCAGACGAGTTCTGGAGTGGAGCCCTCGGGCCAATGCGCGGGGGCCAAAGAGCGGGGCGCGGGACGCTCCTGCCAAATGGACCAAAGATCTGAGGAAAGTGGCCGGAAGCGGCTGGATACGGAGGGCGGAGGACCGTTTGTGTTGGGTCATTGGGGAAGAGATATGTCCAGCAGTGGACGTCTAAAGGCTGATGTGATGAACTGAGGGGAGGCTTGTGTTCAGCAGTGGACGTACTTTGGATGATGGTGTGGATGAACGATAACTATATTTCACTCAAATTTATTGAACAACAAATTCACAATGCCTGCGTATCTGTGTATACAAACACATCGATCATAACACCTATCATAATTAGTAATTACTAAAACAACCATCAACCCCCAGCTAGAAACAACCTTAACACTAACGAGCGAGCTTTATTTATAGGTAAATCAAATGAACCACTAGGCCAAGCAGACTCGACAAGGCCTCGTTAGAGTAATAAAAGGCTTCGCAAAAAGCTCGTTCAGTTCGCAGGCTCTCTCATAACATCATTGAGTGGTATGTAGCGTATCCGGCTACAGGGTTACCATACCACAAATACATTGAAAAACAGAGGTAATGGGCCCGATTCTGAAGGCACACATTAAAATTTGACGGCACTAAAATTATTTTCGTCTTTATCTTCATAATGTTTTTTAATTATCATACCAAGCCTATTTGGTGAAGGAAAACATCGTGAGAAAACCTGCATACGCCAAAGAAAAAATTCTAAGGCGTATGTGAAGTCCACCAAATCGGCTTGGGGCACCGTTGGTGGTCAGGGGTTTGGCACAAAAGATCCTGAAGGGTCGAAGCCTCGCCAGGTCTTCCTGGCCCCCTAAGAAGATAAGAAACTTGGCCTTTGTTAAATCTCAGCTTACAAGTGTACTATCGTTTACTCCGTCATAAGACGCCAAGGTATATCACTAAGGTTACTGGCTGCATCGATCCAGCAACCGGTTGCTATCAGACTTGACTGCGTGAGCATAAAATTAATTATAATATACCTTTCCTGGGTGCTGAAGCATATCCAATATTTCCCTGTGTTGGCAACCCTACGTATCCGGTCAAACAGGTTTCGCGCGGTCCGTGACCGGCGCACGCGCAGTTCTCGCCGCGACAGGTGAAACGACGCACGTTTCCCGAGTTCGATTTTTAATTCGAACCACGATTCGCGCGTCAAACTTTTACTTTCGATAAATTGCGTCATATTCGCGTTGCAGTTTTGTAATAGGTCGCTGGTTTTGTTATCTGTTCGTCTTTGTTCTTTTTAATCAGTGCAAGAAAATCAGAGGAGTGAAGTGTGGTGGTTTAATTTGCAGTGAGGGCATTATTTAAACAAGTGCAATATTTTGAAACATGTGCAGTGCAATGGACTGATTTTTCACAGTTAAAGTTAATGTAAGTGTACCTATGCTTAAACCGAATACTTCATTGTAAGTTTACCGCTTCGTTGGCGAGACAGAGGTCGTGGATTCGATTCCCAATAGGGATAGAGAACTTTGTATAAGTTGGTCCAGGTCTGGATGTTATAAATCCTATCATACAGGAGAAAATCCTAGTTTAAATTAGATTAGTGTTTATTTATTTAACAATTTATTGCACACAAAAGAAAAAACATACAAAACAATAAAAGTAAGCTTGCTTAAATGCTTCTCTTTAAGAGATTTCTTCCAGCCTACCAGCGACAGAGAAAACTGCGTGAAAGGGCAGACATGTGTATATATACATACATAACAAACGATACTAAATAAATATATAAACTACACATACTTCTACGATACATAAACTTAAAATACATATACATTTATACATATAATACTCAAATAAATAGAATAGAAAGAATATAATATAAGTACATAAATATGTATCAATAGATACTTGTACCTTGTAATAAATATAAATAGACATAGACATACTTTATTGATAACTTCCGTTACAGGTCAAATAAATTTTTTACACAAGTTAAATAAAATCAAATTATAGACAGGCAAATTAAACACAATCAAATTAAACATCAATTACTAACATAAATATAAAAATGTCAAATAAAATTCTTAAAATTAAATAATTCAAGTTAATGCGTTCTGAAAGAACGTTTCAAAGCAATAAAATGCCTGCTTGACAAGCCAGACGCAGTCTCTTTAAATAAATATACGTATATACTCGTAGGTACATACATGAGGAATATTATGAATATATGTGTGTATATATGCAATATTTATTATTTTTAAGTATATTTCAAGTCTATAGTAATACCAGTTGAACAAATTGACTTCTGAGAAACAATTAACTACCTACCTGCTTTTAAAATCAATTAATAATGATAAAGTGTGAAGTTTAATGACGACTGACAACGAAATGATAAAAACATCTGCAAAATCATTAACACTGGATATACTTACCTATAAGCCATGTGGTTTCCGGTAGAGTAGAATAGGACCACTCCAACTCTTCCCGTGGATGTCGTACAAGGCGACTAAGGGAATACATTATAAAACATCAATCAGGCCTCCCCAACCCGTCTGGCCAGCGCGGGGAGTGTAGGCCAAATCCTCCGTCTGTCTCCGGCAGATGAGAGAGGGTTGTGCTCCTGCAGTGGAGACAAAAATAACCTGATGATGATGATGATACTTACCTATATGAAACAGGGAGCTATGTCCGAATGTATTAACTTATATGTATTCGTATGTTTAAGTAGGAGCCGTGGCAGTTACTAGTTTGTACACCAACTTGGGTTGAGGTCAATGAGGTCAACAAATGAGGTCGTGGGTTCAACCCCGGTAAAATGAGTTTTTGGAAATTTAAGTAAGATTTATTATCATACCAAGCCTTTTTGGTGAAGGAAAACATCGTGAGAAAACCTGCATACGCCAAAGAAGACATTCTAAGGCGTATGTGAAGTCCACCAAATCTGTTTGGGCACTGTTTGTAGATCCGGAAGGTGCGAAGTATCGCCAGGTCTTCCTGTAATATAAGATATGCTTCAAAAGAAGCATATTAATATAATGGTATCATTATAATTACGATACTGAGTTCTAATATAATTTACGATCTCTTATACAACATGCACATTGTATAAACGGCCTTAAAACCAACGATCTCTATGTACTACTAGATGGAGCGTTCCAAACAATCACTCTGTTCCACGCAACTGTGGCTCCGGGAGCTGCAACTCGGTTACATTCACAATCAAACTTGTGCAGTTACTACTCAGAACATTTAATTATTACTAAATATTGACGCTACGGTTAAATAGCGTCAATGTTTAGTAATAATTAAATGTTCTGCGTAGTAACTGCACAAGTTTCATTGTGAATGTGAAAGAGTTGTGGCTACTTGCGTGGAACAGAGCGATTGTTTGGAACGCTCCATCTAGTAGTACATAGAGATCGTTGCTTAAAACCCATTAATTCGTTTTTTGGGAGTGTATGTATACATAAAGACATATATATTTTCGAAGTAAACTCATTAAGACCTTTCATTTGATACCAAACACGATATATTTATCCTTTAAATTTCTTTTTGAAGCTAGGTAGCACTTTTTGTCCTCTATAATGTCACCATATTGGATATATTGTACGTCATATAACCCTATAACCCCTTCCAACGACAGCTCATTTGTCCTAATACGACAAGTACCTAGTTTAGAAGATACGAAGGAACAGATGACCGATACAACCCTTCTTTGCCTCTGCCGTAGTCGGGTAAAAATATTTTTTTTGTGCTGTTAGAATTGTAGAATTGTAAATTGGTAGAAATTAAAACATACAAAGTGAGCATGCACATATAATGTAACATCATGAAGTCGGCATAGATCATAAGAGTCGAAAAAGATATAACAAGTGTAATATTCATTAAAGTTTGGAATATATTAAAACTACACAAAGTATGTCTTGAGTACAACGATCTCTATCCGAGAACGACTCGCTACTCGTTCACATTTACTTTGAAACTTGTGTAGTTACTACACATAACATTTAATTATTTACTAAGATTAACGCTATTTACCCGTAGCGTTAGTATTGAGTAAATAGTAAACAGTTTTATAATATCTATATGGTGCGACTAGATGGAGCGACGATCTGCGTAAGGCGCCTGGTAGTGACCGAAAATCGGGTTCAGTGGCGCTCCTTGGGAGAGGCCTGTGTCCAACAGTGGACTCTTTCAGGCTTATGATGATGAAGTTTCAACTTTATTTAAGTCTGTAATCCACGCGAGCGGACCCGCGGGCACAGCAAGTATATTTTTAAATAGCAAGCAAGTGTAAGAGGTCTCCCAATTTTCTGCTAGCCCAGTAATCCTGCTATCGCTGTGCAGAAGCAGCATTAAATTTAATATTAAACCCGGTATATGTTATTTTCCGGAGCACTGAACACGATATGGCCGGGCAAAGCTGTGTCACGCCGGAAAATTGCCTTTTCCCACTTCGCCTGTCTTATTACCTGACTTGCTTCCACACGCATGAATAAATGCATGTCATTCTTTGTCGTGATAGGCTTCGTAGATAGCGTACTCGCCTTCCGGCCGCGAGTCGAGAGTTCCTGAACACAAGCCTCCCCAATAGAATGCCACTTTTGGTGGACTGTCTAAAGGATTTGCCATTCTGTTATTGTACTTTTAATATCAGTTTTTATATAGCCGTGTGGTTCCCGGTACCTCCAATTTCCCATGGGGCTAAGGGTTTGCACCAGGAACGGACAGTGTATATTAAGATCATTGCAATGATCACCAATCCGTCAGCAAAGTTTGGTCATTATGCCAAATCCCCCAATGGACAGCCAACCTAAATTGTCATTCTATTGGGGAGGCTTGTGTTCAGCAGTGGACGTGTTTCTGCTGATGATTATGTCTACAAATTAGGAAGTAGATACGATATCAAATAAATTTATTCACCCCCGCAGCTGAGTACGTTGCATTGGGCAATTCACAGTACAATGTTATTTTTTTGTCAATTTTAATTATAACATAATTTTAATTACAACTTAAGCTTAGCTATCAGAAAATGAATATTGATCTAACGGGATTTCCATGAAATCATTTAGTGAATAGAATGCATGGCCTTTAAAACAACAAATAAATTAATTATTAAAAATCAAATAAATTATTCTTAATACCTCAACTAGTGTAGTTTCTACTTTATACAAGAAAAAAGGTTAATTCTGTATTGATTGATTGTTTTCAGAGAAAGTTGTGAATACAACTTTCTAAATAAATAGGTATACTTAATGAGGCTCGCGTGTTTAATATTTCGAATGCAAATTCCAGTGTTTGTCACATAGTTTTATTCTGTTCTTGTACTTTGGTATGACATTTTTATATTGGCCATAGATACAGAAATACAAATACGGAAACGGGGGACACTCCGATCTTATTAAATTAAAGTACAGCGTTTGTTCGTTCTTCAATTTAATTCAATTATTCTTTAATGCTTTATAAAAAAGACACATATACAATTCATCATCATCATATCAGCCCTTAGACGCCCACTGCTGGACCTTCCCCAGTGGACGCTACCACATCCGGTCCTCCGGTCCAGTCCAGATACAATTACTTACTGTAAATTACTTACTCACTTTCCCTAATTTGAAAGTGACTGAACTTTGCAATACAAAAAAAGAAAGTAATTGGTAAAATAATACCAATATAATACAAATACCATTATCTCCCATTAGTTTCGTAGTTTATGAGTCAAATTCTTTAGTGATTATTAGGGATGCAACCGATACAGATATTTTACCGATATATCGTATCGGTATTCCCGCCGCTTGCCCGCGATTTTCTTTCCCCAAACGCAGCAGTACACTCAAGAATTAGGAGTTATCGCCATTCATATTAGATCACGTGACGGACACGTCACCTTTTTAAAATTTAATTACAGTTTCGTTATTAACACGCGATGTTTCACATTGTACGAAGGATGCACTTGGGACGAGATATCCATAGTGAACTTATCCAGCGTTTACATTCGGTTAACGTCAGTTGTTATTTTGAATAAAATACCGATATTATTAGAAAAATATCACCGATACCGACACGATACACCGATAAAAGCATCAAGTTAACGGCGTAAATTTAATAATAGTGTTGGCAATTTTAAAATTTAAATTTTATCATAATGAGTTCAATTAAATGACTAATTTTTACTAATATTTGACTAACATAAATTTTTTAGTATCGTGTCGGTATCGGCGATATTTTTCTAATAATATCGGCATCCGTATCGTATCGGCGGATCAGCGTATCGTCGCGCTTTGTGGTTGCACTCCTAGTGATTTATTTTGAATCAGTACCTAAATGATAAAATTTAAATTTTAAAATGAACACACTATCATCAAATGTAGTCTGTTAATTGCTGCTTGTATCGGTGTATCGTATCTGCGATATTTTAACCAATAATATCGGCATCCGTATCGGCGGATCAGCGTATCGTTGCACCCCTAGTAATTTTGTAGCCTCATCAAACACGGCGCGGAATCGTGGCGGGCTGCGCGGGCGCCGTCGCAGGTGCGGCACGTATAATATTTGCGCAGTGACACGAAACGATCGACTAATGACGTCATATATGGAAAGGCGCGGACTCTGCGCGTGCGGCGCATGTGCTCGTTCCCATAACATTTGAATTACATATTGTTATATTGTGTTATGCGAGTGGGAAAGGTGTTTTATCGGGTGATTTTCTCACATTATAAGGAAATGCTAACTATATTCATCATATTTTTTATGAGCGCTTTCTAAGGTGAAATACAAAGAGACTCGTGTAGAAAAGATCCTATCTTTTGTCCTCGTAATCTTGATTAATTTACGTAAAAACTGAAATAACCACTAACTGATTTTTGTTCTTTCTTTTTACTTTCTTAATTCGGGTAAGATGGTTGTAAAAGTATATATTTTTTTAAATAAATCCTAATCATATAATTTGCTTAATACCAAACTGTTACTAGGTATAAATGGGAACAAATATCAAAAACAAATATTTTATAAAATAAAATAGCTAAAATGAGACGAGTATATTACCAAGGACTCCCGTCCCTACCTCCAGGGAGGTAGCATTCTCCTGTGTATTTTAAAATCATTACTGCGATCACAAATCCGTCGGCCAAGCGTGATGATTATGGCAAATCCCCCAATGGACAGTCCACCAAAAGAGTACCTAAGTCGTAAACAATATACGGCTTCCATCAATTAAATTTATTTTTGCAGTTTTCCTGAAATATCTCGAAAAATATTTTTTCCCTGAAATTTCCATCATTTTCCCCACCATTCTACATGTCTGGAGCTTTCAGTTATTAGGCGGAAAAATAAGTCTTAATTTTCCTTTAATATAAATTAAATGGAAAGCTTCATCAAAAATTTCGAATTTCATCTTATTTATATTCTCATGTATTTGGCATTTGTAGTATCGATTTGATCTAATTTCGTAAGGGGAATAATAAAGTCGTATTAGTCGGTACCCGCGACTTCGTCTGCGCACGATTAGTATTTCGAGTAGCTTTTTTGTAGGACTATTTAAGATAAACATTTCCATCATAGATTACATATGTGTAACTCTAGCGGTTTTGGCAGGGCACGCCTGAATAGCTCGCAGATGGTAGATTTTTTCCTACTTACTTGATATTTTGGACAATTCACACAATATCTTTATAAATTGTAGCCTTTGTGTTATTCTGATGTATAAGCTTATTATTGTAAAGTTTCATCAAAATCCATTCAGTAGTTTTTATGTGAAAGAGTAACAAACATCCATCCATACTTACAATCTGTCGCGTTTATAACATTATTAGGACTTATTAAATAACTAATTTATCTACAACACTCAGTCTCTATGCATTTTACTTTTTGCTATGAAAATTCCGGACAAATATGTACGTTTTTTTTCCAGAGATGAACTATGTCGCCGACGGACGAGGCAGGGGGCTGCGTTAACAAAGCCTTCGACGCCGCAGATGATGGCTTCCACACCATAGACCTGCGCACCAGCCAAAGAAATAAAGCTGGCCGGAATCGAACACAGGTACATTCAAACAGCTGGATAGATACTTAAACTAGACTACTACTAAGAAGATATTTTTCGAAATTAAAGAAAGGGACTGTAAGACGAGTATGGAGCGAAGTCGCGGGCAGCTGCTAGTCCTACTAATATTATAAACGCGAAAGTTTGTAAGTATGGATGGATGTTTGTTACTCTTTCACGTAATAACTACTCATTAGATTTTACCATCTGCGAGCTATTCTGGCGTGCGCCATAAAATTATAATTTTAATGTCATAATGTTAGTTCTTTTCTACGCCACGCTAATATAAGCTACTCGATATACTAATCCTGCGCAGACGAAGACGCGGGCACCAGCTAGTACATTATAAAACATCAATCAGGCCTCCGCAACCCGTCTGGCCAGCGCGGGGAGTGCAGGCCAAATACTCCGTCTGTCTCCACTGCAGGAGAGTGGAGACATAACCTGATGCTGATGAAACTTGTCACAGATGAGTGGATCTTAAAATTGTGGACAAATCTGGCGTGCGCTGCCAAAACCGCTAGAGTTACACATCCTACTAATATTATAAATGCGAAAGTTTGGACATTTGGATATTTGGATGTTTGTTTCTCTATCACGCTTCCGATAGCGACCATGTTCAGGATGCTATTGGTCCCCTCCCCCCTCCCGCACCTTGGATATATCCACACTATATATGGAAGACTAGCTGTTGCCCGCGACATCGTCCGCGTGGACAACTTAACATTACAAATTATTATGTATTTCTCGTAGGAATGAGATGTTTTTCGGGATAAAAACTATCCTTTATCCTATTTCAGGACCTAACCTATATGTGTGCCAAGTTTCATCACGATCCGTCCAGTGGTTGAAGCGTGATTGAGTAACAAACATCCAAACATCCAAATATCCAGACTTTCACATTTATAATATTAGTAGGAAGAATAGTAGGATTCTATTTAAGCAGCATTCTATTTTAATGTGCACTCTGTATTATGAAAAGGTTCATCATCAGCTGAAACACGTCCACTGCTGAACATAAGCCTCCCCAATAGAATGACACTTGGTGAGCTGTCCATTGGGGGATTTGCCATAATTACCACGCTTGGCAGGCGGATTGGTGATCGGGAGTGGAAAGCCTGGAAATGTTTTATTAAAATTCTCTAAACGCAATCTGTTGAATTTCGGTTAAAATAATATTGTACTCCTTCAAGACGAAAGCAATATTTTACAGCATAAATATGCATTTTATTTCCATAATTTCAATTTAAAATACCCACTCCGTACACCAATAAATGTATTAGCCGGAAATTCTTACGCTTCTAAGTTTTAATTTAAAAAGGAAACACGTTCAATAAAAGCGGCAAATGTGCGTAAAAAGAAACTTTTCTTGGCCACTCTCGATTTCCCTCCAAGAGCCATAAATATGGTGCGAATTTAATTTTGTTAGAAATTTAAATTAAAGTCACGTCAAACCCCGCACGTGAGCAGTACTCGCAGAATGCAGATAAAACAGGGAACATTTACTTATTTATTTATTTAACTCTTTATTATATTATATAATGTATTATTTTTTATTTTATCTGTGTGTGTGCAACACAGATAAAATAAAAAATAATACATTAAAAGAAACACAAGTACAAAGGACGAACTTATCTCTGAGAGAGATTTCTTCCAGCAGACCCGCCAGAGAGATAATTGAAATAATAAAGGCAGACATAGTGTGTACGTAAATAAAAAAAACATATACATAGATACACTAGTATAAACTATATACCCACTTACATAGATTATAAACTACACGGTAAAAAAAATATAAGTATATAAATAAATATTTACCAATAATATATAAATATAATATACATTATTAAATAATAATAATAACATACAAACATTCATAAAATACATATAAGACATGGATTCCAATACTAACTTAGTGATAGATAGTGTTCTTTAACACGGTTTTTGAAAATAAAAAAGGATTGACTATTACGGATGTCTAACATTTGATACCGTGGACGTTTTAATACAGTCACAGAACAGATAATTCATTTATTCTTAAACACAGCACAAATACAATGTTATAAATAGGTTACATATTGGTACAGAAGTACAGCAAACAAACTTAACAATAAAGAGGAGGCATTAAAATATGTCGCCGATTGCCAATAGTCTTGAGCGAACCGTACCACTACTAAAAAAATAGATTCTTGTAATTGATCGTATTTCTGACAATTGCGCTGTTCTCAAAACATGATCGTAGAAACTTTGCTCAATAGAAAAAAAAATGCAAAAAAACCCACTAAAAATACTGTAATTTTCTAATTAACAATGTGTCAAATGCTGTGCCGCAGAATGGGTCAGCACTCAGCGTAATGCCGCAGCCCAGCGGTGCGACGCTGATGTTCTGCCATTCTGAATAAGTAATACTATAAATATAGAAGCCGAACTCCTTAATAAAGCTTGTTAATTTCTCATAAACGTACCTACCTACTTTGCCGTGTGGTTTCCGGTACAGTAGAATAGGACCACTCCAACTCTTCCCGTGGATGTCGTATAAGGCGACTAAGGGAATACATTATAAAACATCAACCAGGCCTCACCAACCCGTCTGGCCAGCGCGGGGAGTGTAGGCCAAAACCTCCGTCTGCTAAGCGTGGTGATTATGGCAAATCCCCCAATGGAAAGCCCACCAAAAGAGGCATTCTATTGGGGAGGCTTATGTTCAGCAGTGGACGTATATAGGCTGATGATGATGATGATGATGAGTGGACATTTTAATACAGTGAACTATAGGGCCAACAGTCATACGAAAGAAAATACACTTACAGAGTCACAATGGTGTAACTGAACATATGACACTATAGATAAGCTCGCCTTTGTACACAAAATTTGTAACTGTATTTACTTTTAAAATTTGTGCAATAAAGAATATCATAAATTGATCTCCAAATCACGCGTGTACTGTCGTGTGGGCCGTTTATATACTGTGGCAAGGTGTAGCCGCCCTCAGTCGCTCGCGAGGCCGCGTCCCGCCCGCCCAACGCGCGCCGCCGCTGTGTTGAACCGCATGCCCAGTTGACGTAAACTTTTACGTTAGGTAGTCGATACTGAAGTTTGTTAGATAATTTTAAATAGTGTGTTTCTGGACTGGATGAATGAAAATGGTAAATGAAATATAATATTATGATATTGAAAAAAATATATTATTAGGTAAATTAAAGATTTTATTTTGAATTTGTTTATAAGTATATGAAATTTTGCGATAAATATATTTTGGAGATATGTATGATATATTTTAGAGATATGTTTGATCATCTCACTCCCTCTTGCCTTTATTTTAGAACTTAGTTGTTATCAAGAACATTCTTTAAAATATTATTGTATGTATACTATATATGTATTTATGTATAGTTATGTAATTAATGTATTTTTTTAATTTTGCATATACTGGAAAACCGATTTCTTCCAGATACCCTTGGGGTAGAGGATACAGAACCGTTTCTTTAATCGTTGTGCAAATAAATAAATGTGGGAATACTAATACAGCCTACTTGCCTCTGCTGTTGTTTCAAAGGTTGTCTGGAAGAAATTGCTTTTAGTGACAAACTGTCGAAGCTAACGAATAAACGAAACTGACAAACTAGCGAAACTGTCGACAAATTAGCGAAAATGACGGATTAGGAAAATGACCAGTGACACGCTAACTTGATAAGACCACCCAGATGAACTATCTTATCTTCTCAGGGGGCCAGGAAGACCTGGTTTTAATACCACAGGCTTTTCGGTGAAGGAAAACATCGTAAGGAAACCTGCATATGCCGAAGAAGAAATTCTGAGGCGAATGTGAAGTCCACCAAATCGGCTTGGGGCACTGTTGGTGGTCAGGGGTTTGGCACAAAAGATCCTGAAGGTTCGAAGTGTCGCCAGGTCTTCCTGGCCCCCTAAGAAGATAAAGAAGATAAGGGAATACATTATAAAACATCAATCAGGCCTCCCCAACCCGTCTGGCCAGCGCGGGGAGTGTAGGCCAAGTCCTTCGTCTGTCTCCGGCAGATGAGAGAGGGCTGTGCTCCTGCAGTGGAGACAACAATAACCTGATGATGATATTACATTATACTATACATACACTTGTCTAATCCCAGACTAGGATTTTCTCCTGTGCTATGGAAATTAAACAAGGATAGGACAATTCACAAATATAACATCCAAACTGGGACTGACTTGTACAAAGTAGCTGGCCCTGTAGTGGGAATCGAACCTACGACCTCTGGCGTTCGAGTTCAGTGACCAGTGCTCTAGGCCAACGAGGTGGTCAAACGAAAAAAAGCAAAAGTTGAAATTAGTTTGGTCAATCTGATAAAATAACAACAAAATGAAACTGAGGGAAGTAATTTAGTAATTTTGTATTGAACTATGGCAATTTTTATGTCATTATAATAAACATAATGGTAGTAATATAAAAGTAGTTATTAACCCGCCACAACATACCTAGATTATAATTTTAGCACAAAATTTAGGTAGGTAGGTATCTGCTCTGTGGGCTGGGGCGAAGAATGCAGCCACGTATCCTCTGCCTGTCGTACAAGGCGACTAAAAGGGGTCATCGGGAACGCGGGTGCATGGAGTGGGGCTCTGTGCACTCATCCACTCGTCCCCGGAGAGGGCGGCAGCAACGGGGTGGGCTCGTTGCTGCTGCAAGCACCGCGAAGGTGCTGGGGGGACTCCATCTCCCCCAGAGGGGCACCGGGAGCGTGTGCCTTGGTGTTCCCGGAGTCCCTCTATCTGCGCCGAGGAAGGCCACCACGGGGTAGTCGGTGCAAGCCTAACATAAATATGCAGTAGGCATATCCCCCGAGAATAAAAAAATAGTAGTTAGGTAGGTATAGCTAACAGATAATATGGTTTTGCCCCTTCTATGTAATTAATTAATTATTAAATTCTTTTATTAAGATATCAATGATCCATTATTGTTAGTAACGTAATACAATAATACTTATATGACTAGGTGTTAGTAACATTCAAATGAAATAGTCTTCTTTCTTATAATTTCTTCTTTATACTTCGTTATAATCTGCAATTAGCCTTCTTCAAGGCCTCAGATTCTCCTTACATTGAAGTTCGTTAACACTGACTGAGTGGGTTCGGACCGGTCAAAGTATGTTGAACTCCAAGCTGTGTTTAGTCTATATTCCGTTTCTCATAGGCCGCAATGTTGTCAATCGATTTATAATTTATTCAAGCTTTGTTTCGTCTGCGGCCATGTTTTTGGAATTACGAGTACCTTACTGGTTTCAAAAATTACGTAAAGTCACACTGGGGCAGTGGCGAGCAAGGCGCGACGGAGGTTCCATACATAATTTGTTCCGTAGGAAGCGGCTTGGCTGCGTCAGTGTGGGCCTCTATACAATCTTATATAAGTCAAATTGACATCCGAATCGCAAAGCCAACGAGGCAGTCGTGAATTATTATTGTTATAATTTAGTGAGGAGCTATCTAGACTCATCATCAGCCGAATAACATTCACTGCTGAACATAAGCCTACACAATAGAACGTCACTTTTGGTGGGCATTGGGGGATTTGCCATAATCACCACGCTTTGCAGATTAGTGATCGCAGTAATGATCTTAATATACACAGGAGAACGCTGCTGCCGATCCATGGTTCAATCTCTTAGTCGTCTTGACGACACCCACGGGAGGATTGATGTTAGAGGTGGCTATATTCTAAGCCGGTAACCAAAGTATGTATTACATAAAGGTTTTGGTGTTAGGTCTGTTCGCTATTGCCGACTGTACCACACTTAACTTACTTAGAGTTTATAAGAGCACAAAGGGCAGGATATCATCTGTTAAATGTGCTGGTATTACGCGTGTATGGCCGTATTGTATGGCTTGTATGGGCTGAATCAATGTATGACCACTCACGGCCGATTCAATAGTACGTGTCGTGTTTAATAGCGGGGCGGATTTTGCGTTCAATGTTCAAATATTCTAAAGTGTGACGTGAATTGAACTGTAAGAGGTCACCGCAAACGGTAAAGAGTTTATATATCTATCTAGCGCTCCTCCTTATACTACAAGGATAAAATATATCACTATTATGTAATTAACCGCCCACATTATACATGGAGTTGCTTACAACTGATTCAGTAGCCGGCCACATTATTAAGTAGGTGACATCTAAATTACGTATGCAATACACGTTGTAAGTATCAAGCTGCGGAACTGGTCTCTAGTTAGCTACTTATAGATAGCAATTATTTCTCACTGTAAATTTGTATGGTGCCTAGGCCGCGCCTTGACCGCGCCTTGCCCGCCACCGCGGCAGTGTGGTGGCTTAATTCACAACCGGAAACCTACACTGAGAAAAAAATAAGTAGCCCTACTACTTACGTAAGGATAAAAATATACCACTATTACATAAGTAGCCGCCCCCATTATAAATGGTGTCACCTACAACTGATTCAGTAGCCAGCCACATTACTAAGTAACCAAACTACTTAATAGTGTGGCCGGCACATCATTTATAATGGGGGCGGCTACTTATGTAAAGTGGTATATTTTTATCCTTACGTAAGTAGGAGGGCTACTTATTTTTTCTCTGAGTACACTAATATTTGACGTATATCCTCAAATCAAGATTTAATGCGATGGAAGATTATGCTGTCCAATCTAGTATATGGCAATTGGGATGCGGATACTGTGGGCGTTTTCGATTGCTGGAAGTAAGGAATGCTTGAATCATACAAGCAAGTAGTAAATAAAGATAATTGAGTCAAACTGCGTGGTGGTAGACCATCACAAGCTTGAGCTATAATGTGAAAATGAATATTATAGCTAGACATGTTGTCGAGGATGCCGTGGATGCGAAGCTAGTGTGGTGAGAAATAAAATCCAAACTTGAAGTGCGAAATTTACTCAATAAATTGACACTCAAATATTATTGATTTGTATAAATTATAACGACGATTAAAACAGATTTAATTATAAGACAACTTTTATAGCGGGAGCACACACAAAAGAGAACTGATCAGCTATGTCGGATTTTTAAGAAGAAGGGAGAGAGAGCATGTGTGAAAGAGAGGGGTACAATATCATAGACAATGTACAAAGGTATTTCCATACATCATATAACTTTTTATACATCTTGACATACATCTTGCCATAATATATTTGAGAATCCCACACACTACAGCGATAATATGTATATATTAACGGAGAACGTAAAAGTACGAGTATTCGTACTTTTACGTTCTCCTGTGTGTGTATGTTAAGATCATTACTGCGATCACCAATCCGCCTGCCAAGCGTGGTGATTATGGAAAATCCCCCAATGGACAATTTACTAAAAGTGGTATTCTTTTAGGGAGGCCTATGTCCATCAGTGGACGTATTTAGGCTGATGATGATGATGTACTTTTACATCTTACAATACAATACACCTTATTACACAAACAAATATAGTTCATCATCATCATCATGTCAGCCTTTAGACGTCCACTGCTGGACATAGGTCTTCCCCAATGAATGATTTTTTTTTATTTTAAAACTTATAACTTTACCCGTTAAAGTTACAAGTTTTAAAATATAAAAATACAATTTAGGCAGTTCTATTGCTTTAAGCGATTTCTTTCAGACAACCTTTGGGTAGAAAATATTATACAAAAGAAAAAGGTAGATTTCATTGATTAATTTGGGAACATCTCTACAATCTTACATTTTTTATGGCAAGACGTCTTGCTATAATATACATCTTTACTTTACACCTCATCTTTACATTACAGCTCAAGTCTGTGATGGCCCTTAGGTACGTTCAGACTCGGGCCAGTATCATAAAGTTTTCAAAAAATTTGTGCGGTATATAAATCCTTAATTATAACTTGAAAACTACTGGACCAATTGAGCTGAAATGTGAAAGGAAAATAATGAAAATTACCTTTTTTGTACTTCTTACGATATATTTCAGGTTCAGAGTTACGTCGTCATATGTTTAAATGAGTTGTGTGACTTGTATGTGTACACTAAAGTATAAATAAATAAAAAATTTATTGACCGAACCCCCACACTGAGTCAGAACCCCCATTCTGAGTACGACGCTGACGTACGCTTTCCTAGCTTGATATCATACTCCAGAATTATACGTAAAGAAGACACATGAAAACATACATATGCATAAGAAGAATACATAAGGCGTCTGTCTAATAATATTTATCAAGAACGTACACGAGTTTTGGAGTGGAGATCGCGGATCGGCACAAACAGGGTGGGACGCCCTGCCGCCATATGGACCGACGAGCTGAAGAAGCTGGCCGGAAGCGGCTGGATGCGGAGGACGGAGGACCGGGTATAGTGGCGTGTGAAAGCCTATATCCAGCAGTGTACGTCTTTGGGCTGTATGGCTAGAAGGCGTCAGATGTGGCTAGTTTTCTTTCTCAAAGATGCCATTTAAATTTATTACTTTTGATTGACAGTGTGATGCGGAGACGGAACCCGATAGCCCGGATGGGGCGCGCCCCGTCGAAGAGCGGACGCTGCGCTGCGGCTGGGGCTTTGTGCGCCCCGGGTGGCTGCAGCGCTTCCGCACCGCCAAATGGGCGCTCTTCTGGCTGTGCTGGGCCGGCGCGATACAAGGTCAGTGCGTCAAATATTCAGTTCAGTTACCTGATGGGGCGCATCCCACCGAGGAGCGTACGCTCTCATCTTCTGTGAGGAAAAGCAGCAGCAAGTTATATGGTTTGAGAATAGACCTTCGATTCGACTGTGAGATAGAAGTGTATCGCTTGCATGTAGGTAATGATGACAATTGGAGGTCCTGTTTGTGATGTACCTTACATCCCATGAAAAACAACACATTAAACAACGATCTCTATGTACTTACTAGATGGAGCGAACCAAACAATCGCTCTGTTCCACGCAACTGCGGCTACAACTCGTTCACATTCACTTTGACACTTGTGCAGTTACTACGCAGAACATGTAATTATCTAATAAATAAAATCGTAAACTTCGCGTGTCTGTACATTGAAGATATTAGCAAAAAAAAATGGGAGGGTCTAAGGATAAGCAACAGAACACATTTCGATCATTTTTGAAATTTTTGCGGGAGTTGGCGCGGGTGGGGGCGGAGGCGGAGGTGGAGGCAAGCAGGAGCGGGAGCGGGAGCGGGAACGGGAGCGGAAGCAGGAGCGGGAATGGGAATGGAGGCAAATTCTGTAGTTCACGCGAGCGGAGCCGCGGGCACAGCTAGTTTACTGAACATTGACGATTTTTACCCGTAGCGCCAATATTTAGTAATAATTAAATGTTCTGCGGAGTGACTGCACAAGTTTCATTGTGAATGTGAAAGAGTTGTGGCTACTTGCGTGGAACAGAGCGATTGTCTGGAACGCTCCATCTAGTAGTACACAGATAATTCGTTCACATTAAATGAATTCCTCAATTATAATGTATTCGTGAGGTGGTTCATTATCTCACTTTGCGTGATGGTAATGCATACATTTGCATGCAGTTTTTAGGTGCAAAGTTAATTAATCCATGAATAATAATTACTTTGACAAAAGAAAACGATCGCGAAAAATTGCTTTTGCATTTTATGCTTATTTACAAAAAAACATGATTTTTCTGGTCGCAAGTTTTTGATTTATTTGTGCAATATAAATAATCCCACTAATATTATAAATGCGAAAGTTTGGATGTTTGTTACTCAATCGCGCTTCAACCACTGGACGGATCGGGACTTCAACTTGGCATACATATAGGTTAGGTCCTGGAATCGGACATAGGATAGTTTTTATCCCGAAAAACATCTCATTCCTACGGGAAACTAAATTAATCGTTAAAAGCAGTGAATTTGCTCACAAGCAACGTGGCGCCACTTTTCAAGATGTGTAAATATCGAAACCTAGGTACGCGGACGGATTCGCGGGCAAAAGCTAGTGGATAATACAAATTAGATTAAAACAAAATTGAAAATGTAAGTAACTACAGTGTTCAAGTTCTTACATTTTCAATGTTGTATTGTTTCAATGCCGTGTGGTTTCCGATAGAGTAGAATAGGACCACTCCAACTCTTCCCGTGGATGTCGTACAAGGCGACTAAGGGAATACATTATAAAACATCAACCAGGCCTCCCCAACCCGTCTGGCCAGCGCGGGGAGTGTAGGCCAAATCCTCCGTCTGTCTCCGGCAGATGAGAGAGGGTTGTGCTCCTGCAGTGGAGACAAAAATAACCTGATGATGATGAATATTGTATTAATCCGATGTATTAAACTGAATTTAGAGCAATTTCCACGAATACAAAGACGACACTGTATCCTGGGATAACGGGACCGGGTCCCGCTGTCGTGATCCCGCGGGAAATTATAAGGTACACTCTGGTAATGTTGCGTATAAATATCTCGCCTCGCGACGACGTTTCAACGCTTTAGAGTGTAACAATGCTTTTTATTTGCTGGTCTGTTTGTGTTGGGATTCATTTGGAAATGGAGTGACATTTCTAGTGAGAACACTTCAAACCTTTTAGGCCAGAAATAATAGAATATCACCAAATACAGCACAAGCAGACAACAGAACGGCAAGATTGCTGTTCTCCCGCGGGATAGTGATAGAACAATTAAGATCATTTTTGCAATTTTTGTCAGTTCGTTTATCTGTTAGTTGTGCATCACGTAAAAACCACTGAACCGATCCTGATGGAGTTTTCAGAAAAAAACATAGGGCGTAATTCGGAGTAACATATAGGCTTTAACATAGAATTATTTAATCGCAATCGGCTTACTCAATCAAAATTTATGGGAATGTTTAACGTCGAACCGTCCTTTTGGTTTCGCCGTAGTCGGGTAAGAACTTTTTCCAGTTTCCAGCCACCGCTAGATGTGCGGCCACTAAGTGGTGCCCCATAAATCTGAGTTAAGTTGCGCCACGAGTTATGGCCTCCGGAACATTGCGCCGAGAGTAACAACAGGTGCATTCGCTTTTAAGTACACATTACTTTTATGCCAGAGCTATAACGTCTCGCCCTGGCATTGCCCATCATATTCCGACATACACTCCCCCCTCCCCCCAACACTGTGTGTGTGGGGGGGAGGGGAGGGGGCACGCACACACAAACAAACATCCCACACACACCAACACAAACACACTCTAAGACACTCTATTCAATCCAGGGATTCCCAAACTATTTTGGGTAAGAGACCCCTTTTCCAAAATTAACTGATACTTCAGACCCCTAACCAAATTACTTTAAAAATACTGTTTCGTTTTTTCCTACTGGTACAAAATACCAATTTAAAAACTTTGCGGTTGGTTAGGTAAGTGAGTAAGCTGGAAGTACGTAAACTATTGTAGGGCTACTGGACCCTGCGCGCGAAAATAGTCGGTCGTGAGAGGGACAACGATATTCGTCAGCAAAATATTCTTTTAAATTTAAAAATATTCTCTTTCTGACTTTTATCGTCGATCGCTCGTCGCATGCCGGTCGATAGCGCGCTAGCGTATCAACTTTGTAATGCGTACTGCCAGCAGTACTCCATTTTGCGGGCGTCGTTAACTTGGCGGGGTATAGAACGGTTATTTCGTGGCTTAGGAATAAAAGATTTAAATAGGAAAACGGTTGTTTATGATTATAGATATTGCCTAAATCGGGGGCGGCACGTGATGGCATTAAAAACAATAAATATTACTTATGCCATGCTAAAACACTAGGTCGGCAAAATTAAATTCGCCCCACTGCTTGTTCGAGTAGGGTTGGCAACAGTAAGGAAGTCTGGATTTCAAAGAGTGTTTTTAAGGTAAGAAAAGTGTCTTAGGCTGTAGACCACAGAAATCCTATGAAGATAGAATGGTGAAGTAGGCCCGGCACGCGTGCCAACCATTTGCAATATATTGCAAACACTTTCAAACGCTTGTTTCAAGCCGAATCACGGTCGGGTAAACATCGACAAAATATCTGCAAAAATGCCATTGCGTGGTTTCTAACTGCATAACCGCTCGGCCACGACTTTTGGCTTAGCGGGACGCGGCGCGGTGAGCGGCGCGGTTTCGGCATGCGGAGGGTTGGCCGCTGATTGCGGCGCCTCGTGGCGTGCTGCTAACATTTTTGTACATTTGTTCTCGCCGCTCGCCGCCCCGCTCCTAGCTGCCGCTGGCAGCGGCAAGGTCGTGGCCGAGCGGTAACTGTATCTCCTCACTAGAAACGTGACCGCGAGGCATAAATGGTGCGCATACATCATTCTAGATTGTCTAAGATCAATAATTCTTTTGTGGGGCTGTGCGTGCGTTACTACAATAAGGTTCCGAATGAAATTATTAACTTGTCTGAACAAAAATTCAAATCTTCTATATAAGTTAATCTGTGCAAGAAAGCCTACTATAAGTTAGATGACTACTTAAATGATAAAAGTCCATGGAGTGCTTGATGGCTCAGCATAGGTAGACTTAATGATTGTAATGAATAAGATAAATCAAAGGTAGGGCCCTGTGCCGGTGGGTTTGTTGCCACTTCTTCCCCTCGGCAGAATTTGACGTCAAAAAGAGAATAATGTATTCCAATTTTGAAAATAAATATTTTGATTTTGATTTTGCGCAGGAGTGGCGCGCTGTGTCCGAAGATCGGCACGCGCGAGACTGAAGTGAACAAGTGATGTACCGGGCCCTCTGACGTTTAATTGAATTTGTGATAATATAATACCAAGTGTATTTTAAATTTTTTATTTTAATATTATATACTGACATATATAGTATGTTATATACTACGACATTATTTGAATTGTTGACATTGTAATTTATACATATTTTATTTTATGACGATCCCTTTTACCATATTAGAATGACATGTAAAATTGAATTTTTAAGATGTAAAAGTGAAATAAATAAATCTAATTTAATCTAATCTACCACTTCTACTGACTGTTGACTGCGCGCTGTAGCCTGATAGCTGCTGTAATAAATTATTAAAGATATAAACAAGTGTTTATCCTATTTATTTTCCAAAATGGCAACCCTACAGTATTCTCTAAATTCACCCCTAGCCACACACAAATCATGGACTTATTTAAAATTGAGCGCGGTGCAGGCAACACCGACCGCGCCGGGCTGGCGCAAAATATGATAGCTACCTATATCAATATTAATAGACTTTTATTACTGGGGGGGCGCAAAATTACTTTATTGCAGTCCTTTAATAATGAAATTGACTATACTAGGATTATGATTATGTGTCCTGACAACATAATTAATGATAAAGTACAGAAGAACAATAGAAGAACAATCAAAGCGATAAGGCCGCCTTTGTAAACTTTCCAAAAATCTGTACTTATTTTTTATTGTTATTCTTAATTTGTGTGCAATAAAGAGTTTATATATCTATCAAAATTGTGGTTCCACTTTAGACTGTATATCTATTTTTCTGGCTATTTATTATACCACGTTTTTATTAAGTCACTCTCTTGTTTGTCTGTCTGTCGTTCCGGGTGGAATCTTGCAACTCAAATTTCGAGCACTTCCCGATTAGCTAGCTGTCTATGACAATACATTCTAAATCCATTTATTAACATGCAATGCCGACCTATCCTAAATTAAAACGAAAAATAACAATATAGTTAATGTAGATAAAAAAAATAATCTAAAAACCACGTTTTTATGCACCATAAATACAATAAAATAACCCTCCGGTGGTCTTGATGACCCACGAGGTTCACACAAATAACACACACCATCACCACATACAGGCTTAAAGGTGAACTTGAAAAACGTAGTTATAATTCTAATGTTCGGGAGTGGAAGTGGAAGTGGGAGTGGGAGTGGGAGTGGGAGTGGGACTGGAAGTGGGAGTGGGAGTGGGAGTGGGAGTGGGAGTGGGAGTGGGAGTGGGAGTGGGAGTGGGAGTAGGCGTGTGCGTGGGCGTGGGGGTCGGAGTCGTAGTCGGATTGAGAGTGAGTCGTCCACGAGAGCGGAGCCGCGGACACAGTTATGAATAAGATGTCTATGTCAGGTTTATAGTGTAATAAATACAATATTTGGGTACAGTGCGTTCCTCTGGATTGCCTTTCGTTATGTTGCGCACACCATTAAGTACATTAATATTGTTAGGGAGCTAAGAAGTGACATCCACCCTTTCATTACCCGCCCGATGGACCATCAAAGGCTCTCATCAGAATGCTGGCGGCAACGTAATTATCTTAGAATGTATACAGCCACCGGGTCACAGTGCATGAGTAGTACGGTGAGTTCACTCTCGACACGTTCTCATAGCCGTTGGGGGTAAGTTTTATACTTAGAGACCGTACAAATGATTTGCGTACCGCATGACGGCGCCACCTGCCAGATTGACACCTCGTTATTGCTCTTTCTCGGCGCGGCCTGCTTGATCCCCCAACAAATTCTGTTCTGTCACATTTTTGTACTGGCGTACTTTCTGACAGCCAGCCCCTTTCTGGGCATTTGATTACTTCGCCGTCGGGCGGCTCTTCAACTTTGTTCTCTTTGTCTTGGTGCTCTCTCGGGCACTCTGAGAAAAAAATAAGTAGCCCTCCTACTTACGTAAGGATAAAAATATACCACTATTACATAAGTAGCCGCCCCCTTTTATTAAGTAGTTTGGTTACTTAGTAATGTGGCTGGCTACTGAATCAGTTGTAGGTGACACCATTTATAATGGGGGCGGCTACTTATGTAATAGTGGTATATTTTTATCCTTACGTAAGTAGGAGGGCTACTTATTTTTTTCTCAGTGCAGCTCCAGCAGTCTCCTTCGCTTGTGCCAGGCGTAGGCGAATCACTTCAACCGTTCGAAGTTTGCCAGATGGACCGACAATCTGAGATAAGGTAGTTTATTCTAGTTAAATATCTAAGCGCACAGGCCAAGTAATAAAAAAAAATCGACGCAATCACGAAGTGGTATATATACCAAGTTCGTGTGGGTTGGCTAATTGTCTAAGTGAATGTTTAAACCAGAAAGGTTACCCAAATGTAACTAATTCCTAAAATTAGTTTGTACAATTTCACAAAATTAAATGTTAACGTGGTCGCTAATAACTTCAGATGTTGAAGTTAATAATAAAAAAATTAAACTGAGATCGAGTTCCCATTTTCCTTCAGATTATTAACCGATGTCTATGTAAGAAGGTTACTACTTTCGTTGCCCTAACCTACTAATTACCTTTACTGTACCCGAGCGACGGAAGTGCCTTACTGAGAACCAATAGAGCTGCTTCCGTCTCCGATTGATCTAATAAATGTATTTATTAACCTTTCTTGTCGCCGTTTACTTTGATCTGTTAAACTACATTTAAAACTTCAAGATTTGTTTCAATCGATAATACTTTATATGGGAAGAATTCACAAACAATTAGAATAGGACAAATCGATTCTGTGTGGTTCCAGGCTTAGAATAGGGCCACCCCAAATCTTCCCGTGGGTGTCGTCAAGGCGACTAAGGGATTGCACCAGGGATGGGCAGCAGCGTTCTCCTGTGTATATTAATATCATTACTGCGATCACCAATTTCGATTCGATATAACATGTTGCCAAATTATATTCAAGTTCTTTCTTAGGTTTGAAAATGAATTAATATGTGGCTGTTGGATAACTATCCCCCGCTACAAATGTCAGAATATTTTTCATCAGAATAAAACGCATTGAATTGCGTCTTTCCGGTAGTTAATACAATGCCACATTGGCATTAATTGCACATTCAAAATCCCAAGTAATTACCTGAATTGCGAATTTCTAGTCTAGAAGCAGAACTAGCCAGATAAATGTAGCCTCCAAAGGATATTGCAGGACCATAAACATGTCCAAAGTTAAATGAGTCGCTTCTTGCGCACCTGTTGACCGAATAACGCCTGTACTGCACACGGAGAAATAAGTTTAACTCTACGAGTATTGAATGTAGTTCATCATCATCAGGTTATTTTTGTCTCCACTGCAGGAGCACAACCCTCTCTCATCTGCCGGAGACAGACGGAGGATTTAGCCTACACTCCCCGCGGTGGCCAGACGGGTTGGGGAGGCCTGATTGATGTTTTATAATGTATTCCTTCAGTCGCCTTGTACGACATCCACAGGAAGAGTTGGAGTGCTCCTATTCTACTCTACCGGAAACCACACGGCACACATTTTTAGTAATATTATTTAATTTGTTCACAACGACAATACTTTTGCCGCTACGCTGGTAAGTAAAACGGAATAGTCTCAAAGATTAAATAATTCACGTTTAATCAAAGTTTAGATGTGTTAATTTACACACGTTAATGAGTTTGGCACCTCTGCTGTGATTTAATTAAAAAGTTAACGTAGCCAGGGGTTGCCAACCTGCGCTGCGGTGTGTCGGGATGACAAGGGATTAACAGTAGCTATGAATTTTTTTAATTAGCTGTACCATGATTTCTTTATGTTGGTAAGTCTTGTTACTTTCAAGATATTAAACAAATCATGTCAATTATATGTGAAATTCAGTCAGCACGATCGCCACAGACTTTACAGGCTACCCTCAAAACCAGGCTTGAAGGCCCACATGCCCAGTGCTAATCAACGAGAGGAGAACCGGGACCTACTTGCACAAATTGTACAAAGTTGCCTGTCCACAGTGGGAATCGAACCCACGACCTCTGGCGTTAGAGGCTAATGACAACGAGGCTGTCAATTAATTGTTTATTTGACGACCTCCGTGGCGGTTTAGCTATACCTACAAAATATTAAAACAAAAGATTTTAGCTGTATATATTATATATTTTTAAACTAATTATTATCTTTAGCCTATTGATGTTTTATAATGTATTCCCTCAGTCGCCTTGTAGGACATCCACGGGAAGAGTTGGATGGCCGGGATCAGGCTTCCCCAACCCGTCTGGCCAGCGCGGGGAGTGTAAGCCAAATCCTCCGTCTTTCTTTGGCAGATGAGAGAGCGTTGTGCTCCTGCAGTGGAGACAAAAATAACCTGATGATGATGATTAGCCTATTGCCGTCCACTGCTGGTTGTAGACCTTTCTCAATGAAAGCTGCAACACCAGGTCCTTAGCATTTATCATTCAGCTGCAACGGAGCCCAGGTTTATTTACTACGCTTACTTTCTTTTATTACCAACGATCTCTATGTACTATTAGATGTAGCGTTCCAAACAATCGCTCTGTTCCACGCAAGTAGCCACAACTCTTTCACATTCACAATGAAACTTGTGTAGTTACTACTCAAAACATTTAATTATTTACTCAATATTGACATATAGCGTCAATATTTAGTAATAATTAAATGTTCTGCGTAGTAACTGCACAAGTTTCATTGTGAATGTGAAAGATTTGTGGCTACTTGCGTGGAACAGAGCGATTGTTTGGAACGCTCCATCTAGTAGTACATAGAGATCATTGTTTATTACCCATTTAGTTTTCCATAGTAAATTTAACTTAGTTGCTCCTAGCTTTAAATTAATTTCACGTTATATTTTGGCGTCATATATTTGTTCTAGAGGCAACAATTTTATTTATGTTGAAATTTTTACTTTTACTGAGGTAAATGATCACTTAAGGAACACTTTAGTAGTTTTTACAGTAGTGTTTCTAAGTAAGTATGAAGTTAAATATGTGAAGTATGGGATAAGTTTATAGTATGCAGTGGAAGTTAACTAGAAGATTCATTAGTTAGTTAGCTGCTGGCGTCTAGCACCTGCGGGCTGATAAATTGCCTGGTTTACATCGAACTTAAGTAGCTAAGTCTAGAGGAAGTCCAGTTATTGCTTTTTTAAGTTTTCTGTTATAAATGTAAAAAGTAGTGTGGTATTATAAACGTAGTATATATGTATAAATCATCATCATTATCAGCCTAAATACGTCCACTGCTGGACATAAGCCTCCCCACATTTGGTTAGATGTCCATTGGGGTATTTGCCATCACCACGCGGCAGGCGGATTGGTGATCGCAGTAATGATCTTAACATACACACAGGAGAACGCTGCTGCCGATCCCTGGTGCAAGCCCTTAGTCGCCTAGACGTCACCCACGGGAAAGATAGTTGTGGCCTTATTCTAAGCCGGGAACCACACGGTGTACAATACAATACACTTTATTGCACAACCAAATACAGTTACAAGTTATAAAAGTTACAAATAGTACAATTCAGATATAAAGTAGTTACATATATGTCAGGATCGCGCAAAGTGGCGATCCATCGTCTCTGCCTACCCTACAAAACCCAGCGCTTTATGTCATTTGACACCTCGACAAGTCGCTTCTCTATCTCTTTAAATACAATAACAAAGGAGAATGACCAAAATTGTATGGGAGTTTGCCCTTAAACTTTGAACCTTGCGTCTTCATCAAATTGTCGTCAAAATACAGGCAAAATACTAAGGATTATTGTAAAAAGAAAATCGTTAAACTATATAGTGGGAAAATTGAATAATCTTACTTGGAATGAAATCTTCGTTGGCGCACAGTTTTCACAACACCGTGGGTATATGGCCACGATTAACCGTTCCCAATCTTGATGTCATAGTTTGGTGCGACGGTATATTGCGTTCGACACTACATTAGACTCGTTAAAATAGATTTTTTCACCCAAATACATAATGTAAACAAAAGGAGACAAAACAGCTGTTGACACCATATGGGATATGACGTTACAGTAAGAAACCATAGTGCTAATCAATAGTGAGGTTCTACTAAATCGATTTAACCAATTGAATAATCGATATTTCTGTTACGTAACAATATTTTCATAAATATCTTTTAAGAACGTGTGTATTACTTGAAATCAGTTTAAATACCGAGTTTCCAGTCAGTAAATGAAAAACATAATGGATATATTGTGTGAACCAATTAACCACTAGACCTGGATATGTTACCTATATCCCCTTTGCTACGAACCAGTATATTAGTAAATACGCAGTAAAGTGGTGAAAATCTTATGATGGCAAAACGTGCAATGTTTCTTTTCACTTGTAAGCATAATTTCAATACATTTACATAGCTAATTTTAACAATAGTCAAATTATTGAAAAATATAAACAATGTAATCCGTCTATGTTGATTACCTTGATTATCTATACACAGTGTAACCAAAAAGTTACCTACCTTATTCAGCAGGATTATCGGTCATTCATTCATTCGCGACTGTTGACAGATCTGAATATGAATATAGAAGGCGGTGCCGCGTAACCACAGAGTACCATACAGAGTGCAAGCGTTCAAAATTAATACCTATTTTGGTAGGGTTGTCACATGAAGATAAAATAAGTACTTGTTTATCTGTTTTTTTTAAATGTAAGATAAATTACGTTTGTTTTTAATCTAACACTTATTACGACTTTTTCCGGTTTGGAACTCCCGTAATTGGGTTCAAATCCAAAGTGGCATCACACCCAATAGACTATTTATGGGATTTCGGTGCAGCAACTGGGAATCGAGTGCCGAGAATATCCAGAAAGTGCTAGAAGATTCCAAAATGTTCCATCATATCAGCGAATCATCATCATCATATCAACCCTTAGACGTCCACTGCTGGATATAGGCCAATGAACGACACCACAGCCGGTGCTCTGCCTTCTGCAAATGAAAAACGTGATGAGTGGATTATCGCACAACTATGGTTGACAAATATCGATTATAAATATATATCGATTTTAATTCTGCTTTCACTACTCTATTTGAAAAGATGCCGGTCGGCTGGCGGAAATCAATCCATGTTTTTATTTAATGTTATTTTTAAACTCCCTATTCCATTAGCTTTAAAAAAAAATGAAGGGGATTCATAATTCAGACCAATATTTATGGTACATGAATGATAAAGACGCATCTTAGGCCCACTTTTGGTCATTCTCCTTTACTAAGGTATCTATTCCAGTCAACCTAAGAACAACTAAAATAATAGTATATAGTACATTTAGTACCAATTTTGATAATACGATTAGTAATAAAATTGAACTATAATTGATTATCAGCCCTAGTGAAGTGGGTACCTACTCCAAGCCGTACTTTTTATTTGCGTGCGACATAATATAACTCAGGAAGGAGGCGGGGGATGATTGTGGCTTCATTCTGCCATCATCATCACCATCATCATCATCAGGTTATTTATGTCTCCAATACAGGAGCACGACCCTCTCCATCTGCTGGAGACAGACAGAGGATTTGGCCTACACTCCCCGCGCTGGCCAGACGGGTTGGGGAGGCCTGATTGATGTTTTATAATGTCTTAGTCGCTTTGTACGACATCCACGGGAAGAGTTGGAGTGGTCCTATTCTACTCTACCGGAAACCACACGGCAAGCGGAAACTAAACGGCAATTCTGCAGTAATAATTAGTAATTTGGTAGTAGGTTCTCCTAAAAACCACCCACAAATTTCCGTCGCGCATATTTGCTCTCAAAAATCTAAGTACCTACTTAACTCCTTATACGATTATTCCAGTTGACGTCACTGGTTTCTGCGGTTAAATATTTCAAACACATTCCCCCAACAGCACACTCGGTTAATCAAAAAGTGTTTAGCAAGAATCACGCCTGAGAAGCCGCCGATTCAGTCCCCACAGCTCGGTCACGCTGGAGTAAACACGCCTTCTGTACAGCACTTCTTTCAGCCACTGTAGAGAGCCGTGGTACGGTTGGTTGTGCCCGCCTCACGTTCTTGAAGGTCGTGGGTTCAAACCCCGCCCGTACCTATGGGTTAAAAAAAAAACTTCATCATCATCATCAGGTTATTTTTGCCTCCACTGCAGGAGCACAACCCTCTCTCATCTGCCGGAGACAGACGGAGGATTTGGCCTACACTCCTCGCGCTGGCCAGACGGGTTGGGGAGGCCTAATTGATGTTTTATAATATATTCCCTTAGTCGCCTTGTACGACATCTACGGGAAGAATTGGAGTGGTCCTATTCTACTCTACCGGAAACCACACGGCAAAGAAAAACTTAGGTACGCTTTATTTATAATACCACAGGCTTTTCGGTGAAGGAAAACATCATGAGGAAACCTGCTTATGCTAAAGAAGAATTTCTAAGGCGTGTGTGAAGTCCACCAAATCGGCTCGGGGCACCGTTGATGGTCAGGGGTTTGGCACAAAAGATTCTGAAGGGTCGAAGTGTCGCCAGGTCTTCCTGGCCCCCTGAGAAGATAAGATAAGATAAGCCACTGTAGGTACGTATTAGGTACTCTGTGACTGTACCCAGTGATACAGCTTCCAATCTCACGTACACACAGACTTGTATGGGACACTAAGGTGTACAGACACAGAAATCCTATCAAGATAGAATGGTGAAGTAAGTAAGTGCCAACGATTTGCAATATATTGAAAAACCTATCAAACGCTTATTCGTTTCGCGCTCGGTCGAGTTCGGGTAAACATCGAGAAAAAAACTGCAAAAATGCGATATAGCGCTTTTTAACTGTACAACTAGAAACGTCACCGCGACGCATAAAAAATAATTTATTTATTTTATTTATTTATAAACTTTATTGCCCATTAAGTACAAAAGGCGAACATAATGCCAATATGGCATTCTCTTCCCGTTGACCTTTAGGTCATGCAGATAATAAGTGGTAGGCGCAAAAATTATATGAGAAAATTGGTTATATACTATACTATACTTACATAATAAATACAAACTGAAATATACTAAATGTAATCTATAAATTATACATATACCTACACATTACAACGTATAAGATATATACTACATACGAGTATAACCGTTCAAAGACCGTCTCGTAATGCCGTCGCACAGACTGGCCAGGTCGGAGCACAGCGTGTACGCGCTGGGTCCCGCTGTGTACAACCGTCTACCGGACGCGATCTGGGATGCACCTTCCCGCCCCACTTTTAATAACAGACTGAAAAACTGGCTGATAGAAAATATGTTTTATGATTTAAATCAATTTTTGGACTTACCCATGTTACTGTAAAAGTAATTAAGTAAATATATAAATATATAATGAGACAAATACCTATATTTTCTTTAGTTTTGTATATTGATGTACTCGTATACACTATTTTTGACGTTGTATGTAATAACATTTAATTTAATTAACTTATGATATGATATTTTGAATATATCGACATTCTTTTGACTTGTAACAATTGTTATCAATAAAATTTTCATTATCTTGATAAGATTTCTGTGTACATACATAGTTTTCTGTCTTGTTTTCTTTGACTTCTGGGCCAGAGAAGAGACTCTGGTCCTCCTGTTCAACACTGAAATCACAAAGCCAAACAAAGCGGTCCAACGTAACGTTGTTTAGAAGTAAACACACCTTCCTCTTTCGTAATCCCCTGCAACGCCAACTCACATGCATCGATGCACCCCGGTCGGTGTTGTAACGATAAATGGTTTTGCCTTCCAGTGGACTCGATTCTGAAGGCACAACGTTAAAATTTGACAGCACTAAAACTGTTGCTATCCTTTTCACACAGTATTATGAAGATAAAGGAAAAAAAGGAGACAATATTCAATAATAAGCTGAAGAAGTATTTCATTTCCAAATATTTTTACTCATTGCATGTGTTTTTTAATGATAGGGATAATATTTAAATGGATGTTTTTGTTTTATTAGTTGTTCTGACATTTTATATTATATAGATTTATATTGACATTTAAATTCATTATTATGCTGACATTGTAAATATTTAAAAGAATTAATTTCTATTTAATTTTATATTTTTAATTGATAATTTTACATATATTGTAGCGCCCTTACTGGGTTCATGTTAGTACCTGTGTATTGTTATCTAACATCTTGATAACTACATGAAACAATAAATGAATATGAATATATAAAGACGAAACCAATTTTAGCGCTGTCACATTTTGAATGTGTGCCTTTAGAATCGGGCCCAGTGTCCAGATAATATTCTGTAGGCAGGTAGTTAAAGCGCTCGTCGAGCAAGCGTTCTACAAATACGATGAACTTTTTATGAACAGCAGAACTGACAGATATGTGATCAATGTTTAACTAAAATTCAGTACTGTATAAGTATTACATTAGACTATACATATTTGAATATTTTTTTATATTTAAATTAATATTTTTTTACCGATTTGATTTATCTTATCTTATCCTCTTAGGGGGCCAGGAAGACCTGGCGACACTTCGACCCTTCAGGATCTTTTGTGCCAAACCCCTGACCAATAACAGTGCCCCAAGCCGATTTGGTGGACTTCACATACGCCTCAGAATTTCTTCTTTGGCATATGCAGGTTTCCTTACGATGTTTTCCTTCACCGAAAAGCCTGTGGTATTATAAATAAACCGTACTTAAGTTTCGAAAAACTCATTGGTACGGGCGGGGTTTGTACCAGGACCTCATGAACGTGAGGCGAGTGCACAACCAACCAGGCTACCACGGCACTTTACCGACTTGATTTACTATAGTAATTTTATTAGTTTGACATTGTTATTAATTTGTTATTCTCATAATGATTACCCGTCGAACTACAAACACATTTTGTACCCTATAATTGTATAAGTGGACGAAGGAAAGTCGCTTTGCGACGTTGCATGGCACGAAGTGGCGATGCATCGTCTCTGCCTACCCCTTTAGGATCAGGGTCATATGTAATTGTAATATTTGGCCCATACCTATAATACACCACATATATATATATATACCACAAACGCTTAAAATAATATGTAAGGACCCGTTAAAGCCTAGAAAATGGCATTTTCCTTTGAACCTGAGTCGCGACACTCGCCTTGCTTCACTCGTATAGCAGAAGTTCTTAAACTTATATCGTCTACCGCCCACTTTGAGAATCAATTATTTTCTAGCGCCCCCCCTTTTTTTAACTTTACCACATCTTAAAATTCATATTTAGTGGGGGTAACTAACCTTTAAACTTCTAAAACTGCACGGTAAAAAGTGGTTGTTGGAACAGCAGGCGTTGCCTCGGTAGTGTAAATTGATCCATATGTTGTTTATTATTATATAATTATCTCATATTTAGTTTATTTAATATTTACTGTCATTGGTATATATATTAAATATATAATGTACATTTTTATTCATTATTATATTTTATTATGAATTTTTTCCCTAGTCATATTTACTCATCATATTTATGTATTTGGTGAGATTCTAAGTGTTATATTATATTATCTAGGTACATACGTATTGCGATTACACATATCATATTTATTATTTCTTTGTTTGGCACTGTAGACAAGCTTGTCTGCACCGGGTGCGACTGAAAATCAGCGCCCAGCACCTTACTTGGTCTAGGCATATGCTGAGTCGTTTGCCTTTTTGCTGCCACGGCACACGCATACTATTTTAACTATGTTAAAAATTTTAAATTGTTTTCTCTAGTTATTATAGGTTTTTTTTTCCTTTTTCTTGATTTGTTGGTTTTTTTTGTGTGTGCCAATTGTGGTAGTGAATAAATGTTTTTCTTTCTTTCTTTTAAAAAGTGGTAATCCCAAAGTTCTATGAGTTTAACGTCGGGTAAGAACGACAAACTCATAACACTCCATAACATTGATCGTGGAGTCGGAGGGTGCTTTCCGGGACATTTCATTGTTTTTCGGGATTTATCGGGCGGCCGAGGTAAGACCCGACATTAGTTTGGATTCCAAACGGACATATTATGGGATTTTTCCTTACTTTTGCTCCTAACACCCTTATATTAATGACAACCTATGTGCAAGGGAATTTCTTGGGCTGGCTCTTTATTAAAAACATAAATCAAGCATATAAACAGACGATATAGGACCTCGTTGGCTTGGTCGCTGAACTCGAGCGCCAGAGGTCGTGGATTCGATTCCCACTAGGGACAGACATAACTGTACAAGTTGGTTCCAGTCTGAATATTATATTTGTGAATTGTCCTATCCTTGTCTTCTTCCTATAGGACCTTATCTTATATTATCTTCTTAGGAGACCAGGAAGACCTGGCGACACTTCGACCCTTCAGGATCTTTTGTGATAAAACCCCTGACCACCATCGGTGCCCCAAGCCGATTTGGTGGACTTCACATACGCCTCAGAATTCCTTCTTTGTGATATGCAGGTTTCCTTACGATGTTTTCCTTCACCGAAAATCCTGTGGTATTATAAATAAACCGTACTTAAGTTTCGTAAAAATATTTTTTTTATTTAAAATCCTATAGGATAAAATCTTAGTTTGGGATTAGACAAGTGTTTGCATATGTATATGTATAATATTTATTATAAAAAAATGCATACATTAAATATTTAACAAAAAAAATCTATAGCGCGTTGTAAAGTTATATAGTGCCATCTATCGGCAATCGGGAAGGTATTAAGCACACCAAAAATCGGTCAAGTGCGAGTCGGACTCGCGCACCGATGGTCCCGTACCTTGAAAGGAAACGTAGAAAAAGGGATTGGTATTTTTACTGATATTTTTCATTATAACACGAAAACTAAGCAGCATAAAAAGGAAAAGAAAACTTGTTTTAAAGTGTACAAATGATGCCCTTTCATACTTCATTTGACCTAGTAACCACACTTAAAAATGTTGTCTCCTCCTGTTTCGGCCCCTTTATCAAAGAAAATAAAAATATTTTTTTAAATTCTATCATTGGTAATAAAGTTGGGTGGGCATTATTTAAAACTATTCCAAATTTTAAGTCGATAGCGTTACTAGTTCCTGAGATAATCAGCTGTACACGGACGGGCGGACAGAGTCGAAACATAAGGGCCCCGTTTTTACCATTTTGTCACGGTACCCTAAAAAGAATATACTCCGTGGTATAATAGGACATGAGTCGGTTCAAACATTGTCCTCGTCAAATGTATTTGTTTTATACATTACTAGCTGTTGCCCGCGACTTCGTCCGCGTGGACAACTTAACATCACAAATTATTATGTATTTCCCGTAGGAATGAAATGTTTTTTCGGGATAAAAACTATCCTATGTCCTATTCTAAGACCTAACCTATATGTGTGCTAAGTTTCATCACGATCCATCCAGTGGTTGAAGCGTGATTGAGTAACAAACATCCATATATCCAAACTTTCGCATTTATAATATTAGTAGGAAGCAGGATTATGATAGTATAGGTAGTAATTAAAAAAATTACGTGTATAAATGTACCAAGTGTACTCATATGCAATAAATGATTTTGACTTTGATACTAATTCATAATTATAAATTATAATTCGAATTATAGGTAATACACAAGACGGCAGTTTCTGTGTAGAAACTTTGCAGGGTAAATATACATTGGGAGCGGCGATTCTCGTAGTCAGCATGACCTGAGACTTGAACTCAAAGCAACACCGAAGGCTGTTAGGGGCAGCCAATCTATCATACCGCAGCTAAATACTTCGGTTATTATATTAAATTTAATTCGCAAATCTTTTCAAAATAACCGGTTAAGTTGAGAACACACTGAGGCCCGAACTTAAAGAGCCATGTTCGGTTCCAGCTGCAGTTCAGTTGCGTTTTGTGCAAAATGCGTTAGCACAATTGGCCCCCTGATAGGGCTCGAGCATATCTACCCCCAGTTTAAAAGAGCCGTGGTAGCCGGTTGGTTGTGCACTCGCCTCACATTCATGAGGTCGTGGGTTCAAACCCCGCCCATACGATTTACTATGTACGACGACGAGTTAAGTACGATTTATTTATAATACCACAGGATTTTCGGTGAAGGAAAACATCGTAAGGAAACCTGCATATGCCGAAGAAGAAATTCTGAGGCGTATGTGAAGTCCATACCAAATCGGCTTGGGGCACCGTTGGTGGTCAGGGGTTTGGCACAAAAGATCCTGAAGGGTCAAAGTGTCGCCAGGTCTTCCTGGCCCCCTAAGAAGATAAGATAAGATACCCCCAGTTTTCTTTTAGACGTTTAGGTTTAGTTACTGGACACCCTTATCTCTGACAACTGCATTGCAGCTTTTCTTATACGTACCTACATCTTAATCTGACGAATTTAAGAATAGTGTACTGTCGTACTCCAATAATATAACGTACTCTACTGATTTTCTGAATCAACGAATAGCCTAAGCTAATGCTTTCAGTAACTACTCACTATACCTAGTCTGTGATTTACTGTTACTGAACAAGCGCGTCTCTAATTAGAGAGAAATAAAGTATCTGTGCAGATATGATAGCAAAAAAAAAACAAACACACACACATACATTACACTCATATTTTTCACACTACCACCCACAATCACACTCCTAATAATATTACAATTTGTTTTTTCTTTCTAACAATATTTATTCTGTCCCACAGTTTGTAATGTAACCTGTAATCTCAGGCCCCCCGATACAGACTGCATGGTCTAGTGTGGGAGCTCCAATGTGTATCGATCGTCCTGTTAATTTTTTATGTTTTAATAGTACTCAATTGATGTAAATATAGAATTTTAAGGATGACTGTGATAATCTATAAATCTGGTAATTTATAATAAATAAATAAATAAATAACCAATTATCCAGTCACAAACTAGGCAGAGCCTGTACTATGGTTACTAGATAACGGATAAATAAATATATAAACTAAAATATATGCCGTGTGGTTTCCGGTAGAGTAGAATAGGACCACCCCAACTCTTCCCGTGGATGTCGTACAAGGCCACTAAGGGAATACATTTTAAAACATCAATCAGGCCTCCCCCGTCTGGCCAGCGCGGGGAGTGTAGGCCCAATCCTCCGTCTGTCTCCGGCAGATGGGAGAGGGTTGTGCTCCTGCAGTGGAGACAAAAATAACCTGATGATGATTATGATGAAATATATAAACAACCAAGACTTGGGTGCAAACACTGAACTAAACTGTTAACTATAAAAGATAAAATAATATTTCCCCCAGTGTGTCCACAGCACATAGCCATATTTTTGTCTGTGCGTGACTGTGCATTACGCTGTAAGCGTTTGAACCGCCTTTATGGGAGCACGCCGCACTTCGTTTTCAGTATCTGGCAAGAAACGGTTAATCCATAATGGATTTGGTACGAAAATTAGTTTTGGACCGAATCTGAGTGAATTAAAAGTTTTTATGATAACAGATGGAGAGCTAAGAGAAGACAAAAGAAAAGTAGGACGTCACAGAAGATGTATTGACTTGGAAAGAAATACACGTCACATGGCAATAAAGCAGGAGATAGGATATGTCAATTCTTGGAGAACTACAGTCGAAATAAATAAAATAAATAAATATGTCAGACATAGGTACTAATGTTAATTCAGCTTCGCAAAGTCTTTATAAATTGTATGCAAACTTGATTTTTAAAAGATGTGTTGCGTGAAGTTTGTTGCGCCGTTTCTTCTTCACAGCGCTAACACCTAGGAAGCGGTAGTCGATAAAAAAAATGACGTGTATAAATGTACCAAGTGTACTCATATGCAATAAATGATTTTGACTTTGACTTTGAGAGAATCAATAGAGTTGCAGAGAAAAAGAGATACATAAGACAATAAAAAAAAATACATTTGATTGCCGAACTGACTGTCGTAGATCACTAACAATTTTACCACTTCTCTATTTGACCACCTCTTCCCTAAAACGAATGTACTCAGAGTACCTTCCTTATTAGCTTTTAGCTGTGCCTGCGGCTGCGCTCGCGTGGACTACTCACTCTCAATCTGACTTCGTTCCCGTTCCCACTCCCGCTTCCGCTTTCTCACAAATTCCAAAAAGGATCGGAATGTGTTCTATTACTTATTCTTAGACCCCCCAATTTTGTTGTTGTTGCTAATATCTTCAATGTACAGTTAACGTTTTTATTTGTTAGATTTTCAAATCTGTTTAAAATAGAGTCCCATTTTATGCAACAAATCAATTTTAGACCAAAACATATGTAGAAAAGTAATGAAAATTGGTCTAAGGGAATCTGTGTGCATAAATTGTTTGTTCGGTCACGTATATACACGGAATGGATATGAACTGATTATGCAGCAACACGGTTTCGTCATAAGGCAAGTAAATACAGATATTGAGGTACCTATCTACATCCGAGAGAGACGCTAGATGGTCTATGGTATATTAACATTATTACTGCGATCACCGATCCGCCTGCCGAGCGTGGTGATTATAACAAATCCCCCAAGGTCTGTCCAAGACCACCAAAAGTGACATTCTATACGAGGTTAACGTTCAGCACGTATTAACTTGTAACTTATTTTAACTTTTGAGCCTTTTATTTCAGATAAATTTACATATTGCTTATTTACATTATAACATCGACACTATTATCTGTTTGCCCCCTTTTGGCGAAGGCCTCCTCCAACCTCTTCCACTCCTCTCTGTCTCTCGCTATCCTTGTCCATGTTTTTCCTCCTATATCCTTTAGCTCATCCTCCCACTTCTTATACTGTCTCCCTCTTTTCCGTTTGTTGTATTTTGGTAACCAATTCATTAACGTTCTGCTCCATTTCTCCTCTCCTCTTACACGTAGTATGAAAAATAAAAATAAATATTATCTGAAATATTTTATACGACGTGTGCATAGTAACTTTTAATACACCATGTAAGGGGAGCACCCCCTCTATTCCCAGCACAATTTTGTGAGGTTTAAGTTAATGAAACGAACCAGAGCAGCGTCTAACGGATTACGAAACACACGACGTCGTAAAGAGTACGACGACCTGCCAAAAGATAGGTATATTCTGCACGAGTAGACACTTCTATACTTCTAGGTAGACCATTCAAAAACAAAAATCTAATAAATAAAATCGTAAGCATCGCGTGTCTGTACATTGAAGATATTTGACGACCTCCGTGGCGGAACGGGTGGCTCTCGGACTGCCTCGCCGGAGATGAATATGAATGCTTGTACCCAAATCTTGGATGTTTATATATTTATTTAAGTATGTCTATCCGTTATCTAGTAACCATAACACAGGCTCTGCCTAGTTTGGGACTGGATATTGGTGTGAATGTCTGTGATATTTATTTATTTATTATTTATTTATTTGCAAAAAAAAAAAATGGTGGTCTAAGGATAAGTAATAGAACACATTTCAATCATTTTTGAAATTTTTGTCTGTTTGTCTGTTTTGGGATTGGGAGATTGAGAGTCTGAGTCAGAAAGTAGGAAAGGGAACGGGAGCGGATTCTGTAGTCCACGCGACCGGAGCCGCGGGCACTGTTAGTAAAATAATAATTTGGAGGATTACGTCGTCGACTCTTGTGCCGTGCGGCATGAACACGCTGGCACTTTTGCCGCCTTACCCTCTGGGCAAAGTAGGCGCCAGCTCTGAGGCCACCAGAAGCGTGCACCAGTCTAGTGGTGATGTCCTTTGCCAGTGGGATCGGACGACCATGGACCCAGTCTCCACTGCGAAAGCTGCAAATTCGAGATGCGCGGTCAGCGCCTAGTACTTTCGCCGCTTGGCCGTTTGAGCATGACATATATTCAGTGACAACACTCAAATTCACAAACAAATAAAAAAAGCGGCCAAGTGCGAGTCGGACTCGCCCATGAAGGGTTCCGTAGCAGCAAGTAACATAATATAAAAGTTTTTGTGGTAAATTGTGGTTTACGATTTATGACGTATTGAAAAAAAACTACCTACTAGATCTCGTTCAAACCAATTTTCGGTGGAAGTTTGCATGGCAATGTACATCATATATTTTTTTTAGTTTTATCATTGTCTTATTTTAGAAGTTACAGGGGGACACACACATTTTACCACTTTGGAAGTGTCTCTCGCGCAAACTATTCAGTTTAGAAAAAAATTATATTAGACACCTCAATATCATTTTTGAAGACCTATCCATACCTACCTACCTATCCCCCCCCCCCCCACGTATGGGTATGATGAAAAAAAAATTACAGTTTCAGTTCCAAGTTTGGGGAATCCCCAAAATTTATTGTTTTTTTTCTATTTTTGTGTGAAAATCCTTAATACGGTTCACAGAATACATCTACTTACCAAGTTTCAACAGTATAGTTCTTATAGTTTCAGAATAAAGTGGCTGTGACATACGGACGGACAGACAGACAGACAGACGGACAGACATGACGAATCCATAAGGGTTCCGTTTTTTGCCATTTGGACCCTAAAAAAAACGTAAATATCTTAGAGTTATTGCGTACATAAAGTTAATGCGTATACCTAACTGTAGTGTAGTCAAACTTGAGTATTGTAATTTGTACTTTATTCAACCAAAACAGAGTGTTGATTCCTCAATTGGGTGCTCTCACACCGGGGTGTTTCAAACTGTAGGACACTGTTGCAAAAAGTTTTGTTTTGTTGAGGAATGTCGAAATATTTTCAATGTTAGTTTCCATATCTTCTCCAACAGGCCAGGTCTTTTAGGCTGTTATTGCCAGTCCACGCCTCGATTGTTGTTTATTAAATAAATAAAAATAAATATGTTAGAGAATACACTGAAATGTTTGCAAACGTTTCGACACATTTGCTCCCACACCGGATGTTGCTTAATGTTGAGAAACGTTTTTAACCGACTTCAAAGAGCCGTGGTAGCTGGTTGGTTGTGCACTCGCCTCACTTTCATGAGGTCGTGGGTTCAAACCCCGCCCGTACCAATGCGTTTTACGAAACTTAAGTACGGTTTATTTATAATACCACAGGCTATTCGGTGAAGGAAAACAACACCAAAGAAGAAATTCTGAGGCGTATGTGAAGTCCACCAAATCGGCTTGGGGCACCGTTGGTAGGCAGGGGTTCGGCACAAAAGATCCTGAAGGGTCGAAGTGTCGTCAGGTCTTCCTGACCCTATAAGATAAGAAACGACTTCAAAAAAGGAAGGAGGTTCTCAATTCGTCTGTATCTTTTTTTTTTTGTATGTTTCCCGAATACTCGATGACGCCTGAACCGATTTGGAAAATTCTTTTTTTCAACACCCATAGACCTCGTTGACTGAACTTCTTAACTCTATCTACTCCGTAAGCATTTCGGATTATAGCCGTCGAACTAAAACAGTCATTTGTACTCTCCCACGGAATATGTGACGTATTTGGAATACATCATCATCATCATCAGGTTATTTTTGTCTCCACTACAGGAGCACAACCCTCTCTCATCTGCCGGAGACAGACGGAGGATTTGGCCTACACTCCCCGCGCTGGCCAGACGGGTTGGGGAGGCCTGATTGATGTTTTATAATGTATTCCCTTAGTCGCCTTGTACGACATCCACGGGAAGAGTTGGAGTGGTCCTATTCTACTCTACCGGAAACCACACGGCATTTGGAATACAAAATATATAAATACGTTCCAAACAATCGCCCTGTTCCACGCAAGGAGCCGCAACTCGTTCACATTCACTTTGAAACTTGTGCAATTACTACGCAGAACATATAATTATTTACTAAATATTGACGCTATTTACCCATAGCGTCAATATTTTGTTCTACGTAGTAACTGCACAAGTTTCTAGTGACTGTAACCGAGTTGCGGCTCCCGGAGCCGCAGTTGCGTGGACCAGAGCGATTGTTTGGAACGCTCCATCTAGTAGTACATAGAGATCGTTGGCTTTATAGTACAAAATAACTTTAAGTTAGTCGGATATTAGCAGAAAGCTTCCGGGTATGCCTGCAGTTGGGGACTGTATTAGCGATAACAATTCGATTTCCGCTCAATCACATATCTACAGATTTCATAAAGGCTCCGATGGAGTACAAAAATAACCGGCGCAATTGTATCCGGTTATTAAAGTTTCACATCCGGTCATCCCGGAGCTGGACGCTCGCTGCGACGGACAGACTGACAGCCGCTACTGAAATAGACTGGCAGACGTCTGCTTCATTATATGTTTTTTTTTATTAAAACACGTATAGTATTTTTAATATTCTGTCATTAAATATCGCCGACGGAAAAAATGGCCAAAACTGGTATTTTAACTTTTCAAACTCAGTGTTTTCAATTCTCTATCGTATTGTATATTTTAAAACCTTTCAATTCAATGGAATAACAAACAACACTTCTACCTCAGCATTATTAAGTTTTCTATACTTATAATTAGAAGTCAGTGAATAAAGGACACATCAGCAATCTACGGAGACCAGTTTAAAGTATGATTTTTTTTCTTTTTACTGTGTTATTAAGTTTTATATACTTCTAATTAGAAATCAGTTTTCTAAATTTCTACATCGACATGCGAGTGATTCCAAATCAAAGAAATAACTTGTAATTAACTGTATTTTGTATTGTCTTCAGGAATGGTGGTAAACGGCTTCGTAAACGTGGTGATTACGACCATTGAGAAGAGGTTCGGCCTGCGATCCATGCAGACTGGCGTCATAGCTGGAGGGTAAGACATGTGCTATGTTCTTGATGTTTTAGTTAGATTCTGAGCTCTTCACCTGACCCATGGTAATAATGTCATCACCATACTGGACAGTTAGATTTGTCATCGCAGTACAGAGTTTCACTGACTAGGAATGTACTCGAGGTGTCCGTTCCTGATTTAATTTGTTTTAGGCAACACGTTCCAAACAATCGCTCTGTTCCACGCAAGTAGCCACAACTCTTTCACATTCACTTTGAAACTTATGCAATTACTACTCAGAACATTTAATTATTACTAAATATTGACATTATTTAACCGTAGCGTCAATATTTAGTAATAATTAAATGTTCACTTACTAAATATTGACATTATTTAACCGTAGCGTCAATATTTAGTAATAATTAAATGTTCTGCGTAGTAACTGCACCAGTTTCATTGTGAATGTGAAAAAGTTGTGGCTACTTGCGTGGACCAGAGCGATTGTTTGGAACGCTCCATCTAGTAGTACATAGAGATCGTTGCTCTACAACGTATCAAATAGTGTTCTTTTCTGACGCAGCTACGACATGGCTTCCTTCGCATGTCTAGCACCGGTGACATACCTGGGCGGGCGGGCCGGCGCGTCCAAGCCGCGCTGGCTGGGCTGGGGCGTGCTGTTGATGGGAGTAGGCTCGCTGCTGTTCGCGTTGCCGCACTTCCTCGTCGCGCCGTACCGCGTCGCCGGGGACGAGCCCGACGACCTTTGCTCACACAACCGGACTATGGTAAGCTCATTACATTACGCCGAGATCACATCTTTAGCGTTTTGGTGTATCGGATCTCCATCGCGTGGCAACTGACGTAAATTATACGAGATCTTTTTGCGTCCAAACTAGCGGACGTAATACACGTCGTTGCGATCGAGATATGATACACCGAAATGCTACAGATGTGGACCTGGCCTTAGGTCATCAAGGTTTCTTAGGCTCAGAATCCCTCACTGTATGTAACAGCAGTTTCTCTCTCTACCTTTATATATTTGTTTTGTCTCCAATATCGGGTGTGCGTCACTCCAGCTCGGACGAAGACGAATTTCAGCAATCTGACCCTAGCAGCATTTAGTATTCATAACGTACTTGTTGTACTCGATTTTCTGATTTTGTACTTAAATAGATAAAAAGTTACAGGGTATTGAAGTCCTAGCTGGAGTGACGTCATTCCAGCTCGACTTCAATCCCTGTAAATTTTGATCTGTTTAAGTACAAAATCTGAAAATCGAGTACAAAATAGTACGTTATGAGTACTAATTCCTGCCAGGGTCAGATTGCTGAAATGTAAGCTTATGTATATTTTACAACCACATTATATTATTCTCTAATAATTCTACAAGGTATTTAAATCAGAATTTTTATGTCCACAATTTAATATATACTGAACGCATACATATTTATCGTTACTTTGATGTCTGGCAAACAAATGGCTCTGTTTTCAATAAAAGGCAAATGTACTGAAGATACCATAGCATGGCGGTACTGCCATGAGTAGGTGGCATATGTCGCCGCAGCAGAAATTTACGTGTAACTAACGACGTCCTCAACGACGACCTCCGTGGCGGAACGGGTAGCTCTCGGACTGCCACGCCGGAGGTTGCGGGTTTGAATCCCGCTAGGGGCAAATGTTCGTATGTAGAATATGAATGTTTGTACCCAAGTCTTGGATGTTTATATATTTATTTAAGTATGTCTATCCGTTATCTAGTAACCATACCACAGGCTCTGCCTAGTTTGGGACTGGATAATTGGTGTGAATGTAAAAAAAAAAACGTAAATTAAAATATAACATTGCAAAACAATATTTAAATAGAACATAGCGAATTACAAATCTAAAACATTCTTGAAATAACATTATTAAAATAAAACATAGTGAATTATAAATCTAAAATATTCTTAAACCTAATCCTACGACCGGATCGAGTGACCACAGATGAGATGGCGGGTAGCACGATCGGCTACTACTGGTGGCGTAGGAACGTTCTGTTTTTGTGGAGAAGAGGATACAGCGGGCTCATTTCACCTCTTCCAACCCCCTACGAACCTTCGACCCTTTAGGATCTTCAACGGTGCCCTAAGCTGATTTACATACCACTTAGAATGTCTTCTTTAGCATATGCAGGTTTCCTTACGATGTTTTCCTTCACTGAAAAGTCTATGGTATATTTTATTTTTATTACATTTTTCATAACAATTCATACACCTCATAATGCAATTAGTACATAAAGTATCTCAGAAACTAACACAGATACATCTAGACCTCACACTAGGGTACCCTGTGCTGTGCGGCTAGACTCTTTGCATTTGATTTAGCAATGTGTGTGTGTGGATCAATGGGTGTGTATGTTTGGTTGTGTGTGTATGTTCGAAAAACTCATTGGTACAGGTGGGGCTTGAACCCACGACCTCACGAACGTGCACAACGAACTAACCACGTAAAACTGTAAACTAAACCCTATCCTATCCTCAGTCGAACCACTGCACAGGCGATGGTCAGGCGGAGGGCGGCGCGTGGGCTGTCGCGATCTTCGTGACGGCGCAACTGTTGCACGGCGCAGGCGCAACTCCACTCTTTACGCTCGGCGTCACATACATTGACGAGAACGTCTCTAAGAAAATGTCTTCCGTTTATTTGGGTGAGTCGCTTTATAGCCAATCAAAGTTATGTAGCTACTGGGCCCGAAGTTGCTATCCTTGTCACACAGTATTATGAAGATAAAGACGACAACAATTTTAGCGCTGTCAAATTTTAAATGTGTGCCTTCAGAATCGGGCCCTATTCTGAAGGCACAGTGTTAAAATTTGACAGCACTAAAACTGTTGCTATCCTTTTCACACAGTATTATAAAGATAAAGACGACACCAATTTTAGCGCTGTCAAATTTTAAATGTGTGCCTTCAGAATCGGGCCCTATTCTGAAGGCACAGTGTTAAAATTTGACAGCACTAAAACTGTTGCTATCTGTCACAATGTATTATGAAGGTAAAGACGACACCAATTTTAGCGCTGTCAAATTTTATATGTGTGCCTTCAGAATCGGGCCTACTATCTGCGTTATCGGTGCGGTACAGTATCTGTCTTGCATGGGAAGCACATTGCCCATATTTATGTCTTCCCATACTCTGTCTTCCCACGACATTCCTATAATTGCGTCTCCCACATATCGCATGTTTACCACATATGTAGTATGTTAAAGAATCTATTATCTATATTTACTCATATTTATTTATATTAATATAATTCTTAATTTTATTAGCTCTTATATTTTATATACTTCTAGTCCTTATAAAATTATCATATTTGTAATATCGTGGTACCTAGTCTCAATAAAGACCGTCTAGACATTAAAACCTGTCGTAAATATTGAGAGATAGTGCCGGCACGGGCTGTATGGCCTATTGGGGCTTCTCTGGACATACACTGTCTGTCGTTCCATAACGCATGCTCGGCCATATACTCGTATGAGTTGTGTTAGAATAAAGAAAGTGTGTAAATTGTCGTAATAATATGTAAACCATATAAACAAACAATAACGCAGCTGTGGTGTATTAAATTCATTAATGTATCATGTAAGATTTTAGTGTTTATTTTATCTTTTCTCAAGCATCTTTCCAAAAAAAATTGCAATTTGTCGCCGGTTAATCGTTGTTGCCGTGTGGTTTCCGGTTGAGTAGAACAGGACCTCTCCAACTCTTCCCGTGGATGTCGTACAAGGCGACTAAGGGAATACATCATAAAACATCAGTCAGGTCTCCCCAACCCGTCTGGCCAGCGCGGGGAGTGTAGGCCAAATCCTCCGTCTGTCTCCGGAAGATGAGAGAGGGTTGAGTGGAGACAAAAATAACCTGATGATGATGAATCATTGTATTGTATTTGCATTGTATCTGTGTAATTCCGTTGCAAATCAATTGTCTTACGAAAACATATGCATTTGCACAAAGAAAATCAATAGGTAGACGGTGTTCCGAAATTGACCTCAAAGTTTACATGGAATAAAAATCTGTCATTACTGCTAAGCATCCCTTTCATGTACCATAACTGTCCCATGATAAATTAAACAAGTTCGTTCTAAATTGAACTGTATCATCATGGGATAAGGTGCTAGGACTTCGATATTTTCGTGACGCAAATAGCGTTTCTTTTCATATGATGATTGATTTGGAGCGTTCCAACATTATTTAACCGTAGCGTCAATATTTAGTAATAATTAAATGTTCTGCGTAGTAACTGCACAAGATTCATTGTGAATGTGAAAGAGTTGTGGCTACTTGCGTGGAACAGAGCGATTGTTTGGAACGCTCCATCTAGTAGTACATAGATATCGTTGTTATAAACACATTTACTAAAAATAATAAGAAAACGAAAAATAACAAATTATTTAATGTAGATAATTTTTTTAGTAGTTCACCTGTAAGCATGTATATTTCATTCCAGATTAATAGTCCTATGAAAACAAACGCATTTGCGTCTCGAAAACAAAATACACAATAGATGGTGTTCCTAAGTGGACTGCAAAGTTTACATGGTAATACAAACCTGTTTTTGCTGCTGGTGACCCTTTCATGTATATGTTACCGAGACGTAAATAGCGTTGGTTTTCATAGGACTATTAATCTGGAATGAAATATAGGTATATATAGTGGTGGTGTGTGTTTTTGTGTGTATGTCCTCTTGGGTCATCAAGACCCCCCAAGAAGTTATTTTACTATTTTTAAGGCGCATAGAAACCTGGGTTTTAGATTATTTTTTTAATCTACTTTAAATATTTTGTTCTTTTTCGTTCTCTTGTGTACCTATATGTCTATCTGTCTAATAAATGGATTTAAAAAGCATTGCGATCGAGTTGTGAGCTACTCTGAAAGTTTCAGCCGGACAGCTAATCGGGAAGTACTCGAAGTTTAAGTTGCAAGATCCCACCCGGAACGACAGACAGACAGACAAGAAAGTGACTTAATAATAAAAGCGGCCAAGTGCGAGTCGGACTCGCCCATGAAGGGTTCCGTAGCAGCAAGTAACATAATATAAAAGTTATTGTGGTAAATTGTGGTTTACGATTTATGACGTATTAAAAAAAACTACTTACTAGATCTCGTTCAAACCAATTTTCAGTGGAAGTTTGCATGGCAATGTACATCATATACTTTTTTAGTTTTATCATTCTCTTATTTTAGAAGTTACAGGGAGGGGGGGGGGGAGAGACACATTTTACCACTTTGGAAGTGTCTCTCGCGCAAACTATTCAGTTTAGAAAAAAATGATATTATAAACCTCAATATCATTTTTGAAGACCTATCCATAGATACCCAAACACTCAGTTCTATGTATGGGGAACCCCCAAAATTTATTGTTTTATTTCTATTTTTGTGTGAAAATCTCAATGCGGTTCACAGAATACATCTACTTACCAAGTTTCAACAGTATAGTTCTTATAGTTTCGGAATAAAGTGGCTGTGACATACGGACGGACAGACAGACAGGTTCTGTTTTTTGCCATTTGGCTACGAAACCCTAAAAACGTGGTATTTTTTGTATTATTTTAAACGTGGTGCTTAAAACTTTATTCTACCGACTTCCCAGTGCAAACAAATCGGAGACAACGGAATTCAGAACCTTTTGATATATTATAAATGTGCGTGGAGCCACGGGAAAAGCTACTAAATAAAGTTATGGAGCTGGAGTCATATCGCAAACTATTACACGTTACGATAGGCCATATTGTCATATACAGGGAGTGCTTTCTTGTGTCTCAGAAGTACTGACGCACCAGGAATTGCTCTCCCCGAGTGTTATGTACCATTTCATACCACCCTACTTACAGGGTTACTGAGAGGGCATAATGTTTTATGGGGTGGGCTACATTGAACTATTATTTGTACTAGACAATGATCCTACTAATATTATAAACGCGAAAGTTTGTAAGTAAGATGGATGTTTGTTACTTTTTCACGTAAAAACTACTGAATGGATTTTAATGAAACTTTACAATAATATAGCTTATACATCAGAATAACACATAGGCCACAATTTATGAAGATATTGTGTGAATTGTCCAAAATATCAAGTAAGTAGGAAAAAATCTACCATCTGCGAGCTATTTTGGCGTGCGCTGCCAAAACCGCTAGAGTCACACATATGTAATGTATGATGGAAATGTTTATCTTAAATAGTCCTACAAAAAAGCCCGCCACAGTATATATCTAAATAGTGAACCATCGTGATGAAACTTGGCACACATATAGGTTAGGTCCTGGAACAGGACATAGAATAGTTTTTATCCCGAAAAAACATCCCATTCCTACGGGAAATACATAATAATTTGTGATGTTAAGTTGTCCACGCGGACGAAGTCGCGGGCAACAGCTAGTTGTGTATAAAATCTTTCTTAGGAATTGTCCAAAGTTTTGATGCATGGTTACTTATTCGTCTTTGTTCAATTTATAATTTCTTATATCATTTGAAATAATACTTTGGCATTTTAAAGATGTCGCACACCCGGGCGATTATGTAGGAGGTAATTCAATTCTCACGTCATCCGTCCACTGCTGGACATAAGCTTCCCCAATAGAATGCCACTTTCGGTGGACTGTCTTAGGGACTTTGATATAATCACCACGCTTGGCTGGCCGATTGGTGATCGCAGTAATTATCTTTATATACACAGGAGAACGCTAATGCCCGTCCCTGGTGCAGTCCCTTTGTCGCCTTGACACACACACGGCAAGATTGGGGGTGGCCCTATTCTCAGCCGGGAACCACACGGTCAATATTGTTAATGTTGATTAAAACTGTATAATGTATGTATGTATGTATGTATGTATGTATGTATGTATGTATGTATGTATGTATGTATGTATGTATGTATGTATGTATGTATGTATGTATGTATGTATGTATGTATGTATGTATGTATGTATGTATGTATGTATGTATGTATGTATGTATGTAAACGCTTTATTGTACCAAAAATAACAACAATAACAATAATAAAATAGGAATTAAACTGTAATTAATAGGATTGATTAGGTCCCTATTCAATTCCATTTGTAAAAGACTTGCCCCTGTATTTCCAATTTCAATCCTTTAGTACAGCCACCACACCATTCCCCCATCATCATTCACCATTCACTTCTCAAACCATTCGTTCTTAGTGTCGAGAGGTCCTCAGAGGACAAGGAAACGCATTCACGGTTCCATAGAGATGTGTGCTTCTTGAGCTATCGAGATATGTGGAGCGTGGAGGTCGGTGGCACAGTGACGCTAAGCTAGGCGATAGCTACAGTCCTACAGTATAAATCAATTCATGCCGGCAACCTTCGGTTACTTCTCGGTAGACTTAGTGGTCAATAAGAGTTTGCCTTGCCATTAATATTCGTTATTATTTTCTGACACGGGTAAAGTTTATCCTCATTAGAACAGGCCATGCACGGATGGACGCAAAAAGTCAAAACTAAAGAATCCTTATTTCTATACTAGCATAGAATATACCGCCATGTTAGTTTAGTGGTTTGGTAACTCGAGCGATAACGCTACAATAACAATTAAATAATTTTACGTAATAATATCAGGATTCTTAATTTGCAAAAAAAAACAACGCAAAAAATAGCTGAGCTTTCCACAACAACTGTTGTTAATTTATTAAATTTAAGAAAAATATCATAGTATTCAAAAACAACCTGTGGATTCTTACCGGTTCTTTTGTTTGACAAGTCGCACAAATGCAGTGTTAAGTTATTAATACCAAAAAAGGTACTCGATTTCCTATATCTTTGTTTTTCATTATGTAAACAGGGGAGCAATTCTACTATTTTCAACATTTATCGTTCGTTTAAACAATAGTTACGTTTAAGTTACAGTTTTTAACAGACGCTATTTTGACAGCAATGCGTTTCGTTTTTACCTGTGACAACTGTCAAAATGTAGAAAAACGTTCGTTCCATCTACGTCTGACGTTTGTTTAGACGTTAGCTACGGCTGAAACGCAGCTGAAGCTCGAACGTTGTGCGCAGCGGAGTACGAATAGTGTTAACACTTGCGTTTCAGCTGCAGTTGAATTGCGTTTTATGCGAAAATGCGTTAGTAGAATTGCCCCCCTGATAATCATAGTCTTAGTAAATATGTCAAAATTGCGTACCTACTTTTTAGCCGTTTTGTTTATATAATTTTTTAAACTTTCAAATCGTGTTTTCTCACGTGTTTTTTTTTTGAGTTATGACGGTTTATGATTTCATATATTCTATATTGCACAAATTTTAAAAGTAAATACAGTTACAAGTTCATGTGCGATGTGTCAAGCTTGTGACAAGACCCCAAAAATGGTCCCGAAGTTATGAATAAAATACGGGCGTAGTTCATATCTATAGCTGTGCCAAAGCCCTTACGTATCTCGGCAGCGCTTTTAGTTGTGAAAACACAGGGGCAATGGAGAGGCTCCATAAGAAATGCGATACCGCGTCGTTTTGCACTCAAACACTTTACAGCGATTTACCGCACTCTGTTTGTTCAAATATAAAGCCTGCGAGGAATATAAAAAGTTCCTTTTAAAAACTTTCATTGAACTTTTTAATATTGGTATTGAAACATTCAACTCAAACCCCACTGAACGACTCAAAGGACATATAGTATCAGATTACAAAGAACCAATCATCATCATCAGGTTATTGTTGTCTCCACTGCAGGAGCACAACCCCCTCTCATCTGCCGGAGACAGACAAAGATCCAATGCTCACTTGAAACCTCCATAAAATGGTAGGGTAGGGGAACCAATAGATGGACAATTAAGCGACTACACTAACTTTGCACAGCTTGTTCGCTGTTACTTCTTGCAATTTCTATAGTAATTTCTATGATTTTGACTTTGATCATCCTCATTCTGTATACGTCCACTGCTGAACATAAGCATCCCCAATAGAATGAATGCCACTTTCAGTGCGCTGTCGATCGAAGGATTGCCATAATCACCTCGCTTGGCAGACGGGTTGGTGATCGCAGTAAGGATTTTATTCAATAAACATGTTTAAAAACAGATTAGATTTTTATTAAAGAAACTATCCAAGTCTACTATTGATATGGAAGCAGATAGCTGCCTTTCCATGTAAAATAAAATATACAATTAAATTGTATTAAATATTGACAGATGGTTTATGCATTTCTAAATCTTGTAATACCGAAATAGTCTTGGATGAATTGAAAATAATATATTATTAGAAAGCAGAATTCACCAGCTTTCAATTTTATTCAACAAATTAAGTTCTCGATAATTTTTAAATCCCGGGATCCCGGAGTCATGTCCATACTAACATGTACGTTTGAGATCATTGACCCGAAATCTCTCTACCTACCTACTCCGATCACTGATAATATGCCAATGTTGTTCCCAGGCGTGTACTACACAATGGCGGTGGTGGGCCCAGCGTTGGGCTACGTGCTGGGCGGGCAGATGCTCAACGTGTATACAGACTTCGTTACCGTCGACTCGAACGCGTAAGTACTGGATACTCTTCCATAAACCACGTGACCCGATAGGCGGAGGTCGTCAAAAAGCTACTCTGGGTTACCTCGAGGGCCAGGAGATTTTAGTATTTTGCTACGTAATTTTAGAGTACAGAATATACAGCATGGATATTTATTTCCATTTCGGAGCCTAAGAGTCCCCGCAGACTGCAAACTTTAGCCGATAATTTAGTCAGGCTCTTAAACAGTATAAAGATGTATGCAAGTGCGCACACTATGACAATTTGTTGGCCCAGTGTGCGCACTAGCAGCTCAATCCGACTAAATTATCGGCCGATATAAAGTTTGCAGTCTGCGGGGACTCTAAGCCGGGTTTTGTATATGTACTATATTTTTATTATTTTAAGACGATCACATTAACTCTGACCTTTTACGTAAGTTAATCTATGTATTAAAATTTGTAATGTGAATTAAAGAAGTCTTATCTAATCTAAGGCAGGGTTAACTTCTAAAGCATTTTGGTGTATCGTATTTCCGTCGCGTGGCACTGACGTGTACTCGTATCATGGTCCCTGGTTTGGACGCAAATGATACGCGATCTTTTTGCGTCCAACTAGCTATCATGATACACACGGTGCCTAAGTATATCAGGCGGGATCAAATATTCACCTCAATCGCAATCAATGCTATTATACAGTTTGAATCAACATTAACAATATTGAAAAAATTAATCGAATTTATCAATTCAATTGCGTAATGGCGGCACATCTGAGCGCCATTAGAACGCGGGGATTGGCTGAGGGATCTTTACCGCCACGACTCGGCGCGCCGCGATCCAATTCGTAACAAAAAGGAGAATGCCCAAAAGTGGACCTAAGATGCGTCTTCACTATTCATATACCAAAAATATTGGTCTGAATTATGAATCCCTTCAAATTTTTTTTAAAGCCAATAGAATATGGAATTTAAAAATAACATATAATAAAAACGTTAATTGATTTCCGCAGCCAACCGGCATCTTTTCAACTATAGTAGTGAAAGCAGAATTAAAATCGATATATGTTTATAATCGTTATTTGTCAATAATATTTGATAATGCCTTTCAGTTACTAGCGCGATAAACCACCCATCACATTTTTCATTTACTGTCTGGAATTACGCTATTTATACGATTTAAAGTAATATACACGTTCTTAAAAGATATTTATGAAAATATTGTTACATAACCGAAATATCGATTATTCAATTTGTTAAATCGATGTAGTACAACGATCTCTATGTACCTTCTACTAGATGGAGCGTTCCAAACAATCGCTCTGTTCCACGCAAGGAGCCGCAACTCGTTCACATTCACTTTGAAACTTGTGCTTGTTACTACGCAGAACATTTAATTATTTACTAAATGTTGATGCTGTTTACCCGTCCTAGCAAATTATTATCAACAAATAGCTATTAAATAGGAGACCTTGCAAGTTCTCAGTCGACCCGGAGCTCGTATTCATACGAGACGGGTCTCACTTTTTAATATTTCATCGCGGCGGGAGGCAACGGCACGGCTTCATCCAGCCACCTTTCATCTCATTGTGTAGGCAACTTCCAGGCAAATTAAGCCCCTGTATACTTTCTTTGGCTTCCGTAACGCAATATGATTTTCAGCGAGAGCAAGTTGGGAACAATCTCTTCCTTACTCTGTAATCAAGTCTGTTCAACAAAGTAGAAATGTAATAATAATCACAGATTGGAATTAGGTAGCGTCAATTATGTTTTTACGGGACGCAATGTTTATGTTAATTTCACACATTCCGTGTTTTCTTCCGAGATTTGGACATTCCACATCACTTACCAGTAAAATAAATCATAAATAATATACATTTTTGATTTTTTTTGTTAGTTGGATATTTTTAATTATTGCTGCTAAGAGCTGTGCTAAGCGTCCCGGGATTTTCATTTATAATCCCGTGAAAGGGAACGTCAACATTAATCTTACTTGCCATATTTTCCAAGAACATTATACTACTAAGTAGGTACTTAAACTTAGAATAAGCTACTTTTCAGGACTCCTGAATAAGATACTTTTTTTAAGGCACCCTATATGGAAATCTGTATTCCCCTTGAATTTTTTTGCCAACCCTAACTGTACCGACTACCTATCGATTGCCAATTTGATATACCTATATAAAAACTCGTACATATATTCTGTCGTTACTTCGAACTACCTGAAAGAAATCACTGAAAGTTATAAGGCCGCCATTGTACACCAACTTTATACTTATACGTTATATTTATTATAAATAACTATAATGTTTTATACATATATTTTGGTGCACAATAAAGTACCTATATTTTCTTTTTTTTATATGTACATTTTGAGGCAATTTGTCCCCTTTTTAGTCTGAGCTTATATATATTCTTTATTGCACATAAATTTTACAAAAAAAAAGGGCATAACATAAAAGTGTACAAAGGTGGACTTATCTCTATAAGAGATCTCTTCCAGCCAACCTTCACTGTGGGTTTCACTGTTGAGCTTTCACCTACCTAAGTTTTATTTTCACAAAGCGCTGTGGAAAGTTCAAATAATAGAGTACCTATCTCTTATAGTTTTTTTTATGTAAGTGATGATGAGATTTAAGGTGAAGCTCACTTACCCAGAAGATGCCTCTTCACTTTTCCTTTAAAATATCAAAATTGTACTCGTCCGGAAATAACGAAGTTCCATTCCTTAGCAGTTCGCATGTGATATCTAAACAGCTATAGTTTCATGAAATCCTGCCTTGGCAAGGCAGGATTGTGTATCTCTAGTTGAACCTCTCAAACTTCCTTCACTTCAAGCACCATTCGAGTATAAGAACGGAATCTATTCTGGCATTCAATCAACGGTAACAAAGCTCGAAAGATTCTATTATTCTAATTCAACCTAAGAGTCCATCTCAATATTCGCAGTCCACTCCATTCTCCTAAGGGCTCTCGAGCGTTAGAAATACACCGCGGATATTCGCTGGTGCGCATACACAGGGATGTATTCAAGTTATTGCGCCCCATTGATCGTAAGAAAACAGGCTAGTCTAAGTTAAATCGATACCCCCAAACTCCATTTGGGTCAGTTTTGTTTTTATCAAAATCGAGCAATTAAATCTCAAAACGTTTTTGTTTCTTCTTCTTAAAATTCAGGGAGAATAATTTAGTTAGTAATTATATGTCGACTGAATTTTGATAAAAATAAAATTTACCCAAATTTTATTTGGCGTTGTGTTCATTGGAGGTATCTAAATATTGTAAGTATTCGCGGCGATGATGGTGCACTACGTCCGTAGAAGTTAACCTAGCTCCCCTATACGTGGCTCCAGGGTGATGATAAGATAACAATTTTATTTTATTTATATTTTTGTTTATTTAGAAAACCAACATCTATTTAACAATGAGAATCTTAAACTTAACTATATTACTTATACAGGAGCTATTAATAGGTTTCCCTAATTTAACAAAACTTATAAGGTTGCTGAGAAAAAGGACAGTTACCGTTACAGAGAAACGAATAACTAGTGAATAGATAAGATAGGTACTTTATTAATATTTTTATAACTCAAAGGAAAGAAGAAAGAATGAAAACGTTACAATAAAGATTAGTTGGAATAATCATTAATTTGTATTTAAATTTAGGATTTAAAAGGTAATATTGATTGGTACTCAGGTACGAGTTTGTGCATGTATATGTGTGTATGTGTGTGGGGGGGGGGGGACGTGAGAGTGTGTGTGTCTGTGTGCGATAGTAATAATAATGTTAGCTTGTAATAGTCCCAATAACCTTCTTCCTAAATATCTGTTTAGTGATGGAGATAAATGTCAATGTCAGAGAAGTTACTATCGTAGGAGCGACAAATGCGGTGAAGCGTGGAATTCTGTGCATAGTTGGTTCGACAGGAGGGAAGTGAAAACAATTTGGTGTATCGAGTGCGCCTGGTAGGAGCAGACAATTTTATTTGTGATAATAAGTATGGGCTGTCTAAGCGGCTATGAAGAATGTCATGAAGTAAAGTTTGATCCAAACAATTCTGCGATCAGATAGTGACAGCAGGTTATACTGGGTGCACCTGTTCCCATAACTATTGCTGCGTTTCCTTGATTTAAAGACTAAGTACCTAAGTAACGTTTTTGTAAGCGCTCGATACTCATTGACCGGTCACTACAAAACTTATTTAAAGGCCCACTAAATTAATCATTCTATTACAAATAATCTTCCATTCGGTAGTCGACAAAAAAAATGACGTGTATAAATGTACGAAGTGTACTCATATGCAATAAAGGATTTTGACTTTGACTTTGATCTGCTCAAATGCGTAAATACGTTGTAAAATATTTTTTGAAAAACGCAGCGGATGTCCCCTATTTTCAATAAGTGATATACGGACGCGACCGTATATTTCCGGTCAACGTCCACTGCTAGACATGTCTATAGCTAGTTTATAATCAGTAGGTACTCTTCCAAAGATTTCGAAACCCTAACACTGGATTTTACGCCTCCCAACAAAATTGGCGCCCTATATTATGACACTTTAGCGCCCTCGCTTCGGCCCCGATATGATTAGAGCAACCAATGCGTTTGGATACTTGAGCAAACAGTAGTATTAGCATATGAAAACAATTCCATGTACTCGGAGGCCGTATAATAATGGCCTGCAATCCTACCCAGTTTGATTGGGTAGGTCGGATAAGGTTGGTTGAATTGCGCCTATAAAATCATATTGCGGAAACGAGATGAATATTTTGGATTATTTTGTATAATATTTCTCAATTGAGGATAAGCGTACAAGAAACGAACGCTTGCTTAGTTACGTATGCATATTTTTATTTGTAAATGCGCTCTTAAAGGGGCCGTCCATTAATCACGTGAGGCTTGAAAAGGGGGAGAGGGGTTTGACAAAAATCACGAAATATCACAAGGGGGGAGGGGGGTGTAGTAAGATATCACGTGTACTTATTTTCTCGCGCCGCGTTTCGATTTAAAAATCGCGCGTTTGAAAAAATAATGAAAAAATAAATATTCGACAATACAACAATGTAAAATAAAATAAAATTATACCTGTATTTAAGATAATACTCTAAAAAACACATGATGTTGGTGGGGGGTAGTCTTATACCTCACCACGTTTCACCGGGGGGGGGGGGAATTGCTTAAAATAAGATGATCGTGATTAATGGACAATGGTCAAACTAAAATAATCATGCATAGAATACCTAACATCAAACCTCCAATTGCAGTACAGTGCAACTTAAGGATATGGACAAATCTGACACATCTCTGACGGTCCTTTAACTTGGCGAGGTCCAGGGTCAAATGAGTTGGAACTGGTTATCTAAAAATCAAATAACACCTTTTTGGCATTTTCGCAAAAAAAAAAAAAACAACTTAGCGGCTTTCTCTCGTAGCAGTGCAGTAGGTATGCAAAGATAGATTTTTCTCTTAATACCGGTCTCCTCGCGATGTTTTTTTGTCTTAACTGAAAAACTGGGGTATGCTAACGAACTCTATGTACTACTAGATGGAGCGTTCCAAACAATCGCTCTGTTCCACGCAACTGCGGCTCCGGAAGCCGCAATTCGGTTACATACACAATGAAACTTGTGTATTTACTACGCAGAACATTTAATTATTACTAAATATTGACACTACGGGTAAATAGCGTTAATATTTAGTAAATAATTAAATGTTCTGCGTAGTAACTGCACAAGTTTCATTGTGAATGTGAACGAGTTGTGGCTCCCGGAGCCGCATTTGCGTGGAACGGAGCGATTGTTTGGAACGCTCCATCTAGTAGTACATAGAGATCGTTTGTGTATGCTAGGTAATAAAATAAAAACTCGTAAAACGAAAGCCGGGAAACTTATTTGACCCTGGACTCATCATGGAGGAATGTGACAGTTGCCTAAATTCTTTTGCACACAGTTTTTTTTTCAGTTTTAGTTTCAACTAATAACTTTTTGGAGGGCGCCTCCGCCCTTAGGTTATAAAATACATACATAACTACTTAATGCTCCGGTCTTTGTCCCAGAGTGCTAGGCAGAGATTGTAGTTGTCGCGTGATGTATGTTTGTGTGATTCCTTATTTGTAAGCCATATTTATCAATAGATATTAATAAATAAATACCTCAGACATTCACACCAATTATCCAGTCCCAAATTAGACAGAGCCTGTGCTACGGTTACTAGATAACGGATAAACATACTTAAATACTTAAATAAATATATAAACATCCAAGACTTAGGTACAAACATTCATATTCATCATACGAACATTTGCCCCTAGCGGGATTCGAACCCGCAACCCGTGGCAGGCCGAGAGCTACCCCGTTCCGCCATGGAGGTTGTCGAGACCTAATGTACGCAGTTCATATGCACGCGCGATGCAATAAACATCATTTTACAAAATTAGAGACTTGCATTCCATAGCACATTATATGGGTGGGTCACACACACTACAGTGTCGCCACTTCACACACCTCACTAGCTTCACTCACATTCCTCAAGCACCTCACTAGCCTCACTCACATTCATCAAGCACCTCAGCCAGCCTCACTCACATTCATCAAGCACCTCAACCAGCCTCACTCACATTCATCAAGCACCTCACTAGCCTCACTCATATTCATCAAGCACCTCATTTTATTCATCTCACTGCGGACACCAGCCTTTAAAAACTGGCAAAGCAACAGACTGAAAACTCATTTGACCCTGGACTTCAGGCCCGAGCTTAAAGGACTATTAGAGAAATGTTAGGACAGTTGAATAGTAATAGCCTGTCGGCCCTGTCGAAAAGTGTGTTTGGAAGGCGGCTTATGAAGCGGTCCAAGCCCTCCATCTTCAAGTCTCTCGCAATGGTGGCGTTCCTCACGTAGCGGGGGAAGAATAGATTTTAAAGCCCTGATGCCTTCCTTGTGCAGGGTGGGGATCACTCCCGTGAGCTCGGTGTGGATCGGCGCTTGGTGGATCGGCTTCATATTCTCAGCGGTGCTGTGCCTCATCGTGGCCATACCTCTGCTGGCGTTTCCTTATGAGCTACCAGGTATGTTGAACCATAGGAAATAAATTATTCTATTCTTAGCTTCACGGCCAATTAAGTTTGTATGCGTCACTCCAGCTTTAAATGACGAATTTCTGATTCAAACAGAATTTAGTACCCAACATGTAGTAGGTAAGTTTTTGCACTCAAATTTCAGATTTTGTACTTAAATAGACATTATGGACTAAGGCACGTACTTAAATTCTGATCGATTAGACCAGGCTTGATATTGGGCTATGTACACCAATTTCAGACTTTGTACTTAAACAGATCAAGAGATACGAGGGTGTTACACTTCCTACAGACAAATGTCTAAATCTACGCTTCAAGAATTTAAATTAGTAATTACTGTTCGCTGTTCTCTTTACGATCTTTCCGAATTGGGCTAGAGGGCACAGATTAGATGAATTTACTACAGACATTGCACTTTTTGATGTTAAAGAAAGCCGTCTTTTTAAATACCTACATAACAAGGAACCGCGCGAGTGAGCATTACATTGCACCTTATCGCTACGACGCGAGAGTTATTATTACACATCCTACGAGTACATTACTCGCTCAAACACGTAAGTACGTCTATTTAGTTTGTTAGCTTACAATATATATCCCATTATCTAATAAATAAAATCGTTAACTTTGCGTGTCTGTACATTCAAGATATTTGCAAAAATAATTTGGGGCGTCTAAGGATAAGCAACAGAACACATTCAGATCATTTTTGAAATTTTTGTCTGTTTATCTGTGAGTTTGTGCACACATCACTTAAAAACTACTGAACGGATTTTGATGGACTTTTCACAGAAACATGGGGATTTACTTAACTTAACATTTAGTTTTATTTCATCGCTATCGGTTTACTCAATCAAAAGTTATGGACATTTTTAGTTTTCAAATACATTAGTAGGTAAGGTTAGTAGGCAATATATTGCACATAATAGTATTTCCGTACTATTCAGATTGCGATGAGTTTGGACTACATTTGGAGCTGGTAGTGGGAGTGGGTGTGGGCGTGGCCGTGGGAAAAAGGTAGTGGGAGCGGGAGCGGGAGGGGGATTGAGAGTGAGATTGAGAGTCTGAGTGGTAATGGAAGTGGGATATAGGGAGCGAAAGTGGGAATGGGAGCGGAACCTGTAGTCCACGCGAGCGGAGCCGCGGGCACAGCTAGTTAAATTAATAAAAAACAAATCATTTAGATGGTATAAGGGATATATGGCACGGCGAGCTATCAGGAGTGAAATCCGGATCTTAGATTACCCAACATGACAGTGTTTCACAACACTAACCGCCGATTATCAGACTAGAAACCTTATTGTTAATGCCATTATGCACATTATCAATCAGTTCTAACAACTCGCACTCAATTTTAATCTGTGTCTGTTGTTCCAGGTGCAGCAGAAATCCGCTCATCGAAAGTTTCGGAAGCGCACGAGGGAGCCGCGTCAAAATCTGCCGCCTTCAGCGCGCTGCGCGAGCTGCCCCGCGCGGCCGCGGCTCTCCTGCTCAACCCCACCTTCCTGTTTCTGAACCTGGCTGGCGCCAGCGAGGGCATGCTCATCTCAGGCTTCGCCGCTTTCCTGCCCAAGCTCATTGAGAACCAGTTTGCTGTCAATGCTTCTGAAGCGGCGTTGCTTTTAGGTACCCAATCCTGTTTTTAAAGACGTTATGATCTATGTTCCGAGTTTCTGTGGAGAATGTGACTTGTAATGAGGAGATTCGATGAAGACTAAGATCACCGCCATAGCTGAAAGGATTGCAAATTAAAATAGCATTGGACAAGCCATATCTCTCGTAGAACAGATGGCCAATTGGGTCGACAAGTTTCGGAGACCGCAGCGCCCTGACATTTTCTGTGTGTTTTCAAAACAGCATGTCTGCGTTTCTGGACCTTTAGGCTGAGGCGGGGCATTTTAGGCTTGCCGCTTTAATTAATTGGAAACCTACCTTGTCCGCAGGTATAATTACTGTCCCGGCGGGTGGCGGCGGCACGTTCCTGGGCGGCTGGCTGGTAAAGCGCTGGCAGCTGGCTTGCGGCGGCATCATCAAGCTGTGCGTGGCCGCCACCCTGCTCGCCGCGGCCTTCACTTTCAGCTTCGTGCTCACCTGCGACGACTACCCCTTCGCGGGCGTCACTGTCGGCTACATCACGCCCAATATACCTGGGTAAGGATATCATCATCAGTAACGCATCTTCCTGTTGAACTAGGTCTTTCGGCATACGGGAGACATTCCACAATGACTATATTCAGCAGACGTGTAAGTGATCACTGTGCAAGGCCTCGCAATGGTGTCGCTCCTTTCCGCTGCACGTCTGTTATCACAAATGAGATCCCTGGGGATTCCGAGCAGATGATATTAGAGATTTACAGTTTCTCAGATAATCAACATGTAGTGGATTATGAAGTGTTTGTTGCAATTGTCCTCTAGTGTCATTTAGTTCAAGGTAAGTTACTTTCAACCAGATATCTTGTAACAGAGGGCCAGCCACGGCGATACATCGACCCTATGGGCTCCTCTGTATTTTGCATCCATCCCCAAGAATCAAAATAGCCAGGAGCAAGGAGCCATAGAGCCATCCTCGGGTTCAGTGTGAGCTATAGCTGGGGTACTTATTCGCTTTGCAGCTAGTACACTGCGTTCACACATCATGCGCTTCGTCATCTCGCCGTCCTCTCCTCAGTTTCTACGATTGACGGCCTCCGATAGTCCCATCCTAAGCACAGGGCCTCACACCGAAGCGGCCGTTAAGGCCCTCTGATAAGACGATATTTTTCAGCAACATAAAGTTGAATGGTTGCTTCCAGCGGCGGCGACCGTCTGTCGTCGATGTGCAACGGCGGGTGCTCGTGCGCGGGCGCGGCGTACGCGCCGGTGTGCGGCGCCGACGGCGTGGTGTACTTCTCCCCGTGCCACGCGGGCTGCCGCGCGCGCTCGCTGCCGCCCACGGGCGTGGGGGCCCAGCTGTACCACCAGTGCGGCTGCGTCGCCCCCCGCCCCAACACTACGCTGCCCAGCTACAAGCTTGATGACGGTTTGTCACTTGTGTAAAACTGCCCCCCGAGGGAAGCTATTCCCAGATCTTGAAGTGAATATCTTACGAAAAAAGTATTCAATCCGGGTAATAGAGGGTCCAAGGCAGCGAAGGTTCTCGTGTTAAGATGTGCACACATATTGCTAACTTCGAGCACCACTGATCTAGCAAAGAGTTCAGTTCATTATAGCAAAGAGTTCATTCATCGACAAGCAAGTTCTAAGGCTACTGGAAGCTGATACTCCAGTTATCTTTCGAAACTTGTTCCAGGATCGAACTCCTCGATCACTTACGAAGCCATCAACAGCATCTGCAGCTCCGACTGCCCGTACCTGTGGGTGTTCGTTGGTCTGTCCTTCTGCGTCATGCTGTTCACATTCCTGGCCACCATGCCGGCATTATCGGCCACTTTAAGGTGAGTGCTGGCTTCCTCTTCTTGATACAAACATATGATGATAGACAAAAGCTCAATAAGCGTTGTGATTAGAGTATCTACAAAGCTGTTTCCACAGTGTACGTATAAGCAATGCCTTGCATGATTTTACATTGATCTTTGTCTCACCGAAAAGGTCACTCAAAGTCAACAACGTTGGTTTTGCAATGTATAATCAGCGATGCCCACATACAATCGGGTGGACTATCTGCATCATCATCAGCCGAAATACGTCCACTGCTGAACATATCCTCCCCAATGGAATGCTACTTTTTGCCATACTCAGCACGCTTGGAAGGCGGATTGGTGATCGCAGTAATGATCTTAATTACACAGAAGAGCGCTGTTGTCTGTCTCTGGTGCAACCCCTTAGTCGCCTTGACGATACCCACGGGAAGAATGGGGGTGGCCCTATTCTAAGCCGGGAACCACAGCTGACTTTCCGCATGATTCAATAAACTCTATTATGCAATTTCCAGATGCGTGCGCGAAGATCAGCGATCCTTCGCGCTGGGCATCCAGTGGATCAAAGTGCGTCTCCTGGGGACGATCCCCGCGCCGCTGCTGTTCGGGTTCCTCATCGACCTGTCGTGCTCTCTCTGGGCCAAGACCTGCGGCTCCACTGGCGCCTGTCTCCTCTACGATAACGTTAATATGAGCAGGTAAAATCGGACGCGATGTAGGAACTAGGGATGTCAGAAGAATCAGGGAACGAGTATCGGGAAATAATCACACGCTGAGATCAGCGTGGATTCTCGAATAAATAAATTGTAAGGATCCCATGTTGTTGTTAATTGACTTCTCTCTGAGTCATCGATATTGTTGCACTTTTAATAAAATGGTTGACTGGAAGGGATCCCTAAGTGGGATAAGTCCGCTTTGTACACAACTTTATTCTTTTGTTTATCTTTGTTGTTAATTTTGGTAAATAAAGCGATTCCATCTGGCCTTTATTGGCCTATGTCCAGCAGAGGACGTCTAAAGGCTGACATGATGTTGATGATGAAAGCATTTACATACATACATACACACATACGCACGCACGCACGCTCGCACGCACACACACCTACCCCCCCCCCCCCCCACATCATACATACATACACACACACACACACACAGACACACACACACACACACATATACATACATACATACATACATACATACACTTTGTAGTTCGAAGAATAATAACCGAGATACTTGCGGAGTAGGCGCTGAGGTCATTGGAATAATTAAGGGTATCATCGGGGTATGAGTGGCATTGAGTGGTCTTAAAAATCATGCTAGGGATCAAGCTGGCTCCAAAAGCTTGATTATGACAGCACAGAGAACCTTTTATCTGTCATATCCTAACAAGACTAACAATTTTTCTATTTATAATTTATTATAACATCAATGCATGTATACAACCATTACACACACGCATACACACACAAAATCTCCCCCACGCACACAAACACACACCCCATCACACACACCCACACACACAAAACCTTCACATACACATTCGCAAGCATGTTTTTTATTTGTACCTATTTGCTATTGTTATTTTACTTATAATAAAAAAAAAAATTTTGTTTACGTTATGAATAAGTTTCGCCCTTTATTGAGAGTGAGAGCCTGGTGATTTGTCATACAGGTTTCTACCTAGTACAGACACCAGTCTCTCGCAAAGGTATTTTTATTATTTTATGGTTGCTCTTGTTTTTTTTATTCTTTATCTGTAACCTTTGTGTAGAGAAAATAAAGATATATTTTATTTTATTATTTATTATTTTTATTAAGCCCAAATCTTTAAAACTTCCTGTACTTGATTCCAGGTACATGCTCGCGCTAGCTCTAGTCGGCAAGCTATGCTCTCTCCTGTTCTTCTTCCTGGCGTGGTGGTTCTACCGTCCCCCGGGAGGCAAGAGCGGAAACGCGGTCGTACCGTCCGTCGATCTGGTGGTCACCAGCGAGAAGACCAACGGTAACGGTGCCGTCGCGAACGGTGGCGTCGGAAATGGCTACTGTAACGCCGCTTTGGAGTGTAGTGACCATTTGTAGAGAACTAGGAGCTAGGAGTTAAGGCGAAGGAACTCACTAGATCAGGTAATGTTTTAGAAGTCTGGTCACGTCTCCCAGGACTTAGAGACATAAATGTAAATAAGGATTAAGTCAGTGGTTCACAATTGTTCCTGGCCTGAACTGGATTGAAGTCATTTTCTTATCTGTTTCATTTATTTATTAGTCTTTTTCGAAATTAATAATAAAGGAATTTCGAAAAAGACAAAAAATAAATGATTAATATTTTGATACTAAATCGTCGGCGTTGTACGTTACAAGAACGGTACAGTGTTGCCATGTACAACCGACATGCCAAGTTTAATTGTTAAATTCACTCTTCAGAAAAATACATTGCCTAAAATGTTTATCACGATTTTGAATCAGATTTTTTTGTGTACTTTGAAAGGGTTAGATGCCTTACGCAAAATGTGCACATCGCAATTGGGGCACTTCGCAGTTGGGGCACTACTTAAAATGACCACTTCGCAAAACGTACACATATTTTAAAGTTGTTTGAAATTCTACCAAAGTCTCTTTAAAAATCTTTTGCTTAAATACTGTATTTTTATTGTTTTGAAGTGCACATATTGCGTCAAGTGCACATTTTGCGAAGTGCTCATTCTGCGTCTAACCCCTTTGAAATAATGAATCATTGTAATGTAAGTTCTGTTGTAAATTATACTGTGATGTAGTCGTTATTAAAATTACAGATACAAGTAAGTTACATAGGTGTAACAAAATATCTGTAACGATTGTAAGGCATTTAGTAAATGCAGAATATTTCTACCATCTCCCTCGTTTGAATGGATGGACGAACAATTCGTCGTTGACGATGCTGGCCTGTATCATTTATGATAAATGTTCAGGAGTGACCAAAAACCTTTTTTTTCTCCCAATTAAGTTTAGGATTTAACTTAAAAATTAACTGTTTATTTCAATAAAACTTAATGTAACGGTAATTAAGAAACAGGATAGTGAAATATCTGTAGGTACTCAAATCATTTGTGACTTTTTATGAATTAAGTCACGTCTGTAACGTCAGCGACGAATTAGTCAAATCTTTTTTTGCGAATTCCTAATAGTTATGGAACAAAAGTGTTAACTTACAGATTACTTATGTAAACATAAGTCAGTAGACGAAACTAAATGCTACCTTCAACACGTATTTTGTTACACTGTAATAAAACTATTTATTCACAAGAACACTGAGTCAGAAAACTGCAGACTTAATAAAGTTTGTGTTTAGAAACAAATGTCCAGATTGTGCGACATTTCGATGATATTGTAAATGCTGTATTATTTATTTTAAATTATTATCTAATATAATATAATATTATATTTATTAGTACAATATTAAATGGCACAATTTATAATTATTAATTAAGGGATTTTAATGGTTTTACGTTTGCAACACAATTTTTTAGAGTTAAAGCCTAACGCAGACGACGTTTTTGTACGGTGGCGGAAGAGAAAGGTTCTACAGTTTCAAAATGCATTGCTTCAAAATGCTTGGAAAATAATGTTTGTTTGATAACAACGTTTAAATTTAAGTTTCAGCTCTGTAATATTGACAGGACGGAGTCGGTAAAATCGTTAACAAAACGAGATTTATTCAAATGTTGGCCATACTGTTTCTTGCACTACCTACATAGACTAGATAACGAACATAGCTGTTTTTTAATCTTAATATTTTACATCTGATGTTTTTTACTATAACTATACTTTTAAATACTTTATACGATATTTACTATTTTCACCGTGAAGTTATAGAACTTTTTAACTAAACTATTTAAGAAAACTTTTTGGTACTAATTTACTGTTGTTGTTTTCAAGAACTTTTCCCTGTAATTTTAGATTTTCACCAACAAAAATGGCGGTTGCCTGTAGTCTGCGTTAGGTCTTGTACACTTATGTACAGAAGTTTTTAACTTATTCGTTGAATTTTGCAAGATCTAGTTTGTAAGTGTATTTTGGTTGAAGACTGATTGTTTATTGTTGATAGTAAGTTATTTATAGTATTTAGGAATAGCTGTTTTAATGCACCAATGGATCTTCTGCCAATATGGTAACAATAATTTGGTGTATTTTATGTAGTGATTGAATTTAATATTTAATTGAATGGCTATACATAAAATAGATTCCCCGCAAGTTACTAAAGGATACTTAGGGGAACATAATTCGAAAACCTATTAGAAGTACAATGGGCCAATTTAATTTCTTATCCATAAAATCATGTTGTCCCACTTTGACACAACCTACAAGCGTCGTTTTTGTTATCATACCCAATATATTAAGATTCTGGAAAACTGATAGAGAAATTACCAATTTTCACAATCTGTCAGTTTGTAAATTTTTAGAAGAAAAGCACTGACAAATAAGACGCCCAAAAATATATATAAAGCAATATATACATTCACATCGTGCAAAAATGGGACAAAACATTTGACAGTGTCAGAAATTAAATTTGTCGAACGTACCTAGTCCGGAGTTCGCGGGATGTCAAATTTACGATCGCCCGCACTTCGATCTTTGACTACAATACTAAAAAACCGTGAAATGTATCTTTTATAACTATTACTAACACATTCCAAGTACAATTTGATAATATCAATCTGAATTTACAATTAAAACTGTAAATGTTTTTCTAATGAAAATTGTAATATAGTATTATAATGGTAATTAGGGCGATCAATTTATAAATTGTACAATTTTACAAGTATTAATTGAAATAAAATATTTCCAATTTTAATTGTTGTGTTATGATTTTTTTCTACAAGTGTACCACCATCAGAGTTAGAACTTTTTGAGGCAGGAATTACGTCCTAGGGATGTAACGTTGTACTTTATCGTCTTTTCGAGTTATCAATTATTTGTACACTACGTAACACCTCGTATCGGAGACGAAAACATTCTCACCAGCGCTCCTAGCGGCCGAAAATCGAAACATTTTCAGTACTAAAATATAGAGAAGTTCGAAAGTTACGGCAAGAGAGCTTCTAATTTTTTCCGTTAGGGGCGCACGCGTTTCTTTCGCGTCACCAGTAAGAGAATAGATCATTTGGAACTTACTGGGTCGGAGAAGTTTAAAAAATAAAAATCATATAAAATTATTCGATATACTTTAACAATAAAAATACGCATAACTTAACAAAATGTGCCTATTCAACATTTTTATATCGAAAATAATGTACTTACAATAAACGGATTAAAAGAATAGAGCTAACAATCTCACAGAGCGTTCAGATCAGAAAAATTTGACGCCTTGATTGTCATCAAATTCCATCAATTCGCACCTGCCTTTCGCCTCTAGCGACTTCAGCGCCTTTACAAGAACATTCATGTCAAGGTTGTGGAATTCTGTAAAAAAGTTTCAGCAATATATACAAAGAAGTTGACACAAAAGATTCCATGGGATCGACGTATACCTGGGGACCTATCCTAAGCTAAGAGTAGAAAGAAATATAAACAGGAATAAGCGATTTTCTAGAATCTTTTTAAAAAAAAGAATTTCCAAATACAGACTGTATCAAGTTAAAGTATGCAAGAATGCTTGCAAAACCACGTAGGGCTAGGCCGTAAATTCGGTAAAATGTGGTTTTTTTTCTAATATCTAAAAAAAGATATTTTTTTAATGAATTTTCATAATAAATTTTCAAAATTTCATCGTTTTCATAATAAATTTTCTAAATATTTCATTTTCAAAATTGCATCGTTTACTATATTGTTTTCCAAGGGACTAACTAATTTCAGCATTTGTGTTATAGAAAAAAATCTGGATATTTTTACAGTTTATTGAGTCTAGTGGTTTTTGAGTTAAAAGGGCGGGGGCAGAAAACATTGATTACATAACTGCGTTGGACATACCTTCACCGACAGTATTTTCTCCTTCCCGCAGCTCAAACAGAGTGCATACTGTGTTATTCATTCCATTACTGCATGCCCAACTGTACAGCATATTTCCCCATTCATCCAAAGAGTGCCAATACACCTCCCATACATTTTTACTCTTATCCACAGGCACCGCCTTACCACTCTTAGCCATATCTTCCAATATAGTTAATACAGACTCCTGTGATAATTTCCGACTTATTGAAGCGTTGTTAAATAGTGGGCTGTTCTGTGATTCTCTTATATCTATTGTTGATTGTTTGGTCGCTTTCATGTATTCCGCTATGAGTTGTTGCCATGCTTCTAACTGCTTAGCTCTTGTTTCCGTATGCGGCTGGATTCTGAAACAAATTATTGCAATATTATAATAACAAAGTAGAGGTTAAGGGTTGAGTAAAGTTTACTCCATAGATGTATTACTCTAGTATAATGACGCCAGTAGACGGGAAAATAGTTTTTAATTCTTACTTAATATACTAATTCAGCCGTGTGGTTTCCGGTAGAGTAGAATAGGACCACTCCAACTGCTTCCGTGGATGTCGTACAAGGCGACTAAGTGAATACATTATAAAATGTCAATTAGGCCTTCCAATCCCGCCTGGCCAGCGCGGGGAGTGTAGGCCGAATCCTTCGTTTGTCTCCGGCAGATGAGAGAGGGTTGTGCTCCTGCAGTGGAGACAAAAATAACCTGATGATGTTGACTTAATTTATTTGGCCACACAAACTTTAAAACTGCACACTTAAAAGTTGGTGCACATAAATTAATTAACTTAACAAATTGGTTTAATTTATCTCCTTGCATTAGTTATGAAAACAACTGTGTATCTTATGTCTTGCAATGCAACTCCTTGCAACTCCTTAGTCGAAGAATTGATTATTCATTATCATTTATTTGTATTAATTTTACAGCATCAAAACAATATTACATTAAATCACATGTCAAATAACATAAAAAAATATAGAATACAATGTGAAGTGTAAAAACAAAACAATATCTTATTTTTATATTTATTCTATTAGTGGTAGTATAGTGTATTGGTAATTAGTATAAATTTATCTATGTTTAATACTGTATTAATTACTTGTCATGTGTTTAATAGTGTGCTTATGTAATAGTCGCCATTTAACTGAAATCTTTCAATTTTAATCTATTTTATTATCTATTTTGTACTGATTGTAATGTGTTTAAGTGCCTAATAAATAAAAATAAAATAAACCAAAAACATAATAAGTCAAAAGTAAATAATATAGAATATTGCTATCAATAGCAATACAGTAGTTCATATAGAGTATTGTTGGGATTTCAACCCAAGAATTCCTTAACAGAAAAGTAGACCTTACACTCATTAAAACAATATACTAAGACTATTACATAATGATATGCATAAAACCAAACTGGATTAAGTCACTAAAAGTCCATCCCACAAATTATACTTACATTGTGTATTCTTCTTCAGAGATTTAACATATTGTTCATAAATATCCAGCAATTTCTTCTCAGTTTTCTTTCTTTTTGCCAAAGTCTTAGCTGATTTAGGTTCCAAATCTGTCACAGCAACTTTGAATGGAATTTTTAAATCTCCTATTTGTATTGTAGAGAATCCATCGTCAAAGTCAGATGAGAAACTTATCATTATTGAGCAATCCTTGGCTACTGCTGATATTAATGCCAGATTTTTAGAATCTGTTGCCTTCAAGAACTTTTCCTTGTCATCTTCAAGATTTAAGTTTAGATTATTTATTCTCAATTGGTCTAGTATTGAAGAAACATAGTCAATGTTTTCATCATTGTCTGTCACTTCATAATTTAAACCTACTGAGAGTTTTTGCAAACGCAACAGCTTGTAGAGGAAAGAACTATTTTCCAAATAGTTTGTTTCATTACATCCTCTTTTTTCTAAAGAAACTGTTACTCCTTTGGACTCTTTTAGAATAATATTATACTTGTTACTATTACTCAGTAGAATTTCAATGAGAAAATCCAAAAACAGACCAGTAGAGCCTCCAAAAACAGTCATGTTAGTAACAATATTATCGAAACTATTTGAACATGTTTTGTCGCTGTATATGACATGGCCATCCTTGAATAATTTGAGATTATTCTGAGGATTACTTACTAAATTCATCAATGCAACTTTCATTCTTACCCGATTCCCGGAAAACAGATCTAAAGGACAGTATTTGCTGGGTTTCTCTATCTGACCCTCATTGAGTTTCAAAAACTGTTTTAAGCAGTAATAACATTTGGAATATTTACTGAAACTGGGCGACATGAATCCCTCTTTGGGTTTTATCTCTACACAGTAGTTTGTTGTAGATTTTTGGCTTAGAATTGTGAGGTTTGATGCCCTGATGGCATACAAACATAGAGCAGACTTAAACCTTCTATGTTCAGGACGAAATTTCTCTAAATTACTCTCTAAATAACTCAGTTCAGTTGCAGTTAACTCTACCATGTCTTGAAGCTCGTTGGTACCGCTAGATAACAACGGAATCATGACCAAATTCACAAAATTAATCGAGTTGCGAACGCTTTCCATATCTCTTGGTTTACTGTCTTCCTTGATTAAACGCACCACAAACTCAGTTCCTACGACATGAAGCACAATATGCACATTTCCCTCGTTGATATACCTCCATTGTTTATCCAGTAAACCCATGTGTTAACTTGTTAACGGTGTTTAATAAAAAACAGATTTACTTACGTAAAAAAAGGAGGGAAGTTATACTGCCAAGGCCATGATATCTCTGCCATAATAATTCTGTACAATTCGGAAGTGATTTCCTGTTCAAATTAGTAATATCGGTCTTATTTATATTCTAGCGATCGTCCTTTGGCAGCTGATTCATCGAGATCAAACTAATTTTTATTCTGTCAATCAATCAAAGGCTACTAATGTCATGTCAATCGATGAAGTCGAAAGCAAAAGAACTAAGTCATACAGCCTATGTCTTCAGTAAGCTAAATGCTATACCTTCTTTTTTGTTATCATTCAACTTTATGGCAATATATAAATAAATAAGCGCCATTTTGACATTATTTGAATTCAGCCGCATCTCTCGGCATGTAAAATAAATTTTATCAAATTATATGTTGACGTATTGTTCTAATAACACAATCACAAACACATTAAAAATGCAAATTCAATACGACTATACTACTGTTAGCATTCTCATCATAGCATTCGTAAGAAAATTTCGATTAAAATGTTTTCTAATTCTTTTATTTTTTTTTTCATCTTCATTTCTTTACTGTGCTCCATTTTTCAAATATTTTAGGGTATCATTGCCGAAGGTGATTGCAAAAATAAACCAATAGCCAATCCCAAAACCAATAACAGGACCAAAAGCAATGAAAACAATCTCAAGATAATATCCTTATCCGAAGGTTTGGATTGTTTAACTATTTATATAACTAAATGTACAATCATTAAAACAATATACTAAGACTATTACATAATGATATGCATAAAACCAAACTGGATTAAAGTCACTAAAAGTCCATCCCACAAATTATACTTACATTGTGTATTCTTCTTCAGAGATTTAACATATTGTTCATAAATATCCAGCAATTTCTTCTCAGTTTTCTTTCTTTTTGCCAAAGTCTTAGCTGATTTAGGTTCCAAATCTGTCACAGCAACTTTGAATGGAATTTTTAAATCTCCTATTTGTATTGTAGAGAATCCATCGTCAAAGTCAGATGAGAAACTTATCATTATTGAGCAATCCTTGGCTACTGCTGTAGAGGAAAGAACTATAGTATATTTGCTCATTCAGGAATCGAACCCATTACGCAGCATGTACATGTTTACTTACTAACTTTTGATTTTTTTTTCTCCAGAGCTCAAGTCTGATTTTCCATTGGATTTCGTCACCGTATTTAACGACGCCAGTGACGTGTTCAGGAAGGTGGTTGGCAAGATAGTCTCTAAAAAACGGCTTATCGGCCTAGACTCTGGGTGGTATTGGTGATCAGATCAAAAATAAATTAAATCAGAAATTACTAAAAGAATGTATTTCTTTATAAATATACGGATATTAGCAGACATTTTGCGCCAATTTGTAGCTTTAATGAAGCTGACATTAGGTTTCGAATTAGGTCCAATCACTGACTTCTCACTGACCACTCTCAGATTTACATTATTTGCAATTCAGTTCTACCATCTTTAAGTTCCATAACATCAGAAGCCCCTATGGGTACATCCAATTCGGGTGACATGTAAAATACCTCTTCAACATCATCATCAGGGATACAATCATCAAGGATGGGATTATCATTGATGGGATCATTCTGAGGGACATGCAGTCTGCTGTTCGGATTGCTGTGTCTCTTTTTGTGGTCATACAAAGAACTTAATGTATGGAATTTATTATGGCATATACTACACTCTATCCCTGCCTCCATATGATGTCTCCGTATATGCTCAGCTCGGCGCGATGACCACTGGAACTTGAGACCACAGTATTTACACTCATAAGGCTGTTCACCTGTGTGGCAACGTATGTGGTACAACAGAGAATATCTGTTTGTATACTTCTTGCCACATTCACTGCATACCATACTAGCGTGGCAGTCATACTTGTGCTGTTTCAACAGAGATTCTGAGCCGTAACTCCTAGGGCACTCAGAACACTTAAGAACTTTTGGTGAATGCTGACTGTAGTAATGCTTTTTAAAATTAAATGATTTTGTAAAGATGCTAAAACACACTTTACATTGGTATTTGGTTGGACAGTTTTTTTCTCTAATAATATCACAAATATCTAGTAATATTCCACCATCCAGGCTGTGCTTTTCTTTCCTCTCCTTCGGCACTTTTCTTCGTAGATGTTTACCTTGAGCAATGTATCGGAATCTTTGTAATACAGACTTAGTGTTCGTGAATGACGATTTACTGTCATAATACTGTTGACAGGTGAAATCCTTAGTATTGATGGACACAAATAGTGATTTGAAAGTATCTAGATTGTCTGTAGTGTCTTCAAAACAATAGTTGAACGTATCCACGATATTGGTTAGGTGCTCCAAATTTTCCTTGCACATTTTGATGAACTTGTAGCTATTAAGTACTGTTTTTGTACAATCGTCACATACAGAATCTTCTGTTGTTATGTTTGCTGAAAACTAGAGAAAAGGAACATTAGATTTCTTATCTGTGTGAATGTGAGGTCCCTAAAACTTATTACGAATAGAACAGGAAAGTGAGGTTGGTTACTTACTTGAGCGCCTAAAACAAATGTTAATATCTTAGACATTTCCTCAATTTCTACAGTGCTCCCAGAACCTACGACCACCTGATCCTGAGTGTGCACAGCATCTTTTCCAATAGTTTTGAAACAAAGGCGACAGAAATCATTCCTATTAGACAATATTTTGGAAACGACGCTGCTTGGAGGTGCCATTCTCGATAGTCCTTTTTGTATGATTTCTGTCCTGTGATAATCTAATACATATAATGCTATTCGTTATTGTGAATCAGCAATACAAGCAATTCCCATAATTCTTGTAGAATTCTGTGCCATTAAATAATTGTCAATCAGTCAACCACTTTGACGTTAACTGACATTAATGCTTACGGGTAGGTACTCTATGCTTATGAACAAAATGATGCGTGCATCACCACCGCCACCTATTGCTTGTTTGTCATATGTTTATATAATTAAAGAACATTTCACAATAAAAATAAGGGACGCAAAGATTATCACCGCGCTCCTAGCGACTGAAAATCTAATTAGTTTAATGTAACTAATTTTCATAGAGCTTTGTGACGTAATGAATATTTTTCTCGTCTATTTAAAATGTTATATTTATTCTATTTAATAATATTGACACAGCAAGCTCGACAGCAGCAGTTAAATTATTAAAATTGATATGTTTATCACATATATGGTGCAATTTGGATTAAAATTGATTGAAATGAGGTGATCCTCATTATGTGGTTGATACCACATAAGGTTTTTTAATTATGGCGTATACTCTATACATTGCAGAAAATTTTAATTTTAAAATTATTAAAATCCATTAAGAAATGACTGAATAATTCAATTTTATTTAACGCAACTTTTCAGAACGCGCTGTTATTATGTCGACGTTACTTATTGATATGTTACTTACTTTTTTACTGATTTACTTACTGATATTGACTTATTTATTATATAATATTCTCGTCCTCTTGCCCGGAGTTGATTCTCCGCTCTTTGACGCGCGTGTTTTAGTTATGGCAGATTACGTTTTAGTATGCTGCGCACACTTCTTCCCGCCACACCACGGATGGTGTTTCTTTCGCTCACTTCCGTTTTTGGAACTATTGCACTGAAATTGCTGTATCATCGTAATTTTTGATCCGATTTAAATAATTTTTTTATACTACCTATTTATTTGACTTTTTTGGTGCTAAAAATCTGCATACTTAACAATAAACGCAAAGTTGCTTTTTTTTTGTTAAGTATGCAGAGCGCCCTCCTGCAATGGGGATCAGAGAAGACGCTAGCTGGTATAGGTATACTATTTTGGCTCTTTCTATACCATCACTATAATATTTTATCTGTGCCGTGACTGAGTGATTGATTGACTGGCTGATTTGTTGTTTTGACGTATCAAGCAACCAAGCTTAGGTTATTTGGTTTTTTCTCGAAAGAAATCGTAAAACTTCAATTTTTAACAACTGTTGATATGATATATTCATCGAATTAGTAAACTAGATTAATTAGTGCAATGATTACACTTAATAGGAAGTTGAAAAAAGAGCCGAAGGAGCCTACTAACGGGGTTATAATTGAACCTGCTAGAAGAATTTCTGTGAGAGACAAGTTACTGGTGAAAGAAGTGCAAGAGATGCATGAGAACCTTCCAGCGACGTGCAGTGCTAGTTTTGAGGACCCAAATGTGTTGAGTGAGTTCACCTTGACCGTGACTCCAGACGAGGGTTACTGGCAGGGAGGCAAGTTCAAGTTTAGCGTTTTTGTTACCGAAGACTATAATATGGCTGTGAGTATCGTAGCTCCCAGTGTTTTTAACATATAGGGAATATTATAAAACTGGGTTTTACCCGCCGGTTTTAAAGTTTTAACTTCCTATACAAAATGTGCGCGGGCGCCGAAAATGCAACAACAAAAATAAAACCAAAGCACTTAACCAATACCACTTAACCCTACCTGATAAAGCATTTACTTTTTTTTTTATGATTTAAAAATCAAAATTACTGGACTGATCATTTTTTATTATGTAATATTCACATTCAGTCTCTATGTATGCAAGTACATCTTAATCCCATTTGCATAGGGGATTGGGGTTACAATGACATCTTGTACCACCTAAAAAACTAGCTATGGTGGCAGACCCCTGCAACCACTGCAAAGTTCTGATTGTACTCAATTCACAAATATTTATAGTAATTAAGTTATTTTGAATGTAGGTCATTCCATCTTAAGTAACACTTATAAGATTATGTCGTATGACCCAATAGAGACTTCAACATACAGCTTTTAAGGTCGACCGATATCTGAAATTGTTTTTGAGTAGGACCCACAGATGTAGGTTTTTATATAATACTACCCCATATGCAAGTTGGGGTGGATAGTTAATATTTGTATAAAATCTTAATTATATTTTTCAGCCACCTAAAGTAAAATGTTTAACAAGACTATGGCATCCAAATATTAATGAAGATGGAGACATATGCTTATCATTACTAAGGCAAACCTCCATCGATGAGCATGGATGGGCACCCACTCGGAGACTCAAAGATGTTGTCTGGGGACTGAATTCATTATTTACTGTAAGTAATGTTTATTATTACAACTGGAGAAAATACCCTGGTTGCACCAACAATAGTCAAGTAATAGTAAGTTACATCAGTGTTACTGTCGTCACTTTAGGTTTTTTTTTTTTTTTTTTTTTTTTTACTTTAGGTATAAAAATATACTTATGCGGTGCAGCCACGATTGCCAGGGCCAGTCAGGTATCGTGGGGTGGCCTATGTGAGTAAAGTACAGCGCCCCTCCACAATATGAAAGCCTATGTACCAGCCCTAGGCGAATAGCGTATGACTGTTAATGTTGCGTGATTTAGTTATTCAGCGTAACATTGACTTTCTTCCATGCTCGTAGGATTCAATTTATATGCATGGAATATTGTAGATAAGTTTTGAGAAATTGAACCAGCTTTCTTAGGGACTACTTGTACTATATAATTTAATTCTGTGCTGTCGATCATGGCCAATGTCAACAAGTACACTAAACTTACAACCAAGCCATAAGGCGAACAAGTGGTTGAATTATAAATAATAATCCCAACTCATTAATAGTACATGAATATTGTTTGTCCACTTGTTTAATCATAATTAACCAACATATTTATGTCTAAGTAGTGTAGAAGAAATGTCTTTAGTTACATCTTAACTTAATATATTGGTCTAAATTAATTGAATTTGCTTTTATGGATTATTTTATTTTGGTTAATCTAATAGCTATTTAAGCCGCTGGCAGTAACTGGATGAGAAGAACCGAGAATCGGGTTCAGTGGCGCACCTTGGAAGAGGTCTATGTCCAACAGTGGACTCTTTCGGGCTGATGATGATGATGATGAATAGCTATTTTACTTAATATGCTCAATATTAATCGTATTTGACTGTGCTTAAGCTATTTTTTAAAATGTGATTTATTTTTTAACACGTATGAGTTTTATTTATTTGTTTAGACTGTATTTAATGTATTATCTAATGTATAATTATAAATCTGGAATTGAAAGGTCTTGTAATCTAAAATATTAAATAAAATAAAAAAATAAAATAAAAAATAAATATTCTACAGAGTATGTATAGATCTTACAATTCACGATGGCATGATCTTATCCTTCTCTAAATCGCTTACATTTCATTGTATGTATGTGTTATATTGTTACTGTGTTAGTTCTATCGTTATTCATCAATGTGTGCATATGTACACTAACATACTGAGATTCTGATTAGCTGCCCCCGTCCCGAACTCATCCCTCGCGAAAAGCCAAAGTCGCTGGGCGTGGTGAACTGTACAGTGTAAGTATACTAAAACCGAATCATGTTTCTGATTTCAGGATCTCTTAAATTTCGAAGACCCTCTAAACATTGAAGCTGCAGAAATGTACAAACAGAATAAAACAGAGTTCCAAACTAGAGTCCAGGAGTACATCGCCAAGTCCAAGAGCAAGAGATGAAACTTGTGATATGCAGCTAAGTCATTTGCAAATAAAATACTTTGTACGTTTTCACAATGAGGATCAACCGCATAAGATTATTGATTTTAATTAGTATGACATATGCGCTATATATTGCAGGTTTAATTTTTTAAATTATTAAAATCCTTTAAGAAATGACGAAGTTATTAAAGTTTATTTAACGCGACTTTTTCAAAACGCGCGCGCTTTTTATGTCGAATGCACTTGTTACCATGTTCTCGCTCTCTCGCGCGGATTTCATTCCCCGCTGTGTGCCGCGCGTGTTTTGTTTACGGCAGACTGCGCTAGTGTGTCTTCCCGCGACGCTTTTAACTTTAGTGTATCAATATAGTTTATTAATAATACATAATACAATACAGTTAGAAGGCCCGGAAAACGAACGAAAGACCGACGCAGGCGGCGGGGGCCGTCTCTTGTCTCTGTATAACATGATATTTTATATTTCCTGTGTAATAAGTTGCTGTATCTTCGTCATTTTTGATCCGAATTAAATATATTTTCATACTATTTAATGGTTATTATAGCGCATTAAATATCTGCATGCTTCACAAAAATGTGACTGATCTTCATTAAAAATATGTTCTAGGGACAGTTGTATGTAATACTCTTAAAAGCTGATGGATGATATAATATTATTGTATAAAAAAATAATTAAGTGCGTCATTATTTGTCAGTGCCATTTTAATGCGTAAACAACAGTTGGTGCACATAGTTCAATTCAATTACTGTTTATTGCACGATAAAAAAATACACAGATATGTCTATTGTGTATCGTACAGTTCACGACGGTACGCCTTCCACTCCTCTAAATCGCGTATTGTATGCGTTATTATAACGCAGAAACTAAACGCCAGAAAACTTACTAGCAGATACTTAAAGCAGATACTTACTACTAAATATTATTACGTAAAGAAGCGCCACTCCTCGACCTCCCCCCCCACCCCACCCCCCACCCCAGCATGCCCCGCTACTTTTCGCGGGGGTGAGCGCGGGACGCGGGGAGACCTACCGGAACATCAGTATATTATATCATCAGCCTATATACGTCCACTGCTGGACATAAGCCTCCCCAACAGAATGCCACATATGGTGAGCTGTCTATTGGGGGATTTGTCATAATCACCCCGCTTGGCAGACGGATTGGCGATCGCAGTAATGATCTTAATGTACACAGGAGAACGCTGCTGCCCGTCTCTGCAATCCCTTAGTCGCCTTGACGACACCCACGGGAAGGGGTGGCCCTATTCTAAGCCGGGAATCACGGTTGATGCTTAGTGCGAAATAATAGAAGTAACACAGTAACAATGAAATGTAAGCGATTTAGATAAATAGTACGGCGTGCCCTTCTGAACTGAACGATCTATAAACCCGCACGGCACTCTGAAAATAAGGGTCACAATCGTTTGATCTTCCCAAAGCATCGCGCCATGTGAACTGGCCGGAAAATGTCTTGAGACTATTTTGTAGTTACTTTTCAATGCCAAAAAAGCTTCCATCATAGGTGTAAATTATAAATTTGTTCGGTAGAAAGGTTTCAAAGAAAAATGTCTGCCTACACTAACGCTGCCCTGCACAAGCTTACTGCTAGGAGGCAGTTTGTATCGAGACCGTTGGTGGTTTTTTTACATACGTTCATGGTTTTTACCCATAGAACCTCTAAACCGCCAATTGGGCGAAAATCGACACCTATCACGCAAAACAGAAGGACAGAGCGATTTTTTTGTTTTAATACACGATTAGATTATATATATATTTTTATCGTAAAGAAACCTTAAGAGTCCCCGCAGACTGCAAACTTTATATCGGCCGATAATTTAGTCAGGCTCTTAAACAGTATAAAGATGTATGCAAGTGCGCACACTATGACGATTTGTTGGCCCAGTGTGCGCACTAGCAGCTCAATCCGAAACATTACATTTGTTAAGTGTCCAGATTGGCGCTTTAGCGGTTTACCTTACCTCTGTCGATGATTAATTCATCATCATCAGGTTATTTCTGTCTCCACTGCAGGAGCACAACCCTCTCTCATCTGCCGGAGACAGACGGAGGATTTGGCCTACACTCCCCGCGCTGGCCAGACGGGTTGGGGAGGCCTGATTGATATTTTATAATGTATTTTACGATGATTAATTAATTATTCTTTATAAGAGGCACGCGGCAGTCCACTAGTGTGGGCAGACCTTGAACATGTGTAGGTTAAGCAGCGTCTCTTGCGCTTGTTTTTTCGAAACATTAAATATAACATATATACATATACTTGTCTAATCCCAAACTAGGCTTTTCTCATGTGCTGTAGGACTTATAGAAGCATAGGACAATTCACAAATATAACATCTCGACCGGGACCAACTTGGCAAAACATTTTGTGTATACAAAGATTTCTATGTACTACTAGATGGAGCGTTCCAAACAATCGCTGTGTTCCACGCAACTGTGGCTCCCGGAGCCGCAACTCGGTTACATTCAGAATGAAACTTGTGCAGTTACTACGCAGAACATTTAATTATTTACTAACTATTGAGGCTATACCCGTAACTTCAGTATTTAGTAATCCCGGAGCCACAGTTGCGTGGAACAGAGCGATTGTTTGGAACGCTCCATCTAGTAGTACATAGAGATCGTTGTGTGTATATCAACATGAGTTCTGAAAATTTGCGAGTTAGACTGTACTGTTCGGAGTTGTATTGTCCGCTTTTTCCGTATCTCTGAAACCGTTTAAAACCGTAGACAGGTGTGTAGGCCACGCCCCTTTGATTTGATGTTTCTGTTTAATGTTTCGAAAAAACAAGCGCAGGAGACGCGGCTTTAAAATATCTAAAAGGTTTTTTTATTTTAATAATATATATGTTTTGCTCAAACTGTTGCTTAGAAGCTGCTAAAATAGACCAACAACAGTAATTTAAGCTGTTAAATATGCAATAAATCATTTTAATGTACACAATATAATGTTATGGTAATATGTTTCTCAAGTTTATAAGGTTTATAAATAAAATAAAATTACAATTTTAGCAAATTAATGCCCTTTTATTAAATTCCTTAATACTGGAGCATCAAGTACCAATTAGTAGGTATATAAATAATAAATAAATGGTAAAAAGTGTATACAATAAATAATAAATAAAATAACAATTATTTAATAACAAAATTTTCGTAATAAAATTTGCATTATGACTAGAATTTCGTAAGATTATACAAAATGTACAATAATGATAAGTTTTTATGAAGTAATGGGTTACGCTTTGGTTTATGATGATTTGATGAAGTAGTTGACACTTGGAACCGGTACCATGATAGCTAAAGTGAATGTTTTTTTTAAAATTAATGTTTAACGGAAACTTATTATAATGGAACATTCATTCAATGAAATTTCAATTAATTCTTTTTTTCACTCTTAATTTTTCACACAAGCGAAGTTATTCTATAGTTTTGTAATAAACTCCTTAGACATTCAAGAATTTTCAACCATATGCGTACTTATGTGTGTTATTGATTGATTGATCATATTGATCAAGATATGCTTGATCCTAGGATCAAGATAAAGAATTTTCAACCATATGCGTACTTATGTGTGTGATTGATTGATTGATCATATTGATCAAGATATGCTTGATCCTAGGATCAAGATATACCGCCCCGTCAAATTGACATCCTAAAATATTAGAACCTATTTCTTCCCCTTTTTGCAATTTTCTCATCCATAATTTCTGCTGATTTATAAAATTGGCTGTCTCGGTTCCAAGTGTGTATAATGGAGTTATAATATTATTCACATAGCATGGTGCGAGACGTTTGCTAGTTTTAGCTAGCAGTTTACTATTAAAGTACAATTGATAAAGATTGCGTTACATCCTACCGTCAAAACATCCAAGTGACAAAATGACCAAAAAATACAACAACATGGCAACACTCTGACGTTTTGACATATGGAATTTTTGACACTTGGGAGTTCTGACAGTTGGACGTAACGCCCACAAACAGAACTCGCGTCTTCTGAAAACGTTAGTACCTGACTCACAATGCTATGTGAAAGCTAACAGAGGCTTAGTGGCTAGAGAAGGTGGTGAGTAGTTCTTCCTGGATGCTGTTGGAGCGCATGAGGTGCCTGGCGGAGACCTGGCCGAAGGCCGCGGACACCGTGTCGGCCTGAGACGCCTCGCGCGCCTTGCGCTCGTGGTACTCGTCGGAGAATTCCTGAAGACAACCATAGCTGTTAACAACGAGTCTTTCGCGTCCAATTACTCGATTTTCTTTTTCGATTCTCGTTAACGCAGATGAGTTCTGGAGTGGGGACAGCGGGCCAGCACCGACGACCTGGGGAAGGTGGCCGGAATCGGCTGGATGCGGAGAGCAGAGGACCGGGTGTGGTGGCGTTTATTGGGGGAGGCCTATGTCCAGCAGTGGATGTCTCAGGGCTGATATGAAGTTACCTTCAGTCTGTTTCCGAGGAACACCGCGCGCTCTCTCTTCTTGTTCATGAAGTCGCTGTGCGTGAGCCAGCGGTGGTCGTAGCACTCCTCGGCCGACGGCCGCTTCAGGGGCACCTTCTTGAATAGGAACATCAGGAACCGGGTCGCCTCCTGCAACGGATAGAGGGCATCCGTCAGTTTTGTCTTTCAGGTGATAATATTGTGAAAAATATGCTGGCCAAATAATTAGGTGAAACAAAATTGTAATGCTTGTGCTTGTAATTTTTAAAATATTAGTGGAGTGAAAATAAATGTTACTTATTTTTCTTATCAATCTGGTAAATACCAACCATTAATAAACTATTTAAAAAAGTGTTTAAAAAGCGATAGAAAAAAGACTGACGCGTCCCTATGACATTTCAATGGTTTTTGTTAGGTTAGGTTAGGTTTGGGGGGGGAGCCTTCAGCCGTCCACCAGATGGATCCCGATGCACCCAGCAGCACGGGGTGGCCTTGTGCTGCTGCAGGGGGGGGCGCGCGTAAATCTCCCCCCGAAGTGGGCCGCCGAGGTGAGTGCGGCGAAGCGCCAAGAGAGGGTCACCGGAAGCCGGAGTACCGAACCCGGAGTCCCTCTCAAGTGCGCCGAGGATGGCCACCATGGGGTTTTAGTCGGTGCAAACCCGACATAACCCATCCGTCCCCCCGAGACGTGTGGGCGTGCGTTAGGCATTACCCCATGGAAAAAAAGGGGAAAGTAAAATACATGATGGTAAAGGAATATGTTATAATGAATAAATAATTGTATTTACTCATGAGAGTTAAAACTGAACGACATCACGTGTAACTACACGGAAAACGTACTGGTTATTCTATAGAATCATGTAGAAATGTCAGTAAAAAGTTTTACTATGAGATTCCGCGCCCTGATGATCACTGCCATTATTATTGCTCATAATAAAGTCTGTCCTGTACCTGCGTGATCTCCTTGTAGAGATGCTCGAAGCGGTACCGCACGAAGGAGATGTTCTGCTTGGTCTCGGCGTCGTCGGCGCCGCGGAAGGGCGACGTGCCCGACAGCATTATGTAGGTGAGCACGCCCAGCGACCAGATGTCGGTTTGAGGGTACGCCGGCTCGTCGTTTATTATCTCCGGAGCTGACAAACAAGTTTATGTGATTATTTTCACAATTTCGACGCAAAACATTCGATCACCAGTCCGCCTGCCGAGCGTTGTGATCATGGCAAATGGACAGTCTACCAAAAGACTTTTATCATCTTGGCAGAATTTACGCACGTTACAAAATGGCGGAAATAAAAAAAAACAACGCCCAGTAAAGTATCATACTGCAGTGGAATTTTTTTAGGAACAGTCCTAAGTGAATGACCTAAGCACAACTTATAAATTGTAGGTCACTTGACTTGTGCTGACAGAATACCAGCGCCAGCCTGTTTGTTGGTGCGACCCATACCTAGATTATTTTTCAATTGTAGTTTGTTAATCTATTCTGTATTAGCAGTTCCCGCGGCTCCGCTCGCGTGGACTACAGAATCCGCTCCCGTTCCCACTCTCGCTCCCTATCCTACTTCCACTCAGACTCTCAATCCCAATCCCGATCCCACGCCTACGCTCACGACCAACCGCCACCCCCACCCCCAGATATAGTAGTAGCTATGAATAAATGACCTATTCTATTCTATTAAGGTGGAAATACGCGTTTTGAAGCTTTTTGAAATGTTCAAATTAGTTCCCGGGACACACGCAGATGGCGTTTTAAATCGGTAGGTGCAAGAAATTATCTGTCAGTTGTTTCCCAGTCCAGTGTAATATAGAGACCAGTAGCCTCTTCCCAAAAGTACAACAGCCTTGCTCACCTTTGTACTCCAACTCCCCGACCTGCGGCACGCTGGTGCCCAGCTTGGTGACCTTGTGCGCCGACCCGAAGTCCACCAGCTTCACCTGTATGGAGCGCACCGACGCCATCACCACGTTGTCCGGCTGCAGGTCCAGGTGGCAGTATCCTCGCCAGTGCAGGTACTGCAGCCCGTCCAGGACCTGCGTCACGATGGTCGCCACCATCTGCTCGGTGTAGTCGTGCCGACTCGATAGGTACGTCAGTATGTCGGCGCCCTGAAGTTTCTCCAGGATTAACGCGGCTATCGGAGTCCCCGGCGCCTGGAATGCTGCTAACAGGTTAGATATCCTCTCGTGCCGGAGCCTTCTCAAGCATTCGAATTCCCTCTGAATTGGAACTTCCGTTTCCGATCGGTTTTCTAGAATTTTCGACACGATTACGCTGTCGTTAGTTTTGTCTACGCCTTTCACTACTATGCAGAATTTGCCTCGCCACAGCTCGGATATGAAACTGTAGCGTTCTGTAAAGGCGTCTGACGAGTCCCAGTCGATAGGGCTATTTTCTATGTTATAATTCAATTTAGGCCTTTCCTCGTCGAAGACGACATCCTGTCCGGATTCAGTCATTTGTTGGAGATGCCTCATCGCTTTGGTTACTTCAATTTTGGACGCTCCGGACGGCTTCGTCTTTACCAAGTGAGTTGGTATTCCTTTATCGCTCCATCCGATCCTATTACGAGATGATAGCCTGAACTGATAGCTGGTGTCAGGCTGTAAGTTTCTGACGACAAAGAATTCGTGGTCAATGTTGTTTGCCACGTCCTTCCATTCGACGCTGTCGCCTTCCTTGTACTGCAAATTGTAGCAGACCACTGGGGAGTTGCCGTCATACTTCGGCTGCTTCCATCTCAGTAGCACTTCTGAATCTGACACATCCGCTGCCGTTGGACTGTCCGGAGCATCAGGGTTGGTGGCTTCGACGATTCTCGTCCTGGCGACGGTCTGTCCCATTTTGTTTCTAGCGACAACTTTGTAGAAGCCTATGTCGTGGTGCATCGCCGGTTCGAATTTTAGCGTAGATCTGCCTTCGTCGTCTTCGATGATCTTGATTCTTTGTCCCTCAGCAATGACCATGTCGTTTTTGAACCATTGTATAGCAGGTTTGGGGTCTCCGACGGCGTAGCAGGATAACTGGGCTGGTTCTCCCTCCCTCACGGGGAGGAGCTGAGGCTTTTCTCTCAAGAAGGGCAGCTGTCCGTCTTTCTTGGACTCCATGAAGGCCTGGGCCTCTGCGTAGCTGTCGAGCCTGGTCCCGAGCTCGTGCCGCAGCCGGCGGATGGTGTAGCTCTCGGTGCCGTAGTTGTTGATGCGGTCGCGTTGCTCGTCGTCGATCTCCTCGTCCATTATATCCGTGAAGCGCCTCCGCTCGCGGATGATCGGCGTCTGTTAGACAAATACAATTAATTTGAAATGTGTTGTTCCTCTATTGCACTGACACATCTATATGTATCACAGCCAGTACTAAGCCTGGGGTCATACGTGTCTCGTCACAGCCAGTACTAACCCTGGGGTCACACTTGACACAGCCAGTTAGTTACTGGTTGTGACAAGTGTGACCCCAAGGTCAACTGTCATCGTGGTTCACTTCACGTCGCATCGACCTCTCACTGTGGCCAAGCCACCCTTAGCCTACAGACTTTGTCCGACGGTCGCCTGAGGCTGGGCGACTGGCAGTGAGAAAATCCACTTCATAATTGCCTATACCTCCCCACTTCCGTCTGTTGTCTTAGGTCTCACGGCGACAGACTTCCCGCACTTATTTATACATTTATAATGTTAGGATATGGCTGTAGGAACGATAGGTTGTTAGGGAACCTAGGGTCTGAGGCTTACAGTTACTTCCTCTCACTCATACACAATAGCCTGTCTAGTTGATAGTATCGAGACATTGACTCACAGACAACAATAAACCAAGTCTAGCAGGCTACTGTACATAATGGTAACCCTAGGGTCGTTATGCGACGTGTACTCCTCACCCGTGGGTCGTAGGTGTCGTTGATGTTGAGGTTGTAGGCGGGCGAGCGGTGGCACGCCACCTTCATGTACTCGCGCAGGCGCACCGGGAACTGCGTGTCGCGCAGCTGGAGCAAGTACGTGTCGGGGCCGTTCTGGTAGCTGTAACACATATATCAATTCAGTTTCTCGGCGCCGCCCATGGCACTCGTCCCAGACTGGATATGCCTCTGCCGATAGAATTTACCCGCCCGCAAAGGTGTATCTAATACCTTATAATAATGTCCATAATTAATATGTCCGTTAAGTTTAACCAAACGAACTACGTGTTAGTTTGTGGCCACTAGGTCCTTCAAAGTCTCGGTGAGTCAAGGACATAGATTATCTGCACATTACATCTAAATGTAGACTAAACAATAGGCTTGGTCGTTAAACTCAAGTGTCAGTGGTCGTCGGTTCGATCGCACTAAAGAGAAACAACTTTGCACAATTTTTACAGTTTTTGTGAATTGTTTTAACCTTGAATTAGTCAAGGTTAAAACAATTCACAAAAACTGTACAAATGGTGCAAAGTTGTCGGCATGGAGAAAATCCTAGTTTGGAAATATACAATGTACAACAAGAAAGAGAGTAATTTGTTCTAAGGAACCATGACGTCGATTTTAGAGATAAGAAAAAGTGCATTCATATATATTCAGAATAACTCTGGAATCTAACCCGGACATTAAAAAAAACTGATTTTATTAAAAAAATTTAAACAGTTTTTTTTTTGTGTAAATTTATAGTATCTTCTTTTGGAATTTTTTTTTTGTTTATTTTTTTTTAAGTAAGGGCTCCACAAAATAAATGAAACTAGTGTACTAACTGGCTCTCTGACTTGGCGGAGACCTCCCAGTCGGGGTGGTCCCACTGCTTGAACTTGAGGTCCCACGCGGCCGGAGCGCGCTCGTGGGATGACCGGTCCGGAGTACCTGGGGATGTGACATTTCTTTCATTTACACAACATATAGATGGAAATGATTTATAACAAAACACATTAAAATGAGTACATATAAATCATCATCAACATCATGTCAGCCTTTAGACGTCCACTGCTGGACATAGGCCTTCCCCAATGAACGCCACCACACCTGGTCCTCCGCCCTCCGCATCCAGCCGCTTCCGGCCACCTTTAGGTCGTCGGTCCATCTGGCGGCCGGGCGTCCCACCCTGCGCGTGCCAATCCGTGGTCTCCACTCCAGAACTCGTCTGCCCCAACGGCCGTCGGTTCTGCGACAGATGTGGCCCGCCCACTGCCACTTCAGCCTGCTAATCCTTTCGGCTATGTCGATCACTTTCGTTCTTCGTCGGATCTCTTCATTACGAATCATATCCTTCAAAGATACGCCAAGCATAGCCCTCTCCATAGCTCGCTGAGCGACTTGAAACTTGTGGATCAGGCCCACTGTCAGTCTCCACGTTTCTGCACCGTAGGTCATGACAGGCAGGACGCACTGATTAAAGACTTTTGTCTTTAAGCATTTAAGCAAACATAAATAATAAAAATAACAAAAGAGAGCATATTTTCAAATAAAATAATAAAAAAGTGATAAAATATGATCCTATTGATGAAAAATCATGCCAGCTTATCCAAATAGTAAATAATTACCCTCGGGCGTGTAGATCTCTCCCGGCGGGTAGACCATCTTGGAGGGGTGCTCGAAGGCGCCGCTTAGCGGCCGCCGACGGAACCAGTTGCGGCACTGGGCGTTGCTCGTCCAGTCCCTGTGATAACAGTTATGTCACATATGCTATTGAGGAGTCTGTAAAGCGAAGTTACTTACAAATGGTGCCGTGACCATAATGGCTCATTTTTAGGCAATTTTAAAAACTACTAGTACATAGTCGTGACACAAATATGTTCGCGGAAGTGCGAGTAGACTGCTTCTACGTAACCATGCGCAAGAGATGCTCGTCCCTGGTGCGCCAATAGCATCCTGAATATGATCGCGAGCAGGCTGGACTGCAAGTACGTGAATCATTGCTGTGCCATATTGAATGTGTTGGCGCGGAAGTGTTTCACGTACCGAACAAAAATTAATTTATTTAAATGTTTTTATATTTTTACTAACATAGTATTAAGTCATACTAACAAAGTGAGCCCCGGTTGCTTAAATAAATAATTTGTCTATTCTATTCTAAATATATCACATTTGCTATTATTAAATAAAAAGTGTGGTAGGTACAAATGGTGCCGTGACCAGGATATATAAACACTTAAGTTTTTATCCTCGTCACAACACCGGCGTTAAGAGTGATGTTTTGATGATTTTGATGTTAACAAGGAAAACAAGGAAATAAAACCATAAACGAGCAAGACTTGAACCTGTAACCGACTTGTCCGGCGTCAACTGATAATTACGCTGAATTTTTTGATGTTGTGGATATTTTTTTCTTTTATTGGGAACGTATAATGCCTTTAATGGCGAATCTTGGTAATTTTATAATGTTTGTGTGTGTTCACTAAGCATGGAATTAATGTTGATTAAATCAACTCACCTGTACAGGTTGTAGTAATTTCGCAACCTATCCGTCGTGATTAGATACTCGTCCTGATATATCTTGTCAGCCAAATTCAACCAGGGATGCGACAGGGCGACGTTCACGTCCATACGTTCTAGCCAGTTGAACTTCAGCAACTTAGAGATGAAGTCCCTCGACTCAGTACTGAGTCGCGACCACCATTCCTCATCATGCCACTCCCATTTCCCCTCCCGGATCTTAGTGAGGGTTTCCCGGTCGTGGATTCCTCGGAAGGGTGAATGTCCGCTGAGGAGGATGTAGGTGATGATGCCGACGCTCCACATGTCTGCGCCGAAGCTGACGCCCTCGCCGCTGGCCACCTCGGGCGCGACGAACTCGGGCATGCCGTAGTCTAGTGTCGCGTGCTTGTTGAACTGGATGCGGCGCGAGAGGCCGAAGTCGCAGATCTTGAGCTCGTCGCTGCCAGCGTGTGAGAGGAGGAGCTCACCGATCTGTGGGGCAGCATTTAATGTTGTATTATCAAGCAGAATTATGCCACTATAATATCTCTCTATGGACTTTATTATAATTTTCTCCGAGACCCTTTAAATAATAAATAAAAAGCCTTTTATGCGTCAAAGTGAATCTGAACGAGTTTGCGGCTCTTGCGTGGAACAGAGCGATTGTTTGGAACGCCCCATCTAGTAGTGATCGTTATTCGCCATGACTCACCGTAAGACCGAGATGTGCGACGCTGTTGTCGTGCATATACTTGAGTCCCCTGAGCAGCTGCCTCACGTAGCCGGCCACCTCGCGCTCGCTGTACCCCTGGCTCCGCAGCAGCCGGTCCCGCACCAGCTCCCCGCCCGCGGCCAGCTCCGTCACCAGCGCCAGGGTGTGCTCGTGCTCGAAGGCGTCGTGCAGCCGGATCAGGTGGCGGTCGTTGAGGAGGTTCATGATGTCCAGCTCGTTCTTCATGAAGGGCTTCAGCGCCGAGTGGCCGTGCATTATCTTGGCGGCGTAGTTGCGACCTGCGCATGTCATACGAATAATTTACATACATACATAATGCTCCCGCCATGGTCCCGGAGGAGTAGGCAGAGACGCTGGATCGCCACGAATAGTTTACTACAGTTAATTTTCAATTTCAATTTATTCCTTAAACAAAATACAATTGTGTCGGAAGCATATTTAAATAACATGTTCAAACTACATGCAAAAAATAAATACAAGTCAATTAGATATAACGATAAATAAGAAAAAAATAATGTCAAATAAAATAAATATAAAAAATATATATTTAATGTCATAAATAACATTTGCCAAGTAAATACTGTTTCCGCAATTATTTTAAATTCATTGGGCAGTTTATTAAACAGTTTTACTGTTTGACAACGAAAACTGTGCTGCACATGTCTTAACCTGAGTTTCATAGGTTCAGTAAATCTTTCCTCCTTGTCTGTCTATACTAGCCTCATCTGGATTTCCGTACCTTTCCGGATGCTTTACCAAGTGAATGAGTATCACCAGAATGTACAGACAAGGTAGAATAGAATAGAAACACTTTATTTGGCGAACACAAATACAACCCAGGAATTAAAATTGACGACATAAATATGAAAAAAAAGTAGCAAACAAATTACATAACCGTTAAAACAAAACAGAAAAAAATGACACAGTGTTGTAGTGTGACGCCAAAAGGGTAAGTATTCTAAGCCTGATGAATAGTTCGTAAGTAAAAAAAACTGTTTTGAGTTAATAATGCCATCCAACGTGGACAAGGCAGAGCCGGAGGTCTATGCTCGGGGTTTGTTTGAAGGATAGGATCAGTAAGGAGGAGATCAGACGAAGAACAATGGCGACCTTCACAGCCGAAAGGATTAGTCGGAGAACCGATGGGCGGTGGGGTAAACAAGCGCTGGAGTGAGGACCGCGACGACTAAGGAAGGGGGCCGGACGCGGCTGGATGCAGAGGACCAGGTGTGGTGGCGAACACTGAAGAAGGTCTATGTCCAGCGGTGGACGTCGAAGGGCTGATAGGTACCGACCGGTGAGCCTCTCCGCGGCGTGGTAGACGACCCCCTGCACGCCGCGGCCCAGCTCGTCCCCGAGGTCGTAGAAGTCCCCGAAGGGCTTCGTGCTCGGCTTGACGCGCGGCGGGTGCTCTCGGATCCTGCAACACGCACTCGGTTACAAAGTTTGTTGATAGAGACACGAGTTTGTCTCACAGTTGTTTCACATTTTAATACCAACTGTGTCTGTAATACAGTTGGTATTAAAATTAATTACAATTGTCGTCGCAACGCCCGTTGGGTGCGCGCACATGAAGAGTGTGTGTGTGTATTTGCACGCGTGCGCACGCGCATGTGTGTGTGTGGGTGTGCGCGGCGCGTGGCGACGCTGTGCAAGTATTACAAAATCTAAAACAGTAGTAAGTTTTACCCAAACTCAGTTTTCAATTCTCTGTCGAATGATATCCTACTAATATTATAAACGCGAAAGTTTGTCGCGGGCACCAGCTAGTATTTAAAAAATGTAGAATATCAATGACTCTATCCTTTGACACGATTAATATAGGTGCACAAACAAAATAGATACAGTCGCAATAAAAAAAAAAAAGTTTTTTGCGACTTCTGAAAAGTAGTGGTTTCCATTAAACCAATTTAAATTTCCGTCGACAATATGGTGAGGTACTGAGGAGTGGAGACCGCAGATCGGCACGTGCAGGGTGGGACGCCCCGCCACCAGATGGACCGACGACCTGAAGAAGGTGGCCGGAAGCGGCTGGATGCGGAGGGCGGAGGACCGGGTGCGGTGGCGTTCATTGGGGAAGGCCTATGTCCAGCAGTGGACTTCTAGGGGCTGACATGGTGATGATGAACGGGTGAGTGGGGAGCCTCACCTGTCCGAGTAGAGATGCTCGTCCTCCTCTACGTGCAGCATGGCCGACGAGCTGACGGCGCCCGCCACGTTGCGCGCCGACACAGAGTACAGCCCCTCGTCCTTCAGGATCGTGTCCTGGATGATCAGCACCGTCGTGTCCGGCTCGATGAACTGGATCTGGTGGGGCATTGGGCCAAAAGTCAAAGTCAAAATCATTTATTGCATATGAGTACACTTGGTACATTTGTACACGCCATTATTTTTTATCGACTAGTTAGCGCTGTGAAGAAGAAACGGCGCAACAAACTTCCCGCAACACATCTTTTAAAAATCAAGTTTGCATACAATTATATAAAGATTGTGCGAAGCTCAATTAACATTAATACCAGGCATATTTGTCACTCAAGTAATCGTTTAATTTATCATAATTGCATAAACAATATTTTGGAAAAAAAACTTATGACAGACGGTTGTGTTGTGACAGCAGTTGGTTGCGCAAAAAATATACAAATATTTTATATTTCATGTTTCTACACAACTATTATTGTAATGAATAATATATAAATAAATACACGGTTCTGTCTGTCAGGCCAGGCAAACCTAGAAACTGGCAAACGGATTTTAGTCCGGTCTTCACCATTAGTTGGGCAGTTTCGGAGGGACTCAAATATATCTTATTTTTATGTCAACATAAATATATTTGTATAATATTTCCACACTTCAGTGTATATTATATAGTACGTTTTTGAATCAAAAGTTAGTAAAACTACCCTCTCCAGGTCATCTAAGGTTGACTGGAAGAAACCCCTAAGTGGTGCGAGTCTGCCTTCGTACACATACATACATACCTGACCCACCTCACTGCCACACTCGCATTCATCAACCTTTTCATGCACCTGAGCGAGCACCGGGAACCTCCCCAATGGTTCGGCCGAAAAGACTCGAACGGCCGGGGCAGGACGAGGGAGGCGACACATCCCCCGCCCGACTCGGCAGACCCACACAGGGCGAGCCGGGTGCGCCGTAGGTCTCACCTTGATCCTGGCGCTGGGCGCCAGCGGCTGCCAGTCCTTGTACCACTTGATGTCCGGGTAGGGCACGCCGACGACGCGCGCGTCGAGGCGCGCCGGGCGCCGCTGCAGCACGACGGTCTCGGCGGGCCGGCGCACGAAGGCCGGGTACGCGGCCAGCTCGAGGCGCACGCGCTGGCGCGCCTGCCCGTGCTCGTTGGTGGCCACCGCCTCGTACCAGCCCGCGTCGCGCTCCAGCATCCTGACACGCACTCCACGTTTACATACATCAAAGGGCTTGCCCGCGTAAAGGTTCCGCGCGTGCCCCTAGCGGTAAAATTTGAAAGCTGCCTCGAAGACATTTGAAAAGTAAGAAGCTATAAATGCTATAAGATAAACCACCAACGGCATAAATACTGTAAGTCAAACCGCCCTAGCCATAAATGCTGTAAGTCAAACCCCTCTAGCCATAAATACTGTAAGTCAAACCGCCCTAGCCATAAATGCTGTAAGTCAAACCCCTCTAGCCATAAATACTGTAAGTCAAACCGCCCTAGCCATAAATGCTGTAAGTCAAACCGCCCTAGCCATAAATGCTGTAAGTCAAACCGCTCTAGCCATAAATGCTGTAAGTCAAACCGCCCTAGCTATAAATGCTGTAAATTAAACTGCCCTAGACATAAATGCTGTAAGTCAAACCGCCCTAGCTATAAATGCTGTAAATTAAACTGCCCTAGACATAAATGCTGTAAGTCAAACAGCCCTAGCCATAAATGCTGTAAGATAAGCCACCAACGCCATAAATACTGTAAGTCAAACTGCCCTAGCCATAAATGTACACCATTTATGGCTAGGGCGGTTTGACTTACAGTATTTATGGCTAGGCTGGTATACTTACAGCATTTATAACTAAATATAATAGCCCTAAATGCAGCATGTCAATCCGCCCTAGTTATAAATGCTGTAAGTATACCAGCCTAGCCATAAATACTGTAAGTCAAACTGCCCTAGCCATAAATGTTGTATGTCAAACCGCCCTAGCTATAAATGCAGTCACTAGGGGCGCCAGTGAAAATCTGCCTCGCCCATGCTTATTTAGCAACAAAACTACCTTCACAAAAACATAAGACAAAATGATAGCGACACCACTCACTTATTAATGAACAGCGTAGCCTGCCCGTTCCTGGTGTAACTCCAGTCGTATCTGCCGCCGATCTCGACGGGCTCATCGTTGAAGAAGTACGTCATCTTCGGCTTGGGGTAGCCGTAGACGAACCAGAAGAGGTTCGCGTTGTGCCCCTTGACGCCGTACTGCGAGTCGTGCTCCTGGCGCAGGAAGCGCGGCGGCTGCGCGTGCCCGTCGTGGGGCGGGCGCTCGATGTCGAAGTCCCGGGGGAAGTACGGGGACGTCTCTGGACGGAAGTCGATGCCTGCGGACGAAGTGTGGAATACTGTCTATTGGTTTCTGAGAACGATCAAGTGATTTTCGAAACGGCGGGCGTTGTGAAGGGATTTGACAAAAATGGCATACAATGTGGAAGATAGTCGTGGAACGGGTCTAAGTTACAAAAACAAGTGTTTTTATGAGTATTTTTATTAGATATCGTGTCAATCGTGTCCCCTAATAAGTGAAAGTTATTATAGAGCATTTAGGGGTGATAATTCTACCATTAGGTATTTTACAAACCCTAGTAGAAGCATCGTTGTATTGGTTCTCGACGCGGATGCGGAACTTGTAGTCGCGGAAGGGCTCCAGGTTGCGGATGTCGGTGTATGTATAGCACAACGTACCTGGATCCAGGTAGGGGATGAACTTGGGCGGGTCGGGCTCCAGCTTGGCGCGGTGCGTGACGGCGTAGGGCGAGGGGTCGCTGACGCCGTACTTGTTCTCGACCCGGATGCGGAACTTGTAGTCGCGGAAGGGCTCCAGGTTGCGGATGTCGGTGTATGTATAGCACAACGTACCTGGATCCAGGTAGGGGATGAACTTGGGCGGGTCGGGCTCCAGCTTGGCGCGGTGCGTGACGGCGTAGGGCGAGGGGTCGCTGACGCCGTACTTGTTCTCGACCCGGATGCGGAACTTGTAGTCGCGGAAGGGCTCCAGGTTGCGGATGTCGGTGTATGTATAGCACAACGTACCTGGATCCAGGTAGGGGATGAACTTGGGCGGGTCGGGCTCCAGCTTGGCGCGGTGCGTGACGGCGTAGGGCGAGGGGTCGCTGACGCCGTACTTGTTCTCGACCCGGATGCGGAACTTGTAGTCGCGGAAGGGCTCCAGGTTGCGGATGTCGCACACGCACGAGCGCAGCCCCGTGCGCGCCGTGAACCAGTCGCCGTCCGGCTGCTCGCACATCTCCACCTGACGCACCATATAATAGGTTATAGGCGTTAATAATGAAAAAAAAGAGATACTTTTTCCCCTTGTTTCGTATATATAGTGATATGTATATATTTAATGCTATCTTAGGGGGCCAGGAGAACCTGGCGAAACTTCGACCCTGTCTACTGACGGTGCCCCAAGCTGATTTGGGGGTCTTCACACATGCCTTAGAATTTCTTTTTTGAAATAGTTTCCTCACGATGTTTTCCTTCACCGAAAAGCCTGTGGTATTATAAATAAACCCCGCCCGTAACCATTGGGTACGGGCGGGGTTTGTGCCAGGGCCTCATGAACGTGAGGCGAGTTCACAACGAACCCGGCTACCATGGCTCTTTATTTTTTAGGTTATAGGTAAGAAAAATTAAACAAAAGAAAGATACTATTTCCCCTTGTTCCGTATATCTAGTGATATGTATATATTTAATGCTAGCACAAGACATTTTCATTATATTTTAATAAATTTTATTGCAAAAGGGAAGTACAGCTTACGACCACCTAATTTCAACATCCTCTACTGTGCTGCCATCTATGTTCGGCAGCGAGTAAAACTCTCTCTCGATCGAACGGGTCGCGGACACGATTCCGAGAGCAGCCACAATTAATAAATCAAAAACCTCACAACTTAATTAATACTGTTAATTAATACCTATATCTACCGATAATGGGCTCGATTCTGAAGGCACAATGTTAAAATTTTACAGCACTAAAACTGTTGCTATCCTTGTCACACAGTATTATGAAGATAAAGACGAAACCAATTTTAGCTCTGTCAAATTTTAAATGTGTGCCTTCAGAATCGGGCCCATTATTTAGGTAACAGGTTAGTTAAGAATACCCTCAAAAGATAAGATTGTGAACCAATCAAATTGTATAAATATGAGTGATATTTCGAAATAAAGTTCAGAGTTCACTGATACTCGAGTTAGTCGACCTCCGTGGCGGAACGGGTAGCTCTCGGACTGCCACGCCGGAGGTTGCGGGTTCGAATCCCGCTAGGGGAAATATTCGTATGATGAATATGAATGTTTGTACCCAAGTCTTGGATGTTTATATATTTATTTAAGTATGTTTATCCGTTATCTAGTAACCATACCACAGGTTTTGCCTAGTTTGGGACTGGATAACTGGTGTGAATGTCTGAGATATATATTTTTTTTTATTATTTTTTTATTTATACCTCATCCAGAAAACATCGTTTCATTTGGACCCGAGCATCCCCAAACTGTGCACCAAGTGCTAAAACCGAACTACCAGCGTTGGTGAAAGTGTATCATCCAGGGTACCCTGAGGAAGCCGATGGAAAACCACGCAGGAGAACCGGGTGAGTCGTTGGCTATGCTTTCCTGCATCTATTTCCCTAACACCCCTCTTTAGAAGAAATCCCAAAATCTCTGTAAATCTAAATCAACTAAACCGTACTCTAGTGGTCCATTCAAAAATATTTTTTAGTTAATAAATAAAACTGTAAATCTGTCTGTATATTGAAGAAAACATCAAATTAAAAAATAGATAGATTAGCTATAGTATATTGCAAGCTACACCCTTGGGTAAATTTATACTGGAACTGTGATGTATTTTTAAGATCATGTATGTACCTATAAATTATGGCTAAATAAATGAAATGAAATGAAAACAATATTTTTTGCCATACACTTCAAGTGTTACAAAAATTGTACATACCTATTTTGCTCCATGCAGTCGAATGCTTCATCAAATTGTACAAAATCTGTACGCCGTATTTAGAGAGGCACGAGAAGCAAAAGAGACAAACTGTTATACAATAATACAACTGTTAGACATACGGTTTTCGTTGTTGTTCCTAGGCTAGAACTTAAGCTAATAATCTCACCTGATATGTAACGGGGAACCTTGGTCCGTGGGGGATGGAAGGCTTCCACGAGAGCGTGAGGTGTCGGTCGGTCATGCGAGATATGATGGGCTTGTCGGCCAAGGGCATCGGCACGCCCGTCTTCTTCATCTTGTCGAAGTCCGAGTACTGGTCGGAGATCGGCCGCTTCTGAGGCTGTGGCTCCAGGGCTGCAGAGGAAACACAGGTTAGGTTTGTGGTAGGGGCAAGTATGTTGAGAAAAACTGGAGTGTTATTTAGGACAAGGTACCAAGAAACAGGAAACCCGTCCACTGCTGAAGATAAGCCTCTCCAATAGAATTACACTTTTGCAAAATGCCGCATTATACACGCTGTGGTATTTATAATGGAATCTATGGTAGTATTAGTACTGACTATCGTAAGTGAGTTTCGCGATGCAAGACTCCTCCCCGTGTGAGTTATAGATGCGACAACGATGGGTGCCCACGTCGGACGCACGGGTCCACGCCATATATAATGTAATCTATCGTAGTATTAGTACTGACTATCGTAGGTGAGTTGCGCGATGCAAGACTCCTCCCCGTGTGAGTTATAGATGCGACAGCTATAGGTGCCCACGTCGGACGGGTCCACGCCGCTGATGATCCAGGCCCGTGTGGCTTTATTCACGCCAGTTTATCATCTAGAGGTTAATCTATGGTAGTATTAGTACAGACTAACGTAGGTGAGCGCGATGCAGGACTCCTTCCGTGTGGATTGTAGACGCGACAGCGATAGGTACTTAAGCCGGTTAAGTTCACACTGCTGTTGGTCAGTCGTAACAGGCCCATGTGGCTTTGCCCACGCTAGTTTATTATTTAGATTTAATCTATGATAGTATTAGTACTGACTATCGTAAGTGAGTTGCGCGATGCAGGACTCCTCCCCGTGTGGGTTATAGATGCGACAGCGGTAGGTGCCCACGTCGGACGGGTCCACGCCGCTGATGGTCAGCCGCAACAGGCCCGTGGTCTCCTTGTCCATGCGAATGCGTTCGCAAGGGAACAGCTTCTCGTCGTTACGGAACCTGTACGGAATGACATTATATAGTAAATGATTTCGTTTTATCTTTATTCTGCTTGAAATTTTTTTTGCTTGTATCTAAATAAGTCCCAGACTTAGGTAAGGATTTCGTGAAAACTAAACTTAATAGACTTTTTCAGACCGTCAGTCTATCCGGCCGATAACTAAAACAACTGTACTGGATGAGCCGAAAATGTACGTCAATAATGAGAAAACTATGAAATTTACAAAGAAGACTTTATTTTCCGAAATAATACATACATTTTACCGTTTTGTTTTATCTACGAGTACCGCGTCATTTTTGAAAACCTTAAACAGTAAAATCCATAACAGTGCGAAAATCTAGTTTCAAATTTAAATAACTCAACTATTATACGAAAATTATTCCTACTCACACGTAGCAAGGATATAGTACCTATGTCCAACTGTGGATATAGGATGAAATCATGAAACAGTGCCAGATAACGAAATCTAGATGGAACTAAACATGTTTAGAACCTTGGACAATTTGGAACGTCAATTTTTTTTTTCAAAATGGCGATTTTTTTGTTATCAAAATGGCGATGGCAGAGCAGATTAACCTTCGCGGCTGATAATGAAAGTCGTACCATTCAACGTCTGGGTCGGGCGTGCCGGACGCGCAGGCGGTGAACTTGGCGCTCATGCCGCGAAGCACCTCGATGTCGCCGATGCGCTTCAGGAACGACGGCGGCTCCATCTTCTGCTTCTTCAGGCTGCAACCAGTCAATTCATCATCAGCCTAAATACGTCCACTGCTGGACATAGGCGTCCCCAATAGAATACCACTTTTGGTAAGTTGCCCATTGGGGGATTTGCCATAATCACCACGCTTGGTAGGCGGTTTGGTGATCGCAGTCTTAAAATACACACACAGGAGAACGCTACTGCCCGTCCCTGGTGCAATCTCTTAGTCGCCTTGACGACACCCACGGGAAAGATAGGGGTGGACCTATTTCAAGCCGGGAACCACACGGCGATTAGTGTACCATAATCATTATTTGTATTTAACTCGCCTCGTTGGTCTGAATGGACCGACGACCTGAATAATGTGGCCGGATGTGGAAGGTGGAGGACCTGGGTATGGTGGCTTTCATTGGGGAAGGCCAATAACCAGCAGTGGACGTCTCCGGTCTGATATGACGGTGATGGTCCAGTAGCTTGGTGGTTAGACTCGAGCTCATGAGTTCGAATCATTATTAATGTCTACAGTCCTTAGGCCTCTCTAAGTGGGAACTCTCTTCCTACTTTGACTCTTTACTTCTTTAATTAAATTAGTCTGGGGCCCAAGGTAGCGTAAACTCATGACCTGGGACTTGCCCTACCTTCACTGGTAGGTGTCTTTGCAGTTACCTCCGTTGATCCTCGCTTAGAGGAGTTGCGGGGGGAGAATGGTGAGGAGGCGGGAATGTCCTTAGGCCTCATCATCACATACCATCATGTGAAATTGAGGTCAAGCGTAAACCCATCAAAATGTACACTGTATCAAAATGTCTACTTTAAAATAACCACTGTATCAAAGATAGTTGTATGGAGAGGGTTGTATGGCATTTGTATTGGATGGTACGAGTTTTTTTAATGGTATGACAGTTGTGGGGGAGGAGGAATGCAAAAGTAGTATGGGCGTTTGTATGCATTGTACGAGGCGTCGTTTTGATACAGTGTACGTTCTGATATAGTGGAAACTCTGATACAATGAGAGTTCTGAATTTCTGATACAGTGAGCGCTCTGATACAGTGGACGTTCTGAAACTGTAAAAGTTCTGATACAATGTACGTTCTGATATAGTGGAAACTCTGATACTATGAGAGTTCTGATACAGTGAGTGCTCTGATACAGTGGACGTTCTGAAACTGTAAACGTTCTGATACAGTGTACGTTCTGAAACAGTGGACGTTCTGAAACTGTGAACGTTCTGAAACAGAGGCATTTTGGTATAATGGATATTTTGATACAGTGGACGTTCTAATCCAGTGTAAGTTCTGAAACAGTGAACGTTCTGAAACTGTGATCGTTCTGAAACTGTAAACGTTCTGAAATTGAGAACGTTCTGAAACTGTGAACGTTCTGATACAGTGGACGTTCTGAAACTGTGAAAGTTCTGATACAGTGTACGTTCTGAAACTGTGAACCTTCTGAAATTGTGAACGTTCTGAAACACAGGACATTTTGATACAATGGATATTTTGATACAGTGGACGTTCTAATCCAGTGTACGTTCTGAAACAGTGAACATTCTGAAACAGTGAACATTCTCAAACTGTGAACGTTCTGATACAGTGCACGTTCTGATACAGTGAACATTCTGTAACTGTGTACGTTCTGATACAGTGGACATTTTGGTATAATGGATATTTTGATACAGTGGACGTTCTAATCCAGTGTACGTTCTGAAACAGTGAACATTCTGAAACTGTAAACGTTCTGATACAGTGGACGTTCTGAAACTGTGAACGTTGTGATACAGTGCACGTTCTGAAACTGTAAACGTTCTGATACAGTGTACGTTCTGAAATAGTGGAAGTTCTGAAACTGTGAACGTTCTGAAACAGAGGACATTTTGGTATAATGGATATTTTGATACAGTGAACGTTCTGATACAGTGGACGTTCTAAAACTGTAAACGTTCTGATACAGTGTACGTTCTGAAACAGAGGACATTTTGGTATAATGGATATTTTGATACAGTTGACGTTCTAATCCAGGTGTAGGTTCTGAAACAGTGAACATTCTGAAACTGTGTACGTTCTGAAACTGTAAACGTCCTGATACAGTGGACGTTCTGAAACTGTGAACGTTCTGAAACTGTGAACGTTCTGAAACTGTGAACGTTCTGATACAGTGGACGTACGGAAACTGTAAACGTTCTGATACAATGTACGTTCTGAAATAGTAAATAGTAAATGTTTTGAAACTGAACGTTCTGAAAGAGAGGACATTTTGGTATAATGGATATTTTGATACAGTGGACGTTCTAATCCAGTGTACGTTCTGAAACAGTGAATATTCTGAAACTGTGAACGTTCTGAAAATGTGAATGTTCTGATACAGTGGACGTTCTGAAACTGTGAACCTTCTGAAATTGTGAACGTTCTGAAACACAGGACATTTTGATACAATGGATATTTTGATACAGTGGACGTTCTAATCCAGTGTACGTTCTGAAACAGTGAACATTCTGAAACAGTGAACATTCTCAAACTGTGAACGTTCTGAAACTATGAACGTTCTGATACAGTGAACATTCTGTAACTGTGAACGTTCTGATACAGTGGACATTTTGGTATAATGGATATTTTGATACAGTGGACGTTCTAATCCAGTGTACGTTCTGAAACAGTGAACATTCTGAAACTGTAAACGTTCTGATACAGTGGACGTTCTGAAACTGTGAACGTTCTGATACAGTGCACGTTCTGATATAGTGAACATTCTGTAACTGTGAACGTTCTGATACAGTGGACATTTTGGTATAATGGATATTTTGATACAGTGGACGTTCTAATCCAGTGTACGTTCTGAAACAGTGAACATTCTGAAACTGTAAACGTTCTGATACAGTGGACGTTCTGAAACTGTGAACGTTCTGATACAGTGCACGTTCTGAAACTCTAAACGTTCTGATACAGTGTACGTTCTGAAATAGTGGAAGTTCTGAAACTGTGAACGTTCTGAAACAGAGGACATTTTGGTATAATGGATATTTTGATACAGTGGACGTTCTAAAACTGTAAACGTTCTGATACAGTGTACGTTCTGAAACAGAGGACATTTTGGTATAATGGATATTTTGATACAGTGGACGTTCTAATCCAGGTGTAGGTTCTGAAACAGTGAACATTCTGAAACTGTGTACGTTCTGAAACTGTAAACGTCCTGATACAGTGGACGTTCTGAAACTGTGAACGTTCTGAAACTGTGAACGTTCTAATACAGTGGACGTACGGAAACTGTAAACGTTCTGATACAATGTACGTTCTGAAATAGTAAATAGTAAATGTTTTGAAACTGAACGTTCTGAAAGAGAGGACATTTTGGTATAATGGATATTTTGATACAGTGGACGTTCTAATCCAGTGTATGTTCTGAAACAGTGAATATTCTGAAACTGTGAACGTTCTGAAAATGTGAATGTTCTGATACAGTGGACGTTCTGAAACTGTGAACGTTCTGATACAGTGGACGTTCGGACACAGAGGACATTTTGATACAGCGGTCATTTTGATACGGTGGACGTTCTGATACAGGGCAAATTTCAGTCGTGATTTACTAAATGTATATACTGACATCTTATCGACGACGTCCAGCGTGGCCTCGCAGACGGCCTCGCCCTCCCTGTTGCGCGCCACGCAGCGGTACCGGCCCGCGTCGGCCGGCGCCGCGTCGCGCACGTACAGGCAGCACGCGTCGCCGTCGCGCTTCAAGGTGTACTTGTCCGAGGGCCGCAGCGGCTGCCCCTCCTTGAACCACCTGATCTCCGGCGCGGGCACGCCCGTCACGCGCGCCGGGAACTTCGCGTCGAACATTGGAAGCTGGGGAAGACATTGTTCGGTTCACTAACCGGCCGTACGATACGCCGCGACCGGAAGGGTCGCGGGCCCCGAAGATGGTAAACAGTGGAAGCGTATTAGTCGGGGGTCGTCGGCTAGCGAGCCAGTCTGCGTTACACAGCGCTTAAATATTACTGACTGACCTTGCCGTTTGCCGTATTCCGTTAAACAGTCCGAGCGGGCGCGAAGACCGGCGGGGCCCAGCAGCTGGGCCTTGGCGATCACGTCGAGCTTACCCGCGGACAGATAATCGAACAAACCATACAGCACGCAATATGGCATTCAATCCGGCCGTCAGAATAACACCCACAACACTAAATTGGCACCTGAGCCACACTCATGGGCTAAACAATACTCATAGGTGACCAAAACTCACGTACACACGCGTCAATACAATCCGCGTACTATCGCGATCCCTACGACACGGGATGCGCCGGGCCTACTCCTTCACCGGTAGGAATCCGGGACAACTATCTACTTATCTCGTCTGCCAACTCACAGGGAACTCAACACTCAGGGGATTCAAACCTCCCGGGTTCACAACCACACTCCGCGACTCGTACACAACTCCTAATTGGCAATAATACAATTTCGGGTACGATTTTTCTTCGCGATCTTTTCCGGCGCGCGAGCGGGAACGAGTTATCAAAAGGGCGTGCGGTCCCGATGGCACTGCTCCTGCGACTCGCCGAGTGACCGCGCGCGGCGTTCTCTTGCAGCATGCGCCCGAGCGAAAACAAAAACCGGTTTTGCAACAATGTCAGTTTGCAAGCCAATACGGGGCTTCGTAACGAAACTAAACATCCCCCTGCCCCGGACAGTCACGAACTGTCCGCTACCCTTAATCTATCGGAAGACGAGAGAGAGAAGCGACCGCTCGCTTCAAAACCGAATCTCCCACCAGTACCTCGGCAAACCGTGGTACGCCGTCCGAGCCGGGGAAAAGTTTAACTATGCGGCCCCGGCGCCAATTCAAGGGTGGCAAGTTCGCATCTTTAATCAAAACGAGGTCTCCAACTCTCGGTGGGTTCGTCTTGTCCGTCCATTTCAAGCGTTGCTGCAATATGTGCAAATACTCTAAATGCCACCGATTCCAAAAGCTCTGCGTGAGCTGCTGCAGCAATTCAAAACGCGATAGCCTATTGCTATTAACATCCCTGAAGGGGTATTCGGGCAGGGCAGCAAGAGGCTGTCCGATCAGAAAATGGCCCGGCGTGAGGGCTTCCAAATCATTTGGATCGGACGACAGAGGGCACAAAGGCCGCGAGTTGAGGACGGCCTCAACCTTACAAAAAACGGTCGCGAGCTCTTCGAACGTCAATATAGCTTCCCCAATAACGCGACGAAGGTGAGTTTTGGCGACCTTTACAACTGCTTCAAAGATACCTCCCCAGTGCGGACAAGCTGGCGGACTAAACTGCCAGGTTATCCCACGTCGGGAGAGTGCTGTTCCAATGGCTACCTGGTTTTCACACAAAAATTTATATACGTCAGTCAAATAATGGTCGGTGCCCTTATAGTTGGTCCCACAATCAGACCTTATCAACGAGGGCAGTCCACGGCGGGAAACAAATCTGCCAAGGGCAGCCACGAAGGCCTCCGTACTAAGGTCACTTACCACTTCGAGATGGACAGCTTTTGTCGACAGACAGACAAAGACACACAGATAGGCCTTGAAGGACTTCGCATTTCGAAGGCGAGACGTCTTGACGAAGAAGGGGCCAGCAAAATCAGTGCCAACACCAGCAAAGGGCCTAGCCTCCGTCACACGATCAGCAGGCAAATCTCCCATTTGGGGCTGCATCGTAGCGGCCTTCAGCCTATAACAGGGGAGGCAACGAAAAATAACGCTACGTATGGTGCGTCTAGCAGACAAAATCCAAAATTCACGCTGCAAAAGGGCTAGCACAGCATTACAGCCCGCGTGACAGCTTTTAATATGGCGATCGGAAACTATCAAACGCACCAAGATTCCGTCCTTGGGTAGCAACAGGGGGTGACGAGCCCCATAGGGTACATTTGCATTCTTGAGTCGTCCCCCGACGCGTAGCAGGCCTGAGTTGTCCAAAAAGGGGTTTAATCGTGCTACGGCTCCCTTCAACTTGTTGCGGCCAGTGCGAAGAGTACGCGTCTCCGCCTCAAACTCTTCGGATTGCACGGTCCGAACAAAGTGCAACAGCGCTTCCTCACGCTCTTGCGGAGTGAGGAGAGAAGAAGTCTTCTTCTCCTGAGGGTGCCTACAATTGTGGATAAAACGTTTTATCCAGGCAGTCACGCCAAGCAATTTATCGAGGGAGCTGTACTTACTTAACAGAAAACCTGGTTCTGAAGCACGTTCCGTCTCGAGTGCGTGGGCACACAAACCTGGCATAGGCTCCGTCAATTGTCGAGGAGCCAGAGGCCAGTAGGACTCCTGTCGAGTCAACCAATCCGGACCCCACCACAGGGGATGTTCTACTAGCTCAGGGGCCTCGCAGCCGCGAGACGCGCAGTCTGCGGGATTAAGCTCCCCTGGTACGTGTCTCCACACTAATTCAGCATCCGAATTCTGGATCTGGGAGACACGGTTGGCCACAAAGACCTCCAAAACGTGGACGGAAGTTCTCAACCAACAGAGAACCACTTGACTGTCCGTCCAGGCATAAACTGCTTCAAAATCAATGCTGCGACCTAAGGTTCCGACAATGTGGTTCAACAACCGGGTGAGAAGAGCAGCACCACACAACTCCAACTTTGGAATAGTCAACCTCGTCCGAAGGGGGGCAACCTTGCTCTTGGCGGTGACCAAATGCAACGCCACTACTCCGGTCGAGTCAACGGTACGCAAGAAGACCACCGCGGCGTAACCGCGCTCCGAGGCGTCACAAAACCCATGCAGACTCGCCTTGAACCTTCCTTCTGGGAAGAACGCCCGGGGCATCTCAATTCGGTTGACCTCCGGAAGGGACGACACAAACGACTCCCATTCATTATACAGATCGCCAGAGAGGGGTTCATCCCACGATGCCTTCGCTATCCATAGCTTCTGCAAGAAGCATTTAGCCCAGAATAGGACAGGGCTGATCCAACCATTGGGATCAAACGTCCTGGCTACAGTAGACAAGACAAGGCGCTTAGTCCAGACTTTCGGGGAGTCTAGCTCTACCCGATAGGTAAACACATCCTGGACGGGCCTGTACTGTACACCAAGGATGGACAACATATCTGGGTTGTCCGCATTCTCAAAGAGATGAGGATCCTGCTGGTGATCATCTGGTAAGTCAGCCAGTACCCGGGGAGAATTTGAAATCCATTTTCTCAATTCATAGCCCCCGGTCTTCAGAATACCAATCAACTCATCTCGTAGGATCAGGGCCTCCTCTTCACTGGGGGCTCCCGTACAAATGTCATCAACATATAAATCCTCCTTCAAGAGGGCGGAAGCGCGAGGGAATTGCAAACGCTCTCGCTCTGCTAGCTCCAACAACGAACGAATCGCAACAAACGGGCTAGACCTCAGCCCGTACGTGTTAGTGTTGAGCTCAAAGACCACCATGGGGTCTCCGGGATGCTCCCGCCACAAAATTAACTGGAACCGCCTGTCCTCAGGGTGAATAATCGTCTGCCGAAACATCATCCGGATGTCAGCCACAAAGACGATCGCATGCCTACGGAAGTTGGTCAAGATGTCTGTCACGTGTTGGTGCAACTTGGGCCCGGCATGCAGACATTGTTTTAACGCAACGCCCGATGATGTGGGTACAGAACCATCAAATACCACACGAATCTTCCCGCTAGGCGTCTTCAGGACAGCATGATGTGGGAGGAAGTAGTGTTCCTCCGAGCGCCAATTTACGTTTGAAACCGACATGTGCCCCAGATCCTCGTACTCCCGCATGAAGTCTATGTACTTCTGGCGGAGGACCGCGTCCTTTCCCATGCGGCGCTCCATTGATGCTAACCTCCTTTCTGCTAGCAAACGAGAGCTGCCCAGAGGGGGCCGGACGGCGAGGAAGGGCAGGCGAGTGATCAATCGACCCGAGCGGAGACGGCCGGTGTTGTGCTGATAGAACAACTCGCACTCCTCGTGCTCCGGGTCCACTCGCTTAGCTGGAGGGGGTTCCTCCACCTCCCAAAACCTCTGAACGGCGTCAGAGAGAGCTGAACCCATAGCAATGGCGCTCTCTTCCACAGGTGGGGAGGGAACGTTCAAAACTGGTCCAAAAATGCAAAATCCTAGTGACGTCGGTACGGCTACGATGCCGCCGGACTGTAAAACCTTCTTATTTCCACACAACAAGCGACCCAGGACGTCTGCTCCAAGCAGAAGATCAACCGGTCCTGGCCGGTGGAAGTAAGGGTCTGCCAGGTCTAAACCCGACGTCAAGTTTACCACGGCAGGAGACAACTTCACCGATGGGTGCCTGCCGATGACCGATTCCAAAACAACCGCCGAGACTGTCAGTCTCGGGTTGGAGGCGGTCCCGGGTGAGAAGGTGAGCGTAACCTGACCAACGACGTTTAACACTGTCACCTCTCCTACGCCCCGTATACAACTGGGATGTGGTTCTACCACTAGGCCCAATCGACCGACCAACCATGTCGAAGCAACGCAACCTTGAGCGCCCGAATCCAATAGGCTACGAACCACTTCAAAAGTACCCGTCGGGCCCCAGACTTTCACAGAGGCCGTCGGCAATAGAACGGTCTCTGGCTGGGTGGTTGCGGTGGGCGGTCGGGGCTCAGTATCCTAGCGGCGGTCTCGAGAGGGTGCATCACCCCATCGAACCTGCGCATATTCGCGATGCTCATGGTCGGGTGCAGGGGGACTTCGATGCCGCTCCAGCGGGTCCCACTGTCCAAACTCCCCGCGGCCCGTTCCCCGCTGGGCAACCTGATTACCTCGGTGGCGTCCAAAAGGTAAAGTTCTTCGCCACAGTTGAGGGTATTCAGCCAACGGTGGGGAAAGCCGACGCATCCCGTGAGGCTGTCGTCCTGTAACAGTCGCATAACTGGTCTGCCGTGCTCTGTCATTCGAGGGGGGACTCCTGCGACCCCCGCCCGTGGGGGGGGAGTTTACCCTCTCCGATCTCGTGGAGTCAAATCGCGGCTGGCCTCGGCCAGGGCCCCCGCCCGTGCGTGGAGCCGTCTGGCCGTCGGATCGATCGGCACCACTCTGATTAGCGCACAAAATATCGTGGTGCCTACCACTGCAATATCCACATGGCCGGGGCCGTGGGCACTCTCTCTGGAGATGACCACCCAGGCAGAAATAGCACCACTTTCGCTGGTTCGCCACGGCCCGGCGTCCTTGTACTCTCAGGGCTTGAAAGTCCCGGCACCTGGGTACTGGGTGTCCCATACCACGACAGTACCCGCAGCGAACCTCGTCGCTGGCCGTGCCATAATGTTTAGGCGCGCGACGCGCCCCAGAGGGTCCACGAGTATCTACACGCGCTGAGTCAGTGCGCGCCGATCGAGGTCCTAGAGGAGACCCTAACTCTGAGTTGTCGTACATGCGACACTCGTTCTCCAAGAAAGTAAGTAAGTCCGTAAAAATTGGCAGATGCGTGGCACCAGTGCCCCCATATCTTTGCTCAAATCGAGCCTTAATCTCATTAGGCAACTTGGACAATACGATGTGCAGCAGAATGAATGACCATTGCTGCACTGGTAGCTCCAACCTGCTCAAAGTGTTGACCGCTCCCAACAGCGGGTTCACGAACTCGCTCCGTAAGGAGGAAACCCGAGCGACCCTAGGTAAGCCCAAAATTATCGCAACGTGGGTGTCCGCCAACCGCCGTATGTTCTGATACCGGCCGGACAACAATTCTCGCGCCGTCATATAGCTATCGTCCGTAACTGATAAATGCTGGATTAACATGCTAGCTTCTCCTCTCAATGAGGACCGCAAATAAGCCAGTTTTTGAGCGGGAGCGAGGTCCTTCCTGGCATCGACCAGGCTATCAAACAAATTGATAAATGCCAGCCACTGGTCGAGAGACCCATCGAAGGTGGGGATATCTAAAGTGGGAAGTCTTCCTAATAACGCCGGAGGCGTGGACTTCGCCGCCATGCTCACTATGGATTCCCCATTCCTCCGATCCAAAATTTCCCGAGCCCTCTGTGCTATTGTGTCTGCGCACTCGTAAGCCTGAACAATATCGTTTTCCACCTCCACTCTATACTCCTCGCTCATAAGTTCAAGCGATAAGCTTGCCGCGAGTTGGCCAAATGTAGTGGAATAATTGTGGAGCGTGGACATATAATTTTCGAGCTTTTCATAGCGCTGGAGTAGCGCTTCCTCGCGGTCTGGTCGATCGATTAGAGCCGCCGCCGACGTCATCCACCGCAGCACCGTCCGGATGCCGGCGCGGGCAGCAGCCGCCATCTCACAGGTCTGGGAGCCTAAACAAACAATTCCCGGTGCCCTGGATCTTAAGTAAGACCTCCTACAGGGAACCGACTATAGGCACAAGTCTATACACAGTGATGTCTGGTCTAAGTTGTACTTATAACTAGCTCGATACAACCAAAAGTGTACAACAGGTAGCTCTTAACATACGAATTCTATCACGACTAAATTGGAAGAGCACAAACCTACCTACCTACACCGATCTACAGAATTGTTAGCAGGGCGATATTCGAGCAAACAATTACGGAGGGGCTCTGACCCTGAATGTGAAACAACCGGTTCACCAAATGATCGAAGATCGCAACCAAATTTGTCACTGCTAACAATATATACCAGCGTCTGCGGAACGCAGTGTGCAAGAGCGGTTCATGAACCACGCTCTGCTACCACAATGTTCGGTTCACTAACCGGCCGTACGATACGCCGCGACCGGAAGGGTCGCGGGCCCCGAAGATGGTAAACAGTGGAAGCGTATTAGTCGGGGGTCGTCGGCTAGCGAGCCAGTCTGCGTTACACAGCGCTTAAATATTACTGACTGACCTTGCCGTTTGCCGTATTCCGTTAAACAGTCCGAGCGGGCGCGAAGACCGGCGGGGCCCAGCAGCTGGGCCTTGGCGATCACGTCGAGCTTACCCGCGGACAGATAATCGAACAAACCATACAGCACGCAATATGGCATTCAATCCGGCCGTCAGAATAACACCCACAACACTAAATTGGCACCTGAGCCACACTCATGGGCTAAACAATACTCATAGGTGACCAAAACTCACGTACACACGCGTCAATACAATCCGCGTACTATCGCGATCCCTACGACACGGGATGCGCCGGGCCTACTCCTTCACCGGTAGTAATCCGGGACAACTATCTACTTATCTCGTCTGCCAACTCACAGGGAACTCAACACTCAGGGGATTCAAACCTCCCGGGTTCACAACCACACTCCGCGACTCGTACACAACTCCTAATTGGCAATAATACAATTTCGGGTACGATTTTTCTTCGCGATCTTTTCCGGCGCGCGAGCGGGAACGAGTTATCAAAAGGGCGTGCGGTCCCGATGGCACTGCTCCTGCGACTCGCCGAGTGACCGCGCGCGGCGTTCTCTTGCAGCATGCGCCCGAGCGAAAACAAAAACCGGTTTTGCAACAATGTCAGTTTGCAAGCCAATACGGGGCTTCGTAACGAAACTAAACAGACATTTTAGCTTAACAGCTGTTCCTCGCCAGCGATCTATGGTACTATTGGATGGAGCGTTCCGAGCAATCGCGCTGTTCCAAGCGACTGCGGCTCGGAGCCGCACCTCGGTTACGTTCACCAGAGGGTGACGACTGTCATAAAAAAGTTAGTCATACTAACACTGCCGGAAATGAGATGATGTTACCATATCTGTACCACAGACGTAGACTGTTGTGTCAACAAATGAAAAAATTTATTAGGACGACAGAAAAACGATTATAAATTACACTTTTTTTTTGGATGGCCGAGTTCACCTCATGAAATAGCTCATGAATCACTAAAGAAAAGTAAAATTTACAAAAATTTCGTCTAAATCAGTGGCATAGATATGAGATGCTTTCCGTGTTCATTAATGATGAACACGGAAAATATCTCATATCTATGTTACAAGACAAAAACAAAAAGTTAGTCCACCTCAGTGGCATACATATGAGATGCTTTCCGTGTTCATTGATGATGAACACGGAAAGCACCTCACATCTATGTTACAAGACAAAAACAAAAATTTAGTCTACCTCAGTGGCATAGATATGAGATGCTTTCCGTGTTCATTAATGATGAACACGGAAAGCATCTCATATCTATGCCACTGAGGTAGACTAACTTTTTGTAAATTTTACTTTTCATTATCAGCATGAAAGAGTCCACTGCTGGACATAGACCTCTTCCAAGGCGCGTCACTGAACCCGATCCTCGGCTCTTCGCATCCAGTCACTGCCAGCCGCCTTACGCAGATCGTCGCTCTATCTAGCCAGGGGGCGTCCCACACTACGCTTGCCCAGTCGCGGTCTCCACTCGAGAACTGCGGTTATCGGTTCTCCGAAAGATGTGACCAGCCCACTGCCACTTTAACGTACTAACTTTATGAGCTTACCGTAATTTTTTTTTTTAAGAAAACGTATTCTGATAATGAATACCTGCTGTAGATCTGAGAACCGCTGCGAGAAGCTGGGCGGTTGGAACACTTTGCGCACGTTGACCGTGCCCTGCGAGCTGTCTTCGCCCAGCGGGTTGACTAGCCGCACGGAATACACGCCCGCGTCAGGCATTTCCACCTGGCTGATCTCGATGCCCACCTGCACACAAGATTACAGTCCACTTCGCTTCGTATACATTGTTACGAACCCAATCAATCAAGCCCCACGTACTACGAACACCTGCCCGCAGATCTACGTAACGAGACCAATGACGAAACGTTTAGTCGACGACTGAAAACCTTTTGTTGGAAAATGAATATTATTCCATAAATGAATTTTCTAAAAAATGAAATTGGTGGGCCCTCTGACGTTTAATTTAATTTACTTTGTGATAATTTAATACCAAGTGTATTTTTAAATTTTTATTTTCATATTATATACTGACATAGATAGTATGTTATATACTATGACATTATTTGAATTGTTGACATTGTAATTTATACATTATTTTATTTTATGACGATCCCTTTTACCATACTAGAATGACATGTAAAATTGAATTTTTAAGATGTAAAAGTGAAATAAATAAATCTAATCTAATCTAATCATTTTCAATTTTTATTTAAATGAAACGAATATTTATTGCCATAGTTCTTTGCTTGTAATATGTGTACTATTTGTTTGAATTTACTATTAATTGTATAATTTAATATATTTCTACATTTTGCACACCAGCAATGGTCGAATATGTACGGATCCTACCGATATTCATCATCAGGTTATTTTTGTCTCCACTGCAGGAGCACAACCCCCTCTCATCTGCCGGAGACAGACGGAGGATTTGGGCTACACTCCCCGCGCTGGCCAGACGGGTTGGGGAGGCGTGACTGATGTTTTACAATGTATATATACATAACCGATATCGTTACTCTATTATTATGTACCCATATTCGCAAAATAAACAATTTGATTTTGAATCGAGTAAATGCTAGTTATTTATGATATACAATAATTAGATATATCAATAATGTAATAGTAATTTGAGATTATTTACAAAAAAAAGTCGTTAAAACTAAAAGTAAAGAAAGAAACGAAAGAGAAGAAATAATTATCCCGCTAGGGGCAAATGTTCGTATGATGAATATGAATGTTTGTACCCAAATCTTGGATGTTTATATATTTATTTAAGTACTAGCTGTTGCCCGCGACTTCGTCCGCGTGGACAACTTAACATCACAAATTATCATGTTTTCCCCCAGGAACAGGCAATTTTTTCGGGATAAAAACTATCCTATGTCCTATTTCAGGACCTAACCTGTATGTGTACCAAGTTTCATCATGATCCGTCCAGTGGTTGAAGCGTGAAAGAGTTGTCTAATAACCATAGCACAGGCTCTGCCTAGTTTGGGACTGGATAATTGGTGTGAATGTCTGAGATATTTATTTAATAATGAAGGTGCTACGTACCCTCTTCCCGTCGCAAGTGAGCAGGACCCTGTCGCTGGCCTGCAGCGGGCGGCCGTCCTTGGTCCACTCGACCTCTGGCACGGGGTTGCCCAGGATGGGCGCGGACACGGCCAGCGGGCGGCCCTCCTCGGCCGTCACGTCCCGCAGCCCGTGCACCAGCTGCGGCCGCTCCTGCGGGCTCGATTCGTCCGCGCGGCCTCCGAGGAAACGAAAACATTACCGGTCGTCCCATGAAGATATAGTAGATTAGTAGCCAAGGGTTGTAAGGCATCAATTGCAGCCCGAGATTATAGTTCGAGGGTGCAATTGATGCTTACACCCGAGCTAACTACTCTGCTTTACATCTCGATTGTGAGGTAAGTAGAAAAAAAACCGGCATTACAAGAATAAAACATTTTATTAGTTATTTAAAGTAAAAGATTTCTATTCCCGCTTTTTTTCATCTTTTCTTTTAAATTATTTTTTTCAAGAACGAAATTGAGCTTCGCCGTTCGATATTTAAAATTGATGATTATTATACTCATATACGAAGACAAGGCTGAATAGCGAAGCGACCTCTTTTGTCATTGGGCTGAATGCATGATGTCTATTGCCAGTATGATGGTTAGATGTACGCGAACTTTTTGAAAGAGTGAAGAGTTTTTTTTTTAATTACTTACCGCCCTAGGGCTTTTCTAGCTACATTATTACCCTAGAGCGCTAATTGGTCACCTACAAGCCCCATTTGGGGGTAATAAGGACCTACTTACCGAATATGAGAGATGTAAAATAATTTTTCGCACCTCGCAAGTCATCTCAAAGTTTTTACCTTCCTGTCTGACACTGATAGGTTATTCTGCTCACGTGACATCTGATATCTAATTTAATAACCAGTTAGTTTCAATCATGAAAGTAAAAACTTTGAAGTGACTTAAGAGGTCTGAAAATCTTTCCTTCATGGTTTTAATCTTCATCAGCTGAAATACGTCCACTGCTAAGAATGGACACTTTTGGTGGACTGGCCGATGAGGTATTTACTGTGGTATGTACCCAAGTGGCATTCGGGGTTCTATATAAGATGTATAGTGGTTCACATGTACTCCACAAGCTGTGTAAGTCAGCTGTATAAGAGCTGTATAGCTTGCTATACAGCTCTTATAGAACCAGTTTGGGCACAAATTAGACAGCCTTAAGTTCACTATGGCTGTACATTAGCGTTATATTAGCAGTTTAAGTAGTAACATCGGGCTTAAAGGCTGACTTACGGCGCTATATGGGACACATGTGAACCATACAACGTCCATGAGCGTAATAAAGAGTAACAAGTGGCTAAATACACAGCCTTCACAGTTATAAAATCCCACAAAAGTACTCCAGTGCTACCTAAAGTTCACGTGTGTCCTAAATTATGTCTTTTATTTATTAATTTTCCTCATTTAGTTTGGTTTTGTGTGTACGCCCGGCCATCAGAAACATTAACTCCGGCGGATATCAATTGGATAAAAATTTATGATAACACGCGGTAAGTATACCTGTTTTAAATACTTAATAATGTTAAATGCCATGGGAATGCAACTTTATCGTGAAATGTATACATATTTACAGCTAAAATATTCACGCGCCTCTGTAAAAACGCGATATTCATTTTAAAATATTTAAAACTGGCTGAGAGGAAATCTACAATTTTCAGTTTTTGATATTATATTGGCATTATAATTATACTACGGTAATTAATTAAAACATGAAACCAAAACTCGTTCGCTCTATCTGCGTGTTTTGTGATAAATCTGCATGATAATTTTGGAGATTTATATGGTAAATATTTTAGGTTACGTGAACAAAATGGTGGAAATGAAATACGGCTAGAGCGTATATAGGTTCACATGTGTTCTGTTAGAATGCTGTTGGCTATATGAAGTCCCACATTTGTACCACTACAGAACCAATGTCTATAAATGTATTCTAATGTGAACTTATGTACAGCTTTAAGATGTAATTCAGGTCAATTGTGATCATCGTTTTATTCTTTCATATACTGAAATTTTAGAGATCCGCAATAATAATTATGGTCCGTTAAATCGCCTAGCCCAGGTACTAAGTCAAGTATGAATACCTAAAGTACAAATTTTGTAACAAACTAACAAAAAACACTTTTTGTTTTCGTGTGAGCCACACAGTTTGGTGTCAGAGTATTTACACTTACAAAGACACTACGTTGTTCAAGGAGGTATTTAAAAGAATGTAAACAAACTAGATAAAGAGGGACGAATTTGCGAATATTCTTTTGCAATTTTTCTTCTTATTCCACCGGTTCTCGCTCTTATTTTCCAAGATTTTTTATTCATTTTCACAAATTTTTGCACTCGACGTAATAAACACAATACACGTCAACTTGACCGACCACAAACAACTCCTACTACAGCTACTAGCTGTATAACAGTCTAAAACAAGTAAACATAACAGCCTTTGGCTGTATAAATGACCACATGTGTTCTATTAATATGCTAGCTGTATAACATCGTACAAGTAGACCGTTAAACAGCGATTGCCGTATCTCTACCCTCCTATACGGCTCTTAGTCAGACGGCTGACTAAAGGACAGTTGTTAGAGTATTATAACACCAACAACCGTATAAAAGTATAACTCTACACTCCTATAAGTCCCTTAGACAGGTATAGGTGGTGTTAATCGCAATAATGCAGCTTATACATCACGAGTGAACTGTAATAATGCTTTAAGTTCACATTGGAACTAAATGTGTACTCTTAAATGGAGTAAAATGCTACTTGGGTAGTGTCTCATACAAGTCTGGCTGCACGTGAGATTGGCGGCTGTATCACTGGGTACAGTTACAGAGTACCTAATACCTACAGTGGCTGAAAGAAGTGCCGTTCAGAAGGCGCGTTTATTCCAGTAGTATACCACAGCGCCTGAAGACAAATGTTTTCAACCAGTGCGTCCTGCCCGTAATGACCTACGACGCCGAAACGTGGACACTGACAGTGGGACTAGTCCGAAAACTCAAAGTCGCTCAGCGGGCTATGGAAAGAGCTATGCTCGGAGTTTCTCTAAGAGACAGGATCCGAAACGAGATAATCCGCCAGAGAACTAAAGTTTTCGACACAGCTCAAAAAGTTAGTACGTTGAAGTGGCAGTGGGCTGGTCACATCTGTCGGAGACCCGATAACCGTTGGTGTAAACGAGTTCTCGAGTGGAGACCGCGACTGGGCAAGCGTAGTGTGGGACGGGCGTCCTGGCTAGATGGAGTGACGATCTGCGCAGGGCGGCTGGCAGAGACTGGATGAGAAGATCCGAGGATCGGGTTGGGAGAGGCCTATGTACAGCAGTGGGCTCTTACAGGCTGATGATGATGATGATGTTTATTCCAGTGTGACCAAGCCGTGGGGACTGAATCGGCGGCCTCTCACGCGAGATTCTTGCTAAACACTTTTTTATAAACTGATGGTAAGCACGCGTGCGCCTACATGACCATTCTATCTCGATAGGATTTCTGTGGGCACGACACTCGAGCGCGTCCAGAGCAGCCTTTAAATTCAAATTCAAATTTTGTTTTGATAAGAATAGGTTACCTACATTTAGGTCTTAATAGTATAACAGTTTCTCTATTCAGCTATAATTGAAAATAGCATGCAAATTTATAAGTTCAAAATAATTTGTATAACAAAGTCAACTACTATATATACTTGGATATGCAGCGTACTCACTGGCGACGGTGAGGTCGGCGCTGGAGGCGGTCTCCCCCCTGTCGTTGACGGCGACGACGCCGTACTGCCCGGCGTCCGGCGCCGCCGCCCTGTCTATGAGCAGCGCGTGCGTGCCGTCCGGCTGTGAGACCACCTTTATGTGCTGCCCGTCCGGCACGATCTCCTTCCCATTGTGTGTCCTGCCACATACAGTATCATTATTAGAATCAGTATTAGAATGGAGCGTAACAAGCGTAAATTTAAAAAAATGCTGAAAAATTATTTGCTGGAAAGCATTTAACTCCATCATATTTAATTATTAATTTCAATTAAACATAAGGAGACTATGATCCCCCAGTCAAACCGTCTAGGCGGTTTTGGGAGACAATTTTTGTAAAAAATGTTTTATTATATACGATTAATAAATTAACTGCTGGCAGAGACTGGATGAGAAGAACCGAGGATCGGGTTCAGTGGCGCGCCTTGGGAGAGGCCTATGTCCAGCAGTGGGCTCTTACAGGCTGATGATGATGAATAAATTAAGTAAATAATAAATAATAATAATAATCTGTTCATCTTGTCACCAGGTATCGGAATTAGGTAGTCATTTGTGACGAAAATATGGCACGAAATATTAATACAGACATTCCTTTTCGCGGAATTTTATTTAATGTTGTAATGATAATCCCGGGATTCTTAAATCAGTAGTAGAAAGAAAGACAAAAGTTTATTCACGATCACAACATACAAATTACATGAATTCTCACTATTATACATACTTTAATTAAATTACATAAGATTATTTATTACATTAGCTTAAAATTATGGGGTGGACGATGCTGTGCAAGTGAGAGGTCTCCAACTCAACTGGTTTTCTGCTAGAGCCTGGGCGAGTGTTGTGTAGGTGTGTGTGTGGGGGGGGGGGGGGGGTTGTGTGTGTGTGTGGAGGGGGGTGTATAAGCATCATGGTTTGGATTGCAGATCATAGTAATAATTATAAAGCATATAATTTAATTAAGAAAAGATAACAGTATACTATTTGTATTTCTTTTTTTTTGTAAGCGGGGCGAGGGGACCGTAACCGTCTCGTTTCCTTTGTCACTGTGATTTGACCTGACAAATACTTTTCGACTTTTTTACATATACATACATACACTTGTCTAATCCCAAACTAGGATTTCTCCTTTGCTATGGGAATGAAACAAGGGACCAACCGGGACCAACTTGTACAAATTGTACCAGTCCCCAGTGGGTATCGACCCTACGACCTCTGGCGGTCGAGTTAAATGACTAGATATCAAAATAGAGGACGACATATTAGTTACATAAACAAATTCTTATATACTTATATATCTATTTAGGGATATATATTCTACATACACACACCTACCATTATTCATATCATCATCATCAGCCTAAATACGTCCACGGCTGGACATAGGCCTCCCCAATAGAGTACCACTTTTGGTAAGTTGTCCATTGGGGGATTTGCCATAATCACCACGCTTGGCAGGCGGATTGGTGATCGCAGTAATGATTTTAAAATACACACACAGGAGAACGCTGCTGCCCGTCCCTGGTGCAATCTCTTAGTCGCCTTGACGACACCCACGGGAATGACAGGGGTGGCACTGTTTCAAGCCGGGAACCACACGGCGATTAGTGTACCATAACCATAATTTGTATTTAACTCGCCTCGTTGATCTGAATGGACCGACGACCTGAATAATGTGGCCGGATGACGCTTACTTAATCCTACTAATATTATAAACGCGAAAGTTTGTATGTATGGATGGATGTTTGTTACTCTTTTACGTAAAAACTACTGAATGGATTTTAATGAAACTTTACAATAATATAGTTTATATATCAGAATAACACATAGGCTACAATTTATAAAGATATTGTGTGAATTGTCCAAAATATCAAGTAAGTAGGAAATAATCTACCATCTGCGAGCTATTCTGGCGTGCGCCATAAAATTATAATTTTAATATCATAATGCTAGTTCTTTTCTACGCCACGCTAATATAAGCTACTCGAAATACTAATCCTGCGCAGACGAAGTCGCGGGCACCAGCTAGTTATTCATATGATAAATAGATATTTAAATATATACTAATAATAATAATAATATCTCAGACATTCACACCAATTATCCAGTCCCAAACTAGGCAGAGCCTGTGCTATGGTTACCAAAGGTTTGGTCACCAAACCACAGGTTTTGGAAGGAAACATAGTGAGGAAACCTATATACGCCAAAGAAGAAATAGGCAAAATCAATATTTCATCCCGTGGGTATCGTCAAAGGACGGGCAGCAGCGTTATTCTGTGTGTGTATGTTAAGATCATTACTGCGATCACCAATCCGCCTGCCAAGCGTGGTGATTATGGCAAATTCCCTAATGGACAACTTACCAAAAGTGGTATTCTATTGGGGAGGCCTATGTCCAGCAGTGGACGTATTTAGGCTGATCATGATGATGATAATATTTCTGACATATTTAGATAAATAAAATAAATATTTTATTTAAATATGTCAGACATTCACACCAATTATCCAGTCCCAAACTAGGCAGAGCCTGGCTATGGTTACTAGATAACGGATAGACATACTTAAATAAATATATAAACATCCAAGACTTGGGTACAAACATTCATATTCATCATACGAACATTTGCCCCTAGCGGATTCGAACCCGCAACCTCCGAAACTAATAGAAACATAAAAATATTCGTTGTGAACTCACCATTTGATGGTCGGCTGGGGATGCCCCAGCACCTTGACCTCGAGCTTCACGGGGAACCCCTCGATGACCTTCGCCGGCTGCAGCTCGGCGATGAAGGCCGGCTTCCTCTCCTTCTGCGCGACGTCCACGCTGGCCCTGGAGCCCACCTCGCCCAGCTTGTTGACGACGGTCAGCGAGTACACGCCGGCGTCCTCGGGCTTGCAGCAGTCGATGCTGAGCCCGATGAGCCCGCCCGGCTGGTTGATGAAGTTGATGGCCTGCGACGGACGGATTGGGAGCCCTGGGGACCGTTCCCATGGGATTAGAAACAACGTTGGCATAATTAATGAATTTTATGCTCTATATCATATATATAGAAGTCTGGTTTTTGTTGCACTCGAAATATGTAAATTCTGTTTTTATTGGTTAATAAATAAATAAATAAAAATAAATAAATATTTGACATTCTACTTTTTTATCATCATATCAGTCTTTAGACGTCCACTGCTGGACATAGGACTTCCCCGATGAATGCCACCACACCCGGTCTTCCGCCCTCCGCATCCAGAGGCTTCCGGACACCTTCTTCAGGTCGTCGGTCCACCTGGCCACTGCTGAATATAAGTCTCACCAATAGAATGTCAGGGGAATGGGAGGGGCGAGGGGGAGGGGAGGAGGGAGGAGTAGGAGAAGAGGGGGAGAAGGAGAGGGGGGCTCCCCACATTGCGATCTCGCACTACCTGAAAAACTTGCTAGTGTATATTGTGTAGTTCTAAAAACAATGTATTTTTTCCTTACCATCCTTGAACCATTTGACTTCAGGAGCTGGGAACGCCATGACTCTGGCTTCCAGCTTCAGAGGCTGACCGACCACTGCTGTGACATCTTCCAGCTCCTGGCTGAACGACGGTTTCCTTGGCGTCGCTGTCAAACAGAAAGAACCATAATATTTGCAATCCGCTTACAATTAGACATTTTCAACTGTGGATTTATTTATTAATTAATTAATAATTTAATTAATTAATTAAATAAATATTTTAGTTCCTAGTCTTGGCATTGATCTCAACTGTCATTGCCAATCAGGACTACAAAACTTAAAGGTGAAAATCAGTCGGTATTTTAAAAGAATCTAAAAATAGATTTTTTCCTTTACTTGTGCTAAACATTGCTTCTTGCAAAATTTTATGATTCTAGGTCAACGAAGTACCATCTAAGTTTTGATTGCGTTGACTTAGAAGTTTGATTAATTGCAGACTTGAGTATTTGATATGAATTAGAATTTGATATCTCCACGTGTTCCTGAGAAAAAGGGTCTTGTCAGACGGCAGACAGACAGACGGGTAACGAGGTTATCCTATAAGGGTTCCTATTTTTAGGTACCCTAAAAATTGCACTTACGGTTGACAGCGACCGCGCAGAGCGCCGAGTTCTCTCCGTTGGGGTTGGTCACCACCAGCTTGTAGGCGCCGCAGTCGGCCGGCGTCACGTGGGCGATGCTCAGCTTGATGGTGCCGTCCGGCGACGCCGTTTGCACCACGTGCGGGTCGTCCGGGGACAGAGGGACGCCGTCCTTGAACCTGTCAAGGAAATACAACATAGACTCAACAAACAGACAACAATAATAAATAACAATAAAGTTTTTAATTTATAAGTATTTTTGTCATTACATTTAATTTAATTAATAACCCTTAACCTTGACATTGTAAATTTCTTTTTTTGTTGTAATTAATCCCTATTTTTACAGTTTAATTTTATAAATCCTACAGTTTCTGATTTCACCATACTGATCGGTCTTGATGATAGACTATACAGGAACCGGCGTTGGTGGTACAAGAAAATAGAAATCGCCAACAGAAATGGGTTTATGGCAGCAATGGCCCGGTCCAGTCGCGCCATGTCATGATTGGTCGGAACTAAGGTGCGGCACGCGACGCTTCAAGCGAGCACAGCAAGCGTGCGCCACGTCGCCCGGGTATGACAAAGATTTCAAAATGACGGAACATATGTATATGTTCTGATCCGTGGATCCCTGTTTTTGGGGGTTCTTTCAACACGACCGAAGTGAACTTATTTTTGAAATTAGTTTTTTTTGCTGAAAACGAGCCTCACCAAAAAATGTGTACCTCCGGCTCTCCAGTGCTCCCACCCGGGATTGGAATAATTTTAACTTCAAACCCCTACAATGACACCGTTTTTAAGTCTAAATTTTAAAGTTGAACTGCCCTACAAAACGAAGGTGCACACACAACACCTCTGCGGGCCGCTCGCGGCCCGCGGCGCACACGCGAACCACTAGTCTATGATATAAAGATGTTTGTCCAACGCTCACCACTTGGCGGTGGGAATGGGGCTGCCGTCCACCTTGCACTTGAGCTCGAGCGGCTCGCCCTGGTCCACGTCGCGCTGCCGGTCGAGCTTGTGCGTGAACCCGGGCGTCGTCTGCGCCAGGGAGATGGCCGCCTCGCACACCGCCTCCCCGCACAGGTTCACCGCGCGGACTTTGTACTGAAAAGATCATAGACAAATAAATTTCCGCTTTTACAACATACATAAAACCAAAAGGAATACAACTATAGATCGCATATTACGCTAATTTTCAGGAAAGCTGAGCGCGGGACGCGGGTATATGCATACATTTATGATTAGTGTGTAACGACAGAACTAATCTAATAACAATATAACGCTTACAATTAAATTTTAGCTATTTAGAGAAAGAGAGGAGCGTGCCGTCGTGAAGTGTACCATATATATATATATCTAATAAATAATAATAATAAATATAATAAATATCTCAGAAATTCACACCAATTATCCAGTCCCAAACTAGGCAGAGCCTGTGGTATGGTTACAAGATAACGGATACACATACTTAAATAAATCTCATAATCATCATCTTTGAAATTTTTGTCTGTTTGTCTGTTTATCTGTTTGTCTGTTTGTCGGTTTGTCGGTTTGTCTGTTTGTCTGTTTGTCTGTTTGTCTGTGAGTTTGTGCACGCATCACTTAAAAACGACTGAACGTACTTTGATGGACTTTTCACAGAAACATGGGGCTTAATTTGGTGTAACATATAGGCTTTATTTCATTGCAATCGGTGCAGTCAATCAAAAGTTATGCGAATTTATAGTTTTCGAAAACTCGCATTCACTGCGACGAATGTAGTAGGGTGTAAATGTTCGACTGAATTCGTGAGCGGTAGCGGGAGCGGGTATGGTACCAATGTAATTTGAGTGTTTGAACTTTTGACTGAGTTACCCGATTACGATTAATTTGTGGTATACGTATGCAACAAAGTAATGTTGGCCGGAATTTGGAATGCGATGGATTAGTTACGAGGACTACATTTGGAGAGACGAGGGAAAAAGGTTTGAGGGGTGGGTTGAGGAGAGAGCTGAGGGGAGGTTTGAGAGGTGGGACCTGGACCTGAACCTGGGCCTGGACCTGGCCCTGGCCCTGGCCCTGGGCCTGGCCCTGGCCCTGGGCCTGGGCCTGGGCCTGGACCTGGACCTGAACCTGGACCTGGACCTGGACCTGGACCTGGACCTGGACCTGGACCTGGACCTGGACCTGGACCTGGACCTGGACCTGGACCTGGACCTGGACCTGGACCTGGACCTGGACCTGGACCTGGACCTGGACCTGGACCTGGACCTGGACCTGGACCTGGACCTGGACCTGGACCTGGACCTGGACCTGGACCTGGACCTGGACCTGGACCTGGACCTGGACCTGGACCTGGACCTGGACCTGGACCTGGACCTGGACCTGGACCTGGACCTGGACCTGGACCTGGACCTGGACCTGGACCTGGAGTGGGATAGGGAACGAAAGTGGGAATGGGAGCGGATCCTGTAGTCCACGCGAGCGGAGCCGCGGGCACAGCTAGTATATAATAATATAATAAACATCCAAGACTTGGGTACAAACATTCATATTCATCATACGAACATTTGCCCCTAGCGAGATTCGAACCCGCAACCTCCGACGTGGCAGTCGGAGAGCTACCCGTTCCGCCACGGAGGTCGTCAAATAAAATCGTAAACTTGGCATGTGTGTACATCATCATCAGCGTGTAAGAGCCCACTGCTGGACATAGGCCTCTCCCAAGGCGCACCATTGAACCCGTGTCTGTACGTTGAAGATATTTGCAAAAAATCAAAATCAAAATAATTTTGTCTGTTTGTATGTTTATCTGTTTGTTTGTGCGCATAACTTAAAAACTACTGAACAGATTTCACAGAAACATAGTGCTTAATTCGGTGTAACATATAGGCTTTATTTCATTGCAATCGGCCCAGTCAATCAAAAGTTATGCTAATTTATAGATTTCGAAAGCTCGCATACAAGAGTAGGGTGTAGGGTGTCAATGAACGACGGAATTCGTGAGCGGTAGCGGGAGCGGGTATGGTACCAATGTAATGTATGTGAGTTTTTGAAAACTATAAATTCGCATAACTTTTGATTGAGGACCTGGACCTGGAACTGGAACTGAACCTGGACGTTGTGGGGGTGGATGTGGAAGTGGGCTTTGAGTGGGAGCGGGGCTGGGAGTGGGAGCGGGAGTGGGAGTGAGAGCTCTCATATGAAGTCAAAGTTGTGTTAGTGTTAGTAATAATCAAAATTGCCTAATGCTAATAATTTTATAAACAAACAATTCTGTCAAAAGTGAGAACTGCGCGCTGATTGGCCCGGGCCGGTTGCGGTATGTTATGATTAGTAGGAAGTAAGATGACGTTGTGCGCGGTTCGTGAACAGCGCAGCGTCTTGTGTAAGTCTGATGTGTTGTCAGAAGTGTTCGTTATGTAGCTTGCGTCATTTTGGCAGAGCCACAGTCTCTGATTTGAAATCTGACCATGCAGAAAATTTGTCCTGGAAATGTATTATTTTGTACTCGAAATTTAGAATGTTATTTGATATCTTTTGTAGTTTCCGAGATATAGCGTGGCTTGCTATAGTGACGTCATTTTGGCAGAGCCAACCAATATACGCCTATAACTTTTAAACGGCTGAAGTACAAATTCTAATTTTCGAGTACAAAATAGTACATTTCCAGGACAAATTTTCTACATGGTCAGATTTCAAATCAGAGACTGTGGTTCTGCCAAAATGACGGAAGGCCGTTTTGTATGAGGGGTTTATGAGCTTATTAGTTAGTAATTAGTTAAGACTCACCTTGCCAGCATCACTGGCATTGAAGTGCTTGATGGCCAGCTCGCTGTCCACCTGTCCTCCAACCTCGGTGGTGACCTCATGACGCTCGTCATTGGTGATCTCAGCACCATCGCGGTACCAGTGCACCTCCGGCTTGGGCACGCCGTCGCAACGCACTTTGAGGGTGCAGTCGTCGTAGTCTTTAACTGTTTCCTTCTGAAGAGGTTTAGTGAACTTGGGCTCGTTGGCTGTGAAACAAATATAGGCAAATTAGGCAAATTAGAGCAATTTAGGCAAATTTATATTTTTTTTTATTGTTTATGGGTTTGTGCTTGACTTCAATCCCACCTGATGGTAAATGATGATGAGGCCTAAGGTGGAGCGCACTTACCCTGAAGATGTCTATTCACTCTTCCTTTAAAAAGATCCAAATTGCACTTGTCCGGAAATACCGAAGCTGGCAGGGAGTTCCGTTCCTTAGCAGTTCGCATTATGAACGAGGAAGCAAAACGCTTCGTGCGAGAGCGTGATTATGTCTACTACATAAGGATGAAGTCCCTCTCCACGCCTGGCAGTCCGGTGATACCAAGCTTTCGTGGCGTTAACAAAGAGAGATGATGCATATTGCGAAGCAGCAGTTATCTAACGTTAAATGCTGAAGTTATATGTATAAAATCTTTTTTGTAATCTTGTAATGTAAGCTTGTAATCCTGAACAGAGGATTACAAGCTTGACTATTCCGTCGTCCTCACTTTCGGTCGATATCGATGCCATTCCTGATCATTACCAGAGCAATGAATTTGGCAACAGCTTCTCCTTAGGGGCTCCAAAAAAACAACCCTACTCACTATGCACGGTGAGCTTCGCCTGCTGAGCGGTCTCCCCGATCTCGTTCTTAGCGGTGACGGTGTAGACGCCGGCGTCCGCGACGCCCACCTGCTTCACGACCAGCTTGTACGTCTCCGTAGCCTGGTCCACCACGATGTCGTACTGGGACGATGGTTGGATCACGTAGCCGTCTTTGCTCCTGCAATAACGAAGGTTATCTTGACGTATCAGCTAATAAGCCTAACAGAACCTAATACTCATAATCAGTGATCGGAAATTAGGGAGTCTATTTACCTAAACATCACTAGCATAAATTGAATTTTTTTTATTTTAATTTAAAAAAATCTGGCTTACTAATATCGTGAAACATATTAGTTACAATGGGGCACTCAGTATTATTCGATATACTGAACCACTTTAGTGGTAACTATTGTAATTTCTTTTTAATTTATTTCCTATGCGAACGACTATTTCAAACGACAAACGGGTGGAGGTCGGGTCCTCCGTAACAACCACACCGGTCGGCTACTAATGCCGAGACCAACTTGCAGAGACCAACAAGCGCGTCATAGGGCCCACCTACACCCAACATCTCCCTGGTGACCTTACAGAACGAAACGAATGATGAAACGTTAAGTCGCCGCCTGAAAAACTTTTTATTGGGTAAAGAATTATACTCTGTCATAGAATTTATGGATATACAATTTTGGATTTAACCTGGAACATGGTTTTTGAAAATTGTCATTTTTTATTTTTATATACATTGTTATTATTATGTACAATAAGTTACGATTTTGTCATAAATGTCATACACGAGTAGTGTAGAATTGACATTTTGTGTACTATATTTTTATTATTTTTTGACGATCACATTAACTCTGACCTTTTACGTAAGTTAATCTATGTATTAAAATTTGTAATGTGAAATAAAGAAATCTGATCTAATCTAATCTATGTCATATTTTTTACAGTCCTGGTATTTTGGTATAATGTCAAGTTAATGGAAAAAGCAGATTTCTGATAATTGCTAATAATTATACAAACAGACAATTTTGTTAAAGTGCTGAATCGTGTGGACAGAGGGAATTTCACGCTGTTTGGCCTGGTCCAGTCACGCCATGTCATGATTGGTCAGAACTAAGATGATGATAATGTCTGTCCGTTTGACACTTTGTAAATAGGTCTATATTAATTCTGAAGACTTACCACTTGACCTCAGCAATGGGGTTGGCACGAATGTTGGCTACAAACGTGGTCTCTTCGTAGGGCACGGCGGTGACGTCATGCAGGCCTTCGATCTCGGGTCGCAGTAGGATGTCCAGTCGCGCCGAGCTCTCGCCTACACCGTACTGGTTCTTCGCTTTGATGGTGTAAACTCCCGTGTCAGCGTGACGGCCTAGTGAGGTAAAGCAAACAATTCTGTTAAGTGCTGAGCTGTGTGATTGGCCCGGTCCGATCGCGCCATGTCATGATTGCACGGAACGAAGATAATGTTGTGCGTGGTTGATGAGCGACATGTTGTATAGGAAACATAAGTCTGCTGAGTTGCTAGAAGTTATCACCTTGCGTAAAGCTTTTATGGTATTATTAGTTAGTGGGAGAATACATCGTTAAATTCAGAAACTGCCCTATTTATTTTAAAGTTTGGTAACACAGCGGTAAACGTAATTCTAAGAAATCATTAGGCTAAAACTGTTCGTGATTTAACATTATGAGATTATTCTATACTATCGTAAGTTTATTTGTGATAAGTTTCCGAACTCTCATAAATGATCCTTACAATAATTTTGTAAGTAAGTAACGCAGCTGTTATTTTTCCTCACTATTCCTAAAATAACCGTCAAAAAATATAAAAAGTAGCTTGAAAACATGACTGCAAATATCTGTAATGTTTACTATGGATAATAGTGAAGATAAATCATAATAAAACAGTTAAAAAACATCAATTAATTTAAAAAAAAAATATCTGCAAATCTTATACAAATAGGTCCCTAAAAAAAAAAAAATGCCCATATACTAACCAGTAGGCATATGTAGGGTGAAAGTGCACTCCTTGAGGCCATGCTCAATGTCCTTGGAGTCTGCTGCAGTGAGGATGGTTGCATCTGGAGTCAGCTCGACTCCATTAAGGAGCCAGGAGACGTGGGGCTGGGGGTCGGCCGTGCACACCGCCTTCAGTGTCACCGGCTCGCGTTGCATCACGCGCTGCGCTTCCAGCGGGCTGGTGAAGATCGGCTTGCGGAACTCGTTCACGGCTACAAGAAGTCAAGTATTAACTGATTTTTTATTGGGCATAATGCAAGATGTCACCCTAGCAATTGGACCTAGCTTATATGATCGACACACACGTCTAATTCTTCAATGGACCCAGCATAAATGATCGACACACACGTCTCATTCTTCAACCGGATTAATTTAACATTATACGCAACTGATTCAAGAAAAACAATGGACCACCCCAATGCCCTAGCGCATTTAATGGCTGAAAAGAAGGAACCTCGCCGGCTAAAAAGAAAGATCCTCCAAGAGATTATTATTAAACTAGCTAATTTAGATGCGTCAATGGACGTATACTGAGCAAAACTGATACTCAATACCAGACATTTTACTGAATGTCCTGAAAAACATACCAATGAAGAAAAAGGGTAATAAAAACAATAAAACTCACGAGTAACAGATAACTCAGCATTCTGAACCTTCTTGCCGAGATCGTTGCTGATCTCACACTGCCATTTGCCAGCATCCGTCATCTCGACGCTGTCAATGACCAGCTTGTAAACATCTCCGTTATTGGTGATGTGGACCCTGGAGCTGGGCTTGGCCTCCTTCCCGTTGAGCAGCCATTTGACGATGGGCTTTGGCGCGCCCATCGCACACACAGTGTACACGAGAGGGAGGGACTCGTACACGTGGCCGTCTTTCATGGTGCTGTCTTTGATTGTGGGGGGTGCTGCAAGATTGAGAATTTGAGTGTTAGGTTTGGCAATGATTTTCATAATGGCCATTTTATATACAGAAGTAACAAAGACATTACATTGAGTTTATAATTTGACCTTTGAAATAACGTTAATGGTAAAGTTACAAAACTAAGATAGTTACGGATAATAAAAATAAGTTAGATAAGTAAATACAAATATTATAAAAGAAAATTTCTTCGAAAACTCTATCAGATTCAAAAGTATTGAAAAAATAGACTTAAGAATACACAAAGAAGATTTCAGGGACGATAACTTGACTTCAGAAGTATATAAATTTGACATAGAATATACCAAACATATTTACAAAATATACAAGTACACAATCAAAATATAGAAAATCTTCCAAAATAAAGCAAATATACTGAAGCACCTAGAATAGAAATAAACAAAATATGTATTACATTATTAAAATAAATACCCATAGATCTCGCAATATGTACAGCAGTTATTGTAGAAATTTATTGACGATCAAACCAGTTACAGATGTTTTACTCACCAATTTGTTTGTGTAAGAAAGAGACAGATAGTTGTGTGCTGTTTTATTTGAGTGTGGAAATACATACCGTTGCCGCAGAGGACAAAATTGTGAGACAGAGAGTATAATGTTATTCTATATCTATACATATAGGAAGCGTAATACATGCCAGCAAAACCGTGCGTAAAAATATCGTGTTTACCTTGATGATGTGATAGTTTTCTGGAGAGCTTAGTACCTCTGCCGCACCGAGCCCCAATTATTAGTATGCCAGAAGGGAATGTTATTACGCATGCGCGCTAAAACAAACATACGACAGTGCATTAGTACAGTACAATGGCGAGACACTGGGAACTAAAATGATAATGATCCGCCATTTTCTTATTAAAAATCTACTATTCCAAAATAATAATTCGATTCTTAAATTAACGTCTAGAAAATTATGAGTACAGAAATTTAAGTGTAATTAATATAGCAATAGAATATGGCAGACCATAGTTAATAATCACTACAGCAATTCTCAACTTTTGATTTTTAAAAGCAATTTAGATTATTTCCCGATAAATATTGCTTAGCGTTATATTATCATATGCCAGCCCGCCTTCGGTTCTCATTTCATTATTTTAATTTAGTAGAAATTTACCTTTTTCATCTTCCTTATTTAGAATATCGTCTAGAATGCTTCGTTGTCTTTGACTCCGTCTCAGTAATGCTTCCATTTGCTCATCTACCTCTTCTTCTACGCTACATAGCCTAGACACATGCTTTTTCTTTCTCTCTACAGTCGCTTCTGTAACATTCTTCGTTATATTATCGAAATTTTTAATCGGACCAAGCACAAACTCCTCCATTATACGACTTTTAATATCATCTATCTTTGTTTTGGCTGCTTTAAAATCGTTTTCGTCAAATTCCTTCGAAATGTGTATGAGTTTTTCTGTGATATCGTTTTCGAAAACTTTCTGCGACTTCTCTTTTAGAATGAATGATTCCTCTTCTCCCTCGTCAGTAAAGTAATTTTCTTTAAACGAAGATTGGCGCACATATGAATCTTTACTGAATACTTTTCTAGTGTCGTCTATGTCAAAGATTGATTTTGACAGGTCTTCTATAGAAATCTCCCGAGACAGAGACTCGTTCTGCCAACTGGTTTCATCTTCCGACATAGATATGATGGAAACAGTTCTATTTCTGTACTGTGTTCCAGATTTACAGCTATTTTCTGCCTCAGAATCAGTAGGCGGCTCTTCGATAATACCATAAGTACCCCTTCTCACATGATCTGGTATAGCATAGTGTCCTAATTCAGACAGGAAATAACTATGACTGGCTATTTCCTCTACTTCTAGCGAGGTCTTATGTGGTTTGGTTGGTTGTATGATCTTTCTTTCACCGTCATCATCAACATCATCATCATCATAATAAACGGCGGTGGATGTCATTTTGTGTAAAGTGCGCGTTTCGGCTGGACCTACCAGTTAAAATAGTAAGTTGATTTTTGGTAATACAACTATTTTAAAATATCTAGTTAGACATGCGATGTGGTCCAATGCATTAAAGGTTGAAATTTAACGTTTTATTTTTGAGATATAGAAAGGTTCAAAACTAAGCAATTTGGTGTAAATGAAAAAGGTTAGGAAATGTATGAAATTAGAAGTAGGGAGAGAGAGAGGGAAAGCTATATATACTGACCTGTGACTATAGCGCCATGCGATCGAGTGCTGCTTACTTTAGATATAATAATTGACCCGTCGTCGGCTGACTTGAACGTGGTTACAGTTTCGAAAACTCGTCCTAAACAACAAATCACACTTGGGCTGTTAAAGAACACACGTTAAATACATGCAACAGTGCGAAAACGAGTTTCTCGCTATCTAGAAGCTGTTTGCTAAATTGTAGAGAGAAGCTTGAAGCGTTTAATTGTGTTATACCTTCAGTTTCAGCACTTAACGGTTCTTCAAGGGGCTGTTTTTTAACAGATTTCCGCTTAGGTGACTTAATATCTTCGTCTAAGGGGACTTCTTCTATAATTTCTGGTTTGGTTACTCCTTTCTTCGCTGTTAATATTTCATCATCAATTTCTTCAATAATGGGTTGTTTTTTATTTTCGATATGCTTTTCATCCCAGAAGGATTTCTCCTCGGCAACGTCGGGTTCCGTGAAGGATTTCTTCGCCTTATCACCTTCTGGAATGTCTACTTCTTTGACTTTTGGTTTTTTAAGTTGTCCATCTTCATCTACATCATCCCAAATAGACTTTTCTTCAGCAATTTCCGGTTCTGTTACCGACTTCTTTGCTTTTGTAGGTGCTGTCTGATCGACATCTTCAATATCTGCCTTCTTAGCTTGCCCATCTTCAACATCATCCCAAAATGACTTTTCCTCTGCTTTTTCAGCTTCTGTCTTTCCTTTCTTTGCAGTTTGTTTCTTTCCACTATCCACCTCCTCCACCAAAGGCTGTTTTTTCGATTTACTTTCGTCTTCGAGTTCATTTTCGATAACAGTTTCCTTCCTGAGTGTCGAATGTACTTCTCTCGCTATCAAACACAATGAAAAAAATTGTTACGATAAAAACACGATTTATTAAAATGGGAGACATGAATTAATGACGTCACAGGTGAAGGAAAAGTGCAGGACAGAGTGCATCGATGTTCATAAGTGCATTGTTAAGCATTCTTGTCTAAGTGAATGCTTCAATGGATTGACAGTAAACACTATACCAGTTGCTAATGGCATCTAACGGACGTCACAGTAAAACTGATACGTGCAGTGATGCAGTAGTAATCTAAACTCATTCTATGTTAATACAAACTACTACAATACCTATTCGTGGATTTCAGCGATGTGCCAGTTTCGGTGTAGATTTTGTCGTTGTTTATATAGACGATTGTAATACATTACCATTTGCGAGCGTAAGGAAGAAAATGTTTTGTGTCTGTGTGTGATTTAGTTGTAACCCTATTGATTACTGTAATGTAATTAAAATTTTATATAAAATAGAGTCGGAACAGATATCTATAATTATACCTCACTGTTGACAACTATTTTAATTTAATTTCTGGCAACACAGTCGACTATACAATATTTTACTGAAACTACGTCAATTTCATATGTGCTCTGAAATACAATGAAATATAAGTTTATGTCTGCTAACGAGTATTTCTTCTTCATCACCAGTTCTCCAGTAATAATACTGTCCCCATTCTCCACACGTTTTGATGACGGAGCTTCTGATAGTGCTGGTATGACGTACCATCTAAGGGATCACGTGACATATTCTGATAATCATTTGGCGTCTAACTACGATAAGTAGACGTTAATCGCTTATCCGTGATATCACATGATCCGTTAGAGTACAAAATGCCTTTGTAGTTCGGCGAATATTATCCCCAAATGTTTACGGAGTAGGCCCCATGATCCGGGGTTAAATTTTCCCTACAGCAACAAAAAAAGTTTATCTACGACTTTCTATCTTCTATCGCAGTAAAGCCTGACTTTGCTTTGAGGTTACTTATAAGGCGGAGGTTTATGGAGTCCAGTAGATACTGATCTACCGCCTCGTCTACCATCTACCCGAGGGCATACTCACTGTGTACTGTGACAGTGCTCTTGGAGGACACGCTTCCCATCTCGTTCTCGGCTGTCACTTCGTATTCACCACCGTCCTCTTCCTTCACAAGATTTACTGTGAGGTGGTAGTTTTCTAGTCTGTAGAGAAATCAAATTGCACCTAGTTATAACTGTTCATACACATTCGCAGTTTAAAGGTATAGGTAGTTATTTATTTAGGAAAAGGGGGGATTCCTTTGGCCCTAAACCAGTTGGGACAAAAGGAAACCTCTCAAATCCTTAAATACTAGGGTCTCAAAAAGTCTAGTGGGGCAAAATGTCCATGGTACCCTAATGTCCAATCTCAAAACGTCCAGTCTCAAAATGACTAGAATGAAAATGATAATTTTTTCATACTTGTCCTCCTGCTTGAGTGGTTTATTTAGTGAGCCCAACAGAAACATTTAAAGGGGTCTAATGAAAAAGGCAAAAAGGCGAAAAAATCTGTTTTACAATTAAATTATTTTAGATTTTTTTTTATCAAAACGGGATTATCCATCCAATTATCACGATTTTCTTAAAAATAACGATAACCTGCAGTGTACGATTATCGTATCGTTATCGCTTCATCCCTATTTTTTGTATAAAGTAACTTTTAGTAGGTACTTTACTATCTTGGATTTTCTTTATGTTATATATTCCATTATACCTATAATATACAGACTTTTATACTGACCTCTGAGTATCCCTTTCGATCTTGACTCTGGCATCTAGCGTGATCTCTTTGCCGTTCTTGAACCACTTGACCTTGGGCTCAGGAGTGCCTTCCACCTCAACCTCCAGCTTGAGGGTCTGGCCCGCGTCGACAGTCATGTCCACCAGACTCTTGGTGATGCGGGGTTTCCCTGGCGAATAAGGTTTTAAGTCACCTTCGATTTTGATTCCGAATTAATAGCATATTTGATCTATTAGTTCAGGCGAAAGCCGTAGATCAGCCTCATGACATTTTATTGAGATATAACTTATATCAGATAGTGTCCCGAACTCAAAGCTATTAAACAGTGAAAACGCCGTCAAATTCTGTTCAGTAGTTTCCAATATTAGCCTGTATAAACATACATACATACATACAGACACGAAATTTTTTAATTATATTTTTCGACACAACCTACTAGGCTACTGCCTAGTATGTTGTGCACTCGCCTCACATTTCTGAGGTTGTGTGTTTAAACCCCGCCCGTGCCGATGAGATTTTCGAAACTTAAGTACGGTTTCTAAAACCATTTTCAAGCTTTTCGGTGAAGGAAAACATTGGAAACCTACTCGTACATATGCCAAAGAAGACATTCTAAGGCATATGTGAAGACCATCATATCGGTTTGTGGTACCGCTGGGGGACAGGGTTTTGGCGTGATACAGAGGTTATCTCGAATGATTTCGTTAGGTTGTGGACTCCATTTTTAATATTCAGCGATTTATCGGAAATACAACTAAGTTTGCATACTTTTACAATATAATAATTATGATAAACAAAACACGAGCAAAACACTTATACATTTTCAATGTGATGATACCGATTTCCTGAACTATTAGAACAGTGGAGATAGTAGAAAAGAGTGGAAAAAAATTCCGTTCTTCCCTACTATTAGGGACAGACCAGTAGGGATATGTGGAATAGGCCTATAAAACAGAAAGCAATAAAATAAATAAAATACAACTATAAAGAAGAAAAACTACGTCCCGATGACATTTCAATTGCTTTGCCATCAGATTCCGATAAATAGCCATAATAACTTACTCTTGACCGTGAAGGTGGCTTCGCAAGCATCAGCCCCGAGTTCGTTGGAGACCTTGCAGGAGTACTTCCCGGAGTACTCGGCCGTCACCTCCTTGAGGATCAGCTTGTGAGTGGTGCCGCTGTCCACGCGCGTAAATACAGACTTCTTCTCCGTTATGTCCACGTCACCCAGGTACCTGGACGGGAGATTTACGTCAAATAAGTGTGCCCACCATACCGTGTCGTCGGACAGAGACTACTTCTTAAAATGTCCACTTCTTAGAATGTCGACAGCTTAAAATGACCCTAATCTTAAAATTGCCACTTCTTAAAATTACCACTTCTTAAAACTGCCTCTACTTAAAACTGCCACTTCTTAAAATTGCCACTTTTAAAAAGGGATACTTCAGCAAATGTCCACTTCTTGAATTTCACACTATTTTTAGGTTTCCGTAGGCACATGGCAAAAACGGGACCCATAACATTTCGTCATGTATGTGTTCGTATGTCACAGCATCATATATAATATTTCAAAACGTGGAAATTTTAAGCAGTGGGCATTTCCAGAAGTGGACATTTTAAGAAGTGGTCATTTTCCGATCCCGCTAGGGGCAAATATTCGTATGATGAATATGAATGTTTGTACCCAAGTCTTGGATGTTTATATATTTATTTAAGTATGTCTCTCCGTTACCTAGTAACCATAGCACAGGCTCCGCCTAATTTGGGACTGGATAATTGGTGTGAATGTCTGACATATTATTATTATATCACATTTTTTTTTGAACAAAAATACTAAATTCAATATCCCGTTTTCTTACGTAACATTTTGACACCCTATCTCACCCTACCGTTTAGAACCACATCCTACCTAGTTTGTACTTCAGGATTGAAAGTAATCCAGTATTCTATAACAAGTAGTCAAATGTTCTTGAATCAATAAAGTCATTTCTATTGTAATGAATCTTGAATCAATAAAGTCATTTATATTTTAATTGTAATTGTATGTTTTATTTTTGTTGTATTGTCTGTTCTATGGGTTTTTTATGCCTTTAATAAAATATTATTATTATTATTATTATTATTTCTATTTACGTCATGCGCCTTTATCATTTTGCGGACAAATTTGTGGCCTAGGCGTTTTGGGACGAACTTTTAACTTGCAGCGACATACGAATAAGGGGTCAAGAAGACACTTTCTTATTAAATATAGAATGTGGAATAAACTTCCGACGGTCATTCGTGATAGTACGTCGGTGACATCCTTTAAAACTAAACTAAAAGAGCACTGTCTGTCTCACTCAGTATAATATGGTATGTATGTATTTATGAAAGTAGGTATGTTTATTATAGTTATTATTATTTATATATACATAGTTCAGGTATTTAGTTATTATGTAGTCTATTATGCACTTATTTTGCCCCCTCCCCTCGCTCTTATTGCCTTGTCTCACACTATGTATAGTTGGCTGGAAGAGATCTCTTTTAGAGATAAGCTCACCTTTGTACACACCATTTATTACTGTATTTAGTTTTAAGTTGTGAAATAAATAATATATAGTACAGGCCAACTCTTACCACCGTACGTTGGGCTCGGGGTACGCTTCTACCGCGACGGTGAACTCTACGTTGACGTCTCCCTCGCACGCCGCGCCGTCCTGCAGCCGCCGGGTGAACACGGGCGCCGCGCGCACGCGCAGCTGGCACGAGTCCGCCGCGGTGCCGTGCACGTTGCGCACCTGAATGTTACAAAACGGGAGAATACAGCACTAACTTACTCTTGCGACTCATGAGAACCTAGTACCTATCCTAGCCGGGTTTACTGGCTTCGGTGACAGGAAATTGCATTACATCATCAAGTAACGATTTTAAAAAGCAGACGATCCGTCGGACGCCTGCGCACCGCATGCGTATCGAACCAAGACCCTCTAGACTATGCGCCCCCTTCGCGACGTTCCGTCAGCGCGTGCTCGCGACATTAGCCGAACTAAGCCGAACAGCGCGACGAACAAGCACTGTGCCTCCAAATCAGTTCCTCTTTAAGCATTTCACTGACATATACATAAATATTTCAAAAATACATAAGGGCTTCCGCGAGTACATACACGTGTGTGTATACACCCGTCAGTACACACACACACTCCTATCATCTCCTATCATGTCTCTTAATCGGGCCTCTGAAAACTACAAAGCAAATGATGACAATCTAACAATTATAGTGGGTCGTCTGACACTCGTGGGTAATCTGACAATTTCAGTGGGCTAATTTCACTCAAAGAGAACAATCGGACAATTGTACACACATACTGCTCACATCTGGTCGCAGAGACCCCTCTGTCATCATTTGCTTTGTAGTTTTCAGAGGCAGAGGCAGATACGATATATCGCCACTTTGCGTGATCGCGACACACCTCAATAGCCTTACTTATATTTCATTCCAGATTAATAGTCCTATGAAAACAAACGCATTTGCGTCTCGAAAACAAAATACACAATAGATGGTGTTCCTAAGTGGACCGCAAAGTTTACTTGGTAATACAAACCTATTTTTGCTGCTGGTGACCCTTTCATGTATATGTTACCGAGACGTAAATAGCGTTGGTTTTCATAGGACTATTAATCTGGAATGAAATATACATCCAATAACCTTTTCATCCATCTCCTCTTATTCATCTCACTAAGTCTTTTTGAGGACGTCAACAATTTAATCCTTAAACGTCACATAACATACACTTATACACATATAACTACCGGAAACCAGACTAGCCGTGTGGTTTCCGGTAGAGTAGAATAAGACCACTCCAACTCTTCCCGTGGATGTCGTACAAGGCGACTGAGGGAATACATTATAAAACATCAAGCAGGCCTTCCAACCCGTTTGGCCAGCGCGGGGAGTGTAGGCCAAATCCTCCGTCTGTCTCCGGCAGATGAGAGAGGGTTGTGCTCCTGCAGTGGAGACATAAATAACCTGATGATGATGATGATGATACACATATACTACACACTCCCCTGTTCCCAAACTAGGATTTTCTCCTGTACGATGGGAATTAGACAAGGATAGAACAATACAATGACACGTGCTGAGATGGACTAGATTTCTACAGTATGGGAAGGAACAGAAGGCAAATTGGAAAGGGGAATACCAAGAGAAAGCTGGAGAGATATGCACACGCTACACGCTTTCATTCTCACCTCGCAAGAGTACTCTGCGGTGTCAGCGCGCGCCGCAGACGTGATGACGAGCGAGTGCGCCTCGCCGGACGACGAGATCTTCACGGTCGAAGACTCCACCAGCTCAGCTTTGTTCTTGAACCTGACATGCGAATTTTATCAAATTAATGGAAATAACCTTGACGTGTGGTTTCCGGTAGAGTAGAATAGGACCACTCCAACTCTTCCCGTGGATGTCGTACAAGGCGACTAAGGGAATACATTATAAAACATCAATCAGGCCTCCCCAACCCGTCTGGCCAGCGCGGGGAGTGTAGGCCAAATCCTCCGTCTATCTCCGGCAGATGAGAGAGGGTTGTGCTCCTGCAGTGGAGACAAAAATAACCTGATGATGAATGGAAATAATATATTTATAGTTTCGCCACTGACGTCACGTGCCACTGATATAATTGAATAGAATAGAATAAATTTTATTTCAGATTATGTCTGAAATATATTCTATTCTATTCTATTCTATTCTATTCTATTCTATTCTATTCTATTCTATTCTATTCTATTCTATTCTATTCTATTCTATTCTATTCTATTCTATTCTATTCTATTCTATTCTATTCTATTCTATTCTATAAGCGAGGTAACGTGCCACTGGCAGAAACGCGATATGGTATAAACTTACCATTTCACAGTAGGCGCAGGGTCGGCTTCAGTCTCCATCTTGAAGGTGACGGTCTCCTTCTCCTCCACCACCTTCTCGGCGCCGAGCTTCTTGGTAATCTTCGGCGGTGACGTCACGTGCCACTGCCAGAAGTCCGAGCATTGGTTCACCTCGTTCCTGACCAATGGAAGCGAGAAAAGGTTTAGGTCTTCGTCACGTAGTTTCGTTATAAAAACCAGGAGGAGTCGCCATAATCATAAATCTCGCTATTATTAAAATATGTACGCACCGGTGACGCGCGCGCTCAAGGAACTTAATGTTCTTTCTCGGGAGGGGTTGGATTTATCCAACTGTTCCCTGGCGGAATTCACAGGAGCCGCACTTCGAGCCATAGGGGCTAGGAGGTGAATAAAATGTAATTTTTTTTATATTAGAGTGCTTAAGTTGGAAACGTAATTTGTGGTTTGCAGTACCGAATAGGATTTACTGTTATGGTGCTGTAAGAGTATTTTAAATAAATAAAATAAATAAATATTACAGTCTAGGAGAATCTAGCGCTTTTTGGAGCTAAGTTAGCGCCCAGCAACACACTGGTAGCAACACTGATCGCATGGCAAATATTGTCAAATATTCGCTATTATTTACACATAAGCCAATATTATATGCATACTTTAGTATAGGTAAGTGTATATTTGATGGGTACGTTTCTTTTATAATTTTCGTACCAAACGCATTATACCAGTTCTTACATTTATTCTAAGGTTAACTGGAAGAGATCCCTAAGTGGGACTGTTTAGGCATTGCAATCTTTTAATATGTGGGTATATCTACAACTTTCGCGGCTGAGCGCCCTCCTCACCGGTGTATGACGGAACGCTCTCGGCTCGGTAGCGATCGCATCGGCGGACAAGCTGTTTATAATACTATATTAACAATAATTTCGGATTTTACTCAAGAACTCTAATCTTCATCATCATCAGCCTGTGTAGTGCAGTGATACAGTGCCGACCGGCAAATAAACAGTGACCACACGGTGGCGGAGTAACCCCGAGCTCCAAGTCAAGGTGAGTGGATCACCTGGTATTGGGAAAGCAATGCCTGATATTTTGAACCCGTCGAATAACTAGGATTAGGCTCTCCACTGACTATCGAAGACTCCACCACAACAAGTCCGTATTTGTACACGACTTTATTTTTTTTGTATACATATGAACGTAAAATACTATGTGAAAACAGGAGGGGGAGTCTTGATATATAATAAAGGTGGTCACAGGGAGGGGGTCAGCAGGTGCCGAAAATGGGTCACGTAGTAACGTTCCCATATTTCCTCATGGAAATATGGGAACGTTCCCATATATCCTCATGGAAATATGGGAACGTTAATAAATACACTCGTGTGTATATCCACTATTTCGCTTACTTAGCGGCTATGGAGTAGGAGCCGGTTTCCGTGAGCTTGGCATTATTGAGCACGACCTTGTACACGTCGGTAAAATACTGGGGGAGTCTTGACATATAATAAAGGTGGTCACAGGGAGGGGGTCAGCAGGTGCCAAAAATGGGTCACGTAGCAACGTTTCCATATTTCCTCATAGGAATATGGGAACGTTCCCATATATCCTCATGGAAATATGGGAACGTTAATAAATACACTCGTGTGTATATCCACTATTTCGCTTACTTAGCGGCTATGGAGTAGGAGCCGGTTTCCGTGAGCTTGGCATTATTGAGCACGACCTTGTACACGTCGGTAAAATACTGGGGGAGTCTTGACATATAATAAAGGTGGTCACAGGGAGGGGGTCAGCAGGTGCCAAAAATGGGTCACGTAGCAACGTTTCCATATTTCCTCATAGGAATATGGGAACGTTCCCATATATCCTCATGGAAATATGGGAACGTTAATAAATACACTCGTGTGTATATCCACTATTTCGCTTACTTAGCGGCTATGGAGTAGGAGCCGGTTTCCGTGAGCTTGGCATTATTGAGCACGACCTTGTACACGTCGGTAAAATACTGGGGGAGTCTTGACATATAATAAAGGTGGTCACAGGGAGGGGGTCAGCAGGTGCCAAAAATGGGTCACGTAGCAACGTTTCCATATTTCCTCATAGGAATATGGGAACGTTCCCATATATCCTCATGGAAATATGGGAACGTTAATAAATACACTCGTGTGTATATCCACTATTTCGCTTACTTAGCGACTATGGAGTATGAGCCGGTGTCCGTGAGCTTGGCGTCCTTGAGCACGACCTTGTACACGTCGGCGCTCTCCCTGACGAGCTGCAGGCGCTCCGAGGACTTGATCTCGACGCCGTCCTTGTACACGGCCAGCTCGGGCGCCGGCGTGCCTTCCACTTCTATGGTCACTGTGTGCGTGCTGCTCACCTATAGGGCAATGTGGCCACTTGTTTAACAGTATTATGGCATACGGTATCCTAGTATGGGGTCATGCAGCAGATATAGAAAGAGGCTGGATCCGTGGGGCCGAGGACCGAGAGTGGTGGCGTTCATTGGGGAAGGAATTTTCTGCGTGGTGGGAAGGGCATGAGGAAGGAAAGAAAATGGGAGAGGGGAAAGGGGAAAGGGAAAAGGGAAAAGGGAAAAGGGAAAAGGGAAAAGGGAAAAGGGAAAAGGGAAAAGGGAAAAGGGAGAAGGGAAAAGGAAAAAGGAAAAAGGGAAAAGGGGAAAGGGAACATCACCTGCGTTTTTTTTAATAAAATAATAATACCTAACTTCTTGCACAATATTAAAACATAAAAAATATAAATAATTTAATGATAATCTTTGAATTCATGATAAACATGAAGTTAATGTCAACTTTATTAAAAAAAAAAACATTACTTCTGTACTCCAAAGGGCGGAACCGCCGTCGGCAGGCTAATTTTATGTATAAGAATATTTTCAGATTAATAGATTTCTTTAAGGATTTAGTAATACATAATAATGTGTAATGTTAAGTTGTCCACGCGGACGAAGTCGCGGGCAAAAGCTAGTCTTAAATATGACAGACAGAAAGTTTAAGAATCATATTAAAAACAACTTTGTAAGAAAGTCTATTCTATTAAATAAAATCGTAAACTTCGCGTGTCTGTACATTGTAGATATTTGCAAAAAGAAATTGGGGGTCTAAGGATAAGCAATAGAACACATTTCGATCATTTTAGGAATTTTTGTCTGTTTGTCTATTTGTTTGTTAGTTTGTGCACACATCACGTAAAAACTAATGAACGGATTTTGATACACCTTTCACAGGAACATGGGGCTTAACTGGGAGTGGGAGTAGGGGTGGGCGTGGGAGGAGGGAGCTTGACCTGGACCTGGACCTGGACCTCTACTTGGACCTGGACCGGAGCAGGTGTGCGAGGGTGAGCGGCGGCGGAAGGGATGATGAGGGACGGAAATTAACTCTTAATAATTTTCAACTTTATGTAATACTGTGTCCGCGCGAGCGGAGCCGCGTGCACAGCTAGTTATAAACTAAACGTTTATTTGAATGACAAAGATACTAATGTTGCTTCAGCTTCGCAAAATCTTTATATAATTGTATAAAAACTTGAAACAATAAATGATTTTGACTTAGACATATAAACTGGGAACCAAACGACTAAATTATACCAGTCCTTTCAGTTACTCCAAGGTTGACTGGAAGAGATCTCTAAGTGGGATAGGTCCGCCTTTGTACACAACTTTATTCTTTTATCTATTATAATTAAGCGTTCACATGTATACACAAAACATATTAAAAAATGTCTGTTTCTGCATTTTATAAGACTGCTCACCATACAAGTCTGGTTTTCGATCTTCTTCTTGATCTTGGGCGCGGCCTTGACGATGAGCTGCATGGAGGTGGTGTCCTCGCCCAGCTCGTTGGAGGCGGTGATCAAATACTCGCCCGCGTCGGCGCTCGTCACGTTCTTGATCACAAGAGACATGCTCTCATCGTCCTCGTGGAGGAATCTGGGTGGGGAGTGGGGCGGATTAATTTAAAGTCACACATGTTCCTAGTATTCGGTTTCATCATCAGGTTATTGTTGTCTCCACTGCAGGAGCACAGCCCTCTCTCATCTGCCGGAGACAGACGGAGGATTTGGCCTACGCTCCCCGCGCTGGCCAGACGGGTTGGGGAGGCCTGATTGATGTTTTATAATGTATTCCCTTAGTCGCCTTGTACGACATCCACGGGAAGAGTTGAAGTGGTCCTATTCTACTCTACCGGAAACCACACGGCAAGGACATGTTATAGAGCATTAATAGTACATTGTTACGCTAGGGGTGAAAGTTAACTGTTATAGTCCCGAGACGGGGTTTGGCGCTCGAGCGTAGCGAGGTAAACACTGTGCTTTTCATTACGAATACAAGGAAAGTAAAAATAAAAAACATGAATTAGCTAAAGTAAAAATGAGTGACGATCCGATTGCAGTTTTCCCAGTTTGCTATAAAAGATTTTATTTTTCATTTCCATCATTGTAAAATTTTCTAATATTTTGCCCAAATCTATGTTATTTTAAGGAAATAGTTGAAAGTAAATTATAATAAAGTCATTTAAAAATATATGTTCTTTAATTAATTAACTTTAACTTTACTTTATGTTATTCCAATTTTACATCGCGCTGTAATTGAGTGGCTGTATAGAAAGTTGGAACATTAAGTCAATAGAAATGTAAAAATAGAACTAGTTTTTTATATAAATGACAGCTGTGATTTATATTAGGATCGCGCAAAGTGGCAATCCATCGTATCTGCCTACCCCTCTGGGACCAAGGCGTGAGCATTATTTATATATGTATGTCATTCATATAAGAAAACTAATGAAAAATTTAAAATGGTTCTCTCTAGGGTTGAAAAGTATTGCTTTCAACCCGCTCCTCAGGCAATTTCAGACCTACTTTCCGAGTATGAGTAATGAAAAAATATTTATTATATCCTTCCTACTAATATTATAAACGCGAAAGTTTGTAAGTATGGTTGGATGTTTGTTACTCTTTCATGTAAAAACTACTGAATGGATTTTAATGAAACTTTACAATAATATAGCTTATATATCAGAATAACACATAGGATACAATTTATAAAGATATTGTGTGAATTGTCCAAAATATCAAGTAAGTAGGAAAAAATCTACCATCTGCGAGCTATTCTGGCGTGCGCGTCCAAAACTTATCCTAAAAATACATCCCATTCCTACAGGAAATACATAATAATTGTTTTACACGCGGACGAAGTCCAAACGCGGGCAACAGCTAGTTTGTCCATATTCATACTCACATTTAGCGAGAGTAATCAACCTTCAAACTCCTAAAAATTGAGTAAACCCACTAACTTGTGCCTGGTGTCCGCCTCGATGATCTTCCCGTCGTGCTTAAACACGATGCTGGGCTTGGGGAAGCCCTTGCACTGCAGCTCCAGCATGGCGGAGGCGCCGGCGGACACTATCGCCTCGCGGTGCTCTATGACCAGCGTCGGCTTCTCGGGCTCTCTGTGGAGCTCGTTTACTGCACCTGTGACACGATTTGGATGTATGAGTAACGTGACCATGCGTCCCGGTTTGGGCGGGACAGTCCCGGTTTCAGGCAGTCTGTCCCGGTGTCCCCAGCGAAGCCAACATAGTCCCGGTTTTGCAAGCAGACCTAACGATAGTTTAAAATTAATTTTTTCCGCTCGAAAAGCGTGGCCCGACGCTATAAAAACAAGACCCAATATTTAAAAAACATTTGTTCAGCCGACAAATACAAAAATACGACTTAGAAGTCACGCCACTACTGGGGGCTTAGTAAGTCATGCCAACTTAACTATTTTGTGTTTAGAGCTTTGATTATTTTGTGTTATTCTACTTGGATAATAAAAAAATACTTGTAAAACACTAATAACATTTTTTTAATACATATTTCCGCAGATGTGTCCCGGTCTGACAAAATAAATAAATGGTCACGTTATATATGAGCTCTAAAGCTATGTACTACTAGGCAACATTTGATGCGCGACATGTTGCTCAACATGTGGACACAGATGAACGACAGAGAAGAAGAAGAAGAAGATATCCAATATATTAGCTGGTTGATAGCGCTTTTTGCTGTTACGGTTGTATTGAACAGAATGGCAGCAGTGTTTTAACTAGCCGTTAATGCGTCATAAGTCGTTATATTAAAAACAAATTGTATTGGATTATCTACTGTCACTTTGAAAATTCTACGAACGTGTAAATATACTCGTAGTTGTAACCAAGGTTCGGTTTTCATTACAAACATTACGTAAAATGACTAGGGATTGAACGTTGTCGTCTATTTTCCTATACTTGTCTAATTCCTTTGGCATAGGGACAATCCTAGTTTGGGATTAGACAAGTGTAAGATTTTTTATGTAAGTATATATGAAATATCTATTTATAGGTTTCCAATTAAAGCTGGCTCACAAAACGTCTAAATACACAGTAAATAAAATTAAGCACATAGATTTGCAGCGACATAAAACAAAGATATCGGGCTGAATAACATTCTATCGATAAGAGAGAAGATTGATCAAATAGATACATCTATACACATTATCCACAAAGCTGTAGCAGAAGGGTGTACAGCTTTAAACATCGATAAGTACTCCGATAGCAAGATCACAACACTATTTATCAACATCGTCCAGAATACATACAAACAAACATTTGCTACATTACATTGATGACATAATATTTTAAAAAATAATACATTGGGTGTAAAGGAAATGCTGTGAAGTCTCCTCGATTGATTCTGAGGATTCTCTGAGCAGCGGGCTTTGGCGCCTGTCTGTTAACATTCGATTATCCAATCACAGTTTAGGACTTTACCGATTAACCTGTCACAGTTTCTACACTAATCTATTCTATTAAGAGCTTTATTGATTAACCAATCACAGTTTAGAACTTTTTGATTAATCAAGCACACTTCAATATTTAAAATCTAGTCACAGTTTGGAGCTTTACTGATGAACCCGTCACAGTTTATGCACTAATCTCTACCGTTAATTAACCAGTAGCAGTTTACACAGTAATATATTCTATTTAAAGCTTTTTTGATTAACCAGTCACATTTTAAAACATTTTTGATGAACGAATCACACTTCAGAATGTTCACATATTTAACGTCTAGTCACAGTTTGAAGCTCTATTGCTTAACCAGTCGCAGTTTCCACAGTAGTATATTCTATTTAAAGCTTTTTTGATTAACCAGTCGCAGTTTACATAGTAGTATATTCTATTTAAAGCTTTTTTGATTAACCAGTCACATTTTAGAATATTTTTGATGAACGAATCACACTTCAGAATGTTCACATATTTAACGTCTAGTCACAGTTTGAAGCTCTATTGCTTAACCAGTCGCAGTTTCCACAGTAGTATATTCTATTTAAAGCTTTTTTGATTAACCAGTCGCAGTTTACATAGTAGTATATTCTATTTAAAGCTTTTTTGATTAACCAGTCGCAGTTTAGAACATTTTTGATGAACAAGTCACACTTTGCAGATCTTTACTGACGTCAATAAAAGCGTACCTTGAACAGTAAGCTCGGCCGAGCAGGAGATGTTTCCAGTGCTGGTCTTGGCGACGCAGGTATAGAGTCCGGCGTCTTCTGGCTTCACATGCTGGAAGACCAGCGCTAAGGAGTCCTCATCGTCACCCAGAAGTACCTATGGAGAATTCACCTGGATTTTAATCTGTAATTATATCTTCTTGCAGAAAAATCTATCTAAACTTTTCGAAATAAGGAGAGCTGTGGTCGTATTCGTTTAAATAGAGTTCTTATGGGGTGCCTATGTATTTTCCATATACGTTCATATACCCTACACGCATATATATAGCACTTCATACCACCAAACATACCTAAAAATTATCTACTGAGGAAGTAAGGGTCCTAACTCAAACTGGTGTCTCCTAACCTTAGTACGTAAATTACTTGTATTAATATTTAGATGTAAACAGTACCTTGAATCTCTCCTCAGGGTCGAAAGGCTCTCCATCCCGTTTCCACGAGAAGCTCGGCTTCTCTCCCTTGGCCAGCAAACCTTCGCCCCCCGGCAGCAGCTCGAAGAAGATGTTCTTGTCGTCTGTAGATATTACGACAGTGTTATTAGACTTTGCCTTGTTGTTGATGTATAAATTGGTAGACTGAGTTACAGAACCGTCTGAAGAATGTGATTTACAATGAAAATTCAGGAGTTTTCGCGGCTTTAACACTTTCTTTATAAATTGTCGTTTAAAAAAAGGCAAGGGAAATTATTTCAACTATGTTGATCAATAAGAGTCTTATTGACAATTTAAAAATAGAACGGCCTTCTTATGAGAAAAATCAACTTACTGAGTATAAGCCTCTCATTTGTGTGTGTGTGCATTATTTAGGGTCTTTCACCGAGCGTGCGAGCATAGCCGATCGAAAAGGACCACGTCATACGTCAACAACATAAGTAATTTCTCATTCTACCTTATGGCCTCGATATAATTAGCTACATGGAATAAACAGTCGAGTTTGACAGACCAAAATATATTTTTTCTCTATTTATACTTTAAAAACTCAATTGGTTTAAAAATAACTGCTATAATCCGATTGTATGACTAACAAACTTGGAATGAAAGTCATTATTATTTCGGCATTGTACTCGTATACAAATATTATCCCTCAACTTTTATCTCTCTATTAATAGGTATTTTGCCTTCATCCAAATAGATTCTTTAACGAAAAAAGGCGTTCACAGAGTCAAGTGAACATCAAATATGTTTATAATATCATAAAAATCAAACAAATATCGTCTAATTTCAGTGTCTGGATATTTTTAGTTCACGTTACCGACACAAACAAACGCTGGAGGCCATCCAAATGTATAAATAATGCCAAGAAATGTGGAACAGCTGTATTTATAGTCGATTACGTTCGATTTTCATTCATTTTCGGCATTATTGCACTTTTTAACTGTCTTCTGTTATATCATCATCATGTCAGCTCCTAGACGTCCACTGCTGGATATCTTATCTTATCTTCTTAGGGGGCCAAGAAGACCTGGCGACACTTCGACCCTTCAGGATCTTTTGTGCCAAACCCCTGACCACCAACGGTGCCCCAAGCCGATTTGGTGGACTTCACAAACGCCTCAGAATTTCTTCTTCGCCATATGCCACCCTATCGCGTATCCATCCGCAGTCTCCACTCCAGAACTCGTCTAACCCAACGACTGTCGGTTCTGCGGCATATGTGGCCCGCAATCCTTTCGGCTATGTCGGTGACCTTCATTCTTCGTCGGATCTCTTAATTACGAATCATATCCTTCAAAGAAACCCTGATCATAACCCTTTACATGTCTCACTAAGCAACTTGAAACTTTGGATCAGGCTCACCGTCAGTGTCCAAATTTCTGCGCCGTAAGTCATGACAGGCAGTTTGATAAATTATATGAATCAATGAATCACTTAACGCAAAAAGGGCAATTGTCCATCAACATAATTGTTCTGTTACCTGCTCTAATAGGTTACAAAACTACGAAACTCACCAACAACACTGACAGTGGCCTCTGACTCCACCTCGCCATATATGTTGATGGCCTTGCACGAGTATTTGCCAGCGTCCTCATGGACGACGTCGGCGATCACCAGCTCATAGCAGCCCTTGTCAGCCAGGGTCCTGATGATGGAGATGCGGTCCGACTCCGAGGTGGAGCGGATCTCCTTGCCTTCGCGGAAGCTGAAAGATAAATTGAAGTGTATTTTTCGTGCCATGTACACGTATACTGATGAAATGTGTTTCGGTCCTCAGGTGTCCGGCTTCGACATGATTAGTTTTAAGATATGCTTCAGAGCATTGAAAAATAACCGACATGTATTTTTTTATCGATCCAAATTTATATTTACTAAATAGCATAGCTGGGTTGGCATAGCGAAAATGCTCATGAAGTGAAATTGAACGTCCTAGATCCGTATCTCATTTGAGAATTTTGAATCTGATTTTATCTCAACGTATTATTTTTTAATTTTAATTCTGCATTACATGTACTTGAATTCAATATCTCAATACTTAAGAGAATTTTGAGTAGCAATTTTCTCTACTAAACATGCCATAAAAAATATTTACGTAAACATTTTTCAAAGCTCCGTTATGATGCAACATATCTTAAAATGAATCAAATCAGGGCCGGTCATCTGGGGACCTTTTTTTGTTAGTACGTTCTTTATCTACGATATACGAAGGGACTATCAAAACCATCATCATGACAGCCTATTCTCCTCCACTACTGGACAGATCGTGGCTTAAGATCTCATGCACTCTTTTCTCTGATAGACCTGAAAAGTGCATAATATCATCAAGTTCTGATACGAGAAAGACAGTTTTTTTAAGGCAGTTGAAGCATATAATAATCTTTAATCAATTTACGAGATACAATTTTGGCGAAATAAAGGAATTGTTAGCATTGGAACTTTAAAATATACATATAATGAAGGCGGAAACTTACTAAATACAGAAAGGCACTTATGCGTATCTAGATGATCTGATAGTAAGTTGTTTATTAGCTGTTGTATTTTATGGCTGGAAACTAAACTTTAAACGTATGCAGGTTAAGTTGGGTCTTTAAACATGTATACTCACAATTTAACGTCAGGATTAGGATCTCCCTTGACCTTGACCATGAAACGCAGGTACGTGTTCAGTAGTATTTCAGTGTCCTTCAACGCTACCAGGAAGTACGGAGCGTTGAGAGCATTCTTAGTTTTCCTTTCTTCTGAAGTCACTAGAAATTGTACAATAGATTAAAAACAAGGAATTTGTTTTGCTCATTCATGTTGTTCTGAAAAACAAGACAATTATTAATCTTTACTCTGAGATCTCATTTAGCGAAATTTCTATCTAACACCAAAAAGACAATTTCATGCATTTAAGTAATTACTACATAATACTTATATTTCTAATTAATTACGTGAAATTTAAGTGCATCAAATACAGGAAAGTTAAAGGTAGTAGATACTTTAGATAACTACGTGTTATAACGCTTTACGATGTTTTAAACGATATGATTTCGCGAAGAGCATGCAGCATTGAAAAGGTAGAATCAAATATATAAATAAAAACATCCTTAGTAAATATAAGAAATCACAAATAATAGGATAATAATGTAATCATCCAATAACTCAAATTGGAAAAAACGACAATTCTTGAACTCGTATCCAAATCTAAATACGATTCAACCATTAAATAAATAACGATAAAGAGAACTTACATTCAAGGACCACTAACTGAGCGGTGCAATGGGAGTTTCCTTTGACATTCTGAGCCCTCGCCGTGTACAATCCTGTGTCATCCTCCCTGCAGTGCATGATCTCCAGCTTATTCTGACCACTCTCTCTGGTCGTGATGTTGACGCGGTCCATCAGCTTGTCTGTGAGAGGCTTGTTGTCCTTCAGCCAGGTCACAGAGACGGATTCCGTGGACTCCCGAAGAGTGCATTCGAAGGTTGCATTCTCGCCGGCTGGGGATTCACAGTTTTGTTAGGGGCCGAGAGTTCGTGCGCGAACCCGACAAGGAAAAGAATACATAAAATATTGTAAAAGAAAAAGTTGAGGAACAGAAGCGTTGTTAGAGTAATGTGTCGGTGTAGGTTAGTAGTCTATAAGCATATGTACAAGCACTAGTAGTGTGTCTACTTCCATCATGAAGTGTTCTACATGTCTATCTACTTGGTTATATTCTACACAACTTACGCTCGATGTTTTGTCCTTGCAGAGTCTTAGAGAACACCGGCTTGCCGTCATACGACTCCGATTTAGAAATTTTGACAGACTCATACTCGCCGCTGACAGAACCGTTAGCGATGGCAGATTTAGAGTACTTGCTCTCAAGAGTCGATGCTCCATTCTTGCTTTCGTAATTGGTTTCTGTCTTGGAGGATATGCCTTCGATCTTGTTGTCATAATCGAGTTTGGAAGTACGTCTTTCGCTTTTAGCGCTATCGTAGCTTGATTCGATGCCGTATTTGGAGGCTATGCTATCGATTTTGCTAGCGGTATCGTAGTTAGATTCATAGTTAGACTCGACGCCGTACTTGGATCCTCCCTCGAGCCTGGCGCTTGAGCTGGAGTACTTGGACTCATATCGGGATCCCTCGAGCGATCCCCCGGTCTCGTACTTGCCGCTCTCCACGCGGGAGCCGCTTTCACGACGAGAGTACGAAGATGATAATCCGGTGCTCTCATAGCCGGTGGATCCGGTGCTTTCGTAGCGTTTACTGCTACTGGAGTAATCTGGAAGAGAGAAACATTTAGGATGATGGTTACTTAAGAAACAGAAATCACCCGTAAGCTGTGAAATTACAAATTAAAGTCTGTCGCTCACACATCACAATAAAATTTCCAATTTCGGAAAATCAATAATTTTTGTATCAACACTGAATCAGATCAGCATCGGCTCGCCTTATTGGTTCTTCGTGGCATCAGCGTTGTTACGGTTGGGCGACAGCTCGATGACGGCTTGCAGTTCCGTTTGGTGCGCAAACGCCGACGACACGTAAGCGCGGTTACTGCCAGGCGACCATGACATGCCGTTTACTAGCTTGTCCCCAGCTGAGTCAATAAGAGTTTCATACAAAGAATTCTGAATGACTCGAGCTGAGGCGAAGATATTACGATGTCGTGCTAATATATGTGAGCGAAATCCTTTGATCAACATAGTAGTCAAAGGACATAGGGACGATATTCTCTTCCGGAGTATAGTTATGAGGATAGAGTGAAAGCACTTACCTCCAGAGAGCCGCGAACTGCGGCTGTACCGCGACATCTCGTCACCAGGTTCCTCCGCGGTTACAGCTTGACTGTTCGCCGCTACTTTGTCTACCGATGCCGCGCCAGCTGCGCTCGATTCACTTACAAAACCCGCTTCAGACGACTCCTGTACTATCTGAGATTGTTCAACTGACGAAGACTCTGCTGTTTTTAATTCAACAGCTGATGAGGTCTGTGTAGTTGAATGTGATGATTGTTCAACTGAAGAAGCTACTGCAGTTTTTTCTTCAACTAATGATGTTTTTGCAGTTGATGTTTCTACCGAGGTCTCTTGGACGCTTGATTTTGTAGAAGCTTGTATAGATGCACTTTCGGTTATTCCTGTTCTACTAGCTTTCAATTGTTGAAGAGATTCTTCTCTAGTTAATAACTTTATCTCAGGCGAAGACGCCCGTCTAGTTTGATATTTTGGAAGTAAAGTTGGCTTAGATGTTTTTTGATTACTTTCTTGGGCTTTTACTTCGACTGTCGATGCTTGCGAAGATGTTTGCTCAACTGATGTATTTGCAGATGTCTCTGATTTCTTTTCAACTGTCGATGATTCGACTGATACAGCTTCTTTTGTAGATTTTTGTTCAACCGCTGTATTTAGTTCAATAGATGAAGCTTGATCCGTAGATTTTTGCTTAACCGCTGTACTTAGTTCAACAGATGAAGCTTGTTGTGTAGATTTTTGTTCAACTGCTGTGTTTAGTTCAACAGATGAAGCTTGATCCGTAGATTTTTGCTTAACCGCTGTACTTAGTTCAACAGATGAAGCTTGATCCGTAGATTTTTGTTTAACCGCTGTACTTAGTTCAACAGATGAAGCTTGTTGTGTAGATTTTTTCTCAACTGCTGTATTTAGTTCAACAGATGAAGTTTGTTGTGTAGATGTTTGTTCAACTGCTGTATTTAGTTCAACAGATGAAGCTTGTTGTGTTGATTTTTGTTTAACCGCTGCGCTTTCTTCAACAGATGCTGCTTGTACAGTTGTTTGTTCAACTGACGCTTGTTTAGATTCTTTATCTGTTTGTTTAACTGATGCACTTTTTTGATCAACTGATAAAGTTTCCTGAAAAGATGACGCTTGTTCAACAGAACTTTGGATAGATTCCTTCACCCCAACAGATGTTTGTTGAGACTGAACTGAAGATTTCTCCTCAACTTTTGCTTCTGATGTTGTATTACTTGCTTCTGTTTTAACAGCAGCAGCTATAACAGTCTGTTGTGCTGACTCAAACTGAGTCACAGACTGAGATTTTTCACTGACAGAGCTTGCGGTCACTGACGATTTAGTTTCTAAATCAGTTGTGACTTCACTCTTTGCACTACTAATAGACTTATGAACTTCACTGCTGGAAGATATTTCAGTCACTTCAGATCTGGATATCTTCTTCGCTACCTCACTTTCTATCGACGCTTTTCTCTTGGCTGTTATTAGAGTCTCCTCTTTAGTCGAAACCTGAGTTACTTCAGCGTCCTCGACTTTAGAACGCTTTTCTTGGCTCTCTTGTCCCGCTTCCTCGTCCCGCTCTCGTTTTTTCTTCTTATCTTCTGGCTCAGGAGAAGCGACTTGAGGTGGTGATGTGAGAACTTGGAGATCGTCTGCTGCGTGTTCCGCTAAGGCAACTGTGAAAAATAATGTGTATCACTAAATGAATATGAGTCGAAACCTGACACATTTAACAGTTGACTGCATGTAACTAGTTTTAGCGTTATCAAATTTTTAATTCTTCTAGAATAGACTCATTATCTCACGTGCTAGTACTCTGTTATTGTCATTGTCATGGATTCAAGAATTTTGTTTAATTTGTTATATTGATGCAGATGTGCCCGCAACTCCGCTCGCGTGGACTACAGAGTTACTTCTTATTGCTTACTATGTCACTTAACGTAACAAAATATATACCAAAACCTGGTCAGACAACCATACCTATGAATTTAAAAAGAAACACGTAAATTGGATAAGTCCCGAGTAATAAGTATACTAACTGATAGACAGACAGACAGGCATTTATGAAGGGAAGGGATAGGAGTAATGGTTTGCATTACATATTATGAACTCTATTATTAAGTCATGTGACTCTAATTTTAGACGAAAATCTGCAACTCACCGACGTCACTGCTGTATTGTCTGATCTCTGCCAACCAGGCCGCCTTGATGGGCTCCTTGTGAGCTGTGAGGGTTACGGAGTAAGCGGGGCTCTTCTGGTGGAGCTCGAACTTGAACGGGTCGTCTGGATAGTCCTTGACCTCGACCTCTGGGAGCTGCAAAGAAACACAACGAGATTTTAGAGGGAACTACGCAGAATGATTGAGCAATTCAAGAGAAAACCAAAAAGTACTGCTCTTAAAATTGTTCCAACAACATGTTCACTGAATTATTTAATCATTTATGCATCAGTTTTATATAGTGTTTATTACTATATATATTTTTTCTAAAAAACCGACTCTCGTATTAACGTATTAACTCTGCGAAATATCTAGAGGGAAGTCGTTTTTATCATTAAGAGACAGAATTATACAAAAAATTTAACAAAGCCTTTCAAAAGTGTCGTTATAAATAAGGTATAGACTTTGATCTAGCCAGGCGTGGGAAGATTTGTATTTTCTATAACAAAATAAAACTACGAGGATTGTTTTCAATGTGAAGCAGCAAGCTGAAGTTGTACTCAATGAATGAGATGAAAATGGAAACGTGAACCATTTTTGGAGGGAGTCCAAATGAAAATAAATATTTTCTCAGATTGTTCTATTTATAGAGGAACAGGAGTACAATTTGGCATTATAAGTATGTTTTGTAAACATAATGGTGGTGTAAACATATTACTCCAGTTTCGTTAATTACGTGACAGAGTCCATTTGTGCTTAATATAAAATGATCATTTAATCTTTCCTACTAATATTATAAATGTGAAAGTTTGGATATTTGGATGTTTGGACGTTTGTTACTCAATCACGCTTCAACCACTGGACGGATCGTGATGAAACTTGGCACATTAGGTCCTGGAATATGACATAGGATAGTTTTTATCCTGAAAATACATTGGCTCCTTTGGGAAATATATAATAATTTGTGATGTTAAGTTGTCCACGCGGACGAAGTCGCGGGCAACAGCTAGTTGTAAATAAATATTACATTCCAACAATAGTTATATTTGGAGCACCACATCAGTAAGAATATTAATTTTGTTTTCTGTACTAAGTCTTATATGTAACTCAGTATGAACATCTATAGTTTTTAATGGACTCGTACGAAATTTGGTTTATTTCTGGTCGAGTGAAGATCAAAGAAGGCAAATATATCGAAATAGTAATGCATGTCAATAATAACTAATAACAACTTTGCAAGGGATGTCTAAAGGACAGCCTAAAGAAGAAGTCGTGAAGGACATGCTGTTAAACTTTCCTGTAACCATTGAATCCAAAATCTACCACAGTGTTGTCGTCAGCCAGAAGCCCTATTCCACTATTTCCAAGGAGCTAGGATGGTCAAACTGACCGCGCGAGCTTGAAGATGTCTTGCACGAAGACAGAGCGCTCGTCGGAAACGCGCTTGACCTTACAAACAAGGATCCTCAGCTTGAACAGGAACAGATACTGCTCGTGCTATCTCCCGTCCTATCGGTTACTGTGAACTAGTCTTGTGTCAACCAGAAGCCGCCCGGGCTTGTAGATTACCTTGACAATGTCCTTGAGCACGAAGACGGAGCGGTCGTCGGAGACGCGCTTGACCTTGCACACGAGGATCCTCGCCTTGAAGAGGAACAGGTATCGCTCGTGCTGCCTTCCTTCTGAGTCGGTGACTGTGAACCAGTCGTGCGTCAGCAGCCGCCCGAGCTTGTAGATGTTACCTCGGTATCTGTGAGGTATATTGCATGTAGTTAATGGGGAACTAATCAATTATTGTTACAGATCAAGAGCTTATTTCTTATCTTTCTCGTTGTAGTAAAAGGTTTTTTGGAATAACAAAGCGTTTTCATACATATAATATTAGAATATTATGTCTCGCCGTGTGGTTTCCGATAGAGTAGAATAGGACCACTCCAACTCTTCCCGTGGATGTCGTACAAGGCGACTAAGGGAATACATTATACATTATAAAACATCAATCAGGCCTCCCCAACCCGTCTGGCCAGCGCGGGGAGTGTAGGCCAAATCCTCAATCTGTCTCTGGCAGATGAGAAAGGGTTGTGCTCCTGCAGGGGAGACAACAATAACCTGATGATGATGTATGTGTGTATGAGTATAATATTTATGTAAGTACCCTTCGATGCTCGCGATGAACTTGTTATCGGTGGCGCGGTTGGGGACGCCTAGGAACAGTTCCAACGCCTTCTGGAGGTCGGTGTAGTCCTCGCCGAGACGTTGAGAGTATTTCACGAGTTCCTGGTTGAACAGAGAGGACAATTTAGCCCTAGAAAGATAATCATATTTAAACCTACGTCAAAGATAATCATACGTCTCTAGTTTAGGGTTTTATATATTAATTAAAACCAAAATAATATCTAATAGTCCAAAGGATAATTTTATGTATAAGAATATTTTCAGATTAATAGATTTCTTTAAGGATTTAGTAATACATAATAATGTGTAATGTTAAGTTGTCCACGCGGACGAAGTCGCGGGCAAAAGATAGTCTTAAATATGACATACAGAAAGTTTAAAAATCATATTAAAAACAACTTTGTAAGAAAGCCTATTCTAATAAATAAAATCGTAAACTTCGCGTGTCTGTACATTGAAGATATTTGCAAAAAAAATGTGGGGGGTCTAAGGACAAGCAACAGTACACATTTCGATCATTTTTGAAATTTTTGTCTGTCTGTTTATCTGTGAGTTTGTGCACGCATCACTTATAAACTACTGATCGGACTTTGATGGACTTTTCACAGAAACATGGGGCTTAATTTGGTGTAACATATAGGCTTTATTTCATTGCAATCGGTGCAGTCAATCAAAAGTTATGCGAATTTATAGTTTCCGAAAACTCGCATACACTGCGAAGAATGTAGGGTAAATGTTCGACTGAATTTGTAACCGGGAGCGGGAACGGGTATGGTACCAGTGTAATTTGAGTGTTTGAAAATTCGCATAACTTTTGACTGAGTTACCCGATTACGATGAATTTGTGGTATACGTATGCAACAAAGTAATGTTGGTAGGAATTTGGATTGCGATGGATTAGTTACGAGGACTACATTTGGAGAGACGAGGGAAAGAGGTTTGAGGGGAGGGGAGTGTTGAGGGGAGGTTGAGGGGAAAGTTGAGGATCTGGACCTGGGCCTGTGCCTGGCCCTGGATTTAAAGTCTGAGTGGAAATGGGATAGGGAGCGGAAGTGGGAATGGGAGCGGATCCTGTAGTCCACGCAAGCGGAGCCGCGGGCACAGCTAGTAATAATAATAATAATCTTATGTTAGCTCTTTTTGCGGTGACGCAACTATACTTACTAAATAAGTGTGTTAAAAATTACACACTGTCAAAAATTCATGTAATCGTCTATTTAACTACATTGTGTTTAATAACTTAATTTGGACCGTTGATAGTCGTTGCGCGAAGTGACAATATCGCTAGCGCGAGTTAAAACCGTACAGCGACACCTAGCGGTAGTTCATAGGTACTTATCATAAATGTAAACATTATAGAAGCAGTGCGCCACCGCTGCGCCACCTTACCTCTATTACTAGAGTATGCTTCGTGCTTATTTTGTTTTCCTGTAGTTATCGTACAAAGCTACTATTTGCTTGCACCAGCATCGTCTGTACATAATATAACTCGATCACCAATCAGCATGCTTATAACCTCTTTTTTTTCGTTTTTATTAAAGGAAACGCTGCGGGCAGGCGGGAGGCAAGCGGGCCACTAAATAATGGAGTTTATTGTTTATGATTTTCTTGTGTAATTCCTACTAATATTATAAATGCGAAAGTTTGGATATTTGGATGTTTGTTACTCAATCACTCATCAACCACTGGACGGATCGTGATCAAACTCGGCACACATATAGGTTTGGTCCTGGAATAGGACATAGGATAGTTTTTATACTGAAAAAACATCCCATTCCTACGGGAAATACATAATAATTAGTGATGTTAAGTTGTCCACGCCGACGAAGTCGCGGGCAACAGCTAGTAAATAAATAAAATGTATTTATGAAAATAACATAATATTAAATCTTCTCCTAAGACCTTCATTACAATTATAATTAAAGTTTAACTACTATTAAAATTACATTTAGCCACAGCTATAACAAAGGTTACTCTTTTTTTTTTAAGTTTTAGTTTTATTATCTTAATTTTTTACTGATATTTATTTTTTCGTTTATTTAATTATAATACTATAAAGACATAACTAAACATTAAGAAATAGAAAACTACTAACACTAAACTACAAGTAATAAAAAAGGCCGTCGAGGTGGTCGTGGGGTGGAGGTTACTCTTGTGTTCGCCGCAAATCGGCTTTTTGCATTTGAAACATGCCATCTTTGACATTCTTCTAATTTTTGACGGGCAGTCAGTTGATGCCGCCAGTCATCGGTCTGTACCATCTATTGGCAAGCCAGTTTGAATTGTAATTTGAACATGTAAATAACAAAGGAAGCCAAAGCAAATATTTTACTGCCAAATGAATCACGTTTATCTATAAGCAGACAGAATGTGGTTTTAAACAAAACAAGATTTTGCAGTCTTCTAAATTGGGCACGAGGTGATGACTGGCCGAACTATATAACTATACTTCACATGGATGTGGTGACTAAGAAGTTTACTATGTTTACATCGTAAATGCTTTGAAATCTGGCTGCAAAAATTAAAATCGGATTCACGCTGTTATAGCAGACGATTAATTTTTAAGAGATTCAAATATAGATGGCCTCTGTTGTAGGTTATGGGCCCAGCTATATTATTATAGTTAAGAGTGATCAGAATTAGATAGTGTCATTTATATTCTAGCGACGAAATGTTTATGGATGGATATTCCGGGATTTGTTCAAAGTATTTTAAAAAATATTTAAATCCTTGGATATATTCAATTAGACAAACTGTAGTATTTACAAATACTAGTGAAGCGTAATAGTAAATCGTTTAAAAAACTTCACTATCTTCTTATATTGGTTAATATTGGGAGGTTTGACTACATTTAGCATCAATTAGATCTTCGCTGGAACCGACACGACGACGTTCTGAATCGAATGGATGTGCTGTTCATGTGCAAACCTCCAGTGTTGCCACTTTGCAGATAGAAATTATTACCAAGTACAAGAGTTGCCACGAATACCGGTGAATTAAATCTACTACCAGTAGTAGATTTAATTAATGATCATTACAAAAGATAGATGATACACGTAGAACAGGATTCTAAAGAATGAGATTCTGATGAATGAGATACTAATGAACGGGATTATGCTAACCTTTAACAGTAGTTGGTAGTCGTTGATCCTTTGTATGGGTAGCTTCAGATGCTCGGGCAAGCCTTTGTCGTCGCCGAGTTTGTCTGCGACGTCCTGGAAATTAAAAAGAAAGAACATGAAAATCAAAAAACAAAGCTTAACAAAATCAACATCATTAGCCGAAATACGTCCACTGCTGAACATAAGCCTCCCCAAGGGAAATGTCATTTTCGGTGGGCTGTCCATTGGGGGATTTGGCATAATCACCTCGCTTCTCAGGAGGATTGGTGATCGAAAGGAATTAACCACTATTACCGCTATCATACGGCAGGTTAAAAGTCATTAAAAGTAAAGCTATGATTTGATAAAGTGCTTATGACGGTATATATTTTTATGTTTCTTTGCTTTTCCTACTAATCTGAAGGCGAGCAGGTGTGGATTCATCATCAGGTTATTTTTGTCTCCACTGCAGGAGCACAATCCTCTCTCATCTGCCGGAGACAGACGAAGGATTTGGCCTACACTCCCCACGCTAGACAGACGGGTTGGGGAGGCGTGATTAATATCTTATAATGTTGTATAAAGGTGTGGATTGTTCATATTCAATTTACCCTGGAGATAAATATGGCATTTAACCGTATTCCAAAAACAATATTGACTAATTAGAAATTGGAAACTTTAATCTGAACAGATTAATTTGAGTCTTGTGTCAAAGCTGAGTGACTATGATGGATCGTAACTGTTACAAAATAAACATTTATTCTCCAGAAAACCAGCAACTAAATAAATACAGTATGGTCACAATACATTTTTAAATATATAAGAAATAGACAGGTTTAAAATCGAATCATTGAACTGATTCAATCAATGAGCTGATTGAACTGAATTACTACTATCAGTATTTGCCTGGTTTTCATAGATTATAGAGATAAATAACTAACCTCAAATGCAAATGGCAAAAATGTTAAACAAAATAATTATGTAAAAGTAATGATCGTAATAAGTGGTGTTAAGCATAGTGCTGAAGCGAAATTAGTGACACATGATGTGGATTGATAAACTGGTCATTTGTTTGACGGACTGACGAGAAATATTGACTGTCCTGTGCCACTAGAGGTTTGTTCACCTACAGGGAAAATATATCTTTATTCACCTTTAGCTAACAGTGTCTAATACCTACCTAACTCTATTTAATTTTAAGTTTTATATATAAGTAACAGTAATTAATACTGTCTTGTTTCGTAAATATAGTTACTGTCGCAATCTTCACGATGTATTGGTAGGCTGTGTCAATAGGCAAAGCGAAATAATTCGCTCACTTTGTTTGTTTCTTTTCTTTTTAAAAAATAAATTGTTTATAGAGACAATTTAATGTAGGGTACCAAATTAAAAGACTGTAGGAGGAATATGATAGTTAACAGAAGCACTGCAATTGGATATTAAGTATTCTATGGTTTGAGAGAACTCTAACCTCATCGCACGGAGGAGGTTGTTCTCGCGTTTTTTGGAGAACAGTCTGTTGTGTATTTGGATTTTCCAGAATAATGTATAAGTACTTCGGGCTTTGGTGTTTTGGTATATTATACAACAAATATCTGTGCGTGTGTACACTATGAAGGAAACATAAATAAACGTGACTAAGCTGATCTTCTTTAAGCAAATAACTTCCTAACCTCAAACCTTACTAAAGCTTACTATCAACGTTAGTAAGGGAAGTCTGTATCAATATTAGGACCTGCGTTGGTCTGAGGCAGTCTGATACTGAAATTAAACAGAAAATAAAAGGATATCGTGATTATACTGATAGAATTGTTGCCAATGTCTTAAAAGAAACAAAAATAAATATGGTTTGACGTTCCCTCCTACTTCACCTTATTCCACGAAACCCTTTAACTCTCCTACTGTACTATAAAAATCAAGAGTTTTTCACAAAAAGCTATTTTAAGGAACCCGGTAGCCTTGACAGAGAACGATCGCCGGACGTCATTAATAAAACCAAACATTTCTGGGTCACCGACGTTTCGTAACAAAATATTAGAAAAATTACGTGAATAGTTTTGTTTTACCAAATATCAGTTTAAGACTTAAAACAACGAGCCTAACGTGACAAAAAAACGTAAAACTGTTTTGAAAAACTTATTGCTTGACTTCGATATGAACCCTCTGAAGGGCAGCGCGCGCGCTCTAGACTAAGTTATAACGACTTCTTTCATTTCTATTTTCTGTTTACTTTTAATTATAGTAGATTGTTATACTAGAGACTAAAACCATTAACGAGACATATTTTTATGAGATGGGCTGTAATTCGACTGTGATATGGTAATTTACAATGAAACTTCAAGACTTTTCGCGGCTTTTACACTTTCTTTTTAATTTGTCGTTTAGAAAAAAAGCAAGGTTAGTTAGGTTTGACATCATGCAACGATGGTGGTCATCATAAAATATATTAGATTTTTATCACACAAGAAGTAACGTTATTATATATACGCGTTACATTGTTTCCCAGTATAATTTTTAAATTATTTTCTGTCTTCTTTTTGTTTGTGTATAGTTTTCTAAGATTAAAAATTAACAAAACTTTTTGCGCGCGAACGTTAAAAATGGCAGTCACTTTGAATTAACAATCTTTTTTATATAAAATGACCTGGTTCGGGCAAAATCTCAAAAGGCTATGAGCTAGTACCTGGATTCTCTTGCTTCTATCAAAAATGACTAATTCTTCTAGAATAAAAAAAAATGGAATAGAATTTAACCTGATGAACCTAAATGATGCACGAAGGTATAATGAAACACTTTACAAGCATGAGAGCGGCAAAGGTTGTGGTTAAAAAGTTTACTTCTCAAAAGAAATTTACATGTCACTTAATATGAGATGATCTTTACGTACTTATTTTTAAATAAATACCAATATTTTACTGGTAGTAGTGGTTTAAAACCGGGACATGTCACTAATGATGTGGAGTTTGAGTTTATTTTTGTACATTGTAAATCCTACTAATAGTTTACCAAATGTAAATCCTCCTACTTATGTTTGGATATTTTGAAGTTCGTTACTCAATCACGCTTCAACCACTAGACGGATCGACATGACACATATAGGTTAGGTCCTGGAATAGGACATATGAAAGTTTTTTTTTCCGAAAAAACATCTGATTCCTACGGGAAATACATAATAATTTCTGATGTTAAATTGTCCATGCTGACGAAGTCGCGGTCAACAGCTAGTGATTCTATATACTTCTATCCTGGTAATTCATTGCAAAGCTGTGATCCTTCAAATTTTGTATTCATTTTAAGATAGTTTGTTCTCCTCGCTGGTAAGTATAGATATATTTTACTCCCATTTGATAGTCTGTTTTAACAGTAGTTTCTGTATATACGTTTTTGTATAGAAGTATACACGTTTTGAATTTTTATAGTTTATTACTGTTTATTATTTTAGTTTCTTTATATTAAACAGTTATTTAATTATAATATTTGAAATATAAAGGTTTGTAAGACGACAACACCACCCTTTCCTTTCCCTCTTCAACTTACATACATGTCTATCCATCTATCTCATTTCTTCTCAATCATTCATTCGCACATCACATCCGGTTGGTCGCTTCGCTGCCATGATGACTGGAGACAATCAGTTCACTCCGAAAGACGAGACTATTAACAAGTAAGTGTTGAAACCCTGCATCGCGACCGTTAAATCCACCTAACCCGAGACCGTGCCTGTTACAGTGGCGCCCAACGTGGGGCCTCGCGTGTGGAAAAAACTTAATTTTTTTTTCTGTGTGTGTGTTTTTACGTAATTTTTTTTACGATTCCACCGAAAAAAGAACCCCCAAAGTCGCAGCAAGATCACGAAGCAATCGATTCCGACGATGCCGAAGAAAGCGTCGCCATGCGTCCAGATTTAATTTGAATCTGTCGCAGATGTTAATATCGATCAATTAGTTTACAAGTCCCAAAGATCATCGGTTGCATGTCACACTAATTGGTTGGCAACGCTCCAATCCTAATGTCGATTATTGACTTTATGTTGTAACGCTTTCGAGTTTAGGTGTAGTGTATGGAGTATGCGAACATTTCCAGAAGTCGTCTTTTTAACAATTGGACATTACCAGAATTAGACGTACCCAGAACTGGCAATTTTAAACAGTGGCTACCCGGTGAAACGATGATACCAAGTGTTCTAGACAGACGTCATCATCAGGTTATTTTTGTCTCCACTGCAGGAGCACAACCCTCTCTCATCTGCCGGAGACAGACGGAGGATTTGGCCTACACTCCCCGCGCTGGCCAGACGGGTTGGGGAGGCCTGGTTGATGTTTTATAATGTATTCCCTTAGTCGCCTTGTACGACATCCACGGGAAGAGTTGGAGTGGTCCTTTCTATTCTACCGGAAACCACACATGATGAAGAGAGTATATATAGTGCTGTTGTACAGTTTATTTTTAATTTAGTAAATAGATAAAAATAGATAAATTCTTTTTGCACAGAAATTTAAAGTATCAAGGAACACAGATTAAAGAAGAGTGTACAAAAACGGCCTTGTTGCTTAAAGCGATCTCTTCCAGGCAACCTGTGCAAAAAAAATTAAGAAAAGTATACAGAAATTTTGTAAGGTGCCCCAAAGTAAAAAAAACAATTGGTAAAAATGCGAGTGTAAAAATTAGTTGCCATGAAAATCGACGCCTGGAAAAAAAAGATGCGAAAGTACGCTACAAAGAAAAAAAGTGTTTGGGAAAATATACTATAAGTCTTACTGTTAATAATTTAAACCTACGCTACGTGAGTAAACACGCAAATAAAGAACTGAAGAAGCTGAAATCGAAAAACATTTGACCTTTAAATTTATTTTAAACAACCTGTCATACTGTAAATTAAATAATTCTAATCAAGGCGAGAATTTGTTGGATGAGACAAACCCTTCTCCTGATAATGGCCAATTACCTATACTGCGTAAGTAAACACGCAAATGTGGAATTGAAGAAGATGGAATCGAAAAGCCTTTGACCATTAAATTTTATTTTCAACAACCTATCATACTGTAAATAGAATAATTCTTTTAAAGTCGAGAATACTGACAGTGTTAGACGGATCAGCTCCTTGACCTGATAAATGAAATGAAAATTATTTATTTCGAAAAGATATACATTCCATATATAATTACTAGGTCTTAAACCAGGTTAGTAGGAAGTCATATTTTTTTCGTCAATTGTACAATAGAAAATCACTGAATTGTATATGTCAGTTAAAAGTACAGAATTAATTAAAAATTGCAATGATAAAGGACCATTACCTACGCTATGTAAGCAACGATCTCTATGTACTACTAGATGGAGCCTTCCAAACAATGGCTCTGATCCACGCAACTGCGGCTCCGGGAGCCGCAAATCGGTTACATTCACATTGAAACTTGTGCAGTTACTACGCAGAACATTTAATTATTTACTAAATATTGACGCTATTTACCCGTAGTGTTAATATTTAGTAATAATTAAACATGCGTATAGTAACTGCAAAAGTTTAAATGTGAATGTAACCGAGTTAAGGCTGCATTTAGTAAACACGCAAATGTGGAATCGAAAAGCATTTGCCTATTAAATCGTCACAATAACACGAGTTTCGTATTACATACGAAAACAAAGGCTGTCCTTCACATATTATTTATGTAGTTGAGACGGCTGTAAAATTCATCATAAAACGGTGCGGCGTGGCGTGCGACGTGTATTCGGCAAACTCGAGCACATGCACGCATTTAGAGCGCCTTGACACATTGAAGCGAAGCATGCGGACGGAGCTCCGCCGGCGGCGGTGGCATTCATGGGGCAGTATGTGGGTTACCCCGCACAGAAAACAGATATTGATGTATGTGTTATTTATTTTCCGTGTGGTTTCCGGTAGAGTAGAATAGGACCACTCCAACCTTCCCGTGGATGTCGTACAAGGCGACTAAGGGAATACATTATAAAACATCAATCAGGCCTCCCCAACCCGTCTGGCCAGCGCGGGGAGTGTAGGCCAAATCCTCCGTCTGTCTCCGGTAGATGAGAGAGGGTTGTGCTCCTGCAGTGGAGACTAAAATAACCTGATGATGATGATGTATGTGTTAAAAAGTAAACTTCATCATCAGCCTAAATACGTTCACTGCTGGATATAGGCCTTCCCAATAGAATATCACTTTTGGTTAGATGTCCATTGGGGGATTTGCCATAATCACCACGCTTGGCAGGCAGATTCGTGATCGCAGTAATTATCTAAACATACTGAGAACGCTGCTGCCCGTCCCTGGTGCAATCCCTTAGTCCCCTTGACGACACCCACGGGAAGATAGGGGTGGCCCTATTCTATTGAGTAACAAATATCAAAATATCCAAACTTTCACATTTATAATATTAGTAGGACGGATTTATATTCAGCAGTCGACTCATGAACGCTGATGATGATGATGAAAGTAAAGACGTTCCCTCCCACCTCACACCACCTCAGTCCCCGAAACCCACTCGGTCTCCCACTGTACGTTTGTCACCAAACCACAGGTTTTGGAAGGAAACATAGTGAGGAAACCTATATACGCCAAAGAAGAAATAGGCAAAATCAATATTTCATCCCGTGGGTATCGTCAAAGGACGGGCAGCAGCGTTATTCTGTGTGTGTATGTTAAGATCATTACTGCGATCACCAATCCGCCTGCCAAGCGTGGTGATTATGGCAAATTCCCTAATGGACAACTTACCAAAAGTGGTATTCTATTGGGGAGGCCTATGTCCAGCAGTGGACGTATTTAGGCTGATCATGATGATGATAATATTTCTGACATATTTAGATAAATAAAATAAATATTTTATTTAAATATGTCAGACATTCACACCAATTATCCAGTCCCAAACTAGGCAGAGCCTGGCTATGGTTACTAGATAACGGATAGACATACTTAAATAAATATATAAACATCAATTTGGGTACAAACATTCGTATTCATCATACGAACATTTGCCCCTAGCGGGATTCGAACCCGCAACCTCCGGCTAGATAGATACATAAACTCTTTATTGCACACAAATTAGGAATAACAATAAAAATAGGTACAGTTTTTGGAAAAGTGTACAAAGGCGGCCTTATCGCTCTTCCAGGCTCTTTCAGAAGGAAAATCTGAAATTTAGCTCTTTTTCCAGGAAGTTATATTAAATTAGCAGTTTCATTATCAGTAAAAGGTTATATTATGCCTTATGTATATGCCATTATGGTTTTTTTTCGAAACTTTAGTGCGTTTCTTGACTGAAACGGAGAAGTTAATGCATCTGTAATCATCAGTGAGTGTTATCGCGGGGACGATGTTCCCCAGGCAGGTACGGCTGACACTCCAAACAAGCGAACAGACTTAATCATCTACTACCTTGAATGAAGAAAAAAAATTACGTGGGCGGCGTAAGAAATTTTCTTCCTTCATGCCTACTATCACTACAGGCGCATCAGCCTGTCTGTACACGTGCGGGTGTCTATATGTTCTGGGGGCGACGTGAGTCTAACGGGGGGACGTGAATCTCACTTCTAGCTAGACCTTCTACAAAAAGATAACGTATACCTACCGCAAGAGGTTGTTCCCGCATTTTTTGGAGAACAGTTTGGTTTGATTTCCCCCCCCCCCACCTTATCGCACACGGAGAAGGTTGTTCACGAGTTTTTTGGAGAACAGTTTGTTGTATATTTATTTTTTCCAAAATAATGTATACTTCGGGCTTTGGTGTTTAGTAGTGACAGTATATTATGCAACAAGTGTCTGTGCGTGTGTACACTGTGAAGGAAACAAATAAACGGGACTAAGCTGATCTTCTTAAATCAGAGAACTTTCTAACTTCAAACCTTACTAAAGCTTACTATTAACGTTAGAAAGGGAAGTTCTGTGACTATATTAGGACAAGTAGGTATTGGTCTGAAGCACTCTGATACTGACAGTGAACAGAAAATAAAAGGATATCGTGATTATACTGATGGAATTGTTGCCAGTGTATTGAAACAAACAAAAAAAATGCTGTGTGGTTTCCGGTAGAGTAGAATAGGAGCACTCCAACTCTTCCCATGGATGTCGTACAGGGCGACTAAGGGAATAATACATTATAAAACATCAATCAGGCCTCCCCAACCCGTCTGGCCAGCGCGGGGAGTGTAGGCCAAATCCTCCGTATGTCTCCGGCAGATGAGAGAGGGTTGTGCTCCTGCAGCGGAGACAAAAATAACCTGATGATCATGATGAAAAAAAATGTATACCGCAGGGTGCAGTGTGGGATGTCAACCTGTCGAATGAACCAATAACTAGTAATTGGAAGCGACTGAATGAGGGAAGGAATTTGTTTATAAGTTTGTTACACTTTTACGGTTCGACTATTAGGTATATTCGTGGATAGAACTTTAAATTGGCGTAAGGGACTAAGCACTACTCTTCAGGAGTCGCAAAAAACCTTGTTTTTATTTCTTTGTGACTAATTATTTTGTTTGTGCAGCTATAGCTCAGACTAAAAACGAAAAGACCTATAGTAATCAAGGCAAAGAATAGAGTAATTGAATCGAATTAGCATTCAATAAAGAATTGAAAACTGAGTTTGGAAAGCTAAAAACCGATTTTAGCATTTTATCCCTTGCGTCAGTTTAAGTTTCCGTTGACGATATTTAACCCAAACCGATCAATATTATCCCATTGTGTATTTTCCACTACGTGAAATTGGCAGAATTATTGTGCGGTAAACACGATACAAAAAGCCATTAAAAAAAACCATCTGCATGAAGTTTTGCATACACGAGTATGTCAGCACAGATCACAGGCTAATTTTCACCACGGAAGAAAATGCTCCAGCGGAAAACAAAAACTTTTCCCACAAGTCCGACGCTGCGGACACCAGCTAGTAATTTAATAATGAAGGAGCATAATGAAAAAGTAGGTCAAATAAGATTTGTAAGAATTGCCCACGAGCTGTAATAATTAAACTGAAGATCAAAGTAAACAACTACTAACTGAAATAAGATGAAGATTAAACGATAGTCATTAAACGTGAAGAGACAAAGGTAATAAGATAAATAAGAGGAAGCTAAGTTCTATTGAAGTTGAACAACAAGTCAAAGAAGCATAATCTCAGAACACAGTTAATGATTGCATTGTACGTAAAATTATCATCGTATGCCAAAATGTTTAAAGCTAGAAAGATTTTGGCGTAAACTGCCATCGTTAAAGTCATCCACATACATATTTATGGACTTTCTAATGATCGGGATTACATCTTTACGTAATTCTTAGATAATTTGTAGCTAGGCAAGATATTTGATAATAATAAATTCTTAGTTGATGATTAAATTGATTCAACAGGAATGAGTATTGACGATAATGTTAAGGTAAACAATGATATCGTCTGTGAATGTAACGATGCTATAGAAATAGTAAATAGAATCAGGTATACATATACTATCAGAAACCAAGGTACAAGCATTTAATGCTTCATCCTTGTCAGAAACTGTCAGAATTTTAACAAATAAATCTCAGACTGCAATTAGAGAATTACATACAAACACACATGTGTAAGCGATACCATGTTTTACATATTAGTTTTTGTATTGACATCAATTACAGGAGAAATAACATGATAGAAGACAATATAATGTAAGAAATAGAAATGAGTAAGATGACGAAACCCTGACAAAATTAGCTCTTTAATCCCCAAAAACCTATAAAGAAACTAGGTCAAGGTCATCCGACAGCTCATTTAAAGGGATATCCACGATCAAGTGTGATTAGAGCAGAAACGTGAAGAAATTAGGGAACTATCTACAAAGCATATAGCACCACCCACACTGTTCGCCTCAAAATAAACCAGACGCGTTGCCTGTAACACTATACCCGTACGTAACATTGAAATGGGGGAAAAATCACGATATTTTCGCGCGGTCTAATTATAAAGCTGCTGATGATCGGGCTGAGGAGAAGCGGGTACCTGAGCGAAGGCAGCAAGTCCAGATCCAACGAGAACACTATCACAGACACACACTTCACTCGATCGAGTGGTCGAAGGTCGTAGTGCTGGAGCGAGCGAGGTGTTCGCGGCCGCGGCTTCCAAGCGACTGGTCTGCCGCCCTGTTCCGGCCGCAGCTAAACATAGAACTCTCGCGCACGATGGCTCAGAGGATAACACCATTTCTCCGGTGACGTAGGGCGCTATCGCTCGGGAATCACCGCCCACGGTCAGTGCGGCAAGGTCGCAAAACAAACCTTGGCGTGTCCTTACTGATGCAGTTCAGCAGTTGCAGCAAAGTGTAATTTAAAAAAGAGGATTTTGTTAAAATCCTCTTTTTTGCTCTTTGAACGATTTGCGTTCTTGTCCAGGAAAACATCTCTTAAATTGAAGGAATGTTTACAAAAACAATGGGCTTGATTCTGAAGGCACAACGTAAAATTTGACAGCACTAAAGCTGTTGCTATCCTTGACACGCAGTATTATGAAGATAAAGACGATACCAATTTTAGCGCTGTCAAATTTTAAATGTGTGCCTTCAGAATCGGGCCCAATATTTTTGTTGATTTAGTAATGTGATTTAAATATTCGTGCATTACAACCGCGCCATTACCTTCAAAAGCTGAAGTTCATTGTTTTAATTATACATACAATAAGTTTCTGAGGATGTGGTGGCGTTCATTGGGGAAGGCCTATGTATAGCAGTGGACTTCTAGGGGCTAACATGATGTCATCATCATGATGAAACTTCAGAAGAATCTGTATTCTGCATTGGAATATTATATAACTAATTATGTTCTTTTTCTATAAAATGCTATAAAATGCTATAAAATGGTGTAGGAGGTATTATAAAAACAACAACTATCATATCAAATGTAAATCATCATCATCAGGTTATTTTTGTCTCCACTGCAGGAGCACAGCCCTCTCTCATCTGCCGGAGACAGACTGAGGATTTGGTCTACACTCCCCGCGCTGGCCAGACGGGTTGGGGAAGCCTGATTGATGTTTTGAAATGTATTCTCTCAGTCGCCTTGTACGACATCCACGGGAAGAGTTGGAGTGGTCCTATTCTACTCTACCGGAAACCACACGGCAAATGTAAATCCTTCATACAAATATTTTCAATCGTAGTCAACTTTTAATGAAAACACTAGCAGATAAGTCTAAATAGAGAGTCTTAAAACTGATAAAGTAGTTATTGGGCCCGATTCCGAAGGCACACATTTAAAATTTGACATCGCTAAAATTGGTTTCGTCTTTATCTTCATAATACTGTGTGACAAGGATAGCAACAGTTTTAGTGCTGTCAAATTTTAACGTTGTGACTTTAGAATCGGGCCCATTATCAACATTGCACATAGGAAGTCTGTAGGTAGACACAAAGTTGACGTATCCTTTATTTCTGGACTTGAGTCAGGTGACGAGGAATGGAAGATGCGTAGGAACCTTTGAAACTCATCATTACCAGCTCGTTTGACGTTAAAACGTAAAACAGTCGACGTCTTACGTAAGAGAAATATTGCAGAAACATTCCAGAAGGTACATGTATGGTCTGGCATAATTCTTAGGCGACCTGTTTAAAGTAAATTTTGGCTTTAACTGCATTCAATGCAGTAGTTAGTAATTATTTGTTTATTTATTTAATTTATTCATCAAAAAAATCTGCAAAAATGCCATATTGCGCAGTTTCTAACTGCATCTCTTTACTAGAAACGTGACAGCGATGCATGAAAGGTGCGCGAGAGAAGCGCGCTGGGTCCGAAAAGCGGCACGCGCGGAATTGAGGAACACAAGTGGTTATAACAGCTCTATCTTGGTAGGGTTTCTGTGGGAGGCGCTTTGATCGTCGAGGTCGCAGCACATCAGAGAAAATCAAATTACGCTGTATCTCAGCTCTTGTATAAATCACTCGTTGCAACTGATTTTACGCAATCTTGCCAAACTACATTAGCCTCATTCCCGTTGACGATGGTACTAATATTATCCTCTTTATATAGTACTGATATAACTGCTTTGAACTCCAAGAAAAGTTTAATTATTCAGTTTATTTTAGTTACAAATTGAAAAAAAAAGAGAAGCGCTTATGTTGTTGACGTATATAATACTAGCTGGTGCCCGCGACTTCGTCTGCGCAGGATTAGTATTTCGAGTAGCTTATATTAGCGTGCGTAGAAAAGAACTAACATTATGACATTAAAATTATCACATGAATAATTTTTGGGTCACATTTGAAAAATATAACAGCCTGACAATATTGAGATGTTACAGTCGCACTATAATAACGTAACATATTATTATCAACATAAGAAGCTATCATTACATATGTGTAACTCTAGCGGTTTTGGCAGCGCACGCCAGAATAGCTCGCAGATGGTAGATTTTTTCCTACTTACTTGATATTTTGGACAATTCACACAATATCTTTATAAATTGTAGCCTATGTGTTATTCTGATGTATAAGCTATATTATTGTAAAGTTTCATTAAAATCCATTCAGTAGTTTTTACGTGAAAGGGTAACAAACATCCGTCCATACTTACAAACTTTCTCGTTTATAATATTACTACGATCTGGCATTGTTAGGGCATCGCGAATAATTAAGCTGGACGACTTAGGTTTATTCTGGATGAGTATTCCTAAATTGAAACAAATTTTAAGTGCTACATTCTTTCATGCAAGTTAGTATTAAAAATATTCCTTTGTTGTTTCTATATTGTTTTTTATTTTTTCAAATTTTTTGTTAATGTTGTTTTCATTTAGGCTTAGTTGCTTGTATTGTGTATGTATGTATTATTTTCATAATTTGAACTATTAGTTTATTAATGTTAATATTTATTTAATTTATCTCTAGAAGTGGAAATTTTTAATTAGCTTCTTTTTACTATATATGTATTGTACTTAGATTTAAATAGCTGTAAGTTTTCTTGTAGTCAATAAATAGATAAATAAAGTAAATAAATAGCGTAACAATAATAAAAGGAAATTCTGCCGTGTGGTTTCCGGTAGAGTAGAATAGGACCACTCCAACTCTTCCCGTGGATGTCGTACAAGGCGACTAAGGGAATACATTATAAAACATCAATCAGGCCTCCCCAACCCGTCTGGCCAGCGCGGGGAGTGTAGACCAAATCCTCCGTTTGTCTCCGGCAGATGAGAGAGGGAAGTGCTCCTGCAGTGGAGACAAAAATAACCTGATGATGATGATGAAGAGAACACGTCAAGATCATTTTTGAAATTTTTGTCTGTTTATCTGTTTGTTTGTTCACGCATCACGTAAAAAGTACTGAACCAATTCGGATGTAATTTTCAGAAAAAGCAGAGCTTTAGTGCTATTCTCTAAAATACAAACTCACGTGCGAGTCTCACTCAAATGACTTCACTCACTTTAAAACCTAATCCATTGGTAATTCTGTAAACATTCCAGAGCACTGTCGACGTAAAGTGAACAAAGAACTTACTTCACTTCGACAGTGGCCTTGTACGACATCCACAGAGTTGGAGTGGTCCTATTCTACTCTACCAGAAACCACACGGCTATATGTTTGATGTGTTCTGTTACTTATTATTCATCCCCTAAATATATTTTGCAAATATTTTAATGTACAGTACGCTATGTGATGTTATCTTCAGTTTCTATGCACGTCCTTACAGCTGAATCACGAATGTGCATATTGCATTTTAGAGGGGGGAAGTGGGAGGGCACCATGATATCTCGCATCACCTAAAAAATTTGCTAGGGCCGTCCTGTATATGGATTCTATTTATTACACTTGTATACATCGAGGCGATTGCCCCCGATATGAAATGCAAGAATTGTCAGAGGCATCATACGGCGGGCGTTATGTGGACTATTCTAGTTATTGGCTACGTGCCTACAGACGAGCGGCGCCCGCGCAGCCACTGTCTCTACGGGCTCGGGGATTCGACGAGTAATCCTATTGGAAGCTACGTCTGATAATATACAGGAAACAGTTGTTTCGGATAAGGGAAATAAAAACCTCATCTTGGAATCTGATTTTTCTCTTCTCTTTTCAATCTTCTACTTAGCTCGTCTTCTGTCTCAGTCTGTCATCATCAAGGACCGGAGTTTACATAGTGAAAAGTTAACCGTCTAGTGATTGAACGTTGCAGTCATAGACTTTGGAAGGTTGAAGGTCCCACTACCGATCGGGGGTCATGAGGTCGAGACCGTGGGTGACATGCAGAGATAATTTGAGATGTATTATAATTTAATATATACAAGTTTTTGGGATAATTACACATCTTCATTGCTTTTAACAAATAATTTGGTTTCCCGTAGGAATGAGACGTTTTTTGGGGTAAAAACTATCCTATGTCCTGTTCCGGGACCTAAGCTATATGTGTGCCAAGTTTCATCCTGATCCGTCCAGTGGTTGAAGCGTAATTGAGTAACAAACATCCAAACGTCCAAACTTCGGATTTATAATATTAGTGGGATACCTATACAAGCGACGTTCATGCTGAATATGACCCATCATCATCATCATGTCAGCCTTTAGACGTCCACTGCTGGACATAGGCCTTCCCCAATGAACGCCACCACACCCGGTCCTCCGCCCTCCGCATCCAGCCGCTACCGGCCACCTAGTACTAGGCCATAAATTCCACAGACTGGTGGCGGGCAGCAGCGTCACCGGTGCGAGGCCTAGTAATATGACCCGATCACATGTAAATATGATCTGCTTTTATGTCTATGTGTCCCTCTGAGAGTGTTTGTGGCGCCATCTGTTATAAATATTTACACACCACGCAGCATATAAATTAGACCCAAACCCCTTTAATACCAGTTGTCATAAAGTTGCATAGATGGCGTGACTGGCAGTACGAAAGTGGGTTACTATATAGGGCGGTGTGTTAGTGATATTAATTCATATACCGACTAGAGGGCGTGCAAACAAATTTTTACAAATGCGTGAACGTTATTAATGTAGAGTTTAGATGGCGCTGTCATATGTGTCAATCGACTAGGGATAGGCCGAATATTAGATTTAAATTCAGTATTCGGCATATTCGTTCATTAAAAATACTAGTTTATCGCCTATGTTTCCTTAAATACAGGATTATTTTGCCTTCATATTATGAAACCAAAATAATCGTTTTGGTATATTTTGAACCGAACATTCAAAAACAAATATTCTTAATTGTCTACCAAAACATTAAAAATTATAATAATTTAACGTAAAAGGACGAATCTAGTGTACAATGGCGCCCTCAGTGATTTCTTCCAGGCAACCTTCGGGTGATGAGAAATTTTCGAGGAGCGGAACTGACCTGGAAGTACGCTCGCACGATGGGCTCGGCGGCGAGCAAGTGTTGCGCGCGCGGCTCGTCGCGGCAGTACGCCACGTGCTTGTCGAACTCGCGCTCCATGCGCAGCAGCGCGCGCCCGAGCATGCGCGGCTCGCCCGCGTAGTACTTGATGCCTTCTAGCAGCGCCCTGCAACACATGTATATATATGATTTTATGTAAACGCTTTATTGTACCAAAAATCACAACAATAATAAAAAATAAAAATAGAAATTAAACTGTGCACAAAGGCGAACTTATCCCACTTAGGGATCTCTTCCAGTCAACCTTAGAGTAACTGAAAGGACAAGTATAATGCGTTTAGTACCAAATTTTGATCACCGACAGATGTGACCAGCCTACTGCCACTTCAACGTACTAACTGTTTGAGCTATGTCGAAGACTTTAGTTCTCTGGCGGACCACCTCATTCCGGATCGTGCCCTGGAGAAACACCCAACATAACTCTTTCCATACATCATCTTTTTTCAGGCCGTGCTCCGCAAAAGATGCGCCGCGGCGCTCCGTAGGCTGCGCGGCAGCGGCAACAGCCTCCTGGCCGTAGTTGCGGATAGGCTGGACATCATGAGGCGCTGGATCGGGATGCACTCTACTGTTGTCACTTTCACCCGTTGAGTGGTCCCTCTCCAGCACCTCTCATGTTGTTTTTTTTTTGTATGTTTTTTTGTATATCTGTTTTGTGTGTCTGTCCCTGCCATTTTTGCTTGTATTACTAACACTTAGTTTAAGTTTCTTACTAACAATATATGGATGAATATCTGAAATAAAAATATATATATATATTTTTTTTAAATATCTAATAAACAACAAGCACCTTCAATTGAAGGAAGATCGTGATTTTTTTATATAATAAAGAAAAACACCTTACTCCTGGACAACTCTATATTTCTTATCTTTAAAGAATTTTAAAATCTATAACCGATTTGATTACTAAATACTCGTAGTTCCTAAGCAGATGGCTTAGTTTCCAGGTGGCGACAGAGTTCAGAATTAGCTTATATCTGAGTTTAATCGGTAAAGATCTAGAAAATATTAGAAACTTTGCTCTGACTTTAAATAGCATCAAAAACAAACAGTTATTCAACATAATAAATAAAACTGTTTGCTCTCCTGAAAAGTCTTATCTTCTTCTCTAATTGATATTTCCGGCAAAGTGTGCGTCGTACACATTCCGTCAATATTTTTATTTATATTATTTATTTTATAAAAGAAGGTAAAAAGGATTAGATAGCTGAAGTGGCAGGAGACCGCATATCAACACGCGTAGGGTGGGATAAATGCGCGTAATAAATGTCTCTGACCAACATGTCAGAGGATAAAAAAGTGCGGAACAAAAAAAATAATAAGGATTAAAAAAAAACTCACGTAGTGTGGAACTCAGCGATCTGCCTGAAGTTCGAAAACAGCAGCTCGCGATTGTCGAACACCGGTTTGGGCGTGGTCGCCTTGTCCGTGGGCTTCATGTACCGGGACACCACCTGCTGCATGTCCCGCCCGAACTCTTCTTCCGTCTCTATCAGCTCGCGTACCACGGCTCTGTCGAAGCAAAGAGGCTGTCACAGCTGGGAATAATTTTAACGTGGATTCGATGAGGGTGACCATTATCATTAGAAATGTATTATTTATCAAATGTACCTATTTCTTATTTAAATTTTCTAATCAGCGCAGCCTACTACTTTTCTGGCATAATATTTTCTACCCAAAGGTTGTCTGGAAGAAATCGCTTAAAGCGATAAGAGCGCCTAAATTGTACTACTTGTAACTTTTATAACTTGTAACTGTATTTGTTTGTGCAATAAAGTGTATTGTATTGCGTTGTAAATGTTACGTTACGAGAAATATTAAAAAAAAGAATAATCTTTTATTTAAAACATTAACACAGATTACAGACAAACCCCACAAAATTGATATCTCAGTTTGACTGTGAGGAGCAGTCTCACACACAAACATTTGTAATGTTATCTGCCTAGTTTTGGGATCAGGTGGCCGTGTGTAAATTGTCCCCACATATTTATTTATTTACATCAATTAATACAAGCTTCTTAATTATGTATCTAGTGGACCTCGCTCAGGCCAAGTCGCAGCTGCCGAGAAGGTATTCCCTATGTGGGATACCCATATCAACCGATATTATTTACGTAACAGGTTAGTTAAGAATACGATGTATATGCCTCGCATAGACTACGCACTGGTATTGTCGAAAAACAATACGCAAAATCGTAAATTTTAAGGTAATTTTAACGACCGCAGCGGTATGTCGAAACTTTTCGAATAAAGAAAACTATCGAAAATAGTTTTTAATAAGGTTGTATGCTAGCACAAGTACGTAAAACCAAGGAAATTTGGCTCGAATGGTCAAAATGGTGCGCTCGTATGGATTTAAGATGACTGTTGAATTGTTTTATTCCAGTGTATTTACCGCTCCTCTACGATGCATCCTAATTCTTTGATCATATCTGAAGCCGAAAGAGTGTAGTTTATTTATCCAATTTCCATTGCCAATATCAGCCCACTATTTCCGCCTCATTACATTTGCGTCATACAGACACGGGATATGCTTTTCATAATTTTCCACTTGCGCTAAACTATGGCATATTTTCCAAATAAATTGATGAATTTACGAGCAACACTCAGGTAAACATGCAAGAGGCTGTTTGGAGTTGGAATACACTTGTGAAGGCTCATTGGCGACGATGCTTTGGTAAATGAAAATTTGGTGGCATTCATAAGTTTAAAAAAACTGTTCTCACTTTTAATCGAATCAAATTGTAAAAAATGTGAATTCCCCATGTATTTTATTTTATTTTGTGTTTAAATTTAATGTTAATTTTTTTTATTTACAGTGTATTACTTTGACCATGTAATTTATTAACATTTTAAAAATCTTAATTTTATTTAACTACTGGGCCCGATTCAGAAGGTACACATTTAAAATTTGATAGCGCTAAAATTGGTTTCGTCTTTATCTTCATAATACTGTGTGACAAGGATGGCAACAGCTTTAGTGCTGTCAAATTTTAACGTTGTGTCTTCAGAATCGAGCCCTATATATAGGTAAGTATAAATTTAGACTAGTATGTATAATTATAATTAACCTAACACAAACTAGGCATGCTGTCGTTGCCTATAATTGGGGTGGCATCTGGCCAATGTACAATTGTAAGATTCCCCTAAGCAACAATTGATGATGTACATCCTGTTGGTAACCTAATACATAAAAAAAATTAAATACCTACCAAGTTACAGAGCCTCAAACATCGTCGCAGTATGGCCTGTCTTTCAGTATTCTACATGTTACATTTTGGGGAGTGTGCCCAGGAATTGTACGATTTGATCCCCATCCCTTATCCGTTACCGGAATACCAGGCTTGGGGAGGGACTTCTATCCATATGTAGATATCACGCTTTCGTACTAAGCGTTTTACTTCTTCTTTCATAATGCAAATTGCTAAGGAACGGAACTCTCTGCCATAGAGACCATTCGGTATTTCCGGACAAATACAATTTGGATCATTTTAAAGGAAGAGTGAATAGGCATCTTCTGGGCAAGCGCGCTCCATCTTAGGCGTCAAGGTCAAGGGTAAACTTAGCAGGATTTTAAAAAAAACGGTTTTGCATTCAAAGATTTATGACCGTCGGACAACTAATTTACTCTGAAATTATGGCGTATTCAGCCCATCTAAGAAATGACAACTTCTGGTATAGATTATTCAATTGCACGGTCTACTATTTTTCTAAATCGCTTACCTGTCATTCATCATCATCATCAGGTTAATTTTGTCTCCACTGCAGGAGCACAGCCCTCTCTCACCTGCCGGAGACAGACGGAGGATTTGGCCCACACTCCCCGCGCTGGCCAGACGGGTTCGGGAGGCCTGGTTGATGTTTTATAATGTATTTATTCCCTTAGGCGCCTTGTACGACATCCACGGGAAGAGTTGGATTTGGGAAGAGTTAGATGTCATTGTATGCGTTATATTCAGGGTTGGCATGTTTTAAACATGTTTTTTTATTATTTAAAACATGTTTTTTATTGTCTAAAACATGGTTTAAAACATGTTTTATATAAAAAAAATCCAACTCTGGTTATATTGTTAACTCTATCGTTACGCACTGCTTGCGTCCAGCGCTCACCCCTTGCGAAACGTAGTGGGGCGTGCCTTCGTGATTGGAATGATGCTTTTTTGCTTCTTTGCAAGCTTAATTGCTTCAACTTATTGCAACATGAAATGTGATTGGTAATCAGATCACCTGAGGTAAGAGTTTTATTGGAACGCTTGCTGTGATTGGTCCGTTTAAAACCAAACCCTATGAATAGCTCTGGAGAAATAATGGCTTTGTATTAGGTATGCTCACGAATCTACGTTTAGGTCGGCTAGTCATAAACCACGGTCTGCAAGAGATGTCAGACGGCAGAACAAAGTGCATATTTACTGCAAAACTGGACGCGAAGTAAATCAGTTTCGTGCTCAATTATACGAATACAAGTACATGTCTTATTTAGGGATGCCGACGTACCAATAAGTTTTTTGAAATTTCATCATCATCAGGTTATTTTTGTCTCCACTGTAGGAGCAGAACCCTCTCTCATCTGCCGGAGACAGACGGAGGATTTGGCCTACACTCCCCGCGCTGGCCAGACGGCTTGGGGAGGCCTGATTGATGTTTTATAATGTATTCCCTTAGTCGCCTTGTACGACATCCACGGGAAAAGTTGGAGTGGTCCTATTCTACTTTACCGGAAACCACACGGCAAATGAAGTTTAATTACGGTTTATTTATAACTAGCTGTGCCCGCGGCTAGGCTCGCGTGGGTTACTCACTCTTGATCCGACTACGACTCCAACCCTGACTTAGACTCCCGCTTCCACTCCCACTCCCACGTCCACGTCCACGCTCACGCCCACGCTCACCCCTTTTCCTACTCCCACGCCGGCTATAGCTTCAATTGTAGTCCTAACTCATCGCAATCTGAATTGCACCGAACTTTATAATACACTTTGTTATATTGCATACCTACTAATGTATTAGAAAACTAAAAATTCCCATAACTTTTGACTGAGTAAGCCGATTTTGCCCTAATATTAATAATATACTACATGGGAATTCTGAATTACAGACGTGCACAAATTTTTAAACACCTCGAAATAATTTTATGATTGTATTGTCACCAAACCACAGGTACTGAATGCTATTTGCAGTAAAAAAAATATATTTTTAAAGAGTAATAATCTTTTTACAAGTATTTTTTATTTTGATAAGAGTTTTTAAATTCAGACAACCGATACATAACACTACGTGAGCGAGACACAACACTTATTGGGGTATTTTATGTATGTATGTTTGTCTCCCTCTTTTACGCGTGGGATCGGTCCTGCATGAAGGAGTCGGATTTCGGAGAGAACTACGGAAGTTCAAAATAACATTTTAATTGTAAATATGTGTTAAATGTGAAAAACGGTGCACCAGGACTTCGGAAACTAAGCAGGACGGGGTAAGCTTAGGATATTTATGTTTATTATTGTATATATCGGATCTACATAGTAGAACCAAGATACGTCAAATACACATCGATTTTCGGATATTTTAATAGCGACCTAAATACGGAATTAACGGCTGGATCACTTCCGACGTCGGGGCTGGTGTCCAGACTGAGGAATGGAATCGGAATCGGAATTGAGGAATGGAGTCGTGTTGGAATTTTTAAGTGTTTAAAAGCTAAGTCGTGTAAAAGAGGACTAAGTACAAAATTTTGGATATTACCTACTCCTGGTATGTATTGTATATAAAACAACATACCTGCTTGTGTTGTGTTGTCTTTAGGTTGTTTTAGTACTACTACAGAGTTAAACTTAATTTTTTTACATTTGTTCACTTTTTCAATGAAAGACTGGCTACCCATAGAACAGGGAATCCTAGTTTGGGAGCCAGGCTACTGCTTGTAATAATATATCTACATAGATATGTCTAGTATAAGGACCATAATGTTCTTGAACCAATAAAGTTATTTGTATTTGAGGAAGAACCAGCCGCGGGTGAGGTGCGAAAGACCTCACAAGTATGGTTTGTCAGTAGACATGACATTTAAGATACATGTTTGATTTTCTTTGGTTTTTTCATTCGCCTCCACGACTTCCGATCCACTGAGTTGGCAACCCTAGTGTTGCTGCATGCCGTGTTATTTGGAATGGAGGCCAAGTCAGGTGACAGAAACACAGAAAATGCTCTACAATTTATAGCACGATTTTCCATTTCATTAGGTGAAAAGGTAATACTACTTGTCTGGGAAGTACAGCCTAGATTTATAACCGTTGTTGGATACCAACACAAAAATCCTATCGAGATAGAACGGTTATAGCCATTTCTTTACTTCAGTCTGGCGCGTGCCGATTTTCGGACACAGCGCGCCTTCCTAGCGCATCCATTTATGGCTCGCGCTCACGTTTCTAGTGAGGAGATACAGTTATGCAGTTACAAATCGTGCAATATGGTATTTTTGCAGATTTTTTGACGATGTTTACCCGATTTTGAATGATAGTTCGATAGTTTTTGCAATATATTGCATATTGTTTGCACGCGTGTCACTCCTACTTCACCATTCCATATTGATAGGATTTCCATGGATATCAAACCACCTTGATTATTTTGTTCTTAGGTTTTCTATAAATGACTGATTCATATAGGTATATGTAGGTACCTATAGAGATACTTGGGCAAAAAGTGCACATGACCACTTAGGAACAAGGATAGATAGTGTTCTCTTAAACCGTCTACAAAACCGGAGTTTTAAGCCGTTTCTACGAGTGTCTGTTAAAAGTTAAGCAGGTTTAGAGGTTATTGGAGGTCGACCTTTAACCTTTCTAAACGAACTAAATAATAAATAAATAATAATAAATATGTCAGACATTCACACCAATTATCCAGTCCCAAACTAGGCAGAGCTTGTGGTATGGTTACTAGATAACGGATAGACATACTTAAATAACAAATAAATATATATTTGGGTACAAACATTCATATTCATCATATTAACATTTGCCCCTAGCGGGATTCGAACCTGCAACCTCCAGCGTGGCAGTCCGATAGCTACCCGTTCCGCCACGGAGGTCGTCACTATTAAATCAAAAGTAATTCTGATATTTGCAGTATGGTTTCCGGTAGAGTAGAATAGGACCACTCCAACTCTTCCCGTGGACGTCGTACAAGGCGACTACATACATTATAAAACATCAATCAGGCCTCCCCAGCCCGTCTGGCCAGCGCGGGGAGTGTAGGCCAAATCCTCCGTCTGTCTCCAGCAGAGGAGATAGGGTTGTGCTCCTGCAGTGGAGACAAAAATAACCTGATGATGATGATGAATTCGGATAAAAATTTCAACGAAAATCTCAGTTTCCATAGTCATTCATAATGAGTCATAGAGCCCTTACGACGAGACCATTCGCGGTTACGTGATGCGCCCACGCGCCCACCTCTTGGCACCATGCTTGCGCGCAGCTCGTGAGTCACGGGGCGGCGTGGGAAATTGGTGATTTATCATTGTTTATCTGGAGCTATCCTGAATGATGTGGTGTACGATTTGGGTAATTGGTTAGCGTGAAGGATTGCACTTAGTCATATATTACACGACTGCATTTAAAGAGTACATTGACGCCAATAATGATTTCGTAATACTAGAAATGAGCTCTTATGCGACCAGTCAGGAGACCACTGCCGGGCGTACGAAGCCTTCAAAATGATAAAGTATTCTTCCAAATGACTTAAAAAATTATAAATTAAACAGACAACATTAATTATTAATGTGCATGAAAATGATTACTTTTATATTTACACATCCAAAACTTTGGACATTTCTTATAATATTCTTTATTGAATATATAAAATATTACACAAAGGCATACATGAAAAAAAGTGTACAAAGGTTGACTTATCTCTTAAGAGATCTCTTCCAGCCAATCTTCACTGTGGGATAAATAAAAATAGCTGGAGATCAAAAAAATTGCAAATATTGAAATTTATGATAAAAAATTATACTACTAGCTGTTGCCCGCGACTTCCTCCGCGTGGACAACTTAACATTACAAATGTATAAATCTCCATACAAAGTGGCGCCACGTTGTGAGCAAATTAACTGCTTATAACGATTAATTTGATTTCCCGTAGGAATGAGATGTTTTAAACTATCTTATGTCCTATTCCAGGACCTAACCTACATATATGCCAAGTTTCATCTCGATCCGTCCAGTGGTTGAAGCGTAATTGAGTAGCCAACATCCAAACATCCAAAATTTCGCATTTATGATATTAGTGGTATTACTTACATACTTAGAATCAACGATCTCTATGTACTACTAGATGGAGCATTCCAAACAATCGCTCTGTTCTACGCAAGTAGCCACAACTGTTTCACATTCACAATGAAACTTGTGCAGTTACTACGCAGAACATTTAATTATTACTAAATATTGACGCCTCGGTTAAATAATGTCAATATTTAGTAAATAAATTAATGTTCTGAGTAGTAACTGCACAAGTTTCAAAGTGAATGTGAAAGAGTTGTGGCTACTTGCGTGGAACAGAGCGATTGTTTGGAACGCTCCATCTAGTAGTACATAGAGATCGTTGCTTAGAATACATGAGCACGTATAGATACTAATATAATATACCATATATACACAATCATATATGTATACTATATCACGATAAGTTACATAGGAAATGCTGTTTTATAAGAAAGATTTTATTCAAAATTCATTTTCTAATTTAGGCAGTATATCAGTGACCTCCCTAAGATTGTGCTCTTGGGAATATTGGTGAATATTGCATATGCTGTTACTCACTGCCTCCTCGCCGCCAGGGCTGTCTGGTCCCTCTCGGCGGACTGCTTCTCCTGCAGCAGCTTGGCCGGCACGAAGCCCTGCCGCGTCTTCAGCTCTCCGCCCTGAACATCCTCGAGTACGCGGACCAGCCATCTGGAAATAAAGAAAAATGCATAAACAAGGGTTTTCATTTGGTGAAAACACTGTAGTAAGTGATCTTCTTAAATGCCGTGTGGTTTCCGGTAGAGTAGAATAGGACCACTCCAACTCTTCCCGTAGATGTCGTACAAGGCGACTCAGGGAATACATTATAAAACATCAATCAGGCCTCCCCAACCCGTCTGGCCAGCGCGGGGAGTGTAGGCCAAATCCTCCGTCTGTCTCCGGCAGATGAGAGAGGGTTGTGCTCCTGCAGTGGAGACAAAAATAACCTGGTGATGAAGTAATATTCATAGAATTCTAGATCTGCACGTTCAGAGGGCGTTCAGTTGTATATGCATCATCATCATCATCAGACTACAAGATTCCAGTGCGGGACATAGGCCTCTTTCAAGGCGCGCCACTGAAGGACTTCCTCGTTTATTTTGTTGGTGCTATCAATGGGAGGAAAATAAGCTAATCGCCAAGATAGGCAGGTGGGTTGGCGATCATAATGTCAGGCACCTGGCACCGGTGAGGCTGCTGTCAATCACCGGCCTACGGTATTCAGGCCTGACCAGACTTTAGTAGATGGTTATACCGCCATCTGTCGGTCGTCAGTGTCTCGCTCCTTTATCAGCAGGGTGAAGTTGGCAGTTGGAGTGGTCAGCTGATTTTCCATCCCTCTTACACCTCAGAGGCAGAGTATAGGCATTAAAGACAAACAAACATATATGATTTACATATTTGTAAATTACATGAATCTATGGTAAATTTGGATACCGGTTTACTTGTCATTTATGTGTTTTTTTTAAATCTGATTTAAATTCTAAGAAGAAAGTAGGTTAATAGACAAAACAAAAAGACTGTTAGTTTAATAGAGTGTAAAGATGTCAAAACAGAAATGGAGACACGGCAATTTCATAGTCTAATGTAAAAACATCAAACTAATTTAATTTTATTGGCAACACAATTGAAAATAGAGCTGTTCGCCACACATCACGGAAGCTTTTAGACGCTGTCAGACTTTTGAAGCGAAATGACGTCACGGAGATGGTCATTGACAGCAAGGTCGATGACTTCCAAGACCCAAGTTAGACTTCAGTCGTTGTCTAGATTTTATTGAACAATTAAAGTCATTTTGGTATACTCCAGAGCGTCATTAAAGATCTGAGAGGGAAGAGAGTTAATGGTTCAGTTCAAGAGCTACAAAGTTTTTAACTATAGGAACCTGCCTATCGTCTCTATGAAAACGCACAGTTTAAATGATACTCGAGAGCATTATCCATGAATAATCCAGTTGCGCTGGACAGTATTCGGAAAACTGCGTCAAGTCTTCACGTCGCCCATTCCACAATGTTTAAAGACAAAAGTCTTTAATCAGTGCGTCCTGCCTGTCATGAGCTACGGCGCGGAAATGTGGACACTGACTGTGGGCTTGATCCACAAGTTTCAAGTCGCTCAGTCAGCTATGGAGAGGGCTATGCTCGGGGTTTCTTTGTAGGATATGATTCGTAATGAAGAGATCCGACGAAGTACGAAGGTAACCGACATATCCGAAAGGACTAGGTGACAGTGGATGGGCCATAACTGTCACAGAACAAACGACCGTTGGGGCAGACGAGTTCTGGAGTGGAGACCGGGGATCCGCACGCACGAACGTTGGCGGTTCATTGAGAAAGGTATATGTCCAGCAGTGGACGAATAAGGGCTGATATGATTCGCTTTAGTATGTAAATATACGATATTATGTATACTCGTAAAGTAATATCCATTTGTATAATGTAAACATCAAAAACTAGACCAACAGGACACTAGGTCTCTTTTTGATGTTTTTCTCTGCCATCATAATCGTGATAAATCCATACGCAACTACATAAAAAATCTTTTTAAACTAGTATTAAGAACATTCAAGTTAATAGCGAATAATATTTCGTAGAACGAATGATTTACGCTTTCTTCAGAAATCTCCCGTGTTCCCACATACCAGAGACTTAAGAGATATATGATAGAACGACATATTTGTTATTTTGACCCGTCATATTTTAAAATAAATTTGTGACTCGTATCACTTTGCTATATATTTATAAAGGCAATGTTTGTCTGTTGGTTTCATTTTTATTTATTTATACTTTATTGTACACAAAAATCGTCACAAATCCGGCTCGAAGGACCAATTTGTAGTAGATAGATGTGGTAATTAACGAAATAATATTTGAAATTTGGTGAAGGATCCGAAATTAGAGAGAGGGTATTATTGTGAGTCACAATTCAAACAACTCATATAAATGTATAATGTAAAAAGGCGCACTTAATTCTGTAAAAGTTTTTTTTTCAGTAAACCTATGAGTGGAAGAGCACTGCTGTTTGCCTATTTAGGCAGACAGCAGTGCATATTATTGTGAAAATACATTATTTTATGATTAGTGGAAAATTAGCAAAAAGTTGCCCAACGAAGTGACCGTAAATTACGAAAGGGGTTGATTGTTCCAAAATGGACAATAGGAAAAATACGGAAATTAGTTTGTAAAGGAATCAGGCAGGTGTAGCAGGAAAGATCACCTGATTAGAGCAAGTACCGGGAATGTCACCCGTCAATTCGGGTTTCATAACCAGAGGTTGCAATGGCCATGGGAGGTCGTGCGTTACCTTTAATTTAAGAACTGCTGAAGAGGACTACCAGGCGTGGAGGGTACTTCATCTTTATACAGTAGACATACCACGCTCTCGCACGAAGCGTTTTGCGTCCTCTTTCACAATGTCTGACGACTGACAAGTAGATCATAAGTATTGCAATTATTTACCCTGTTTCCGGCAGATGAGAGAGGGTTGTGCTCCTGCAGTGGAGACAAAAATAACCTGATGATGATGATGACCGTTAATATTGTAAATCTGACTGGCTAAATGTAATATATCCTGTTACATGGTTAATAAATATTTTGATTTGATAGCGAACTGCTAAGGAATGGAACTCCCTACCAGCTCGGTATTTGCGGACAAGTACAACTTGGAACTTTTTAGAGTGAATCTTAGTTAGTTATCATCAGGTGAGATTGAGGTCATGCGTAAATCCATCAAGATTAATAAAAAAAAACAGCTTATATCGGTTCCTGTGGGTTACACATATTTGTGAACAAGTCTTCGGGTAGCATCACTGATACGGGCGGGCGGAGCCACGGGGAAAAGCGTGTTAATATAATCTCATTATTAATTCTGGGAACAATATTTTTTTTTATTCTAAGACCATCATTTTGTTCTTTATTTCGGTTACCTGGTTAAATATTTGCAAAAATAGGCAAGTACTTTATTTGAGTTTGGTTTGTTTGAGTTGAGTGGGAAATGAAGTGGACTGCACATATAGGTATGCCCGAACATATGAGAGATAGATAGATAATTCATTTATTCTTAGACACAGCACAAATACAATGTTACAAATAGGTCACATATTGATACAGATGTACAGCAAGTAAGCATAGTCAAAGTCAAAATCATTTATTACATATGAGTACACTTGGTACATTTATACACGTCACATAACAATGAAAGCAACAGTGTAGCCCGTGATGTGCTGCAGAAAGGGCCCTTACTCGGCATAATGTCGCAGCCCAGCGGCGCGACGCTGATATTCAGGACTGTTACATTAGAAGGAACATGATGCGTTTTGAAGGTCACAGTCAACGATCTCTATGTACTACTGGATGGAGCGTTCCAAACAATCGCTCTGTTCCACGCAAGTAGCCACTACTCTTTCACATTCACAATGAAACTTGTGCAGTTACTACTCAGAACATTTAATTATTTACTAAATATTGACATTATTTAACCGTAGCGTTAATATTTAGTAATAATTAAAGTTCTGCGTAGTAAGTTTCATTGTGAATGTGAAAGAGTTGTGGCTACTTGCGTGGAACAGAGCGATTGTTTGGAACGCTCCATCTAGTAGTACATAGAGATCTTTGGTCACAGTATACTGTTTTTTTTTTATTATTTTAAGAGAGAGCTTAAATGTTCTGTTTGGAGAACTTGAACGACAGACGATATCAAAGACAGCAGGCACTGCCTGGAGCGATGCTCATTGTACGCAAATAGGATTTTGTTACGTTGTACATCGTACTTAAGCATTTTTTTCATATTAGTAGTTGCCATAATCACCACGCTTGGCAGGCGGTATGGTGATCGCAGTAATGATCTTAATATATACAGGAAAACGCTTAGTCGCCTTGACCACGACCCACAGGAAGATTGGGCGTGGCATTATTCTGAGCCGGAAACCACACGGCCACAAGTAAATAATTGGCGGCGAATAGACTCAAACTGTACTGTGACGAGCGCGCTAGACGGCCTAATAAAAGGGGTCCAGTGTAACGTAAACAAAGCAGTAATTATACCAGACTACAGTCGAATGTTGCGTAACGCGCGTGTTAACCTACATCGGACGTGTATCTGCTGTTTACACGCAACAGTTACTTATTGGCAATGTCGCAACCAACGATCTATATGTAATACTATATGGAGCGCTTTAAACAAACGCTCTGTTCCACGCAACGCAGCCGCATCTCGGTTACATTCACAATGACACTGTGCAGTTACTACGCAGAACATTTAATTATTACTAAATATTGACGGTACGGGTAAATAGCGTCGATATTTAGTGAATAATTAAATGTTCTGCGTAGTAACTGCACCAGTTTCAAAGTGAATGTGAACGAGCTGCGTCTCACGGAGCCGCTGTTGCGTGGAACAGAGCGATTGTTTGGAGCGCTCCATATAGTATTACATATAGATCGTTGGTTGCAACGTATTTGTTAACATAAGCTTTCGGTTTGACGTCATATAACTAAAGAATAACTCAAAAACAAAATATCTGAGATGACCGGCTCCTATTTGATTCATTTTAGGGACACGTATTTTGTTATAGTTGCATATATTCATAGTTAGTGGCAGAGACGGATTAACCATGTCAGGGCCCCAAGGCAATGCACGTATCAGGGCCCCTTTACTGTGTTCTCACTTCCTGAAATATAGTTTTTCTACCTTCAATCCGACTACGACTCCGACCCCAAAGTCCACGTCAACGCCCACGCCTAGGACCTACGCCTACTCCTTTTTTCACTCTAAGAAACATGTTCAAAAAAAGACTCGGGGCGCGGGGCCCCTTGCCGATGCGCCTAGGCAGTTGCCTACACTGCCTAATGGATAATCCGGCCCTGGTTAGTGGGGGTAATCAATCTTCAAACTCCTAAATTGTAACTAAATCTGTGAACTAAACCCATTAACTTGTTCTGAAAGTTTTATTCAGAGGCTTGTATATCATTGACTTATTTACGTCCAGTAAAAAAAACTACGAAATAGAATGCCACTTTTGGTGGGATGTCAAGATTTACTATAATCACCACGCTTTGGTGGCGGATAGGTGCGCAGTATCGATCTTAATGTACATGTCGCAGGCTGATCATAAAATCATCCATATCATTATGCGCCTAGACATATCGCAGCAAACATTCTCGTGTCAAAGTCAAAATCATTTATTGCTAAGTACACTTGGTACTTGTTTTAATTGTTTTAATTTTTTGTTTTGATTTATTTTTAAGCTGTGTATGACTATTTTGACTTACCTAATGAATTTATTTGCACATATCTTAATATTTTGACTTTTTAAATTGATATCGGGAACTTGACATGTACATTATTGCTTTATATTTTTTGTTTGACTTATTGATCTATTTTTAAACAGTGTATGACTATTTTGACGAATTTAATGAATGACTTACCCTAATTCTATGAACTATTTTAATATTTTGATTATTTAAATGAAATTGAATGTTTAATAGTATTTTATATAGTCAAAAGGATATTGCTAAATTTTGTCATAACTAGATTAAGGAAAATGATTTGTAATTCAATTGTAATATTTATAGGAGGCTAATAATAATAATAATAATAATAATAACACTTGGTACATTTATACAAGTAATTTTTTTATCGACTACCGCTTCCTAGGTGTTAGCGATGTGAAGAAGAAACGGCGCAACAAACTTCACGCAACACATCTTTTAAAAATCAAGTTTGCATACAATTAATAAAGATTTTGCGAAGCTGAATCAACATTAGTACCAGGCATCTTTGTCATTCCAATAATCGTTTATTTTATAATAGGCTTTCTTACAAAGTTGTTTTTTAATGTGAATTTTAAACTTTCTGTCCGTCATATTAAAGATTTCTTCTGGTAGTTTGTTGTAGAAGTGTATAAATTGCCCCGTGAACAATTTACTGACCTTACTTAGTCTTAACTTTGGAAAAACAAGTTTATTTTTATTTCTTGTATTATAACTATTATTTTCACAGTGCCTCAAAAAGAGATCAATTTTTTCTGACATGAAATATTATCTAAAATGATGAAGTGTGTAATATGGCTCCAGATCACGATGTGTCTAGGCGCATTATGATCTGCCTGATTTTATGACGACCTGCGATATACACACGAAAATGTTTGCTGGCGCCCCTGGTGCATCCCTTAGTGGCCTTGACGACACCCACCGGAAGATTGCGGGTGGCCCTATTCATCATCAGGTTATTTTTGTCTCCACTGCAGAAGCACAACCCTCTCTCATCTGCCGAAGGATTTGGCCTACACTCCCTGCGCTGGCCAGACGGGTTGGGGAGGCCTGATTGATGTTTTATAATGTATTCCCTTAGTCGCCTTGTACGACATCCACGGGAAGAGTAGAGGTCCTGTTCTACTCTCCCGGAAACCACACGGCAAACCTCATTTGAATTCCTGTTTTCTCCTTGCAGATCAGAAATCTAGTTACTCGATTGAACGACTAAATAAAGTAGATATCAGGGTATTCTCTCCACGTCACTGAAAACTAATTTGTTCTGCCTAGATTAGATTAGTAGCGTACAAAAACATACAAAATTAACAGTCAAATAATCTCACATCAGTCCCAAATCTAAATTCGCAAATCCTGTATCCGGATTTCCATGCGATTAAAAAAACTGGGTTCACAAACAACTGAGACGGACTCGAGTTATTAGAGGAAACGTATGTGGGACTGGCGTAGACATGCCTTCTTCTCATGTTCTACATTGGAGTTTGTGATTGAACTATGTACAGGCTGAAGGTAAATTTAAAGTCAAAGTCAAAATCATTTATTGCATATGAGTACACTTGGTACATTTATACACGTCATTTTTTTTATCGACTACCGCTTCCTAGGTGTAAGCGCTGTGAAGAAGAAACGGCGCAACAAACTTCACGCAACATATCTTTTAAAAATCAAGTTGTTAAAAAAGCGAAGCTGAATTAACATTAGTACCAGGCATCTTTGTCATTATTATACCTCATATATTTTTTAGTCACAATCGACTCTCCCGGCGAATCTGACCAATCTACTTTCAGGTAATGGGCATACAAGGAATAGCCTAGTACACATTAAGTTTTAAAAAAATAATTAAGTACGGCCTTTTGCGTTGTGTTTTCATCATCAGGTTATATTTGTCTCCACTGCAGGAGCACAACCCTCTCTCATCTGCAGGAGACAGACGGAGGATTTGGCCTACACTCCCCGCGCTGGCCAGACGGGTTGGGGAGGCCTGATTGATGTTTTATAATGTATTCCCTCAGCCGCCTTGTACGACATCCACGGGAAGAGTTGGAGTGGTCCTATTCTACTCTACCGGAAACCACACGGCAGTTGTGTTGTGTTTAAGGCACAATAATTCTGCCAATTTCACGTAGTGGAAAATACACAGCGGGATAATATAGATCGCTCTGTTACTATTAAAACATCTTTTATTATTTTTTGGCTGAAAACTTTCAATATAAGTACAATGACACGCTGTATACCGCAGTAAATTGGCGTGATTCAGGAAACGCCTGCGGTAACGGCTACAGATATCACGCTGACGTTGACAGCTCACCTCCTTTTTTTGACGTGTGCCTATCTGTCACTTGCTTAGTACGATATTGGGGCTGATTCTGAAGGCAGACAGTTTAAGTTTGACAGTTTTATAATGAGCTCTATTACTATTTTCCTCATATTGTGTGAAAGAGAGAGGCAACTTTAGGATGGTATGACCTTTAATATGAATCAGTTTGGGCTGATTTCGAATACAGACAGTAACCATTTATTAGTCCTAATAAAAATAAATAAAGATAATTTTATCCATCGATCATATTAAAACAAATTACAGATGAATTAAAACAAATTAAATGCTCTGTGGTTGGTTATAAGTTTAGTCCAATGTCCTTAACTTAGTATTAAATTAAAGCATTTCTAAAGAGTGAACCTCTAGGTCCACTCTTTAGAAGGACCTGAACCTAGATCTGGCCCTGGACCTGGATCTGGACCTGGACCTGAACCTTTACATATGCGCTGGTGTCATTTGCAGTCATCTGGCAAAGGATTATACACCGTGGACCCCAGGACCTAGGACATAAATTGAATTTCCGATGTTATCAATCAAAGTCAAAGTCAAAATCGTTTATTGCATATGAGTACACTTGGTACATTTATAGACGTAATTTTTTTTATCGAATACTATTTTCTAGGTGTTAGCGCTGTGAAGAAAATACGGCGCAACAAACTACAATTGTGCGAGGCTGAAGCAACATTAGTACAAGGCATCTTTGTGTGCAATTTATGGGATGTTCATTTCAGTTCATTCCTACATCGACTAGACATTCAGATTGTTTAATTAGTCCCAGCATTTTACCTCTTAAAACTTGGTCATACATCAGACTATAAATAAAAAGCCACGTCCGGCCCAGTGCCGACCTCGATAGAGTTCACGGCGCGCGCGCAGGGTCAGGGGAATAACCTCCAAACACCGATACCTCATCATCAGCATCAAACGTGGCTGTAAATTTTGTGTACACTAAATAAACGGGGACAGACAAGCGAAACGACAAAACATAACAGGGGTGTAGTCAGGGCTGTTTTGGGGGGGCACTGACATTATTTACATGCTACCTAGGCTACATCAATTTCGAGCGCTTAATTTTATTGTGCCGTGCAAGCTTTTTCTCAGACCGATTGAATTTAATAAACAAAAATACTTATATAGTTTTCATAACTGAACTACTATCATGAAAGGAATGCATATGAAAATTCACGGTTTTATACGGCCCCATTATAGCCCCATGGTTATAAATCAAGGAGTAGTAACTTAGTTGGAGGAAGTGAGCTGGCCTTTCTTACGTAAGATCGAGGATTCGTACAGGGAATTAATAACAACAACAAATTAATAAGTATAATTAAATTGAATTTGTTCTCTCCTTATTTTTACCGCTCAAAAATGGGCCTTCACCCCGTGAAACTAAGGGTTTAAATACAATGGCGGTATAAATTCTCTTAGTATGTATGCTGTGCGAGTCAAAACAAAAAAAAATCTGTAACTTGTTATATGTGGTAGCTGTTAATTGGCTTTTAGTTTCTACCTGAAAATGTATATTGTAACTGTAACTGTAGCTGTAAGCTCTCCTAAGAAATAAAATGAAATAAAATATTATTATATATTATAATTATAATATATTATGTGTCTGTCATCTTAAAGTATATTTTTGCTAGTGCCAATACAAGAAACAGTATTGAAAACATTTGAATAAATCTTACGTTTTGTTTACTGTTCTACCGGCTGCATACTGTCAATATTACATTACACCTAAATTGAAACTTAGTAATTAAACAGTTAAACATTATTTTCCATGCAACAGTATATTTTGTGGCATAGTTTGAAAAGGTGTTATGCTCTCGCGACATGTTGAAGGAATGAATTTGAAAACCGAATAACCTGTTGATTCCGCCACTGTACATACATTTACCTACGCGCCTTCGCATTTTGGCGGTTAGGCGTAGCAGTACCTCGTGTAGATAAGTCTCTTTCTTTTATAAATTCAAGGAAATTAGTTATTTATGTTATACACAATGTAAGAGCCGTGGTAGCCGGTTGGTTGTGCACTCGCCTCACGTCCATGAGGCCCTGGTACAAACCCCGCCCGTACCAATGAGTTTTATGAAACTTAAGTACGGTTTATTTATTTCACAGGCTTTTCGGTGAAGGAAAACATCGTAAGGAAACCTGCATATGCCAAAGAAGAAATTCTGAGGCGAATGTGAAATCCACCAAATTGGCTTGGGGCACCGTTGGTGGACAGGAGTTTAGCACAAAAGGTCCTGAAAGGTCGAAGTGTCGCCAGGTCTTCCTGGCCCCCTGAGAAGATATAAATACAATGTAACGATCAAAGAACCCCATATCTTTAGGAATATGTGGTTTCAGTTAAATCTGGTACAGAATCGGTCGAAACTCGGAAAGGGACTCGGAAACCGTATTTGTACCTATAAGACTGCCTAACTGGCCTACTGGCTTGATCATTGCACTCGAATGTCAGAGGTTGTGGGTTCGATTCCACCTGAGGACAGACAACTTTGTACAATTTGGTCGAGGTCTGGATGTTGTATTTGTCCTAACCTTGTTTAATTCCCATAGCACAGGAGAAGCCCTAGTTTGGGATTAGAGAAGTGTGTATGTAATATATATTTATTTATAGTTTCTTTGATCAGGGGGCCAATTCTACTAACGCATTTTCGCACAAAACACAATTGAACTGTAGCTGAAACGCAGGTTTTAACACTATTCGTATTCAGCTGCGCACAACGTTCGTGGTTCAGCTGCGTTCCATCCGTAGCTAACGTTTGAACAAACGTCAGTCGTAGATGGAACGAAGGTTTTTCTACATTTTGACAGATGTCTCAGGTAAAAATGAGACGCATTGCTGTCAAAATAGCGTCTGTTAAAAACTGAAACTTAAACTACGTAGTATTATTAAGTATTCTATGCTTAAACGTAACTTTTGTTTAACGAACGATAAATGTCGAAAATAGTAGAATTGGCCCCCAGGAGACATATCTATAACATATCAAACTACATTTTCCTGACTATAGGTGCCTTTTGAGGGGGCTTTAGATCTCCTAGATACGTGCCTGTAATGGTTTTGGGTTAAGTCGCACGATTACAGCGAAATTTGGAGTTACAACATTATTATGTGAGTAATAAATTACAGGTTTATTACAAGGAAATGTTGTTTTTGTTAAATTAGACCAGAGATATAAGAAACATAAATATCACACTCGCGACGGAAACCGGGATTCCTAGAGAAAAATATTTGTTTTTTTGACACAAATATTTGTAGTCAGGTATATACTAGAGTAGAATAGAACCACTCCAACTCTTCCCGTGGATGTCGTGTCGTACAAGGCGACTGAGGGAATACATTATAAAACATCAATTAAGCTTCCCCAACCCGTCTGGCCAGCGCGGGGAGTGTAGGCCAAATCCTCCGTCTGTCTCCGGCAGATGAGAGAGGGGTGTGCTCCTGCAGTGGAGACAAAAAATAACCTGATGATGAATGGAAATAATATATGTATAGTTTCGCCACTGACGTCACGTGCCACTGATATAATTGAATAGAATAGAATAAATTTTATTTATTTGTTACTTGTTGTAAACAGTGAGTATTTAGTAACTTTATTAATTTTATTCATAGGTCACTTATTGAATCGTCATTATCAGGCTAAATACGTCCACAGCTGAACATAAGCCTCCCCAATACAATGCCATTTTTTGGTAAGGTGTCCATTGGGGGATTTGACATAATCACCACGCTTGGCAGACGGATTGGTGATCACAGTACCTAATGATTTTACACTAACAGGATTCGTTTCTACCAGGTAGAATACTGGTATCTAACTAGGTCTCCTAAAAAATTATAACGTCGTCCTAGCCGATAAATGTAGCAAGTGCACGCTTCAATTGGCACTTACATTTCATTCCAGATTAATAGTCCTATGAAAACCAACGCTATTTACGTCTCGGTAACATATACATGAAAGGGTCACCAGCAGCAAAAATAGGTTTGTATTACCAAGTAAACTTTGCAGTCCACTTAGGAACACCATCTATTGTGTATTTTGTTTTCGAGTCGCAAATGCGTTTGTTTTCATAGGACTATTAATCTGGAATGAAATATACATTGGTTTCGGGTAAGAAGAGTGTCCACGAAACGACGGACGAGGTCGTCTGGAAGATATCGTTTTTAGCGATAAGACTAATAATAAGAGAGTGTAATAAGAGAGTATTTGCCGTGTGGTTCCTTGCCGTGTGGTTCCCGGCTTAGAATAGGGCCACCTCTATCTTTCCCGTGGGTGTCGTCAAGGCGACTAAGGGATTGCACCAGGGACGGGCAGCAGCGTTCTCCTGTGTGTGTATGTTAAGATCATTACTGCGATCACCAATCCGCCTGCCAAGCGTGGTGATTTTGGCAAATCCCCCAATGGACAAACTACCAAAAGTTGTATTCTATTGGAGAGGTCTATGTCCAGCAGTGGACGTATTAGGCTGATGATGATGATGATGAAGAGTATTTGTGTATTCTTATCGTACAATAATGAATTGACGATTTGGACTTACATAGTTTACGGTTTGGACGGCAGTATTGTTTCGCAATGTGTATCAGACCCGATAAACTGTAGTGCTACAATAAACCGCTACGGTTAATGGCGCCGTTAATTTTACGCACTCCTCGACAAACCCCATAAAATGTTATGAGCGATTTAGTGGCAGCCGAGCGAGCGAATTAAAAATAGTATATTAATCGAACACGCCACGTATTCGGATAACTTGTATTCTGGTCGATATCGATACAAAAAAGCGGAAACGCTGTATCCCACAACGATGTTTTAATGTCTTTGCAAATTCGGAATCAGAAAAAAATCTGCTTCGAATGGTCTAGGTCCCGTGTAATTTCTATTAGCCGTAGAGACAGAAGACCCAGACCATTCGACTTAATTTTTTAACAGATATATATGTATACATATCTATATATATCTCAGACATTCACACCAATTATCCAGTCCCAAACTAGGCAGAACCTGTAGTATGGTTACTAGATAACGGATACACATACTTAAATAAATATATAAGCATCCAAGACTTGGGTACAAACATTCATATTCATCATACGAACATTTGCCCCTAGCGGGATTCGAACCCGCAACCTCCGGCGTGGCAGGCCGAGAGCTACCCGTTCCGCCATGGAGGTCGTCTCTTTCTTTCTCTGTCAATTTCTTTATCTGATTTCGAATATAACAAAAATATAACAAAAATTTTATATCGGTGCGGGATTCAGCGTTTCCGCTTTTATTGTATCGATATCGCTGTGAAATCGACTGAAGCTGAATATTGCAGAGGTTTAGTAATATATCATCTGACCGTTTGAGCTACATTCTAGAACGTTAGTCCATCTGGTAGTTAAGTAGTTTATTGCATTCCACAGTGTTTACAAATAGCTGACAACATTAAATGCAGATCATCATGGATCTGTTTGGCACGTTTAAGAAAGAGGCGAACCAACAGATTTTGGCGACGTTATAAATTTTTATATTATTTCATAGAATATTATAGCTACCAAATTATTATTATACTAGCTGTGCCCGCAGCATCACTCGCGTGTGCTAGTTTTTTTTTTTATTAAGTTGAATTTAACTAAGTGTTAATTATGCTTCTTTAAGTGAGTTTTTGAAAACTATAAATTCACAAAACTTTTGATTGAGTTAACTGATTGCGATGAATTTAGACTAAATGTTACTAAGAGTTAAGCCCTATGTTTTTCTGAAAACTCCATCCGAGTTAGGTCAGTAGTTTTTATGTGATGTGTGCACAAACAAACAGAAAAAATCCAAAAACGCGCTTAAAACATTCTATTACGTACTCATCTTTCAGTAACTCTTTGTAAATATGTTCAATTAAATTTATTTATTGGATTGTATATATTTCAGGTCAATACAGCCTATAGAAAACCACGTTACTGAACTGAATTTATTAAAAAATTGTAAAATTATACAAAACTAGCTGTTGCCCGCAACTTCGTCCGCGTGGACAACTTAACGTCACAATTTTTTTATGTATTTCCCGTAGGAATGAGATGCTTTTTCGGAATAAAAACTATCTAATGTCGTATTCCAGGACCTATATGTGTGCCAAGTTTCATCCTGATCCATCCAGTGGTTGAAGCTTGATTGAGTAACAACAACGATCTCTATGTACTACTAGATGGAACGTTCCAAACAATCGCTCTGTTCCACGCAAGTAGCCACGACTCTTTCACATTCACTTTGAAACTTGTGCAGTTACTACTCAGAACATTCGATTATTTACTAAATATTGACATTATTTAACCGTAACGTCAATATTTAGTAATAATTAAATGTTCTGCGTAGTAACTGCACAAGTTTCATTGTGAATGTGAAAGAGTTGTGGCTACTTGCGTGGAACAGAGCGATTGTTTGGAACGCTCCATCTAGTAGTACATAGAGATCGTTGAGTAACAAACATCCGAACATTCAAATAACCAAACATCCAAACTTTCGCATTTATAATATTAGTGAGATAATGGGCTCGATTCTGAAGGCACAATGTTAAAATTTAACAGCACTAAAACTGTTGCTATCCTTGTCACACAATATTATAAAGATAAAAACGAAACCAATTTTAGCGCTGCCAAATTTTAAGTGTGTGTCTTCAGAATCGGGCCCAATGTATAGATTTACAGGTGATAACATGTTCACCTCGACATCGAAAATGATTGGGTCAACGTCCCAGCGCTTCTTAGAAAGAAGCTCATACGAACTTATCAGTCATTTTGCGTCTACGTGAGTCTACCCGTCCAACATCTTTAGAACTGTCACTTCAGACACATTTCCTTGTAACAAGTGTCCGTGTAAGATGGACGAGAAAATTGGCGTGGCTACACTCACGAAAGTAATCCACGTACATTATTAGCATTATTAACATGGGTTTTCAACGCCCACTGCTACAAACAAATGGTTGAAGATATACAGTTACGAGTTGTCTCCCTTTCATTTTGACTGGCCTAGTTTTAGCGTAGATAGGTATAGTGCTAATTTGGGATGGCTGGAAGAGACCTAGTTGGCTGATGTATATCCAGCCATCTTGATTCTTGACGGATGTTTTGCTTATATACATGACTTGCCCCACTTATTTTGTTTTGTATTAATTTAATTATTATTTTTCTTTACAGTTACATGGGTTTATATACCCATTGGATCAAAATTTAAACCTAGTGAAGAAAATGGAGATGATCGATGATAAATTCTGAGAAATATAAAATATATAAATATAAATATGTGGGGACATTTCACACACGACCACCTGATCTTAAACTAGGCAGAGCCTGTAATATGGGTATCAGACAGCTGATATACATACATAATATCATATATAAATAACATCCAGTCACAAGGCAAACACAATTGCCCATCACACAAATGTTTGCCCTGGGCGGGATTCGAACCCGCGACCCGCAGCTTCGCAGGCAGGTGTACTACCGACTAGGCTACGGGGCCGACGAAAAATATGAATGTATTTATTGCAGGCATAAAAATGCCATATATATTGGACAAATACAAAATGAAATAGCACTTAATATAAAACACAAATATTACACCTATTTTATGTGGTCCTGGTGAATAGATAGATAGACTTTATTGCTATTGCATCATATTATTAATGGTCCTTCAGGTCCGGGCTTGAAGGACCACTTTTGAGTATTCTGCGAGCAATGAAAACTTTTGAATATGTGATAGTGCTGGGTCTCAGACTATCGAACTCAGTTTTCTGCTCGTATGTCTGTCCGTCAAGCAAAGAGGGTAGAGGCCACGAGTTTTCTAAATATCCAGTTTCTTCATTACATTACAAATGTTTGTCTAGGAGACTGCTCCCCTCAGTCAAACTGAAAATTCAGTTTTGTGGTTTTTTTTGGAACTTTATTAATGTTTTTGGAATAAAAGATTTTTAAGACGACCTCTATGGCGGAACGGGTAGCTCTCGGACTGCCACGCCGGAGGTTGCGGGTTCGAATCCAGCTAGGGGAAAATGTTCGTATGATGAATATGAATGTTTGTACCCAAGTCTTGGATGTTTATATATTTATTTAAGTATGTCTATCCGTTATCTAGTAACCATGCCACAGGCTCTGCCTAGTTTGGGGCTGGATAATTGGTGTGAATGTCTGAGATATTTATTATTATTATTCAAGAATGCATCAAATTATTTGATTTCACATGGCGATGTGATATAATATTCGAATTATATCGATCGATCAATTCAGTAGGGGAACAATTAATTTTTTTTTGTTAAGTAATACCATCGCTTCCCCCTCACTAGTTCATCATCATCATCAGGTTATTTTTGTCTCCACTGCAGGAGCACAACCCTCTCTCATCTGCCGGAGACAGACGGAGGATTTGGCCTACACTGCCCGCGCTGGCCAAACCAGTTCAGTAGGACACACTCTTAAATATCTACTAAGATACCATTTATCGCTATTATTATTCGTGGTACCTCATCACGGAAGCGGCGATGATGTTCGTAACACATCACGTCAAATGGTATCACGAAGCGAAAAGCGGGCGAAGAAAAGCGACATTGGATTGCGCAAAGTGGCGATACATCGTTTCTGCCTACACCTTCTGGGACCAAGGCGTGAGCATTATGTATGTATGTACATTACTGACCGCCTCGTTGGTCTAGTGGCTTGGACTTTACGTCAAAGGTCGTAGGTTCGATTTCCACTTGAAACATATAACTTTGTACAAGTTATCATCCTATCCTTGTTTAATTCCCACAGCACAGGAGAAAATCCTAGTTTTGGATTAGACAAATGTAATATTTAATCATCAGGTTATTTTTGTCTCCACTGTAGGAGCACCACCCTCTCTCATCTGCCGGAGACAGACGGAGGATTTGGCCTACACTCCCCGCGCTGGCCAGACGGGTTGGGGAGGCCTGATTGATGTTTTATAATGTAACTAATGTAATATTTATTTGTACTAAAATCATTTGAACACAACCCTCATTTGTATAAGAGTCAAAAACAGTGTTATTTGAGTTCTTGAATTCCCTATTGAACTTACCCATGGATATTATTATTTTCGCGAACACAACATGTGTTGCCAGTAAATTGGAGCGGGCAGCGACACGTCAAGAAGCTCAACTGAAAAGCACGCGGCACAAAACGAATCGCTACGCGATTAATTTTCCGCACAAAGAGATTTATGCGAGCGACAATTTCACGATCCCAGCGATTTGTTTAGTCTGTGGCCCTACTATGAATATTTACGGTAACGCGTTATCACTAGCGAGTTTTTTTCGACGACAGTAAGCTTCTTCCTAAAATGGTAATGGGTGGTACGCTCCGCCGCCAGATGGACCGACGACCTGAAGAAGGTGGTTGGAAGCGGCTGGATGCGGAGGGCAGAGGGCCGGGTGTGGTGGCGTTCGAGGCCTATGTCCAGCAGTGGAAGTCTAAGGGCTGATATGATGATGATGATGATGATGTAAGGGACAGACCACTATTTTCCAGGAGAAACCTTTTTTTTTCCTTTGTGACTATAACTATCTGGGTAGTGTACCTATCGTATATTAATCATGTAAAAGAAAAGAGTCCTTTAACTTCGCAGTTTTATTAATTTACCATTCGATATTGCGATAAGCTAAAAACCGACACTGCAAAGTTTGACATTAGGTATTCTATGGATTGACGTCCCCTCCCCCCGTCCCCCCCCCCCCGTCCCCCCCCACCTCACCGCACCATATACCCCGAAGCACCTTAACTCCGCCTCCCTCTGTATTCCTGCTGCCAACCAGTCGAGAAGCTGCTTGTCGTGGAGATTGTTAGAGAACACTTCGGTTATAGATAATCAAATATCATGTGATGAGATACTAGGATATCTTTGTTTCTCTTTTACGAATATAAACGATTTCGTCCGACACGCCATGTTAATTCACCATCACTTTGTGTAGCAAGATCAAGAGAGCGATTGTTTATTAGTGTCCAAGAGGCGATCCAACCTAGACCTCAGTCCGGTGAATGGACGACATCACCGCTGCGATGCGGCAAATATGCAGGAAATATTTTTGTGAGAAGGCTCAGCTTTAGACCATCGAGCCTTGCAGGCTCTAGCTTTGAGAGCTCAAGCCTTTAGGCATTTATTATATTAAACGTTTACGAGTTCTATTAGCTTTAAGGATCCGACCTTATAGGCTCAAGCCTTTAATGCATTAAGCCTTCAAAGCTTCTAGGGTTCAGTGCCTTGAAGCTTTAAGTCTTTAAAGCTCGGTAGCTTGAGGCTCAAACTTACAACACTGTGCGGGAAGCACATCGCTTATATTTGTCTCGCTCTGACTTCCCACGGCATTCCTATAATTGCATCTCTGTTCTTCACATATCGCATGTCTACCGCAGATCGCAGCGGTGGTGGTGCAGTACTGTGTCTCTACACGTTTGTCACTTTATTTTGTAAAAAAACATTAGTAGGGGTAATAGCTGAAAAGTGGAATTGAAGTATCTTTGAGACCGGGTTGAATTTCGAAGGTCAATATAAAGACCATGACCCTGATGGTTGACACTGGAAATAAAATGAAAATGTAGAGTAGGTATCGCGAGTAAAACTATCAGGAGTGACCTGAAGAGGTTATTAATTTTTTGGGCTCTGTAGTTTGACTGAAGTTCTTCGTAGGATTTTCTCATTCTGAGTCATTTCTTCTAAAGAAACTCCGAGCTAAGCTCTTTTCAAAGCTTCCAGAGTGACTTTGACCTATTAGTACTTCATATAGTACCAGCCCCGCCCCGCCGCCAGGTGGACCGACGACCTAAAGAAGGTGGCCGGTAGCGGCTGGATGCGGAGGGCGGAGGACCGGGTGTGGTGGCGTTCGTTGGGGAAGGTCTATGTCCAGCAGTGGACTTCTAGGGGCTGACATGATGATGATGATGATAGTACATAATCAGTGATTTTGTTAATTTTTACTTTTAATTTCTGTTTATATACTTGTAAGTACATATACCGAAAGTAAAAGTAAACAATCAAATTTACCTTTGAAGATTCAATACATACATAATGCTCACGCCTTGGTCCCAGAGGGATAGGCAGAGACGATGGATCGCCACTTTGCGTGATCCTGACACACCTCACCAGCCTCACTCACATTCATCAACCTTTTCGTGCACCTCCTTTTATTCTTCTCACTGCGGACCCAGCCTTTTTGAGGACGTTACTAATTTGATCCTTGAATGTCCTCCTAGGACGACGAAATTGAAAGAAATCAAATCAAATCAAATCAAATATTTATTTTCGTTTACAATTTGTTCTTAAGCTATGATACAGTGGTTGGAGGCCACCTATTGAGTATTTTGCAAAATACTTGTGCCAGGGGGCCCCGCTCTTCTATTGCAGTAACAGTCACATCTGCATATTTTTATTATTTATTTACTATAAGATTGTGTTGTTAAAATTTATCTGTGCGGGTGTGTGCATGCGTGTGTGTGTGTGTGTGTATGTGTATGTGTGTGTGTGTGTGTGTGTGTGTGTGTGTGTGTGTGTGTGTGTGTGTGGGTGGGTGGGTGTGGGTGGGTGGGTGTGTGTATGGGTGTGTATGTCTAACCTAACCTAACAAAGATTAAAGTGTTTCATGCCTATTTTTATTAATCTCTAATGTTCTATAGTTGCAATAGTTTTATGTAATGTGATGTAGTAATTCTTCCGTGTCTTTGAGTGAGTTATTTAAAAGCCATTTCGTCACAGTCACCCTACATTCCCGAGAGTTGAGTTCGTATATATCTATTTTTTTGTTTAATTTATTGTAAATGTAAGCAGATTGCGCGCAGTATTGGCGTTGTGCGAAACTGGTTTTGATGTTTACTGTGTCAGCAACTTTATCTTTTCTCCTAAAATTTAATTTTTCAGGAATAAAGGGTAGGGTTTTATGTAATCTTGAGACTACTGATAAGATATATAGCTTTCTAACAGACAGCTGTACACATAATTTATATAGCTTCTCAGTAGGATATCTGTAAGGTTTGAAGTGCATTACTTTGATTAGGCATCGCTGACTTCTTTCAATTTGTAGAAATTTTGTTTTAGTTGCACCTCCCCATATAGACAGGCAATAACCCAATACAGGTTGGGCAATAGCAGTATATATTTGATTCAAAAGTTTTTTAGAAGTAACATATCTAAGCTTTCTGAAAATCCAAATGAGTCCCCTCACTCTATCACTAGTCGATTCAATATGATTGTGCCAGCTAAGTCGTTGGTCAATAACAACTCCAAGATACTTAGCTGATGTAACCCTGTCAATAGTAGTACAATTGCAATCTGAGATATTTATGTCGTTACAGTTGTGTATTCTTAGTTTATAATTGTTATTAGGTTGTGTTCTTTTATTGATAGTAAAGGATATATAGTTTGTTTTTGTAGTATTTAGAGTAAGCAAGCTCAGTCGTAGCCAATCTGATACTTTTTTAAGACCAGACTCAGCAATTTTATAAACATATTTCCAAGTTTTGCCCTTAAAAACCAATGCTGTATCGTCCGCATACGAAAACACATGACCATCCACCATATGTAAGTCAGTTAGCATGTTTATATAAATGAGGAATAGAGTAGGCCCCAAAACACTTCCCTGAGGGACACCAAAGGAGACATCAGATTCACTGCTAACAGTGTTTCCGATTTTTACCTGTTGCTTGCGATTTTGTAGATAGTCACTAAGTAATTGCAGTGGGATCCCTCTTATTCCTATGGACTCCATTCTATTCACAAGAGTAGGCGGTGAAACTGTATCAAAGGCCTTTTTCAAGTCCAGAAATACAGCCAAGCACTTATTTCCTTGGTCTAGTTGTTTAGTAATTAGTGATGTCAGAGCCATGACAGCATCTTCTGTTGATTTCCCACGCCGAAATCCGAATTGGGAGGATGAAAGAATATTATATTTGTCTAAGTAGCTGGTGAGACGATTATTTATTAGTTTTTCTAAAATCTTGGAAATGGCTGGCAATATCGATATCGGCCTATAATTATTAGCGTCACCTCTCTTCCCACTCTTATTGTTTGGGATTCGTTTGGAGTGTAGCTACGTGTTACTGCCTTACATGTGCAATGCTTTCAATGTGTGCGTGTATTTCCTCTCGTCCCCTCCCCCGCTCCTACCTGTCCATCGCCCTTACTGTCGTCACGAGTTAGTCGTCATCAACCGACCGCCTGTCAAACGTCCGTCGTTATTAGCAGCCGCCCTGCTGCTTTGTTTCTAGACTTTCATTGTGCCGTAGTGTCTGTCTTCTGTGAACTTTATAAACTGTGTACTACTGTGTCGAACAATCCTTCTTAAACCTAACCAGACGACTGGAATACCAGTCCCTCAGCAGGAGCATCCAGCCCATCCTGGAGGATCACACCGCGCCATCGGGAGATTGCCAGGTAAGGTTGTGCACTGCCTACACTATCTAAGTTTCCCCAACATACTTTTGGTCCTTGACGAGCCGCATTATTAAATTTAAAAACCAGTTGCCTATGAATGAACAGTAAGCGCGCGCGCCGCGTTCGTGCGAATTTACGCGTATACCTTCAAATTCAGTACGTGATAATAAAAAATTGTATAGTTGCGCCTCACTTAACTCGTAAAGTTAAATGCATTCTGTATAGATGCATTCTTTCTGCTTTATAACAAATAATTAGTGTTTTGTTTGTTACTACGTTATTTAACTATCGTAATAATGTTTGCTATAGAAAGAAGTCGCCGATCTTTGGCTATGAAAAGATTAAATGACGCTTTGTGTATCGCGGGCAAATGCTCGACCGATGTAACATTATTTCCACGCTTACAAGTACATGTAAATAGATTACCGGATCTAATACAGTCTTTCGATGACAATCATATGAAAATCGTGTCGGCGCTGACCGATGACGATGAGATTGAGGAATCTGATCAAATTAGGCAGGATTTTGATGAAGTTTGTACAAAAATATTGGAAATTTACCAAACTTTCGTAAATAATAGTAAAACACCGGAACATGAAAAAAATGTACTATCGACGTCCCATGTTGTTTGTTCATCTCACTCTCATACGAAGGTGCGCATGCCCTTAATAACTATAACTCCATTTGAAGGAGGTTATAAGTCATGGATAACTTTTTATGATTTATATCGCACGTTAATTCATGAAAATAAAGAACTATCAAAAGTAGAAAAAATTTCAATATTTAATATCTTTTCTAAAAGGTGAACCGCTTAACCTGTTGAAAGCATTTCCTATTTCTGAAATTAATTACGATAAAGCTTATGAAACTTTAGTGAAACGTTATCAAAACAAACGTCAATTAGCCTTTTGTGCGTGGCAAGCTATTACGAGCGCTAAGCTGTATAATACTTCCGCTCAGTCCTTTAGGTTGTTACTAGATACTTTTCAAGAAAATTTAGCTATTTTGAAAGCGTTAGATATGCCCGTAGAACAATGGGATTTTATAATCTTTCACACTTTATTAACAAAATTAGATTCGAATGTACGAAAAGAATTCGAAATGACTGTCACTTCGCAGGATATTCCTAAATTTTCTATACTAGAAAGTTATATAGATAGCTATTGCAAAGCTTTAGAGCACGCTGGTACTATCGGCCGTGCGCCTCCCGTCCCCTTTCCCCCCGCCGGTCCGCGCGGCGAGACCGGTGCTTATATGCGCCGCGCTGCGCCTGCGCCGCATACTTTCGCGCCTAAAGCCACTACGCTCGTGGCTGGCGGGCCCGCTGCGCTCGGCCGCAGCAGGCCTAGCTCGCCCACGCTGCCTCCCTGTCAGTATTGTGCAAACGCGCACTTTATTACTCACTGTCCCGACTTTCTGCGCTTGTCCACCCAGCAACGTTCACAAGTAGCCCATGATAGGAAGCTGTGCTATGCGTGTCTACGTCCTGGCCATCCTGTAGCTTCATGTGCTTCTAGAGGAAGCTGCAAAACGTGTGGAAGTCACCGTCATAATTCTGTTTTGCATGTTACGTCATGGTCGCCCAGGGGTTACGTCCCGTCTAACCCTAATCATCATGAAAGTAATGACTGTCCGCCACCTGTCAATACCACACTTGGAGTTCAGGCGCTTTCATCTGAAGCTAATAAAACTGTCCTTCTGTCTACTGCTAATGCAGACATTTTGGATAAATGGCAATCTTTCCATCCATGCCGTCTGTTGCTTGACTCGGGTAGTCAAGCGAATTATATAACCGAAAACTTAGTTAATCGGTTAGGCCTTCAAATGTCTTTCAACGCTCCGTCCGTCTTTGGTTTAGGTAATATGACGACTCCTGTCCTGGGTACCGTCCAGTGTACAGTCCGTCCTGTCAGTGTGGAGAATAAGGAGATTTCTTTCGAAGCTATCGTTATTAAACGCATCTGTGATACTATGCCTTCTGTCAAACTAGATGCTAGTTTTATACAAAAGTTAGGTTTTGTAAAACTTGCGGACCCTTCATTTCACTTGCCGGGACCGGTGGACCTTTTGCTCGGTCCGGAAGTGTGGCATGAAGTCTTTCTGCCTGGAATGATTCCTGGAGATGCTTTTACGCCTGTCGGCATGAACACTGTATTTGGTTGGGTGTTCATGGGCCCTTCGCGCTGTCTAGATATTAACCCGTCCTCGTCCTCTCATCTGTCAGCTGTCCATACTTTCCATGCATCATGTAAGGATGTAATCGATGATTTAAAGCGATTATGGGAGTTAGAGGACCTTCCTAATCATGATGAAAAGCTTTCACTTGAAGATCAAGCTTCTGAAGAGATGTTCCTGTCTACCCACAAGCGTGACCCTGCTACGGGTAAATTTATTGTTGAACTTCTATTTAAAGATTCTTTACCTACCTTTCGAAATATGCACGCCATTGCCGTCCGTCGCTTTCAAAAATTAGAAACCCGTCTAAAAAATGATTCGAAGCTTTATGAAATGTATAATGAATTTATGCGAGACTATATTGACAGTGGTCACATGACTGAAGTCAATCTTTCTAAAGACAAGGATCCTTCTGAATGCTATTACATTCCTCACTTTTGTGTACTCAATCCAAACAGTAAATCGACAAAATTAAGAACCGTCTTTGACGCTTCAGCTCGAGATGGAGCTGGACTATCTTTGAATGACACACAGTTAATAGGGCCTAAATTACAGGCAGATATTTGTGGCATTCTTATTCGCTTTCGACTTCACAATGTGGTGTTTATTACTGACATACGTCAAATGTATAGGAACATTATCGTAGCGGACAAGCACAGAGACTTTCAGCGCATTGTTTGGCGATTTGATCCTGAAGAACCCCTGAAACACTATCGTTTGAACACAGTGACGTATGGTGTATCGTCATCTCCTTTTCTTGCAATCCGTTCTCTCAAACAGCTTGCGATCGCAGATGGTGAAGATTACAAAGAAGCGGCTGAAACTTTAGACCGTGATACGTATATTGATGACGTCACAACGGGCGCATCCTCTGTCGATGCCGCGCTTAACCTGCAGCATCAGCTTATAGACTTGCTTTCAAAAGGGGGGTTCGAATTGCGTAAATGGGCGAGTAACAATCCGCGATTGGTGGAGCATCTCCCCCCCGAACACTGTGTCACATTACCGTATTCTTTCGACGCAGACTCACAAGCCATTGTGAAGATCCTGGGAATGAACTGGGACTCTGTTTCCGACCAGTTCACTTACAAAGTAAATGATTCGAATGAAAAATGCACTAAAAGAGAAATTCTTTCAAAATTGGCGCGTGTTTTTGATCCTTTAGGGCTACTATCCCCTGTCACTTTCATGGCAAAACAGCTTATTCAACGTCTGTGGCTCCTGGGTCTCGACTGGGACCAGGAACCTCCAGCTGACCTGCAACAGTTATGGCAACAGTTTTCTGTCCAGTTGCCTGAGCTGTCTCTGCTATCTATACCTCGTCAAATAACAAGTCCAACTGCAGCCTCCTATCAGGTGCACGGATTTTGTGATGCCTCTCTATCCGGTTATGGAGCAGCTATCTATCTTAGAACGGAACTGCCCGACGGAACTGTCTCCTCGCACTTAGTGTGTGCGAAGTCCCGGGTAGCACCTACCAAACGAGTGACGCTTCCGCGCCTGGAGCTATGTGCCGCTGTTCTACTTGCAGAACTATGTGAATTTGTGATTTCTGTCCTTTCTACACTCATTACTATCGAAGCTATCTATGCCTGGTCCGACTCCACTATTACCCTGTCCTGGATTTCCTCTCATCCGTCCAGATGGAAAGTCTTTGTGGGAAATCGCGTGGCGAAGGTCCAGCGCAGGTTGCCATCTGCACGTTGGAACTACGTACGCACAGAAGAAAATCCAGCAGATGCTGCCTCGAGAGGGTTGCTCCCCAAGGAAATTTCAACACACCCTTTGTGGTGGACCGGTCCTTCCTTTCTTCGTGAGCCCCACGAGGTCTGGCTATCCTCTTCTCTTCCCATTTCAAATACTGTGACGTCAGAGTTACATGCTGAAGAGGTACGATCTACTCTTGTGTCGTTACCCGAGACTGACCCAATCCAGAAGCTCTTACTCAGGTTCTCTTCTTTAAAGAGAGTCCTGCGAGTAATTGCGACTGTGCGTAGATTTTATAACCTGTTACGTAAGCAAAAAACGTATAGCGGCGCTATATGTGAGAAGGAGCTTCAAGAAGCTTCTCTTTCTCTCGTCCGTCACACTCAAAATTCAGCTTTCTCTTCGGAAATTGATTGTGTAAAAAATAATAAACCTGTCTCGAAAAGCTTTCGTAAACTCAACCCCTTCCTCTCAGACGATGGTATTCTGAGAGTCGGAGGTCGGTTGCGTCATTCTGATCTTGACTATGAGTCAAAACATCCAGCTGTCTTGCCATCAAGTCATCGTCTTACAACGTTGGTAATCGACGATGTTCATGAGAATTCTTTACATGCAGGGCCACAGATGGTCCAATTTTTACTTTCTCAAAACTATTGGGTACTTTCAGCACGCCGTGCTGTCCGTAAATGTCTGTCGCGTTGTGTCCCGTGCTTTCGGGCTAAACCTGTTCCATCACAACCGCCTATGGGTGACCTTCCCCGCGTTAGGGTTACTGGTGTTAAGGCTTTTCAACGTGTGGGTTGTGATTTTGCTGGACCTTTCCAAGCCATTCTTGGTCGTCGCCGGAGAGGTTGTCGACCAGAAAAAGTCTATCTCTGTCTATTTGTGTGTCTTTCAACCAAAGCTTTACATTTGGAACTTTGTACTGATCTTTCCACTGAGTGTTTTATCGCCGCCTTACGGCGCTTTCTTAGTCGCAGAGGAAGATGTAATCTTCTTTTAAGTGACTGTGGTACTAATTTTGTAGGTGCGCACAATCAGCTTTCCTCATTTATGCAATCTGCTGCAGAAAGTGAGGCTATCGAGTTTAAAACGGTGCCCCCTGCATCGCCCCACTTTAACGGCATCTCTGAAGCAGGAGTACGTTCTGTCAAAAGCCATCTCAATCGCGTTATAGGAAATCATCTCCTTACGTACGAGGAATTTCACACATTAATCACACAAGTTGAGGCAGTCCTTAACTCTCGGAGTCGGGTCAGTGCGCTCGTCCAGGTTGGTCGATTGCACTTTCTCGCTCTTCGCGGTTTCTGGCTTTTTGCAGCCATCGGGGTAGGGAGAGTTCTGGCTCTCGAAGTTGCGGGTTCTGTCTCGCGTCGCCCTTGTTGGGATTCTGCTCCCAGGGCACCAGCACCACTGGGGATTTAATTATCGATTTGTTTGTAGCTATTTTTAATTGTCATTTTAAACTTTTGAAGTTTAATTTCACTTTTAAAAATAGTTAACAAAAATTTTTGATATCTGTCGGGGGTTGATAAAATTCTTCCCGGCGTTTGCCGTCGGCTGCCGATTTCCCCATATTTTTAGGACCTTTGGTTCTATTTATTGTGGGGAAAAGCGTGAGTTGGCTTCAAGCGCTCGGAAGTTTAGCGTCTTCGCCCGAAATTTATTAAAAATTCTTTTTGCGGGGTAGATTCACTTTTTCTTGTTTTGGGGTAAGTGGTGTTGGAGGTCCTGTGGAGTCCTTTCGGCTGCCGTTTGTTTCATAACTTTTGAACACTCCGTTCAAAAGTTATAGGGGCAAACGTGTATTGCTATTTCATCGGATCAGGGGCGAAAACTACCCGAATAACTTTGTAAAGTTGTTCGGGGAGCAGTAGCTCCTGAGACCGAAGGGGGGGAGGGTTGTTGTTTTTGGGGGAGGGAGCCGGCTGCTTGGTCTGTCCTTGGACACCAAGCACGCCATCGTACCTCAAGGGGGGGAGGAGGGGGAATTTTTTCCCCTTAAGTTTGTAAAAGGTGGCCGGGTCACGCTTGACCACTTTTTACTAACTTTTTGTTTTTTTGTTGTTGGTTTATTGTTCGTTTGTTCTGTTGCGTTTTACTTGTTCATCTTGGTAACTTCCCTTCTGGAAGTTACAAAAATGGACAAGGGTGTGGAAGTGTCGAGTGGGGAGGGGCCAGGGGGGCCCAGCCGACTGAAAGCCGACATAGTCGGTTGTTCAGTGGTTGTTGAACCTCTGCGCGTTTCCTCCGGGAAAGCGCCCAGGAGGTCGAAACGAGTAGCGAGGAAGGAGGGGGAGGGGGGGAGTGACCTTCCGGAGGTCTTTGTGGCCCCGGAAAGGAACGAGCCCTGTGAGGCACCTGTGGGGGAGAGTGTCGAGATCGACATCTCGGACTCGTCGTCGAATGACGGCGACAACGAGGCGCCGGTCTCGGCAGTCCAGTCGGACGGAGGAGGGGCCTCTAGACCTGCTAAGAGGCATGCAGAAGAAGCGGGCAACGACTTTGGGCTCGTAGAGCCCGGTAAAGTGAATACTGCCCGTAGGGGGAGGCAGCCCATGTCAAAGGGGGCGTATGTGGGCCTTTCTGTGGCGAGGTCCCAGCTCCGCGAGCTCGAGCGCGAGCTCCAGTTCGCGGAGTACGAGGAGGAGGCGGACGCGGCGGCGGACTACCGCCTTAGCTTCCGCCGGGACTCCCGTCCCATTGACAAGGGAGGGGGAAAAAAGGGGGGGAAGCAAAGGGAGGCTGTGAGGGATCGCAGCCCCCTTCTTCCTGCCCCCCCAAGCGCAGCTGAGGATGGCGACTGGGTGGCGAATACACGACGGGCCGCCCAGTCCATCTTAGAGGAGGCCCGCAAGTGCGGGAATTTGAAGGGCGACGTATGGCGCCGCATGAATGAAGCCTGCAGAGAGATTCTGCGGGCTTCAGATATGCTGGAGTTGGAAAAGGAGGAGTCGGAGGTTGTCCGCATATTAAGAGCGGACAACAAACGGATGAGGGAGGAGTTGGCGCTCCTTCGCTCGGAGACAAAGGCCTTAAGGCTCGCGTTCTCCGAGAGGAGCGCCGGATCCCCGTCTACTCCGGCTCCTACACAGGACCAGACGGACCTCCCGGCGCTCGTGGCGACGCTCCAGAGGGAGCTGTTCATCTCCCTCGGAGACGTAATCCACGAGCGCTGCCGGTCAATGGGGGAGATGATGAGTGTCCGAATGGCGGAAGTCGAGAGGCGGCTTCCGGCGGAACCCATCGTCCGTCCCCCATTGGCGGCGGACCGCCGGAGGGAAGCAGCAGCCAGAGCGCTGGCTGCTGGGTTGGTGGTGGCGCCACCCCAACCCCAGCCGCCCAAGAAGGCGGCCCCACAAAGGGTGGTGCCGGTGGCACCCCCAGCTGCGGCCAAGCGGCCGACGGCGAGGCCGCCGCCAGTGCCGGCTCCCGGGCCAGCCAAGGGTCCTAACTCGAGGGCGGGTGTAGCGGGCCCTTCTGCCGCCACCCAGCCACCTCCTCCCTCAACATCCTGGGTGGAGGTGGTCAGAAGGAAGGGGAAAGGGAAGGGGAAACCCAGCCCGCCTCCCCCAGCTGGACAGAATAAGAAGGCCCCGGCACAGACACCGGGGCCAAAGAAACTGGCGACCCCCACCACCTCGGCGGTGGTGATCGCCCTTAAGTCTGATACGGAGGCTACGTATGCCTCCGTGATGACTAAGGCGATCACCTCCTTCGATCTGGCCGAGGTGGGCCTTCAACATGTGCGGGTGCGGCAGACCGCTGCTGGGGCCCGCATCATAGAGGTCCCCGGGGACAGCGACGGGCGGGCCGCCGACGCGCTATGCGCAAAGATTGAACAGCTGGTGGGGGACCAGGCGCGGGTTTACCGCCCCGTCCAAAAGGCCGGTATTCAGATCACCGGCCTGGACGAGACGGTCACCCCTGAGGTGGTATTGGCGGCAGTGGCGGCAAAGGGCGGGTGTCAGCCCGCCCATGTTAAAGTCGGGGCCATCAGGGCGCTCCGCAGCGGAACCGGGTCGGTGCTCGTGCAGTGCCCGGTTGCCGCTGCCAACGCCCTGATTTTGGCGGGAAGGTTAATTGTGGGATGGTCGTCGGCCCAGGTGAAGACACTTGGACCGGTGCCCATGCGATGTTATAAGTGCATGGGGACGGGGCACACAAGGGCGCTCTGCCCATCGGCGGTGGAAAGGGGCGCCCTGTGCTTCAGGTGCAGCAGGCCGGGCCATTGGATGGCTGACTGCACAGAGGCAAAGGCCTTCTGTGCAGTCTGCCACGAGGCCAAGCGGCCTGCTGAGCACATGATGGGTGGCCTGGTGTGTGCCCCGCCCACAACCAGGGGGAAAGTGGCCCTGCCCGGGGCCCCGAAGAAAACTGCCCCAGTGGCCCCGGAGGTGATCAGCATGGACGTCTAAATGCCAGTACACCGGCATTTGGACGTCCTGCAGGGTAATCTGAACCACTCCGCCCGAGCTCAGGACCTGCTCATGCAGGTCATGGCGGAGTGGTCCATTGACGTGGCGGCTATGGCAGAGCCATATTTTGTCCCTCCGCAGCCCAACTGGGCCGGGGCTGCGGATGGAAAAGTGGCGTTGGTGGTGCCGACGACTGGCGGTGCGGTCCCCCTCTCTCCAGTGGAGAGTGGGCCGGGCTACGTGGCGGCTAAATGGGGAGAGATAGTGCTGCTGGCAGTATATTTCTCCCCTAATAAGCCGCTGCGGGACTTCGAGGGCTTTCTGGAAGCCCTCGAAAGAGTCCTGCGGAGGGTTAGTCCGGCCCAGCTTATATTGCTGGGGGACTGCAACGCCAAAAGTGCGGAGTGGGGGTCGGCCACCACCAACGCCAAGGGGGTGGCCCTCAGCGAATGGGTGGCTGAGATGGGGCTCGTGGTGCTGAACCAGGGCAGCGTCAACACATGTGTGCGACGGGAGGGGGGATCCATAGTGGACGTATCGTTCGCTACCCCCCTCATCGCTGCACACATCGTGGACTGGCGCGTCCTGGAGGACGTGGAGACCCTCTCCGACCATGTATATGTTCGGATGAGGGTCCAGACCGCGTCCGGAGCCCCATCTCCCAGGCTGAGGGCCAGGAGGGAGGGTCTGCTCCCGAGGTGGGCGGCGACGCGCCTCGACCGGGATATGGCGGCAGAAGCCGCCATGGTCGAGGCGTGGTGTGCTCCCCCGCCGGCCGCCTTGGGAGTAGAGGAGAGGGCGGTGCAGTTCCGAGCGGCCCTGCAGTCGGTATGCGACGCGTCCATGCCCCGGGCGCGTCGGATGCCGGCTAAAAAGCAGGTTTACTGGTGGAACGAAGAGATTGCGGCTCTTCGGATCACCAGTAACAGAGCCCGCCGGAACTACACCAGATGCAGACGGCGCCGACATGAGGAGTGGGAAGAGGAGCTCTTGTATGGGCTCCTCAGGGAGGCTAAAGTGGCCCTCCAAGCGGCCATCTCGAAGAGGAAGGATGAGGCGCGTGAGGAGTTTCTGGCTACGTTAGACCGGGATCCATGGGGGAGGCCATATAGGGTGGTGCGTAGCAAGATGGCGCACGCCCCCCCCATGGAATCCATGGAGCCGGAACTCCTCACGCGGGTCGTGGAGGGCCTCTTTCCCTCGGCGGCGGAAGTTGCGCCGCCGAGCATGTCGGAACCGTCTGCGGAGCCGGAGGGTCCCGTCCATCTCGTCATTCCGCCAGTCACGGATGACGAGATGGAACGAGTAGTGAGCCGACTGCGATCGTGCAGGAAGGCTCCGGGACCCGACGGCGTTCCTGGGAAGGCATTGGCAGTAGCCCTGGAGCACCTCGGGAGCCGTCTTAAGTCCCTCTTTGACGATTGTCTCAAAGAGGGACGCTTCCCGAGGTGCTGGAAGGAGGGGCGCCTGTGCCTTCTCAGGAAGGAGGGCCGCCCGCCGGACTGTCCCTCCGGCTATCGCCCCATCGTCCTGCTGGACGAGATGGGGAAGATGCTGGAGAGGATCCTGTCCAGCCGCATAGTGGACCACCTGGTGGATACGGGCCCGGACTTGTCAGATAGACAGTTCGGGTTCCGGGAGGGGAGGTCCACCATAGATGCGCTGAAGTCCCTCAGGGACTTCAGCGAGGATGCGGCGGACAGGGGGGAGGGTGTGGTGGCGGTGTCCCTGGACATCGCCAACGCGTTTGGCACCCTCCCTTACGCAGTCATTAGGGAGGCACTTCGATACCACCAAGTGCCTCCCTACCTTCGGCGGATAGTGGAGCACTACCTCAGCGGGAGGGTAGTGCTCTACGAGCGGAGCGGCCGGATGATGGCCCACGTCATGACGTGCGGTGTTCCACAGGGGTCCGTGCTCGGACCCCTGCTCTGGAACATCGGGTATGACTGGGCCATCAGGGGGGAGCAGCTTCCCCGGATGATCACCATCTGTTACGCTGATGACACGATGGTGGCCGTCCGGGGACGCGAGAGGGGCGAGGTCTTGGGGAGAGCGACGACTGCGACCGAGCTTATAGTCGGTCGCATAGCCAGGCTAGGCCTGAGCGTCTCTCTCTCCAAGACCGAGGCGATCACATTCGGTGGGCCACGTTGGCAGCTGAGAGCCGGAGCCACGATCCCCGTAGGGGGTGAGCGGATCCAGGTCAAGGCCAATATTAAGTATCTTGGCCTTGTCCTGGACCGCAAGTGGGACTTCGGGGAGCACTTCACGCGAATTGCTCCCCGACTAGTGAGGGCGGCTTCGGCTCTGGGCAGATTGCTGCCAAATTTGGGGGGACCTGGGGCTCCGTGCCGGCGACTCTATGCAGGGGTCGTGCGTAGCATGGCCCTGTATGGAGCGCCGGTATGGGCCGACAGGCTGTCGGAGAGGAACAAAGTGCTTCTCCGACGCCCCCAGAGGGTGGTGGCCCACCGAATGGTGAAGGCCTACTCAACGGTCTCTTATGCGGCGGCATGCGCCCTCGCCTGCACTCCTCCCTGGGAGCTTGATGCCCAGGTGCAGGCGAGGACATACGACGAGCGGGCGGCGGCCAGGGCGCGAGGAGAACGCCCTGACCGCGAAGTCGTAGAGAGGGCTCGTCGGCAGGTGACCCGCCGCATGAGAGACCGTTGGAAGAGCGGCTTGGAGGATTGCCCCTATGGTACCCGCACTATAGGGGCTCTCCTCCCGTCGTTTGAGGGGTGGCTGTCGAGGGGGCACGGGGGCCTCGGCTTCCGACTGACGCAGGTGATGACCGGGCATTGTTGCTTCGGTCATTACCTGCACAACATTGGAAGGGAGCCGAGTCCGCGGTGCCACGAGTGTGGCGCTCCAGATGATACGGCCCAGCACACACTGGAGGAGTGTAGTCGCTGGGACCGGGAGCGCCACGAGCTAGTGACGGCCACCGGGAGAGGGGATCTCTCGCTGCACAGTGTGGTTGCGACCATGCTGAGCAGCGAGAGATCGTGGGAGGCAGTGGCCTCCTTCTGCGAGACAGTCATCTCACAGAAGGAGGCCGCGGAGCGGGGACGCGAAGACGAAGTCGACGCGCCCCTGCTCCGGCGTAGGCGGAGGGGCAGGAGGCGGGCGCAGTTCGCCCGCCTCATGCCTTAGTGGAGTCCGTGGTGTAGGGACCACATTTTGGACTCCACCCGTCTGGGGGAAGGATCGCCGCGTTCGACCCTTCCCCTCTTTGGCGCGGGAGCACCGGCCACGTATTAAGCCGGTGCGGCCTGGGGACACAGTGGTTTGAAGTACATTGGGACCACACTGTGTCCCCACTACAGGCAGGAGGGTGAAACGCCGGAGTGGTTTTAGTGGGTAGTGACTCCTCATAACATCTCGAGGAGTGAGTCCCACATACCCCTCGACAACCCTAAGTCGAGGGGATGCGTAAGAGCATTTCCACTCCGTCAAAAAAAAAAAAAAAAAAAAAAAAAAAAAGTCCTTAACTCTCGACCTCTGTGTGCCCTCAGTAACGATCCTAATGATCTTTCGGTCCTCACGCCAGGACATTTTTTGACTTTAGCTCCTCTGACTGCCCTTCCGGACCATGATAATGATCAGGTGAAGCTTTCGCGTTTAAATCGCTGGCAACTTTTGCAGCGTTTACACGCAGATTTTTGGGAACGATGGCGACGCGATTATTTAAACACGCTGAATCAGCGCCAGAAGTGGACGGAGACTTGTAGCCCTATCAAAGTTGATGATCTCGTTATTGTCAAGGATGACAAAACAAAACCGTTACATTGGCCTGTGGGTCGCGTTACTGCCGTTCACCCGGGTTCGGATAGCATCGTGAGAGTGGCAACGGTTCGCATGAACTCTGGAGAGTCAATAAGAGAGTTTAAGCGACCGGTGGTAAAGTTGTGTTCATTGCCTGTCAATGATCAGTAACTTCTTTCGTATAAAAGTAATTGAATAACCATTATTCTTAATATGTTAGTTTAAGTTATTTAGTTAGGTCTTTCAAACTTTCGTAAAATGCTATCTCGCGTAATATACTGTCATTCCTATCGCTACTTTCTGGAAATATTAAAATTTCGCAGCGGCGGGGAGTATGTTTGGGATTCGTTTGGAGTGTAGCTACGTGTTACTGCCTTACATGTGCAATGCTTTCAATGTGTGCGTGTATTTCCTCTCGTCCCCTCCCCCGCTCCTACCTGTCCATCGCCCTTACTGTCGTCACGAGTTAGTCGTCATCAACCGACCGCCTGTCAAACGTCCGTCGTTATTAGCAGCCGCCCTGCTGCTTTGTTTCTAGACTTTCATTGTGCCGTAGTGTCTGTCTTCTGTGAACTTTATAAACTGTGTACTACTGTGTCGAACAATCCTTCTTAAACCTAACCAGACGACTGGAATACCAGTCCCTCAGCAGGAGCATCCAGCCCATCCTGGAGGATCACACCGCGCCATCGGGAGATTGCCAGGTAAGGTTGTGCACTGCCTACACTATCTAAGTTTCCCCAACACTTATAGACAGGAATGACTAGGGATTTTTTAAGAGAAGAAGGGAAAACACCCTTACGAAAACAAAGATTTGCTAAATGACTTATCACTGGTACTATAATAGGCCCAGCCATTTTAAGAAATTTGGTAGGAACATTATCCCAACCAGCTGCGCTTTCTGACTTAAGAGAAGAAAGGATGCCGTTAACCTCAACTGGGTCTGTCTCAAGTAGAACAAAGGAAGATAGTTGTGAGTTCTGCATAGACGGTGGAATGTGTATCGGCGGGGTGTTGTTATTTGCGAGGATAGCTTCAGCCAGTTCCTTACCGATACCTGCGAAGAACTCATTGACAAACGTAACTGACTCCATAGGAGTGGCTTTTATGGTCAATAATTCAGTGTTTGTAGATTTATTAGTATTTTGATAAGTGATTGATTTAATAGTTTTCCATAACTGCTTTGAGTTGTTAGTTGCTTTATTTAATTGTTCCGTGTCGTATTTTCTTTTTAATTTCTTTATTAATTTGGTACAAAAATTACGGTATCTTTTAAAGCTCGTTTTTAAGATTTCATTATATGGGTCAGATCGTAATTTGGTCTGCATTTTATTTCGATTATGTATACAGCGAAGAATGCTAGAAGTCATCCATGGTTTTAAGTTGCGCGTAGATTTAGGTTGAGGTTTTAAAGTTTTACTTTCTATTAGTGATTCAGATAATTTGCCAATTAATAGGTCAGCAACCGAATTTGGATCATCAGAAAAAAGCAGACTTGATAGATTTTTTTCTAAAAGTTTAATAACTGCATTGTCATAATTAATAATTTCTATCATGAAAGATTCAATTCAATTCAAATATTCTTTATTGTGGGGGCCTAGTTGATGTTTTATAATATATTCCCTTAGTCGCGTTGTACGACATCCACGGGAAGAGTTGGAGTGGTCCTATTCTGCTCTACCGGAAACCACACGGCATGGAAACCACACATCATGTCGTTTGATTCAGTAATATTTTACAAATATTACCCATTCTGACTTCTATTAAATTTTCTACCGAAGTTCTCAATACTCAATACCATGTTGTTATCAGCTGATTGCCAGAATGCCCAGCATTAAATACCTGGGTATAGATATTGATGAAAATCTCTCTTTTTAAAACTCACATAGAAACCACTGCTAAGCGAGTTAGGAAGTTGATCTACGTTATGAAGCTGCTGCGTGATTCTGCTGATGAAAACACTCTTAGGTTAGTATACCTGGCTCTCTGTGAGTCGCTGCTTGGTTACTGCATAACGGTCTGGGGAGGGTCTGGGATTACTGCGATGCTAGAAGTAAAAAGAGCACAGCGCTCTGTTCTTAAGGTCATGTACAGAAGGCCCTTCAGGTACCCTACAGAGTTGCTATACAGGGAAACTAAGGTGCTAAGTGTGCGCCAACTCTACTCGTACATCCACAGAATTACGCTACGCATGCACCGCATTGTGATTACCCCACCGGAGTACTCTCAAATGATAACCAAAAGAGTGTACAAGGCCCCAAACACAGCCGTAAAAACCACGTTCGCACAGCGCTTTCCGGATTACATGTCCGCTTTTATCTACAATCGTATAGTAGTGCTCTGTGACTTCAGGGGTGCCACGGTGAATAAGGCAAAACAGGTAGAACGAGAATTACTACTCTCAATGACATACTCACAAACAGAAAGCCTAATTAAGCAACTAATTTAATCATACACTACACACACACACACATACATACATCACACATACATTATTCTCATAATCTCCACAGTACCACTCACAATCACACTCTCTCACCCTCCTAATAATATTATAACTTTCTTTTTCCTTCTAACAATATTTATTCTGTCCCACAGTTTTCTATGTAACCTGTAATCTCAGGCTCCCCGATACAGACTGCATGGTCTAGTGTGGGAGCTCTAAAATGCATTGTCCTGTAAATTTTTATATTTTAATCGTACTCAATTGATGTAATCATACAATTTTAAGGATGACTGTAAAAATCTATGTATCTGGTAAACTATTTGAATTTGAGTTAGATTTAGTTTCACCAATTAATCTTTTAGTATCGACTTCTATACTCTTCGATCGTCTTAAAACTCTATGTACAGTGGCGATATGAAATTGTTCGTCATCTTAAAGTCTATTTTTGCTTGTACCTGTGCAAGAAACGGTATTGATAACGTTTGTATAAATACTCCATCCTCTCAATATTACGCCTAAATTTAAACCTTGTTATCAGATAATCCCACTAATGTTATAAATGCGAAAGTTTGGATGTTTGTAACTCAATCGCGCTTCAACCACAGGACGGATCGGATGAAACTTCGCACACATATAGGTTAGATCCTGGAATAGAACATAGGATAGCATTTAATAATTTGTAATGTTAAGTTGTCCACACGGACGAAGCGGCGGGCAACAAACAGCTAGTTAAGCGTAATTCCGTCTGGCCAGCGCGGGGAGTGTAGGTAATCCTCAGTCTATCTCCGGCAGATGAGAGAGGGTTGTGCTCCTGCAGTGGAGACAAAAATAACCTGATGATGAATGAATGAATGATGAAGCGTAATTTTCACGCAGCAGTCTGTTTTTTGTTGAGTTTGTAAAGGCACATGTGCTCGCGATGTGCTGAAGGAATGAATTTGATAATTGAATAACCTTTTCATTCCGTCACTGTACATACAAACATAATTCGATGTAAAAAAACTGGTTATTAAACGGATTTGCAGTATAAAAATAATATTTTAAGTACCCAGATTTTATTATGTTATGTCTACGTTGGTCGGCTCTATGCCGCAGCGATTTTAAGAACCAAAGAATATTGTGAATATAAATTATAAAACCACCGTCTACACTACACCGTTTTCACAGCTAGTTAAAGGGTCTAACGATGACTTTTTCGCGTATAAATCATTAGGCTACGACCAAAGAGAGCTGACTAGAAGCGGCTTTAGTGAAACAAGTCAACACGATTTTGATATCATCATCATCATCAGGTTATTTTCGTCTCCACTGCAGGAGCACAACCCTCTCTCGTCTGCCGGAGACATACGGAGGATTTGGCCTACACTCCCCGCGCTGGCCAGACGGGTTGGGGAGGCCTGATTGATGTTTTATAATGTATTCCCTTAGTCGCCTTGTACGACATCCACGGGAAGAGTTGGAGTGCTCCTATTCTACTCTACCGGAAACCACACGGCAAATACGATTTTGATATAACTTTTACTATTAATAGAATCCTAATTATGACTCGACTGATTTGGATTAGTAGCTTGGTCATTGGACACAAGAGTCAGAGGGCGTAGGTTCGATTCCCACCAGGGTAAAAAGTAATATTGTCCCCTGGGTTACCATGATTTTGAAAGAAAGACTTTTTTAGTATTACAATTGTTATTTCGATTAAAAAGCCTTTTTGACAGCAAAATAATAGTTGATAGACCTAGTTAAAGGGTGTGGTGGCGTTCGTTGGGGAAGGCCTATGTCCAGCAGTGGACTTCTAGGGGTTGACATGATGACCTAGTTAAATTCAAATTCGTTTATTGCATAGCTATAGGTACAAAATGATATTAAGTTCTATGTATAACCTCTAAAGCTTACCGTAATGGTGTACAATATTTTACAATAATCTAAATAAAAAAATAATTAATTAATAAAATTGTTAATAAAATTATATCAATGTCAAGTTATGGGACGAATACAAACACAATTAATAACATCAAATATGTCAACAATATCCCAATAACTTACACATGTCAAATAAAAAAGTTAATAGTTGCTACCGGTGTAGCATCGCGTGGCAGATGCTGGTATATTAAACAAGAGTGGGGCTTCTAGGAATACCGTCGGATACAAAGATATCCTATCAAGATAGAACGGTTATAGCCATTTATTTGCTTTAGTTCCGCGTGTGCCGATTTTCAGACACAGTGCGCCTCTCTCGCACACCTTTCATGCCTCGTAGTTACGTTTCTAGTGAGGAGAAATCAAAATCAAAATATTTATTTTCAAAATTGGAATACATTATTCTCTTTTTGACGTCAAATTCTGCCTAAAACTACGAGATAGAGTTATAAAGTTAGAAACCGCGAAATATGTAATTTTTTTTGCCAATGTTTACCCGACCGTGGCTCAGCGCGGAATGAGTAAGCGTTTGATAGTGTGTGTAATATATTGTTGGCATGCATGTCACGCCTACTCAAGCTCCCCGATACAGACTGCATGGTCTAGTGTGGGAGCTCCAATATGTATTGTCCTGTTAATTTTTATATTTTAATCGTGTTCAATTGATGTAATCATATAATTTCAAGGATGACTGTAAAAATCTATGAATCTGGTAATTTATAATAATACACTATTTGAATTTGCATTTGACTTAACCGCTCTATCTTAAAAGTATTTCTGTGGTCGGATGTTTGTATAATCTTGACCAACTTTTCTATAGATGCATTTCGTGTACCAATATATTAGCGTCACAGCTACAAGGCAAGCTATTTACTAAATGTCATTCCCATTTATCTATATTTAAACGTGGATTAATTTGTCTGTGTGTTTATTTAAGTCTTCCAAAATAAGCGTAAATGTAGGTATTATTCACGCTATGGCCTTTAGAACTCTTTTGACGACCTCTGTGGCGGTACGGGGTAGCTCTCGAACTGCTACGCCGGAGGTTGCGGGTTCGAATCCCGGTAGGGGCAAATGCTCGTACGATGAATATGAATGTTTGTATCCAAGTCTTGGATGTTTATATGTTTATTTCAGTATGTGTATCCGTTATCTAGTAACCATAGTACAGGCTCTGTCTAGTTTGGGATGATTTGTGTGAATGTCTAAGATATTTATTTAACTGAAGTTCGCTCACCAGAAGTAGAGAATACTAAATATTACTACGTTAAGAGGCGAACCTGGGACGCCCCCTGGCTAGATGGAGCGACGATCTGCGTAAGGCGGCTGGCAGTGACTGGATGAGAATAACCGAGGATCGGGTTCAGTGGCGCACCTTGGGAGAGGCCTATGTCCAGCTGTGGACTCTTTCGAGCTGACGATGAAAGAGGCGAACCTCACCTCCTCGCCAGTTTAACGTAGCCCGCAAAACAAAGCACGACTGGCAGTACGCATTACTGAGCAGCCGCCGGCGCCTACCGAAGATGAGAGATTGACGCTAAAAGTTGAAAAGAGTTCTATGTTGTTGACGTATTTTGTTCCTCTCTCGATAGACTATCTGGAAAGGTTGTCTGGAAGAGATCGCTTTTAGCGATAAGACCGCCTAGATGTACATATATAAGTTACTTTATTATTGTATCTTTGTTTTTATCGTGCAATAAAGAGTAATTGAATTGATGGTGGCGTTCATTGGGGAAGGCCTATGTCCAGCAGTGGACGTCTAAGGGCTGATATGAATACATACAAAATGACCACGCCTTAGTCCCAGAGTGGTAGGCAGATACGATGTATCGCGATAATGACAAACGTAGCAAAGCGACTTTCCTTCGCCCGCTTAGGCTTCCCCAATGAACGCCACCACATCCGGTCGTCCGCCCTCCGCATCCAGCCTCTTCCGGCCACCTTCTTTAGGTCGTCGGTCCATCTGGCGGCGGGGCGTCCCGCCCTGCGCGTGCCGATCCGCGGTCTCCACTCCAGAACTCGTCGGCCGCAACGGCCGTCTATATGTATGTGTACACTAAAAACACCGTAAGTATATCTACATAAAGCTAATTTTTGCGAACCATATGACAGTGACAAAGTCGCAAGACGCAACAAATAACGCAAAATCGCCTAAATTTCGCAAATGTCGTAATACCACAATTAGGTGACCTAGCTTTCAAACGGAGTGCTATATTTCATTGTTGCGTAATATAACACTGGGCTAGTTTATTGGTCTTCGAAAATCGCTCCGCAGAAATTATTTTCGCGCTCCAACAAGGTTAGTGTGACGGTAATTTATATCAGTTTATTTTGTTTGAAATAAATTGTCTCATTGCTAGAATAAGGACGTCGTCCATTCAATTCGAGTGAAAGGAAAATGACATATGTTTCCCATGACACCATTATTTCAATGTAAATATTCTAGATAATTTAAAAAGGGATGTAAGGGGGCACGACAACAGCACGTACTCAAAATGCCAACGTTTCTTGCACGCAATGCAACCAGTTAATTGAGTGACATACGAGGCTTTGGTATTTTTTTATTGTTGATGGGTTTGCGTTTGACTTCAATCTCACCTGATGGTAAGTGATGATGAGGCCTAAGGTGGAGCGCGCTTACCCAGAAGATGCCTATTCACTCTTCCTTTAAAAAGATACAAATTGTACTTGTCCGGAAATACCGAAGCTGGTAGGGAGTTCCATTCCTTAGCAGAAAATTATTGGTGAAAGAAGTAAGATATATATCACATATTGTTATTTCTTAACTTAATTTCATATGTATACTCTTGTTGTGGCGGTTGGAGTATATTCAGGAATTTCTTCTTTTATTAGAAAATTTGTATATACAAATTCAGGATTGGCACGCGCAGGGTGGGACGCCCCGCCGCCAGATGGACCGACGATCTAAAGAAGGTGGCCGGAACCGGCTGGATGCGGAGGGCGGAGGACCGGGTATGGTGGCGTTCATTGGGGAAGGCCTATGTCCAGCAGTGGGCGTCTAAAGGCTGACATGATGATATTAAAATAAATCTTTAACATGACGAGGAAGTATAAAAATCAAATTAAAAATAACTTTGTAAGTTATCGATGCCCCTCAGTGAACACTTTTAAAAACAGACTAGACAAGTTCTCCAAAAACCAGTGTTACAAGTGACAATTCAAAGACTTAAATACACCAGTTCAGATATAGGCATACCAGTAAATTGCTGCTCGCCTATTATCCCTATAATAATAATAAAGAATTTAAAAAAAGGAAAAACAAACTTGATTATAAAGCGAACACTTGCTACGAAGTTGATCGAATGGTCCTACGAGCTACGGGTACCATCTACGAGCTACGGCGTAGCGCTGCGAAGCCTTGAGATCACATTAAAGGTATTTAAAAAGGTATTGCCTTTGCATTATATTTGGTAATTATAGACTTATGAATATTGTTTAGTGTTTGGTGGCATATTTTGGGGCAACTCAACAAACAAAGAACTTGCTTTTAGAGCTCAAAAACGATGCATTCGGGCAATATGCAATTTGAAACAAATTGCATATTGCCCGAATTGAAACAAATTGCATATTGAAACAAATTGCATATTGCCCGAATGCATCATTTTTTCTTTGTTAAAATTTGTCAATTGTATTCTCTTGTTATTATTTTTTTTTCTTTTTCTTGTTTTGCAGTTTTTTCTTTTGTGTGTGCCAATTATGGCAGTAAATAAATGTTTTTTCTTACTTTCTTTTTCAGTAATCTTAATATACGCAGGAGAACGCTGGTGTAGTCCCTTATTCTAGGGAACCACACGTCTATAGGTAAGAATCATATCATTCCTTAGACGTCTACTGCTGGACATAGGCCTTCCCCAATGAACGCCACCACACCCAGCCGCTTCCAGACACCATCTTTAGGTCGTTGGTCAATCTGTCGGTGGGGCGTCACACCCTGCGAGTGCCGATCCGCCCTGCCCCGTCTCCTGCCCCTGCCCTATCTCGTCTGCCCCAACGGCCGTCGGTTCTGCGACAGATGTGACCCACCAACTGCCTCTTCAGCTTACTAATTCTTTCGGCTATATCGGTCACTTCCTCTTACTTCTTTATTACGAATCATATTCTTTAAACAAACCCCGAGCATAGCCCTCTTCATAGCTCGCTGAGCGAATTGAAACTTGTGGATCAGGCCCACCGTCAGTGTCCACGTATATAGGTAACAATAAATACGAAAAAGAAACTTAATACCTCTCCTCGCTGCTGCCTTTTCTCCCAGCAGCCTTTCCTCTAGGGTGGTTCTTCTTAGGTCTGACAGCTAACTTGTGCTTGGCTGCTGACGCGTCCAGGAGCTCAGCCTCCACGTCCAGGTCGGGGTCGAGCCGGGGTTTCCTGGGCGGGAAGGGGTTAGAATGTTACACCGTTAGCTTGAACAGGAGTTGAAAAAGGGGCGACAGTGTCAAGTTGCAAGTATGACAACGATTCTAACTCTTATCTAAATGGAGGTGGCAGGTTCTACACGTATTCCATAAACGTGGATGTTCCGTGAGAGGAAGATGCGAATAAGGGTTTTTGGGAATATCCAAAACTGGTTCACATGCTTTTTCAATGCGATGGAAAGGTAAATCATCGTCATGTCAGCCCACGGACGTCCACTGCTGGACATAGGCTTTCCCCCAGCCGCTTCCGGCCATTTGCTGGTGACGTCCCATTCTGCGAGTGCTAATCCACGGTCTCTACTTAAGAAATAGTCTGCACCAACGGCTATCGGTTCGGCGACAGATGAGGCGCGCCTACTGCCACTTCAGCTTGCTAATTCTTTAGGCTATGTCGGTGACTCTTCTTCGTCGGACTCATTACGAATCACATCCTCAAAGAAACCCCAAGCATAGCTCTCTCATCATCATCATCAGGTTATTTTTGTCTCCACTGCTGGAGCACAACCCTCTCTCATCTGCCGGATACAGACGGAGGATTTGGCCTACACACCCCGCGGTGGCCAGACGGGTTGGGGAGGCCTGATTGATGTTTTATAATGTATTCCCTTAGTCGCCTTGTACGACATCCACGGGAAGAGTTGGAGTGGTCCTATTCTACTCTACCGGAAACCACACGGCAAAGCATATAAACATAGCTCTCTCCATAGCATACTTATTATTATATATAGGTATGTTGTAATAGCTACTTCTGATGTCGAATCCTCTCTTCTGATGTCGTAGTTATCAAGTGGAAAAACAGTACCAGGTTGCGACTCAGACTCATCGGTATACGAAAACCTAGTAACTGTCCTAGTCGGGGCGGGCTACCAAATTGAGTTTAACACCGTTTGAAAGTTAACACGTTTACAGGCATTTAGACACTACAGGAAATTACACTACATCATCAAGTAACGATTTTAAAAGGCAGCCGATCCGTCGGAGTAATGGCTGCGCATCGCACGTGTATCGAACGAAAACTGTCCCTCGACTGTGCGCCTGCGCCAGTTTCACCTGACGTTCAGTCAGCAAGTGCTCGCGACGCTCGACGAACGGCGCGGCGAACGCGCACTGTGCCTCCAAACCAGGTCCTCTTTAATTGTTTCAACGACAGGTATATTTCATTCCAAAGCAATAGTCATACGAAAACCAACGCTATTTGCGTCTCGAAAAACAAAATAATAATAAATGATGTTCCAAAGTGGACCGCAAAGTTTACATGGTAATACATACCTGTTTTTGCTGTTGGTGACCCTTTCATGTACACGTTAGCGAGACGCAAATAGCGTTGGTTTTCGTATGACTATTGGTTTGGAGGAGTTTGTTGGATAGTAATATGTTGGTCAGTAAATCGTTCACGGGACAATGTATACGCTTCTACAACAAACTACCAGAGGAAATCTTAAATATGACGGACAGAAAGTTTAAGATTCACATTAAAAAACAACTTTGTAAGAAAGCCTATTATAAAATAAACGATTATTTGAATGACAAAGATGCCTCGTACTAATGTTAATTCAGCTTCGCAAAATCTTTATTAATTGTATGCAAACTTGATTTTTAAAAGATGTGTTGCGTGAAGTTTGTTGCGCCGTTTCTTCCTCACAGCGCTAATACCCAGGAAGCGGTAGTCGATAAAAAAAATTACGTTTATAAATGTACCAAGTGTACTGATATGCAATAAATGATTTTGACTTTGACTTTGAATACATTTTGCGAAGATACATACATGCAACACAAATTATATAAAATTCGTCTTAAATTAAAATATTATCATAAATATCTCTGAATATTTACAAAATGTTTTACAGTTCTTTATGTGCATCGTAATTCGCACTCCCCTTCGTGTTACTTTAAGATGTTAACAATGTAAATACGGGCTGTGTTATGATGATTGAAATGGATTTCCACAATTAATAAGCAGTTTTCATTAGGTTAGATTTGCGGTTCATATTATTTTATATTATTATTTGTTATATATATTATTATGTATGTACTTTACTTAGTAACTTATATTAGTATGTATCAGTAGCTATACCTACTCATTTATTATATGTATAGTACAATATTTTATTATAAAATTTCAATATCCATGCACATTTTATTTTTATTCTTTTTGACCTACCGCTTATTTTAGCTTTTCCCACAGTGAAGGTTGGCTGGAAGAGATCTCTTATAGAGATAAGTCCAGCTTTGTACACTTTTATGTTATGCCCTTTTTTTGTACAATTTATGTGCAATATAATATGCATCATCGTCATGATCATCAGCGAGCTATGGAGAGGGATAAGCTCGGGGTTTGTTCAAACAAACCCCGGAGGAGGAGGAGATCCGACAAAGGACGAAGGTGACCGACATAGCCGAAAGAATACCAAGCCTTTGTTGGAGTAGACGAGTTCTGGAATGGAGATCGCGGATTGGCACGCGCAGGGCGGGACCCTCCTTCGCCAGATGGACCGACGACCTAAATGTGACCGGAAGCAGGTGAGGACCGGGTATGGTGGCGTTCATTGGAGAATGCCTATGTCCAACAGTGTACGTCTAAGGGCTGATATGATAAGGTTGCAGTTATAGCAACGTTATTAAAGGTTATTTTCTGCTGATAGACTCTGGGATTTCATCTATAATTTATCTATAAAGTTACCTTTTATTTTTATAAGAGACTAGCTGTTTCCCGAGACTTCGTCCGCGTGGACCACTTAACATCACAAATTATTATATTTCCCGTAGGAATGAGATGTTTTTTCTGGATAAAAACTATCCTATGTCCTATTCCAGGACCTAACCTATATGTGTGCCAAACATCCCAATCCGTCCAGTGGTTGAAGCGTGATTGAGTAACAAACATTCAAATATCCAAACTTTCGCATTTATAATATTAGTGAGATTTCAACAAGATTTGTGGGTATTTTTATAAAGCTTCTGTAGTGGAGTGTGAAGTTGTTTTGTTACCATCAATCATGTGCGATTTGACACTGCCAGCTGTCGTTCTGACGCCTCAATGTCAGGGTTCCTGACGTCCAAGGATTCTCAGGTTGCCTCGAGTCATTACCAGTGTCACATGTTAATTCGTATTTATTTTTTATTGTCTTCTTTTGATGTGTAGTTCACCTAACAAGCAAACATCAAGTTCTCGCGTCATTAATAAATAAATAAAATAAATATGTCAGACATTCACACCAATTATCCAGTCCCAAACTAGGCAGAGCCTGTGCTATGGTTACTAGATAACGGATAAAATATATAAACATCCTAGACTTGGGTACAAACATTCATATTCATCATACGAACATTTGCCCCTAGCGGGATTCGAACCCGCAACCTCCGGCGTAGCAGTCCGAGAGCTATCCCGTTCCGCGATGGAGGTCGTCGTAATTATCATTATGTTTAAATTTGTGTTTTTTTTTATCGTATTTCTTGATCGATTGTCTTTCTTTCTTTCAATGTGTATTTATACATCATGCAATTCAAGCATTCAGCAAATGATCTCGCGTCATTACCTGTTCTACATGATAATCTGTATTTACTTGTTTATGGTCTTCTTTTGTAGCTACGCATCAAGTTACCTTGCGTCAATATCAATGTCGCAGGTTATAATTCATGTTCATTTTTGATCGTCTTTCTTTGAATGTATCCTAGTCGGTAGTACACCTGCCTGCAAAGCTAAGGGTCGCGCGGGTTCGAATCCCGCCCAGGGCAAACATTCGTGTGATGAACACTTGTGTTTGCCTTGTGACTGGATGTTATTTATATATTATATTATGTATTTATGTATGTATGTCAGCTGTGTGATACCCATATTACAGGCTCTGCCTAGTTTGGGATCAGGTGGCCGTGTGTGAAATGTCCCCACATATTTATTTTATTATTTATTATTACACATCAAGAAATTCAAGCATTCAGCAAGTTGCCTTGCTCTTTCATTGTCGCTGTTAATTGGTCTTTATTTTTGTCTTTCTTTTGATGTGTAAGTTTTAAAATGTAATGCGCTTTATTCTCTGTAGATCCATTGTCCAGCATGTATACTCCGTAATCATTACGGCTAATATCCGTTCCCACTACAAACTTGACTATTTTGAACTTTCTAAAAGGTATTTTGACATAATCTTATAAGCGTTTAGCCTGTAACTATGATAGATACCAAACGTTTCTTCACATATGTAACAGTACAAAATAGCTTAACCCTTAAACAAACGCTAGGCCCTGTTTATGATATTAAGAAAATTACAATGGATTCTGGGTAAATCATTATTCCTAATTTCATTTTTAGTAACCAAAATATTAAAAAAATAATGGATGAGGGTGTTTTTACGGTGGTAAAACGGTGGTACGGTTCGACAGATATTGGACCAAATGATTATATACGGAGTAGTAGATCCATGGTTGTTCCAGTGTTTTTTTAGATCCTAATTCTATATAAAATACTTTATCAAATTAGCTATCTCCAGTTAGTTATCTATCTCTATCTACAGCCATATCATTGGTAATTCCTGTTTTACTTTTAAAGTGCGGATTTGAAGTCGCAAACTTTAGACAATAGGTAGGCCGGAAGGTTTTAAGGTAAATACATCTACTATCACAATAAAGATATTTAGAAATGTCTAAGTCTTGTCTATACTTATTCAGAAACTTTTTGTTGTTAAAAAAATTATTGTTGTTTTTTTTTAGTTGAAATTTACTTTGTGTTAATCCCCTTTCCTCCTGCTCCCTTCCAATATGATCAATGTACAGACACGCGACGTTTTCATTTTTATTTATAAACCTAGAAGTGCAAGTCATTTCTTTTGCAGCTTAAGGCATTATCACACGGAAACTTTCGTTGAGCTCTTAATATTTAGGCACTGCAAGTGTAATTTAAAACTTAATACTTATAACTTATTTTCTATTTTATTATATTTATTATAGTCATATAAGTACCTATTTATCATTCAAATTTCCTAATCAGCGCAACCTACAATTTCTCTGGCATAATATTTTTCTACCCAAAGGTTGTCTGGAAGAAATCGCTTAAAGGGATAAGACCGCCTAAATTGTACTATTTGTAACTTCTATAACGTGTAACTGTATTTGTTTGTGCAATGAAGTGTATTGTATTGTATTGTATTGTAATTTTTTTATTGCAGTAAACATAACATTATCATAATCTACTCGTATGACTTCAGCAGGCGTTACAGTTGCATTTTACCAAACTGTATGTAACTGTGTTAAAATATACAGACCACATCAAGTGTCCCAGCTTATTATGAAATAAATTTGTTCTAAATCGTATTTGTATTTGTATTTATTTATTGGTAAAAATTATTTACATGTCAATTGTTTTGTTATTAATATTGCAACATATTACATTTCATTCTTAGAATATAGCAAATATAATCCAGGATTCCATTAAATAAAAACATAGCATAAGAATAGTCTTAATTAAAATGTCAACTATAAATGTCATGTTTAGGTCAAAATTTAAAATTTAAATGTCGTCTTATTTTATATTTATTTGTGCATTTCAGCAGCAGCACCGCAGCCAGGTGTGTCTAGATATTCCGACAGTGTGTAGTACGCGTTTAACAGCGTATGTATTCCCTCCTTATACTTAACCGTGCCTACGCGCTGCCCTGCAAGTTGCGCGCGCGCCGCTATTTCAGGCCGCCCCAGAAACGCTGTGACGTCAATGCCGGCACCGTTCGCAATGGGGTTAGCTCCAGTGTCCAGCACCCCGCCTCCCGTACCCCACTCTATTGACACGCGATATGCGTTGATGTTGATTGGACCATATTTCATTGGTCAAGTCTTATAAATCATACATTGGTCACGTACGTCATGTATGATGTTTGGGGAAAACAAGTTGCAGCAGCATAGACATTAGATAGGTTTTTGCAATTTCATTTAGGTTTAAGTATATATTGATTTACATTATTAAACGACTGCTTTGAAGGTAAACCTATCCTACTAATATTATAAATGTGAAAGTTTGGATGTTTATATGTTTGTTTCTCAATCACGCTTCAACCACTGGACCTATTCTTAGCAAATAAAATTTGAAAATTTGAAAAAATTTGAAAATTTGACGGATCGGGATGAAACTTGGCACACATATAAGTTAGGTCCTGGAACAGGACACAGGATAGTTTTTATCCTGAATCAACATCTCATTCCTACGGAAAGAAATACATATGAATTTGTGATGTTCAGTTGTTCACGCGGACGAAGTCGCGGGCAACAGCTAGTAAGTAATAAGTAGTTTTGGTTTAGGTAATAAGAATTAATATTTAATTTTATCAATAACTAGTATAATTTTAGAACTTGAGAACCACCATACACGTTACTCTGGGGAACCAAACATTTTTACGTGCCTGCGGGGAGACAGTGGCTACTTTCGGTACCGCAGTGGCACGTAAAATTGTATACACACCACGAGAGGTAGTAAAGTATGCACAGATCGCATATTTGCCACACTCGGATTTAATTCGGGTGGCAATACACATGCAGGACGTTATTTATTTTAACTCCCTATAGGTGTGTGTGCCGTGTGGTTTCCGGTAGAGTAGAATAGGACCACTCAAACTCTTCCCGTGGATGTCGTACAAGGCGACTGAGGGAATACATTATAAAACATCAATCAGGCCTCCCCTACCCGTCTGGCCAGCGCGGGGAGTGTAAGCCTAATCCACCGTCTGTCTCCGGCAGATGAGAGAGGGTTGTGCTCCTGCAGTGGAGACAAAAATAACCTGATGATGATGATAGGTGTGTTATGTATTTCTGCGGCGTAACATTTCTCAATTACAAGCTATGATTGTCTCTGGAGAATTTATTTTAGGACAGCAAAGCGGTTACACTAATCTGAGTAGAGTGTTTTATCTTAAAAAACAAAGCCAATTAAGCAAATCTATATATTAGGCGTCAGGTGAGATTGAGGTCAAACGTAAACCGCTCGGCAATAATAAAAATATGAGAGCAAACTACGCAAATAAAATGATAATTTTGCATTTTTCGATGCAAGAAAACTCATTAAAGTTTATTTGCGAAGCAAACTCATTTAGATATCATAAACTCATTTGGTATGAGAAATTCTCTACCTGGATGGGTCGTTGGCTGTCTGCCAGGGGAAAACTGGCAAATTTACAGTTCACCATCAGCCGAAATACGTCCACTGCTGAACAAGCCTCACCAGTAGACTGTCACTTTTGGTGGGCTGTCCATTGGGGGATTTGTCATAATTATCACGCTCATCACGCTTGGCAGGCGGGTTGGTAATCGCAGCAATAATCTTAATATACACAGGAGAACGTAGCTGCCCGTACATACATACATACATAATGCTTACGCCTTGGTCCCAGAGGGATAGGCAGAGAAGATGGATCGCCACTTTGCGCCATCTTGACACACCTCACTAGCCTCACTGACATTCATCAACCTTTTCATGCACCTCCTTTTATTCTTCTCACTGCGGACCTCAGCCTTTTTGAGGACGTTACTAATTTGATTCTTGAACGTCCTCCTAGGACCACCTCTAGTTGTAGTTCCTTCCACATTCGCACTGTATATTACTTTTGTCACTCTTCTTTCACTCATACGCTCTAAATGTCCAAACCAACGCAACATACCCTTCTCTACCTTCGTTACTACATCGTCTTTTAAACCACACTTCTCACGTATCGCTGCATTCCTCACTCTGTCACATAACTTCACTCCACATATTTTTATTAAAGACCGCATCTCAACCGCATTTATCCTGCTTTCATGATTCTTCTGCCACACGCAACATTCACTACCATACGTCAGCATAGGAACCAGAACAGCACTATGCACAGCCATCCTTGCCTTTTGAGACATGATCTGGCTGGACACAAGGCTATTGATAGCCCCATTCCCTGCCCGTTCCTGGTGCAATCCTCTGTCACCTTATCGACACCCGCGGGAAAACTGGAGGTGGCCCTATTCTAAGCCGGAAACCCCACGGTATCAGAGTCTACAAAATGCAATAACGAGTCCTTCATCGTTACGGTCCAGTACCTACCATCCTAACTGGGTCCTAAATCAAAAAAATCAAAATCAAAATATTTATTTTCAAAATTGGAATACATTATTCTCTTTTTGACGTCAAATTCTGCCTAAAACTACTCCACGTCCACCTGTACAACCGAGGGGAAGAAGTGGCAACAAACCCAACGGCACAGGGCCCTACCTTTGATTTATCTTATTCATTACAATCAAACCTAACAGCGATATCCAAATTTAATTATTTTTATTTGGCGTTGGATCCCAGTCCGTTTTTTTAACTCATTTTAAATGAAAGTAACGTCAGTAGGAAACTCTTTGGTACTTTTAATCGATTTTATTTTGTTTTACTTTAAGTTTGAAAAACGAGCACTACTGAGACTCTGTAATGACGTTTTTTTTTTTAACTTGTGTTGGCTAGGTGCCATTAAGCGGGGTACCATACATCAATATGTTTTTCAATATACTATTGGCGCGTCGGACACAAAACGGCCAAAAAGCCACAATAATAAAATGTACAGTAAGATAGCGTCTTCTTGAAATATTGTCTCAACTAATATGGTGAGAAAGTTGGTTGAAATATTTTTTGTTTAATTAGTATTTCATTAGAATACTATAAGTATATAAACTATTCTCCTACCTTTATTTAACTGTACAAGCTACCCTTTTCTGCTATTTTTATCCTAGAGGATAGATCCAAAAGTTTTCAGGAAGAAATTGCTTTTAGCGATAAGACCGCCTAGATGTAAACTTTATTATTGTATCTTTGATTTTTTATCGTGCAATAAAGAGTAATTGAATTGAATTGAATATCGTTGGTAAAAGACAAGTCAATATTATTTTTGGTTTTGCTTGCCTTGTTGGCCTAGTGGCTTCGTCGGTAAACTCAAGTGCCATATCAGATCGTGGATTCGATTCTTATAGGGCCAGACAACTTTGTACTTTTACAATTTGGATCCTGTCTTGATGTTCTATTTGTGAACTGTCTAATCCTTTTCCAAATCCCATCGTACAGAAGGAAGTCCTAGTTTGGGATTTGACAAAATTGTATATGTGATTGATAATTTGTGTGAATGTCTGACATAGAATTCTTTTTTTAATAAGAACTAGGGGGAAGGGTTTATCTGAAATTGGATTTGGGTCCTGTATCAATGAATGCTGGTGTTTTATAAATGTACGCACTTAGGGCGCGAGTGCTACTTGCACTTGACCTTTTTTTATTTTAAAAAAAAGTGCAGTCAACGGACTACGATAAATGACCAGGTTTATTCTAATTTTAACTCTATCATCATTGGATAAGGTGCTCGGGCTGGTCATTTATTTCGAAATGTGACTTACAGTGAAAGAAAGAAAGTACTACAATTTGAAGAACAAAAAGTTGCCAGTTAGTTAAATAATTCTAAAACAATACAATCCTAACTTCAACACAAGTTTAACGCTAAAAAGAAACTCCAGAACTTTTATTACCTTTATTACATACCTTCTGATACAAATTTAATGATAGTCCTACACATAAATGACACAAACAATGAGAATGGTGCGATATGGTATTCCAACAATGGCAATGACAAGTAAAACATAATTTTAAAGTATAATAATTATCACAATAGTTATAAATGTAGATCACAACACGTAAATAAATGATACATTCAACATAGTAAACATATATTCAAGACGCCGTCCTGCAAAGCTTGGTATTTACAATGACGAAAAAACTATGCATGATCTTCTTTCGTCTGTCTTCTGTAAGCATTCCTCTTGCGATCAAGCGACAAGATCAGTAATAGTACATTTTGTACGTGGGCACGCTAAACACATAGTCTAACGACAGACCCCTGGGTTGGAAGAAATGGTTCTCGTATTTATACACGCGTCCTCTGTACCTGCATCAACAATTGTTCCTGATTACAGCATCAAATGATCACTAGTGAAGGTGTAGGCGATGAAAATAGTGATGATTTCATGAATGGTTCGTTAAACGATGGAGTCGAGATGAGTTGTGAGGAATGCAAATAAAACGATAGAGATTTATAGACAAAGTTTAAAGTTACGTAAGCGATGCGCGGTGCAACGACCCGGCCGAAATAACCCCAAACACTCACAGGCGGAATGTCCAGCGCATCTAAGCTGTTAAACGCATATTTGACACTTCCCGTGTGTATCTTCGCTTTTCATGGCGAAATAGTTCAGATACTTTATTCAAACGTGTTACATTTGATGCTTCAGAAGTTTGTATCACTCATGTTTTCGGCATAAGGATTATTCTAGAATAGATTTGTTTAGAAATAAATGTTAAGTGTATTAGTGTGACGTAGAGTTTATGATGATATATTTTAGATAGACGAATTTAAAGCCGAAGTAATGACTGGAGTTTCACAAGGCGCACATGTTCGTTAGGTTATTTATACATTTATTTATGAAGTCCATCAATGAGGGCACGGTTGTGCAAAGCTCATGCCAATAATAAATGAGTGGCTGGTACTTACTTGGCTCCAAGAGCGGTTTTGGTGTCGAGAACCTCGACGATATCGCCGGCTTTGAGGGAAACCTCATCGTCAGCCGCCGCGGTGTAATCGGTCGTTGCTACCAACACGTCCTCTACCTGAAACAATACATTAAATCATTAATATTTAAGCTAATAGGGGCTTCTTTTAATAAAAAGGGCGGGCGAAAGTATTATAAAGATTACCTTCGGAGGACTTCTGCTACAACTAGATCTAGATCTTGTTGAAGATCGAGAGGGATATCGCTTGTAACTTGGTGAATTCTCCAGACTACTCATTCTACTTCTAGTATTCTCTCTATCCAATAATACGCCACTGTATCTTCGAGCCCAACCGCCGAACTTTGTAATTCTTTGATTGTTGCTAATGTTACAGTAACCAGTGAAGGTCTGAAGCTCATCGTCCTTGTCATCGATGATAGGACAACTGTACATACTAAAGCGGTGGGCAGTCGGCTGACTTAGGTTTAAAGCAGAAAATACGTGCATTGGTTCAAAATGTCGGATTCCGTTTTCGTCAAGAACTGTGTATGATACTTGGCCGGTTAAAACGGCCCTGCTGGCTTCACGAGGAACCACCGCCTGTAAACCTTTCTTCATGATCAATAAAGCGCCAGTTGCGCGTCTTTTGCGTTGGAATAAAAAGTCTTCCATTGCGAGACTATTTTCTGGGTCGAGCAAACTCAATGGGACGTCCTCTGATGACATCAAAGGAGGTTCTTCAGGGACAATCATTAGTGCAGCACTTTCACGTACTAAATCTCTAAGTTTAGGGTCGGTACGAGCCAGTTCTGTATCAGTTCCTAGTTTTCGGAGTGCAGAATGCAAGCTCGGGTCTTGATCTGCAAGTTTCCGCATTACTGTCAATCTCTTTAATATATTTACACTTGTAATATCAGTAGCTATTTTAGACAAGCCTTCCTCGTCGTTGATAACTTTAAGGAGGTTTAAAGCAACGTCTCTCATTCCAAGTAGTTTAGCGAGTCCAACAGACTGAACGATTAATTCCTTAAGGTCTTGCTTGTCGCTGTCTTTCAGCATTACTTCTAATTCCTTCGTACTTGTTTCTTGCACAGCAGATACTATGGCTTTCTGTAGTGTTTCCGTTGCTTCATGGTCCGTTTTAATAAATGAGATCGACTCTGAGATGTTACCCAGTACATGACGTAGCAAACTGGTGTCATTTTTAGTAATATTTTTAAAAGCAGGTCCTAACACTTCATTTTCGGTGCTCAAAAAGTCACTGAATTTGTCTATAATATCTTGTTCAGTAAAGGAATGTTTATGTAAAGAGCTGTTTACAGCAATTTTGATTAGTTCAACTTTTGGTTGGGAAGAATATTCAAGAATTTCTTCACAGAGTTCTTCTTTATCCTCCTCCTTCTGTAGAATTTTGTACATAGCTGACACAAAGTCTTCGTCGATAGCTTTACCCAAAATTGTGTCAATAGATTTCAAAATTAGTTGGTATTTTTCTTTGCAGTTGTTATTGTTGACTTCTTCAAACTGTTCAGCTGTGACGAGAGCTGCTAGAACGGCAGCAGCTATGGAATTTTTAACATGTTCTTGTTGAGCAGTTTGACCATTTCCGCCGTTAAATCCATTGTGATCTTGCGTTTGCATACGCTTTTTGCTATTTCTGCCTTTTTTCATGTCATTTGTAGAGGATCCTTCACTTTTAGTTCCATCACTATGGTTTTCATGTATTTCAGACTTTAGATGAGCGCTCATTTCTATGATAGACGTAATAACTTCCATTAACTGGTTTGCAACATCGTCTTTAAGACCAAAATCTGTGACAAAGGCTTTCAGAGCTTCAGCGTTTCTTGTGTGATTTAGAACTACGTTGATAGCTGGTAGATCAGCAGGTACTTGTCTACCAATTGACATTCCAGCCTCTGATAGTTGTCTTAGCATATTTGTATCGATAGTCAGCTCTCCTTTAGTAGAAGTTGTGTCATTTGGGTTGGTTTTTACCTTCAAGAGTTTCAATTCTTCAGGAGTAACAACGAAGCTTTGCACCGAAAATTCTAGGCCTTCTTCGCCTTCTGTTAGGTCAGGGGCAACGAACTTTAATCCTTCCGGAGTCTGTACAATTTGTCCAGGAACAAAGGTGACACCATGATCATCTGTCTCTATAACCCTGCCAGGCACAAATCTAGGTCCTTCTTCAGTATCTACGACTTGACCAGGTACGAATCTGGAACCTTCGTCTTCTGTAGATATAACTTGACCAGGAATAAAAGTAGGGCCAGCTTTTGTTTCGATAATTTGTCCGGGTACGAACCGAGGGCCATCAATTGTATGAATCGTTTGACCTGGTACAAATTTCGGCCCACTCTTTGTGTTTACTACTTGACCAGGTACAAATTTGGGTCCATCAGCAGTATCCACGACTTGGCCTGGGACAAACTGTTCACCGTTTTCTGTAAAAACTATTTGACCTGGTACGAATACACCTTCAACCATCATTCCTGGTACAAAACGAGATTCATTTGCCTCATTTTTAACAAGTCTTCCTGGAACAACTTTTCCTTCTATTTTAGGTACTCTGGAACCAGGATAGAATTCAATACCTTTGGCTGTTTGTACCATATGTCCAAATACATAAAGAGATTCTTCAGAGAGAGAACATGTTCTGATATCGATCGGTAGTCCCATAGAAGTACTTTCTGTGAATGTGATGTCTTCTACTGATTTAGCTACGGAGAACTCTACGTGACCATTGGCTTGAACAACTGTCTTTCCAGGCATGAATTTCTCTCCATAATCAGTATGTACAATCTGACCTTCAATGAATTTTGGTCCGTCGATAGTCTCAACTGTAGTTCCAGGAACAAATTGTAGATTATTACTGCTTGTCGTTTTAGTAATTCCTGGTATGAAACATGTTTCTCCATTGACAGCAACTGTTTGGCCCGGAACAAATTTCAGACCATTTGGCGTAGCTATTGTAGCACCGGGTACGAATTGCAATTCTTCATCTTGGTGGACGACTTGGCCAGGTACAAATTGCCATTCGTTGTTTATCTTGGCGTTTTGGCCAGGCGTGAAAATAATTCCACTATTTTCTGTCATCGTCTGGCCAGGAATAAACTGAACTCCATCCGGTGTCATTATAGTTTGGCCAGGTACAAATACTTCTTCGGGTCCGTTGTTAATTATTTTTCCAGGTACGAACTTCAAACCTTCCTCTGAAATAACTGTTTGACCTTCAACAAAACGGTTCGATTCATCTTTGTTTTTAATTGTTTGTCCACAAACAAACTCCTCGCCGTGAGCTGTTTGTAAAACTTGTCCAGCAAGGAAAAATGGTTCACTGGTATTCTCATTGGCGACAATATGTCCTGGTATTAAGCCAGGCCCAGCAGGAGTATTTACACTCAGACCAGGTACAAAAACAGGGCCAATAGGTGTCTCCACTGTCTGTCCAGGTATAAAAACTGGCCCCTGAGGTGTATTTATGTGTTGACCAGGAATGAACTTCTTAGCTTTATTTATGTCTAATGTTAATCCTGAAATTTTGGCTACTTTTGCTTTCTTGCCTTTGTTAATATTTTTAACGACCTCCGACAAGTTTTCTAAGGTGGGAAGCATGCCAATTTTATTCTCTTCACACAATTTTTCGGTGACATCTAACGTTTCATTCAAACGCTCTTCCGAAAGTTCTTTGACAGCAGTCAAAACCGTTTCATTTGGTCGAGTTTTTATTGGTTTCAGTGGATTCACGCAAGGCACATTTTCTAAAGCAACCGACACATCGCTTATATTGCGATCCACTTCATAAATCACCGAGTCGCACTGATAGGGCGTTATTTTCACCGGTGTAGGCATTTTAGTCACTTTAGGGACCACATGGTCATCGGGTATTTCCTTTTCGAAAGCTTCCCAGTCCCATGATTCAATTAGCGGGTGCATCTGATCCTTCCATTCCCCGCTACACATAATAATACTCGATTTTGAACGCATATGATTAACATCAAAATTATTACTAGTGAAACTTTTAACATCATGCTTTTCGTGTCTAATTTTTTCCAACTTCGCCTTTTTAGCTAATCTATCTCGACGAACTTTTTCTTCTTCTAATTCTTGCACTTCAGCTAATATTTCTTTATTTTCAAAAATTTTCTTCATGGAAGATAGACCCGCTGCCCGTTTCCTCTTCTTTTTTCTGTCTTCTAATTCTTCAATTTCTCTTTGCTTTAGTACCTCTGCATTCGGTCCCTCACCTTCGTACATTTCTACATCTTCAGTGAAATCTCTGAAGTCCATAGAGACGCTACGACCTTGTTTTGTTTTGATCAACACTGTGTCCGAATCTTTAGCCAACATGACGTCCCGGACGTCACCATCCCGCACTGCTGCCTCCATTTGGGCGGAGAAAACTAAACTGCATCTTCTTTCCTGAACCGTGTACACGTATCGCTTCTCTTCGGTCACTTGCTTAGTCAATAACATTTCCATCAAAGCTTTTTGAGCTTCAGTAGAGCCATCCAATACCGGGAATATGTATCTGTAGTCCGGTAACAAATCGTGTTTTCTGTTGCCGTAGTGAATTTCAGGAGAATAATGATGTGGTCCCAATTCGCCAGCTACGTTGGTTATTTTGCATTTAGTTTTAGGTGACCTGGAGGCGAGAAGCACTGGAATGTAGTGGTGAGATGGCAGGCCGTAAGACTTGCCGGTGATCCTGCAGCATCGCTTTGCATCTGCCGGTGAGATAGGAGCGAGAAGCGGGAAGTAGTTGGGCTTAGGCAGCCCTCTGCTGCGGCCTGTGATTCTGCAGAACGACATCGTGGCTCTATCACGCCGTCATATTTGTTTACAAACTTATTGAAACAAACAGTTTACGTGATAACGAGAAAGTAGACGAGTGGTAGCGCGGGCGCGAGTGGGCGCGTGTGCTCGGTGCGGAGTGTGCCGAGCGACTGGCGAGACGGCGGCAGAGCTTCTCAGTTGAGATTGTTGCGCGCGCGCAAGATTTGCACCTTCGCAGAGGCAGACGGTGTGCCGTATGCTTGTTCCGGTTACAGGTTATTTATAAACAAAAGAAAGATGAATATAATCCTAACGCCAACATATATGACACAGTTTTGTGTTCAAAACAACAGAACGGGGAAATTTATAGTCCTGCGAGAGATTTGTGTGCTGTCAGGGGAGAATTATTTCAGTGGAGTTATTTGACCCGATCCCGAAAGCTTCCTACGTAAAGTTTATACGTAACCCATGCACGTAATATACATATTTGTTATTTAATTTATTTTAAGACTAGTAGAGTCTTAAAATAAATTAAATAACAAATATGTAATTACAGTTTCGCACGCGTATTTCGCTACAAGTTAAAACCTTTAAACCGACAGTTCAAGTTTTCAGCCTGTGTTTAATTATTCCCGAGTTAAACATTATGTAGCAGAGGATGATGATAATGGTGACACAAACGTGACAAATCGCCGAGGTTAATATCTTGGTTCCAGGAAACTCCTTGACTAAGGGAATGTACTGATGAAAAGGTAATTGAGTTTCACACAAAAGGCGTGGGAGCATCTCATTGTCTTTGTCAATGGCATAAAAGACTTTGTATGAACGTAAAGTGCATTAACATCACATTAATTTATTGCTTATTATTTTATCGCGCTGTAAATTTGACAAATCGTTAAACACAATGTATGTATTATATTCGTAATTGATGTATATTAAATGAAACTGTACACACAGTTCATAGAATCCTACTGATATTATAAATGCGAAAGTTTGGATATTTGGATGTTTGTTACTCAATCAAGCTTCAACCACTAGACGGATCGGGATGAAACTTGGCACACATATTTTAGGTCATGGAATAGGACATAGGATAGTTTTTACCCGTTTCTATGGGAAATATATAATAATTTGTGAAGTTAAGTGGTCCACGTGAACGACGGCGCAGGCAATAGCTAGTTCTACTAATATTATAAATGCTAAAGTTTGTAAGTATGGATGGATGTTTGTTACTCATTCACGCTTCAAACACTGGACGGATCGTGATGAAACTTGGTACACATATACGGTAAGGTCCTGGAATAGGACATAGGATAGTTTTTATCCCGAAAAAATAGCCTGTTCCTACGGGAAACCATAATAATTTGTGATGTTAAGTTGTCCATGCGGACGAAGGCGCGGGCAATAGCTAGTATGTAATAAAATTGCATAGACAATATTACATGTTAGTTTTTAAATTGTTTTAAATCAATTTATATATTAAGAAAGTTTAAAGAATTTAGGATTCATTTAAAACAGAAAAATCTAAAATTAAATGTACAAGGAAAATATAATAGTGGAAATATTTACTTTAATTGTCGGCTCCGTAGCCTAGTCGGTAGTACACCTGCCTGCGAAGCTCGAGGTCGCGGGTTCGAATCCCGCCCAGGGCAAACATTCGAGTGATGAGCACTTGTGTTTGCATTGTGACTGGATGTTATTTATATATTATATTATGTATGTACGAGTATATCAGCTGTCTGCCTGCCTAGTTTGGGATCAGGTGGCCGTGTGTGAAATGTCCCTACATATATTATTATTATTTTATATCCAATTTCTAACACAAAGCAGTAAACTAAAATAGACGATTCAGTATCCCCGCTAATAGAGTCAGTGGATAACCTCGCGGCGCAGGCGCAGTTATATTTTTAATTTCTAATCTAAATCCATGGACCTTCACGCCGTTGCAACCGACGATGAGGAATTTATTTTTGTTGAAGGGTTTATTTTTGTAATGGCGAAAAATTGGTTGTTAAAAACATATGTCAACTTATTCAACACTTTCAGAATTAAATATAAGAAATATCTAGTAAACTCATTAACGTAACCTCAATCTTTTTGTGCTAATATCAAATTAAAAACTTTGTAATTTGTTTTGCTATTCACCATTGTGTAGTGATATTTAGTATTCTCTGCCATAGGTTTAAAGTAAGAGAGCAATTTTTGCCAACAAACTTTAATATACAGTTTGCTGGAGTTATTGTATACCTATTATATATCTTGGAGAGATGAATAAATAATTTTATTATTATTATTGTCTCAACAATTGATTATTTTATTTTACTATGAGCGCATTAATTTTCTACGAAATGTATTTTTCCGTTGTTATTTTATACGTTTTCATATAAAAAAATCAGAAAATCTGGAGAACTTGAAGAAGTCAATAAGAATTATTATAAAGACTTCAATGCCTAGTGTTTCCTAGTTATAGTACGGGACAAATTTGTTTAAACCCAAAGAGTTACCACAAAACGATATCAAAAGTAGAGATTAACATAGCCTAGAAAAAGCAGATGCAAAACCAAAGAAGATAATGTGATATATATATGTTGATATATATAACATTGATTTATGTGGCACAAAGAATTCGGTCATAAATTATGTCTTGCACAAAATCCTGACAGGTTTTGAGATACCTTCTGAACAAGATCAACCTTGGTTTGCTTACGTAATTTAGACTTAAAAAGCTGACTTTGATTCTTCGTTTCCCGTTTACAGTTTGACTTTGAGCGTTGTTGAAAACAACTTGCACGTCTTTAAATCTCTTGGAAACGTAAAGAGAGAGAGAGAGAGTTATAAAATGCATATCAAACGTGGTTTTTAAGCTAAATGCTTTGGGAAAGATTAGGCCTACAAAATCTTGAGTAGATATGAAAAATAAGTATCATATACCAAATTGTACTATTTGTAACATTTATAACTTGTAACTGTATTTGTTTGTGCAATAAAGTATACAATACAGTACACTTTATGATCAGCAACCTAACTTTGTTAGGCTGATTGGTTGATTTTAAAATTTCTTTATTAATACTTGTAAATAAAATACACACTTGTAAAACTTAGACACACTCACGGTATACAAGAACTTAAGCTAAAATTGTTTATGAAGCTAACTTACCTATTAAAACTTATAAAATGTTATACACTAATTGTATTCCGAAGTGAACTGCAAAGTTAACATGGTAACACTGTATATTTTGTTCCAAAGACCCAAATAGCGGGTGTTAACGCATCATAACTTATAAAATTGGGGGATGAAGCATGAGCAACACATCAAGAGAATTTTTTGAATTTTTGGGGTTGGGGTTGGGGTTGGGATTGGGATTGGGTTTCGGATTGGGATTCGGATAGGATTTAAGTTTCAGTTTCGGATTCTGATTGCGATTGGGAGTCTGAGTGGGAATGGAAGTTGGGATAGGGAGCGGAAGTGGGAACTTTAGCCGATTCTGTAGTCCACGCGAGCGGAGCCGCGGGCACAGCTAGTTGTGAATAAGAACGGTCGATCAAACGTCATACCTTGAGTTTAAAATAGAAATGACCATAGCAACGGCAAAAAAAATACAAATATATAAAAAAAATTAGAGAATGTATTTAACGTATTATCTGAACTGACATGCGTAGGTACACGTCATACTAAGTCTAGATTATAATAAACCGCAGAAAGTCATATATAACGGAGTGTTTGCTTGCTTAACCTCTCTCTGGAGAACCTTGAATTTTTAATTTGTTTTCACATATTCAGCTAATGGTCGGTGTTCCGAACTAGATTTACACCTGCTTATGTTTATTTTATTGCGAAAATGAGTGCACGAGGTTGTTAAATGGACGATAGACTCTGGCAACGATCTTACAATTTGTGTACTAGCGATCGCTCGCGGCTCTACTCGATTGGTTTCAATTTGTCTGAAAGAGTGCTGAAGCTTTGGTTGGTAGGTTTACTTGCAATGAATACTTTCGTCCCATTTCGTAACCAGATTTCGTAACTGGCTACGAAATGGGAAACGTAATTTCCCAGTTGGAAGCCAGTTACAGAATGGGGCTCCTTTATCCCCTTTTAGTAGGGCCACTCATAATCTTCCCGTGGGTGTCAGAGATTGCACCATAAACGGGCAGTATTGTTCTATCGTTTATGTTTCTTAATATACACAGTAGAACGTTGCTGCCCGTTTCTGGTGCAATCTCCTGTTCGCTTGTATGGGGTGCCGGGGATGTGGCTATGCGTTGATATAATCGTATGTCAGTCTGTAGGTAGGATATCATTATACATGTTTTCTTTTATTATTGTTCCGCAGTATTTTATCCTCTGACATATTTGCCGTGTGGTTTCCAGTAGGGTAGAATAGGACCACTCCAACTCTTCCCGTGGATGTCGTACAAGGCGACTAAGGGAAAACATTATAAAACATCAATCAGGCCTCCCCAACCCGTCTGGCCAGCGCGGGGAGTGTAGGCCAAATCCTCCGTCTGTCTCCGGCAGATGAGAGAGGGTTGTGCTGCTGCAGTGGAGACAAAAATAACCTGATGATATATATTGATCAGAGATATTTATTATGCGGTGTTTGCTCTTTAAACTAGATTCTTCGAGCTCGTATAGCATGAGAATACACAGGAATTGGGACTGTGGGGAAAGGGTTATTATAGTTTTTTTTATATCGTCATCATCAGGCTAAATACGTCCACTGCTGAAGATCATTACTGCGATTACCAATCCGTCTGCCACACGTGGTGATTATGGCAAACCCCCCAATGGACAGCCCACCAAAAGTGGCATTATATTGGGGAGGCTTATGTTCAGCTGTGGTATTTACCCTGATGATGACGATATGTTTTACATATACAATCCTACCTACAGACTGACATACTATATATCAACGCATAGCCACATCCCGTACCCTATACAAGCGAACAGGTTTAGTGATCTACTACTCTACAGGATCACTAGCCTATACGTACACTTTTGCGTGTGTGCGTAAATTATTGTAAACCTGCTGCATCGATAGTGCGTAAGCATAGTCGATCGACAAAGGGACAGCGTTATACTAAATGCTTCTTTTTCTAACTTATAGCGTCGATCTCTCGGCGCCTGGTCGATAGCGCACTGTCTTACTTAGTAACTTTGTAACCGGGAGGCAGGGCCGAATTAACTATGTCGGAGCCCCTAGGCAATGCAACGTCTCGGGGCCCGTTTTCTGCCTTCCTAAAATATATTTTTTCTACTACAACGCAATTTTTTTATAATTATGCTGTTTTTTTACTACATTACAAAGGTCCGATGATGCCATCAGTAAACAAATGAAAGGAAAATACGCGTTCGTATCATTTTGTACATATAAATTAAGTCTAATTTAATACTATGTTACTAAAAAACATTTTTAAATTAAAATTTTAAATATAATTTTGGTGCGCGGGGCCTTAAGGCAGTTGCCTACACTACCCTATGGATAATTCTGCCCTGCCGAGACGGTGGGCGCGAGCCGAACGGGGCAGCAACCCAGTACTGCGTACTGCCAACCGTGATCTAATTTGTGGGCAACGTTACATTGGCGGGGGGAGGTCAGTATCGCTTCTTAACGTAGTAATCTTTGGCACAGCTAAAAACAAAATGTCAAGAACATTTAATTTTTGCACAAGGGTTCCTTGACGACATCACTTTGACATCACATTAATGTTTCAAGCGTTTACTTTTGCCCAAAATTAGCTCAAAAGTCTTAACACATCGCGGATGCTCGAACACTTGAAACTGGAACTCGTAAGTCCCGACAAGTAACGACATTTCCTCCTTACAAAATTAACTTCAATGCGAGTCGAAGAGAGATTGATCTTGCGCATATTGCGTGCGCGTGCGCCTTGCTGCATATGGCGCCGACGACGTACGAGGTCATGTGAACGGGGTCTGTGTTGAGCTGTGCCAGGCATTTTATTCACATAACTAGTTGTGCCCGCGGCTCCGCTCGCGTGAACTACGGGATCTGCTCCCGCTCCCACTCCCGCTACCAATCCCAAATATAGCCTATGTTACTCTGGGATAATGTAGCATTCTAGTGGTGAAAGAATTTTTGAAATCGGTCCAGTAGTTTTTGATTTCATTCGTTACAGACATACAAATCGCGATAGTGATCGCAAGATAACTAAGATACCCCGACGATTAAGAAATTACATTATGAAGAGAGACTAGAAGCACTTAAACTGACTACATTAAAAGAACGCAGAGAACGCGGAGACCTTATTGAAACCTGCAAGATCCTGAAAGGACATTACGACTTAGCCAATTTTGACAACCTGTTTACGCGCAATAAAAATGCTCGATTACGCGAACACCAGCTAAAACTATAAAAACATTTTCCAACAACAACCCGCGAAAGAACTTTCTAAGTAACCGAGTAATAGAGGCATGGAACAAACTACCTGTGCGAATTATAACAGCTGAAAATGTAAACCAATTTAAAAATAGACTGGATAAATTCATATGTGACAACAAGAAATAGAAATAATGAAGAGTGAACAATAACTGGATATAAGCAAAATCAGTTGCACTGCCTGCTTAAGAACAATAATAATCTTATCTTATCTTCTTAGGGGGCCAGGAAGACCTGGCGACACTTCGACCCTTCAGGATCTTTTGTGCCAAACCCCTGACCACCAACGGTGCCCCAAGCCGATTTGGTGGACTTCACATACGCCTCAGAATTTCTTCTTTGGCATATGCAGGTTTCCTTACGATGTTTTCCTTCACCGAAAAGCCTGTGGTATTATAAATAAACCGTACTTTCGTTTCGTAAACGCATTGGTACGGGCGGGGTTTGAAAAACCATAATAATAATCTTTCCTCTTTATAATATTAGTGTAGATATAGATTATCTGCTACTACATGCTGTGCTTCTTCGGGATATACGTTCTAGTCTAAATCCAGCCGTCCATTCAGAACCACGAAACGGAAACGTCTACAGCCCTCAAATAGCCGAACCACACCTGCGCGTCAGTCGGCCACTTCCGCCGATACTGCGCCCGGTAATTTTAGACCGGCTCAAGTTCATATTCCAGGTGGTTTCGGCTGTCATGTCAGAGGAACATGACAGCCGGACGAATAGACAACGGTCAGGGATTTACTGGTATAGAAACCTCAGAACAATGTACAATGTGACGTGATCACGGCGTGTGCACCCGACTCTTAGTTGTATATTATTTTTGTTTATGTGTAATGTTGCACTGTATGTGTTTTGTTGCAGCCAATAAATAAATATTCTATTCTATTCTATTCTATTCTATTCTATTCTATTCTATTCTATTCTATTCTATTCTATTCTATTCTATTCTATTCTATTCTATTCTATTCTATTCTATTCTATTCTATTCTATTCTATATTATTATATTCTATTCTATGTATTCATTCTTCCAGGGGCGTAGCGAGGTACGGGCAGCTGCCCCCAGAAGAGCGCTATTTCTAGTTATAAAGCTATTTTTGGTTATTGTATTTAGTTTTTTTAATTTTAGCTCACCCACACTACTAATGTGAGATAGGTACTCATAAAACCACAAATCAAGGCGATTTAGGATTATCCTCAACTGAGCCCCCTCCCCCCAGAATCCTGGCTATGTCCTGAGATTGAAAGTGGTAGAAAAAGGCTATGCTTATGTTTGTACTGCACACGACGTTTGGTGCTATGACAAATCAATTAATGGTTTACCAGTTCCAATACATATAAATACTACATATGTTACTTTAACTCTGTAGAAATTAACTAATAATAATATAAAAAATAAATTTAGTCGCAATACAAACGAAGATAGAAACTTTCATTGTAACAATAAAAACAATTTTATATATATACTCGTAGGTATATAAGTAAATTTTTAATTTATTTAACAACTTATTACCTAATAAATACCATAGGAGTTAAGTCCACAGGAATGGAAGACAATTTGTATGTGAAATTATATGAAAAATATTGATAATATCAATCGTTAGTTGCGACAAACTATTTGTTAATTTCTAACCGTTAGTCGTTATTAGAGACGAGTAACATGGAGGATATCTATGTGAAATTAAACATCTTTTTAGCACAGCTTTCAAGTCCGATAAAGCAGCGACATGTCGAACCAACAAAATGTCAAAACAACATCAAATTTTTGTTGTTGTTATGAAAATCAATTTCATCAGTGTTTATTTTTATTGGATCCAGTTATACAGAAATGATCCAACCTACAAGACGTCAAACTACTTTTTTTAATCCTAAAAATAATCTGGCAGACAACAGAATCGTTCAGGCTCGTTTTTAATTTTAAAAAATTCTATTGAAAATTTCCTAGGTTAGACTTTAAACGCTTGATTTCTCAAAAATTACTAAGAGTGTGTGGAATACATTCTGCTACACCATGTTTTTCACACACACACACACAAAATATTCTGGTTATATTCCATAATATTTTTATATGTATTGATTGGTACGCAATAAAAAGTATATTGATTGATTTGATTCTATCTACGCAATATTAGGCAAACCTGGCGGAGAGTAGCATTTTCCAATGACAATTAATAATCGCCTTTAAAGGTGTTAGATTAAAGATCAAAAGCAGTGGTGAGAGCATACGCCAATGTTTATAGCTATCAGCTATAAACATTTTACTCCTACATGCAATTTTGAACGTTGTTCGAACCAAATACTAGAACAGAAAAAAGCCTGCGAGTATTTAAATTAAATAGAAGACAATAATCATGCATATTCACGAAGCTCTAAGAATTCAGTAGTTTTAAAATCTGCTATAACTATATAACCTATGAGTATATGCAAATTGAGGAAAACATAATCCCGAACACATTTCCATGAAACTCTTTACGACTTTATCACCTAACGTGTTCAGAGAAATCGGCAGATCATCACTTGTATTACAGAATTCATGACCGTCACAAAAAACACAGCGATCACGATAAATAACTCTTTTAATTGACTCACTCGCTTCTGTGTACGGAAAAACAGCCAAGAGCGGGAAAATTGTATGACTGACAGCCGCTGTCACTTACATTTTGGCGGGCAAGTATTTTTTTTTAAACAGAACGAATATTTCGAGATAAAAGAAGTTGTAACGTAAAATGGGACGTGGAGAGAAATTTCTTTTTAAGTGCTATTAAATAAAACAAAAGTCTTTGTGTAAGCTTATCTATCACGTTGGAAGGTATTCAAAGACCCAGTTGGAGACACATCCAGCATCCAGACAGACTCAAATCTAGTGCACCTATTTAAAGGTTTCTTAGAAAAATAAATCGCCGCGGACACAATGTAGGAGTATCTTTAGTTGTTAGCAAACTTGTCTAAGGAGAATGTTTGGTTAGAATTATTGCATTTTTTATGGCGGTAAAATACGGGGGACGGTATTTGATTACAGATATTTATTGCCGTAGTTATAATTCATTGCATGTTGTCGATGGATTTTAATAACGAACTAATAGTAATGCAATTCATCATATCAGCCCTTAGACGTCCACTGCTGGACATAGGCCCTCCCCCAATGAACGCCACCACACCCGATCCTCCGCCCTCCGCATCCAGCCGCTTCCGGCCACCTTCTTTCTTTACTAATGTAATTAATAACCATAAACTGACATAAAATACGTCAATTGTGCTACGGCTTTGAATAATATATTTCAAATAATCATATATCCACATTGAAAAAATAAAACATATTTAATAAAAATAAATATTAAATAACTTACAAAAAAAGACACACCGCCTCTACTTTTTAAATTCTATTTCTAATAAATTACATGATTTTTGGATCAAAATGAATTGAAGGAATGAACGGGTTGAAGAATATTTTTTTGGTCATTAGAACTCTCTGTAGGCAAAGATCCTTGGGGCTATAGTGCACCCTGCGGTGATGTAGAATCATATAATAGATGATTCTTATCATACATTTCCGTTAGTGATGAGACCACTTAGATATACTTCATCATCATCATCAGGTTATTTTTGTCTCCACTGCAGGAGCAAGAACCCTCTCTCATGTGCCGGAGATAGATGGAGGATTTGGCCTACACTCCCCGCGCTGGCCAGACGGGTTAGGGAGGCCTGATTGATGTTTTATAATGTATTCCCTTAGTCGCCTTGTACGTCATCCACGGGAAGAGTCGGAGTGGTCCTATTCTACTCTACCGGAAACCACACGGCAACTATACAACTATACTTTAAGCTCATATATTATAACTCTGTATTTTTATTGTCCATTAAAGATAACAGAACAGAAAAAACTGAACACCTCTCTGGGAAACTACTAAACTGAATTTAAAAATCCTTTTACTAAGCCTTGATGGAGATAGGCTAGTTTCACCTCGAAATTACCATGGGAAACCCAACTGATAGTGAGCAGCAGATCTAGTATCAAATAATTGACAACAGATCTGAAAACGCAGGTGCAAATAGAGCTACTTGCTCGTAAAAACGCGTGCGAGACATCCCAACGTTTATGTGGCGTGGTATACCTACGCAAGCTTTGTCTAAGTATATTTATAACTCGACGACAGACGACTGAAGTGCGATTGTCTGTCAAAAATGAAACTAGATTATTTGGGTAGAACTACTAGAACTAATAAAATAAAAAAGGGTCCTATTTCTTGTATAATTAAAGTATCTAACAAGTGATGCTTTTCCCATAGTGAAGGTTGGCTGGAAGAGACCTCTTATAGAGATAAGTCCACCTTTGTACACTTTTATGTTATGCCCTTTTTTTGTAAAATTTATGTGCAATGAAGAATATATAATAATACAAGAAATAAAATTCAGTTCTACAGTTTATAAATAAAGTTTAATGTGCTCTAACTTATTCTGCTTAATTCTAGTTGTTAGTATAGTATAACATACTCGTATTTCCTTGTTTATTTATTTAAATTCTGATCTGCAAGAACAGGTGAAGGCCTCCTCCAAAGAAATCCATTACCCCTATATTGGGCTACTTGTAGCCAGCTAGTGCCAGCCGTCTTAGTCTCATCTCATGTGGGGTCTTCCTTTGTGACGCTCTCTATTTGAGCCCTCGCACAATGTTACCCAAATGCTTCATCTCTCACCTTAAACTACACATAGACATAGATTACATATTGCTCAAAGCTCTCTCCTGCAAAGTAAAAATGGTCTCTATATCTGCTGCTTGATCCCACAGTAGCATACTGCATCCGAACAAATTTAACACAATTTGACACAAATTTAATCTCAGATAACAGATTCTTTTCATGATTTTCTAAGACTGAAGTCAAGAATCCGTTTTCATATTTATCCTATCCTACTAATATTATAAACGCTGCAGTTTGGATGTTTGGATATTTGGGTGTTTGTTACTCAATCACGCTTCAACTACTGGACGGTTCGGGACGAAACTTGGAAAGCTTATAGGTTAGGTCCTGGAACAGGACATAGGATAGTTTTATCCCGAGAAAACATCTCATTTCCATGGGAAATACATAAGAATTTGTGATGTTAAGTTGTCCACGCGGACGATGTCGCGGGCAACAGCTAGTTTTCAATAAACAACAAACTACAAATACAGTCGCACAGTGGTACGTCGTTACAGTTTCGAACGCCGTAACAGTTAAAACAGAGTTCAGGTTCAAACTGAAGAAATAGTAGTTTTTACACTAACCTAATTTTGGCGGCTCTCCCAACTCATTAGAGTTTGGAGCCAAATGTCTCAAAGACTGTTAACACTTATTTAAAATAGGTGATGTAGCAAAGCAATTTTTATAAAAAATAGTAAGGAAATAATAGATTCCTCTCACACAAAAACTTACGTTCAACTCAAAACTCCGAAGAGCTAGTGAACACATACAGACAACGTAGTAATATATAGCTTAATAATAGTAGAAATTTAATAAAAGAAGACTAATTCAATGTCAAAGTAATGATATTTCAGCTCCCTAAAGAAAATTACACGAATAAGGAATGAAGGTCGCTGGTAAAAAATCTCATTGGTTCATATCAATGTGTCAGATCAAAAGGGGAATTAAATTTTTTTAGTAAGTAATGTAATTGCTTCAACTTTGCCGGTTTTTACCAGTTAGTCTTCCTGTAATATATATATATATATAGTATATATACATATTTATATTACAACACAGGCATTTATTATCTTTAGCAACAAAGAAGAAATCTAGAAGAATTTTAGAAAAGATAAAGAACCCCAACTTCCTAAAACAAATAATAATGATGAATATGATGCATTCGAAGGGAAACGGTGCACTGCGTTGGGTGACATCCAAACTAATTATAAGCACATAAATTTGGGCCCGTCACCATACGTTACAGAGGCCCTTCGTGTGTCGCGCATTAATTCCGTTTTGACACAATGAGGAAGTCAGTTGACAAATGAGGTAGATTACCGTTAATAAGTACATAATGGATTTAGAGATAGATAAATGGAAATGAATCTGTATTTATAGGAACAACAAAGCGTCAAGCTTTGAAAAAAGAATGGAAGACAGTCTAAATCGTTAAACTGAATAGTAAAAGGTTTCAAAGGTCCTATAAACGATCTTTAATCATACTTAAATAGAAAAATCTTATCTACTAAGTGAACGACTGAGCCAGTCAAGTAATTATTATCTAAGTTAGAAGATTCAGAAAATTTTACCAACTACTATCTAAAACACAAATTGGGAAAGATTGACAAACACGAAGGACAAAGCGATCGTAGTAACGTCAAAGTTCAGAACTAGAATGAAAAAACAAACTCGTATGTTCAAAAGATAAATGAAACTAATCAGGATCAGATCAGTTAAATCATAACAATGCCAAAAATACTAAGCTCAGAACTGTCGGATAGATTAGAGCATAAAGAAACAACAACTGAAAGAAAAGAGGCTGTACTAAGATAAAGTCATTCTACAAACATTTAGACATTTATTTGTTTATTTAAAATATTTAAACATTACATTTACCGGATTAAACGGCATTTTGTATGTCAGAACCATATAGCCACAGAACCATAGAATACTGACAGAACTATGATGGAATCTATTGGCGAAACTGATGAATAAAGAAACTGACAAATTAGCAAAAATGACCGATTAGTAAAATTACCAGTGTCTAATATTGTATCATTTAATAAACTACTTGTGCATCACAAAATAGATAATTTGGATTATAATATTATAACAATGCCAAAAACATTAATATTATAGCTGTGGGCAGAGATAAGGGCATTTAATCTTGAAGAAACCATAACTGAAAGAAAAGGGGCTGAATTAAGATAAAAGAGGCCATTATAAAATAGGTTATTCCACAAAGATCTCAAGGATTATAAGCTTAACGTTAATTGCACTGTAATAAATATAAAAAAGCCGACATGATACGTGTGGGTTATTGTGGTCACCCTCTGACTGGGTTACAGTACATTAGGTATTTTAAGATTAACAGTTTATGGGACAGCCGGTGAAACAAATGTGATGCAGTCAGAGAAAAAGTGTCCGCATTTCTCTTAATTTGCTTTTGGATTTACAGTGGTCGCTTAGTGAGAGATCTTTTATAATTATGACAGTAAAATATGGAATCAAAATAAGCCATATGCACGTAATATTTCTTGATAAACGCGAAATTCATATCAATTTATATCATATAGTATCTTTACTTTTGTTTTCTTTACACTTTTGACAACTCTGACAATATATGAGCATCTTTTACGAGGAAAAGTATAGCCGGGCATCCGACGCCTTTGAAATGCCAAAGTATTCGTCCAAATGACCTAAGAAATTATAAATCAATCAGACAAATACATAACTGATGTGGGTGGATATGATTACTGTTATATTTACACAATTTGGACATTTCCTAAGGAAGAGATTGTTCAGAATTAATTGTCTACAGGTCATACTATGAAAGAACATAAATTTTCGCATCTCATAAGTCATCTCAAATTTTTTATTTAAATTAGTGTCAATTATGAAGCTAAAAACTTTGAAGTGACTTATGAGGTGCGAAAAATTATTTTCCTTCATGGTATGACTTGTAAGTAGGTAGTTTAAATAGTTGGTGAACGATACGAGGTCATAAATATTAAATTCAAAATACGAATAGAGTGAGGATTCTTTCCGTATCAATCGTTAATGTTAAATATTTACTGTGTCAATAAATGATTGCAATAAAAAAAATTTATGAACGACATGGCAACACCTTTCACAAGTACACATTATGAAACTACATAACTCTATTAAGTTTCACTGGTATATCAAAATGGAGTACATTTACTTTAAAAATTTTCAAGAAAAAGATTATAAAGTAAAAAAAGTTACGACAAAGAAGCCGAAACCCGAAAAACAAAACCATACTCGTACACTACAATTTAATGTTGTTTTTATGAATGAATTAAGGCTAATACTTACATTAAAATACAATAAATTAGATATTAATAAGTAAATGTGTATGAATTAACAGGAAATCAACCAGAAGTACAAGAATGATCATTTCACAGCAGTTAGTGACTTCTTGCAGTAACCCGACGATATAATGAATACGAGAAGAAATGTCATTAAAGTTTGCTCCAAACTGCACCAGCAAAGAGAAATCCTTAACATTAATCTTTGCAAGAGATGCGGGAGAGCAAGAAACTAAATGACAAAAAAAAAGGGTTACCTTGAAGCCCTAACGCAGCCAAAACATCAGACTATGATAATAGTGTAAAATGACAGAAAACAAACGTCACCAAGGACGTAACACAATCTTTTATTAAAATTTACAAGGAGAATAACGATCAAAGAGCGCTTGTTCGCGTTAACAATGACATTTGCGCAATGACAGTCACAACGACGGCTCAGTAGCGTGATTAATAGAGAACCCACAGCAGCTTGGCACCAGAGTTCAGTCTCAAGGCGAAACTATTGCGAAACAGGTAAGAGTTATAATATCTGTTTGTAGTGGAGGGTACAGACTGCACTACACATAAAATTGTGTGAAGTTTATCTTAAAGTAAAAAAAAATCAGGGTGTAAAAGTCTAAGCTACCACCCCAGGTTTCGTGGGTTCGATTTATCTATTGCAAAAAGCAATCGGCATGAAGGAAGAAAAATATTTGGGCGGCGTAAAATTTTTTCTTCCTTCATGGCAATCGGAATCAGAAGAATTTACTTATAAAGCAAACTGTTTTTTAGGGTTCCGTAGCCAAATGGCAAAAAACGGAACCCTTATGGATTCGTCATGTCTGTCTAGACGTCTGTCCGTATGTCACAGCCACTTTATTCCGAAACTATAAGAACTATACTGTTGAAACTTGGTAAGTAGATGTATTCTGTGAACCGCATTAAGATTTTTACACAAAAATAGAATGAAAACAATACATTTTGGGGGTAAAAAAAATATATGATGTACATTGCAAACTTCCACCAAAAATTGGTTTGAACGAGATCTAGTAAGTAGTTTTTTCTAACGAACGTTACAACGAACTACAATAACTTGTATATTATGTTACTTGCTGCTACGGAACCCTTCATGGGCGAGTCCGACTCGCACTTGGCCGCTTTATTTTATTTTATTCTGTACTCTAAAATACAGTTTCTTTCGTCCAAATCCATCCAGTAATTCCGATGCAAGCTCACTTTAGACTGAGCGGCGAAAGTTGTCATTTTGGGAAAATTAACTGGACATTTTGGGAAGTAGTCTTTTGGGAACGTGATAATCATTTTGGGACAATGAGGTGATAAATTTGGGAAGTAGACGTCTTGCTACTGAAGTCCACTGAGGCAGGAAGTTCATACACACTTCATTTGCGCTGATTATTATTCTTACATACTTAATTATTTTTATTTTTCCTTAACTTTAAAATTATCATATTTTTCTTAATGTTATATATTAATATAGCAGCGGGCAACACCGAAGCTGCCCGAACTGTCAATGTATCGGTGGGAAAACACGAGTGTCTATGTTAATTACAATATAATAAACAGTTTAATGAGTAAATCCATGGTGTTTCAGTCATTAGTGTTTACAAACATAATACTTAGTTTATTCGTTTCCTTATCTTTTGTCTTGTGATCTGTTTTACTTTATTATTGGCCTTATTACATTGTGATGTTTGTTTTCTATCTAAGTGTCTTGTGTTGTTAAGTATTGTGTAATAAAAAAAATCTCAGAGTCCCCCCGCCCTCTTCTGAGTGGCCATTCTATGTCGTTATTATGTACATATTCTGTGACCTGACTCCAGCCTTTGGACACACAGAAGACACGAATTAACATGTTGTTAATTTTCCGTGACGTAAGTGTATTTCCAGTTCGCTTTTATTATTAGTTAACTAGTTCAGGGCCGTCCGTTTGAACCGGCCGCGGTTGTAATAATACATTCGTTTCGCCGAAATTCGGCTAAGTGGGGTTGCACTATTATTGTTTTCTTACTGGCGATGTTGACAAGCGCCCAACGTCGATGCAGGAGTTAGTTACTGCTGGGGATCTGACGTATTAATGCAGGTGGATATCGATATTCAGGTTCATAGTGTTCTTTTACATCTCTCATATTCGGTAAGTAGGTCCTTACCCCCAAATGGGGCTTGTAGGTGACCAATTAGCGCTCTAGGGTAATAATGTAGCTAGAAAAGCCCTAGGGCGGTAAGTAATTAAAAAAAACTCTTCACTCTTTCAAAAAGTTCGCGTACATCTAACCATCATACTGGCAATAAACATTATGCATTCAGCCCAAAAAAATAGATTAAGTTAAATATATGTTTGAAAGCCTATCTTCAACAGTAGACGACATAGAAGCTCATGAGATGATGATAATAACGAAGTGTATGTATTAGTTGGAATCTTGGGAAGTGTTTCCTCCGCTGTTTTTAGAAGATAAAAGGAATTGTTTTAATAAATATCCCTGTTTTTACTCCCACCGAATTGTTTAGTGGGGGCAACAGGAATCATAATAAGGTATTATCTAACAGTTAAGATATCTTGCCACACTATTCCTTTTGCAAGATCCGAACCAATCGATGAACAAAAAATAATATTAATAGTACCCATATTTGTATGATCATGTCAGCCTCTAGAAGTCCACTGCTGGATATAGGCCTTCCCTAATGTACGCCACCACACCCGGTCCTCCGCCATCTGCATCCAGCCGCTACCGGCCACCTTCTTCAGGTTGTCGGTCCACCTGGCCTGGGGGGCGTCCCACACTGCGAGTGCCGATCTCCGGTTTTGTGTTTTAGCTTGCTAATCATTTCGGGTATGTCGGTTACCTTCGTTCTTCGTCGGATCTCCTCATTACGAATCATATTCTTCAAAGAAACCCCGAGTATATTTGTATGATGGATAGTACAAAGTTTGGTCGTATGAGGAGTGTGGGTTCTAAATGAAACAGCTAAACGCTGGGTGAAGTATCAGATGAGTATCACTATCAATAATTGTATAAATATTACTATGTAACTCGCTTCACTGCTATGATGACCGGAGACTAGCAGTTCACTCCGAAAGACCAGACTATTAACAAGATAAAATGTTAGCTCATGATGAGACAAAATTAAATTAATCTGTGAATTGATATAGGTATCATCCAAAACCTAAAGTCAAAGTCAAAGTCAAAATCATTTATTGCATATGAGTACACTTGGTACATTTATACACGTCATTTTTTTTATCGACTATCGCTTCCTATGTGTTAGCGCTGTGAAGAAGAAACGACGCAACAAACTTCACGCAACACATCTTTTAAAAATTAGTTTGCATACAATTAATAAAGATTTTGCGAATCTGGATTAACATTAGTACCAGGCATCTTTGTCATTCAAATAATCGTTTATTTTATAATAGGCTTTCTTACAAAGTTGTTTTTTAATGTGAATCTTAAACTTTCTGTCCGTCATATTTAAGATTTCCTCTGGTAGTTTTTTGTTGAAGCGTATACATTGCCCCGTGAACGATTTGCTGACCTTACTTAGTCTTAACCTTGGTAAAACAAGTTTATTTTTATTTCTTGTATTATAACTATTATTGCCACAGTGCCTCAAAAAGAGAGATACATTTTTTCTGACATATAAAATATTATCTAAAATGAATTGACCAGCTACTGTCAAGCGAACTACGTATTAGCGAACATATATAATCACTAGCTGTGCCCGCGGCTCCGCTCGCGTGAACTACAGAATCCGCTCCCATTCCCACTCCCGCTTCCGCTAGCGCTCCCGCTTCCGCATCCGCTGGCGCTTCCGTTTCCGCTCCCGTTCTGGTCCCGCTCTGGTCCCGCTCCCGCTCCCTCTCCCGCTCCCGCTTCCGCTCCCGTTCTCGCTCTTGGTCTCGCTCCCGCTCTCGCTCTCGCTTCCGCTCCTGCTCCCACACCCACTCCCCTTTTACCACGCCCACGCCCACTCCCACTTCCAGTCCCAGTCCCACTCCAATTCCTACTCGCAGCTCCAAATGTAATCCAAACTCATCGCAATCTGAATAGTACGGAAATACTATTATCTGCAATATATTGCATACTAACCTTACCTACTAATGTATTTGAAAACTAAAAATATCTTCAATGTACAGACACGCGATGTTTACGATTTTATTTATTAGATATTGTGTTTTTTTTTAAAGTTTGTAATAGGTAATTAAAATAAAAAACAATACTGTTGTCCTCACCCGATCAATGATAGCAGTGGGGGGAAAACTGAGATCTTCCGAAGTTTACGGAGTAGTCGCAAATAAAAAAAATTAATAACGTGACTGACAGACAAATAGTTGGTTCCTGGATTGTATATAATTAAGACCTTGTCACTTTTTGCAACTCACCACCGCGAACTCGACAGAACCCGCATTTTTTTACAAAATACTTTTTAATAATATATAAAACGATGGAATGCGAGTGATAGCTGAAAATAAAACAGTAGAGTTGGGTGAGAGTTGTGAATAGTTAATTCCGGCCCACGTGTCGGCGAGATCGCGGTCCAAGGTGGAATTCCGATCAGAACACCGGGTAATCGTTGACCGCCTACATATGACCAGTACAAACGCAGTCTCGTACTTATGAGATCATTGACTTGGGATAGACAGACACCAGCTTGTTGTGTTTTTCGGTTAATCGATTTCTCGAGGAAACTAACAAGTAAAGTACCGGATTTGTTCGTTTTAGAATATCTTGTCGTTATCGTCATGAGGGCTCTGATGTGGTGGACAATTATTTCCCTAGCTAATCGTGGTACCACATCATCAGCTTGAAGTAGTCCACTGCTAGACATAGGCCTCTCCCAAGGTGCGTCATTGAACCCGATCCTCGGTTCTTCTCATCTAGTCACTGCCAGCCGCCTTACGCAGATCGTCGCTCCATCTAGCCAGGGGGTGTCCCACACTACGCTTGCCCAGTCGCGGTCTCCACTCAAGAACTCATTTACTTCAGCGGTAATTGGTTCTCTGACAGATGTGACCAGCAGTGACCCACTTCATTGTACTAACTTTTTCAGCAATATCGAAGACTTTAGTCCTCTGGCGGATCACCTCATTGCAGATCCTATCCCTTAGAGAAAAATTCGAGCATAGCTCTTTCTATAGCTCGCTGCCCGACCTTCAGTTTTCGGACTAGTCCCACTGTCAGTGTCCACGTTTCGGCGCTGTAGGTCATTACGGGTAGGACGCACTGGTTGAAGACTTTTGTCTTCAGGCACTGTGGTATACGCGACGAGAAGATATGATGTAACTTCTCAAATGCTGCCCAGCCTAGCCTAATCCTCCTGACGGCTTCCTTCTCGAAGTTGTTTTTGCAGTGTTATAAAGTGGCAGTGGGTGGGCCACATCTGTCGCAGAACCGACGGCCGTTGGGGCAGACGAGTTCTGGAGTAGAAACCGCGGATCGGAACTCGCAGGGTGGGATGCCCCGCCGCCAGATGGACCGACGACCTGAAGAGGGTAGCCGGTAGCGGCTGGATGCGGAGGGCGGAGGACCGGGTGTGGTGGCGTACATTAGGGAAGGCCTATGTCCAGCAGTGGACTTCTAGGGGCTGACATGATCCTCCGACCGGGTGTGGTGGCGTACATTAGGGAAGGCCTATGTCCAGCAGTGGACTTCTAGGGGCTGACATGATCATACAAATATGGGTACTATTAACATTATTTTTTGTTCATCTATTAGCTCGGATCTTGCAAAAAGAATAGTGTGGCAAGATATCTTAACTGTTAGATGATACGTAATTATGATTCCTGTTGTCCCCACTAAACAATTCGGTGGGAGTAAAAACAGGGATATTTTTCAATGGGTAGGCCTATGTCAAGCAGTTGACTTCTAAGGGCTGATATTCTTTATTCTTTATTGTGTACAGAGCATAATGTTATTTAATGTAGATGACAATACATTATAATTGTTGAAACAACTAGACTCTACCTGTAGAGGTATATACTCATTCATATTATATACTGGACTAAGTAACATGATGATGATGAGTGTTATAAATCTAACCTAGGCTACACACAAACTGTTCCGTATACCACGCTATGGCCTGGTCGGTGGACGGCCCTTCATATAAGTCAACTGGCCACCAACTCCAAGTCAGCTAATATCTCTGATGAGAGCCAGATGGACCGACCATTTGAGGCAGGCGGCTGGATGCGGAGAGCGGGGTACCGGGTGTGGTCGCGTGGAATGGCGAAGGCCTTTATCCAGCAGTGAACGACTGGAGGCTGACATGAACCTTAGCCGTGTGGATGTCGGTCGTCAATGCGACAAGGGATTGCACCATGGATGAACAGCGGTGTTCTTCTGACAACATCATCATCATCAGGTTATTTTTGTCTCCACTGCAGGAGCACAACCCTCTCTCATCTGCCGGAGACAGACGGAGGACTTGGCCTACACTCCCCGCGCTGGCCAGACGGGTTGGGGAGGCCTGATTGATGTTTTATAATGTGTTCTCTTAGTCGCCTTGTACGACATCCACGGGAAGAGTTGGAATGGTCCTATTCTACTTTACCGGAAACCAAGTTCTTCTGTGCATTACTGCAATCACCAATCCGCCTGCCAAGCGTGGTGATTACGGCAAATCCCCCAACAGTGGCATTCTGTTGGGGAAACCAGCAGTGGACGAATTTCGGCTGATGACACTTAAAGACCAAAATCCACGAAATGACTATTTCCTGCCACTCCCAAGTTTTCTATTTCCACGTCGCCGGGCTATTCTCGCATCATCCGAGGTACATAATTACATTGTTGTGACGACGGACGACGCGTCTGTCTGTTCGTTTGACGAATGCCAACGTAAATTACCGCACAGTTACGACGCCACAATGGTGCAGTGTGGTCCCCGGCTTAGAATAGGGCCACCCCCAATTTTCCCGTGGGTGCGAATGAAGGATTGCACCAGGGACGGGCAACTGCGATCACCAATCGGCCTACCAAGCGTGGTAATTATGTTAAATCCCCCAAAGGACATCCCACCAAAAGCTGCATTCTATTGGGGAGGCTTATGTTCAGCAGTGGACGTATTTCGGCTGATGATGATAAGGTTTAAAATGCTGCCGACTACTTAATACCTACCTGAGGGGAGAGGGGCCTCTACACAGCTTAAGCCAGCCCCGCAAGCGCCAAATAAACAAATGTTAATATTTAATTTAAAATGTAATATTTTTTACTAACATATTTAGTTCTAAGTCATACTAACAAAGTTAGCCCTAGTTGATTGAATAAATAATGTTTCTATTCTAGTCTTTAATGCTTCAGGTACACATACATACATAATGCTCACGCCTTGGTCCCAGTGGGGTAGGCAGATACTATTTATCGTCACTTTGCGCAATATAATGTCGCAAAGCGGCTTTCCTTCGCCCGCTTTTCGCCCTGTGATACCCCTTGATACTTCAGGTACACATTCAAATAATTTAAAATTTTAGGTCATCATAGAACCTTGTCACAACAAATTTTTGTTATTTGTTTAAGATAAGGTACGATTAATTAGTTTGTTGTAAGACATAGACATAAACATATACTTTATTAATTACTTCCGTTACAGATCAAATCAAATTTTACACAATAATACGAAAACACAATCAAATTAAACAAGAATTCTAATAAAAAAAATTAAATAAAATTCCTAAAAAAATATATAATTAAAAAAAATGAGTTCTGAAAGAACTCTTCGTAGCAATAAAATGACTACTTGACAAGCACAAGCGCACAGCCTCTTTTTGAAACTAGATAGGCTCGGAGAGCTGGTGACCTCAGTGGGAAGCCAGTAATAAGTACACCATGCGACCTATCACTTGTATCGTCTTCGCGCACTAAGACAGCCGACCAACAAGATTCCTATGGAAAAATCAAGCATTTTCTCCTATAAGCCAGATTTATTAATAATGTATACAGTAGCGCCCTCTCTTGATATCTGCATGAACCAAAACAAACGCAAGGAACTATGTTTGAGTCTAATATTAAATCAGAGACGACAGAACGCACTGCGAGCTTAATAAAACAGATGGCGCTGTTCGTGAAACTTTGAAAGAGGAGGTATTTATAGAAACATAAACAACTAAAAATACATTTTGTGGCGATGATTTGGTAATCGACAAAGTTGAAGATAATAAATCAACTTACATGAATACAGTCATGATAATAGAACTAAATCCTGTTTAGGGTATATCTTATTGAGCATGGTGCATAATGCAAAGTAGGAATAATAAGTTATTTATGGAGCAGTAAAAATAATGCATCAAATTGACCTTTAAAGTGCTTCTCATCAAGACGACAATAAAATCCTCCAACAGAGCTAGAAGAAATAATTTTCTTAACTAATTTTGAGATAAAACCTTGAAATTTCGCAGGTAGGCTTTTGTGGAGAGGGAGAGAACAACAATAAAGGTAATCAATAATAATAATAAATATCTAATAAATAAAAACGTAAACTTAGCGTGTCTTGAACATTGAGAGAGTAACATTTAGTCTTTATTTCATCGCATTCGGCTTGCTCAATCAAAAGTTATGGGAATTTATACTTTTGTAATACATTAGTAGGTATGCAATTTAACAATGAAGCATTTAATGTTCGGAGCTATTCAGATTGCGACGGTTAGAACCACCATGAGAGCTATATAGAGGGCGTGGGGGTAGCAGCAGGCGCGGGAGGGCCAGGACTTGGACCTGGACCTAGAGCGAGAGCGGGAGGGGGAGGGGGATGGGTAGGGGAAGGGGCTGCGGACGGCGTGTAGGACGAGAATTAATAATTTTAAACTCTATTTAATTCTGTAGTCCACGCGAGCGGAGCTACATACCTAAGAATATAAATTTTTCTAATCCCAAACTAGGATTTTCTCCTGTGCAATGGAAATTAAACAAGGATGGAACAATTCAGAAATAGAAAAACATTCAGACCGGGTCCAAGTTGTGCAAAGTTGTCTATCCACTGTGGGAATCGATATCACGAGACGATCTCTCACGCACGAGTCCACTGAAAAGGCAAATAAGACAACGAGGAGGTCAATCAATCAACGGCAAATCAAACCAATGATTTGTAAGAATGCGTCTTTAAAAATTAATAATCCTGAGACGATATTTGCCGCAAAATATCTGCAAGGTCAAAACGGCGTTTTCAAGCTTGCAAGATCATTTATTCATCTTAAGCTTCGGCGTTTAGATTATAAAAATGAACGATGTGCCAAGAATTGAAAAAGCGGCCAAGTGCGAGTCGGACTCGCCCATGAAGGGTTCCGTAGCAGCAAGTAACATAATATAAAAGTTATAGTAGTTCGTTGTAACTTTGATCGATGTTTTAATAATAGTATTGTGGTTTACGATTTATGACGTATTAAAAAAAACTACTTACTCGTTCAAACCAATTTTAAGTGGAAGTTTGCATGGCAATGTATATCATATATTTTTATTAGTTTTATCATTCTCTTATTTTAGAAGTTACAGGGGGGGGGGGGGGGGGGGGCATTTTACAACTTTGGAAGTGTCTCTCGCGCAAACTATTCAGTTTAGAAAAAAAATGATATTAGAAACCTTAATATCATTTTTGAAGACCTATAGATACCCCACACGTATGGGTTTGATGAAATTTTTTTTTTGAGTTTCAGTTTTAAGTATGGGCACCCCCAATTTTTTTGTTTTTTTTTCTATTTTTGTATGAAAATCTTAATGCGGTTCACAGAATACATCTACTTACCAAGTTTCAACAGTATAGTTCTTATAGTTTCGGAATAAAGTGGCTGTGACATACGGACCGACAGACAGACAGACAGACAGACATAACGAATCCATAAGGGTTCCGTTTTTGCCATTTGGCTACGGAACCCTCCTAGAAATGACATCAACACAAACAATATTATACGAGATTAGAAAAGCCATCAAAGTGTACGTCGTACTCAAAGTGCTGGTTCCGTCAATTAATTTATTCTTTAGATTCCTCATCTCATGTCAGCCCCTAGAAGTCCACTGCTGGACATAGGCCTTCTCCAATGAACGCCACCACCTCCTCCCTTCGCATCCACCTTCTTCAGAAATAGTAGGGCTGCCGGGAACCGGGGGCCGTGGTTTCTCTTTACTGTTCATTTTCATTTTTCGGGGAGTTTTGCCCATAATGGCCACGCTTGACAGACGTGTTGACCATCGAAGTCCTAGGCCTCGCACCGGTGATGCTGCTGTCCGCCACTGGTTTGTGATATTTATGGCCTAGTGAATTTTTGCATGGTTATACCGCCATAGTCGGTCGCCAGAGCCTCATTGGTAAACCAACAGGGTGCACCACGTGCAGGTGAAGTTGGCTTTGGATGTGTTTGCGCTCCCTTACACTTTCCGATTTCTGTAGTATCTCAAAGAAGATTTTTTTTTAAGTTTCCATATTTTCCAGCAGACTGATACACAGACAGACAAAAAGCTTAATTATTTTCAAACCATTAAAAGTACATTTCTTTATCAAATTTGGTACTAAACGCATTATACTTGTCCTTTCGGTTACTCTAAGGTTGACTGGAAGTAATCCCTAAGTGGGATAAGTCCGCCTTTGTACACAGTTTATTTCCTATCTTATTATTGTAGTTGTTGTTATTTTTGGTACAATAAAGCGTTTACATACATACGTACGTACATACATATATACATACATACATACATACATACATACATACATACATACATACATACATACATACATACATACATACATACATACATACATACATACATACATACATACATACATACATACATACATACATACATACATACATACATACATACATACATACATACATACAAACATACATTTTTTTTCCGTTTTGACAAAACAATAAAAATGATTTTCAAAATTCCAACATGAAAAGTGTTCAACTATCCACAAACGCACATATTGCGGCAATACGTTTCTTTTGTGACGCACAACGCAAGGTAATTTATCGAGCGTATCGTCGACCACAACTACACCACATGAAGAAAGCCTATCTAATGGATGTAATAAAACTGGAATGTTATGTTTGAGAGCTATAAACTGACTGGAAGATTTGAAAGATCCCGTAACCGTTACTTTATGAGCGGCAACATCGTTACACTACCCGGTTGTTGGTTTACGGCGAATTAGCGTTGATCTTTGATAGAATTACGAGCTTTTGATAGAATTATGTACAATTATTGCAAAATCATCCAACCATATTATTTGTATTCGCACAGTCAAATAACCATTACTATTATAATCATTTTTATTATATTATATATACATATATATTTATGTATCTGTATTGGTATTTATAGTTTATTAGTTTATGTGTATTGTATTATATATTCTATGATTATTTAATATATAGTAGGTACACGCGACTACTGCCTCTCCATAATCCCTTATCTTTACCGCAGGGTAGCTGGAAGAAATTTCTTTAGAAATAAGTTTATCCTTCTGTATTATTTTCTGTTCTTTGTGTTGTTCTTTGTATAATTGTGTGTACAATAAACTATTAAATAGGTACCAAATTCTCATTGAAGAATTGTTGGTCTGGCCAAAGTAATGAAATCTCATACTTATATGTCAAGTACAAATAACTTTTCAATAAATGAACGCTGTGCACTGAACGTGTTCAACCGCGCATGAGCAAACGTGCCAGAGGCACTACAGTACTAATTTAAACGCATTAATAAAAACTTGTCCATACATATTCACAAAACTTGTTAACGTTTTCACATAAGAAGTCATCATCATCAGCCCGAAAGAGTCCACTGTTGAACATAGGCCTCTCCCAAGGTGCGCCACTGAACCCGATCTTCGGTTCTTCCCATCCAGTCACTACCAGCCGCCTTACGCAGATCGATAAATAAGATAAGAAGTACCGAACTGAAATAAATACAGCCGAGTTCTGTGAAGAAAATACAGGACACTGATCCAAAGAGCATGTCAAATCCATAAATAAGGCTATCAATTCTTCTAAAGATAAAACAAATAAGCAAGATACTCACATCCATGATGAGTCGTAGCGTGAGCGCCCTGGCCCGTCGTTCGCTGAGCCGTGTGCGCCGACGCAGCAGGGCCGGCACAGCAACTCGGCTCACCCACTCGCCGAACTCTGCGCAAACCGCACCCGTCACCAACGGGGTGAATGTATATAGGTTAGCACAGATGTGGGCAGATGCTTGTAAGTATAAGGAACGTGTGAACACAAATGATATTGTGACAGCAGGTAGCGAAAATTATGAAGATGATGCTTATGCAATACCTAGTGTTAAATGGTTTGATGATGAAAGCGCAACAACTACAGAAGCTCATAAAATGTAAACTAATTTCAAGGAAGATCATACTCTCAGTGATAGTAAAAATGCAAATAGTTGACTACGTTTGCTTTTAATAAATATAAAATTAGCATATTGATCCTGTGCTGTCCTGTCAAGTCGCTCAGCGAGCTATGGTGAGGGCTATGCTCGGCGTATCTTTGAAGAATATGATTCGTAATGAAGAGATCCGACGAAGAACGAAGGTGACCGACATAGCCGAAAGGATTAGCAGGCTGAAGTGGCAGTGGGCGGGCCACATCTGTCGCAGAACCGACGGCCGTTGGGGCAAACGAGTTCTGGAGTGGAGACTACGGATTGGCACGCGCAGGGTGGGACGCCCCGCCGCCAGATGGACCGACGACCTAAAGAAGGTGGCCGGAAGCGGCTGGATGCGGAGGGCAGAGGACCGGGTGTGGTGGCGTTCATTGGGGAAGGCCTATGTCCAGCAGTGGACGTCTAAAGGCTGACATGATGACGATGATGATGATATTGATCCTGTGCAAAGCGAGAATCATAAAATATTTCCAATTTCTGCATTTGCTAGATAACTCAGAAAATGATTAGATTATTTAGGAAAAGACTCTGCAGAGTACATAACTGTATATTGAACGAAATACGTCTTGTAAACTGTTACAATGAAACTAGAATCATAGTGATAGTGATGATAAACATAGCAAAAATTCAATGTGACAACAAAATAAAATGAAACAAAGGAAATGCATTAACCAATTTAAATGAATCAGTATGCAATTTGAAGTGTATAGATTGGGTAATCAGGTACAGTGATCAATTTAAAGTGCAGTTTAAGTGCGTAGTAATATTATTAGTGCAGTTCCACTACTGTGCATTAAACGGACAGCGTTGTAAGAAGTATCTATAATTTGAAAAGTCAATACGTAGTCAAAAGCATGAGAAGCAGCCAATTTGAATATATTTCTTGTAAAATGAACAACGATATTTAAAGCAGTACTAATATATGCAATTTTATTGAAATCTATGATAGATATCCCTAGTACAATGTAATAATAAACGGTGACCAGGAGTTTTTCAGCTATTCTGTCTGCTTTGGGCTTTCTAGCATTTGGGATGTCTCTGGGTGTTTATTCTGATAAGAGTATGAAGGTGCATTAGTAAATCGGAGTTTATACTGCTGTTACTTATGGTTTAAATCATTGTTCACTTTACTATACAATAATGTGTACACACTGACCTATCTCTTCTTGGGTCATGATGTCTGTTTCGTGTTCTGTGTCCATTTTTGTGAGTTCTATATCACTAGCACTAGAGTATGTTTTAGTGGCGTTTGTTGAGTTATGATCACAACACTTTCGATTTTGAGTCAATCAGAGTTTACTCACTTCACACTAACTTGTATATTTTGTACAATCCACGTATTGTTAACCAATTGTGCATCGTTATCGTTGAATTCATCATTTCGTACATTTCTTTCATTACTTTCTAAAAATGTTATCATGAACATTGACTTTTATTTCCGCGTGTTTTTTTTTAGATTTTCATCGGGTTGTTGAAATTTTTATGACGAGGAAAGAATTTGAAACTCATGAAAATAGTGTACTGCTAGCATTGGAAGCTGTACACGTAACATTATAAGCAATATTATTGTATTTGGCTTCTTACACCTATCCTATCTTAAGATTGGATCCTACCCTGACTCAGAGAACAAGGCTAGGTTAAAATAACATCCAAGATGACTGAATATAATTTACTTTGGTTAGTCATGGACTCAATGGTACATAATTATAGGCCCTTTTGGCAATTGTCGTTATTAGAAGACGATCCGTATACCAATAGTACACCTGCATGTAGTTAATTCCTACAAGAATAATGTGTATACAGCACGCGCCGTTAGTTGCATTTGTTGAGAATGTGTGGCGCAACGTATCTGTCAGCGGCTTGCCAACTGATGCATGCCAAATAACCGAATATACTTGAACTTGCCTTGTGGAATTTGAATAGAAAAATGTAAGATAAAACAAATCTCACAATCACAAATTATTTCATTAAACATTAACTGAAGCATTTAAATATTATGTTATCTTACTTTCTGAATGATAGGAGGACAGTAAACGTGGGGAACGAACATATAAGAAAAAAAACTGGACAAATAAATGTCATTCTAAGTACAAGTACTCGTATACATGTAGGTATATACAATATCAGTAAATCATCTAATAAAGTAACCTACTCGTATATCCGGTAAAGTGGACTTTGAGTGAAAGCTTTGGTGATCTAAAAGATATTGCTCCGACTTTAAACGAAGTAAATATTTTGCATGATCCTCGATCGCACTGATGTCTAAAATTACTCAAGGCCTTTCGATCGGGGCACTGGATTTATGGCTAATGGCAGACGCTGGAATATTTCAGGGGCAGATTGAGAGATACGGTGACATCTGCTTCATTGGATTAATTGTGCCAGATACTGCCAAAGATTAGATGCTGGTTTATCTTCTAAAACGTGTATTAATTGCTACTCGTAAGATGTAATAAAGAAAAGTTTTAAAATCGATTATGATGGACGAGAAGAGAAACCGAAAATGTAATTGTGATTGAAAGTCAGTTTTTATTTATTTATTCTTATTAGAACGTCTAATAAACAAATCAATTGGTTTGTCATGCCATACAGCTAAAAAAATGTCAGGGCCCTTAGCATATTTAATAATTACCTACTTTATTACTCGTGACATCTGATATAGTCCAGGCATTAGCCTTTAAAGTTTACTACAATATATATTTCAACGGTATTATAAAGTTTTATTAGGATAAAACAGGCTACATGCCAAAATCTAAATGTAGATAATACGTCCAAAACAATTATATAACATAACTGTGATCGACAGGTCTATGGTTATTCGAATATGAGAACGTACATTCCTAAGGCAGATATAACTACCTAAATAAAACTGCTGTGACATACGGACGGACAAAGATGAAGTCTTTTAGTACGAAACCCTAAAAATCATCTTACCATAAATATTAAAAGAGATACAATGGGATAAAGAACATAATTCATTTCATTGTAGTAAACATTTGAACTTGAAATAGCTGAGACTATAATTAGCGCCGCCTACAGGCATGTTTCTGTAAATACACTTTGCGATGTTACTCTCGCTGATTCATATTATGCAGCCATTACGCATGATCGATCAGAAATTACACGTAAAAGAACCAATTACCAAAATAATTGAAAAATGTAGAAAAGGTTGGAAGTTTAACTAAATGAAAATAGAACAGCGGTAGAAAAAAATAACGAAAAAAAACAACAATAAAGAATATAAAGACACTCAAAAAACAGAAGAAGAATACAAAACAGACCAATATAAATCCAACAGAGAAGAATGACTATTGGCATCAAATACCTAGTTATAATAAAGAATAACAAAGATATATGTCAATATACTAGACAGTGTTGTTTTATTTGTAGCAACAAGTCACAATCTGTCGGTGGCTCGCGTCGTTGTAGTCGGAAATGTCAACTGGCTCGAGGATATATCGAAGGTGTGAATCATAGCAGCGCTATGAAAGCTACTTTTAACACTCATCCAAAAGTTATTGTCTTTTTACTCTTACCAACAGTTTATTATTTTATAAAACTTAGATTGTTAAAATTTATAATCATGGAGATACAATTATTGGTACAGTAACCTATGGCAAGGAACTCGTTGAAGTAGACTGAGTTTACACCATCTGATAAAAGGAAAATATAACTAATTTGAACCAGACCGTAATAACTCTATGCTCTTATACCGTAATAACGTTTAAAACTCTATGCTCATAGATCTAAAAGCCCAATACTAAAATACTGATAGCAGTGTCAAGGTTCACGCTTGAATAAGTTTTCTGGTAGATTCAGAGTTACTGATCGACGAAAGCCTACAGTTAAAAGAAGCAGATACAAAAGCTTAAAATCTCGCAGATATTAAACGAGTAAATGAAACGTTTTAAATAACTCCTGCTCTAAGCGATCGATAGAAGTGCGCTATGAAAGCAACTCGTTTGTAAATAAACAGAGATAATTTTGCGGAATGGTTTAGTCTCGAGTGGTTTTGAATGGAATATAAATTCAGAACGTTTTAGTTAGGTAGTTTATATAACTTAAAATTTGTAGCTATAAATCATTGTAGAAGACATAGTATCACTTTAAAATGTGCAATTTGGTAAATAAAATGACGCTTTTTTTAAGACTTTAATAAGTCCGAAAAGACTCAAGTATTTTAGTTAAGACTAAGTATTTTTTTAAAAATCAAAAAAAGATATATAAGGTAAAAATGAAATGAAATGAAATGAAATGATTTTTGAAATGAAATGATTTTTATTGCAACAACTTACAGTTAATACAGTTTTTTAAATGTAAGGAACCCCTTTTAAGTAAATTAATACCTGTGTCAGGGGTTACCGCTCTTCCAAGGCGGAAAGTTGTACATGAAATAGTGCTAAATTAAACTTAATTAATGTAAAAAATATGTTTGTTTTAGAATCTTAACTAACCTAAATATTACAAGTAAGAATTAGGGTGTATGCTCGTGTGAATTTGTGTGTGAGTGGGGGTGAGTGTATGTATGTGTAGGGGTGTTTGTGTATGTGTGTGGGGGTGTGTGGATGTGTGTGTGTGAGAGAGAGGGAATGAGAGAGTGTGTGTATATGGGCACGTACATAATGTATAAATGAATGCGAGTGTATTTGCTTATACGCAGAGCGAAACAAAGTAAAAATAAACTAAGGTGACAAGAATATTATTTACGCATACTATTCAGGAAATAGTGGATAACAACTTTTCAGTATCATCATAAGTTAGGGTTTTGAGCCAGATGGTGACATTTTTCTTACACTCAAACAGGGTCATCGGGTATATAGTAAGAATTTTGTTAACCGTATTATATAGGTGTGTAGATCGTCTAAGATACTGTCTCCTAGCAAATTCAGTCCTATTAAAGCTTGTATGAGCCACAACATGACAGACTCTCTTATTCAATATTTCAGGGTCATATATTAAAGTTTTATGTCTCTTTAAGATTACATTTAGAATATATAACTTTCTAACTGATAGCAGGTCACAAGTATTATACAGTTCTTCAGTTGAAAATTTATAATTTTTGAAATACATTACTTTTAGAACAGAGCGCTGTGCTCTCTCTAACTCAAGAAACTTGGTTTTAATAGCACCACCCCATATCGAAATGCAATAGCCCAACACTGACTCTACCAACGCAACATAAATTTGATTTAATAACGGTTTTGTTAACATATGCCTTAAAGTTTTAAATATCCAAATGAGTTTTCTAATTCTCGTCATAATTAATTCAATTTGTCGGTGCCACGATAGACGCTGGTCTATTATTATACCTAAGTATTTTATAAAAGCGACTTTATCTAACTTAGGGCTAAAAATAATTAGATACCTTATAGATAACAATTGTAAAGAACGTAAAAAGTGTACAAATTTGGTGAATTTAATTTTACAACACTACAAATACAATACTGTACAAGAAGAACATCAGGCAAAGCTAAATATGCGATTTAAAGAACTTTTCAACCAAACGTCAGTGGTACCAGCTACCAATCAGCTCCGCGTTCCAATGTTTACAGCACAATTTGAGTCGGTCATTCCTCACGACTCTTAAATCTAATAATTAAGGTTTATTATCCTCTGAATGTGGTAATTAAAAATCTTTACCGGGATAAGGGACTACCACTATATTTGTACAGTTAATATAAGTCTTATAACTGATGAGTAAAGTTTACATTGTATTAAATGATGTGTAGAGGAAGCTTGTGAAGTATTACAAGCCGGGTAGGCCGGTCTAAATGCGTCCAAGTCGCTGGCACGTCACTGGGACAAGGACGCTTAGCGCCTATGCACTAGGCAGATTGATTGACCGATTAATCTTTGCTAAGATGTCAGTCTAGACTTTATAGATAAAATAGATTCCGGATTTGACACAATTATTGCTGGTTCAAACAGGAAGTGGCTAAAACCTTTGATAAATATCAGTAATGATAATAATGCAATCATGATCAAATACATTCCAAAAACAGCTCGGAATTAAAATGGATAACGTAATTAAAAAAGAAATGTGAGAATTAAAATTGATGTTGACCAGTACTGATGTAGATAAAATTGTTGATGCCGTGTTTATGTAAATATTTACAAGTTTTCTGTTGTCGAATTAACAATCCAGAATTCAATATTGTTGCGTTTTCTTAGCCTCTGTTTCTTGAATGTATTGTATTATTATTGTTATAGTTTCGTTGTTTGACTTGAGTAATTAATATATCATTTACAGGAGCTCTATCTCTGGCTAAAGAGTCTCTATTATTGAGTTTGTTGTTTTTAACATTATTTATATTATTTGGCCTTATTCCTGATTCAACAAATTCAAATATGATCTTATTTACTTTGTTATAGAATTTAACCGGTTGTGTTCTCATCTGTTTAACTATTTGATGACGATAACTATTTGACTAGTTTTAAGTTTGCCTTCTAGATTTTCTTTATAGGTAAGTATGTTTATAACTGAATTGGTTTCGTTAGGTAGATAATTTCATTAACATGTTTTCTTATTTCATAAATTTACATTTCCATTTGAAATACTATTTGTATTATGTTTACGTGTCACAATATATCTCAGTCACTGCCACTGTATGTAAACATGTCCACGTGTGCTTCAGCGCGGGGGTGAGGGGGGTTAGGGGGTAGTTATTTACACGTCAGGCACAACGGGGTCGGTTGCGAAACCTCACTATCGGAGTTACGAAACGGTTCGATCGGCGATAGTGGTGTATTTCGGTCGCGCGCGTAACCGGCGGCGTTCGGAGCGCGTGCGACGCCCGCCGTTACACTATTAAAACTGCTACAAGTGTTCGCCTGCTATGCTCGCTACCATTGGGCGATTTTATACTAGCCAACACCGACACGACACATCTTAGTGTGATGTGGATTCAAATATCACCACCGCCAAATCTTAATAATAAATAAATAATAAATTTAAATATCTCAGACATTCACACCAATTATCCAGTCCCAAACTAGGCAGAGCCTGTGGTATGGTTACTAGATAACGGATACACATACTGAAATAAATATATAAACATCCAAGACTTGGGTACAAATATTCAAGTGGATGTCGTACTAAAAGACAAGAGGTCTAAAGCTAATATAAATCATATTATGTATGTATTAAGTGATGCGTGCACAAACTCACAGACGAACAGATAAACAGACAAACAGACAAGAATTTCAAAAATGATCGAAATGTGTTCTGTTGCTTATCCTTAGACCCCCTTAATTTTTTTAATGCAAATATCTTCAATGTACAGACACGCGAAGTTTACGATTTTATTTATTAGATGTATGTAAACGCTTTATTGTACCAAAAATCACAACAACAACAATAATAAAATAGAATTTAACTGTATACAAAGGCGGACTTACCCCACTTAGGGATCTCTTCCAGTCAACCTTTATAAATGTTATGTTATGTATCAAAAACATCGCAATTATGTATTTCTATTTTCAAAGTCTTTTCATAGTGCCCTATTTTGACCACCCAATCATTTCGGAACACAAAGACATCCGGTGCTCCAAATGCCAGCCTCACTTGCACGTGGTGATTGACGAAGCGACCGATAATGGCGGTATTACCATTCAATCGAAGCCTCGAGCTGCGATGGCCAACACGCCTGCCCAGCGTGGCTATTATGGGCAAAGCTCCCCATGAGCAGTAAAGGTGGCAACCGGCTGGATGAGGATGGCGGAGTATAATTTAATTTATAATAGTTTACCTCGAGACGTGAAAAGTGCGGCTTCCACCAGCATATTTAAAAATAAAATATATTTTTTTTTTATTTCTAAGGCATATTACTTAGTTGACGAATTCCTGAAAGATGTTTCAAGGTATGTTACTAGACATTTGTGAATTTATGACATTATTTATTAATTATTATCTGTTACCTATGTGACATTAATTGTTAAAAACATTTTTGACTTGTAATTTTGTTACCAATAAATATGATTATGATTATCGGGTGTGGTGGTGTCATTGGGGAAGGTCCTATGTCCAGCAGTGGACATAGGACCGATATGATGATGAAGTCACACGCAGACGTATTGTTACTTTTGATTAATGATATAAGGAGCATGTTTAGAACGGATATAATTTAAATAAATATAGCATAAATTTACAACGACAAAATGTACAAAATTATCACTGATTAATTGATCCATAATATTTATTCCTTTGGAGTTCGATCTGAAAAAAAAGAAGAAAATGTAGATATATTTTTTTACACAAAATTGGCTTGCGTAATAAGTGGGAACTGCTACTGAGAATACTGGACTCTATAACAGGGTAAATTTTAGAGCTTTTTTTCATTGTTGATGGATTTGCGCTTGACCTTAATCTCACCTGATGGTAAGTGATGATGAAGCCTAAGGTGGAGCGCGCTTACCCAGAAGATGCCTATTATTTTTATCTATTTTTTTGTTGAGGCTTGTGACTCGCTAAAGTCAATGCCTGCCTCGTAAGGAAACACTAATTTGTCATGTTATTCAGACCTCAGTCTGAGAGATAACGTAACGAACCTAAAGATGCCTATTTACTCTTCCTTTAAAAATATCCAAATTGTACTTGTACGGAAATACCTAAGCTGGCAGTGAGTTCCATTCCTTAGCAGTTCTCATTATGAACGAGGAAGCCAAACGCTTCGTGTGAGAGCGTGGTATGTCTACTACATAAGGATGAAGTCCCTCACCACATAGCTTAAAGGTGCGTCTGCCAATTATGCCTGCATTATAGTTACTTTGACCCCATAATTATGTAGCTTATAAGTTGAATTTTCGATACTAATTACTCGTCATACTTAAAGTTTTTACTGACATTCAAATAATATTTTATTTTACAATAAATAAGCTTTAAAAAGTAGCTAAAGTGCATTAACCTCGCGGAAGCAATATCAGTCAATTGTCTTATTTTTCTTGCAGAGTTAACTGACATACATGATGAAGGCATAAGAAATAGAGAAATAGTATTCACCAGAAAAATTGTCTAGACGTGTTTCTGTTCTCCAACATCATGACGCACTGGCGGACCACGTTGAGGCCGTCCACTCTGCGGAGATAAATGAACAGTTACCGCTCGGCCACGACTTTTGGCTTAGCGGGACGCGGCGCGGTTTCGGCATGCGGAGGGTTGGCCGCTGATTGCGGCGCCTCGTGGCGTGCTGCTAACATTTTTGTACATTTGTTCTCGCCGCTCGCCGCCCCGCTCCTAGCTGCCGCTGGCAGCGGCAAGGTCGTGGCCGAGTCGTTAGGCTGTGAAGGACTTCTGTTACTATTTGTCGAACTAAAACGCAATTTTATACCCTCTAGTGGGTCATTTGACATATCCGGATAAGCGTTTGGCGTGTTACTACGATAGTCTGCAACCAGCGTACGAAAAACAGTCGACCGAGAGAGGGACAACGCTATACGCCAACAACATGAGTGCCTCTCTTTTTCAGTTATAGGCGCCGGCCGTCAGCGCACTGGCATAGTAACTTTAAGAGCAGGCCACACCGCGAGCGGGCAGGGTAAGCTGGCAGGTGGGCGAGTTTGGTTCATCCTGTCATACTTACGTGCTGGCGAGATCAGCTCTGTAGTTTTCGAACTGCAGAGCTGTGGCGATAATCACCACGTACCTTAGGTAGAGACTTAAACGCATTTTTTGTAAAAACACAGTTATTCTCTGGCACTGTTTAATGTTTAAGTCTATTGCAATACCAGGTAGGGTTATAAAATAAGATAGCGGGTCTTGTGAGGTCTAAGCGAAAGAATAATTTTTAAACCAGTACTTACTGAGTAGTCAAATTGGCCGGTTGAATAACGCTTTCCCGCCATCATACAACTTAGACCTCGCAACCTCGTTTATCAAATTATCTGTCAACTTGTAATATGTGCATTTCTATTCTATAATAATTTGGGCTATGTTCCTTTCGACCACAACACACTCACATATTCCCGCAATCAACCCACAACCAAACAGCTAGGGTACGCCAGCGACTACACTGAGAAAAAAATAAGTAGCCCTCCTACTTACATAAGGATAAAAATATACCACTATTACGTAAGTAGCCGCCCCCGTTATAAATGTTGTCGCCCCCAACTGATTCAGTAGCCGGCCACATTACTTAGTAGTGTGGTTACTTAATAATGTAACCGACTAATGAATCCGTTGTAGGCGACACCATTTATAACGGGGGCGGCTACTTACGTAATAATGGTATATTTTTATCCTTATGTAAGTAGGAGGGCTACTTATTTTTTTCTCAGAGTAGAATCTCAGAGCGATGCCAGCTGAGCAGCTCGACTTGGTACAGTAATGCTATGCTCACTTGACGGCCAGCACGCCGCACACGGGCCCGCGGCCGCGCGCCGCCAGCACGGGCACCACCTCGGTGTAGCTGTCGCTGCCCCCGCTGTACGCCACCAGGTCGCCCATGAACACGTGCGCGTACCTGGTTACAGATACTCATTACCATGTGACTGCCTGCTTTCAACACCTCTCGACTTCCCACAGGTGCCAGCCAGCTGCACCTGGCAGTTTGGATGCAGTTTTCCTGCGTCGGAGTCTACTCAAAATCAAAATCATTTATTGCATATCAGTACCTCAGTACCAGATATGCGAAAATTTGGATGTTTGTTACTCAATCACGCTTCAACCACTGGAGGAATCGAGATAAAACTTGGCACACATATAGGTTAGGTCCTGGAATAGCATAGTTTATATCCCGAAAAAACATCTTATTTCTATGGGAAATCCTACTATATATTTTATGTATATAATATTATAAACGCGAAAGTTTGTAAGTATGGATGGATGTTAGTTACTCTTTCACGTAAAAACTACTGAATGGATTTTAATGAAACTTTACAATAATATAGCTTATACATCAGAATAACACATAGGCTACAATTTATAAAGATATTGTGTGAATTGTCCAAAATATCAAGTAACTAGGAAAAAATCTACCATCTGCGAGCTATTCTGGCGTGCGCTGCCAAAACCGCTAGAGTTACACATATGTAATGTATGATGGAAATGTTTATCTTAAATAGTCCTACAAAAAAGCCCGCCACAGTATATATCTATATCTTATGTGTAAGCCATTATAGCCAAAATAGTAAACCATCGTGATGAAACTTGGCCGACATATAGGTTAGGTCCTGGAACTGGATGTAGAAGTTTTTATCCCGAAAAAACATCGCACTTCTACGGGAAATACATAATAATTTGAGATGTTAAGTTGTCCACGCGGACGAAGTCGCGGGCAACAGCTAGTATATAATAAATAACTACAAAATTGTCTGCGACAAGGTTGTAGCATATACTTTACAGATGTGTGACGTCGACTCACCCGATATCCTCGCAGTCGTGTATCGCTAGCGGGTCCTCGAGAGGCTCGCTGACCACGGTGAACACGACGCACTGCTTGGGGTTGGGCGGGCCGCGGGCCGGCGCGCGGCACAGCGCCAGCCGGCCCAGCCGTTGCATGTCGCTGTCCGTCAGGTGGAATGCTGGTCACACATAGAAAAAAGTCAGTAGCGCGCATCGGTCGCAATGTGCGGGCCCAGTGTTTTCTTTTTATGAACATAAAATCACAACAAAGGTTTACTAACTTAAAACTAAGGAAGAAAACTTTTACAGAGTTAAGTAAGCATTTGCTTACAATGAAGTATATAACAAGCAAGGTGGGGGTGGGGGTAGCAGTGGGGGTGGGGGTAGGGTTAGGGTTATGGTTAGGGTTAGGGTTATGGTTAGGGGTAGGGGTAGGGGTAGGGGTAGGGGTAGGGGTAGGGTTAGGGGTAGGGGTAGGGGTAGGAGCGGGAGCGGGAGTGGGAGCGGCAGCGAAAGTGGGAAGGGGAGCGGATTCCGTAGTCCACGCGAACGGAGCCGCGGGCACTAGCTGTAAATACACTAACTAGGTACACATGTAAGTTTAATATCTGATAATATTATACTTTTCTGAAATATGGGAAGCAAAAGGATTTAACTATTTGTCCAGTTAAAAGTTGGAAATGAACATATTGGATCAAATTGATAGGAAATAATCTCTCCCATCACTACCCTTCGTGTGGACCACCCATGGACCACCACTTAACACCATCCAAGTCGGCACCATCTATTATAAAAAGCTGTATGTGAATTATAATAATGTTTTTAGCTAATCGTGGTACCTCAACAAGGCGGCGATGTTGTTCGCAACACGTCACGTCAAGGGGTATCACGGGGCGAAAAGCGGACGAAGGAAAGCCATTTTGCAATATTACATTGCGCAAAGTGGCGATACATCGTCTCTGCCTATCCCTCTGGGACCAAGGCGTGAGCATTATGTATGTATGTAATTTTTTTATTAAAGGCATACAAAAACCATAGAAGAGACAATACAAAAATAAAACATTAAATAAAATGCCTACCAAAATGTGTAGGTGGTCAATACGTGAAAATTTACTAATTACTGTTTATAGCCAGCACCTATAGATCGGGCTGTCCATGTCACAGCAGACGGCTTTAAGTATGCTGTTATGAGAGCGACGCAGCCTTTCCCAAAAAGAAATCGGGCAGTTCGGCGAACAAGCTCGACGCGCTGCATTACTCACTGATCAGGACTTCATCATCATCAGGTTATTTTTGTCTCCACTGCAGGAGCACAACCCTCTCTCATCTGCCGGAGACAGACGGAGGATTTGGCATACACTCCCCGCGCTGGCCAGACGGGTTGGGGAGGCCTGATTGATGTTTTATAATGTATTCTCTTAGTCGCCTTGTACGACATCCACGGGAAGAGTTGGAGTGCTCCTATTCTACTCTACTGGAAACCATACGGCAGGACTTACTCTGCTTGAAATCAAAGAAACACTTGTCTTGGTACTGTTTGGGCTTGGGCAGGCTGACCGGGGTCTCCAGCTCGGCGCCGTCCCGGCCCAGGAAGCTGTAAGCCACGTACAGCCTCTGGATGGTGGGGTCCAGCATGGCCTCGCACTCCTCGTTCAGAGCCAGCCACAGCACGGTGATGTCCAGACACTGGCCCTGATTCGATCACAAGATTGAAGCTCAAGAGTAATGGAGACAAATGACGTCACAATAATAACTCCACATAACACACATTATTACAAAATACATATTACTTAATATTAGTGTAAGGGAGCGCAAACAATACAATACAATACAATACAAAATTCATTTATTTACTTCACAACTTTTTGTGAAGTCTGGTGCCTGAACTAGGTTACACAGTAGCCTGTAAATACAGGTCGCCAGGCTCCACCTCCGGACCGTGAAATACAATAGAAAGTAATTATTAAGTGTTTAGTGTGAGTTAGGATGTGAGTAGTGAGTGTAGGTATGTGTGTGGGTGTGGGTGTGGGAGTGAGTGTGGGAGTGTTTGTGCGCATGTGTGAATGTAAGAAGGAGTGTATATACTACTAATCATTAGTTTATAAGTGTGTAATGGTAAGTAAGTACCTACATATTATGCAATGTCTGTGATACCATGCATTTTTTATTTTATTTTTTTATTATTTATTTATCAGGACAGAATTTCAAGTAGAGCTTCAGTAGTTATGTAATTCATCGTCAACAGCCATGTTCTTATAATTGTTTTACATTTAGTAGTAGTTAAGGTTACAATTTCATTTGATTAATAAAGCGTCTATTTATTCATTATATTAAACACATCCGGCGCTCCAAATGTCAACTTCACCTGCACGTGGTGCACCCTACCCTGCTGGTTGACCAACGAGGCTCTGGATAGAACAAATATATTGTTACTGTGCTAGTTCTATCGTTACGCACTAATCACCAATGTGTGCGTACACTAACATACTTTCGCATTAACTCAACGCGTCCCGAAATGTAGCGGCGAGTGCCATCGTGAATTGAACGACCTACAGAGGTTATAGTGCTGATATTACCTTCGACTGTTCCTTTTGGAACGGCAAAGAATCTTGATTCTGTCTGATTTTGACCCGCTTAAAAGCCTCCATTGCTTTCTTTGACCCTGTAAATTTAAATATTGTTACGCCATAGGTAAGTATAACGGAACGATCTAGAAGCGAGCAAGAAGCAACAGTGCATTCGAGATTGGGCGTAAGCAGAATGCAAGAGACGGCAATAGTAACGCGGCCCGCACACGTCTCTAGAATGTACCACAAAGCGGCTCTCTGTAAACGCCGTGCATCTTGAATGTTCCTGTGAATCTACCCGTGGGAGATATAAGTGGCCGGAAAATACAATGGGGATAGTTTCATGGAAATAAAAAAGTAATAAAAATAATAATTCATATACATACACATGACTTGATTTCTCCTGCGCTATGGAAATTAGACAAGGAAAGGACAATTCACAAATTTAACATCTAGACCCGGACCAACTACAATTGTTCAAAGTTCTATGTCTTGGTGGGAATCAAATCCACGACCTCTGGCGCTCGTCTAACGACCAGGTCAGCAAAGTATGTCATCGCCGTAATGCGAAAGGTGAGGGTTCCCGTAGTTTTCTAGAACCACTCGGGAAACTTAAGTTTTCCTGCCATAACATTACATTGACGACCTCCGTGGCGGAACGGGTAGCTCTCGGCCTGCCACGCCGGAGGTTGCGGGTTCGAATCCCGCTAGGGGCAAATGTTCGTATGATGAATATGAATGTTTGTACCCAAGTCTTGGATGATTATATATATTTATATATTATTTAAGTATGTCTATCCGTTATCTAGTAACCATACCACAGACTCTGCCTAGTTTGGGACTGGATAATTGGTGTGAAAGTCTGAGATATTTATTTATTTACTAGCTGTTGCCCGCGACTTCGTCCGCATGGACAACTTAGCATCACAAATTATTATGTTTTCCCGTAGGAACAAGCTATTTTTTCGTGATAAAAAATTATCCTATGTCCTATTCCAGATCCTAACCTATATGTGTGCCAAGTTTCATCTCGATCCGTCCAGTGGTTGAAGCGTGAAAGAGTAACAAACATCCATCCATACTTACAAACTTTCGCATTTATAATATTAGTAGGATTTATTTATCACTGCCGGAAATTTTCATTAGTAATGTTATCTGGTCGTTAAAACTCGAGCATAAGGGGTCGCGGGTTGGATTCCCACTTTGGACATGCAGCTTTGTACAAATTGTACCTGGTCTATTTCTGATTGCTAATTTCCATAGTACAGGAGAAAACCTTAGTTGAGGATTTGACAAGGATACGAAATATCGGTGCAAGACTTTTTGAGTTATACGGCAGACAGACGGGCATACAGACATAAAGCTTACCGTTTTGAAGAAACACCTTAGGTCGGATCCACATCCGTAGCACTTTGATGTATCTCTATTGCATGGCACCGACGTGTATCATGATCTCTAGTTTGTACGCAAGCAAATAGATCGCGTATCATTTGCGTGCAAACGAGAGAACATCGGTACCACGCGACGGGGATACGATACACCACAATGGATCCAGTCATAAGTGAGTAAAAGTAGATTGTATCATAAGGGAGCAAAATAATATTTTTACGGCGAGGGCGCTTTTTTGAATCCATAGCGAAGTGAGGGATGAACGTAGCGAGAGAGGCAAAGTACGTCGCCCGAGCCAAAAATATATTTGCACCCGAGTGATACACTCTACTTTTCATCACCCTCTATGAGAAAATAAATTTCTAACAATCCGAGAAAATTGACGAAAATGCGGGCTGTAGTTCGCGCGTTTTTTTTTATTCAGCCGGCGGCGCAACTATGGGCCGTCGTACCATCTAGTGTTTATTTAAATTTACGTTCGTTATTTCTTTGACGCTGAACACTAAGATGTTCCAAATTCAAAAAGTGCGCGGCAAAGATAATTGCGGCGCACTTACAAAGAGGATTAAAAACTCATTACTGCCCGCTAAACGTTTCTTATAGAAAACACCACTTGCACTTAAAGGCGAACCAAGTCGTCCTTTTCAAATAGATGGGATGAAAATGTATGTTACCTAGCAATTTATTGTTGCTATCGTATTTCTTGCTAGTCATTGTATTGTCGCTGTCGTCGCTTAGAATCAAGGAGCTTTTAGGCGTCTCGTCGGGGCCGTATCCAAGCTTATCTAAAATCCAAGCAAATAGATTTGTAATTGAAATGTTCTATTATACGTAATGACTGACTGAATATCGACGACGTTGATCTATCAACATGTTCAAACCTGGGTCTAGAAACTTTAAATTTAACATCTTTATTAGAAGTAGGAGGTCATTTCTGACTATAGGTATCTATCAACGCGTTCAAAACGGGTTAGTCCAACCAGTTCTACTATCAGTTCTACTAGTAGGACTGGTTGGGTTTAGAAACTTTAAATCTCACTTTTTAATATTTTTAGTAGAAATAGGAGTTAAGTCATTTCTGACTACTTATAGGTTCAACGCGTTCAAACCTGGGTTTAGAAACTTTAAATTTAACTTTTTAATATCTTTATTAGAAATAGGAGTTCAGTCATTTCTGACTATAGGTATCAACCCTAAAAAATTAGTAAAGTCACCTTAATAACTTACACAATAATCAATAGATCAGTCGATCGGCTAACGCGCTTAAACCTTTATGTTTAGAAACTTTACACTTCACTTTTAAATCTTTATTAGTAGTAGGGTGTTAAGTCATTTCTGCGACTTTAATATCATTACATTAGAAAAGTTCCTTCAACCAATAATTTACGCAAAGTATCAACTGACTGACTAGTTAGACAGTTGACAGATCAGCAGAACTATCAAGCACTCAAACCTAGATTTAATGAAATAAATATTTATTGCCATAAATGTGGTACACAGGTGGTAGATTATTTTATATATCCAGCACATTTAGTCATTTCTGACATACAATAATTAGGTATAAAAATGATTTAATAGTAATTTGAGATTATTTATAACAACAACAAAAAATTCGTAAGTATGCATAATAATATTACAATATGTCAAACTGTCTAAATACACAATAATTTGTTACCTATTATTAAGACTAGAATTAAAGATACTACAAACTAAGTATTAGGACAAAGTAGCCCCTTTACAGAATAGAATCCTTGGTCCATCAACCAAAGTTTTAACTTTGCGCGAAAACGTTTCAACGGGAGGTCTGTAATATCCTTAGGCAGTGCGTTATATGTTTTTATACACATTGCATAACAATTTTTTTCGTACACAGCTGTCCTTGGATTTACGTTATAAATTAGTCTGTTTGGATACCTGACATTGCGTGAGTGTACATCCCTTGACACTATAAACAGATGGTCGTTCGATTTAACAAAATTTGCTAATTCGAAGATATACATAGATGGGAGTGGAAGGATACCCAACCGCTTGAAGAGAGGCCTGCAGGGTTCATCAGGTGGTACGCCACACATTGCTCGAATACATTTTTTTTGGGCTATGAATGCCTTTTCGGAATCAGTGCTATTTCCCCAAAGCAGAAGACCGTACTTGAGAGTAGAGCTCACATAGCCATAGTATGCAGTTAAGACTGTTTTTTCTGAGGATACTCTACGCAGTCTACCCAATACGTATACATAGCTATTAACTTTGCTGCAAACTTTCTCGACATGCGCCTTCCAGTTACAATACCTATCCAACACAAGTCCCAAAAATTTCGTTTCAGCAACCTCTTGCAGAGTATGACCGTTGTAATTTAAGTTAAGATTACATGTGTTCTCCCCGTATTTGGAAAATTGAATGTAGTTAGTTTTCCCGAGATTTAAGCTCAGATTATTTTTATATAGCCAATCAACTATGGACCCAATCGTACTGTTTATATTATTCTCATACTCCTCGATGTCAACAGCTTTACTAGAGGTAATGGAAACTGAGATATCGTCAGCAAACAGGGTGCAATCGTAGTGGGATACATCAGGAATATCGTTGATATATAGTAAAAAGAGCAAGGGGCCTAAAATGCTTCCCTGTGGTACCCCGCATCTATTTGGTTGATATGAAGATCTGTGTGCAGTAAGGATTGAATTTTTGTTAATTTTTTGTATCTCTACACATTGATTTCTGTTGTTCAGATAGGTAGATAGCCAATTTAGAGCGGGTCCCCTGATCCCATAGTTTTCTAGTTTGCGTAAAAGAAGGTCATGAGAAACAAAATCAAAGGCCTTTGTCATGTCAAATAGTATTACAACTATCCTTTTCTTATTATTTAATGCATTCAGGGTTTTGTGGACTAAATTAAAGCTCGCCAGAGTGGTTGATTTATGAGCTTGGAATCCATATTGTTCATTTTTTATTATATTAAATTTGGAGATAAAACTGGTTATTCTTTTATGCATTGCCTTCTCAAATATCTTTGACATGACTGGTATTAGTGTTATCGGTCTGTAGTTTCCCGGATCCACTTTATCATTCTTTTTGTGCAGGGGTTTGACAATAGAAGACTTTAATAATTCGGGGAAGCATCCGTTCGCAAACGATTGATTGATTAGATATGTCATTACAGGCGCTAGCTCTGCTTTGCAGTATTTAATTACTTGTGTCGATATTTCATCAAAACCTTCTGCCTTTGTGTTGTTAAGTGAAGAAATGATGTTCTCCACCTCTGATACACTATATGGCATTTAGAAACTTAAACATTGAAAAAAAAATCTTTATTAGGAGTAGGATTTTAGTCATTTCTCATATCACCCCTACAGAGAAATTACATTATAAAAGTTACCTCAACCACTAACTTACACAAGTTTCAACTGACTGACTAGTTAATTAATAGAACAGGTTGATCTATCAATGCGTCAAACCTTGACTTAGAAACTTCAAATTACACTTTTTTTAATAAATATTTATTAGGAGTAGGGGGTTTAGTCATTTCTGATTACGTCACGCCTATAGTAAAATAACACTAGTAATAATAATGTACGTAAATCAATTTTATAAGCCAGCACAGTATTTCTGGCTGTAGAAGAGGGGTGGACCAGGACTACTGAAGCATCATAATTCCTTTGGCCTCTTTTTGGACACAATCCATCAATACATGCTGTATATCCTCCATATGCCGTGTAGTTTCCGATAGAATAGAATAGGACCACTCCAACTCTTCCCGTAGATGTCGTACAAGGCGACTAAGGGAATAATACATTATAAAACATCAATCAGGCCTCCCCAACCCGTCTGGCCAGCGCGGGGAGTGTAGGCCAAATCCTCCGTCTGTCTCCGGCAGATGAGAGAGGGTTGTGCTCCTGCAGTGGAGACAAAAATAACCTGATGATGATGATCCTCTATAACATCACGTTCAGGACCATTTGATGATTCACTTCTCCTTATAGGAAAAGCAAACTTATTAGATGGAACGTGATGATGGAGTCTGAAAGTAGCAACTACTCACCACCTATTTAGGTATTTCTCATAGCCTATGATATAACTATGAAGAAAACCTAAATTCCAGGTAAAACTTTATTTTTAAAGTATTTCAGATACACAATAAAAAAATTACGTCGTGCATTAATATTTTTTTAAGGCTGAAGGAACAGTGAATAGGCATTTTTTGGGTAAGTACGCTTCACTTTAGACATAGATGTGGGCGTGGGCGTTAGGGCATGGGCATGGGCATGGGCATGGGCATGGGCATGGGCATGGGCATGGGCATGGGCATGGGCATGGGCATGGGCATGGGCATGGGCATGGGCGTGGGCGTGGGCAACTCACTTTTTCCAGTCCCGGCTCCATCGACCATATAACCCGTATGCGCATACTGAGAACAAAAAATAAACATAAGTATAGATCGTTCAATTCAATGGCACGCTGTATTACGTTTAACGAGGGGCGAGCGCGGGACGCGGGGTGACTCCGAACGTCAGTATGTTAGTGTACGTATGCACATGTTGATAACTAGCTGTGCCCGCGGCTCCGCTCGCGTGAACTACAGAATCAGCTCCCATTCCCGCTCCCGCCCCCGCTTCCCCCCCTCCCCCCCGCTCCCGCCCGCCCCCCGCCGACGCCTCCGCCCCCCGCCTCCGCCTCCGCCCCCGCCTCCGACTCCGACTCCGACTCCGACTCCGCCTCCGCCTCCGCCTCCGCCTCCGCCTCCGCCTCCGCCTCCGCCTCCGCCTCCGCCTCCGCCTCCGCCTCCGCCTCCGCCTCCGCCTCCGCCTCCGCCTCCGCCTCCGCCTCCGCCTCCGCCTCCGCCTCAACACATACAGTGACATGTAAGCGATTTAGGGGAGAGGGGCGTGTCGTCGTGATCTGAGCAATCTATAGATGTCTATACTTGGCACCAGCGTCTTTGTTGCCGCTTTCTTCTTGTTGTCTTTAGATTTACAATACTTAAAAGTATACAGTTTTATACAGTTTTTATGTATATACCGATAGGATTTACTGCTGTTAAAAGATCTGGGCATGCTACCCATCATTTTCAAAGTCGGCCTCAGCTCTCAACGATCTCGCCCAACTTTCTCGACATGCTAGCCATATAATTCATCAACACGGAATAAACAACTTTCCATTTGCTTACGTCACTAAGACTCAGTCGCTGCTTTTCTTTTGTAATTCCACGCCGTCCCAACAAGCTTCTCTGAAAATATACATTTATAATTAAGAAATAAAATCCCACTAATCCTAATATAATATTATAAATGCGAAAGTTTGGATACTTGGATGTCTGTTACTCAATCACGTTTCAACCACTGGACGGATCGGGATGAAGCTTAGGTCCTGGAATAGGATATAGGATAGTTTTTATCCCGAAGAAACATCTAATTTGTACGGGAAATACATAATAATTTGAGATGTTAAGATTCGGACGAAGTCGCGGGCAACAGCTAGTAATATATATAAGTGTGTATGTACGTGTGTGTTTATGTATCGTTTACCGACGTATCTGAGGCAGTTGACTCATTTTAATAGCGCGGGCTGAGCAGTTGACTCATTTTAATATTACTGACCAATGGGGACATTCCACGATAACGAGGCATAAATTCTATGCCGCTATTGGTTGATTGGTTTGGCCCCTAACGCGCGGGCCCGCGTGTCAGTGAAACCATAAGCAGTGTTAGAGAAGCGCATGAGTGAGACAGACAGAGTCAATACAATTACAAATTTTGCACCTTTTTACTATTAATCATAGGATTGAATATACATTTACTCAACGTTTCGTGTGTTATTGGGGACTGTCTATGCAAACGAGCATTGACGACATGCCTTATTTTTGTGGTCGACGGGGGCCTACCTCCATAAGCATTTCGGATAACATCCGTCGTCTATACAGCTATTCTGTACTCTCGGAAAGTAGGTTAGAATTGGGGATTCTGGATCAAATCGAAAGTTCGCTGGCGCTCAAGTTCGATTGATTCAGTCTCCTCAATTCATAAGTTTAAATGATGAACAAAATATTTGCAAATAAAATATCTTAAATTTCGGTATATGAAAAAAAAACCATAATTTTATTTTTTATTTCAACTAAAAATATGTCGAGCTGAGTCGCATGAGAATTTTGATAGTATGTTGTCGCCGGAGCTGGCTCACACTGAGTTGTCAAAAAATAGGTGCGCCTCATTTATATTTTTAATATTAAAAAAAGAATTATTTAATTTGAAATTATTTAAATCTTGCATTATTCATTAAAAATTAAATAGCGAAAGAATAAATGATTATTTTTTAGCAAAAACCCCTCAAACCCTGTGCTGTCGTCTATTGTTTGTTATTTTTATATTATTGTCGACAGCACAGGGCCGGGTAAAATTTTGTAAAAGACACTTCTAGATCCCTGACATGTTTCCGTCTTTCTAGGCTTCATCTAGGGTCTGGTACGGCTATCATTCGTTTTCAGGATCGCCCCGACTCCTTACTAATGTACGATAAGCACGATTGACTGGTTACCTGCGATTACTAATGGTCGTTCCGATTCCGGGGCGTAAATCGTAATAGACCATTTTCATCATACAGAGACCAATCAAATTTTAGACTCATCCAGTCCCGACATTTTCGTCTTTTGGGCTTCATCTGGGGTCTGGGGGTTTCGGTTATCAATTGTTTTCAGGATCGCCCGCCTCCGTACTAATAATGACCACCGAATTGACAAGGTACATCTGCGATTATTTTAGTCGTTCCGATTCGGGCGCATCGTAATAAACTAACGTCATCTCAGAGACCAGTCGATTTATATGAAGTGTCATTTGTATATATACGAAGTGGCGTGAAAATTTCAATAGCGGGTTTTAGGACATAGGTGAATATGGCTTGAAAACATATTTATTTAACCAATCAGTCATTTTTCTTATTTTTTATACTTGATTAGGATCTACATTCTTTCAATATATTTAAAAAAAGAATAGTACTACATAATAGAAATACTAAATAATGGCTTCTTCACGTTGTCGGGACTCCATCTAGATTATTTTGATAGCAGCAACAAGCTTAAACGGCGCAAGCGATGCATCCAATGCCTTGTATAGATTTAGTTTCACTGGTATATCCTAGGCGTCGCTATGTAGTACGCGACATTGGCAACTGTATTCCATTATTATTTCCCGGCGTTAATAGAAACATTAAAATTAATAAGATTTTTTTATTCAGATGATAAAAATATGATTTGCAAACATTACGTATATACGTAGCAATACATATATATATATATACACGATTTTTTTTTTAAACTATGTGAATTAGATAACAATAAGACGAAATCATAAATAATGCACCTCGGCTTCACACAAATCGCGCAAGTGTTTGTCCTCCCCCGGGAATTGAACCCATACCCTTCTATACAACTCATGTCTTACATCCAGTACTTAGCTACGAGAGTCTGAGGTACATCTTGATTCCTTATTAGATTTGCGTTTCAGGTTTCGAATGAGATCTCATAGATTTCCTTATTTGATAAATCATAAGCTGTGTTTACAGTAACCAACTGCTGACTATAGCAAAATATATTTGCGAGACTTATTATGTGATGAATTAAGGTTGAAATTAGTTTGTATCTATTAAGTATGCATTGGTTTCGAGACTACTTTAGTACTGTGAACATATCCTAAAGTTCTATATTTGATTAATTCATTTTAATTATAGTAATACAGAGTGTCAGACGTGTCCATCATTTGTTTTAAAAAGTTGACGGAGTGCATTTCTAGTGAAATCAGTGAAAAAGAAGAAAGACGAAGTGTGTATCTCTATAAAGTGATTTGGGAGCAATCATCAGCAAAATTACTAGTATGTATGTACCTACCTAATTTATTTCAATTTATTTTTCTCTTTAATTTTATTTTAGTTAGAGAACGCAACATACATTTGTATTAACATGACCTCAATCTTTTTGTGCTAATATCAATATTAAAATCCTTGTAATTTGCTTTGCTATTCACCATTGCGTAGTGATATTTAGTATTCTCTGCCATAGATGTGTAAAAGTAAGAGAGCAATTTCTGCCAACTAACGGTATTATAAAATTTGGCTGAGTTACTGGATATATATTTTTGGAGAATAAATGATTTTATTATTATTACTATGCTACTCTACACAGCAGACTAGCATGCAACTCAATTTAAATTATTTAAAGTAAGTAAAATAGTTTTTTTTTTAATAAAACCCCACACATGTTAAATTGTTATCACGGCAGTCTGTTTTAATATTAACTTTGTTTTAGGTCGTCGATTAACAACCCCTTCGATTCGACTGAAGAGGCTATGCGGAACACGGGAGAAACCTCAGCACCTAAAAAAACGAAGAATATTGTAAAACGACAGCCTGCTAAGCGAGGGAGGAAGCCTGCTGACCGGCGGCCCTTGCTCTCATCGACTGAATCGGATTCTGAAGGAGAGGAAGTGGTGCGAAAGCAACGAAAATTGTTTTTGGAGGAATCGGAGGTCAGTTGTTTCATAGTTAGCTTTAACGGCTATACCTACTATCAATAAAAGAAGTTGCATTTCATTTCCCCATTTAATTTCAACGGATGGGCGTGTATACCTATCTATGTATGTGCGTGGGGGTTTGTAGGATGTACGTATGTATGTGTTGGTTCAGATGTTAAAAAGGTAGGAGCGAATACCATCAGGTATTCATTAACATAAAATATTTTCTTAATTTCAGGACGAAAAATCGACGCCAATTGTCGCCCAGAAACTGCATGGACTACTTTGGCGCCAAGTAGCAACAGGTTACACCAGCCAGCGGGACTTCTCTAAGAAGGGAGACTTTTATATAGAGTTAAAGATCTCCCATACTAAAGACGCGCTCGCGAAAGATGCATATAAAAATACTCTGTTAACATATAAGTCTTGTGTAGATGAAAAATCAGGGGTTTTTAAAGCAGTCACTAACGTTGTAAAGGCTGCTAAGAAACAGTTTAAAGATATACAACCAGTCCTTTACCCCCAAGAAAATTAATGATATAAAATATTTGCGGGCTACCTTTAATTTGTATTTTATCTTTTATATTCATTTATTCATTGTAACTTTATTTGTATTTTATATTACTACTATTAATATATATTATTACTGATTATCTCATTTATACCTATTATTTTGAACCCTTGTTACTTTGTATAAATAAGTAGCGGATTGCTTAAAATGTCTATGTGTAAAGTCTGTAACGTCAAAATAATAAAATATTCCTCACACATACGGAGTAATATTCACAAGGCTAATTGCTTACTTAGCACTGAATTTGACGATGTCCATGTAATATCTTGTGCATTTAAGAATAGAATCATTAGCTATCGAATTAATTGTAAAGATAATAAATTGGAGCCTGAATTTTTTCTAAATAACATATCGACATTAGTAAAACAGTTGATCAATCGTGATCTTGAAATTCATAAAGCATTAAAGGTTAATTTTGAACTTTATGCTACATATCTATTGCCAAAAAATGATGAAAAATCTCTGAAGTCATTCAATACCAGTTATGTTACGACTTTTGTAAATACAGACATTATGAGCTTGTATTTAGAAAGTTGCAAAAATTTAGCAGGAAAACTTACCGAATTTGAACTAACGGAATCAGGCTGGACTCTTGAATCTATTAGCCATTTAGAAATAAACATCGCTAAATATAATCCGCTTAGAGCTGGATCTTACATCCCTTTACCAAAGAAAATACAAAATACAAAATCTTGTTTAAATATTAAGAATGGAGATGATCATTGTTTCCTATGGAGCATAGTTGCACATATGTTTCCATCAAAATGTAATTCTAATCGAGTGTCTTCTTATCCTCATTATTCACAAATACTCAATATAAAAGACATGTCGTTTCCACCTTCTTTTCGTGATATAAAGTTATTTGAAGAGAATAATCTTGCCATTAGCATTAACGTCTACGGTTTGGGAAAAAATAATGATGTTAACGGCCCTCTTTACAAAACTCAAAAACGAAAATTTACCCATGTTAACCTGTTATATGTTAATGAAAACGAGAAAAGTCATTTTTGTTTAATTAAAAGCTTTGAGAAATTAGTACGCAAACAAATAACACGCCATAAATCTAAAATATTGTTGTGTGATGAATGTTTTGTCTATTTTGATTCGGAAGAGAAGCTAGATAAACACTGCTGTGCGAGAGTAAAAACTGTTTTGCCTGAAGTAGGCGAAAAGTTACATTTTGATAATTATGAAAGAAAGCAAAGAATTCCTGTAGTTATATACGGTGATTTCGAAAGCTTACTTAAAGAATACGATGATAAAAATAAAGCTTGTTATACAGAAAATATACAGCTTCATCAAGCTACAAGTTTTGCTTACTACATATGTAGCGAATCTAAATCAGAGCTGAATGAATATGTTTCGTACAGGGGTCCTAATTGTGCAAAAAAGTTTGTCGAGACCATATCACATGATTTACTTAGACTTAATACTATTTTATCCGATGAAAAACCAATGCAACCCCTAACCAACCTAGAGTCAAAAACTTTTCAAAGAGCTGCTTCATGTCATATTTGTGAAAAACCATTTTGTAAAAATGATGAAATTGTCGCTGACCACGATCATTTTACAGGTTTTTATAGAGGCCCTGCGCACCAATCTTGCAATTTAAAATCAAAAAGATGCTCATTTATACCTGTTATATTTCATAATTTGAGCAATTATGATTGCCACCTTTTCATAACTGAATTAGGGAATGTTTGCGGTCGTATCAACATCATTCCTAAAACAAAGGAAAAATATATTTCTTTCACTAAATTTATACCTATAGACTCAAACAAAGCAGCACAGCTTAAATTTATTGATTCCTTTAATTTTCTCAGCTCTAGTTTAGATAAATTAGTAAAAACATTGCATCCCAATGATTTTCACAATTTGCGTAAATATTTTAACAATGAAGAAGAGTTCGATCTTGTCCGCCGAAAGGGAGTGTATTGTTATGACTATGTAGATTCGATGAAACGGTATGAGGAAACCGAGTTACCACCTTGTCATTTTTTTTTCAATAAATTAACTTCAGAACACATATCAGAACAAGAGTATGAACATGCTCAAAAGGTTTGGCATACGTTTAAAATTAATAACCTGGGAGAATACACAGACTTATACTTGAAATGTGATGTTTTATTGTTAGCGGATGTCTTTGAAAAGTTTAGAAATATCAGTCTGCGTCATTATCAGTTAGATCCGTGTTACTATGTATCTTCACCAGCACTGAGTTGGGATGCCATGTTACTTTACACTGAAGTTGAGTTAGATTTGATCTCGGACGTAGAGATGTATCAAATGATCGAAAAGGGTATACGCGGAGGCTTAGCACAATGTTCTCTCAGGTATGCTCAAGCCAACAATAAATACATGTCGCACTTTAATGAGAACAAACCAAGCAATTTTCTTGTTTACTTAGACTGTGTCAATTTGTACGGATATGCTATGATGCAAAAATTACCAAAGTCTAACTTTTTATTTCTTAATCCGATTGAAGTTATGAATTTTAATGTGGCATTAGTGCCGGACGATAGTGATCATGGCTACATACTTGAAGTAGATCTTCACTATCCTGCCGATGTACATGATCACCACTCAGATTTGCCTTTTGCGGCAGAAAAATTTGTACCCATAGGCCGAACTAACCCTAAATTAATTGCCAGCCTTTATGATAAATATCGTTACGTCATTCATTATGTACATTTGAAAAAATGCTTAGAAAACGGCCTTCGATTACTAAAAATTCATCGAGTTTTGTCTTTTGATCAAAGCAATTTTCTTGAACCATATATTTCACTCAATACTTCACTTAGACAGCTAGCTCAGTCCGATTTCGAAAAAGATTTTTTCAAAAAGCAGAATAATTCCATTTTTGGCAAGACAATTGAAAATAAAAGACAGCAAGTTGATGTGAGACTTGTAAATGTATGGTCTGATAAACGTAACAAAACTAATAAGTTGATTGGAGCTGAAAAGTTCATAAGCGCACCTAATTTCAAATGTTTATCAATTTTTTCTGAAAATTTAGTAGCTATACAGTTAGACCAGAGTACAATTACTCTAGACAGACCTATATACATAGGGTTTTCAGTGTTAGAGTTAGCAAAAACTCATCTCTATAATTTTCATTATTCTATCATGAAAACTTTATATAAAGATAATATTCAGCTTTGCTATACCGACACAGATAGTCTGTTATATCGCATATTTACAGATGACTTTTATGCAGACATGAAAAAGAATATTAAGTACTTTGATACTAGCAATTTTGAATTTAATAATGTGTATAGTATTCCTAAAGCAAATGAAAAAATCCCCGGATATTTTAAAGATGAAATGGGTGGCGATATTATTACAGAATTTGTAGGATTGCGTGCTAAATTGTATTGTATTAATTCCAAAAAAGTAAGCATAAAGAAAGCAAAGGGTGTAAAATCATCTGTCACAAAGAAACTTAATATAGACAAGTATAAAAAAGCATTGTTTGAAAACGAGTCATTACGAGAAAACATGTGTATAATCAGATCATGTAAACATAAAATATTTACACAGAATGTTAATAAACTAGTTTTGAATAACGAAGATGATAAGAGGCAAGTAAAAAGAAGGCATGTAAGCACTTTACCATGGGGTCACTATAATACTATGTTTTAAAGCATGTCTATATATTAATAATTTTACATAATGTTGTACTTAATACCATAGTTGTAAGATATATTTAACCATGTACTCTTATTTTTTATTATAAATAAAAGAATAGCTTCTAATCATAATACTGTTTTATTTTATTACAAATCATTTAATACAGCGCCAATGACATAAGCTGAAACTATAGCATTTATAATTATGAATTAATAACTGGAAACAGATTAAACGTCATCATTTATTTTTTTAACTATTTTACTTATAAGACTTTTAGCAGCGTATGCTACATCATCATATCTGTCTGTTACTATATATTGCACACTGACATCTGCACTGTCACTATCACTTGAACTATTAAGCTCACTTCCACCCAAGTCTATAATGTTTATTTTAATTAACTGAATTGCTTTTCTGGATTCTTTTCTAATGATATAACTTGAAGTTTGAAGAGCGGCTGATTGAACTTTTCGTTTAGAATCTATCCTTTTCTTAGCTTTCGGTTTTTTTTTCATCGCCTTATTACTCTTAAGCTTGACCTCGTTTTCAGCAACCAAAACCTCTTCCTGATTGAAGCATGAGTCGGCCATGATGTCTTGAGCGTAGTAAAAAGGATTTGTTATGGGGTTGTAATCATCATCAATAAGGAGAGACTGGCTCATCTCTGCAAGAAGAAATATATATATATATATATATACAAATGTTAGTTAATTAATAGGCGACAGCAATTTTTCTATACAAACCAAATCAAAGATACATACCGTAAGCGTTTTTTTTTTTTTTTTAGAGGACGAACGAGAAAATTGCATGCGACTTGCTTGATTCAGTCGCAATGACTAAATAAAAGAATTTGTAACAAATTAGGCTTGCTCTAATATAAAAAGGTCATGTATCTTTTGCTCTATAGGAATATGAGCGAGATGTGTTGATATGCATGCAACGATTAGCACGAGCCTGTTTAGACATGTCTATATAACCAATGATTGTGTAATCGAAAGCCAGAATGCAAAATGAAGTTGGTTAAACAACATATAACATTGGAAGTTTGTAAATTAAGTGTAGACTGTCCCTCAACCATAATAAGACATAGCCCTCTATTACCAAATACGATTCGTTGTATTATATGCGGTCCTTCAAACTGCGGTAAAACTAATGTAATGATTAGTTTATTACTCCATAAAAATGGTTTAAAATTTAAAAATATATACCTATACTCAAAAACTACTTTTCAGCCTAAATATTGTTTTCTAAATAAGGTCTTAAGCAAATTACCTGAAATAAATTTTTTCACATTCAATTATAGTCAAGATGTGGTTTCGCCTAATGAGGCTTTTTCGAATTCTGTTTTTATTTTTGATGACGTTGCGTGTGAAAATCAAGTTAACATTCGCAATTATTTTGCTATGGGTAGACATAAGCAAATTGATTGCTTCTATTTATCACAAACATATTCAAAAATCCCCAAACAAATGATACGTGACAATGTCAACTTTTTATTAATTTTTAAACAAGACAGCATTAATTTAAAACATATTTATAATGAGCATATCAATTCTGATATGAAATGGGATGAATTCAAAAAACTCTGTTCAGATATTTGGCAGGATCCATTCGGGTTTTTACTTATCAATAAAGATTGTGAATTTAATAAGGGACGGTATAGATGCAGTTTTGACACATTTATTAACTTTGATTGAGTCTTACTATAAATAAGTTACTCCGAACTCAAATTCATCATTTTAATTTTCACTCTATAAGAAACAAGCGTGGTGTTTGTACAATAAATACGAATCTTACTATGGAAACAACAGTAAAAGAACAGCTAATAAAATCTGTAAAAGCTATTAAAAGTAAAATAAAACGAATGCAAAATGATGAAGTGGAAAATGAAATAAAATATAATAAAATATTTAAACCAATAACAGAGCCTTTAAAAGCTATAGATACAGCATTTAACAAACTGAATAGTAGTAAAGTAAATAATGTTGAACATAAAAACAGCCAGAGTCCAAAAATAGAAACATCATCTTCATACAAAGATATTCAAGATAGTGCTGATGATATTTACGAGACTGATTCCAGTGAACATTCTACATCGAAAGAAGATTCTGAATTCTTTACTCCTATTAAGACTGAGAATAAAATGGCTAAACTGAGTACCCCGGTTAAATCATGGATTGATACAGAAAATTTATCTGAAAATCAAAATGCTCTACATGTACCATTTGGTTTACGCAATGAGAATGATAAACTTATGGTGGGCAATTCCGAGGTGCAATTTTGTAAAATTGGTCCCCTAGATGATGAAATCTCCATGGCTGTTATTGATGGCAAAAAGTATGAAATAACTGCTGGTCTAAAAGAAGTTTTGCTTAAAAATAAGCCAAACCTTCATCTTGTAACTGAGAAAGATAAACTCGTTTACAAAGATATCCTCATTACTACAAACGCTCATAAAAGAGATTATAATCCAAATGGTCAAATAAGAGGGGATAGAGGAATGAAATATAATCAACTCATAAAGCCTCTTTTTACTAACGCAGATAACGAAGGCATAAATGCATATCAAAAAACTGGTGGTACACTACCCACTTTAAAAAAATATAGAAAAAATACTGATTTCATTTATTGGGATAACCCTAATGAGTTAATTGAGAGACTTAAACTTTTAGTTGCATCAAGAGATGCTGGAAATAACAGCCACGACAATGAAATAATATCTATCATTGAAGAGCTAAAGGAAGCTGATATCATAAAAGAATGAATTTACTCTATTAATACACAGTATCCCAATAGCTCTCAATCATGAACGTTGACAAGTTCGGTCATCATATAAATAAACGGCGAAAACTTAATGATAATTTTCAAACGGAATGTGTGTTCAAAAGAACTGATAATGGAAATTTAAGTGCTCAAAATAAAACGTTGAAAAATATTGGTATTCCCGCGGATGATAATGATAGTGCTACAAAACAATATGTGGACAACGCTTTAGACAACAGTCTCAAAATAATTAAAACATTAAAAGAGTTGTTGATGGAATTAACCGATCGTGTAATGAAACTAGAGAAATTTTCTGAATCATATAGACAAGGAAAAAATGAGCAAGGCAGACGTAGTAAATGAAATACACAAAAATGCTAGAAAAAACTTTTTTCGAAGACGAGTAGTTATGAAAGACATTGATGATTTATGGCAAGCGGATTTGATTGATATGCAAGCAGTATCAAAAGATAATAGACAAAACAAGTATATTTTAGTGGTAATCGACACATTTTCTAAGTATGCTTGGACGTTACCCCTTTATCAAAAAACAAAAAAATTTGTGTGTAGCGCGTTTGAAATAATATTGAAAAAAGGTCGTGTTCCTCAAAACTTGCAAACCGATTTCGGGAAAGAATTCTATAATGATCAGTTTAGCAAATTAATGAACACTTACAATATAAACCACTATTCTACATACTCTACAAAGAAAGCTTCAATTGTAGAAAGGTTAATTAGAACTCTAAAGTCCAAGTTGTACAAAGAATTTAGTTTGAAAGGAAATTATAAATGGTTGGATGGTACCTTACATAAAGTAGTTTATGATTATAATAATTCATGTCATAGAACTATTGGTCGATGTCCAGCTGAAGTAAATGAAAAAGTAAAAAACGATATTTTGGATAGATATCAAAACATCGGTTTAGTTCAGATAAAACCAAAACGTTACAAACTTAAATTAGGAGATTGTGTTAGAATTAGCAAGTACAAAGGAACATTTGAGAAAGGATATACCCCTAATTGGTCTACGGAAATTTTCAAGATAAGTAGAATACAAAATACTAATCCTATCACTTATTTAGTTAATGATGTGAAACAGAGACCTATTCTAGGAGCATTTTATAGAGAAGAATTGCAGAAAACGAAATATCCTCATGTTTATTTAGTAGAAAAGATTTTAAAAAGAAAAGGAAGCAAATTATTTGTAAAATGGTTAGGATTGCCGATAGAAGAAAATAGCTGGATTGATAAAACAAGTGTATTATTATAATTACTAAAACATAATTTAAACGAGAGCACTCGCTATATTTTATTAGTCTTTTACTGGACATGACTGAAGGAAGTCTTCTAAATTCATTTATTAACTGTCTGCCCTTCGAATTACATCTGCCTGGCTATAATTATTGCGGACCTGGAACTAAGCTTCAACGTAGACTTGCTCAAGGCGTTAAGGGGATAAACCAATTAGACGAATATTGCAAACAACACGATATCGCATACAATAAGTCATCCATCCTGAGTGATCGACATAAAGCTGACATAATCTTAATGAAAATGGCTAAAAAACGGGCTTCTGCTCCAGATGCTAGTGTTGCAGAGAAATTAGCTGCAAATTTGGTGAATAAAGCTATGCTAGCAAAAATTAGTATTGGTGCAGGCTTAAGCAAGAAAACAAAAAGAGCTGTACCCAAAATAAAATGTGGTAAAGGCTTATTTAAAAATATATTATCACACACAAAAAAATGTCTGAAAAAACTAAAACCAAACTGTAAGAAAATGGCAATACAGCTAGCAATGGCAGCCGCTAAAGAATTATCATCGGACCAGGATGTCAAACCGCCTCGCATTATACCTGTTCCTAAAACCGGTGGTGTTTTACCAATGATACCTGTTTTTGCGGGATTATCTGCTGTTGGCAGTTTACCTGGCGGGGCAGATGGAATCGCCCAGGTTATGAAAGAGTTTGAAGGAGCTAGAAAACGATTAGCAGAATTAAAATCACGTAACGGAAAAATGGAAACAATTGGTATTGGAAGAGGATTACATCTAAAGACGCACAAGGATGGATTGGGTATTTTTGTAACCAAGCCAAAAAACTAAATTATAAGCTACCCAAGAGAGCTCTGACTAATATAGACATTATGAATTATGCGGGTGATATACCTTATTTTCGCGGTATTTTCATGAGAGATGAATTGCCAAAATGTCCTTATCGTAAAGAATGCGGTGTAATTAACTTAGACACTTCAAATAATTCTGGTTCTCATTGGGTAGCATATGTCAAATTTAACAATTATGTGGAATATTTTGATAGCTATGGAGATTTAAAGCCGCCTAAAGAATTTATTAAATATATAGGATCAAAGATGATAAACTATAATTATGAAAATATTCAACGCGATCATCCTTATAACTGTGGACACTTATGTTTAAATTATTTAAAAAAATTCTGGTATGATAGAATAAATAGTTTGCAAAATACAGTTTAAACTCAGTCGATAACAGAACAATGTCTATCACGGTAACGCTTTCAGGCGTTAAATCAGTCTTAGAAACATATTTTCACCCCCCTTTAAGTCTAGAGGGTAAATATGAGTGCGGGTTGCTTTATTTCTCTGCATACAATTCTATATCAAATGTTGATTACAAAAACAATACTTTCGCTTACGGAAATGAGGGCAAACAATTAAAACTCCCCCCTGGCTCATATGATTTTTATGATATATGTGACTACCTTGAGAGTAATTTAACAGATTGTGAAATAAAAATAAAACCAAACAATAATACTTTAAAGTGTTCTTTATTTTGTAATAAAATTGTCAATTTTGATGTAGAGAATAGTATTGGAGGTATGTTAGGATTCTCAACGTCGAAATTAGATGCAAATAAATGGCATGACTCAGATAATCCGGTCAATATTCAACCAGTGTCTATTATAAGAGTTGAATGCGATCTCATACAAGGATCATTCACTAACGGTTTACCGACCCATACAATACACGAGTTTGTTCCTAGCGTGCCACCAGGATACAGATATATTGAAGTACCTAGAAACGTTATTTACTTTCCAATAAATAAAAAAAACATTTCATCTATTACAATTAAAGTTGCTGACGAAAACGGTAACTACATTAATTTCAGAAAAGAAGAAATTCAATTGCGTATACATTTAAGAAAAATAAAATGATAATGTTTAATAAAACCTCCAATCATCAAGTGAAACGCCTTAATTCTTCACGCAGTGTTCGAGAATGCAGACGTGTGAATACTATAAAAAAGATAACAAAGAGTAATAAAGATTTTCTAAGAGCTCTGGGATTTAAAGTACTATAATGAGTATGCTGCAGATTACCGAGTTACCTCAATTTGATAATGCTATCGAAAGCTATGAAATTCATACTTACAACCCATATAATAATAGTTTTAAAGAAAACGATGAAATTCGAATACCTATACATCAACAAGATGTGTATATATTACCCTCAGCTAGCTCTATATTCATCGAAGGACATGCCCAAGTGGTTAAAAGAGATGCCGCTGGAAAGGAAACTTACTTAAATGTGGATTTTACTAATAATCCCTTTATGTTTCTCTTTCAAGACATTAGGTATGAAATGAATGGAGTAGAAATAGATCGTATAAAAAATTCGGGAATTACAACCACAATGAAATCATACGTATCCATGAATGAGGGTGAAAGTAAAATAGCAGCCTTATGGGGTTGGGGCCCAAACGGATTCAAAAACAGAAGTTATTTTAGCATTGTCATCCCATTAAATAAAATATTTGGATTTGCTGAAGACTATAATAAAATCATCATAAATAGTAAACATGAACTTATTTTGAATCGAAACAATCATAATTTAAATAGTGCTTTAATACCAGCTGAAACAACCAATGTTAATGTAAAGATAGAGAGAATACAATGGCGCATGCCGCATGTCAAAGTGTCAGATCGGGAAAGGTTGTTGCTACTAAAACATTTAGAAAAAGATAAGACCATACAAGTACCATTCAGAAATTGGGATTTATACGAATATCCGTTACTACCAAAAACGACTAAACATTCTTGGTCAGTTAAAACATCTTCTCAATTAGAAAAACCTCGTTATGTTATCCTAGGTTTTCAGACTAACAGAAAAAATAGCAAAACAAAAGATTGCTCCATGTTTGATCATTGTAACGTGACAAATGTGAAATTGTATTTAAATTCTCAATATTATCCTTACGACTCTATGAATTTAAAATTTGATGAAAACAAACATGGTATATTATACGAAATGTATGCTAAATTCCGCCAGTCTTACTACAACCTTCCCGCGGATCCCTTGCTTGATCTGAACGCTTTCAAAGAAAAGGCTCCATTATTTGTAATCGATTGCTCAAGACAAAACGAAAACTTAAAAACAGGACCTGTAGATGTGCGTTTGGAAATCGAATGTTCGCAAGATATTCCCGATCATACGTCTGCTTACTGTCTTATTATTAACGATCGCCTTATAGAATATAAACCTTTAAGCCATATAGTACGCAAACTAACATGAAAGCAGCAGCAATAGTCGATTTGCAAGGATTCAAGATAGCTGATAATAAATTTATATTAAAAGAAATAGCGATCGCATACAAGGACCAAATACAAGTACTTTTAATTAAGCCCCCTTTTCCAATTTACAACTTATCAGCGGAAGAAAGGAAGCAAGTTAATTGGATACAAAGAAATCGAAAAATATATTGGAATGATGGGTTTATACCATATTCAAATTACTTGGCGTATATAGAAGAATTCTTAATCGATAAAACGATTTACTGTAAAGGTCTTGAAAAAATGATATGGATTAAACAAATATTAGATTACAATAATGTTTATAATTTAGAAACTAAGTCTTGTCCTAGTTTACTAAGTTTGTATGAAGAATATCGATTATCAACTGATATATATAATTGTATTTATCATCCTACAATATGTGCTCTTAGAAATGTAACTTGTTTAAAGAAATGGTGTTTAAAGAATAAACTTTTATAGATTATATAAGTTCTTTCATTTTTACAATCATTCCATTCTTCATTTTCACATATACAAACTATACAAATAATCCAGTCCATTAAAAAAGAGCATGTGATAGCATGGTAGGTATAACCTCAATAATGAATCAACATAAGTCTGTTACTTTTAACGAAGAGGTTACATATTTTATTGTACCTGCACGAGATGAAGTTAGAACAGGGACCTGGACATCAGATGCTCTTCGATTCAAATTGCGTATATTCGAATTCGAGAAAGTATTTGCAAGAGAAGTGGTTCAGAAAAGAAAATTGCTCACGATTAATTACTATAAACATTCTGAACTTGAGTAGCAGAAACATGCAGCGAATACAATTTGCTGATAGGATCTATCTATTTTCGTTTCAAATTAGTATGCACAAACATCGATTATGATCTAAGCAGTAGAGAGATTGAAATATTCAGCAATATTATTGTTGAAATGAAGACAACAGCAAGTTTAACAGTTCTTAATGTAATTACTTACCAATTATGAATTGGGGAGACTGAATCGATCGAACTTGGAATTGGGGAGACTGAATTAATCGAACTTGAGCGCCAGCGAACTTTCGATTTGATCCAGAATCCCCAATTCTAACCTACTTCGGAACTCGAAACATGTGATATTTGGATGATCGTTTGGCCTCAGATGAGTTACGTTCGTAACAGATACACCACTTCCTGGTAAAACCAAAATACCTACGCTTTTCATCATCTAGTCCTTCCCACTGTCAGACAATACACGCAAAAAATGTTTCTAATGCGCTCGACTTAGCGTTGTTATTACTTTGTACAGCGCTCGACGGACGAGGGCTTTTGATGGTACCGACAATGCACGCAAAAATGTGCCTAACGGGCTCGACTTAGCGTTTGTTACTAATCCATACAGCGCGCGATATGTGGGCGGAGCGCAGCGGCGATTGATGTGCCGTCAGCGCGCGAAAATGTGTCTCAAGCGCTCGACTTAGCGCTTGTTTACTACTCAATTATTGTATTTGTAGCGTTATTTGTAGGCGGACCGCTACGCGTTTGATGATGCCGACAGCGCCCGAAAATATGTCGTGAGGCGCTAGACTTAGCGTTGTTATACTCGATACAGCGCGCGATGTGGGCGGGGCAAGTGAGCCCTCGACGGTGCATGGAAGAGTAGGTATTTATGCGATAGGGGTGACGACAGCGTGAAAAAACAGCCATTTTGTACTCGCTAACGGATTATGTAACATATTTGGATGACCGTTTGCCGTCTAACTATCGTAGTTAGACGGCAAAAGCTTATCAGAATGTGTTGTTACTCATGAAACTCGAACAACATATTTTATTCGTCTGATACTTTCAGAACTGCTTACTGAGTAGGACCCCTGCACCCGGTTTAAGGAGCCCTATAATACAAATTTATGCATTATATCTGACCTTTTTAAATTTAATTATTATTTCTGACATTATATCTGACATTTTATTCTTTGATTATTATTTTTGTTTGGTTTTAATTTGTTTCTATTTGATTGTTTTAATTTTTTTTTGTAATTCACCTGATTTGATGTTGTAATTGACATATAACAGAAGTTATGAATAAAATTATGTCTATGTCTTCTTCTCTGTCGTTCCCTCACTGCTGAGGATCGCGACCGTATAAAATGCACCTCCACGCATAGCGGTCATTGGCCAGCCGCACTGCTTCATATAAGGATCCGCCAGCCACCCTCCTCACCGGGTCTGACCACCTCGTCGGAGCTCGTCCATATGTCTATGTCTATACCTACTTAAAAATTGAAATACTCACCAATGACATTGAACTCGGCGAGTTTATAACCTGCAAGAATTCTCTTTAAAATTATGTGTATTTTTTATTTTAGTTATATTTTGTAATATCATCGACCTAAGACCGGTGATCGTCGACAATGTCAATATCGAAGTTGTTCAGGAGTACGTCTACCTAGGACAGACAATACAGTTGGGTAGGTACAATTTCGATAGGGAAGCCAACGATCTCTATGTATACTTACGTACTAGATGGAGCGACACAAATAATCGCTCTGTTCCACGAAACTGCAGCTCTGGGAGCCGCAACTCGTTCACATTCACTTTGACTCTTGTGCAGTTACTGCGCAGAACATTAATTAGTTACTTAGTATATACGCTATTTACCCGTAGCGTCATACATACACATAAATACATAATGCTCACGCCTTGGTCCCAGAGGGGTAGGCAGAGACGATGTATCGCCACTTTGCGCTATCTAATTTCGCAAAGTAGCTTTCCTTCGTCCACTTTTCGCCCCGTGATATCCCTTGACGTTATGTGATGCGAACAGCATCGCCGCCTTGTTGAGGTACCCGTAACGTCAATATTTAGTAAGTAAATAAATGTTCTGCGCAGTAACAGCACAAGTGTCAAAGTGAACGTTAACGGGGTGCGGCTCCCGGAGCCGCATTTGCGCGGAACAGAGAAATTGTGTGGTTCGCTTCATCTAGTAAGTACATAGAGATACATGAGGGAAGCTGGCAGAAGAATCATAGGCTGGGCACAATTCGGAAAACTTCGTCAAGTCTTCACGTCGCCCATTCCACAATGTTTAAAGAGAAAAGTCTTTAATCAGTGCGTCCTGCCTGTCATGATGATACAATTAACACTGTTCTAGATAATTGTAAGTTTTTGACTCTCATAAAAATGAATGTAGTTTTCTTATGGTTTTAGTATATAAGTATGTATAGTATGTTAATGGGCCCGATTCTGAAAGCACACATTTAAATTTTGACATCGCTAAAATTGGTTGCATCTTTATCTTCATAATACTGTGTGACAATGATAGCAACAGTTTTAGTGGTGTCAAATTTAAAACATTGTGCCTTCAGAATCGAGCCCAATAGATATTTAAGATTGTGTCTTATTGAATAAAGGCCTAAGGCGAAGCGATTGCAAACTCAAAATCATTTACTGCATGTGAGTACACTTGGTACACTTTTTCGACTACCCCTTCGTTCCTGCTGACATTGGACTTGCAGTGAATCGGAGACGAAAGTAGATTCTCTAACTATAATTTTTATAAGTGTGTTGTCTTGGTTTAGAGGACCTTTTATGTGTTTATGTGTTTGTGTCGTCCCCTTGCAAGTTTGTGTTGTCTTATCTGTTCCAGCACTCAACTGAACCTCGACCATACCGCACAAACTTTAAGGCACTGTCTTCTCTAACCGTGACATTGGCAGAATCATCGTCAACACGATGGAGTCATAATCTTAAATTGGAATTGGAAGTAGATTCTCAGAACTGTACCTAAGTGACGCTTTTCTTCTAAATCCACTTCCATTTGTTTTCGTATTTTTTACCCTTTGCATCCCGGCTTACATTGGTCCTTGAGCTTGATTTGATTGTACCAGATTTAATTCTAAAGCCCTTAAATTTTGGATTATTGTCGTTTCTAATACAACGATATAATGAGCCTGATTCTGAAGGCACACATTTAAAATCAGGGTTGGATAAAAGACAGTTATTTTTAATATAAAACATGTTTTAAACAATTTAAACAGTTTTAAACAATAAAAAACATGTTTTAAATAATAAAAAACATGTTTAAAACAGATGTTTTAAACACTTTGTTTAAAACATGCCAATCCTGTTTAAAATTGACAGCGCTAAAATTGGTTCCGTCTTTATCTTCATAATACTGTGTGACAAGTATAGCAACAGTTTTAGTGCTGTCAAACTTTAACGTTTGACAGCACTAAAACTGTTGCTATCCTTGTCATCCTTTCAGAATCGAGCCCAATTTGTTGTTAAATACGCAGGCAATTTTAATGCCATACGCACAAACAGACAGTCAAAATATTAAATAGTATGCGACTAAAAGGAAAACAACTCACATCGTCAGGCTTCCTTAGTGAGGGCTCGTAATTCCTAGATTTCTGAAATATAAAAAAAATATTTATAATTTTGATATTTCGAAGCGACTGGTCCTCGCCTCCTTAGACCCCAGGGCTGGCGCGTACCTCGCACAAAGGCTTAGCCTGGCGATCCAGCGAGGTAACGCCGCCAGTATCCTGGGAACCATGCCGTATACAGGCGAGCTGGACGACGTGTTCTTACTGTGACGTGTCTTATATAAGTTTATAATACTAGTTTGTAATACTGTTAGAATGTAAGTTTGATAAAAAACTGTCTAAGAAATTGACTTTTTGGGGAAAATATTAAAGCGAACAGCAAACATAGTACAGTACTGTGCTCGGATGTGCCCGCGGCTTCGCTCGCGTGGACTACAGAATTATTCCCCGCTCCCAAACACACCCACTTCAAATCCCCGTCCCCCACTCCAACTGCCAATGCCACCGTAGTCCTAACTCATCGCAATCTAAATACCGCCGAGTACTGATGCTTCTTAGAGTTTTTGGTAACTATAAATTCGCATAACTTTTAATTGAGTAAACCCATTGCGATGAAAAGAAGACTAAATGTTTCTATGCAAAGTCCATCAAAATCCGTTCAGTAGTTTTTACGTGATGCGTGCACAAACCAACAGACAAACATATAAACAGACAAACATTTCAAATATTATCTTAATTTGTTCTATTACTTATTCTTAGACCTCGCGTTTTGGCAATTCTTATTAGCCGAGTATTATACCTCTTTGAATTTTTGAAAACTATCAATTCGTATAACTTTCGATTGAGTAAGCCGATTGCGATGAAATAAAAGACTAAACGGTACTCCAAATTAAGCTCTATATTTTGATGGAAACTTCATCGGAATTGGTTCAGTAGTTTTTTCGTAATGCCTGCCCAAACTAACAGACACACAGTCAAAAAATTCAAAAATTATCGTGTTTTATGCAACGATCTCTATGTACTAGATGGAGCGTTCCAAACAATCGCCTTGTTCCAACTCCGGGAGCCGCAACAAAAACTTGTGAAAAACTACGCAGAAAATTTAATTATTACTAAATATTGACGCTACGGGTAAATAGCAACAATATTTAATAAATAATTAAATGTTCTGCGTAGTTTTTCACAGGTTCCAAAGTGAATGTGAACGAGTTGTGGCTACTTGCGTGGAACAGAGCGATTGTTTGGAACGCTCCATCTAGTAGTACATAGAGATCGTTGGTTTTATGCAATTATTCTCAATGTACAGACACGAGGAGTTTATTTTTTTTATTTATTAGAGAGTGAAAATATTACAAGTAATGTGTAGTGAATTCTTACTTCTAATGCAGTTCTCATTTCAACAGTTGATTTTATATTGGCCGGCTGCGAACAAAATACCATCATCATCATCAAGATGTAAAAAGTTCAATGTAAAATTATCCTTATTCTTATACAGGTAGAGAATATAACGGGCGAAGGACGGGTCGGACCGCGGTCGCTCGTCGAAATATTCTCTACTGATATAAAATAACGATTATTTTGTATTGAACTTTTTGCAATTGCCCCTTCACTTGCCTAATGTGGATAGAACTTAAACCCCATGCTAGACTAAATAGGCCTCTCCTAAAATAGGAACTGGGTGGTTTATGCTGTGATCTAAGTATATAATGTTGCCTATAGAGCAACACTAGAGTGCTAGAGCGGAGTCGCCATAAGTACTTGGCTGCTACACCCAACGCGCGAGCATAGTCAATCGAGAGAGGGATAACATCAAGAAAGCTATCCGGCAGCGTACATATCAGCCATTAGACGTCCACTGCTGGACATGGGCCTTCCCCGATGAAAGCCACCGCACCAGGTCCTATGCGTCATCTGTGCGAGACCTAGTACTGCGATGGCCAACACGTCTGCCCAGCGTGGCCATTATAGACAAAATCCCCCTCCTATCCGGTAGCTGCTTGCTGCAAAATGAATATTTATCAATAAAAAATATTAATTACTATTTAATATTTAATAATTTATGGATTACATTTAGTATATTTTAGTTTGTATTTATTATGTAAGTATAGTATATAACCAATTTTCTTATATAAATTTTTTTGCGCCTACCACTCATTATCTGCTTGACCTAAAGGTCAACTGGAAGAGAATGCCATATTGGCATTATGTTCGCCTTTTGTACTTACTGTGCAATAAAGTTTTTAAATAAAAAAAAAATCGGCTACATCCTAACACTACCTACAAGGGCCGCTGCCCTATTTTTAACGAGGCCACTTGAGAGAAGATACTGACTTAAAGAAGTTCTCACCACTTCGTTGATGATGATTCCAGATGACGTCGGACTCTGAAATTAGTCAAATAGAGTTACCTGAGTGCTGTTATGATACGACAGAGGAAAGTTTTGAGGTCATGACAGAAAGGTACCAGACTGGTATTCTAGAATTCTATAAAAATTAGGTAGGTACTACAGTTTCTTCACCAATTGGAGAAACAGAAATCATTATTCAAAATTCCTTCTTTAGACACAGACCAACGATCTCTATGTACTACTAGATGGAGCGTTCCAGACAATCGCTCTGTTCCACGCAAGTAGCCACAACTCTTTCACATTCACTTTGAAACTTGTGCGTAACTGCACAAGTTTCAAAGTGAATGTGAAAGAGTTGTGGCTACTACGCAAACATTTAATTATTTACTAAATATTGACATTATTTAACCGTAGCGTCAATATTTAGTAATAATTAAATGTTAAGCGTAGTAACTGCACAAGTTTTATTGTGAATGTGAAAGAGTTGTGGATACTTGCGTGGAACAGAGCGATGTTTGAAACGCTCCATCTAGTAGTACATAGAGATCGTTGACATAGACGTATATTTATTGACTTTGTTACAGGTTGGTATAATTCATGCATTAATTTAATCAATAAAACAAATCAAATTAATTTAAATAACGTAATTACAGCATTAAGTATAAATTAGTGTATACATGACATAGGTTATACTTTTAACCTGGGCCCCAACCGTACTCATAAAATTCTTTAAGATAAATAAACAAAACTACATAAAATAGTTTTATAAATAAAATAGATTCAAGGAAATAACTCCGTACCGCCTGTTCCTCGAAGCTAACTTGGACCTTTATCGGGTAGAATTCCTGGCAACATGAAAAACAAAACTAAATATTAAACACCAAATTACATTAGTCCACTTCCGGACGTCTTGGGCACGTCTGTCAGTCTATCGGGCTGTCGGCCTGTTGGTCTGTCTGTCGGTCTGTCGGCATGTAGGTTTGACGGTCGGTCTGTCGGTCTTTCTGTTGGTCGGTCTGATGGTCGGTTTGACGGTCGTTCTGGCGATCGGTCTGTTGGTCGGTCTGTTGGTCGGTCGGTCGATCTGTCGGTCGGACTGTCGGTCGGTTGGTCGGTCGGTTTGTCGGTCGGTTTGTTAGTCCGTCTGTTGATCTGTTTGTCGATACATCTGTTGATCGGTCTGTCAGTCGATCTGTCATTCTGTCGATCTGTCGGTCTGTTGGTCCGTCTGTTGGTCTGTCTGTCGGTACGTCTGTTGGTCGGTCTGTGAGTCGATCTGTCGGTCGGTCTGTCGGTCGGTCTATCGGTTGGTCGGTCTGTCGGTCTAGCGGTCTGTCAGTCTGTCGGCCTGTCGAATTTTTTTTACTTGTCATCAATTTTTTATTAATAAATTATGTCTATTATTTTTTTTCTGTCTTTCGGTCTATTACTATCTCCAGGCAGGCAGGTACTTCTTTGTTTAAAGGCTCGGGGTAGCTTTCCAGTGGCCTCACGTAGTAAACACAGGCTCTAACGTTATACTTGGAATCGAACTCCGGGCTCAGCGGGGCGGAGTCGCTGCGGGCGGGCGGCGCGGGGAAGGGCGCGAGCGCGAGGGCGGGCGGGGGCAGAGGCGGCGCGTGGTCCGGGGGCGCGCGGGACGGGCCGCCCGAAGTCTTCCCGGCCAGGGGGCCACGCCATGAGTCCTGCCATATTAGAAGTCGGCTTTAAATAAATGCTTATTCTCGAACTACATACACATGTTACTGTTTCATCGTCAGAGGAAATAAAGACACGTTGATGATGTATAATGAATGAATCATATAAATATAATTAATCATAATCAGGTTATTTTTGTCTCCACTGTAGGAGCACAACCCTCTCTCATCTGCCGGAGACAGACGGAGGATTTGGGCTACACTCCCCGCGCTGGCCAGACGGGTTGGAGAGTTTTATAATGTTATTCCCTTAGTCGCCTTGTACGACCTCCACGGGAAGAGTTGGAGTGGTCCTATTCTACTCAACCTTAAATTTTATGTATCAACCTTTGAATTTTTCAGATATTTTATTTTATCTATTTTCACAAAATCCACAGCGCTTAATAAACAGTATCATTCTAATTTATAGTTCTTACTACCAATTACGGATTTATGGATTTATATTTATTAGTCAGGGAATAATCGGTTGGTGACACCTTTTTACCCACGACGGAACGGAGACGGTGTATGCGTTTGGGGTGAGAGCCAGTTTGTTTGTTTGTGCAAACCAATGTTTCCATTTATCTCCAAAACTACTAATCAGATTTTGATGCGGTTTTCAGTGATGGGTTCGGGTTTGATTGGTGCATGTTCTTAGATAGGTGTTACGGCGACAACTCACCAGGGGGCGCTGCAGTAAACATTTGTTTGTGCAAAACCAATCCGATTTTGATGCGGTTTTCAGTAATGGGTTTGTGGTTGATTAGTGAGGGTTCTTAAACAGGTGTTAACTTCTCTTTCCTTTAACGACTATTATAGAGCTGCGGCTCATGTGTAAAATGAAACGTACCGTAGCCGACTCCCGGCGGTATGAAAACCTACGCTCCTGTTTAGGTAGACTCCTGTTCTCCATGCCATCCTGCAACAAACGTGTTACAAATTTTATGTAAGGCACAGACTCAAATAATCCCACTTTATTTGTATATGCAACGATCTCTATGTATTACTAGAAGGAGCGTTCCATCAATCGCTCTGTTCCACGCAAGTGGCCACAACTCTTTAACATTCACTTTGAAACTTGTGCAGTTATTACTCAGAACATTTAATTATTTACTAAATATTGACATTATTTAACCGTAGCGTCAATATTTAGTAATAATTAAATGTTTTGAGTAGTAACTGCACAAGTTTCATTGCGAATGTGAAAGAGTTGTAGCTACTTGCGTGGAACAGAGCGATTGTTTGGAACGCTCCTTCTAGTAGTACATAGAGATCGTTGTATATATGTAAACGCTTTATTGTACCAAAAATCACCATAATAATAAAATAGGAATTAAACTGTGTATAAAGGCGAACTTATCCCACTTAGGGATCTCTTACAGTGATCTGATCTCTTCTTCTTCTTCTTCTTATGATTTGTCATCATTGTATCAGCCCTTAGACGTCCACTGTTGGCCATACACGCCCCCACACCCGGTCCTCCGCCCTCCGCATCCAGCCGTTTCCGCCTACCTCCTTCAGGTCGTCGGTCCATCTGACGGTGCGGCGTCCATCCTGCGCGTGCCGATCCGCGATCTCCACTCCAGAACTCGTCTTCCCCAACAGCCGTCGGTTCTGCGACAGATGTGGCCCGCCCACTGTCACTTCAGCTCGCTAATCCTTTGGGCCATGTCGGTCACTTTATTTGTGTCGTCTTATAATTGCTGGTTTTCGAGCTTTCATCAGCCTGCAAGAGTCCACTGTTGGACATAGGCCACTCCCAAAGCGTTCCACTGAACCCTCCTCTCGGCTCTTCTCATCCAGCCACTGCCAGCCGCCTTACGCAGATCGTCGCTCCATCTAGCCAGGGGGCGTCCCACACTACGCTTGCCCAGTCGCGGTCTCCACTCGAGAACTCGTTTACCCCAGCGGTAATCGGTTCTCCGACAGGTGTGGCCAGCCCACAGCCACTTCAACATACTAACTGTTTGAGCCATGTCGAAGACTTTAGTTCTCTGGCGGATCACCTCATTCCGGATCCTGTCTCTTAGAGAAACTCCGAGCATAGCTCTTTCCATAGCCCGCTGAGCGATATGGATTTTGATGATTTTAAGACTAGACAAGAGTTTATTGTTTACTAGCACTTAAGTTGAAAAGAAAGTTTGGATATTTGGATGTTTGTTAATCGCGCTTCAACCACTGGACGGATCGTGATGAAACTTGGCACACATATAGGTTAGGTCCTGGAATAGTTTTTATCCGGAAAAAACATCTCATTCCTACGGGAAATACATAATAGTTGACACGCGGGCGAAGTCGCGGGCAACAGCTAGTTTATAATATTATAGTGGGATTGAACAAGTTTTCTCAAGGACGGGAGGCAACCTTCTGTATTTATGTTACTATTCTGTACTCCAGGCAAAGATTGACTGGTAAAACGTAGGTACCTTGACAGGAGTTTCGCGTTGAAATTAATAAAAATAAACTTGATTTACCAGGGTTAAGACTAAGTAAGGTCAGCAAATCGTTCACGGGGCAATGTATACGTTTCCACAACAAACTACCAGAGGAAATCTTAAATATGACGGACAGAAAGTTTAAGATTCACATTAAAAACAACTTTGTAAGAAAGCCTATTATAAAATAAACGATTATTTGAATGACAAAGATGCCTGGTACTAATGTTAATTCAGCTTCGCAAAATCTTTATTAATTGTATGCAAACTTGATTTTTAAAAGATGTGTTGCGTGAAGTTTGTTGCGCCGTTTCTTCTCCACAGCGCTAACACCTAGGAAGCGGTAGTCGATAAAAAAAAATGACGTGTATAAATATACCAAGTGTACTCATGTGCAATAAATGATTTTGACTTTGACCACTCACATGTTGCCTGGAGACATAGCCCGGCATGAGGCTGCCGTCGTCGGAGTATCTGATGGTGCGCTTCGGGGCGGGGATGATGTCCAGGTCGCCCGACAGCCGCGCGTCGTCCTGGTCGTCCTCGCTGACCTGCGCCATGATGGGCCCCCCCGCGGCCGGCGGGCCGCTGCAGCTGTGCGACCGCCCGCCGCCACCGCCGCCGGGACCGACCGCTGCCAAGCTTGCAGACTATAGGCGATATTATATCTAGTTTCAGTCAATACATACTGCCGTCCTAACTAATAAATAAATATCTCAGACATTCACACCAATTATCCAGTCCCAAACTAGGCAGAGCCTGCGGTATGGTTACTAGATAATGGATAGACATACTTAAATAAATATACACGGTGCTACTTTGCATTCTTGCCATATTCACAGAGCTAATAGTAGAGAACATTACCTATTATTTTAGATAAACTAGAGACTCTCATAAATAAAGCACCCTAAGTTTTTAGTAAACTTTGTTTTGCAGTACACATAGGAATAAACCAATTTTTTCTCGCACGTTCAACAGGCGCAATAGGAATAAACCAATGTGGGCGTGGCCAGGCCTGGCGTGTAAATGAATTGATTTCAGATTTTCCTTCCTACTTTACCGCCAACAATGCCTAATTTAATATCATTACATTGTTGTCCATTTCTTTGCAAAGTAATAAATTAGGTATTTTTGGCGTACCTAGTTAAAAAGCTAAAATCATCTAATAAGATTTAAAAATTATAATTTTTAATTTGTAAATGTACAATTAATTGGTTATTTACAAGTTCCTACTTACAAAATTTACGTGCTGAGAAGCAATTGTTCAAAATGTCCTCCGTTTTGATGAAGGCACAGTCTAGCACGGCGAAGCGAATTTCGCTTTAGTTTTCGCAACACATAAACGTTTTGTTTCACTGTTTCGAACGCTGGAACAAACCTTTCGCGTAACACATTTACACTGTCTATCTACTCTGAGTATACCAAGCGTTTCACGTCACTCCAAAAATAATAGTCCATCGGAGGAATAGTCCGGAAACCGTGGTGGATGAAATAAGAGCCCAGTAAATTCCCGTCGATTGAGACTAAAGCGGTGTTGAAACGAGTCTCGCTTAATTTTTCGAGGATTGTGATCACGATGAGTCCACCAGTGCTCATTATGGATATTAAAAATTCCAACTCTCGTAAACCGGCTTTCGTCAGTCCACAAGATGTTGACATGTCGGTTGTCCAGTAGCCAGCGACAAAATGTACTCCGTGAGGCGTTATCTTGAGGGAGCAGATCTTGGACTTTCCGAAAGTGAAACGGACGTTGTTATTCACTTTTCAAAAGTTTCCACACTGTCTTGTGGCTCACACCGAAGTAACGGCCTGCTTCCCGGGTACTGGCACGGGGCTCTCTTTCAAGGTACTCGAGAATTGACTCTTGCAATTCGACTGAGAGTCCTACGCTGCCTCGAGCTTGAGCGTGGAACCGGCGATGGTCTCTAAGTCTCTGCGTGACATGCTCTCTAAGTCTCTGCAAGCATCACCTGACGGGTCGGCCTCGGTTGGTTAGGAAACATTTCCACAAACATTTCTACGGCTTGTCGCAAACTGTTGCCACTTATTGCGTCCAAGCGCACCATTTCTACTAATTAAATATTTGAATACGCTTCAGTCATTTTTACAACAATATTTTTGAGAATAATGACAGCAGTTGACAATCAAATAATATCATTGAATAAAGAGACAAGATTAGCATAAAGAGTCTATGTCATGTCGTGATCTTACGAATGATAAAAGTGATGTGCATGCATTACGATAATTAGTGGTGTGCTTAACAGATTGTCGATAAAATAAAATAATCCAAACCAAAAAAAAAAATTAACGTCATGATTTTTTTTATTGATTTGTGTTTAGTATCAGTAATATAGTTACCTCTGTAAATATGGCAAGAATGCAAAGTAACATCCTGTATAAACAACCAAGACTTGGGTACAAACATTCATATTCATCATACGAACATTTGCCCCTAGCGGGATTCGAACCCGCAACCTCCGGCGGGCAGTCCGAGAGCTACCCGTTCCGCCACGGAGGTCGTAATCAAAACAACCGTAACAGCAAAAAGCAATATGTGGATATTGCTACCATTTAAGCCAGAAACAAAGAAAATGAATGCGTGCTCTGATTTTTTGTATTGTTCGATTTAGTATGAGGCATTGTACCGCCGCGGGAAGCGGGATTTTATATGAAGTGTACCGCTAGCGGCACGCCTCCGCCACGCATTCTCCATCTGTGTTTTTTTTCGGGCTAATAATATATTGTATAATATGACGCCGTGTGGTTTCCGGTAGAGTAGAATAGGACCACTCCAACTCTTCCCGTGGATGTCGTACAAGGCGACTAAGGGAATACATTATAAAACATCAATCAGGCCTCCCCAACCCGTCTGGCCAGCGCCGGGAGTGTAGGCCAAATCCTCCGTCTGTCTCCGGCAGATGAGAGAGGGTTGTGCTCCTGCAGTGGAGACAAAAATAATCTGATGATGATGATGATAATAGGAGGATTAATGAGAAACTGAACAAGATTCCTCAGGGAGTGTGTCTTGTGTATTTATAACTGCGCCTCGTGTAAAAGGTTAAACGTTACGCAACACTGGTAGTCGGACGCGATTCGCCGAAGTGCCCCGGCGACCGGGGCCGCGCCGCAGATGTATATTTTTGTATTCAAAGTACGGAACGGTCAAGTAAGTGTATTGTCAAAGTGTGTTAGTAAACATGTTCCCTTGGCACCTTGGCGATGGCGCGGTTGATGTGCGGCAGCACGCGCGCCTCGGCCCGCAGCAGGCACCACGCGTCCAGCACGCCCAGCGCGCGCGCGCCGCCCCCCGCCCCCGCCCCCGCCCCCGCCCCGCCGCGCATGCGCGGGCCGCACACCTGACATCACATGCCCACCGTAAGTATCATCGTCAACAAATGGTCCTTTTATAGAAATATTAATTTGAGTTATTGTAAACTGCAAAGGTTGCCTAGAAAAAAATCGCTCACTCAGATGTAAGTAATCAAATCAAATCATTTATTAATTCAGACGATAGTCCATAAAATGTTGTTATCAATAAAATTTAAGTCTATGTTAGTAAGTGGACAATAAAATAAAATTAAATTAAAATTTGTTTTGTTTGTGAAGGTGGATAGTCACCCAGTGCCTGAGTATTGGACTATCCACCTTCTCCCGTATAGTGGCCAGGAAGCTGTTAGTGCTGCCCCGCACGCGGCGCATCAGGGAGGCAATTCTGTTGCGCAGGATGGCGTGGAATCCATCCACACGCGCCTCGGCGAACATACCCGACGCGCTACAGTAACGTGGCAGCCCCAACAGCATTCTGAACCCATTATTATACTGAACACGCAGGGCATTGACGGCTCGCTGCGTATATCTGACTCACAGGCTGCACGTGTAGAAAGACTGGCAGTATGCCCTAAATAATGTTAACTTAACTTGTTTCGTACAACGTGCAAATCTGCGAGCCACCATATTACATCTCACCGCCACTTGTTATTGTAATTGGACTGAACTGAAGAAGCCTCAAGCGATCAAATAAGGGTAGCAGGCAGTGAACAATGCATAAGGAGAGAATACTATGTATATGACGCAGGCCGATCATAGAATCAGGCAGATCATGGCGCATCATGTAATGGCGCCAGATCACGATGTGCCTAGGCGCATCATGATGTGCCTAATTCTAAGATCGGCCTGCGACATATATATTACTAAGTAAAGCACCCCACCCCGCCAGTTCAACATCGCCTGAGAAATAGAGCACAGCTGCCAGTAGGAGTTGACGCTGTCAGTTATAAAGAGAAGCACTTATGTTGCTGACGTATAACGTTGCCCCTCTCTCGGTCACCTATGTTCGTGCGCTGGGTGCAATAGCTTTACCATAATTTCCGCACACACACGCGTGTGTATGGACACATGCGTGGGTTCGCCTGTAGCAGTTATAAGACTCACCATCGCCAGCGACATGTGCGCGCGCCGGTTGGTATGTAGCAGGGCCTCGCGCAGCGGCACCGAGCACGCCGCCAGCGGCTCCCACGGCTGGCTCGCCTCGCACATGCATATGGGCATCTCCCCCTGGGCCATATGGGGAGTCCATAAATATGACAGTCACATTGACACATTGTCATATTGTCATATTGTCACATTGTCATATTGTCACATTGTCATATTGTCACATTACATTGTCATATTGTCACATTGTCACCTTGTAACATTGTCAAATTGTCACATTGTCACATTGTCATATTGTCATCGAGACATCGACACACTGACACATTGTCACATATATCACAGAACTGACGGCCGTTGAAGCAGACGAGTCCTGAGGTAGAGACCGCTAGGTGGCATGCCAGATGGACTGACAACTTGGGGAAGGAAAGCGACTGGATGCGGAGCGTGTGGGTTGTGGCGTTCATTGAGGAAGGCCTGTCATGCCAATAGGAGTACATACTTGCTTGAGATAGTCGAGGAAGTGGTCCGTGAGCCGCACGTCGTACTCCGTGGAGAAGTCGAAGTGCACGACGCGCGCGGCGCGCATGCGCGTCGACGCCGCGCTCTGGTCGTAGAACTTCCACGTCAGCACCAGCGGCATGTCGCGGCAGTTGATAACCGCCTGGCGTCAGCGGCGCACACAGACAGACATACAGAAATGTTATGAACGGAACTTACCTACCGACGGGAGGATTCTAGTGCAAATTCTAGAGACAGAGATCATTTCTCTGCTCTGCTGCTCCCGTTCAAATTCCCCCTCCCCGTTCCTTTACATTTCCATGCCCCTCCGCTCTTTCCCTCTTGCTCACGTGCCAAATGTAGTTTTAGAAAACTAGTAGATTTTACGTAAAGTGTGTACAAACAAACCGACAAAAATCCAGAAATAATCTTAATATATTCCGTTATTAATCGTTCATCCCCCATTTTTTTGGTTAAATACTTAGTGTAGAAAAATTATTTATATTAATTAGAATAATTATGCCGTGTGGTTCCCGTACGTATACCCCTATCTAGTGCGCACACTGGGCCAACAAATCGTCATAGTGTGCGCACTTGCATACATCTTTATACTGTTTAAGAGCCTGACTAAATTATCGGCCGATATAAAGTTTGCAGTCTGCGGGGACTCTAACAAAATGGCGCTGACTCAGCATAATGCTACGCGAACTGCGGCGCTGGTAGTCTGTCAGCACCAGTTTAGGCGAATCAGTACCTCGTCTGAGAGCACGATGGTGCCGATGTGCAGAGTGAATATGCACTTGGGCGTGAACGTGTCGCCGATGCGCGGCTTGCCGTCCGACTTGTGCAGCGCGATGGGGCCGCTCGGGCTCGGGCCGAGCGCCGCCATCGTGGCCGCGTCCTTGCTCTCCCGGCACTGCGACTGGGGAATATACAGTTGGTGCTGGGAAACAAATACTTGGTGCTGGGAAATAAAAAGTTGGTGCTAGGAAATAAAAAGTTGGTGCTAGGAAATAAAAATTTGGTGCTAGGAAATAAAAAGTTGGTGTTGTGAAACCAATAGTTGGTACTCAGAAACATATATCTGGTGCTGGGGAACAAACAGTTGCTGCTGGGAAATAAAATTTAGTGCTAGGAAACAAACAGTTGGTGCTGAGAAACCATCAGTTGGTGCTGGTAAACAAACAATTGGTGCTGGGAAATAAAATTTAGTGCTAGGAAACAAACAGTTGGCGCTGAGAAACAATCAGTTGGTGCTGGGAAACAAACAGTTGATGCTGGGAAATAAAAATTTAGTGGGAAACAAACAGTTGGTACTCAGAAACATACAGCTGGTGCTGGAAAACAAACAATTGGTGCTGGGAAATAAAAATTTTGTGCTGGGAAACAAACAGTTGGTGCTGTGAAATAAAAATTTAGTGCTGGGAAACAGCCAGTTGATGATGCTGGGAAATAAAAATTTAGTGCTGGGAAACAAACAGTTGGTACTCAGAAACATACAGCTGGTGCTGGGGAACAAACAATTGGTGCTGGGAAACAAAATTGATGCTGGGAAACAAATAGTTGGTTCTCAGAAACAAACAGCTGGTGCTGGGAACCAAACTGTTTGTGCTGGGAAACAAACTTACGTATGTAGATTTTTGATTCGGATGTGTCATAACAGTTACTTCTTCAATTGTATAAACTGTATTATAAACTCTTTTTGACACAGCTGAATGGTATTATGTTATTTTAATTTCACTTTCAAGAGTTTCAAGTCCACTGGGGTTTACGGGTCTAAACAGGAATCCCCATTCAGTTAGCTTGTCTTGAGCAATGGGCAAAATGGAGTCAATAGGTATTTCGGTGATAAATCGACATGACCAGGGACCTCTCAACATGATAGGCCTTATCTTCCAAATTGCGTCACCAATTATCAACAGCTGGTGGACAAAGGTCCATCAATGAACCAGCTTCGTGACGTCCATCCCCAAACGTCTACTCCCCGAAATGTGCTCGTTCTAAAATGTTCATTTTCAGAAACTTTCAAACCTCAAAACCAGAAAATTTTGTGACCGTATTTTATTATTCATCTTTCATAGTTCCAAAATCTAGACAGTAATTTATGTCAGCCGTCCATAATAGACGTATAGACGTCCACTGCTGGACATAGGCCTTTCCCAATGAACGCCACCACACTGTTACCACAGAATAGACAATTACTGACATACAAAAGTAGCACTCTATTGATCTTCACGAAAGCCGCATTTTTAATAGCCTACTAAATTATCATCATCATGTCAGCCCCTAGAAATCCACTGCTGGACATAGGCCTTTCCCAATGAACGCCACCACACCCGGTCCTCCGCATCCAGCCGCTACCGGCCACATTCTTCAGGTCGTCGGTCCATCTGAAAGAGTAATTAACGAACCAAAAAAAAAAAAAATATAGGAGCTAGGAATAGAACTACGAATGAAACATTACTTAGAAAAAGATTTTTTTATTGCATACGATATACATTAGTTGAATACAAAATATTAAGTCTTTCGTTACTTAGATACGAAATGTTGTCTGGAAGAAATCGTTTAAAGCGATAATATTGCCTAAATTGTACACTTAACACGTGGGCTGAAAAGTCCCGGGCCTAACACATAGATGGTGCTAGGTTTATTGCATTCACCTCTTTTTCAGTTAGTACTAACCTTCAAAAGACAGCTGTAAAAATTTCATGATATTCTATTCATTATCATCATCATCATCAGCCTAAATACGTCCACGCGGGAGTTCGCGTAGCGTGCTGCAGCATTATGCTGAGTTAGCGCCATTTTATTGCTGCGACACATAGGTACCCTGATTACATTTTAATTGTAATTTATTAATTTCTGTTCTGTTTATTTCTCATGTATGTGTGTGTCGTATGAATAAATGACCTATTCTATTCACTGCTGGACATAGGGCTCCCCAATAGAATACCACTTTTGGTAAGTTGTCCATTGTGGTTTATTCATTAGCTTGTGAGTTATTGTGCTAAGAATGACGCTACTTTTGTTATTTTCAAAACAAGGGATCAAAAACAGCTTTGTGTTTTAATTTTACACTGCTTCTTGATGGGGAAAAATACCGTTCAAGCGAAGCAATGGCTTGAAGTGTTATGGGGACTCCGCTCCATCAGAAACAACAACAAAATTTTGGTTTGCTGACTTCAAAAATGGTCGGAGAGACACCGATGATGCAGAACGCAGTGGACGTCCAAATGAGGCGGTAACACCAGAAAACATCAAAAAAATCCACAAAATCGTTTTGAATGATCGAGAAGTGAAGTAGCGTGAGTTAGCTGACATCGTGAAGATAAGGTCGAAAAGAAAAGGTATAAACTTTGAGGTGCCTTATGAGGTGCGAAATTTTTTTTTTAACGTGACCTATAGATGCCGTAGCGTTCTCTTCCGATGCAAAACATCATGTTAATCCTCGCAGGAGATCCACTACACATGCACACTTGTACCAGAGGTACTAAATATTACTACGTATACAAGCGCCACTCGCCTCCTAGCCACAGTACTATTGGCAATAAGGCATTACTAGGCCTCGCCGCTCGCCAGTTACACATATAAGAGTGGTTACACTTAGAATTTGTAATATAACATATTAAAATGTTACGAGCGCCTACATTTAGAATGTGTAATCTAATATAACAACATGTAACAAGCGCCTACATTTATAATTTGTAATGTAACATATCAAAATATTACGAGCCTATACACTTACGATGTGTTATGTAATATCGTCGCTGTAAAGGCAAAATTGGTGAAACGCCAATAAAAAAAAATTGTTTTGTCAAAATCGGATGTTTAGATAAAATGATATATTATTTTTTTAAATTCTCTAATGTAAAATCATATTTTGGCGCTTTAACAATTCTGCCTTTCCAGCGACGATATATCAACAACCAATTACAGGCGTCTATACTTAGAATTGCTAATGTAACATATCAGAAAGTAAAGAGAGCCTACAATTAGAATATGTTAAGTAATGTAACGTATCAAAATGTTACGAGCGTCTACACTTAAAATATGTAATATAGAATATCAAAATGTTACGAGCGTCTACACTTAGAATATTTATTTATTTATTTAACAATTTATTGCACACACAACAACAACAAAAAAATAACATAAACAAATGGTAATACTTATCTCTTTAAGAGACTTCTGCCAGCCTACCAGCGATAGAGAATACTTCATGAAAGGGCAGACATGCGTGTACATACATAACAAACGATACTAAATAAATATATCATCGACACATACTTCTACGATACCTTAAACTTGGATAGAATAGAAATAGGAAGCTTCCACTCACGAGCGCGTATACTAGAAAAGTAGAGAAGGGTGGTAGGTCACCTCACGTCGCCGATGGCTATGCAGCAGCAGCTGGCGACAGCGCGCCAGCTCCTCGCCGATGGCCTGCAGAGCCTGCTCCATCTTCTCCGAGGACCCAGCACCACCGCCCGGGCCGCCGTCACTGTTATAAACAAAACTAGGTTAATTTAAGGTAAAGGTAAGTAGCTGAGATTTGCCGCCTAATGTAGAGTATATTTTCCATACTTACGTATTTTCATCTGGAGGTTTATTTTTAGTCTGCATCTCAGTGTCGCATGTTCTTCTTGCTGTAAAGATAATATTTTTCAGTTAATATACTTCTTATAAGCCGTGTGGCTTCCGGTAGAGTAGAATAGGACCACTCCTGGTCACTTCAACGATCTCTATGTACTACTAGATGGAGCGTTCCAAACAATCGCTCTGTTCCACGCAAGTAGCCACAACTCTTTCACATTCACTATGAAACTTTTGCAGTTACTACTCAGAACATTTAATTATTTAAACTCTTCCCGTGGATGTCGTACAAGGCCACTAAGGGAATACATTATAAAACATCAGTCAGGTCTTCCCAACCCGTCTGGCCAGCGCGTGGAGTGTAGGCCAAATCCTCCGTCTGTCTCCGGCAGATGAGAGAGGGTTGTGCTCCTGCAGTGGAGACAAAAATAACCTGATGATGATGATGCTGACACTTCTTATGTAATTCCAAATTCGGATTTCCACTACAAGTAACTTACAGCTAGTAACTTAAAGTCTTGGAACGGGTCAGTTTTTAGAAAAAATTAAAACAAATGAATTAGGCTGTAGTGAGAATACACATTTTGGTCAATAATTAACACGTTAAATGTTTTAATTCTTTTTGTCCAATATAAGTTCGCCCTAGCCGACAGATGGACCGACGACCTGAGGAAGGTGGCCGGAAGCGGGCGGAGGACGGGGTGTGGTGGCGTTCATTTCGGAAAGTCTATGCCCAACAGTGGACTAAGTAGTGACATGATAATGATGATGAATATACGTCCGATTGTATATAACTTTTCTATTTATATTGATCAACTAGCTGTGCCCGCAACTCCGCTCGCGTGAACTACAGAATCCGCTCCCACTCCCGCTTCCGCTCCCGCTCCCGCTCCCGCTCCCACTACCGCTCTGATCCCGCTTCCATCAGTAGAAAAAAAAAGAATATCCGTTCAGTAGTTTTTAAGTGATGCGTGCACAAACTCACAGACAAACAGATAAACAGACAAAAATTCCAAAAATAATTGAAATGTGTTCTATTACTTATCCTTAGACCCCTGATTTTTTTTTGCAAATATCTTCAATGTACAGACACGCGATGTTTACGACTTTATTTATTAGATGATTTCCTCACCTCCCCCCTGCGCGGGCAGCTCCCCCTCGCTGAGCGACCCGTTGCCGCCCGTCACGGTGCCAGAGTCCGTACACGTGCTCGGTTTCTTCTCGCCGGGAGACAGGGGCCAGCTGTGCGCTGGGACCGAGGACCAACCAATAATAAGATCGAGTTGGAATACAAGCTTAATTACTATACAGTGAGGTCTTAAAATACGAGATCATACTTCAGATTGCACTGCTCAGCATAAAAAAATTAAAACTTTTTAAATTAATTGCAAAAGGTTAAGTTTAAGTAGGAATAATGCGATACCATACGACTTTTATGCCGTGTGATTTCCGGTAGAGTAGAATAGGACAACTCCAACTCTTCCCGTGGATGTCGTTCAAGGCGACTAAGGGAATAAATACATTATAAAACATCAACCAGGCCTCCCCAACCCGTCTGGCCAGCGCGGGGTGTGTCGGCCAAATCCTCCGTCTGTTTCCGGCAGATGAGAGAGGGTGGTGCTCCTGTAGTGGAGACAAAAATAACCTGATGATGAAAGTTTAAGTAAAGGAATGACGTGTGATACCCGGCTTAGAATAGGGCCACCCCAAATATTCCCGTGGGTGTCGTTAAGGCGACTGGGATTGCACCAGAGATGGGCAGCAGTGTTCTCCTGTGTACATTAAGATCATTACTGCGATCACCAATCCGTCTGCCAAGCGTGGTGTAGCCCACTAAAAGAGGCATTCTATTGGGGAGATTTATGTTCAGTAGTGGACGTGGATGAAGTTGAAGTAAAACATCAACCCAAAGTAAGCCTTATCGGTTTTACGCTCATTTCTTTGCCCACGTTGCTACGATATGCATTTGTGTCATATTCTACTTTAAGTCATTTACAGCAGAGCTTTCTCAAAAATACGTTGATTAAAGTCAAGAATAAATTCAAATTAACTTACGTCCTTTCTCTGTGGTCATCGAAGAAACGTCATAGTCCGTGTTTTCTGACGACGTTCCCTTGGAACACTGTACTACTTCCGCCGAGCCCCTGATCACGTACGTCCGTGGGACACTGTAGGTCGCAGAGCGCGGTTCAAATTGCTGTGTAGTTTGATCGATTTGCGGATCGTCTCCACAAGATTCGAAAGATTGAATCGATTCGTCGATTTTTCCTTGGTGAGGGGGAACTTCACTCTGATAAGTCTGGATAACCTGTTCTCGGGTCGCTTTCTTACAAACTTGTGAAGAAAGTGTTGGATCGGTCTGAAGCTTTCGCTCTGGTCGAGATGTTTGAGGCTGTAATTGATTGTCGTCTGACAGCCGGTCTCGTCGTGACGTTCGAGGCTGAGAAGCATCATCTATTTGATCGTCCTGAGATCTTCGGTCTCGACGAGACATTCGGGGAAGAGAAGCATCATCTAGTTGGTCTTCCGGAGATCTCCGGTCTCGTCGTGACTTTCGGGGCTGAGAAGCATCGTCATGTGATCTTCGGATTCGTAGAGACGTTCGGGGAAGAGAAGCATCCTCTATTTGATCTTCCTGAGATCTTCGATCTCGACCAGACGTTGGCTGCGGGGCATCGTCCAGTGACCTAGGGTTTCGAAGAGAAACGTCTACTTGATCTTCCTGAAATTTACTCTCTCGACGAGACGTTCGGGGAAGAGAAGTATCGTTTATTCGTCCGTCCAGTAACCTTCGATCTCTACAACAATCTTCTCTGTGAGACTCTTGGGACATACGGTCTCGCGGGGACATTTGAGACGCGGAAACAATGTCTTTTTCACCGTCCCTGGTTCGACTAGGAAGCACTGGAGGCTGGTATTCATAGATTAATTTATTGTCTTGGGACCTTCGTTGGACTGATCGAAAGGGCTGCTGAGGAGTTTGTGTATCGGTCTCTGGAGGGCAGACCAGGGACTGAGAAGACTTGATCATTTGACTCGCGTGATACTGTTGATATGTGGAAGGTATTTTAGGCTCATCAATGCATGTGGAAGACTCAACTTTCTGACCAGTTTTTGGTTGACCTCGTGTTTGTGAGTGAAAAGGATAAACCTGAGGTTTCTGATCGTTAGTTCCTCGGTCAGCTTGAATTTTATCAGGCTGTGGGTCATCTTCAGACTCTGCTTGTGTTCCTGTAACGTAGGCGTTTACGTTTAATACGATCTTATATAATTTTTTTATTAAAGTCTTTAATCTTGAATATTATAGGAAATATGTTAATCATGTTTCGTTTAATAAATTTAAATAAGAGAAAAAATGTTTAAACAGGAAAAAAGGGTAGGAACTGGGTAGAATTGGTAATCACTACTTTCCCTTCAATAGTCCAAATAAACATGAAGTTATAACGGTTACCTGGAAGATATCGCTAAAAGCGACAACGCTTTTAGCGATATCTTCCAGGTAACCGTTATAACTTCATGTTTATTTGGACTTTTTGAGTTGTCTCCGCCATTGCACTATCTTCATAATTGTATGTTAATTATCATTTATTCTTTTAATTTTAAATTCCTTTGATAATAAAGAAATTAAAATGACTTCTAAACATGTCACCACAGATATGAAACTTGATATTCGCATAGAGTTTATGTAAGCCCAAAAAAAATTGATTACTAGCAACAGCGTAGCCATGATCGAGTGATTGATTGAGTATCCTACAAAATAATATACTCCAATAAAACCGCCACATACAATGCTATCTGACAGGATATACAACAAATTACCAACTTGAAATCGCTCAGTGATACATTTGGTGGCAGTCTGCAGAATATAAAGCACGTCACATGGGGTAGGTGTATGGAGGGGAGGTACTGGGGTAGGTAGGTACTCGGTGGGTTGGTTACCGGGAGCCAGGACGGGGTGCGAGGTCCTGCAACACTTGCAGTGCCTGAACTTGCTGCCGCTCGAGCTGGTGGTCCGGAAGCGGAGCGTGCCGCTGCACGACCGGAATACGGACACGTCGCGCCGCGCGGCCTGCGGGCACGTGCACACGTGCGACAGGTGCTCGCACATGTCTGGGGGGAGGGGGGGGGGGGGGGGGGGGTGAGGAACGGGACACATGGGGGCACTGCCTCAGCATTTCGGATATAATATTCGAATGTTTGGAGTCTATTATCATAGACGAATATAAACGCGTTATAATAATATCCGAAATGCTTACGTAGTAAGCCCACAGGAATAAGTAATATAAGCCCGGAAATAACGAAAAATGAGTAGGTACATTAGTATTTTTCCCGAGATATTAAAAACTACGACTTTTTTCGCATTTACGTTTACGATGTAAAGGCTAATTTTTATAAGAAGGCACACATTACATTTGACAGCCCTAAATTTAGTGTTAACTACACCCCATACCATGAAGCAAAATAAATTTTCGTAGTTCACAGTTTCACCTCAAAGTTTTTTCCTTCATGATTTAAATTAATAACAGATGATACTTTAAAATCATCTGTTATCTAATTTAATAACCAATTAGTGTCAATCCTGAACGAAAAAACTTTGTATAATACTGTGTGAAAGGTCTATTTCACACAGTATTATGGAAATATACACATCAATTTTAGTGTTTTCTAATTTGAAAGTTGTGCTTCAGAATCGAGCCCAATATGTACAACTCATTTTACACATTTTGTCCCTTACGCTAATTTCCAGTATCAATATGAGGCATATCTGAGTTGATTCGTTTTGTGTAACCATAGGTTACTATCATCATCATCAGGTTATTTTTGTCTCCACTGCAGGAGCACAACCCTCTCTCATTTGCCGGAGAAAGACTTACTATAATGCTAAGTTACTATAATCTCATTTACCTAACTGATTATCCTCTTTGGTTCCTGTTGCTTGTTCATTCACTGTACTTGTAGGCAACATGGGCGACATATCCTGGGTTGCTGGACCCACCCTTAGTACTTCCGCATCCTTCCTTATATCGGCATCAGCTTCTGATTTGACGTCTGAATAACGAAAATCACTCTTTAAGCTATCCACCTTTTCAACACCTGATTGCAAAGAAACTATTTCGTCGTCGAAATCTGGAATGCTTTTCTCTGTTTCAGCGTCGTCCTTAGTAGCCATAACCTTTGCACGCGTTTGTCTAGTATCTGTGTATGGAAGTAGACCTTTTGTTTTATCCTCTTCAGTAGATTTATCTTTAACTTGCGCTTGTTTAGTAACAACGTCATCGGAGTTCTGCAGGTCTCGTTCATCGCTGGCAATCACATTAGCACTGTCTTGTGTCTGAATAGGATCTGTTTCTTTAGAATCATCTCCAGGCATTCTGTTTGTATCACAGGCTTGACCCTCATTATATTTACTTTGTTCATAGTCTACCGGGACAATGTTATTGTCCTTAAATACAAAGTTTAAGCTATCATCTGTTGCCAATACTTTAACAATTTTAGCACATTTCAGACTATCCCGTTTTTCTTTTTTTTTGCTTTTGATGCTACGTTTAGAACCCGTAGATAAGTTCGACGTGCGTCTAGTTGGAAGGGTTGAATCTTTAAGGTTTACAGGTAGAGGGCCTGGTATTTGATATTTGTTATGTGCATCTTCATTTTTGAGAGACTTTTCCGTTTGAACATCAGTGGTTGACGGTATTTTACTCTCCGATCTGTTAATGGAATAAATAATAAAAATAAACAAATCTAATCTAAAAAATAAAAACGTAAACTTCGCGTCTGTATATTGAAAATATTCGTAAAAAATACATTTGGGGGGTGGAAGATAGGTAATAAAATAGAACTCATTAAGATTTTTGAATTTTTTATCTGTTTGTCTGTTAGTTTATGCACGCATCACGTAAAAACGACTGAATCGATTTTGCTGGACTTTTCACTGAAACATAGGGCCTGATTCGGAGTAACATTGTCTTGAATGGCAGGAAGATACCTCTTATAGAGATGAGTCCACCTTTGTACACTTTTATGTTATACCTTTTTTTGTAAAATGTATGTGCAATAATTAATATATATATAACATTTAGTCTTAATTTCATCGCAAGCGGCTTACAATCAAAAGTTATGGTAATTTGTAGTTCTCAAATACGTTAGTAGGTACGCAATATAACAAAGAAATATAATTATAATATTTGGTGCAATTCAGATTGAGATGAGTTAGGAGCAAGAGTGGGCGTGGGCGTCGGGGTCAGAGTCGGATTGAGAGTAAAATTAAAATTAATTGTGTTGTCCACGCGAGCGGAGCCGCGGGTGCAGCTAGTATTATATATACACACACTTTGTCTTATCCCAAACTAGGATTTTCTCCTGAGCTATGGACATTAAACAAGGATAGAACCATTCACAAATAGAACATCCAGACCGGGACCAACTTCTACAAAGCAGTCTGTGCTTGATGGAAATCGAACCGACGACTTCTGGCATTCGAGTTCAATGACCAAGCCACTAGGAGAACGATGCGGTCCGCACATATATGTTCAGCGTTCCCTCCTACCTCACCGCACCTCACTCCCCTAAGCCCTCGACGTCCCACTGTAAAATGGACCGTATGTCACGCTACATACAAGATATATTCGGAGGCAGCTAGTTCAGACATCATGATATTTGCGTCTTTCCAGCCGCTGTCAACATCTGAGGAGTCCTCGAGGTCTTCTCTATTTTCTGTTCTGCTTTTATCGGGACTCGTGTCTTTGCGGGAACTTTCTTGGTCGATCTGTAAAAGGGGAATTTTGCTTTCTAATACTAATTGAATATAAAGTCAAAGTCAAAGTCATTTATTGCATATGAGTACACTTGGTACATTTATACACGTAATTTTTTTATCGTGTGTTTTCCGGTAGAGTAGAATAGGACCACTCCAACTCTTCCCGTGGATGTCGTACAAGGCGACAAAGGGAATACATTATAAAACATCAATCAGGCCTCCCCAACCCGTCTGGCCAGCGCGGGGAGTGTAGGCCAAATCCTCCGTCTGTCTCCGGCAGATGATACAGGGTTGTGCTCCTGCAATGGAGACAAAAATAACCTGATGATGATGATTTTTTTATCGACTACCGCTTCCTAGGTGGTAGCGCTGTGAAGAAGAAACGGCGCAACAAACTTCACGCAACACATCTTTTAAAAATTAAGTTTGCATACAATTAATAAAGATTTTTAAAGAATTATTATTATGTGTAAGAGGTCGTCCTAGATACGAGGACGTTTATGGACCAATGTCATCAAATTGGTGACATCCTCAAAAAGGCTGTGTTCAGAGTGAGAAGAATAAAAGGAGGTGACTGAAAAGGTTGATGAATGTGAGTGAGGCTAGTGAGGTGTGTCAGGATCGCGCAGTGACAATACATCATCTCTGCCTACCCTTCTGGGATCAAACCGTTATGTATGTATTATGTACCCAATGCCTAACTTACACAGTTACGTTCTATGCCTACCGGACGCCATCACAAATGAGTTTCGTAACAAGTTGCGATGGAAGAAATACTATTCTGTATCTGGAACTGCTTTCGATAGAAGAATTTGGTCTTTTTTTTTTAATTCATGGGATAAGCAAAAGCCAAATAAACTTTTGCCGTGTGGTTCCCGGCTTAGAATTGGGCCACCCCAAATCTTCCCGTGGGTGTCGTCAGGGCGACTAAGATATTGCACCAGGGATGGGCAGCAGCATTCTCCTGTGTATATTAAGATCATTACTGCGATCACCAATCCGTCTGCCAGGCGTGGTGATTATGGCAAATCTCCTAATGGAAAGCCCACCAAAAGTGTCATTCTATTGGGGAAGCTTATGTTCAGCAGTGGACGGACATAGGCTGATGATGAAACAAACTTAGGAAGCGGTTGGATGCGGAGGGCGGAGGACCGGGTGTGGTGACGTTCACTGGGGAAGGTCTATGTCCTATAGAGGACGTCTAACGGCTGATATGAACGAAGATAAATGAATATCAGCTATGAATGCTGTGTGGTTACCGGCGTAGAATAGGGACGGGAAGCGGCGTTCTTCTGTGTATATATTACAGCGATCACCAATCCGCCTGCCAAGCGTGGTGATTATGGCAAATTTCCCAGTGGTCCAAAAGTGGTATTCTATTGGGGAGGATTCTGTTCAGCAGCGGAGGTATTTCGGCTGATGAAGATTTTTTTTATATTAATGGGTTTGCGCTTGACTTCAATCTCACCTGATGGTAAGTGATGATGAGGCCTAAGGCGGAGCGCGCTCACCCAGAAGATGCCTATTCACTCTTCCTTTAAAAAGATCCAAATTGTACTTGTCCGGAAATACCCAAACTGGCAGGGAGTTCCACTCCTTAGCAGTTCGCATTATGAACGAGGAAGCAAAACGCTTCGTGCGAGAGCCAGGTATGTCTACTACATAAGGATGAAGTCCCCCATCACGCCTGGTAGTCCGTAGATGTAGGTAGATGATGAATACCAGCTTCCCCTGGCTCCAGGATAACTTCCTACTCCATTATACTAAGTAATGTGGTTACTTAATAATGTGGCCGGCTACTGAATCAGTTGTAGGCGACACCATTTACAATGGGGGCGGCTACTTATGTAAAAGTGGTATATTTTTATGCTTACGTAAGAAGGAGGGCTACTTATTTTTTTCTCAGTGTACCTTCTTGGCGAGGTGTCCCTCGAGGGTCTTCGCCACCTGGCTGGTAATACTGGCTGCCTTCACCTGCGTCTCTAGCTCGGCCACTTTACTCCTCTCGAGCGCCAGTTGCGTTAGCAGATCGCCTGTAACGTTTTGGATGACCTAACACATTTATTTATTTAAAAATTACAACATTACAGATTTCTTTTAACTGATACAAATATGATTGAAGTGTAAATAAAGACAAATAGCACGAAGTGAGGAAAACAAAGGAGAGGAAAGAAAGAAAAACATTTATTTACTGCCATAATTGGCACACACAAAAGAAAAAAACCAACAAAACAAGAATAAGGAAAAAGAAATAACTACAGAACACAATTTACAAATTTTAACAAATAAAAAATATTATGCGTGTGCCGTGGCAGCAAAAAGGCAAACGACTCAGCATCATCATCAGGTTATTTTTGTCTCCACTGCAGGAGCACAACCCGCTCTCATCTGCCGGAGACAGACGGAGGATTTGGCCTACACTGCCCGCGCTGGCCAGAACGGTTGGGGACTCAGCTTATGCCTACACCAAGCAAGGTGCTAGGCGCTGATAAAGAGGAGGAGGCACGCGCAGGGTGGGACGCCTCGCCGTCAGATGGGCCGACGACCTGAAGAAGGTGGCTGGAAGAGGCTGGATGCGGAGGGCAGTGGACTGGGTGTGGTGGCGATCATTGGGAATGCCTATGTCCAGCAGTGGACGTCTGCAAAAATCCAACAAACACATTTTATGCTATGGCATAGGCATTCCTCTCTCTAGCATTCCCTTGCATTCCGTCATCAGCCGTCCACGAACAAGTCACAGTGCCTCGGCGAGCAGGGAGCTGAACAGCTGTAGTAAAGGTCAGAAATCTTATAAATAAAATCGTAAATATCGCGTGTCTGTACATTGAAGATATATGCAAAAAAAATTGGGGGTCTAAGGATAAGTAATAGAACATATTTCGATCATTTTTGGAATCTATGTCTGTTTGTCTGTGAGTTTGTGCACGCATCACTTAAAAACTACTGCACGGATTTTGATGGACTTTTCAAAGAAACATGGGGCTTAACTTAACTTAACATTTAGTCTTTATTTCATCGCAATCGGTGTACTCAATAAAAAGTTATGAACATTTTTAGTTTTCAAATACATTAGTAGGTAAGGTTAGTATGCAATATATTGCAAATAATAGTATTTCCGTACTATTCAGATTGCGATGAGTTTGGATTACATTTGGAGCTGGTAGTGCGAATAGGAATGGGAGTGGGCGTGGGCGTGGGAAAAGGGGTGTGGTTGTGGGAGCGGGAGCGGGATTGGGAATGGGAGCGGATTCTGGGCACAGCTAGTTCTTAATAACTGTGTAAATGGTAGTAGCATGAACTCTCCCCCTGTCTTCTCTCTACAGGTCTTGCCAGTGTATACTACGTAAGGAAGAGACAGCTCACCTAGCCAGTTTAACGTGGCCCTCAAAGTAAAGCACATCTGGCAGTACGCATTACGGTACTGCCTTCGCCCGCCGGCGCCGAGAAATAAGTAAGAAAAGCATTTATATTGTTGACATTTAACGTTGAGCCTCTCTCGTTCGACTATGCTCGTGCGCTGGGTGGAGCAGCCCTTCAATAGTGTACGGTCAAGCGGGTGCGGCTATAGTAGGTGATTAAATGTGTTCGCTTGTATGTAATGCCGGGGTGTGTACCGCTGTGGGCCTCGGCGTCCCTCAGGCGCGCGGCGGCGGCGCGCGCGTCTCCGTCGCGCCGCTCGCGGCTGAGCGCGCGCGCCGCGCTCTCGCTGCCGAGCCGCACGTTGACGCCGCGCAGCTCGACCACCTCCTCCTCCAGTCGACATATCCGAGACGAGTATTTCTTGTGCTCCTGCAATACGACGAATATTATAAACGCAAAATAATGAGGATGTTTGTTGGTTAATCATGCATTATTTGCATGTTTAAGCAAAGACAATGTTTAAAATTGCATTAAAAGACAGACTATTATATAATCTTTATTGCACAATGTTAGAAAACTAATTAAGTTACAAATTTTGTGTACAAAGGCGAGCTTGTCTCTAAAATTGACCTCTTCCAGCCAACCTTACAGAGATTAGATTTACTAGGTGTTATTCCCGGTACTCAACTAAGGAATGCGAGGGTATAGGTTAGTTATTAAATGTTCGCCGAGGCGCGAGTGCCCGACTTCTATGCAGTTATGAGAGCGCGCGTGGCTTCCTTTTGGGAAAGGCTACGTCGCTCAATAACAGCATACTTAAAGCCATCTGCTGGGACATGGACAGCCCGATTTATAGGTACTGGATAAAAGTTCATCGGAGCGTGAACCAGAAATAGAAATAAGTATTAGTGATGTAATGACCACCTACCGCTTTTGGTATGCATTTTATTTTATTTAATAGTTTAATTCTATTATTTAACTTTGTATTTTGTGTTTTATGGGTTTTTTATGCCTTTAATAAAAATCATTATTATTATTATTATAAATGAAATGCGTACGTACTGGCACTGGCTATAATTTTACTGAATCCCCTGCCGAGCGGGCGCAGCCACTTCGTGTCATATACAACTACCTTCAATCTACTAACACTAGGTAAATTAAAATGTAGTTTTAATTGGAAAGCTGTTTTTGCTTGTGCCCTAGCTAGCTGTTTTAGCTGTTTTTGGTTCAAACCCCGCAGGCTCGCCCGCACAAACTGTTACAAACAGTTGGGCAGAGTTATGTATGTATTTTTTGAAGAGATAAACTTTTTTTATTTTAATCATTTTGTACCAATAAGTTTTGAAAAACTTAAGTACGGTTTATTTATAACTAGCTGTTGCCCGCGACTTTGTCCGCGTGGACAACTTAACATCACAAATTTATATGTATTTCCCGTAGGAATGTGATGTTTTTTCGGGATAAAAACTATCCTATATCCTATTCCAAACCTATATGTGTGCCAAAAATAATGTCAATATTTAGTAAATAATTAAATGTTCTGAGTTGTAACTGCACAAGTTTCAAAGTGAATGTGAAAGAGTTGTGGCTACTTGCGTGGAACAGAGCGATTGTTTAGAACGCTCCATCTAGTAGTACACAGAGATCGTTGCTAATAATAAAGTAAAATGAGACACAGGTACCTTACCTCTTGCAAGTCGGCGATCTTCTGTTTCAACTCAGCCATTAGAGTTCTGCATCTGTTGTCGTCGCACGACTTCCGGCACACGTCCCTGTATAAATACAAATGAATAACAAATGAACGAGGCTAGTCTGTAGAAGTGGTACCTAGGTGATTAAATCAGCTTGTGTGGAGTAGAGAGTCGGGGTCGTGGGTACGGTGTAATCAGTAATCAGTAAATTTAATTTTAGGCTAAGTCATTTTGTGTTGTCTTGCTTATATTGACTACATATTATTATTAATTATTACTTGACATTTATGATGATTACACTGACCTTTAAATTAAATTTATTATGACATTTGACTTTAACATGAAATTCAATAGCTCTTTGACATCTTATATGCTAATGAAATAATTGTGATTGGGAATGTATGAATTTTATTCACTATATTTTTTTTGTTATGTTAGTAGCTTAATATGATTGTAATGTTTTTGACAATGTACGATTAGTACCAATAAATAATATGAATATGAATAAACTTTATTGCATTCCATGGTGTTAACAGATAATAAAAAGACAGAGTTCTCATGGACCCATTTGGGCAGAGCAAGTAGGAGAGAGGAGGACCAACAATATTGTCGACGTTATCAAGTTGTTTAGGACGTGTCTGAGTGTGCAGGACAAACTACATTCTGAACGCCTCGTTCGCTTAGTGGTAGGTTACTTACTAGAGCGCCAGAGGTCGTAGATTCGATTCCCACGGGAGACAGACAACTTTGTACAAAAAAAAAGCTAGTCGCGAGCTGGATGTTGTATTTGTGAATTGTCCGATTCTTGTTCAATTCCCATAATAGCACAGGAGAAAATCCTAGTTTGGGATTAGCCAATTGTGTATATATATATATATGTATATTGGGCTCGATTTTAAAGGCACACAATTTAAATTTGACAGCAGTAAAATTAGTTTCGTCTTTATCTTCATAATACCGTGTGACAGGGATAGCAACAATTTTAATGCTGTCTAATTTTAACATTGTACTTTCAGAATCAGGCTCATTATGTTATTTAATTTAATATTATTAATTTATTGATTACTAGCTGTTGCCCGCGACTTCGTCTACGGGGACAACTTAACATCACAAATTATTATATATTTCCAGTAGTAGGAATGGGATGTTTTTTCGGGATAAAAACTATCCTATGTCATACCTATATGTGTGCCAAGTTTCATCACGATCCGTCCAGTGGTTGAAGCGTTATTGAGTAACAAACATCCAAATAGGTATATTATTTATTTTTTCCTTTTTCTTGCTTTGTTGATTTTTTCTTTGTGTGTGCCAATTGTGGTAGTGAATAAATGTGTTTCTTTCTTTCTATCTTTCTAAATATCCAAACTTTTTTTTCAACTTAAGTTGTCAGCCGTTGGGGCAGACGAGTTCTGGAGTGGAGACCACGGATTGGCACGCGCAGGGTGGGACGCCCCGCCGCCAGATGGACCGACGACCTAAAGAAGGTGGCCGGAAGCGGCTGGATGCGGAGGGCGGAGGACCGGGTGTGGTGGCGTTCATTGGGGAAGGCCTATGTCCAGCAGTGGACGTCTAAAGGCTGACATGATGATGATGATGATGAAGTTGTCAGCAACAGCTAGTAAACGATAAAACCCTCGACTAGTCTCTGAAATCCATATCAGTCCATACCATAGAAGGACCATAATATCTAACTAAAATAACAAACATCCAAATATCCAAACTTTCGCATTTATAATATTAGTAGGATTATGCAAATAATGGTCACACCTGTACCGAGTTTCTTCCGAAACGATCTGCTTTTCCGTTTCAGTAGATTTATCTCCCAGTGATCTCGCAGACTGCACGCCTGTCCTGACAGTTCCCTCTTTGGTCTCGACGTCGTTGACCTTCGACCGCATCTTCGGCGCTGGTGACCTGACCCTGGGCATTATTATACACATTTTCAAGTAAACCCAAGTAACTGATTTTCCCCTAGGAAAATCGAAAGGAGATTACTACGTCATGTCATTTCTATGAACACTTCATAGCATTCAAATGTTCTAAGGATATGGTTCGTAATGAAGAGATCCGACGAAGAACGAAGGTGGCCGACGTAGCCTAAAGGATTAGCAAGCTTAAGTGGCAGTGGGTGGGCCACATCTGTCGCAGAACCGACGGCCGTTGGTGCCGACGAGTTCTGGAGTGGAGACCGCGGATCGGCCGGAAGCGGCTGGAGGCGGAAGGCGGAGGACCGGGTGTGGTGGCGTTAATTGAGCAAGGCCTATGTCCAACAGTGGACGTCTAAGGGCCGATATGATGATATCATCAGGTTATTTTTGTCTCCACTGCAGGAGCACAACCCTCTCTCATCTGCCGGTCACCTGGTGCATGGGGAAGGGGGTAGGGGGGGTAGGGGGGGGGGGAGTAATTTGCGTTACGTTGTACACCCCCAAGCCAACATAGTGGTCAGTAAATGTATTCATTACGTTCAGCATTTTTGACAGGCATGAGCAGATAGTTCAGTTCACGACGGCATCAAATCGCTTACATTTCATTGTATGCGTTATATTGTTACTGTTAGTTCTAACGTTACGCACTAATCATTAATGTGTGAACACTAAGACACTGACAACGTTCGGATTACCTCACCGCGTCCCGCGCTCATCGTACCGGGCGTGCCGTCGTGAGTTGAACGATGTATCCTTACCTTATCTTTTCACTCTTTTCTTTGTATATTTTTTCGGTTGATTTAAGTTCAACAGGCTGATGTGCCGGGCGCTTGTCGTGAGTGTCTTGGGAATCGCCCTGCTTCAACTCTTTCTCTTTGCCTGATTCAACCGATCTCGTTGATTTCGCCTCGCTGCCAATAAATGAAAAAAAAATCATATATATTTTTTAATATTTAAACCTAATATAAATATAGGTACATACATTTGTATAATCCCAAACTAGGAATATTTTCTTTGCTATGGAAATTAAACACGACAATTCACCTTGTACAAATTGGTGGGAATCGAACTTACGACCTCTGGTGTTTGAGTCCAATTATCCAAGCCACTAAACCAACGAGGCTGTCAAATGCGGATTGAGTTTTTTTTTTATTCTTTATATATTGAGGATTGACCCTTACCCTCTAAATTAACAAATATCTTTATTATCATCATCTATCTCCGGTTTTAACCTAAGTTAGAGGAAGACGCAAGAGTCAAGGGCGTAGCGAGGTACCGGCAAATCAACACTCATATGAAAACAATTGCATTTGCGTCTCGAAAACAAAATAAATAATAGATTGTGTTCCTAAGTGGACCGCAAAGATTACATGGTAATACAAACCTGTTTTTGCTGCTGGTCAACCTTTCATGTACATGTTACCGAGACGCAAATTGCATTGGTTTTCGTATGACTAGGTATTGGTTTGGAATGAAACTCGAGTAATTTTTAGAATCAAGTAAGGGCAGGACATTGTTACATCCACCTATATTTCATTCCAGATTAATAGTCCTATGAAAACCAACGCTATTTACGTCTCGGTAACATATACATGAAAGGGTCACCAGCAGCAAAAATAGTTTTGTATTACCAAGTAAACTTTGCGGTCCACTTAGGAACACCATCTATTGTGTATTTTGTTTTTGAGACGCAAATGCGTTTGTTTTCATAGGACTATTAATCTGGAATGAAATATACTTGGTTTATAATATTACTGGAATAAACTATCAACTGCCTTCTTTCCTGTTCGTTCCGGACACATTCCATAATTAGACGACAGGCGTCGTCCATTACCCCACATTCTGAACAGTCTGGTGAAAGTAAGTTTGCCTATTAGAAAGGCAAATTTGTTCAAAAGAATGTGTCTAGCCAGACGTACCTAAGTCTGAAAGCAGTTACCAGTTCGGATCTTCCCAAGTATGTTGAGGACCTCCGTGGCGGAACGGGTAGCGCTCGGACTGCCACGCCGGAGGTTGCGGGTTCGAATCCCGCTAGGGGCAAATGTTCGTATGATGAATATGAATGTTTGTACCCAAGTCTTGGTTGTTTATATATTTATTTAAGTATGTCTATCCGTTACCATACCACAGGCTCTGCCTAGTTTGGGACTGGATAATTGGTGTGAATATCTGAGATATTTATTTATTTATGTTAGAATATCTTATTAGGTCAAGACAAATGTATGTTGTACAATGGAGTGTACATTGTCTGCTTACGACAAAATTCCTTAAATTAGAGAAAAAAAGAATTAAGTAAAAAAAAATTGCTCATATCAACGATCTCTATGTACTACTAGATGGAGCGTTCCAAACAATCGCTCTGTTCCACGCAACTGCGGCTCAGGGAGCCGCAACTCGGTTACATTCACAATAAAGCTTGTGCAGTTACTACGCAAAACATTTTTAAATATTACCAAATATTGATGCTACGGGTAAATAGCTTCAATATTTAGTAAATAATTAAATGTTCCGCGAAGTAACTTCACAAGTGTCAAAGTGAATGTGAACGAGTTGCAGCTCCCGGAGTCGCAGTTGCCTGGAACAGAGCGATTGTTCGGAATGCTCCATCTAGTAGTACATAGAGATCGTTGGCCCATATAAATCTGTACTAGCTTATACTAATCCCGCGACGTTTTTGTATGATTCTATAGATAAGTATTATATTAAATCAATTAATGAACTTACGTATTGTGATCCGACATTTCAGTTTCAATCTCAACTGTTATTACTTTAGGATTTCTGTCAAAAAAGATAACAGACTACTTGTAAAGAGAATAAAAAAAGATTATTGTATGTATTATATATTTCATTACATCAGGCTATTAGGTATACCACATAATTATATGCTACTAAAACACAAAAGGGCAGATTACATACATTATATTTTTTTTATAATTAGGCCCGAAAGTGTAGGTACTTATCGCGGTAGGTTAATAACAGACTTAGAGAAATTTATTATGGATAGTAGCCAGATCCTAACATCAGCTGTTCCAACACAAGTTGCGTACAGAAACAAACGCATTTGCGTCTCGAAACAAAAACTATACTATATGGTGTGTCGAAGGTTCGCTATGGACTTGGAATACGAGTGAACTTTGCAAATGACGTGCAAATTATATTCAATCTTAAGGTGGTAATGGAATGTATTGGGCGACAATACAAGATACATTGAGAGGCAAAATGTGAGAAGAAAAAAAATCAAATGTGACTAAAAATGTTTCAGGGAAAAGGCGATTAGGACAATAAAGGTAATGATTCAGAATGCATTCGAGACGCCCATCTAATAAATAATCCCAAATGCCTAGGACTTTTATATTAAACTTTTATTGAAAACTAGCTGGGCCACGTTTCGCACCCCTCCCCTTTCTTCCACTCTCCCCCTACCTACCCACTTTATATCCCATTATTTATTTATTAACAATTTCAATAGGGAACATTAATCTGGTGCATACTTATCTAAACACTGGCACGAAACTGAAGTTGTTTTAACATTGCCATCACTTGGCCTTAAATTCAGGGCGCTTGTTGATATGTTTCTGAAAATAATAGAATATCATTTTATAAAACATTTCCTCTATTTATTATTTCTTATTGAATTTCTTAAAAAACTTCCCAACATTCAGGCAATTTTACATACCTATGACTTCAAAATTTCAGCTCAATTTAGGTTCAGTGGTTTTAGGTTTCTGGCACACGACACAGGTGGACAATAATGTCAACTAAGAACAATCCATCCTACCTAATAATATAAATGCGAAAGTTTGTGAGTATGGATGGATGTTTGTTACTCTTTCACGCTTCAACCACTGGATGGATCGTGATGAAACTTGGTACACATATAGGTTAGGTCCTGGAATAGGACATAAGATAGTATTTATGCCCAAAAAATAGCCTGTTCCTACGGGAAAACATAATAGTTTGTGATTTTAAGTTGCCCACGCGGACGAAGTCGCGAGCAACAGCTAGTACAAAGTATACAAGTGTGTAATGCTACTTCCATAGCGTAAGTACACACCGACACTCCATACAAGCGAACAGATTTAATCACCTACTACTATTACAGACGCACCAGACTGTCGGTACGTTTGTGTGTGCGCGTAAACTATTAATAGGGCCGAACAATCGAGAGAGAGCCAACGTTATATGTCAACAACATAAGTGCTTCTCATTCTAACCGGCCGGCAGCAGCAGCCCCAGAAGTGCGTAATGCCAGCCGAGCTCTATTTTGCGGGCTACATTAATCTAGCCAGCCAGGTAGGTAGGTATTCTCTGGCGTAAGCGTAACATGGTCAACCCATGAAGAATTAAAGAATAGTTCATCATCATCAGGTTATTTTAGTCTCCACTGCAGGAGCACAACCCTCTCTCATCTGCCGGAGACAGACGGAGGATTTGGCCTACACTCCCCGCGCTGGCCAGACGGGTTGGGGAGGCCTGATTGGTGTTTTATTATGTATTCCCTTAGTCGCCTTGTACGACATCCACGGGAAGAGTTGGAGTGGTCCTATTCTACTCTACCGGAAACCACACGGCAAATCAAATCAAAGGTATCAATCACTTACTTGCCGGAAACAAGGTTGGGAGTCATCAAACACTTGGGGCAGCGAGTCCCGGCCAGCGATGGCCGTTTAAGGAACTGCTTGGCGCTACACAGCCGCATATTTAACTGCCGGATCCTCTCTGTAAGTCGCTCGTTTGCTTTCTTTAGTTCTACTATGCTGTGACATAAATATCAGTTTGAATAACTGGAATGCCGTGCACTTTGTACAATACCTCACAGCATTTATCTGAACATTAAATATAAGAGACACATAAAACGCTAGTACTAACACATTATTGGTTGTATAATTTTATAATAATTTCTAATAGTAATTTTATTGTTATGCTGTGAAGTTGTGAAGTTTATGTAATAAAATAAAACAATGTACTGCAAGGCCTTTGACTTTTAAAAAGACAACTTACGAATCTCTCTGCTCCTTGACAACAGCCCTAGTAGCTGGACAACAGTCTTTCTTCTCCTTCAGTTGCTCTGTCTTCTGTGCGCTGGACATCCTCTGTAGCTTAGTGGACATCATTTTCATCTTCTCCCCTTGCTTGTTTATGGTCTTCTTCAGCTCCATGTTATTTTGCAGCAGGTCAAAGTACAGGTCCTCCAGTTCACGCTTGCTTAGTTTCGACGGGCAGATGTGGTTTAAGTCCACTAAAAGTATATTATTATTTTAATTACCATAAAAATATCAAATAATTTATTATCTATATATTATAAATTCAGTAGCAGTGAGAAACAATATCCATACCTTGTTGGAGTGTAAAAAAGGGTGCACTATGAAAAATTGACAAAAAATTCCAGCAAAGTAAGGAGCAAGGAGCGAGGTATAGGTTGCTGTAGACCACCACACGAGCCGAGCGAGCGAAGCGAGCGTGCCATGGCAGAGGCTGGCAAATGTCACAGCCCAATTGTATCAAAAAAAGAACTATTTCGTATCTATACTCTGGCCTAGCTTTAAAATATCCTCGTATGTATGATAAGTATTCACTTACGTCTCTCAGTCCTGGCAGTATTAGCACATTGAGTAAGGATATTCTCGCTACTAGAGCTATTCATCATACAACAGCACTTTGCCGAAATAGAACCACATCAACCAAATCTCTGGAATTTTATTACTGAAAGCACCATTTAAAACTTTACCAACATATTTAAACCAGGACTACTATCCCACATCCCCAAAAAATTAGAATCCACGCAGGTTTCGCTACATAATTTATTAAAATGGAATTTATTCCGAACAGTATTTGCTACACAAAAAAGTTTACTATTCGTCAATATGAATATGCCGCCATAGCAACGGCTTATGTCAAACAAACATTTGGTAGGTAACGCATTTACGACTTTAGCGTTTGCACACAAAGCTTGTTTTTCTTTACTGTAACGCGATCGTAGCGCCCTCTTAGGCAGGTTTTTTCCAAATCCGTGGTTTTTCCGTTCTGTTTCGTTCATGGACTTAATAGGTATTCAATTAGGTATATGTACGGCGCGCTGCGAACAAAGAAAACGGCCCGAGCATGATGTCCCATATTGGATCCTTTGATCATTCTTATGTAGACCTATATCATAGAATACTTAATAATCTATATTCCTGATGCGATTTTCCCGTAAGTTTTATTGCTTAAGTACCTACTTAAATCTACTTTATTTCAGTATTAATTAATAAACGACCGAACTATTTACAGAAGTTATTAAAGAATCATCGACACATGGAATATAATTAAGATTTTAGATTCAGTATAAAATTTAGGAAATGCTGATGAATAAGTTCCAATAATGGGAAGCCAAAAGTGTCTGGAAGAAATCGCTTTTAGCGTTAAGAACGCCTAGATGTACATATGTAAGTTACTTTATTATTGTATCTTTTTTATTTTTTTACGTTCAATAAAGAGTAATTAAATTGAATTGAATTGAAGCCACAGTGGCAAGCCAGGCCATTTAATATAACTATATGCACTCTAGATATTAGAGCTTTTTGAACTGCTAAGTCCATTAATGAATGATCTCAGCGGAAATTGTAACTAGATCCATGTTAGCAAGTAGCAAAAAAGAAAAAAAAAATTATAATTCTCACCGTAGCCGTTTTTATTGTTCGTCAAAGTTTTGCCAAACCAAAACACCGTTTAGATTTTTCAGAGTCAAAACATAGTTGTAGTGCCTCTCGCTCTGACCGTTTTCTTTGTGGGATTGTGTTGTTAGGTTTCTTACGCGTTATACTTATCCGTATCATTTTCCCGTTGAATACTTTGCCCACTTTAACTTTGCCATGCAATTCAACTGAAACTCTTAATAATTTGTTAATGTTAAGGAATATGTGACGAAGGAACCCTAATTGCGCGTCTACGATCGTCCCGCACGCTCTTAAGGGACGACTCCCCGTCCGGTCGCATTGATTGAGTGACCTATCTGGAAATATTATTATCTGCCTAGAAACTGTATGATTTGAGCTTTTTTCCTAAATTAATACTCAAAATATAAGTACGGAACCTCAGACCAACTTCTAAATTTACGTAGGGAATGAAAACTGGTTGCTTGTCAAATAGCTAGCTTGTAAGCTACCTGCCTAATCATTTACCCACCTAAAAAAATAATTAATTATTTAGGTACAGAGGTACTTTTTTTTGTACCTATTACAAATCCAATAATTATAAACTTTTCCCCATGTATTGGATACCCTATATAAAATATCATTGGAACCTATTTATGTCATCAACGTATAGAGAGACAAGTCGTGTATTATTTATAATAACTCTTAACTTTGGTAGGTAATATATAGTATTCTCTGACTTTGGTGGGCAAAGTTGACAATAATTCAAAGGTCAAGTTAACGTTAGATATATGTATTATCTTTGCCGTTAGGTAGGTTGTTTGGCGCTTCAAGGACAACACGCCTGCCCGAACCGATATCTCGGAGTCCCCAATTATGCTCTAAAGGTAGTCACCGAGGGGGTTGAGATGCCCCCTCGACAAAAAAAGGTTCTAATGATATAAATAAGTAAACCGCTTGATAATATTCACCAACAAATTTATTTGAACAATAAATAACACATCGATTTCTTACATATTTCACTACCTAGACACAATATTTATTTCAACAGTGATAGAGTAAAATTAAAAACAATAATCTCGCCTCACTGCAAACTATCTAAGTATAATTTTTAATCCATCCGTACAATACTTTTATTATCTTTTGACTTTAAGCAGTGTCCCAAAGATTTTAATTAAACCTACCGACTTCCTATTGATATTACAATCAAGTTTATAATTTGTCTAAATTAGACCTTATCTACTTACAAAGACACTGGTTTAGACACACGGAAAAAATATATTTATAAAACTACCAGAACGACTTGCAGATAATAATAATGTAGTCAAAATACACATAATTTTGCTATTTGTTTTGCTAATAATACTTGAATATTCTAACAAAATTAATTTTAGTACACAACAAGAAAAATATTTCGAATTATTGGTTATACTGGACATTTTAGAGCTAGAGCTTTAGTTTTATGATACGCCAATAGATAGCGCTGTAGCATTTTGAAACATGCTATTGAGTTTTAATCTAGAATAATTAGTGGTCTTACTGCGTGAAGGCCTGTACATTGCTGAGATTGGTTATCTATTCTGTCTGTACTAGACATACTATTTTAAAACTAAAATATATTGGTGCTACATGGCAGGTACACCTAGGATTGTAAGGTATGTTTGGATACAATATCCACTACTTATATATTATAGTAAAAAGAGCATATTTGTTCAGTGTTTATTAACGTTAGCTCAAGTAATCGTTATATCCGTTATTTCTCTACAGTAAATTTTTTTGTGGTGTGTTCTAAAAATTATGTTCCACTGTTAATAATTCTATCAATGTTTTCAACAGTCTCGTGGTCACAAATTCCTAATAAAAAAACATTCTGGTGGAATTAAGTTCTAAGGGATAGGTACTATACTTTTTTCTTCGTGCTAGATAATGGTTATCTAAAATATTTGTAATAGATCCATTTCATTTCTACTTATCTTCTATGTAAAGTAGTAAATTTTCAAAAACATTTATTGTCAATTTTATTTATTTAATTAGGTACCTACGTATTCTGAAGCACACTCTAAAATGTGAGTTCTATGTTAGCCCTACCCCTATCTTGCTAATTTAATATTACATAACTATGAGATATTATTTTAGAGCCTTCACATTTTAAATGTGTTTTCAGAATAGACGAAAGCAATAGCGCAAGGGGATTTTGGAAACAGTATTTTATGCAATTTAATAAGTATACAAAATTTGTAACAAAAACACTCAACTATTCTAGAATATTTAAACTCTAGAATTGAGACTTAATGTAATTTTAAATAAATAGAACCATTTTCATAAATTTTTTGGAATGCTAAACGGATTGTTTAGTTAAGAAAAGGCTTTTGTTTTCACATTTTAGTTCTGCAAACTCTTTATACAAAAAGTTTACAACCAAGGAAGGCCGTTACAACAGTGGTTCTCAAACTTTGGTACGTTATCACCTGGAGGTACGCCACAACAGCACAAGCCACGACAATATTCATGTTTCGTAATAAATTAAACGTTGACAAAAATTTCCGCTTAAAATTATTAATAGTTGAACCCGATGTTTCTACTGAATACAGACACATTTTATAATAAATGACAGATAAGTAGGTAGGTACATTCTAAAATTCTTCTATATATTCTGAGTTCAATAGAAGAGTTAATTAATAATAATTATTTAATTTTCTGCTCTGTAATTAACTATTTTGAGATATCTATAACCCTGTCCAGCATCCCTATTCTGATGAAGTATTTATAGCGTAGGTGATACGCGATAGATACTTCATAAGTGGTACGAGAAAAAAACGTTTGAGAACCTCCGCGTTACAAGAAAAAAATTAAGGTTAGATTTGAACAGGTCAGCGCCTCAGTGGTTGCTCCATCGCTCTGTATTTAAAACTAATTATAGCGTTCGATACGGACTGCGGATATTGTTTTTTTTTTTTCAAGTTTTTGCCGGAAGTAAACTAATTAATTATTTTTTCTTGAAATACTGCTTTTCCTTACTTGGACAGCCGTCATATGACAAATTTATAAATGTAACAAAATAAAACAAAAATAAACATATTTTTGCGTTCAGTTTTTCATTTTCTTCCTCAAAAGGTCGGTCAGTAAATTAATAAATACTTAACTACTTAATTATACAATAATACTTAATACTGGGTAAATAACACTAACTAATGCATAGGAAATGATACAAGGTTTTAAATCTATAAAGAATCTAATCACAAGCCTTACACACTTATATATCCATTTATATATTCTTGATGACAACCAATGACATTTCATCCATGTAATTGATCACGACACTTCAAAATAGGTACATACTGAGTTGTTGATCAATTGGAAAAACAACCCAGGTGCCGACTGTACTTAAAAATAAATACTCTTCAGTGAAATGGAAAAACTTACAATTTTAATTCAATTTTTACAAACTGAATTACGTTCAAAATATTATGAATTATGTATTTCTAAGTTTGCTAAGAAGCTTGCTATGTGGTTCCCGGCTTAGAACTGGCCCATCCCCAATATTCCCGTGGGTGTCGTCAATGCGACTGAATGCACCAGGGAAGGGTAGCAGCGTTCTCTGTATATACTTATTAAGACCATTACTATGATCACCAATCCGCCTGTTAAGCATGGTGATTATGGCAAATCCCCCAAATGACAGCCCACCAAAAGTATCATTCAGCATTGGCTGCTTCAGCTGATGATGAAAGCTAGCTATTGCATTAATATATTACCTCCTTCACCACTAGATGATATCCATACATAAAATGTATATTTGGTTGTCATTATGCTCATACTTTTATTTGAAAAGCCTAGGGCATCTTTCAATACTAGACAACAAAATCTTATCACAATTAACAGCCGCAATCGTACACAATCTAACATCAATTTGTTATAGGTAAATTAAAAACAAATGCATTATTTTATAAATGCCAAAACGTTAGTTAATATAACTAGATACCTACTTATTTCTAGAAATATTCTAAGTATTACCAGAGATTGCATAACTCTTGCTTTAATATTTGACATTTTGGGCAAAGTATTTGATTTGCAAATTGGGCAATGTTGCCAAATAGATCTTACAATGTGTTCAAATAGGCGTTGTAAGTTTATATAAGACAAAAATATGTTAATTTATATTTAAAATAGATCCAAAACGTTCGTTGCGTTATTTGGCAATACCCTTCTTAAGAGGTTTATTACCTAGGTACCCTTAGGTTTAATTCTACAGTCACATAATTATTGTCAAGATACTTCGTATATTTCCGTCATAATAAATAGTAGACCATTATAATAAAACCATGTGTAGGCCACTACAATGTAGCTTATGCCCTTTATTTAACTTATTTTTATTAAAAACTAGCTGTGCTCCGCTCGCGTGAACTACAGAATCCGCTCCCGCTCCCGCTTCCGCTTTCGCTCCCGCTTCCGCTCCCGCTCCCGCTCCCGCTCCCGCTCCCGCTCCCGCTCCCACTCCCACTCCAATTCCCACTCGCAGCTTCAAATGTAATCCAAACTCATCGCAATCTGAATAGTAGGAAATACTATTATGTGCAATATATTGCATACTAATGTATTTGAAAACTAAAAATATCTATAACTTTTGATTGAGTTAGCCGATTGCGATGAAATAAAAACTAAATGTTAAGTTTAATTAAGCCCCATGTTTTGGTGAAAAGTCCATCAAAATCCGTTCAGTAATTTTTAAGTGATGCGTGCACAAACTCACAGACAAACAGACAAAAATTCCAAAAATGATTGAAATGTGTTCTATTACTTATCAAACAAAGGTCTAAGGATTTAGACCCCTCAATTTTTTTTGCAAATATCTTCAATGTACAGACACGCGATGTTTACGATTTTATTTATTAGATTCCTACGTAAATAGTCAGAAAAACACGACGCAAATAAATAGCGGATAAAATCTTGTATGCTTACAGGCATGCTAATCCCATGTCAACTGTTCGCTTGCAGCTTGTCAAGAGTTAGCTTAACATGTGTTAAGGGATTGCTTATATCTTGTCAAGTATTTGCTTATCCTTTGTCAAGGATTCGCTTATCCTTTGTCAAGGATTCGCTTATCGCTTGTCAAGGATTCGCTTGTTCCACGTCGCTGTGCTTATCCTTTGTTCTGAGCGGCCTGACGGCGCAGGTCAGGCTGGATGGCAGCGGTGATGGCAGTGCCGAACGCCAGGAGGCCGCAGAGGGTGAGGTTAGACCAGCGGTCGCCCACAGCACCCAGCATCCACTCGTACAGCAGTGTCAGCACGATGCCGAAGATCTGGAAAGTTAAAGAAACTAATTTAGTAACAAAGAAGTAATATTCCAATGTATGTCTCATCTCGTTTAAATATCAAAAGACATTCAAAATATTTATTGTTTTAACAGTATTATACAATAGATATAACGGGCTGAGACTTCTTTTTAAGCATAAAAGCCTGTGTTAAGAAGCCCCGCTCTTCCTGTTTATAATACCGTTAAAGATATTAAAGTAATTTAAGCCATAGTTAAGATTTTAATTTATGTGAATCCACCAAAATACATGTTGTGCACGTATGTGTGATATGTTTATCCACCCCCCCCCCCCCCCCCCCCCGAAGATGACCGATCCTTATATATCTACCCTCAATCTACTAGAAAGTCAAAAGGCCTCAAATGTGTTGCCGCCCTCAGGAATACTCGTATGATAGAATACCTCGTGTTCCTGAAAATAAACTGACTTTCCTACTCATCACGGAACACACCAATGCTAGCATTGCTGTTTGGCAGCAGAACAGATAAAATGTGGTAACCATCCAGACGAATCCTGCTTATTAGTAACTTAATTTTATTAGCTTCGTCAAATCCATTTTATTTATTGCGGATGGGTTTGCGTTTGACCTCAATCTCACCTGATGGTAACTGATGATGAGGCTTAAGGTGGAGCGCGCTTACCCAGAAGATGCATATTCAGTGTGGTATGTCAATAAAGGATGAAGTCTCTCACCACGCCTGGTAGTCCGGCAATGGAAGGGGGATGGGGGAATCAGATCGTGTAATTCCTGGACACACTCCCCAAAATGTAACCTGTAGAAAACCGAAAGACGAATCTGCAAAGAGGAGATCAGAAGAATGTTACTTACTTGAACAACTGCATTGAGCATTCCCGACGTGGTACCCTCAGGCTCAGGATACGTCACCTCTGAAGCGAACTCGAAGCCGACGGGCAGATAACCGGTCATGAAGAAACTATGGACAAATGGAGATGTACTTAATGAAAAGTAAACATGGTCATTATTAAAACAGACGAGAGGTTTAAAGTTGTCGTTGGTCAGGCTGACGACCATTTATTTTCGTCAAGAATTGTATGACGATTTCAGCAAAAAAAAAATTTTTTTTTCTTAATATGTCAGACATTCACACCAATTATCCAGTCCCAAACTAGGCAGAGCCTGTGGTATGGTTACTAGATAACGGATAGACATACTTAAATAAATATATAAACATCCAAGACTTGGGTACAAACATTCATATTCATCATACGAACATTTGCCCCTAGCGGGATTCGAACCCGCAACCTCCGGCGTGGCAGTCCGAGAGCTACCCGTTCCGCCACGGAGGTCGTCAAAGAAGAATTTACGAAGTTAGTTATTGAATGAAGGAAAAAATTCGCGCTCCATAAGGCTGGGGGCGACGACGACCAAACAATTTTTACCTTCAAGTTGTATGGCATGGATAGGCACACGATAGACATGAATTTCTGCGGCAAGTTTTTGTTTTCATCTCTTTGTCCCATGTGATCAAGTTGTGTTGCTTAGAGAAAAGCGTCTTGCAACTCTTCCGGTACTTGCTCACTTTAGAACAGTTCAAAATGACCTTCCAATGTATCAACAGGTTGTAGTAGACAACCAGATTCTTGCTTTCTGCCGGGCTTCACACTGGCACGGTTAGTAGCGCTGGTCTCAGAACGGTAAGCCTTCAGACTAGTAGTGCTATTCTCTAAAATACAAACTCATGTGCAAGTCTCACTCAAGTGACTTCACTCACTTCGAAACCTAAGCCACTTGACCTTGGTTTGGCATTCTGATACCATTCCAGAGTACTATTGAAGTGATTGTTCACTTCACATTGTGCTCTGGAATGTTTACAGAATGGTTTCGAAGTGAGTGACGTCACTTTAGTGAGACTCGCACATGAGTTTGTATTTTAGAGAATAGCAGTACAGGGCGTGAGCATAATGTATACGTATTATTATTATACGCAAAACCTTATAGTGACTGAACTAATGATGGAAACCTGATCAAATACTGAGGAGACAGAAGCGTCTGGACAACTTTGTTTTACATACTTGGAAAATAAAAGTTGCAACTTACCCGAGCAAAATACTGCTCAAATAGACGACAGCAATAATGCCACAGTCGAGGGTGAACGTAAAGATGACCATGCCGATGACGGAGGCGGCGTACACGGCCAGGGTGGTCTCTTTGAACCGGTGCGTTTTGTCCAGCACCAGGCCACACAGCACTGAGCCTGCCATACCGGCTACGACCATCACCAGTCCGATGCGCCCCGCGTCCTGGTTCGCGCCCTTTAAATTAAAGATTGGATTACTGAGACTTTGGTTTTTAGCATTAGTTTACGCATAACCAAAAGCTTCTAAAGTAACTGTGGGTAGTCATAATACCACGAAATTAAAGCTAACGAGTTACTACTAACTTGGAGTTTTTTTAAAGGAATAAGGTCGGTATTAGGAGATCAAATGAAGATGACCGATATAGCTGAAAGGATAGTAAAGCTGAAGTGGTAGTGATAGACCACATCTCTCATAGATCCGATTTACCTATAGACTAGGAGATGACAGAATCGATGTGCGCAGCGTGGGTCGCCCCGTTGTGAGGTAGACCCATAATATGTACCTAATTCACTCACCGGATAATATGTCAATATGACTTGATTGAGCAGAGTAGAGATGGCATAGAACACGCCAACGTTGAGGCCGTACGAAATCAGCAGCAGGATGTAATTGCGATTGGTGAGAAGCTTTTTGATGGACTGCAGGAAATTGGAGTCCAGAGAGGAGCCGAAGTCAGCCGCAGCTGATGGGGGGGTTGCAGGAGCTGCCTTGAAGACTGTAAAGTAAAATAAAGTTAATTATATTGTATTCTTATGTCTACTTAAACATAAAGATAAGGTATACATGTATTTGCCGTGTGGTTTCCGGTAGAGTAGAATACCACTTAAACTCTTCCCGTGGATGTCATACAAAACGACTAAGGGAGTACATTATAAAACATCAATCATTCTCCCCAACCCGTCTGGCCAGTGCGGGGAGTGTAGGCCAAATCCTCCGTCTGTCTCCGGCATATGAGAGAGGGTTGTGCTCCTGCAGTGGAGACAAAAATAACCTGATGATGATGAGACAGGTATAAAAGAGCGATGTCACCTAGAAGTAAGTTAAAATATGAAGTGGTGCAAAAGATGTAGCTATCGTGTAATCTTTTTTAGATATTTGACTTTGTTGTACGGTTTTCTCGCTAAGTCAAAAGCTATAACACCTCTTAGGAACTTGGCGTAGACGTATCTAATGAGTCTGAAGAAATAAACAGGTCTTACTAGAAGCTGTAATGAAGTTTAACCACAGTTTAAGTCACAGTAAACATGAAGTGGTACAACATAATCGATATACCTAGCTGCTGAGATATTAATGGTCATTTCTCCGGCTAGCAAGATCACCCAGCAACCGGGATAGCCCAAGTCTTCCTATACAGATCCCTACAACTTATAAGCGAGGAATATTCTAGAAGCACTACTAACACAAGAGGATGAGGACAAACAGCACGCTGGTGATTCCGGCGACGAGGTAGAACATGAAGCGAAAGTCTCCAGCTATCTCCTCGATGGTGCCCTCAGCCCTCACCAGCATCGGGGGCAGCACGAAGCCGAGAGCCACGCCTAGCTGTGAACAAGAATATTAACTAAATGAAGAGTTTTGAGAAGGTGTCTCCGGGATTTTCTTGAAAATTCGCATGTGGTAAAGACTCTATATAACAGATTTAATCACCTACTACTACTAAACTTTGTAGGGCTGCGTAACCGTACATCGCGAGTCTGTACATTGAAGAAACCTATTTGCAAAAAAAATTGAGGGGTCTAAGGATAAGTAATAGAACACATTTCAATAATTTTTGGAATTTTTGTCTGTTTATCTGTTTGTCTATTTGTCTGTCAGTTTGTGCACTTAAAAACTACTGAACCGATTGTGATGAACTTTCCACAGACTCCTAGGGCTTAACTCGGAGTAACATATAGGCTTTATTTCATCGCAATCGGTTATCTCAATCAAAAGTTATGAACATTTTTAGTTCACAAATACATTAGTAGGTAAAGTTAGTATGCAATGTAACAAAGAAGTATATTTTTCGGTACTAATTTAAATAATTTACGGCTGGACATTGGCGCCGCCACACCCGGCCTCTCCGAATACAACTGTTTGACCACTTGGTCAGCTTTTTATTTATTTACACTTAACTGTACAAACATACACAAACCATTTAAATCTATGATGTAGAATAGCGCACTTAACTCTGTAACAGTTTTCTTCCAGTAAACCTTTGGGTGAAAGACACCAGCCAAGCCAGCTTCTTTAGGTCATCGGTAAATGTGGCGGCGGTTTAGCTATAACTTATTTACTAGGAACCTAGTCACAGAAATCCTAGCAAGATAGAAGGGTGAAAAACCACGCGTGCCAACAATATGCAATATATTGCAAATACTAACTACTCGTTTTGCGCTGAGTCAAGGTTGGGTAAACATCGACATAAAAACCTGCAAAAATGCCATGTTGCACGGTTTTTAATCGTAAAACTGTTTTTTTCTCACTAGAAACGTGACTACGTGGCATAAAGTTGGAAAGTGTTAAATTGTAAAGATATAGGTATACTTTATATTGTAATAAATTATGTTAACCAATCCACTCAGGGAAGAGCGGGGTCCTCCTAACACAGGTACATTTTTACATATAAAGGAGGACCTTGGCATATATACATGATATTTATATAGGTTGAAACAATAAAAAAAAATGAATTTTGAATAAAGAGTGCGCGGAGGGGTGCACTGTGGTTGAAAATCGGCACGTGCAGAACTGAAATAAACAAATAGCTATAACCACTCTATCTTGATAGGATTTCTGTGAACCTAGTAATTATCTTTGCTAGGAACCAAAATTGTATGTTTTTATATCCATAAGCTATACTATAATATAGAGCCGTGGTAGCCAGTTGGTTGTGTACTCGACTCACGTTCTAGGTCGTGGATTCTTACCCCGCCCGTACCAATGAGTTTTACGAAACTTAAGTACGGTTTATTTATAATACCACAGGCTTTTCGGTGAAGGAAAACATCGTAAGGAAACCTGCATATGCCAAAGAAGAAATTCTGAGGCGTATGTGAAGTCCACCAAATCGGCTTGGGGCACCGTCGGTGGTCAGGGGTTTGGCACAAAAGATCCTGAAGGGTCGAAGTGACGCCAGGTCTTCCTGGCCCCCTGAGAAGATAAGATACTATAATATTCTTAGTAATATTTAGTATTCTCTGCCGATACTATATATATATGCAAAATCTCATCAAGGTTAGTTGAATAGGTAAATAAACAAACAAACTAATTTTCACATTAAATTGTTCCATAAATTCTTTTGACCACACGCAACCAGGCATGAAATTCCTCCATTTCAGAAGTAATTTTTAACACGTACTGTGGCTGGGTGTTAGCGATTAATCTTCTTATACAACGTACCTACTCGGTGGTAGGTGCCCTATATTAACAAAAAAAAATGCTAGAAGAACATTGTTTGATAACCCGCCCGTACCAATGAATTTTTTGAAACTTAAGTACGGTTTATTTATAATTAGTTGTTGCCCGCGACTTCGTCTGCGTGGACAACTTAACATCACAAATTATTATGTATTTCCCGTAGAAACGAGATATTTTTGCGGGATAAAATCTATCCTATATCCTATTCCAGGACCTAACATATAAGTGTGCCAAGTTTCATCACGATCCGTCCAGTTGTTGAGGCGTGATTGAGTAACGAACATCCAAACATCCAAATATCCAAACTTTACCATTTATAATATTAGTAGGATACGAGTACCACAGGCATTTCGGTGAAGGAAAATATCTAACGCTAATTACGTCTTGATAACGTGTTGCCGTGTGGTTTCCGGTAGAGTAGAATAGGACCACTCCAACTCTTCCCGTGGTTGTCGTACAAGGCGACTAAGGGAATACATTATAAAACATCAATCAGGCCTCCCCAACCCGTCTGGCCAGCGCGGGGAGTGTAGGCCAAATCCTCCGCCTGTCTCCGGCAGATGGGAGAGGGTTGTGCTCCTGCAGTGGAGACAAAAATAACCTGATGATGAACGTGTACATGAAAGGGTCACCAGCAGCAACACCAGGTTTGTATTACCATGTAAACTTTGCGGTCCACTTCGGAACACCATCTATTACTTATTTATTTGGTTATCAAGACGGAAATACGTTTGTTTTCATATGGCTATTGATTTGGAGTGAAATATAAACATACATGAGATATTAAAAAAACATGTATGAGGGGTCTTTAATATTTCTTCCAGTAACTCAGTATCACATTTAGAAATCATTCATGAAAAAAAAAACATGATAAAAATATGCAATATTTCTCGAACGTACGAGTATGTTCATCATATGGGCGAGGTCAACGGCCGCGGCGCAGCAAACGGATTGGGTGAAATTTAGTTTTTGGGGATAGGGATGGGGTTGAGGTTGGAGTTGGGATTGGGATATTGAGAGTGTCGAGTCTGAGTGGGAGTGGAAGTAGAAGTGGGAAGAGAACGGTAGCGGAAGTGGGAACGGGGGCGGATTCTGTAGTTCACATAAGCGGAGCCGCGGGCACAGCTAGTATATGATATATCTATTTTCACGAGTGGTACCGAACAAAAGGTCGTTACGGAAATTTATTAGGCTGTTTGTTAGCGCCCGATCTGGTGAGCGTGTTAATTGAAATTAATCTGCGTCGAAATGAATCATTAGGTAAATACATCTGGGGACAAGCAATCGATTGGCGAGATCAAATCCCCTAATCGGGAACCTAATCCCTGGATATACTAACATGTGGGATGTGCAGTGGGGGGCCGTGTCATAGAATACGTTACAGTATATGTAAAGAAGGCGAATTCCCTAAGAAAACTTATTAAATTTCATATAAACGTACCTACGAAATCCAATGCAAGCCAAATTGAATTCTACGCGCAAGAAACAAAGTCACTGTTACGCTGAACCGCTGAAACACGCAACATTGACAGTCGTACGCGATATATTTCACTAGCTATTAACCGTGACTCTGCATTTGTTGTATAAAAAAGAGTTAACAGACAGGCAAGCATATATTTAAAAAATGTTTCTTTTGGACTCCACTGGTCATAAATATCACTGGTATCCATTTTTGTCTAATCAATGTAGAAACACGTCATTTTTAGTAATTTATTATATTTTATAAATATATTTATTATTATTTTTTTCTGGACGCCGCTGATTTAGAACCTGAAATGTCACTTTGACATTTACATAAGTTTGTTTACAAAATTTCCGTAGGTAGGGATACGCAAAAAGTATCGATACTACTCAGTATCGAGTACTTTTTTCAGCACCTTAGAAATCGTGACTCAAAATTAATAATAAAAAGCATAATACCAATAATAATAATCCATTTCTATTTATTACAATAAACATTAACTTAATGGTAGATGTAAATATGATTATTTTAAAACCTCTAACCTTTATCACTGTAATCAGACATAAAAAGTAATTTGTCTCCATGCAACGACATCATATTTTAATAAGATAGGGATTTCCCCTAAATCTATCTATTCCGACCGAGAGGGTCGTTATGCATCAGCAAAGCAAGAGAGAGGAGAAGGGTAATGAGATGACACTCTGTGCGTGTGCGATGCGGTTTGCCGCATTAACACATGCGTACGGAGCTAGCGCTGGCGTTTTCTCACCTCTGGCGCGAGGCGATTCTCAAAACAAAGTAGATCTGGTATCGCTACACCAAAAAGTATCGAGTATGTGACGAAGTATCGATACCTAGTAAAGTATCGTAACATAAGTATCGAGTACGAAAATACTTGGTATCATAACGAAAGTATCGATACTACTCAGGTATCGATACTATTTGCGGATCCCTATCCGTTGGATTTTAAATCAGGGTATAATCAACGATCTCTATGTACGACTAGATGGAGCGTTCCAAACAATCGCTCTGTTCCACGCAAGTAGCCACAACTCTTTCACATTCACAATGAAACTTGTACAGTTACTGCGCAGAACATTTAATTATTACTACTTAAATATTGACGCTAAGGTTAAATAATGTCAATGTTTAGTAAATAATTAAATGTTCTGAGTAGTACCTGCACAAGTTTCAAAGTGAATGTGAAAGAGTTGTGGCTACTTGCGTGGAACAGAGCGATTGTTTGGAACGCTCCATCTAGTCGTACATAGAGATCGTTGGGTATATAATATGTGTTAAGCGTAATTCTCCCAGCTCAACCTACCCATTGTATCTAAGCACATAATATATGTAATGCTATTGCAATCACATCTCCAGCCCCCTTTAGACCTCGCAGTAAATTGGATAAACGCTTCCGAGTGGTGCAATCATATACATGAGATCACTACAACCGACGTGTTGATAACATTCCCTGTGTCTCCGTTGGGCTAGTGGTCTACTTATCTACAATCTACTATTAAGTATCTATTTATCTACATACAAGGAAATGTCTCCAAGTGTCCGGCTTAAAACTCATCATTGAAAAATAAATAGACGTACTTATTTTATCAGTGGGGCAAGGGCAAATAGCATTGCTGGATTCCAATACGGAGGTGCCAATGAAGTGAATTTTCTAGACCCGTATCCCATTTTACATAAGGGCGATTTCCCTAACTAAATATGAATTTGGGCCGATAAAAAAATACTTGTCGGTTAGTTTTCAATGGTCTGCGAAACATATATCTTATAGCTGACCCATGCCCACTACGTTGGGCGATAAAAAAATTCTGACTATCACGAAAAAGTCTTTTCATTTTTCGGGTTATAGCATATGACACTCACAAATAACGTGGCTTTCTATTGGTAAAATAATTTTCAAAATCGGTTCAGTAGATCCAGAGATTACCCGCTACAACCGCACAAACTTTACCTGTTTATAATATTAGTATAGAAACAGATAACGAATCAAATACAGTCAGTCAACTTTCTCTCTATAAAGATGAGATCTGCACTCTACAAGGTAATTTGTAAAATTGTCGCAAAAAAAATCTTATTCGAAAGAAGTCATTTGTTATAATGAAATTGGACGAACTTTACTGTCGTTCTGCGACCCAAATCAAGTCGAATATCTAACGAACCAGAAGAGAAACTTCCGTTCCAAATAAATTAAGGTACAATATTGGATCCCGCATTTTTATTGTTACCTTATTCTGCGGTTTCTCAAATAACGAAGGTATGGGTAATGGTATACGATATACATGGAGTAATAAACGTAAATGATGCGCCCTCCCACAGTGCGAAGTGCCCTACGCAAGATGAGATATCTATATACATGAGGAGAGTTCATTATTCTATTTTTAGAATTCTTTCAAAGCGGAAACTCTGTAAGCGAAGCTATGTTGATTTAATTTTAAATGATATTATCTATCCTTAGGTATATCAAAGGGTTAATTAACTTTCAAATAACTGAATGTGTCTGTATAGATGTATAATATATTTATTGATACCTTTTGTTTAATTTTTTTTGGACAGGCAAAAGTCGCTAGACTATACAGCCAGGCATTTTCAGATCGGTACAAATCTGTTGTCGTTTTTACGGGATGGCAGCACTGCGGTAACGTAACTTCAAGCGCCTATGAGTATTTCCGCTATATTTGTTAGTTGGCAGCACTGTAACTACAATCGACAACTATACAAAGGGCTTGTTACCAAGGCCGTAAAACCTATTAAAAAAAATCGACAATTATATTCGGTTGGTAGCAATGTGGATAGACAAAATAATGGTGGGCGCGAAGAAAGCCATCGTGTTGGAAATAGTCGGGAGCTCATTCGAAAGTAAAGTGTCGTCGAGAAACGTTCTATGTCGGGTTGAATACAGTGTTCATTGGTGACTGTATTAATAATAAATATTTATTTATTTTTAATAAAAAATTAAATTAGTGTACTTATCTATCTATGTAATCATCTAATCTTATAAATAAAATCGTAAACATCGCGTGTCTGTACATTGAAGATATTTGCAAAAAAAAAAATTGGGGGGTCTAAGGATAAGCAACAGAACACATTTCGATCATTTTTGAAATTTTTGTCTGTTTGTCTGTTTGTCTGTTTGTCTGTGAGTTTGTGCACGCATCACTTAAAAACTACTGATCGGACTTTGATGGACTTTTCACAGAAACATGGGGCTTAATTTGGTGTAACATATAGGCTTTATTTCATTGCAATCGGTGCAGTCATTCAAAAGTTATGCGAATTTATATTTTCCGAAAACTGAGTGTAGGGTGTAAATGCTCGATTGAATTCGTGAGCGGTAGCGGGAGCGGGTATCGTATCAATGTAATGTGTGATTTTGAAAACTATAAATTCGCATAACTTTTGATTGAGTTAGTTGATTACGATGAAAAATCTGGAGCTGGAGCTGGATCTAGATCTAGAGCTGTATCTGGAGCTGGATCTGGAGCCGGAACTTTAGCTAGACCTGGACCCGGACCCGGACCCGGACCCGGACCCGGACCCGGACCCGGACCCGGACCCGGACACGGACCTGGACCTGGACCTGGACCTGGACCTGGACCTGGACCTGGACCTGGACCTGGACCTGGACCTGGACCTGGACCTGGACCTGGACCTGGACCTGGACCTGGACCTGAACCTGAACCTGAACCTGAACCTGAACCTGAACCTGAACCTGAACTTGAACCTGAACCTGAACCTGAACCTGGACCTGGACCTGGACCAGGACCTAGACCTGGACCTGGACCTGGACCTGGACCTGGACCTGGACCTGGACCTGGACCTGGACCTGGACCTGGACCTGGACCTGGACCTGGACCTGGACCAGGACCTGGACCTGGACCTGGACCTGGACCTGGACCTGGACCTGGACCTGGACCTGGATCTGGATCTGGACCTGGACCTGGACCTGGATCTGGACCTGGACCTGGACCTGGACCTGGACCTGGACCTGGATCTGGACCTGGACCTGGACCTGGACCTGGACCTGGACCTGGACCTGGACCTGGACCTGAACCTGAACCTGAACCTGAACCTGGACCTGGACCTGGACCTGGACCTGGACCAGGACCTAGACCTGGACCTGGACCTGGACCTGGACCTGGACCTGGACCTGGACCTGGACCTGGATCTGGACCTGGACCTGGACCTGGACCTGGACCTGGACCTGGACCTGGACCTGGACCTGGACCTGGACCTGGACCTGGACCTGGACCTGGACCTGGACCTGGACCTGGACCTGGACCTGGACCTGGACCTGGACCTGGACCTGGACCTGGACCTGGACCTGGACCTGGACCTGGACCTGGACCTGGACCTGGACCTGGACCTGGACCTGGACCTGGACCTGGACCTGGACCTGGACCTGGACCTGGACCTGGACCTGGACCTGGACCTGGACCTGGACCTGGACCTGGACCTGGACCTGGACCTGGACCTGGACCTGGACCTGGACCTGGACCTGGACCTGGACCTGGATTTATAGTCTGAGTGGAAGTGGGATAGGGAGCGGAAGTGGGAATGGGAGCGGATGCTGTAGTCCACGCGAGCGGAGCCGCGGGCACAGCTAGTCATGCATAAATTTAAAAAGTAAAACAAAAACCAAGCCAATTAATTTAAACAAAAATAAAACAAAACCAATTAAAAATAAAACAAAGCAAATTAATTACAATAATAAAACAAGGCGAATTATACAAATATGCGGAATAAGTGTCGTAATGCGAGCGAATAATACAGTTTCATTCGGAAAATTTTGGGCAAACTAATTGACGCACACCGTAATTTCGGTATTAAGTGGAGCACCGAATGAAAGAATGTCAGGGAAAAGCTAGTGGATTCACTTTTGTCTATAAGGTTTAGTTTCGCAGAAGTGAATTAACCGACGAGGATATCGTTTAATAAAATGTTCAATTATTTTTTCCTGCGGAAAGACAGAATGCCGTTGCCGCACCGAAAAATGTTTTGGTAAATTTAATGCCATTTTGTCGTGGTTTTAGTTAAAGTAATCATTTTTAAAGTAATCATTTTGTTGCAGGTGGTTCCCGGGTTAGAATAGAGCCACCCCCAATCTTTCCGTGGGTCTCGTTAAGACGACTACGGGATTGCACCAGGGACAGGCAGCAGTGTTCTGTGTATATTAAGATCATTACTACGATCACCAATCCGCCTGCCAAGCATAGTGATTAGGCCAAATACTCCAATGGACAGCCCACCAACAGCGGCATTATTTTAGGGAGGTTATGTTCAGCAGTGGACATGTTTCGGCTGATGATAAATCATTTTTATGTTCGTTTGAAACAAGATGGTGAACAAGTTGGAGGTCCAGTTAGTTCAAGGGAACAAGATCTTGGTGCGCTCGTATATAATTAAGATGACAGTTCACGGTTAACATATTTTTCATTACTCATCAACGATCTCTATTACTACTAGATGGAGCGTTCCACACAATCGCTCTGTTCCACGCAAGTAGCTACAACTCTTTCACATTCACTATGAAACTTGTGCAGTTACTACTCAAAACATTTAATTTTTTACTAAATATTGACATTATTTAACTGTAGCGTCAATATTTAATAATTAAATGTTCTGCGTACTAACTGCATAAGTTTCATTGTGAATGTAATCGAGTTGTGGCTTCTTGCGTGGAACAGAGCGATTGTTTGGAACGCTCCATCTAGTAGTACATAGAGATCGTTGCTTTCACCCATAGGGCAACAATGTACTATCACATTAAAACGTCAGTCTTCCTGCTGATAATCTCACCTTTTAAGATCCTCATATAGTCATTCTGTTAGGTTTTCCGTTTTCCAACACCCGCATAACCTGGCCGCAATAAAACCCGTTATCTGCTGAAGGCAGGCGCGGGAAATTGGCCATGCCAGCATCTTTGCATGAATTTTCATTACTTTCATTCAGCAGACTGCCTTATCACGGGTAAGCAGCTCGTGTGGTGAATATAATACAAGAAATTTCACGTAAGTTCACCCGATTCTCGGTTCTAGTTACTAATGTTTGAAAGGTAAATTTCTGTTGACAAACTTGACGACTTCTATGCAGGAGGTAGGTTAAAAATAATACACAAAAACTGTATTGTGTTTGTACATTGCAAAGAAATTAATGGGCGGGGGGGGGGGGTCAAGGATATTGGGGAAGACGTAATAGAATACATTATCATTGTTGGATTTTTTTGTGTGTTTGTCTGTGATTCCGTTCGTTTGTATCCGTTCCGTGCATTACTTAAAAACTACGAATCCAATTCTAATGCAGTTTTCAGAAAGTTAAGTCTGTATTTTGGAGTAACATTTAGTCCATATTTCATCGCAATCGACTCGCTCAATCAGAAGTTATGCGAATTTAAATTGTGCTAATTTAGCCTTACGGCAACATTAACGTCACTTATCACAGTTTTCCTAACGTTGCACTATTAGTTATTTCCTGATTTACTACTACATTAGCGTATATAGGTTACTACCTTGGTCCTAGAGGGTAGACAGAGACGATGTATCGCCACTTCTCGCAATCAAAATTCGCAAAGCGACTTGTCTGCGCCCGCTTTTCGCTCCGTGATACCCCTTGAAGTGATAACGACGCCGCCTCCGTGTTGAGGTACCACAATGACCTAGGGAAATAATTGTCCACCACGTCAGAGCACCGCCTGACTCGGTAAGGCTCAGTGTCGGCTCGATTACGACCAGGCTAGCTCCTGGACACGCATCCATCGGCACGGCAGACCTTGGATTGGCGGACGGGACAGGGATCGGGGCGAGGGAGACAGGAGATGGCGGTATGGGTAAGGAGTATATATTTCATTCCAGATTCATAGTCCTATGAAAACCAACGCTATTTACGTCTCGGTAACATATACATGAAAGGGTCACCAGCAGCAAAAACAGGTTTGTATTACCATGTAAACTTTGCAGTCCACTTAGGAACACCATCTATTGTGTATTTTGTTTTCGAGACGCAAATGCGTTTGTTTTCATAGGACTATTAATCTGGAATGAAATATAGGTTAGGAATGGGGTACCGCTATTACGGAAGGATAGTGGGATTGTACTAGAGATAACTTTGTATAAGCCGGGACCGCATAATATTATAATAATAATATGTTTATTTAGATTCTCCACAATAAGATTGACATTTTCTATAATCAGTAACCTGTTTCGTGGAGACTGATGCCTGAACTGTAGGCCTGTTTTTCAGGTCACCAGGTCTCCACCCCACGGATTTACCCGTGACTCGTCTGGATACCACCGGACAGGCAACTACAAGACCCCTGACTAATACCTATCATGTTTTACTTCATCGAAACAGCTGGTTATGGATAAGTTCCGAAAAACCCAGGTTTCCGTTCGACATTTGATACGTTTCGTAAACCTTTGTAAAAAAATCTGGCACCTACAGTGTTAATTTACCAACTCGCTCGTCCATGAGTTTTAACAAGCTCCCTTCCCCCAAATAATGACAATCTCTACCTGACATCCCTTTTCCTTAACATCGATTGGGGAAAGGTTAAAGTGCCATCGTTGTCAGCGGCGGAGCTCCTTGATTAAAAATTCCATTAATCTCTGATTAGTTTTCAGGGTTATTTGCGGAGCCATTAGCGAGATCTGATACCTTTGAAGTACCTATCGGTTTGAAGCTGATTGTCTTGATATTTGCTCTTCAGTTGAAGTTTTAAGTATATGTACCTACCTAAGTATTTATTTTAAACTCTATTCAGTGGCTTGATTAAATTTTGAGACATAATACTTTATAGTTACGGAACGAAAAAGTGAAGCAGTTATCAAATTCATTTCTTTGCCAAATCGCGGACACATGTAACCACAGAAATACTATTAAGATAGAATGGTGAAGTAAGCCTGAAACGCGTGCCAACAACAACAAAACTATTAAACGCTTACTCGTTTCGCGCAGAGTCAAGGACAGGTAGAGCAGGTAGATTTTGCAGATATAGACAAAATATCTGCAAAAGTGCCATATTGCGCGGTTTCTAACTGCATATTTGTATATCCTCACTAGAAACGTGACCGCGAAACCTAAAAGATGCGCGGGTGAAGCGTGCTGAGTCCGAGAATCGGCACGCACGGAACTGAACAAATGGCTATAACCGTTCTATCTTGATTTCTGTACATGTTACCTTTTCAATCTTTTGAATATAACATACTAAAGCATAGAAACTTATGTTTTATTATTTTATAACAAATATCAAAATAGGACGCCCTAACCTCCATGACTATAAACCGTATAATAAATAAAAATTATACGTAGAGATCATATATTCTTTTTTCATAATGACGGCAATAGGTAATTGATAAAACAGTAACTTTGTTTAACATTTTAATTCCACGATTGTACCTATGTTTGTTACTTTGTCACAGGACATTGTGGCCTGAACAAACTCATATTCAACCTCAAGCTCCGAACCACAGGAGCGTGTAGTCTCTGTGAGGACGCAGAGGAAACCCCCATGCACCTCCTGTGCGAGTGTGGACCACTGATGCGTAAAAGAAATACATACCTACTTGCTTCACCCTGACGAAGTAAAACAACTCAGTGCTAAAAGCATTGTGCAGTTTCTGACTGCTGCAAAGCTTAATACGGAACTGTAGTATGATGGCGATCACAATAGAGCAGAAATGGTCGCAGTGATACAAAGTCTAGATCTTGAAATAGCCCCAACTCGAATAATAATAATAATACTTTGTATAAAATGTCATGCTTTAGGTATATTGTAGATTTTTTAGGGTATAAGTAAAACTACACACCTGATTCCCAAACACGCCCACGCTGCAGGCCGAGGAGACCTGGTCGGCCCCGAACCAGACGGCGGCCAGTCTGGGCGGCACGTTGAGGATGAACACCTGCGACACCGCCACCACGGTCTGGCCCAGGAAGCCCAGCCAGAACATGTCCTGCGGTACCGAGAACACCTTCAGCCACGCCCCTAGGCATGTGCCGCATGAGCCGATGATCGTTGTCACTCGGAGTCCCTGGGGAAGAGGAAAGCCCAATTAGAAATCTATACCTGTTTTACACTATTATACATCAACTCAGAAGACAGTCAACGCCCTGCGCGTTCAGTATAATAACGCGCTCAGGATGTTGTTGGGGCTGAAGAGGCTCTGCAGCGCATCAGGCATGTTTGCTGAACCTCGGCTTTCGGCTTTCATGCCATCTTGGGAAAGAGAGCTGCCTCGATGCTGAGCCGTGTCCGCGGCGGCACCAACAGCATCCTACGCGTTATAGCGAGCCGAGTTGTCTGCCCCATATTGTGGCACTCGATTCAGTTATTTTTTTTTTGCACTTATAATTTTAAATGGTGTGATATTTTAATGATTTGGATTTTTTACTTTTTCCTCTATTTCTAATGTAATTTTAAAATCAACTAACAGTTTTATAAGTTTCTACTAAAAAAATTGGACAAAATATTATGACCTATAAATAACATATAGGTACACTTATCAAATCCTAAACAAGTTTTTACATCAATGTTTGTTTGTTCGGAATACGAGTACCTTGTTAAAAGCTACTCCACGAACGTGATTTATTTTAAACCCAATGCTTACTCGTATTACCTCTTTATGTTAATTATTATTATATTATTCGGTATTTAAATCTTTAATTACGCTCCATCTCCCTCTCTTTCCTACTTTTCTACCCTGAATACGTATATAAACACAACATCCCCCCCCATCCTAGCTATTCTCCCTTCTCCCGAGCATAACCCTGGCTAGTTCTAGGCCTTCTACTTTATAATACGAACTCTCAAGTTTCAGACTTACCTACTCATGCATTCATGGCAACAAGTCAAGTTCTGAATGCGGTCAATTACAACTTGCTTCAGAAGCACGTTCAAACTTTTAATGAACTTCTGCTACTTAAGATTCTTCGGTAGATCCTATCGGGGATTTTGAAGTTGGAAACAATTGGAGAAAGATTCTTTACATTGGTAATGATAAGATAACATTCTTATATAAATGGCTTCATGACTTTCCGCCTTCATCCCTATTCTGCAATCCTGAAACATGTTACTTAGAGTAAGGGTTGAACTCCACTCTAAGGCGGCTTGCCACACACTTTGCTTATATAAATCACGTGTTTTGTGCGGAATAGCCATACATACATGCATAATGCTCACGCCTTAGTCCCAGAGGGTTAGGCAGAGATGATGTATCGCCACTTTGCGCAGTCAAATGTCGCAAAGCGGCTTTCCTTCGGCCGCCTTTCGTCTCATAGCCATGATGAAAATCGCATTCCATAAGAGAGGAGGCGCCCAGCAACAAGTTTTAACCTTCATGGGAATAGCCAAGAAGGAAACACTAAAATGTTTCAGCCTTCATTGGAATAGCGCACTCATCGTTCTGTACTGAAACTGCTCCTGTGTGGTTCATGCTGTCCGGATACCTGGTACCCGGGATTAAGCGACTGAACATTCCGATTCCGACTATAAAGGGATTGACATCGGTGTGAGTTCTTATCTTATCTTCTTAGGGGGCCAGGAAGACCTGGCGACACTTCGACCCTTCAGGATCTTTTGTGCCAAACCCCTGACCACCAACAGTGCCCGAAGCCAACTTGGTGGACTTCACATACGCCTTAGAATTTCTTCCTTTGCATATGCAGGTTTTCTTACGATGTTTTCCTTCACCGAAAAGCCGGTATCTAAATAAACCGTACTTAAATTTGGCAAAACTTATTGGTACGGGCGGGGTTTGAACCCATGACCCCATGAACGTGAGGTGAGGTGAGTGCATAACCAATGATGCTACCACGGCTCTTCGGTGTGGGTTACAGCGTCTCTGCTTTTTTGCAACGAATTACAACTTCCCTCATGACAAAATCCTATCTATGATCCTAACCTGAGGTCTGCACCTTATGCGGGGGGCATTATCTCGTTGAGTCTTCATTAGGGTACTGTTTCCAAAAGGAACAATTTGAAACTCTCGCCCGCATGATTTTAATCAGGTCTGTAGATAACACAAAAGGCTTTACAATAGGTTCCAAATTGGGGAATTAAAGACGTCATTGCGCGCAGGCAGGGTTTAATAAGTAGGTACAGTCTAGTAATATATTTTTCACCTCTCCATCTCGAAAAGGACGCGTTTGGTGCGTAAAAACTCGCAGCAATATCGCTTTTTGCTGCTGTTTGAATACAAAGAGGAATCTAAGACTGAGAAATCGTGCACGTTAATTATAACTCCCATATAAATCGGTTGCACGCATCGGTTCTACTGCCGGTTAGTCGGATACGTTCCTCGCGTTGTCCCGCTTACTTGTGAAAGCGAGTGTAATGTCAAATTATCGTACGACAAGCTGTGTGACGTGATCTGGCGTAGCACCCGATTTTTAGGTTATACTTTTGAATTGTTTCTGATTGAATGTGGTATATACCTACTACACTTTTTGCAGCCACTAAATATTCTATTCTAATGTAGAAATGCTAGAGAATCAATCAGTTACTGACGCGACTGAAACTACGAGACAGAGCTATATTAATCTGGTAAATCCGTGTTTGCGAAACGACCAAACTCAATTAATCCCTCGCCAACGGCTGGCAACGGAGGATACAAACTCTATCGGATACACCGGATATATACTGGTAATCCGATACGGCTGCTGATGGATAGTTCGCCTAATTAGAGAGGTTCCGTTTATCAATATCTTCATGCGCACGATTAATTTGTGGCGCAAATTGAGGGTCCTCCGATAATTTTATGTTCGGTTAAATACATCGGATTTAAAGTCTGTTACGATTCGTGCGGAACGTTTTAAATATTAGAAACTAGCTAACCCGGTGAACTTCGTACCCCATGATTTGTCGTGTTATATTTTAGATAAACTTAAATATTTTCTATATATTTTTATATTTTTCTAGACGAATATGCTAGTTTCCGACCATTTTTCGTTGAATTTCTATTCTATAATATCTAGTATGTCACTGATTTGTAGTGTACATTAATTAATACAAATCGTACTAATATTATAAACGCGAAAGTTTGTAAATATGGATGGATGTTTGTTACTCTTTCACGAAAAAACTACTGAATGGATTTTAATGAAACTTTACAATAATATGGCTTATACATCAGAAAAACACATAGGCTACATAAAGATATTGTATAAATTGTCCTAAATATAAAGTAAATAGGAAATACATAATAATTTGTGATGTTAAGTTGTCCACGCGGACGAAGTCGCGGGCAATAGCTAGTAAGCTATAAAGTTAGCTACAAGCGTGCGTGACGTGAGCTGTCAATTGCGGAAAATGGCCGAATTAATAAATTTTGTGTATAAACTTTTTCTGTGAATATTTTAGATATTTTAATAGTTATTCTACTATTCGGGACGAAACGAATCCAACAATTCAGAGATCATTAATATCGATCCAGCCATACTTGAGTTATAAATCGTGTAACTAAGCCGACTTTGTTTTATTTTTAACTAGCTGTAGCCCACGACGTCGTCCGCGTGAACAACTTAACATCACATAGGGTTACTTTATTCTTTCTAAGGAGCATAAAAACGTGAATTTTTGAATATTTTTTAATCTACATTAAATATTTTGTTCTTTTCCATTTTAATTTAGGTTAAGTTGGTATAAAGGCATTTAGAATGCATTGTCATGGAGTTCTGAGCTACCCTGAAAGTTTCAGCTGAAAGCTAATCGGGATGTGCTCGAAATTTTAATTGCAAGATTCCAGCCGGAAGGACAGACAAACAAACAAGAAAGTGACTTAATAAAAACGTAGTACCTACCTAATTTGTTAATAAATTTTCCAAAATCTTCATGTATTATTGGTCAATAAATGTTGGTTGTTTGAACATGCAATAAGGAAAGCAAATTTTATGGGTCACAAATTAAACTAGCCGAGTGTAAACGGTGGAAAAAATATAGTTTCTTTATGGAAAAGTTCTTTGTACTACGCATGGAGTCATAACTCCATGAAAAACTGAGCTCAAAGGAAAGTTATGAAAATTCCAGGAAAATTGATATTCTCCTAGATATTTCAGTAAAGCTTAAAAAATCTCACGGTACCCGCACATTGTTTGCGACGTGACACATTTTTCTGACTTTTCCTTATTATAATATTCGACAACCCTCTCGCTGCCTCTTCCTACCGAACTCACAATTAATTAAATTCAGTGTATTTTTGCGCGCATTTCAATCTATTTCATAACAAAATAGAGTTAACTAAAAGTGCTTAGTTTCAATAAATATTGACAGACGGCAACCAGCTCAATATGCATAACAACACAATGCATTTCTGTGTAATCTTTTTTTATAATTCCCGCGTGGTGGCAGCCATTATCTTTTTTTTTTATTTGGCTTTTGGGCTTGTTCAGTTTTAGGTGATATTTAGTGAATAATGATCACTACAGTACGTATTGTTTGTAAATAGAACTAAATTATCGATAATTCAAATAACTACGTGCAATTGCAATGTCTTTTTTAGTTCTAGAACAAGGCTTCTCTACGGGAATGCAAGTGGGCAGATAAAAGGTTATGGTGATATCCTTTGATCTGGGCGACACTCCCTCGCTGCTTTAGTTTACAACCGACAGCTTTAGTCCATTAAAGCGTGCTCTACATGTTTGTATTTGTCCTATATACTGACATTGCCAATCATTCTGAGGAAGGTCATTTTAGGAAGAAGATGAAGAAGACAATTATTATGTCGTAAGCTTATCGTAAGGCAAATTTATTCATATAGGTACTATGATAGAAACAATAGTCGTACGGCAGCGCGGCGTAGTCGTAAGTTTTCCGGCCGACTTTTGATCGTTGACACGGTTTAAACGTTCGATTAGTCGGCTCCGGAGTATAAAATTTTAGCTACGTGCACAAAATATTGGAAGGTGTATGGAAATAGCAAGTACCGTGTGACCCAGCTATGCTCGTGACTAGTGGAGACCGGGCTTTTCTGGACATTTTAGGACTCTGACGTAACACTCCGGATCGGATTAGTCCGACACTCCCTCGGTGTTTTGTGACACAACCGATAGCTTTACTCCATTAAAGCGTGCTCTCCATGTTTGTATTCGTCCACTTAACATTGTCAAAATCCTAAGGAAGGCTTTTAGTAAGAAGATGAATTTATATTATCATGGGTACTAATTTGAATCAAAGAATAAAAAGTGTTTTAGGTAGAAATGGGTAATCGGTATACTACTGCGAATGAGCTCACATTTGATTTCGCCAGAAGCCCGCTTCGAAGTATTGCTTGCTCCTGAACTAAACTTGGTTATGTGTATCGATCGTGAATACATGAGCCTAATGGATGTGGGAGAGAGGAGAGTGCATGCGAAGGGTACTTGTTTACGGGAAAGGGATGTTCGTTAGTGTATATGTAGGTGCATTTAAGACTGAGATAACCTGGTGGACTGTAAACAAATTTGTTTTCGGCATATCTTTACATATAATAAAACTGTAACTGGTCTATGTCTGTGCATGGGAGATATGATAGAAAAATATATATGAGGGGTCTTTATATGTCCAATAGAAGCCAAAATAACTGTTTTTAGAATGTTTGTCTGTCTGTCTGTCTGTCTTTCTGTCTGTCTTTCTGTCTGTCTGTCTGTATGTCTGTCTGTCTGTATGTTTGTTACCGCATCACGCAAAAACCACTAAATGAAATTTAGTTTTCACAGTTGTCTTGCTGGAGGTCTAACCTAAAATCTGGTGCATGTTTCATCTTGATACGTCTCTTAGAACCTAAGATATTAATAAAGTAAATTTTTCTAGAAGCCATTACAACAAAGCAGTACATATTATTATTTTTAATACAATTCATATTGCGATTGGTTTGTACTACAGTTGGAGTGGGATTGGGCTTGGGGTTGGGGCTGGAAGTCTGAGTGGAAGTGGGATAGGCAGCGAAAGTGGGAACGGGAGCGGATTCTGTAGTCCACGCGAGCGGAGCCCGCAGGCACAGCTAGTTCGAGATAAAAATATCTTTTTCGTAAATGCGTTCAACCTCATCTCATCGTTTTTGAACGTCATATCGAGCCAAACACTAACAGTTTTTATTGTCTATACTATAAGTTACATAAAAAGGAACTACCGAACAGTGTGTAAGGTTACTAAAATATTTGTGCATGAAAAGTAAACAGTTTTGCTAAATAAATAACAAAAAGTTTGCTTATCACTTTTTTTTTTTTTTTTTTCAGTGTGGCCAACTTATCGTAAGCGTTTTTTTTTTTTACAAAATAAGGTGTTATTGGGGTTTATACTTTCCGCAAAATTGTTGCTTACGATAAGTTGGCGCTTATGGCTCGATAGAGACTGACTTTAAGCAACAGCCGCAGGGAAGACGCAGTAATTTTTTGCTGGGGGATCTAGCTACGAAACACACAAGTTACAGTACATGAGTAAATGATATACTTTCGGGAGTATGGCGACTTTTATCCGTGTTGCTTTAAGAAGACATTATTAATTATCAACAGTTTATAAGCCATTCATTTCAAAACAATGAACCGTAATTAAAAATTAATAAAAATATTATAATAGTGCAGCTATAATTTTTCTTCGATTAACTCATAGAAGCTAATAAGTATTTATAAAAAGTTTGCTCGATAAGCCACTTCTTCACCCTTTGTCAGTCTTAGCTTGAAGGACTAGAGACTGACAAAGGTGCGTCCATTATATGCACTGGTATCCGATTGTAGACAGACAGACTTAGGTTATACTAAATTACTTATTAATACTGTTACCACAGAATAGACAATTCATCATCATCAGCTTGTAAGAGCCCACTGCTGAACATTGAGCTATGTCGAAAATTTTAGTTCGACAATAGACAATTACTGACATACAAAAGTAGCACTCAATTGATCTTCAAGAAAGCCGTCTTTTTAATAGCCTACGAAATTATCATCATCATGTCAGCCCCTAGAAGTCCACTGCTGGACATAGGCCTTCCCCAATGAACGCCACCACACCCGTCCTCCGCCCTCCGCATCCAGCCGCTACCGGCCACCTTCTTGAGGTCGTCGGTCCACCTAGCGGCGGGGCCAGTGGGCAAATTATGTAGGCATGATAAAAGATACCTTATCGCTGACCGCGAGGGTAGTTATTCATGTGTTTTGCGTTTTGTTCCGAACGTACCTACGCCCGAGCTGGAATGTAGCATTCTATGATAACAAAGACAATAAAATACCAATGAAACTTTTAGAAAATTGTACTAAATTTACTGCTGTGTCATAAAAATTTGTGTAGTTTCCTATAGTTTTAGCATGTATATATGTACTAGCTATTGCCCGCGAAGTCGTCTGCGTGGACAACTTAACATCACAAATTTTTGTCTAAATAATATCAATAAGATGTTTTTTCGGGATAAAAACTATCCTGTGTCCTATTCCAGGACCTAACCTATATGTGTGGATCACGATCCGTCCAGTGATTGAAGCGTGATAATTTGAAGCGTGATAAGCGTGAAATTGATTGAGTAACAAACATCCAAATATCCAAACTTTCGCATTTATAATATTAGTAGGAAGTAGGACGGTATGGTAATTTAAGATTGTATCTTGTTGAACTGATAAAGGCTGGCTAAGAAGAAGCGATGGCATTACTATGACGGGAATAACTATTTATTTGTAAAAATAGTTATTCCCGAACTCAATATGTAGGTAGTTGCCTATTCCAGTAATCTGTGGAAACTGTCTCGTCAATGGGCTCGATTCTGAAGGCACACATTTAAAATTTGACAGCACTAAAATTGTTGCTATCCTTGTCACACAGTATTATGAAGATAAAGACGAAACCAATTTTAGCGCTGTAAAATTTTAAATGTGTACCTTCAGAATCGGGCCCAATGTATCTTTAATTTAAATTAGACTGCAAATTTCCAAAATATGAAAAGTCTATATTGATTCTAAATATTTATCTAAATTATATATTTACCTATGTATTCCCCATATTTACCACTTTCCATATAAGCGACACAACAGTTTTTATTTGGGCTCGTGGAGTTGAGACGATAATACATTATGTAAGTACTTCAAGGTTGAGCCATTTTGGATAAGCCTCAAATTGCATAAAGATTTATTGCGTAATGGTGATCTAAGCAATTAGCTCTTTATAACTGTTGCTTGTAAACAGGGTCGTAATGAGTTTAGACGTGTAAGGCCTGGGGGGTGGTGGACGGGGGTCACTGAGCGTAGAAATAATTTAGTTTTGGTAGTGTCTGCGATACTATTTTCCGAGGATCAATTATGAGAGGGACGAATATGACAACTACGTATAAACAAAACGTTAAGAATATAAGTTACAAAAGTTACTAAACACGACAATTGTCAATAAGTTGATAAAAAATGTTATGTACGATTTATACAACACTCTGTGCAGGTGTTTTGTAAATTTGTATGTGGTTATGGACTTTCATTGGTGACTGTGGATTGCATAAATAATTTTTTTTAAATCTTGTACGTCATACTAGAACAAAAAATTAAGTAGATACATACTGTGAAAAAATGACGTGTATAAATATACCAAGTGTATTTATGTGCAATAAATGGTTTTGACTTTAACTTCGACTTAGTTTAGAAAAAAAAAGTATGCATAAATATATATCGTTTTAGATCAAATATACTATAGGCCTATTTACAACTGTGAATGATATAACACGTGCTTCGAAAAGCCATATAAGATGTAATCCATGTTTGTCATTATCAAGAAACTGAGTAGACCATATGAAAGAAGTCACAGGCGAAAGTTACGGTATTATATTGATTCGTTCTGATTTAGAACTAAGGGAGGCAATAAGTTCTGACCCCCATTATACCTACCTGAATTCATGTACGTGGTTGTTAAATAGTATGTTTATGTTATGTGTTCAGTATAAAATACGATTAGGAATATAAATATCACATTGCGAATGACGTCAGCGGTAAATACAAATGGAATTCCCGAAATCTAACAACATGGATGCATAAAGTTGTGTACGTAAGGCAGACTTATCGCCTTTAGGTATATCTTCATTTAATATTATATTAAAAATATATTGTATTTTTTATTTTGAACTACTGGAAAAGGTAAATAAATAGAAACATTCTCGTGTAAGACTCGTCCTAACTAGTCTTTAACAGTCTCCGTTCAAAATGTCCTTTCATAAAATATCCTTATCTCAAAATGTATACATTATTTACGCTATTACGGCTTAAGTATTGAACAGATCTCCATGAAATTTTACATAATGTCCTATGTCATGGAGATGAACATAGTATCTATAATTTTAAACATGGGAAAACTGCTCCTGTGGGAAACAAAGTCATTCCACGCGGGCGGAGTCGTGGGCAACATTATTGCTTACGATAAATTTATGTATTAGGTCCAATGTGATTGATATCTGAGACCTAGGTAAGTATGTGCAAACAAAAACCTGTATTTCGAGGTACCTATGCTAATATAGCAGTAACATTAAATCTAGCATCAAGTTGAATTAAGTAATCAAGAATTTTTTACCTAATTACATACTGAGAACGAACATGACTAGTTATAGAATTTCAATCTCAATTGACAGTTTTATTTTGCTGTTTTCAATGACCTATACGTTACCGCTAACTGAAAACCGCAAAAATGTACACGTACATTTATTTATATGTTAATAGCACCTTGTTATAAAACATAAATAAAAGAATATTTCCACAGTTTCACGTATATTTTAAATTAAACTTAAAATTGACGTGCGTCCGACACGAACGATGTTGTAAAAGGGATTGAATGAATGAACCGTTAAAATACAATACAGATTATAAAATCTTCAACTTTAGTTCGTTCCGAAAAGCACCTGTAGGTAGCTGTAGAATTGTATATTATTTATTCTGTGGTACAGATACCTGTCCATTTTAAATTCCGGCGAAAAGGGAATTCCATCTTTTCCATTTATGGCACATTTACATTAGACCGACCACCCTACGTTGAACGAATGACGTTACGATCGAATTCGGATGACTGACGTCCCATTTACATTAGTTCGGTGGCCGGAATAGGCCGCCTTAAACGACGATGGGGCGGTAAGTCCTGCAGTTTGACAGCTTATTATATAAACATATTTTGTATAACAATTATATGGATTCCCATGATCATCATCAGGTTATTTTAGTCTCCACTGCAGGAGCACAACCCTCTCTCATCTGCCGGAAACGGACGGAGGATTTGGCCTACACTCCCCGCGCTGGCCAGACGGGTTGGGGAGGCCTGATTGATGTTTTATAATGTATTCCCTTAGTCGCCATGTACGACACCCACGGGAAGAGTTGGAGTGGTCCTATTCTACTCTACCGGAAACCACACGGATTCCCATGATAGCAGCCATTAAAGAAGTAGTAGTACCTATGTTATTTCGTTTTTGGATCTATTCTATTTTAGCGATATTTAGTGTGTAATCACCACAGTTCTCATTAATGTATGTGAATAAACTATTGAATTTGTCGACAATTCAAATAACTTCGTGTAATTGGAATGTCCTTTGCACTTGTGCAGCTGTAGGACTTCTCAATGGGAATCCACGTGGGCAGATCAATGGTTATGGAGATATCCTTTGATCTGATCGATACTTCCTAGTGGCACAGCTCACAGCTTTACGCCTGTAAAGAGTGGTCTCCATGTTTGTATTTGTCCTATACACTTAACATTGCCAATCGTTCTGAGGAAGGTCATTTTAGGAAGAAGATGAAGAAGACAATTATTATGTTGTAAGCTTATCGTAAGGCAAATTTATTCATATACTATGATAGAAATAATAGTTGTACGGCAGCGCGGCGTAGTTTTAAGTTTTCCGACCGACTTTTGATCGTTGGCACGGTTTAAATGTTCGATTAGTCGGCTCCGGAGTATTACGTCCAGGTGCCCAGCTCCCAGAAAAACCAGGTAGTAAAATCGTATCGTATAATGACCAGCGGGCTAATTGCATAAAACTTTTGCTAAGTGCACAAAATATTGTAATCAGTAAACTTTATTGTATTCCATGGTGTTAACAGATGATAAAAAAACAGAGTTCTCATGGACCCATTTGGGCACAGCAAGTAGGAGAGAGGAGAACCAACAATACTGTCGACGTTATCAAGTTGTTTATCATTATATACATTGTGTACGTAATGTACATAAATGTACTCGTATTATGTATTATTTGTATAAATGTTCTTTTTATTTCATTTGTTACATATCTGTTTAAATCTAATTTTATCATAATTTACCATTTAGGTATTCATTTAATGTATATAAATGAATGTTTTGGAAGGTGTATTGAAATAGCAAGTACCGTGTGACCCAGCTATACTCGTGACTAGTAGTAGAGACCGGACTTCTCTGGACATTTTAGGACTCTGACGTAACACTCCGAATCGGACTAGTCCGCCCTATCTGTCGGTCTTTATAATGATGGACCTATTTGTGACAATATTTTATTAGTAATTTAAGACTTTATATTAGAACAAATTAGATTTTAATTGGGTTTTTTATACTTTAAAAATCCATTATTTCCCTACCTTATAGTGGTACCTCAACAAGGAGGCGATGCTGTTCGCAACACGTCACGTCAAGGAGTATCACATTGTATGCATGTATGTATGTATGTATGTATGTATGTATGTATGTATGTATGTATGTATGTATGTATGTATGTATGTATGTATGTATGTATGTATGTATGTATGTATGTATGTATGTATGTATGTATGTATGTATGTATGTATGTATGTATGTATGTATGTATGTATGTAAACGTATAGTCCTATGAAAACCAACGCTATTTACGTCTCGGTAACATATACATGAAAGGGTCACCAGCAGCAAAAATAGGTTTGTATTACCAAGTAAACTTTGCGGTCCACTTAGGAACACCATCTATTGTGTATTTTGTTTTCGAGACGCAAATGCGTTTGTTTTCATAGGACTATTAATCTGGAATGAAATATATGTATGTATGTAAAAATCTGAGTGACTTATAAGGATAATGTATTCTGCATTAGGTAGTCTCACAATGCCATGATGACGTCAGAGAGTTTCTAAAGAGGAAAACCATTCACGGAACCAAAGGAGAAACCAATAGATATCGTTCAAAGTTATCGCATGCGACCTCAGCGCATTTCAATGGATAGAACTGACACTGTTTATTGATAACCTATTAATGGTTTAGAAATTAGCTCCGATAACCTCTTAATCTTTACACAATTGCATCTTCGATGACAACTGAGGACAGTATGATCAATTGTGATAGATGTTTGTTAAAAATAATTACAATAACATGTTGTCAGATCACAGATAAATATGCAATACAAGCAACTACGGTTAAATAATGTCAATATTTAGTAAATAATTAAATGTTCTGCGTAGTAACTGTACAAATTTCAAAGTGAATGTGAAAGAGTTGTGGCTACTTTCGTGGAACAGAGCGATTGTTTGGAACGCTCCATCTAGTAGTACATAGAGATCGTTGAATACAACAAATATGGCACACATCTAGCGCGAGTGTGTAAGCTCTAGTAGAGCGGGCCACACTATGCGTTTGTTGACCACAATTCCATCCCAAACCAACAGTCATACGAAAACCAACGTTATTTACGTCTCGATAACGTATACATGAAAGGGTCACCAGCAGCAACAACAGGTTTGTATTACCATGTAAACTTTGCGGTCACTTAAGAACACCATCTATTAGTTAAGTATTTTGTTTTCGACACGCAAATGCGTTTGTTTCAGACTATTGATTTGGAATGAAACATAGGTATCAGTAGTTCCACGAGGGGGCGGCACTATAGTGGCTCTGCGTGCAGTACAATCAATGCTCTCCCGCGAGTAGTATAAGACTAATTCACAATTAGAGTAAAGAATTAGCAAGGGCATTGTAGATAACCGCTTTTCTTTCCATAAAGACCTAAAAAAAGACCTAAGAAAATACCTTAATGAACGCTTCCTTTAATCCATTTCTTAAAAGTCACATTTAACTAAGTACATGATAGTAGACGACCTCCGTGGCGGAACGGGCTCAGACTAATCGGAGTGGGGATTAGGGCAAATCCTCAAATGGACAGACCACCAAAAGTGGCATTTTATTGGAGAGGAATATATGTTCAACAGTGGACGTCCACTGTTGAACGTACGAATACGTATTTAGGCTTACGATTATTTATTTAGTATTTATTTTACTAAATTAAAACTTTATTGTTATCATTATTTTAATATGGATTTATTAATGTGAAATAAATGAATATTATTATTATTATTATATTATCTTCCTTTCCTACTTCCTTTATCACGAACCCTAACTTATATATTTCTGAGCGGACAAAGTCACGAGTACACGCTAGTACATTATAAAATTAGATAGAAAAAAAAGATTGTGTATTTTTAGCAGTCTATATAAAATGTAGAATCGATTTGTATGATAAAAAATAAAGTGAGTTTTTTTACACAAAACAATCTTTTACGTTATTATATATGGCAAGTAAACCCAAAAATTCGACGACCTCCGTGGCGGAACGGGTAGCTCTCGGACTGCCACGCCGGAGGTTGCGAGCTCGAATCCCGCTAGGGGCAAATGTTCGTATGATGAATATGAATGTTTGTACCCAAGTCTTGGATGTTTATATATTTATTTAAGTATGTCTATCCGTTATCTAGTAACCATACCACAGGCTCTGCCTAGTTTGGGACTGGATAATTGGTGTGAATGTCTGACATATTTATTTATTTAATATGACTTTTGGAAATTTGTTATTGTTTGTCTATTTGTAACGTGTACCCTGCATCCAATACACGTATTTTATATCGTTATTTCTCAGTCACTCATTCGTTCGTTCATTCATTACCTATCTATAAAAGCCCTATAAAATGCACTATTACGTATTCTCAGCTGCGGTTGCCGTCTCCTAAAATTCTCGCCATTTATTTCCGCAGCCACATCCCCGGTTTTATTTCTAGATCCTGATCATTCCCGGGATTTGTGTTAAATGCCGGGAAAATGCCATTAAAGCGCACTATCGCCCGCCCACAGAGAGAACGATTTATTGAAATTGGAATTCGCAATTGAATTTACATTTTTTAACTTGACAAAAACCATGGAATGAAAAAGCGCTCGGAGTGAAAAGTTTTACATTTATATGAAACTATTGTGAACTTGATTGATGGTGACATTGTGTGAATGGAAAAAGACTTCGTTTCCTGGAAAACATGTCGTGGAGCGTAGAGAAATGATTTTTCATTTCAGATTAGGGAAGTGTAAAAAGGGCATTTTTTACCGACTTAAAAGTTAAAAACAAAAAATTATAATTGTGACCTATATGTTTTTTAAAATCTTTATTTAAAGAGCTTTGACATAAGCATGACTATCATCATTAGTCTAAATAATCCCACTGCTGGACATAGGCCTCCCCAATAGAATACCACTTTTGGTAAGTAGTCCATTGGAGGATTTGCCATAACCACCACACTTGGCAGGCTAATTGGTGATCGTAGTAATGATCTTAACATATACACACAGGAGAACGCTGCTGCCCGTCCCTGGTGCAATCCCTTAGTCGCCTTGACGACACCCACGGGAAAGATAGGGGTGGCCCTATTCTAAGCCGGGAACCACACGGCAAAAACCATAGTGCTATAAGCATGACTATATAGCACTATTACCTAGAACTCTCCATACATTTGAATTTTAATTACAGGAGTACTAAACTGTCCGCGCGTAAACTATCGAGAGAGGGACAACCTTATACTTCAACACATAAGTGCTTCTCTTTCTCCGGCAGCCGTAGTACAAGTCGTGCTTTATTTTCCGGGTGACGTTAAACTGTCGGGGAGAGGCGAGTCGCTTCTTAATTGTATTATCTTGACATTATGTGATTTAATTCTAATTTTTATATGACATAAGGTTTATTATTGTATTCAATTGACGATCCCTTTTATGGCTAAGATAGTATATAATATTATATATTGTTTTATGGTATATTAGCGAAATAAATAAATCTATGTAATAATATTTAGTATTATCTGCCTACGTCATTTGATCAGCTTCCATGGAAAATTGCAAATGTCTAGACCCATTCCGGTTTGTGCTGTGCGTTCTTGGTTCAGTCAGCGAGTCGCGTAACCTTGACTAGGCACAGGTATATTAGAGCTAGCTAGAAACATGCGTTTTGGAAATTACCACATTCCATTATCAACTACAACTCCACAAGGAAAACACGGTGAGATATAACACATCCCAGCTAAAAGAACATTTAGTGGATTGCACCGTAATTTGCATGTGCAATTTGCCGCCTGGGAAAGGAGTGCAGTAACGTAAATATATTGTGTTCATTTGTCTTTGCAATTTATTACTTTGAATAAGTCGCGTGGTTAGTTTGTTTAATTAAGATAAGTGTAATTGTTGTTCGCCGGTAGAGTAGAATAGGACCACTCCAACTCTTCCCGTGAATGTCGTACAAGGCGACTGAGGGAATACATTGTAAAACATCAAGCAGGCCTCCCCAATCCGTCTGGCCAGAGCGGGGAGCGTAGGCCGAATCCTCCGTCTGTCTCCGGCAGATGGGAGAGGGTTGTGCTCCTGCAGTGGAGACAAAAATAACCTGATGATGATGATGATGATGTGTGGCAAACGTGGTGATTGGCTCCCTGGTACAGACTGCATGGTCTAGTGTGGGAGCTCCAATAAAGCGCATACTATTTTAAGTTAAAAATTTTAAATTGTTTTCTCTAGTTCTTAGAAGTTTTTTTTTTTTTTACCTTTTTCTTGCTTTGTTGGTTTTTTCTTTGTGTGTGCCAATTGTGGTAGTGAATAAATGTTTTTCTTTCTTTCTTTTCTTTCTTTTCTTTCTTTTCTTTCTTTTCTTTCTTTTCTTTCTTTTCTTTCTTTTCTTTCTTTTCTTTCTTTTCTTTCTTTTCTTTCTTTTCTTTCTTTTCTTTCTTTTCTTTCTTTTCTTTCTTTTCTTTCTTTTCTTTCTTTCAATATTTATTGCCCTGTTAATTTTAATGTTTTAATCGTACTCAATTGATGTATTTTTTTTTTATTTATCAAAATTTTCTGTAGATACATATAGTATACTTAGAATCGTCAATTTAAACATTGGTACCGTATAAACATAACATTGGTAGGTCACAGTTAGTACCTACTAAACTATCGTGGAAGAGTGCCACAATAAATTCTTTCATTCATTTAGTCAAAGTCAAGTCAAATTAGAAATATATATACATAAAATTTATGTAAATGTCAAAAATATGTAAATATATTTATTATTAAAAAAATAATAATAATTATGAGTACGATTTTGGCTGTATAAAATATAATTTAAAGTGTCATGTCTTATGTTTGGAAAATTCATCTAATGAGTAAAGCTCGTTTTTGGTCATAACTGTTTTGCATTTGAGTTTGAAAGCATTATTGTTGCATTCTCCCAATTTATCAGACAGCATATTATAAAACTTAACACTATTCTTTATAAAACTCTTTGATTTTTTTGTCAATCTGCATTGGACCTGTGCAAGCTGATTCTTATTTCTAGTATCAATTTGATGTACATCTGAGTTCTTCGGCGTATTGGCCAAATTTCTACGAGCATATAATAGGTTATGAAACACATAGGCAGAGTAAAAAGTGAGTATGTTAGCCTCGGCGAATTTACCTCGGCAGGAAGTTAATGGGGTGAGCCTATAAAGTGTTCGCACAGCCTTTTTTGCAGTATGAATATCTTATTAACAGTTGCTGCATTACCCCAAAATTTAATACCATAATTCATTAGGCTATGAAAGTATGCATAATAGACTAATTTAGCTGTTTCCAAACCACATATTTGCCTGATTTTAGATATTGCAAAGATAGCTGAGGCCAGTCTTGTAGCTAACTTGTTAATATGTATTTCCCATTTCAATTTGTTATCCAAATACAGTCCCAAAAACTTCACTGATTCTACAAACTCAAGTGATTGGTTGCCTATTTTTACATTAGCAGGTAAGATTGTGCTACGCGTTCCAAGAAAAAAGTGTACAGCCTTAGTTTTTGTAACATTGAGTAATAGATTATTGGACGAAAACCAGTCGCTAAGACTTTCCATGGAAGAATTTACTATTTTAATGAGTTCCGCCAAGTTTTTATGCTTAAAAATGATTGAAGTGTCATCAGCAAACATAGTGACATGACCGTTTTTGCCTATGCTAATAGACATGTCATTAACATACACTAAAAATAAGAATGGGCCTAGTATAGATCCTTGAGGGACACCATATTCACATATTGTAATCATATAGTTTTAAGGATGACTGTAATCTTTTAATCTGGTAATTTAAAATAATAAACTATTTGAATTTGATGCCGGGTGGTCTATTGTGGGTACCAAAAGTGGCATTCTATTGGGGAGGATTATGTTCAACAGTGAATAAATTTCGGCTGATGATGTGTGATGTAAGCTGGACTCAAATGCCAGTTACGTTGCCGCTCTACATTCATTCATTCATTCGTTCGTTCATTCATTCTCTCATCGTCAAGGAATTAATGTATAGAACGATCATCAAATTTTCAATATAAAAATACATTCCTACGTGTTGTCCTGCTGTTGAAATTGTTGTTTTACTTTCGAACTCGGAAAACAGAAAATAGGGAGAGAAAGTGTAATTCCAGTTTAAGTTAAACAATTAGATACCAATTCCACCTACTATTACTTCGCTCTTCCAACTTGTTTGATAGAGTTTATAAGACAATACTCTACGGATTAGAAGCACTTTTAAATTGGAAGGACGAAACAGGCCTTAAAGAGTTTACTTTTTAGTGAGGAGTTCAATTTGGAATCCTTATGAATCCTTAGGAATCTTTTTTGTCCGTCTCTATATATCCGCTGGATAATTCAATAAGTACTATACCGATTGAGAAAATAATCCCACTAATATTATAAATGCGAAAGTATGGATTTTGGATTTTTGTTAGGTACTCAATTACGCTTCAACCACTGGACGGATCGGTATGAAACTTGGCACACATATAGTCCTGGAATGGGACAAAGGATAGTTTTTATCACGAAAAACATCTAATTCTTACTGGAAACCAAAAATGATATCTATTTTGAAATTCAAGATGTGTAAAAGCTAGTTTAGATATATATTACATACTAGCTATGCCCGCGGTTCGCGTGGACTACAGAATTATAAAATAAAATTGTTGCCGTTCCCGCTCCAGCGCCCGCTCCAACTGTCACCGCCGAGGATTACACTACTTTGTTGTTTACTAAATAATGTATGTATGTATGTATGTATGTATGTATGTATGTATGTATGTATGTATGTATGTATGTATGTATGTATGTATGTATGTATGTATGTATGTATGTATGTATGTATGTATGTATGTATGTATGTATGTATGTATTTATGTATGTATGATGTATGCATGTATGTATGTAAACGATTTATTGTACTAAAATTAACAACAACAACAATAATAAAATAGGAATTAAACTGTGTACAAAGGCGGACTTATCCCACTTAGGGATCTCTTCCAGTCAACCTTAGAGTAACCGAAAGGACAAGTATAATGCGTTTAGTACCAAAATTGATAAAGAAATGTACTTTTAATAAAGTTTGAAAATACATATTACATAAACATTAACGAACAATATATACATACACTAATAATGTCATGCGTGAGAGTTTTTAAGAACTCAAAATTTCCATAACTTTTGATTGAGAAAGCCGATTGTGATAAAATAAAGAGTAAATATTTTTATTATTATTATTGATGGGTTTGCGCTTGGCCCCAATTTCACGTGATGGTAAGTGATGATGAGGCCTAAGGTGGAGCGCGATTACCCAGAAGATGCCTACTACTCTATGTTACTCCAAATTAAGCCCAATGTTTTGCTGAAAACATCATCAGAATCGGTTCAGTAGTTTTTACGTGATGCGTGCACAAACTAACAGATAAACATACAAATAGTCAAAAAATCCAAACATTGTCTTAACGTATTCTATTACTCATCCTCATAAAATTTCGGAAATACTTTCAATGTAAAGACACGAGAATTTTATCTTTTTATTTATTAGATAGATAAAGAAATGGCTGGCTAAATGTAGTGTCTAACTTTTTAATGTTAATGTCAACTCCAAGAGGCTTATTAAAAAACTAAACAACATCTCACTTTTAGGCAACGCTCCACCCTCACAACGAGACGATATGGGCCAACGATCTCTATGTACAACTAGATGGAGCGTTCCAAACAATCGCTCTGTTCCACGCAAGTAGCCACAACTCTTTCACATTCAATTTGAAACTTGTGCAGTTACTACTCACAACATTTAATTATTTACTAAATATTGACATTAATTAACCGTAGCGTCAATATTTAGTAATAATTAAATGTTCTGCGTAGTTAGAATGTGAAAGAGTTGTGGCTATTTGCGTGGAACAGAGCGATTATTTGGAACGCTCCATCTAGAAGTACATAGAGATCGTCGATATGGACCAATTCACTGGTGGTGGACAAGCATGGCTGGCGCAGTGCTATCAGCTCCTTATAACATGAACTGAAGCAAACTAGAACAACTCTCTTTGAAGAAAAAATGCACAAGCGTGCGACTGAAAGCCTACATAGTTTTCAGATTCTATTCATGCGGAGAGCATAAAAGTAGAGAATATCGGCGTTCCGCACGGCTTGGAACTTTTTTTTTATTTGATATGTATTTTTTCAAAAAGTTGACCGCTTTGTACACGGTAGATATACTCGTACGTAGCTCATATAAAAAGTAGGCACAATGTTTTTAAACTACATTCGCGTAAGTTCTAGACAAAGTCTATATTGCATAAGACCAACACGAAATAGAGCTGATGCTTACGATATGATTGATCAGTTTTTATGTCAAACAAGAAGGATCCTTTCGCAAACTTTAACGGGATCAAACTTTTAATGGGCTTCCCGTCGACTTTGAAGAGTAAGATAAAAAAATTCTGTAGCATCGTATCTTATCCTGAATAACATCAGCGTAAGTTTTATTTATCAGATGAATCAGATTTAATATCTTTTATTTAGTTTTTGATTATGTATGACACATAATAAATAATTAATTATATTTAAGATAAATCACGTTAGCCTATTGAGAGTACTCTAAAGATTTAAATCTGATATTTTTTGAGTTTAAATAAGTTCAATTCAATTCAAATATTCTTTATTGTGCACCAAAACATATACATTTTTTTAATAAAAACAAAACTTACATAGAAGGATGAATTTAGTGTACAACGGCGGCCTTATCGCTTTCAGCGATTTCTTACAGGCAACCTTTGGGTGGTGGCGAATTTTTTTAGGAGTGGACATACTGGATGCAGAGGTAAGTACGTACTATTGACTTGAAGAGAATCGTCTTCGTACACAGTTTTATTCACGTTTGTTGTTATTATTGTTACATTTTGTACAATAAAGCGTTTACAAAATGTACTATTATCATCCACAGGCTCTTCGGAACGAATTGCATTTAAAAGCAGTAGGTGAATGAACAGAAATTTTGAAGAAAAAAAACATCGCCACATGGAACCAAACTGAGATCTCGGTCAGAGAATAGGTACTAATTATAATTACATAAAGAAGCGACACTCATCTCCCTCGCCTCGGAAGCGCCAGTTTAACGTCGCCATCAAAATAAGCACGGCTTATACGCAGCCGGTTAGAAAGAGAAGCAATTATGTGTTGACGTATAACGTTGTCCCTCTCTCGATAGATTACGCGCACACCCAAACGTATACGGACTGTAATATAAAAGGTGATTAATTTTTTTCGCTTGTATTGAGTTCCGGGGCTGTGCCTCGGTTGTCTGAAATGAACATTTCATTTTAAGTTAACGTCAGAACTGCATATGTGAAGTTGCTCCCAAGTTACTGGCGTCAGTTTCCTCCCTCGGGTTAGTTCTTGCATATATCAGAATTTCGTACAACTCGACCAATTTCTGTGGCACAGCTGAAAGAACAGATGGTTTCAACTCCGTATAGGGTTGCCAAATCTACTATATAATATATGTAGTACCCTACTACTACGGTTTAAGCGTAGGACAAAATACCAAAATCGTATATTTAGCTTCCCAAACTCCGTTTTTAATTCTCTATCGAATGGCATATTTAAAAAACTTTGAATTTAATAAGTCTGTCGTTTAGTATGAAAATATGGTTACAGTCACAAAGAAAAATAAACATGGTCTCAATTGCGTCTCATGAAACGAAGTAATATCAAAGATAATATATACTAGAGTGTAATATGTCCCTTACGCCAATTAAAATTTTCGTTGATGATATTTTAGCCCAAATCACTGTATATTGTTGGAAAAATATATAGTAGCCAAATCGACTATTTTTAATTAGAATGGAATGCAAAAAACAACACTAAACAATTTATCGACATTTGCCACACATATTATATCAAACTTTACCAAACTTGATCAAAATCATTGCTTATCTGTTGAGAGTTTCCGCTACTTTTGCATTCACCAAAAGAGCTTTTGGCAAGTGGCGAGACCAAAAGACGATCGAAATAGTTCATCAGTTTATTTGATTTAAAAAAATGAGCTTAATAAGATCAAACTTAAAATATGAATGTAAATGCTTTTAACATTTTTTTACCGTCAACAATCCCTTTAAAACGGCTATTGGGTCAAATAAGTAAGCTTTTTGAAAAAAAAAATAAGATACTATATTTTTATGTCTACTATTTTTTATTTGGCACTTCAAATGGAAACTTCCTCGTGAATTTTGACAACCCTAACTCCGTAACCGACATTAGTAGGTACATACAGTTTCAAATGTATTTTACGTAACTCAAATTAGTATTCGTGATTAATGGCCAGAGTTTTGAGTTTCATCTGTCTCATTTGATGGAAGTATATTTTGCGTATTTTCTATTAACTAGGCCCGAAAAAGTTAGCAAAGTATTCATTGTAGAAAATGTGCGATTTCCGTAATTTTTCCTTATATAATATTTATTTCCTGATATTTCCATTTCCTATCATTGTCTGGCAACTTTACGTGCATATGTTTGAAATTTGGCTAGTAATTTTTAAATTATTCACCAGACCAGACAGACAGAGAGACAAAAAGCTTCACGGATTCTTATTGATAAAACCTTAAAAATTTACAAGAAATACCTACATATAGTAAAGGTCATCATCAGGTTATTTTTGTCTCCACTGCAGGAGTACAACCCTCTCTCATCTGGCGGAGACAAACGGAGGATTTGGCCTACACTCCCCGCGCTGGCCAGATGGGTTGGGGAGGCCTGATTGATGTTTTATAATGTATTCCCTTAGTCGCCTTGTACGACATCCACGGGAAGAGTTGGAGTGGTCCTATTCTACTCTACCGGAAACCACACGGAACGGTATGTATGTATGTGAACGCTTTATTGTACCAAAAATCACAACAACAATAATAAAATAGGAATTAAACTGTGTACAAAGGTGGACTTATCTCGCAGACTTAGGCGGGAGCCTGTTTATTTTGAGTGTATTTGCTATGTCAATAATTTTGGAGAAACTGAGAGATAATTTAATTTAGTGAAGTTGACTTGTTTAAAATAAAAAGTATTTTATATCTGATGTTATTAACTCCTCCGTTTGCTCGTAGGTTAAACTTTGTAACCAATTTTGAGTTTCATTTTTACACTGGTGGTTAGCGGATAGATGTTTAATTTCATATTTATTTTGTTATATATTCTCGAACTTAAGGCTGCGTTTTGAAGTCTCTCGAAACTGGCACGACATTGGTCTACGCTACAAAGTAAACGGAGCAGCAAAAAAAACCTCTGAACCTCCTTTTTTCTATTTTATACTGTAGATAACGCATCCAGCTCTCAACCAAATCGTTCCCTGGTGTATTCCCTTCCAAATGACCACGAATACGTAAAAATAGTACTTACTATAGGACCCGTTTCTTTGTTCCACAGTATATAAATAAAACTTCATTCCTTTACACCCTTTTCCTGAGGGCCACTGGGTTGGCACTAAAAAGACATTACATTTTTATGACTTGTAGATCCTATGGTTGATCACGGTTAACAAGACCTTGTTGAAAGAAATAAATGTTTTTTTTTATATCATGCGGTCTTCCAAGCAGGTTCTAAAGAAGCGCATCATCGTGGGTCGGATAGAACGACCTTGCCTTCCTAATTTCAAAGCATCCACAGAGCCGAATTGTCAACGCTTATAAAACTCAGCAGTAAGCGAAAAGACAAAGAAGAAATATATCACAAAATTACATAAAAGTTTTCAATTACAATGCTCAACTCGTAGAAGAGCGCCACGCTTGGTTTGTATGCAATACAATCAGTGGAAACGTCAGCATATTCCATTATCAATGTTTCAGACCCTTCCACGTTTATCTTTGTCAGGGAAATGTTATGAACATATCTGTACGTACAGCTTTTTGTTTTTTATTGCCACTCGTAAAAAAAGAGAGTCGTCTTAGATACTAGCTCCTGACCGCGGCTTCCCTATATAAATCATATTTGAACGTTTGCGCTTTAAAGAATCCGCGACCGGAATACAGGCCACAATGAAAAACTTGTTCATTTAATAATAATCATTAAACATATATATTTTTCTTTTTTATACCATATGCATGCATTAACATGTCATTTCCCAAACTAAGATTTGCCCCTGTACCTATAGTGGGACTTAGACAAGGATAGAACAATTCACAAATATAACATCCAGACCGGGAACAAAAAAATCTATGTCTGTATACTACATATTTATTACACGTCCTATCCTATACTATAACGTACCGACACACACGTTTATAATATTCTTTGTATAATATTGTGTTCTTTTTCCTTTTATTCTGGGTTTGTTCCCTTCTTTCACATTCTCAGTCCGCGGCGAGTACAGTTAACAATAAAATAAATTGGCAAACGCTGCGTTGGATGAATGTTAAGCGAGCTTGGAGGAATAACTGAGTGGTCGAACAAATCTAAAAAGATTATTTCAAACAGATTTGTAGTACTACACTGACAATAAACAACTACTTGATTTGTAGTACTACACTGACAATAAACAACTACTTGATCCAAGAAGTTTACATACTTGGTCAAGACAATGAGGGTAAACAGTTTAGTTGGCGCCTTTTACCCATATGGAGACCGCATGTTACCTACTCGTACCTACTTATTTATGGGAACCGAGCTTAGCCGGTTGTACCCGAGATAAGTAGAGCCCCTTTTTAGGGTTCCGTAGCCAAATGGCAAAAAAACGGAACCCTTATGGATTCGTCATGTGTGTCTGTCCGTCCGCATGACACAGCCACTTTATTCTGAAACTATAAGAACTATACTGTTGAAATTTGGTAAGTAGATGTATTCTGTGAACCGCATTAAGATTTTCACACAAAAATTAAAAAAAAAAACAATAAATTTTCCCCATACTTAGAACTGTAACTCAAAAAAAAAATTTCATCAAACCCATACGTGTGGGGTGGGGTATCTATGGATAGGTCTTCAAAAATGATATTGAACTATCTAATATTATTTTTTTCTAAACTGAATAGTTTGCGCGAGAGACACTTCTAAAGTGGTAAAATGTGTGTCCCCCCCCCCCCCCCCCCCTGTAACTTCTAAATTAAGAGAATGATAAAACTAAAAAAAAATATATGATGTACATTGCCATGCAAACTTCCACCGAAAATTGTTTTGAACGATATCTAGTAAGCAGTTTTTTTTTAATACGTCATAAATCGTAAACTACATTACTATTATTAAAACATCGATCAAAGTTACAACGACCTACAATAACTTTTATATTATGTTACTTGCTGCTACGGAACCCTTCATGGGCGAGTCCGACTCGCACTTGGCCGCTTTTTTCTTCTTTAAGCAATTACTATTTTGCGCAATTCACTATTTTGCTATTTATTTAATTAATAATAGTAAATGACAGCGGCTCTATAGTTAACTGCAAATGGCGAAGTATAAGAAAAAATTAGGGTGTGTGAGTGTGTGGCAAAGTCATACATTCGACACCTTTTGAAACTTAGAAAGCTTTTAGAGTTTTTGAAGCTCCAAATGGTCAAATCGTTACGTTAAATGATCAAGATGAAAGTGTCTATGTTGACTACATACATATAGCTACTTTTTCAGTTAAGAATGTGTTTTTTTTTAATTTGTTTTAAGACCTTGGCAACAATGCCATCAGATCTAATCACGAAATCTTTTTATTTTATGTTCACTATCACAGTATCAGAGTGCCTCAGACCAACGTTGTTCCTAATTAAGTTACAGCCTTCCCTTACTAAAGTTGATAGTAAGCTTTTATAAGGTTTGAGATTAGGAAGTTCTGTGATTTAAGAAGATAGTTAGTCACGTTTATTTATGTTTCCTTCACAGTGTACACACGCACAGCGGTTGTTGTATAATATACTGTCACTACTAAACACCAAAGCCCGAAGTATACAATACTTTGGAAAAAAGTGAAGTGAAGACTTGTTATCAGCATATGTATATTTAAGTTTATTATTTATATTTGTCATTAGTCTGTAAATCTTCCTAAAAGTAAATAAATAAAAAAATTTAAAACAAATAGGTACACAACAAAGTCGGCCCCGTAGCCTAGTCGGTAGTACACCTGCCTGCGAAGCTTGGGTTCGCTGGTTCGAATCCCGCCCAGGGCAAACATTCGTGTGATGAGCACTTTTGTTTGCCTTGTGACTGGATGTTATTTATATATTATATTATATATGTATATCAGCTGTCTGATACCCATATTACAGGCTCTGCCTAGTTTGGGATCAGGTGGCCGTGTGTGAAAAATCCCAACATATTTATTAGTTATAAAAACTGTTCTCTAAAACACGCGGGAACAAGCAAGAATGTTGCTCTCTTTAAGTAATGCATTTATCATACTTATCTGTCATTTAATAATACAGATTATTATCTAATAAATAAAATCGTAAACTTCGCGTGTCTGTACATTGAAGATATTTGCAAAATTGGGGCGTCTAAGGATAAGCAACAGAACACATTTCGATCATTTTTGTCTGTTTGTTTATCTGTTTATCTGTTTGTCTGTGAGTTTGTGCACGCATCACTTAAAAACTACTGAACGGATTTTGATGGACTTTTCACAGAAACATGGGGCTTAACTTAACTTAACATTTAGTCTTTATTTCATCGCAATCGGTTTACTCAATCAAAAGTTATGCACATTTTTAGTTTTCAGATACATTAGTAGGTAAGGTTAGTATGGAATATATTGCATATAATAGTATTTCCGTACTATTCAGATTGCGATGAGTTTGGACTACATTTGGAGCTGGTAGTGGGAATGGGAATGGTAGTGGGCGTGGGCACGGGCGAGGACTAGGGCGCGGGCGCGGGTGTGGGCGTGGGCGCGAGCGGGAACGAAAGCGGGAGCGGATTCTGTAGTTCACGCGAGCGGAGCCGCGGGCTCTGCTAGTATACCATATAGTCGTGAGATCTGTTTGTATAACTATTTCATTTCTTTGCATTGCACTTTGCTGCAGTGTGACAATTGCGGTACGTTACATACAATAAACAAATAAAGACTTGTTTAACCACTATTAAGGCTTAGTTTGGTCAATAAATTATTCACGGGGCAATGTATACGCTTATCTTAAATATTACAGATAGAAAGTTTAAGAATCACATTAAAACCAGCTTTGAAAGAAAGCCTATTACAAAACAGACGATTATTTGAATGACAAAGATGCCTGGTAATGTTTTTCAGGTCTGACCAATACTTTTAATTTTTTTTATAAAAACGTTGATGAATGTGAGTGAGGCTAGTGAGGTGTGTTAGGATCGCGCAAAGTGGCGATCCATAGTCTCTGCCTACCCCTCTGGGACCAAAGCCTGAGCATTATGTATGTATGTTATAAAAGTGTGATTTCTAAAAATGTGTTAGGTACTCGAAGTTTGTTGCGCCGTTTGTTCTTCACAGCGCTGAAACTTCGAAACTGTAGTCAATAAAAACAAACGTATAAAATTGTACGGATAAGTAAACTCTTTCATATCCTATATAACTCAATACAAATCTACATTAAGTTATATGAACTTCGTGGTATTGTTGTTGTTTCTTGGTTACAAGACCTTTAAGCCATGTCTTAGGTTGTTGTTACAGCGCCTCACGTCTAGACCACACGAGCAAACCACGGACAAAATATAGTTTACTTCAAAATACATTTACTTATTCTTATTTCTCCAAACGGCAAACACTGTGTGAGAATTTAACCTGTTCGAATCGACAATTACTCAGCAAACTGTTTTTTTTATGGCGACGTAGCAATGAAAGCGGAACAACCCCATATGTTGCTACGCGCGCTACGCCGGGTCGTAGCACCTGGAGCAAGTTATTTGCAGCCACCCGTAACGTATTTATCCTGTTTCAACCTTTTTGTTTTTGTAGAGTTATGTAGGGTAGTATCATCAAGCCCTGTCAGTATGGGGAAGTCAGAAACTATAAAAGATAATTGGTTATAAGGTCAATGACGTCGATAGTAGAGATGGGAAAAACCGCATTCATAGATTTTTAGATTAATTCAAAGCGACAAAGGGACTCGAAGGCGGATATTACATTATATTATTATATAATATTATATTACTTATTATTATTAAAATACAAAAATGTAATAAAAAAACAACCTTCAGTAGCGGAAAACAAGTAAGAATAGGTTATTATATAAGTACAATTCAAGGTTGCATAGATACATTTATTTTGTCATCTGTTCTGTACTTAACTCTCCTTATAATATACAACAAGCGTTAGCATGGTCCGCTGTGACGAGCGGCCTCACCGCACATAGGACAAACCCAAGAGGTTTATTATTTGTGAGTTATGTAAGACATATGATGTTCTTTCTTATTAATGTTAAATAAATAAATAAAATAAAAAAATAAAAAAATATGTGTTATTTTTTTATTATGAAAATTAATAGTGTAGATTGTAAGGAATAAATATTTCTATAGAGCCTCAATTCAATTACTTACTCTTTCTTTATTGCACGATAAAAATTATTCAGATATCCCTTTATCTGATTGATCTGTATCCATTACTACCGAAGAAATAATAGACACTTATCTCTCTTCTCTTCTATGTCATTACCTCACTGCTGAGGATCGCGACCGTATAAAATGCGCCTCCACGCATAGCGGTCATTGGCCAGCCGCACTGCTTCATATAAGGATCCGCCAGCCACCATCCTCACCGGGTCCGACCACCTCGTCGGAGCTCGTCCTCTGGCATGCCTGCCCTCCACTTGTCCCAGAATGAATGTAAACACTTATACTACGCTTTAATTTAGTTATAGAGTAATTTATTATAAGGTATCGTGACGTCGATAGTAGAAATAAGATAGTAGGTATGACATTACTGTGATATTGTGTGAGATTATCTGCTAAAGTAAACGATGATGACGTACGTATATTGTAAGCCAATTATTATCCTAATCTCGTAAAGAAAATACATTTCCGCATTTTTTTTGTTATGCCATTAATTGTACCATAATCTGCAAGATTACGAAATACTTGCAAAGTAAACACAGCCTTGTAAATATCGTGTAAGTTTAACTGCGCGGATTATCCGCGAATACCCAGATCATAAATCTCTCGACTCGCTTGTCACCAGGTGCGAGCATTTAGATGTCATTTGCAGGTAGAGGTATCTAGTATGTAACTAATATTTAATAATAGTTTAAGTATACAGAATACTATTTTTGATTGTTACGACCCGTCCGTTAAAGGTAATACTAATTGTGCCATTTATAGATAACTTAGCACATAGACCTGTTTATTATGTATGTACGTCAATCGCGGAGCATAGTCGAGGCCTGGTTTTTGTAAAAAAAAATTGTAATAAATAAAAAAAAATTAAGTTTCAAATATTATCATTGTTAGAGACAAAATAAACAGAGAGACCAGATTCACTCACTGGCAAACGCACACAGACTTTAAACATTTTAATACATAAAAAATTATATTTCATTAAGAAACCATTTGCGGTATTATTTCACACTAAAGTTTGGTTTGCTCAAGGAATTATCCGATCAGAATATAGGCTATTTTTATTCGTCGGTAAAATATTAGGTTCCCATGGGAATGTCGACTATAACCGAGGGCAACGCATGCTGTTATTTTTATTCCTGATAGTTTTGCGTTTGCCCTCAATCTCACCTGATTGTAAGTGATGATGAAGCCTAAGGTGGAGCGCACTTACCCTGAAGGTTAAGTTCAATCTTCCTCTAAAAAAAAACAAAGTGTACTTGTCCGAAAATACCGAAGCAAGCAGGGAGTTCCATTCCTTAGCAGTTTACATTATGAAAGAGGAAGCAAAACGCTTCGTGCAAGAACGTGTTTTTATGTCTACTACATAAGGATGATGTCTCTCTCCACGCCTGGTGATGGGTAACCTAGTACATATGTATAGCACAAGATACTGACTAATTCTGTACTTGTTATTGCCCACCTCTATTTACAGGGACCGGTGCAAACGAGGACATTATGTTCAGACTACCCTTTATGTTCGTGGCACGAGATGGCAGTGTACAGGTAAGAGCATACCCTTAAACTTGCCGTAATGGATGGCATGTTCATGAATATGACAGCTTTATAAAATCTTCAAAGCGTTTCGAAGGATAATTTTCTACGCTCGTTGTTCATAATCATTATCGACATAGTGATGTAACTGTATGGAAAAGTAGCAAAATCTTAAACAAACATATGTTCGAAATTCAAAAATATTTATTCATCCTAGTGTTAGTATTTATTTAAATTATAGTTATTTTTTTTATATTTAATGTATAAATCCGTGATATAAATGTATAATTACTAAATAGATGGTATATTTATGGTCTGTTTATATTATGATTATGATAAATAAATTACTACATTAGTGATTATTACGAAGAAGTTTGTTTATTAACTTACTTGTAGATAATGGGTATTTAACCCTGAAATAACTAAGTATTAAAAGTAAATAAGATACGCGCGTGCTTCAAACATTGTTTTTTATTTTTTACAGATATATTTATAAATAAATATCTTCATTACATTCACACCAATTATCCAGTCCCAAACTAGGCAGAGCCTGTGGTACGGTTACTAGATAACGGATAGACATCTAATAAATAAAATCGTAAACATCGCGTGTCTGTACATTGAAGATATTTACAAAAAAATGGAGAGGTCTAAGGATAAGTAATAGAACACATTCCAATCATTTATGAAATTTTTGTCTGTTTGTCTGTTTGTCCGTGAGTTTGTGCATGCATCACTTAAAAACTACTGAACGGATTTTGATGGACTTTTCACAAAAACATGGGGCAACTTAACATTTAGTCTTTATTTCATCACAATCGGCTGACTCAATCAAAAGTTATAGACATTTTTAGTTTCAAATACATTAGTAGGTAAGGTTAGTATGCAATATATTGCACATAATAGTATTTCCGTACTATTCAGATTGCGATGAGTTTGGATTACATTTGGAGCTGGGGGTGGGAATTGGAGTGGGCGTGGGCGTGGGCGTGGTAAAGGAGGAGTGGGTGTGAGAGCGGAAGCGAAGCGGGAGCGGGAGGGGAGCGGGAGCGGGAGTGGGGATGGTAGCGGATTCTGTAGTTCACGCGAGCGGAGCCGCGGGCACAGCTAGTACTTAAATAAATATATAAACATCCAAGACTTGGGTACAAACATTCATATTCATCATACGAACATTTGCCCCTAGCGGGATTCGAGCTCGCAACCTCCGGCGTGGCAGTCCGAGAGCTACCCGTTCCGCCACGGAGGTCGTCGAATTTTTGGGTGGAACGCAAAAGATTGTTTTGTGTAAAAAAACTCACTTTATTTTTTATCATACAAATCGATTCTACATTTTATATAGACTGCTAAAAATACACAATCTTTTTTTTTCTATCTAATTTTATAATGTACTAGCGTGTACTCGTGACTTTGTCCGCTCAGAAATATATAAGTTAGGGTTCGTGATAAAGGAAATAGGAAAGGAAGATAATATAATAATAATAATATTCATTTATTTCACATTAATAAATCCATATTAAAATAATGATAACAATAAAGTTTTAATTTAGTAAAAAAAATACTAAATAAATAATCATAAGCCTAAATACGTCCACTGCTGAACATATTCCTCTCCAATAAAATGCTACTTTTGGTGGTCTGTTCATTTGAGGATTTGACCTAATCACCACGCTTGGCAGGCGGGTTGGTGATCGCAGTAATGATCTTAATATACAATCGCTTAGTCGCCTTGACGACATACCTACACGTGAAAACTGAGGGTGACCCTATTCAATGCCGGGAACCATACGCCACACACGGCGACCCTTCGACCTTAAGTTTCGAAAAACCCATTGGTACGGGCGGGGTCTGAACCTGGCCCTCACGAACGTGAGGCAGTGCACAACCAACTAAGCTACCGCGGCTTTTAATATTTTGTCTAGGTGTGTCTTTGTAATTTTTTATGGAAAAACCCGCAGATCTCAACTATGTTATTTAAATTTTTATTCATCTCAACTAGTATCGTGTTTCTATCAAGCTAAGCACTGTAAATGATTGCTAGTTATACACGAATGTAAAAAAAATAATCATAGGACTGTGGCATAAGGTAATCTTTTGGTTTTTTTTAAAGGGAATTACCATATTTACTAACTATATGTATTATATTTGCCGTGTGGTTTCCGGTAGAGTAGAATAGGACCACTCCAACTCTGCCCGTGGATGTCGTACAAGGCGACTAAGGGAATACATTATAAGACATCAATCAGGCCTTCCCGACCCGTCTGGCCAGCGCGGGGAGTGTAGGCCAAATCCTCCGTCTGTCTCCGGCAGATGAGAGAGGGTTGTGCTCCTGCAGTGGAGACAAAAATAACCTCATGATAAAATTTATGTCACAAAATTTTTATCAAGATAGAATTGTAAAGTAGGCGCGGCACACGTGCCAACAATTTGCAATATATTGCAAGAACTACCATACGCTTACTCATCCGCGCCGAGTGTCTTTCGGATAAACATCGAGAAAACAAAGGCAAAAGGGGCATTATTGCACGATTTCTAACTGCAGAAACAAATGCTTGGCTTTGGCGGGACCCTTTCATGTACATTTTATCGAGACGCAAAATAGCATTGGTTTGGAATTAAATATACAGAAAGCTTTGCGTTGTTTAGAAGTATTAAAGCTATAAATATCACTAATTAGTGTTAAAATATGCTAATACACTTCCGATATAGGAAGATATTTTTAGACTGACACTTTTTGTTACTGAAAATCCTACGCAGAACCACTAATTACTATAACAATGAACATCATCGGAGGCCACTTTAGCGAGCAAACAATATCTCACAGATCAACCACCTCATTGGCCTAGTGGTTTGGTCATTGGACTCGAGCGCCAGAGGTCGTGTGGTGGATTCGCAATGGGGACAGACAACTTTTTATAATTAGTGCGAGTTGGTCTCATTCATTGAAGATTCAAATCAGTAACGTCCTCAAAAAGGCTGGGGTCCGCAGTGAGAAGAATAAAAGGAGGCGCATGAAAAAAGGTTCATGGATGTGAGTGAGGCTAGTGAGGTGTGTCAGGATCGCGCAAAGTGGCGACCCATCGTCTCTGCCTACCCCTCTGGGACCAAGGCGTGAGCATTATGTATGTATGGTCTCAATCTGGATGTTATATTTGTGAATTCTCCTATCTTTGTTTAATTTTCATAGCACAGGATATAATGGGATTAGACAAGTGTGTTTATATGTAATATTAAAAAAATAACAGTAGGTATTCACCAATAGACGAAATTAAGACTAATTACATATTATTTACGGTGTAAAAACAGATCCATCGATATACCCCTCATAAAAAACGTTGCCATGAATTTTCTTCATAGATAATAACATGAGTATAGGTCGTACAATGATGTTCAATAATATAACGCATCCGATGTACGATGCGTTATATTATTGTACATCATCGTACATCGGATGCGTTATATTGTTACGGTGTTAGTTATATCGTTACGCACTAATCTTCAATGTGTGCATTCTGACATCCCGCGCTCACCCCTCGTGAAAAGTACCGGTGCGGGCAGGCCTGTGTCACTCCGGACTTTTTTACAAAAATCGCCGGGCAGGGTCGACCGGATAAAAACAATCGGTTGCCGCCCGCTTTATGTGACGCACGCGCGAGTGGCTACTTACCTACCTTGATCGCAACGTCATCGACTCGAACGGATTTCAAACGAAATTGTATCACTTTTGGTTATCTGAACACTAATAAAAAGTAGGACTTAACATTTTTTTCACTGCCTAAGGCTATGGCAAGTTAAGAAAATTACAAGTAAAAAGTACCTACACCTACTGGAAAGTTTGACACAAAATTAACCCGATTAGTTTACATGGTTTGCGACAATTGAACAAGGTAATAAAAAATCATAATTAAAGACAGTTGCGACTATCGGATTTCTTGAACTTGCCTTACCAATATTTGCTACGAGTAGGGACCTAAGTACTTAAGAAGGCAATAAGGAGGTGCAGGCACAAATGAAATGTTTATTGTTTACACTTTCCTAGACCGAGAGTTGAGAATTTGTTGACTAGGCAGTTCTTTTCGATATATTTTTTCGTAGATTTGGATTATAGTCCAAGGGTCGAAGCAGGATTTGCTAGCTTTTGGTTTTGCGTTTGGTTTAAAAATTTACAGCTTAGGAATAATTTCTGTTTATGTTTAAAAAAGTATTTTTTAAACATACTTAACCGTCGTTGCTAAAAAAATACTTAAAAAAATAAATAATTCATAAAGATTAATAGGTACTTTTGTACTACCCATAAATACTTAGATTAAATTATGGGTTCACAAGATGACAACCCTAACGTTAGTCGTGCCGCGTCTGAACGAAATAGAGTTATACAATAGAAAGGAAAACGCAGTATAGGTATATTTTTGGTACCTAAATGTACCTACAAGTAGGGGACCGAAATAAAAGTGCTTTGGGGGATGAAGTAGGATGGACGTCAAAGTTTAAATTGCAGTGCTACCCACTAGACTATACTCTTGTAATATTATATTTTATTTCGTATAATTAACTTTCTTCACAGAGTTAAATGTCAATTAAGATACTGTCGAAAAGGAAATATGAAATACATTTGATCTTCCTAACTTAGTACGGTCGCTAATTGTAATTAATTAACAAAGTTAGAAGTAATAAATGAGAATTAGCGTGTCGGAAGTTTTGAAAGCTTCCTATAATTTTTTTACTCACAAAGTTTTCTGCAAGTCAAAGCCAATTTATTTTATTACACTTAAGTATTATATAGGTACACTTAGGCAAGTGATTATTTTTTCTACTACCGCCTACTAGCTGTTAAGAGAAACGACGCAACAAACTCTAGCAGACACATCTAATAAAATGAAGCTGATGCAGCATTAATACCAGGTACTCTAATTGTTATTCAAATAATCGGTTATTTGTAACAGATTTATTATAAAACTGTTTTAAATGTGACTCTTAAACTTTCTGTCCGTCATTGTGGTAGTTTGTTATAGAAGCGTATACATTGCCGCGTGAACGATTTAGTGAAATTACAAAATTTTATGCATTGTAAAAAAAGTTTATTTTTAATGGCAGTCATGTTTATTCATTCTGTTGGCGTCTAATTGTCCTGATTAACATACGAAATGAAATGAATGTTTATTGTGAATGGAATTCCAATAGTTTTAAGATATTAGATATTTAGTACAAGTTCCACTAAATCCCCTACCTTTACAGATGTACCTATATTTCATTCCAGATTAATAGTCCTATGAAAACCAACGCTATTTACGTCTCGGTAACATATACATGAAAGGGTCACCAGCAGCAAAAACAGGTTTGTATTACCATGTAAACTTTGCAGTCCACTTAGGAACACCATCTATTGTGTATTTTGTTTTCGAGACGCAAATGCGTTTGTTTTCATAGGACTATTAATCTGGAATGAAATATATACACACAAATTATAGTAATATAATAGAAGTTCAGAATCAACGAAAATTATGTTCAAGAAGTATACAAATGTCAAAGTTACTACAAATTATCTATTTATTTTTATGTCAAACAAGTACTGCAAATAATTAAATTTCGATCATTTATAACTGCAATATTCCTGTACGCTATAAAATTGTCTTTCCTTAAGCTAAAGCATAGTTTTATGAACTTTTTGAATGAAATTCAAGAAGTTCATTTTTTGAATGAAATTCAAAAAGTTCATTTGAAATTTAGAATGAAATGCTGAATAATTCAACTGACTGGATTTTAAAAGTAATTAACCAATTAATTTGAACTTTAATTCACCTCATACCATGAACCAAATATTTTTCGTAGCCCATAGTTTCACCTCAAAGATTTTCCTTCAGGATTAACACTAATTGGTTATTAAATTAGATAACAGATGATTTTAATGTTGTTATCTAATTTAATAACAAATTAGTATCAATCATGAAGGTAAAAACTTTGAGGTGAAAATATGAGCTACGAAAAATTATTTTGCTTCATGGTATGAGGTGTAGTAATCGTGAAGTCAACCCCTACAATATACGTAGAGGTCTATGTATAAATAGAAAATCTATATTAGTTGTTTGAACTTTTGCCTCAAACGAGGGGAAATAAAACTTTGTACAATTTGTACTACTGTGACGTTAATAAGTACGAGTGGAACCAGTCTTTGGCACGACGAGGAACGAGGGGTAGGGAGAGACACACAGTAACTCCATATTGAAAATGTATTTCGCAAAATAATAAGTATGTTTTTTTAATCAGTATAAAACGTGACTATGAAATGATTTCACTACAACCTTCTCGCAGTTAAATTGTAATTTTATTACTAGTTACTGGTACATGTACAATATAGCGACACAATCTTATGGTTTTATGATCAGAAAGACATTCCGTCATGACAATTCCAGTCCTATCTCTACTAGCAAAAAGTTTCAATTTATAAAAACTTACAATTTTATTTTATTTATTTTACAATAAAACACTTTGAAAATAGAAAAAAAAGGTACAACCACTAAATAAAGACACTCGTGTAACCAAAAGGACTCATTGCGAGCGAAAACTCGATGAGTTTGAAAACTTTTGTTTGGTTTAAATTTTGAAGTAGATATATAGGTATTGTAATGTGTTGTATGTTATTATTTTGTATGTTACACCTCAGTGGATAAAATTGCACGGATATAATGCAATTTATGGGAATAAATAAATTAAATCAACAACAAAATTAAATATCATCTCGAATTACATCAGTTTTGACCTAAAAACAGTATGATACAGAGATTAGCAGCAACTACATTTTTAGGCTTATTATTGTAAGATAAGATAATATTTGTCGGCGCATGAATTAATTGTAGTGCGAATAAGGCGACATCTTTATATTATCATTAGTACTAAAATAGTTGGACGGACAAGAGTTCGGTACAGCGCCATCTCTTGTGTAACGCTGGCAGGTGTGTTAGTGGTGTGTTCGGCGTATAACGGGAAAACAGTATCGTCGGCGCGTGATTGGTGAATGAGACTCAGCCAGTCAGCGTATTGGCTTTGGGAGGGATATTTTGTAGTGGTGGTTGCTTGAAGCACTAGACAAGTTTGAGTAGTTCCTTTTGAGTAGCGATCGCGTGCACACCTGCCTAGCGGAACACTACGTCCGTTAGACTAAGTTCTGTTCCTACTAACTCTATTACAAGTTATTGTTAATGTTACAGGTTTCCACCTGACACAGGTTTACGGTGAACTTGATTACGACACTATCTTTTATAAACTCCTCGCCCGCTGACTCACACCCCAACACAAGGATGACTGATAGAGGACACACCACAACACCCCGACTGCCTTTATATTATAAGACTCGTAGTTTGTTTACTATTTCATTGATGATATTTTTGTTTTTGTTATTAAACTAAACAAAATCGTTATCTAAAACGTTGTGAAATAATTTAATCTTTTTCCGGGTAATACGACTAACTATATTGTTCCGGATAGGCTATGTGTTTTATGATTGCAGTAAAAATATCTTACGAGTACATTGTGATCAAGGAAAAGCAAACACTTTCAGTCGTTCATACCAGCTCAATGTTTTTTTATCAAATCTCAAAATTCATTTTTTTTCTTAATGATTAGATATTTTCTTAATGACTCGATTTTGACAATAACAAATTTAACAAAATTTTAGTTGGAGGTACTGACGCAAAAACCAACGCCGTTGTATTTTATTGTTATTGCAAATTCGGTGTCAGAACAATAATCTACATAATGCTATTAACAGTGTCCAATCCTTGTGTAATTTCCATAGCACTGGTGAAAATCCGAGTTTGGGATTTGACAAGTAGGTTATATCGAAACGGCTAAGTGAGAAACGCTATTAGCAGTTACTTATCAATTTTCCGGTTTACAAGTTGTAAATAATGATAATGATTATTGTAAATATTACTAGAAATATTAATGAATTAGAATTACTTAGATAAGGCAACCTATAGGCGTATCATTTTATCATAAGATTTTTAATAATTTATTGATTAACTAATATTATTTAGTTACTCAATAAATTATTAAAAACTTTATGATAAAATGGTACTAATAAAATGCATGTCTTTTTTTTTAAATAAAATTACCTTATAAAGGAATATAACTATATAGCAAACAATGCTAAGTAAGATTTTTTTGCAGATGCGAGCGAGAAGTGAATAAAGAATTAAGTTAAGTAAGTTAATAAACTTATATTATCGAATCATCGATATGTTGCCTATTTCTGTCAATTTAACAGACGGACATTTCGCTTATTTTTAGAACTAATCGTTGAACCTACTTTTAATTTTAGTATATATAATCAATCTACCAAAAAAATAAAGAATAAAAAAAATTATTACTCTAATACTAAACTATACTAAATAGTTAAGTTAAGTTGGTAATAAACATAGGTGGTTGGACAATCATCTCAACTTTCATTTCAAAATTTACCGACCTCCTGATTGGAAACCAGAGTAACCTCCTTCGTGTATTTTCCACTACTTTGACATTGGCGGAATTATTGTGCCTTATAAGCATAATAACAAAGGCCATAAAAAAAAAATAGGTTCAAAGTGGACAAACGCTCATCTTGCCTAACTACCTGTTACTTACCTACCTACCACAATCTCTCAGCATAATCCCAACTAGTATAAAATGCGTTGTTCGCCTGTTGTGAAAATGTGTGCAATAAAGCTTGAATAAATAATACATTACTTTTCTTCAATAATTAAGTCGAAAATATTACGATTGGTATCACTGGCGACTTACCGTTTTATCCAGCAGCCAACTGCCCGGAAAGATGAGAGGAATGTACGTAATCATGTAAATCATCGACGTCCAATAAACCGTGATGCTTGTAACTCCATAGTAGTTGACCACCGCGTCTTGTATTATGCTGTACTGTATCCATTGCATGGAGTTCGAGGCAGAGTAAAACACGAATATGCACAGAACCACCCATCTAATAGGATATACGATGTATTCCGTCGGTGGTTTTTTCGTGGGCGATTCTAATACACCTCCCTTTTCCGCTATACCGTCCATAACACTACCGCATACTTCCAAATTTTTTGGTTCAGCCATATTTGTTTTTTTTGTTTGTTTATAAATTAGTAAATACAAGTAAAATATGTTTTTTTTTGTTTGTGAATAAATATTTAAATTTAGATATATTTTTTTTATTTATTGTCGCAATTTCTTCGTCAGTAGCTTTTTTTCGTCTTCGACGTATTAATTAATATTTTAATGGCACATACATTAATTATTTCTATTATAAATTAATAAATAAGATTTATGTTGATATTCTAAACATTTACTACTTTACTTTTTATTGTCAAATGCTTTTTAAGCGCAATACCTAAGCCTAACCTTTTTATTATCCTTTAAAACTATTATTGTCAGTTTTCCCGCGCGCGCGTTGTTTTTTTAAACCAGACCTCGGCTTAGGCGTGTGACACGCGCGGCCGTCCGCCGTCGACTGTCTCTGTTTTCCTCCGAGGAGGCTGAATGGGGCATTTCCTGTGCACCCTCCGTCCGCTTTGAGTGACTACATCAATGATAAGCGGGTCAGTGTTGCCATGTATGCAGGTTTCTCCACATTTATACAGGTTTTTGGTATGTCATACAGATTATAATAATAATAATGTTTTATTGCAGGCATCAATAAACAGTGGACAAATACAAATATAAAATATAAATAAACAATATAAAATAAAACCCGACAGTTACAAATTTAATACAGAAATTGAGATATTATTCAGATTTCTTAAAAAAATCCTATAATTTAAATTTTGTCTTTAGTCATACATAAGTCATACATAATTTACGAGTACTCTGCTTAAAATTAAATGAATCAACGTCGGAGACGCACTAAATGTCGTTGTTTAGGAATCTCTTGGTAAATTAAATAAATGAATTCTAACATAAAAGTGATTAATTTTTAATTTAATTTACAAGGGTGACCGGAAGCGAATGGAAGCGGAGGACGGAGGACCTGTGGTGGCGTTCATTAGGGAAGGCCTATGTCCAACAGTGGACGGCTAAGGGCTGATATGATGATGATGAAACATTTAATATATCGGCACTATTTTAAATAAGTACCTGTTCCCCAAACGTACAGATATCATACCGATTTTTATTTAAAAAATGCATACAGATTTTCACAAAATTTACTAGAGATTTATAGCTCGGGGCATGTGGCAACACTGTGGCTAGACGGCCTGTCTGATCGTCAATAACAATCAACTAATTGAGAGTCACTAGCCGAGGTTGTTGCTAAAGAGATAAAGTTATTCATTTGTTTACTTAATTAACACTTACATTAAAAAGATATAATATAAATGACGAGTATCGTAAACGTTTGTTGAGATTAGAGGAACCAGAATTGACATTGTGGTCACATTGTCAGTGTTCCGCCAGTCTACTTGATATATTTGATCAATAAACACTGACATTTCAGCCACATTGTCAGTGTTCCGCCAGTCTACTTGATCTATTTGATCAATAAACACTGACATTTCAGCCACATTGTCAGTGTTCCGCCAGTCTACTTGATCTATTTGATCAATAAACACTGACATTTCAGCCACATTGTCAGTGTTCCGCCAGTCTACTTGATCCATTTGATCAATAAACACTGACATTTCAGCCACATTGTCAGTGTTCCGCCAGTCTACTTGATCTATTTGATCAATAAACACTGACATTTCAGCCAGATTGTCAGTGTTCCGCCAGTCTACTAGCTATACTTGATCTATTTTTGATCAATAATCCTTAAAGATCCTTTTATTGGATTACGAAGGCTTCTAATCAACTATTGCGTCATTATAGTACATGCACGTATGTCGTCAGGTTTTGTAAATATTAAGTAAGTACTAATTGTTCCCACAACTTCGTACGCACATATAACTGAAAAGTGAAAAAAACATTAAAAGGAATTGAGTAGTAGAGTATATATTATCTTTGGTAGTAGTCAGAGATAAAACCGCAGATTTGTAAATAATACCCTTATCCCTCCTTTTCACACCATATATTCCTACCTCCCTCAATTCAAATGTAATCAGAAACTTATTCATTCTATGGTGTTAACAGATGGCAAAATAAACAGAGTTCGCCATGGACCCATTTGATTTGATTAGGAAAGAGGAGGACCAACAATTTGGCGACGTTATCAAGTTGTTTATCCTACTAATAATATAAATTCGAAAGTTTGGATTGCCGTGTGGTTTCCGGTAGAGTAGAATAGAACCACTCCAACTCTTCCCGTGAATTTCGTACAAGGCGACTAAGGGAATACATTATAAAACATCAATCAGGCCTCCCCAACCCGTTTGGCCAGCGCGGGGAGTGTAGGCCAAATCCTCCGTCTGTCTCCGCAGATGAGAGAGGGTTGTGCTCCTGCAGTGGAGACAAAAATAACCTGATAATGAAAGTTTGGATGTTTGTTATTCAATCATGAAACTTAGCACACATATAGGTTAGGTCCTGGAATAGGAAATAGGATAGCTTTTATCCCGAAAAAACATATAATTCCAACGGGAAACCAAATTAATCGTTAAAAGCAGTGTGTAAATATCGAAACCTATGCGTACGAAGTCGCGGGCAAAAGCTAGTTATTATATAAATGTATATAAAAATATATTATTATGTCTCCTTGCTCATCGCAATCCGAACTTACTCCGAACTTAATATCGCATAGCTACTTCATCATATTTTTTGTACTACTGCATTAGGACGTAAAAAGTCAGTAAAAAGATTAAAATTAAAATTCGTATATTCTCTGATTGCCTACCTATTTTCCTGAAAACTCCAACCGAATTCTGTCAGTATATTATACATATAGCAGTTTATATGTGATGCATAATCAAACAAACACAAAAATATAAAAACAGACAATAATTCCAAAAAGCGCTTAAGTATACTCGTACTTCATCCCCGAAGTTAATTTTTTTTTTTTTTCAAATATTTTCAATGTACTGTTCAAGTAATATTCTAACAGGTTGCTTGCTAAAAATGGAAGTTATTTAAACATCATTTGTTTTCTTTTTCATGTTCTATTTTTGATTTACTAAACTTTAGTCAATGACATTTCGTACGAAATGTCATTGACTAAAGGCAAAAGGCATAGACATCTAAAGGCATTCTATTCATAACTTGTCCACTGTTCACGGCCAGATGTTTTGTTAGTGAAATATGGAATCTCTATCGTGATCTGATGTTTTTAAACACTACATTTTTTTATTCTTACAAGACAAAAACACTTTCGGTCAGTGCAGTCAATCAAAAGTTAGGTATGCGAATTTATAGTTTCCGAAAACTCGCATACACTGCGATGAGTGTAGGGTGTAAATGCTCGACTGAATTCGTGAGCGGTAGCGGGAGCGGGTATGGTACCAATGTAATGCGAGTTGAAAACTGTAAACTGAAAATTACCAGAACACTGGTTTGCCTTTAGGCTGTTGAATAACAATCTGCATACCGAAACATTGGCCGTCATTTCCTTCACGCGAGGAAATGCCATTTCCCACGGCTGTATCAACATAAAATTTTTATGCATGAATTGATCAACATCGACCAGACTCCATATGAGTTCATACAATAAACTGCCTTAATGTTTTTGATCAAAATGCCTTAATTTGATATAAAAGTTAACGTCATTCAAAAGTTAGTTTTATTTTTACACTTAAACACGCCCGTGATCTGATCTCATCCCAAACTAGGCAGAGCCAGTACCTACTATGGGTATCGGAGAACTGATATACTCATACAAACAAGATGTGTCAACTATTACGGTGAGCGTACCAGATGTCATATAGCTAAAATTTGGAATTCTCTGCCATCCTATTTAAAAAACAAAAATAAAAAAACATACATAGATACACTACATCTAGACACAAGACAAACACAAATGCTTAACACACAAAATGTTTGTTCTGAGCGGGATTGGAATCCGCGACCCCGAGCTTCGCAAGTAGGTTCAATACCGACTATTCTGCCGTCAACAACATTCTCGTTGCGAGCCTACTTACCTTATGTCTTATAACTTACTTACATTATGTCATGTTACTGCCCCAGCTGTGGGACTGTAAGGTATAATATAATCTGTTTCATATGTCATACATAGACTTAGTAAATGCACTCGACTTTTTGACAACTAAAATCCGACTTAATTATGTGACACTTTATCTGAATAGCCGCTTATGCTACCTATAAGTTTTCAATTTTGTAGGGTAAAATTGGCTGCAGCATGTCAGTATTGACCAATAAGCATCTAGCTGCTCGCCGTGTAGTACACAAGCAATAAGTAGGTACGCTTGACAGCTGTATACATGGGATCTATTGTATTTCTATAATCTAAGGTGCCATATTAGTATAATACAAAGGAGACTCTAATTAAAAGTATAAGCAAGGCGGCTAGCAAATCCGAGCAAATTGCTCGCCTCGTTAGCAACGCAGCTGTCTTAACTGTTACATTATACTATAATTAACGGCTTAATGCTGCGGTTCTCAAACTTTTCTGTCGCGTAGGTACCACATGAATTTTCTATCGCGTATCACCAACACGGACCCATTAAATAAATCATTAGGATAGGGATGCTGGATAGCGTTATAGGTACTTGTCCCAGAAAAAATAAGATTAGAAAATTATATTATTTATAAGTATTATTTCTAGAATCATACTTATTGTGTAAACCTAATCAGAAATGATTAATCGGTCTCCTTCCGGCTGAGGAGTTCAACCAGCATAGATTGACAATGATAGTGACAGGGAAAAATCGACGGACTAAACTGTTAGCCGTGTGGTTTCCGGTAGAGTAGAATAGGACCATTCCAACTCTTCCCGTGGATGTCGTACAAGGCGACTAAGGAAATACATTATAAAACATCAATCAGGCCTCCCCAACCCGTCTGGCCAGCGCGGGGAGTGTAGGCCAAATCATCCGTCTGTCTCCGGCAGATGAGAGAGGGTTGTGCTCCTGCAGTGGAGACAAAAATAACCTGATGATGATGATGATACTGTTAGCATGATAGTTGTCCCTTTTATGTTTAATGTATAATACTATGATATAAATGTATAGTTTCTAGAAAAACGGTTTATTGGCGCGCATAACTTGCAAAGAAAACGGCACGAGAGAGGCGCGAAAAGGACAAAATGTCATCGGGAGTATTCGAGAGAGTGATTCGGAGTGGTATTGTTGTAAAACGGCAAAATGTATATATTTGGAGTTTAAATATAGATGTGAATTTAATTGTGTGTTCTTAGTATAATTTACTGCACCTGCCCTGGCTGAGAGGATTTTATCTGTAATGTTACAACCGTAGACAGAGGTTTTAACAATACTATGCTGTGTCTAGCCGCACCATCTTCTACATAACCGTCAAATGTAAGTCCACACGGAGCTCCAATGTAAAGAACTTCTCTTTTATTTGTTAAAAAAAAGACTATTTTTAAAACATTTCGCTAGGTAGTTCATCGTGAATATTGTCGTATTGGCTTGCGTTAAGTTGCGTACCACCTTGAGAAGCTCTGCCACCGGGGGTATGCGTGCCACAGTTTGAGAACCCCTTGTTAATAGATCCCTGCCGAATATTGAGTTTCAGAAAAGTTAAACAAGCTCAGATAATTATAGCGGTTAATTAAAGTATTTTTAGTATAAAGAAAATACAACAAGTGGCTTTTTTGTGAGAGTCATCATCAACAGAAATACGTTCACTGCTGAACATAAGTCTGCCCAATATAATGCCACTTTTGGTGGGCTGTCCATTGGGGAATTTGATTATGCCATTGTAGGGATCAGAAATAGTTTTTAAGTTGTAAACATAATAAAATCTGTCATGATCATTGGTCATAGACTAAACAATGTCTTCTTCAAACAAACTTTCGCATTTATAATATTAGTGGGGAGTGGGATGCAGATACCAAAGATTTTCAATATTTTTTCTCTTCTCTGTTCTATCCTGTTTAATCCCTTGACACCTATCTACCTGAAGGAACGCTTTCAATTTCTATAAATGTTTCATTGTCAGCCGACATACGTCCACTGCTAAACATATTCCTCCCCAAAATAATGCCACTATTGGTGGGCTGTGCAGTGAAAGATTTACCATAATCACCACACCTGGCAGGGGCATTGGTGATCACAGTAATGATCTTAATAATAAGAGCCGTGGTAGCCGGTTGGTTGTGCACTCGCCTCACGTTCATGAGGTCGTGGGTTCAAACCCCGCCCGTACCAATGAGTTTTACGAAACTTAAGTACGGTTTATTTATAATACCACAGGCTTTTCGGTGAAGGAAAACATCGTAAGGAAAGCTGCATATGCCGAAGAAGAAATTCTGAGGCGTATGTGAAGTCCACCAAATCGGCTTGGGGCACCGTTGGTGGTCAGGGGTTTGGCACAAAAGATACTGAAGGGTCGAAGTGTCGCCAGGTCTTCCTGGCCCCCTGAGAAGATAAGAATGATCTTAATGTAAGCATCAGTCTCTGCCTGGTACCATCCCTTAGTCGCCTTGACGATACCCGCGGGAACCTTGGAGGTGGCTCTATTCTAAGCCGGAAACCACGGGCCGGAGTGTGAGTTTAGGAGAGCATTAAACATGAAATAACAACAGCAGTAATACAACCATTACTATGCGCTCAAACGCGTTGCGTCACAACGATGACGTAGGTAGTAGATTGTTTGGGAAAATTTACGACAGACCCCCGGTTATAAATTCTCGGAAAATAGGATGTTTATTTAAACGGGACAGAGGGGTACGCCGCATCCCTGAAAATGGAAGGAAAGGACTCTGACCTTTGACGACCCATGGTCGTGTTTCAAAATATTATCTCTACATTATTTTGAAAGGCACGCGCGTCAGTTGTCGTATTTTGATAATCCTTTTAGAAATCTTATTGACACTTTTATGACATGTAAATTATTCGATTCTATTCGATTCAACGCATATAATGACCGCGTAATACGCGATAAGAAATAGTTGGCACGCAGACTGACGACGTCGCAAAATGAATTTTACAGATATGCAGATGTTTTTACACATATTATTTTAAAAGTGTAGACAATAATCAAAAGTATATTTTCACTGACATTAGAACTGAAATAAAAAAAGCCAACGAGTACATACTGTTGAATTTTAAAACTGATATTTTAAAAATTATGTCAAAGTAAAAATCATTTATTGCATACTTGGTACATTTATACACGTAATTTTTTTATCGACTACCGCTTCCTAGGTGTTAGCGCTGTGAAGAAGAAACGGCGCAACAAACTTCACGCAACACATCTTTTAAAAATCAAGTTTGCATACAATTAGTAAAGATTTTGCGAAGCTGAATTAACATTAGTACCAGGCATCTTTGTCATTCAAATAATCGTTTATTTTATAATAGGCTTTCTTATAAAGTTGTTTTTTAATGTGAATCTTAAACTTTCTGTCCGTCATATTTAAGATTTCCTCTGGTAGTTTGTTGTAGAAGCGTATACATTGCCCCGTGAATGATTTGCTGACCTTACTTAGTCTTAACCCTGGTAAAACAAGTTTATTTTTATTTCTTGTGTTATAACTATTATTGTCACAGTGCCTCAAAAAGAGAGATAAATTTTTTCTGACATATAAAATATTATCTAAAATGAATTGACCAGCTACTGTTAATATGCTTATTTCTTTAAACTTTTCTCTTAATGAGTCTCTACAACGCAGATATGTATTACGATTAGGGAATCCTAACATAAAAATCGTAATTGTTTAAGGGTTTTCACTGTTTAACAATGTCTGGGCTAGCTGTCTAGAGGCTAGATAAACTCTTATTTCCTCATCTAACTAATAAATAAAATCGTAAACATCGCGTGTCTGTACATTGAAGATATTTGCAAAAAAAAAATTGGGGGGTCTAAGGATAAGCAACAGAACACATTTCGATCATTTTTGAAATTTTTGGCTGTTTGTCTGTTTATCTGTTTATCTGTTTATCTGTTTGTCTGTTTGTCTGTTTGTCTGTTTGTCGGTTTGTCTGTTTGTCTGTGAGTTTGTGCACGCATCACTTAACTACTGAACGGATTCTGATGGACTTTTCACAAAAATATGGGGCTTAACTTAACTTAACATTTAGTCTTTATTTCATCGCAATCGGCTAACTCAATCAAAAGTTATAGACATTTTTAGTTTTCAAATACATTAGTAGGTAAGGTTAGTATGCAATATATTGCATATAGTAGTAGTATTTCCGTACTATTCAGATTGCGATGAGTTTGGATTATATTTGGAGCTGCGAGTAGGAATTGTAGTGGGAGTGGGCGTGGGCGTGGGGAGGGGTGGGATTGAGAGCGGGAGCGGGAGCGGGAGCGGGAGCGGAACCGGAGCTGGACCGGAGCGGGTATGGTACCAGTGTAATTTGAGTGTTTGAAAATTCGCATAACTTTTGACTGAGTTACCCGATTACGATGAATTTGTGGTATAGATAGGTATGCAAACAAAGTAATGTTGGTCGGAATTTGGACTGCGATTGATTAGTTACGAGGACTACATTTGGAGAGACGAGGGAAAGAGGTTTGAGGGGAGGGTTGAGGGGAGAGCTGAGGAGAGGGTTGAGAGGAGGGTTGAGGGGAGTGTTGAGGGAAGGGTTGAGAGGAGTGTTGAGAGGAGGGTTGAGGGGAGGGTTGAGGATCTTGATCTGGACCTGGAACTGGAACTAGGCCTGGGCCTGAGCCTGGACTGGACCTGGACCTGGACCTGGACCCGGACCCGGTACTGGACCTGGACCTGGACCTGGACCTGGACCTGGACCTGGACCTGGACCTGGATATGGACCTGGACCTGGAACTGGAACTGAACCTGGACCTAGACCTGTACCTGGGCTTGGACCTGGACCTGGACCTGGACCTGGTCCTGGGCCTGGACTTGGACTTGGACCTGGATTTAAAGTCTGAGTGGAAGTGGGATAGGGAGTGGAAGTGGGAATGGGAGCGGATCCTGTAGTCCACGCGAGCGGAGCCGCGGGCACAGCTAGTATTTGTATAAAAGTGTAAACTGGTTCTAGAAATCGCTTCATGTGTGTTTGTCAGGCGCCGCTAGTCGCAGAAATCGCCAGTTGATAAACTTGGCCGTCAAGCTGTTATCCCAGCAAACAAAGTATTATTTACAAAACACAGAGCACATTTATCAAATTTCACCAGTTCCGTCCCATTGTCTTTTTGTCGAAGGGTCCTGCGCCGATTAATCACAAACTTTTGTTTGTAGAGCGGCTCCCAGCTTTTGTGGGCGCCTGTAATCCGCGTATTGTTTAACGTTTTATATTTTTAATTAGTGGGAGAGTCAAACAAAAGTGTGATTTACGGGTTGTCGTTTGTATAATAAAAAAATTCTTCCTTTATGAGAAAATGCAGATAGCACGGGTTACCTCCAATAACTGTTATACATTGTAGACAGCCTCGTTAGCGCCAGAGGCTGTAGTTTCTATTGTGGGAATACCACCTAGAAACGTACAACTTTGTACACTGGTACAAGTTGGTCCCGGTCTGTAAGTTATATTTGCGAATTGTTCTATCCTCGCTGTCTATTCCATAGCATAGGAGAAAATCCTAATTTGGTAATAGAAAAGAATATGTAATATGTACATATGAAAAAAATTGGGCCCTAATCGGAGGGATTACTAATACTAGTATTGTTAACTATTTATTTATACCTCGCGTAATTAATTGACCTAACCAACCAACAAAATCTTCCGTTAGCCAACAGAGAGACCTGGGGGTTATAATATCAGACAAATTAAAGTGGAAACATCACATTACAAAGATTGCGTCATCAGCGAATGCTACAGTATTTTGCATAAGGAAAACATTTCAGTGTCTCACCCCTGCTCTATTCCTCAAAATCTATAAGACCTACATACGACCAATCCTAGAGTATGGGTTTCAAGTATGAAGCCCCTATTTCGAGAAAGATATCACTCTCCTAGAGAACTTGCAGAGGAGAGCTACAAGACTACCGCATGCTTTCACAATATTGGAATACGAAACTAGATTATCGCGCCTGAACCTTACTACTCTCAAAGAACGCAGAGAAAGAGGAGATCTAATTGAGACCTTCAAGATTTTGAACAATCACTACAACACATCCAAGTTAAAGAATACATTTAATTCAAACCCCACTGAACGACTCAGAGGACATAATATGAGATTACAAAGATCCAATGCTCACCTGAACCCTCAAAGAATTTTTTTAGGCAACAGGGTTGTATCCAGGTGGAGCAAGTTGCCAGAATCTGTCGTAACTGCCATATCAATAAACATGTTTAAGAACAGACTAGATAATTTCTTTCTTTAATTTCTTTAATAATCAAGTCTACTAATGATATGGAAGCACCAGCTATAAGCTGTATTTCCATTTAAAATAAAATAAAATAAATAAATAAAATGAAGTGGCGGTGGACAAGTCACGGTCAAGTGGCAGCAGCTAGGCCAGACCAGTTCTATATAGAGTATACAGAGACCGTAGATAGGTACACTCAACCTCAAGCGACTGGATGCGAAGTGCGGTGTTTCTTTGGGAAGGCCTATGTCCAGTAGTGAACATGGATAGACCGTTGATGATGAACAGGATTATATATCCTCGTGAATTACTATGTTACATAATCTTTTATAATAACCATACAGAGCAGGCACTATCCATCTTTCTGCTCGACTAAGCTATAAATATACCAGCTCACCGCGCAAGGCTTTTAATTTTTAAAATGTCTCTTTCATGAAGCAGTACAATGCTTCCATTTCAGAAGTAGGATGGCGCGGCCATTAATTGTGCCGGATCATTTCCCCCGCATGATGGGGTTCGCTCGTTCGCGCTTGAAAACGATAAGATTTAATACTCTGTAGTATTCACACAATATGTTGCCGTCATTCATGAACGGTTCATGGATAAAGCAGTTTTTGTAACGACTGATTTGTCTTCGTAAATATCGTTTGTTAACCGTAGTACGTTATATTTGTGAATTGTCCCATCCTTGTTTAATTTTCATGGCACAGGAGAAATACTAGTATATGTATACATTTTATTATCATAATGTCAGACCCTAGACGTCCAGTCTACATGTAATATTTATTTATGTATTATTTACTAGCTGTTTCCCGCGACTCCGTCCACGTGAACAAGAAATCCTAAAAGAAATCTATGAATGGAACATAATGCCATATTGGCATTATGTTAGCCTTTTTTACGTCGTGTGCAATAAAGTTTTTAAATAAATAAATTAATTAAAAAGATTTATTTACATAAATTCGCCGTGCCCACGGTTCCGCTCGTGAGACTACAGAATTTCTGTATTGTTTTAAGCATAATCATATTTATTGGTAACAAAAATTACAAGTCATAAATGTTTTTAACAATTAATGTCACATAGGTAACAGATAATAATTAATAAATAATGTCATAAATTCACAAATGTCAAGTAACATACTTTGAGACTTCTTTCAGGAATTCGTCAACTGAGTAATATGCCTTAGAAATAAGAAATTTTTGTAATTTATTTTTAAATATGCTCGTGGAAGCAGCACTTTTCACGTCTCGAGATAAACTATTATAAATTGTCGATCCGAGAACATATACCGACCCTTCGGATTTATTTAGTCTGTGGCAGTGTAGGTATAGACAATATAAGAGGATGATGCGACAGCACTGTTAAACCTCAACAGAATTCCAATCCACAAGAGCCTTAAACACCTACATAGACATGAGTCAACTTTTTCCAAAAAAAAAACAAAAGGCCAATCTTGAAAGGGCGGGGGGTAAAGTCACGCACCCCATTTGTCTTGCGAGCACACTCCAGGCGTGCCCGTAGGCCAGTTGGTCCCTGTGCCGTGGAGATAAAACCTACAGATGTGTCTCGAGATGATTAGATTGAGTTGGTAATCTATTCTCTCAAACAGCCCCTGGAATATTCTCAAGCAGTCTGTGGGAAGGAAGAGTCCTTCACAATCAGTTGTTGTTCCCATTGAAAACTGATTGAGAAGAGCTATATCATCCAGTAAATATAAATTTCGGCAGCTATAAATAATACGTGTCCTTTATTTTTGATAACAATAAATCAAATCGAAGCCGGACTTGAAAGCTGATAGAACTGTCGTTTTTACAGTATTCTAATATATTTTGTAGTAATTCTGATAGTATTAAACAGAAACCATCACCACTATCAAACATCGATGTGGTGTCTGATCATCAAACCCCGTTATCAACGTAGCATTTTGATAGAATTTGATCATTAGTGATATGACAATGATTTTACCATGTTATTCAATCATACGAGATACATGTTCATTATTTTTGTTCATGGTTCGTTATTTTTTACGTTCGTTATATTTGTACCTAAAACAATGTATGTATGTAAACGCTTTATTGTACCAAAATTAACAACAACAAAAATAAATAAAAGAAAAACGTTGAGTACAAAGGCAGACTTATCCCACTTAGGGATATTTTCCAGTCAACCTTAGAGTAACTGATAGGACTGGTATAATGAATGCGTTTAGTACCAAAATAATAAATCATTATTTCTTTGTCTGACCATCCGACTTTGATAAAACAACAAATTGTTTCATCAAAATCGGATATTTAGATATATTTTGTAATACTTATATATTTATATAAGTAATTTGTTCAGCAACTTTTTCCTAAACAGCGGCGATATATTACTGGTTTAATTATTTGTGTTCGCCAAATAAAGTCTTTCTATTCTATTCTATTCTATTCTAAGTAGGTTTTGTTTACTTCGTAGGTTTCGTATGGGGAAAACACTGTCACATGATCATGATCAAATGCTACGTTGATAACGGGTAATCTGCATGATCACTAAATACACTTATCGAACCTAAGTTCATAACACTGTACAATATGTCTTCTGAACTAAGTTACATCACTTAGGTAACTTTGTTTCAAGCATTACACACTCCATATTCGTTCGTCTTTGAAGTTACATGTTTACTTTTTCCTGTTAGTATTTTTCCTGTCATAGGTACGTAAAGTATCATTTAACGCGGAACTGCCTGAGCAGACGATATCGTTATATTAAAGACCATCACAATAGGTTGAAGTTTTGTCGTAAAACTTCGCTAAATATTGTACCAGGCTGCTCTTAGTTTGCATATACGAAACTCAGACAAAGATCTTTGAAAATAGGTATCACTTTTATAATAAATATCTCATACATTCACACCAGTTATCCAGTCCCAAACTAGGCAGAGCCTGTGGTACGAGTATGGTTACTAGACAACGGATAGACATACTTAAATAAATATATAAACATCCAAGACTAGGGTATAAACATTCATATTCATCATACGAACATTTGCCCCTAGCGGGATTCGAACCCGCAACCTCCGTTGGAGTTGTGTTGGGTCCGTCTGTGACGTCAATCTGTAAACGAGTCGATAATCCACTTAGAAGGGGTCATCAGCCATCACCATCAGCCGAAATACGTCCACTGCTGAACATAAGCCTCCCCAGTAGAATGTCACTTTTAGTGGGCTGTCCATTGGGGGACTTGTCTTAATCGCCACGCTTGGCGAATTGGTGATCGCAGTAATGATCTTAATATACACAGGAAGACGCTGCCCGTTCCTGGTGCAATCCCTAGGGTGGCCCTATTCTAAGCCGGGAATCACACAAATACAATCATGTTTAATTTCAGAAACTCAGGAGTTACAGCGGATAGTTGGGGTTTTCTTTTAGACATAAAAATGTCTGTGCCAGAAGATCCACGGGATGATTGGGGGTGGCTCTATTCTAACCCGGGAACCACAAAGCGATTTCTCGCATATACAGTGCTTACTAGCTTAGTCGCATAGGCCAGGGATACTTAGAAAGGATATTTTAAGATGAGTTAGTGTATCACTAATCATTTTCCTCTGCTATGTACCTATGCAGCGTCAACGGCCTCGTTGTCATTTACGCGTATGTTCTTGTCATTAGATTAGGTGTTATATATGCATGTAGCAGGTACTTGTTGCAGGTATTCGTGAACAAATCAGTTGTTGTCTGGCGTTCACGGTCTTTGACTGGAATCACTAGAGCCACAGAAATACTATCAAGATATAACGGTGAAGTAGACGCTACACGCGTGCCAACATATTGCAATATCGTCGCCTTACAATGAAAACCTTGCATGTAGAAAAAGAGGTAACAGGAAGAAAAAGCTTTGTAAACTTTTATCTTATGCCTTTTTTTCTCAAATCTCTTTTTCTACATGCTGAGTTTTCACTCTAGGCGACGATATAATGCAAAAACTATCAAGTCAAATCATTTATTAAATCAGACGTTAGTCCATAAAATGTTGTTAGTATCAATAAAACTTAAGTCTATGTTAGAAAGCGGACAATAAAATAAAATAAAAATAAAATTTGTTTTGTTTGTGAAGGTGGATAGTCACCCAGTGCCTGAGTATTGGACTAGTCGAAATGATAAGTCGTTTCGCGCCGAGTCAAGGTCGGTTAAACATCGACAAAAAAATCTGCAAAAGTGTCATATTGCGCGGTTTTTAACTGCATAACTGTATCACTAGAAAAGTGAACGTGAGGCATAAGCAAAAAGGGAGCGGCGCGCTATGTCCGATTATCGGCACGCGTAGAACTGAAGTAACTATAACCGTTCTATTTTAAGAGGATTTCTGTGATGACAGCGGTGGGATGACACGGTGACATTACTATATAATTCGAGTGCCTCATTGACATAGTGGCTGCTTGGTCATTGCACTCGAACGGCAGAGGTCGTGGGTTTGATTCTCACTGGCAACAGACAACTTTGTACAATTTGTACACGTTGGTCTCGGTCTGGATGTTCTGTTTGTGAATAGTCCTATCCAGGTTTAATTTATATAGCTCAGGAGAAAAATTCTACTTTTGGATTAGACAAGACAAGTCTAGATGTGTATATATGTAATATTTATTAATATAAAAATAATTATTTATAAGCCTACTTCCTACTAATATTATAAATGCGAAAGTTTGAATATTTGGATGTTAGTTACTCAATCACGCTTCAACCACTGGACGGATCGTGATGAAACTTGGCACACATATAGGTTAGACTCTGGAATAGAACGCAGGGTAGTTTTTATCCCAAAAATTCTGTAGGTACCAATAAGTTCTGTAGGTTAAAGGAAAAACATTGTAAGAAAAGCAACATACGTCGAAGAAGCAATTTTAAGGCGCAGTAAAGTCCACCAACCTGCACTTAGCCAGCGAGATAGACCACGGTCCGTAGGCAATAACTAAGAGTACCCTCCTAGTCCTGAACGTTAGGCACTCCATACAAGCTAACAAATACAGACACACCAGCCTATCCATGCACGTGCGGGTGTGTGCGCAAATTATTGTAGGGCTACTGCACCCAGCGCGCGAGCATAGTCGACCGAGAGAGGGACAACGGTATAAGTAAACAACATAAGTGCTTCTCTTTTTAACTTATATCGTTGATATCTTTTTTTAAATCCGTGGTATCTCTTCCAGCTTCGACCACACAGTTCCAAAGTGTCTGAAGTGTGTAATGAGCGACCCCTGATTCAGCAATATCGAGATCGGCAGTTAATCGCTGCTTCTTCGAGGATTGATTGTCTAAAGGAACTTTATGTTAATGCCTTGCTTTCCCCTTGGGATTGTTTGTGGCGTCCGGGAGTATGTTTTGTATTGTTTTGTTACTAATGAGAATGGCCGTGACCTACTCGGTAGACCATTTTTATATAGAACGGCGATTGTAGATTGTAAGTGATTTTAACTCTATGCTGTCTTTTTCTTTGGTCAAAATAAAAATCAAAATCATTTATTGCATATGAGTACACTTGGTACATTTATACACGTAATTTTTTTTATCGAGTACCGCTTCCTAGGTGTTAGCGCTGTGAAGAAGAAGCGGCGCAACAAACTTCACGCAACACATCTTTTAAAAATCAAGTTTGCATACAATTAAATGCGAAGCTGAATTAGCATTAGTACCAGGCATCTTTGTCATTCAAATAATAGTTTATTTTATATTAGTCTGACCTACGTACGTTTTTTGGTACACTTACAGTAATTTTCAGTTTATAAATTAGAATTCTGTCATTATCTAATAAATAGATAGATAGATAAACTGTTTATTGCACACAAATTAAGGATAACAATAAAATAGGTACAGATTTTTGGAAAGTGTACAAAGGCGGCCTTATCACTTAAAGCGATCTCTTCGAGGCACCTTTCAGTAGGAAAATAAGAAAGACATAGCGACAGAGTATTGCAGGTGAAAGAAGAGAAATTTATAATTTTAGAACGTGGTAAATACTTAATAAAAATATTACACAATAATAATAATAATAATAATAAAACCAAGTATCTGGACCTGGCGCACGAGATTACCGACATGTGGGGTGTGACGTCGACCGAAATCGTCCCTATAGTCCTGTCTGCGAACGGATTAATTCCAACCAGCCTCGCTGACCACCTGAGGCAGTTGGAACTCCGCGTGGCCTCGCTTCCGGCGGTGATGCAGAAGGCAGTGCTTCTGGACACCGCCCGGAGTGTCCGTCGGTTTCTCTCTCTATCGCCCTGACCTCCGGCCGCTTGGACTCCTCAGCCGGAGGAAGTCCGTCTAGCCATTTTTTGGCCAGGCGAGACAGTAACTTAGATTTCCCACATAATAATAATAAATATCTCAGACATTCACACCAATTATCCAGTCCCAAACTAGGCAGAGCCTGTGCTATGGTTACTAGATAACGGATAGACATACTTAAATAAATATATAAACATCCAGGACTTGGGTACGAACATTCATATTCATCATAATTAATTAATTAATTTAATTTACATAATAAATATTAATACATAAATATGTTCAATTTCTATTCATCATCAGCCTATATACGTCCACAGCTGAACATAGGCCTCCCCAATAGAATGCCTCTTATGATGGGTTTTCCATTAGGAGATTTGCCATAATCACCACGCTTGGCAGACGGATTGGTGATCGCAGAAATGATCTTAATATACACAGGAGAATGCTGCTGCCCATCCCTGGGGCAATCCCTTAGTCGTCTTGACGACACCCACGGGAAGAGGCTTATTAAACATTATTTTAGATTTCAGAATAAATAAATAATTTAAAAATAAATTAATTTAAACACTCAAATAAATTAAATTAAGTATTTTTCGTATTTTATTTTTAGTTTACATATAGATGCTCCGAAGGGATTGTATCAGGAACGGCCAGAAAGACCTGGCGACACTTCGACCCTTCAGGATCTTTTGTGCCAAACCCCTGTCCACCAACGGTGCCCCAAGCCGATTTGGTGGACTTCACATACGCCTTAGAATTTCTTCTTTGGCTTCCTTGCGATGTTTTCCTTCACCGAAAAGCCTGTGGTATTATTATAAATAAACCGTACCTAAGTTTCGTAAAACTCATTGGTACGGGTGGGGTTTGTACCAGGGTCTCATGAACGTGAGGCGAGTGCACAACCAACCGGCTACCACGGCTCTTTACCAAAGATCACTCCTTAACTTTGTATCTAGTTTGACGTCATACGAATAGAATTCTGTTTGAAAGATGAACCTTTCACCAGCTTAATTACACAGCTGCACTAATGTGGCCATTTTACCGAGACCTCCTCAGTAAACTCGGTCACTTTGAAAGTCTTTTCTAAGAAGTTGGCTTACTGTTATGTCGTAGGTCAAGGTAAGTTGGGCGTTGGAAGATTGATGAGGGATCGTCAACAAAGGGTGAAATGTAGCTTAAGATAAGTGTACAGTCAAGATATTTGGGAAACCCGACTCTGTTTTAACTAGATCCGCCTAATGCAGAAGAACTATTGGTAACGCCATATAAAAGGAATGTAAACACCAGACACAAAGACGCATTCTAAAGGAAAACTAGGTCGACGATATAAAATGACGATCGAAAATGACTAATCAATATATCCATACCGGCAATCTCGACGCGAAAAAGCTGAAACGCTCTAACCTACAGATCATACCATGAAGCAAAATAATTTATCGCACCTCATAAGTTAACTCAAAGTTTTTACCTACATCATCATCTTCATAAGGTTATTTTTGTCTCCGCTGCAGGAGCACAACCCTCTCTCATCTGTCGGAGACAGACGGAGGACCTGGCCTACACTCCCCGCGCTGGCCAGACGAGTTGGGGAGGCCTGATTGATGTTTTATAATGTATTACCTTAGTCGCCTTGTACGACATCCACGGGAAGAGTTGGAGTGGTCCTATTATACCGGAAACCACACGGCAAACATGATTTACCTACATGATTGACACTAATTGGTTATTAAACTAGATAAGAGTTGACTAAAAAATATGTACAAATTAGGTACAAAGACCAACCTAATACGAATGGATTAGATGGTCAAATGATGTCTTTGACATTTAGTATCTCGGAAAGTCGACACTTCAGGATTTTGACTGAATTACATTTTTTGTTTGTATTGAAGTCCTCTATCGATTTTTCAAGGTTTGATCAGTGGCCGCGATTTCGTGAATTTTTCAAAATGGCGTGCTGTATGCCAGGGTCCATATAGAAAAATGTTACATGCCCTATGAGATATAATTAGTTACTTATAATATCTTATACATACATTGATATTGTTTTCTGTGTGGTTTTATTTTGAGACAATAGCTGAATCGCAATCGAATAAAACAAAATAAATACCTACATAAGTATTTAATGAAACAAAGCGTTAACTCTAATATTATCGTTCAAATACTCATTTGTTTAAAAACACAAAGGAAATAGCAGGTGACAAATCTTTATCCTAATTAAAATACTGATAAGAAAGAGGTATCACTGCGACATAGTATTTAAGTATTCTATGACTGGGATTCCGGCTCTTTTGTTTTCCACATTTACCTACATAGAAATACTTCTATGTAGGTAAATGTGGAATCAGATCGTCGTTCCATCTAGCCAGGGGGCGTCCCTCACTACGCTTGCCCAGTCGCGGTCTCCACTCGAGAACTCGTTTACCCCAGCGGTAATCGGTTCTCCGACAGATGTAACCAGCCCACTGCCACTTCAGCGTACCAACTTTTTGAGCAATGTCGAAGACTTTAGTTCTCTGGCGGATCACCTCATTTCTTGTCCTGTGTCTTAGAGAAACTCCGAGCATAGCTCTTTCCATAGCCCGCTGAGCGACCTTGAGTTTTCTGACCAGTCCCACTGTCAGTGTCCACGTTTGGGCGCCGTTGGTCATTAGGTCCGTAGGTCACCTATATAGGTACCCATATTACAGGCTCTGCCTAGTTTGGGATCAGGTGGCCGTGTGTGAAATGTCCCCACATATTTGTATTTATTTATATTAAATAGATGTTGGCGTGATTGCCGTGTGGTTTCCGGTAGAGTAGAACAGGACCACTCCAACTCTTCCCGTGGATGTCGTACGAGGCGACTAAGGGAATACATTATAAAACATCAATCAGGCCTCCCCAACCCGTCTGGCCAGCGCGGGGAGTGTAGGCCAAATCCTCCGTCTGTCTCCGGCAGATGAGAGAGGGTTGTGCTACTGCAGTGGAGACAAAAATAACCTGATGATGTAGATGTTGGCGATCTTCACCAATAAAGAATTGATATATGGAAGAAATAATGCACACTCACCGTCTTGTCCAGCAGCCAGCTCGCCGGGAAGATCAAAGGCACATACAGCACCATATAAATAGTAGAGGTCCACGTCACTAATGTGCTCTCAACACCATAATACCTCACTACAATGTCCGAGATTATTGTAAACTGCGTCCATTGCATCGCGTTTGATGCTGAGTACATTACAAAGAAGGCTAACATCAGCCACCGGATTTTATACACTTTGTAAGTGGTTTTGCTCACTTCTACTGTGAAGCCATCCATTACACTTCCGGCCAGATCCAGGTTCTTGACACTGGCGTCTTCAGCTGGTTTAATTATGCCAACTTTTGATTCGCTCTGGACCGTCATCTTGCTTCTTTCCTTTTTACAGTTATCCTCTCTTTTTATCCTCTTCTCTCCTTTATTAGTCTTCCTTCTATGTTATGTTATGACACCTTTTCTCCAGATGTTTCTAATTTTGTGTCTTCTTCTAAAATGGGTTAATATTCACCTAAGGTCTATAAGGTACTTGATTTTAACGAATTTTTATTGTCACTTTTTAAAACATTGGAGCTTGGTCCCTTAATCTCGAGTTAGCAACGGCCGTCCGATCGCCACTTTGATTACGTATGAGAAATTAATCCCGCGATAGATTGCTACAACTCACTATAAATTTTTATCAGTCTTTAATCTTTACAGCATAGCACCGGCAGACACTGATGTGAAGATAAAAGCATTTGTAGAATACTTACATGGGGAGGTATTAGATAAATACTAAAGCATATTTCCCGATTAATAAATCATGTCATAATTAATACGCGAATCAAAACAAAGGATGGAAACATTTAAAACATAATAAAAACTCTTGAAAATACAACTGTCTCTTTCCTACAACAGGTAAATCGGGCACATGGGAAATATTTGTGAATAACAACGTCTGCTTCATCAGTTCACTACGTGCCAACTGAATTACTCATTAGGTATGATATTAATATGCACTCAACTATTACCCACCAGTCTAAAATGAACTGCAGAATAGAAGTTTCTTCCCCCACGAAATTCCTTAAAACCTTCAAGCGAGGGAGGGGAAGGAGTTCTTTATATTGTGGAGTTAAAGATTTGAATTGAATATGTGGAAAAACACCTCTAGGTAATTGAGAAACAATTATTTACTGTGACAGTACCTTTGGAACTGGTTTCTGAGATACGTCACGAGATACGAGAGATAAAGTGACATTGAAATTATAAACTTGCTACGATCTCTATGTACTACTAGATGGAGCGTTCCACACAATCGCTCTGTTCCACGCAAGTAGTCACAACTCTTTCACATTGAAACTTGTGCAGTTACTAAGCAGAACATTTAATTATTACTAAATAATTGATGCTACGGTTAAATAATGTCAACATTTAGAAAATAATTAAATGTTCTGAGTAGTAACTGCACAAGTTTCAATGTGAAAGAGTTGTGGCTACTTGCGTGGAACAGAGCGATTGTTTGGAACGCTCCATCTAGTAGTACATAGAGATCGTTGTATACTTGCTTATTATTTTTATTGGAGTAAGTGGGAGTCAATAACCGCCTTCTACTAGATACGATAGACGCGAAGAGATCCCCGTAAGAAAAGTCCTAACTGAAAATTTAAGAGTGATTCAGGAAAAGCACGGGCTATGTTTTCCACGCGGGAGTAGCAATCCAGAGTATATATTACGAAGTGTAGAAACCTTTTTTCTACTCCTAAGAAGAAAGAAAAATAAGACTAAAAAATAGAATCTCGATATTAAAACAGTATGTACCTTCTACATTGAGGCAATATTATTCTATCAAAGATCGAATTTTCCCTAATCTACCCCTGGGTGTCTTCAAGGCACTAAAGGATAGCATCACCAGGGATGAACACCAGCGTTCTCCTATAAATTAAGAAGATCATTACTACAATCACCAATCAGTCTGCCAAGCATGGTGATTATGGCAAATCCCTCAACTAACAGTCCACCAAAAGTATAATTCTATTGGGGAGGCTTAGTTAGCAGTGGACGTATTTGGCCTGATGATGAAAAGAAATTAAGCGTATAGAAAGCTATTCATATAAGAAGTCTTAATTACTATGGCCTATAATTAAGTGAGAACAAATATTGCCGTGTAGTTTCCGGTAGAGTAGAATAGGACCACTCCAACTCTTCCCGTGGATATCGTACAAGGCGACTAAGGGAATCATTATAAAACATCAATCAGGCCTCCCCAACCCGTCTGGCCAGCGCGGGAAGTGTAGGCCAAATCCTCCGTCTGTCTCCGGCAGATGAGAGAGGGTTGTGCTCCTGCAGTGGAGACAAACATAACCTGATGATGATGATGGTGATATTTTATAAAAACTATTTGGCCTGTGTTCATTGACATTAGAATGAATGGCAATGGAATGTTAGATACTTACCTGATGATAAGATATCATGATATTTAAATCAAATATTTACTCATATTCATAAACATAACATATGATAACATAGCGTTAGAACATACAAATATAATGATAGGCCAAAATTTAAATTAGACTTTAAGGTACTTATAGCACCAGTTACGTTCGAAACAGATACACCACTTCCTGGTAAAACGAAAATACCTACGCTTTTCATCATCTAGTCCTTCCCACTGTCAGACATTACACGCAAAAGTATTTCTAAGGCGTTCGACTTAGCGTTGTTATTACTCCGTACAGCGCTCGACCGGCGAGAGCCTTTATTGTACCGACAATACAGGCAAAAATGTGCCTTACGCGCTCGACATAGCGTTTGTCTACTATAATAAAAAAAGCGGCCAAGTGCGAGTCGGACTCGCCCATGAAGGGTTCCGTAGCGGCAAGTAACATAATATAAAAGTTATTGTAGTTCGTTGTAACTTTGATCGATGTTTTAATAATAGTATTGTGGTTTACGATTTATGACGTATTAAAAAAAATAACTTACTAGATCTCGTTCAAACCAATTTTCAGTGGAAGTTTGCATGGCAATGTACATCATATATATTTTTTAGTTTTATCATTCTCTTATTTTAGAAGTAACAGGGGGGGGACACATATTTTACCACTTTGGAAGTGTCTCTCGCGCAAACTATTTAGTTTAGAAAAAATATATATTAGAAACCTCAATATCATTTTTGAAGACCTATCCATAGATACCGCACACGTATGAGATTGATGAAAAAAAAAATTGAGTTTCAGTTCTAAGTATGGTTCCCCCAAAATGTATTGTTTTTTTATCTATTTTTGTGTGAAAATCTTAATGCGGTTCACAGAATACATCTACTTACCAAGTTTCAACAGTTCTTATAGTTCTTATAGTTTCGGAATAAAGTGGCTGTGACATACGGACGGACAGACAGACAGACATGACGAATCCATAAGGGTTCCGTTTTTGCCATTAGGCTACGGAACCCTAAAAATTAGTTACAATCATAGTACCTATTAAATAAATATTTTACCCACCCAAACTATCTCTCCTGTGCTATGGAAATTAAACAAGGATAGGACAATTTAGCCTGGCCCGCGCGGGGAGTGTAGGCCAAATCCTCCGTCTGTCTCCGGCAGATGAGAGGGGGTTGAGCTCGTGCAGTGGAGACAAAAATAACCTGATGATGAGGACAGTTTACAAATAGAACATCCAGACAGACAGAATAGAAATAAAACATCCGGACCAACTTGTACAAATTGCCTAGCAACCCAATCGATGACCAAACCACTAAGAAAACGAGGCGGTCTGATATTGTTACGAACGTACATGTTGTTTGGGTAAAAAGATTTTTATTTGAAACCGTTAAGGTCTAAATTACAAACATACTAACGCACTAATACAGTGCTGATGTGGAAAGATCTACAGCTAGAGGTCGTCCTAGGAGGACGTTCAAGGATCATATTAGTAACGTCCTCAAAAAGGCTGGGGTCCGCAGTGAGAAGAATAAAAGAGGTGCACGAAAAGGTTCATGGATGTGAGTGAGGCTAGTGAGGTGTGTCAGGATCGCGCAAAGTGGTCCATCCATCGTATCTGCCTACCCCTCTGGGACCAAGGCGTGAGCATTATGTAAGTATGTAGGTATGTACTAACGCAGTAACTACTAGGTATGTAAAAACTAATTACTTATTTATTTCTTCATTTTCATTTCCTTAGAATTCTTCCTTGAGAATTCATATCCGAAAATACGACCACGGTCAATATACTAAACATATTCTCGCATAATTTCTCATATCTACACTACATGCTACACAATATCCGGAGCCAGTTCCATCCTCCACGGCCAGGATAATAACTGTCATCATAAATATTTAGCCACACAACTGGGTATCGATTCACATAGTAATGGTAGAACTGTAAGCTTTCCCTTAGCACTAAATACATTTATATTTAACAACTAGCTGTGCCCGCGGTTTACGGGAGGTCCAGCTCCGGGTCCGGGTCCGGGTCGGGTCCGGGTCCGGGTCCAAGTCCAAGTCTAGGTCCAGGTCCAGGTCCAGGTCCAGGTCCAGGTCCAGGTCCAAGTCCAAGTCCTGGTCTAGGTCCAGGTCCAACTGGAGTAATGAAATGATATAATTGAATTTGATTGATGCACCCTGATTGGTATCTTGTGCATATCTTAGATATTGATCAGAGAACAAGTTACACAATGTCAGATATTGACAGGTTCCTCAAATGACAGGTGACTATATAAAATCGTAAAATTATTCAGCGAATGAAATTCCGAAAAATTTTAAAATGTAAAAAATGGAAACTCCTAAAAGTTGGCGACTGCAATAAATTATATGAACTCGCTCTCTGGACTAATTTCAACTCAAGGTAACGATAGCAATAAAAATAACCTTTATATACAATGTTATTTATACCAAAAACTTGATACACCCCTCTTAGTTTATGTCCCCTTCAATGTATAGACGAAGGGATATAAATCATATAAAAATGTTTTTGAAGAAAAGTATTAACATTTAAAATTGCATTATCCCACGTAAAATATGATTTTTATAATTTTTAGATTAATATGATTTTTTTTATTCGTAGTGTATAATAGTTAGGTTTTTTTTTATATTTTTATGTTTGTTTGTAATGTTGAGTTTATATTACCATTAATAAATTAAATTAAAAAAAAATTGAGAATAATATAACCGAATATTATTTATATCGCAATCGAATCTCCTAGTGATTCTGATCAAAGTGAAGGATTTGGGTGTACTTGGGCAATCCATCATAATACCTATAATAATCCGTATCTGTGAGGTCACTTTATTTATTAATTAAGTACATAGGTATCACTACGTATAAAATTGCAGAAAGGTAGCCCATAATCTTATTTTTTAGCATATTAATTTTTAGTTCCATATTTTTAATACTATCATCATACGATACTTGACCTGAGGTCCTACAATCTTGTACTTTCTAACTTTGTCAAATGCTAAAATTTTACAAAATGGTATTATAACTGTGGTTGAGCTAATTGATGACGAAAATTATCAGTAATAAAATCCTTTTATTATTTGTAAATAAATAAAGTATTTCACCATATAACTTCTGTAAAACTTATAGGATAATCCTCCTATTGCTACAGATTTGAGTCACCCATAACGATCCTAGTCATAACCAAGAACATTATTATTATGTATCCAAAGGGACTGCGCTTTGAGAACAAAGAAAATGGTTTGAGCGAGAAAGCCAACGAAATTATTTGTTTTTTTATTGAAATTTACCGCAGGTTAGCTGGAAGAAATGTCTTTAGAAATAAGCTTAACCATTTGTATAATTTTCTTTTCTTTGTTCTTTGTATGTTTGTGTGTACAAAAAACTATTAAATAAATAAATTAATTAATTAATAAAGGTTTTTGGCAAAAACTATTTGATCCTTACGGTTACGACAGCAAAAAGTACTATATGTATATAGATAAAAACAGACATCTAATATATTGTATTTTATCCAAGAAATTTTCCAATACATACTCTTTCATTGCACATTTAAAATTAAAACTAAATAAATGTTGTGTACAAAAGCGAGTTTATCTTTAAAAGAATTTCTTCCAGCCAACCTTACAGGGTTTGAGACAAGGCAGTAATATCATATAAGATGTTTAGATTTAGCTTTTGCTGTTATCCTCTATCCTATCCTACTAATATTATAAACGCGAAAGTTTGTAAGTATGGATGGATGTTTCTTACTCTTTTACGTTACAACTACTGAATGAATTTTAATGAAACTTTACAATAATATAGCTTATACATCAGAATAACACCTAGGCTACAATTTATAAAGATAATGGGCCCGATTCTGAAGGCACAACGTTAAATTTTGACAGCACTAAAAGTGTTGCTATCCTTCTCACACAGTATTATCAAGATAAAGACGAAACTAATTTTAGTGCTGTCAAATTTTAAATGTGTGCTTCAGAATCGGGCCCATTGTGTGAATTGTCCAAAATATCAAGTAAGTAGGAAAAAATGCGAGCTATTCTGGCGTGCGCCATAAACATAATTTTAATGTCATAATGTTAATTCTTTTCTACGCCACGCTAATATTAGCTACTCGAAATACTATTCCTGCGCAGACGAAGTCGCGGGCACCAGCTAGTTGTTGTTATAATTAGGACGGCAGAATAGGCACATCTGCCTTTTTTCTGCTACAATTAAGTACATATTAATTATTTTTTTGCTAACGCTACTTGAATATTTCTGACTATGCTTCAAGGAGATATTGCCGAAGTTCCTAAAACGTAATGGCGCGACTGTGAACGGCTAATCTTTCCACTCTATTTGCTGGGCGGAACGTTTTTACCGGTAGCACCGGTACGGTAACTTATTTCAACCGGTACCTACGCGCTTCCGGGAAACCGGAATACCGGACCCTTTTCGGATCAAAGGGCTCATTTCAAAGAGGTTGGCGCCTACGCTTGAATATAAAATTGAGCTTTTCTAATATTCAATAGTTTGCCAATACCTAAAGGCTGGCAGATCTTTGTATAAAGCAGTGCGGCTAACCAATAACCACTATATGCGTGTATTTATAAAGCGGTGCGTCTGGCCAATAACCACTTAAAATTGCATTATCCCACGTAAAATATTTTTATAATTTTAAAATTAATATGAGAATAAACGAATATTATTTATATCGCAATCGACTCTCCTAGTGATTCTGATCAAAGTGAAGGATTTGGATGTACTTGGGCAATTGTGAGGTCACTTTATTTATTTTATTTATTAATTAAGTATGTCTATGTCTGCCTCTCTTATTTCAATTAACTCTCTCGCGGGTCTTCTGTTTGAGTGTTTCTTTATAATGTATTATTTTTGTTTTATCTGTGTGTATGCAATAATGAGTTAAATAAATAAATAAATAAGTACATATCCCACAAATAGCATAAATGCGAAAGTTTGGATATTTGGATGTTTGTTACTCAATCACGCTTCAACCACTAGACGGATCTTGATGTAACTTAGCACACATATAGGTTAGGTGCTGGAATAGGACATAGGATAGTTTTTATCCGGAAAAAACATCTCATTCCTAATAATAATACACACTATGTCTGCCTCTCTTATTTCAATTATCTCTCTCGCGGGTCTGCTGGATGAAATCTCTCTCAGAGATAAGGTCGCCCTTTATACTTGTGTTTCTTTTTAATGTATTATTTTTGTTTTATCTGTGTGTGTGCAATTTATTTATTTAGAGTTAAATAAATAAATAATTTGTGATGTTCAGTTGTCCACGCGGACGAAGTCGTGGGCAACAGCTAGTATTTTATATATTTCATTCCAAGCCAATAGTCATACGGAAACCAACCCTATTTGCTACGTGGTAAGATGTATATGAAAGGGTCACCAGCAGCAACAACAGGTTTGTATTACCATGTAAACTTTGCGGTCCACTTAGGAACACCATCTATTGTGTATTTTGTTTTGGTGACGCAAATGTGTTTGTTTTCATATGTTTATCAATTTGGAATATACGGTCACAATCATGGGAAACAACGGAGAAGAATAAAGGATGGGAAGATTTTATAAAGAAGTAAATGTACACGCGAATTAATCCGCTATCATAGATACATACATACATACATACATACATACATACATACATACATACATACATACATACATACATACATACATACATACATACATACATACATACATACATACATACATACATACATACATACATACATACATACATACATACATACATACATACATACATACATACATACATACATACATACATACATACATACATACATACATACATACATATATAATGCTCACGCCTTGGTCCCAGAGGAGTAGGCAGAGACGATGTATCGCCACTTTGCGCAATCTAATGTCATAAAAATAATAAATGAGTAGTAATCCGCTATCTGTAATCCGTTATTTAAAAAAATTACTAACAATATCCCTTATTGCTTAATTATTACGTTACCTAACATAATAAAATATATACTAGAACCTGTCCAGAGAACATATATCTACGATTTATAAAAAAAAAAACATTAATGTAGTCAATTCAGCTTACAAATTTCTTTAGTAAAATTGTTAAAAGTTTTCTCGTCGAATCTCCTTATCTTCTTAGGCCTTTTGCACATTATAAGACACAAAACACCAGAGAAGAAAAAGTTATATGCGCGTGACTTATCCGACATAAGAAAAAATTTCTTGTAATATGTATGGTCTCATATAACAACCAATGTGACTGGATTTCTTATAAGACACAAGAAATTGTCTTATAATTACAACGTTCTAAAATTTATCTTCTTTCACCTGCAATACGCTGTCGGTATGTCTTTCTTATTTTCCTTCTGAAAGGTTGCCTAGAAAAGATCGCTTTAAGCGATAAGGCCATTGTACACTTTCCAAAGATCTGTACCTATTTTATTGTTATCCTTAATTTGTGTGCAATAAAGAGTTTATCTATCTATCTAAGGCCTCACGTTATACTACGCTTATATTCTGTAAGTACGCTGTAAATACGCAAACATCTTCTTTCATTTCTACTCAAACTCTTGAGTAGAAATGAAAGAAGTCTCAAATCCAAACACCTTATAAAACGCTACAGTAACACTAACCCGAACGACTATTGCTATAGACGTACTAACATCAACTTGATGAAACTATTACCACCATCCTCAAATTGGATAAGATACTATAAATTTTTCGCTATCCAATGCTGTTCCAACACGGAACAATTCTGATGTTAATAAAATCAATACATCAATGTATCTTACATATCAATGCTTGATCAGTAACTTTGGGTTAGGGTCGATTTAATCTCCAAATAGGTGAGCTGTAAAGATTTCGTTATGACTACGAGATACGTATCTACTTCAATTTATCGACATTAAAACCCCTGTTAGAATAAACATTGAAAAGGCTCTAGCTTTTCTTAATCTTAAAGAGTGTGAGTACATCGATGTGTCAGAGCTGTGGTAGCTTAGTTGGTTGTGCACTCGCCTCATGTTCATAAAATCGTGGGTTCAAACCCTGCCAGTACCAATGAATTTTTCGAAACTTAAGTACGGTTTATTTATATACATGTTTTTCGATGAGGGAAAACATCGTAAGGAAACCTGCATATGCCGAAAAAGAAACTCTAAGGCGTATGTGAAATTAACCAAATTGGCTTGGTGGACAGGGGTTTAGCACAAAAGACTCTGAAGGGTCAAATTATCGCCGGGTCTTCCCGACCCCATAGAAAGAAAAAATAAGATATCAATATGTCAATTCAATAGGGGAATAAATCAACAATAATTGTTTTAAGTCGTTACCATCGTTTCGCCTTAGCTGGCCTTCACCGGTTTCAGAAAGACACAATCCTAAATATCTATTACCATACTACATCTATCTAATAAATAAAATCGTAAACTTCGAGTGTCTGTACATTGAAATTATTTGCAAAAAAAAATTGGGGGTCTAAGGATAAGCAACAGAACACATTTCGATCATTTTTGAAATTGTTGTATGTTTATCTGTTTGTCTGTGAGTTTGTGCACGCATCACTTAAAAACTACTGATCGGACTTTGATGAACTTTTCACAGAAACATGGGGCTTAATTGAGGGCCCAATAAAGTTGAGGATCTGGATCTGGGCCTGGAACTGGATTTAAAGTCTAAGTGGAAGTGGGATAGGGAGCGGAAGTGGGAATGTGAGCGGATCCTGTAGACCACGCGAGCGGAGCCGTGGGCACAGCTAGTCTTAAATATATATTAACCATAGATACAATACTAAAACCATAAGAAAATAACATTCATGTTTATGAGAGTCAAAACTTACAAGTTAATTATGTCAGAACAGTGTTATTTGAGTCAGATTGTAGGAAACGGAGATGGACATTTAGGAGAAAAAAACTAGCATGGAAAAATTGTAAAGGAAAGTTGAAAAGGAAAAAAAGGAGAATGGAAATACTGATTCTAGTAACAAATATATTTGGTAAATAGTCACACTCTTTAGGATTAAGAAAAGCTAGAGCCCTTTTCTAACAGGGGTTTAAGTATCAATAAATTAGAGTAAACTGTCCACCTACCTATCACATAGTCAACGAAATCTATACAGTTCACTCACGCTGTCAATGATAACGATGAACACAGGCCTTTTTATTTCGTATATTTGTTCTCTGTCATATTAATAAAATCACTTATAATCACTGATAATTCATAAGTCATAGCCTGGTTGTTACATCATCATCATTAGGTTATTTTTGTCTCCACTGCAGGAGCACCACCCTCTCTCATCTGCCGGAGACAGACGGAGGATTTGGCCTACACTCCCCGCGCTGGCCAGACGGGTTGGGGAGGCCTGATTGATGTTTTATAATGTATTCCCTTAGTCGCCTCGTACGACATCCACGGGAAGAGTTAGAGTGGTCCTATTCTAGTCTACCGGAAACCGCACGGCAATGTTTGTTACAATTTGATTCTATCATTGATTTATTGGTTAAGGAACAAAACCTCCACGCCGACATCTAGAATCTGTTAATAGACGCTAATTCTAAAGTATTGAATTACTATGCCAGTCTGGTATAGTTCTTCAACGACAGACTAAAAATAGATCAGTTTTTGATTCAACAGCTCCTTTGAGATGAGTCATTCATCAATCATACCGTTAATTACGTCAAGTACTGACTCAGTATTCACTGATCGATCACGTGTTCCTATGTTTGATCAATTTCATGTTCGATGATACCAAGAAACGATTTTCTCAACTCAATAGGGACAAAATCGCAAAGACAAGAGCAGGTGCGTGGTATTGACGATTGTGTCAATGATCGATGACAAACGAAATTGAATACTGTTTGCACAATGTTTGGGTCGACTTTTTGTAATTTAATAGATAGAGATATGCTTTTTATATTTGAGTAAGTATGATTTATTGAATAAGTCGTGAAAAAAAATTGTATTCTATTTCCAAGTAGAACTAAATAAAAGTCATACCATGAGGGAAAATAATTTTTTGCATATTATAAGTTACATCAAAGTTTATACCTTCATGATTGACCCTAACTGGTTATTAAATGACATAACAGATATCATATGTTATCTAATATAATAACCAATTAGTGTCATTTGTCAAACAGATGTCATCTGTTATCTAATTTAATGACCAATTAGTGGAAAGCATGAAGGTAAAAACTTTGAGATGCGAATAAATATTTTCCTTCATGGTATAACCTGAAATATTTGACCTGTAGATATTTATAAAAATTATAACCTGTTGCTATTGGTAACTTGTAGAGTCAACATACAATAAAGCTTTATGATAAGATTTATGATGATAGGAGTTGTACTAGTAAGCACTTTAATATTTTAATGTCATGTACAAAATGAGATATCAACGTCATCAGAAGATAATATTTGAAGGCAAGTTTAACAATTACAAAGTGAATGAAAAAGTCGAATAAGGAAAAAACACCAACATAATTAATGAGCACTGATTCAAAGATGAAGCTAGCGCTTTCTCTCACACGTGCAAGTAAGAAAGAGACAGAGCATAACCTTTCAAAACATCTGTTTACCTTTTACCGCAACATTAAGTAAGACTTTTAATAACACACACTTAACACAATAATTCCTCGAAATATAACATATTCACTTATTATTGTTTTATTGCAGTTTTTGGACACGGAATTTTAAAGTGTTTAATAAACAGTCTTACACTCCCGTCCATTCGCGAGTAACTACCGTCCAACAGCTGAGCAAAAAGACTCAATTCAGCTTGTTTATTAAATCGCGATGGTTCGATGCTCTCGGCCAATAGAATTCATTGCACGGAGTGAAATAATACAGCACAGTTATGCTTTGTTTGGTCCTCTTTAAGGTTATGTGGGGTGACAAGACAAGACATCACAGGGCAGGGGGAGCGCGCATGCGTGGAGTTTGCTTAAGAACTGTCACGAGATATTTTATGAATGATGACTTTTGTACCGACCAGTTTTATTATAACAAAACTATACTATATAACGACGCAAAATAAAGACTGTGACGGACGGAATTTGTAAACGAGTATAAATGAGGAAAATGTTACGTATAATGCGAATTTTAAACATCCGTAGATCGTCGCCGCGACAATTGGCATAGATTTTACAAATTATTGTTTTTTTTATTGTTGATGGGTTTGCGCTTGACCTCAATCACACCTGATGGTAAGTGATAATGAGGCCTAAGGTAGAGTGCGCTTACCCAGAAGATGCCTATTCACTCTTCCTTTAAAAAGATCCAAATTGTACTTGTCCGGAAATACCCAAGCTGGTAGGGAGTTCCATTCCTTAGCAGTTCGCATTATGAACGAGGAAGCAAAATGCTTCGTGCGAGAGCGTGGTATGTCTACTACATAAGGATGAAGTCCCTCACCACGCCTGGTATGTGTATTTATAAATTTTGAAAACAAATTATCAAATTGAAAAGCAGTACCCCCAAATAACTTTATAAATGACACTCATTCTCATCTGGGGACCTTTCCAAACACTGGTTACCAATGACAGATACAAAATTATACTAAAGAGATTTCTTTAGGTAGATACGATTGTAGGGGAAATACTGGAAAGGTTAATTCATCCAGACTTGAAGCGGAATTTATGTAGATGAGCGCAGTTTGGTTTTCATCCCGGGCTCTGAACGGATTTAGAGATTTTCGGCTCCAAAGCAACGGTGAACCACTATCGGTGTATACATGCTTGTTTTAACCTAGTAAATAATAATTCACTGCGAGAGAAACTTACCAGATAGGAAGTATCTAAGAAAAACATATAGATCGGCTGTGTTACTGGTACGAAATCCAAACGGATTATATGAGATGGGGCGACACCACCTCGAACGATTTCAGGCCAGAATGCGGTATGCGTCAAGAAGGGCTGACTTGGAGAGAAAGTCAGAGTGTCTTATAAACATTGTACGTACCTCTTCAACTTTTACGTTGATATTGAATACTTGTCACTACTTGTCTTAACAATTTCAGTTATGCAGACGATATGGTGCTTTTCATCCCTCGATTAATGATATTAGAAAACTGTACACAGTATGCATTCGATAGAGTTAAAGTACAATGTTTATAAGATACAAATTATGATGTTTAGGCCAGGAAGGGGTCCGTAAAGGGTCCCAACAGTGTTCTTTGAGTTCCGGTTGAGGTACCAAGGTGACATAAGTACTGATGGAGAGACTTCGATATAGATATAGAGTATGAGCGCAGTGCTCTGGCTGAGTGGTGTAGGTGATGACTTGAATTTAGCTACCACGGTTTAAGGCATTTTTTTAATGCTTATATAAGTTTCGAATATCGGACAGCTTCACCAGACTATTAGAGTGCAATATTATGTCGCCTATCGCATTCCTATGAAATTACCTCGATACTGCAGCGCGTCGAGCATGTTCGCCGAGACAGAGTTCCTGATTTATTTGCAACTAGCTGGTGCCCGCGACTTCGTCTGCGCAGGATTAGTATTTCGAGTAGCTAATATTAGGGTTCACTATTTCGGCTATAATGGCTTACACATAAGATATAGATATATACTGTGGCAGGCTTTTTTGTAGGACTATTTAAGATAAACATTTCCATCATACATTACATATGTGTAACTCTAGCGGTTTTGGCAGCGCACGCCAGAATAGCTTGCAGATGCTAGATTTTTTCCTACTTACTTGATATTTTGGACAATTCACACAATATCTTTATAAATTGTAGCCTATGTATTATTCTGATGTATAAGCTATATTATTGTAAAATTTCATTAAAATCCAATCGGTAGTTTTTACGTGAAAGAGTAACAAACATCCATCCATACTTACAAACTTTCACGTTTATAATATTAAAATATAATAGGAAAGATAGATCTTAAGATAGACTTTCCGGGAACGTATCCGTGCATCTAACATCGGTATCCTCCGTACGTTTACTGTATACATGTACAGTCCCATCTTCATGAATTGGCTTTTCGTGCACGGAAATGAAAACCAGAAACAGAATAAGTGATTTTATTGCGATAAGTTTGTGGTGCTTCAATCAATGGATAAACTCTACAGGGGCTTGGGGAAAGCTTAGGAGACGGTATATTTACCTATGTCCTATAATAAAAAACGTGTGGTCACATGATTTGTTAATAATATTGAGGGCTATCAGTGAGATAAGATCAATCGATGCATTGAACTCTCCGCCAATAATAGATATCATTAAACTTGCAGTAGTTGACGAAATACAGGACAGAAGACAAAGAGTTGAAGTTAATGTTTACTATAATATCTAGTAAGAAAACTAGTGTTAAATATGTGCTTAGTTAATTAATTTAGTTCGTCGAGTGTTGTGATGTGACATTTGAATATTGCCATGTGGATTCAGAATTTGTTTTTGCCTCGCCAAAGGATAATAAAAGGTGAGTAGACTGTTTATGAACAAACTCTGATTATTGGATACAATATAAATTATATTCCAAGGTCAAATAAATAAAAAATAAAATAGTCTTAAAGAGATAAAAAAAAGTAGTGGCTGATGTCTCCTTTGAGACTGTGCTAGGAGGCACCGGAGGCACAAAACATCCGATGTGGCAGAAAATGTGTCGAAACGTTTGCAAACATTTCAGATACGTTCTCTAACTAATACTGAAAACATTTCGACAACATTCCTCAACAAAAATATTCTGCAACATTTTGCTACAAAAAACTGTGTGCAACAGTTTGATACACTTATGGGAGCACTCTTTGATACTTTTTTTTAATTGTTGATTGGTTTGCGCTTGACTTCAATCTCACCTGATGGTAAGTGATAACAAGGCCTGAGGTGGAGCGCGCTTACCCAGAAGATGCCTATTCACTCTTCCTTTAAAAAGATCCAAGTTGTACTTGACCGAAAATACTGAAACTGGCAGGGAGTTCCATTCCTTAGCAGTTCGCATTACGAAATAGGAAGCAAAACGCTTCTTGCGAGAGCGTGGTATGTCTACTACATAAGGATGAAATCCCTCACCACGCCTGGCAGCATCTAAGTATCAAAGAGTGCTGCCACTCCGGATTTGCTTCCCATAGCACATTTGCCAGTTTTCCAGTGTTAGGATTTCCAGGGTAGGGATTCAGGTAATGAGTACCATATCCAGGTGATAGGTATTTTCCATATGTAGCCAAATAATGTTCTACCTGTATTATTGAAGATAAGAAAAAGGCTAGAGCAGTTTACAAAACGAATGTTAAAGTCATTACGCCTGAAGTAATTTCCATAGCCAATACTGTAAACGATTTCTTCTTGTTTATAATTTAGCAGGTTCTGCTACTACGTTTTATATCTAGCTTAGAAACTAGGTTAAAAATCGACATCTATCAACAGGGCGATAGACGATTACATAGCATATTCTAACGTTTTTTTTTTCTACTTTCATGAAAATAATCCTCCTTCTCACACAAGGTTTTTTTTTTTTACAAAAATACCTCTAAGTGTGTGTTACTCCATTGTCAATACAAATTTCACAATTCATTACATGAAAGTAACATTTTAAGTACCCATTTAAAAGTATTTCGAAATCAACACAAAATCGGATTTACTCAAATAAATAAAATGTCAACTTCAATTTTGTCGGCGAATGCGAACTGAAAATTATCACACGGTCTGTACCTACTCATAGTTCCATTCGAAATATTTCAGAGCATTTGGGAGTGATTAATTTTTTGCGAAGTGCACTCGGTGGGCGATCGATGCGAGCTGCAGCCAGGAAAATAGGTCATGACGAGGACCCTATTCAGGGGCGGGACCAGCTTTCAAAATGAGGGGGGTCGGTTTGTTTTTAAATTAAAAGTCGGTTACTTACTTTGGGGCAGTCAAAATATTTTGTATTCAAAATTGAACTCAAAATAAACGTCGTAACTAATTATAATAGTGCGAAGAGTTACATCATTCTGTAATACAGACTGATTTTAGTAAGAGGGTACTACGAGCGTTTCAACCGCCGTCATTATCCTCACCACCAAAAGTTGATGAAAAGTAATATATTTAATTAAATATTTCCCCTTTGCAGAATCTGTGTACGGACCAGAAACTTATAATAAAAACGATGAGCTGGTGTTGTCTCTTCTACGTTTAAAGGGGAGGATAATGACGGCGATTGAAACTCTCGAATATTCACCCAATACCCCTCCGGAGCGATCGGTCTACAGACATCATTCTGTAAAGTAAAATGTATTTTGTTTTGGGGAGGAGGTCATGACTCCCTTCACCTCCTGGTGACGCCCCTGACTTTATTGAACTGGACTCTACTAAATTGTAGTCTGATTTAATGTAATAAGAGTAATAAGTGCAGTTGATAGCCGACCGAAGTGTTTGAAGCGTAAATGTTTGAAGCATATTATCATTGTGATGATGAACCACACAGCTCTCCACTATCTGCAATGAAGAGACTCTAAGCTTCTTGTGCGGTCTCCCAATCACGACCTGGAGATCCTCATCATCCTGGGACAAGTGGAGGGCAGGCGTGCCAGAGGACGAGGTCGGACCCTGTGAGGAGGGTGGCTGGCGGATCCTTATATGAAGCAGTGCGGCTGGCCAATGACCGCTATGCGTGGAGGCGCATTTTATACGGTCGCGATCCTCAGCAATCAGGGAATGACAGAGAAGAAGAAGAATTATTCTGATTATACTCTAAGGTTGACTGGATGAAATCCCTAAGTGGGATAAGTCCGCCTTTCTACACAGTTTAATTCCTATTTTATTATTGTTGTTGTTATTTTTGGTACAATAAAGCGTTTACATACATACATACATACATTATACTCTGATCAACCACATTCTATCATAACTATATTTTGTGTGTTTGACAAAGTCACTTTACAGCGGCTTCGTGGTATTATACCGAAACAGGTAGCTCTTTGCCTAATACACCCCCGGTAAAAACTATGGACACGCCTCTTCCATATAAGATTCCATATTCCAGATTGATTTGGGCCCTTGGTGTAGTAGATCCAGAGATTACCCCCACAACGTCACAAACTCACAAACTTTACCTCTTTATAATATTAGTATAGATTACCCAACATAGCAGCTGCTCATCACCGAGCCTCTAACGATTTCCATTTTCATGTAAATCGGATAATTTATCTTCACTCACTTCGCTGTTCATAACTTGTCATGTTTGGTCTTCGTGTGCTGACGCTACATACCTAATTATAGATCTTTTGATATATGGGTCATATCGAAATATTTTTGTATTTGGCATGTACTTTTAGCAGACCTGTCTCTCTCCACACTTTAGGTATAAAAATATACGGCTAGGCTTTTATTAATGTTTGTGGATCGAACTAAATAATTTATCGATAATTCAAAGGCATAATATTTCGATAATTCGTTTCATCGTTCATATATTTAAACTACAGAGTCCGCTCCCGTTACCACTTCCGCTCCCTATCCCACTTCCATTCCCACATAGAATCCTAATCCCACGATCACTCCACTTCCAAATGTAGTACAGATACGCGATGTTTACGATTTTATTTATTAGACTAGCTGTGCCCGCGGCTCCGCTCGCGTGGACTACAGGATCCGCTTCGTATCCCACTTCCACTCAGACTCTCAATCTCACTCTCAATTCCGCTTCCGCTTCCGCTCCCGCTCCCGCTTCAGGTCCAGGGTAAATATTCTGCGTAGTAACTGCATAAGTTTCATTGTGAATGTAACCAAGTTGCGGCTCCTTGCGTGGAACAGAGCGATTATTTGGAACGCACCATTTAATAGTCCATATAGATCGTTGGGAATGCCATTTTAGAAAGAAGAATGTTGTCGCAGGCGCCGACAGATATCATAAACGTGTATAAAAGCACACTTAACTGTGCACCTCACGGTTTTCTCATGAAGTCGGGTGTCACAATTCACATACTGTAATATGCTTTCATTCATCTCTCTTTAACACTATGGTGACCACTAGTCTGCTACTTACAGGTATAATATAATTATGATATAATTATACCTGTAAGTAGTATTAAAGTAAAATAACGATCTCTATGGACTACTAGATGCGAAAGTTTGGATATTTGAATATTTGGATGTTTGTTACTCAATCACGCTTCAACCACTGGACGGATTGGAATGAAACTTTTCACACATATAGGTTAGGTCCTGAAATAGGACATAGGATAGTTTTTATCCCGAAAAAACATCCCATTCCTACGGGAAATACATAATAATTTGTGGTGTTAAGTTGTCCACGCGGACGAAGTCGCGGGCAACAGCTAGTTATCAATATTTTTACTATTATGATGCCTTGGAGTATCGAATGCACCGAGTACACGAAATTACAACTTACAAAGCAAATAAAACTATTGTTTTTTATTTGTCAGTATATGAATATAGGATATTAAATTGGACAGCCGACAAACTACAAGTGAACGGTCTGGGCTCAGAAGAAACTGGTATTTAGTTAAAACATGTATGTATTTCTTAGATTATTAACTACTAATAATCTAAGATGTATTTGTAAAAATCATCGTCGTTTCTTTCTGTCTGTCTCTTTTGTTCTTTCTCTGTCAGTCTTCCAAATTTAAACACGTTTTCGTCAGCCAGTCATGTCTTTTAACCAAGGAGGCTTAAAGCTACGACAACCAGAGTAAATCTTAAATAGGTATGACGGACAGAAAGTTTAAGAATCACATTAAAAAACAACTTTGTACAAAATCCTATTGTAAAATAGACGACAAAAATAGCTGGTACTAATGTTGCTTCAGCTTCACAAGATCTTTATAATATTGTATACAAAATTGATTTTACAAGATGTGTTGCAGGATGATTAAGATTCACATTAAAAAACAACTTTGTAAGAAAGCCTATTATAAAATAAACGATTATTTGAATGACAAAGATGCCTGGTACTAATGTTAATTCAGCTTCGCAAAATCTTTATTAATTGTATGCAAACTTGATTTTTAAAAGATGTGATGCGTGAAGTTTGTTGCGCCGTTTCTTCTTCACAGCGCTAACACCTAGGAAGCGGTAGTCGATAAAAAAAATGACGTGTATAAATGTACCAAGTGTACTTATATGCAATAAATGATTTTGACTTAGATGTTTGTTGCCCCGATTCTTCTTCACAGCGCTAACACCTAGTAGCGGTACTCGAGTCATTACTAGACAAAGTTTTAGGCTAAGTTAATGTACGTTTGTCTGTTGTTATTCCTAAATAACACGATAGCCATAAGCGAGAGGAGTTAGATGGGAATTACAATGGTAAAAAGGCAAATGATTAAAATAAAGAAAATATAAATATGTTGGGACATTTCACACACGGCCACCTGATCCCAAACTAGGCAGAGCCTGTAATATGGGTATCAGACAGCTGATATACATACATAAATACATAATATAATATATAAATAACATCCAGTCACAAAGCAAACACAAGTACTCATCACACGAATGTTTGCCCTGGGCGGAGTTCGAACCCGCGACCCCGAGCTTCGCAGGCAGGTGCACTACCGGCTAGGCTACGGGGCCAAAAAGTCTAGCTTTAGGTTAAAATAAATTCAAATACGTGTGGTTTAACCGGCTTAGAGTAGGGCCTACCTCCAATCGTCCCGTGGGAGTACAAGGCGACTGCAAGAAGGAAGGGCAGCAGCTTTCTGCATATATGAAGATCATTACTGCGATCACTAATTAGCCTGCTAAGCGTGGTAATTATGGCAAATCCCCTAATGACAGTCCACCTAAAGTGTCATTCTATGGGGGGGGGGGGGTCTACGAGCAATCACCCGCTCTCGCGACCTCTCGCCACCAAGCGCACTACTGAAACCGCAATATAGAATGCAGCAAATGTCCCACACTTACCGGTGATCGTGGCCACATTACGACACTCGGTCTTGTGATAACAGCCTCCAGTCATCCGCACGCGCAACGGCCTTGCGCACTTGTCGCTGCGCCTGCGCATCTTACCGCGTCGCGAAGAGTTATATTCTAGTGTTTTAAATCAGAATAGAAATAGAAATAAACCAGTGTGTCTCGTATTATCTGAGGGTATACACAAATGCGAAATAATAATATTAAAAAATAATAATTTTTTCATCTCTACACAAAAAATTTCATACAATAACTCCAACAAACTGTATAATACAGTTTGTTGGCAGAAATTTCTCTCTTACTTTATACATACCTATGGCAGAGAATACTAAATATACGCACCTTTTCTTATAATATAATATAATATAATATAATATAATATAATATAATATAATATAATATAATATAATATAATATAATATAATATAATATAATATAATATAATATAATATAATATAATATAATATAATAAAATTTTGAAAGTTTATACACGTTACGTTTTATTGCGAAGCACATTATAACTATAATATTACCGAGAAACCAATAATAACTTACAATACGCGAAAGTTTATGGGCATTACCGACATAATTGTGGATATTAATAAAAAATAAGTTAGAACAATCAGGTTCGCAAAATTAATACATCAAATTTTTTATTTTTTTTTCAAAAATTCAAAATTGTTTATTGTTTTAACCTATATAAACATCATATATGTATATATGCCAAGGTCCTCCTTTTAAGTAAAGATGTACCTGTGTTAGGTTTACACATCATATCGCCAATTGGGTCAAAATACCATACAAATAGATATTATATGGCGTAGAGAAATATGACTTATCGTAAAATTAAAATAAAACTATTCATAAATCATTTTATCAAAATCGGATGTTTATGTAAAAAAAATATATACATTCGACTGTAAAATTCTATTTTGACACTCCAGCAATATTGCCTTTCGATAAAAATGTGTTATTAATTAAAACATAACTCCAACTCTTCCCGTGGATGTCGTACAAAGCGACTAAGGGAATACATTATAAAACATCAATCAGGCCTCCCCAACCCGTCTGGCCAACGCGGGGAGTGTAGGCCAAATCCTCCGTCTGTCTCCGACAGATGAGAGAGGGTTGTGCTCCTGCAGTGGAGACAGAAATAACCTGATGATGATGATGATGAATTAAAACATATGGCATTAGATAGTTTACTAAAACAAGAACTTCAAAAAAATTCTTGTCAATGCATTTAGAATTGATGTACGGATCACGTGAGCGCTGACAGTTCACATACAAATTGGCTTCCATTTCTGTAAACGTCAAATAATTTAAAAAAAAAACTATGAACCGTCCGCGGAGGCATTGTTTCGTCGATACACCCACTTGTAAATTCATTATGCGGCACCTGAAGACGAAATACGACGTCCATAAACGTAGCGTCACGGTAGGAGCTATACATGTATGACGTCTATTGACGTAGTGCCCACAAACGTGTTAACTTCATGATATGATAAATACGTTTCTAGGCACACAGTATGGTCTAGTCCAAGTCCAAGCAGCGTATAATACAGTTGTGTTAATTAACTTTTACTGACTGTATGGACTCCGTAAGAGTGAAATTAGTGAAAAGTGTATTTGACGCAGTGTATTTAAGTGTTTGAATGAGTGTGCATAAATAAAAGGCAGGTTTGTACTTTGTGTTGACACTAAATGTGTTACTCTTTGTTCTGAGAGAACCTATTTGTTTTGCATCGTTATCGGCCGATCTGATAGAATAGATGAACACGTAGATAAAGATAGATATATACATATTTATATATATATATATATATTATGTTCTATACAAACAAACACTAATATATTATTTATTACTACTTTTTGATGTTTTTTTTTTATTTTAATATCTTTATTAAGGGGTTTAGTCATTCTCACTATGTCACCCCTGTGGGAAATTTTTTACATATACATTTTTTTCTATCTCTAACTTATACAATATTTATAGAGTTTGCACAGCATTTCGGCCTCCTCAGATAAGGGGTTGGCCAGGATGCTGTTGCAAACTCCGATATTATTCTTAATCAGAGGCAGCATCACAATTTACTTTTTGATGTTGTTCGCCACACATCACGCCAAGTGGTATCACGGGGCGAAAAACGGACGAAGGAAAGTCGCTTTGCGACGTTTGTCCGAATTGCGCAAAGCGACGATTCATCGTCTCTGCCTACGCCACTGGTACCAAAGCTTGAGCATTATGTATGTACTTTTTTCCCGTGACTGCGAACAGTCGTTTTCAGATGTTTGTTTCTCTTAAATAGTTACTTTTCGGCTCCCTTTTGCAACAACTCGGTGGTTTATTCACTTAACTTTCCTCTTTGCATTACCACAGATCATTCATTACTTTGTTAGTTCATGAATCATCAGGCGAAATTCGTCCACTGTTGAACATAAGCCTCCCCAATAAAATGCAACTTTTGGTGGGCTGTCCATTGGGGGATTTGCCATTATCACTACGATTAGCAGGCGGATTGGTGATAGATAGAAGGAACAATGCCTTTGTTTATTTCATCATCAGGTTATTTTTGTCTCCACTGCAGGAGCACAACCCTCTCTCATCTGCCGGAGATAGACGGAGAATTTGGCCTACACTCCCCGCGCTGGCCAGACGGGTTGGGGACGCCTGATTGATGTTTTATAATGTATTTCCCTAAGTCGCCTTGTACGACATCCACGGGAAGAGTTGGAGTGGTCCTATTCTACTCTACCGGAAACCACACGGCGATTGTTTATTTATTAATGTTAAATCCGCTCCAATTTAAAATGCCTTATTATAAGATAAATCCATTATTGACAACTGTTACATTCATATTTTCGTTTATAATCTATGTCAGCTTTTCTTTAATCTATGGTATCGTCATGGCCGTGCCGTGTTCTTTTTGTTATTTTAATTAAAGTGATTTTACATGAGAATTACAAGTTATTTTTGATTTACATTACACTATAACTAACAGCAAGGTAAAGATTCACCTCCTCGCTCCGAGCAGCGAAATATCAGTGGCAGAGAAATATAAAAGTAAAGTTAGCGAAAGAACGCCACCTTTTTAATTATAATCATCATCATCAGCCTGAAGGAGTCCACTGCTGGACATAGGCCTTTCCCAAGGTGCACCACCGAATCCAATCCTGGGTTCTTCTCATCCAGTCACTGCCAGCCGCCTTACGCAGATCGTCGCTCCATCTAGCCAGGGGACGTCTCAAACTACGCTTATCCATACGCGGTGTCCACTTTATAAATTATCATTATCAAGTATCATCTTTGCATTCTTAGTTTCAAAATTTTACCGCTTGGGGCGCGCATAATCTAAGCGTCGCCAATAATAAATAAATAAACTAAAATAACGTTGCTTATAGGTTAGAGCTGATCGACCACCGCGTTACGAAAAATAGGAATATATCTCAAATACGAAAACTCGTATCTCGGTAAATGTTCGAGCGATTCAACCGTTACCTGCAGACGTTTAGGAGACAATGGTTACAAGTTTATTGTTCTTGTATACAATATGTTTCTGGTCTTAGTACAGATTCTGAATTGGTGATATATTACATATCCATATTCTTTTTCGATGACGATAAGTAATGACGGCGGTTGAAATGGTCGAATATTCAATAATAGAATTTTAAACCAAATGGAGCTAATTCTTAACTCAATATTTGTCCGATAACCAGCTTTCAATTAACCAAACGCATTCCTTAAACACACTTAGCCTCGAAGTCAATTGAGAGCCGTTCTATTTGTTTTCAACTAAGAACTTTCGTTTGCTCCGTTTCTCCCGGAGTAGTGAATCTCTCGAAGTCAGAAGGATTCAGTGTGCAAATAGGTTCCAGGCTGTCCAGGCACGGAGCTAGGTAATTTTAGGTACTGAGGGTCAGTCTCCTTTATCTATGAAAATGTTTTAGGATCTGTTGTGTCAGGCCCTCTTTATATAATGCTTCCGTCCCCAAGATTCTGCTTCATAAAAGCAATAATGCAGCTAAGAGATAGGAGCAAGTAGTCCTTGGTCCAGGGTAAGCTAGGACACTAATTCGCCTTGCAGCTGGTGCATTGCATTCGCACAGTAAATGCTTCATAGTCTCAGTGTCCTCTCCATAGGCTCTGATATACCACCTTATGCAAGAGGTGCCTCACGTAGTGAACGCTCCAACGACAAGACAGACGGCTCTCATACCGTATTTCCGTTGTTATGACTTTAATAATAACTGTATACAGTACAGATTGTTCAGTTCACGACGGCACGCCCCACTCTTTGTCTAATTCGCTTCCATTTCAATGTATGCGTTATATTCTTATTTTTATTTACTTCATCATGTCAGCCTTTAGACGTCCACTGCTGGACATAGGCCTTCCCCAATGAACGCCACCACACCCGGTCCTCCGCCCTCCGCATCCAGCCGCTTCCGGCCACCTTCTTTAGGTCGTCCATCTGGCGGCGGGGCGTCCCACCCTGCGCGTGCCAATCCGTGGTCTCCACTCCAGAACTCGTCTGCCCCAACGGCCGTCGGTTCTACGACAGATGTGGCCCGCCCACTGCCACTTCAGCCTGCTAATCCTTTCGGCTATGTCGGTCACCTTCGTTCTTCGTCGGATTTCTTCATTACGAATCATATCCTTCAAAGATACACCGAGCATAGCCCTCTCCATAGCTCGCTGAGCGACTTGAAACTTGTGGATCAGGCCCACTGTCAGTGTCCACGTTTCTGCACCGTAGATCATGACAGGCAGGACGCACTGATTAAAGACTTTTGTCTTTAAGCATTGTGGAATAGGCGAAGTGAAGACTTGACGTAATTTTCCAAATGCTGCCCAGCCCAACTGGATTCTTCTGTCAGCTTCCCTATCAAAGTTGTTTCTACCCAACTGTATTGTCTGTCCTAGGTAGACGTACTCCTGAACAACTTCGATATTGACATTATCGACGCTCACCGGGCTTAGGTCGACGTGTGAGTTGGACATGACTTTTGTCTTGTCTACGTTCATACTAAGACCTACTCGTCTGGAAGAGCAGTTAAGGCTGGTCAGCATTTCCTCGAGATCCTGCAGCGACTCTGCCATCACAACTATGTCGTCTGCAAATCGAAGGTGTGAGATGTGCTCGCCGTTTATACTTATGCCCCGTTCCCTCCAGTTCAGTGTTTTAAAGACATTCTCCAGTGCGCTGGTAAACAGTTTCGGGGATATAACATTCCCCTGTCTAACCCCCCTATGCAACTGGATTGGCTTTGTCTGCTGATTCTGGAGTTGAACGGTCATTGTGGCAGCGTTATACAGGCATCTCAACACCTCGATATATCGCCAATCGACTTGGCATCGCTGCAGGGATTCCAGAACAGCCCATGTTTCGATGGAGTCGAAGGCTTTCTCGTAGTCCACAAATGCAAGACACAAGGGCTGGTTGTACTCTTCGGTCTTTTGTATAACCTGCCGCAATGTGTGGATGTGGTCTACGGTGCTGTAGCCTTTTCGAAACCCAGCCTGTTCCGGAGGTTGAAAGTCGTCAAGTCTTCGGGCGAGACGGTTCGTAATAACCCTCGAGAACAGCTTGTAGACATGGCTCAGGAGCGAGATCGGCCTATAATTCTTAAGAAGTGCAATATCTCCTTTCTTGAAGAATAATACCACTATGCTCCTACTCCATGCCTCTGGCGTTGTTCCGCTGTGAACGACGGTATTGAAGAGCTCCTGTAGTCGCGTTAGGACTGGCGTCCCTCCGGCCTTAAGAAGCTCCGCTGTGATACCATCGTCACCTGGCGCCTTGTTGTTCTTGAGCTGCTCGAGAGCTATTTATTTACTTATTTTATTTTAATTTAAAAACGAAAGAAAGAAAAACATGTACCTACTAATGGTAATTCTTATCACTTTAAGAGATTTCTGCCAACCTACCAGTGACAGAGAAAACTTCTTACTGTATTAATTCTATCGTTAGGCACTAATAATCAATGTGTGCATGCGCACACTAACATACTGACGTTCGTATTAGCTGCCCGCATTTCGGCTCACCGCACGCGAAACGTAGCGGGCCGTGCCGTGTCACTTATAACCTGTGATTTACCTTAAGCAAATAAGCTAGGAGTGAAATAAGCGCGGGGAGTGCAGGCCAAATCCTCCGTCTGTCTCCGGCAGATGGGAGAGGGTTGTGCTCCTGCAGTGGAGACAAAAATAACCTGATGATAATAATAAACGGATAAGTGCGAAAACGCCCAAGAGTGGCGTTTGTTTTAAAACTAAATAATTTATTGGAAATAAATATTGTAGGGCATTTTATTTTAAAAACAAAGTAACAAAATGTCATTGATTCTAAAGAGGTACAGTCGGCTTCAGATACTTATTAAAGGCTAATGTGTGCCAATAAATCTGAGCGCGCAAAATAACCAATAATATCTACACATACAAATATTAGGATCAAATATATTTTTACGTGTATGTGTATGGATATTACTGATTCATTTGAGTGTTCAGTAAATTATACACCTTAACTGTATTTTTAATGTTTAATTAAACAAGATCATATGAACAGTGAAAAATATCATGCGCTATACAAGAACCGGGCGTTTTTACGTATGCGAAAACGCCCGGTTTTATCAAAACATATTATTTTTGATTAAACTCAGTTTAGTGGTAATATAGCGTGTAGGCTAACCAGCCAGTGTGCTATAAATAAAGCGATTCATTCTGATTCACTGAAACTACAATCACTAAATCATTATCATTGTCTCTGTCATTAACGTTTGTCACTGATTGATTTAACTCGACATTTGAAACAATAGTATTGATCCTATTGTATTTACATAGTATACAATTTGTAAACTGTGCTTTAAGGCTCTGACTTTTATTTTTATATATTACTAGCTATGCCCGCGGCTCCGCTCGCGTGAACTACAGAATCCGCCCTCGTTCCCACTTCCGCTCCCGTTCTTTTCCCACTTCTACTTCCACTCCCACTCAGACTCGAGACTCTCAATATCCTAATCCCAACCCCAAAATCAACCTCATCGCAATCCTTAAAAACTAAATTTCACTCAATCCCATACGCGCCGCGCCGTTCGCCGCGCCGCGGCCGTTGACCTCGCCCATATGATGAACATACTCGGACGTTCGAGAAATATTGCATTTTTTTTTAGCAAAATTTTCGTAAATAAGAGATGTTTTTTCATGAATGATTTCTAAATGTGATACTGAGTTACTGGAAGAAATATTAACAGTCGTTTTATCATTATCCGATACAATGGCTTCTAGAAAAATTTACTTTATTAATATCTCAGGTTCTAAGTGGCGTATCAAGATGAAACATGCACCAATTTTTAAGTTAGACCACCAGCAAGACAACTGTGAAAACTGCATCAAATTTCATTCGGTAGTTTTGCGTGATGAGGTAACTAACAAACATACATACATACAGACAGACAGACAGACAGACAGACAGACAGACAGACAGACAGACAGACAGACAAAAAATCTAAAAAAAAATGTTTTAGCTTCTATTGGCCCTATAAAGACCCCTCATACATTTTTTTTAATATCTCTTATGTATAGACATAGACCAGTTACAGTTTTATTATAAGTAAAGATGTTTAGTTTGGTTGTATCTTGAAAACAGTAACAAAGTATCCATTAAAACTGGTATTACTCGTACCTTGCGCTATTTGTTCGGCACGCCCTGCCGCCAGGTGGACCGACGACCTGAAGAAGGTGGCCGGTAGCGGCTGGATGCAGAGGGCAGAGGACCGGGTGTGGTGGCGTTCATTGGGGAAGGCCTATGTCCAGCAGTGGACTTCTAGGGGCTGATATGATGATGATTGGTTATTAGAGTCTTTGCTCCTTTGTAGGATCTGAGATGAAAGTTAGAATCGAATTTCAATATATTCACGCTCCGCCAGAGAACTAAAGTTTTCGACATAGCTCAAAAAGTTAGTACGTTGAAGTGGCAGTGGACTGGTCACATCTGTCGGAGAACCGATAACCGTTGGGGAAAACGAGTTCTCGAGTGGAGACCGCGACTCGGCAAGCGTAGTGTGGTACACCCCCTGGCTAGGTGGAGTGACGATCTGCGTAGGGCGGCTGGCAGAGACTGGATGAGAAGAACCGAGGATCGGGTTCAGTGGCGCGCCTTGGGAGAGGCCTATGTCCAGCAGGTCTTACAGGCTGATGATGATGATGATGGTGACGCTTCATAGCCGTTCTTTGCTTCATTTATAGACCTTAGGTGAAAGTTGGAATGTAATTCCAGACTATTGTGTATACCAGAAAAGCTGTTTTATATTTTCTTGTAAAAGTCCTTACTTCAAACAAAAATAACTTATCTACCCTCATTTAGAACTCCCGGAGAATCCTTGTGGATAGGAAATGGAGAAATGGCTACAGTTATGGAAAAACCAGTTACAATTTCTTTAAACTGTAACACTCGGATTTGTGTTACGTTAGACAACAGTGGGTAACGCAGACTTAGCTTTATTTCTTTGACTTCTGTCAGTAAAGAGTTACATCTGTGTGGTTGACTGTCCTTCAGTGATAATGAGGTACTCGTGAAATGTCGCTTATCACTAGTTTAGAGATGCCTTGACGTGTGTTGACACATCTATCTACATCTAACGACATAATGCCTGTGTGTACTCAGCACCGTTGGTACATAGCGTGTTGTTGCGGTAAAACAACCTTATTTTGTTGTAGCGTGAGATAATAATAGGAAACTAGATTATGTCGTAACTTTGTTGTTGTAAAATTAAATTTATCTTCAAAGTCGCCAGCCAATGGATGAGAGAATAATGGGTAAAATGTGAATTGTATGTATAAATAAGTATATTACTAAAAAATACTAGACAAGTTTATAAATTCAAAGTAAAATAATTAAAATATAATCTTCTCGGCTTTTCAGCGTTATTTTCAAAATACACTTGCAGAGACGAGGGGGGGGGGGGGGCAGCTGCCCTTGATTCCTTCCTCATCATCATCATCATCATCAGCCTACGTATACGTCCACTGCTGGACCTAGGCCTCCCCAATTGGTAAGTTGTTCAGTGGGGGATTTGCCATAATCAGTAAGAAAGTCAAAATATATGTTGTGATTTGATAAGAAATTGCGAGGTTAGAACTAGATTGGCCCGGATACGAACGCAAAACAAAACCTGAAACGACGGCTTTTTTGATCTCTGTGTCAAAGTCTTGCATCGCAACAGAATAATGAGGCGATTACTGTAACTTCTCGTGATTTATCAGATGTTTAGAAACAGCTGGTGGGAACTACGATTAGACGTACTTGAGATTATCCACAATGGCCTCTGTCTTAACTACGCGGTCTAAGGCTAAGTCAACGCTATCCAGCGTTATGTGGGATCACGCGATTTCGCGCCATCTGCAATGAGAATTATGAAGTTGCTTATTTTTGTACTGCACTATTATATATATTCTTTATTGCACAACTTAAAACTAAATACAGTAATAAATGGTGTGTACAAAGGTGAGCTTATATATAAAAGAGATCTCTTCCAGCCAACCCTACAAGGTGTGAGACAAGGCAGTAAGAGCGAGGGGGGCAAAATAAGTGCATAATAGACTACATAATAACTAAATACCTGAACTATATATATACATATAATAAATAATAATAACTATAATAAACATACTTACATAAATACATACATACCATATTATACTGAGTGAGACAGATAGTGCTCTTTTAGTTTAGTATTAAAGGATGTCACCGACATACTATCACGAATGACCGTCGGAAGTTAATTCCACATCTGCGCGGCTCGGACAGTGAAGGAATTGAAAAAGAATTTGGTGTTGGATTTGGGATAGGTGAGGGTCTTGGTGATGCAGGCACGTCTAGGACGTTGGGTGGGGGGTAACTCGTGGAAACGGGAACGGAGGTATTCGGGAGCAGAAGGATTTTTGAGGATCTTGTAAAGAAGGGACAGGATGTGCACATCTCGGCGAAGACGGATCGGGAGCCATTTTAACTGCGAGCGGAATTCAGAGACGTGACCGAATTTCCGTAGACTGAAAATAAAGCGAATGGCTAGATTTTGTAGACGCTCGAGTTTATTTAGTTATAACACTGCAGATAAATATTATAATAAGCTTCTTGCTGAGTTGAGGGGTAATTTAAATGCTCAGGAACTAGTTTTCACAAGGTAAAAAGTAACACATCAAAATCACACGATGATTGAGACACAGATTTTCTTCTCTATATTTAGGCCAATAAATACTCTCCTATTTCTTCGGGTTAGTGACGTCCTCAAAAAGACTGAGGTCCGCAGTGAGAAGAATAAAAGGAGGTGCTTGAAAAGGTTGATGGGTGTGAGTGAGGTGTATCAGGATCGCGCAAAGTGGCGATACAGTGTCTCTGCCTACTGTTCTGGGACCAAGGCGTAAGCATTATGTATGTATGTGTATTCTATACGGCTGGCAGTAAGTTCTACTGGCTACCGCGGCCCGTCATTGCCAAAAGTTCGACGATATAAGTTAGAGAAAGAAGAATTTATGCTGTTGACGTATAATAACGTTATCCCTCTCTCGGTAAGATATACTCGCTGGCCGTAGAATAATTTAGACGAACACAAACGCTTACGGCCAGGATGATGCGTCTATATTAGTAGTTGATAATTAAATCTGTTCTCTTGTATATGAAGGTCCGGGGGTGTAATTAATAGTTATAATTATAATGTCCTCAAACATTTATACGCAAAAATGTCAAATAATGCAGTTTTCGCTGAGAAGCTAGTTGCTAGAAGCTAGTAATTGAGGAAGTAATTCCATTTGGCCCTCCCAACCTCACGGTTATACGGCCCAATCCATTACAAATATATTCGTATTTTATATTTTCGACGTTTCTCCCTTCTGGGGCGTGACGTCACACCACATTTACTTCGTCGTCATCGGGCAGCTCAATTAGTTTTCTCCGCTTATGCCACGCCCTCGCGAATTATCTTAGTCGCGCGAAGTTCGCCTCTGAACTCACGAGATCAGCGAAGTAAACTGGTCCCGCCTGCGCTCTATCTAATGAATCTAGCATCTATCGTAACTATCGTCAATTGAGGAGAAGATTTCCAAATAAGCCATTTTACTTTGTTTTTAAATACGCTGCATGGAAGCTGCATTTGTTTCGTAAACGACAATACACAGGCGGCGATGTCGATCGCCACACACGCCAAATGGTATTACGGAGCGAAAAGCAGACGAAGGAAAGTCGCTTTGTGACGTTGGATCGCGCAAAGTGGCAATGCATCGTCTCTGCCTACCCCTCTGGAACCAGGGCGTGAGCATTATGTACCTATGTTAAACGATTATAAACGTATGGTTTCCGGTAGAGTAGAATAGGACCACTCCAACTCTTCCCGTGGATGTCGTACAAGGCGACTAAGGAAATACATTATAAAACATCAGTCAGGCCTCCCCAACCCGTCCGGCCAGCGCGGGGAGTGTAGGCCAAATCCTCCGTCTGTCTCCGGCAGATGAGAGAGGGTTATGCTCCTGCAGTAGAGAAAATAACCTGATGATGATGATGATGAATGATTATAAACGTTCGTTTCTAGTACACACCGACCTTTCCGATCTTAACTTAATATGATGTTTAGTTCATTCTGTATTCACAATAAGCCGCATGACTAAAACATGCTGCCTACTTTAGCAACAGAACAGCAGATGGTATTCTGCTAAAAGCCATTGTAAAGAATGGAACAAATTTTGGAAAAAAAATATTGAAAACCACAGAAACGGATATAGATAGAAGTGGTATATCACTTATTTACTCCAGTCGCCCGCGTGCCGAATTTCGGACACTTCGCGCCTATACCGCGCACCATTTATGCCTCGCGGTCACGTTTCTAGTGAGGAGAAACAGTTACGCAGTTAGAATTCACGCAATATGGCACTTTTGCAGATTTTTGTCAATGTTTGCCCGACATTAACTTCGCGCGAAACGAGTAAGCGTTTAATAATAATAATAATAAAATCATTTATTCATCTCTTAAAAAATATACATACACTAACTCCGCCAAACTGTATAATACAGTTTGTTGGCAGAAATAGCTCTCTTACTTTATACACATCTATGGCAGAGAATACTAAGTATCACTACGCAATGGTGAATAGCAAAGCAAAGTAACAAAGTTTTTAATTTTGATATTAGCACAAAAATATTGAGGTTACGTTAATGAGTTTACTAGATATTTCTTATATTTATTTCTGAAAGTGTTTTTGTTGATTACATTGCTTCTGATGCCTAGTGGGATAGTGTTAACAATTTTGGGTACCAAATACTTGTTCTTTCACCATAGTAGTTAGTTTTGATAGTATATGTTGCAAAGCGTTGGCACGCGTGTCTACTTCACCATTCTATCTTGATAGGATTTCTATGTTCAAAACATTCTCGTCAACCACTGACATCTTTTCATTGCGCGTCATTCATTGTTACTAAGCTGGGCATATTTTCCACGCATTCCCTCTTAAAAGGTAAAAGTGTAACGGTTGATTATTCACTGACGGCCTGAAAAGTTGGAGGACCGGATGTGGGCGGTTCACGAGATTCCACTATCGAATTTAAATTGTCCTTTTTTACAAATATGTATATTATTTTTATTTAGTTATTTATTTTAACTCTTTATTGCACACACACAGATAAAATAAAAAATAATACATTAAAAGAAACACAAGTACAAAGGGCGAACTTATCTCTCAGAGAGATTTCTTCCAGCAGACCCGCGAGAGAGATATTTGAAATAATAAAGGCAGACATAGTGTGTACGTAAATAAAAAAAACATATACATACATCCACTAATATAAACATGTATATTAATTTAAGTAAATTATAATATATTTATAAACTCATGTAAATGATCGCTCGGGAAAAGAGGCCGGTGTGATGACTGGCATGGTTTTAATGCCGTCCTTGGCCACAATCTTCACCAGGAAATGGGAGAGGTTTAGGAAAAACCGCTGGTGTATCTCTCCCACGCACAACTTTATCACCTCAAATGCTTCTGATTCCGTTAAACCTGGAAAATTTAGGAATAGCTATGATTTTCGACTACTTCACATTTTCATTTATTTATTCGGCCTTAAATTGTATGTACATCAAGTTCTTAAAATATGTATTAGTTCTAATACAACTGTACCCAAATATATAAACTATCTGTTGCCTGGGACTTCGTCCGCGTGGACAACTTACGAGTAACATCACAAATTATTATGTATTTCCCGTAGTAATGATATTTTTTTTTTCGAGATAAAACTATCCTATGTCGTATTCCAGGACCTAACCTATATGTGTGCCATTTATTACGATCCGTTAAGGGGTTGAAGCGTGATTGAGTAACAAACATCCATATATCCAAATATCCGTAGGATTCTAAATAGACTTAGTTCATGGTGTAAGATGGAAATCAAGATCTTATTAGGAGAAGGACCATGTTACATTCAGTTTCAACAGAATAAAAAAAAACACACACACACAAAAAGTAGATTTATAAAAAACCTAGAGTCAGCGGAGAGCTGCGCAGTGAGGCGGAATTTTCGCTGACATTTAATTGTTGCCTTTAAAAGTATTAAAATAAAGTTCAAAATTTCATGTCATTAGTAGAATGTATTTGCAGATATCTGAGCATACAGAGCTCAGGATCCCACTTTTGAACGTAATGTCAGCCGCGCTGACTCTATTTAAGCAGTGAATATGAGAATTTCCCAAAGAAATATGTTTCTTGGACGCCCTATGGTCGGTTATTCCCATTTCTTCCATTGCATACGATGCCACAGAATAAAATAGTACCATTTTATCTCATTTCTACTAATATCCATGATAGAACAAGTAGGATTTTTTTTTGTAAACTAGGAGCGGGAGCGGAAGGAATAGAAAGGGGAGGCGGAGGGGGAGGGGGAAGAGCATTAACACTAAGTAAATTTTTAAAAAAAATCTCTATAGTCCACGCGAGCGGAGCTGCGGGCACAGCTAGCACTTACTATGTCTATATCGGCTGTCCAATATACCGATGCCGAAGAGTCCCGCGATACCATGAGCTGCGCAGGGCAACCTCACGCTGGAGCCCAGGCAGTCCAACATATACAACTGCCCCCCTTCGGCGTCGTCGTACCCGCCGACCAGCAGGTTTATCGAAAAGGCGCTCTAAATTGAAGTATTTTAACATACATATACATAATGCTCACACCTTAGTCCCAGAGTGGTAAGCAGAGACGATTTATCGCCATTTTGCGCAATCTAATGTCGCAAAGTGGCTTTCCTTCGCCCGCTTTTCACCCCATGATACCTCTTGACGTGATGTGTTGCGAACAACATCGCCGCCATATTGAGATACCGCGATTGGCTAGAGAAATAATTGTCTACCTCAACACCTATTTAAATAGGTACAGTCTACAAAGAAAAGTAGGCCCACCGTATAACCCTGTCATAGGAAATTGTACAGTTGATTCGCAGAAGCTTAATGTGACGACGTTAATACGGGTCATGTAATATTGAGATTCACGATAAACCTATTAAAGATAATATTCATTGAAGGATCAACAGATGAGAGGTGGTCAAAACAAGTAACTAACTGGTATCCCATGGATAAAAAACGTAAACGAGGAAGGCCATGTAAAAGATGCAGTGATGACATAGCAGGACTAGTAGGCAAAATATGGAGCAGAATGGCGAGAGATAGAAATAAATGGAATGAATTGGAGGAGGCTTTTACGGCACTAGGCGGTCCTTACGCAAATTAACTAATATTTAAGAAATTGATATATAATAATAATTAAATGTAATTTTTTATATTACGTAAGGAAATGAATAAAGCTATTTTATTTATTATTTATTTTATTCATTGAAGGAGTTTCACTCCCAGCTTAGAATAGGGACTCCCAATCTTCCCGGTGTCGTCAAGGCGACTAAGAGATTGAAGCAGAGACGGGCAGTATAGGTAGCGTTCTCCTGTGTATATTTGGATCATTACTGCGATCACCAATCCAACGGCAAGCGTGGTGGTTATGGTGAATCAACCAATGGACTGAATGCCGTGTGGTTTCCGGCAGAGTAGAATAGGACCACTCCAACTCTTCCCGTGGTTGTCGTACAAGGTAAGGGAATACATTATAAAACATCAATCAGGCCTCCCCAACCCGTCTGGCCAGCGCGGGGAGTGTCGGCCAAATCCTCCGTCTGTCTCCGGCAGATGAGAGAGGGTTGTGCTCCTGCAGTGGAGACAAAAATAACTTGATAATGATGATGAACCAATGGACAGCCCACCAAAGTGGTACTCTATTGGGGAGGCTTATGACAGTTAGACGTAGGTATTTCTGCTGATAATGAAGCATTATTTATTAATCCAAAGAGTTATAGTGAAATAGATAATTTAATTTAATTTTAATCAATAATTTTGACTTATTTAGAACTTCAACGACGATAGTAGTATTCTTGTTTTGTAGAAAACGTGCTGTAACCACCGGTTTTTGTATATGAATATTGAAAATGAAGAAGGGCCTTAAATAACTATGTTTCCAGAGCCGTAAAGAACATTGTTTGTCATAACTCTTAATATAAAATAAAACTTATATTTGGGGATAGGTGGGTGTGCAACACCATTTTACCGATCAGTGCCGAAAGCCTACCGTACTCCCAATAGACTCTGTCAAAGTTTTCCTACTGAAGTGGACAGCTGCTTCTGTGCTGAGCGGGTACTGGTTCCTGATCTTGTACAGCTGGAGATTCTTGGATATGTACTGGGAGAACTGCGCCCTGTCAGCCGTGTCACCGATGACCCCCATTAGAAGCTTCTTTGACATCGGGTAGATTTTGTCTTCGTCTGAAACAATTATAATTACCAACGAATGAGTTTACCAGCCATATTGTATGCAAACTTGATTTTTAAAAGATGTGTTGCGTGAAGTTTGTTGCGCCGTTTCTTCTTCACAGCACTAACACCTAGGATACGGTAGTCGAAAAAAAAATGACGTGTATAAATGTACCAAGTGTACTCATATGCAATAAATGATTTTGACTTTGACTTTGAGGTTTCTGTCGGAAAACTGACTAGGTGCCCAAAAACGAGTGGAGACCATGACTGCGCAGGCGTAGTGTTGACAGGAGCCCTGTCTAGGTAGAGCGACGACGTGAGGCAACTGGCAGAGAGCGGATGAGGAGAACCGGATCGGGTTGGGGGAGGCATTATGTCCATCAGTGGACTCTTTCAGGCTGATAATGAAGCTTTGAGAACCATAGTCTGTCAAAAGAAAACAAATTAACTATGCCCTCACTGTTGACCTCCCACTGAAGACCACCATGCTGGCCCATTGCGGGTTGGTGGATTACACATGACAATTATAGTTCTTCTAATTATTCCTTGGTGTATGCAGGTTTCCTCATAATATTTTTCTTCACAGAAATGTCTGTGTATATTGTTAGGCCATCCGTGTATGTACACAAAATTAAGTAAACAATCTCTTATATATTCTCAGTATATATACAAGGTGTATATTGTCTATTCACTAACTAGGATTTCCTCCTGTACGATAGGAATTGGACAGTAGAGCAATTCACAAATATCACTCAGATGAGGATCGGGACCAACTAGTATAATTGCTCAAAGTTATCTGTCCTTAGTGGAAATCAAGCTCACGAGCAAGTACAAATCCATGCGTGGCAAATCCCCCAATGAACAGCCCACCAAAAGTGGCATTCTATTGGGGAGGCTTGTGTTCAGCAGTGGACATATTTTGGCTGATGATGAAGTACACGTACTTAGTATTTTTAGTTCATCATCATCAGCATCTAAGAGCCCACTGCTAGACATAGGCCTCTCCCAAGGCACGCCACTGAACCCGATCCTCGGTTCTTCTCATCCAGTCTCTGCCAGACGAATTACGCAGATCGTCGCCCCATCTAGACAGGGGGCGTCCACCCGAGAACTCGTTTACTCTAACGGTTATCGGTTCTCTGACAGATGTGACCAGCCCACTGCCACTTCAACGTACTCACTTTTTGAGCTATGTCTAAGACTTTAGTTCTCTGGTGGTTATTTTTAGTTATAAAATAAATATATTCAAATTCATATAAATATATTCTTTATATTCGCTTTAAGCGATAAGGCCTTTGTACACTTTCCAAAAATCTGTACCTATTTTATTGTTATCCTTAATTTGTGTGCAATAAAGAGTTTATCTATCTATATTCACGAATAATGCATCACACTGAAATGACACCATGAATCACATCACAGTGTAGGTAAACGTGGCCACCTCATCCTTAATGACATTGAGTATGATGATAATGTAGTATCTCTCACGATCTTGACCTGCTTCGTGTTTGTGAATCCGTTTTTATGTAAAGGGAAAAGAGCGCCGCAGAGGGAATATTATGCAACTATGTTGAACGTGAAGGATAAGTGATGGAATGCAAGATAATTCGGACGATTTTAGGACTTATTCTCTGTTTGTTTGAACACGCATTACATCATTCAACCACCCTATTCGCATATTATTTCGTGACTGTATAATACGATGAATTTAAAAACCGCTCACTTACTAAACATTTGCTTTCCGCGAGTGTACTTCGCATGCATTCAGATTCATTTACAGAGAGAAACGATATATCATTTCTCCCTCAAAAACCATGCTATTTGACTTTCAATAAGTATTTCTAGTTAGCCGTGTGGTTCCCAGCTTAGAATAGGGACATCCCCAATCTTTCAAAGCGAGTAAGGAAACGTACCCAAACTACGTGACACATTATTTATAATTTTTTTACCCCCCTCCCTCCCCCCCTCGGTGACCATCCATAGTATATGCCCAGACCCCCCCCTAGTTTTCACGTAGTAATGCATAAATATGTTATAAACCAATCTTTGCAAACAGAAAGTTAAAAGTTTTTTTTTTTGTTAATATTTATCTTTATTAATACGGCGCAGCCGCGTGACGCCAAAAGTGCGTGCATTCCTCTAATTAAAAGTAAAAAAAAATGTTATCAAGAAGAAAAATCTGTCGGTTTTCAATCTGCTGATGTTCTTGTTGCCACCGGAGTTTAAAAAGCGCTAAACGCTGCGCGCCATATTTGAATATAGCTCGAAAAAGCGCGAGATTTCCCTAGAGGATATTGACTACGGGACGAAAACCTTATCCCCGCCCCCAACCCCCTCTGTGACCAAGCGTGGTATTTGAAGACCCCCTCCCCCCCTAAACGGGTCACGTAGTAGGAGTACGTTCCCTAAGAGATAGCACCGCAGCGTTCAGCTAATCCGCCTGGCCAAGCGTGGTAATTATGGCAAATCCCACAATGGATAGCTCACTAAAAGTTGCATTCTGTTGGGGAGGCTTATGTCCAGCAGTGGACGTATTTCGGCTGATGATGATGATTCGTAGTTCCAATTTGATTGTAACTCTACTATCCTTTTTCCCACGGGTCAATAAAGCGTTCCCACAGTAAATACCCAAGCAAAGGTAACACAAATAAGTCCTTACCGTTCTTCATGAGAAGAACACTCTGCGTATTTGTCATGTCTGCGGCAATCAGGCAGAAGTTATCACACTCCATGCCTAAAAGACACTGAAACCTTATGGAATCCATTTCTACTTATATTATCAGTTCCAGTACAGAAAATAGTGGTTTATAAAAGCGTGTAAAAATAAATATAAAACAGACATATGACAGTAGGTATATGAACCTTTTTAGTCAACCTCACTTGCATATTTTGACAGTCAGGCATCAAGATAAATTAAAATATATTAAAAAAAATTGAAAATCCCATAGATTTATTACTACCAACGATCTCTATGTACTACTAGATGGTGCGTTCCAAGCAACTGCGGCTCCGGGAGCCACAACTCTTTTACATTCACTTTGAAACTTGTGCAGTTACTACGCAGAACATTTAATTATTACTAAATATTACGCTACGGGTAAATAGCGTCAATATTAGTAAATAATTAAATTTACCAATATAATAAGTACCAAGAAAACTAAATGACCTCTGACCAACGATCTCTATCTCGTACTACTAGATGGAGCGTTCCAAACAATCGCTCTGTTCCACGCAAGTAGTCACAGCTATTTCACATTCACAATGAAACTTGTGCAGTTACTATACGCAGAACATTTAATTATTACTAAATATTGATGCTATAATGTCAATATTTATTAAATAATTAAATGTTCTGCGTAGTAACTGCAAGAGTTTCAAAGTGAATGTGAACGAGTCTAGTAGTACATAGAGATCGTTGATTAATACTTATTTATTAACATTACTATAACTATTTAGGTATTTACTGGGTTTTAGTCTGAGGAAAAACTCGTATAACAAAGCGTAAACCCGAAAAATATTAGTGATCGGATTAGGTGGAGCTATTTTTGTTACTTGCAACTTGCTGTCATAGTATGGATACCAGTGCCGTTGGTACTTGCTTTGGAGCAAGAGGGACGTCATTTTTAGACACTATTTTTGAGGGCATTGAATAGAGGGCATCATAGCCACCACCACTCTGCCCAAAAATTGTGTATTCGGATCCACGATCTCTATGTACTACTAGATGGAGCATTCCAAACAATCACTCTGTTCCACGCAACTGCGGCTTCGGGAGTCGCAACTCGGTTACATTCACAATAAAACTTGTGCAGTTACTACGCAGAACGTTTAAATATTACTAAATAAATTTAGTAAATAATTAAATGTTCTGCCTAGTAACTGCACAAGTTTCAAAGTTAATGTGACTAAGTTGCGGCTCCTTGCGTGGAACAGAGCGATAATTTGGAACGCTCCATCTAGTAGTACATAGAGATAGTTGATTCAGATTCTTGAACTGAGGACTAATTTATGCTGCATTTTACTAGATATTAGTTTTGGTTTTCACCAGAAACTTGATAATAAACACAAACACTGCACGACAACAGATAGCAGAATATAGATGTAGAGGAAATGTTCAAGGTTTTCAATATTCACATCATGCAGGCAGTAATTTACTTTTATGAGAACACATAAAAAAGATAATTACGTACAAATGGTAATTATCAATCCCGGAAACAAATGCAAATGAATTCTCTGTGTAGTTTCAACTTGAATTCTGAATGCCTGATTCTGAAGTTACACATTTAAAATTTGACAGCGCTAAAATTGGTTTTGTCCTTATCTTCATAATACTGTGTGACAAGGATAGCAACAGTTTTAGTGCTGTCAAATTTTAACATTGTAACTTCAGAATCGAGCCTAGTATTTGGTTTTGTTCGGATTTAAGGGAATCAGTTTTGACGTCATAATCTACGTCAGCACCCTCCCAAAGCCGATAAATTACCTCCAAAATTCGATTATAAGTTCTTCTGGCTTGACCTTGGCTATAAGTCGACCTTGGCTCTTCAATTTGGTTTAGAGGCGAAAGATCATCATTATCGTCGTCCCTCTCTATCTAAATAACATGTTATTTATGCACACTCATTCCTTAATCGCAGTTAATGCATTACAATAAGACAATAACAGTCAATCTAACTATGCTGCTCTAGTGAGTGACAGTTAATCAGATATAGTGAAAGTGCAAGAGAGACAACATGCCGGACACGCTGTCGTTGACTACGGGAGTGAGCCTCGGTCTTCTGGCCGGCATCGTGTCTGGAGTCTGCTATCTCTTCGCCAATGGATTTACACGGCCCAAGTGAGTATCACTTTATTATTCCTGCACAGCATCCCCCCCCCCCCCCCCGAGGGCCATTACGTTTTCTTCCAATGCGAATATCCTCTCATTTTTCGTAGGGGATCTATGCACAGTTGTACTAGAGAATGCCCCCCCCCTTCCGCCAGTTAAAATAGAGCATGGCTGGCAGTACGCAATACTGTACGAAGTCATAACGCCAGAGCGCAGTCAACCGGCGCCGAGAGAACGACGCTATAAGTTAGAAAGAGAAGCATTTGTAAATGTTGTTGACGTATAACGATCGATCAACTAGGTTCGCGAGCTGGGTGTAGCAGCCCTACAATAATTTTCGCACGCACACAGAAATCTGTACGGACAGGTTGGCTGGCTTATTAATAGTAGTAGGTAATTAAAAAAAAGCACAACAAATGCTACGGAACACGCGTAATAAATCTAACAATACATTCATAACTAGGTGCTTTCTAACAATTTCGCTTTACTACAAAGTCAATAACTGCAAGTAGGTACTGAAGTTTCTAGATTTAATATGCCTTACACCTCAAACCATGAAGCAAAATAATTTTTCGTAGCTCATAGTTTCACCCCAAAGTTTTTTTCTTCAGGATTGGCATTAAATGGTTATTAAATTAGATAACAGATGATTTTAATGTGCATCTGTTATCTAATTTAATAACCAATTAGTGTCAATCATGAAGGTAAAAACTTTGAGGTGAAACTATGAGCTACGAAAAATTAATTTGCTTCATGGTATGAGGTGTAGCTACCTCTGAAAGTACCACTCTAAGCTGATGTCTAAACACCCCAAACTTACACTAATCTATTAGAAACAGCACAATTGGTCAAAATTGGATAAAGAGGCATAAAAAGTATCGCCTTAAATATTTTTAACGCAGCGCCACCTAGTGAGTGGCAGACAAAGTTTTGAGTAGAATACATTCCAACAATTTCAACTCAGTTCCAGTTGCTGCTACTCGATACAGCGCCACCTACTGGCACAGCTCGAAACAGATAAGCCCCGAGGATTCATTAGACGAGACGAAAACTTACAGCAGAATAATAATTTTTTTGGATGGTCTTAAATAATATCCGGGGAGTAATTTTCTTTTTTAACTTCAATGTACAGAATCGCCTTTCTTTTGTATTTCTAATGTTTAATTATACGTTTAGACTAAATCGAGTAAAAATTATTTGAATCATACTTTGATAATAAATTTTTAAAACTACACAATTATATTTTTGGAACAAATACATAATGTGTTGCATAGATTTTGCTTAGGTCTAATGATAGAACACGTCATCATCATCATCATCAGGTTATTTTGGTCTCCACTGCATGAGCACAAACCCTCGCTCATCTTATTTACTAAATATTGACATTATTTAACCGTAGCGTCAATATTTTTAGTAATAATTAAGTATTCTGCGTAGTAACTGCACAAGTTTCATTGTGAATGTGAAAGAGTTGTGGTTACTTGCGCGGAACAGAGCGATTGCTTGGAACGCTCCATCTAGTAGTACATAGAGATCGTTGGGGTGGCCCTATCCTAAGCCGGGAATCACACAAATACAAAAACATGTTTAATTTCAGAAATTTTGTGGTTACAGCGGATAGTTGAGGCATTCTTTTAGACATAAAAATGTATAGAATTATTTAATGGAATTTCCTGGTTCCCTCACTATTTTAAAGGAAAACGTATCCTACTGCTGGGCATTGGTTTACTCTACCACAAAAGTGTACGGGTCATGTTACACGTTCTAATTCGCATAACATCTACTCTTCAGCGAACGATGTTTCTTCATCATTTGCTAATGCTTCCCTACATATTTCGATTAGTAGTTATAATATAACGCAAGTGCGGTATGATAGCTATCGCCCCACATTGTTATGGCCATTTCGTCACGTCCGTAGACCATGTTACATTTCAACAAAGCGCGGTCAGAGGACACCATGCGTGACAAATACAGCAGATGTACATATAACTCAAATTTTGGTTCGCCGATTCAAACTTTCGACAGAGAATACTGAATATTACTACATATAGAAGCGATATCCACCTCCCCGTCGCCCGCAAAAATAAAAAAAAAATTAAAAAAAGACATTTAATTCAGACACAAAGTCCATATTTTGTTAGTAAATCCTACTTAGAAACTATGTTAGTACAACAATTATAATTGAGAATAAAAATAAGGACTGAGTCCCCCACCTGACAGGAAAAATAATCACGTCGCGTAGCCAGCCGGTTAGAAAGAGAAGCACTTATGTGTTGACGTATGCCGCTGTCCCTCTCTCGATTGACACACGCAATTTTACAGACAGGTTGGTGTGATTGTAATAGTAGTAGGTGAATAAATCGAATGCTTCTCTGATTTCTTTTAGGCTGAGAGCAAGGTTGTTTCAATTCATTTTATTGATTCATGTAGTTTATAAGAAGTTATTTAACAATACACAGGTACTAACATGAACCCTGTAAGGGCTCTACATTATATGTAAAAGTATCATTTAAAAATATAAAATAGAAATTGATTTCACGAAATATTTACAATGTCAAGTATATTAATTAATTTAAATGTCAATAAAAACCTATAAATCTATATAATATAAAATGTCAGAAATCTTATAAAATAAAAACATCCATTTAATTATTGTCTTTATCATTAAAAAACTCATGCAATGAGTAAAAACATTTGACAATTAAATACTTTTTCAGCTTATTATTGAATATTGTCTCCTTTTTCAACCGACTTCAAAAAAGGAGGAGGTTCTCAATTCGACAGTATGTTTTTTTTTATTTTATTTTTTGTATTTTCATTTATAATACATGTTGGAATTTTATTATAAGTATATTTTTATCGACATACAGTGTTCAGTATTCTGCTCTACTATGTAAGCATTATTGATATTATTCATCGAACTAACATACATCATACGATGTATTTTGATGAGAGTTTGGCGTGTATCTATGATAATTAGACCGCGAACGTTTATAAGAATTCAAATAGTTATAATAAATGAACGTGTGTGTGTGTTTTTATTATAAAGGAAAATAAATTGGCGTTATTCTAAATCATGTAAGTAAGTTAGTCAAGCCAAAAAATCAATGTAAAGTAGTTACTTACATAACATAAAAAAAACCTTGCTGTTGTTGACCAAAAAGTTGCTAGTTCATTATCGAGGTACTCATCAACATTATACACTACAGTGGGAAAGTTGAATCCAAATGAACTATCAACAATTATTACAATTATTACTGACAAGTAATGATACAGAAATTCTGTCTCTAATGAATTGATACTTTGTTCCGCCTTGTTTTTTCTTCATCTTTAGATGGATGGGCAGAATCTATGCCTCAGATTCTGCATAAAAAGTCTCTCTTGACTCCATTGTCACGTCTCTAAACCGTTAGAATCGAGTAAATAAAGTAAATTGACGATCGACAAGCAAGTTGCTCTGTACGGTTATATCCAGGTCCGGAGACAGGAAAAGAGCTTCAATCTTATGCGATACTTTTATGAACCTGACGATAACTAGTTTTGGTATCTAACTGAAATAAGTCTTGGATAAGAGGTCAGTTTGCCAAATGATTGCTCTAATCATCATATGAGACATAGTTCAAACTCTCAAGTCTACAGAAACGGTTCTAGACTAAAATTGCAGAAAATGTAGTCTTCTTTGAAAACGTTCTGCATAGTTATTATCGAAAATCTAGTACGTCAGAGTAAAAATAGCCAAAAACTAAAGAGAGGTCGAAAAACAGAGATATTTTATACCAGATTTTAGTTTTTCAATTAGGTACCTATAGCAACCTATTCAGATGATAATGTCGCCGATTGTGATTTCTTTAATTTTTGAAAGTATGTGTTTAAGCGGCCCTAAATACTGTGGCCTATAATGTGGCATACGACTGCATGCAGTCAAGTAGCCTCGCCGCCCAGTTCCGATACTGCCAAATTAAATTATAGTTTTAAGTATTTTTAATATTGTGTAATATACTAACATTAATGAATAAGATATTTGTTACTAACACATATGGATTATATCTGAAATAAAATTTATTCTATTCTATTCTTCTATAATAGGAGTTCCGGTACATTTAGTTCGTCCCTGTCCCCGGGCGCAACATCGAACAACGGCACCGAACCATCAGTAGTAATAGCGACCCCCATATCGAGCATATGTTTCACGGTGCACTGGACACCTGTCATTTGTTACAAATTGGACAAGGTTGGCACGCTGGTGGAATTACTGTAGGGTTTCGTAGATACGTCATTTTAGAGAATTAGCTTTTCATCGCCACGCCCATTCACATTGAAAAATCAAGGTATATTGTGAGAAGCCTCTGCTTTCTTGAAGTTAAAATTTACGTTCGGTTTTGTTATGTGCCCAGTTTTCAGTCATTTAGGTGGAATCTACAAACATTCAAACGGACTTCTATTATTGTGCCTTTTAAGCATAATAACAAAGGCCATATTTAAAAAAAAAAAAAAATTTTAGACAGCAGACAACCAAAAAGATACGGCTTTTTTCCAGCAGCGTATAGTTCCAAGGAAACCAGCAATAAATTCTATGGAAATAATTCCTCCTCCAATACAGTAAAAAATTTAAAACTATCTATAACCGCTAAAGCATCGCTTAGTCGAAAATCGACGCATGTGACAATCGCGACTGAGTGATTCTTTGTTTGATTAGATGGCCAGCTTCGAACGTTTTTTTTTTTTAATCTGAAACTGCTTAGCTCTATTTTCTAATTGCATCATACCCTTACCCACTCATTAACATTATTGCATTAAATTGCCTACTTATATTTTGTACTATTATGAACCTTCTTCCGTTTCGCTTTTATCCATACTATTTACTTATGTATTTGTTTCATTTTATTTTCTATTTCTAGAACTAATATTCCCTTACTTCTCATCTATAAAAGTTATACTTGTTATTGGTAAAATTGCCTTGCGGCAAAAGCCAATAAAGAGAAAAAAAAACAAGTATTTTTGAAAAGCATACGGAACTCCAAAAGGTCAAGGGGAGGATTTTGAATTAGGAAGGCACAAGGCATATCGCCGCCCGCAGCTCGACCCGCGTGCTGCGCGGGCGCTGGTCGACGGTCAGTTAGCGCCAATTCATCGTTTGAAACGCAATCCGGAGCAGGGCCAGTGTTGTGTTCTTGTGATATACCATTTGTTGATTAGTTATTTTGTGTTACATATTTTGTGAAGTGTCTGTGTTGAACTAAAATAACCTCTAACCCATCTGTAGTTTTGTGAAGTAAATCATTTTTCAGCTGGAATATTATATTGAAGGTAACATATTGAATGCATTGGGTTATAGATATTTAAGTTTCAATTAATAGTTACAAATGTTATGGAATATTGTGCTTTGAATGCATATTTAATGAATTATTAATTCAAATTATTTAGTCTATTAATAGTTATTAATATGCACTGGTATATAAAAAACTGACACTTCTGAAAAAATAATCTTATCTTAAATTATACGAATATAAGGTACTTAAAGAATGTTCATTACTTAATTTTTGATAATTTCTCGTTAAAATCTTCATAAATAAAAATAAAATTATCCCTTTTTCTAATTTTGATTACAATGTTATTAAATAATTCTTTAAATTCATTTCATTTATAATGATAAATTCATTACATTTATAATCATATCATTTGACATTATAATTTATCATCATATTGTATATCGTTTTCATTAGACTTTTACTATATTGGGTTTTTTTGTATGTTTTCTTCTTTTTTCTTTTCATCAGCTCTACTAAGAGCGTAGGCCTCCAAGAATTGCCATTTCTTCCTCTTGGCTGTCTCACTGTGCCATGCGAAATTTAATTGTTTCTTTATATCATCCATCCATCTTCTTCTCGGTCGTCCCAAGTTTCTTTTATCGTTTTATGGGTACCATTCTATCGTTCTCTTTGTCCACCGTCGTCGTTAGTTCTCATCAAAATCTTCATAACCTTGTATAAATACTAAATAGTATTAAGTATAGAACTACAGAATAACAAACTAAACTAATTAACATTCTATTAGGAAGAAGAACTCTCAAGGAAGGAGGTCATAATCAGTTAATAAAACAAATACAATTCACTACTTCTATTAAATTTTAAACCAAGGCTGGTTAAAACGAACACTTTTTAATCTAACAGGACGTTAATAAAATTCCGTTGCCTACTTCCAACTAAAACAAAGAAAAAATACTTACCTATTGCTATTTGGGTGAACTTCTCATTGCATTTTGGTCTCAACAAGGGCACTAGAGTAAATATTTTATACCATATCATGGTGACAAACAGGACAATCTATCGCCATTTTTCTCTGGTTCATCATTAAGTTTGATATTGTAATTTTTTTGATTGTAATATTATATGAATGAATTCCAATAATTTTAGGATATTAGATATTTAGTACAAGTGCCCGTGTGGGATCCGGTAGTGTAGAATAGGACCACTCCAACTCTTCCCGTGGATGTCGTACAAGGCGACTAAGGGAATACAATATATTTATACATTATAAAACATCAATCAGGCCTCCCCAACCCGTCTGGCCAGCGCGGGGAGTGTAGGCCGAATCCTCCGTCTGTCTCCGGCAGATGAGAGAGGGTTGTGCTCCTGCAGTGGAAACAAAAATAACCTGATGATGATGATTAAAAATATATGTTACCTACTAGTATATTAATCCTTTTATCTAAAACTTAATACGCTAAATTGATATTGTATAATCTACGAGTATATCTTTATTATTACATTTTCTTTATATGGAACCATATAGTAGGTGAGTTTTGAAACAAAAAATGGGCAAAGGAAAGTTGATTCACCAATTTATCGTATCCTATCCCTATCATCGTCCACTGTTAGCTTCTCTATCCGCCTCTGGTTCTCAACTCTTCTCCAGACACTTCCGGACTACCTTACGTATCTAATCGTCGGTGCATCTAACTGGAGTCATCCCACTGTGTTTTTCTCAACGGCCATCGGTTCTGCTACAATTGTTGACTGCTACCGCTTACTAATTCCTTTAGAATCCCTCGTAAAACGTCCTCATTTTGGACAAATTCCTTTTACACATAAAAACTCTGGCAACTTTACCTATTAAAACAAGGAAATTGCAGAATTAGCACAAACTATTGTTAAAGTCAACAAAAGGTGACAAAAGGTCTGTAATTAATACGTAATCGATGTCACAGACTTAATTTTGCAATTGACAATTCCCCATTTTATGGTTCGATTTTTGTCCGAGCGACGATGCCTTTCGACACGCTGTGTCGATCTTTTGTGTTTGCTATTCGATTGCAGTAGGCGTTGTAACCAAGATCTTCATTCCAAGAACATCGTTGATCCATTCTTAGACACGGTCGATTTTCATTCGTGTCAACTACTCAGCACTTGAAGCTACAATCGCCATTCTCAGGAGCTCCCCTCAAATGTCCAAGGCCACCAGTACAAGCAGAGCCGTAGCCAGACGGTACATATACTCAGGATAGGGTCAGAATATGTCAGAGCCGGCTGAAATCCGAATTTTTAAACATTTAAAGTATAGCTCAGGCTAGAGGCTAGGCTGCTACCTGAGTAACAAGACTACTAGTGCACTGTATCGATAAGTTTAGAATTTTTAAAAGCCCCTTAGACGTCCACTGCTGGACAAAGGCCTTCCCCAATGAATGGCACCACACCCGGTCCTCCGCCCTCCGCATCCAGCCTATTCCGGCCAGCTTCTTAAGGTCGACGGTCCATCTGGCGGCGGGGCGTCCCGCCCTGTGCGTGCCGATGTTTCGAATATGTTGTTTATTAAGTGTGTTAAATACGTAGCGACAGCATACAACGTAGATCGTACAGCCAAAGTTCCAGACAGACAGACAGAGAGCGCCAGAGGTTCGATTCCTACCAGGGACAGACAACTTTCAGAGTCTTCAAGTGATAATAGCCTTTGTTCCCCGTACATAACATACCTTTCCAAGAGTGGGTCATTCTCAATTCGAGCAGATTGTCACGTGTTTTAGCGTAGCGGCAACGACGCGCTCCGTTGCGCAGGCATATACGAGTACCATCTGCTGGCCGTTGGTGAAATTTATACGATTAATTTTTCACATGGTCTAGTAATTCTGTCACTCGTTGTAGTTCACTTTTATAATATATACCGTCCAAATATTAGACCGGCTCGTTGGCCTAGTGGTTTGGACGTGAGATTCGAGCGCCAGAGGTCGTGGGTACGTTTATAATAATAATAATAATTTATTTCAAATAACTTCAGATTACAGTGGGTACATATGTATAATTATGTATATATGGCATGCGATAGGGATCCCGGCTTTCTAAACTACGTAGAAACCTGTGTCTTAGGAGACAGTTCCTCCTCAAGTTAGTTCAGCATTAGAGTTACATTTGGCCATCATCAAAAGTTACATTGTTCTTTTCCTTCTTTACATACGTTACAATTTGCTAGCTTCAGGTATGTTGTATTTGTGCCTATGTAAGTGTGTGCGTGTGTGTGTGTGTATGGATGTGAGTGTGTGTGTGTGTAGGTGGTTGATGTGTGTGGAGAGGGATTTGTGTGGGTGTATATGATTGTGTGATTGGGATGTTTATTATTGAGTGAACAAGAGAAATATAAGTGTGTGTGTTTATGAGTATTACAAGGGACAGACAACTTTGTATTTGTATAAGTTTATCCTAGTATACTCGTAGATGCCATATTTGTGAATATTGTCCTATAAATATAATAATAACATACACTTGTCTACTTCCAAACTAGGATTTTCTCCTGCGCTATGAAAATTTAAACAAAGATTTTAACATCCAGACCGGGACAAACTTGTACAAAGTTGTCTGTCACCCAGTGGGAATCGAACCCACGACCTGGCGCTCGAGTTCAATGAACATCACTCCCTAGGGCGCCCACGCTTTGAATAAGGCGCTCGACTTAGCGTTGTTATTACTATGTACGGACGGGATGATATCCACGCCGGGGTGGCCAGAAAATGTAGGTACTTATCGCGATAGGCTCAATCGAGTGACGGAGACCGGCCTGCCTGTAGTTTGTACCTCTGGCCGTACCTGGTGAGTGTCGCTTCTTAACTTAATATTACTTATTTCTTGCCCTAAACAGGGTAGATTTCATTACACGAACTTTTAATCACATCAGCAAATAACATCTATAGTATACCTAAACCTCGTTCAAACCCCGCCCGTACCAATGAGTTTTACGAAACTTAAGTACGGTTTATTTATATTTATAATACCACAGGCTTTTCGGTGAAGGAAAACATCGTAAGGAAACCTGCATATGCCGAAGAAGAAATTCTGAGGCGTATGTGAAGTCCACGAAATCGGCTTGGGGCACCGTTGGTGGTCAGGGGTTTGGCACAAAAGATCCTGAAGGGTAGAAGTGTCGCCAGGTCTTCCTGGCCCCCTAAGAAGATAAGATAAGATACCTAAACCTCATACCATGAAGCAAAATGATTTTTCGTAGCTCATAGTTTCACCTCAAAGTTTTTTCCTTCATGATTGACACTAATTGGTTATTAAATTAGATAACAGATGGTTTTAAAATGTGCATCTGTTATCCAATTTAATAACCAATTAGTGTCAAGTATGAAGGAAAACACTTTCGAGGTGAAACTATGAGCTACGAAAAATTATTTTGCTTCATGGTATTAGGTATAGTAAGTATAGAATAATTAAATTGATCATTGTTACGTAACGCGGTCCCACTTGCTATTCCCAATATGATGTCACACTTCCTGTTCTGCGCACGCGCCTGTCTGCCACCTCACCTCTACATCCGGTGTGGGCCTATAGAGTTACTGATCCTACACAGCGGAGACACATAAAAGGTATAGACTACTATATTTGAACACTGGCTGTGCCCGCGGCTCCGCTCGCGAGGACTACACGATATTTACCGACTCCGACTCCGACCCCACTCCCGCTTTCGCTCCCGCTGCGGTCTCAGCCGTAGTCCCAGTCCCACTCTCCCACGTTCACGATAGATCCAAATGTAATCCTAAAGTTAGGACTTCCTAATTTATCGCAATCCGAATTGCACCGAACATTATAATTATTCTTCTTTGTTATTTTTCACACCTACTAATGTTAAAAACTGTCATAACTTTTAATTGATTGAGCTAATTGCGATGAAATAAAAACTAAATGTTACACCAAGTTAAGCCCTATGTTTCTGTGAAAAGTCCATTAAAATCGGTTCAGTAGTTTTTACGTGATGCGTGCACAAACTAACAGACAAAAAGATAGACAAAACTTCCAAAAAAAATGATCGAAATGCGTTCTATTACTTATTCTTAGACCCACTAATTTATTTTTTGCAAATATTATCAACTAGCTGGTGCCTGCGACTTCGTCTGCGCAGGATTAGTATTACGAGTACATTATATTATTATAGCATGGCGTAGAAAAGAACTAACATTATGACATTAAAATTATAATTTTATGGCGCACGCCAGAATAGCTCGCAGATGGTAGATTTTTTCCTACTTACTTGATATTTTAGACAATTCACATAATATCTTTATAAATTGTAGCCTATGTGTTATTCTGATGTATAAGCTATATTATTGTAAAGTTTCATGAAAATCCATTCAGTAGTTTTTACGTGAAAGAGTAACAAACATCCATCCATACTTACAAACTTTCCCGTTTATAATATTAGTAGGATGTACAGACATCGATATTATTTATTAGATGGTGATAATATATGAGTTAGTATAGGTCGGTGAGTAACCTAACCGGAAGGTGGATAAACTCTAATAAGTGTCGCAGTCCAATCATAAAATCAGGCAGATCGTAATACGCCTAGCAACATCCTGATCTGGCGCCATTTCATGATGTGCCTAACGCTTAACGTTACGTGAAAATACTGATTTACAACCAGGCATATCGATCGAAGACGAACTTCAAGGATCTGCCTTGCTACTCACTTGAAAATCATGATATAGCTAAGCAGATCGAAGAATAGTTGTAAAATACACCACCAGAGGCGCTGGTGCGCTTTCTTTACATTGCGCGTCATGGCGTCTGACGACAAAAGCGAGTAAAATTTGTGTCTACTTATTTTAAGAACTAAAACATGGTACATATTAATAACCTTAACAAGATGAACGCCACGTCAGTCTAGAGTTGATTTTTGTTTGTTGTTTGGCTTATATTTTAGAGTTATTAATTTTGAATAATAAATTCAATATGTGATAACTCATTTCCTGCCATTTTATTAAATTCTATAACAGGAAGAATGTCTCTATATATTTAACTAAAACATTCAACAAACTTCCTACAAACAATATGGCTAAACGTGGGTAGCCAAATAGACAAACGATGAGTATCGAACGATCGGCCTGATATAAGTCAGGCACATCATGAAATGGCGCCAGATCACGATGTGGCCAGGCGCATTATGATCTTCCTTATTTTATGATTGGCCTGCGACATATATACCACTCAGCTACTTGTCATAATTACCTGCTGGTACTCCGTAAGCATATCGGCTAATATCCGACGAACTAAAGAACTATTCTGTACTTTATAACAGGTAAGAGGACGTTTAGCGTCTGACCACTACAGTTGGACGACAAAGGGTTAGCATAACATGTCACATGCCCCGTTCATCATCAGCCTAAATACGTCCACTGCTGGACATAGGCTTCCCCAATAGAATACCACTTTTGGTTAGATGTCCATTGGGGGACTTGCCATAATCACCACGCTGGGCAGGCGGATTGGTGATCGCAGTAATTATCCTAACATACACACACAGGAGAACGCTGCTGCCCGTCCCTGGTTCCATGCCCCGTTAGAGCGTACAATTTGTTAGGCAATTATTTGAGTATAAACTAATACAAAGGATAAATATTGACAGTCCGCATCTCTAGTTTAATAATCGCCCTAATATTATACATGCGAAAGTTTGGATATTTGGAGGGTTGGATGTTTGTTACTCAATCACGCTTCAACCACTGGACGGATCTGGATGAAACTTGGCACACATATAGGTTAGGTCCTGGAATAAGACATACGATAGTTTTTACCCCGAAAAAACATCTCGTTATTACGGGACATCTAATTCGTAAACATCGCGTGTGTGTACATTGAAATTGTACGATCATTTCAAATTGTATTACATGCATTATATTTTATAAACGTACGAGTATACTCTTATATACTACAGAGCATCCCATTGTCGGGCAAAGGCCTCCCCCATCCTCATAACGCAGAACATTTAATTATTACTAAATATTGACGCTACGGTTAAATAACGTCAATATTTAGTAAATAATTAAATGTTCTGAGTAGTAACTGCACAAGTTTCAAACTGAATGTGAAAGAGTTGTGGCTACTTGCGTGAAACAGAGCGATTGTTTGGAACGCTCCATCTAGTAGTACATAGAGAACGTTGGTGACACTACCAAACTGCAACCCCTGATAATTATGTAAGCAAGTATCCTCCCAGTCAACTACTTTTTCTTCGCTGACGGAGTGCTGGTCCCCTTGGCGGTGATGGTGGACGTCTTGAGGGGGGTCCCAGTCTGCGGGCTGATGTCACCTGTCGCGATGAACCGCTTCACCTTCGTCTGCAGGTCAAAGTACAGCCGGTTGCTGCGGTTCAGTTGCGGCAAAACTGTTACGCCTTCCTTCTCCTGTTGATAAAGATATTACTATTACGACGCAAAGATAACGCACGTAATGACCTTGTGAACGAGTTGATGTAGTAAGATACATCATCGTTATCATATCAGAATTTAAACGCCCACTCCTGGACATAGGCCTTCCTCAATGAAAGCCACCTCACCCGGTCATCCGTCCTCTGCGTCCAGCCGCTTCCTGTCATGTTCTTTAGCCACTGCATTAGTACTATTCTCTAAAATACAAACTCACGTGCGAGTCTCACTCAAGTGACTTCACTCACTTCGAAACCATTCTGTAAACATTCCAGAGCACTATCGAACTGAAGTGAACAAAGAACTCACCACATCGACAGTGCTCTGGAATGTTACAGTAATGCTATTCTGTAAAATACATACTCACGTGCGAGTCTCACTCGAGTGACTTCACTCACTTTGAAACTTAATCCATTAGTAATTCTGTAAACATTCTAGAGCACTGTCAACGTGAAGTGAACAAAGAACTCACTTCACGTCGCCAGTGCATGAATATTTACAGAATGCCAATGAATTAGGTTTCAAAGTGAGTGAAGTAACTTGAGTGAGACTCGCACGTGAGTATGTATTTTAGAAAATATCCTTACAACTTGCTAATATTAATTTTCATTGCCCTCGATCCCTGCATGTCCCGGAACCCAGCGCAGAACCACCCTGCTCTTTTCACCCCAAGGAGTTCAATAATGTCACTCAGTTCTGCACCAACTTAGAGCTTATTGTCTCTGAAGCTAGTGCCATGAGAGCTGTTTGACAAGATACTAAACTAAACCAATGGGACGATAGGTACTCCAATAAGTCAAGTACAGTTTAAGGTATGACTCAGTTAAAGAATTTCAAAATGTAGAGCACTGAACCACGATATCCGTAATACTGGTAGAATACAATAAGTTTTAATTACTAATTCAAAGTAATTAGGGTAGGTAGCCGTTTAACTTGAATAAGAATATTAATTTATGTAGTGGTAGAACGAAAAGGTTAAGCATTTTTAAAACTCCGTCATTTACCACATCTCGGAGATAAATATTCAATTCAAATTCAAATACTCTTTATTTCATGATATAAACAAAGATACAATAGTGAGTGAAGTCACTTGAGTGAGACTTGCACGTGAGTTTGTATTTTAGAAAATATCCCTAGAACTTGGTAATATTTGACCTTAGTCCTCCGTCGGATTCTTCCTCACTGCGGATCATATAAATAATAATAATAATAATAAATTTATCAGACATACACACCAATTATCCATTCCCAAACTAGGCAGAGCCTGTGGTATGGTTACTAGATAACGGATAGACATACTTAAATAAATATATAAACATCCAAGACTTGGGTACAAACATTCATATTCATCATACGAACATTTGCCCCTAGCGGGATTCGAACCCGCAACCTCCGGCGTGGCAGTCCGAGAGCTACCCGTTCCGCCACGAGGTCGTCATATACTTTAAAGAAACCCTAGCATAGCCCTTTCCATAGCTCGCTGCGCACTTTAAACTTGCGGACCAGGCCCAACTTCAGTGTCCACGTTTCTGCATCGTAGATAGACAGATTCTAGACTTACATATCTCAAAACAATAAGATAATAAGTCTTCTTATGCTCAAACAATCCAGTCGCATACGCAAACGTGGGGAGACTAAACAGTCCCTTCAGACCACCGCTCTCGTCGCACAGATCAAACTGTGTTATCAATGCCAGCTTGCATCTCTTTCTAATGTACTCCAACATCACCCTAACGGGACAGTAAGGGTTTATTAGTAATAGCATTTCGGCTGCAATGTCTTCCTCGGAGGAAGACCTTCGACGGTAAAGAGATAGCTCTGGTACGTCTTTGTGAGCTACGTATATGAACATTTTGAAGAATATCCAATAAGAAGCTTCTATTGTATTTTAATGATGAATTTTGCATACAGCAATTTTTTGTATAATAAATCAAATACAATGTCAGCGAGTTTTTTTTTTGCATTTTTTTTTTATTTTATGACATGGCAATAATGCCATCAGTATAATCACGATATATTTTTTATTTTATGTTTACTATCAGTATCAGAGTGCTTCAGACTAACGTTGGTAGTAAGGTTTAGTAAGGTTTGAGGTTAGGAAGTTCACTGCTTTAAGAAGATCAGCTTATATTTCATTCCAGATTAATAGTCCTATGAAAACAAACGCATTTGCGTCTCGAAAACAAAATACACAATAGATGGTGTTCCTAAGTGGACCGCAAAGTTTACTTGGTAATACAAACCTATTTTTGCTGCTGGTGACCCTTTCATGTATATGTTACCGAGACGTAAATAGCGTTGGTTTTCATAGGACTATTAATCTGGAATGAAATATAGTCACGTTTATTTATGTTTCCTTCACAGTGTACACACGCACAGGCATTTATCGCATAATATACTATCACTACTAAACACCAAAGCCCGAAGTATAGATTATTTAAAAAAAAAAACACAATAAACTGTTCTTCCAAAAAACGCGTGAACATGAACAAAAGAGCATTATTATTATTAGAGATTGCTGTAAAAAGCTTTTTTTTTTACTTTTTTTAACAACCGCGGTAAAGGTTTTGGTTTTTTTTTTCTTTTTTCATATAAAAAGGAAAAGGTAATGAAAAGGTTTTCAAACCCATTCCTTTACCGCATGTTACCTTTTGTAACTAGCCACAAAACGGAATGTTGCATTGCAAATTATGTTTAGTTGTTTGCTAACACAGTTTGAATTTAGGTGTCATTTCTGTAATATTGACAGGATAGAGTCAGTGTACACAAAACGAAAGATTTATTTAAATATTGGCAATACTGTTTCTTGCACTGCTAGACTTCTACAAGTATAATATACTTTGGAATGTTGAAACCTTTCATACCGCCGCGAAACGTAAAGGTTAAGTAAGCACCTTAAGGTCTATTTTTCATTATATCCGAAGTTATTGTTTTATCAATTACGTATGACCAACATTAAGAATAAATTATATAGGTTATTTTTACATAAAAATTAGGCAAAGGTAGTATGTGACGTGTATATAATCCTTATACACATACGACGTAATTTGTCAGGATCCTAAACAAACGCAGATGATAGGATAACTTAAAATAAAGTAAGAAACTTTTCAAGTTAAACCTTTTCATATATTTCAGCTATTCATAGACAAGAAGATAGCAATATATTTAGTAAAAATCTAATCAAAGAGGAGACATTATATACTCGTATATGTTATTCTAAATTTATGGGTATAGTCATGTAGGTGAAGGGCGTGCCATTTTGATCTTTGTTATCAAATAATAAAACTTAAGTTTCCATGCTACAATATACATGTATCTGTATACATACATACATACATACATACATAATGCTCTCGCCTTGGTCTCAGAGGGGTAGGCAAAGACGATGTATCGCCACTTTGCGCAATCTAATGTCGCAAAGTGGCTTTCCTTCGCCCGCTTTTCGCCCCGTGATACTACTGTATGATAGTTCTACTTTCTGTATAATAGTTTAAAAAGGTAACATAAATATATGATATAGATACAGATGTGCATGGTGTAAGCTACTTCATCATTGTATCTTTGTTTTTTATCGTGCAATAAAGAGTATTAGAATATGAACTGAATAAATATCTCCGAGATGTGGTAAAATAATGAGTTTTAAAAATACTTAACCTTTTCGTTCCGCCACTTCACGAATTAATATTCTTATTCAAGTTAAATGGCTACCTACCCTAATTACTTTGAATTAGTAATTAAAACTTATTGTATTCTACCTGTATTACGGATATCGTGGTTCAGTGCTCTACATTTTGAAATTCTTTAACTGAGTCATACCTTAAACTGTACTTGATTTATTGGAGTACCTATCGTCTCACTGGTTTAGTTTAGTATTTTTTTTCTATATTTAAATTCATTAAGATTCATGTTTCCCAACATAAACTACAATAGTTATGATGCTGTGACACACAGACAGGCAGACGTTTTGCCATTTGCCTACGGTACCCTTTAAGATACATAATAGTAATGTTTCAGAAGAGATTTAGGGACCCTCCACTGCCAGATAGACCGAAGGCCAAAGATATTAGTAACACATAGCTGGTAGTGACGTGGACCAGGGGTTCGGAACCTGCTGGATTAAGAATGCGGAGGTTATTGTTAAACAGCTCTCATGGCACTAGCTTCAGAGACAATAAGCTCTAAGTTGGTGCAGAACTGCGTGACATTATTGAACTCCCTGGGCGAAAAGCACAGGGTGGTTCTGCGCTGGGTTCCGGGACATGCAGGGATCGAGGGCAATGAAAATGCCGACGAACTTGCAAAGGCGAAAGCCAGAGGAACGCTATTTGGTCCAGAACTGTGCTGTGGCGTTCAAATAAGCCTGGCATGCAAATTCACAGCAATTGCTCGCCAGGATTAAACCACTGGAAAGCACTAATCAAGGCTTACAATACGATTGTAATTGATTGGAGTTGATTGTCAGCTCAAGAAGCTTTAGCGCTTAGCAGGAATAACTTACGCGTAGTAGTGAGAGATCTGACAGGACATTGTGGCCTGAACAAACACATGTTCAACCTCAATCTCCGAATCACATGAGTAGGCTCTGTGAGGAAGCAGAGGAAACCCCCATGCACCTCCTGTGCTGTGTGGCCCACTGATGCGTAACAGAAATACACATCTGAGTAATTGCTTGCTTCGCCCTGACGAAGTAAAACAACTCAGTGCTAAAAGCATTGTGCAGTGCTGCAGGGCTTAACACGGAACTATAGTATGGTGGCGATCACAATAGACCAGAAATGGTCGCAGTGATACAAGACCAGCCCAGATAAAATAGCCCCAACTCGAATAATAATAATAATAATTAGTATCTTATCGCTGGACTCGAAAGCGAGAGGCTGTGAGTTCAATTCCCACCGCAGACAGACCACCCATCTCATTATAACTCACAGTCGCTGTAAATGAAGAGGTCGAAAGCGAGAGGCTGTGAGTTCAGACCACTCATTTCATTATAACTCATAAACGCTGTAAATGAAGAGGCAGAAGGTACCTTCTGCCTCTTCATTTATGACTGGTAACTCGATAGATTTTCGACCCTCCGCCCCCAGCCGCTTCCGGCCACCTTCTTCTGGCGGCGGAGCGTCCCACCCTGCGCTTGCCTATTCAAGGTCTCCACTCCAGAACTGGTCTGTCCCACTGATAAGGCTAATAACTAAAAATTGACAAATTTCGCAGCAAAGAGTACCATTAAAAAAACAGTACAAATTGGATTAGCCCAAATTGTTTAGACAGCCACCACCAATCTCGCTGGACCAAACATAAGCTCTGTCCAAAACGCCCAATCAGCCCTGACCGCAAAAACTTTGCATTCACATCTACGCCATTTCCCAACGCGAGATCTAACACGAATCATATTTCATAACTGCGGCTCAGTTCATTGCAACAGTGCACCCACAAGCGCATGCGCAACGGCGCCCGCACGCCGTCTGCGCGCGCGCCTCGAGAACAGTATTTACTACAACAAAAACATTATCATTGCAGCGCGCAGGAGGCACGCACGTCGATAGTAAACAAACAAACGCTGATAGCGATACGATACGATACAGTGATTGCAATATTATTATAGTGAAGTTTGAACCGACTGGTTCTCAAACACTTTTGAAAGAATTACGATATCAAGTGACTGATGGAGTATAGTATATCCTGTTATAAATTCGACTGAAGCTCAAACACTTGAAAGAATCAAGATAAAGTGTCTGATATAATGATGGCGTTTAGTATCCTGTTATAAATTCGACTGGAGCTGAAATAATTTTGAAAGATTGCGATACTTTGACGGATAATGATGAAGTAATCCTTAAATTCGAAGGCTCAAACACCTTACAAAGGGAGAAAAGTGATGCGATGACAATGTTTTGTGAAGTCTACAGCTTGGTCACCTTAGGAGTGGCCGCATGGCCACCTCCCGGGCCCATACCGAGCAATTTCCAGTTCCACCATCAGGGGTCAAACTTTGCGATATTCCTAATCCTATTCGCTATTTGTATGATGGAGGTTGTGGTGCTGAGGATCATCACCGAGGAGCAGGTACGAGGGGAGCAGGGATCGAGGAGTGTGGCTTCAATGTGGCTGGTGGATGATGATTGATGAAGTTAAGTGATTGTTAACGATGAATTTGTATAGAGACTGATATTTGTATTGTGTATTTACCATGCGACATGAATGTGAATGTAGGCAATCCTCAAAGTCAAAATCTTTTATTGCACTTAGTACTTAGTATTTTTTTAAACGACTACCAGCTTCCTAGGTGTTAGCGCTGTGAAGATGAAACGGCGCAACAAACTTCACGCAATAGGTACATCTTTAAAATCAAGTTCGTTTACAATAACTAAAAAGACCGTGTGAAGCTGAAGTAATATTAATACCTACCAGTCATCTTTGTCATTCAAATATTTGTCTATTTTACAATGCTGTTTTTTAATATAATTCTTAATCTTTCTGTCCTCAAAATGCAAATCAATAGAGATGATATCCTTCAAAGCGACAGTGACGGTTCGGTTTTGTTAATGGCACTAAATTCCTCAGCTAGGTTCTGAACCCAAAATGTTGTCAGTAATAATAATTCTGGCTTTACACGATCGTCCAACACTGCATGATAAAGGGGTGGTACGGACTCGTTAGCGTGTTCGCCCTCGATGTGTGTTAGAAACCCGGTTTGTGGGATCGATCGAATCTAGCTTAGATTCTAGATACTTTTCAACATATCAACCTATTGCCTTCCATTGCTGCCTCCGTGGCGGAACGGGTAGGTCTCGGACTGCCATGTCGGAGGTTGCGGGTTCGAATCCCGCTAGGAGCAAATGTTCGTATGATGAATATGAATGTTTGTACCCAAGTCTTGGATGTTTATATATTTATTTAAGTATGTTTATCCGTTATCTAGTAACCATAACACAGGCTCCGCCTAATTTGGGACTGGATAATTGGTATGAATGTCTGACATATTATTATTATTATTATTATTGCTGGACATAGGCCTTCCCCAATTAACGTCAACATACCGGGTCCTCTGCCCTCCGCATCGAGCCGCTTTCGGCAGCCTTCTTTAGCCTCTTCAGCTTGCTAATACTTGGACTGAGTCCTTAGTCGGATGTCCTCATTGCGGATCATATCCTTCAAAGAAACCCCGAGCATAGCCTTCTCCACAGCTCGCTGAGCACTTAAAACTTGTAGACCAGGCCCACCTTCAGTTTCCACATATCTGTACCGTAACCACTGATTAAAGACTGTTGTCTTTACACATTGCAGAATAGGAATAATCGACGTGAAGAGTTGATGCAGGTCTCCAAATTCTGGCCCAACCTTCAGCTTCTCTATCGAAGTTGTTCCTACCCAATTGTATTGACTGTCCCTCTAAATAACTTCTATGTCGAGGATCACCGACATACTTCTTCATTCTATGCTTCTACACTGAAAGAAAAATGTTGACTTGATCAACAACTATTTTAACTCCAAACGAGCGCACCAGATCTTGTTCCCTTGAACTAATATTGTCCCCTTGCACTAAATCAGCTTGTTAACTTGACCACGATCTTGCTACAAGCGATCATAAAAATGAATAAAAAAATAAAATAAAAATAGCCTTTATTCACTGACTTGCATAGTAAATTTTAAGATTTATAGCTAAATCGGTTGGTTGTTAGCATCAGCAACCTCGTGTTCACGGTCAGGCTAATAAAATGAATACTTTAACTAAAATACAGCATTGATGAAAAAACTACACTTCTTCATCAGCTAGTGTACAACCACTGCTGAACATAAGCCTCCCCAAAGAATGCTGCTTTTGGTGTACTGTCAATTGGGGGATTTGCCATAATCACAACGCTTAGCAATTATTTTAATCATCATCATCAGGTTATTTTTGTCTCCACTGCAGGAGCACAACCCTCTCTCATCTGCCGGAGACAAACGGAGGATTTGCCCTACACTCCCCGCGCTGGCCAGACGGGTTGGGGAGGCCTGATTGATGTTTTATAATGTATTCCCTTAGTCGCCTTGTACGACATCCACGGGAAGAGTTGGAGTGGTCCTATTCTACTCTACCGGAAACCACACGGCATTTTTTTTAATATGCACATAATAACTCTGCTGCCCTTCCCTGATGCAGTCCTTTAGTAGCTTTAACGACACCCACAGGAAGATTAGGGGTTGTAGTAGATTCTAAGCCGTGTGGGAACCACACAGTACCACCCTGTGTTGACCGCAATCTTTTCAGTGTAGCGCCAATTCACTTCAAACATACTGCTTGCTTTAGAATTTTCAACTTTAACAGTTTTTAATATTTTTGAAGTTCGTAGCCGGATATTTCATAAACAATGTGCAGTTTCCCAAACAAGTTATAATGTTCCCGCGTGTCTGCTCATACATATTTAATGTATATAACCTTCACTGACAAGTGTTGCAGTGCGATTGTAAAATCGGCCGTTTATGAAACAACCGGTTTACATTACCAGGCATGTGACAGTTTTTATTTTCTACTATCTCACATAAATTGTTGTGTCCATTATTGTATTTATGATTCATTGCATTTATTTTCTGTTTATATAAATTGACAATTACCTGATTTATTGTATTTCAAAATTAGCCTAATTCTTTCAGAAAAATAGTATTAGATTGTAGTGTGAATTTATAATATTTTTTATTGTTATTTATCTTTGTATAGTCGGATATCCATTTTTATGTAATTCTTCTTGACATGACGCTGGTAAATGCAAGCAAGTATTGCCATAAAAACATAATTAACATCTTGACGTTCATAGTAGTTTTTTTTTTATTATAAGCCATTTAATATTATTTTTATTATAAGGTATAATGTGTTGTATAAAGATAGGTTTCCTGTAGTAATGCCGTGTGGTTTCCGGTAGAGGAGAATAGGATCACTTCAACTCTTCCCGTGGATGTCGTACATGGCGACTAAGGGACATTATAAAACATCAATCAGGTCTCCCCAACCCTTCTGGCCAGCAGCGCGGGGAGTGTAGGCCAAATCCTCCGTCTGTCTCCGGCAGATGAGAGAGGGTTGTGCTCCTGCAGTGGAGACAAAAATAACCTGATGATGAAAAGTAGGTTGGCCTAGTGGCTTTAGTAATTGTGACTCGAGCACCAGAGGCCTTGGGTTCAAATCCCATGAGACAGACAACTTTGTGCAATTGTGCAAGTTGGTTCCGAACTGGATGTAACATTTGTGAATTGTTCTATCCTATTCTAATTCGCATCGTACAGGAGAAAATCCTAATATGGGAATAGATACTATGTACATATTATTGTACTCGTATGTATATTTTTTTTTTGGTAAAACGGCAGATTTTTACAGTTCGTCTGCGACATATATGTACCATCCAGTTTGCCCCAGTGTTTATTTACATAACAACGTTATATTTGTATTTAATTTTTGGTGTACAAATTATTAGATGATAATTTTAATTTAACAGGCTTTTAAATGTATTTATGTGAATTGTTTTCTACAATATTATAGATATGAAGGAATATGTTTTGTGACATATGCAAGTCTTGAACATAGCAATGTCGGTAATATTTTTAGGTTGTTAGGAGATTATAAATTTGTCTGAATATATTCTTTGATCGCATCTTATCTTTCGTCATCTACAGGAACATTGAGAGTGGGACCTACTAGATATATGTACCCAAAAGTTGTTTGGAAGCTTTTCAAGAGTTAAGATCGCCTAAATTGTAATTTTCTTCTGCAAATTGTTACAGTTTTTCTTTTATTTGCGCAAAATATATTGTGTTGTACGATATTGATATATTCTAATTATTTTCTGTAGAAAACAAACATGTCGAACAGAAAAATTGTACCTAACAATATTTACATGAAAAAATCCTAAAGGTTTTTATAATCTTTCAAATTGTGAAGGTTATGTGTTATCAGTGAAAATTGAACATACAATCTCTGTTATTAGAGCCGTTAACTCCTATTCCACAAGTTTCCATCACAAATCGCAAGTTTGTTGGAATAAGGACGTTCAATATTGTGCTTTACTGTTATGGAAAAAAGTGATCAAGTTTCAACTGAAATTTAATTGCAAATACATCCTTATTCCACAAAACGTGCCACATGAAGATTATCTGAAACCATATAGGTACTTAAAATCTTATAATAACACCACAATATTAAATAATATTAAACGGAGTTCTGGAGTGGAGACCGCGGATCGGCACGCGCAGAGTGGGACGCCCCGCCGCCAGATGGACCGACGACCTGAAGAGGGTGGCCGGAAGCGGCTGGGGCGGAGAACCGGGTGTGATGGCGTTCATTGGGGAAGGTCTATGTCCAACAGTGGACATCTAAGGGCTGATATGATGATGATGATTAAACGGTATAAGAATTGTTAATGTAAGTATAATAAGTTACTTTTAATATTAAGTATATTTAAACTAAAGTGCAATGGGGTAACAACAACTAACGTTTAAGGGACAAATTTCAATATAATTAAACCATAGTCAAACGAAAACCAAGACTATTTGCGTCTTAATAACATATCTATGAAAAGGTGACCAACAGCAAACACAGGTTTACATTACTATGTAAAATTTGCGGTCCACTTCGGAACGTCATCTATTATTTATTTTGTTTTCGAGACGCAAATGCGTTTATTTCAATATAACTATTGGTTAGGTTAGATTAGTTAAGCTAAATTATCGTTTACGACGCCATTTAATTAGGAAGATTTTGTGAAAAATAACGAGGGAACTTTTTCCATTAATTCAAAACTAAAACAAACACTGTAGTGGAATTTGCCCGCAAACAATACTTTTCTTCATGCAACATTTGCCCTTAGTACAAAATCTGTCTATTTATATGACGCAAACAATATTTTTCTTCATGCAACATTTGCCCTTAGTATGAAATCTGTCTAATTATATGGCGCAAACAAAACTTTTCTTCATGCAACATTTGCCCTTAGTATGAAATCTGTCTATTTATATGACGCAAACAATACTTTTCTTCATGCAACATTTGCCCTTAGTATGAAATCTGTCTAATTATATGGCGCAAACAAAACTTTTCTTCATGCAACATTTGCCCTTAGTATGAAATCTGTCTAATTATATGGCGCAAACAAAACTTTTCTTCATGCAACATTTGCCCTTAGTATGAAATCTGTCTAATTATATGGCGCAAACAAAACTTTTCTTCATGCAACATTTGCCCTTAGTATGAAATCTGTCTAATTATATGGCGCAAACAAAACTTTTCTTCATGCAACATTTGCCCTTAGCACGAAATCTGTATATTTATATGACGCAAACAATACTTTTCTTCATAGTAGTAATATTAGTCGCAATTGCCCCAGTGCACCTTATGTACAATGTCAAAATATCCCTGACATTAAAAGTACTTGCTCAACGAAATAAACATACCATTTATAACATTCTACTTGTTTCATTCATTCTGATGCAAAATGTCGTTGACCTATAACAATTGGGGTGATTGTTCTAAATACGTAGCATAGCAATGTAGTTAGTTAATTTGGTCGTTTGGACAATATATAACATTTATGTACTTTATATTTTTTCATCAAAATTACAGTAATATCTCTGTATTTGATTTGTTATATCGAAGGTCAAAAGTCAAGATAGTTCATTGCGTATGAGTACACGTGGTACATTTATACACGTAAATTTATTACCGACTACCGCTTCCTCTAGGTGTTAGCGCTGTGAAGAAGAAACGGCGCAACAAACTTACAGCAACACATATTTTTAAATCAAGTTTGTAAAAGATTGTGCTAAGAAACATTAGTACCAAGCATCTTTGTCGTTCATCTTTGTCGCCTATTTTATAACAGACTGTTTTACAAAGTTGTTTTTATGTGCTTCTTAAACTTCCTGTCCGTCATGTTTAAGATTTCCTGTTGTAGTTTGTTGTAGAAGAGTACACATTGACCCGTGAACGATTTATTGATCTTACTAAGTCATGATCGTAGTAATACAAGTTTATTTTTATTTCTTGTATTTATTATAGTGTCACAGTGCATAAAGAAGATAAAATGTTTGAGGACATACAAAATATTATCTAAAATGAATTCACTAGTTACAGTTAAAATGATTATTACTGACTTTCTACGCAACGCAATTATAGATTGCCCTATAGCTCTATTTCGCAAAATAAAAATGGTCTCTATCTGCTGCATGACTCACACTAGGATACCGTATACCATGATACTGTGGAAGTAGCTACACCTCGCGGTAGCAATATCAGTTAATTGTCTAATTTTTCTTCAACCAAATTTCCGCTAGGAAAAGATAATTTAGTCGGGAAATCCCTATTAACGTCATAGTAAACAATGATTTCTCTATCAGCTGCCGTAGATGACACTCTCTGCACGTGTTTTTGTCCCCAAGTTATAATTATTCGTCATATGGATTCCAACCATCACCTCTCTCTTGAACGGTTATGTACCTGTGAATCAACTCAGTATGCAACCACATGGATACTGGCCGACCTTGCAAGTGGCAACCGGTGGTCACCACGCGGTGGTTGCGCAACCAACGTGTTTGTAGTGGTCTCGATGATTGAGTGGCCAATTTGATAACTTGCTGAGTAACGCAGCAATTATATTGTAAGAGCTAACTCGAATTTTCTCTGAAGAAATCTGAAATGCGAAGAACGTATAGGAACGAAGTTCACCCCTTGAACTTTCAGAATCCTACTAACATTATAAACGTGAAAGTTTGTAAGTAAGGATGGATGTTTGTTACTCTTTAAAAACTACTGAATGGATTTTAATGAAACTTTACAATAATATAGCTTATATATCAGAATAACACATAGGCTACAATTTATAAAGATATTGTGTGAATTGTCCAAAATATCAAATCTACCATCTGCGAGCTATTCTGGCTTGCGCTGCCAAAACCGCTAGAGTTACACATATGTAATGTATAATAGTCCTACAAAACAGCTACTCGAAATACTGATCGTGCGCAGACGAAGTCGCAGGCACCAGCTAGTTAATAATATATGGTGCCGATTTTTGTCGATGTTTAAACAATCTTGACTCTGCGCGAAACGAGTAGGCGTTTGATCGTTTGTGCAATATATTGCAAATCGTGGACACGCGTGTCTCGCCTACTTCACCATTCTATCTTGATAGGTTTTCTATGGGCCCAACCTTGTTTTCCCACATTTTTATTTGTATGTGCAAGACCCCAGTGCAACTGGTAGCAGTATTGCAGCTCGCGACAAGTCTGCTAAGCGCCAGCCGGTTGAGTTACACAATTGGTGAGACAACACCATTTTACCTCTCGTTTACTCTCAGTGGCAGTCCTAGTCCACGCTTTGAATGTCAAATGAGGTCACCAGGCCATAAGGGATCGTTTATAAAACATGTAATTCCATTTTTGGCCCTATTTTGTATGTAGTACGAAACGTTCATATTTCTCCAAACCAAATCATACGAAAACCATGGCTATTTGCGTCTCAGTAACATGTACATTAAAGGGTCACCAGCAGCAAAAACTGTATTGTATTACCAACTTTGCGTTCCACTTAGGAACACCATCTATGTTTAATTTTATTTTCGAGACGTAAATGCGTTTGGTTTCATATGACTATTGGTTTGAAATTATCCCCCATTAATTCACGTTACTATAAACGAATGGCGAGACTTACCCTCTGGGCAAGGAGGCATTTTAATTTGTTTTTAATTTGTTTGCATTGGTTTTGCAATTTTCTCCAAATGTTGATTATAAACAGATACCTTATAGATGATTGTAACTTGTTCCAGGAGCGAGCAGAATCAGCACCGACGATGGCTGCAGTCGTCGAGCGCGGCGGACGAGGGCGTGTGTCGTAGGTGCGGCGGCGACGTGAGCGGGGGGCTCATACCCTGCATCTGTCTGTCTCACCACCAACAGTGCGTAGGACTTTTATATGTCCATATCCATCTAAATTAGGAAGAATAGGACCACTCCAACTCTTCCCGTGGATGTCGTACAAGGCGACTAAGGGAATACATTATAAAACATCAATCAGGCCTCCCCAACCCGTTTGCCCAGCGCGGGGAGTGTAGACCAAATCCTCCGTCTGTCTCCGGCAGATGAGAGAGGGCTGTGCTCCTGCAGTGGAGACAAAAATAACCTGATGATGATCCATGTAAATCGCCGCTGCGACGCTGCGATGTCGACATCAACCGTAATACGTCCACTGCTGAACATAAGCCTCCCCAATAGAATGACACTCTTGGTGGGGCTGTCCATTGGGGGATATACCATATTCACCACGCTTGGCAGGCGGATTGGTGATCGCAGTAATGATCTTAATATACACAGGAGACCGCCGCTGTCCGTCCCTGGTGCAATCTCTTAGTCGTCTTGACACCCAAGGGATGATTGGGGGTGGCTCTTTTCTAACCCGGGAACCACAGAGCGATTTCTCGCATATACAGTTCTTACCAGCTCGTTGGCTTAGTCGCATAGGCCAGAGAGGGAGAGGGAGTCGAGAGACAACAATAAAAAATAACACAGGCATACACAGGATGGGGTGGTCTCCAATACGGGGGCACATGTTTATTTGACTACGTGCAGCAGTAGCCAGTGCCCCAGTATTGGACATTCCTACCTGTCGGCTACGAGCTCAGGAAAAGCAAAGCTCATCTGAATTAAGCTTGTTATCTCCGTCCCATCTGTTTGGCAACATATCACTTCTATCCCTAAAACTCCCTAGAGGGGGATTTGGGTGGAAATGGGTCTCGGAGCGGGAGCGGAAACGGACCGGGAACGCGACCGGGAGCGCAAGCGGGAGCGCGAGGAAAGTTGGAATTATTTTTTAAAAAAGCAATAATTTGCGCGGGCGCAGCTAGTTCTAAATATTATTACACTTAAGCTATGCCTAAGTATCATTACCATCATCATCAGGTTATTTTTGTCTCCACTGCAGGAGCACAGCCCTCTCTCATCTACCGGAGACAGACGGAGGATTTGGCCTACACTCCCCGCGCTGGCCAGACGGGTTAGGGAGGCCTGATTGATGTTTTATAATGTATTCCCTCAGTCGCCTTGTACGACATCCACGGGAAGAATTGGAGTGGTCCTATTCTACTCTACCGGAAACCACACGGCTGAGTATGCCTAAGTATATGGCAACAAAACTTAGGAAGTACTTCTATTTTAACCTGTCTCAGCAGAGTTATTAAGATTATCTTTAAGCACTTGTATATTAACATTTTTTTAAATAAAAGTTCTCCCAGTAAAATTTTTTTTTGTAATATATTAAAACCTGACTTGAAGTTTATTTTTGGCATCGATCTGTATATACTACTAGATGGAGTGTTCCAAACAATCGCTCTGTTCCACGCAAGTAGCCACAACTCTTTCACATTCACTTTGAAACTTGTGCAGTTATTACTCAGAACATTTAATTATTTACTAAATATTGACATTATTTAACCGTAGCGTCAATATTTAGTAATAATTAAATGTTATGCGTAGTAACTGCACAAGTTTCATTGTGAATGTGAAAGAGTTGTGGGTACTTGCGTGGAACAGAGCGATTGTTTGGAACGCTCCATCTAGTAGTACATAGAGATCGTTGATTTTTGAATAATCAACAAACCACTGTTCCTTGTTTCCAGAGCGGTGAAGTTTGAGACGGGCGCGTGGTTCCTACGCCAGGTGCAGAAGACTATCAGCCTCATGCCGTGGACCCTGAGCACTGAGAAGCTGGAGCAGATCGGTTTGTTAAACTTTTACTTACTTCAACTGTTATTATAAGTCTTGGAACATAAATGTTTGATTCTGATACACTTGCATCTGCAATGGGTATATTTAAGTGTATATCTGTACGAGAGCCCAAATCTATAAACTTTTATATGAGGTTGGAATGGTAAAAACAACGATCGTCAAATCCATATTTCAATTTGTTTGGTCAAGTCTTTTTTTCGTCAAGTGCTGTAGTTCGTCGAATCCCTTTTTCGTCTTTGTTTTATCAAATCCTTTTATTTTTAAAATATAAAATATGTCTACACGATCTGACGAAAGAATCAAAATAACCGTTTTCGTGATTTTTATGATGTTGTACTTGGATTTACAGAGGAAGAAGGCGAGGGCCGGGAGAGTCCCGGGCCCGGCGAGCCCAGCAGTGGGGAGCTGCGCAACGTGAGGGAGTTTCTGGAAGCCCTGTCCGCGAGGCTGGCGGGCGGGCCGCTGGAGAGAACCCGCGTGGCGCCTCTATACGACCATCCAGCCTGTAAGTACAGTGATTATAGACTATCTTCTTAGAGGGCCAGGAAGACCTGGCGACACTTCGACCCTTCAGGATCTTTTGTGCCAAACCCCTGACCACCAACGGTGCCCCAAGCTGATTTGGTGGACTTCACATACCAGAATTTCCTGGTATGTGAAGCCTGCCTTCCAGCCTCAGAATTTCTTCTTTGGCATATGCAGGTTTCCTTACGATGTTTTCCTTCACCGAAAAGCATGTGGTATTATAAATAAACCGTACTTAAGTTTCGTAAAACGCATTGGTACGGGCGGGGTTTGAACCCACGACCTCATGAACGTGAGGCGAGTGCACAACTAACCGGCTACCACGGCTCCTTTTGTTCTTTCAGAATATACTCATTGTTTACCCGAATTATTTTCGTGTTACAATCTAATACACATGTTAGATCAGAGTATCAGAGTCATTCCGTTTAGTTCCGGGTGTAAGGTGCACCAGGGCCGTTACAAATATGGAGCAAATCGTCACTGAACAGGAGTTAACAGTAGTTTTTTTTTAACTTTATTTTTATTAACTAACCTTTACATTTTATCGAAATTAAGTCAATACAGCGTTTAGATAATAAAACGGACACTTGGTAAAATATAGTTTTATAAAAAAAAAATTATTTTTCTTCGTCACTAAATTGATTTCATTAATCGATTGATTAAGTCAACAAAAGTGGGATGAAATAGGTTAGTAGTAATCGTGATTGACTTCATTTCATTAAAAGTCAGTTTAATTCAGACGTCGATTAAATAGTTGTTTTATTTCAGCCACAGCTATAGTTATACTGGAAGAGATCCCTAAGTGGGATAAGTCCGCCTTTGTACACAGTTTAATTCCTATTTTATTATTGTTGTTGTTATTATTTTTGGTACAATAAAGTGTTTACATACATACATATATAGTTAGACACCTAATTAAAAAAAAAACAGGTGGGTAAATATATATAATAATGATTGATAAACCATACATAGATGTGAGCGTGTTCGAGCGACATCACGCGGCGCTGCGCGACTCACTGGCCTCGCTGAGTACCGCGCTACGAGACGCGCTTACACGTAAGCCAGTGAGAAGCTAGTAGCATGCTCTGTGTCACTGTCCTACGGCTACGGAACATGGCAACCACAGAAATCCTATCCAGATAGAGCTGTTATAGCTATGTGTTTACTTCAGTCTCACGTGTGCCGATTTTCGGACACAGCGCGCAACTCCTACGCACCCTTTATGCCTTGCGATCACTTTCTAGTTAGAAAATACAGTAATGCAATTAGTAACCGCGTATACGGCACTTTTGCAGATTTTTTGCCGATATTTACCCGACCTTGACTCGTTGAGAAAGCGTTTGATAGTTTTGGCAATATATTGCAAATTGTTGGCACGCGTGTCCCGCCTACTCATTATATCTCGATAGGATTTCTATGATGGCAACATTTGCACATTTTAGCGGCAACATCCGAACGGTGTAAAACTACTATTTAAACCTTAAAGCAACACGGCTGCGGGCATTATTAGCATATCGAAATCAGGTAGCCTAAGTAATATATACATAATACCTACTCGCGACGAAAGTATGTCAGGGACTGAATTTTATTCATCATCATCATCATCAGCTTGAAAGAGTCCACTGGTGGACATAGCCCTCTCCCAAAATGCATTTTATTAATTGTTTTTAATGAAAATGCCAGGAGTCTTAGTAGTTGAAAAGTATAATCCAATTATGAAAAGATAAATTCATATGTATTTTATTGTACTGGTAAGCGGGAGGCAGAAGAAGAATTATAGACTATTAAATGAGCGATAATATGGAATGTCCATATTTATATTACTGTACTAGCTCCCGCCCCCGCTCCCGCCCCCGCTCCCGCCCCCGCTCCCGCCCCCGCTCCCGCCCCCGCTCCCGCCCCCGCTCCCGCCCCAGCTCCCGCCTTCGCTCCCGCCCCCGCTCCCGCCCCCGCTCCCGCCCCCTCTCCCGCCCCCGCTCCCGCCCCCGCTCCCGCCCCCGCTCCCGCCCCCGCTTCCGCCCCCGCTCCCGCCCCGCTCCCGCCCCCGCTCCTGCTTTACTAGTAATATACCAAAATAAATAATATTTTTAAAGGAAGAGTGAATAATGAATAGTGAATCTTCTGGGTAAGCGCGCTCCAGCCTCATCATCACTTACCATCAGGTGAGATTGAGGTCAAGCGCAAACCCATCAACGATAAAAAAAATTAATAATGATCTCTTAGTCTGTTCAGAACGAACCAATGAATGTAATTAATTATCTGTGCAATATTTATTCAATAAGAATCAGTTGCGTTTTTTTGTTTGTTAAGTATGCAGATATGAAGCGCTATAATAACCAATAATTACTATGAAAAAATTATTTAAATCAGATCAAAACTAAAATTTGCACGCCATAGATGGCAGAATATGTGAAACTGTTTTCATTGTATACCATATTATTTTTACCATATTCTAGTATAAAAATATATCATTCATTCTTCCATTCAAAAATGACGAAGATACAGCAATTTCAGTGGAATAATTCCAAAATTCCGGAAGTAACCGGAACTGATTTCATCCGCCGCGTCGCGGGAAGAAGGGCCGCAGCACACTAGCGCAGTCTGCCGTAAAAACACACGCGTGACACCGCTCTGGCGAATGAAATCCAAGCGAGAGGGCGAGTACATCACGCGCTGGTTGTAACAAGTTACGTCGACATAAAAATCGCGCGCGTTTTGAAAAGTTGCGTTAAATAAACTTTAATAACTTCGTCATTTGACTGACTTATTACGTGTGTTATCGAACAATATAACCTCACACACACATCACTCGTACACGTCAATACCGCACATGACCAGGTGATCTTATACCTTCGGCAGAGGTAGGTAATACGCCTGAATGTGACGACTCTCCTCCGTGTTGCTTTAAGCCTTAAACAGTTTATACTTTAACAATTTAAAGGTAACATTACGAAAGAAAGAAAATTAAACGCAGCAGTAGGTACTTGAATCTGCGACTGAGCTATCCGAAGTTATGCTCTAAGCTACCAACTGAGCAGTCAACGCCATACGCGATGAATATTTTAAATCTTATGGATCACGTATCTTGCCCCATCAAACATCATATTTTTAGGGATCCATCAAAACGGAACCTCATAGCTAAGTTTAATGTCCATCTGTGTGTTTGCCCGGCAGATAGCTCGAATACTACTCGACCGATTTAGATGACGAAACGAGAAATTGGCCGAGAATGTTGGAAAAATTATGTTAACTAAAGAATAAACTACTTTTCCCAGATGATTCAGGAAAACCAGTAGAACACTGTAGACTTTTCTTTCTTTCTTTAATATTTAAAGTATCTTGCCATTCCTTTATCTTTTTAGGTGCACGGCATGTTTTTTTGTTGTTGTTGTTAATGATTGATTTTATTAGATATATTTGTTAACCTTGCACGATTTGATTGAATTTTTTTCACCAAGAGTGTTTGATTTTTGCTTTTCTATTCTTTAATGATTAGCAAATGTTTTGCCAACGCCTGTTTGTTTTTTAGGCTTAAATCACTGGCGAGGAATATTGCTGGTAAGTATTTATCAGGCGCTAAAAATGTTATAAATTGTAACATTCATTATTATCAACCGAAATACGTTCGCTGCTGAACATAAGCCTCCCCAACAGAATGACACTTTTGGACAGCGGACTATTTGAACGTTTAAACCGGTCTACTGTCAACGATCATCAGTGGGCCGAATACGGCCTTCGAACTGACAGACAGGCAAGAAGCACTTAGACGTCCACTGCTGGACATAGGACATAGGCGCCAATGAATGCCACCACACGCGGTCCTCCGCCCTCCGCATACAGCCGCTTCCGGCCACCTTCTTCAGGTCATCGATCCATCTGGCGGTGACGCATCTCTATCCGCGCTCTCCACCCCAACGTCCATCGGTCCTGCGACAGATGGGACCCGTCCGCTGCTACTTCAGCTTGCTAACCCTTTTGGCTATTCCGGTCACCTTCGTTCTTCGTCGGATCTCTTCATTACGAATCATATCCTTCAAAGAAATCACGAGCATAGCCCTCTCCATAGCTCGCTGAGCGACTTGAAACTTATGGATCAGGCCCACCGTCAGTGTCCACCATAAGGGTCTCGCCAAATCCGTCATAACAGAACCCTAAAAAATGTCATTCACCTGGTACACGAGTCACTTATAATTTTCCAGTATCGTTTTTGCTAACAGAAGTCACGTGTGAGGTCGTGCAAGTAAGAAATTTGTTTTTGTTCACTGACGTCAGTCGGCGAGGTGGTTCTAACTTGAACTCGTGATAAGGTCCCTCGTTAAAAAACGACACAAAAATACATACTACAGCTTCGAAGATCGTTCCGCTTATTGATAAGACAAAGATCATCATCAGGTTATTTTTGTCTCCACTGCAGGAGCACAACCCTCTCTCATCTGCCGGAGACAGACGAAGGATAAGACAAAGATACCTGGTACTAATGTTGCTTCAGCTTCGCGCAATCTTTATAATTATTATTGTATACAAACTTGATTTTAAAAGATGTGTTGCGTGAAGTTCTTCTTCACAGCGCTAACACCTAGGAAACGGTGGTTGAGTTGATAAAATATTTACGTGTAAAAATTTACCAAGTCTAGGTACTAATATTTACTTTGAGTCTGACTTAGTGTAAGGGGAGGTAGAGTCCTTAGAGTACCTATAGCATAATCTTCCAAAATCTTGAGCGAAATTATTCAGATTTTTATCCAGAAGCGAGTATCATCATATCAGCCACTGATGGTCAAAGGCCTTCGCCAATGAAGGCCATCACACCCAGGCCTCCGTCCTCCTCATCCAGCCGCTTCCGGCCTCCTTTTTCAGGTCGTCGATCCATCTGGCGGCGGGGGGCGTCCCATTCTGCGCGTGGAACCGGGACGTCCGAACAGATTATGGTGTCAAGGGACGTGTAGACCTTGTATCCCTAGATGCCACAATGATATCTCACACCACCTAAAAACTTACTACTTCCTCTGGGAAGAATATAACAGTTATATTCTTCCCAGAGGAAGTAGTAAGTTACTAGTTAGTTTGACTATTTTCGAACCTTTTTTAAGAATAAACTAGAGATTTAATCTTCTTTTAAAACATCTCAGCAGAATCTTAAGGGTTTCAACAGTGACCTAGTATGAACCCAGCAATTATAATCGTAATCGCTACTATATATGAATATACAATGTTTCCATGCGGCTGCGCCTGCGCCGAAATAGGGTTGTCACTTTTATTATTCAATCATTGTTAGCTGGCACTCATAGCTTCAGACAACAGCCTTGTCACTGATCCAGAGTACCGTACTCGGACCTTTAGCGATCCCCCTCCCCCCCCCCCCCCCCCCAAGAAATAACCTTTAGTAAATAAAGAACGTCGTATCTTTCGTACTAAATGCAATTAATTACTTTTATTTAATTTACAACCTGTTGAATCACGTGACAATGCAGAATATCGAGACTAAGTGTAAAAGCAAATTAAACTTCGGACGCCATTGCGATATTAATTTTAAATGTAAATATCTTAGCATGTATCTTAGTTGCAAAAGACTTTTAAAAATCATACATTCAATTTAAAATTTAAGACAGTATAGACAACCCTGCGAACCCTGCGTCCGCCGTGGTCTGCGCCCGCGCATCCGTCACGGTCCATTCGGCGCGTTTAGCATACTATTGAATTGCGCATGTTAATTTATAATTGACCGGCCGTTGGCACCATCCTCACCTTCACTTCTTACCTCAGTGGTATTTCTAATACTTACTAGAGAATGAGAGAAATAGATTTCTATGTAATCTGTAGTAGAAAAGAAAGTTTTTAAAGTTATTTGCTTAAAAATTTAGAAAACACATAATGTTGCGTAAGATTGGTAATAAACCCATCATAGCTACCAGCTCAGACAGGTAAATAAATAGTATAAGAACATAAGATGGTAAAATAAAATAAATTAAAATCTGTTTGCATGTTCCTTTCTCTTCGACGTCAATACAATCGAAGATTTGGAAGAAATACAATTACATACATACAAATAAATAATGCCTTGGTCCCAGAGAAGGTAGAGAAAAAGTATAGCCACTTTGCGCCTCACTCACATTCATCGACCTTTTCATGCACCTCCTTTTATTCATCTCACTGCGAACCCCTCCTTTTTGAGGACGTTACTAATTTGATCCTTGAACGTCCTCCTAGGACGACCTCTAGCTATAAGTTCCTTTAAGAAAAATATGTGCAGTGAAGTTATGTGACAGAGTGAGGAATGCAGCGATACGTGAGAAGTGTGGTTTAAAGGGCGATGTAGTAACGAAGGTAGAGAAGGGTATGTTGCGTTGGTTTGGACATTTAGAGCGTATGAGTGAAAGAAGAGTGACAAAAGAAATATACAGTGCGAATGTGGAAGAATCTACAGCTAGAGGTCGTCCTAGGAGGACGTTCAAGGATCAAGTAAGAAATATAGTCTAAAATTCAAATAGTTTATTATTATAAATTACCAGATTAATAGATTACAACAGAATAGAAAATAGAATACAACACTGAAGAAAATGCTTGTCAACTAATAAATAAATAGCATTTTGACTTGTTTGTTGTATTGTAAGCTCAGGAGCGCATTCAGGATTTCGTTTAGGGCGGCGCAAGGCAATTTGTTGGGTGGATTTACTTATTTTCCATAAACACACTTGATCGATTAATGTGTTACACCATTGGATGTTTGTTACTCTTTCACGTAAAAACTACTGAATGGATTCTAATGAAACTTTACAATAATATAGGTTATATATCAGAATAACACATAGGCTACAATTTATAAAGATATTGTGTGAATTGTCCAAAATATCAAGTAAGTAGGAAAAAATCTACCATCTGCGAGCTATTCTGGCGTGCGCTATAAGATTATAATTTGAATGTCATAATGTTAGTTCTTTTCTACGCCACGCTAATATAAGCTACTCGAAATACTAATCCTGCGCAGACGAAGTCGCGGGCACCAGCTAGTGAAACAATATTTTAATGAACTACAGCGGCAGTCGTCGGACGTCCCTACACGTTACTGAACACTAATGCATAATGATTTGGTATCTACGGACAGACTTAAATATAGGTACCATTGTAAAATAAAAGAAATCTCTGATTACTCATGCAATTATCTACAGGATGATGCCGGGTCAAGATCTAAGTAATTCTGCGGTCATTAAAATACTTATTTGAAGTGAAGTCTGAAACATACGGTTTTAAATACAACTGACTTCTACTGCGTGGCGTGCAACTTGCCGTAAATCATTTCAGTGGTTATTTTTTTATTGGTCAAACAAAAATAACCTTTTCTATCCCACTGTTGGGCAGAGGCCTATCCTCATAACAAGGACGTACGAGCCATTCATGATCCACCACTAAGTGAAAGAGTGAAAATTAACACTTTAGGCTTTATATCACTATAAAACGCTACTTTATTCCCAAAGTCAGCCATCTTTAGGTTCTACAGTGGGTTTACAATAAATATATAATAATAATAAATATCTCAGACATTCACACCATGTATCCAGTCCCAAACTAGGCACAGCCTGTGGTATGGTTACTAGATAACGGATAGACATACTTAAATAAATATATAAACATCCTAGACTTGGGTACAAACATTCATATTCATCATACGAACATTTGCCCCTAGCGGGATTCGAACCCGCAACCTCCGGCGTGGCAGTCCGAGAGCTACCCGTTCTGCCACGGAGGTCGTCAAATAGCGTTATAAGGGTAGTATATGATCTCTATGCAGCGTACTTAGCACTTTAGAGTGGTAGTAAGGTTATATGATGTAAGTCTAACTTTAGTAGTAATGCCAGGATAAATCTATTAAATAAAATCGTAAACTTCGCGTGTACAGACATTGAAGATATTTGCAAAAATAAATTTGGGCGTCTAAGGATATGCAACAGAACACATTTCGATAATTTTTGAAATTTCTGTCTGTCCCGCGGGAGCGGGAGCGGCAGCGGTAGCGCGAGCGGGAGCGGGAGCGGAAGCGGGAATGGGAATGGGAGCGGATTCTATAGTTCACGCGAGCGGAGCCGCGGGCACAGTTAGTGCTAAATGTACATTAACCTTCTCCCGTTGCGCAGTAGGGTAAGTTGTGCTTTGTTACGTACATACATTCAGCAAAATATAATAAAGTACGCTACCACAATAAAAATAAAATTCACGTTGTCTCGACTAAAGAATTTACTTAATAAAAGGCCCATAAAACGACCGCCGAGGGCATATTGTCTACCACGGTCAAGGCCTTGGGTCACGGGCCTTGTATCTGATGCAGACGAAGTCAGGTTTGCGCCTGCGCCGCTCTGGCTTAAGTTTACTTATACAGTTTATTTTTAAACTGATCCCAGTGGAAACCTAGGGTCAGTGGCAACGATCTCTATGTACTACTGGATGGAGCGTTCCAAACAATGGCTCTGTTCCACGCAAGTAGCCACAACTATTTCACATTCACTTTGAAACTTGTGCAGTTACTACTCAGAACATTTAATTATTTACTATAATTTTATTAACATTTAATTATTTATTATAATTAAATGTTCTGAGTAGTAACTGCACAAGTTTCAAAGTGAATGTGAAATAGTTGTGGCTACTTGCGTGGAACAGAGCGATTGTTTGGAACGCTCCATCTAGTAGTACATAGAGATCGTTGGTCAGTGGTCATTTAGTTTTCTTGGTACTTCACTACAACAGGATTGTTAGACGACCGAAGCAAGTTGTCTCTTACCAACTTTTTTTTATTATAATATATTATATTACATATGTTTTTTTTTTCTTAGGCCCTCCTACTGAAACCACTGGGTTATTTGTAGGATGGTAGTCGTTACTTGTACTTGTCGGCCCCGTAGCCTTGTCGGTAGTACACCTGCCTGCGAAGCTCGGGGTCGCGGGTTCGAATCCCGCCCAGGGCAAACTTTCGTGTGATGAGCACTTCGGTTTGCCTTGTGACTGGATGTTATTTATATATTATATTATGTATTTATGTATGTATATCAGCTGTCTGATACCCATATTACAGGCTCTGCCTAGTTTGGGATCAGGGGGCCGTGTGTGAAATGTCCCCACATATTTTTATTTTTTTATCTTATTCTATTGATAACTTAACTTGAATGGAGACCATCTAGGTCGCATTGCTGCTCGCCAGATAGTACCCCTTCTTATATCGTACACTTGTTAGAATACAGTCGTATCTTCTATAGTCAATATTTGAAAGATATGTCTTCGATCCGATATAAATAAAATAAGATATATGTACCTAATCTACATTTGTTTCAAAAAAGAAATATGAAACTGCAACAGTAATTATAAATTCAAATAAAAAAACGTGTGTCCTTAAAGTATTGTTTTTTTTTTCGATACTCATAAGCAATCAAAAATATTTATTCATATCAGTCCTTAGACGTCCACTATTGGACATAGACCTTCCCCAATGAACGCCACCATACCCGGTCCTCCGCACTCCGCATCCTGCCACCTTCAGGTCGTCGGTCCATCTGGCGGCGGGGCGTCCCACCCTGCGCGTACCGATCCGCGGTCTCCACTCCAGAACTCGTCTGCCCCAACGTCGGTTCTGCGACAGATTTAGCCAACCCACTGCCACTTGCTTGCTAATCCTCTCGACTATTTCGTTCTTCGTCGAATCTCTTCATTACGAATCATATCCTTCAAAGAAACCCCGAGCATAGCCCTCTCCATAGCTCGCTGAGCGACTTGAAACTTGTGGATCAGGCCCACCAAAATAATCTTTTCAATCAAAAAAAAGTTCCTTATTTACTGATTTTTAAATATGTCAGTCGAAAGTACCTAATAGTCATGAACGGATGACTGATAAGTTAATTACGAAACTATCATGGTCGATAAACTCAAATGAAGAATTTTGGTCGAGTGCCCGTTATTTATAATTTTATCACATTATATTGAACAGCTTTTGAAAGCTTTCATACGCCCCCATATGGGGCTTAAACATTTTTTTCTAAATGCAAAATACATACATAATGCTCACGCCTTGGTCCCAGAGGGGTAGCCAGAGACGATGGATCGCCACTTTGCGCGATCCTGACACACCTCACTAGCCTCACTCACATTCATCAACCTTTTCATGCACCTCCTTTTATTCTTATCACTGCGGACCCCAGCCTTTTTGAGAATACAAAGCGAAATAAATGTCTATAAAATTATTCTAGAACGTTCTTCATAAAAAAAATTTCGTCCTTTATTTTTTATGCACCCATGCGCAGTTTATTGCCATATAACGAGCAGCATTTTAGACCCGACAAAGGGAGCTAAACTCCAGTATAATATGAGACTTTTTATTGCCTCCCGGCCGTGGGAGTTTGAAATATAATCGACAACGATGCACACTTAAACATATAATAATATACTAAAAATATTCTTTGTCCGTTTAAGTCATTATTATTTAGCAGTGTGGTTCCCGGCATAGACTAGGACCACCCCCAATTTTCCCATAGGTCAAGGCGACTGAGGGTCGTGCAGCAGCGTTCTCCTGTGTATATTAAGATCGTTACTGCAATCCGTCTGCCAGGCGTGGTGATTATGGCAAATCTCCTAATGGACAGCCCACCAACAGTGGCATTCTATTGGGGAGGCTTATGTTCAGCAGTGGACGTATATCGGCTGATGATGATTCTTTGTCCAAACTAAGCGGTGTTATCGCTTACAGCGATTTCTTCTAGATAGAATAACTATCATCTTCATTTACTGCATTTCTAATTTTAAATTTAATTTTCCGTCGCTAAAATCAGCAATTAGCTGTTGTCTCATCAATTCAGCCCTTAACGTCCACTGTCGTGAGGCCTTCCCTAATGAGGGGAACCCCCGGTCCTCCGCCCTCCAGCCGCTTCCGGCCACCTTCAGGTCGCCGGTCCATCTGGCGGCTGGGCGTCCCACCCTGCGCATGCCGATCCGCGATAGCTGTCGTCTATGTGGAAGTTATAACCTGATTCCAATATTACAAGCTAGCTACATTGTCTTTCTACAAAACGATGAAAGCGAGGGATAAGAACCGCATTCAATTATGAGAAAATGAAATCAAACATTGTCATCTCGATACAACGATCTCTATGTACTACTAAATGGCGTTCCAAACGATCGCTTTGTTCCACGGGAGCCGCAACTCGTTCACATTCACTTTGAAACTTTTGCAGTTACTACGCAGTACATTTAATTATTTACTAACGCTATTTACCCGTAGCGTCATTATTTAGTAATAATTAAATGTTCTGCGTAGTAACTGCACAAGTTTCATTGTAAATGTGAACGAGTTGCGGCTCCTTGCTTGGAACAAAGCGATTGTTTGGAACGCTCCATCTAGTAGTACATAGAGATCGTAGTCTCGATAATAGGACTTACAAATGCTGCCTTTGTTTGTAATAGCTATCGATATCTTTGTATAAATCTGTTTAATTATCCATCGAAACAAGCCGGACAAACAGATATATAAACTTCTTGTATTAATTACTATTTAATTGTTTTTCTAACATTGTTTGTAAAAAAAAAATATCGATATCTGAAAGTGTTTGCCTTAGCAAGCTTAGGGATTTGTCTCTACGCTTCAAAAGCCTGCCATCTTATCCTACTAATATTATAAACTAGTTGTGCCCGCGGCTCCGCTCGCCCCTCCAATAGGCTCGTCCCTAGACACTCAATTTTTTTTTTCACAAATATCTACAAGGCAGGCGAAGTTTACGATTTTATTTATTAGAAGATGTGAAAATTTGGATGTTTGTTACTCAATCATGTTTCAACCACTGGACGGATCGTGATGAAACTTGGCACACATATAGGTTAGGTCGTGGAATAGGACATAGGATAGTTTATATCCCGAAAAAACATCCCATTCCTGCGGGAAATACATAATAATTTGTGATGTTAGGTTGTCCACGCGGACGAAGTCGCGGGCAACAGCTAGTTTGGAATATATTCACCGACCGATTTAAAGTAGGGTATTTATTAAAATTTATAATACACAGTCTTGTATTGCCAGAAAATCGAATGTTTATCATAATAATACTAAAACTTTGGCATTCTGGGTCCCGGGGGGTGTTTAAAAAGCACGTCAAACTTCCAATGTGTGCCGTGTAGTTTCCGGTAGAGTAGAATAGGACCACTCCCGTGGATGTCGTACAAGGTGACTAAAGGAATACATTACAAAACATCAATCAGGCCTCCCCAACTCGTCTGGCCAGCGCGGGGAGTGTAGGCCAAATCTCCCGTCTGTCTCCGGCAGATGAGAGAGGGTTGTGCTCCTGCAGTGGAGACAAAAATAACCTGATGATGATGGAACTTCCAATTGGAATGCTCTATAATAGGATTTTGACAATTGTCACATTCCTCCGAGGGTCCTTTAACACAGTCCCCCACTGTAGTTTATGACTCGCACGCGACATTCCAGCTCGTATTGTAACTACCCTAAATTGATGATACTTTTTATTTATGAAAACAAATGTTATTCTTGCTAAGTTAACATAGTTAATGGGCCCGATTCTGAAGGCACACATTTAAAATTTGACAGCGCTAAAATTGGTTTCGTCTTTATCTTCATAATACTGTGTGACAAGGATAGCAACAGTTTTAGTGCTGTCTAATTTTAATATTGTGCCTACAGAATCGAGCCCATTAGTTACTTTTCAATTTTATATCCAAATTTTAACAACTCTTTACATCCGTTTAGCCGTAAGTTTAAAAATAGGTATAATAATTCTTAGTAATAAATATTTTAAACACATGTTTGTTACTACTTAGGTTAAATTTAAGTACACTAGGTATGATAAAAGTCCATGGAGTGCTTGATGGCTCAGCATAGGTAGACTTAATGATTGTAATGAATAAGATAAATCAAAGGTAGGGCCCTGTGCCGTTGGGTTTGTTGCCACTTCTTCCCCTCGGTTATACAGGTGGAAGTGGAGTAGTTTTAGGCAGAATTTGACGTCAAAAAGAGAATAATGTATTCCAATTTTGAAAATAAATATTTTGATTATGTATTTGTATATTTATTGTCAATAAAGAACTTTAAAAAACAAAACTGTAGGTACTAATTTATCGATATTAAGCTGCTGGGCAAAATTACAAAACCTAGTGTTTGTGAAGTGAGCAAAATTGCGTAGACGATTGATGATTACAGAATTCGTAATCCATTAAGTTCACTATTTCGCAGATGCTAGCGTTCGTTGCCTCATCGCACAGTTTTATAATGTCTACGTGCGGGAGAAGTGTTGAGATTACAGCGTTTTGGCACAAAACGTGAATGTGACAATCAATATACCTACTAGAGACAAAACGCATAACTGAGACCGTGTATTCTAACTCAGGAACCTTCCTGCGGTAGTGGAGCGGTGCGGGAGGGTGACAGGTGAAGCTGTTAGGGCTAGTGACCGACCCCTCCCGCATCCTATAGCTTTCTCTTTTGGGAGATCCAAATTCTATTTTAGACGGCCCCGCAGAACAGTCGGTAGTGCACCTACTTGCGAAGCTCGGGGTTGCGGGTTGAGTCCCGCCCAGGCAAACATGTGTGATGAATGTTTGCCTTGTGTTTGGATGTAATTTATCTACGTATATTACGTCAAGGAGTATCACGGGGCGAAAAGCGGGCGAAGGAAAGCCACTTTGCGACATTAGATTGCGCAAAGTGGCGATACATCGTCTCTGCCTACGCCTCTGGGACCAAGGCGTGAGCATTATGTATGTATGTTTGTTACGAGTATATCAGCTGACCGATGCCCTCCCTAATTCGGGTTCAGATGGCTGTGCGTCTGTGAAATGTCCCCACATATTCTATCACCCTTCTCTAGCCCGTGAAACTTGTAAAGAAATTAATATAAGATGCGAATTGTTTTAACTATTAACACAGATTATTGTTACAAGAAGTAAAATAAATAAATAAGCGCTAATATACTTAAACTGCGTCCTGGCCATTACGACGAATGCTCTTACTAACTGATGCGATTGAAATTTGAAGTTTGTAAAAACGATGCGTACGCAAAATTATCCAATTTTCGATCCTCCCGAGTACTAGGACACTTAAGCCCCTTCCCCCTATCCCCAAATTGTTTTACGTAACTTCTACCTCTGCGACTTCTTCTGCCACCCACTACACACCGTGTCAGATGTTAACTGGCGCAGTAGCTCTCCCTGACAACTCGTCTAATGGGAATTTATGTGCATAAGTTGATTTCGAGTCTTACCTTTGCACTGTGGCATGCAACTGCTTTTTTATAGCTTGAACATGCAAAAATTGTTCTATTTATGTAATGCAAACTTTGATCCCCCCCCCCCCCCCCCCACATACCAAGACCATACTTAACACTAACCGTCCCCTCTTCCCCAAAACACAAATAGTGTTAAGTTGTTACGTATAATTTACGTCTTCAGGCAGAAGTTTGTAACTTGACTCACTCACTTGACCAGATGTGTTATACGTGATGACTGGACCACGTTGCGATGGTAGATTGCGATCGGGGGTCATCACACCTGCTGTCAGACGAAATACTGAGAAGATCAGGTATTACATAAAATAGCAAAACAACTACGGAACGGAATATTTTATAAGGAGCTTGACTAGAATACTTCGATATATTTTTGTAAACACAGAGCCAAATAGACAGATTTAATTGTCGGCCCCGTAGCCTAGTCGGTAGTACACCTGCCTGCGAAGCTCGGGGTTGCGGGTTCGAATCCCGGGTAAACATTCGTGTGATGAGCACTTGTGTTTGCCTTGTGACTGGATGTTATTTATATATTATATTATGTATCTATGTATGTATATCAGCTGTCTGATACCCATATTACAGGCTCTGCCTAGTTTGGGATCAGGTGGCCGTGTGTGAAATGTCCCAACATATTTATTATTATTATTATTTAATATAGGGAAGGAAAATTAAGACGTACCTAAATACTAATAAAAATTAAATACAACCTTTATATAAAAAATGTTACAAATCTAATAAAGACTCGTACCCAGCTCAAAGGTGCCCACGACGCTGGCTGCGTTACCACGTTGAATAGCCAGGGCTAGTCTTTGAACCAGGTACGACTCCGCCCGGGGGTCACTCCCATGGTCTCTCATGCGCTTCCCCATCTCACGCACAAATGCCCTGGCCTCCAATCCCCACGCTCCCGATGTTTCCACCGCGAAGGGCACAAAGACGTGTGACTTAGCCAGGTCCGCATACTTACCATGCTTTTGGCGAGAGCCAAATTGTAGAGCAAGATTGAGAATATTTGTTTACAACTTAAAGAGTCACGATTCGCAATTAATAACTGAAGGTGGGCAACCAGTTCATGGTCTATTTGGGTAGATAGAGGTATCTGCCCAGACAGACCCTGCACTGTAGTGAGTGATATAGGAGTCACAATCTAGCTAGACCATCAGAGAACTATTACGGATAATACTTTTATTAAATGAAGGTAAGCAGTGCAAGGTCTGTCTGGGTAGATGGAAGTGTCTGCCCAGATAGACCCTGCATTAGTGAGTATGACGATCACAGACCAGCGATCGATTACGGAGAATACTTTTGTTAATAACTAAAGATGGTCCAATAGCGCAGGGTCTGTCTGCGTAAATGGACCTATCTGCCCAGATAAAACCTCTATAAGTGAGTCAGTTGCCGTGTGGTTTCCGGTAGAGTAGAATAGGACCACTCCAACTCTTCCCGTGGATGTCGTACGAGGCGACTAAGGGAATACATTATAAAACATCAATCAGGCCTCCCCAACCCGTCTGGCCAGCGCGGGGAGTGTAGGCCAAATCCTCCGTCTGTCTCCGGCAGATGGGAGAGGGTTGTGCTCCTGCAGTGGAGACAAAAATAACCTGATGATGATGAAGTGAGTCAGGCGTCACAATCCAAGACTATCAAATATCGATTAGAGTGCCTTTAATGAATAACTGAAGGCGGGCCTAGCGCAGGGTTTGTCTGAGTAAATAACTCCTTCTTGCATATTTCTGCCGGAAAACAGCAAATTCAATTCAATTCAAATTCAAATATTCTTTATTGTGCACCAAAACATATAAATTTTTTAATAAAAACAAATCTTACATAGAAGGATGAATTTAGTGTACAACGGCGGCCTTATCGCTTTCAGCGATTTCTTACAGGCAACCTTTGGGTGGTGGCGAATTTTTTGAGGCAAATCAGGGTAGAAACACGGTTAAGGTCTTTGCTTTGTTGTATTCAGCGATCCAACGGTTCTTATACGAAGTGGATTATGTGTCTTATATTTGTGTACAATAAAATATGAATAAGAAACTATATGGATGGATAATATGGATAGCCATATAATAGGTGACAGTGGCCCTATTTCTTCTTTCCTCTTTTATTTGCACAAATTTTAATACACAAACAATCGAGGCTACTTCATATTTTTAATTATAAAAGCAAATCAGCTGTGGCACTGAAAATATATGTATATGTTTCACTCCGTTCCACAACAAGATATACCGCAACGTGCGTTTGCAAAATTTACAACTTAAATTCATCGTGTATAATTAGTTTTAATTACACAACCCAACCGTTATACCTTTATTTTTTACATAAGTAAAATAACCTCTACAACCCAAAATATACGAGCTTCTCCGATAGAAAAGAAAAGTTGGTAAAATCTGCATGTACAAAGTTATATTCTCTGTTAATTTATACTTACTTTTAAATATTTATCTTTATGACGTAAGTTATAAAACTGTGTGTAGTAATTGTTTAAACTAGTTACTGTTTGTAATTTGCTGACCCTGGCCTAGAGAACCACGAAAGGTTTGTTATTTTAGCTGTTTAATTAGAATTCTTGCTTTCTTTTTCTGTTTTTCTTTAGATATGCTTAAACCCAGCACAGACTATCTGAACTTGAAATCAGAAATCCGTTTTTATTAAAACGGTAGTAATCTCACAGTTTATAATCATAAACTCTACCTTTTTATGGTTCTGTAGGAAGATTAAAAAAAAGGGAATCTTTATTCGATCTCTTTGTTGTCCGTCTGTATATGTCTGTCTGTCCGTCAAGACCTTTGGAAGGCTAGAGCTATCGTATTTAAACTAATACCAAATACTAAAGTCTACAGCCTCATAGTCCTATAAAAAACTCAAGTTTCTAACTCAATGCATAACTAATACATTTTCTAACTTATTAATCGTGGGTAAGAATTACTACCTACCTACTGATATTATACATTTTCTAACTTATGAATCGTGGGCAAGGATTACCTACAGATATTATCCAATGAATTTTTCTCCACATAGTGCTTTTTACTGTTCGGGAATTTTATGGTTGTTAAGATTAGGAAGGCAGTATTACTACTTTCATTTGTACGTTTCTTTCAAACAGCGTTTTCCATGTTTACAATATACCTATGTCACTCTTTATTCGACAAGTTTATATCAAACCTTTTTCTTGTCATTTATCTGATGCCGTTGAGCTTTGTAATCGAAAACCGCCCTTGGTAGTATGTAAGGTTGGAAAAAAAAACACTGCCTACCAACTTATTAGCATTTCCTTCTTTCACACCGAATCACCGAATTTAACAAAGAAAACTGTTGTTCGCGTTTGAAGATAACAGTTGCACATTTTAAAATCATCTGTTATCTAATTTAATAACCAATTAGTGTCATCATGAAGTAAAACACTTTAAGGTGAAAATACGAGCTACGAAAAATTATTTTGCTTCATGGTATGAGGTGTAGTATAATGTTTTTTTGTAAGATAAGTACAAGTAACTCAATTTGGTAATATTTGCACATGTGGAAAGTTCTCTCATCATCAATATTAAGTCGATCAACTTGTTAAGATTACACATTAGTTACGCTTCGGTGTGAAATCCGCCCGTTGTTGTATAATTATGTGAGTTTTTGAGGCAGCCCAGTTGCCGCAAATCTTGCATAACAGGTGCAAGTGTGGGCGACAGCCAGAGATGCACTCAGGGAGCGCATAACTTTAAAGCCCCTCTTCAAAATGTCGTCAGCCTCTTTACAATGTATGAGAGGGGCACTACTGCCTAGCAAAACAATCATTACGCATATCGACTTTTAAACTTACCTTAAACTTTATTTGCATCTTGGAAACTTTGTATTAAAATGTACTTTGTAGTACACTATTTTGTTTTCGAAAAGGAAATGCATTTGTTTTCGTACGTTATTTGAGCTGGACGGATGTTATACTCTTTGGCTGCGTTCAGTCAAAACAAACATACTTTCGTCCTGTTCACTTTCCACTGACATTTTATCAACATAATTAAATAAATCCGGTGCGAGCAGAACTAGATAAAATTATCACCTGAACTACTAAAGTACTAAACTACCATTGGGGCAGATGAGTTCTGGAGTGGATACCGCGGACCCACCAGGTGGACCGACGACCTAAAGAAAGTTGCGGTAGCAGCTGGATGCGGAGGGCGGAGGAGCAGGTGGGGGGGGGGGCTATGTCCAGCAGGAGACGTCTAGGGGCTGACATGATGATGAACTACTAAATACATTTGAAATACTTGTTGCAAAATATCACTACCGCTGAAATAATCAGAAGATAATTTATGACGTATTCGTTACCCATTAGAGCAGGTAATAGAATAATAATGTTATCGGTGGTTATCCATGCCGTGTGGATTCCGGTAGAGTAGAATAGGACCACTCCAACTCTTCCCGTGGATGTCGTACAAGGCGACTCAGGGAATACATTATAAAACATCAATCAGGCCTCCCCAACCCGTCTGGCCAGCGCGGGGAGTGTAGGCCAAATCCTCTGTCTGTCTCCGGCAGATGAGAGAGGGTTGTGCTCCTGCGGTGGAGACAAAAATAACCTGATGATGATGAATGTTAACGGACCAGTCGCGTGGAGTTCCCAGATTAGAATAGGACCATTCTCAATCTACCTGTGGGTATCATGAAGGCGACTAAAAGTTTGCTCCAGAAACATGCAGCAGCGTTCTCGTGTGTATATTTATTACATCACTGCGATCACCAATCCCAGCTAAGCGTGGTGATTCTGCAAACCCAGCAATGGACAGCCCACAAAAAGTGGCATTCTATTTGGGAGGCTTATGTTTAGAAGAAGAAATATTTCGGCTAATGGTGATGATGAACATAACAACGCCTTTTTTACAATAAATTATTCAATTTCATCGTAAAAAATATTTCTATCTAAGAAGGCCGAAGTTCGAAGGTCCCTCTGAAATACCCTGACTACATGCCTGTGCGTTGAAATTAAAGCGACCATCGATGGACATGCCAAATGTAACGTGTTGGTAAATTTGGTGAATTGTTGGTACGAAGCATTGATTGCTCATTTCCGTCGACCAAACATTACATAAACGCGATCACCTCGCATTCACTGCAAACTTGTTTAAAATTACTACTGCACTTATGGAATTTTTAAAATCTACATCTTGGCCAGACGTTGTTACCGGTTATTGAACTTACCACAAACTGAACTTATTATCGATTCATCATCAGCCGAAACACGTTCACTTTTTGTGTACTGTCCATTGTGGAATTTGCCATAATCACCATATGTATGGATGTATGTATGTATGTATGTATGTATGTATGTATGTATGTATGTATGTATGTATGTATGTATGTATGTATGTATGTATGTATGTATGTATGTATGTATGTATGTATGTATGTATGTATGTATGTATGTATGTATGTATGTATGTATGTATGTATGTATGTATGTATGTATGTATGTATGTATGTATGTATGTATGTATGTATGTATGTATGTATGTATGTATGTATGTATGTATGTATGTATGTATGTATGTATGTATGTATGTATGTATGTATGTATGTATGTATGTATGTATGTATGTATGTATGTATGTATGTATGTATGTATGTATGTATGTAAACGCTTTATTGTACCAAAAATAACAACAACAACAATAATAAAATAAGAATTAAACTGTGTACAAAGGCGGACTTACGCCACTTAGGGATCTCTTCCAGTCAACCTTAGAGTAACCGAAAGCACAAGTATAATGCGTTTAGTACCAAATTTTATAAAGAAATGTACTAATTAATAAAGTTTGAAAATAAATATTACATAAACATAAACGAACATATACATAGACGATACACGAATAAGTGAATGATACAAATATCACCATAGTTGGGAGACAGATTGGTGATCGCAGTAATGATCTTAATATACATAGGAGAACGCTGATGCCCGTCTCCGGTGCATTCCCTTACTCACCTTGACGATAGGTACCCGGGAAGATTGGGGGTGGTCTTATTCAAAGCCAGAAACCACACGTTCCATACCCTTGAAAAGTAATGTAAATATCGTTGCCTTTTCTCACGCATGTTCAATAACCATTTCATCTCGATAATGGAAAGTCGGTGTTATGTTATGGCTATACGAACACCTAAGGCCACGTGCGCCGCCGTAAGCTGCAACAAATCAATTTAAACTTAGCAAAACAACTCCACTTTGCTCCTCGAAAACAAAACACGCAATACTTTACAGCTAATTCGCCTGCAAAGTTAAAGTGGTAACACAAACTTGTTAATGCTGTTAGAGTCACCTTCATTCTATTGAAAACATTGTGCTCGAGACGCAAATTAAGTATGCTTTCGTTGGTCGTTTTGATTATAGCACTGTAATCGAATCGATCACGGTGCACGACAATCGAGAAATCTTTCCGATTACGTAAACTATGCATTGTGTTACCGATGAGATTTCTGTCTCATCCGAGAAGTATTTCAAAGAGTGTTTCGGCGATTTCAGTTTATATAAGTAGCTGTGATGGATGACGAATGGTTGTAGCATTTTTTTCTTTCGTTATTTAAGTAAAAATTTCAATTTAATTTACCCAAGTTAGTATCTTGCCGTGTGGTTTCCGGTAGAGTAGAATAGGACCACTTCGACTCTCCCCGTGGATGTCGTACAAGGCTACTAAGGGAATACATTATAAAACCTCAATCAGGCCTCCCCAACTCGTCTGGCCAGCGCGGGGAATGTAGGCCAAATCCTCCGTCTGTCTCCGGCAGATGAGAGAGGGTTGTGCTCCTGCAGTGGAGACAAAAATGACCTGATGATGATGTCGATGAAGTTAGTATTTGAACATCAATCAGTCAAAACCGGGCTTTTCCCAAAAGACAAAAGACTTTAGTTAGATACCGTAACTAGCAAATGCCCCAGAACGTTGCATCATCGTCGATTCCTGGTCCAGCCATGTGTCAATGATTTCCTTCGAAACCTACAGCTTTTACTATGACCATATGTCAGACCTTTCATATATGACATTAAAATGCCAGAAGTAATTTTTTTTCTATCGATGGCAATAGACTGAAGTTTAGATATTTTAAATTTTGCGTTTTCTTTCAAGAAATGCATATTCCATAGTAAGGTTCCCCTTAGTATTATACCCCAACCAATATTTTCCATATATTGTTTATTTATTTACTAACTGTGCCCGCGGCTCCGCTCGCTCCGCTCGCTCCGCTCCACTCACTCTCAATCAGACTCCGATCCCGACCCCGACCCAGACGTCCACTCCCACTCTCCCTCCCGCCCCACCCCCGCCCGCTACCCCGTCGGCCTCCGCCACACCCATTTGTTTATTTTTAATATCTTCAATGTACAGACATGCGAAGAACGTTTTTATTTATGAAATTTTTATTTCATAAACTTTACAGCATAACAAATAAACTACTATAAGATAGATATTTGATATTAAAAAAAACCGGCGGCTTCGAAACGGATGTCGAAATGTCAGATATCCATCAATACCCACAATATAGCTAGCCGCATTTTAATTAAATTAAAAACAGCAGAAAACCTCCTCTGACGAGATCCTGTCAAAAAGTCTGCTACAAGATACCACGCGGACACAGTAGGACTCAAGATTACATACGTTATGCGGTTTGTTTTTCTGAGATCACGCTTACCGGTCACGTGACTCACATTATATGTAGTTAGCCATTAAGTCGTATAAAACATACGTCGAACCTTGATCTTCGACCGTTGGCAAGGTCGCAGCGAGTATCCGAGGAAATTAAATAAATGACAGACGATTTATGAACAAAATTACAAGTTTGTCTCGCTGCAGTATTATGATTTAGTGGAAGAGTTGGTTCAGTTGGATCAGTACTAAGAAGATTGTCATCGTCCTTTTTATTCCACGCTTCTCTCCTATTATCTTCTCTCTCTCTCTGTATGAATGAATGAATATACTTTATTGCACACAAATCACAGAAAATACAAATAAACAGTAAATGTACAAGTAACGGCTTTATCGCTTTAAGCGATTTCTTCCAGGCAACCTTATAGCTTATCAATCAGGCCTCCCCAACCCGTCTGGCCAGCGCGGGGAGTGTAGGCCAAATCCTCCGTCTGTCTCCGGCAGATGAGAGAGGGTTCTGCTCCTGCAGTGGAGACAAAAATAACCTGATGATGATGATGAACCATAGAACTAGATAAAATGGTAAGGGAGAATGATGCTGTATTACAAGTCTAACACATATATTACCCGCAATCATCATCAGCTTGAACTAGTCAACTGTTGGACATAGGCCTCTTCCAGGGCGCGCCACTGAACCCGATCCTCGACTCTTCTTACCCAGTCATTTTCACTTACCCGCAATCCTCTCGTCGATCTCTATGTCTGCAGGCTACTTGCTTGACGCTTCGGTGGACTCTTTTGTTTTTTTTTTTAGTTAAAATGAAGTTTTTGATATTTGATATTTATTTGATATATATTTATTCATTATACAATTTACATTGCGTTGAATATAATAATTAAAAACATATTAATTATAAAAACTTAAGCATAGTTACAATAATAAAATAGCAACAATAATGAATGTCGATGGGTAATGTCACAATGATCAATTATAATAACAAAATAAAAATAAGTACCTAATTACAATAATAAAATACAACAATTAATGTCAATGAGAATTCTAATAAATAGTCAATAAAAATTTAATGTTCTAAAAACCTATCAATCGAATAAAAACACCTTTCCACCAAAAAATACTTAAGTTTACGTTTAAAAATATTAATACTTATTCTAATTTTCAGCTCAGTTGGTAATCTATTAAATATTTATATAAATTTTTTTTGTTAATGTTTTTCGAAGTTTTAGTAAAAATTGACGCTACTTAGGTTAGTTGGGCTATAAAGGATGCACAACATCTTCCATGCATACTCCAACTTCGCCCAAAAAGTCTAAGTCTTGAGATAGCGTCGGTGGTTCATTATGTAAGACGTAGCCTATATTTATGGCTATCGATATTTATTTAGCTATAGAGTAAATATCACTTGATGTTGTTGTAGTCCCTTTATACCCATTTATTTTAATAGAAACTCAACATTGCGGGTAAACCCGTTTTTTCTTACATGAATGGTAAATATCTTGGTAATTGTTATGATGAATAACGCTATGAGGTAATGGTATAAATAATATATAACAATTGCTAATTGTTGGTAATGTTTATCCTCTCTCGAATATTATTGTGTTTTGATCGTAAACATACATCGAAAATAGAGAGGTAGAACCGCTAAAGCCTCGCGAAACGTATCTCGCAAAACAGAAAAACTGGGTGATTCTAGACGATTCATCATATCAGCCTTTAGACGTCCACTGCAGGACATAGGCCTTCCCCAATGAACGCCACCACATCCAGTCCTCCGCCCTCCACATCCAGCCGTTTCCGGCCACCTTCTTTAGGTCGTCGGTCTATCTGGCGGCGGGGCGTCCTACCCTGTGCCGATTCTACATTAGTGTAGAGTTTGAATATTACATTTTTTTACCTACCGCATCGACCTTTTAAAAAAAATACAATATATTTTTTCCAAATTTTTTTGAAATTTAGTTCATGTAACTGTGTCCATCAAGAATAGTTAATGACAATTAAAAACAAAAGGAAACGTTATTATTTTACTTTCCCACGGATTGTGCTAATTTAACAGTTATATTCGACGAATTGTTTGCAAATGGAAACAGTTCGTCGCATAGCACGTCGTCTACGAAATATGGAGTGAGTACTCCGGGAGCGATGAATTATATCGTCGACGATATAATGCCAATTAAAACTAACATTATTGGCGATTTACAGTCTTGAGTCGCGGTGAGAAGGCCGTGAAAATCGCGGCCCGGTAGCACGCTGCCTTTGGGGTTAACTTTGATTAGCAGCCGATTAGTATAATTTGTTAAATGACATCAAACATCATACTAAGAAAGTCAAAGTCAAAATCATTTATTGCATATGAGTACACTTGGTACATTTATACACGTCATTTTTATCGACTACCGCTTCCTAGGTGTTAGCGCTGTGAAGAAGAAACGGCGCAACAAACTTCACGCAACACATCTTTTAAAAATCAAGTTTGCATACAATTAATAAAGATTTTGCGAAGCTGAATTAACATTAGTACCAGGCATCTTTGTCATTCAAATAATCGTTTATTTTATAATAGGCTTTCTTACAAAGTTGTTTTTTAATGTGAATCTTAAACTTTCTGTCGGAAAAAAAATCACATTAGACTACCTATTATTAATTAAAAAAAATTGCTTTATCAGTCGACGAACATGGTGTATGCCTCTCTCAAAATAAACATGGTGTACGCCTCTCTGAAAATAATGGGAAGTTTAAGCCGTTACATAACACAACGCTGGGCAGAGGGTATGGTATTGAAGTTTAGGAGAGGCCTAGCCAGTAATTATAGGATCTTGTTTGTTATTTTATTTACCAACGGCCTGCGTTTCTGAGTAGTTCATTAAGATGTTTATTTTGAGCAACTGGCCGGCTTGTACAGCTTGCATATTTTTGATAGAGTTTTGTTCTGATTTACCTTTTTTAAATTGCTTTCGATAACAAATGAGATTTAAGGACATGTCCGTTATAACCAAAGGACTCATTGAGACAAGTTATGCGAGTACAAGATAAGCTTATTGTTAGCCGTTGATGCGTTCCTATGACCAGCATCAAAACACCAGCTCGATGAAATGAAATAATTTATTGCTTTCATGTTAGTATATTTTATGGTCATAAGTTTAGAGAGGACATGATACCTCTCGATGGTATCATATTTTGTATTGTCACCAGAATTGCATAAGTTTGCTAAGCTAGACAACGAGGCGACAACTTAGCAGTAGCTGAAAAGCTTAAGCTAAAAGAATCGTGTTAAAAAACACATTGCAAATTAAGAATTACCACTATACTTACTATGTTCACTGATCTTACACACTAATTTAATAAATAATGTGGAATTATGACGGTTATTATCAGTTTTATGTAAACGCAGGTTAACAAACTCCATTTGATGTTACCGTGTGTTTCTACTAGAGTAAACTTGCGCACGCATTAACTCCTCCGACTTTGCACGCGACGCGCGCATCCGCCCGCGCGCTCGGAATATTTCGCGGCGGGAAACCGATTTCCGAACGACCGGTTTTTTTTTTTATTAAATATCGCCTTTGGGTGCGAAAATTAAAAAAGTTTAACAAAAAAAGTTTGTTTACAAGTGATTTTCATCAGATACAACTTTTTTCGAAAATTTACACTGTGTCAATTTTGACAGGAGTTAAGGTTGACTATATTATTTGACGGGAATATTGTGTAGTGAAGTGTTTTCTTTTAGTAGTGTTTAGTGAATATTAGTCATGTAGTATGAGTTTACGTGTAGATAATGTTCGTATGTAGGTATGCATGGTATTTGAACAGATGTATGATAATGATAACGCGACACTGTTTTCAGCATCGCATTTTCAGGGGGTCTTAATGGGTATATTCTGTTATCACACCAACTTATCACACATTAATTAGAAATTAAATACACATATGTTCCCAAAAACTAATTATATACGTTTAAAAAAAATTTTTTTTTGCTCTAAAAAAAATATTTTTAAGAAGTTTATACTAATATACAATGTTTAACAGGCATTGGAATAATTGGTTACATATATTATGTTTATAAGCGATGTGGAATGTCCATATTTATATAACTGTATGAATTTCTACATAAATAATTGCCAAACAAATAGTTAACGAATTTTTTAATAAATCTCAGAAAAAAATCCGTCGAAATATACATAAATATAAATCATCATCATCATCAGGTTATTTTTGTCACCACTGCAGGAGCACCCTCTCTCATCTGCCGGCCGGAGACAGACGGAGGATTTGGCCTACACTCCCCGCGCTGACCAGACGGGTTGGGGAGGCCTGATTGACGTTTTATAATGTATATTCCCTTAGTCGCCTCGTACGACATCCACGAGAAGAGTTGGATTGGTCCTATTCTACTCTACCGGAAACCACACAGCAAATAAATGACACTACCTAATTACGATCCCTGGATATCATATCAAAATACCAAATATGTTATTGAGCGAAAATTAGCACTGACAACTCATAAACTATAAAATATCAACTTGTAAAATATGTGTAAAGTATGGAAAATTATTTTTATTTTTAAGAAGTTCGCAAATAATGCAACGATATATTAATGATATGCTTATTAATTAATTATTACCTCAACTGACGCACCTTTATAATTTAAACTATGTAACTTCAAGATTTCTTTTAAATAGTCGTAAAATTAGCATAGTTGGCAAATAATATATATTTAGTAGACTAAAATGTTTCTTAGATAAACATGATTTAAATATACTTAACTAATACTGAGCCGTGTGGTTTCCGGTAGAGTAGAATAGGACCACTCCAACTCTTCCCGTGGATGTCGTACAAGGCGCCTGAGGGAATATATTATAAAACATCAATCAGGCCTCCCCAACCCGTCTGGTCAGCGCGGGGAGTGTAGGCCAAATCCTCCGTCTGTCTCCGGCAGGTGAGAGAGGGTTGTGCTCCTGCAGTGGAGACAAAAATAACCTGATGATGATGATGAAATATACTTTAAGTACTACCTTAGTAATGACAAATTAACCATTTATTTTAAAAACGTTTGTTTTTAACCGTTACTGACTCTCGAAAAGATCGTTAGATCTAACGTTATATTCAAATCACGGACCAATGACGTTGGTCCATGAACATTAATTCAACGATTGACCTTACTTTGAATTAAACATACAGATATAAATAGTTTTTACTAATATTTTAACCAGTTTTTTAAAAATAACTGGTCGAAGTAACGTCCTGAAGACCGACTGGTATCAGCTCATCACCTAAAATAATTGAGGTCAGAATACAAGATGTCAGAGTTCAGAATGGCTTAACCCTCTCCCCTCCAAAATGCAATAATAGTTACATGTGACTTGTATGAGCTGGTTTATTTCCGGATATAAGGTTCATATTTCCGACATATTATGATTTCAGTGTGCGTGCGAGTTATCAGAAATGCCCCACAGAGAGAAAACTTTAAAAAAAAATCCCAAATTGTATTTGGGAATGTACTTATTCTTGACATTATTTAACCGTAGCGTCAATATTTAGTAATAATTAAATGTACTGCGTAGTAACTGTACAAGTTTCATTGTGAATGTGAAGGAGTTAGAGCTACTTGCGTGGGACAGAGCGATTGTTTGGTACGCTCCATCTAGTAGTATATAGAGATCGTTGATATTATATAAACTCGAGACTCTCAATATCCCAATCCCAACCCCAACCTCAACCCCATCCCTATCCCCAAAAACTAAATTTCACTCAATCCCATACGCGCCGCGCCGTTTGCCGCGCCGCGGCCGTTAACCTCGCCCGTAACATACTCGTACGTTCGAGAATTATTGAATTTATTTTATCAAAATTTTCTCAAAAATAGACGTTTTTTTCATGAATGATTTCTAAATGTGATACTGAGTTATTGGAAGAAATATTAACAGTCGTTTTATTATCATCCGATATAATGGCTTCTAGAAAAAAATACTTTATTATTATCTCAGGTTCAAAGTGGTGTATCAAGATGAAACATGCACCAGATTTTAAGTTAGACCACCAGCAAGACAACTGTAAAAACTGCATCAAATTTCATTCAGTAGTTTTTGCGTGATGCGGTAACAAACATACATACAGACAGACAGACAGAGATGCTAAAAAAATTGTTTTAGCTTCTATTGACCCCTCATACATTTTTTTTTAAATATCTTTCATGTACAGACATAGACCGTTACAGTTTTATTATCAGTAGTATAGATATTCACGGCATGCCTAAAATATTACTGAAAATACAAACTGCATAACTCGCTTACGTCAGACCACGTAATGCAGTTTTTTATGACTTACCCAATATCATAATAAAACTTTTTTCCACAAATGTAGAGCGAATGCCGTTTGGCTTCATTTATGTCTGAGTTTTTCATGCATTCATCTGGTTTCACATATTTGATTATTATTTGTTACAGCTCTCAGTTTTTTATGACTTACCCAATATCATAATAAAACTTTTTTCCACAAATGTAGAGCGAATGCCGTTTGGCTTCATTTATGTCTGAGTTTTTCATGCATTCATCTGGTTTCACATATTTGATTATTATTTGTTACAGCTCTCAGTTTTTTATGACTTACCCAATATCATAATAAAACTTTTTTCCACAAATGTAGAGCGAATGCCGTTTGGCTTCATTTATGTCTGAGTTTTTCATGCATTCATCTGGTTTCACATATTTGATTATTATTTGTTACAGCTCTCAGTTTTTTATGACTTACCCAATATCATAATAAAACTTTTTTCCACAAATGTAGAGCGAATGCCGTTTGGCTTCATTTATGTCTGAGTTTTTCATGCATTCATCTGGTTTCACATATTTGATTATTATTTGTTATATCATCACCTAGACGTCCACTGCTGGACATAGGCCTTCCCCAATGAACGCCACCACACCAATTTTTTTTGGAAAGCTCAGAAGGTATAATTTACCCCGCGGATAGGTCGGTCGCAGGTTCAAGTTCTTGTGATTTTTTATCATATTTCGTATGATTCAAATTCCCATATTGACAGTTGATATTATCGCAGTATTAGGCCTCGGTGTAAGCTGCTGTTCGTCATCAGTTTCTAATAATATAGACAGTATAAATGGTCATCCTACTTATATTATAAATGCAAAATTTTAGATATTTGTTACTTAATCACGCTTCAACCACTGGACGGACCGTGACGAAACTTGGCACACATATAGGTTAGGTCCTGGAATAGGACATGGGATAGTTTTTATCCCGAAAAAACATTTCATTACTACCGGAAATACATAATATATTATGATGTTAAGTTGTCCACGCGGACGAAGTCGCGGGCAACAGCTAGTACCGTAATAAAGCGAGTAACTTACATACATATATAATGCTCACGCCTTGATCCCAGAGGGGTAGGCAGAGACGATGGATCGCCACTTTGCACGATCCTGACACACCTTACTAGCCTCACTCACATTCACCAACCTTTTCATGCACCTCCTTTTATTCTTCTCACTGCGGACTCCAGCCTTATTGAGGACGTTACTAATTTGATCCTTGAACGTCCTCCTAGGACGACCTCTAGCTGTCTTCCTTCCACATTCGCACTGTATATTACTTTTGTCACTCTTCTTTCACTCATACGCTCTAAATGTCCAAACCAACGCAACATATCCTTCTCTACCTTCGTTACTACGAGTACATATTCTTTTAAACCACACTTCTCACGTATCACGCGAGGAACTTATGTATTATGAAAATGAAAATTAAAATTTTATTGATAACAATTGTTACAAGTCAAAAGAATGTCGATATATTCAAAATATCATATTATAAGTTAAATCAATTAAATTAAATGTTATTTATTACATACAATGTCAAAAATAGTGTATACATCAATAAACATAATTAAAGAAAATATAGGTATTTGATTCATTGTTATTATGAATTATATGTTTACTTAATTGCTTTTACAGTAACATGGGTAAGTCTAAAAATTGTTTTAAATCATAAAACATATTTTCTATCAGCCAGTTTTTCAGTCTGTTATTAAAAGTGGGGCGGGAAGGTGCATCCCTGATCGCGTCCGGTAGACGGTTGTAAACAGCGGGACCCAGCACGTACACGCTGTGTTAATATATGGAATAATCCTGTAGTTTTAATATTAAGAATTCAAAATATTTTTATTATACAGAAAACATTGGTTACATACAACAAAAGAGGTAAAATTAAACGTCAATAAAAAATAATATTTTTTACAATATTAGACTCCCGCCCAAACGTCCCCATGACACTCACAGCATTTTAATATTTGCCACTCATTATTTTCACCAAGGTCGCGAAGTGACATCAGCTGGTGTAAAAACATATATTAGTGTATAAACATAGCCTTAGATAAGGCTTGAACTGGCTGATAACTTTAGCAGCATGCTAATAACATTTTTTATCATTACTAGCTGTTGCCCGCAACTTCGTCCGCGTGGACAACTTAACATCACAATGTATTTCACGTAGGAATGGGATGTTTTTTCGGGATAAAAACTATCCTATGTCCTATTCCAGGACCTAACCTATATGTGTGCCAAGTTTCATCACTATCCGTCCAGTGGTTCAAGCGTGATTGAGTAACAAACATCCAAATATCCAAACTTTCGCAAATTATTAGTAGGATGTGATTACTTAGTTATTAAATGTTTGTCTGTCTGTATTTAGGCTATAGGTTTTCGTCAAGTTTTCTCCACTAGACCATACTCCGAAAGAAATCCGTATGCAAAATATGCAAACCTTTCTCTATACGTTGTAGTGGTCCCAAAATTCGACATAATTGATGTTGGCAGTTAGTATTGTGGTTGTCAAAAAAGATAACCGTTATATTTGTTTCTCATTTATATAGAAAGAAAGAAAAAGAAAGAAAAAACATTTATTTACTACCATAATTGGCACACACAAAAAAAAACCAACAGAACAAGAAAAAGGAAAAAAGGAGAAAACAATTTAAATTTTTTAACATTAGTTAAAATAGTATGCGTGTGCCGTGGCAGCAAAGGGGCAAGCGACTCAGCATATGCCTAGACCAAGTATATAGGTACTTGGAGTACAGGTCTCCAAGTACCTATATACTTGGTCTAGGCATATGTTGAGTTGTTTTTACTTTAAAGAAAAAAGTACCTGTTTAATGTCTTACCTTGTATCTGCGTACTGACGGATGTGTACGAAACCAGTTCCAAGTCCTCTGCTTGACGTCATTCAACCAAAATAAGCAAAAAGTGTTTGTAATTTTAAAATCTTTTTGTTCGTTTTTGTTCCCTTCGTAATAAATAAGGATCTTAAATCTTCGACAACAAAAACATAATGAAGTTCAATAATTAGCATGTGTTTTTATCCTAATATAGCAAGGAAATATGACTTGGACTTCGAAGTCACATGAAGTTATCAGAAACGTATACCATAATTGGATAAGGCACTAGAGCTGGTCACTTAATTCGGAATTACCCTACTTACAAAGAAATACTAGGTACAGTTGGTACCGAGTTCAGTCGCAGGGGGGACGAATAGCTACAATTCCCCCCTTCTTGACTCATGACCGTATCTTGACCAATTTCAAAATTATCATAGATCAGATTAAATTTATTTATTTAACTTTTACATCTTAAAAATCGATTTCACATGTCATTCTAATATGGTAAAAGACATAATCATAAAATAATCTAAATACAGAATATAAATTACAATGTGAACAATTAAAATTGTGTCACAGTATATAACATACTGTCTATGTCAGTATATCATCATCATCATCATGTCAGCGTTGAGACGTCCACTGCTGGACATAGGCCTCCCCAATGAACGCCACCACACCCGGTCCTCCGCCCTCCGCATCCAGCCGCTTCCGGTCAGTATATAATAAATAATAATAAAGAAAAATCTCAGACCTTCACACCAATTATCCAGTCCCAAACTAGGCAGATCCTGTGCTATGTTTACTAGATAACGGATATACATACCGAAATAAATATATACGTATAAATGGAACTGAAATGTCTCTAGTTAACATAACAATTATTACCTACTGACTATACAAATTCTCAAAAATGTGGAATAGATGCGTAAGACATTAGTAATTTACATAAAATTCTTCTGAAACTTACAAATTAATATTAAACTTAACAAAATAACATTAACTAATTAAAATACTTGCTCGAATCAACAATTTAAAATGTGTATAATGTTGTATATTTTAGAAAGATTTGAAACTATGGTTAGACTTGTAGATTACGTGTCTCAATTTTAAGACCAACTTCCTGAGAAGAATGAGGAAATTAAAAATCGTGCGACACACATCTTCTTTTAATGACTTTTTTGTTTCAATTTTAAATGAGTCTGACTGAAATGACATCGTAAAAGGTTGTGCAACCACTCCAAGCTACTTCAAGCGAAGTTATTTTTAAAAACGATTCAGACATTTTATTTTTTTCAAAGAAAATGTGGTTATTTTCAATAATATTTGAATCAATCGGAATCAAAAGAAGATATTACATTTTTAGATAATATTATTTTTATAGAATTGTTAACAAACACTTGTTACTTACTGTTGATCTCGTAAACTCAGTACAGCCTACTTGATCTGCTATGTTGCTTGAGCAGCTGATGATATAATAGGTAAACTTGCCGAAAGTGTTCAAATAGTTATAGCTCAAATTTTGTTTTAAATATCATAGGAAACGACATTATGTTACATTGCATAACAATGTATACATTCTGTTAGAAAAATATATCTCAAAACTGCAGTGAATGCGATGTAGTTGAAAGTTATACCATGTGCTGATGGAGTGTGTCCGTAACGAGGCAGAGAGGCAAAAGTTTATGATGATGACTGGCCGGAGTACGGATATTGGAGTCTGTAAGAGTACCTTGGCTGCTCCCACTTCGGGGAAAGCAAAAGCACTTTACAAGATGGTTTTAGCTACCATTAGACATAGTCCCTGTGAGCCCTATGAGAGTGGCATTTTCTATTAGTCACCCAGATCTATAAATTAAATGTTTAAAAATAATTTCCTGTTACTTGACCATGCCACATTTAATACTTGTCAAAAAATGTAATATTAGTACTTGTCTAAAGTTTCGGACTTTACGATCGCTCGCTTAGCTTTTAGTACTTCACTGGAACCGCTAACTGATTAGGCGGGTGAAGTGTTTGGGAAATCGCTAGTGCAACACGTCTAGTCTCCTCATAATTGTCACCGCGAGCGTTCCCACGTGTCTCGCGTGTATAATGTACCCTAGGAAAAACGTGCCGAGTGCTGGGAATCTGGCCGACTTGGGATTTCTATAGAAAACACATGTATGTATATAGAGATAATCTCTCTCTTCATAAATCTCTCTTCTGAATCTGGCAAACTTGAGTTTACTCTGAAGTGAGTAGATAAGAGACACTATGTAAATCTCTGTCTGATTGACCGTCTTAGTCTTCTGGTAGGTAAAGAAAGTAGGGAGAGAGAACTTCTCTCATCTCAATCTGGCCGGCTTGGCTCTTTTTACTAATCTGGCTGGCATAGGCTTTATTTTCAAGAAAATTTGGTGCGAAGTTGTATCGTCACTCATTTGCACAAAGTCTTTCGTTTGCTGGATACTGTGTTTGCTGACAACTTGGATATTTTTACAAGAAGAGTAAGTGCTCACTTGATGCTTCTTTTCATAGTAAATATATTATTGCCATGTACCCATTATAGAAAGATTAGAGATATATTGACCTTAGATTATAGAAATATTGGTCTGAGACCCATACCATAGACAAGTTTGACACCATCGAGATTAAAACTGCTTTTTCGTCCCAAGTGACAATGACAAGACACTATAAACAGTTCTCTGAAATTTCCTAAATTACAAAATCTTACATAAGAAAATGACCGACAATGTATCTAACTCAACCCCATGGCCTGATACTGAGGAAGATTACGAATTACGAGACATTATTGGTGTCGGTGTAAAAGCTGTAGTGTACGGGGCTTTCTGTAAGCCACGCGATGAGAAGTGCGCCATCAAGAGAATCAACTTGAGCAAATGGAATACTTCCATGAAAGAACTCGTAGACTCCATGTCCGGTTGTGTCCATGAAAATGTTGTCCCATATTACACTAGCTTTGTGCTTAAAAAGGAATTATGGGTAGTATTAAGGTGGTTACAAGGAGGTAGCCTCCTGGACATTATTAAGCATAAAATGAAAGTAATATACTGCAAGCATGGAGTGTTCGATGAAGCGACGATTGCTACTGTTCTTAAGGAAGTTCTCAAAGGATTGGAATATTTTCATAGTAATGGGAAAACACACATGGACATCAAAACAGGTAATATTTTGCTAGAAGATGACGGCACTGTACAAATATCCGACTTCGGTTTGTCTGTCTGGTTAGCCACAATCAGAGATAAGTCCAGGCAAAACGTAAGACACACTTTTGTAGGATCGCCATGTTGGATGGCACCAGAAGTTATGGAGAAACCCAGTGGATACGATTCTAAAGCAGATATCTGGTCGTTTGGGATTACAGCTATAGAAATGGCAACAGGAACAGCTCCGTATCATAAATATCCTCCAATGAAAGTGCTTCTGATGACTTTGCAGAACGATCCTCCTAAATTAGACACAAGTGCGGACGAGAAGGATCAGTATAAGGGTTATAGAAAAACTTTTAGAAAAATGATAAATAGTTGTTTACAAAAAGATCCATTAAAGAGACCAACTGCTACAGAACTGTTAAAACATCAATTCTTTAATAAAGCTAAAGATAGAAAATACCTACTACAGACTCTAGTCGCTTTAGCACCTAGTATGGAAACTAGGGTGCATATGGCTAGTAAGAAGCAAGCGAAAAGTTTTGGTCGCCTTCACCGTACATTTATAGGAGAGTGGACTTGGATTGATGAGGAGGACTACAGTACGCTACTCCCGGAAATTGTAGAGGAATCTTCGTTTAAAGGAGAAACGACAGTGCAGAAAGATCTACCGAGAGAGTATAGTAGAAGTAGTGCTGATGAAGAAGAAGTTACAGTTAACATGAAAGGAGCATATGAGAAAATGTCGATGGAGCTAACCGGAGTATTTAACCTCGTGTTAAGATTAAGAAACTATCGTCATGAACTGATTGACATATGCTTCGACTTCGCTATCGGACTAGATACTGCAGAAAGATGTGCTAATGAGATGGTTGAGGCTGGTTTGATCGATCCTCATGATTCTGTCCCCATATCTGTTAATCTGTCAAAACTATTGAGATCACAGACTGTATCGATTTCATCTCTGAAGGCTGTGACATTTGCTTTAAATTCGGCCGGACCCAATGAACAGTACGACGATAAGGCTCTGATAGGCTTTGCGCAAATATCAATTGTAAAGTAGATTGCATAAAATGGTTCTATAGTTGGGGTCTCATCTTCATACTTAAATCTAAATCAATATGTCGAAACCCTTATCAAATAATAAAGCAAAATATTTCTAATTAACAGTTCCGAAAAAACTAAAATGCGTACAATTATGTATTTTCCTTATCCAAAGGATTATTTTAGCCATTTTTTTAAAGTCTTGATAGCCTTCTCCATATTTGTAAAGTAAGTAAGTTGCAAAGAATAAATTACGTTGCTCAGCGACCGATGGAACTTTACCAAAAACAAATTCAATTGGTGAAATTAAAATTCTGAAAGGCTTTATTGAAATTTTGCATCATCATCAAAATTATACTTCCTACTGTTAGCCAGACGACATATAACGAAGAAGTTTGCATCATATACCTTTTCACAGGCCCCGTGCATTTTTGCAGACTTAACATACATATAGATCTCTTGCCCATCAGCTAGGTCCTGCAAGTTTCCTCACGATGTTTCCCTGTACGTTATATTTATTAGCAAATGCAATGATATCATCATACGCGCTACAACTAATTCGCATGAGATCATTGTTTTGTCATTTAGATACCAAATAATTACGCACTGTAGTTTCTATATTATATTCATCTAAGCCGGTCTCATCTATATTAACAATTACTTATCTTATGTAATGTATAGTTTCTTACTCCTATTATGTCTTTCCAATGCTTGCTAATTTGATCAGCGTTATTCGTTTCAAGTTTATTGTCTTTATCGTTATTGAAGAAACTCTCGTCTTTGTGGAAATTATTCATTTACCTATTTTATTCTAAATGGAAAGGCAGTTCATAACTTAGCTTAGGTTATTTCTTAAGTTTTATTATTATTTCTTATTTTATATAACGTTCTTTTTTTCTTCCCGTTCCCGTCTTAGGATCTTCCCATGTAGCGTTCTCCTGTATATATTAAGATCATTACTGCGATCACCAATCCGCCTGCCAAGCTTTTTGATTATTACAAATCCCCTAATGGATAGCCCACCAAAAGTGTCATTCTATTGGGGAAGCCTATGTTCAGCAGTGGACATATTTCGGCTGATGCTGGTAGCTGGTATAATCGTATTACGACTAGGGCTGGTTCCACTGTGTATATTAAGATCATTGGCGATCTCCAATCCGTCTGCTGTGCGTGGTGATTTGGCAAGTTCCCCAATGGATAGCCTAAACTCTATTGAGGAGGCATGTTCAGCAGTGGACCTATTTCGGTTGATGATGATAATATACTCGTAGCATCCACTGCACCGCACCCGGTCTCTACTTTACCCGTCAATCACATGTTTTCTATAGAAATTTCTATATGAATTTGCATTAGAATATGCAAAAACAATTATAATCATCTAATGATAATAAGAAATACGATCTCTATCTAACATCATCTCTATGAGATGAGAGATGTTATTCATGGAACATGCTAATGTAGTCAGCTAAGATGATATCAAATAATCGTTACGTCACTTAGTTAAACAGCAAATTAAGATTGCGTAATTATTAGTACTAATCGAACAAGTTAAGACAGCTAAATTAACTTAATTTTCGAATTAATTATTCGTTAATATGCTAAAAAAACGTGAAATATTTCACTTCCCTATCTTTTATGTAAATATTTGTTCAAGGCAGCCTAGATAATTAAATAAATCAACGGCAATAAAATGGAAAGTTTCTACTGTTGAAATAACTACTAAATGTCATATACAATAACGATCGTTTTCTTTGAAATAACTCATTAACTCAAGGTTAGCATGTGATTAATTCCAAACTAAATATGTTTAGCTGCATTTTCCGTGGCAGTAAATATAATCATATGTATATTTGCCCTCCCACCCCTCCCGCCAGATGGACCGACGACTTGAAGCAGGTGGCCGGATGAAGCTCCGGCCTCTGTCCAGCAGTGGACGGACTCACCCTTCGGGAAAAGTAGCGGTGCGTCCGATATTTGCACGGCAAGAACTGGCCCGGTGCACCTCATGCAAGAGATCGTTCAGGCATAATTTCAATAAATAATTAAATCGGTTCATTAATTCTCCGGTCTTATAAATTGCTATTAAATGTAGCAATCCGAGACTCTCATTAAATATTGGGCAATGAAAAATTATCGTGGAGACAGGTTGCAATTAGCGTACTATGGTATGCAGATACGGTGGTCATAATCATATCGTAATCTAGTCAATTACTTACAGCCATGAAGTTAAATACTTTCTGGTGGGCGCCACCGGCCTTATGGGGCGCTAAAAAATTCCTTCATGTCTACCAACGATCTCTATGTACTACTAGATGGAGCGTTCCAAACAATCGCTGTGTTCCACGCAAGTAGCCACAACTCTTTCACATTCACAATGAAACTTGTGCAGTTACTACGCAGTACATTTAATTATTACTAAATATTGACGCTACCGTTAAATAATGTCAATATTTAGTAAATAATTAAATGTTCTGCGTAGTAACTGCACAAGTTCACGGTTAACAAAATCTTGTTCAAATCAACAACAAAAAATTTCAATGCAAATAAGACAGACAACCACTAAGAAAGTTTTCTTTTTCTGTACCCTAGATTAAAATTTTACGCAAACGAAAATCGCAGGCGACAGTTACTTAGCAGTAAGTTGATAAGGACTCAAATGGTATCATTTAATCTTATGATAGGTATCATAGGGGCTTCAAAGAGGTGATCTAAGCATGAATCAGGAAAACCAGCTCACTTCTGGCCTAACCTTAATAGTGAAAGTGAAACCACAAGCCTAGCCCAACATCCCTATTGAAGAGCTTATAAGGAAGTACTCATACTTCTCGACTGACCAGGGGAAGTACATAAACCACTCGCTTCCTGCTTAAGACACCGTTTGGATTTTCATTTGAGACTTATACGGAGGTTCTTATGTCGAGATAAAGTCTTGCATTTATAGGAGGTAAATTATGTTGTTAGAAAACAGGGTCGTACCATTTGTTGACTTGTGGACATCAGTTCCGTTGTTGAATATAATAAGCTTTTTTCTAGCAACTATTCTACACATTCCTTAGCAGCTATTTTTTTCATATTTACAACTAGACTTCGCTAAAATAACAAAATTGCTGTCTTTTTCTATTTTTAAACTTTTAAATTATTTTTTTTTTCTACTTTTGAAGAAGACGAGACTATTGTCTTCAGGCATTGTGGTATAAATACGATATAGGAAATATTTAAAAAAATAATGAACCCCGCCAGTAAAACAATTCTTCATTCTGAATTAGGTAAAAATCACATCCATAACGTTAAAACAATGCGATCGCAAAAAGAAAAAAACAGACGCATAATTTACGTGGCTTTGATACGAAGAGGAAATTTAAATTAATTTATAATAATATATTACAAGGCGACTAAGGGAATACATTATAAAACATCAATCAAGCCTCCCCAACCCGTCTGCCAAATCCTGCCGTAGGCCAAATCCTCCGTCTGCCTCCGGCAGATGAGAGAGGGTTTTGCTCCTGCAGTGGAGACAAAAATAACCTGATGATGATGATGATGATATATTTCTACCTATATTCTTATCTAATTTTCTTTAATAGAGAGTTTCAGTTTAGCACTCTTCATTATCATCATCAGCCGATATACGTAACACCCTGCTGAACATAAGCCTCCCCAATAGAATGCCACTTTTGGTGGGATGCCCATTGGGGGATTTGTCAGAATCACCACGCTTGGCAGGCAGATTGGTGATCGCAGTAATGATCAGGAGAAAGCTACGGCCCGTCCCTGGTGCAATCCCTTAGTCGCCTTGACGACATCCACGGGAGGACTGAGGGCCTAGAAGGCTTAAGTAGAACCACACGGCTCACTCTTGCAAAAATTATATTGTTTGGCCACTTATGCACTGGGCCTGGACCTGACTCCGGCCCTGCAACATAAACAGGTTGTAATAATTCTCCCATATCGTATCTCAGCAAAGAATTCATCGGATGAAAGTGGTCGAGCCACAACTTGGCAAATGAGGAAATTACAGGGTATTGAGAAAATGATTTGAAAGTATCCACATTATGATGTGATCGCTATTGTTATTCAGGGATCGGATTTAGGTAGTTCCATTTATGTACTTATGATATCAAATTATGGTTCGTAAGATTAATGAAAATAAAAAAAAATCAGGTGTTGCCCATAGAGTGATAGTAACAGTGATACCTTATAACTATGTTAAACATATTAAATTAAAATAATAAAGATGAAATTTTAGTTTTTTGGCGAGGTTGACGGGGACCAGTGCTGCATAATAGCACAATCCACGTCCAATCTCGCCCCACAGTCTGCAGAAGACTGTTGGAGCTGCCCCTCACCAGTTGGATCAGGGAAGCGATAAGTTTTCTAATAATGCTAGATAAGCTATCTACTCCAGTATCTGCCAGCATCCCTGATGCACTGCTGTGACGTCGCAGCCCCATCAGCCCCTTGAAGGCAATTCATATGGACATACCTTTATAAGAGATTTTATTAAAAGTTTTAATGAAAATCCCGGGACACTTAGTAGTAATAATTTAAAACTGTATTATTGGGCTCGATTCTGAAGGCACAATGTTAAAATTTGACAGCACTAAAACTGTTGCTATCCTTCTGACACAGTACTACGAAGATAAAGACGAAACAAATTTTAGCGATGTCAAATTTCAAATGTGTGTCTTCAGAATCGGGCCCATAACTAATAAGATAACTAAACTGTTTTTATTTTATTTTACTAGTAAGCGGGAGGGAGAAGAAGAATTATAGATTATTAAATGAGAGATGTGAAATGTCCATGCATTTATGCTGTATGAGTTTACAAATGATTAACATACAGTTTTAATTTTTTTTAATAATCACGGAAAAAATTCCATAATTTTAATATCAACATTTCGTTGCAAGTACCTACGTTGATGATGATGACACTACGTAATTCCGATCCCTGGTTATTACAAGCTTACCTTATTAGGTATAATACGGCACGGCTCCGTATTAGGTATAATACGGCAGTCTTAAATCGATTGTTCATTTTTGGACAGATTGTCACCTGTACATAATAACTTTACTGTCAAATCTATTTTACATGTCATTCTAATATGGTAAAAGGGATTGTCATAAAATAAACTAATTTACATTATTAAAATTACAATGTCAACATTTAAAATAATGATACAGTGGGTCCGATTCTGAAGGTACACATTTAAAATTTGACAGTGCTAAAATTGGTTTCGTCTTTATCTTCATAATACTGTGTGACAGGGATAGCAACAGTTTTAGTGCTGTCAAATTTTAACATTGTGCCTTCAGAATCGAGCCCACTATATAACATACTATATTAATATTAAAATAAAAAATTCAAAATAGACTTGGTATCAATTTATCACAAATTAAATTAAACCAATTTCAAGTGAAAAAAATTATTAATGGAAAAATATTCATTTTCCAACAAAAGGTTTTTCAGTCGTCGACTAAACGTTTTGTTACGTAGATCTGCGGATGTCAAAAACCTGATGGGGGTAAATTATATTGTCGCTATACTTATGGTCACTACGAACAATTTATTCGTGTAACAAACATGTCTATGTCTGGTTCTCAAACACACAAACAGACAGACATCAGTTTTCCTTATCCAGTTATCTCTACGTGTTTTACGTTACAAATCCCGCGGCCTTCGCTGCGCGTGCGCACTCATAGATAATATCCGTCGTAACACGTAAACTGGAACACGCCGATATGGTGCATGCTTACTGTTTTAAGTCATTCACTAACCAAGCCCACGTGCATTAAAGTTAGGTTAACGTTGACACGATAAATAGTTGTAGGTAGCGAGTATTTATTTGTATTTATTTATTTATTAACCAATAAAGACAGAATTTACATCATTTCAGTGCAACAAAAACCAAGTCGTTAAAGTCGTGGTAGACTAGTGATGGGGCGTTTGCATCCCATTCCTGAGGTCGAGGGTTCAAATCGGGACCCGTTCCAATGAGTTTTCACCGTTTACTATATAAGACTTTTCTTCTTTTTCACCTGTATAAGTTCCCAACAGTCAAATGGTCCTTTTGACAGACAGACAGTAGAAAAGTAACCAGTTGCTTAAAACCCCAGTTAGGTCGATCGCCAGCACCAGTACGTTCAAAATCTATAACGTGATATTTATAAAAATGGTCAACTAAGTGGCATTTTGTCTTGTGTGCTGTATTAGCTAAAGTAATCACAGAACAACACAAAACTAAATACTTGCTACTTTTAGAAAATTATCATAAAGACTATATCAGAAATAATATTAATGTAACTAAAAGACAATATTCTAAGGCAAACAAATAAATGTTCCAAGATGTGTCAACTATTACGGCGAGCGTACCAGCGGTTATGTTATGGCTAAAATATGGAATTCTCTGCCATCCGATTTAAAATACATTGTATCAGGTGGATTACTAAAGCAAGAACTGCACAAGCACTTCTTGTCGCTGGGTGTAGACTAATGTACTGATCACGTGAGCGCTCTGTTCACATACAAATGGGCTTCCATTTCTGTGGACATTACTGTAATGTATATATTGTAAAATTTTGTTGAATAATAATAAAAAAATATTTAACGATCGTTTGTAACAAGCCATGATCAAGTTAACAAGGATCTAATGCAAGGGGTTGGTGCGCTCGTATGGAGTTAAGATGACTGTTCACCGTCAACAAGGTTCAAGTCAGCAATTGTTTTATTTTCAGTGTTATTCACAAAATACCAACGGACTGTTTACCAACACTGTGTAGCCGTTTAACTCGAGCTATAGTTATTGTTTCCACGTGAAAACAATATGGAAACAATAATGAACGGATTTCGTAACCATAACATGGAATAACCTAATATTTTGGGTACTGGAGTCAGTGACATCAGGGGTTTAGCTTCTTGTATAGTCTGATGATCCTTATATTAGCCGCAAACATCTTTTTGATGTACTGTGCCAAACACAGTTATGTACGATACAAGAAATAAAAATCAGTAAATCGTTAATGTTTACACGGGGCAATGTTTACACTTCTAGATAACGAACTACAGAACTATCTTAAATAGGCCGGACAGAAAGTTCGTAAGAGAAGAATCGAGGTAAAGCAGCTTCGTTAAAACGTCTATTATTATTACTAGCTTTTGCCCGCGATTTCTTCCGCGTAGGTTTCGATAGGAATGAGATGTTTTATTTTTTCGGATAAAAACTATCATATGTCCTATTCTAGGACCTAACCTATATGTGTACCAAGTTTCATCCCGATCCATCTAGTGATTGAAGCGTGATTGAGTAACAAACATCCAAACTTTCGTATTTATGATATTAATGGGATACGATTATTTGAATGACAAAAATGTCTGGTATTAATGTTGCTTAAGCTTCGCACTCTATTGTATACAAACTTGAATTTAAAAGCTATTTACTGAAAGTTTGTTGCGCCTTTAAAATTACGTGTATAAATGTACTAAGTGTACATCATCATCATCAGGTTATTTTTGTCTCCACTGCAGGAGCACAACCCTCTCTCGTCTGCCGGAGACAGGCGGAGGATTTGGCCTACACTCCCCGCGCTGGCCAGACGGGTTGGGGAGGCCTGATTGATGTTTCATAATGTATTCCCTTAGTCGCCTTGTACGACATCCACGGGAACAGTTGGAGTGGTCCTATTCTACTCTACCGGAAACCATACGGCACATAGTGTACATACTTATGTGCAATAAAGGATTTTGACTTTAATTCAAGTAGCTGTAATACTCCCTTTCTGTGGATATCGATAAACGTACTGCGGGGAAGACCGTTCATTGAAGTTTTAAATATATTATTTTAACAGAGGTCACAGTAATCTACAACTAATCAAAGGACAATTTAAGTCTAAAATCAATTAAACAAACTTCAATCTTAATGACCTAAGCATTATCCCCAACTCAAACAATGCCCGAGGCTGACTCTCGATTAGTTACGGTGATTTCTTTGTGTGTGGCCATGTAAATTCATTCATACATTCAAATATAAGTATGTACCATAACGAATTGGTAATAGCGTTAGTAAATTTAGCAGTCAGCATTATAAAATATTGTAAATCTTTAAGAATCAATTTAAAACATTCTAAAATATATACCTATTGGAGAAACAAATACAGAGACAAACATATTCCGTGATTGTAAATGATTTAACCTGAAATAAAGTTATGTTGATAGACTAGGCAGAACATACACTTATCTAATCCCAAACAAGGATGTTCACTTGTGCTATGGGAATTGCACAAGGGTAGGACAATTCACAAACATAACATCTAGACCGGGATCAACTTGTACAAATTGTACATACAAAGTGGTTTGTCCCCAGTGGGAATCAAACCCACAACTTCTGGCGCTCGGGTCCAATAACCAAACCCGACCTTGCCGCTGCCAGCGGCAGCTAGGAGCGGGGCGGCGAGCGGCGAGAACAAATGTACAAAAATGTTAGCAGCACGCCACGAGGCGCCGCAATCAGCGGCCAACCCTCCGCCTGCCGAAACCGCGCCGCTCACCGCGCCGCGACCCGCTAAGCCAAAAGTCGTGGCCGAGCGGGTAGGCCAGCGAGACGGTCACATTATGTTATTTACAGATAGGAATTCGTTTTATTAATGTAGTACTTATAGACAAATAATATTGCATATATACGTCCTAATGGCATTTGGATTTCTTCAAAGAGTTAAAATGCATCCAACTAGCTCACTGGCCAAATATGCAGCTATTTTGACGCCTCGTTGACCTAGTAACTTGGTGGTTGGCAACGATCTCTATGTACTACTAGATGGAGCGTTCCAACCAATCGCTCTGTTCCACGCAAGTAGCCACAACTCTTTCACATTCACAATGAAACTTGTGCAGTTACTACGCAGAACATTTAATTATTACTAAATATTGACGCTACGGTTAAATAATGTCAATATTTAGTAAATAATAAGAGAAAACTTTGCACAAATTGATCCGGGTCAGGATCCAATCCTTGTTTAATTTAAAAAAAAGTATAGTTAAATTAAGAAACACCTAGTTTGGGATTATACAAGTGTATGCATGTAATATTTATTTATTTTATAGTTTAATAAGTCCTTAGTAGATGCACTAACACCTATATACCCCCACTATGGATCTACTTTATAGCCTATGGCTGTATATTTCGCCAGTGTACTAGTTGGGCATAAACGCGTCTTTGGCGTTGTCATTATCAGGTGTGATTAGGTCGGACGTTGACCCATTTAATGTTAACAGCATACGTAAACTCATATTAACATGAACCTCCACTTTAGATTCTTCAAATAATGTTTGGAGCCTAACATATCAAATAGGACAGTATAAAGTAATGAGAGAATAGTGATGATGACAAGTGACAGATCCAAGTGATGAAAAATGTGGGGGTACCTCGCAGTGCTGCTGATCGGGTTCTGGCTAGGGGTGGCCATCTTCCTCTACGTGTCTTGCTATTGGCTGGAAGAGATCTTTGGTAAGTTATTCTTTTTATATCGTTTAGGTGCAAAATGTCTGCTTCCTTACCGGGTGTTGTGGCGAGCAATAGAGGGCCATTTGTTTCCTCTGTAAATGAACCTCCGGTGGGTACAAGACTAGTATGTCCCAGTAAAACCCCTAAAAACTAGAGATCTGTAGGAGATAGAGATTGTAGAAATAGCATGCAAAATACCAACAACAAATGAGTAATTTTCAAAAAATTTCAATTATCAATTCAATTACTCTTTTATTGCACTTTTATTGCACTTATTACTTTTGCATTTTGCATTTATTGCACTTTTATTGCAATTACTCTTTATTGCACTTTAAATAAAAGATACAATAATAAATTAACTCACATTATGTACATCTAGGCAGTCTTATCGCTAAAAGCGATGTCTTCCAGACAACCTTTGGATAGAGGATAAGAATAACAGAAAAGGGTAGTTTGTGCTGTTTGACGACCTCCGTGGCGGAACGGGGTAGCTCTCGGACTGCCACGCCGGAGGTTGCGGGTTCGAATCCCCCCAGGGGGAAATGTTCGTATGATGAATATGAATGTTTGTACCCAAGTCTTGGATGTTTATATATTTATTTAAGTATGTCTATCCGTTATCTAGTAACCATACTACAGGCTCTGCCTAGTTTGGGACTGGATAATTGGTGTGAATGTCTGAGATATTTATATTTATTTATATTTAGTTATCTCGAAAACCTTCAAATTTTTACTATGGTTGATTTGTGATATTATGATAGGTCAGGGTAATTTCTACTGCAACCGAAGGGTTATCAATATTTATGGGTCACGATCCATTTTCTGGAAATCATCGGCTTACTGCAAAATGCAACTAATTGCTCGGGAATAACCGTAGCAGTTAGTGGTTTTTTTCTAAAAACCTTAAGGTTCTAATTGCTATACTGTTCAAATTCAAATACCAGATTCATAGTTTTTACAGTCATCCTTAAAATTGTATGATTACATCAATTGAGCACGATTAAAATATAAAAAATAACAGGACAATACATATTGGAGCTCCCACACTAGACCATGCAGTCTGTAACAGGGAGCTTGAGTTTACAGGTTACATTGCAAACTGTAGGACAGAAAAAATATTGTTAGAGAGAAAAAGAAAGTTATAATATTATTAGGAGGGTGAGTGAGTGTGATTGTGGGTGGTAGTGTGGAGAATATGAGTGTAAAGTATGTGTGGGTGTGTGTGTGTGCGTGTGTGTGTGTGTGTGTGTGTGTGTGAGTGTGTGTGTGTGGGTGGGTGTGTAATTCCTAAACAGTTAGTTGATTCTTGCATTAAACCGACAGTATGTGGACTTTTATTCGTGTGGCTATACTGGCAACCTGCGTTTCTATGCAAGCACGCTAAGTTGCAAGCCTGTAAACTGCGTTTGCCTCGACCCATGGCTACCAAAAATGGAAGTGTAGCTAAGAAACTTTAACGTGTTGGGTAACTTGTTTACTTTATATCATTGCAATGGGTGTACACTCGTCAAGAATTACCTACCGGTTCCGAATGAGGGCCTACATATCAACCTATGTCAGCTAAGGACGCCCAGTTGCAAAATCATTTCATTTTGCCCGCGAGGCTTAACTTAATGGCGTTTTAATTATTTAATCTATTAACTTAAATAACCGCGCTGTAATTAAGTGTAGGCTAAAATTTAACCCGGATTTTATTGAATTGGAATCGGTCATTTATTCATAGCTACGATACATACGTACATGATAAATAAATATATAAAACAGGTTTACAAACTACAGTTTAAAGATAAGGGAACCTACCCAAGCTAAGTGACATATTTTTTACAATTTTCTCCCCTCCCTCGGTGACCACCCGTAGTATACGCCTAAGTAGCTAAGTTGTAACAATTTAAAGGAAAGCAAATATATACAGTCGTTCAGGTATTTCATGCAAAATACTTGTTTAAAATGAGAACAGATCATACGCATGCTGTTGACTTTTGCTCTTGAAACTCGGCCGATAATTGTCAGAACCAAACATTATGACAGTCGGCTGTAGAGAGCGTGATGCTAGGACGACGCAAACCACTCTTTATCTTTATAGCACAGCAATACATGATTACAACAATCTCTATGTACTACTAGATGGAGCGTTCCAAACAATCGCTCTGTTCCATGCAAGTAGCCACAACTCTTTCAAATTCACAATGAAACTTGTGCAGTTACTACGCAGAACATTTAATTATTACTAAATATTGACGCTACGGAAATAATGTCAATATTTAATAAATAATTAAATGTTCCGAGTAGTAACTGCACAAGTTACAAACTGAATGTGAAAGAGTTGTGGCTACTTGCGTGGAACAGAGCGAATGTTTGGAACGCTCCATTTGGTAGTACATAGAGATCGTTGTATGATTATGACTATGATAACTATTCAAGACCCATTCATCATCAGAATGTAACAATCCTCTGTTTCCCTAAGACGCGTCATTAGCTCTCGAATACTCCCTAATCGCTACCTTTTGGGTCTGTTCAGACTTTTAGATGGTTATACCGTCACTGTCAGCGTCAGAACCTCTTACATTTACCAGCGTAGTACACTTATAAGACCTAGTTTTTGGCATTTCATCTATCTATACATATAATAAAAGAGTAGAAAAAACAAAAGAAAAGCGAATCTGTACATTGAAGTTAAAAAAAAAATTTCACTGCCCGGACGTTACTGAAGACCAGTAGAGTCCAAAAATATAATTTAAAAAATTCTTATCTGTCTGTATGTATGTATGTATGTACGGGCTAATCTTGGAAACTGCTGAACAGAATTTGACGGCGTTTTCACTGTTAAATAGCTTTGAGTTCGGGGCACATACTGGTATAAGTCATATCTCAATAAAATGTCAGGATGCTGATATACAAGTTGACCTCTCATTTCATATCATTTGTATGAAAGTGTAATTCAACGTTACTGGTCTTGCAAGAACTTGACAGAAAGTGACAGAGATGTTTTAAAGCTCATTTATAGATTTATTTTAGCTGATGTATTTCAGGTATTTCCACAAGTCTCGATACAAAAAGTTCGCTATTCGATAATTAGTGGCCCTGTATTAGACCGGTGATCGTCGACAATGTCAATATCGAAGCTGTTCAGGAGTACGTCTGCCTAGGACAGACAATATAGTTGGGTAGGATCAATTTCAAAAGCTGACAGAAGAATCCACTTAGGGTGGGCAGTATTCAGAAAACTGCGTCAAGTCTTTACGTCACCTATTCCACAATGTTTAAAGACAAAAATCTTTAATCAGTGCGTCCTGCCTGTCATGATTACGTGGACGGAGACGTGGACACTGATGGTGGGCCTGATCCACAAGATTCAAGTGGCTCTGCGAGCTATAGAGAGGGCAATGCTCGGGGTCTCTATGAGGGATATGATGCGTAATGAGGAGATCCTATGAATAACGAAGGTGACCGACATAGCCGAAAGAATTAGTAAGCTTAAATAGCAGGTCACATCTGTCGTAGTACCGAACGGCCGTTGGGGCAGACGGGTTCTAGAGTGGGACGCGACGTCCCACGCGCAGGGTGGGACGCCCTGCCGCCAGGTGTATGGACGACCTGAATATGGTGGCCGGAAGCGGCTGGATCTGTAGGGCGTTGTGGCATTCATTGGGGAAGGCATGTCCAGCAGTTTGACAGACATTTTGTTGTACAGTTAATTGGATATGCAACATAGGAAGGGAATAGGAGGGGAAGGAAGTCGGATGGAAAAGAATAGAGGGATTAGGGTAAGAGAGGAAAGATGAGGGGGCAGTGGTAAATAAAGGGTGTAGGAAGGGGTGGGTTAAGGCAAGGGGGAGAGGTAGGAGTAAGGAGAGGGAAGGGGTGGGGGAAAGGGTTTTCAACGTTGTGGGAAGGGGATGGAGAAGGAAAGAAAGAAAGGGTATGGAAAGGACAAATTGGAGGGGGGGAAGGAAATATCACCTAATTTGCACAATATTAAAATATATATTTTTTTATTGATTATATGATAATCTTTTAATTCATGATAAATGTAAATGTCAACTTTATTTTAAAAAAAAGCGGCCAAGTGCGAGTCGGACTCGCCCATGAAGGGTTCCGTAGCAGCAAGTAACATAATATAAAAGTTATTGTAGTTCGTTGTAACTTTGATAGATGTTTTAATAATAGTATTGGGTTTACGATTTATGTCGTATTAAAAAAAACTACTTACTAGATCTCTTTCAAACCAATTTTCGGTGGAAGTTTGCATGGCAATGAACATCATTTATTTTTTTTAGTTTTATCATTCTCTTATTTTAGAAGTTACAGGGGGGGGGGGGGGGGGGACGGGACACACACATTTCCACTTTTGAAGTGTCTAAGTATGGGGAACCCCCAAAATTTTATGTTTTTTTTTCTATTTTTGAATGAAAATCTTAATGCGGTTCACAGAATACATCCACTTACCAAGTTTCAACAGTATAGTTCTTATAGTTTCGGAATAAAGTGTGACATACGGACGGACAGACAGACAGACAGACATGACGAATCCATAAGGGTTCCGTTTTTTGCCATATGGCTACCGAAACCTAAAAAGCTGTGGTCCAAGGGGCGAAACCGCCGCCGGAACGCTAATTTTTACCCGACTTCAAAAAAGGAGGTTCTCAATTGGATAGTATTTTTTATGTATATAAATATTTTTAATGCATAACCAGATTAATAGATTTCTTTTAGCATTTAGTAATACACGTAATACATAAGAATGTGTAATGTTAAGTTGTCCACGCGGACGAAGTCGCGGGCAACAGCTAGTTACTTATAAAATTGTAGATTTTTCGGTGAAAGAAAACATCACAATGAAAACTTGTAACAAATTCGCTGGGGAAGAAATTGTAAGGTGGTGGAGTTAATCCGCATGCTCTCGTTATCAGTGTAGGCATAAAGGTACAACAGTAAACAAACGTAATAGAGGTAAGACAAACATCCACCACGTGAGTTGCATGCCATGGAATGAATGAATGAATGTATGTATATATGTATGAATGAATGACAGAATTAATGAATGGATGAACGAACGAACGAATGAATGAATGGATAAAATGATTATTTACTAGAATATATGGTATACATACGATGAAAATAGTTTCACATATTCTGCCATCCATTGCGTGCAAATTTTAGTTTTACTTTATTAATTACTTTTAATATAGAAATAACATTTAATTTTAATATAAAGTCATGCATGAAATAAAGAAATAAAAACCTGTTTTTTAACACTGAATAGTGGAATTTTATTATTTTTAATAACTAAACAGAAAATGAGTAGATTGCTGTCAATTAGCTAGGTATTATCTTGACACGCTGACCTCCCGTCCCGTGAATTATTATTATAATTAGTGTCGTCTTTAGTATATATTCTGTGCCAGTATCGTTATCTGTTTTTGCGAGGTCGACTGGCCTTTTCTGTCTGCGTATAAAACGAAGAGAGACAAAGTACAATTTCGCAGTTATAGAAAAACGCGCGCAGTCTGAAGAATTGAGTATGAACATAGTCCTTTCAGTCACTCTAAGGTTGACTGGAAGAGATCCCTAAGTGGGATAAGTCCGCCTTTGTACACAGTTTAATTCCTATTTTATTATTGTTGGTGTTGTTATTTCTGGTACCATAAAGCGTTTACATACATACATACATACATACATACATACATACATACATACATACATACATACATACATACATACATACATACATATATACATAGAATGTCTTCTCTCACGGATGTAGGTTTCTTTACGTGGTTTTTCTTCGTCGAAAAGTCTGTGTATAATTAACATCCATTTCCCCAGAATCAAAGTCACCATCAGCCGAAATACGTCCACTGCTGAACATAAGCCGACCCAATAGAATGCCACTTTTAGTGGGCTGTTCTATGGAGATTTGCCATAATCACTAAGTTTATCTTGATCTTAATATACACAGGAGAGCGCTGCTGCCCGTCCCTGGTGCAATCCCTTAGTCGCCATAACGACGCACACGGGCAAATTGGAGTGGCCCTATTCTAAGGCGGGAATCACACGGCAAAGTCGAAAGTCGAAATCCTTTATTCCACATTAGTACACTTGGTACATTTATACACGTAATTTTTTTACCGACTACCGCTTCCTAGGTGTTGGAAGGAACTACGTCCCTTTGGACTGAACCCAACTACCAATCCAAACACGTGGTCAACTCAAATATCTTACAAAACGAGAAGTTTCTATCTCTATGAATGAAATGGACAGTTATTAGTAGCGTCGCATCCCAAGGCGTGAGTCGTGAGTTATTACGACCCATACAGGTTTGATTCTCATCACTTTCGCTCTCCCATACCCACATGACGAGCCAGATTCTTTGCAACTATGTTAACACTTTATGTGTTTACTTTCATCTCGATTCATTTATAAAATCATTAAATAATAATTCGATAACTATTTCAGAAATGTGAGAATCTGGGTTTTATTTCAATAATCCCTTGCTAAAATCCCCTGCGAAGGGGATTTTTGGACTTTTTGTCCAGAAATCCTCTTCGGGTGCTCAAAGGGGATTTCTGGACAAAATTCCAGAAATCCACTATCTATTTAATTACATTGTATTCTCCGGGGCCTACTTCGTAAGTCCACAATCGTATGGCGTCTAACTACTAAAGATGCCATACGATTATCCGAATATGTCACGTGACCCGTCAGAGAATACCAAATTGTTGGTCGGATATAATCCGAAATGCTTACGGAGTCTATAAGTTTGTTTGTATTTATTCTAGTGACATGACATGTAATTTTTTTTTTGGAAGTCTATCCCCTCATCATCATATAACAGCCCTTATACGTCTACTGCTGGACATAGGCCTTCCCCAATGAACGCCACCACATCTGGTCCTCCACATCCAGCCCCTTCCGGGCAACTTCTTCCGACTCTGCGCTAAGGAATTTAAATTCCACGCGGACACTATCACGGGCAACACCTAATTATAGATAAGAAATGATTGAATTATATAACAACTGATATTAAATAAATAATTGCATGACAGGTGTTATGTTGTTATAAATAGGCTAGGCAAGCGGTGCCCTATTGCTTGAATTGTGTGCGATGCAAACACATTGCCACACTTCGCTTGTTTGTTTTGGTGTGCTAACTCTGTCATCGAACCGCCATCACTTGACGCTCCATTACGTATCTTGTGTACGTTACATTACACAACGAAAGCACAACAAAATGATACTAAACGCATTATATAAGTCATCTTAGTTGCTAAAGATTGACTGTAAGAATTGTGGGACTGTAAGTGGGATCAGCCCGCTTATGAACACAACTTAATTTCTGATTGATATATTGTTCATTTATTGATTTATTGTTTGATTGATATATTGGTTTTGTACGTTGACCAATTCTGAACATTAATTACCTACAAATAATATAATATATTATGGAAGAAGATGGAGGAGGCTTTTACCCAAAAGGGGTCCATTTGATAAACTAACCTATACAACTAAAACTTAATATAATACTTTATTACTAACAATTAAATAGGTACTAACACTAGAAAAATGTAAAGGAAAAACAAATGGAAACAATAAAAAGCTTTATTATTATAATATAATATATTGCATAATTTATGAAGCATGTTGTCAAACAATATTCCAAAGTTTTGATATGAAGAATACCAAATATTTTAATATTAAATAATTAAAATTTAAAAACATACATTAAGATTAACTTCACATATTACTTAAAATATAATCACTTGACTGACTTCAAGTTGAATCGTAGAAAAAAAATCAAGTTATAATATTTGAAACTGGATATTCCCAGTTTCGAAACTCCGGTTTCGTAGGAGGCCGAAGGGATTGATACCAGTATGGCAACGCTTTTATAGAGTCCTAAACTACGCTTAACCGAAACTTCACATATTACAACTTGAGCTCTTGTATTTTTCTATGATTAAACATGAAGTTAGTCAAGTGCTTATTTTATAAGTAATGTGTGAATCACGTCCCATTGTGTTTTTAAATTATAATTGCTTATTTAATATTTGGTATCATTCATAACTTTGGAATGTTGTTTGCCACATTTATGTTTATTTTACAGCGCGTACATTTATTTACTTAATTGTCATTGTCACACCGATAGCCAACGATATTCGATAAACATGAATAGCAGTCTTTTTGTCAAACACTTAACAAATCTTGCCGTGTGGTTTCCGGTAGAGTAGAATAGGACCACTCCAACTCTTCCCGTGGATGTCGTACAAGGCGACTAAGGGAATACATTATAAAACATCAATCAGGCCTCCCCAACCCGTCTGGCCAGCGCGGAGAGTGTAGGCCAAGTCCTCCGTCTGTCTCCGGCAGATTTCACACACTGCTCCTGCAGTGGAAACAAAAATAACCTGATGATGATAACAAATCTACTTATATCGGTTAGGTACGGCCAGCATGTTTAGTTAAGGTGAGGCAGGTGTACAGTACTTCCGCATACCTCATATAAATGATTTAGTTGTAGAAATATGCTTGGTTTATCTTCCACTGAAAATTCAATAAGATAATAAGTTCATAGAGGGTATGTCGTATTTCTCAGATGTAAGAGATAATAGTCTACATATCAACGTATCTAGTTTAGTTGTATTCTACGAATTAAAGTAAGCAACCGAGAAATGGAGTGGAGACCGCGGATCGGCACTCGCAGGGTGGGACGCCCCCGCCAGGTGGACCGACGACCTGAAGAAGGTGGCCGGTAGCGGCGGGATACGGAGGGCGGAGAATCGGGTGTGGTGGCGTTCATTGGGGAAGGCCTATGCCCAGCAGTGGACTTCTAGAGGCTGACATGATGAACCGAGAAATGGATAGCAAAAAGTTCTTGGGGTAACAATGCACTCTCGATCGTCGCTCACCAGGAATGCAAAGGTTGCAAGGGTTCGGGCGACAGTATACTCGTGTAAGGATCAGTCTACGCTAAATTGTGTGTAAAATATAAGGGTTCCGACAATTATTTTTTTAGTTTTCCTGATACAATAATCATAATTTTGCCATCATTGCGAGCAATTTTACGCAAGTCTTCCAAATATCAGCTCGATCAGGCGGTATCCATTTTGACGGAAGTAATAAAGTTGATTATAAAAGTAACGATAGCTCACAAGTACAATTTGTCTTGCTCTGTTTAAGAAAAGCTACTGTCCTAGCAATCCTTTGTATTCAATCAATATTCAAATGTTCACAACAGATTGTTTCCCCCGCAGACCTACCACCGCGCCATGGGTCGCCTTCCTCCTCAAGCGCTGCAGCGTCCTCGTCGAGCGGAGCCAGCGGTGCGCACGCGCAGCTTAAGCGGCTGGTCGCGCGGGTCGTCGAGGAGGCCGCAGCGCTGCCAGCGCTTCAGCGGTACGCGGCTGAGCCTTCAACCCCCACCATAGAGTCGGCCACGTATGAGGATCTATTAGCGACTGCTATACTGAACAAGGTAATGGTAAAATCCGTTATTGCACATGAGTACACTTGGTACATTTATGCACGACCATATATTTTTATCGACTACCGCTTCCTAGGTGTTACCGCTTTGAAGAAGAAACGGCGCAACACTCTTCCAACACTTGTTATAAAGCCAAATTTGTAAACATTATTATAAAGATTGTGCGAAGCTAAATCAACATTAGTACCGGACATCTTTGTCATTCAAATAATCGTCTATTTTATGATAGGATTTTTTTGCAAAGTAGTCTAATAAATAAAATCGTAAACTTCGCGTGTCTGTACATTGAAGATATTTGCAAAAAAAAAATTGGGGGGTCTAAGGATAAGCAACAGAACACATTTCGATCATTTTTGAAATTTTTGTCTGTTTGTCTGTTTATCTGTTTGTCTGTTTGTCTGTTTGTCTGTTTGTCTGTGAGTTTGTGCACGCATCACTTAAAAACTACTGAACGGATTTTGATGGACTTTTCACAAAAACATGGTGCTTAACTTAACTTAACATTTAGTCTTTATTTCATCGCAATCGGCTAACTCAATCAATAGTTATAGACATTTTTAGTTTTCAAATACATTAGTTAGGTAAGGTTATTATGCAATATATTGCTTAAAGCAGTATTTCCGTACTATTCAGATTCCGATGAGTTTGGATTACATTTGGAGCTGCGAGTAGGAATTGGAGTGGGAGTGGGAGTGGGCGTGGGGGGTGGGATTGAGAGCGGAAGCGGAAGCGGTAGCGGAAGTGGGAGGGGAGCGGGAGCGGAACCGGAGCTGGACCGGAGCGGGAGCGGGAGCGGGAGCGGGAGCGGGAGCGGGTATGGTACCAGTGTAATTTGAGTGTTTGAAAATTCGCATAACTTTTGATTGAGTTACCCGATTACGATGAATATGTATGCAACAAAGTAATGTTGGTCGGAATTTGGACTGCGATGGATTAGTTACGAGGACTACATTTTGAGAAACGAGGGAAAGAGGGGAGGGTTGAGGGGAGAGCTGAGGAGAGGGTTGAGGGGAGTTTTGAGGATCTGGATCTGGACCTAGACCTGGACCTGGGCCTGAACCTAGACCTGGACCTGGACCTGGACCTGGACCTGGATCTGGACCTGGACCTGGACCTGGACCTGGACCTGGACCTGCACCTGCACCTGCACCTGGACCTGGACCTGGACCTGGACCTGGACCTGGACCTGGACCTGGACCTGGACCTGGACCTGGACCTGGACCTGGACCTGGACCTGGACCTGGACCTGGACCTGGACCTGGACCTGGACCTGGAACTGGACCTGGACCTGGACCTGGACCTGGACCTGGACCTGGACCTGGACCTGGACCTGGACCTGGACCTGGACCTGGACCTGGACCTGGACCTGGACCTGGACCTGGACCTGGACCTGGACCTGGACCTGGACCTGGACCTGGACCTGGACCTGGACCTGGACCTGGACCTGGACCTGGACCTGGACCTGGACCTGGACCTGGACCTGGACCTGGACCTGGACCTGGACCTGGACCTGGACCTGGACCTGGACCTGGACCTGGACCTGGACCTGGACCTGGACCTGGATTTGAAGTCTGAGTGGAAGTGGGATAGGGAGCGGAAGTGGGGATGGGAGCGGATCCTGTAGTCCACGCGAGCGGAGCCGCGGGCACAGCTAGTTTTCTAATAAGATTCTTAAGCTTTCTGTCCGTCATATTCAAGATTTCTTCTAATATAGTTTGTTGTAGAAGCGTATAAATTGCAGTAAGTATAAAAAACACCATAGAAATTATGTTCAAAGCAATTTAAGATTAGTTAGACAAATTAGATAATTTCAGTAACTCTCAGCGACCAAGACAGCAGGTACATTACGACAAAGTTTTTCTACCTAGTTTAAACAATATAGCTCTCTATGAATTATTCTATTGTTCTATTCTTAAATTATGTTATTACAAGATTCACTACTTATCCGCACGCAGTTTTAAAATAAGTTGAAAATGGGTTGAAATTGCACCTTGGCGCGTTGACTTTGTATAGAGATGATTCTCATAATTTCAGTCGTGAGATAACATCAAAGTTTAGTATTCAAGGATTTAAAGGTATTATAAGATTTCGTAAGCGACTGGGCAAGCGTAGTGAGGGACGCCTCCGGGCTTGATGGAGTAACGATCTGCGTAAGGGTGCTGGCAGTGACTGGATGAGAAGAACCGAGGATCGGATTTAGAGGCGCACCATGGGAGAGGCCTATGTTCAACAGTGGACTATTTCAGGCTGATAATAATGAAGATGAATACACTGTAATATGATATATTATACCGTGTGTAGTATATATACCGTGTGTATATTATAGATATCTACCACACACGGAGACGATGATATAATTTATATTTTATCTTCATATCACTGATATACAGGTGGAACAGAAAAGTGTCTCCAGCCGATTATGCCCCACCCATAATCGGCTGGAGACACTTTTCTGTTCCACCTGTATATCAGTGATATGAAGAGTGAGGGTGGGAAGTGGGATTGGGAGTAAGAGTATAAGTAAGAGTAAGAGAGCGGGAGTGGAGGTGGGAGTGGACGTCGTAGTCGAAATTGGATTGAGAGTGAGTAGTCCAGGCGAACGGAGCCGCGGGCACAGCTAGTTATTAATAATTACAATTAGTTATGGATACAAATTGAATTTTAGCATCACCTCTATATGTATCCATGACCTTACTGTTACGAATCCATAGGAATGCTTCAACATGTTAGACACCCTTATTTCTTTAATTAAGGGCTATCACGTTGCCTTTGTAACCCTAAATAAGTAAATAGGTAGAAACTCGTCACTCCTTATTCAAACAAGAATCAATTTTCATCTTTGTAAGTATCTGGCATCGTGAAAATAAAAATCTTTTGAAGAATGTCTGCCAGTAATCGTCCATTAAATAAATTGTAAAAGACGAATACACTTCTAAAAAATAATTAATGTATTAGAGAAATCGAAGCAAAGTTGTCGAAACATTAAAATATTAATGAAAACTAGACATGAATTACACTACATTGTTTTATAATATCTTATAGTAATAAACGGAATTAATATTATCGTCTGGAGGGATTCCGGTTTACATATCAGGATATATGTAATATGATTCATAATTAATAGGCTTAACGATTAGCGTTAACTTTCACAAAAGTACACACTTTAGGATCCATTAAAAATGAATATTTGATTCCGAAATAAAGCCCTAACAACTACATTAAATCACTATTTAATATCAATTAAAAACAAAGTAACCGGATTAAGGATTTTGTTAGATAGATCGGCTAAAGAAATCTTTATGTTGCGTAAGCGCGAGACCAAGTGATTGTCGATATTTCTTATCACCTGTCCATTCAGCTGATAAGTCAGTACTTATCAGTGATAAGTTTGATGATAACATTTCCCCCGGACTTAAAACAAGAGATAGCTCGAATCAGACTAGCCGGTTTATAAGAAATGGTAAGTTTTTACGAATTTTTATTCTAATTAGGACGTGTCGGCCATATTGGCTAGCGTTTTCCGCGCGAAATTTGTCCTCGAATGGCGGCGCGTTATTATTTTTTTTAATGACAAAAGTTTAAGTGGAGTTTGTCAAGATGATGACTCTTTATATGATTCTTTTCGTGGCGTTTTTATATATTGTTTCCATGGTGAGTTGCAGGTTTCATTTAGTTGTTTAATATCAGCAGTTTTGGTTTGGATTAAAAGTTATTTCAAAGTCAAGGTTACTTTTTTTTTAAATAAATTTCCTACGTTTTTTATAATTATTAGTATTAGAAATAAAACTGGCGACGTTTAAACTGATGGTGGCAGTTATAATTTAGATGCTTACATCGTTCTTAGCTAATTACGTCTCATCATAGACAATATTCTAGAAACATAATTAATAAAAAAAAATATTAACAATGCAAAACAAAACAAATAGGTTACCTTACCTACTATACAAAAACATAAAAATTCAAAATTATTTATTTACACATCCGTAGTTTTACATCTAATACATGTATTCCTGGTGGATATCCAAAGTTTCCAGTCAGATGCAATTATCCACAATCTCACCCAAATTTCTCGACATGCTACCCATATAGTATAATGTCAAAGTCGATCTCCATGGTCTCGCCCAACTTTCTTGACATGGTATACCTACCTATATGTCAAAGTCGATCTCCGTGCTGTCGCGTCTCCGCTATCTCGCTGAAATTTCTCGTCATGCTGCCCATATATTATTCCGAAGTTGATATTTCACGTAAAAGAAATCTTTTACCAACCCTACTTCGACTCTTACCGGCCCGGCAGGCCCATTGCGCATCAAGTATGACAGTGCGAAAGCGTCCGCGACCGTGCGAACTAATCTATCTGTTTTCACTCTTATATTACCTACTTGTCAGATCTCTTATAACGCAATTACAGTGCCAGATGTCTGTGAAGATGAACAATTTCTTCAGTGGCATTGTCAGCTACTTTCCTAATGGAAACGAAGAGGTTTTTTATTTATTATTATTTAATTGTGACGGTGCGCCTCATCCACATATCCCATGTCGCTCAGCGAGCTGTGGGGAGGGCTATGCTCGGGTTCCTTTGAAGGATATGAGGAATTCGTAATGAGTAGATCCGACGAAGAATGAAGGTGACCGACATAGTTGAAAGGATTAGCAAGCTGAAGTGGCAGTAGGTGGGCCACATCTGTCACAGAACCGACAGCCGTTGGGGCAGACGAGGATTAGCATGCTGAAGTGGCAGTAGGTGGGCCACATCTGTCGCAGAACCGACAGCCGTTGGGGCAGACGAGGGTTAGCAAGCTGAAGTGCCAGTAGGTGGGCCACATCTGTCGCAGAACCGACAGCCGTTGGAACAGACGAGTTCTGGAGTGAAGATCACGCGCTGGGTGGGACGCCCTGCCGCCAGACGGACTGACGACCTGAAGAAGATGGCCAGAAGCGGCTGGATGCGGAGGGCGGAGGACCGCATGTGGTGGCGTTCATTGAGGAAAGCCTATGTCCCTCAGTGGACGTTTAAGGGCTATGGTCCAGGTGGTAAGCGGCAACTGGACCGACTGTTCACATGGCTGCTTCATATCTTAAAAAAATAAAAAAAAACACTCGCAGAATTAACTATGGCTTTAAAGACTAATATTATAAAACCTCAAAGATTTGCATAAGTATTCAGGAAAATACCAAATCAATTTTTATTGTCATTATCTTTTAAACTTTATCGTGGTATCGTGTACGAGTAGCATTAGCTTGCAAATAAACAATTAAATCAATCAGTGGTATTTATGTTAATTTTATCAGTTAAATTGTACTTAGACCTATCATAATAAGGAAAGACAAAACATCATATACCAGACTACACATTTGAACCAATATGGCTTTGATATTGTTGTTAAGATAGAAACGCTCTATACGTATTGAACACTAACAAGCTTGTCTCACTCTGCACTATATGCATAAAAATATATCTACATGGAGCGGCCCCGATTGCCGGGGAACCTATGCGAATCGCGTACATAAGACTGTCCAAATGTGCGTGATTTAACAGTTCAGCGTAATATTGACTTTCTTCCTTAAGCGTAGGATTCAATTTGCCTTGTATTGAAATTTGTAGGTACATTTTTCAGAAATTGAAAAGCTCTCTTAGGGAGTGCACCTAATGTACCTACTTGTTATATTAGATATTCTAAGACACTAGTACTATTAACATATAAAAGCACTAATAAATTGTTTGCTTGAAGTTCGCTTAAAGAATCCGGCCGCTTAATACTCGGGCAGGTTCACAGGAACGTTATAGACACACGGCGTTGTTTCGCGATGCGACCCTTCCATAGAGCCTGTGGTACATTCTCGAGATGCGCGCTGGATTCGCTATTATTCCAGTCTCTGTCTTGTATTGATCGTTCTTTCTCACACCCACTCTCGAATGTACGGTTGCTTTTCGCATGTTTCGAGATCGTTCCGTTATTTTATTTACACCGATGAAATGGCGTAACAATAATTACTCGATACTTGCTATAAGTATATTTAAAAGAATACCCTGACCATCTGACTGATGGTGGTGTAGAGGAAGGGTAGGATAACAGGGAGGTCGAAAAAGAGGGGAAGGGGAGGGGAACAGTAATGTGAGGGGGAAGAGGAGTGAAGGCAAATGTCATTGTGACAAAACATTTAACATACAGAGAAAAAATACTTAACTTTCTGCAAAACATTTTCATGTGGTATTATTCATATTAATGTGTTATGTTAATTTATCCACGCGGACGAAGTCGCGGGCAACAGCTAGTAGCTCAAATAAATAAGCAACTTATGAAAGGATACAGTTTAGATATGATAAACCAGGTTACACAGGTATTCGTGGTTCCATCTTATACTACCTTATTTTACCTATATTTCATTCCAGATTAATAGTCCTATGAAAACAAACGCATTTGCGTCTCGAAAACAAAATACACAATAGATGGTGTTCCTAAGTGGACTGCAAAGTTTACATGGTAATACAAACCTGTTTTTGCTGCTGGTGACCCTTTCATGTATATGTTACCGAGACGTAAATAGCGTTGGTTTTCATAGGACTATTAATCTGGAATGAAATATACATTATTGTTGTTATCTTCTAAATCCATTTGAAGATAAGCAATTACAAAACAAATTATGATTTTGCATAAATCACTTGTAATAATTACAAGGTCTCGAACGACAGAGGTGGATTCTATTCCCGTTATCGTTACGAATTTGAGGAACCCAAAAAAGTTAAACTATATTTACTTCACAATGAGAAAGGTTTTTCAATAAGGTTTACTCCACGTTTTGAATTTTTCAGGTTGTTGTAAATCATGTTTGAACATCACGATAGAAAGTTTAAAAAAAGACTCCTCATTTTGAAGCAAAAACTTTTGCTCGTTCAGCTTCTTCAAGTTCTTTACGGCAGTAGAATTCGAACCCACCTCCGGCGCTGGAGACTAACTGCATCAAGCTACATCATCAGCCGATATACGTCCACTGGTGAACATAAGTCTTCCCCTAATAGAATTCCACTTTTGGTGGGCTGTGCATTGGGGGATTTGCCATAATCACCACTATTGGCAGGCGGATTGGTGATTGCGGTAATGATCTTCATGTACACACAGAAGAACACTTCTGCCCGTCCTTGGTGCAATCCCTTAGTCGCCTTGGCGATACCCACGGGAAGACTGAGCGTGGCCCTATGCTAAGCCGGGACCGCACGGCCCAAATCAAGCTACGATGCGGATAAATCCAAACACTATACTTTTGAACTGAATTGTTCCAGGTGATCGAGCGATACCAGACCGAGAATGGGTCAGGAGGTCGCAGCAGCGGGATCCACTCGGCCAGCGCCAGCCCCACGCCTTCTGAGCGTTCTTCCCCTCGCTCCTTGAATTCCAGACATGCCAGGGATATAACACCTCCAGTAAGTAGATATATCCTTTCGTTGTCCTCTGTTATCCTCTGATAAATCCTTTCGTTGAAAACACTCATAAAAGGTCAGACAGAAATACCTAAACTAAATTCTTCTAATTTTCTATAAGCAAGTAAAAGTTCTGGTTAAAGGTGGATATGGAGAGTAGTCGCATCTCATAAGCCTCAGTGGATGAAACGCGGTTAATAATGATGAGGACATTCTTATATTCTGTGAAGCTAAAACTGACACTATTCTCACTTTAATTCTAAAGTCAGAGTTCCATAAGGAATGTCCCATCAGAATAATGCACTTGACTCAGATCACATTCCTGGAGGAACCCCAATAACTAATCAATCCGAAACAGTGTCTTACCGGTGAGAGGGTTCTACAGGATCCGCCTGGGTGGTCACCACCCTAACCTATTTCTGCCGCCAGACAGCAATGTCAGCCCTACTGTTATCCGGTTTGAAGAATAGGAGACCGTACCCAGTAAAGGCTTTAAGTTTTTGGGCGACAGGTCTATCCGCTTGCCGCTTAAGCCTTCAAGGCCTTTGATTTGTTCTAGATCTACATATATTACCAAAACGTAACGTAATTTTCCAGCTGCGTGAAGAGGACGACGTCTCCGACTGGGAGGAGGGAGAAGCGACGGTATCAGACGATGCACACGAGGTTCCTCGCCGCGTGCCCTTCCCAGAGTTTGGGGGAGATATCGTACATCACACTGGTAAAAGCGATTTTATTAGTTCTTCTTTATGGTTATTTTTCGTTGACGAGGTTTTAGATTAAAATATTTACGATTACAATACAAAGTTCAGTTTGAAGGTAAACTGAACTTTGTATTTAAGTCAAATTATAACAGATTACGTCGATAAGAAGGGTCTGTCCTTTTCTGTCTTTTGCTCATTTGATCATCAGCCGTAATGATGCCTATTTATTTTTAATTAATCTCTCACATTCGAAAACAACATTTCGCTTAAGAGTAATGAAATCATGGAAAAGTAAAAACCATAGTCAGTACCAGAGGTCATGGTTAAAGGTTGTATATTTAATTTCTATCAATTTGTAAGAAGCAGATTTGACCTCTTTAGATCAAAACTATTATCCCACTAATATTATAAATGAAAAAGTTTGGCTGTTTGTTAATCAATCACGCTTCAACCACTGGACGGATTGGGATGAAAATTGGCACACATATAGGTTAGGTCCTGGAATAGGGCATAGGATAGGTTTTATCCCGAAAAAACATCTCATTCCTACGGGAAACAGAATTAATCGTTTATATCAGTGTGTAATTATCGAATCCGCGGACGAAGTCGCGAGTAGAAGCTAGTAGTTAGTATGTATAATGTACGATGTTAACTGTTTTGTATTATCTGTTTTATTAATAAATACATTATTATCAACATCATAATAATGATTGATTCAACATGCATAATAATGATTGATTCACAGACAACCAAAATCGAGAATTCGACGAGGTCTCTGGAAGCGACATACACGCGGCAGATGGCACTTGGGAAGAAAACTGGCTGTTCCAGAAAAAGAAAATAAAAACCATCCAATCCGTGCCCGTTCCTATGTTAGTCCCAAACTCTAACACTGAGTACAGAGCCCTCATTGGCGACAGAGATGCTGATGACACCACAGACCTATCTGATAATGCCAGTGACGCCGATGAGGATGCAGAATTTAAAAGTGATATAAAAAGAGTTCTAGACTCAAAACATGTTATTGGAGGTAAACCTAAAATAGAAGATTTGCTTGACTACGAACCAGATAGCCTAACAATCGTTGAAGACTTTGAAGAAGAGACTGACGAAAAACTCAAAGTAGTAGACGCTGTCAATAACGAAATAAATGAAATAGAAACTAACACAGTCAACAATAATGATAAAGTACCACTTGGTAATGATTCTATGTTGATATTTGGAATAAACAGTGGTCCACTGCCAAAAGCAGAGTTCTCTGTGAAAGAAGAAATACATAGAACATTGCTAAATGGAAACGTAGATGACTATACTGCAGATCTAGATGTAAGAACAAATGGGGACGTTGACCGAGATGTTGTGGATAGCTTGTCAATGAAAGGTAAGGACTAGACTAACTTTGATATAGCATTTTTTTTTATTTTACACAGTATTCCACAGTGATGTCCTATCAGTAGGTACGCAACAGACCTACTGGTAAGGTCTTTTGCGTGAGGAAAGACCTTTTGAGTTTTCCCTCAGGTCATCATTAGAAATAAATAAATTGAAATTAAATCCACCTAAATTTTCTTCAGATGTATAATCGATTCGTAAAAATGTTCAAGTGTACATTCAATTATGTAATAGAATCAAAACATACAGGCAGTAGCCATTTTATCGAAGTTTGCCGATATTTAAATGAAGATAAAGCAAATCCGACTACATTGTGATAAAGTATAATTAATTATGGTGTCTAACCGGCAGGGTCAACCAACACGCTCAGTAGGCATGAGCGGGAAGGAGAGTACGAGGAGACGGTGACGATTCCAGTGCAAAGATACGCGGACAGCCTGCGCAGAAAGCACTTCGACATGCCGCAGGAGTGAGTATAATAAAAAAATTTTAAACAATTCAAATGGTAAAGAAATGCAAAAGAAGTGAACTTTGCAACAGTCAACTTTTATATAGACAGACTATTGATAACTTGTGTGTCCCTAGTTTAATCGAACCTACGACCACCGGTATTCGAACAAACGCCCAAACCACTAACTAAACGAAGTCGCTTATATAAATAAGACAAATACACGACTTTAAAAAGAGTTGTTTATTTTTTCAGGATTCCAACACGTGACACTGATAAAGACGACGAGTTAATACCAGGTAATGTAGCTATTTAGTTAAGAAATCCATCATAATTTAAAGTGGTCATTTTAGACAACATTGAATAAACTTGATTTTCTTTATAGGATCAATAGCGGATAGAGAACGCAAGAAATGGTTGAACGCCGTCGAGATGCCCAACAACCCCTACTCGCCTGAAGCGATCCAGAGAAGATTAAGTGCTAAAAGCGCTTCATCTCTTTTCGACGTCATGACCGCAAAAAGTATAGATTTTGACGACGACACAAGCGTAAAATCCGAAGATATACATGAAAAACAAAACCACAGAGCTCCATTGAAACAATCATTAAGTCTAAATATGGAAAATGTTACCGCGAATGGTACAAGATCTAAAAGTCAATCTCCGAGAATATTAAAGGATGTTATAGCTGAGGAAATTCCCCAATACAAACGGTAAGCAGCTAAGCCAATTACATTATTAAAACTCTTGTAAAATTGCTTTTTGAACGTAAAATGAAGTCCTAATTTCTATAACACTGTACAACTTTCTTTTACCCACAGCTACGGCAGAGATTATTACATAAGAGAGGCCAAAAAGTCCGCCGGGGGTAAAAGGAGCGCCAGCGAAACAAGCTCACTGTCGTCCATGAATAAATCGACAAGTCTAGACAATTTCGATACTGAGTTCGCATCGCCTGTAAGTGCCAGCAGCTCGTTGAGTGACCTCGAGGCCTCAGCGCTTCATCAGAACATCGTACGCGCCGTCCTCAGCCCCAGAAATGCGAGCCCCAACTTTGCAATAAACCCCATTTTCGAAAACACCGACAGACAAAACGATAACGCTGACGAAAATCATGCGACAGACGAAAATGTCAGTCGTTCCAGTACCAACGTAAGACAACAAAGTAGCGCTGTGTGCGATGGAGGTGACGGTTATGTGGAAAACGAGGATATAGTTAGACTTAAAATACCGAAAAACCCTGAAATAACCGAAGATCTTTTTGAGACATATTCCGATGTTAGGCGGAGCAACACGTTAAGGAGTGAGGATCTGTGTCTTCGCTCTAAGAGACGGCCGGGCCTCAATTACACGTTCGGCGGAAGCCTCAGGTTGAGCAAAGGCTTCCGTAACGATCTATGGTGAATAAACACCTTCAGTAAACCCAATAACACAAAAAAACCTCCAATATAGCACTCCTACTGACATTGTACATTAAACTCTGAATCTCTATAACCAAGTACGATACAAACATAGATAATTACAGATCGTATCGAACTAGTATAATTCTGACATCACAATTCACAACCACCTTTCATATAAAAATCAATGGTGAAAGGTATTCTTGCTGCCATTATCTTACTGAATTGGCAATCTACAATATCTTCGTTTTTACACACAGTAATGCCTGTTGTGTGTAAAAGTTGGCATGTTCTATTGAATCATAGCTGACTAACAGCACTATGCACGTTAATAAGAGAATTTTTATGTATTACTAGTACTGCACTTATACATAGTATTGTGTTCTTATTAAAACATTTCAGTACTATTACTACAGTAATCCTCAAAGATGTTAGTGGTGAGTGTTGTAAGATTTTGGTGAACAATTTGACTAACCGCATTGGATGGCTTGCCACTGGACTAACAAATTCTAACAATGACTTAATTACATTAGCTTTAATGTCTAATTCAATAATTATTATCTAAACATCTCCCATAGCTTTTATTTTATTTTCAGCGCGATCATTTATATCACTATCATTTCTGAAAACCTTATATTTATATGAATAAAAAGATTAGTTACTTTTTTTATCATCTGTTAGTAAATGCACATTTTTGCTTAAGAAAGCACGCGATACACCTGTTTTAAAAATTAAAGTACACACGCAAGCATTTGATTGAGCTTTTAGCAAATTGAATGCAATTTTTGATACGGAAATAAGTTAGCTATTTGATACAGAATTTCGTCAAAACTTGTACGAAAAATTATCACGCATCGTATATGCATCGATATGCATCGATATGATATAATTAATCATACTGATATTATTTTTCAGGGATTACTAATAAAGCAATTCACCACTATCGCATCAAATCAACAATACACGGCATTCGCTGTAAAGAAAAATGATGTAAAACCAATAACGATAACTAACAACAATAAAACTGATATTTTAATAGAATACGAGGATATTAATGAACAGTCACTGTTTTCCGCTAAACCTGTGTATGTTGATGACGATACCGATAAGAAATTCGAGGAAATACTACATTCAGCATACAGTCCTCAAAAAATAATGGACATAGATAAAACAGATGAACTTAAATCACCAAACGATCTCAGCATGGACAACTCTTACATAAGCTCCAGCAGCATGGAAGATTCAATTAAAATATATAACGTGCAAAAAGGGGAGATAGTTAAAAGTAATGTTGATAACGTATCGCCAAGATATGAGTCTACGCCTGATGGAAATGACAACATCAATATGCCTGATAAGAACATCTCTGTAGATACCGTTGATATGCTCAGTCAAAATGGAGAAGTGAGCGAAGAATCACTTGTAATTGTGGATAGTTTGGACAGCTTGAAGGAGGAAAGTTTGGACAGGGTCAGCGAGATTGACGAGATACTGTCGCAGATGCCAAAAGTGAAGGAGTTAGCGAAGAAATTCGTTAGCATGGAGAATCTGAACGAGCCCATCAAGGTATTTGCTTTTATCTTGCGGTGTTTGATAGTTGATAAGTGAAGTGACTCATTTAAGTCAGCCATTCGGCAAACGGTGTTTGGCCGGCTTTCTAAAATAACCTAACACATGAAATGACTTGCCAATCGATTTTAGGATCCAATCTTAACTTTTAAAAAGGGGGACAGCCGGGTGATTTTATATTCCGATTTAAGAAAACAAACCTTTTTTTTTCTCCACAGACCTCCTACACTCCAATCAAAAAATTCAAGAGCAAAGACAACATCTTCAATTCAGACACGAAGACAGACAAATCCAAACTCGTCTACATGCACAGCCTTACAGCCAGGAGTATATCCAAAGAGTTCAGAGAGGAACTAAAACTGTCTATGGCCACACCGCTGACTGTACCAGGGGGGTCCAAGGAAATACCCGAAGGAGAAGAGGTCACCAAGGAGTCCAGCAGACCAGGCAGTCCAGTGCCAGAGCCTGGGACGTTAAAAACCAAGCTAGCGTTCTTCGAAGGTTTAAAATCAAAGTTTAGTAATAACAGTAAATAGAATTTCCATGTCTGAGTTTGTTCAATTATTTTTAATACTGAAACTGACCTATGGTTCTAAGCCTTGCAAAGAGCAACGCGATACGATGCAAGTCGCTTGTCGAAAACAACACCTGTGAATTTTTTTATAGTTTTATCAAATTAAACAGACTTCTATTTTATTTGCAGTGTAAAATTAAATTACCTAGCTATTCGTAAGTTGGACAGTGCCATTTCTGATAACTGATAATCCAGTTATGGTTATTGCATTTCGCGTATCGTGTCGCTCTTTTGAAAGACTATTCCCAAAGTATTTTTAAAAACGAATCAACAATTTTTATTTTATATGTGACGTGTGTAGTCTTCGCATGACTTTCTGTACATTGCGTTCCAAGTATTTGTAGTGTGACTACAACTTGTTTAATTTAATTTGTAAACAGGTAATGTAGTTTTAGCGCTATTTAATAAACAAGACCAAGAGTCGAATTAATGTTTAGTTAGAAAATTAATGGTCTATTTAGAAAAGTGAAATAAGCGAGCCCTTAGAGAACTTGGCGTACACACTGCCGTGCACGTTACAATACAACCAAGCACGCTTAAGACAGTTGACGACATTTGTTTTTAATCCGTTTACTCGATGTTTATTGTGTTAGAAAAAGGGTCAAGTTACTTTTCTAATCAGACTTTTTAGATATTTTGAGAAATCTGATTACCGATTTAAATTAAATATTTCTTCTAGTTACTAATTCTAGTGCATAAATATTATTTTATTTCTATGGGGAGGTCACATTTAGATATTTGAAGTGTCAATGTAAAAAATAGGTAAAGGTGTAAATATATGGTGCCATTTTGTAATCTTTATACAGGGATAGTCAGAAATAGTATACAGCGTGTTCTATCAGTTTACACGTAAATAAGCAAAGGCTTTCCTGCGAAAATCAGAAATTCTGAATACCTAAAACGCAGTAACGGACAGACAGCGTTTACAAAGTAAAATTTGATATGTAAAGGAGGTTCGGAATCAATGAAATGTATGTTGTTATAAGTTACAGTTTAGGATTTGACCTAGTTTAGTCAAAATTTGACCTTATTATATGGTTAACAAGCATCTGTTTACTATATCTGATTATCCTAATATGTATATTTAATTAGCTAATGCCAAAGTTGTAAATAAATTACTGGGTAATTCTCTAGTGGTTGTGTCCATAATAATTTAGTTGTAGTTGTAATATGTCTACAGTCATATGTAGAATTGTGCAATAAGGTCCAAATATTTTTACTGTAACTAAAACTTAAACATGATTTAAAAAAGATCGCAGAATCGATTTGTAAAATCAAATTCTTGTTACTTTAAACCACTGTCGTGTAATCATGGATTATTTCTCAAATATATAGAACTAGATACCAATAAAATACACACATAAGGGTGTAAGATGTACTGAAAATTAAAATATATTATTTATACAATATTAAATTTGTTTTATTCTTAAAAATACACCACATAATTCTAATTTAATTAGAAAATGTCAAAAACAAAGCATGCTTATTATTATAAAGATCACTAAGTGTAAATCACCATCATTTTAAAGTATGTCCCACAACTGTTTCAGTAATGACGTAAATAATAACTTGGCGTTTTTTACCTGCACAAGATCAAAGAGAATTTCTATCACTTTGATTTTGGTTACTTCGATGTATGTTTCTAAACACTGTAACCTATTTTTTGCATATCAATAATATTTAAAGTTACTAAATAAAATTGTACAAAGCCCTGAGCAAAATATAAAAATATTATTTAATTTTAATAATATTAATTGAAGATTATGCAAACTTTAAGTTACATAAAATCTCGATCCCAGTCAGTTCTAGTACAGTGAGACACTCGTTCAGGCACACAGTTACATTGCACAGCAGTAATTGTGGCTAAATGGCAATAATTTTGTATAACCTGAGCTGTGGCCTATCGTACGTAGAAAAGCCAGCTAAATAACGAACGAAACACACACCTCAATAAAATATACCCAAGGTCTTGTGAAATGGGATCTTGGCCAACTCCTCTGCATATTTCCTCCTGTAGCACCATAGATAATAGTCGATCAGGCTCGAGTTGGGAACTTCTGCGGTCTTCTTCTCTTTACTGAGCCTCTCTTCTATTCTCTTCTTCAGCAGCTCGACGGCATGGATTGAACAGCCGCGGATTTCTATTTCCTCTTCCGAGCCGCTTGGCAGCAAGACGTCTGAAATGGAATATAATGTTATGCGAGTTGATTTTTAAGTGGGTCCCGAGTTCCGGCATGTGGACGGCAGTCGTATAATATCTCGTATATATACCAGCTATCATCAGCCGAAATACATCCACTGTTGAACATACGCCATATATTTATACATATATAAAGGTTGTCTGGAGGAAATCGCTTAAAGCGATAAGACCGCCTACATTGTACTATTTGTAACTTCTATAACGTGTAACTGTATGTAGCGAAGCGCTACTAAACTTGATAAATAAAACATAATATCATCAAAACACTATTTAATTAACAAATAAGTTCAGTAAATTAAAATATAAATTGAAGGTATGTGAATAAATAAATCACATACAAAAAACTACAAGATCGTAATTTGTGGCATTTCAGTTCAACAACTCATGATATTACCATCCAACATTGTCGGTAATGCTTACCTACAGCTTACCTCGCATTATTAGATTTCAATGAAATCATTTAATAGTAGAATTGAGCAAATTATAGCATTAAACTATTCTCGCTCGTATCTCCTAAACTACCGTTCCGTTTGGAACGAAATTTGGTAGGCATGCTTTTCATATAGCTACCTTTCACCTGATAAACATATATTTTGATTTTGGAAACATTTTGTAGTTTCATTATTTTTAATTATAAAAGCGAGTACATTCCTATTTTCATATGACAGCTGAGAGACGTCACGAAGCCAATCGATAAAGATCGGCATTCGCTGTCTCTGTCTTTTACTCCCATCAGACAAGGAGGTCGGCAGTCGACATCGACCTAGGGAATAAATCTTTTTACGATGAAAACGACAGCGCGACAGTCTGGATTGGAGTTTCGCGCGATACGCCCGTATCATTTTAGTTCCCGGCTTACTTTCGGGACATGGCTTGAGTATTTCGGCTAGCAAACTCCACCGACTCATTCCGTCAGAACGATGCCCTTCAGGCGTCTGACGATTTATACATTTGCCATGTAATTTCATAACTTAAAGTATAAGTAGTTTATTTTTAATGGAGCGTCCATCTTGAATCGCAACCACGTGAAGGAAGAAGATGTCCGACCACATGTTCCCGACGAGAGACGTTTGAAGTTCCAAAAGAGAGGTCTGCCATCAACAGCGCGATCGGACAGCAGACGAAAGGTTCCCGGCACAGATTGTGTACCCGATCGCCATGCGGTGATCTCCGTCACGTTTTTGTCTCCACGAGATGCTGAGGACGTCCATCATTCTGCGGTTGTGAACCAACAGATTCCATAGCGGAATCGTATCATCGAGCGTGTGATAAAAATCAACGAATATCAAAACAGCGAACTTTATTGTGTGACTAATAACTACCCCCGCGCTAAATTTAATCACGGTATTTGTGTATGGACGATGTTAATTTTACGTTAGGTAGAATCATCATGAAATCCGGTACCGGTGAGTTTTCTTATTTATAATTAACTTATTCTCTGGCCATAATCATAAAGTGCACTCTTCATTGTAAAATTAGATTTACAGATGTTTTATATTATTTTTTAATTATAGCCTCTCGAGGCAGTTAAAACCCCACAACAATATTTGTTTCATTCATCCCTTCATAGGATCCGACTGGACACCACGTGTTATGTTAACGAACGGTCCTTGAACCAGAAGCCTGATGCTGGACCGGCTGATAACTATCCAATATAATTTATTACCTTACTTTTCATATTACTTACTTCAATTTTACTTAAAATCTCAAATCAATCACAACAATGGCGCCCGAACATATAATATAACACGTGTGTCATCATACTTTTATTAATATTTCACAATTTAAACTTATTTAAAATCAGTAATTTTTATTCCACGGAAACTCTGAGGAGGAGAATGAAACTTATATAAAACCATGTTAAATATGCTTTTCTATTGAATGTAAACTATTATGTGCAACTGAAATTTATTTGTAAGGGGTTATGCTGTTATTGTTATTATTGTTTTCGTTGAGAGTCCACAGCTCCAAAATTTTCCAAATTTTCCCATGGCATAAAAACATTATTCGGTCAATATGACCATTGCATACCGATTGCATTTCGCACGGTTGCATTTCATTTCTTCATTAATACCTGTTAGGTCAGGACAATGAAAACATTCATAATATTATGAATTTAAACATGCAATTGCATTTAGTACAACTGCATTCATTCTTCATTAATACCTGTTAGGTCAGGATATAAGGATATTATGAGTTGAAACAAATGACAATCATTTAACTTCATATTTGATGGAGAATCAAATATGTATTGGAAATTTTACTTCAAATTAAAAATAAAGTATATTTTTTTTTGAAATTTTTTTTATACCAAAGTTTTAAATTACTTTATGGTTCTAGTAACTAGACAACCTAGTGAATTAGGAACACCAATTGGGAAGTTTCTAACCCACATACTTTTTTCATTAAAATAAAAACTGAATATTTTTAGTATAGCCGGAGAGGCATACAAATTTTTTAACATTGTATCAGAACTACAATACTACTTTGAAATAGACCAGATATGGTAGTGAAGTCTGATTCAAATGTTATATAGGTATTATATTATATACAAATATGTGTATAATATATATTTAGTAAATATTTTTAAATATTTTTTAAATTTTAAATCCAAACTCCAGTAGCAAGTGGGACAGTAAAATGATAACGAGTCTCCTAATATTAAGGTAGGACACTCTAACATCTGCACTGTCACCGTAGGTCTCAAAGAGTATTCAAATGGATAAATTTTTTGGTTCTATTTAGACCAATTTTAGCCTACAGATGTCAGACTATTCTAATAGATAGACTAGTAGTGCGGTATGTGTATTCTTCTTAGATACATTTTCTTTTTATATTTTTTCTTAATTGCGGTGCTTATAAACACATGCAAAATAGGTTACATTAAGGCATGTCATTTGTTAATATTTTTCTTAAAACTCAATATAAGAGTTATTTCTAGTTGATAAGAGGATTCTAGTAAGTTAGTATAACCATAGGTTAGTAAGTTTCATAGTTAGTATGACCTACTAGAGGTTCACTTGTTTTTTCATTTTGCATAATTAAATAGTAAGAATGATAGGATAAGTATAGGTTATAAAAATGTTATTAGACAACATTTTAAAACAAATAACAATATTTTTAAATTTATAAACATGAACTTATTCAACATCATTGAAAGGATAGTACGGATAGCTAGCAAAACAGTTGGATTTATTAGATGAGAGATAATGAAGGTGATTGAATAAATGAGAAGTATGTAACATATCTATAAGTATATGTATATATATATAGTGATGAATGAATACGAGTAAGTTAGAAAGATGTATGTATGAAGATGGCGTGTATGTGTGTTTGAGTAAAGAAAGATTTCAAGGAAAGAAAAAGTCATGATTATATTTTAGGCAAGTTTATTTTTTTAATTTTTTAGTAAGGTTTATTTTTTATTTAAGGCATAAGCAAGAGCTTTGTCAGTTGCTGTTGATAGAATGTGTAAAGTAGATTTTACCTAAAATTTTTTGTTTTGATTTGCAATTATTATATTGATTGGAGGGGCTGCTAAACGCTGACTGTGTCACGCGTTTTCCTCTGACAAAGGGGGTATTGTAGCGAAGCGCTACTAAACTTGATAAATAAAACATAATATCATCAAAACACTATTTAATTAACAAATAAGTTCAGTAAATTAAAATATAAATTGAAGGTATGTGAATAAATAAATCACATACAAAAAACTACAAGATCGTAATTTGTGGCATTTCAGTTCAACAACTCATGATATTACCATCCAACATTGTCGGTAATGCTTACCTACAGCTTACCTCGCATTATTAGATTTCAATGAAATCATTTAATAGTAGAATTGAGCAAATTATAGCATTAAACTATTCTCGCTCGTATCTCCTAAACTACCGTTCCGTTTGGAACGAAATTTGGTAGGCATGCTTTTCATATAGCTACCTTTCACCTGATAAACATATATTTTGATTTTGGAAACATTTTGTAGTTTCATTATTTTTAATTATAAAAGCGAGTACATTCCTATTTTCATATGACAGCTGAGAGACGTCACGAAGCCAATCGATAAAGATCGGCATTCGCTGTCTCTGTCTTTTACTCCCATCAGACAAGGAGGTCGGCAGTCGACATCGACCTAGGGAATAAATCTTTTTACGATGAAAACGACAGCGCGACAGTCTGGATTGGAGTTTCGCGCGATACGCCCGTATCATTTTAGTTCCCGGCTTACTTTCGGGACATGGCTTGAGTATTTCGGCTAGCAAACTCCACCGACTCATTCCGTCAGAACGATGCCCTTCAGGCGTCTGACGATTTATACATTTGCCATGTAATTTCATAACTTAAAGTATAAGTAGTTTATTTTTAATGGAGCGTCCATCTTGAATCGCAACCACGTGAAGGAAGAAGATGTCCGACCACATGTTCCCGACGAGAGACGTTTGAAGTTCCAAAAGAGAGGTCTGCCATCAACAGCGCGATCGGACAGCAGACGAAAGGTTCCCGGCACAGATTGTGTACCCGATCGCCATGCGGTGATCTCCGTCACGTTTTTGTCTCCACGAGATGCTGAGGACGTCCATCATTCTGCGGTTGTGAACCAACAGATTCCATAGCGGAATCGTATCATCGAGCGTGTGATAAAAATCAACGAATATCAAAACAGCGAACTTTATTGTGTGACTAATAACTACCCCCGCGCTAAATTTAATCACGGTATTTGTGTATGGACGATGTTAATTTTACGTTAGGTAGAATCATCATGAAATCCGGTACCGGTGAGTTTTCTTATTTATAATTAACTTATTCTCTGGCCATAATCATAAAGTGCACTCTTCATTGTAAAATTAGATTTACAGATGTTTTATATTATTTTTTAATTATAGCCTCTCGAGGCAGTTAAAACCCCACAACAATATTTGTTTCATTCATCCCTTCATAGGATCCGACTGGACACCACGTGTTATGTTAACGAACGGTCCTTGAACCAGAAGCCTGATGCTGGACCGGCTGATAACTATCCAATATAATTTATTACCTTACTTTTCATATTACTTACTTCAATTTTACTTAAAATCTCAAATCTATCACAACATGTATTTGTTTGTGCAATAAAGTGTATTGTATTGTACGCCTCCCCAGTAGATGCCACTGTTGGTGGGCTCCACGTTTGGTGTGATCTTAATATTTAATATACACAGAAGAATGCTACGTCCCTGGTGCAATCCCTTAGACCGGGTCCACATCTGTAGCATTTTGGTGTACCGTTGCGTGGCACCGACTTGTATCATGATATCTAGTTTGGATGCAAATATCGCTCATCATTTGCGTCCAAACTAACGATCATGATACACGTCGGTGCCACGCGACGGTAATACGCTAGTGGTTAGGATGCTGTTAGCGCTGCCCCGCACGCGGCACATCATAATGGCGTGAATCCAACCACAAGCGCCGCGAACATACCTTGCACTACAGTAACGTGGCAGCCCCAACAGAATCCTAAGCCCATTATTTAATTGAAACTTCTGACTTTAAAAAAATGTGAAAAAATTACTTACCTTTCTTTAACTTGTCCATCAACCCATCGCTATAACTCAGAGCACCAAAATATACTAAAACTTGAGGTATCCTATAATCAGCAAACATAGTTATTTTGTCTATATCCTTGAATTCACCCCAGCCAGTGCCTCCGAAGAAATTCCACAGGTCCGCTACCAGAATCTGTGACCTTTTGTACAACGAAACTGCTTTGTTTTTGTATACAGTCTCATCTCTGAAGCATGGAAAGTTGTCAACGATGATTTGGAGCAGCTTTGAAGCGGATTTGTCAGCTTCTTTCAAGCACGTGATAAATGTGCCATTGTATTTCTCGATTAGTATTTGGCCGACTTCGTGCAGGACAGCGATTCTTTGGTCCAACAGTGGTATTTGGGCTTCGCTGTCGCCTCTCATGATATGGCGGACTTGCTCCTCAGTTATCTTTGAGTAGTAATCTGGGTTTGTAATGTCGTGGCCCTCCTGGGATACAGAGAAATAAAATAATTAACATAGATATCAGGTATAAATGTATATAAACCGGTAATAACAATAAAATCATTTATTCATCTCTTCAAAAAATATATTTACAATAACTCTGCCAAACTATAGTTTGTTGGCAGAAATTGCTCTCCTACACAAATATATACATCTATGGCAGAGAATGCTAAATATCACTACGCAATAGAAATGGTATTTGACTGCTCCGTTGCCGGTCTCTCATACTAATTCGACTCGACCGCCAGCCTGAGGTGGTGGGTTTGATTCCCACTGGGACCGAAAACTTTCAATTCAAATATACTCTATTTCAAAATAAATATACAAATTTTAGAGTACCTACGATGTACAAACAGACGATCTTTAACAGAGATTTCTTCCAGACAAACTTAGTATAGAGGAAATAATTTAATTAAAAAATAGGCAGGCACACTGTACAGTTCAAAGATTAAATATGTATACATAAATATACACACGCATTCAAACACACATATAGAATAGATAACATAAATAACACTAAAGACCAAAGTTGACTAGAATAAAATCCTAGTTTAGGATTAGACAAGTAAAATTTGGGTTTTAAAATTCAATAAATTTGGAAAATTGTGGAAACAGAATATTGGGCTAGCCGTAAGACGTAACATAGACCAAAAAGTATTCTATTATTTTCAATTAAAATAGTATGTTTTACATTTGTAATCCCAAACTAGGATTCTATGACATTGAATAATAGGTAAGAGGGAAACTAAAAACTATTTAATAGTATACCTAATTGTTTTCAGTCTATGTGTAGGAAAATATTTGATTTTCATACATTTCCAAAATGTTCCCATCATTGCGGGGCACTTTTATATATGTAATTAATTGAACACGCATATTTATTTGTTAAATATACACATATAATATATTTAACAGGCAACATGTTTTAATTATTATTAGTTAGTAATTTAATTCGAGGGTCACTAAGTAAGACATATTTTCATGCCTACTAACTAAATAAATACAGTTCTAAATCCCAAAACTTACCTTCACAGCCCTCGCCAGGGCTGCCTCCAAAGCATAGTACCCAGTATGTCCATCGACCGTCCACTTCGGCGCATCAGTGTACGACCAGAAGCAGAAATTCAATGCGTCTGCCACAAATATCCAGTCGACTGCCCGAGGGTCATCCTTGGGGAGGTAGGCGATGTTTGCGCCCGTGTCTGGTATCTTCAGCTTTTCTGATAGAGATGATAGCATCTGGATGGGAAGAAAAATTTTTTTTTTATCTGTGCAGTTTCCGTCAAGTACCTATATCTTCGTTGTTTCTAAAATACCTCCTAGGTATGTGGTCAAATGGTTGGTTTTTTAAAACAATTTTATAGCTGATTGATAATGCATATCTAATGATATTTATAATTATTTTATATTGTATGTTTGACAATGCCATCTACCGCAGCTTAATGTTTATAACGTAGAAACTGGTCGCTCATTGCCATGTATTCATAATGGTCGCGTTAACGCCAGCCATGCATAAATGTGAAACAAAATGTAAACAAAACAATGTCGATTCAGCCTAGAGTTCTCAATGTCCCAAAAGGTTGAAATAAATGAGATTGAGTAAAGCTTTGAAAAAGAAAAACGGCTACAAAATGGTGTCAAAAAACATCAGTGGAGATATTTTAGAAACAAAGACTTATTGTTTAAAAAAATTTTTTAATTTAAAACCATAACCTAATCTAATCTAATGTTTAACAACAACAAAAAATATTTAATAACAATCAGAAAATATTTTACACCACTTTGTTATACATACTTTTTATTGGGCAAGCGTGTAGAAACGACACATGGTGTTGCAGTAACAGTTCAAAAAGACCTAGGCCTGTTCTAGGGCTAATTACATTTAGGGGTACAGTGGATTGAAATCCTTGGGACCACACTGTACCCCCACAACGGTAGAGCGGGTGAAACGCCGGAGTGGTTTTAGTGGGTATGCCCTCCATACAGTACGAGAGCATACTGTGCTTGGAGGGAAAGTCCCACATAACCCCCAATGGCTTCCCTGGCCGGGGGTATGAGGTAACTCATTTCCACTCCGGCAAAAAAAGGGCTAGTTACATACTTTAAGATATATACATATACATAGCTTACAAGTATAAAGACAGGGAGTAACAGGGAGTAAGCACCGAGCTACTGCATTGACCCTCAGACCTTAACGTAGTAGTCAGTAGCAAATTATAAAACAGGTAGTTAATTATTTTGGGTACATAAAGATATTATCAATGCTAATACAGTAGTAGGAGTAAAACAATTAAATACAGTTTTTTTTTTAAGAAATTAGAGTTTCATTTCCATATCTCTGAAATGACTTTTTCCTGAATTTTCCCTAATATTTAAAGATACTTTGTTTTGACAATTAATTACATAATTACATGACAAGTTGACAAACATAATGAATATATGTAACAATTTTCGACACTTAGGAAGCTTTCTCTCTCTTGGGTGTTTTAATCATGTGGCCTGGCAACGCAATTTTGCTGAGTTGGCAGCTAACAAACAACACAACATTGAATTACATGTTGTGACCTGTTACCAACAATATGTATACATGTCTTGTGTAAAAGTTGTGCAACACCCTCTGAGTCATAACAAGTCCCGACAGTAAACTAGTCCGATAAACGATAACCTTCGCAGATAACAGGATACAAAATTTCTCCAAAAAAATTCGATATTTTGCCATTACTAAGTCCAAAGATCTAAACTACTGAAGGTTGTTAATAAAAACTAAAAAATTTACCGATTTCGTGATGATGTTACCATGGCATTCGCCTTCGGGATCAGATGATGTAATAGATATTGCAATGATATGCAATACAGTTATGTTGTTTTTGTAAACATCCCTTCAATTAAATCATCATCTACACTTCTACACTAATATTATAAAGAGAAAAGATTTGTATGTTTTTAACGAATAAACGCAAAAACTACTAAACCGATTTCAAAAATTCTTTGACCATTAGAATGCTACATAGGAAGTATAATAGGAAGTAAAATTATTATTTGATAAAGTAATAAATAATAATTTAATTAATTGATAAAGTAATAAATTTTATTACTATAAAAAACTTCAATAATAAAAAGTGTAAATAAATTAGCCATAAAATGTCTTTCATCGCATGCGCTGCGGAAACTATTGATGATAGACAAAAAAAGGTTCTCAATATTAAAGAACATATCAATATCTACAAACAACTTCGCGATACCATGTCCAACTATTGAAGTTATGTCACTATAACTACTTTTTACATGCAGACTAAAATCAGACCATGTTATCCACACCTTGTTCAAATAAATCATTTCGAATTCAAAACTGTTTCAATACCTGTAGATTACTTTTTGAATTATTCAAATCGGACATTCCTTTCAAAAGATTCTACACGAATCCCACAAATACATTTATTATAAATGCGAAAGTTTGCAATGGTTTTGTATATCCTGAGCTGTGACCCACCATCTCAAGAATCAAAGGTGTAAGTTAAAACTACAATTGATAAGGAAAAATATAACTTACCTCCTGGCAAAGCTTCTCAATTCCCTGTTCATGTATTTTGACGTACTGTGCATTTTTCACAATGAACTCTCCAGATTCTGCCGGCGGCAGTACTCCTTGACGAACCATTTTCTTTTTACTTTATCTAACTCAGATGCTCAGGGAAATACTGCTCTTATCAAGTTCTCCTAACTCACTGAAACATAATGAGAAAAAAATATCGCACGCTTAATAATAAAGTGAAATAACTCAAAAACAGAAACTTTTGGGTATTCGCTGTTAAAGTTTTGACTGGTTGCCGCGTGGCCAATATTTAAACTTTCGCGTGAGATTGGAGCCTATTTATTGGTTTGGTTAGTCTTATATTATAGTCAAATGTACAATGAATAATGTCATGTAAAAGGCTTGCAAAAAAAGTAACAATATATTAAAATAATTAACGTTTTAAAAAAAACCTTTTAACTTATTTCAGTTTATGATGAAAATCAATATTGATTTGAAAAAAATACTGCGAATTAAAACCTATTAATTCGGTTATTATTAAAATGAAATAGTACCCCACTACATATTTTAGGATTTATTTCACTTTATTTTTAAAATGTATTTTATAAACCAGTTAAAGTTTTCTTAAAAACTGCTTTTTTGTCACAAAAACTATAAACAATTATAAAACAAGAACTCCAAAATATTGAACTGCAGCTTAAATCTGCAATCAGTCTCAAAATTATAAATAAACAGCCATCAGAAGTGGTTTTGTAGAACCAAATTTAAATTGTAAGTTTAAAACATTTTTTTAAACTTATTGTATGCGCGTCTTGTGGTAAATTTGAATGAGTCGCCCTTTGTATCCTTCAATACTTTTATGTAATTCCAGTTAAATTTTTAACCAACTTCGTTTGTACAAAATTAACTTTTGTGTTCCATTCTTCCTGCAATCGTTTCAAAAGAATAAAACTATCGAATAAAAATAAAATAAAAATAAATATTTCAGACATTCACACCAGTTATCCAGTCCCAAACTAGGCAGAGCCTGTGGTATGGTTACTAGATAAGGGATATACATACTTAAATAAATATATAAACATCCAAGACTTGGGTACAAACATTCATATTCATCATACGAACATTTGCCTCTAGCGAGACTCGAACCCGCAACCTCCTCAACAACCTCGAATATTAGCATAAGTTGGTAAATTGACGGGAGGCTTACATTTCTTAAAGTTTTTAACAGTAAAATTTTTTCATCAGGGCTATTTCATGCGTCCAGACTTTTTTTAAACTGTTCAATTTAACTGTGAACACTGTCTGCCTACGAGTATGTCTCCTCTAACTTTCGGAATAGAAAATTATGATCAATTGGTCCTCCTAAAATTCTTTATAATTTCAACACACGTCCCTATTTCAATTGCTCCCTACGTTTAGCATCAGCCTTAGTCCAAAATAGCAACGTGTTGATAAGCTGCGCCATTTTTTGTATTAATCTTTAATAGTTCGGTAAAAGTCATATTGTAGCTATTGAGTTTTAATGTATAGTTAAATGCTAAAGAATTCCTCGCTCGTGGACACTGCAATACAGAATATTATAATACGTATAACAGCTATATTTTTTCTTTGTTACCATTTTTACCGTATATTTCTTTCGTTTATTGGATTCTTTTTGAAATAGAGTTAATAGGTATACTTTTAATGTATTGAACTAGGCTCTGGTCTGTTCTTTTGGTTTTTGTGTTTTAGACATCCACTGCTTAGGCCTGCCTTTATAAATGCTCTTTGCACAAATCCCCTAAACGCTAAAACTGTTTAAAATATTCATCTACCATGAGTGATAATTTTTTTCAGTGCATTTTTTTCTATACAGGCTTAAGTCAGCGATATTACATGCTTTTTATATATATGACTGACATCGATTACGCAAACGTTTAGCTTTATTCTGTTTCCAGTTTGCAGTATCACGTGTGCGTTTGCGGCTTCTTTATTGAGTAGTACTTTGCTTGAATCGTCATAGACAGGTGAACGATCATTGGGTGCAGAACTTGACAATAAGGATTCGGACGATGATGGTATTATATAGGGTTCGCTTTTTCTTATTGTTGTCTTTGTGTATAATGTAGGATCACTAACGCTTAAATCTATATCACTTTAATTGTTATAAGATGAAGGAATAGCGTCAAATCGTCCCGCGTTTCATGATGCATGTAGACGGTTTGTAAAATGTGTTTAGTAAGTATGCAGGTAAGTGTAATAAATGATAATAGTAAAAAGTAGAAGCGGTGCGACAGTGTGTATATCTGTGGGTGTATTTGTTTATTATGTGAAGGGGTGTGCGCATGTTATGTGTTGTGCGGTTGAGTGTGTAAGAGTGACTGGTGCGCGTGTGTATTTAAAAATAACTAAATATTATGTAGCATTTTTTTTATTGTAGGTATATATTCACCTTATTTAATTGACGAATATGTATTGGAAGGAAACTCTTAATAAAGCATTAGTCTCGTCTTTATGTATGTCTGTTGGATTTGTTGTATTCTATTTGGTTTCCGAACTGAATTGTGAAGACAATCCAAACTCGTCATCACTAGGAGGATTTTTATTAGTTTTATTTGCAATCTTATTGGAGTCAGAGTCTGACTCTGAGGTTGAGTCACTCGACCATTAATCAATCAAAATAAGGCTGCGAAAGTATTTTTCATAGTAAAACGAAATAACTCTAATCTTAATTTTGTATTACAATGACATAATAACTATAAATAGAAATAATTTCAAATGTTTTTTTCAATTTCATGCCCCTCTTAAAACTAAATTGAATCAAGTTTTATTTTTTTCATGAATTCGGACAAAAATTAAAACTAAACTGAAATATATCGGATTAGTTCGCTTTTTGGATTAAATTAATTTCTAAAAAGGTGAAATAATTCGAGATAACTCACTTTATGACTAAACAGAAATATAAATTCCGTACATGACATTGATAATAAACTGTTTTTTTAAGAGTTACTCCGCCGCCGGTCTAACGAAACCGCGTCCTGTTCACATCGATGTCGGCTCATCTCTGACAGACGTCACTTTAGCATGAAACGCATGTGCGCCCGAGTTAATATTAAAGAGACGGGTGATGCGTTTAGTCTGTCATTTTGCTCCGATCTGCGCGGCGATTGAACTGTATCGATTCTTGACGCTTAGATAATTCGTTTTATGATGAAAAGTCAAAATCTCAGATTTTTGAGTTATTCCAGTTTATTATTAAGCGTGCGATATGTAAATGTTATTAATAGATCATACATCAGCTTGTTTTGTTGAACAATATTGTCAGAATAACCTTGGCTAACAAAACACATGTTATATTGGAAACACAATACAATAAGTATCATCAATTAGAGATGGGAACCTCATGAGTGAGTGATAAAAATGAGCTAGTTCACCTCTACCAAACCTTTAGCTAATCTAATCCGACAGCTCAGTCACTTAGACATGATACGAAATATTATAAAAATGCATTTACATAAACATAACTTTATTCATTTAAAGTGATACATTATTTATAAAGCTCTGACTCCCAAACTACGTAAACTATATTTCAGGAGTCAGTGTCTTCCCTATAACTAGAAGTTAAAATAATATTGACATAAAGTAGAACACAAAATTACAATTTCGTATAAATAACAAAAACATATATTTTTAAGCTTAATACAAACATATAAACAGAAAAAAGGGTTCGTGCGTGTGTGTGGGGGGGGGGGGGGGGGCGAGGGGGGGGGGGTAAGAGGTACCATTTAAGATATAAAAATAAATTACTTATATTTATAACTCAGTAATAAAAAAAATTATGTAACCAAATATTGTATGTGCATGTCATTTGATCTAATGCAAATATTTATTTGCTGTATGTATGTCGAATTTAACACTGGCCCATATCTTATCTGCATAATCTATCTTATGTGTTCAAAGTGGACAAACTGCAATATCTTGCCCCTACCTACTAGTCTCTCAGCATGCTGCATAACCCAAAGGTTGACAGGTAGAGAATGCCTTGGGCATTAAGTTCGCCTGTTGTGCAACTGGGTACAATAAACCTTAAATAAACAAGTATTCTGTTTTCGTTATTCTCACTCATCCATCAAAGAATGCATATAACTACACTTACATATAATCTTTCAATGTATCACCCAATATCAACAAGTTAACTAATTAAGCTGAAATGAGTGACATACATCTTTAGTTGAAAAAGATACATATAATTTTTCCTTTTAAGTGACATATTTTGTCCATGCCTAGTACATATATACATATTTTAGTCACAGATTAGACAGTATAATGTGGTATCTGCGTGCTGAATACATGATAAGATAGCATAGGTGCGTTTATGGCGTCTGCTTTAACGAAAGTGCCGAAAAAGTAATACAAATATACAGGGTTACAGGAAAAGTCGTGCTAGATCCCTTAAGGGTGTGGAGCACCCATCATTTCTGACTTATTTCACTATGAAACACCCTACCCTAAACTTAACCCTTTTCGAGATATTCGACTTTTAATTTTTTTATTGAAAATTGCTGATTTTTAGGCTACTACATTTATTTTTGTTTATTTTGTGTATCTTATTATTATTATTATTGCATTTTTACATGTGTAGTAAGATGCTTTAGGACGTCAATCATTAAAATAGTGCACAAGTTATTTGAATAGACCGTAGTAGACAAGTGAAAGAAAAGAAATAAAAAACATATTAGAAAGTTTATTTTTCTCTAAGGGATATCTAAAAAAAATATTATGGTAATTGTTCGGCAGATGTTTTTTAAAATATCTACGGTTCATCAGCTATCTAACGAGGTGTAACAATCTAGGGTTTGTATTACATTTCGTGGAAAAAAAGTAGTTGGGACGCTCCAGGTAGCAGTTCTAACGGTCCCACGCCTATTGTCCTTCAAGTTAAGACGCACCGTGCGAGCGAGACAAGTGACGATTTATGTAGGTACGAATGAAAGAAAAAATGTGTAGACACCGGCTAGGACTGGGAATACAACCGGAAACATTGTTTTGGTTGTCAGTCTGCTTTTGAGCGGATCCGACTACTTCCACTAATATTGTTGCCCGTGATCTGGGGCTTTCGCAATGGAGAGTGTGGTTTACAGTGCATACTGCTGGCCTATACCCGTACCATTACACGCCAGTACACGTTATTGAAGAAGGGGACCCCGCGAGAAGATTGGACTTTTGCAGATTTATGCTAAATGCTGATGTAGAAGACCCAGATTTTTTAAGAAATATCTTGTGGACGGATGAGTCCAAATTTGATAAAGATGGCATAACTAACTATCACAACGCCCATTACTGGGCCCTAAAAGAACTAAGGAATCCCAATAAGAAAAGAGTGAAGGGGTCCCAACGAAGATTCAGCGTGAATGTGTGGATGGGCATTATCTCCAATCATTTGATTGGACCTTACTTTCTCCCGGATAATCTAAACGGGGAAAGCTACGAAAATTTCCTGAGAGCAGACTTGAGTGATTTGCTGGATGATCTGCCACTCAACCTGATCAGGGACATGTGGTTCCAACACGATGGCTGCCCTGCCCATTTCAGGAGAAGTGTCAGAGACTGGCTGGACACAAATTATCCAAACAAATGGATTGGACGAGGTGGGCCATTGCCATGGCCAGCAAGAAGTCCGGACCTAACCCCCATGGATTTTCATGTGTGGGGCTGCATGAAAAGTCTCGTGTACAGCGAGCCGAATCCAGTTTCGTCTGTGGAAGACTTAAGAGAAAGGATTGTGGATGCAGCAAATAAAATGAGGACCACATTGACCACTGGCGTAGTGAAGACCGGTCTCCGTAGAAGGATGCGACAATGTATTAGAAATAGAGGCGGCCATGTTGAACATGAACTGTAGTAAAAGAAAAAGTTGTGAGAAAACCTTTAATAAATGGCATTTCATGCTTACCTATTGTTTTATTTTACTTTTTAGGGCTAAGTATACATTTTCTTCTCCACTGTCGCCTATGAAACTAAATTTTTTTGAATGCATTTGAATAAAACCCTACATTATTATACCTCGTTAGATAGCTGATGAACCGTAGATATTTTAAAAAACATCTGCCGAACAATTACCATAATATTTTTTTTAGATATCCCTTAGAGAAAAATAAACTTTCTAATATGTTTTTTATTTCTTTTCTTTCACTTGTCTACTACGGTCTATTCAAATAACTTGTGCACTATTTTAATGATTGACGTCCTAAAGCATCTTACTACACATGTAAAAATGCAATAATAATAATAATAAGATACACAAAATAAACAAAAATAAATGTAGTAGCCTAAAAATCAGCAATTTTCAATAAAAAAATTAAAAGTCGAATATCTCGAAAAGGGTTAAGTTTAGGGTAGGGTGTTTCATAGTGAAATAAGTCAGAAATGATGGGTGCTCCACACCCTTAAGGGATCTAGCACGACTTTTCCTGTAACCCTGTATAATTGCAGGTTGTTGCAACATCAGCAGCAAGTGTTGATTGGCTATGGTGTCCACTTACTATCAGGTTCTTAAATACTGACTGTAGGAAGTTTTCGATGCAGTCTTTGTAAACACACCTCATTTTAAAATGCTAATTGTTAAAATTCTATTATAACTCTCAAAGCCGTAAAGATATTCGTGTGTCCGCGACTTCGTACACACAGACCACTGAAATATGTGGCTCCCCCATCTCCCTTTTTCTCTTCGTCCCCCACCTCTCTCTCTCCACTCACCCGCCCACTCTTCTCCTTCCGTTTCCTTCCTTCCCCTGTGATGTGTGCACAAACAGACACACAGAAAAAATAAATCTTAATGTGTTCTATACTTATCCTCCATCCACAATTTCCTTTTTTGCAAATATTTTCAATGAAAATCCTAGTTTGGGATTAGAAAAGTTTATGTACATATATGTATATAAATAGGATTTATGTATTTATAAAAAAAATCCAACAGTTGCCTACCAACTGTTTATACTGAGACGTAACCAGTTTCAACACTCATTACACAGTTTTGTTACAGCCCATATAACAACAATATATAAATATTGATTGTGAAGAAAGAAGAATATAATATAGTAATAATATATGTAATACAGGTAAAAGGCAATATTGACAATATAATTACAAATACGTACAAATAATATCACTTCTTATTAGTGCGAGTGACTTCATTTGTCACTGGCCTATTAAGTTGTGTGGGACAACTTAATAGACCAATCAAAGGTACCAACATGATTTTCTGCTAAATAAAATGTAAATTATATAAATACGTAAAGTATATAAATAAAATTCCATCATGTATTATAAATGAAATAAAAGAGACAATATCAATAATGAGCTGAAAAAGTATTTAATTGGCTAATGTTGTTACTCAATGCACGAGTTTTTTAATAATAAAGATAATATTTAAATAGATATTATTATTTTATAAGTATTTCTGTAATTTTCTATATATAGATTTATAGGTTTTTATTGACATTTAAATTCATTAATATGCTTGACATTGTATTTCGTGTAATAAATTTCTATTTTGTATTTTGTGTTTATACATTAGCCAATTAAATACTTTTTCAGCTTATTATTGATATTCTCTTTTATTTCATTTACTAGCTGTGCCCGCGGCTCCGCTCGCGTGGACTACAGGATCCGCTCCCATTCCCACTTCCGCTCCCTATCCCACTTCCACTCAGGGTCCAGGTCCAGGTCCAGGTCCAGGTCCAGGTCCAGGTCCAGGTCCAGGTCCAGGTCCAGGTCCAGGTCCAGGTCCAGGTCCAGGTCCAGGTCCAGGTCCAGGTCCAGGTCCAGGTCCAGGTCCAGGTCCAGGTCCAGGTCCAGGTCCAGGTCCAGGTCCAGGTCCAGGTCCAGGTCCAGGTCCAGGTCCAGGTCCAGGTCCAGGTCCAGGTCCAGGTCCAGGTCCAGGTCCAGGTCCAGGTCCAGGTCCAGTTCCAGGTCCAGGTCCAGGTCCAGGTCCAGGTCCAGGTCCAGGCCCAGGCCCAGGCCCAGTCCCAGGCCCAGGCCCAGTTCTAGTTCCAGGACCAGATCCAGATCCTCAACTCTCCCCTCAACCCTCCCCTCAACCCTCCCCTCAACCCTCCTCTCAACACTCCTCTCAACACTCCCCTCAGCTCTCCCCTCAACCCTCCCCTCAAACCTCTTTCCCTCGTCTCTCCAAATGTAGTCTTCTTAACTAATCCATCGCAGTCCAAATTCCGACCAATATTACTTTGTTGCATACGTATACCACAAATTCATCGTAATCGGATAACTCAGCCAAAAGTTATGCGAATTTTCAAACACTCAAATTACACTGGTACCATACCCGCTCCCGCTCCCGCTCCGGTCCAGCTCCGGTTCCGCTCCCGCTCTCGCTCCCACTCCCGCTCCCCTCCCGCTCTCGCTCCCGCTTCCGCTACCGCTTTCGCTTCCGCTTCCGCTTCCGCTTCCGCTCCCGCTCTCATACCCACCCCCCCACGTCCCAGCCCGCGGCCACCCCCACGCCCACCCCCACTCCTACTCCCACTCCCACGCCCACTCCAATTCCAATTCCTACTCGCAGCTCCAAATGTAATCAAAACTCATCGCAATCTGAATAGTACGAAAATACTACTATATGCAATATATTGTGTAATAACCTTACCTACTAATGTATTTGAAAACTAAAAATGTCTATAACTTTTGATTGAGTTAGCCGATTGCGATGAAATAAAGACTAAATGTTAAGTTAAGCTAAGCCCCATGTTTTGTGAAGAGTCCATCAAAATCCGTTCAGTAGTTTTTAAGTGATGCGTGCACAAACTCACAGACAAACAGACAAAAATTTCAAAAATGATCGAAATGTGTTCTGTTGGTTATCCTTAGACCCCCAATTTTTTTTTTGCAAATATCTTCAATGTACAGTACAAGTTTACGATTTTATTTATTAGATAATAATACATGTTTCTTCCACTTTCACTTTTTGATTAGTACACATTATAATTTTATATTTTTAAATGATATTTTATATAATAATAATAATAATAAATATCTCAGACATTCACACCAATTATCCAGTCCCAAACTAGGCAGAGCCTGTGATATATAGATTTTAATGCCCTTACAGGGTTCATGTTAGTACCTGTTTATTGTTATGTAACATCTTTTATACTACATGAAACAATAAAATGAATATGAATAAGTTAGAGATGCTCACCTAAGCTTTCACAGCCTCCTTATCACCGTCCTCTTTGTTTAATTCCTCAGCCTCAGCTTTGAATTTTTCCTAAAAATAAAATAATATTATTGTTTTTTTAGGATTTTAAGTTTTTTTTACTTGATTTTTGATTTTTGTATTGGAGTGTGTACAGATCACAACCCACATAAAGCAGATTTTGGGAGAGAAAATAGGTCACAATGGTGATATAACCATAATGTTAAGTAGACTCTTACCCAATTAGGTAAAACAGTTATATACATTTATTAATTTCTCTCTGCAGACTGAGGTCTGAATAACATGGCAAATAAGTGTTTCCTTATGAGGTTGGTTTTGACCTTGAGTCACAAGCCTCAAAACCAAACAAAAAAATATTGGTTTTCAAATAGATTTTCATCAAAATAGATATATCTCATAAGAGTGACTAGCACTTAAACCAGCCAACACAACCAGTTTTTTTTTATTAAAAAGAGAATGAAAATAATCATTTTTCTAAATGAAATACATTAAAATAGTAGTCATAAATAATAAGTTGCAAATACATTACCAAGTCATAAATAACTTTGACAACCAGGGAGCAGCTCGGACACGTTGCTACCTCTTCACCTGCCAATAGCTCTTCCTATAAATTATAGAACAACATTCGAATGACTCCACTGTATCAGAAGTGGTACAATGTCGATAACTCAGAAGTTGATATTCTACAATATGGAATCTCTACAATATTTCTATTCGAGCATCAACGATAACAGGGTCTGATGATGCATATGTTGTACAAAAATGAGCCTACTCTCTACTCAACAGCAGACAATGCAGTCTAGTCCAGGCAAAGAAACAGTATGCATTATAGCATAAGAGGATTGAGATGTACAAAAGGGGGCGCTGAGGAAAACCCCAAATTTTTTTTTTTGGCTTTTCATAGTGCCCCCTTGTGTTATGATAGCCATCTCTAAAATCTGGCAACCAGGACAAGAGGCATGAAAACCCCGGATTTTGGAGCTTACAACCCAGACATATCAAGACAGTTTTTTTTTAAAGTTAGGTACTCAGTAAAATATTAACTTTTTATCTATTTTCATACAATTTTAGACTAAATATGGAAACGCCCCGGAATTATTTTCACGCCAATCACATATTTTTTCCATAGCGCCCACTTTAGTACACTCTGACCAGCAAACTTGTTCGAATAGCAAATTTGATTCTAACCTTACTTATCTGAAATCGGTCTCCGCAAGGACAAGGATAATAGTACACTTCCTCATCTTCGTCGTACTCAAAGTCTTCAATTTCTACCTCGTCGTGGAATATAGTCATTTCCCATATATTTTAAGATTTATTTTTGATATTATGCGCACATGACCATCATCACAAGCACAACACGATCAATCATTCAATCAAAATTCAATCACATATAGTTTCTGACATATTCAGTGTTGCCGGCGATAATTCAACTTTTTGTGAGTCGCGGAACCAAAAAAGGAACGAAAAATATGTCCTTGTCCTTACCCTGATCCTAATTTTTTTGGTGACCTCTCTTTATTAGATTTCTACCAATACATCACAAGAAGAGGTCGGTTATAAGGCTACTTGAGCACCAAATCTAAAAAAATCTCTCGTTTTAATTTTGAGCTCTATAAGAATTGAAGATGTAAGAAACAAAACTAGTGAACACAACAAAATTCTGTGGCGTTACCACATACTGGACAAATCGTAAACTAAGAATATTTCCATAACATTTATAAAACGGACCATGTCTGGTGGCCATTATTCTTATTTTTCGGTTTCGCAAATGTTCATCAAATCTTGATGGCATCATCAGAAATGACGTATTCATAGGTTTTGGAATAAAACGGTATCCCCATCATGACTTTTTTTTTGCAAGACAGGTATTTAAGTAATAAATACAATACAGTTCAGTCCATGTTACATATGACCATCATATATTACATCATTTCAAAATCTGTATCTTCATAGACTACATTGACGGTGAAAAGAAATACCCATGAAACATTATCCATAGACTTAACTCTGAGAACCACAGTAGGCCAAAATTTACAGTTCGACGATCGCACATGGAAACAAGCCACTCATCCTATTATTTTTGGCGTGTCCACGCTCACTCTCATCAGTAGGATCTTAAACTCTCCAAGTACTACCTACTGATGTAGATGTGACTCATCTGAGGCTAGGTCGTTTTGGAGCTCCAAAAACCCGGGAGAAGGCGTTCCAAGAGATGTGGGTTGCCAGAGCAACTGGGATTCACCCGGCGTGAAAGTCACCCACGCCGAATTCCTAGAAGAGTGTCCCGACGCCACCGATAGAGTACGCTTACTGGCGGTTTCAGTCAAGGAGTCGGGGCATTAGCTTCAGGCTCTGCCATCCCATAACCTTGGCACTATCCTAGACCACGGCTCGCTACGTATAGCCGTGTGTTTAAGGTTAGGAGCAAAAGTGTGCGAGCCCCACCGCTGCCCATGCTGTTTGAGCGTGGACAGGCTTGGTCGCTATGGCCTCGCGTGCGCTAAGAGTGCTACCTAGAGAGTTCTACCGCCACGGCACTATCAATGACATCATCCGTCGGGCTCTTGCCACCGCCTCAATCCCCTCGACCCTAGCGCCGAGCGGTGCCTTGGTCGTTGGGGCGGGCCCTGGTGTGGGACGCCACGTGTGTAGATACTTTGGCCCCATCTCATGTCCAGGGTACTGCCTCAGTTGCCGATGCAGCAGTGGCCATGGCACAGTCTTAAGCGCCACAAATACTCTAACCTGACGGCTGTCTACGAGTTCGCGGCGCTCGCTGTAGAGACCCTGGGCCCGTGGTCAGCCGACACGAAGGCGTTCGTGAAGGCTCTGTCGACCAGGCTGGTCCACGCCTCCGGAGACCTCAGGGCTGGTGCCTACCTCGCACAAAGTATGATCCTGGCAATCCAGGGAGGTAATAGCGCCAGCGTCCTAGGGACTATACCTCACCACGAGGAGTTGGACGGCGTACACCTATTGTAAATAATTGTTTTTCTTATAATTACTGTATTTAATTTATTAAAATGCCTTTTCATACCCATGAAATTATATTGATGCAACAATTACAAATCTTACCCAAAAATGCGTGTCTTGAAATAAATCACGATAGGCTAGGCTGTATGCATTGGAGTACTGTCGTAGATTACTCGATTGACGAAAGATTACCGTCAAAAATTATCGATTGATGGGCTTAACCTCAAAATTTTGTTTGTTTATTCGGTTAGCTGAGAGTTATTTTTCAAAATTATAATATATCGGTTCTTCAGAAACCGTATCAGTAATCAACATTAACATGCCTCTGGATGTACAAGGTACTTTCGTGTCACAAAAGATCAATAAAATTAGATGGATACCAGAAGAATACGTTGAAACAAAGTGCTTTATTACCGGGAGTTGGGACGACGAAGCTAATTCTATAAAAGTTTGGTCGTTTGAGAGTCCTAACGAGGACGACGAGGGCCAATATCCTCGTGCACTTTCTGAATATCATGTAGACGGCGATGTTACTCAGATAAAATTTATAGATAAAAGTAAAATAGTGGTGTCAATCTCTAATGGGGATGTGAAGTTACTCGAACTTAGCGTATACGAAAGAGATACACCGTTGAAGGAAATCTACACTTGGAAGAAACTACACAACTTTAGGTAAGTTTTAAAAATGTATTCATTCTTAACTTTTCCTGTTGGAAAAGAAAACACTTAGAATTACATAGTACTTATCGCAGTTAGGAGAAAGCATACCATAACACAACCCAAACTGCGTCAGCTTAGTGGACCACCGTCCTGCTTAAAGGTTCGGAAAAGTTTCCTGTGGTGCACAAAACCCCTAGCGAGCCCCGCCCCTGAAGAACACCTCAAACTCTGGCATGTTATGTATATCTATAATTCGACATTTGGCGAATAGTTGTCAAAAATAAACTTTTAATAAAAAATAAACTATAGACTTAAAAATAATCACTTTAATTTTTCTTAAAAACAAAACAAACCTATTATTATAAATTATTGTTATCATTAATATAAAAAGTTTGTCGAAAATCAGTCACGTTGAAGTTAATTGTAATTAGTTAGGCTTTTAAATTAATATTCAAAATCCAAAAGGGGCAGATTGATCAACATTCCCACTTTCATTGTCTAAACGAGTCTTTTGGACTCCATCTCTGGATCCGCATCATCTTTTTGTCGTCGAAAGAAATCCTAAGACCTTCTCTGTGTGCAACTGTACGTACCCATTCAGCTTGGGCAACATCTAAGAAAAAGTTCTTGTAGGAGAAAAAATAATTTATTTTTTATGTCGAATAATATTATTATATATGCGAGTTATTCGGCTATTCGCCATAGGGAATGGCGATTAATCGGTATTTGACTATTCGCTATAACAACTATTCGAGGCATCTCTAGTTTGGACATTACAAAGATTGAGTTACGTATTATTTTTCATTTTTAGTGACCAACAATGCTCATGCACATCTCTAGACACAATTGAAGGTGACATAGCAACTATCGGAGAGGACGGCAACATAAACATATTGAACGGCCGCCGAGGAGAAATCTCTCAAACTGTCACAGGTGCTGACAGCTGCTCGTTGCATTCGGTCTGTTTCATTAAGCACACTGAGGTAGTTATTTATTTCTGCTTACTTTTTTTATATAAGAGCATAATTCTGGAATCTTATTCCACTTTGTTTACTTTTTTTAATTGGCTGTTGTTGGTTACAATCACGATTTGTTGGGTTTGATCCCCACTTGGACTGACAAGTTGATCCTGGTCTGGGTGTTATAATTTGTCATGTCTGTGTCTAATAACTACAGGCATCTACGAATAAGGGTATCTTTCTGTATTAGGAATGGGCCGAATATTTATTTTATATTCGGTATTCGGCATATTCGAAATGGAAGAACAAATGAAAATTTTACTTGATAAAATGAACGACATGAAAGAAGAATATCAGAAACAAACCAAAACTTTAATTGAAAATTTTAATAAAAGCGTAGCAACCACTATCGATGAAAAATTAAAACCCCTAGTTGAAGAAAATATACATTTAAAGAAAGAAGTATCTACTTTGAATAAAAAAGTCTACAACCTCGAACGCTAGGTAAGAAAAAACAATATAGTCTTGCATGGGTTGGAGGAAAAAGAGAATAGTAACATGGAACTGCTGGACCTCATTCTAAATATTTTTAACAACGCCACCAAAGATACAGGACTCGCAGAATGGGATAAGTGGAAGTGAGCAAGATACAAAGACTGGGGAAAAGAGATGACAATAAAAAGAGACCGGTCTTAATTACACTTACTATGGCATGGAGAAAACTAGAACTGCTGCGGGCTAACAAGAAGTTCCCCCTAAATGTTTATGTCACCGAAGATTTTCCAAGGGATGTTTTAATCATTAGAAAGGAACTTAAAACTAAACAGCAAGAGGAAATAAAGAAAGGCAACATCGCGTACATCCAATATGACAAGCTCATAATAAAAGACAACAAAGGCAAGGGAAACGAAAAAAGGAAACGGGAACCAACTATATCACCCAAACAACAGGAGAACGACATGGGAACTAGACTAGAAGCTCCATCAAAAATAAATAAAACAAACCCATTGGGGTTATTATTACATCGCCCAAGATCGAACTCAGCATCAAGTAAATCTAAACAATAGCAATACACGCACATCAGATACCGGAAGCCAAACAATAACAACGGAAAAATCATATACACAACAAAAAACCTAACCCCTCCCCCAAGCCGGTCAGCAGTCACCGTGTTGGAAAATGACCGCTACCCTCTAACTATTAAAAACATAAAGAAGGAAAAAGAGAACAAAGATAATAAGAAAAAGTCGCGCAAAATATATATATCAACCTTGAACACACTAACTTTAAGAACGGACGAAATACTGATAGAACTTGAAACTGCACTACAAAATGTCAAATGGGATATCCTCGGCGTAAGCGAGGTAAGAAGACTAGGAGATCAGACCGAAGAACATAGTGATTATATACTATACTACAAAGGAGAGACGAAAGGGCAGTATGGTGTGGGATTCTTGATTAAAAAATATTTAAAAAAACATATCATAGAATGCAGAGGTATCTCGGAGAGAATCGCGATACTGAACATAACTCTACCTGGTTTTAACAACCAATGGTCTATAGTACAGATTTACGCACCTACAGAGGCTGCAGATGAAAAAACTAAAGATGAATTTTATGCTAACTTATCCGAAGTCTTAGAAATTGCTCACAAAAACATAATTGTCATGGGAGACTTTAATGGAAAAACTGGTAAACAAAACCAAGGAGAAGAGACTGTACTGGGCAAATATGGCATTGGACAGAGAAGCCCAAACGGAAAAAGAATGGTAAACATGGCTCTAGAAAACAACTTAATGTTTATGAACAGCTACTTCAAGAAAAAACCATCAAAAAAATGGACTTGGATCTCGCCAGATGGCTCGTACCGCAACGAAATAGATCACATTCTAAGCAATCAACCTAAAGTTTTCCAAGACGCAAATATAATTAACCAACTAAACTTCAACACTAATCACCGCATGGTTAGAGCAACATTGTACCATACCAATCAAAGAAAATGCAGGAAAAACTTTGGACACCACAACCCCTACTTTCCACCACTGGCAACACCATGGAATAACAAAAAAGGAACTATAAAAACATCAAACCCAATCCAAGAAAGTTATAACAGTGAAATAACAAGCATGTACAAAGCTACAAGATCCAAAAGTTTGAAACCAGAAATACTAAGTGTGATAACTAAAAATCTAATCCTAAAAAGAAAGGATATGTTCAAAGCTAAAAAAGATAAGACAGTTCTAAAAGAGATCACAAAAATAAGCAAGGAAATCAATAAGAATATTAAGAAAGACAGAACTAAAAGAAAAATGGAATGTATTAACCACCACATAACTAGAACAGGAGGAATTAAGAAAGCACTTAAGGCACTTAGAGAATCACAAGTGTGGATACCAAAATTAAAAAACAAACATAATAAACTAGAGACAAAAAGAGGTTCGATACTAGAAACTGCTACCGACTTTTATAGACAACTATATTCGCTAGAGAACATACACGTACAAGAAGACATTAACCTCGAAGAGGAAAATGAGGAGACTGTTCCCCCAATCTTAGAGAAGGAAGTTACACATGCGATTAATACACAAAATATTGAAAAAGCACCTGGACCAGACTGTATAACAAATGAAACCCTGAAATTATCACTGCCATATACATCACAAAGATTAACTAATCTCTTTAACAAAATATTGGACTCTGAATACATCCCCACACAGTGGACAACTAGTACTATAACCTTAATATACAAAAAAGGGGACAAAGATGACATAGGCAACTACCACCCCATCAGCCTCATGTCAAATGTCTACAAAGTTTTCTCAAAGATAATCTTGAACCGTATCACAAAAACACTAGATTATCAACAACCTAAAGAACAAGCAGGATTTAGGTCGAGATATGCAACAACAGACCATATGCACGCGATTAAACAAATAATTGAAAAATACCAAGAATATGAATGTCCGCTTTATTTGGCATTCATCGATTATAACAAAGCCACTCCTTCTCCGCCGACTCCTTGAAACACTACCATATATGGAAAGCCTTAAAAAACCAAGGTGTGGCACCAAAATATGTAAGGTTAATGAGGAATATCTACCAGAACAGTTCTGCACAGATTAAACTGGAATCGCAGGGGGAAAGCTTCCTAATCCAAAGAGGAGTGAGGCAGGGAGATCCTCTCTCCGAAGTTATTCTCGGCGGTGCTAGAAGACATTTTTAGGGCAATGAACTGGGACAACCTTGGAATAAACATAGATGGCTCGAGACTTAACCATCTAAGGTTTGCTGATGATCTGGTGTTGATAGCTGACAACCCAAATGTACTACAACACATGATACAGGAACTGGATATGAAGAGCAAAGAAGTGGGCCTGTCAATGAACAAAACGAAAACCAAACTGATGACAAACAGAATAGAATCTGACATGTATATAGATGGTGAACACATAGAATATGTCAAATCCTATATTTACCTAGGACAGGTCATCTCAATGGAAGATCAATTAGAACAAGAAATTGACCGAAGAGTCACAAACGCATGGAAGAGATTTTGGTCCTTAAAAGACATTATGAAAGGCAACCATTACACTGTAACAATCAAAAGGAAACTTTTCAATGCATGCATTCTGCCAATATTGACGTACGGCTGCCAAACATGGGCAATGACACAAAAAATGCACCTAAAATTGAGGACCTGTCAGAGAAGCATGGAAAGGAGTATTCTGGGGTTCAGAAGGAAAGATAAGAAACGAGCCACAGAACTTAGAAACATAACAAAATGAGAAGACGTAACAATAAAATCGAAACAGCTGAAATGGAGATGGACAGGTCATATGCTACGAGAAACAATGGAGAAGTGGAGTAAAATTCTGACAGAATGGGTCCCAAGAAGTAACAACAAAAGGAAAAGAGGAAGACCACGTAAACGTTGGTCCGACGATATGAAGAAAGTGGCCGGACCATTGTGGTTAAGGTTGGCCAGGGATAGAGAAAGTTGGAAAAAGTTAGAGGAGGCCTATGTGTCTAAAGGACACACTAACTAAACAGATACCGGGCTGATGTGCACATTTATTAATAAGTTAAACTATGTACTATTATTTAGTTAGTAATAAAGGCTATTCATTCATTCATTCATTCATTCATTCGGCATATTCGCAACTTTTAGCGAATATTCGGCAAGTTAGTATTCAAAGTTTTGCCTGGATTGAGCTTGCCTGGCTAGCGAAATATTTTGTAGTTCTGTTATATTACTTTAACTGATAAAATTAAGTTAATAGAAGAAAAAAAAGGTTATTTTTAACAGTATTTTTCATAATTTTTTTATGTTTAGGAGATTTTAGAATATATTTTTTGGATAATTAGGAAATCATGTATAATCATGCTACGATAGCAATAAGTAGGTAGGTAGGTAGGTACGAGACACGCTTAACGTAAACTGGCACACACTTCTAGTACGCGATAAATCCCGCCAATCTTTGCAGAATATTCGGTACGGTAAACATTTTACCGAACACTCGGCCGAATATTCATATAACTCATATTTGACTCATCTCTTCCGTGTATATTGATACCGGAAATATCAATTAGCGTAACTAATAAATGTCAACTTTTCACAAGAGCCAAAAATACCAGTTTTTTATTTGTTTGTAACATATGGTCATATATAAAACCAGATTTAACTCGTATATCTGTGTGGAAATTTTATCAGCTAACCCAGGCTAGCAAAGGAAAAATGCTATGTTTTATTAATGCTATGTGTTAAATATTGCTTTTCAGGTTATAACGGGTAACCTACGAGGCCACATGAAAATATGGGACCTCAGGACCACAAACAACAAGCCTACTGCATCATTCCTCCTCGCTGGCGACGAATTGGCAGCCACCTGCATAGTCAACCACCCAACACAGCCCAACATCGTCCTTGCCGGCAGTGAATCTGGGTCGCTAGCTGTCTGGGACTTACGTATGAACTCGTTCCCTACTTCCTTACTGAACGCACATGCTGCTGGAGTGTCTGAAATGCAGTTCCATCCAGAAAACCCACACAAGTTGCTGACATGTGCAGTTTCGGGGGAGATTTGGGACTGGAACATGGAGGCGATGACAAAGAGTATTGTAGGACCTGATAACCAATTGTCGACATGGATGCCGTTGCAAGATAAAAATTCAATGATGGTTAATTCTATAATGCCGCCGTTACATAAATCAATAAATACATTACATAGTGATAAGGGAAGGATTCTGTGCGGAGCTGATAATGAAGCTGTTTATCTCATTAAGAATTTTAAGTATTAACTCGTTTGTGGTAAGTAAATGAAACATTCAATTAAATATTATGAATTTTTATTTAATTATGGAAGGTAAATACACTTAAGAAATATCATTCATTATACATCATTATTTAAAAGTACTCCAAGTCAGTCTTTGCTTGCCTAGTCAAAGTATTGGTAAAATATTTTACAAAAACCATAATAATATTATTTACACGTGTAAGCAGAATTTAAAATATCAGAGAACAAGGCACCAAGGGTTAACCATTACAATTATTTCATTTCTCCAAAACGGTAACTTCATATAAACCAAAAGACAATTTTAATGGCACCTGATTCAAACTCTCATTAATAATCAAAACGTAGTAAAAATTTCATTAAAACATTTTAAATTTGTTTCGTCCCCAAAGGCACAGCCTTGGCTCAAACTGGAATAAGATTTTAATGGAATATCAGTAAATTAAAAGATATCTGATATTTGGCATCTCATTCTCATATTTCTATATATACCACACTAAATGCGTTAACTACATAAACACGGAGTATATAATATGTGCATTATCACTAAATTACTATTCCTAATGTAATATTGTTCAGGAATAAAATACAATTTATAATAAAACACAGCACAACTTGACTGAATAAACAAACATGCTAGAATTACATAATGTGAGCACCGTCTATCGGATAAATTGGTCCATGAAATCAGAAGCGACGACTTCTGATCGCGTCCAAAAAAACCACCTGAACCTTTGCATGTGCTACCCGGAACAACTATCCAGTGGCTCGTCAAAGGTGTACAGCAGAATCTTGCTGTAATCACTCTGTCCTTAACTGAATCGCCAGTGCTCAGGTGTGGTGGTTCCGCCGATGCTGCGGCGGCTTCCTCTGAGCCGCGGCGAGGAGCGAAGCTGGGACGATCCAGAGCTGGTCGCACCAGCGCATAAGAGCTTCGGTCACGTGGCAACTATTCGCTGCAGTTGCTAGCTGGGTTTCCAGGCTGTCTGATGACTTGATCAGGAGACTGGAAAGATTTATAACAGTTGTTACACAGTATGTTCAATTGTAACTCCAACTCTTCCCGTGGATGTCGTACAAGGCGACTGAGGGAATACATCATAAAACATCAATCAGGCCTCCCCAACCCGTCTGGCCAGCGCGGGGAGTGTAGGCCAAATCCTCCGTCTGTCTCCGGCAGATTCTCCCATTTGCTAGAGGGGAAGTGGGAACTCTCTTCCTACTTTAACTCTTTACTTCTTTAATTTAGTTTGTCTGGGGCCCAAGGTAGCGTAAATTCATGACCTGGGACTTGCCCTACCTTCACTGGTAGGTGTCTTTGCAGTTACCTCCGTTGATCCTCGCTTAGAGGAGTTGCGGGGGGAGAATGGTGAGGAGGCGGGAATGTCTCCGGCAGATGAGAGAGGGTTGTGCTCCTGCAGTGGAGACAAAAATAACCTGATGATGATGATGATGATGTTTAATTGAAGTGAGTTCTAGTTTCGTTTTAGGAGGTTCTGTTTTATATCCTAATCTTCTAGATCTAGTTAAAATAATTAATGGGGAAGAAATGTCGCTCTTTAAATAATCGCCACTCGATGTTCGACCAAGAAGGCCATGGGCGGTGGTGGAATTGTTCCTTTTCAACTCGTCCTCCAACAAAGAATCTAATTCACTTAAAAATGAGAGGACTCTACTGCACCCTCACGTTCATAAGGCCGTGGGATCAAATTTCACCTGTATCAATGAGATAGTACGGTTTATTTATAACTAGCTTTTGCCGGCGATTTCGTTCGCGTAGGTTTCGATATTTCGGGATAAAAACTATCCTATGGCCTATTCCATGACCTAACATATACGTGTGCCAAGTTTCATCCCGATCCGTCCAGTGGTTGAAGCATGATTGAGTAACAAACATCCAAACATTCCCATTTATAATATGATACCACAGGCTTTATGAAAACATCGTAAGGAAACCTGCCATATGCCAAGGAAGAAATTCTCAAAGAAGTCCAACCAATCGGCTTGGAGCATCGTTGGTTTGGCACAAAAGATCCTGAAGGGTCGCAGTGATCGCTTGCGTCATTTTGGCAGAGCCACAGCCTCTGATTTGAAATCTGATTATGCAGAAAATTTGTCCTGGAAATGTACTATTTTGTACTCGAAAATTAGAATTTGTACTTTAGTCGTTTAAAAGTTATAGGGGTATATTGGTGGCTATGCCAAAATGACGTCACTACAGCAGGCCACGCTATATCTCGGAAACTACAAAAGATATCAAAATTCTGTAAAAGTACAAAATTTATACTCGAATTTGTGCTCCACATATCCAAAAGTGGCTCTGCCAAAATGACGCAAGCGCAGTGATGCCAGAACTTCCTGGGTCCCGAAGAATATGAGAGAGGAAAGTACCTGGGCGGAAAGAGCGTGGGCGCGATGATCATGGCGACGTTGTGCTCGCTCATCTTGTTGGCGGCGCAGTGGTCGGCGATGCGGCGCGCCAGCCGCACCAGCTCGCGCAGCGTGGCGCGCTGCTCGGCCGGCACCAGCTGCACGAGCAGGCTCAGCGCGCGCCCCTGCGTGCGCCCGCTCAACGCTGCAAGCAAACACTCTAGTCAGAAAAACAACTCTGTATACAATTCTCGAAAACCTCGATCGAACGGGTCGCGGACACGATTCCGAGCGCAGCTATAATTAATCTATGTCTGTACATGGGAGATATTATTATATAATATTACATATATATAAATACACCCCCCCCCCCACATACACACACACACAAATCCACACACAAACACACACCCATTGATCGACACACACCCATTGCTAAATCAAATGCAAAAGTCTAGCCTAGCACAACACAGAGTACCCTAGTGTGAGGTCTAGATGTATCTGTTCGTTTATGAAATACTTTATGTACTAATTGTATTATGAGTTGTAAGAATTGTTATGAAAAACGAAATAAATTATTATTATTATTGTAGAAAATGTGTGTGAGGGGTCTTTATAGGGCCAGTAGAAGCCAAAATAATTGTTTTTAGAATTTTTGTCTGTATGTTTGTTACCTCATCACGCAAAAACTACTGAATGAAATTTGATGCAGTTTTCACAGTTTAACGTTTCTAGTGAGCAGATACAGTTATGCAGTTAGAAACACTGAAATATCGCATTTTTGAAGATTTTTTTCTCGATGTTTACCCGACATTGACTCGACGCGAAACGAGTAAGCGTTTGATCGTTTTTGCAATATATTGCACATGGTTGACACGCAGGTCACACCTACTTCACCATTTTATCTTGATCGTCTCCACCGGCCTGGTTTTGATTATTTATTTAAAGCAGCTTATCGTTGGTGCTACGGGCAGACTGAATTTTAAATCATATAAATAAATAATATATCTAATAAATTAAATAAATATTCAACTAATAGTAATGTGATATAATGTAACAATTTAATAATAGTGTAATAATTTAATTTGTAATTTTTACATTTTTATATTTTTAATTTTCTTTTCAGTAATAAAGAGGCTTCTTATCTTATCTTATCTTATCTTATCGTTGGTGCTTCCATATCAGTAGTCGAAGAAAATAACAAATATTTATTAATAACAAATTGTCTAGTCTTAAACATGCTTATTGATGTGGCGGATACAACAGATTCTGGCAACTTGTTCCACCTGGATACAACAACCCTTTATAGCTGTCGAAGACTTTAGTTCTCTGGCGGATCACCTCATTTCGGATCCTGTCCCTTAGAAAAACTTCGAGCATAGCTCTTTCCATAGCCCAAGCGACTGAATTTTCAGACTAGGCCCATTGTCAGTGTCCACGTTACGGCGCCGTAGGTTTTTACACGTTGAAGACCAACAATCTCTATGTACTACTAGATGGAGCGTTCCAAACAATCGCTCTGTTCCACGCAAGTAGCCACAACTCTTTCACATTCACAACGAAACTTGTGCAGTTACTACGCAGAACATTTAATTATTACTAAATATTGACGCTACGGTTAAATAATGTCAATATTTAGTAAATAATTAAATGTTCTGAGTAGTAACTGCACAAGTTACAAAGTGAATGTGAAAGAGTTGTGGCTACTTGCGTGGAACAGAGCGATTGTTTGGATTGGAACGCTCCATCTAGTAGTACATAGAGATCGTTGTTGAAGACCAGTTTTTTGAGCTATGTCAAAGACTGACTCACCGTAAGTGTGATAAAATAGACGCATGAGTTCCTGCGTCAGCGGCGGCTGCGGCAACGCGCGCAGCAGTCGCTTGAACACTGCGGCCAGGTCGTGGCTGCTGGCGCGGGATAACGCTTCTTCCACCGCGCCGCGGTCCTCGTACCACTGGCGCTCAATTATCTGACAAAGAGCTTCGATCTGCAACGTGAATTAGACCTTTAAGACAATAGAATGATATCAAATACATGTACGACTTTATTGAATGCCATAGTCATTTTTATAAGTTAATATTCTTAATACTTAGATTCAAACTTGTGTGTTTAGTTATCAGATCATGATCTCCTATAAATAACCCATCAAATGCTGCAAAAATAATGCAATTTTATTTCTCAAAGATAATGATTTTACAATACAATATACTTTATTTATTGTACAAACAAGCTGGTGCCCGCGACTTCGTCTGCGCACGATTAGTATTTCGAGTAGCTTTTTTGTAGGACTATTTAAGATAAACATTTCCATCATACAATACATATGTGTAACTCTAGCGGTTTTGGCAGCGCACGCCAGAATAGCTCGCAGATGGTAGATTTTTTCCTACTTACTTGATATTTTGGACAATTCACACAATATCTTGATAAATTGTAGCTTATGTGTTATTCTGATGTATAAGCTATATTATTGTAAAGTTTCATTAAAATCCATTTTGTAGTTTTTACGTGACAGAGTAACAAACATCCATCCATACTTACAAACTTTCGCGTTTATAATATTAGTAGGATAAAATAAATATAGTTACAATTTAAGGAAATTTACAGTTACAATTGAAGCGAATTCCAAACTATCTTTGGGTAGAAAGATATTATGAGGAATAGTAGGTTGTGCTTTTTTAGAAACTTAATCGGATATACATAAATAACATGAATACTAATATTATAAACGCGAAAGTTTGTAAGTATGGATGGATGTTTGTTACTCTTTCACGTAAAAACTACTGAATGGATTTTAATGAAACTCTACAATAATATAGCTTATACATCAGAATAACACAGGGTACAATTTATAAAGATATTGTGTGAATTGTCCAAAATATCAAGTAAGTAGGAAATACATAATAATTTGTGATGTTAAGTGGTCCACGCGGACGAAGTCGCGGGCAACAGATAGTACATACATAATATTAGATTACAAAATAATAGGATATTCTACAAAGAGTGCTATAGGATAAGTCAAGGGACTTCTTACTCTTCTTAGACATACTTAGATATATTTTTATTCATAACTTTTGTAACAGGGCAATTACATTACAAAAAAACACAATCAAATTAAATAAAAATAAATTTAAACAAAAAAAATATATATATAAATGTCAGTCATACATTTCAATCTAATTATGTCAGTGAGTTCTGGAAAAACTCTGCACAACTATAAAATGACTAAGTTCTCGTTTGTCCAATAACTTCAACCGACAGACAGAATGTATACCTAGTATGCTGGTTACCTTGTGCTTGTTCCCCGGCACGCGCAGCAGCCCCTCGTCGTGCGTGCGCGCGCGCAGCGCGGCGGCCAGCGCGCGCACCACGCTGGGCGCGCAGCTCCACGTCTCCTCCCACAGGATCATGTCCTTGCGCACCAGCGTCTCCAGGGACACGCCGAACACGGCGCCCTCTGGAATTACGATCACAAACTTGTTCAATCAACTTGCTCAAATCACAGGATCGCGGAAAGTGGCGATATATCGTCTCTGCCAACCCTCTGGGACCAAGGCATGAGCACGATTTATGCATGTACCTAGGTTATGTGCATGATTTTGAAGGTAGTTCCACAACAACGATCTCTATGTACTACTAGATGGAGCGTTCCAAACAGGCGCTCTGTTCCATGCAAGTAGCCACAACTCGTTCACATTCACAATGAAACTTGTGCAGTTACTAATCAGAACATTTAATTATTTACTAAATATTGACATTATTTAACCGTAGCGTCAATATTTAGTTATAATTAAATGTTCTGCGTAGTAACTGCACAAGTTTCATTATGAATATGAAAGAGTTGTGGCTACTACTCTAACTCTCTAGGGTATCTTGCCCTCCGACCCTTCCCTAATAGCCAAATCCACAACCAACTCTGGCTAAAATATCTCGGTTAGAGGACTGATATTGTCTCTAAATGCGTGTAAAGTCGTCTCTGATGTTCAAGATCGTGCATTTACTGATAATATCGACGCACAAAAGCATAAACTATAACCCACATCAATATAAAATTATTTGTATTACAAATTCGGAAGCGGAAAATAAATATTACTTCGAATAGTCTGGGTTTCGTCTCTACCGCCTTTATAAAGTCTATATTAGCAATGTGAGATGTTACAACAGGGGGCCAATTCTACTAACGCAGTTTCGCACAAAACGCAACTGAACTGCATCTGAAACGCAAGTTTTAACACTATTCGTACTCCGCTGCGCACAACGTTCGTGCTTCAGCTGCGTTTCAGCCGTAGCTAACATTTAAACAAACGTCAGACGTAGATGGAACAAACGTTTTTCTACATTTTGACAGTTGTCTCAGGTAAAAACGAAACGCATTGCTGTCAAAATAGCGTCTGTTAAAAACTGAAACTTAAACGTAACTTTTGTTTAAACGAACGATAAATGTTGAAAATAGTAGAATTGGCCTCCAGTTACAAAATATAAGATATTAAAGACGAGAACACTCGATTATATATGACGAAGCGTAGTCTAATGGAGATCGCGCACGGTCCTCTCGGTTGCCCGCGCGCATGCGTTCCATTTTACGAACAGCAACTCTTCCTGCAATTTCAACACTGATTTCCCAAAACCTCACCTTCTTTCCTCTTCTTCTTGGGCGACTTTCTCTTCTGGAAGGGCAGCGAGTATCTGTCGAAGAGCGCCGTCAGCTCGAGCCACAGCAGCGGCTGCAGCCGCTTGAGGTGCGGCTCGCTCACGCTCTCTATATCCACGGTGCTGTCTTCCTCGGGCCAATCCTCCTCGTGCTCCAGCATCTGCCGGTCCAGGTTGAATTTGTGCTCGAAGCTGAGCGGTTGCTGCGCGGATGCAGCGCTCTTGGCACGAGATACTGCCGTATGTTTGTTGCTGTGGAGATTGAACCACGATGATTATTTGAAATCGGTCTGTTAATGTCGTCGCTCCCGAGTTTAGTAACACTAGATAGCGACAGTAGTGGAAAGAATCTTGAAAGAACATTGAAAATATATGCAACAAAATTGGGGGGTCAGAAGGATAAACACTTTTGAATTTGAAATGTTTGTCTCTTTGTCTGTTTGTTTGTGCACGCATCACTTAAAAACTACTGAACCTATTTTGATGGACTTTTCACAGAAACGTAGGGCTTGACTTGGAGTAACATACAGGCTTTATTTCATCGCAATCGGTTTACTCAATCAAAGGCTATGAAAAAAATTAGTTTTCAAATACATTAGTAGGTAAGGTTAGTATGCAATATGTGCAATAGAGCGGGAGCAAGAGAGGGAGTGGGGGCGGAAGCTGGATCGCTAGCGGGAGTCGGAGCTTAAATGGTAAGGGGAGCGGATTCTGTAGTCAATTAATATTTTTTTTGCGTGTAGACTAGTGACCAGGACTAAACAAACGTTTTCAGCTTGGACGTATTAAGCTATTACGTCCAAGGTTTTCAGAGATATTAAAATTACTTACATAAATGGATCGTTGTCCTTCAAAATTGATCCGTTGATTCTCTCCTTCCCTATCCTTGGTCCCTGGACTGTGCCATATCTCTGGTAGCCTAAGAGCTCGATTCCCTCTGAAAAAATACATTTAATCAAACTTGATACAGGGCAACGTTAGGCTGGTTAGTCTAATTAATTATTTTATTTATTTATACCATATTGTACACAAATACAAGTCGCACGACTCATTTAAACATAAGATATACAAAGGCACACTTAACTCTGTAAGAGTTTTCTTCCAGTAAACCTTTGAGTGAAAGAGACAAGTCAAAGCAGATAGGCAGACAGCAGTGCACATTACAGTGAAAATGAATGAAGTACAAATTTAAGTACAAATTCATTCCTTCGACATGTCGAAGTATTCCACAAATTAGAATGGAAAATTATGTTTGATAACAAAGTTTTCTGTAAGTCATGAACAGGATGTAGTCGGTAAAACAGTAAACAAAACCTGTAAGATTTATTCACATGTTGGCAATACTGTTTCTTGCAATCTGCGCTGGTATTATCTTATCTTCTCAGGGGGCCAGGAAGACCTGGCGACACTTCAACCCTTCAGGATCTTTTGTGCCAAACCCCTGACTACCAACGGTGCCCCAAGCCGATTTGGTGGACTTCACATACGCCTCAGAATTTCTTCTTCGGCATATGCAGGTTTCCTTACGATGTTTTCCTTCACCGAAAAGCCTGTGGTATTATAAATAAACCGTACTTAAGTTTCGTAAAACTCATTGGTACGGGCGGGGTTTGAACCCACGACCTCATGAACGTGAGGCGAGTGCACAACCAACCGGCTACCACGGGTCTTGCGTTGGTATTACCAGCATAACCAGACTTTCATAGCGCCGCTGCAGGTACTTTAAGGATAGTCAAGTTAACCACTTTCTCGTGCAGTATCAGAAGTGGGTCTCATTGTAATATGCAACGGAAGTCAGAAGTGTGATAGTTTTTTTTTATTTAAGGTTGGAAACAAGGCCTTTGAATCAAGTCCATAACCCACACGCATGATTATTTTCTTGTATTTATAACTCAAACTATCTAAAGGTTTACTAATCCCGTGTGTTTTCCGGTAGATAGAATAGGACCACTCCAACTCTTCCTGTGGATGTCGTACAAGGCGACTAAGGGAATACATTATAAAACATCACTCGGGCCTCCCCAACCCGTCTGGCCAGCGCGGGGAGTGTGGGCCAAATCCTCCGTCTGTCTCCGGCAGATGAGAGAGGGTTGTGCTCCTGCAGTGGAGACAAAAATTACCTGATGATGATGATGATGAACTCAAACTATACATGCTGTGGTCAAGAGAACGCCGACTAGGAGCACGTGATATTCAAATGCCATTAATTTAGAATTGACCAATTTTTGTTGATCGATGAATCAAGCCTGCAAGATGGTCACTTACCGGTATTTGTAGCGATGTCTGCCCAGTGCAGGTCGTTGGGCTTGAACAGCTCGTGCATCGGCAGCGGGGGGGAGTGCGCGTTCGCGGGCGGGGAGAGCCGCGAGCGGCGCGGCGCGGCCGGCGCGGACGGCGTGCGCGCCAGCGGGGCATGCGCGTGCGCCGGCCCCACGCCGCCCACAGACGGGAAGCTGTCGCTGCAAGTGGAGAACACCATCAATACACTGTTTTGCACAACCGCTTTCTGACAAAAACAGTCTAGCACGAATAAAATATTCAGTGGTTTTATACCGACCGTTTAATCATCATCAGCCGAAATACGTCCACTGCTGAACATAAGCCTTCCCAATAGAATCCCACTTTTGGGGGGCTGTCCATTGGGGGATTTGCCATAATCCCTACGCTTGGCAGGCAAATTGGTGATAGTACTAACGATCTTAGTATACACAGGAGAACGCTGCTGCCCGTACTTGGTGATATCCCTTAGTCGCCTCGACGACACCCACGGTAAGATTCGGGCCCTATTCTAAGCCGGGAACTATACGACACACACAACGACAATATAATGTCATCGATAAGTGTAATAAAAAATACCGAGTTTCACACTCTCCTTTTAATTAAACCTGCAAGGTAAATGAACATATGTGGGATTTTCTTAAAAATTAAATAATATGTCAGACATTCACACCAATTATCCAGTCCGAAACTAGGCAAGAGCCTGTGGTATGGTTACTAGACATCTATGCATTTTCATCGAATTTACTATTTTTTACTCTTTTTTTCCTACATATTGGGCCTGATATTGAAGGCACACCTTTAAAATTTGACAGCGCTAAAATTGGATTCGTCTTTATCTTCATAATAATGTGTGACAAGGATAACAACAGTTTTAGTGCTGTCAAATTTTAACATTGCGTCTTCAGAATCGAGCCCAACTGCCTTAATATTTTTATTATATTTTCAGTTTATCGATAACGTTTATTGTCGACATAATAATCACTGAAAATTAACAAGCAACACACTTTATTTATGTGTTGACGGAATCCCAAAAAATCACTATAACGTTTCTACTAGCATTATCTAGTTAGGAGGCGGCCTTAAACTGTAGCATTCATGACACCAACAACTTGATATTTCTCTAACACAACTTAATGTTCCGATGATGTCATTTTGCTAAAAGGCGTAAAAAGCCTAACACTAATCTCATAATGACGTCATCTAAGAAAGAGCACAGCGCAATCGTCAATCTGCAACTGTCATTTAGAATGTTTTGTATGAAATCTGTGCTAACGTGCAGGTTATTGTTAAATAATTCCTAAGCACCGTTTTGATCTAGGGCAACTCCAAGGCTTTGCCTATTACGCCACTAAAACATCTAAGTCAACGACATTGGAAAACTAAAATAAAACAAGAGCATGAAATTTGGATGTAGCAATTATGGAACTACCTTCAAAATCATGCACATAACCTAGGCATACATACATCATCTTATCTTATCTTCTCAGGGGGCCAGGAAGACCTGGCGACACTTGGACCCTTCAGGATCTTTTGTGCCAAATCCCTGACCACGAATGGTGCCCCAAGCCGATTTGGTGGACTTCACATACGCCTCAGAATTTCTTCTTCGGCATATGCAGGTTTCCTTACGATGTTTTCCTTCACCGAAAAGCCTGTGGTATTATAAATAAACCGTACTTAAGTTTCGTAAAACTCATTGGTACGGGCGGGGTTTGAACCCACGACCTCATGAACGTGAGGCGAGTGCACAACCAACCGGCTACCAGGGGTAGGCAGAGACGATATATCGCTACAGACATTAATTGCATGTTCGGCATACTTACACAAAGTCCGGTGGCGTGGCGCCATCGGCCCACTCGGCTGGTGGGCTGCCAGACCCACCGCTGGGCAGAGAGTCCAAGGAATCCGGAGTCGCACTGCGCGACCGTGGCTCACTGCCGCTTGAATTCTGAAACAAAATATGGTTACATTCGATTTTTGTTTGTTTGTATTCAGTTAGTTGTTTCTTGCAAAATGACAATCAACTCATATTTAGTGTATCCAATAGGTCAGTTTCGCTAATTCACTAGTTTGGAGTTTATAATCTCACTCCAATAAGTTTCCAAGTTTTTCATAAAAGTTGCCAAGATGAATTTTCCCCATATTTAATCATTCACTGCGCGCTACTTTATATTCAGTAAGTTCGTAACTACTATAATAACACTCCTTGTATGTAATCATCATCATCATCATCAGGTTATTTTTGTCTCCACTGCAGGAGCACAACCCTCTCATCTGCCGGAGACAGACGGAGGATTTGGCCTACACTCCCCGCGCTGGCCAGACGGGTTGGGGAGGCCTGACTGATGTTTTATAATGTATTCCCTCAGTCGCCTTGTACGACATCCACGGGAAGAGTTGGAGTGGTCCTATGCTACTCTACCGGAAACCACACGGCATTGTATGTAATACAATGTTTTGTTTCATGTGCACACAGCAAAATGATCATTTATAATTCCCCTCGTTCGTTCGCAGATCTTTTATAATTGGTTAGACCATAATTATCCCCAACGATCTTATAAATAAAATCTTAAACATCGTGTGTCTGTACATTGAAGATATTTGCAAAAAAAAAAAAGATTGAGGGGTCTAAGGATAAGTTTTAGAACACATTTCAATTATTTTTGAATTGCCATGAACTCCCAGTGGGCGTGGGCGTGGGAAAAGGGGAGTGGGTGTGGGAACGGGAGCGGAAGCCGAAGCGGGAGGGAAGAGGGAGCGGAAGCGAAAGCGGAAGCAGAAGCGGGAGCGAAAGCGGAAGCGGGAGTGGTAATGGGAGTGGATTCTGTAGTTCACACGAGCGGAGCCGCGGACACAGCTAGCTCTTTAATAAACTTATAACTACCGTAGATTGATTAGATGCCTTATTTGGTTTAATCTCTTGATGGAGTTCTAGCGATTTCCTTCCGCAGTTATAATTCTTAGATACATTGGCTGGGAAATAACTCTACAATAACTAAGTATACGACAAGGAGAAAAGATAATCGTCAATTTGTCATTTATAGATATTTCACAAAGACTTCATTTTATATAGATATTCACCACAAAAACGACTAAAAACTCAACAGACCCTCGTTTCTGGTTTCTGCTTGTGAAGTAAACAATAATTATCGATAGACTTATCACCGCATCCTACTGCATTACGGAAGTTATATATCTTCCTACATCCATTATTCCCAACACACTGTCATCAATAAATAGATCAATTAATTGTTATACTGTCGGAACTTTGTCGTTACATTGTTGTATTAGAGAGAGATTGTTTTTCTACAACTAGAAAGGCATTTATTGTCCAGTGATGTAACTTTAGACTTTCATGCGCCCCTCATAATATCTGCAACTATTGCGCCCTCACTTCAATTACGGAATATTTTGGGTGAAGGGGGTGGGTTGGTTGGTAAAATAGGTACATAATAAAGGGATGTCACGATGTAACCGAGAATTGTCTGACAGTACCTTATGTAACAAGTATTTTCTGAATTGAAATGTTCTATTCAACCCAGTACGTTGTTGTGGCTTTGCTTCTCATTTTCTTACGCCTACTAAAACCTGACTATCAAGTCAACATGCAGTATTTTTAGCTCATATTAGTGTTACCAGATCTGTTTTTCCATATATCGGAACTGAAATGCAAAAAAGCGGGACTTAGATACAGCGCATAAGAATGGTTAGAATCCTTAATTCACAATAACATATTTAAATGACAGAATCTTTTTAAAACATCTAACGGCTACTTAGATGAAAAACTGGATTTTGTGCGTCCCGCTCAGGGTGAAACAATGAATACTTTATTGCACACTAGTCACAGAAAGTATACAAATATACAGTAAATGTACAAGCGGCGTCCTTATCGCTTTAAGTGATTTCTTCCAGGCAATCATAAGGGTGCTGGCGGGACGCATCTTGAGAGGACTAAAAACGGAACGTCCAGCCATAGGCGGGAGATCTGGCAACACTAGCTCTTATACAATGCATTTTTGTGTCTATTTCATTTTCACCTTAACACTTAGGCATGAAACGATTTTGCGCCCCTGGGGTAATACTGTCGATAACTCCCTCAGTGCATCCCTGTAACCACCAGGTATGCGAGAGCACGTGTGTAATTATCAATGTTATGAATGAACAAAGTGAACTTAGGAAATTGTTTCTCTCTAATGTAAAGAGAAACCTCAAATTGTGTATTGTCCTCGCATAGTTATGTCATTTTGAAGTTGGAAAGCGGAGAGGAAAGGTTTTAATGACAGCAATTTTGTCTAAAAGCCTCAGCGGAGAGCTAACTAGGTGCCACTTAATTAACTATCTATACAGCTAAGACTTAAAGTCCAAATAACCGCAAGACTAGGTTGTCGATTCGCCACAACTACACTTGTAATCCTTAACTTCTCACTTGTAATGATTAACTTCTCAATAGGAATCGAAGAAGGTAAATATCGCTTGGAAACCTGCATGTGACAGAAATCCAAAGCCTAATTTTTGGAGATCTTATTTATAGGCTCTCACGATTCAGGCTGGTCTAGTGTGGGGACTTCGAGGTGGTTTCTTTTATTGTAACGTGTTATTAAAAAAACTATTGTTACTTAAAATTACTGCACAGGGTGGACCGACGACCTCAAGCTTGGATCGCGGCTGGATGTCTGGGCGGTAGACCGGGTGTAGTGGCGTTCATTGGGGAAGGCCTATGTTCAGCAGTGGACGTCTAAGGACTGAATCATCTTCAGCCGAAATAAGTCTACTGCTGAACACCAAGTATCTTTTGGTAGACTGTCTATTGAGGTTTTTTTTATCGCAGTAACTATCTTAATTTGCACAGGCGAACCTGCTGCCCGTCACTGGTGCAACCCCTTAGTCGTCTTGACGACACCCACGGAGAGATTCGCGGTGGCCCTATTCTAAGCCGGGAACTACACGGCGTCAGGACTGATATTAAATACGTAATGTGATGATATTAAATATGGTATTAAATACATGATGATATTAAATACGTAAGTCGATAATGAATCTGGCTCGTCGCCGTGAAACCTTCGACCGGTTTGTGAGAGACTACTAACACACTTGTTCAGACTACCGGATCTAGTATTGCAGGTTCACTTCCGCGCGGGGTCTGCCGCAGGTGGCTAGTTTTTTCTACTACCTATAGATAGACAATAATGACATGTCAGTCACCTGCTTCATAAGTCTGTTAATTGTAACTATATCTCGTTGTTCTGCCCAGTGGATTGACAGATTTCAATTCGCTACTCTTGAGGACTTGAAGTAAATAAAAGGTCAGATGTGTAGATAAAAACTTTTTGGTGGGCGCCCCCGCCCTCATGGATACCGCATGTTATTAGAACCGAGCGTGCCGGTTGTAGGGGAGGTGCGGAAGGACGAAGCGGGAGCAGAAGAATCTTGTCACTCTTTCTAGCAAATACTGTAATGGAGTTCGAAAAGGATAACAACTCTTTTCTATTGCGACAAATTAAAAACGTGTGTACTAAAGTATCGATTTTTTTTAATTGTCGATACTGACAAAAATAAAATTAATGGGCGCATTTTTTATGCATTTAATCCATAAATTAAGGAAGTCAATTACTAAGTCTATGATTTAATCCGTCACTGACATAACAGATACAAAAACAAGAGAACTGTATAAAGGAAATATAAAACTAGCCAGTACCAAAGATAATATATACTAGAGTCCAGTACTAAATATCGTCCCCTTTACTGGCCACCACAGTAGCTTACATGCTGGACTATATGTTGAGGAGCTGGAGCTGTACTGTACTATCAACGTGAAGTAAACAAAGAACTCACTTCACTTCGACAGTGCTCTGGAATGTTTACAGAATGCCAATGGATTAGGTTTCGAAGTGATGAAGTCACTTGAGTGAGACTCGCACGTGAGTTTGTATTTTAGAGAATAGCACTACTGGACTAAATAGAAGCATAGAAGCTGGATAGGTATAACTGACGTTCAATCAAACCTTGATAAACAGATATATATATAAAAAAATATATAAAACTAGCAAATACTCATTCGTTATAAGGTAACTACCTATGTTCTTACCATGAACGTAAAAACTTTTTGAGTGCGATTTTTTGTTCTTCATCGTTCCTACGATGTTTCTCTTCACGGAAATGTTGAAGAAACCTCTGGCTCAATGTAATAGATTTGCGAATTCATCCCGATTTGAAATAAAAAACAATGTATCATTGTCTATGGTTTGTCTTGTACTTTCAACCGGTAAATACAAGAGATTTATGTATTCTGCAATTATTAACAAAACTGGCAAATTGATTCTTAGTAAATGAAATAAAGTACGACAATGAATGAAATTAAGTAATTCATCATTGATAATTATTATATCGTGAACCAACTCGTTATTCAATGGCATTTGAAATATGGCCCATTATTCCTTAACCTAACTAAAAAAGATTGACTCAAGACTGAGGCGGCTCCGAATGAACCTATAGGTATATATATAAGCTCTGTTGTTTCTTATCTTCTCATTGCTTATGGAAATTGTAATTGTAAATTCAAATCTATTTTACATTCCCGTCGCTCGTGATATTATATTATCATTCTATTGCCCCGCCTGACGATCCGCTGTTCGTCTAACCACAGTTATTTTCCAGTAAATATACGATTCGATTTAAACGCTAAGCGATTTTCTCCGAAGTGTTTGTTTGTGTCGTTCACCTTTTATTCTTTGTAATATTATTTCAGTACCGAGTTTACATAAACATACGTATAATTGATTGAAAAGCGATTCGCACACTACGTGATATCTGATATTACCTGAAAACACTTTAAGTATATCCAGTTACTCATGGAAATTAGAGATCTTATATCGAAACCTTCTGTCTGTGTATTTTTTGTTGTAATTTGGAACATAGCTATATGGTATAATTTAAATCCGTTATATGAAAATTGAATTAGAACTGTTTGTTTACCTTACAGCTCAATAAGTACCAGATCACTTCAGCAAAACATTTGGAATATATATTAAAATTTCCCTGCAATGATGAAGAAGTTATGAAAATTTTAGGAATATAAATATAAATATATGGGGACATTTCACACACGGCCACCTGATTCCAAACTAGGCTGAGCCTGTAATATGGGTATCAGACAGCTGATATACCTACATAATATAATATATAAATAACATCCAGTCACAAGGCAAACACAAGTGCTCATCACACGAATGTTTGCCCTGGGCGGGGTTCGAACCCGCGACCCCGAGCTTCGCAAGCAGATGTACTACCGACTAGGCTACGGGGCCGACTAGGAATAGCATATTTTCCTAACATATTTAATTAAACTTAAAAATTATGGTCACTGAGACGAAACCCAGGTTCCACGCAGCCGCACATTGCGTACGACGTATTCTTACAAGTAGATACATTTTGCTGATATATTTATTTGTTACGTAACGTTGTCTGCGGTAATTTCAGTTTTCAAAAATCCTTTCCCATACAATCCTACTAATATTATAGACGCGAAAGTTTGTAAGTATGGATGGATGTTTGTTACTCTTTCACGTAAAAACTACTGAATGGATTTTAATGAAACTTTACAATAATATAGCTTATACATCAGAATAACACATAGGCTACAATTTATAAAGATATTGTGTGAATTGTCCAAAATATGACGTAAATAGGAAAAAATCTACCATCTGTGAGCTATTCTGGCGTGCGCCATAAAATTATAATTTTAATGTCATAATCTCATAATATTAGTTCTTTCCTACGCCACGCTAATATAAGCTACTCGAAATACTAATCCCGCGCAGACGTAGTCGCGGCACCAGCTAGTATTTTTAATAAAAAATGTAAACACTTGCTATTTTCTTAATAAACCTCTGAAATGAAATGTTTATTGAGTGTCGAAATTAGGTTATACACTTAGCAGTTCCATTTTCAGGTGTACACACATTATTATTATACTAATATACAATTATAATACAGCAGTTAATTAGAGGAATTATGTTAACAAATGTATAAATCATACTAGATATAACAAAGGTATTTGTTGATCATTCTTAGTTAGGTATGCTGCTATAAGGATTGATATCCTTTAATCAACACGCAAGCGAGAAACATTGACCGAAGTTTCTATTTCCTTGAAAAACTTAATGATAAGAACGTTTAACTCACATTGTATTTATATGCATATTCTGTAATGAACATTTGAAAATTTAAATACGAGCTTGTCTCTAATAGAGATCTCTTTTAGCCAAATTTACCGGGTTTGAGTAAGAGCGAGAGGCGGCAAAATAAGTGCATAATAACTAAAATACAAAATAAATAAATATCTCAGACATTCACACCAATTATCCAGTCCCAAACTAGGCAGAGCCTGTGCTATGGTTACTAGATAACGGATAGACATCCAAGTCGCTCAGCGGGCTATGGAGAGGGCTATGCTCGGGGTTTCTTTGAAAGATATGATTCGTAATGAGGAGATCCGACGAAGAACGAAACTCACCGACATAGCTGAAAGGATTAGTAAGCTGAATTGGCAGTGGGCGGGCCACATCTGTCGCAGAACCGACGGCCGTTGGGGCAGACGAGTTCTGGAGTGGAGACCGCGGATCGACACTCGAAGGGTAGGACGCCCCGCCGCCAGGTGGACTGACGACCTAAAGAAGGTGGCCGGTAGCGGCTGGATGCGGAGGGCGGAGGACCGGGTGTGGTGGCGTTCGTTGGGGAAGGCCTATGTCCAGCAGTGGACGTCTAAGGGCTGATGTGATGATGATATGATGGATAGACATACTTAAATAAATATATAAACATCCAAGACTTGGTTACAAACATTCATATTCATCATACGAACATTTGTCCCTAGCGGGATTCGAACCCGCAACCTCCGGCGTGGCAGTCCGAGAGCTATCCCGTTCCGCCACGGAGGTCGTCAAGAAGAAGTGAAGAACAAGAAATAGAAGACCTGGAGGTAAAAAAGAAAGACGAAGAAGACGGCATTGGAAAAATAAAGATAGTAGCTACGAAAAATTTAGATGAAGAAAACAAAACTATAGAGGGTCTTTAACGCTATAATAATGAAACAGTAGAGAAAACACATAAATTTAGGACGATAAAACATGTAAAGTGAGCACAGAAAGAGTAAAAATCTTAGTAAAATGCAAAAAGACGGTAAATAAAGAGCATTTATCTAAAGACAAACCTAAAATAGAAAAGTGTACCTATATATGGATGTGGCATGAATCTTGCTAAACAAAAGAAACTAAAACAAATTAAGAAGAATTCGAAAGTGATACAACAGATCATTGATTAGAAACTTAAATTAGTTGCTTTGATTAAGATCACGCGTCATGAATTCATGACACACTTATGGACCTGTCTAATAGATATGATAACATTAACTATTCATAGATAGCAATAGATACCGTCACTGACAACGTTGCAAAAACCACTTAAATTGTCTATGACAAGATAAAACCTAAACTGACTAATTAGGTCAACCAATTAATTACTTAGGCGTTAATTTTATAACCCGTTTAAATTAACTGAATTAATTTCAGCGCTTGTTTTAGGTCACTGAGGGGAACTGACCTCAAAAGGTGTAGTTATGTTTTTTTTGTTGTTGTTTTTTTTAAGACATTGGCAATAATGCCATCAGTCTAATTACGTTATCTTTTTATTTTCTGTTTACTATCAGTATCAGAGTGCTTCAGACCAATGCTGGTCTTCAAATAGTCACAGACTTCCTTTACTAATGTTGATAGTAAGCTTTAGTAAGGTTTGAGGTTAGGAAGTTCACTGCTTAGTCATGTTTATTTATATTTCCTTCATAGTGTACACACGCACAGACATTTGCTGTATAATATATTATCACTACTAAACACCAAAGCCTGAAATATACATTAATTTGAAAAAAAAAACAAATACACAACAAACTGTTCTCCAAAAAACGCGAGAACAACCTCCAAGGTGTATGTTCTCTCTATTCGTTCCGCATCAACAAAGTATGCAACCCTCAATCCTTTAAATTGGAACATAACATTAGATAAGATGATCGTGACCTTCCTAACGAATCCTGCACCAGGTGCCAGGTGCCCCTGGTGCATCCTCATGATGATGCACCAGGGGCGCGCAGTAGTTCTAATCCGCCTACTATGCGTGGCAAATCCCTAATGGAGAGCCCACCAAAAGTGGCATTCTATTGCGGAGGCTTATGTTTAGCATCATCCTCTCACACTTCTTCAGTACTTAGATCCAAATAAAAGCAGACTTCGGTATGATCGAAGTCGCATTTCTGGATAGCATATGAATTTTCGACTTTATCACTTTTATCTAAGTGCTTCTCTTACCGCAACAGCTATTTAGGTCCACGTAGGAGAATTTTGTCAAACATTTGAATTAAAAAAAAATCCGGGTCATCTAGATTTAACGAATATTTATAGATACTTAATTAATTTTTGTGCACCAACTTTCGGGTTGCATACAAATATTGGTGCACATTAAAGAATTGAAAACCTTAACTGTTAGGTAATTTTTTGTAGTCTATAAGAACCGCGAAATGGATTTTTGTCGAAAATTGTTGCAAGGAAAAATCATATTTTTTTCTACTATTAGCCCAACGAAACCAGCAAGCGACCACCTAAATAATGTGATATATTAGAAAATCTTACCAAAGCATCAATATACGATTTCATGATGGCCAATCCTTTACAGTTCACCATTTTTTCGCACACTTTTAAGCGCACCGTATCACAGATCATATTGTTGTTTTTTATCCACCACAGCACGAGCCACAACACTGCGCACAACACCAACAGAATGCAGTGTGGATGTAACGCTTAATTCATAATTCCAGCCAGTTTCGTTTTGAAATTTGCCGGACGCAAAGCAATTGTGCGTCGAGTGCGTCCGCTTCGAATAAACTCAGTACTCATTAAACGCCACTTGGGTAATTTCTGAACGTTACGTGAATTATTTTTTTCGTAATTTTATAAATTAATATATCAACTCTGTTGCAACTTCAGTTTTTGTCTGTTGCAATCCTGACGAGGGTTTTCAAATTCTTACAATCACCGTCAGTGTCTTCAATTTTATTTTATTAGATGCTAAACGCGTTTGCTTTTTGTGCGACGTTTTAAAAACTAAAAGATGGTTACCAAAAAGTCCATATACCTTAATTGCATATTTATCTAATGACCGTCTGAGTTAGTTATCTATTCACATGGCCTTAATATGACTGCGTCGGTTGCATGGAACATCAAATAGTTTGTTTTGAAACTATTTTAATGTTTTAGTTAAAACGAGCGTTAATAATAGCGTTTCTGATCGTTTCGTCGAAATTGATTAATCGGTCAAACTAACCGGCGAATTTGTAAAGAGTATCTGGTTTGAGTTATATTGGCTGAAATTTTCATATGCCATAGACTGTAGCGAGTGATTAAAAGTGTATATGGGTGTAGACACCAAAAGTGTCTAGTTTCAAGGTTATGTCAAATTCAATGTTTAACTTGTTTCATCAAGTAGGACCTACTCACATATTATACTTCGACTCAACATCAACAGTCCGTACACTTCCACTGCTGGACGTGGGCCTCTCATATAAAGAGGTATTGGCCTAATCACCACTGGGCAGGCAGAATCTCACAAATTGGTTATTTTTCTTATCTAATAAATGATTTTGTTCATTATATTATTTTCAGTACTTTGAAATATAACTCTGAAACTAATCACTTTTAGTGATTGTGCCCATATAAACTTTTAATCAGGTGTTCTAGGTCTATGCAATATTAAGATGTCAGACAAACGGAAACCACATAGGTACTACATACAAATCCGCCGATGTTCTTTTCTAAAATCATATAAAAACACCAAAAACTACAATTACGATAACAAGTAGTTCCAGTGCTAACATCGATTAAGCACAGCCACCACAATCAGACCAATATCTTGAGGTCATTGAGTTGCTTATACTTGCCAGTCCAGTGCTAGTTTGTGTGAAACCACAACATTATAGATGTAAAAGAACTGATACATATTATGGAAAAGTACAAAAAACGTACGGTAATATGCTAAATGACACTAAAAGAAAAAATTCGTTACCGTTTTCGAAGTTGCTGCAAACAAACATGAAAATGAAGCCCTTAACGTGATGGAAGTGGAAGATTGAGCTCTAGAAAATACACTAAACATACGGCAAAATGCGAAATAATACAACTAAAAGGGTAAATTCGATACCATTTTCGAAGTTTCTACAGACAAACATGAAAATGAATCCCATAGGGTGGAAGTGGAAGATTATGGTCTTGAAAAAATAAATAAGTTCCTGCACTAACCATAGAATAAGAAATAGTACTGACTAAACTCTGCTAACGAAATATTTATTTATATATGTACTAAATGGTGCCCGCGACTTCGTCTGCGCAGGATTAGTAATGGCGTAGAAAAGAACTAACATTATGACATTAAAATTATAATTTTATGGCGCACGCCAGAATAGCTCGCAGATGGTAGATTTTTTCCTACTTACTTGATATTTTGGACAATTCACACAATATCTTTATAAATTGTAGCCTATGTGTTATTCTGATGTATAAGCCATATTATTGTAAAGTTTCATTAAAATCCATTCAGTAGTTTTTACGTGAAAGAGTAACAAACATCCATCCATACTTACAAACTTTCGCGTTTATTAGTAGGAAGTAGAATTGGTGTTGAAGGGTATAAGAATACCATACAAGTTACAATGAAGTGATCGGGCTGACATCGCATGTGCAGCCGTTGCATTGTTGCACGCCCGCTACAAAGGTTGCAGATGGTAAGGCTTTTACAACTAACTACCAGAAGAAATCTTAACAATGACGAGCAGGAAGTTTAAGAATCACATTAAAAACAACTTAGTAGAAGAGCCCAATAAAAAATAGACGATTATAGGAATGTCAAAGATGCCTGGTAGGTACTAATGTTGCTTCTGCATCGTACAATCTTTATTATTATTGTCCATAACCTTGATTTTAAAAGATATGTTGCTAAAAGTTTGCTGCGCCGTTTCTTCTTCACAGCGCTAACACCTAAGAAGTGGTAGTCGGTACTTGTATAAATGTACTAAACTCTGCTAACGAAATATTTATTTATATATGTACTAAATGGTGCCCGCGACTTCGTCTGCGCAGGATTAGTAATGGCGTAGAAAAGAACTAACATTATGACATTAAAATTATAATTTTATGGCGCACGCCAGAATAGCTCGCAGATGGTAGATTTTTTCCTACTTACTTGATATTTTGGACAATTCACACAATATCTTTATAAATTGTAGCCTATGTGTTATTCTGATGTATAAGCCATATTATTGTAAAGTTTCATTAAAATCCATTCAGTAGTTTTTACGTGAAAGAGTAACAAACATCCATCCATACTTACAAACTTTCGCGTTTATTAGTAGGAAGTAGAATTGGTGTTGAAGGGTATAAGAATACCATACAAGTTACAATGAAGTGATCGGGCTGACATCGCATGTGCAGCCGTTGCATTGTTGCACGCCCGCTACAAAGGTTGCAGATGGTAAGGCTTTTACAACTAACTACCAGAAGAAATCTTAACAATGACGAGCAGGAAGTTTAAGAATCACATTAAAAACAACTTAGTAGAAGAGCCCAATAAAAAATAGACGATTATAGGAATGTCAAAGATGCCTGGTAGGTACTAATGTTGCTTCTGCATCGTACAATCTTTATTATTATTGTCCATAACCTTGATTTTAAAAGATATGTTGCTAAAAGTTTGCTGCGCCGTTTCTTCTTCACAGCGCTAACACCTAAGAAGTGGTAGTCGGTACTTGTATAAATGTACTAAGTGTAGGTACTCATGTGCATTGATTATTGATAGTGTAGTTTGTCTGTGACTTTAATGGGCATCAATACCTGCTTACCACCGATGGAATATTCATATCTTCAGGCCGCAAGAAGAAAACAGGAAAATAAAAGTGGATAGTATTGTATCATCTTAGCTCTCTTCTCTTCTCTGTCGTTCCCTCACTGCTGAGGATCGCGACCGTATAAAATGCGCCTCCACGCATAGCGGTCATTGGCCAGCCGCACTGCTTCATATAAGGATCCGCCAGCCACCCTCCTCACCAGGTCTGACCACCTCGTCGGAGCTCGTCCTCTGGCACGCCTGCCCTTCACTTGTCCCGGAATGATGAGCTTCTCCCTGCGCTGATGAGCTGCGTCATCTTAGCATCCCTCGCATAGTTGAAGAGTGCATTTAATATTTCTACGAAAGAAACTAGTATCCTTCTCATCTTGATATGATTGACGACCAAAACGAAATGACTGCATAAAAAACCCCATTGCGCTTGCAACAAAACCTGTCAGTTGAGATTTGGAGCTAACGGACTGTTCAGATATTACAAAAAAACTCAACTTGACATACTCGTACCTAATGGAACCTGTTATGGTCGGCCTAACTCATTACTTTCTTGTGAAATTAGAATAATTATATATTATTTTACAGTCGAGTCACGGGTATGCGGTCCCGGCTTCCTGAGTTATCTCTAGTACAATCCCACTATCCTTCCGTAATAGCGGTATAACCTACCTAACCTATACTCCTTAATACCCCCATCTCCTGTCTCTCGCCCCGATCCCTGTCCCATTCGCCAATCCAAGGTCTGCCCTGCCGATGGATGCGTGTCCAGGGGCTAGCCTGGTCGTAAGCGTGCCGATATCCCGGAGCTGGGCGCACTCCGGGCACTATTAGCCATACCAAATCATGCGGGGCTCTGATGAGGTGGACCATTATTTCCCTAGCGAATCGTGGTACCTCAACAAGGCGGCGATGCTGTTCGCAACACGTCACGTCAAGGAGTATCACTGGGTAAAAAGCGGGCGAAGGAAAGCCACTTTGCGACATTAGATTGCGCAAAGTGGCGATACATCGTCTCTGCCTACCCCTCTGATCCGACAATCACGCGCCTGGAAACTCTACTCGATCCTAGAACGCACTATTGAAATGTTCTGCACGCCGATTACTTACAATACCTTACGATACAATACCTTATATACAGGTCATTTAGTCTAATGAGAAACCCATTCTATCCCTTTAACTCTTGAAGAATTTGTTACAATAATGATATTACTTTATGTTTTTAATTTTTATTTATTTAGTTCAACCTTATTTACGCTATTGCATAAAGCGTTTTGCTTCCGCTTTCATAATTGGCACTGCTAAGTAATGGAACTCCGTGCCAGCTTCGGTATTTCCGGACAAGTACAATTTGGATATTTTTAAGGGCAGAGTAAATAGGCATATTCTGGGTAAGCGCGCTCCACCTTAGACCTCATTGTCACTTACCATCAGGTGATATCGAGGTCAAGCGTAAATCCTTCAGAAATAAAAAAAAAACTCACCTCCAAATCCCGAAACACATCTCTAATATCTGGCTTCCTTGCTCTGGAAGCTGCCCTTTTCCTCCTCACGGTCCTGTTGAGCCTCCTGACCCTTCTGCGGACGGCTGCTGCCTGTTCCCTCGGCAGAGGCCTGACAGCCTCACCCAGCTGGGCCTCGGTGACCTCCATTCCAGCTTGGAAGGGCGCCGCCAGAGACCCAAGACCAGCAGATTGAAGCCATTCTGTCTCCAACTCGCCTTCTGTGTTGACAAAGAGACAAATAGGTGTAGTAAATTGTAAATACATTGATTAGCCGTGGCTAACCATAGACTAGACACAATTGAGTTCGGAGAAAGATTGTATTATATAGAGAGAGTTAGACAGGATAATAATTTTGGACGAAAAAAATTTATACTGAAAAGTTTACCTCAAAAAAACCATGAAATCTTTCATTACTGTATTGCAATCGAGTTTCGAACGTATAGGTTACCAAAACATCGGGAGCTCGATAAAATCGTTTATAACAGCATGTGTTTTATTCAAATTTACTAATAGACAAAAACCATAACAAAAATCCATTAAAATTGCAGGAAGAACTGACGCGGAAAAATATTACCATCTTGAGAACAAAAACTGGCATCTTTTGTATTAATTCATCCGTGTAAGACACACAGAAGCTGTCATAATTGTTTCGTCCTCCAAATCTTCGCTGTTCGCGGATCAATCTAAATTTTTATTCAAACAGAGATCTTCCGTGACTTCACGCATGAAAAAATCATTATTTATGCAGGTACCTCTATGAATCTATGGTGTAAGTAGGTAGTTATATTTTTTGTGAGTGCAACTATAGAAGACGAATTGGGAGTCTGATTTCAAGCACAAAAAGCTGAAGGTCAAAGAACTTATTCGCACGCAGCAACGTGTGTTATGGTACCTCCATGATCGAGACATGATCTTGTTAGAACTTCCTTGTAAAAAATCTTATGGCTTCCAATTGTAATAATGCTGATAAGTGCCTTCCTGTATTAATCACAAAGTAATAAGTATTTAAATACACTCTAAGAAAATTATTCTTCGAGATTCACATAAAATCATTTGTAATGAAGACTGATTTTAAATATGTGAAGTTCGAGATCGTTTTCGATGAAATAAAGTAATGATAACCAAATGTTCTTCTCAAAGTTTGTAACAAAAATTGTACCATGACGTGACATACAAGACAAGAAGAGAAACCTTTGACTCAGGTAACAGGTTAGAACGAAGAGAATTAATTTCGTAACAATCAAGTACCTGCAATTTATTAGACCAGAAACATTACAAAACTTGCTCCATCCGTCCTAAATATAATAAATTTTATTGTCATGTGCAATATATTGTTTAATCAAAACACAGCGTTCGTCAATAAGGTCATTGCATCATTAGTATTGCGACTTAGTCACGTCTACAAAATTATAGTGATCAATCTATTCCTTAATAATGAGGTACCGCAAAGGCAACGGTTCTTTGAACGATTCGGATCGCTATATAAGGTTCCTTTAAAAGAAAACTCCTACGCATGTAATTTAGTTTATGATCATACGTTCAAAGACAAAGGATTTAAAATGTTTTTTTAGATTTCTCATATACTGAACGTACTGACACAGTTTCTTCAGACTTCTTACAATAACTCAAAGCATGCCAAAAGATACCAATGCTACCCTCTTCAAACTTACTCAGAAGGATGCTTGCTGCTTGATGCTTGATGCTGCATTAGTTTATTACCACCAGTGAAACTAAGAGATAAACTAATAGTCCTTCGATATGTCGTAGTAGAAACAATAATTTCTTAGTAATTGTTTGACCCTAATTATCAAGTCACCTACAGCAGGGAACCAAGCCAAAGGACCGTGGAATGGGACAGTTTCCTCCTTCCTCACCGCACTTCATTCCCCAAGTCAAAGAACACGGTCCTGCGCTATACTTTAAAACTTTAAAAATATTTGAAACTGATCGAGCGCAGGATGCTTGCACTTCGCAAGCGCCTGCGACTGCTAAATATAGTCGGGTCGTCCATCCGTCTGACTCAGCGGTTAACGCCTGAGCTTACTAACAAGCTGCATTATCTCTTAAGTTATTTTTCGTTTTTCCCATTGCCTTGTTTGCACTCCTTGAACTTAACTTCCATAAAGAAGATACCTACTCTAGATAAGCATTATTGAATCATCATTTCGGTGGATTATCTCAGCATGCAGAGTTAATATGACTGAGAAAAGTAACAGGGGCCTCCCTGAGGCTAAAATTGAGGAATTAAAAGGTAGATAAAATGCGTTTCGTCGGAGAACGTGTGCGTCCGTAGTGTGTGTTCTTGTACATTTTGTTTAGTTCATCATAGCCCAATGGAATACCTGAATCTCATCGTTATTATATCACTCAGAAGCCTGGATGTGTTGGATTAGATCACTTCAACACGCTTTTAAATTAACTTGAAAATGATGTTTTTCCAGTCTAGCTCATGAGAAACTTACCGCTAAAATAGGAACAGTGCTGATAGGAGGTGCAGATTTTACCTGGTAAGTGTACCTAGATTCTTGCCTTAAATTGAGGTAAGTGATTAATAATCTAAAGAAGAAACTATATGCTTAGATAAGATATTATATATAAACACTCTATGATAACTGGTGGTACGTTATTAGGAATCGCAGCAGCCATTGTTAAGAGTAAATGAATATTAGCCACACACAAACCAGACAGTCTTTAGTGGGATGATCAGTGCCTTAAAACTACTAAGAAATTCACGTGCTACAAATTAAATAAAAACACTGGTTTCGTTTGAACAGGCCCTTACTCCAGTTATATTCCAAGTGATCTATTTCCAGCCGCGGGAGAGCCACAGGATGTTATTTGTTTAGTTTCGCTCTCAACTGCACTATTTATAGACAGCTGTGCGGAAAGTAAAATCACCATTGATTAGTGGCATTAAAACAGTTTAAACAAAAACATAGTTACTACTTTTCATAATTATACGAACCGTGTAATGGGAGGGAAATAACAGACTTTTGTAGCCGAAAGAATATAGCCCTAGTTGCTATGCAACGATAATGTTTATTAACGATAACGATAGATATTTAAAGACTGTTGATTTGATTATATTTGGCCTGCTATGATTCGCAATGAGGTGATCCGACGAAGAACTAGATCACTGAACATATAATTGAAACATTATGTACAGATCGATCGTTGGTGCACACGAGACCGTGAGACGCCCCGCCGTCAGATGGACCGACGGCCTGAAGAAGGTGGCCGGAAGCGGCTGGATGCGGAGGGCGGAAAACCGGGTGTGGTGGCTTTCATTTAGGAAGGCCTATGTCCAGCAGTGACGTGTAAGGACTGATTTGATGATGATGTACAGATCGAAAATAAGAGTTAGTAAGCTAATGGCAGTTGTTGTTGGCTTTGTAATAAAATAAGATTAGCAGTAAGTCCGTCTAAACTATATCTATGAATGGACTATTTCTAATGGACAACCAGCTCAGGCCAGTTCAGATCTAAAAGATACCTATGTAAACTGGGTGTAACCAAGTGTAACCAGATCAGGCAAGTGTAAACAGACAGTTCACTGTGTAAACAATTCAACATCCTGTGCTGCACTTCATTGTTCAGTATTTAAGTTTACAATGTGTTTTACTTGCATACTTCCTCCGAATGTTCACTAGTGAAAAAATATTCCCGCAGGCACTTGTTCTAGTAGTTATTATCAAATTTTCAAATACCTAGTGGCCTTGAAACACTGATTAAAAAAGTATTGTCTGATCCAAAAACAAGTAGAAGCAGTAACATAATAATATACTGAAGAAAAAAAGAAATAAAACAAAGGAAGAAGTAAAAAAGAAGTGTAATTTTATAAGTGCATTATATTGCAAAGACACAAAGAAATGATATCATAGAAATGATATCAGATATAGTCAAGTTATATTTTATCCTGAAATTTATATTATTACTTTAATCATCAGAACTGATGTTAAGGTAGTTACGGCAACATTTTACGTAAACAATCTATATTGTACTAATAATTAATAAAGTAATTAGAAACATACAGACAACAATAACCCTAAAACACCTGAATGACAGTTCAGCCGCGCATGCGCTGTTTAAATGTTTTGTTACAAAACAGCAGCTATCGTTACTAATTTTACGACGCCGACGTGAATGAGTGTGGAACATAAACACTGGAGTGATATTGAAGCCTTGACCTAGTTGTTATTTGAATGGAAACCTAACGGTAAATCTGGAAGCATTAAGTAATTTGATGGCAGACAGACTTAAACTGTTGAAGTAATTATATCTAGATTATTAAGGAGACTACAAGTGGGAGAAGAAGGTATTAGTCGAAGATATAGATAGAGACTAAACGGTTTATGGTCAACTTCTGACAAGATAGAAGAATCATGCTAGAAAACACAAGTTAAATGTAGGTACAGCGAAAATTATCATGTCAGAATCAGGCAGCAAACAAAACGAAGAATTTGGTTAACGAAGAGGGAGTTGGAGATAAGAAACAGTGGTCGTAGACTTACCGATAACATATTTCGCCTGGAAACGACATAGCATTCCCATTACACACATGAGTAGAGCGATTGTAAAACTATTTGCATAGAACCCTAACAATTAAATGGAATCTGATGATTCATCGGTAGCAGATGTTATGGTCTCACATACCTTTAGTCTTTAAGATCATGAATTCAAGTCAATAGGGGTCCATAATTACTGTAATCTTGAGTAAAAGCTTAGATTTAAAAACTTTGAAGAGCAGTCACCTGACAGAGTAATTTCATTCAACGAGTATTCAAACTCTACCAATGCTGGTACCTATATGTCTGTGCCAATTTGAGAACGACATGTGAAACTGAGAATAATGGTTGTATGAGTGAAGCGTTTTCCTGAAATTCGCGAATTACTCAAACGAATTGTTTACAAGATAATTTACAGTAACAGATAGTGTAAGTAAAACAGCATTAGGAACAGTATCATACCAAAGAGCTGCCAATAACAGAGAAAAAACAATAAATTCGTAGGTGTTTCCTCACTGAGTCAACAGACAGGAATGATTATTATTACCTACCTGATTGTAAATTGGTTTAATAAGATTTTGCTCAATTTTCATTGTCAAATGCTAAATGTAAAAGTATCTGACAGATTCTACTGGACAACTTTTACCCCTCGACTTTTTTATATTCACAAACAAAAAATATTCTGTGCAAAGATTAATACTTTTATGAAACGTAAATAATTCAATATCTGTTGCTACATTTCGTTGTAAAACTTTTGTGACATTTTGAGACATTCTGTCATTGTTGATATTATTTAACGCACTGTGTCTGCTATTATGTTGATTGTCTATAGCGACATCCTCTTCTAACAACCCTAAAACCGAATGACAACAACACTGCAGACCGTGACGTCACTAGCTCGCGTGGCGCGCGTCGCGGCGCGCCTCGGACTGCGCCCGCGCACGCCATCGAACTGCGCCGACATTATGGACTCGTATTTATAGATTGGATCGAAATTCACTCTTTCGAGAGTTGGTACAGATAAATAGGCATTTCCGTTTGCTATAAATTTAAAATGTTTGAAATGCTGTTGCGACGAACATTTCAATTTGGCAGAAAAGGAAGAAACATCGAATGATACCAGCCATCACATAAACTACATATACGAGTATGTGTCCATTGGGGGGATGAACGATGAACGAATAAAATAGGGATGAAGGATAACTAACAGAATGCTTTAATATCGTTATTTTTTAGCTTTTGTCTGTTTATGTGTTTGCTTGATCAGTGATCACACATCACATAAAAACTACTAAAAACATACGAAACCACGACCTCTGGTGCTAGAGTTCAATAACTAAGCTACTAGGCCTAATTGACCGCAATATGCAAATAAAAATACATAGGTTTCCAATAGACAGAAAGAAACAGAAACGAGTTAAAAATAGTCGTAAAATAAAACTATAAAAATCCTACCTACATATGACATCACGAACTTCAGAAGACAGCTTGTTCTTGCATCGCACTCTAATACATTCAGGCGCATCTGCGACACCAGATACTTTTATGTCAACGCACCGGAAACGTCTAGACGGGATAAATTCGTATTCAGTAACAGACGGCTTCAGTCGCATACGCAACTAATCGTTCACTAAATTACAGGCGTTTTCAAGCTCATATCAACAGATATTCGTCCCTTTAATCATTAAACTCAAAAAGATATTTGCTCGCCATTTGAGTACTGACAACATAGATACAGTAGGTGTAGTAAAATAAATTCTTAGTCGAATGGTCTAGGTCCCCTGTCTCAGCTAATAGAAAAGACCCGGGACCCAGATCCAGAACCAGACCCAGAATTGATTTATTTTCTGATTTCGAATTTGCAAAAACATAAATTTAAACCAGTGTGGGTTCTTATCTGATCTTCTCCGAGGGGCCAGGTCTTCCTGGTGACACTTCGACCCTACAGGATCTTTTGTGCCAAACCCCTGACCACCAACGGTGCCCAAGCTGATTTTTTTAATTCACATACGCCTTAGAATTTCTTCTTTGGCATATGCAGGTTTCCTTACGATGTTTTTCTTCACCGAAAAGCCTGTGGTAATATAATAAACCGCACTTAAGTTTCGAAAAACTCATTTTTACGGGCGGGGATTGTACCAGGATCTCATGAACATGAGGCGAGTGCACAACCAACTAGACTACCACAGTGTGTTACAGCGCTTCCACTTTTGTTGCATCGATATCTATAGAAACTGTTACGTTCATCTCAGATATCTTATGATCTCAAGTAATGTTTTTTTTTAACATTAAACTTTCTGATATTACATTACGATTAAAGTTACATTATGCATCTCTCGTCCTATTAAAAGTTTACACGGCTTCTTACTTTAGAAATTTAAAGGTTTAATACAATTAGCTTTAAATATTTAAAAAAATTATTTCTTACCACTATCACTAGCAAACAGAGATCCTCTCGATTTATACCTCAACAACACAACCATATTCACAATAAAACTTAGAAACATTTAAATCAATGTTAACTTTAAATAAGTAGTTAACTTTTAACTAGACCATCTTACGGCGAACTCACAGAACATACTAAATTTTAAAAGCAAACATTCAAAGGTATCTTGAAAACAATTAGGAGCGGCTCAGATATTAGATAACTGTAAGGAATGAATGCTTTCACTAATGAGGTCGAAGTCCTTAAGGGATGACAAGAAACAAACAACTTACATAATAGATAAACAAAAATTCTTATGCCTAAATGAAAAATAACATATGCTTAATGATAATGATTAATGATTGATTAGCAAAGGGTTAGTTTTGTAAAAGAAATGTGCAATATAGTGCCTGCGGTTAGAAATTGCACACTTATTTTTTTAGAGATAAACAAAGTACGTAAACTAGATGTAATCAATGAGTATAATGGCAATAAACTAAATAAACTATACTTAATAACGCCACAATAACACATGCTTTTGCCTAATCCAAAATTAGGATTTCGTATTTTTCAAGGGCATTAGTCAAGAACATCACAAATATAACGTTGTCCATACTGTTTAGGTTTAAACTTGTTAAACTTGATAACTACAAGTAATCAAAATGCTTATAATTATGACAGAAAATTAAATAAACTATCATAACACCACAACAACACATGCAGTTGCCTAATCCCAAATTAGGATTCCTTTTGTAGGAATTAGACAGGGTCATCACAAATATAACGTTGCCCATAATGTTTAGGTATTAACTTATACGAAATACATTAACTACAAGTAATCAAAATGCTTATAATGACGGAATGCTAAATTAACTATCCTGATAACGGTAAAACAACACCTACGAGTACATTTGCCTAATCCCAAATAAGGATTTCGTATTTTGTAGGAATTAGACAAATATAACATGTGGGTATTAACTTATACGACGTTGTTCCCAATGGAAACTGAACGAGGCCAAAATAAATGTTATACTTACTGATAGGAAATACAGAGTTCAACAACTTCATTTTTAGATTCCATTAACTCAAAATAATAAAACAAAAATTAACAGACAACCGTTTTCTTTCAAATATTTGAAGCAACTGATAATTTGCCAAATATAGCTTCTGCCCTGTTTCTACGCATCAAAGTGTCAAAGGATCTAGGACTCAAGATAAATAATCGTGTCAAACATATAAAAATAACATAGTTTATCTGTTTTATATCTCAGTGTAGGTATATAAAGTATCGACGGCAGCAAAGTAATTAAACTCACCTACAAAAATGTTATTGCATTATTGTATTTAGAATTATTATTTTCTTAGTTATGAGAAGATGATAAACAAAATATAATAATATTCCTAATTAAACTTCTTTCTTTTACGTTGAATGTTTTTACTCATTACAAAGAATAGATAGGTAATAATTCATTAAAAAAATACAATTTGTAGACTTTAATAACTTTTCTGCCGTCGGTATTTTCACTTTCAATATTCTGTCCATGTGTAACGAATAAATTCACTGTTGGTCTAGTTCTGCTGTGTGCAATGGGGTAAGGGGGGGGGGGGGGGGGGGGGGGTTATATGTCGAAGAGGTGTAGTCCATGGCACCAAAATTTAAGATTAAGTAAAATGAAGCTCGTACTCGATGAAAAAGTAATGGCAATGTAAGTGCAAATTCCATGTTTTGTGTTTATTTTGATTTAAAATAAAAGCTTATTAAAGTAAAAGATCTGAAACGTTTTCCATATTCCACCATCCCACATGTATGTGATTTTAGAATCAATCTACCAGGCAAACGTGTTTCTAAACGTCACAGCGTTTCCATTATGCTCACTTCACTTTAATTCACCTACTGTGACTAAACTTTATACTGTTCGCTTTACGCTAAGCAAATTACATCTGTTGCTACTGCTTCAAGCTTATCTTTTGCACAGATGGACATATTGACAGTATTATTTATTTTTGAACAACGTCTATTTTTAGAGCCATTGTTAAACATAGCGGAATATTTCGAGACGGAGCTCGATTGAAATACTCAATAATAAATCGGTTTACATATTTTTCCACCATAGGTAAAGCTTGATTACAATATTTTTCATTGTCACGAAGGTCATATAGATTGCTTCAAAAATTACTTTTGCTAGTAACTGGAGAGTTAAATTTACATTTTTTTTCTTAAAAAAACCCCTCTCCACCAACGGTGCCCGAAGCCTTCACATACGCCTTAGAATTTCTTCTTTGGCAGATGCAGGTTTTCTTACGATGTTTTCCTTCGCCGAAAAGTTTGTGATATTATAAATAAACCGCACTTAAGTTTTGACAAACTCTTTGTAAAGGACGGGGTTTGAGCCCACGACCTCATGAACGCGAGGCGAGTACACCAACTAGGCTTACATAAGTGATCTACAAATGCGTACTTAGCCCTAATTTAGTAAACTTGGTAGTGCTTCCAGCAGGGTTGGATAGAAAACAGTTTTATTTATATAACACATTTTTTTAAACCATGTTCTAAACAATTTTAAACAATAAAAAAAACATGTTTTAAATAATAAAAAAACATGTTTAAAACAGATGTTTTAAACACTTTGTTTAAAACATGCCAAGCCTGGCTTCCAGTAAACTTTTTTCATACTGTTGAAGTCACTTTGAACGGAACTGTTGGCTAGATTTTGATGAATGAGATCTAATGCTGACTACTAGTAGCAAACCCATCATCATCAGCTTGAAAGAGTCCACTGTTGGACATAGGCCTCTTCCAAGGCGCGCCACTGAACCCGATCCTTGGTTCTTCTCATCCAGCCACTGCCAGCCGTCTTACGCAGATCGTCGCTCCATCTGGCCAGGGGGCGTCACTGCCCAGCAACAGAACAATAAGCAACAGTTTGAAGTATATCTAAACAATAGCAACAGTCGTCTCGGCATGCGCACACGCATCGCGACGTGTGACACTCATCAGTTTTCATCGCAAGTAACGCATGACGTCCATTCAATAATAATGCGATACGTTATTGGTTTGTACGTGCAATAAATAAATATAGTATGCGTAGATTGGAACGTGATGTTATGGGTACTAAACAGATGAGTAACAAAGGAGATTGATTTGTATACTGGTTCATCATTGACATACAAATAACTGGCAACATCCCACTAATATTCTAAATGCGAAACTTTAAATGTTTGTTACTCAATCACGCTTCGACCACTGGTCTTGACACACATATATAGGTTAGGTCATGAAATAGGATATAAGATAGTTTTTATCCCGAAAAAACCTCTCATTCCTACGGAAAACCAAATTAATTGTTAAAAGCAGTGATTTTGCTCACAACGTGGCGCCACTTTGTATGGATATTTATCTATCTAGAAATAATTACAAATCACAAATGAAATTGAATCGACGGAAGTAAATATCGAAACCTACGCGTACGAAGTCGCGGGCAAAAGCTAGTTATTTATATTATTCAGACAATTGATACACGTAGGAAACAATTTAAATGTGAAGACTAAACTCTGTTCTGAAATGGAATCCATCGGACTCAGTTATTCCTTGCCTCTGCTTCTAGCTAAATAACTTTCTGGTTGGTTAAAACACATGCACTATGCAGAAAATAAAATCAATCAAACTAAACTAAGTTCTAAAGATTTTCAATGAAGGCTCATTTTTGCAGTAATTTTACATTCACTTTATTTTTTACCCACGACGGATCTGAGAGGGTAGGTATATGCATTGAGAGTATAATGGTTGTTTGTATGTCTGTTATATTGTTTCCTTAGCAATTTCTAAGTATGAGCCGAGCCATGGCCGAGACAAGAATCTTAGATTATAGTTACTTTGTAGAATCCCTTGTCATGCAGATTTCTAAATCACACTGTCACAGCCAGCGAATTCTAGCTAACATCATTGTCATCGATTCTCCTCAGGTAGTGTGCTTAACATACTACCCTCAATTTTGTGGTCGGCGAATAAGTTCTTCAATTGTAACGGTAAATCCTTACTATAAAATGTATTGCTTCCTTTTCTTGTAGGCAGTAGTATTTATTCGTTTGATGATATTATCGCTTTGTTGCACAAGATTATTACTATGTTCTACTATGGCAGTGATTAAATATAAATATAAATAAATATAAATATCTGAGATATTTACACTAATTATCCAGTTCCAAACAAAGCAAAGTCAGTCCAAATTAGTCCAGATTTGTGTTACAAATTAGTCCAGATGTGTGATACTCAAAATTGGGTGTACGTTGCGAAAAGCTTGTCTTTCTCTAACATCGAAGTATTATTAGGCTAGTGATAAAAAGATTGTAGACGTCGATAATTAAATAAATAAAGAATTTTTCAGACATTCACACCAATTATCCAGTCCCAAACTAGGCAGAGCCTGTGCTACGGTTACTAGATAACGGATACACATACTTAAATAAATATATAAACATCCAAGACTTGGGTACAAACATTCATATGAACATTTGCCCCTAGCGGGGTTCCAACCCGCAACCTCCAGCGTGGTATTCTATTGGGGAGGCATATGTCCAGCAGTGGACGTATTTAGGCTGATGATGATGAACCTCCAGCGTGGCAGTCCGAGAGCTACCCCGTTTCGCCACGAAAGTCGTCAAATCATTACAGTTTCTCGTCACCAGTGTCTTCCGCATCAAGGAAGATGTTTTTTGCAGAGGCTGTAGCTCTATGGAGGAGCTTCTTGATACCCAGCCTCCTTGGGGGAAAACCGGGTTATTTTGAATTTGAACCCACTAAACCCACCTTCAGTGCATATTAGGAGACTCCGGAAGCCTCCCAAGTACTGCGTAGAAGCTTTGCCCTGAGGAAAGAATAGATGCGTACCGACGCCCTCTCCAGTGCCGTGTAGCTGAATAAGGTCTGTTAGAGCTCCCAATTCTTGTTATATCTATCTCATGTATAGTGTGAATAGGGGGATTATATTTTGCAGGTGATCCAGCCTTGGTCTTTAATGAGCTCATGACGCTTTTTCCCACCTTGAAAGAGACATCAGCTCAATTTGCATTCCTATATTCGAGAGCACCTCTTGAGTCTCACAAATCTTAATCATTTTAAGATTTCCCGATCTCTTATCATGTTGTTTACTTGTATTTGCTGCCACAGCATGTGATCGATATAGATCATGTGAACTTTTATCTGTTACGTCTTTACTATCGATTTATTGATCAAGTAAACAATGATAAGTTCTAATTTTAGGTCTAGAAGTCTATTGTTGTCTAGTGAGACTAGTTAGAAATTGTTACGCTAAATTAGGTTTGTGCCTTTGTTTTTATGCAGCGTCCTGTATTGGTAGTTTTTGATATTTAATTATTTACTATTGAAATAAACAAACTGGTTACATAAAACTATTCAAGCTTCGATATTGAAATTAATTTTACGTCGCCCCTAACTTACGACTTCGAAGTACAGTTACATTAAGTAACCCAATTAGCACCTTACCCAATGATGATAAAGGTAAAGATAGAATGCTCTTCATCATAGCGCAGTGACTGTACAAATTCTTTAAACAGGTGTGTTTTAGGTATAAGCCATCCGTCGAATAATCTTATCCGACAATAGGTGAGTTCAATTAAAATTTTATCAAATTATCATTTACAATCTTTATTTTTATTAACTTTCTAATCGTCATTATTATATCAGCTATTCGACGTCCACTGCTAAACATAGGACTTCCCCAATTAACGCCATCAACCTGGTCTTCCACCCTCCGCATCCAGACACCTTCTTTAAGTTGTCGATCCATCTGGCGAGGGCATCCCAGCCGTCCTAACTTTCTAATAATAACGATAAGTATATCGTTATCAGTGTAAATAAAATATGTATTGCGCAATTGATAAGTAAGGAAACCTCAAACAAAACAAAAGCTAGTAATTTCGTAAGGCATTTACGCTTTTCGAATAATACCGCTGTTATCTGCGGTAAACATGCGATATGTGAGGAATAGAGACGCAATTATAGAAAAGTTGCGGGAAGCCAGAACGAGACAGCCAGTGTGCTTCCCATACAAGATAGATTCTGTACCGCATATATTTTTTTGTTGATGGGTTTGCGCTTGACCTCAATCTGACCTGATGGTAAGTGATGATGAGGCCTAAGGTGGAGCGCGCTTATCCAGAAGATGCCTATTCACTCTTCCTTTAAAAAGATCCAAATTGTACTTGTCCGGAAATACTCAAGCTGGCAGGGAGTTCCATTCCTTAGCAGTTCGCATTATGAACGAGGAAGCAAAACGCGTGAGATAGCAGCAGTGATGTACTAAGAGCCTAATCTAATAAACGTCCACTGTCAGAACCAGCCCTTCACCAACACGCGCGTAAACGCGGTACCCAACCATTTCGGCTAGGTATATAGTTTCCTATAGATACGAGTAGCATGAAAAAAGGAAATTAACTGTGTTTTAAAGCACGGAGAACATTTTTTTGGTGATCGAAATTGTTGCCATCTATTGTCGAATAGAAGAACTAGTTCAACAGCTATGTTATATAGTTTTCGAGAAAAAGCAATATATACATATTATGTAGTAAAGACATTTAAAAGTGAGCCAGCCTTATGGTCGCCCGTGGTTTCGATTAGTTTTTTTTAACTGGGCCAGTTAAAAAAATTCAATGTGCTATTGAAATTGTATATTTCAACAGCACATTGTCCATGATCTGACAGCTAGTGCGACAACTTTATTCATGTACAACGGTTCACTTCACATCACACCCAACGACCCATCATGACCTCTTCAGACCTAAACATCTATTTTAAATGTATCTGAATGTAAAACGTCTGCAGCTAAATTAATATCTATTGCGCCGACGCAAGTTCTCACGCGCATGTGAAACCGCTGCCATGCGTAACGGGTGTTACCCTCTGCTTCCTGGGGGAATGTGACAGAAACCACTTTATGGGTATTAAGCATTCAATGCCCTGTGTTATACTCAAGGGAATCATACGTTATTTAAACAGGAATTTAAACAGGAGAAGACTATTTACTATTGCAATGAAACTTGTACATATAAAGTACATGCGTCTATATTGAATAGGTTTACAATAATACAAATAATAATAATTCGATATCGTCAAGATAAAAACCTAGTAATTAATCAATCGGAAATTCAAAAACAAATCATCAAAGTGTACGTTTAATTTAATATCATCATCAGGTTATTATTGTCTCCACTGCAGGAGCACAACCCTCTCTCATCTGCCGGAGACAAACGGAGGATTTGGCCTACACTCCCCGCGCTGGCCAGACGGGTTGGGGAGGGTTAATATGAATAAGTTCATAGTTTTCGAATTATCTAACGAACAGACAGACAACCACAAAGAGGTTCCGCTAATAGGAACCTTAAAAACTTATCCAACGTATGAATAAAGTTAATGAAAACAGAGAGCGAAAAATCCGTGGAGAAACTTACACAATCGATTCTCGAACCTTCCTTTTTCAAAGTCTTTGACAAACCGACAAAACTTCTTCCACAAAAAAATCTAAGAAAAATCTCACTTTCTAATAGTTAGATTCTAATTAAACAGGTAAGAAGTTTTCAATTCGCGTGAAAAGCAAAGAAAGTACAGTATGTTGCCATTAACCAGTATCGGAACAATGAAGACAGTGGCGCGGCTGCGCGGGCGCCGCTCCCACGAGAAAGTGCAGCTTTGTGTGTCACCCAGCTCGTCTCCAAGGAGATTGTTGTCAAACACAATGCAAATATTGTGCTCCTGTGAATTTGCGATCGCTAATTAATCATGGAAAGTGAATAATAGGAATTAAGAAAGAGTAAGCAGGATGTTTGATTTGAAATTGGTGACGGAACTAATGATGGTCGAGGAATTCATAACCTCAGGTGCGCCACTGTTACATGAACATATCTAGACATACACTGAGAAGAGTAAGGAGAAGTCCCTCACACGGCTCCCATAACCGAAGCACTAACGTCTGCACCTACCTATCATAATATTCACGCGTAACGTCTGTCACCTAGCACTACCAACCATTAACGGTTGGGTGATCAAATTTGGGTCCTCAGAGTAGTAACACATTTAGTAGATTATTTATTACACTTAGAAATTCACAGGTTACAAATGTTCATAGATGTCAGTTACCGCTTACCATGTCTGGTGAGCTCATTAAACCGTAAAAAATGTATTTAACCCACATGTAATTCGAAGAAAATAGTTGTTCTTTTAGTGCATTCTAAAAAACAAACGAAGATTAAAAAGTGAAATCTAACCAGCAAGTAATCTAGGATTCTAGCACAAGGAGACTGATTAATTGAAACAACGAATCTTATCTCAGAAAGATGTCTATCTCTGAGGTCTATCTCGAAGTCGGCGGAGTTGTACCTGTATTTACTTGTTATTGTCCTCGGAAATAGAAACCCATCGATTATATTGTCAGTTAGCACAATGTTATTGTTCGTGTAAAGAGAAGGGAGATGTGGTTTGCGATGCTTCTGCTGTAAGTGGCACGGTCATTTGTTTTGCGTCTGCAACTTCAATATGTGGCACCAGTATGTAAATCGTGTAGTTTTTAGTTGTATGTTTCGTAAAAGTAAAGAAACCAAACTGAATTTCATATCTATGGAGTTAGAATTGAGAATTGATGAGTCAATTTCTTTACACAAGAACCTAGTACGATACTGCCACAGACCGATTACCGATGATTTCTAGCACGCAGGTAATAGCACTACAAATACTGAAAAGGAACTGAAAGTAAAGCAATGTAAAGCAAAACACATCTCATAACAAAAGAAAAAAGTGATACGCGAGAAGTGTGGAAGACGTAGTAACGAAGGAAGAGAAGGGTATGTTGCATTGATTTGAACATTTAGAGCGTATGAGTGAAAAAAGAGTGACATAAGAGATTTACAAGCGCAAATGTGGAAGAAACTATAGCAAAAAGTCGTCCTAGGAGGACGTTCAAGGGTACTCAAAAAGGCTGGGGTTCGCAGAGAGATGAATAAAAATAGTTACGTGAAAAGGTTAATGGATGTGAGTGAGGTGTGTCAGGATAGCGCAAAATGATGATACATCGTCTCTGCCTACCCCTCTGGAACCAAGGCGTGATCATTATGTATTATGTAACAAAATATAGTAGTTCTCGTTTGGTGTCCCATACAAACGAAAAGACCATCTCTTATTTCCATCGGAAGTTTTTGTCGTTTCCATGAGAGCCTTCCCATGTCATTTGTGTACGTAAGTAATTGAGGTATCCGATGTTGCGGCCCTCAGTATCATGTGCGCGTACGCATAGCATTATTGATTTTAATGATCCGCAAAAGAGTCATTACTGGCAATCAGGATGCAACAGCCACCGGCGCGACGGGCGGACACACCTACTCCCGCAGTACAAATATGTACTAGTATGGATTGTGTATTTAAAATAACATCTTCCAGCGAGAGCATTAGGTACCATTTTCCCCAAGACTGCGCTATCGTCTTTATTGCACAAATTAAATACATTCAGAATTACAATTTGGAGTTAAATGCAGTCTGATCGCTTTAGGATTTCTTTGATACAACATCATCATCAGGTTATTTTTGTGTCCACTGCAGGAGCACAACCCTCTCATCTGCCGGAGACAAACGGAGGATTTAGCCTACACTCCCCGAACTGGCCAGACGTGTTGGGGAGGCCTGATTGATGTTTTATAATGTATTCCCTTAGTCGCCTTGTACTACATCCACGGGAAGAGTTGGAGTGGTCCTATTCTACTCTACCGGAAACCACACGGCAACACAATGAATTTTATATGTATTGTTTTTTTATATATAGATTATTATCTTTCTCTATTAATAGAAACAGAGGTGATAGAAAAAATATACAATTTGGCATATATATACTAATACTAAAGAAAAGGGGGATGGCAGGGGCTGCTCTACAGATAGATATCTCCTCCAGCTCTGCGGAGTTTATAACAGTGCCGAGGATGCTCGCTGCCGTTACCCCTTTGAATGTCCAGACTGATGCGGCTGATAAAAAAGGATCTGGCTCGACTGTCGCCAGACTTTTCCTTCAGAAGTTTGCCAATAATCGACGCAAACATCGATCGATGGAAACAAGGCGGGGTAAACCAAAACAGAATCGAAGGAGGTACAAGGCAATATGTGTTTGTAGGTGAAGAAGGTGGCCGTAGAAAAAATTGAGTTTATTGCTAATATTTGCTAGGAAAGATTTTGCAGAAAACTTGTTAAGTGGGGCTCCTAAAAGAATGAGGTCACTGTTTTCAAGTATCTTGATTCCGGGAGTAATTGAATTGAAACTGTTGATAATTTCAGATTTTCTAGCGTCTGTAACATTAGGGAAGATAAAGATTTCTGATTTTGAGAAGTTAAGGCTGAGTCCAAGGGCGCTAAAGGCGTTCTGTAGGTCTGTTATGTTCTGGGACACTTGCTCTAGGATACCTGAAATGGTGCCGTCGTCCAAATATCAAATATTAAAAATACTTTTTAACTTTGAGATAGTGGGATGGATGGCCAAGCTGAAAAGAACCGGGCCCAGATGTTGGACACCGACGGTTGAGTCAATTATACCCAAATTGCCATAAAAAAGACTGGAAGTTTACGCGTAAGATCGCCAGAGATAAGGAAACAGGGACGGAATATAATTTTTAACTCAGCTGAGAAGGGAATCGCGCTCAATGGAATTGAAGCCATTTTTAACGTCTATTTTTACTAAAATTTCGGCTGTAATATGAATTGTTAATCAATTTATCGACGACTAAGATAACGGTTGTTAAAATTAAAATAATGCTAGAGCTTCTAATTGTTTAAAATAAATTTACTATTCCAGACAGATTCTGCACAGTAAACGTTGAGACAGCGAACTGGAAGTTAACAAGGCAGAAAATCAGTAGCTGTTATGTGCGAATCCGACTCTAATATTTATTCAACAATTTATCGAGTATGTCCAACTGTATACACACATTACACTAGGGTATATAAATGGAACTGGCAATCTTACGCAGGATACCACAAATTGTCGAAGATTATTAAGCATGAAGTGGTATTAAATATGGCGCCAGGACAAGGTTGAGTGTGCACTCATTGATATTCGATGATAGTTCACGGTTAATAACATCATCAATGACCATTAAACTTGAAGCAGTAGGTAAGCTTGTGTAAAGGCTAGGCTAAATCGCCCGATCAACAGAGAGGCTGTACTCAAAGACCTTTGAGTATTCACAACTGAAGAACAGTATACAAAATAGTTAAAATTATGAGATACTGTGGCAATGTTAGGTATGCGTTATATCACGATTTTAGAACAACAGTAAGATTAAATAGAAATCTACTTGTGCATATAAAATCCCCATAGGCGAGATATCACGCGTTACGGAGCCAGGCGTTTTACGGTCCTGGTAAATTGTCAATAATTAAACAAATTTGCGTATGCTAACATAGTTATAAGTTTGTATAGTGATCTACCTGTAACAAAAGTTATTAATAGATATAGTATGTCTATGTCTAATAATAAATATGGATCTTGTAATCCGAATAAAATTTATATTACTATTATTGTATCAAGCTGCAAGATAACTATTTCTCCCTTGTCTTTACTACCAAGTAGCCCATCCATTTTAAAGAGTGCCCGTTTCAAATACAACATGAGAAGAAATAGTATCTTCCTCATTCCTCCACACGCTAATGAAAAATTACATTTTACGTATATACTCAATTTGCCTATCCAAGAACATTAGCACCAAATAGTCTCCGCTCTGATGTCATTTCGTTTCTCCTGATTAGCATAGACTGTCGATAAATATGGTAACGCAATAGCAACGATTCCACAAGGCGGAAGCAAATCTCTATTATATATTATTGACACTATGTTTATTCACGTGGCTAGTAGGTGGTCACTGACCACTTGAAGCTTGGAATCATCGTTGACAGTACGAAGTAACGGTCAGAAGATGATAGCTCAATGTGACAATTTGATGTTTACGATGTTGTCTACATTAGTAAACTCTTCCTCTTCTATATCATTATTTACATACATACGCTTGGATAAGAATGATATGCCTGCATAAAATAGCCAAAATTACTTATTCTAAATAATAACATTTCAATCCTAATATTATAAATGCGAAAGTTTGGACATTTGAATGTTTAGATATTTAGATGTTTGGATGTTTGTTACTCAATCACGCGTCAACCACTGGACGGATCGGAATGAAACTTGGCAAACATATAGGTTAGGTCCTGGAATAGGATATAGGAGAGTTTTTCTCCATTTAAACATCTTAGTCCTTGGGGAAATATTTAATAATTTGTAATGTTAAGTTGTCCACGCTGCCGAAGTTGCGGGCAATAGCTAGTTTAAAAATAAATGTTAATTTGCATACAAACGAGATCCAAACAAACATCTACAAAAAACATTTTGTTATAATTTAAAGTGTGACTCAATGAAAGACCAAAATGGTTCCAGCTAATTAATGCCAATCTTAGCATAAAACGGGGTCTAATAAACATTGAATCAATTAAAGCTGCAAAAACGTTGAAATATAAACTTTAGTACTTTGTAACAGAGACAGATATGCAAGATGTTGCTCCTAGTCATAGTTGCTTCCTACGCCTCGTCACAAAATGACATGAGGAGGCGTATGCCAATGACACAGTGGGCATTAAATTTGGACAATTGTAACAATTTGGATGATGTAGGCCATCTCCCAGGACATAAGTGATAGGTCATTGTCAAAGTTATATGAACAGAAGCGATAAATTGGATAAGCCCCAGTTTTTACTTATATAGTGACTCATATAGCTTTAGTTCTCAGCTATCCGGAGGTAAATTTTTTGTAAGACTATGCAGTGGTCTATAAAGATAGCTATGACATGATTCGTATTGAGGAGAATCGTCTAAGAAATAATAGTAAGTCACTGCTATAGCCTATGGAATCAGTCAATTCAATAATAAGACCCATCTATTGTAGAACCCGATGATCGTAGAGACTATAGTCCTGAAGAACACACGTAAAAAGTATCCGAAAGCAAATAGACGAGAAAGATGGTGTCGGAGGTGGCCATTAAGGCAGGCTTAGTGTAAAGGATGACAAAAAGTGGACGTTGATGGGCTGATCATGATGGAAGAGACTCAACTGGACATCGTGAGAGAGATGAGACCTGACAAAGGCTTATCCTTTTACTGTCACGGACTTAATAATGATGACAACAATGATTAGACTGAGTTTTCACGGAACAAACAAACAAAAAGCAAACTTTGTATTTCACAACCAAATATGTATTGTTGCTTTCTGTACTATGAAATGACTCTAATCTTCTCAGCATATATAATAATATCACGAGATATTGAAATAAATCCTTTCCGAGGTTGAATGACGTACTTTTTGCAAAGAGAAAAAGCCAAACACCACACATTCAAAAGTAAAACCAAACAAGGACATTTGTTTAAGGAACCTTCCCTTTTGCAATACTTCGATGACATTGGTGCTATTCACGAATAGTGACCTCATTGTATCCAGCTTTCAACAGTTGGTGATGGAAAAAAATCTGCAGTTTACTCACTGTTAGTGTTTCCATCTACAAAAAAAACATTTATTGCAAGCAGCTTATCGATACCAATAACAACGGAGAAGATTTTAAACTAATTAACGCATTAGTTAATTTAAAATTTGGATTACTGCTATAGAATTTCTATAGAATGGCCAACTTTTTCACATCAGAGGTGAACTGGACTAGAACTGAATATTGATATTTGATTGACAGTAATACCATAGCACCACTTAAATGTCAAGAAACTTAGTCAAACAGTACTTTTATGGATTAAATAGTTCCAAGAACCGAAGCCTTCCTCAAAGTTGGCAAACAAGGCTGACATTAGAAATCTCTCGGCCATTGCGTCAACGCATACAAATTCGCAACGCATCACTGACAGATTTGCAAAGATAATATTTGCTGTTCCATAAACATCAAGCAAGCAAATCGTCCAAAGCACGCGGCTAGCAGTCTTGCCCAAGTTTAATTTGAAGTCCGCAAGGTTAAAGTTGGGAGCAAACATTACGAAGCTACATTCAGGAAAACGTGAACAATGTAGGGAAATATATTTTACAGTAAGCCAATGAGCAACACGTGTGCCCAGCGTGGCTTGGGCGTTGCTCCCACACAAGGAAAGACAAATATCTAGCTGACTCCATTGATAATGTGAGACGATTCATAGTTACAAAATATAGTTTAATGAAACGAATCCTTTACACGTTGTGCAAAGCATTTTACATTGTCACAGAGAAACATTAAACCAAGCTAACAAAAGAAATACTTAATCAACAATGGAAAATCTCAGGCACCTATTGACATATTAACGCAAAGCGCAAATCGTAAAAATGCTGTAAACAATCGAGTTAAGCGTAAATTTTTACTTTGTAATGAAGAAGGTATTAGATCAATTGATAACAATGTTACTATAGTGATAAATGGTTTGTTTTTATAAGCAAAGGGTGCCATAAACACACTGCATACAATATAACTATTTGATAGCAAAAGCAATTCAATAACCAAATTAACAAACATTCACAACTCGAAGTGACAGCGAACCGTTACCTGCGGACCTCGGTCGTCAGCCGCCAAATTTACATCAACCCAAAACTAGATCACTTGGTGTGGCAGTAACCGATTCAATACACTACCGTAATTAAACTTGAATTAATTAACTATGGCAATTCCAATGCTATAGAAGGTAACCAAACTGCTAATGACACTCGCCTTATACGGAACAAGAATTAAGGATACATAATATACTTGTACAGTTTATTTCCTATTTATATCAAATTAAATTAAATAAAACTTTATTTCAGACCTAGTCCATAGTTTTGTTAGTAACAATAGTGCTAAGTATACAGGGTTACAGGAAAAGTCGTGCTAGATCCCTTAAGGGTGTGGAGCACCCATCATTTCTGACTTATTTCACTATGAAACACCCTACCCTAAACTTAACCCTTTTCGAGATATTCGACTTATAATTTTTTTATTGAAAATTGCTGATTTTTAGGCTACTACATTTATTTTTGTTTATTTTGTGTATCTTATTATTATTATTATTGCATTTTTACATGTGTAGTAAGATGCTTTAGGACGTCAATCATTAAAATAGTGCACAAGTTATTTGAATAGACCGTAGTAGACAAGTGAAAGAAAAGAAATAAAAAACATATTAGAAAGTTTATTTTTCTCTAAGGGATATCTAAAAAAAATATTATGGTAATTGTTCGGCAGATGTTTTTTAAAATATCTACGGTTCATCAGCTATCTAACGAGGTGTAACAATCTAGGGTTTGTATTACATTTCGTGGAAAAAAAGTAGTTGGGACGCTCCAGGTAGCAGTTCTAACGGTCCCACGCCTATTGTCCTTCAAGTTAAGACGCACCGTGCGAGCGAGACAAGTGACGATTTATGTAGGTACGAATGAAAGAAAAAATGTGTAGACACCGGCTAGGACTGGGAATACAACCGGAAACATTGTTTTGGTTGTCAGTCTGCTTTTGTGCTTCGTACATAGTAGATGCGATATCGTTTTGCTCTTTTTCTCGACTTGGCTGTGATTCTGGACTATTTCTTCTGATTTGTGACTACTGTGCTTGTTAACCGGACTCTGATTTGTGCCTGTGATACGGAAGTGTTGAGTATGACGTCCTACACACCTGAGGAATATGCTGATATGCTTATTTGTTACGGATACTGCGATTGTGTGTCTGCGCAAGCTCGCAACGAATACATAACTCGCTACCCCGGTCGTCGAGTGCCGGATGTGGCCGTTTTTGACAGAGTTTATCGAAGACTTCGAGAAACTGGCTCTGTTTTGAGACGAAGTACAGACATGGGAAGACCACGAATTGACGACGAAGAACAGGACAATGAGATAGTGCAACGCTTTCGAGCGGATCCGACTACTTCCACTAATATTGTTGCCCGTGATCTGGGGCTTTCGCAATGGAGAGTGTGGTTTACAGTGCATACTGCTGGCCTATACCCGTACCATTACACGCCAGTACACGTTATTGAAGAAGGGGACCCCGCGAGAAGATTGGACTTTTGCAGATTTATGCTAAATGCTGATGTAGAAGACCCAGATTTTTTAAGAAATATCTTGTGGACGGATGAGTCCAAATTTGATAAAGATGGCATAACTAACTATCACAACGCCCATTACTGGGCCCTAAAAGAACTAAGGAATCCCAATAAGAAAAGAGTGAAGGGGTCCCAACGAAGATTCAGCGTGAATGTGTGGATGGGCATTATCTCCAATCATTTGATTGGACCTTACTTTCTCCCGGATAATCTAAACGGGGAAAGCTACGAAAATTTCCTGAGAGCAGACTTGAGTGATTTGCTGGATGATCTGCCACTCAACCTGATCAGGGACATGTGGTTCCAACACGATGGCTGCCCTGCCCATTTCAGGAGAAGTGTCAGAGACTGGCTGGACACAAATTATCCAAACAAATGGATTGGACGAGGTGGGCCATTGCCATGGCCAGCAAGAAGTCCGGACCTAACCCCCATGGATTTTCATGTGTGGGGCTGCATGAAAAGTCTCGTGTACAGCGAGCCGAATCCAGTTTCGTCTGTGGAAGACTTAAGAGAAAGGATTGTGGATGCAGCAAATAAAATGAGGACCACATTGACCACTGGCGTAGTGAAGACCGGTCTCCGTAGAAGGATGCGACAATGTATTAGAAATAGAGGCGGCCATGTTGAACATGAACTGTAGAAAAAGAAAAAGTTGTGAGAAAACCTTTAATAAATGGCATTTCATGCTTACCTATTGTTTTATTTTACTTTTTAGGGCTAAGTATACATTTTCTTCTCCACTGTCGCCTATGAAACTAAATTTTTTTGAATGCATTTGAATAAAACCCTACATTATTATACCTCGTTAGATAGCTGATGAACCGTAGATATTTTAAAAAACATCTGCCGAACAATTACCATAATATTTTTTTTAGATATCCCTTAGAGAAAAATAAACTTTCTAATATGTTTTTTATTTCTTTTCTTTCACTTGTCTACTACGGTCTATTCAAATAACTTGTGCACTATTTTAATGATTGACGTCCTAAAGCATCTTACTACACATGTAAAAATGCAATAATAATAATAATAAGATACACAAAATAAACAAAAATAAATGTAGTAGCCTAAAAATCAGCAATTTTCAATAAAAAAATTAAAAGTCGAATATCTCGAAAAGGGTTAAGTTTAGGGTAGGGTGTTTCATAGTGAAATAAGTCAGAAATGATGGGTGCTCCACACCCTTAAGGGATCTAGCACGACTTTTCCTGTAACCCTGTATAAGTTGGTTGAGTTATTTTTATTGGTATACATGTATTATTTATTTATTCTTCAGACCTATGACTGTCTCCGCCAAGTGTCTCTGGATGGGACAATTCGGTCTGGCGGCGGTCATTTTCAGAATGCTGTTGTCACTACAATGCAGGCGCTGTAGTCAATAAAAATAGTACTATATAAAAATACTTGGTATAAATTAGAATTGCTTTCATTAGTAAAAAAAATTACTAGATGAGACGTGCAACAAAGATGTAATGACCAAGCTAATCAGAAAACTTTCTAGACAAGATAGAGCTTTGAATCCAAAACAATAGGAGTAAAATTGATTTCTTATCTATAAATGGTGTCAGGATCTCTCCGACTCAGGTTCTTTGAGACGTATCTAGATCAAGTTCGAATTGTTTTATGTAAGTTAGAAACGAAACTGAGTCATTGATTGGATGGATGTTGAAATTTGCGCACAAAACAACAAGGTCAAAATTGGACGCGTAAATTTTTTAATGGTAAATAAGTAGTACAGTTTGTAAGGCAATGGAATTATTGACAAGAATGTATAATTGATGAGTAAAGTCTAACAAATAATTCGATGCAGTGATTTGACGTTGACATTTTGTTCTATATTTGACACTTTTAATGTTGCCAGCCAAAATAGTGATGTAATCGACACAACGGAACGTATCGATATTTCAGTCCAGTATGTATAATACCTATATTACTATGATATGCATGAGAAACCTTATGCTGTTTTATAACAAGAACAAAGTTGAACACGTCGTTGGCCATGATAATGACACAGATAATAGGGTTTTAACGCGGGCAACGACTACCCAATAATTATATCGATTACTGAGGTAGGTAGTCATCATTATTAATAAATCTGCAAATACTTGGCAACCCTTGAAATGTCAAATCGCTGCATCGAATTGATTATTAGACTTTTGGTAAACCGTAATACATAAGTATAACTTATTCTGTATTAGTAAATATTAGTATGTTAATAAAACATTTTATGCAGCTACCTACAAGTATCTTTTTGTATCGTCAACATAGAAAAAAACAAACAAAGATGACATAAAAATTATTCTCTAGCTTTTAACTTACTAACCGATAGATAAAGAGACGTTGGTTGCTACTTACAATTTGTAAGGAAGAGTTATGATTATTGTAGCTACTCGTATGTCTGTCTAATCATAATTGGTCCGTCAAAACGACATGTATTCATCACACTTGCACCTCTTGCACCGATCAAGGCACATGAGATGAAACCTATAATTTTCCTTTCACTGCGCCGAGTATTTTACTATTTTTATTAGACTTTCTATTTAATACTCTACTTGGACCATTTATTACGTATTATAATGGTAATAAACTTCATCTTTGAACTCTTTACTAATACCTATCTCCTATTTTAATTTAAATTTTTTTATTAATGATGTACTCTTTTAAGTCTTTTAAATTGCGCTCAACGAACTCAAATTTCTTATTAGCTCCATACAAAATGTTTTTGAAACAAGCAAATACATCTTTGTGCGTCCAATTTTGGATATTTGTACAAAATTGATAAATCTTTCTAAAATATGCCAAAGCAGTGACAGGCGTCTAGAAATATTTTGTTTGTTTAGCGTTAGACAACACCACCTTTTTCATATTGTTATAAGTCAGTGTAAATTGGGCTAATGTGGCTAGGAAAACATGTTTCCTGATTAAAAAAGTCAATTTAAAGGAGAAAAGGAGAGCAATAGGCAATAGTAATCGAACGCAATAGCCACACGAAATACGCCTGAATAGTTAGCAAGTAACTGCGGAATGACCGTCAAAATTCACTTATTACTATGTCGTAACTGTAGTTACACAAGATCTTATGATCATTATCGATTGTACGATGAACAGATACGAGCGAACTAAAGAATTCGACCGCTATAACGATTCACGATTCGATTGCACTTGTGCGAAATAAATTGATAATCAGTCCATCGGAAAAGAAATGAAATGTTTTCTAACATCTGTAATAATGTTTGTAGAAATGTGTGTTACGTAATTGCTGACGAGCATATATGTATAGTGATGTAATTCATATTCGGATTGCCAAAATTTGACGATACGGTTGAACAATTAGTTGTCAAGTTTAGTGTGAGAGAATTTATTAAAGCAAACGCTGATTGTAAGGATGATTCCAGTTGATAAGGTTTTTTTGAAAAGCAGTGTTTTTTTACATGATGAAAATGCACCCTTCAAATATCTCTTAATGGTTTTGGACGACCACGTCACCACTACAGCTAGAGGTCGTCCTAAGAGGACGTTTAATGATCAAATTGGTGAGGTCCGCAAAAAGGCTGGAGTCCGCAGTGAGATGAATAATAGGAGGTGCATGAACATGTGTATAGCAGTATGAAAGTGAGGTGTATCAGGATCGCGCAAATAGGCGATGCGTCGTCTCTAACTACCCCTCTGGGACCAAGGCATGCGCATTATGTATGTAAAAATCGCTAGTGCATGTGAACCTTGTAATACAAATAACATCGGATGGTAGCGCAGCCTTGGCTATATACTCAAGAGGTGAAAGTACCAACTACATACATACTGACCTTCCTTCCATTGTCGCAGAGAACTTTCCTTGCATGAATATTGAAGAGGCATTGAAAATTGGATTGCATAATAAACCTTACGAAGTTAAGGGGAAAGGGCAAAGTCCATCACTCCTGAACTGGTATTTCTCGAGACCAAGCCGCATATAGGAAATTTGACTGACGACCTGTCGATGAAAAAGGTAGTAAGGGTGTCTAGATGCGGAATCGTAGAGCACATAATGGAAAACTATGTTCAATAGTAAACACGCTAATAATAATATAGATATGTATGTTGTCTACGTGGAGTAAGGGTGATGCCAAATCACTAACAATATAAAGAGAAGGCAATGAAAATTGCAGAGGATTAGCAGTTTTGAGAAATATGATATAGAAAACAGCGGTGAGTGAGACGCAACAACACGTCTTCTCTAACGAGAAGACATGCAGTCTTGTGGAAGATTAAAACCTGATATTCACAAAGGAAACAAAGTTTCTATTGCGATCTAAAGATAGATAAGATTCAATTCAATTCAAATATTCTTTATTGTGCACCAAAACATATACATTTTTTAATAAAAACAAATCTTACATAGAAGGATGAATTTAGTGTACAACGGCGGCCTTATCGATTTCAGCGATTTCTTACAGGCAACCTTTGGGTGGTGGCGAATTTTTTGAGGAGTGGAAATACTGGATGCAAACAGTATACTATATAATTTAATACATATAAATAACTAGTAAATACATACTTAAATAAATACATACAAAAATAGAAAAATAAATACGAAACACTATTACGTAAGATTCATTTAAATCTATCGTAAAAAAACTAAGTAAATAGTTGGTTTGACAACCTGCTGAGACACATTCTCCTGACTCTTTTGTGAATTGTCAAGGCGATCGTGGTCAGTCAAAAGTTTGTTTTTAATTAGAGTAATTTACTACAAGGTCCCGATTAGCAGTACCAATTTGCATACTCATATATACATATTGATATTTTGTTTCGTTTAAAGGTAACGTAAGTTACCATCGCGATCCAATTTTGTACTTTGTCTTTTATTACGCTACAAATTTTACATTAAATCAGGTATTTCTATAGGTTTGAAGGTAGTTCTATAGGTTTCAGTGTAATTTTTGCTTGTTTATGAAGTTTAAGCCGAAATACAGAGTTTATCAAACCTTACGATACAATCGACACCGATCGACTGGAGGTTCGTTCGTACTGATGGCATCGATTTGAAAAGTGAAAATGAGCATATTAGTTGTGTGGTTCTAGATTATTTATGTGTACACAGATTGCAAGAAGTAGTAAACTATTCAGTTGCTAAGGATCCTAGACTGAAATTCAAAACCATAAGCGTGACTCGAGGCTGAAGCTAGAAAGCAACCAGTGTTTTCTAAAATGAAATAACACATGAATTTTACGGACATTAAACAACCGCTGTCGAAGGAGAATCAATTTACTGTCATCATTTACAATAAACTTGGTTTCCTTTGAATTTGACGCACAGTCACGGATCCCGCTGCTTTTTATGAGCAATATACCAATGAAAGCAATGTTACTGAACCCATTGAACGACCGTAGAATAGACATTGTTCTCAAACAGTAGTTGTTTCTACAACATCTATAAATGTCACGGATATGGATATATCTATGCTCAAATCTTTGAAAACATAATCAAGTCATATTGAAACTGCGTAGATTGAAACGTTCTTAGGGACTAAGGTTTTAAGCGGGAACTTTTTTAAGCGACTAATAAAACTTCAGCACAACTTGCGGGTTCCAAAGGCTTCAAGTTGCCGGCGCTTAAACGCTAATGGAGCTAACCCTAGTGTGCCTGTAATTATTGGCTCCATAGTATACTAATTTTGACTACATCATTCATGAAACGAAGAGTAACGAAACTTAAAGAACGCGGCCGCGACCTTGTGACCTGCAACTAAAACCCGTCTCCTAGCCCCACGAGATCAACATATCGAATTATCGCGACAGTCGCAGGCGCAGGTCCCGTTACGGAGAATCTCATTCCGATATAACGGACTGCGCCTGCGCGCCGACGGACGCCGCCCCATTGGCTAACTGCTCGGACACATGCGCTCTTCATGCCAGAGTAAACACTTCATGGTCAACCATTAACAATTTAAATGTGGAACTGGAATGGATAGTAGTTTTTAGCAATTTTAGCCTTAGCAAATTGGAGAACAATGTGAGAGGTTAGTGTAGCGTGGGAGTCGATTTTAAAATTAATCCTGATATATTGGAAAGTTCACAGCAAAGCACAAACTTTTGAAATATAATAATGGAGGTACTTCTTTCAAAAGTTTACATTTTTATTCTTATTGCAAATTAACTTTATCAGGCACACTCAAAGAGCACTGCTGAATGCAGGGTTGGATAAAAAACAGTTTTTTTTTATATAAAACATGTTTAAAACTATGTTTTAAACAATTTAAACAGTTTTAAACAATAAAAAACATGTTTTAAATAATAAAAACATGTTTAAAACAGATGTTTTAAACACTTTGTTTAAAACATGCCAACCCTGGCTGAATGTAATCATTTCTCCTCGACTAATATTTATTTAATTCTAACCACATCAAGGTCCAGTAGTTCTAAGTACCGATGCCACTTGCAATCATCAAGTGGCTCCCGTTATCTGGCCAGTGACCATTCCAGCAATGCAGTATGTATGTATGTCAGCTGTGACGTGCCAGCACTAGCCTGGTTATGAATGAATGTACCGATTGCAATGTCTTATCTTCTAAGGCAAATAAACAGGATCATAATAAGATATTGTATCTTTTCTTTTATATATGTAGTATTAAATTTGTCCTTGACGAGCTCATGAGGAGCTATTTCTTCTCGTTTTTATTGTACTTAAATAATCTTGTTTTGATATGTAGTTAGATAAACTTTGTGTTTTTTTCCATTCGTACCTTCTTATCACAAGTTATTAGGCTTGGATTTTACTTCTGTCAACTTTTCTTCATCATCATCATCATCAGCCTAAATACGTCCACTGCTGAACACAATAGAATGCCACTTTTTGTGGGCTCTCCATAGGGGGATTTGCCATAATCACCACGCTTGGCAAACGGATTGGTGATCGCAGTAATGATCTTAATATACACAGGAGAACGCTGCTACCCGTCCCTGGTGCAATCCCCTAGTCGCCTTAACGACACCCTCGGGAAGATTTGGGGTGGCCCTATTCTAAGCCTCCACACACGACAATTTTCTTCATCGTCATCACTTTTTTTATTTAAGACTCATCTTAATGATCGATCTGTATGATCTCGAAAGTCGTCTCTAAGAGAAAGAGCGTCAAATAAATAATGTTTATTTTGAAAGTACTTGCACTGCTCAGTGGTAGGGTTACGTTAGCAGTACGCTGAGGTATTGCGATGGCAATCGTTTCTCCGGCGAAATGTCCGGTTTTCTCAACAAAACCTGTTGTTAATGAGGAATGCGGCCCTGCTGACGCTGACGCATGAAAGCCACAATCAATGCCGCCATCGATTCTCTCGAGTCGATCGCTTTCGGGCCAATTAATCGAATTTACGCAACACTACGACTCCACAAAGATGTGTGGGGAATGCAGAATCAGTCGGGTCCCGTAGCCTACACCTGCCTGCGAAGCTCGGGGTCGCGGGTTCCAATCCCGCCCTGGGCAAACATTCGTGTGATGAATACTTGCGTTTGCCTTGTGACTGGATGTTTATTATATTCATCATCATCATCATCATGTCAGCCTTTTGACGTCCACTGCTGGACATAGGCCTTCCCCAATGAACGCCACCACACCCGGTCCTCCGCCCTCCGCATCCAGCCGCTTCCGGCCACATTCTTTAGGTCGTCGTAATTATATTATATTATGTATTTATGTACTCGTATGTATATCAGCTGTCTGATACCTATATTACAGGCTCTGCCTAGTTTGGGATCAGGGGGCCGTGTGTGAAATGTCCCCACATATTTTATTATTATAGTTGCGTGAGACTCAATGAATGCATTAATAGAATTAACTGCAATCAATGAAGACACAATTATTCTAACTTAGCTCGACACCAGCATCTTTTCAAATAATTTTCTCAATTTCACAATTCAGAATGTACTTTTCATGTGAGTTCGCAGGGTGGCAACGCACTTGTGACCTTATCATGACCATCATATGTGCTGTCTGCTAACCTTTGCTTTACATTACCATACAAGATTACATATCAGAAAGGGGAATTGAAGTCTTGGTTTAAAAGCATTTTTTTTTATATTTATTTATTTAATTTCACAGCACAAGACAATTTACAAACATAAAATACAAGAAAAATTTTGGTAGTGCCAATTACTAAACCAATATACGTGAACTAGTGACATGCGTGTGGGTGTGTGTGTGTGGCTTGATTTGTGGATTTGTAAATGTAAAAGTAAATGCAAATTGAAAAATGGTTACAATGACTTCTTTACTTCCTTTATATATTGGATTCCAGTTCGTTTTTAAATCAGCATTAAATATTTGCTTTAACACGTCCATGGACAGTACGTCAATAGACGTCATACCGGTGACTCCTATCGCAAAAGTACGACTATGGACGTCATAAATCGTATTGATTCGTTGTCTAGTGCCACATCACGAACTCACGTCACGTGGGCTATGTCCAATGAGAGACAGCATACTCAGGATTTTCCCGCTGCTTAAAGAACAAGCCCGTTATCGACATGTATCGATATTCGATAGGTTATTATGAATGTGTTAATTTATTACGTACTAGCTGTGTCCACAGAATTAAATAAAGTTGAAAATTTATTAAGTGTTAATTCTCTACCCCCTCCTCTTCCGCCGCCCCTTTCACCTCCCCCTCCTGCTTTTGCTCCAGGTCCAGATCCATTTGTAATTATTTCTAGATGATAAAACTCCATACAAAGTGGCGCCACGTTGTGAACAAATTAACTGCTTTTAACGATTAATTTGGTTTTCTGTAGGAATGAGAGATTTTTCGGGATAAAAACTATCCTATGCCCTATTCCATGACCTAACCTATATATGTGCCAAATTTCATCCCGTTTCGTCCAGCGGTTGAAGCGTGATTGAGTAACAAACATCCAAACTTTCTCATTTATAATATTAGTGGGATGGGATACGTGGATTTTCACTCAAAAAATTCCAGGATTTTCTAAACGCTATAACGACAGCGATGGCGTCTCCCCAGAAGACGGCAGCAGCCGACCATATTACCCCAAGGTTCTAGCCGTTTAAGTACTAATAGAAACAATAAACAAACCAAATCAATTACTCTCAATTCAATAATGTCTGTAAACGACTTCTCTGGACTGGACGGTTTTCTCTGAACAAGAACCATTGGCAAGTCAAGGTCAGAGATGCGACCAGCACAGGTGTGTTCGCGACAGGTGGCCGTCTGTACAAAGCCAGGTGTAAGCCGGCTCTATGGGTCACCTTGTGGCATTAAAACACAGCAAACGAGTAGTGCTACATTAGAAGGCAGACGTCATTACAGGCAGATCAGATGTGAAAAAAAAATAGAAGATAATGTCTATAATTTCATTGGAATACCACAATAATTATAAGGCAGGTGCTAGGTTTTGAAAGATATTACAGAATGTTTTCTTGATAAACATAGCACTATAAATAGTTACACCTCATACCATGAAGCAAATGCAGGTTACTTATACTGGAGCAGAGTCCTAGATAACCATTTTCACCCTTGTATTTGACCTTAAAAGTATTTATTCGTATACTGTGGTCTCTTTTAGAAGACAATAAAGTTATCTATACTTCATACCATGAAGCAAAATAATTTTTCGTAGCTTATAGTTTCATCTCAAAGTTTTTAACTTTTATGATTGACACTAATTGGTGAAGTGAAAATGGTTATCTAGGACTCGGCTTCAGTATAAGCAACCTGCAGATCTACTCCGCAAGCATTTCTGCTAATATCTGTCTAAATAAAAAGCCTTTTTACAGTGTCTCACTTTGACATACGAAAAAGTATTTGGCGTGTAACTACGATAGATGCCCAACGCTTATCAGAGTTTATTTTAACTCCACTGCTGAACATAAGCCTCCCAAATAGAATGCCACTTTCGGTGTCCTGTCCATTGGGGGATTTGCCATAATCACTCAGGCGGTTTGGACACCGGGACACCTAAGCCGGGAACCGCACGCACACAACCACAAGCACTTAAAAACAGTATAATTCTAATTTATAGTTCTTACTGCCTATAACGGATTTATAATATACTCAATTTAACCTGCAGTCTTATGATTGTGTGTATGAATATGTCACATAAACCGTTAGAGAATGGAATATCGTTGGTTAGAGAGTACTAAATGGCGTTTTAATTCAACGGGTATTATCTTAAATGCTTAGAGAGTGGCCTCTAGTCATCGCATTACCAAAAGACACCTAAACTCACGGTGAGTTTTTTGCTCCTCCATTGCACAGAGTAATTATGCGTTTGAACGTGCGTGATGCAACTCGATTGTTTTGCCGATTTAAAACAAATTGTCGTTTACAGGAAATGTCACAACCATGCTTATCGCGTCGTTGGCGTTCTCTGTATTTATATTTATAAACGTGTCTAACATGGCCAACTATATTTTATTTAGCATTATGATGTCGCTAGTTTTCTCGAGTTTATTTTATTTAAGGCTGCCAACAAGATATTCACTGTTATTTGGTAGTTTTGTTTCATTCTATTGTTTAATATGAACTTACGAATAGAACCTTAAATAAAGTCTGCCACCACATGCATCATAAGAAAGTATGAAAAATGCATTACAGCAAAATTTCATTGCATTATTTTAGCGAATGATTTAGTAAAACAAAAAAATTAGAATTTTAAAAAGTAGAATAACTCTAATCCTGTCATGATAAAATGACCTTATTGAATTTGTTTCAATTGTCTGAAAATATGTCTATTACTTTTAGTTTGCTTAATGAATTGTATTATCTCTGTAGTCTGTTTAATGCATTATTGTAATTCCAAGTTACTGCCAGAGAGATGACACGTATTTAATACGCCTTGGCAGTTTCCGCGAATTAACTGTTCTAATAACAGAGAAGTTTAATTATGATGTACTCGCTGTTGCCGGGGACGCATTCCGCGTAAAGTTTCAGCCCCTTAAAGGTTGATTTTCTAAAAATGATGTGTTTTACGTTTTTAAGGAACCTATGAAAAATTATAGTTTACATTTCAAGCAGAACACCGGTTTTAAGCTATACGTCAATAGATCACTCAGTCAAAGTATCATTAAAGATAGATTTAACCCGCATATTGTGATCTTACTTTTATGATATCCGCTGCAGTATGAGGTGTCTGTCTCCCTTTCTGCTCTCGTATTGTCTGTCTTGATCACAAACTACGAGTAGACTTCAACTTCATTCTGCACTAGATGCATTTCGATGGTCTTAGCTCCAGCCAGTACCGTTGCAATTTCATCTTCCTCAAGACGAACTACCTCCATATTTACTAATTTTAGTCACACCGTTTGTTAAAGGTCTATTCCAATCTAAATACTAAACATTAATTTTTGAGCCTGATTTAAAAGTTGATCGAAATGTGTTGCTATCAAAAAATACCCTTGCGTAATATTTCGAAGTTGGAGGTCAGAATAAAAATTATGAGTTTAGCAACTAGCAGAGAGCAGAACTCGCAAGAATCCGAAATACCCGATGGTGTAATGATGTTCGAAGAAACAAGTGACATTTAGATGTCGCCGTGACCTTGGCTTGGGCAAGAGCTCGCTAGAAGCGCTCACGAACCTGTTTCTGTTACTTGAGTAAGTGGGTATTGGTCAGACAAATTGGTCCAGTGAGATGGACATGGCCAGCTCGGTAATTGAAGACGTAGCCATTATTACACGTGACACGTCGGCTTCAGAAACACACCACGCAAACACACTCGGCGTGTTTCGAATTCTGATCGGCAATACGAGCAGTTTGTTTGTTGCTTTTTCCAAGATTGGACCCAAGTTTTTAGAACGAAGGTCACTGTCGGTGAAGGTCACTGTCGGTGACCTTCGAGCCATGTCAGTCCAAAAGATTAGCAAGCTGTGGCAGTGGACGGGCCACATCTGTAGCAAAAGCGATGAACGAACGACATAACGAGACGAGTTCTGGATTGAATACCGCGGATGGACAGCCGCACGATAGGACGCCTCGCTGCCAGATGAACCGATGACCTGAGGTCGGTGACCGGACGCAGGTGGATACGGAGGGCGGAGGACCGGGTGTGGTGGCATTCATTAGGGGAAGGCCTATGTCCCGCAGTGGACGTCTCATGGCTGATATGATGATGATGAGACTGTGCCGTAAGGTAAATTTTTGCTCTGAAATTTGCTACGTGTAAGAGCTTTCGTGTTACCGCTTGGCCACGACTGGCTTGCACTGCCAGCGGCAGCTAGGAGCGGGGCGGCGAGCGACGAGAACAAATGTACAAAAATGTTAGCAGCACGCCACGAGGCGCCGCAATCAGCGGCCAACCCTCCGCCTGCCGAAACCGCGCCGCTCACCGCGCCGCGACCCGCTAAGCCAAAAGTCGTGGCCGAGCGGTTAGGGTTTAGCGCCATCAATATCTTACAGACTATCGGTCACCCTTCTCTAATCAGAATCATGAGTGTGCGGCCTCGCTAATGCTTCTCGACACTAATCAGTGGCATTGACTTCGGTAAGTGTATTATGCTAGATAGTAAAGGTAGCCTGTACGTTTAGATCAAGTGTTTCAATTATTGTAAAGCAAATAGTGCTACTCTATCAGTTATTGTTAATTATCTCACTAGATATTTTCACTTGTCTTATTGTAGGACCTGTCTAATTCCCTAACTAGATTTCGTCAACTTTCCCAATTACATATTATGATTAAGCTGTTTCAAAATTTATCGCTTTAACTTTAACAATGTTTATTGCCGTAATATCTATCATACGTTTACGTGTTAGGAACTTTGTTAATAATGTCTTTATACCTTTAAATATCTTTGTGGGTATACAGACTGGCCTGCTCCCAGCGCCTAAATATAGGGAACTTAAAACCAAGTCACATTGTAGTATTCCGTGTTTTTAAAATCGTTTAATGATATCTTTATTTTTGAATTACGAGTGAGAACAAGCTCTTAATCCTACTTTATATTACATTAATTAATTGCCATGATAAATTGTTATCATTTGAGTAAGTTAGCACACTATTTATCAAATGGCCTTCTCTTAGAATTCCTCGAACGCGCTGAAAGTTGCGAGAATGTCTTACAAAATGATGATTAAAGTTATTTTTATAACGTAACTTTAAGTAGGGACCTAATTGAAATATGTTGTATGTGCAACCTCACAAAGTTGTTTATGCTGCGCCAACTTAGGAACTGTTGCGTTCATAGCACAATTCCCAAATTGCATTTTGTAAAAACGTACTGTCGCATTTTGTCTAAGCAGCACTTAGTGAAAATTACATATCGTCCAAGTACGGATACTATATACGAGTATGTCATGGATGTTGACAACCAACTGATAGACGATAGTGACTATCAGAATCATCTCTGTTCATAAAACGCAAAACAATTGTTATGTATTATTGATGATAATGATAAAACTGACGGAATTAGCAACCCTGTTGAAAGTCACGATGATTGTTGGTCATGAACCGCTACAAATGATACGGAGAGATGGCGAAATGACAGATTGAGAAACACACCTACGCCTTCGTTCAAATCACTTGCTTAAGATATCTGCACTCAGATCTACTTTTGAAAGTCATTTGATGAATTACTGGCTTCACACGCAAATGAATAAAACATTTCATAACTTAGGATGAATTTAATTAACGATGATTTAAATGACGATAACGATGAAATTAATTACGTCTGCTAAGACTCGTACTCAAATATGAGGTACATAGCTACTCGTAGCTAGATAGAAAAACAGCAGATCCAGTTCCTTGAGTGAAAAAGATCGCAAAAATATGTTGAAATTAAAGCTACCTTCATAAAGATTGTCATCATCATCGTTGTGGTTAGCGGTGTTGATCTGTCGGCAGAGGTCTTCATATTCGGCCCAGTAGGCCTCCAGCGCCGAGGGGTCCGGCGCACGCGGCGGCAGCGGCAGCGCCATGCGGACTTCGGGTGACTCCTGTGCAGAAACAAGATGGAGGAGTTAATACAAAACGTATTGTGTACTAAAAACATATTGAGGAAGGAATATCGATCATTAAGTAGAGCATGAATCATACTGCACCAAGATTCCTAAGGTTATCCCGGAGCGATCCCTACAGTTCGCTCCGTCTGGTTCCATCGACGAAATACTTCCATACTAAATGTTCCATCCATTCATTCCAAAGAGGGTGGATGGAAGCGGCTGGATGCGGAGGACGGAGGACCGGGTGTGGTGGCGTTCATTGGGAAGGCCTATGTCCAGCAGTGGATGGCTAAGGGCTGACATGAAAGTAAACTATATTTGCGGCTTCAAAAAAAATTATGTAAATGAAATAACTGATTCGATTGAAAATCAAGAGTATGGTAATGCCAACTTGAGAAGAAGAGTATGCCTACTAATTCAAAATGAACATGCTTCTATTATATTCTTTATTGCACATCTTAAAACTAAATACAGTAATAAATTGTGTGTACAACGGTGAGCTTATCTCTAAAAGAGATCTCTTCCAGCCAACCTTACAGGGTGTGAGACAAAGCCGTAAGAGCGAGGGGGGCAATATTAGCGACGCAAAGATAAAACGCGCGCCGCAAGCGTCAGATTTGGAAACTTGACAAGTGTGACGTTTTTGCGCTAACTTCACTTTCATATTCCTCTGCTACGAACTGTCAAATTGTTAGTGTCAAAGTTCAATTCTCAGCTACTTGGAGCGTTAAGGCGAATCGGTACAAAAGTGTAGAAAGCAAGACATGCAAACATTTCATAAGTAAATGGGAGCATAAATAGTAAACATCAACAAATATACTAACACTTTTGACATTCAAATGATAAACGACGACATCTCGGATCGCAAGCAATTCACAGGTTTGTGAAATATCTCATTCATTACTCAATCTTACAAAACGACGGATATCACACAATGGCTGTTCACATTGCGGCACACGCTAGTAGCCTACGGCGTGCATTATCTGACCACAAAGATTAAAATACACAAATTCTAGTACATTTTACAAATACGGGTAAGTTTGCTAAAGAAACTGAGAATTTATCCGAACCATAATAGGTAGCTGGAAGCGGCTGACTGGTTGCGGAGGACGAAGGACCGGATATGATGGCGTTCATTGGAAAATGCCTATGTCCAGCAGTGGACGGCTAAGGGCTGATAATAAATGATAATGACAATAAATAACTTTACATAATGCACTTTGTAAAAAGTACTGTAAAAAGTATTGGTAAGAAACAAAATAAATATGACGAAAGAATAGTATTAAGAACAGAAGGCATAATTAATGATATTGATATTGTCAGACATTAAATTAACACCGATATAAAGGATTAACAGTCAACACAAGTAAGTGTATATTATATAAACAATAGACTACAAACAAATACTATCACAAAGTGGGACAAACATAAGAAACAGAGAGATCCTTGAACAACACATTCGATTCGTAACTTCATACAGATCAAAACTCCCTCATGAAACATTTAACCCACTGAATTGATTACACTAATAATAAAAAGTACAATTTCTATTGTTCTTTGATGAATAATCATACAATTTAGTGGGCGCATCGAATCGCTCAGAAATTATAAGAATAACCACACAATGGTTTGCCGTTGAACAAACACTTTATGCCTATGTGATAATGATAATGCCTACACGTCATTGGCTGATTCATAAGTTTTCAACAAACTAAATCACTTTAATATTGCTGATACAAAAAGAAACAACCTGTTACTTTAGCCTTTATAACTGTGTTCTTAAAGATTTAAAATGACTCAGTGAAGCGAAGTGAAATTTACATAATTGTAAAGCTGTTTCTGATATTGTCATTAAATTTCATTCAGTATTCACAATAATCGCGGTATTGATATTGTATCAGATGATGTTGAATGGTACGCTACAACCAATACAATGTCTCTAAATTTTATTGAATTAATTGTAAGGTTAGCAACAGAGCTCGTAGAATACAAGAGGCAAGAGACACCAAGCCACATGAATGTCAAGACAAGTAGTTTTATATCTTAAAAACATGATTTTTGGCATATATCTTTGATGATGATCAAAATCGATGAAAATAGAAGCGTTAAAAGAATAATAAAATTAAATTAAATAAAACTTTATTTCAGACTAGTTAGTCCATAATTTTGTTAGTGTGTTAGTAATGATAATGCTTAGGTATATAGGTTAGTATTGTTATTTCTATTGGTACACATGTTATAATTTATTTTTTCAGACCTACGACTGTCTCCACCCAGTGTTTCTGGAAAGGACAGTCCGGTCTGGTGGCAATCATTTTCAGTATGCTGTTGTCACTACCATGCAGGCGCTGCAGTAAAGAGGCCGCTTTCTTTCGCATAATGGCGTGAAAACCATCTGTGCGAGCCTCCGCGATAATGCGTAATTATGAATAAAACAAAATGAGAATGAAATTGAATTTTTGAAAACTTTAAAATCGTCTGAAAACTCCATCTGGATTGGATCAGTAGTTTTCCGTGAGGCGTGCAAATAAACTTACAAAACGAACGACTACAATTCCAAAAAAATATTTTAATACATTCTATAATTTGTCCTTATTTAATAGTTTATTGTACACACAAACATACAAAGAACAATACAAAGAAAAGAAAATTATACAAAAGGTTAAGCTTATTTCTTAAGAAATTTCTTCCAGCTAACCTGCGGTGAAGACAAGGGATTAAGGCGAGGCAGTAGTCGCGTGTACCTACTATATATTAAATAATAATAGAACATATAATACAATACACATAAATAAATATATATGTATATATAGTAGTATATAATATGATATATATATCATAAAAATAAAAATATACGACATATTATTGACAGAGAGTGAGGTAGTGCTCTTTAACTCGTGATCTGAACACAGAAATCGTCTGAGAGACGCGTATGGAGGGGGCAGTGAGTTCCACAGCCTGACCGCGTGAACAGTAAAAGAATAGGAGTAGAAGTCACTTTTATGAGAAGGAATTTTAAGAAGAGATCTAATGTGAGAACGACAAGGGACATCAGAGGGGCGGGTGAAGGTAAAGCGTTCCCGTAAGTAAGAGGGAGAAGTAGGAGTTTTTAAGACAACCCTTTTACATCTTGTAGAATAAAAGCAATATATTAACACAGATTATAAAATATAATACTTCTAAAAGGAATTTTAAGTTTTTGCAAATCGACCTTGCCTTATCGTATTTACTAATGCGGCCGAATCTACGTCATTCATTAGATAAAGTTGTGTTTGATGAGATATTTTCGAATGTGAGGCGGGGTTGGTTATCTGTACTTGGTTATCTACAGTTATCATGTATTTGCCGTTTTCCAGTTACACTGTCAATGTTTGTATAGCTGGTTAATTTGTTTTACCTGTAGGTATGTCATTTGCTGTTGTCTAGGCTTTACTATAATAGGTGTGAATCTTTTACTGGCTGTCACAAATCCATGAACAATTTTGGGCATCCTTGTGTGAAACTTTTCATCACAACAGTAACTCCCGATATTTTTCGATATTGGTTCGAATCCCGCTAGGGGCAAATGTTTGTATGATGAATATGAATGTTTGTACCCAAGTCTTGGATGTTTATATATTTATTTAAGTATGTCTATCCGTTATCTTGTAACCATGCCACAGGCTCTGCCTAGTTTGGGACTGGATAATTGGTGTGAAATCTGAGATATTTATTTATTTTTAGGAAAGGGCAGAGAACCGAAATGGTAGTAGTCAATACTACTACTACTTTTGTGAATGTTTTTAAATTGAGAGCCACTAGACATGATAAAACAGTTTTCATTATTACTTAGAAAGTCTTACGAGGAAGATTTTGGTTTATAAACCAATAAACTTCGACATAAGGAAACCGAGTAATACAGATTTCTGTAAAATAAGTGGCAGAAAATTCGATCGTCTGCAATTCTTTTTACGTTACGTTTCTTAGTTACATATCATATTTAATTTTACCAATTTCTAGCAAATCATAAATCATACTGTACCTACTTATTTGCAGTTCCTTAATTTGATGGCAATCTATTAATCGCCCACTATATTATTCTCTGCATATTTCTAATCTGAATTAGTTTCATAATATCTTACAATTATCTTTATATGTATAAAGTACCTACTAGCTTTTTCCACAGTCATTTATGTTTTTCGCAGTTATTATATTTTAAAATGTGTATAGCCACGTTCTTTCCAATGTTTTGATGTTTTTGGGTATTGTAGCTATCGAAAAAATACACGCATAAAGCGTATCCTGTGATTGAAAAAAAAACATCAAAACATTTGTGTTTGCACAATGTTTTTGTTTTCCGTCACAGAAGTAAAACATTTCGGACGGAGAACCGATTACCGCTGGGGTAAACGAGTTCTCGAATGGAGACGGCGACTGAGGAAGCATAGTGAGGGGCACCCCCAAGCAACATGGATCGACTAGAGGCGTAACGGTTGGCAGTGACTGGATGAGAAGAACCGAGGATCGGGTTCGGTGACGCACCTTGGGAGAGGCCTACGTGGACTCTTTCATGATGATGGAAAACATTCCGCGCGCAAGTGAAAAGAGGGAGGGTGTGTTTTATTATACACAGGAGAACTTTGCCCGTCCCCGGTGCCATCCTTAGTCGCCTTGACGACACCCATGGAAAGATAGGGGTGGCCCTATTCTAAGAGGGGAACCACACGGCACAAACAAATGTTTTTATATAACATTATAAAAGAAATGTTATAGTGTAGTGTTTTCTAAAAAATCACACGCAAGAGACGCTTTTACTATAAGCTATAGCTCGACGATCTTCAAAGGTAGATTAAATAGTTTATATAAAAGAAAGATTACTGTAATCAAAATCAATTTAAAAAAGAAGTACTTCAAGTAATTTCTTGATACGTTTAATTAATTTATTATCTTTGTTTGCGGGTAGACAAGTGTTTATCAAAGTAGGACGCGTCGTGTGGGTAGGCCACTTGGTGTAGGTACCAAGGTACCGATAAATTAGCTAACGATCACTGAAACAATATCAGTTACAATAATGCAGCTATCATTCTGACCGATTTACAAACAATTTGACGCAGTAGATTTTAATGCAATCACTTATTATCATATTTACCGAGTTGTAAAATATTTCCTAGAATTTCGGTGTCGTTTTTTTCCATAAATACTTACTGGTTAATTAGCTTGGTCTGTCAATTCTAAGGAGTTGTGCCCGCTGTTACAGGCGCACCCGCCTGTACACGTTTGTTAGAGAGAGAGACTACACATAAGTAGCTCTTTCTAACCGGCTGCGTACTACACGCCGTGCTCTAGTTTTGTAGGGGGGGGGGGGGGAGGGGGAGTGAGTGTCGCTTCTTTCCGCAGTAATACTTAGTATACTCTGACTCAACCAAGAGCATTATTAAACCAATATATTTTCCGTTCCACGTTCTACACACAAAGACAATATCAGTATCCTATCATGTTCCCTAGCACCATATAAATGAATGAAATAGAATGGTGAAGTAAGCGCGGCACGCGTCCCAACAATCCTTCCTACGAAAGTTTGGATATTTGGATGTTTGTTACTCAATCACGCCACAACCACTGGACGGATCGTGATGAAACTTGGCATACATATAGGTTAGGTCCTGGATAGGACATAGGATAGTTTTTATCTCGAAAAACCATCCCATTCCTACGGGAAATACATAATCATTGGCGATGTAAAATTGTCCACGCGGACGAAATCGCGGGCAACAGCTAGTCTGCAATATATTGCAGAAACCATGAAACGTTTACTCGTTTCGCGCCGAGTCAAGGTCGGGTAAGCACCTTCAAAAAATCTGCAAAAGTGTCATATTGACCATTTTCAAACTGTATCGGCTGGATGATGCGGAGGGCGGAGGACCGGATGTTTAGGTGTTCATTGGGGAATAAAATAAAATAATAATAAAAGAGAATTTATTCAACGACATCATTCAGTTCAACAATTAAATATTTATAAGTAGTACATAGTCAGATGAATTGGTCGATGCCTCAGCGAAACGCTGCTTTTCAGGCATCGCCATTATGATCATACATCGCTAACATCGAAGCTAGGGAAAAAGGAGTGGTGATCGTTATCTCTGCCAAAGTGTAAGCATTACGTAGTACTACTATAAACCTCATTCCAAGATTTTGTAGAAGGGAAGGCCTATGTCCAGCAGTGGATGTCTAAGGGCTGATATAAGAGGTCTCCCGACACTGGCCATAGTTAATAACTCTTGCCCAGGTACTTGTACAGATTACGATACGATATCCTTCACCCAAAAGCCTGTTAATCGTTCAATTGGTCCGAAAAGTCATATCATAGCGATAAGTTCAACAACCCAACTCTAGGACGTGGTATCACTTATCACATCGCAACCAGGTCACACAACCTCCGGATATGCAGTTGAGCAAGCCACGTGCCCAACATTGCACAAATGCCAACATAACCGACATAATCACGGCGGTGGACGCCGCGCCGCTAATTACGTTTTACGATGTCGTAACCATTTATGTATGCGTAGTTATATATGTAAAAATTACTGTGAGGAATTATAAGGTAGGGCTAGTGAGAGCAATGATTGCTAATGATCTTATTGTTATTCTAACCGAAGAAGTTATATCCATTTGTACATGTCTATCAATTCCATAGTGATGTCATTTATTGTCAGAGCAGAAATATTTCTTGGGTGATATATTTTTTCATGTATAAAGACCAAAGTCCTATGGTGCAGAAACGTGGAAGCTGGCCTGCTGGCTAGGCCTGATCCACCATTTTCAAGTCGCTCAGAAAGCTATGGAAAGTGCTCGAGGTTTCTTTGAGGGATATGATTCGAAAGAGGAGGTCCGACAAAGAACAAAGGTCACCAATATAACCGAAAGGATTAGCTGGAGTAACATTGAGCGGACCACAAACGCCGCAGGACCAACGCCCGTTGGGGCAGACGAGTTCTGGAATTGAGACAGAGGATCGGCATGCCTCGAGTGGACGCCTTGGCGCCAGATGGACTTGAAGAAGGTGGCCGGAAGCGGTTGGATACGTATGGCGGAGGACCAGGTGTGGTAGCGTTCATTAGGGAAGGCATATATCCAGAAGTGGACGTCAAAGGTGATATGTTGATGATGATGATATTATTTTGCCTTACATTGCAGCACAGAGTAGATAATACTATAAATAGTACTACGTATTGCAGTTTGAGGGTAAAATATCCCGAGTTAATGTTAGAACAAAATACATTAAGGGTAACAGCCCAGTCACCAGCAGGACGTAATCTTGAGATTCATCAGAATTTTATCTTAAAATGCATTCAACCGGATGACACACGCGAGAGGAAGAAGGGGCGATGACATCATAGATATACGACATTCTTGTAAACCTCGCTTTATACCTACATTTAAATTCATCAAACATCCGGATTGTTAGGCAATCGTAGATTATTTTAATAAACATATTTTGACTGCAGAATTGGTCGTTTTCTAAACAATCAGACATTAGAGATGGCGCCAGATTTGAAAGTTGTATCCTGACATGTGATAATGAATTAATTAGAATTAGAAAACATTTCGGTCCTTATTTGGGTACTCATCAATTAACAACAGCGAAAAGCATACCGCTGGAGAAGGCGTCTCCTATAATAAATGATCTGGGGCCCTACTCTGTATTTCAGTAGTGCTATTCTCTAAAATACAAACTCACGTGCGAGTCTCACTCAAGTGACTTCACTCACTTGGAAACCTAATCCACTGGCATTCTTTAAACATTACAGAGCACTATCCAAGTAAAGTGAACAATGAACTCACTTCACGTCGACAGTGCTCTAGAATATTTACAGAATGCCAGTGGATTAGGCTTCGAAGTGAGTGAAGTCACTTGAGTGAGATTCGCACGTGAGTTTGTATTTTAAAGAATAACACTACTTGTAATATCCGTGCAACTAAAAAACCATGTGATATAGTCTGATAATCGTTTAATGATCATGATCACCATCACCACACAGCGCACGCAGCAGTATAGTCGAAAGTGCAGACAATGCTGCCACCCATTACGAAACGTTTATAAACCGCGTGGTTCCATGTTGACCCACATATTTTGACACCCCAGCCCCCTACCATGCCCTTTGATTTCTTTTAAATAGTATATTACTACCTGTTGCCCGCGACTTCGTTCGCGTGGATAAGTTACGTATAGTGCGAATTTTAAGGACACGCAGATAGCCGACATGACAATAAAACATTCTGGAAAAATCTGGAATATTCTAGACAAGTTCTAAATTTTGTAACTCACAAACGCACTTAACGCCATTCAGCACAATCTCGAGTTTATATGAGCCGTACAATGTGATAGAAAAGAATTGATGGATCTGCGCATGATGTTGTATATAACAAAGGGCGATGCGACAGATGGCACAAATTATACTTTTAAATAATAGATGGTGATGACTAGATCAGGCACCTGATTGTGACGAGACTTTTTTAGACTCCATTATCATCAGCGGAAGTACGTCCACTGCTAAACATAAGCCTCCCCAATATAATGTAAATTTCGGTGGGCTGTCGATTTGGGGATTTGCCATAAGCACCACGCTTGGCATGCGGATTGGTGGTTGCAGTAATGATCTTAATATACACAGGAGAATGCAGCTGCCAGTCTCAGGTACAATACCTTAGTCGCCTTGACGACACCCACGGGAAGATTAGGGATGGCTCTATTCTAAGCCGGGAAGCACACGGCTTAAGTACTCTGTAACTGTGACAAATGATACCGAATTCATACAGGAAGGTAATTGAAGTGAGTGTAAAAAAACTGCTCCAAATACTCAGCGATGAAGTTTGGAAACTACAGGAAGTGCTTCTCAAAAGTAAAAGGAGAATTCGAGAGTAATTAAATGAAAATGTAAACGAAAGCCTACATTATTATCATTAATTATCACTATCTGACATTTTTCAAAATACTAAATATATAATTAGGAAGGTATTTGCTGTATCATTTCTCGGATTCGGAAATAATTAGTAACGACAATTCACTGGCTACTAGTTGCTTATAATTCACTCGAAACTCACTTCAGATTTAGAACTTAACAGAAAATCACATGATTTTTTGGTAATTTAGGCACAAGAAGTTTATATCCTTGAATCAGAATAAAGTTTTGTGGGTACTTATTTTAAAGTACGAAATTAGTTTATTCTAATTGTTTTAGTTTTAATGCGGTTTTAAGTGTAATTTTAAGTTGTAACAGAGCGTCTTAGTCACACCACACTCTGTGACCAACCTCTTTTCCTCTTAATAAATAAAAAAAAACAAGAACTTACGAAGTCTGTAAGTTAAATGATTTTTTCTTCCTATTAACCTAGTTTAAGACTTACTAATCATATATGGAATGTATATTTCCGAAATAACATGATAATAATAATAATAATGAACACTGTCGGTAAATTGAAACCTTCGTCAAGATTTTTTTTGGATGTCTCTCTGTTTGTTTCTATATGTAGGTACGTATAAGTGTTTTAAGAAAAAGAACGGATTTCTGAAACATGCACCAGATTTTAAGTTAGACCTCCAGCAAGAAAACTGTGAAAACTGCATCAAATTTCATTTAGTAGTTTTGGCGTGATGAGGTAACAAACATACATACAGACAGACAGACAAAAATTCTAAAAACAATTATTTTGGCTTCTATTGGCCCTATACATAATAATAATAGCATTTATTTACAGGTAAAAACCTATATCACACTGATAAAGACTCCTCATACAATTTTTTCTACAATATCTCCCATGTACAGACATAGACCAGTTACAATTTTATTATATGTGTAGATTTCGCTATTATACAATCAAATAAGAGTGAAACTATCTGTCAATTCCTGTAATCTAAGCGTACGAAGCCGTGGGCAATGCTCTAGTTCGAAAATAAACCGAGTTCCAAAGGTACCACTCTGATAGCTCATTGTATCACAAATTAGCTGGCCAAATTACAGTGTTACATGGCTTATGCAATTATTTCGCTGCATGCCGCTGAACATATTAACATAATTATGTATGGAATGTGTTATCTAATCCACTCATATGTATATGTAAGTTTTAAATAGATGAGTTACCATTACCATCATACACTTTCTTCTATGAATATACAATTTTATATAAGGCTTTGGACTTTTAGTGTCGCGGTGGCGGAGTCTGTTGGCTTTACGTCTTAGATTAAAGCTTTACGTTCACGTGTTCTTTTTTTAAATCTTTATAAGGAATAGGGGTTTAGTCATTTCTGACTAGACTGATCTCATCCATTATACAAAGTGTAAAAAACACAGCATTCCGGCCTTCTTAGAAGAGGGTTGGCCAGGACGCTGTTGGAAATCCCATATTATGCATCATATTAATTCTTTGGACCTCGCTTGCGACACATTCTATCAATACATGCTGTAAATCCTCTATAACATCACATTCTGGACCATTTGGTGATATAGTAAGAAAAGTAAACTTTTTGGAACGAAGAGGGTTGAAACCCGAGGTAGGTTTAAATGACGTCACAGCAACACATACCAAATAGGATTCCCTCTACTTTGGTAATGTACCTAATCCAGTTTTTTTTTTTAATTTCAATACTTGTGCCACTCCGTTTGTATACAGTCCAACTAACAAGATCCTGGACGAAGTACGTCCACTGCTGAACATAAGCCTCTAAAATAGAATGCCACATTTGATGGGGTGTCCATTGGGGGAATTGCGCACAGGAGAACTATATTACTTAGTTTTCCGGACACTGTTTCTACGAGCCATGCTGATGACAGTAGGATATCCTGTCGCACTGAATAACTGACAGTCGGGAGGCGCAGCTTAAACCACTAGGTCTAGAAATATGAGATTTTGGATAGATTAATTTTCTTAAGTGACGTGCCGTGTTATAAGGCCACCCACAATCTTGATGTGGGTTTCGTCAAGGCGACTAAGGGCACCAGGAAAGGGCAGAAGCGTTCTCCTGTGATTATGGCAATCACCCCAATTGACCGCTCACCAAAAGTGTCATTCTATTGGGAAGCCTTATGTTCCGCAGTGAACGTACTTCGGCCAAGATCTTGTTAGTAGGAGTCCAACGAAGTGGCAAAACGACGTAACTTAAAATAACTTGATTGAACTACCAAAGTATAGGGAATCCTAGTTTCTTACTGTGACGTCATTTATCATCATAAGTTACAAGTTATTGGTTTCCAGCTAAGCGCACACACACGATCAATCGGATACGATTGTCGATGAGATTGAGCACGCAGGCGCCGGCGCAGTCAAATTGTGCTTACGCCATGCCATGGCCACGATTGTTCTCCAGCAAACTGAGGCTGGTTTAAGGTTGAATGGCGAAACGTGATATAGTTTCACTAATAGGAGTTAAGAGCCGTTTAATTGTCATTGTACATTTTTCTGGTGTGTTTTATATTTTACAAATGCAAGATTTTTCTTAGGCTGATTCATACATATACATATTTTATTTATTTATTTATTTGGAAAACCAACAGCTTACAAACATTTGCAGTGTTACAATGAGGGATATGATAACATTTAGTATAGCTAATAACAGGTTTTCACGTAATATAATTAAATAAGAACGGATATGTTTCAAAAGAAAAAAAAATAAGAGTTTGGGATGTTGTGTGTGTGTGTGTACAAGAAGTGAGGGGTTGTATGTGTGTGTGGGGGGGGGGAGTGTGGTTAAGGGTAGTGAATGCATATGGTTGTGTGTAAGATTGCTCCCCTCAGTCAAACTGAGAAATCAGTTTTGTAGGGTTTTTCTGTAATCTGTATGAATATTTTGAATAAAAGATCATTACTATCTATACATACTCGTAGTTTTGAACGCAAAGCGATAACAATTAATTTATCACGAACCTTTTTTTTATCGTAAATATTGCCGGTAGCGTACCACCTCAAGAAACCCTGCGTACCGTCTCAGTAGTATGCATACCACAGTTTGAGAACTTCAAGGGCAAGGAAACGGGAATACGGGTTCATACACATTCGTACAATTTTGAATTCGTTAAATTTCAAATTCGTAACGATTGGTACAAGTAAAGCGATGTAGCGTGCTGTTGGCAACGACAAAGGCGACTTAAACAATAACGATATTGTTTATTATCATTCGGCTTCCAATTCCGTCAGATTTCATCGTCCGATTGTGCGCATTGATCGATTGATTGTCGTCGGTTCAATATCATTCAATTCAATCGGGCCTGCCGCACCGTGGCGCATTCAAGAGAATTGCGCTTATCGTCTTTGCGTATTTTATTGAATTCAATTTAAACATAGCTATAATATTGTATTGTCTCCAATTTTAAACAATGCTGTCCTAATGCTAGGGAGTAGGGAGAGTTGCCGTACAGAGTAGAAGGAACAGGATTGTTTTATTTGTAGGGGGATCAAGCAGGGTCTCCGGGAAAGGCCATGGAGGGCTCTGTCTCCTAATGCTTTCGTTCGTTAAGATTGAATTCAAACTCGGATAAGTAGGTACGTGGCATATCAATAGCGGAAAAATGAGAAAAGAAGACGTAATATGGAACGCGCTCCCTAGATAGAGGAGCGACGATCTGCGTAAAGCAGTGACTGGATGAGAAAGCAGAGGATCGGATTTAGTGGCGCGCCTTGGAACAGGCGTATGTCCAGCAGTGGACTCTTACAGGCTGATGATGATGCTTTAAATATATCACTAAATTCAGTATCATCATCAGGTTATTTTTGTCTCCACTGCAGGAGCACAACCCTCTCTCATCTGTCGGAGACAGCAAATTCAGTATAGTTTATATTTAAGCTTGTATCGTTAAAGATCTATAAATTCTAAAGAAGACATGACTGTCATTTGTAAATCGAATCATATTTTGTCCCTTACGCCAGAGATAAAATATTACTAGGTACTTACGCTATTTGATATTTCCAGTATTGATATAACTTTCTCATAACTTTTATTTTCAGTGAAAACACGGTGAGAAACCTGCATAGGCTATGAAAGAAGTTCATGCGCGTATTAAAAGTGGTCTGTATACCCTCATTGTCAGGGTTGACATCTGCCCAAGGTTTTTGATTTGACTACAGAAAACTACGTTTCGTATTGGGAATTTACATATCTATTTCCAACTTTGCATTCTTTAATGGCTAAAATAGAAACCTACCTCTTTTATGTATATGCGTTTGTGTTTCTTCTATTTGTCATTCGTCCGTTCGTGCATCGGCTTTGGCAGCTAAAGGTATTTCCTATTTGCAATTCTAGTGATTCTTTGAAGTGTGAGTGAGTAACTGCGACTGCGCGCCTCTTGTGTTAATGTGGTAATGCTTTCTTGACTTGTGCTTCAGAGGGGTAATGTGCTGCATTTTGTAACCTTTATTTACCACTAACTGCTGCGCCTTTGACTGTGTGGAGAGAAGTATTTATATTATTGACCTGTAACGTAGGCTGTGCTATAAGCTGCGCGCGGCCCGAGTGCGCCGCGAGTGCGACACCAGCGGCCTCGACCTGCCGGCCGCGCCCACCAAGTTCTACGTTAACGAGCGCCTCACGCCGCTCAATAGAGAGCTCTTTTATAAGGCCCGCCTGGAGCGCCGGCGCCTGAGATGGAAGTATGCTTGGACTAGGGATGGGCAAATACTAGTACGACAGGAGGATGGTAAGGCTGCACATCGTATACGTTGCGAAGCAGACTTAAAAAAGGCTTTCGGAAGTTAATTTGTTGGACTTTAGGTTTCATAGTTGCAAATTTTGTTGGTTTAATTGGGCTATATTATTTTTGGAAAATCGTAATTTTTTGTCGAAGTATTTTTGTATGCGTTGTGTTTGTGGCAAACATTGACTTGTTTTATATGTGTTATCTGTTGTCTAATACTGTACGAAAAATAAATGCACTCTCTGATTACCTTAGACCCGTGTCTGTACATCTAACGTCTATCTCGAGACAGAGTACTCTGTTTGTAATTTTTGTTAGTCACCATTATTACTATGTGGCACGTGTCGCAGCAATAAAGAGGGCCTCGGTTTTACAACCAGTATTGGTCCATTTAGTTTATCACCTGGCTTTACCTATTAGCACATGTAACATTTATATATATACATACTCATCACACTTAGTAACATATAAATATTCATCACCCAGCTACCATTACAATTGTGTATTTTGTACGGAGTGGTCAAACAAATACATGTACAGTCTCTTGCAAAAATATGATTAAGTTAAAACAGTTTAAAATTGGCTTGTTTAATGCTCAATCGCTCGGTACAAAACATGATGAATTTTTGGTAGCAGTGGGACGTCATGGTGTGGACATGCTAGCAATTAATGAGACATGGTTACAGGACAATGAGGAAGGTCGTGCTCCCACTGTGCCCGGGTATAGTCTGCGCCACGTGCCGCGCACGCTCGGCGCGCGTAAGGGCGGTGGCGGCGTTGCCTTTTATATTAAACGTGGACTTCATGTGCGAACCTGTGCGCATCCACATGTTCCCAACGTTGAACAAATGTGGCTACGTGTTACTGTAAACTCAAAAAAAATTATCATAGGTACAGCCTATCGACCGGATTGGGTTAATATTGAGACATTTTTAGATGCAGTTAGTGACTCTATTGCTTCGTTTACGCAATACGACCACATGATACTTGCTGGTGATTTTAATACTAACTTACTGGACAACACAGACTACAAGACAAAAAGAGTACATCAATTCTTGACCTATACCAACCTGAGTAATCATATTAGTGAACCCACCCATTTTACTAAGCATAGTGCGACGCTCATCGATCTGGTACTGTCTGACATATCCGCCTCACACGTTACTGTTGACCATATACCACAGCTGGGTGGCCATGCAATGGTCTATGTTCAATTCAAAATAAAAATTATTAAACCTCATCCTAAGACAATTAGCTTCCGGCCTCTTAAGGACATTGACTCAGCCAATTTTATTAGAGATCTTCATCTGATTGATTGGGAAAGCATAGTTGCGTTGAAGTCAGTTGACGATAAAATTGCGTCGTTCAACCTTTTCATTTTACATCTCTTCGACTTACATGCCCCTTTAAAGAAGATACTCATTAAAGACAGAGCAAAGCCATGGCTGACCAGTAATGTTCGTCATATGATGAAACTTCGTGATGAGGCATATACAAAATATCGCGCTTCAGAGTTGCAAGCTGATAAAGATAATTATAAAATGCTTAAACATCTGGTAAACTCTAGTCTTTTTTACGAAAAGAAAGCCTACTTTGAGCGAGATATAAACTCTAACCTTAAAAGTTCAAAGACATTGTGGAGAAATCTTAAACAAAATGTTCTCCCGAGTTTTAAAACCACAGCAGATCTCCCTGTGCATTTTAATGACCCTAATGCTATTAACAAGCATTTTCTTAATATTCCTGGCAAAAACTTGGTTGACCTATCTACATTAACGTATTTTGAACATCATATATTTAGTAACTCTATTTTTAGGTTAGTCCCAATCGACGAAAATATGGTAGCTAAAATTATCTTTGGAATCTCTTCTAATGCCGAAGGTGACGATGGTATTACAATGAACATGGTATTGATGACTCTCCCTCGAACTCTGGGTGTTATCACAGATATTATTAATACCTCCATTGTAACTTCAACCTTTCCGCACTTGTGGAAAACAGCATTGGTCCGCCCCTTACCCAAAAAAAGTATTATAAATGATGTTACAGACTTGCGACCTATAAGTATTTTACCCTACTTATCCAAAATTTTAGAAAAAGCGGTTTATAATCAGATGTCAAAATTCTTGGAGGCAAATAAAATTTTGCCGCAACTTCAGTCAGGTTTCAGAAAGGGACGTAGCACCAACACCGCAATACTTGATGTAATCGATAATATTCTCGCTGCCCAAGACGTTGGTATGGGCACTATTCTTGTTCTGTTAGATTTCTCTCGAGCTTTTGACTCTATTAATACCTCTCTACTACTTTCCAAATTGACTTATTATGGATTTGATATGTCAACTGTTTTGTGGTTTAACAGCTACCTTAGTGGTCGTACCCAACAAGTCATTATAGCCAAACAGGATGGTAATCTTCTAACGTCTGACACCAGCACAGTGGACAGAGGGGTGCCCCAGGGATCGATCTTGGGTCCTCTTTTGTTTATTTTATATAGCTCTGACATAATTCGGTCCATAGAAAACTGTAGATATCATTTATACGCCGACGATTTACAGCTGTACCTTTCTTTTCCACCTAATGACGCTGCGAGTGCGGCAAAGTTAATTAATGAAGATTTAAGCCGTGTCTCTGCGTGGTCTTGTGCAAATTCGTTGGTTCTCAATCCCTCAAAATCCAAATTTCTTTTACTTGGCTCCAGACAGCAGACCCAAAAAATTGGTAACATGAACCCATCAATTGCCATCCAGGGTTGTCCTGTTGAACAGGTTAATGAGGCTCGAAACCTCGGTCTCCTGATGGACAGCAATCTGCACTTCGAGAAACACGTGACTGAGGTGGTCGGAGGTTGTTTTTATAGGCTTAAAGTCCTATACGGAATTCGGGAGTATCTAAACGTGAATCTTCGTATAAAGTTATGTGAGGTGTTGGTGCTGTCTAAATTGAGCTACTGTATTACCGCATATGGCCCCTGTTTGTTAGCAAGAACGCAACGCTTGATACAACGTGTCCAAAATGCATGTGCAAGGTACTGTTTCAGAATTCCTCCGCGCACACACGTAACACCGTTTCTGAATGACGCAAGTATGCTTAAAATGTCTGCTCGACAGAATTTACTTTTCGCTACTCTCCTATTCGGCATAATTAAATCCCACACACCGGAATATTTATACGAAAAGCTGTCCTGGGCTCGGACTCAAAACCCATATAATACTAGAGCCTCAGTATATCTTATAGGTGTACCACGTCACACATCTGCAGCCTTTCGTGGCAGTTTCCGGTATCTAGCCACAAAGTGCTGGAACAACCTGCCGCCCCCCGTGCGTGAGCAAAACACAAAACGTGGTTTCAAATTGCAATACCGCTCATTTTTGATAACTACACAAAAATCTGTTCCCTGAGTTTGTTTCTTTGGTTTTTCACCCACTAAACTACTTCGTAAAATTTAGTATCTTAAGTTAACACACATTACACAGTTTAACTCAATGCACCTTTTCAACATTATATGTATATGTCAGTACATTTTATTCTTATTAATTCAGCTATACACAATGCCCTTATTTCTACTAATTTACAAACTTAAATTATATATATTTAATATTCTTATGTACACCAATACATTGACAGACCTCTACGCACAATTTTAAAAAAACTTAATCTGTGAAGTCACTTGACCTGGTGCTGACAGAATACCAGCGCTGGAGTGCGCGTAGCGTGCTGCAGCATTATGCTGAGTCAGCGCCATTTTATTGCTGCGACACATAGGTACCTTGATTATTTTTAAATTGTAATTTATTAATTTCTGTTCTGTTTATTTCTCATGTATGTGTGTGTCGTAGCTATGAATAAATGACCTATTCTATTCTATTCTATTCTATTCTATGTTAACGGTACGTTAGGCTGCTGTTTTTTTAACTCCTTAGACACTGGAATGCTTTGATCTGAACAGTAGTGATATTCTGTAAAATACAAACTCACGTGCGGGCCACCCTCGAGTGATTTCACTCAGTTTGAAACCTAATCCACTGGTAATTCTGTAAATATCCCAGAGCACTGGCGAAAAGAACTCACTTCACGTCTACAGTGCTCTAGAATATTTACAGAATGCCAATGGATTAGATTTTGAAGTGCGTAAAATCACTTGAGTGAGACTCGCACGTGAGTTTGTATTTTACAGAATAGCACTACTGATCGTTAATCAAACCTTCGGTCTCAAGTCTGACAGTTAGATGATTCTATCTTTGGAATGCGATAAACGTGACATATTATGTAGATCGGAAATCCCAAGCTTACGTTACAAGAGTGATCTGGTCACATGATTGAGAATATTTTTGTCATGTTAATTTTATCTCATTGATAACATGGGATATAATGACAGGATCATGTCCTGCAGACCGCCGGGCGAGTTTTTATCGGAATATTTGTGATAAGTAGTGTATCATCCGAATACAATACAACCAAAATACAATACACTTTATTGCACAAACAAATACAGTTACAAGTTATAAAAGTTACAAATAGTACAATTTGGTCGGTCGAATAATTTTAGATCCTCACCAATATTGACTGAAAATCTGTTTGTATCTTAGTTTGTTTGTTTGTTTGTTATTCAATATTGCTCTAAATAAAAACACAAATATTTATTACTTACAAGTTACAACCAATTTCTGAGGGATTCATTTTTATTGTGATTTTATATCAGTTATTTTTATTTATTTATTCTTACAACCCACCTTAAATAATTTGGCTAATTCTCATCGCCACGATTCTCATCGTCACCTTCGTGGTAAATTCTATTTTTTACTTATATAAACTATTTTTATAAAAAATCTAGTAGCGCTTGATAATACTAGTAAATTTATAAGTCAATTAATCAAATCGTGAGTCTCGGTTAGAAGTAATAGTGTTTTGAAGTTCTAGATGCCACGAAAGTGACGCGATGATCCATGAAAGTGACTCAGTAACTTTACAGCCATTATTTTCTCAGAATTGACTACTGGTTATGAGACTAAATGTTCATGAAATAACAACTTAATCTTATTTTCATAATTAAACAGGCAAATACATGATATTCAATACCTAAGCAAAGAGAGAATTACCATTTCGGTCCTAGGTTCGGTCATCCTACGAAGTAGGTTCTTAATATAACTGATATGCTATGTCAATTAAAACTACATAATTTTAGTGAAAAGTTCTTATTATAGAACATTATTAACGTAGGAAACAAATAGAAACTTTACTGTGGATTTATTAATCAGGTACTTATATTTCGGAGGAAAGTTTTACTCTAAAATACCCTCTTTATATATGTGATAACATAATAACATATTTACATAGTAACAAAAAACTGAAATAATGTATCTAAACTTATAACAATTGTGTATAATTTGAGTATACTTTAATTGTAATATCACTGGTAATTTGTGACATTCACAAATAATCAGTCTCCGGTGATAAAAAATAATCAAAAACTTAACCTAATTGGTTGTAATATAAACTTTTCCTACTGATGAATCGCCTATTCCACAATGTTTAAAGACAAAAGTCTTTAATCAGTGCGACCTGCCTGTCATGACCTACGCTGCAGAAACGTGGACACTGACAGTGGGCCTGATCCACAGGTTCCAAGTCGCTCAGCGAGCTATGGAGAGGGCTATGCTCGGGGTTTCTTTGAAGGATATGATTCGTAACGAGGAGATCCGACGAAGAACGAAAGTCACCGACATAGCCGAAAGGATTAGCAAGCTGAAGTGGCTAGTAAATAAAATATATTGTAACTCGAATCTGAATCATCATCAGACAAGAAGCTACGTTGGTGTTGAGGGTTCATTTTTACCATCTTGGTTCGAAACCCTAAAAACAACGTTAATATACTTACTTACTTACTTTAATTAGTATCTACCCATACTTCATGTTTAATTAGTTATCTATTAATAGTGTACTTGTTAATGTATCATATAAATATAATTACTTATACTTATGTATTCAAAACTCTATTTACCACATCAAACTAGTTGATTTTGTAAATACGTACCTATACACCAGTCGCTATATTTCGAAATAAAACAATGCAAAAAAATCACTTTCGTGGCAAAAACTCACCTTCGTGGATAAAACGCCACGAAGGTGATGCCACAAAGGTGACGAAAATATCCCTTTTTTATAAATTCCTGCAAAGTTTAGGTGTATCGTTTTAAATCAAATACTACATAAATATCTCGAACATTTTGGAGTTTCGATGAGCTAACTTTAATTTCAATTACTAAAATACAATGCACAAATATGTTGTCCACGCAAGTGATCGGTCCACTTACGAATAAATATAAACTTACCAATATTTTTTACTCAAGGAACGATGAGTCGCTCGTCCCACTTCTGCGATGCAGGAACACGACTGACGATGACCGAATCGAACTCTGTGATTAGTTGCTGCTGTTGTATTCAACAGCAAGCCTTTATTACTACTCAACGACCTCTATGTACCTAGACGGAAAGTTCCATACAACCGCTCTGTTACACAAACGTGTGGCTAAGCTAGCCACACACGTTCACATTCACTTTGGCTCTTGTGCAGTTACCACGCACAACCTACGCCGAATATTTAATTGTTTACTTAACATTTACGCTATTCCCGTGTGATTTTACTCGTTTATAATACTTTTATGGTAAGTAATAGCAACAATGCACAATCAGTTAAACGTTATATTGCAGAACAACGAGTAAACCAAATTATTAAGACGTAATTGCAAGTCGATTCTTGCCATTTGTCACAGAACTCTGTCTCGCTTTTACGTGCGGCCTCTCGCTTTTACGTGCGGCCAAGCACACGCGTCAAAAGGAGAGAAAGCACGACTTTCCTACTCCTGTAACACGACGCTGTTGTCATTATGGATTAAATGTTTTGCAGAATGTTGCAGACTGTCAAGTAGGTAGAATACTGACAACTGATTATAACATTTTAACTTGATAAAATCTGTTGTAATTTGTTTCTTTACATGTTTTTAATTGCAGAAACCTAATTTATTGTTTTCCTTTTAGGTTTCATTACCTTTTTTTTTCTTCTAATATAAAAATGCCTTATTGCATACTTCGGTACTGCAAAAATACATCTAAAAATACCAGTAAAGCTTCGGGTATAACTTTCCATAGGTATGTTGTTGATTTTATTTCATTTTGAACTATTGTGGTTTTTTTATTAGGTCGTTCGGCAATCATATTTTCATTCAGTACTAAAAACTACTTACAACACGCATAAAAACTAGTTACTTTACTTGCGTTTCCTGTTTTTGCGACTGTGTATAAACATAAATAAAATATTACGTATGTACATACTACACTTGCCTAATCTCAAACTAGGATTTTCTCCTGTACTATGGGAATTAATGAAGGATTGGACTTGGATTCGCAAATATAACATCCGGACCGGGACCAACTATGATGAAAATTAAAGGATTATTTTACAAGATTGGTAGTCATTCTTACCCAACAACTTATTAGTTATTGTTATTTATACATACAGAATTAGTAAAAATAAGTTTTACAGTACCAGGTATTACTTCCAATATATGTATGTATGTATGTATGTATGTATGTATGTATGTATGTATGTATGTATGTATGTATGTATGTATGTATGTATGTATGTATGTATGTATGTATGTATGTATGTATGTATGTATGTATGTATGTATGTATGTATGTATGTATGTATGTATGTATGTATGTATGTATGTATGTATGTATGTATGTATGTATGTATGTATGTATGTATGTATGTATGTATGTATGTATGTATGTATGTATGTATGTATGTATGTATGTATGTATGTATGTATGTATGTATATGCATGCATGTATGTATGTATATGCATGCATGTATGTATGTAGTTTAACCATAATAATGTCTGATGTTAATTTGTTCACCGGAAATAGCTGCGGACAATAGCTAGTGTATAATACTGTACTATAGCTGATATACATTCTTACATAAAAAAAGATAAATACGTACTTATATGTATAGAAACATAATATCCAGACAAGGCAAATAGAACCGCTGATAACATAAATATTGACCTTGGGTGGGATTCGAACCCGCGGCTCCGAGCTTTGTACGCTACCGACTAGGCTGCAGGACCGTCAGATTTGACGATTACACTGTTTTTCAGGTTTCTTCGCCCGGGTCACGAGAATAGAGAAAAATGGATAAAGTTCGTTCAAAATAATAGAGTTGAAAACACTTGGCTACCATCAGAATACTCGTATATCTGCTCTGCACACTTTAAAACTGAAGATTTTTACACAACTGCAACTGGAAGGCGGTTCCTTAGAAAATCAGCGATTCCTTTCGATAATTTTTATGAACAAGCTGATGAACAGCTGATGGATCTACATGCTTCTCCGACATCTTTAGATAACGTGCAAATATCAGACTCGGAATCAATTTTTGATACACCCCGAAAAATCAAATTAAAAAAAGACTACAGAAAAACATTAAAAACGAATCATTTTTTGAAAAAAAAAATTAAAAAAGTACAAAGGCAAAATAAAAACCTTAAACAGAAAAATGAAACATTAACCAGAGTTGTAAAACAATTGAGAGAAAAATTTGGCATCAGTAAGAAAATAGAGAAAGAATTACTAAAAATAGCTGAAATAGTGGAAATGTTTGGTAATACTTTACGTAAAGTAGGCAAATCCAGAAAAAAATTGAAATACTCATCGAGAATACGAAAATTTGCTCTTACTTGCAATTATTACTCCGTTGCTGCTTACAAATACATACGTCAATTTTTCAAAAATGCTTTGCCCCACCCGAAAACTCTTAGCAAATGGTATGGCACTATTAACGCCGAGCCAGGTTTTACAAATGAATCTTTCAGAAGCTTGAAACTTAAATGCGACTCCACTTCCAAACCTGTAATTTGTTCCCTTGTTTTCGATGAAATGGCCTTGAGAAAACAAAAATTGTTCAAACAGAAAAAGTTAGGATATGTCAACTTTGGAGATTGTCCCATAGAAGATCAAAAAGAAGAAGCAGCAACGCAAGTCCTAGTATTTATGCTTGTGTCTATGACAGAGAACTGGAAGATTCCCGTGGGTTATTTTTTAGCCGCAGGTATAAGTGCTGACACAAAAGCTTCTTTGATACGAATTTGTTTAAGCAAGTGCAATGAAGTCGGGGTTCTTGTACCCAGTATAACTTTTGATGGGTGTCCTACAAATTTTCAGGCTGTTGAACAACTTGGTTGCAATTTTGCTGATGTGAATAACTTAAAAACTTATTTTCCACATCCATGTACATTAGAAAATGTTTACATATTGATCGATCCATGTCATGTAATAAAACTTGTCCGAAATACATTTGAGAATAAAAGAGTTTTATACGATGAAGACGAACTGAATATAAGATGGCAATTACTTGTTAATTTAAATAAATTGCAACAAAGTCAAGGACTTAGTTTTGCAAATAAGTTGTCCCCTCGACATATTTACTTTCGTAATCAAGTCATGAAAGTGAAACTAGCGACTCAGCTCCTTAGCATGAGTGTTGCAAAAGCGCTGACGCTTTGCGATTTGGAGTTACGTTCCTCTAAGTTTCTGAACTCCGAAGGAACTGTGAAATTTATTACCATTATGAATAATCTTTTTGATGTATTAAATTCTCAATCTTGCCATTTTTACGGGTATAAAAGACCTATAGATGTGAAAAACAAAGAAGAGATTTTCACATTCCTAGAAAGAGCTAAACATTACATAGCCACATTAAGTTTCCGCGTTACACAGAAAAGAACGATTAGAATGCCAAACCGGAACCCAAGGATAATTCTGAACATTTTTAAGAAAAGAATTGTGGAGTCACATAATAAGATAGGATTTGTTGGTGCTCTAATATGCATAGAAAGTCTTAAAGGCTTATATTCTCTATTGGTTGAAGATAAACCATTGATGAAATATATTTCAACCTACCGGCTAAGTCAAGACCACTTAGAACTGTTTTTTGGTTGTATACGGAGACACGGAGGTAATAACAACAATCCTAATGTGTTGCAGTTTCGGACTGCATATAAAAAAGTTCTAAATCATTTAGAACTACGCTCGTCGTTTACAGGAAACTGTATCCCATTGGACAACTTTACCATACTGAATTCGTCTTCAGTAGATGTGATTAATACTACGTCTATTATGAGCAGACATGATGACGAAGAGTTCCAAATAGTGGAAAAAGAACCAACAATGGCTTCCGATCGCCATGCAGAAACAAATTGCATAATCCTCTCAGAACACTTAAACGTTCAACAATTAACAACTGCTACGAAATTAATTGTCGGCTACATTTCAGGCTATGTTTCAAGAAAACTAAATAAGGAGTTGAAGTGTGAAACATGTGTTTCCAGTTTGGTTACGGCTAATAAAATGTGGCATCACAAATTAATCACGCTAAAAGATATGGGGGGGCTGTGCTATTCCACAGAAGAAGTATTCCAAATTTGTTTAAAGACTGAAACACTCATCAGATATTTGATAAAACACAAAGGACAAGGACGAAGTTTGCCCGAGAAATTTAGCAAAATTGATTCAATTGTTTCAAATACATTAAAAAGGTTTATAAATTCGGATATATTCAATTCCTTACATTCGCATTCTTTACAGCAACCAGGAACATTAAACCATCGGACACATTTAATGAGAGCTATTATAGAAAAATATGCAAAAATAAGGTTACACCACGAGGCTAAAAGTGATCAAGAAATTAGTTACAACACAAACCGACAAAAACTGACGAAACTCATATTGTTCCAGGGTAATTAGGGTTAATAAAATTATTATGTCCACATGCCATTAACGCCTTATTTAATTTTATTAATACATTATAGGTATTTCTAACAAACAAAATTTTATTTTTATTTTATCATATAGCGCCCGATAGGTAAAAATGGTAGCGTCATGAGAATGACGCATCTGTTTTTTTTTTCTATAATAACGAGAACACCCGAATAAGCCCCGCCCAGTCCGCGTGTGGGACATGACTGATGTTTTGAAGTAGGATTCTATATTAATCTATTTCTATGTTACTACTCAAATCTTAAGTACCTAAAATCGTGTGACCGACACATATTGTGTTTCCAATTCAAAATAATGACGAAATAAAAATTTTTACACCAATGTATGTAAAGTGTATATAATTACGATGACTTTAGTATATATAACATACAAATACACTGAAATTTGGTAAAGCTGTAACCAAATGTTTTACTGCAACGGGAAGTGTGACACGATGAGAACACGAAAAATGGCCCCGTTTTTGATCGTTCATGTTAATTATTTATATTATTTTTGCTTCTATTACGGCAAGTTTTATTTATTTTGTGACCTAATAGATGTTTTATCCTCCGACCCACAAGTTATGTTTTTAACTTATACTGTTTAGGAAATATAACTGTGTGACTATGAAAATTGAGTGTCAATGAGAATTACCCATTTATTCCGAGCATTCCATTAGATGGAATCCAAACAATAAAATCTCTGTTTTACAATTTTACGACATTTCAATCCAAAACAAAGCTGCTTAATTTTTTTATTATCAAAACCAATCTTTGGTTTGCTGCTCCCAAAAAATACAACTAACAAATGTCAACCGTATTCCCTACGACATAGACTGTAAGAAAATTTACGAATAATAAAAGGTACTAGTATAGTGTTGTTGGGTACAATGGCAGAGGTCTATAAGTTCAAGGTGAACTCCTGCGCAGGCGACGAGGAAAACACACTTAATGAACCTGTTCGCGAACCGTTAATGGCTTCTGCATTTACGACGTTTATATACCCATTAATTAATTAATGGCGTGGCCTATACTACTTCGGAATTATTTTTGCGTTGTTCTATTTTGGGAGTAATTTAAATTTGTCATACGAGCAAAGAACAGCTAATAGGTATAATTAGTAATATATTATTACCTTTGGTATAGTACAGGGTTGAAAAAACAAGCGTTATCTGGAGGAAAAGTACCTAATAATATAAGGAAGGAGATGTTTAATAAAGTTTTTATTTATTAAAAGAAACTAATGTAATCTCTATAGAATACGCAACGTACGACATTGAATTGTAAGATTCCAGTTTTGAAATGAAAACTCATTAAAGCATTTTTTTTCTTTTTCAATATGATGCACCAATTATAATCAGTTTATTTTATCCATAGATTTATAACTTTTTATCTGTGATTAAAGCTAATACACGTAGTAGTTGATTTGACTTTTTAGATTGCAAACATAAGTAGAAAAAATGACGTTTATATCAATAGTTTTGTAGGAATTATTTTTTTGGATTGGAGATGATTTTAGAGAAATGTTATCTAACACTCCTACTTATAATCCTTTCGTCGCATCTACCGAAGTATGATTTTGTTCCATTGTTTTAGCTGTTGGCATGAAGGAATTTTTTTTGCGTCCCATGAGGTCGGAGGCGCCAATCAAAAAGTTTTTACTTCATGGCTATTATAGTTGAAAAATTCAAAATAAAAATGGGTTTCAAAATTGTTGTTCATGAATAACATTTCTGGCATTATCTCAGGGACAGTTCAAGGAAATTGACATCTAACTTTGTTATAAACTGCAAATTAATAGACACTACAAAGAAAAACTAAATATATTTCTCACAGAGACTACATCTCCTTCCTTGTCCAGGTAGCCCCTTTTAGTCTAAAGGTCTAAAGAGTCTTTATTTTGTTTTTAAAAATAAGAAAAACTGCTAACTCTTGCCAGCGACATTAGTATTTGTTTGCTTCAATGTTGATGATGATGATTTACGATTAATTCCGCAGAATATTGTCGCAAGATGTTAATAGACTTTGGATTCTACAATTTGGATTTTTTCTGGGTTGATTATTCTGAGTAATGTAAAACGGTTATTAAATAACAGTATGGTGAGATTTGTTTTTTTCCTAACACATAATCTGAATCTATGATCATCACATATCGTCAAAGAATGTATTCTATGTAAATACATTTTATTACCTAGCAGTAAGTCGTGAAAAGCACTATGTATGTCTCGACGATAAACGCAACCCTTGAACTCGTATAGGCCTTGGTCCAAGAATTGATCACTTACCGTCCTCGTCAACAATGTACAATGTCGTGTTAGTGTAGAGAGAGAAATTCATCAAATCGTAGGTGGAACGACAACACACAACAAAACAATGTGTTATACAATTCAACGCGACAAGACTGAAGTGCCTTCGTGAGAAAACAAGACGTAGAGAAAACAGCAATCGAATAGCAAGATAATCCGTCCAAATAACTGACGTAACAAGAAAAAGAAAAACGTTAACAAACTACAAGAGAGAAAACCACACATAGTTGTACACAGTCAATTGACGAGACGATGATGCGTTCGTACATTAGCAACCGCAGGCGCAAATGTAAGACAATTAACTCACGCGACGTTTAAAAATATGAAGAGAAATAGGTAAATGGAACAAACTCTCCAGACTAAAAACAATTAGGTAGATGATATTAGTGTCATATGATTCCTGGCTTAGAATATGCCAATCTTACGTCAAGGCGACTAAGGGTTTGCACCAAGGACGACCATTATCAAATTAGTAACGTTATCAAAAAGGCTGGGGTCCGCAGTGAGATGAATAAAAGAGTGATGATATGAGAAAAGGCTAGTGAGGTGTGTCAGGATCGCGCAAAGTGGCGATCCGTCGTCTCTGCTTACCCCTCTGGGACCAAGGCGTGAGCAATTTGTATGTATGTACGTATGTTCGAGCAGTAGCGTTTTCTTATGTATATTAAGATCATTACTGCGATCACCAATCCGCCTGCCAAGCGTAGTAATAATGGCAAATCCCCCAATAGACAGCCCCCCAAAAGTGGCATCTATTGGGGAGGCTTATGTTCAGCAGTGGACGTATTTCGGCTGATGACGAGGTGGAAGGAACGAACGGAAGATGAAGGCCTCAAATATTAAAAAGAGTAAATTTTACCCAAGGAAACATTAATTTGTTCGTAAAGGTAAGTAAAACTGCATAAATTTTTTTTGATAAAGTCGCTTGCGAATTTGAACTAATACAAAGGTGATCTTTTATATCAACAATCAATAGAGTCAATCATAAAGATCAAATCTCTCTAGTAAACATTGCATATTAAAGAACGAAGAAAAATGAAAAATATGACACTTTTGTTTCCTACTTTGATAATAAAATGTTAAGATTGAATTTTTTTAGAAAACCTGAATCAATCATAAAATTAATCTAGTGATAAAAAAAGGTATGTGAAATAAATAATCTAATGGCAACCATTACTGAATTCCTTCAAACAGGGAAATCAATGATTATTATGTACATATTACGTTATCAAACTATGTTAGGTATTTAATTCAGCTGCAAATGTCGATAACAATATCTCAAAAGAAATTTCGAAGGCCAACCGGCCGTTATTAATGTATAGTTCAACAACCATAAGACATCCGCTGTTTTTTCAATAACTTTACCAAATTTATCCGAATTATACTAGTACTTCCACTTACTAGTTCTTAGTAAATAAAATTGGTTTCAGGTCAGGAAATAAAATAAAACTGTAATATCAAACATCAATGACGTGAGGGTACAGCTAATTAATATTCAATAAGTACTTAACAAATCCTTAGAAGCAGGTGATACAGTTGAAAAGCTATAAAGAAGGGTCCTAAAATAAGAAATGCATGAAAACATCATTGATATTGCATACAAAGACCCAAAATAATAAAGTTTATGCATAAATTACGATATCAATTGGAATTTTACAATCAAATATCAGAGTTAAAGTCCAGTATCAGCGCGATTACCTTCGATTGCTTTCAATACCATGCTAACTCTAACAAGGAAAAACGATTACTTACATCCGTATCTTGGTCGAAACGTGATGCACGTTCACACCTATACACACGAGAATCTATTAAATTGTTATCTTTAGTTACTTTATGCAGCCAAAGGTTTATACCTTATCCAATTGAACTACGACGAGTATTAACATTAAGTGCTTAGTAAACGTTTGAGGTTTTTTAATGTTTCAATAAGGAAGGAGGAATATCGATACCTCGGTGACGGGAATCAGAATCAAATCCTATCACTGAGAAATCGATCAAACGAGATCGACCAAATCAAGATGATCGAAACACTTGTAGTGTGAAAAGTATACTAACCAGCTTCAACATCCGTGGCCCCGAAGTAAGAGGTTTCTCACACGAGCGGTCGGTTACAAAAGCCTAATAATCTAGTTCTAATTGAACCATCAACCGTCCACACCACACACACTCACTTTTACCAAACTAATTATCGCCGGGGACCATTCGTAACACGAGACGAGAGTTTGTTTTTATGTTCCGCCACGCGTCGCGTCCTACAGGTAGCGTATTTCGACAATAAACGCACTTGTTCACAACACTATTTAATTCGTAAGTTCGGATTCGAACTGCAATTCGATTCTCTTTTGTTTTCAACCATAAATACTACTCGATAAGTTTTATTATCGCGATAAAAGTCTGAGGCGAAGTGTTGACACGACGAGCGACGGTGACAGCGGCTGGCGCGGCACTGGCGAGAAACCGAGACTGAAACAAGTAGGGTCGCTCGTCGGTCGTGCCTCTCGCTCGTTCGCAGCCTCGCAAGTTGCCCCCAGATAATTTTCTGTCGCGACCTCACGTTCGGAACCTTTTTTTGTCGCTCCAGGTGGATTCTCGACTCCCACGATTAATAATTTGAAATTCGAAATCCGGTTCGAAGGACCATTTTGTAAGAAACTAGTGTGCATGTTCAAAATTCATGCACTGATAAGTGAGATAAATGTAGCAGTGAGCACAGAAGATGACAACAATGGGGCTGTGACTGAATGAGCTCAAATAAAAGCAATGATAACAATTAATGTGAATGAAATATGCGCGTATGTGGCTACAAAACAAATTAGAGTGGAGAGAGAAGCAATAACACTTGTATTAACAATGAATCATGGTGGCTGGCTATGCTCGACATAATGAGATCTAGACATTTCAGATTGAAATTGAAATGGCTGACGCAATCGTTTCAATTATAGGATTGATGGCAATTATACCTAGCAAACAAATTATATACGTAATAGTTACATAACCAAATATATAACATTTTAATACTAATACAATAATAATTATGCCTACTAAAATATGTATATTTCCTATTCACTCTTTTACGATTTGAATGTTAAATGTTATGTTCTCTTTTCTTTATAAGACATTAGGAGTGGAAAGAATTGATCAGGGAAACTAACGGGTTTTACATTTCTAATTTTTAAAACAAACATTAGATTTTTTTAAATTGTCTGGCATTGATTAAAATAACTTAAAACTAGAATAACTAATAAAAAAAATAGGTAACAAATCACTCCTAAGCTCCCCACCGCTGGGAGCGTGCCCAAAAGGCTGGCAGCCTCACCTTGCCGTATGATTAGGCTGATCCTCTGAGCGAGGTCATGAGTCCTTTGATCATTGGGCCCTCGACGAGACGCTTGGATATCTTCCGAGAGAGTCCCCAGGGAAAAAACTTTGGCACGACTAGAATATTTAATAGGGTTTAGGATTTTATGACCATATGTAGACTACTCAGTACAAATTTAGCCTGTTGCAGTAATGAACGATTTAAAGAGAGAAATAAATAGGTTATCGACAGAGAAATAGGTGACGGAGATTACGAAAATTGCAGCACTTTAGAAATTATTATGCAAAATGAAATCCCAAACTAAGCATAAGATCATCATTCAATGCCTTATCAAAAACAGTTCTGTCAAACTTTATTGAACGGTATAAATTTATCATTTTAGGCAAGACAAATGAATCAGGAATGATGCTGCAAAAGCCAATGCAACACATAAAGAATACGTTACATCATATCATTATATCAAAAACTTGTGGTGTAACGAAAACGAAAGCCAGTTTAGTCATGACTCGACTTCTAGAAACGTAAGTAGGGAAATTATTACACGTACACCTGCTGTCAAACTTCTCAAAGATATCTTAGATATAGGAAGAGATTTGTTGACTAAACTTGTGTATTGATAGTTCTGTGATATCTGCCTTGCCTTAAATGGAAAATCCCATTTATTGTGATGATTTCCGAATCACGGTGACAAACAACTTTAGCAAATGTTTTCAAAGATATGCAAGAAATAGGAAAGATGCTGCAAATTCTTGAGATATGTTTATCTTTTGAAAAACCTATCTACAAAGGATGTCATTAATAGGTCAAAAAGGCAACAATCTATTGAAAGGTAACGTTGCGGAATTCCACACATATACGTACACACATCCTTGCTTACCCAAGACAGTAACTTGGAGTATTGTAGAAATAGACAAATGCATAAGTACAGAATGTCTCAGTCTTTTGTATAATCAAAGATAGATTCTTGGCAAAGCCGTACCTAAACTCAAAACTCGTCGAATACTAATCTATTTTTAAGAAATTTATCCTTAGTACTTTACTTTTCTATTAGTTGATATTGTTGTGATTACAATGAAGCGTTTAAAAAAAACATACATGCATACAGCCTGCCAAATTGAAACTAACAAAAGTTCAAATTTCCAATGAATCATGGGAACTGTAAATAATTTTGATGACTTGACAGGTCGGTGACCGGTGTACGGCCACTTTTTGTGAGCACCAATCTTGACAAGTCATTAAGGCTTCTCGGAGCAAAGCACGGACAATAAATTGATTCTGAGAACAAACGAAACAAAGTTGGATCGGAGCCACTAAAGCAGTAAAGGAAACTCCGCCATCTTCATGGAAAAGAATTATAAAGCGCTGGTTCTTCGACGAAGACTTTAATAACAACTAACTAGCTAAGGCTTGTCGACGTCCAAGGTTGGACAAAGTATAGGCATTCTTTAATCCCCGCCACCACTGCGCTCAACATCCAAAGGTTACAAGTGCGTCGCACTCCCGAAAAATTTAATGGAATATCTCTTATAGCGTCTTTGGGAGCCAGAAGACCTGGCGACATTTGGACCCTTCAAGATCTTATGTACCAACCTAAACCGATTTGGTGAACTTCACCTTAGAATTTCTTCTACAGAATATGCAGGTTTCCTAACGATGATTTCCTTCACCGAAAAGCCTGTGGGTACCTACCTATTATGAATAAACCGTACTTAAGTTTCGAAAAACTAGTTAATTGTACGGGGAGGGTCTTGCTGATATCCTTCAAATTGCAGCACAGTATACATTTAATATATTTTTTTACTGGATTCACAAAAAGGAGGAAAAAAGAAACTAAATCTATTAAAACACATACATAAAACAAATGAACTATTTCACCTATTTTTCAAATTTTCTGTCAAACAGCGCATAAAAAAATTGTATGCCCCATGGTCAGAGTACAATAATGTGCGATAAAATAAAAATAAAAGTTACTAATTCTAATTAGTTATCTAATTACTAATTAGAGGGTCATTGGGCTCGATTCTGAAGGCACAATGTTAAAATTTGACAGCACTAAAACTGTTGCTATCCTTGTCACACAGAATTATGAAGATAAAGACGAAACCAATTTTAGCACTGTCAATTTTTAAATGTGTGCCTTCAGAATCGGGCCCATTATAGTGTTATTTAAGCTGGTATCGAAGATTTTTATACTATTCGTTTATCATCAGCATCAGACTTTTGACGTATTCTGTTGTACAATGCTTTGTTAAAAGCGCACTACCACACGTACCCTGTTCCTCATTTCCCTTCTTGCCGATATCGGCTTCTTCTATTTGGTCCTGGAGGCGTCGCACGCTGCGCCTACCGATACGCGAACCTCATAGCCTCAATTAAACCGATGAAGTCTGAAAATCAACCTCGCCTGACCTGCCAGTGTTGCTGTAAACGAAACATAATGCGCGTATCCGGGTGGCAAAAACTAGTCGTCACATCCGCCAATTGACACGCGAACTGTAGCACATGAGACTGGGGCTGATTTATAGTGTTCCAGTGTGGTTTGAAAGAAGATGTAATAACGAAGGTAGAAAGGGTTTTCTACATCTTCTTTCAAACCACACGTTGCGTTGGTTTGGACATTTAGAGCGTATGAGTGAAAGAAGAGTGACAAAAAATATTTACAGAGCGAATGTATAAGGAACTACAACTAAAAGTCGTCCTAGGAGGACGTTCAAGGATCAAATTAGTGACGACCTCAAAAAGGCTGAGGTACGCAGTACGATGATTAAAAGATATGCAAGGAAAGGTTAATGGATGTGAGTGAGGTGTGTCAGGATCGCGCAAAGTGGAGATACATCGTCTCTGCCTATCCCTATGGGACCTGGACATGAGCATTATGTATATACTCGTATGTTCCCTATCTGTAGTACCCTAGCTAACAAGCTAGACTTCAAAAAGACTTCGAATAAATGACAATTCTATGATCCGTTCTTACGCTTTTGAATATCTTAACTTAGCGACCGTTTCCAGTAGTCCTACCAGTTGTACTACTGGGTATTTTCTTCCAAATTAAAAGGTATATAAAGGCATTATGGTATAGCAAAGAGAAAATAAAAAGGATAATTTGACCACCTGAAATACATTTCAACTGAGACACACTCACACACAATCCTTGCTAATACGTGAGCCACTCACTTTACTGGCAAACGAGAAGAAAGAATGAAATCAAAATACCTATTGACAATTTTAATACATTCAAAGATACCATTGTCAAAGCATGATTATTTAAACAAATCATCAGTTCAATGGATTTTTGTGAATTACATCATAACGCAGAATCGTCGATTGTCCATCTACTTGCGTAGCTCGGGGTCGCGGGTTCGAAATTTATCCATGTATTTTTGTACGAGTAAGTCAGCTGTCCAATACTTCGTACAGGCTCTGCCTAGTATGGGATCAGATGGCCGTGTATGAAATGTCCCCACATGTTAAAAAAGGGGTCGCATCATTTTTTACTCCTGATGTGTTGACGCTTGATCTCAGCTCATGGTTAGTGACGATGAGGGCTAAGGTAGGGCGCACTTACCCAGAATATGCCTATTCACTCTTCCTTTTTTAAAAAATCCAAGTTGTACTTGTCCGATAATACTAAAACTGGCAGGGAGTTCCATTCCTAAGCAGTTCGCATTATGAAAGCAGAAGCAAAACTCTTCGTTCGAGAGCGTGGTATGTGTATAAGGATGAAGTCCCTCCTAACTTCTAGTAGTCCGGTGACGAAAGGGAGATGGAGGAATCAAATCGAGCAATACCTGGGCACACTCCCCAAAATGTAACCTGGGTTACACCATGCAGCATGATATATGGAGAAACGATTTTATCAACACATCTTTGCCTATTTCTATCATCATCATCATCATCAGCCTGTAAGAGCCCACTGCTGGACATAGACCTCTCCCAAGGCGCGTCACTGAACCCGATCTTCGGTTCTTCTCATCCAGTCTCTGCCAGCCGCCCTACGCAGATGGTCGCTCCATCTAGCCAGGGGGCATCCCACACTATGCTTGCCGAGTCGCGGTCTCCACTCGAGAACTCGTTTACCCCAACGCCTATCTGTTCTCCGACAAATGTGACTAGCCTACTGCCACTTCAACGTACTAACTTTTTGAGCTATGTCGAAAACGTTACTTCTCTGGCGGATCACCTCATTTCGGATCCTGTCCCTTAGAGAAACTCCGAGCATAGCTCTTTCCATAGCTCGCTGAGCGACTTTGAGTTTTCGGACTAGTCCCACTGTCAGTGTCCACGTTTCGGCACCGTAGCTCATCACGGATAGGACGCACTGGTTGAAAACTTTTGTCTTCAATATTTATTATTACCTATTTCTATATTCAGCATCATTCATCCCAATTTTGATATAAGACGAACCTAATGCATAATGCCGCCTAGCTCGCGGCCTACAATTCGCCAAATTTACCAACAACCGTGTGACGCTAGGTGGTCCATTGTCGCTGGGTTCATTGTGTTCATGCCATTGTTTGTATCGACGTCTGTTATTCCTCTTAATGGCACGATTGTATGCACCTTGACACTCGGCGGACAAGACAATTGTCTTCGCAGATTAATGTCAACTCAGATATTTACTGTTACGTAGGTATACAATGGGTGACATAAGTAAAACGGGGAGGGTGAAGCCATATAGCCTTCCCTTATGCGGGGCTAAGGATTAATAGCGTAATGGGATTATTGGCGCTTCCTCCTTCCTAGTTGTTAGTACTCTAGCTAGATCAAATTGAGCATTAGAGTTCCGTAACTCGAAATGAAAAAAAATAATTGTACAGCAGTGCTCCATATACTTTATCGCGAAATCTTAACGTACGTTCAATTGGTTTTTGAAACAAGCAAAAAGCTTTGAAGAGTAAAAGAAGGTGCATGAAAAGGTTGATGAATGTGAGTGAGGATCCATCGCCTCTGCCTACCCATCTGGAACTAAGTTTTGAACTCGAAGAAACATCACATGAAAAACCAAAATTACATACATACATAATGCTCACGCCTTAGTCCCAGATGGGTAGGCAGAGACGATGGATCCTCACTCACATTCATCAACGCTTCCATGCACCTCCTTTTATTCTTCTCACAGCGGACCTCAGCCTTTTTGAGGACGCTACTAATTTAATCCTTGTACGTCCTCCTAGGACGATCTTTAGCTGAAGTTCAGTCCACATTCGCGCTGTAAATTTCTTTTGTCACTCTTCTTTCACTCACATGCTTTAAATGTCCAAACCAATACAACATATCCACCTTCGTTACTACATCTTCTACATGAAACCAGAATTCTTGATCGAATTTTCAGTTTCGTGCTAAACTCTCACATTCCCCGCCGTTTGGGTAGGTCATAAACTGCATTTTTAGCTAATAAGTTAATAAATTGCAACGCTTTCTGACCAGTAGCCGGTAAAATAAATCAAGTGCAATAATTTAGACGTAGCACTAGCACGTAGTGACTGGAGTGCTCATTACTGCGGCGGCGGGAACATTTTCTTTAATGAGGAATTTCTCTGCGATATACCGCTCGTACACCAGAAGAGAGTTTGATCTAGAGATGAAAGTCTTTGATAACTTGACGGAGCCACCATACTGCCCTGATAGCTAAGAAAACCGTAGTATTTTGGCATATTTTTTTGCGAATATTTTCAGACCCGAGAAGTTTACGTTTTTATTTATTAGATGTTCTATATCGCATATATATTCTACCAAGAAATACGTGTGATTCCGAATGTCGCGCTTATATGTTCAAATTTTTTTAATACCAATACGATATCCGTAATCATTACCTGCCGTGTATAATACAAACAGTATTTCCATATTCGCATATGTATGCGTGCATACGTTAACCCATTTTCGCTTTTAATACATGTAATTATCAGATTATGTGCAAGTGTTAACATAGGTGGGAAAAGTGGTCACGCAAAATCTAATTCTAATAATTATTGGTTTTACAGATGCATTCGATGAATGAAGTTCACTTTTATGAAATCGAGTGTAACGAGAACGACAATCATAAAACGTTGTAAGAATCTTGCAGAACGATGCAAGAAGAAAAGTATATTCATTCATTCGTTCGTTCGTTCTTTCGTCCATCCATCCGTAAGATTTGACAATAGAACGTCAGTGCCTGTTTAGTATTTCTTACCTATTTCTGCCGCTTTCAAAGAATAAGCAGGCCACATGAGTAAAAACCTTACCCGGGGGAATATCTTACTAACAGAGTCAAAAATAGTTACCTATTTTCATAGGGTTGTCAACCACTCATGTCACTCTCTAACTATTAGTAAAACCAAAGTAACGAAACAAAGTAACTGTCGCAGAACCGATGACCGTTGCAGCATACGAGTTCTGAAGTGAAGTGGAGTGGTGCTCTCTCAGTGCGAAAGGCCCTTTTTGACAGGGGGGAATTCTTCTTAAGAGTTTAGACCTCCTGGGGAGGGGTGGAGGGGCTTGAGTGGGGCATGTAGAGGCTCCGGGCTCTCCTACGTAATACACCGTATCGAATGGGGAAGGACTATCGTATAGCAGCAGTGGATAGCGATAGGCTGATGATGATGATGACACGAGCACACCATCTGAGTTCTCAGCCTTTTATTGTCGTTAACTAACAACTTATCTTATCTTCTTAGCGGGCCAGGAAATCCTGGCGACACTTCGACCCTTCAGGATCTTTTGTGCCTAACCCCTGACCACCAACGGTGCCCCAAGCCGATTTGGTGGACTTCACATACGCCTTCGAATATCTTCTTTGGCATATGCAGGTTTCCTTATGATGTTTTCACCGAAAAGCCTGTAGTATTATAAATAAACCGTACTTAACTAACAACAGCAATAACAGTGTTTTGGTTAGTGCTGGCGCCATGGGCGGTCTGCACAGATGTTGCAACGTCTTCACAGAGTGTCTTTTAACGTTAATTTTAACCATTAGCTGGGTATCTTTACATGTTAATTGTAGCGTTGAACAATGGCCGTAAGTCGCCTTGACCGCTCCGTCTGACCGCGCCCCGCCCAAAGTTCATGACCGCCGAATAAGCTGGTGATTTGTTACAAGTGCAGTTGAATGGAGTTGGTTTATAGGTTTTTTTGTTCTTTGAAATTCCACGTCTAATTGTAACTACAATGTGCCACGGCTTCATTCGCATTCTTTTCGGAGCTCCTTGAATACTGCTGTAGTAATTACGGTTAGTACATCTGTATTTCCCCCAAGAGCAATACATATCCATGTAGGTATTTCTACTACATTATCCAAATACCCTTATTTACTACATTATGAAGCATGCTGGATTGTACTAGTAGTAATAGATGGACTAACCGATAATTTAATAGGTTGACCCAAAGATCTCTATGTGCTACTAGATGGAGCGTTCCAAACAATCGCTCTGTTCCACGCAAGTAGCCACAACTCTTTCACATTCACATTGAAACTTGTGCAGTTACTACGCAGAACATTTAATTATTACGAAATATTGACACTTGTCGCACAGTACCAGCAATAGCGTGCTGGTTTACTAGACTCAGTCCGGAATTAAGATAACATTCATCATCAGGTTATTTTTGTCTCAACTGCAGGAGCACAACCCTCTCTCATCAGCCGGAGACAGACGGAGGATTTGGCCTACACTCCCCGCCCTGGCCAGACGGGTTTGGGAGGCCTGGTTAATGTTTTATAATGTATTCCCTTAGTCAATGTGTCAGTCGTTCCCTTAGTCAGTCGTTGAGTGTGACTCACTGACTCACACATGTTTTAATATCTCTGAAAGGAAAAAATCTAGTACTCGAACTATTGTTGATTACGATGAATCATTTAGTATAGTAACAGTGTATTTTATTAGCTTAACCTTATTCGATAGCTTTGCCTGTACCTACTGAACTAGACTGTAGTTTTAGATGAAACTCCAAAGGTACTAAGTTTAGTGACAGTTTCAGGTCTATAGTGCGGAAACGAATAGGCTCCCTGACGGGTCGCTGGACAGTCCCAGCAGCCTCTGGAGCGGGCGGACTGCCCAGTAGTGCTGTCCTGGAAACACAAACATGCGGAGTCCAGAGCCGCAATATTTAATTAAACAAAAAGATTAAAGGTAAAGAATGGCTCCCCGGCTCCCCACCGCTGAAAGCGTGCCCAAAATGCTGGCAGCATTACCTCACTGTATTGTGAGGCTTATCCTCTGTCCGAGGTAATTAATGCCCAGCCCTTAAAATAATGTTTTTAAAGGTTTTTTTTTATTTATTTTTATATTCACTAACATTATATTTAATCCTTTTACTAACAAAATTATGGTTTGTAAAATATAATTATTTTTTTTTATTAATATTGGATAGAAATACAGACTTCAAAAATCAGGTTCTTAATTAAACAACTTCTAAGAACAAATGAGTGCAAAAATACAATGACACATATCAGCCCTTAGAGGTCCACTGCCTTCCCCAAAGAACGCCACCACACCCTGTCCTCCGCATCCAGCCGCTTCTTTAGATCCACCTTCTTTCGTCTTCAAATGATAATAATCGTATAAAATTCGTTAAACAATTTAAAGTCATTTTAAAGTTATCAATGCTTATGCTCAATCGCAGAACGCTCATAAATAACCACCAAGTAATCGCTGCGTCTCCGCCGCAAGTCGCGAGCGCGACCGGCGCACGCGCAGCCTCGCGCTTTCACATCACTTTCACGATTTTAACATTCGACTCAGAGCCGCGCTGCTGTTCACCTGCTGGTGCTGTTATTTAATCTGTGACGTTAGCAGCCTCGTTTGGATTAGTAGGGTGAATCGCCGGAAGTTGTTGATTTCCTAACGCACTTTTTTTTCAGATTGTCGCCAATCAACTAGCGTCATTTATTAGCTTATTATGTAAAGGGTTCAAAATCATACATACCTTCAGAAAATGGTGTATGTGTTCTATAGATGTACAGATCATTACCGGTCCATCGGTAAACCCGATAAATCAGAAGGTTGAACAGATTTATCGGCTTAAAATAATATGATTTTGTAGGAAATCAAACAAGAAAAATCAGTAGTATGATCCCAAGTAGCATTTTACTCCATTTAAGAGTACACATTTAGTTCCCATGTGAACTTAAAGCATTATTACAGTTCACTCGTGATGTATAAGCTGCATTATTGCGATTAACACCACCTATACCTGTCTAAGGGATTTATAGGAGTGTAGAGTTATACTTTTATACGGTTGTTGGTGTTATAATACTCTAACAACTGTCCTTTAGTCAGCCGTCTGACTAAGAGCATTATAGGAGGGTAGAGATACGGCAATCGCTGTTTAACGGTCTACTTGTACGATGTTATACAGCTATCATATTAATAGAACACACGTGGTCATTTATACAGCCAAAGGCTGTTATGTTTACTTGTTTTAGACTGTTATACAGCTAGTAGCTGTAGTAGGAGTTGTTTGTGGTCATTAAAATAACCTTTTTTACTATCTGTATAGAAGTGTTTAAATGGTTCACATGTGCACTGTAGGCTGTTAAAAGGACTACATGTGTTGTCCATTAACTTCAATAGCAGTTTATTTGTCCACAAGTACTACTCTTATTTGCTGTAAGCTGAACATGAATGTGAATGTGATATTCTATTACACTTATCCCACAAGCTGACGTGTATTGTGTTTATTACGTCGCGTGCAAAAATTTGTGAAAATGAATAAAAAATCTTGGAAAATAAGAGCGAGAACCGGTGGAATAAGAAGAAAAATTGCAAAAGAATATTCGCAAATTCGTCCCTCTTTATCTAGTTTGTTTACATTCTTTTAAATACCTCCTTGAACAACGTAGTGTCTTTGTAAGTGTAAATACTCTGACACCAAACTGTGTGGCTCACACGAAAACAAAAAGTGTTTTTTGTTAGTTTGTTACAAAATTTGTACTTTAGGTATTCATACTTGACTTAGTACCTGGGCTAGGCGATTTAACGGACAATAATTATTATTGCGGATCTCTAAAATTTCAGTATATGAAAGAATAAAACGATGATCACAATTGACCTGAATTACATCTTAAAGCTGTACATAAGTTCACATTAGAATACATTTATAGACATTGGTTCTGTAGTGGTACAAATGTGGGACTTCATATAGCCAACAGCATTCTAACAGAACACATGTGAACCTATATACGCTCTAGCCGTATTTCATTTCCACCATTTTGTTCACGTAACCTAAAATGTTTACCATATAAATCTCCAAAATTATCATGCAGATTTATCACAAAATACGCAGATAGAGCGATTGAGTTTTGGTTTCATGTTTTAATTAATTACCGTAGTATAATTATAATGCCAATATAATATCAAAAACTGAAAATTGTAGATTTCCTCTCAGCCAGTTTTAAATATTTTAAAATGAATATCGCGTTTTTACAGAGGCGCGTGAATATTTTAGCTGTAAATATGTATACATTTCACGATAAAGTTGCATTCCCATGGCATTTAACATTATTAAGTATTTAAGACAGGTATACTTACCGCGTGTTATCATAAATTTTTATCCAATTGATATCCGTCGGAGTTAATGTTTCTGATGGCCGGGCGTACACACAAAACCAAACTAAATGAGGAAAATTAATAAATAAAAGAAATAATTTAGGACACACGTGAACTTTAGGTAGCACTGGAGTACTTTTGTGGGATTTTATAACTGTGAAGGCTGTGTATTTAGCCACTTGTTACTCTTTATTACGCTCATGGACGTTGTATGGTTCACATGTGTCCCATATAGCGCCGTAAGTCAGCCTTTAAGCCCGATGTTACTACTTAAACTGCTAATATAACGCTAATGTACAGCCATAGTGAACTTAAGGCTGTCTAATTTGTGCCCAAACTGGTTCTATAAGAGCTGTATAGCTTGCTATACAGCTCTTATACAGCTGAATTACACAGCTTGTGGAGTACATGTGAACCACTATACATCTTATATAGAACCCCGAATGCCACTTGGGATAGGCATCGTCTTAATTTGCGACAGTTTTGAATAATATTTATAAGAACCAATTAATCGGCTTTAAATTGGCCGTTTTAAATCTAAATCAACAAGCATGACGAAAAATTAACAAATGTGAGTATTTAAATACCTAAATTAATCAAACGGATTAACCAATTACCTTGGCTTATGTTTTATCTGTGAGCCTAATATTTAGTACGAATGTCGGACTCATAATGCAGTAAACACGCGGCAAACCGACAAACTGTGTCAAGTGTAATGTAACGTTACTTCCGATATCATTAATTATTTGTTGTTGTAGGTATATACGTCCTTCGGAAAGTGCTCTTCCGTTGTTTTGGAATGCGGGCGTCCTACGAACGTAACTACTATCTTATCTGTGGTCCTGGTTCAAATCGGTAGCTGTTCGTCACGCGAAATTATGTGTTTTGTGACACTAATCTAATATCGAATCAATAAAAACGTACATTTGTCATATTTTTCCAATTAAATTATGTGGGTATAAGGAGATGTAATAGATAGAACACATTAAATTATATTATTAAATTTTTATTTCGGCCCAGTTTGGCCCATTGAAAAACATGCCAAAAAATATTAAAAATTTTTGATTTAAATGATGATCATTTTTTGGGTTTTTGTCTGTTTCTCTGTTAGTTCGTTCACGCAAAAACTACTGAACCAATTCAATAGACCTTTCAGAAAACATAGGATTCAACTTAGAGTAACATTCAGTCTCTATTTCATAGTAATCGGCCCACTCAATCAAAAGTTATACGAATTTATAGTTTTTGACAACTCACATACACTGCATTAGTAGGTATACATCAAAGAAGTGTAGATTGTAAATTATCGACGGAACTCGTATTGCAATGAATGAGAACTACATATTGGAGATAGGTAAAAGCGGAGATGGGTGGTCATAGCAGTCAGTGTAGGGGAAAGGTAAGGAAAGGCGGGAAGAAAGGGAAGGAGGGGGGAGCCACTTATTTCAGTTCTTAAGACGCGGACACAGTTTTTTTTTAATTATTATTATTAGCCTCCTACAGATATTACAATTGAGCTACAAATCATTTTCCTTAATCTAGTTATGACAAAATTTAACAATATCCTTCTGACTTAATTAAAATACATTACTCTATTAAACATTCAATTACATTTAAATAATCAAAATATTAAAATAGTACATAGAATTAGGGTAGAGCTCAGAATAAGGTACTGAATAAATCTTGAAAAATTTAAGTAGTTTTTTTCGTTAGGTAGTAAAATGTGGATAGCGGCGTATGGTCGCGCTCCCGTTTTTCATCTTTATTTTAATGCGTTTAAAGACGATTAAAATGACGAATGTCAATGTAAGATCCGCCGCGGTGCACTCAAATCTCTGCGGGTCTGCTCTGACCCTAAGGAAGTGTTTACGCATGCGCACTACGTGTTTACAAAACGGACGGACGGAGTGACACTTTCCTTTCTCAATATATCTACATATTGAAGTCGCTCGTAACTGTATTGTTGTTTGCAAGAGTAATTCGGAGTTTAGAGTAAATATCACTTACTCTACTTCAGTTTTGTGGAAGTGAAACAATGGGCCCGATTCTGAAGACACATTTAAAGTTTGACAGCGCTAAAATTGGTTTCGTCTTTATCTTCGTAATACTGTGTGACAAGGATAGCAACAGTTTTAGTGCTGTCAAATTTTAACATTGTGCCTTCAGAATCGATCCCAATAAGTAAGTATATCATAAGTACAAAAGGCGACATCACAGAATAATTATTAGTTCAAGGTTGTCTGGAGGAAATTGCTTACAGCGATAAGACCGTCTTATTAGCGATTTTATAACACATTCATCGTTTTCCAATGATATTTCAATAAACTAATGAAAGCTGTGGAGTTTAGAATAGGGGCACTCCCGATCTTCTCGTGGGTGTCGTTAAGGCTACTAAAGGATCGGACCAGGGACGGGCAGCAGCGTTCTTCTGTGTATATTGAGATCATTTGCTGCGATCACCAATCCATCTGCCAAGCGTGGTGATTATGGCGAATCCCCCAATGGACAGCCCACCAAAAGTAACATTCTATTGAGGAGACTTATGTCCAACAGTGGACGTTTTTCAGCTAATAATGAAAGTATGAGACTAATCTAAAATCACTTATGGACGTTGGAGTAGACGAGTTTCGAGTGGGGACCACGATGGGCAAGCGCAGTGTGGAACGCTCTCTGAAAAATATGTTGGTCAACTAAGAGGCATTTTATGTTGGATGCTGTATGTTGTATGATGCTAAAGTAATCATTTTGATGATCGTTAGTACAAGGGGATAAGAGTTAGTTTAAAGGAACAAGATCTTGGTGCGCTCGTATGTTTTTTTTTTTTTTTTTTTTTTTTTTAATTTGTTTGCCTTCAAACAGGCAAAAATCGCTAGCCAGGTCATTTTTAGTGGAAATTCTGTTATTTTATCAGTATCAGAGTGCTTCAGACCAATACTGGTACCTACTAATATAGTCACATAACTTCCCTTACTAACGTTGATAGTAAGCTTTAGTAAGGTTTAAAGTTAGGAAGTTCTCAGTTTTAAGAAAATCAGCTTAGTCACGTTTATTTATGTTTCCTTCATAGTGTACACACGCACAGATATTTGTTGTATAATCTAATAAATAAAATCGTAAACATCGCTTGTCTGTACATTGAAGATATTTGCAAAAAAAAATTGGGGGGTCTAAGGATAAGCATCAGAACACATTTCGATCATTTTTGAAATTTTTGTCTGTTTATCTGTTTGTCTGTTTGTCTGTGAGTTTGTGCACGCATCACTTAAAAACTACTGTTCGGACTTTTAATTTGGTGTAACATATAGGCTTTATTTCATTGCAATCGGTGCAGTCAATCAAAAGTTATGCGAATTTATAGTTTCCGAAAACTTGCATACGCTGCGAGGAGTGTAGGGTGTAAATGCTCGATTGAATTCGTGAGCGGTAGCGGGAGCGGGTATCGTACCAATGTAATGTGAGATTTTGAAAACTATAAATTCGCATAACTTTTGATTGAGTTAGTCGATTACGATGAAAAATCTGGAGCTGGATCTGGAGCTGGAGCTGGATCTGGAGTTAGATCTGGAGCTGGAGCTGGATCTAGAGCTGGATCTGGAGTTGGACCTTTAGCTAGCCCTGGATCTGGAGCTGGAACTGGACCTGGATCTGGACCCGGACTGTGACCGGGACCTGGACCTGGACCTGAACCTGGACCTGGATCTAGACCGGACCTGGACCTGGACCTGGACCTGGACCTGGACCTGGACCTGGACCTGGACCTGGACCTGAACCTGAACCTGAACCTGAACCTGAACCTGAACCTGAACCTGAACCTGGACCTGGACCTGGACCTGGACCTGGACCTGGAGCGGGATTGAGAGTGAGATTGAGAGTCTGAGTGGAAGTGGGAATGGGAGCGGATCCTGTAGTCCACGCGAGCGGAGCCGCGGGCACAGCTAGTATATAATATCACTACTAAACACCAAAGCACGAAGTATACATTATTTTGGAAAAATAAATACACAACAGATTTCTCCAAAAAACGCGGGAACAACCCGCGCTTGCATGGAGTTATGTCAACTCAACATATTTTTTTTTTTCAGTGTAGCAGTGACATGGCTGTGAAGAACTGTGGATTGAGCTTAATGGGAGAGCTAGCAGTTGACAGTAATGGCTGATGATGAAATGCAGATCTGGATTAATTAAGAAAAAGTCACAACTTGTGTTTTCACAGGCGAAAAGCTCAAGTGATTCGAGCTGTATTTGAATGCTGAATGAATGGAACGAATGAATTGGTAGGGTTGGGATACCAACCGACACTTTCTTGACTTCACTGTAACAAGTTTCGTGTTACGTGTTTACACCCTAAATACGTCAAATATCTATACAAATGTGAAATGAAATATCCGTGATTACCTAAAATAGTGAATTATAAGTAAAACAATGGGAAAACCAAGACGTCACGATATCATTCGTTCTGACAACAATGCCTGTTCTCACATCTCCGTGAGGGCGTGACGAGCGTAGAGATACAAAAGCTATAGTCTATTTCAAATAGAATGTTACAGGGACAATTCTCGGGGCACTTTTTTGTCCATCAATATACAACAACGCATCAAATAACGCACACTGGGTTGGCTGTAACTAAAAGTAGTACGAGTACTTAGTAGTACCAGGCCTGTCTCACTCCGGACTTTGTTTACAAAAATCGCCGAGCCGATTTTTTCCGGCCTTCCGGAAAAAATCAGTCGATTGCCGCCCACTTGATGTGACGCACGCGCGAGTGGTGATAGCTACTTACCTACCTCGATGTATACGTCGTCGACTCGATTGGATAACAAACGAAATTGTATCGCCTTTGGTTGTCTGAACACTAAAAAAGTAGGATGTTTTCACTGTCTAAAGATATCGAAAGTAAAAAAAATTTAAAAGTACCTATACTGGGTAAGTTTGACAAAAAATTAACCCGCTTAGCTTAGATGGTAATAGTTTTTGGTTTGCGACGATTGAAATAGGTAATTAAAACATCATAATTAAATACAGTTGCGACTATCGGATTTCTTGAACTTGCCTTACAAATATTTGCTACGAGTAGGTAGGTACTCAAGTACTTAAGGAGGCAATAAGGTGGTACAGGCACAAATGAAATGTTTATTGCTTATACTTTCCTAGACCAAGAGTTGGGAATTTGTTGACTAGGCAGTTTTTTCGATATATTAAATTATGGGTTCACAAGATGACAACCCTAGCGTTACACGTGCCGCGTCTGAACGAGATAGAGTTATACAATAGTAAGAGAAGAGTAATGTAGGTATGTTTTTGGTACCTAAGCGTGCCTAAACACCGTTTTATTCGGAAGAGAGACTTCTGTACGAATAATACTATTTAGTATTCTATAGTACTAAAAGAACCACGTTCATCCTCTATCGACAAAAGCCCCTCGTCTGCGCAGGTCTTAAAAGAGGTTAGAAAGGGCATTAAGAGCAGTACCTATGTAACAGGACCGCTAACCTGATAATGAGGTACACTGCATGGCATTACTCTAACAATATGTAAAATACAATAACTACAGTAGGAGATCGAGTCAAAGGGGCGACTTCGGGGTATGAGGTGCGATGAGGTAGAACGTCAAACTACAGAATTCCTAATGTCAAACTTCCAATGGCTGTCACATTCGTTACGACTCGATCCCCCACTGAAAGTGTACGTAAGTCAAATTCACCATCCTATGAGAAAAAGACTGCAGTGTTTCGGCTTCTGATAACGACTACACTCTGTCACGCCGATTTAGCCATCAAATTGGCGTAATAGTCGGCAGGCGATGCAAACGGATCGGAAACAATCGTAAACGGGCGTTATCATTTGCAGTAAACTTGTTTTTAACATCTGAGAAGGCACTTGATAATATTGGAGGTTAATATGATTTTATTAATCGATATTTAATATAGGAGAGGTGTGTGTGTTCTCTATTGTAGGACACAGTCGAGACAAAAGCTAAAGCAGTGCTATACCCTTCAGGCCTCATCTACCTAGATGAAGTAAGAGCCTGTTAATATAAACAACATGTATGAAAGAGAAGCACTCTCTAACTATTTGTTAGAGTGAGATAGATTCATTTTTGATATATTCCAACAGATAAAAGCAATCAGCTTTAACTTTAATTTTTTTTCCAATTGATGGAATCCTTTAAATGGTGATCGCAGTGGTAGCGATATTGATTTTATCGAAAATTGAGGCCAAATAAGCCGTGCGGTTCCCGACTTAGAATACGACCACCCCAATCTTCCCGTGGGTGTCCTCAAGGCGACTAAGGGATGGCACCAGGGACGGGCAGCAGCGTTCTCCTGTGTATAATAAAACATACCCTCCCTCTTTTCACTTGCGCGGGGAATGTTTTCCATCATCATGAAAGAGTCCATCTAGGCTTCTCCCAAGGTGCGCCACCGAACCCGATCCTCGGTTCTTCTCATCCAGTCACTGCCAGCCGCGTTATGCCTCACGTCGCTCTATCTTGCTTGGGGGCGCCCCAAACAAGATGGAGCAGCAACGTTATCCTGTGTATATTAAGATCAATATTGCGATCACCAATCCTTTCTCTAGTGTTTTCTCTAGTTCTTATTGGTTTTTTTTTTTTACCTTTTTCTTGCTTTGTTGGTTTTTTTCTTTGTGTGTGCCAATTGTGGTAGTGAATAAATGTTTTTCTTTCTTTCTTTCTTTTCTTTTCAATTCGCCTGCCAAGCGTGGTGATTATGGCAAATCCCCCAATGGACAGCCCACCAAAAGTAGCATTCTATTAGGGAGGCTTATGTTCAGCAGTGGACGCTTTTCAGCTGATAACGAAACTAATGAGACTAATCAGAGAGCTTGGGATATAGGTTATCACATGAAAGTGGCAGTAGGGTAGATCACATATGGCCGCCATTATGAAGACCGCATGTTGCTTATTAGTACGGGAAACGAGCGAGTCGGTTGTATAGGAGGTGCGGAAAACGCGAAGCGGGAGCTGAAGTATCTTGTCACTCTTTCTAGCAAATACAAATTTATTGGGGTTCGAAAAAGGTGATAGTCTTGGCACATCCCCGAGACTTTATACAAGCGAATAGATTAATCACATACCTACTACTGCCGTGTGGTTTCCGGTAGAGTAGATTAGGACCACTCCAACTCTTCCCGTGGATGTCGTACAAGGCGACTAAGGGAATACATTATCAAACATCAATCAGGCCTCCCCAACCCGTCTGGCCAGCGCGAGGAGTGTAGGCCAAATCCTCCGTCTGTCTCCGGCAGATGAGAGAGGGTTGTGCTCCTGCAGTGGAGACAAAAATAACCTGATGATGATGATACCTACTACTATTACAGGGGCACGTGCGTGTGTGCGCGTAAACAATCGAGAGAGGGACAACGTTCTATGTCAATACATAAGTGTTTCTCTTTCTAACCGGCTGCATAATACATGCTGTGTTTTTTTTTGCGGGCGACGTTAAACTGGCGGGGAGGTGAGGGTCGCTTCTTTACGTACTAATATTAGAGGAGACACCCACCATACTGCTCAGACCTCGCTCCAACAGATTACCGTTTTTTTCGCAATTTGGACCATTTCTTGCAAGGAAAAAAAAAATTCCGATGGGGCAGTCCAAATTGCCTTCAAAATATTTCACAATTTGATTCTCGCTCCCACAATTTTTTCAGCAATGGAATCAATGAACTACATATAAAATGGCAAAAGTACATAGATGCTAATGATACATACTTTGATTTCATCGTTGGATTACATTTTTTTTTTTCGTTTTACTTTTTCCATATCAAACGCCAATTTCGTATGTAAGGACCTAATCCTACTAATATTATAAACGCGAAAGTTTGTAAGTATGGATGGATGTTTGTTACTCTTTCACGTAAAAACTACTGAATGGATTTTAATGAAACTTTACAATAATATAGCTTATACATCAGAATAACACATAGGCTGCAATTTATAAAGATATTGTGTGAATGATCCAAAATATCAAGTAAGTAGGTAAAAATCTAGCATCTGCGAGCTATTCTGGCGTGCGCTGCCAAAACCGCAAGAGTTACACATATGTAATGTATGATGGAAATGTTTATCTTAAATAGTCCTACAAAAAGCCCGCCACAGATATCACAGTACTATATCTAATGTGTAATATTACAGTATATCTAATGTGTAAGCTGTAATAGCAAAATAGTGAACCATAACTATAATAAAAATTGATAATTTACTTCAAATACACATTTGGTAGTAAAATCGTGCGTAGACGAAGTCGCGGGCACCAGCTAGTAGGTATAAAGTATTCTCTGGTCATGGGAGGCGACTTTTTTGTCCTTCATGACTACACCTTAGGAAACTACAAAAACACATTACGCAAACACGTATCGCATACGAATATAAAAGGAAGGAAGGCAGGAGGTTGCACGTTAGATAACAAAACCACCATGTAGTTCCGCATACCGAAACACGCTTCCGATAAGTCTTTTAAATGCATCCAACGTGCTAACTGCTGTAATTGTACTGGAATTTTAAGAAGATGAAACTGTGTCTCCCTGTCTTTCCGTCGTACGAGATTTAAAACTAAATTTTACACGTTCTGACACACCAAAACATATATCTCGTAGGACCGCCTCGTTGGCTTGGTCGTTAGACTCGAGTCGTTGATTCGATTCCCACCAAGGACAGACAACTTTGTACAAATTATTTATTTACAAGTTGGCCCCAGTCTGTTATATACTATATTTGTGGATTTATCCTTGTCTTAATCCCATCATACAGGAGAAAGTCTAGTTTGGGGATAGATAAATAAATAAATAAATAATAAACATAAATAATAGATAAGTGTGTAGAAGAGCAGTTAGAGCAATCTATAATCTGCGTTGTAGAGACTCATTAAGAGAAAAGTTTAAAGAAATAAGCATATTAACAGTAGCTGGTCAATTCATTTTAGATAATATTTTATATGTCAGAAAAAAATTATCTCTCTTTTTGAGGCACTGTGATAATAATAGTTATAATACAATAAATAAAAATAAACTTGTTTTACCAGGGTTAAGACTAAGTAAGGTCAGCAAATCGTTCACGGGGCAATGTATACGCTTCTAAAACAAACTACCAGAGGAAATCTTAAATATGACGGACAAAAAGTTTAAGATTCACATTAAAAAACAACTTTATAAGAAAGCCTATTATAAAATAAACGATTATTTGAATGACAAAGATGCCTGGTACTAATGTTAATTCAGCTTCGCAAAATCTTTATTAATTGTATGCACACTTGATTTTTAAAAGATGTGTTGCGTGAAGTTTGTTGCGCCGTTTCTTCTTCACAGTGCTAACACCTAGGAAGCGGTAGTCGATAAAAAAATGACGTGTATAAATGTACCAAGTGTACTCATATGCAATAAATGATTTTGACTTTGACTTTGACTTTGAACATTTATGAAAATATAAAAAAAATATTTAAAATATAATATCATTGCATTTTTCAGTTTCCTGTAAAATCTCCTTTGTCAGATATGAGACTATCGCGAAAACTCTGAAATAATTACAGTTAACAAAGGTTTATGTAACTAGCTGTTGCCCGCGACTTCGTCCGCGTGGACAACTTAACATCACATATTATTATGTATTTCCCGTAGAAATGGGATGTTTTTTCGGGATAAAAACTATCCTATGTCCTATTCCAGTACCTAACCTATATGTGTACCAAGTTTCATCATGATCCGTCCAGTGATTGAAGCGTGATTGCGTAACAAACATCCAACATCCAAATATCCAAACTTTCACATTTATAATATTAGTAGGAAGGATAGTAGGATAGTAGGATTACAGGTAAATATAACGATGTCTCTAACTAGCACTTTTTTTTACAAATTATCAAAAATCTTTCACAAACATAGTTATGCAGTCCTATAAATGATCTTATTGTCTTATAATATTATATAGTTATATACCTTATTAAAGCACTGATGTTGCGTTCTGTTATGCACCATAAGCGAGCAACACTATAATCGCGGTCAATGGCGAAGCGACGAATCCCTAAATGGTAGATAGTAATGGCGAATGCGTGCGCGCAGCATTTGGACCAAATGTGCACAAATTAACCTCTCGCGCACCGTCATTATGTCCAGAGGTCAACTCAGGTGAGGTCATACGATTCATGATTTGGCTACCATTGTATGTAATTTATTAAATCAAACCCATTTTGTTGTTTTGATCGTATCGTCTAAAAGGCAATTTGCCTATACCTGTTAGCAAAATACCTAAAATCAATGTATAACTTGTAAAATGCCTAACAAATAAAATGCCTCGATCTTAAATTGCTTCAGCGGTGAAACGTCTGAAATATATATTTCTAACGAGTAGTCAAGTCAATTTATCTTCATGAGAGTCGTTGTAGCCTAGGGTTGTGCACTTGTCTCACGATGATGAGGTCATGGATTCAAACGCCATCCCGTACACTGTTTTTTTTTTATATTTGTAACACCACAGGCTTTTCGGTGAAGGAAAACATCATAAGAAAACCTTTATATGCAGAAAAAGAATTTTAAGGCGTATGTGAAGTTCACCAAATCGGCTTGGAGCACCGTTGGTGGACAGGGGTTTGGCACAAAAGATCCTGAAGGGTTGACGTGTCCCCTGGCCCCCTGAGAAGATAACTTATTTTTAAGAATACATGGAGGAAATAAAATTAATATAATAAACCGGAGATTTAACGTGCAGACTTTATTAGGTATTTGTTTTACTATGTTTTATGTATCTGTAATTAGTTGTTCATTTAATTTATGTGAACTTACTTTTATATAAATAGGGCTCGTACCAATAATCCCTTGCCAAAAATCCCCTGCCGATGCTCAAAGGAAATGCAAAGGGGATTTTTGGAAAATAAACCCAGAAATCACTTTAGCTGCCTTATCCTATATACTCGTACATATGTTATATATTGTGAAATGTATTTTTATAGATTACATACTAGGTATCAAACTTAGTAAATCAAGAATTATGTGCTGTGAGATTTTAAAATACAGTAAATTTCAATCTTTGAAATCAAAGATCTGTCGCACCGATTTACTACATCAAATATGTATGTTAAACAATATAGGTATCTAACGACATTTACGCATTAACTGATAAATAACTAAGCATCTGTGCAATAAACTGAGTCTAAACAGCATTGACGTCGAATGACAAACGAATTACTGGGCAGGAATGCGAATACATTATTGTAAACATCTCATTGTATACAAGGGAACGTCCTTAAACCACGTAGAGATAGATGGCTTTAAGCGTAAAAAGAGAGTATTTTTAGAAAGCATTCTAGCTATGTTCTAATCTGAGTGTATCCTCAAACTGTTAGAAGTTATTATACTTGTCCTTTCGGTTACTCTAAGGTTGACTGGAAGAGATTCCTAAGTGGGATAAGTCCGCCTTTGTACACAGTTTAATTCCTATTTTATTATTGTTGTTATATTTGGTACAATAAAGCGTTTACATACATACTTACTGCAAAATACATTTCACATTTTTTTTTTTTTAAATTATAAAATCTATGATTTGGCTGGACACAAGTTTTCTGTAAGTAATCGATTCCGTCCTTTCGCAAAATCGTTGCCTGAATGACGTTTGTTACTTTAGTCAATTTGGCTGTCCAATTTAATAACCTTTAACCTATCTGCTTTGCTTTTCTCTTTCACCCAAAGGTTTACTGGAAGAAAACTCTTACAGAGTTAAGTGCGCCTTTGTACATCTTGTGTTTAAATAGTTGTTTGGCTTATGTTTGTGTACAATAAAGTATAAATAAATAAATAAACCTTGTAGCTAATAAATGTAAAATGGGTCCGTGTTTTGTAGGTTGTTATTTCATGTAAGTACCTACAGTATATAGTCCTAGGCCAAAATATTGATAATTTAGGAGATATAATTGCCTGTAAACTTAGCAACTACACATTCCAGCAAAATCATTTAATAACATTATATTTTAATTCGTAATTTAAAATGTAGTAAGACTAGATTATTAAATGTTACAGGCGAGCTATCACTTTAATAGCACAGCAGACAATAATGGATTTTCATATTAAATTAACATTACTGGTCTAGGCAGGCAGAGATGCTGATGCTGTATGTGAGATGTTCTTTCGTGAAAATAGGTAACACTAACATTTTTCCTTCTAGCGAATCCCTCTGATGTCCCTTAAACAGGTCAAGTGGTTAATGGAAGGCCCCCAACACGTGCGCCCACGTGAATGACAAACAAAGATAATTAACTATATATATAGTTAGTAAGTAGGTGTGATATGACATACAAACAATGTTATACATAGAATTTTATTCCTCTTTCCGCCGAGCTGCCGTAGGGTACCACATTGCACGGCTCGAAACGTCAGTAATCAGTAAACTTTATTGCATTCCATGGTGTTAACAGATAATAAAAAGACAGAGTTCTCATGGACCCATTTGGGCACAGCAAGTAGGAGAGAGGAGGACCAACAGTATTGTCGACGTTATCAAGTTGTTTAATACATTATGTACATAAATGTACTCGTATTATGCATTATTTGTATAAATAATATTTTTATTTCATTTGTTGCATATCTGTTTGTTATCTAATTTTATCATAATTTATCATTTAGGTATTCATTTAATGTGTAGTAGCTTTTGGAAATTAATAGCTGTCTCAGGTATTTGTTAAATATCTTATTGTTAGTTTCTTCTTTTATTATTTCGGGCAGGTGATTATATGTTTTTACTGACATGACCAGAGGGCTGGATGAGTGCAGTCCTAACTTGGAAGTAGGTTGCATCAGTCTGCTTTTATTGCGTAGCGGGTATTTCGTAGGTATGTCTCCTCGGGTTTTGTAGAAGTTTGGATGTTTACGAACGAATTTGCAAATTTCTAATATGTATATACACGGCAATGTAAGAATCTTTTGTTCCTGAAAATATGGTTTGCAACTCGATATTTGCTCTATATTGAAGAGAATTCGGATAAGTTTCTTTTGCAAAATAAAAACGGTGTGTGCATCTGTGCTATTTCCCCACATGATGACACCGTAGCTGAGCCAAGCGTAAGCATATGCATAGTATGTAACTGTTGCAGTTTGTAAGTCTGTTGTTTTTTTGATCTCGCGTAGTGCGTATGTAAATCTAGATAGTTTTGTTCGCAATTTTTGGATATGTGACTTCCAGTTTATATGAGTATCTATATTTAGGCCAAGTAATGTAAATTCATTTACAATTTCTAATTTTATGTCGTTATAATGATAGTTAATGAATAAATTTCTTTTTTGATATGGATGGAAAGTCATTATTTTTGTTTTTGAGTAGTTAATTTCGAGATTGTGTTCGTTCATCCAATTCGTTATATTATTTAATATGGATTCCAGTTTTTTCTCGAGATTAATACTATCCTTGCATGAAGTTATGAGGGAGACATCATCCGCGAATAGAACACACGGCTCTGTCATGATTTTCGGCAGGTCGTTTATATAGATAAGAAAAAGAAGACATCCAATGACACTTCCCTGTGGGATTGAGGCATTGATGATCATTTTGTCTGAACGGACGTTTCTTATCTCGTTTGTCGTATTGTTGAAAAATTCAATTTCTACGAACTGCTCTCTGTTCTTTAGGTATGAAGCTAACCATTTGTGAGCTGGTCCGCGAATACCCACCCCGTATAATTTGTCTAATAGTATTCTATATTGTACTTTGTCGTATGCTTTAGTCATGTCTAAAAGTATCCCAATAGCGTATTTTTGGTCATTCATTATATTGAGGGCTTCCTGGATATATCTGAACACTGCTAAGGTTGTGGATCGTTTTTCCCTAAAACCGTCTGGGGAGGGTTGGGTAGCGTATCACGACCCTCCTCCCCTGGCGCGGGTGCACCGACGGACGTCGGTGCTGCCGGAGGACGTCATGGATAGAAATCCTTGGGACCCCATGACGCCCTCCTTTAAACGGCAAAGCGGGCGAAACGCCGGAGTGGTTTTAGTGGGTATGCTTCCTTGCTCGCTGCAAGGAAGAGAGCCCCACATAACCCCCAACGGCTTCCCTGGCCAACGGTAACGCATTTCAACTCGGTCATAAAAAAGGATATCAGGTGGGAACTATTAATTCTACCCTGAATTTGATTCAATGCGTTTCGTTTAATGTATGTAGCCACCATTCCAGCGCGACATATAGCTGTGACAAAATTATTATCACAATAATTATTGATATACATACTAGAAAAAACTGATTTAAAAGTTCCAGGAGACCTTTACGTAGCTATCCTCTATAAATAATACTTTCGGGGTGACCCGTGACAGGTGAATGTACTCCTATTTTTTCTTCCGAACGACATCGTCCACTTTCCTAAGTCGTCCACTTTTCTAACTCGTCCACCTTCATAACTCGTCCGCTGTCCTAACTAGCCCATCTTCCTACGAATAACTAGCTCACTTTCCTAACTCGTCAACTCTCCTAACTAGTCCACTCTCCTACTTCCTAATTTGTCCACTTTTTTCGTCCACCTCCTAACTCCTCCACTTACTAACCCATCTATTCCTATCTTGTCCACTTTCCTCGCTCGCTTATTCAAAGTGCTCGTATAGGTAGGCATCTATTTTTCTCCGAATTGTTATCGTCAATAACTTACAATGCGTAAGAAATAGCCGGTACAGGTGAACCCTAACTAGAGTTCTTATTTTCAGCATATCAAGTTTGTCCACTGTTGGACGTGCATATGTCTCCTGCCGCTCTGATATTACAAAAATTACGCAACCCGCCAGACTTCCAAACAGTCAAACTTTCTTGTTTACTCTGTTACATAATACTACTTTAATACGATTATCTACCTACTTACATATTTCAACTCAACTAAATCTGTGACTGCGCTGTTTGATTTTAAAACGTTCTTTTAGGCATATTTTCGAAGCTTCCGGGTAAATATATAACCTATGTAAATATGGTATACGTAATCCTGTTTATCTCCATATATAAGTGAAAATTAGTATGCCGACGTTGCGTCCACAGGCGAATGATTCTGCATGTCAATGGAATGCAACAAAAGGTATCTACACTATAATTATATACCTACCTTCATTGGAGTAGACATGTAAGTCGTAATGCAAATATAAATAAGTACATCAGATAAGAACTATATCAAAATATGCTAAATTTTACGAAAATGCTAAACATCCTGCTTTAGCTTAGTTTTACTCTTAAAAATGCTAAAAAAGCAGGATCCTGCTAAAAATGGCAACGCTGATGACAATGACTTCATTTTCATAATTTATTCTGCTTATACATCAATTTATTTATAAGATTAATTTTGAAATATATACATATCATGTATATATTTCATGTAGACTTATATTGACGTATATATTTATATTTGCATCTTAGATCTAATATTAGCATGCAGTGGGACTAGTCCGAAAACTCAAAGTCGCTCAGCGAGCTATGCTCGGAGTTTCCCCAAGGGACAGGATCCGAATTGAGATTATCCGCCAGAAAACAAAACTGTTCGACATAGCTCATAAAGTTAGTACGTTGAAGCGGCAGTCACATCTGTCGGAGAACCGATTACCGCTGGGGTAAACGAGTTCACGAGTGGAGACCGCGATGGCTAGATGGAGCGACGATCTGCATAAGGCGGCTGGCAGTGACTGGATGAGAAGAACCGAAGATCAGATTCAGTATCGCGCCTTGGGAGAGGTCTATGTCCAGCAGTGATCTCTTACAGGCTGATGATGATGATGATGATTGCATGAGTGGCGTTGGGATTCCTTTTTGTTGATTTTTCCTGTATCATCCATCACATCAATAAATCAATCATCATATCAAACATGGTATGATTATTTTCTTCCAGGTGACAAAGCCAACGGTACAGCCAGCTCCGATAGCAGGTTGTCATGTAACTTTTGTATGTGTATGACAATGACATATATGACATATGACAATGTGTATATCCGCTTTTATAACCTACTATCTGACAAATGTAAAAAATTGATAGTTTTACTTTAGAGGTTGTACCTAGGTACTTAACTTCGTGTACGGGATAGTCCGAGGCATCAAAACAGCCAAAATATTGATAATTTAGGAGATATGGTTGCAAAAGCGACTTTTCTTCGCCCATATTTGATACTGTATAGCTGTTTCCCGCGACAACTTAACATTATACATTATTATGTACTAGCTGTGCCCGCGGCTCCGCTCGCGTGGACTACAGAATCTGCTCCCCTTCCCACTTCCGCTCCCACTCCCGCTCCCGCGGGAATATTTTACAGACAAGTTTACATTACACAAATATTTACGTTAAGGCTGTGTGACTTGAATATCATTGCTCAAAAACAAAATAAATAAGCAAAGTGTACGTTTCAGCCTAATTTGCCGCGACAATAGTAGGTACATATAGTGGTACATTGGTGGTACGCTCTGTCACAGAAAATGGTTCGTTAGTAAAATTTAACTTACATTTTAAGTAGGTTGTCATGTAAGTTTATTGTTGTACCCTCTTTGTTTGTACCTTATATCGTTTTCCTCATTGACTCCTTCTTTTTATATTTTGTTTGGATACTGGTAATAACCAATGTTTCAAAAAAGTTACGTTAAAAACAATATTTACAACATAGAAATGGTACATAGAGGTCGTTGATTTACAATAGGTACTACATATATAAATAATATATTATTGTAAATATTTGATTTAAACGTTACTTTGTGGAACAATGGTCATTACCAGTATCCAAACAAAATATAAAAAAAAGAATTCAAATCACATGAGTTCCATTTATTACTTTCTGTGTGATAGTTATGTATCCGACCGAAGCTAGAATTACTTTAGATTTTCACATCCTTATCATTTCAAAGATCAAAAACACAGTAAGTAGGTATATTATATCTGATTGTGACGTCGAAAAGAAAGTGGGCGTTGACAAACCTGTAAGTTACATCAAGTTGCATGTCAATATACGACATGTATGTAAGTACAGAGTACAATAGGTTACATAAGTTGCGATGTTGTCGAGAGATATGGCCGAGGGAGGCTCAGAACGTCTTCTGTCGCGTTCAGATTATTGCCTTGATTGAATCTAGTGGCTGTAACCTATATGTTGTTTGTATATACAGGCTGCATGCAAAGTAAGTTTAAGTTAGTACTACAATTTAGAATAATATGTAGGTATAACTTTTTGTTAGAACATTCGATATCTAAGCACGTTTCATGGATCTTGATGACCACAGCGTCACCCCCCTCCCTCCCCCCTGTCTATCTTCGCGTAAGAAATTTTACAAAATAAAGGAATGGAATGAACGATCAAGTATTTTGAGTAAGGAACGAGACGTCAGTTCAAGTGCATTATTTGCAAATAACAATGCACACCCAAGTAATGACGGTACTCATGTTCGCACTTTTTCTCAGTTTGGCGCATAAACGAGCAGCACTTTGGTGTTATTTACGGTAGTCACAAAGTAAACTGTGCTTCAACACTTATAAGGATTTTTCATTGTTTACCATAAAATGTGAAGTGAATATGTCCCTACAAAAATAAATAAAAATATTTCAAGTAGGTTCAAAAACAACTTTGAGGTTCGCATTGGCACGCTATGTCTACTTATTCCTGAAATCGAAGACATTTTGGTCTATACCGAGCTAGTTAAACAGTAATATACTTAACGCATTCAGGACGCTATTAAAGCTTCCACCTTATTGTAATGCATCAGGCATGTTCTGTGAGGCACGAATGTACGACTTTTTTGTTTTAATGAGTAAAAAGATTGCCTCCATTGTGCCAGGGTGAGGGGAAACGTCAACGGCATCCAGAAGGTGTTTGCGGGGAGACCAGACGAGCGCGGGTGGCTCTGATTGATTGATTCATCGCGCTCGCTGCACGTAGCGCGTGCGAATGGTCGAGTTACCAAAAAAAAATGTTTTTGTTTTTAATTATATCGTTTTTTTCATAATTTTAAGTATTATGTAAATTTTTTGACATTTTTGTAGACTGAGAATAAATTACTTAATAACAAAAAAAACATGCTGTAGGCATGGTTGTTGTTCCGAACTTGTTTCTGGTTCATTGCCCCCCGTAGATTCGTTGTCGGAACAGCTCTCGGTCCACATGTATCATATCTTACTGTAATGATGGGATCGTTCCCAGACATGTCAGAAGTACGACGGGTATGGTAATTCGTAATAACATAGTGAAGAATAGATTACATAATAGTTACAACATTTATAATAGAATAGAGCAATTGTTATAGGAAAATTATTCTACTTTGGAACGATTTAAAGTACTTAGTAACGATGTTTCTGGCAATGACTATTAAATTTTCAATAGTGGTAAGGTAAAACCGCTAAAACGACATTTTGAAAACATTACAGAAATGTTTATGGTTTCTTTTTGAACAAAAAAAATTGTATGAGAAGTATTTTCTATATTATATTCTTTAATGCACAAATTTTAAAACTTAATACAGTTACAATTTTCATGGCAAAAAAAAATAATTTGAAACGAAAGTTCCAAATAAATAAAATAGCTATCTTATTCCTAGGTGGCATGGCCGCTTCTCCCTTATAGAAAAACCGCACGGGGCTAGTGTGTTTCTATTGTGTCGAAGCAAAGGTAATATTTTAGAACAACAATTTCGCGGGAGTAAGTGTTGATTTGAAGTGGCGCTTCAGATGTTTTACCTTTTCATTATAAAATGTAGATCTTATGGCGATGTTGTTCGCAACACATCACGTCAAGGGGTATCTCTTTGGAAATCGCTTTGCGACATCGGATTGCGCAGTGGCGATACATCGTCTCTACCTACCCCTCTGGGACCAAGGCGTGAGCATTATGTATGTATGTAGATCCTCTTTAGTGAGAGGACCAAAAAATATATCAGTAGTAGGCACACATATGTTATTAAACTCTTTAACTATATTCAACTAGCTGGACATATAAATTATTCCGACTTAAGGAAAAATCCAACAATAAATGGTGCCAGCCCAAGTAGCATTTTACTCCATTTAAGAGTACACATTTAGTTCCCATGTGAACTTAAAGCATTATTACAGTTCACTCGTGATGTATAAGCTGCATTATTGCGATTAACACCACCTATACCTGTCTAAGGGACTTATAGGAGTGTAGAGTTATACTTTTATACGGTTGTTGGTGTTATAATACTCTAACAACTGTCCTTTAGTCAGCCGTCTGACTAAGAGCATTATAAGAGGGTAGAGATACGGCAATCGCTGTTTAACGGTCTACTTGTACGATGTTATACAGCTAGCATATTAATAGAACACACGTGGTCATTTATACAGCCAAAGGCTGTTATGTTTACTTGTTTTAGACTGTTATACAGCTAGTAGCTGTAGTAGGAGTTGTTTGTGGTCATTAAAATAACCTTTTTTACTATTTGTATAGAAGTGTTTAAATGGTTCACATGTGCACTGTAGGCTGTTAAAAGGACTACATGTGTTGTCCATTAACTTCAATAGCAGTTTATTTGTCCACAAGTACTACTCTTATTTGCTGTAAGCTGAACATGAATGTGAATGTGATATTCTATTACACTTATCCCACAAGCTGACGTGTATTGTGTTTATTACGTCGCGTGCAAAAATTTGTGAAAATGAATAAAAAATCTTGGAAAATAAGAGCGAGAACCGGTGGAATAAGAAGAAAAATTGCAAAAGAATATTCGCAAATTCGTCCCTCTTTATCTAGTTTGTTTACATTCTTTTAAATACCTCCTTGAACAACGTAGTGTCTTTGTAAGTGTAAATACTCTGACACCAAACTGTGTTCAAACTGGGCTCACACGAAAACAAAAAGTGTTTTTTGTTAGTTTGTTACAAAATTTGTACTTTAGGTATTCATACTTGACTTAGTACCTGGGCTAGGCGATTTAACGGACAATAATTATTATTGCGGATCTCTAAAATTTCAGTATATGAAAGAATAAAACGATGATCACAATTGACCTGAATTACATCTTAAAGCTGTACATAAGTTCACATTAGAATACATTTATAGACATTGGTTCTGTAGTGGTACAAATGTGGGACTTCATATAGCCAACAGCATTCTAACAGAACACATGTGAACCTATATACGCTCTAGCCGTATTTCATTTCCACCATTTTGTTCACGTAACCTAAAATATTTACCATATAAATCTCCAAAATTATCATGCAGATTTATCACAAAATACGCAGATAGAGCGATTGAGTTTTGGTTTCATGTTTTAATTAATTACCGTAGTATAATTATAATGCCAATATAATATCAAAAACTGAAAATTGTAGATTTCCTCTCAGCCAGTTTTAAATATTTTAAAATGAATATCGCGTTTTTACAGAGGCGCGTGAATATTTTAGCTGTAAATATATACAGCTCTTATACAGCTGACTTACACAGCTTGTGGAGTACATGTGAACCACTATACATCTTATATAGAACCCCGAATGCCACTTGGGAGGTTCATGAAGAACGAGGAATACAAGACTTAAGTATTTCTAAAAGGTACCTATCTAGGTATCTAATGAAAACAAATGAAAACGCATGTGGAATAAGCAATCAAACATGTAAGATCCGCAAGGTCGACCCATCCATCAGCTCAGTATGCTCACGAGAATCTCTAAGAAGAAGCCACTTGCAAAGTTAACCGTTACGTCCGTAAGTTAACTTTTCCTTGAAAAGGCTAATTCATAATTCTTTACAAATTGTCTTTTAGTTATAATTGCTTAGTGCTTACATGATCGACTTTGTCGTTATGGCAAACAGTGCTCATGGTAATTTTAGCTAAGTTTATATTAATTTTGGCAAAGTTTAAGTTTTTCAGGGAGATGGTTCTGCATTTTTAATGACATTAAATATGCTTTGTCTTTACTCGATTATTGGAGTTTCTTGTAAGGTTGAATATAATCATATATGACAAAGAACTTAGGTGACTGACATAGCTGGAAAGAATAAGCTGTAGTGGCAGGAAAAATCTATTTCACAGTCTGTTAGTACAGACAAGTGGAGAACGTGTAACTGAAAAAGTTATGGATGTTACTGATTGGTGATGTGGTGAGGTGATGTAGCTCCAACAGTGATGGTAGATTGATGTTTTTTTTATTGTCATCAACAATAAAAAAAACACCTGTTTTTTTATTGCGCTTGACCTGTCTCACCTGATGGTAAGTGATGTCATAATGGCCTAAGGTTTAGCGCGCTTACCCTGAAGATGCCTATTCACTCTTCCTTTAAAAAGATCCAAATTGTACTTGTCCGAAAATACCTACGTTGGCTGGGAGTTCCATTCCTTAGCAGTTCGCATTATGAACGAGGAAGTAAAACGCTTCGTGCGAGAGCGTGGTATGTCTAGCGCGCTACTACATAAGGATGAATTCCTTCACCACGCCTGGTAGTCCAGTTATGAAAGGGGGATGGGGGAATCAAATCGTGTAATTCCTGAGTGTAATTAATGATTGACATTTGAGAACTTTGGAAGAAATCGCTTTTAGCTATAAGACCGCCTAGAGCACATGTGTAATATTATTGTATCTTTGTTTTTATCGGGCAATAAAGAGTAATTGAATTGAACTTGTAATTTGGGTGTTAAATAAATGTCTGTAATATTATTAAGCTGCCTTTTGTAGAAAACGCATCAACCTATCTATTAATAAAATAGATATAGTTAACGATCCCATACATACCTAAATACCTATTACTTGAACTAACCTAACAATAAATTAATAATGGCCTTGAAATAAAATCGTCTAATTATCGTTTGTGATCGTCTAGTACAGAACCCTTTACGTTGTTGTTTAATTAAATAAGTATGTAACGCAATCATAATTATCGTATCTAAATTAAGAAACAAAAACAATAAAAATACACTTCTCATAAAATAACATCAATATAAAAAAAAACACGATAAATAATAAAATCATGCGACTTATCTGAAACCAGTCCAGTCACAATGAATCTGGTAATTTTAATGTCCGCTTCATGCGCCAGTCTCCTTAACGCTGCGGCTCTTCTTTCTTCGTGGTCACATATTAAACACTTTCATTCATTATTAAATAACACTTTCTATAATAGAATATACTATTAAATGAAATATATAAATGTATATACTAATTATATATAATTAATTCCTTAAGACAAGGAAAAGGACACATGCAAGCTGAAAAGGTGACCTAGCTCTAGAAAACCTTTGGAAATTGACACTTAGGTCAATACCTAATTACTAATTAAAGATTTAGATTAACCAAGACTCCCAGCCAGCACTATCATCTTGGGCCTCCCACAAAAACCGTTAGAAGATCCAACCTCGATCCCGGTTTTCATGCCAACAAATCCGTAGACACAACCTAAACACCCATAATCTAATTAGATTCAAACCATCACACTTCTTTCCGATCAACAACTTTCATCAATCATATCTCTTTATTTGTAGATAACTTAGTAATAATTAATTATTACCAATTGTAGTTAAAAGTCGTAGCTTGTAGAGATAAATTAATGATGGTTGAGCATCCAATTGTAGATGCATTTCGAAGTTATGGTATTTCTTTCTTAGATCTAGATTTGTGTGTGTGGTATACCTTATTTTGTAGGAGTATTTAAATAACTCTTAACATGTGGAGCGTACTCTTATATCCATGGTTAACGACGTACGAAACTTAGGTTTGCTAAATTCCGCACGGAGCGCACTCTAGTTAAGCAGGATAAACGCAAGTTAGAATTATTCAAATGATATATTGGGTGTTTTTAAATAGCTACTCTACGGAGCGAACTCGTTTACCCTTGCCTTAATAACGTTACGAAAACTGGCTTTCTTTATTTACTCTTCAATAACAATATATATATGTATGTGATCTGCATAGCCAAGTTTCCCCACGGAGCGAACTCTCAATTAAAGGAGGGTAAAAACGTAGATAAGCCATTCAAAACATAAGTTTGAAGACGCATGTTTTGTGTGTAGCGTGCCGAAGCATTTTTCAATATCATAATCAATAATGCTGTTTGTAGAATTGTTCAACGTCTCAACGTTGTTTGTGAAATCACAAATACATATTGTAGCATGTAAACCATGAATAAGTATTGTTGCATGTAAATACAATTAAGTATCGTTGCGTGCAATAAGCACGATATAAATATAGTTGCGTGTTAAAAACACGAGCTTGTGTGTAACACACAATTCCATCCAAAAGTTTATAGTTCATAAATAAACTGACATACATATATTAATGTGCGTATCTAGTCCATATTCTGCCTTATTTAGTTCAATAGTTTCAGAGTATTCGGCAGACAGACTGTCACACAATATGTATGTTCAAAAATCAGTTCGTCAGGTGGTCAAAATTAATACAAAACAGATGGACACTTGACTTATGTAGGTTCGAAGATGTCCTTTAATTATTCACTTGCATATAAACAAAACAAGACTTGTTCCTTAATAAACTTGCAATGAAATAATTATTCATGTTTTAGTAAGATTTCTCAGATTCGTATTGTCAGTCAAACAAGTTAAATCAAATTAGAGTCAGTCAGGTTATAAAGTATATCATTAAATAAATTGTGAACATTCTCACAATATTATGTGTAAACACACTCTAAACTATTCCGACCAAAACTAACTTTATAATAATTCTACCCAAAACTAAACAAATTTGATGACTCGTTCTCTCCTGCTAAAAAGGGAAAAATGATAAAACAAAGAGTTAAAAATCCTAAAGTGATACAAAGTTTAGAGACTTTCAACGACGAAACTCAGCATTCTTCTTTGTAAGTAGATGTAATAATCCTCGCCCCTAAATTGTTAATTCGTGAACACCATAAATAAATTAGATATATATATAATAAGATAAAAAGATACTTTAAATACTTAAATACTTCTGTTAGCGACACTGACTTTACAATTCTATTAATTCACTTCACTTGCACTATTTAATGTCACTCGCGGCGAATCTCTGTAATTGAAGTTATTAATACACATTTACTTTGGAATTAAAACTTAACAAAGACTCTCCTAATTCATTCAGAGATATGTTCGCGGTTCTGAAATCTTCGCGATTCAGACTCCTCGGTAATTTTCAACCGACGCTCTCACGGCCCGAGCCTAACTCTTCGCGACAGGAGTCAGACTCCTCCGTAACCGTTAACCGATTCCATCGCGACCCAAGCTTCAACTCTTCGCGACTCGAGTCAGACTCCTTCGTAATTGTCAACCGACGCTCTCACGGCCCGAGCCTAACTCTTCGCGACCCAAGCTTCAACTCTTCGCGACTCAGACTCCTCCGTAACCGTTAACCGATCCCATCGCGACCCAAGCTTCAACTGCCCACAAAATCCAAGAATTTTCAAAACAGCTCAGCTCTCATCGATTCCCATGAAACGTTACCCCACTTCATAAGGCCATTATTCAAAGAATTTATTGGTTTTGTTACACTTTTGTTTTTACTAGTCTGAGAGACTTAAAGATTCCGTGCTTTTAGAATTTTGCTAACGAATTAAATTTAACCACTAATATTTTGAACCTTATCTTATATTAGTTAAAATCGATAGACATTCAACATGAGTTGAATCTGGACTTTGTATTGGACTTCAAGTACAGGAAATGTTCTCAGAGTTGTTCCAAAACACTCCATGAAACTCAATAAATTAACTTTAAACGTAAATAAGTTCCACTTAAATAGAAAGAAATGGCTTTGATTTTAAAGAGCATGTTATTTATACATTTGAAAAAGATGAAGGTTATTTTCAAATTACAAAACAAATAGTTACACCCTTTGTACATACTTGTTTATACTGCTTTATTGATAAAACTATTGTTAATTCTATTTATAGATAGATGACACAATTATATAAAGGTAAATGATATATATATTTACTGAAATCAAGTATATGTGAGTATAGACGTCATATACGACGGTTACAGATCGCCCCTTGATGTCTGAGATTTTATTTTCGAATGAAAAGATAAAATCGAGAACATCAGAACTAAAATGTCAGCTATTTATTACTAATATCTTTGAATTTAATCAACTTTGTTTCTTATTAGAATCTGATACAATAATTTCAGCCCTAATAATTTCCCTAAGTAATTTATTAGTCATGAACACTTTATAGCATAATCAGATTCTCAATGTATTTAAACCAGGCATTATATAACTCAAAACATAAGAAGAATAAGCAATCACAAAACAAGTCTGAATGGAACAGTATTCCCATCTCCAGTACACGACAGGTCCGAATTCAAAATCCTATGGGATCCTAGTTTGTGAGACTAGAACTTTTAGAAGAAAATAAATAGAACTTACATTCTGTTATCAACCACAGGAGCATTACCTAGATAAGCTCAGTCTTTAACTAGAAAGTATGTTATATCTACCCTTTTTAAACTCACACCGATCACCAGATTCTGAACTTACTGTCTCATTTAACTTATCGTTAAACTGCCCATTCCACAAACTAAAGAGATTATGTAGTACCAGGAGACTGTAAAGTTGCCGAATTTAGAATTTTTCGTACTAGTAGAGTATTAACCATTTTGTAATTGTCGACCAGTATCTATAAAATTGTTGACTCTAATCCTAACTCCAATGTCTATACAAAATGGTTATTTGTTCCGTGTAATGTTCCTTAGATTGTATGCCAATAAGGTATTTACACAATATCCGATATACAATACACCAAAGACTACTCACATACTCCGATAACTCACATGCTCATAAACATTTCACTAATGTCATATTACATACCATCTTTGATTTATTAATATCAAGACATTACGAAAATTTATTAACTTAAGAATATATCAATAAAAGTTATTATTATTCTTTGATAAAGACAATCAGGAATCAACCCAACCACGGATCCATCACTACTAATGGAATATAAACCTAGACCACACAAAAAAAAAGTAGTATGGTCAATTTACCTTTGGAGTTGGAATTGATATTCATAAAACAAAATAATATTTAAATAACTCTTGTCTAATTCTATAATTTAATAATAAAATCTCATGAACATACTAACAAATAGTTTCAGACATTCTTACTTTTTTTTTTGAGTGAATAAGTTAATCATCCACTGCGTTTGACATATCGCGCAGCTCGAACTCTATGCAAAAAATACAAACATCTGTTTTGGTCTTGACCCACATAAAAGAGCTGTTGTTTTAATAGGAACAGTAACCGTCCTTTTTTTTTTTACGAAGTAGACAAAATATAACAATCTCACAATATAATTTTGATTTTATGCATATAATTAAATAAAAACTTAAATATTAATAAAGAATATAAATAAATAAAGAGCGTGATTTATATTTTAAGCTCAATTCAAATCGACTCTCTCTCAAATATATAAACAAATAAGTTTTCAGTAATATTTTATTCAAAATCAATGTTAAAGTCAAGTTAATTAAACTTAATTTATCTAACTTTTGAATATTTAAAAGACAACAATTTATAGTGTATAATTATATTTAGCAAACGTGAACTTCGCTTTTCATTATCTATTTTGTCTCAATAAAATGTAAAACTCGTACTAAATCCATTCCTAGCGATCAGTTGTACATAAAAAATCATGTCACATGTTTACAAATCTCAGCTCACTAAGATGTCAGTACTATCTCTGTGGTTCCAATTATTCCCGTCACGCGGCGTCTACGCATCCCTACGAACTTGTGACAAAAACGCCACCTATTCGCATACGACTGAAGTATCACCTAAACAAACGTACTTCGACCGTGTGGTATAATCCCTGTGCGTTACGTAACTTTGAACACATTTGATTACCCTCCGTCAGATGTCGCCAGTGAAATATGAACCCTCAAAACGCCATCTATCTGTACACGACTGAAGTATTACCTAAATCAACAAACGTATTCGACCGAGTATTGGAATCAAGCGCGTTACGCAACTTTGAACACAATTGATACTACCCTTCGTCAGATGGCGCCAGTTGTCATGGACCCTCATATTTTGATCTAAATAATATACTTTAATACCGACGTTAATGTGCTAATCAATTATGTTAAGTAAAACAAATTTCTAGTATTTAATTATCATTATGAAATATATTTTTTTTAACATTAATTTACATAATACTATTTATGCGACATTAAAAACTGTAAAGTGATTTGTTTCATTTCCACTAATAGAAAGGCAGTTAAAACATATTCTAGTATTTTAAATAGCTTTCGTTTATAATGAAATAAAACAGTAATATTTGCAAAGCTTAATAACAAAATGAAATACTAATAAAGGAAATAAATAGCAAATCACAAATATTTATATTTATGTTTCATATGACAATAGAGGCCTAACGATTAACAACTAGGCCAACAAAGCGTTCCTTTGGGAAAGGCCTACGTCCAACAGTGGACGTTTAGAAGCTAATTCGCCAACAACGCGTCCCTTGTGACTTAAAAAAAATTATAACACGAACGAAACCAATAAATAGCCAAGCCTCACACGTTTGCAGGAATGTGGACAAAAAAGTGTGGCGTCGAGACGACACTTGAGATTGTTTCTAAATTCATATTTTTGAATTTTAGGCCCTGCAGATTAGTTTGTAGTGCAACCATATGTGAAGCTAAGGGTCGACGGTTCGAATCCTTCTCAGTAAAAACATTTGTTAAATCAGTATTTGTTGTTGTATTGTATCTAAATGTAACTAGTATTTATATGCTTATATCCACTGTCCGATACCCATAGTACAGGCTTTGCCTAATTTGGGTTTGGAATCATATGTTCGTGTATATATATATATACTATGTATTATTATATTTATACTTTTAAATTATAAAGTTTTAAAACAAAAATATTTTTATGACGTACGAATGTATAGTTTGATATTACCAAATGATTTAACCTACGTTGTGTAACGTTTTAAAAGTTAGTTTAAAAGAAATATTAAAAAGTAGTAACCCAAATACTTTTCACACGTAACTGAATTAAATTAATCCAGTTTTTAATGACGTATCATCCTGACGTCATGGCACCACTGTAGAAAACGCATCAACCTATCTATTAATAAAATAGATATAGTTAACGATCCCATACATACCTAAATACCTATTACTTGAACTAACCTAACAATAAATTAATAATGGCCTTGAAATAAAATCGTCTAATTATCGTTTGTGATCGTCTAGTACAGAACCCTTTACGTTGTTGTTTAATTAAATAAGTATGTAACGCAATCATAATTATCGTATCTAAATTAAGAAACAAAAACAATAAAAATACACTTCTCATAAAATAACATCAATATAAAAAAAAAACACGATAAATAATAAAATCATGCGACTTATCTGAAACCAGTCCAGTCACAATGAATCTGGTAATTTTAATGTCCGCTTCATGCGCCAGTCTCCTTAACGCTGCGGCTCTTCTTTCTTCGTGGTCACATATTAAACACTTTCATTCATTATTAAATAACACTTTCTATAATAGAATATACTATTAAATGAAATATATAAATGTATATACTAATTATATATAATTAATTCCTTAAGACAAGGAAAAGGACACATGCAAGCTGAAAAGGTGACCTAGCTCTAGAAAACCTTTGGAAATTGACACTTAGGTCAATACCTAATTACTAATTAAAGATTTAGATTAACCAAGACTCCCAGCCAGCACTATCATCTTGGGCCTCCCACAAAAACCGTTAGAAGATCCAACCTCGATCCCGGTTTTCATGCCAACAAATCCGTAGACACAACCTAAACACCCATAATCTAATTAGATTCAAACCATCACACTTCTTTCCGATCAACAACTTTCATCAATCATATCTCTTTATTTGTAGATAACTTAGTAATAATTAATTATTACCAATTGTAGTTAAAAGTCGTAGCTTGTAGAGATAAATTAATGATGGTTGAGCATCCAATTGTAGATGCATTTCGAAGTTATGGTATTTCTTTCTTAGATCTAGATTTGTGTGTGTGGTATACCTTATTTTGTAGGAGTATTTAAATAACTCTTAACATGTGGAGCGTACTCTTATATCCATGGTTAACGACGTACGAAACTTAGGTTTGCTAAATTCCGCACGGAGCGCACTCTAGTTAAGCAGGATAAACGCAAGTTAGAATTATTCAAATGATATATTGGGTGTTTTTAAATAGCTACTCTACGGAGCGAACTCGTTTACCCTTGCCTTAATAACGTTACGAAAACTGGCTTTCTTTATTTACTCTTCAATAACAATATATATATGTATGTGATCTGCATAGCCAAGTTTCCCCACGGAGCGAACTCTCAATTAAAGGAGGGTAAAAACGTAGATAAGCCATTCAAAACATAAGTTTGAAGACGCATGTTTTGTGTGTAGCGTGCCGAAGCATTTTTCAATATCATAATCAATAATGCTGTTTGTAGAATTGTTCAACGTCTCAACGTTGTTTGTGAAATCACAAATACATATTGTAGCATGTAAACCATGAATAAGTATTGTTGCATGTAAATACAATTAAGTATCGTTGCGTGCAATAAGCACGATATAAATATAGTTGCGTGTTAAAAACACGAGCTTGTGTGTAACACACAATTCCATCCAAAAGTTTATAGTTCATAAATAAACTGACATACATATATTAATGTGCGTATCTAGTCCATATTCTGCCTTATTTAGTTCAATAGTTTCAGAGTATTCGGCAGACAGACTGTCACACAATATGTATGTTCAAAAATCAGTTCGTCAGGTGGTCAAAATTAATACAAAACAGATGGACACTTGACTTATGTAGGTTCGAAGATGTCCTTTAATTATTCACTTGCATATAAACAAAACAAGACTTGTTCCTTAATAAACTTGCAATGAAATAATTATTCATGTTTTAGTAAGATTTCTCAGATTCGTATTGTCAGTCAAACAAGTTAAATCAAATTAGAGTCAGTCAGGTTATAAAGTATATCATTAAATAAATTGTGAACATTCTCACAATATTATGTGTAAACACACTCTAAACTATTCCGACCAAAACTAACTTTATAATAATTCTACCCAAAACTAAACAAATTTGATGACTCGTTCTCTCCTGCTAAAAAGGGAAAAATGATAAAACAAAGAGTTAAAAATCCTAAAGTGATACAAAGTTTAGAGACTTTCAACGACGAAACTCAGCATTCTTCTTTGTAAGTAGATGTAATAATCCTCGCCCCTAAATTGTTAATTCGTGAACACCATAAATAAATTAGATATATATATAATAAGATAAAAAGATACTTTAAATACTTAAATACTTCTGTTAGCGACACTGACTTTACAATTCTATTAATTCACTTCACTTGCACTATTTAATGTCACTCGCGGCGAATCTCTGTAATTGAAGTTATTAATACACATTTACTTTGGAATTAAAACTTAACAAAGACTCTCCTAATTCATTCAGAGATATGTTCGCGGTTCTGAAATCTTCGCGATTCAGACTCCTCGGTAATTTTCAACCGACGCTCTCACGGCCCGAGCCTAACTCTTCGCGACAGGAGTCAGACTCCTCCGTAACCGTTAACCGATTCCATCGCGACCCAAGCTTCAACTCTTCGCGACTCGAGTCAGACTCCTTCGTAATTGTCAACCGACGCTCTCACGGCCCGAGCCTAACTCTTCCCCAGCAAACATTTAATGTTACTTTTTCTAAGCTTTGGACTTAATAACTTATCTTAGTCGAAATGACGAATTATTTACCTATTTTTAGAACTTTTTAGAAGTTTTTACTAACAGCGACAAGATGTAAGTAAAAAATTCGTAATTCCGACCAATTTATGCAACTTTTAGGTTGTACACCTGATGGTCGTATTTTGGATATAAAAATAAGTCAGAAAAACTTATTATAATTACTTTCTGGTCATTTTTACTAGTTGGTTGAAAGCAGGTGACACTTTAGGTATTTATTACTCATTAATACTCAGATATGTAACTTATTAGTTGCCGACTTACACGTCACATTCGTGACTTAAACGAAGAAAATAATACTCCATTTGATTACTAAATTTCGACAAATCAGTTAAAATAACTTAAGCAACTATTTGAGCACCGTTAGGTTTTAATAAGTATACATTAGTTTGACTTTATCGTCGAGATAACTGAGAAATGGAACCAATAAGTTGCAGGCACTTTAATCCGCGTTCATTATTGTCACAATTTAGTAATATTTTGGTGAGCGAGGACGATTCAACTTCTACGTTAACATTTTTATTTAAAAAGCGCCATTAAATAAAGTCGTGATTGTTACACTATCATGGACAAAGAAAGAAAACCATACAGACATTCCACTACATTCTATAGAAAATGTAAGTACAAGATTAATAACAATGATTTGTCCGAGGAATTACCGCAAAGCAAACCATTTCCAGCTTCACAAGATAAGTTAAATAAAGATACTTCATCATCTCATAATGAGATGTTTTTAGAAGAAAGTTTAGCAAACTCACAAATAGAAGAAGAACTGACTACAGAAAATGAAGAATTTAACAATTTTGATCATGAAGAAAAAGATGGCACAAATACATACAACTTACAGGAAAACTTCAGAACATGGTCAGTAACCCATAAGCCGTCCATATCGGCTTTAAACGATTTGTTAAAAATATTGAATGAACAGGGTTTAAAGTTACCCAAAGATGGTCGGACATTACTAAGAACCTATGTTAATCATATTAAACCTATGGGCCAAGGATATTTTTTATGAGTACAGCGTCCGAAGTATGGCCAATAGCTTTCGCAATTTATGGTATGCCACAAATTAAGCCGATGTTTGCAGCAATTTTTTACGGAACTGGAAAACCACCTTTTGAACTCTTCCTTAAGGATTTTATAGCTGAATTAAGCGAACTATTAAAAAATGGACTTATTTTCAATGAAAAAAAGCTGCATGTTAAGTTTAAATATTTTGTTTGTGATACTCGCAAGAGCGTTTCTAAAAGGTACGCCCTATTTTAACTCTGGAAAAAGTAGCTGCATTAAATGCACAGTAGAGGGAAAGTGGGACAAAAAAGGAAGACACATGAGTTACCCTATGTTTGATTGTCCCCGAAGAACTGATTTTAGTTTTCGAAATAAATTAGATGAAGACCACCACATTCATAATACACCTCTCGTAGATTTACCAATTGATATGGTTGAAGATTTCATTATTGCTGACTCATTCATTACATTTGTTTGATCTTGGTATTATGCGGAAATGTTTATGTCATGGTGTACGGGAACCTTTAATTTAAAAACAAAACTAACAGGGTCCGAAAGAACAGACCCAAAGAAATACAGAGAACAATCAGAAGCGTAAAATGATTCTATTGCACATAATGTACCTACATTATACCTACATAACCTTATTTTGACCAAACAGGTCGCCAACTTTGTAGTAATTATGACTTTGAAAGGTAGCATTGACTTTATTTGAAGTTAAAGCGACCTAACGATGTCACTAAACACTAATAGGTCGAATAATAAGTAGTTTTTACGTGTGAGTGGAGAATTATGGAAACGCCATTTTGTATAATTAAAAAAGAAATTTTTAAATAAATAAAATGAGATTTTCGTAAATTTCTGGTTTACCAATGATCAATTAGTAAAAATAAAATAAATTGGTGTTAAAATATATCATACTTATAAAAAATATTGTCTAAAAAATATAATATTTATCAAATGCAACAACCTTATCTAAGATAATAAAATAATAATTTTGTTAATATTACATTATATTGAAGGCCCGTTGTTATTTTTCGATTCACCACTATCATAAAACACAGTGAAATTTTCGCCGCATACAATTTTAGCCAATGGTTCGCCTGTAATTAATAATTTTGATATTGAAGTAGTTAGTAAATTTTATGAAATTAGTCGCCATTGCTAAAATCATAACCATGTTTAAAGTTAAAGTAAAAAAGACTTTATGCAGAACGTAACAAATGTTGGTTGTACCTAAAAATGACAAGTTAATTATACCTCAGTAAGTCATTTTTAAGAAATATTTACGTCTAATCAACGTCATGTTGTGGTCGCAATGACCAAAAAAAGTAATTACAACCTTAAGACACGTCGAAACTACGTCGAATCGACGTCACATCGACTACCTATCTTGCGACTTTAAGGTTGAACTTTCTAGAGCGACGTCGATTCGAGGTAACTGGCACGTGCCAATTTTCCCCATTTAGGTAGATTCGACGTGGATTCGAGGTAGATTCGACGTAACTAGATTTGGTCGCATTAAAATAAGAACTTTAAATAGGTGTAAAAACACGTAATTTAAACCATAAATGTTTGCTGGGTCGCGACCCAAGCTTCAACTCTTCGCGACTCAGACTCCTCCGTAACCGTTAACCGATCCCATCGCGACCCAAGCTTCAACTGCCCACAAAATCCAAGAATTTTCAAAACAGCTCAGCTCTCATCGATTCCCATGAAACGTTACCCCACTTCATAAGGCCATTATTCAAAGAATTTATTGGTTTTGTTACACTTTTGTTTTTACTAGTCTGAGAGACTTAAAGATTCCGTGCTTTTAGAATTTTGCTAACGAATTAAATTTAACCACTAATATTTTGAACCTTATCTTATATTAGTTAAAATCGATAGACATTCAACATGAGTTGAATCTGGACTTTGTATTGGACTTCAAGTACAGGAAATGTTCTCAGAGTTGTTCCAAAACACTCCATGAAACTCAATAAATTAACTTTAAACGTAAATAAGTTCCACTTAAATAGAAAGAAATGGCTTTGATTTTAAAGAGCATGTTATTTATACATTTGAAAAAGATGAAGGTTATTTTCAAATTACAAAACAAATAGTTACACCCTTTGTACATACTTGTTTATACTGCTTTATTGATAAAACTATTGTTAATTCTATTTATAGATAGATGACACAATTATATAAAGGTAAATGATATATATATTTACTGAAATCAAGTATATGTGAGTATAGACGTCATATACGACGGTTACACTTTCCATTAAAAAATTTTTATATGTATGTATATAACCCTAGCTTAAGTATCTTGAAGTTATATCTTTGCACCCGCATCCTAATCTTGTTTACTATTTCTCACTAGCATATGGTCGCCCGGAAGAAATCGCTAAATGCGATAAGGCCGCCACTTGTACATTTACTGTTTATTTCTCCTACATATTTTCTGTAATTTGTATGCAATAAAGTATATTCAATCAATCAATTCAATTAATTTTTTTATAAATATACTCATACTTCACGCAACAGTGTTAACTTTAAATGATCATCACGCCTCCTAATCTCTCGTTATATAGCTTTGCAACTGGCTCCAGAGTTTTGTATAGTGCGTCATTCAAAGGGACCTTGGTGGTATGCAAAGAAGCCATAATTGCTAACATAATAATAATTATGCGTTCACAGCCATATAACTTTATTTGTCTAAATGCCGTGACAAGGACTAAACACACGATATGTAGGTACTACAATACCTACAATTTTATTTGGTGAAAGAAAATGACCACGGTCTCCTTAACGTAGAACGGCATTCTGACCCCCTTATCTTTCCCGTGGATGTCGTCAAGGCGACTAAGGGATTGCAGAGGACAGTGAAACGGTGAAGCACCTGCTGTGCAATGCACTAGCTGCAAGGCGAATGAATGTCCTGGGTGTGGCTTATCCGGAACCCAAGGACTACAGGCTTCTACCCCTCAGCTGCATAATTGATTTTATGCAGCGAACTGTGGGGGACGGAAGCACAGCATAGACAGAGGGGCTGACACAAAAGATCTCACAGGGTCGACGTGTCGCCGGGTATGCCTGGATAAGATAAGGGATTGCACCATGGCCGGGCAGCAGCGTTCTCCTGACTGCCATCACCAATCCGCCTGCCAAGCGTGGTGATTATGGCAAATCCCCCAACGGACATCTAACCAAAAGTGGTAAACTATTAGGGAGGCCTATGTCCAGCAGTGGACGTATTTAGGCTGATGATGATGATGGCCAATTCAATATAGTACTTTTTATCTTAAAGATCTATAAGGTATTAAACTTTTTGGAACGAAGTAAAAAGTAATATACTTATGAGGCAGTAAATAAGCTTATCCTTTTGTATAATTTTCTTTTCTTTGTGTTGTTCTTTGTATATTTGTGTGTACAATAAACTATTAAAATAAATAAATAATAAAATAGTGCCAACCCTGTCGTATTTTAACTCACACACACACACACACACACACACACACGCACACGCACACACACACACACACACATACACACACACGATAGCGCCCGTCGGGTACTTACACGAAATCAAAGGTATATCAGAGCGTAAGAGTGACAAAAGAAATTTACAGCGCAGCGCGAATGTGGAAGAAACTACAGCTAGAGATCGTCATAGGAGGATGTTCAAGGATCAAATTGGGGACGTCCTCAAATAGACTGGAGTCCGCAGTGAGATGAATAAAAGGAGGTGCATGAAAAGGTTGATGAATGTAAGTGAGGCTAGTGAGGTGTGTCAGGATCGCGCGATGTGGCGATACTCGTCTCTGCCTACCCCTCTGGGACCAAGGCGTAAGCATTATGTATGGCTTTTTATGGGAGGCTTTGCCCACATTCGGGGCATTGCTTTTTAGCTCAAATCTCCGGTGTGTGCCTGACTGACTGTCAAACTGATGAACTGATAAAGCTGCCAAATCAAGTTTCTAAAATTCTATGCTTTCAGATTTTTTTTATACTTATTCTCAAAATCAACGTTTTAACGACATTCTCTCGTATCACACTGATATGATGACTGCTGTGTATAGATCGGACAATTCACGATGGCACACCCCTCGACTTTTCGCGTGGAGTGAGCGCGGGACTCGGATTTTACCCACACAAGCGCACGACGGACACGAATTTACTTATACCTGAGCTACTCAAGGTTGCGATAGCCCTCTTAATCCGAACCTAGAACGTCAGTATTCTTGGTGTGCGTATGCACATATTTATGGTTAGTGCGTCACGATAAAAGTAACACAGTGACAATACAATGAAATGTAAGCGATTTAGAGAAGGAGTAGGGCGCGCCGTCGTGAACTGAACGATCTATATCTATGACAATCCTTACCTGCCAAGAGTCAAGTTCACTCTGCAGCATCTTCAATCACATTAAATCACGCACAATACTTAAAAATAGACGTAACGTGTCTCTCACTTAACAACACAGTCGAAAAACTGAGAAAGGAAACAGAGATATAACGCAGATAGTAGATATCAATGATATGACTGCAAAATAGTTGCCTCTCTGCAATGTTCTCTATATACTACTAGATGGAGCGTTCCAAACAATCGCTATGTTCCACGCAAGGAGCCGCAACTCGTTCACATTCACTTTGAAACTTGTGCAGCTACTACGCAGAAAATATTTACGCTATTTATTAGCGTCAATATTTAGTAATAATTAAATGTTCTGCGTAGGTAGTAACTGCACAAGTTTCATTGTAAATGTAGCCGAGTTGCGGCTCCTTGCGTGGCACAGAGCGATTGTTTGGAACGCTCCATCTAGTAGTACATAGAGATCGTTGCCTATCTGGTACAATGTCAATTCAGTGTAAACTATGCCAAATGTAAAATTTTACTAGCTTTTTCCCGCGGCTGCGTTTAGTTGTGGGAGAGCCGTGGTAGACAATTGACTAATTATAGGTAATTCAGACCGAGACCAACTTGTATACAGTTGTCTGTCCCCGTCGAATCCCCAACCTCTGGCTCTCGAGTACAATGACCACTCACTAAGCCAACAAAGCAGTTAAATGAATTTATCTATCTACTACATTACGGCATAAAATAGAATCCTGACTAATCCTGAGGCTACTTAGATAGAGAGAATGGAGGACCGGGCCACACATCAGGGAAGGCCTATGTCCAGCAGTGGCGAACGTGCGTGTACACTCGGCCAATTTAATTTCGGACCCACAAAATCATGCAATCCCTATTACACTCTCACACAACCAATAAGTGTCATTTTGAAAGAAAAAGAAAGAAAAAACATTTATTTTGTTATCGTAATTATTTACAAATATATTAAAATTCTGGATTTACAAATTAATTAATGAAAAGTGAAAAGGGCGAAGGAAAGCGCTTTGCGACGTTTGTAATGATCGCGCCAAGTGGCGATATAATCGTCTCTGCCAAGTAAGGCGTGAGCATTATATTATAGTTAATTAATTAACAAATTTCACAATCACATTGACAGACTTTCCAAAAAAAACCAGACAAATAAGACGTCATAAAAATTATAATGCATTCACATCGAGCAAAAACGGGACAAAACACTTGGCCCACCTTAAATATATCGAGTGTACCTACCTATATTTCATTCCAAACCAGTAGTCAAACGAAAATCAACGCTATTTTCATCTAAGTAGCATATACATATAAGGGTCACCAGCAGCAAAAACAGCTTTGTATCTACCATGTAAACTTTGCGGTCCACTTAGAAACACCATCTATTATTTATTATGTTTCCGAGACGTAAATGCGTTTGTTTTGTTTTGGAATGAAATAGGTATAAACAACAATAACAAATATGTCATCAATATACAGGTATGTTCGAGTGGACAAGTGAAACCATTTCCTGCCATTACCCTTACCATGGATGGTCAGTGGTCACCTTCCGCGTACGGAGGGCGATTGCGACTAATGTGCGATTGATTTCCAAACGGAAGCGCGCGGCGGGCGGTGAGAGCTTGGAAAAAGTAACGAGCGCAGCCGGAAAATCAAGTTAAATTATTGAACACTAGCTGCAGCCCGCGACTTCGTCCGCGTGGACAACTTAACATCACATATTATTATGTATTTCCCGTACGAATCAGATGTTTTTTCGGGATAAAAACTATCCTATATCCTATTCCAGGACCTAACCTATATGTGTGCCAAGTGTCATCCCGATCCGTCCAGTGGTTGAAGCGTGATTGAGTAACAAACATCCAAACTTTTGGATTTATAACATTATTAGTGGCATTAGTCAGGCAGGACATTAGTCTTAGCATGGTATGATGAGGTGGTACACACTTGCTTTTCTTTCTCATTCTGGTGAAAAAAAACATATATTTTATCAAAGATATAGTTATAGAACACACATACATACATAATTCTTACGCCTTGATCCCAAAAGGGTAGGCAAAGACGATAGATCGCCACTTTACGCGATCCTGACACACCTCACAACCCTCACTCAATTCATCAACCTTTTCATTGCTTCTCACTGCGGACTCCAGTTTTTTTTACGTTACCTACTAATTTTATCTTTGAACGTTCTCCTAAGACGACCACTAGCTGAAGTTACTTCCACATTCGCGCTGTAAATTTCTTTTGTCACTCTGTTTTCACTCATACCAACTAAATGTCCAAACCAACGCAACATACCCTTCTCTAGATAGATATAGAAGATATCGTTGAGAAGATAGGATTTTATTCAAAATTAGCTTTCCGTATGTACCGTGGTAGGATTAGGACGTATCATTTGAGAAGTTTTTAGAAATTTGTTATATTATATAGGTAATTTTTTTAAATGTGGATCGTTTAAGTGCTAGACTAATAGGCCGGCGTAATTGATAAAGAAAGAAAGAAAAACATTTATTTACTACCATAATTGGCACACACAAAGAAAAAAACCAACTAAGCAAGAAAAAGGATTTTTTTTTATAAGAACTAGAGAAAACAATTTAAAAATTTTAACATATGTAAAATAGTATGCGTGTGCCGTGGCAGCAAAAGGGCAAACGACTCAACATTATGCCTAGACCAAGTAAGGTCCTAGGCATTGATAGTATCCAAATAAATGCAGGAAAGTTTTCAAACTATTTTCTAGCTACTAATGCCATCTAGTGTTAGTGAATCCGTGAAGCGACCTGGCTGGGCTATTACATAATCATTTTTGATAATACCCGTCGCACTACAAAGTCATGTCAGGTCATGTTTTATATTCGGATGACCGTTCGGCGTCTAACTAAGATGATTAGACGCTTATCAGAGTTTAACGCTTGCGAAGCAGGCCTCCAGCTCAAACTATTATATATATGGGAATGTATATACAGAAAACAGGTCGCTACTGAATACCTGCAGTGCTATTTTCTAAAATACAAACACACGTGCGAGTCTCACTCAAGTGACTTTACTCACTTCGAAACCTAAACCACTGGCATTCTGTAAACATTCTAAAGCACTGTCGACGTGAAGTGAATTCTTTCACTTCACTTTTTTATTTCTCTGGAATGTTTACAGAATTACCAATGGATTAGGTATTAAAGTGAGTGAAGGCACTTAAGTGAGAGTCGCACGTTAGTTTGTATTTTAGAGAATAGCACTACTGCACTCTGATTCTTGCTCATTATGCTGGTACAGGTTGCCAGTGTAGGGTGTTTGTACACATTGGATAAACAGGAGTTTCTAAGGACATTGTTTGCTATATAGCAAACAATGTCCTTAGAAACCGCACTCCTGTCAGTTTACCAGTTTTCTCAATGTGCGAAGGCCAGTACCATACGAACCTGTACCGGCTTTTCGTACTGCTAATCGGTACTGGAAACTTGCATTGTCTATGTAAGCTTTTATAGGTGGATTCTCTTGAAACATAGACACGCAGAACTTGTATCACAATATTTATTAATTAAACAAATTAATTACAGACAAACGAGACGACACGCACGCATAGACAAAAACTAAATTTTTATAAGAAACACACTTTTAATAAAAAAAAAAAACAAAGGCCTGGGCCTTAGCCCATACAGTACAGTACACCATAAGCTCCTTATGTATCAGGTTATGGGCCCAGCCCGCTTCCAACACAAACTCAATCAGGACTTGGCTTAATTACCCTACTATCAAGTATATCTTTCTAACACTTTCCACATACCACTGCTGGAGCAACGTTACGCAGTTCAAGCACCCCATTAATTATAATGGAGCCTGTCCACTGACCCAGTTGTGCGCTGCGACTTGCGATGCTAATCCCAGCGGCCGTGCATTCTAACTACCACCTGCGTATTGACTGCACTAACGGAACTGGCTGTTAGACCGGGAGGCGAGAGTAGGTAACCTCGTCTTATCAAGTGCTATGATCATTCATTGATCACCTCAAAGGCAATCCAAGAGCGACAACGACGAGGCTTTCTGATGACGTACTTGACTAACTTGCTAACAGTGAAATCTTTTTTTTATTTAACTATTTATTCGTTTTGGAAAATAGACACAAACAACATAATAGCAAAAACACAACAAAAATATGTAACCAGAGTACCATTAATTAAATAACCAATAAGAATATTTTAAAGAACATTAGAGACGGATTGTATATCTGACCGGAATCTAACAACACATTAGCAAATAAATACATATAATTAGAAAATAGTATACAATTAATGAACTGAAATATTATAATATAACAAACAAAAACATTACAAAATATCAAATATGATTTCGCTTTCTTTTTATATTTAACCAACGACAACCCGAAAATATTACCATCAAGATTTTAAAGATCACCTGTAAATTAAGTTTTAATATGAACAGTTTTGCAAATGATGGGTACAAAAGGAAAACGATGAAAGTCCTATTAAAGTAAGGTTCATCGTTTTTTCTCTGTGCCCTTCATATTATGTATATTACGATGAAAATATATTTGGAACTCAAGATGATGTGAGTAAGAAATTTGAATATAATCTTCTCTAGAAAAGTTGGTGACTCAACTATAGTGCCGTTAGCCACCTTAACATCTAATCTAATCTTTGGTGATTATTATTGTTCATGAATCTAAGAAGGTGAGAAAATAAACAACATCGAAGCCTAGATGTAGGATGCGTCTCTGTAACAAGTGTAGAAATCGTCAAAAAAAAAACAAAATATTTATTTTCAAAATTGGAATACATTATTCTCTTTTTGACGTCAAATTCTGCCTAAAACTACTCCACTTCCACCTGTATAACCGAGGGGAAGAAGTGGCAACAAACCCAACGGCACAGGGCCCTACCTTTGATTTATCTTATTCATTACAATCATACAATGCTGAGCCATCAAGCACTCCATGGACTTTTATCATTTAAGTAGTCATCTAACTTATAATAGGCTTTCTTGCACAGATTAACTTTTATGGAGACACATTCTATTAATGCTATATTATGACCTTTTAAGGAAGGTGACCAGAAGCGGCTGAACGCGAAGGACGTAGGACCGGGTGTGGTTACGTTCATTGAGAAAGGCCTATTTCCAGCAGTGGACGTCTCAGGGCTGATATAATAATCGCACTAACGAACTTTGAATTTGCATCAAATCAAGAGGTTACCTACAATCGGCTCCCGGTCTAAATAGTCATCTTACTCAACGCTATAAAGGCTTGGCGAATACAGGTCGAAAATGACATGTTTATGCTAAGTGGTATTCTTTTGGCCAATAAGTACCTACACGGTCCAAAGCATTTGTGAATGAGAATTTCGAAAAAATGTAGATGTTCGGAAACTGGTAATTTGCATCCGAACATAATAATCATCAGAATTTTACTAACTAATGTATTCACTTATATTCCAGCTTAAAACGATACCTAGATGGCACTAACTGAATCATCCATCATCAAAATCGTCATGTTAGGTACCTCCGCATTTTCGTATCTGAAGATCACACCTACAGGAGACGATAAAAACGTATAAAACGTAAGAACTATAGTAAATCTGCCGTGTGGTTTCCGGTAGAGTAGAATAGGACCACTCCAACTCTTCCCATGGATGTCATACAAGGCGACTAATACATTATAAAACATCAATCAGGCCTCCCCAACCCGTCTGGCCAGCGCGGGGAGTGTAGGCCAAATCCTCCGTCTGTCTCCGGGAGATGAGAGAGGGTTGTGCTCCTGCAGTGGAGACAAAAATATCCTGATGATGATTATAGTAAATCTTGGCTAATCGGTGATACGCTGTACTTGATGATTGGTGCACCCCCAAATGAGTACTAAGGGATTGCACCAAGGACGTTGTAGTTTTTTTCCTATTACTTCGTTCACCAATCCACCTGCTAAGTGTGGTAATTATGGCATATCCCCCAATGGACAGCCTACAAAAAGCGGCATTCTATTGGGGAGGCTCACGTTTAGCAGTGGACGTATTACTGCTGATGATAAGAAGGTAACGTGAAGTAATTTCAAAGTATGCGAGAATAAGACGTTTGCAAAATTCTATGAAGCAAGGAAGCCTACCTAGTTTCAAAAACAGGCTGTGCGGCTGGCTTGCAAGCAGGCATTTTATAGTTATATAGTTGAATAGGAACTTTTTCATAATTTATTTTTGTTTCATAATAAGGAACTCCTTAGAAAGCGATTGTCGTTCTTTTTTCATATTTGGCGCTAAAATAATCTTTTAGAAACAAAAAAGTTAGGTGACTTCCAAGTATTCTTTGAAAATGGAGAAATCGGAGTTTCGAGTGTTAATTAACACTATTTTTTACGTGGCAAAACCATTAAGCATGCCAAATTGAATTATACGTAATTAATATTTAATTTTAGAATAAGCCACTTTGCGACATTAGATTGCGCGAAGTGGCGATACATCGTCTCAGCCTACCCCTCTGGGACCAAGTCGTGAGCATTATGTATGTATGTAAGTATGTAATTTTAGAATTTATATTTGACTTATTTTATTTTTGTTTAATTTGATTGTATTTTTGTTTTTTATTGTCATTAATTTGTTTTGACCTGCAACGGATCTATAGTTATATGACAATTATTACACACGCATACACCCCCACATATGCACCCCTCCCCCCTCCCTACATATGCACAAACACTCATACACACTTTATTTGCAAAATATTATTATTATTTAATTTAATTTTTCTTTTTAAAATACCTTAAGTAATAATATATTATACTTACTGCATGTTTTTCATAGTTGATTCGTTTTCCTATTTCTTTTTCTATCTTGTGATCTGTTTTATTTTCTATCTAAGTTATGTGCTGTTAAGTATTATGTAAATAAATAAAATAAATTATACAAACAAAACTTGACAGTACCTACACACCGTCGGAATAGGAAAAAGAGAGCATCGCTCCACCATCTACCAATGGGCGACTTCCGCAACTCCGTACACGGAGGCGGCGCGTGCGCAGCCGGAAACCGATGCGCGCCGCGGACGTGCGCGTTTTTTCCCTTCACTCACGTATCAATCCACGCCCAAAACGTTGGAGGCGGCAGTTTAATTATTTTTAAGTGGCTTCAACAAATCTGAGTGTAACCAAAGATAATATATATTGCAACTAACAATTTATATTTTAAACATTTGTGCAATTCTGAAATGAGTTGTCATACTTAGTTTTATTAGGGACTGTAGAGTTGATTGTAGTCTTAGATTATATTCACCGTAATCGAGCTTAATATATTGTAGACTACTTAGGTACTGAGGTGATTAGGTACTTAGTCTAGTTTATAGTTTGAGCTTTTTCTCAGAAGAATGAATAACTACTTTTTTGTATTTGTGTGAGGTTATTCATTATTATTTTTCGTCGCGCCGCCCTGCTAACCGGCCAGTCCCGGAACACTAGGAAACCATTTTATGTTCCTAATTCACAAAAGAGAAAAAAAATTATAGTGGAGCCATATTATTAAGTATTATGGTAGAGCACTCATACTAAAAACGAAGTAGGTACAGAATTATTTTATTTGTAGGGGATCAAGCAGGGAGCCTGACTAAGAGCACCTGAGCAAGTACCGGGGACCTCCCCCGTGATTCGGCCTGTGACCTAGATGTCGAGAGGCCATGGGCGGTGCAGGGTCTGTGTTCCTAATTCACAACTAATTACTGCCTACTATGAAAGTTTCTTTGAAAAAAGACTTAGGTACTTTGCTCAAATTTATCGAAGAGCCTGCTGTCGGTTTTGAAATAGAGGGATGAAAAGATGATATCATAATAACATATCATAATTTTAAGTTTTATATATAAGTAACAGTAATTAATACTGTCTTGTTTCGTAAATATAGTTACTGTCTCAATCTTCACGATGTATTGGTAGGCTGTGTCAATAGGCAAAGCGAAATAATTCACTCAGGTCGTTTTTTTTTTTTCTTTTTAAAAAATAAATTGTCTTCCTTTAACTGCCTTATTCACCAATTTCGCAGCTCCGCTCAGTGCACAAGGTCAACTGCTTGCCCACAATCTACAGTTAAACGTGCACTAAATCGTACTCATTAGCATTTCTACCAAACGTCGAGTATAGATCCTCTGTTACTAAGTTTGTTCCTTCTTCCTTATTGGCTGAAATTAGGGGGTAATACCTACTTAACGCTAATTATCGAGCGACTAATTTATAACAAGGTACAGTTCGAGACAAAATACTTGACCTTCACTTGCGCAGTAGTCGATTACTAGCTGTTTCGTGTTATGAAGTGAGACGCGACGGCGACGCAGCGGGGAGTCCCGCGATTACTCCGTCCGCGTCCGTCACCCGTCACGTCTCAGTCAGGTAGCGTCAATTCAATTGTTCTTAAAGAAAAACAAGCACCAATAGACCCTTACTGATAAGCTTATAACTTTTAATCGGCTGAAGTACCATCATAAAAAACTAAACTTGACTTATAACAAAAGCTATTAATAAATATATGTAGGTTATAAATGATATCTATATTTTAGTAAAAAAAAAATTGCATAGTCGGATTTCAAATCCTCGACCAGTGTATGCAGAGCCACGGCAAAATGACGCAAATAAATATTACCTTTGCCTGATTGAATTTGAAAAAAAATAACCTTGAACACAAATCTGGAAAGGAAATAGAAAAAAAAACACCAACACAAACAAAACCACACTTTTCTAGTGTTTTTTCTATCTCATTATAAATAGTTTTTTTTGTAATGATTAATTGATTAGATCACAATTTACAAAGGCACTCAATTCTTTCACTTTTGCATTTAATCTCACATACACGAAATAAACTTCACTTCATTTTCGCATGCTCAAGTTATGTTACGAGAACTATTTAAGTATCTGGGATTCTGAATCTACATTGATTTCAGAATGAGACGTAGTACCACCTAAGAAACTTACTATGCCATATTCTGGCTTGTGGCCACCATCGCGGACTGCAATTCTGAATAGATATCCAAAATTTCGTTAATTAGTCGAATTTAGTCGCAAAAAACTAGATTTAGTCTGTCCGCTGTTAAAATATTTAAGAATGGTTGCTTACAGTGCCAAATTAAGTTACCTGTGATAGAACTGTAATGGTATTTCAAATAAATAAATAAAAATTGCCGTGTGGTTTCCGGTAGAGTAGAATAGGACCACTCCAAATCTTCCCGTGGATGTCGTACAAGGCGACTAAGGGAATACATTATAAAACATCAATCAGGCCTCCCCAACCCGTCTGGCCAGCGCGGGGAGTTTCGGCCAAATCCTCCGTCTGTCTCCTGCAGATGAGACAGGGTTGTGCTCCTGCAGTGGAGACAAAAATAACCTGATGATGATGGTGAAATAAAAATTAAAAATAAAAGTTATAGGGGTTTGATGGTGGCCATGGCAAAATAAGGCATGACCACCTAATACATGCGAAACCCCAGTACACAGCGAGCTACCGATTTAGTAGATTGATCACGTGAATTAATCGAACCTAGCCGCAAAAAATGAGTATAGGTCGGTTCTCCGTTTAAGAGTCCCCGCAGACTGCAAACTTTATATCGGCCGATAATTTAGTCGGATTGAGCTGCTAGTGCGCACACTGGGCCAACAAATCGTCATAGTGTGCGCACTTGCATACATCTTTATACTGTTTAAGAGCCTGACTAAATTATCGGCCGATATAAAGTTTGCAGTCTGCGGGGACTCTAAAAGTTAGAGGATTGAAAATGCCCACACAAGAACAAACCGTACTCTGGCCCTGATATCTCTGTAAGGGCCGCCCGGTTCCTTCGTATCGGGGCAGTGTAATCTGAGATAAGTAGGTAAATCTGAAGTCCTTGGTCTGCCTGACTAAGACGTCAACCACATAAGACCCTTACATAGGCATAATAATGGTCACATATTGAGTCACACTTATCCATCAGTTTCACTTTCGGTGGCGGCGCCCCGGGCACCGGCCACTCCGGCCAGTGAAAGCAGGTGTCGAACAAGCTGACCTGTTGCCCTTCTGTTCAATGCATGCTCAATGCGCGTCGGTAATCACCAGGGATCGGAATCAGGTAGTGTCATTTATAAAACATGTCACGGTAGATTAATATGGACATCACTTTTCACAGGATTTTATTTATTGTTGCAATTGTAACTAAAATCCTTAAGGATACCGCAAGACCCGAGCCAAGTGACATACCCGACTTCACTAGGAATGTTGCCCAGTGACCTACGGACTAAAAACTCCTCCCTTCTCCTGCTACTTTCCTGGCAACTAAAGGTATTATCTCAAGAGGGTAGTGCCACCTAGCAGACTGGCGAAATATGCTGCTATTTTATAGCTAAAAAATAGGTTCATAATAGACGTAAGTATATCCTACTGCCACACCATGTCTCGTTTATCGCTATATACGCTTGCCCAAATATGAATGTGTACCTATAACTATGGTGTAATATATTGTCTGTGATTGTTGTTTACTAAATAAATAAATAAATATCGGTGTTAGGTGCACTAACTCCACTGTACCCTTACTATAGACCTATTTTATAGCTTTTGGCTGCATACCACATAAATCCTATCAAGATAGAATGGTGAAGTAGGCTCGACATGCGTGCCAACAATTTGCAATATGTTGCAAAAATTATCAAACGCTTGCTCGTTTCAAGGCGAGTGAAGGTCGGGTAAACACCGACAAAAATCTGCAGTGCCGCGATTTTTGAGTGCATAACTGTATCTGCTCACTAGAAACGTGACCGCTGTGTCCAAAAATCGGCACGCGCGGTACTGAAGTAAACACATAGCTATAACCGTTCTACCTAGATAGGATTTCTGTGCTGCATACATTTCGCCAGTGTTCTAGTTGGGTTACTTGCTATCGGCGCTCTGCCTATCTTTTCATCTTTCTCATTTGCTCATGATCTTGTGGATCATCGTAGTAAATTTGTCCTACTCCTCCTGTGCCTTCCTATATCCCTGTATGTTTGTTCTATCTTCTTTCAACTCCTTACACACTCATTGTTTGTAACCTGTGACCATCCAACCTAACGCCAACCCTGTGTCTCGGCTCGAATGCAAGTTTATTCACCTTTTGCAACTAATTTTAATCCAGAAACTAAATTATTAAATGAGCGATGTGGAACATCAATATGTATATTACTGTACGAGTTTAGTGCATAAATTAAAGGCCAATACGATATCCCGGGATTCTAAAAAAAAATTAAAAAATTCCGGAATATCCATATTAACATAAACATTACTGTGCAAGTACATAATAGAAACTATTATTATTCGAGTTGGGAACTATTTCAAGAAACTTTTTCAAGATCTCAGTCTAGACCTTGTATCACTAATAGAAACCAAATTCCGATCCCTGGTAATTACGCACATCTTAAACGGATGTGGGTAGAAAGTGCCGGTAACAATGATATGAATGAGATGCTTGTTAGAGACGCAAGAATATGTTGTATGAGGATTGTCAAAGACATAATTTATGAAGATAATCCTAGTATAATGAATATGAGAGGTGGTGCTTGTTAACATGTGATCGTTTGTATGCAGTGAATGTGATTGATGTTATGAAATTTTGATAGGCTGTGTATTTTATTCACCGCAAGATATCCTCTATCATATGTGACGAGAGCCGTGGTAGCTGGTTGGTTGTGCACTCGCCTCACTTTCATGAGGTCGTGGGTTCAAACCCCGCCCGTACCAATGAGTTTTACGAAACTCAAGTACGGTTTATTTATAATACCACAAGCTGTTCGGTGAAGGAAAACATCGTAAGGAAACCTCGTATGCCAAAGAAGAAATTCTGAGGCGTATGTGAAGTCCACCAAATCGGCTTGGGGCACCGTTGGTGGACATAGGTTCGGCACAAAAGATCCTGAAGGGTCCAAGGGTCGCCAGGTCTTCCTGGCCCTCTAAGATAAGATCATATGGGACTCATAGGTCAGAAAATTTTTTTATGCGGTGTTTTTTACTCTTTACTTTCTTTTGCTCTCGCTCGTACAGCACGAGAATACACACGAAATAGGGACTAACAAGGTTTTTAGATGTTTTAGTGTATTTCACCAAATTAAATATAATTATTAATTATAATTGTCTATGTTAATAATATAATTGCCGTGTGGTTTCCGGTAAAGTAGAATAGGACCACTCCAACTCTTCCCGTGGATGTCGTACAAGGCGACTGAGGGAATACAATATAAAACATCAATCAGGGCCTCCCCAACCCGTCTGGCCAGCGCGGGGAGTGTAGGCCAAAGCCTCCGTCTGTCTCCGCCAGAGCAGAGAGGGTTGTGCTCCTGCAGTGGAGAAAAAAATAACCTAATGATGATTAATTATAATATTGTAATTTTATTAAATGTATTTTTTTCAGAGCAAACATTAAATAATACTATAGTTATTAAAATACATAATATTATGTACTATTAAATATTCGCTCTAAAAAATCCCTCCCTCCACATTCGTTTGGATTATTTAAACTGGAAAATAATCCAAGCGAACGTGGAGATGGACCGCCTAGATGTACATAATATGTAAGTTACTTTATTATTGTCTTTTTATTTTTTACATGCAATAAAAAAAAAATTAAGCTTATATTAAATGATACTTTGATATTACATAATATTATGTATTTTAATAACTATTGTAATAATTGTTTGGTTTGAAAAAAATTACTCTAATATTATATTGAAATTTCGTGAAAGTAAATTAATTTTAATAGATCAAACTTTGATTTGATAAATTTAATAAATTAAAAAACTAAACTTACCATTTGTACAACTAGGTCATGGTCTGATTTTGTATGTACTGTGCTTATCTCTACACCTCATACCATGAAGCAAAATAATTTTTCGTAGCTTATAGTTTCACCTCAAAGTGTTGAATTCATGATTGAAACTAATTGGTAATTAAATTAGATAACAGATAATCTTAAAATGTGCACCTTTTATCTAATTTAATCTAATTTAATAACCAATTAGTGTCAATTATGAAGGAAAACACTATGGAGCTACGAAAAAATATTTTGCTTCATGGTATGAGGTATAATTTACGGTAATTTTTAATATATAATTAGTAGTTTTGAATTTAGACGGAATTTGGACGTGTCGAGACGTTTATGTGTATTTATATAAAATACACTGGGTGATAAGAATGAAATACAGCTAATATAAATATTAACTAGGGTGTATTCACATGTTTAGATGAAATAATAACATTAAATTAACGAATTATTTACAAATCTTGACGAGTTCCCACGAGTCGTAACACTACTTGATTAAATGGAGTATTAATTAATCAGTTACATAAATCAATATATCAAAAAGCGTGGGGAAGTCCGCTTGCTTGAAAGTTGTAGCCGAAGAGGCTGCGGAGTACCACCGTAAGGGTTGATCTCCACTATAGCGCACCGCGCCATACCTTGCGTATATAAATCGCGTATATTGTATGGGATCATGCCCGCATCGAGCAGGTGGCGTCCTCCGTAAGCATTTCTGCTGACATCCTTATAACTAAAAAAGAAATTTGTTCTCTCTAACGGGCCATGGGGAATATTGTGATAAGCGTTTATCGTCTATCGCAGTTAACGCCAGACGCTTACCCGCATATGACCCGTTATAAAATACATTTTTTTACGGATATTAGCTGAAATGCTTACGATGTAGGCCTGCAGACCGGCGCTACGGCCGCACGCCACCGCGCGCGATCGCTTATGGCTCGGCCACGACCTTGTCGCTACCAGAGGCAGCTAGGAGCGGGGCGGCGAGCGGCGAGAACAAATGTACAAAAATGTTAGCAGCACGCCACGAGGCGCCGCAATCAGCGGCCAACCCTCCGCCTGCCGAAACCGCGCCGCGTCCCGCTAAGCCAAAAGTCGTGGCCGAGCGGTTAGACCTTTCGTATCGGTTTATTCGCAGGCATTGCCCGGTTGAGCCTGTCGAGTCAACCGGCGTATAATGCGTATACGCGCGTTTGAGTCAGCGCAGCCTGGAGGAGATCAACGCATTATTAATTTTCTGAAATTCCACGTGCGCTGATTCTTTGTATATAGCTCAACCCTAAGTGCTTGTTCACATACAACTAGCGGGCGGGGCGGCGGTGGCGGGCGCGGCGGTCTTGGCACAAATCGCTTGCTCCGCCGCTAGTTCGACGTAAACACACGCAATCAACTTCATACGTTTGATATTGCCGCGAGCGCCCGCTACTTACACCGCACGTGCGTTTCATACGTGAATACTTAGATACCAGGCCACATGTTTGATGTCTTGTGACCGCGCCCGCCCCCGCGCCGGCCCCCGCGCCCGCCACCGCGCCGGCTCGCGCCCGCGTGTCAACGTGAACAAGCACTAACAGCGCGCAGTGGCCCCGCTGGCCGGACTGCTGGCCGGGCTGCTGGCCGGCGGTAGGCGCGCACTGCATTAGCTCCTGTTATATCTGTTGCCCCAGCCCCGGCGGTGGTCGTCCTTGTACTCGTCCATGTTGCGCTGCCTCTGAAGCTCCTCTTCATCGTCTTCTTCCACCAGACGCTCCTGGGGACCAAACCATGTGATTTTATTGTCTTTGCACCAAAATTTATGTATTTTACTTCACAAAACGAAGAAAATATCAATAAATAATAATGTAAAAAAATATGAATCTTGTCTTTTTTTATATTTTATTAATAATAAGAAAGAAAGAAAAGCACTTATTTACTGCCATAATAGGCACGGCACACACACTGAAAATAAACAAAAGAGAAAAAAATAGCCAAAGAAAAACATATACCGCCCTACGTCGTAAAGCGACTTACCTTCGTCCACTTTTCGCCCCGTGATACCACTTGGCGTGATGTGTGGCGAACAACATCGCATTTGTTCGGTAACAAAGTTTAATTAAATTTAGGTGTCATTTCTATAAAATTGACAGAATGAAGTCAAACAACATACCGCCACAGTACACGTAGGACCGTATAATGGACCAACTATCATAAAAAAGCGGGTAAATATGCAGACATAGGCTGTAAATTAGGTCCACAGTGGGGGTATATCGGTGTTAGTGCATCTACCACGGTTCTAACCCCACTACGGACCTATTAAGCTATAAAGTAGGCTGCATATTTTACCAGTGTGCCAGCAGGGTGCTGACGATGCTTACGGGGGAAAGTCACGTCCAAAAGTGGCCGTCAACAGGCTTATGCTGGCACTCACCTTACGCACATCCTCGCTCTCGTCTGCGTCCGCGTCGGTGCTCTGTATCGTCGTGTGCGCAATGTTTGTGCCCGACGCGGGGAAGCTACGAATGAAAATATTATATTTATCTACAACAGAACAGATACACAACGCGGTCGCTTACGGGTTGACTAACACTGAATAGCGCCAGTAATAAAAAAAATTGTTTAAAAAATTCCTGAATTAATTTAGATTTGTTTCCCAAAGCGACTTTCCTTCGCCCGCTTTCCGCTTCGTTATACCACTTGGCGTGACGTGTGGCGAACAACATCGCCGCCTCCCTGTTGAGACACATTGAAAGAAAGAAAGAAAGATATTATATTATTATTAGATATTATTATTCTATTTGATATATAGACATTGTGATACCACGATTAGCTAGGGAAATACTAGTCCACCTCATCAGAGCCCTGCACGACTCGGTAATCTAATACTTTTAATTTTATATATTCTTTATTGCACATAAATTTTACAAAAAAAAGTGGGCATAACATAAAAGTGTACAAAGGTGGACTTATCTCTATAACAGATCTCTTCCAGCCAACCTTCACTGTGGGAAAAGCTAAAACAAGCGGTAGGTAAAAAAAAAATTGTGCATGGATATTGAAATTTTAAAATAAAATATTGTACTATACATAGAATAAATGAGTAGGTATAGCTACTGATATATACTAATATAAGTTACTAAGTAAATACTGCCCGGAGTTAGCCCAGCTCAGGGAAGTAGGCACGCTTACGAACAGGCTAGCCACACTGGCACAGGTGTAGGAGCACCCTTTAGCATTCAGAAAGCTGGCTTCATCATCATCAGGTTATTTTTGTCTCCACTGCAGGAGCATAACCCTCTTATCTGCCGGAGGCAGACGGAGGATTTGGCCTACACTCCCCGCGCTGGCCAGACGGTTTGGCGAGGCCTGATTGATGTTTTATAATGTATTCCCTTGGTCGCCTTGTACGACATCCACGGGAAGAGTTGGAGTGGTCCTATTCTACTCTACCGGAAACCACACGGCAAGAAGGCTGGCTAATTTAATTAAAACTAATCGATACGGTAGGACCCACTACCCCATTTCTGATACGAAGCCTTCGGCTCCATGAATGTGGTCTACACTGACTCGCTCACACATGCACGCACAGCAGATATACACGTCCACTCTCGCATGCGACTCTGGTGTGACAGACCCGGCACTCGATGCGGCGTGTGCCCGAGACTGTGTATCTATTTATGTATAGATACTCCTACTCGTACATATGCTCCAGACTTGCCAAACATCGCTTCACGCAACGAATCGCGCATTATCTACAAGTGTAGCTACTCACGTGCCCTCCTTGACGCGTTGCTCGTAGAACTCCTCCACGGTCATGGCGGGTATGCTCGGGTATCCGGCGCCGAACACCGCCTTCTGCAGCGCATCCCGCGCTATTATCACCGGTCGTAGCGGTGGCGGCCGCTCCCGCTGGTTTGGCTTTGGATCTGTAAGATAAAATCAGTGGTTGCACGATCGTAGTTTAGGAAATTGCTGTATAGGAGAGTTGCCTCCTGTGATGTATAAATAATAATGATAGTAACAGGTAGTCTTAGAAATTGTCACGTGCTGCGCCGCGTCCAATAAAGCATTCAGTCTACATGGTATCTCGGCGTTTGATTGTCCCATATATAACACTTACAAACCGTCAGGTCTAGAAGAACCAAAGTATTAAGGTCCTATCAGTGCCCCCTCAGTCCTGAGTTAGTCCGTTTTTAGTTAGATTAAGAAATAGTGGGTCATATTTCAAATGCAGTAAAGTCTATGCGTCCGTACTCCGACAGTTATGCGTCAGTGGTCCTTCAGTGCAGTGTCAGTAGTTCCGTGAAATTTAAGAAACTTCTTAAAATATACATTATGCCATTGCAATAGGAACTAAATTAGCATGTATACATTTTTTATTTTCCTTTGGCATGTCTAAAAAACACTGAGACGGAACGAATCCGATACTGTGACTGCACTGATGGCTGCGAATGAACCTTTACAAAGACCAAGGTGTAAAAAAAAAGTCCAATAAAACGTAATGACCAGTGTCAAAATGTTCAGAAATGAAAATGCGGTAGTTTAGTTTCTACGCTGAATATTCCGTTTCAGGCAACTTCATAAGCATTTCGGATAATATCTGTCGAACTACAAAGCTTTTGTACTCTTCTTACGGGTCATGCGACATATTCTGATAGCGATTGGCATCTAACTACGATAATATGACACATGCTTGACCCGTTAGAGTATAAAATGATTTTTTACTTTGACGGATATTATCCAAAAGCTTATGGAGTAGTTTCTGTGGGAAATGCGGGGCAGAGGGCAAGGAGTAGCCATTTCTATATATGACTACTAGATACTCGATGCTGCTGCAGTCAGGCACACAATCTAGTGATAAGACTCTATGGTATGCCCTATCTCTGTACAACTCTATGCTAAATGCTCAGTTTAAAGAATGAGATAAAGATTTCATGTCATGATATTACAACCGATTTCTTAGGTTTGTATTCAGGAGAAGGACAGTGGGAGCAGGTGATTGAAAACGTAGTTATTTTATATGTATTAACTATTAAGGTTATTATCATAAAAACATAAAATATTTTTTCCCATACCTGAAGCATGATTGGCCATATACTCAAGTATGGGCTTCTCTTGCTCAATGCTGCTCAGTTCATCCAGCGCCTGGTTGATATATGTTTGCAGCATAGTCACAAAGTACTCCCGCTTGGTCTCGTCGTCGGCGGTGGACGACATAGCTTTGGACAGCGTGCTCAGTTTCTCTTGCAGCTCTTTGGCTTCCTTGTAGCGTTTGATTTTGGCTTCGCGTGAGAGCACCTACAATTATGAAGCCAATAACCATTAGGCATACAAAATTCTTTCTGAATATTATACCAAGAGGCATTTTTTTTTATAGCAGCGGGTGGGACGCCCAGCCGCCAGGTGGTCAGATGACCTGTAGGTGGCCGGAATCGGCTGGATACGGAGGACACAGGACCAGGTGTGGCGGCATTCATTGGGGAAGAACTATGTCTAGCAGTGGACGCCTTGGAGCTGATGTGATGATGAACCTTGTAGCAATATCATTATGCAGTTCTTTGTTATCTTTTGTGGTTACGAAGTACGGAGTTACCACCTGTTAACCCATCGATTCCGAGATGTAAAAATCTAATAAAATTATATTGGGAGAGTTGGTGACAGTTTGTAAGTCACAACCTGTTAAATATGCTACGGTCGGCGAGGGACGGAGTGCGGGGCAAGGGGAGGCACGACGAGACAGCGGCGCTGCGCGCGCTCAATACACGAACTACCTTTGCAGCACGACGATCGACCGCGTGTTTACTTTGTACCAATTTATTTGAATAAATCAGTTTTTCACCCATTTGAGAGCTTCATTCAAGTTTCCAACAAGCAATTTAACGCCAAAGTTAACACAACCTACCACGGCAAGAAACATGCAGGCTTTTATAAAAATCAGAGTACATTTAACAATCTACTAGGACGATGTGCTCAAGAATCATCTAACAAACATACCATGCTGGCAATCTTGGCCTGTTCACTCTGTGTCCTTTGGACACTGTTCTGGCTGTCAGTGGTGGGCTGTGGCACCTCTGCACCTGGGACCCCATAGTCTTTGCACCTCTGCAGGAAATCTCTGTAATACAAACAAGACAAATAGATAGCACCATTATACTTAATCATTGTAATCTATACTTTATAAATGGTAATTATTTCTTATAATAAGCCTTTATTGCTTTATTTAGCGAAACGGGGTAGCTCTCGGATTGCCACGCCGGAGGTTGTGGGTTCGATCCCGCTAGGGGCAAATGTTCGTATGATAAATATGAATGTTTGTACCCCAGTCTTGGATGTTTATATATTTATATTTAAGTATGTGTATCTGTTATCTAGTAACCATAGCACAGGCTCTGCCTCGTTTGGGACTGATAATTGGTGTGAATGTCTGAGATATTTATATTTATTTCTAAAAAAATACTTTTTTAGAATACTATTATTACATTTATAATGACGATTGATCGGTTTATCGAACAACAATTTGTCCTTCGACAAAGGCCTTTGATCGGAAACATCAACCAAATAACAAGCAGAACAATAAACACAACAGAAACAAACTACCAGCAAATGCTGCTCACCTATTATCCCTATAATAATAGTAATTCTTAATCCATATTTAATGGCAATATTTTTTAGAATTCTATCGATTTCAAGTCAGTCATGGAAGTGCCTAAAAAAGATGGGTCAGTCGGTTACTAACTTTCTTGAGCACCAAATTAAAAATTGAGAACACAAAATAAAATAATAATAAAAAACATCACCAATATAGAATACCTAAAAATAATGAGTTTATAAGTGTTTACTTCAGAAGACTTTATTCTAACAAAATAAGAAATACAAATAATGTACTAGGTACCCCCTTTTTTCTTGGCGTATTCCCACTAATATAACTAATTAATATACTGTGATGCTTACTTGAAGTAGATCTCAGCAACCTGAATGACATCACCCCTAGCACGCCCCACCAACTTCAAGCTGAGTGTGCCAAGAAGGGCGGGCAGCAGCAAGTATTGCAGGGTGTCCGTTGGCAACTCCTCAAGACTCTCATTCTTACTGAACATTCCTGACAGGGACACCAGGTTTGTTGCCTTCTCGAACTTGGATATCGCTGACCTTATGCTCATCTAAAAAAATTGTCAAACTTACAGTTATACTTAGTAAACTTATCAAATTGTAATTAATACTGTTCTGCCATGCCATGATATGAAGGGTGCTAAGGGAACGTACCCATACTACGTGACCCGTTTAGGGGGGAGGGGGACTTCAAAATACCACGCTTGGTCACAGGGGCGGGTGGAGGGTTTATGATTTTGTATGTGTTCTGTTTGCAAAAACCATATTTATAACCATATTTATGAATATGGGTTGTCACCAAGAGGGAGTAAGGGGGGTAAATTTTTTTTGTGTCAGGTCATTTGGGTAAGTTCTCTAAGTGTAAAAAGGATTTTAATAGAATCCAAAAAAAAGATCCAACTGCTTTCTAGAACTAATGATTGATGAATGTTAATTGTTAAATTATTGTACTGTACTAATTTTAATTAAATTCTAGAAAAAAGGTGAAATAAATCTTTTAGGCGCGAAATTTGTCCAGGGCTTAGAAAGAGTGTACAAAAGGGGGCAAATACCTCAGCGCATATTGTACACCCTAAATAGTTCTTAATTTCGTCTTTACGCCAAAGTAACCTCAAAATATTATGAAGCAGAATATGTGACGATAAAACGTCGGTTTTTAAAAGTAAAAAAAAAAGTATTCAGTAATATAAATAAAATCAAATCGTAGACACCAAAATATCACTTACTTGAACGGTTTCACTGTTGGTAGCTTCTTTGCCATTTTCTATGAGATCAAACAATTTCATTGCTTCGTCAAAGATTTTTTTGAGCGATTCTTCGTCCGTAGATTTTCCAGCTTCGCTCTGAGCCATGATTGTAATTAGAATTTTCTCGAAAAATATCAACACAGAACACAACTATCAAGTTTTCTCTAGCTTGATCGGAAAAAACCAAAACAACCTTAGAAAAACAACAGACAGCCTGCTTTGACAACAATGACAACTGTCAATGGTGTTAGACAGATGATCGATTCAAACTTTTCTTTGTGTTAGGCAAATGAACGTCGCCATACAGCCTAGTTTAAGCCCTTGATTTTTTGAGACTTTTTATTCTGTTTTATAACCAGAACCAGATAATAAGTAGGTACCACAAGTCCACACCACAACACATTATATGCTCAGTGAGTACCTCTTGCATGCTTCCGGCGGATGTTGCACGAGGATATTCTAAGTGTTTGCCGTGTAGTTACCGGTAGAGTAGAATAAGACTACTCCAACTCTTACCGTGGATGTCGTACAAGGGGACTAAGGGAATACATTATAAAACATCAATCAGACCTCCCCAACCCGTCTGGCCAGCGCGGGGAGTGTAGGCCAAATCCTCCGTCTGTCTCCGGCAGACGAGAGAGGGTTGTGCTCCTGCTGTTGAGACAAAAATAACCTGATGATGATGATGATGATTCTAAGTGTTGAGCAGAGGAATCATCTGTGTATTAAATTCAATTACTTTTTCTTTTTAAATACACAGAGACAATAATAAAGTAGATTACATTAGTATATCTAGAGAGGCGGTCTTATCGCTAAAATCGAAAATCCAGACATCCCTATGGAAAGGTAGATAAAAATAAGACACTAGAACACCGCCACGTTAATGATAATGATATATCCTATTATTTTTCGAGAGGAAGAAGTTTTTACTCCAGAAGTGGATTCTGGTGAGTTAATGATTATGATATTTATGCTGATTATTGCTTATCTTACTTGAGTCTGATAGAGCAAACTGGCTATTTCTCTATCAGACAGACTGACATACCTACACTAACATAAGAAGACACTTTTGTAATTTACTCATGTTTTGCTTTGTTATTATCAATTTTAGTATGTACTCAGTATGTTTGAAATTGCTTACTCGGTTAGTGTTTGTCATTGCTGAAGTGAGATTAGATAACCAATTACAAATACATATGTATGTAATTAAATTACCGTTGACCACAAAATGTGTACTTTGTAAAAATGGACTTACCTATCTAGGTTTGCATTTCTGTGACTACTTACGTCCCATAACCGACTCATACCAGAGTTCATATACAATATGATATACATAGGTACCTATTCTAGATATAGCATTCACTATGTTTAGCTAACTGTGCAAACAGTCTGCGCAAAATATTTGTCTTGACCATTTCCCAGACTCAGAACTATAGCTAAATAGAGTATAAAAGTCTTGTACAATTTGTCGTCAGTCGATAAAACATGGGTGTGCGCCTGTTATAATTATTGGGGCAATACGTTAGTAGCGACGAAATAGGTCTAGACTATTCGATAGTAGAGTTGTTATTCGGACTTCATTCGGTTTCTAGCTGTTCTAATTGAGTATTCAAAACACCTCAATTACAGACCAATTAAGTAGAAAAACGACGACGAAGGTAGGTAGGATTCTTTATCATAAGTCATTAATATTTGGCTTCTATCATTATGTAGTGTCGAAATTATCAGGTAACAGTTCATTATTTTGATAAACTAACTTTACTTTACTTAGCTGGAACTGAAACATACGGGTTTTCCCAGCGCAATAAACCAGTAAAACAACTTCTCACCGTCAGTAACTCTTCAGAGTGGCCACAAAGAGTATATTCCGTTTTAGGTACAGGCGTTATAAAGGACAAATGGGCAGCACTATTGTGTTGTGTACGTCCAGTTTCAATTCAATAACCACTCTCTGTATGCCCTCCTCCCTCCCTCCGCCCCCGTCCTTCCCTCCTCCAGTGTGGAGTCAGCAGCTGGCGATACTGCACGTCTCCACGCATACGGACTAATCACGCATGTAAGTCCAATCACCCATTGTTTATATTCACCGGCTTGGAAAAAAAAACTCGATTTGCGAGCATTATGTTCAGGGACGTATTTTGTGTCTATATAGGATTCGCGTTTGTTCAGGAGCTCACGATGACACATATGTTAAAGGTCTCACCGTGCATCAGTGCGTTGTAAGTTTTGTTATTGGTGAATGTTTTTGTATTATAATTAATAACAATGCATGTTTCTTTAAATCCCCATTTGTGTTTACGACGCCTCTTTAGAAGCGTTGATAACATATTATTGTTCATTCATTGATAATAGAATCCTACTTTGAATGTTCAAGACTTGTCGCGCGATACGCAAAAAGTGCATTTCATACAATCAAAATGAACCCTACCCGATTCGCAACCTCGATTGTTGTTTTCCGGTCGAACATTCTATAGAAACTCTGTTAGTATTGTACTGCATGTGAAGCCCTTTACTCCCCAATTTTATTTGTATAACTTGTGTTCATTACCTCATAATAATTTTATAGTGTCTATGATGATTTATCAATTCTCATAATGAATTAAGAACGACACCTGATAATTGGATCAGACCTATAGGAAAGTCTGTAGACTCTTCGTTGAACATACCTACACCTCATACCATGAAGCAAAATATTTTTTCGTAGCTCATAGTTTTACCCCAAAGCTTTTATCTTCATGATTGACACTAATTGGTTATTAAATTGGATAACAGAAATCATCTATCATCTAATTTAAGTAATTTGAGGTGAAACTATGAGCTACGAAAAATTATTTTGCTTCATGGTATGAGGTGTAGTAGAGATATAAACGTACTTACTACAGTTCTAGGTCAACGCTGACATTGTTTACAACTGTTACTTTCTCAGCATTTGTTTGTTACCTACACGTGCCGTCACGCAGTAATACAAAAACGACGCAAATGCCCAACAAATTGCGTGCTGTTCTGCGTTCATTTGTATTTTTTTTATTTGGCCGTAAATTACATGATATTTAGATATTTAGGTGGCACATTATTATTAAGGGTTTCAATGTAAAACCCAATGTGTTGTAGCAAGTAAGGTAACGATTTCTTTAGGTCAAATACGATTTCAGAGTATAGGGGCACTATTATTGTATCAGAAAGCTTATCATCAGCCGAAATACGTCCACTGTTGAACATAAGCCTCCCTAGAATGCTAGTTTTGGCGAGCTGTCCATTGGGGAATTTGCCATAGTTACCACGCTTGGCAAGCGGATTGGTGATCGCATTAATGATCTTGATATACACAGAAGAACGCTGCTCACCGTCCCTGGTGCAGCTTGTTTTATAAAAAAAATTATGGTTTGTACGGCAGTACCTACAGCACAGCTTTAAAGTAGGTACTTCACGTTTTCGTTTCAACACATCAGAAGCAGAGTCAGAAGGCATTGTCCTACATACATACATAATGCTCACGCCTTGGTCCCAGAGGGGTAGGCAGAGACGATGGATCGCCACTTTGTGCGATCCTGACACACCTCACTAGCCTCATTCACATTCATCAACCTTTTCATGCACCTTCTTTTATTCTTCTCACTGCGGACCCCAGCCTACAACATCTCAAAAAGTTATTTTGGAGTTTCATGAATGTTCACCGGAGAACAAAGTTCTATACGCGCCGTGACTTAGTAGTATAGTAATTAGACTCCAACGCCAGAGGTCGTGGAATCATTCCCACTCGACTTTATAGAAGTTTGGCCTGGGGATGTATGTTAGATTAGTGAACTGTCTTGTCCTTGTCTAGTTCCCATAGTACAGTCTCTCCACCACCCATGGTCCTTCCAACCTCCCGGTTATACCCCAACCCCCTCGCAGTCAATATGCAGCCATGAGGTGTGCGTCACTCCAGCTCGGACGAAGTCGAATTTCAGTAATCTGACCCTGGCAGGATTTAGTACTCATAACGTACTATTTTGTACTCGATTTTCAGATTTTGTGCTTAAACAGGCTATGTCATCATCATCATCAGCCTGTCAGAACCCACTGCTGGACATAGGCCTCTCCCAAGGCGCGCCACTGAACCCGATCCTCGGTTCTTCTCATCCAGTCACTGCCAGCCTTGCGCAAATAGTCGCTCCATCTAGCCAGGGGGCGTCCCCTTACTACGTTTACCGAGTCGCGGTCTCCATTCGAGAACTCGTTTACCCCAACGGTTATCGGTTCTCCGACAGATGTGGCCAGCCCACTGCCATTTCAACGTACTAACTGTTTGAGCTATGTCGAAGAATTTAGTTATCTGGCGGAAGACCTCATTTCGGATCCTGTCCCTTAGAGAAACTCCGAGCATAGATTGCTGAGCGACTTTGAGTTTTCGGACTAGTCCCACCGTCAGTGCCAAACGTGGACTGACGGTGGGACAAGTGCGAAGACTCTAAGTCGCTCAGCGAGCTATGGAAAGAGCTATGCTGGTATATCGGCGTTAGTGCACCTAACACCTAACACCGATATAGCCCCACTAGAAACCTACTACGCTGTAAAATAGCTGAAATCTCCAGTGTGCTAGTTGAGAAGGACCTAATCGCCCGATACTTGCGTTTATGCTCTTTCCTGGTGCATGTTACTTGATCCCCGTACTATAAGTTATCTGTTCTGACCCTTTACCACGTTACTTAGCCGTCGGGCGGCTCTTTTAAGCGGGTCTCCTTAGCCGTGCAAAGTTCTCTTTCGTCTTCATGAGATCCTGGTGTTCGACCGGACCCGCCTCAGCTCGCTCTAGGCCACCCAGCATCTCCGATCTCTCCGCCTCGTGCATCTCATACTTCTAAAGCAGCCGTGTCCCATAGTACAGTAAAAAATGACGCTTTCAGTTGGAAAAAGAAGCACTTATATTGTTGACGTACAACGTTGTCCCTCTCTCTATTGCGCTGGGTGCAGGCAGTCGGTACCAGTATTTACGCGCGCACACGCACGTTTACGGACAGGTTGGTGCGCCTGGTAATAGTCAACGAGAGATAATAGTATAGTAGATGATTGATAAAATCTGTTCGCTTGTATCCATACTACTCCAATGTCGTGTGGTTTAGGACTAGACAAGTGTATGTATTATGTGATATCAACGATCTCTATGTACTACTAGATGGAGCGTTCCAAACAAACGCTCTGTTCCTCGTAAGTAGCCACAACTCTTTCACATTCACTTTAAAACTTGTGCAGTTACTACTCAGAACATTTAATTATTTACTAAATATTGACATTATTTAACCGTAGCGTCAATATTTAGTAATAATTTAATGTTCTACGTAGTAACTGCACAAGTTTCATTGTGAATGTGAAAGAGTTGTGGCTACTTGCGTGGAACAGAGCGATTATTTGGAACGCTCCATCTAGCAGTACATAGAGATCGTTGTGTGATATTTATTATGTAACGGCTATTGTCTGGCAACCTTTGGATTGCTGCTCGCATGCAACAGTCCAAATCACCATAAATGCGATGCTGTCCTTAAAACTCCGATGGGGAACTATACGATTTTATAATATTCTTTCTGTAATCTTGTAATCACGAGTCGGGTGACTCAACTGTAATGCCATGTATCTATTTGCTTATGTCGTCACACACGTACATTGTACCAAAGAAGTACCTATTAACCATAAATAAAAACGTAGACTTCGCGTAGGTACATTGAAATATTTAGGGAAAAACTAATTGGGGGATGAAGGACCTACCTAATAGAACATATTAGCGGTTTTTGCAAAATCTAATATTAACATGTTTACATTTAAAATTCGTATGAGGCAATTAGATAAAATGGCAGTGTTACACAAAAGCGTATTCTGCAGGATACCTCACATATATAATAAAATCCCTAAAACGATACGAGATGTAGATGAGATTAATTTATTTAAAAAAAAACTCCACGATCTGTTGATAGAAAAATGTTATTATAGTTTGGAAGAATTTCTTGGTGACGGTTCAATTTAAGGTTTCTATTTGTATCTAAATAACTCTTAAACTTTTTTTGTAACTTTGTTTTTTAAATGCATGCTTTACTGCGACACAATGTTGTATGCCCATGTGGCGGGACATAGCTGAGCTCTAATTATGACATTTAATCCTTTATATACCTATGATCCACAATAAAGATATTTCATTTCATTTCAAGATCAGATACAGCTATACGTACACTGCTGAACATAAGCCTCCCCAATTGAATGCCTCTTTTGGTGGGCTTTCCATCAGGAGATTTGCCATAATCACCACGCTTGGCAGACGGATTGGTGATCGCAGTAATGATCTTAATACACACAGGAGAATGCTGCTGCCCATCCCTGGTGCGGGAAGATTTGGGGTGGCCCTATTCTAAGCCGGGAACCACACGGCTCACTAAGATAATTTTGTATAATTTTTGTCTGGTCTGTTTGTCTGTGCAGAGTGTCAGTGGGAAAGTGGAAGGGGAGGCGGAAAGGAAGGGGATTTAAAAAATTAACAATAATTCACTTGCTAGTCTAATAAATTAAATCGTAAACATCGCGTGTCTGTACATTGAAGATATTTGCAAAAAAAAACTGGGGCGTTTAAGGATAAGCAACAGAACACATTTTGATCCTTTATGAATTTTTTGTCTATTTGTCTGTTTATGTTTGTCTGTGAGTTTGTGCACGCATCACTTAAAAACTACTAGACGGATTTTGATGGACTTTTCACAAAAACATGGGGCTTAACTCAACTTAACATTTAGTCTTTATTTCATCGCAATCGGCTAACTCAATCAAAAGTTATAGACATTTTTAGTTTTCAAATACATTAGTTCGGTAAGGTTAGTATGCAATATATTGCACATTACAGTTTGGACTACATTTTGAAGCTGGTAGTGGGAATGGGAGTGGGAGTGGACGTGGGCGTGGGTGCGGGAGTGGGCGCGGGTGGGGGCGGAGGCGGAGGCGGAGGCAAGCAGGAGCGGGAGCGGAAGCAGGAGCGGGAATGGGAATGAGAGCGGATTCTGCAGTTCACGTGAGCGGAGCCGCGGGCACAGCTAGTTTATAATATAACTGCTTCGTCTCGCATATCATTGTGTGTATACCTATATGTTAGTTTACAGTTGAGCGTACTTTTATTTCATCGATTAGGTACTTCCTACTACTGTTGATCTCAACCGGCCTTGTGGATCTGTGCATATTGTTCCACCCATCGCATTAGGTGTAAACAAAATAACAGAACGATCCAGTACAGTACATTCGAGAAAGGGCACGAGTAACTTCTAAGGGCTAACACGCACTGCGATTTTTATTCGCGCGATTTTTTCCGCAGATTTTATGCGGAAAAAAAAGCGGCCAAGCGCGAGTCGGACTCGCCCATGAAGGGTTCCGTTGCAGCAAGTAACATAATATAAAAGTTATGGTAGTTCGTTGTAACTTTGATCGATGTTTTAATAATAGTATTGGGTTTACGATTTATGACGTATTTAAAAAATCTACTTACTAGATCTCGTTCAAACCAATTTTCGGAGGAAGTTTGCATGGCAATGTACATCATATATTTTTTTTAGTTTTATCATTCTCTTATTTTAGAAGTTACAGTGGGGGGGACACATTTTACCACTTTGGAAGTGTCTCTCGCGCAAACTATTCAGTTTAGAAAAAAATATATATTAGAAACCTCAAAATAATTTTTGAGTTTCAGTTATAAGTATATATAAGTACCCCCAAATTTTATTGTTTTTTTTCTATTTTTGTGTGAAAATCTTAATGCGGTTTACAGAATACATCTACTTACCAAGTTTCAACAGTATAGTTCTTATAGTTTCAGAATAAAGTGCCAGCAATGGATACATAAAACGACCTGTAGGGTGCTAGATGGGGCCTATTTATTTATATTAATATTTTATTTACAACACAACAGTCAGGGCCAACAGGGTATATTCGTAGAGGCTTAAAATAAATTAGTACTGTGTCCAGTAATAAAACACTAAAGGGCAGAAAATTATGATGACGACTTATGCATGTTCGTTTTATGCGATGAAAACTAGTTTATTAAATTTGTAGTCATTCCATTAGAAAAGAATACAACATTGGACTCAATGTGAGATTTTGATATCACGGGAATGTTTGCATATAACTTTTTTAACCATTCTTTTGCACAGCAAGGAGGTGTACAAAAGAATAACAAATAAATAGAGGTAGGTATATTCTCTGACAAAAGTTGTATACTCTTTTGCCTGAGATTGTCATAATTGATTAATTTATATTTTCATCACCATCAGATCAGCTCTTAGGCGTCTACTACTGGACATAGGCTTTTCCTAATGAACGCCACCACACCCGGTCCTCCGCATTCAGCCGCTTCCGGCCACCTTCTTCAGCTCGTTCGGTCCATCTCTCGGTGGGGCGTCCCAACTTGCTAATGCTTTTAGCTATGTCGGTGACCTTCGTTCGTCGTCTTATCTCCTCATTACAAATATATCTTCATATCCTTAAACCCCGAGCATAGCCTTCTCCATAGCTCGCTGAGCGACTTGTAACTTGTGGATCAGGGCTATCGTCAGTGTCCACGTTTGTACGCCGTAGCTCATGACAAGCAGGACGCACTGTTTAAAGACTTTAGTTTAAACGTTTAAACCTGTAGAATAAGCATACAATTGTAATTTATGGCAATAAATGAATTATGAAGAGGTCACGTGAAGACTTGTCCCAGTTTTCCAAATGCTGATTTATCTGTCAGCTTCCCTGTCGAAATTCAATCTTTTGACTTGTAAATATTTTTAATAATAAATATGATTATGATTATTAGCCAGATACATAACATGTCACATACCTATGTTGTAACGTGACATACCTATGTCAATTTTGTTGATCACCCTCAGAACAATGAATCATCATTCTTCTGAGTTGTTACCATTACTTGAACGTTGAAGTTTTTTTCCTAACTTTACCGATTGATATCAAATCGTACGCTGAGTATGTTTCCCGACTGGCTTCCATCAAAGAAGCTCGGTTCCCTATATGGATCAAATTGAAAAAAAAATAACTCAAATGCCCCACCGATTGGCAATTGCAATAGGCAGGACGCCATCTCTCCGTGCCGCGCCGCCGCCGCCGTACGGCGTCACTGTCCTTCAATGTGTTAAATGACACATGTTTACATACCTGTAAGCTTCCTAATGATTGTAATCATATGACTAGTGTGTGCTATTCAAAGCATATGCTGTAAGAGTAAATCACAAGATTTACCAGAATTACGGAGTAATACTGTCTGTGGGTGTGTCAAAGTACAGCTTCTGGAAAATTCGGGCAGGAAACGGCTCGTGCCGGTGCGCACACGCAGGATAGCGGCCATTATACTGATTGGGTCTCCTCTCCGCACAATGTCACAATGACCATTTTACTGTATAGCCATCTATTATATCATTAACAGTCTATAGCAAGCCGCTGCTGGGATTGTTCTCCCAAAATAGTAGCCATTAAATAGCTGGGAAGTCAATGTTGAATGTGGGCTTGCCTGAACGAGAACTGAGAACGGGGTGGCCGTTCTACCTTCCTGGTGGGAGGATTCTGGTGCAGCATCCTTATGAAAGGTCACCACCCTCTGACCTATTTCTATTGCCAGCTAGCAATGTTGTCTTCCGGTTTGAAAGTTAGGAGAGGCTTTCTAGAGCGTCCTTAAGGTGGCTAAGCACTTGTGGTCTTTGCACTGCAAGTTTATAAGCGATATCGACAGTTCTTATCATCATCAGGCGAACTTTCCTATGATGCAAATGTAAACAATATAAAATGCAAAGAAAAGAAACTAACAAAAGATTATACTTGTATCTAAAATATGTTCGGCATACCTGCAGCAAAGATAACAGTCCGAAAGATATCTTCTTCAGAAGACTTAGGGCAGATTAGACACACGAGCCTGGTTCAACTTCGGTTCCTGCTCGTTTTGCATTTAATCTATTCCATTCGTTTATCGCGGTTCCAATTCCAAGTGAATGCATGACGACCCGGAGCTGTAGATACCATGTTCTTAGTCTTAGAGAACGGCATCCAATTTTCGGACTGCTTAAATGCCATGTACAATTCAATGCACATAATAATCTAATAAATAAAATCGTAAATTTGGCGTGTGTGTACATTGTAGATATTTGCAAAAAAAAATGGGGTAAGGATAAGCAACAGAACACATTTCGATCATTTTTGAAATTTTTGTCTGTTTGTCTGTTTGTCTGTTTATCTGTTTGTCTGTTTATCTGTTTGTCTGTTAGTCTGTTTGTCTGTTTGTCTGTTTGTCTGTTTGTCTGTTTATCTGTTTATCTGTTTATCTGTTTATCTGTTTGTCTGTGAGTTTGTGCACGCATCACTTAAAAACGACTGATCGGACTTTGATGGACTTTTCACAGAAACATGGGGCTTAATTTGGTGTAACATATAGTCTTTATTTCATCGCAATCGGCTAACTCAATCAAAAGTTATAGACATTTTTAGTTTTCAAATACATTGTAGGTAAGGTTAGTATGCATTATCTTGCACATACGAGTAATAGTATTTCCGTACTATTCAGATTGCGATGAGTTTGGATTACATTTGGAGCTGCGGGTGGGAATTGGAATGCGAGTGGGCGTGGGCGTGGGCGTGGGAAAAGGGAGTGGGTGTGGGAGCGGAAGCGGGAGCGGGACCGGAGCAGGAGCGGGAGTGGGAATGGGAATGGGAGCGATTCTGTAGTTCACGCGAGCCAAGGTCACCTGCACTAGACCTGGCCCTGGACGATACACTGCGAAGAATGTAGGGTGTAAATGTTCGACTGAATTCGTGAGCGGTAGCGGGAGCGAGTATGGTACCAGTGTAATTTGAGTGTTTGAAAATTCGCATAACTTTTGACTGACTTAACCGATTACGATGAATTTGTGGTATACGTATGCAACAAAGTTAGAGGGGAGGGTTGGGGGAGGGTTGAGGGGATGGTTGAGGGGAGGGTTGAGGGGAGGGTTGAGGATCTGGAACTGGACCTAGGTCTGGGCCTGGAATTGGACCTGGGCCTGAACCTGGACCTGGACTTGGACCTGGACCTGGATTGAACCTAGACCTGGACCTGTACTAGACCTGGACCTGGACCGGGCCGGACTGGACTTGGACCTGGACCTGGACCCTGGATTTAAAGTCTGAGTGGAAGTGGGATAGGGAGCGGAAGTGGGAATTGGAGCGGATCCTGTAGTCCACGCGAGCGGAGCCGCGGGCACAGCTAGTAATAATAATAATAATCTTTTATTAAAAAAACATTAATAAAGTTACAGAAAAACCCCACAAAACTGAATTCTCAGTTTGACTGAGGGGAGCAGTCTCACACACAAACATTTGTAATGTAATCGATTTTTCAGTAAAGTTTACAATATTTATATTTATTAATATATTAGTTTACATACATTGGTCGTTGGCCTTGCTAGTCGTTGAGGTACCTACCTAGTCTAGCATTGATGATGCATGTTACTTACCGGCCAAATACATTTTGCCTAGTGTTTGGAAATCATACCGCCATCAGTTTCATTATCTTAGAGCCACCTGCAGAAGCTGTCCAAATAGGAAGTGTGCGTATTTACCAACTATGCAATGAATGATCGAAGGTCATTGGGCGTCCTTAATCGATTTGAGGCGGCCATTTTTGTCTCGTTTGCACCGTGAAGGCACGGATTATTTACTAATTCTTCTAGTTAGAAGAATAATTATTCTCTGGGCCCAAAATTTTGATCTCGTTTTCTTTTCAACAACTGCTCGTTTGATTTTAAGTACAACTAGCGAATGTTCCGCAGCGGATTATCCGCTCTGTTCCCAATTAATACTTACTGTGTCAATGCTCATGTAAGTAACGGCGGGCCGTGCGCTAAGCAGCGGGCCGTCCGCTGAACAGCGGACTTTATTAGCATAGATATTTATAATAGCCTTGGTTTTGAAGACATGGTTCTATATGGTTTCAGTAACCATTGCCTTAGACGTTATGTAAAAATTGAACCAAATATTCACTCTGAGGTCACTCTTGCGCAATATTTCTGTTTACAGTTGGTATTACAAAATCCATATAAAACCCCAGTTAGGTTTTCTTGTCAGAAATATTTAACTACGAGTTCCTATTATGAAAATATTTTAGTTACCAAAACTTCTAACTGCTTATTCAACCTTTTTGGTCAACCACCTAAACGCATTTAACATCTCATTGCAAAGTCTGAGAAAAATCCCTGAATACAAAACGTAGCCTGTTTATTAGATCATGTGGGTAATCTACCTTTTACGAGCTAACATTCGACTGCACATGTTACAATTTTCACGTCCCTGTTATTGTTTGCACTTCTCATTATCGACACATGGCTAAAATCAACCTTTATGTAGGCATTGTACTATAAGCTTAAAACCTTCCCACCCCCTCTCTCGTCATTATTTGATTGGTCCCCGCGGGGAGGGCTTATTCAATCCTACCGCTCAATAATTTCTGCTAGAGTAGTAATCCACATATCACGCAGTTCATGTGAATTAACTAACAAACAGAACAATGACGATATAACCACTTAAACTAGCTATATCATAAATGTCATGGATTAGTGACGTGCATCAAATCAGCTCCACCAATTGGAAGTCGAGACGTCACCACGTCTGCCCAGCCTCGGCATGGATGCATGGACACGACTCCCAAAGAAGGAAAAACCTTTGTCCAACAGTAAACTTTGGCAGGCTATATGAAAATTCAATACACATTTGACCCCCCAGAGAGAATGTCTTTGGAGCGATGGTACAGATTGCTGGAATCTTTTGTATCTTTTGAACAGACTATATCAAATTTTAAAAGAAAATAAACAAGTCGACTGGTAACATGGAAGCATCAGCTATAGCTGCCTATCTTTTTAAAGATAAATAAAATGAGAGTTAAGGAAGGTCACATGTTGACTACCACTAGATATACATAACTTTTTTTAAGTTTTTCCAGATTGGAAACTGTGGGTAGTCTTAAAGGCCAGCAAAATTGATTTTTATCGATAATTGTGATCAAATATATCATCATCATCAGCCTATATACGTCCACTGCTGAACATAAGCCTCCACAATAGAATGCCTCTTTTGGTGGGCTTTCCATTAGGAGATTTGCCATAATCACCACGCTTGGCAGACGGATTGGTTATCGCAGTAATGATCTTAATATACACAAGAGAATGCTGCTGGCCATCCCTGGTGCAATCCCTTAGTCGCCTTGACGACACCCACGGGAAGATTTATATATTACCAAACATATATTCAGGAAAAAATTTAAAACAATATTTTCGTCAGCTGGAGCCATCTAGTGTTAGCGACCAGCTTGATTGATGACTGACCCAACAAACGTTTTACAGTTTCAGGTCTAATGGCTGCAAAAGCCTGAAGATTCACACAAGATGTCTCGATTCACGGCACTTGCGTTTCTCTTCACGACCAGCTTGACGTACGCTTTCAACGGAGACAGCTTCGAGCTGGAATGCCCTGACGAGTGCGACTGCCACTACTTCAGGATCAACTGGGTCACAGATTGCTCAGAGAGCAACCTCACAGAGGTCCCTTACGATGAGCTCAGTCTGAGCGTGTATATCCTGGATTTGAACGGGAATAACATCACGACTTTGAAGACATTTCCGAATGATATAAAGATGAGGAGGTTGCAGATTGCCGACAACAGGTTGACACGGGTGGAGAGGCAGGCGTTCCTGGGCTTGGAGTATCTGATTGATATTGACTTGTCAGGGAACAACATCAGCTACGTTGATCCTGAGGCTTTCTTGTAAGTATGCTTTGAATTTTAACGCCCCTTCATCATCAACACCCTACACGTCCCACTGTTGGGCAGCAGAGGCCCCTTATAACAACAGTAACTAATAATAACTCCCCTTCATATCAGCCCTTGAACGTCCACTGATGGACATAGGCCTTCCGCAATGAACGCCACCACACCCGGTCCTCCGCCATCCACATCCAGCCGCTTCCGACCACCTTCTTCAGGTTAATTTGCTCCCCCTTTTTTCATTCATATCAACCCTTAGACGTCCACTGCTGGACATAGGCCTTCCCAATGAACGCCACCACTGCCGGTGCTCTGCACTCCGTATCCAGCCGCTTCCGGCCACCTTCTTCAGGTCGTCGGTCCCACCCTGCGCGTGCCGATCCACGGTCTCTACTCCAGTTACTCCCCTTACTTAGTTTTAATTATCAAAAACGTTGGTCCAAGGACGATATGTCATGTCTCATTATATAATAGAAAATTAACGTTTCTTTGTCTGCTATATTGTCCTATCCTTGTTTAATTCCTGTAACACAGGAGAAAATCCTAGTATAGGATTAGACAAGTGGACGTACCTATATGTGCATGTAATATTTATAAAAAAAACTTACATTTTTTATGATATTCGAAACAAATAATTAATTAAGCAACTAGAAATAGAAACTCAATTGAAGGAATGTTTACAAAAACAACACTAACATCTTTATCGATCGTGATGATGGTATTATAAAGTTCCTCTATCAGATGATGTAATAGATATTGCAATGATATGTTGTTATTTTTGTAAAGATCCATTCAATTGTCTAATAGATTATGTCCGACTGACCGTGTCGCTGATCTCATACATTGCCTCGTACGCCAGAGTTCGTGGGTTCACTGGGAATAGATAACTTTTATTCCCACCCGTATTACTTAACAGAATCCCTGTTTGGGTATTGAGAAACCAGTTTACGTAAATATTGTTGTGGCGTTATTATAACATTAAGACATAGTTAAGACGAGCAGTCTGTCTGACTTGTTGCAGTAATTACTTCAGTTATTGCGACAACAAAATTGATTAATAATGTTATCAGAACTATTGCAAATTTGAACTAAAACTCGACTACCGGACCAATTACAGATTACAACTAATGGCATCCTGCATTAACAATAACCATGAATCATTGTTTACTTCACACTAGAGATGTTTTCCCACGAGCGGCCATTGTTTGCTTGACAACTCCGACATCCATCCCTGGGCACACAATGCTGATGACAAAATTGTTCCAATTACTTTTGAACTTGTTGTGGCGTGGTGACCATAAGCGCGACAAATTGCCCGCGACTCGTGATGCCAATATTAGATAATGGACACACAAAGAATGCAAATTGAATTCGCCCAGATCTAACAAACCGTACATTTACATATTACCAGCTAAGCAATGCTGCGTAGATAGATTACACGGGCGTTATAAGCCAATCTGATAGTAGGAGACTACCAAACTTAAAATGCTCAAATTATAATGTTCGATGCCAGAACTATAACTTGCAGGCTACAGATCGTAGAAACACATTTTTGCAATCACAAAGGTCTTAGTGACCGCTTAGGTACCATCACGTGAGCAGTTCCATTGCAAATTTATCTTAGTCCGAATTCCCATATCCGAAAACCGTCTGCGAGAAAATACAGACATTCATATGGTAATGTTTATCGTATCTGCATCACTTTCAGAGATTCAAAGGGACTACTCAACGTGGAACTCCAAAACAACCCGATCGGCGTCGTCGAGGGGCCATTCTTGATCTCCGGCACGCTACAATTCCTCGACATCAGCTCCTGCAACCTGACTGTCATCAACTCGCAGTTTTTTGACAACATCACCTCATTAACTACCATCGACCTATCGAACAATCCTCTCAAAATATTGGAAACAGGAGTTTTCGATGTCCTCACCAGTTTAGACACCTTGAAACTGAACGACTGCCAACTCACAATAATATCTGAAAACGCTTTCTCAGCCTTAGGTAACTTGAAGAACTTGGAGCTAGCTGGTAATTTCTTAGCAAACACGGATTGGCCAGAAGTTCTAGGGAAACTAACCAGGTTGGAATACCTAAATTTGAGAAAATCGGGACTGAATTTGCTGTCCGAGGACACGTTTTCGAACTGTACCTACTTGGTCACGCTTATCTTAGCCGATAATGAGTTGCGTGAATTAGACGTCGCAGCTACATTGGGCACCAGTCTTAATCACCTAGAATTATTAGACTTGTCTAATTGCAAAATTCGAGGACCTATATCTGGAGAAGCGTTCGCCAATGCGACAAGACTGAAGAGCCTCTATCTATCTGGCAATCCTTTGTTCGCACCTGATTTGCAAGAAGCCATAGCACCTCTTCCAAAACTGGAGAAGTTGTTCCTCAGCAACTGCGGATTGCATAATCTCCCAGACAACTTTAACGTTTTCGATAACCTTCAGGAGTTGGACATCTCTCACAACCCACTTGTGAACGTATTTACTAGATTGCTAGCACCTCTTGAAAATTTAGAATACCTAAACATGGGATATAGTAACTTATCCTACATAGGACCAGAATCGTTCTCGAAAATGAATTCGATGAAGAGGCTAGTACTATCCGGCAACGACCTCCTGTCCTTAGAAGCCGGGTTATTCGGAAATCTAACGCAATTGACTACTTTAGAATTAGAGTTTTGTGGTTTAAAGAGACCTTTAAACGCGAACGCTTTCTTTAAGAACCTGACTTACATGGATTTGAGAGAGATCAGACTCGGTGGCAATCCTTTGGTGATTCCAGCATCAGGACCCGTATTCCCAAAACAACTATCGCAAGTTACAATACTCGACTTAAGCAACTGTAATATTACTTCACTAAACACTGAGGCGTTCAAGAATACAGAAAATATCACAGACTTAAACCTAGCCGGCAACCGAATACAATCCACTGAAAGCAGCCTTTCATTCTTAGAAAGACTGCAACAACTAGAAAAGATAAACCTCAGCAACAACAATTTGACGACTATCGATCCTCAAATATTTGTTAACAATCCTAAGCTACACTCCTTGAATTTGGTCGGAAATCCATTCATCTGCGACTGTAAGATCGCTGAGATGTGGGACTGGGCGAACATGATAAAGGGCGATTTAGATGTGCTTGTCGGAGCCAAGAGTGCCGAGAAAGACATCGTCGTGAAAGGAAACAAAAAGAAGAAGAGCTTATACTGTCGTTACAATGAAACGCTACTGCTTAACATGTCAATGATAGCAGTTAACAAGACAGTACCGGGCAGAAGACCATTCTTGAAACCAAGAGAGCTTACATTTGCAAACAGAACCTGGGCTAAATACGTGAGGGAGTCGGGATGCGAGCCAGTTGTGAAAATACTAAGGCCGATTGCGTTTGTGGCCGAGCTCTTTGACTTTAAACAAGATGGCCACATTTCAGCAGCGGCTATAATTCTGGCTATAATGGCTCTGGCTCTAGGCGTGGCCTCAGTAATGATGACGTTCAGGCTCTTCAGAAGAAACACCATGGGGAACACCGACACAGAGACGAACAGAAAACAGAGATAGCAGTTAAAAGTGAAAAGCGACTAGGTACCAGTGCCAGTTAAAACTGTAAAGTCGAGCCATTGTGAACTCTAGGTGACTTTGCAGATTTTCAATGTTTATTTTTATACACTTTATAAAGTAACAGATACAACAAATTTATTGAATGTTTCTATAAAATGTAGACTGTAGACGGTGAAAAGTGCAACACAGAGAACTCTTTTATATGTTTTATAATAATGTTACTGCTAGTCAAATTGTTCCAATAACATTTTTGAGGTCATGATTCTCATAATTCTTATAGTTTATTAGAAGTTGTTGCAAGATGTAATCCTATTCGTAAGTTTACCAATCAGTATTGAATCGTAATTTATTAACAATAAAACATTTCATTCGAAGATAGTATTTTATTTTTTGCTGCAGTCATTTAAGTCTCACTTAATTAACTTCTGATAAAACGAACTGAAAAATCTGAGATGAGACAAAAAACTATAAATGTATAATATCACGTATAAGTTTCATAACTAAAGACAAAGTGACAAGAAATTCAAGAGAAGGCCAAACAAAAAGATAAAATTAACGTAGGTAGGCCAAGGAGGCAAACAATACATAGAAAATACTGATCAGATAGTTGCTAAAACACTACTCTTCAAGTATCAAATACAAAAAGTCAGTTTTTCGTGTATTTCTTCACAGTTAGTGTTTGCAACTTGCCAATAGCGACCGTAATTGGATATTGCCTAAGCTTCTACTGTGACACAACATAACTTGATTGGTTTTCCTTTTGCTCATTTTCTGGGAAATATGTATTTTGACATAATTCAAGAGCAACGATAATATAAGCATAACAGATCGATTATCAAAATATTTCAGTGTTAACATCAGCATCAGACAAATGTCCTAATAGCTGTTGCATTATTCTGTTATTGTTTTTTGCCGATTTTGAAAACGTTTCATTTCCCCACAGTTGCACCGATCGATCCTCCGTATCCGTTCGGAACCAGCATGCAAAATTTAACTCTAAGGCACTTTTTGCTCGCCACGGTCACTGCCTCCAGCGACTTACTATACCATAGCAACGTATTTTTTATTTAAAGAAAAACAAAAATGTGAGCAAGCAATAAGCGACATCACGTAATATATTGAACGACAGCGAAAGTCTTCCATTGCGCAAGAGTCAGCTGGAGCGATAAGTAAAGTTTCTTATTTGAAATATATAGGTAACTGAGCATTTTGCAAGTATACCGAGCTAGATCTGTGACGGAAGTAAAATAAAAATCAAAATATTTAACATATTTATTAACTAACAACAATCGACTGTGGTACTTATAACTAACGATTAATAATAACAATAAATATTATAGTTCCTATCAGCTGGGCTTGCCGGCGGTTGTGCTTGTTTTTTTAATGTACCAATTTTCTTTATATATCTTTTTCCTTATTCCCGGCTTTTCAGTTTCGGGGCTATTGTTGCTGGCCATTGCGGCAAGTTCACTGTCTAGTAATAAGGGTGCCGTTATGGGCTCGAACCCATACTGCATCTGAGGTTCTACGAAATGGGTTTTGTATCTATGAAAGAGACGTGATCCGTAAGCCCCGTTGTCGCGGGGTGCCTCTTTAGGATACTCATACCCGTATAATGGCTTTGGCGCTGCTTTGTAGGGTGCAAAATATTGTTTCTGCTTCGGCTTCGAAGACGTATGGAACAAGTACGTCGGCGCTGCAATATATTTCTCACTCTTTTTGTTTTTCTTTTTCTCATCGTCATCATGCACGAACAATTTTTCGGGCTTGTTATTCTTGTAAGTTTTAAAGTAGTCTTCCTTCTGTCTGTACTTATCGCTGAAACTTTGGGGTTTATTAACCGAAAATTCTGAAAAATAGTCCTCTTTCGTTTTGTCCCTTATGTCTTTGTAGTTAGCGCGGGTGGATTTAGGGAACTCGTCCCCTTCTTCTTGGTACTGCTGGAAAGGATTACTCTCTATATTGTACTCGTTGTGGAATCGCGGCGCTCCATACGACTCCGGATCGTAGACATCCTTTTCTACTTCAGCAGGCTCCTCGTAAGCGGGAAATCCGAATGCAGATGCTTTGTAAGCCTTCTCGAAGTCTTTCTCGTTATTTTCCTCCTGGTCTAACATCTGCGCCATCAACTGTTCCGCGTGTGAATGTAATTCGTCGGGCGTTTCTTCGGCCTCTTTAATTATGATGTGCTTTGATTTTTCTATGATATGTGGCGCAGGGCTGCTGTGTGGTCTGGAGTGAGGTGCGGGCGTGTGCTCCTGTTCGTGATGATGGTGAGCCAGTTTTTGAGGAGCAGGAGATGGTTGCGCGCTCTCATAGGGTGTCGATGGACCGAGTTGTACATGCTGATTTGGGTCGACTTTTATAGGGGCACTATGTGGTTGCAGCAGTCGAATATCCTCCTCGTATTCCGTGATTATCGGATGAATATCGCCGTTATGCACAGTCACTGTCAGCGGCTGAGAGTATTGATTTGGATTAAGATGCACCACTTGGTGATGTACTTCATGATTGGGTCTGTGGTTATGTTCTTCCCTGTGCTCAGGTTGCAGGTGATGAGACTGCCTTGGTGACTCGTGATGTTCTCGGTGTTCTCCGTGATGCTGTGATTGTCTTGGAGGTTCTGCGTGATGTCCGTGATGCTCGCCATGGTATTGAGAATGGCTTGGAGACGTTGGAGGTTTTCCGTGATAGTCACCATGATGAGAGTGACTTGGCGGTTTTCCGTGATAGTTTCTTGGTGATTCCTTATGGTGGCCAGGATGTTTACTGTGGTGATGATTATGCTTCGGCGCTTGTTCGTGATGTCCTTGATGTCCATCATGGTGATGTGAGTGCCTTGACGAATCATCGTGATGACTATGATGTTGAGAGGGTCTTGGTGAGTCTCCATGATGTTGATGTTCACCATGATGCTGTGAGTACCTTGGTGAATCTTCGTGGTGTCTTTGATATTCAGTATGATGTTTCGGTGAATCTTCGTGGTGTCCACTATTATGCTGAGACTGCCCCGGTGTATCTCCGCGATGACTATGATGTTCGGCGCGCTGAGGTTGAGACGCCGGGCCTTCTTCCTCAGATTCAGCCGATGATTCGCCTGAATCCTCAGACTGCAAAGGCGGAGGGCGATCGTCATCCTCCTCATCCTCTTCTTCAGGTTGAAGCTTATATATAAGTTGTTTTGGATTCTCCGGATCACTTTCATATTCTACGTGTTTAACTTGCAGTGGCTCTTTCGAACTGTGTGAAAAGCTATACGTCACTGGCTCCTTGTGTGTTTTCTCATTGTAACTAAATGACACAGGTTTCATGTTAGTTTTCTTGTTGTAGCTCACCACCTGTTCATTGTAGGTTTCCTTGTAACCAGGTTGATTAATTTCGTAAGAGATTTCGGGGCTTGCGTTGGGAGAATCTTCAACCGTCACACTCGGTCGCGCGGGTACAATTTGTGGTCGTGGCTTGTTTTGTTTTCTTGGAGACTGTTTGGGTTTGTTTATGATTGGCCCACTGTCGTAAGAATTCGTTTTAGTCACGATAATTTCCTTTTGACGTTTCTTTTCATTATTCACAAACTGTGGTAGTGTATGATATGTTGCAGAGTTTATCCTAGGCAGAAAATGTTGCACTTGTGGCACGAGGGGGTTGTCAAAAGTCAACGGCTCGAGAAGATTAAGGTCCAAGAGAGGTAGAGGGGGCTTTGTTTCTAGTGTGATCACTGTTTTCTTTCCGTTGACGAAGGCCGTTACACTAGTCTGCGCCGGCGCCGCTTCAATTTGTCCGTTCTCATTGTGGGTTGCTTGCTGCTTCGCGTCCTTATTACTGTCGCTCACGGCATGCTCCTGAGGTCTCTCCTGCAACCGCTGTAAAGTTGCCGCATTTCCTTGGATTGCTTGAGCATTTACTAAATGCTGTGGAGATGACGGGAACCTATGCACATGAATATCCGAGGATGGCGCAAAGCTCCTGATATTCTCAGCATACACTAAAGGCTGCGAGATGCCTGAAAAACGAGTTATAGGTGTAGGCGTCGCCGCTTGGTGCAGCGAAGGTATCCTGTATTGTTGAGATCCGAAGAAGAAATGAGGAGCTGTCTGCCTGTACTGGAAACTGGGTGCCGCGGCGGCGACCAGCGGCTGAGACAGGTGCGCCGGTAGTTCTTGGAGCTGGACGTACTGCTGCGGGAAGGCGCTCTTGTACGCTGTAGTCTGGGGCGTCTGCACAAACTTTCCATATGAGTCCTTTAAATTCCTTAAGTATCCGCTATCTCGTAAGACAGTTTCCTTGACTTGGGACCCTGCGACGATAGGTGCAGAGATAATGGCTGGCGCGTGGAATGAGTACGATCCATATGGCATGCCACTGGCGTATGCCCCAGCAGGAATTTTGTGGTACAACCGTGGAGCACTTTCTTCACTTTCATTGTCCGCTACTGACTTGTTCACAGTATTCAATGCTTCACCTAGAGCTTCGCTGAACGTAAGCCAGCAGACAACTGCCAGTAGTGCCTGCAACGATAATCAGACACTTAGGAAATTATTGATTTCATGGAACACAAGTCACTGAAATTCAGATCAATTGTATTTTGATTCTTGTTATTTGAGATTATTTACCTTTCTCCTCATGCTGGGCGACGTCTTAGCGAGACAGAGGCAGCGGCACTGCGGCGGCGCGGCGCCCTTTCGCGCTTATATCGAAAATGCGCGCGCGCCGCCGCGCCGTCACTAGTCAACGCGACGATTCCTCTCCTTATCCCCATTATATCACCAAAACACCCAAATAACACCAATAGACTCCACTCGATTATATTTAATTATAGCATAGAATAAATAAATTACTTCCTATGTCCGGCCTAATGTATTTCTGTAGCAGCAACGACAACAATAGGTATACTCTCAGTTGCGCAAGCGGCGAGCGGGTGATAGATTTTAGAGACAACTCCAACAATACCACAATAGATCTGACCAATCAATGGGTACTGGTTTGAAAAACAACAATGTTCACGGTGTAGGGACGATTATAAGGGTGCGGTTTCAATGTAAAGACAATTTTCATGGTCGGTTTAAAAGTTTAAGAAACATCATCGCAATGTGCGATGTCAACAGAACAACCGTTTACTTTATTTATCAACGGGTAAAATTGATTTCAAAGTGTAAATTTCAGTCAATGATCCGTGGAAAAACCAGTTTTAAGCAGCACTTGACGGCTTAAAATCACGGAGTGACACAAAGTTAGAGATAATACCAAGTACCTCCGCATCCCATGGTGGCATTTAAGGTTAATGTTTCTTTAAATGTCCTAAGTAGTAAACAAACCACTCACCTCTACAAAATCTCAAATTTGCGAGCCAATCACACAATAAAACTGACCCAAAATCCTCATATACTGTGGCAGTAGGGATTTTAGGTCCCTCCGGCCAGCAGGTAGGGTAGTGGGTTCAAGCAAAGCAAGGTAGTTTTAGTTCAAAATATTTATTGCCTTCCTCGTTCGTCCTAGTCTGAGTAAAAGGGTATATATGTTTCTGACACTGGCCTCAACAGTACGCAAGCCTTGTAAGGTCCTCCTCATCCGGTCCAGTAGAAGCGGGACACGTCCGTCCAATATAATAGATTATCCTGGAGATATCAGGAACGTGCTTCGGAAAATAATGTGATGGTAGTCTGGAACCTTGTACTGGAAAGTGGTTCTAGAAGCTTGTACTGGAAAGTGGTTCTGGAAGCCTGTACTGGAAACCTGGAACGAGGGCCTTCGGTCACTAGCAGCTCATGACCATGGCTAGCTGCTATCCGTTGAGAACCAGTGTTCGTTGCAATTTGAAAATTTAGCTATCAAAAGAATGCAGCCAGCCAGGCAAGGTATTTAATTAGATTTAAAACAGCTTACAGTGTAATTACTCATGAAAACTCACCCTAGTGGGTTATCCAGCACTATTAAAACTTTAGAAACAAATAGGACCGAAATAGGTAGATATTCTCGTAAGCCAGGAAGATATTAAAAACGTAAGTAGTGTGCCCAGCGATGGTGCGAGTGCGTATGACGATCGAAGTTCACAATCTACCTGTTTGGCAAGAACGCGAGTGTTTTAAATAGGGATCCGCGCCATGATGCGGCGGTTTGGAAACCATTTCGCGAGGGATAGATTATGCAGCTATAATTTAAGGTTCCGAATATAGTTATTATTTATAATTTAGTTTAGGTATTTTAAGTAGTTTATGTAGCTAGGTAGTTTATGTAATTTAGATAGTTAAAGTAGTTATATATGTTTTTAGTTTTATTATTAATAGGTAAAAATTAGGTTAGTAGTGTCAGTTTTAGTTATTGTTAGTATATATAGTATATATAATATTTAATATGTAACGATTTAGTTATTATTAGTGTATTAGCTTTAATTAATATGTAACGGTCCTAGGCGCAACGTTACAGTACCCCCTCTGAAAATTCAGGATTTTGCCTACAGCAAGGTCCGTCTAAGCATCTAACTAACGACAACTATTCTGTTCCTCACTTTCGTACTATTCACTATACATCTTCATTCTTACTTCTCTTTCTCACATACATTCACCATACATTTCCATTCATACTTCATTCTAATATACTGTGTGCTGGACTTTTTAGAAGTCACGTGACACCCTTACGACCTGAGTATACCAGATTTAGATCTTGTATACTCGAAACAGGAAGTGTAGAGAGATTGTATTATTAGTTTAACAATCCTCTGTCGCTAGTGTAGTCTAGATAGTAAGTATTTAGGGTAAATAAAGTAAATATAGTATATAGTGAATAAAGTAAATAGAGTTTTTACAGAGTTTCAACTATTTAAGTTGTATTATACTTTGTAGTTTATTAGTTTTAAATCTTTTATATGCCAGGTGCCCAAGGGCCTACTGTTCATATCCGATAGCTCGTAAACTAGTGGTGACTTTTTAGCAATGACTTTACATTTCACATATTTAGGCGCTAGTTTTTTATTAAAATATTTGTCCTTGTCACTATGATAGAACGTCTTTTTCCACACCGTGTCTCCGACAGCGAATTCAGCTGGTCGACGACGTAAATTGTAAGATTGACAGTTCCTACTATGAGCCTGCAGCAGCGCAGTTTGTACTTTGTTGAAAATAGTAGATAGTGAACCCAAGTTCTCAGCATAGGGATCGCGAGGTTGATAGATACTATCGTCACCTAAATCCGTATCAATATAGTGAGTACCGCAGCTCACTAACTCACGACCGTGAACGAGAAAAGAAGGAGTGTAGCCAGTCACTTCGTTCACAGAATTATTTAGCGCAAACTGTATTTTAGGTATAAGTAAATCCCAACCTCTATGGTCGCCATCGATAAAAGTAGATACAGCAGTCATTATAGTTTTATTATATCTTTCGACTGTGTTTATGTGAGCAGAGTAGTATGGTGTGTAGTGTAAATTGGGTACGTTGTATTTTGTAAGCATAGTTTTTAAGGTAGCACTAATAAATTGTTTGCCATTGTCTAGAATAATGGTTGATGGAATACCATGCACCAAAAATACATTTTCCTCCAATATTTTTGTGATCACATCCGCGGTAGCGCGTCGGATCGGAAACAATAGGCAGTACTTACTAAAGCAGCAAGTAATTACGAACAAGTAACAATTTTGCTTCCTTGATGGTGGCAATGGTCCAACCAAGTCTATGCTTAGCATTTGGAAGGGCCTAGAACATAGCTTTGGCCTTCCCATTTCACCAAGGGTAGCATGAGTTTGATGTTTGTGTGAAATGCAAGTGTCACATGATGTTATCATCTTTACCACATCTGAATGCATACCGGGCCAGTAGTATTTGAGAGTTAGGCGCTTGTATGTTTTGAAAATTCCAAAATGACCAGAAATCGGTTCAGCATGGTTTTGAAGTATTATAGCTTGTCTAGTCTCTTTGGGAGCAACTTCTTTCCATTCAAACTCGTTTGACAGTGCACACCTACCTTTCATGAAACGATAGAGTCTGTTATTTTTAACAATATAATTTGGAAATGATGTAGCAGAGTTTTGACATCCATTATAAATGTTTAGGTACCATTGATCAGTTGTGTTTGTGTTAGCTGGAGAAGTGTCTATAGTAGCGATAGGACAAGATCGAGACAATGCATCAGGTATGATATTATCCGCACCACGCCTATGTTTAATCTCAAAATCAAAAGCTGATAGACGTACGCCCCAGCGAGCTAAGCGTCCAGTCGGGTTGTTTAGATTCAAAAACCATTTTAAGGCAGAATGGTCCGTATATACGATAAACTTTTTACCATTGTCCAAATAACACCTCCAGTGTTCAATAGCGACGAGAACCGCCAGCGCTTCACGTTCAGTGACGCTGTAGTTGCGTTCTTGTACGGTTAGCGATTTACTCATATAGGCAATGGGAAACTCTACGCCATCTATGGTTTGTGTAAGTAAACCTCCCACTCCGTAATCACTCGCGTCTGTGTGTATTTCAAAGGGTAGCTTGAAATTTGGACAGGATAGAATAGGAGCTGAAATTAGAGACTCTTTTAGCTTATTGAAGGAGTCCTCAGCTTCCTTAGACCAAATGAAAGGTGAAACCTTTTTACCGGTAGAGGTAAGTTTGTTTAAGGGACCTGCGATAGCGCTGAAGTTAGGTACAAATCTACGATACCACGATGCAGTTCCTAGAAAACGCTTAACTTCCTTTCTATTAGATGGAGTAGGATAATTCAAAATAGCTTCGACCTTACCAGGATCGACATGTAGTCCCTTAGAGTTCACTACATAGCCTAAGTATTTGAGCTCATTACGAAACAATTGAGATTTTTCAAAGTTAATAGTTAGATTAGCCATTTTTAATTTTTTATGTACCTTTAAAAGTAAGGCAATGTGCTGTTGAAAATCAGGAGAGATAATAATAATATCGTCCACAAAAACAAAAACAGAATTCTCAAATTCAGGACCATAGAACAAGAAATCCACTAATCTTTGCTGTGTAGCCGGCGCGTTAGTGAGTCCGAAAGGCATAGTGACAAATCTAAATGTTCCGCGACCGGGAATGTAAAATGCCGTCTTATCGCGATCAGGTTCATTAATCTCCGTCTGCCAGAATGCCTTAGAAAGATCGATACTACTTAGATACTTAGCATCTTTTAAGTTGTCTAGTATCTCCGAAACATAGGGTAATTTGTAGGCATCTTTTTTAGTTACCGAATTTAGTTTACGACTATCCAAGCAAAATCGAAGCTTTCCATCTTTTTTAGGAGTCAATAATACTGGAGATGACCATGGACTCTCGCAAGCTTCGACCACTCCTAGTTTAAGCATTTCGTCGAGTTCCTCACTTAGTATCCGCTGTTTCTCCGGTGATAGTCTGTAGTAACGCTGACGTATAGGTAGCGAATCGCCAGTGTCAATCCGATGTGTAATTAAATGGGTACGACCTAGACCACGTTTTTCAGCAGATATATCATGGTATTGTTCAATAATATTATCAGCAGTAGTACGTTCATCTATGGAAAGTTCGCTGTAGGAACGTAACTTTCCTTCACTATCACTTATTTCCGAGATATATGAATCATTTTGATTTGAAAACGTTATAGTATTTAAAAACTTAGGACAGAGTTCGAATCTGCGCCAAAAATCAACACCTAAAATCAATGATGACTTAACGTCAGGTATTACGTAAGCTTTCAGCACATGAAAACTGCCCTCAAAACGAATAGGTAGGTTGATATAACCAATCGCAGATAACTGTTGTCCTCCGGCAGCAACAAAGGACTTAGAATCACTTTCATTGACTATAGTTAAACCAGATGATATTAAATGTAAATGTGAATTATTACCTAAGATAGTAATTGCTGAACCAGAATCGAGCAATCCACAAATAGGCAAGTCTCCTACGTTCACAGTGACGTAAGGACGTATATCGTTAATAGGTTTACGATCCCAGACTGATGCAATAGAATAACTATGAAAAAATATTTTTACAGTTGACAACCAGTCTTGCCACTCTTTTTCATTAAAATATTTATTTTTTACATCTGTTTTTATAGTATTAATAGCATTATTGCAACAATCTGGATTATCTAGTTTTTTTGGTAGGTAGTACTAGAATGACAATTGGGACAGTCTGGGTATTTATAATTTTTCATTCCGCACTTAAAACAGACAATGGTACGTTCCCGTTTACATTGCAACAATGTGTGCGAGTTAGACCGACAGCGCGGGCAATAAGGTGTCTTATTATTCGCATAGCTCGATTGCTTATCTACTGCGTAGACAGCCGACGAGGCATGATCATAACTCGGCGCGGTGGCATAGTTTGCGCTCGCGACAGCAGCGGAATCGGTAGTAACCCGTTCGCCAAATTTACCCGACATATTTTTATCATCGTAGTTTTTAGGCTCGGTATAATTTTTGTTATAATTATAACTATTGTATTTGTTAAAATTATATTTATTTTGATTTGGAGTGTATGTTGATTTATTTTGATTAAATTTGTAATTTTGTTTATTTTGGTGTGAGTTGTCAGACTGCTTTGAGTAGGCTAGTTCTGGAGCTAAAGTCTCGTTAGTTACCTTAGGTGGTTCGCGAAACTGATTAGAAAGACACTGTATTTTTTCGTAATTACGACACAGTGTACGTAGTGTTTGTATAGAATTAATGTCGATGGAATTAGAAGCTAAAACGCTGGCATAACAGGGTCGAATATTGTGCAGCAACACGTCTAGTTTTTCTGCCTCAGATAACTGTTTAGACAGTCGTGCAAATAGTTCAGACATAATCGCAAAATAAACCACAATATTTTCAGAATCGCCTTGAGTACGGTTGCGAATCTCTGACATTAAACGGTAGTCATAGTCAAATTGACCAAAATCAGCAATCAATAGTTCAGACAGCTCGTTCCAATCATTCACTTCACCTTTCACACTACGATACCAATGCAATGCGTTATCGGTAAAAATCTCCGTAGCATACATTAATATTTTATTAGAGGGTATATTTCTCGAAGTGCTAAACTCATTCACTCTCTGTATAAACGTGCGCACGCACGCCTTGCCGTTGAATTTAATTTTTTGCAATTCGTTAACAAAAGAGCGCTCACAAGTTGAGTTGATGATAGGTGCAGGTGTTGTAGATAAGCCGTCGAGTAACGAAGCGCACTGAGCACAGTTAGTCTGTTCGGATGCGGTATTTTGATTAGTGGGTGTTAGGTTTCCTTTAGGTGTTAGTTTATTAAATTTTGCATATAATGTTTTGAAAGTTTTAACAGACTCGTTGTATGAGTCTATATTTTCTTGTGAAATAGGTGTTAATCTATTCAAACGATGGTAAAGATGGTTCAGTAATGCCATTGTCCGTTTGGAACATCGGATATCAAATTTTGTCTCTAATGTAGATATACGAGTAGTTAGTTCTTTGATTGAACTACATACGCCCTCTAAATCAGACACAACCTCAATACCAGATTCCTGAATATCATCAGTTGGATAAAGGCTTATCAACTTGTTAATTTGTTTCCTCAATTCAAGTACGGTAGTGGCTGGTTCTTCTCCGCGTATTTGTACTTCGTACGATAACTCGTTTTTATTCAATAAAAAGAAGGAAATAGGGTGAGTTCCCATTTTAGACAAAACAATTACAGTAAGTTTACCGTAGCAGAAAAAAATAGCACTATAAAAATTAAGCAGAACAGATATGATAAGTATGATTGATGAAGACAATGTTTTATGCAATTAATGAAATGAATTTGTATGAATGAATTATAATTTTTGGCAACGGTATATAAAATTCTACTATTAATGAGTTTACTTGCTGTTTTTTACAGAATTAAGCAACTACGATTTGGTGTTTTAATAATGACTACCACCTGTGCGTAATGAACAATAAAAGCAATGAAATGAAATTAATTGAGAATAAAAATGATAAATAAGATATGGAGTGAATATGTACGTACCGGTTCGTAGTCACAACACCGCCTCGTTCACAATCTCTGCTATCGCACTGGACTAGCTGCTAATGAGTACCAAAAATAATCAAGGACGAATTCGGAAGGACAATAACCACGTTAGATGGGCGCCACTGTGGCAGTAGGGATTTTAGGTCCCTCCGGCCAGCAGGTAGGGTAGTGGGTTCAAGCAAAGCAAGGTAGTTTTAGTTCAAAATATTTATTGCCTTCCTCGTTCGTCCTAGTCTGAGTAAAAGGGTATATATGTTTCTGACACTGGCCTCAACAGTACGCAAGCCTTGTAAGGTCCTCCTCATCCGGTCCAGTAGAAGCGGGACACGTCCGTCCAATATAATAGATTATCCTGGAGATATCAGGAACGTGCTTCGGAAAATAATGTGATGGTAGTCTGGAACCTTGTACTGGAAAGTGGTTCTAGAAGCTTGTACTGGAAAGTGGTTCTGGAAGCCTGTACTGGAAACCTGGAACGAGGGCCTTCGGTCACTAGCAGCTCATGACCATGGCTAGCTGCTATCCGTTGAGAACCAGTGTTCGTTGCAATTTGAAAATTTAGCTATCAAAAGAATGCAGCCAGCCAGGCAAGGTATTTAATTAGATTTAAAACAGCTTACAGTGTAATTACTCATGAAAACTCACCCTAGTGGGTTATCCAGCACTATTAAAACTTTAGAAACAAATAGGACCGAAATAGGTAGATATTCTCGTAAGCCAGGAAGATATTAAAAACGTAAGTAGTGTGCCCAGCGATGGTGCGAGTGCGTATGACGATCGAAGTTCACAATCTACCTGTTTGGCAAGAACGCGAGTGTTTTAAATAGGGATCCGCGCCATGATGCGGCGGTTTGGAAACCATTTCGCGAGGGATAGATTATGCAGCTATAATTTAAGGTTCCGAATATAGTTATTATTTATAATTTAGTTTAGGTATTTTAAGTAGTTTATGTAGCTAGGTAGTTTATGTAATTTAGATAGTTAAAGTAGTTATATATGTTTTTAGTTTTATTATTAATAGGTAAAAATTAGGTTAGTAGTGTCAGTTTTAGTTATTGTTAGTATATATAGTATATATAATATTTAATATGTAACGATTTAGTTATTATTAGTGTATTAGCTTTAATTAATATGTAACGGTCCTAGGCGCAACGTTACAATACCTCAAACAAGCACTTGCACGATATCCACTCACAAAACTAATAGAATTAATCATCGTAAACCTTAGTTTTTAGCAAAATTATCAACAAATCGCTTTAACCTTAAATCATATTGAGACGGGTTATCTCTATATTGTCTTTGGATTTTAGAGATGGGGTATGTCACGCATTCAATTACGCAATTCAATTATTCATTCGGAATACTTGTAACTAATTGAATCTATAGAAATAAGTAGGCGAGGAGAAAAAAGGATTAGACAAATAAGTTGGACATCCACTGAACCAAAAAAGATAGACAATTGATATTCTATTAATTTTAACGGAATATTGGCACAGATAATCGTAATCGGCATCGCATCGGTAAAATCGATGTTTGTTACTCATTTTCGTTTGCACTTTTCTAAAATATTAAGTTTGATGCCGGTGCATTGTTTTATACATACTTAATATTATTGTTATTACAATGATTTGTATTTTGTACCTTAAAGAATAAAAATGTTTCTGCAATATGTTGTATTTATTTTTGAAACTTTGATGGATATATGTTCCCTTAGACATGTAAGAGTCCAAAAACCAAAAACTAAACAATGTGCTTGCGTGTCCGTTTGTCTGCAGTCGTATGCTAGGTCCAAAGTAATGATCCGATGTGGATGAAATTTTGTATTTCGATACAGAATATCCATGGGAGTAACCAATAAATAAATAAATATTCCTAAACTTATAATCACTGAGAATAATATAGAATTAATCACAAATTCAATTAAATTCAATTGAATCAATTAATTCTATTATTTGACAACACTATTTTATATCTATGGTCACCTTGGCGCCATGTTTGTTTATCAAATTAGACATTTAAAGAAAAACACACCTTAGGTGCGTGGTGGTCGGCATTTAGGTCACACGGACCTAATTACTGAGATGATGCCCGGTACCTGCTCAGGTGCTCCTTCCCCGACACCCTTGATCCCCTTACAGCTACCTACCTACTCGTACATAATCCCGTCCCTCGTTCTCTGTAACGGGAACTTTCCCCATTCAGAGTCGTGACATCACATGGATGGCTTCGTCGTCGGGCAGTTCACGTCAAATAAGTCGAATAAAGTAAGTAAAATATTGGCTAGACTCTGTCTTTTTATTCTAGAGCTGCTGTATTTTTTTTTATAAATTAATTATACATGATCAAATTTATTTATTTACTTCACAAATTGAAATCCATAGATTCCATCTAAATGTGGAATTCCAATAAATGATTTCTTACTAAGGCCTACGTCATTTGAAGACGCAGCAGTTAATAGATGAGTTACACATGTATTGGGCCCGATTCTGAAGATAAAATGTTAAAATTAGACAGCACTAAAATTGTTGTTATCCCTGTCACACGGTATTATGAAGATAAACGAAACTAATTTTAGTGCTGTCAAATTTTAATTGTGTGTCTTTAGAATCGAGCCCATTATGGCTCCATCTAACACATAAAGATCGTAAACTAAGCACTTAAATAATTTATAGGGAACTCGGTAAATTACAGTTCCAATAACTTCCAAGGTCGAAAACTACGACCAACCTGGGGTGGCACGTGACCATGACCAATGCCAATGGCAGTGGTGCCCATTCACCTTTGACCCTTTATTTCTAAGAGTCTGGTGTTGGCATTCGATTTTCTATTTCTAATCAAATATTTAACTGAACTATTTCAATCCTGAATTGAATGCAAATGCCCTTTTGTTGGTGTCCCCCGTATCTATCATCAATTCATCACCCATATGACCATCTCCCTTTAACTAGGTACTTCCAAAACAGCATCAAACGGATTTAAAAAAACAGTCGAAGATATACCCTTTTTGTATACCTCTACACTAATATAATAAAGAGGACAGTTTTTTTTTTAATTAAAAAAATCTCCGGAATCACTTGAGTAATCTAACGAAAATTTCCGTGGATTTGAAATAAATAAAAAAAAAATATTCGAAGAAATGTTCATTTTTATTGCAAAAGTTAATTTAGAAATAACGTAAAAAAGAAACCATATTCTTATACAGTATACACAATTAATGACATCACCTGCACATCCGTTATACTTTATGTAAAAACGGTAATAAGTATATACAAAATGTGAAAAGAAATACATCACTATTCTCAGTCGAACAATATTTTAAAAACGAAATGCGTTATTAATTCAAATCAAATCGATACCTTAAAGTAACAGTGAGATATGTAATTAATGTTGAACTTGATGTATCTCACTGTCTGTAAGCAAACGACACCGCGCAAGTCAACATTTGGATGCACTACAGAAGATAATGTATAATAATAAAGTATAGCACTAGATTCTAGACCCTTATAGACTATAAACTATAGTGCTTGGCCTGTCATGTCCGCCGCGAAGACGGGCACAGTGGATAGATAGCTGGTAGGATGACATCACTTGCGCGGTGTTTTTGGCTAGTCGACGATATGCAACTGTTATGTATTTAGTTTTTTTATATTTAAATTCCGAACATAGCGCCAACACCGTGAAGTGACAATGAGATAATTCAAATGAAGTTTGAGATATCTCACTGTCCCTAAAGTATCGAAACGAGGAACAAACTGAATGTAAACAAATTCGCAAGAGCAGCAGCCTGTAAACTTCTGCTCCTGAAAGATATGCAAAAGTAGGCTAGACAAAAAATTACCACATCATAAAATTAATAAAATAATTTAAATAAACATTATTAGAACGCAAGAAAATTAACCCAAAATGTCGGACGATTTACAGTACAATATAATAGGATTTATTTAGAGATTTTAGGAGATCGTTGCGTTTTCAAAATATACTTATCTGACTTGACAATATGTTGTACATATAGGTACTTACTTCAAACCTTCACAGGTTTACATAATTATATTGCTTCAAAGAATATAATTACGATTATGATGAGATATTGGTAAAACAAAGATTTTCAATAAATCGCTTTATCTTTTAAGCCATTATCGAGTCTCATAGGCTTGGGTAAATTCAACCACAGAGCGCATTCAAACGTCAAAAGTAATAATGTCACACAATAAGATATACACAAATTAGAAAGCATGTCGAAATTTCTTTAAAAACATACGTAATACATAGCGTCTTAAACGCGAATAATGTATGTTTTTTTGGGTCTTCAGAGTGATTTATAAGGTCAGGGCAAGTCTAGGGCACGAAATAATAAAATGTATATGTCGTTCTGTTGAAAAAATATATCTGTGAGGTATAGTACTCATTACTTTCTTCTGTAAAATACTTTATCTACTAACTACCTACCTATGCTGTCATACTTTAAAGTATGGAGAAGTGAAAAAAAAACAAACAAAGTCTTATTATCTAATAACTTTGTACAAACAAAAAACATACAACATACAAACATACTAAGTAACGTGCTTTGGAGCTTTTATTAAAATATTTGAGCACGATTCTGAAGGCACACATTTAAAATTTGACAGCGCTAAAATTGGTTTCGTCTTTATCTTCATAATACTGTATGCCGTGTGGTTTCCGGTAGAGTAGAATAGGACCACTCCAACACTTCCCGTGGATGTCGTACAAGGCGACTAAGGGAATACATTATAAATCATCAACCAGGCCTCCCCAACCCGTCTGGCCAGCGAGGGGAGTGTAGGCCAAATCCTCCGTCTGTCTCCGGCAGATGAGAGAGGGTAGTGCTCCTGCAGTGGAGACAAAAATAACCTGATGATGACTGTGTGACAAGGATAGCAACAGTTTTAGTGCTGTCAAATTTTAACGTTGTGCCTTCAGAATCGAGCCCATTAACTGCTTAAGAAACTGTTTAATTTGAGATACAATTGCGGTGTGAACCGAAGGTAGCTACATAAACGAATTTAAACAAACTTCGCTTCGTTCCCGGTGAGGTTTTTTAATTCCCTTTTCAGTTTCTCTTACCTCCACAACTGTCAAATTAGTAGGTACTCAAAAAGGTTAAGTTTTCATGTTCGCCCACTAGTGGCGCGCTGGTGAGAATCTTGCCAGACGCAAAAAATAAAACTGACAGACGCACTAGTCGTGCTGTCAATAGACATCTTATAAAACGCTTCTATTAGTAATAAATATAATCTACTACCTTACAAAAATATACATTATTTTGTTTAATTTCAAAAAATTCGTAGGATAACATTTTTTTAGCATTCTATATTTAATTGAATTACGTCATACTATGCAAAACATTCTATAATTTATCCACTCACACATACACACTTGTACCAGAGAACACTAAATATTACTACGTAAAGAAGCGACACTCCCCTCCTGATCAACGCTTTCGGTTAGAAAGAGAAGCACTTATGTTGTTAACGTACAAAGTTGTCCCTCTTTCGACTGCGCTGGGTGCAGCAGCCAGCATTGCTAATATTTACACGTACACACGCACGTACGGACAGATTGATGCGCCTGTAATAGTTGTAGGTAATTACCAACGATCTCTATGTACTACTAGATGGAGCGTTCCAAACAATCGCTCTGTTCCACGCAAGTAGCCACAACTCTTTCACATTCACAATGAAACTTGTGCAGTTACTACGCAGAACATTTCATTATTACTAAATATTGACGCTACGGTTAAATAATGTCAATATTTAGAAAATAATTGAATGTTCTGAGAGATCGTTGGTAATTATCTGTTCGCTTGTATGGAGTGTCAAATGAAGTGTAAAATGAATAATTTTATTATTATGCGATCACTAACCTGCCCTCCCAGCAATAGGTCCATAGCGCCGAAAATACAGGTAACTGAGATTAGCCGCCATAGTTCTACTTACTCTTAGGTCTTACCTTTTCATTGGCGTATCACTTATTGTTATTGGTTGCTGTTAGATGGGTTCCATACAAAAACGCCATCATATTTAATATACATTTTACAGTCCAGCAAACACTCCCGCTAATCTACTAGACCTGACAACTTTGTTTTGCGGGATTGAAATCCCTAGCACAACAATATATTAGTACAAATCAGAACACAACTTCCAAACACTTAGCCAAATAATCAAACGCCTAACCTATTGAAAACATTCTTTGTTATGGTCAAATTGTTAGCATTTTTCATACCCAATCTAGACTTCACGGAGTTATCTATGGCGACAGGTACAGTCTTGGTGGTGACAGGCATAGACAGTCTCCTTTCTGGTTTATTGAAGACCGAAGTGAATTTCTGGTTAACTACAACTGGCACCTTCCTCGTCTCAATCTCTTTGTACTCCACACGATTCGAGAACTTAACTGACTTCGGCATTGCTAACTTGTCTTTAATACTTACAGGAGTCTCGTCGGCTCTCATTGTACAACCAGTTACCACCTTCTCTTTTACCACTACAGGATTTTCTTCAGACTTCATTGTGCATCCCATGATTCTCCTCACACTGTTCCTAGTAGTAGTTACTGTGACCATCTTCTTTAAGACAGGATCACTTTTTAATATCCCTTCGTATTTGAGAGCGTCCTTTTGCATAGGAATGACTTGGACGTCGTCTGCGACTGCTTTGGCTTTAGCACCGAGCCTTGCAAAGATCGTCTTGACTTCAGGCTTTACGTTTACAGTTTTAGACACTGAAACAGTTTTGGGATTGGTCTTCGTCACTGCAACTGATTTGAGGGCTTCCGAGTTGCCACCGAGTCTTGAAAAAACTGTATGCTTGTTCATTGGATCTGAAAATACATATATTTGTTATAAAATAATAATAAACAAATATTCGTCCCCTGGCTAGATGGAGCGACGATCTGCGTAAGGCGGCTGGCAGTAACTGGATGAGAAGAACCGAGGATCGGGTTCAGTGGCGCACCTTGGGAGAGGCCTATGTCCAACAGTGGACTCTTTCGGGCTGATGATGATGATGATGATGAAACAAATATTACATATATATACATACATTTGGCTAATCTAAAACTAGGATTGTATCCTGTGCGATGGTAATTAAACAAGAATAGGACCATTCACAAATATAACATCCAGACCAATTTGTACAAATTGTACGAAGTTTATATCTCATGTCTTCTTCGATCAAAACCACAAAACTATTGACCGCGTCTTCGACTTAGTGGCTCGAGCGACAGAGATCGTGTGTTTGACTCCCAGTGGGTATAGATAACTTTGTACAAGTTGATCTTGGTCTGAGTGAGTTGTCCTGTCCTAGTCTAATTTCCTAACAAGTCATAACCATGAAGGAAAATAATATTCGCACCTCATAAGTCGCCACAAAGTCACCACAAAGGTTAATAAAAAACTTGTAATAGCGTTAAAAGGTAAAAATGCAATAAAGACTGACTAAATTGAAAAACGTTAAAAAATCGCAGAACTATTAACGCATTACCTTCATTAACCTCTGTTTCTGTTGCAGTCCCAAAGCGGATGAGGCGAGTCCTCTTGATGTTCGCTTCTGTGTTAGCACTGTAGAGGGAAATGAAGAATAATTATATATGTCGTAGGCTCCTGGTTCCGCCGAAAGTGTGGGCTCCCAAATTGAGTTTAACACCGTTTCAAAGTTAACACATTTACTAGCTTCAATGACACTACATGAAATTATACTACATCAACAAGTAACGATTTTAGAAGGCAGACGATCCGTCAGCGTAACACGCCTGCACACCGCACGCCTTTCCATCGAAGCCTGTCCCGAGTATGCGCCTGCGCGAGTTATACCCGACGTTCCGTCAGCGCATGCTCGCTCGCACGATCGCCGAACAAAGCCGAACGGTGCGCCAAGCACACACTGTGCCTCCAAATCAGCTCCTCTTTTATTATTTCGCCGACATATATATATCCTATTTCAGTGATACATTTTTGGTGCTGTAATTAGTTGCCAAAGTGGGTGGATACTAAGACCCATAACACTGAAAATACAGCTAATTGAGATTAGCCGCCATAACTACTGTTTTACTTCCTAAGATCTTTTAATTGGTGTATCACTTATTGGATGCTATTACTGAGTCATCCGGCAGAAATACGTCCACTGCTGAACATAATGCTCCCCAATATAATGCCACTTTTGGTGGGCTATCCATTGGGGGATTTCTCATAATCACCACACTTGGCAGGCGGACTGGTGATCGCAGTAATGATCTTAATATACATAGGAAAACGCTGCTGCCGTCCCTGGTGAAATTCCTTAGTCGACAACCACGGGAAGATTGGAGGGTAGTCTTATTCTAAGCCGGGAACCACACGGCTTCAGGTACGTCGGATTCCATACAAAAAAGCTTGTCATCTTTTACCCAAGAAGTGTAAAATAAGGTACGATTTCTTCAGGTCAAATAGCTATGTAGCCATACTAGACTGTATTCTCACCTAGTGTCGACGAGTTTCCTCTTCTGCTGAGCGGACACTGGCGAGGTTTCCTGCATTGCGTTGCGCGTGTAGCGCTCCAGAATGCGGCTAGCCGCTGAAAAAAAAAGATATATTACAGAAAAGCATGACTGATGCCTTGCACCATTAAAAATTTAATAGTATTAGATGTAGACAGCAAGCATAATGCTGTTTTTAAGAATCTGATACATTATCTGATAAACCATAATACCTAGGACCTACGCTAGTGTATATTTCATTCCAGATTAATAGTCCTATGAAAACAAACGCATTTGCGTCTCGAAAACAAAATACACAATAGATGGTGTTCCTAAGTGGACTGCAAAGTTTACATGGTAATACAAACCTGTTTTTGCTGCTGGTGACCCTTTCATGTATATGTTACCGAGACGTAAATAGCGTTGGTTTTCATAGGACTATGAATCTGGAATGAAATATAGTCTGGTACACTCTGGTTATGGGAAGAGCGTGGCCCTATGACAAAGTCTTGTACCTGTCTTTGTCATGGAATAATGTAATTACACTGGCTTTCGTACCCAGGCAGACACACAATGCTCGTAAATTCTAGCACAACGTTATACTTACCAGAAGTAGTCATACAGTTATAGAACCTTGCAGAATAATCAGTCCCTATCATCATCATCAGGTTATTTTTGTCTCAACTGCAGGAGCACAACCCTCTCTCATCTGCCGGAGACAGACGGAGGATTTGGCCTACACTCCCCGCGCTGGCCAGACGGGTTGGGGAGACCTGATTGATGTTTTATAATGTATTCCCTTAGTCGCATTGTACGACATCCACGGGAAGAGTTGGAGTGGTCCTATTCTACTCTACCGGAAACCACACGGCAGTACGTATCAACTAAGCAAATACTAACGTGATGACGGCTGCGACACTGTGGCGCGGCCGGTGACCGCTGCGACGGGCACTTTAGATGTCACGGCATAGCTCAGCACCCTGTCGCGTGCTGTGCTCTCATGGACTTGCTTGGCATGTCTGAAAACAAATCCCACTAATATTATAAACGCATAAGTTTGGATGTTGTTACTCAATCACGCTTCAACCACTGGATGGATCGGGATGAAACTTGGCACACTTGAAACTTGGCATAGGTTAGGTCCTAGAATAGGACATAGGATAATTTTGATGGACTTTTCAAAAAAAAATAGGCCTTAACTCGGAGTAACATATAGGCTTTATTTCATCACAATCGGTTTACTCAGTCAAAAGTTATGGGCATTTTTAGTTTTCAAATATATTAGTAGGTAAGGTTAGTAAGCAATATAATAAAGAAGTATAATTTTAATGTTCCGTACTATTCAGATTGCGATGAGTTTGGATTACATCTGAAAGAGCGGGCGTGGAAGTGGGAGCGGGATCGGGAGCAGAGGTGGGCGGGGGCGGGGGCGGGAGCTGGATCGGGTACAGGGGTGGGCGGGGGTGGGGGCGGGAGCGGGATTGATAGTGGGAGTGGGATAGGGAGCGGAAATCGAAAGGGGAGCGGATCCTGTAGTCCATGCGAGTGTAGCCGCGGGCACAGCATGTTTATAATAAAGTATTTCACTACGAAAAACATTTATATTAACTTCTAAATGTTTACCGTAAAATTGCAATGACATCTCCCATCCTGGTGATGCCCATGTCTCTCAGGTACTCCTTGTTGAGATCCAGCAGCATGTCCATCTGGATCCTGTTCTCGGCAAAGGTCAAGGCATATGTGGCGGCCACATCAGAAGGAATTCCAGTTGCAGTGAAGAAACTCACCCACATGCCTGAAACACCATTTATCAGAGTAAGATGTAAGCCTCAACAAAGAATGTTCAAAATAATTTCAGTGAACATGGTAGAGTAATGTAGTTACACTAAACATGTTCCCTATTGTGTAACGTAACTGAAATATCTTGGATATTTTTTTTTATTTAACAATTTATTACACACACAAAAGAAATGATCAGACAAAACAAAAGTAAGGAAAAAAATAACGTGTACAAATGGTAATGCTTATTTCTATAAGAGACATCTGCCAACCTACCAGCGACAGAGAAAACTTCGTGAATGAATGAATGAATGCATAATGAATGAATAAATAAATAAATATGACTATGACTATGACATATGTGTACATACAAAACAATTAATACTAAATAAGTATATAAACAACACATACTTCTACGATACATAAACTTAGAATAAATATACATACCTACATATACTTACTCAAATAAAAACATAAATATGTATCAATAGATCATCATCAACATATCAGTCCTTAGATGTCCATTGACTGGGTGTGGTGTAGTTCATTGGGGAAGCCAATGAACTACACCACACCCAGTCAATGGATACTTGTACCTTATAATTGAGAAATACCTTATGGATGAGAATATATTCTTAAAGTTTTGAAGTGAGATCCACGCACAATGCACATATGCACACTTATTTATTTATAATACTCTTACAGCGCCACAATTTCAGCACTACAAACAAATTTCCTTCACAAATTAAGCAATACTTATATGCTGTTGCTGTGAAACACACATATAAGTACATCTATTACACATTGAAACAGTGCATTACTGGTGGTTGTGTGCCTTCTCCTTTGGTACAGGGGAATGCTTGAGAATAGCTCCCCTCCTGTGTAGCTATATGTTTTGTTCACACAAAAAAATAGGCTTCAACTCAATGTTGAGCTGAACCACAAGCTTTATTATAAGAGTATAGTTAGGAAACCTTAATAGCTTTTATTCTGGGTCTTTCACTTTACATTTGTTTAGTTACCCCTAAGTTTAAGAAATAATCTGAACAAAGTAAATAATTATGGTAACTTGGGCTCCTCGGTAGCCATCATTTCTCACCCAGCTTGTCCTCTGACAAAGGCCTCCTCCAGACTCTTCCACTTTTCCCGATTTCTGGTCATCCTGGACCATATCACTCCCACTCCTTTACTTATGTCATCATCCCATCTTTTCAAGGGTCTTCCCCTCTTTCTTTTGAATGATCTAGGGTACCATTCAGTTATAATCTTGTTCCATTTGTTTTTATGGTGTCACATTATATGTCCAGTCCAAGCCCACTTCAGCCTCTTTATGGTCTTTAAAACATCTCTAAATTTAGTTTCCCTTTTTATGTGTTCTAATCTGATTTTATCTTTTAGTCTTAGTCGCAGTATGCTTCTTTCCATGCTGTTCTGACATACCCTTAGTTATATCAAGTTCTTTTCTGTTAGTGGCCATGTTTGGCAGCCATATGCCAAGCATGGTAGAATACAGGTGTCAAATACTCTTCTTTTATTTTCCGTTGCGATGTACTTGTTCTTCAGTATTTCTTTTAGTGACCAGAACCTTTTCCATGTGTTATTTATTCTTCGTTCTATTTCCTTGTTGGTGTCCTCTTTTACTGATATTATTTGCCCCAAATATACATTAAAATACTAATTTTTATTTAGTTTAATTCAAGGTTGACTCTTCCCTCATAACATCAGGAGTGAAGTAAATCCATCATCATGTTTTGTCTTCGGATAATAAAACCTCAGTTTTCTATATATAGCTCTCTTTCCCACTGTCTTGTATGATTGTTGTTAAAACTTTTTGTATAATTATATTTTAATTAAAACTGCAAGTACTTCATAGTTTGTTTCGTTCAAGTTCAAATATGTAATTTTCAACAAGCTCTATGTATGGTAATTTTATGTTTTTGTGGACTAATAAATAATTTAATAATAAAGCAGCATTTACAGCAATATGGACACCTTAGACTATAATGAACTATTAGTGATTATATCATTTTGGGTGCTACATATGCCTAGTTTCAGCTCTATCTAAACAGATTTGTATGCGACCTCCAAATCATTCTAAGTAAATAAAACGTGTAGGCGTACAAATAAAATGGTGTTTACGATCGTATGACTTAATTATGAACAAAGCAGATTGTGCCAAATAAAAATGTTTGAAACATGTGAATAAACAACCCAAAGAATCAATGCAATTATTTCCCTAGCAATAAATTATGAAATCCCACCTGCCTACATACCTATGTGGTCGCTCAGTCATCGACACCACTTTGATGTTGTTATAGCACAGAAATAACTCACCAGTAAAATTAGAATCCATTTTGCTAGATCCAGCATTCATTTTAAATCACTGAATGAATTATTAGGTACTACCAGGTACCTATCTAAATATCAAGTTTCACTCCAGCCAGGCAGGAAGAAATCATCATCACATCCAAATTATCCACCAACACGCGCAAATAGGGAAGAACTAAATCCATAGACTATAAAAAATGTGTGTAATACAGACTGATTGACAGTGACAGCCTGCCTCATAGATAAAAGCAAAGAGTACCTAATACGTCAAGAGTAGGCACTGGTAGGTACTATGAATATAAAGAAAGAAGCAGGGTTTGGTATTGGCTTCCAAGGCCGTAAAACACATTTAAAAAAATTATCCACTCCTTTACACACTATCTGCGTTTTAAATTTAAAAATGCATGAGAATTTATTTTATAGTTTTATTTCTTGAATTAATGTTTTGTTATGATTTCATTGTAACAATTATATTTTCAATTTATAGATTTAATGAGTTTAATCATTTTAGTTTCTGTGTCATATTAATTAAATAATTTTAATTTACATAAAATCCTTCCTACGTTCCGTTTTACACCACAGTTTTATAATAATTATGTTGCTATCACATACTCTATCTAATTTGTGGTTGCTATTGTTAACATCATAATAATTATTTTCTCTACGATTTTTTTCGGTTAAGTGTTTTTGGGGCAATATCTGCTAATGGTATTAAATAAATTGCTCAATAACATTTCTCCCTACAAATCTTCACTCCTAGTTAGCCACCTGAAAGGTTTTCATACAGGTAATGTTATATTTTTAGAATCATAACCTCAAAAGCCGATAACATTATTCTTGAAATGCCCACAAGGAACAGCACGGATCATTCAGACTACGGTCATCCATTTCCTAACTTATTCGGGACACGGCCTAACCAATAGTGAAAACTGAATCGAAATAGTCCGTCATGAGGTCGAGAATAACAGGGACTGCAGCCTAACTAGTTGCACTGGAATCACCACTCGGGGGCCACACGTAGGACAGTGGGAGTAACTCCTACAGGCGTGATGTAACTTTGGCCCGGGATTTCACACACTGATTACCTCAGATGTGTGGGATTTGAGAGTAGTTGTGAATGTAAGTTTTGAAAAACATTGGTATTTGGCAAGGATCAAACTTGGACACTCGACATGGTAGGCAGCATCTACCCCTCTGCGCCACCAAGACAAGCAGCCGGGAAATTTTATTAGCTGTCTATTGATATTATAATTTAATTTTTTGTAACAACTTTGTAACTAAATATTATAAAGTATGTCCATTGTCTGCCTGCCAAGCATAGTAATTATGGAAAATCCCCCAATGGACAGCCCACCAAAAGTGGCATTCTGTTGAGGAGGTGTATGTTCATTCATGGATGTGTTTCGGCTGATGATGATGTCCTAAAAACCTGGTTGGCTAGGTATATTACCCATAATAAGAACATTTAAGTAAACCATAATCATAAAAAAGGAAAAACCTAACTGGTGCGATACAATGCCTTAGTTGAACAGCCCACCACAGGTTATACCTATTTCCACACTGAGGTCACATGAGCTCTTCCTCACACGTTGCTCCAAAGAAAATATTGATCGATTTTATTTACTGTATAAATGTCTTAACTGGTTTCCAGCATATAATTTAGCAAGAAACGTGAACAAAATGTCTTCTTCATCATTGGATAGCATACCTAAAGTGGACATAGACCCTTCAGGTGTGTTTAAGTACATACTGGTGAAAGTCTATGACAAGGAGAAGAACAATGAAGAACCTTCTGTCACCATAGTAAGAGGATACAAGAGATGTGATTACCATTCAGACATTTTTGATGAGGTACTTGAATTTTATTTTTTCACTAGCTAGAGAATTAATGTCTCACTCCAGTTTGATTTTTCAGCTGTTCCTTTGGTTTTTTTTTGTTTTCTAAACCATCCCATTATTGAGGTGAACAAGAGAAAAAAAACAAATCTGATGAACAATTAAAGAGTTTTTGCGAGACTAACGCACTACAATAGATTTTTATGTATTATATATTGTATACAAGAGATATAGATAAATAAGGTCTTGGTAATGATCTTTTTGAAAAGATTTTTTTTAACCATTTGAACTAGCTAGGCCATAATGTCACTGTCTAGTGATGGGCATCAGTGCCTATGATTCCAGGCCATTGTGAGCATTAATTTTATATTTATTGAGTTTAGTAATGACCTTTAGGGTTTCAAACGATTCCCCAACCCAAAAATGTTCTAGAAGTGATAAGACTGCCTAAATTGGAGCCAGAATCATCATCATCATCAGCCTAATTACGTCCACTGCTGGACATAGTCCTCACCAATAGAATACCACTTTTAGTAAGTTGTCCATTGGGGGATTTGCCATAATCACCACGCTTGGCAGGCGGATTGGTGATCGCAGTAATGATCTTAACATACATACACAGGAGAACGCTGCTGCCCGTCCTTGGTGCAATCCCGCAGTCGCTTTGACGACACCCACGGGAAAGATAGGGGTGGCCCTATCCTAAGCCGGGAACCACACGGCAATATGGGGCCAGAATGATCTAACCCTATACTAGGTTAAACTTTAACACTTGATATCTTGACTAAGTGTGGCTTGGATCATTTCTGCAACTGGGTCCAGTTGTACTATGTTAACTCTGCAAATTGCAACTGTATTTATTTTGTGTAATACAGTATATTATGTAACTTATATTTCAGGTGCAAGACAAGCTAAACCCATTAGACTGTGAGCCATTGGGTGGAGGAAGGATATCACATGAGCCAGACAACAAGAAAATTCACATCTACGGTTACTCGCAAGGCTACGGCAAGGCCGACCATGATGTTGCTGCAAGACTGGTCAAAGATGCATTTCCTGACTATGCGATCTCTGTCAGTGATGAGGGATATTAAAATCGTTAAATTTTATTTAGATCTGTATAATATTTATTTTTATTTCTAATTAAAAGATTTGATAATTTGCTATTGTCTTTAAATTATGCATGTTTTGCTTACTGCTGTAAGATAGCAAGTTTAAGTGAATAGCAGTCTCCTAAAAATAAGTACAGATTAAGCATATTCGTTTCTAACTGCATGTTATAAATACTGTTATTAATCTAACTTGCCAATCATGTGATATCTGGACTGAATAATTAGTGTGAATGCACAAATTAGATAGTCTGACATATTTATTTATGTTCAGAATGCCAAGGTACTAGGCCAGTGTTGCCAGATAAACATCATGAGAATACTGTTTTGGACCCCAAAATTACGGCGTTTACGATAAATATACAGTAACCTGTACACAAAAATACAGTGTGTTTTACAGTGCAATTAAAAGACTTCCATTAATAAATTTGTGTTTATATATAATCAAATCACCTAAGTAATTTCATACCGCATTACAAATCTTATAAAATGCATAGTATATTTAAATAACACATTATACAATAGAACTATGTTATCACATGCTGCACTATAATTAGGCCGATTAATAACTACCCAGTCATCGTAATGCATGGGGAATAACATTAGTTTTTCTGAGGGAATAACAGAAATCTCCTATGTTGGTTAGTCGCATTCATAATTTTCAAAACCATTCTTATGTAGCGTTCAGTTTTATCAGAATATCATGAATTTTTGGCTCAATAAAATTACAGTGTTCTCCATACACTGTAATTGTAGTAATACAGTGTACAGCAGATGACGTATAAATACAGTAAATCTACTGTAATTACAGTGCATCTGGCAACACTGTCTAGAGCTCAGAGTATTTATTAGCTACCTACTTAGTCTGAGATCAAGTCTTTCTGTTAGTCGCAGATATCCTTCTTGAAAGGATTACAAAGTTAGTGAAGTTATATACAAGCTACAAATGGTCGTTTCCAAGGCCGTAAAACCGAATGAAAAATATATTCATGGATAATTTCTAGGATCAAGTATTAAACATGATCCTAGGATAATTTTGTCCTACTCATGTGATTTTGTTTATGTGTCCTATTCCAATGCAAGCTGATGGCTCCCAAGCCACTGCCCTAGTATTTTTTTTAATGCAGGTCACTCAATCACAGCCTATAATCAATCAGTCAATGACTACGTTTGTGTCAAAGAGAATATAAAAGTTGTGTCTTCATCTCAGAAGAACGAAGTTATTATTCTTCTGAGGTCTTCATATTATCACAAACTATTTATTAATTCTGTTATTGTCCACGATTTGTTTTTTTGTTAATTTAGATAAAATGGCTAACTTTTCAACAGATGGTAAATTATGTATAGACCGTGAGCTGCAAGTTACACAGGTTTCGAAGGAATTAGACGATTTAGTATCCCGTTTCGATGTTACTGAAAGTTGTAAATGGATATCAGATAATAACTTTTTGAAGGTAAGTAATTTAATAACACCCTAATATATTTTCACAACTTATAGCTTGCATTGTACTAAATCTAAAACCTATTAGATAATTTAAGCTGGTATCGGTTAGGGTGTACAAAAGGGGCGCTGTTTTTTTTTAGTCTCAGTAATAGTTTTTACGCTCTTGACAAATTTTTACACCAAAAATGCGTTTTTTATAGTGCTCCCTTTTGTACTCTGACCCGCGTTGCATAGGTAGGTATATCTTTATAATTAAATGCGGAGTGAGACAGGCGTGCCGGAGTGACCAACAAGTCCCCAGAATTGAGACCCGCGCTGTGTCATTAACAGGAAACATAAAATGCAGTACTCACAAAGCTGTACAAGGTTCATAGAACCTGTTTTACTCCTATACAATGGAGTTAATAATATTTACTTTCACCACTACCATAAACTACATTTTCAGGTTTGCCTTCAGTTCCCTGATGATTTATTGGGTGTGAGTGCAAGAATTTATGAAGAAATAAAGAAAAGAGTTGATGTTGACTTGTACATTCTCGGAGACACATCATATGCTAAGTAAGTAAGTCACAACTGCATTTGTTTCGAGTAATAGATAAGTAAGCATCTTGATTATCAAGAAAAAATTGGGGTAGGTTGTGCACAGCTGCGTTTTTTTGATGTGAAACTTCATTGTTGCCGCTTCCCTCTTTTTTCCACCTAACTATCTTACTTTTCCCTCACGCTCTCCCTCTACATGCTACCCATACATTTTTCTGTATATAAATATGTTTTACACTAATATTCTTAAATAAATTTACTGTAGCAAATCCTAGTTATGGAATAAATAAGTGTATGTAGATGGACCCTCTGCCCATTTAGGGTTGCCAGATGTCCGAATAAAGCCAGACAGGGTCAGGCTTTTTGCATGTTTGTCCGGCCAAATTCTCCAGTGTCCGGTCCGTCCGGTTTTTGTTAGGTTTTTACATCTTGGGCCATCTCGCGGCTCGTGCACGAGTTAATCGAGTCGCCATCTCACGGCTCATGCACGAGTGAATCGAGTCGGATGGAGTTCTAAAATCGTTGGCTTTTAGAGTGTGCCTTGATATCGAAAAGTCTGGGTAAACTGCCTGCCCAGTCCGGCTTCGCCGTATTAAGACCTGGCAACCCTATGCCCATTTGCCACTTCATTCTATAAAATAGGTCTAAATCCTAGTTTGGAATCAGACAAGTGTATCTGTCCAATCCATGTCAAATGAAAAATTGAAGTACACGGAGGAGGCTTTTATCCAAACTTTTATTTAGGGGTCCATTTAATAGATAACCTAACACAAACATGATATTCTATACTAACAATTTAATAGGTACAACACTTACAAATACAAATAACTTCATTGGCTCAAGAACAGTAGGGTCCTTATACTAGATATATCTATGTAGATATATTATTACAAGCAGTAGCTCCCAAACTAGGATTCCCTGTTCTATGGGTCTTTCATTGAAAATGTGAACAAGTTTTGCAATCATGTTCAGTTTAACTCTATAGTAGTACAAAAACAACCCAAAATACAACACAACACAAGCAGGTAAATTGGTTCATATCCTAATACATACCAGCAGTATGTATTATCCAAAATTTTGTATTCCAACACAACTTAATTTATGTACACTTAAAACTTTAACACAATATATATTCACAGAAACATCCTTTGCACATTAACTTATTACTATTAGTCATTAAATAGATACTTGTTTCATACAATTTTATAATTTTGAAACATAATGAAAAGATGACTTGAAATGTAATAAACAAAATGGAAAATAAAAAAGCTTCATTATTATCTGTCCAATCACAAATATGAATTATAAACATTGTAGTTGCTGTGTGGACACAGTGGCAGCGATGCACGTGCAGGGCAATGCCATTGTGCACTATGGCCACACTTGCTTCTCCAAAACCAACATACCAGTGCACATTGTGCTGCCTAAGAAAGACCTTGATGTGGACTCTACTATGAATGTGTTACGAGACAACTTCAATTCTGATGATAATGTCAAGCTGTGCCTGTTTTATGATCCTGAGTTCGAGCATTGTAAAGGTATGCTTCTCACAATGTCTTTTTAATATTATTATCTGATTATAGACAAGCAGCCAATAAGCTGGTAAGTCTATTTTGTCTTATGACTTATAAAAAAATTATACAGTAACCTGACATAACATTGAAACTAATCACTTTTCACTTGGCACCATATAATCTTTTAATCAGGTGGTCCAGGTCTATGGCAAATACAAATTTAACTTAAACCACATACTTCAGACAAGTCTGTTGGTACTCTGATTTTTTTTAATATTGTCGATGCAATCACGTCTAGTTTGATTAGATTTTGTTTATCGACATCCCGGACTTCTGTGTTTAGATTTTAATGCCAGATATGGATCCAGTGGCATTGTCCTACCACAATTTCCACCTCAATCACTATTATTATCGCCATAATATCCTATCACCACTGTTGGATATAATTATTACTTTTTTTGTTTCAGACGAATTGACAAACAACTGGTTCATACAGTACCCTTACAGTTATGTCGCGTATGTGCAAATAGATGAGCAACCAATTACTCAAAACAGGTTTCTGGGGAGGGTGGTGAGGAATGGGACAGGAGAGGTGGTCCCGATGGAAACTCTTAAGGAGTGCATTTGTATCCACATCGGATCCAGGGGACAGACATTGTTTAATTATACCATATCAGTTGCAGGTACTGCAGTGGCAAAAAGAAATCTGACTAACACATTTTTTATAATCGACACACACCAATTCAACAAAGGAATTCTGTATTCACATAGGCTACTTTCACCTCAAAAAGTTGCCCATGCTATCATATCAGTTAAAAAAGAGCAGGAAGTTATTATGATAACTTTATACGGATTTAGATTCTTCATTGCTTAATAAGGGTAGTCTTATTAAGTTTGCAAAATGATTCTGTCAACATATTCTAAAATATGCAACTGATATCTGGCTCCCTCCCTCCTACACCACCTCACTTCCAATGCGCCTGCCTCATCTCTTCCTTACTCTTTCATCCATCCCTCCACATTATCGCCCTACTTCTAGACTTATACGACTGCAGATAATGTTTTTATTGTTGGTACAAAATAGTCTGCCCAAACGGCGAATACCACCTATCCAATACTTGAAGAGTTTTTGTAGTCTGTTCAGTAGTTACAGAGATTAGTTTAAATCAACACACATCCATACAAACTTTACTAAAACCATCATAGAATAGTTAATGAAATCTTGTTGTTTCTTTATTAATTCCTAATCTCTGTTAAACATGTTGCTCACCATAAAAATCTTTACACCTTATATTTTCACAGCTTTAGAATGGTACCTCCTAGAGCCCGATATGAGCAAAGTGGAGCGCATGGAGGAGACAGTCTGGTTCAAACGTCGCCGGTTCCTCGTAGAGAAATGCCGGGACGCAGGCGTGGTGGGAATCCTGGTGTGCAAGCTTGCTGGAGACCAGACCCGGGACATAATTAGCCGGATGAAGCAGCTATGCCGAGTCAACGGGAAAAAGAGCTACATAGTTTCCGTTGGGAAACCCAATGTTGCCAAGCTTGCAAATTTTCCTGAGGTAAACACTTTATTGTAGAGCCCTAGCTACGATGTTGGTAGCCTAATGGAAATGTGCTCATCTCACATCCAGCTTGTTTAGGTTTCAAATCCGAACCTGTATACATACCAATAAGTTTTTTAGAACCAAGTACGGATTATTATTGATACGGATACGGATTATGATTATGGGGCAGACGAGTTCTGGAGTGGAGACCGCGGATTGGCACGCACAGGGTGGGACGCCCCGCCGCCAGATGAACCGACGACCTGAAGAAGGTGGCCGGAAGCGGCTGGATGCGGAGGCCGGAGGATCGGGTGTGGTGGCGTTCATTGAGGAAGACCTATGTCCAACAGTGGACGTCTAAGGGCTGATATGATGAAGTACGGATTATTAAACCACAAACTACACTCTTTTCGGTGAAGGAAAGCACTGAGGTTTAAGGCGGTAGTAAAGTTCACTAACCCTCTTTGGCAAGCGCGTTAGCTGGTGGGCAATTGCCCCGTGAATAAATAATAGTATAAGTACAGAGAAGCCAGACTCCCTAAGAAAGTTTGTTCAATTTCTCAAGTACGCGATTCGCCTGGGACTCGCACATACAGGAATATACACATTAAATATTATGTTCTGTAATGCTATTCTCTAAAATACAAACTCACATGCGAGTCTCATTCAAGTGAATTTACTCACTGCGAGACCTAAACCACTGGCATTCTATAAACATTCTAGAGCACTGTCGACGTGAAGTGAGTTCTTTGTTTACTTCACTTCGATATTTCTCTGGAATGATTAAAAAATGCCAGCGGTTTAGGTTTCGCAGTGAGTAAATTCACTTGAGTGAGACTCGCACGTAAGTTTGTATTTTAGAGAATAGCACTACTGTTTGCATTAACAACATTCCCTTAAAAAAACATCAAATATATTATGATATTTACAATAAGTGCATAATCTGGATTATTATCAGTTAATTCTAACGGCAACACTAGATATATCATAGGCAAAAAAATTGAAATCACTGCTGGGTACCCATTTCAGTAAAACTTTTGTCTCCCTCTCTCAGATTGACATCTACGTAATGATTGCATGCCCAGAAAACGACTTGTACAGTACCCGAGACTTCTACAGACCGATTGTCTACCCTTTCGAGCTTGAAGTGGCTTTGAATTCTAACAGAGAGCCGTATCACACGCACCACGTGACCGACTACGACGAACTACTCCCAGGAAGGAGGCACCATTGTGATATAGACCGTGTGAAGCAGACAACAGATGTTAGTCTCATCACAGGAAGGATTAGGGAAACAAAGGTGGATCCCACAGAAGGAAACAGCATGGAACTAGTTGAAAAACAGAACTGGGCGTTGGAGAATATAGGGCAGAACCTACAAGACAGAAGTTGGCGAGGTCTAGAACAGAAGTTAGGCGAGACAGAGGTGAAAAAGGCAGAGGATGGGAGGCAAGGGATACCATTACAGTATAGTAACGAGCCGGAGTGAATTTAGAATATTTTATTTTATATTTACATTTTTTTGGGTTAATCTAATACAAAATTTTATATCCTACTACGTAAGACTGCAATTTTTACACAATTTAATAAATTATATCCAACAAAACCAATTCAATTCTATGCACCAGATGGTCTAAAACATGATGACAGAAATCATATGTCCACAAGTCACAATACAACAATAAGGATATTTTATGATAAGTTACTTTCTTATTAACTGAGAAGGTTATTGTTATAGTTCTGAAAGACAGTCTCAAAAGTTATCGACATAGTTCTGAAAGTTAGCAAGTTGAAAGTGGCACTCACATCTGTTGGAGAACTGTTAACCATTGATGAGTTCTCAAGTGCAGAACACGAGTAAGGCGTAGTTCACGCGTAGTGTTCAGTTTAGTAGCTTTGTCCAGCATGGACAAGTATAGGCTGATGATGATTATACATATCGTATACTGGAAGAATGTCAAATGTAATTTTTCACATTCTTACAGTTTTGCTTTGAAATAATGCCAAATGAAATGGAAAATCTTATTATATAAAATTTTATTTTCAGGTCTTTGGTGATATAGTTAAGAATTTTTTTTTAAAATAAGGCTACATAATGAGCCGTTGGTCAATAGTATACCAATAGATATTTTAGTTTTGTGCGTATGTAGAATCTAAATCGGCTGAATGTATTTTAAGAGTGATGTAGTGAACTGATATGTTTATGATAGTTTTATAATGGCAGCTGGTCTCGTATATTTGTATTTGTTTATTTTACCATAAATTAAATATAATTTGTTGTTAAAATTGCATCACACTTTACTATAGTTTGTGGGCTTTAGTCAACAATTAAATTTGCTTCCGAAAATAGCTGAAAATTATATCTGTACTATAATAGCACCGTAAAGCAGCTTAAGGTCGTCGCTTACCAAACACAGCAGCTATCGGTATCACTTCAAGTCTACCCTTGTGGGCTCGATATCAACGAGGTCACAGCTAGGCGTCAACGTAAGTTCATGAATTCAAACTAGATATTCGAGGTGAGCTGATGTGAGGTAATGCAGATCTGCGAGGCGTTAAGTAAGCGATTACTTCCAAGATATACGAACACAATTTTTAAACCTAATAGATTCACTGGGTCTGGTTGAGGGGGTTTTGTGGGGACTTGAGCCACTCCTTTCTCAGTAGCTGCTTCAGCTGCGAGAGCCGCAGCGATGGGTTCTCCGCCTTGAGCCGCGGCAGGGTAATCTCCTCAAACGCAGTGAATGCCGCCTTCAGTCGCTTTTCTGGGTGCCTGTCGATCTCAGATTTGTCGCTAGAAAAATATTTGTACATTTTTCAAACTTTGAACACTTGGGATTCCTTGAGACAATATTCATATGGTATGAAAGAAATGCGCCATGCAGAGAAGAAAAGTAAGTGGTGGGCTAACAACGCCAAGCCTTGCCACGTGAATGCTATAGCTCACGTGACATTTTACTTGAGTAAAACGACACAAACATGTTACATTCTCTAGTAATTTGTCAGGCACTGTGGTTTTATATATAGTTTCATGTTCAGCATTTCGGAAAATATCCAATGAAATTTTTCGAAATGCTTACGAAGTAGGTGATATCGGTAAACCGGAAACCAGTTCTGAGCTGTTTTTAAACATATCCTACTATTTTTAGAGGTTGGTTTGATAACATGATTTATCATTACCAAAAAATAACCAAACAAAGGGATACCTCTACTTTTAAACAAAATAGCGTACAGCTTCCTACAAACGCCACGCTGTAGTCGGTGCGGCGTATCTATAATGACTGTACATTGAAACTGTACAGTCAAGTGCAATAATTTGTGTATACACAATGTATTTTAAGTAAAACCCAAGTCTAGATTCTGAAGTGTGGAGATATTAGTGCTGTGTATAAAAATTATTATAATTGAGTGTACATGTACATATTAATAGTTACGAGTTGATAACAGATACATAACAGACATAAAAAAACTGTACCCAAGTATAGCCAAAGCCTCGTCCACAGACTGCGCCACCTCTCCTTCAATCTGTAGCCGGTTGAGATTCTCTTCCAGGGGAGGCTCCTCCACCACCACTCGGGCCGGCTGCAATATGATATATTAAAATAAAATCCAAACCAACAGGAACAAGCCAAAATACAGAGAGATGCTGAATAATAAGCATATTATGCTGAAACCCTTTACTCAAAATGTCTACATTTTATTACTGTAAACAGTGGTTTCAGTTTCTGAAAGGTTTTTTATTGTTGATGGTTATTCAAATGTTAATGCAACCACTTACCGCTGGTTTCTGTGGCTCAGGCTTGATGGTTTTCTCCTTCATCTGTGAGATCTGTGCGCGAGTGATCTTGGGCGGCGGTGGCGCCGCCTTCACAGGGGCCTTGATAGACTCCATCTCCTTCTCCAGCAGTGCTCGGGCTTCAGCCTTCTTCTGTAGTTGCTCTAAGCGCTTCTTTTCTTGTTCTTCCTAAACAGGAAACATTATTTAGTCATCATGTGAAATGATACCCTGACTGAATGATCTATTAATGCACAGTTCGAACAGCTGGCTCTACAAATTTAAATTTTGCATTGAGGTTATATGACTAGTTTCCTAAACCAGTAATTGTCCAAACGGCTTCCAGGAACTTGGTATGTGATAAGTTTGCACAGGTAATCTTGTGCATATGAATAGGAGCGGGGGAGGCACAAGCTCAACAGTGCAAATTCACTTTCACATATAATCAGTGCAACTTTGAAATTGCATGCAAGATGCTGTAGTTTTTTGTCCAAATACTGATGGGGCATAAAAAAGGATATTTTTGTAATTTCACCCATAAGGCTGAATTCCTTATCTTTATTTATGTGATGACCTCTAATAGAATTCTGTCAACTTTGAGTCGACACAAAAATATTGGTTGGTCTTCTTGAGCACCAAATCTAAAAGTGGGTAACACAACAAAATAACAAAAACCAATATGTTAGTAAAAAGTACTTACATTATTATAATTTGATATCGTTAATTGTTCTGTGGGTTCTTATAGTACAAATAAAAAATTATACTATAATAGCTTGGTACTTACCTTCTTCTGCTGTTTCTTCTTGAGTTTGTCATCATTATCATCCCACTGCGCATCGTCTATCATCTTCTTCACTTTCTGCTCCTTTTCATCCTTGGCATCTTCCTTGCGCTGTCGTGCCGCGACGGCCTTGCTGTTCTCACCAGCAAATTTCTTAGGCATCTTGCACTTGTCTTGCGCCTACCTGCAGAAACAGAGATAAAAGACTCATAACAACTCGACTCAAACTGCTTTCTAGAATCTTGAAATTTTGCACAGAGAGAGCAGACGTAGGAGTGCAAAAGCGGCATTGTGAAAAAGAATTTGGTGCATTTTGGCTCTGGTGGACTTCAAACACCTTGCATGATCGTGACTTTGCTCCTCTCAACCCATAACTGTATTAGTGAATCTAAGTCTTTCATAGGGCTCCTTCCCTACACTCCCAACGCACCTTTTGGCTGTGCTTTTGGTTCGGATAGTCTTTTTTTAACGCAAACTCATTTAATTATATTATTAAATTGTTAGAAAGATATGAAAATGTCGTTTCTTGAGAGCTTTACAAAATACAGGACTTACTCAGTAGCGGAAATGGAGAGCTGGTGGAAAATGGAAATACACAGTATTTTTTTATGAATTAATGAAAATAATAGACCAAAGTCGGAAAAAGGTGAAAAAACAATGATGAATTCTCACAGTGACATCTGCTGCCACTGATGTTCGTCGTCGAAACTCGGATACACGTATTTGAACTGATACTGATTTCAACGACATGATTGAAAGAGACAGTGCAATACGAGTTGACTACATTTTCTGTCGTTTGATTCTGCTATTCAGTAGAAAAAAACGCGCTACCTTCAACAAGTAAAAAAAAGTCAAAAAATTCGCGACGTGTGTTGTTTGTTTTTTCTCAATTTCGTTTTTATTCTATTTTATTAAATTTACCTATCACTTTGCTATCACATAAAATGGCTCTTGTTGCGTATGATAACAGTGATTCTAGTGAATTTGAAGACGAAGGCGATGAAAATGTAGCAGTTGTTACACTGAACAAGAAAGTGGAAGGTAATTTGGGATCTTAAATATTTCTCTTTAAACAATATTTCATGACTTAAATCCTTTGTTGTATTGACTGTCCATCTTTTTGGAAGTACAAGGATTGTATTGACTGCCAAAATAAAATGAGCATGGAGGCTTCTTTTCCATCCAATTATTCAGTTTCATTAATTTCAGAACCCTCATCTTCGGAGGCAATCCAAAATGATGAGGAGGAATCAACCAGCAGTCTGAACCTATTTAACTTTCTGCCGCAGCCTACAAACAAGAAGCCTGCAGTCGTTGAAGAAGATGACGAATTCCTGCACAAAAAAGAGAGCAACACGAACACAATGAAGCCTAAAGCAAAAATTACTGTCCCTTCACTTAGTGATGTAAGAACTCTTAATTTTGTATTTGACACAACTGAATCACTTATTGCAAAAAATGGACACATTTAACATTATTATTCTATTACCTGCTTCGGATTATGAATGTCCAAAAATAGGTTTTAAAAAACCTAGTGGATAACCCTTATATAGACAACTGGTTGTCAGCAAAAGAAGTAATTCAACCATGTGGCATTGCTAACCTTTTCTAGTGGAAACCCAAATTTATTAAGGCTCTTGGACATCCTGAACAAATTAGCATGCCAACAATGAAATTGGTTTAATAGTTCTGGAGATTATCTTAATCAAGCTTTCCTTTTTATTTGCATAGGAACACCTGCCAAAGAATTGCCTAGTTGTTTTTTTTAAAAAGCATGTACACCTAACTATGCTTATATATTCCTCATGTGCTAACCATATTATCAACTTGTTGACATCCACTGAAGGGCACAAGCGAACTTGAGTTAATATGCAAATTTCAGATGAAAGATTGTACAACAGATACTTTAATCCTACAAATACATAATTTTTTTTGATAATATTTCAGTTCAAAGATGTGGAAAACAGACCTACAGCCAAACCTAAAACAAGCAATGGAGTAAGTGTAACACCTATTTTTACTATTTTATTGGCCTTTGTGGCACTGAATTCGTGATAGAAACATTAGATATTGGATACTAATTAATTTTTTATTTCAGAAAAAATCTGGCTTATTGAGTATGCTGCCTCAACCTAAAAATGCTGTAACAATATCCACAAAGTCACTTATTCCTCATGTGCTCACACGAAAACCAACAGCAACTGCAAAGAAAAAGGAACCCTTGCCTTCACCACTAAAAAAAGCCAAATCAGAATCAACAGCTTTAGTAAACAGTTACTCTGATGAAAGTGACAATGATGATGAAGTGCAGAATGACTTCTTTTCAATACACAAACCTGTTGAATTACCGATTGAAGATGTACCCCTAGAACTAGAAAAACCAACAGAGCAAATTAAAACAAATCAGAAGAAACCAGTTGATATTCAGTCATATTTTAAACAAGACGAGGTGGAATTGCAGGCAGTAAATGAGGAATCTACTAATGAAAGTGCAGCAGACTACTATAGCAATGATGCAACAAGTTCTAGTTACAATGGATATGCAGCACCACAGAGCTTGAACAATGATGCTGTGCTAGATGAGGAGGCTGTAAGTATTATATATGTATTATATATAATGGCGTTTGTGGCGAGACGAAGCGCAAGGCGATACCTTATACACAGTCATCAGCTGAAACATGTCCACTGCTGCACTGCCTTCCCAGTAGAATGATACTTGATGGACTGTCCATTGGGGGATTTGCCATAATCACCACGTTATGTGGATTGGTGATCGCAGTAATGATCTTTTTCAGAACACTGGTGCCCATCTCTGGTGCAATCCCTTAGTCACTTTGACAACATCAATGGGAAGATTGGGGTAGCCCTATTCCAAGCCGGGAACCACATGGCATACACATTTACTCATCTAAACTATACAAATCACTAAAAAAACCAAAACTTACATGGGAGCATCGTAACTGGTGAAGTGAGTCGCAGCGCTAAATGGTGGGCGGGTGCACTGTTTATGTAAAACATTTGTTTACACATTTGTGTTTTAGGTGAATCATTAGTTTTACCTTATGCATGCTATGCATGAATTTAATTCCGTCTTGTTCCAGATCCTCAAGTTATGCGGCACCCGCGGCAAGCGGAAGCGAGAAGACATTCAGATAGTGGACGTGAACCAGCAGGATGTGTTAGCGGATGCTCGTGAATGGCTTCTCAAGGGGCTTATGGACGACACCAGCAAACGCGTCTCCTCCAGCAAGAAGCGCGGAGACGAGCCCACCAGCCAGCAGCGGAGGAAACACCAGATTACATATCTTGCGCATCAGGTACGATTTTTAAAGATATAGTCTAGAATATCAGGCTAGATGTAGAAACAAGACTCAGTGGTGGTATGTCCAACATTGGGTCGCCTGACTGCATATAGGAACTAAATGTTCGGGAATAACCGTACCCATTAGAACCTTAAGGTTTTTGGGAAGAAGTCACCAACTGCTACGGTTATTTCCGAGCAATTAGTTGTTTTTTGCGGAAAACGGATGATGGGATGTTGAGAGTAACTTTTGTGACAGTGTTGGTAACTTTTGCTAAACAAATTGGGAATGAAAAATAAATATTCAATGGGAAACTTGTTAAGACATTTTTATATGACAATTTAAATGTGACAATTCTTGGTTATTTTTATACCTTATTTTTATTTTGCTTTCATTCAGGTTATATCCCAGTTTTTTAACATTTTTATGGGTGCCAATAACTGGTGTCCTTAATAAACACCTGTTTTAAAAGATTGATTTAAAAATAAACCATTTATTTTTAGGCAAAAGCGAATGAAGTGGAGCTGCAGAACCAATGGGCAAACAACAGGATGTCAAAGAGGCAGACTCAGTCAAAATATGGATTTTAACTGTACATACATTATTACAATTATCTTAGAGTTACTGGTATTAAAAAAGTTGTAAATATGTAATTAAAAAATCAATTTCAATTATTTTTACAATTCCGTTTTTTTATATTAGCCACTACTAGTTTTTCGCGCGTTCCGTCGCGTCGTAACTTCGGATAAAGATCAGTTGTCAAGTTTACTCACACTTAAAATCAAAAGTCGTCATTCAATATTTCTCATTTACAAATGACTATTTATTAAACTAAATATTAAAATAATAATAATATTATAATCTCCTGGCTTTTCTTGGACGTGGCGGGTTCCATGACACCCTTGTGTTGTCTGTCACAGATACAATGTCCAAGCCTCCCATTTGTAAACCCTTGACTGCTGACTGAAAACAAAGAAAAAGGATGGAATGATGATTTTTTATTTAATTTTGTGGCCTCGGCTAGTAGCTTTGTCCATTATACTCGAGCGAGATCATGGGTTCAATTCCCACTAGGGACAGACCACTTTGTACAAGTTGGTCCTGGTCTGGATGTTATATTTGTGAATTGTCCTATCCTTGTTTAAATAGCACAGGAGAAATCCTAGTCAGGGATTAGACAAGTGTACGAGTATGTATATTGTAATATGTATTTATTAAAAATATATATTTTAACACTATGCAAAATTAAATAGAACATGTAAGCGATTTGCTATAAATAACAAGGTGTTGCCATAGCCCAACTAGCAAGGACCGAGGTTTGTGCCTGGGTTGTCTACTAAACTACGCGGAACTCAACTTGATTAGTACTAGACTGAGAGTGATGGAATATTATGGTCTAAATTTAAATACAGTAGAAATCAAGGATGGTTTGATTTCAACTGATTTATATTGGAGTAGTAGCGCTGTATTGATGAATAATCTTACCAGTCTCCCTGGCCCCAATCCTCGCATTCTCACTCTTACAGTTTTGATTCCTCTGTCAATAGCTTTCTGTAAGAAAAATATATGACATTAAGGAAAATAACAGCACTCAAGCCTTCTTTGTTTAAGCCAATCCTTACACTGGCGCAATGGTGGTGCAGAGGCGGCCTGCGCGGGCCTGACAGCGTATGTGGGACATAAATCGATTTTAAAATAAAGTTAAAATTATACAAAATGAGTTGTTGTGGAAAAAGTTTTATTGTAGTCGCCATACAAAAAGTTGTTTAGTATCTATTACAGAATGCTCCTGTAACTGATCACTATATATAGGTGATTTTACACTGTACATTGTTACAACTAGCAGCCACTGCCACTACCCCGAGTGAGGTGGCTTTAGGGTTAAGTTGTACTAGTCAGCAGGCATTCACATATGGCAATTAAATGACAGGCATACATGCCACAATTATACACTTATTATTTGATATACTTATTTATACCGTAGCTATGCTAATAGCAGTCGTCTGAGCAGCAATATTAGTTCCTTTCTTTGTGTTCTTAAATCCCTCAATCCCGCATGACTTAATGAGCTTAACCGATCCAGCTGAGTCAGTCACTGTGAATATAGTGTTGTTGTTGCTTACTCGTACATTGCATATTGGCAGATTCTTGTAAGGGACACCATTGAAGAGGAGACTGTCAGAGTCTTCTGTTGGGAAAAGGTTTTGTTTCCTGAAAAACAGATATGTACTTAGTTACTAGGTTAAAGTACCTTTTAAGTATTTGGTTAAACAGATCTTTTATGAAGTATTGAGTTTCATGAAACCAGCACCAACTTAACTCTGAGATCTATCAATACCTGAAATTACCAACTGTTAAAGAAGTTAGGGATTCGAATAAAAGCTACAAGGAGAGATTTGCAGCTTATCCAAACCAGCTGTTTGCAGGCTCAAGCACAAGCCCCGTAAACCATAAGAGTGACAACCCATGAGGGGAGCTGTATTACTGAATGCAGTACCTACATATCTACTTCCTTACCACCCACCTAATAAAAGTCGCAAAACTGTAAGGGAAAAAAAACAACTAAACTACAGATATTACCATAGATCGTAAGGGATCATGAAATTATATCTCATTTCAGATGTGTGTTCTTATGGAGTTTAATTTTTAATGCTATGAACCCAATTGAAGATGAACAAGAGCCCAAAACTGCTCTGAACTAGAAAGCTGAACACAGTTGCTCACCGATCGACTTAACATAATTGCCTTTGGTCGTTAATTATACATATAAAGGGAACTCCGATACTTGCAGTTTCAGCATACTGTCCAGATCCATGACCTTTTCGCCCTGGACGCCTTCATCATCAGTTGGGATTCTTTTGTGGTCGAACTTCTCCTTAGCGACAGGCCCGGAAGTTTGAAACATCCGCGTCACACTGTTTATAGGAACTCGAAAACTATATCTAATTACATTTAGCATGATTAAAGGGTTACTTTATTTGATTATCTCTAATATTATTTCGTATTTCTGGAAGTAAAAAAAAAACATAACCTACAAATACGTATGACAGCGACAATGACAGCTCGTTGCGAAGCGTTTTGATATTGCTTGTTGTTGATCAATTCAACAGTGCAAGAACAAAACGCAAAAAATATACTTTCAATTTCGTTGGATCAGGTTGCTTGCTGAATAGCGCAAGATTCGTTATTGATATTCCACTGCTGGACATAGGATATCCCTAATCACTCCACCACACTACCGCATCCAGCCGCTTCCGTTGCGGCTACCTATACCAAGTTAGTCCTATATCAAATATACTGACCAAAAATTAACCTACCTACTCTCTTGGGACTGACTCTTTGCAAGGTTTAGAGATTTTTTAAGCTGTAAGGAATAAAATAAAACAACAAAACCCATCCATAATTTAATAAATAATAACTTACACTAAATACTTTTTGCTTAATCCTACAATTTAATTCTTACTAAACATGTTCCTGACATACAAAACGCTCTGAGAGAACCCTCTGAGCGATGACGGCACACCAATAGCCATGAGATGCAGATGCCCTGCCTCAGCTAGAAGACCAGCCTTGACAAGCTCATTGGTGGCCCAATTTACAGTATACTCGCTGGTGACAGGTTCGGTGGAGGAATTATTGATGACGTAGTTGATGATTGAAGGGTATATTGGGGTTTGTATCAGTTTTATAAGCATCCCACTGTCGAGGAGTTCTTTGATCAGGTCGTCTTCGATTTCTTGCTTCTGTATTGACTCCTGAAATTAATTAGATGTATATTAATTATTATTGTTATATTACTATTTTATTTTTATGAAAAACGAACAAGGCCGAATTTGCGAATCTGAACAATTTTAACTCATAAACAGGATAATGAGGCAAGTACAATGTACTCAGCAAATGTACCGAGATTGATGAAATATATCTTTTAAGACAAACAAGGCATGCTGTCGTTGCCTATAGTTAAGGTGTCATCTATATATAAACATTTGTGAGTTTCCCTTAAGCAGCAATTAATGTACACTCTGTTGGTGACCTAATACATAAAATAAATACTATTTACTATTATATATAACTTATAATAATAATAATAATAAATCGTTTATTATCAGGCAGCTTGGCCCATAGATAAATACCTTAACCTAGGAATACATACATTATTATAACCTTAATTAACATAGTTCATCACACTATTTTTGAGATTTTAGTCGTTTATCCCTGAAATGTCTAAACACTACTCCCTCGGGCCAGAAGTTATAAATATAACTAAGAAGGAAAGATAAGTTTTGTTGGTGACATGCTAAGTTAAGAGTAGTGGAATATTAAATTACGTAGAAGGGATGATAACGAACCTTATGCTGTAACAGTAACTTCAGTATATCTTCCTTGGAATGTTCACATTTGCTCATCAAAACGATCCAAATGGCATTGAAAACGGTATTGCCTGTTGCACTATCTGCCAGCCATTTCACCTCCTGGGGAATAAAACAATGAAATGAAATAATTTATTCGTTTCATGTTGGTACATTTTATAGTCTTAAGTTTAGGTGAGCCTGGAACATGACACCTCTCTGGGCATTGCAATATGTAGGTACGTATATTTATTATTATTATTTTGATTAATCAAAATACAACATCAAATTACATTTATTGTCAAATTACAAAATTCGAAACATAAAATCATCATCATCAGGTTATTTTTGTCTCCACTGCAGGAGCACAACCCTCTCTCATCTGCCGGAGACAGACGGAGGATTTGGCATACACTCCCCGCGCTGGCCAGACGGGTTGGGGCCTGATGGATGTTTTATAATGTATTCCCTTAGTCGCCTTGTACGACGTCCACAAGAAGAGTTGGAGTGGTCCTATTTTACTCTACCGGAAACCACACGGCACAGCATAAAATCAATCCATAATAAATAGATAAGTATAATATTAAAATATAAAACCAACAATGCATTTATAATACCAATGTCAGAAAGGAACGTTATACAGTAGTCAGAAAACAAAGTACAAAGTACGAAGGGAACCTATTTTCGATCAGAATAAACGGATAAATAATAAATAAATTGTAAAAAGGTGTAGATTTAGTTATATGTCATAAATTATATCATTTATGACATAATAGCTCTTTTCAATTAAAACGCCTGCGACGGCTTCGTCCGCGTGGACTACTTGACATCACAAATGATTATGTATTTCCCGTAGGAATGGGATGTTTTTTCGGGATAAAACTATCATAATGTCCCATTCCAGGACCTAACCTATATGATTCCTGGAATAGGAATCAGGATAAAACATCTCTTTACTACGGGAAACCAAATTAATCGTTTAAAGCAGTGTGTAAGTAAATATCGAAAAGATAAAGCTAATGTAACTTAAAAAATAGCCCTTTTAACACCTCTTCAGTAAGCACCGGCCGTCGTAGCAACAACTTGATGAGCACGAGGCCCTCCTTCTGGTCGCTGGTGTCAGCGAGGACTGAGTGCAGATACTCGCAGTGCAAGCTCCTCCTATCACTGCAACACATAATAAAATACAATAAACCACTTACACTCCTCAAAAAATTACCCACCGCGGTTGATAAAGCGGTATGGCCGCCACTGTACACTAGCTTCATCCTTCTGCGTCACTTTATTATAATGTCCTATATTGTATATATTTTGTACTTTTATTTCACATTAAAAGTAATAAAATAAGATAGGGTAATAATAATAGAATATTTACAGATAAACAAAATATTTACAAATAAAATATCTGTCCCAGGTCCTGCGTGGTCCGAAGGGAGCCTAATACCATAGAATACTTAATAATACTGCGTACTAATACACTAGATGCATTGCCCCGCTGTATAGCGAGGCTGAGCCGTTGTGCCAGGTAGAGGCTGGCCTTCCGGTCACGCGAGCCCTCGACGAGGCGCTGCGACAGCTCCCGAAAGAGTGCCTGAGCGCCTGGTCCCCACGGCCCCAAGGTTTCCACCCCAAACGGCGCAAAAATGTAGTCTCCGTATATTATATTGTTCTATATTGGTGCACACTAAGGCCTTTTGCACATTATGAGACACCAGACAAGAAAAAAAACTATGCGCGTGTCTGATCCGACATAAGAAAAAATTTCTTGTAATATGTATGGTCTCATATAACAACCAATGCGACTGGATTTCTTATTAGATATTTCTCATAAGACACAAGAAATTTTCTTATAATGTGCAAAAGGCCTGACGAATAGTGTTCTGTTGGGTACTAAATACCTAATTTGTGAAATAACCGTTATCGGCTCTAGTTTCTGGGAATAGAAATAGAAATCATTTATTGCATGAACCACAGGCACAAACTTTCCAGGCATATACAAAGTTATCGAATCTAAAAATTGTATTATTATTGTTAACATCAACAAAAGTAAAGTAATATAAATGAGTAACACAGAATAGGTCGCCGATTAGATATACATACATACTTAATCGCGCCTTGGTCCCAGAGGGGTAGGCAGAGACTTTGTGCGATCCTGACACACCTCACTAGCCTCACTCACATTCATCAACCTTTTCATGCACCTCCTTTTATTCTTCTCACTGCGGACCCCAGCCTTTTTGAGGACGTTACTAATTTGATCCTTGAACGTCCTCCCAGGACGACCTCTAGCTGTAGTTCCATCCACATTCGCACTGTATATTACTTTTGTCACTCTTCTTCCGATTAGATATGATTAGTATTTATATAAAATCAAGGAAAAAATACTTATAGCTATTCATTTCGTTTCACACAAAGAACGGTAAATGTCATTAAGTCAACAAAATAAAAATGATTCAAAAATGTAATTGTTATTATTTATAGTTCATGTACTTCTTAACACTATAGAAATATTTTTCAGCGAGCCACAACTTGACTAATTTTTAAAATTTAATTTAACTACACAACTTACTAGAAGTCTAAGAACTACCCCGTTGGTGTCTCATATGGCGGCGTTCATTGGTGGAGGCCTATGTCGAGCAGTGGAGGTCGACAGACAGCTATGACGGTCCCACTCACCCTTCCCTGTGGGGCGGCCAGCACACCAGGATGTCCACCAGAGCCTTCTTCCGGTGCCACGAGTCGCCCAGCGCGCTCAGCTTACTGAACGCCTCGCGCCTCCCCTCTTCACTTAACAACTTTTCCTCTGTAACAAGCGCGTGACTAGCTATCAAAATAAGGTAGGGTTGTGATAACTATATATAGCTATTGGGCCTAATTCTGAAGCCACACATTTAAAATTTGACAGCTCTAAAATTGGTTTCATCTTTATCTTCATAAGTATTATGAACTTAGTGTGACAAAGATAGCAACAGTTTTAGTGCTGTCAAATTTTAACGTTGTGTCTTCAGAATCGAGCCCATTATAATATTAGACTGGTATGTATAATCATAATTATAATTAACATAACACAAACAAGGCATGCTGTCGTTGCCTATACTTGGGGTTGCATCTGGCCAATGTACAATTGTCAGTTTCCGTTAAGTAACATTGATGTACAGCGCGAGGAGTGTAGGCCAAATCCTCCGTCTGTCTCCGGCAGATGAGAGAGGGTTGTGCTCCTGCAGTGGAGACAAAAATAACCTGACAATGATGATGTACAACTCTGTTGGTTAGTGGGGGAAAGGGTATACACAAGGTAGAGTCTATACTATAAGATAGATTATAAGCGCGCTCCACCTTAGGCCTCATCATCACTTACCATCAGGTGAGATTAAGGTTAAGCGCAAACCCATCAACAATAAAAAAAAACATTAGACTATAGGGTCATTCCTGGGAGAAGCGTTCTTCGCGTCAGATTCGAGGCTTTTATTTTTTCTCATTACTGGCGAAAACTAAAGTTTCATGGGAAAAGAAGGCTTAAAAACGAGTCAATCTATCGATAAGGCACTCACGTAGACGTGACAAATAACGTCATGAGAAAAAATAAAAGCGCTTCTCCCAGGAATGACCCTATAGATTAGATTAGATTTATTTCACTTTTACCTCTTAAAAATTCAATTTTACATGTCATTCTAATATGGTAAAAGGGATCGTCAAAAAATAAAATAATGTACAAAATATAAATTACAATGTCAACAATTCAAATAATGTCATAGTATATAACATACTATCTATGTCAGTATATAATACTAAAATAAAAATTTTAAAATACACTTTGTATTAAATTATCACAAATTAAATTAAATATTTTTATGTGAGACGCGACATACCTGTCAGATCTTCATCGTAGTCCAAGTCCGGCCACTCAGTATTGATCAGGTCTATGGTGAACTGCGCAATCTTGCGCAGGTCGTCGCTGTCCTGTATCTGTGTCCGCTGACTGAGCGACAATAAGCTGATCTGCTTGTGCGGCGGGAGGCGATACTCGGTTGCCTTCTGCATCACCCTCTCGAGAAGCTCTTCGGAGAATCTGACGCCTTCTTTGTGGTACTGGGTCAGCCGGATGATCAGGGTATGGATATCTCTGTCAAAGTCAAAATCCTTCATTGCACGTGAGTACACTTTGGCAGTGCCGGAACTAGTTTTTTTAGCGCCCGGTGCGAGATTCTATAACTGCCCTTGAAAAATGCCAACTCAGATCATTTTTGCGCCCCTTCAGGGTCTGCGCCCTGTGCCTGGGCACCGCTGGCACCGCCCTAGTTACGGCACTGCACTTTGGTACATTTATACACGCCAATTCACTATTGACTACCTCTTCCTAGGTGTCATCATCATCATCAGCCTGAAAGAGTCCACCGTTGGACATAGGCCTCTAACAAGGCGCACCACGGAACCCGATCTTCGGTTCTTCTCATCAGGTCACTGCCAGCCGCCTTACACAGATCGTCGCTCCGTCGCATCACTAGGTGTCCTGAGTTCGAACCCACGACCAATGGCGTTACTAAACCACTACGCCAACGAGGCGGAGATATAAGTGTTACATACATAATGCTCACGCATTGGTCCCAGAACGGTAGGCAGAGACGATGTGTCGCCACATTGCGCATATAATATTGCAAAGTGGCTTTCCTTCGTCCGCTTTTCGCTTCGTGATACCCCTTGACGTGATGTGTTGCGAACAACATCGCCGCCTTGTTGAGGCGTATATGAGTGTTGAATGGGAATTTCCCATACGATCGGCGTCTAGCAACCGTATTAATGTTGTCTTGATACGGGGTGGCAAGGATGGCTGTGCATAGTGCTGTTCTGGTTCCTACGATAACATATAGGTAGTGAATGTTGCGTATGGCAGAAGAATCATGAAACTTGGCACACATATAGGTTAGGTCCTGGAACAGGATAGTTTTTTCCCGAAAAACATTCCATTCCTACGGGATACATAATGCATAAATAATAATGATAGTAACTGTAGGCTTAGAAAATGTCACGTGCTGCGCCGCGTCCAATAAAGCATTCAGTCTACATAGATGTTTGTGTGTGTGTGTGTATGTGTGTATGTATGTATGTATGTATGTATGTATGTATGTATGTATGTATGTATGTATGTATGTATGTATGTATGTATGTATGTATGTATGTATGTATGTATGTATGTATGTATGTATGTATGTATGTATGTATGTATGTATGTATGTATGTATGTATGTATGTATGTATGTATGTATGTATGTATGTATGTATGTATGTATGTATGTATGTATGTATGCATGTGTGTGCAGGGCGCACTCACTCGGCGCTGCCGGCGGCCGTGTCGGCGATGTGCTCAAACACCCGCTGCGGGCCGGCGGCCACGTGCAGGCACTGCAGCAGGGTGGCCAGCGCCGCCGGCCTCATGTCGCCCTCCACCACCAGCCGACTAGCGCAGTTAACTATCTTCTCCGTGTCGCCGTGACTTATTTCTATGTATCTAAAACAATACATACACAACACAATTAAATACAAAACATGAATATATTCATCAACACGCACAAGTTACTATTCATTTATACATACACCACCTGTTGCCCGCGACTTCGTCCGCGTGGACAACTGAACAGAGGGGCAAAATAAGTGCATAATAGACTACATAATAATTAAACACCTGAACTATTTGCTTTCATTTATTCAGCCTTAAATTGTATGTTAGACCAGGACTCAGTCTCATTCCTCACTTTAGAAAAATATACCTAAGCGGCGCAGCACCGATTATAGGGGTCCCTAGGCAAACCGCGTACGACGGTCAACATTGCGTAATTTAGCGGTTTAGCGTACTTTCGGTCATGCGCGTAGGGTTGAATATGGATTGCATTTAATTTTGAAGGTACATTTCCAGGGGTATACGTCATGGAGTATCACGGGGCGAAAAACGGGCGAAGGAAAGCCACTTTGCGACATTAGATTGCGCAAAGTGGCGATACATCGTCTCTCCTACCCCTCTGGGTCCAAGGCATGAGCATTATTTATGTATGTATTTCCAGGCCTAGTCTTGCTCAGGGATTCCCAAAATTATATTTTATCACACCGCCCTTCTGCCTTGAAATAAAACTCACGATTTAACGCGTGACGAAGAACATTTGAACATTATCAATACTCACGGCCATATATCGTCTCTAGACACGTTGCTGTTGTCGATGATGCCTTGTATGGTGGTGGAGTGGTAGTTCTCCAGGAAGCGGGCCCACCGAGTCAACTCCTGGCCAACCTGCGCCCATGTCTGTTCGCTACACACACATACACATACTCTTTAAGAAACATCAAGTCCAGTTCTTCAAATACATAGAATATACATCAAACCGCTAAGTTCTGAGACTTGAAATTTCGCATCAACATCCCAGCCCTTAGACGTCCACTGCTGGACATAAAACGTCCCCAATAAATTCCACCACACCCGCTCCCCCCCCCCCCCCCCCCCTCCGCATCCAGCCTCTTTCAGCCACCTTTTTCAAGTAAGCGATTCATTAGTCGCATTTCACACTACGGGGGCCGATCCGTGGTCTCCACTAAGACGGAATTTTCAAAAATTCATAAGGATCAAAGTGATAGTTCATATTTGACGCTGACGAAGTCGTAGTATCCACTAGTACTGAAACAGAAATGAGCAGTATCTTATCTTCTCAGGGGGCCAGGAAGACCTGGCGACACTTCGACCCTTCAGGATCTTTTGTGCCAAACCCCTGACCACCGACGGTGCCCCAAGCCGATTTGGTGGACTTCACATACGCCTTTAGAATTTCTTCTTTGGCTTATGCAGGTTTCCTTACGATGTTTTCCTTCACCGAAAAGCCTGTGGTATTATAAATAAACCGTTCTTAAGTTTCGAAAAACTCATTGGTACGGGCGGGGATTGCACCAGGATCTCATGAACGTGAGGCGAGTGCACAACCAACCAGGCTACCACGGCTCTATCTCTAGCAGTATCTCTTAACGCCACATTTTTTCAAAACGTTACCGAGACGCAAACAGCGTTGGTTTTTTCGTATGACTATTGGTTTGGAATGAAATATATATATCACTAGCTGTTGCCCGAGACTTCGTCCGCGTGGAGAACTTAACATCACAAATTATTATGTATTTCCCGTAGGAATGGGATGTTTTTTCGGGATAGAAACTATCCTATGTCCTATTCCAGGACCTAACCTATATGTGTGCAAAGTTTCACCACGATCCGTGCAGTGGTTGAAGCGTGACTGGAGTAACATCCAAACTTTCGCATTTATAATATTAAGTAGGATTGTAGAATAATACTCACTTCTTGTTAAATTTAAAGTCGTTCTCCTGTTCCTGCTGACAGTAGTCCACCGCCTGCATTATCATCAGGTTTCTAGTTCCTGCTGGCACCCTACAGAACATAAATCAAAGCCTATTAATATGTTCCCATTTACAAGGCCGTACGGACAGTGCGGTTTAGTAGACCTCTATAATGCGCCTAAGAATTTCTTCTGTCGCGTATGCCGTGTGGTTTCCGGTAGAGTAGAATAGGACCACTCCAACTCTTCCCGTGGACGTCGTACAAGACGACTAAGGGAATACAATATAAAACATCAGCTAGACCCATCTGGCCAACGCGGGGAGTGTAGGCCAAATCCTCCGTCTGTCCCCGGCAGATGAGAGAGGGTTGTGCTCCTGCAGTGGAGACAAAAATAACCTGATGATGTATGCCAGTTTCCTCATTATGTTATTTATCTGCTCTTGTGACTGACAGTTAATAATAATAATAATGAAAACTTCATTTAAGCAGTAAGTTCACATAATGAAAAAAATTACATCAATATATGACTGTAATTTAATTTAATTAAGGAATAGTTAACAGTGTAAATATGTGGCCCTGGAGCCTAAACTAGGTTGCCCTGGATCAGAGGCTCCAAGTCTCTATCCTCGGACAGTTTGTCAAATTGGGTTTTGTATGTAAGCGAGTGATATGTGAAAATAAATTGGGTTGAAGTATATACGAAAGGAAAATAGTAAATAGAAATATAAATCAGGCAATTATAGGAGTATATTTACACAGTAGTTAAGGAAAGTTTGAGGCTAATTATGGAAAACAAATAGTATTTTATGGTTTGAGTGTGAGTAGTATGGGGGGCTGTGAGTGAGTATGTGTGAGTGTGAGTATTTATGTGTACGCGTGAGAGTAGAATGACTTATAACGATCAGGATAAGGAAATACAATTTTCAGTGTCAAAATATGTCAAATACCGTTACTCTAAGGTTGACTGGAAGAGATCCCTAAGTGGGATAAGTCCGCCTTTGTACACAGTTTAATTCCTATTTTATTATTGTTGTTGTTGTTATTTTTGGTACAATAAAGTTTTTACATCCATCCATCCATCCATCCATCCATCCGTCCGTCCGTCCGTCCGTCCGTCCGTCCGTCCGTCCATCCATCCATCCATCCATACATACATACATACATACTAGAGATGTACCGACTAGTCGGGAAAGCCGACTAGTCGGCCATATTTGTAGTCGGCGACTATTCGGCTAAAAGTCGGCAAAAACCGCCGACTAGTCGGCCCATTTTTTTCCTTAATTTTTTAGTTCCTCTACTAATAAAATAATATACGTTGTGTTAGCTATGTAATTCAAAATTGTTTTATTTTTTACTAATTAAAACACCAAGTCTCACACGTAAACAATGATAAAAAATGCAATGCCCTTGAGTATGCACCCTTACTTTGTGAAAGACATTAATTTATTGGAAAGTGTCCAGAGAAAAGCTACAAAAATCCCTTTCTGCCTAAGGAAGAAACGTTACGAACAGAGACTGCAAATTTTGAAACTGCCTTCCCTTCAGGAACGACACAATCGTGGTGACCTTATCCAAACCTCAAAATACTGACTGACAAATATGATTGTCCTGACCTGAAGTCAATCTCCAACCTCAGTTGCATCCACAGAGCAAGGCACAAAAATGACATGAAGTTGTTGACAACTCAATCTAACACCCTCGTCGGCCACAACACGCTCAACAACAGGGTCGCGAGCACGTAGAACAAGTTACCGCAGGACGTTGTCGAAGCCCCCTCAGTGAACACCTTTAAAAACAGACTAGACAAGTTCAACAAAAACCAGTGTTACAAGTGACAATTCAAATACTTAAATACACCAGTTCAGATATAGGCATACCAGCAAATTGCTGCTCGCCTATTATCTCTATAATAATAATGTAAACAAAAACACGTCCCGACAAGTCCGCCTGGCCGCCGCCGGGCGCCGCGCGCCGGAACACGAGCCGAAAGACTATTCACGAATATTGCCGATGTCATCCGAAAGCAATGATCGGCTTGGCCGACTAGTCGGCCGACTAGTCGGCCATTTTGCAGCCGACTAGTCGGCTAGTCGGGTAGTCGGCCAAAGTCATAGTCGGCCCATCTCTAATACATACATACATACATACATACATGCATGCATACATACATACATACATACATACATACATACATACATACATACATACATACATACATACATACATACATACATACATACATACATACATACATACATACATACATACATACATACATACATACATACATACATACATACATACATACATACATACATACATACATACATACATACATACATACATACATACATACATACATACATACATACATACATACATACATACATACATACATACATACATACATACATACATACATACATACATACATACATACATACATACATACATACATACATACATACATACATACATACATACATACATACATACATACATACATACATACATACATACATACATACATACATACATACATACATACATACATACATACATACATACATACATACATACATACATACATACATACATACATACATACATACATACATACATACATACATACATACATACATACATACATACATACATACATACATACATACATACATACATACATACATACATACATACATACATACATACATACATACATACACACATACACACATACACACATACACACATACACACATACACACATACACACATACACACATACACACACACACACACACACACACACACACACACACACACACACACACACACACACACACACACACACACACACACATACATACATACATACATACATACACACATACACACATACACATATATAGATGGTGTTCCTAAGTGGACTGCAAAGTTTACATGGTAATACAAACCTGTTTTTGCTGCTGGTGACCCTTTCATGTATATGTTACCGAGACGTAAATAGCGTTGGTTTTCATAGGACTATGAATCTGGAGTGAAATATACATACATACATACATACGAGTACATACGATCTGCGGTAAACATGCGATATGTGAGGAATAGAGATGCAATTATAGGAAGTCGCGGGACGCCAGCCAGTTGTTTCTAACCTGGGTTAAGCAGATCGTTGAAGACAATCATGAGGCGGGAAAGTTTTTCGGTTACCTTTCCACTGCTTCGCGAGTGAAGCAAGTGTTGGCGACGAATTCTAGCAGGTCCTCCTTGGATAGCTTGTTGAAATAGCTGGCGCATTGTCGGTACTGCTGCATCCACTTCTTGTTGCTGGCACTGGCTGGTGGTACCTGGAGCACAATTACTATTTATAAGAATGTGAGACTGTATAGTATCTATTTTTATACGAGTATTAACACTCCCAGCATAAGTATGCATAAGGGGACCTTTTTCATACATTCGAGGTCATTTTGAGCCCTTGGATCTCCGCCGGGGATCGATTTGTGTGACATAAGTATATCAAATGGTATATAATGCTATACGATGCGTGCCGACACTCTCCCGCCCGCAACCCGCGCACTTCACCTTGCAGCGACTGACAGTTAAATAAAGTTACGTTTTATAAAGGTTGTGATATTGATACCGCTTTCAATCCCTGGCCTGTTGGTAGCATTCTGTATTTTTTTTATCTCTTTTGTTTTGTTTATTTTAATCGTGTGCCTATTATAGCAGAAAATAAATATGTTTATTTTCTTTTCCTCCCTTTCCTTCCTTCCACCCTCCCTACTTTCCGTCCTCCTTTCCTTAATTCATTTAGTACTTATTAATATAATGTGATTCTGATGTTAACGATGACAGGATGTAAATAAGAATTCACGGGAACAAATCCATGTAGGCAATAATACTCACGCTGAAGAAGTACTTGGTGAGCCACATGGTGTAGATCGCGTTGACTGGCACGGGCACCTTGAAGGCGGGCGGCAGGCCGCGCAGGAACTTGGTCAGCAGACCGACGTTCTCAGGCTTGATGATGCGAAGGATGTGCGCCGAGAACTGGTCCGCAGATGGCTGGCTCAGTAGAAGTTTGTAGTCCAGTTCTAGTAATAAATAATCACATCTGTCGGGGAATCGATCAACGTGGACACTGACAGTGTGACTAGTCCGACCACTCAAAGTCGTTCAGCGAGCTATGGAAAGAGCTATGCTCGGAGTTTCTCTAAGAGACAGGATCCGAAATGAGGTGATCCGCCAGAGAACTAAAGTCTTCGACATAGCTCAAACAGTTAGTACGCTGAAGTGGGCTGGTCACATTTGACGGAGAACCGATAACCGTTGGGGTAAACGAGTTCTCGAGTGGACACCGCGACTGGGCAAGCGTAGTGTGGGACATATATCGCGGCTACCGATATATCGGCAAAAAGCTGCGATACACCGATATCCGTTATATCGTATCGGTATCGGCTGCACCACTACTTGCAAATAGTCTTTGTCTTAGGGCATCCTTATTGACGAGAGATCGTTATAAGCCGGTGTGTAAACAGAGAAGAAACAGTTTAATCTTAACGAAATAAGGGCAGTTTTTCAGCAGACAGTTAACATCCGATATAGTACCGAACTACCTACAATGCGTTTGTTTTCATTTGACTGTTAATTTGGAATGAAATACATATGTATATATGAAATCATCACTTCAGCCCTTAGACGTCCACTGTTGGACAATGAACGCCACCACACCCGGGCCCCCGCCCTCCGCATCCAGCCGCTTCCGGCCACCTTCTTCGGCGATGCGATCGTCCCGCCCTGCGCGTGCCGATCCGCGGTCTCCACTCCAGAACTCGTCTACCCCTGGGACAGATGTGTCCCGCCCACTGCAACTTCAGTTTTCTAATCCTTTCTACTATATCAGTCACCTTCGTTCTTCGTCGGATCTCTTAATTACGAATTCGGATCTCTTAATCCTTCAAAGAAACCCCGAGCATAGAGCAGAAATAAATATTTGAAATATAATAACCGTACTAATTAGAGACTTTACTTATTGCAAGAGGTTACATTTATTACTCAGCGATCAGGTTTCTTCTGAAATAATCTAACGGTATAGTGGTTTGGTTAGTTACCCGGCGAGGCGGCCTTGGCCTTCTTGAGAAGCTTGACGTGGTCTGCGGCCGCTAGTCCAGCCGCCGGCGACTTCTCGTCCACGCGCAGGAGCAGCGAAAAGTAGTTGATCAAAGCGTTGTGATCATTGCCGCGTAGGAGCGGCCACAGCGCTTCTCTGATGCTGATATGGAGAATATTTTTAAAATCAATATACAGATTTTTTTATATGATTCCAGATGGGTTTACGCTTGTCCTCAATCTCACCTAATGATATCCTACCAATATTATAAACGCGAAAGTTTGTAAGTATGGATGAATGTTTGTTACTCTTTCACGTAAAAACTACTGAATGGATTTTAATGAAACTTTACAATAATATAGCTTATACATCAGAATAACACATAGGCTACAATTTATAAAGATATTGTGTGAATTGTCCAAAATATCAAGTAAGTAGGAAAAAATCTACCATCTGCGAGCTATTGTGTTATGCTGGCGTGCGCTGCGAAAACCGCTAGAGTTATACATATACATATAATACATATGTAATGTATGATGGAAATGTTTATCTTAAATAGTCCTACATAAAAGCTATTCGAAATACTAATCGTGCGCAGACGAAGTCGCGGGCACCATCTAGTCTGACAATAAGGGATAATTGCAATTTTTTATTGTTGTCTCATACCTTTTTTTTTTATTTTCTTCTGAAACATATCCGTTCTTATTTAATTATCTTACGTGAAAACCTGTTATTAGCTATACTAAATGTGATCATATCCCTCACTGTAAAACTGCAAATATTTGTAAGCTGTTGGTTTTCCAAATAAATAAAATAAAAATAAAATGAACTGACCGCGCATGCGCGTGCGGGCCGGTGGCCGGCGCGCCGTCTGCGGCGACGTGCGCGAGCGACGGGTCGCTGGCGGCGTGCTGCAGCCACACCTCGAGCGCGTCCAGGCCGTACTTGCCGGCCAGAGCGCGCGACACCTCCTCGTGCTGCTTGTTGGGAGACCTGCCCGATCAATCACAGTATAAACTTACTATTCATAAATATATAAATATGTCAGACATTCACACCACTTATCCAGTCCCAAACTAGGCAGAGCCTGTGCTATGATTACTAGATAACGGATAGACATACTTAAATAAATATATAAACATGTAAGACTGGGGTACAAACATTCATATTCATATTTATACAAGTTATACTTATCCCCTTTGAATTTAATATATAATATTTTATTTTTTAGGTATAAAAAACAAATTATAGTCAATCTATGGTTAGGTTAATACCCGTCGGGGTGGAGACACTGGAACCCTGGGGCCCGGAGGCAACAAAGTTGATAAACGAGCTGTCTTCGCGCCTCATAGAAGCTTCCGGTGACCAGAGGGCTGGCCAGTACCTCAGGCAACGCATTAGCTTGGCCATACAAAGAGGGAACGTCGCCAGCCTTCTGGGCACAATGCCCCAGTGCGACCACCTCGACGGACTTTTTTATTACTTGTAGTTTAGTGTGAGTAGTTTTCTATTTCTTAATGTTTAGTTATGTTTGGCTTATGTCTTTATAGTATTATAACTACATGGACTCAATTTATTAAATCTATGGTTTATGGTTTAAGATTATTTATTCTCATAAGAAATAACATTTCACTTATATGAGATAGTAAACTAAAATTATATTATGTTCTATTCTAATCTAATCCGAATTGAGCTTATATAAAGCAAAATACTTTTAAAATGAAGCGGGTAGTTACAAACTATTTTTGTAATATACAGAAAACAATATAGGCGATTGCCGCGAAGCGAAAACACAGGCACTGCATCACTACTGGCAAAGGAATGTGACAATCTATATATATATATATATATATATATATATATATATATATATATATATATATATATATATATATATATATAAACATTTATTATTTATTAATGTTGCCGTGTGGTTTCCGGTAGAGCAGAATAGGACTACTCCAACTCTTCCCGTGGATGTCGTACAAGGCGGCTAAGGGAATACATTATAAAACATCAGTCAGGCCTCCCCAACACGTCTGGCCAGCGCGGGGAGTGTAGGCCAAATCCTCCGTCTGTCTCCGGCAGATGAGAGAGGGTTGTGCTCCTGCAGTGGAGACAAAAATAACCTGATGATGAATGTTGCTTTTTGTAAACGACATGATCTGTGGTTACATTTTAGGAGCCCACATATAAAATTTCTTCCAATTTGACTAAAAACCACATTTCAACTTTCTGAGTGCGGCTATCCTTTGTTAAAAGTGTGTCGCCAAGCTGACGTCAGAATCGCGAGTGATGCAAAGTTCAGTTACGCCAAAATATATTCGACCTTGATATTATGCATACTGATAGTGGTACGATAAGACAAGCGACTTGAAATTTCAACAAGCACTTCACAGCCGAAATAGCTCAGTTGGGAGAGCGTTAGACTGAAGATCTAAAGGTCCCCGGTTCAATCCCGGGTTTCGGCAATAACGTTTTCTTTTTTTCTTTTTTTGTGTTACCACTTCATGTCGGTGCCCAATCATTTAATATTGCTACCGTAAAGAAGCGACACTCACCCCCCCCCACCCCCCCCCCCCCGTTTAACGTCGCCTGCAAAATAGAGCACGGCTGGCAGAACGCATTACTGGCATGGTATAATAAATAAGCCGATGAATCAATAAAAACACGACACATACATATTTCATCATCAGCCTATATACGTCCACTGCTGAACATAAGCCTCCTCAATAGAATGCCTCTTTTGGTGGGCTTTCCATTAGGAGATTTGCCATAATCACCACGCTTGGCAGACGGATTACACACATACATATTTGCAGTGCAACAAATATCAGCAGTGCCATAATTAGTCATGAATAGGGAGTAAGTATAGGTAAACAAACCTGGCCACTCTGTAGATGATCTCCTTGCGGTAGTCCTCATCCGCGTTGAACAGCAGCCCGTTGACGGCGACGCCCATCTCGCGCAGAGCGTCCACCTCCCCCATGCCGGCCAGCTTGTCGATGCACTGCCGGATGAGCTCGAGCTGTTCCTCGGTAGCGTTGTTCTGTTTGAGCGTTGTTCGAGCCAACTGAAAGAAGAAATACAATAAAATTTCTTGTCGCACTTTGGTAAGGTCATTATTATTTAATATATAGTAGGTACACGCGACTACTGCCTCTCCATAATCCCTTGTCTTCACCGCAGGTTAGCTGGAAGAAATTTCTTTAGAAATAAGCTTATCCTTTTGTATAATTTTCTTTTCTTTGTGTTGTTCTTTGTATATTTGTGTGTACAATAAACTATTAAATAAATAAATAAGGTCTAGAAATTTTGAAAAATTTGACATAATTTTTTGTTGTAAAGGCCAGTCCACCTGATAGATAGATAAACCATTTATTCTTAGACACAGTACAAATACAATGTTACAAATAGGTCACATATTAATACAGTAGTTCAGCAAACAAACATAACAATGAAACAGTAATAGTGAGGTCCGTTCTGTGCTGCAGAAAGGGTCCGCACTTAGCATAATGTCGCAGCCCAGCGGCGTGTAGCTGATATTCTGCCAGGACCGGTTATGTACGTGGCTACTGTCGATCTAACTAATGACTTGGTTGGAACGACCGCCTGTTTTGATGTGTATAAATGTACAAAGTGTACACATATGCAAATAAAGGACTTGACTTTAAATTTGCTGTCGTTGGCCTGGTCGTCAGACTCCAGCGCCAGAGGTCGTGTATTCGATTCCTACTGGGGACAGACAACTTTGAACAAGTCGGTCCCCGGTTTGGATGTTATATTTGTGAATTATCCTATCCTTATTTAATTTCTATAGCACAGGAGAAGATCTAAGTTTGGGATTAGACAAGAGTATGTATATACATATTTAATATTTATTATCGAACCCACGACCTATGGCCTTCGAGTCCAATGATCATTCCACTAGGCCAGCGAGGCAGTGAAATATTACGTAAGTATCGTCGATACTATCGAAAGTGGATAGATTCAATGCCTATGTAGTAAGTCGATGGCCCACCTTCGAGGGTGGTGTGAGGTAGACGTTGTCCCTGAGGCTGGGCGCGTTGCAGCGCACTAGCGCGGCGTAGAGCGCGGCGCCGAGGGCCGCGCGCGCGCCCAGCGCCGCCGCCAGCCGCCGCGCGCGCGCCGCGCCCGGCGCCGGCCGCAGCAGGCACGACACACTCAGCGCCGTGTCCTTGTACACCATCTCTTCGGCGCACTTTTGGAGCACTGGACATGTTTACACTGTTTATAATAGTATACCCCCTAACCCCCTGCATACCCCCTCCCACACACACGCCCCCCCACACACAGACACATACATACCCATCCACATTGTTAAATATTATATAAAATATAAGTATGGAAGAGCGAGGCCCTCCGGCACAGATATTATTATGTCTAATAGAGTGATCCATTGATCCGCTGTAACCTCAAACCGGTTTCTTTGTTTGGTATGGTTCACTGAGCTCACTAGTAAAAAGTGGAACTGAGCTATCGTACGAGTGGTCGCTGACCGTCCGTATCGTAGAAACCAAGAACTAAAGTAAACCCTACACTAAGACAGATATACCTTCGGCCTCCAGCTCGCTGCTGTCCGGTGAATTCTGTATATAAAACCACTTGACCGCGGGGCCGCAGCAAACCGCGTTCGCATCATAGGGAGGAACCGACAACTAATCGAAGCTGGAAGTGAACACTACACTAAGACAGACGTACCTTCGGCCTCCAGCTCGCTTTGGCGCTGCTGTTCACGGAATTCTGTATGTGAAACCACTAGAGACCGCGGGGCCGCAGCAAATCGCGTTCGCATCACAGGTAGGAACCGAAAACTAATCTAGTAACTACACTAAGACGTACCTTCGGCCTCCATTTCGGTATTGGCACCGCTGTCCAGGGAGTTCTGTATGTAGAGCCACCTGAGCACGGCGTGTCCACAGCAAACCGCGTTCGCATCGCAGACAGGAACCGAGAACTAATCTAGTAACTACCCTAAGACGTACCTTCGGCCTCCATTTCAGTATTGGCACCGCTGTCCAGGGAATTCTGTATGTAGAACCACCTGAGCACGGCGTGTCCGCAGCAAACCGCGTTCGCATCACAGATAGGAACCGAGAACTAATCTAGTAACTACATCAAGACGTACCTTCGGCCTCCATTTCGGTATTGGCACCGCTGTCCAGGGAGTTCTGTATGTAGAGCCACCTGAGCACGGCGTGTCCACAGCAAACCGCGTTCGCATCGCAGACAGGAACCGAGAACTAATCTAGTAACTACACTAAGACGTACCTTCGGCCTCCATTTCAGTATTAGCACCGCTGTCCAGGGAATTCTGTATGTAGAACCACCTGAGCACGGCGTGTCCGCAGCAAACCGCGTTCGCATCACAGATAGGAACCGAGAACTAATCTAGTAACTACATCAAGACGTACCTTCGGCCTCCATTTCGGTATTGGCACCGCTCTCCAGGGAGTTCTGTATGTAGAACCACCTGAGCACGGCGTGTCCGCGGCGAGGCCCGTCGTCGCCGGCGGCGGGGGCGGGGGGCGGCACGGAGAACCGGTCGTAGCGGTAGTGCGCGTCGGACACGCTGTGCTCGGGGTACAGCGAGTGATAGAACTCCTGGCAGTGCACCGAGCGGTCCGTGCTTTCGGTACTGGACGTTTTGTCGCTGAATTGGAATAGCAAATTGTTCGTTCGGTGAGCATGAGGTTGAGCATTTTCGCTCTCAAGAATCAAAATTGGGACAATAATTTTGCGTATACTCAGTAAAATGTTTTTTTTTGTAACGGTTACTTTTCAATCGTAGTTTTCTGTCTGTCTACGTATCTCAAAATTACTCGACCGATTGAGCTGAATTTGGAACGTGTACATTAAATAAAAAAAATATCTACAACGAGAAGACATTATCATACGAAAAAGAGAGCTTTTATGGAAATACAGAAAGATACCAACAGAGACTAATAAAACTTTAAAAACTATGCTAAACGATATAAAAATATAATAAATGTGACAAAAAAATCCTAAAATAACTATTTCATATGCAACTCTGTTAATAAGTCTAAGGCGTTTTGGCAAATAATACACAAAAACAAATACAACTGCCCGAAAGAGAATATTACCCAAAATAATGTAAATGGAAAAAAAACTGAGTATAATGGCTGAAGCCTTCAACGATTATTTTGTCGACGTGGTTAAATCCAACAGAACTGACCCTAAATTTAATATGACATCAAATCAATACAATTCTATTTTTATGATTCCCACTACTCCTTATGACAATCACAAAATTATAAGTACGTTAAAAAATACGAATAGCACAGGCTTTGACGAAATCATTACCAATATAGTTAAATGGGTTTCAGTAATAATATCCCCAGTACTAAGCCACATTATTAATAAAAGTGTAGAACTAGGTATTTTTCCGGATTTGCTGAAATGTTCAATTATTAAACCATTATTTAAAAAGGTGACAAAACAAATATGAGCTGCTACAGACCAGTCAATTCAGGGCACTCATACCAACAATTGCAAAAATATTCGAAAAAGTTTTTACTCATTTTTCGAAACAATTTTTTTAAAAACTAAAACAAGACACTAGCATTACGGCAATATGGTTTCAGAAAAAATAAATCTATAAATGTGGCAATTTACAATTTTCTTAAAAGTGTGATAATTAATATGGATAAGCGAACACCTACTGTGGCTTTGTATATGGATATAACAAAGGCGTTCGACCATGTGGATCATACTATTTTACTAAAAAAATTGTATTCATATGGAATAAGAGGTAATTCCCATAATTTAATTAAGTCTTACCTTAACGAAAGGCATCAAGTGACACAAATCAATCAAATATGCCAGCAATTCAAAAATGAATTATCTTATTTATCGGAAAAGAGAAGTATGTAACATGGTGTACCTCAGGGTAGTGTACTGGGACCTTTACTCTTCCTAATCTACATAAATGACCTACCCTTAGTAACTCATCATTAAATGACATTAATCATTTAAATACTGACGTTAACCATTCTTTAACATCAATAATTGATTAGCTTAATATAAATAATCTAAAAATAAATTTAGACAAAACAAAAACAATGACTTTTAGACAAAGAACTAATAACTTAGCTATTCTTGACATTAATTATATCTAATTAACTCTTAATTTTTACTTTTTTTTAAATGCATTATTTACTGCGACACAATGTTGTGTGCCCACGTGGCGGGACATAGCTGAGCTAACTATGACACGTCCTTTCTATACCTATGATCCACAATAAACATATTTCAATTCAAATCATATCATTTCATTACAGTTTTATTTTGGGAAGTATTCATTAAAATAAAAAAATATCGGAATTTGTTGTGTCGACGTAAACTATGCTGACTTTGAAATAAAGTAAATAGCTTAAATAAATAATTTAAAGTCAGCAAAGAGTAATGCGATTGTATAAATATACTACCTGCATATTATTTTAAATCACACTCACCTCAAGGTGAATTTATTCTGGAAGGTATCCAATAAATAGTTGAAAAGCGGCAGTTTCTTCTCAGACTGAGGCGGCGCGACTAAATCTTTCTTCTCAATAATCGGCTAAAAATATAAAGTTTTATTACAAAACTAATACATCAACTTTTAGTAGTCATTGTCTACGAATTGGCCTGGTCGTTGAACTCGAGTGTCAGAAGTAGTGGGTTCAATTCCCACTAGGGAAAGACAACTTTGTACAAATTGTTTCCTTTCTGAATGTTATATTTGTATATATGAAACATCAGTTCATCGTTTTTGCTATACAATATGTTCATATATACATACATTAACTTGTCTATTTCCAAACGAGTATTATCTCCTGTGCGATGGGAATCAGCCAAGGATAGAACAATTCACAAATACAACATACAAATTGTACTGTATTTGTACTAGTTTTCTGTCCCTGGTGGGAATCGAACCCACGAAGACTGGCACTCGAGTCTAACTACCAAGCCCCTAGTCCAACGAAGCGGTCAATTCATTGGGGATTAAGTTTCTGGTTCTAGTACAAATTCTGCACTAATGAAATATTTAATAATAAAAAAAATTTCATCGACTATGGTTATGACGGCGCAGTTAAAACGCACGAATATTCACCCTAGAGTAGGTATACAATAATTAATTTAATAAAAAGATGGCCATTTTGCAATGCTCTGTGTACACCGCAAACTTACTGTAGTAATGGCGTCTGCGAACTCGTCGTCAGTGGACGGCCAGCGGTCGTCCAACCGACTGTGCTCTTTTAGCGCCGCGCCCATCTGTTGCAGACCTTCTAACTCGAGCCCCAACCTGGTACACATACAATAATAGTAGATTAGTAGCCAAGGGCTGTAAGGCATCAATTGCAGCCCGAGATATTTAGGCACACGAGCGCAGCGAGGGCGCCTATAGTTCGAGGGTGCAATTGATGCTTACACCCGAGCTAACTACTCTGCTTTACATCTCGATTGTGAGGTAAGTAGAAAAAAAACCGGCATTACAAGAATAAAACATTTTATTAGTTATTTAAAGTAAAAGATTTCTATTCCCGCCTTTTTTCATCTTTTTTTTAATTTATTTTTTTCAAGAACGAAATTGATATTCGATATGCCATTCGATATTTAAAATTGATGACTATTATACTCATACGAAGACAAGGCTGAATAGCGAAGCGACCTCTTTTGTCATTGGGATGAACGCATGATGTCTATTGCCAGTATGATGGTTAGATGTACGCGAACTTTTTGAAAGAGTGAAGAGTTTTTTTTTAATTACTTACCGTCCTAGGGCTTTTCTAGCTACATTATTACCCTAGAGCGCTAATTGGTCACCTACAAGCCCCATTTGGGGGTAATAAGGACCTACTTACCGAATATGAGAGATGTAAAGTACATTTCTTTATTCTCCATCAAAAGTTGTTTAATTAATAATTACACAAAACAGAAATGCAGTCGGAGGAATGTGACAGTAGCGATACACCCACGTTAGACGTTCCTGTCTCCCTCACTGCATCTCATCTCAGAAACAGTTTAATTCGATCCACCATTGTATGTACACTGACATAATAACTATTTCTTACAAATTAAACAAGGTTGGGACAATTCACAAATATAATATCCAGACCGGGACCACCTTGTATGCAAAAATTGTTTTTCCCTGGCGAGAATCGAACCTAACGAATTTGAGAGGAAAATATAAAAGTACGGGCCTGTTATTTTTCAATGAACTTTAAAATATACTAATATAGGTACATAACACGAGAGATGCGGTGTATGGGTGCAGGGGAAAGCTACCAACTTATATGTTATGTGGATCAAATGTTAAAGTTAAATGTCAGCGTCACTCATCATATGTTATTTACATACAGACACGTGTGCAAACGCCAGGCGGAAGCGATTCAGCTAAAGGTTTCGGTACAGGCCTCACCTGGCCGTGAGCACGCCCTCGAGCGCGTGCGGCGCGCAGAGCGCGGCGGCGGCGGCGAGCAGCGCGCGGCGCGCGGCGCGGTCCGTGGGCGCGTGCGCGGGCGCCAGCGCCGCCACGTGCGCCAGCAGCGGCGCGGCGCGCGCGCACCGCAGCGCGGCCAGCCGCCGCGCCGCCTCCGCCGCCGCCGCCCACCCCGCCCCGCCCGCGCTCACCGCGTACTCGCCCACGCGCTGGAGAACTTCACCCTCCCTGTAAGTTTATAAATCTGACGATCACACCGATTATCCAGTCCAAAACTAGGCAGATGAAGTATGGTTTCCGGTAGAGTAGAATAGGACCACTCCAACTCTTCCCGTGGATGTCGTACAAGGCGACTGAGGGAATACATTATAAAACATCAATCAGGCCTCCCCAACCCGTCTGGCCAGCGCGGGGGGTGTAGGCCGAATCCTCCGTCTGTCTCCGGCAGATGAACGAGGGTTGTGCTCCTGCAGTGGAGACAAAAATAACCTGATGATGATGATGAGACTAGGCAGGGTCTGTGCTATGGCTCCTAGATACACATACTTAAATAAATATATAAACATCCGAGACTTGGGAGCAAACATTCATATTCATCATACGAACATTTGCCCCTAGCGGAATTCGAACCCGGAACCTCCGGCGGGGCAGTCCGAGAGCCACCCCGTTGGGCCACGGAGGTCGAGTTTCAATTCGATTACTCTTTAATTCGATTAAGCTGGACCGCAACAATAGATACTTCATCATCTGTACCTGGTCTGTTCATCGTCGCCAGCGATCCTCAACAATTTCGCCAGCTTGAGCAGCTTGTGTCCCGCGAGGTAAGCGTTAGGGTCCAACTTCAGACAGTCTTCTATCAACGTCATGCGGTCTTCGCAGAGGCGTACTACAGACAAACAACACTTCTATTTTATTTACCTAATGCTTCGGCGTCGATTTATTACGCCGCTCGTTAACGCCAGACCGGCGACGACATTAGAGAGAAGTATAGTGCGCAACGACCATCATCTAGTCTTTAGGTGTAAAGTCAACAAAAAGGCATAGTACACGCAAATATGTTTTGTAATGTCATGGCAACACGTGTCAAATTGTCCATCAATTATTTATTAATGTTTATGCAAATCATGTCAAAACTTAAGACCTGAAGGGTGTGGCCGATGCGAAGGCCGGAGGACCGGGTGTGGTGGCGTTCATTTGAAAGGCCTACGCCCAGCAGTGGACGTCTAAGGGCTGATATGATGATCATATGTTAAACGTCAATTGCAGTCGTCATATATTTGTATATGCTTAAACACGTATGCAAATGCAAGGCAGAATTAAGCTACAGCAGGGTATGCTTCGCTTTCTATAATAAGATAAGAGTTTAGGATAGGGTACATTTATGAAGAACTAGCTGTGGCCCGCGACTTCGTCCGCGTGGACAACTTAACATCACAAATTATTACATATTTCCCGTGTGAATGGGATGTTTTTTCGGTATAAAAACTATCCTATGTCCTATTTCAGGACCTAACCAATATGTGTGCCAAGTTTCATCACGATCCGTCCAGTGGTTGTAGCGTGATTGAGAAACAAACATCCAAATATCCAAACATTCCCATTTATAATATTAGTAGGAAGTAGGATAACATAAATAGGGTCCAAAAAATGCTAACCTTGTATGGGCAGAATGCTCAAGTTAAAAGCGTTTAATATCCGTAGAGCCGATATGAGGTCTAACTCCTGTTGTATGTCCGCGTTCCCATCCTTAATCAACGTCAAACAGCATCTGGAATAAGTACAAGACAATGGAATTAGATATTTTCAATTTTAGGTTCTTATAGCATTATTGCATCAGAGAATCCCACTAATATTATAAATGCGAAAGTCTGGATGTTTGGAAGTATTGATGTTTGTTACTCAATCACGCGTCCAACAGTGGACTGTTTCAGGCTGATGATAATACAGAGTTCAGGAGAGTTCAGTTGTCAGGAACCACACGGCCAATATTGACATACATTATTTACTTTTACATCTCTCATATTCGGTAAGTAGGTCCTTATTACCCCCAAATGGGGCTTGTAGGTGACCAATTAGCGCTCTAGGGTAATAATGTAGCTAGAAAAGCCCTAGGGCGGTAAGTAATTAAAAAAAAAACTCTTCACTCTTTCAAAAAGTTCGCGTACATCTAACCATCATACTGGCAATAGACATCATGCATTCAGCCCAATGACAAAAGAGGTCGCTTCGCTATTCAGCCTTGTCTTCGTATGAGTTTATTAGTCATCAATTTTAAATATCGTACGGCGAAGCTCAATTTCGTTCTTGAAAAAAATAAAATAAAAAAAAAGATGAAAAAAGGCGGGAATAGAAATCTTTTACTTTAAATAACTAATAAAATGTTTTATTCTTGTAATGCCGGTTTTTTTTCTACTTACCTCACAATCGAGACGTAAAGCAGAGTAGTTAGCTCGGGTGTAAGCATCAATAGCACCCTCGAACTATAGGCGCACGAGCGCAGCGAGCACCGAAATATCTCGGGCTGCAATTGATGCCTTACAGCCCTTGGCTACTAATCTACTATTAATTCTTAACGGCGTTACCTGGCGAGTTCCAGGGCAGGGTCGGTGAGCGACGACGCAGAGTTGAAGTACTCTTTAGCGGCGTTCGAGACGAGCTGCACGCTGCGCGCGTAGTCCACCAGGTGGGAGTTCCGTCGCGGGGGGGCGGCCGCCGCGCAAGTCAGCACTTCGCCCGCCAGCCGGATGCTGGAAGCGTCTCCTGACGTAAGCAGCGATGACGCATAGATCTGGGAGAATTTGTTGCACTTGAGTACACTTGATACATTTACACACGAAATAATGTAAGGTTTCTTTGAAGGAAATCATTCGTAATGACGAAGAACGAAAGTGACCGACGTAGCCGAAAGGATTAGGAAGCTGAAGTGGCTACGAGCGGGCCACATACGTCACAAAACAGACGGCTGTTGGGGCAGACGAGTTCTAGAATGGAGACCGCGGGACGGAACGCACGGGGGGGGGAGGGGGGGAGGGGGGGAGGGGGGGGGGACCGCCGCCACACGGACCGACGACCTGAGGAAGGTGGCTGTATGCGGCTGTATTTTACAATAAATACTTAGGGCTACTCGACCAAACAGAGTGGAAACCACTGGTATTTATTGTAAGTAAACCTGTGGCATGAACACCAGATTACCATTTGTAAAAAATAATTTTACAGAGTGACCAAACATTACTAAACATCATTAGTTATAGATTCACTGCTATGATGAGCGTGTTGTGGCAGCCAGCAAGCCGACTATTTGAGAATTAGAAAACGTTTTAATTTAAAAAAAAGCTCCGTGTATACATATTTCACTCAGGTTACCTCGTAACACTGCTCTTTCGTGATGCAATGAAACAGCGTGGATTGCAATTCAATGAGATCCTTTAACAGTTTTTCCCAATCCTGCGGCGAGGGATTCTCATCTCTGCAACCAAAAGCAAATACAAAAGTTATAAAATTGTGTTTCATATCAAAAGATGTTTTGTTGCACGATAAAAATACAGAATTTAAATATGTTTTTCATAATTTCATAATATTTATTGTTTTTTTAGCGTATTTCAGCTAATGATGAATTGAAACTCCCACGAGGATTAAAAAAAACTTTGGAAAGACTCACCCCGTGGAGAGGCTCCTGGCGACCCTGGTCATCAGGTTGTGCGCGTGCTTTGGATCCTCGTGCATCTGCCTGAGGTCCCTGGGCGGCGCGCGCACGCCCCGCCACGACAGCCGGCTGCTGGCAGACACCAGCCTTTCCACAGCCTTCACTCGGTGCACCAGCTCGCTGCCTGATATGCTGCCGTCACTGGGTACACAGAATAATCCAGTTGGGCCTCAACGTCGCCTATGTTTAAAGACGCCTTTAATCAGTGCGTCCTGCCTATTATGGACCTAACGAGCATAAACGTGGACACTGACTGTGGGTCTGATCTACAAGTTTCATGTCGCTCAGCGAACTATGGAGAGGGCTATGCTCGAGGTTTCTTTGAAGGATATGACTCGTAATGAGGAGATTCGACGAAGAACGAAGGTGATCGATTTAGTCAAAAGGATGGCAGGGGCATGCAACATTTACTTCAAATCCAGGTCCAGGTCCAGGTCCCGGTCCAGGTCCAGGTCCAGGCCCAGGCCCAGGCCCAGGCCCAGGCCCAGGCCCAGGCCCAGGTCCAGGTCCAGATCCAAATCCTCACCTCTCCCCTCAACTCTCCCCTCAACCCTCCCCTCAACCCTCCTCTCAACACTCCTCTCAACCCTTCCCTCAACACTCCACTCAACCCTCCTCTCAACACTCCCCTCAGCTGTCCCCTCAACCCTCCCCTCAAAAACCTTTCCCTCGTCTCTCCAAATGTAGTCCTAGTAACTAATCCATCGCAGTCAAAATTCCGACCAACATTACTTTGTTGCATACCTATACCACAAATTCATCGTAATCGGGTAACTCAGTCAAAAGTTATGCGAATTTTCAAACACTCAAATTACACTGGTACCATACCCGCTCGCGCTCCGGTCCAGCTCCAGTTCCGCTCCCACTCTCGCTCCCGCTCCCCTCCCGCTACCGCTACCGCTTTCGCTTCCGCTTCTGCTTCCGCTCCCGCTACTGCTCCCGGTCTCATACCCACTCCCCCACGCCCATGCCCGCGCCCACTCCCACGCCCACTCCCACTCCCACTCCCACTCCCACTCCCACTCCCACGCCCACGCCCACTCCTACTCCAATTCCTACTCGCAGCTCCAAATGTAATCAAAACTCATCGCAATCTGAATAGTACGAAAATACTACTATATGCAATATATTGCATAATAACCTTACCTACCCGTATTTGAAAACTAATAATGTCTATAACTTTTGATTGAGTTAGCCGATTGCGATGAAATAAAGACTAAATGTTAAGTTAAGTTAAGCCCCATGTTTTTGTGAAAAGTCCATCAAAATCCGTTCAGTAGTTTTTAAGTGATGCGTGCACAAACTCACAGACAAACAGATAAACAGACAAACAGACAAAAATTTCAAAAATGATCGAAATGTGTTCTGTTCCTTATCCTTAGACCACCCAATTATTTTTTTTGCAAATATCTTCAATGTACAGACACGCGAAGTTTACGATTTTATTTATAAGATTACTATCCGTTATCTAGTAACCATACCACAGGCTCTGCCTAGTTTGGGACTGGATAAGTGGTGTGAATGTCTGACATATTTATTTATTTATTTTAAGGGTTGATATGACTGAGTACACATAAAATTAATAGAGTTGAGATACGCAAGCAAGCTATCGCATTATGGCGTTTGACATAGACGCGCCGCACAAACCGATACGAAGGTCAACCCAATCGCGAGAGTCGGTGCACAGCCGCAAGCGAAAGAGCGCAAGCAGACGCGTGCATGACGCGCCGGTTCTGATCGATGCTGGCGCTTTCCCATACATACAGGCGAAGTGCGTCGTACATGATGATGATGAGGTTCAATCCTTGCATTATGATGAGTTAAATCTTAATACTTTCATCATCATCATCATCAGGTTATTTTTGTCTCCACTGCAGGAGACAAACGGAGGATTTGACCTACACTCCCCGCGCTGGCCAGACGGGTTGGGGAGGCCTGATTGATGTTTTATAATGTACCCTTAGTCGTCTTGTACGACATCCACGGGAAGAGTTGGAGTGGTCCTATTCTACTCTACCGGAAATCTTAATACTTTAATTAACCTTTATCCAACGTTAATTTCGCTATTCGGGTGTAAATCCCATGTTTAATATTCATTTTGGTTTGGTGATTGGATACGAGCGCTGGAGGTCGTGGATTCGATTCCCACTAGGGACAGATAGCTTTATACAAGTTGGTCCTGTTGTGACAAAAACGGTTGGAACAAAAAAATCCTAGTTTGGGATTAGACAAGTGTATGTACGAGTATATGTACGAATATCAAAAATCTAATAAATAAAAACGTAAACTTCGCGTGTCTGTACATTGAAAATATTTACAAAAAAAAAAATTGGGGGTCTAAAAATAAGTAATAGAACACATTTCAATCATTTTTGTCTGTTTATCCGTTTGTTTGTGCATGCATCACTTAAAAACTACTGAACCGATTTCGATGGACTTTTCACAGAAACAGTGCTTAATTCGGTGTAACATATAGGCCTTATTTCATTACAATCGGCCTAGACAATCAAAAGTTATGCTAATTTATAGTTTTCGAAAACTGCATTAGCATACAAAGAAGTGTAGGGTGTCAATGCTCGACGGAATTGGTGAGCGGTAGCGGGGTACCAATGTAATGTATGCGAGTTTTTGAAAACTGAATGTGGAACTGGATTTGAAGCTGGATTTGGAGCTGGATCTGGACCTGGACCTGAACCTGGATTGTTATTGGGATTAGGAGACTGAGAATCTGAGTGGGAGTGGAAAAGGGAACGGGAGCGAAAGTGGGAACGGGAGCGGAATCTGTAGTCCACGCGAGCGGAGCCTCAGGCACAGCTAGTATAAAATAAATCTTTATTGTTCAGAGAATGAGAATTATTAGTGTCATACATAACACTCAATCCCTGAACAGCGGGACCTTGGAGAAAGATTAATCGCCAATAACTCGATTCGAATGATGCCTTAAACTGCGGTTTCCGTGTACCTTTCCTTGAGTATGGTGTCGAGCAAGTCGCAGGCCTTGTCGAGCTGCTCGGTGCCGGTGTGCGCGAAGATGCACTTCTCCGCCAACTCCAGGTGCGTGCGCACGTCCAGCTCGAACTCCTTCGGCGATTGGAGAACCTGTGACGAGTAGACACAATAAATTATTATATTCTATTACATATACATATAGATTTATGTACTGTATTGGTATTTATATGTTTATTAGTTTATATATGTTGTATTATATGTTGTATTATTATTTAATATATAGTAGGTACACGCGACTACTGCCTCTCTATAATCCTTTGTCTTCACCGCGGGTTCATAATCATCATCATATCAGACCTTAGACGTCCACTGCTGGACATGGGCCTTCCCCAATGAACGCCACCACACCCGATTCTCCGCTCTGCGCACCGCAAGTTAGCTGGAAGAAGTTTTTGTAGGAATAAGCTCAACCTTTTGTATAATTTTCTTTTCTTTGTGTTGTTATTTGTATATTTGTGTGTACAATAAACTATTAAATAAAATAAAATCACTATATAAATGAGACGTTGCTACTCTTCTCCGCCAAAACCACAGAAAGGATTCGAAAGATGATTTCACTATTGGATAGCTTAGATCGTCGGCAAGGTCTTGGGCAATAACAGGCGTGAGCTTTACGTAGCTACCGTCAAAACGGATAGCGAAAGCTTTAGCCTGTCCGATCCTCAACCGATTGAACTGAAATGAAAAATATTTATCTACGCTATTAAGTTATAACGAAGCTTTTTCGTCCGTCTGTCTTTCTGGAGAAAAACTCAAAAACTACTAGACCGACTGAGCTGGAAGTGAAGGTCAAATTTTTTTTCAGAGATAAATATTACAACAAGAAACTGAAAAAGAAACATAATTACTTTTTTTTTCGTTCATCATCATCATCAGGTTATTTTTGTCTCCACTGCAGGAGCACAACCCTCTCATCTGCCGGAGACAGACGGAGGATTTGGCCTACATTCCCCGCGCTGGCCAGACGGTTTGGGGAGGCCTGATTGATGTTTTATAATGCACTCCCTTAGTCGCCTTGTACGACATCCACGGGAAGAGTTGGAGTGGTCCTATTCTACTCTACCGGAAACCACACGGTATTTTTTTCGTTATTTAACAAAATTATAACATATAATGTAAAGTACAGTTCACAGAAATGGAAGCCTATTTGTATGTGAACAGAGCGCTCACGTGATCCATACATTAGTCTACACCCATCGACAAGAAATGCTTGTGCAGTTCTTGTTTAAGTAATTTATCTGATGCAATGTCTTTTAAGTCGGATGGCAGAGGATTCCAAATTTTAGCTATAATATAACTGCTGGTACGCTCACATAATAGTTGACACATCTTGGCACATTTATTCATTTAATTTGCCTTAGAATATTGTCTTTTAGTTACGTTAATATTACTCCTGACATAGTACTTCATCATCATCATCATCATCAGGTTATTTTTGTCTCCACTGCAGGAGCACAACCCTCTCATCTGCCGGAGACAGACGGAGGATTTGGCCTACACTCCCCGCGCTAGCCAGACGGGTTGGGAAGGCCCGATTGATGTTTTATAATGTTATTCCCTTAGTCGCCTTGTACGACATCCACGGGAAGAGTTGGAGTGGTCCTATTCTACTACTAAGTACCTTGGATGCCTTTTTATATGTCTTACCAACAGAATGGCGGTGAGGTCACTGGCGCTGAGGCTCTCCAGGTACTCTGACAGCCAGATGAGACACGCGTCGGTGCGTTTGGACAACTTCTCGTATCGCTTCAGGAACGGGATCACGTACTGCTTCAGATCAGACACAAACGTCGACTCGGATGACTGTGGAAAAAATACATTTTATTTAGAGAGCTCATGAGTCAACATAACATACAAAATAAGTATAAGTATATAGTTCTTCTTCTTCTTTTTTATTTAATGGCCTCTCTTTATTAGAATTCTGCCAATTTCGAGTCAGTCATGGGAGTGACACAAAAAAATTTGGTCGGTGAGTCTTCTTGAGCATCCAATCTAAAAATGGACAACACAAAATATATAATAACAAAAACCCGATCACCAATATGTTAGTTAAGTGTTAATATCATTATAATTTGATTTTGTTAGTACGGGTAAAATCACATAAAGTTTTAATAAGTGGAGTATTTACATAAGTAAGCAAAGACTTAAAATTAATGGGACGTGGAATATTTGGTGGAAGGATATCATATAAGGAGTAGACAAGGTTGGGGCAGTTAAAAAAAATATGGTCAGGGGTCCCTTCGTCAAGACCACACTCACAAATGGAGCTGTCCCTGATTCTAATCTTTGCCAAGTGAACGGGAGTGCACACATGGCCAAGACGGAGCCGGCATATGGTGGAAGTAACCTGTTTGTTGGCCTCTCGATAGTGGAAGAACCAAGGTTTGTTGGGGATATTTGCCTGGGTGTCAGCATAATGTTTGCCTTTTATGAGCTTGGATGCCCTCCACATGTCTTCCCAGGAAGAAACCATGTTTGATCTGGCTATAATGGAAAGGTCATGAGTGTATGTGATGTAGTGTTTAGGACACCCATTTTGGGTCGCATCTTTGGCCAGCAGGTCAACCGTTTCATTGCCCTGAATGCCAGAATGGCCTGGTATCCATGCCAAGACAACTTGGAGTCCCCTGAGGTGACAGTCAAAAAGAGCTTTCTTGAGCTTGAGAATGGAAGGAAACTTAATTTTGCAGCTGAACTGATTAGATATTAGGGCTTGTAGGGAACTTCGCGAGTCACTTAAAATAAGTGTCCGATTTATGTTATGAGAGTAGGCATACAATACGGCTTCCAGAATAGCTATGACTTCCCCAGTAAAAACTGAGGAGGTGGGGGGGCATTTATAATTTAGAATAATTTTATATTTTGGCACCCAAACTGCAGCACCCACACAGCCCTCATCAGACAGCTTCGAAGCGTCGGTAAACATAATGAGCCAGTCAGACCAATTTTCAGCAATTTCTTGATTGAGTTTAGAATTAGCTTGCGGCGAATCCTTTTGGATGCCTATGTTAAGCTTGATTTCTGGGCGATGGATTATTGCACGATAAGGCGTGTCAAAGAGAGGCAGTTTATTTAGTTTAAAAACAGGGGAATGTATTTTTGTAAACTTTATATAACTTTTGAGTAAACAGGGAATTTCTTTATGAGACCAATAGTTATCTGCGATTAGTTCCGATAATGTTTTAAGCCTTGCGATAAGAGGATGGAGAGATAACTGAGCTACTCTGAACAAAAATCTGTCCGAAAGATACTGCCTACGAAGAATTAGGGGGGGATCAACACATTCCAACTGCAGGCAGTTGGTGGGGGAAGATCTCATAGCACCTATAACAATGCGCAGGCATTTAAACTGAATTTTATCCAGTGCACTCAGAGCTGCCTTGTTGCATGGTTCCAGCAGAAATGAGCCATAATCCAAATGACTGCGAATCAATGCATTGTATAGTATTTTTTGAGTGTATGGGTGGGACCCCCACCACGCTCCAGAGATGGAGCGAAGGATATTAATATTCCTCTCGCATTTTTTTGCGATGTATGACAGGTGAGATACACCTGTCATTTTTGAGTCAAGAATTACTCCTAAAAATTTTGCTTTATTCTGCACTAAAATATCTTGATCATTGATGGAAATTGAGATAACAGGAGTCATTCTCTTTCTGGTAAAAACAACGGCAGTACTTTTGGATACAGAGAGAGACAGGCCATGATCACTGAGCCAATCATAAAGATATCGCAGAGCCGAAGATAGTCGGGCTCCAGCCTCTACAGCTGAGGCATTTGAGACATACAGGGCTAGGTCGTCAGCGTACTGTAGGGTGTTGCAGAAACAGTTGGTAGATCTTTCTAGGTCGTATGTGTAGACGCTGTAAAGAATTGGGCTGAGCACTGAGCCCTGAGGCAGACCCTTCCATACCACTCTGGGCGAGAGAAGGTTGCCTTGAACTCGTACAGAGATGCATCTGGCCATAAAAAAGTTGGAGATAAAGTGTACCATCCTCGCGGGGAAAGTATATAGTTATTATTAGAGTTAAGGAATGTGACAGTTGTCAAATAGTGTTGTACGATACGTAACGTTTGACGTACCCCTCCCACCTCACCTCCAGGAAGCTCCTTAACTCGCACCTCTTTCCTACTGTAGTTTGTCTGTGGTGCATAAGAGCTCACCCAATATCGCGCGCTGTGTTTGTATCGGATAGTTAGAAATGCATCGAATGGATAATTGGATTTTAAAGAACATAACGTACTGATGCCTTCAATGTATGGAATAACTATATTTGTACACGAAAGAATTTCGTACCAGCTACGTTTAGTTAAAAGCAAAACTGCACTATTTTATTAAAAAGTATATTTGTAATTATAATAATATTATAACAATATTATAATAATAATGGGCCGGATTCTGAAGGCACACATTTAAAATTTGACAGCGCTAAAATTGGTTTCGTCTTTATCTTCATAATACTGTGTGACAAGGATAGCAACAGCTTTAGTGCTGTCAAATTTTAACATTGTGTCTTCAGAATCGTGCCCATTATAGCTCCTAAAATATTATTATTATGCATAAAATTAGGTAAGAACTCCCATACCATAAAGATTTGAATGACTTTTAATATTATCAATAAACGATGTTTATGTATATGTAAAAACTCCAAAACTCACCATCTTCATGAGCAACTCGCAAGTTTCCAATATGGACAGCTTCTCTATCTGTTTCAACGTGACCTCTTCCACGTTTATATCGTACACGAGCGTGTCCAGCGTGATCAGGTGGAACATGATGTCATCCAGCCCCTCCACCCCGCCCCCCGCACTGGCCACGGTGACGAGGGTCAGCGCGTGCGACACGAGCCCGCTCCGCTCTTCCATCTCCCTCGCTCGCTTCTCGTACCATTTCGGTATATCGTCGTTGGGAGCGGATATTTCGGATGTCGTTTCCGTTTCCGGTGTGGTGTCTTCGGACCAGTTTGAGCTCCATATTGATCTAAAATAAATGGTATGTTGTTTAGTTATTTTATGATTAAAAAGCTACCTACTTTTTTACCAATGATAAAATTGAATGCTTAAATAATTTTTAGGTTGACCAAAATATATGTCGGTGAAATGATAAAAGAGGAGCTGATTTGGAGGCACAGTGCGTGTTCGCCGCGCCGTTCGGCATGGTTCGGCGAGCGTCGCGAACACGCGCTGACGGAACGTCAAGTGGGACTGGCGCAGGCGCATAGTCGAGACAGAGTGTTCGTTCGATACGCGTGCGGTGCGCAGACATTACGCCGACGGATCCTCTGCCTTTTAAAATCGTTACTTGATGTAGCGTAATTTCCTGCAGTGTTATTGAAACCAGTAAACGTGTTAACTTTGAAACGGCGTTAAACTCAATTTAGTAGCCCGCCCCAGGATATTTACTTGGTTCTCGTACACCGATGAGTCTGAGTCGGAAGAGTAAGCTAGTACTGCTGTTTTTCCGCTTGGCTACTACGTTACACGTCGTTGGGTTGAGTGTCGCTTCTTTAATATGCTCTGCTCACGTAAAAACAATGAAAGCTTACCTGAATATTTCCTGTCTACACCAATCATTCTCATGTTCGGGCGGCATCACTTTGATCGGCGACTTCTTTTCGAACCACTGGAGCGGCTGCCTAGTTGGCAACAAGTGCTGGTAGCTCAGGGGGTTAATTGTCTCTGGCAGCTTCTCCAGTACTGCCAACTGCATGGCGACGGTCTTGATGTGCGGCCATAGACAAGTGAGCGCTTCTATGCGACCTTCTTTCGCAATCTCCATGGAGCTATGGACAATACTGTTGCTGCGTAGGCGGTCGTATTCGTCTTTGGCGTAGGTTGATTTCTCACATCTTAGAATTGCCTGTTGAAGATATTTTTAAAATTTGCGTTATTGCCCTGATTGTAGGAAACCAGTTTAAATGTACCAAATGTACACATGAGTACACTTGGTACATAATTGTACACTTGAGTACTCTTGAGTTCGCTTGAGTACACTTGAGTAAACTCGGTACATTTATATACGTCAATTTATTGTTTATATTAATATAGACTCACATGTATAATAAGCACCAAGTGTACTCAGGTGCAATAAAGGATTTTAACTTTGAAAATTTGAGATAATAACAAAAAGCGGTGTCAAACTGGTCGACTAGCTGTACCCGCGGCTCCGCTCGCGTGGACCACAGAATATTTTTTTTATTAAAATAAAGTTGAAATGTTAAGTTACCTCATAAAGTCGAAGCCTCTCCTTGTAGAACAGCATGACGTGGCGACACCGCAGCAGTTCGCTGGTGTACGCGTTCAGGTCGCCCAGTGTGATGTCGTTAGGGTCTTCTATAAGGTTCTCCGATCGGTCTTTGTTGATTTCTGTATAACAAATTATAGATATGAATTACAAACCCAATGGAGACTCAGGGCTGTAGTCTTTTGGCTGTTGTCGACTTGGACTGTAAACATTTAACTGTACACATAGATATTGGGACTGTGGACATTGGGACTGTAGACTTTGGACTGTAGTCTTTGGCTCGTAGTCTTTGTACCAACCGTTTGTAGTCTCGTAGACACTTCAGACTGTTTTCTTCGGATAAAAAAAGAACAAGTCGACTATTAAAATAAAATAATAAAAATCCAAAATAAAATAAAATAATAATACTTTGGGCTGTAGTCTTCTGAAAGTACCGAACGTCTATAGTCTTTGAAATAAGGCCTTTAAACAGTCGTCATAAAGATTATGAAAGGCTTAGCCTCAGAAAAAGAGTTTTTCAAGGTAGACGTACCATTCAATATCTTCTCATTGGTCAGTTCGAGACCGAACTGCAACAATTCTTTAGCTGCCGGCAAAGTCTCCGGCAATCTGTCCACGCACTGGTGAACCGCCCAGATTTTCTTCGAAACTTTGCTCTGCAAAACATTAGCATATTATAAACCACAGTTTCTTCCCGTTGAGCTGTTATCACAGAAATACTGGACAAAGACGCCTGGTATTAATACTGCTTCAGCTTTACATAATCTTTTTATTAATATTGCATCGAAAATAATGTATTGCTAACACGTAGGAAGCGTCTACGATGAGTCTTTTTAAACGATGTGGAAAAAGCTATTACAAGAGACATTCCCGCCTCCTCACCATTTTCCCTCCGCAACTCCTCTGAGCGAGGATCAACGGAGGTACACTAACACATAACGCCTACCAGTGAAGGTAGGGCAAGTCCCAAGGACTGAATCTACGCTACCTTGGGCCCCAGGTAATTAAATTATAAAAGGAAAGAGTCGAAGTAGGAAAAGAGGTTGGGACCCCTCTAGCAAATGGGAGTATAGCAAAGAAATAATGACCAAAGTGGTCAATCGGGAGGTTGGGGGTTTGGTGTGGCCAAGAGAACCTGGCCACTTAGTTGAAACACCACGGACGTTTAGACTATTACAAGAGACAGCAGCAGTGGCGTAGCTACCGGAGGGCTAGACGGGGCAGTGCCCCGGGACCCCCAAGCTCAGGGGGGCCCTCGGTCTCTGACTTACAAACTATAAATTGAACTAGTGAACATTTCTCCCACATTCGGAATATAAATAAACCAGATTCCAGGAACGCGACTTTAATAATGGCAACTTATTTAAAAAACTACAGGGGAATCCCCAACAAGTCTCGAACATCTTTGTTTAAACTTGTGGGGAACTCCCCTGTATACTTAGGCTGGTTTAACAGTCGCGCCGTCGAACAGCGCGTTTCAACAGCACGCGCGTGACTCAAGGCGGACCTATGAGAAACGCGGCGCGCTTTAACAGCGTGACTATAAAACGGTACTAGTGAATTTGCAAGCGCTCGCGTCCAGACGGCGCCGCTCGACGGGGCGATTGTGAAACCAGCCTTATATTGCACACCGCGAAGCGGTGGTACTTATAGTACAATGAATTAGATTAGATTTATTTATTTCACTTTTACATCTTAAAAATTCAATTTTACATGTCATTATAGTATGGTAAAAGGGATCGTCATAAAATAAAATAATGTATAAATTACAAAGTCAACGGAACAAACGATTTTAAATAGTTTAGTTTTGCCCCAGGGTCTTTGGTACGCCACTGGATAGCAGATACATATTACTCACCAGATATTTCTGTATGGCCTCCGTGGACACCGGGTTCTTTCTCCATTGCTGTTGGTACACCAGATCGCTGTCGAGGCTGAACGTGTCCGCCAGCGTTAGAGCTTCAGTGTAATTGCCGCCCTCGATCTAGGAACAAAATTACACAGAGTATTTAGGACTTCTGGGTTAGTTTGTATTTTCTTTCATTATCGCCACTACCCTCGAATCGTCCATGGAGGCGTCCCAAGCCCCGTTTCACACTGTCCAGACGAGGCAGTAAGAGCGAGGGGTGACAAAATAAGTGCATAATAGACTACATAATAACTAAATACCTGAACTATATATATAATAAATAATAATAACTTCATAAACATACATAAATACATACATACATATCATATTATACTGAGTGAGACAGATAGCGTTCTTTTAGTTTAGTTTTAAAGGATGTCACCGACATACTATCTCGAATGACCGTCGAATATGTCTACGTAAAAAAGCGATAACCCCCCGACAGTTTAACGCCGCCCGCCAGCAACTATCACGCTGCGTAGTACCAGCCGGTTAGAAAGAGAAGCAATTATGTGCTGACGTATAACGTTGTCCCTCTCTCGATACACACACGCACGTGTACGGACAGGTTAGTCCGCCTGTAATAGCGAGGTGATTTAAAATAAATAAAATAAAAATAGCCTTTATTCCCAAGCATTTTGATAGAAAATGAAAACATATTATTAATTTACAGTTGAGAAAAATATAAAAAAAAGATAATTCATTAATCATATCATAATTTAAAAAAATCAATAAATAGATTCTAATTTTAAATGATTGTCTTGGAGAGCCTTTTGGCCCTGGCCTCCTTCAACTACTTCTTGCCACTATTTCAAATAACATTCCATATCCTCCTTCCACTCTTTTTTATCCTTTGCTCTCTGCATCCATTCTTTTCCTATTGTCTTATTTATGTCATCTTCCCATCTAGTCTTTGGTCTTCCTATATTTCTTTTTCCAAGTTTTGGGTGCCATGCAGTTAACCTGTAAGACCATCTCTTTGTATGCATCCTGGCTACATGACCAGCCCAGAGCCATTTCATCTTTAATATGTGTTTCACTGTGTCTATTATTTCAGTTCTTTGTCTAATGATACTTGCTCTTACTTTGCTACCCTGCTAGTGAGGTGATTTAATCTGTATTTAGTCGTATGAAGTGGCCTTACCTTCCTAGAGAACAGCTCCTGTGGCGTGGTGCTCTTGACGCCCAACAGGCGGTACACGCGCGACACCACGGTGATCTTCCGCGGGCGCGGCTGGAATGTCTCCATGTCAGTGATCGCGTACAGCACCGACTTCACTAACTCCTTGGCGAGTTCAAGCATCGAGTCCTTAGTGTCTGACTCCACCGCCACTACTTCCACCTGGGAATAATACTTTAGTTGAATCACTTATTGCAAAATGGCAGTTGTGTAATTGGAGACGATTATTCTGTTACCTGCTGTAAGGAGTTACGAATACGACATAAAAAATATATATATTTTTGAAGCCCCGGCAGATGCAATAAATATATGTAAATAAATATATTTATTTAACAATTTATTGCACACACAAAAGAAAAAAAAACATACAAAACAATAAAAGTAAGGAAAAAAATAACATAATTAACAAAATTTATTTGTATCTCGGTCTACCCCTCTGGGACCAAGGCGTGAGCATTATGTATGTATGTATGTATACATTTATTTCTATGAAGATGACAGTTTTGTTTATAAGTGGCGTCGCCTTCAATGTAACAGATAGACTGTTGGACTTGGTTATCTTCTTGAGGGCCAGGTAGATCTGGTCTTTTGTGCCCAATCCCTGTCTACTAATGGTGCCCCAAGACGACTTAATGGATATATCATCACATACACCTTAGAATTTCTTCTGTGACGTATACAGATTGCCTCACAATGTTTTCCTTCATCGAAAAGCCTGTGGTATTACAAGTACACCGTATTTAACTTTCGAAAAAGTTATTGGTACTGGCGGATCATGAGTCCACGACCTCATGAATGTGATGGAGTGCACAACCAACTAGCCTATCACGGCTCCTACTTCTACTCAAAAATTCTTTAATTACCTTTGCCTGGGGCCTAACGCAGCGTACAACAATCAATGCCTTCGTGTTATGTGTTAGTATAGATTAGATTAGATTTATTTATTTCACTGCTACATCTTAAAAAATCAATTTTACATGTCATTTTAATATGGTAAAAGGGATCGTGATGAAATAAAATAAAATAATGTACAAAATATAAATTACAATGTCAACAATTCAAATAATGTCATAGTACACAACATACTATCTATGTCAGTATATAATATTAAAATAAAATTTCAAAATTCACTTGGTATTAAATTAGTATACCTCTGTTGATCCTCGCTTAGAGGAGTGGCGGAGGGAGATTAGTGGGGAAGCGGTCGTACTGTTCTACTCACAGAGTCATCGCTGCGCGACTTGTTCCCGGGCAGGACGTTGGTCTCGCACTCCAGGGCCATGAAAGTGCCGTCGTGCGCGCACGTCACCTGAACAGGGAAACAACTCACTCAAACTCCGTGGACATTACTGATGTCTCAAGAGCACGCTGATTATGAAATTTTAAATTCATCATCATTGGATAAGGGCTGACCACTTAACTCGGAATGTGACTGTACACTCGGCTAATTTAATTTATGTCCCATAAAATTATGGTATCCCTGTTGCATTCTCATACAATCAACAAGTGTCGTTTTTGTTAACATATCAAATAGCAATAAACAAAGATTCTGGAAAATTACCAAATATGACAATTTGTCACACTGAACATTTTCAGGGTAAAAACCAGACACCACACCATAAAAGCGTATAATGTAATGCATAGAATAGAAATCATTTATTCCATAAATCACAGTTTAACATTTGGCGACTTAAAATGCTAAATTAACATGAGAATCACTGTAACTCTACCTATCCAGGCACATACAAAGTTATCGAATCTTTACGCACGCCTGCAAAACGGTTTATAACACTTACGTGGGTCAGAATTTTTTGTCGACCGTACGTGCCATCTATATCTGCATTAAGGTACATTAGCCCCAAGAAGTCGATTTGGCGATGCTTATCGCTGGTCATACAAGTGTCGCTGTCATTACTGCACAGTGCATGTCATTTATTAATAATTATTTTGTAATTTGTCTGCTTGATAGAGATGAAGTCAATTTACAATTATGGCCAATACTATTACAAATAGCTGTAAATACCTGTGGCGATCCCTGGAAGAACTCCGGTTTCTTTCCCAGGATGTTGACCATGTCCTCGATGTCACAAACTGTGAGGGCACCACTGAACCGGGACAGGATGATTTCCTGGGAAACATTGAAAAAAATATGTCCTGATGGGTTTACGCTTGACCTCAATCTCACCTGATGCTACGTGACGATGGGGCCTAGAGTGGAGCGCGCTTACCCAGAACATGCCTATTCACTCTTCCCTTTAAACAGAACCAAGTTGTACTTGTCCGAAAATACTGAAGCTGGCAGGGAGTTACATTCCTCAGCAGTTCGCTTTATGAAATAGGAAGCAAAACTCTATATCAATATATTATATCAATATCTGTGGGCATCAAACGTCAGCTGAACGCTGAGCGAAAGATTTTATAATCGATTCCAGTTTTAGCGAATCCATATTCAAATTGAAACAAATGATACTTCACTGACGTCATGCACAATATGGCAAAGATAGAAATAACATAGGTCTTCTTCCATTATACTTATCCTTCCGAGTGCTCGATCATTTTGACGATATAGCGACAAGGTTCTAAGGTGGTCTACATATCAAACTGGTTGACTGTACAATGGCCTTTACTTTTTAATATATTAGTTTTTAGTATAACTTTTAATTTTCTGTATATGAGGTAAATGATCCACAAGTTCCAAGTCGCTTAGCGAGCTATGGCGAGGGCTATGCTCGGGGTTTGTTTGAAGGATATGATTCGTAATGAAGATTCCGACGAAAAACGAAGGTGACCGACATAGCCGAAAGAATTAGCAAGCTGAAGTGGCAGTGGGCGGGCCACATCTGTTGCAGAACCGACGGCCGTAGCTGCAGACGAGTTTTGGAGTGGAGATCGGTGGACCGACGACCTGACGAAGGTGGCCAGAAGCGGCTGGATGCGGAGGGCGGAGGACCGGGTGTGGTGGCGTTCATTGGGGAAGGCCTATGTCCAGCAGTAGACGTCTAAGAGGTAAATGATTCCTTTAAATATATTATTTTTATTAATTGTTTAGTTAACTCACCTGATTACTCCACCAGTTAACATCAGCCGCGTAGTACATGCTGGGGTCCTTCTTCCCCGGTTTCTCTTCCTTGACGAGCGGGTTTTGCAGGTCGTGGTGTGGTTGTATCGCCAGCGGCCACCGGTGCAACAGTTTGAGGGCCGGGAGCCGCCACACCGATATGTCCCCGTTGCAATGGAGGCAGACGAGTTTACTGCCGTCAGGGGACAGCACCATGTCGACTATGAACGCCTGTGGATGTTCAAATTTCCCACCACAATGGTTTTATGGAACTAAACCGTTTTCAAGAAAAAAAAATCAGAACATTATTAGAAATTACTTATTCGGTCTCATGAAAAGTAGCATCTTCTAAGATAGATCGTTAGAAGGCGGTCTTATCGCTAAACTCTAAGCTATCATTCTCCCAGATAACCTTTGGGTAGAGGATAACGAGACCAAGAACTGATGAGTATATCTTTTTCATTTGTCCACCGAAGTCGTTCTTTTTTGCCTAAAAGCTGATATAACTACACAGATTGCGCCAGACATACCAAGTTCTTTGCTGAGACGAAGGGTATGTACACCTGGAACCTCTCCGTGGCCAGCCGCGCCTCCAGCTCGCCCGACACCACCGACAGCTTGTAGTACGGCTCGTCGTTGAGGATGCGCCACGCCGTGATGCCCACGCTTAGCGGCGATGATGGGTCCTGCGAAATAACTATGTATCACTATATGACTTAAGGTTCTATATCCCCTGGATGGGGCAGACAGTATCCATATTGCTTCCCCAGCTTAGTCACTTGTGTGTTCGTTCGTTCGTTTTATTTAGGTCATTTCTCGAACAAGACTTTGTTATATAAAACGATAACGTAAGGCAGCAAATAACGTTAACATTAAAAAAACAGCGAATCGGGCGCTATCGGCTTACGCTGACTTAACCGTTTGAGATATAAAAAATCTTGTATAACGAATTTTGGCTGAGCAACAAGTAAAAAAAATCGAAAGAAACATAAATTTGAATATTCGCGCGCATCTGCAAATCATTTCCTGATCCGGCAAGTAACAGCTACAACTCTTCCATACACTCGCCGCCATTCAAAAAACTTCTGACGTAATCGCATACAGATATTTTACTTACAAACTCATACATTCAAGATTGTCTAATTGTTTAGGAAATGTCTACCTTATTACAAGCGATTTAACCACATTGTCGAATATATAATACGGGTAAGCGACTTCTCTGAAACATAAGAACTTCTTAGAACTATCTTATACATCTCTCATTATCAGGTTATTTTTGTCTCCACTGCAGGAGCACAACCCTCTCTCGTCTGCCGGATACAGACGGAGGATTTGGCCTACACTCCCCGCGCTGGCCAGACGGGTTGGGGAGGCCTGATTGATGTTTTATAATGTATTCCCTCAGTCGCCTTGTACGACATCCACGGGAAGAGTTGGAGTGGTCCTATTCTTCTCTACCGGAAACCACACGGACAATATACATCTCACCTCACAGATAATCTTTAACTACCTACTTATGGTTTATATGAGTTAGTATATCACGGGTAATTTTTGCGGTATTGCTCAGGACGAGTGCCTTGCCTTATTTCAACAGAAATTTAAATGACAGCTTGATAGAGTTGTAAATCTAGACAAGCAGTGTAAATAGTTCTTGGGTTCGAAAAAAAGAAAGTAGTATTCTCATAAGCTTGAAGCAACTCCCGCTGCTGGATGGCACCCAGCGATTCAGTCTTCCATTAAAACCAATAACGCGTAATTAAAATTGATAATCCAAAATATTATATCAAAAAACTGTGAATAAATTTACAAAATACTTAACAATAACTACAAAAAGGATAATTTAAAATACTCAGTTAGACCAGTCTCATTCATTATTTATATTCTTATATAGTTTATATTATTTTATATAGTTATATTATAATTTATAACCTATGTTGTGCAACAATAATAGTATGTTGTCTCTTCTCGACAGTAGGTAATATTATTACTCAAGCCGGGACAATCCTGCCTGACAGCGAATTCGCAACGACAAATACACATTTTTGTGGTAGCTACCTTCATTATTATAACAAATATAAGATATACAAACATGCATTTACGAACAGTTTGGCATATTATAAAGTAGGAATGATTTCTATAAAATGAAAACATCAAAACAAAGTATCTACCGACGTTACCTCTACCTGTGCCTCTACTGGGATTCTAACCGCTGTCGAATTGTTGGTTAGCGAGTGGACTACCATACAGCCACAGAAACCTAGGACGTTCACTGTGAAATTATAGATACCACTCAGCTGATACAATAATTACAAACTGCGTCATTTATGTCTATGTGTGAGTGTGTCTATGCGCAGACAACTGGCTTTCGTAGAATTGACCCCACTTTTGCTGGGTACTGTACAAAGGCGCACTTAATTCTACATATAGTCAGTTGTATTTTAAGAATAGGCCTCCTCCGCTTGTGTGGCTGCATCGTACCTTGCACCCGGCGTGCGGCACGCCCGCCACGTAGAGCGCGTGCGTGCGCGCGCAGTACCGCGCGGCCGCCACCCCGCCGCCCGCCCGCCACCCGCCCGCGAGCCGGCGCGCGTGCCGCTGCTTGAAGCCCTCCGTCTGCGACACCACGAACCCGCGCACGCGCCCGTCGTACGTCACCACCAGAACCTCCCAGTTCCTACACACAATCAAATGTAAATAAATATATTGTAAATCCGTTATGAAATTAAATGTAATATAAATGTATTGTAAGTCCATTTTTGGCAGTAAGAACTATAAATTAGAATAATACTGTTTTTAAGTGTATAACCAGGATAGTAACTCAAAAAGGGCTGACAGCAGAGTAACTAATAACAGATTTCAATTTAATAAATAAATATGACATATATACACAACACACTTGTATAATATTGGTTTACTCAATCATTTTTAATTTTCAAATACATTAGTAGGTTAGTATGCAATATAACAAGGAAGTATAATTTTAATGTTTGGTACTATTCAGATTGCGATGAGTTTGGACTACATTTTGAGCTGTGTGGAGAGAGAGCGGGAGCGGTAGTTAGAGCGGAAGTGGGAAGGTGAGCGGATTATGTAGTGGGCACAGCTAGTAAAGAATATTTGATTTGCCTGTTACTTTATATTACCCTTACCATTTATTGTCTTTAACCCGTAGGGGCATGAATACAATGTCGGCGACAGCGTGCGTATTGTCCGTGCACTCCCGCCCGCCGGGACGCGAGCAGTCCTACAACAGGGTATACTTTACTTTATAGATTATTCATTATTGAAATTATAATAAATATAATTTTCATCTTGCGATAGGTTGCTGAACACTCTCGTTTTCATGGGTCAGTCAAACGTATATTAAAACAGAATTCTGGTACTGAAATACATTGACATAAATGATTTTAAAAAATTGGGTCTACTGCTTCCATATGATCATACTTTTACTTACAGGAGGAATGTTGAAGAGATTGGAGGCGGTGAGATCAAAGAAACTGACAATGCCATTGCCGTAAGCGAGCGCCACGAAGTTGCAGTCCGGGCTCCACACCAACTTGCGCCATTGGGGATATGGGTCACGGTTCACTGGAAACAAACTATACAAGTCAATACTGTGTAAATTCTTGCACAATATGAGAAGAAATCGAACTACATTGCAAAAAGATATGCCATAAGTGGGGATAATTAACAGAGATGCCTTCATACCACTCAATGAAGATTTATGGTAAATAGAGTTTAGAGCAGTATGGTAGAAACATAGTAAAAAAAATCATAAAAAAAAGGATTCAAAGACTGAACTACTACCCCAAATTTATACATACCAGCAAATTGCCACTTGCCTGATATCCCCATAATCACAGAAATAGTGTTAATGGTAACGTTTCAGGAGTAGTCTGCCTATTATTGTTATTTGAGTGTCAATACATGGTAAAAAAACTAAATAAATGGTAAATAAACCTGTGGTCCTGGCTGCAATGGTTGCATACTCTGAGCGTTTGGTTCTGATTTCAAGAATGTTATCCGTTAACACTGCAATCACTTTGCCCTCGTCTCCCAATGCTATATGCCATTTGTGTTGACGCTCCTTGTGCCTGTAAAGTCATGATATTTAGTCATTGAATAACTTTCAGATACACTAGTTTAATATAAAATAAGCCTATTATAAAATAGATGATTATGAAATACAAACATGACTGGTATTACTAATTCATTTAAAAACTTTAATGCACAGAAAGTACAAAAGGCTGATTAATTATGTTGCTACAGCTTTGCTTAATCTTTTTAATACTGTCAGTTACATAGTAGTTTGTCATAAAATTTCTTTTTTACAATGGCTAACACCTAGGAAGTAAAGTAAGTACATGGATAAATGTACCAAGTGTACTCATGAACAATAAAGGATTTTGACTGTGGTAGTGAGGTTGTGCTAAGAGCTTTTACAAGAACTTTTGTCCTACTATAATAAAATAACAATGCGAATATAAATCAAAATGTGGTATTGCAAGGATTAGTCTTCAATATTCACAATTCCAACTTTAAAATCTTCTGGCCCCAAGTTATCTCAGCTATTTAATTGTGCTAGGGAGTAGGGGTGGTATATGCAAGTGGCTATGCTATGGCATGGTTCAGATACAACACCCAAAATGCACTGGACTGGTCTCCTGCAGGTTATAGAAGGAAGACTGATACCAGTGTAGTGAACTCAAGTTGCTGGCAATAATACAATTATACATATACACTGTCTATATCCAAACTAGGATTTCTTCTGTGTAAACAAGAATAGGTAACTTCTTTTACAAAGATGTCTGTCACTAGTGGAAATCGAACTCACAGCCTTTACTGCTTGAGTCAAATTTTTAAGCCACTAGCCTATCGAGGTGTTCTATAGACAAGCATGGTACGTACACAAAAATAAAACATAGATCAGAATCAATTTGCAAAAAATTTACAATGTATTTTCCTTATTGACAATCAACCCCAAATCACCAAGTCAACTTCTAGTCTTATAAAATATTTTTATATAATATCTGGTTTGGGAGATTGTTACTAGCTGGACAGCTTAGATGGACTAAGGAATAAGCTGGTTTGCGAAAGGGGATATTATTTATACAGGATTTACTCGGAACTTATTTATTTACTTATGATTTACTTACGCTGTTATGCTGTCCAGCAAACTCTTCTTGGATCCAAAGAAATTTAACCAACACCACAGTGCTGATATATTTTCTGGCAAGATATTATCTGATTTTTGCTGGAATAAATACAAGCATACGTGTAAAATGAAAGTTATATCGCAATGTCTACCATTCAACAACCACAACACCTATTTACCAAGTATTCTGGTTCTGGCTTCCATTCTGAAAATACGTAAAGTTCATGTAATATAGATTTATTCTGCTCCATTATAAGGCTCTATCTAATATTTTTTCTGTACGCCGAAAATCGATCGAACTACTAGCCGACCTATCGACATATAATATTTATGTACGATTTGTGTGTACGATACGAACCATCCATATGTTTTTGACAGTTCGTTGCGTGCAGTGTGACCACATTTAAATTCGTCAGCAATTTTATTAATCTATGCTATGACTTCATGAACATGTGAAATTGTATCTCGGAAGAATTATTCTTAGTCTGAGGAGGAATTGGGGCGCGCGCTGCGCCCTGCTGCTGATTGACCCAAGGATAATATAACCAAAGATAATATTGGCTTTGGGCATAACCACCTGATCTGCCCAGCGGCAGCTTACCCATTAACGGCAAAACTCCACAGCAACAATACTTATTTTGTGTGGAGTTCTTGGGGAAGGCCTATGTAAAATGGATGTCTCAGGGTTGATATGATGAGGAGGAATTAGATTTGATCTTAGTATTTACTAATATGTAAGTATCAAAGCTACTGGAAATTTCATAGGGGTACTTAACAGATGGTCTTTAACGCTATTCCACTCTCAATTAGCTATATATATATATTTATGGTGTTAGTTGACTGCATCATAGTCATAGTACTTACTCCACCCTCCGGTGAAGCTGTGAAGGCCCGTACGGCCAATTCGGGCCAATACAAGAAGATATCTAAACTTTGGGGCCAATAGCGATATCCTTTCGAAAAAAAACTCTATGGTTGACAGGCTGTCTGTCTTTTGCAGTCTGTGCCCCTGCTTGCACTGCCTGTTGGCCTGGCCCCTATTTGTGCCTGGCTACATAGAGTATGTCCAAGGACCTCTAGCCTCTTTGTTGGACTAAATATTAGTCTATGAATTGAGGTTAGTTTTAGAATTGTGTTGTGTTAACATTTATAGGAATTAGAAGAAAGAATAAATATAATTAACCAGCAAATAACTACATAATGAGTTTTCTTGAAGATATTTACTACAAGGTACGTGTTACGGTTATTTTGTTTTATTTATAACTTCTAATTGTCTACTTACCGGGTTTTGCTGTTCCTTGCAGAGTTTAGCTGAAAACGAAAAAAATTTACGCTTCTGGGAAGACTACCTGAACAACCTCAAGTCTCTGGACTTCAGCGTATACGCCGATAAGCTTAAGGTTCCAGCTCTAGTGCCAATTGGAAGCCGAATATTTTTCAGAGGAGAACTGAAGCATACAAACGAAGTTACCGTTGCTCTTGGGGCTGACTACTTCGTGAAATGCTCCTTAAAACAGGCAGATGTTTTAAGGCAACATAGGATGAAAGGTTTGCCATGTTTCATCCCTAATAATACAGTATACTATATAATAATTGTTACAATATGCAGGAAAAGGGGGCGCTGAGGAAAAACGCCTCCAACAAATTTTCACACCGAAAAGGAAATTTCATAGTGCCCCCTTTTGTATACTCTGACCCTCATCTATTAAAGCAATTCTTCCAGACAACCTTTGGTTAGAATATATTAACCAGAAAAGAGTAAATTGTGCTGCTGTTAATCTTCAGGCACCCTTTCCGAGGTTGTACATCTTGATTACTGTAACAGTGGCACCACTGCTCAAATGAATAAGGTGGGATTGCAGACACCAGTCAAAATGGTGCAGTACTGCCTCCAATCTTCACTTGGATAAAGTAATCTAATATATCTCATTATGTAAATTTATTATAAATGCTTTTATGTAACTACTAGGAGGATTCAGTTGTGTATGCACAATATATATATATATCCATTTACAACCGAATATCCAAGCACATAACAAATGCACCTTCTACTATATCATTTAAACTGAGGCTGAAGAAGTGGCTAAGCAAGCAAACTTTCTTTTTAATGTTGTTTAATAATACAGAATATTACCTAATGATGTTAGTTACATTTTTAATCATAATTATTATGTTATAGATTATAAAATGAATGACCTATAATTGTTGATAACCTTTATTGTCTGTTTATAATCCAAACTGTAGTGTGCAAAAGATATTCAATAGTTTTTTAAATTTTCAGATGCGCAATTAAAACTTGACACATTTAAAAAGGAAAGGGAATATCTTGAAAACCGAGTGACTTTCAGTAAGCAAAATATTTATGCAGACCAAGGTCAAGAAATCATTGAAGTTTACAGTGAGGAGGAAGATAAAGAGTGGAGGAAGAGGCATAAAGAACACATAAAGCATTATAAACATAAATCATCTGAAGAAAACTCTACAGATGATTCCAAAGACATCACAGATGAAGAATTATGGAACAGATTAGAAGAACTTGAGCTTCAAGAAGAATTAGAAAATGAATATCTAAGTTCAAGAGAAGTACAAGACCATAATGATACTATTGAAGAACCTTTTGTTAACAAAGAAGAAAATAAGAAAGAACAACCAAGGATTGTTGAGCAACCATCTTCTGTAAGAAGAAAAGAGGAAACAGTTACATTCCCGGAAGATGTAACTGAGAATCAAACATCCACACTTGATATACTACAGAAAGTTTTAGATAAACAGAATGAGCTAGAGGAGAAGTTAGTGGAACTAAGACACAAGGAGAGAAGTTATAGTAAATCTGAAAATGATTTGATATCAAGATTAAACGAAATGGAAGAACTTGATGAACTTGAAGATGAAATGGATAGGTATGTTAAAACTCTGGAAATTCTCATTAAATCCCCAGTATAATCCTCAGTATTAGACATATTTGCATCACACACTAAAAGCAGACACAAGTAACATTATGCTCGCAAAACAAATTTTAATAAATATGCAACAGATTTTTGGCTTCAGGAAAATAAAGTTATTTATTCATTTCAGGTTGGATGAGATTCTGACTGAAGATATTGATGAAGAAACTATAAGCATATCGTCACAACCTAAACTCAAAAAGGGGGTATCTTTTGCAGATGAGGATGAAAGTGAAACATTAGAGCTAATATTCTCACATAGTGATGTAGAACCTTGTAAAAAACCATATAATGCAGAAAGAGGCATTGAAAAACCCAGTGATATTTACATAGCTTATTCAAACTCATTTAGTTCTGAAACCACATCCATACTGAAAAAACCAAAATATGATAATTTTGAATCAATTATGGAAGTTCCAACAGTTGAGGAGAAACGCAAAACAGTTGTTTTTCCAGAAGCTGAAGATAATCTGGAAGAAGACAGGACAATAGTAGTGAGAGATGTAGTTGAGAAGGTTAATCAAAGTAACAAAATGGAAAATAGTGGGAGTAGGCCATCAAGTCTTTTCAAAAAGAGAAGACAGCAAATGAAATCATAAATTTATTATAAGAAATAAAAGTTATTATCACCATACCTTGTTATTTATATTTTATTTGTACACCCCAAGTTTATTTAATCTAATGCTCGGAGCCAAAAAAAATGCATACGAATGCATGTTGAACTGTTGACTATAAGCTGTATACTACTTACTGCCAATGCTTTGTTCATAATGGTTCACAAGATTACATTTCAGAACGAAACAAAATGACAGCTCTCATTTGAGGTTATGTTGTGAATTTGTGATCGGGATTTTTTATAACATTAGCTAAATATATATTTTCTGTATAAACTCAATATGTTATCACGAAACTGGAGGCACCTATGTCGACGGTATTCGCAAGCAGTTACATTTAGAACCACGGAAGTGTCACCTGTGAGTAAATTGCACTTTTGTAAAAAAAATATTTAAAACTATTTATATTAAATAACTAAGTCCGGAGAATTCAACCTATAGGTTCAAGGTGCTGGCATTCCTATGCGTCATAAGTTTGCCATTGTTCATTCCTATATACTTTAAGAGAAAATAGGGAATAATATCTTTGCTACATGTTCGCAAATGGGACAACAAAAGCACCCGTTCTCTGGTTAGGGCTTCTGGTCAGAGTTGTTAGAACATAGAGGTTCCATACTCGTTCATGAGTTACTGGCAGCCTCTGCAGTTTGTCATGTGTAAGTGTCACAGGAAAAACGTGTTGTTCTTGTTCTATTAACTGTTCTGTGAAAACTACGATGTACTTAAAACGATATATTTTAAACCTAACAATATACTCGATTTACTATTCGTAGTGTTTATCTCCGTCACTGAGGTATCCCGTTCCAACATTGGTTATGGGCGCAGAGTTAAATATTTAACTAATTATGGAGAATATCGTCGGTGACAATCTACGACAATCGAACGCGAATGGTGTTGGTGACAATCCTCGACAACCGATGGATCCACCACAACCACGAGCAGCAGCAGCACAAGTAGCATCAGTTGATTATCAGTCTGGTGGTAGCTTATCATCAGTTGAGAAACTGGATGGCCAATTGAATTACCATACATGGAAATTTCAAATGGAACTCTACTTGTTACATGAAGGCTTGTGGAACTTTACACAGGTAACGCCTACTAATGATGCAGCTTCTATTAGAAAAGACGAGATAACCAGAGCTAAGATCTGTCTTGCACTGAAGCCCCATTGTTTAGTACACGTCAGACAATGTAGAACAGCTTTACAAGCATGGGAAGCGCTGCGTAGTTCGTTTGAGGATAAAGGAGTCAACAACAGGTGCAGACTACTAAGTAACCTAGTAAGTCAGAAGCTAGAGAATCACAGAACAATGAGAGACTATGTCACACAAACCTTGACAATAGCGCAACAACTGAGAGAAATTGGAAAAGAAATAGATGATGAGTTATTAGCTGCTCTAATTCTGCAAGGGCTCACAGCAGAGTATTCACCCTTGAGAATGTCTATCGAAAATTCCAATATTACGCTAACATCGGATTATGTCAAAGCAAAGTTATTACAGTTAGATGATAATCTCCCAGGCAGCAGTTCAGGTACAACTGAGAGGAATACAGCATTGTTAACCACAAAGAAGGGGAAGCAAAGAATAAAACAGAATATGCAGAAGAAGCTAAAATGTTTTATTTGCTCAGGACCTCATAAAGCTATGGTTTGTCCACAAAACCAGAAGTCAAGCAAGAACCAAGCTTTTCACACAGCACTCAATACGTGTGGTCAAGTAAACATGGAAGAATGGATAATAGACTCCGGCGCATCCTTCCACATGACCAACCGCAGAGACTGGATGGGTAACTATATAGCAAAAGATGTGAAAGTTGAGATTGCTTGTGCGAATGGCAGTAAGATTTTTGGAATTGGTAGTGGTAATGTAGTTCATGATAAATTAGATTTTACCGTGAATAATGCAGTTTACGTACCAGAACTTTCTGCGAACCTATTAAGTATTAGTACTTTAGTGAAGAAAAAACTTGTAGTAGTGTTTTCTGAGAATGGTTGTGAGATTTTCAAGAAGAATGAATGTACTGTAAGTGGAGTCCCGATAAACAGATGCAAGGAAGAGTTAGGTGTTTATAAACTAAAATCACACTCTTCACAGATGGGCGTTGCTTTTGCTACTACTAGCAAAGACGAGATGCATCTTTGGCATAAAAGAATGGCACATCTTGGTATTCGTAACTTGAAATTGCTTCGAGATAAAATGGCCATAGGGATTAAATTTGCTAACTTTGCAGACAAATTTGAATGTGAGGCATGTTTACTGGGTAAACAAACGAGACAACCTTTTAATAAATCAGGTTCAAAGAGGGCAAAGGATATATTAGAATTAGTGCATTCTGATATATGTGGTCCTATGCAAGAAACTTCTTTTGGTGGGTATAGATACTTCATGACGTTTATTGATGACAAATCTAGAAAAACTTTTGTCTATTTTCTCAAAGAAAAGAGTGAAGCATTTACAAAACTGGTAAACTTCAAAACATTCGCGGAAAATCAGACTGGAAAGAAGATGAAGATACTAAGAAGCGACAATGGAAAAGAGTACGTTAATAAAAACGTTGATAACTTTTTGATTGCGCATGGTATATTGCATCAATTGACTGTGAACTATACGCCACAACAGAATGGTGTTGCCGAAAGAGCAAATCGTACTATTAACGATAAAGCTAGGTGTATGATTGAAGATGCGGGATTAAGTGCTAAGTTTTGGGCAGAGGCCGTGCACAATGCAGTTTTCCTAAAGAATCGATCTCCAACTATAGCAGTACGAGGCAAAACACCAGAAGAGACTTGGACTGGCCGAAAAGTTAACCTGAATATGGTGCGAATATTTGGTTGTAAAGCTTTTATGCATATTCCAGATGTTAAGAGAAGGAAGTGGGATCCTAAAAGCAAAGAGTTGCTGCATGTAGGCTATTGTGATGAGTCCAAGGCTTATAGATTGGTTGATCCCAGGACTGGAACATTGTTTAAAGCAAGAGATGTAGTATTTTTTGAAAATAAAATGTATTGCAAGAATCAAAAATCTACAAATGGTGAATTCACTGAACATATTCCATTGACACCAAACACTGTACATGAGAATATAAGAGATAATTCAGTGCAAATTCAAGAACAAATTAATGAAGAATTGTCTATTGAAACAGAGTGTTTCGAGACTGCATCAGAGGGTATAATTCAAGGAGGAGAATTTCCTTTGATAGCAGATGATATAGCAGAGAGTGTGGTTGAAAGCGAAGAAAATCAGCAAGATACAGCAGACTCTAATGCTGAAGACAATAATGAAGGACAACAAAATGTAGAAAGAAGGTATCCATTGAGAAATAGAAAACCAAAGGAATACACAGATTTTGTTGTATATCATGCTGGATTAGAGGAAAATGGTTTTGAACCCAAAACTGTTCAAGAAGCATTATCCAGTGATGATAGAGAAAAATGGGATAAAGCCATTCAAGAAGAGTTAGATGCTCTTAAAGAGAATAAAACATGGGTTTTGGTTCAACCTAAAAATGCGACCAATATTATTGATTCTAAATGGATATTTAAAATCAAAAGAGAGGCCGGAAATAAGATACGTTTCAAGGCACGTCTTGTAGCCAGAGGCTTTAGGCAGAGGGAAGGTGTAGATTTTGAGGAAACATACTCACCTGTCGTTAGACTTAGTTCCCTGAGACTGCTTATAGCAGTAGCTATTGAAAAGAATCTGAAAATTCATCATATGGATGTAAAAACTGCATTCTTAAACGGTGATCTTCAAGAGACTGTTTTTATGAAACAACCCGAAGGATTCGAGGTAAATGGAAAAGAGAATCATGTATGCCTCCTAAAGAAATCTCTTTATGGACTCAAACAGGCACCTAGAGCATGGAATATTAAACTTAATGAAGCTTTAGAGAAGCTTAAGTTTAAAAGAACTGAGAATGAGCCGTGCGTATATACCAGATCAATAGATGAAAAAATAATGATTATAGCTGTATACGTGGACGACTTATTAATTTTTTGGAATGATGTTAATGATGTCAAGAGAGTCAAGACGGAGTTAATGTCTACCTTTAAAATGAAAGATCTAGGAGAAGCAGATCTAGTACTCGGAATGCGTTTCCGAAAGGAAAACAATCAGGTCAAACTAGATCAGGAGGAGTATGTTGATAAAGTTTTACAGAGATTTGGGCTAACTGATAGCAAACCTGTTGCTACACCCTTAGTGATTGGTCAAAGGTTAGAGAAACCGAAAGACAGTCATTATAAGCCTTCACCTACCATTCCATATCAGGAATTGATAGGATCTCTGATGTATCTGGCGGTGTGTACAAGACCAGATATATCCTTCGCCGTTAGCTATATGAGTCAATTCAATAACTGCTATTCAGAGGAACATTGGCAGGCAGCTAAGCGCATCCTTAGATATTTGAAAGGAACAAAGAATTTTGGGTTAAAATATCATAAGACTTTCAAAGATATTGAGTGTTATGCTGATGCTGATCATGGAGGAGATGTGACAGATAGGAGGTCATACTCAGGCTATATCTTCACACTAGCAGGAGGTGCTATTGCATGGGAAAGTAGGAAACAGAGATCTGTCGCCATTTCTAGTGCGGAAGCTGAGTATGTTAGCCTTTCTGAAGCTGCCAAAGAAGCTGCTTTCTTAAAGAGCTTTGTTCGAGAGTTAACCGGTAATAGTCTGAATATTGTAATTCAGAGTGATAGTCAGTCAGCTATTGCAATTGCTCAAAACCCCGTTCTACACCAACTCACAAAACACATTGATGTTAGACTCCATTATGTTAGAGAGGCAGTACACAATGGTGTGATTAAACTAAAGTATCTAGAGACAGAAAGGATGGTGGCTGATGTACTAACGAAGGCACTACCAAGATCCAAGCATGAGTTTTGTGTAAGAGGTATGAATGTGTGTGAATGAAAGAGGCATGACAGGAAGAGGTATAGCAGCAGTAACCCTTGAGGAGGAGTGTTAGAACATAGAGGTTCCATACTCGTTCATGAGTTACTGGCAGCCTCTGCAGTTTGTCATGTGTAAGTGTCACAGGAAAAACGTGTTGTTCTTGTTCTATTAACTGTTCTGTGAAAACTACGATGTACTTAAAACGATATATTTTAAACCTAACAATATACTCGATTTACTATTCGTAGTGTTTATCTCCGTCACTGAGGTATCCCGTTCCAACAAGAGTGTACAAAAAACCATTTTTAAGACATTTACGAAAAAAAAAAATTCAGCGCTCCTTTTTGTACACCCTAACCGGGCTGCTGTGTCGAGAGTACAAATCGCTAGGCACTTTCAGAAGCAGATGTTTCCTTACAGTTGTTTAATACTAAAGCCATGGAAACCAGAAGCGAGGTAAGGCGTGGGTCACCGCATACGGCCTCACGGTCGAAGGGTCCTCGCGCCGTAAAGTTTTATACATCGCAGCTTTCTTTATTTAAAAAAAAAAAATATAGCTACAACCATTAAGAGTCGCGACGGCGAGTAAAGATTTTACTCATCTTAAAATGAATAATTTTAGTTAATTGAAGATGTTTGCATTTTTAAGAATATAAATTTGGCAGTTTAAAAAAAATCTTTACATAAAATCCATCCTCTTGCACCACCTGAGGGCCTTGCAAAATTTATTTTGTCCACATTTAGGTCTTTTTGAGCCTGTCCTAATTTTCAATATCCATATATTAAAAGCCGAGGGTAACAGCACGACTTAGGGTACAACTAGAGCTAGTTTCTTTACTCACCGACTAAAGCGATCAATTGCCCGAGACTACTCTTCCAGAGATTCAAGATCTTATTTTTTTTTGGGGGCCTGGAAGACCTGCCGACATTTTTTTGTGCCAAATGCCTGTCCACCAATGCACCAATGCACCAATAGTGCGCCAGCCCATTGGGTGGACTTCACTATACACTTTGGAATCTCCTCTTTGGCATAATATGCATGTTTCCTTACGATGAGTTCCTTCACTGAAAAGCCTACTATCGTGGTATTATAAATAAACTGTGCTCAAGTTTCGAAAAAAGAAAATACAGTTACAAATTTTGTGTACAAAGGCAAGCTTATCTCTCAAAGTGCATAACATACTACTAAATACCGAAACTACTTTACACATATACTTATATATATATTTATATATATTCGAACAACCCTTATTATCTACTTACATATTCTTAAGTCACTTATTTAATTTATGTTTCAAGTACACAATTGAATGTCAAAATAAATTACAAAATTAAACGTCAATTAAAAATAATATTTTTTACAATATTAGTCAAACCACCCTCGTACCGACTCCCGCCCAAACGTCCCCATGATACTCGCAGCATTTTCGCGCTGAATGGCGAGGGACATATATTATATACACGGTGCTACTTTGCATTCTTGCCATATTCACAGAGCTAATAGTAGAGAACATTACCTATTATTTTAGATAAACTAGAGACTCTCATAAATAAAGCACCCTAAGTTTTTAGTAAACTTTGTTTTGCAGTACACATAGGAATAAACCAATTTTTTCTCGCACGTTCAACAGGCGCAATAGGAATAAACCAATGTGGGCGTGGCCAGGCCTGGCGTGTAAATGAATTGATTTCAGATTTTCCTTCCTACTTTACCGCCAACAATGCCTAATTTAATATCATTACATTGTTGTCCATTTCTTTGCAAAGTAATAAATTAGGTATTTTTGGCGTACCTAGTTAAAAAGCTAAAATCATCTAATAAGATTTAAAAATTATAATTTTTAATTTGTAAATGTACAATTAATTGGTTATTTACAAGTTCCTACTTACAAAATTTACGTGCTGAGAAGCAATTGTTCAAAATGTCCTCCGTTTTGATGAAGGCACAGTCTAGCACGGCGAAGCGAATTTCGCTTTAGTTTTCGCAACACATAAACGTTTTGTTTCACTGTTTCGAACGCTGGAACAAACCTTTCGCGTAACACATTTACACTGTCTATCTACCCTGAGTATACCAAGCGTTTCACGTCACTCCAAAAATAATAGTCCATCGGAGGAATAGTCCGGAAACCATGGTGGATGAAATAAGAGCCCAGTAAATTCCCGTCGATTGAGACTAAAGCGGTGTTGAAACGAGTCTCGCTTAATTTTTCGAGGATTGTGATCACGATGAGTCCACCAGTGCTCATTATGGATATTAAAAATTCCAACTCTCGTAAACCGGCTTTCGTCAGTCCACAAGATGTTGACATGTCGGTTGTCCAGTAGCCAGCGACAAAATGTACTCCGTGAGGCGTTATCTTGAGGGAGCAGATCTTGGACTTTCCGAAAGTGAAACGGACGTTGTTATTCACTTTTCAAAAGTTTCCACACTGTCTCGTGGCTCACACCGAAGTAACGGCCTGCTTCCCGGGTACTGGCACGGGGCTCTCTTTCAAGGTACTCGAGAATTGACTCTTGCAATTCGACTGAGAGTCCTACGCTGCCTCGAGCTTGAGCGTGGAACCGGCGATGGTCTCTAAGTCTCTGCGTGACATGCTCTCTAAGTCTCTGCAAGCATCACCTGACGGGTCGGCCTCGGTTGGTTAGGAAACATTTCCACAAACATTTCTACGGCTTGTCGCAAACTGTTACCACTTATTGCGTACAAGCGCACCATTTCTACTAATTAAATATTTGAATACGCTTCAGTCATTTTTACAACAATATTTTTGAGAATAATGACAGCAGTTGACAATCAAATAATATCATTGAATAAAGAGACAAGATTAGCATAAAGAGTCTATGTCATGTCGTGATCTTACGAATGATAAAAGTGATGTGCATGCATTACGATAATTAGTGGTGTGCTTAACAGATTGTCGATAAAATAAAATAATCCAAACCAAAAAAAAAAAAATTACGTCATGATTTTTTTTATTGATTTGTGTTTAGTATCAGTAATATAGTTACCTCTGTAAATATGGCAAGAATGCAAAGTAACATCCTGTATATATAATACTTATAATAAATATAATAAACATACATACATATCATATTATACTGAGTGAGACAGATAGTGCTCTTTTAGTTTAGTTTTAAAGGATGTCACCGACGTACTATCTCGAATGACCGTAGGCAGTTTATTCCACATCTGCGTGGCTCGGACAGTAAAGAATTTGGTGTTGGATTTGGGATAGGTGAGGGTTTTTAGTAAAGTTACGACTGTGTAATTACTCTTTTCAATCTGGTTAGCCTAAAGGACCTTCCTGACCAGGAGCTTTCGTTTTTATGCATACAAATGTGAGACCTCAAATATGATCTTGCCATAACTGACTATATCCACTCAGCCCAATGTCCACACTGTTCCAATGCTTGATGTTCACAAATGAATGCTCCCAGTAAGGACATTGCTTAAAAGTATTTTGTCCTTTTTAACTTTCCAGGGCCAACACAATGACAATCAAGTAGGCCTATTCTACACACTGAACCCAGACCTATGCAAACAATTGTTCGGCCATGGTGGGTTTCCTAAGAGCTTCATGAAGCAAACCAAGACATTTACAGAGACAGCCCTGATGGTGCGGTCACCAGCCCTGGATGTCATCAACTGTATAAAGGCCTCGGATCTGAACAAGCCAGCTGTTAGATATGTTCTTTGTATCCTTTTGTAATAATTTTTACAATGTAGCAAAAATCTTTAAAAACTTCTAAAGTTATTAATAACCTTGGTTTTAAGCTAGTGAAACTTCCATTTTTGCATCTAGACAGAAACTACTTCAAATATTTAACTACTGTTTTTCTGTAAGTTATGTTGAAAACCATGTTGCTTTTAAAATTCAATAGCTTCTAAGCTGAACATTTCGGTATTTTTTCATAACCATAACTCTAACAGCAAAAGTTTCTGCTCTCTCAAGTATAAATCCTAATCCTCTAATTAAGGTTTCTTAAGGTCCAGAATATTCTTGTGAGCTCAACAGTGGTTTCCTTAGCACTGCCATTAGATGGAGAGAAGGGAGCCGGCAAATCTTTGGTGATGGCTCACCTGTTGCATTACGCCCATGAGGAGGGCTACATCATCATCCATATACCCTGGGGTAAGTTAACAGCGAGTTTATCTCTACCATGAGCTAGGCAACTTACATGTCACGCTACCCTAAACAGCCTCCGCGAGAGTCGAACGGCGAGATGAGTCGCTGGGCAAATGTAGAGTTTTTATCTGCCAGTTTTGCAAGCATTTTGACCAGGCCCAGTTTCATTTTTCAATATTTGAAAACTTTTGAACGTCAGTCCTAAAACAAGAACCAGAGACAAATGTTTTCCTTAATTAATCCTAAGACTGCTTATGGACTACCCTAAGACATTTCCTGTTCTGAACCAGAAAAGGCCTGTAGGAAGTATGTTGCGTGCAAATGGCGAGGCGACTAAGCCCAAGTAGCATTTTACTCCATTTAAGAGTACACATTTAGTTCCCATGTGAACTTAAAGCATTATTACAGTTCACTCGTGATGTATAAGCTGCATTATTGCGATTAACACCACCTATACCTGTCTAAGGGACTTATAGGAGTGTAGAGTTATACTTTTATACGGTTGTTGGTGTTATAATACTCTAACAACTGTCCTTTAGTCAGCCGTCTGACTAAGAGCATTATAGGAGGGTAGAGATACGGCAATCGCTGTTTAACGGTCTACTTGTACGATGTTATACAGCTAGCATATTAATAGAACACACGTGGTCATTTATACAGCCAAAGGCTGTTATGTTTACTTGTTTTAGACTGTTATACAGCTAGTAGCTGTAGTAGGAGTTGTTTGTGGTCATTAAAATAACCTTTTTTACTATCTGTATAGAAGTGTTTAAATGGTTCACATGTGCACTGTAGGCTGTTAAAAGGACTACATGTGTTGTCCATTAACTTCAATAGCAGTTTATTTTTCCACAAGTACTACTCTTATTTGCTGTAAGCTGAACATGAATGTGAATGTGATATTCTATTACACTTATCCCACAAGCTGACGTGTATTGTGTTTATTACGTCGCGTGCAAAAATTTGTGAAAATGAATAAAAAATCTTGGAAAATAAGAGCGAGAACCGGTGGAATAAGAAGAAAAATTGCAAAAGAATATTCGCAAATTCGTCCCTCTTTATCTAGTTTGTTTACATTCTTTTAAATACCTCCTTGAACAACGTAGTGTCTTTGTAAGTGTAAATACTCTGACACCAAACTGTGTGGCTCACACGAAAACAAAAAGTGTTTTTTGTTAGTTTGTTACAAAATTTGTACTTTAGGTATTCATACTTGACTTAGTACCTGGGCTAGGCGATTTAACGGACAATAATTATTATTGCGGATCTCTAAAATTTCAATATATGAAAGAATAAAACGATGATCACAATTGACCTGAATTACATCTTAAAGCTGTACATAAGTTCACATTAGAATACATTTATAGACATTGGTTCTGTAGTGGTACAAATGTGGGACTTCATATAGCCAACAGCATTCTAACAGAACACATGTGAACCTATATACGCTCTAGCTGTATTTCATTTCCACCATTTTGTTCACGTAACCTAAAATATTTACCATATAAATCTCCAAAATTATCATGCAGATTTATCACAAAATACGCAGATAGAGCGATTGAGTTTTGATTTCATGTTTTAATTAATTACCGTAGTATAATTATAATGCCAATATAATATCAAAAACTGAAAATTGTAGATTTCCTCTCAGCCAGTTTTAAATATTTTAAAATGAATATCGGGTTTTTACAGAGGCGCGTGAATATTTTAGCTGTAAATATGTATACATTTCACGATAAAGTTGCATTCCCATGGCATTTAACATTATTAAGTATTTAAAACAGGTATACTTACCGCGTGTTATCATAAATTTTTATCCAATTGATATCCGCCGGAGTTAATGTTTCTGATGGCCGGGCGTACACACAAAACCAAACTAAATGAGGAAAATTAATAAATAAAAGAAATAATTTAGGACACACGTGAACTTTAGGTAGCACTGGAGTACTTTTGTGGGATTTTATAACTGTGAAGGCTGTGTATTTAGCCACTTGTTACTCTTTATTACGCTCATGGACGTTGTATGGTTCACATGTGTCCCATATAGCGCCGTAAGTCAGCCTTTAAGCCCGATGTTACTACTTAAACTGCTAATATAACGCTAATGTACAGCCATTGTGAACTTAAGGCTGTCTAATTTGTGCCCAAACTGGTTCTATAAGAGCTGTATAGCAAGCTATACAGCTCTTATACAGCTGACTTACACAGCTTGTGGAGTACATGTGAACCACTATACATCTTATATAGAACCCCGAATGCCACTTGGGAGGTATAAGCGAACAGTGCGCTCCGTGCCAGACTCTAGTATATATTATCTTTGGTGCCAGTTATTGCTGCGAGTCAAAGCACATTGTGAGTGGCAAGGCGGAAAATATCACATTTAGCTCTAAATACTGTGCTTTAGAATTCGTATACAATATATTCGGCTTGTGAACTTATAGTATCGGAGTGGTTGCGGCGAGTGTCGCGCCACAAGGAGATGTCCAACTCGCAGACGCACGAGGGCTTCGTGGACCTGCCGCTGGACGCCGCCGCCTGGCTGCTGCACTTCAAGAGCCAGAACCAGGCCGCGCTCAAGAGAGGCGATGTAAGTTATTAATTCTAATGCAAGCTCTCTCAGTTTGACACACCCTTCTATATTGGGCGACTTTAATCCATTTAGAAAAAAGCTCATTGTTCATCATCAGACCGCTCAAAGGCCCCTTTCGGCCACTTTTGCCAGGTCCTCGGTTCATCTGCCCTTATCAGGCCGCGATCTCCACTCTAGAACTTGCCTATTGAGCCTCGGGTTCTGCTACATGTGCACTATTTGCGACAGAATCTTTAAGGCCAAGTTGGCTATGCCAGTCTCATAAAGACGAGGGACATTAAAGCGCAGTGCCGTGTGGTTCCCGGCTAAGACGTAAACATCGCGTGTCTGTACATTGAAGATATTTCCAAAAAAAAAAATTGGGGATCTGAGGATAAGCAACAGAACACATTTCGACCATTTTTGAAATTTTTGTCTGTTTATCTGTTTGTCTGTGAGTTTGTGCACGCATCACTTAAAAACTACTGATCGGGCTTTGATGGACTTTTCACAAAAACATGGGGATTAACTTAACATTTAGTCTTTATTTCATCGCAAATAAGTACATTAGTTACGTAAGGTTAGTGTGTAATATATTGCACATAATAGTATTTCCGTACTATTCAGATTGCGATGAGTTTGGATTACATTTGGAGCTGCGAGTGGGAATTAGAGTGGGCGTGGGCGTGGGAAAAGGGGAGTGGGTGTGGGAGTGGAAGCGGGAGGGGAGCGAGAGTGAGAGCGGGAGCGGGACCGGAAGCTGGAGCGGAAGCGGGGGCGGGAGTGGGAGCGATTCTATAGTTCACGCGAGCGGAGGTCACCTGGACGTGGACCTGGACGATACACTGCGAAGAATGTAGGGTGTAAATGTTCGACTGAATTCGTGAGCGGGAGCGGGTGTGGTACCAGTGTAATTTGAGTGTTTGAAAATTCGCATAACTTTTGACTGAGTTATCCGATTACGATAAATTTGTGGTACTTATACGTATGCAACAAAGTAATGTTGGTCGGAATTTGGATTGCGATGGATTAGTTACGAGGACTACATTTGGAGAGACGAGGGAAAGAGGTTTGAGGGGAGAGCTGAGGAGAGGTTTGAGAGGAGGGTTGAGGGGAGAGTTGAGGATCTGGACCTGGACCTGGGCCTGGTACTGAGCCTGGAACTGGGCCTGGGCCTGGAGACCTGGACCTGGACCTGAAAGTCTGAGTGGAAGTAGGATAGGGAGCGGATTCTGTAGTCCACGCGAGCGGAGCCGCGGGCACAGCTAGTTATAAAATAAAGTAATTAATAATTATTACATTAAGTAAATTTTGTGTTTATTTTGAAGATCTCGTGTTTCTCAAAAACTAGCAAAATTAAACGACAATTGTATTAAATTTCTCTTTACAGTTAAAACTATCCAAAGAGTACGTGTGGAGTAAACGCGAGAAGACGGAAGCAGGCGCGCCGCTCTCAGAGCTGGTGGAGCACGGGATCAGCCGCGTCAAGTATGCGTGCGACGTCATCGACGTGCTAATTAAAGAACTTAAATCGCTCTCCGACGACAAACAGTGAGTATACAACGCGTGCTTCGTGCTAAGATGGCTGACGAACTCGCTGGTGCAGTACGGCGTCGAGCTGAAGAAGTGCGCCTTCCGTGTGCAGAAGCGCGCCTTCCGCATGCAGAAGCGCGCCTTTCGCATGCATAAGCGCGCCTTTCACATGAATAAGTTTGAGCTATAGTGATCATACCATGGGACACGTTCGTCAGCGACCTTACTTCAAGTCTCTAGGGATTCTAAAATTCTCCATAAGGAGATCCCCAAAGCCTTATAAAACTGGGTAATTTATATTCCTTATAATTAGGAGTTCTACCGTAGAAGTAGGCAATCGACAATAGTTTCTTAGGACAGTCAGTCTCGATCCATTTGCAACTAATTTACTGCTCCTTCAGCTTCAGTCGACTTTACTACTAAAGTTTAGTAAACCATCTTTTTCGTAACAGATGCAAGACATTCGTAGCGATAGACGGGTTCAACAGTTTCTTCTATCCACTGACGAGGCTCAAGACGCCCACCAAGAGGACGGTGAAGCCCGACGAGGTCACGCTCACCACTACCTTTTTGGAGCTCACTAAAAACGACTGGGTGAGTTCATCCGGCATGGCCTAGTTCATTAGTTGGGCATTGGAATCGAGTGCCAGATGTCGTTAGTTCGATCCCCAGACAACTTTGTACAATTTGGTTCTGGTGTAGATGTTATATTTATGACTTGTTATATCCTCATTTAATTCCCATAGTAGAGGAGATGTCTCCTCGCCTCGCTGAATATGTGTGATAAAAAAAATATAGGACCGGGTGTGGTGGCGTTCATTGGGGAAGGACTATGTCCAAGAGTGGACGTTTGGGGCCTGACATTATGACGATGAATAAATATAGAGCAATTTAATTGATTTTTCCGAGTTATCGCTACTACAATCACACTATCCTTTCGTAATAGCGGTATCCTATTCCTAACCTATACTCCTTACCTCCCATTTCCTGTCTTTCTCGCCCAGATCACTGTCCCGTCCGCCAATCCAAGGTCTACCGTGCCAAAGGGATGCGTGTCCAGGGGCTAGACTTATCGTAAGCGTGCCTACATCCTGGAATTATTGCTCTAGATAATCGTGGTACCTCAACACGGAGGCGGCAATGTTCGCAACACATCACGTCAAGGGGTATCACGGAGCAAAAAGCGGGCGAAGGAAAGTCTCTTTGCCATATTTTGGATGGCGCAAAGTGACGATACATCGTGTCATACAGTCATGTCAAGATTTGTAAAACAATTTTCTTTTTCTTTTTTTAGACCAACGCCGTGATGGTGCTTTCGGCGGATGAACTAGCGGTACCCGACGACCACCATGAGAGTCACCTACCACGATATTTGCTCCACAAAAAGGTACCTTACCTTTCTATTAGATAACCTTAACGTACAAGACTACTAGTAATTTTTTTTAAGTAATGGGACAAACGGAAACAGCCCTACTTTTTTTTCTTATCTTCTTAGGGGGCCAGGAAAACCTGGCGACACTTCGACCCTTCAGGATCTTTTGTGCCAAACCCCTGACCACCAACGGTGCCCCACGCCGATTTGGTGGACTACACAAACGCCTCAGAATTTCTTCTTCGGCATATGCAGGTTATTATAAATAAACCGTACTTAAGTTTCGTAAAACTCATTGGTACGGGCGGGGTTTGAGCCCACGACCTCATGAACGTGAGGCAAGTGCACAACCAACCGGCTACCACGGCTCCTTCCTACTTGGTTGCGAACTTTGGACTGAAACAGATGTATGCAGTGATTATTTAAATAAGTTTCTGTGCGCATCCGATAGAGAATCCGCAGGAGATTGTACTCTGTCTCAAGTAGCGGGCCGAGCAATTTTAGTGTTTATTTCGAGCCAAGCGCGCATCCACCAATGTGGGCATGCCACAACCCTAATTGATGTCGATAGGCTGATGTTATATCCAATGCCTTAATAATATTAAAAAACTTTACAAGATCTTGGCCGCGCTGTCATACATTTTGTAAACGTCTCCTTTCTAGAAACAAAATGTATCGATTGTGAGCCAGTCCGTAGTCCAACTCACACTTGCCCGATTTTCTGGTGGCTGTGACCAAAAACTTTTTTGAGAAATGGATCCGCGCCTCCTGGTTCGAGCCAGGAGCTCGCGCGCAACCAGAGCGGTTTCACCACAGTTCATATGAATTCTGTCTGTAATGGAATCTTTCTATTTTCCCAGGGTTTCGAGCACCTCGACCCCTTTGTCCCAATTGAAGTTAGCAGATACAGTGAGAAGGAGTTCCTGTCGTGTGCCAGCTACTACAGAGACCGGCTGTGGCTGAGAGGACCGCCAGAAACGGAGACTGAGTTGAAGTTCACCAGCGCATGCAACCCTTACAAGTTCATGGAGTTATGTGCGCCACTGTAATGTTTTAATTTATTTTGTAAGTTTACTGTAATATATATTATGTAGAGAAAGTTTTCATTGTTTTTAATTCAACTTGTTCATAATATAACTATAAGTAAGACTCTAGCATGATAGATCTTGGGGTTATTTTCTCTCTGTTTCCACTACTTTGTACAATTTGTAAACTTGGTCCTGGCCTGAAAGAAAAATTTCGCTGTTATACTGCAAAAAGTAATTAAATCACAACAAATCTGTTTTGAAATAAATACATTTATAGTACTCACACCTTGGTCCCAGAGGGGTATTTGAAATAAATGCAAGTAAAATATCCTTTTTTTTTAAATATAATATCCAGATTTGAATTTTTTTCCAGTTGACTGGCTCACCAATAATTTTAAACCTGGAGGTATTTAACACAAAAACTTGCATTTATATAGTGGTTGAGTTTACACAGCGTGGCAAACTTTCGAACTGTTAAAATATTTAGCAATTCTGTTTTTTTTTTGAGGGGGTTTATATTGTTTATAGCCTATTCTAAAAGGACGACCTGAAGAAAGTCGGGGTGATTTATCTGAGACAGACAAACATTCAGCAAATATAAAATATGTGGTCATGTTCAGAATAACCTGCTCTACACACACAAAATTTCATTCATTTTGGTGAGTTCGGTGAGAAACTTCCCTTGTTAGCCTAGTTCAGAATGTCAAAAGGCCCAAATAAAATCATACAAATCTAATAGAATCAAATTATGATTTCAATAATTTATTTCATATAACATACATTATCTACAGTTACGCTTATATCAGAATTAAACATCATAGCCGACAATGTGGCGTTTTCCAATGCACTCGCCAACGTAAAACCAGAACAAGACTTCAGCACCCACCAGGACATTCAGGGACGCCTGCTTTACACTCTGGTTCTTCCATGATCCAGTCTTCGCACTTGTCAGGAGTTTGCCAATGCCAGCCTTGATTTGTGGTATCTCGCTCACTTTGGGTGGGGCCAGTTCTACTCGCGCGTACTTCATAAAAATGTTGAATTTGGGGCGGGCAAGGGTGAGCGCCGCTGGAAATCACAGAAAGTAAAACTGATTATAACCTACAAAACTATCAAGAATAACGATTAGTTCATCACTTTACGCCCTTATATTTCGAACCAGTCCGAGTTCCAGTGCAGATATAGCAACGTTAAGATGTTGTTAACAGCAAAATGTTAGCGATCTGATCTGCCCCTGAATTATTACAATTACATAACGAAGGTTCACAACAAATCGTAAATACATGAAAATTGACAAACTGCTTACAGCTGATTAACGTCGGTAGTTTTGCGGTAGACATTTTGATTTATTTAACTGATTGGAACAGTTGAAGCACTGGAAAATGCCCCAATTTTAGTAAATTTTCAATTTTGATATGAAAATTGATTTGCGGACAGGACTGGCTGTCAAAAGCAATCGGACCAATGTCACTTCGGTTTCCGTATCCGTAATTTTTTTACCATGATTTGGATACTAGTTACTTTAGCCAAACAAATGGATCGATTGAAGTGATCGTGAATTGGGGGTCTGATTGATGAGTTGACATTATTTTAATATTTTTGAAACTAGCAACACCATTGCAACGTCGATCGCTTTTTGTCAAGTGAGGCCGGTGTTCATGTATGGATTCTTGTGATTTTTGCAGAAATAAAAGCAAATACGAGAACAAAATAGTTTTGCACATACAAGATCAGAGTCAGCTCTGACTTTCTTAGGAATTAGAATGTACTCGTTTGGTATGTAACATTATGTTTAATTCAATAATCATTACAACAGCGTGGCAGCGCCTATGTATGCTAGTTTTTATGATTAAGAGCTTGAATTTAATTACAAAACCATTACAAATAGTATAATCTCTTATAAACTACGTACTAATTGCACATTTTATTGTTTATTCTCTGTAAATCATTGTTAACTGTTTGGGACACGTCATTGTTAAACATCGCCGGTCTTTCGAATACGATTGATTTTGACGCAATTCAATCGCTTTATGATATTTCTGCTGATAATTATATTTAAATGTATGGTTTCAGCGATTTTCTTTCTACTGCTAAGTGTGCTAGCACTAAGCAATGGCAACACGCTACAAAGCACGATCGATTTGAAACGCTTGGAGAGCATACTGCAGGAAGGCATCAAGAGCAAGGATATCCAAACACTCTACCACTCTGCAAAAGGGCTGAAGCAGTTAAATGCTAAAATACCAGATATTTGTCAGGTGAGACTTTGTCAGATTGTGTAGACTTAGTAACAATTAGAAATTTTTTAAACAGTTTGACTCTGGCACTCTCTCGCCACTACCATAGCACACTAAATTATCTCGGGAAGTTGTCTTAACCTCACAAGCTAGTTGCTTTGCTCGTTGCAGTCTATAACTCTATAAGTGACTAAATCATTTTTCGTAGTGCCTCCTCTTCTACAGTCCAATGGAGACTTCTATTCATTGGCTTTAAATAAAAGAAAAACCCTATCTTGGTACTACCACAAAATGATTGATTAATAAATGAATCACACTTAATAGTAAACTCACATAAACACTCTCCATCTGTTAATTTGTTGTATCATTTTTTTACAGGACATCAAAGGCCTGAAATATGACCTTAAAAACGTTGAGCAAATATTCTACCTCACAAATGCTGCAGCTCTTTCAGGCTGCGTTAACTACCTCAACCCAGATGTGATGTCAGCCTCCACCCGTGCTCTTGACAACAAGGATGCTAGTGTACAGGAGTTGTACTATGCTGTGTTTGCACTGAAGGCTCTTGGTAAAGGGGCAACCATGGATAAAGATGAGGCATTAAAGAATCTTGTTCAGTTATTGAAAAAGGATGACTCTCCCGCCAAGTAAGTTTATTTGTTTAAACACAACATGCAAACATAACACTGACCAACAATCTCTAGCAGTTGTCTACCTTTTTGTCATGCAGCATGACTTATGCGCATTAGATAGGTATGCTGGTGTAGACATTTTAATGGTTTGATTAATAGAATTATGGTGGTTTCAAAGTACTATGTGAATAATTAATTACCATTATCACCCAGGAAAAAGAAATGTAAGCGTAATGTTACTTGTGCTTTTTACTACAGGCAATAAAATAGCAATGAAAAAAGTTATTATAATCCTTAAATCTACCACCGAAGAAGGTATATTATTCCTGACTCAACTATACAATGCAATCATTTGGAGAGGCTTTGTCCCAGCACAATGGAAAGTAGCGGAAATTATAATGATACTCAAGCCAGGTAAAAGTCCTGAAGATGTTAAATCTTACAGACCCATTAGTCTTTTACCAATTCCATGTAAGGTACTGGAAATGCTGTTTCTGAGTAAACTCTCACCAATTATAAAAGAAAATCGATTAGTACCAGACCATCAATTCGGATTTAGACATGAGCATGGAACGATTGAACAAGTCCATCGACTAGTTGGAAAAAATAAATGAGACCTTCGAAAATAAACAATACTGTTCTGCGGCGTTTCTGGATATCTCACAAGCATTTGATCGCGTATGGCACGAAGGTCTACTATTCAAAGTAAAAAAGATGTTTCCCATAAACTACTATAACTTTATAAGGTCTTACCTTAGCGAACGCCACTTCTTTGTAAGACATGGTGAAGACAAGACTAGCCTAAACCATATTCCCGCAGGCGTGCCACAAGGTAGTGTGATGGGACCTACACTATATCTCATATATACATCTGACTTACCACTAACAGATAGAGTAGTAATTGGTACATTTGCTGACGATACCGCTGCTCTGGCAGTACATAAACAACCGGTGGAAGCCTCACACATGCTACAGAAGAGCCTTAATAGCATATCGATATGGCTGAAAGACTGGCGTATAAAGGCAAATGAGACGAAGTCTGTACAGACAACCTTTACCACCAGACGAGAAAAGTGCCCTCCTGTCAAATTGAATGGAATTGTCATACCCCAATCGGATGATGTGCGATACTTAGGTGTATACCTAGACCGACGCCTAACATGGACAAAGCACATATTTACAAAACGAAAATGCCTGGGGCTGCAGTATAGAAAGTTGTACTGGTTGTTAAATAAGAAATCCCAACTTTCCTTAAAAAATAAACTCCTTTTATATAAATGCATACTCAAGCCAATATGGACTTATGGGATCCAATTATGGGGTACTGCCTCAAACTCAAATCTTGAGATACTACAGAGATTTCAATCCAAGACCCTCCGTACGATTGTAGGCGCCCCCTGGTATGTGACAAATAATAGAATACACAGAGACTTAAAAATCTCAACAATCAACAATGAAACCAAGGACAGGCTGAAGTCTTACATGAAGAGAATCCAAAGACATCCTAACAAGCTGGCATCAGAATTAATGAGGACAAAAATAACTTTCCAGAGATTAAGGAGAAGAGCGCCACAAGACATGCTTAATAGATGAGCAAATAAATAATATATGGATATGTCAATGGGCGTATACCATTCAAGACCAATAAAACAATCATTAACCTCTCGCTAAATGTCCTATAGACAGATTGCTAGATAATAAGGAACAAAAAAAAAAAAATCCACTTGGTTGGTTTGGTTGTTGGACTTGAGTGCCAGCGAGTTTCGTTCCGACTTTACATATCATATCATTATATATTGTTAAATTCAGAATTAGCTTAAATTCGAGTTTATATCATAATAGATCTTAAAAAATCTAAGAAAATTTTGCTCTGACTGACATTTAAATAGCATTAGAAACAAACAGTTTTTTGGCTCTACTGAAAAGTCGTTATTTCTCCCTTATGCTTATTGATATCTCTGGTATCAATCTAAACATCTTCAGCCGAAATACGTCCTCTGCTGGATATAAGCCTCCCCAATAGAATGCCACTTTTGGTGGGCTGTCTATTGGGGGATTTTCCATAATATCTCCACCACACTTGGCTTGCTTATCGCAGTAAGATCTTAGGAAGATTAGGGGTGGCCCTATTCTAGGACGGGAACCAGACTGCCAATACGCCACAATATACAATACCCCTCAATGCAGCTGATCTATTTATTTGTACCCCAGCTATGGGCACGTGTTCGCTCTGTGCGAGCACATGGGCTGCGAGTCTTGGACGGCCACGCACGCGGAGGGCGTGCTGCTGGCCGCCGACGAGAGCGACGGGCGCGCGCTGCACTTCGAGGGTGGCCTGCCGGTCACCTCGCTGCTTCTATCTACTATCATCAGGTACCATCAATACATTATATGAATCCTCTTGTATAGCACACAGATTCCAATACTTCCATCTCTCAATTCTGAGGTTATCGTGATCGCGTAGTCTGCAGGAGGTGGAGACGCGTTCTCTTCATCTGGTCCTTTCATGGGCGATATTAGCTTCTGTAATCTCGACCGCCTTATTGGCTTGGCCATTGGAGTCGAGCGCCAGAGTTCTCCTGTGCTATGAAAATTAAACAAGGGTAGGACAATTCACAAATATAAAATCCAGACCAGGACCAACTTGTACAAGGTTATCTGTTCCCAGTGGCAAGCGAACCCGTTGTGAATTGTCCTACCCTTGTTTAATTTTCATAGCACAGGATAAAATCCTAGTTTGGTGTTTAGACAAGTATATCTAAGTGGTCTGCCAAGACCTCGTGCTGTCCATTTTGCCCATTATTATTGGACATTCACTCTCGTCCATAAACCTTTAGCCCAAAGACGCGCTTTGCCACCATAAGGGTTATGTTATGAGGGCCTCGTGTGCATGTAATTATGCTGGCTCTCCTATCCTTAAACCACTACACAAATTTGCTGTTTGGCGGCAGAAATATTTATTGTGATCATAGGAGAGTCCTTGGGACTGATGCCATGCTACCTTGGGCCCCTGGTAAATTAAATAAATGAATTAAATTTAAATTAATAAAAAAAATTTACTCAGATGTTCAGTTGAAAAGGAGAGCAATAACTTTATCAGCAACCTCTAGTGCATGAGCACTAGAGGTAGGTAGGCGAGTCCCTGGGAGACCTACGTGTTATAGGTAATTTTTTCTCTGTTGATTCTCGCTTAGAGGCGTGGCGGAGGGGGATTAGTGAGGAGGCGGGAATGAATATCTGAGTAGCATCAAAGATAATATATTGTAGCATTAAAGCATTGATTAACAGTCGGTAAATGATTACCAGGTCGTACAAAGTGCTGAAAAAGCCTGCGCCGCTGTCGGAGGAGCAGCGGTACAAGTTCGCCGAGTACCTGGTGTCGCGCCGCTCTGTGAACACGCCGCGCGGCGCGCAGTTGCTGCTCGAGGCCGCCATTACACTCGCAGACGACGAGGTACTCTATTAGCATCTGTATTTAAGTTTCACAAGCAACAGCCTGTTGATATGGTCCCACTGTTAGGGGACAAAGGCTGCCCTCTCTTAACGAGGGCGTATGGGCCAAAATCCGCCACGGCTTTCCTTCACCGAAAAGCCTGTAGTATGATTAAACTTGCTATGTTCCGAAAAACTCATTGGTTCAGACTTGCATTTGATTCCTCGACCTCATATTCAAGTTTATTAAGGAAAATTAGCCTGTTTGTATAGAATATGACCTAGTTGGCGTCCTACCCCTACCTACTCACTACTGTGGCGCTGCGCGACTATATCAAAACATACAAAAACTATATCCTTCCCAATTTTTCGTTTTTTTTTAAATAACCGAGTGGTTAATGGAAAATTGTTTCAGTACAGTTAAGGAATATCGTGACTGTCCTACTGTATGTATTATACTTATCATGAATTCCGTATTATTTCTTTTTGAATGAGTGGCATGTAATATATACTTTAGGTGATTCATAATGTATTAAATCATGTAAACCAGGTAGAAACCAGCCGCCGCGATAGGGGTCCCTAGTGCACTGGCTGGTGCAATCTGTGAAATGCTATAATTATAATCTTGTGACCTGTCCACATAATTTTGTTAAATATGAATCCAAGGTTACCATTGTATAAATAATTAAATAACAATAACGAAATTAATATAATGTAATTATATATAAGATTTTATTGGTAAATAAACGTTTCTGTATAACTGTAATGCACAGTAATGTAATTGATCAATTATTATTATTATACAAGGCTATTCCTAATATACCCAAAACCTGAAATTACTTTGGTCAGAATCACCAAATTTCCCTAATTAAACTTAAAATTAAAAAAATATATTTTACATAGAATAATGCCATTTTAAATGTTAATGTTTTTGTTCAAAAAATTTTTTAATGATTTATATTTCTTCGTCTATACATTGTAGGGAACATAATGTAATTGGGTATACCTATCAGGTTTTTGGTATACAAAGAGTAATATTGTATAATATTTGTACGCCTATGTACGTGTAATAATATAATACACTGCCAGTAATTTTTTTTTTTTACATGTATTACTTCAAATTAATGTTTGTAATTTGTATTCAGCCATCCCCAATCAGCATCGCAATCAAAGGTCGCAAGTACATCACAGCTGACGCCGACACGATCGAGGTGTCCGTCTCGGACCTCCTCGGCCGTCCCATCAGGGGCCTGAAGCCCGACGACGTCATAGCGCAGTCCGGCACGCGCCTCTCCGATGACGTAGTCGTTCTATCCAAGCAACAGCTGACACAGAAGAGCGGTGATCCCACCACTTTCGTTCTAAATCTTAGCAAGGTGAGCCTTCTTATTTAATATAAAATATTTAAGCTTATTTTATCTCCACTCCGAAATTATTTTGGTACAGCTGTACTGGAGCTTTCCAATCTTAGTATTTGCGGGGTTAAAAAATTTCAGTTGTGCGGAAGACTGATTTCATCTCAGTATAAAAGGAACCACAATACATAGTTTGAAAATACTGTTTATTAACGAAAACATACATAACATTACGAATTTAAATAGGAAGAAAAGTAACTGAAACAGAAGCTTTCTGCTCCGCCAAGCTACTTCTAACCTTACAGCACTCGCGATTGAACCGTGCGGATCTATTATGCTTTCCAGGCCCGCAAACCATGCGGGATCTTCAAATCCCTAGTGTATACGATAAGGGACGCCGAATATCACAATAGAAACAGCTTTTCATTAAATTACCTATTTTGATAGGTTAAGGCCTATAATGTCCAGTTCGCAAAAATCACGTCACAGCTACGCAAAAGTCCCCTTTCGCAAAAAGTCTCATTCACGAAAAAATCCTTTTGCAAGAAGTCCCGTTACGATAAAGTACCGTTTGAAAAAAGTCCCTTTCGCAAGAGGTTACTTAAGCAAGAAGTCTCATTCGCAAAAAGTAAAATCAAATATTCTTTATTGTGCACCAAAACAAAATTAGCTAAACAAAGTTAGCTGGAAGAAATTTATTTAGAAATAAGCTTATCCTTTTGTATAATTTTTTTCTTTGTGTTGTTCTTGGTATATTTGTGTGTACAATGGGCTCGATTCTAAAGGCACGATGTTAAAATTTGACAACACTAAAACTGTTGCTATCCTGGTCACACAGTATTATAAAGATAAAGACGAAACCAACTTTAGCGCTGTCAAATTTTAAATGTGTGCCTTCAGAATCGGGCCCAATAAACTATTAAATATATCTAATAAATAAAATCGTAAACTTCGCGTGTCTGTACATTGAAGATATTTGCAAAAAACCAAATTGGGGGGTCTAAGGATAAGCAACAGAACACATTTCGATCATTTTTGAAATTTTTGTCTGTTTGTCTGTTTGTCTGTTTGTCTGTGAGTTTGTGCACGCATCACTTAAAAACTACTGAACGGATTTTGATGGACTTTTCACAAAAACATGGTGCTTAACTTAACTTAACATTTAGTCTTTATTTCATCGCAATCGACTAACTCAATCAAAAGTTATAGATATTTTTAGTTTTCAAATACATTAGTTAGGTAAGGTTATTATGCAATATATTGCTTAAAGTAGTATTTCCGTACCTTACTATTCAGATTGCGATGAGTTTGGATTATTACATTTGGAGCTGCGAGTGGGAGTGGGAGTGGGAGTGGGAGTGGGACTGGGAGTGGGAGTGGGCGTGGGGGGTGGGATGGGAGGGGAGCGGGAGGGGAGCAGGAGCGGAACCGGACCTGGACCTGGACTTGGCCTGGACCTGGACCTGGACCTGAATCTGGACCTGGACCTGGACCTGGACCTGGACCTGGACCTGGACCTGGACCTGGACCTGGACCTGGACCTGGACCTATACCTGGACCTGGACCTGGACCTGGACCTGGACCTGGACCTGGACCTGGACCTGGATTTGAAGTCTGAGTGGAAGTGGGATAGGGAGCGAAGTGGGAATGGGAGCGGATCCTGTAGTCCACGCGAGCGGAGCCGCGGGCACAGCTAGTAAATAAAATAAACATAAAATTTTACAAAAAAACAAAAGTTACATAGAAGGATGAAAAGTCCCTTTCGCTAAATGTATTATCTCGCTCCTTTCTATTAACGAAAATAATATATTGTCTTCTGGTGTCCCAAACAGGTCAAAGGTCAGTACGGGCTGTACAAGATCGCTCTGAGCGCTGGAGCGAAGGCGACCAGCGTGAACGTGGCCGTGCTGGGGGAGGTGCATGTGGGCAGCGTGGAGGTGGGCGTGGGCGACGTGGACGGCACCACCAGCCCCAAGCTCACCACCGTCGTCTACCCCAACAAGCTCACAGACAAACTGAACGCAGATCATTTGCAGAAGTACGTTTTCTGTTACACATTTTACTGCTCAGTCTTGAGTTCACATTCGAGATTCCCTGATTATCGATCCGTGAATCGCCCGAGTGAACGAAGGCGATAAAACATTGGTTAAGTAAGAAAAACAAAAAAACATTGTTTTTATAAGGTCGTTTTACGGCCAAAACATAAACAAAATGTTTTAAATGTTGATTTAAAAAACATGTTTTTCTTCTGTTTTGAACACCGTTACAGGCCACGGCCGACAAGCTCGTTATTGTACCCAAATGCTTCTGGAATTAAACTCACCACACCCGATTCCATAGTGAATCTTTTTCGATTCAGGCTGTGCGCTTATGGTCCATTTCGAATCTGAATGTAGTACTACATATTTATTTATTTTTATTTTATTTATTCATTCTCAAACCTACAGCTAGTAGCAACCTATATATATGTAAATATAAAATTTAAATGTACTTATGCTTCAGTATAAGTATCTTTAAATTGTATCTTTGCACCCGCATCTTAATTTTACAATTCTGACTAGCATAAGTCTGAAAGAAATCGTTAAAAGCTATATACCGCCACTTGTACATTTACTGTATATTTCTCCTATGTATATATAAAAATTTTTCCAATAAAGTATGTTCCTTGATTGTTTTAAATCAAATAATCTCGTCAGGGTGACGCTTAAGTTCACCGTGCGCGACAAATTCAAGAAGCCAGTCCTGGTGCAGCAGGCGTTCGTGCGCGTCGCGAGCACGTCCGGTGGCGGGGACGACGAGACCATCTTCGTCGCAGAGCCGGACATCACGAAGGCGTACAAAGTGGAACTGGTCAGTGCAATGTGCACTCTATATACTCTGGGCATTTGATACTAATATACCTTACCGCGTATAACAGCTGTTTGAAATCCACACGGTGTATCCACGCTGTGGGTACTTCTGACGTAAGCCTCACATGTCTATGGCGTCCTAGTTACATGTAATATAGCTTTAGAAATCCTTATGCTGGCTGATCTGCCCATCATTCTTTAAATAATTACCAGTACATTAAAAAGCTTAAAGATTATGGTACAATCAATAAGTCTATAGATTGCGCAATTCACGATGGCATGCCCCGCTACTTTTCGCGGGGGTGAGCGCGGGACGCGGGGAGACGTCAGTATGTTAGTGTACGTATGCACACGTTGACGATCTGTGCGTAACGATAGAACTAACGCAGTAACACTGTCGTAAAACTGTATGATCTATACATACGAGTACATTGCTATTGTGGTTCCTAGTCTTGGAGCGAGGCTACTGCTTGTAATAAATTAATAAATTAATAATATATCTACATGGATATACAACGTTAGTCGGAAAGGGGGTATGAAGCCGAGTAGCATGTAAAGGGTCATTGACAACGATCGTGTTGAACGGTGTTATAAACCTGAAAGCGTAATTATTTGGTTCCATACAAAAAATAAAAATAAAAAGAAATTGGGAACCCTAACAAAGTCAAAAACATGGCGGCGACTTGTTCCCCCACTTTTGGGCGGAGCCTTGTCCTTTGCGTAACACCGGCGAGGCGGCTCGCTTTTGTCGCGATCGTTTGACGTTCGCCGCTTGGCAATAAGGGTTAAATTAGTGAAATTAACTCACTCACCTGTTTCTCTGTTGTACATTTCATTTCAATAAATGTTCACTTTCACAATTTCACATACCGAAATTTCACAAATCTTTAGATAGGTAGGTAAGTAGGTACTTTAGCAATTCATACACTTTAATGAACGAACACTGCAATCCAATCCTTAGTAGGTATGATAACACAAAGTGGAAAAGTTAAAGCAATGATAAACAGTTTCACAAATTAGGTATGTAGGTTTTACAAGAAAGGCTCAATGTGCCGGCCTTCTCTAGTGATGCACAATGTAGCACGCCGGTTCATGCTTAAAATGGTGTTACGCAACATCTGCGGCGATTGTCGAACATCCTCAAAAGCTGCTGTAATTTTTCCCCGCATTTCTTCTTGTACGGTGCACTCGTCAGCGTACACGACATTTTTCAAATGCCCCCAAAGGAAAAAATCCAGCGGGGTTAAATCCGGCGAGCGTGGAGGCCAGCTAATGGGACCACCACGACCTATCCACAATGGGAACCGGCCGTCTAAATATGCGCTGCAACGGCGAGCGAAATGAGCAGGGGCGCCGTCGTGCTGAAACACCATCCCCGAGTATTCCTGTAACGGAATGTCCTCGAGGATGTCCTCCAAAGTATTGGAAAGAAATTCATAATAGTTTTCAGCATTAAGTCTTCGTGGCAAGAATATGGGTCCTATTAAGCGTGTGCCCACTATTCCTGCCCAAACGTTAATCCGCCACCTATGCTGAAAACTGTCCTCCCGGGATACATGTGGATTCTCGTGGGCCCAGTAGTGTTCATTGTGTATTTTCCCAATGCCACCTTTGGTGAACGACGCCTCATCAGACCACAAAATTTTTAGGGCAATATTGGGATTAGCCCTCACTTGGGACAAATACCACTGGCAAAACTCTACTCTTCGGCCATAATCAGCGGGAATCAGCTCCTGGGTTCGCCGAAAATGGTATGGGTGCTGACCGTCTCGACGAATGATGTGCCATGCCGCTTTTTGTGATATGCCGAAGTGCAACCCGGCCTGCGTGGTGCTTCGTCTTGGGTTTTCGGCGAAGTACTCCAAGATGTCTTCTTCTAATTCTGTCCGTGCTCGACCAGCGGGCACGGGTCGACCTTGCGGACGAGGCGGGTGTATCGTCCCATCATGGTAGAGCCTGTGAGTCATTCGCTGGAACGAGCGCCATGACGGCAAAGGACGCTCAGGATGCCGTTGGCGGTACAGTGCCCGAGCTTGTGATAGACCTCCATCACACTTTCCTACACATAACATCATGTCATAGTACTCGTGGTTGCTATACGACGACATAATAACAACACAAACAAATAACAACGAAAACAACGGAACGAAACTAGTATGGCTAGTAGCTAAACAACGTCACGCGCGAAAGCATTGCAAGCGACTAAGCAAGCAAGGCCACGAAAGGACAACAGTACTGTAGGCAAAAAAAGTGTACAGAAATAAAAAATTACAAAATTAAAGAATAAAGGTGGCGAACCACAATAAATGAATTGAATTGACCGAATTTTGGCATTGGTTTTAGGCAACGCCGACATTACAAACCTAAATTGTTTAATTATTCAACCTTGGCTTCAGTTCACCTCCCCGTGAAAGGGGTTAGAACATTTTTGTATGAAACCTGGGGTACAAAATATATTTTTTTAATATTTCGTGCGGCCAATCTTGAAACTTTGCAAATCGAAAGAGGACATAATTACAAACATACTTTCTCATTATGCAAAATCTCCTAGCTTGCTGTTTAAGCTAGATATTAGACTTTAAAGTGCTGATTTCAATTTGTTTTATTTAATTTCGTGCGGCCAACCTTGATATCGAAAGAGGACATAATTGCAAACCTACTTTCTCATTCGCAAAATCTCCTAACCTGCTGTTTAAGCTAGATATTCGACTTTAAAGTTTTCAAAACTTTGTAGCGATTTTTTACTTTTTTTATTTCGTGCAGCCAACCACAGTACACTAAAGTAACTTTAGTGTACTGTGGGTTAACCTTGAGACTGCATATCGAAAGAGGACATAATTACAAACATTACTTTCAACTAAAACAACAAAATTACTTTCTCATTTGGAAAAATCTCCTAATCTCCTGATTAAGCAAGATATTTAAAGTTTTAAAATTTAAAGTCGAATATCTAGCTTGAACAGAAGGGTAAGAGATTTTTCTACACGAGAAAGTATGTTTTGTCCTCTTTCGTTGTACAAGAGTCTCAAGGTTGGCCGCACGAAATAACCTTTTTTTTAAAGTTTAGGTAGGTATCCCAAATACATTCTTAACCCTTTCTACCAATTCGGTCGATAAACTATCTAATCTTGTAGTTAGTTCAAGTTTCTAATTAAAAAAAATCTCTTAGTACATTTTTGTCTGACCGTACGTGTGAAATCATTTCTTTAATGGCGGCGCAGGCGGCAATGTCAATCAGAGTCCAGCGGCCAATCAGAGTCGAGGCCTGTGGTTAATGAACTTTCACCCGAATGACTTCAAAATGTAGACAAAACTAATTGCTAGGGTTGCTACCAGCATAGTTTTTTTGGAAATTTCAATGAGGTTTTTCTCGAAATCGGATGTGCTTTGAGAAAAGTTCCAGAACAAACATTACTCAGTATTATGGGTACTTTCACCCTGCTTCGGCTTCATACCCCCTTTCCGACTAACGTTGTATATTAGGACGCAAAATTGATCTTGTACCAATAACGTTATTTGTTTTTTGGTGATCAAGTGATGGATAATAGCCGCCGAAATAACTAGGTACTAAACTTAGGGCTCCCCGATAGAATGATCACAGTAATAATCTTAATTTTGTGTAAGTTCTCCTGTGTGGAGATATGGATAAATATTTAGAATCGTGCTACCCGAACTTCGAGCCGTGGGTGGACTGTGGATAAGGGGGGGTGGGAGGAACCCCCTGTGTAATCCAACCTTGCCGGTTTAGTTATCAATTCTTGACAAAAAAAATACTCAAATTAACACAAAAAACAATATGTACCATTAGGGGACAGGAGAAGAGAAGGGGTAGCAACCCCCTGGAGTGGAGGGGAAGTGTGGAAACAAATAGTTTTCGAGATATAATTTGTTAACATTTTGAGGTTATATTTGGTTGTCTAGTATCTAGTTCTTCCTCGCACCTAAATTCTGTGTCGCTTGACTAGGATCTGTGTCCTGTTGCTCGCTCCAAGGGTTAATTTTAGATTAATTCATATTTTTGTTAGTGACAAGACTTTAATGTTAGTAAATATTAAAATTAAATCAAATAAAATCATACAAAACATAAAAACTATTATTTTACGTTAAAATTGCGTCTCCATATGTTTGTGGTTCCAGAACCGCACTACTGGGCAGTCTGCCTGTAAAATGTTTGGCAGGACGCTTTAAAAAGGGTTATTTTGACATCTCCTGTACAGCGAAATGCTCACGGAAGAGGCGCCAGGCTCGGCTCTATGTATAAGTCCAAAGCTCACCATTCTTTATCACGGCATTCTTATTCTACTAATTCACAAACTTAAATTATATATATTTAATATTATTATGAACACCAATACATTGACAGCCCTCTAAGCACAATTTAAAAACTAAATCTGTGAAGTCACTTGACCTGGTGCTGACAGAATACCAGCGCTGGAGTTCGCGTAGCGTGCTGCAGCATTATGCTGAGTCAGCACCATTTTATTGCTGCGACACATAGGTACCTTGATTATTTTTAAATTGTAATTTATTAATTTATGTTCTGTTTATTTCTCATGTATGTGTGTGTCGTAGCTATGAATAAATGACCTATTCTATTCTATTCATTTCTATCCGCTTCTTTCCCGTTCAAAAGCGTGTAATATGTTGCGCAGAACGTGGGCGCGATCTCCAAGCACCTGAGCCACGCGTCCGGCGCGTACTCGCTGACGGTGCTGGTGGGCGACAGCGCCGCGGCCGCGCCCGCCGCCTGGCCGCTCGGCGACGTACACCTCAACTTCGGCAAGGACGCCACCGCCGTGGGTGAGTGCCGTAGTTTCTCATCATTACAAATGACTCATTGCTACTAACCTAGTTTGTAGTTTTACAGCTCTGAAAAAGATCCTTGTGAGCCCGTCTCAGTCCTCTATATTTATGTACAGCACAGTACAAAGCCTGACGTGTGGTTTCCGGTAGAGTAGAGTAGGACCCTTCCAACTCTTCCCGTGGATATCGTAAAAGGCGACTGAGGGAATACATTATAAAACATCAATCAGGCCTCCACAACCCGTCTGGCCAGTGCGGGGAGTGTAGGCCAAATCCTCCGTCTGTCTCCGGCAGATGAGAGATGGTTGTGCTCCTGCAGTGGAGACAAAAATAACCTGATGATGATGATGATGATGATACTCGTAACAGTACGAAACTCACATTTTCCCTAAAGTTATAATAGTATTTGGGACAATTGAACTAAAGTCGACTCCACGATAATTCGATTCAAAAAAATAATAAATATGTGTATGAGTGTGGGGGGAAGGGGGGGGGTCCTACTTGCTACACGAGGTTTTAAATTTCCTACATTATTTTGGCAACCTCATCGAATTCATTTTTCTCAGAACACTTGGTTAAATCGATCAGTGATTAAGTTGTGCAGTGTGACCGTACCGTTTATTTGTTCAGATGAGCCGGTGAAATCCAGCAAGCGCCGGCACCGCGGGCCGCTGCCGGAGATCTCGCACCAGTTCCGCGCGCCCGAGCCGCGCCCGCCGCGCCTCGTGTCCGACGTGTTCGCGGCCGCGTGCGCCGCGCCGCTGCTGCTGCTGCTCGTGCTGTGGGCCAAGCTGCGCGTCAACCTCTCCCACTTCCCGCTCGCACTCAGCGCGCTCGTGTTCCATCTCGCTCTCGGAGGTGACTACCAAGAATCTCACATCCAAGGGACTGCTCACTGCGAACAAAAAAAAAACATTCGAGCGAGAAGACCCATGTTGTTTTTTTTTCCTGTTCTAGTAATATGGACACGAGTTGGAAAGCATCAATTCTCTTAGATTGCTTTACTAATTAAATTGATATAAGTATGTGTATAACATAAAATTACGTAGTACTTGCAAAAATTAAACTTGTTTACGATTAAATAAAAATTTAGTTTTGTAGTTGTAGGAATTTAACAACTTTTGCCCTGATTTCTCTCAGGGGCAAATGGGAAGAATTTTGTGCAATGTCCCACAGTGGGGGTGGAATGAAACTTTTATTTCCCACAACCCATCAGTGATGGAAAAATTAGTGGGGAAAATACTACACGGACAGGATGCACAGATCAATATTTCGTCTTTAAAGACCTAGGTAACAGCGACTTCGACTTGAGCAGTTTCTGAAATAGTTCCCGATCCACCTGAATTCTTCTGTTAGATTAAATGCTACAAATTCTGAACTAAGTCGCCATAGCTAGGAGGGCCAATTAAATAAAATGAACGAATTGTAACAATATTATGGTATACTTAAGAATCCAGAGTCGCAAAAAATATTACGTGCATACTAAGTATAGTCATGTGTACATACATATATGACTCACGCCTTGGTCCCAGAGGGGTAAGCAGAGACGATGTATCGCCACTGCACGATCCTGACAAACGTCGCACAACGTTCGCCGCAATAATGGTATTGCCTTTGGTTGTAGCGTCGCTGTCGCTGTACGGGCTGCTGTGGCTGCAGCTGAGCATGTTCGACACCATGCGCTACTTGGCGCCGCTCGCCGCGCTCACCTTCCTCTCGGGCCACCGCCTGCTGCGCCGCCTAGTGCAAGACAAGACGAGCGCCGCGGCGCGCTAACCAACACTAGGATCACATTCTGAAGGCACGGGAGATCTTTAGGCACGAAGTCCACCAATGCTGAGAGTTTAGTCTGAATCAGTATGTTTTATAAAAAAAATTCAATTTTCTCATCAGTGCCGGGCTTTACGCGTATATATTCAAAGTTTCAGCTCAATCGGTCCATTAGTTTTCGGAAATATGGCTTTGTGTATGGTTATGGCTCCTAGTAACATTAATAAAACCATTGAAGTTTTTACACTTACACACGTACAGAGCCTGATTCTGAACCACAGATAGAATTCAGTAACTATATGTGCTGCATAGGCAGCAGATTTGAAAATTAAACCTACGTCTTGAATTGAATAGTACATCTGCCCCCCTCCCCATATCTTTTCTTTACATATTATCCTCTATCATAAGCTGGCCTTGGCTCGGGGAGGGCGGAAAATTTAATGGGTTTGGCGATTTTTTTTGATAAGGTTTACCCCAGCACTACTGCTACCGCTAGATAAGGCCGCCCAGATTATCCAACTCCAAAATACATAATTGTCTAAATTGTGCAGTAAATTAATGAATTTTAATATTGTTTCTTGATATTGTCTGACAGTTTGTCATGTGTCCCTTCAGAATCGGTCTGATATAGTTGCCAGATGTAAGTACTCTCACATTCTGACTGTCCAGTCAGTATATTGGGGTACAGTGGAGACTGTATCCTGGTCACGGGCACCACTTGTAACAGACATTGGATTTTTGCAATCTTTAAATCATTTAAGCACATACGTCCACATCAATTATATTTATTAAGTACTTGGACATTAAGTTATTGTTGTAAGTTGTTTTCAATGAATTTTGTATCACAAGCAATAACGGACATCCTGGCGAGTTCCTTGCACAATACAATATACTATTATTTTATATCGGAAGAGGATAAACGTCGTATAAGCCGTACTTAGTGAGTAAAGATATATTGGGACTAAAGGTATATCCCATATACCGGGATCCGTTTTACTGAGATGATGATAACTTTCGCGTTGGTACAATCTGCAAAATGGTTGATCAGTGTCGATGTAATGACGTAACAGTTCTTGTGGGTATAAATAAGCATAGCGCTTGAAACTTTGGTCAGGCATTATGGGTAGAAGAAATTATAGTTGCAAAACTTTGGCATCTAAAGGTATTTAAGCCATACTAACCTACTTGGGCGGCGACGCGGGCTCGGCCTAGTTACCATACAAGTTGTACCGCCCGCAGGCCGCTTTTCTCGCGTTGATGTTACATACAATTACAACTGGCCGTCGCCGCCACCACCGCCCCAATGAAGCTTTACATAAGTTGCTAAGAGACACTTGGATATTCGCGGGGCGCAAAAGAATAGCAATAAATTATTGAATAGTTGTCCTCTTTCGACAGTTTTAGCTTATTTATAGTGGTCTGTTCGATTGCGCTATGGAGGGTTTTATATATTAGTTTTATTTCAGTGATGTGCATTTCATTAAAAATAAGAATTGTTTTCAATTAATGTATGGCTGACTCGGGTATGTGCAAATGTGACTTATTCATGTATTGTTAAGCACATTTTTATTCCTTTCACATTCTGGAAATATGATTAATGAAGAAATTGTTTTTCTTTATTTAGTATGTTCTCAAATGGTCGTTGATCATCAATCCATTTATAGATTTTTTAAATGAATAAATGATTTGATTCGTTACTTGTTTCTTTTTGTTGTAGAGTCCTAAATTTACCTTATACACCACGCGAACGAAGCCACGAGACGAGTTACTTAGTATAAAAGCTATAGGATCAAAGAGACTATGGAAAATGCAAAAGAAAAATATTACCTTTTTGCAAATTAAATTTATTTATTGCTATTAAAAATGTTTCTTAAATTATAGTTCTATCATATCACACTCAATTGAAGAGAAAACCATCAATATGGTTTAAAATATAAAGTAACAGAGTACTTATGTATTTTGATCATCCAAATCAAATTCCTTAAATCCTAAGCATTATTATTATTTCAATATATTCTTATATTATTTTTTCACATTAAGTAAAGCGTATGTCATATAATTAAGTAGCTTAAAACTACCTCCCGTAATCTAATTACCGGGTCAACCGGTCACAAACATTCGTCCACTCTTAGGTATAGTCACAGGTCTGTATGCAAAATAGTGTGCATGATTCGGTGTGGTGTAGACCTCACTGTGTCTCACACTTGAGTTTGAATAATACTGTTCAGTCAAATAAATGCTTCAAAGAAGATTTGTCAATTCGGTCATCAAAATTCGGCGTCCAATGTGAACACATTGTCATTGGGGTTAGACATGACACCCCACTTTTGGTATTCTCCGACTTTCTTCTCGAAAAAGTTGGTCTTCCCCTCCAGTGAGATAAGGTTCATGAAGTCGAATGGGTTCTTTGTATTGTAGTGCTGGAAATAATACAAAATAAGTTACATGATATCATTTCAAAGAGTGGACTATGGTATTTATGAGGGTAGACTTCTGCCTCACAGATGGATATAAATGGACTGTTGACTATTATGTGCATCATTCCATCAGCAGAGCCCCATTCTATATAGTTGTCGACGAGAGAAAACCTCAAAAATCATAAAATTCAATTAAAAAACCTTTTTTCTTAGGGAAAAACCTTGATACGCATGAGTAAATGTTACTAAAATCAGCAGATACTCCTAGCGCCGGCAATATCTTCGAATGGAAACCTCAATCTGGTAAATGCCATTTTGGTATGTGCTTTACGCATCTATTTAACAAACAATATTTGAATATACGTGCTAAAAGTGTAGTTGTAAAAATAGTTATATCAAAACAAAACTTTCACTATAATGTTTCACACACATACGAAAATATGTGTGTGAAATATACATATTATATATAATATACAATTGCCTCTTACAACCCACCATCGCTCGTTTAGGCATTTGCGAACTGTGGAACATAAAATCTTTATGTTTGAACTAAACTTTGCTATTTATATACCAACCTTTTCTCCAATCAAATCAATGAGAAGTCTGTCAGCTACGAACTCTATGTACTGTGACATGAGTTCACAGTTCATGCCAAGCAGCCTGACCGGCAGCGCGTCAGTGAGGAACTCCTGTTCGATGACCACGGCGTCCTTGATGATCGTTCGCACATGCTCCTTGCTCGGCTTCTGGACTAGGTGCTTGAACATCAGGCACGCGAAGTCGGTGTGTAGGCCCTAAAGATTTTATAATTAAAGATATCACATAAAGAGACCCATTTTGTCAGTGACAAGGGAAGACAAGGGTTTTTGTAGCATTATGGCTGTCTCTGTGGCCTAGTGGTTTGTTTTCTTCGAAGTTGGTCCTGGTCGTTATTTTATACCCTCTTATTGCCATCGTAAAGGGAACCATACTTTGTAATTTAAATAATTAAGGTGTGGTAGTAGCAAAGTTAGTTTTTAATTTTATCTTTTTGAAATCAAACTAAAAATAGTTCTGCAAAAAAAACACCTTAGAATCTGCATCTGTCTATGTAATCTGAATCATACCTGGTTGATTTAAGTTACCTATTAATATTTGTGAAAAAAAAAATTAACTTTCAGTACTATTGTATCGGTAATAATGTATTACTGATAAATTATAGATACGTGAGGAAGTCCTGTGATAATCATTAACGGCTGCATGATGGATAACACAAACAGGTCAACAATGAAAGCTTATACTGTATATTTTATCACATGATAACATACTGATAGTTTACCAGTTTACTAAGTAACTACAGAGTCCTACATTAGGAATGTAGGTACTGAACCGTTGAAACAAATGCTATCTCATTTTGCAGAATTATTTAATTAATATGAATGAGCATAAAGCCAGCTTATTGCATGAAGTAACTAAACTTTTAGAAGCTGGGTAATAACCATGGCTACTCAACTTATTGCAGTGAGTCATTACTTGCCATGGTCTTCCCCAGAAATTATTTTTTGCAATAAATCGATGCCCAACTGTTCAATATAACATTTTCAGGGCCCTGTTGGGGCTGCCCCAATACTACAGCGGATCAGGAATGTTCGCAAAACCTCGCATATACGATTTTGCTGCAATAATGCGCAAGAACCAAGCTCTCTGATGCGCAGGCTGCGGGCGGCGCTAACGGATTCCTAAATGATTGAAGATGATTTGACGATTTCATCATCAGACACTGGGTAGTGCAGTTGAAACCTATTACTAGTTGTTTAAGAACAATATAATAGAAGCTATCTTCTTATAGTATATAATATTACAGTACAGAGTTTCTATACTCTCTATGAAAATGGTAATACAAAAATGAAGTGTATATATTATGTAATAATTTCATCTTCAGCCTATACGAGTGCTGGACATTGACTAAACAAACGCATTTGAGTCTCCAAAAAAAATGGTGGTCATGAAGTGGTATGCAAGGTTTTGTTTCAGAGACTCAAATAGCGTTTCATTCCATATTTGGAATATAACTTACCTCATCTCTAGAAATAAGTTCATTGCTGAACGTCAGGCCAGGCATCAGACCTCGCTTCTTCATCCAGAAGATGGACGCGAAGCTGCCGGAGAAAAATATACCCTCGACTGCTGCGAAGGCCACAATACGCTCGCCGAAGGTGGCAGACTTGCTCGCGATCCACTGCAGCGCCCAGTCGGCCTTCTTCTTCACGCAGGGGAGTGTCTCGACGGCGTTAAATAGGAAATCTCTGCAAGGAAATTTCAATATAATTAAATTATTGATAAGGTTGCTTTAATTTGTCCTACTTTATAGTTTTTTAACAAATACCACTACTGAGGTAAAAATTTAATTCCTGATATTTTATTGATTTATTGTTTACAAAACATTGAAGTGACAAATTTTATAGAGCAAAGGAATACTGAGAAAGAAAATACAAAACCCAAATAGTCCAGAATCTATATTAGGGCTATCTCTCAATATTACGATGAGAAGTTTTGGTGTCAGGATGGCCTCTGTTCATAGTGAAATGGTAAGGTAAAAGAAAAAAAACTAAATTAAGAATAGGATACAACTGTCTGTGTATTGAGTAGAATCTACAAATATGTTAATAATAAAAATTGAACATATAAAATAACATTCCATTCCCTATATATGTATATAATATATATGTGCGTGTATGAAAGTTATAACAGGCATTACTTCTATATGAAGATCTAATGCCCAGCAGTGGATGTTGACAGGCTGATAATCTATATGTAAATGTAAAAGGATATGACTAAATGACTGATCAACCAATATAACTAAAACTGCTGGAACTACATACTTAATTTTTGCAGTTTTCTCAAATTACAGGCACCAAAATGTGATTTTTCATAAATACAAAAATGGATAGGGTCAACTTTTAACACTACCATGTTCTTGGGGTCAGTGAATAAGAATACATTTCCCATAAATTGAAATCCTCAGTTACCAGTACACTCACCTTTCCTTGGGGTCCCTAATATAAGTGTCAATAAGCAGCGAGTACATTTCTGAATGTACATTTTCCATAGCAATCTGGAATCCATAGAAGCATCTCGCTTCAGTCACTTGCACCTCTTGTGAGAACCGTTCCACAAGGTTTTCATTGACGATGCCATCAGAAGCTGCAAAGAAGGCCAGCACATGCTTGATGAAATGCCTCTCGCAGTCCTTAAGGCTGTCCCAGTCTTTTAAGTCCTGTCAACAAGCAAAAATATTAGACATTTGTTCAGCTTGCACAATAATTAATTACCTTCACATAAGACTAAACATACACCTACTGTATTTAAATTAGATCATCGAATGCTTACCATGTACTTATTTACCAGTACTGAACTACTTTAATTCATCAGCATAAAACTAAAAAGTTTAATGCATTAAAAGCATCTACATTTATATATTCTTTGTAGCATATTTTAAAATTTAAGTTATACAATTTTGTGTACAAAGGTTATCTCATCTCTAAAAGAGATCTCTTCCAGCGAACCTTACATGGTGCGAGATAAGTCAGTAGGAGGTGGACGAAATAAGTGCATAATAAACGACAAAATAAATACCTTAACTACTATTTATGATCATAACCTGTTTTATATTACAATTTACCTGTCTCTACTACAAACACCTACGATACATACAGTGCTGTAATGTATAAGTATATATGGACAATGGCATTTTCCATGGAAAACACTATTCGGGTTACACTGCGTCATCGCCGCAGGGCGTCATATTTATGACAAGGAAAATTAGGTTACCTTTGACAAATCTACTTCCTCCACTGTCCAGAACGAGGCCTCAGCTTTTTTGTACATGTCCCAGATGTCCTGGTACTGTATGGGGAAGATCACGAAGCGGCGAGGGTTCTCCCGCAGCAGGGGCTCCAGCTGGGGGTCGAAAACTGGTGCCTTCTCTTCTTTTTCCACCTCCATTTTCTCGTCCTCCTTATGGCCGTTGCGGACGGCCAGCACGTTGTTTTTCACTGGTGACTATAAAAACGCAACAAAGGGTATTGGATTAATACAGTACAAGGGTGAAATATGAATAAATTGTAAATAAATAGGTAATACTAACCTTTATATGCACGTTGTTGATTCCGTTGTGGAGGTTTTCCTTGTCGTTATTGAGAGACATCTTCAAAAATATTAATTGAAATATATTCTACTACAGTGCAAGTTGGTCCGAGCGACCGTTCCGCTATTTTTGTTGAGACGAATTGATAGTTTTGGAGGTAAACTTTCCCCAGAATGTGGATGTACGTACCTATACTATTGTTGTCCCAATACGAATAATGGCGGGAAATTGGTTGTTCCGCATGACGTTCGTAAGGTTCAAGTGGTTTGAAATATTGAGATTTTATTATGATCAATCTTACGTAAAATACATGCAGATTAATTTTTTATTATTTTAAATGTAATTAATATACAATTAGTATATAATAATAGTTTAAAATAAGAAAATACTTCAATTACTATAACTGAAAATATTTTTAAGATATCACCTATACATAACGGAACAACCATAAACAATAGAGGAGTTCGTTGAACTAGTATCCATTCACCAAACAGCTGTTGGAAAACGCGGGAAATGTAGCCTCCCACTACGATAAATTGTTTTACTGATAATACTCTGAACTGTTCAAAATTCTTAAACTTAAATCTCACATTACTTGAATTAAGTCAGTATTTAAGTAATTTGATCAAGAACTATGTTGTAAATTAGTTTTATACCAAACTATTCGAGATAATTGTAACACCGCGAACATTCATTTTAAATAACAACTTTCTATTGGTTGAATATTAACCAATCTTATGTCAGTTAACCATAAAGAAGAAACACAATTGTTTCGTTCAAAAATACTTGCCTTTGCGAAAAAGGTGCCCCATGTATGGGCCAATCTAGCGTACTATAATAGTTTGTGGTCCAATCTAATAGAAATGTGAGATGATTTATGGTCCATCAATCATTATGGGGATATATGTGCCTACCCTATTATTTTATATTTAAAAAGTATATATTTTTGTTTTTCTCATATTTAAATAAAGAAAAAAACAGTACTATTACCTATTGTATGCTGCTGTATAATAGAAGTGCGGAGTTGGGTCAGGTTGTCCTATCCGTATCAGACTACACTTTTGGGTACTCATTGCCTTTTCCTAAACAAAATAAGTAAAAAGAAAAAATGCTGTCATTGTCAAAAATCCGCTTGCTTGGTGGTGTCCGCAACATTTTCTCATTTTCCGTCGTTTTCGGTGTATTTTTATACGAGTGATATTCAACTGTAATGTCCGATAACGACGACGATTACATGTGTGAGGAAGAAGAAGATTATGGTCTGGTAAGTTGCAATTAACATGATATTTTCTGTTTATCTGGGCGCAAGGAGGTGGTTACTTTTGCTGTCCCCGCCAATCCCTGCTTCAGAGCTTATCATTCTGGACTACAGTAAGTATTGTAATATCATCCATCACATCCTGTACTAAACCCTGTGTTTATTAACTTTAACAAGCTTCAAGCAATTTCCCACACTGGCCACCAGTTTTGATGTATTATTGATTGGCTGCAACAAAAGGCAAAACACATACAATGTATACCATATATAAACAGACACAAGCAGAAACTACAACTAAAATAGAAATACCCGACACACTTCAGATCACGTCACATGGCTTGTCGGACACTTGCTTAAATGGGATTAAATATGGTGTTGTATGGTCTCACCACCAACGCGGATGAGGCGCAGCCTGCGGACGATAGATTTTATATGTTACCTAGAACACGCCTTGCCTGCAGACCGCGAATGTATGGCATTATTGCCTAGATTTGTCTACATCCCCTTCAATATCATAAGCTAAAACCACTGTTCAATACTTTCTGTATATAAAGGTCTTTTCTGCACTTCGTGATTACACATAATTATTTAACCTACTATCAAAGTAATCACCTCCGTTATGTTCTTATGGACTGGGTCATTAGAACAACACACTGCATATGCATATTGACATGTTTATTCAACTGAACAGTCTGTAATCAATAAGTGGAGATGCTACCTCATGTGGCTAACTATCTATTCTTAATCATTTCCTATTTCTGTTTGTAATAAATGTGTGTGCAGTAAAATGATAAACACAAAAATCCTGGAAATTGTTTGCAACAAAGATTTTTTATTGAAATTGACTTATGCCAGGCGAGTTTCTAAACATATTTAGTACTTGTACCACAGTAAACAGTTTAATGTTCATGATGAGGCAAGGATTAAAATGAAAACATTTATTTCTAAAAATTCATAACAATCATACGACTTATTAGGAATACTCAGAAGACAGCAACTCGGAGCCGGATGTAGACCTTGAGAACCAGTATTACAATAGCAAGGCTTTGAAGGAGGATGAGCCCCAAGCAGCTCTGGTCAGCTTCCAGAAGGTGCTGGAGCTGGAAGGTGGTGATAAGGGCGAGTGGGGTTTTAAAGCACTCAAACAAATGATCAAGATCAATTTTAAACTGGTGAGTATAGTTTACTCAACACCGTAAATGTCCAACAGTGTAAATAAAATTTGCTTGTGTGGTTTGTTGTTACAATTTTATCAAAGACCAATGGTTGAAGGTGGCAGTTGACTGCCTTTTTGGTCTAGTGGCTCGGTCGTTAGACTTGAGCTACAGAGAATGTGTCTAGATGTTATATTTGTGAATTGTCATATCCATTGTCTAATTTCCATACAGAAGAAAATCCTAATTTAAGATTAGACGAGTGTAAATATGTATATTAAATAATTATTACTAGCTGTTGCCCACAACTTCATCTGCATGAACAACTTAACATCACAAATTATTATGTATGAATGAGATGTTTTTCAGGATAAAAACTATCCTATATGTATGGTATGTCCTATTCCAGGACCTAACCTATGGGGTGCCAAGTGTTTCAATCTGATCTATCCAGTGGTTGAAGCATGATTGAGTAACAAACATACAAACTTTCACAATTATAATATTAGTGGAATTTAATTGATTTACTTAAAAAATATTTTTACTATTAAGTTAATTTTAATTTTTTTATTGATTCTTTCTAATATCTACTGGTGCAGCTAACTAATGGTGCAGACAGACTTCAAATGATAGCCAATACAAAAAGTTTGCATGTAATAGAATGAAAACAAGTTAATGTGGGCCATAGACCGTCAGTCTGACCACAGAAATCCTATCAAGATAGGGCGGTTATAGCCACTTGTTTACTTCAAACTCGCGCATGCCGATTTTCGAACATAGCGCGCTCCTCCCGCGCACCATTTATGCCTCGCGGTCACGTTTCTAGGGAGGAGATACAGTTATGCAGTTATAAACCATGCAATATGGCACTTTTGCAGATTTTTTATCGATGTTTACCCGACCTCTACTCAGAGCGAAATGAGTAAGCATTTGATAGTTTCTATATTATATATTGCACATCGTTGGCACGCCTGTCGCGTCTTTTTCACCATTCTATCTTGATAGGATTTTTATAAGCCTGACCTACTGGCTCAAATAATATTCTGTAATATGTAGTTATTTCACATTGTCACTAAAAATATCGTGACTATTCGTGATATATCTTGACGACCTCCGTGGCGGAGCGGGTAACTCTCGGACTGCCACGCCGGAGGTTGCGGGTTCGAATCCCGCTAGGGGCTAATGTTTGTATGATGAATATGAATGTTTGTACCCAAGTCTTGGCTGTTTATATATTTATTTAAGTATGTCTATCCGTTATCTAGAAACCATACCACAGGCTCTGCCTAGTTTGGGACTGGATAATTGGTGTGAATGTCTGACATATTTATTTATTTATTCTCTTAGAGCAACTTCACGGAGATGATGGCGCGCTATAAGCAGCTCCTGACGTACATCAAGAGTGCAGTGACCAGGAACCATTCAGAGAAGTCCATCAACTCCATCCTCGACTACATCTCCACCTCCAGGAATGTTAGTAGTTACTTATTCATCCACAGCGTAAGGCGTAAGTCACAGAGAAGCCATGCCAGCCGCCGATGTAAAAAAAATAAACACGTCACCGCCCGACGTCCCTTATGTCTTGCGCCTTATCTCGACAGGGACTCTAGATAAAAAAAAACATATTACATCTGCTAGTATGTTAATATAATATAGTTTATTCACTGAGCAGATTATTGTTTGGAACTGTTTTGATACAAAAAGTCCAATCAACAGCCAAATATTATGTCCCTATGGTTGGGACACCGCTTGCCCTATCAATGAGTATACACCCATCCTCTTTAGAATTCCTCCTTTGGCGTATGTCAGTTTCCTCACATAGACTTCCTTCATTGGAAGACCTGTGGTATGAAAAAAACCGCACTAGAGTTCTGGAAAAATGATTAAATCGGGCTCGGATTTGAACTGAATGAATGTGCGCCATTTTGTGTTAGATAGAAGCCATTACAAGACCAAAATTCCCAATACTATTTGTACTTTTTAACAAAAACTAATTTTATTAACATAATCCAATGAACACTACGCCAACTAAAATTTGGGTAAATTTTCTGTTTGTCAAAATCGAGTAATCATATAGATACTATTATGCTCCCTGAATTAAAAAAAATCTTCTTCCTTTCTGAAAGAAAGAGAATATTTTTAAACAAATAGTTTTGATTTTTTTAGAGATTTGATGACTCGATTGTGATAAAAACAAAATTGACCCAAATTTTAGTTGGTTGGTGTAGTGTTCAATGGAGGTATAGATTTTATTTGTGTTGTTACATAGATGGAGTTACTACAAGATTTCTACGAGACGACACTGGAGGCCTTAAAAGACGCGAAGAACGACCGGCTGTGGTTCAAAACCAACACAAAACTAGGCAAGCTCTACTACGACCGGGGAGACTTCAACAAATTAGCCAAGATACTGAAGCAGCTGCACCAGAGCTGCCAGGTATGTACAGCGGTTCCATACTTGAGCATATTATCGGCCGACAGCTGCGTAGCTCCCCGCGACACTTGCACAGAATCTTACTTGTTTTGAGTTTAAAATTATGATGCTATATATATTTACTTATTATAACTTGAATAATCAAATCGATTCTCGCGATCTAGGTATACCTACATCAATAATCTGTTAATGTCCTCTCTCTCGCTCTCGACCTAGGGTTCATGGGTCATGCTCTTATAATACCACAGGCTTTTCGGTGAAGGAAAATTTCGTAAGGTAATCTGCATGTGCCAAAATAGAAATTCCAAGGCGTGTGTGAAGTCCACCAAATTGGCTTTGGTACCATTGGTGGACCAGAGTTTGGCACAACGGATCCTGAAGCGTCGAAGTGTCGACAGGTGTTCCTGGCCTCCTAAGATGATAAGGGTCATGTTCCACTAATCAATATGCTTAAGCATTATGGCGGTACACCTCGAACAAACCGATACGAAAGGCGGGGGTTATCATCTGCTTAAATACGTCTACTGCTGAACATAAGCCTCCCCAATAGAATGTTACTTTTGGTGGGCTCTCCATTGGGGATTTGGCATAATCACCACCCTTGGCAGGCGGATCGGTGATGGCAGTAATGTTCTTAATATACACAGGAGAACGCTGCTGCCCGTTCCTGGTGCAATACCATAGTCATCTTGATGACAGCCACGGGAATATTAGGAATAGCCTGTTGTGGAATTTGGGTACTAGTTTGGATGGTTATACCTCCCAGATTATAATAGGAGGGTGGGCCGCGTTTAAGGTGAGGTTGGCATTTGATGTTGTTTACCCCCTACTTATTTTAAGTCTATAAATTTAGGTATACCTACCTTAACATAAGAGTTTTGTCGGCCGATAAAAAAACTAATCTTAACCAAAGCTGTACGAAGACCTGAAACTCTCTGATGCGTATAGGTGTTTCAATCTGATTCCCAGACCGATGAGGGTGAAGACGATTTGAAGAAAGGCACACAGCTCCTGGAGATCTACGCGCTGGAGATCCAGATGTACACCGCACAGAAGAACAACAAGAAACTGAAGGCGCTGTACGAACAGTCGCTGCATATCAAGTCTGCCATACCGCACCCGCTCATCATGGGAGTTATCAGAGGTAGGTATGACTCTTCGTAGCTCATGCAGATTTTGAGGACTTCGTTAGGGTTTGAGTCGCTTTTTACCAATAAGACATAATTTTTCTGTTTTCTGTTCAGTCTTAAGCCGTGAATTTTATGTGTTAAAGGTCAACGACTCAGTTGTACCACTTCCGGTCGCGGTAGCTATATTTGTGAACAGCGAATTTCTCTTGAGTAACACTTCTTGAGGAATCCTTAGTTGGCAGTGTGGTATAGCTCGTGAGAATATGTAATGAGATGAAGATCATAATCTCACGTGGATTTATGGTAGTTTTACTAACACTTTGTTTAAGATAGATGTAGAAGTAGATGTCAGTTTGATTATATCATTATTTAATGGATTCAAGTACTCATTTATATAGCGTGACTCTAATAGTTCAACTTCAACTCTCCACCACCAGAAGACCACCAACATTACAATTGGTTATGAAACAAGAGTAGAATATCTTCATTGGCAACCCGGTTGCAAGACTCAGTTGCCATGGCGGCCGGAAGGGATGTACTTAAACATGATTTTCATTGTGTTCGTAGAGTGCGGTGGGAAAATGCACCTTCGCGAGGGCGAGTTCGAGAAGGCGCACACAGACTTCTTCGAGGCGTTCAAGAACTACGACGAGTCCGGCAGCCCGCGGCGCACCACCTGCCTCAAGTACCTCGTCCTGGCCAACATGTGAGTACTGTACTGAGGTTTATTATTTACACATTAGTGGATGACAATTTATGCACTGTCTTATCTCTAACACAGCACATACGAGTATATGGGCTGAGCATGCATTATGGAACGACAGACAGTATGTGTCCAGAGAAGCCCCGATAGCCCTGGCCATACAGCCCTTGCCGGGGCTCTATCTCTCAGAATTTTCTACGACAGGTTTTAATGCCTTGACGGTTTTTATTGACACTAGGTAGCACGATATTACAGATGTGAGAATTTTATAAGGACTAGAATTAGATAAAATATAAGAGGTAATAAATATGAAGAATGCCATTAATATAAATAAATATTACTAATTATAGATTCTCTAATAAATACATATTTATCAATAATATATACTGTAACCTTAGACAACACGGGGAAGCTGCCACGACCCGTTAGGGAGACGCCATAGCGTTTTCTTTCCTCTCATTTTCCGCGGAGGGTCAATATCGAACTAATATGACAAAATAATCTGTTTTTATATAACATTTCTTTTTTTTTGACCTATTTTGAAATGGAATAATGAATTTCCAATGAAATTATAAATAACTCTTGAATTACTGGAATAGTTAAGGAAATAATGTGATAACAATTAGTGTAGTTATATTTATTTAAAATCGAAAATATTGTTTCGATATGTCGATAAAGCTATACTTCGTCGTTGTTTCTAAAATACCTTCTATGTGGTAAATTTTGTGGTCGATTTTTTTATACCATTGTATAGCCTTCTTTCTTCTTAAAGGCTATAGAAAATTCTTAATATAGTTATAAAAAACAACCAACAAAAATTACTATTCGGAGTTAGTTACTACGACGATTCAATTCAATTACTCTTTATTGTACGATAAAAGTACACAGATGCAATAATAAAGTAGCTTACATTTGTACATCTTGACGGTCTTATCGGTATAAGCGATTGCTTTCAGACAACCTACTGATTGATCATTTATATATGTATATGTAAATAATAGTTCAAAGTTGTAATAAACCTTTGCGCAGATGATAAGTTTAGCAGAGAAAAAAGGTAGGTTGTGCAGTTTTAAATAAAGATTTGTATTTAGCGACCCAGAAATCACAAGTATCTGCCACATAAGATACTATCCCTGCTCATTACTGACGAAGCCTTAGAATCTGTAACTCACCGGTCGAAGTTAACATTCCCCAATAAGTGTTACTTGATTGCAGGCTAATGAAGTCCGGCATCAACCCGTTCGACTCGCAGGAGGCCAAGCCGTACAAGAACGACCCGGAGATCCTGGCCATGACGAACCTCGTGATGGCCTACCAGAACAACGACATCAACGAGTTCGAGAGCATTCTCAAGTTTAATAGGTAAGGTGTTTAGTTTACATTGAGATATACATACGTCGTTTTATCTGATATTACTATTTGTCTATGAGGCTCACTGCACATTATAGAGGATAATACGCGGCGTATTTGGCTCTATTCACATGACACCTCGCCTCTCATGCAAATATATTACTGTGGACGGTCCGCTGCTAGGAGCGACTGCTTCCGCTGTCCGTCGCCATCCCCTCATACATTCGAAGTCATTTTGAGCCCTGCATTTCCGCCGGGGATCGATTTGGGTGGCCAAGGCCTTTGAGGAGGTTTTTAATATTATTAAGGCATTGGATATAACATCAGCGTATCGACCTCAATTAGGCCTGTGGGCATGCCCACCGTGCCCACAACGGTGGATCCGCGCTTGAGTTTGAACAGCTTGCCTGATCAAAGAGGTAGCCCAATTTAAGAGCGGAAACAATAACTCACATACTTTTCAAGAGGAATTAATTATGCAGAATTTTATAACTTGAGTCAACGCAGATCTAGTAGAGTTTCGGCGGTTTAATCGCTGTCAATCGATAATCGTCTTTAATAATGTGATAATAAAGATAAAACTTGCATGTATGAACGGCGTATGCTCGCGGTCCCATTTTTGAACTTTATAACCTTTAAAGAAGATTATTACTTGTCAGCCTCAGATTAAATCGATTGTTTTCTAAAGTCTTATTATTCCCGTAGGAATAACATAATGGACGACCCGTTCATCAGAGAGCACATCGAAGATCTCCTCAGGAACATCAGAACACAAGTGCTGATCAAACTAATAGGACCCTACACAAGGATCCACATACCTTTCATATCTAAGGAACTGAACATAGATGAAAAGGAGGTTGAGAATCTGCTGGTCACTTGTATTTTAGACAAGTGAGTATTGTCAATTATTTATGTAAAGCAACACTGTAAAAGTCGCCATATTCAGGTGTGGGGATCTCCTGCCAAAGGTTGAAACCATCAGCCTGCAAAAGTCCACTGCTGGACATAGGCCTCTCCCAAGGCGCGCCATTGAACCCGATCTTCGGTTCGTCTCATCCAGTCTCTGCCAGCCGCCTTACGCAGATCGTCGCTCCATCTAGCCAGGGGGCGTCCCACACTACGCTTGCCGAGTTGCGATCTCCATTTGAGAACTCGTTTACCCCAACAGTTATCGGTTCTCTGCCAAATGTGACCAGCCCACTTCAACGTATTAACTGTTTGAGCTATGTCGAAGACTTTAGTTCTCTGGCGGATCACCTCATTTCGGATCCTGTCTCTTGGAGAAACTCCGAGCATAGCTCCTTCCATAGCCCGCTGAGTGACCTTGAGTCGGGTCCGACAACTCAAGGTCCCTCAGCGACTAGTCCCACTGTCAGTGTCCACGTTTCAGCGCCGTGGGAGATTACAGGTAGGACGCACTGGTTAAAAACTTTTGTCTTCAGGCACTGTGGTATACACGACGAAATGATATGATGTAACTTCCTTGTTTAGTATGGTAAAACTTAGAAGTCAAGAATTTTTCATTTGCTAATCTACTTACATATAGTGTTTCTGAAGTAAATTTATTTACTTTACTGTCATGCGCTTGTTGTACTCCCAGCACGATCAGCGGGCGCATCGACCAGGTGCACTCCGTGCTGGAGCTGGCGGGCGGCGCGCAGGGCGCGGCGCGGTACGGCGCGCTCGACAAGTGGACCGCGCAGCTCTCCGGGCTGCACCTCGCGCTCGCCAACAAGATGGCGTAGAGGCGCCTCCACGCACAGGCATACTCCTCGAGTACACTTGTTGGGACTGCTCTATATAGATATGTAACGGTGGGGTGTACTGACAGCTCTATGCATATATGTTGTGTTACACGTACACACTCTCTAGTTGTGACCACTCTGTGCATGTAGTGGTACGGACATCTCTATGGTTAGCTACAGTTACGACTGCTCTATATATATATGTATATTTAATATAGTGGCGTATTAATCGCTCTATACAAGTTTGAACTCTACAGTGTTGGGGTGTTTGACAACTCTATGAGTAATATCTAATATCATAATCATTATATATGGTTTATAGAGTTTGTTATGTACAGAAATGATGAAAGACAAATGGTTCGCAATCATGACAAATTGCTGAATTTCTTTACTAAATGGATTTGTCCCTACTGTTGGCATATATTTAATATAAAAAGTGAACAAAATATATATTCAACTGTTAGCGACTGCCTTTTCTTATTGGTAACAGGGCATGCTTCAAAGTGTTTGAACATTCTATGTATCTAAGAGTCGACGGGCAATGAATAATCGTCTTTATTTCAGTTACATTAAAGTTCACAATTGCTTGTAGGAGTAAAATATATCCAGCGGATAGCGTCGCACGCGCTCCTTTTTTTGAACTTTATCTTGACAACTTTAAAGACGATTATTAATTATCAACCTACAATCCGCCGCGCTGCTCTCCGCCAGGTCGGCGTTGACTTTAAAGCCCGTCACACACGTAGCTACAATATATATTAAACAATATGATGTGTTATAACCAGGGCTCGGAGTTAGGTAGTGTCATTTATGTACTTGCAACGAACATATGGCACGACACATTAATATGGACCATATTTTTCACGAGATTTTATTAACTGTAATAATGAAAATCCCGTTTTATATATTTTTTGCATTTTATTGTACTGGTAAGCGGGGGGCGGTAGAATTATAGATTCTTAAATGAGAGATATGGTATATCTATAATGTCTATTACTGTATGACTTTGTACATACAAGAATGACACATGAATCTAAATAAATAAATGTCGGAAAAATCCCGAATATTCATAAACATTTCGTCGCAAGTACATAAATTATACCTTATTCTCCGATCCTTAACATATTGGATGATAAAAAATGTCTGTGGATATTATGAGTGCAAGTACTGTAATGAAAATGAAAATGTTTTTTTTTTTTTGTATTTTTTTTAATTAAGTAAAAAAGAAGTTGTGACGCTTCCAAGTTTTCCGAAAAACATGAGACTTATGGACAATACATCGCGCACCCGTCCCCGTCGCACCTCTCCGCTACCCGCCACTCCCCGCCGCGATTAGTGAGCATACGTTTGAGAAATATTGCATTTGGGTCATCAAAGTTGTTTAAAAAGAAACCTTTTTTTAATTAATGATTTCTAAATGTGATACTGACTTACTGGAAACAATATTAACACATACCACATAGATGATACTATAATTTACCTGTATGTTGCCTTCACTTTACTGATATTCGGCCATACCAGACATATCGTAATGTACCGATATAATTTACATTAATATGTGTTATAGCTACGTATGTGACGCACTACACTCGGCAGTTATGTAACAGATTGAGATGATGATGTATTGTAAAGTTTGTCAAAAGTGTCCCAGTGGAAGTTGTTACATTATTTAATTTCTAGCACTAGTTTTGTAATTATTGAAGAATGCAGTGAACTGGAAAGTTGAATTCTCGAAGAAGTCCTTCTCAATGCAATTTGTTACTGAAAATACAGATTCTAAGAATGAAACGGTGTTTTATTTAGTTGTTCCTTATCATTTATGACAGGGCTACAGTTAATCGACACTAATTGGTTATTAAACTAGATAACAGATGCACATTTTAAAATATTTTGTTATCTAATTTAATAACCAATTAGTTTCAACCATGAAGGAAAAACTTTGAGGCGACTTAAGAGGTGCGAAAAATTATTTTGCTTCATGGAATGAGGTGTAGTTGGACTAACAACTAATGGCACCCCCTTTCGCATACGACCGTGGGTCAGCCGGCTGAGCAGCGCGGTTGATTTGGTTGAAAATTAACAATCAAGTTCAGCAGTGGGAGCGCGAGAATACGCCGCAATCTTCTGGATACATTTGACTCCTACACGCAATTTCAAACTTTATTCTAACGCTCTGAAGACGATTATTGTCAGCGAAACAAATCCCCGCTCTGCGCTAACTCGTGAGCCGCCGCGCGCGATCGCATCGACCTTTCATATCGGTTTGTTCGTGTAGTGTCTAGAACAACCGCCATAATGTGCGCTTGTATATGTTTGTAGGTCAACCCTAGTAGTACATAGGCTTTTCGTAAACTTGGCAGGAAAATGCTGTAACGAAATTCTCGAGAAAATAAACTATTTCGATTATAAGTATTTTTTTTATTAAAGTATAAGTATTGTCTATATTAAGATAGGACGGACTGATATATCACAGGTTAATAAAGTATATACATTTCGATTACAGTATAAACATTAAATAGTATATCATATTATATACCCTCCATTGTAAATAAAAAATTACATCTAAAAAGTTGAAAAATACAACAGTTTTAATAATGATCTGGAAGTAGTTACAAAATATTTTAAAATGGCACAAGAAGTGTTAGATATCTGAGCAATATTCAACAATACAATAAATAATTTTGTGCCTTACGTGGAAACGGATCTAAGGAAAAAATACCAAATATATTATCTTTGACCAAATGCCTTTTAACAATGTTCTGATTTCTTTTCTTGAAAACATTTCAATGTGCCTTTAAATTCATTTTTAAATCCATTGAATCGTTTTCAAGAAAAAAATCAGCATTATAAAAATCATTCGCTTATTTTAAATTTAGAACTTTTTCACTGGACACAGAATTAATTCCTATTATTATATAGGTAGAAAAAATAGTTTTAATAGAAAATTTGATATGAACATACATTTTTTTTTATAAATATTCGAAATAGAGATTATTTTTATAAAATATCTGTAATAAAATTTAAATTTATATTGCTAATTAATATATTTTCTTTATTACCTACCTAGTTAAGCTCTGATAAACAACTTTTATAAAGAGAACGCCCACAATACGGCACAAAAAGTATTATATTGCCGTGGGTCAGTGTATGTCTTGCTAGATCCAGCCAGATCCAGTCTTTTAAGATTATGAAAAGCGTTTTGGGGAGATATGCGCTCGTTAAGGTGTAATAGTGCTGGGACCCTGCGACGTCATGTAAAGGTGCTTCCAAATCGGGCAACAGTGTAACTACAATATATGGCTGCAATATTGTCTACTATAACCCGGCTATATACAGCAACATTTGTAATTTTTTTTTACATATATCGGCAATATTTCCGCAACAGTACAGCGTATTATATCATGTATGTACCTAAAGGGGCTAAAGTCAGGAAACAATGCCTGATGACATTGTTCGTGTTGCAGCGTCAGCGTGATACAAATAAAGAAGGACAGGCAATATGGCCGTATTCTCGATTGCACAGGGATCTTTCGGCAATAAAGCAAAAACCCCGCAAAATAGCGAAACAAGTAAATTTTGCTGGTAAGCTGCGAGTGACTCCCAGCCATACTACTGCAGTAAAATTGTTGCCCAGTTAGAAGCACCTTAAGATACAGCGAGGGCCCGAAGATGGGTGGTGGGAGCTGGCTGGCTGTGAGGCGGCGAGCATGCTCGTGCGTCAGTCCGTCAGTGCGTCAGTGCGCCGGCTTATCGTGCAGCCAGGGCCGGAAGATGGGCAGCGTGCTGGGGTAGTGCGTGGGCGGGTGCTTCTCGTCGTCGTCGCCGCGGAAGGGGTACGTGCCCAGCAGGATCGGCAGCTGCAGCTTCACCTCCTTCTCCAAACTCTTTGGCTCAATTATGAACTGGAATATTAAAAAGAGCGACATTGCTGTTTGCGTGAGTCTGGTTATCATTACTTGTAGGAAAAATATACATAGACAAGAATAACGTGTGACACTGGTGTGGTCCACAGCTGGACATAGCCCCCCCGCCCCCAATGAACGCCAGCACACGCGGTCCTTCGCCCTCCGCATCCAGTAGCTTTCTGCTCCTTTAGGTAGGTCCATCGGTCCACCTGAAGGTCTTTATTGTTATTGCATTGTCTTTGTACTGTTTAAGTAATTCGTGTAAAGTCTATGTATTTATTTGTATCGTGTTTAAGATGAGGATCCTTTCCATGCAGTGGCGGTATGAAAACGTTCGTCAACTTTAAGTATTGCCAACATTTACAACCGCGCAACGATATCTATGTACTTACTAGATGGAGCGAACCAAACAATCGCTCTGTTCCACGCAACTGCGGCTCCGGGAACCACACCCTGTTCACATTCAATTTGACACCTGTGCAGCTAATACGCAGAACATTTATCACTAAATATCGATTGTTTGGTTCGCTCCACGTAGTAAGTACATAGAGATCGTTGCGCACGCGTGCCTTGGTCACGCGTGACATTGGTATTGTACTCACGTGCACGTCGTACTGCACGGCGATGAGGTGGCAGCCGCGCAGGTTGGTGGGCGGCAGCGGCGGCACGTACAGCACCTCGTGCCGCCACCAGTCCGTCTCGCCGGGCCGCGTCTTGCCGTGCGTCAGCGTGGCCAGCTCGCGGACCTCCTTGGCTGCCACCTTACCGTGCGCCGAGTATTGGATCGTCTGTATGAATACAACATTACTATTTGATTTAGTTAGTTTAGACCAATCAGGCCTCCCCGACCCGTCTGGCCAGCGCGGGGAGTGTGGGCCAAATCCTCCGTCTGTCTCCGGCAGATGAGAGAGGGTTGTGCTCGTGCAGTGGAGACAAAAATAACCTGATGATTTGATTTAGTATGGCCACAGTTCGTAATACACATATTGTTCCGCCATCGGTGTAAATAACGGAAAGATCTTCAACATCTAAAAAGCGACCATACAGTACGTGAGAAGGAATGCTCAATGCCAGAAAGAGACGGAAATAGTCGAGCGGCCCGCGCGCATCTCAAGATTGTATGTGGAGGTATGTAATTGGTCGCGTCGTAAAACGTCTAGAACGTTCCAGTGAATTTGCCCGGCGTATATACAAATGCGGCTGGATTATACGAAAGGGACATTTTAGTTTTCCCTTCCTCTACCCAACAAGTTGGTCGCACGCGTCGGTTCCACTCCCGGTTTCTCGGATACGGTCCTCCCGCTGACTCGTGCAAGCGATTGTAAAATCAGATTGTAGCCCGATCAGTCGTGTGACGGGATCTGACTTTTAGTTTTAGATTGTTTCTGCTTGTATGTAGTTATATGCAATGTCTATGTGTTTTGTTACAGCCAATATATGAGTATCCCTTTTTTTATATAAATATAGGATTACGATTTTCACCTGTACTATGGGAATTAAACAAGTATAAAACAATTTACAAATATATCATCCAGACTGGGGCCAACTCGTACAAAGTTGTCTGTCGCCAGTGGGAATCGAACACACGGCCCCTGGCACTCGAGTCAAATGTTCAAGCAATGGCCAACAAGGCGGTCGAGTTCTATTCTGATTGCAATAGCTACTTACCTCTGTAAGTGCTGCGCGCGTCTGGCGTATGGTGGTCTTGGAGCCGTTGACGAGCTGCGCGGAGAGCGCGACGGACTGTCCGGGCACGTAGGCGCCGCGGTCAAGCGCCACGCGGCACGTGACGGCGCCGCCGCCCACGCACCCCGACCCCAGCCGGTGCTCCACGTTGCACTCGAACTGTTGCTGGGGCAAACAACGTGAGTCACGTGAGAGCTCACTAAAGTGGAGTGGTTTTTCTTGACAGGCAACACTGCAATTTGTTGCCAGCAATATCATCATATCGGCTCAAAACGACCCTGCGCGTGCCGGTCCGCGGTCTCCACTTCCCTGTCCGAATATATTTATATCAACGATCTCTATGTACTACTAGATGGAGCGTTTCAAACAATCGCTCTGTTCGCCGGGAGCCACATTACATTCAAAACGAAACTTGTGCAGTTACTAGCCAGAACATTTAATTATTTGCTAAATATTGACGGTATGGGTAAAGAGCATCAATATTTAGTAATAATTAAATGTTCTCCGTAGTAACTGCGTCTTGAACAGTAGTTGTAGTAACTGCACAAGTTTCAAAGGGAATGTAAACGAGTTTCGGCTCCAGGAGCCGCAGTTGCGTGGAACAGAGCGATTGTTTGGAACGCTCCATCTTGTAGTATATAGAGATCGTTGATTTATATTTAATTTATTTGTTAAATTTGATAAATTGATACAATATCTTTAACAGTAAGTCCACAGAAATGGGATCCCTTTTGTATGTGAACTATCAGCACTCATCCAAACATTAATCTAAATGCATTGACAAGAAATGTTTCTGAAGTTCTGGTTTCAGTACACTATTTGATGCAATATGTTTTAGTTCTGATTGTAGATAATTCCATATTTTAGATAACACATATCTACCGGTACGTTCACCACAAAAGTTAACAAATCTAGGAACATTTATTCTCACATTAGCTTTAGAATTTTGTCTCTTACTTAAATGAATATTGTCTCTGATAGTCTTTGTCGTAATATTCTAAAAGTAGTAAATACAAAAACCTTGGAAACCCAAAATCAATCAAATCACATTTATAGTTAAACTATAGGTGAGATTAGGATATTACATTGCTATTGTATGTTCTCTATAGTTTACCTATTAGGTGTACAATGGGCTCGATTCTGAAGGCACAACGTTAAAATTCAGCACTTAAACTGTTGCTATCCTTGTCATACAGTATTATGAAAATAAAGACGAAACCAGTTTTAGCGCTGTCAAATTTTAAATGTGTGCCTTCAGAGTCGGGCCCAATAATTATTTATACAATCAATATTACTATATCTTTAAATATTTCTATGTCGGCGGGCAATATAGTTGCCTATATTGCCCGCCGATATTGTTGTATTTTTGACGATTGCTCCACATATTGCTTGGCATTATTTATTTCTATCTCGCTTTTATATACGTACTCCACATTTTTTATATATTTAGGACAAAGGTTATTTAATGTGTCTCACTAATAGACTAAATTAATTATATCATACGATGTTGGATGGATGAGTAAACAGCAATCCTCCAACTGAGTAAACCTAGCCCACATATTGAGTAATATTTACTTACATGTATGTAACTCAACTCCAAGGATCAATTACAGAGTCATACAGTGACAAGGAATAAGGCATTAATATAATTAGCATAATAGTGTTCAGACATGTTTTCCTTTATTACGCCTTGTAATTGAACGGATATGCATGATATAGTTTATGATTTGGCAAGTAACATATATAACAGACCTAGGGGAAAAAGCGTAGTTAGCATCAGGACTTAATTTCCCTTGCCGAAAATACCTTATCATCATCATCATATCAGCCCACAGATGTCCACTGCTGGACACAGGCACTTCGGTACCTAATTACCGGTATTTACATCTAAGAAGCGGCAGTCAATAAAAAATACATGTGAAATTAATGTAGGAAGTTTAATTCATAACATAAGCAATAAAGGATTTTTAATTTATTGAACAAGAATGGGTATTTTGGTCTAAAAGTACCGGTGCCATGCGCTACGTTGCTACCGACTCTTACATGCTATGACTCTGTCAATATCCCACACGGAAAGCAGGCGCCCCACTGTGCTCGCAAGGAGTAGACGGAAATATCGGATAAACAGACAGAATTTCAAGGCCTCAATTAGCAGAAAAAAAATAGAAATACTTACAGCTAAAACCGGTGGCTCCAAATTCAAATCAATGGGATTCATCACAATGAAAACTTGCTGGTTCTTATGTGTAAGTCCGTTGGGCTCCCTAAGTGCCGCCTTGCAGTAATACTGCACCCAGCCGTGGGTGCCCAGGAATGTAGACGGGAGCCCCATGGGCAGGCCCAGCTTGAATGGGAAGCTGTGAATTCCTGGGGATAGGACTGACGATCCATGGCCTGTGCAAGAAAGTAAATATACAAATTATTAGGTTGATTGATCGATGATTTTGATGGTGCTGGGCAGCAACTCACACTTTTATGCAATTTTAGTACTATAGTAATATTTATTCCATGGTTTCAGTAATATTACTGCTTATCAGTATATAGCCTAGTTTTAAATTCAAGATATTTTGACTGAAGTTGTTGAATTATATAAGAAATATGATCACCTGGTTCTCCCAGCAGACGCATCCTGAAATCAATGTAGTTCTCTCTGTCAAAAAGCCTCTCGCTTCTCCCGGAGCCCACTCTGACCACTCCTTCACCAACTACATGGAAATGTAGACCTATAACAACAAATTACAATGAACAATTTAGTATAAATAATTCAGAAAGCTACTATTTATTAATATCTACTATCACTCATTAAAAAGGTAGATGATTGGATGAAGTAGAAATTAACGATTTCTAGAGCAGATCAACTTATTTCAGTCTACATAATCCTTGCAATAATGTACATGCTAATAATATCTGTTTGTATATTAGCTGTTCTATAACTCCATATCTGCATGCAAAATTATATGGAATTTTCAACAGTAACAATTACCATGGGAAACTTTAGTACAAGAGCACAACAATCTCCTTAATATGGACAGAGACAGACTAAAGTGATTTTTAAGATATTATTTTTTCCCACCACAAAGGTCGTAAAAGTCATTTAGAGGAAATAAGCCAATAGCTCTGACTTTTGAAATGAAATGGTGTTTAGAAACAGGTATTTTAAATAGCTAAATACATTATTTTTAAGTTATACTGATTTATAAAGTTGTAAACATAGAATAAAAAGTTTATTTTTTAAAAGTTGTTTTTTATTTGTAGGACCAATGTTGGTACTGGGAACAGTTCATGTACTTATAAATCCTTGTAACTTTACAAGGAAAGGTGATATCCAGCAGTGTATGTGGACAGGATATTATAAATTGTAACTTACCTAAGACAGGAGTGTCATCCTGCAACTCCATTAACACTTTCCCAGACAGGAACTGACCAGGAAAGTATAACAGTGATGTGTTGTCAAACACTATCAGGAACTTAAGTAGTTTCCGAGGCATTTTGTATATCCGCTCACTGTACTTATCAAATACCTTGCACAAGAAAGAAATTAATTAAAAAACTATTTGTTGTGTTTCAGTTAAAATTAGATTCAATAAAAAGCAGATAAAAAAGGGGGGAAGTAGGAAGGTGGACCAATTGCAGTAACTACTTGATTACTTATGGCAATTATCCTACAAATTATTCATCTATTTGAAAGTTTGATTAATTTATGTTTATTGGGGATATTTATGTAAACCATTGATTGATTGGACCGTCTTAGTTTTTTTTCCGGATACTAATTACTTAAAAGTTTGTTACATACTTCTGTTTGACATGACATAACTTTGTATGAGAAAACTGAATAGGACCTTGCATTTACTTGCAACACGCCTACGATAACATTTATCTCCGAAATTCCTCACACCCACGGAGAACAAAGTTAAGAAATATGCAAACGAAGGCCAACTACTTATACTTCAATGGGCACAACTTACCTCAAGCTAAGTAATTTATTATCCACACTATAATCCGTCTTCCAATGAATTAGAACAGGTGATTTTCTTATATTTCTGTAGAAATATGTGTCTATACGTGTTTTGTTTTAATGTAGGAGAAAAATAAATAAAAATCGAAGTAAAACTTGCACAAAAACTTCAGCTCCCTACTCAAAAAATAATAAAATCAGACAGGTCGGGCGTGAAGAATGTCTTAAAAAAAGGCCTTGTATGTAGGACCGCTAATGGCGCTAGTGGCCATCTATTGCGCGCCCCCATGAAACTTCAGATTGTGGAAATGTTGAATGATGTACATTCAAGTATATCATTTTGCAAATTAGAATGCAGGCATTTTTATCTATAAAAAACTGAATTGAGTTTTAAAATAATCACTTACTTATAGAAATGTGTAAAATGCACTTTTTAAAATGGAAAAGGCAGATTTATCAAACATTTGATTTTCACACAATAATTAAATATATTAAGTGTCTACACTATACTACGATGATATCTATAGTCTATTGAAAATGATTCTCTTTTCCATAAAAATCAAGTCAATAATTTCAAAAAAGGAACAAAAAATCGCAAGCGTATTTCTCTCACAAAGGAATCTCTTTTCACAAAAACAACACATCTATTGTAGCAATACTATGGAGCATTAAGAGAAATTATTTAAAAAAAAACAGTACAGAGTAATGAAATAGTAAAGAAATAACAAAGAAAACGGATACAACTTTACCACAGATGATAGCAATAAATAAGCGGCAACCTTTTTGATAATATTACCATATAAATTCATATACAGGGTTACAGGAAAAGTCGTGCTAGATCCCTTAAAGGTGTGGAGCACCCATCATTTCTGACTTATTTCACTATGAAACACCCTACCCTAAACTTAACCCTTTTCGAGATATTCGACTTTTAATTTTTTTATTGAAAATTGCTGATTTTTAGGCTACTACATTTATTTTTGTTTATTTTGTGTATCTTATTATTATTATTATTGCATTTTTACATGTGTAGTAAGATGCTTTAGGACGTCAATCATTAAAATAGTGCACAAGTTATTTGAATAGACCGTAGTAGACAAGTGAAAGAAAAGAAATAAAAAACATATTAGAAAGTTTATTTTTCTCTAAGGGATATCTAAAAAAAATATTATGGTAATTGTTCGGCAGATGTTTTTTAAAATATCTACGGTTCATCAGCTATCTAACGAGGTATAATAATGTAGGGTTTTATTCAAATGCATTCAAAATATTTAGTTTCATAGGCGACAGTGGAGAAGAAAATGTATACTTAGCCCTAAAAAGTAAAATAAAACAATAGGTAAGCATGAAATGCCATTTATTAAAGGTTTTCTCACAACTTTTTCTTTTTCTACAGTTCATGTTCAACATGGCCGCCTCTATTTCTAATACATTGTCGCATCCTTCTACGGAGACCGGTCTTCACTACGCCAGTGGTCAATGTGGTCCTCATTTTATTTGCTGCATCCACAATCCTTTCTCTTAAGTCTTCCACAGACGAAACTGGATTCGGCTCGCTGTACACGAGACTTTTCATGCAGCCCCACACATGAAAATCCATGGGGGTTAGGTCCGGACTTCTTGCTGGCCATGGCAATGGCCCACCTCGTCCAATCCATTTGTTTGGATAATTTGTGTCCAGCCAGTCTCTGACACTTCTCCTGAAATGGGCAGGGCAGCCATCGTGTTGGAACCACATGTCCCTGATCAGGTTGAGTGGCAGATCATCCAGCAAATCACTCAAGTCTGCTCTCAGGAAATTTTCGTAGCTTTCCCCGTTTAGATTATCCGGGAGAAAGTAAGGTCCAATCAAATGATTGGAGATAATGCCCATCCACACATTCACGCTGAATCTTCGTTGGGACCCCTTCACTCTTTTCTTATTGGGATTCCTTAGTTCTTTTAGGGCCCAGTAATGGGCGTTGTGATAGTTAGTTATGCCATCTTTATCAAATTTGGACTCATCCGTCCACAAGATATTTCTTAAAAAATCTGGGTCTTCTACATCAGCATTTAGCATAAATCTGCAAAAGTCCAATCTTCTCGCGGGGTCCCCTTCTTCAATAACGTGTACTGGCGTGTAATGGTACGGGTATAGGCCAGCAGTATGCACTGTAAACCACACTCTCCATTGCGAAAGCCCCAGATCACGGGCAACAATATTAGTGGAAGTAGTCGGATCCGCTCGAAAGCGTTGCACTATCTCATTGTCCTGTTCTTCGTCGTCAATTCGTGGTCTTCCCATGTCTGTACTTCGTCTCAAAACAGAGCCAGTTTCTCGAAGTCTTCGATAAACTCTGTCAAAAACGGCCACATCCGGCACTCGACGACCGGGGTAGCGAGTTATGTATTCGTTGCGAGCTTGCGCAGACACACAATCGCAGTATCCGTAACAAATAAGCATATCAGCATATTCCTCAGGTGTGTAGGACGTCATACTCAACACTTCCGTATCACAGGCACAAATCAGAGTCCGGTTAACAAGCACAGTAGTCGCAAATCAGAAGAAATAGTCCAGAATCACAGCCAAGTCGAGAAAAAGAGCAAAACGATATCGCATCTACTATGTACGAAGCACAAAAGCAGACTGACAACCAAAACAATGTTTCCGGTTGTATTCCCAGTCCTAGCCGGTGTCTACACATTTTTTCTTTCATTCGTACCTACATAAATCGTCACTTGTCTCGCTCGCACGGTGCGTCTTAACTTGAAGGACAATAGGCGTGGGACCGTTAGAACTGCTACCTGGAGCGTCCCAACTACTTTTTTTCCACGAAATGTAATACAAACCCTAGATTGTTACACCTCGTTAGATAGCTGATGAAACGTAAATATTTTAAAAAACATCTGCCGAACAATTACCATAACATTTTTTTTAGATATCCCTTAGAGAAAAATAAACTTTCTAATATGTTTTTTATTTCTTTTCTTTCACTTGTCTACTACAGTCTATTCAATTAACTTGTGCACTATTTTAATGATTGACGTCCTAAAGCATCTTACTACACATGTAAAAATGCAATAATAATAATAATAAGATACACAAAATAAACAAAAATAAATGTAGTAGCCTAAAAATCAGCAATTTTCAATAAAAAAATTAAAAGTCGAATATCTCGAAAAGGGTTAAGTTTAGGGTAGGGTGTTTCATAGTGAAATAAGTCAGAAATGATGGGTGCTCCACACCCTTAAGGGATCTAGCACGACTTTTCCTGTAACCCTGTATATTTGGACAAAAATATAAAGTTTTTGTCGTTTATTATTAATACTAGCTGTGCCCGCGGCTCCGCTCGCGTGGACTACAGGATCCGCTCTAATTCCCACTTCCGCTCCCTATCCCACTTCCACTCAGACTTTAAATTCAGGTCCAGGTCCAGGTCCAGGTCCAGGTCCAGGTTCAGGTCCAGGTCCAGGTCCAGGTCCAGGTCCAGGTCCAGGTCCAGGTCCAGGTCCAGGTCCAGGTCCAGGTCCAGGTCCAGGTCCAGGTCCAGGTCCAGGTCCAGGTCCAGGTCCAGGTCCAGGTCCAGGTCCAGGTCCAGGTCCAGGTCCAGGTCCAGGTCCAGGTCCAGGTCCAGGTCCAGGACCCAGGTCCAGGTCCAGGTCCAGGTCCAGGTCCAGGTCCAGTCCAGGTCCAGCTCCAGGTCCAGGTCCAGGTCCAGGTCCAGGTCCAGGCCCAGGCCCAGACCCATTTCCAGGCCCAGACCCAGGTCCAGGTCCAGATCCTCAACTCTCCCCTCAACCCTCCCGTCAGCTCTCCCCTCATCTCTCCCCTCAAATCTCATTCCCTTATCTCTCCAAATGTAGTGCTCGTAACTAATCCATCGCAATCCAAGTTCCGACCAACGTTACTTTGTTGCATATGTATACCACAAATTCATCGTAATCGGTTAACTCAGTCAAAAGTTATCTCGGCCTGCGTGAACTACAGAATCGCTCCCATTCCCGCTCCCGCTTCCCGCTCCTGCTCCGGTCCCGCTCCCGCTCCCGCTCCCCTCCCGCTTCTGCTTCCGCTTCCGCTTCCGCTCCCGCTCCCACACCCACTCCCCTTTTCCCAGGCCCACGCCCACGCCCACGCCCACACCCACGCCCACTCGCACACCAATTCCCACCCGCAGCTCCAAATGTAATCCAAACTCATCGCAGTCTGAATAGTACGGAAATACTATTATGTGCAATATATTGCATACTAACCTTACCTACTAATGTATTTGAAAACTAAAAATGTCTATAACTTTTGATTGAGTTAGCCGATTGCGATGAAATAAAGCCTATATGTTACACCAAATTAAGCCCCATGTTTCTGTGAAATGTCTATCAAAATCCGTTCAGTAGTTTTTAAGTGATGCGTGCACAAATTCACAGACAAACAGACAAAAATTCCAAAAATGATTGAAATGTGTTCTATTGCTTATCCTTACACCCCTCAATTTTTTTTGCAAATATTTTCAATGTACAGACACGCGATGTTTACGATTTTATTTATTAGATAATTGCCTTAAAATAGTCTTGCGTTTACTTGAACTTGATATTCATACTAAAGCAACATAGTTCTAGAGTTTTTACTTAAATATATGACTAATGCAGTGCCAAAAAAATACATATAAAAATCATCCTGAAGTAATAAATTATGGATACGAAAGTAGTTTGATTATTTGGTAAGAGTATTGTTTGACTCTCACATTTTTTTTAAGGTTGCAGAATGAGTTCACGTGTAATATTTATTCGTGTTAGCCCCTGCAGTAAGAAAGCTATAAAAGTTAGCTGGGCCCAAAGAGAATACATTTAGCTACTACACAAACTACCATATTGTAATATAAATATTTATATGGTCATATTGGGCAGGGAAACGTCAAAAATTCTTGAACATGATTGGTCTTGATCAAAAATAATATTCCAATCAGAACAAAGTTCGAACACATATTCGCTATGATTGGCTAATGTACTAACTCATTGGACTAACTCATTGGTTGATTTGTTCGTGCCGTGCAGCATGCAGCTGCAGCTGGCAGCGACACTTGCATTGCGGTTGATGTTGATGTTTTGATCTGATATTTTGGAAAATTCATGAGAAAATAAGTGTATTCAATTTACATTTAATCGTAATTCTAAGTACAACATCGTCAAAATGCCTAGTGAAATGATTACACTACAACTCGGCCAATGCGGCAATCAAAGTCAGTGCATTTTAATAGAAAAAAGTTTCAGTTAATTTAAAACAGTTTTTATTCGGTTATTATTTCGCAGTTGGCTTCGAGTTCTGGAAGCAGCTATGCATAGAGCACGGTATATCTCCTGAAGGTATCCTTGAAGAGTATGCCTCAGCCGGGTCTGATCGTAAGGATGTGTTCTTTTACCAAGCCGATGATGACCACTACATACCAAGAGCTGTTCTCCTGGACTTGGAACCTCGTGTTATACACACTATTATGAACTCCCCGTATGCTAAGGTAAATGATGTTTAGTATTCTCTTCCAAATATCGTCTTAAATATTTATTCCCGCATGTGGTAGCTGTATGAATAGCACCACTCCCATTCTTCCTGTGAATGTCGTACGAGGCGACAAAAGTACCCTTTTATCCAAGTAATGGGCCTGCATTAACCGACCCGCGACGGCCTTTGGGGCAGACGAGTTCTGGAGTGGAGACCGCCTATATGCACGCGCAGGGTGGGACGTCCCACCGCCAGATGGACCAACGACTTGAGCAAGGTGGACGGAAGGGGCTGGATGGGGAGGGTGGAGGACCGGATGTGGTGGTGCTCATTGCATCAAGCCTGTTGTCCAGCAGTGGACATCTAAAAGTTAAGCTTCATATCTGTCTTTTGACAAAAGGGTGACTATCTCTAATGTGTAAAGGGATATTCATCCCTTAGAATTCGCTAAAATAATGAGTCTGGTATATAAATAACTCTCGGATACATAACCCTCATATTACATTATTGATATGGGAGCAGGTTCTACCATGACTCACATTTGCTTCTGCCAGTGCCAGTGTATACATCAAATTATGAATTTTGAAAAGATTTATCTATGTTCATGCTTGTATTTATCATTCCAGCTATACAATCCTGAGAATGTATATTTATCAAAACATGGCGGAGGTGCTGGCAACAATTGGGCGTCAGGGTACGCACAGGGAGAGAAGTTGCAGGAAGAAGTGTTTGACATCATCAACCGGGAGGCAGATGGAAGTGATAATCTTGAGGTAAATGGGGTAGCATAAGCTTATGTGTGTCAAAGATATGTAAATGTAATGTACAGTTTCCATTTCTGATTACCTTTGTACTGATGAAAAAAATATGTTGGTTAAAAACATTACCCTACCTTCTGGCAGTGCAGCTGTCGGGTAAAAATACAGATAAGCTTGTAGGTTTTACACATCAGATCACTTTAGTCAGCAAAACCCAACTGTGTTTTTTTACAAATAATGAACCAGCTTGTACGAAGTGAACTTTGCAGACTTAAAAAAAACTACAGTAAAGAGATGTGCATGCCATTTTTAAAGTATTCATGTTTGTGTATCACTTTTCTGATGATGCTTGTTTTATTCAGGGTTTTGTGCTGTGCCATTCTATAGCAGGAGGCACGGGGTCTGGCATGGGCTCCTATATCTTAGAGCACCTCTCTGACAGGTTCCCAAAGAAACTGGTGCAGACCTACAGTGTCTTCCCCAATTTGGATGAGATAAGGTTTGTACTATTTTAAATAAAGATTTTGACTTTGACTCTGATTTCATAAGAATTTTTAGTACCATTATTTTAGGTCATCTGGAATAAATCGCTTTTATGATAAGACTGCCTAGATGCACAATGTTAGCTATTTTATTATTGTATCTGTGTATTTTTTATCATGCAATGAAGATTTAATAACACCCTCCGCAAAATATGACATTGTTGTAATGGCAGTAGGTTAGGATGAATGTGGGCAAGAGGAAAGTCATGTCCAATTACATGCGACCTACAACCGGTGAATGTCAACGAGGTCGATATTGAAGTTGTTTAAGATAATGTCTATCTAGAACAGACGAAAATACAGTTATATAGGACTATGATAGAACTTGGATGACAGAAGAATCTAGTTTGGTTGAGTAGCATTTGGAAACTGCGTCAAGTCTTTACGTCGCCTTTTCCACAATGTTTAACGACAAAAGTCTAATCAGCTCGTCCTGCCTGTCATGACCTACGGCGTGGAAACATGGACACTGACGGTAGGTCTGATCCACAAGTTTAGTTTAAAACTGAAAGCGGGAGGCGGAGGACCAGGTTGGCGTTTATTAGGGATGTCCTATGCCCAATAGTGGACGTCAAAAGCCTGATATGATGTTGTGAGACGCACACACGACAAATACGTACTAACCACCAGTAAATGCGAACAGTGACGTGGTAGTCCAGCCGTACAACTCGCTGCTGACGCTGAAGCGGCTGACGGAGAGCGCGGACTGCGTGATGGTTCTGGACAACACGGCCCTGAACCGCATCGCGAGCGACCGGCTCCACATACAGAATCCTTCGTTCGCGCAGATCAACACCCTCGTCTCTACCATCATGAGTGCTAGTACAGCCACCTTAAGGTACGTTTTTTTACCCTTTTAAATGGTATTTTATAAATATACTTAAAACTAATATATATATCGGAAAATTTAGGAGTAACTTCAAAACAATCGTTGATTTTTTAAATTGAAGTTGGAAACTTTATGCAAAATATTCTTCCTTTTTTTTAGTTTTGGCAAAGCGATCGGTTAACTTGTCTACAGACATGTCTTTATGAATATTTAGAGCCCACTCCATAAATTGCTCTTTTCCCATTCGAGTCCTGAGCCACATTTTAAGTCGGCACAGAGTAGCGTAACACCTCTACTGTCGCGACAATCACTGACATAGTTGCCTAAAGAGCAAGCGGCGAATTTTCGAATACATATCTGAATCCAATAATGAGAATGGTAACGCATCACTGCCTTTGTCCGCGAGTAAAGTGAAAGCTATTTTGTTATATGTGAATTATTTTTTACATTAGAGCAATTTTTTCCGGATCATGCTAAGGCATTTTAAGGGTAATGACTTAGGGAGCGGGATGGGGTCATCACATCCAACCCCCATGCTCCTTACTATTACTGACGAAGTGGCGAGCGGGTTATGGTGGATAAAACTTGGGATACTTTTTACCACGCGATTTTATTCTAGTCATCTATATGTTCTTTACCAGGCGCCGATGATACGAAATACGATAGGTGGGGCATGACTCCCCCACAACCTCCGCTCCCCCCTCTGAGCACGCGCCTGACTATTACTGTATATAACCATAAATGCGCCAAAATTGTACTATTTTTAACTTATAAAACTTGTAACTGTATTTGTTTGTGCAATAATGAGTATAACTTGACGCCCAGGTACCCCTCATACATGAATAACGACCTGATCAGCCTGGTGGCTCCGCTGATCCCCACGCCGCGCCTGCACTTCCTCATGACGGGCTACACGCCGCTCTCGGCAGACCACGAACTCAATATAGTAAGCACTCTACAATACCCTTTACAGCGGCTGACAAACTGACGTAGTTATTTAGCATTCTAGCTATTTAGCATTCTAATTATAAGTTGACAATGCCACTTTACAGCAGCTAATAATGCATATCTATTGATATTTATAATTATTTGATCTTGTATATTTGACAATGCCATCTACCGCAGCTTAATGTTTATAACGTTGAAACTGGTCGCTCATTGCCATGTATTCCTAATGGTCGCGTTAACGCCAGCCATGCATAAATGTGAAACAAAATGTAAATAAAAACAAAATGTAAACAAAACAATGTTGACTTAGCCTAGAGTTCTCAATGTCCCATAAGGTTGAAATAAATGAGTATGAGTATGAGTAGTATAATACTATTGTATTGTAATCTGATATTACAACTTCAGTTTTCCACGTAGGTATGTGAATATTCGAGCGTAACAATGTGCGTTTCGTTGGTAAAGTAGCTTGGTTGTTAGACACAGGCGCCCGTCGTCGTGGGTTCGATTGCCACTAGAGACGGCAATTTTGTACAATATTGCACGCATCGATGCTATATTTGTTAATTGATCTATCCTTACTATACAAGAGAAAAAAATTAAGATTAGCATATTTTTTTAAATAAAAAGGACTGTCTGGAACATTTGCTTAAACTAAGAGATAAGATAGCCTACATTGTACTGTAGGAACTCCCAAATTGTGATTTACTTATTTGGCAGTAAAGTACAGACTGTAAATTGTATTGTAGAACTTTAAGCCAGTCACACCGTTATGAGGATGGTCCAGTGACACTACTATGTCACGAGTACGGGGTTGAATTTTCCGCGCAGACAAAGTCGCGAGCAGCAGAACATCGTGGATAAAACACAGGATATGGTTTACCATGCGACTTCTATTCCAATCATCTATATATTAGGTATTGTTCACCAGGCGCCGAAGATACGAAAGACGACAGTCCTGGACGTGATGCAGAGACTGCTGCAGCCGAAGAATATGATGGTGTCGCTCAGCCCCGACAGAGCCAATCAGCATTGCTACATATCTATACTGAACATTATACAGGTAAATGCAACGACGTTCTAAAAATAACTAGGTTTCTAATCTGCAGTGAACAACTGCAGAGCAAATGAGCTCGCCAGGAACAGGGGACAGGACAGGATAAGCACAGCCGGAGACCCTGAAAAAGGTGATCAGAGGCGGCTGGATGGGGAGAACGGAAGACCAGCAGTGAATGAAAACAGAACGATGTTGATGGATGACACTGCGTTATAATCATCATCAGCTGAAATACGTCCACTGCTGAACACAACTTCCCCAATAGAATGCCAATTTTGGTAGGCTACCACCACACTTGGCAGCAGGTGGATTGGTGATCGCAGTAACGACGTTACTGTACACAGGAGAACGCTGCTGCAATCACCAGTGCAATGCCTTAAACGCCTTGACGACACCCGCGGGAACCACACTCCTATATTTAATAAATTATAGGAGGATAATATTAAGACTGATGCCCAATTTGCAGGGAGAGGTAGACCCGTCCCAGGTGCACAAGTCGTTGCAGCGGATCCGCGAGCGGAAGCTGGCGTCGTTCATCCCGTGGGGGCCGGCCTCCATCCAGGTGGCGCTGTCGCGCCGGTCGCCGTACGTGCACTCCTCGCACAAGGTGTCCGGCTTGCTGCTGGCTAACCACACCAACATCTCCTCGGTGAGTTAGTCAGTACTGACACAGAATACATACTGAATAGTACTATTCGTACCGAAGTCTCTCTTCTGAATCATCATCAGGTTATTTTTGTCTCCACTGCAGGAGCACAACCCTCTCTCATCTGCCGGAGACAGACGGAGGATTTGGCCTACACTCCCCGCGCTGGCCAGGCGGGGTGGGGAGGCCTGATTGACGTTTTATAATGTATTCCCTTAGTCGCCTTGTACGACATCCACGGGAAGAGTTGGAGTGGTTCTATTCTACTCTACCGGAAACCACTCGGCAAATAATAATAATCTTCTGAATAAAACTGTGTTTAGGTACCAAAAGCATACCTACACTTCGCTTCTCTTTCTATTGTATAACTCTATCTCGTTCAGACGCGGCACGTGTAGCGTTAGGGTTGTTATCTTGTGAACCCATAATTTAAACTAAGTATTTATGGGTAGTACAAAACCTGCATGGCGATTTTTGTAAACAAAGTCCGGAGTGAGACGGGCCTGGTAGTGACCTCTGTCAACATCCAGGTGGCGCTCGCTCGCTGTCTGTTCCGCCGGTCGCCATACGTGTATCGCACAACTGAACAGCACTGGAGCGTCATCGCTTCGACTCGAGACAAGATAGTGATGGCATACAGTTTGTTATCAACTTGCAGTCACCACGCTTAGTCTCGCCGGGGCGCCATGCTTGTCTAATTCATAAAACGTGCCCTACAAACTATGTCAACGAACTGTCGGTCGCCCATCTACAGTGTATATGTGATCCATTTGGATGGAGTAGCCTATTTCTCAGATTCTCTAATGTGTTCATATATTCGCCAGCTGTTCGACCGGTGCCTGCAGCAGTTCGACAAGCTCCGCAAGCGCGAGGCGTTCCTGGAGGTGTTCCGCAAGGAGCCCATGTTCAAGGAGTCCCTGGAGGAGTTCGACGAGTCCCGCGGCGTGGTCGACGACCTCGTGCAGGAGTACCAGGCTGCCGCCACGCCAGACTACGTGCACTGGAACCCGGGTGACTGCTCTTTTACTGTTTTGCAAGGAGCCCTAGTTCTTGGAGTCCCTGGTGGGGGGGTCACTGGGTGAAATCTACGTAGGTAGTAGTGATTTAATAACGATTCTTGTAATCAGGTAGTGTCCTTATGACTTCCAAAATTTTGAAATTGGTCAAAATAAAGTGTGAGTATCCGCGCCTGACTACGGGTTTCAAGTTTCTGTTTAATGACGACATCATTCAAAGGCGTCTTTTTTCTCTTGTTTTTTCAAATTAAAAAAAATTCAGACATTTGTCCATATTTTTGATTTAGACATCTTATAAATAGGGACCTGTGGAATGTTTTGTGTCAGCCCCTTTCTCTATACTGTGCTTCCTTCCCCCACAGTTCGCTGCATAAATTCTATTATGCAGCTAAGGAGCAGAAGCTTTGGGTTCAAGGTCACAGAGAAAGATACTCTTCTTTCCATACAGTCGAGGTTGGACGTAGTACATGGATCTTGACGTTATAATTTATTTATATTGTATCGTTTCAGAGAGCAGCCAAATATAACAAACAGTGATCGGATGACAATTGGAACATCGTCAACAAGATAGACTCGCGCCGATGTAAAGGACTCCAAAGGAGACGTTGATACGGCGAAGCATTATTGATAGACCACGTATAACTCACTTGTTAATTTAAGTTTGTTTAACCATGTGCCATTGTGTTATAATCTCATTGTTTTACCATTCTCGAATAAGGCATGTCTTGCCATCACAAGCTGTGTGACCAGATCTTTTCGTTATGTAGGTAAATTTAAAAAAGAAATATAATACATTTTTGGCGTGAAAACCAGTGTCGTTACGTCTACAAATTAGATTCCATTTTGGTGCTTATGTTTGGCTACGCATTTTCAACTTTTCATCATCATCATCAGGTTATTCCCGTCTCCACTGCAGGAGCACAACCCTCTCTCATCTGCCGGAGACAGACGGAGGATTTAGCCTACACTCCCCGCGCTGGCCAGACTGGTTGGGGAGGCCTGACTGATGTTTTATAATGTATTCCCTTAGTCGCCTTGTATGACATCCACGGGAAGAGTTGGAGTGGTCCTATTCTACTCTACCGGAAACCACACGGCAACTTTTGAATTATGCCAAAGTTGACTAGATAAAGTTGCTGTCTAGTTTCATTATTCTAAACAAAACACCAAAATAGTATGCTTAACTTGTACTAAAGCTGGACACACTAACCACAAGTGTACTAGATCAAATCTTTTAGACACATGACGTGTAACCCCTGCCCGCACTCCCCGCAACCGGCCCCGCGTACCTCCCAGTGACGTGTTATAAATACTTTATGTAAGTAAACATCTTTATTATTGCAAATTAGTACAGGGCGTTTTAAAAAATAATTAAACCCCCCTTCTGGGACTGTCCCTCCGATTTACCATTTAATTTTATTTAAACTGATACATTAAGAGCAGAAGTGATATAGACATCCAACTTCTTATCTTATTCAGTGTTGCTTTACAATTTTATCATTCGTATGATGTTTTATTTTATAATTAATTTAAAGTGTTCCAAGCAGTGTTTTTTTGCTGTCCCCTGAGATAAGTCCTCTCAAAAAATATCAAAATATCTAATATAATTAATGAATAAACACTGTAATTCATAAAGTCGTAATGTTAGGTGAATTCGATTTTATTGAAAAAAAGTATCCACAAGAACCTACCTACTTAGTTTCTTCCGTTCTTTCTGTTTAAGTTTTACGCAATCTAAATTAATATATAAGCAGCAATGATTAATTTTAATTTTACGACTGATTAATAAACATACTAAAACACCTTACAGGCAAACCTGATGTTTTAGTAAAAATAACAGCTTTCTGCCACAAGGGGACTCTGAGGTCTGAATTTCTAAGAAGTCCATTTTGTCACCGGATTTATCTTAATAAAATGTAAATTGGACACAATAATTTTAGTTTGTCATAAAATAAATCATAAACTATATACTAATAAATCCATCATAAACTATATAAAATAATACTTAAATAATAATATTTAAAAAATTTAATGCATTTCGCGGGGGTGTATTTTTAATGAAAATGCACCAAATTTTTTAGATGCATAGCTTCATCTAAAAAATTTGGTCGAGTAGTAAACTCAATAGGAGTAAATAAAACTTTTTCTTTTTTTATCAAGTATTTATTTTCAATAGACGCTAATTCTCAACAGTCCCTTACACTTATCTAACTCTAGTGCCGAACTGACACACGTGGTTTGTACGACACAGTGTGCTGCTTGGGATACTATTTGCAATACACGGAGAAAGCATAGACTACGACAGTGATGCCCAAAATGTGCGGTGTACGCGTACACAGTAACCGTTAATATTAGTACTACTAGTCTAACGAGATCCGCTAATATTGAGAATCACTGAATAAACATTAATTGCAAAACTAAACAAGATGAAATTGCTTCTTTTAAATTGCTTCACACAAAAATAAAGCTTTTTAGGCATTCATTAGAAAAAGTACAGCGTATTTACTTCACGCCTCCTAATTAGAGAAAATACAAGATTATTAAAATCAAGAATCACAGACACAATTTAGAGCTACCTCGATAACTTATTGGTACAAAAATAATTTTAGGAGTAGCTTGACTATTCCTGTGTATCCCATAGTTTCGCACTAGAGAGCAGACCCTAAAAATTCCTTTGCCTTATTTTTAACATCACTTTTTATTCAACACTAATTTATGGCAATATTTACAGAGACTACGAACTGCCTTTAAATTGAACAATTCAAGTTTGACTGGTGCTGTGTTTGTACCATTTAAAGGAGCCATACTGATTTTATGATAAAATCCATGATTAGATGTTAATTTAACTGTTATATGACGTGATGATTGGTTATATATTGTTGTGTTAACAAATTTATGATGTCAGGGATGATCAATGTCTATGCTATGTACACCGAGCAAAAAAATGGCTATTGAATTATCGTTGAAATTACATGAACATCAGTACGATGAAAGACAGATCGACATGCTGCAAGTTTGGACAAACATACCATAAGATATTATAAGTCTATATGGTCTATTACCAATGCCTCAGGCAGTATCAAGAGGGACATAACTTTTCTGGGCAGAAACATTAATGCCATAGTGTTTAAAGTTTGGACTTTATCTACCTAAAATCCTAGTTTGGGTTTGGACAAGTGTATATGTAATATTCATTATTCAACTGACAATGATAAGAGAGATTAAATGTGCAATAGAAAACTACATAACTTCGTTATCTTTATCAGTGCATCACAGTTGTAAAGTACAAGAATCATTCACTTCTGATATACATGTTTTTCTGTAGAACCAATAAGATTTCATGGTTTTTTTTCATGTGTGACAACGATTTTGCGGATAGTTGTCATATTGTCTTTTAAATTGCACATTGCATTACATTTAGCGACCCATCAATCACTAGTATCTGCCCCGAAAAGTTCTATCTCTGATTATTAGGTACTCTATGGTCGCAAATTGCAACTGATATACGATTATAAAATATGTACTAACAATATATAATCTGTAAATTACAAGACTTGTTATAATAAGGTTAATCCAATCTACAAGAACGACGGTCGTCACCATGTATAACTTGAATATGAAATGAGCTTGGTAATATTTTACACCTAAAAGTGTAGTATAGGCCTAAGGAATGATTACATCACATACCTAATTACGTTTATAAGTCATGGTATGTGTGATAAACATGCATTTATTGATGGCAAGTGAATGTTTACTACAGATTAGTTAATATAGTTTACAGCAAATGACTTGGGAGGTCTCCCAGAGTTTGGAGACTGTGCTGGATCATTTAACATGAATATGAAACAAACAACATTTGAACAACATACATACATAAAACCTATGATATTTTAAAGGGGAAGATCAGTGACTGTCTTACATTGCTAAACCATAAACGAACGTTAACTACTACATGAAAACAAGACTCAAACAGCTGAAATAAAAGTTGCGTTCTTACAATCACCGATAGAGACAGCGTGTTGGACTGGAGCAGTCGTACGAGTGAGACAGCAGCAGCGCGCCTGTTACGTCACTCATAATGTAGTAGTGAAAAGTAATCGTATGTCTTTATTTTGTATCTTAATCATTTAGTTTATTGGAGAGATTAAAACAAATGAAATGCACAAGGTATTTTGATACGAATTTTCCACTGAAAAGAGTAATAATGAATGTAAAGGACATGCGATCAGCCGTCGGTCAGTGCAGGTCTGAGCAAACCAAGTACCATGTAAATGGTTTAATGCATGATGAGCAATAAATAGTCGCCGATCTTCACCTTTCAAATATCATTGTTTAACACACATTTTTGTACCTATTACTATACATAAATACAAGATTACTTGGAAAGTGTATAAAATACTGCAGGGCTGTAAAAAAGGTCTAAAACAGAGATTTTGATATAAATAATTCAATGAAGTCCAGATTGAATAATAGAATTGGAGAATCGGTGCAAATTGGTGACAAGTTTAAATCATAAAACAATCTACACTAACAGAGGTAAAAGTCAAATCTGCATCTTTATACTCTATCCGACTAATAATCTAAAACCGAGTTGTTATAAAGTTTAAAATTTCAACATATATCACTAATTTACCATCGAATAATCACATTGTTCACATATAATTAGTGCTGCGATTAAAATATTTTAATGTGACGAGAAACTAAACTAACATAAAAATACTACCATTGAAAAGCAAGGTCATTAGTTCCTTTTTACCACTTTCCATGTAACTACCAGCTCATTGTCTTGCGCTATTATTTTAGGTGGAAATAGAATATTGTGAATCGAGTTATTCTTTACTATTATCCTGAATGGGAAAACAGACTCATTCTGCAAAATCATCTGCACGAACCTATCCACATCGCTAAAAGGAGAAGAATGCTCATCTTTGTCTGCTGTAGAGTAATCAATCACTGTCCTCGGAGTCGGTTAATTGGAGAATGAAATGGAGTTACTATTCAGAAACAGGTCTAATGTCCACACTTCACATTAATGATGGGCAGGTAGCATTTAAAAATGGTGCAATATTAAAATTAAAAACCACAGTGCTTACGTAAATAATAACATGGAAATTAATGACACGGCCTGACGCCGAGGGCCGGCGCGCGAGGCTAGGAGGTCTGACTGGGCGCCTGGAACTTGGGCTGGATGATGGAGGTCTTCCGCACGGGCACAGTCTCTGGTGTTGGGATGGCGTCTCCGGTTTTGGCAGGCACCGCGGGCGCTTTGAACTGCGCGGATAAGTTGCTGGGCCGCTGCTTAGCCATCTGGTAGTCGCCGGAGTCGAAGAACTTTTGCTGGAATTTTATTGGCAATAGGTAAATAATTTACACAACGGGATGACACGTTATCAAGTGAAATTGGTGAATGTGTTTGAGGTGATCCGCAGAATTACTGTGTGGTTCCCGGCTTAGAATAGGCCCACCTCTAATCACCAATCCGCCTGCCAAGCGTGGTGATTATGGCAAATCCATCAATGGACAGCCCACCAAACGTGGCATTCTATTGGAGAGGCTTGTGTTCAGCAGTGAATGTATTTTGGCTGATGATGATCCCCATAATTATTTATTCATATGATTTTGCCTCAGTCAGAGGTTAAAAAATAGTAGACATGAACTATATGCAAAGGCGAAGAGCCAACATAAAAATATTTCAGAAGTTCTAGGATTATAAACCATTATAAAAAACTAGAAATAACAAAAATTCATGTTCACTCACTCCTTTAGCTAGCCTCTTCTGAAGGAACGCTGAGTGACCACTGGGCCCCCTCCCCAGCATTGCATTTGGAAACTTGGCTTTTAGTTTGGCTTCCTCTAGTTTTTCTAACTCCTTGGGCTGCAAATAGTATAAATTAAAAGTAATAAAATAATGTCCTATAACGAGAAGCAAATGCCGCGTTTATAACTGTTTTGATTCCAATGTAACTGGTTTGATTGTCGGCCCCGTAGCCTAGTCGGTAGTACACCCGCCTGCGAAGCTCTGGGTCGCGGGTTCAAATCCCGCCCAGGGCAAACATTCGTGTGATGAGCACTTGTGTTTGCCTTGTGACTGGATGTTATTTATATATTATATTATGTATTTCTGTATGTATATCAGCTGTCTGATACCCATATAGCTCTGCCTAGTTTGCAATCAGGTGGCCATGTGTGAAAAGTCCCCACATATTTATTATTTAATGTTTCTCTTCTCTAGGATTGTGTGATATTCTAGAATTTACATTATTTGGACTTAGACATGTTAAAATGATCTGACCAGCCAAATTATACTTATTTTTTAAGGGGGAGATTGTTTTACCTATGTAAAACCATCACAATTATTAAGTCAACATGGAAATGTATAAATATATGCCTTTAATTCTAACTTATGTTTGTTTAAACAACAATTTTCAATTCTTTTTCACTCATCAGTGTAAATAAAGATTCACCAACACATGGAACAATTTTTTTTGTGTCTCGTTGGGTCCTTTAGAGGTTGGGATCTGAGTATGCTGTGTAGTTTATAAATACATACATAAAGGATCCCTGTGAATGAGACTTTAAAAACTTAAAATCTTGTATAAAAGTTAGAGCTAATTAGAGAATTAAAAACTGAATTAGATTATGTGAGAAGTGTGTTTACACTCTTTGTGCTCCGAGGTAGTGATATGCAAATATTGGTAAAAATTTGACTACAAAAGGCCCAATATATTAAAAAGTGGAACCCTGGTGGAAAAATCTGTATGTCAGGAGCTACTCTACATTCAGGTAGGCTTCATGTGAATAAGCTAAAATTCTGGGGCAATAGATTCCTAAATTCAGTTGACAAGACAATGAAATTAGGGTGCTTTAAAACTTCAAATATCTTCAGATTCTTCTTTCTTTCGATTATTTATTCTTTTTTGCACATTTAAAAACTAAATACCATTATAAGTTTTGTGTACAAAGGCAAGCTTCTCTAAAAGAAACCTCTTCCAGCCAACCTTACAGGGTGTGAGACAAGGCAGTAAGAGCGAGGGGGCCAAATAAGTACATAACATAACATTCAACATAATAACTAAATACCTTAGCTTACTGCGCTGGTTAACCTAGGCTGTTCTCTGAACATGTTTTGTTCACCACTGAGTTGTTCACACATTCAAAGTGTGAATAAATATATTTGATGGAATTTGTCTGCAGAATGGCTTCAAGATCAAGTATTTGGAATTGTCCGACACGATTTATTTCCGGAAGGTTAGGCGAAGATTAATTGTAGGTACTTACATCTTTTGGGGGTTCATTTTGATCTGGTGAATCGCTCATCTTGGATAACTGAAAACATTAAACTATTAGCGACTCGAAAGTGTTTAATTTACGCTGTAAATTAAAAACATACCTTTTGTTTACCCTCACACATATAAAACCAGTATTTTTATTTGGAAGGTGGAAAATCAAATGTAAAGGAACAAATAAGCTTGTTTAAAAATATAATGATAAAATTATTTCGAGGGAACTACGCACGATGGTTTATTCGAAAAACAAAACTGTAATTCAATAACGTTTGACCAGTCAGGAACTTGTTTACCTTGAACTTACTCACTTCCTTTACAAAATACACAAAGGATTCACCAGATATAATAAACAATGTTTGAAATTGTCAATTAAAGACCCTAATTAGTGAAAAAATTAAATTTCTTCAACAAAATCACAAAAACCTCGCGTTTCGAGTACCAGGTGAAAAATGGCGTTTGAAATAATGTTACCAGAGCTATTTGATTTAAAAATTACCTACATTTCAGTTATGCTATTTAATTGGAACTAATATAGTTTGTGATTTGAACTTCCGAATTTCGATTGGAGTGTATAAAAAAGAGGTCACTATGATTTATGATCAAAAAATTATCAATAAATTTATACAGATTGCGACGATTTCGTCTCTTGTTTGATTGCTGTAGAACACCGAGACCACGTCGACTTCTATTTTTAAAACAAATTATAATAAAAAAATATAAGTCGTTTTTTTATAGTTGTTTCATATACTCGGAATGAATCGTCCACTGTCTGTATTTTCAGAAGTTTGAAACGCAGAAATACAAAATGTGGGTCACGAAATTAATTATTTTAATAATATAGCCTTTCATTATTAATCATATCAAAACCATTTTTGTGATTACTTCTTGTCACTATAGCGCTGAAGGCTATGGATGGCGCGATATTAAGTCGGGTTCCTGGACCCAATTTTTTTTTTACATTATGACACCTTCTTTATGAGTCTAAATTAGTTACAGGTACACACACAGGAGGGCGGCATTTCGATTTGGCTAAATGGGACAGCCAGTACTTGTAATTGAGATAGACGTTAATAGAATTTTTGTCAGGGCAATACAAAGATGATTTCAATTTCTTATAACTACCGTTGACCACTATGTAAATTCACATATTAATTATTCCTTCAATATTGGGATATCTATCTACAAAGCTGGCCACACTACAAAGCCCTCTTTTTTTCAGCACATTTATAGTTTATATAATAGAAGGCAAAGGAATCTAAGTCTATACAGTTTGTATTTTCTATTTCCCATTTATGTTAAGGCAAAACCGCCCGAATCATATCATACTGAAAAACATTTCAAAAATGATAATGGAAAGGAAAACTTTTAACAGCAGGTTATTATTATATTTTGCAGTAATTTACTTCCATGTTTTGGTTTTTCATATAATTTTATATAATTAGAAAATAATGAATTGTAACATTGTTACCTTTCCATAGCACAGGAGAACATCCTAATTACTTTATAATCTATATAGTTTAAAATATTAATCGCAACATAATATTTAATTAATAATTAAACAGTTATCTCATTTATTTCAATTATTTGATTGATTGTGATCTTTGATAAATTTTACTGTCAATTAATTAGTTTCCAGACATACTGAAAAAACTTTTCAAATGTCAAACAAGCCTCACTCAACTGGGAACATTAAAAAAATGTATGAATTTAGCATTCATTTAATGGCGGACCAAAATGGCGGACATTGAATGATTCTAATTAAAAAAAATATATTAAAAAATTGTATGAAAAACCAAAACATGCAAGGAAAATACCATAAAATATAATAATAACCTGCTGTTAAAAGTTTTTCTTTCTATTATCATTATTGAAATGTTTTTCAGAATGATATGATTCAGCCGGTTTTGCTTTAACATAAATGGGAAATAGAAAATACAAACTGTATAGACTCAGACTCAGTCAGTCTTGTAAATGTTGAAAACTATTTCCTTGTGATTGGCTAAAAAATGGAACCGATTAGATGGTGCAGAATGTGTGAAAAAAGAGATAGCCGGTTAAATGACAAGAAATGGAATTTATGACGAGATTCCCTTTGTATAAAGACCGCTGAGTACATAATAGTGATATATGTCTTCACTATCGATAACCACGTAGCATTTGCACTGTACAGTAGGCCTCAAGAAGCGGTACCGCTTATTACCTTTTGGTAATAGTGGCTACATCAGATGGGTTTTGAATAGCCGGCAGTGACGGCCGTGTATAGATACATTGCGCATCGTGCATAACTATAGTATAATTGGTTTATTTCATTTCAGATGCAGACAATGGGTGTAAATTATTGGAAAAAAGACTTGGCCTACATTCCAATTGAGAAACTCCATGAGATAAAATATGTTTGTGGTGACCATTTTTATCCCAAAGACTAAAAAGAAAAGTCGTTTGAAGATGATGGCGGCACGTAGCACTAATATCACGAATCCTCTTGTATTATTTCTTGTTTCATTGTTAGAAATACAATATTTTCCATTAAAGGAACCTATTATACCCCTGATAATAATTTATCGATATCGATTAAATCCGATATTAGATACGTCCATCCCTATTATTGTCATTATTGGAATGTTGGTATGACGTATTTTGACGTTTTCAATTTTTTCTATATTGGTATTGAAAGTGATGCTAAACTGTGGGCCAATGGTTAGTACGGAACAAAGAGTACTATGAATATACGGAAAGTCCCGTCTCTTCTTTATATCCTCTTTCTGTCAAACTTTGTTGAAACGGAGCAGAAGTTTGGCGCAAAATTTAAGAAATAATACTTATATTTCAAGCAGAAATAATGGAAGAGGACATTGACGGTTGCATCCACAGCATTCACGTGAAAAACTTCTTCTGTCACGATAATTTGGAGATCAATTTGAACAGAAATGTTAACTTTATTGTTGGCCGCAATGGTAGCGGGAAAAGTGCCATTTTAACGGCTTTGGTCGTGGGTTTGGGGGGCAGGGCCTCCGCCACGAACAGGGGCACCAGATTACACTGTAAGTTTTAACATACCATACCAAATATCACATACCTACGTAACAGTAATATCTCTTAAAACATGGGTGCATGAATTCTCGTCATTTCCTTTCAGGCTTATCTAAACTGCTAACGTCATCATATCAGCCCTTTGACGTTCACTGTTGGATTGGGGAAGGCCTATGCCTTCCCCAATGAACGCCTCCACGCCCGGTCCTCCGCCCTCCGCATCCAACCGCTTCATATAACTTAACATAGTACATTTAATATTCGCGTGCAAGACATAATGAATGATATATTATACATAGATGTAATAATTAATCAATTAAACTGGCTCGTTGGCCTAGTGGTTATTAGACTTGAGAGCCAGAGGTCATGGTTACGATTTCCACCAGGGACATTCCTGCCAATCAGAGATCTTTTTCCATAGCAAATTCAAATTCAAAAAACTATTGCGATACACAGGTGTTAGAGGTGTTAGTATATTTTTATAATGGGCCCTGTGATCTGCCTTGGAACATGCAATAATTATTATTATTTCTAGAGTACATAAGAAACTGCTAGAAATCTCATTCATCTAATCATTACAATTTATTACTGATAATATTTAGTATAAATATATTAGGTATTTTCTCATCATTCCCACACATACAAGTCAGTAACTATGTATTTTTGACGCCCCATTTTGTACACTCCAACCATATCTTTGCACAATTGTACAAGAAAAATGTCAAAGTCAAAATCCTTTATTGCATTTCAGTACACTTGGTACATTTGTACATGCTAGGGTGATAACTTGATGATTGAGGGCGAAGTTGCCATAAGCTAAAACCCATTGTACTTAAAAATACATGAATACCAGACATAATGTATAGGATACAATGGCTAGATCATTGTGTTAAAACAGACCTTTGATTACTTTATTTATTTTCACCGATTTTTTAATACTTTTTCCTTCAGCATTTATTAATTATGCTTTGTATATACATAGTTTGGGTTACAGTCCAGAATCAAAACATTGTTTAATTTATATACATATATTTTTACTAAAACTGTTGTTTCAGCATTCATAAAGAAAGGTGCGAATTCAGCTTCTGTGGAGATAAAGATAAAGAACAACAGTGCCAGAGCGTTCAAGCCTGATGTGTATGGAGACTACATCACTATTGTCAGGAACATACATGCATCGGGCTCCACTTACAAAGTCATATCTGCCACTGGTAAGGCTTTTCTTGTCTTTTTTTCTGCTGCGATACATCGTCTCTGCCTACACAAGGCGTGAGCATTGTGTATGTATGTATATTTTTATAACCCCCTATTTTACTCATTTTCAGTTTCATAATAACAGAAATAATTATATTTTGATATAAAAAAATTGTTTTATAGACCAACTAGTTTATCATGGACTTTGTCTGTGGTTAGGAAAGTTTTCTGTAGTGGCCTTTATGTCACACAGACAAAGAAAAGATGATTGATTCAAACACAGGATTTTTCCCTCTACTTATTTGGGGAAGCACCTTTTCTTATTATCTTGTGTTTTAGTACAGAGGTCTGCTAGTCCAACGAATGTTGATTAAGTATATTTACAAATAAATTTAACTATTACAGAACTAAGGGAACTCTTGAAAAATGCATAGATGTACGTAAGCGAACTCTGAGCTCTTAGAATAATAATAATAATGTAATAAAAACAATGTCGATTTAGCCTAGAGTTCTCAATGTTCCAAATGGTTGAAATAAATGAGTAAGAGTTAGGGAGAGTGTAGAATTTGAGTAATAGACATAGATCTGGGACTTTTTCATTTCAGTAACAAGTAAACTCTCATGGAGGAGTTGTGTTTAACATTATTATATATTATCTTTGACATTATTGAACTATATAGAGTGGTTAATACCATCATAATTGCAAGACAGTGCGGTAAGGCTTTCTTTGCTTTGATGTTTAATATGTTTTTTCGAAAAATTTAAAAAGTTTTAATTAGTAGGAATAAGACCTTCATGTGTTCCTGTCAATATCTTAAATTCAGAAGGAAAGGGAGGCTTATAAGGCTTGCGTGTTTGACCCTGTCAAATGCCTTATTGTAAAAATTACCCTGACACATGCAGATCTAAAGAAATGGCGAGCACTTCCAGTGCTTGCACACACTAGGTCTTCAGCGGACGGCGAAAGTCGTATCGCCGGTCCTAAAGATAACATGAATAGTTGATTGCAGTAAATGATTTCTATTTTTAATAAATAATATTTATAGTAGTAAACTATTTACGATATCGTATGTTTTATCTACTCATGTAGGTGTAGTGAAATCAAACAGACTTGATGAGGTGACAGCCATTATCCTAGCCCATGATATACAAGTCGAGAACCCGATATCGGTTCTGAACCAGGATGATGCCCGCAGCTTCCACGCGTCAGATGCCAAGAAGAAGTACTCGCTGTTCCGGCGGGCCACCAACCTCGACCAGACAGAGACCAACTACATGAGAGCACAGGAGAACTGTAAAAAGGCAACTGCTATATATAATAAGAAAAATGAGGTAAATGATTAGCTCCTAATGGATATATATGTTTAATTCCAAAGCAATAGTCAAACAAACGCATTTGCGTCTCGGAAACAAAATAAATAAGGGATGGTGTCCTGAAGTGGACTGCAAAGTTTACATGGTAATACAAACTGCTGATAACCCTTTCATGTACATGATACCGAGACGCAATTAGTGTTGGTTTTCGTATGATTTCGTTGTCGGATGAATATACATAGATATTATAATGATGTAAAATTATATTGTGTTACTAGGCGAGTAACACAGTGTAATGTTTTTTTATGTTTGGAGTGTGTTTTATTTTAATTATTTCTTAAAAACAAGTATAATTTTGTACATCCACCATCATCACCATCCACTGGTGGTATTCCCCAAAGTACACCCAGTCCTCAAAATTCCTCCAAATTTTATAAAAGTAATTTTGAGATTAAAGTTGATACAATCTATTGGCTTAAATAAGTAGTCATTTTTACGTCCGTTAAAAAACAATTTGTAATGTAATCTTATTTTCAGGCATGTGCTGAACTCGAAAAAGAGTACAAGAAGTTGCATACAAGCTACGAACAGCTGCAGTCTCGCGCCGAGATCGAGGCAAAGAAGCAAGCTCTGCAGAACGAGTACTACTGGAGCGAGATCGCAGACCTGGAGCGACAGGCGGCGGCCGAGCAGGCGCAGTACGACAAACGCAACAACACAGTGCTCAAGTTGGTTGACAAACTCAGCAAGATGGAGGAGAACTTCAGCAGTAACACCGATGCGCTTGAGTAAGTGTAACGTGTAACTTATGTACTACTCTGGAGCGAGATCGCAGACCTGAAGCGTCACGTGGGGGCTGAGCAGGCGCAGTACGACAAACGCAACAACACATGCTCAAGTTGGTTGACAAACTCAGCAAGATGGAGGAGAACTTCAGCAGTAACACCGATGAGCTACATTGAGTGTTACTAGTGGCTTATGTAGTAAGCAGGCGGCAGCTGAGAAGCGCTGTAAGGTAATAAAGAACAACTTGGCTGTAAAGCTGGGCAAAATAGTAACTAACTTCGGCTGTAACAGCTACAGCCGAAGTTGATCCATTTTGTAGTCTCTAACGAGTCATGTGACATGTCTGGATAAGCGTAAGCTTATCAGAATATGTCATGGAGTCCGCGACTGGGCAAGCGTAGTGTTGGACGCCCCCTGGCTATACGGAGCGACGATCCGCGTAAGGCGGCTGGCTGGGTTCTGTGGCGCACCCTGGGAGAGGCCTATGTCCAACTGTGGACTCGTTCAGGCTGATGATGATGACCCATTTAGAGTACAAAGCAGCCTTTTAGTTTAACGTATATCCGAATGTTTACGGAGATCTGAGACCTGATTACGGAGATCCCCTGATCATTTTATTTAGGGTGAACCCCACTTATCTCCTCTGCTCTGAATTTATTTAGACTTGTGTATGGTTTGAGTCTTTTACACATTTACGTAACTTATGTTTTGTTGCAGCACACTCAAGAGCGAACTGAATGATAAGAAGTTGGAGAAGACTGCAATGGATCAAGAGCTTCGCGGGCTCGAGGCGGAAGTGCGCGAGCTAAGGACCAGCTGGCGGAGCGCGCAGAACACGTTCAACAAGCACCAGGAGCTGCTCAACCGCGAGAGAAGGAAGGTCACCGACCTGGAGCGAGAGATACAGAACATTGAGTGAGTTAATAAAGTATCCCGCATTACGGAAAAAGTAGTTTCATCGAAACTGAATTTTACGAAGGCCCTGTTCGAACACGGTTATCATTTTCGTGTGCCGTCGACGTTTCAGTCACAGTACCTAGTAATATATTATCTTTGGTCAGTCATCTGATTTTCCAAGTTTTGGATTTTTTTTCGTACGCATTTCTTTTTTTTCTCAGCTTTACACTTTTCCATCGGTTTTACCCCAGACGCGAGTAGAGTGAACGTATTCAATGCTACCTGAATTGTTGAAATCACCCTTATAGTTTAGGCTCTACGAGGGAAAGTACGTGGACTGTTAAAATCATATATTTTTATGCATTTATTTATTAAATCTTTCAAACTGCTAAGCCTACCTATTTTTCAAATAATATTTTTTTCTACAGTAAAGTTGCTTTACCGGAGTCGCTTATAGCGATATGACAGCTTTGTTTGTGCGCTGCACGTCTAACCTTATTTCTTTTTGTGTTATATATATATGTATATTTTGTAAAAGTGTATTGGAATTGAATTAGTACCTCTTCAGAATATGACGTCTCATTAAAAGTATGACGTTTTAGTTCGGGAAATGCGAGTGGTCGCCGCGCGGAGCTGGAGGAGAGTGCGGCGCGCGCGACCGCGGCGGCCGGGGCCGCGGGCGCGCGCTGCGGGACGGCGCGGCACGACGCGGCGCAGGCGCGCGCCGGCGCCGCGCACGCGCACTCGCGCGCCGAGCAGGCCGCGCAGCGCACGCAGCGGCACCGGGACTCCATCAGTGAGGACTCCACCACGTGGCTTTTGCTATAATATTACAAATAGATAGACATCCCAGCTGATGGTAAGGGGTCACTTATCAGTATCACTCATCAGCCGGAATACGTCCAGTGCTGAACTGAACATGAGCCTCCCCAGTAGAATTACACTCGTGGCGGGCTCTCCGTTGGGGGATCTGCCAGAAGATCTCCGCTTGGCAGTCGGATATTGACTGGGAAACGCTGCGGAAATATTTTGATCTGGTAGACGATTGTGTCGTTTTGTTTAGAGCAACTGAAGCAGCAACTGCGCGAGCTGGAGTCTCGCGGCAACGACTCGCTGGCCGTGTACGGCAACAACATGGTGGAGCTGGTGCAGCGCGTGCGCAAGGCGGCCGCGCGCGGGGAGTTCAGCGCGCCGCCGCGCGGGCCGCTAGGTCAGTGCCTGCTAGCTGCCACATCGTGCATTTACACAGACATATTTTAAGTCATAAAAAGCCACTGAAATAACCATCTTTAGGAGTAGCTCGGGCCTGAGATCTTTTTCCTGAGCTAAATGTCCTCGGCTGCTGGCATTTTCTACTCGATTTCTACTGCTTAAAGCACTAAGTGCGCGTGTGTACCACAACCAAAGCAAATGAAACGAAATGAAATTTAATTTATTTGCTGGAATATGGTATTAATGTGATGATAATATAGATAATTGGCCAACATATTCTGCCATAATTAGGCGTGCAAAAATTTTGAACATTATAATTAATTAATAATATGACATAAAACAAGAAATAGATGAGAAAAAAAATATACAAGAAAATAGTGAATGTCAATGGTAATAAATGTGAATGAATGTCAGTTACCTACTTATAAACAAATTATTATTACACACCACCACCATATTAAATGACAGACACAATAACTAGATTTGGTAGTGATATATGTGTATTACAATTCCCGGTCCATCAAAAATTCATTGACCGAATAATAGGATTTAGTTAGGAACAACTCAAAAATATGTTTGTTAAAAAGACGATTATTCTGGTTTTTTGAATTGTCCGGCAGCTTATTATAGATTCATACTGCCATACAGTACGAGTTTTTACTATATACAGCAAGACGTTGAGTAGGGACTGCAAGTTGATCCTTATATTTATTTCTGATTGTTCTATTTGTTTCCTTTTGTTTCATAAAATAGCCTTGATGTTTATGAACAAAAAAGGACATTTCGAACAAATAGAGACTGGGAAGGGGCAACATTTTTTTCATTTTGAAAAGCCGTTTGCAGCTGTCAAGAAAATTAGCTCCACATAGTGCTGGAACGCATTTCTTCTGTGCCATAAATATCCTAGCACAACACGCTAGGCCTGATAGTCCTGTGAGCTGCTGTCACTCAGTGTTACACTGATATTATTTCTGGGCACCTATCTTATCTCAGCCAATTTTTGTCCAGGCTCATACCTGAAAGTGAAAGAGAAGAAATGGGGCGGAGCCCTGGAGCACATCATTGGTGGATCCATCCAGAACTTTTGTGTGAACACCCCGGAGGACTCGAGAAAACTCTTCGAAATTATGGGCAGTGTAAGAACACTTATAATAAGGTTGTTTTCTTACAATTTGAACGATTGAAAACGAATGCTGACTTTATAAGTTTAATTTTAGGAGAAATTCTGGTGTGTGTATATATCGGATGATAAGAAAATGTCTGTGAATATTTTGACTACAAGCTCCGCTCTGAAAATAAAAAATACGATTTCGGTCTTTTTTCAATTAAGTCAAAAAATTAAAAGTTATGACGCTTTCAAGTTTTCTGAATAACATGAGACTTTATGGACAATACATCCTCGCGCCCTGCGACCCAGGGCCGCCGCGCTCCCCGCCGCACCTCTCTACTCCCCGCCGCGAGTTTGAGATATATCGCGTATTGGTCATCATGTCAGTGCATGACCAAGTTCATTCAAATTTTAACTTTATCGTCAGAATAGGGTGCTAGGGCTGGTCGCTTAATTTGGAATGTTACTATTTTTTTGTTTTCTAAGCAAATTCTGTGCTTAGGTTTTTTGTGAAGAGACTGTTGAATTTTAGTGACTTATGTTTAAGTACGATGCTGGTTGTAGTGTTTAGGCTGAAATGTAAAAGCGGCACTGAGCGTGGTTTGTAGGAATAACATTTCAGTACAATTACCCTTTTCACTAGTAAATATACAAAAATGAGTAATTTGGCTGTATAATGCAATGAGATGGTAAATCATGGTGTTTTACTAGAGAGTACTAAATATTACTACGGTTTTACTGTGACATTGGACCCGATTCTGAAGGTACACATTTAAAATTTGACAGCGCTAAAATTGGTTTCGTCTTTATCTTCATAATACTGTGTGACAAGGATAGCAACAGTTTTAGTGCTGTCAAATTTTAACGTTGTGCTTCAGAATCGAGCCCATTGAAAGCTTTTTGTTACGAAATTTAGATTGAATGTGTGTTTTTACTCATTTATGTCATTAGAAAATAAATTACTAGATTTTTTTCTCATTCTGAATTTGCGATAACAAAAATTGTACATCAGAGAGGGTTACGGCATTTCCACTTATTTGCGTCAACATGTGTATAAAATATTGTTGTTTCACGTTACGTCACGTCGTGACTTCGTCAGTAGGTCCGCGTTAATAGGCTTAAACACATTTTTTTAACATCGTTCATCATCAGCCGAAATACTTCCACTGCTGAACATTCCCAAGAGAATGACACTGTTGGGGGCTGTCTATTGAGGGATCTACTATGATCACCACGTTCGACAGGCGGATTGGTGATCGCAGTGATGGTCTATATGCATTATAATTTGTTAACATACTCGCATAAATTTGTGTAAACAGCACTCGCTCCCACGCAGGTGTATGGCAAAGCGGGCAAGCCGGGCGTGACGTGTAGCAAGTTCCTGAGCCAGGTGCACGACGTGCGGCAGAACGCGGTGCGCGCGCACGGGCGGGCCGGCACGTGCGCGCTGGACGCGCTCGACGTGCCCGACGCGGTGGTGGCCAACCACCTCATAGACAACGTCGCCTTGGAGACGGTGCTGCTGGTGCCCTCGCACGGTGGGTCATACGTAACATCACCTGTACGACGTCAATCCCAGTCCACGTTAGAAAGTCCCCTGCCTCGTATCATTTAAAACGCAACCTTAAAACTGACTATGAGTTCTGTACCGATAGCTAATTTATATGTATATTACAGTGAATAAACCATCTAGTCTCTTAATACCTTATTTAAGTATTATTTACTATTTATTAAGTTTGTGAAATGGTATTGCTTTTTATAAGTGGGGACTTGTAATCAGCATTTTTTTTATATTTGCATTATTATTTATTTTGTGAACGTATGTGGGTTTATGTATATATATTGTATCATTTATGTTTGTGTAATATATGCGGTAATTAGTGTAAGCAAAGCAAGCAAGCAAGTGTAGTGTAAGCAAGCCAAAAAAAATATTACTAAGTAGTGCAAGTAGTAGGTACCTTTCTTTTATCTTTGGTAATAATCTCATAACATCAGTCCCTTTTAAAAGCCGCGGTAGCCTTGTTGGTTGGGCGTGCAATTATGCTGAGTTGGGGCCTGTTGGGTGTCGAGGCACACACACATGCGGGTGTTCCAATGAATAATATATATTTTAGTAGATAAGTTGAAATTTGATTTGTATCTTTTTCTTATTTTTATTCCTTTTTTTATATGTTGTTAATACTACCCCGAAACGTGTGCCCATCACTCAATAAAACTATTTTTCTTTCTTTCTTTCAATCGCTTCACGTTCATGAGGTCGTGCGTTCGAACCCCGTCTGTAAAAAAATCGGTTTTCCGGAACTTAAGCACTGAATAATAAATAGTACTATTCGTAACTTAAGTACGGTTTGTTTATAATACCACAGGCTTTTCGGTGAAGGAAAACATCGTGAGGAAATGCCACCTGCATATGCGAAAGAAGAAACTCTGAGGTGTATGTGAAGTCCTGGGACACCAGTGATGGTCAGGGGTTTGGCACAAAAGATCCTGAAGAGTCCAAGTGTCGCCAAGTCTTCCTGGCTCCCTTGTGTTCTCGCAATAAATATGATTGTCCTTTCCCTAACCAGAGGAGGCGGTCCGTCTGTCGGATACTGAGGAGAACGTTCCTGAGAAATGCAGCAAGATCGTGACGCTTGACGGGTCGGAGTACTACCCGGCGCCCAACTACCGCAGCTACGGCGGCGCCAACCGGCCCAGCCGCTTCCTGCACCTCAGCACGGCGGAGAGGAAGAAGTGAGTGCTATATATTGTGGCTTGGTCGTTGGACTCGAGCGCCAGAGGTGCAGGGTTCGATTCCCACTGGGGATAGACAACTTTGTGTTTGTACAAGATGATCCCGGTTTGGATGTTATAGCAAACACTATAAATAAGTAACAACAATGCCTCTATGAATAATACAACTTGATGATCTAACTTACATATTCATACTAACTTATCAATCACTACGTCTTGTTAAACTATCATAAGCATATCTCAACGTGATATTAGGCCCGATTCTGAAGGCACACATTTAAAATTAGTTTCGTCTTTATCTTCGTATACTGTGTGATAGGGATAGCAATAGTTTGCCTTCAGAATCGAGCCTATCATCATCATCAGGTTATTTTTGTCTCCACTGCAGGAGCACAACCCTTTCTTATCTGCCGGATACAGACGGAGGATTTGGCCTACACTATCCGCGCTGGCCAGACGGGTTGGGGAGGCCTGATTGATGTTTTATAATGTATTCCCTTAGTCACCTTGTACGACATCCACGGGAACAGTTTGAGTGGTCCTATTCTACTCTACCGGAAACCACACGGCAAGTGAATTATCTTGACCTTGTTTAATTCCTATAGCACAGGAGAAAGTCCTTTAGGTTATTAGATTATGCAAGTAAATGTATATTTATTATTGTTCCATCCAACATATCATCCAACATAGGTGTTTTTCAATGGTCTCCGCTACACCCCGTCTGTGGTCGCCTCGTTGACCTAGCTATTGGCTTGGTCCTTCGAATGAGCGCCAGAGGTCGTAGACTCGGTTCCCATTAGGGCACGCCTAACGCTCAGAAACCTTTGCCTAGAGCAATCCATCAATCACTGGAATTGCACGCCAGAGTTGAACCACTCCAAAGCGCTAATCAAGCCTTGCAATCGTAAGTCTGCTCAAGAAACATTAGCGCTTAGCAGGAACAACTTACGCGTAGTAGTGAGAGCTCTCACAGGACATTGCGGCCTGTTTAAACACATGTTCAACCTAAAGCTCCGAACCACAGGAGCGTGTAGGCTCATGCATCTCCTGTGCGATTGTGGACCACTGATGCGTAAAAGAAATACATACCTGGGTAACTACTCGCTTCACCCTGACGAAGTAAAACAACTCAGTGCTAAAAGCATTGTGCAGTTTCCAACTGCTGCAAGGCTTAACACGGAACTATAGCATGGTGGCGATCACAATAGACCAGAAATGGTCACAGTGATACAAGGTCCAGACTGAGACCTTGAAATAGCCCCAACTCTAATAATAATAATTCCCATTAGGGATAGACAACTTTGTACAATTTGTGCCCGGTCTGGATGTTATTATTATGAAGTGTCCTATTCTTATTTAATTTCCATACTAAAGTAACAAATGAAAAATTAATAATTCATTTATAAAAAAAATTAAATTGTATTTCAGTTCCTTTACAATTTGTAATGTTACGTAAGTTGAATAATAACGTCGTCTTATCTATCGTTACGTTAGTCACCCCCTCTCTCCATCGGTGTAAGACACCTTCTGCATAAGATGGGACTGTCAGAGACCATCAGTTGTAGAGCCTGTGGACACGATGAAGCATTTGCTGTGTGAATGCAATGCACTAGCTGCAAGGCGAATGAGTATCCTGGGTGTGGCTTACGATCAACCTTCGATACGATACGATACACTTCTATCCCTTAGCTGCAGACTATGATAGATGGAAGCACCGTATAGACAGAGGGCTGACACAAAAGGTCCCACATGGTCCACGCCCAAGTAGCAATCAGGAATAATGATTAAATCTTACATATCTATACTTCATCTTAAGTTTGATTTTGCTAAATCAAAAACGTTTTCGTTAAATATTTTTTTCTTTAAGACTAAATAGTTTTATACTACCGCTGCTTTAGCAAGTTCAGAATACCCAAACCAAGTTAAGTATCAAAACTATTTTGTATTAAGTATGCCTACAGTTAAATCTAAAAATCTTTTTTTTTTACTGTACTCAGGTTATTTGAAGGCTCATTTAAAACTAAATTAAATAATTTGAGAATTTGTTTACTCACGCAAAGTAAAATTTGATTTTGTAGATAAACTTAAGATAATTGTGACACCAAGTTCTGGGAACTGGGAAAATTTATCAAATAAAATTTAATAGTTTTTAGTTGCATACACTTTTTTCCAACACAAAATAAACAAGAGTAATGAAATGACAAACTAAAGATTAACATAATACTAAAAAATATTAAGTAGTAATTCACCAATACGTTTTTTAGTATAAGTTAAGTGTAATATCTCTTAACTAGCACTACTTCAAATGTAACTTGTCTTTACTTTTGCTAAACTAGCCTTACAAAATCAGTATTGTCTAAACTCTTACTTCGTTAGGAAAAATAAGATTTAACGCCATTTTGTAATTCAGGTTGAAAAATAAAAAAAATCCGACATCACATTAAAAACAAGAGTAGATTGAAGTTATATTTTTGTTAGAGTAATTGTAACTTCATAAAAACTCATTTATTTATAGAAAATGTAATATACTGCAATGCAATTATCCAAAATTTTATTGTTATTTTTACGCTATTTTAAAGGCCCGTCTGTTTTATAGTACTTTCTATCGATTTTACACGAGAAACAATCATGCGTTTTAAATTTCCAATGCAAACAACGACATAATACATAATTTTCTAGAAATAAAAATTTGTTGTTTAACCGCCATTATCATAAGCCTTCATACTGTTTGTTCACCATATTGTCTAAAATACATAAAGTAAAAAAAGTTTTAAATCTTACTTCATTAAGTTATGATAGAATCTGTGAAATTCAGTATTGATAGTTTACTAGGTTTTGTAGATATCTTCAAGTCTATTTCTTGGTCTAATAATATCTTGTAGGTTGACTACCTACAAGATATCTTGAAATCCATGTTTGTAGGGCTCTGCACAACCACTCTCTTAAGTAGGGTGAAAGTTGGTCTAAGCAGTAGTCTTAACTCTGTCTTAAAATTGTCCTAAATGCTGTGCCCACTTTTACTTAACTGTATCTTCAGGGATATCTTGAAGGACGTAATAGTTTAAACCAACACAAGAGCTGGAAAACATCTACTTGCCTTCAAGATATCTACAATACCTTTTTAAGATGTTCGTTTGCTACTTGGGCGTGTCGCCGGGTATACCTATTACAAGATAAGATATCGTTACTAGGCAAGTGCAAGCTGAGATCCTAGAGTCGGAGATAGCACTGCGCGCGCTGGAGGAGCATGTGGAGAAGCTGTCCTCGGAGGCGCGGCAGGCGGCGGAGGCGGAGCGGGCGGCGGGGCGCGCGCTGCAGGCGCTCATGAAGGAGGAACACGAGAAGAAGGAGGCGGCGCGCGCCGCGGCCGCCGCGCTCGACCAGCAGCAGGCGCCGCACCACGCCGTGCTGGTGAGTGCCCGCCACGTCACCCGGGCATCCCGGGGCATCTAGTCTACAAATAAAATAGCACTGTCCCTTGTACTTTGTACGGCAACTCTCGCTATTCAGGGGCGGGACATCACGAGGCTTCGTCGTCGGGCTGTTCAGTCAATAAAGTCAGATAAGTAGGCAAGTTATCGCCTAGCTGTTTTTTTTTTTAAAACTACTTTTTTATCTTTTTTTTTCCTCTCTCTTCCTCTTCTCACGGTACAGGTAGAAACAGAAACGTGTCACCAGCTGATTATTTCTTAACTAATAAAGATATACTGACATAGCTACTAGGTGATCTGAAGCTAAAAGGATATATGTACTTAACAAAAGAAAAACATAAAAAGTACCAGACATATAGTTATTTGGTCATCAAGTGAGCAAAGTTATTTTTTGCTGTGAGTGCTGACACATAAAAAATTTGCTCTCGTATGAAACATACAACTTTTCACCTCTACCAGCGAGAAAAGAAAGTTTTTTTTTAAATGTTGCGTATGTTAAATCGCTAGAACTCTCCTGCCATAGTACTGAGGAAAAGATTCACTTTTCCTCACTCAGCATAGAGAAACAATATAGGTAAATCACTTGAGGGTTGCGGTCTTTGGGTGTAACAGTGTGAAGTCAACAAAAACTCACAGTACAGACAAATATGTCTATTAATGTCATGTCACGTGTCAAATTGATCATGAATTATCTTTAATGTTTATGCAGATCATATCATATGTTAAATTTCAAGTGACAAATTATAGATCTATTAGAGTATTATCTGATAGGTGGATGAGCTGAATATATCAAAGGAGAAGCTGGCGACGTTACAAGCGCAGCTAGACGAGTTCGCGTCCAAGGAGCAGCTGTTTATGCAGAAAGTGGAGGACTATGACGTCAGGATCAAGAAGATCAAGAACAAGCTGGGCGAAATCAACGGCGCATGTAGGACTCTGAGTGTAAGTGATCTAATGACACTTTATATCAATTTCTTGCTTCATTATATCAAAATCAACGATCTCTATGTACTTAAGTACTAAACAATCGCTCTGTTCCACGTAACCGCTGTTTATTAAATATGTACGCCATTTACCCGAAGCGTAAATATTGAGTAAATAAATAATGCGACTAGTACCATTTATATAGTATGTTGGTATGTACCATTAGAGACTAGTAATAAATCATTGATCAGCAAAAAGTAGATCGTCCTACTAATATTATAAATGCGAAAGTTTGGATGTTTGTTGCTCAATCACGCTTCAACCACTGGACGGATCGTGATGAAACTTGGCACACATATAGGATAGTTTTTATCCCGAAAAAACATCCCATTCCTACGGGAAATACATAATAATTTGTGATGTTAAGTTGTTCACGCGGACGAAGTCGCGGGCAACAGCTAGTTGTAGTAGATTGGATTTTTTTGACCATGTTGTTCTTTAGTAGAACTAGGTGGAGTCTGATGATTATTATTATGATCTCCCTTCAGGTGTAATGTTGGATGAGGGTGGGTCTTCAGATGGTGGAGAGATGAATCCAAAGATCATGACATGGTTTAACACTATTTATAGCAAACATAAATAAGTAACAACAATGCCTAGCCTCTATGAACTTGATGATCTAACTTACATATTCATACTAACTTATCAATCACTACGTCTTGTTAAACTATCATAAGCATATCTCAACGTGATATTAGGCACGATTCTGAAGGCACACATTTAAAATGTGACAGCACTAAAATTATTTTCGTCTTTATCTTCGTAATACTGTGTGATAGGGATAACAACAATTTGCCTTCAAAATCGAGCGTATCATCATCATCAGGTTATTTTTGCCTCCACTGCAGGAGCACAACCCTCTCTCATCTGCCGGAGACAGACGGAGGATTTGGCCTACACTCCCCGCGCCGGCCAGACTCCTGATTAATGATTTATTATGTATTCCCTTAGTCGCCTTGTACGACATCCACTGGAAGAGTTGGAGTGGTCCTATTCTACTCTACCGGAGACCACACGGCATCGAGCCTATATTTTCTGTCTTTAGAAACTATCCTTACCTCATTACATATTATCACGTCGAGCTATAATACCACACAGGAAGAGATAGACCACGAGCAACTGAAGCTGGACCGCGGCGTGACCGAGCGGCAGACGTGCCAGCAGAGGCTGAAGGAGGAGAGGCAGAAGCTGTCGCAGGCCGAGGGCGCGCTGGCCGCGAGCCGCGCGCGCGCGCGCGACAAGACGGACGCCGCGCTCGTGCTGTGCCCACGGGTGGACAACCCGAGGTGAGGCGGACACGCATTTCATATAATACTTTAGCTGTGTCCGCGACCTCGTACGCGACTCACCCCCACCTCCCTCTCTCCGCCCTCCCGCCCGCTCTTCTTTTTTCCTTCTGAACCCCCTGTCCTTTGCTCTTACTCCTTTCCGCACCACTTCCCTCACCTGTCCCGTCCCCTTTGTGTCTCCCCTCCCCTCTCCTTCTCCCCCGTTACCTTCCCTCTACACTTCCGTAATCACCCACCTCCGCTTTTACCTACCTCCAAAATGTAGTTCTCACCCATTGCAATACGAATTCCGTTAGCATTCCACGCGTCTTTGTTGTATGCTAATGCAGTGTATGCGAGTTGTCGAAAACTATAAATTCGCATAACTTTTGACTGAGTGAGACAGGGGGGACAACGCGGTAATAAATTTTGCACATATTTACTATTGCGCATAGGATTGAATATAAATTTACTCAACCTCTTGTGTATTATCGGGGACTCTGTTTCTGGCGGCGCAAACGTTGCCCTATTTTTGTGGGCGGCTTGCACAGGATTTTGAATGAATATTTTTGAGTCGACTCTGTGCAGAGACATGGCGATAGTGACTAGCGAGCTGAAGAAGACCCAGCTGAAGCTGAGCTCGATCCGCAGCGACGGCAAGACCAAGGAGCAGATCACGGAGGAGCTGCTCGTGGTGGAGAGGAAATACCGCACCACGCACCAGTCGTTGGAACGGCTGAGGCGGCTCATTGATGAGGTCGGGGCTTGTTTCCTTCCTTCTGGCAGGTTCTAGACAGGGTTCTAAGTGATATAAGGATCAATTACAACCCGAGCTACATAAGAAGATATTGGATTTTTAATTAATATGCGCTATAAACTTCTGAGCATATTATTTTTTAAATGAACAAAATCTCTCGCTTTGCTTCTTACGGTGACGTCATTTGATGCAACTATGGCAGACTGCGCTAGTGCGCTGCGGCTTGTTCGACCCGCGATGCGTCAGATGTCGTCACATCCGGTCGCTACCTTTCTTGCGCGCGTTTTTGGAGCTACTGCACTAAAATCGCTGTAACTTCGTCATTTTTTAAACGGATTTAAAAAAAAAATTCGGACACATTGTGTTCATCAACAAACAGATTATAGTACACTTGTATTTGTGACTAAACTGACTTTTGCATAACTAAACTGAGTTAAAACTATACTGACTTTGGTAGGGACAAGCACGACTTGTAAACAACGACTATTATTTACAGGTTACAAACTCTACGGCAATACACTTGAAGTTCTGCCACAACTTGCAGATCTACATCACTAGGAAGGTGGAGCACTCGTTCCAGTCCATACTCACACTGCGCGGGTACTCTGTGAGTAGTTTATGTCGACTGTTCAATGTCTGTCTATTGTTAACTCTACATTATTTCTGTGGGACATAAATCTGGAGTGTGCTCTGGACTTTTAGTATGTTCTGTGTTTGTGACGTGACATGCAATACGTTTTGAAGTAGCCGAACAAATTAGAATTCTATTTGCGATTTCTTTAAAGTTGCTTTTGATGCGAGTTTACGAGCTTTTATTACTTATACACAAGTCATTCAAAATGAACTCTACATATGAAGTTGGTAATTATTAGAATCTTGATTGGTAGCCTCTAAGGTGAGAGTGTAGAAAGGGGCTCTATGAAAAATAAATATGAACTTTTGGCGTTAAATAAATTGGTGGGCGTTTTTCTATGGAACCTGGTACTAATAGCCAATAATAATAAGTAAGATGCCAATGAAAAGATCTTATTAAATAGAACAATAATTACTATGGCAGCTAATCTTACTGAGATTCCTTTGTTTTGTCCTATCCATTTGGTATAATCACCACGCTTGGCCTGTGGACTGGTGATCACAGTAATGGTGCAATCCCTTAGTCGCCTTGACGACAGCCACGGGAAATCACAAAGGTTGATGGGAAGACATCGCTTTTAGCGATAAGCCCGCCTAGATGTACATGTGTATGTAAACGCTTTATTGTACCAAAACTCACAACAATTAATAAAATAGGAATTAAACTGTGTACAACGGCGGACTTATCCCACTTAGGGATCTCTTCCAGTCAACCTTAGAGTAACCGAAAGGACAAGTATAATGTGTTTAGTACTAAATTTTGATAAAGAAATATACTAAGAAATGTGTAAGCTACTTTATTATTGTCTTTGTAATCTTATCGCACAATAAAGAGGTATTGAATTGAAGATGGGGTGGTCCTATTCTAAGCCGGGGAACAGACGGCTATCTATAATAACTGACAGGTTGCCTGGAAGAGATCGCTTTAAGCGATAAGGCCCCCTTGGTACACTTCCAAAAATCTGTACCTATTTTTATTGTTATTCTTAGTTTGTGTGCAATAAAGAGTTTACCTATCTATCTATCTGACATATAATTTGGTTGAAATGTACCAGGGAAGCATGGACATCGACAACGTGCGCGGCATGCTGGAGATCAAGTGCACGGGCCGCGAGTCGAGCGCCAAGCGGCACGCGTCCACCACGTCCTCGCTGTCGGGGGGCGAGCGCTCCTACTCCACCGTGGCGTTCATCATGGCGCTGTGGGAGTGCGTCGAGCTGCCCTTCTACTTCATGGACGAGTTCGATGTGTTCATGGTGAGAGTACTAGGCTAGCATAGGTCGAGCTGACCTACGCCCTAGCTAAACGCGGCGCAATGGTGTGTTGTAGCTCGAATAATTTGTATTACAAGCGTACTGACGCTGAATTTTGGTCCTGTAAATCTCAGGGGCGTTTTAGAGGGGGGGCGCCGAAAATGCAACGACAGTTCGTCGCTGTAATTTTTTTTTACAAACTTATATTGCATGTTATCTTATGTATGTGATTGCAAATGGGGGAGAGGGGGACGAACAATGAAATCTCGCACCACCTGAAAAACTTGCTAGGGCCGCCCGTGTGGTCTGTCACTTCACTTAGCGCCTGTACATTCGAGTCTTGCCGTTTAAGCCGTTGGTACGATCCTTTTATGTATATCATATGTGCAATTAGCTGTATCGTTTGAATGCCATCAAAGTCAGTCAAAATCATTTATATGAGTACACTTGGTACATTTATACACGTAATTTTTTTATCGACTACAGTTTCCTAGGTGTTAGTGCTGTGAAGAAGAAACGGCCCAACAAACTTCACGCAACACATCTTTTAAAAATCAAGTTTGCATACAATTAATAAAGATTTTGCGAAGCTGAATTAACATTAGTACCAGACATATTTGTCATTCAAATAATCGTTTATTTTATAATAGGCTTTCTTACAGTTGTGTTTTAATGTGAATCTTAATCCGCATTAGACACTTTGAGTGGTGGTTTAGAATTACCGCCGACAAATAAATTGAAAATAATAATAATTAAAAACTTCTTCGACTGCTGGCGCTATCTAATGTCACTCAGTGAGCGGCCACCTGAAATATGTTATCTGTGGACAGGACAACGTGAACCGCAAGATAGTGATGGACCTATTGGTGGACCATGCGCTGAGGAACACCAACCGGCAGTTCGTGTTCCTGACGCCGCAGGACACGTCGGCCGTCAGCGCCTCGCCGCAGATCAGCATACATCTGTAAGTGTATTCTAGAGAGCACAGCCTAACTAGCACACTCGCGAACTATGCAGCCATGAGCCAGGTTCATAGTAGGGTATATCGGTGTTTATTAGGGGAAGCCGTGTGGTTTCCGGTAGAGTAGAATAGGACCACTCCAACTCTTCCCGTGGATGTCGTACAAGGCGACAAGAGAATACATTGTAAAACCTCAATCAGGCCTCCCCAACCAGTCTGGCCAGCGCGGGGAGTGTAGGCCAAATCCTCTGTCTGTCTCCGGTAGATGAGAGAGGGTTGTGCTCCTGCAGTGGAGACAAAAATAACCTGATGATGATGATATCGGTGTTAGTAAATTTAACATCGATGTTCCTCCGCTATGAACCCATTACATATGTCATGCTCACGCCTTGGTCCCAAAGCGGGCGAAGGAAAACCACTTTGCGACATTAGATTGCGCAAAGTGGCGATACATCGTGTCTGCCTACCCATCTGAACCCATTAAGCTGTAAAAACCAAACTTGAGGGAATGATTTACATAACGATAAAAATTATATATTATTTATAATAAGTAACATTGCAAACATTCCACAATGTTTAAAGACAAAAGTCTTTAATCAGTGCGTCCTACCTGTCATGACCTACGGCGCGGAAACGTGGACACTGATGGTGGGCCTGATACACAAGTTCCAGGTCGCTGAGCGAGCTATGGAGAGGGCTATGCTCGGGGTTTTATTGAAGGATATGATTCGTAATGAAGAGATCCGACGAAGAACGAAGGTAACCGACATAGCTGAAAGGGTTAGCAAGCTGAAGTGGCAGTGGGCGCGCCACATCTGTCGCAGAACCGACGGCCGTTGGGGCATTCCCGCCTCCTCACCATTCTCCCCCCGCAACTCCTCTAAGCGAGGATCAACGGAGGTAACTGCAAAGACACCTACCAGTGAAGGTAGGGCAAGTCCCAGGTCATGAATTTACGCTACCTTGGGCCCCAGACAAAGTTAATTAAAGAAGTAAAGAGTCAAAGTAGGAAGAGAGTTCCCACTTCCCCTCTAGCAAATGGGAGTGTAGCATTGAAACGATGACCAAAGTGGTCACGTCGGGGGGTTGGGGGTATTGGTATGGCCAAGATAAGCCTGGCCACCTAGTTGAACACCACGGACGTATTTAGCGCCTTTGTGACGCAGTGAGCTGTGACGGAGTAGCAGAAGGCTACTTCGTATAATAGTGCCAATAGTATGCATGGCAAAAACGCTTGAACGCTCGGAAATTGTGACGGTTCGCAACCAGATCTCCATAGTATACCGGACGGTTCACGCAATTTAGATCCGATAGCATGAGCTCACGTTCCCGATCCCACCGTGTGCACTCCCACAGAATGTGATGAGCGGTTTGATCCGACTCACCACACTCGCAGTCGGGAGATGCGACCAGCTTCATGGAGTGAAGCTTCGCCTGGAAGTTGCCGTGACCGGTGAGGAACTGCGCGACGCAGTGATCCACCTCTAGCCACCGTTTCTCCAATCTCTCCTCAACGCTTGGGAAGAATTTGAAAAGGTGCCTGCCCTTTTCAGATTCCTCCCATCTGCGCTGCCAATCGGACATCAGAAGGTCGTCCACAACCGAAGCTGTCTCCCCGAACAGTCGACATGTGCGGTCCCTGTCTCCAACCCCAAAATCGGTCCAAGTGAGTTGTCGAGCTCTGAAGTGAACACTGGCGCGCCGCTGAATCTCCAAGTCTATCGGCCAAACACCGGCCATGACTGGCAAGGCGTCGGTGCTGGTCGTTCTGTATGCCTTGCACATAAAGAGCAAGGCCATACGCTGACTCTGGAGCAATCTTCGGCGCACCGCAGCCATGGTGGCTCTGTCCACCCAGGTTGGAGCCGCGTAGCACATACTGGCTACATATGTCGCCAGATATATCGTGCGGAGGACGGGGAACCGGAGTCCCCACGTGGCCCGAGAGATCCTGGAGAAGGCGTAGAAATTCGACCGGGCGCGTTCGCCAACGGTACGAGTGTGCTCAGTGAATGCAAAGTTCCTCTCCAGGACTACTCCCAAGTATGTCACGTAGGTCTTGCTAGCGACAGGCACACCCCTGAAGCGAATGCGCGGTGGTTCCTTGAGGATACCCTTCAGCAATAGCTGTTGGGTCTTGTGCGGAGCAAAGTCCAGCTTGTTCCTCAGTCCCCACTCACCCACTCGCTCCAGGCATGCCCCTGCATGCCGCTCCAGCTCCGCCCTCGAGTTCCCCTCAACGATCAGGAGACCATCATCTGCGTACGCCAGCAATTGACAACCCCTGGGGGTTGGGATCTCCAGGAAATCATCAAAGCATACATTCCACAGATAGGGTCCCAGGACTGATCCCTGAGGGCATCCCCGCGTGAGCTCTTTTGGCAATTCACATTGTCCCAATCGAAGCACAATAGAGCCGTTGTTAAAGTACTGCAGCAACATCCGATAGATGTTGCTGAAGCAACCCCTAACTTTCAGCTTGAGCATAATCATTGGCCACCATGCATTGTCAAAAGCGCCCGATATATCCAGGAATATGCCAATAACGTACTTACACGTCGACTGTTCAGCAGTTTTCCTGACCAGGCCTATGGCGTCCACCGTCGATCGTCCCTTAGCAAAGCCGAACTGCCTGTCATGGCCTGAAGGGCCCCCCGGAAGTAGTCTCGGCACTATCAGCCTCTCCAGCAGCTTACCCAAAGCTGGGAGAAGCGTGATTGGCCGAAAGGATTTTGGGTCGTCGAGAGGTTTATCCCCACCTTTGGGGATAATCCTAACGACTCCCTGCCGCCATACTGAGGGAAATACACCGGATTCGAGGCAGCGATTCATCACGTATAGTACGGATTCGGGGGCTGCCTTGATGATTTCCTTCAGCATGCGGTTGTTAATCCTGTCTACTCCCGGGGCTTTGTTCGTGGCTAACGAGCGGGCTATAATAGCCAGCTCGTCAACCGACGCTAGGGTCGAAGTTGGCGCTTCGGGGACAATCGGCAGTACACGCCGTATCTCCTGGTGGTGCAATGAGTCCTCTTCCGGCACGTCGTCCGGCATGAGGACTCTCAGGAGTTCCTGACCAGTTTCCTCAACAGTTGTGGTGTGACCCTCCAGTGTCCGCAGGTTGTTGAAATATGAGAGATTCGGCTTGTATGAGGTTTTATACTCATGGTAGAGGTGAGACCACGGGTCGGCATTACCAAGAGCATCTGCAACTTCGCGCAGCTTGTTGCTCTTGGTTTGGCGACCGACGCCCGGTACCTTGACCGAGCTACACGTAGTTCAGTCAAGGCACCTAGCATCAGTTCCTCACCGGCCTGCTGCCGTTTCAGCCTATTGTACTTTCGGCGTGCTTTGCGGAAGCTCTTCCTGAGCTCCGTCAACCCCCCATGCCACCAGTCGCATCCTCCGCGCCGCACCAAGGACTTCCTCCCGATGATGACGTCTGCGCAAAAAGTCAGTGTGTGGGTCATCAGATTGGCACATTCGTCCGCCGTTAGGTCAGGTTTAGTGAACTCATGCGATAGGCCGCCGAAAAGGTTACCAAACGAAGGCCAATCCACATTGGCCTTGCGGTAAGTAAATCCGTCGCAGTAACCTACAGAGTCTGCCGCTCCCCATTCCAACTCGAAAACGATCAAGCGATGGTCGCTGCATGAGGCGTCCGGGAGGACGCTCCATGAAGTAATCGGAACGTCACCTAAGGTGAAGGTGACGTCGATGTAAGACTCGCCTGAAGGGCTACTGTATGTTGGTGGTGTTCCAGGGAGATTTTGGACATTAAGGTTGAACTCCGCGACGAACTCCTCAATTGGCACCCTACGCTCCGAGTCTGCGGTCCTAACAGGACCGTGCCAGAACGGAGAAGAGGCGTTGGTGTCAACGCAGATTAAAATGTTTTGACCACTAAGGGTTCTAATTACGTGGCCTAAGTGTGCCAAATGAGGAGTATTATTATTATTCGAGTTGGGGCTATTTCAAGATCTCAGTCTAGACCTTGTATCACTGCGACCATTTCTGGTCTATTGTGATCGCCACCATACTATAGTTCCGTGTTAAGCCTTGCAGCAGTTAGAAACTGCACTATGCTTTTAGCACTGAGTTGTTTTACTTCGTCAGGGTGAAGCAAGTAGTTACCTAGGTATGTATTTCTTTTACGCATCAGTGGTCCACACCTGCACAGGAGGTGCATGGGGGTTTCCTCTGCTTCCTCACAGAGCCTACACGCTGCTGTGGTTCGGAGCTTGAGGTTGAACATGTGTTTGTTCAGGCCACAATGTCCTGTGAGAGCTCTCACTACTATGCGTAAGTTGTTCCTGCTAAGCGCTAGTGCTTCTTGAGCAGACTTACTATTGTAAGCCTTTATTAGTGCTTTGGAGTGGTTCAACCCTGGCGTGCAATTCCAGTGATTGATGGATTGCTCTAGGCAAAGGTTTCTGAGCGTTAGGCGTGCCAGGCTTGTTGGAACGCCACAACATGGTTCTGGACCGCATAGCGTTCCTCTGGCTCCCGCCTTTGCAAGTTCGTCGGCATTTTCATTGCCCTCGATTCCTGCGTGCCCCGGAACCCAGCGCAGAATCACCCTGTTCTTTTCGCCCAGGGAATTCAATACTGTCACGCAGTTCTGCACCAACTTAGAGCTTATTGTCTCTGAAGCTAGTGCCATGAGAGCTGCTTGACTATCTGAATGGATATATATGTGATGGTTGACGTAGTTCTTACGGAGGTTTATATCCGCACATTCAATAATGGCGTATACCTCCGCTTGGAAAATGGAGGCGTGTTGCCCCAAAGTTACACTTCTTCCGAAGTTTGGGCGCTCTCCATAGACTCCACATCCTACGTCATGGCCTGACTTGGACCCATCGGTAAACCATTTCAGGCTACCGGCCTCCCAGTGAATTTGGCTGTTCAACCATTCATCTCTGGACGGCAGTTCCACTCTAAAAAGTTTTTCAAACTTGAACAGTGGAAGCATGGCATCCGATACCATGTTTAGGATTGGAATTTCTAGTACCGAGTCTAGTACAGAACTCAGGGTCTTAGAAATCCAGTTTGCCTTCTCTAGGGCAGATAGTCTGTACATGCTGGATCTCGCGACCTGTTCAACATGTAGATGAAGAGGCGGTATATTCAGCAGTGCATTTAGAGCTGCTCCAGGTGAGGAGGACATTGCCCCAGTGGTAATGAGGCAGGCAGTCCTTTGTAGGCTGCTTAGTTTGTTGATTACAGTTATCTGGTTGGCTTTGTTACTCCAGACCACAGAGGCGTATGTAATTATCGGCCTCACAATGGCTGTGTAGAGCCATAGGGATATCTTGGGGTTGAGACCCCACTGTTTCCCTGCCAGTCTGTAGCTTATACCTAAGGCAATTTTGGCCTTTTGCGTAATGTTGTCTATATGGCTGTTCCAAGTTAGTCTCTGGTCGAGTGTGACTCCCAGATACTTTACTTCCTTGGAAAATGGTATTTGTCTGCCATTTAGACTTGGCATGGTCAGTCCTTTCAACTGCCGTTTGTTAGTAAATGGCACAAGGACGGTTTTATCAGCATTTACTGATAATTCGTTCTCTCTGCACCAGTTGCTTATTATGTTTATTGCTCTTTGCATAAGGTACGAAATTGTACTTTGACAGAAACCTCGGACAATGACTACCAGGTCATCTGCGTAGCCTTGGGTGTCTATCCTTGTTTCTGCCATCTTATGCAGGAGTTGATCCACAGCAAGAGTCCATAGTAGGGGCGAAAGAACGCCTCCCTGTGGACAGCCTCTTGTTGTATTGACTTCAAGGTTCGTTCCATGGAGCGATACCTTGGCAGTACGGTTTGAGAGCATCGCTTTTACCCATCTAGTTGTGGTAGAGTCAACTTTTTTCGCCTCTAATCCCTTAACTAGCGTTTCAGTTGGGGTGTTGTCGAAAGCGCCCTCAATGTCTAGAAATGCGCATAGTGCAATTTGTTTGTCTTCCAATGCCTTTTCTACTCTGTCTACTAAGTAGAGCAGAGCAGTTTCTGTAGATTTTCCTCTACGGTAGGCATGTTGGTTACAACTAATAGGGTTGTCGGTTAAGACCTCTTCCCTTATGTACCTATCCAGTACCTTCTCCAGTGCTTTGAGCATAAAGGATGTAAGGCTGATTGGTCTGAAGGACTTTGGCAAAGCGTAATCCTTTCGTCCAGCCTTAGGTATGAATAGTACTTTGACCTTGGTCCACTCTTCTGGAATATGTCCCCAGGCATAACTTGCCCTGAAGATTTTTACCAGATATGGGGTCAGAATGTCTATGCCGTTTTGCAACAGCACAGGCAGGATTCCGTCGTCCCCACAAGATTTATAAGGTTTGAAGGATCTTACTGCCCATCTTACTTGGTTGGGCTTTATGATTCTAGCAGCCCTGCTCCAGTCCTCATTTCGAGGTCTGTGCGGAGAGGTATCTGATTTCCTAGAATTCACAGCGCCTGGGAAGTGGGTAGTTATTAGAAGCTCCAAAGTTTCCTTTTCATTTGTTGTAAAGGAACCGTTCGGTGTTTTCATAAGACCGATTTGGTTAGGTTTGTCTTTTGCGAGCAGTTTGTGTACTCTGGCTCCTTGAGGCGTTTTTACAATTTCCTCGCAGAACTTTTTCCACGATGCTCTCTTGGCTCTCCTAATCTCTTTGTTATATTCAGTTAAGGCTTTTTTATAGGCCTCCCAATTGAGAGTCTGTTTAGCCTTGTTGAATAGTTTCCGGGTTTCTTGTCTGAGCTTATTTAGCTTCGAGTTCCACCATGGAACTTTTCTTTTGGAGGTCTTTGTCATGAGTGGGCAACTTCCCTCGTAGGCATTTATGATGCCTTCCTTGGTGATCGCCACAGCAAATTCTAGACTCTCGCACGATTTAATACTTTTAGGAAAGATTTCAAGGTTCCGCCTTAGTTTGTCACGGTATACATCCCAGGCAGTGGCCTTCGGATTCCTATATGTAATGGGATGACAAGCTATGGAAGCTAAGATTTCAAAGGAAATATGTCTGTGGTCAGACATTGAGGTGTCATCCCTAACATGCCAGTTGTTAATGTGCCTGGCAAGATTTTTAGTTGCAAAAGATATGTCTAAAACTTCTTGTCTAGCACATGTTACAAAGGTCGGTACACATCCTTTATTTAGTAAATGAAGACAGTTGGTCAGAAGGAAATCATTAAGTAACTCACCCCTGTTGTTGATGTTGGAGCTCCCCCACGCTATGTGGTGAGCATTAGCATCACACCCTACCAGAAGCTCTGCGTTGTGGGTTTGAGCGTACTTCACCACGCTCGCCAGTTCTTCTGTAGGGTCTTTTCTCTCTCCGGATAGATAGGCCGAGCATATAATTACTCTTGACCCTCTCCATCCTTTGAGATTTATGTAAGCTGCAACCAGGTCGTCGGTGCATAACTCTGGAACAGGCAGAAAGTTAATAGTCTTATTGAAGACAATACATGCTCTAGGGTTTTTGCCACCAGAGTACGATAGAATCTTACCCGCAGCGCTAAGTCCCCGAATGGTTGAGCGATTTACCCAGGGTTCCTGAATAAGGGCGAGGTCTGCTTCTCCTTTAAGTAAGCAACGCTCCGCCACTGCACTAGCAGCAATGGCGTGATGGAGGTTGATTTGGAGAACCCTCGCCGAATCCCCTGAGGTCGCCATCAATGGTCTTTAGTAGCGGTGGGGCCAGGCATAGGCTTTCCCTTCTCCATGGGTGGACGAGGTCGTCCACGTTCGGATTGGGGTGTGCCTTGTACCTTGCCGCGTTTCTTCCCTCTACCTCTGGGTGCACCTCTGCTAGTCCCGCCAGATGTTGTAGGAAGAGGCCGATTTGTCGGTCCTCTTTCCTGCTGGGTATGTGCAGTTGTTTGCTCCCCTTGGGTAGAGGTGGATGGAGTTGCCTGAGGCACTGACAGCTCTGCTGGCCCACCCCTGATTTTGAAAGTAATTTTTCCAAAACCAAGGGCGGCCCTGCAGTCGGCTCGCCGAAGCGTCTCCACAGAGGGCTCGTCGATTGAGAAGGTCACAATGCGACCATTCTTTTCGTCCCTGCTGTGTAGAACCCTCCAGTGTTCCGGGTACAGGCCTTCGTTCTGATTCGTCAGCAGACTTATGGCGACCTCTATGCTAGTCGCCTCGCTGCTGGGAATGAACGTGGTGCAAACCCATGGCTTAGGTAGTTCACTTTCAGTCATGACTGTAAGCTTCGCCTCGGGCCACGGTTTGAGGTTTGGGGTCTCTCGCACAAGCCATTCCCGGCTCATCTGATTCTCACACGTAATCAGTACCCAGCCTGGCTTGTGCGAGAAACCCAAGAATTTAGGACCGGTCCCTCTGTCAGCGATTTTGGTAATCGCTGTCAGCAGTGAGCGGCGCACTAACTGCATCTGGTCCTCTCCCATCGGGCTTTCATTTCGAATACCCACACGAGAGGAACCAGCCACCTCGCTGAAGTTTGGCTTGATGCCTCCTTCAGGGTGGACTTTTGGAGCCTTTTTAGTATGCTCCTTAGGTGACTCCTCCTCTGACCGATTGCGTTTGATCGCCCTCTGGTCAGCAGGTTTAGGCAGGCACGGCGGGAGCAGACTCCTGATTTCGCTCCAAGGCTTTTGGCATGCCTCGTAGGCCTTTTCGGCACTTACGTTCGCAGCCCTAAGCTTCTTGAAGCGTTTGCGAGCAGCACCAGACAATCTTACATTGTGCTTCTCCTTGCTCTTCTCGTTGTCGTGGTCCGTCACCATGGGCGTATTAGAGTCGTTTTCGTCTCTATTCGCACCTAGGCTCGTCCCTGCAACAGCCGAGATATGTTCAGGCAAAGGGTGGACCTGAGGCCCACTCCTTGGCTCTGAATTGTTTCCTTCTAGGACGTTGTCGTCCTGGTCGGAGTTTAAAAGAAATTCTTCATTTGTATTTTGGTCATCCATATTGGTCCCACGAGTAACACAGGAAAGGGTCGTCAAAAACCGACAGAGCCCGGTGTCGGCCAAAGGGCACTGAATACTAACTGATTGCCCAGGTGTCAGAAAGCCACCGTTCAAGACTGATCTCCCAACAGTCATGCAGCCATCGGCACGGTTTGGATCACACCTTGGCTTGGGGATGGTCTCTTCGCCTTCGACTAGTAAGATCCAGGATTTCTCCCAGAAGTTGCTAGTCGAAGCCCAGGATGCACCGGCACATAACCTTTCGTTCCACCGGAATATGGTTATTCCATCTGGATCAAAAGATCATTATGCACACGAGGAGGTGGACCATCAGCGCTCCCAAATGAGGAGTAACGGAGTCCATGAATTTAAAGTAGCAGCTCACTGCGTAGAAGCGGTGGGAGTGATAGACGACCTCCACCACCGCGCAACAGGGGGTCGAGAGATGGCGCAAAAATGTGAAGGTAATGCATTGGTTTAAGACCATAATGCCTGCGAACGCAGACTCATCGACTTCGATGATCGACCCTCTCAGGTCGCGGGAGTGATACTGCTCCTGACACAGTAAAAAGTCAAGATTTAGACTTTTCGCAATTTGAATAGCCTCAGGTGTTGCTGTTTTGTTAACATTTAAGTTTAATTGGCCTATTTTCATATAATCAGGCCTGGCCATATTCCGTGTTTTTAATTAAAAGCTCTACACGGTGCCTGAGAGCGGGACAGTCGGCGCTGCCCGTTTTGTGGTCGCTCGGCTTTTTAAATATGGAGCATGTCGCACATTTCTGTTTGAACCCCTCTTTGTTTACTTCGAGGCACTCTCTGGTGTCATGCTTGCCCGCACAGTGCCCGCATGTGCTCTCCTTCTCCATGCAATATTTGTGTACGTGCCCTAACATTTGGCACTTCATGCATCGGACGACCTCGAAGTCGTCCTCAATCCGGCAGGTGTTCCACTCGATGTGAACCTTCGGCTTTGTGTCAATGAGATGCTGCCGGATGCGTGAGGACACTTCGAGGCCGTACCACTTTGAGTTGGACAGGGTGCGTCGTCTGACTGACGGCCGTTGGGGCAGACGAGTTCTGGAGTGGAGATCGCGGATCGGCACGCGCAGTGTGGGACGCCCCGCCGCCAGATGGACCGACGACCTGAAGAAGGTGCCCGGAAGCGGCTAGATGCTGAGGGCGGAGGACCGGGTGTGGTGGCGTTCATTGGGGAAGGCCTATTGCCTGTACTATGTATTATGAATGACGGTATAACCGCTGGCCTTGGAGTCTAACGACCATGCTAATTCTTTAATTATATTAAACCAGATTTTATCTAGTTTTATATCCCATATTTATTTTGTTACTATTTTAAAAATTACCTGTCCACATAAAACTTGATTGTTTTATGTGAACAGGTAATTTTTAAAATGTATTTTCTTGTTACAGGATGGCTGACCCGAGACCTTAGCTTATAATAAGCGTTTTATTTTTAATTATCCAGTGAGATTACAATTTTTATTACAAAGTGATTCTAGTGATACGACAACAGACTTTTTATTCCGTGATTTCTCACTCTTAATTGCAAATGTAATTCAAATACATTCCTGAAGAAATAGGTCTAGAAAATTTACGTACAAAACGTGAGGGTGGGTGCAACTGTTATTTAATTTAATAACCAATTAGTGTCAATCATGAAGTAAAACACTTTGAGGTGAAACTATGAGGTAGGAAAAACTATTTTGCTTCATGGTATGAGGTATAGTCGCAAAAAAGCAGATTTGGTCGCTCCTCCATTTGAAGGTTACAGGGGATTGAAAGGTATGCCTTTTTGGACATCTGATTAGAATTGCAATCCGCGATGGTAGCATGCCAGAATAAGGCATACCATGATATTACCTTTTCAAGCCCAGACAAAAGGTTGTACTCCTTTGTCTGAGGATTCAAGTTTCTTTTGGACTACGAACCTGTTGAGTTGTTAGGGCTGGCATGCTGTGCGTACGGAAACAAAATAAATCATTAACACCATTTTATTTAATACTATATCGCCATGACATTTAAAGTGTACATACAAAATTGATTAGGGTTAATGTGTATTATTTATTGCACAAGAATATGACAACTTTTCCAATACAAACATGGCTTCCTTTTGAACGTGGCGATGTCCCAACCGTGGTACAATAAGGGTCTGACCTGGCGGAGAGCTGTGCGACGGATTTTAATATTCATATATAAAGTTCAAAAACATTCATAAATACTATCTACTATACTAGATACATTTTACTTCTACATGCAATTTTGAACTTTATTCGACCGCTTTTAAAGACGATTATTAAAATCCGTCGCGCTGCTCTTCTTAGGACTGCGCTGGCTCTAAGGTTCAGGTGGGTTTCTTGAAAATACGTCATGTTTTAGGTGAGGTTTAAAAATAAAGATTGATACCCCACTGAGCCCTTATCGTATTTACAATGATTACGATAATCGCATTAGTTAAAATTAATGACCAATAAATAAATAATAGAGAACCGTACTTTAGATTATGTGTCATCAGATTTTAAAAGTCCCCTAAAACGAAGCACATGCAATAGACAATTCCAAAAGATTGTTTATGAATGTACGTCACGAAATTTTGATTAAAAAAGTATTTAAAACAATTCAATTAGATATTTTGTGAGAATTCAGTTCGCAAAATAATTAGAAAGTAAACGACTTAGAATAAACAGAATCCTTATAGCGATTTAACTTTATACATCGGGGTAAAAGTCCCGGTCATTAATCGTTTGATTATAACAAGTCACGAAAGACGTAAAATCTACAATGGCCGATTTATCTCCACCTTAGTCGTAGTTTACATGCAATAGGACATCGCCATACATGGCCATACTGAGATCACACACGCACACACGGAATTGAAAAAAATCTACTATACATTACGTTTTTATATTAGTCTCAGATAAATTGATATAAAAATACCTTACATCTAAAAGCACACTCTATTTACCGCTAGAATATAGTTTAAATTATTCTGATATAATGTAACAAATCTATCTTAAGTCTTATTTAAAGGTGATTGTTCACCTTAGGAGATAAGCGTAATCGTTCGACTTAATTCTACGTTTTTTACTAAACAATGAAAATAAAATTACCCGGCTTTACACGTAGATAGGTACACTTACAAACGTTCTTTATTCTATGATGAACCTGAATATACAAGAGGTAAGCAAGAAAAGACTTTATTTCTTTAACTTAACATACCCGGGGCCCAAGGTAGCGTAGATCCAGTACTTGGGACTTGCCCTACCTTCACTGGTAGGTGTTGTGTTGCGTATCTCCGATGATCCTCGCTCAGAGGAGTTACGGAGAGAGAATGGTGGGGAGGCGAAAATGCCCTCTGCCAGTGAGAAGTATTTGAAGCAAGAAAAAGGTTGAATTTGAAAGGCATATAATTTAGTTTGTATACAGTTAAAAGGTTAAACAAACGTTGCAAGAGACGATTTTTTAACAAAAACCGAATAAAATACACAGGGGCCGAATCAATTTTTTAGTATGGTCAAGGTTTAACCTGGATTCTTAATTATTTTTTAATTCCTGAAGTTGAGTAAGTGACGATGAGGCCTAAGCGCTTACCCAGAATATGCCGTATCACCCTTTAAAAAGATCTAAGTTGTACTAGTCCGGAAATACCGGCGGAAACTGCCAGGGAGTTCCATTCCTTAGCAGTTCGCATTATGAAGGAGGAAGCAAAGCGCTTCGTGCGAGAGCGTGGTATGTCCACTGCATAAGGATGAAGTCCTCCCCCCACGCCTGGGTCTGGTGACGGAAGTGGGAAATATAGCTCGAGTGGATTAACAACTACGTATTTATTAGGCTACGATACTGTCTGATGTATATAACCAATTTCTTACTTACACCTGTATATTTAGATCCTGTAAACCTATAAAAGGCATTTTGTATAATGCAAAAAGTTCCTTTACACCGAACACAATTTTACTGCGATTAACTAAAAAATATATTAGCATGTGCTATATCGTAGACATTTAGGAATGTTTGAACTACCTATACATAGAAGAAAGTCAAATCAACATCGGTTTAGAACAAAGTTATTCTCGTCAATAACAGTAAAACTGTATTAGAAAATTAAAATGTTACTGTACAAATGAAACTAAAAATCCTGAAAGATTAACGTCAAGAAATTAACAATAAATGAATTACGCGTGTTACGAGAAGCGCATGAACAATGAAACATAAGCGTAAATAAAGTGTGAATAAGTCTCGCATTATTCAAAGACATTATAAAGCCAACAATCTCTATGTACTACTAGATGGAGCGTTCCAAACAATCGCTCTGATCCACGCAACAGCGACTCCGGGATCCGCAATTGGTTACTCGCTATTTACCCGTAGTGTCAATATTTAGTAATTAATAATTAAATGTTCTACGTAGTAGCTGAACAAGTTTTGGAGTGAATGTGAGAGCCGCAGTTGCGTGCAACAGAGCCATTGTTTGGAACGCTCCATCTAGTAGTACATAGAGATCGTTGCATTAAGCAGATTCAACTGATAGTTTATACGAAAGATCATACTTGAGAAAGAAAATACCACGCGTTTGAATATAAAATTAACAATGTCCGTATCCACACGAGCAATTCACGAGCGTCTGTAGAGTGAGTAACCGCTATCTCTCGCGATTAAATTTACTTTGTAATTAAATCAGTTAAACTTTGTGTTCACTTAAGCTCTGTGCATACCCAGCGGATGTTCCGCGGCGGGAGCCGTTCTATTCATAGTGGCAGCGGGCACCCTGTGGCGGGCACGTAGCAGTGATATCGCCGCTTGCGAGCGCGGCAGCACACTCAAATCAAAAAGGGTAAAATCTGTGTTTTGCTGCCATCAAAATAGACCATCGAAGTAGTACATAGAGATCGTTGTTTGCTGCAGATTTCACCGCGCCGCGGATGCGGAAAAAAAATCCGCGCGGGAAAAAATCGCGGCGAATAAACTCGCAGTGCGTGTTAGTCCTAACAATCTTAAAGCAACACAGCCTCGACTGTTAGCGTCTTCTGATGCAACACATTTTGCCATTATACGCGCACATTTTTTATACACGTAACAATTCGAATACATCGATACGGCGCATAACCACGTGGTCATATACCTTAGGCAGAAGGGCATGCTCGAGTACGGCGACTGCCCTCCGTGTTGCTTTAACGTAAAAATGCTAAAGTAATGTTCAGCAGCAATTTCTTTACATAGTTTCATGTCTTCAAACAGTTCAATAATTCATGGAGGAAAAGTCCAGCAAAAACAGTCTTTGGTTAAAATGTTACCTAGTGAAAAAAATAATCTGTTAAATAATATAACTGTTCGCTACAAACATAAATTACGTTTTTTTTTAAATTAGAACATTCTAAGACTTGACCAAGTCTTATAATCAAAATCAGTCTCGTGAACAATAATATATCGTTCATTTATCATCAAGTAATAACTTATATTACATATATTATTTACACATTCATTTAAGAGAAGATTCAATAACTAACTAAAACTAGTTATTCACTAAAATCCATTTGCACCAAGATTGTACAATGCTACAGTATTGAATACTAAGTCATCGTGCACATGTAGTGGACGATCCGCGTAGGAATTAGCTCTTTCAGGTATATAGTACACCAGCGATGCGATCTGCGGTAAACATGCGGTAAGCACTTTGTCTATACTTGTCTCCCTCTGGCTTCCCGCGACTTTCGTATAATTCCGCCTTTATTCCTCACATATCGCAACGTTTACCGCAAATCTCAAAGCAGCGGACGGGCGGGGGAATATTCGAGCGTTTCAACCGCAGTCATTATCCTCCCCTTCAAAATTAGAAGAGGCAACACCAGTTCATCGTTTTTATTATAAAATAAGTTCCTGGTCCGTGCACAGATTCTGCACAGGTGAAATATTTAATTAAATATATTATTTTTCATCAACTTTTCGTGGTGAGGATAATGACGGCGGTTGAAACGCTCGTATATTCACCCGGGCGCGACCGCTGTCCGTCGCTCGCGTTTGAAACAGAGCGGACAATCCGCTGCAGAACGTCTACAGAATGTGCAGAGCGTAATAGGTTCAACATTGGGATATTAAAAAAAAATCTAAAACTTCCCATGCTGGAAGTATGATTTCCTTTTTAATTTCCAAAAGTTGTACACTAATACAATTAGTTATATACTTTTTTTTTTAAATAGCCTAACAGTTTAATTTAGGTTACTTTGACAGCTAAGAATAGCCTAAGTTACGTTGGCGCAAATGGCAATAAAGAAATTGGTGAGCAGTCGATTCATAAACATAGAGGCTAATTTAGAAGGCTTATAATACATGGTTAACTTTAAAATTTGATAAACACAGTATTTTTAAAGGATCATTTGATTTGCGATGTATAAACGTGATAAAATGATCATGGTAACATGCTTGGCAATATGTTAAAGCATCATTGTAGTTTAACTTGCAGTTGTTTCACTTGGATAATGTAAGTTTTAAGCGCTTGCTTCAAATACAGGAGTTGTGGGTTGATTTCAACTTAAATTAAGGTGATTTTAACTTAAATACAGTTAATTTGATTAAACAATAATATCAAAGACATGTTTACAGTGCTGGAACAAACAATGTGTACAGTTGTAACTTGCAAGACACTTCAATTTGGTCGTATTTGCAAATCAACTCTCTGGAGTCGGGTAAAATTGGTGACATTCGGTTATAAAACTGTTATTATAACGAGACCAGCCCACGACAGGCCGTCATGTTTAGCTGAATAAGATAACTTTGTATAATTTTTATGGAGATAAAAAAGAGTGTATCGATTAGATATAAATACTCTTTTAAAGACTCAATAAACTTTATAGCTATTTCCTATTTCTAATTTAATATCTATTGATCTATTACACGCCAAAATTGAAGTGTTTAACAACCGTACACATTATTGATTACGACACTGTACATCCAGCGGATGATCCACAGCGACTTGACGATTCATACAACTGCGGTAAAACAGCTCGTCAGAGACAGCATCAAAATAATAAAGGTTGCCGCCGCGGATGATCCGCCGACCGGAGCGGCGCCTTGTTGCATGCACAAAGCCATAACATTTGAAACACAGCGGACTTGAAACACAGCGGACAATTTGCAGCAGCAAGTATTACTACCAGGATGCCTTCTCGATTCATGTTACGCAGTAGAACAAAATTATTGGTATATATTGCCCTCGGATTTTACTTCATACGGCATGTTGATTGAAAATGATTGGATTGTAATGCATTTTTATATTTACACATGAAATATATATCAGAAAAATTAAATCAAAATTGGTAAACGACATATACATACATATTTCATATATACACTGTATATCTTGGACACTGAGGAAACTTAACCACAGGATCGCAAGGAAGTGTTTTGTTACGTAATTCATTATGTGGACTGCTGAAGGATGGAGTGAGGGATGTGTGAATAGGTATGTTTTGGGTATTTGGGGTGGGAATTGGGTACTATGTGTTCGGCTACTTCCATATTAAGCCCCATTGTCATTAGCCACGATAAAAATCGAATACTTTCATTTTTGTTTCAGGGAAGATTTATCATACTTTCTAACCAATTAAAAAAAAAGGTTAAAAATTACTGAATACTTGTCTTAAATTTCCTCAGTATTCAAATCAATATAATTAGGTTAGTTACACCTAGAGCGATTTTAGCTACTTGCAGCATGTAGTCTTAATATGGATATGCCTTGTACAATATCTTTATATGGATATCCATTATAATAGTTCATTTCATAAATATCATCTACAGCAGGGGAATAACTTCAAGGAGGAATATGACAGTTACAGCAGCACTGCAATTGGAAGTTTGACATTATTTATTCTATGGTATGACGTTCCCTCCCACCTCATCCCTAAAGCCCTTTAACTCGGTCCCCCACTGCAATTTTCAACATATTGTTCTACTCTGCTACCCAAGAACGTAACTTAAACCAGTTTTACCCCTTTTTAAACAGCGGCCTTCTTTCGTAGCAGAGATGTGTTGTTTTGTAATCCACCATATCCATACTAATATCAATGTTTAGTTGCGAGTTACTAAAAGCGCCCTATCTATTCCGATCATTGAATAATATTATAGATAAATATAATACATAAAACTACTTAAACATGTCAGCGATAAGTTACTCTTACACTCGTGTAGAACAAGTATTTGGAATGCTTACAATGTCGTAGTTATAATGTTGTTTCAATTCATTAAAGTAATTAGAAAAGGACAGTATTGTTCTTATATCAAATCCTAAAACTACAAAACATTTTTTTCTCTTTTTCATACAGCTTGGGACTCGTGACATTTTTGCTCACACACACACAAGTTTCTTTTTAAATAAAAATTGAATATAGTCTAATAAATAATCTTCTACAAAACACTACCATTCTTTCCAAATCAATCCTTTAGGGTGTATGAGTTTACTAGTAATTGTAACTCGATTGGAGGCATGTCACGTCATTAACTAAAACGGTCTAACTAGCTAAAAGTGTGCAGTACCGCGCTTTATGAAAAAAGTCTATAGGGGGCGTATGTAAATAACTTGTTTTGGGGTGGTTTGGGAGAAATGGGGTTTCAAGGTTCGCGGTTACGTTACGATTTTATAACTGCCAGAAATAGCAAAATTTTTGCATGTTTAATGGGAAATTGGCGAAAAATTGGTACCACAGTACTACTGCTGATGTTTGAATTAATATTACGTTTTGTTTACTGTGTTATATTACAACCAATATTCCAGAAATGACACCTTTTTAAGCCTGAACCCTCACAGGTGAAATTAAAAAAATTGAAATATTATTTTAATTGCTTGAAATTTCATTATCTTAAACAAAAACCGAAAACTGGTCAATTAGGAGAAACTCCCATAAGTCTAGCATGTAGAAACGCAATAAGACTAAAATTCTGTAAAGGTTCAGTTGCCTATTAACCGCCCCAAACAAATAGGCCTTGCTATGTAAGTTTATTGTAAGTTTGTATTTCTCTTGAATTTTAAGTAACAAACATCGATTACCCATATTCTGTTTAATTATTTAATGGGGCTGGTAAACCTTTCATACATGTTTCTTAAAGGGTCTCATTATAATGAAACTGTATGACCTCTGTATAATATAAGCTCGATAAGAGACTCGGAGAAGCCTTCTGTCTATTATCCAAAATGATTCAGATCATAGATCTTCCTACATAAAAAAGTCAAGTTAGTCTCATGCAAAAAACAGCCCAGTTAGTTTTTTTAGTCTGTTATTAAGCTAATCACACATTCAAAGTTAGTATGCACACAAGTTAGTAGTTTCTGTAGGAATTCTTTTTTCTAGATTGAACCACTTCAGTCTTCATAGATTAATCTCAGCAGAAACGACGAAAGGTTCATTTAAAATATCTATAAATCTGTGCCAGAGGTTTTCAAATCATATGAATTTAAATTAGCTTGTTTTTTCTATACATGTATGGAACCAGAGGGAGGACATATTGGGTAATAGATGTTTGGAAATACAGGTATAGACATTCTCATTCTAAAACGAATATTTATGTATAACACTTTTTTTGTCCCTGATGGGTTTATACATGACCTCAATCTCACCTGATGCTAAGTGAGGTTATGGCGCGCATACCCAGAAAAGCCTTTTCACTCTTCGTTCATGTTCTGTTTACTATAAAAGCTGGTAGACTGTATAGGGTACTGTACTGTGTCTGTACAGGGACGCCACTAATGATATAAATTAGCAATTGCCAATTATCCACCGCATATTAATTTAATCTAATATTCTCTAAAGTAGCAGACTTCAGCCAATACGCCTTAACGTGCGTGTGACTATGTACTGCCCTCCTAATAAACACCCACGTTTATTCCAATTAAAACTTTAAGTCATTGATTAACGGTCGGGAACTGGCTGTCTATGATAAAAGTCCTCGAAAGTCAACTGGTCCTCTCACTCGTATAACACCAACAGAATATAAATAACATAACAATGCACCTCGCTGCGTTTGATGACGTCGATCACTCGACCTCCACCCTCGCATCAGTCGGCGACAAATGCCGCGTGGAGGGCGTCTTAGTTGTCGGCGTCTTCGGACTCTTCTGGTCGGACTGCGGCGGCGTGAGCGGGTGGTACACTGTCACGTCTGTACTGTCCTGTGACGTAGACGCGACCGTCTCTTGTGTGCTGGACTGTTCTTGCAGTTGCTGGTACACTTTATCCTGTTGAGGAAAGAATTTGAAACTAAAGAATGTTTACAATTTTTGTATGTATGTACTCGTAAACGCTTTATTGTTCCAAAATTGACAACAACAAAAACAAACAAAGTTGTGTACAAAGGCGCACTTATCCCACTTAGGGATAAGAATACGTGGATCGAGTATTCTATAAAAATATTTGTCGCGAATACGAGACGTATATATGCTTATTTATTCTAGAGAGAGCGAGACACACTTATTTTCAATTGTCTCACATCGCGTTTGCGTTGTATAACGTAGGATTCTTAATTATATTGTAGACTTCTGTCTACAGAAGACATAATTTATTCATAATGTTCATTACAAGTCATTGTAAGCATAATAATAGGTGAAAACTTAAACATTGGAATATAATAAAAATGTAAAGTTTGCGTGTCTGACCATAGAAAACATTTTGATAAATGAAGGATAAGTAATAGAATACATTAAGATCATTTTTGAAATTTGTGTCTATTTATCTGTTTGTGCACGCATCACGTAAAAACTACTGAACCAATTTTGATGGAGTGTTCAGAAAAACATAGGGTTTAATTTGGAGTAACATTTAGTTTTTATTTCATCGACTTTTTAGTTTTTAACTCAATCAAAAGTTATGCGAATTTATAGTTTCCAAAAACTTACATGAATAGGAAATATACAATAAAACAATAAAGTATAGTAATTCTCGGTGCAATCGAACTTATAAATTTGCATGCTATTTTCAATTATAGCTGAATAGAGAAACTGTTATACTGTTAAGACCTAAATGTAACCTATTCTTAGCAAATAAAATTTGAATTTGAAAAAAAAAATTGTATTTGAATTCAGACTGCGATGAGTTAGGTCTACATAAGGAGCAAGTATAAGAAGGAAAGAGAGGAGGGTGGCATGGAAGTTTATTGGAAAAGAGGTAGGGGAAAGGGGAAGGATTATGGGGAGTGGGAAAGGGAGTAAGTGTTAAATGGCGGTGGCAAAGTGTCCCTCACGTATGAGTGGGAAAGGAGTTGGGAGTGGGGAAGGAAATTGAGAGGGGGAGCGTGATTTCGGTAATAATAGTTCTCCGACATAGCTTGTGAATATAATAATAATAATTTAACAATGTCATATTCCAACTGTTTGGTTTCCGGCTTAGAATAGGGTCACCCCCAATCATGTGCGTATTGTCAAGGCAAATAAAGGGTGGCACCAGGGACGGGAAGCAGCGTTCTCCTTTATACCTATATTAAGATTGTTACTATGATCACCAGTCCGATTGACTAGCGTGGTTATTATGGCAAATCCCCCAATGGACAGCCCACCATAAGTGTCATTCTATTGTGGAGGCTTATGTTCAGCAGGGGACGTATTTAAGTTGATGATTATTACAATCGGTAGGTGAAACTTTATTAATAATAATAAATATAACATATATACATACATACACTTGTCTAATCCCAAACTAGGGTTTTCTCCTGTGCTATGGGTATTAAACAAGGATAGTGTTACAGACAAAGAGACTGTATGACCTGCCTGACTGGCCACTTGACTTACTGGCTGGTTGGTGACTGTGACAGGGACGATGATGACAGACTGGAGAGAAGACGAGCGACTGAATATTAGACAAGACGGAAATAAAAGCACATAATCCGAGACGAGGGCTTTATTTTGCCAATAGAGTGGTGATTAGTTTCCTACAGATAGGTCAAATCACAAATATAACATCCAGACCGGTACCAACTTGTACAAAGTTCCTTCCTCAGTGAGAATCGAACCCACGACCTCTGGCGCCCGAGTCCAATGACCAATCCACTAGGCCAACGAGGTGGCCTGCCCAACTGCCAAAGTTTACATGGCGAGAGATACTCACAAACATGTCGAGGCTGACGTTGTGCGACTGTATGCGGTGGCTCTCGTCGGGGTTGAGGTCGGGGCAGATGAGCTCGAGGCCGGCGGCGCGCTGCACGAACTCCCCGTCCCCGCCCCGCACCGCGCCCGCCGCGCCCTCCGCGCGCACCACCGCCACGAACGGCGCCAGCCACCGGTAGCACGGCTCGATCGCCTCCCAGCTGTAACCTGCAGACAAACAAATTACAACTTATAGCCAAATCACTTGAATCATTGAAATTTTTTCGAAGTGTTCACATTCCGAAAATGATCACTTTTCGGTAGTGTCCGACCGAAACAGTATTTGCAGCCGAAACCGAACCTTATTTAGACCTGTTAAATTTTCTATTGTATGCTGAAATCTAGTGTATTTTACATGTTATATAGTTTATTAGTTTTAAATGAAATAATAATAAAAAAATAACAATTAAATATTGTAATATAAAATAGATTTGTTTTGTTACAATAGGTACAACATATTATTGCACAAACAAATACAGTTACAAATTTTAAAAGTTAAAATAGTACAATTTAGGTCTTATCGCTTTAAGCGATTTCTTTCAGACAATCTTTGGGTATAAAATATTATGCCATAGAAAAAGGTAACTTGCGCTGAATAGGAAATTTAAATGTTAAATGGGTACCTACCTATATAACATTAACTTATGTAATATTAACTTTAACATGAACAAATATAATAAATAAACTCTTGTAAGTAATGTCTATACGAATTCACGCCCTAACAGAACGCGACAATTCACGAACACTGAGTTTCGGCTCGGCCGAAGTTTCGGCTGGTTTTCGGCAAACCCAAACTATGGCCGAACCTCGATTTTTAGGCCGAAACTGAAACCTAATCTTCGGTCGGACACTACTTTTCGGTAATAATTTTAGTTAATTATGATTAAGTACAAATAGATAACTGATACACTGGTGGCTTCACTATAAACATACACGCATGCATTCAAACAGATCTGCTCCCCCACTTACACTCTTTTACACAAACACCGCACCCAAACACAATCTACATCTGTCGCATTTTAAAATTATATAAACTTTATGTCATAATTATTTGTCAGTAGCTTTCTTCCCTCACTGTCAAACTTAACCATTTAGCTATGTAAAATGACGAACATAATAAATGTTATCTTGTCTTGTATTGTATTTTTTACCAATTAGACATGCTGTTAAGTTCGCATGATATAAAAAAAAATTAAAATAATTGAGAAAATATTTAAGAAAAAAGTAAAATTAAGTTAATACATCATCATCAACCGAAATATGTCCACTGCTGAACATAAGTCTCCCGATAGACAGTCCATTGGGGGATTTGCCATAATAAACACCGTGTCATCAAAATCAAAAATCAGTTCAATAGTTTTTACGTGATGCGTGTACAAACAGATAAACAGACGACATTTCAAAAATTACTTAATGTGTTCTATTACTTATCCTTAGACCCCAATTTTTTTTGTTGGTAATATTTTCAATGTACAGACGCGCAAAGTTTACGTTTTTATTTATTAGACACTAGCTGTTGCCCGCGACTTAGTCCGCGTGGACAACTTAACATCACAAATTATTATGTGTTTCCCGTAGCAATTAGGTGTTTTTTCGGGATAAAACTATCCTATGTCCTATTCCAGGACCTAACCTATATGTGTGCAAGTTCCATCCCGATCCGTCTCGTGGTTGAAGCGTGATCGAGTAACAAACATTCAAACTTTCGCATTTATAATATTAGTGGGGTCTCACCCGACACCCTGACGGAGAGGTCCTTGGTGAAGGCATGCGCCATGGCGGCGGCGGCGACGGAGCTGTAGGTAAAGCAGTTGACATCGACGTGTAGCACGGCCAGGTCTATGAGCTGGCCGCACACCACGAACTCCAGCGACGAGTACTGCGGGAACACGAACGTGTAGCCCCGCAGGGAGTTCACGCCCACGTCGCTCTCGCCTATTAATCTGAACATACACAAATGATAAATATTTCCAACGATCTCTATGTACTACTAGATGGAGCGTTCCAAACGATCGCTCTGTTCCGGGGGCCGGAACTCGTTCACATTCCCTTTGACACTTGTGCAGTTACTACGCAGAACATTTAATTATTTACTAATTATTGACGCTGTTTACCCGTAGCGTCAATATTTGGTAATAATTAAATGTTCTGCGTAGTAACTGCACAAGTTTTATTATGCATGTAACCGAATTGCGGCTCTTGGGTGGAACAGAGCGATCGTTTGGAACGCTCTGTCTAGTAGTACATAGAGACCATTGTATGTTTCATTCCAAACCAATAGTCGTACGAGAATCAACGAAATCTAGCTATTTGCGTCTCGGTAACATGTACATGAAAGGGTTACCAGCAGCAAAAACAGCATCTATTAATAATAATAATAAATATGTGGGGACATTTTACACACGGCCACCTGATCCCAAACTAGGCAAAGCCTGTAATATGGGTATCAGACAGCTGATATACATACAAAATATATATATAAATAACATCCAGTCACAAGGCAAACACAAGTGCTCATAACACGAATGTTTGCCCTGGGCGGGATTCGAGTTATGTCTATATTTTGCTTTTGAAGCGGAAATACGTTTGTTTTCATATTCATTTTGAATGAAATAAAAATAAAATTGGTGCAACTCAACGTAAAAACAATGTAGTCGCAAGTAATCAGAATCAGCTACAATTTTAACGATAAAAAAATATCCATACGTCGCTGGCAAGGCAAAATAGTATTTTACGGTATAGAATTAAAAAATAATATATTGTAACCAAATTGTTGTTTTATCAAAACCGGATATATAAATAAAAATATATTATTTGTTTGTGTAATTTTTTTAAACTGCAAAATCCCATTTTGACGCATCATCAATTTTACATTTCTGGCGACGGTTATGTATAACTATGTAACTTAATATGTATTACCTACCTATAGTATAGGTATATACGAGAAAGTACCTATTTATCATTTAAACTTCTAAAAACAGCACACCCTACCTTATTTCGGCATAATATTATGCTCTATCTAAAGGAATAAATAGCTTGAAGCGATAAGACTGCCTACTACTTACCTACTGTGAAACAAATTGGTATATCTTTTATTTATGCAATTAATATTGCACAAACAAAGTGTCTTTATGTATATGAGATCTAGGACCGATTTTCTAACAGAGTATCGCAGAAAAGGTAAAAATTCCGTAAACATTTATAAATATTACAAAAATAAATATTTCATATACGTACGTATACATACACTTGTCTATTCCTAAACTAGGGGTTTCTCCTACATTATAGGAATTCTACAAGGATAGAACAATTCACAAATATAACATCAGTTGTACAAAGTTGTCTGTCACTGGTGGGAATCGAACGCACGACCTCTGGCGCACGATCCTAACGCCCAAGCCTCTAGACTAACGATGCGGTAAATATATGGAATACTAGCTGTTGCCCGCGATTTCGTCCGAGTGGACAACTTAACATCACAAATTATGTATTTCCCGTAGGAATTAGATGTTTTTTCGGGATAAAAACTATTCCGGGACCTAACCTATACGGGTGCCAAGTTTCATCCCGATCCGTCTAGTGGTTGAAGCGTGATTGAGTAACAAACATCCAAACTTTCGCATTTATAATATTAGTAGGATTATATTATTATATGCCGTGTGGTTTCCGGTAGAGTAGAATAGGACCACTCCTACTCTACCCGTGGATGTCGTACAAGACGACTAAGGGAATACATTATAAAACATCAATCAGGCCTCCCCAACCCGTCTGGCCAGCGCGGGGAGTGTAGGCCAAATCCTCCGTCTGTTCCCGGCAGATGAGAGGGTTGTGCTCCTACAGTGGAGACAAAAATAACCTGATGATGATGATGATATATTATTATGAAGTTAAAGAGTAAAATAAAAACACAAAAATACCTTCTCTTAGCACTCCTGCCCTCGCTCGACAGCTGCATGTAGATGTTTAGCCAACTATTGATAGTTATGGGAGTGATGTTCCACGAGAGAATCTTCAGTATCAGCAGCTCTTCGAGCAGGATCTCCTCTGTAGTGCACGCGCCGTCGGTCACGTACGCGAACTCTCCTATCTTGGGCGGGTACACCTCTTCCACTTTCGCGGCGATGAACAAGCAGGTTATACCTGGAATTACACTGCGCTATAGTACTGGAGACCGGGGATCGGCACGCGCGAGGTGGGAAGTCGCCGCCAGGTGGACGGACGACCTGGCGAGGGTGGCCAATAGCGGCTGGACCGGGTGCGATGGCGTTCATTGGGGAAGGCCTATGTCCAGCAGTGGACGTCTAAGGGCTGATATGATGATAGTACTGCAGACAGAAGGCAGACAGGCAGGAGGAAACGGTGGGAGGATGTATTTGGGGTGATAGGAGGGTCTGACTGAAGGAAGGCCAAAGACAGGAATGAACGGAGTATGCTGGGGGAGGCCTACGCCGCGAAGTCGAGTTCCATAAATTAAGTTCTGTCAAAGATAATATATGGTTCTATTTATGGTTAGATTAGATTGATCTTAAATAAAAAATTGTAAAAGGGATTTTAATAAAATAAATTAAGTAATATAATATGAATACAATGTCATATCGATGTTTCACCTTAGGCCTCATCATCACTTACCATCAGGTGAGATAGAGGTCAAGCGCAAACCCATCAACAATAAAAAAATAGTATTTAAGACTAAAATAAATTTCTATTATTATTTTTTCTCTTCTCTTCTCTTCTTCTTCTCTCTTCTTGTTTTATTATGATTAAAGTGCGTGTGCCAATAGTGGCAGTACATAAATGATTTTCTTTTATTCTTCTTATCAAATATCCAGTGGCTGTTTACCATCAGATCTGTACCTTTTACTTGAAAGGATTTCTTGCGAAAGGGACTATTTGCGAAGCTGTGAAGTGACTTTTGGGAGATTATGAACTTACCTATTAGCTGTAGTCGCCCCTTCTGCACGTCTGTTGTTTTGGACAGGTACCGGTCCACATAGTCCACGGTTAAGTGAAATGTTTCTCTGTGTAGCTTGTAAACTTCACATACCTGTTAGAATATAAAGTATTTTTTAGATTATAATATTAATAGAAACTTTATAAATATAAATAAATAAATATCTCAGACATTCACACCAATTATCTAATCCCAAACTAGGCAGAGCCTGTGGTATGATTACTAGATAACGGATACACATACTTAAATAAATATATAAACATCCAAGACTTGGGTACAAACATTCATATTCATCATACGAACATTTGCCCCTAGCGGGATTGGAACCCGCAACCTCCGGCGTGGCAGTCCGAGAGCTACCCGTTCCGCCACGGAGGTCGTCACTTTAATTTAAAGATCTCGTGGGTGTTGTCAAAGCGCGAGAGGGATACCGGACGTATGCCCAGGGCGATCTCCCAGGCCAATCGATGTGCGTCGTACATAGCCATCGAAGGGTTTCAGTAGATGCAAGACTTACTCGCCCCTAACGTGGCATTCTATTGGGGAGGATTATTATGTTCAGCGATTTTATTACGTATTTCGGCTAACGAAAACTAAAACTCAGAGTACAATAAATACCAATGTATACCTTTCCTTCCTACTCTGACTTCTGTTCAGCGCAACTATATAATTGTTACATAAAATATTATTTGGCAATCATTTCTGACTCTTAAAACAATGTTCCTTCTAGCAAACCCTATTCTCAAGCGAGAGCAGAAAAAACTTTGTTTTATAATCAAGGATTTCATTAAAACCGACTGACGCATTTTTCCTTACAATAAACCTAGCCCTTACCCGCGACTTCCTCGTGACTGAAATCTTACAAATTTAAGAGGCAACTTTTATCATACTTTGTACTAGGTATATTTCTTATCTAATCTTCTTAGGGGGCCAGGAAGACCTGGCGACACTTCGACCCTTCAGGATCTGTTGTGCCAAACCCCAGACCACCAACTTGGGGCACCCCAAGCCGATTTGGTGGACTTCACATACGCCTCAGAATTTCTTCTTCGGCATATGCAGATTTCCTTACGATATTTTCCTTTTCTTTCACCGAAAAGCCTGTGGTATTATAAATAAACCGTACTTAAATTTCGTAAAACTCATTGGTACGGGCGGGGTTTGAACCCACGACCTCATGAACGTGAGGCGAGTGCACAACCAACCGGCTACCACGGCTCTTTGTTTTTTACTACCTTCTTAGTTAATTGGCTTTTAATTTGTAATCCGAAATGTTATATTGTAAATGTAGCTGAAGCTTCCCGAACTAATAAAATAAAAAATATAATATACTAGGGCAACGAGGCGGTCATAAGAGGTCAGTGGCCTTAGAACACCTGCACATTTGAAATGCGTCGTGCAACAGCAAAAAAGCCCACTTTGCGTAGTTCCCTTACCACACTAGCCTACCTCGTGCGCCAGTCTCATTACACCTGTTCACGTCATTAAACAACTTTTGTCGGAGGAGTTTTGGGAACTGAGGTGCGGTGAGGTAGGAGGGAATGTCAAACTATAGAGGTGGAATAACCTAATTCAATTCCCGTATGATTCTCGGATTAGTATAGGGCCACACAAAATCTTACTGTGGGTGTAGCCAAGGTGACTAAGGGATTACGCCAGGTAAGGCATCAGCAGCGTCCTCCGGTGTATATTGAGGCTATAACTACGATCGCCAATCCGCTTTCCAAGCGTGGTGAATATGGCAAATTCTCCTAAGGATAGCCCACCAAAAGTAGCATTTTATTGGGGTAGCTTACGTTCAGCAGTGGAGTTATTTAGGTTGCTGATGAACCTAATGTCAAATTGTCAGTTGCATTGCTGTGCAGCAGGATTTTGACAACTGTCACATTCCTCTTATGGTCATTTAACTCGATGCCCAACAGTAGGTAAACAATTCTCGGGAAAGTTTACGTGGCTTCCTTTTGGAAAAAGGCTACGTCGCTCTGATAACAGCATACTTAAGTCCGTCAGCTGTGACTTGATTAGCCCGTTCTATAAGTACTGACTCGGCTGTCTTACGTGAAGTTTACGTTTTCATTTATAAGGAATGCGTGACGTAAGTCTGTAGTATACGCGAGCTAAGTCGCAGGCACATCTAATAAATAAAATCGCAAACTTCGCGTCTCTGTACATTGAAGATATTTGCAAAAAATAAATTGGGGGGTCTAAGGATAAGTAACAGAACACATTTCGAACATTTTTGGAATTTTTGTCTGTTTCACATAAAAACCACTGAACTGATATTGATGGACTTTTCACAGAAACATAGTGCTTAATTCGGTGTAACATATAGGCTTTATTTCATTGCAATCGGTGCAGACAATCAAAAGTTATGCGAATTTATAGTTTCCGAAAACTCGCATACACTGCGAGGAGTGTAGGGTGTAAAAGCTCGACTGAATTCGTGAGCTGTATCGGGAGCGGGTATGGTACCAATGTAATGTGAGTTTTTGAGAACTATAAATTCGCATAACTTTTGATTGAGTAACCGATTACAATGAATTTGTTGCATACGTATCTTGGACCTATTATACGTATGCAACAAAGTAATGCTGGGAGGAATTTGGATTGCGATGGATTAGTTAGGAAGACTACATTTAGAGCGACGAGGGTAAGAGAGAAAGAGGTTTGAGGGAAGGATTGAGAGTAGAGTTGAGGGCAGGCTTAAGGGAGGTCGATGCGGGAGTAGGAGCGGGAACTGAAGCGGGTGCTGTATCTGAACCTGGAGCTGTACCCTGACCTAGCCCTGGACTAGGACCTGGACCGGGACCTGTACCTGGAGTGGGCAGGGGCAGTGGGAGTGCCAGTGCGAGTACGAAAGTCTGAGTTGGAGTGGAAGTGGGAAAATGAACGGGAGCGGGAGTGGGAACTGGAGCGGATTGTGTAGTCCACGCGAGATGAGCCGCGGGCACAGCTAGTTTAATAAATAAAAAAATAAACTTCGCGTGTCTGTATAAATTAAAAAAAAAATCAAGAATAAGTAATATAACACATTAAGATCAATTTTAGAATTTTTATGTTTATTTTTAAATAGAAATATTTTTTTATTTTGGAAGGGGGCGAGGGCAGATGGAGGATGTGGGGAGGAGGGGGGGGGGGGGCACGTATTTCAGTAGTCTCTTTAATAAACAGATTGGTAATTATTTTATATTTTAAGAATTTTTGCTTTCAAAATATATCAATTATTATGTTCATCCATCGATTACGTTTAAGTATCATTGTGTTCCTCACGTAAATACTGGACGGACGTAAATGTAGGACTTTTTACACAAAGTAGTCGAAAGAGTTCTAAAACGAATCTGTAGTTTGGTTAAATTCGAATTCTCGATCCACGTCAAAGTTCACGCGAACCTTCATAGGTAAACCACGAGGCCGCGGGCGAAACCTAGTTTTTGTTGTTGTTTTATATAGAGTTCAATAGGAAACTGTAATTGTGCAATGTATCAATCGATACAAATTTAAAGTAAAACAAAAAAAAATGACGACGGTTCATAATTTAGTTAGCAACGCGTTGGTTCTGAAGAGGTCATTGGACCCTGCAAAAAAGGGGTCAGTGCCTTCGATTACGTCACTCCCTATAATATAAAATCATCGTCTATCAAAACGAATTATTCTCATTGCCTGCCAACGTCCACTGTAGTACGTAGGCCTTTGCTATTGCGCGTCACCACACTCATCCCAATATTATAAATCAGTTTGTATGTTATTTTTCCCAATACGAGTAGGCATTTTAGTGTTGGTGCATTTTAACACAAGAAAACAATTACCGTGGTAAAACTTGAATCACGGGAGAGAGGCTAGTTTGCACACAATGTAACCCAATAATTATGTTAGTGTAAATACGTAGTCATTATTGACCGCAAAGTACTATTAAATAATAGAACTCACCTGCTTAAATCACTGAAATCGCAGCATGAAAGGGCAAAAGAAACGTTAATAAAGAAGCCATAAAAAACGTAAGAGTTGTCTGGAAGAATCGTCTTACAGCGATAGATCCCCTACATGGTACACATTAAACCATTTAATTTTAGCTTGTGGAACATATAGATATGCAGCAGTATGTGAAGACCGTAGTAGACTACACTTAAGGTTATCGCACACGTATTGTCACGGCATCGGAGCAGTATCGCCTCAGCTCAAGCCGTTCAGAATTCTTTGTATGAAACTCTATGCGTAACGCACACTTACAAGCACAGGAACGTAATCGCTCTGGCACGAGACAAGCTAGTGAGCAGCAGCGCTTACGTCTCCGCACGGGGGCTACGCAACGATGTGGGGAACTATGAGGATCCCCGCGCTTTCACCGAATGGCCCTCCCGCGACAAGCTCGCCGCATTCATAAAACATGACCTTTGCTTGAAGATAAACAACAAATTATCAACTGCAAACTATATTGAACGTAATTACATTGAAGCCGTCATCGAGCTGTCGTCCAGCCGTAACCATGAGAGCTTAAAGCTACCGAGCAATGATGATGTCGCGCCGAAGCAGTGCCGATACGTGTGCGCTAGCTTTTATTGCCCTATCCTCCATCAGCAGTGCCAAGGGCAATGGTGTCAACTTGTTGCAAGCTTATATTTTGTGGTAGCTGCCTTCTGCTCTACCGAGCGACGCCATCTGTACTTCAGACCCTTATATCTTGCGTTCCCCACTATAAACAGATTTAAGATATCTTACCTCATTAAGCCAGTCCAGCAGTATAGCCCTCATTCGCGGCTGTAGACTGGGGTGGTGGTCAAACATGTTAGGATTCTTCTGCATGCAGGACCTGGCGTCACACTCGCACATGCTCTTCCAGACGTCTGTGGGGTCCGCCCATGAAAGGCCAGGGAGGGGGCACTTCCGCTTCGGCTGTGACATACACTGGAGTTTGCTTGTGCTGAAAATAGGTGGTTGTGGAGAATAGAGAAGCTGGAGAAACCGCACCGGTCAGTCCAAGCAGCATCATTTCGAAGACGACGTGTCAAAGAAGAAAGTGTTGCTAGTTTATTAATGTAAAATTGTAGTGCAGACTTTAATAGTTGATTCAATTTTATTTACATTAAAAGAGTCATTGCTCAATCATCTGTACTCTCAACTCTGACTTGAAAACATATGATACAAGAGTTTTGATTAAAAAATACTATCAACCTTTGAAAAAATCATATCTTCAACTCAAAACCCTTTATAGCATTCTGTGTACTACACACACTAAATACTCTTTTCTTTACAAGTAGTTTCTTAAGAGCAGTTTAAATTATTAGTAATAACTTTTTATCAATTAAACAAACTAGTACATTAGCCCTGAGATAAAGTTAACACTAAAACAGTACAAAGATATCAAAAGTGACAATATAAGCTAATATTGCAAAGGTCAGCTATTACAGTGAACTTTGTGCACACTGCTGCAGATAAAAATACACTTGGCCTGGTTTTTAGTATCAAAGTCATAGTATTACAGATACTCAGAGCCTAAGAAGACAGGAAGTAGTACCTAATAGATGAATAGGCATTTGGCATTAATTTTGCCTTTTGTATAATGAAGTGTGATAAAGTTTTAAAAATATTTGAATATGGCATAATCATTTGAAGATGTACAAACTTAAGTTGTGTTGCAAAACTAAAAAGCAAAAGCTATGGCTTGAAGTCATAGATATCATTCATAATTTATCTTTGACCCACATGGCTCTCTACTGGAAGGCAGAAACCATAATCAATAACAAAGTAGCTATTAAAAGTCACACACTTATGTAGTACTGTTGCACTGTAATAGCAAATTTAAGTAAATAGTTCTTTCCAAAGAAGTGATGCAAGTTGTTTTTGTCTGCTGGGAAAAAAACAGTAAAAAATTCCCGAGTAACCCATTTGGGTCATATAATGATCTCAAAGATAACATGTTACATTTATGAGATGAAAACTTTATTTTAAATAAATTCTGGCTATTTATAGTTTTAACAAAACTTTCAAAACACTCACCTGGCTCTTTTATTTGAATGTGGAGTGGAATCGCCTCTGGCCACATTTTCTAAAGGACTCAAAACACAGTTTGGGAGCTCCGGTATACTTGGTGGACTTAGGAAACTATCTGGATTATATTCTGAGTCAGTGAACACACTCCTTGGCTGTTCATTATTGCCTAATTGTGAGCTTTCATCATCGCTGGAGCAGGGTGACGATTCCACCACCACATTCTGAGCTGGCTGCTCATTCAATTCTTCCTCAAGTTTCGGAGATATCTTTACTGGTGGCATGTTCTCTAACTCCTACAAAAGGTTACAAATCATATGGTTGCTACTGACAATGATAAAATGTAATAGAAAGTGAAGAAAAATACCCACATCGTCATCTGTGGACTCTCTCTTCCGTTTTAAGGTCATACGCTTTTCAGTGGCATCACCAGAGGATCTGCAAATAGGTGTCAATGGCAGTAAGTAAACAAAGTTCATCAAGGTCAGTGCAACAACTGAAAGCAGAATAACTCTGTACATACCCAGACTGGGCCATTGTAGGTGGGGCTAGTCAACAGGCACTTTGTCTCCACTACCTAAAACATAATGCTGATTAAGTATCTGCAATGATAATTATGATAATACGCCACTAAATTTGGTATTATAGCATAAAATTACCGCATGTCATGTTGAAGTTGCAAATAGGGTTATGTCACTTGACAACCCCATTATAGAGAAAATTACCAAATTTATCTACTATTAAAGGCTCTCTAATTTCAATAGCAGCATTTTCAAAGGGTATGAGCACTGCATATGAGTGATATTCAGGCTTGAAGTGGAGTAGCCAGGCGGATGTTCCAACAGCGTGCCCCCCGCTGCTTGGCGGGAGATTTTTTTCAGGGGGCATTTTGAGGTGGTAATACACAAGCAATATCAGTATTTTCACGTTTTATGTTAACTAGAGTACATATGCGGTTAATTAGGATTGTAAAATTGGCAAAATACATCGATCAGCTGCTGAAAAATATGCCACGAATTCGTCACAATCGCGCGCGAAATTCGCCGTCAGCGCCATTATACACGTCGCTAGCTTGGCATTTAATGCCCCATCCACATTTGGAAATTGATAAAAATAGCACAAAAAGGATAGAATATCTTTGTAAAAGTGCTATTTTATTAAAATAATGCTTCAAAGATCGAATTAGAGACTACAACAAGGGTGTAACCGTTGACAGTATAATTGGCTTGGCTTATCGCCCACCATAGGTTTCTAACCTAATTAAGACCAAAAGCTAAAATTATCGACATATAAATTTGTTACAGAAGATGCTCCATAACATGACAATTTTGAGTAATGGGGTAGAACATACCTTGTCATTCAAAAACTATTCTGAAATCCACGGATCAAATTTTTCTTATGCACTAGATATGAGGACCTATTTTACACGCAAATACACACTCTTAGAAGCAAACTTTAACCCAAGTAACACTAAAGAAACTAAATATACATAAAAATGCTACACTTATGATAATTATCTAAATTTACATGGTACTTTTCAGCTTTTCACGGCTCGATAACGCCCGGCTTTCCGCGCGAAAATGTCGCGGTAAACTTCGGTAGCTTGCGGCCTGACAAACTACTGACTTCACGTTTGTTTCTTCTGAAAACAAACGTCAATTAGGTGCATTCTGTTTCATTTTACGAAGAAAGCGTTGAATATGTTTGTTCAAATTATTAATCAGAATTATATTTTTGTGGAAGTTACTAAATTTTTATAAAACATTATATGATTAAAAGATATATTTTGCTAAATTTGCTAAGTAATATTTATAAAAATATTGGATATCATTGGATATTTTTTAAATATTTGTAATTAACTCAAGGATTAATCTTTATTAATTAAACAGAATGTTAACAACTGACAATATTTTAGTTCAAATAGCTCTGCATTTCTTTATTAAAGTACATTTCGTAAAACGGAACATTTCATTCGAGCCAACGCTTGCTTTTGATTGGTTGATCTAAAGTGGCTTGCCAACTGAATTTTGATTTTATTGTTGGCATACCTGTTCAGCTAACTTCACTTAGATTTACAGCTGGCAGCCAGCTGATAGAAAATTGAGCGAGAAAAGTCAATAAAGGTGCGCGATATTTTATTGATAACGTGGCGATACACCTCTAAATAAATATTATGTGAAGTACAGGTGAATTTCGTTTACATATCTGGGCAAAATGGCTGTACATAATATAGCTGTAAAATTATGCGGCGTTCTTCAGACCCAATCTGATGAGGGTATGTCTTGTAGTTGTATTGTCGTATAATTATATCTTCCACATTATTTGCAATAAATCTATGATAACATTATGTGATTTCAGAAGTAACAGCGCGGGAATGGCGTTTACTAGGCCAGGAGCAAGATAATTCACAACTCCTGTCATGGGTATCTAGCAAAAACGATAAAGAGGTCCTGAACATTGGTGTGTACACGAATAAGACCAAAACGCTGACTACATTGTACACTTTCAGCGAAAAATTGAACGTAATACAGGCATCGGTGAATGCTACACATACTTTACTGGTGTATGTGGTGAAATTGCTCCCAAATGATACTGATATAACAGAGCCTCTGTACTGTCCATATTTGATATGTCTGCTGCCGGACAAGGACAACAACGCAGTGGAGGTGGAAGAGAGATCTACGAAGCAGATTATGCTGCAATATGTGTATGGGAAGAGCAATAAGTACAGCCCAGGAATCAGGAATGACAGATTCTTGCTGTTTAAGCATTTGGAGTGTAAGTTTCTTTTATTTTGATTAATATAATAATAATCACTATAACTCATTCAATTTAAATATTATATTTAACTCAAAACCCATTGAACAATTCAAAGGACATAATATGAGATTACAAAGATCCAATGCTCACCTGAACCCTCAAAGAAATTGTTTAAGCAGCGGGGTTGTATCCAGATGGACAAACCCCCAGAATCTGTTTAATCTGCCACATTAATAAACATGTTTATGAGCACTAGACAATTTCTTTAAAGAAAATAATCAATTCGACTACTGGTATGGAAGCCCCAGCTATATACTACCTTTCCATTTAATATTTTTTTTATTTATTTATTTATTAGCCTAATTAGCTGACATACAGAGATTTAAAACTTATTTAGACATTTTTGAAAATTAAATTATTTTTGCACATCAGTCTCAGTGTTCAGCGTGTCTTGTAGACACGTAGGCCTCCTCCAGTTTCTTCCAGTTGTGTTTCTCGCGAGTCAATTTCATCCACAGTGTTACGGCTACTCCTTTCAGATCGTCCGAGCATCTCTTGCGTGGTCTACCTCTTTTTCTTTTTGCATTGTATCGAGGGGTCCACTCGGATATATTTTTGTTAAATTTTTCAGTTTTTTCTCGGTACATGTGGCCTGTCCAACTCCATTTTAGTTCCTTAACTTTTGTTTCAACATCTTCAAATTTGGTAATATTCCTTAAATCTGTTGCATGTTTCCTGTCTTTTCTTATATAGCCTAATATGCTTCTTTCCATACTTCTCTGACAGGTCACTAGTTTTTGGAGGTTTTTCTGAGTGATTACCCAAGTTTGGCTCCCATATGTTAATATTGGTAGGATACATATGTTGAACAATTTCCTTTTTACTGTAATGGTAAATTGTTTGTTTTTCAGAGACCAAAATCTCTTCCAGGTGTTAGCTATTCTTCTTTCTATTTCTAGGTCCATTTGATCAGTAAATGAGATAAGATTCCTGTATTATGTTCAATTTTTTAATTTCTAATTCCATTTAATATAAAATTGTTTATATAAATAATAGCTACCATAAACTATATGCATTCTGTGTGGTATACATTACAGAAAGTACCACTTTCAGTCCTATTGTCAATGTTGTATCATGCTACTAAAGGATAAATCCGTATGTATATGTGTTTGTTTATGTAAATTCGTATATTTTGTATTTATTTTATTAGGAATTACATGACATAATTTACCATCACCACAGTTATCACATCTAATAGAAAAGAACATGCGATTGTCAGTGGTAGCCCAAATATGCCTAAGCTCGTGCCAGGACCACCAGAGTTGTCCGACTACAGCTTAATTCGAACTTAATATTTTACTAGTGCATAGGCTGTAATTGTCTTTTGCAGGAGAAAAATAAAAGGGAGTCATTAAAATCTAAAAAAACAATGTATAGGTTATATTTATATGATCTTATTATTTTAGGTATATTTGTGTACTTATGTTTCTGAGCTACAGGCCTTTGACAGAAGGCAAGATATATAAAGTAAGCTTTGTAATGGCGTTGGATCATTTGTATAAAAATATGTATTTTCTTTTTTATTTCTATTTAGGTATCAAAATATACCGTTCCCCAATGTTCTTGAACGAATATGACGATGGATCAGAGAAGTGGGGCTTTGATGGCATCTATCCGGAGCCTGAGATAGTCGTCAAGGTATTTTCATGGGCTCAGTGGGATTGTGTCAATCAGGTGAGAGAACTGACCTAATGAAAACTAATAATAACAACAAACACTACTTTTATAGTTCTAAACTATGACTACCTTTCCTGTACTTTGAGAATTAGAAAAGGTTATCACGATTTAGCTATTAGTTAATGTATGACACTTAGTATATGACCAGCTGTTTAAATTGAACAAAGTTTACTGTCTCTATAGGGAATCAAGCTGACAGCCTCTGACGTTCGGCCCAAACCTCAGGCACATGCAGACAGTATTTTATAAAAATACTATGTCGAAGCACTTAGGTGCCTAACTAAGCAAGTGCTTCAAGCGCGTTTCGGCGACTGCCACAGAAACATTCAGTAAAATATAACAGCAAAGAATCTTAGATAATTTCTAATTAGAAGTTATATTTTCTTTTCAGAAAAGTCGCCTCAAATAAGAACTTGTATAACTATATGCATTATAATATCCTATTGTCATAAATTTGAATGCTATCGAAAGGTGCGATCGTTAGGGACCCTAATACTACCCTAAAAGATATATTATAATGACCCCAAGGCCAGCAGCTTTTGCAACGGTTAAAATTATGGTTACAATGGTGAGCCTTACAATGCTTTACGATATTTTATTTATACCAAAAGTGAATCCGCTTCGCTTCCCTGTCTGGATGTTATACTTGCGAATTGTTTATCTTCGTCTAATTCCCGTAGTATAGGTAAAAATCCTAGTTTGGGATTAGACAAGTGTATGCATATATTTGTAACATTGTTATTTAATTTATATAATTTTAGTTTTGACACATGGGACTTAATATTACTGGACCGATTGCGCTGAATTTGAAATAATATGTAAAATGGACTGAAAAAAGGGGAAAAATACGCAAATTTCAGATTTTTATTTTATTTTCCGAGGCATTAAAAAAAGAAAGTAATTCGATGTACACTTTGCTGACGTTTTTTGAGACGAAACATCCTAACACTAAGCTAAAACATATCATCAGCCGAAATACACATAAGCCTCCCTATTGCCACTTTTAATGGGATGTCCGTTGGGGGCTTTGCCATAATCACCACGTTTGGCAGGCGGATTGGTGTACGCAGTAATGATCCTAATATACACAGGAGAACGCTGCCGCTACCGCCTGTCCCCAATGCAATTCTTTAGTCGCCTTCACGACACCCACATGTAGATTCCGGGCCATATTCTAATGCCCGAAACACACAGAAGGCGAATGCGTGGCGGAGGCGTTACGGTAGCGGTACACTTCATACTAAATCCCGCTTCCCGCGTCTGTACTCTGTGTGAAGCGTCTCATACTAAATCGAAAAAGACAAAAAACCGGAACACGCCTTCGCCACGCATTCGCTTTGACGGCAGTTAAAACCTGCGAAATGTTAATTCCCATGGTGTATCTAGGTGCTGTACTACATCCACTACCGGGAGCCGGCGAAGAGTTTCGACGGTGAAGAGGTGAAGTCTCCTTCGGAGACGACGCCCACACTCTCAGCGCTGCAGTTCCACGCTGATCTTCCGCATGAGACCGTTGTACGTATACTGTAGTACATATATACTTTTTACGCTCATTTTCGAGACTTGCCGCCTATTTACGAGGCACGTCGATATTTCTACAACCATCGAGTTATGAAGCATCTCCAGCAGCTCTATGGTTGTGGTCTAACCACTTAGCTCTTCGTAACTACTACTGATGCCAGTGATCTCATCATCAGGTTATTTTTGTCTCCACTGCAGGAGCATAACCCTCTCTCATCTGACGGAGATAGACGGAGGATTTGGCCTACACTCCCCGCGCTGGCCAGACGGGTTGGGGAGGCCTGATTGATGTTTTATAATGTATTCCCTCAGTCGCCTTGTACGACATCTACGCCATCGATGCCAGTGTACTACCTATCCTGTAATATACTCTCTCCTAATTGGTACAAACGGAGGAAGTTCGATAAATGCGTTTGATAACTTATTCTAGTGAATTATTAAAAAAAAAACACATCTACTCTAGAGTGTTGGCGTTGGTGTCTACAATACCAACCGCGACTTTGCACTGTGTAAATGTTAGTAAAGCAGCGTTGAAGAGATGTAATTAAAAAAATATATATACCTTATGAAAATCGATCGCAATCGTAAGGAAAACTAGTATAATAAATTTATAATGTAGGTAAACTTCACACATTCCAGCACTCTGTAAAAAGAAAACTCTTTTACTGTCTTGTAGACACACAAAATGAATTCTTTTAAATTTTACTGCAGCACTGTTCTTCGAATTTGTTGTCTTAGTAGCGATAATATACAGACTAAGTAAGGCAAGTATATTGGCATCCTTAAATTAGTCTTCATTAACTAATGTATAATGGTAGGGAGGGGCATTTCATTTATAATTGTTATCAACATAAACCTTGGCAAAAATATTATTTGGGAAACAACACTTTTGATGACTCAAATGTAAGCTTAATTTACTTAATTATGTGTACCTGCCATTTTAGAAATCTTGAACAGTAAGTTTTGTAGTTTCACGTGGGTTTACATGTGGTCGACTCAGAAACCGGTGGCTAGATATAGTTATGATACGACCAGACATTTGCATGACTCAGACACCAACGTCTTTGATTCATTAGTGATCATGTCATCAGGCATCATCATGTTATTTTTGTCTCCACTGCAGGAGCACAATCCTCTCTCGTCTGCCGGAGACAGACGGAGGATTTGGCCTACACTGCCCGCGCTGGCCAGGGTTGGGGAGGCCTGATTGACGTTTTATAATGTATTCCCTCAGTCGCCTTGAACGACATCCATGGGAAGAGTTGGAGTGGTCCTATTCTACTCTACGGGAAACCACACGGCAATCCATCACCTATATTACCACCTCAGCTCGTCATCCTCGTAGTAGTATTAATTATTCTATGCCTATATTTTGTGTAGGTGGAAAAGGACCTCTGTATTATTATTGTTTTATACATTTGGATACCAATCAATGAGTTTACAATCCGTTATCATCATTATATCAGCTCTCACCCGCCCCCTGCTTGCTTGCTTGCTTGCTAATCCTTTCGGTTTCGGTAACCTTCGTCCTCAGTCGGAACTCCTCATTACGAATTATATCCTTCAAAGAAACCCCGAGCATAGCTTTCTCTATAGCTCGCTGAGCTACTGAAACTTGTGGATCCGTCAGTGTCCACGTTTTTGCCCCGTCGGTACTAAATATGATTAATTTCAAACGACGAAATATCGATGTGACGAATCACCACTATATGCAAGAGTTCCTTTTCTTAAGTTTTACTCGTTTAAATAGATGATATACATTTATTCACTGACACAAAACCGTGTGTGTGTCGTAAGGTTCCGATGCAGCATGTGTCCCATATAATAGAGCAGTTAGGCTCAACTCACACTGGCGCAGAGTCGATTCTACGCGTCGAGTCATGTTTTTCACCTATAGCATTATTATATTCATCTCTATTTTTCCATTATTAAGGCACACATTTGTGTTATGTAATTATGGAACGCACGTTGGCGCTTCAGACGCGTCAGACTACAACGGACGAACCGCAGTGCTGAACTACGACGACAATGGACGAAGATGAACAATTAATTTATTTAGTACAAAAATATGGATGTCCATTTAACGTCAAGGCGAACATTGTATATTGTCGAACGAACACCATTCACGAATGTTCAAAAGTTTCTGAACTGGTTCCAGCACTGTGATCCGGACTCGCTAATGCGAGCATCGTCGCGCGACGACTCGTGTTATAGTTGAAAAATATGGCGTCGCGTCGCTTCGACTCTGCGCCAGTAGCCAGTAACTGGCAATGAAAAGTTGTTGTATTCTGCTGACGGCTAAACCTGTTACTGACAGCTGAACATCCCCCTGAGCCTGCCGCACCTGCCTGCGTGCGCGGGCGGGGGCGGGGGCGGGGGCGCGGCGTGCGGGGCCTACGAGGACGACCCGCTGCCCCTTCGCGTGCACGACTGCAGCCTCGACCTACAAATCGTGTGCGACCAACGCGGCGTGCTCTGCATATGCCACCACTACCTCTACAAGGTATACTAACATCAGCCCTCCCAGTCAACTGCTGAAAGTAGGCTCTATCAGCCGGCTCGCGCAGATCGTCGCTCTATCTCGCCGGGGGCATCTGACACTGCCTGCTCGATCGTTATCAGTCTTGACGATGTGGTCGGTTCCAGTGGATCGAGGATTTCCAGAGTTAAATGACTATTCCATGAGTTTAGTCATTATTTATACCTATAATGAAACTGTAACGGGTCTATGTCTGTACATGGGAGATATTGTAGAAAAATGTGTATGAGGGGTCTTTATAGGGCCATAGAAGCCAAAATAATTGTTTTTTGAATTTTTGTCCGTCTGTCTGTCTGTATGTATGTTTGTTTGTTACCTCATCACGCAAAAACTACAATCAAAATTTGATGCAATGGTCTTGCTGGAGGTCTAACTTAAAACCTGGTGCATGTCTCATCTTGATACGGAACTTAGAACCTGAGATATTAATAAAGTAATTTTTTCTAGAAGCCATTAAATGCAATATATCTTATCTTATCTTCTTAGGGGGCCAGGAAGACCTGGCGACACTTCGACCCTTCAGGATCTTTTGTGTCAAACCCCTGACCACCAACGGTGCCCCAAGCCGATTTGGTGGACTTCACATACGCCTCAGAATTTCTTCTTCGGCATATTCAGGTTTCCTTACGATGTTTTCCTTCACCGAAAAGCCTGTGGTATTATAAATAAACCGTACTTAAGTTTCGTAAAACTCATTGGTACGGGCGGGGTTTGAACCCACGACCTCATGGACGTAAGGCGAGTGCACAACCAACCGGCTACCACGGCTCTACATATGCAATATAACAAAGAAGTATAATTATTATGTTCGGTACAATTCATATTGTGAACGGGGTCGGGATTTAGAGTCTCAAAGGGAGTGGGATATGGAGCGAGAGCGGGCATAGCTAGTCTATACTTACTAATATTATAAAGAGGTAAAGTTTGTGAGGTTGTAGCGGGTAATCTCTGGATCTACTGATTTTGAAAATTCTTTTACCAATGGAAAGCAACGTCGCTTGGGAGTGTCACAGGCTACATATTAACCCGAAAACTGAAAAGACTTTTTCGTGGTAGTCGGAAAATGTTTACCGCCCTACGGAGGGGGCACGGGTCAGGTAGTGAGTAATATAATTATATATTCTTTATTGCACATCTTAAAACTAAATACAGTAATAAATGGTGTGTACAAAGGTGAGCTTATCTCTAAAAGATAATAATAGTATACTCTTATCTCTTATACTGGTACTGCGCAGCCGCTGGACGACTCCACCACGTCGCTGGTGCTGGAGGAGGGCGGCGACCTGCGCGACTGCGGCGTGCACTTCGCGTACTCTGTGACGGCGCTGCACCACGGGTGCGTGGCGCACTGCGTGGTGCCCGACCTGCCCTGGCCGCGCGCCAAGTCGCTCAGGCCCTCCTACACGCTCTACAATGGTCACTATCCAATCTAAGTATTTATTTAGAGACGTGGTAGCTGGTTGGTTGTGCACTCGCCTCACTTTCATGAGGTCGGGGGTTCAAACCCCGCCCGTACCAATGAGTTTTAGGAAACTTAAGTACGGTTTATTTATAATACCACAGGCTTTTCGGTGAAGGAAAACATCGTAAGGAAACCTACATATGCCGAAGAAGAAATTCTGAGGCGTATGTGAAGTCCACCAAATCGGCTTGGGGCACCGTTGGTGGTCAGGGGTTCGGCACAAAATATCCTGAAGGGTCGAAGTGTCGCCAGGTCTTCCTGGCCCCCTAAGATAAGATAAGATAAGATAATCTAAGTATTTACAAGTTCTACCATGAAGGAAAATAATTTTCGCACCTCATGAGTCACCTCAAAGTTTTTACCTTCACGATTGATACTATCTACACAGGTGACATCTGTTATCTGATTTAATAACAGATTAGTGTCAATCATGTTATCTAATTTAATAACCAATCAGTGTCAATCATGTTATCTAATTTAATAACCAATCAGTGTCAATCATGTTATCTAATTTAATAACCAATTAGTGTCAATCATGTAATCTAATTTAATAACCAATTAGTGTCAATCATGCTATCTAATTTAATAACCAATTAGTGTCAGTCATTAAGGTAAAAACTTTGAGGTGACTTATGAGGTGCGAAAAATTATTTTGTGTCATGGTATGACCTGTAGTCTTTGCCTGTAGTTACTTTTAGAACATCAATTGAAATAAACTAAAAATATTACTCCTAACAGACAACCACCTCCTAGTGAACATTCCGATGCTATACAAACATCTCATCGACATCAGTTTGTACCACGAACCTTGCTGCCACATAGTCATACCCACGGAGGAGACCGACAGTGGCCCCTCCCTCGCCCCGATTCTCGGCTGGGGGCCCCACGCTATGGTTGACTTAAACACGTTAGATGTCGTGGCCATGTCGGTCACGGAGAAGGAAGTTGGAGCCACGTTCAAGAGTACAGCGGTGGAGAACAAGCTGGCGATCATGCATTATTTGATACAACACGAGGGGAATATGGATTTGGCTGAAGAGGTAAGTCATAACCCCTATATAAAATTCCACCCTGACTAATCCCGATTATAGACTATGTATGCTACCGCTATTATATCAGGATAGGACGTACCTTAATTTAACTGGTTTGCGTTTTCGGCACTGAACTGAATAAACCCCGTAGTCGCTGAAAGGTGGAGTGCGCCGGCGGGAGAAAAGAAAATATTTCGCTATCACCATTTAACCATCTAATTTTTAGTTGAAATTGGCGATTCTAAGTATACCGTGGGCCCGATTCTGAAGGCACACATTTAAAATTTGACAGCGCTAAAATTGGTTTCGTCTTTATCTTCATAATACTGAGTGACAAGGATAGCAACAGTTTTAGTTATGTCAAATGTTAACGTTGTGCCTTCAGAATCAAGTCCTATAAGTATGTGTTTACGGAAGATTTTGTAAAATGAAAAAATAATCGATAAACTAGGTTTCTTTCTGTTTCCTTTTTCTGCCCGCGTCTTGCGCGGCCTGCCGCGATTGCGGTTTCGGTACCAAAATCGTAAAACGATTAAATTAAGATACGTTTTGTACCGGTATAATAGCGGTGGTATATACCGGTATTGTCCCTGGACTTACTATCAATATATATCTCGGAGCACCGTCCAAGTCCTTTTGCACATTATAAGAAAATTTCTTGTGTCTTATGAGTAAAAATCTCATAAGAAATCCAGTCGCTTTGGTTCTTATATGAGACCATACATATTACTAGAATTTTTTTCTTATGTCGGACAGACATAGAAATTTTCTTGTCTGGTGTCTTGTGTCTTATAATGTGCAAAAGGCCTAAGGGCTGATATGATGATGGCGCTGATGTGACGTCCATGCGTGTGTGTGTGTGTTGTCAGCTGATCTCGTGGCTGTGCGTGAACCAGCGGTGGGGCTGCCCGGGGCTGCAGCGCGTGATGCAGGAGTACCTGGCGGCCACCACGAGCGCGCTGGCGCGCCGCGCGCTGCCCGCCGCCGCGCGCCCGCTCATGCGCATGCTGCCCTTCACCATGCACCTCAAGTTCGCTGACGTCAAGGTCATCATCTCGTCTTGCCATATCTTGCTGCTTATCTTGGCTCTTTTTAAAGAAATAGTGAATAGGTATTCATGATGAAAAGATTAATGAAAAGAATGAACCTTTATAAGATAACCAGTCCTATCTTTCATTTACCTCCTTGACGACCTCCGTGGCGGAACGGGTAGCTCTCGGCCTGCCACGCCGGAGGTTGCGGGTTCGAATCCCGCTAGGGGCAAATGTTAGTATGATGAATATGAATGTTTGTACCCAAGTCTTGGATGTTTGTATATATATTTAAGTATGTCTATCCGTTATCTAGGAACCATAGCACAGGCTCTGCCTAGTTTGGGACTGGATAATTGGTGTGAATGTCTGACATACTTATTTATTTATTATTTACTACAGATACTTGTAACTACACTGTAGACTGGAGAGCGCTAATCCCTCCCTGCAACCCTGCAGGTGCGCGACATGTGCGTGTCCGTGAGCCAGGAGAAGCTGTGGAACAGCGCGTGCGTGGTGCTGCCCGTGCGGCAGCGCGTGTGCCAGTTCGCGGAGGACGTGTGGACGCGCCTGTGGAGCGCGCTCAACGCGCCGCCGCCGCGCCGCCTGCACCCGCGCGCCGTGCTCGACAAGCTGCGCGTCAGCCTGCACTGCTACCAGGTGGGGTGCTACCGGCTGGTAGATAGGGCACTGCTAGCGGATATGGTACTGCTAGCAGGTGGTGTACTGTTAGCAGGTGAGGTACTGCTACCAGATATGGCACTGTTAGTAGGTGGGGTACTGCTAGCAGGTGGGATGCTGCTACTAGATAGGGCACTGTTAGTAGGTGGAGTACTGCTAGCAGGTGGGATGCTGCTACTAGATATGGCACTTTTAGTAGGTGGGGTACTGCTAGCAGGTGGGATGCTGCTACTAGATAGGGCACTGTTAGCAGGTGGAGTACTGGTACCAGATATGGCACTGTTAGTAGGTGGGGTACTGCTAGCAGGTGGGATGCTGCTACTAGATATGGCACTGTTAGTAGGTGGGGTACTGCTAGCAGGTGGGATGCTGCTACTAGATAGGGCACTGTTAGCAGGTGGAGTACTGGTACCAGATATGGCATTGTTAGTAGGTGGGGTACTGCTACCAGATATGGTACTGCTAGCAGGTGGGGTACTGTTAGCAGTTGGGGTACATACACTGTTACCACATGATACATTGCTGTAAGCTAGCAGGTACACTGTAACATTACAGGCATTCGCCAATGTCAGTACCAGCTAACTAATAACGCCCCCCTCCCGCCCCCCTCCCGCCCCCGGCAGCCGGAGGCGCTGTCCCGGTGCAGCACGCCGATGTCCCCGTCGGCGCCCGGCCCACCGCTGGGCGCGCCGCAGCGCCGCTCGTCTGTCGGCTCTGGCCAGGACCTGCTGCCGTTCTTCGAACTCGACGTGTGCACCGCAAGCAAGCAGGAGCACATTATTGCGGCGGTGAGTACTATCTTATTGGTCTATGTATGGAGTAGTGGTAACGTACAATAGATAAAAGGAAAAATATATATTTGAAAGTCAATTTTCACCTATACTGGAAGAGGATCATTTTATTTGTAGACTAGATCAACCCGGGTGCTCCGAGTAAGTACCGGGCAGCTCCCCTGTGATGCGGCCTGTATGACCTTGACGTCGAAAGGCCATGGGAGGTGGAGGGTCATTTTTATACCGTATGCTTTCAAGGATGACACGAGCAGGAACTAAGTCTCTAGTTGTTTCTATTTACACGATTGAGCAGCGACGTTTTATCACTATTAAATTAGATTATCAACTAGACAGGCTATTGTGCATGAATGAGAGGAAGTAACTGTAAGCCTAAGGCCCTAGGTTTCCTAACAACCTATCGTCCCTACAGCCTTAACGTATAATAAATTATAAATAAGTGCGGGAAGTCTGTGGCCGTGAGATCTAACTCAACAGACGGAAGTGGGGATGTAAAGGCAATTAGGGTGGTGGGTTTTCTCACTGCCAGTCGCCCAGCCTCAGGCGACCGCCAGACAAAGCCTGTAGGCTATGGGTGGCTTGGCCACAGTGAGAGGTCGATGCGACTTGAAGTAAAACCACGATGACAGTTGTGAAGTAAAAAGGGTTTTGATTAATTAAACATTTCTTTATATATTAAATTAATCTAAAGTACACAACTAACACTATATGCATGTGTTGGGTCGGTGGTTGCCGACTGTCATGTTCAACGGTTGCGTTTGAACAAGGTCTCAAAATGATAGTACTCAGCTGGTCGGGTTCGTTGCGTTAGAACCTGCGCGAGGTAGCGTGATCTGATTCAGGAGAGTGTCATCGTGCCCCCGGGGGCCAAGAAGGGGAGGGGGAGCACAGATGCATGTTCCTCTATACAGTGTGTTACGAAATCATGGTATGTAAACTGATAGGATGTATTGTGTTAGAACCTGCGCGAGGTGAGCGTGATCTGATTCAGGAGAGTGTCATCGTGCCCCCGGGGGCCAAGAAGGGGAGGGGGAGCACAGATGCACGTTCCTCTACAGTGTGTTACGACATCATGGTATGTAAACACTGATAGGATGTATTGTGTTAGAACCTGCGCGAGGTGAGCGTGCACCTGATGCGCGAGAGTGCCTCCGTGCCGGCGGGCGGTGCGGGCGGTGCGGGCGGTGCGGGCGGTGCGGGGGGCGGTCGCGGGGGCGCGCGCGGGGTGGAGAGCGGCGTGCACGCGCTGGCGACGCGCTGGGCGGCCGCGCAGCTGGACGCGTCGCGCGCGCTGTGCCGCGCCGCGTGCCGCGCGCTCGCCGCCACGCCCGCGCACAACCAGCACAGGGGATTCACCTTCATGTATGACGTAGTTGACGGTGTGGCCAGATCGGGTCTATTTATTGCAATTTAAAAAAAAAATTGTAGACAATGGGGAGTACTCTCAGAGATTTAAAGAAATCCGTAGTAGTTTCGCTTCCCAAATGTTTTTTATTCTTTGAACTTAACGACTACCAAGCTGAGAATGATCGCAATGTGCTTTGAGCCATACCTAGAATCGATCGAAACAAAATGTATATCAGTTGTTTCGCTATGATGTGGTATAGGACGCTATTTAACAAGCATTGCCTATAGTATGAGATATAAGAGTTAAATAGATTATAGTTTACTAGGTAAATCGATTCAATGGAGAATTGTATTAGACCGGTTTTTATCATTTCAATGGAAAAAATTTCTATGTTTTTTTAAGTACTTATTCTTTGTATTTTTTTGTATTTTTTTATCTCGTTCCCTCTACCTTACATTGTTATGAGTAGAATGAGATGATTGAACGAACTAGCCATGTAGACCTGTTCATTGAAACCATTCGTCGGTACACGGAACCATACAGCTTAGTTATTTGTTAGTTACCTAATGGTTTATGTTTATGAATTAGACAAACTATTTTATTGTATTACATTTTTACACTTAGAGGCCTTACCTCCTTACAGGGCAGTATAAAAGTCATTCTCTTGATATGCTTAAAATTATTAAAATATCGATTAAAGATAATTATTAATATTTTTAATTGGTGTTCTTGAATTTGTATACTTACTCGTATATAAGTAAAGCTATTTGATCTGGTCACACTGTGTGAGGTTTTTTTTGCTTCATAATTTGTTTTTTGGTGCGTTTTTTTAGTTGGGCTCCGTGTGTTGATTTTTTAGCTTTTGTCGGCCTTTTTGGTTTTTTTTTTATGGTCTTTGCTTTCTTGTCTTTAGGGGTTTTAGTTTTTTGTTTTGTGTGGTGTGTTCATTATCAGTCGGTGGAGGTGGCAATTATTGTTTGTTGAATTAGTAATTGAAATATATTTTACATGGGCCTTTATGATCATTAACTTTCATTGGGTCCAAATGTGTAGACTTCTTACTTTATGGTTGAATGTTCTGAGTAATTCAAGTCAGGCTCAAATAGCTGTTGCGGAGCTGCCGCACGTAACATACATTTTATTATACATATGGACGAAAAATTTATGATCCGTGCGGAGTATCGGTATAGCAGAGTAAACAGCCTTATTATGCTCTTAGACATTTTACTATACATTTTGAGTACACAACTGAATCCAGCAAAATGTGAACAAAGCCCACTTCGCAATTAATTAAAAGTTAATAAACAGATGTCAAGTTCATTTAATATTCAAATTGAAGTTGGTTTACAAATGTACTTTTTGTACTTTTTAGTTATGTATTTTATTTATTTATTAAGAAACGATGCAAGACCAACGATCTCTATGTACTACTAGATGGAGCGTTCCAAACAATCGCTCTGTTCGACGCAAGTAGCCACAACTCTTTCACATTCACTTTGAAACTTGTGCAGTTACTACTCCGAACATTTAATTATTTACTAAATATTGACATTATTAGCGTCAAAATTTAGTAATAATTAAATGTTCTGCGTAGTAACTGCACAAGTTTCATTGTGAATGTGAAAGAGTTGTGGCTACTTGCGTGGAACAGAGCGATTGTTTAGAACGCTCCACCTAGTAGTACATAGAGATCGTTGTGCAAGACCTGTTGAGCATCTGTTCATGAACTACTTAGTACCTAGTTAAAACATACATATTAATGTTAGTAATACGAGACAATTTTGTAGCTAATTCGCACTTTTCTTTATTATCATTTATTTATTTCGAATGAGTAAGTAACTCGCCCCTTACTTTTACAACTTTTTTATGTTATCTCATCTCTGATTAATAAAGGTTTTGCCGGTAGTTCACTTCTCTATTCTTAACAACTTTCTTCACAACAGTACATTTAATTGCAGCGATGAAATGGACCCAACGCACGCGTTCATAGTGTTCAAAGTCCTCGAGCAGTACTACCTCGCCGCGGACTCCATCGCGTACCCCTTGCCCCAGGGGTTCAGTTCGTTCTTCACCTACTTGGGCTACCGCACGCTGCCGTTCGCTGCGTTCGCGCAGTACGTGCACAGAAACGTATTCGAGCTGCAGATTGACGTCATGAAGGCTATTGTTGCCTGTAAGTTTGTTTGTTTACATATTATTGGAGGGGACGGGCATTGGGTTCGGGTAAAGGCCTCCGCTGCGCAGACGTTATCGCATAGGCGGAGGCCTCTACCCGAACAGTGGTTCCCTGAACATAATTTATATAAAATTAATAATTAAAATTATATTATTAGTATTAATACTTATTCACATTGCATGTATCGTCAAAAGGCTTTTTATTTTATTTTTATTTATTATATTACATACATACATAATGCTCACGCCTTGGTCCCAGAGGGGTAGGCAGAGACGATGTATCGCCACTTTGCGCAATCTAATGTGGCAAAGTAGCTTTCCTTCGCTCACTTTTCGCCCCGTGATATCCTTGAACAGTGTGTTGCGAACGGCATAGCCGCATTATTTATATTATTATATGACAATTTACGCGCTGTCTTATTTCGAACTCAGCACATACGAGTATATGGTATTGTATTGTAAGTATCGTAGTATTACAGTATTACCGCTTGAAGAACTATTATCGTTTGCCCGTACCTCAGGGATACAGGTCGTTCTTTACGTACTCGCAGCAGGCGTCACTCTGCTCTTTATGTATATCGGGGGCAATCGGTCAGGGTCGCGAGAGCGATGTGACGCATTTTGAGTAAAGTCCCGCGCCTCTCCACAATACGAAAAGCGTAGGTACTAGCCCTAGGCGAACCGCGTAAGACTGTCAATATGGCGTGATTTAGCGTTGACTTTCCATTTCGCTTGCATTGAATTTTGTAAGTTTTTGAGAAATTGAACAAGCTTTCTTAGGCTCCACAACAAGCTTACTTGTATTATTACTTACTAGCTGTTGCCCGCGAATTCGTCCGCGTGGACAACTTAACATCACAAATTATTACGTATTTTCCGTAGGAATGGGAGGTTTTTTCGGGATAAAAACTATCCCATGTCCTATTCCAGGACCTAACCTATATGTGTGCCAAATTTCGTCACGATCAGTCTAGTGGTTGAAGCGTAAAGTAATAAACATCCAAATATCTAAACTTTCTCATTGATAATATTAGTAGGATAGGATGCAGACGCTGCTGCTAATCAACGTTACTTGGTTTTAGCTAAGGACGACGACAACAAAACCACAGTGAACAACAAGCTGCGGCTGATACAGCTGGTGGGCGAGGGGCGGGCGCGGCGCGCGCTGGCCGCGTGGCCGCACCGGGCGGCGCTGGTGCTGCGCGCGCGCGACCACGCCGCCACGCTGCTGAGCGGCGGCGGGGCCGGCGGGCACCGCGAGCAGAGCCGCCACCGCCCCGTCAGGGACACGGGTGAGTGTCGGAGGGCTCTAGTAGGCAGTAGGTGGCGCTGAGTGGCGGCGGACGCCATAAGCAGAGTTGCCACCGCCCCTTCAGCGACACCGGTTAGTGTCAGCAAGCTTTATTCGTCCCTAATACTGCGCGCGCGCAACTACGCGGCCACACTCGAGCCGTGGGAGCAGAGCCGCCATCGTCCCGTCACGTCAGAGACACCGGTGAGTGTTGGGGCATCGCATTGTAGCCATTGCTGTGTGGTTTCCGGTAGAGTAGAATAGGACCACTCCAACTCTTCCCGAGGATGTCGTACAAGACGACTAAGGGAATACATTATAAAACGTCAATCAGGCCTCCCCACCCCGCCTGGCCAGCGCGGGGGGTGTAGGCCAAATCCTCCGTCTGTCTCCGGCAGATGTGAGAGGGTTGTGCTCCTGCAGTGGAGACAAAAATAACCTGATGAGTATTGTAGCCATCTACTAAACTATCAGCTATATCAAGTCTAGGCTAAATAGTTTTTTGGCGGAGAATCAGGACTTGAATTTGAGACTGTAAGGAAAGAACGTTCCCTGGCACAGAACCAAGGCTACAAAATGATGTATACTTATATACCTATATAAATGTTTACTATAGGTCATTTTACTTCCGTGAGTACCTACAAACACTGCAGAGCACTCACTGTTAAATAGGCTAGTTATTTATTCTACTGATCTCATCATCTGCCCAATATACTGTCATAGGTATAGCAGCCCTTCCATCCGGCGAGCGGCTGTCTCCTCTGGACACGTTCCTGGACCTGCTCACCGCCAAAGCCAGCCTCAACGAGCTGGACTTCAACCTCATCATAGAGGCGACTCTCGCGTCCTTGCAGCAGGATAACGCCACTTAAACTTGTGTTAAAAGTAGAACTATGTTATTTTCTTGGGATGAAAATGCATTACGTTGGTAAGAAAATCATTAAACAGGTCCTAACTTATTTTGAAAGCCTCCCTCTCAAAAATAGAGACTGACAAGTGACATTAACTCACTTCTGAAATTGAAAGTTGCATGACGATTTGGTTATGAGTTGATGACCTACCCTATATTGTGGTAAGCCTTTTTATTCCTGATATTGTCAGTGGCAAAAATGAAGCTAAATTATTGTGGGCGCCTCAATTTTCCTTCATGGTGCCACGCACTAATCCAAAAGTCATGGAAAACATGTCTGCCCGTAAATATATATTTTAGTTATAAAGGCCAGGTTAAACCAACGCGCGTTCTGCTTGCGTCCGCGTACAAAGTAGATGGAAGAAAATGAAAATAACTTAGTAATAAATTTTTGAAGTGGTTATTTCAACAAAAAGATTGTTAACTATTTTATCCTTGATAATCTATACGAGTCTCTTCGATAAGGGCCCGTAAGCATTTCGGATAACATCTGTCAAACTAAAAATCCATTTTGTACTATTTAAATGGTGACATGAGATATAATAAACGATTATTTGAGTGACAAAGATGCTTGTACTAATGTTGATTCAGCTTCGCATAATTGTATACAAACTTGATTTTAAAAGATGTGTTGCGTGAAGTTTGTTGCGCCGTTTCTTCTTCAGAGCGCTAACACCTAGGAAGCAGTAGTCGGTAAAAAAAATGACGTGTATAAATTTACCAAGTGTACTCATGTGCAGTAAATGATTTTGACTGTGACTTTGGATAAGTCGCCAGGTACTTATCAGAATATAACACATGTCCCGATCGAATATAAAATTACTTTTTAGTTCAGACGGATATTGGCTAGATGGAGCGACGATCTGCGTAAGGCGGCTGGCAGTGACTAGATTAGAAGAATGGAGGATCGGGTTCAATGCCGCACCTTGGGAGAGGCCTATGCCCAGCAGTGGGCTCTTGCAGGCTGATGACGATGGATATCTGAAATGCTTACGAAGTGAGGCCCTGGACGCTGAATACAGCGTTCGGTGTGAACACCCCAATACCAGCTCATGGGAAGTGACTGATCGGGTCGCAGGAAACATTGGTTTGGCCTGACCTTAAGAGATTCTTTTATAATTCCATTAGTTGTAGTTAAATATACTTAAGACATTCCATTGGTATCTATCTAGATTATAGGATTTTCTATACCAAAGAAAAGCACAAAATTGATATTATTGGCTGACATTCCATTATTATGTGCAATCTTAATGCAATATTTATTTAAGGTAATTTATCTTCAATTGGAATAAAATGATAAAAATATATGCTAGTTTTTTATTGCAATTAAACATTATACTATCTATAAAAAATATGAGAGATTTCAAGTCAATGGTTGAAGTTCAAGTTTGTGTAAAGTGATTTTTTTCTATATTTTTGTACTTTTTTTCTGACTGTATGGTCATTATCAATATGCCATACAAGTCCTTTTGTAAGGCCCCGCTGCCTTCAAAGACGAGAAGGATTCTGCTTTTATAAATCCTAAAAACTATGACAAAGGACTGAAACATTTGAATAGTTATAATTATTCTATTAATTATATTAATCCTAATTGTAAAACGGGTTGTATGTAACCCAGTGAGCTCTTTTTTGGTCTTTATCATCCTTATGTGATGTAAACAGTGACTTATATACTTCACTTGACTGAGGATCTTGGGCCACACTGTAAGCTTTCTTAGTTTTCTTGTATGATGGGTCTTCAACTAACTCCGTAGGGAATGCACGTTTAGACGACCCGAAGTGACCTCTAGCTTGCTTATTAGGGTTAAACTTCGGTAAAGATAAAGGAATCGTGTCCATTTCTTTTTTTGTTGCTTGACTCGGTCCAGCTTCTTCTTTTATGTCATTTTCTTTTTTAATATCTGATGTTTTAGTAGATGTTGAAGGAACTTCTTTAGTAGATGTTGAAGGGACTTCTGTTGATGTGGAAGGTAATGCCGATGACGTGGAAGATACTTCTGTTAATGTGGTAGGTTCTGTTTTGATTTCAACCTTCTCAGATTTCTCTGCTTTGGACTTCTTTGTGCTCTTCCTGCTGGCAACACGTACGGCCATCTTTTCTTTTAGCTTTGTTATGTCATCCTCTGTTCCATTGAGTACTACTACATCATTGTCTGTGAATGGTTGCTGGCACTAAAAGAGAAAAGGGGTGAAAATATTTTTCCTTATTATTGGATAATTCCTACCTAATTTAAGTTTAAGACTATAAATCAGCAAGTTGACTGCTGATATGAAAGCATCAGATATTTAAAATATTAATATAGAAAATAGAAAAACACTTGTGATGTTCAAAGGTATAAAGCTCTAAGACTCTCCTACTCTTATTGTGCTTTGAAAAGAAATAGAGTCAACTTATTATTAAAACCCAACATGGGGAGGCTCACATGAAGCAGTGCTAGATGGTAGTTCACTGACTCAGGCTGTCCCAAAGAAATACTAATAGATTAGTTTACATTTAATGAGAGATCCTAGTCCAGGGCAGGACAATCATAAATATTATCTCACCATGTGGCACAGGTTCTGCCGGACCTCCTTCAGCGCTCTTTCAGCGAGAACACAGCCGCAACTCCAGAGGAATATGAAGCGAAACTTTCCGGTCATCTCCAGCCCACTGATGGGGCAGATGTATGGGGCGCTGCCGTCGCCAACGTCGCCACCGGTGTGCTCTGTCTCTACATGTGCTGGATTCATTGTGAGCTTTAGGTCTTTGATGTCCTGGTGACAAGATGATAGTAATTTTGAGACCCTGTTACCACTAAAAGTTATTATTATGGACACATATAATTCAAATATTTTATTATAGATAGCTGATGTCCAGAGTTGTTAGTAATACTAATACCACAGAATACTAAATAGTAGGACAGAAGTCTCTCTTCTGAATAAAAAGGCGCTTAGGTAACAAAAACATACCTACACTACGCTTCCCTTTCTATTGTATAATTCTATCTCGTTCAGACGCAGCACGTGTAACGTTAGGGTTGTTATCTTGTAAACCCATAATTTAATCTAAGTATTTTTGGGTAGTACCTATTACTCTTTTTAAACAATGACTTTTGAAATATATTTTAGATCCGATAACTATTTGTTTTACAAATTACCGCATTCTTACATAAGTAGGCAACTTTGGTGTATCTATTTTCACGAAGGTCACTATTGTGTAGGTATCTAATTCACTATTTTTGGGGACCACACGAAGCTCCCAGATGTAGTGGACTGTAAAACTCGAAGGTGGAGCTGCCAGATTATCAACACCTTGGTCATCAGCAGGAGAGAAACAACACATTCAAGCATCGACATCTTATCAGTTCTAGGCAGTAGTTCCTTGAACAGCCATATGAATGTGGCTCCACAGGAGCACTCTAGTTTAGTTTTTTTTATACCTTTCCATAGCACACCAAAATGATATTTCTAGAACTTTCTACAATGTTCTACTGTTACTAATATTTTTGTATATACTCTGTAGGCACCTACTTAACATATATAGTTCAGGAACTTTCCATCACTATTAATAAATACTTAGCTTTTCTAGATTAATACAGAAAATTCCTTTTTACATGAAATTAATCCGAATTAGTGTTTAGACAACCGAAGGTGATACAATATGTAATAATTTCGTTTCTTATCCATTTGCGGTAGGTAAGTGGATACTCGTATCATCACTCGTGCGTGCGTCACATAGAGCGGGCGGCAACCGACTGATTTTATCTGGTCGACCCTGCACCAAGATTTTTGTAAACAAAGTCCGGAGTGAGACAGGCCTGCTAATACCAAATAATAAATTTAAATCTTAAAACTTAAACCTATGTTAGTGTATCAGATACATAACATTTAAATTGTTGCAAATTAAAATTAATTTTATTTCTCAAATGATTTGGTACTGGAGAACAGAAGCCTCACCCAGTGCTTCAGCTTGGGACTCCCATTCGCCAGGATGCTGTCTAGCATGTGTTACCACATGTAGGCAGATCTCTGTCAAACATGTCTTATGCGTTGCAAAAATGCTATTGTCCATTGTTATATTGGACATGCAGGGCGTTTCTAAGTATAGTTAACTCACCGGTAGCATGTACTGAGTGACTGGCAATAAGCCTCAAATAGCGTCAGTTTGATGGCCGTCGTAAGCAAACCTGCAAGTCAACATGTAATAGATTTGCTGCTTATTTGTTATTAGGAATAATCTTTACCTTGAGGTTCTTTATGTGATTAATAGAATCCGGCTTCGTTTCCTTGTCCAGCAGCGATTCCAACACTGAACTCTTGCTGTATAGGCGACCGAGTCCACAAGCAACGACTGGCGGCTGCAATGGTTGTTGAGACAACGCACAATTACGCCATTTGAAGGAACGCTCCGCATCCTTGTCTTTCTACAAAAAAGAAGTCTGTTAGGGTGTACAAAAGGGGGCGCTGAGGAATTTTTTTTTGAAAATGTGACAAAAAATGGTATAGACAACCCCGAAAAAATTTTCACGCTAATCAGATTTTTTTCTATAGCGCCCGTTCGAGCGAGCGTTCCATTTTGTACACTCCGACCAAGAAGTCGCTACGAATGTTGGATCAAATCTAAAAGAAATTTATGATTAAGCTCCATTTCCCTATTCCAAGCCTAGGGCTGAGAGATGGGGACCATGTCTTTTACGAGCGAACACGCCTCCTTGTTCGTTTCCGGTACTCGCCGCCATTTTCCCGCCATTATCCCACCACACAACTTTACCAGCAGGCGTGCGCTGCAGCGCGTTGGCCTCATTGGCGTTCTGTGTCTGGCGCGAGCAACACATTCCGACCCCTGCCGTGTTACTTTAAATTCGTCTTCTTTTAAAATAATTTGAAAGTTTAAAAAATGGGGAAGGAATCCACCTCCGTTAGTTCGTCCGACGAGTCGGAGATTTCTTCAAGTTCTACAGCTACTGTTGAACGGACGAAGCGCCGTCGCCCCCGCCGCCGCCGTCGTAGAGTTCGGGAAAGCCGCCTTCGAAAACTGGAGAAAGTGGTAAATAGTTTGGCCACCTCGGTGAGTGCTATTCAATCTAATTTACAAGTGCAAACAAATGTAAACCGTGAACCTGATGATGACGTAATTTCCCTTTTTGCAACCGACGACTTAGAGGCCTTGCCCGAGCCTATTAAGGACCCTTATAACCAGTCTGACCCACGTATTAAGAACCGTACGCAGGATAACCTGCTCAGGTTTAAACAAGAAACTACCGTTAAGTCGTCCGTTGCAAAGACCTCTGATGTGCATGCCGAAACTATTGGCAAATTACAACATTTTGGTAATACCGATTGGTGTCAAGTAAGATATGCCGACGCTCAGAAAACATATTTATCGAATCCCGGTTTCACTGAACTCGAAAGTAATGATATGTTAAAAATGTTCGATCGTAGTCGTACCTTAGCCGCAACAGAGAGAACGTTAGCCGCCGTTTCTCACGCGCTAATTATTCAAAACGAGAAGCTGCAAGAAGGGTTTCAGGATCTTGTATCGTGGATGGGTTCTCATCAAGAACAGGAACCTCTTACTACCCTCGAGGTCATGAATAAAATTAATGAAATTTTTTCTGGTGATTACAATAAAACTTATTTAGATTTACTTCAAATGGTTTGTGGGCGTCGCGCAGAGATAATTCAACAACGCCGGGACAATACCTTGTATTTTGTAAAAGATAAAGGCATCAAAGAATGTTTAAAAAAGATACCACCTACCCTCAATTATTTATTTGACGACTCGCGTTTTTCCGATTTTGTGACAAAAAACGGTGGGATTGACAAAGTCTTTACACAGCCTGCTAGCGCCCCCGCGCAGGGGAGCGCGATTAGGAAATTTACTGCTCAACGAGGTCCACAAACGGAGTTTCGTAGAAACCATGTGCCCGCTAATCGGTTCCGAGCAGCAGCGGGAGCGGGACCGTCATCTACTCCCAACGTGTTCTCCGCTCAGGCGCGAAAGCGTAAATCGGAATCGTTTCGCACCGGTCAAGGTGAGAAGTATTATAAAAATCGACAGGGTAAGCGATCGTACCGACGGTACGATTGACTACCCGACCTTTCAAGCCGGCCAGCTAGCACATTTCGTAGATCGGTGGAGAAAGTGGGGGGCACCAGACCATATCCTAAAAATTATAACGGGTTACAAGATTCCATTTTTCAAAAAACCTCCATTAGTTCACCCCACGCGGATTTCAATCAAACTTTATACACGGACTACTGGGGCAGTTCTACATCAAATAAGGGAGTTGCAAGGTCAAGGCGTGATAGAACCAGCTCCGATCTCTCCCAGTTTTGTATCAAACGTTTTTCTGGTCCCGAAAGCGAACGGTTCGAAACGGCCGGTATTCAACCTAAGGCAGCTGAACAAGTACATTCACACCAGCAGATTTCGTCTAACCAACATGTACAGGGTCTCGGACTTTCTCCAACCGCGCGATTGGCTAGTAAAACTCGATCTACACAATGCGTACTTCCACGTGCCTGTAAACCCTTCACACAGACGGTTCCTCAGGATTATTTTTCAGCAGCGACTTTGGCAGATGACGTGCCTACCATTCGGGTTGTCAACAGCACCAAAGGTATTTGCTACCTTAACAAACTGGATCGCAGAGATCCTCAGACAAAGAGGATTCAGGGTCCTGGTGTACCTGGACGATTTCTGCCTGGCCCATCAGAACCGAGAGGAGCTACAACGTCACGTGGGCTTTACGATCAAACTTTTCCAGGAGATAGGTCTAACAGTGAATTTCCAGAAGTCTGTGCTGGTGCCACGACGCTCATTGGAGTTCCTAGGGATCCTGTGGAGCCCATGGGACAACAGAAAGTCGTTACCACTATGCAAGGTTCGAAAATTAATATACAAATGTCGCAAACTGCTGTCTCAAAGGAAGGCATCCTTAAGGGAAATACAATCGCTTCTAGGCCTGTGCAATTTTGCAAGTTTTATTGTGCCCAGAGGACGCCTCAACAGCAGGCCCTTGCTGCTGTACAGCCATCTGATTTTGAACTGCAACCCTTGGGTGAAGAAAGTGTTACCAGAGTCGATCATGCCAGTCCTAACTTGGTGGATCTCGCATGCCCATGTAGACTCGCTGCTGCATTTCCCCGCACCTCAACTCTTTCTTACGACCGATGCATCGGCACAGGGATGGGGGGCTCAACTAAACGACCTAAAGCTATCGGGATCGTGGCAAGAACAAGAGAGAAATCTTCACTCCAATCTTCAGGAATTGATGGCTGTAGAGAAGGTAGTCCAGTCTCAGTATCTCTTAATAGCGAAAAAGCCTATGTTAATTCTATCAGACAACCGGACAGTAGTATCCTATCTTCGAAACGAGGGCGGAACGAAATCGCTGCCAATGCTGGATCTGACTCACCGAATACTAGAAATACTAGATCATCTTCAGATCCAAATGACGGTAAATTACCTACCCGGTCGCTACAATACGGAAGCGGACAGTTTGTCGAGATCGAGGAGGCAAGCGGAGTGGCATCTACTCGATCAGGTAAGTCAGCAGGTGTTTCAGGTCTGGGGAACACCAGAGATAGATCTGTTTGCATCGCGGACAGCCCATGTAGTGTCAAGTTATGTATCGCTAGACCCAACCGATCCCCAAGCAGTATTTGTGAATGCATTCAGTCGGAAATGGGATTTTCGAATCGCATGGCTATTTCCCCCACCCAACCTCATACCACGAGTGCTGGCTCATCTGAACGAAGCCAGAGGAGTCTACCTGATTGTGGTCCCGAGGTGGACGAAAGTTTTTTGGCGCGGCGACTTGAAGAACCGCTCTCTATCACCACCAATCGAGATCATGAAGCTTCAGGACGTGCTGATAGACACTTATACACAGAAACCTCCCCCGGATGTCAAGCGGATGACTTTAGAGGTTTGGAAGATACAGGGTGGAAGGCCATGATAGACTCATGGGATAATAATCAAAAATTGTTATTGTCTAGAAGCTGGAGAAAATCAACTTTGCTCTCTTATAAACCGGCATGGCTTAGGTGGTGCAAATGGGCTAATAATAATAATAGTTCAAAGAATGACCCTAGTCCTCAAGACCTAGCAAAATTTCTTACAGACTTGCATTTAAAAGAAAAATTATCCTTTAGTACAATATCTTTACACAGATCAGTCATTTCCATTTTTTGTCCGAAGCAACCACCACTAAGTTCTCATATTATTGTCAGGCAAACTTTAAAAGCAATTGGTTTAAGTAAGCCAAAACCCCATAAAGCACCCATTTGGGATGTCACGATAATAAGTAAATTTCTTGAAACTAACGCACCAGCTCACGAAAATTTGTATGAAATTTCTAAAAGATGTGCCATATTGTTATTGTTGTGATCCGGTCGAAGAGTACACGATCTAACCCTATTGAAAATTAGCTCACCGAATTGCATAGTTCAGGGTGAGTATATGGTTCTGTGGCCTGCCTTTGGATCTAAGACCGATACAGCGTCCTACCGACAGTCCGGGTGGAGATTGCTACCGTGTCCATCTAATCGGAATATTGATCCAGTTTACTGGATCAAAAAGTTAATATCGGCATCACACAACAGGCGAGGTAATTTGGATAGCCTCTTTATCTCCACATCGGGAAAAGTCAAGGCGGCCTCGCGCACCATCATAGGTGGATGGATAAAAGCAGTGCTCAGGGACGCAAATATTGAAGGCACCCCAGGAAGTGTAAGATCGGCCGTGGCCTCTGCTAGCTGGCTGGAAAATTATCATATAAATGATATTTTATCCCGGGGAAATTGGAAAAATGCTAACACTTTCCACAAGTTTTATAACAGAGAAATATTGAGTAACAGACAAACCTCAATGAATCCATTATCTGATTGTTTTCAACCTGTTTAATCATTTACTTAAACAAAATCAGTTAGAATACTTTTGCATTGAAACAGGTTGAATATATTTTTCCCTGTATATATATATAGTTACATAGGTTAAGTTAATTAATACAGTATATAAACTCAGATTTTATTTATAATTTTTTTTTACATTACATTTACTCACATTGGCGTTCTCTTACCAGCAGTCGATAACAAACACTTCTCAGCCCTAGGCTTGGAATAGGGAAATGGAGCTTAATTGGAAAATTTTACCTAAAAATAAAATTTAAATTAAGCTACTCACCCTATTCCAAGCCTAGTTTTTATTGCTGCCTGCTGATTATAATATTAAATATCAATTGTTATAATACATTTTAAGTTCCAGTTTAGATGTAAGCTAATTTGTTTTTAGATATAAGCTTCATTAATATTCTTAGGTTCTTTAGCAAACATTTAAATAGATTTAGTTGGGCGGCCCCACCACTATAGCAGCTACGGTCTTAGCCTACTGCCTAAGAAGGGCCACCAGTACATTCCATGCTGTGGCAAAAGCCTTAGCAGCTCAGGTTTCCACCTACTGCTCTCAAGTCGCCACCAGTACATCCCATACTGTGGCGGACTGCCGTCCGCCTCTCCTGGCGACGTTTCAGCAATAAAACTGATACCAATGAGGCCAACGCGCTGCAGCGCACGCCTGCTGGTAAAGTTGTGTGGTGGGATAATGGCGGGAAAATGGCGGCGAGTACCGGAAACGAACAAGGAGGCGTGTTCGCTCGTAAAAGACATGGTCCCCATCTCTCAGCCCTAGGCTTGGAATAGGGTGAGTAGCTTAATTTAAATTTTATTTTTAGGTAAAATTTTCCAAATAATCCCATACCTGTTCTGGTTTTTTCTTCATACGAACGAGCTCATCTCGGCGTGGAATTGTACCACCATCGCAACCCATTGTTAGTTTTCACGTCTTTTAAATTGCTATTTGGTGGAAATTTATAGAAAAACAGCAAGAAAAGAAAATATAGATTTGTTTGTAATGTCAACAATTAAAAACTCAATTCGATCGACGATTGGAAACTGTGATGGATGTGACGTCATCCATCTGTCAATCCGACGTATTGATTGACTTTGCAATTTGGATTTATTTCATATTTGGATACACGTATAATATTTGTGGCTGGTGGCTGGCGGATCCATATATGAAGCAGTGCGGCTGGCCAATGACCGCTATGCATGGAGGCGCATTTTATACGGTCGCGATCCTCAGCAGTGAGGGAACGACAGAGAAGAGAAGAGATAATATTTGTATTTCGAGTAACATCGAATTTTGATAATAAATAAAGTTACGAAAAACATAAAAATACCAATTAATAAGAGTAGTGGTAATAAATAACATTACTTTAAAGTAAAGTTAACAAAAATATCAATACTAATAATAATAACATATGATGTTATCTCTGTCATAAATAGTCATAATAAATAAGAATTATATGACAGAAATTTTGCTTCAAAATATACCCACACTTTTTTTTTTATCAAGAAACGATAAATTATATTACGTAAAATACCGGTATTATCAGAACAATAACGAAACTGTGATGGCATGGTTTAATAAATAACCATACTAAAATATTTTGGATATCGTCTTCAAAGTAACTGTGACATTGGCAAACTTAGCTTTTTAGAAACTCAGATTATGATAATGTAGGTAAGTTTTATACAATTGCTTACTTTGAAACTTGGATTATTCAGAAAGTTTTCAATATGAACCACAAAAAATATCGTTATCTCAAATATCGTAGTCGTGAGATGTTACCGGTATTTTACTTAAAAACGATCTAGCGTACTCAATCCGGTTACATTGGAAAATCGACGCGCCCGTTCCGTTACTTTTAGCGATGACAGGAACCTCATGATGTATCCGAACGGATTCCACAAACGTCAAATCAAACAAAATCAGAAAATTGCAATCACATGGTTTTGTTGTTTTATTTTTAGTTTTTTTTCTCTTACTACAGCTAATACTACAAATGAGAAGTGTTCATTAAAAAATGCCTGCCATCGACATGGATAGAGTTCCGGAAAATGGATCTGACTGTGATACGAACACGCAAAGTAGCGTGGATAATAACTCTGTCTCTGGTAAAGTTATTACCAAGAAGAAAACAAGGAAACGAGGAATAGTTTTCCTTTCTACTATCCCTCCTTACATGAACGTCGCCAAGATACGTGAAATATTCAGCGAGTTTGGTGATGTAGGCCGGATTTATTTACAACCAAGTGGCAGTATGTATTTTGAGGTTATAAAAGTTGGTTAGGGTGTACAAAAGGGTGCCAACGCTAACACAACGCCCCAGACAAATCTTCACTCCAAAATGAGGTTTTCTCCATAGTTCTGGCATGGCCCATCAGTATACGAAATGGATGGCGTTTCCACATAATATCCCTACCAGCTGAAAAAAAAAGACTTAAAAATTTGTACAATTTGGCTCTGGCACTCTCCGGCAGCTACCGTGGCATGCTCGCTTCACTTGCTTGGCTCGTGCATTGGTCTACAGCAACCTAACAAGATTGTCTTTTCACCTTATTGGTGAAATTATTTAAAGTTTTGTTCATAGTGCCACCTTTTCAATACACTCTAACTGCAATGCCATCCATATATAGTTGGCTTCGCAAATGTTATCATAATGTCATAGTATATTTTGTATTTGGTATCTTTTTAAATTTCAGAGCCAGGAGAAAGACGAAAACGTGTGCCCAATCAATTCACAGAAGGCTGGGTAGAGTTTCAAAAGAAAAAAATCGCTAAATTAGTTGCTGCGAAAATGAATAATACAAAAATCGGTACAAGAAAGAAGTCTCGATACTTTGACATGATTTGGAATATCAAATATATTCCTAGATTTAAATGGATACACTTAAGTGAACGACTAGCCTATGAGAAAGCTGCGTACAAGCAGAGATTGCGTGCTGAGATTTCACAGGCAAAGAAGGAAGCACATTATCTGCAGATGAATGTTGAGAAGAGTAAAAAGATTAAGAAGAATAAGCAAAGAACTAGCCAGGATTAATTAAGTTTTAATATACTTTTGATGTAATATTTTGTAACTTTTCTTACTCATCACATTTTCAGAGAACATTTCTGATTCAAGGTTTACAGTTCTTCAAGAATTCCAGGCCATAGTCTGGTTGATTTGTGATTTGACAAAAGTCACTCAACTGTTTGTTTAATAATTTTAATGTTGCTTTATGAAGAGGTATAAAAATGGTACAAGACTGCGAGAAGTGGCAGATGTAAAATTCCATTCCAAATGAATTACCCACAGAACATCACAGGAGGTTAGAAAGGTGCTACACAACTATGATCATACGATGTATGGGTATGTAGTACAAATGGAGGGAATATAGTGTCGACAACAGTCTTGTTACGAACGGCGCTTGATGTTTTTTTAATGTTCTATAGAAATGCCATACCAAAACCACATTAGGTGCGTCTCAGTAAAAAAATATGTACATGAAAGAAGCAATCCAATTTGTATTACCACATTAACTTTGCAGTACACTTCAGAACACAATCTATTGTTTATTTTGTCTCCAGGATGCAAATGCGTTTGTTATCATATGCCATTTGTATTATAAGAAGATTGGTGCTTGCCGAGCTGTGGGATGCAAGAAATTCTTATTAATAGTCTCCGATAGGAAATTAAGCAAATTGGAGTTAAATGAAAAAAGTTTTGCTTTAGTTTCAAATTTATTGATTTATATTGCTTCCATTATGATTTAATATTTTAAAGACTTCAACAGCTAATTGTAATAGTTGGTTGTATCATTGTACTGTAGTGGTATTAGTAATAGTTTTGATTAGGGATATTTTTTACCTTTATAAAATTATCCCTTTTCTGGTTTCAGATTAGAGGTGATCAGATCTAATAGCTATTTAAATTATTTCTGACTGAAGTTAACTCTCCCACTGATTATTTCCTCTACCCTCATCCGTTCCTTCATGCTGAGCGGGTCAGGAGTCAGTTTCTGCATGTACCGCCGTGGTGGTATCGTGTGGGACAGGATCCCCTGCGAGAACTCTCTGTGGACTCTCACGCCGTCCAGCGCGTTCGGCTGGAGGCGCTCGAAGGTGTGCAGTTCGCGCATGAACTGCTTGCGTTGCGCGACTTTGGCCCAGTGGTAGCGGTGACGGCAGACAACGCGGCTGAAAGTTATATTTAAAATCCTTGCAAATCCATTTACGCGTGATTTGAGGATCTGTATGGAGCATTTACCCAATAACCGGTATGCGTGGAGGCGCATTTTATACGGTCGAGATCCTCAGCAGTGAGGGAAAGACAGAGAAGAAGTATGGATGATCACCATCCTCTACCTATTTTTTTTATCTTTTCTATCATCATCTACCACAACAGCAATGCTAGCATCTACTTGTGATCCGGTCTGAATAGTAGGAAAGTTACGTTTTTGCAACTAAATTAAACTAATAAGCGATATTTTTTATATCTATTCAGAATTTCAATACGTGATGGTGGGCAATGTGTAAAAGTTTTCAGTGGCAATGCACTTGTGGCTCTTAGGCTGCAGGTATGGGCGGCAGTGACGGCGGGATGTCTTTCGTTTTGCGACTTCAGCCGTAAAAAAAAGGATCGAGTTGGTCTTAATCGAAACTCGATGGGAATCGAACCCAACACCTCTAGTAATTCAGGCAAAAACCCTAACCAGAGAAGCAAACTCTGACTGTGGCGTGTGCAAATTCAGATATCTTTATTCAAAGTAGGAACAAAACAAAGTATGTTATTTATATTGGAATTACTTTAGAATAGACATCGTCTAAAGGAAAATGAAAAACAGCTAGAAACCAGAGCTATTTCGAAAGTTGAAACTTACTATGCCAAGGTCAGTTTGGAGTATGTAGGATGAATAGTGACATCAGATCTCGCTAGCTCGGGAAAGCCAGGATATAGAGGCACCCGCCTCTTCTTCGGAGCTTCATCTGGAGACTTTTCAGTTGCCATTTCTTAAATTGTTTTGTAATGTGTAATTTAATTACCAACTCGGTAGAAGCTTGACGGATGAGACTGGTTGCTATGGCAATGTTATATAGACTACCTTAGCAGAGACAATATGTACTCTGTTACTATAGCAACACCTTAATCTGATTAATTGATTAGTAGTAATCAATTCAGTGATTACAAATTGGATTGTGATTAAATAAACTGGTCTCTGAGACCCTGATAGCTATTTTCTTTGTGGCTGTATGACTATTCAAAGGATACTTTGATATTTAGAAACGTTTTTCTTTACTATTAAAATAACTAATTGGAAAACCACATCACGAGTTATTGTTTTGTACAGTGGAGATAAGATTAATCACCCAAATGATAATACAAATCAAAATTAGATAAACATTTTATTTATATAGAAATAATAATTATTAAAACTACATTGCAAAGCCTAGTAGTGGCCATCCCTGAAGTCTGTTAATTTAATGATAACATGCCATGACAGCGGAATGGAATTCACTATATTTACATAATAAGCCTTAACACCATCGCCATTTTTAAGAGAAGAGAGACCTTTTATTTGTAATTTTGTGTCCACTATATCTTGTATTAATTATTCATTCTTACAAATGCAATAGACTTCTTATCATCAGCAGAGTATTAGTACACATACTTCCACACATCACACCAATATCTCATTACATATCATGCTATGCAGAAACTGGAGAAAGGAAGGGAAACTAAAAGGAATCAAAGATTTTATTTTTAATATGACTCAGCCCCCTTTCCATACTCGGCAGGATATGATGTCACTTGGAGTGTATATAACAATTTAAGGACCACAAATGGGAACTTGAGATGATTTTGTGCATATTATTTTTGGCTCTCGGCAAACCAAATATTTTCTCTTTATCTTCACCCATAATACAATGTTCTCACATAGATATTCCAAGCACTGCCTTTAGTATAACATACATTATTCTTTATTGCACCAATAAACAAAAAAAATGTTACATACAACCTGTAAGAATGCTGAACTTAGGATGGTAAACTAGTTTAGTGGATTTATATTCTTTGAAATGGCGATAGTGTGATTGACTAGTTCACTTCGACGGGAGCTCAGGAGGCAGAGACGGTGGAAAATCGGCTCTTGCACACACAGTCATTGAATTGATTCACTAGCATTGAACACAGTAGGGACTTGTCAGGGTTTGTACTGTAGCACTGTAGAACCTGAAAATAATAAATTATTCAAATAATTTATTAACACTTTTCTTTATAGGGAACCTACTAATAGAATTAGTGACAATAACAATATGTGGGGACATCTCACACATGGCCATCTGATCCCAAACTAGGCAGAGCCTGTACTATGGGTATTGGACAGCTGATATACTCATACATAAATAGATAAATTACATCTAGACATGAGGTAAAACAACTGTGTTTGCCCTGGGTGGGATTCGAACCTGTGACCCTGAGCTTCACAAAGTAGGTGATATAGTTGAATATATTTCACACATTATGATTACATACACTGTAGTAACTTCTTTGAACCTAACCAATGGGGAATGAAACAGGTCATCTCCTGAGACACCATATTAAGAATCCATATAGTCCAAATACTTTTGAGCTACAACTTGAGCAAAAGGTCCTTGGTGTGAATGGAATGATGCAACTTATTGTTTGGAACAAGCAGCCCTAGTGATACTGTGTATTGGGTGTATATACAAGTGTTTCAACCACCGTCATTATCCTCGCCACCAAAAGTTGATGAAAAATAATATATTTAATTAAATATTTCACCTGTGCAGAATCTGTGCATGGACCAGGAACTTATTTTATAATAAAAACAATGAACTTGTTGGACAATGACGGTGGTTGAAAAGCTCGAATATTCACCCTATTACTTGCTTTATGGTGAAAATTACTAAAATGTATGTAGAGTGAGACAAACCTTCAAGCTTATGTATGATATACAGAAATCCTTTTTTTGTCTTGGTACATGGGAATTAATTTCACGAAGCTACACATTATTATTATTAATGGGGACAATAGGGTAGCAGAAAATTTACTGGTATGCCTACATCTGAAAGGGAGTATTTATGTCTTTAAAAATGACAGGATTTCAACATTACCTTTGCCTTTTCATCTTGACAAGGTGGTAGTTTCCTAGTGGCTTCATCCTTCTGTGCCAATTTGAACAACTCATTCACCTCCTTCAGAGTCCGCTCGTATTCTAGTTGCATGCCGCTATCTATCTTTGCATGTGCTCGCTTCAAATTTTCTATGCGTCTGGACCAGTATGCTTCCTCGGCGGCGTGATCTTGCTGGCGCCTTGACGTTTCGTAGTATGGTGGGGGTGTGTAACTCGGGGGTGGTGGCTGTTCCGCCTGCTAAATAGAAAATAAGAAACTGAGCAAAGTGTATGTTGTACACATAATTCCGTCAATAATGGTTTTTGATACCCTGAATTTTCCCAGAACAGCGTCAAGGTGTATGAAAGGTACTATGCAAAGAGGCAACCTAAAAAGCACGTAGTTTCGATCCTCGCAAACTATATCTTTATTGGTGAAACTTTGTTTTTTCTTTCATAGTGCCCCATTATACACTGCAACCGACTTTTCCTCAATATTACAGGTTGTTTACGGCGTCATTGTCTTGATTTACAATAAATTTCTAATAAGTGTTAATTTGAAAAAAATTAGGAACTAACCTATAATAACTACGGGTGTATTTACGGAATTTACCCATCCTGCTAATATATGAACAAACATTATTAGTTGGGATGCTTGTGAAAGATATTTATATGAATTTAACTGCAGACACAGTATTTTTGTTTAAACACTTGACATTGAAATAAAATTATGTAATGTTATAAATACCCTTACTTTAGCGCTCAGCTGAGCTTGTATTCGATCTAGAGCTTCTTGGGACACCTGGATTGCATTTTCATTATCAACACTTATTTTCCTGGTGCTTTGCGAACCTCCCATGTTTAGAAAAATTAAATAATTTCAAACAAATTCGGCAATTCAAGTCAAAAAGACATTATTTTGACAGTCAGTCAACTACTATCATCCATAGACATTTTTGTTTGTTTGTGGTGTTTATGCTAATGGTGGTAGCATTGTGAAATCATAAATAATAGACGTACTGTGTGCCACAGACAATACGTTATATATAGTAAGTCTACTCGATATTAGATGGCGCTAGAGGTAGCAATATTCAATGGAAGGTTTTATAACTGACATTTCTTGCCATCACCACTCGCGGCGTCTTTAAAACTTCACTCATAGTAGTAAAAAATACAGATAATTATTTTCACGCAGTCTGAATTTATTATTATTCATACACATAATCTAGAGTTACTGCCGTACTTATATAAAGTTGATAAAGTTCATCTGATCAGGATCTGGGAGACTACTCCTTAAGCATTTATGCAAAATATCCGTAAAAAATTATTTAAATAAATAAATATCTCTAACACTAAGGTGCCATATTCGGGTAACCGTAGTTTTTCAGAATAAATAAAATGAGCCATTAACCCAATTGCATACGGAACAGGCCCGCTGATATTTAATCTGGTTATCTTTCTTTCCTCAAGTTTTCGGTAACATAAAATAACGTTCGTAACAGAAGCAAACGCTCAGATACTTCCTATTTCCCTCAGATATTAAGATATCAACGTTCTACATCAAAACCAGCCAAGTAGTTGTTAGCTTACACACGGCAGACGTCGCGTTCATAGGGACCTCCCTTGTGCTGGAACAAGATACTTACCTAAGTATCTTGTTCCAGCACAAATAGCATTCGAAAACAAAGGCATTTGCGTCTGGGAATCAAATTAAACTATAAATAGTGTTGGGCAAATCGCGTGAAGTGTTAATTTCCACAAATAACCATTTCCCAAAAAACTACATATGATTTTTAAACTCTTTTCACGATAAACTAAGCAAAAAAGTGCGCCATGGATATAAATTTCCTGCGATATGCCCTGTTCCGAAATTGACTGCAAAGGTAACTTTTTTAATTTAAATTTTTTATATCAGACTTCGTACATATTGATGTTAGTAAAATCTTATAAACTATGTCAGTTGATTCTAAAATTCTATTATTCTTCACACTATTTATTTATGTGTATCAGAATCGACTGTTGCAAAATGGGGCAGTCGACTTGGCTCGCAATATCACATATGTGAATTCTAAGGTAACATAACGAAATAGCATTAGTTTTCGTTTGTCATAATATCATTACATCAGCACTTAAACGTCCACTGCTGGACATCCCGTCTTCCCCAATGAACGCCACCACACCCGGTCCTCGGCCTCCGCATCCAGCCGGTCAATAAGTTCCGACCGTCATTCGAGGTGGTGACATCCTTTAAGATTAAACTAAAAGAGCACTAAGTATCTCAGTATAAAATAGTATATATATGTAAAATAGACTAGGTGTTTTATTATTATGTAGTTTATTATACACTTTTTTGCCCCCTCGCTTTTTTGGAAATAAGCTCGCCTTTGTACACAAATGTTTTTACTGTATTTATTTCTATATGCAATAAAGAATATGTATAATATCACTTGCAATTCAATGTACCTACTCGTATATCGTTGTAATTTTTTGGCGCACCCTGGGTGAGGCGCGTAGTCTGTCTCGCCGGGGCGGCGCGGGCGGAGCGGGTGGTGCGGGCGGGGTTCGGGTACAAAAAGTGACCACAATGGACGGTTCACGACAACCGGTTCAGCCGGTCGCTCGCTGCAGCCTCCTATCATCCGCGCGAGCCGCACTTTCTTTCTCTCTGATCTCAACGCGATCCAGGTCGCCGCCAGTAAAATCCTACTAATATTATAAATGCGAAAGTTTGGATATTTGGATGTTTGTTACTCAATCACACTTAAACCACTGGACGGATCGGGATGAAACTTGGCACACATTTAGGTTAGGTCCTGGAATAGGACGTAGGATAGTTTTTATCCCGAAAAAACATCTCATGCCTATGGGAAATATATAATAATTTGTGATTTTAAGTTGTCCACGCGGACGAAGACGCAGACAACAGTTAGTAGTTATTTTGTGCTTTATACGTATGCGTATTGTTGAACGTATCGCAACTACAATACACCTAAACGTTAATCAGCCTTAATACAAAACAGCTCTGTAAGCGGCTAGCTTCTTTGTAAAAAATATATATATATATATATATTGCGAAGTGTCTATTTCATAGTGTCCTATAGTCACTTTACTTGAGCAAAACTTATTGTAATGTTCACTAAAAAAAAATTTTATGAAGCATTATTGGCCTGACCGCCTAGTTGACCAAGTGGATTGGTCATTGGACTCGTGCGTTTTAGTTGTATTTCCCATATCACAGGAGAAAATCCTAGAATGAAATTATACAAGTGTATGTATATTATATAATATTTATTTATTTTGTCATGAGCCAAAATATGACCACTGCTGAACATAAGCCTCTCCAGTAGAATGCCATATTTGCTGGGCTGTCCATTGGGGGATTTGCCATAAGCACGCTCTGCAGCAGGTGATCGTAGTAATGATCTTATATACACAGGAGAACGCTGGTGTCCGTCCTTGGTGTACTACTTAATCGCCCTGACGACACCCATGAGAAGATCGAGGCCACCCCCAATAGCATAGAACACTTAATAATAACCCAATAGTGTGTTCCCGGCTGAGAATAGGGCGTGGCCCTATTCTCAGCCGGGAACCACAAGACTATCAGTGAAGCGCAATGTATTTATTGTATAAATAAGATAGTGTGTTGGTTGAAAGCCATTTGTCAAGGAAATTTTTGATTAAGTTCACTGATGTGGCGGAAACTACCATGTTCCAGTTTTGGACAACTTTATCGCTCGAAAGTGGAGCACGGTATTGGAGTTAAAGTTAGAGCGGCTTTTCCTCAGATGGTGTCCTCGTAACAGCTGCACTGCCTTTAATTGTGAATATTTAATTCAATTGGTGAGTAAGGATTTCGAAAGCTTATTTCTATGAAATCACCTCTCCGACGTCTCTCTTTGAGGATGATGAGCCGTAATATTATAAGTCTCTCTTCATATTGTTTCGTTTTAAGCCCTATGGAATCTTCGTAGCTTTCCTTTGTACATTTTCAAGAAGGTATACCTATATCCTTGACAAAATATGGGCTCCAAAATTGAAAGTCGTACTCGAGAAGTGGTCGTCGTCGTAAGTATTGAAAGTATCTGCTTATGAGATTTACCATTCCACTGATAGTACTCCCATTTTAGATTTTAAATCATAACCATTCCCAAGTACTTATGCCAGTTTGCTGTGCCATCTGTGTCGTAGCAAACCCCAGGGTTGTTACTCCCCAGGTGTAGGACAGTACACTACATTTAGTTCAAAGATCCATTATTTTGTCCATATTTGTAGAACGTAAAAAAATTGTATTGTATTATTATTTATCCCCCAAATTATTTACTATTAGTTTTATTTGATAGATTTCATGTGGTGTTCGGCACTGGGTAGTATGTAGTACTTAGCACTAGTCTTCATGTGAATGTCTCAACAAGCAGGAGAGATTCAGGTGATGCCAGCCCAGGGATAGTCTGCATCCTTATTTTAAGCGATCATGACCTATTTTCGCAGTGTGTGTGTGTGTGTGTGTGTGTGTGTGTGTGTGTGTGTGTGTGTGTGTGTGTGTGTGTGTGATAAGGGCAAGAATTACTCATTGTTTTGCAAACGGCCTGGTCCAACATTGGTCCAATTAACCGATTATTCATGCGGAGAACAAGAAAATAAATGACTAAATGCGAGCTGTGTGCCGGATCGCGCACAACCCGATTTTCCGTTCCGACCCATCGGCTCTTAACTCTCAGGAACTTGACTTTGTATTGTCGATGTGCTGTATAATTAATAAGATAAATTATAAGCTATACCTATTTATAAACACTAATAATAATATTCCTTACCAATATGTATTCCTAACTGCGTAAATATTCTTTGGTATTTTAAATATCCGTTATATAAAGATATAAAATATGTGCAAAAACTGATTGATTGTACCTCTCTCTATACTTGAAAATTGTGACCATGTTATTAGGCGGATTGAATTATAGCCCGGGGGTCCGAGATTTAATAAAAGAAAGAAAGACAACGAAGACTTTGAAGAGTACCTATATAGAATACGAGTAAGGACAAAAGAAACAAAACTTTATGAAGTAGACGAAGCAAGGTGAAGCCTTTGTACAAACGTACTTAAACAAGACTTAAAAATAACAAAAGCTTTTGTTTGTGCAATATAGAAATGAATTACTCAAATCGACTCGTTTAACGCATTCTAAGGTAAACTTGCCCGACATCCCTACGATAATATTGACAATTACGATATCTAACAAGTACCTAATGCGTTAGATGAGTGCGTAAAATAAAAATAAATGTTTGCCAAAAATAATATCCTTTATATTGTTTCTCATGTAAGTGACATTGTCTTAACGAGCATAAAAGTCTAAGGTTGACTGGAAGAGATCCCTAAGTGGGATAAGTCCGCCTTTGTACACAGTTTAATTCCTATTTTATTATTGTTGTTGTTGTTATTTTTGGTACAATAAAGCGTTTACATACATTACATACATACATACAAAAAAAAATTTACCTAATATAACAGAGTTACGTTAAAACATCTGCAAACTTTTTGGGGGTGACACCAACGATCTCTATGTACTACTAGATGGAGCGTTCCAAACAATCGCTCTGTTCTACGCAAGTAGCCACAACTCTTTCACATTCACTTTGAAACTTGTGCGGATACTACTCAGAACATTTAATTATTTTCTAAATATTGACATTATTTAACCGTAGCGTCAATATTTAGTAATAATTAAATGTTCTGCGTAGTAACTGCACAAGTTTCATTGTGAATGTGAAAGAGTTGTGGCAACTTGCGTGGGACAGAGCGATTGTTTGGAACGCTCCATCTAGTAGTACATAGAGATCGTTGGGTCACACGAACCACTTCACGTCACTGGGTATTAAAAAATATATGCAAATAAATTACCATAATTTCGCATGCAATAACTGCACATGAAGCAATAATTGAATTTACAGTTACAAATTAACATCTCTGTAAAAGTAATGTGAATATTAAAATTTGATGGTCGAGAAATATTCTTAAATATAAAGTATTTCGGAAATTACTTGCATCTTCGCATACCTATCTGCAAATTAAAACTACATTGTAATTCATAATCGTATATTAATATACAATATAGTATGTATATAATATAGTATGAATTATATACACGTCCATGTGAGGGTTGTCTAGTTACCTGAATAAACGATTGGTTCATCCTAGTTTAGGCAAAAGTCTCACATAAACTGTATATTACTAAATAGTATTATCTCTTTATTTTATTACCTTTGTGATAAGAAATGTGTTTGTTTGTTGTCCAATAAAGTAGTGTTTGGTTTAACGTCTATTCTTTACTTTATAGTTCCTATTACCGCACCAGCCAAATTAAATAAGTCAGAATTATTTCAGAAAATATATTTTTCATTACTTCTACTTTCTATACAGCCACTCAATTACAGCGCGATGTAAAACTGAAATAACATAAAGTTAAGTATTAATGAAATGAAATGAAATTATTTATTTCAGAAAGATATTTCCATATATAATTAGTAGGTCTTAAACTAGGTTAGTAGGGAGTCATATTTTTTTTTTTATTAATTAAAGAATATATTTTTTAAATGACTTTATTATAATTTACTTTCAACCATTTCCTTAAAATAACATAGATTTGGCCAAAATATTTACCATTTTTTCTATGATGGAAATGAAAAAAAAAATGGCTGAAGAGCTGGCCGGCCACAGAAAAAAAATAGGCGGGAAAGCGGGATCTTCATTTGTTTTTTCAAGTTGTAAAGTTTTGTTAATATACTTCCGTATAGCAGAGATTTGTATCAACACAATAAGTTCATCTGATTCAGATATAACTTGTTGATTTATGTAAAATAAAATTCACTCATTTTTTCTTCAGCTAATTCGTGTTTACATTTTTACTTTTTTTGTATTCGTAATGATAAGCACAGTGTTTACCTCGGGTTAAAGACTTATTTAGTCCCTCGAACTATTTAGCCAAATCCGGTCTCGGGACTAAATAAGTTACTTTCACCCCTAGGGTAACAATTTTGTTACCCTAGGGGTGATTGATTGATACTCATTGGTTATTAAATTAGATCACGGAGGGCATCTTTTATCCAATTTAATAACCAATTACCTAGTGTCAATTATGAAGGTAAAAACTTTGAGGCCATTTATGAGCTATGACCTGTAGTTCCGCAGTGATCAATTTCCTTCTAAAGAACAATGTTTTTTTTTTAAATCCTCTATCATTTCTTGTACAAATAAAATTGTTCTATTCAGACAAAGCCACGGAATCGAACTAGTGTCCAATAATGCCGTGGCAACAGAAGGGGACCCGTCGAGTAATGCGACACGCCGGCTTGAGTTTAATTGCAATTTATGCGCGTAAGGGCTCACAGAGATGCAATTTCCTTCGATACACGTGCAGATTACGGGATTTTTATATCGTTAATCCTACTGCGAGGTGTATCTAAATTGCCCATGAATATGAACAACATTTATTCTACGACTTTTAGGAGTTTCTAAATACACTCATGGACATTTATTCTACGACTTTTATGAATCTCAAAATACACTCATAGACCATTTTAGCGGTAACTTTTTTTCTCGTATATTTGGGGTAATTTTGAGTCGTTTGGGTGAGATCTGGTGATAGCTGTCCGTAGTATGGATGGAGGAGGTCAGCGAGCGCCAAACATACCTCTTACATACTTAAAACTAACGGGAGAATAATGTATAGTTTTGATATGTCGACTATTTCATGGTTCTGAAAATCGGCGTCTATCCTATATAAAATAGATAAACTCCACATTGCATACAGATAAAAAATTTATGGAAAGTGTACAAAGGCGGCCTTATCGCTTAAAGCGATCTCTTCCAGTAACATATTTAGTAAGGTGCGTGCACTGTACCCACACAAATGACGATATCTCTAACAAAAATTAAATGTATTCCATAATTCTGTACTGAATTTGGTGTTATGTCTTTCATTAACCACAAGCATCATCAGCCGAAATACGTCCACTGCTGAACACAAGCCTCCCCAACAGAATGACACTCTTAGTCCGTAAGGGGCTTTGCCATACACACTACGCTTGGCAGGCAGATTGGTGATCGCAGTAATGATTATTGTACACAGGTTAACGCTGCTGCCTGTCCCCGGTAGTCGCATAGACGATACTCACGGAAATATTGGGGGTGGCCCTGTTCTAAGCCGGGAACCACACGGTTATTATTTAACACAATACAGCCAATAAATCTTGCACCTACTAATATGCGCTACGTCTTTGTATCCCATACTTTTTTTTTATAAAAGATTCATCATCAGGTTATTTTTGTCTCCACTGCAGGAGCACAACCCTCTCTCATCTGCCGGAGACAGACGGAGGATTTGACCTACACTCCCCGCGCTGGCCAGACGGGTTGGGGAGGCCTGATTGATGTTTTGTAGTTGTAATTGCCGGTAGAGTAGAATAGGACCACTCCAACTCTTTCCGTGGATGTCGTACAAGGCGACTAAGGGAACATATTATAAAATAAATGATACAACTAATACTAATTTCATTTCCATCCCTTTGTCCACGGGTCGATCACCCTATTTGATTCTATAAAGTCAAGAATTTACGCTTATAATATTTGTATTATTACAAGTCGAACACGTCACATAACAATCGATTTTCTACCTGCTTGCGTTGGTCTTGTCATTGGGTCTTATTATCATGGACCCTTGATTTATAAAAAAAACAGATTTTAAATCATCCTTTACATCTTAAGTCTCAGCAAAATCGAATTTTAAAACTAGGTTATTTAAGGTTGAAGCTTGAATGGCAAATTAGTGAATAGACGGCTTTATTTGTCCAAAATAACGAGTCATTGCCATCATCCAAGGGTTCGCTCTAAGCACAGGTGCTTGTTAAAAAAGGAAAAGCAAAAAACCTCCAAATCCTGGCAATTAATGGATTATGTATAAAAATAAGATGAGCGCATTCGTAAATGGAACCATAAAGATTGTAACGTTCTTCGCGCCAGAGGTTGTCCAACTTTTAACATTGATGATTTCTATGTTAAATATTTTAATGCCCTTAAGAAGGTGGTTGATCCCTGTGATCCTTAGTTGTTTTATTGTCTCAGACATTGGCAAAAAATAATTTTTGGAGTTATATTCTTCAATCGGCTGTTGTTACATGTTTTATAATGTGAAATCTTGTATTTGGCCTCCAGTAGTATTAAGAAAAAATATCTTATCAATATATTTGTACAAACTGTGCCCGCGGCTCCGCTCGCGTAAACTATAGAATTATTGTCTTTTTAAAAATGAAATTGAAATTTATTTAGTGTTAATCTCCTTCCCCCTTTCCGTCACTCCCGCTTCTGTTCCTCTAAGCAGTTTAATTGAGTAAGCCGATTGCGATGATAAACACTAAATGTTCTTCCAAATTAAGCCCTATGTTTTTTTCTGAAAACTGCATCGGAATTGGTTTAGTAGTTTTTATGTGATGCGTGCACAAACAGATAAACAGACAAAAAAATCCAAAAATGATCTTAATATTATTCTAATACTTATTTTTTGCAATTATTTTCAATGTCATGCGAAGATTAGATTTTTATTTATGAGATGCTATCATGTCAGCCCCTAGACGTCCACTGCTGAACATAGGCCTTCCCTAATGAACGCCACCACATACGGTCCTCCGCCCTCTGCATCCAGCCGCTACGGCCACATTCTTCAAGTCGTCGGTCGACCTGGTGAGATGCTATATGCTTTTATTATAGATAAAATAATAGTAGATTAGTAGCCAAGGGCTGTAAGGCATCAATTGCAGCCCGAGATATATAGTTCGAGGGTGCAATTGATGCTTACGTATCAATAAGTTTTTCATTACGTGGATAAAAGACGAACAATTCCTTTACAAGCAAAGATAAATCAGAAGCATTTATGTAAAGACCAGCAAGCGTTCGTGTTTTAAATCTACTTGCAGGTAAATCTATTGAGAGTTTGACAAGCTCTGTCCGTCCGGTCGTATATCTGGCATCGGACACATCCGTCTTGGCGTGGCGGAGAAGCAAGACTCGATTTATAGCCAGAGCCGGGGGTTTTGACCGGCTGTGTTCATTTATCAACGCTCTAGCCATCTCTAACCGTCGCTTCTGTGTTTTCCTAATAGCTTTTGTTTTTATTTAGAATCTATTAAATTAAAATGGTTTGCGTGGTACCCGGCTTAGAATAGGGCCACCCCTATCTTCTCGTGGGTGTCGTTAAGGCGACTAAGGGATTGCACAAGGGACGGGCAGCAGCGTTCTCCTGTGAGTGTATGTTAAGATCATTACTGCGGTCACCAATCCGCTTGCCAGGCGTGGTGATGGCAAATCCTCCAATGGACAACTTACTAAAAGTGGTATTCTATTGGGGAGGCCTATGTCCAGCAGTGAACGTATTTAGGCTTATGATGAAAATAAATAAGAAATCATCATCAGGTTGTTTTTGTCTCGACTGCAGTAGCACAACCCTCTCTCATCTGCCGGAGACAGACGGAGGATATGGCCTACACTCCCCGCGCTGGCCAGACGGGTTGGGGAGGCCTGATTGATGTTTTATAATGTATTCCCTTAGTCGCCTTGTACGACATCCACGGGAAGAGTTGGAGTGGTCCTATTCTACTCTACCGGAAACCACACGGCAAATAAGAAATATTGAAGTCTTTTATTTTTTGCATAATCCTAAGAGACAAGGAAGAAAGTTTAGAGTTTACACATCATTCACGTCAGCCGAAATACGTTCACTGCTGAACGTAAGACTCCTCAATAGAATGCCATTTTTGATGTGCTGTCTATTGGGGGATATGCCAAAATAACCACGCTTGGCAGGCGGGATGGTGACCGCAGTAATGATTTTAATATACACAGGATATATACACTGCTGTCCATCCTTGGTGTAATCCCTTAGTCGCCTTGACGATACCCTCGTGGAGATTGGGGGGTGGCCCTATTCTAAGTTGGGAACCACAAAGCTTTCTACAGACTAAAGGGGTTATTTAGTTTTCATAACATTCTCATAGCATGTTTTACGCCAAAGAAATATAAAATGTGCGTCAATAAGAACTTCCTAAAACCTAGTATATATTATCTTTGCTAAAACTAAACGAAATTAACACAAACTCTCGAGCTATAGAAACTTCCTCAATGTCCGGGAATTCCCTTCAAGGGTTGCTACAGTACAAACTAATAGGGTAGCGGCTAATATAACAATTCGTAACTTAAAACGGGGTCTCCCGCGGTGTCTTAATTATGTGAAGCTTAAAGTGCGGTTTCCCTGTGCGGTTCACAATCTGCGGTTGCTATTTTAAAGCGACTTAATTCAGTTTGCTTTTAAAACCAGTAATTCTTAGATTTATTCGCTTTTTATTTTTAAACATCAATGGTTTATAATCGTGTTTAATTCCACTGTGAAGATCGCATATCCAATCAAAAAGTAGTTTTTATTGGTGATAATTTTTATTGATTGGAGTCGAAGACAACTGATTTGCAAAAAAAGTAAGCTGTATCATACATACTGATAAAGTTTCATAATTTGTTGTTTATGCTAATCGTATGAAAACATCAAATATACTAAGTAAGAGAATACTAAATATTACTACGTCCTAAGTTAAATATCTTTTTAATTTATTTTATAGTTTAATATCTTTGTTAATATTTTTTTATTTAGTCCACAGAATAAATTACTTGACATTAATTTCCCTTAAAGTAACTAAATTTCGTAATGCAAAAGAACAAATGCATTGTTTATTAGTTTGGTCAAAGATAATATATGTTTAGTACAGAGAGGAACTCGAGACTAACTTCGTTATTGCTTCGATGTGATTGCGTTATAATATTTATTTTGTTTTCCTCTTATAGCCAATTGATGTAGGCTTTCAAGGGAGACGCTTATAGACTTCTGATCTACAGATGAGGGTTTCGTTTGTCAGTAAACTAAAGTTCACCAGTTTCTTCGTCCACTAAGTACCGGAATACATTCCTGTTGTCTATGCAAGCTTTAATAGTGAAAGAATACAATTAACCGCCTCGTTGACCTAGTGGCTAGGCTTGTTAGACTCGAGCGCCAGAGGTCGTGAATTCGATTCCCACTGGGGACAGACAAATTTGTACAAGTTGGTCCCGTTCTGGATGTTATATTTGTGAATTGTCCTATGCTTGTTTAATTTTTATTGCACAGAAGAAAATCCTAGTTTGGTATTAAGACTAGTGTATCTAGGTGGTCTGCCTAGACCTCTTGCCGTCCACTTTTCCCATTATCACAGGAGCCATGAGCACAGGAGAAAATTCTGGGTACTGTGACTATGCAACTAAATTTGGGGCGCTCAGAGCACGCTCACCAATGACTCGTCACAAGTACAAACATTCGTGAGTGCTGTACCAACACGCTGGTACTGTGGATCCAATATGTGTACAGGGTGTCATGAATTTCATTTAAGAACCGAAGAATGTAGAGCAGTCCACAATGTAGGATTTTTTTTAAAAGTATTATTAACACAATATTTTTCAGTGGACTGCAAAAGGTGGTCTTACAAGAGATATTTGCCAAACAACCATTCAAACAATAAGAAGTGGATTTTGGTTCAAAATCAGATGATATATCTTTGTATTACAAATATATTTTTTGTTCATTTAATAAATCTCTTGTTCATATTTTACGTACAATATTTTTCGGAAATTCTCTACAGGTCCAGTTGCTGCTTCATACATACAAGGCTGATGACGATAATGATAAATAACTCGTAAGGGTATAATAATAAAATAATAATAAATCAACATTTGTGCTTATATGCTAGTTTGTCGATTGCAAGAGACTGGGCCTGCACTAGATCGCGATCGACCTGTTATTGAAATTACCAGGTCTTTGAACTAAATATAACAAAAATTAAGAAACATATTCAGTAGTAATGTACTAATTAATGTTACACTTACTAGAATAATATACATAAATATAGAGTTATGTTACATAATATGTGTACTCGTTTATAATGACAACCATCCTTTATGAAAACCCTTGAATACTTTCCAACCAGTAAGACGCGTGCGCGGGCGCTGCTGAGCGCTCGTTGATGTCTTTTGTATGCAATGACGTGAGACATGCCGTTTGAAATGAATTTAAATGGATAATCAAATGCGTAGAGGTGATTATATCTGAAATTAAACGAATTTTAACTCGCTAAGAGATCTTGGGTGTGATCCCCGGTCCGAGTCGTACCTGGTTCAAAGGTTATCCCTGGCCATTCAACGTGGCAACGCTGCCAGCGTCATGGGCACCTTTGAGCCAGGTACGATTCACGGGGGCATCTTCGATTAGTTAAGTTTTGTATTTAATTAAGTCTTTAAATTAATATTGTTATTTTTATATGTTGTTAACCAAGTGTACTCATATGCAATAAATGATTAATTTATTGCTAAAAACGAATTTTTAAATCAACATTTGTATATACTTATCTACTTGTCTAATCCTAAACTAGGATTTTCTCGTGTGCTATAGGAATTGAACAAGGATTGGACAATTTACAAATATAAAATCCAGACGGGGACCAGCTTATACAAATTATACAAAGTTGTCTGGGAATCGAAAAGTATAATCGAAAAGATTTGGTCGGCTAGTATGTTTCTAAATTTCAACTCTTTCAGCCTGTCCAATAGTTTGCCATAATACCACACACACATTCATAGACAGACAAAACGGATTTTCTATATCTTGATGGTACTCTAAAATCCTTAGTGCATACCGGCTATCGACCAACTCACAATTCAAAAGGTCTAAAAATTAGAAATTATGCACAGAACGTAATTTTCGATAATTCTCTCCCAAGTCGCAGTGTACCTATATAAAATAGAAAAGAAAAAGCAAAATAATATTCAAAACCTGCACTATAAGAATATATTGTGCACTAAACGCTACCTACTCGCCATCCGGCCATCGACCCCTAAATCAGCGCGACGCGCAATTTGCCCTTTCGTCCCATTTCGTAACCAGATTTCGTATCTGGCTACGAAATGGGAATTTAACTCCCATTCTGTAACCGGTTACGAAATGGGAATTGCGTCGTCCCCTAGCGGCATCGGCATAGTTGCATTTGATCTCAAAACTCTTCAAATTATATGTCAATGACCTCGACAAGATGCTACATGCAATATACGGAGGGGTCATTGGGTTCACAAAAGCAATTAAATAATGTAAAAAAGACTTTGTTGTATGGCGGTACATCGTCTCTGCCTACCCCTCTGGCATCAAGTCGTGAGCATTATGTATGTATGTAATTTAATGTTTATAATTTATCTCATTGAAGTGACTCGTAAACATTGTTCTTAAATAAAAGTCCGAATCCCTACAGGTAATATTTTTTTTAGTTTAGATGTATTTATGTATGTAGATATAACTTACCACTTTACCACTTCCCGTGGGTATCGTCAAAGCGACTAAGGGATTGCACCAGGGATGGACAGCAGCGTTCCCCCGTGTATATTAAGATCATTACTGCGATCACCAAATCCCCCGACCAAGCGTGGTGATTATGGTAAGTCCCCTAATGGTCAGTCCACCAAAAGAAGCATTCTATTGGTGAGGCTTATGTTCAGCAGTGGACGTATTTCAGCTGATGATGATGTAGACATAAAAATATTCATAATAAGAAGAGTACAGGAAAAGAATCGGCCATGTCACAAACCCGACCTATCTTGCGAGCGTACAATACCTGTGTGAATCGATTAAAGGCATATGAAGTTGTTTTGTAATAATGTAATTTAAACGCTATGCGATTTATTACATGACATGTTTTCCCTGTACTGTTCAAATAGGCAGATAATCTAACCCAAGCCTATAAGATTTTACCTCAACACAAAGTTACAAATCATTCACTGGTAGGTATAAGTGCTTCGACTTGACAAACAATACTTCGTTCGCTCCGTACTCTGACAGTTGGCGAATCGAGCACATCTCGAGTGGCTCTCAAGCCGCCTACGCAAACACAAGCAGCACTGACTCATCTGTGGAAATCTCGCAGATCTAACTGGCGAAGATAATGCGATATGCCATTCGACGTGACATTGCGAAATTATGTGTCATGCAATAACACTAGCGATAGCTCAGTACTTAAGCCTAGTTCGGAGTATGTTAGTATTTAGTACCTAAAATACTTCATCATTAGGTTATTTTTGTCTCCACTGCAGGAGCACAACCCTCTCTCATCTGCCGGAGACAGACGGAGGATACATAAAATACTTGATACTGCCAAATAATCGTTGGTACTACGGTTGCGTGTGACACCAACTATTTTTCTTAGTAGGTACATTACATGTAAAGTAATTTGGTTACGAGTTACAGATCCTCAAACATCTTCGCAGTGTGGCTGTCTTTCGATATTCTACAGGATTTTGGGGAGTGTGCCCAGGAATTGCACGATTTAATACCCCATCCCCCTTCCATCACCGGACTACCAGGCGTGGGGAGGGACTTCATTTTTATGTAGTAGACATAAAATGCTCTCGCACGAAGCGTTTTGCTTCCTCGTTTATAATGCGAACTGCTAAGGAATATAACTCCCTGCCAGCTTGGGTATTTCCGGAAGTGAATAGGCATCTTCTGGGTAAGCACCCATCATCACTTACCATCAGGTGAGATTGAGATCAAGCGCAAATCCATCAACAACAAAAAAAACAATATCTTTCCAGTTTTAATTGTTAACCTAAAACATATGGTCATCTATTTTATACTCGTGTGTTATGCAAGTATATGAGAATTAATTTAGATAAATTTTATTTACAAATCAAACTATTAAACATACCAGAAATCGTAGAAAATCTTAATTAACACTAATAATATATAAAAAAATCTAATAATTGTCGGGGAAATTTTTTTTGATAAATATATTTATACGTTGTCTATATTGCAGTACGTAGAATTACGCGTCGATATAAATAAATTTTATACAACGATTAGGAAATTTATGACAATATACCTATAGTGCACCAGGAGACGAAGCTGAAATTTTAGTTACACAGTCCAAAGTTTGCTTAGACAGAAAGGTGGCTAGCGTATTTATGGGCATTGAGTTGGGTTCACAGTTACTGTAAGGTTTTTATCCCATCTTGGTGGAGTCGGCCAATTACAGCACGTTTTTTAAGAAATAGTTTACTTAAAGGTAGTTTTTTGTAAAACCCATCGTGCGTAAAATTGCTTTTAAAATAATTGCTTCGTAAAATTAAAATTCAGAAATACTGTCGCATGAAGACATACTATGTAATATTAATCACTGACTACTGATGTTGTGTTTATTTGGTATCGTTTATTTTTATATATATTTTTAAATGTATTGCACATAGTTGCATAACAGGCGAACGTAATTTGATATAGTTGAGAGATTCGTTTTTCTTGTAATTTTATTTTATTTTATTCAAGGAGACCATCATCATCATATCAGCCCACTATTGGACATAAGCCTTACCCCATGAACGTCACCACTTTGTACCGTATAGCCAGGAATAGTAGGCTGCCGGGAACTTTGTCTCGGGAGCTTTGTCCATATTAGCCATGCTGGGCAGACGTGTGGACCGAGACCGAGAAATCTAGTTGAAAAATTATATTAAAATACATTATTTTTATAATTAGACATTTCTACGTCGGCTCTCGGTCTATCATGTTTTATGGCAGCCAAGAGCAAGTTTACGAGTGATAAGTCTTATAGGGGAATAATGGTTTTAATGTCCACCGATAAATATAATATAGCCAATGACTTTATGCTGTATTTTTTAGTGCTACGATCGTCCTCGTACTGAAATCTCTAAATAATTATTTCTACTCTTAAGTTGATTTATTAACACATTCGTGGAGACATACATATAGCCCACGTGACGCGAGTTCGTTATGCGGTACTAGACGACGAATCAATACGAAATACGTCGTCCATAGACGTACTGTCTGTATGTACATGAACGCTTTGTTGTTCTAAAATTAACAAAAATAGAAATAAAATTGTGTACAAAGGCGGACTTATCCACTAAGTTACTCTTTCAGTCAACCTTAGAGTAACTGAAAGAACTAGTAGTAGTAATCATTACTATAATTACACATTAAAACCCTCAATACTTATTTGTATTCTAATAAAATATAAGAGATAAACATGGCACATTGGTCTTTGCCAAAAAAGTTTCACATACGCCTTAGAATATCTTCTCCTAACCTTTGCAGTTAGCAGGCTTTCCAAGCTATGTTTTCTGTTACCGAAAAGTCTTTTACATGCGATAATAATCTGTATTTAAAGTTACAAAAAACCCATTGCCACGGGCTCGAAACGCAGACTTAAGTTGGAATTGAATCTACCTAATTTTACTTAGTTTGTTATTTCAAGTGACAAAGTATTTATGGTACTCAGAACGACGCCCGTTACATTATAAACTGAACAATCAAATGGAACCAGTTCTATCAGATACAGTCCAAGCCTACAGCCCGACAGACAAATTGATAAAATCAACGGAACAGAGTACTTATTTACTATCTGTATTGCTAATCTTATAAAAGTCATGAAAGTTAAGACTTCAAAAAATCAAATATGTAAGCATAAAAAAGATACAGCAATCATCATTAAAATCTGATATTTCTACCGACATATCACATAACACTTATTTTCTTCAAATTAATCCTTTCCGTGGTTTCGCTTCGAAAAAAAGAACATCGATCGGCGCGAACGACGAAAATACCACGATAACTTTTGCTTCAACGGACTGTGACACATATCTAATTTAGACTTTATTTTAAAAGGCGCAAGGTTATATTGTATTTAGATTGGAGGTAAAAGAGTTGGTGATTAAGGCAACATGTAGAGACGAACGGGGAAGGGGGAGGGCGGCAGGAATGCGGTCTGCTGAGATACCCCATGGGCTATACGCGATACCTGCGGAGGATTTTATACAGGTATAGGTGCTGCCGAGCTGTGTGGGTACACTTTGGACTAAAGCTATTCTACTACATGGGATGAAGGAGTCAAATTTTGTAACTGGCTTCGTACATTTCCCATAGCCAGTTACGAAATTTGGGTACCAAATGGGATGGAAGCAAAATTCATTTACTTTGGTAGACTGTACAACGGTTAAATGTTTAATATGAAATATTTTTAACATTCTAAATTTAATCAGAATTAATCTGAAACTTAGTGAAATTTGTCTAATAAAGTGAGATATTAAATATTATTGACCCAAAGATCCTACGAATCAGATACCGCCAGACTGGAACGACAAACTAAAGAAGGAATTAAACTGCGGGCCGCCAATGTAACGTCAAAGCCGAGAAAAGTGACGTCATATAAAGGAGTAAAAGCTGATGTACCCAAGTTTTTTTAAAAACGATTATATAATGTTTATTTATCATAGCCATCCTTATGAGAGTATCTATATCTTTCTCTGCCTAACAGTGCGACGTATACAAAGGCGGATTTTTATAATTTATTTATTATCGTTATGCTTTTCTTATTTTCCTTGGGAAAGGTTGCCTGGAAGAGATCGCTTTAAGAGTAAGGCCGCCTTTGTACACTTTTTATAAATCTGTACCTGTTATTCTTATGTGTGCAATAAAGAATGTATCCATCAATTTATTTACCTAAATGTCTAAGTCCATAGTATTGGTGGCGTCACTATCCCCGTACAGAGTTTATAATAGTGCCCGCGGCGAGTGGACTAACCACTGGGCGGTTTTTTGGCCGCACCATTTCGTGTGGGCACACCGTGCGAGGTCGACGACCTGCTTGAAACAATTGGAGACCAATCGTCTGAGCACCGAGAGCTTTATTTATGTCTTGGGAAAATGCTTAAGGTTAGCAATTTTGAGTGGAAGTTTGGAAGCAATCATCGCTGTGATTTTATCGGCAAATAACGCAGGAGTAATGCCCATAACGGTCACGCAGGGCGGATGTGCTGGTTATCCGACCCGTGTGGTTCCCGGCTTAGAAAAGAGCCATCGCAAATATTCCCGTGGGTGTCGTCAAGGCGAGCGAGGGATTGCACTAGGGACGGGCAGCAGCGTTCTCGTGTTTATTAAGATCATTACTGCGATCACCAATCCGCCTGCCAAGCGTGGTGATTGAAGCAAATCCCCCAATGGACAGCCCACGAAAAGTGGCATTCTATTGAGGAGGCTTATGTTCAGCAGTGGACGTACTTCGGCTGACCGTCGACTCTGCGACTGATGTAGCCTTCGCACTGCCACTTCAGCTTGCTAATCTCGTTTCGTTTGTTACGTGTGCAAGTATCTATTTTTTTTTATTGATTAAGAAAAAACAATAAGATAAATCTTAAATTTCTAGTCTTCTAACTAAACCAAAATTGAGGTTTATTGTAGAAGACGAGTTCGCAACAATAAGTTATCTACTTTTACAGATTATAGCATTTACATACAACTAAGGTACATTTCATATGTACCTTAGTTGTAGTCATTATTCTGACTAGCCAATAGATATATTTTTTTACTGTTTTTATATTTACAAGTCTATTATTTATTACGCAATGTGGAAAATCCTCCGTCTGTCTCCGGCAGATGAGAGAGGGTTGTGCTCCTGCAGTGGAGACAAAAATAACCTGATGATGATGATGTGGAAAATTAGGTTTTTGAGCCACCAGCCAAGACTATGTCAAGCGTTAGTCGTGACTGTCTCACCAGCAGCGCACGCGCACCACGACTAGTCACAGGGTATCTTATGTCACGTGCACGAAATGTCTAGGATTTAGGACTCCAAACATGAAACTGACGCGTGGCTCCACAGATATAAGGTTTCTTTAATAAATTATAAGGTTTATAGAGGCACGTCAGTTGAGGAAGTAAACGGTGCCAGTTTCAAAGGTCGTAACTCATTTATTCACTTCTAGGTTGTAACATTACATACAACTACAACCTACATCCAGTTACTTAGTCTAATATCAAAGTAGTTTGTTTACAAATGGAGGCGCAGCAATACATTAGTATATATTTTTTTTCTGTTATTTTATCGAGGCTTTGGACTATTCATGTCCATGCCAGCCTCATAGGGAAACACATAATATTCAGCGTTAACTAAATAATAAAATAAAATGGAACATACATAAGTAATTTAAACTAGCTGTTGCCCGCGACTTCGTTCGCCTGGATAAGTTACTGTATATATGGTGAATTTTAAGAACCCGCAGATAGCCGACATTTCAACTGAGAGCTTTCACAAATCGTCGCTTTTCTGTTATTATGGACAGAACTTCCCAGATCATTCTTAAGATTTTGAGAGCAATCTAGAATATTCTGGACCAATTACAGTAACACATTTTCATAGTTCATTTAAAAATTAAAAAACTATCTGGAACATTCTGGAAAATTCTAGAAAAGTTCTCAATATTGTCCCTCAAAAACGCACTTAACGCAATTCAGCACAATCTCGAGTTTATATGAGCCATACAATGTGTTAGAGAAGGATAGAAGTATCCCAGCGCACATTTTCACCACCCACATCCACCCACTTCCAGTCACCGTAACGAAACTCCCTTACTTGCAAGTGCAGACCAAGGGCTATCTACCACTGCAACCATGAGTGGGTGGCAGTGGGTGGTTATGGAGAAAATGCTGGACATACATACACACACTTTCCTTTTATATACATAATAGATTATGTTCACTAAGAAAGTAATTAAAGTATTTGAGTTATGAATTTTTGTTTGTTATTGTATTAAGTTATGCATATTTGTCATGAGATGAGTAAAAAAAAATTTTTATTCCCATTTAAACATATTTTACTTTTAAATTTTTTTGGGCTCATGATGCCTAAGAATAGATGTTTCTAAGCACAATAATGCAATACATTTTTTCAAAAATTTGTAGAAGACTTTATTTACTTTACTCCGTCGATATGTCGGTCTGTAACATACTTTATAATTGATAATTCACTCAGCAACTCATAGACTGCCGTAAAAGGCCTAACGAACAAACTTCCCAAACAAACATAATTGATATTAATTCGTAATGGCATCTGGAAAATAACTTTAATTGGAACTTTATAGCTGTCTGGAATTCTATGAAATACATGCACCGTGAGTCAGAGCCTTGGGAAAGTTAGTCTTGGCACATGACCAGACTGGTATGATATCATAGACGAAGTGGAAATTCAGCAAAATGTAGGTATAGCATCCAGAAAGTTGGTGCATATAAAATCGTTACCTGAACGTAAAATCTTGTCGGAAACGGATCAATAATTTGAGTGTTGGTTTAGACACAGGCAAAATTGATTTTTTATAGAAAGTTGTGGCCTAAAGATTCTGGAAATAAATAATAAATAAATATCTCAGACATTCACACTAATTATCCAGTCCCAAACTAGGCAGAGCCTGCAGAGCCTGTGGTATGGTTACTAGATAACGGATAGACATACTTAAATAAATATATAAACAGCCAAGACTTGGGTACAAACATTCATATTCATCAAACGAACATTTGCCCCTAGCGGGATTCGAACCCGCAACCGCCAGCGTGGTGTAATGTATTTTTAGAAAGGATAAAATTATCAATTCTTAGAGCAATCAACGTTTAATGATAACTAGCTTTTCCCGCGACTTCGTCCGCGTACTTATATATACAAAGCGCCGCGTTGTAAGCAAATTCACTGCTTTCAACGATTAATTTGGTTTCCCGTAGGAATGAAATTCGAGATAAAAACTATCCATGTCCTATTCCAGGACCTAACCTACCTATATCTATATGTGTGCCAAGTTTCATCCCGATCCGTCCAGTGGTTGAAGCGTGATTGACTAACAGACATCAAAACTTTCGCATAGTGGGATAAACAGCATACTTACTCCAAGTTATTTAATACTTAACTCAACCTGTGAATAATAACATAGAATAGAATATTCATTTCTTCTGCTATGATATGAAAGATAGTATGGTATGATAGGCCGATGTCCAGCAGTGGACTGCTAGGATCTGACATGATGATGATGATGATGGTATGAAAGACGGCTGCTGAATAATTTGGTAACTTTTATAAACTGGTTTTCTAGAATGTCATGAAAATTACTACAGTTTCTTCACCAATTGATGAACTAGAATTCATCAGTCATAGAATTCTAGAAAACTTGTTTGGCACCTTATTTGCGAATTTACCAAAGATTACCAAAGCACTCGGTAGCTTTTTTTCGTATCATTGTAGCATAAATGAGTTTTCTATTTCATTATTTATTGGTCGAGTAAGCATCAAATGGCTTAGAGTCAAAGTTAAAATTATTCAATATCATCATCAGCCTAAATACGTCCACTGCTGGTCATAGGCGTCCCCAATAGAATACCACTTTTGGTGAGATGTCCATTGGGGGATTTGCCATAATCACCACGCTCGGCAGGCGGATTGGTGATCGCAGTAATGATTTTAACATATACGCACAGGAGAACGCTGCTGCCCATCTCTGGTGCAACCCCTTAGTCGCCTTGACGACACCCACGAGAAAGATAGGGGTGGCCCTATTCTAAGCCGGGAAGCAAACGGAAAACATACATGTAACAATTGCGATCCACTTCGGAATACTAATTATTGTTTATTTTGTTTTCGAGATGCAAATGCGTTTGTTTTCGTATGCCAATGGATGTGGAATGCAATTTAGCTATTACCAACGTCTCTTGCTACTCCAAATCTCGAAAATTTGATTCTGTGTGGTGCACCCTTTTAGTTAATATAATCATATCACATAAAATTATAGGACCGCAGCCAAGTCGTTATGTTTACTTTATACTACTTTGTAACTTAATAGGAAGACTGCAAAAGAATTTGGGTTTCAATATATTAAAGTTCCCAATTGAAGTTACTTATAATCGAAATCTGGCCGCTTCTCTCCCGGAAATGGTGAGTTATGTACTTTTTTGTTTACTTATTTATTACTTAGCTTATCAAAATATATCTTGTATATAACTCCTTTGCGATTCTACTTTATGAAAGAAGCTAAAATGACAAGAATTACTAGTAAGCAATGATGTTTGGTTGCCGTGTGGTTTCCGGTAGAGTAGAATAGGACCACTCCAACTTTTCTCGTGGACGTCGTACAAGGCGACTAAGGGAATACAATATAAAATATATCAGGCCTCCCCGACTCATCTGGCCAGCGCGGGGAGTGTATGCCAAATCCTCCGTCTGTCTCCTGCAGTGGAGACAAAAATAACCTGATGATGAATGATGTTTGAGTGTGTTGGCACGGCCAGTTGGGGAAGGCCTACGTCCAGTGGACATTTAAGGGCTTATATGATGATTTTTGAAACTTATTTAGTATATAATTCAAACTGACTGCTAGGTATATATATATCACATTATTTATGGTTTTGTATTATTTTACACGTACTGTCAATTTAAAAGTAAACTGCTCCCAGAAACGCTACCTAGCAACGCTACGAGCAACAATAATAAATAATAATAATCTTATAAATAAAATCGTAAACTTCGCGTGTCTGTACATTAAAGATATTTGCAAAAAAAAAAATTGGGGGTCTAAGGATAAGCAACAGAACACATTTCGATCATTTTTGAAATTTTTGTCTGTTTGTCTGTTTATCTGTTTGTCTGTGAGTTTGTGCACGCATCACTTAAAAACGACTGATCGGACTTTGATGGACTTTTCACAGAAACATGGGGCTTAATTTGGTGTAACATATAGGCTTTATTTCATCGCAATCGGCTAACTCAATCAAAAGTTATAGACATTTTTAGTTTTCAAATACATTAGTAGGTAAGGTTGTATGCAATATATTGCACATAATAGTATTTCCGTTCTATTCAGATTGCGATGAGTTTGGATTACATTTGGAGCTGGGGGTGGGAATTGTAGTGCAAGTATGCGTGGACGTGGGCTCGGGCGTGGGCGTGGGAAAAGGGTAGTAGGTGTGGGAGCGGGAGCGGGAGCGGGAGCGGAAGCAGGAGCGGGAGCGGGAGGGAAGCGGGATCGGAGCAGGAGCGGATGCGGGAGCGGAAGCGGGAGCGGAAGCTAAAGCGGGAACGGGAGTGGGAATGGGAGCGATTCTGTAGTTCACGCGAGCCGTGGTCACCTGGACCTAGACCTGGACGATACACTGCGAAGAATGCAGGTTGTAAATGTTCGACTGAATTCGTGAGCGGTAGCGGGAGCGGGTATGGTACCAGTGTAATTTGAGTGTTTGAAAATTAATGCATAACTTTTGACTGAGTTAACCGATTACGATGAATTTGTGGTATACTCGTACGTATGCAACAAAGTAATGTTGGTCGGAATTTGGATCGCGATGGATTAGTTACGAGGTCTACATTTGGAGAGACGAGGGAAAGAGGTTTGAGGGGAGAGTTGAGGGGAGAGCTGAGGGGAGGGTTGAGGGGAGGGTTGAGAGGAGTGTAGAGGGGAGGGTTGAGGGGAGGGCTGAGGGGAGAGTTGAGGATCTGGATCTGCACCTGGGTCTGGGCCTGGAATTGGAATTGGATCTGGACCTGGACCTGGACCTGGACCTGGACCTGGACCTGGATCTGGTCCTGGTCCTGGACCTGGACCTGGACCTGGACCTGGACCTGGACCTGGACCTGGACCTGGACCTGGACCTGGACCTGGACCTGGACCTGGACCTGGACCTGGACCTGGACCTGGACCAGGAAATGGACCTGGACCTGGACCTGGACCTGGACCTGGACCTGGACCTGGACCTGGACCTGGACCTGGACCTGGACCTGGACCTGGACCTGGACCTGGACCTGGACCTGGACCTGGACCTGGACCTGGACCTGGACCTGGACCTGGACCTGGACCTGGACCTGGACCTGGACCTGGACCTGGAAGTTGGAAGTTGGATATGGAGCGGAAGTAGGAATTGGAGCGGATCCTGTAGTCCACGCGAGCGGAGCCGCGGGCACAGCTAGTAAATAAATATGTCAGACAATCACACCAATTATCCAGTCCCAAACTAGGCAGAGCCTGTGGTATGGTTACTAGATAACGGATAGACATACTTAAATAAATATATAAACATCCAAGACTTAGGTACGAACATTCATATTCATTATACGAACATTTGCCCCTAGCGGGATTCGAACCCGCAACCTCCGGCGTGGCAGTCCGAGAGCTACCCGTTCCGCCACGGAGGTCGTCAATCGTCAAAATAAAAAAGTGTAATGAGTCTTATGAGGTAAGAAAATCTACCTCGACCGCTGGACTATAAACCATACAATGTCTGTGCGTGTGTGCAACGTGGGCAAACCGGCCGGTCCAGCGGTCATGCGGCTTAATTGATGACTGGCAACTCTGGCGGGACGAGGGTTACCAGGCATAAAACTCAAAAATTGAACAGTAAACCAAATATTTATTTTATTCGCTAATTCAAAGTGGCACTGGAAATATCTGAGTACATTATTTCAGGAATAATGCAAAAAGCTAAGATTTCTGTTACCCCCACTTGTGAGAGAGATTGATGAGATCGACAGATGATATTCAAGACTATTTGTTTTTGAATTCGGTACATAGTATATACGAATATATTAATATATAAGGACTATCTGATATATGAATATCAGATAGTCCTTATGTATTTACAATGATGAATAATAAAATTAATGGATTAATAAATATTATATATAACCAAAGATAATATATTTGAAAATAAGTACTTGTACTAAAACCTTTTTTCAGTGCTATGGTCGAATATGTACGGATCCTACCGATTGTTGCTCTATTATTATGTACCCATATTCGCAAAATAGACAATTTGAATTTGCATTTGTGTAACATACCCGTCATCATCATCATGTCAGCCCCTAGAAGTCCACTGCTGGACATAGGCCTTCCCTAACGAACGCCACCACACCCTACATACCAATATAACATACTTATGTAAGAAATCCGTGTAAGATACCCGTGGAACATAACCGTGTATCATACTCGTGGAACATACCCGTGGAACATACCCGTGGAACATACCCGTGGAACATACCCGTGTAACATACCCGTGTATCATATCCGTGTAAGATACCTGTTGTGATGACGGTCATGTCCGGAGAAACCCGGTGATATGGTAACCCTAGGCAGGATCGAGTCCATGCTCGCGCGTGATCGGAAACGAGTGTCCGATCGAACCGCGGAGTTCATTAGTACGGGCAAAACACAAACAAATAATACCTACCACACGTGTCAACAGTCTCCATACGTACGGATGTTGATGAGGCAAAGAGAATTTATTTTACAACTGGCTGTTGCTCGTATAACGGTAAATTGACATTCCATATAGCGAGAGGTGGGTAGATCAATTCTAATAAATAAAAATGTAAACTTAACGTATCAGCTTGCGTCATTTTGGCAGAGCCACAGTATCTGATTAGAAATCTGACTAAGCAGAAAAATTGTCCTGGAAATGTACTATTTTGTACTCGAAAATTAGAATTTGTACTTTAGCCGTTTAAAAGTTATAGGGGTATATTGGTGGCTCTGCCAAAATGACGTTACTGCAGCAGGCCACGCTATATCTCGGAAACTACAAAAAATATCAAAATTCTGTAATAGTAGTAATAATCTAGATTGGCAGGCAAAATGACGCAAGCAAAGTATCTGTACATTGAAAATCTTTGCAAAAAAGTATCTAGGTATTTATACACCTATAGCTTAATGTATTATGCTATTACCTATCCTTATGGATGGTTATAGAATATATGAAGATCTTTTTGGATTTTTCGTCTGATTATTGGTGTATTATGCCGTGTGGTTTCCGGTAGAGTAGAATAGGACCACTCCAATTCTTCCCGTGGATGTCGTACAAGGCGACTACATACATTATAAAACATCAATCAGGCCTCCCCAAGCGCGGGGAGTGCATGCCAAATCCTCCGTCTGTCTCCGGCAGATGAGAGAGGGTTGTGCTCCTGCAGTGGAGACAAAAAACAACCTGATGATAATGATTGGTGCACGCATCACGTAAAAACTATTGTACCAATTCTGAAGGAATTTTCTGAAAAACATAGGTCTTAAATTTATTTATTTACATTTATTTATTTTATTGCAATCGAATCCGATTCTTCTTCAATATTATTCCAAGCTGGGGGAAGTTATATAAAGTACAGCGGAGTCATCTTACTTATCTACAGTTGAGATCTAAGTTGAATTCTGGGATGTAAGGGTGTAGAGAGGCGGACTGCATTTGGACTGCAATTCAGCTGCAAAATTGTAGTTTGGATGCAGTTCTAAATGCGATCGCGTAGTTAACGTGCAGTTGCCAGAACTGCACTCTGACATCAAGCGCACTGCGCAATTGGTGGGCAGGACCGATCAGTATTAACTGCATGCTGACTGATCCAAACTGCAGTTTTGCATCGAGATTGCAATCTATCTGTCTACACCCTAATTCCTTTCAGATAACAGAATCTATTCACTGCCCACCGCAGACCACGCTCACTTCACTTTGATACAGCTTTCTATTGTATAAGCTAGGGTTCCCGAAAAGCATATATGTTAAAGTCAAAAAACACGAGCTCTACCTTGAACGAGTCGGTGGTTTAGTGGCTTGGTCGTGGGTTCGATTCCAACTTTGGATCCACTGGGGACTGGCTGAGAGAGAGAGAGGTGTTATTGCCGAATACTTATATAGTCAATCAGACTTGTCTTGCTTGATCAAGTTTGGCACCTTTTATTATGGAAGGCCAAAATCCCACTTCGGGTAACTGAGTAAGACATGTTTAGTTGTAAAGACCTGGAAATCATTTTATTTAAACCAACGATCATGAAATAGAACTTTCTCTAATAATTTTCTAAATGCTTTACGATCTACAGCCCTATTAGCGCTTTGTTGCTACTACAGCCATCGTTAAGTTTCCATTATTAGAGTCAGTGGCTCTCAACCTGGGAATAGGAAAGCACCCCTTTAATGAAATTGTAAGGTACGAATGGTTAAAAATATGTAGGCATTCAATTTTTTTTTCTAAGTTCTAAAGTCATCTGTCGTAGGTATAATTTGCGGATATAGGCCTTCCTTCCTTTTTTCTAAGTTAGTTTTAATCTTATTACAACTAAATTGCCTTTGAACCTTGATATGTCATTTCATTATAATGCGTCATTGCTGGAAAACAATCTCACCTCTCATCTATATTGCATACATCGGATAGTCGACGTGAAAGGTAAACATCTAAAGCATCCATCTCTTGAAATTTTACGACTTTGTTTAAAACAAATAATATTAATTTCAATGAGTTTACAATTTTTATTTAATCACAAGTCAGTCAAATGAGCTCTTTAAAAGTTTCTTCTTCTTCTCCGTCGTCCCCTCATTGCTAAGGATTGTGACCGTAGAAACACGCCTCCACGCATTATTCATTGGCCAGCCGCACCGCATCATACAGAAATGTGCCAGCCACCCTCTTTACGGGGTCTGATCACCTCGTCCTCTGGCACGCCTGCCCTCCACTTGTCCCAGGATGGTGAGCTTCTAAGTCGTGCTTGGGAGACCGTATAATGTGACCGAAAAAGCTTAGGGTCTTTTCATTGCAGATAGTGGATAGCCGTTTCGTAATATTTCGTTTAAAAGTTTAGGGGTCCGGTATTCTAAAAGCTTGAGAATGGCTATATTAGAGCCGAGTCAGATTAGAGGGAGTAGCATCGGGCAGTCAAGAGTTATTGTTGCGGGAACTGCTTAAACGGCTTTACTGTCTGATCGAAGTAGGATTTCAAAAGTTTATGGAAATTTTTGATTCCGTGGACCTAGGTATCCTAGATCCTGACAGTAATAATTAAAAATGATTTATTTTGGATTTGGAAAATACATAGTACTATAAATTAGTACAAAAATGGGCTCGATTCTGAAGACACAATGTTAAATTTTACAGCACTAAAGCTGTTGTTATCCTTGTCACACAGTATTATGAAGATAAAGACGAAACCAATTTTAGCGCTGTAAAATTTTAAATGTGTGCCTTCAGAATCGGGCCCAATATAATACTAAAATAAAATGATTTGTAATAAAAAGAAGAATAAAATAAAATGTTAAAATAATAAACTATACGATTACATGTTAAAAAGGACACGGACATTTTTTTTATGATCCGCATGTTATCCTTTGACATTGGTCAGAAACATTTTTATGAGGTGTTTGCTCTTTTACATTGATTCCTTGTAATCGTATAGAATAGGAACATTGGGTATACACAGGAAATTGGGACTAAGGAAAGACATTTTGTTGTTTTAAATTTTTTTCGAGAGCAAGTAGTTCATATTATTATTACAGTAATTATTACATACATTAAATATTACAATACTAAATAATGTTCTTAGTAATTACATAAAAAATGATTTAAATTAATCTGAAAAGTATTTATGGTAACTTATTTCGTCAAATTAAAAATTCACCAATTCGCACTGTCTTTAAATGGTGAACTATGGACCAGAGTGGGGCATAGTTAATTATATAAGTAATTGTGCAATTGCAATTACGAATTAATGTAGTTGCAATCATCAGTTACTCCTGTTACTTGTAATTCAATTACATTCGTAGTTATATTATATATAATGTCAACAAAAAGTAACAAAAAGTAGTTTGCACTACTAAAACTAGAATAACTAAGGCTGACAGCATTACCCCGCTGTATGGTGAAGCTGATCCTTTGAGCGAGGTATTGGCCAGCCCTTTGGTTATTGGACGCATATACAAATTACAAAAATGTAGCTATAGTCTGTAGTTAAATTACGTTTTGCCTAACAGTGACTACGACCCACCCGAAGTTAAATATGTAAACATAAACTGACATAAACATAGGAACCCATTTAAAGATTTCAAAAATGTCTAGACGGAACTCGTTTAGATTTAGGTTAAGTTTGTCTAAGCGTCAATTTACCGATGTAGGGCGGCGTAAAGGTCAGAAGAATGGGGTTAGCCAGCCTTACCTACTATTTGCAGTGCTAGTGTGACATTAGTTACAATTTGCCCTTAAGGATACGGGCACGTTGGTGATAGAGCGGGAGCGATAAAAAAATTAAGGGGAAAGCTGGGGTGATACCGGAGCTTTTTTCTGAATATATATTTAAGAACATTCTCTTTGACGATCTCCGTGGCAGAACGGGGTAGCTCTCGGACTGCCACGCCAAAGGTTGCGGGTTCGAATCCCGCTAGGGGCAAATGTTCGTATGATGAATGTTTGTACCCAAGTCTTGGATGTTTATATATTTATTTAAGTATGTTTATCCGTTATCTAGTAATCATAGCACAGGCTCTGCCTAGTTTGGGACTGGATAATTGGTGTGAATGTCTAAAATATTTATTTATTATTATTTACCTATCTTACATTGATCTATTAGTAACAATAGTTACTAATACGTACGGTCTTTAATTGCATTATATGAGGACGTTATTTGTGAAACAAATGGTTACTTAGAAATAAAATATTTACGAATCCGCATCACCCCTTATATAAATACAGGACGTCACACGGCATTGCTCACGGAGGGAAAGTACTTGAAATATTGAAGATAGAAATTTTTACTCAAACAAGACTTCACTTCAACTTCCCTTAAAAATTAGAAAAACGAAACAACTGCCTGAGCCGAGAATCTAATAAAAAAAGGCTATTTTGAAAAATTTCCTGAATTTTTATGACACCAATCGAAAGGATCAATCATTAGTATCAATTTCTTCACTTAAAGGAAGATTTTTCATGAAATTTAACATCAAGTTTAAATCCCATTATTTAGTGATATATTTGTATATGTATGTATGTAAACGCTTTATTGTACCAAAATTAACAAGAACAAAAATAAATAAAAGAACAAAGTTGTGTATATTTCATGGGTTTCCTCTAATTTAAGATAAGTTACTTAGAAGGAACTGATTCTCCTCGTCTCTTCTCTTCCCTGTTCCTGTCCCTTCTTTCAAATAGTTGTATTTTCCAGCCGCTCTAGTGAGAATGTTTGAGTCGCCAGTAAAAGATTAATGCAGGAGTTTATTTGTAAACAGCGCAATCAGAATGTTTGAGGGCTCTTACTAAGATGACCGACAAGCATCTTGACATGACCGTAGGAGCTAGAAACACGTGTCCAATAGGGGACGTTGACGAGCTAAATATAATCTTTAAGTCTTCTATAGCCGCTGATTGACAAACACTGTGTCTGCACCTGCATTTGCCGGACTAAGTACGAAGTCGTGTCGGCAGATTCGCTTAAGTGGCCCGCCTCACGCCTCACGCGCAGGTTGGACCTCGTTATAGTCTCTTTAGGCTATATATAGCCTGATATAGTCTGTTATAGCCATATGTATAGCTTGTTTGTTTGTTATAGCCTCGCCATTAGCTCTGACACCCTACTTACTGTCTATCCCTTTGTTTCCCGTTTATTTATGTTTGTTCCTTTAGTTATTTATGATCGCGGACTGACTATTTTTATGCGGCCATAACACAACTACTCTGGTTCACTAATGGTAGATTTTACATTCGCATTTAAACTTTTGTTATAGCATTGGTTTTATAATTATGTTTTCTTTCACGAAAAATCCTGCTATTAATATAAACTAAATAATTTCAGCGAAAAGGGATGAAAAGTAAAAAATAAATTAGTGAACTAAACCATTTAAAAATTGAATTAGTAAATACGATCGTTTCGTTAGCTCAGTGGCTTTGAAGTTGGCTCGAGATCCAGAGGTCGTAGATTCGAATGCAACAGGCAGGGGACAATCATAGAGATGATGTTTGTATGAAAAGAGATTTTAAACCACGGGTTGTTCATAGCCGATCGTGAGTGCAAGCTGAAGTGGCAGTGGGCGGTCTGTCGCAGAACCGAAGGTCGTTGGAGCAGTTATGACGTGGAGACCACAGGCCGGTACACGCAGGGTGGGACAGTCGCACCGCCGCGCCGCCGGGAGATAGACCGACGACCTGAGGAAGGCGGCCGGGAGCGGCTGGCTGCAGAAGACCGGGTGTGGTGTTCATTGGGGAATGCTAATGTCTGAGAGCTGAATGATGAAAGGAAAATAGTTAAAAGGAGATCTATTGGGACCTTCGAGATTTTAAACAAATATAACAACACAATTTAAAAGACTTGGTGAACCCAATCTCCGAGGAACAACTCTGAGGACGTAATCTATACTTATATTATAAAGTGGTAAAGTATGTGAGGTTGTAGCGTGTAATCTCTGGATCTACTGAACCGATTGTGAAAATTCTTTTACCAATAGAAAGCCACGTTATTTGTGAGTGTCATAGGCTATATATTATCCCGAAAAATGAAAAGATGTTTACCGCCCAACTAAGTGGGCACGGGTCAGCTAGTAGATAATAAATACATATATCCAATACACACCTGGACCCCCAAAGAAATGTTCTGAGTAACAGGGTTGTATCCAGATGGAAAAATTTACCAGAATCTTTTATATCTGCCATAACAGACTAGATAAGTTCTTGAAAGAAAATAACCAAGTCGACTACTGAGATAGAAGTATCAACTGCCTTTTCATTAAAAATAATCTAATAAATAAAATCGTAAACCTCGCGTGTCTGTACACTGAAGATATTTGCAAAAAAAAATTGGGAGGTCTAAGGATAAGCAACAGAATACTCGATCATTTTTGAAATTTTTGTCTGTTTGTCTGTGAGTTTGTACACGCATCACTTAAAAACTACTGATCGGACTTTGATGGACTTTTCACAGAAACATGGGGCTTAATTTGGTGTAACATATAGGCTTTATTCCATTGCAATCGGTGCAGTCAATCAAAAGTTATGCGAATTTATAGTTTCCGAAAACACGCATACACTGCGAGGAGTGTAGGGTGTAAATGCTCGACTGAATACCTGGACCTGGACTTGGACCTAGAGCGGGAGCGGGAATGAGTGCGAATGAGTGAGATTGAGAGTCTGAGTGGGAGTGGAAGTGGGATAGGGATCGGAAGTGGGAAAGGAAGCGGATCCTGTAGTCCACGCGAGCGGAGCCGCGGCCACAGCTAGTTAATGAATAAAGTTATAATTTATATGAAACAACTAAAATTAAAGTTTGATTGCCGCATAAAACCGTTAACGGTTTCGTTGAATTCAAAAATCGAACTCGAATTTTCCGTCGACCAATTGGGATGCGTTGCGCTTTTAAGTAGGTATAACTTTGTAACTTTAGTTGGGTCGCTCGAGGTGTTCAAACTTAAAGCATCACGGCCGCTGTCGACGCTCCAGTGAGACGACATATTGTTTCATTCGGGTAATTTTTACTACGCTACGAAACACAGCACACAACAAATCGAACAACATATTTATAATAACTTATATACACATATGTAAATACCGCGTTTGACTAGGCGGTGGACTTATCTCCATGTCCCTCTAATAAGTGTTAGAACCTCGTTTATTTTATTTCTCTCCGTATCGGTTATAAAAATAATAACACATTTTGTTTATTTTCAGATATCATATATTCTTAGGGGGGCAGGAAGAACTGACAACACTTCGACCCTTCAGGATCTTTTGTGCCAAACCCCTGACCACTGACGGTGCCCCAAGCCGATTTGGTGGACTTCACATACGCCTCAGAATTTCTTTGGCATATGCAGGTTTCCTTACGATGTTTTCCTTCACCGAAACGCCTGTGGTATTTATAAACAAACCGTACTTAATTAAGTTCAGATATGTTAATCCAAACTTTGATAGGCATGATGCCTTATTCTATGTTAGTAAATTTACGAAAATACAATGATAAAAAGAAATAATTGAGGCTCACCGAGTTACGTGTTTTGTGTGTAACCCCATAAACCTCCTAAGTATGACACTGTTAAATCTCTCCGCGATGACCTTCAGCATAAACTAAAAACTTGAACTCAAAATCTTATTCTTTATGTATTGTTTTAGCGGGAATGATATCCAGAACAGAACCATACAACTTCCACAGTCTTCTTGTGGATGTCATATTCAACAGTAGCAGCTATCATAAATTTTATCACAAAACATTACCTTTTTAATGTTTCGTGATCTGTAACATGTCATTTACCGCGACTTGATGATAGGTATGAATTTCTACTATAAGACTATTTTTTTTTGGCTGATGGACAAACGTAGTTACGTGGAAATCCTGGTGTCATCATCAGGTTATTTTTGTCTCCACTGCAGGAGCACAACCCTCTCTCATATGCCGGAGACATATGGAGGATTTGGCCTACACTCCCCGCGCTGGCCAGACGGGTTGGGGAGGCCTGATTGATGTTTTATAACCTTAGTCGCCTTGTACGGCATCCACGGGAAGAGTTGGGTGGTCCTATTCTACTCTACCGGAAACCACACGGCAAACCACGAAAATCCTGGTATGTTACGATTAAACTATCAGAACATCAAATGGACGCGTTAACCAGCATTCTTTTTACTCTATCAGTCGGTCTATTTAAATATTTATTAATTAGTAACAACTATAAAAATGTCAATAACTAAGTAAATAAGACATTAATTAAGCTAGAAAGGTATTTAACATTCATTTTATAAATTAGACAAGCAATAAGCCACCTCTTAATAGGCAATAATTAAGCGTGCCAGCGCTGGTATTAGAGTCGCAAGTTTATAGCGCAGGGAGTTTTGGAGACCGGTTCTGCAGGGTCCGCTGGAACCGGTCAGGTTTTTTGCAACATAACTCTTTTGGATTCGAAGCCCTGTTCTCACACGCTCCTATATAACTACCTACGGCGTGCTCGTTTTTGGCATTCTTGGCACTTACATAATCATCAACATCCTTTATTATAATACGTTTCACTGTTGGGCAAACGATCTGAAGAAGAGAGGATTATTGCGCCGAAGTTGCAGTGAACAGGCCCTATCTATCTAATAAATAAAATCGTAATCTTCGCGTGTCTGTACATTGAACATATTTGGGGCATCTAAGGATAAGCAACAGAACACATTTCGATCATTTTTGAAATTTTTTTGGTCTGTCTGTGTACAGCCAAAGTGACTGTAAAAAAGGTAAATAAATATCTCATACATTCACACCAATGATCCAGTCCCAAACTAGGCAGAACCTGTGTTATGGTTACCAGATAACGGATACACATACTTAAATAAATATATAAACATCCAAGACTTAGGTACAAACATTCATATTCATCATACGAACATTTGCCCCTAGCGGGATTCGAACCTACAACCTCCGGCATGGTAGTCCGAGATCTACCCGTACCGCCACGGAGGTCGTCAAATTAACCATTAGACCACCCCCCAAACGTCACAAAAGTGATTTACTTTAGAGATTTAATTACTTGGCTAATTCTCATCGCCACGATTCTCATCGTCACCTTCGTGGTAAATTCTAGTTTTTGCTTATATTAACTATTTTGGTAAAAAATCTAATAGCGCTTGATAATACGAGTAAATGTATAAGTAAATTAATCAAATCGTGAGTCTCGATTGGAAGTAATAATGTTTTGAAGTTCTAGATGCCACGAAAGTGACGCGATGATCCACGAAAGTGACTCAGTAACTTTACAACAATTATTTTCTCAGAATTGACTACTGGTTATGAGACTAAATGTTCATGAAATAACAACTTAATCTTATTTTCATAATTAAACATGCAAATACATAATACTCAATACCTAAGCAAAGAGAGAATTACGAGTTCGGTCCTAGGCTCGGTCATCCTACGAAATAGGTTCTTAATATTACTGATATGCTATGTCAATTAAAACTACATAATTTTAGTGAAAAGTTCTTATTATAGAACATTATTGACGTAGGAAACATATAGAAACTTTACTGTGGTTTTATTAATCAGGTACTTATATTTCGGAGGATAGTTTTACTCTAAAATACCCTCTTTATACATGTGATAACATAATAACATACTTAACGTAACCAAATTATCTAAACTTATAAAAATTGTGCATAATTTTAGTATACTTTAATTGTAATATCACTGGTAATTTGTGACATTCACAAATAATCAGTCTCCGGTGATAAAAAAATAATCAAAAACTTAACATAATTGGTTGTTATATAAACTATTTCCTAATGATGAATCAAATAAGTCTTTAGAACTTAGATTATATACTACTTTTAGTCTGAGCTTTAGAAAGGCTAAATCTCTCAAAAAATAAAAACGAAACGTTACACTTTGTTAGGCAGCACTTTTCCTTTTCAAAAACAAAAACTTATTCTATAAAAAAAATCTCATTACAAGAAGACGGCAACCTCTTCGAACAGTAAAAGAAAATATCAGAACGTTAGTTTTTGCGTAAATCAAATATATTGTAACTCGAATCTGGATCATCATCAGACCAGAAGCTACGTTGGTGTTGAGGGTTCATTTTTACCATCTTGGTTCGAAACCCTAAAAACAACGTTAATATACTTACTTACTTACTTTAATTAGTACCTACCCATACTTCATGTTTAATTAGTTATCTATTAATAGTGTAGTTGTTAATTTATCATGTAAATATACTTACTTATGTATTCAAAACACTATTTACCACATCAAACTAGTTGATTTTGTAAATACGTATACACCAGTCGCTATATTTCGAAATAAAACAATGCAAAAAATCACTTTCGTGGCAAAAACTCACCTTCGTGGGTAAAACGCCACGAAGGTGATGCCACGAAGGTGACGAAAATATCCCTTTTTTATAAATTCCTGCAAAGTTTAGGTGTATTGTTTTAAATCAAATACTACATAAATATCTCTTACATTTTGGAGTTTCGATGAGCTAACTTTAATTTCCATTACCAAAATACAATGCACAAATATGTTGTCCACGCAAGTGATCGGTACACCTACGAATAAATATAAACTTACCAATATTTTTTACTCACGGAACGATGAGTCGCTCGTCCCACTTCTGCGAAGCAGGAACACGACTGACGATGACCGAATCGAACTCTGTGATTAGTTGCTGCTGTTGTATTCAACAGCAAGCCTTTATTACTACTCAAATCTTAAGTACCTAAAATCGTGTGACCGACACATATTGTGTTTCCAATTCAAAATAATGACGAAAAGTTTTTTTTTACACCAACGTATGTAAAGTGTATATAATTACGATGACATTGGTATATATAACAACCAAATACACTGAAATTTGGTAAAGCAGTAACCAAATGTTTTACTGTAACGGGAAGTGTGACACGATGAGAATACGAAAAATGGCCCCGTTTTCTGATCGTTCGTGTTAATTATTTATATTATTTTTGCTTCAATTACGGCAAGTTTTATTTATTTTGTGACCAAATAGATGTTTTATCCACCAATCCACAAGTTATGTTTTTAACTTATACTGTTTAGGAAAGTACCCACTTACTTCTAGTACAGGCGCACCAGCCTGACCTTACACGTTTGTGTGTGTGAGTAAATTATGGTAGGGCTACTGCACCTAGCGCGTGATCATAGTCGATTGAGAAAGGGACAATGTTATACGTCAACAACATAAAAGCTTCTCTTTCTAACTTATATCGTCGATCTCTTGGCGCTGGAGTAGTAACTTTGTACCAGCGGCGGGCGGCATGGCTCAAGCCGAGCGGCGTACTGCCAGCCGTGCTATATTTTGCGGGTGACGTCAAACTGTAGTAATTCTGCCATTAGCATGTAAGAGTAGTTTGGAGTTATAATTGGCAATAGTTTGCCAACTTGTCTCGCCCACTGCAAACTACAGTATGCGAGTAGGAGCTGTTATATAATCTATGGCAGAGAGGTTTAATGGCTCCATCACGTGTTTATGGTCTTAGTAGCAACATTATGCTAATCAAATTCGGATTAACGTCTACTATTGAGTGCTGTTTTCGATTTACAATTATTGTTATGGGCGTATTGGACGAATATAAAAATGGTGGCGATGGCGTGCCAAACTTGGGAATCTGTAGTGCTATTCTCTAAAATACAAACTGACGTGCGAGTCTCGGTCAAATGACTTTACTCACTTCGAAACCTTATCGATTGGCATTCTGTAAACATTCTAGAGCACTGTCGACGTAAAGTGAGTTCTTTGTTCACTTCACGTCGACAGTGCTCTAGAATGTTTACAGAATGCTAATGGATTAGGTTTCGAAGTGAGTAAAGTCACTTGAGTGAGACTAGCACGTGAGTTTGTATTTTAGAGAATAGCACTACTGTTCACACTGATAACGAATGAAGAAAGAAAGTTTCCTTATTCTGGCATACAAACGTCAAGGCGTCAAAGGGACGGGCTGCAGCGTTCTCCTGTGGTCACGAGTGCTATACAGCTCATCTTATTGGGATGTAAAATCGAAACAAACTATACTATAACGTTATTTAAAAAATGTGTTGCAGAAAGTTTGTTGCGCCGTTTATTCTTCACAGTAATTTTGGGGGTAGTCCTGCTCCAAGCCGGGAACCATACGGCAAAAACGGTATACGTATATTAATATCCAAATACATCGAGTCTATCGTAGGTATAAAACGAGGGCAAAAAACAGCAACACGCGCCTCGCCGAATCTGCGCGGGCAGAGCGTTGACTCCAGAGATGAACCATTTAACCATACCATACTATCTATACACCGCGAGTCCGTACGGCCAAACAAGTTATTGTGTATGTCCATTGCACCGTGAGTTCGTGACGGATGGAGTCAATTTTGCTTTAGGGAACGAACGGCTGCCAATTTGGCTTATTCCAATAATCCCCTGCGAATGGGATTTTTGGACTTTTTCTCCAGAAATCCCCTGCCGGTGCTCAATAATACGCTTATCTATTTATTTTAATTTTTTTCTTTATAAAACAAATACAAACAAGTAATTAGATCATCACAGTTTTTCTCCCATTAGAGCGGCGCCACCTGTAACCAATAAAACTCATGCCATTTGAATATTTTGTATTGAATATGAAATTAATTAATTCATTTAGTCAGATGTCAAATATCGTCCCTCGCATGACTAAGTGTCGTAAGTAGCTTCAAGCAAATGTTCCAGGAAAAGACATTTTCGGTTTTACACTTCACATTCTATTGTCTTGGAAGATACGATACTTGTTCATTGCCAATAAATCCATTACAGCAACTTATACGGATACGACGGTTAGCGGAGTTTGATCACCATACACATTTAAATAGGTCCGTGTTTGTAACTCATTTAGACAAAAAAATGACAGTTACGACAGCGTCATGCGAGGTAAGATATCCTTAAATGTTAGTAATACAATAATACTTACTTGACTACTTGTTAATATAACTCAAATATTTGAAAATACATCAAAATGTCGAAATATAAAATAATCAAAAGAAAACAAATAGTTGATTTGCGTCTCTGCGAACATCCCCGATGCGCTGCAGAAGAAATGGATCTCAACCAATCTCAACGGTTGCAAGTAATGATTGTTGAGCCACTGTAACCAAGTATCGATGTAAGAAATGAAACCAACGTAACAGACGTACAAACCAGAATACAGAAGCGAAAATGCAAATGGGCAGGGCACGTATGTCGATATCCAGATGATAGATGTTCTAACTGGTATCCAAGGGACAGAAAAAGATTACAAAGAAGGCAACGAAAATGATGGAATGATGAATTGTGGAAAATTATAAAAGCAACATTATGTGCGTAAGGCGGCTGGCAGTGACTGGATAAGAAGAACCGAAGATCGGGTTCAGTGGCGCGGTTTGGGAGAGGCCTCTGTCCAGCAGTGGGCTCTTTCAGGCTGATTATGATGATGATAAAAGCAACTTCGACCATGTTTGCTTACTTTCGTCCATCTTATTGGTACATGGCATGCATGACATGGCATGCCGAGGGTAGAGGACCGGATGTGGTAACGTTCATTGGGGAAGGCGTATGTCCAGCAGTGGATATCTAAGGGTATACATGATGATGATGATGCATGACCCGGGATCGAACTCGGGAACTCGACATGGTAGGCCGCGTTTTCACTTCTGTGGAGCAATTAATGGAGAATGGACACTGGCACCGCGTACACACACACACGCGGCATCGGCCCGTCCAACACACGCGCATGTTTGGTCACGAAGCTGAGATTACACGAAGATTGTCTGCTCTTGTCTAGTCTCGCTACAGACTATGTACTGCGCATATAATGCCTGTATGTATACATGGGGCAGCCCCCAGCTTGTTATTAGGTGGTGCGAGATATCATTGTGGCGCCCCCCAACCCCCCTAAATATTACATAGAGACTGAAGAGTAGAAACATAATATAATCAGTCGGTAAGAAGTTCGATTTTTAATCTCACTGTCCTACTAATATTATAAATGCAAAAGTATGGATGTTTGTTACTCAATCACGCTTCAACCACTGAACGGATCTGGATGGAACATGGCACACATATAGGATAGGTCCTGGAATAGGACATAGGATAGTTTTTATCCCGAAAAACGTATAATACCTACGGGAAATACATAATAATTTCGATGCTGACCCGTGGTACAACTGCAATGTCCAACTGGTTAAGTTGTCCACGCGGACGCGGTCGAAGGCAACACAATGCTCGTAATAAAAATCTCCAAATCTTTACCATCCTTCCGGGGGTGTTTTCAAGGCGACTAAGATATTACACCAGGGACGAGAAGCAGCGTTATCCTGAGTATATTAAGGTCATTGCTGCGATCACCAATCCACCTCATAAGCCTGGTGATTATGGCAACTCCCCCAATGGACCGCCCACCAAGAGTGGCATTCTATTGGGGAGGCTTGTTCAGCAGTGGACGTATGACTGATGAAAAATATACAATCCTGTTTTTTGCTGCAAAATTTTGCTAGGTAGGGTTAAGTTCCATACTCTAGTATATATTATCTTTGGTTCCATCTACATTAGGACATTTACTGTTACTTTTTCGGCAGACGATCTATCGTTGAATTTTCAAATTACACCCCCCAAAGGACGCCCTAAAGCCGTCCCTGTGCATAGACAGTACCTTTATATTATCTTTGACAGTACCTATTGTTAGCCGTAACTTGTAGGCGGTTACGCCTTGAAAACCATAGTCATTTTTGTAACGATGATTTGATCAGAAATGATTAGCCGTGTGGTTTTCGATAGAGTAGAATAGGACCACTCCAACTCTTCCCGTGGATGTCGTACAAGGCGACTAAGGGAATACATTATAAAACATCAATCAGGCCTCCCCAACCCGTCTGGCCCGCGCGGGGAGTGTAGGCCAGATCCTCTATCTGTCTCCGGCAGATGAGAGAGGGTTGTGCTCCTGCAGTGGAGACAAAAATAACCTGATGATGATAAGAATCAGCTTCATTGCTTGATTGAGGCGACATACCTTGGCTGGACACTACTAAGATAATGTTAATGAAAATGAAATCGTTTATTGCTTTCATGTTGGTACATTTTATAATCTTAAATTTAAGTGAGCCTGGAACATCCCGCTCTGGGCATAGCATTAGGTAGTCGTGTTACTATTAATATCACAATACAATGTCATATTACAATCTCAAACGTATAGAAGCGACATTTACCTCCCAATAAAACTCCATTGATGATGTGATCGATGTATAATATCATACTTTACTTAAAGGAAATATTAATTTTTTAAATAAGAAAAATTGTATTTAAAGATTTTTTGAAAAGTTGCTTGCCTCAGTCAGGAATTGAACCAAAAAAAAATATAAGTCATACACATTTTTATTTAAGTCATACATATTTAAAGCGAAAGAGTTTTTTTTATTTTCAAATAAGTAACAAAATCAACACGCAATATAACAAAATAAGACGGTAAAATAACGAAAGCGTTCTTCCAATTTCATAACGATTGAAAATTAACTGTTATATTCCACCAAAGATAATATATTATATTCCACTTAGGCTTTGGCATCCATCCCCCTTTGTCTGAGGACTTGGATAGAGCTACGTACTAGTGTCTGCTACTCTCGACAATACACATGTGTTAACGCAAGATCAGCGTCGTAGCTAGGGGTTGGCAAGGCGGGTGACTGTTAGGGGCGCAACCCTCAGGGGGGCGCACTTTGCAGAGCCACAGCTTGCGAGTCGCTGCACAAAATTAAAACATGAAGGTAACTCACATAAAAAAATAACGTTCACTTGATTACGATACCCACAGATCAGGAACGGCGCACCTAACACACACATTTTCTTTAGCAAATCGTTCAGAAGAGGAAAATTAATAAATTAAATTAAGTTAAATTCAATTACTGCATGATAAAAATACAAAGAAAATATACACATGTACATCTAGGTGGTCTTATCGCTAAAAGCGGTTTCATCCAGACAACCTTTATAAAACATTATTTACGTTAGCACATTGGTCAAGAACGTTTGAGTAATTTCGCTATACTATCGATTGAGTATGTCATTGCAAAAGAATTAATGTAGGTAGACCATGTTATTGAAAAATTTGCGTCAGAAAAAGCCAGACAAGTAAAGATATTTTATAATGCCGAAATGCCCTTCCTATATAATAGTAAATAAGAACTAATTTTATGCTTAAATATACATAATTTAAATTGCACTTTCAAAGATATTGTGTTGTTTCTCTTCTTAGAAAATAAGTCTTGGGGGCGCAAAATTCATATCTTGCTAGCAGGGGCGCTCATGACCCTTGTTACGATGCTGCGGTAGATACTTATTAATTCGTTTGTGGAAAAAGCCGGTTCCACCGTCTATATACCTAATAATATGTGTATGCTTTTACACGCATCATTGCAACTCCAAAGAGCCTCCAAACTGAACGAGTCCGTATTCCATCGTTAAAAAACTCGTCTTATTTCCGGGCGGGTATAACTCGTCCTTTTCGCCTCGGGACGTGAACCAGTGTGAATATACAGAGTGTTACCGTTAAGTGTCGCCAGGTTATTGTTCCCTAAATATATGTCTAAAAACTTTGAACTGAAATCCAAACTATGATGCCTAATGAGTAAAATGACATTCATTTATTTAAAAAAAAACAGCCATTCTATATCAAAGTAGGTAGTAGTTCTAATATCTAATATAATAAATTGTAATAACTTAAATTAACTACACTAAAATGAAAAATATACAAACTGTTATAAACTAGTACTAAAAAAGGGGCATGGGAGGGGGCGCCCTACAGTTAGAGATCTCCTCCAGTTCTGCAGAGAGTGTTGAGGATGGTGTCGTCGGATTTTCCTTCAGAAGTTTGCTAATATTCGATGCAAACATCAATAACTTTTAGTAATGCGATATATCCAAAATTATGATTTTAAACATTCTCATACATTTTCTATGGCCTCAGAGAGAAACTTTAATTTTCTTATTTCAAGAAATATTAAGTAACTTTAAACTGATAATGATAACGAAAGTACGTTACTCATCAGGCATTATAGTTTCGATATCAGTTCAAACTTTCTTATTATATTCATGTAATAATCGCCTCGCGACACTTAATGATACACTCTGTATAGGTACGATTATTGCATATAGATGGTTGTACCCTGGTTGGACCAAATGCGGTGGTGCTCTATAGGCTACATTGAAAGTGTTGGACTCCTGGCCACTTATAAATATTCGACTTTCGAATGATATGTTTTCACAAAACAAAAGAATTCATTTATGTAGTACATTAGTTTCTGGCCGGAAATTATTGTCTATGGCTTATGAATGTGCACCTTTAAAAATACCTATATGTTTGATGATTTTTTTTTCATGACGACTTTTGTGAAGGTCGTTCTTCAACTGCGGTCACTGTATAAAATGTAACCACTGACGGCCAATTCATTGAAGAAACCTAGCGATTCACACGATTTTTACCAACATTTAAAATAAAACGATAATGTGCTGGATTCTTCATAAACGAGGAACGGGCTCGTGTTTATTGGTGCAAAGTGTTGCTGAAGTTGACCATGGGCGTTCAAATGCTATTTTTGATATCGTAATAAGAGAAGAAACTTGTTATTATCACGACGCTGAGAAAAAGCAAGTTTGTGAATCGGTCTTTACAGGTGGTAAAGCAAAAACAGAGCGTTGGCAAAAAAAATTGGGGGCGCAGTGTGGTATGTCCACTGCTGAACATAAGCCTCCCCAACAGAATACCATTTTTGGTGGGCTGTCTATTGAGGGTTTTGCCATAATTACACGCTTCGCAGGCGGATTTGTAATCGTAGTAATGATCTCAATGTACACAGGAGAACGTTGGCGCTTGCCAGTAAACTGAAGTGGCAGTGGGCGGGCCACATCTGTCTCAGAACCGACGGCCGTTGGGGCAGACGAGTTCTGGAGTGGAGACCGCGGATCGGCAAGCGCAGGGTGGGACGCCCCGCCGCCAGGTGGACCGACGACCTGAAGAAGGTGGCCGGTAGTGACTGGTAGCGGAGGGCGGAGGACCGGGTGTGGTGGCGTTCATTGGGGAAGGCCTATGTCCAGCAGTGGATTTCTAGGGGCTGTCATGATGAAGTGTATTATAAAGATAATCAAAAGATATGATTTTAGATTTGATTAAATTTTTTTTGATAGACGATCCGAACATGCAGTGACTGAAAGTGAGTCTCCAAGAAAGTCACTTGTCCTACATAACAGAGTTCGAGTGAAGCCTTTATCTCAACATCTCTGAACATTAATTGACAGTGAAATCGTGGTTGGATCACGAATTAATCGAGCCACGTATTGAATTATTTATAGGATGCAGCGCGCGAGTGGCCAGCGACGGAGGGGAGCGGGAAGGGAGACGCAACAGGTCCACATTGTGTCGGGATGCAAGGGGATGCGGACCGCGTAGGGCTGGCAACGAGTCGTATGATGGTAGCAGAGAAAACTAAATATTACACGTTCGCCCGCAACATAATGCCCTGCGTGTAGTACGAAAGAGAAGCGCTTATGTGTCGACGTATAACGTTGTCCCTCTCTCGATAGTTCAAACGTGTATGGACAGGGCGGGTGCGTCTGTAATAGTGGACAGATTGATATGACATTTTGATAATATTTATATGTAAAATGCCCTTAAAAATCATTGGATGGGTATGTAATTAAAAACTTATCAGACATTTTCTTTCTGAGATATTACAGGAAAACTAAAAAAAAAATTGTCGAAATTGCCTATATTTTTTTTCTTGTTGTGCAATATATTAAGGTGCCGATTTGGGGAAATGCATAATTTGGATATTAACTTGGTCTTGGCATTCAAATCCAAGATGATGTTTTCCCCTGGTCGGCAACCCTGGGAAGGCGCAGCGCAAGCGACGGCGCGGGCGGGGAGCAGGAATGCAGGCTCTTGTTCGTTTTGGGGAGCGTCTGCGCAGGTAGGCGCGCAGCCTCCCGCGCACGCCGCCTCCGCCCCCGCTCGTGTCTCCTGCCTGTTGCTAGGGTATACTCGGCTGGACATTGCAACGTCCACAGAAAATTTAAAAAGGCAATGTTCGCGGTAAACTGCATGTAATTTTGTATATAACTGAAATGTAACTTAGTAATATTTTTTTATTAATGAATGAGCGATTTTCAAATAGCTTTTTTAAAAAGAAAAATAGTTCTAAATATGTATTGGCGACTCTAAAGCGCTTAATTTAGAAACTGAGAATACAGAGATGACGTTTGAGACTGTATTCTGTGACGTTCTTGCACTAACTTCACTTTTATATATTTCCGTTAAGAACTGTCAAATTCGTACTAAAGTTACGTTAAAGCGGGTATTGACTAACAATATTCCTAACATTAATATTCCAGGTCTCAGCAGTTCGTTTGTATAAAATCTTCATAAACTGGCAGTGTTCCTTAAATACCCCAAAAGGAACACAGTTGCTATTCCCAAAAAAAATGGGGTAAATTCTTAGGTCGATAAGGTCGTCGATGTCAAAATATCTGACAATTTTAGCTAAACCTCAAAAAGCAAGGCCATAAAGTGTTAAAAAAAACAATTTTGCGTTTTACTGGGAGTTTTCAATAGGTTAATTGCTAAACGATAACATGAGTTTTAACTAGGGCTACGAATTTTATTATATAGGTGTTTAATTACTATAATTAAATTTAGAATAGCTATCGTCAATTTAGTATACCAACCAGCACGGTAGGTACAGAATTGCACAACGGGAGAGCTTTGCCAAAGGCATTATCTACAAGTCTATCTTTAGGTCATGCAGCGTGACTCATGCTGATAGACTGTGGTGCAAGGTATTGGCGACACAAAGGTCACGTGCGCCCCTAGCGGCAGGATTTGAAAGCCGCTGGACAACTGTGAAGTTCTTTCAGTAACTTCACTTTTGAATATTTCTTACTCATGAATTGTCATATTAGTACTGAAAAATAAAAGTTTTTCGTCCATTACACCTCGTACCAGGAAGCAAAATAATTTTTCGTAGCTCGTAGTTTCACCTCAAAGTGTTTTCCTTCATAATTGACACTAATTGGTTATTAAATTAGATAGATAGATAAACTCTTTATTGTATACAAATTTAAGGATAACAATAAAATAGGTACAGATTTTTAAAAGTGTACAAAGGCGGCCTTATCGCTTAAAGCGATCTCTTCCAGGCAACCTTTCAGAAGAAAAAAAAAGACAAAGCGACAGAGTAACATATGAATTTAAAATGTGCATCTGTTATCTAAATTAATAACCAATTAGTGTCAGTCGTGAAGGAAAACACTGTTAGGTGAAACTATGAGCTACGAAAAATTATTTTGCTTCATGGTATGATGTGTAGGTTCACTGAAGAGAATCCATGCGTAGCTAATTTAGATTATAAGCGTTTATTCACATTTTAGGTATCCGTCGCACATTGTGTACGACTTTTTCCAGCACTGGTTTGCTAAAATGCAGACTCTTAAAGTGCACAGAATTAATACCTACTCTTGGGAAAAACAAAAACTTGATCAAGTAGAGCGCTCAGTAAAACAACGTTAACTGCATAATCTTAAGTCGTATATGTATAAAAGCCAAGTCGGGTATAGGGCAACAAAGCCTTTCGGCTATTTTTTACTCGTTTACTCGTTCGGAGGTCAGCCGAGTAGTAAAAGTAAAGTATTGAGTCAAAATAAAAAGCGGCGACCGCTTATGGGAGCCGAATCCAGGTCATAAATGGTGCGGCCACGAAAACTAACACCAGCAAATAATTAGGACTTTTATTACTTCGTCGATGGCCTAGTGGCTTGGTTCTCGGACTGGAGCGACAGAGGTTGGGGGTTTGATTCCCGCCAAGAATAGGCAACTTTGTAGAATTGTTACGCTCCTCGTCCCATGAAGAAAATGACTGTATCGCGAGACGTTTAATTGTAGGGGAGCACGACGCCGCGGATCATAGCATTTCGTACGTACCTAGTTAGTATGACCGGAGTTGTAGGTACTAAGCACAAAATATATATAAGTTTTGGATTACTCGTAAAAATAGCGCAAATCCTTATTTACCGTGCCAGTATTTATCTACTTATATACATATAAGTGATAGTATTTAGATAAAATATATAGGTACATTGTCTTTGACTCTAGGACGGGCGTAATTATTTCCCAAGTTCACACTTTTCGTGATGCGCTCTTGAAGTTGGTCAACTCGATGAGTAATAAATCCCATTAAACATTATTAAGAAACTTTTAGGCGACTTCTTATGTAATGCACAGGATTTAAAATTTAAAAAATGTCATGCCCATTAATAGTGTTCTTATATTATTATCACAAGACAGAGTTGAGGACAATTAAACAGCGTGCTAAAACGTAAAAACAAACGTATGCGGACGGCACATAAAGACGACTTTCAAACACATCATCTAATCTCCCGTTATTTTTAGTTTATCTCACAGTGAAGGTTGGTCGGAAGTAGGGTTGCCATTTGTAGTTCGGATTTTAAAGTTTTGAAGTCACCGCTTGCCGCCGGAGAGCACCGCCGCCGCTGCCCCGGGACAAAGATTCTGTTTGGTTTCTTTACAATACATTATTATGTCTAAAAATATATGAAAATGGAGAAAAAGTTGATTTATTACAGTTAAAATTATTTTTTATTTTACTGAGTCATCATCATCAGGTTATTGTTGTCTCCACTGCAGGAGCACAACCCTCTCTCATCTGCCGGAGACAGACGGAGGATTTGGCCTACGCTCCCCGCGCTGGCCAGATGGGTTGGGGAGGCCTGATTGATGTTTTATAATGTATTCCCTTAGTCGCCTTGTACGACATCCACGGGAAGAGTTGGAGTGGTCATATTCTACTCTACCGGAAACCACACGGCATAACATTTTACTGAGTAACATTTCATAAATTTGAATAATTAAATATCTGTATTCTAGAAGACTCACTCCGGACACACTCCATCAAGACAAGATGAAAACTTCACTGCGTCTTTCTTAGCGTATACACGTTTCTTCACGATGTTTTTCTTCACCGAAAAGCCAGTAAACTGTTGACATGTCCGGGTTGTAAGCTACAAAATGCGGGGGTTTCATGTTTTTTGTCCGGATTGGCAGATTTTAGAGATACCCTAGTCGGAAGAGATATTTTACAGAAATATGTTCACCGTTGTACACTTTTTTCATATACCTATCAATTTTTGTGTATTTTTTTTTATGTGCAATAAAAAAAATGCAGTGAAATCATTTTTGCAACCGATGGAAGTGCAGCTAGCCCTAGGAGACAGAATTTATATTTTTTTTGGACGCCCCTCCGCCATTTCAGGTGGACCGATGACCTGAAGAAGGTGGCCGGAAGCGGCTGGGTACGGAATTCGGAGGACCGGTGTGGTGGTATTCATTGGGGAAGGCCTATGTCCAGCAGTGGACGTCTGGAAAGTGGAAGGATGATATGATGATGGAATGTACTGATTTCTAAAAGTTATAGCAACCCTAGCTATAAGTATAAGACTTACTATATTTCATTCCAGATTCATAGTCCTATGAAAACCAACGCTATTTACGTCTCGGTAACATATACATGAAAGGGTCACCAGCAGCAAAAACAGGTTTGTATTACCATGTAAACTTTGCAGTCCACTTAGGAACACCATCTATTGTGTATTTTGTTTTCGAGACGCAAATGCGTTTGTTTTCATAGGACTATTAATCTGGAATGAAATATACGTCCCTGTATTCACGTAGAACCTCCAGTAAGCAGGTGCACTCAACATTTTCAACCGACTTCAAAAAAGGAGGAGGTTCTCAATTCGACGGTTTTTTTTTGTTCTTACAAAAAAACCAATTCCTTGTTACATTGTTAGTGTTTCGCGTTTACAAAGCACAAAAAAATAGAATAAAATATTCAGCTGCATGTAGATCAGTTTGCTTCAAAGAGCGTCTTTAAAAGAAATGTTTCTCGATTTGAAATTGAAATTTTTACTCTAATCCCACTCTCTTTGCTCCTTTGGTACAATCTATCTGTAACATCTGTTCCAACACGAACGGCATACGAAAACCAACGCATTTGCATCTCGGAAACAAAATAAACAATAGATGGTGTACCGAATTGACTGTAAAGTTAATAATAATAATAAAATCATTTATTCATCTCTTAAAAAATATACATACAATAACTCCGCCAAACTGTATAATACAGTTTGTTGGCAGAAATAGCTCTCTTACTTTATACACATCTATGGCAGTGAATACTAAATATCACTACGCAATTGTGAATAGCAAAGCAAAGTTTTTAATTTTGATATTAGCACAAAAATATTGAGGTTACGTTAATGAGTTTACTAGATATTTCTTATAATATTTAATTCTGAAAGTGTTTTTGTTGATTACATTGCTTCTGATGCCTAGTGGGATAGTGTTAACAATTTTGGGTACCAAATACTGCCTTGTTCTTTCACCATATCTACTACTGTATATATGCATATCTTGTTTCCAGGAGGAAAACAGAGTTTGTTATCGTATGCAATTTCTTTTGGAATAGAATATACATATGAAATATGTATAATGAAATTGTATCGAAGTCGTGTCTGTAGATATAATATAGCGAGAAATTGAGAATAACCTATGGGCGTGTAACTATCGTAGTTAGACGCCAAACGCTTATCAGAAAATGTCACATGACCTATTACGAATATTATCCGAAATGCTTACGGAGTATGCCCTCAGATCTATAGAATAGGATTTTAATATAATAATTGATTGCCGTGCGGTTTCCGGTAGAGTAGAATATGACCACTCCAACTCTTCCCGTGGATGTCGTACAAGGCGACTAAGGGAATTCATTATAAAACATCAATCAGGCCTACTCAACGCGTCTGGCCAGCGCGGGGAGTGTTGGCCAAATTCTCCGCCTGTCTCCGGCAGATGAGAGAGGGTTGTGCTCCTGCAGTGGAGACAAAATGATGATGATAGGAATTGAACTAATATACCTAGTACAAAGTATGATAAAAGTTGCCCCTTAAAGGAGAATGCCCAAAATTGTATGGGAGTTTGCCCTTGAACTTTTAACCTTGCGTCTTGATCAAATTGTCGTCAAAATACAGGTAAAATACTAAGGATTATTATAAAAAGAAAATCGTTACTATTTAGTGGGAAAATTCAATAATTTTACTTGGTATGAAATCTTCTTTGGCGCACAGTTTTCACAACACCGTAGGTATACAGCCAGGATTAACCACTCCAGATTTTGATGTCATTGTGTGATGATTAGTCAACGACGGTATATTGCATTCGACACTACATTAGGCTCGTTAAAATATATTTTTTCTCCCAAATACACAATGTAAACAAACGGAGACAAAACGTGTTGACATGATATCGGATATGACGTCACAGTACGAAACCATAGTGCATATTAATAGTGAGGTTCTACTACATCGATTTAACGAATTGAATAATCGATATTTCGGTTACGTAACAATATTTTCATAAATATCTTTTAAGAACGTGTGTATGTATCACTTTAAATCAGTATAAATAGTATATTTCCAGTCAGTAAATAAAAAATATGATGGGTGGATTATCGCGCTAGTAACTGAAAGGTAGTATCAAATATTGTTGACAAATATCGATTATAAATATATATCGATTTTAAAATAAATGTTTAAAATAATTTTAATGTTCTTAAATTATAAATTTATCTTCTTTCACCTGCAATACTCTGTCGCTATGTCTTTCTTATTTTCCTTCTGAAAGGTTGCCTGGAAGACATCGCTTTAAGCGATAAGGCCGCCTTAGTACACTTGCCAAAAATCTGTACCTATTTTATTGTTATCCTTAATTTGTGTGCAATAAAGAGTTTATCTATCTATTGATTTGAATTCTGCTTTCACTACCCTAGTTGAAAAGATGCCCGTCGGCCGGCGGAAATCAATAAACGTTTTTATTATATGTTATTTTTAAACTCCCTAATCCATTGGTTTTAAAAAAAATTTAAAGGAATTCATAATTCAGAGCAATATTTTTGGTACATGAATGGTGAAGACGCATCTTAGGCCCACTTTTGAGCATTCTCCTTTGTAAGATTTCAGTCACGAAGAAGTCGCGGGTAAGGGCTAGGTTGATTGTCAGGAAAAATGCGTCAGAGCAGGATTTAATCAAATCCTTGATTATAAAACAAAGTTTTTTCTACTCTCGCTTGAGAATAGGGTTTGCTAGAAGTAACATTATTTTAAGAGTCCGAAATGATTGGCAAATAATATTTTATGTAACAATTATATAGTTGCGCTGAACAGAAGTCGGGATGAAAGGTATACATTGGTATTTATTGTACTTTGGGTTTCAGTTTTCGTTAGCCGAAATACGTAATAAAAACTCTGAACATAATAATCCTCCCCAATAGAATGCCACGTTTGGTGGGATGTCCATTGGGAATTTGCCATAATCACCACGCTTGGCAGGCGGATTGGTGATCGCAGAATGCCTCCCTTTATTTGCTGAACAAAACGATTTTGCTTATCAAAATTTGATTAAACTTGGCTCAACCAAAATATTTAATTGTCTATCCAAAGAGAGAAAATGCAAAAAAAATTGAAAATAATATGAGACATTTAAGACTGTCAAATACCCTATTATACAAATTGTTCTGTTCCTAGTGAGAATCGAAGGCACGACCTCTGGAGTTCGTGAGTAACAACCTAGCCACTGAGCCACCGATGCGGTCAGTATGTTCTTATAACGTTGTAACTTGGTAAATTGTCAAGAACACTGGCACTGGCTGTTAGTCACATACTTTTGAACTTTGTGATGCTGTCTGACTGTAATAGAACACCTTATCAAGACCCTATTAGGGTTGCGCCAAGTTAACATTGCATAGTTTTATAAATTAAATCCTTTTACTTAAAGTAACATGACTCACGATATAAATTATTATATTAGTGTACGTAATACCAGGTCGGCCCCGTAGCCTAGTCGGTAGTACACCTGCCTGCGAAAATCGGGGTCGCGGGTTCGAATCCCGCCCAGGGCAAACATTCGTGTGATGAGCACTTTTGTTTGCCTTGTGACTGGATGTTATTTATATATTATATTATGTATCTGTGTACTTATATCAGCTGTCTGATACCTATATTACAGGCTCTGCATAGTTTGGGATCAGCTGGCCGCGTGTGAAAGGTCCCCACATATTTATATTTATACCTACTACAGGTTACATTTTGGAGAGTGTGCCCAGGAATTACACGATTTGATTCTCCCATTTCCGTTCCATCACCGGATTACCAGGCGTGAGGAGGGACTTCATCGTTATGTAGTAAACATAGCACGCTCTCGCACGAAGCGTTTTGCTTCCTCCTTCATAATGCGAACTGCTAAGGAATGGAACTCCCTGCCAGCTTGGGTATTTCCGAATAAGTACAATTTGGATTTTTTTAAAGTAAGAGTGAATAGGCATCTTCTGGGTAAGCGCGCTCCACCTTAAGCCTCATCATCAATTACCGTCAGGTGATATTGAGGTCAAACGTAAATAACGTATCCTAGTGTAGTATCCTTGAAAATTGCAGCAGCGTCGAATGTACGTGCAGTGCAGTATGGGCCGGGGGGCGAGCACCAGAAAGACGCGTTGGCGTTTGTTCTAAGTACCTTGGACGTTGGATTCGAGCGCGGAGTTCTATTCCCGATGGGAATTCTCAAATTTGATGCAATTTGTACAGGTTGGTAATGATTTGAGATACCTATCTCGTATCTGACAATTCTAAATTATATTGAAAATGTTAACTCAGTTGCAGAGTAGGAATATTTTAGTTGAAAACAATAAGTGCAAACTAATAAGACTAAGTAACACATTATGGATTATGAAGTCTGAGATAAATAATAAAATAGCTAAGTATTGAAATAAATATTACCTATTATGGTCGCTCTTCAGCAAAAGCACTAAAAATTAACACTGCAAATTGTTGAACAAATCTCTTAAACTAGTATGTCATTTTTTTTTCTCAAAATACTTCTATCTATGGCAGATGAAAAGTTATGTAGTTTCAGTGGACATTTTTTCTCATCAATTGGAATTTAAAAAATCCAATAATAATAGAAAAAACAAGTATTTTTTTTAGATCATTAATGGATCACTCACAGTTACGGCATTTGGCATAGGCAACCCTAGGAGTGCTTGTCTTCACAAATAATGGCGTGTCTCGGACGTGGCAATTATTGTCCTTTTATAGTCCTCCAACCGGAATGGTGCATGTACCTATTATTGTCCTACAATTATACTATTTATACTCCAGTCACAGATTATTTAATATGTACTGTGTTACAGATACATCACTCCTTAGTAAACCGAAAATGCCTACGCTTTAAATCACCTGCTTGCTGTCAGACAATCCACGCAAAAATATGTCTAAGGAGCTCGATTTAGCGTTGTTATTACCATAGACAGCGCACAGGCAGGCGGCGGGCGGAGGTTGATATGTCCCGTAGAGCTCAAAAATGTGTCTTGCTCGACTTGGACTGTCATATACAATAGTAAAAAAGCCCCTAAATAACAAAAAAAATAAAAGGCTCGACTTAGTGTTGTTCTAGTAACAACGATAAGTCGAGCGCCTTAGGTACATTTTCGCGCGCTACACGGCACATCATTCGCCGCCGCGGCCCGCCTACATAACGCGCGCTGTACGGAGTAATAATAACGCTAAGTCGAGTGTCTTTGACACATTTTTGCGTGTATTGTCTCTCAATAGGTGATTAATAGCGTAGGTATTTTCGTTTTACTAAGGAGTGAAGTATCTGTTACGTAGTAACTATTAAGTAATCTGTGGTACGGGCGGGTCGAGAACCACGCCGGGGCGGCTCGAAAATGTAGGTAGTTATCGCGGTAGGTTTGTTCGAGTTACAGATGCCTGCTCCAGTTTCCCAGATCATCGTTGTTATAATTGACATTTAAATTGAGAAACAACTTTATGTCTGTCTGGTTGCTGGGTAGGTCGTAAACAGTGATAGATTATGATTGGCATCATTATTACCATTTCATTTAAAGTTTAAACTGGCTTGTTACCTGCTGTTAATGCTTAGCCTTATTAAAGCGGAATTCACAGGAACCGCACTTCGAGCCATAGGGAATAAAATGTAATTTTTTTTATGTTAGAGTGCTTAAGTCGGAAAGGTAATTTGTTTTTTGCAGTGCCGAATTGGATTTACTGTTATGGTGCTGTGAGAGTATTTTAAATAAATAAAATAAAATAAAATAAAAGTTTCTCGAGGCATTTGTTATTTTCATTATCATAACTATCTTTGGCTCACGAATTAAAATGTCATAGAAATGAAATGCTGAAACTATCGCCAGAGAATACTAAATATTACTACGTAATGAAGCGATACTCACCTCCTCCCGCTAGTACAACGTCGCCCGCAGAACAGAGCACTCTCGGCAGTAGGTACGCACTGGGCTGGCGCAAAAGGAGTTGCACGAAAACGTTGATGGAATTGGATGCATCCTCTCTGCCTACTCCTCTGGGGCCAAGGCGTAAGCATTATGTATGTATGTAATATCGATATGTTGGGAGTTGATAATTTCAGCATTAAATCTCGATTTAATTTTTCTTCGTTCGTCAAAGAAAACGCCTTATGATCATCAGTCCTTCGACGTCCACTGCTGGACATAGATCTTCTTATAATAAACTGATTTTGCCACAAGCGGTGCTGCTACCTGCCGACGAAATTTGCAATTTAAGGATACGATAGAGCCTTGGCGTTAACGAGCAGGTGAGTATTAGTGTTTGTTCCTGATGTTATTGTGCACCTTTACATACTTATCGTATGGTCACGAACCACATGAACAGAAAAGTTAAAATCTACTCAGTTACTTTAACACAGGGGTTCTCAAACTATGATACGCGTACCCCTGGGACACCTGGGGTACTCATGGTATCTCTTAGGTAGTACGCAACGCAAGCCAACAATATTCACGATAATAAATAAGTTTCGTAATAAATTAATTATATATTCTTTATTGCACAAATTTTAAAAATAAATACAGTTACAAATTTTGTATACAAAGGCGAGCTTATCTCTAAAAGAGATCTCTTCCAGCCAATCTTACAGGGTGTGAGACAAGGCCATTAAATATGACCCATTGCGCTAATTATGCAGATATGATATGTATGTAACATATGAAATTCTCTAACGTCTGAATTAAAATATATTACGTTAAGTAATTAACCAAAACAAGAATTCCAAAAACGTTTGTTGTCGATGGGTGTGGACTAATGTATAGATCACTTGAGCGCTGATAGTTCATAAACAAATGGCTTCCATTTCTGTGGACTTTACAATTAATGATATGGTATTAATAATTTGATAAATAAACTAAATAAAGAAAATGTATGTTGGACACGACGTCTCCTTGCTTCAAGCACACGGCCCTACTATTACCAATAATACAATATGAAATACATCTTATAAATAAAATCGTAAACATCGCGTGACTGTACATTAAAGATATTTGCAAAAAAAAATTTAGGGGGTCTAAGGATAAGTAATAGAACACATTTCATACATTTTTGGAATTTTTGTCTGTTTGTCTGTGAGTTTGTGCACGCATCACTTAAAAACTACTGAACGGATTTTGATCGACTTTTCAGAAAAACATGGGGCTTAACTTAACTTAACATTTAGTCTTTATTTCATCGCAATCGGCTAACTCAATCAAAAGTTATAGACATTTTTAGTTTTCAAATACATTAGTAGGTAAGGTTAGTATGCAATATATTGCAAATAATAGTATTTCCGTACTATTCAGATTGCGATGAGTTTGGATTACATTTGGAGCTGCGAGTGGGAGTGGGAGTGGGCGTGGGCGTGGGAAAAGGGTGTGAGTGTAGGAGCGGGAGCGGGAGCGAGAGCGGAAGCAAAAGCGAGAGCGGGAGCGGGACAGACGCGAGAGCGGAAGCGGAAGCGGGAGTGGGAGCGATTCTGTAGTTCACGCGAGCGGAGCCGCGGGCACAGCTAGTTTTATAATAAATGCATGCTAAAAGTATTCTATCTATTCACTATTGAATAGAATAGTTAACTAATAATAATAAAGTACTTTTTATTATTCAAATAAATATATAATTGAACCATTTTAAGACACCTATAACCATATTTAGCATACCTATTCTGATGATTTATTTATTTAATTCAGAAGTGGTGGTGTGCGAAATAAAAAGTTTAAGAATCGCTGCCTAACATCATATGGTGAAGTAATATTGAGGGCGTATCTATCGGAAAGGCGTAACTGTGTGAAGACATGACGGATAATGATGAATACAGATAGGCCTACAAAAAGTTTACTAGTCGAGCACTTAGCGGTTATTGCTTCGTTAATATTAAGTAGGTGCCACTTAACACGATTGGTCCCTAAATATTGAGATAATGTATGGGGTTTTGTGAGAAAATATACACCGAAATTTTAGTCTCTCCAATAGCTCTCCTTGTCTAACAAAGTTGATTACTTGTCAGCCACAAGAAGACATTATAAGGAGCTCCATAAGCATAAGTCTACTGCACTCGGTGCATCTTTCTACCTCTCTTCTCTTAGGCACATGGGGACGGGGGCCACGACGGTCATATGGTTCATAATCTTATGTATCAGTCCCTCTTTTATAAGACGTTTCCATCTTAAGTCCGCTACTTAAAAGCTATAGCAGAGAAACTGGTAATCTTTGGGTTCGAGGAAAGCTATACCAAAGACACTCATTCGCCTTGCAGCTAGTGCATTGCATTCACACAGCAAGTGCTTCATCGTCTCGCTGTCCTCTCCACAGGCTCTACAGTTGACGGTCTGATAGTCCCATCTTACGTAGGAGGTTCCTCCCCACTCGAAGTATAATGTAAACGCTCCTACGATAAGAAGGACGGTTCCCGTAGAGTATTTTTCCAATCTCTGTGGTCTTAATTTTGGATGGTACCATCTTGCTACCTAACAAACGAGGCTTGAACTAGAATAAGCTTCATTTAAAAGACGACGTGAAGCTAATCATCATCATCAGTCTAAATACGCCCACTGCTGGACATAGGCCTCCCCAATAAAATAGAACTTTGGTTAGATGTCAATTGGGGGATTTGCCAAAATCACGAAGCTTGGCAGGCGAATAGGTGATCGCAGTAATGATCTTTACATACACTCACAGGAGAACGCTACTGCCCGTCCCTGGTGCAATCCCTTAGTAGCCTTGACGACACCCACGAGAAAGATAGGGGTGGCCCTATTCTAAGCCGGGAACCACACCGCGTGAAGCTGATGATTCTCCTCAAATATGGCCAACCTTCGTCTAAGATACAGAATTTCCCATAATTCTAAGGAGTACCCGAACTCGAGTTCGAATCTGCAACCTTAATTGCAGGTCTAAAGATTACTTTGTCATAAACATGTAACCCTTTTCTAGCTCAGGAACATAGTGATGCCGACCTTTTTTGTATACTTAACCACCATCTATCAATATCTCGGCTCCATCGGTTCTTGACGGCGGGCCAGTGCTCGGAGCCACAAAAAAAATCCAACAAAAAACTATACTCGTAAAAAGCAGACCCCGCCCGCCCGCGTTCCGAAGTCCTCACATATTTTTAAACCAAGGTTACCTTTTCGCGATCCGTTGGGTATAGGAGCTGACAGCAGCATATATATGTTGCTATTGTATCTGAGTACATACCTACATACAGTAATAATTTATTACGATATTTCATTGCCCTTGCTTGGTCAATTTGTTCATTCAAACTATGGTATTTAATAGTAAAAACTTTAATAGTTAATAGTAAAAACATAGCGAAAACTGTAAAAAACTTGAATTCAGTGCAGTTTTTAATTAATATAAGAGAAATAACAGGAACGGTCACACCGCACAACTTTCTCACTTTGCTACTTAACAAATTTTACCGGGAATTGAGTCTGATTAATATATAATCAAAGATTTGGTCTTTCAAAATGTAATTCCAAAATTTATGAAGGTGGTATGGATTTCACATTTAAAAACAAATAACTATCACACATCCGAGATCGATTTCATTCGCTTGAGGATAGGGTGAAAAAGGATTTTCTCCTCTACTGTACAGGAAATAGACAAGGATAGGACAAATCATAAATATACCATCCAGACTTCTGGCGATCGAGTCTAAAGCACGCTGTACACATTGGGCCTAGATGCTGGGCCATCATGTTGGGCCAACATGTAGAGGCGTACTTGGCGTATTCTGATAGTTGGCGACCAACACTGGCCGGGTTTTTCATGCACACATCAAAGGATCTTCGCGCGCTCCGCAAACAGTATTCACACGTTGGCCTCTTATTCAGTTCGTTGTTACTCGTCGCTAAAGGCTGTGTTGCGCCATTTCTTTTTAGTTACTCTAGATTGGTGCGCATTTAAATAATGTATTGTAATAAATTGCCGCAGCTGCAAGTTTCCATCCATCTTTCTCAAAGCGCCAATGCAGAATGATCTATACGTCAATGTGCAAACAGCCTTTGGGAAACGATACTTTGGCCCAACATGATCGCCCAGCATCTTGGCCCAATGTGTACAGCGGGTTTAATAACCAAGCCTCTAGGCAAACGAGGCGATCAAATGATAAGGAGAGGAAGGTAGTTTTAGTAGCATATACTTCAGCGAGGATCGATTTAAAACATGGAGTCACTTTATCAAACAAATAGGTATACATAGTTATAAATCAACAGACGAATTGACATATATTTATATATATTGAGGTATCAACTCAGCCGAGCTTGTCCTTTTATTTCACATTTAACGACAGTGTTGCATGATTCAATAAATAAGCTGTACTTTAAGATCATGAGAGAATCGTGACCTTTACAGATGTCTCGGACAAGAATTTCATCGTGATCTAAATCTCATATAACTGTTTGAACCTTTCTTTCATTTGCTTTCAATATTTAAATGCCATCTTTAGAAAAAAACGTAATAATACAATGCATTTTTATTCAAATAAGATGAAAATACAATTATATCACTAACAAACGTGTGTTCTCACTCATTTGTTACACTAAATTGATCCAAAAAGAGCATTGGTCATAGGAGTTAGGAAGAAGTCATTTAGAAACAAACTGAATCCGATCGTCAGTAATCTTAGTATATGTATTTGTATGATATTACATTTGGCGGCTGCGCGATTTTAATATGAAAACAAATTTTCTGTGAATATCTTGTGTATTCTGTTCCAGTAGAAAAAATGGTCGCAATAAAAGTGATACAAAATTGAAAAATACAATTGAAATGAACAATGATTTAGGAAAGTATGACAATTCTCGCTTGGTCGTATTATATTGATTTTTAATATTGAACGTACACTGAAGGCAAAGGATTTTTAAATTATACAGTTATAATGAAGTGAAAGGATTGAAAACACATGTTAATTTAGTTAACAGTATTCACACAATGATGATTAGTGCGTAACGATAGAACACAGTAACAATAAAGTAAAATGCAAGTGAAATGTAAGCGATTAATAATAATAAGTTGCAGATGAACTCCAGTCTGGCTGTGTTGAAATAGAGTCGTCCCGAGAACTCCACAGTTACTGACTCGACCCCAGATGCAAACCCAGATACGGTGCTCGTTCCCGGGCAGAATACGAATCCGAATAATGGAGCACAATAAACGGGTAGAGCCAGAACCAGAGAACGCAGCCCTGAGCGTCCTACGAGACGAATTTGCAAGGGTACTTACAGAGTTTTCGGTTACAGACCCATTATTACGACCATCAATTCTTAGGCAGAACACCTCCAAAAAATTGGCCGCCAACGTTACTATGATGAACACAATCATCCTCCCCCTACATCTCGCTGAAGCACACGAGAACCTTGAGGTGGTTCAGACGGCCACGTTCGCAGCAGCCGTTGCTTTCGTAAGAGCATTAGGTGGTAAGATCGGAAATTAAATTCGGCGTGAAACGAACAAAGGAACTCCGCCCTGGGAACACCGACTAATCTGTGACGTCGACAACCTGAGGCGTCAAATAGCTCACCTGAAGCAATATATGCCGGGCAATAGAAGTCGCAAAGTGACTTATAGATATCACCAGCTACAAGTGGAGGTAGAAAAGCACACTGGGTACGATCCACCCAACAAAACACCTTAGGAAATCCTCGATAACCTCAGGCAGAAATTGGCGCTAAAAGCCAATCGACTCAGAACGTATCATCGACTCAGAGCATCACGAAACAGAAAGGAGGATAACGCGCTTTTCAACCGTAACGAAAAGCAATTTTACCGGAGGCTCAGGGAGAATGCAGGCACGAAAATTGGCAAACCACCGGGTAAAGAGGAAGTAGAGAGCTTCTGGCGTGGCATTTGGTCGGCACCTCCTTTCTTCAAAATCCTCAACAAGTCCCATCCTTCCTTACCACTGGTGTAACGTACCTGCTCCCTAAGGACTCAAACACCCAAGACCCTGCAAAATACCACCCATTACTTGTCTCGGCACCCTTTACAAAATTCTTACATCCTGCATCACTGACAAGATCTATCGATACCTTGATTATCATTCTTTGTTGGCGGTAGAGCAGAAAGGGTGCATCAAGAGGTCTCACGGGTGTAAGGAACTGCTGACAATAGATGCAGTGGTCACGGAGCAGGTGTATCACAAGTCCAGGAACCTACATGTGGCATGCATTGATTACAGGAAGGCGTTTGACTCGGTGCCACACTCTTGGCTAAGAAAAGTCCTTCTGAGTTTACAAAGTCTATCCTAAGGTTACAGCACTGCTGAAGTGCCTGATGTCGATGTGGGACACCACGCTGTACTTAAATGTGGCGGAAAAAGTATCACCACTGGGCGCATCCCGATACGAAATTTGTGACACCCGCCGCCATGTCTTCTTCAAATCGCAATACACTTTTTGCAAATGAGATGTACCAGTGTACTCATGTGCAATAAAGGGCACGGCCTTATTTACATGGATATATTTTCTTACCTCATTTACTTTGAATCAATACAGGTACAGACTTGTAGAGGATTACATAAAACAGAAAACATATCTTTTGTAATTTTTACGAAAGTTAAAGCTTTTAGAAGTTTCAGCAATTTCAAAATTATAAAATTCGATTCAAAAATCAGATTAAGACATACATATCATTAATTTTTCTGTGAGCTTTGAAACCTACACAGCCTTTCACAAAACAAATCATGAAGTCACCAATTTCGTTTCAGAATCAAAAGTGATCAAAGTCTAAGCTCATTTGAACTTAAATCTCTGTAGATTAAGAACTTGGAGTTCAACACTCTAACGATTTCAATAGCAGTACCGTTACTCCGGTACTTAAGGCTATTAGACTAGCATAAGCGGCACATGCCTATTGGGCATTTTATAGTCTTAAATGTAATTGCAAAGAGACGGCAACTTGCAAAGAGACGCTTATGAGGCTTTTATAATCTTATACTTCCAAGTTTCTGTTCTATTCTATTGTGAGGTTTGATGTATTATGCAAATTTTAGAATTTAGAAAGCTGCCAACTGACAAGGTCCTTTTCTTCCAGTTTTCAATGTTATTTTGGTCTTCAGCAAAACTAGACATGTTTAAAATAATTTTTGTCAACCTTTTTTCCCATTGTCTCTTTCTTCACATTTTACTAAGGACTGAACTGTATTGTCAGTAGCAGTTATTATGAATACAGTTAGTGCGTATTTCCTTCAAGCACAAACCTTATCTCTATGTTATATTATATGTTATAAATCATCTATTTGCGGTACATCTCATTTCAGTACGCAGACGAAGTCGCGGGCAAAAGCTAGTAGTAAATAAATAATCAAATTATTTCAAAGGCATCAATGTAATGCAAAAGAAAATAATTACATAAAATCTAGCAAACCATGCTTGAAGCTATTGTTGCTGTGAAGGTCTGAGAGTAGGCAAAATGTTACTTGCCAATATTGTCAAGTATTATATTGTAGTTGCTTACGTTGACAATAGATGACGTTGTTGCTTTGATCTCAACTGTCATTGACAATCATCATCATCAGCCTGAAAGAGTCCACTGTTGGACATAGGCCTCTCCCAAGGCGCGCCACTGAACCCGATCTTCGGTTCTTCACATCCAGTCACTGCCAGCTGCTTTATGCATATCGTCGCTTCATCTAGCCAGGGGGCGTCCCACACTACGTTTGCCCAGTCGCAGTCTCCACTTGAGAACTCGTTAACCCAGCGGTAATCGGTTTTCCGACAGATGTGACCAGCCCACTTCAGCGTACTAACTTATTGAGCTAAGTCGAAGACTTTCCTTGCCTCCCCAACCCGTCTGGCCAGCGCGGGGAGTGTAGGCCAAATCCTCTATCTGTCTCCGGCAGATGAGAGAGGGTTGTGCTCCTGCAGTGGAGACAAAAATAACCTGATGATGAAGACTTTAGTTCTCTGGCAAATCACCTCAGATCGGATCCTGTCCCTATCAGTGAATTGGCAATGGAGACTCGGAAAACTTCATGATGGCAGCCATTACAGAAGAAGTGCTAGGTTATTTGGCTTTTAGATTTATTCAGTTTTACCGATATTTAGTGTGTATGAGTAATGATCACCACAGTACTCACGATAATTCAAGTAACTTCGTACAATTGCAATGCTCTTTGTATTTCAGCCGCTTTACTTTCGGGAATCCATGTGGATTCCCGACAAAAACAAAACTAGTCTGCCCATGTGGGCAGACTAGTTTTTTTTTGTCCAGTCTGTCCGATCGTAGAACTAAGAATATGACTAGTTGGACTAACCCATCAAAAGGTAGTGTGGTATCCTTTGATCTGAGCGACAACACTCCTTTGCTGCTCTAGTGGACAACCCTTAGCTTTACTCGGTTAAAGCGTGGAATTCATGTTGTATTCGTCCTATACACTTAACATTGGCAAAATCCTAAGTAATGCTATTTTAGAAAGAAGAGAAAACTTCTAGGACAACGTCAAATTAAGTTAGTAGAAAGTTCAACAATTTTAGGGCCTTGCTTCACATTCACAGCTACTTTGAAATCGCTCATTCCCCTAGTATAGCAGCGTGTCTATGGACGGCGGTGACCACTTACCATCAATCAGGTGGACCATCTGCTGTTTGTCTTATTCATAAGAGAAATAGAGATTTTTATTACTGTTGATTGATAATATTAAGAGAACGGTAACTGAGTTAGGTGCGGTACTGTTCGTTGGTGGTCGGTGGTCGCGTGGTCTGTCTGTGCGAGGCGACTCAAATCGCTAATGACACCTTAATAGTGTGGTGCGAGACAATGACGACATCGCCACGCCGTGGGGTCAGGAAGGTATATTTTACCTTTTGACAGGTGAGGGAGCGTTGACCGCACAGTTTTCAACCGACTTCAAAAAAGGAGGAGTTTCTCAATTCGACGGTATTTTTTTTTGTATGTTTTTTACGCGATTACTTCGCCAATTGTGAATGGATTTTGATGGTTCATATTTTGTATGGAAGGTCATACTTCAGAGGTGGTCCCATATAAATTTTATCGAAATTCATTCAGCGCTTTTTTATAATTATTTTTTTGTAGCTTACTTGGTTTATGTAACAATGAATCAAATAATACTTAATATTCTTGTAATAGTCGTGAAAAGCACTGTGTATGCTTCGTCGGTAAGGACTAACCTTTGCTTATGTTTCTTAGAAGTCGTCGCTTAATTTTAAGAATGGTTTACTTTCCGTTCTCTGTAACCAACGTCGTAGTACCTAACTGACAATATCTAGAGATCGTAAATTGTGGTCTCGGTAACATATCCACCGAAATCACAAAAAACAAGTTTCTAGAAAACTTTTATATGAGTTTGAACTTTACGCGTCAGTTTTCATATAAATGTCTGATGATCATCATCATCAGCCTGATGTCCACTGTTGGACGGACATAGGCAAGGTGCGCCAATGAACCCGATTCTCGGTTCTCCTCATCCAGTCATTGCCAGCCGCCTTACGCCTCACGTCGCTCCATCTAGCCAGGGGGCGTCCCCCTGGCTAGATTAAAATTTAATTATATCTATCAGTTATATATTTATGTTTATTTACACTCATGCTGTAAATTCCTTATAAAGAAATCACATAAGAACGATAAGACCGCCTAGCTAGATATAAAAATGTAAGCTTCTTTATTAATGTATCTGTTTTGTTATCGAGTAATTGAGCTGAATTGAACTGAATAATATATATTTCGTAAACAATTGCAGTTTCCTCTAATTCGATGCCGAATTTTTTAGCCTGAGGTCGTGGGTCGATTCTACAATTTGTACTAGTTAGTTCCAGTCTGGATGTTATATTTATGAATTGTCCTATCCTTGCGCAATTCCCGTAGTATAGGAGGAAATCCTAGTTCAAGGATGGACAAATGTAAGTATATGTATATATGAAATATTTATTTATTTAAGTAAGAAATGTAGCCTAATATCAATATACATTTCAATGACTGCTTTAATCAAATCCGAAACATGGTTGGACGTCGGATATTCATTTATTTGATGATAATTAATACCATTAAACACTGCTGTTCCAACAAAATTCCGTAAGGTCTTCGTAATTAGCAAGTCTTTGTTAATACTGGATAAGTTACCTGTGTGGTGTCGAATAACAGATTCAGCTGTTTTACAAATTTGTATAACGTCATTCGACGGATACAGTGGACCACATTTGTCCTTTGTTACAATAAACCTGTACAGCGAATTAGGGAAGTTGGACAAAAGTGCTCCTACACAGATGTCACAATGCAATTTTTTCATCAATACAAGTGAAACATTTCTTGCAATGTGACTAATAACCTGCAAGTTGTAGCCAGACAAATTCTGATAAAGGTCAAACATTCCTTCATCGTCAGAATTAACGTCATTATTCTCTTTTTCAATTACAAAATGACGTGTGCTATTTGCAGTCCAGTTAATCCTTTTCACAGCCGAGGAACAATTTAAAATTGAAAGATTTTCTAGTGCAGTGCAGTTTCCGTTCCCAAAATCTTTCAGTTCTACATGTACTAACAGCTTTTTGTACGCAGCCTTAAATTGTTTTGCAGTTGGGTTATTTGCACCACAGTGTGACCGTATATTACAGAAGAGTAACTCAAGATGGTCCTGGCTCACTTTATACAAGGGTAAGTATATGAGCTCTTCTGTCTCTATAAGACTGGCGTAGAAATGTTTTATGGCTTGAGCACAGCCAATAAAACCCAAAAATCCAACATTTAGTGGACTCTTTATCAAAAAGCTTCCATCCTCACATCTGAGACTTAAAATATAGTCGACAGCTTCTTCCAAATAAGCAAATGTTTCGGCAGCATTGGTTTTATTGATGGCTTTTTTAAAGCCGTAGTGGTGCATGCTCCTCGAGTTAAAAATGTCAAACAAATTATTCATAATTTTTAGAAAATTAACTGTAGCTGCATTATTAAGAAACTCGGGCATATTTAGGTCTTTTTGGCAAAAGTTTATAGCGTCAGCCACATTCAAACTTAAGAGTTGAGCTGTTGGATTTACCTGTGTTTCTAAATTTTGGAATTTATTGTGTTGAGGTCTAAATTTATACTTTTCCTTCGCTTGTATTTTGTTTAATTCTTCTAAGTACGTCCATTGTATTTTTTTCCCGTTCTTGTCTTTAAATGTCTTGTATACCTGTAAAAGAAAGTAAATGATTTTATGATACTGGAGTTGATTCAAAAACGTAATAATACCTGCAAGGCATTCTTAATTAATTTGATCATGTGAGAAGGATCTAATATTGCCACAATTTCATTTTCTGTAACAGGATGTCCAAATGTAATATTTCCATTCTCAAAATCACAACCCAAATCCTTTATCATAGATAAATTAGACGCACATCCGTCAAATGTCACAGAAACAATCTTCACTCCAGTCTCATGGATCCTTTCTAGACACTGATTCACTAACTCAGCGCGCTGAATTCCTGTTACGCCATCGACAAGAAAATATGCGACAGGTACTTTGAAATTACAATTTATGCCTGTGACTAAAAAAACCAAAGCTTCTTTAGCCTCAGTTATGTAATCACTGTCAATCAGATCACAAGCAATCTCTACGTAACCATGTAATCTATTTCCATCCCATTCAATTCGGCGTTTAATATCCATCTCATCAATGACCAGCCCCGCAATAACTTCAGTGCTGCTAAAGATTCACTGGTGAAGCCTGGTTCTCCATCTACACTTGAATACCAATCTTTAAGAGTGCGTGTAGGGTAGGTATGTATTAAATGTATTGCGTACATACTCGTACGCTTTGGGAGAGTAATAATGTAGCGTTAGTGCAAAAGTGCGAAGAGCTGGGGAGTATTGCTGTTTTGTTATCCTCCCTAACTTATCTTTAGAAATATCCAGCAATTTTTCTACCTGAAAAATTAATAAACCACAATCTTAAATTAATAATAAAATGTTACTGAATTTTACTCATAGATATATATTAAAATTTGTTGAACCTGCAGATTTATGTTTTTTAGAGCACTTATATCCTCATTTCGCAGTGAAAACTTCTGTTCTATATCTTTCAATACATCTTCTATTTCATCTATTTTTTTCATCAATCTTCGGTTTTGGGTTTGTATTTTTTCAATCTGTTTTGTTTGCCGCTTTGTCACGCTGTCCTGTTGAGTAATTATTTGTTTCAGTTTCCGTGTTGTTGATGAATTGGAACTGGCACACGACGGTAAATCAAGCTGAAAATATTCTTCTATTATATTCACTAAAAGTGCACTTGTAATGTGCGCAAAAGAGTCTTCATTTTTTGTACCTGTAATCTTCTTTTCATTGGCTGATCGGTTGTGGTTGTTGATAGTTCTGGTTTTGGTTCTAACATTGGTTTCGGCATTGGTTCTGGCATTGGGTCTGACGTGGGTTCTTGTTTAATTGTTGACTGAAATAAAAAATAAAAAACTAAAGATTTGCTACGACCATTATTAAATTGGACATAAAATGAAATATACTTAATATAATAATAATCATATCATATCAGCTCTGAGACGTCCAATGCTGGACATAGGTTTTCACAATGAAAGCCACCACACCCAGTACTCCGCATCCAGCCGCTTACGGCCATCTTCCTCAGGTCGTCTGTCCAGCTGGCGACGGGGCGTCCCATCCACACTTTGTCCGTTTCTTCGTTTATTATCAGAAGAATATAATATACACATACTTATATTGCAATAACAAGGATTTTGAAATTATGCTATGAAATTAAACAAGGATAAGAGAATTAACATATACAACATCCAGACCTCGACCAACTTGTACAAAGTTGTATGTCCCTGAAGGGAATCGAACTCATGATCACAATACTTGACGTTTTTGTGGTGGTTCCATATTTGCCGTACGTTGACTTAATGTCTCTATAGACTAAAGGCATACAACCATATTAATTGGGAACCTTACGTTTTAATACGACACAGCATAAAACGAAATAATACAATACGTACTAAAGACTGTATCCATACAAAATGTTGGGCTTGTATATCTTTACTCTGTTCTCTTTTCCTCTTTGTCACGCTGTCCTGTGGAGTAAATTCTTGTTTTAGTTAACGTGGTACTGATGTGATGGAACTGGCACACGACGGTGAATCAAACCAAAAATAACATTGAAAATATTTGCAAAAAAATAAATTGGGTCTAAGGATTAGTAACAGAACACATTTCGATCATTTTTGTAATTTTTGTTGAATTTTTCAAAGAAACATAACTTAACTTGGAGTAACATTTAGTCTTTATTTCATCGCAGTCGGCTTACTCAATCAAAAGTTTTCTAATAAATTAGTAGGTATGCAATTTAACAAAGAAGTGTATAATGTTCGGTGCAATTCAGACTGCGATAAGATAGGACTACATTTGGAGCTATAGTGAGCGTGGGAGTAGCAGACTTGGACCTGGACGCTGGAGCTGGAGCGGGAAAGAGAGGGGGACGGGAATTGACACTCAATAGTTCTCAACATTATTTAACTCTGTCGTCCACGCGAACAGAGCCGCGGGCGCAGTTATATTGACTAAAATTGAACTTATGCGTAAACAGTCTTCATTTATACCTGTAGTCTTCGTCTTTTTATTGGCTGGTAGGTTTCGTGTGTTGATGGTTCTGACATTGGATCCGACGTTGGTTCTGGCATTGGTTCTGGCTTAATGGTTGGCTAAAATAAAAAAAAAGATAATTTCATTTTTGCTAGGACTATTATATTGTATAACTAGTTGTATAATGGACTCGATTCTGAAGGCACAACGTTAAAATTTGACAGCACTAAAACTGTTGCTATCCTTGTCACATAGTAATATGAAGATAAGGACGAAACCAATTTTAGCGCTGTAAAATTTTAAATGTGTGTGCCTTCAGAATCGGACCCTAATGTAATACTTATAATAAATATTAACATTATTTGTTACGCTCATAATATGAAGTATATGTAATAAATAAAAATATAAACTTCGCGTGTCTGTATATTGGAAATATTTGCAAATAAATTATTTGGGGGTCTATGGATAAGTAATAGAACACATAAAGATAATTTATCAACATTTTGTCTGATACTTTGTGTACGCACGTAAAAACTATTGAACCGATTCTGATGCAGTTTTCACAGCAACATAGGGCTTAATTCGGGGTAACATTTAGTCTTTACTTCAATTCCATTCATTCATACATTACTAGGTACTATACCTCATACCATGAAGCAAAATAATTTTTCGCACCTCATAATTCACCTCAAAGTTTTTTCCTTCATGATTGACACTAACTGGTTATTAAATTAGACAACAGATGCACATTTTAAAATCATCTGTTATCTAATTTAGTATGCAATATAACAAAGAAGTATAATTATAATATTCGGTGCAATTCAGATTGCGATGAGTTAGGACTACACTTAGATCTGTAGTGGGAGTGGAACTGAAAGTAAGATTAAAAATAATTGTATAGTCCACGCGAGCGGAGCCGCGGGCACTGCTAGTATACTTAATATAATCAACATCATATCATATCAGCCCTGAGCCGTCCACTGCTGGAGATAGGCCTTCCCCAGTGAACGACAGTCGGTCCTCCGCATCCAGACGCCTCCAGCCCCTTTCTCAGGTTATCGGTCCACCTGACGGCGCGACGTCCCAAAGAAATTGATGTTTGTTACCCAATCACGCTTCAACCACTGGATGGATCGAGATGAAACTTGACACATATAGGTTGGGTCCTGAAATAGGACATAGGATAGTTTTTTTGCCGAAAAAATATCTCATTTCTACGGGAAATACATAATAGTTTGTGATGTTTATTTGCTTAAAATACTCTTACAGCACCATAACAGTAAATCCAATTCGGCACTGCAAACTACAAATTACCTTTCCAACTTAAGCACTCTAACATAAAGATGTAAATCCAATTCGGCACTGCAAACTACAAATTACCTTTCCAACTTAAGCACTCTAACATAAAGATTTTACATTTTATTCACCTCCTAGCCCCTATGGCTCGAAGTGCAGCTCCTGTGAATTCCGCCAGGGAACAGTTGAATAAAACCAACCCAGAGCATTAAGTTCCCTGAGCACGCGCGTCACCGGTTAAGTTGTTCACGCGGACGAAGTCGCGGGTATCTTAACTTATCTTCTTAGGGGGCCAGGAAGACGACACTTCGACCCTTCAGGATCTTTTGTGCCAAACCCCTGACCACCAACGGTGCCCCAAGCCGATTTGGTGTACTTCACATACGCCTCAGAATTTCTTCTTTGGCATATGCAGGTTTCCTTACGATGTTTTTCTTCACCGAAAAACCTGTGGTATTATAAATAAACCGTACCTAAGTTTCGTAAAACGCATTGGTACGGGCGGGGTTTGAACCCTCGACCTCACGAAGTCGCGGGTAGCAGCTAGTTTATAATATTAGTGTGATACTTACTAAAGAGTGTATCCTCACAATATTTTCAGTTGGTATTGCGCCTTCATTTAGATATCTGTATCCGGACCCTTTAATGGTGAAATCGCTTTCTCTAAAATGTTTAGAGCAAATCGTGCTTGTTTTTGTGGGGAACCAACTGTTTCTACCAGTTACATCAATCCATACCTAAACATAGCAAATGGTTGAACATCAGTTATATAATAAATTGCCGTGTGGTTTCCGGTAGAGCAGAATAGGACCACTCCAACTCTTCCCGTGGATGTCGTACAGGGCGACTAAGGGATTGCACCAGGGACGGGCAGCAGCGTTCTCCTGTGTGTGTATGCTAAAATCATTACTGCGATCACCAATCCGCCTGCCAAGCGGATCTCTTATATATTTATTAGAAATAAATAATAATTTATTTCTACCAAACAACAGGTACATAAAGTTTTAAACATAGAATAATAAAAAAATGTATTATAATATGATTATGTACCTACTACGAAATCATTGAGGATCATAGAAATCTTAAGTGTTACTTTTCATAACCAAATTATCTAAGTAATTAAGCTAAATAATTTACTTAAGCTTAATAAGCTAAAAGTGATATGGCCGCCGTTGAACACTAAATTCATCCTATTATGAAAATTTTATTTTTATTTAAAAATGTATATGTTTTGGTGCACAATAAAGAATATTTGAATTGAATTAAATAATTGAGGTAACTTAATTCTAAAGTATATATTCATTGCTTTTTAAACCAGTAAGTAGTATTGTAACTGAGATGCACGGCCGGCAATGTATATATATATATTTGATTTACTGAAGTATTATTGTCACCGCTCACAAATAACCATGCTTATATAACAATGTTTCGTAAATGGCAACTTTGGTTTGCACAAACATCCTCTCACCCCAAACGCATACACCGTCTCCGTTGCTTGCGTCATTTTGGCAGAGCTTGCGTCTCTGATTTGAAATCTGACCATGCAGAAAATTTGCCCTGGAAATGTACTATTTTGTACTCGAAAATTAGAATTTGTACTTTAGCCGTTTAAAAGTTACTCATACTCATACTTATTTATTTCAACCTTTTGGGACATTGAGAACTCTAGCCTAAGTCGATATTGTTTTGTTTACAATTTTACATTTTGTTTCACATTTATGCATGGCTGGTGTTATAGGGGTATATTGGTGGTTTTGCCAAGATGACGTCACTACAGCAGATTCGTAAATAATGATGATATTTAAAACAAGACTTGTTGTTTCTGTGAGAGTGCAAACAGAGATAGCATGATGATTATGGGTCAGAAATTGTACCTAGGGAATCCTAGTTTGGGAGCCAGGCTACTGCTTGTAATAATATATCTACATAGATATGTCTAGTATAAGGACCCTAATGTTCTTGAACCAATAAAGTTATTTGTATTTGTACCTACCTACTCGTGTTGAAGGACATCGTTCTACAGACAGAGATGATATGTGAAGCGATTATTAGATTATTAAATCGCTTAAATGCATACATAATACTCACGCCTTGGTTTCAGAGGGGTAGGCAGAGACGATGTATGGCCACTTTGCGCGATCCTGACGCACCTCACTTTTAAATATTCTGTGGAGTTAAAGGGCTTCGGGTCCTATCCAATATGATGATACTTTGTGTCTAAAATATACGAGTAATCAAAAATAATACTTTGATATTTTAAATCCTAATTTAAATTTTTAATTTTTTTTTAATTTAAATTGTATCACTAACAATAATTTGGATTCGAACGGATATTCCTTCCCCTAGGAAGGATCACTAACAATAATAAGGTTATTAAGGTTGACTGGAAGAGATCCCTAAGTGGGATAAGTCCGCCTTTTTACACAGTTTAATTCCTATTTTAATAATAAAAATAATGTTGTTGTTGTTATTTTTGGTACAATAAAGCGTTTACATACATACATACAATCTTGTAATAGAAATAGTAGGTAGTAATTAGCAGTAGGTAATTGCGCAAATATTAATTCGACCCGGACGCTGGTACTGACTCACAACATACAAATGTCAGTCAACTTTCAAACATCAATTATCAAGTAACTGTACGGAAATAAATAAACGGCAGGGCCACACCGCACATCTCTTTCACTAATCGATTCAATAACGTTTAAGGGATTGCAGCAGCGTACTCCTGTGTATATTAAGACATTACTGCGATCACCAATCCGCATGTCAGGCGTGGTGATTATGGCAAATCCCCCAATGGACAGCCCACCAAAAGCGGCATTTTATTGGGGAGCCTTATATGTTCAGCAGTGGACGATGATAATGATATTTCAATGGTTTATTTGTTTATTTATTATTTTTCCACACACATATGTACAAAGGAGAATTTCATGCGGAAGGCATTCTCTACCAGTTGAAGTTCATGCAGATAACGTTAGTAGGTGCAATTAATACAGAAGTTAAAATTAAAATGAAGTTAATATTAAGAAGATTTGCCGTGTGGTTTCCGGTAGAGTAGAATAGGACCACTCCAACTCTTCCCGTGGATGTCGTACAAGGCGACTAAGGGAATACATTATAAAACATCAACAGGCCTCCCCAACCCGTCTGGCCAGCGCGGGGACTGTAGGCCAAATCCTCCGTCTGTCTCCGACGAGAGAGGGTTGTGCTCCTGCAGTGGAGACAAATAACCTGATGATGAATATTAAGATACATATCAGGTACATAGATAACCTACTTTAATAATAATTGTCTCCATACATAACTCCAATCCGAAGCTGTACGTATGTTTGTCGCACAACTGCAGAACTATTTCGCTTTAGAATACATACAGACGAAATCTAATATTTACAGTATAGTTGGCATCACGTAACTCTGATTTGTACGAGCGCCGGTAGAACGTAGAACTACGAACTCAAGTTATGTGCCCGCCTACAAATAGTGTATGTTCCTAAAAATAGAATTGTGAATTCACGTTTACTTGTAACAATTAGTACAATTAGAATACCTGACCACACCTCTACTCTATCTGTGGTTAGCCACAGATAAGAGTTTCATAGACTATTATTATTATTGGGCAATGGTTTAAAGTATAGACGTGTGGGTGATCGGAAGCGTTGACCTAAGATGCGAATATATTCGAGTACTAGCTGTGCCCGCGGCTGCGCTCGCGTGGACTACAGGTTCCGCTCCCATTCCCACTTTCGCTCCCTATCCCACTTCCACTCAGACTCTCAATCTCACTCTCAATCCCGCTCCCGCTTCCACTCCCCTTTTCCCATGCCCACGCCCACTCCCATTCCCACTACCAGCTCCAAATGTAGTCCAAACTCATCGCAATCTGAATAGTACGGACATACTATTATGTGCAATATATTGCATACTAACCTTACCTATAATGTATTTGAAAACTAAAAATGTCCATAACTTTGATTGAGTAAAAAGACTAAGTGTTAAGTTAAGTTAAGCCTGTGAAATGTTTCTGTGAAAAGTCCACCAAAATCTGTTCTGTAGTTTTTAAGTGATGCGTACACAAACTCACAGACAAACAGATAAACAGACAAAAATTTCAAAAATGATTGAAATGTGTTCTGTTGCTTATCCTTAGACGTCCAAATTTTTTTTTGCAAATATCTTCAATGTACAGACACGCGTAGTTTACGATTTTATTTATTAGATATTTAGGGTGTCCGTACACTATTCGGATCCGTCATTTGACATATTCTGCCAAAAAAAACAACATAAAAACAGTGATAACCAAACATGAATTATGAAAGGTTATTATTAGTGTATTAAGCACTTTTTTGAACCCCCCCCCTCGCGTTAGTGCCTTGTTTGCCTGGAAGACTAAATTTGTAACTGTATTTAGGTTTTCAAATTGTGCAATCCTACTAATATTATAAATGTGAAAGTTTGGATATTTGGATGTTTGTTACTCAATCACGCTGCAACCACTGGACGGATCGTAATGAAACTTGGCACACAGTTGGTCCGGGAATAGGACATAGGATAGTTTTTATCCCGAATAACATCCCATTCCTACGGGAAAAAATAATAATATGTGAATTTAAGTTGTCCACGCGGACGAAGTCGCGGGCAACAGCTAGTAAAGAATAATGAAATCATAAGCATGCAGCTCTTCCATAACCCTCTTCGTTTGTAATGAGGAGATCCGAAGGTCACCGACATTGCCGAAAGGAATCGCAAGCTGCTGGGGCAGACGAGTTCTGTAGTGAAGACCGCGGATCTGTAGTGCAGGGTGGTACGCCCCGCCGCCAGATGGACCGACGACCTGAAGAAGGCCAGAAGCGGTTAATTGCGGAGGGTGGAGGATCTGGTATGGTGCATTTATTGGGGAAAGCCTATATCTAGCAGTGAACGTTTAAGGGCTGATATGATTTCGTCCACGTTTCGTCGTCGTAGGACGCACTGTTTGAAGACTTTCGTCTTCAGACACTGTGGTGTACGCGCCGAGAAGATTTGACGCAACTTCCCAACCTTCAAGATTATCTTATAAGTTCGCCCCGTATCCTAGTCGGTAGTACACCTGCCTGCGAAGCACGGGGTCTCGGGTTCGAACTCCGCCCAGGGCAAACATTCGTGTGATGAGCACTTGTGTTTGCCTTGTGACTGGATGTTATTTATATATTATGTATTTATGTATGTATATCAGCTGTCTGATACCCATATTACAGACTGCCTAGTTTGGGATCAGGTGGCCGTGTGTGAAATGTCCCCACATATTTATTTATTTACTTTGATTGTATCAAGATTCTATTTCTAACTAAGGCTATGATCCAACTTTGTATATATACATTTGAAGTTCTCTATTATAGACAGTATGTAGTGAATAGTGAGATGGCAAACGGGTCTACGAGTCAACGAACCCGGTTGAATTAGATTACTTGTAAATAAATTATATATGTGCAGTATAGGCTATAGTAAAGAGCAGAGGTTCTCAAATCTTTTTTTCAGGGTAATAACTTCGTATGTTGACGAAGTATCACCAACGCTGACCTGATAGGGATGCTGCGTTATAGGTATCTCAAAATAGTTAGGTACTTATTAATTATTTTTATTCAATAGTGAATAGATAGAAGAATTGTAACAGATGCTTAGCAGTATTTATTTATAATCATCATATCCGCCGTGTGGTTTCTGGTAGAGTAGAATAGGACCACTCCAACTCTTCCCGTGGATGTCGTACAAGGCGACTGAGGGAATACATTATAAAACATCAGGCCTCCCCAACCCGTCTGGCCAGCGCGGGGAGTGTAGGCCAAATCCTCCGTCTGTCTCCGGCAGATGAGAGAGGGTTGAGCTCCTGCAGTGGAGACAAAAATAACCTGATGATGTATCATTTATAAAAAATATTAGTAAGTATGGGATACAAAGACGTAGCGCATATCAGTAGGTCCAAGATTATTTGGCTGTATTGTGTTAAATAATAACCGTGTGATTCCCGGCTTTGAACAGGGCCAACCCCAATATTGCCGTGAGTATCGTCTATGCGACTACCGAGAACAGGCAGCAGCGTTAACCTGTGTACATTAATCATTACTGCGATCACCAATCTGCAAGTGGAGACAAAAATAACCTGATGATGATATCAGTCGTGAGACGTCCACTGCTGGACATAGGCCTTCCCCAATGAAAGCCACCACACCCGGCCCTCCGCATGCAGTCGTTTCCGACCACCTTCGTCGTCGGTCCATCTGTTGGCGGGGCGTCGTACCCTCGCGAGCCGTGAAACTAGCTATTGTGATGCTGCATGTTTGAAACAAGTCAGGAGAGGTCGGGTTCAACCGTATATAGGTAGTTTTAAGCGCAAAGAGTCAATATTTTATTTATTATTTTTGCGTACCACTTTCAGAAGCCTTGCGTACCAGAGTACGCGTACTACAGTCAACGATCTCTTTGTACTACTAGATGGAGCATTCCAAACAATCGCTCTGTTGTAACTGCACAAGTTTCATTGTGAATGTGAAAGAGTTGTGGTTACTTGCGTGGAACAGAGCGATTGTTTGGAACGCTCCATCTAGTAGTACATAGAGATCGTTGACTACAGTTTGACAACCCCTGGTATAAAGCGGTGCGAGAGCCTTCTAGAATGTTCTAAGTATTGATTCAACTTTGCATTTGCTATTATTAATTCTTTATTATTTTCATATACACAAAAAGTGAATCAAAGGTACAAAGTTGGACTTCCTACTAATATTATAAATGTGAAAGTTTGGATATTTAGATGTTTGTTACTCAATAACGCTTCAACCACTGGACGGATCGTGATGAAACTTGGCACACATATAGGTTAGGTCCTGGAATAGGACATAGGATAGTTTTTATCCCAAAAAAACATCCTATTCCTACGGGAAATACATAATAATTTGTGATGTTAAGTTGTCCACGCGGGCAAAGTCGCGGGCAATAGCTAGTATATCTATAAAGATATCTCTGCTAACCAACCTTAACTTTAGGTAACTAATAATATATTATCTTTGCTTTAGGAGAAACTAAAAACATATAAATAATGTCCATAGATTTATTGTCATTTTTAGAGGATGTACCTAGATCTAATAAATAAAAACGTAAACGTGTCTGTACATTGCAGATATTTGTAAAAAAATTGTTACTTGTAGAATTTAGAGGAGCGAGTAAGGAGTGAGTCTGTCACTGGGCGATTTGTCATAATCACCACGCTTGGCAGGGGGATAAATGTGGGTAATAAAATGTGACAGGCTATTTTGTTAGAAATGGCAACTCGAATCGGAGTGCGCTGTCTACGCTGTGGTGTTACAAGACTTACAGAAAAAAGTGGAAAAGTGGGGGGCGGGCAGTAAATATTTTACAACTTGCTAATTAATAAATAACTCTTAAATGTCTAAATTGTATCACCACTATAATTAACAAATTTACTGGTCATATAATGTGATACACGTCACCATGTTACATTTACCGTCTATAACGGCGCTCTAGTAAATATTCCACATTAGTCTAATGTCAAAGCCCGTACTTTGTCATTAGTTCTAGGTTTTGACACCGGCACTATTAAGTTTGTAGCTACGAGTATAGTTTAGAACTAGATCCGGTTGGGTACAATGGTCGATACATTATAAAATACGTAGGCGGCTGTTTCCATGCTGTTTTAAGACTAGCACCTCCTGCGGCGTTGTTTGGGTGGCACTTAGTATTAAATTACTTCAATAACAATGGCTGTGCATAATGCTGTTCTGGTTCTGACGTATGGTAGTGAATGTTGCGTGTGGCAGAAGAATCATGAAAGCAGGATAAATGCGGTTGAGATGCGGTCTTTAAGAAAAATATGTGGAGTGAAGTTATGTGACAGAGTGAGGAATGCAGCGATACGTGAGAAGTGTGGTTTAAAGGGCGATGTAGTAACGAAGGTAGAGAAGGGTATGTTGCGTTGGTTTGGACATTTAGAGCGTATGAGTGAAAGAAGAGTGACAAAAGTAATATACAGTGCGAATCTGGAAGGATATACAGCTAGAGGTCTTCCTAGGAGGACTATAAGGATCAAATTAGTAACGTCCTCAAAAAGGCTGGGGTCCGCAGTGAGAAGAATAAAACGAGGGGCTGATGAATGTGAGGGAGGCTAGTGAGGTGTGTCAGGATTGCGCAAAGTGGCGATCCATCGTCTCTGCCTACCCCTCTGGGACCGAGGCGTGAGCATTATGTATGTATGTGTAATAACAATAGACTATTACAAGTGTTTTTTTTGTTTATTAGCTATACAAAACCGTGCCGTGTGGTTCCCGGCTCAGAATAGGTACACGTCATCCCTTAGTCAAGGCGACTAAGGGATTGCACCAGGGATGGACAGCAGCTTTCTCCTGTGGATATTAAGATCATTACTGCGATCACCAAGTCGCTTGCCAAGCGTGGTGATTATGGTGAATCCCCCAATGGGCGGTCACCAAAAGTGGCATTCTTTTGGGGAGGCCTATGTTCAGCAGTGGACGTATTTCGGCATGTCAAATTCATTTTAGTGCATTTTAAAATTTAGTTTCAATAATTAATAAAAATCCCCTGAAAATGAATGTCCATCTTAATCTCCCGTTCTATTTTTACAAGTACATAAATGACTAATTCCGATCCTTGCACCAAGCTAAACAATCGAGTACAAACTACAATAAAAAGCGGCCAAGTGCGAGTCGGACTCGCCCATGAAGGGTTCCGTAGCAGCAAGTAACATAATATAAAAGTTATTGTAGTTCGTTGTAACTTTGATCGATGTTTTAAAAATAGTATTGTGGTTTACGATTTGTGACGTATTAAAAAAAACTACTTAATAGATCTCGTTCAAACCAATTTTCAGTGGAAGTTTGCATGGCAATGTACATCATATAATTTTTTTAGTTTTATCATTCTCTTATTTTAGAAGTTACAGGGGGGGGGGGGGACGACACACATTACCACTTTGGAAGTGTCTCTCGCGCAAACTATTCAGTTTAGAAAAATATGATATTAGAAATCTCAATATCATTTTTGAAGACCTATCCATAGATACCTCACACGTACGGGTTTGATGAAAAAATGTTTTTTGAGTTTCAGTTGCAAGTATGGGGAACCCCCAAAATTTAAAGTTTTTTTTTCTATTTTTGTGTGAAAATCTTAATGCGGTTCACAGAATACATCTACTTACCAAGTTTTAACAGTATAGTTCTTATAGTTTCGGAATAAAGTGGCTGTGACATACGGACGGACAGACAGACAGACATGACGAATCCATAAGGGTTCCGTTTTTTGCCATTTGGCTACGGAACCCTAAAAAACCACCCTATCTCCTATACATTCAACTGCTACTCCTCCAGCACCGGCAGCCAACTCGGCAACGGGCGCCGGCAGCGGAGGCACTCCCTACTTCATTATATTCCATTCGGAATTACCAAGTACAATATCACCCCTCCTTTTTCCCTAGCTTCGATTTTAGCGATGTATAATCATAATGGCGATGCCTGAAAAGCAGCGTTTCGCTGAGGCATCGACCAATTCATCTGACTATGTACTACTTATAAATACTTAATTGTTGAACTGAATGATGTCGTTGAATAAATTCTCTTTTATTTTTATTTATTTATCGATAAGGAGCGCTACTTCGGCCTTGTTGTGTCTAAGAATGCCCGAGAGTGCCCGATACTGAGGTAGAGGCGCGCGACAATAGCTTAGAGGCGCAATTCATTGCTTTTTAAAACAGTCGTAACTGATATGTCCTGCATACATTGCCAGCAATGTATATATTTTTTTTAGATTTTCTGCAATATTATCATCACCATTGGCAAAACCACCATGCTTATACCTATTTTTTGTAAATATCAAGATATTTAGGCTTACGTATGAAACGAAACTCCTCCTTTTGCAACACTTGTAACTTGGCTTCTCGCTCGGCAGGTAATTATCGAGCGGGAGCGGGAGCGGGAGCGGGAGCGGGAGCGGGAGCGGGATCGGGAGCGGGAGCGGGAGTCGGGAGCGGAAGCGGAAGTGGGAAGGGTAGCGGATTCTGTAGTCCACGCGAGCGGAGCCGCGGGCACAGCTAGTACTAAATATTATTACGTAAACAAGCGACTTAGCTCCCTCCGATAGTTTAACGTCGCCCGCAAAATTAGAGTACGGCGGGTAGTACACACTACTGGGCTGCTGCCCGTTCGGCTCGCGCACGTCTGTACATCTCTATTTGACAGCTGACTAAGTATTTCTATTTAAATGGAGTAAACTGACAGGACCTTATGTCACTTTGTAAAATAATATTGCCATGTTAATTGTAATACTGATGCATTCTGGTTTTGCTCACTCTTCAATATCAATGAGTCGATCATCATGACTACATGAAGATTAATTACAAAATTAGTATCTTTATAGGTGACATTGTATTCTATAAATATATTCTAATAACAATTTTTCTTGTTTATTCTGATTTTGACAGTCTTCATTTTGTTTGTCACTGCTCAATCTCAATAAAACTACATTTTATTTTATTAATTTTCTCCTTAAACTAAAACTGCTGTCATATTTTAATGTGCTATTTTAACTGAGGTAAATGTAGGTAGGTAATTGTATAAAAGTTAAAAAATTATTAATATTAGAACAATCACTCTAATGAGTGGTTAAAGAGGTTATTCTTTTCGTGACAACTTTATTATTATTTCGTCAAAACCTGCCAACCCAGTAAACTTTATCCTACTTCATTTAATTAAGAATGTGACTATAGGTGTGATTGATATATCAAGTTTAATTCACAGACAATGCTGCTGTCCATCATCTGTTTTTATTATTTAGTCACCTTGTTCAATATCTCCGGTATAGCTGGGAGTGGTAAGTACTCTGTTCCGGATACAACTCTTTTTATAGTATCTATACATACCTACATACTAAATATATACATACACTTGTCTAATACCAAACTAGGATTTTATCCTGTGCTATGGAAATTAAACGAGGATTGGACAATTTACAAATATAACATCCAGTACGGGACCAACTTGTACAAAGCTGTCTGTTCCCAGTGGGAATCGAAACCACTTCCTCTGGCGTTCGAGTCCAATGACCAATCCATTAGGACAACGAGGTAGGCAGTAAAAAACTCATAAAGAAATCTCAGTCAGTAAAAAAAAAACGGGAAAAAAATCTTGCAATCTTCAACGCAACACCCTGGTTATGACCTCTTCTGACCTCTCAGATCTCCCATACCAATAGAATTATAGATAATCTAGCTATCTAGATTTCCAGGTACCCTGACTCAGAGCGGGCAGCCTACGCACTAGGATGTGACTGCCATTGTATGCAGAACCAGCCCGCAGTTTATTTCGAGAAAGTGCGTACTGAATGCTAAGTCGCTGTAATGCAGTATTAATGTTGTTTTAGAGCAGGGATTCCCAAAGTGGTCGATACCGACCCCTTGGGGTCGCAATCGGTTTCCCAGGGGTCGACATAAACGAAAACTAATTTTGGGGGTCGACGAGGTCTAAAAATCGACCCCTATTAATTAATATAAGTTCTTATTTGAAACTTTCAAGATACTGTATAAGTTGTGTTACATGTACCAACTTATTATAAGAATGACTAATATTTTAGTAAGAAGTATCATTGTTGTTCTTAAAAATTAATTTGGTAAGTATTTAGTATCAATAGAGATAGGATTTTTAAAGTAATTTGGTTATGGGGGTCTGAGGTATCAGTTCATTTTGGAAAAGGGGTCTTTTGCAGAAAATAGTTTGGGAATGCCTGTTTTAGAGTCTAGAATGTTATTTGTAAATTGTATATATGTATCGCGTCCTACATTCTTAAAGGTTGCCTGGAATAAGCTTTTAGCGATAAGAACGCCTAGATGTACATGTGTAAGTTGTTGTTGTATTTTTGACGTGCAATAAAGAGTAATTGAATTGAATTCTTTTTCGATTGTGATATAATATTTGCATGTCGTTTGAAATGGCTGAGCAGGAGAACTAGTTTTATGGTTTTACACCTTGTTTTGTACCCTGTTCAGAATATAATAATCTTTCTTTCTTTCTTTCTTTCTATAAATAAATCGAAAAACACAAACGCAAACTATATATCCTTCCTACTAACATTATAAATGCGAAAGTTTGGATATTTGGATGTTTGTTACTCAATCACGCTTCAACCACTGGACGGATCGTAGTGAAACTTAGCACACATATAGGTCAGGTCCTGGAATAGGATGAGGATAGTTTTTATCCCAAAAAACATCTTATTCCTACGGGAAATATTTAATAATTTGTATTGTTAAGTTGTCCACGCCGACGAAGTCGTGGGAAATAACTAGTATTTAATATACAACAAAGGAGTATAATGCTCGCCGGAATTTAGATTGCGATGGATAAGTTAGGACTTTTGGAGTGACCAGGGAAAGAAGGAAAGGGTTTAAAGGGTTAGAATAGGGAACCCCATCTTCCCGTGGTTGACATCAAGCGACTAAGGGATTGCATCAGTGACGAGCAGCAACGTTCTCGTGAGTATATTAAGATGATTACTGCGATCACCAGTCCGCCTGCCAAGCGTGGTGATTATGGCAAATCCCTTTAATGGACAGCCGACCAAAAGTGGCATTCTATTGGGAAGGCTTATGAAGGCTATTGTCGGCTCCGTAGCCTAGTCGGTAGTACACCTGCCTGCGAAGCTCGGGGTCGCGGGTTCGAATCCCGCCCAGGGCAAACATTCGTGTGATGAGCACTTGTGTTTGCCTTGTGACTGAATGTTATATATATAATGTATGTATATCAGCTGTCTGATACCCATATTACAGGCTTTGCCTAGTTTGGGATCAGGTGGCCGTATGTAAAATGTCCCAACATATTAAAAAAAATAAAAAAAAAATTCAGCGGTCGACGTATTTTGGCTGTTGATGATATAAGTACTACTTTTACACCGGGAAACTGTTGGGTTCCCACGGGAAACTCAACTTAACGTAGGCAACGTCGCAACGCGAGAAGCTAGTTGTTAAAATAAAACACTTTATGTTGCGGAACGGTTGCGTTCTGAACCTTTGTCATACATCGGCAGCTACCCTCTCCCACGAGTTCATCGCAGCCGTTCTCAGATTTCGGCACTCATTGTTTAGGGTATGGCGTTGCGTTAATTAAATTCTGAAAATAATTAAAAACCACAGCGTTGAAATCACCTACTACTACTGCTGGCGTACCAGCCTGTCCGTACCCGTTTGTATAAGGCTGGCTCGTCAACAACATAAGTGCTTCTCTTTCTAACTGAAAGCGTTGATTGCTCGCACTATAGCAAGACCTAGATTTTTTTCTGGCACTAATGCTGTCAAAGTTAAGACCAGTTGTTACCAGGGTTAAGACTAAGTAAGGTTAGTAAGTCGTTCACGGGGCAATGTATACGCTTCTACAACACTACCAGTGGAAATCTTAAATATGACGGACAGAAAGTTTAAGATTCACATTAAAAAACAACTTTGTAAGAATGCCTATTATAAAATAAACGATTATTTGAATAACAAAGATGCCTGGTACTAATGTTAATTCAGCTTCGCAAAATCTTTATTAATTGTATGCAAACTTGATTTTTAAAAGATGTGTTGCGTGAAGTTTGTGGCGCCATTTCTTCTTCACAGCGCTAACACCTAGGAAGCGGTAGTCGATAAAAAAAAGACGTGTATAAATGTACGAAGTGTACTCATATGCAATAAATGATTTTGACTTTGACTTTGACAAATAGAGATGTACAGACATGCGCGAGCTGAACGGCGAGAGCACATTAGTGCGTACCTACTGCCAGTCATACTCTGTGTAGCGGGCGACTTTAAAGTGTGGGAGGTGAGTGTCGCTTCTTTACGTAGTCATATTTAGTACTAGCTGGTGCCTGCGACTTCGTCTGCGTACGATTAGTATTTCGAGTAGCTTTTTTGTAGCACTATTTAAGATAAACATTTCCATCATACATTACATATGTGTAACTCTAGCGGTTTTGGCAGCGCACGCCAGAATAGCTCGCAGATGGTAGATTTTTTCCTACTTACTTGATATTTTGGACAATTCACACAATATCTTTATAAATTGTAGCCTATGTGTTATTCTGATGTATAAGCTATATTATTGTAAAGTTTCGTTAAAATCAATTCAGTAGTTTTTACGTGAAAGAGTAACAAACATCCATCCATACATACAAACTTTCGCGTTTATAATATTAGTAGGATTCTCTGCTACTGGGCTGCGCCGCCGTTCGGTTCGTGCCGCGCCGCCCGCCGGTGCAAAGTTAATACGCCAGCGCATTATTCATCGACGCCGAGAGATCAAGACCCATAAAATAGAGCAACTCTCTCTCTCGATCGACTACGTTCGTGCGCTGGGTGCAGCAGCCCTTTACGCACACACACACACGACTCTGTCCCAAATCTTGAAATTGAGAACACACAGACGATAAGCTTGAAAACTATCAACTGTGTCTGTTGAAAAGCTGTGGGCTGAAATAATTCGCTGGGATAGATAACCAGGTATTGTATTGTAGCTAAAACCGACTGACATATAAAAACAAAAGACTCTGTATCAAAAGAAAATAAAACTGCCAGTACGCAACAGTGTCGTTGTTGTAACAAACAACAACGACACTGTTACTATTATTGTTGACTAGCTGTGCCCGCGGCTCCGCTCGCGTGAACTACAGAATCCGCTCCCATTCCCACTTCCGCTCCCGCTTCTGCTTCCGCTCCTGCTTCCGCTTCCGCTTTCGCTTTCGCTTCCACTACCGCTTGTGAAAAGTCCATCAAAATCCGTTCAGTAGTTTTTAAGTGATGCGTGCACAAACTCACAGACAAACAGACAATAATTCCAAAAATGATTTAAATGTGTTCTATTACTTATCCTTAGACCTCTAAATTTCTTTTTAAATATCTTCAATGTACAGACACGTGATGTTTACGAATTTATTTATTAGATGGGTTTGCGTATTGTTGATAGGTTTGCGTTTCACCTCAATCTCACCTGATGGCAAGTGATGATGAAGCGCACTTACCCAGAAGATGCCTATTCACTCCTCCTTTAAAAATATCCAAATTGTACTTCCGGAAATACCGCAGCTGGTAGGGATTTTCATTCCGTAGCTCCATTCCTTGTTTTTACTTTTTCATTTCACTGATACGAACTGTCAGATTAGTACTGCAAGGTTTCAACTTTCGGCCGCTCGGAGCGCTGAGGTTAATATTTGCATCGCTAATGGGCCCGATTCTGAAGGCACACATTTAAAATTTGACAGCGCCAAAATATATATTTTTTTTATTATTATTTATGGCCTTTGTTATTATGCTTATAAGGCACAATAATTCCGACAATGTCAAAGTAGTGGAAAATACACGAAGGAGGTTACTCTGGTTTCCAATCAGGAGGTCGGTAAATTTTGAAACGAAAGTTTGTTTCGTCTTTATCTTCATAATACTGTGTGACAAGGATAGCAACAGTTTTAGTGCTGTCAAATTTTAACGTTGTGCCTTCAGAATCGAGCCCAATATTAACTAAGGCTGTTTCTTGTAATATCTTAGCTCCCTACTCACTGAGGCGCGTCGTACAGTCCACCGTCCAAAACAGCGGCGAGTGGAGCGCATCAGCGCGGGCGCCGCGTCCGTAACGCCACGCTCGCCTCCCGTGACGGATACAATTCACACGATATCTACCCTCGTCCACACAGTGAAAACATCTTACCAATATAGGTTCTTATCTATTGCCAGTCGTGGATGCCGGTTCCAAGAAAACCGGTAAGCAGCGGTTAATACAGTAATTTTGCATTTCAAAATATCAGCAATTAACATGAGCATTAAAAAAAAAAATTAACATTTTTTTACTGAAAGTTTCCATTAGTGCTTCCAGTGGGCGGCGATGTCGAGTTGACCAAAAACTATTTCATGGGCTCCGTCAATATCGTTCGCGGAGTCACCTTTGGCTCGCACTTATGAAGATAATACTGTGTTTAATTTTAATGTTTTTTTTTTAATTTACAGTAACTTTGACCATGTAATTTATTAACATTTTAAAAATCTTCAATTTATTTAACTTATAAATAATCGTAAGTATAATATTAGACTAGTATTTACAATTATAACTAAGCTAACACAAACTAGGCATGCTGTCGTTGCCTATATTTGGGGTGGCATCTGGCCAATTTACAATTGTAAGATTCCCCTAAACAACATTTGATGTACATCCTGTTGGTAACCTAATAAATAAAAAAACAAATTTAAAAAAAATACCGGTGTTACACATAGGGCAATACCTGTTAAACAGATACCGGTATCAAGTCGGGTACCGGTACCGAGCCAAGGTCAGTGGTAACGATCACCAGTAGTATAGTGGGTCACCGTCAAGATATGCTGCGGTTATAGGTTGCATTGCTATGGTTTGGACCCGAGGTGTAAAATAATAAATATATACAATAAATATTTCAAATACACGTGTTATTGCCCAATTATGGCTCTTATGCGGGAGTAATAAATACCTACATATAAAACAACCACCGTAGTACCATTATCATTCATTATCATCATCAGATACATTAATATAATACAGGTACACCTTTACTCGATCACTCACAAGCTCAGGTGTATATACATACCTAATGCAAGGCCCTTGGACCCATAGGGGTAGGCAGAGACGATGTATTGCCATTATACATATGATGTTGATGTATGAATAATGATAATGAAAATAGTGCAAGCGTAATCCTATAATCTTTTTTTTATTGCTGATGAGTTTGCGTTTGACCTAAACCTCACTTGATGGTAAGTGACGATGAGGTCTAAGGTGGAGCGCGCTCACCCAGAAGATTAATTCTTCATTTAAAAAGATCCACATTGGGCTTGGGGCACCGTCGGTGGTCAGGAGTTTGGCACAAAAGATCCTGAAGGGTCGAAGTGTCGCCAGGTCTTCCTGGCCTCCTAAGAAGATAAGATAAGATAAAAAGATCCAAATTGTGCTTGTCTGGAACTACCGGAGCTGGTAGGGAGTTCCATTCCTTAGCAGTTCGCAATATGAAGGAGGAAGCAAAACGCTTCGTGTGAGAGCGCGGTATGTCCACTACTTGTTACTACATAAGGTTGAAGTCCCTCACATTATCTGCCGTGTGGTTTCCGGTAGAGTAGAATAGGACCACTCCAACTCTTCCCGTCGATGTCGTACAAGGCGACTAAGGGAATACATTATAAAACATCAGCCAGGCCTCCCCAACCCGTCTGGCCAGCGCGGGGAGTGTAGGCCAAATCCTCCGTCAGTCTCCGGCAGATGAGAGAGGGTTGTGCTCCTGCAGTGGAGACAAAAATAACCTGATGATGATGATGATGATGATGACATTATCTGGTAGTCCGGTGATGGAAGGGGGATGAGGGAATCAAAACGTGCGTTCAATTATTATTTCCACATGAGGGCAAGCAGTGGACGATGACACGTTTCTGTCTGCAAATTGAACTGCCGAACTACTTATTTTGAGAACCGATTATTCGTTTTTGCGTTAGGCAAATAGGTATTTTTAGAATGTAATTCCTTGAATCTGTGTAACGGCCGCCGTGGCCTTGCTTGGCCGTGACTTTTAGTGTCGCCGGCGCATTTCGCACGCCGCACGTACAAAGCTGCTTGCATAACCGCGGGTCAACGATGCCGTCTCACCACAGACGGTCAAGTCTCAGTGACGAGGCGAGAGAATAAAGTTTACAGTTTTTTTAGTTGGCTGACAGTTTAGTTATCAGTTTGCCGTTCTCATTATGCCGTGTGGTTTCCGGTAGAGTAGAATAGGACCACTCCAACTTTTCCCGTGGATGTATTACAAGGCGACTAACGGAATACATTTAAAACATCAATCAGGCCTCCCCAACCCGTCTGGCCAGCGCGGGGAGTGTAGGCCAGATCCTCCGTCTGTCTCCGGCAGATGAGAGTGGGGTGTGCTCCTGCAGTGGAGACAGAAATAACCTGATGATGTTCTCATTAAGCTCCAACTTACCCGGGTTTACCTGTGATTAACGCTATATGTACCTTGTGATTTCCGGCTTCGAATAGGACCACCACCAATTCTCACGTAGGTGTCGTTAGGGCGACAGCAGCGTTCTCCTGCGTATATTAAGATCATTATTGCGATTACCAGTTAGTCTGCCAAGCGTGGTGATTATATCAAATCGCCCAATGGACAGCCCATCAAAAGTGGCATTCAATTATGAGGGCTTATGTGTAGCAGAGGGAATACATTATAAAACATCAATCAGGCCTCCCCAACCCGTCTGGCCAGCGCGGGGAGTGTAGGCCAAATCGTCCGTCTGTCTCCGGCAGATGAGAGAGGGTTGTGCTCCTGCAGTGGAGACAAAAATAACCTGATGATGATGTGTAGCAGTGGACGTATTTCGGCTGATGATGTTGGAATTCTATTCGTCCCCTGTTGCCGCAAATTTAAGAGAGGAAGGAAGGCATTCTTGTTCACGACATGGGGTGTAGTGGCAAGCAAGACGCGTCCTATCCTGAAAAGGAATGGTGGTCAACCAAATTGTATTTTGTCTTGGGATTTGTATGTTAGATACAGTAAACATTTTTATGATAATTAAAATACAAGATCGTTAAGACTGTTTCAACGTTTGTTACCAGATTTTCCTGGTTGATCAAATCGTTTCAGAAGTCTCACTCTTAAACTACAATGTTTCTAGTGAATCTTATATGCCGACATCATATACCGTATTCTATTATTGAACTGTGATCACGCATAATTTTGAAAATAACTACTGATAATTAATTAAAAAACATTTCATTACGCAAAATTTTCGGTTAGCACTATAACGCATGACTTTGGTAATGTTTCGTGGCTAATTAAAGGGACATTAACAAATGAAAAAAATCAGACATAACTGGGATATAGTTCCATTGAGCCGTCATGAGCCATAATTTTGAAAAAGGATACAGTTATTACTTTAAAAAATAACAAAGTGACGCGTTGATAGAGGAAAAATAGCGTCAAATAAATGTCTCCTCTACCTTTACAAGGTTTTAAATAAAAAATTAAAAAAAGGAATATGAAAGTAGAGCTATTACTCAAATGAAATCACTAAAAACATATTACAACTATTCAATAATTATATTTAATAAAAAATTTCGAAACATTCCTTTATAAGTCGATGCGTCGACCCGCTGGCTTCAGTCTCGCCCGAGGGCTTTCAGAGGTAGGACGTGTGTCGTTCGTTTTCCCGCCCTAACGGTCAACAACCGCATCAGCCTTTCGAATTGTACGACGACCGCAAGTTTTTGATCGTAAGTTTATTTGTTAGGTACTTATTTTATTTTGCAAAATTTTGTGATAACACTGTAACAGTGTTTGACGTAATTAAGTAAAATGTAACTGTGTAAATGTGGTCACAGGAACTGCTTAATGGTATATGATAGACTCACCTAATAAAGACTCGTTTAAATGGTAGGGATACATTTTATAATAAGTGGTGACCAGGGTCTTGTGACGGATCGGGAAGGTAGTCAGAGAGGAAGGGAGGAGCGGGAGGCGGACGACATGGGTTAGTCCAACCAGTCCTACTATTAGTTCTACTAGTAGGACTGGTTGGAAAAAAAGTCCTACTAGTCCTACTGCTTAGTATGACATATTGGAAATGAATAAATATAATAAATAAATATAATAAAAGCAGTCCAACTAGTTCTACTGCTCAGTATGACAAATTTGAATCAAGTAGGTAAATTTAATAAATTGAGTCCATGTAGTTATACCATGTTATGTTTGATATTTATTAATTTTCAGCTTGTATGTTATACTCATATTCAATAAATAAAGTATTTAAAAAAAGTTATACCAATTGGTGTAAAGACGATCGGTGTACTGTCGAGGGCAAATATAAGGTATAAAATACATATCTCAACGTTACCATTTCTATGGTATGAGATCTTCATTTCGGATGACAGCTGTCAAAATTGAAACGGCCGTATCTCGGAAACTACTGGCCCCAGACTAGAGGTGTCTTTACCAAAATGGAAGGCCTCGATGAGATCTTCATTTCGGATGACAGCTGTCAAAATTGAAACGGCCGTATCTCGGAAACTACTGGCCCCAGACTAGAGGTGTCTTTACCAAAATGGAAGGCCTCGATGAGATCTTCATTTCGGATGACAGCTGTCAAAATTAAAATGGCCGTATCTCGGAAACTACTGGCCCTAGACTAGAGGTGTCTTTACCAAAATGGAAGGCCTCGATGAGATCTTCATTTCGGATGACAGCTGTCAAAATTGAAACGGCCGTATCTCGGAAACTGCTGACCCCAGACTAGAGGTGTCTTTACCAAAATGGAAGGCCTCGATGAGATCTTCATTTCGGATGACAGCTGTCAAAATTAAAACGGCCGTATCTCGGAAACTACTGGCCCTAGACTAGAGGTGTCTTTACCAAAATGGAAGGCCTCGATGATATCTTCATTTCGGATGACAGCTGTCAAAATTAAAACGGCCGTATCTCGGAAACTACTGGCCCCAGACTAGAGGTGTCTTTACCAAAATGGAAGGCCTCGATGAGATCTTCATTTCGGATGACAGCTGTCAAAATTGAAACGGCCGTATCTCGGAAACTACTGGCCCCAGACTAGAGGTGTCTTTACCAAAATGGAAGGCCTCGATGAGATCTTCATTTCGGATGACAGCTGTCAAAATGAAAACAGCCGTATCTCGGAAACTACTGGCCCCAGACTAGAGGTGTCTTTACCAAAATGAGGTCAGTATTTTGCGAGATACGGCCGTTTTAATTTTGACAGCTGTCATCCGAAATGAAGATACCATCGAGGCCTTCCATTTTGGTAAAGATACCTCTAGTCTGGTGTCACTAGTTTCCGAGATACGGCCGTTTTAATTTTGACAGCTGTCATCCGAAATGAAGATCTCATCGAGGCCTTCCATTTTGGTGAAGACACCTCTAGTCTGAGGTCAGTAGTTTCCGAGATACGGCCGTTTTAATTTTGACAGCTGTCATCCGAAATGAAGATCTCATCGAGGCCTTCAATTTTGGTAAAGACTCCTCTAGTCTGGGGTCAGTAGTTTCCGAGATACGGCCGTTTTAATTTTGACAGCTGTCATCCGAAATGAAGATCTCATCGAGGCCTTCCATTTTGGTAAAGACACCTCTAGTCTGGGGTCAGTAGTTTGCGAGATACGGCCGTTTTAATTTTGACAGCTGTCATCCGAAATGAAGATCTCATCGAGGCCTTCCATTTTGGTAAAGAGACCTCTAGTCTGGGGTCAGTAGTTTCCGAGATACGGCCGTTTCAATTTTGACAGCTGTCATCCGAAATGAAGATCTCATCGAGGCCTTTCATTTTAGTAAAGACACCTCTAGTCTGGGACCAGTAGTTTCCGAGATACGGCCGTTTTAATTTTGACAGCTGGCATCTGAAATAAACATCTCATCGAGGCTTTCCATTTTGGTAAAAAGACCTCTAGTCTGGGGTCAGTAGTTTCCGAGATACGGCCGTTTCAATTTTGACAGCTGGCATCTGAAATAAACATCTCATCAACGCCTCATAATTCATAATTAGTTTATTTGCAAAATCGAGAGTTACAAAAGGTATTACAATACTTATTTTAGCGCTAACATGATTGACCTTTTCGGTATGGTAAAATATGATAAAAAAAAACTACCTAGGTAACTTAAATTTAACAGTTTTTCTACTAAATACTCGTCAAGTGTCATCTCTGACCACCTTTCCTTTAGAGTAGATTCACTTGTGTAATTCGGTTCACTTATATGGAGTGCCGGACAAGGGTGGTTTTACCATGAACGTGTGGTTCTACCTGGAATCATAGACCCGCGAAAATGTAGATAAATTTATAAATAGAGAATTTGTTTTATAATAGGGGGCGAATTTCATCTTTGAAATACTTTGGTTAAGTATTTTGTTTAAGAATACAAAATTAATATTTATATTTAGGGGATGAACATTGAGCATGAATAAATCTTAGCTATCTTAATTAGTAATCTATTTTATTGTACATCTTGTATAAGGCAAATTTGCATGCAACTCGTACATTAACAATCTAAACGAAGTATTTTGTGCTAAGTTTTTTAATTTTTTTTTACTAATTTCGTCTAATTTTCTTTAAGAATTCCTTTTTTTATTACTATTCAAGTAAAACTTAAATTATTTGACAAAGTGACAAAGGTCAACAAAAGAAAATCGACTAATAAAATGCATGCAAGGATCAAAATCGTTTTTGAGTACGCTAGTGTGGCGCAAGCGATTTTACCCACACAAGCGCACGACGGACACGAATTTACCTAAACCTGAGCTACTCAAAGTTGCGATAGCCCTCTTAACAAGCCGAGTTAATGCAATAGAACAAGATCTTATTGCGCTCGCATAGAGTAACGATGGCTGTTCACGGGTAATGAGATCTAGTTCAATTTATTTTTTTCAGTATAGACTCTTGGTCAAGGCAGAGTAGGATCCTACACAGAATCCCATATGGTCGCCACCGACACTTCCTCAGTGTGAGAGTCGCTTTAATTAGGCAAAACAATCAATACAAAAATGTCACCTTGCCAATTTACAACGCGAGTACTGTTAGGTGATTTTTCCGTGCCTTATCCCGAAAACACCATCCAAACTACTCTGACCCCTTCCATCTTTCCCACGACCCTTTAATTTAAAACTTCGGATTAGCTTTGAGAGGAGGAGGGAAGACCAATTAACGCTGGTCTGTTATGACGCGTGCGTATTTTGACGGTGGGCATCGAATGACGGCCGGCGGAGCGGCGCGAATTGCATTTCGTGCCGAATTTTATAACAAAGGCGGTCAAAAGCCGATAAAGCTGTGGTTGTCGCGTGTTCGAATTCGCAGTTCTTTTTTATGTTACTGACTGAGTTTTTGCGCTAAAAAGGTTCAGCCATTTAAGACCTCGCTCTCTATGCGGTCATGGCCGCGACCAATGGCCGCAAAGCAATAAATGCCGAGGCAAGCAAATTCTGACTTCTTTCAACTGTCAAGCAAGACATTATTTAATCTTAGAATACAGTGATATTCTTCCGGGTTCATTCCCCAGGGTTGCTTTTGCGTTATATCATCATGATAGAAGAGAATTAAAAAAAATACATGTTCCCGAATTTGAGTGAGGCTTATCTTATCTTCTTAGGGGGCCAGGAAGACATGGCGACACTTCGACCCTTCAGGATCTTCTGTGCCAATCTTCTTAATCAATCTTTTCCCCTGACCACCGATAGTGCCCCAAGCCGATTTGGTGGACTTTACATACGCCTTAAATTTTTCTTCTTTGGCAAATATGCAGGTTTTCTTACGATGTTTTCCTTTACCGAAAAGCCTGTGGTATTATAAATAAACTGTACTTTAGTTTTTAAAACACTACACGCGGGGTTTGAACCCACGACCTCATGAAAGTGAGGCGAGTGCACAACCAACCAGCTACCACGGCTCCTGTGAGTGAGGCTAGTGAGGTGTGTCAGGATCGCTCAAAGTGGCGATTCATCGTGTCTGCCTACCCCTCTGGACCCAAGGCGTGAGCATTATGTATGTATATTCCCGACTATTGAAGCAGAGAATACTAAATATTAGACTAAAGCGTACTTAATTTAACGTGCACTGCTGTCTGCCTGTTGACTGATCTCTTTCACCCAAAGGTTTACTTGAAGAAAACTCTTACAGAATTAATTGCGCCTTTGTACATCATAGGTTTAAATGGATTTTGTGTCTTGTATTTGTGTACAATACAATACTATATTATTTAACATATGATTTACTAAATACTTGCTTGTTACCCTTAAGTCATACAGTGCTAAATCTAAAACATATATTTTATTTCATCATCATGTCAGCCTTTAGACGTCCACTGCTGGGCATAGGCCTTCCCCAACGAAGCCACCACACCCGGTCCTCCGCCCTCTGCATTCAGCCGCTTCCGGCCACCTTTTTTAGGTCGTCGGTCCATCTGGCGGCGGGGCGTCCCACCCTGCTCGTGCCAATCCGTGGTCTCCACTCCAGAACTCATCTGCCTCAACGGCTGTCGGTTCTGCGGCAGATGTGGCCTGTCCACTGCCACTTCAGCTTGCTAATCCTTTCGGCTATGTCGGTCACCTTCGTTCTTCGTATGATCTCTTCATCACGAATCATATCCTTCAAAGATACGCCGAGCATAGCCCTCTCCATAGGTCGCTGAGCGACTTGAAACTTGTGGATCAGGCCCACCGTCAGTGTCCACGTTTCTGCACCGTAGGTCATGACAGGCAGGACGCATTGATTAAAGACTTTTTTCTTTAAGCATTGTGGAATAGGCGAAGTGAAGACTTTACGCAATTTTTCAAATGCTGCCCAGCCTAACTGGATTCTTCTGTCAGCTTCTGCTCTGCCTGGATTTTTTGAAAATAGCAATACTATGAAAATTACTACAGTTACCTCAATTGGTGAAGAAACTAAAATTATTCTAATACAAGTATAAAACCAGTTTGACACCTTATTTGACATTTTCATAAAATTCACGTTTTACACTTAGCGGCCTTCTCGTGTATCAGGCAGGGCAGATCAGTTAACGTCACATAGCATGATTAATATTCCGTGACTGCCGCATGACGTCATCATGCCCATCAGCGATTTTGAGTCATCATTAGTTTTAGATGACTCCTTAAACCGGACCTTAAATATTGTGAAATGATGATAATAATAAATACAAGAGAACGATGAAGAAAGAATGAGTCATGGATTAAATATCTATTTTGCAGTCTTTGAGTGATACGAGTACACGGATATGTCGTTGTTCGTTTAAAATGCTGATTTTATACAAAAAAAACAGCAATGTTTTCAGATCACCGCCATAGTCTTAGATTAATTTATTTAATTTTTACAGCTTAATTTTTTTTTTGAAACTTAATCATTTTCCAACAAAAGGTTTTTCATTCGTCGACTAAACGTTTCGTCATTGGTTTCGTTACGTAGAGCTGCGGGCAGATGCTCGTAGTACGTATCCGGTACAGTCCATAGTAGAATCACCACACCCAGTCTTCCTGTAGATAAATCCTAGGTATTATCAGGATTCTAGTATAGGATACATCTGGACTGTCATCACTTTCTCACCTATATCTGTATTCATACGAAAACCAACGCTATTTGCGTCTCGGTAACATGTACATCAAAGCGTCACCAGCAGCAAAAACAGTGTTGTATTACCATGTAAACTCTGCGATCCTCTTAGGAACACCATCTATTATTTATTTTGTTTTTAAAACGCAAATGCATTTGTTTTTATGTGGCTGTTAAATTGGAATAAAATTATGTGTATTTGCCGGTGAGGTTACGGGCTTTGTCTGAATGGTCACCATCTCGATATTTCTGCTGCCAGACAGTAATGCTACCCTCTTGTCTTCCGGTTTGAAGACTGGAGTGTAGACCACGGAACGGCACGCGCAGGGCGGTACATCTAGCCGCTAGATGGACCGACGACCTAAAGAAGGTGACCGAAAGCAGCTGCATGCGAAGGACCGTGTGCAGTGGCGTTCATTGACGAATGTCTATGTCCAGCAGGGGACGTCTCAAGGGTGATATAATGATGATAATAATGAGTTGTTCTTACATACCCCTTAGGGCTGTGAAAAGAATTGGTTCGCTGGTTCTTTTGGAAAATTCTTTATTAACAACTGACTATCAAAACATAAATGTCAAAATGATAGAAAAACAATAATATTATAAAAGAGGTGCGATTCTGCACATTTCTCCCCTTTAGAACAAAGTAAAAGAAGGGGGGGGGGGGGTCACACATCGACCTTTATTAGCTTTCGCACCGGCCTCCTTAAGGTTCCCGCGCTCGTGCTCACATCTGCCACACGAACGTATCCATCTTGACCTGGGAATGTCGCTGTGACTCGTCCTTTAGGCCAAGTCCCACGAGGCAGGTTCCCATCTGCGATAATCACGATGTCACCAACAGTTAAGTTTTCAACCTGTTCCCGTCCTCTGCGTGGCAACAAGGTAGGCAAGTACTCTGTCATCCACCGTCTCCAAAAATGATCGGTGAGTCTTACTGCCTTGCGCCAACCCAATCTGCAATTAAGGTCTACGTCGCTCAAGGTAGCTGGAATTGGACGACTCGATGAAGACCCCAGTATGAAATGAAACGGCGTGAGAGCCTCTGGACATACAGAATCGGATGACACGTGTGTCAGTGGGCGCGAGTTCACCAACGCTTCCGCTTCTGCAAGAAGTGTGCTTAATATCTCTTCGGAGGGAGCGCGTTCTCTCAAAGTTACCTTTAGTGCAGTTTTAATACTTCTGACTAGTCGCTCCCATGCTCCACCCATAAATGGGGCGGCTGGTGGAATAAAACGCCAAATAATCTTCTCATTACTTGCGAATTGATCAACTGATTCACCATAAAGGGCTCTTAGCTGACTCTGAGCACCGACAAAGGCTGTCCCGTTGTCAGAATACATCCCACTTGGCGTACCGCGTCGAGCGATAAACCTCCTGAGACTCATCAAGGCGGCATCAGTAGACAGGCTGCAAAGAATCTCGAGATGGACAGCGCGCGTTACCAGACACGTATATAAAGCAACGTATCTCTTTTCTCTTCGTCTTCCGATCGTGATTTGTACTGGACCAAAATAATCGATACCAGTGAACGTAAAAGGTCGTTGATGATGTGACAGTCTTGCTTCTGGCAAATTTCCCATTGGGGGTTGAAGGAGAGAAGCTCGACGTAAGCGGCAGAGACGACAACTGTGGGCCACAGATCTTACAGTGGATCGTAAGTGGATGATCCAGTAGTATTGACGGAGCTCGTTTACTACTAATTCAGTGTTGGCATGAGCGGCTTTCTGATGGTAATTCTCAACTAGCAGGCGTACGGCTTCATGTTTTCCGTCAAGTATTATAGGGTATATCTGGTCTTCATTAACGCTGGCGACAGCAGCTATGCGCCCAGAGAGTCGAAGTAAATGATCGCTGCCAATAATTGGGGACAGGTTTGTAAGTCGACTTTGACGAGGCAAAGGGATTCCACTCTTGAGGCTTCTGAGTTCCACGGAGAAGGTATGGGCTTGACTACGACGAAGAATGTGTATCTCTGCCAGTCTTATCTTTTCAGCGGTTATCTGGAGAAGGCCGGTGTGACGTGCGAGAGTACGCGTTGGAGGAAATCGCGGGGTTGGTATAAATGTACATATACAACCATCTAATAGAATCAAATTCTCGGGACTAAGTCCCCGCTTTTGCAGGCTACGCATACGCAATAATGATAAAAATATGTGCGCTCTGGCAGTTGCCCGAACCAACCGCAACCAAGAACTAAATCGTTTAGGATCCACAGAAATTGGTTCAGACGACTCTTCAGTAGTGATTAGATGAGAATGAATGTGATGAGTATGAGCGTCTGGTTTCAACTCTTTGCTGCGACTTTCGTGCTTAGTTATACCTATGACGTCCAGTGTATATTGCTCTTTAATCAGACTCTCAAGGTTTGAGAGGTTGTTGTCTTGCATTAATTGGGATTCTACAATCGAAACGTGATTAACGAGTTCAATCGGTTTTGTTTTGCTACAGCTAAAACCAAACAACACCCAACCGAGGGCAGTATTAATAGCTACAGGTTGGGACTTAGTACCCTTACGTGTGGCTCTGGATAGCAGAAGGTGCCAATTGTCAATACCTATTATAATCATGGGTTTCGCGTTATCATAACATAGGACGTCTGCCAGCTCTGAAAGATGGGGATAGCGGCGGACATGATCTGGGAGGATAGACTGGGCCGTATGAGTCGAGACGCCTAAATTACTCATCGATCGAGCGTTGCTTATCAGATAAGTTTCAGATTCGTGTCGTCCCTTTATGTTAAAATCAATATACTGAACCCTAGTTTGCCTAGACAGGCCACCTACACAATCAATGTGAAGTATCCCTTCAGGTCCTTTCGCGCCTATCTGAGCTGATATATCGGAATCTATAAAGGTAGCTGTAGAGCCGTCGTCTAACAAAGCATGGGTGTCGACACTGCCCGAGGGACCTGTCACGGTAACAGCAATAACCTTAAGTAGTGGGCGAGATGGTAAGCTACGGTTCGGTGAGGAATATTCCTGAGTATTTGTAAGTGTTACTAATTCCTGTTTTTTATCAGCTAAATTACCTTCCGATGATTGCGAGTCATTAGAAAGAGCCGACGTCGCCGTCGCAGTACTCGCCGTCGTCGCCGGCATAGAGGAATTCGATTCTCCGTCCTCTTCGATTACGTGCGCAGCTGTATTACGATCAGAGTGTAAAATTGCATGATGACGGAACGTGCAACCTCCTATCTTACAAACTCTTTTCTTACATCCGTTGTACCTGTGACCTCCTTTGTATAAACATCTATGACACAATCTTTTTTCTTTTACAAAATGCCACCTGTCACTAACTGTCAGCATAAGAAATTTTTCACAATTTGACAGATGATGAGAATTTGCGTCACAATATTTGCAATTAGATTTCGAATCGCATTTTGATGAATTTTTTTCAGCTGCTGTATTTACCCTATCACGAGCCCTACGCCAGTAGTTGGGCGGAGCAGGAGCACAAGAAGCACTCGACATAGCGGGATCGCACAAACCGTACTTCGTTTGAAGACTTACTTCTTGTGTCAAAAAATCAGAAAGTAGTTCGACTTTACCTATGCCGCTTTCCTCACAACGAGCTGCATAATCATGCCACCGTGTCCGCAAAAGTAGAGGCAGCTTGGACAACAGTGAATTAAATAATTCCGGGGATCTTAGATAATCAGTCTCATTCATTAACCGAACTATCTCTACGCAATTGCGAACACGGCTAGCAAATGAGGCGAGATCTTTTCCCTCTCCACCGATTTTCGGAAGAGCTTTCACTGCCGCCGTCTCCTCAAGAACTATGAGCTCCCGTCGACCAAATCTCATCTCTAGGGCGCGTATGACCTCTATAGGATCGCGCGCCGCGACTAACTGTATGCGGACCGCCTCGCGCGCCGCCCCTTGCAGGGCGTTATTTAGACGCGCCATATTTTCGGCCGTATTGTAAAGTCTGAAAGTGTCTTCATAGACACGCTTAAAACCTAACCATTCAACAGGCGACTTACCGTCAAAGCTAGGTAACTTAATATGGGAACCTGTACCTCCAGAAGTAATTTTTGAAGCTATTACTTCTAACGTCTTCACTAAAGCCTCGTCCTTCGAACAGTGAGGCGATTGAGTCCCATGGTAACCATACTCAATGTTGCCTGCTCTGTCTAAAACATTTGCTATAGGTACATGTTCATCCATTTTCCTGAAACATAAATTGTCATTAGTTTCAAGCCAGTTTCGCACACTGGCATGCGTGCTGCTGTGATGGCTAGAGCGTCTAGACGCCGTCTCGACGTCGACGTCAATAGCGGCGAGCTTCGCTTGAAGCTCTGCTTCCGCAACTTTACGCTCAGCTGCCACCTCAGCTGCCTTTAGGCGGCGGTCGGCATCGACCCTACGCTGTTGAGCCTCCAGGTCTGCGACGCGACGAGCATGTTCCGCCTCAGCTGCTAGCCGTCTCGCCACGATGGTGGCGGACGAACGGCTTGATCGGGATGAAACGGAATTTGTGGTAGGAGGCCGTGATGCGGTCGTCATATCAACGACACCGGTAGGTGCGCCCTCGCGAGACGTGGAGGGCAGCGTGTCCCCCGCCGCAACTACATTACCTTCCGTGCTACACTGTTTCCTGTTTTTACCCGACCTGGTTTCCATTTTACAACGGTAAAAGGACCAAAAAATGAAAAGAATTGGTTCGCTGGTTCTTTTGGAAAATTCTTTATTAACAACTGACTATCAAAACATAAATGTCAAAATGATAGAAAAACAATAATATTATAAAAGAGGTGCGATTCTGCACAGGCTGTAACACACTCTTGGAATTAGGGCTGACAGTGACCTCTCACCGTCAGACAGCCTGTCGGTCCATTGACACTTCTGACCTTAAAAAAAGTATTTTTTGTTCATTAAACTCCATTCATATATCAGCATAAGTATACTGTAGTCATCAACCAGTCTGCCTGCTGTTAGGCCATAAATCTCCCATTGTATTGGGAAAGACCTATCCAGCACCTTATTACTTATAGGATGTTTATGATCAGGATCTGTTCTCATATGCCTCTGGATGGCAAATAAGAGTCTTAAGCTTTAAAGGTTCGAATTTTTGAAGAAACTCGACAATTTATAAGCCCAATTCCTTTTAGCTGTGTCACTTGAATTCCTTTCCATGTACGGCTGATATCGGATCTGAATAACGAGTTCTTGCGCCAATAATAAGCACGCACCCCGAGAAATGTCGCAGGCTGTGGCAGATCCGGTAATAGGAAGGGACTTAGAGACTGCCCCCTTCATTGCTCATGACAATCTTTCACTTTGGGGCTCAGTGTAGAAATCATAGGAACTAATTGAGAAGTGCTTTTGCTAGGCGTTCGTGAGATTAACAAAGACTTAAAAATGACTAATAATGATAAACCTTATTTCAGAAAATAATTTTCCATACATAAATAAAGTTTCAATTCCTCTTTATTGCACGAAAAAAAATGAAGATACAATAATATAGTAGTTTACACATGTACATCTAAGTGCTCTTATTGCTAAAAGCGATTTCTTTCAGACAACGTTCCAGAAAGTTCTTTGGGAACTTATTATTTTTTGATGTCATACGCGCCACCTCACCTCATTCTCCAGCTACTTTTTTCAGCTCGTCATTCTGTATAGGAAAACGTGGTATTTGGGAAGATGTCCGACCTGTTGAATAATGTTTGGTGTGTTGAGTTTCTTTTACCAATCAATACATTATAAAGTTAGCTAAGACCCCCTTACTTTCGCGAGCCCTGGCTTCTGCCCTGGTCACAGACGCAGGAGAAATCGCAACCGCGCCCGACCGAGATAAGAGTTGCAACGTTGAATTTGCATCCACTGACATCGGACTAAGGACGTACAGAGGCTGCAGTGTCGCGGATATTATTATGCCTATAAGAGGCATGTCACTCAGAGTGGTGCATGACATATTTAAGTAAAAAACTGGGTGCTAAATACTGCTCGCGTCACATTTCTGAAATTCGACTTTATCCGAGCGGGAGTGACGCACACCAATATAGCAAGTACTTTAGGCCAAGTACCGGTTCTCGTTAAATGCCGGTATTCCGGTATCAACATGAATAATACCGGTAATTACAAATGCTTCGACGTCATGTAGCTGAATGGAAATAGATGTAGCCGAAGACAGGAAAGCATGACACAAACAAAAGGAGGACTATACAAAAAATGTGAATAAGGTTAAGAAAGGTATAGAAATATATTTCAGTATATAAAGTAAAAGAAAGCTAAAACAAACAACACAGCTGATCATAGGTATAGATTGAAATCAAATGTTGACTGAGAGCACTTCTACAGTCTTATCAACGCGCTTATCAATAAAACCGGTGGTCAGACGTCACCACGCTACACAGAATTTCCCCTACACGACCACTCTACAACACGCCGGCTTATCTATTAGAAAGTTGGAGCAATGTGCTATTCTTTGATATCACGTCTCTGGAAGTAGTAATGACTGTGCATCGACGGGTCCTACTATTAAAGATGCCAGTGGAGCGGATATAGATCGCCTCCTCTTGGCGTATTGACTTAGGTGTTGAACTTGAGCGACGCAGGTCATGGATTCGATTTGCACTAGGGACTTTGTACGGTTTGTACAAGTTGGTTCAGATCTGGTGTCATATTTGTTAATTGTCCTTCTGGCTTGATATGAGATAAGTAAAACGTGAATCTTTAGAAAATGGCGTCTTCCTATCATATAATTCCCATAGTACCGGAGTAAAATTAGTTTCGTATTAGATAAGTAAATATGTTAAGTAATATATGAAATATGTATCTATGTGTATGTAGGTTACTTAAATAAAAATATAGTTATTTGTGACATCCAACTCTTTTGGTTTCCGAAAAAGTATAACCAGACCAGATCGTATCACCAACGCTGATCAATTTAATAAATCATCATGATTATTAGGATGTTGGCTGTCACAGACAAACAGACAAAAATTTCAAAAATGAACGAAATGTGTTCTGTTGCTTATTCTTAGACGCCTCAAAATTTTTTTTTGCAAATATCTTCAATGTACAGACACGCGAATTAACTATATTTAAAGAATGTAAAATTAATAAGTTATTGTACATTATTTACTCCTTCTATTGAATAGTGAATAGATAGAGAAAATTTAATCTGTTATTTATTATAAAACGAAACAATGCAGTAGTCTGCATGCTGCAAATAAGCAAATTTAAGCGCAGGGCCAATGTGTTACATATTTTATTGTGAATATCTTGCTGGCTTGCATTGCTTTGCGTACCAACTTGAGAAGCCTTACGTACCACCAGGTGGTAGGCGAACCAGAATTTGAGAACTCCTGAATTAGAATATTTGTATTGGAACTTCAACAAAAAAGTACTTTTTTCAGATTTTAATTCCTTAATCAATCATACACAACTGAATCACTTCTCACAATAAGGGGTGTTTTAAAAAATATTGTACTGTCAAATGTCAACGACAAAATGGTATAATTTAGAAAACGAAATAGTTTTATAATTGTCATAAAAATATAAGCAAATGACGGCTAAAGACTCCTAACAACCTATTTATCTCCGTCTAACTCAAGCCTTTCAATGCTCCACGATTTAGAGCCTTGGCCGTTTCAAATGGCCTTTAGTTAGACCTTTGGTCTGTTAATTAAACATAACTAAGACTAACTAATGATGTACACAGGCTCGTGTAGGCATTCTTTCTAATCAAGATCTCTTTACAGGGATTTTTCATTGACGAAGAATTTGTCTTTAAAGGACCTAGCTTTATTTGTTTATGACGTGAACAGCTTTGTGCCTCCAGAGAAAAATGAGCTTAGAATGCTACTCGTACTTCTCAGGAGACCAAATAAATTATTTTTAATAATGTTCTGATTATTCTCTTGAAAACGGTTCAATGATTTTTTATGGAATTTGAGTGAACACGAAGGAACATTAAACCGTTTTCACGAGAGAAAAAATCAGAACATGAATAAAAAAGCTTTTCTTTGGTTTTTGCCGGTTTTCGAGTTCTGGTTATGATTATTTTTAATTAGAAGTAATTCTACTTAACATATGTTCCATCACAATTTTTTTTTGTAAAATTTTTATATGTTTTGGTGCGCAATAAAGAATATTGGAATTTGAATATGATATAAGGTTAGTTTTCGTATGATTTGATTTCATTTGTAATGAGTATTTTAAGTTAACATTATAGTGCCTTAAAAACTATGAACATGAAAGAGATGTCAAAAATTTATACCATCAATCTTAGCTGGTTTCAATATAAGTCAATTGCTAAGTCCCGGTTTTATATCCTCTATGACTTTGCTGTTAAGTTATATGTGTGTTGTTTTTATTGTTGTGTAGGTATAGATCGAGGTTCGTGTTAGTACACGGTCCCGGCGTTGTTCGGATGTAATTAAAGGTCATACGGCGCTGGCGTCCCGCCGTGCATGCTCAAAAGTACATACTACAAAAGGTACAAATGAATACAGGATACATGTTTCGTGCGTTGTTAGTTCAAAGCTAACTAAATGTTGCTCCTTACCTGGAGGCCTACTTGGTAAGCATTTCGGATAATATCTGTCGAACTTAATTTCCATTTTGTACTGTCTAACGTAAGTAAGGGAGCACACACACATCCGGTGCTCTCAATGCCAACCTCACCTGCACGTGGTGCAACCTGCTGGTTGATCAACGAGGCTCTGGCGACCGAAAATGGCGGTATATCCATGCAACCAATGTATCAAGTCATAAATTAGGTTTTTTGATTCATAAGTTAATTTTTAGTGTCTAAGTGTTCTAAGTTTATCAAGTTACTAAGGTATCATTGTTGTTAAAACTCTATCATCATCATGTCAGCCTTTAGAGGTCCACTGCTGGACATAAGCCTTCCCCAATGAACGCCACCACACCCGGTCCTCCGACCTCCGCATCCAGCCGCTTCCGGCCACCTTCTTTAGGTCGTCGGTCCATCTGTCGGTCCAAAACTCTATAGGCAACACCTAAATATTTTTTTAAAACTACAGGCCGTTGTCGGACTTCAGGGCCATCTGTCGAGAACACACCCGGGGCTCCGCTCTCCACATCCTGGCTTCTTCAGATCGTCGGCGCTGGTGGTGGGGCGTCCCAGTGGAATTGGGCGGGCGACATCTGTCGCAGAACCACAGCCGTTGGGGCAGACGAGTTCTGGAGTGGCCTGCTAGGTTGCTGGTAATCAAACTTGGTTCTCAACGCGGCTAAAGCGGTTTTATCTACCTGCGCATGATAAGAAGTTAGAATAAGTTACAGAAAGAATTGGGAAGAACAATAATATGGAACCTAAGGGAATGAAATGGAACCCATTCCTGGATTTTAAGCAGCATTCTTAGAAGCTAATGCATTCTATAATATAAATGAATATATCAATGCGCCCAAAGAAAAATTCACTTCCATGACGATGTCTGATGACTGAAAGTAGATTATAAGTACATATTGCAATTATTTACGGTTAATTTAAGTATTATTGTAAATTTGACTGGCTAAATGCAACGTACCCTGTTACATGGCTAATAAATATTTTGAATTGATTTGATTTGAAACGGAAACTCCTTATTTACCTATGCAAATTCTGAACTCGAGAATGTCGAAAAGTTTTTGCTTCCCAATTCGAATTCAACCGTCCAACAGATCGTTTTGCACTTGCCGAATGTCGACCTTCTCACAGTGGTCGTTATAATCCAAAGTAAAGCGGAGTACATACCATGCGATTGGCAGACGGACTTGGTCGGGACTTATGCCATGCTGAGAGTCGCGAGGCGAGACCCTCGACGGATCCTATTGTATTTAACTATGACCAAGGCCTACTTAGTACCATTTTGGATAATATGATTTCTTACGAGCCATGAGACATATTTTGATAAGTATTTGGTATGTATATTAATATTACTAGAATACAAAGAGGAAACGTCGCCAGCCTTCTGGGCACAATGCCCCAGTGCGACCACCTCGACGGCCTTTTTTATTACTTGTAGTTTACTGTTAGTAGTTTTCTATTTCTTAATGTTTAGTTATGTTTGGCTTATGTCTTTATAGTAATATTACTAGATTAATAGTATTGTAAATATTGAAATTATGTTATGCAAGAAATAAAAGGCTTTTTATTTTTATTTTATTTTATTTTATTTATTATGTAACTATAATAGTTAAACGCTTATACAAATATATCACAAGGGCTTTTTAGATCGGCGGATGTTGTCCCTAGACCCCCAATTGTGTATGCTTGTCGCCTAGACTCGTACCAAGAAACCGCCTCCCATGCGAACACGATTGGCGAGGTGACTAGCGAACGCACCGTTTACACATTCGCTTTACTTGATTCCTCTGTGTCACCGCGTGTAGCAGCATAACAGAGTATTAAACGATCTGCGATCTTTGCGAGCGAAGGTCGGCACATGTGGAGGTGAAAATCTGTCTGACCTGATGTGTCAAATCTGTCAGATGAGATCTCACAGTGTGTAGTGTCTCTCGTAGCGTGCGGGGTCGATGCCCCACACAGCAATGCAGATGCGTTGCTCGACTGTTCACATGGAGCGCTACAACCTCCCACGTGAGCGTGACATGAGTTATAAAAGGTAGCGGGAGCGGGGAGCGGTTTTTCAAGGACGTTTGCCACTGAAGAGATGATAATATACGGATCTCAGGCATTGCATACCTGGTTACTTCGACCGGGATATAAAGGCATATAGGGTATACACTGGCTAGAAAAGGATCAGCGCAAGCTCTGATAGAACCAGGACTCTCCCCAAGTTCTTTCAAAAGTGCCTTTAAGCATATGCCGATGAACATTTCATATTTAAATAAGTGGATCATAAAAACAGTGAAATAATAATTTTATCTAATCTTGTAATAGGGGTCCAAGCACGCCTGAGATCTATGGGATCTTTTGTGTCAGCTGTAAGTAAGTGAGCCCTTCTATTTTATTATGTTGTTCCATCTTTAATAGTCTGCTGCATAATCTATAGCTTTTTCTCATGTAACTTAAAACAACTGAGGTTCAATAGGTAAGAATATAACAATATAAAGTTCTTCAAATACAAACTTTATGATGCGTTTACATATGCGTGCCAGTGGCGTAGTGTGGTGGAGCAAGCGGTGAAATACCAAGCTCGTCATTCGGCTCGTTTCAGTCACTACGTCGCCCGCGGTATCTCTGTTCGCGACTCGATCACAACACGTTAGTCGCTAACTCCAATAACTTACACCACGCCTAAACTCTCGTAAGAAGTCTGCCTACACAATGAGTTTTAAGACTAAAGCTTCTGTCATATTGGTGCGACAAGTGGCGCGGGAATTTAATTTAAGTTGCCTGCATCAGATAAGGACTTCATATTACATCAATAACACCCAAACTAGAGTCAATTTACATATGAGTGTCATGTTGATTGAAAACGATTAGGTCGTTGATGGTCATATGCACAGGCAACAGGCTGCAGTAAGATCCCATCGTTTTTAAGCCAATGATATGTACTCGTATATCTTTAGACGCCGCTGCCATCGCCATTGCCGCGCTGCCGCGGCCGCTGCCGGCGTCTCTCACCAGTGTGAGTAAAACTTAAATCCGAAGTGATTTGAGAACTTTTTGTTGGCGTTTGAATTGGGTGCCTAGTTACAAGTTAGCTCGCACCAGTTGGTACAGTGACGTATATATATGTATGTAGTTATATTTAATTATACTTTTAACGACATATGAACTAATTGTACTAGCTTTTCCGGTGACTTTTCTTGCGTTGGACAGTTTTACTTGTAATATTTAATTTAAATATGTATGCTTTATTGCACACAGTTATATGACAGGCGAGCTTAATGTTAAAGGTGTTCTCTATCGGTCAACCTTTGGGTCATACCTAGAAAAAAAAACATAAAAAAACCGAATTGAAATAAAAATAACCTACCATTACGATAAACTGATTTAAAGAACCAGCCAGTTGCGGTAAGTAGTAATATTAATTAAGTAAGAACATTAAATAATGCAAAATGTTGTCGTATTCAAAGTAATTAATAGGGAATATTAATTCAAGAAACTGGAGTGAACTTCCTTTGAAGAAACCTATGTAATTATTGAGTTTAGAAGCCAAGTGAACTTAGTTTAATCGCGGCTTTAACGGACTTTGTGGGCCTTATACTTGCTGAATAATAAATAAATTTACACTACCCTCAATGTAAATCAAGTATTTCCTGGCATTGGTGTGGGTAGACTAGCAGCGTGCTAATAAACCGCCATCGTCGCGAGTGGCGAACTAAGGCCACTAGGTGAAATAGAAGGTTAGCAGAAACCTCTGTAGGGAAGGATAAGCATAATCTATTATATACAGCAATCTATTATATATAAGCTGTGTGGGTTTTTGGGTAGAGTAGAATAGGACCGCTCCAACTCTTCCCGTGAATGTCGTACAAGGCGACTAAGGGAATACATTATTATACATCAATCAGGCCTCCCCAACCCGTCTGGCCAGCGCGGGGAGTGTAGGCCAAATCCTCCGTCTGTCTCCGGCAGATGAGAGAGGGTTGCGCTTCTGCAGTGGAGACAAAAGTAACCTGATGATTATATACAGAAAGTGTGTATGTATGTCTAGGCTTTTCTCCATAACCACCCATTCATGGCTGCAGTGGTAGATAGCCCTTGGTCTGCACTTGCAAGTAAGGGAGTTTGGTTACGGTGGGTGGATGTGGGTGGTAAAAATCTGTGATGGGATACCTCTATCCTTTTCTAACAGATTGTACGGCTCATATAAACGAGATTGTGCTGAATGGCGTTGAAACCTTTTCTAGAATATTCCAAATTTATCCAGAATGTTCTAAAATATTTTTAAATTAACTATGAAAATGTGTGCCTGTAATTGGTCTAGAATGTTCTAAATTGTTCTCAAATTATCAAGAATAATCTGGGAAGTTCTGTTTATAATATCAGAAAAGCGACGATTTATGAAAGCTGTCAATTGTCATGTCGGCTATTTGCGGGTCCTATAAATTCGCACCATACGTAACTTATCCACGCGAATGAAGTCGCGGGCAACAGCTAGTTTTTTATTCATATTATTTTCCTTTTCATTGTAATAATGAAAAATGACGGCTCGTTGGTCTAGTGAGTGTCAGAGGTCGTGGGTTCGATTGCCACTAGGGACAGACAACTGTGTACAATTTGTACAAGTTGGTCCCGGTTTATAAAATAAATAATAAATAAATATCTCAGACATTCACACCAATTATCCAGTCCCAAACTAGGCAGAGCCTGTGCTATGGTTACTAGATAACGGATAGACATACTTAAATAAATATATAAACATCCAAGACTTGGGTACAAACATTCATATTCATCATACGAACATTTGCCCTAGCGGGATTCGAACCCGCAACCTCCGGCGTGGCAGTCCGAGAGCTACCCGTTCCGCCACGGAGGTCATCGTTTGCATGTTATTTTTGTAAATTTGTCTTTGTCTAAATCCCATCATACATAAGAAAATGCTAGTTTAGGAATAGGTAGGTATGTATGGAAAAATAAAGGAAGAAACTTCAGGAGGAGTAAAGTCAAAGTCAAAGTTAAAATCATTTATTGCATATGAGTACACTTGGTACATTTATACACGTCATTTTTTTTTATCGACTACTAGTAATTAATAATTATCTAACACATGGCATCGTAAAGTCTCTACTTTAGTGAAATAGGTACGACTTACCTCGATGGAGACAATCGGGAAGTCATGATCCACGACGTCATGTGACACCCATGACTCCGGGTGTCACGGGAGGCAGGAGGCGCAGTCACGATCACGACCGACGACTCCCCCTCCCCGCCCCCTATTGTGTTCAATAGAAAGCGGAATCGATGCGATAGGGTTCGGCAATGCGCGGCCGATTGTTACGAATTTAGAACTCCCACGCTGAAATCGGAAATTGTTAGGTTTGAAAAAGTTGCGGATTTATTCGTTAGACCGTCGTCTTAGGAGTTTTTTTAAACTCCTGATGGGTTTACGCTTGACCTCAATCACATCTGATGATAAGTGACGATGAGGCTTAAGGTGGAGCGCGCTTACCCAGAATAATTCATTCTTTCTTTAAAACGATCCAAATTGTGTTGTCCGGAAATACCGAAGCTGGCAGTGAGTTCAATTCATTACCTTATTTTATTTACCTTACTTAATTTTACCATTGCTATGTAAAGTCAGTAACCAAATAGAACAAAATTGTAGTTGTTTTTTTGTTATTGTATAAGGTTTTATGTATCTTAAAGCGGCATTATTAATAATCTACAGTTATGCCGTTCATCATTATTAGCAGAAATAAGTCCACTGCTGAACTTAAGCCTTCCCAATGGAATGCCACGTTTGGTGGGCTGTCCATTGGGGGTATTTTCCATAATCATCACTCTTGGCATGCGGATTGATCTACACAGTAAATATTTTAATATACATAGGAGAACGCTGATTCCCGTCCCTTAGTCACCAAACTTGAAGATTTGGGATGGCCCTATTCTAAGCCCGGAACTTAATTAAACGACGTTTCTATCGTAACAATCCGTATGCACGTAACAATATAATAACGTATTGAACGATACATGGAATTAAGGGTCGCTGAAGACAAAGGTTCAAGATTGGATCCCGCTAGTGCCCGGTCGGCATTTCATTTTTTGTCGCCACATAATCCATCATCGCTTAAACCTGACAAGCGGCTAGAGGCCCGAGGGATGTCGGCTGATTGATTCACAAGAGGTTGTTGTCATACAAGTAATTCGAATGAGCCTTGACTAGGCCAATGACACTAAATACTTGAGGGTATTAGACGAAGTAGCAGCGTTGGCGTACTCTTAAGATACTGTACATTTTAAGCTATCTAACATTATTATTAGATGTTTCTCTCAACGACGACTGCATAGTCTTGTGTTGGAGCTCCAATCTGTATTTTGTCCTGTTATTTTTTTTTGTCTCTTTCACGACACCCACGGAACGACTGAGGGTCGCTCTATTCTAAGCCTGTAATAATTTATGAATCTGGTAATATATAAGAAAAGTATTTAAATGTAAATATGAATGTTTGCACCCAAGTCTTGGATGTTTATATATTTATTTAAGTATGTCTTTCCGTTGTATAGTAACTATACCACAGGCTCTGCCTAGTTTGGGACTGGATTGGTGTAAATGTCTGAGATATTTATTTAATTTATTTATTTATTTGTTTTTGTCAATGTAAAAAAGTATTCATGTGCAACAGAAGACTTTGACTTCGTGCGCTTTAATTGTATTAATCCCTAGGGTAGAATTTAAAGAACTAAACCTTTCTAAATATAGTCATCTGCGAAACCTCTATGCGCAGTGATCACAGTAATGATCTTAATATACCCAGGAGAATGCTGCTGCCAGTCTATGGTGCAATCCATTAGTCGTCTAGACGACACGGGAAGATTAAAGGGTCCTATTCTAAACCGGGGAATCATTAGAAATATAACTTAAACTAGTCTAATTGCACTGACTGACAGTTATTAAAGTTAACTATTAACTGGAAATTGAAGCGTGGGTGAGTTGAGTGTCGGTTAGATATATTAGTGTACGGTAAATGGCATATACTTTAATGGTATCAAAGTGCAATGGCTTGTGCGAAGGGAATTCTTAAGCAAGGATATTACAGTTCATAAATATAATTCTCAGATGAGCACGGCTGTTCTCTGTGAGAATTGATCTACGACCTCGAACATTCGAGGCAAACGCTCGAATTACAAGAACAACCAGGTTATTAATATCCAACGTATGTAGATTCTTGATTCTTTTCAGAGTGGAGACCGCGGATTGGCATGCGCAGGGTGGACCGACGACCTGAAGAAGGCGGCCGGAAGCGAATGGATACGGAGGGCGGAGGACCGGGTGTGGTGGAGTTCACTTGTTAACTTGCCTATGTGAAGCAGTGGACGTCGAATTGATGATATGATGATGATGAGTGATGTCACTATTTCATGTAAAACAACGTTTGCCCAAAGGTTTTATATCATTTCCAGCTCCCTTTGTCTGGAAGAAGTATAAAAAAGAAACAAAAAATGAAATCTTATATTGCACGGAGGGAATATCAGAATAGTTGTTGTTAAAGGATTATAATGAGACTGAAATTTTAATGAAAGTAATGGCATAGATCAAATCACCTCTCCTGCTTTCTCTCCCCATCTAACTCCTGTATAAAAAAAACACTACACACATACACCCCCCGTTTCATTCACATATATGGTATAATTATGATAATGATTTCAGACGTGTGCAGACTGACTTAATTCAAAACTTGACTGAAGAGCTACCAACTAGAGCTTACCAACTAGCGTGATCTCGTAGGATAATATTATTTTTATTAGTTAGATACTTTTGGAACCGGTAACTTATTTCAGTAGAGTGAGACCACCTGAAGAGTGAGGACGTATTAATTTTTTTTTTGAGAGAAATATCGTGTTTTTTTTGGTGGATTAAGGAGATCGCGAATACGCAGCCCTAAACCGGTTCCCCGGCGCCGAGAGAGACGCCATTACGAAATTTCGGCCATGTTTGTTTCGCCGCGCAAAAATTTAGCAAACTAAAATGAACCTACAATCTCATCTGGCTAAAAACTATACATATATAGTTCAAATTGGAAATTAATGATACGATTTGACGGGAGACGGTTGTGGATTTCGTAGAAGTAGAAGAAGCAAAGGGTCATCGTCAACGGTGACGTCAGCGAGGTGGCGGGCGGCGCGGCGCGGGGCGGCGTGCGCGGGCGCAGGGGGCAGGGAAGCGGAGGCGCGGGCGGCGGTCGGCGCCGCCGCCCAGTGTGAGCCCGTGCGCCGCGGTGCATACCGCACGATTACTCTAGCTTGGCACGGCGCCGGCGCGGACAGTGACGTTCAAATTTCAGTTGCCGAATACACCAGCGACGTCGCCAAGTTACAATAATCGTGCGGTGCACCGCCCTCCAAGGAACCCGGATACGCCCTGCGACTCGGGTGAGTTAATTTTCCCTAACTTCTCGTAGGCAGTTCGGCTAGGTGTCCTAAAGACTTGATTTCGATACAGGTTTGGCAAAGCAATTTATTAGAACCAGATAGCCTCGTGTCTAAACCACTTTGGGCGCTACCCGCAAATTAGTTCTCGAGTGAGGTACTCTTGCATTAGCAGACCGCATATGTCCAGTTTTTTGGGCTGTGTCTTTGTAAGCCACATCCGGGTTCGATGTGTTGAGGCTGTTCGCCCACGGCTGGCCTTGACCGCTACGAACTCGTCTAGCCTCTCAAACGCCTTACGTATATATTCACCAAGCGTACATAAATAATATTCTGTGATAATATGTATCGGACTCGGCATCTCTGTAGCAAGAATTAGAAAGTTCAGGAACATTAACTTTAATAGTTTCTTAGACGAGTTATTTCTCGCTGGTAGTGAATATAATATGAGTTTCTTTAACACTTATTGCTAGAAAATTAACTATGATAACTATGTTTTTAGTAATATTGCTATTTTGAATATTTTAAAGGGATTATTTTATATAAAGAGTCGTGGGATGAAAATACGGCGCGCGTTGATGTCTATTGTATGAAGCGTACAGGATAAGGCAGGTAGATTTTTTTTAAATCTTGATTGGCATAATTTTATCCATATATATTTATAAATTAAATCCTATTTTTTTTTTCAAGTATTAAGCAAGTTACTGACATAACTTGCATAAATTTGAATAACGACAAAAATTTTAAAGTTTATCTGTTCTGAATTATATGTTAACGATTTAGTCACTATTTTTATTTGCAAATAATTAAATTGTGATAAAAATCAATTAACAGTCCAAATACAACTCTAATACAATTCTAGAGTTTATTGTTACTCGGTTAGTGCAGCAGTTGACGATAGTTCGGTTGCTTCGTCCTGGTAAGATCAGGAGCAGTTCAACTCCAGGTTTTGTAACTATAGAAAAAAAACTACAAACTGAAGTCAATCAATAATTAAAACACATTTTAAAAACCCAAAAGTTGTCGTTGTTTCGGACTAATAGGTGTAACTGAAATATATAATATTATACAAGGAAACTTATAATTCTGGTATTTTTAAAAAGTGATGATTAATTTATTCCGTAGTATAATAAAACGGACCACGCAAGCGAATAAAAGTGTTCCAGTAAAATGTATAATACTTATTAATTAATTAATATACGTAAATAAAATTATTCAGAACACCGACGAAGCACCACAGTTGCTCATACATACGTTAGCTAAACACAACGTAACAGGTATCTTCTTTTGCAATAATAATAATACGCAGATAAGGGTATATTTTCTTGTAAGCTTGTCTCAAGATCTTGCTTCGAATCTCGCTCAAATATTCCTAAGCATATATTTTGAGAAGATCCTGTACAAAGATGCCTTATTTATTCATAATAAGACACCCTCGCAAATAGACAAGTTTTATCCATTTATTCGCATCACAGCATTTATTCGTATCACAGCGGAAAGAATGGTGAAATATTGTAACGGTGTTAAAATTGACTTTTGTAGCTTATAAAATCTGATAGACAAATTCTTAACACAAGTCGAATTTAATTTACTTAATTTCAATTTACATTATGACATGGATATTTTAATTTGACATATAATGAAAATTATGAATAGAGTATTTGTATTTGAATAGAATATAAGATTATTTCCAAAAAAGAAAGTATTTCGAGTTTTAAAAATTTGTTAAGATTACTCCACAGCATTCAAATGTATCAAAACTATAAATACATGCAGTATAACTATATAAAAATACTTAATTTATTTTAAATTAATATCTTTAACATCTTTATAGAATATAATATAATAATTAACCAATTTTAACACAATATTTAATATACTCGTAACAGTTTCCACAGATTTTAGAATACTTATAATAAAATACACACAGCAATGAGGGAAAGAACGGTGAAAAGTTATTTAGTAAAAAAAAATAGTAATTAAATAAATATTACATAATTACATACATATACTTGTCTATTCTCAAATTAGAATTTTCTCCTGTATGATTGGAATTAGACAAAAATAGGACAGTTCACAAATATAACATCCAAACCGGGACCAACTTGTGGAAATTATACATAGTTGTCTGTACCTGATGGGAATCGAACCCACTTAGGCTCGTGTTTAACGATAAATCCAATGCCAATGAGGCCGTCATAATAGTAGTTTTTAGGAAAAGACAATAATAGAATCTTTAATAGTCAACCCTCACTTCTACCCAGTAGTTTTCAACTAAATTGCTCTGAGCCTTCGATGCACGTACAAGTCAAGTAATACCAGTAACAGCAATAAACTGCATTTCAACCAGAATCAAGTTGGGCAACAGATAATGGTAATTCACATCGGGGTTTCATTCGACTCATGCGATCCGTAATAGTCTTAAACTGGGACAGATAACTAATTGTTGTAATTGCCTGCAATAACCACCTACCTTATAAAGTCATGTGTTTGCGTAACTATACGAGTACATGTATCTCCGTTTACCAAAAGTCAATTTCTTTAGCGATTACATTCACTAGCATAGGGGACTGTGTTATAGGGCTTCGGGAATAAGGTGCTGTGAACATCAAACCATATCGTATAAGGCGACTAAGGGAATATATTATAAAACATCAATCAGGCCTCCCCAACCCGTCTGGCCAGCGCAGGGAGTGTAGGCCAAGTGCTCCGTCTGTCTCCGGCAGATGAGAGAGGGTTATGCTCCTGCAGTGGAGACAATAATAACCTGATGATGAATCATAAAAAAAACTTTAAAGTCATGGTCTGACAGTACATTAACTTTTGAAACAAGCAACTTTTCAAAGAAGATTATAATGTAAAGAAAACGATGAAGAAATATTTTTATCAGACAACAATTATCTTTAGAAATTCAAATATCCCGTTGCCCCATTGTTTTAGAATAGGCAATATTCTTCGGAGTCGTCGTCCGTCCGTCTATCTATCCCCGAGTGTGTAGCATTCAAATCCCTATTTACATAGTCACTGACCGTGAATGTATGTATGTGTTTGTGTATGTAAAGTACAGTCACACCACCTTCGCCGTGTGAATCCGCCGGTCGAAGAATGCGCCTGGAAAAATCTAACAATTCGTGCGGTGACCATGATATTTTAGGATTCGAAAAAAATCCCGTAATTTTTTCCGAAGTTGTATTGTTGTATATATTTAGTATCCAAGTGTTCGTGGTAGATAACCTACAATAAAACTACATAATTTAACATTCTCCAGCAACTTTTATTTTACGTAGTTTATGTTATTCCCCAGCAAATTAGTATTTTTTTGCAGATTTACTTAATTGTAGTTGTACTTAGTAGAGGCATGTAGTAGAAACAAACTTATAAACAGATTAATATAATACAGTTTTAGGATACACTGGTAGGTTCTAGTCAATAGAAGACTTTATACTTCGGTTAAATGCACCGGCTAATTTGATATAAATGTGCGATGTCGTTAACCGCATTTTCCAGACACTCCATGTGTATAGCAGTTGCAATTCTACGTTCTAATGTCGGTCATCAATTTCTTGCGTATGACATATTTCGTTACACATAAGTTCTATAATCATGTGCGATATTTTGAATACCTATATAAATAAAAAATATTAGCAATACACTTGTAACAAGACGCTAATGCAGCTTTTGAATTCAATGTTTCTTTTCTACTGTGTGTTTTAGTTTTAATGTCAACTTTTTAATTTTGTTAACTTCGCTCTGAGAATGTAGTATCCTTCTAGAACATTTAGCTTGAGTGTGAGATACGCGGAAATCATGATGTTTATATGCAATCTCCGAGTGCAGAATCCACCTCCAAGAGTTTGAAAGTGACACACTTTACATTCCTAATCCATTCTATTAGGCTATGTAATTTTATAGGGCCCTGCTAATTAAATCGGTGAGGAAGTAGGACTGGGTGTGGTGGTTCGTATTAGAGAAGGCCTATAAATAAATGAATTAGCCCAAAGTCTCCCACAAAGCGCTGCATTAAAAATACTACAGTTACTTATCATTTGTGTCAGTTTGCGAGAACGTTACACTCCTTTGTTCTTAGTGCTAACAGTATTTTCGTCTGAAGAATAAGTAATTTGTACACTGAATGTAGAATATACGTGCGCTATTTAACAACAAAATTGATTTAAAGAATAATGAATCTACAATACACTAATATAATAAAGGGCAAGTACGTTTGCTTGGGGAAATAGCATTCCTTGAAATTCTTTCATTGTTGTAATACTGATTTGTTTTAGCTAGTTTACATTAGATTATGTAGTGAACATTAGAATACGTCCACTGCTGAACATAAGCCTCTCCAATAGAATAACACTTTTGGTGGGCTGTCCATTGGGGGATTTGTCATAATCACCACGCTTGGCAGACGGATTGGTGATAGCAGTAATGATCTTAATATACACAACGCTGCTGTCCGTTCCTAGTACATAATGCCGTGTGGCCCTATGTCACACGGCATTATATTCCAAAATTTCAGCTCAATAGGTCTGGTAGTTTTCGAATTGTCCGGTGTATAGACATACTCGTACATACGGTTCAGCTATAAAAAATAACTTTAACCTTATTCTCTGTAAATCTCAGTAAAATAATACCCAATGCCTTCCGTGCCTTCATTTAATTGCCCTATTCCACATATCCCTACTGGTCTGTCCCTACTAGTAAGGAAGAACGGAATTTTTTCCACTATTTTCTACTAGGGGGGATACTTTTCCATTTATTTCCACTGTTCTAATAATTCAAGAAATCGGTATCATCACATTGAAAAAGTGTTTTGCTCGTTTCCTTCTATTGGCCAGATCTATGCTACATCTTTAAAATTTAACCAACAATTTCTCACATCTCACGTAGGTACCAAGTGTGGAAAAGAGTAGGTATACCTATGTAAGTAAATAAGACTTCCTTTACGTAGCCAACGTAGATTTCATGAAGCATGCATTTATTTGGGTGATTGTACGTACGCTCTCCATTTACATAGTCAGTGACCGTGAATTTCTCGTGTGAAATATTTCGACGGAACCACAGAACCACGGAACGAAAGAACGGCTAGACCAGCCGCCGAGGGCGTTATTTTATCTCAAATCACTATACCAAATATATATTATTTTAACTTAGGCTTGCTTATTCGCAACAAATAGTTTCGTCTGACGGAAAAACTAGAAAGATTTTATAAATTTATGTAACAAATATGCTGCTCATCGGGGAAGGGGTGAAGGGTGAAGCAGTGGACGTCGAAAGCCTGATATGATGTATTTTTTGTGCTGAATTGTTCGTTTCTATTTTACAAAATGGAGCTTCATCATTATATCAGTCCCTTGACGTCCACTGCTGGACATAGGTCTTAAACGGAGCTTATTTTTGCCTAATTAATGCAAAAAATTAAGTAGCATACTAAAACGGTATTATCCACTCGGAACAAAATATCGGTCTGGACATTATATTTATGGATCTATCCTTGTCTAATTCCTATTATACATGAAAAAATCGTAGTCTGGGAATAGATAAGTGTATATAATATGTATATTTAAAAAACGTATACTTACATAAAAGAGACATTAACAACAAAAATGAATTACCATTACCATGAACGGTATTACCATTCAACATAAAAAGCAAAATTTGTGATTTGTGTTGAAACGATATTAGATAAGAAAAAATAGTTATCATAAAAAGTGCCTAGACTGCAGGTCTAGGTCGCTCACCGAAGCGAAGACTTCAGCGCGTTATTTTGTTATATTAGCAAATTAAATCAGACACAGTGAGGTTTTTTACATTCTGTAAATCTAAAACGATAATTTTTTACGACATAGGTTAGGTACGATATAGATACCTAACCTATGTCGTAAAAAATCGTTTTAGATTTACAGAATGAGAATATAATTTTTTCAATATACAATACAATACACTTTATTGCACAAACAAATGCAGTTACACGTTATAAAAGTTAAAAATAGTACAATTTAGGCGGTCTTATCCCTTTAAGCGATTTCTTCCAGACAACCTTTGGGTAGAAAATATTATGCCAGAGAAATTGTAGGTTGCGCTGATTAGGAAATTTAAATGATACTCGTAAATAGGTACTTATATGACTATAATAAATAAAATAAAATAGCAGATAAGTCATAAGTATTAATATATTGTGAGAATGTGAGTAAATCGTCTTCATTTTATTTTTATCTCAGTTTATAAATATTAAGTAAAAATTTATACGCTAGCGGCATTTCTAAATACTCAAAGTTGTATCACACATTACAAAGGTTATTTGTATGAAAGTTCGACATGCTAAAAAAGAATAATCAAGTTATCAATTTATGACTCTATAAAACTTCTATAAAATTATAAATCTTCGATAACGTGATTTCACTGAATATAATGAAATATTTCGATTATAGAAGACATTTGTAAAAATAAATTTGGGGGTCTAAGGATAGTAATAGAACACATTTCGATCATTTGTGGAATTTTTGTCTGTTTGTATGTGAGTTTGTGCACGCATCACTTAAAAACTACTGAACGGATTTTGATGGACTTTTTACAGAAACATGGGGATTAATTTAACTTAATATTTAATCTTTATTTCATCGCAATCGGTTAACTCAATTAAAAGTTATGGAAATTTTTATTTCTCAAATACATTAGTAGGTAAGGTTAGTATGCAATATATTGCACAAAATAGCATTTCCGTACTATGAGTTTGGGCTACATTTGAAGCTAAAAGTGGGAGCGGGAGTTGGAGCGGATTCTGTAGTTCGCGGGAGTTGGAGCGGATTCTGTAGTTCACGCGAGCGGAGCCGCGGGCACGGCTTGTACTTGATATATTTTTTGTCATTTCCCAGTGCTATAGAAATTTCCTTGAATTGTAGTTGACTATGTAACTAACTATGTAACTCGTTATTGTTTAGGGAAATAGAATAAAAACTGACGAGGAGTTGGACTAAGTACGGAACGGTTGGCAAATAAGAAACAGAATCACATTATATACATATTTATAAACAAAAAAATATTAATTTATGGTGGGGTTTACCATAACCCTTTCCCCACCATGGGATCCCTTTAACTGCCACTACCACCTGCACTGTAGAACTAACACATCGCAATCTAAATTCCGCCCAGCATTATACTTCTTTGATTCTTTGTTCTATACCAACGTAATGTAATTTGATTTATCACAATTACAAAAAGTTTTTCTGAAAACTCCCTCAGAATTGATTCAATAGTTTTTACGTGATTCGTGCATAAATATATCTTAATGTATTCATTACTAATCTTTATACCCTCAAATATAATTTTTTCTGCAAATATTTTCAAAGTACAGACACGCGAATGTTACATTTTTATCTATTATATACTGTGTAAACTAAAGCTTTCTTTAAATGTGAAAATGATGTCATTTTCTATAAAACCTCTATGACCTAAAATGTCCCACTATAAGGATGTTAACACATGGTATGCGCAGTGAGCTTAGTAATAAAGTGCATTAGAAGTATCGTCACGAGCGAGGGACGTACGCCAGCCTGAATATCGCCATATCTGCGCCGCAATCGGACCTCGGTTAGCGTGATTACACCTTAGGATATCCAAGTTTTTACTCAAGTTTTCCGGCTTGGAAACCAAATAACCTCATCTAGTTGTCTGGCTGGTTGATGTTGAATGTTGGAAGTAGGGAACAATCCATAAATACCATGCAGCAGACACTGGGCTAGAATTTTTCATACCGTTTATTATTATAGATGTCCCAGTTTATTTTCCGAGAGACCGCTTCGTTGGTCTAGTGGTTTGGTCATTGGACTCGAGCGCCAGAGATTCGTTTTCCCCTGGGGACAGACAACTTTGTACAAATTAGTCCCGGTCTGGATGTTATTTTTGTGAATTGTTATATCCTTGTCTCATTCCCATAGCACAGGAGAAAATCCTAGTTTCTGATTAGAATAGTGAATGTATGTACCGCCGTGTAGTTCCCGGCTTAGAAACACCACCAATCTTCCTGTGGGTGTCTAAGGGACTGACTGCACAATTACTGTGATCACGAATCCTCTTGCCAAGCTTGGCGATTATAGCAAGTCCCCCAGTGTACAGCCCAGAAAAACTGGGATTCTATTGGGGAGTGGCATTCGATTTATATTATTTTAGCTTAGACTTAGAAAACAATAACTCATTATCTACCTATATTATGTTCGCTACATACTATATAATCTTCTCAACGCTTACTGTCTATAGTCTTATTTAAGAGAGCACTCGAGAAGCAATAGCTATCTTTTATTGTCCACTCCTAGCCAGTTTCCGAGAACTCTCAACTACCTGAACGTAAAAATTTAACACCCCTCTGTGACCGGGCGTTATTTTTAAAATGCCTTTAACTTTTCGAGTGGTAGGGCTTTAAAATTTAGAGATTTTTAAACAATGGAACAGTTAAACTGAGGAATGGGATCCGGATGAGTCTTTTATATTCTGTGGACAAGTGCTTTACCATTTATAAAGTATAGTTTGTATTGTGATTTTTTGTTTTCTGTGGTGTTGTGGTACCTACAGCTAATAAAAAGGAATTGATAAGACAAGTTGGCCTTTTCTACAGTTTTACGAGGATTATGGTTTAGTTTTAGACTTTCAGACAGTTTCTCCTGTCAAACTGAATGAGGAAGATAAGTGTAATTATTTTTGATCTAGAAAAATAAAACTTAGTCAGAAAAATATTGGTGAAAGAATTTTCGCGATATGTTAAAAACTGTATTTTTTTACAGTTTTTCAAAGTGCAAGTTTTCAGAAGTGGGCAAATTGATTTATTAATAAAAAATCAGTGTTCAAGATATTGTCATAATTTTTTCGCTGTTGTTATTATAATTACTTAAAGATTTTTTAAGATTAAGAAATCGAGATTATTTTTCATTTAGATCTTCCTCATTACTTATAATAACGGCTTAACAAAATACCTATATTGAATGCCTTGTAAAAACAGACAAGGACATAAAAGCCATCGCATATTTGTAAACAAGCATAGTCTAATAAACTAATGTTACATGTTATATGTGTATTGTTTGTGTATAACTCTGTATTACGTATGTACTTGTGTATATTTCAATGTAATGGTATTCGCGACGACTTCCTCACTAAAATCATATATCTCCAAGTTAGCTGAAAGAAATTTGTTAAGAAAGAAATAAGCTTAACCTTTTCTTTGTACTTTATATATTCTACTGTAAACAATAAATAATTAAATAAGTTTATAAGTACATTAAAATGTTTCATGTTTTAATGAAACAATTATGAATTCCATTGTAAAAATACAGGTTCGTCCTAGCTGGGGTACAAGTCTCAAACAATATTTTATATCTCTGTGGTGAGAAATGAATAAATTGTATACTATTGTACATCAAACATAATATATTTAATCTAGAGAACGTGAAGAGAACTTCAAATCTTTAGCAATGTCACTCTGAATTAGTGATTTGTATTCTGGCAATGTACATTCAGTTGCCATGTCATGGGCAATTTCTTTGTTTCACAAGTTTAATGATACGTAAACTGCTGTTTAAGGAGACACTGATGGCTGTACATTTGGTCTGAGTAGGTGTATGGACTGATTATCCTAAATGTGGGAGCATTTCAATAGTTGCCTCGCCTAACTTAGTTTAAATTACTCAAACGTCCAAGTTGCTTTTAAGTAACACTAATACTGGTTCCCGCGACTTTGTCCGCGTAGACCACGTTTCCCGTAGGAATCAGATGTTATTTCGGGATAAAAACTATCCTATGTCTATTACAGCAGCTAACCTATATGTGTGCCAAGTTTTATCCCGATCCGTCCAGTGGTTGAAGCGTGATTGAGTAACAAACATCCAAATATACAAATATCCAAACTTTCGCATTTTTAATATTAGTGGGATGGGATTCTATGTTCATGTATAGAGCAGTCGTGTAACTTTACGCATATATATCACATCGAAATCGTTTGTCTTTGACAAATACAGTAACTTGCCAGAAACAGTTTCCATTCCACGTTTTTACAAGAGTAAATACAACTAACCAATTAAGTCATAATAACAAATAAACATTAGACATGATAGGTAATCACAGATAATGTAAAATAGTTTGCCTTTTATATAATTTGCATTGGTTCTTGCATATATTCGTTTATTTCATTTATGAACCCAATTAACAAAGATCGAAGCGTCTTCGTACAACAAAACGTCTGTAATCAAATCAAACTTGAAATATGCATATCCCTCTAAAAAAAAGCATTAGAAACCTCGAGAACACGGCACTCCCCTCGTCTGTTTCGGCCAATTAATTCCGAAATCCCAGTCGGACCGCAGGTATCTTTATCTTTTTTCCTTAGCAGGTAGCGATGCGTACATTGACTGGTGCAGTCCACCTGCCTTCCGATACCTTGCCCCATATAAACCAAGGTCCCCTTCGAGTATTCAGTTTCCCCTCTGTCGCTCGTGCGTGGAATCACTGCGAGGGGCAGGGTGGTGGTTTCGAAGTCGGTTCTCAGTCTTGTGCAGCCATCTGTGAGGTTTACACGGCTCTGGAAGTCCCGACTATTGATAAAAGTGCTTTGTTACGTTGAGAAGCGTCTGTCCAATGTCGTCTTTAAGGTATTTTTTTTCTTTATTGTGCACGATTTTGTCTGTGTGATTCTTTTGCTACGTGATTTTGCGTTGTATTGATTTCTTTTGATATTTATACAATATATCTTTTTTTTTTTACAAAAATAATGTATCCAGTTTTGTAATTAAACTTAAGAAAATGTAATTTTTTAAGTGACCTGTGTAACTAAAATCGATATAGCTCGAGTAAATCTTATCGAAGCAATATAATAACACCAGAACCTTACTTGATAAGTCCTCTAAGTATATGTACACAACAGTGAAAACTACGCCAAAATCGGTCAAACAAGCGACCAGATAGATACCTACCCTCGTAGAGAAGCTTTTTGTCCGCCCGTCCGTCTGAGTGTCCGCTGGATAACTTAAAAACTACTTCACATATAAGTAAAGTAAGTAATGATGGGAAAATTAGGGAAGTTATAGGAAAAAAATATTTCCTAGATGTTCCGGTAAAACTAAAATAAAATAAATTGACGGAACCAGCAAATTGTGTACGACGAACATATTTCTGACTTTTAAATATATTATATAATTTTAGAATAATACATTTTACTCTTCATTTCACTTCGTCAAAGTCCTAACTCAGTTTCATACCGCAGTAGGTTCCTATTTGCCGACCGTAGTCAGAGTGAAAATCATTTGTTGTACTTGAGTACACTTGGTACATTTATACACGACTAGATAGATAAAAACGTAGATTAGATAGATACATTCTTTATTGCACACAAATATGAAAATAACTACTACAAATTCATAGAAAGTGTAGAAAGGCGGCCTTATATCTTCTCCAAGTCATGGTGCAAGTTATGTAGTGTAGTTTTAGGTTTCTACATTTAACAATAGCACAGTTGAATGCCTTCCATACTTTGAAACAAATTTAAGGATTGCATATTTTAAGCCCGAACTAAAACTGACTGAGGAACAATTCGAAAAACACTAGGTTTACCAATTTGGGATAAATTTCATTACCGTTACCTCATATTAAGTACAAACGCTGTGCTAACATTCTTCTTGAACGTGTCTGCAAAGCACATTCACATACATTATTCAGAGGTCTAATACGTGCTAATCCATTCACCTGACGCCTCCTTCCTCGCTTATCTCGCACCTGTGAAACGACCCTTACAAACCTTTGTTGAACACTGTCCTTTATTCTACGAACAATAAATTAACATCTTTATGCTTCAAAACTTAAAACTTACAAATTGAAGCCGCAGAAGCGTTTTAAAAGAACAAGAAGCGATTTAACATAATTCTAATTATTGTGTTCAGAAGCACGAAACCGCACGCGGTCTCCCGTGTAATAGCTGCCAGTAATAGTGCTGGCAATGAATGAATGAATTATAATAGATGGATGAATGAACTGAAAACTAGATTTAAGGGCTTCCGAGACGGTTAACTCGCTTGAAACAAGCACGATTTTTTTTTATTTGTTCGGTTCAAGAACATTTGCGTCCTTATACTAGATATATCTAGATATATCATTACAAGCAGCAGCCTGGCTCCCAAACTAGGATTCCCTGATTTCCATAGAAATGGGTACCCAGTCTTTCATTAAAAATGTAAACAAATATTGCAATCAATTTTACTCTGTAGTAGTACTATTATCCGAAATTGTGTAGTCACGACTTAGCTCATGTACACTTAAAACTTTAACACAATCCGATATATATTCACAGAAATATCCTTTGCGCATTGACTATTAGTCACTAAATAGATACTCGTTTTATATTTTATGATAATATAAATTTTATTTATTTATTTAATAGTTTATTGTACACACAAATATACAAAGAACAACACAAAGAAAAGAAAATTATACAAAAAGATAAGCTTATTTCTAGAGAAATTTCTTCCAGCTAACTTTATATAATCAAGCACAAGACATTATGTTCTTATTCATTAGGTTAAATGTTTTAGAATTCGATTTAGAAGATTGAGCGGGTAGTGATGGCTGAGTTATTACATGGAATGGATAGCAGAGCGACAGATGTGTCTCTAGCTTATTCTGAATACATTAATATTGTTATTTATTGGATATATGTTTGATCAAGCGGGTCGCTTACTCAGTTAATTTGACATCCAGCGCGCGTCAGAAACACATTGGCTTGACTTTCAAGCAAACATTGTGAACGATCAACTATACTGATGAAAATTATGGTTAACTAAGAGGCATTTTGCTGTATGCTTAACTAATCATTTTTGTGATCGTTTGAATCAAGATCGTGATCAAGTTAACAATGAGTTAGTGCTTGACTCAAGCCAAACCTTCGTCTTTGCTTCAAGCGACTTAACCGTCTTGGAAGCCCCTTAGACATCAGCTGCAATAATCGAAGCAAATTCTCATAATTCTGTTACATTCGAGACATTTACGAATTCAATTAGCGTCAGTTCGTTTACTACGAATCCTGCAATGGCGAATACAAATTCGTTGGCGCGTTTACGAATTTCAAATAAAGAACGTGATGCGATTTTGTATTTGTAGCACTCAGGCGCAGGTGCAGTATGTTCGTTTGTCGACGACGTTTTACATTGTATCGGTTATTTCAACATGACTAAGATAATTTCGCCTAAACGGTATTATATCATTTGCTCTTCTACTCATCATCATCGTCATGTCAGCCCTTAGGCTGCCCTTAGCCCTGCTGGACATAGGCCTTCCTCAATGAACGCCACCACACCCGGTCCTCCACCCTCCGCATCCAGCCGCTTCCGGCCACCTTCTTTTTTCTTCTTTCGTCGTCGGTCCATCTGGTCAACCAGCTCCACTCCAGAACTCGTCTGCCACAAGCTACGCTCTTCTACTATTTTGCTTAAACCTAAGATTGGCTACGGGTTGTAAAAGGTAGTCTTCATCATCATTTTCAGGCGTCAATACTGGAAAGGCCCAACCCTCCCCCGCACCCCTCCCAAATTAGACCAGTCTGTCCTATAGGTCGATTTATTTTATCGAGTATTTTGAACGGTAGCAGCTCAGTACTGCCAGCTGTGCTCTATTTTGCGGGCGACGTTAAACTGGAGGGGAGAAGGGAGTTCCCGCCTCCTCACCATTCTCCCCCCGCAACTCCTCTAAGCGAGGATCAACGGAGGTAACTGCAAAGACACCTACCAGTGAAGGTAGGGCAAGTCCCAGGTCATGAATTTACGCTACCTTGGGCCCCAGACAAATTTAATTATAGAAGTAAGAGTCCCCGCAGACTGCAAACTTTATATCGGCCGATAATTTAGTCAGGCTCTTAAACAATATAAAGATGTATGCAAGTGCGCACACTATGACGATTTGTTGGCCCAGTGTGCGCACTAGCAGCTCAATCCGACTAAATTATCGGCCGATATAAAGTTTGCAGTCTGCGGGGACTCTTAGTGTGTAAGAAGGGAGTGTCGCTTTTACACGCAGTTATATTTAGTACTATCGGTCATGATGGTTTGATTATACCCCACCATTACGAAATACGAAGTAAATTTGCGAATTATTGCAATAAACGGCAACTCACATATTTCATTGTTGAAACTTATAAAGGTGTCCTTTCAAAGGTACGTGAATGGAATGCGTGATAAGTTCAGATAGTTTGTCAAAGTCGAGCAGACAGATGGGCGAAAAGAGTCCGGAGATAGAACATCGATTACGGATGAAGTATTGATACTTACGCACGTTCAGCCTTTGAGTTATATTAAGTACTTTAGGCAAATACGAAACTATTGTAGTTTTATTATAATGCTAGCTTTTGCCCGCGACTTCGTCCGCGTAGGTTTCGATATTTACACATCTTGAATTTCAAAGTAGAAATCATTTTCGTAATGAATGTCCCTAAAAACCTAAAAAATGACATTCATATCGATTAATTTGTGTCCCGTAGGAATGAGATGTTTTTTCGGGATAGAAACTATCCTATGTCCTATTCCAGGAGCTAACCTATATGTGTGCCAAGTTTCATCCCGAACCGTCCAGTGGTTGAAGCGTGATTGAGTAACAAGCATCCAAACATCCAAATATCCAAACGCGAGTACTTACTTGGATCTCCATAGGAGTAAATTAGTCATGGTCTATGAATCACGTTTTGATTTATTTATTGCAGAATATTTATGTATATATTTGTTATTTATATAATATATGTATATATTTATCTTTGTAATAAGTATTCATAGATTACATTTAGTATATTTTAGTTTGTATTTATTATGTAAGTATAGTATAGTATATAACCAATTTTCTTATATAATTTTTTTTTACGCCTACCACTCATTATCTGCATGACCTAACGGTCAACTGGAAGAGAATGCCATATTGGCATTTTGTTTGCCTTTTTTACTTTCTGTGCAATAAAGTTAAAAAAAAGATTGGGGGTGGCCCTATTCTAAGCCGGGAACCATACTGCTAGAACATTTTTCCGATGATAAAAGATAATGAACTAATTAATTACCTTTCAAAGGTTTGTCGGGAAGGGATGTGACATTCGAATGCCTCTTTAAATGCAATCATATCAGCCCACTGCTGGGCATAGGCCTTCCCCAATAGACGCGATCACTGCGCCATCCAGCCGCATCGGCAAAGGTATATATGTCGTATGCAATGCTATACTAACTTGCACAGTTATCTGACCTCAGTAGGAATCTAACCCTCGACCTCTGGCACTCGGGGCTAATAACCAAGTCACTAAACCGAACAAACAGGCCGAGCAAATTCGATTAAACCAAGTCGGAATCAAAAGACATCAATTACAAACTCCGCTTCTAAGAATGTGCGAAACAAGCAATTTTCTTTTCCTTTTTCTCCAAGTTTTTAAGTGAAATTGTTTAAGTATCCGACACGGCTTTGATCCCGGGTCTGGCGTTAAGAGGGCCCGCGCAAATCGAGTTACGGGCTAACGAGACGGGCGAGACCTTTCCACTTCTTCCTGTGAATCGACAGCGTAACTATTAACAAGTGATTAAGGGATTAAACGTGCAAAGTTTAGGGTCTGTGGTAGTTGTTTTGAGAGAAATGGGGCAGAGACACGGATTAACTGAGTGAATGATCTTTAGACTTCTTATATTTAGTATCTGTGGTTTTTTCCTGCACACAGATGATATTATTTGTATTGTTTAATGTTTAACTTCACAGATGAACAAGTTTTGTAATTTTAATATTTTTTCTGTGTTGCGCCGTTTCTTCTTCACAACGCTAACACCTAGGAAGCGGTAGTCGATAAAAAAGACGTGTATAAATGTACCAAGTGTACTCATATGCAGTAAATGATTTTGACTTTGACTTTGTTGTTTATAATAAGTTAATAATTGTAACTTAAAATACTTAACTTTTTGGCTTACTGTGTTTTTCTCTAGGCTCTATCTAGTGAAAGCTTTCTTTATTATTTTCTTTAAACTAAGTTTAGGAATAGATTATTAGTATTTAAATGTATTGAAGTAAGCACGAAAAAATGTACCTACATAGTTAAGTAGTTACAGTTTTGAAGTTTCTGTAGTACAATGTTATCGAATTAAGCGATTTATTCTAGTTATTATTATAAAAGTTATAGTTTATTTAACTACACAATAACCTTCAAATTACTTATCAGGTTAATAGGAGGTAGTCCATTCGAGCTTATTTTGTAACAGAATCAATATGTCAACACATTACGTCCCGGCTAACAACATTAGCTGCAGTTATTTACAATGTGCCATGCAGCCTGCAGTAAATTTGACCAGTTTTCGATTAGTAAAACCGTTTTATAGCGGATCGTGGTTAAGCCATGTTCACATTATGATAGTAGCTTAGCTATTAGACTCCTGTGAAATAAAATATAAACCATGTCACGAATGATTCTTGGAGTGCGTTAAATATAAATTTGGCCGAAAGTAAAGGACTGATGGTGAGTTTTAATTGAAAAAAATCTGATTCACACAGCATAGCGTGCTGTCTTTAGTTTTCACGTGATACTTATTTACGTGGTTAAATATAGTCTTTGCTTCTATTGAGTTAGGTACATATCTGTTATAATAAGTTACAAAGGCCTCGCAGAGAAATAATAAAAATAGATTTTTGAAACCATAATTAAGATACTCGTTGTCTCGAATGTCTACTGGTGTAATGTAAACCAGGCTTAACGTATCACTTGAATGGTAACGTTCTGAAACTGGTTCCATACATACCGTATTGAATAAGCCATTACTAGAGTTTCTACAGCAATTACTGTGCCCGTAAATGGTCTCGGTCTGGTCTGGTCTGGCCGCAATAAATTTGTGTTTCTTGGTCCGATGCGACTTCGGATTGCACAGATGTTCGCTACGAATCGGACGATTATTGCTTGTAAATTGCACAATATAGAGATAAAACCGCATAGTTCAGTTTTTAGTGCCTCTGTCGTTTTACAGTGGAAGCACTTGCGCAGGTGTGAGTGCATCACGCGATTTCATACCTTAATTCAAAGTAATCACTGCTAATTTAGGTTATTTGGTACAAACTCAGTAAATAATTAATATTATTAATTGAAATTCTCAGTCACTACGTTATTGTTTGAAAATGGGTCATTTTGTAGAATTATCCCGCATTTTTAAATTATTTTATTTATTTATCCACCTCAGGCCTCATCGTCACTTACCACCAGGTGAGATTGAGGTCAAGCGTCCATCAGGAATTAAACAAATACTTATTTATTGAATTATATATTGATGTGGTAAATGCAATCAAAATAATACCACACTCTCTAGTCACTACATTAAGGTTCAATGTATATTTTTATTACACAGTGTGAGAGAATTGGCAGATTAGGCCTGTTGAAGTAAACTTAAGCATCCCCCAGGACATCCTCGGACAGTACGTCAATAGACGTCATACAGCTGGCTCCTACCGCGACAGTACCTACGTATATCTACGTTGTATATCGTATTATTTCGTCGAATAGTGCCGGATCACGAACCCACGTTAACATACGGTAAAGCTTTTCGTTCTTGAAATAACTCGGGCTTGTAAATGTAAATTTTTTTATTTGCCCAACACAAACATTAAGTACAACTATAATGTATAAACTTAAAAATGAGTACAATTTATCCTTTGTGAGAGAGTATTCTTCGTATCCTTTGTATCTCTAAAGTTCGGCTGGCTAACTTAAAAAATAAGTATCGCGGTTAACTAAATTTAAAATAGAAAATTTACATGTCAATTAGCTAAAAGAATATGCAGTTACTAGCTTTACAGGCAACTATATCTCCTAAATTATATATGTATTGTCTGTTTGGATGTCTCTGACTATCAAGATTTTTAAAAGATGTGTTGCGTGAAGTTTGTTGCGCCGTTTCTTCTTCACAGCGCTAACACCTAGGAAGCGGTAGTCGATAAAAAGAAATGACTTGTATAAATGTACCAAGTGTACTCATATGCAATAAATGATTTTGACTTTGACTTCAAGTACATGAACTTACAACTTACAACCTACGAAACCAAAAACCACCCATTATCTTATTGAAAAGTTTCTCGGCAAAATCAAAAATCAGTCTACATGTTGCATTTTATCGCAGTATTAATAAAATCGCGCGAATAAAGCGGTCCGTGTGAAAGTATCTTTAATGTCGCCGCCGGCTTAGTAACAACTTAAGTACATATAAATTAATGCCTTTAATGCCTCGGCCTACAATTTAAGAGCCTCGTAATTTCATCACGGCCCTGCATTTCCAATAATCCAATTTTACCTTTATTCATGTTCAGCCAGAATGACGGCTATAACATTTTCTGCAGTAACTAGGTCACTTTATTTAACTTTGTTTTCTTTTCTTGTCAATGTATCTTATATTCTTAGGAGGCCAGGGTTACCTGGCGATACTCCCACCCTTCAGGATCTTTTGTGCCAAACCCCTGACCACCGAACGTGCCCCAAGCCGATTTGGTGGACTTCACACACGCCTTAGAATTTCTTCTTTGGCATATGCAGGTTTCCTTCCGATATTTTCCTTCACCGAAAAGACTGTGGTATTATAAATAAACCGTACTTAAGCTAAAAAAAACAATTGGTACGCGGGGTTTGAAGGCACGACCTCAAGAACGTGAGGTGAGTGCACAATCAACCCGGCTACCACGGTTCTTTTCAACCGACTTCAAAAAAGGAGGAGGTTCTCAATTCGACGGTATGTTTTTTTTAATTTTTTTTTGTCAATGTAGAGTTGCCTCATCGTCATCATTCTCAGTCGAACGAAACACGTCCACTGCTGAACATAACCCTCCCCAATAAAATCCCACTTTTTGAGGGCCGCCACCACGCTTAGCAGGCGGATTATTCCATCGCAATCGGCTTACTTACTCAATTAAAATTATACGAACTTATAGTTTTCAAAAATTTACATTACGTACGTGTTAGTATACACTATACATCAAAAAAGTGTAATGTTTGGAGGAATTCAGATTGCGATGAGTTAGGACTATTCGCCTGTAAGAAATCGCTGAAAGCGATAAGGCCGCCGGATTACATAGAAGGATGAAACTAAATTCATCCTTCTATGTAATTTTTTTTTTTTTTTATAAAATATTATATATTTTGGTGCACAATAAAGAATATTTGAATTGAATTGAATTGACTATGTTTAGAACGAGGGTAAGAGGTGGCGGTGGCAGTTGGAGCGGGAGGGGCAATAATTCTGTAGTCCATGCCAGCGAAGCCGCAGGCACAGCTAGTAATAAAAATAATATACAATATCCGGGAATGATTCACGACTTTTGAGAGCAACAAATTGACGCCAATCAATTCGTAATCGAATGTCGTTGACAGGACGTCACGTCACGAAGCCCAGCGCTGGACGTTACGCATTTCGTCCTTCGGCGGCCGTGGAGTGAGTGTAAAAAGAATTCATTTGAATTCGATTGCCGTCGTGATTGGTATTCATAAGTGCGTTCCGTTCCATGTTTGAATAAAGGTGTTTTTGTCGTCGCTCATAGGAATTGCCTTGTGGGGACGTGATGTGAACGAACGCGAGGCTCGCCTAGTGACATTGCGCTTTTTGAAGGAAAGAGCTCTTTAAAACTAACTAGGTTGTTCTAAATGCCTCGATAGATGGCACTAACTGTATATTATGTACGCTAGAAGCATGCAAAAGTCTGTAAGGCAGGGCCGTAAAATTATTTTAAAAAATCTACTGACTGAATTGATCAACAATTTCTAGATGAATTTATGCAGAATTTGATGTTATCTTTGAAATTTTCGAGTCTCTGTTATAAACATATGGTCTCTATTAACAATGACAGTTGAGGTCAATGCAACGTAATCTGTTGCCAACGTGAAGAAAAAAACACCGGAGGCGCTGACTGTTGCATAGTTTAAAGATATGATAGAAATACCACTATGGGAGTAAATCAGTGTTGGGCATGGGCACTATAGACCTTTTTAATATCTTATCGCTGCATATCTCGTCAGTGTGCTAGCTGGATATGGATCAATTTGGTTTAGTTAGATTACTTTTACCGTAAATGTTTTCATTTTCTAGCTACTTGTAAACTACTCGTTACTCGCAACATAGACGTGAAAACAGTAGAAGCCCTATTGTGTCCCATTGGGTGTTCCCGAACTAATGTTTTGTTTGAGAAATTTGTGTTTTAATTTGTCTATGGCTGTTATTTTTGTGAATTGTCATATCCTTGTTTAATTTCCATAGCATAGGAGACATCCTAGTTTGGGATTAGACAAATGTATGTATGTTTATTATTATCTATACTTATAATAAAACTGTAACCGGTCTATGTCTGTACATGGGAGAAATTGACGAAAAATGTATATGAGGGGTCTTTATAAGGCCAATAGACGCCAAAATAACTGTTTTTAGAATTTTTATCTGTCTGTCTGTATGTATGTATGTTTGTTACCTCATCACGCAAAAACTACTGAATGAAATTTGATGCAGTTTTCACAGTTGTCTTGCTGGAGGTTTAACTTAAAATCTGGTGCATGTTTCATCTTAATACGCCACTAAGAACCTGAGATATTACACTCGGGAGCGGGAGTAGGAACGCGGGCAGATTCTGTAGTCCACGCGAGCGGAGCCGCGGGCACAGCTAGTATAAAATATATGTATCGCCGGAGTTAATGCGATAGGTCGTACTTACGTAAAAAAATCACCAAAAGTAGGTATCCAACAAAACATCACAAGTCAAAAGCTAATGTTAAAGGCAGTACGGTTACTTGCAAATGATTATGTCTATGCTTGTGTCTATCTAAATGAACTTGGTAAAGTCAACTTGCTTGCATCTATGCATATTACCACCTACTACCTATCTACCTGTTCATTGTAATACGGGGTAGTGCAGCCTGTTTTCCTTTCTGCTTCAAAGGAATGTTTAACATCTATTCAGCCCTTAGGTACTGTTCATAATAAAGCATTGCCTGTCCACAATCTTTTGTGTAAACATCATATCTTTTCAAAGGCACACAGACTGTTTGACACAAAAGAGATTCACAGTAAATTCTTGGCAAGGTCGCGCGTGGTCGTTGCCTTTGTCGTAAAAATAGGGATAATATTCAGGTTATTCTTTTTCTTTGATTCACGTGGGAGTAAGTAAATATTCTTTGTACATAGTATCAGAGCGTAGTAGTTAACTAATTAAGTAGTTTATTTTCAAACAACAGTAGTTAGGTACAACGTAACGGGCTTTCTTAACTACATGTGATTTGAACTACTGCAGTTTTTAATTTTTTGGAGCGGAAAGGTATTTTATATTATTATTACCTTTTCAACTTTAATCATGATTCAAATGGACGAAGTTGAAGTTTCAACTAAAGTAACAAAAAGTAGTTTTGCATTTCAAACTACAAATCACAAATATGTAGCTAGAGTTTGTAGTTAAGTTTAGTTTTGCCCAGCAGTGTATAAAATAAATTAAAATTAAAATTTCACATTTTTTTTAATGTGAAAAAAGAAAAATGCTCTCGTGCTCATAGTGGAATGAATTTAGAACGAAGGTTTTTCCAGAAAAACAAAATAAATTAATTGACAGAACCGCACTTTGGTACAAATCACCTTCATACTTAGCTTTTTTTAATGTTTTTTTTTGGATACTGGTAAAGGTCATTGGTCCACAAAGCAACAATAATTACAAATTCTATATATAATGCTGAAAAAATAATAATATGGAAATACATACTTACCGACAATTAACCATATACAACGTTCACAGTACCTAATATTGAAATCTCGACGCTAGAGTAAGGAAAATTTACAAATGAGAGGTTGCATAGTTTCTAGGCCGCTATTTCCTCTAGCGAACGTCGTTGCTGTCATGGCCACCTGTAACAAAAGCCAGAATTACTAGACCTTTAGTTACTAAACAAATGTCGCTTTAAACATCTCTAAAATCAAGATAAACAGGGGAAGAGGGAGGTCTTTGGTCGTTGGTGATTGTGTACATAGCAGTGTATTAACCTAACCAAACAATTCCGCGAAACTATCTGACGAATATCTTTACACAACTCATTTGCACTTGAGCGACTAGCCACGGTGGGCCTTCTGTAAAGAACCTTGTTAACGCGGGAAACCTGTCATTTCTTATATTTAACGCCAGACACTTGTTTTTTTTTAAATTTCGGTTGTCTGTGCACTACGCATCATAGACGTATGAGTACATACTCATATTTATATATGTAATTATGTATGTATTAATGTATGTAGGTATATATTTATGTATATATGTATGGGTATGCCCTTACTGGTATTTAAACTGTACTCCTACCTTTTCTGCTATTCTTATCCCCTACCCAAAGGTTGTCTGGAAGAAATCGCTTTTAGCGGTAAGACCACCTAGATGTAAGTTATGTAAGTTATTTTGTTACTTTATCTTTGTATTTTTATCGTGCAATAACGAGTAATTGAATTTAATTTAATTAACAATCTCTGTACAACAAATATATTGATATTTATATGTATAGACAGTTGAAATTATGCATCTACAGATGTTGATAAAGTCGCGTAAGCAACTCTAAGTTAGAATTTATAAATAGGGAACACTTTTAACGCGAATGAAGTCTCAAGTATTTAATTTTCTATAATTCTTGCATTTAATTTAACTATCATATTTAAGTCCTTATTTAGACAATAATATCTAATTAATAAAATAATGACAAGAAATTTATTTCTCAATGACCACAATCGTGGAGTACGGAGCCGCATTATTTAATGTGACGTTTCTAGATTTGATATTCATCATCATATAAGCCCACTTGTCCACTGCTGGACACAGGCCCTCCCCCCCCTATATGACCTTATACATCACGAGTACGTGGGAGTTCTTCAAGTTATTTAAACTCATAGTATTTACACACATATAGTGTGAGAAGGTTATTGAACTTGTCACGTTTTCCTTTGAAAATATCTTCTGCACAAGTAGGTAGGTATTTTGATAAATGGATCGCAAGATTAATGGATACAAGACGAAATAAGGAGAATTTCTCTAGTTCGTACAACAATGTGGGAGAGTGAGCATTAATTAAATTAAGGATGTCAAAGGAAGGATAATAAAAGAGAACAAAGTCGTTATAAAAAGTTTTAAGACAGCGAAATAAAATAACAGTAATTGCTATTGAATGGTAGATCCTCAAAAATTTACTTAACCTTTAAAAATGATAAGTATTTAAAAAGTCACCTTTAAAGAAACTGCTTTTATTTTTGGAGATTTTTATTTTTTAGTGTAATCATAAAATTCTGTAGATAAATATTAAGCTAAATATTTTTTAGGGTAACGTACAGTACATTTCAAAAGGCGAACACGATATTCTAGTCTGTGGAATCAACTGACACTCTCATTGGTGATATAGTTACTTAAAAAACATCTTTATCAAAATATAAAGTGATAAGTGCAGTGACTCAAAATAAGACATGGCTTAAAGGTCTTGTAACCAAGCCAAAACATCCTAAAAAAAATCTCATTGGTGGTGGTAAGTTGCACTCATTTGACAGAGTGACACTAAGATTAAATAAAATATGTTTTCTCTAGGTACATTTCTATTCCTACGCCAACTAAAATGTTGGTCAATTTAGTTTTTATTAATTATACATATGTCAAGAATGCATACATTTCATTTAATTAGATGGCGTCTATACAATGATTATACCTACAACAATTTAAATTATACATCAGAAAATTAAGATGCATTCAATAATCCTTAGATACATGTATTAAATTCTATTACGGAACCTTTCCTACCCAAGTTCAACTGGAACTTGTTTCGCATTTTTTTGGGACCGAAGCCAACATCCCCTGGCGTGTTCACTCCCCTGTAATTTCGTGATTGTCGGAGTTTGGCAAGTCTCGGCGTAATTCTTTTTTGTCAAAGCATCCCTGACGGCGACTTGGAGACTTTTTCTGCTACAAAATTTGTTTTACGATGGATGTTTAACTTACGAAGATGAATACTGTATCATGTAAATGAGAATATTTCTTTTGCTGTTATGATTGATAGACCCGAGAATAGTTTCATTTTTCGAGTGCTTATAACCAAGGATCGGAATTTGGTAGTGTCAATTATGTACTTTTAACGAAATGTTTATGTTAGAAATTCCGGATTTTTCCGAGATTCATTTAAAAATCTGTTCATCATGTGTCATTCATTTATGTATACATACAGCAATGTGGAATACATTGCTCATTTAATAATATAATATTCTTCTTTAATAAAAAATACAAATAATATGAAATTATCTTTTCTTAATTTGATATTGGGCTCGATTCTAAAGGCACACAATTAAAATTTGACAGCACTAAAATTAGTTTCATCTATAACTTCATAATACCGTGTGACAGGGATAGCAACAATTTTAGTCTGTCTAATTATAACATTGTACCTTCAGAATCAGGCCCATTATATACTTTTAAATTATTACTACTAAGAATTCCAGGATTTTCATTAAAATAGAAAGAATGTCATGTAAATCCTCTGTGCCATATTTTTACTCGCAAGTATACTACCTAATTCCGATCCATTCTTATAACCCATATTTTTAAATTACATTCGATACAATAAATTAAAAAGTTCTTATGTATTTTAAAATGCCTCCTAATGTTGACCCTTTAATTTTTTCAGGTTACGAGTTCCGATAAAGAAAATAGAAGAGAAACATATGAACCTCAAGCTGGTAAAAGATGAAGAAAACTTCAACGGCTTGATGTTTCGTAAATCTTTTACACTGGAGAAAACAGAGTAAAGTTTTTTAATATTAACTTATAATTAAATAGTGACTACGATCAGCTTGAAACTTTGCATGCGGTAAAGATTAATACTTGAGTGGTGCCTTTTCGTAACTAAGTTACCACCTGCGTTTTGTTACTTATGTTTAGATACTAGGGGTCATGCTTAATGCATTAGCCAAGCATTGTAAGTCATAACATTGTGCCTTGCTAGTTTTAATAATATGTTTGATTCCCCATACTACCCAGGCGTGATGAGAGACTTCATCCTAATGTAGTAGACATACCACGCTCTCGCGCGAAGCGTTTTGCTTCCTCCTTCATAAAGCGAACTGCTAAGGGATGGAACTCCCTGACAGATTGAGTATTTCCGGACAAGTACAATTTGGATATTTTTAAAGGAAGAGTGAATAGACATCTTCTGGGTAAGCTAAGCGCGCTCCACCTTAGGCCTCATCACTTACCATCAGGTGAGACTGAGGTCAAGCGCAAACCTATCAGCAATAAAAAAAATATAAAAATACATAATAAAAAAACAGTCATTTAAAAAGAAGGTTGCTGATACAAAAATATATTTTTTCATCAAATTGTCAGATAGTAACAGATCCTGTTGTTCTTTGTTGGTCCTTAAAACGTTTTGTTCAGTATTAAATTGAAATGACCATAGTAGTTAGAAAGTTGTGCGGTGTGGCCGTACCATTTATTTATAAATATAGTTTTAAAAACCTAGGTATAGTAAGCATGAAAAAATGGCAAGCAATATCATGAAGAAGCTACAGCTTTCAACAGAAAAAAAAGAAGAAGGAAGAAACAGGAGCTCAACGAAACAAGAACAGAAGATAGAAGAAGTAGACAGGTTAATTATCTTTGGTTATCTAGCTGTATGAGTATTGAGACATCATAAAGCTAGGTTACCGGAGTTAAGTGCCGTCTAAGACGACGTTCGAGTTGTTGGAGTGACTGACAAGAGTCGACACTGAAGAAGAGAAGATCTCGAAAATATGACGCGTTTTTAACTGTATATGTACCATTATATTCTTGTTTGTATCGAATGTCTAACAAAATATCAAAGAATGGGAATTAATTTCCCATTTCGAAGCCAGTTATAAAATTTGGCTAGCAAATGGGACGGACACAATTCCCATTCTGTTGAGGATTGCTTCGTCGCATTTGGTAACCACATTTTATTTAATTAATTTCCCATTTCGTAGCCAGTTACGAACTGGTAGTAAATGGGACGAAAGAAATATTATTACTTTTTACGATACTGTTCAGAAATGTTTTCGTTATTAAATAATTAGTTACAGTGAAATTTTTGGCATCCAGAAGAAATTTGATGTAATAACTAAACTTTTAATCATGTAAGTAAGATTTGATACTATGAGTGTTAGTCTAGGCCGGTGAAGTTGATTTTTATCGATAATTTTGGCCAAATAAATTAAGGAAAAATTAAAAACTATAACTTCGACTACTGGTGCCATCTATTGTTCGTCATACGTACTGATGGATCTACCTGCTCTATAAATTGTAAACGTGCTCAGCCATCTATGTATGTAGATATGTAGATGTATAATAGGCTATCCTTGATGTTTAATTAAATGTTAGTTCCAAAATTTTATAAGCTAATATGACGTGGATATGTGTTTAACTTCATTTATTTAATTTTTGGGTAGGTACGCAGTGACATTACTAGCCTTTTATGCGCCCGTTGCGAGCTTCAATACTGCGTCCTTGAAAAATGCCACCCAGATCATTTTTGCGCCCCTCTAAGGCCTGCGCGATGTGCCTGGGCACCGCTGGTACCGCCCTAGGTACGGCACTGGTAGATAGGTGCAAGAAAATGCAGTTTGTCCTATCCTTGTTTGATTTCCATAGCACAGGAGAAAATCCTAGTTTGGTATTGGACAAGTATGTATAATATATGATATTTATTATTATAAAAAACAAACTCGGTGTAAATTTTTCAGTCTATGTGTACTTTGTGTTAAAAGTAACAAATTACGGATCCATTATTTAACGAAATAAAAACTTTACTAACTAACTTTACTAACAATGATTAATGTCTATGACCTATGTCTTTGTCAAACTTTTTAAGAAGCATAGCGGAGCTGGTAATTAATCATAGTTAACTTTAGCACTAGACTTTCCTTTTAGGGGAAGGTCGAAGAGATTTTTTTGAGGAGAGTTTGCCCTCGTCAAATGGTTAGTCTTTCTACGTCCACGGATGGAAATAGGCCTTTCTCTTCTGGGAGAAATGTCCAATTGAAGGATATGATCAACTGATCAACTATAAAGATATCTATCTAATGATGAACATAGCTTACCTATACATAGCTTACCTCGTACCTAATGTATTCATTTATATCTGTTGCGAAACTAAAATTCCTGAGTGAAGACTTTGTACATAAGGTAGGTTCGCAGTTATCTTACTTACCAGATGGATCAACAACCTAGAGGATTGGAGAGGACTGGATAGGTGCTACGCCTTAGGGAGGACGGTCCACCGCGGACCAAAGCCCAACAGTGGACCTCGTCGCAAGACTGGTGCTGATAAGGAATATATTTCTTGTGCTAACGCAAAAAAATCAGTCTTTATTTTTATTCCTTGACCTCGTCGCATCTGATGGTAAGTGACGATGAGACCTAAGGTGCTCAGAAGCCAGAAGATGCCTATTCACTCTTCCCTTAAAAAGATTCAAGTTGTACTTGACCGGAAATACCGGACCTTGCAGTGACTTCCATTTCTTAGCGGTTTGCATTATGAAAGAGGAAGCAAAACGCTTCGTGCGAGAGCGTGGTATGTCTACTACATAAGGATTATAGTCTTATTTAATTAGGAAGCAAGTAACCTTCAACATTGTTGCAATATTAATTTTCATATTTTAATGAAATGAATGTCGAAATATCACCTCGAGAAAATTAAATAATTCCACGTCATAAAGTTGGGGGGTCGAGTAGCACAAATCCCCGCGGGCGATTTCGGGGGCTTTTCACAGAGACAATGAAATGTTTCCATTTTACCAGGGCCGTAGGCAGGCCGTGGCATGAAATCACGTTGGTCAGAGAATAAATACTAAATATTAAATGTTCCTTTTATAATTTTGGTACTAAACGCATTATACCAGTCCTATCAGTCACTATGTTCACTGGAAGAGATCCCTAAGTCTTTTCGCTGTATAATAGATGCTGTCTTTATGATTCTAAGGGAAGGACCAAATATAATTTTAAAACAATGTATTTTCCATTCGGTGGGTCCCGGACATAATAAAATGACCGCGCGCTCTGAATGCGACCCTGCTAACTAACCTCTGACATTATCAGTAGGTCCAAGTTGGAGCAGCTCTTGTTTCAACTTGTCCTGACTTTTGTTAACTACTCTCTTTGTCGTTTGAAGTAAAACATTATATTAATAAAACACAAATTATGTATATGTAACTAATTATTTACATTCGATCTTGATTTCCTTTTACCATATTGGGGAACGTACCCATACTACGTGACCCGTTCAGGGGTCTTCAAAATACCACGCTTAGTCACAGGGGCGGGAGAGGGGCTTATGTTTTCGTCACGTAGTCAATATCTCGCGCTTTTTCGATCTGTATTCAATTGAAATATATTTGAATATATGGCGCGCAGCGTTAAGCGCTTTATAAACTCACAGATGGCAACTTATCGTCAGCTGATTAAAAACTGATAGTTTTTTCTTCTTGATATTTTTTTTTTTCGTAAAAATAAGTATGCCCGCACTCTTGGCGTCACGCGGCAAGCAGCGCCGTATAAAGACAAATATGAGCCAAATTATATTTTTTTTCAACTTTCTGTTTGCAAAAAATGGTTAACAACAGTATTTATGAATTACTTACTACGTGAAAACTAGAGGGAGAGGTGGGGGTCTTTGCATATATACTACGGGTGGTCACCGAGGGGAAGGGAGGGGTAAAAAAATTGTAAAAATTGGGTCACGTAGTTTGGGTACATTCCCTTGTACATATAATTATAGAAACAATAAAATAATCAATCGGAAATTTGTACCGGACTTTGAAACGGATGTCACGTAGCATTATTTAAGTCAAAGAATACTAAGTGAGGCGAGCCTTCCCCCACCAGTTTTACGTCGCCTGCAAGTAGAAGTTATAGCTGGGAGTACGCAGCCGCTCCGTTGTAGAGTTATCTCCTACTACAAGTGCACCAGCCTGTCGGTACACGTTTATAAGTCCTTCTCTTTCTAACTTATAGTCTCGGCTCCGGTCAATAGTGCGCTGGCGTAGTAACTGGCGGGCGGGCATTCAGTTTTCTCCAAGTCGAGCCGGTCGGCGTGGCAGCGCGACCCGTGTTGTGCTCTATGAAATTAATTTTAAGGCTATGGAATTTATTTTCTCTTTTCCTTTTATATGGACTTCCCAGTTCCCGGCAGCCCTAATATTAATGGTTAAGGTAGCGGACTAGGTAACGGTAGGGTGGGGGGTGCTAAGAATTCCCGGGTTACGGCAGGCTACCACAACTAACGACTATAATCAGTGCTTCCTGCCTGTCATGACCTACGGTCTTCGGTGCAGAAACGTGGACACTGACGGTGGGCCTGATCCACAAGTTTCAAGTCGCTCAGCGAGCTATGGTGAGGGCTATGCTCGGGGTTTCTTTGAAGGATATCTTAGTCGTAATGAAGAGATCCGACGAAGAACGAAGGTGACTGACATAGCCGGAGGATTATCAAGCTTAAGTGGCAGTGGGCAGGCTACATCTGTCGCAGAACCGACGGCCGTTGGCGCAGATGAGTTCTGGAGTGGAGACCACGGATTGGCACGCGCAGGGTGGGACGCCCCGCCGCCAGATGGACCGACGACCTAAAAAAGGTGGCCGGAAGCGGCTGGATGCGGAGGTGTGACCGAGTGTGGTGGCTTCATTGGGGAAGGCCTATGTCCAGCAGTGGACGTTTAAAGGCTGACATAATGATGGTGATGATGGACGACTTAATCTTTTAAAAATGCCTTAAACACCGAAGGAAGCTGATGTTTTATTTAATACCTACCTACTTTATTGTACACACTAAAATATAATGAAGCAACATCAAGAAAAGATAATTAAATTTACGATATATTATTGACAGAGAGTGAGGTAGTGCTCTTTAACTCGTGATCTGAACACAGAAATCGTCTGAGAGTCCCGTATGGAGGGGGCAATGAGTTCCACAGCCTGACCGCGTGAACAGTAAAAGAATAGGAGTAGAAGTCACTTTCATGAGAAGGAATTTTAAGAAGAGATCTAATGTGAGAACGACATACGATATCAGAGGGGCGGGTGAAGGTAAACAGAGAGTTACTCTTTTTGAGACACGGGAAATCCGTCCGGAAAGCAGAGCTTATTTATTTGAATGAAAAGTTTTACATAGGTACCTCTATCCATTCAAATACCTGTTTGTATGAGTTTTATATGTATTTTGTGAAATAAATAACTGTTACTGCTATTTTTGATTTATATTACAAACATGTAGATACAGTCGGCCAAATGAAAGTGGACATATTTTCTCATAATATCTCCTGAGCAGACTCGCGGGACTTAATTTCAAACTGGCAACATAATTTATGACTACAGTATTTTCTCATTAAGCATCTAAACTAAGCTTAATTAGTTTTGCTTAGCTAATGTCTCTTGTCTATTGTCTGTACTATTCCTATTAAACTCTTAAACAAAGTCTTTTTCCATGATAGGTTTAGACTAAGCATCCTAGAAATAACAAGTTTGTCATAATCATCTCTAGATCGTTCAGTTCACGATGGCCACCCCAATCTTCTAAATCTCTTAAGTCCATTTCACTATAAGCGTTATATTGTTACTGTGCTAGTTCTACCGTTACGCACTAATCATTAATGTGTGCATACGCACACTAACATACTCACGTTCGGATAGGTTCGGATTAACTCTCCGCATCCCGCGCTCCTCACTCGCGAAAACTAGAGTGTGCATCGTGAACTGTACGACATATACCGGCCCGTTTCTTAGCTAATCAATTTTATTTCATCATCATCATTATCAGGTTATTTTTGTCTCCACTGCAGGAGCACAACCCTTTCTCATCTGCCGGAGACAGACGGAGGATTTGGCCTACACTCCCCGCGCTGGCCAGATTTTATTTATTAATAAATATTACATATTAAGTACATATACCTACATATACCTACATACACTTGTCTAACCCCAAACTAGGATTTTCTCCTGTGCTATGGGAATTAAACAATGATAGTATACTTCACAAATATAACATGCAGACCGGTACCAAATTGTACAAAGCTGTATGTCCCCAGTGGGAATAGAATCTACGACCGCTGGCGCTCGACTCCAATGACCGAGCCATTAGGCCAACGAGGCGGAATTAATTGTATTGTACTAGAATAGACTATGATAAGTAAATCCATGGCAAGTACTCAGTTCACTTGTCTAATTATAAACTAGGATTGCTTAAATTAGACAAGTAGTCTACGTACATCACAGTTCACAAAGAATATGATTTCTCTTTGTGTTTAGATTTCGATCTGGCGACAAAAGTATATAGTAAGTGACATGAGATTTAAAGTTTGTTAAATACTACAAGCCTTCTACGTAAGTATTTCTGCCAACATTCGTCAAACTAGAATTCCTACTTATTGTTCAATACACATACGCCTGATAAATTACTCGGAGCAAATATTTCTCCGAGAATTTATGCTCGATTTGTTTTCCAGCGATGCTGGAAACTTTTGAATGGACGACCTGAGAAAAATAAAAAAAATACAACGCTTTTAAAACCAAACGTTAAAGTTTTTTTTCTACATTTGTACGTATTTACAATACTGTAATGTTTGTAGGATTGATGGGACCGTGTGGTTTCCGGTAGAGTAGAATAGGACCACTCCAACTCTTCCCGTGGATGTCGTACAAGGCGACTAAGGGAATACATTATAAAACATCAATCAGGCCTCCCCAACCTGTCTGGCCAGCGTGGGGAGTGTAGGTCAAATCCTCCGTCTGTCTCCGGCAGATGATGATGATGGGACCGTGGGATTGGGGACCATGAGGGACATTTCTAAGTAATAAAAGGCAGGCTTGTCTCACTCCGCACTTCTCCACTAAAATATACATACCTAAGCGGCGCGGCACCCATTACCTAGGCATCTAGGCGTTTCGCGTACGACTGACAATGTTGCGTGATTTAGAAGTTCAACGTAACATTGAATTTCTTTCATTACGCGTATGAATTGGATTCAATTTGAATTGAATTGTGTAGGTAAATTGAACAAGCTTTCCTAGGGAGTTTGTCTTCTGTATTTGTATTACGTTTGTGCAGTTGGTTAAACAGTCGATGATGCCGCCGGACTGTCTATGAAGGACAGCGGACGGTAAGCTACTTTCGCCTTTATTATTTTGAGCATGCTGCCGCGCCCTCGTGAGGTTTGAGCGGTTTCACTGCTGTCAGTGTGAATCGTTGAGTGACATGCCCGTGCCGCCAAATAGAGCAAACAGGCTCCAGCTCTGCATATTGTTTTGCATGTGAGAGCTGTCACTGTTTTTTTTGATGAGAAACGGCCCCGTAGAATAGTCGGTAGTGCAAATTCAAGTGAATACTTGCGAAGGTCGGGTTCGTGGGTTCGAATCCCGTCCAGGCAAAGCTCAAGTCAAGGACAAAGTTTGTGTGCTGAGCATTGTGTTTTCCTTGTGTCTATATGTAATTTATCAATGTACCTATGTACAGCATATCAGTTGTTCGATACCTACCCATAGTATAGGAACATCCCCGACACTCCATACAATCGACCTGATTTAATTACCCGCTTCTCTACTAGTATTTGTGTGTGCCATAGAATGTGTGCTCGTTTAACTGTAAGGGCCCAGCGCGCGAGCATAATCGATCGAGAAAGGGACAATGTTATACGTCAACGACACAACATTAAGGGCTTCTCTTTCTAACTGGCGGGCGGCAAGCTCGCTTCTTTACGTAACAATATTTAGTACTAGCAGTGCCTGTTCGCATTGCCGCTGCCGCTCCCGTTCCCGCTACAGCTACCGCTACCGCTCCCGCTCCCACTCCCGCTGCCGCTGCCGCTCCCAATCCTACTGCATACCTACTAATGTATTTCGACATATTTGAAAACTAAAAATTCCCATAACTTTTGATTGACTGAGCCGATTGCGATGAAATAAAGACTAAATGTTACTCCGAGTTGAGCCCTATGTTTCTGTGAACAGTCCCATCAAAATAGTTTTTAGTAGTTTTTACGTGATGCGTGCACACAAACGAATAGGCAATATTTAGACTATACGTTTCGGTTATACTACAAACTTCAACGCCAGTGGGTATAATTCGAAGCCTAAATTACCCTTAGATTACCTTGGCTTACCTAACCCACTAATAGCTCCCCCGAGACTGATAAATCACCGTAAATACTTTCCAAGATTCGTCTTGCCCCTCCCTTTAATCTTGTCCCTCCCACCCCTAGATTAGGGTAATGTTCTAGGTCAGGCAATACACGCGTGTCTAAATTTACCCAGAATTACTGCAATTTGTACTAATGGAGGTTGCGGGTTCGAATCCCGCTAGAGGCAAATGTTCGTATGATGAATATGAATGTTTGTACCAAGTCCTGGATGTTTATATATTTACTTATTTATTTACCCAGAATTACTGCAATTTAATGTGTATTAATGGAGGTTGCGGGTTCGAATCCCGCTAGGAGCAAATGTTCGTATGATGAATATGAATGTTTGTATCCAAGTCTTGGATGTTTATATATTTATTTCAGTATGTGTATTCGTTATCTAGTAATCATAGCACAGGCTCTGCCTAGTTTGGGACTGGATAATTGGTGTGAATGTCTGACATATTTATATTTATTTTTATTTATTTATCTTATTATTATTACACTACATTGTATGAGTGGGTATATGTTTGGTATTTAGGTTATGTTATGTTTAGGTTAATATGAATACTCCGGGACTTTTTCCGAGATTCATTTAAAAACTGGTTCATCATTTATTTGTCATTAATTTATGTATAAACTCGTATAGTATGATAAACATGGACATTTCTAATTTTTTATAATGTATAAGTAATTCTTCTACCACCTAAAATAATAAAAAAAAAATTACTCATGAGATATTATAGTAGGTATACAAAATACAAAGGATTTTTATTAAAAAAAGTTAATAAAATCTCGTGAAAAGGAATGTCCATAATAATCTTCCGTGGCATATTTTAGTCGCATGTAGGTACGACACTACCTAATCCGATCCCTGTTAGTAACAATCCAAACAAACATGTTTACGTATGTGAAATTGTTTAAAAACTTCCCATCAATGTCGCAAAGGCGACTAAGGGATTGCACCATGGACGGGCAGCAGTGCTCTCCCCTGTGTATATTAAAATCATTACTGCGATCACCAATCCACTTGCCAAGCGTGATGATGGAAAATCCTCTAATGGACAGCCCACCATAAGTGGCATTCTATTCATCATCACCAGGTTATTTTTGTCTCCACTGCAGGAGCACAACCCTCTCTCATCTGCCGGAGACAGACGGAGGATTTGGCCTACACTCCCCGCGCTGGCCTGACGGGTTGGGGAGGCCTGATTGATGTTTTATAATGTATTCCCTCAGTCGCCTTGTACGACATCCACGGGAGAGAGTTGGAGTGGTCCTATTCTACTCTACCGGAACCACACGGCAATTCTATTGGGGAGGCTTATTTTAGCAGTGGACGTTTTTCGTCTGTGATGTTTCAGTTTCAGACACGTTTAATCACTGTATTCGTGCAGCCAGGTGCATTAGCACAAATTGCAAGCGGCTACTAATGAAACGTATTCTCTAAGTTTCTCATTAGAAGCTCTGGAAGCAGCTTTTAATGGTCGAGTCTCCAAGAAACTTTCGGGCTATATTTTATTCACAGTAGTTTAGAGATGAGCGATACTGTGACTGTGGTATCGCATTAAAAGTAGATCTGAATGAGTAGATCGTCAAATAGCAGTGAGTACTTACGCTAGTATTTTTATCAACCTATAGTAATATAATAGGCTCGATTCTAAATGTACACATTTAAAATTTGACAGCGCTAAAATTGGTTTCGTCTTTATCTTCATAATACTGTGTGACAAGGATAGCAATAATTTTAGTGCTGTCTAATTTAAACATTGTGCCTTCAGAATCAAGCCCAATATCTTTGGTATTAGCTACCTTTTCAAAGTTATGATTTATGTTCGGGGATTGCTAATCTATACCTAGTAAAATATTTAACTTTGATATCAGTGACGATTAACCACGTTACTTTTAATACGCTTCTATTAGCTTGAAAGAGATCGCTTTAAGCGATAAGGCTGCCTTTGTTCATTTTATATAATTTATGTACTTATTTATATACTTATTATTTTAAAATTTGCGTGAAATAAACTTTATATATCCATCTAAATTTCACCCCTTCTGATGGTCGTATCAGTCAGTTCTGGTGACAATTCAGTAATCAGTACCATCGATATGGTATGACGATGGCGGTGGTCATAGGAACTCCTCAAGGGCTATCGTATTCGGGATTGTATAAACTTGTCGCAATGAGTTATTTTTATTTGTGTAATTAATGCTATTATTAACATAGGTTTACACAGTTTAGAGTTTTGGGTGGACTGTATATCTGTCTGCCTAGCCCATTATCATCATCACGTGTTCATATGTTCATAAATAGTATAAGTTCACTGCGTTGAAGGAAGGCGACGATCACGTTTAATAAAAAGAATGAATACTGTATAATAGTCAAAATAAAATTATCATATTTGTAATATCGTGATACCTAGTCTCAATAAAGACCGTCTAGGCATTAAAACCTGTCGTAAATATTGAGAGATAGTCCCGGCACGGGCTGTATGGCATATTGGGGCTTCTCTGGACAAACACTGTCGTTCCATAACGCATGCTCGGCCCATATACTCGTATGAGTTGTGTTAGAATTAAGAAAGTGTGTAAATTGTCGTAATAATATGTAAACAATATAAACAATAATAATCTATCACACATAATATTAATAGAGTAATTTGCTCGTTCCTGATATTTCATTACATCATGCAGGATTCATAACATCATATTAAATATCAGGTATTCTGTTACACGGACCATCTCTACTCTTCAGAACTATAATTGCTTTTAACACTGTATTTATAAGCATTCAAACATACATTTCTTTTGGTAATAAAATACTTTGTATGTTTATTGAAAGCAATTTTTATCTCCGTTTTAATTAGCTTTGTAAAACAACGGAGACCCTTTTATGCTTATTCATATATATATTACAAAGTTAATACCTACACGGATAAACTGATGCCTTACCACATCCCTAGTGATAAATGGAAATGGAACGACATCGACATGTTGAATGATATTGATGGAAATAGGGGAAATGGATGAATTTGGTACAAGACCGATAAAGAATTGACAAGCTTATATCCACAGAAATTCTATCAAGGCAGTATGGTGAAGTAGGCGCAAGATGCGTGCCAATGATTGGCAATATATTGCAAAAAACTAACAAATGGTTCATTTCGCTATTTAGAAATGTTTTTCGGTGTTTTTTTTCCCAGATTTTTTTCCCAGAACATCAAACCCCTACAATGACACCGTTTTTTAAGTTTAAATTTTAAAGTTGAGCTGCCCTACAAAAAACAGCCGCACGCACAGCCCTCTGCGGGCCGCGAGCGGCCCGCGGCGCAAACGCGAACCACTAGTTTAATTATAAAGCTGGTTACACATCATAAGCATTGTGGTAATTGGTATATACCTTGTTGGTAGTGCGCTGAGCACTGGTTTAAACTGTTTATTTTTTTATCATACCTCTAGATTTCTGCTGAAGAAAAACACTGTGAAGAAAACTGCCCAATGCCACAAATGGAATTCTCAGGCTTGCCTATGTGGAGTGCACCAACTCGAACGGTGGACCATCGTTATGAGGGCATATCTCTACTCAACATTGTGACGTATATAATATATGTATTTAGGTTCCTGATTAGATAACTTCGTTCTAAAAGACAAATTTTGTTGCGGAGGAAGTTCATTGGGGAAGGCATGTCCAGCAGTGGACGTCTAACGACTGATATTATGATGATGCACAATAATAAATTGAAAATTAACAATTTGTATTAGCAATAAATAAAAATAAACTTTTTGCACTCTTTCTTTATTCTATATTTTCTTAAGAAAATGAGTTGGAAAACAAAGCATTTAAATATTCAGTAGCTAATCCTTACACCGAAAGACTTTTATAAAATGGAGTCTGATTTTTTCTGCGAACATCGTATTGGGAAGTTTCACTGTAAAGCTCTTTGGAACGAGGATTTGCACTAGTACCCGAGTTTGTACATTCCACTGCGGAACCCTAAAAATAAGAACACGGTTGTCGCGAGTGAGTTTTCACGTGAAAAGTGCTTGTTACGGCCGAGAGGGTACCAGGAGTGCAGCTGTTAATAGGAAATTCAACGCGCTCTGCGGGGAAAATTGCATTTCCAAACATTTGCCGCGAGATTCCCGCACATTGTGTAACTATGTGGAATATTGTACGGTGTACGGTAAACAGGAGAACATCCCAGCAACAAAGGACTAGAGTTTATTGCAGAATCGTAAAGAGAAAAGTCCAAACTTTTGCTATGAAGTTATATTTTCGAGTAGAAAATTCACTTCTATTTATGTGGGAATGTGTAAATTTCGCGAAAAATATGATAATTCTACTTTATTCTCTTTTGGAACTACGGGATACCGAGGTCAAGGAAGAGCTATATGTATTTCATCGCGTTTATTTCTTACTCTGCTTGATCCTGAGGAATATTAACCGAATAAACTACGGAAATTGGCGTCGGAAATGTCAAATCAAATCAAACAAAGGTTGGGCTTCTTATAAAACCTTTCATAGCAATTTTTTTAATTCATTTATTCTGATATACAGTCGACTATATAATCGAGCGAGAGAGGGATAGCGTTATACTACAACAACATAAGTGCTTCTCTTTCTAACTTATGTCGTCGATCTATCGGCGTCACTGCCAGACGTGCTTAATTTTATAACCGACGTTATCGGTCACTTCTCTACGTAGTACCTAATATTTAGTTTTATCTGCTATAGGTATGGGCTATGTAAGCTGGCTATCGCACCACGTAACGTGTACCTACGCGAGGAAATTGCATTACGTTCTTATTGACGCTGCATCCACGTGCCCGTCCGTCGCTCCATGCATCATACATGAGGTGCCTGCAGCGCGTAGAGGACAGAAAATATTAAATAGATTGGCTCACGAAACTCTATCAGAAATATAAAGTTCGATATTGACATAATCATCGTGTTCTAGATATAGTTTGCTGGATGTAGATTTCTAGTCCAATGAACTGTTATGTGCATTAGGTACTGAGGTCCGCTACTTAGTAAGATCAGTAAATCGTCTACGGAGCAACGTATGAGCTTCTACTACAAACTACCAGAGGATGTCTTAAATATGACAGAAAGTTTTAAAGATTATTTGAATCACAAAGATGCCTGGTACTAATGTTGCTTCAGCTACGCACAATCTTTATACATATATTGTACGCAAACTTGATTTTAATTTTGAATTAAAATAAAAAAAAATATTTTGACTTTCACTTTGACTTCTGGAATAAGAGAGCCAGTGCTGCAGACCTGTTATGTGATATAGATTTTTCCGTATGTATACAGATTTTTGCAATACCATACAGATTTTGATACAGATATTTAAACACGTACTTTATAGGTTCGGTAGATATTAGGTTCGATTCTTAAGTCACACATTTAAATTTTGACAGCACCAAAGTTAGTTTCTTCTTTATCTTTCGTAGTACTGAGTGACCGGGATAGCAACAATTTTAGTGCTGTCAAATTTTAACTTTGTGGCTTCAGAAACGGGCCCATTAGGATTTTAATATGTATTTTCTGCAGATATTAAAATTTATACAGATTCTTAGTTGTTTTGCTTAAAATGGAACGTATCAACACGGTAAGTCAATTTGGATTCGCGCTCAATTAGTTGTTACTGGTCTTTGTTTCTTGCGAATTTCTAAAATAATACAAAAGTAATTTTTTAAACATTGTTTAACAGTTTACAAATCAGGTTACAGTTTACAGATCGTATAACATTTAAATACGTGAGTATGCTTCCAAACGCGTAGTAGACTATAAGTCAAATGAGGCACAGGCAACGATCTCTATGTAGTACTAGATGGAGCGTTCCAAACAATCGCTCTGTTCCAAGTAGCCACAACTCTTTCACATTCACAATGAAACTTGTGCAATTACTACGCAGAACATTTAATTATTACTAAATATTGACGCTACGGTTAAATAATGTCAGTATTTAGAAAATAGTTAAATGTTCTGCTTAGTAACTGCACAAGTTTCAAAGTGAATGTGAAAGAGTTGTGGCTACTTGCATGGAACAGAGCGATTGTTTGGAACGCTCCATCTATTAGTACATAGAGATCGTTGACACAAGGTATTTAAAATACCAAGTAACGTTCGCCATTAAAAACGGTGAAGTTTCAATTCAATAGCAAATGAAATAGCAAAACTTTTCTTATTGATATTTCAAACCGTAGTAGTCAGTGAAATTTAACTTTATTACGAAAGTAACGAGTGAATTTATGTAACAATTTAATTGAATCTTTGAAGTACTGTCGCATGGTGTGGGCTGAAAATTGACGTTCACAGACGTAGGATTTGAATTTTTAATTATCGCATTTTTTCCTTGAAATGTATTTTTCTTACCATGATATTCATACGTACATAGTGAGTGTATATCGGCGTCAGTCGGTGTTAGATGCACTAATGCAAACCGTTATGTATCACCAGATTGGTTATATAACTAATTATACTTACACTTAATGTTTTACAAACTTCATATTTTGGAAACTGCTATTCTTTTGTTATAAAAACTTTTAAAAAACCTTCTGTTAAGATGTTATGTAAATATTTTGCTGGATAAATACAGATCAAAGAGAAACCAAGGAGCTCTTGACTAATAGGGCGTCACTGCAGCTGGATCAGTGAAGTGGTTCACACAAAGTGATCAAATTCAGTAGCTATCTGGAAATTCATAAATGTTTAAATTAATATAAATAAAAGAGGATAATTTTTACAAAATTACATTTACAGTGTGAGACTGGCAACTGGGAAGTCACAACATCATGATCAATCATCAATCATGATTTCAATGATGCCAACCGGTGATTATAGCGACCATGATGGGGGTTCTTTACTGTATATGATAATTGAATTGAGAAAAATTGAAAACCAAAAGGTCTATCTCTTGGGATTCGGTATTTACAGTCGAGCTCAAAGCTAAAAGCGGCTTATCCAAAACGTTTTGTGATCCCTTGTCCAGCCGACGAGACAAATTGGGTCGATCGATTTACGTACATTTATCACGTACTTATTTTATCAATAGATATTACCACAGTAAGCCTGACCAAAGATATTATAAAATGAAAACGAATTTATATCGAAATTTTGTTTCTTTTTGAACACAAAAAGTATTTTTTCGAAATTAAGAAGAAAAAAAGACTTATCGTGGATTATGAATTTGAGTACAGATTCTTATCACATAATAATATTTTGAGAAGAACATATCGTAAGGAAATCTGTATATGACGGAGAATAACTTTTAAAATGTGAAGTTCATCAATTGTACTTTGGCTCTAGTCATGGTATATATCTGTTTCAAGACAAATGAAGTAAAACAAATCCATTTACGGCTCGGAAACAAAAAAACACAATAGATGATGTTTCGAAGTCGACTGCAAAGTTGACGTGGTAATACAAAGTTATATTTTGCTGCTAGTGTTCCTTTCGTCTGAAATGTGCATATATATGTCGCAGGGCGATCTTAAAATCAGGCAGATCATGATGCGCCTAGCCACATCGTGATCTTTACATGATGCGCCTGACTTATATCAGGCCGATCGTTCGACACTCATCGTTTGTCGATTTCGCTAACCACGTTTAGCCATATCGTTTGTAGGAAGTTTGTTGAATGTTTTAGTTAAATATGTAGACACATTCTTCCTGAACTTATTCCAGGACCTAACCTATATGTGTGTCAAGTTTCATCCCGACCTGTCGAGTGGTTGAAGCGTGATTGAGTAACAAACATCCAAACATCCAAACTTTCGCATTTATAATATTATTAGTGAGATAAAGTACAATATAACACGTTTTCACACAATATTTGCCAAAGTTTAGTAAAACAAATCTGCTTCAACGCTTTGCTAAGCATAAACTGTGAGTGAATAAAGCGCTTTCCAGACTGTCACTTATTCTCACCCTAACTAATATTACATGCAGGAAAACTAGTATATATGTAAAGTAGTTTAGGTATTAAATTATTATGTAGTATATTATGCACTTTTTTGCCCTCCTCGCTCTTACAGCCTCTGTCTCACAACCTGTAAGGTGGGCTGGTAGAGATCTCTTTAAGAGATAAGCTCGCCTTTGTACACACAATTTGTAACTATATTTAGTTTAAAATGTGCAATAAATATATAATAACAAAATCGTAACTAGCGTATTATAAAGTAGGTAAGGTAACTACTTTGGTTTTAGATTTTCAATTTTTAGCCAGAGAATACTAAATATTTTTTGCAAAGAAGCGACACTTACCTCTCGTCGCCAGTTTATCGTCGCCCGCAAAACAGAACACGGCTGGCAGTACGCTCTACTGGGTTACTACGTTAGCGCGTTATCGGCGCCGAGAGATTGGCTGTACGAAAAGAAGATAGAAAGATAAGCATTTATGTTGTTGACGGATAACGGTGTCCCTCTCTTCATCGACTAAGTTCGAGAGCTGGGTGCAGTAGCCCTACAATAATTTACTCACACACACGCACGTGTACGGGCAGGCTAGAGTGACTGTAATAGTAGTAGGCGATTAAATCTGGTTCGCTTGTGTGGAGCGTCGGGTCTGTGTTTTAGCGGTGGATTTTAAAAGAAAACCGTTCCTAGTGGTTGTTACTCGTACGTCATTTGATGGACTTTTATGCAAAATGACAAGTTTCTTTAAGTTGTGGTAAACGATGCCTTAGATTCCAGTTTGCTATACGAGTAAATACAAATAACTTAACTAAACAACCCGACTGAATAGAAACGCTTGCGACTTGATGCGCGGCAACACGCTCGAGGCACTTTTTAAATATTCCATTACTCAGGTCAGGATTTAACGTTTGTTGTATAACTCTACAGGAAAAATCTTTTCAGATTAAAAAAACATACAAGCCTGTAGTTTTCTTATACAGTACTAACTATTGCCCGCGGCTTCGTCCACGTGGACAACTTAACATTACAAATGATTAAATATTTCCCGTAGGAATAAGATGTTTTTTTCGGGATAAAAACTATCCTATATCCTATTCCAGTACCTAAGCTATATGTGTGCCAAGTTTTATCCCGATCCTTCTAGTGGTTGAAGGGTGATTGAGTAACAAACATCCAAATATCGAAACTTTCGCATTTATAATATTAGTCGGATGCCTGGCCTGGCCAAAACAACTATATTTCATTCCAGATCAACAGTCCTATGAAAACCAACGCTATTTACGTCTCGGTAACATATACATGAAAGGGTCACCAGCAGCAAAAACAGGTTTATATTACCATGTAAACTTTGCAGTCCACTTAGGAACACCATCTATTGTGTATTTTGTTTTCGAGACGCAAATGCGTTTGTTTTCATAGGACTATCAATCTGGAATGAAATATACATCGGAACCACATCTGAGGGATCACATAGACCATAGGTTCTCAAACTTATTTCGCTCACCGCCCACTTTGAAGATCAAATTTTTAGAGCGCCCAGCTTTTTAAACTTACCATCTGTTGCGATTAATATTGGGCTAAGAAAGCGTCATCAATAAAACAAAAACGGGTAGGAATAAGAACGAAATTAGTTATGTAGGCAAATGTGTAGGTATTTAATTTTGATTTGGAAAGTTTAAAATATTAGGAAAACATGTTTCGCGTTTTTTTAATTAGCTCAAACAAGTTCCAAGCCCCACATTGACCGCCTCTACAGCGATCGACGCTGTCAGTTGGAAAGAGTAACACTTATGTTGTTGACGGACAATGTTGGCCCTCTCTCGATTGCGCTGGGTGCAGCAGCCAGCCCTACTATTATTTACGCACACACCCGCATGTGTACGATTAAATCTGTTCGCTTGTGTGCAATGTAGTGTGCTATCGGAGAGCTATGGTATGGCTGATAACTACCTTACTTCTATCTTTAGAGTGAACACAGACGGACTGCATTTGAACTACCAGCCAGCTCCCAAATGGCAGTTGTATGCAGTTTTCGTGCAGTTGGCATAACTGCACCACAACTGCAAATCGACTGCCGCAATCCGCTGGCAGTCCGCGTGCAGTTCTAACGACTACACGCTGGCTGCCAGCTAACTGCAATAGAACTACAATTCAGTTGCTCGAATTGGATTAGGACTGCTTTACCACCGTGCAACTAGCTGGGAGTCGGTTTGCAGTTTGGATGCAGTTATGTCAACCGCAAGAAAACTACATCCAAACTGCCATTTTAGTGCTGGCTGTTCACCCTTAACATCATCGTCTTCGTTTAAAAGTTGGAAGTCAATTTTCTCTAAAGAGGATTCGTGACATCATCATCATCAGGTTATTCTTGTCTCCACTGCAGGAGCACAACCCTCTCTCATCTACCGGAGACACACGGAGGATTTGGCCTACACTCCCCGCGCTGGCCAGACGGGTTGGGGAGGCCTGATTGATGTTTTATAATCGACGTCGACTTAGTCGCCTTGTACGACATCCACGGGAAGAGTTGGAGTGGTCCTATTCTACTCTACCGGAAAGCACACGGCAAATTCGTGACATGTTTCACCACATTTTTCATTTTCTAAAAAAAATTTGCGAGGTAATTTTATACCAACAAATAATAAATGACTTACAGAGGCTCATTTGTTTTTCAATTTAGACGTTGGGCCAATACAGGATGTAATATCCTGAAAAAATATTGTTTTTCGTAAAGATAGATTAATTATAATCTGTTTTTCATCCAATAAAGGTGTCATCATCAGCCGAAATACGTCCACTGTTGAGCATAAACCTGCCCAATAGAATTATTCTGCGTAGTAAGTGTCAAAGTGAACGTGTTGCGGCTCCCGGTGCCGCAGTTGCGTGGAACAGAGCGAGTGTTTGGTTCGCTCCATCTAGTAAGTACATAGAGATCGTTGCCATAATCACCACGTCTGGCAGGCGGATTAAGTAATGATCGCATTAATGATCCTGATATACACAGGAGGACGCAGTTGCCCTTCCCGACACCCACGAAGTTTGGGGTGGCCCTATACTAAGCCGGGAAGGACGGCAAAGGTGTTTTCAATAATAGGTGCTACTTATAATATTTTAAATAAATAATTTGTTCATCCATCTTTTCATAATTAATTACAGTTTAATCAAGATTTTGGTTTATAATCGATTTTGTGAAGTGTCTGTAAATTGTCAATTAAACGTCAAAAGTTAAAATAATTGTTTGAGTATTCGGCCAAGCCCGCCTTCGGTCGCGGCGCCTGGTCCAACATTGATATCAGGCAATGACGTATAAGTAACTAGATTTCTAATCTGCAGTGAAAAAATTATGACGCAAATGAGCTCGTAGTATTAGAGGTGAGTTCATTTGTGAACAGTCGAAAGGCAACTAGGGAATGAAAACCGGTTTGACCGAAAATCAAAAAACCGGGTTGCCGGTGGTTGGTTCACGCCAAATAAAAATTATTTTTTCGATTTTTGTGATGTTATATTTAAAACTACCTTGGAAGTATTATGTCCAGAAGACGCCACGCTTCTATTAGTGGATGTAGCTCTTTGAAGTTCTAGAAGTTAGTGTTCGTGGTGATTTGAGTAATCCGCTGCGAAATTGTAGCAGGTCGGTGGGAGATTATTTATTGTGCAAGGTATTCTTAAATATTTGGACAACCCTAATATATTTTTTTGGAAGAGTTTGTGGACTCAATCTTTCAAAAGCCGCCATCAAGAACAATAAGGTATTTTATTGTCTGTGATTGCAAATAACAACATACATTAATACTCTTTAATTCTATTTCAATAAATTTGACGTTTCTATTTTCTTTTCAACTCTTGTCTTTCAATTACATTACCCATCATTCCTAAAATGTTGGTCTGATCCTAGTGATTTTCTAAATGTCATGTTTGGGGTAGAGATTTTTACATATTTAAATTACGTGAAAATGTGTTATTTTCATCAACAATTTCTTTTAAAATCCTAACCATCCAGTTTCAATCCAATTTTGAACCGAAAACCCGGTTTTACTAGCCAGAACCGAAAATATAAACCGGTATGCATTTCGCTTCGCTTTTGCATTCCCTATAGGCAACTTAACCGCTCGGCCACGACTTTTGGCTCGGCAGGCGGAGGGTTGGCCGCTGATTGCGGCGCCTCGTGGCGTGCTGCTAACATTTTTATACATTTGTTCTCGCCGCTCGCCGCCCCGCTCCTAGCTGCCGCTGGCAGCGGCAAGGTCGTGGCCGAGCGGTAGGGCGTGCGACACAGCCTTGAAAATGCAAAAGTATTCTTACAAATGCCTAAAGATTAAATAGACAAAGACATTGAACATTAAGAACTTAGGACATTTCCAAGGGAATATTTTGTTTGGAATTCATTGTCTAGTTTAAATAGTAGATCAATGACGTTAGGTAGGCGCGCCTACAATATCCAGTGATTGACAATAATAATTATACCCAAATGTATCTTGTCTCTCTGATAATATCTCATTTAAACTTACTCCGGCTTTAGGGCAGTGCCACTCTAGGCGGCGATCGAAGATCCGCTGCAGTCAGTATAGCTACATAAATACCGACTTGCTGATATTAACCAGAAATGATTCACTTTCTTGACGGAGAATTTATTTTAAAATGAAATCGGAACTTATTTGTTTCACTCGTTAAAAAAATCTGATGGTAGTAATCAAAACCTATTTGATTTACGATTATAAGTCTCTGGTAGTACACTGTTCGACTGGGGCAGTCACTGTTCAAGGTATACAAACTTTGCAATGCATGTATCCATTATTACTCCAACAATAAAAACTACATAAAAATGCGGCAAAATCACGAATATTAAAAATGTACATTATGGAAATAATCTATTGTTAAAAATACGATTCATCATCATCATCAGGTTATTTTTGTCTCCACTGCAGGAGCACAACCCTCTCTCATCTGCCGGAGACAGATGGACAATTTGGCATACACTCCCCGCGCTGGCCAGACGGGTTGGGGAGGCCTGATTGATGTCTTATAATGTATTCCCTTAGTCCCTTTGTACGACATAGAAGGGTAGAGTTGAGTAAAAATACGATTGGGAAACATTATTAGCTATTAGAATAGTTTACGAATTGTAAAATAAACGGAATGGTAAAAGAATTGTGGTGGAATCGGAGGGGGAAGGGAAGGGAGAAGAGGAGGGGAAGGAAGATTCTCTGTAATAATGTATGTGTTAAGATTAGAGAAAAAAATACCTAACTTCTTGCAAAATATTAAAATGTGCAAAATATAAATCATTATTTGATAATATTTTATATCCTGATTAACACTAAGTACACTAACTTTATTAAAAAAAACAATAATTCAGTATAACTAATATGTAAATAAAACTTTTCAATGCCAGCCAGCAATAGCCAGTTTAATTATTTTTTTAGGATTTTGTATCAATACACATCATGTGATTTTATAATTTAATCATAATAATTTGTGACGTTAATTCCTCGTGGACGAAGTCGCGGGCAATAGTTAATTGGAAAATAAAATACATTGAAATAAAAAGTTCGGAAAAATGTACTAAATACTTTTTGCCAGCAAAAGAAGACAGACTCTCTACTAGAATTTTCCTGTTTTGTTCACTCTCAGTAAGATCAAATCTAATAACCAACCAGAATTTTATTGTACCTTTGGGTTGCTATTATTCCGCTTAATGTACCTCTTGCTGGGCAAAGTTGTATTATCATTATTTGAGGATAAAGACGGATCGCTTGACGGCGGAAGAAATTATTAAACTTGTGATTGACGGGCTCACTGATTATGATTATAAAGGTTTTCCGGCAAGATGAAATTTTACAGTGACGTGTCAATAAGGCTGTATTTTGTTGCCGGTCTGCGAAGAAAGACAATGAAAATACATTTTTTTCTGCACCTTAAATGCATTTTTTATTTAATTCATAGAAAGTTAATTAGTGCTTCTCAAAAATTTTCTTCTTCGGAGGAAATAACTTACTGCATTGTCCTTCTGGCTAGGTACCTCATTCTGCTACCAAATATAAATATATATGTTTATAGATTTGAAGGAGGTTCGATAATATTTAGCGCTATCTGATAATTTCGCGTGAAAGAATCTTCAACTTACTTAATAATACTGGTTGGTGCAACAATGTAAAAAAAAATTTAAGTATTGCATGACTATTAATTTTCCAATTTTTATTTATATACCCGCCTAGTTTTTAATATTGAAATATTTGTACGCTTACTTTACATACATAACCTTCTTGGTTAAAATACAATTTTTCATGTAAGTTAATTATTTTAATTCTTAATGAAAAATAAAGATCTTAAACATGACTTACCAAAAAAAAAAACTTTATCGGGCGCCGTGAACCACATTGACACTGATACCTTTGAGACCGAAACTACGTAGTAATATTAAGTATTCTATGCCGAAACCGTGATATTTTTTACAATATGTAGGTCATTTTCTTTGTTTTCGGGAACGTTAAATATGAATTTGACGTTGTTTTTGGTTCCCAAGATGGCTGCCGTGATTACTACTTTTTACATTAAAAAGGGGGTTTTGCGGTTTTCTTGAGCGCTGAATCCGACTTTAACATTGGTTTTAAAATCCAAGATTGCTGACATGACATGTGACACTTTTTACGATATTTGTCGTTAGTTTTGGAATGAAAACGGCCTTCGGCCAATTTGCCACTTTTAATATGGGTCTCATTATAGGGGTTTGGGGCAGAGCCACCGAATTTGGCTTTGCTTTAGAAATCCAAGATGGCCGCCATGTCATGTCACACTTTTTCGATATAGGTGTAATTTTCTAGCTTTTCAGAGTGCTGAATACGATCTTACGGAGGTTGTAAAATCCCAGATGGCTGCCAAGAGTTGTAATTTTTATGATATGGTGTCATTTTTGAGGTTGTTTTGTTTTGAAAGGTCAATAATTAAAAATTAGCAACATCGGCCTAGTCACCCTAGCATAGCATACTTAATAAGCATATTATTAAGTATTCTATGATTTAAGCGAGTCTAAATCTACAAATGCTTAGGAAATCTGTGAGGAAAAGATGCAACAACAAAAACTACAATAGCAATAAATAAGGAAGGATACAAGCATAGCTCTATGCACAAACCACTGCTTGGAATAAAAATACATTTCTATTTGTTTCTAAAGGAGTTCATTTTATATTCCACGCTCCGCTGCATTCACAATTCGCATTCCGCTCAGCTGACTGTCAAATGCAGTGAAAAGCGAGACGAAGTGCGTCTCTCAGCTCTATGACGCTGCCATATCTCCTGAGGTTGAACTAGAAATTGTATTACATTTTATAATAGGAACTAGCTTTTGCCCGCAGCTTCGGCCTTCTTTTGGTTTTCCTATAAATATATAATTTTATTAATTTTATTGTATTTTACTAATTTTATTGTGCTTACGACATATGATATTTCTTAGTCCATAATCAGGCGAAATACGTCCTCTACTGAACATAAACCACCGCAGTAGAATGCCACTTTTGGTGGGCTGTCCATTGGGAGATTTGCCATATATAAACACCACGTTTGACAAGCTGATTATTTATCGGTATATATAAGCGAACGCTGCTGACCGTTTCTGGTGCAATCACCTTAGACGCCTTGACGACACCCGCGAGAAGATTTGGGGTGTCCCTATTCAAAGCCGGACACCTCACGGCCAAGAAGACATACTACTATTACAAACTAGCTGTTGTCCGCGACTTCGTTCACGTGGACAAAATACCTATGATGCGAATTTTAAGGCAACTGGCCCACAGTGATAGGTAAGTGGCATTCTATGGCTTATGTTCAGCAGTGGACGTATCTCGGCTGATGATGTGATGTCAGAGTATTTTGTAAAAAAAGAAATATATTTATTTACAGCCACAAATTGGCACACATAATTATACTAAAAACAAAACAATATAGGCTCTGATATAATACGACATGGTTATGTTTGTAATACGTTTAGAAAAATCTGTCACTGACTTTAATAAATTGCCTCTTAAACAAATATAAATTTCACTGAACTCCAAAAACATTTTGCTCGAAGATGATAATATTTTGCTCCAGTAATGTACAAAGTACACTCGATGTGTAGTCCTCGTTTATATTAATTAATTACCATAATAAGATTGTCATCTCGAGGAAGGAAATATTACAGCGAGCCGTATTAATTTTGTTTTTAATAAGTTTATAATTAAATTTCCTTTCCTAATTAAACAGTACAGCGAGTTGTGACAATATTGATGATAGTACATACATACCTAATTCTCACGCCTTAGTCGGCAGAGACGATGTTTCGCCACTTTGCGCGATCCTGAACCGAACCTACCGAACTTCGCGTGATGTGTAGCGAACAACATCGCCGCTTCCATGTTGAGACACATTGTGGTACCACGGTTAGCTAGTAGGGATATAATAGTCCTCATCAGAGCTCCGCATGACTCGGTAAGGCTGATAGGTACTGCTTGGAGGTCGCCCCAGCTCCGTAATCCTACTAATATTATAAACGCGAAAGTTTGTAAGTATGGATGGATGTTTATTACTCTTTCACGTAAAAACTACTGAATGGATATTAATGAAATTTTACAATAATAATACATTGGAATAACACATAGGCTACAATTTATAAAGATATTGTGTGAATTGTCCAAAATATCAAGTAAGAAGGAAAAAATCTACCATTTGCGACCTATTCTGGCGTGCGCCATAAAATTATAATTTTAATGTCATAATGTTAGTTCTTTTCTATACGCCACGCTAATATAAGCTACTCGAAATACTAATCCTGCGCAGACGAAGTCGCAGGCATCAGCGAGTAATAAAATTAATACATTTTAAATATATATTTTACACTAGCTGTTGCTCGCGACATCCCTCGCGTGGACCAATTAACATCACAATTTATCATGATTAAATTAAAATGCCACATGAAAGTGTTTTGCAGGACTAGGGTTTTCTCCAGTACGATGGGAGTTAGACAAGGATAGAAATATTTAGAAATATATCATGAAATATATCGTACAAGGCGACTAAGGGAATACATTATAAAACATCAATCAGGCCTCCCCAACCCGTCTGGCCAGCGCGGGAGTGTAGGCCAAATCCTCCGTCTGTCTCCGGCAGATGAGAGAGGGTTGTGCTCCTGCAGTGGAAACAAAAATAACCTGATGATAATATCATCCAGAAGAGGATCAACGTGCACCATTGTACATGAGTCTGCTTTCATTTTTTTTGTCTCACTATGCGCGTATATGCGCTTTTTTAAGCACTATAGTTACCACCATACCAAAGAACACTGTATTTTTGCTTTTTATGACTTTTGATGTGTTTGTGGGTACTTTTACGAAGTTAATAAAAATTATGAACTGCTGTATTTTGGGTTGTAAAAGTCGAACGGGGCGAAATATCGAAACATAACCTTTCAAAGGTAAGTGCTTTGTTTGTGTGTTTATTGGTATTTTATGCATTCCCAGTAAAAATCTAATTTACGCCTTATTCAAATAAACATTCAACAACTGTTTCCAGGTGCACTTTTTATGATTTTTCCTTATCTGAAGATAAATAGGTAAGTACTCTCCATCCCGCTTTCATATACTTACGAGCAACGCTTGTCTATAGATTTCTCTGTCTATGGGTAGAAGCCTGCACTGCATGCACGTGAGGTTAGCATAATACTCGATGTTGTCCCACCCCCTTTCCTCCTGAGTTCCTTATTTCTTGAACATCACTGCATCTTTATTCTCTTACGTTTATAAAAAAATCAGTCAAAAGAATATACTCCGCCGTGACAGTGAGAGGTCACTGCCGTGACCAGGATTCGAACCTGGGTTACTACGGCCACAACGTAGGGTCCTAACCACTAGACGATCACGGCTATCGGAGCTGGTGACAGAGCTAACGAAAGTTCCGATCACTTGTCTTAAACTGCTTGAATAACACTGTAATAAGAGCACTTTCACTTTTGATTCCTCTGGAGTTTACTTTTGCAATGATATTGTAACAGATGGAATCGGTAAACATTATATTTATGTCTCAATGCATTATTCTATTTATTTATTATTCTGACGGAATTCACAGGAGCCCCACTTCGAGCCATGGGGGCTAGGAGGTGAATAAAATTATGTTTGATTGCTTAAGTTGGAAAGGTAAATAGTATGGTTTGCAGTGGCGAATTGGATTTACTGTTATGGTGCTGTAAGAGTATTTTAAATAAATAAATAAATAAAAACGACAATATAGTCGATGTTCTGGCGACCACAGTAGGGCAGGATGCCTCTCGGTTAGATGGAGCAATGATCAGATGGGTAACAGTGATGGATGCGAAGAACCGAGGATAGGGACCTACGGCCAGAATGGACTAAATAGAATAAACACATTTTTCTCTCATACATAGGTATGCACTCTACTGTTGCCACTTTCACCCGTTGAGTGGTACCTCTCCAGCGCCTTTCTGTTTTTATGTTTTTTTTCCTCATGTTATTTTTTTTTGTTTGCTTTTTGGTTTTATGTGCCTGTCCCTGCGATTTATGCTTGTATTACTAACACTTAGCTTAAGTTTCTTACTAACAATATATGGATGAATATCTGAAATATTTTTTTTATATTTATTTTTTATTTATGTATCTCACATCACCGACTCCAGCACTCTATACAAACAAACAGATTTAATACTACTACTGCAGCCGTACCAGCCTGTCCGTACACGTTGGTGTGTGTGTAAATTACGATAGGGCTACTGCACCAATCACGCGAACATAGTCTATCGAGAGAGGGACAGCGTTATGTGTCAACAACATAACGGCTTCTCTTTCCAATTATAGCGTCGATCTCTCGCTTTCCGGCGTATTTCTTTGTACCGAGGGGGCGACGTGGCGCCCGTAGCCCAGTAGTCTATTTTGCAAGCAAGGTGGAAGGTGAGTGTCGCTTCTTTACATAGTAATATTTAGTACTCTCTTCCTAGGTCTCGTCAAATTGAAAGAGCGGTTTTATATCTGATAAACTGTAACAGTAACAGCACCGCAGTGCAGCCACGCCCTTCTCGCTACCTTTATAGACATTTTGATCAACTACCTACTTAGGTGCAAACAGGTACAAAGTAGAAAATTATAGGTAGGAGAAGATGTCTCAGGGTGTACAAATGGGGTTATTGCATTACCAAAATTAGGATATATTATAAAGGAAAATTAAAAAAATCTATGTATATTTGGTGGCCAGGAAGACCTGGCGACACTTCGACCCTTTGGAATCCGTTTGTACCAAACCCCTGTCCACCGACGGTGCCCCAAGCCCAAGTGAAGCCCAGACTTCACGATCGCCTTAGAATTCTTCTTTGCCATATGTAGGTTTCCTTACTATGTTTTCCTTCACTGAAAAGCCTGTGGTATTCTGAATAGACTATTTTTAAGTTTCGAAAACTCATTGGTGTACCTGTGTATATTAAAATCGGCAGATGTGTCATCATCATCATCAGGTTATTTTTGTCTCCACTGCAGGAGCACAACCCTCTCTCATCTGCCGGAGACAGACGGAGGATTTGGCCTACACTCCCCGCGCTGGCCAGACGGGTTGGGGAGGCCTGATTGATGTTTTATAATGTATTCCCTTAGTCGCCTTGTACGACATCCACGGGAAGAGTTGGAGTGGTCCTATTCTACTCTACCGGAAACCACACGGCATATGATGTGTATGTATGTACTAAACTAAAAAAATTATAAAAATTGACTTCACTCAGACACCACCGAGTTATAGGTATCTACATAGATTTGTGCCTCGAAGGTTAAAACACCATATAACCTCATCCGTAACATTAACCCCTTAAGCATTCTCCTTTATGAAGCAAAGCAATTTCCGCAGCTCTATTATCTTGATCTGACGGCGATACATTATATGAACATTTTGCATTATTAAAGCGAAAATAGGACAAAAGTTCATAGACATTTTCATGACAGCGAAAATTACGCACACCTAGAATTTTGTTTCATATTGATGAAAGAAGAGTTATGGCACTGGAAATCCACGTCTGGCACGAGTGACGTTAAAAAATCTATAAGAGGTCAAAGTTATCAACAAAAACCAGGGCTGTTTTGTTTACTAGGCAATGGAAAATCGACAGAGTCCACCTGATGGTGATTATCCTATCCTACTAATTTTATAAATGTGAAAGCTTGGATATTTGGATGTTTGTTACTCAACCACGCTTCAACCACTGGACGGATCGTGATAAAATGTGGCACACATATAGGTTAGGTCCTGAAATAGGACATCGGATAGTTTTTGTACCGGAAAAAACATCCCATTCCTACGGGAAATACATAATAATTTGTGATGTTAGGTTGTCCACGCGGACGAAGTCGCGGGCAACAGCTATATTATTACTGTCAAGCGGGAGGCGGAACAAAAATAATATTTTTTTTAATGAGTGATGTGGAATGTCCATATTTATATTAATTACTGTATGATTTAAATCAATGAACGAGAAACAAATGATGAACAAATTAAATAAATCTCTGAATGTCGATATTAACATAAACGCATACATAAAGTTATAAAGACACTACCTAATTCCGACCCCTGGCTATAAGTATCGATAGGTTAATGACAAAAACTAAAATAAAAGAAGCAAAACTGAAAGTGACGTCCGAATTGCGTCATAAAACGTTCTCAAATTGCATTGTACCCTTGGGTTTCCAACGACACCGGCACCCTTTACATATCCACTGTTTAGACGTAAACAAACTATTGTCCGAACATAACGACATAATTCCCCTATTGTAAGCTCTTTCGACAATACTTCAGAGAAAAAATTGGATCAACTAAAGACACGGTTTGCGTCGACAACGATTTTTATTGGTGCAAAAACGATTATAGTCGATAGATAATTCATTTATTTTTAGACACAGCACAAATACAATGTTACAAATAGGTCACATATTGATACAGAAGTACAGGAAATGAACGTAACAATGAAATAGTAACAGTGTAGCCCGTGCTGTGCTGCAGAAAGGGCCCACACTCAGCATAATGTCGCAGCCCAGCGGCGTGACGACGCTGATATTCTGCCAGGACCGTTACATTAGAAGTTACGTGATGCGTTATGAAAGTCACAGTATACTTTTTTTATTACATGTGCAAAACTGTCCAATTTATGTTGTTAAATAAATGATAGTGTTTATATTAATAATGCATAAATAGGTAAGAGGTTGGTGATCATCCATACAGGTCCTAAACTAGAACTGCTTTGAGCTCCTTGGGTCCACCCTTGGACGGTTATGTTCAAGAACATTCTTAGTTGATAACTATCCTCAGGATAGATCTTTTGTGGTCAGCTGGTAGTGTAGGGTCCATCTGGAATAACGAACAACTGCACTTACTAAGAGTATTACGTATTCTAACCCTTAGATAAGCAACGCATTTGTCGTCTTTAAACTGTCACGCAGCAATATAACGATGCCAGGTGAGCACCTGGCATCGTTATATTGAGCAAATCCAATTGAAAAGATGATGGATATCTGTTTGTTTAATACGTTGAAGAAGGATAGTGATGCCGAACGGCGTCCTGTAGCTATAGTATAGGGACCGATTCTTTTAACGAGTTAACCTTGACCTATAAATATATCTCTAAAAAAGAGTCAAAAATATACTCCGCCGTGACAGTGAGAGGTCACTGCCGTGACCAGGATTCGAACCTGGGTTACTACGGCCACAACGTAGGGTCCTAACCACTAGACGATCACGGCTATCGGAGCGGTGACGAGAACGGCGAAATAACGAAAGGTATTCTCGAAAATCAGAGTACTTTCACTTTTAATCACAACAATGTGCGCAAGAGGCAATACAAGTAAAAAATTCCAACGTTTCACAATCTTAGTTTCTTACGCAGAAATGTATTTTTGCTGTCGTGTTTTGAGGAATGGGTTACTGAAGATCTTAATTTGTCTAAGGATGTAAATACTATCAAACATTTTATTAGGTGATATAGATTAGGGACGGAAAGTGTCGTTAATAAATTCAAAGCGTAGATACTCATGTTAAAGATGTAGAAATCAATTATGTCACAAACTATTGTTAATTTATTATCGAATAAAAGATTTGGCCCTTCAGGTGCATGACATATGCGAGAACTCAACTTTTAATTTAACCTTGTCTGCACCGGGTGCCACTGAAAATCAGCGCCTAGCACCTTACTTGGTCTAGGCATATGCTGAGTCGTTTGCCCTTTTGCTGCCACGGCACACGCATACTATTTTAACTAGGTTAAATTTTTTTTATTGTTTTCTCTAGTTCTTATAATTTATTTTCTTTTTCTTGCTTTGTTGGTTTTTTCTTTGTGTGTGCCAATTGTGGTAGTGAATAAATGTGTTTTCTTTCTTTCTTTCTTTAATCTTAAAATAAATACTTATTTCGAGAAATAAATACTTATTAGCCAGCTCCCTTATGCGCAGGCTGCGGGGCAGCGCTAATGGGATCCTGAAAATGATCAATGAGAGGTTTGACGGCCCCATCCTTAGACACTGGGTGGGGCTGTTGAAACCTATATCTAGTTATTTAAGAAATCTAATAAATAAAATCGTAAACATCGCTTGTCTGTACATTGAAGATATTTGCAAAAAAAAAATTTAGGGGTCTAAGGATAAGTAATAGAACACATTTCAATCATTTTTGGAATTTTTGTCTGTTTGTCTGTGAGTTTGTGCGCACGCATCACATAAAAACTACTGAACGGATTTTGGTGGGCTTTTCACAAAAATATGGGGCTTAACTTAACTTAACATTTAGTCTTTATTTTATCGCAATCGACTAACTCAATCAAAAGTTATAGACATTTTTAGTTTTCAAATACATTAGTTACGTAAGGTTAGTGTGCAATATATTGCAAATAATAATAGTTCCGTACTATTCAGATTGCGATGAATTTGGATTACATTTTGAGCTGCGAGTGGGAATTGGAGTGGGAGTGGGTTGGGAGTGGGCGTGGGCGTAGGCACGGGCGTGGGCGTGGGAAAAGGGAAGTGGGTGGGGGAGCGGAAGCAGAAGCGAAAGCGAAAGCGGGAGAGGAACGGGAGCGGGAGAGGGCTCGGGAGCGGGAGCGGAGTGGAAGCGGGAGCGGAAGCGGGAGCGGGAGCGGAAGCGGAAGCGGGAGCGGAAGAGGGGGCGGGAGCGGTAGCGGGAGCGGAAGCGGTCGCGGAATCGACAGCGGAAGCGGAAGCGAGAGCGGGAGTGGGAATGGGAGCGGATTCTGTAGGTCACGCGAGCGGAGCCGCGGGCACAGCTAGTTAATAAGTTTACTAACATAGTATTAAGGCTTTACTAACACTATGGATATCTTATCTGAAATAAATAAATAATAATAATAATATGCGGAATAATCAACGTTGGTCACGTTGGAACGTACCTACAATAAGCGACCAAATATTCTTTCTAGATTCAAAGTGACTTACGATATATCGGAGTCCTTGGAAGATTGATTGTAAGTATTCCCGTCACGCTTTCACTACAGTCGCTCAAGGCAGATTGACGATATGCCAATATACCTTTGGCGATGTAACAGCAACTGTTACCCGGATCATATCACTCACCCTTCATATCCTAAAGGGTAGTATTTTCAATTACTGGGAAAAGTTCCTTTACGATTTTTTTCTGTGGAATCCGGACACCGATATAATCCGTAACAGAATAGTAACACTCCGACCTCTCTCCGGGCGCGGATCCAGTTATCAGTTTAGAAGGGTTACCTAGGTTCTACAAAACTGAAGAACAGAGAGAGTTCAGTGGAGCGCGATATCTCTCAAACCGCAAAAGCGTTTTAGTCCCAGACACCAAAATTAAGTACTTAAACTTTAGCAATAAGAGCTTATAAAATACTAGCTGTTGCCCGCGTCTTACAACTTACGACAACTTAACATCACAAATTATAATCTATAATTTGATTTTATTTAACTTGTGTAAATTTTTTATTTGATCTATAGTTATCAATAAAGTATGTCTAAGTCTGTGTCTATTATGTATTTCCCGTAGGAATGAGATGTTTTTTGGGGATAAAAACTATCCTAATTCATAGAATCTCGATATGAATCGAGAATCAACACGTTCGTGGACATATCCCACGTGACTTGAGTTCGTGATGCGGCAATAGAACGACATTCATAGACGTACGTCTTCGCAGGAGTCATCGGTATCACGTCTATTGACGTACTGTCCACGAACGTGTTAAGAAGTCTGTACACCAATCGTCCGATCAAACGTCCCAGTTCAAGGGTTGGTTTGATTGAAGATCATTTCAATATTAAAATCTCTTGGGATATCGTATAATACCTATTTCCGAATGCCATTTAAAAAGTATCTTTATCGAGGTGAAAGGTCGTATTGTGTCGACGAGGGCGCGACTCGATCAATCAGAAGGCTGTATTCAAATAAGGTTCGAGAAAGAATACGAATGCAAATGTTAACGGAAAATGGCTCCAAAATTTTTGATGTTTACTTAAATCTCGATTGTTATTCGCAGATGAATTGTTCTGTGAATTATTTTGTTGTGAAATGGTCTAGAGCGGGACACCGAGTTAAACGGCTTTGGGGAATGTGGTGCGGTGAGGCAGGACGTCATGTAAAACTACATATAAATAGCTATGGCGACTTTCCTTTTTGTTTAGATACTAGCTGTTTCCCGCGACTTCGTTCGCGTAAATAAGTTACGTATGATGCGAATTTTAAGGACCTGCAGATAGTCGACATGACAATTGACAGATTTCACTGCTCTTCACGGGCTCTCGCAGCTTGCAGATCGATATTCAGTTGAGCTAATTTAATCATTAGTAAAAAGTAGATGGCTCTTTACTAATGATTAAATTAGCTCAACTGAATATCGATCGCCAAGCTGCGGGAGCCCTAAACCATCCAGCGACAGGTAGCAAAACGGTAACAGCAATAAATAGATAAACAGTTTTGTTAATATTAGATAAACGGTTTAGCTATTTTTAATTAAATAAATTGGCTGTGATAAGTGGATAGAGTTCTGGAAGTAACAAATCAGTTTAATTACTATTTAAATGCCGTAAAACTAACGATAGCCAAACAGTTTTGTTAAAAGAACCAAACTTTTTTATTTAAAGTCAACTGAATCAGTTCAGAAAATATAACTAAACTTCACTTTACAAAACCCATTTTAGCTACTAGTAATACTCAGTTTATGTTACTAGCAGCTAAATTTTTTGCTACCGTTAGGCAAACTTTTTTCCAGTAAACATGCAGTGCAAAGGACACTATTTTTATATATAGGTACCTGCTACAGGGATAAATCATGTAACGTGAAAGGGTAACCGCAAATGGGGCCTGCGGTCACAAATCCTGCATTAACCGATTATACAGTATGGTACATGTGAGGCTTTATATCAACACTATTGGAAAAAAATCAGTTGACAATATTTTTGATCTTTCTCAGTTTAAGGAAAAAATGTAGGATTCAAAAATATTCCTACTGTAGCCTTTGTTCGTCAGCCTATTGTATTTGTTCATCTCTAATTGGTTGTGCATTCGATTTTTAGGCATTATTTCTAAGAAAATTGGTAAATGAAAGTGTTTTTATGTATTTATCGTTTGACTTTTATTTACAAGACGGGAAAGACAGTAACGACTGCCAAATTCGTTACTTTGTATCAACCGGAGGCCAAGTATAGGGTTGTTGGGGTAAAAAGATGAAAATATAAATAAATGGCCAACATATTCTGGGACATATTGTAGAAAAAAAATATTTGTAATTTAATTAATTTGTACCTTGAGGATATGATCCGTAATGAAGAAATCCGACGAAGAACAAGGGTGACCGACATATAGCCGAAGGAATAAGTAAGCTGAAGTGGCAGTGGACGGGTCACATCTGTCGCAGAACCAACGGCCGTTGGGCAGACGAGTTCTGGAGTGGAAACTGCGGATCAGCAGTGGGCAGGTGGACGGACGACCTGAAGAAGGAGCCGGATAAGACTGGATGCGAAGGGCGGAGGACCGGGTATGATGTTCATTGAGGAAGGCCTATGTCCAACAGTGGACGTCTAAGGGCTGACATGATGATGATGATGTACCTTACTGCCAGCAGCGCTATTGCGTTCATCATCATATCAGCCTATCGACGTCTAATTGGACATGGGCCATCCCTAATGAAAGGAAATGAAATGAAAATTATTTATTTCGGAAATATATACATTCCATATATAATTAGTAGGTCTCAAACTAGGTTAGTAGGAAGTCATATTTTTTTCGTCAATTGTACAATAGAAATATCACTGAATTATAAACGACAGTTAAAAGTACAGAAAATGAAGGCCACCACAGACGTTAGAAAAGAACAGGTCATTTATTCATAGCTACGACATATACTACTTGAGAAATAACCATGCGAAACAGATTTACAAAATACAATTTAAAGATAATCTAGGTATGTGACGCAGCAACAAATTGGCGCTGACTCAGCATAATGCTGCAGCACGCTACGCGGACTGTGGCGCTCGTTCTGTCGCTAGCGTGTTGAATCCTTGTAAATCAATAGTTAACACATCTGCCCTGGCTGATGATGTAGCTCAGTGTGAAGGGTCTCCAGGCATTTGTGGGTCACGCATCATATCATCATCATCATGCGCGATAGATTACAAACTGTGACTGGAGACAGCGGGAGTATTAAGTCAAACCCGATGTCTATTGCAATGGGAGTGGCTCAGGGATCATCACTGTTCTCGCTGCTAATGAATGATCTGCCTTTAGCTGTGGACAGCGCACATATACTGATGTATGCCGACGACGTCGCTGCAGTGATTACCGCACCCACAGTCAACCAGCTGCAGATGAAGATCAATGAAGCGGCGAGACAAATGGCACATTGGTTTGATCGGAACGGGCTGGTCTGGAACCTAAATAAAACGCACTATGTGCTCTTCAACTTATCGGCCCGACGATGCAAGCCATTGTCAGTCCTAGTAGGAACCATAGCTCTAGAACAAGTTCTGGTCATAACATTTTTAGGTTTCCGGCTGGACCGCTCTCTTACCTGGGAGTCCCACATAGACGGACTATGTGAAAAACCTCCCGATAAACCCGATCTACGGTTCTTCTCATCCAGTCACTGCCAGCCACCTTACGCAGATCATCGCTCCATCTAGCCAGAGGGCGTCCCACACTACGCTTGCCCAGTCGCGGTCTCCACTCGAGAACCCGTTTACCCCAACGGAAATCTGTTCTCCGCCAGATGTGACCAACCCACTGCCAATTCAACGTGCTAACTTTTTGAGCTATGCCGAAGCTATGTATGAATTTTATGTTCACAAGGGGATCGTCTCATTTCGGATCCTGTCCCTTAGAGAAACTCAGAGCATAGCGCTTTCCATAGCCCGCTGACCGACGCTACATTCTCGCGGCGTCATACAGGTTATGTTTCACGATTATACTACGACCAAATCGCAACCAAAACATCGCAATGCTATTGGTAGCATGCGTCTGAAACCTGATAATATTCCAGAGATATAATATAAAAGGTTGAATCGACCGTACTTGAATTGTAAGGACCATTTTCTATTCTGCACGCTCGCTGGCATCTGAAAATGGCTATGTTTATTATTCTTTTACGCCTGTCTTTGCAAATAATGTTGGAATAATGCTTCATGCCTCATAAAACAACCGAAATAATAAGTTCAAATACAACCACGAAGTATCTCTTATGTTTTGAGAACAAAGCTTTACTCGGCTTTTAAAGACGGCGCCGATCTCAGTCGAATAATAACATTATGATTAAAACCGATGCTCGAATTCACAAGATTCCAGCAAAAAAAACTCGCAGGATAAACTGAAAAGATTTCTAAAAATTTCATCACTCATTCGAAATTGGAATTGTTGAGTATCTGAAAGCTTATGTTGTCGTTTATGTTTTAGGGTTGTAGATGGTAGAATATATTTGTCATATTTAATACAAAATACCATCTATTTCTAACCGACAAACCACGCTGTCCACCTGGTTGGTTGGTTAACAATATTTTTTGTTAACCAACCGCCTGGTTGGTTAGTCGTTTGTTTTTTCTTACCTAACTACCTGGTTGGTTGGTTGATATTTTTTTTCTGGTCTGACTACCTGGTTGGTAGATACATTTCCAATCCCAAACTTCTATTTTTTCCTGTATTATGGAAATTAGACAAAGACAGACATAACATCCAGCCAAACCGCCCGACCAGGGACGAATTTGTATAAATTCTACAAAGTTTTCGGTCCCCATCGGGAATAGAACCCACTACCTCTGGCATTCGAATACAATGAGCTACTAAGCCAACCTGATATTGTAGTACCTGCCTCTTATATTATAATTTAAAAATGTAGTTTACTTTGATCGGCATGGCCACGCTGCACAACTTACTCACTAATCGACATAACAAATTTTACCGGGAAAAAAATGATAGTTTTAGGCATTGGACATATAACTTTGTTTTTTTTCCTGTATCTTTGATATAAATTAATGACGTGATTCTATGTCAAATTCTTCTTCAAGTTTCTGAATAAATCAGATAAAAACAACGATCTCTATGTACTACTAGATGGAGCGTTCCAAACAATCGCTCTGTTCCACGCAAGTAGCCACAACTCTTTCACATTCACAATGAAACTTGTGCAGTTACTACGCAGAACATTTAATTATTACTAAACATTGACGTTACGGTTAAATAATGTCAATATTTAGTAAATAGTTAATGTTCTAAGTAGTAACTGCACAAGTTTCAAAGTGAATATGAAAGAGTTGTGGCTACTTGCGTGGAACAGAGCGATTGTTTGGAACGCTTCATCTAGTAGTACATAGAGATCGTTGGATAAAAAGGTCAATTTTGTATGATACACTGGTATGCTAATAGACAGGTGATAGCCACATGGGACTATCAAAACAACCCGTATCTAGAATCACATAAAATTCATTATGAGTCGGTTGTCTCGGGGAAATCACAGAACACAACGCTGACCGAACTAGGGGACAATCTTTCAGAGTTCGTTACAAAAGTGTTTGCACCGCGCACACCCACGCCCTCAATAAGGTTGGGGTAGCCCAGTTTACTCAGTATTCGAAGGCCATCCCATACGTATATAATGCAGTAATTGCGTCACCGAATACCTACGTACCTTCTCTTGCTTTGGACAGGGACGCATCCAGTAAAATAAACGACATCTAAGTGGAGAGTCAAAGCCACGGTCTATTTACATCCTATTAAGAAAATATATGGCCATATATGCATTCATTAGCAATAACAATACCTTTTTCTCTGGCATAATATTTTCTACCCAAAGGTTGTCTGGAAGAAATCGCTTAAAGCGATAAGACCACCTAAATTTTACTGTTTGTAACTTTTATAACTTGTAACTGTATTTGTTTTTGCAATAAAGTGTATTGTATTGTAACAATAACAACAGTACCAAAACTACAATACAAGGGCTTTGGGAAACGCGGTGAGGTAGTCCATTCCTCCGTCGTCCTTCACCTGGGTCCCCCGCTATGATTTGATTTGTCATGAGGAATGCCGATGAAGAACTAAGGCTATGGGCAGATCCACTTCTTCAAAGAACACACGAACTAGTGGCAGGGTTCGATTGGATGATGAAAGAGGTCATAGTTCATCAGCTTTAAATTCTGTTGCTCTATAGAATATTACGCTGAAGTTTTGAATGAATATATTATGAAAATTTGACAATTAATGATTTTTTATTTGTTTTTACTCGCTATATTTGAGATAAAAAGGATAAGTTTCGCATACTTAGTTAATTTTTTGGCGTCTTATGGGTTGAATTAATTATGCATCGTCACAGGTGAACTGCTGGACATAAGCCTCTTCAATAGAATGCCACATTTGATGGGCTGTCCATTCGCCATGCATTCACGCTTGGCAATCGCTGCTACCCATCCCTGATGGTGCAATCCCTTAGTCGCCTTTACAACACCTACGGGAAGTTGCCTTAATCTAAGCCGGAAACCACACGACATTATATCTGCATCATATCAGCCCTAAGCATTTCTTCATGACTGGGTTCAATAATCGCAATAAATATTTCACTAGCTTAGCTAAATACAGCCCTGCGACGCGGAGGAACAAAGGCGCGTGGGCGATCGGTACCCTACAGGGCGGGTGCCATTCCTTACCGGCTCCTTACGTAAACGATATCTCTATACCGGGAGCTAGCCGCCACATTAATTGTATGCAACGATTTCTATGTACGACTAGATGGAGCGTTCCAAGCAATCGCTCTGTACCAAGCAAATGCGGCTTCGGGAGCCGCAACCCGTTCACATTCACTTTGACACTTGTGCAGTTACTATGCAGAACATTTAATTATTACTAAATATTTGCAAGTTGTTTCATGGTTGTCTCATATAATATTTTTTTCTGCCACATATTTTAATACACACATACTTACATAATGCTCACGCCTTGGTCCCAGAGGGGTAGGCAGAGACGATGGATCGCCACTTTGCGCGATCCTGAAAAGAAAACAAAATATTTTAATAGAACTTAAAAATAACACAGCCACACAAAAAAGTTTCTGAGACAAGGGTGCTATACTTTTTTGGAGTCGCTGAATCCGAATTCGGGTTCAGTTTCGTCCCAGCACGTCTAGTTCCAACCATAACCTCAAAAAATCGTGAAATCTGCTATATCCGTTAAAACCACAAACCCTATATACGAGTAATTGACGGTACCCGTACATGACACTTTGCTAAATATATTATTTGTGAAGTAACTTCATTTCCTCGAATTTAGTCGTGAAAAATACATGTATGCCTCGACCTAAAGGATAATTAATAAAATCGTATCTTAAACGGCCCTGGTCACTTCTAATTAACTCGTCGAGCCGGCGGCCCTGTATTGCTCTGAGCTTATATGCTACAGGATGTAGCACCTGCTACGCCTTTGCTACGATCGGTCTCTAAAGATCCTACTTCTAAAGGAAATAAAAATTAATTTATTTCTCCGTACATGTTGATGTAGGATGTCCAACAGTGGGACTATAAGGTGATAATAATATTTAATCTATATATACTCGTCTCGTAAATGTAGTGACAAATTATAGAGGTCAGGTTGAACTTTTTGCTTTTCTCAATTAATCCAATAGTAATTTGTTGCAAAGCGGCTTTCCTTCGCCCGTTTTTCGCCCCGTGATACCCCTTGATATGATGTGTTGCGAACACCATCGCCGCCTTGTTGAGGTGCCGCTTTGCGATATTAGATTGGCAAAGTGGCGATACATCGTCTCTGACTACCTCTCTGGGACCAAGGCGTGAGCATTATGTATATATGTAATTTATTGCATAATAAAATCCAATGCTACAATATATTGAGTTTTATCGTTAGAAGCGATTTCTTGTGTGCAGCCTTTAAATATCTTCTAATAAATAAAAACGTAAATTCGCGTGTCTGTACATTAAAGATATTTAAAAAAAAATGGCGGTTCTAAGGATAAGTAATAGAACACATTTAAATCATTTTTGTCTGTTTATCGGTCTGTTAGTTTGTGCAGGCATCACTTAAAAACTACTGAACCGATGTTGATGAACTTTTCACAGAAACATACGGCTTAACTCGGAGTAACATATAGGCTTTATTTGATCGCAATCGGTTTACGCAATCAAATGTGTGGACCGTGGATACGCATTAATTAGTAGGGATGCAACAGGAGCGGGAGCAGAAGTGGGAAGGGGAGAGGATTATGTAGTCCACGCGAGCGGAGTCGCGGGCACAGCTAGTATTAAATATTGGTTATTTCTCATTACATATAATACTGTAATAGAGTATTTTATAACCTGCAACTTCCTGCAACTGAATTCGCTGCTGTGTCTTTTTCCAGCTTAGAATAGGACCACCCTCTAGCTTCCATATGTGTCGTCAAGGCTACTAATGGATTGGACCAGGGACAGGTGGCAACGTTCTCCGGTGTCATCATCAGGTTATTTTTGTCTCCACTGCAGGAGCACAACCCTCTCTCATCTGTCGGAGACAGACGGAGGATTTGGCCTACACTCCCCGCGCTGGCCAGACGGGTTAAGAAGGCCTGATTGACGTTTTATAATGTATTCCCTTAGTCGCCTTGTACGACATCCACGGGAAGAGTTGGAGTGGTCCTATTCTACTCTACCGGAAACCACACGGCAAATATCTCTCCTGTGTATATTATGATATTAGTGCGATCACCAATCCGCCTGCCAAGCGTGGCGATGATGGCAAACCTCCCAATGGACAGCCCACCAAGTGGCATTCTATTGGGGATGCTTATGTTCAGCTGATTTATTTTATAGACGTATTTCGGCTGATGATTAACTGAATTAATTCGGCATTTGTTAAAGGTACATAATTATAGTTATTGCATTACAAACAATCAGGAACTAAAGATTTTAGGGCTCACCACCCTCAAGGAGAGACGTCTATGAGGCGACTTAATAGAGACGTTTAAGATACTCACACACAAATACAACCTGCCAGACCTGCACAAGATTTTCACAATGAAAGACATACTGCCGTTGCGAGGACACCATCTGAGAATAAGCCGCACTAACTCAGACTCAAATGTTGCACATCACTTTCTGAATAATAGAGTTGTTCAATCGTGGAACCGGCTCCCAGATGAAGTGGTTTCAGCCAAATCAATAAACTCCTTTAAAAATCGCCTTGACAACTGGCTTAAAACTAACACTGTTTAAAAGTTAAAATCCAACACTGTGAAATAGACACATCAGCATATTTGCTGCTCGTCTATAATATAAATAATAATAATAATAACTTTATGATCAGTTATAATTAATACCGTTAAATACAATTGACCTTCTGGTTAAATATGACAACTGCAATACCGTTTCAATTTAAATTCGTATATTCTTCTACCGTTAACAATGTTATTACCGATATTGTTCTGCCATATTTTAATAGGCTTATGATATTTTAATTCCACAGTCAATTCCGGTTTATTGAAATTAATAGGAAATGAGTGATTTATCTCGGAAAGGGTCAGAGTGGCGGACGTTTGTGTGATACGCATAACAAGATCGTAATTGTTGCAGAATTTCCTTTTTATTTATTTATTTTATTTAACTCCTTATTGCACACACACAGATAAAACAAAAATAATAAATTAAAAAGAAACACAAGTACAAACTTATCTCTGAGAGAGATTTCTTCCAGCAAATCCGCGATTTATTATTATTTAACAGATGTTTTTTTTAAATCATTTTCTTAATTGTGCACTGGTAAATACCATTGTTCCACGAGGCAACAATATTTACAAGCTTCCCTTACTGAAGTTGATAGTAAGCTTTAGTAAGGTTTGAGGTTAGGAAGTTCTCTGATTTAAGACGATCAAATTAATCACGTTTATTTATGTTTCCTTTATAGTATACACATTCACAGATATTTGTTGTATAATATACTATCACCGCTAAACACCAAAGCCCGAAATATACATTACTTTGGATAAACAAATACACAACAAACTTATTCTCCATAAAACACGGGAACCATAATTTATTAGAATATGCAGTCAAAGAAAGCAATGTATTTTTTTATATGTTATTGCGGCTTTAGAGAGTCTCTGTTTTAGGTTATTATGTCTCTGACGACGTTTAAAGTATAAAATCAATGTATTTATTTCTATTTTATTTCGGAAAACAATGATCCATAATTGTTAGTACGCAACTTAATAAACCTATGTTAGTCTATAACTAATAAAATTCTAAACGGAAACTAATATATAATTATTTTTGACAAGCACCTCCACCCAGTGACTTGTGAAGGGGCTGTCAAATCTCTGAGCTATCACTTTCCGGATGCTGTTAGAGCTATTATAAGTAAATATTGGGCTCGATTCTGAAGGCACTACGTTAAAATTTGACAGCGCTAAAATTGGTTTCGTCTTTATCTTCATAATACTGTGTGACAAGGATAGCAACACTTTTAGTCCTGTCAAATTTTAACGTTGTGCCTTCAGAATCGAGCCCATTAACGAAAAAGATGTTAATTTCAGCTTATGCAAGTACCATATAAAACATATATGTCAATTAAAATAATATAAATAGCGGTATTAATGTTATAATGACAGATAACTTAATTTACTTATCTAGTAATAAATGGCAATTTTAATACCGGTTACAGCCCCTGAAAACAGTGTGGAAAATCACACATTGTAAACGTCATAAATTGTTTAACTAGGACGAAAAACGAAATCACATCCCGAATCACCCCGTTCACCGCAAGTTTACAAAGTTCGTATAATGTTGGAGCGGGCGCTTAAAGCTCTTGTTTTATAATTTTCGTCGTTTCAGGATTTTCAGCTGCCAGTGTACGCGCGGATGCCGCGCGGTATGCACGCGCGTCCGCTATAGCGGTCCCAATACTATGTAATACGAAAACAGAACTTGTAAATATAAACAAAATATATAATTTTAAACTGTCCATTAGCTAAAATGTCTGCTACTGTTTTCCTCTAAGATAATAATAATTCTAGGAATAAATATATTAAAAACTATTATATTAAGCCTCTACGATTATTATGTTGGTAAATGGGTATATGTGTTGACTTTTGAAAGTGTCTATTAAACTATTGTTCCATATCTTTTGAAGAAATTAAAACTTGTGTAAATAAAAACCATAAATCTTTAAAAAAATTGGACCATTGACTTTTAGAGAATATTCAGTAAGTGAAAATGTATTCAGTGTGACCAAAAACTAAAAAAATATACAATTAAATTTAATGAGTAATTAGATTTAAATAATGTTATACGTGGAATCAGTGTTACTAGACTTTGTCTTAATGTACGTATTTTCAAACAACTAACTTTAAAATTGTGTAAACTAATAAAATATACATTCTTAACACATTTATCGGATTAATGACAGAGATAAATTTTATGCAACAAAATTAACATTTAAATAAATCTTCTTAAAGTTTTGTGTAATCCGTTTATAAGGCAAGACATACCTTTCATTTATGAGACACTGCGATGGGTGGCTGATCCCGAATGCAGGGATTGAGACGAGGTCCTAGGCTGGGATTCTGTTTGCGGTAAGTCCGTCCTGTATCCACCTGAATTGTTTATATTTACTCTGGATTAGCAATTTTGAATAAATAAACGGAGGGTCCTGATGAATTTCAATTTAATTTAAACTTCTCCGAGAGATCTCTCCATTACAATTCTCTACATTACAACTCTAGGTTTATCCCGTTGTCCACTAAAATCAATGGAAAAGATACATGATGGATTATATACACTATGATATACACCTTTCAAATTAACTTTATTTTTATTATCGCCGTGTGGTTCCCGGATTAGAATAGGGCCACCCCCAATTTTCCCACGGGTTGTAAAGGAGAATAAGGGATTGCACCAGAAATTTCAGCAGTGTTCTCCTATGTATATTAAGATCATTGCGATCAGCAATCCGTCTGCCAAGCGTAGTTATTAAGGCAAATCATCCAATGGACAGCACACTAAAAGTGGCATTCTATTGGGGAGGCTTACGTTCAGCAGTGGACGTATTTCGACTGATGATGATGTACTTATATCTTTTCAATGGATTTTAGTCTACAAAGGGGTGTTAAAGTTCTATAGAACTATATACTACTTATATAATCTGTCTTATACCCGATACTTTATTTACGCTGGAAAATACCAGCCTAGTTTTCGTGATAAAAGTGTCCTATATCCCAGGATATAAGCTGTCAGTAAGTAGCTGTAAAATTCGTTCAGTCTTTGTCATGATTGAGCGACAAATAAGCATGAACACTTTTTGCATTAATAACATTAGAGTAATGTGTGATGATTAGCCGTTGGCTGGGAAGTGTTTGCGCTGGAATATATCAGCCTAGTTTTCGTGATAAAACTGTCCTATATCCCAGGATATAAGCTGTCAGTAAGTTGCTGTAAAATTCGTTCAGTCTGTGTCATGATTGAGCGACAAATAAGCATGAACACTTTTTGCATTAATAACATTAGAGTAATGTGATGATTAGCCGTTGGCTGGGAATTCAGTATTGATTAAAGAACAACGTGTTGTTTAACGTCTTTGTACAATCAGAATTGCACATCGTGAACTTTGGTCGAGGCGCGCTACGCGTGTGACCCGAATTATGGTAAACATGCCGACGTCGCACGGCCCGCCTCGCACATAATTACACATTTTAACTCATCATCAGGTTATTGTTGTCTGCACTGCAGGAGCACAACCCTCTCTCATCTGCCGGAGTCAGACGGAGGATTTGGCCTACACTCCCCGCGCTGGCCAGACGGGTTGGGGAGGCCTGATTGATGTTTTATAATGTAATGTAATTTTAAACTCGGTTCTAATTAACTCACTAACAAAACAATAATTTTCAATTAAACTATTATTTAACATTTAAGATCATTTTTAATATTTACTTCTCAAAACCACCATTCACCACTATCCGTAGGCAGTTATCGGTATACCGTCGCGAATTACGGATAATTAATTGTAGGGGTAAACTACCCTTACATTTTTGAAAAAAATTGCGAAAAATAATAAATATCATTGAACGGTTAGAGTGGTATTTCATAAATTGTTCAAATATTTGACTTTTTTTAAATAATCCTGGTGAGGTTAGGTTTAGTCCTCATTGTAGAATGTTTGGTTCTGCTGACAATACAATATGGTATACTCAATATTTTAAATACTACTAACTTAAACGCACAAAATAAAATAATAAAAATAAACATTTATTTAAGTTGTGTACGAAATGGAATAAAATGAAAGATTTAGGACGCTTAAAAATACTTGTTTTTAAAAGGTCTGTTATTGTTTAACTGCAGATGAGAAATGTAGTTAGGTCAAAGTTAGGTAGGTACTTAAATCTTATTTACTAAAAGGAAATTGAGCGATTTTTTTTTGGAGAAATATTGCTATGCTGTCGATGTCTTTTAAAATGTTATTCTAAAATTGACATTGTCAATTATTACCGACAAAATGACATTGTACTTGAATGGATTATTTAATAAAAAAAACATTATTAGGTACTCTATGTTGCTTTTAGTTATAATTACGCATACAATGTACGTTGTTATATAAATAAAAAATAAAAAAAATACAGAACATCATTGTTGAAAACCAACAAATGGCAGATGACACCTCATTTAATGGTAAGGGTGACCGTCGGCTATAGCAAAGGTTACATCATCAAACGCTGTCCATGTTTATCGTTCTCTAGATTCTGATTGGTTGTTTGTTTTGTCTAGACTAAACACCTAGACTAAAAAGGATGGACAAGTGCGAGTAGAACTTGCACCCTGTGGGTTCCGTACCGTCACAAACACTACTGTCAGTGAGACAGCACCCAAATCCAATAGCATCTTTTTAATGTACAACTCTTACAACAAGAACTTTTAAATGCAACTGTTTTCTATTCTTATGTCAAAACATTCTAATCCGCTTTTTCTTTACACAACTCTTCCCTCCCTTTCCTTTCCCCGTTCCTCCGCCCCGAAACATTAAAGTCCAAATTTTTTCCTCTCCAAAATAAAAAAAAAACTCATAAAACCAACGGCATCCTACGCGTTATAGCGAGCCGAGTCCACCGCCCCATATTGTGTCACTCGATTCGATTACACATGAATAAATAAATGAATGTATGTCGTAGTTTTTTGATTTTTATATATGTATATATATATATACTCGTAATTTATAATTTTAAATTTTGTGATATTTTAATGTTTGTATTTTTTTTATTTTTACTATATTTTTAATGTAATTTTAAAATCAACTAACACAGTTTAATAAGACTGTACTAACAAAAATATGGACTAATGTCTGAAATAAAAAAAAAGAATTTTGAATTTGAATTTGAAAATACCTTTCGCAACGTCCCCCGTATATTTATTCTTTCCATACAAACCCAAACCTTCAATTACAAACCTATTGATCATAATATACCTAATCAGGCATTACAGAAGTATTGCTAAGTTATCTGGCTTTTGGGTTAATTCAGTTTTAGCTATATTTAGTGTATAAAATGATCATCACAGTTCTCATTACTGTTAGTAAATAGAACTAAATTATCGATTTTCAAATAACTGCGATGTCCTTTGCACTTCTGCAGCTGTAGAGCTTCTCTACGGGAATCCATGTGGGCAGATCAAAGGCTATGGTAATATCCTTTGATCTGGGCGACACTTCTCGGTGCTATAGTATCATCCACAGCTTTACTCTGTTAAATAGCGTGGTCTCCATGTTTATATTCATCCTATACACTTGACATTAGCAAAATCCTAACAAAGACATTTTAGGAAGAAGATGAAGTCTGTGGCGAATATTGTTGTACATTTCTAGATAATTCGCAGTGCATAAAGTGGTCGCTCTTTGTCATGTATTTCCAAAAGACGCTTAAACGCCAGACATGTGTAAAATAAATATAAAACAAAATGTAAACAAATCCATAGGCCCGATTCTGGCACAAGTTTAAAATTTGACAGCTAAAATTGGTTTCGTCTTTTTCTACATAATACTGTGTGACAAGGATAGCAAAAGTTTTAGTGCTATCAAATTTTATATTGTGCTTCAGAATCGAGCCCAATGTCGACTTTGCCTAGAGTTCTCAATATGCTAAAATGTTAAAATGAATAAGTATAAGTAATCTATACTAATCTATACTAATATTATAAAGAGGTTTTTTGTGAGGTTGTAGGGGGTAATCTCTGGATCTACTGAACCGATTTTGAAAATTCTTTTACCAATAGAAAGCCACGTTATTTGTGAGTGTCATAGGCTATATAATTTATAAAGTTACGTGGTCCACACCGACGAAGTCGCGGGCAAACAGCTAGTATGAGATAAAATGAACGAGGCTTAGACATAAGCTGTACCAACCTACTCGTACTTATTTACCACTCGAAAAGATAACGTACCCTTCTTCTCTTTTGATGTTTTACCACTGAGAGTTTGAGATACGCAAAGGAAAACTCCTTTAAAGAAGTGTCCTTAAATGCCTAAAGAATATCTTAACGACAATACAGATAATTGGGAGGGGTAGAAGAGGGTTTACTCGAATTCGATTCTACCAATTACTTTCAGGCTGCGGCCCTGTTATCACTTCTTTTATTCCTTTTTCATATCCTCGAGCTCTGACTACGGGGTGCTTGGTAAATATATAGGTAAGTTCCTTTTTGTATATTCGTGATTAAAAATATTTTGAAGTATCTTCTTAAGAAAATAAGAAAAATTAATAAACCCAACGTTAAGTTTGAGGGGTATTTACGCAGATTTAAAATTTTTTATATTCAATTTATAGTTATTTAATTTTATTATGGTTTGTAAGTTTATATAACGAATGTGATTGTATTGAATCGCATATTACTCGTATCAGGAGAAATAATATATTACAATTGACATTTTAACTGGATACAAAATTTAAAACTTTAGCGTATGAAGTACAGGCTTACACAGGTAGCAGGCTTAGCTGTTCCTAGCTTCAGTGGCGTAACAATAGGATGGGAGAACCGGCAAAATGCCAGAGGCCCACGGCCCGAGAGTTTTTGTTTTATATTATAAAATGTAGTAAAATGTATATACTTAAGGTAATGTAAATGTATATGTGTTAATTTTATTTCTTTAAATTTATCATAAAAATACACTAACATGTAGATAAATAGAATGTTGACTGTAAAATTAATACTTCTATACCCCCTTTAAACTAAAAGTTGTTAAAAAAATAAACCAATAATGCAAATGTAGTGATTGATTTAAGAAAGAAGCATAGCGTGGAGTGGTTTATTATTCTGAGGGAGAGCCCCACCTAGAATTTGCCAAGGTTCTCAAGTAGTTACGCCACCTAGCTAAGGCACTCGTTTATTTTTCTTACAACCTGTATAAAACTCTTTTTCTTTTATCATCTTTTCTTGTTTCCGAACACTTTCAGCAGTCACCGGTCGCAGATGTGAGGGACGGCTTTATCTGTCTGGGTGTTGCTAGTGTTCTAGCGTAGCAGAAAAGTTTGGGTTTGGTACTTGTTATTATTTGTTCAGCAGATTTCACGCTTTTGTCCACGACTTGCCGAAAACTTCTGTTTAACCGTTCAGCGGTTTTGCTTTGTTTATTTTATATGGAATTGAATTACTTACTTAGTTACTTTTGTATATTAAATTGTTTTTGGTAGAATATTTAATTTGTTTGGGCCGTCTACAAATTCTATTTAAGTTATTAAGAAAATCAACCCATATTCTACCTAAAAGTGTTATGAAGACAATAAGTATGTTTCATTTGGAAATGCAAATTAAAATGCATTGTATACTGAATTTTTTTAACTTTGAAATTCAACCTGAACCCCTCCATATGTTATTTTGTATGGTAATTTGTGTTTACCATATTTGCATAGATATATGATAAAAAATAAACGAAAAATCGGTATTTAAAGTATCTTTTTTAATATATATCATTCTAACTATTAGAAAACCGACATTAGGACAAACCTTGATATTGTTTGTGCATGGATCCGTAAACTCCATCGCTTCGGAAATAATCTGTAGGAAAACGAGGCGGTAAAGAAAAGAATATTGTTTTATAAGTAAGCGTAATGAAGTTCTAGTCTTCTATATAAAATGCCTATTCAATTACTACGCAAGGTTACTTAGATATTGCACGTCTTGCTTATAGAGTATAATCTATGCATATTAATGCATATGCATGCATTATACTTGGAATCCTCGCGTTAATAACGTTATCTGGCTTTTGGGTTAATTCAGTTTTACCCATATTTAGTGTATAAAATAATCACCACAGTTCTCATTACTGTTTGTAAATAGAACTAATTTATCGATGTTCAAATAACTGCGATGTCCTTTGCACTTCTGCAGCTGTAGAGCTTCTCTACGGGAATCCATGTGGGCAGATCAAAGGCTATGGTAATATCCTTTGATCTGGGCGACACTTCTCGGTGCTATAGTATCATCCACAGCTTTACTCTGTTAAATAGCGTGGTCTCCATGTTTATATTCATCCTATACACTTGACATTAGCAAAATCCTAACTAAGACATTTTAGGAAGAAGATGAAGTCTGTGGCGAATATTGTTGTACATTTCTAGATAATTCGCAGTGCAATAGAGCATAAAGTGGTCGCTCTTTGTCATGTATTTCCAAAAGACGCTTAAACGCCAGACATGTGTAAAATAGACAAGTAAGCGTAATGAAGTTCTAGTCTTCTATATAAAATGCCTATTCTATTACTACGCAAGGTTACTTAGATATTGCACGTCTTGCTTATAGAGTATAATCTATGCATATTAATGCATATGCATGCATTATACTTGGAATCCTCGCGTTAATAACGGATGCAATTACGTCGACTTTGAACTTTGAGCGTTAGTGCAGTATGGGACTGGATTTCCTTGGAAAACGATGGGACTTTATAGAGATGTGCAGTGGTGTGACTCTCTTTAGGCACACTTTTGTTCCTTGCCTTTGTTTCAGTAATAATACATATTTTATATACACCTTAAACGGGAAGTATCATCAAGACCGGTCAGTATGGGGAAATTCTATAGGAGTTAGAGTAGTTTGTTCTGAGGAACAATAACGTCGAGATAAAGGAAACTGCATTCATATATTATCAGAATAATGGATAATTTAAGTATAGTTTAAGTTGTGAAGAACAAATGTTGCTACGGAATCTTGCGTTTACAATAGGAAAAATGCTGCATTTAATTATTTTTTGTTAATTTCTCTTATTACTACATTCGACCATGGCTCCTTATAACAAATTACTCTTCTCTTAAAGTTTCTGACTTCCCCATACCGACACCTGTATAACCACACTAGTCTAATCCCAAACTGCAATGTTCTCCTGTACTATAGGACTAATCCCATAGTACAGGAGAACATTGAGAATAAGGACAGAATAATTAACAAATTCGTACAAGGTACAACTAAAATTTTGGTTAATTTAGTTTTTATCAAAATCGAGTCATCAAACCACAAAATTAAAAAAAAACTTACTTCCTCTTTCATGATGCGAACTGCTAAGGAAATAGGAATGGAACTCCCTACCAGCTTGGGTATTTCCGGACCAGTACAATTTGGATCTTTTTAAAGGAAGTGGCGATACATCGTCTCTGCCTACCCCTCTGGGATCAAGGCGTGAGCATTATGTATGTATGTTGTTTTTATCAAAATCGAGTCATCATATAAATACTAAATACCTGAATTTTAAGAAAATAAAGTTTTGTTTTTTACATTATTTATGGGTTGGCGCTTGACCTCAGTCTCACCTGATGGTAAGTGATGATGAGACCTAAGGTGGAGCGCGCTTACCCAGAAGATGCATAGTCACTCTTCCTTTAAAAAGATCCAAATGTCCGGAAATACCCAAGCCGGTAGGGAGTTTCATTCGTTAGCAGTTCGCATCATGAAAGAGGAAGCAATACGCTTCGTGAGTAGTAGGGATTCGTGGGTTCTGGCCCACTCGAGCCAGTTCCCGCTGCTCGCTACTCCCCACAACGTATCTCTTATACCATCCGCATCCGCGAGTACTGCACCACCATCATTTTCTACATTTCATTACCTACAACTTTAACCAGTATCTCACTTATACCATCCACACCACGTTTCTATTACTTATGACTTCACTGCCACACAAGTCGACACAGTCAACATAAATCGCTGCAACCACCGCCTCCCATTTAACACTTGTACCATACGCTACTCGTTACCCTAATCATCCTGCCTAGTCATTACTTAATATCATTTGCACATTCCTCCATCAACTAACTCTTTGTTTGCTCGTAGGGCCCGCTGATATCTGGCTCACCCTAAGCTGAGCGGGTCGCTTCACCTTATGTTTTTAACATTCACCATGTTTTTACGTCTTCCTCTGCGTATCTCTTATACCATCCGCGAGTACCGCACCACCATCATTTTCTACATTTCATTACCTACAACTTCAACCCAGTATCTCACTTATACCATCCACACCACGTTTCTATTACTTATGACTTCATTGCCACACAAGTCGACACAGTCAACATAAATCGTTGCAACCACCGCCTCCCATTTAACACTTGTACCATACGCTACTCGTTACCCTAATCATCCTGCCTAGTCATTACTTTATATCATTTTCACATTACTCCATCAACTAACTCTTTGTTTGCTCGTAGGGCCCGCTGATATCTGGCTCACCCTAAGCTGAGCGGGTCGCTTCACCTTATGTTTTTAACATTCACCATGTTTTTACGTCTTCCTCTGCGTATCTCTTATACCATCCGCGAGTACTGCACCACCATCATTTTGTACATTTCATTACCTACAACTTCAACCCAGTATCTCACTTATACCATTCACACCACGTTTCTATTACTTATGACTTCACTGCCACACAAGTCGACACAGTCAACATAAATCGTTGCAACCACCGCCTCCCATTTAACACTTGTACCATACGCTACTCGTTACCCTAATCATCCTGCCTAGTCATTACTTAATATCATTTGCACATTCCTCCATCAACTAACTCTTTGTTTGCTCGTAGGGCCCGCTGATATCTGGCTCACCCTAAGCTGAGCGGGTCGCTTCACCTTATGTTTTTAACATTCACCATGTTTTTACGTCTTCCTCTGCGTATCTCTTATACCATCCGCGAGTACTGCACCACCATCATTTTGTACATTTCATTACCTACAACTTCAACCCAGTATCTCACTTATACCATCCACACCACGTTTCTATTACTTATGACTTCACTGCCACACAAGTCGACACAGTCAACATAAATCGTTGCAACCACCGCCTCCCATTTAACACTTGTACCATACGCTACTCGTTACCCTAATCATCCTGCCTAGTCATTACTTTATATCATTTTCACATTACTCCATCAACTAAATAGTATTTAATACATCTACTTATTTTGCAATACTTCCCGTTCAATAATGTTAATGGCATAAAAACATCAAGCAAACCTCATCGAATTTCTATACAGTCATATTAACTCAGAAACAGTGTTGTGTTCCCTGCTCTTCACAAGAACAATGGATGTAAGTAACCGTTTTATTTTATCACCTATTATTACTTATGTACCTATATTATAGTCGTAGTTATTATATTAAGGAGGGAGCCCACCTCCCGTGAATTAACCTTTAGTTTAGGTACTGTTTTACACACGCAGTTCAGACGTTACGCTTAAATTATGTAGGAAAAGAATTATTCACATAAAATAAGGTAGTAGTAGTAGTAATATGTGGTCTACTCTCAACTGTAATAGAAATAATCAGCGGTTAAACAATTAGATTTTTACTTTTCACAAAGGATGGTACTAGGTAGGTCGTCGCAAGTAATTTGGAGTCAAGATAATAATACTAATTATTGAAATCGGTACCTAGGTCAATGCATTTTCAATAAACTTTAAATAAACTAAGAATTACATAATGAAATACCACTAAATATATTCATATACGTACTCAAAATAAATAAGTCTCCCCGTCTCTTGTTAACAGCATTATGTTATTGTCAGTGTTAGTTTGGGTATGAGAAATACTAATAAATGATACACGGATACACAATCAACGAAAAAAAAAAAACACACAAAACACTTGCGAACATTTATAACCAATAACAACAATAAAACATTTACCTTAAATGCAAACATTTGCTGCGCTTTAGAGAAAAATAGCGTCGTACCTATGGGCGATTAGCACAATCGAGTAACGAAAACTTACAACATACTAGGTTTCGTCCCTAATAGTTGAGTAGCGTGTGCGTTCCGTCTGCGTTTCATTTACGTTCGGTTATCGTCTGAAGTATAACAATGAGTAGAATACCAATTTAAGTTTGGAAAGGACGTTGACTGTAACTTAAACGTAACTATTGTTTAAACGAACGATAAATGTTGAAAATAGTAGAATTGCCCCCACCCCTGGTAAGGAGGGAGCCCACCTCTCGTGAACAAATCTTTAGTTTTCCTACTTACGTGAAATTAATTGTTACTCCTTTTACAGACTACGTGCTATACTCATGGGGGGGAAGTTAATCTAGAAGAATCTGAAGATAACAATTCACTTTCACCATATCATAAAAAACCGACATATGCAGTGATGAAGCTAACGACTCCTTGAAGGTTAACACTCCAAAGAGAAGCATCGCTGGTTTCTTTAACATGTTGAAGATAAAGAGGACCACAAATGTGCAACTTCACCTGATGCTCCAAATGCCGACCTCTCTTTTTGATATAGAGATGACTCTTGTGACGAATTAACTAACTCAACTTCTTTACCATACTAAAAGAAGAAAAATGTTTTTATTCAAGTCAGTGTTTAATAACTTCATTGATAGTCTAAAATACAAAGACATAAAACAATGCAAGGCAATGACTTGTAATGGTGCAAACAACCCAAGACAATGTAGAAACTATGCAGGATCGGGGGAATTATGTGAGCAACACATACGTATTAAGCGAGAGATGTGTAGGTTGTATCACTTCATGGACACGTACAAATTGTACAACAGTGTGAGTGAAGCAACTCTTGCTAGGGTGGAGCTGAACTCTCGAGAAATGTACGAGCGGTGTTTCCAAATAAAGACAGATGAAGGTCATGAGCGATGGAAACAAAGACTGAGGAAAGTGATTGAAAGCGAAGCGGAAAATGAAGATACAGATAGTGGTATAAATAGTAGCGACATTTTTAATGAAATTATATATGGTAATGTTGTAGTGGATGATCGTTTAATGTTAGAATATAATTTAGATATATGCAATAGGCTAGTGGATAAATATATAGATGCAGATAATGATTGGATAGAAGGAGATGTAGTCCAATTAAACTTAGAATTTACAAAATTGGCTATGTATAAATATTGTTTTAATAGTTTAAATACCAATTATTATGATGTAGAATCTAAAACTAAGGAGTTAATTTAATTATTCATGAGTCTGTATTAAATGCATAGTGTATATTATTTAACCTATTTAGAGGCTTTGTACACTTCTAACATGTATTATAATTGTATGTCTTATCTGTATTATACTCGCTATATACAGGAACTACCACCACGATCAAAACTCAACAACTCATACATATTATTTTTTGTTTTATATTTATTATAGAATATGAAGACGTGAAAAAAAAATATGTTGATATTTGTAGTCAATAATAAAGATGTTATGAAATTATTGAGGATTGTTTTATTAAATAACATATTATAGATACCTACTCTTTGTTAAATTCGACATGTTGGATATATATATAGGTATATGCGAATTTTTCATTTCTTTAGATTATGTAGAGTACACACTGAAAAATATGTAGTGAATTGGGAATTCTGACTCACGCTCTTTCAGACATGAATGAAGTTTTTAAAGTTTCGAAACTTATTAACTGAACGTATGCTTTGAATGAAAATAAGACGACCTTATCTATATTCATAGAGGTGATAAATTCTCAGCCGACACTGACACACCTCTTTAACTAGATCGGTATTATTTTAATATACCTAAACTCTTTACGTGACCTTCTCCCCCACACGGTGTTATAGCATAGTTGTCTCGCACAATATTCAAATTACTAAGCGCATATAGAAGAATTCTTAATCGATAAAAACGATTTACTGTAAACGTCTTGAAAAATTATATGGATTAAACAAATATTAGATTACAATGATGTTTATAATTTAGAAACTAACTCATATTCTAGTTTACTAAGTTTATATGAAGAATATCGATTATCAAATGATAATATAATTGTATTTATCATCCTACAAGATGTGCTCTTAGAAATGTAACTTGTTTAAAGAAATTGTGTTTAAAGAATAAACTTTTAGAGATTATATAAGTTCTTTCATTTTTACCATCATTTTATTCTTCATTTTCACATATACCAACTATACAAATAATCCAATCCATATAAAATAACTTTTATTAGCATGGTAGGTATTACTTCAATAATCAGTCAACATAAGTCTGTTACTTTTAACGAAGAGATTACATATTTTATTGTACCTGTCTGAGATGAAGTTAGAACAGGAAGCGGAATGTTAAATGCTCATCTATTCCAATTGCGTATTAAGAGAAGTGGTTTAGAGAAGAAAACTGCTTGTGATTAATTACTATAAATATTCGGAACTTGGGTATCTAGTAGAAACATGCAACGAATATAATTTACTGATAGGATCTGTTTTCGTTTTAAATTAGTAGGCACAACGATTATGATCTAAGCAGATGAGAGATTGAAATGTAGTAGAGTCCTAACTCAAAGATACTTTAATTCGTTTTCCTTGCATATATATTTTTTTTTCTGTTTAAATTTCTTTTTTTCTATGTTAAAAGTTTTTTATTTTTCAAAGAAAGATGTATTTAAATCAATGTATTCCTTTAACCATGATGCTTGTTTAAATTTAAGTATGCGAGTTTAATGTTAGAATATAATTTATATATATGCAATAGGTTAGTGGAAAAATATAAAGATACAGATAATGATTGGATAGAAGGAGATGAACTCCAATTAAACTTAGAATTTACAAAATTGTCTATCTGTTTAAAAGTTTTTATTTATTTTTTATTTGTTGGATATGATAAGTAATGTATTGGCTTGTACTTTACCGGTGCATAGCAACCAAAGGTCCCGATACACCGATATGGGTACAAAATAATACACCAAATTAGAACAAATTCATAGAGGCAAGTGGCACCTGTTAACAATTTTTGTCTTCACAAGGAGCAGTGTATGCGATAATCTCGATAATACTTTCTGTTAGTTCGAAAGTAAAGTAAAAGCCATAGTCGTAAAAATTAGACGGTGGTAAGCTTTAATAATACATTATATTGATACAGTTCACAATGTCACATTATTAAGGTAAATTTCTATAATATTATCAGAGATTGGTATTAGATACCGAGAACTAGTTTACCCCACAGTTATCGGTTTCCAACAGATGTGACCAACCCACTGCCACTTCAAGGTACTCACTTTTTTGAGCTATATTGTTCAAGTGGCACCTGTTAACAAATGGATGCACTCCCTTTACACTCAGTTAGATGTATCTTCATACCAAAATGCACAAGTGAGATGAAATTTTTTTTTACATGATGCAGTAAGTTCTATTTTAAATATAATATTCTCTCAAAAGAAAATACCTACCCTGTGAATTTGTGAAGTTGTAGTAAAAAAATACACAATATTTAAAAAAACTTAAAAAATATTTACAATTAAGAAAAAAAATTATATTTGAACACACAAAAAAACTTATAAACAGAAAAAAATACACAATATTTAAAAAAACTTGAAAAATATTTACAATTATGAAAAAAAAATTATATTTGAACACACAAAAAAACTTATAAACAGAAAAAAATACACAATATTTAAAAAAACTTAAAAAATATTTACAATTATGAAAAAAAAATTTATAATTGCGCCAGCCGTGAGGCAGGCCGCGCCCGGAGGTTTATAAGTTTTTTTGTGTGTTCAAATATAATTTTTTTTCTTAATTGTAAATATTTTTTAAGTTTTTTTAAATATTGTGTATTTTTTTACTACAACTTCACAAATTCACAGGGTAGGTATTTTCTTTTGAGAGAATATTATATTTAAAATAGAACTTACTGCATCATGTAAAAAAAAATTTCATCTCACTTGTGCATTTTGGTATGAAGATACATCTAACTGAGTGTAAAGGGAGTGCATCCATTTGTTAACAGGTGCCACTTGAACAATATATCTCAAAAGTGAGTACCTTGAAGTGGCAGTGGGTTGGTCACATCTGTTGGAAACCGATAACTGTGGGGTAAACTAGTTCTCGGTATCTAATACCAATCTCTGATAATATTACAGAAATTTACCTTAATAATGTGACATTGTGAACTGTATCAATATAATGTATTATTAAAGCTTACCACCGTCTAATTTTTACGACTATGGCTTTTACTTTACTTTCGAACTAACAGAAAGTATTATCGAGATTATCGCATACACTGCTCCTTGTGAAGACAAAAATTGTTAACAGGTGCCACTTGCCTCTATGAATTTGTTCTAATTTGGTGTATTATTTTGTACCCATATCGGTGTATCGGGACCTTTGGTTGCTATGCACCGGTAAAGTACAAGCCAATACATTACTTATCATATCCAACAAATAAAAAATAAATAAAAACTTTTAAACAGATAGACAATTTTGTAAATTCTAAGTTTAATTGGAGTTCATCTCCTTCTATCCAATCATTATCTGTATCTTTATATTTTTCCACTAACCTATTGCATATATATAAATTATATTCTAACATTAAACTCGCATACTTAAATTTAAACAAGCATCATGGTTAAAGGAATACATTGATTTAAATACATCTTTCTTTGAAAAATAAAAAACTTTTAACATAGAAAAAAAGAAATTTAAACAGAAAAAAAAATATATATGCAAGGAAAACGAATTAAAGTATCTTTGAGTTAGGACTCTACTACATTTCAATCTCTCATCTGCTTAGATCATAATCGTTGTGCCTACTAATTTAAAACGAAAACAGATCCTATCAGTAAATTATATTCGTTGCATGTTTCTACTAGATACCCAAGTTCCGAATATTTATAGTAATTAATCACAAGCAGTTTTCTTCTCTAAACCACTTCTCTTAATACGCAATTGGAATAGATGAGCATTTAACATTCCGCTTCCTGTTCTAACTTCATCTCAGACAGGTACAATAAAATATGTAATCTCTTCGTTAAAAGTAACAGACTTATGTTGACTGATTATTGAAGTAATACCTACCATGCTAATAAAAGTTATTTTATATGGATTGGATTATTTGTATAGTTGGTATATGTGAAAATGAAGAATAAAATGATGGTAAAAATGAAAGAACTTATATAATCTCTAAAAGTTTATTCTTTAAACACAATTTCTTTAAACAAGTTACATTTCTAAGAGCACATCTTGTAGGATGATAAATACAATTATATTATCATTTGATAATCGATATTCTTCATATAAACTTAGTAAACTAGAATATGAGTTAGTTTCTAAATTATAAACATCATTGTAATCTAATATTTGTTTAATCCATATAATTTTTCAAGACGTTTACAGTAAATCGTTTTTATCGATTAAGAATTCTTCTATATGCGCTTAGTAATTTGAATATTGTGCGAGACAACTATGCTATAACACCGTGTGGGGGAGAAGGTCACGTAAAGAGTTTAGGTATATTAAAATAATACCGATCTAGTTAAAGAGGTGTGTCAGTGTCGGCTGAGAATTTATCACCTCTATGAATATAGATAAGGTCGTCTTATTTTCATTCAAAGCATACGTTCAGTTAATAAGTTTCGAAACTTTAAAAACTTCATTCATGTCTGAAAGAGCGTGAGTCAGAATTCCCAATTCACTACATATTTTTCAGTGTGTACTCTACATAATCTAAAGAAATGAAAAATTCGCATATACCTATATATATATCCAACATGTCGAATTTAACAAAGAGTAGGTATCTATAATATGTTATTTAATAAAACAATCCTCAATAATTTCATAACATCTTTATTATTGACTACAAATATCAACATATTTTTTTTTCACGTCTTCATATTCTATAATAAATATAAAACAAAAAATAATATGTATGAGTTGTTGAGTTTTGATCGTGGTGGTAGTTCCTGTATATAGCGAGTATAATACAGATAAGACATACAATTATAATACATGTTAGAAGTGTACAAAGCCTCTAAATAGGTTAAATAATATACACTATGCATTTAATACAGACTCATGAATAATTAAATTAACTCCTTAGTTTTAGATTCTACATCATAATAATTGGTATTTAAACTATTAAAACAATATTTATACATAGCCAATTTTGTAAATTCTAAGTTTAATTGGACTACATCTCCTTCTATCCAATCATTATCTGCATCTATATATTTATCCACTAGCCTATTGCATATATCTAAATTATATTCTAACATTAAACGATCATCCACTACAACATTACCATATATAATTTCATTAAAAATGTCGCTACTATTTATACCACTATCTGTATCTTCATTTTCCGCTTCGCTTTCAATCACTTTCCTCAGTCTTTGTTTCCATCGCTCATGACCTTCATCTGTCTTTATTTGGAAACACCGCTCGTACATTTCTCGAGAGTTCAGCTCCACCCTAGCAAGAGTTGCTTCACTCACACTGTTGTACAATTTGTACGTGTCCATGAAGTGATACAACCTACACATCTCTCGCTTAATACGTATGTGTTGCTCACATAATTCCCCCGATCCTGCATAGTTTCTACATTGTCTTGGGTTGTTTGCACCATTACAAGTCATTGCCTTGCATTGTTTTATGTCTTTGTATTTTAGACTATCAATGAAGTTATTAAACACTGACTTGAATAAAAACATTTTTCTTCTTTTAGTATGGTAAAGAAGTTGAGTTAGTTAATTCGTCACAAGAGTCATCTCTATATCAAAAAGAGAGGTCGGCATTTGGAGCATCAGGTGAAGTTGCACATTTGTGGTCCTCTTTATCTTCAACATGTTAAAGAAACCAGCGATGCTTCTCTTTGGAGTGTTAACCTTCAAGGAGTCGTTAGCTTCATCACTGCATATGTCGGTTTTTTATGATATGGTGAAAGTGAATTGTTATCTTCAGATTCTTCTAGATTAACTTCCCCCCCATGAGTATAGCACGTAGTCTGTAAAAGGAGTAACAATTAATTTCACGTAAGTAGGAAAACTAAAGATTTGTTCACGAGAGGTGGGCTCCCTCCTTACCAGGGGTGGGGGCAATTCTACTATTTTCAACATTTATCGTTCGTTTAAACAATAGTTACGTTTAAGTTACAGTCAACGTCCTTTCCAAACTTAAATTGGTATTCTACTCATTGTTATACTTCAGACGATAACCGAACGTAAATGAAACGCAGACGGAACGCACACGCTACTCAACTATTAGGGACGAAACCTAGTATGTTGTAAGTTTTCGTTACTCGATTGTGCTAATCGCCCATAGGTACGACGCTATTTTTCTCTAAAGCGCAGCAAATGTTTGCATTTAAGGTAAATGTTTTATTGTTGTTATTGGTTATAAATGTTCGCAAGTGTTTTGTGTGTTTTTTTTTTTTCGTTGATTGTGTATCCGTGTATCATTTATTAGTATTTCTCATACCCAAACTAACACTGACAATAACATAATGCTGTTAACAAGAGACGGGGAGACTTATTTATTTTGAGTACGTATATGAATATATTTAGTGGTATTTCATTATGTAATTCTTAGTTTATTTAAAGTTTATTGAAAATGCATTGACCTAGGTACCGATTTCAATAATTAGTATTATTATCTTGACTCCAAATTACTTGCGACGACCTACCTAGTACCATCCTTTGTGAAAAGTAAAAATCTAATTGTTTAACCGCTGATTATTTCTATTACAGTTGAGAGTAGACCACATATTACTACTACTACTACCTTATTTTATGTGAATAATTCTTTTCCTACATAATTTAAGCGTAACGTCTGAACTGCGTGTGTAAAACAGTACCTAAACTAAAGGTTAATTCACGGGAGGTGGGCTCCCTCCTTAATATAATAACTACGACTATAATATAGGTACATAAGTAATAATAGGTGATAAAATAAAACGGTTACTTACATCCATTGTTCTTGTGAAGAGCAGGGAACACAACACTGTTTCTGAGTTAATATGACTGTATAGAAATTCGATGAGGTTTGCTTGATGTTTTTATGCCATTAACATTATTGAACGGGAAGTATTGCAAAATAAGTAGATGTATTAAATACTATTTAGTTGATGGAGTAATGTGAAAATGATATAAAGTAATGACTAGGCAGGATGATTAGGGTAACGAGTAGCGTATGGTACAAGTGTTAAATGGGAGGCGGTGGTTGCAACGATTTATGTTGACTGTGTCGACTTGTGTGGCAGTGAAGTCATAAGTAATAGAAACGTGGTGTGGATGGTATAAGTGAGATACTGGGTTGAAGTTGTAGGTAATGAAATGTACAAAATGATGGTGGTGCAGTACTCGCGGATGGTATAAGAGATACGCAGAGGAAGACGTAAAAACATGGTGAATGTTAAAAACATAAGGTGAAGCGACCCGCTCAGCTTAGGGTGAGCCAGATATCAGCGGGCCCTACGAGCAAACAAAGAGTTAGTTGATGGAGGAATGTGCAAATGATATTAAGTAATGACTAGGCAGGATGATTAGGGTAACGAGTAGCGTATGGTACAAGTGTTAAATGGGAGGCGGTGGTTGCAGCGATTTATGTTGACTGTGTCGACTTGTGTGGCAGTGAAGTCATAAGTAATAGAAACGTGGTGTGGATGGTATAAGTGAGATACTGGGTTGAAGTTGTAGGTAATGAAATGTACAAAATGATGGTGGTGCAGTACTCGCGGATGGTATAAGAGATACGCAGAGGAAGACGTAAAAACATGGTGAATGTTAAAAACATAAGGTGAAGCGACCCGCTCAGCTTAGGGTGAGCCAGATATCAGCGGGCCCTACGAGCAAACAAAGAGTTAGTTGATGGAGGAATGTGCAAATGATATTAAGTAATGACTAGGCAGGATGATTAGGGTAACGAGTAGCGTATGGTACAAGTGTTAAATGGGAGGCGGTGGTTGCGTATTGCTTCCTCTTTCATGATGCGAACTGCTAACGAATGAAACTCCCTACCGGCTTGGGTATTTCCGGACATTTGGATCTTTTTAAAGGAAGAGTGACTATGCATCTTCTGGGTAAGCGCGCTCCACCTTAGGTCTCATCATCACTTACCATCAGGTGAGACTGAGGTCAAGCGCAAACCCATAAATAATGTAAAAAACAAAACTTTATTTTCTTAAAATTCAGGTATTTAGTATTTATATGATGACTCGATTTTGATAAAAACAACATACATACATAATGCTCACGGCTCGAGTGGGCCAGAACCCACGAATCCCTACTACTTTCGTGCGATAGCGTGGTATGTCTACTACATAAGGATGAAGGCCCTCACCACGTCTGGGAGTCCGTTTGGATCTTCCTTATTTATTTTTATTTTAGTACATAATTTAAAATTACTGTATATTATTGTCTAGTGTCATGATTTTATTTATAGCTAGCTGGGCAACAGCTAGTTATAAATAAAATGCATAAAACTAGACAATAATACACAGTAATTTTAACGCCATCTCACGCCACAATTTTTCGGAACGTTACCGAGACGCAAACAGCTTTGGTTTTTGTATGACTATTGGTTTGGAATTAAATATATCACTAGCTGTTGCCCGCGACTTCGTCCGCGTGGACAACTAACATCACAAATTATTATGTATTTCCCGTAGGAATGAGATGTTTTTTCGGGATAAAAACTATCCTATGTCCTATTCCAGGACCTAACCTATATGTGTCCCAAGTTTCATCACGATTCGTCCAGTGTTTGAAGCGTGATTGAGTAACAAACATTCAAACATCTAAAATTTCACATTTATAATATTATTAAGATAGGATAGGACGATACCAATAAACACGCAGAAGTGCAGACTAGGACCAAATTGTACAATGGCTGTCTGTCTCTACTGAAAATCGAAACCACGACCTCGATGCCGCGAGTAAAACACCACTATAACAAATAACTGTTACTAAACCACGCTTCATAAAGTTTTATTATTAGTGTCACATAAAAACTGACACACATACGATATATGTTAACTGATCAACAGGGGTCGGAATTGGGTGGTGTCATTATATAAGTACTTACTTGCGACGAAAATATTAACTAGAGATGATAATAGACACGGAAGATTAAACAGGATTTTATCAACTGTATTAATGAAAATCTCAGGACCCTAAGTAGTATTAATCAAAAGGTATATTAAGAATAGATAATTTAATATCATTTGAATTTTATTTTACTAGTATGCTTGGTGGACGAACAATTATAGACTACTAGCTGTTGCCCGCGACTTCTTCCGCGTGGACAACTTAACATCCCTAATTATTATGTAATATCCCGTAGGAATGAGATGTTTTTTCGGGATAAACACTATCCTATGTCCTATTCTAGGACCTAACCTATATGTGTGCCAAGTTTCATCCCGATTTGTACAGTGGTTGAAGCGTGATTGAGTAACAAACATCCATAACTTATGATGTTATGGATAAATGAATGACAATTTTTTAAATAAATCTCGGAAAAATCCCGTAATAACCATAATGAACATAAACATTTCGTCGAAACTACACAAACGACTACCCAATTCCGATTCCTCCTGATCAAGTAAACTAGATTGAGAACCGAAATAAGCGTCAGAAATGTAGTTCGGAGCCCAAACTACCGCTATTGTGTCAGAATAAAAGGCGAGCTGTGATTGGCCAAGCATTGACAGATCAATTCAAAGCCTATATGGAATACGATTGCCTGTTGAATAGAGGCGTCAATAGCCAATTGGGGGCTATAAGTTGGGAGAAAATGTGTTGGGGAGTTTGTATAAAAATGGGGTTGTCACTCAAACCAAACGAAAAAAATCCTTAATTACATGTGTACGTTTTACCCCATTGGCTTAATTATTAGAGTCACGACCTTTGGTATTCAAGTCAAATTTGAATACCAAAGTTCGTGACTTCTAGGATCTTATACAAATTCTACAAATTAATCCTCACAGTATTATTTATTACTATGTGTGCCCAAGGCTCCTGCTTCTCTAGTGTGTACTAATTTTTTTAAAGTTGAAATTCACTTTAATTAAATTTTATACATGTCCTTTCTGTTACTCTAAGGTTGACTGGAAGAGATCCCTAAGTGGGATAAGCCCGCCTTTGTACACAGTTTAATTCCTATTTTATTATTGTTGTTGTTGTTGTTATTTTTGGTACAATAAAGCGTTTACATACATACATACATACATTTACTTTGTATGTTTTTGAAATATATAAATTCGCACAACTTTTGACTGAGTGCGTCGATTGCGATGCTGATGCAGTTTTCAAGAAAACATAGGGCATAATTTCGGACTAACATTTAGCCTTTGAAATATAGACTGGTTAATTTGGAATTGTTAAATTGGAAATTAATTATTGCCTCAGTAGTTTTTCCGTGATGCACGCACAAACATAAAATAATTGCAAAAATTATCGTAATGTATTCTATTACTTATTCTTCACCCCGGATGCAAAACGCCAAACGATACTATAATAATGTCTGTACCAACATTTCTACACCAACCTGTAGATGACACGGAGAACAGTCAGCAAGAATAACTATTACGTTTTCCGTGTACAGGTCATGTCGGTCAGTTTAACTCTCATGAGTAGACATTATTATTTAGTACTAGCTGTTGCCCGCGACTTCCTACACCAACCTGTAGATGACACGGAGAACAGTCAGCAAGAATAACTAGGACGTTTTCCGTGTACAGGTCATGTCGGTCAGTTTAACTCTCATGAGTAGACATTATTATTTAGTACTAGCTGTTGCCTGCGACTTCCTACACCAACCTGTAGATGACACGGAGAACAGTCAGCAAGAATAACTAGGACGTTTTCCGTGTACAGGTCATGTCGGTCAGTTTAACTCTCATGAGTAGACATTATTATTTAGTACTAGCTGTTGCCCGCGACTTCCTACACCAACCTGTAGATGACACGGAGAACAGTCAGCAAGAATAACTAGGACGTTTTCCGTGTACAGGTCATGTCGGTCAGTTTAACTCTCATGAGTAGACGTTATTATTTAGTACTAGCTGTTGCCTGCGACTTCCTACACCAACCTGTAGATGACACGGAGAACAGTCAGCAAGAATAACTAGGACGTTTTCCGTGTACAGGTCATGTCGGTCAGTTTAACTCTCATGAGTAGACATTATTATTTAGTACTAGCTGTTGCCCGCGACTTCCTACACCAACCTGTAGATGACACGGAGAACAGTCAGCAAGAATAACTAGGACGTTTTCCGTGTACAGGTCATGTCGGTCAGTTTAACTATGAGTAGACATTATTATTTAGTACTAGCTGTTGCCCGCGACTTCGTTCGCGAGGACAACTTAACATTACACATTATCTATTTATCTGGTTATGCATTGAACATATTTATATACATAAAATTAGCGTGCCGGCAACGGTTACGCCCGTTGGACTACAGAATTAATGTTTTTTTTTATGTTGACAGTCGTCATAAATTAAAAGATTATCATATAATTATGTAAATTTTTTATGTTTTAATATTGTGCAAGAAGTAATGAATTTTTTAACTTCAATGTACAGATTCGCTTATCTTTTGCTTTTTCTACTCTTTTATTATATGTATAGATATATACATTGTAATTTCACTTAGATATTAATTATATTTATATTATTCACTAGCTGTTGCCCGCGACTTCGTCCGCGTGGATAAATTAACATCACACATTATTATGATTAAATTATAATTCCACATGAAAATATTTTGCAGGAAGTTGAGGTATCTTTTCTCTGATTCTTAGAACAAATATTTTATCGGAAGGACATATGCCTTTACCCCTCCTCTTAGTCTCCTCTTCCCCCTCGCATTTCCCTCCCCGCGTCTTCCCCTCCCCCTTTCGCCCTCTCCTTTACCCCAACCTTTCCCCTACATCTCCTCCCAACCGCTCCCAACTGTCCTTCTCCCAAACCCCTACCTACACCCAGAGGGATGTGGGTAGAGATTTGGGAGAAGAGAAGAGGAAGGGGAGGGGCTAGGAATCGGGAAAATAAAGGGGAGAGAGGGTGAGATTGGGAGGGCTAGGACTTTTCCTAGCCCTCACTAACTTATCTGGCATTTTGTTATCCAGTTATTTGGATATGCAAAAACTTAGCACTTTGAGGGAAGGAAGGGAATAGGGAATGGGGAAAGAAACGGGTAGCGGGAAATGGGGGGAAGGGAAAGAGAAGGGGAAGGGGAGGGGGTAGGAATGGGGAAGGTAAAGGAGAGATAGGGTGGGAGTGGGAGGGCTAGGAAGATTTTTTCCCGTTTCCTGCTACCCGTTCCTTTCCCCATTCCCTTTTCCCTTCCTTCCCTCAAAGTGCTAAGTTTTTGCATATCCAAATAACTGGATAACAAAATGCCGGATAAGTTAGTGATCGGTTACCGAGCCATTATCGTATAAAGATTATTTTATCGCGATGTGTGGTAATACCCAAAAATAAACTATGCAACAGCTAAATAAATAAACTATAAATAGGCTATAAAATATTTAAAGATCTGTCACATTCCGCAAAGTTTTTTTTCCATGAACAGTAACGTACATACTTACAAATGAGAAGAAATGAGAGTTCATCTTCTGGATCAGTCTCTTGATATTTTATTAAGATACAAATATACCAGATTGTGTCCTGAACCCTAAACTATTAAACAGTGAAAACCCCGGCAAACACTGTTCCGTAGTTTCCAAGATTACAAACAACATACATCCTACAAAAAAATATGCAGACAAACACGAAATTTTTAAATTATATTTTTGGATTCCACTCTAAAGTAATGTCTGGGGACTGCTTTTTTTTACTTAAAGCAACGAAACGCCGTTTTAGTGTTATATTATATGAATAGATTATTTACGAATTACTACATTATTACCTATTTCAGGCTAATGATGATAATTACACAGTTAAGACTATCTAATAAATAAAATCGTAAACATCGCGTGTCTGTACATTAAAGGCATTTGAAAAAAAAATTGGAGGTCTAAGGATAAGTAATAGAACACATTTCAATCATTTTTGGAATTTTTGTCTGTTTATCTGTTTGTTTGTCTGTGAGTTTGTGCACGCATCTGAGTTGAGGAGCATGTCTGAAAACTCTTGAGCGTGAGATTGCCCCCAAGTTGGAGCCGCATATAGGTACTTATTGCGTGAGTCTCCATTTCAGTACTCCCGATCATAAGTAGTACAGAGTGCTTGAGGCCGGCCTTCACCTCATCGGCAGTCACCACCGGCAACGACTGGCGAAATTCACCGCAAAAGTAAACCGTGATAGCACCCGTCCCACGATTCCCCCTCCTATTTACACTTGCTACAGATTTCTTGTGCGCCATAGTGCATTCATCCCTAACGATTACACAGAAGTCCTGGATCACCCCGGTTTTGTCGCTGTTACTTTGCTGTGTAAATTGATGGGAAATAAGGCGGTATAAGCTGTTTTACCGCCAGGAAGCAGTGTGGCCGCGATCCCTGAGGACGCTACAGCGCGGGCGATTTTCCCTTGTCGTCTGATTTTTACCAGAATTTTGCCAGTGAGAAATGATTTTTCCGGTGCCTCACGGTGCATCAAGGGAAAACGTTCTATTTGCCCAACTGTGATTCTTGGAAAGATTACCAACTTATCACTTACCATCGCTGACATTTCAGCTATACTGTAATCGGTTTCCGAAGCGTACACGCCGTTTATACCCGGTACAAATAATCCGCACGCAACGGTCCATGTAGCGTATCGCCGCCGAACCATCTTCGAGCATACATAGTAAGGCAGCGGTTTAGTACCCTCTCATCAGATATGTCCATGTCCACTGGGTTCGAGAGCCCACAGAACATAGCGACAAATGGCGCAGACGTCACTTACGAATGCATCACTGAGAGTTTCGTCCCAATTTCGGTCGTCATCCAGAAGGTGCCTTGCGTTGCGGGCCGCGTGGGACGTAGAGTGTTCAACACTATCCACCGTTTGAGCAACGTAAATGAGGAAGCGCCGTGGACAGTGTGCAGTAGCATAATTAATAGAATTCACTGTTACTGGGATGAACAGTGTACACGCGGCCTAAAGTGTGCTCTGTGTGACACCCGTGCCCCATCCTCCAATTGCCCCTATGTTTGTTTGTTAAATGTGTAGTACGACGGCACCTGGTTATATATAACATACTTTTGGCAAAATCATCTTCTTGACACAGTCTGAATAATGCTAGAAGTGTGTTTTGCCGAGGGTTTTCAAGACGTTCCCTGAATAAATACTTTTCCCCAATAGTCTCTTTTCAGTTTTCTCAATTATAATTTCCTTTTTACCTCAGTTTTGAAAAATGTATTGCAACAAAGATCAAAACCTGCTTTAGTAGACCTCTGAAATAGACCATATTTGTACAGTACTAAAGTTTTTGGTAGCTGGTTTACTATTTCTTAGGCATATTTTTAGTTTTTTTTTATATATTATGTTATTCCGGGACATACATTGTCACGGTACAAAGTTTCGTCAAAATCCGTTCAGTAGTTTTTGCGTGATGCCCTAACAAACAAACAAACAAATAAACAAACAAACAAACAAAAATTTTAAAAACTGATCTATCATGTTTAGTTACTTATTTTAAGTCGCCCTGGTTGGTTTTTTTCCGAATATATTCAATGTACAGACTTTTTTGCATTTACGATTTTATTATATGTATAGATTATACATCATCACCATGGAAGAGTCTTTACTTCCTCCTACGTTGATTCAATAACATTGGTGATCCCAACGTGATGCAATCCGAACTAGTAACAATGACCAATTTTCAATTTTTGATTAAAACTGTATAAAAAACATACAAGCTTGCATAAACTCGATAAAAGTTGTATTCAAAAGCCAGGTGAAGTTAGTTTATATTTCTGACTTTCGTTACCCAGAAGTACTCAGTGCTACGAACAACACGCCCGTAGCAGTCGCCCGTAGCTGAAAACAACACTTTTTATATCTGACTTAAAAACTAGAGCATATTTTTCTGAAAGTTGGTCGGTCTAGGTAGGGTTGCCATCCGTCCGGGTTTCCCCGGATTTGTCCTAGTTTACGGAGCGTTCGGGGAGCGTCAGGGCGTCATTTCATTTGTAATCCGGGTTTCAAAGTAGAAAAAAATTGATATATACTAACAATTAAAACTATTTTTTTATTTTACTGAGTAATTTAAAAAAAATCTGTTGACATGTCGGGTTGTAAGCTTCAAAATCCGAGGTTTTCATGTTTCTTGTTGGCAGATTTTAGAGATGGCAACCCTAGGTCTAGGTCACTCTGATACAGTTACCTAGTTTTGTGACCTATTTTTCAAGGATGTCACCAACATTTGTGAATTATTGGCACTAGTAGGATGGCTGGGCCTCAAGCGCGACCCGCTGGAGACTCAATAAATAAACTAACAGCACTTTTTCCTCAATTTACTGATTGCTTTCGATTGGAAAAGGAAAACCAACATTTTTGCACAAATGGAGAGTGAACTACGATGTCATGAAAGCGATCCTTTGTAACTGATTATAAGATACAGTGTCCAAAAAGTTCTAAACAGACATAGGACGTTGATCAGGGAAGGATCCAAGGGAGGGTCCAGAGGTCGAAACACGGCGGTTTTTAGACTTAATAAATTGTCCTTTAAAAGTCCTGATATTTCAGTTGGGAATGTGTTTTGTGTTCACCCTTTATTCACGAGACCAATGGTTTAAATCACGTATAATTTAAGTAAATAAACTAAAATGAACTTTATTCCTTCTAATCCAACATGAATTCAGCACAAAACATGTGTAAAGACAGCGCTCGTGAAACCCCAGTGACAGTGCCAGGTGTTCACCTACTTTATCTGTCACCTGACGCTCGTGTATCATGTTGCATTAGCTCATGGGACGTATGCAGGGAGAACTGTGAAGGTCGAGACCCACCAGCAACAGAGTAAATGGGTACCGTCAATTTTAAGGTATACCTATATGGCAAATTCTGACTTAGAATGATAGTCTAAATTTGAACAACACAGGCTTTTAAGGTTGAACAAGATGGAAACTTTCCAGTACTAATTTGATAGTTCGTAAATATTAATTTATATTATTTTAATCTTTAATCTTATCAAGTTATTAACATAGTTATAAGGTCTCACTGTTACTAACACTCTATGGGCAACGCCTGAAATAAATGATTATTTTATATTTAAATAGAGAAATGGAAAAGTGGAATTATCACAATCACAATGCAATGTTTAGGTAATTGGATATTTACGGCAATTCTTCGATTGAATTAAAACCATACAGCTAGAGCGTTTTTTGTTTATCCTACCGAGAATATCCAAAGATTACCGACATGTCATATAATGTTGCATAATATATTATTAAACTCTTAAAAAAATCACAAACCCTAGAAGTCATAGAGAAGACGAAAATCATCGAGCAGTTATTGACAAATAAATAAACATTTCTATTACAGTGACCCCCTAAGACGTTAGTCTGCGTCCACCCCTGATTAATTGCCTTATCTTCTCTGAGTCATGGTGTGTATCCAACGGCCTTCAGATAATTTATTAGCACATGCGAGAAACTGACTTGCACTTCTGTTCTACTTATTTTTAGGGAAATATGTTTCGTTGTGACTTGAGGCTAGTATTTAAATTAACACCAAATAATTACAGTGTTTAACATTGCGGGCGAATACGTGGGAATTAGTACTTTATATAAATACATAATGCTCACGCCTTGGTCCTTGAGGGGTTGGCAGAGACACACCTTACTAGCCTCACATTCATCAACCTTTTCATGAACTCCCTTTTATTCATCTCAATGTAGACTCCGGCCTTTTTGAGGACGTCAGCAATTTGATCCTTGAACGTCCTCCTAGGACAACCTTTAGCTGTAGTTCCTTCCACATTCGTGCTGTAAATTCCTTTTGTCACTCTTCTTTCACTCATACGCTCTAAATATAGAAACCAACGCAACACTCATCACTCTCACTCATCATACTTCAAAAAAGAATAAATCAATATGTATATGTATGTTTTGTATACTTAGACTCAGTCGGTCTAACATCTGGCTTCACTTTAGAGACCCAGTATTCAATTCAAAGACGGTTAACCGATAGAACTTTACCGAGTTTCGGCCTTTAGTAAAATATTATCTTATTTAGTAGTTAATGTTACAGTGTGTTTGGCAATTTCAACCCTAATTGGTTTGGGGACTACACATAGTAGTTTTATTTGAGCCATTTGCCAGAAATATTATTCATCATCAGCCGAAATACCTCCACTGCTGAACACAAGCCTCCCCAATAGAATGACACTTTTGGTGGGCTGTCCATTGGGGGATTTGCCTTAATCACCACACTTGACAAACTGATTGGTGATCGCAGTAATGATCTTAATATACAGGATAACGCTGATGCCAGTCACGGGATGATTGGGGGTGGCTCTATTTTAAGTCGGGAACCACACGGCCACAAATATAATTATCCGTTAACTCGAATTTCTCGCCTTTATTAAAAGCCAGACAAAGAATTAATCTTTCCGCCACGGTACATTCCTTTTAGATTAAACACAGTGTCTTTCTAGAATATTACTAACTCATATTTTACACCAAGTTACGAGACGATTACTTTTCTATGAATCTTCACTTTAATTAACTTTGAATAAATTGTCTGGACAAACAATTAATTAAACGATAGATATAAATATTGAAATAAATGTCAAACAAGATCAACGGGTTACAAACTTCCAACGATCTCTGTGTACTAATAGATGGAGACTGGATTTAGGACATCTTTTACCACAGATACTTTATTCTTATTTAAATCTCTATTTTACGGTAAAAACAATTTTGTTACTATTTATTATATGCATACATACATACATACATACATACATACATACATACATACATACATACATACATACATACATACATACATACATACATACATACATACATACATACATACATACATACATACATACATACATACATACATACATACATACATACATACATACATACATACATACATACATACATACATACATACACAGAGTTCAATGACATCTATCTGTCAATCTCACGTCCCACTAACATAACACAATTTGAAGTTTTTGTACGTATGTACGCATAAACTATCGAGAATAAGTGAATGTCTTATTTTGCGGACGACGTTAAACCGGGGCGGGGGTAGGTGAGTGTCCCTTCATTACGTAGTAATATTTAGTACTACGTAGTAATACTTAACACTACAACTTGAGTTAATCTAATTTAACATGTCATCGTAAGACATGACGTGGGTAGACGTTGATTAACATCCTCAACAAAAAGATAATGTGACGGAGTAGGTCAAGTGTAAGCTTCTGACACTCACTGCCGGCCATTAGCTGTAATATAAGGTATCACATTTAATCGTCGCTGTTATTTTCTGACGAAATTCATTATTCTTTTGTTTTTGATAATTTTTGGTTTACTTAGAGCCAGGGTTCTGGTAGTTGCCTGTCCGGTGCTATCCAGACGAGTCACGTGTATGCGGTCCCGGCTTACAGAGTTACCGCTATTACGATACCAATATAAATAAATAAACCCATACCTAACATATACTCCTTGCCATGTGGTTTCCGGTAGCGTAGAATAGGACCACTCCAACTCTTCCCGTGGATGTGGTACAAGGCAACTAAGGGAATATATATAAGAATAACATATAGGTATTACATTATAAAACATCAATCAGGCCTCCCCAACCCGTCTGGCCAGCGTGGGGAGTGTAGGCCAAATCCTCCGTCTGTCTCCGGCAGGTGGGAGAGGGTTGTGCTCCTGCAGTGGGGACTAAAATAACCTGATGATGATGATGAACATATACTCCTTACCCATGCCCCCATCTCCTGTTGCGCTGGCCCGGATCCCTGTCCCGTCCGGCAATCCACGGTCTGTCGTGCTGATCGAAACGCGCCCAGGGGCTATCCTGGGCGAACTCTGGGCATTATTAGCCTTACCTAATCAGGCGGGTCATTGATGAGGTGGACAAGTATTTCCCTAGCTAATCGGCGATGTTGTTCGCCCCACATCACTCCAAGTGGTATCACGGAGTAAAAAGCGGATGAAGGAAAGTACGAGTATCTTTGCGACGTTTGGAACGCGCAAAGTGGCGATACATCGTCTCTGCCTATCTGCTTTTGGATCAGGGTGTAAGCATTATGTCGATGTTAAAGCCAGTGTGAGCCAGCATTTTTGAGGACGTCATCAATATGAACCTTCGGCTGTTCATTTCACATTCGCGCTGTAAATTTCTGTCATTTTATAACCCAAATTCCTATAGTTTTTTTAACTCAGTGATAGCTATTTAGGTATTAGAATTATAATCATCATCACATCATCATCACCAGGTTATTTTTGTCTCCACTGCAGGAGCACAACCCTCTCTCATCTGCCGGAGACAGACGGAGGATTTGGCCTACACTCCCCACGCTGGCCAGACGGGTTGGGGAGGCCAGATTGATGTTCTATAATGTATTCCCTTAGTCGCCTTGTACGACATCCACGGGAAGAGTTGGAGTGGTCCTATTCTACTCTGCCGGAAACCACACGGCAATAATAACAATTATAATAACAAGAGATAACATTTCATCGTATCCAGGACAAACTAAGCAACTTATCCTTCCTAATTCAAATTCAGCAGGAGTGTTACGTTGTGAGGCGCATAGTGCGGCTCGAGTTGCCAACATCAGAACGTGCCCGAGAACTAATTAGGTTCTGAACATTGTTATCTTTAATTAAACGTTAGACTTAACAGGTATACTTTAGAGCTATGTAAGCATCGGTGGAGCTTAGTTCTACGACAGAACAGAATGGACAGAAGAAGTCCAAATATTATTCAAGTGTTATATTTTACTGGTAAGCGGGGGGCGGAAGCTCATTATTAAATGAGAGATGTGGAATGTCCATATTATATGTATGAGTTTATCTATACATAAATATAATTAAAAAAAAATTAATTATAATTTTTTTTTAATACAGAACTTAGAAGTGTTATATTATATTCAAGTCCAAGTTTTGTATGACATGGCGAAAAGAATATAGTGGCTGTCCAATTATTATGTAGTTCTACTGCTCAGTGTGACATACTGAATTTGAGTAAATTTAATGAATGACGTACATTCTTACGTACATAATGCTCACGCCTTGGTCCCAGAGGGGTAGGCAGAGACGATGTATCGTCACTTTGCGCGATCCTGACACACCTCACTAGCCTCACTCACATCCATCAACCTTTTCATGCACCTCCTTTTATTCATCTCACTGCGGACCCCAGCCTTTTGAGGACGTCACTAATTTGATCCTTGAATGTCGTCCATGTACTTAAACCTAAAGTTTAATTAGTGATCTATAAAAAAAAATCGGCGTGTGTGTGCCTAAGCCCTACATCCCTGCGACCTTCGTAGTTTGGGCTGAAACGTTGAGGTCCTACCGGTCGTCCTACTGCATACTTTACCAGGCGTTGGTCGTGGTCCTGCTCAGGCCACCTGGGCGTGGACCACTTGAATATTTTCTTGCCTGTAGACCACCTTAGCGATATGTCACAAAAATTTCCCCAAAAGTAAATAAATACAACTTTTAGTGTCTATATCACGGGGCCGGTTGATAGCGCGCTGGCGTAGAACTTTATAACAACAAAAATAATATATGGTAGAATAAAATACATCTAGCTATCTTTACCCTTTCTTTCATCTATTACTTCCTCTCAACCTAATAGTTAGTAGACATACTTTTTTGATAACTTCCGTTACAGGTCAAATAAAATTTTTACACAAGTTAAATAATATCAAATTATAGACAGGCAAATTAAACAAAATCAATAACTAACATAAATATAAAAATGTCAAATGAAATTCTTAAAACTAAATAAATTAAGTTAATGCTAATGTTAATTAAGTTAGTATAATTTATATGTAAAGATAATAAATGCTGGGGAGGAATATAAAATGGTTTTTGTACTTTAAAAAGTGTTTTAGTATATTTAACGAAAAAATATAACGCTACGTTGCTAATAAAGCTCGTTTTTCCGCTTTTACAGAAGTGACTTATTATTATGTAACTGTTCCGCTGAGTTACGCTTAGTGAGAGCATTTTCAGCTGAAAAATGAACAGATAATAAACAGTCTTTCACTGAAAGCACGCAGGAGGCTTTTTTCCGAAATACATTCGCCGGCGCCATTTCAGCGTTGTTTTTCCGCATGCTGACTAATCGTAATCATATTACACTTACTTTTCTCTATTACAGGGATGCTTGAGTTCTCTATTACAGGGATCCGAATTCGGTAGTGACATTATGTACACGCGCAGGGTGGGACGTCCCGTCGCCAGATGGACCGACGACCTGAAGAAGTTGGCCGGAAGCGGTTGGATGCGGATATCGGAGGACTGGGTGTGGTGGCGTTCATTGGGGAAGGCCTATGTATTGCCGTGTGGTTTGCGGTGGAGTAGAATAGGACCAAATCTTCCCGTGGATGTCATACAAGGCGACTAAGGGAATACATTATAAAACATCAATCAGGCCTCCCCAACCCGTCTGGCCAGCGCGGGGAGTGTAGGCCAAATCCTCCGTCTGTCTCCGGCAGATGAGAGAGGGTTGTGCTCCTGCAGTGGAGACAAAAATTACCTGATGATGATGTCTAGCAGTGGACGGATAAGGTCTGACATGATGATGATTATGTACTTGCGACGAAATGTCCATGTTAATATGGATAATCTTCGAAGCGGTTTTTACGCTTCACGCTGGGTGAGGTGAAGAATAGGCTGCATTGAGAAACAAAAAAAATTTGGACTTTGAATTATGGAAAAAACAATGTGGACTAAAAATGGTTCAGACATAAGAGTCCCGGGATTTTCATAACAACAACTAATAACATCACTTAAAAAGGAATTATTCCACTTAAGAATCTCTTCGAATCAACTTCAAATTAATTTAAATGCTTCAAAATTAATAGGTATTGTAATGCAAAAATGAGTTTGTTAGATTTTCACTGCTCTATGAAATATTTCATAAATATAATCTGTATTATGGAGATTAACTTAGACTTGCTTTTACTATGGGAAAATTTGTTTCAATGGGAAAATAGATAATACTTTGATATTGTTTTATACTCAATGAATAAGTAGTTGTCGTTACTATCTTAGCTCGTCTAAGCTTTTGTTTACTTGTAATAAGTTGCTTAAATTTGGAGTCTTGAGAGTAAAATTACTTACCGAAGTTATACGGTAGAGCAGCGGTTGTCAAGTTTTTTTTGCGTTCCACTTACGTATGTAAAGTATCTGTCGCGTACCACCAACGCTGGCCAATTGAAATGAAATGCAGTGATTTATTGCAACAACTTACAGTTAGTATTTAAATGTAAGGAACCCCTTTTACGTTAATTAATACCTGTGTCAGGGGTTCCCGCTCTTCCAAGGCGGAAAGTTGTACATACAATAATATTAAAATTAAATTAATTTTAATTAAATGCCACAATTATAATTGATTGTTTTTGATTTTTTTACTAAATTATTACGACTATTAAATAACTCATTTAAATAGGGATGCTGGATAAGGTTAGGTATCTCAGAATAGATAATTAAATAAAAAATAGACAATAAATTATTATTATTATTTAACTATTCTATTTAATAGTACATAGACAAATTTTTTTGAATGTATTGATCTGTTATTTATTATAAAATGATGGCGTTTTACGCGTATCACAGTTTGAGAACCCCTACGCTAGAGTTTCGCTTGTAAATTACCGGTTGAAACAACATGTAATAACTTCCAGAAGAAGCTTATACGATTATGGAATACTCCTTTTTTATTATTTTAAATGGAAATGCAGCTTCTATAGATGGCGCTTCCATATCAGTAGTCAACTTGATTATTTTCTTTTAAGAAATTGTCTAGTCTGTTCTTAAACATGTTTACTGATGTGGAAGACACAACAGATTCTGGAAAATTGCTCCATCTAGATACCACTCTATTGTTTAAAAATTATCTTTAAGGGTTCAGGTTCAGATGAGCATTTGATCTTTGTAATCTCTAGAATGTGTTGTGATGTAAATCAAAAGACACGCTTGTTATTGTCATATATTAAATAGTTATCATCAGGTTATTTTTGTCTCCACTGCAGGAGCACAACCCTCTCTCATCTGCCGGAGACAGACGGAGGATTTACTCGTGCCAATATTAAATAGTGCTGAACTTTAATTCCGTCAAATAAACACGGCCATGATACAAACGTAGATTGATTGTTTATTATCTGCTACCATAAATAATCCAAAACCAAACATAGATTACAAAATGAACATAAAATATAACTGTCTGTAAATTGTCTAACAATTATGTCTTCTGAGTCGTTCAGTGGGGGTTTGAGTTAAATATATTCTTTAACTTGGATGTGCTACGATTGTTTAAGATCATGGTCTCAAAATATACAGAGTATTTTGTAAGGAAGGCTGAACAATTTTTGACGTTACAACGTTACAGATGTGCTAGCTATGGATAGCTCAACTCAATATCCTGCTTGTATTTTAGTTGTATTCAGTTGCTAATAAAATCAATAATCTATAAATAATTTCTATCTTCATTACACCACCGTTCGCGGATGTCGCTGCAAGACCGAACGGATGTCGCTAGGGTTGCCAATTTAACTGGTTTCAATCGCCTGTAACCGACCTAGATGAGATATCTCAAAGAACCTTATATTAATAGTTTACAAGCTATTGCATGCGGTTTAACTAGCGTGGAATAAGTTATAATTTACAAGAAGGGGTTGCTAAAAATAGCCTATATTCATCTCCATACCATAGACTATATGCAAAATTTCATGGAGATCGGTTGAAAAGTCGAGCAGTGAAAGTCTAACAAAAAAACAACGATCTCTATGTACTACTAGATGGAGCGTTCCAAACAATCGTTCTGTTTAAATATGTCTAAATATTGACGCTACGGGTAAATAACATCAATATTTAGTAAATAATTAAATGTTCTGTTTAGTAACTGAACAAGTGCCAAAGTGAATGTAAACGAGTTGCGGCTCCCGGAGCCGCAGTTGCGTGGAACATAGCGATTGTTTGGAACTCTCCATCTAGTAGTAGATAGAGATCGTTGCAAAAACTCACTACCGAATTTACGAGAAATCTAATCGTGATCGTAATATATTATATTTAATACTCAATTTAATGCCCACTTACCTTGCTGGTGGGCCTTTTCTTAAATGATCCAAATGATCACAGGCAGGGAAGACGTTTACGCTGTATCAGTACTGGTATCATACCGGTAGGTGTCGCTGTTGATCTCTATTAGTGGAAGGCCGGTTTTTTGCTCGGTTTCACAAATCAAGCCATAACTGCCAACTTATCTTAAGCGAAACATATTTTCTACTCGATAATAAGGTTTTAATGCTCAATATTTAAGGTTTAGGATTGTCCCTTACGATGAGTTGACGAAGTCGTTGTGGCTTAGTTGGTTGTGTACTCGCCTCACGTTCCAGAACCGTGAGTTCAAACCCTGCCCGTATCAATAAGTTTTCGATATTTATGTATGGTTTATTTATATTACCACGAAGACGAAGAAAAAATCGTAAGGAAACCTGCATATACCAGAGAATAAATTCCTAGGCGTATGTGAAGTCTACCAAATCGGCTTGGGCACCGTTGGAGGAGAGGGGGCTGGTACAAAAATCCTGAAGAGTCGAAGTGTCGTCAGATCTTCCTGGCCAAGTAAAAAAAAAGGTACGATAAGTTTATTGTTATGGCTCGAATGTTCAGCAGGTTGTATTCCCGGCATTATGAATCGTACCGCATTGCGAATGAACCATCAATCTCAATAACACTCATGCAGTCCCACAACGTCTCGGAAAGCCGTAAACAGTTGGCAGCCCTAGGGGTGCCGCGAGGCGTCTGCCGTATCCGCCACTTTAGGGGCCCTATCACACTAGTATCGGGGACGATACAGCGTATAGGAAGAAAGGAACGGGACCTGTCGTAGATTCAAGTAAAAAAAGTAGGTTGTATAGCATACATACCTATGTATTATTAGGTCCACAATCGAGATTTGACTGACTGGTAAGTCTACTGGGAACAAAATTCTCACAATTTTTATAGTAAGTCTATTGGAACGAATTGCCGTGTGGTTTCCGGTGGAGTAGAATAGGACCACTCCAATTCTTCCCGTGGATGTCGTACAAGGCGACTAAGGGAATACATTATAAAACATCAATCAGGCCTCCCCGACCCGTCTGGCCAGCGCGGGGAGTGTAGGCCCAATCCTCCGTCTGTCTCCGGCAGATGAGAGAGGGTTGTGCTCCTGCAGTGGAGACAAAAATAACTTGATGATGATAGGAACGAAAATTCCCAGACTATTTGGTAGGACTACTGGGAACGGACAGGAATAATTCCTAAAAAAATATGATTTTGGAAATTTTATAGCAGTAAACTTGACGGTTACTTTTATTTTTTGCAAAAAATGTAAATTAGAAAATATATGACGAGATGTATTCATTACCATTTCTATTATGTAGAAGCTTATATTTGTTTCTGGTATGGACATTTTGTGTCTCTTTCTTTTCGCCTCATATCGTACCGGATTATTCAAGCTTAGGTCGAGAGTATGATGTTTGTTAATACAGAGATAAATTTCATTGTAAAAGGGTCTTTTATTATTATTCATTCTGCGGCCCCCACATTTTTTAATTTGGTGAGCGCTGACGGTAACGGCTGTATAAAAACATTTAGATTCAGCGAATTCATGCAAATTAAAACAGCAGGATTTTTCCTGCAAAATGATGTGTATAACTCGGGACACGGACGTATTCAGGCTGAGCGCCGTGAGGGGGGTTGAAACGCCTACAGAGTTAATTAAATATTCGATCCTCTATTTTGTAATTTTTATTTTAATTATTTTTAATTTTTAATTTAAACTGCGACATAGTTTATGAAAATTGTTTTTTATTTTTATATACATTGTTATAAATCTCATACACGAGTTGTGTAAAATTGACATTTTGTATACTATTTTTTGTTATTTTTTGACGATCACATTAACTATGACCTTTCACGTAAGTTAATCTATGTATTAAAATTTGTAATGTGAAATAAAGAAGTCTAATCTAATCTAATCTAATCTTTGGGAACTTGCAGTTTTGGAGCGGTGATGCCGTGTGTAGTAGTAATTTGTGTTTGAGGTTCGATTTTAATTTTACTAAAGAAAAAAGCGTGAAAACCAAACAGCGGACGTTGTTAAACTTCCTACAGTTCGTGTTTTGGAAACCTTATTTGGTTAGTGAGTGAGAAAATTGTGATGACCTACAGCGCAGAAACGTGGACACTGACGGTGGGTCTGGTCCACAAGTTTCAAGTCACTCAGCGAGCTATGGAGAGGGCTATTGCTCGGGGTTTCTTTGAAGGGTATTTCATAATGTGGAGATCCGACGAAAAACGAAGGTAATCATTTTTATTAATTCAAATTTTTATAATTTTATTTTTATAATAAAAAAAATGTATTTTGCATTTTATGGGACTTGTGTTTCCCGGAATAAAGCTATTATTATTGTATAGCCGAAAGAATAACAGAAATAATTAGAAAGGTGAAATGGGAATAGGTTCGGTCGCAGAACTGCCCCGCGTCCAGGTGGTGGTGTTCAGTGGGGAAGCTCTATGTCCAGCAGTGGGACGTCTAAGGGCTGATATTATTTTTTATTTATTTAAAATACTCTTACAGCACCATAACAGTAAATCCAATTCGGCGCTGCAAACCACAAATTACCTTTCCAACTTAAGCACTCTAACATATTTTTTTTTACTATTTATTCACCTCCTAGCCCATTATTACTATTATTATGATGATGAGGACGAGGATATTAAGCCGTGTGACCGTACTGTTCATTTCCAAATACAGAGCCACACCCTGCATACATCTCTGTCGTGACGCCAAACAATAACGAGTTATCTAACTACACACACGGTTTATTTCACAGCTTTCGTTCGAATCTACATAATGTTTTTTCGTATTTCTCACTTTATTGTTTCGGTATATACATAAATCAATTCAAAGACGTAATGTCATGCGTGTTTCAATTGATTTCCTCTGAATACTCTACGATTTTTACCTTTTTTGGTTTTATACTTTTCATGTGTAAGGCAAAAGTTTTAAAATAATAAATCTTGAGAACTATGAAGAAGGTAAGCTCAGCTTATCGTTCCCTGACGAGCTGAGCAGCGTGATTTTGGCCTGAATAATAAACTATTTCAGGGTAACGGAATAATATACTATTAGATATCGTAAATAATGTAAAAATAAATCGCGCTTGACATACTAGAATCACAGCTAGAATTCTCTATCTGTCTAAACAAAAACCCTCAGACAAATGAAATACAAAAAAAAAAACCACTCTCTCTAGTGCTGTCTAAATTCGAAGATAGGACTAAGTGGTCAGCACTAGAGAGAGTACATAGAGTTTAACTTAAAAGAGTATACAAGGCGAACTAATCGCCAGAAATCCTTTTATCTAAAGCAACATTACTCACAGTACTTAAATTTATTAGTATGGGTTAGAAATTTTAGGCAGAGGAATAACGTGAGCCTTATTCCTGAAGGAAAAACGTTGTTCACCAGTGAAAAATTAATAATGTGAGTGATAATTGGTGTAATTTCGTCAAGAACGGGAAGTAACATGCCACGGCTCAGGTTATCACTGCCCACGGCTTTGATACTATATTTAAAACAAAAATACTCGTTGATACTAATTATTTTTCGTGATGTTTTCTATAGGTTTTTCTATATATTATGCGGCAATGTTTCTGTACATGTTTCTATGGTGACGAAGACAAATATATGTATAATGGCGTTATAGTAGACCCCTTGTAGTTCTACCATACGCACTCTTATATGCAAATGCAAGGTACAAGTGATTTATTTATACCACAGATTACTTAATAGTTACTATGTAACAGATATATCATTCCCTAGTAAAACGAAAATACCTACGCTCTTAATCACCACTTATATAACCTGACTTAGCGTTGTTTTAAATTCGTAGACAGCGTGCGATTTTAGGGCGGCGGTTGCGCTTGGTGTGCCGCACAGCGCACAAAAATGTGTCTGAGGCGCTCGACTTAGCGTTGTTAAATTACTCCGTACGGGCGGGGCGAGAGCCACAATGGTCCCAAAGTGTAGGTACTTGGAGCGGTAGGTTCGATCGAGGGACGAAGGAATGGCTATATTAACAATATCATCAAATGTCAAAATAGATGAGAATGTCTGCCAAATTTCGCCATAAAGTTGTTTTAAAAAAACGAATGACATTATTTATTATATTTATTTATTTAATCTTTAGGTACATAAAGTACGCTTAGACATGTCATCCCAACAATTGATTACAGTTATATTATAAAATTAATTAATAAAATCATTGCAGTACAATGTCAAAATAAGTAAAATTAATTATCATTGAAGTATCGACTGACAAATGAAAGTGATCAATGCAACCATGGATTTAGCATTAAACCATGCTAGATCCTAGAATGCAACAACATGTATTTCCATCATAAGCGACTAAAATTTAGTACCTACTGGAATATCGTTTATTTTTTCTTGATTTAAACCTCAAAATATCCTGGCTTAATCTTTCAGGCGCCGTTTGGCCCGCCCGATCATTTGGCGGTCATCCAGCCTGAAACTAATCGCCATTGCCTTTCTACCTTTTGTCCCTTTCACTTCCCTGGAGACGGAAACCAATGAGATATTATAGTTTAATTATTTCGGTTCATAAATCATACAGTTGTGACAGTTTTAGGGAAAACAAGACTATATTTTCAGTTCTGGCTGTTTTCGTTGAATAGTAAGTAGAATTGGTGGTTTTGATTTTCGAGTAAGTCATTTTACAAACTAAACAATTACGTTACCAATAAATACTTAGAATAAATTATAGGTTCACAAGATGAGAACCCTAACATTACACGTCCCGCGTCTAAAAAAAATTATGCAATAGAAAGAGAGGCGTTTGTCAGTATTTTATGTACCTAAACACCGTTTTTATTAGGGAGTGAGTATTTTGTATGGTAGTAGTACTTATTGTTCTGTGGTGGTGTGGATTCGAACACTCGACCTTATGAACGTGAGGCATCTCTCTACGTACTACCAATAAGACTACCACTACGTTGACTATGCCTCCACTAATACACACTACCGCCCTCGGGCCTCCGTCTTTCGTAACGTCCTCTTTTACAAATAATAATCTATTTTTCTCAACACCTTTTATCCGAAAATTCTTAGGTAAAGTAAAAGTGTGTCAAGTGAACGCCCGTTTTCGTTCCATTGTTGGCGGAAAACACTCGCAAACCCATCTATGAACAATGGCTCTTCTTGAATACTCAATTGACTAAAGTTTTTGCATTTACACTGTATGAAAAATATTATTTTGTAGACTTATAAATTACTAGCTGTTGCCCGCGACTTCGTCCGCGTGGACAACTTAACATTACACATTCTTATGTAGGTATTACGTGTTACTAAATCCTAAAAGAAATCTATTAATCTGGTTATGCATTAAAAATATTAATATACATAAAAAACATACTATCCAATTGAGAACCTCCTTTTTTGAAGTCGGGTAAAAATTAGCTTTCCGGCAGCGGTTTCGCCCATTGGACCACAGCTTTTTAGGTTTCCGTATTTCACAAATATAATGGCAAAAAACGGAACCCTTATGGATTCGTCATGTCTGTCTGTCTGTCCGTCCGTAGGTCACAGCCACTTTATTCCGAAACTATAAGAACTTACTATTGAAACTTGGTAATTGGATGTATTCTGTGAACCGCATTAAGATTTTTACACTAAAATAGGAAAAAAAACATTAAATTTTGGGGGTTCCCCATACTTAGAACTGAAACTCAAATTTTTTTTTTCATCAAACTGTGTGGATAGGTCTTCAAAAATGATATTGAGGTTTCTAATATCATTTTTTTCTAAACTGAATAGTTTGCGCGAGAGACACTCCCAAAGTGGTAAAATGTGTGTCGTCCCCCCCTCCTCCCCGTAAGAGAATGATAAAACTAAAAAAAATATATGATGTACATTGCCATGCAAACTTCCACCGAAAATTGGTGTGAAAGAGATCTAGTAAGTAGTTTTTTTTAATACGTCATAAATCGTAAACCACAATACTATTATTAAAACATCGATCAAAGTTACAACGAACTACAATAACTTTTATATTATGTTACTTGCTGCTACGGAACCCTTCATGGGCGAGTCCGACTCGCACTTGGCCGCTTTTTTTTAAATAAAGTTGACATTTACATTTATCATGAATTAAAAGATTATCATATAATCAATAATTGTTTTTATATTTTAATATTGTGCAAATTAGGTGATATTTCCTTCCCCCCCCCCCTCCAATTTGTCCTTTCCATACCCTTTCTTTCTTTCCTTCTCCATCCCCTTCCCACAACGTTGAAAACCCTTTCCCCCACCCCTTCCCTCTCCCTACTCCTACCTCTCCCCCTTCCCTTAACCCACCCCTTCCTACACCCTTTATTTACCACTGCCCCCTCATCTTTCCTCTCTTACCCTAATCCCTCTATTCTTTTCCATCCGACTTACTTCCCTTCCTATTCCCTTCCTATGTTGTATATCCAATTAACTGTACAACAAAATGTCTGTCAAACTGCTGGACATGCCTTCCCCAATGAATGCCACAACGCCCTACAGATCCAGCCGCTTCCGGCCACCATCTTCAGGTCGTCCATACACCTGGCGGCAGGGCGTCCCACCCTGCGCGTGGGACGTCGCGTCGCACTCTAGAACCCGTCTGCCCCAACGGCCGTTCGGTACTACGACAGATGTGACCTGCCATTTCAGCTTACTAATTCTTTCGGCTATATCGGTCACCTTCGTTATTCATAGGATCTCCTCATTACGAATCATATCCCTCATAGAGACCCCGAGCATTGCCCTCTCTATAGCTCGCAGAGCCACTTGTATCTTGTGGATCAGGCCCACCATCAGTGTCCACCTCTCCGCGCTGTAATCATGACAGGCAAGACGCACTGATTAAAGATTTTTGTCTTTAAACATTGTGGAATAGGTGATGTAAAGACTTGACGCAGTTTTCCGAATACTGCCCACCTTAACTGGATTCTTCTGTCAGCTTTTGAAATTGATCCTATCCAACTATATTGTCTGTCCTAGGCAGACGTACTCCTGAACAGCTTCGATATTGACATTGTCGACGATCACCGGTCTAATACAGGGCCACTAATTATCGAATAGCGAACTTTTTGTATCGAGACTTGTGGAAATACCTGAAATACATCAGCTAAAATAAATCTATAAATGAGCTTTAAAACATCTCTGTCACTTTCTGTCAAGTTCTTGCAGCGACCAGTAATGTTGAACTACACTTTCATACAAATGATATGAAATGAGAGGTCAACTTGTATATCAGCATCCTGACATTTTATTGAGATATGACTTATACCAGTATGAGGCCCGAACTCAAAGCTATTAAACAGTGAAAACGCCTTCAAATTCTGTTCAGCAGTTTCCAAGATTAGCCCGTACATACATACATACATACAGACAGATAAGAATTTTTTTAATTATATTTTTGGACTCTACTGGTCTTCAGTAACGTCCGGGCAGTGAAATTTTTTTTTTAACTTTAATGTACAGATTCGCTTTTCTTTTGTTTTTTCTACTCTTTTATTATATGTATATAGATATATAGATAAATGAGTTATGTGACAAAGTGCGGAATACAGTGATACATGAGAAGTGTGGTGTGGAAGAAGATGTAGTAACGAAGGTAGAGAAGGGTATGGTGCGTTGGTTTGGACATTTGAGCGTATGAGTGAAAGAAGAGTGGCAAAAGAAATTTACAGTGCGAATGTGGAAGGAACTACAGCTCTACTACGAACGAAATACTAGGTCGTCCTAGGAGGATGTTCAAAGATCAAATTAGTAACGTCCACAAAAAGCCTGGGGTCCGCAGAGAGAAGAATAAAAGTAGGTGCCTGAAAAGGTTGATGATTTAAGTGAGACTAAAGAGGTGCGTCAGATTCGCGCGAAGTGGTGATACATCGTCTCTCCCTACTGAAATTCTCTCCTCTGGAACCAAGGCATGAGCATTATGTATGTATGTATACATTATAAGATCGAAATGTATAAAATTTAAATCGACATAAACGAGCTGTCTTCGCGCCTCATAGAAGCTTCCGGTGACCAGAGGGCTGGCCAGTACCTCAGGCAACGCATTAGCTTGGCCATACAAAGAGGGAACGTCGCCAGCCTTCTGGGCACAATGCCCCAGTGCGACCACCTCGACGGACTTTTTTATTACTTGTAGTTTAGTGTTAGTAGTTTTCTATTTCTTAATGTTTAGTTATGTTTGGCTTATGTCTTTATAGTATTATTAAACATACCTATTATGTATTATTTGAATCGACATGGACTAGACTGATTATAGTATAGCGTCTATATATATTTATAGCGTCTCGTTACTTTTTACTCGTAATGTAACGAGACGCTATAAATATATATAGTAAATTTTTATACAGATTTTTATTATGTTTTAGTAATATTGTGATTATTATAACATAAAATCAAGGATCGGAGTTAGGTGGTGTATTTATGTACCTGCGACGGCAATATGGCACGAAAGATTATAATGAACATTCCTTTTCACGGGATTTCATTAATGTTTTAATGAAAATCCCGGGACCCTTAGTAGTAATAATTAAAAAGTATATAATATATCAAATTAAGACAAGATAATTTCACATTATTTGTATTTTAGTTTACTTGTAAGCGGTTTGGTTATTTGAATGTTTGGATATTTTAATGTTTGTTACCAATCACGCTTCAACCACTGGACAGTTCGGAATGAAACTTGGCACACATATAAGTAGGTTAGGTCCTGGAATAGGACGTAGGATAGATTTTATCCCGAATAAACATCTCATTCCTACGAGAAATACATAATAATTTGTGATGTTAGGATGTTGTAAGCAGCTAGTAAGAATTATAGATTTTAAATGAGCGATGTGGAATGTCCATATTGATATTACTGTATGACGTTATATATAAATGAATGGCAAGAAAGGAGGAACAAATTAATTAGACCTCGGAATAAAAACCCGGAATATCCATATTAACATAAACATTTCGTCGCACATTATGTACTTCATAAGGACTACCTGATTCCGATTGCTGCATATAAATTAAAATATAATGTACAAAATTTACAAAAATTATAAGGTCACATTATGCCGCTTAATTCGGGTCATATTTATAAACAAATAATTAAAAATATTATTTTTTTCTCTTTAGCGGATTATTGCAGCAAAATCGTCTGTGCCCCTCATCCCCCAAACCTTTTTGCAAATATTTTCAATCTATATTTTATCTTTTTTACGTATTTTCCTTGTAACTGATTATATTTAGGAGAAACAGAGGTGATAGAAAAAATATACAATTTGACATAAGTATACTAATACTAAAGAAAAGGAGGATGGGAGAGGCCGCTCTACAGATAGAAGATCTCCTCCAGCTCTGCAGAGTTGTTAATAAAAAAAAAGTTAACTTATATTAATAAAAAAAATGTACAGATACCAACGATCTCTATGTACTACTAGATGGAGCGTTCCAAACAATCGCTCTGTTCCACGCAAGTAGCCACAACTCTTTCACATTCACAATGAAACTTGTGCAGTTACTACGCAGAACATTTAATTATTACTAAATATTGGCGCTACGGTTAAATAATGTTAATATTTAGTAATAATTAAATGTTCTGAGTAGTAACTGCACAAGTTTCATTGTGAATGTGAAAGAGTTGTGGCTACTTGCGTGGAACAGAGCGATTCTTTGGAACGCTCCATCTAGTAGTACATAGAGATCGTTGACAGATACTAAGAGTTTTATTTGTTGTTTTAATGAATTAGGTCATTGAGTGAGTAGGTCACTGAAATCTTCACGTTCGCATCCACACGATCGAACGAACACACTGTCTTATATTTGATAGCAATCACAATAAGCTCTCTTTACGTCCAGCCTATCTGTCCGGTCTGCGATCCCTTCCGTCAATAGAAATAGGCCGAAAGCGATTACCGAGTGCCACAAAGGAAAGAAGTATAGCCTCTATTGTTGATACTTTCCTTTGAAATTGTGAGAAACTTGAAACTTTATTCCATAATGCGGAGTGAAGTCCTTCTCAGTCTTATAGATCGTACAATTCACGACGGCACATCCCGTTACTCTTCACGAGGGGGATACGGGGACTTTAGCACACCCCGATATGTTAGATTCTTTCATAGATAAGCATCTATGAAAGAATCTCGTATTATTTATTCTATTTTCATTCTGAAACGAATTACTAAAAGATTTTGATACAGATTAATTATGTATTCCAAAAGCAGAATCAGCGGGAATCCGGCCATATCTGCAAAGAATAATTATTCAAAAATAACGAATTGTAACTGTACCAATCTCGGGCGAGCATCGTCAGATTAATGAAAATGCTTCGTCAGTAAAGACAGCCTAAGTAGCTAGGCAAAGATGTAGTCGGCTGATTTGGTGGGTAAATATTTAAGACAGTGTTGCCTCGAATATAATAATTATATCGATGGCAGTGAACCAATAAGGAGTTTTTCTTTTCGACAAGAGATTTATGACAACTGCGGTATATTTAGGTAATAATAAATTAAGGAGATTAAGGTCTTTGGATGACATAAATTATTTCGAAAAGTGGAGCAAGTAAGGAGTATGAACTAATTTGGTCTAATTCATCATATAGGGAACTGGGGGCTTCCTTCAAATAATATTCGTCGTACAAAGTCAATTTGTACTAACGAGTCATGTGCCATATTCTGATAACCAGACGCTTACGCAAATAACAATAATTGGAAACGCTTATTAACCTAAAGTTTATCCGAGTGTACTCGGATTATCGTATTACCCATGTTACTGTAAAAGTAATTAAGTAAATATATAATTCATATTAATAATGAGTAACAAATACCTATATTTTTCTTTAATTTTGTATATTAATAAATAAATAAATATCTCATACATTCACACCAATTATCCAGTCCCAAACTAGGCAGAGCCTGTGGTATGGTTACTGGATAACGGATAGACATACTTAAATAAATATATAAACATCCAAGACTTGGGTATATTGATGTATACGCTATTTTTGACGTTGTATGTAATAACATTTAATTTAATTAACTTATGATATGATATTTTGAACATATCGACATTCTTTTGACTTGTAACAATTGTTATCAATAAAATTTTCATTTTCATTTTCTCGTTAGAGAGTACAGAATGTCTGTTGTCAGACGGATATTAGCCGAAATGCTTTCGGCTAATATCTTTGGCTTTGCTTCTTCTATCGTTTGGTAATAACAAAATAATATCTTACTGTTCATTGGGGACGCCTATGTCGAGCAGTGGACGTCTAAGGGCTGATGACGATGATAAAGGTTTGCTAAAATTATTGATGGATTTTGGGAAATCGTTAAGTTATATAACGAATTGAGAAGACAGCCATAGAAAAGATAATTCTATTTATAATGTAGAAAGTTCTATTGGAGAATTACATCTTAAACAGACAGACGTCCAGAAGAAGGAGTACCTATAACTAAAAATATTTTTTTTGCTATTTTCCGGCAACACTAAACACCTAAAACGCTGAATAATCAATGGATTACAATCTCCAGGGGCCTTCGATAACCGCTGTAAGTGCTATATTGGAAGGTAATAGATTTTACGGAAAATTTGTCCTTATCTTAGGATGGAACGTCTCAAAGGAAATATTAAAAATTGGAGAGTTCAATCTATCTGTTATGTATACAAAAGGAAAGTGTGTGTATGTATGTCCAGCCTTTTCTCCATAACCACCCACTGCCACCCATTCATGGTTGCAGTGGTAGATAGCCCTTGGTCTGCACTTGCAAGTAAGAGAGTTTGGTTACTGTAGGTGGATGTAGGTGGTAAAAATGTTTACAACCTGGTGGGAAAGATGGGTTAGGAAAGTGTGGGAAATTTCTTTACAAAAAGACAAACTAATTTTATTTAGAAATTAGATGATACCAATAACCTAATCCCAACGATTTCAATGTGATATGCGTAAAGTTGCACTAAAACTACGAAAAAATTTTATAACACAACTTGCATTGTTAATATTACAGCGCGGACGAAGTCGCAGGCAACAGCTAGTACAAAAATAAAACAATTAGAATTAAAATGTTATAAACGTAACAGTATATATATATAAATATATAAATATATATATATATAATTACATGCAGTTAAAATGGAGTTGGGAGGTTAGCACGTGTACTTAGCCGACGATATGTTGAACGAAATGCTCACACGTGTCACTTGGAGTGACATCTGTAAATTGAACGTCTGTCTCACTGTAGGTCCCATTACTCATCTCATTGCAGTCTCCACACGTAGCGCGTCTTATCGACATTCATAAAATGACTTTGTACAAATCGAAGAATGTCGAGGCGATATTAAAATACTGGGAATTATGTAATTCAACCTTGTAGACCTAATTCTAATTCACGAAGAATTTTTGAGGTAAAAAGCTTTTGGAAATGTCGGAATGTCAAAGAATACTGATGGAAGAAATACTAGGAGGTTTTTTTTAAATAAATAATAAATTATTATTTATTAACCAATAAAAACAGAATTTACATATTTCCAGTGCAACAAAAACCAGACTTGGTTTGTCTGTGCACCGCGACGACTTACAAACTAACATTTAACAGTCATATTATGTGCCAAGCCATCTATCTGTATACATTGCTTAATTACTAATAAAGTCGAAACCTTCAAAAACAAGGGTACAATATAAAAAAGTGCCAAAAGTTGCAATATCTCAGACATTCACACCAATTATCCAGTCCCAAACTAGGTAGAGCCTGTGGTATGGTTACTAGATAATGGATAGACATACTTAAATAAATATATAAACATCCAAGACTTGGGTACAAATATTCATATTCATCATACGAACATTTGCCCCTAGCGGGATTCGAACCCGCAACCTCCGAAGTCATTTTAGTCGTGTAGTTCCCGGCTTAATGGATTGCACCAGGGACGGGCAGCATGCAGCGTTCTCCTGTTCTCCTCACTGGATTTGGATTAGCTAGTTTACATACAGCTGACCCGTGCCCACTTCGTTGGGGCCTTCTTTTAATTTTTCAGGTTAATATATAGCCTATGACACTCACAAATAACGTGACATTCTATTGGTAAAAGAATTTTCAAAATCGGTTCAGTAGATCCAGAGATTACCCCTACAACCTATACTAACCTAACCCTAACAATTAAGTAACAAACATCCAAATATCAAAACTTTCTCTTTATAATATTAGTATATAGATTACATGCATATACTTATCTAATCCCAAACTAGGGTTTTCTCAATTGATTAGGGAATTAAACAAGGATTGGACAATTCACAAAAAATAATTTTGCACAAATTGTACTTTCAACGTTGTCTGTCCCCGGTGGGAATTGAACTCATGACCTCTGCAGAGGTCCGTTCGATTCCAATAACTATAACCCACTAAGCTAACGAGGCAGTCAAATTCATCATCATCATCAGGTTATTTTTGTCTCCACTGTAGGAGCACAACCCTCTCTCATCTGCCTGAGACAGATGGAAGATTTGGCCGACATTCCCCGCGCTGGCCAGACGGGTGGGGAGGCCTGATTGATGTTTTATAATGTATTCCCTTAGTCGCCTTGTACGACATCCACGGGAAGAGTTGGAGTGGTCCTATTCTACTCTACCGGAAACCACACGGCAGTCAAATTAATAATTAATAGTTTACTAGCTTTTGCCCGTGACTTCGTCCACGTAGGTTTCCATATTTACACACCTTGAACATTTAATTTCCCGTAGGAGTGATATGTTTTTTCAGGATAAAAACTATTCTATATCCTATTCTAGGACCTAACCTATATGTGTGCCAAGTTTCATACCGATCCGTCCACTGATTGAAGCGTGATTAAGTAACAAACATCCAAATATCAAAACTTTCGCATTTATAATATTAGTGGGATGGAACGGGATTCCTACAAGTACCTTCTTATTATCTGTTCATACGCCTGCCAGTCGCTAATAAGCTCAAAGAGCCGACAGTGATTGAGAACACTGGAGATCTCTCTAAGTCGTCACGATTGTGAATTCACAAGAGTAACTGCTCCGATTACAGAGAGAAACTCGAGAATAATGAGTTTGTCTGACTGTGCGTTTCGGTTTACTATAGGATTTCTGTCGACATTCTCAAGTTATCAATGGTTTAAAAAACGGCATGGTGAGTATTTCAGTGGTTTTATATTGTCTGTGAAGTCGCGGGCACAGATAATACAACAAATATTATAAATGTTTGTTTTTATCCCGAAAAAATATCTAATTCCTACGGGAAACCAAATTCATCGTTAAAATCAGTTAAGATGTTTTTTTATCGAAACCTACACCGACGAAGTCGCGGGCAAAAGATAGTTTAGAATAAAGAAAGAAAAGATTTTATAGCATAAGTTGTAAAATCTTTTTTTTTATTATTTATAATTAATTTATTCTAAACCCATAGAATCACAGAAACCCCATGAAGATAGAACTCTTTCTTTACTTCAGTTCCGCACGTTCCGATTTTCGGACACAGCGCGCCCCTCCCGCGCCCCTCCCGCGCACCTTTCACGCATAGCTGTCACGTTTCTAATGAGGAGATGCAGTTTTGCAGTCAGAAACCTTGCAATATGGCATTTTTGCAGATTTTTTGTCGATTTTTAGCCGACCATGTCTCGGCGCGAAACGAGTAAGTGTATATGCAATATATTGCAACTTGTTAGCACATGTGTCGTACTTCACCATTCTATCTTAGTAGAATTTCTGTGCATAGAATAAAACACAATAAATTAGCATTTTGTAAATTCGTGAATGCAGTAGGTACTATCTCTGCCAAATAAATGTATTGAACAGTAAATAATTGAAAGTCAATGTTTGCAATAAAAGAAATAAACGAGACTCGCTCAACCGCGACGCGTGTTTCGCAAAATAACGAGTTTTTATCACTGCAGTTGGAAAGGGTATTAAAATTTCGGCAGTGCATTCACCGCTCCGGCAGCCGTGATCGTCTAGTGGTTAGGACCCTACGTTGTGGCCGTAGTAACCCAGGTTCGAATCCTGGTCACGGCAGTGACCTCTCACTGTCACGGCGGAGCTAAAGTTTTTGCATTTTCTTAAAGATGATCGCCGAGATTAATAGGCAGGCAATGCAGCACATTTTACACACCTACAATCATATCAGTCCTGCAACCATAAAGACCTTGAACGCGCCTCATCGAAGCTTCGGGAGACCGTAGAGCTGGCAGCTTCTTCGCCCAAAGAATCAGCTTGGCTATTCAGAGGGGGAACGCTGCCAGTATATTGGGAACCCTGCCCCGGTGCGGTGCGTTGGAAGACATTTTTTATTTATAATTGTTCCGTGTTATTGTTTATTTATAATTATGTACAAATATTCATATCAGTTAGTCATTACATTATCAGCCTATCAACATCCACTGCTGGACATAGGTTTCCCCAATGAAACTTCAGTATCCAGTCGCTCTCAGCCTCCTTTTTTAGATGGTCGGTCATCATACCTACCGGCCTCCTGATACTTCCATAAATAAACAGATTTAATTACCTACTGCTACTACAGGCGCAACAGCGTAAATTAATGTGGGGTTACTGCATCCAGCGCCCGAATATAGTCGACCGAGAAAGAGACTATGTATGTATGTAAACGCTTTATTGTATCAAAAATCACAACAACTACTATAATAAAATAGGAATTAAACTGTGTACAAAGGCGGACTTATCCCACTTAGAGATCTCTAACAACAGCAACATTATACGTCAAAAACATAAGTGCTTCTCTTTGTAACATATAGCGTCGATCTCTCGGCGTATCTCTGTAGCCCATCCAGTAGCGCGTACAGCCAGCCATGCTCTATTTTGAGGGCGACGTTAAACTGGCGACGAGATGCAAGTATCGCTTCTTATCCAAAATCACGCAACGAAAGCTACGGGCGAGTCCAAGCTAGTAGAAGTTAAATGAAACGAGAACTAAGTCTGTGATTTAATAATTGTAAACCCTTTAGACTCTAGCTGGGAGCTCATTAAACATTAACGGGGGTTTTAAAACAAGTAAGCAGCCATTAAGGCAGTCGGAGTGTTTTCAGTGTCTACAAAATTGTTGCAAATCCTAATGGAGATGCAGTAAGGATGTTTAATATGAATAAACTATGAGTGTTGAAAGCTTTTTGTTTGGTTAGGATGTTTGCATCATGTTTCTTAAGTCCCAATTTTGAAGGCTTAGCTGTGTAATTCTATTTTCAGGGGAATTGCGGTACGGTGGCCGCGAGAACTGTTGAACACAACGTTATATAATAACAATAAGATGTTAGATGTTATTAGCTGGGGTAAACGATTTCTCGAGTGGGCAAGCGTAAATCAATAAGAAACTGTAATTCAACTTTCATAACTGAAAAACATTCACTGTTTCATAGCTAATTTATTAAACAAGAAGTTCATTATTCGAATTAATAGCTAACCATTCATACAATGCAAACTTTCTAAAAACCAAAAATTATTTACTTAATAACAAGAAGAAATTGGCTGAATCGTCTGCCACATCTGTTTTGATAGCCTAACTAAAATCTCTAGACTACAATATCTTATCCGTACATATTCGTCTATGCCGATAAAGCTTGTGGTACAATAATAATACACAGTGAAGTTAAAGAACCTCTTGAGAAACTGAAGAACCTACTGCCTTTCAAACATAAGGCGTGCACTTTCAACTGGGCTACTTCACATCTCTTCAACACCTACAAATAAGTAAGACAGTACAGTAAGCATTATTTCCACACCTACCCATTACGTCAGTAAAGTCGCAGGTGATCCATCATTGCGACGCCGCTGTAACCGCCCGGGGCAACCAACGAGGCGCCCGGGGCAACCGGGGCGGTTACGACACAATAAACGTCTTGTACTGACGGTGTGGGGCTGAAAAGATTCACTCGCATGCTTTATTACCTGTTTTCAGAGGGGATTGTGAAATAGGGAACGTAGCTAAGTTATGTATATGTGGTGACGTACAATCTATCGATTTGAATGTACAATAGAATTTTTTATACAAAATACTATCCTATTTAAGTATGTCTATCTTTTAAATGTGAGACGTAGAGATATTATTAAGTCAGGATTATTAAACTCGTACAAATTCGTGGACAGTACGCCAATAGACGTTATACCGGTGGCTCATAACGTGGCACTACGTCCATGGACGTCGTATTTCGTATTATTTTGTCACCTAGTGCCGCATCACAAAACTCTCTCAACTCGTGATTTTTTTCAGGCACTCTAATTGGCCCTTAGATACTTTAACGTATACTCAATCCCACACAGATTTTAATAAAACTGTAAAGATGTGAAATTTACTTTGATCAACATCAAATTGATTGCATAGTGTTTGTGAAGGCTGTCGAGTTGCATTTTTAACGATTTTAATCTTCGAACTCAGCATAACAATTCTGTAAAGCTTAAGTTTACAACTTGAATCTGAATACGCGGTGACATTTCAAAATGGCATCACGTAAAGTTTACGGTTGTTCGATTTCGATACTAGCGCCAAACTTGCGAGCGCGACGGGTTGTAATCGTTTGCTTTGTATGAGATGACGTTTAGAATGGTATTCTATAGAAAAATTCCGCACTTCATTTCAATTCATGACTCGCGCCCGCATTCGACAAACATTAAGTTAGTATTTTGTGAGCGAAAACTTGATGAATATTATGGAACTGGAAAATAAAAGTATTTCTGTCACAAAATACTGATTATTTGTCTTTTGAAGACGGCTCGTTCATTTGTATGTTAGCAAATAATAAATTATATGAATACATTTGCGTAGAACGCATCGCCGAGTGATAATCTGACAGCTGTCAAAAACAAGTTATTATTATTAGAACAAACCCTCTATAAATAATAAAGATTAAAAAAAAATGTTATCTATGATCGTCGTTAGTCGATTTTGCTGGTAATTAACGTCGATATTCAATAAAACATTTATTGGGACACGGCCGTTTCATTCTCATACTAAACCCCGAGTTCGTTTTCATGTCATCATCATCATCAGGTTATTTTTGTCTCGGCTGCAGGAGCACAACCCTCTCTCATCTGCCGGAGACAGACGGAGGATTTGGCCTACACTCCCCACGCTGGCCAGACGGGTTGGGGAGGCCTGATTGATGTTTTATAATGTCCCTTAGTCGCCTTGTACGACATCCACGGGAAGAGTTGGAGTGGTCCTATTCTACTCTACCGGAAACCACACGTCAATTTCATGTATAAATGAAAAATTATATATTTCAACCTAATTTATAAAATTAACATAAACAACCATCTATACATGTAAAAATACAAAATTTAAAGTATGTAAAATATTTGAAAATTAAAACTATATACGCTACTCAAATGTGTTCGCGAAAGTCGAGACATTTCTAGTTTTATAGATTACGTTCTATATCTTCGTTACTTTCCTTTGATACCTACTATTATTGCTAGTAAGTGCAGTATATGGGTTTCGCTTCGCGGCAATTGCCCGTTATTGTTATGTTGTCTGTCTACTATATTATAACTACCCGCTTCTTTGTATAAGTATTTACGCTCAATTCGGATTAGGACATGTAGGGTCTTACTATGCAGTTTTATGTAAGTATCTAGATTAATGTGCTGACTTTGGTTTCGGTGGGCGCAGCGGCAGTCGTTCCCCGCTACGCGATGTACGCGGTTCTCTTTAATAAAGTAACTATGTGTCAGTGAATATGAACTTAGGATTTCTCGTACGAGCACACCTAACTAAGTAATTAATAGAGACTTGACTTCAGAACCCACACTCACAATCACACTCACAGGACATAATATTAATTTTAGTTTACTTTCGCATGTAACTGAATTGTTATTCTTATGAGAAATAATCTTAAAACATTAAACCATGACCTACAGGTCATACCATGAAGCAAAATGTTAACACTAATTGGTTATTAATTTAGATAACGGATAAATAAATATAATCTGTTATCTAATTTAATAACCAATTAGTGTCACTCATGAAGGTAAAAACTTTGAGGTGACTTATGAGGTGCGAAAAATTATTTTGCTTCACGGTATGACCTGTATCTTTGATATTAATCAGTTTATTCGAAGATTTTCATGTCGCTGGCGTTCCCAGGAGGCCAATTCTTAACATAGACGACGAGAGGCTGGTAAAGACAAAATTCCTTCTTAAAAGTGATATCTTAAACCTACGAACTTTTTTAATAACGCCCTAAAGACAAGGCCAGCTGTCACAGATAGAAAGATGTTTTGTTTCTCCGAGATCCTTGAGGGTATTATACAATTTTTAGAAAAGTTTTTCACAAAGAAAACTCGGTTACTTTGAAGTGCAGTCAACTGGAAGCGTTAATTCACTTTTAATTAAATTTCCCTTTGCTTTGGGTCCGGAAATAAGTCTCTGTTAAACAAACGCCTAGTGCTTGGGATTTTAATAAGGAAGAATTTTAATAACAAAGTAAGAAAGTAAACATTTCTACTTTTATTTAAGGCTTTAATACTTGGCCTTTGAGCTTCTGGCGTGTCGATTGTTAGAGCACAGTGACACCGCCGGCACTCCATACAATACAAGCGAATAGATTTCATTAAACTCTACTTGTTTCACTTTAACGAATAGAAACGATACTTTTTTTTAATTTCTTTATTGACCTACATCTGGTTACAGTAAACTTAGCTTTTAATATAAAGTTACACATAAGTGGGTTCATGAAAAGTGTTTTATAAGGCTGAGCGCACCTATGAAAAATAAACGACACTGCCCGACACGCCAAGCACAATTTTTCAGAACATCATCATATCAGCCGTTGGACGCCACGCCTTCCCCAATGAATGCCACCATACCCGGTCCTCAGCCCCCCTCATCCAGCCGCTTCTGACCACCGTCTTCAGGTCGTCGGTCCATCTGGAGACGGAGCGTCTCACCCTGCGCGTGCCGTACCGCGGTCCTCACTCCAGAACTAGTCTACCCCACGGGCCGGAACAGTACGAATAAATACAATCAGAACCGAAACACATTTATTTTAATTTGTAAATATACATTATATATTTATACTTATGTACATATGTAGTAAGTTTCTTTTTAAAATTTGGCACTAAACGCATTATTTCATTTACTCTAAGGTTGACTGGAAGAAATCCCTAAGTGCGATAAGTCCGCCTTTGTACACTACTTTATTCATATTTTGTTATTGTTTTTGTTGTTAATTTTGGTACAGCAAAGCGTTTACATACATACATGCATAAATACATACATACACTCACACACACACACATACATACATACATACATACATACATACATACATACATACATACATACATACATACATACATACATACATACATACATACATACATACATACATACATACATACATACATACATACATACATACATACACACATACATACATACATACATACATACATACATACATACATACACTAGCAAGCTATATAAGATTATACTGCGTTTACAACTTTTATAAAACAGCGTACTAACATTTGTATACACAAACAGTTATGCGGCCACAAATCGTAGCCGGGACAATGGTTGTAAACGGAGATTACACTTTGACTACTAAGCAATATAACCTTCCATAATCCTACAATGTCCTTATCCAATAGTCGTCAAACAAATGCGTAGTGTGTAGGCCTCTTATGTCTTCGACTGACGTCATTAAACATCTTTATTGCTCTTGTAAACATGAATTATCACCGCGTGACTAAGTTTGTAAACAGGAACAACTTGGGGAACGAATGAGTCACGTTCTGAAGGAAACAATGTGAAATATTACAGCTTTTTGCCAGAGAATGAAAAGTTATTCGCGAGCAGCTGTCAAATTCGTACAATTGTTGATAAAGAGGGTGATATTAATGTATATGTATATCTGATAATGTTATGAATTTATTATTTATCTCTTAATAAGGGGAAGCAGCAACTTTTAGTATATTATTGTCGCTCACTAAAAGAGCTACTACGAACTCGTCTATCATATAAAGGAGTCTACAACCGGGCTAAAGATGCGTCTTCGCCATTCATGTACTAAAAATATTGGTCTGAATTATGAATCCGTTAAGTTTTTTTAAGCCAATTATTTTAAAACTGGCAACTTAACAACTAGAGTAGTGAAAGCAGAATTAAGATCGATAAATGTTTATAATCGATATTTGTAAAAAATATTTGATACTGCCTTTCAGTTACTGAACGGTAATCCACCCATCACGTTTTTAATTTTTTGTATTCTTTTTTATTTATTTGATTTAAATTGGTACACAAGTTCATAAAGTGCCTCCTGGGTACTCTGCCAGCGGGGGACGAACTGGGGCAAGTTTTTTATCTGTGGTGTAAGTACATAGTTAGTTTTTTTTGGATTAATTTATAAATAGTATGATCTGTTCAGTCATTTAAACTAGATTAGTTACACAATAAATTATCAGGAAGGTTTATCATACTAGTAATGAAAATTTATACAACTATATACAGTATTAAAAACTAATATATAAAACGCGTTGTTTGGGATTCGTTTGGAGCGTAGCTATGTGTTACTGCCTTACATGTGCAATGCTTTCAATGTGTGCGTGTATTTCCTCTCGTCCCCTCCCCCGCTCCTACCTGTCCATCGCCCTTACTGTCGTCACGAGTTAGTCGTCATCAACCGACCGCCTGTCAAACGTCCGTCGTTATTAGCAGCCGCCCTGCTGCTTTGTTTCTAGACTTTCATTGTGCCGTAGTGTCTGTCTTCTGTGAACTTTATAAACTGTGTACTACTGTGTCGAACAATCCTTCTTAAACCTAACCAGACGACTGGAATACCAGTCCCTCAGCAGGAGCATCCAGCCCATCCTGGAGGATCACACCGCGCCATCGGGAGATTGCCAGGTAAGGTTGTGCACTGCCTACACTATCTAAGTTTCCCCAACATACTTTTGGTCCTTGACGAGCCGCATTATTAAATTTAAAAACCAGTTGCCTATGAATGAACAGTAAGCGCGCGCGCCGCGTTCGAGCGAATTTACGCGTATACCTTCAAATTCAGTACGCGATAATAAAAAATTGTATAGGTGCGCCTCACTTAACTCGTAAAGTTAAATGCATTCTGTATAGATGCATTCTTTCTGCTTTTTAACAAATAATTAGTGTTTTGTTTGTTACTACGTTATTTAACTATCGTAATAATGTTTGCTATAGAAAGAAGTCGCCGATCTTTGGCTATGAAAAGATTAAATGACGCTTTGTGTATCGCGGGCAAATGCTCGACCGATGTAACATTATTTCCCCGCTTACAAGTACATGTAAATAGATTACCGGATCTAATACAGTCTTTCGATGACAATCATATGAAAATCGTGTCGGCGCTAACCGATGACGATGAGATTGAGGAATCTGATCAAATTAGGCAGGATTTTGATGAAGTTTGTACAAAAATATTGGAAATTTACCAAACTTTCGTAAATAATAGTAAAACACCGGAACATGAAAAAAATGTACTATCGACGTCCCATGTTGTTTGTTCATCTCACTCTCATACGAAGGTGCGCATGCCCTTAATAACTATAACTCCATTTGAAGGAGGTTATAAGTCATGGATAACTTTTTATGATTTATATCGCACGTTAATTCATGAAAATAAAGAACTATCAAAAGTAGAAAAATTTCAATATTTAATATCTTTTCTAAAAGGTGAACCGCTTAACCTGTTGAAAGCATTTCCTATTTCTGAAATTAATTACGATAAAGCTTATGAAACTTTAGTGAAACGTTATCAAAACAAACGTCAATTAGCTTTTTGTGCGTGGCAAGCTATTACGAGCGCTAAGCTGTATAATACTTCCGCTCAGTCCTTTAGGTTGTTACTAGATACTTTTCAAGAAAATTTAGCTATTTTGAAAGCGTTAGATATGCCCGTAGAACAATGGGATTTTATAATCTTTCACACTTTATTAACACAATTAGATTCGAATGTACGAAAAGAATTCGAAATGACTGTCACTTCACAGGATATTCCTAAATTTTCTATACTAGAAAGTTATATAGATAGCTATTGCAAAGCTTTAGAGCACGCTGGTACTATCGGCCGTGCGCCCCCCGTCCCCTTTCCCCCCGCCGGTCCGCGCGGCGAGACCGGTGCCTATACGCGCCGCGCTGCGCCTGCGCCGCATACTTTCGCGCCTAAAGCCACTACGCTCGTGGCTGGCGGGCCCGCTGCGCTCGGCCGCAGCAGGCCTAGCTCGCCCACGCTGCCTCCCTGTCAGTATTGTGCAAACGCGCACTTTATTACTCACTGTCCCGACTTTCTGCGCTTGTCCACCCAGCAACGTTCACAAGTAGCCCACGATAGGAAGCTGTGCTACGCGTGTCTACGTCCTGGCCATCCTGTAGCTTCATGTGCTTCTAGAGGAAGCTGCAAAACGTGTGGAAGTCACCGTCATAATTCTGTTTTGCATGTTACGTCATGGTCGCCCAGGGGTTACGTCCCGTCTAACCCTAATCATCATGAGAGTAATGACTGTCCGCCACCTGTCAATACCACACTTGGAGTTCAGGCGCTTTCATCTGATGCTAATAAAACTGTCCTTCTGTCTACTGCTAATGCAGATATTTTGGATAAATGGCAAGCTTTCCATCCATGTCGTCTGTTGCTTGACTCTGGTAGTCAAGCGAATTATATAACCGAAAATTTAGTTAATCGGTTAGGCCTTCAAATGTCTTTCAACGCTCCGTCCGTCTTTGGTTTAGGTAATATGACGACTCCTGTCCTGGGTACCGTCCAGTGTACAGTCCGTCCTGTCGGTGTGGAGAATAAGGAGATTTCTTTCGAAGCTATCGTTATTAAACGCATCTGTGATACTATGCCTTCTGTCAAACTAGATGCTAGTTTTATACAAAAGTTAGGTTTTGTAAAACTTGCGGACCCTTCGTTTCACTTGCCGGGACCTGTGGACCTTCTGCTCGGTCCGGAAGTGTGGCATGAAGTCTTTCTGCCTGGAATGATTCCTGGAGATGCTTATACGCCTGTCGGCATGAACACTGTATTTGGTTGGGTGTTCATGGGCCCTTCGCGCTGTCTAGATATTAACCCGTCTTCGTCCTCTCATCTGTCAGCTGTCCATACTTTCCATGCATCATGTAAGGATGTAATCGATGATTTAAAGCGATTATGGGAGTTGGAGGACCTTCCTAATCATGATGAAAAGCTTTCACTTGAAGATCAAGCTTCTGAAGAGATGTTCCTGTCTACCCACAAGCGTGACCCTGCTACGGGTAAATTCATCGTTGAACTTCTATTTAAAGATTCTTTACCTACCTTTCGAAATATGCATGCCATTGCCGTCCGTCGCTTTCAAAAATTAGAAACCCGTCTAAAAAATGATTCGAAGCTTTATGAAATGTATAATGAATTTATGCGAGACTATATTGACAGTGGTCACATGACTGAAGTCAATCTTTCTAAAGACAAGGATCCTTCTGAATGCTATTACATTCCTCACTTTTGTGTACTCAATCCAAACAGTAAATCGACAAAATTAAGAACCGTCTTTGACGCTTCAGCTCGAGATGGAGCTGGACTATCTTTGAATGACACACAGTTAATAGGGCCTAAATTACAGGCAGATATTTGTGGCATTCTTATTCGCTTTCGACTTCACAATGTGGTGTTTATTACTGACATACGTCAAATGTATAGGAACATTATCGTAGCGGACAAGCACAGAGACTTTCAGCGCATTGTTTGGCGATTTGATCCTGAAGAGCCCCTGAAACACTATCGTTTGAACACCGTCACGTATGGTGTATCGTCATCTCCTTTTCTTGCAATCCGTTCTCTCAAACAGCTTGCGATCGCAGATGGTGAAGATTACAAAGACGCGGCTGAAACTTTAGACCGTGATATATATATTGATGACGTCACAACGGGCGCATCCTCTGTCGATGCCGCGCTTAACCTACAGCATCAGCTTATAGACTTGCTTTCAAAAGGGGGGTTCGAATTGCGTAAATGGGCGAGTAACAATCCGCGATTGGTGGAGCATCTCCCCCCTGAACACTGTGTCACGCTACCGTATTCTTTCGACGCAGACTCACAAGCCATTGTGAAGATCCTGGGAATGAACTGGGACTCTGTTTCCGACCAGTTCACTTACAAAGTAAATGATTCGAATGAAAAATGTACTAAAAGAGAAATTTTTTCAAAATTGGCGCGTGTCTTTGATCCTTTAGGGCTACTATCCCCTGTCACTTTCATGGCAAAACATCTTATTCAACGTCTGTGGCTCCTGGGTCTCGACTGGGACCAGGAACCTCCAGCTGACCTGCAACAGTTATGGCAACAGTTTTCTGTCCAGTTGCCTGAGCTGTCTCTTCTATCTATACCTCGTCAAATAACAAGTCCAACTGCAGCCTCCTATCAGGTGCATGGATTTTGTGATGCCTCTCTATCCGGTTATGGAGCAGCTATCTATCTTAGAACGGAACTACCCGACGGAACTGTCTCCTCGCACTTAGTGTGTGCGAAGTCCCGGGTAGCACCTACCAAACGAGTGACGCTCCCGCGCCTGGAGCTATGTGCCGCTGTTCTACTTGCAGAACTATGTGAATTTGTGATTTCTGTCCTTTCTACACTCATTACTATCGAAGCTATCTATGCCTGGTCCGACTCCACTATTACCCTGTCCTGGATTTCCTCTCATCCGTCCAGATGGAAAGTCTTTGTGGGAAATCGCGTGGCGAAGGTCCAGCGCAGGTTACCATCCGCACGTTGGAACTACGTACGCACAGAAGAAAATCCAGCAGATGCTGCCTCGAGAGGGTTGCTCCCCAAGGAAATTTCAACACACCCTTTGTGGTGGACCGGTCCTTCCTTTCTTCGTGAGCCCCCCGAGGTCTGGCTATCCTCTTCTCTTCCCATTTCAAATACTGTGACGTCAGAGTTACAGGCTGAAGAGGTACGATCTACTCTTGTGTCGTTACCCGAGACTGACCCAATCCAGAAGCTCTTACTCAGGTTCTCTTCTTTAAAGAGAGTCCTGCGAATAATTGCGACTGTGCGTAGATTTTATAACCTGTTACGTAAGCAAAAAACGTATAGCGGCGCTATATGTGAGAAGGAGCTTCAAGAAGCTTCTCTTTCTCTAGTCCGTCACACTCAAAATTCAGCTTTCTCTTCGGAAATTGATTGTATACAAAATAATAAACCTGTCTCGAAAAGCTTTCGTAAACTCAACCCCTTCCTCTCACACGATGGTATTCTGAGAGTCGGAGGTCGGTTGCGTCATTCTGATCTTGACTATGAGTCAAAACATCCAGCTGTCTTGCCATCAAGTCACCGTCTTACAACGTTGGTAATCGACGATGTTCATGAGAATTCTTTACATGCAGGGCCACAGATGGTCCAATTTTTACTTTCTCAAAACTATTGGATACTTTCAGCACGCCGTGCTGTTCGTAAATGTCTGTCCCGTTGTGTCCCGTGCTTTCGGGCTAAACCTATTCCATCACAACCGCCTATGGGTGACCTTCCCCGCGTTAGGGTTACTGGTGTTAAGGCCTTTCAACGTGTGGGTTGTGATTTTGCTGGACCTTTCCAAGCCATTCTTGGTCGTCGCCGGAGAGGTTGTCGATCAGAAAAAGTCTATCTCTGTCTTTTTGTGTGTCTTTCAACCAAAGCTTTACATTTGGAACTTTGTACTGATCTTTCCACTGAGTGTTTTATCGCCGCCTTACGGCGCTTTCTTAGTCGCAGAGGAAGATGTAATCTTCTTTTAAGCGACTGTGGTACTAATTTTGTAGGTGCGCACAATCAGCTTTCCTCACTTATGCAATCTGCTGCAGAAAGTGAGGCTATTGAGTTTAAAACGGTGCCCCCTGCGTCGCCCCACTTTAACGGCATCTCTGAAGCAGGAGTACGTTCTGTCAAAAGCCATCTCAATCGCGTTATAGGAAACCATCTCCTTACGTACGAGGAATTTCACACATTAATCACACAAGTTGAGGCAGTCCTTAACTCTCGACCTCTGTGTGCCCTCAGTAACGATCCTAATGATCTTTCGGTCCTCACGCCAGGACATTTTTTGACTTTAGCTCCTCTGACTGCCCTTCCGGACCATGATAATGATCAGGTGAAGCTTTCGCGTTTAAATCGCTGGCAACTTTTGCAGCGTTTACACGCAGATTTTTGGGAACGATGGCGACGCGATTATTTAAACACGCTGAATCAGCGCCAGAAGTGGACGGAGACTTATAGCCCTATCAAAGTTGATGATCTCGTTATTGTCAAGGATGACAAAACAAAACCGTTACATTGGCCTGTGGGTCGCGTTACTGCCGTTCACCCGGGTTCGGATAGCATCGTGAGAGTGGCAACGGTTCGCATGAACTCTGGAGAGTCAATAAGAGAGTTTAAGCGACCGGTGGTAAAGTTGTGTTCATTGCCTGTCAATGATCAGTGACTTCTTTCGTATAAAAGTAATTGAATAAACGTTATTCTTAATATGTTAGTTTAAGTTATTTAGTTAGGTCTTTCAAACTTTCGTAAAATGCTATCTCGCGTAATATACTGTCATTCCTATCGCTACTTTCTGGAAATATTAAAATTTCGCAGCGGCGGGGAGTATGTTTGGGATTCGTTTGGAGCGTAGCTATGTGTTACTGCCTTACATGTGCAATGCTTTCAATGTGTGCGTGTATTTCCTCTCGTCCCCTCCCCCGCTCCTACCTGTCCATCGCCCTTACTGTCGTCACGAGTTAGTCGTCATCAACCGACCGCCTGTCAAACGTCCGTCGTTATTAGCAGCCGCCCTGCTGCTTTGTTTCTAGACTTTCATTGTGCCGTAGTGTCTGTCTTCTGTGAACTTTATAAACTGTGTACTACTGTGTCGAACAATCCTTCTTAAACCTAACCAGACGACTGGAATACCAGTCCCTCAGCAGGAGCATCCAGCCCATCCTGGAGGATCACACCGCGCCATCGGGAGATTGCCAGGTAAGGTTGTGCACTGCCTACACTATCTAAGTTTCCCCAACACGCGTTACAGTACGAACACGTCGTCCAGCTCGCCTGTGTACGGCATGGTCCCCAGGACACTGGCGGCGTTACCTCGCTGGATCGCCAGGCTAAGCCTTTGTGCGAGGTACGCGCCAGCCCTGGGGTCTCCGGAGGCGAGGACCAGTCGCTTCGAAATATCAATAATAATTTTTTTTGTGTCGGACGACCATGGACCCATTGTCTCCACCGCAAGCGCCGCAAACTTGTAATGGTCCGTCAAACCCGAGTATTTGCGACGCTTGAGGAACTGGGCATTTTCGGCGGCGGCGCCGGCTTTGTGTGCTGTTTTCTGGATGTGGGACGCGGCCAGAGTATCCGCACAAGTGGCGTCCCACACCAGTGCTCGGCCCCGGGTCCACGGCACTAGGGTCGCTCCGTCGGGCCTCTTGCCATCGTCCCTCGACATGCCACTTGGTTCCAAAGTTGCCGGCACGGAGGCGGTTGCAAGGGCTCGACGGATGAGGTCATTTATAGCGCCGTGGCGATACATTCGGCCGGCGCTCCTCACACATGACAGTCCATGGTGTCCGAACTGGTCCACGCCTCGGCCGCACACGCATTTGTGTGGCTCACACACTTTGACCCCGGGACGCAGGCATACGGCTATGCGCAGATGTATAGGGCCCATAACCGTTCGGTCCCGCTCGGTCCCGTCATATTCAGTCTAGCCATCAATTCAATAATATCATCTTTAGATTCAAAATTTAATTTGTGGTACTTGGATGACGGTTCGTTGGGAGGCTCAGCAGCTACAGTGCTGGGTGACCTACAAACCATTATCCATCGTTTTTCACAAATTGGGCTATCCTTAAATTCTAACAAATGTGAAATTTACATACCGTCGTCATTTTCGGATAATGACCGCTCCAACTTTCTGACGGCCTTCAACTTACTCACGTCAAACATTTCAGTACAAACTAAACAATCACTCAGTCTTCTGGGAGCCCCAATTTTTGAGCAAGCAGTCCCCATTTTCATAAATTCAAAATTAACTTCTTTTAATCAGTCTACAAATCGCCTTTTGGAAATAAAACCACACGCGGCCATTTACATTCTCCGGCTCTGCTTGTTCACTCCCCAATTCACCTATCTGCTCCGATGCTGTCCAGCTTGGAAGTTCCCTCAAGTCACTGCAGGCGTTGACTCCTCACTTCGCGACGTGGTCTCACAGATATTAAATATTCAGTTCGATGATTGCTCGTGGGCCCAGGCGTCTCTGCCTATAAGATATGGCGGACTGGGCATCCGGTCAACGTCTAGTATAGCTCTGCCAGCATTCCTGTCCTCTGTCTACAGTACGCTCACCCTCGCCGCCGAGATTCTTAATGTATCACGCTCGACGGACGTTGCGGTGCCGTGCTTAGCGGAGGCCAGGTCGGCATGGCTCGCCGCTTGCCCGGGAGAGGACGCACCTTCTGACGCGAATTTGGGGAGTCAACGCTCATGGGACGAGCCCTCCTTAAAATCTGTGTACACTGACCTCATTAACAATTGCCGAGATGACACGGACCGAGCGAGACTCATTGCTGTGTCAGAGAAGGAGTCAGGGCAGTGGCTACACGCTTTGCCCTCTGAGAACCTGGGAACGGTTATGGGCCCTATACATCTGCGCATAGCCGTATGCCTGCGTCCCGGGGTCAAAGTGTGTGAGCCACACAAATGCGTGTGCGGCCGAGGCGTGGACCAGTTCGGACACCATGGACTGTCATGTGTGAGGAGCGCCGTTCGTTCGTTCGTTGTAATCGCCCAGAAACTGTTTAATTTGGGCTAACAGTTTCCATCTGTACTCACTTTTGAATTTAAAAAAAATCAACTAATTGCCAATATAATCCGAATGGCACATTTAGTGATCATAATGTATGTTTTTTCATCACGTAGTCCTACAAAAAGGGAGATTTTCGAAATAACAACGAAATAATCAAATATCTGAGGGGAAACTAGCTTAGTATCAATGTAATAACATTGGAATAAAATAGGTACATGGATGGTAAAAATCTATCGAAGAAATGACATTGCTTCGGCTATCATATTAGACCCTTGGCTCTACAAGACAGCTTGTAAAACCGAACCCCTCAGCGAGTTTCAACTTGGAACGACGGCAATTTAGTTGGGGTTTATGACTCTATACAATCACGTTCAGTCGGCTAGAATACTTTGACAACGAGCTAAAAGATATGTGTCTTTTCAATGTAGAAACGTCGGAGCTGATACGTCCGCAGTTTATTATTTAAATACTTTATCGTCTTAATGAGTAGCCTAGTTACTATTCAACTCTTATATTTCGTCTGACAAAAATGCAATTCTTATCCTACGTCATGTGGTTTCCGGTAGAGTAGAATAGGACTACTCCAACTCTTCCCGTGGATGTCGTACAAGGCGACTAAGGGAATACATTATAAAACATCAATCAGGTCTCCCCAGCCTGACTGGCCAGCGCAGGGAGTGTAGGCCAAATCCTACGTCTGTCTCCGGCAGATGAGATAGGGTTGTGCTCCTGCAGTGGAGTTAAAAATAACCTGATGATGATCCTACATCAGACTCAAAGAGCGGGCGAAGTTATTACAAAAGTTTGTCTGGTCCTAATAAATTAGTAAAGAAGCCTCGTTGGCTTAGTCAATGGACACGAGCGCCTGGGGTAGTAGGTTCAATTGCCACTGGGGACAGACTACTTTGTACAAGTTGTTCCCGGTCTGGATATAATATTTATGCATAGTCCAATCCTTGTCTAATTCCTATAGAGCAGGAGAAAATCCTAGTTTGGGATTAGACAAGTGTATGTAATATTTAATTATTTATTTGATAAAGAAGCCGGAAAAGAGGTAAAACTGCTGTAGAAAGTGGGTCATTAAGGGGCAAGAAGTAAAAGATCACTAAGAAAAAGGAGTTGCTGCGAAAATGCTTAAAAAATTAACTACTCTAAACTTCATTAACTCTGAATACCTTGAAAATCCTGTTACATTCTGTATTAAAACTTTCGCTGTGTTCCATCAATCTTCATAAATACATTAAAAATACAATTCTAAAGTTGCTACATAAGGGCAGACACGCAAATTAATTCAATTACGTTGAACAAAAATATGCTTTAGCAACTGTTACGTGATCAGCATCCACGGTGACGTGTTAATCCCTGAAGCTGTGTTTACATGGTTACATTATCTGCAACGTATTTATCAGTTAGCAGCGACCTGCTGTAACGTTATTTACTTGTAGTTTAGGGTCTGAAAACTATAGCAAATAGACATTTTGGAGGAACTCAAACTCCAAATAAAACCCTTGTTATCATCATCATCATTATCAGGTTATTTTTTTCTCCACTGCAGAAGCACAACCCTCTCTCATCTGCCGGAGACAGACGGAGGAATTGGTCTACACTCCCCGCGCTGGCCAGACGGGTTGGGGAGGCTTGATTGATGTTTTATAATGTTTTCCTTAGTCGCCTTGTACGACATCCACGGAAAGAGTTTGAGTGGTCCTAATTTACTCTACCGGAAACCACAGGGCATATTATTTGCGAATGCTTTGAAGGTAGCTGGCAACCTCTCGATTGGGGTGGTAAGACTTTTATTTCCGGTTATCTAAGTATTTTATTTCCAGACGAAACTTCAGAAAAGATTTGTTTCAATCAACGATCTCTATGTACTACTAGATGGAGCCTTCCAAACAATCGCTCTGTTCCACGTAAGTAGCCACCACTCTTCCACATTCACAATGAAACTTGTGCAGTTACTACGCAGAATATTTAATTACTATTAAATATTGACGCTACGGTTAAATAATGTCAATATTTATTAAATAATTAAATGTTCTGAGTAGTAACTGCACAAGTTTCAAAGTGAATGTGAAAGAGTTGTGGCTACTTGTGTGGAACAGAGCGATTGTTTGGAACGTTCCATCTAGTAGTACATAGAGATCGTTGGTTTCAATATAAAGTAACGGGAAAGAAGGTAATACAAAAGTTGGTGTTAAGAGTTGTCAAATATTCTAAGTGTCGTGTTTTTTTTTAGAGAGAAAATAAAATTTTAATTTTAATTCTTATACTTATGTAGTTAAGAAGACACCAAAAGACAGGAAATAAACTAAGGATTATTATAAAAAGATAACCGTTTAACTATTTGATGGGAAATTTGAACATGTGAGGTTCTACTACACCGATTTATCAAATTGATTAATCGATACCAAAAATATTTTTATAAACATATTTTATGAACTATATTTTTTATTATTATTTTTATACTAGTACGAACACCCTACTCCTTCCCTCACGTTTCAGCTCCCGAATCCTCCTTCACCTACTCAGCAACCCCTTCAGGTTAGCGAGGAGGATACGCTGCATGCCATCCGCTCTTTTCCTAATGGTTCTGCTGGCGGCCTGGACGGCATTACCCCGCAACATCTGAAAGACCTTACCAACCCGGTGGTAGGAGAAGCAGGTAAACACCTCCTCAGGGAAATTACTGCCTGGGCGGGTGACTGAGGAGGTAATTCCGATCCTCTACGGTGCGAACCTTATTGCGCTTACTAAAAAAGATGGGGGTATCCGTCCAATCGCTGTTGGCAGCACCCTAAGGCGCTTGACACCAAAACCTAGCTGTCGGGGTTTGAATTTTATAGTCAGTCTATCATGGAATGCGCGACAGCATAGTTCGGTTCATAGATCGGAATTACCTCCTCAGTCACCCGCCCAGGCAGTAATTTCCCTGAGGAGGTGTTTACCTGCTTCTCCTACCACCGGGTTGGTAAGGTCTTTCAGATGTTGCGGGGTAATGCCGTCCAGGCCGCCAGCAGAACCATTAGGAAAAGAGCGGATGGCATGCAGCGTATCCTCCTCGCTAACCTGAAGGGGTTGCTGAGTAGGTGAAGGAGGATTCGGGAGCTGAAACGTGAGGGAAGGAGTAGGGTGTTCATACTAGTATAAAAATAATAATAAAAAATATAGTTCATAAAATATGTTTATAAAAATATTTTTTGGTATCGATTAATCAATTTGATAAATCGGTGTAGTAGAACCTCACATGTTCAAATTTCCCATCAAATAGTTAAACGGTTATCTTTTTATAATAATCCTTAGTTTATTTCCTGTCTTTTGGTGTCTTCTTAACTACATAAGTATAAGAATTAAAATTAAAATTTTATTTTCTCTCTAAAAAAAAACACGACACTTAGAATATTTGACAACTCTTAACACCAACTTTTGTATTACCTTCTTTCCCGTTACTTTATATTGAAACCAACGATCTCTATGTACTACTAGATGGAACGTTCCAAACAATCGCTCTGTTCCACACAAGTAGCCACAACTCTTTCACATTCACTTTGAAACTTGTGCAGTTACTACTCAGAACATTTAATTATTTAATAAATATTGACATTATTTAACCGTAGCGTCAATATTTAATAGTAATTAAATATTCTGCGTAGTAACTGCACAAGTTTCATTGTGAATGTGGAAGAGTGGTGGCTACTTACGTGGAACAGAGCGATTGTTTGGAAGGCTCCATCTAGTAGTACATAGAGATCGTTGATTGAAACAAATCTTTTCTGAAGTTTCGTCTGGAAATAAAATACTTAGATAACCGGAAATAAAAGTCTTACCACCCCAATCGAGAGGTTGCCAGCTACCTTCAAAGCATTCGCAAATAATATGCCCTGTGGTTTCCGGTAGAGTAAATTAGGACCACTCAAACTCTTTCCGTGGATGTCGTACAAGGCGACTAAGGAAAACATTATAAAACATCAATCAAGCCTCCCCAACCCGTCTGGCCAGCGCGGGGAGTGTAGACCAATTCCTCCGTCTGTCTCCGGCAGATGAGAGAGGGTTGTGCTTCTGCAGTGGAGAAAAAAATAACCTGATAATGATGATGATGATAACAAGGGTTTTATTTGGAGTTTGAGTTCCTCCAAAATGTCTATTTGCTATAGTTTTCAGACCCTAAACTACAAGTAAATAACGTTACAGCAGGTCGCTGCTAACTGATAAATACGTTGCAGATAATGTAACCATGTAAACACAGCTTCAGGGATTAACACGTCACCGTGGATGCTGATCACGTAACAGTTGCTAAAGCATATTTTTGTTCAACGTAATTGAATTAATTTGCGTGTCTGCCCTTATGTAGCAACTTTAGAATTGTATTTTTAATGTATTTATGAAGATTGATGGAACACAGCGAAAGTTTTAATACAGAATGTAACAGGATTTTCAAGGTATTCAGAGTTAATGAAGTTTAGAGTAGTTAATTTTTTAAGCATTTTCGCAGCAACTCCTTTTTCTTAGTGATCTTTTACTTCTTGCCCCTTAATGACCCACTTTCTACAGCAGTTTTACCTCTTTTCCGGCTTCTTTATCAAATAAATAATTAAATATTACATACACTTGTCTAATCCCAAACTAGGATTTTCTCCTGCTCTATAGGAATTAGACAAGGATTGGACTATGCATAAATATTATATCCAGACCGGGAACAACTTGTACAAAGTAGTCTGTCCCCAGTGGCAATTGAACCTACTTCCCCAGGCGCTCGTGTCCATTGACTAAGCCAACGAGGCTTCTTTACTAATTTATTAGGACCAGACAAACTTTTGTAATAACTTCGCCCGCTCTTTGAGTCTGATGTAGGATCATCATCAGGTTATTTTTAACTCCACTGCAGGAGCACAACCCTATCTCATCTGCCGGAGACAGACGTAGGATTTGGCCTACACTCCCTGCGCTGGCCAGTCAGGCTGGGGAGACCTGATTGATGTTTTATAATGTATTCCCTTAGTCGCCTTGTACGACATCCACGGGAAGAGTTGGAGTAGTCCTATTCTACTCTACCGGAAACCACATGACGTAGGATAAGAATTGCATTTTTGTCAGACGAAATATAAGAGTTGAATAGTAACTAGGCTACTCATTAAGACGATAAAGTATTTAAATAATAAACTGCGGACGTATCAGCTCCGACGTTTCTACATTGAAAAGACACATATCTTTTAGCTCGTTGTCAAAGTATTCTAGCCGACTGAACGTGATTGTATAGAGTCATAAACCCCAACTAAATTGCCGTCGTTCCAAGTTGAAACTCGCTGAGGGGTTCGGTTTTACAAGCTGTCTTGTAGAGCCAAGGGTCTAATATGATAGCCGAAGCAATGTCATTTCTTCGATAGATTTTTACCATCCATGTACCTATTTTATTCCAATGTTATTACATTGATACTAAGCTAGTTTCCTCTCAGATATTTGATTATTTCGTTGTTATTTCGAAAATCTCCCTTTTTGTAGGACTACGTGATGAAAAAACATACATTATGATCACTAAATGTGCCATTCGGATTATATTGGCAATTAGTTGATTTTTTTTAATACAAAAGTGAGTACAGATAGAAACTGTTAGCCCAAATTAAACAGTTTCTTAGGCAGATAGTAATATTTTAATGAAAAGTTCCAGACACGTCACTCAATCAATGCGCCCGGACGGGGAGTCGTCTCATAAGAGCGTGCGGGACGATTGATAGGGTTCCTTCGTCACTGATTCGGTCCTCTCGTTGGTATTTCGAAAATCCTTCTTTTTATGACTAAATAATAATAAAAATCCCAACCCGTCTGGCGAGCGCGGGGAGTGTAGGCCAAATCCTCCGTCTGTCTCCGGCAGATGAGAGAGGGTTGTGCTCCTGCAGTGGAGACAAAAATAACCTGATGATGAATAATAATTTTTTTTTGTCATGATTGGCTACGTTACGTTAAAACACAATGTTTGAAATTATGATCACCAAATATGCAGTTCAGATTATAGTGGTAATTAGTTTTTTTTAATAGAACGAAACGTCGAATATTAAATCTCGTTTGTCAGGATATATATTTGGCCTGACGGTGGGCGTGATCCACAAGTTTCAAGTCGCTCAGCGAGCTATGGAGAGGGCTATGCTCGGGGTTTCTTTGAAGGATATGATTCGTAATGAAGAGATCCGATCGAAGAACGAAGGTGACCGACATAGCCGAAAGTATTAGCAAGCTGAAGTGGCAGTAGGCGGGCCACATCTGTCGCAGAACCGACGGCCGTTGGGGCAGACGAGTTCTGGAGTGGAGACCACGGATTAACACGCGCGGGGTGGGACGCCCCGCCGCCAGATGGACCGACGACCTAAAGAAGGTGGCCGGAAGCGGCTGGATGCGGAGGGCGGACGACCGGGTGTGGTGGCTTCATTGGGGAAGGCCTATGTCCAGCAGTGGAAGTCTAAAGGCTGACATAATGATGATGAAATGTTTGGCACGACAGACGTTGTTAAGGATAATGAATTGATGAGTTGTAGAAATGCAATAAGATGGAGCATTTTCTAATTAGTCCTACCAGTAGAACGTTTAGAACTAATTGGCTTAAAGGCTTATTTGTGGTCGGAAGTTGTTAGAATGCCTAATCAGCTGTTTCTGTCACCGTTTGACGCGACCTTTTTACGACGCGTGACGTCATTCGGCACGGACACCCCCACGCAAATGGATAGCACGTGACTGCGCCACCAGGGCACATCTAGCTAGACTAAATTAACTTCGTTCTATCTACTAGGTATTCCCGCTTACATAACTAACGGTATATTGCGTTACAGGTTTTTTTACGGTATAAAGTGGCAAATGGACAGACAGTCCGCCTGATAGTAAAGGTTCACTGTCGCCCATAAACCTGCCCACAAATACACCCCTCGCTCTCCTTACAAGACAACATATTTACTTACCTGCTACTACAGAACCAGTCTGACCGTGCACATTTGTGTATGTGCGTAAATTATTGTAGAGCCACTGCACGCAGCGGGCGAACATAGTCGATAGCAATTTGGGTCCAAAGTGTAACAAACAATATTCACTTTTGAGTCTCATTCCACGCCCGATCAACCTCTCACTGCGGCCAAGACACCTTTAGCCGTCAGTATCTGATAAGTCTCGTGAGCCTGCTTGACAGGCAGTGGGAAAATCCAACCACAAAAATACCACCCTTAATACCACTCAACATCCTTCCAAACATCTGCTTGCTAACTTAGGTCTCATGGTAGCAGGTATCCAGTAGGGTAGGAGTAAGAGTGCGCATTTGTTCTTTAGATAGTTATAAAAAAATTATTAATGTATTTAAATAAACAAATCATATTATTTTGCAAACCTTATTTATTAGGCAACAATTTACTATTATTACTTTTAAAATTATAGTATAATATTTTTGAGTTAGGTATATCAATAAAAACAGAAAGTGGGAAACGCGCACTCTTACACACCCGGTTGTGTAAGAGTACGCGTTGATATCGATAAGAGTGCATAGATATCATCTCTTCAATGCGTTTGAAATAATCTTCACAAATGACTATAATTTAACTAACCAGTAAATTTTTCACTCCACCACACACATCAGTAATCAAAACATTCTATCCAGCCGCTGCAAACAAATTAATAAGCAATAACTTTATTTATTTTTAAAAACCCGAAAGAAAAAATCCGAGCGCGCAATCTTATACAACCCTACAGTGCGCACTCTTAGACAATTTGGACTTGAAAAAGAATTCATAATATTATCACAGTCTATTCATATATTTGAGTTTATATTGTTGTAGATAATAATTAAACGTGTTTGTCTGTTAGTATAACATTTCAATCTTTTCAGTATACTTCAAATTCTTTAGTAGTAATACTTTCAAAATAAAGAAAAATAAGATGAAAATGTGTTTTAAACTTTTAACCTACCTGGAGTTTTTGTTTTTCGCGTTAAATGAATAATATTTGGGAAATGATTGCTAATGCATTGACACTTCAAAATACAATTAAAGTTATCTACAGATGTCACTGGTGTTTCGAGAAATCACGTGAGCGCACTCTTATCGACCGCGCACTCTTACACCAGCCTACCCTACATATCTATATATGTATGTTTATTTATGACTAGGTTAGGGACTTAGGGATATAGGACTCTAGGTCTCGTCTGGTCAAATATGTGCATGTACGAGTAGAGGCTGCAGCCCCAGCTCTTAGCCTCTCCAAGATTATATTTTTTTGTTAATGTACTTATATAGGTAATTTTTTGTTGCTTATTTTAAATCCTTTTTGAAAAAAATAACCTTTCTGGGAAATATATATATTTGATTATGGTTTTATTTCTGTGTTACAAGATTATCTAGTTTAATTCATGTTTATAATTTAATTTTCATATAAGTATATATATATATATATAAATTTCTTTTCTTTCTTTTCCTTTTCCTCTTAGTCCCAATTCCTATGTATTCCCATGCTATACGAGCTCGAGGAATCAAGTATAAAGAGCAAACACCGCATAATAAATGTCTCTGACCAATATGACAGAGGATAACAAGTGCGAAACAAAAAAAAAGTTATTATAAATTATTTTTGTCTAATTCCAAAAGTCTTACAACATGAGTCGTTTTGTACTATTTCCTATCGATACTGATAACTCCGTAACATAATATTAATCACTACTCACTCATTCTGGTTACATCCTGTACAGAGGGTCCACGGCTGTTCGCAGTATTCAATTACGCGTCCAATTCGTGGACCAATAAGGGTGATTATCGGTCCCACATGCCGCCGGTTAATTAAACCGCCCCATGTTCAATAACCGATACTGGTTTGATCGTCCGGTGCTAGTTATCGAAGATATTGAGAGAACGTTGTTTGAGAGTGACTTATAGTTGATAAGTTTCTCTTGGAATTTCTGTCTGTGCTAAAGTTTTAGTAGTGGAGGAAATGGGAAGATCGGCGTATGGTATGCTAGGAACTACCTAATATTTATTTCATCATCATCAGGTTATTTTTGTCTCCACTGCAGGAGCACAACCCTCTCTCATTTGCCGGAGACAGACGGAGGATTTGACCTACACTCCCCGCGCTGGCCAGACGTGTTGGGGAGGCCTGATTGATGTTTTATAATGTATTCCCTTAGTCGCATTGTACTAATATAATATTTCTTAATAGTGATTTGGAATATTTCTTTATACAAATTTATTACTTGCCTTTCTGTTTTGTAGATCGTTGATTAATACGTTCGTGGAGAGTACGTCAACAGACGTCTTACCGGTGGCTCCTATCGTGACAGTATGTCTATGGACGTCGTATTTCGTAATAATTCGTCATCAAGTACCCCATCACGAACTCACATCACGTGGGCTTTGTTCACGAATATGTTAAATACTAGCTTTTGCCCGCGACTTCATCCGCGTAGGTCACATTTACTTAAAGCAGGATGATACTTACACATCTTCACTGCTTTTAACGATTAATTTGGTTTCCCATAGGCATGGGATGTTTGTTGAAAGCTATCCTATGTCCTATTCCAGTACCTAACCTATATGTGTGCCAAGTTTCATCCCGATCCAGTGGTTGAAGCGTGATTGAGTAACAAACATCCAAAACTTTCGCATTTATAAAATTAGATAACCATATACCGGGCAATCTTTGGGTGATGGGAAACTTCGAGGAGTATAAGGAGTGTTGGGTGTAAAAATTTATGAAAAATATGTGTTTAACATAATAAATAACAGTACAGTCGCAAGTAAGGATGGTTGAGCCACTAGCTACATATCGTAATTTAGTCGTGTTATACAAGCCGGGCTAAATCGATTAAAGACCCTATATTCACGCATGTGGAGCCGATAACGCATTTGCTAACACGGCCGAATTTTGTATGCTCAATAATATATATTTTTTATTCGTCTGATATGATGATAAGATTAGTATTTGGGGGTTGATTTTAATTTTGTGAGTTGTTTAGAAAAAGGAAATAAATAAATTTAAACAATCTAAGTTGAGACTCTATTTTTACATAGTTTACTAAATCAAGTTTCAATATTAGCGAAATTGTTAATATCATTGGGGGTTTAAAGAACTCGACGCATAATGTCAAAAAAAAAAAGATTCCGACGAATTGAGAATCTCCTCCTTTTTGAAGTCGGTTAAAAACCCATATAATCCAATACGCGGATTGTCACAAACCATTACGCATTGATGACCATACGACATACAGATGGACCGACGACCTTAGGAAGATGCGGAGGACCGGTAGTGCTGGCGTTCATTGAGGAAGGCCTATGTCCAGCAGTGGACGTTTCCGGGCTGATATCATAATCATCAGCTGATATACGTCCATTGCTGAATAAGCCTCCCCAACACGATGCCACTTTTGGTGGTCTGTCCTTTTGGGAAATTCCATAATCACCACTCTTGGCAGACGGATTGGTGATCGCAGTAATGATATTAATATACACAGGAGAACGCTGCTATGATGGTGAATACGCATTATGTCCAATACGCTGCAATTTTCACATCAGACTTGAGAATGATCGATATCGTAAAATAACTTTACGGCTTGGGGTTTTTAATGTGGAATCTTCCTATCCACCCCGTGAATATCCTTGAGGTTAGGTTAGGTACTGTCAGATTGGATGCGGTGGCAATAACGGCTTTATGTCGGGTCGAGCGACTCGACTTCCAATCTACCAAATAACTCGATTACAGAGGGTCTTTGTGGTATCACTCGACAAAGACGAACGCTGTCATCAAATTTCAGTTGTAGGTTTCTGGAATTAGTAAATAAATATTAACATTGTCTAGGGTAAAATTAGCAGTCCTCATTAGCTATTAAGAAAACTCTCTATAAAGTTCTACCTCACAGTGTAAGAGATTGCTTCACGTTTCTATTACAAAGGAAATAGCACCCTATTGAGATAATAGCAGTGATCTCAATAGAGTGCTATACACCTGAGCGAGGACGCTACAATTCTTCTATTTTTCCTTTTCTGTAATCATTTTTGTTCTCATCTAAGTGTAAGTAGCGGTTTAAAGTATTTATTTATTTTAAGAAAACTTACAGCTATTTAAATGTAAGTAAATTACATATATCGAGCCAAAAAGCCAATTCCAATTTCCACTTCTAGAGGTAAATTAAATAACAATTAACATTCATAATAAACTAACCAAATATACTAAAAATAATACATACATACACCATACAAGTAATATAACTTGACGGAAAGCAACATTAATAAAAAAAACTTTTTTTTTCTTACAAAAAAAAGGAAACATAATACAAAATAAAACACCAGGAGTATTTCTTAATATACTAACTTGCACGAAAGAATTTAGCACTTAAAATTTGTTTTCTACAGGTTAGATAAGAGAGACCATCTGTTTTAATCACCTAATTTAATAACCAATTCGGGTCAGTCATGTAGGTAAAAACATTGAGGTGCGAAAAATTATTTTGCTTCATGGTATGACCTGTAGAATTAAATTATCTGTACTTGCTCGTACACTACCCCTTATGTGCAATTTGAATGTTACCTAAGTGTGCTGGCTTGTAATGGGCTTGTAGTTGGCACCAATCTAATAAAATTTGTTCAGGTTTTCAATATGGTTAGAACTTTATTAGTAGCGTAACATTTTCACGCAGAAATATTTACTGATATTCGAGCTGGAGTGATACTCACTACTCCCGCTAGATGGCGCAAGTAGTACAATGAAACGCGGTAGCGTTTGTATCGGTCGAGTTCGCAACGCAACACGATTAGTCACGTGTTAGTCGTTAATATACAAGTTATGTTTAAGTATTTACCTATGGAATTTTTGTGGAACACTTCCACATAAGTATTGTGTGGGAGTGTTCGTTTTATTCTTCTTCATTTTATTCGTGTTGCAACAATATCGACAGTCGGTATCCGATAGTTTTCATGCAACACATTTTTAACAGGTGGAATCGATTTCCTGCAGAAAACCTTAGGGTAGAGGGTAATCATTTAAAAGTTGGGAAGGCTGTGCTGTTTATTCTTCTTCATTTTATTCGTGTTGCAACAATATCGACAGTCGGTATCCGATAGTTTCATGCAACACATTTTTAACAGGTGGAATCGATTTCCTGCAGAAAACCTTAGGGTAGAGGGTAATCATTTAAAAGTTGGGAAGGCTGTGCTGTTTGAAAGATTAAACATGTTATCAATGATAACTTTTCATCAGGGATCGGAATAAGGTAGGGTTATTTATGTACTTGCGACGAAATTTTTATATTAATAAGGATATTGCGGGATATTTCGATTTTCTTTCAGTATTGGTCTTTGTCATTCATTTATGTTTAAACTCATACAGTAATATAAATATGGACATTCCACATAGCTCATTGAATAATCTATAATTCTCTTCAGTCTCCCGCTTCCCAGTAAAATAAAATACATACTTATATATGAACAAAAAATATTTCGGCCCTCCCTACTATTCATATCTGTGGTTGGAGTATTTTGAGAGAGCAGGTAATATAATAATGTATTTATATCTCACACATTACTCAAACATTTCAAAATTATAATAATTAAAAATTAGTTTTAACTATTAAAATATGACCGATGATGATGATGATACGGAAAACATACAATGCAATACAAAACAATACAATACAACATGTCCTTTCTGGCAAGAGGGCTTCGTAAAGAATGCGTTCCCTGTTTAAGTCCTATATCTTAAATTGAAGAAGATTATATTGTACTTATCATACTGGGTATATATTGGGCCCGATTCTGAAGGTACAATGTTAAAATTAGACAGCACTAAAATTGTTGCTATCCCTGTTACACGGTATTATTAAGATAAAGACGAAACTAATTTTAGTGCTGTCAAATTTTAATTGTGTGCCTTTATAATCGAGCCCATTATATACTCAGGCGAACTCTGTAGCTAAAATCAAAAAATAAAAATCTAAAGATTCTTATTAAAATCAATAAGAATCTCTATTTAAATCTGAATGTTTAAAAGATTCTACGGTTATATTAACAACGTCATAATTCATCTCTCGGGTACCTATTTTGCCAAATTTCTAAGATGGGAGATTAATTTCAGCGATGATTAGTTCAAGAGCGAAGTTGGAGAGTTTGTGCCGTGGAAGCCACGTGTTAACATGCAAAGTTTAGTCAAGGCCTTTGTTGGCACGTAGCCTAAAGGTAGGGCTATTCCCTTTCTAAATATTCAAATTGAATAAAATTATTACTCGAAAAAACATGGATAATTAAAGTAAACATAAGTATATTTATTGGTGTAAGATGAACTCTGCCGTGTAGTTGCTGGTAGTAGCTGGTAGAGTAGAATAGGCCCGCTCCAACTCTTCCCGTGGATGTCGTACAAGGCGACTAAGGGATTATATTATAAAACATCAATCAGGCCTCCCCAACCCGTCTGGCCAGCGCGGGGAGTGTAGGCCAAATCCTCCGTCTGTCTCCGGCAGATGAGAGATGGTTGTGCTCCTGCAGTGGAGATAAAAATAACCTGATGATGATGATGATGAAGATGAACTATCTTTAAGTAATATATAGGCATGACAGAATTAAATTGTTAATAATAACTTATTTAAGTTATTTATTGTTTACGTTAGAGCAACGATCTCTTTGTACTACTAGATGGACGCAACTGCGGCTCCGGGAGCCGTAACTTGTTCACATTCACTTTGAAACTTGTGCAGTTACTACGCGGAACATTTAATTACTTACTAAATATTGACGCCATTTAGTAATAATGAATGTAACCGAGTTGCGGCTCTCGGAGCCGCAGTTGCGTGGAACAGAGCGATTGTTTGGAACGCTCCATTTAGTAGTATATAGAGATCGTTGCGTTAGAGTAATTTTTTCGGATCATGCTAAGGCACTCGCTTTAAATCTGTTTCGGCGTGCGGAAGGGTGACATTTTTACACTTGGTTTGGTATTGTGGTGCTCCCTTACGCCCCTTTTCCTGCACGATAATAGAATTGTCTGAAAATAAGAAAATGTCATTGGCTGAGGTCGCCAAGCCATTCGATTTGCCGAACGAAGTTACCCGAGGCCGATCCTGGGAATCTCGTTGGGTTTATTGGCGAAGGGGAAATTTATAAAGGACCTTACTTATTTTACAAAGTATTGGCGATAAATAGGATTTGAAAATATCGCTTACCATTACGATCAATCACAAATCGTAACACATTTTTAGGGATCCGTGAAAGCTTAAAATAAAAACAGCGGCCCTGTGTTTGTCTGCTCGGCGGAAAACTCTAAAACTACTGCGACCACTTGATCTGAAATTGCCCTAAATCATGTATGTATGGGAAAGTGCCTGGTGTTCTGTGGAATGGACCCAGCAGAAATGGTCAAACTATGAACAGGCTTAAATATTTCACATAAATTGCCTTTTGTGGACATTACGGAGTCGAGCCTTTCAATGAAACACTCAACTTTTCTGAAATATAGTATATTGTAAAAATTATAATAGTGTAGTCAACGATCTCTATGTACTACTAGATGGAGCGTTCCAAACAATCGCTCTGTTTCACGCAAGTAGCCACAACTCTTTCACATTCACTGTGAAACTTGTGCAGTTACTACGCAGAACATTTAATTATTACTAAATATTGACGCTACGGTTAAATAGTCACAAAGTGAATGTGAAAGAGTTGTGGCTACTTGCGTGGAACAGAGCGATTGTTTGGAACGCTCCATCTAGTAGTATATAGAGATCGTTGAGAGTAGTAGATATACCTAATGATTAGCCGAATGAATGAAAAGATTGGTCTGAGATGAAAAGTACTACATAGATAATAAAAATGTCATAGACAAAGAGAAGTGTCACTCTCTGATGAGGACAATGGTAACGAGAGACATACAGCTCGTACACTTTGCCAAGACTACGATTTGCCAAGATTTCGTAACGACAATTCTAGACTGAAAATTAATGGCTATTTCAGCGCCAGCACTACATGTATGTATATAACATTTAATGGATGTGGGTAGCTCTAAATAGATATACTGTATTATTGTATGTAATTTTGTTACACCTTACTTGAATATTAAATCACGGGGCAAAAATCGAATCACTTTGCGACGACTGTCAGGACGGCGTAAAGTGGCTATACATTGTCTCTGTCTACCCCTCTGGGACCAAGGCGAGATCATTCTGTATTTGTGTACTTAAATCAATATTTCATTAAAGTATACATTCAATTTGTCTAATCCCAAATTATGATGTTCTCCAGTATTATGCGAATTTGACAACGATAGCTAGAATGATATATAACCATTCACAAATAGGTACAACATCCAGACCTGCATCAACTTGTACAAACTGTATAAAATTTTCTGACACTACTGGGATCGAAGCCTGCGCTCGAGTCTAATAACCAAGCCACTAGGCCGGCGATAAAACCTTCCTATATAATTAGAACCATTTTCCGTCACGATTATTTTCACATCTTTACCTTTCTCCTCATTACAACTGCCCCAGAACCCTCTACGCCCACAACATAGTAACCCTAATTCGTTAATCCCTGGGGATCTCCACAAATCTCGATAGAATTTGCCGGCCCATTTGTCTTGGTTCCTTCCCTCAGAAGTCGCGACCTCGCGATATCCAAGGGGCTATTTTCGAAGCTATTCGCGTCGAGTGTCGACCGTAATTAAGAGCGCTGTAGCAACCTTAAATAATTTAAGTTCAGATAAATTCGGGTCCGTCGCGCTCTTGTGATCCTTGCATCCGAATGAATAACATTAAATTTATGAAGTAATACATTATTAAGAGAAACAGAGATGATAGAAAAAAAGGATACAAATTGTTGTAAACTACAATAAAAAAACGGGGGATGGGAGGGGGCGCCCTACAGATATAAGATCTCCTCCAGATCTGCAGAGAGTGCCGAATATGCTCGCTGCGTTACTTTGAATTTCTAGGCTGATGCGGCTGATTTATTAAGTTGATTTGATTTTATAGACCTACTTTACTATAATGTAATAATTTAAGTTGTACTTCAATAGTATTAAAAAAAAAGAAATTCTTAAAGAACATTAGACGAAATTAGTAAAAACAAAGTTGTACGCGGAACTGGAGTCGGTGACAACCTCTTTAGAGTCTGACGTGGTGAAGAGCAGCGTGATGGATTTTTCGCTGACAAAAAATAATCGATAACACTCTTGAAATAAAGTTCAAAATCGTATGTAAAACGTATCCAGCAGATAGCTGCGTATGCACGCGCTTCCGCTTTTGAACTTTATTATAACATTTCTATAGACTATTATTAATTATCAGCGTAAAATCCGCCGCGCTGTTCTGCTGACCCTTAAGTGCTTGTTCATGTTAACTCGCGGGCGCGGTCTCGAAACATCAAACATATAGCATAGTATCCGAGTGTTTACGTACAATGCGCGGGCGCGGTGTAAGTAGCGGACAATCTCGCGACGGCGTGCGCGGCACGCGAGCGGCAATATCAAACGTATGGAGTTGCTTGCGTGTGTTCACGTCGAACTAGCGGTGGAGCGAGCGCCGCCGCTAGCTGGCCCGCTATTTACGCCACACCCGCGAGTTGTACGTGTACACTTGAATACTCTGCCATATGTTTGATATTTCGTGAGCGCGCCCGCCACCGCGCCCGCCACCGCGCCCGCCACCGCGCCCGCCACCGCGCCCGCCACCGCGCCCGCGAGTTAACGTGAACAAGCACTTAAGGTGTGCCGGTGAGCGGTTGCGAGTTAAAACCCCGGTGTTGTTACGGCAACGGCCCAACCGCCCAAATTGAGTTCGAATCCGGATGCGTAACTTCGTAAATCCATTTATATAGTAATCTGAAATACGGGCCTAAAGGCGCGATTTGAAATTAATCACTACGGATCGAAATTTATTGAATCAAGCGTTATCTGAAATGAAATAAAATTAAATCATTTATTTGCTCTTAAATTGATGATGTTAAAATTAGCCTTAAGTAATATAAAAAATAGCACGCAAATACACACCACTGTTTATAACAACAAATATTAACGAGACCGTTTGATAATGCCAGAGGATGGATTTCATATTGAGTTTTTTTTAACTGTCATATTTATTTACATGGAATCATGAAGGAAGAAAAAATTATATTAAATAGAGTAGTAATCAAAACGTACTATGGGTGCCGGCTGTGATACAATTTTGTAACTCACACACACACATTCAAAATTTTCTTTCAAATAGTAGTTCACGGCATGTGACACGGACATCATCTCTGACATAAATTTTCACAAATAAAATGAAGTACAAAAAATGGTTAATTGTGCGGTGAAATTGTGCCAAAACCACCAACCACCACTGGGCGGCGTAAATTTTTTTCTTCCTTCATGCATGGAATCCATACTGTGATGACATATTATAAGCAATGTTTCCCAATATATTCTGCCAATAATAGCGTGCAAATATTAATGACACATGCGTACAGTGACATGCAAAACAATGGTAAGATAATTTGGGTTATATACTTACCGTCCAGCATCAAAACGTTATTAATTTATGTACCTAAATTACTATTGTGACTGTGATCTGTGTTGTATAACTAATAAATAACATAAAAAAATTAATTAAAATAACCGAAATTTAATTATTATTAATATTTGTTTGACATAAAAATATAACATATTTATAATTTGTAGTGGCGTCATTAGTGTAATTTAATTTGGGTGTATACACCTGCAAAGGCCCTACCTTTGCTATAAGTTAAATTATTAATATAATATAAGTTAAATTAAAAGTAAAAATTGTCAAGAATAAAATGTCAAGAAGAACGAAAGAGAAAGAATTAGTGGTACTTGTACTAAATATCTTAAAATTACCTGAATTTCATACACAATAAACATTCATTTCATTTCAAAATAAATGCAAATTATAACCATTTTATGATTACGCGATTTTTGAGTAGGCTTTTGATGGTTCTAGCTAAATATTTTTCAGATGAGTTAAAGAAAGCTGCTAGGCATAAGCGTAAAGCGACAACATCCCACTTCGCGTCAGATTCGGAACGGGGTAGCTCTCGGACTGCCACGCTGGAGGTTGCGGGTTGGAATCCCGCTAGGGGCAAATGTTCGTTTGATCAATATGAATGTTTGTACCCTAGTTTTGGATATTTATATATTCAAGTATGTGTATCCGTTATCTAGTAACCATAGCACAGGCTCTGCCTAGTTTGGAACTGGATAATTGGTGTGAATGCCTGAGATATTTAATTATTTATTTTTATTTATAAAAGTTCAAGGCGCGAGGCCCTTATCTATTAATTATACCTTGACCCCAAATTTTTTAAATCTATTCAAATTCGTTTATGTTTTTATTTATTAGATTTTGTGCTCGCCCTTGAGCACATGATGCACTAGAGCACTTTGTTTAAAATCGACAATATATTGCTTCCAGCCGAGACTCACGATTTGATTAATTTACTTATAAATATACTCGTATTATCAAGCGCTATTAGATTGTTTACAAAAATAGTTTATATAAGCAAAAAATAGAATTTACCACGAAGGTGACGATGAGAATCGTGGCGATGAGAATTAGCCATATGTCGTAGGTTCCTGGTTCCGAAGAAAATGTGGGCTCTCAAATTGAGTTTAATGCCGTTACAAAGTTAACACATTTACTGGCTTCAATGACACTACATGAAATTACGCTACATCAACAAGTAACGATTTTAAAAGGCAGACGATCCGTCAGCGTAACGCCTGCGCACCGCACGCCTTTCCATCGAAGACTGTCTCTAGTATGTGCCTGCGCCAGTTATACCCGACGTTCTGTTAGCGCGTGTTCCCGATGATAGCGAACCAAGCCGAACGGCGCGCCGAACACGCACTGTGCCTTCAAATCAGCTCCTCTTTTATTATTTCGCCGACATATATACTATGAATATTATATATACATTATATATATTGTCGATTTCAACAAAGTGCTCTAGTGCATTTACCATTCCAGTAGGTATCAATTATTTTTGTCGAATAATATTTTTTTCTGAATGTAAGTTTCCATGTATCGTGTAACCTGTAGTGGGAATTTGTCTTATTAAGGGAGGCCGGCTATTCCTGTCTATTTTGACAAGATTATTATCGCCATTCAGTATTTACAGCTTTATTTGTAAGTCTGCCAGCCTCGTCAGTCGCTGAAAATTAATTAACAATTCACAATCAGAATATTCATGATCCAGAACCCGCGGAGCGGCAATTAGCAAATTTTCTGTGTTCGTTCCGTTTCCAATTTCGTTTGTATCGAGCTGCGAACACGAGAGGATTAATGTTTTACTAGATGTTGCCCGCGACTTCGTCCGCGTGGACAATTTAACATCACAAATTGTTATGTATTTTCCGTAGGAATGAGATGTTTTTACGGGATAAAACTATCCTATGTCTAATTCCAGGTGCCAAGTTTGAAGCGTGGTTGAAGCGTGATTGAGTAACAAACATCCAAACTATCGCATTTATAATATTAGTGGGATTCAGAGATCGGAGTTAGGTAGCATAATTTATGTACTTGCAATAAAATGAAAATCCCAGGACTCTTAGTAGTACCTAATAATTAAAAAGTATTTAATATTAGTGTAATATTATTAGGCTATGGTTTCTTTGAAGGATATGATTCGTAATGAGGAGATCCGATGAAGAACGAAAGTCACTGACATAGCCGAAACGGTTACCAAGCTGAAGTGGCAGTGGGCCGCAGAACCGACGATCGTTGGTGCAGATGAGTTCTGGAGTGGAGACCGCGGATCGGCACACGCAGAGTGGGATGCCCCGCCACCAGGTGGACCGACGACCTAAAAAAAGTGGCCGGTACCGGCTGGATGCGGAGGGTGGAGGACCGGGTGTGGTGGCGCTCATTGGGGAAGGTCTACCTAGACAGTGGACTGACCTGAATGAATGAAATGTAATATCAAAGATAACTTATTGGTAATATCCAATCATCATCAGGTTATTTTTGTCTCCACTACAAGAGCACAACCCTCTCTCACCTGCCGGAGACAGACGGAGGATTTGGCCTACACTCCCCGCGCTGGCGCTGGGTTGGGGAGGCCTGATTGATGTTTTATAATGTATTCCCTTAGTCGCCTTGTACGACGTCCACGGGAAGAGTTGGAGTGGTCGTATTCTACTCTACCGGAAACCACACGGCAATATCCAATTAAGAAAAGATAATTTCACATTAAGTTTTTTTTTGTTTTACTTTTAAGCGGGAGGCGGAAGAAGAATTATAGATTATTAAATGAGCGATGTGTAACGTATAATATATTTAAAGATATATTACTGTATGAATTGAATGACAAACAAATAATGAACACAGTATACAGGGTGTAAGGGACGGTCTTCCGAAAACTTTAACCATGGCTTCAGACCATCACCCTGAACATCGTACAGCAAGAATTTTTCGCCGGAAATAAAAAAAAAATTTCGACTCACCATGTTCAGGGTGATGGTCTGAAGCCATGGTTAAAGTTTTCGGAAGACCGTCCCTTACACCCTTTATATAAAACTGGTAAAAATCCCGGAAATTACACGAACATTTCGTTGCAACTACCTAACTGAAACTACCCAATTCCGATATCTGTTTATTATAGATTAGATTAGATTAGATTTATTTATTTCACTTTTACATCTTAAAAATTCAATTTTACATGTCATTCTAATACGGTAAAAGGGATCGTCATAAAATAAAATAATGTATAAATTACAATTTCAACAATTTAAATAATGGCATAACATACTATCTATGTCAGTATATAATATTAAAATAAAAATTTAAAAATACACTTGGTATTAAATAATCACAAATTAACTTAAACGTCAGAGGGCCCACCAATTTCATTTTTTAGAAAATTCATTTATGGATATATACGGTGATCTATTTTTAAATGAATACGGAACAGCAATAATTTAATTGCAATATATTCGTTGGGTATAAAATTGATGTTATGAAGAACATTAAGTCTAAAGCAGGGTTGAAATTTTATTTTTAAATAAAAAAATCCAATAAATCATGTATTTAAAAAAAAATTGTAATCGATCAGTTTTTTTTTTATTATTTCATTATATGATTATTATAGTTATTTTTCCCCTAAAGTGAGGCAACTGTTTGGGGCGACAGCCTCTTCAGCTTCAGTTGAAAGAGTTTTTTCTACATTCGAAATTGTTCACACTAAATTACTGAATAGATTGGGAACAGAAAAAATTGAAAACTATTTTTTTGTGTGTGTTAAATATTATAATTTTTTTATTTTGTATATATATTCTTTATTGCACACATAAATATTGTCGATACATTACATAAAGAAAAAAGATGTACAAAGGTGGACTTATCTCTAAAAGAGATCTCTTCCAGCCAACCTCTACTGTGGGAGAATCTAAAAAATAAACGGGAGACCAATGGATAATGTGCATAAACATACTATAAAATTATATAAAATACAGATAATATTACATATTACTACATACATAGAATACAATAGATAACCAAACATAACAGTTACATATATAAAATACATAGATAGATACATACATACATACAATATATATCACGACAAGTTTGACAGGTAGTGCTCTTTCAATCTCAGTTTAAAAGCTCTTACAGTAGAACTGTTTCGAATGTGCGCAGGGAGACTATTCCATAACTGTGCAGCACGGGCTGTGTAGGAGTTATAGAAGAAGTTGGTGTTAGAGGTGGGATAGATTAGGGTTTTAGTGACGCAGGCTCGCTTTGGTCGGTCAGTTGGAGGAAGAAGTTGGAAACGGAAGCGAAGATAGTGGGGTGATGAAGGGTATTTCAAAATGTTGTATAGAAGAGAAAGGATATGCAGGTTTCGACGATGGCGAATTGGGAGCCACTTTAATTTAGACCTGTATTCAGAAACGTGGTCATATTTCCTCAAACTGAAAATATACCGAATGGCCAGGTTTTGAAGGCGTTCTAGCTTATTAAGCAGCTCCTCAGTCGCGTCTAGGTAGCATACGTCTGCATAGTCAAGGATAGGAAGTAAAAGGGTTTGTGAAAGCATAACTTTGGTTTTAAAGGGTAAGAAGTTTTGGAGTTTTTTAAGACAGTGAAAAGAGTAGTGCATTCGCTTGCTCACCTCATTAATATGGGCCGTCCAGGATAGGTTGCAGTCGATTATTAAACCGAGATTTTTTGCTTTGTTGGAGTAAACAATATCAACACCATTATAGCACACATGAGGGATGGCATCGAAATCCAGTCTCCCTCTCAATCGGCTACTACCCACAATCATCGCCTGCGACTTAGTAGGATTGACAAGAAGACCGAATGACTTAGCCCAATTATCAATGGCAGCAAGATCCGAGTTGACTGCATTAACAGCAACTGCAACATCACTGACATCAAAGTGTTTGTAAATTTGTAAGTCATCTGCATACAGGTGGTAGGGAGAAGAAATTATTTTGGTTATCTCATTAATGAAGACAGAAAAAAGTAGTGGAGAAAGTACGCCGCCTTGCGGAACACCAGCAGTTAAATCCGACCAATCAGATACAGAGTCATCCGTTTTAGTGCACTGCTGGCGACCACGAAGATATGAACTAAACCAATCAATCACGGAGGAAGATACATTAAAAGAGCGAAGGATTCCTAATAGAATATCATAGTCTACAGAATTGAATGCGTTACTAAAATCAAGCAGAGCAATAATGGTAAGCTGCTTATGGTCCATGGCATATCTAATATCATCAGTGACATTTAGTAAAGCACTGACTGTGCTATGCGCCGGGCGAAATCCAGATTGATAGGTACTGAGAAGATTATTAACAGAAAGGAAGGAGTATAGTTGCTTGTGAACAGCTGTTTCAAGAACCTTAGAAAGAATGGGAAGAATAGAAATGGGACGATATTGGGAGAGAGTGGTTGGGTTTGAAGTCTTAGGCAGTGGTATGACCTGAGCCTTCTTCCATGCTGACGGAAAAACGTTCGTTGTTAGAGAAAAGTTAATGATGTGTGTGATAACTGGAGTAACTAGATTAAGAATGGGAAGCAACATGTCACGGCTCAGATTGTCACTACCAACTGCCTTGGTGGAGATTGATAAAATGCTCTTTTTAACATCCTCTTCCGTGATCTCACGAAGTACGAGAGGGTCACAGTTAGGTGGGGCCGTGTTAGCGAGTTTGAAAAGAGAGGAAGATTTGGTGAGGTTGTCAAGAATAACCGGAGGGGTTGAGAAGTGACTATTTAAAGTATTTAAATCTAATGTATTATTAACAGCTTCAGGAACCTTACCCACACCCAGTGACCTTAAAAATCTCCAGACTTGAGCCGGAGGCAAGTTATCTATGGAAGAGTGAATGTAACGACGTTTTGCGTCCCTACACATCCTGTTGCAGATGTTGCGCAGGTTTCTGTATGCAGTGATATTTTCTGCAGTTGGATATTTTTTACATTTACACTTGGCCCGATCTCTTTTAGACATAGCTTTTTTAATGGTATCTGAAAGCCAGGGGGCCGGATAATGCTTCACTCTAACTGGTCTGATAGGGGCATGTAGGTCGTAAATCTGCGTAAGAGTTGTAGTGAAAAGCGCTACTTTCTCATCTATTGTGGATGCTGTGTAAATATCAGACCAATCAGTAGTTTCCACATATTCCCTTAAGTGATCAATGTTTAGATCTTTGAAGTTTCGCTGGAGGATTACTTTACTCTTGCGTTTTGGTGGACGCACCTTGTACGACAAGAATATTAAATCGTGGTGAGAGAAGGGCGCTGTCATTTGGCCGTGCGAATTAATACTGTCAGGTTTCGAAACTATCATTAAGTCAATTAAAGATGGTGCGCTGTTGGGGAAGTAATGTGTGGGAGAAGAAAGTGGCATAATATGCATATTAACAGAGGAGACCAGGGATTCCAGTTTTCGAGACCTATAGTCATTTTTTAACAGGCACGTATTGAGATCACCCATTATAATGATATGGTCATATAAAGGACCTAGCTTTTCAAGCAATGACTCAAGTGAGTTAAAATAGTTGACCTTATCATCAGGGATATACAAGACGCCAAGTAAAATTTTTGTGTGGTGAAGAATAATTTCGAGAAAAAGGTGCTCCATTTGACCAGAGTATTCACCTGGGGACTGACTAATAACAGCACAAGGGATATGGCCTCGAAGGTAAATGCAGACTCCACCTGCACCAACGCCAATGCGATCATTGCGATACAGCTTGAAGCCTGGAAGGGACCAAGAAGTGGAATTAAGTGAGGGTTTTAACCAACTTTCAGAAACTAAGATGGCATCAACTTCCTTTAATATATATATTTGTATATATATTTTTATAACACCATCACAGTACCATTACAGGCAAATCACAATTTAAATCAAAATGATTTAATCATGCCAACCCTGGTCTAAAGACATAGTTATATTGTAGTTATATTATATGTTTTTTTTAATCTTCCAATACTGTAATATTATACAGAATATTTGTATGTACACAAAATAATTAATTACCTGTTTTATAACTCGCTATACTGACTACTGCGTTACGGCCTGTGGGTCAGTGCAGTAGCTCAGTTCGTACTTTGTTGCACAGTGCTACACCCTGTATGTCTACTTGTAAGTTATTTATAAACTTATTGTTTAATCAACAACTAGATCAAGGGTTTAAATAAATAATTTTTGAAATTTTGAATTTTGAATATTATGTCTTTTTTTTTACCGAAAAGGAGGCAATGTTTTGGAATTAATATATTCTTATCTTTTTATAGAGGGCCACGTCAACCCGACGATACTTTGACCCTTCGGGATCTTTTGTGCCAACCCCGTTGTTATATACTGTACCTCCCAAAAAGGTCCTCTGCATAAAAGTTATGATGCGTACTTATTATATGTTAAACGGCTGTAAATGAAATTGAAATACACTGATATAGTAAGTACCTGTTTACACCACATCATCATCATCATCAGGTTATTTTTGTCTCCACTGCAGGAGCACAACCCTCTCTCATCTGCCGGAGACAGACGGAGGATTTGGCCTACACTCCCCGCGCTGCCCAGACGGGTTGGGGAGGCCTGATTGATGTTTTATAATGTATTCGCTTAGTCGCCTTGTACAACATCCACGGGAAGTGGTCCTATTTTACTCTACCGGAAACCACACGGCTAATTACACCATATCTAGGAAGAAGCCCTTAGACTATGGTCAGCATCATGTCAGCCCTTAGAGGTCCACTGCTGGACATAGGCCTTCCTCAATGAACGTCACCACACCCGGTCTTCAACCCTCCGCATCCCGCCACTTCTGACCACCTTCTTCAGCTCGTCGGTCCACCTGGCGGCGAGGCGGCCCACCCTGCGCGTGCCGATCCGCGGTTTTCACTCCAGAACACGTCGGCCCCAACGGCAGTCGATTCTGCGATAGATGTCACCAGTCCATTGCCACTTCAGCTTACTAATCATCGGATCTCTTCATTACGCATCATATCCAACAAAGAAACCCCGAGCATAGTCCTGTCCATAGCTCTCTGAGCAACTTGAAACTTGTGGATCAGGCCCACCGTCAGGCCAAACATATATATATATATACATAGGTATATAACCTGAGATTTAATATTCGACGTTTCGTACTATTAAAAAAAACGAATTAGGTACCACTATAATCTGAACTGCATATTTGGTGATCAAAATTTCAGACATTGTGTTTTAACGTAACGTAGCCAATCATGACCAATTTTTTTATTATTATTTAGTCATAAAAAGAAGGATTTTCGAAATACCAACGAGAGGACCGAATCAGTGACGAAGGAACTCTATTTGCTCGTCTACGATCGTCCCGCACGCTCTTATGGGACGACTCCCCGTCCGGGCGCATTGATTGAGTAATGGCGACGTTTTTATAGTCAGTCTCTTTCTAACTGAAAACGTCGATCGTTTGGCGCCATCCCAGTAGGCCAGGAGATATGCGCTTATTTTATTGACGTACAAAATTTTTCCTCTCCTGATGACGCTGGCTGCTGAGCCAGCCGTACTTTAATTTACGTGCACAGGAGATATGCGCTTATTTTGTTGACGTACAACATTGTTCCTCTCCTGATGACGCTGGCTGTTGAGCCAGCCGTACTTTAATTTGCGCGCGCACACACACGTGTATGGAGAGGCGCGTATGATGCCTGTAATAGTAGTAGATTTCACAACAATTAACAAAAAAATAGGGTCTCAACTTAGATTGTTTAGATTTATTTATTTCCTTTTTCCAAACAACTCACAAAATTAAAGTCAACCCCCAAATACTAATCTTATCATCATATCAGACGAATAAAAAAAAATATTATTGAGCATACGAAATTCGGCCGTGTTTGCAAATGCGTTATCGACTCCACATGCGTGAATATAGGGTCTTTAATCGATTAAGCCCGGCTTGTATAACACGACTAAATTACGATATGTGGCTAGTGGCTCAACCATCCTTACTTGCGACTGTACTGTTATTATGTTAAACAAATCTTTTTCATAAATTTTTGCACTCAACACTCCTTATTCTCCTCGAAGTTTCTTATCACCCAAAGATTGCCCGGTATATGGTTATATAATATTATAAATGCGAAAGTTTGGATGTTTGTTACTCAATCAGGCTTCAACCACTAGACGGATCGGGATGAAACTTTTCACACGTATAGATATTAGGTCCTGGAATAGGACATAGAATAGTTTCTATTTCGAAAAACATCTCATTCCTACGGGAAACCAAGTTAATAATTAAAAACAGTGAAGATGTGTAAATATCGAAACCTACGCGGACGAAGTCGCGAGCAAAAGCTAGTAGGTAGTTCAATCTCTTCGCTTGTATGTAGTGTGATGTTCCTTAGCTAGTGCTCCCTCTCATGTCATAAACAATTATATCCTCTTTGTCATAAACAATCACCGATGTGACCAAGTAAAGCCGCAAGGCAAGACTAGCCTATCAATTTATTTATTTTAATTAAAATATACATCATGTATCAAACAAAGGAGGTATTAGCTCGGATTAAAATTTAATCAATTAATTAAAAAGGGTAATGTTTGCCTGCCCGGGTCCGGCAAATCGCGATTATACCCACACGGACATTGGTGACCCTTTGGGTACGAAATGCTAGTACTACAAACCTTCGCCCGTACCGGCACAAACTAGGTCGGTCCCACAAACCTAAGCCTACAGCGTAAGGATTCTAAAAAAAATAGATAACAGATGATTTTAAAATGTGCATCTGTTATCTAATATAATAACCAATTAGTGTCAATCATGAAACACTTTGAGGTGACTTATGAGGTGCGAAAAATTATTTTGCTTCATGGTATGAGGTATAGTCGTATATAGAGAGAAGTATTAAGGTTATTAAGAGGAAATAATTTAATATTTAATACTCATTGTTTCGTACACTGCTAATGGAAACCTAATACTATTATGGGGATACGCTTAGTAATGAATTTTTAATTTACTTGTGGCGGTGGTAAAACTTTGTTTATTATGTATTCCATATATATATTTTAGGTATGAGGTTTTGATAATGTTATTTATAAAGGTGGTGTGGAAGAAATCGCTTTCAGCGATAAGGCCGCCTAGATATACCTACATGTGTACTTTATTTATTGTATAACTGTATTTTTTATCGTGAAATAAAGAGTAATTGAATTGAATTAAATATATCATTGCAAGGTGTATATCAAACACAATATACCGGTATATGAGTATAACGGTATCCGCGTACCGTAATTTTTTTAGGTTTCCTGGAACTACTCGGAAAAGTTTTTCTGAGATTTCCATAATTTTCATGATTTTATTGAAAAAAAATTATCTCCTAATATTTGTCTTAGCTTAGGTCAGTATACCCGTTGACATTCACTCAATTCAGAACCAAACTCCCCAAAGCCGAAACATTTACAAGGTACCTGACCCACATCTAAATTCCATTATCACCCACATAATTCACCCTCACTTCCCGCGCACACCTCATCCAATAAACACAAATTGACACTCGTGACAAAATGCCTTAAACAAATTAAATTAATTACAACACCAATTCCTCGCCTCGCAATGAGCGGCAGCCGCAGCCGCGGGCGGAGAAAGTGCTCCAGTTTGAATATAACTCTGCAAAATTCAGAAGCAATATTTATTAATAGCTGCCAATATTATAAAGTTACCTTTCCAATTCTACCATGTTGGGCAACTAAAGAATGCAGTCGAGGTTTTAAGAAGGTATAACAGTTGCTCCGATAGCCGTGATCGTCTAGTGGTTAGGACCCTACGTTGTGGCCGTAGTAACCCAGGTTCGAATCCTGGTCACGGCAGTGACCTCTCACTGTCACGGCGGAGTTGAATTTTTTTGTATGAACAATAAATATTGTAAAATATTCTCTTACAACACTAAGCAGCTATTTTACACTTTAAGAAATCCATTTATTGATGGTTGTTCATTAAAAGGGGCAATGCCGATTTACCGAAATTAATTTGTTCTTCTCATAGAGCAATACGGGACCGCCGCCGGCTCGACCCGAAGGGGAGACGCCATAGAAACCACCTTTCGACGCGAAATATCCTGTCCATATCCGAGACCCATGCACCCTTGAATTCAATTGCTACGAAACACACACTTCAACCGCCGTCATTACAGTCTAAAGTTGAAGAGCCAATACTAGATAATTATATCAATAAGTATCTAGTCCTAAAACAGATTCTGCATTGGTGAAATATTTAATTAAATATATTCTTTTTCGTCAACTTTTCGGGGTGAGAATTATGATGGCAGTTAAAACGCTCGAATATTCACCCACTTAATAAATCTAACATCACTTTCATACACTCGGTCAATTTAATTTCTATCTTGTATAATTATTATATCGCTACTGTATTCTCACACAACCAATAATTATTTACTAATAACTATATTAAGATTCTGGAAAATTAATTAATGAACTAAATTCACAATCTGTCACACTGACAATAAAAAAATTAAATTACATTTTAATAAAAAATGTACTCGTATAATGCAACGAATAAATTCTTATCTGCGAAAACAGGACAAAACACTTGGGTGGGTAAGAAATTAAATTTGTCGACTGTACACAACGACACATTTCGATACGGCGCATGACCCGTGGTCTTGTGCCTTTGGCAGAGGGGAACACCTGAGTATAACGACTCCCCTCCAGTGTTGCTTTATGGGAATCTAAGGCGCACGAGACAAGTGACAACAACAATCCTTTCTCTAAACAGACTTCGAATCCTTCACGAAACCCTTTAAAAACTAATCAAAAGTCGTTTAAGTGGCAAGAGAGGGATGAGTTGAAGACAATTCCTTTATTCTTTAACGGACAAAGCTATATTAGATGGAAATGAAGGAGGTCGGGAAGCGCCGGCTGCAAGCGGCCAAGGTTAGGGCTGACCGAAACTTCGGATTCGACCAACAGTTACACCATCTTCAACCCAAATTCGACCGAAAATCTTAGCTTATGCATTGTGGTTGGCTCTTATGCCTGCATAATTCCCTCCGATCACTGGATCGGAATTAGGTAGTGACATTTATGTACTTACGACGAGATGTAAATATCCATATGTTAATATAGTTATAATACAAGAAATAAAAATAAACTTGTTTTACCAGGGTTAAGACTAAGTAAGGTCAGCAAATCGTTCACGGGGCAATGTATACGCTTCTACAACAAACTACCAGAGGAAATCTTAAATATGACGGACAGAAAGTTTAAGATTCACATTAAAAAACAACTTTGTAAGAAAGCCTATTATAAAATAAACGATTATTTGAATGACAAAGATGCCTGGTACTAATGTTAATCCAGCTTCGCAAAATCTGTATTAATTGTATGCAAACTTGATTTTTAAAAGATGTGTTGCGTGAAGTTTGTTGCGCCGTTTCTTCTTCACAGCGCTAACACCTAGGAAGCGGTAGTCGATAAAAAAAATTACGTGTATAAATGTACCAAGTGTACTCATATGCAATAAATGATTTTGACTTTGACTTTGACTTCGGTTTTTTTCCAAGATTTCTTAAAAAAATTGTTTTCAGTGAAAAGTCTAATTGTTTGCTCTATGGCAAACAGAGTAAAATCCTGTCTCTAAGAGCTGTTCTAAACAAAATTACAACTTCACCTCCGGATTCAGTTTCGGTGCCTTAAACGACGAAACGTTGATAAAGCCGACCTTCGGCTTCGAACTACAATTGCATTGGTTCAGACTCTAGTCAGAACTCAATATCGCCGTCTAGACGGCCGGCGATTCCATCGACATTATGTTGAGTGGTGTTTTATTTTCACTCATTTTACAGCGGACTTGCCCTGTTACGCTCTTGTCTGGAAATGCAATTAGTTGCAGTTCTGTTCAAGCTGCTTGATTTTCTGTTCAAACTACTACGTTTTTATTTTACTTGCTTGGGTGAGTTTTAAGTTTGCTCGGATTAATAGTTCGAAGATTCCGACGCATAATATCAAAAAACGCAAAAGGCCAATAAATCCATTGTGATATATCACCAATATGCTGACTCAGGGCCCTTTCTGCAGCACATCACGGACCTCACTGTTACCTACTGTTTCATTGTTATGTTAGTTTGCTGTGCTTCTGTACCAATATATTGTGACCTATTTCATCATCATCATCAGGTTATTTTTGTCTCCACTGCAGGAGCACAACCCTCTCTCATCTGCCGGAGACAGACGGAGGATTTGGCCTACGCTCCCCGCGCTGGCCAGACGGGTTGGGGAGGCCTGATTGATGTTTTATAATGTATTCCCTCAGTCGCCTTGTACGACATCCACGGAAAGAGTTGGAATGGTCCTATTCACTCTACCGGAAACCACGCGGCATATTTGTAACATTGTATTTGTAGTGTGTTTAAGAATAAATGGATTATCAACTATTTTATTTATGCGCGTAATTTTTTGCCAAAAGTGTGGATGACCAAAATCTTATTATGCAATTTCGCGGTACTTCTCAAGGCTCAGCTTCCTTTACCAAACACAAAAGCGGTCGTGTATGCAGTACTGCTGTCAAGTATCAGCTGGCTGCTCTGGACGCGGATCAGCGTCGTGCCCGAAGGCTCATTGATGACGATGCTCTGTTAAATACCAAGTTACAGAGTCTCAAACATCGTCGCAGTGTGGCTTGTCTTTCGGGTTTCTACATTCTGGGGAGTGTACCTAGGATAAGCACGATTTAATTGCCCCATCCCTCTTCCGTTACCGGACTACCAAGCTTGGGGAGGGATTTTATCCTTATATAGTATACAAACTACGCTCTCGTACGAAGCGTTTTGCTTTCTCTTTCATAATGCGAACTGCTAAAGAATGGAACTCCCTGCCAGCTTTGGTTTTTCCGGACAAATACAACTTGGATCTTTTTAATGGAAGAGTGAATAGGTCTGTCTGTCTTCTGGGTTAACGCTTTTCACCTAAGAACTAAAAGAACGTCACTTCCCAACAGATGAGATTGGGATCAAGAGTAAAACCTATCAGGAATTAATAAATAAATATTACATTTATACACATACATCCACTCGTCTAATCCTAAACTAGGATTTTCTCTTGTGCTATGTGAATTAAACAAGGAAAAGACAATTCACAAATATAACATCCAGACCGGAACCAACTTGCACAAATTGGACAAAGTTGTCTGTCCCCAGTGGGAATCGAACCCACGACTTCTGACGCTCGAGTCCTATGACCAAGCCACTAAGCCAACGAGACGGGCAAAACTATAAATAATAGTAGATTAGTAGCCAAGGGCTGTAAGGCATCAATTGCAGCCCGAGATATTTATAGCCCTATAGTTCGAGGGTGCAATTGATGCTTACACCCGAGCTAACTACTCTGCTTTACATCTCGATTGTGAGGTAAGTAGAAAAAAACCAGCATTACAAGAATAAAACATTTTATTAGTTATTTAAAGTAAAAGATTTATATTCCCGCCTTTTTTCATCTTTTTTTTAAATCATTTTTTTCAAGAACGAAATTGAGCTTCGCCGTTCGATATTTAAAATTGATGACTATTATATTCATACGAAGACAAGGCTGAATAGCGATGCGACCTCTTTTGTCATTGGGCTGAATGCAAGATGTCTATTGCCATTATGATGGTTAGATGTACGCGAACTTTTTGAAAGAGTGAAGAGTTTTTTTTTATTACTTGCCGCCCTAGGGCTTTTTAGCTACATTATTACCCTAGTGCGCTAATTGGTCACCTACAAGCCCCATTTGGGGGTAATAAGGACCTACTTACTGAATATGAGAGATGTAAAAACTATTATAGTACACGGCGACGGCTTTGCTTTCATTACACTAATGGTCCAGCTAATCAGGAACTTGTTATTAATAGAGTGCATCGCGCAGAGGTACGGTTGGCAATTCGAGCATTTGATGTTCATTTCCGTCATACTCCGCAGTCGACATTCTTATGAAACTGGCAAATGATACCATGAATCTCGAGAAACGATGAAACGGTCTCATTATTATTCCAAAAAAACTCTTCTTGTTACATATTCATTGCATATCCTTACTTTTAAACGAACGAGAAAATGAAATACAAAATTCCCTCCTTCCTTGTCCTAACGACGTCTTTAGTCGTGTCGTACTCTAAATTCAGCGCATACAATGTTAAGAAGTTTCAGCCGTGGAAGCCACCCGAATTTCGAGAAATATTTTTTTACGAAAATGCCAAGCATTCTACAATTATATGGCGAGACGGTGACAGATGTCTGGGAGCGTCATGGAAATCATATTGCCTCATAATAAATTGCTCCGAATGACGTCGGCGTCATATAATAAACATACTGAATGTTCTATAAAGAATTTTATTCATCTCTTAGATTATGATTATACCTATTCAGAGGTAATCAATAGCCCATCTCTATACCTTAACCACACTGAGAAAAAAATAAGTAGCCCTCCTACTTACATAAGGATAAATATATACCACTATTACGTAAGTAGCCGCCTCCATTATAAATGGAGTCGCCTACAACTGATTCAGTAGCCGGCCACATTTTTACGTAGTGTGGTTACTTAGTAATGTGGCCGGCTACTGAATCAGCATCAGGCGGCTACTTACGTAATAGTGGTATATTTTTATCCTTATGTAAGTAGGAGGGCTACTTATTTTTTTCTCAGAGCACCCGTGGACTACTACTGCCTGTATCAACGCAAATATTTACTTCTGATAAACCAACATAGCAATCATGAGACTAACCTATCACTAGTAAGTCACAGCCACATTACTAGATCAGTAACCGGGGGCAGGTATGACGTACCTAGGGTGGGTAATTACTATGGCGACAGAACCATAAGAAAACGCCTACCTTATTTACTTAATACCTTGTCCGAGGATATTAGAATGGAGTGTAACAAGCGTAAATTTAAAAAAATGCTGAAAAATATTTGCTGGAAAGCATTTAACTCCATCATATTTAATTATTAATTTAAATTAAACATAAGGAGACTATGATCCCCCAGTCAAACCGTCTAGACGGTTTTGGGAGACAATTTTTGTAAGAAAATGTTTTATTATATACGATTAATAAATTAAATAAATAAATAATAATAAAGCTCAAAATTGTATTAATATATAATTCGTAACTAGGTAATCCTCAAACATTAATTGAAACATTTTGTTGTTGTAGTCCCGTTGCGCCCAAATGGTTTTAATCCCATTAGTCCCGTTGTGGACAAATGCTGCGTCATCACGGTATAACTGGGAAAAGAAAATCCCATTTGTCCCGTAACGGGACTACCCAACGGAACAACTGGGATCAGAGGAAAAAATCTGTCTAGAAATTGAAATTTTGAAATAGATTTCTCAAATTACATAATTTCTATGTATTCTCTATAATTATTTCTGTAGACATATACGTGGTTTCCGAGGATGGTATGTGGGTAATTCCTGGGCGCGCAGTTCAGCTGAAACTGGTCCTTTAAGTTGTCTTTGTCAGAATAAAACTGCTAAGTCTAAACAAAGGATTTTTTACATTTTCAATGATCTTTTGCAATTTTTTTTAATAATAATAATAATTTATTTCAAATAACTTCAGATTACAGTGGGTACTTATGTTTAACTATGTATATATGGCATGCGATAGGGATCCCTGCTTCCTAAACTAGGTATAAACCTGAGTCTTAGGAGACAGATCCTCCTCAACTTAGTTCAGCATTAGAGTTACATTTGGCCATCATCAAAAGTTACATTGTTCTTTTCCTTCTTTACATACGTTACCATTTGCTAGCTTCAGGTATGTTGTGTTTGTGCCTATGTGAGTGTATGCGTGTGTAGGTATGTGTGTGTGTGTGATGTATGTGGAGAGGGATTTGTATGGGTAATTGACATTAAAGTTCATAATTCCAAGCGAACGAAGGCGACAGCTAGTCTTTAAAAGAATAACGAGAAAACTACCTAGCCGTGTCGTGAAATAATCTAACCATGTTTGCTCTCAGACGTTCAGATGTTTGGCAAAAATAAAGAAAAATACTGCCTTTCGAACCTATGGGTTAATTAATGATCGCCTGGTACTACAAACGAAACAAACAGTCATTCCTTTCTGGGTTGTGCCAAAATCCATAATGTATTTATCTCATCACGAAAAAAATGTGGTTATATCCTACTGGTATTTCAGTGTGTTATAGCGGATTTAATCCAAGTATATATTTACAATGTTAGTCCTTGCCGTATGATCCTAGTAATTTTTTTTTATATACAATTTTTTTAATACTTGTTGAGAGTGTTGAAAATGCCACCCTCGTAATTACAAGACATCATTATTTAAGCCTACTTTAACCAGCGCATACAACAGTTTAGCATCCTCCATAGCATTTAGTATCCTGAGATACTGTTGCATACAACAATATCAACCCTATAAATATTAATATCAATGCGTCCAAAAATCTCATGTCTTAGAGGTGAAAATGTATGCGTCCGGATCGCAGTCTCTGTGACGCAAAGTCAAAATTATTTGTTGCATATGAGTACACTTGCAGTGTGGTTCCCGGCTGAGAATACCCCTATCTTTCCCTTGGGTGTCGTTAAGGCGACTAAGGGATTGCACCAGGGATGGGCAGCAGCTTTCTCCTATGTGTGGATGTTAAGATCATTACTGCGATCACCAATCCGCCTGCCACGCGTGGTAATTATGGCAAATCCCCTAATTGACAAATTACTAAAAGTGATAGTTTATTGGGGACGCCTATATCCAGCAGTGGACGTATTTAGGCTGATGATGATGATATGAGTACACTTAGTACATTTATATACGTAATTTTTTTTTATCGACTACAGTCTGTTTCCTGTCAGACCACGAGAAACGCGTTTGTCCCATTTGGTATCTTCAGGTGTGTGTGAGCTAAGGGACTGCACCAGGGACGAGTAGCAGCGTTCTCCTGTGTATATTAAAATTGTTACTGCGATCACCCATCTGCCTGCCAAGCGTGGTGATTATGGCAAATACTCTAATGACAGGGTGCAGGCAGAAATGAACGAAATGTTACCAAACTGTTACAATAATGGTATACCAAATTTGTTTAGCAAACCCATTTTCCTTCTATGCCTCTGGCCTATCTACGCTACGCCATTGCAGGATGCGAATGGAAAATAAGCTGACAAAAATAATATTGCGAGAAAATCAAAATTGATAATGGGCTCTATTCTCAAGCCATGCATTTTAAATTTGAAGTTACGCAGTAGCATTGTCAACCTGTCTAGTACTTAAGCCACATTTTTAGGGTTCCGTAGCCAAATGGCAAAAAACGGAACCCTTATGGATTCGTCATGTCTGTCTGTCTGTCTTAACTTCTAAAATATGAGAATGATAAAACTAAAAAAAATATATGATGTACATTGCCATGAAAACTTTCACCGAAAATTGGTTTGAACGAGATCTAGTAAGTAGTTTTTTTAAATACGTCATAAATCGTAAACCACAATACTATTATTATAACATCGATCAAAGTTACAACGAACTACAATAACTTTTATATTATGTTACTTGCTGCTACGGAACCCTTCATGGGCGAGTCCGACTCGCACTTGGCCGCTTTTTACCAGTTGTATTTGTTCCAGTTCTGAAGGCGAGTGATGCGGCGGCGTGATGTATAACGTAAGCGACGGGGGCGCGGCGGGGGACGGGGAGACACCTGTGCAGGAGCACCTCACAGCGCTCCTCGCACTCTACATCCTCGTGTCTTTCGTTGGAACAGTTGGTAAGTTCCATCAGGGGGTGGCGAGGAATGCAGCCACGGTATCGCTTGCCTAACGTACAAGCCGACTAAGGTGGTTCATCGAGGACGCGGGTGCACCGAGCGAGGGCTCTGTGCAGCAATCCATCCTACGCGTCCCCGGGGAGGGCGTCAGCAATACAGTGGCCTCGTTGCTGCCAGGCACTGCGAGTGTACGGGGGGGGGACCAAGTCTCCCCCCGAGACGGGACGCCGAGCGCGAGCGGCGGGGCGCGCGGATAGGGACACCCGGATGCAAGCCTAATGGGAGCCACCGTGTTCCCCCTCCTTCGTCTGTGCGTCAGAGACGGCCACCGCGGGGTTTTAGTCGCTTCAAACTCGACATAACCTACTCTTCCCCGAGTAGGTTTGCGTTAGGCATTTCCCCGCGACAACAAAAAAAAGCCTGGAACTATCAGCGTGGCTAATTTTGATTTTTCAAGGTACCTATTTACAGCCCGTGGTAAAGAAAAGCAAAGACTAAGGGTTTGCCCTCTGTTTGGCCTGGCCTCTCGTTATATTAGGTTGTTCTTTATTTTCCTCCGCCTAACTCGTCGCGTCTTCCAGAAAAAGTCTAGGGTACTGGTTTAGGGTAACTATGGTTCCAGCTAAAGATATTTCTCAAGTTGTCAAGAGATTTTATTTCCCTCCACAGGCAATGTAAGTCTAATGGCTGCACTGGCCTCAGCCGGCGCATCTCGTCTGCGCACCCCACAGTTGCTGAGCGCGTGCGCAGCCGACCTGCTGGTTTGCGCCGCCAGCGCGCCGCTGGCTGCCACCCGCGCTGCCAGGATGCACCACCTGCCTTGCCACGTTACTTATTATATTGAGGTGAGATTACTTTAACTCCTAAGTGTATAACTAACAGCTTCCTGGCCACTATACGGGAGAAGGTGGATAGTCCAATACTCAGGCACTGGGTGACTATCCACCTTCACAAACAAAACCAATTTTAATTTTATTTTATTTTATTGTCCGCTTTCTAACATAGACTTAAGTTTTATTTATACTAACAAAATTTTATGGACTAACGACTGATTTAATAAATGATTTGATTTGATAAGAGGAAGGAGTTAAAAGTGACAAAAATAATCACTCAATCATAGAGAGAAATGAGTGATTATTTTTGTCACTTTTAAGTTCATATTTTTTTGATTCCAAATTACTTTATGTGCAAAAATAATCCTGGTACTGAAAATATTGCTAACTTTCATGACTTCCAGAGTCTTCTGTTATGATAGTTAATGTGTGCTTCTTCCTCCAGTCGTTCCCGGTAGCAGCAAGCACGTTGTCCCTAGTGGCAATGGCAGTAGATCGTTCTGGTGCCGTCCGGCGTGGGCGCAGTACTTCAGTCTTCGCCAAGGCACCCGTGGCTGTAGCCTGTGTGTGGATTGCAGCCTTGTCGCTGGGTAATTAAGCTAATAATTTTAAGCTAATGTGGGTGTAGGGCGTCGTAGGTGTAGTAGTATTAAATCTATGGGATAACTAAATAAACTAATGAGCCTTAACACAGATACATGATAGTTACTAAGTAACACATACACAGTCGCTCAGCTAGCTATGGAGAGGGCTATGCTCGGGGTTTCTTTGAAGGATATGATTCGTAATGAAGAAATTCGACGAAGAACGAGGGTGACCACATAGCCGAAAGAATTAGTAAATTGAATTGGCAGTGGGCTGGTCACATATGTCGCAGAACCGACGGCCGTTGGGGCAGACGGGTTCTGGAGTGGAGATCCCGGATCGGCACGCGCAGGGTGCGGGACGCCCCGCCGCCAAATCACGACCTGAAGAAGGTGGCCGGAAGCGGCTGGATGCGGAGGGCGGAGGACCGGGTGTGGTGGCGTTCATTGGGAAAGGCCTATGTCAGCAGTGGAGTTCTAGGGGCTGACATGATGAATTACTAAACCAGCATCTTTACTCCCAGATCAAATTCTCTATTTGTCCACGACTGCTATTAGGTTCTCAATGGATGCATAGAGTGCTGTTGTTTTTGCAGGGGCAGCAGCGATGGCGGCGATCTGCCTATCATGTGCGCCACTTGCAGTAGCGCATGCAATCATGGCGTACTGCTTCCCGGTAGGGGCAGTTGCCAAATGCCACTGGGCAGTGCGAGTGAAGCTCACAGCGTTATCACTAACAGCGCGAGCGGCACACGGGGAGCTACCGCTTCCTGTTCCTTTGATCCAAAGACCGACGCATGTGATCATCGTAGCCGGCGTCGGCCCCAGAGAACGCCGTGACGCCGTCGACGGCGGCGATGGTAGAGTGAAGAAGAAACTCCAGCCGAGCCTCCTCGGCCCACAGCCCCAGACGTCGACGCTCCGCTCGCGCCGTCGCCTAGGCAACGTCCTCATGGGAATCGCTGGTATCTTCGCCGCTTGCTGGTGTCCCCATGCGGTTTTAGTGATATTAAGTGCATGTGGACTTAACGTTCCGTTGGTGTTAGCTCAGTACGCGTTGCTGCTTGGACATGCGCATTCTGCTATAAACGCTGCAGCGTACTGGCTGTTGAACAGACACGCGTTGACGGCTGCGTGCGCTGCGTGGCGCATTCCACAACTTCGCGTGCGCGAGGAGCGGCCCTCGTCTACTAACGAGGCAGCTTTGGGCGCGTTCCACCCTCGCCTGGCGCGCCCCGCTCCCTCCCCGCGCCCCCCTCCCTCCAGCTTCCTATATTGATGTCCTCTATCTTCTAAGCTCTGTCGATCTGTGATTCCTGTCTCTCAGTGCCTCGTATAGTCTACGCGCGCCCCCGCCAGGGAGCCCGCTCGTTTCGTCGTTATAAACGTGGTTGTTTGAGATTTTATGAAGAATAATATCCGTGAAGCAATAAAGTGTATGAAACACTTATAGTCGTTTTATTGTAGTCGTGAATGCCGGCATAAACGAGCGACGGCGTGTTATCTTACGAAATGTGTTTCACCAAAAGTACGGGAGAACTTTCAGTCTGCCATGAATAAAGATACTAATTACAATACTTCTAAGAAGATACTTATGCGACAGAGCATGTCATGGGAAGTTTAGGTAAGTAAGCAAGCTCTAGTTAATATAATTGTTAAATTAGTCCTACTAATATTATAAACGCGAAAGTTTGTAAGTATGGATGGATGTTTGTTACTCAATCACACTACAACCACTGGACGGATCGTGATGAAACTTGGCACACATATAGCTTAGGTCCTGGAATAGGACATAGGTCAAGTCAAAGTCAAAATCATTTATTGCATATGAGTACACTTTACATTTATACACGTCATTTTTTTATCGACTACCGCTTCCTAGGTGTTAGCGCTGTGAAGAAGAAACGGCGCAACAAACTTCACGCAACACATCTTTTAAAAATCAAGGATAGTTTTTATCCCGAAAAAACATCCCATTCCTACGGGAAATACATAATAGTTTGTGATGTTAAGTTTTCCACGCGTACGAAGTCGCGGGCAACAGCTAGTTTAAAATACAGCACTTCCAAAGAGTTCTAGTTGACCAGCTCTAAAATCAGTGCCTTATTGTCCGTAAACATCACTACAACTACGAGACGTATAGCGAGCTAGCCAGATTCCTTTCGTCCCATTTCGTAACCAAATTTCGTAACTGACTATGAAATGGGAATTTAATCCCCATTCGGTAACCAGTTACGAAATGGGAACATTCTTCGTCCCAGTTAGTAACCAACTTTCATAACAGGTTACGAAATGGGAAATTAATTCCCATTCCGTGAACGGTTACGGATTGGGAATTACGTTGTCACATTTCGTCACCAATTTCATAACTAGCTTTAAAATGACTAATTGAATTCGAAAATGACAAGAATTGAATTGATATATACATACGAGTATATATGTTTTGCTAAAAGAAACCATAATAATACTCACACGTTTCTAAACAATATGACAATTATAGAAATTAGTTATTTTTCGAGATATCTGAGGCTTTTTATTGGCTCTTATACATCAGAGCTCAAGTTACGTGTCATTGACGGAACCTGAATAATCGTTTATGATGATAAAGTCATCATCATCATCAGCCTAAATACATCAACTGCTGGACATAGGCCTCCCCAATAGAATACCACTTTTGGTTACATGTCCATTGGGGGATTTGCCATAATCACCACGCTTTGCAGGCGGTTTGGTGATCGCAGTAATGATCTTAACATACTCACACAGGAGAACGCTGCTGCCTGTCCCTGGTGCAATCCCTTAGTCGCCTTGACGACACCCACGGGAAAGATAGGGGTGGCCATATTCTAAGCCGGGAACCACACGGCAAGTTACGAATGTATGAAGTACATCTTGCTAACTTATTATAGTTTCTCTGCATTTACAACAAAGTGCTTTGTTATATTTAAATTAGGGTATTTGCGTCCTCAGTAAACAAGTCATGGTAAACAGAGAACATTTCCTGTGCCCGGTACCAACCGCAAACGCAAACTCTTTAATTTATTTAATGCCCCATGTTACTTGTACAAAGCTCGGCCATTACTGTGGCTAAGCCAGAAGTATGGGGCCGTATCATCATCATCAGGTTATTTTTGTCTCCACTGCAGGAGCACAACCCTGTCTCATCTGCCGGAGACAGACGGAGCATTTGGCCTACACTCCCCGCGCTGGCCAGACGGGTTGGGGAGGCCTGATTGATGTTTTATAATGTATTCCCTCAGTCGCCTTGTACGACATCCACGGGAAGAGTTGGAGTGGTCCTATTCTACTCTACCGGAAACCACACGGCCTGTACAGCTGGGGGCCGTACACAGCTACTTAAAACTGGAGACCTACTTCGTAAGTATGTATATCGGCTGATATCCGTTGAACTAAACGGCATTTTGCACTCTCTAAAGGGGCATTGTGACATGTTCTTCATCTAACGTATATCGGAATATGACATGTGATGCGACTTGTTAGAGGGTACAAAAGTTGTCTGCCATTACTGTTACTAAGACAGAAGTTTGGGGTCATATACAGCTATTTAAACTTGCCATATCGTTGCTAAGTAAGCTATTTGAGATATTTCGCTCGGCATAATTCACCTACCATCGTAGAGAATACTATTTTGTGCTATTGTTATACTATTTTGGGAGCGGGAGTAAACGTCGGGGTCTGGGTCGGGGTCGAAGTCGGATTGAGAGTGAGTAGTTAACGCGAGAGGAGCCGCGGGCATAGCTAGTTTGAGTACATAAGACAGTTTTAACGGTCATTTTCCTAATCCGCCATTTTTTCCATTTCTAATTAGACAATTTCTTGAAATGAAATGAAAATTGTTTATTTGCCAAAAGTACAGTGTTATACAGATGTTAATAATATGGTGAGTTCTAGTGTACTCAACCTGATGTAGGTGTGTAAATATTAGTATCAGGAATTATAATAAGATTTTAAATATACAATTAATAAATTTTATTTATTTAAAATATATTGTAATTATAAGAAAAACAATTCTTTACAACAGGTGTACGCCGTCCAATCCCTCGTTGCGAGGCATAATCCCTAGGATGCTGGCGCTATTACCTTGCTGGAATGCCCTGAGGTCTCCGGAGGCGTGGACCAGCCTGGTTGACAGAGCCTTCACGAACGCCTTCTTGTCGGCTGACCACGGGTCCAGGGTCTCTACAGCGAGCGCCGTGAACTCGTAGTCAGCCGTCAGGTTAAAGTATTTGCGACGCTTAAGACTCTGTGCCTTGGCCGCTGCTGCACCGGCAACTGAGGCAGTGCCCTGGACATGAGATGGGACCAAAGTATCTACACACGTGGCGTCCAGGGCCCGCCCCAACGACCAAGGCACCAGGGTGGCTCCGTCGGGTCTGTTACTATCGTCTCTAAACATACCGCTCGGCTCTAGGGTCGAGGGGATGAGGCGAATTAATAAATAGATCAACAACATTATTTAAACAATACTATTGAAACAATAATAATAAGATCAATTATACATGAATTACTACAAATTCTTTGACAGTATAAAAGCAATGTTCTAAAAGCCATGATGTCAATTTTGATTTAAGACGCACCCTTTAAAAAAATTATATTCTCGTCAGTTTCGCTAGTTTATCAGTTTCGTTTATTCTTCACTTTCCATCATTCGTCAGTTTCCTTATTCATCAGAGTCATTTGTTAACGTATAATTTATACTTTGAAAACTGCGCCTTACAAATCAGGAAGCGAATCGTTATGTGTATTTATTCATCGCAGTAACGAGCACCTGTCAACAGTTCCACTCACGGTCGCAGTTTGCGTCTCTTCATATGCAAATTGAGTTTCATACCGAAAAATTGCCAACTAGGCAGCAATGACTTTTTTATACCTTCAACCTTATCTAGTAGACATACCACGCTCTCGCACGAAGCGTTCTGCTTCGTCTATCATAATGCGAACTCCCTGGCAGCTTCGCTATTTCCGGACAAGTACAACTTAAAGGAAGGAAGAGTGAATAGGCATCTTCTGGGTAAGCGCGCTCCACTTTAGGCATCATCGTCACCTACTATCATGAGGTCATCATCAGGTTATTTTGTCTCCACTGCAGGAGCACAACCCTCTCTCATCTACCGGAGACAGACGAAGGATTTGGCCTACACTCCCCGCGCTGGCCAGACGGGTTGGGGAGGCCTGATTGCCGTTTTATAATGTAATACCTATATGTTCTTATATATGTAAAAGATAGCAATAGGACTATAATTCCGATGCAACTTTTTGGAATTATGCATAAAATATTTCATAACCTATGCCTTAATATCAATCTGGTTTAAATTATAAAAGACATAATTACCTATATATTATGAATCAACTCAGTAGATTTAGTTATCTAAAAAATATTTTTTCCTGTAATGTCCTCTAGTTTATATCCAATCCAGGGCATATATATATATATATATATATATATATATATATATATATACCTATATTCCACAGCTGATTCCACAGCGCTTCAATAAAGTCGTACTGGGGATAGCTGCGAGGAAGTTTGATATTGACTCCAGCAAAGTTACTGTATCAATAAAGCCACTATCAATAAAGTACCAAGTGACGCACTTACTCTGCTGACCCAGTTATAAATTTCTCCAGAGAACAAGGAATTGAAGATTTTATATCTGTGTTTGTGTTCTGTAATTGCGGTTACAAAAAACAGGTAATATTTACTCAAATACTTTGTATTTTTTATTTGCTAATAATTAAAAATATACAATTCCCTACCGATAAAATATAAATATTAAATATGTCAGACATTCACATCAAACTAGGCCGAGCCTGTGCTATGGTTACTAGATAACGGATACACATACTTAAATATATATAAACATCCAAGACTTGGGAACAAACATTCATATTCATCATACGAACATTTGTCCCTAGCGGGATTCGAACCCGCAACCCCCGGTGTGGCAGGTCGAGAGTTACCCGTTCCGCCACGGAAGTCGTCTCCAGCTCTGCAGCGTTTTTAAGAGGGCTATCGCAACTTTGAGTAGCTCAGGTTTAGGTAAATTCGTGTCCGTCGTGCGCTTGTGTGGGTAAAATCGCTTGCGCCACACTAGCGTACTCAAAAACGATTTTGATCCTTGCATGCATTTTATTAGTCGATTTTCTTTTGTTGACCTTTGTCACTTTGTCAAATAATTTAAGTTTTACTTGAATAGTAATAAAAAAAGGAATTCTTAAAGAAAATTAGACGAAATTAGTAAAAAAAATTAAAAACTTAGCACAAAATACTTCGTTTAGATTGTTAATGTACGAGTTGCATGCAAATTTGCCTTATACAAGATGTACAATAAAATAGATTACTATTTAAGATAGCTAAGATTTATTCATGCTCAATGTTCATCCCCTAAATATAAATATTAATTTTGTATTCTTAAACAAAATACTTAATCAAAGTATTTCAAAGATGAAATTCGCCCCCTATTATAAAACAAATTCTCTATTTATAAATTTATCTACATTTTCGCGGGTCTATGATTCCAGGTAGAACCACACGTTCATGGTAAAACCACCCTTGTCCGGCACTCCATAAAAGTGAACCGAATTACACAAGTGAATCTACTCTAAAGGAAAGGTGGTCAGAGATGACACTTGACGAGTATTTAGTAGAAAAACTGTTAAATTTAAGTTACCTAGGTAGTTTTTTTTTATCATATTTTACCATACCGAAAAGGTCAATCATGTTAGCGCTAAAATAAGTATTGTAATACCTTATGTAACTCTTGATTTTGCAAATAAACTAATTATGAATTATGAGGCGTCGATGAGATGTTTATTTCAGATGACAGTTGTCAAAATTGAAACGGCCGTATCTCGGAAACTACTGACCCCAGACTAGAGGTCTTTTTACCAAAATGGAAGGCCTCGATGAGATCTTCATTTCGAATTACAGCTGTCAAAATTAAAACGGCCGTATCTCGGAAATTACTGGCCCCAGACTAGAGGTGTCTTTACTAAAATGAAAGGCCTCGATGAGATCTTCATTTCGGATGACAGCTGTCAAAATTGAAACGGCCGTATCTCGGAAACTACTGACCCCAGACTAGAGGTGTCTTTACCAAAATGGAAGGCCTCGATGAGATCTTCATTTCGGATGACAGCTGTCAAAATTAAAACGGCCGTATCTCGCAAACTACTGACCCCAGACTAGAGATGTCTTTACCAAAATGGAAGGCCTCGATGAGATCTTCATTTCGGATGACAGCTGTCAAAATTAAAACGGCCGTATCTCGGAGACTACTGACCCCAGACTAGAGGCGTCTTTACCAAAATTGAAGGCCTCGATGAGATCTTCATTTCGGATGACAGCTGTCAAAATTAAAACGGCCGATCTCGCAAACTACTGACCCCAGACTAGAGATGTCTTTACCAAAATGGAAGACCTCGATGAGATCTTCATTTCGGATGACAGCTGTCAAAATTAAAACGGCCGTATCTCGGAGACTACTGACCCCAGACTAGAGGCGTCTTTACCAAAATTGAAGGCCTCGATGAGATCTTCATTTCGGATGACAGCTGTCAAAATTAAAACGGCCGTATCTCGGAGACTACTGACCCCAGACTAGAGGCGTCTTTACCAAAATTGAAGGCCTCGATGAGATCTTCATTTCGGATGACAGCTGTCAAAATTAAAACGGCCGTATCTCGGAAACTACTGACCTCAGACTAGAGGTGTCTTTACCAAAATGGAAGGCCTCTATGAGATCTTCATTTCGGATGACAGCTGTCAAAATTAAAACGGCCGTATCTCGGAAACTAGTGACCCCAGAACTAGAGCTGTCTTTACCAAAAATGGAAGGCCTCGCACACAATTTGATCCAGTAGTAGGGCCAGTAGTTTCCGAGATACGGCAGTTTCAATTTTGACAGCTGTCATCCGAAATGAAGATCTCATCGAGGCCTTCCATTTTGGTAAAGACACCTCTAGTCTGGGGCCAGTAGTTTCCGAGATACGGCTGTTTTCATTTTGACAGCTGTCATCCGAAATGAAGATCTCATCGAGGCCTTCCATTTTGGTAAAGACACCTCTAGTCTGGGGCTAGTAGTTTCCGAGATACGGCCGTTTCAATTTTGACAGCTGTCATCCGAAATGAAGATCTCATCGAGGCCTTCCATTTTGGTAAAGACACCTCTAGTCTGGGGCCAGTAGTTTCCGAGATACGGCGGTTTTGATTTTGACAGCTGTCATCCGAAATGAAGATCTCATCGAGGCCTTCCATTTTGGTAAAGACACCTCTAGTCTGGGGCCAGTAGTTTCCGAGATACGGCCGTTTTGATTTTGACAGCTGTCATCCGAAATGAAGATCTCATCGAGGCCTTCCATTTTGGTAAAGACACCTCTAGTCTAGGGCCAGTAGTTTCCGAGATACGGCCATTTTAATTTTGACAGCTGTCATCCGAAATGAAGATCTCATCGAGGCCTTCCATTTTGGTAAAGACACCTCTAGTCTAGGGCCAGTAGTTTCCGAGATACGGCCATTTTAATTTTGACAGCTGTCATCCGAAATGAAGATCTCATCGAGGCCTTCCATTTTGGTAAAGACACCTCTAGTCTGGGGCCAGTAGTTTCCGAGATACGGCCGTCTCAATTTTGACAGCTGTCATCCGAAATGAAGATCTCATCGAGGCCTTCCATTTTGGTAAAGACACCTCTAGTCTGGGGCCAGTAGTTTCCGAGATACGGCCGTCTCAATTTTGACAGCTGTCATCCGAAATGAAGATCTCATCGAGGCCTTCCATTTTGGTAAAGACACCTCTAGTCTGGGGCCAGTAGTTTCCGAGATACGGCAGTTTTCATTTTGACAGCTGTCATCCGAAATGAAGATCTCATCGAGGCCTTCCATTTTGGTAAAGACACCTCTAGTCTGGTGCCAGTAGTTTCCGAGATACGGCCGTTTTAATTTTGACAGCTGTCATCCGAAATGAAGATCTCATCGAGGCCTTCCATTTTGGTAAAGACACCTCTAGTCTGGGGCCAGTAGTTTCCGAGATACGGCCGTTTCAATTTTGACAGCTGTCATCCGAAATGAAGATCTCATACCATAGAAATGGTAACGTTGAGATATGTATTTTACACCTTATATTTGCCCTCGACAGTAGTACACCGATCGTCTTTACACCAATTGGTATAACTTTTTTTTAAATACTTTATTTATTGAATATGAGTATAACATACAAGCTGAAAATTAATAAATATCAAACATAACATGGTATAACTACTTGGACTCAATTTATTAAATTTACCTACTTGATTCAAATTTGTCATACTGAGCAGTAGAACTAGTTGGACTGCTTTTATTATATTTATTTATTATATTTATTCATTTCCAATATGTCATACTAAGCAGTAGGACTAGTAGGACTTTTTTCCAACCAGCCCTACTAGTAGAACTAATAGTAGGACTGGTTGGACTAACCCATGTCGTCTGCCTCCCGCTCCTCCCTTCCTCTCTGACTACCTACCCGATCCGTCACAAGACCCTGGTCACCACTTCTTATTATAAAATGTATCCCTACCATTTAAACGAGTCTTTATTAGGTGAGTTTATCATATACCATTAAGCAGTTCCTGTGACCACATTCACACAGTTACATTTTACTTAATTACGTCAAACACTGTTACAGTGTTATCACAAAATTTTGCAAAATAAAATAAGTACCTAACAAATAAACTCACGATCAAAAACTTGCGGTCGTCGTACAATTCGAAAAGCTGATGCGGTTGTTGACCGTTAGGGCGGGAAAACGAGCGACACACGTCCTACCTCTGAAAGCCCTCGGGCGAGACTGAAGCCAGCGGGTCGACGCATCGACTTATAGAGGAATGTTTCGAAAATTTTAATTAATATAATTATTGAATAGTTGTAATATTTTTTTAGTGATTTCATTTGAGTAATAGCTCTACTTTCATATTCCTATTTTTAATTTTTTATTTAAAACCTTGTAAAGGTAGAGGAGACATTTATTTGACGCTATTTTTCCTCTATCAACGCGTCACTTTGTTATTTTTTAAAGTAATAACTGTATCCTTTTTCAAAATTATGGCTGATCACAGGTCTATGGGACTATATCCCAGTTATGTCTGATTTTTTTCAGCTGTTAATGTCCCTTTAATTAGCCACGAAACATTACCTAAGTCATGCGTTATAGTGCTGACCGAAAATTTTGCGTAATGAAATGTTTTTTAATTAATTATCAGTAGTTATTTTCAAAATTATGCGTGATCACAGTTCAATAATAGAATACGGTATATGATGTCGGCATATAAGATTCACTAGAAACATTGTAGTTTAAGAGTGAGACTTCTATAACGATTTGATCAGCCAGGAAAATCTGGTAACAAACGTTGAAACAGTCTTAATGGTGCCGAGGACACTCGTTGCGTTACCCCTTTGAATCTCCAGGCTGATGCGGCTGATAAAATAGAATCTGGCTCGCCGGACTTTGCCTTCAGAAGTTTGCCAATATTTGATGCAAACTTCTTGGCTTTCGGAACCCAAGCACCAAGTGTCTCTACCACAAAACAAAGTAACTCAAAGTGAGGAATACTATTGAATTTTGAGATGGGCCGCTCGAGACGCGGCCGCTCCGGCAGACCCTGGAGGAGATGGATATATACTTAGCGGCTGGCATTGGATGTTTGTTACTCAATCACTCTTCAACCACTGGATGCTGAATATTTACTTATTTCTTATTAAAATTATTTAAAAAAAATTAAAAAGAAATTGCAAATAGGCCACACTGAAAGACACCCCCAGACAACCCACTTCTGGTTCCACCATTGTTAAACCTCTCTTCAAATCTTAGATTTTCTGGAAAACAAAGAAGTCTCATGGCGCTATGTCTGGGCTGTGACCAGATCGACTTGTCACGAGCTCTACTTTATCAGAACAACCAACCAAAGAGTAGATGTGTGTGTAACATAAAGAGAGCCGCCTCGATACTAAGCTGTGTCAGCGGCCGAACCAACAAGAGCCTACGCGTCATAGCGAGCCGAGTCCACTGCCCCATATTGTGGCCCTCGATTCGGTTACAGTACCTAATAATATATTATCTTAGGTTACACATAAATAAATGCAATTTTTTTTATTTTAAAATCAACAAACTTGTTGTATCTATATTAATTTTTTTCAGTTAAATTAAATGTTCGTGCTTACTCTTGCGTGATACTTTACTTTGTAGATATAAATAAATAATATTTATTTCACCGATTTATAAAAGTGTGGCGATACATCGTCTCTGCCTACCCTTCCGGGACTAAGGCGTGAGCATTATGTTTGTTTGTATGTATATAGGTCTCTGCAGCTTCAGTTGATCAAAGAATAATCATGGCGACCTGATAAAACGGATTTTGAATTCCAATTCCTCATTTGTAGAATAATCCGCGAGAAGCGAGCAGCACCTGTGACCTAATTCTAAATACGTGAGGGGCTTAGTCTATGTGGTCTAGGGGCCGTTTTCAGACTAAACCAGGTCTTAACTCTATGATTAATGGAATTGCGATGTACAACCACTGAAGATGAAGGAAACAGTATATGACAGTATATGGCATTGTAACTTGTTCGTGGTCGGCATGGGACAGCTGATGACGGAATGCACGGGAATGCTAGAGAGAGCTCTGAGAAAAAATTAAGTAGCCCTCCTACTTACGTAAGGATAAAAATATACCACTATTACATAAGTAGCCGCCCCCATTATAAATGGTGTCGCCTACAACTGATTCAGTAGCCGGCCACATTACTAAGTAGTGTGGACACTTAATAATGTAGCCGGCTATTGAATCAGTTGTAAGCGACACCATTAATAATGGGGGCGGCTACTTATGTAATAGTGGTATATTTTTATCCTTACATAAGTAGGAGGGCTACATTTTTTTTTTCAGTGAGGAATGCCTGTTTCGTCTATAGCATAAGAAGTGATTGTAACGCAATGGAGTACCTATCTGTAATGTTACAATATCCCATCCCACTAATATTGTGAACGTTTGGATATTTGGATGTTTGGACGTTTATTACTCAATTACGCTTCAACCACTGGACGGATCGGTATGAAACTTGTCCACATTAGGTTAGGTCCTGGAATGGAACATAGGATAGTTTTTATGCTAAAAAAACATCTCTTTCTTAGGGAAACCAAATTAATCGCTATAAGCATCTATCGAAACCTCGTCAAAGAGAAGATATGCATAGACGATGCTACTGATTTATACTTTAGTCATCCACAGGAAGATTGTCGGAAGTATTTTTCAGTTCTGAGTTTACGAGTTCGACTTAATGTGCACTAAAACCTGATTTTAACTTCACGCTAAAACAAACTAAACGAATACTACCTAAAGCTGCATTTGCAATAAGTCCGAGTTTTCAACGCGCACTAATCCCAAACCAATCTTAGCTTACCATTCAAAGCAATCCCAGTTGAGTATAGTTCAATGTTTTTGCGCTGACTAGGTAAGCACAGGGTTGTCACATTTGGAAAATAAACTGCGCTAAATATTATTTTTTGACAGCTGAAGTATATTATCCGACAAAGGCAACATTACCGTTCAATATACAATATTTAAACTACAAAATTACACAGATTGTTATTCGGGTAGCAACGCACACCGACTGGAAATTAAGTGCTGTGCTGTGACGGCCAATACATTGAGTAATACTGCTGCATAATGGTCATCGTACACTTTATGCCTCGGCACCGGATCAGCATCGCTTCATAATGTTATTATAGTTTGGAAGAATTTCTTGGTGACGGTTCAATTTAAGGTTTCAATGGGCTCGATTCTGAAGGTACAACGTTAAAATTTGACAGCACTAAAACTGTTCCTATCCTTGTCACACAGTATTAAGAAGATAAAGACGAAACCAATTTTAGCGCTGTCAAATTTTAAATGTGTGCCTTCAGAATCGGGCCCAATTTGTATCTAATTAACTCTTATTTTTTTTTTAACTTTGTTTTTAAATGTATGCTTTACTGCGACACAATGTTGTGTGCCCACGTGGCGGGACATGGCTGTGCTCTAACTATGACATGTAATCCTTTATATACCTATGATCCACAATAAAGATATTTCATTTCAGTTAAATGTAAAGCGTAAAAAATATATTGAAATTAGTGTAAGACACAAGGACCGACCACTTTCGCTGCCATTCCATTTGCCTGATATCGTTGCTGCTGAGCTGTAGCCCCGTTGCCGGCGCGTTGCCTATTCATTGACGATGCGCTGAGACGCCTTGAAGACGCCAGGAGTTGAAATACTGAGTAATTATATATTTAGAATATGCGCCATGAGATGGTTGATTTATTTTTAAGAATAACAGAAACTTATAAAATCAAAATCAAAATATTTATTTTCAAAATTGGAATACATTATTCTCTTTTTGACGTCAAATACTGCCTAAAACTACTCCACTTCCACCTGTATAACCAAGGGGAAGAAGTGGCAACAAATCCAACGGCACTGGGCCCTACCTTTGATTTATCTTATTCATTACAATCATTAAGTCTACCTATGCTGAGCCATCAAGCACTCCATGGACTTTTATCATTTAAGTAGTCATCTAACTTATAGTAGGCTTTCTTGCACAGATTAACTTTTATAGAAGATTTGAATTTTTGTTCAGACAAGTTAATAATTTCATTCGGAACCTTATTGTAGTAACGCACGCACAGCCCCACAAAAGAATTATTGCCACAAAAGAATTATAAAATAACTAATACACGCCCAACAATATCCTTAGGAATAGCTTTTCGATTATACTACGCTTCCAGTGGAGTACTTAAAACATATCAACACAATCCTAAGAAGTGTAAAACCATAATTTTAAAAAACAATACTGAGGAAATCGAAACAAGCTGCCAATGACTAACAACCCTAATTTAGAGTTAAAAACATTTTATATCGACGGCAGGCAAACGGTAATGTCTTTGTTATCTCGTGATTAAAAACCAATTACACGGCATGTTATCTACTCTATGCTGTCGCAAGTTTTGCTCCAGATTGCAGACAATACTGCCATGATAAAAAGTGCACTTTTACTTTTTAGTTGACTTAAATGTAACGCTTTTGTATCTGGCAACATTATATATGCGGGAAAGTGATAAATTTTTTGGAGGTAAAAGTAACTGCTCCGATAGCCGTGATCGTCTAGTGGTTAGGACCCTACGTTGTGGCCGTAGTAACCCAGGTTCGAATCCTGGTCACGGCAGTGACCTCTCACTGTCACGGCGGAGCTAAAGTTTTTAATTTTAGGGAATATTTGACCTACTTTGTAGAAACCCCAAGAAAAGTGACGACAGTCAAAAGACTGGGAAGATCAGGGTGTGTGACTCCACGTTAGAGAAAGCGAAGCAACATTGAAAGTTGGTAGGTTTGAGACACCATATGTCGAAACACATCCAATGCTGAATGAACATAAGTCTCCCCAATAAAATGATACTTACGTGGTAAGTCCATTTGGGGGATTTGCCATAATCACCACGCTTGGCAAGGCGGATTGGTGATCGCAGTAATGATCTTAATGTAGACAGGAGAACGCTGCTGCCAGTCTCTGGTGCAATCCGTTAATCGCCTTGCCAACACCCACTGGACGACAACAACATGGTGTGGATGCGCTCCAAGCTAAGAACCGTCCTTTGTAAATTTCACCACTTGCAATTCGTAGTAAATAAGGCAACTATGTACATAGTGCACTAGTGGAGTCTTTCAAAATCAAAATCAAAATCAAAATATTTATTTTCAAAATTGGAACACATAATTCTCTTTTTGACGTCAAATTCTGCCTAAATCTACTCCACTTCCACCTGTATAACCGAGGGGAAGAAGTGGCAACAAACCCAACGGCACAGGGCCCTACCTTTGATTTATCTTATTCATTACAATCATTAAGTCTACCTATGCTGAGCCATCAAGCACTCCATGGACTTTTATCATTTAAGTAGTCATCTAACTTATAGTAGGCTTTCTTGCACAGATTAACTTTTATAGAAGATTTGAATTTTTGTTCAGGCAAGTTAATAATTTCATTCGGAACCTTATTGTAGTAACGCACGCACAGCCCCACAAAAGAATTATTGATCTTAGACAATCTAGAATGATGGATTTGAATTTTATTATTATTTCTAAGATTTAAATTATGCCTCTCACTATTTAAGCTGAGTAAAGAAAGGTTCTGTCTAACGAACATAATGTTAGCGAATATGTATTGACATGGCACCGTCATTATATTTATTTCCTTAAATAATTCTCTTAGAGAATCACGACTACGAAGCCCATAAATAGATCTTATTACTCTTTTTTGTAAAATGAATATAGAATCGATATCAGCGGCACGACCCCAGAGCAAGAGGCCATAAGACATAAGACTGTGAAAGTAGCTAAAATATACAAGTCTTGCTGTAGCTATATCTGTCAACTCTCTAATCTTTTTAACGGCATATGCTGCGGAGCTTAGCCGACCTGATAACAATTCTATATGTGGACCCCATTGCAGCTTCTTGTCAAGGGTTAGCCCCAAGAAAACCGTATTATCCACAAATGCTAACTTCTCGTTATTTAATATTATGTCATTATCACATGGTTTAACACCTGGAAGTGTGAATTTTATGCATTTAGTTTTTTTTGAGTTTAAAACAAGGTTGTTAGCAATAAACCATTCATGAACTTGCCGAAGGGTGTCGTTCACATCGTCATAGTTTTGAGCATGTCTATTAACTTCAAAAATCAGAGAAGTATCATCTGCAAACAACACAATCTTCGACATATTCTGCACCATGTACGGAAGATCGTTTATATAAACCAAAAAAAGGAAAGGTCCTAATATTGAGCCCTGTGGGACTCCTATTTTAATAAGAGATCCCTGCGACTTTTTACCGTTTATCTGAACCTTTTGAATCCTGTTTGTTAGGTAGGAGTTCAATAAACTAAGGTTTTTATTTTTGATACCGTAATGTTCTAATTTGAAGAGCAACGTTTTATGATCTACGCAATCAAACGCCTTAGATAAATCACAAAAAACCCCGATAGCATCGTGGTGTCGCTCAAAAGCATCAAAAATATTTTGCAGAAGAGCAGCACCAGCGTCCGTCGTCGAGCGGCCTTTAGTGAAACCAAACTGTTGGTCATGTAGAAGTTTGTTACAGTTGAAATGTACAAGCATTTGACTGAGCATGACCTTTTCGAAAACTTTGCTAAGTACCGGTAAGATCGAAATGGGTCTAAAGTTGCCAGGATCTCTTTTGTCTCCTGATTTGTACAATGGTATAGTTTTACTTAGCTTCATTAGATCGGGAAAAGTGCCATGATCTACAGAGAGATTAAACGCAAAGGCAAGATATGGTGCTAAAATATCAATGATGGAATTACATACTTTAACAGACATACCCCACAGGTCTTCAGTGGTTTTTATTTTTATTTGTTTAAAGGACGTTATAATATCCTGTGGGTTCACGTGCCTAAATTCAAATTCAGTGATGCAAGAGGGAACGTTCTTTCGTAAAAATTCCGCAGAAAGAGCAGCCGATGAATTTAAGTTTTCTGTGGTCTTTAGTGGTATATTAGTAAAGAAAGTTTCAAACTCTTGAGCCACCTCGGCATTCGATGTTAACGTGCCGCGGTCAGTATTTAGGATAATATCGTTGTCGCGAGGTTTGGTTCTTCCCGATTCGCTATTAATTATTGTCCATACTACTTTCATTTTATTTTCCGCTTTTTTTATTTTTTTACTAATTAGATTAGATTTGGCAGCAATACAGACAGATTTAAAAATTTTAGAATAATTTTTTACATGTTCTTTAAAGTTGTAATCTTCGGGTCTTGAAGATCTATCTGCATATAATTGAAATAGTACGTCCCTACTTTTCCTAATACCTATTGTTGCCCAATCACTGAATTTAAACTTAGTATTTTTTTTTATTGTAACTACTTTGAAAATATTATTGTATTCAGTTTCCAATGTATCAAAAAACATTGAAAAAAATTTATTTGGATCACTGATATCATAATTAAATTGAGGCAGTTTTTGAACCAACACATCAATGTATTCTTCAAGTCGACCAGCATCGGTAGACCTTTTTGTAACTGTGATGCTCTGTTGTTGACGAGCGTACGGAAAAGACACCAACTGTCCCCAGTGATCTGAGTTAAAAGATTTTATCGTTGACTTGTCATTGTATTCACAATCGCAAAAGATGTTATCTATACACGTAGTGGTCGTTGCCGTTACTCTGGTAGGCTCGAAAAACACACAATTTAAATTAAAAGATTTAAATACATTTAGAAACCTTGTACTGGTTTTATCTTTCACTAAAATGTCTATGTTGAAGTCGCCACAAACAATGATAGACTTTCCCGTTTTGGAAATTATTCTCAAGACATCTTCCAATACTAATTCTATTGTTTCAAACTTACTCCTATCAGGGCAATACGCGCATACTACAATGTACTTGTCCAGCTCAACACAAGATAACTCAATATGTCTCTCAACCGAGAGCCCAACCACATCTTTGCGTTCCTTGCATTTGATGGTGTTCCTAATTAGTATCAAAGAACCGCCGTGAATAGCAGACTCTCGGTTGTAAGAACTTACAATGTTATAATTATCGTAACTTACAAAGGATTGGTGTAATTGCCAATGTTCAGTTAGGCAGACAATATCTAATTGGGTTTTTTCCAAATATAATTCTAATTCTAATTCCTTGCTGCTAGAAAAGCCCCGCATGTTTTGGTGCATTATGTGAATAAAATTGGGCTTTTCTTTTGTCATAAGTGTGCTAGAAGATCCCTGCCTCTTATTTAATAAGGATAAGCTATCATTTGAGGGATTTTCTATTGTCACAGTATCTAGTCTAAAAAATGTATGAGTTTATTAGTTTTACAACTAACTTTCGTCATGCAATGTTGTATATTATAGGCTACCAAAGTAGCTAAATGTCTTTTAAATTTATTTGGCAAATACATGTTACTTTTAGTCAAAGTAAAATGGTTAATAAACTTATTTGTATCAAAGTACAAAATAGCGTCACTATGAATGCTTAACGCATTATATAAGTGTAAATTCATTTTGAATATGCGATTATTGTGCGCCTTTGACAAGTTCGCACAATACGGAAATGCGCAAAAAATAAATTTACACTTAGTCTTATTGCAAATTTCTATCATTAATTCTATGCTCCTATTTAAGTCCGCTTGGGTGACGTTTATGTGGTTACCGTACAAGATTACCACAGTCGTATTTGCGTCAAATGTACTCGTATCTTGCGATATTCTACCAAACATGTCGTTATATGACAACTCCGGACTACATATGTTGGTCACCTGTTGGTCCAAATTATTACACAGAAGAGGACCGAAACCTTTCCCAATAGAATCTGAGTAAACTATGGTTTTCGATTTAGGGGGCGGAAGTGACACCCGCTCCCCCACCGGGGCCCCACCAGCTGCCCTGCTGTCAACCTTGTCGTGTGTCAACTTTGCTTTCTTATGGACTGAGTACCTTGTCTTATCTTATCCTCTTAGGGGGGCAGAAAGACCTGGCGACACTTCGACCCTTCAGGATCTTTTGAGCCAAACCCCTGACCACCAACGGTGCCCCAAGTCGACTTAGTGGACTTCACATACGCCTCAGAATTTCTTCTTTGACATATGTAGGTTTCCCTACTATGTTTATTTTCACCGAAAAGCCTGTGGTATTATAAATAAACCGTACTTAAGTTTCGTAAAACTCATTGGTGCGGGCGGGGTTTGAACGCACGACCTACTGAACGTAAGGCGAGTGCACAACCAATCCGGCTACCACGGCTCTGTCTGAGTAGCTACGGACGCACGTCTAAAACATATTTAGCCCAAGTAAAAAATCTGAAAAAAGGTTTATAAAGACTTAAGTAAACAAACGAAACCAGATTATGAGAAACTCTTTGCAATATGTCGAATACTACCAGTCCATGAGAAGGTGAAGCTCCTCTTAGCAGCAAAAAAATTTAAGTGCGTTCAATATTTGACACCAAGTGACCACTCACTCTTCACCAGGAGTGTTGACCAACTACTGTTTTGTGTGCCTAGAGTCTGCAACTACTATGGCTAATTCTCATCGCCACGATTCTCATCGTCACCTTCGTGGTAAATTCTATTTCTTGCTTATATAAACTATTTTTATCAAAAATCTAATAGCGCTTGATAATACGAGTAAATTTATAAGTAAATTAATCAAATCGTGAGTCTCGGTTGGAAGTAATAATGTTTTGAAGTTCTAGATGCCACGAAAGTGACGCGATGATCCACGAAAGTGACTCAGTAACTTTACAGCCATTATTTTCTCAGAATTAACTACTGGTTATGAGACTAATGTTCATGAAATAACTTAATCTTATTTTCATAATTAAACAGGCAAATACATGATATTCAATCAAGCGCAGAGAGAGTTACCAGTTCGGTCCTAGGTTCGGTCATCCTACGAAATAGGTTCCTATTATTACTGTTATGCTATGTCAATTAAAACTACATAATTTTAGTGAAAAGTTCTTATTATAGAACATTATTAACGTATGAAATAAATAGAAACTTTACTGTGGTTTTATTAATCAGGTACTTATATTTCGGAGGATAGTTTTACTCTAAAATACCCTCTTTATACATGTGATAACATAATAACATACCTAATGTATCTAAACTTATAACAATTGTGTATAATTTGAGTATACTTTAATTGTAATATCACTGCTAATTTGTGACATTCACAAATAATCAGTCTCCGGTGATAAAAAATAATAAAAAACTTAACCTAATTGGTTGTAATATAAACTATTTCCTAATGATGAATCAAATAAGTCTTTAGAACTTAGATACTACTTTTAGTCTGAACTTAAGAAAGGCTAAATCTCTCAAAAAATAAAAACGAAACGTTACACGTTGTTAGGCAGCACTTTTCCTTTTCAAAAACAAAAACGTTATTCTATAAAAAAATCTCATTACAAGAAGACGGTAACATCTTTGAACAATAAAAGAAAATATCAGAACGTTACGTTTGCGTAAATCAAATATATTGTAACTCGAATCTGGATCATCATCAGACCAGAAGCTACGAGGGTTCATTTTTACCATCTTGGTTCAAAACCCTAAAAACAATGTTAATATACTTACTTACTTACTTTAATTAGTACCTACCCATACTTCATGTTTAATTAGTTATCTATTAATAGTGTAGTTGTAAATTTATCATGTAAATATACTTACTTATGTATTCAAAATACATCAAACTAGTTGATTTTGTAAATACGTATACACCAGTCGCTATATTTCGAAATAAAAAAATGCAAAAAATCACTTTCGTGGCAAAAAATCACCTTCGTGGGTAAAACGCCACGAAGGTGATGCCACGAAGGTGACGAAAATATCCCTTTTTTATAAATTCCTGCAAAGTTTAGGTGTATTGTTTTAAATCAAATACTACATAAATATCTCGAACATTTTGGAGTTTCGATGAGCTAACTTTAATTTCCATTACCAAAATACAATGCACAAATATGTTGTCCACGCAAGTGATCGGTACACCTACGAATAAATATAAACTTACCAATATTTTTTACTCACGGAACGATGAGTCGCTCATCCCACTTCTGCGAAGCAGGAACACGACTGACGATGACCGAATCGAACTCTGTGATTAGTTGCTGCTGTTGTATTCAACAGCAAGCCTTTATTACTACTCAAATCTTAAGTACCTAAAATCGTGTGACCGACACATATTGTGTTTCCAATTCAAAATAATGACGAAAAGTTTTTTTTTTACACCAACGTATGTAAAGTGTATTTAATTACGATGACTTTGGTATATATAACATACAAATACACTGAAATTTGGTAAAGCTGTAACCAAATGTTTTACTGCAACGGGAAGTGTGACACGATGAGAATACGAAAAATGGCCCCGTTTTTGATCGTTCGTGTTAATTATTTATATTATTTTTGCTTCAATTATGGCAAGTTTTATTTATTTTGTGACCAAATAGATGTTTTATCCACCAATCCACAAGTTATGTTTTTAACTTATACGGTTTAGGAAATATAACGGTGTGACCATAAAAATTGAGTGTCAATGAGAAATACCCCTATGGTGAAAGAACAAGGCAGTATTTGGTACCCAAAATTGTTAACACTATCCCACTAGGCATCAGAAGCAATTTAATTAACAAAAACACTTTCAGAATTAAATATAAGAAATATCTAGTAAACTCATTAACGTAACCTCAATCTTTTTGTGCTAATATCAAAATTAAAAACTTTGTAATTTGCTTTGCTATTCACCATTGCGTAGTGATGGGTATTTAGTATTATTTTCTGCCACAGATATGTATAAAGTAAGAGAAACTGCCAACAAACTGTATTATACAGTTTGGCGGAGTTATTGTATATATATTTTTAGGAGAGATGAATAAATGATTTTATTATATTACTAGCTGTGCCTGCGACTCCGCTCGCGTGAACTACAGAATCCGCTCCCATTCCCGCTCCGCTCCCGCCTCCGCCTCCGCCCCGGCCCCGCCACTCCCACTCCCACTATAGCTTGTATACAAGCTCCAAATGTAGTCCAAACTCATCGCATCTGAATAGTACGGAAATACTATTATATTTGCAATATATTGCATACTACTGAAATAAGTTAAGTTAAGCCCCATGTATCTGTAAAAAGTCCATCAAAATCCGTTCAGTAGTTTTTAAGTGATGCGTGCACAAACTCACAGACAAAAAGACAAAAATATCAAAAATGATCGAAATGTGTTCTGTTGCTTATTCTTAGACGCCCCAAATATTTTTTTGCAAATACCTTCAATGTACAGACACGCGAAGTTTACGATTTTATTTATTAGATTATTATTGGGGGTGGCCCTATTCTAAGCCGAGAATCACACAGCTTATTGAATTACCTGTAGTTGATTGTGTTTGTACCTCTACAGCAATCAGTTGCGACTTGTTAAACAATTAATGTTCAACTAACAATTTACAAGTTCAAATTGCACCCTAGAGTTTAGTTTGGTGCCTGACTATTACCAACCGTACCTGTCTTGAATATTACCAACTTCAGCGCAAAATTCATTAGAAACTTTGCAACTTCACGGGCGAGACATACCGTGGCGCTGGTTGTCGGTAAACTGCTGTTGAGGTACGTACTTTGAGACGTCAATATAAGTCTAATCATTCAAATTATTATAGGTATATATCATCATCATCAGGTTACTTATGTCTCCACTGCAGGAGCACAACCCTCTCTCATCTGCCGGAGACAGACGGAGGATTTGGCCTACACTACCCGCGCTGGCCGGACGGGTTGGGGAGGCCTGACTGATGTTTTATAATGTATTCCCGTAGTCGCCTTGTACGACATCCACGGGAAGAGTTGGAGTGGTCCTATTCTACTCTACCGGAAACCACACGGCATAATAATTACTACAACTGATCTGTGAAATTTCAATATCGGCCGAATTGTTTCGGCCGATTCCGTTCTTTCGGAATTAAGTGTGTAATTGAAACGTTTTATATAAATATTTATGATAACATTTTATTGATTTAAGTATAAAATTGAAGAAAAAAATAATGCCTACGTTGGCAGAAACTCGATTGTAATATTGAATTTGTAAGATAAAATTTTGTCACACCTAAGTCCGTTAAGATTGGAAACGTGCTTAAGAGGCCGACCGTAATATCTTTTGTACCTACCTGTCTATACATTAAGTAGTTATTCCGAAAAAAATAAAATTACCTATTATATTAGTACCTACTGTGTCAAAAATGTTTATTATTCAAACTTAAAACTCTAAAACATAAGCCAAACATAACTAAACACTAAAAAATAGAAATACTACTAACACTAAACTACAAACTGACATAGTTATAATTATTTTATTTAGCATTCTAATTATAAGTTGACAATGCCACTTTACAGCAGCTAATAATGCATATCTATTGATATTTATAATTATTTTATCTTGTATATTTGACAATGCCATCTACCGCAGCTTAATGTTTATAACGTAGAAACTGGTCGCTCATTGCCATGTATTCATAATGGTCACGTTAACGCCAGCCATGCATAAATGTGAAACAAAATGTATACAAAACAATGTCGACTTAGCCTAGAGTTCTCAATGTCCCAAAAGGTTGAAATAAATGAGTACAAGTAATAAAAAAGGCCGTCGAGGTGGTCGCACTGGGGCATTGTGTCCAGAAGGCTGGCGACGTTCCCTCTTTGTATGGCCAAACTAATGCGTTGCCTGAGGTACTGGCCAGCCCTCTGATCACCGGAAGCTTCTATGAGGCGCGAAGACAGCTCGTTTATCAACTTTGTTGCCTCCGGGCCCCAGGGCCCCAGTGTCTCCACTCCGACGGGTATAAATAAGTAGCTGGAGTCGAGGTTGGCGTATTTAAGACGTTTAGCCTTTTCCGCCTTTACAGCCGCGGCTCCAGCATTGACTGAGGTAGATTGGATAGGATATGGGGAGGGGCCAGTGTGTCCACACAGGTCGCGTCCTGTCATCTACTGTGTCATAATTTAACTATTTGTTATTTTATTATTATAGCGATAGGGTAAGTGGAAATTAAATAACAACTTGGCTCAACGGTAATAAGGTCTGTAATCGACTGACTCAATACTAATGAGCAGGGATTGGAATTTGTAGTATCATTTATGTACTTGCGACGAAAATATGGCGCGGAAACTTAATATGGATATTCCTAAACCAGAGACTTAATCTTGTGACACTGGGTGTGGTACAGACTATCCTGTACCAGACCTAGGGTTGCCATCTCTAAAATCTGCCAACCAGGACAAGAATCACGCAAAACGCGGATTTTGAAGCTTACAACCCGGACATGTCGACAGAGTTTTTTTTAAGTTACTCAGTAAAATAAAAAAATATTTTTAATTGTTATTAATCAACCTTTTACTTAAAACTTTAAAACCCTGACTACAAATGAAACCTCGCCTAGACGCTCCGTAAACTAGGACAGATCCAAACTCGGACGGATGGCAACTCTAACCGGATCCCACACGGATATACTCTTATGGGTATACGCTTATACCAAAGGTACCTTCAGTGGGAGGATAGAGTTAAAGAACCGTCGTGCGATACGTACGTTTGACGTTCTTTCTACCTCACCACACCTCACTGTAAATTACAATTTGTTGTGGTTCAGAACCAGGTAAAAGATTTAAACAACAACAAAACCAATTTACGCAAGTAATTGTAAACTTTAACCTCACAAAATCAACCGCACGCTCTGTGAATATGTTTATATAATTTAATCATAAATTAATTTGTCTTGGTCTACGATTTACTTATAAATAACGTCCAGCATATTTATTGTGAACGTACGAATAATACAGTATATAGACATATACATACGCAGCATATAGGTATTGCTTATTGATAACCCTTCCCAGTCTTATCCAAATAAAAGGCAAAATGTTCAAGATTTTGTGTGTTATCACTGTTTTATCTGCTTTGGTGTGTTATTTGGAAGCTTGTGAGTACTAAATATTAATCAAGCTATAGGTATCATTGTTATGGTCATATACATATATTTATTTAAACAAATAACTAAGAATAACAAATAGGTACAGTCGACCAACTTAATTTTTGACCCATCAAAATGCTTTGTCCCTTTTTGCACGAGTCGAATGTATGCGTGGTACATAAAAAAAATATGGCGTCTTATTTGTTTTTTATTTTAATTGTCAGTGTGACAGATTCAGAAAGTATTCTAATTTGTAAAATTTCCTGTAAATAATTTAGAATTAGAGCCTCAAACATCGTCGCAGTGTGGCCTGTCTTTATGTTTTCTACAGGTTACATTTTGGGGAGTGTGCCCAGGAATTGCGCGATTTGATTCCCCCATCCCTACCAGGGGTTGTGAGGGATTTCATACTTATGTAGTAGATATACCACGCTCTCGCACGAAGCGTTTTGCTTCTACTTTCTTAATGCGAACTGCTGAGGAATGAAACTCCCTACCAGCTTCGGTATTTCCGGACAAGTACAATTTGGATATTTTTAAAGAAAGAGTGAATAGGCATCTTCTGGGTAAGCGCGCTTCACCTAAGGCCTCATCATCACTTACCATCAGGTGATGATTGAGGTCAAGCGCAAACCCATCAGCAATAAAAAAAAACATCACTTGTTGGTTGTGTGAGTATACAATGGGAATAACATGATTTAATGGGTCCGAAATTAAATTCGCCGAGTGTACATCAAATAATATTAATGAAAAGTTATTACTGCAATATGTGATAGTTTCTATTAGGGTGAAAAACCGGACTGCATTTGAACTGCCAGCCAGCTGCAAAATGCCAGTTTGTATGTAGTTTTCGTGCGGTTGGCATGACTGCAAGCCGACTGCAGTTCTAACGACAGTGGCTGACAGCTGCAATAAGACTGCAATATGTCGGTTTCCAGTTTTGATGCAGTTATGCCAACCGCAATGAAACTGCAACCAAACTGCCATTTTGCGGCTGGCTGGCAGTACAAATGCAGTCTGTCTGTGTTCACCCTTAGATGTGAATTTTGTCATGGTTCCATTGCTATCATATCTGGTTTCATAACTATATTTATGTTTTCAGTGAGTTACGAGCAGTGTAGAAAGGACATGACAGACAAACACTGTATTATTGAATCTACAGTAAAACACAATTGGCCACACACGGAAAAGTATATCACCAGTATCAGTATATAACACCGATATCTATGTACTACTAGATGGAGCGTTCCAAACAATCGCTCTGTTCCACGCAACTGCGGCTCCGGGAGCGGCAACTCGTTCACATTGTCTTTGAAACTTGTGCAGTTACAACGCAACACATTTAATTATTTACTTAATATTAACGCTATTTACCCGTAGCGTGAAACAGAGCTATTGTTTAGAACGCTCCATCTAGTAGTACATAGAGATCGTTGATCAAACATATTTCCTTTAGCTAGTGTTCCTAATGCGATATCTCCAGCACTCCATACAAACTCATAGATTTAATTATCTTCTACTACTACAGGCACACCAGTCTGTCCGTACACGTTTGTGTGTGTGCGTAAATTATGGTAGGGCCAATGCACCCAGCGCGCGAACATATGACATCGAGAGAGTGACGTCATACGTCAGCAATATAAGTGCTTCTCTTTAAGTCCAGCAGTGGACGTCTACGAGCTGACATGATGAGTGTAACTTGTACTTACTGTGTACAATAAAGTTTAAATTAAAATATATAGGTATGTTTAATAGATAGATAGATAGATAAACTCTTTATTGCACACAAACTAAGGATAACAATAAAATAGGTACAGATTTTTGGAAAGTGTACATAGGCGGCCTTATCGCTTAAAGCGATCTCTTCCAGGCAACCTTTCTGAAGGAAAATAAGAAAGACATAGCGACAGAGTATTGCAGGTGAAACAAGAGAAATTTATAATTTTAGAACATGGTAAATACTTAGTAACAATATTACACAATTGAATTTACATACAAATATACTTAAATACAACTTAATACTGTTCTTTTTAAATTTATTCACGGGATGGTGTATATTTCAGATACAGATATAGTGTTCTCGCTAATAATTGCGTTATGGTGAGATGGTCGACAACTTGCCCTGCGCCTTCTGACCCCAACCATTTCTCATCTATGGAAGAATGCGTCCGGCACTGTAGTGGCTTTAACTAGCTATAGGTATAAGGATCAAGAACTTTCCTGATATTACCAATATTGACGCCATGAATACAAAATTAACATAACATGGACACGAGAATTATAATAAATATATATATATATATATATATGTTAGTTTAATAAACAAACATATGAAGAAGTGATTGCTTCTAGGTTTTTTATTTTAATATGTAAATCCTGATATGAAATATCTTAGTTCATTATATTCGAGCTGGGGTCACGTCATTCCAGCTCGTAATCAATCAAATAATTTATTCAGACATTCTACTTCCTACTAATGTGAAAGTTTGGATGTTTGGATGTTTGTTACTCAATCACGCTTCAACCGCTGAACGGGTCGGGATAAAACTTTTCACACATATAGCTTATGAAATAGGACATAAGATAGTTTTTATCCCGAAATAAATTCCCATTCCTACGGGAAATACATAATAATTTGTGATGTTAAGTTGTCCACGCGGACTAAGTCGCGGTCAACAGCTAGTTGTCCATAAATGTGTTAGTAATAATTAAACTTTATGTTAGTGGAAAGACAATAAAATTACAATTAAATGTTATGCCGTGTGGTTTCCGGTAGAGTAGAATAGGACCACTCCAACTCTTCCCGTGGATGTCGTACAAGGCGACTAAGGGAATACATTATAAAACATCAATCAGGCCTCCCCAACCCGTCTGGCCAGCGTGGGGAGTGTAGGCCAAATCCTCCGTCTGTCTCCGGCAGATGAGAGAGGGTTGTGCTCCTGCATTGGAGACAAAAATAACCTGATGATGATGATGTTATGTTTGTGAAGATGGAAACAGTCACCCAGTGCCTGAGTATTGGACTATCCACCTACTCTCGTATCTCGTCAGGAAGCTGTCAGCGCTGAACCCCACGCGGCGCATCAGGGAGAATGGCGTGGAATCCATCCACACGCGCCCAATACCACCTTACACATTCTAATTTTGGGGTACAAAGTATAACAACTAAGCGGCTCGATTGTGGAACTCGCTACCACCAGACATCCGTAAAAGTCAATCCTTTTTAATTTTCAAAAAACCGTGTTAAAGAACACTATCTATCACTAAGTTAGGATTGGAATCCATATCTTATATGTATTTTATGAATGTTTGTATATAATTATTATTATTATTTAATAATGTATATATATATATTATTGGTAAATATTTATTTATATACTTATATATTGTTTTTTACCGTGTAGTTTATAATCTATGTAAGTGGGTATATAGTTTATATTAGTGTATGTATGTATATGTTTTTTTTATTTACGTACACACTATTATTATTTATTATTTCAATTATCTCTCTCGCGGGCCTGCTGGAAGAAATCTCTCTCAGAGATAAGTTCGCCCTTTGTACTTTTGTTTCTTTTAATGTATTATTTTTTGTTTTAACTGTGTGTGTGCAATAAAGAGTTAAAATAAATAAATAAATAAATATAACAAATTCCAAGGTCAAGCCTGGTGTAATCAGAACTTCAGTACGTGCCTTATTTTATTTTTATTTTATTTTATTTTATTTGGAAAACCAACAGCTTACAAACATTTGCATTATTATAATAGGGATATGATAACATTTTAGTATAGCTAATAACAGGTTTTCACGTAAGATAATTAAATAAGAACGGATATGTTTCAGAAGAAAAGAAAAAAAAAGATATGAAACAACAATAAAAAAAATTAAGTATTTGGGATGTTGTGTGTGTGTGTGTGTGTGTGCATGAAGTGTGGGGTTGTGTGTGTCCTTAGTTCATAATGTCCGAGCTGGGGTGACGTCACTCCAGCTAGGACTTCAATACCTCGTTGTATATTTTAATCCGTTTACGTACAAAGAAATTTGAGTCAAGGAAAGTGATGAATAAACAAAACTGACGAATAAGGAAATTAACTAATTAGCTGAAATGACGAACTAGGCAAATGACCAGTGATACACTCATTAAAAAATAGTGCCTATTGGGTACTTATATCCTACCAGAGCCAGATTAAAAGCTATCTATTAACGACACTAAAGAACGAATTTTATAAGGCTTGTTGGAGTTGTTGGGAGTGCCTTATGCATATTATTTCCTGGCAAGTTCTGAAGTACGGTACGCGCAGCGTGCACAGATGGACCACGACCTAAGCAGAAGCGGCTGCACGCGGAGGGCGGATGACCAGGTTCATTAGAGAATGTATATGTCTTGCCGTGTGGTTTCCGGTAGAGTAGAATAGGACCACTCCAACTCTTCCCGTGGATGTCGTACAAGGCGACTGAGGGAATAAATACATTATAAAACATCAATCAGGCCTCCCCAACCCGTCTGGCCAGCGCGGGAGTGTAGGCCAAATCCTCCGTCTGTCTCCGGCAGATGAGAGAGGGTTGTGCTCCTGCAGTGGAGACAAAAATAACCCGATGATGATGTCTTGCAGTGGACGTCGAAAAGCTGATAATATTAGTACCACATGATTTGACAACAACGAACAATGAAGTAGTAAATGAATGAAGTATTTTAATTTATAAGTTAGAAACAAATAATCAAACGAACAGACGAACAGACAGACGAAAGTTTTTCTGGGTGACAGTGACTATTTAAACAGGCGGGCTGTCTGTCTGTTTGTCACTTCATATATCATGAATCAAAAGTCTATCATATAAAAAATTTATAAGTATTATCAAAGATAATATATACTAGAGTTAGATAAGCAATACCCGTTTTTTAATATTCTTATCGAATTGTGAAAATTCGTTACCCGTGACGCACTCTAGTGGACCGTTGAGTACTAAAGCTGGATTGACGCAACCTGTTATGACATTTGCGGCCTGCGGTATTATATCAGAATGGTATCTATTGAGACTACATTTCTTTCTAATAATATAAAAGCATTGCAATCAACATGGAACTCAATGACGATCTCTGGGCGAGGCGCGGCGGGCGTCTAATAGCCGCCTAACTATCACCACAGAATAGTGTGCGAACAGAGGTAGCGACAAGGAACTTTCCATGTATTTGTTGTATTGAAAATTTTTCGCTTTTCCATATATCTATCATTAAACTATTCAACTGTTCCCTGGCTGAATTCACAGGAGCCGCACTTCGAGCCATAGCCCCTAGGAGGTGAATAAAATGTAAACTTTTTTTTTAATGTTAAAGTTGGAAAGGTAATTTGTGGTTTGCAGTGCCGAATTGGATTTACTGTTATGGTGCTGTAAGAGTATTTTAAATAAAATAAAAAAATTAAGTTTAAGAAGTATTTTAGTATTTTCAGTAAGTATTTTCTATAAAGTTTGCAAATTATGTTGTTAAAGTATAGATTGAGCTACAGCACCACGTGGCGAAGGGCAGCATGATTTCGTAAATTATCATACAATAATAAGTATTTTTAAGGTTTATTGCGTATAGCTTTTAATCCGCATAATAATATCTTTGACGTAATTTTTTATTTAGTTTTCATATGCTAAAATATTATGTATACTTTTGAACCCTTTTTACTTGTTGAAATGAACTTCAATTATAATTTATTATAATTATTTCGTTTCGCCCAAGGACGCCTTTTGCGTAACAATCACAAGTGTTTCACATAAGCAAAATTATCCTTATTATAATTTATATTTCATCCAACCTTGTTTATAAAACAGAATTGTTTGCTCTTCCAATTCAAATAGCATGCTTTCCGCAGCGTAATATTTATTTTTAATTCCAAATTATTAATTTTGTGTACATAAAAAGATTTGTTTATTCATCATTTTCTGATGTTTGAATTCATCTACATGTTTGACCTTCTGAAATAGATTTCCACAGAATTAATAACTACTATATTTAATTAAAATTACTGTCCTTGACACGGTCTTAGCGGTACGGCCTCTGATTATTTGCCTACCCTGTTCGCGTCACGCCCTGCCCTAACTGTCTCGGCCCTAGCTGCCAGTGTATTGAAGCCGTCGCGGCAACAGGTTGCTTTTTACCGCCTGTTTTACCGTAAATTTACCGCTTTTTTACCGTAAATTTACCGGCACAGTAAAGAAAAATTACCGCCCTACAGGGATGGGGAACAAGATTGTTACTTTCACAGAGCAGCAGCTGGAAGATTATCAGGTAAAATTGGAGGCGCACTTTACATTCGCTTTGTTACTTCAAAAGATAAATAAATTGCCTTGTTACTTAGTACTAGCACATAATACTACGTAGTGTCACCTCCCCGCTAGTTTATCGTCGCCCGCAAAACAGAGCACGGCTGGGAGTACGAACTAATGAACTGGCGCCGCCTGCCATCGACGCAGTATAATATAAATTAAACATTAGCCATTAACAGATTTCTAATATATAAACATAAACATTATTGCATAGGGTAATAAAAGTAGACAAAAGTAGGAGGGTACAGAAAAAAAATTAGATCGAAATTTACAACCAAATAGGAATAAATAAATTATCTACAATCTACGTCGTTGTCGCAATGAGAGTTGAGTGCGTGTACGTGAGGAGTGTGTGTGTGGGGGTGCGTATGCGCATGTGTGTGTAACTAGGCGAGCGATGCGATCTTATAAAGAGAAGAATTTATGTTTTTGACGTACAACAACGTTGTTTACGCTGATTTCCCTCTCTTGATTACGCTGGGTGTAGAACCTGCCTTACTGAATGTGTACTAAATGCTCACGCTTTAGTCCCAGAGGGGTACGCAGAGACGATATATCGCCAATTAGTAACGCGAGTCGTTGGTTCCGTTCCCGGTTCCAACTTTATTAATGTATACAAACAGGTGCTGCTCTAATTTCCATAACATAGGAAATTCTAAGTAGTCAAGATTAGACAAGGGGTGATTTAGGGCATTGTTTTGAAGTTACCTATTTTTATACCTACCTATTTTATAACATTCTAGTGAGGCAACGACAAAATAACCTCTACTTATAGCACACCCCGGCACTCCATACAAGTGAACGTATTTAATTACCCACTAGTACTACAGGCGCAGCAGCCTGTCTGTGCGGCAGTACAGTATTTTGCGGGCGATGGCGGTGATTGTCGCTTCTTCACGCAGTAATATTTAGTATGATGTTCATTGGGGAAGGCCTAAGTCCAGCAGTGGATGTCTAAGGGCTGATGTGATGATAATAATTTAGTATTCTCTGCTTTAGGTTTTACGAAACAAACCGAAAAGGATTTTGTCACGTCTTATTGAAATGGGATCTTTTACTGGAAAAACGACATCTGCTTCTGTCATAATTCAATTCAATATTCTTTATTGAACAAATAAAAAGAAACATAATCATTTGGAGTCCGATATACAATCTAGACTTTGGGCCCGATTCTGAAGGCACACACTTAAAATTTGACAGCGCTAAAATTGGTTTCGTCTTTATCTTCATAATACTGTGTGACAAGAATAGCAACAATTTTAGTGCTGTCAAATTTTAACATTGTGCCTTCAGAATCGAGCCCAGTGTTACCATATCAATTAAGGGATTTCGTTCAGACAATATTTATTTTTATCTTCTAATGACAAAGAGACGTTATTAATGTTATTTTTATATTTTCAAAAACAGGACTGTACATTTTTTACAAGGAAAGAGATACTTAGGTAAGATTAAATTTTAAAATTAACTTATAATTAACCAAAATACTTAAAAAGAACACTTAATCACGAGTTCGTTACTAAACTGAGACATAAAAAGAAAAAAAAAGAAAAAAGTATTAGTAAAACAAAATTCAGGCGTTGCCCATAGAGTGTTAGTAACAATGATACTTGAAAAACTTAAAACACTAAAAAAGATTTTTTTGATTCTTTAGCGAGGTTGTCCAGTGATGCATAAATAGTCCACGTCCAGTCTCGCTGCCACATCATATTTATTTAAAAATTTAATTACATTAAAATTTCACCTAATAATTTAAAATTTATATACATTTAAATTATTTTTATTAATTACTAATTTAATTTTGTAAGTTAGGTCCCGGCTTAGAATAGGGCCACCTTCAATCTTCCCGTGTGGGTGTATGTATGTATGTAAACGCTTTATTGTACCAAAAATAACAACAACAACAACAATAATAAAATAGGAATTAAAAGGGGTGTCATTAAGGCCACTGAGGGATTGCACCAGGGACGGTCAGCAGCGTTCTAATGTTAAGATCATTACGTGACCAATCCGCCTGCCAAGCGTGGTGTTTATGGCAAATCTCTCAATGGACAGCCCACCAAAAGTGGCATTTTACTGGGGAGGCTTGTACTCAACAGTAGACGTATTTCAGCTGATGATCGACCAGCATTACCAAGGAATGGATCCCAATTAATAAAAAGAAACAACGTATTCGGCCGAGGAAAAGATGACGTCCACTGCTAGACACAGGCCTTCCCCAATGAACGCTACCATCTCTGCCCTCCGCCTCCATGGGGATGGAAGTACAGAAGGGGTTCTGTCCACCTTCCTACCCACAGTAGGATAGCGTATGCCATGATACTGTGGAAGTAGCTAAAGTACGGTAGCCTAGCGGTTAATTTGTCTAAAATTTAAGTCGTAAGTTTCAGGAATTTGAGTACTAAAAGTTCTCTGGAAGCAAGCGCTATGCCCCGTTGGTATAGTAGGACCCTTTTACTCATTTGTAATGTTTAATGTATAAATACATCGTGAGTCGTCGTCGGAGCAAAGATTTACTGGAAGCCTCTACTAATACATTGGGCCCAATGGGTTTCTAAGTAGGACATAATCTGAATGCTATAAATTGTGACGGTTGTCTGACTTTATACTTCACTGCTTGAGGCAACACAGCCGCTGGCTCGACCCTTAGGGGAGTCGCCATTTTCTTCCGATGTAAAACATGTTGACCCTATTCACGGGGGATCTACTCACACATACACACTTGTACCATTGTACCAGATATGTATGTCTGTGGTCCCGACGTTTACGTCTCTCGAAAACAAAAAGTGCCCTGCTAACTGCAAACTATCATTATTTATCAAATTAAGTACCTTATCTATGCACTAGTTATTCGTTTCTTTGTAACGGTAACTGTCCTTTTTTTCAGCAACCTTATAAGTTTTGGGAAAATAGGGAAACCTATTAATAGCTCCTGTATAAGTAATAATTAAGTTTAAAATTCTTACTGTTAAACAGCTGTTGGTTTTCTAAATAAAATAAAAAATAAAATAAATCATTTTACTGGATGTCTGCCTGCACGTTTACAGCAAGCATTCAGGGGGACGGCAAGCCGTCAACGAGCTGTCGTCCACCGTAACCGCGTTGACGCCAGCATTTTTGACACTGAGCCGATGCTATGCAGAGCCGAGGCGATGCTGATGAGATGTAATGCTGATACGTGTGCGATAGCTTTAAATATCTCTCACCAGTCATTTCAATAAGCAAATGACCAGCCTGTGTGACTAACAATAGTTGGTTTCACCTTTTGCGTTTTTAGGAGAATGCGGCGAAAGCAAGCACTTGAACCTATATAACATTATTGTAGCTATTTTGAATGGATTTGTCTCTTTGGGTCTTCGGTAAAGACCATTCTATCGTGCTCCCCCTTGTATACCTTGGTTTTATCTATATTCTATGGACAGGGACAAAATTTTTGTTTTTTTTTTTTTGTTTAAACTGAAACAGGATCAATTTAATGTTGTCCTTGGAGATTTGAAATCTAGATTGATAATGATAGTTGAAATCAAGCAAAGCACTCTATTATCAACACAGGCAAGTAGGAGTTCCTCTCTGCCAATGGTACAGGACCACCGGTCATGCGCCGTATAGAAATGTACATATCGAGGTGTTTGAGATAATTATAGTGTGTTGTTCGATTTATTACTGTGTTTCGTAACTACTTTTCTTATTTACTATGGTTATATGGTTTGGTTACACATACGCACATACATACATACATTTACGCCCTGGTCCCAGAGGGGTAGGTAGAGTCGATGTATCGCCAGTTTGTGCGATCAATCATAGATATCTTCTAATCATTGCTGTTGTTTATTGTACAGGGTGTTTAAGCGGTTCCGGGAAGTAAACCCTGAGTTGGTGCCGAAGCGCATGACGGAGAATCAGGCGCACACCATCTCCGTGCCAGTTGACCAGATAGAGAAGTTGCCTGAACTCAGAGTAAGTTTATAAAAAAAGTTTTAAAAAAAGTGTGATCAATTTATTACCCTTACACAACGATCTCTATGTACTACTAGAAGGAGCGTTTCAAACAATCGCTCTGTTCCACGCAACTGAGGCTCCGAGAGCCGCAATCGGTTACATTCACTAATATGAAACTTGTGCAGTTATCTACTACGCAGAACATTTAATTGTTATACGCTACAGGTAAATAGCGTAAATATTTAATAAATAAATAAATGTTCTGCGTAGTAACTGTACACGTTTCAAAGTGAATGTGAACGAGTTGCAGCTCCTTGCGTGGAACAGAGCGATTGTTTAGAACGCTCCATCTAGTAGTTTATAGAGACCGTTGCCGTTACAACCGAGCATGTTGCATTGAGCAGGGCATAGTACAATGTTACTGAATCAAATATCTTTCATCATCATCATCATATAGATTTAAGATGTATGTGTTCATCATTATCATCATATCAGCCCTTAGACGTCCACTGCTGGACATAGGCCTTCCCCAATGAACGCCACCACACCCGGTCCTCTGCCCTCCGCATCCAGCCGCTTCCGACCACTTTCTTCAGGTCGTCGGTCCACCTGGCGGCGGGGTGTTCCACCCTGCGCGTGCCAATCCGTGGTCTCCACTCCAGAACTCGTCTGCCCCAACGGCCGTCGGTTCTGCGACAGATGTGGCCCGCCCACTGCCACTTCAGCCTGCTAATCCAATCTTTGTATGACAACTTTATTCCTTAGATTAGTTAGAAGCGAAAGAAATGTTTAAATAATAATTTTAATTAATTACATTAATTAATTACAGCCTGAAAAGGTAGGGTTTAGTGATACTTTTTTTTTAAGAACTTATGGCACCTGAATTCCATACACAATAGATTTCATTTCATTTCATTTCATCTTTGTTGTGCACGGATCAGCACACGCAGGGTGGGACGCCCCACCGCCAGATGGACCAACGACCTGAGGAAGGTGGCCGGAAGCGACTGGCTGCGGAGAGCAGAGGACCGGGTGTGATGGCGTTAATTGGGGAAGGCTGTCCGGCAGGGTACGTCAATCAGCTGACATGATGATGAATGATGATGTATTTTCCCAGGAGAACCCGTTCAAACGTCGCATCTGCCAGGTCTTCTCGCACGATGGCTCCGGGAACCTCACCTTCGAGGACTTCCTCGACATGATGTCCGTGTTCAGCGAGGCGGCGCCCAGAGACATCAAGGCTTGGTGAGAAATACTGCTGGCAACCAAGTGTGAAGTTAGCACCTAAAAGTAACAGCCAAAAAATTGGCTGCTAAAAGTGTGAAGCTAGCAGCCAATTTCTATGACCCGACTAATTTGAAGTTCGTCCTTACTAAATACATCCTTACAATTTTTCTATTAAATTTTCGGATTTATTGATTTGGTTATTATTTCTTGTAGCATGTTTAATGTTTTAATGTAATATATATATTCATTTAGTTTTAAATTTATGGAACAAAATCATAATAATAAAAATAATATGTCAGACATTCACACCAATTATCCAGTCCCAAATTAGGCGGAGCCTGTATTATGGTTACTAGATAACGGATAAACATACTTAAATAAATATATAAACATCTAAGACTTGGGTACAAACATTCATATTCATCATACGAATATTTGCCCCTAGCGGGATTCGAAAATTAGTCGGGTCATAGAAATTGGCTGCTAGCTTCACACTTTTTAGCAGCCAATTATTGGCTGATACTTTTAGGTGCTAACTTCACACCGGTCTGCTGGCAGAGAATACTAAATATTATAACGTAAAGAAGACCCACCTCCCCCGCCAGTTTAACGTCGCCCGCAAAATAAAGTACGACTGGCAGTACGCACTACTGTGCTGGCGCTGTACCGCCCGCCAGTACAAAGTTACTACGACAGCGCTTCATCGACCGGCGTCGAGAAATCGACGCTCTAAGTTAAAGAGAAGCAATTATGTTGTTGATGTATAAACGTTATCCCTCTCTCGATCGACTATGTTCCCGAGCTGGGTGGAGTAACCCTACAATAATTTACACACATACACAAACGTGTACGGACAGTCTCTAGTATGGAATGTCGGGACTGGGCCGTTGCTCCAAGGAGCTACTATAGCGCTCTTATATCACTCTAATACTCTTCTATCGCTATTGAATGGCCATTGTTGAACCCAAGGTGCTACAAGAGTGGTCCTCTGCGGGTAGTTAGTAGAGATTTACCGTGCTAGACAGCGCTAGTTCTTAGAGCTGATTTATTAAATTTTATTTTTATTTTTTTAGAATTTGTTGTTACCGTTTAATACTACTTGGAGGTGAAATATTGTAATTTTTTATAAGACTAGAAACAAAAAATAATGTTTCAGCATAAAAATAATAAAGCAAGCTTATGAGTTATGAAAAACACGCAGTCTGATATTCAGCTTCCTAATACATATTCATTAATTCAAACTTTGTAACATTTTCATTAACCCAAATGTCTTTTCATTATGAATTCACGCTGCCTAGTTACCACGAACATAAAACTGGTTTCAAATTGCCGAAATATCTTTTTCATCATCAGGTTATTTTTGTCTCCACTGCAGGAGCACAACCCTCTCTCATCTGCCGGAGACAGACGGAGGATTTGGCCTACACTCCTCGCGCTGGCCAGGCGGATTGGGGAGGCCTGATTGATGTTTTATAATGTAACTAGCTGTTGCCCGCGATTTCGTCCGCGTGGACAACTTAACATCACAAATTATTATGTAATTCCTACTTACATGACATTTTGGACAATTCACACAATATCTTTATAAATTGTAGCCTATGTGTTATTCTGATGTATTAGCAATATTATTGTAAAGTTTCATTAAAATCCATTCCGTAGTTTTTACGTGAAAGAGTAACAAACATCCATCCATACTTACAAACTTTCGCGTTTATAATATTAGTAGGATATGATTAGTAGGATTTACTTCAGACACAGCTCCAGATAATATACATCCATAATGTTAGTAAATTCTATGTTAGTAAAATTATAAGATTCTTAAATTATATCCAATCATAATATACATATGTCCAGCAGTGTAAATATTGATACGTCAATGATAATTATGATGAACATTAAAAAATTAAGATAAATAAGAAAGAGTCAAACGTATCAACTAGCCTTTTTTGCTTTTACTAGGTACGCATTCCGGATCTACGACCTCGACAACGACATGTACATAGGCCGCGAGGACCTGCTCGAGGCGACTCGCCTGCTCACGCGCGGCGAGCTGCATCAGGTGGAGCGCGACGAGATAGTCGCGAGCGTGCTCGACGAAGCCGACGTGGACGGCGACGGGAGACTCTCGTTCATGGACTTCGAGCACGTAGTAGTTCGAGCGCCGGACTTCCTCTCCACTTTCCATATCAGAGTTTGAATATCTGAAACCTACGAGTATGTAGTGTGATGAACGGTTATTGAAATAATAAAGGTTTTACATTTTTAATTAAACAGTTTGATTTTAAAGATCTCTTTTAGTAGCCTCTACACAAAATACAGCTTAGTAGTAACCTTGTGTAATATTATGAAGATCTCATACAAAATTAAAGTTTTTACCTCAAACTAGCTGTTGCTCTAAAAGTTAGTACGCTGAAGTAGCAGTGGTCTGATCACATCTGTCGGAGAACCGATTACCGCTGGAGTAAACGAGTTCTCGAGTGGAGACCGCGACTGGGCAAGCGTAGTGTGGGACGCCCCCTGGCTAGATGGAGCGACGATCTGCGTAAGGCGGCTGGCAGTGACTGGATGAGAAGAACCGAGGATCGGGTTTAGTGGCGCGCCTTGAGAGAGGCCTATGTCCAACAGGGGACTCTTTCGGGCTGATGATGATGATGATGATAGCTGTTGCCCGCGACTTCGTCCGCGTGGACAACTTAACATTTTAAATTATTATGTATTACGAGTAGGAATTAGATATTTTTTCGGCATAAAAACCATCTTATTTCCTATTCCAGGACCTATTCTAATAATGTGAGCTAAGTTTCATCCCGATCCGTCCAGTGGTAGAAGCGTGATATAACAAATATCCAAACACCCAAACTTTCCCATTTATAATATTAGTTGCATTACATAGCATCCTTACTTTTATTCGACCACTTTGTGTTTGGATGTATGAATAGATATAATTTGAGTTCTATTAGTAATTTATTTTGATTTATTTAATTAGACTTGTTTTATTTATATTTAAATTAATGCATATCCTTCAAAGAAACTGATGAAAATGATGAAACATAAACGGCATTCATATTGAGGTTGCGAGAGGGAGCGTAGGGCGCTGGCAGTGAGGGGGAACATGTTGGCCCGCAGTTTTGCTCATTGTACTAAGAGACTTAAAAGTAACACTTTTTCAAGCTTTAAGCTGTGGTCCAGCTATACCCAAAAGTCTTACAGCGCCCTGCGCGTACAGTTTACCTAATAACGTCTTCAGGATGCTGTTGGGCCAGCCCCGCTTTTGCAGCGCGTCCGGTATGTTCACGGAAGCGCGTACCGACGGCTTTCAAGCTATAATGCGGAAAAAAACGGTTTCACTAACATCCAGAGTGAGGAGCAGCACCAATAGCATTCTAGGCGTTATAGCGGGCAACTTTCAGTGCCCTATCATGCAGCACTGACGGCGGGTTCTGGTAGGGCAGGGTGACAAACTCGCCTTGCCGGAGCTTGCGGTAGATTATTTGTGATTTTTGTATTTTTATGTGTGTTTACAAACCCTCATTATTATTATTCGAGTTGGGGCTATTTCAAGATCTCAGTCTACACCTTGTATCACTGCGACCATTTCTGGTCTATTGTGATCGCCACCATGCTATAGTTCCGTGTTAAGCCTTGCAGCAGTTAGAAACTGCACAATGTTTTTAGCACTGAGTTGTTTTACTTCGTCAGGGTGAAGCGAGTAGTTACCCAGGTATGTATTACACGCTCCTACACGCGCCTACACGCTCCTGTGGTTCGGAGCTTGAGGTTGAACATGTGTTTGTTCAGGCCACAATGTCCTGTGAGAGCTCTCACTACTATGCGTAAGTTGTTCCTGCTAAGCGCTAATGTTTCTTGAGCAGACTTACGATTGTAAGCCTTTATTAGTTCTTTGGAGTGGTTTAACCCTGGCGTGCAATTCCAGTGATTGATGGATTGCTCTAGGCAAAGGTTTTTGAGCGTTAGGCGTGCCAGGCTTGTTGGAACGCCACAACATGGTTCTGGACCGCATAGCGTTCCTCTAACTCTAGTATATATTATCTTTGCTCTAACTTACTAACCCTTAGGTCATAAGACTATTGTAACTGAGAAAAATGTATCTATGTAATCTGAATAATAAAATAAATTAAATTAAATTGCATTTTTGAAATCGCTGCAGCTGTAAGTAGAGGTTACTTCTATAATCCCATAACCCGCATGTGTCGTGAATATAACGAGTTAATTGTAGATAACCACCGATCTCTATGTACTACTAGATGGAGCGTTCCAAACAATCGCTCTGTTCGACGCAAGTAGCCACAACTCTTTCATATTCACTTTGAAACTTGTGCAGTTACTACTCAGAACATTTAATTATTTACTCATTATTGACATTATTTAACCGTAGCGTCAACAGAGCGATTGTTTGGAACGCTCCATCTAGTAGTACATAGAGATCGTGGTAGATAATAATCAACTTGATGTATTTATTCCTAAATTAACAACTTTCAAAAGATCCGTTCAGGCAATCCTACATTCTTTTCCTAATCATAATAGTTAGAATACCTTATTGTATATATATCTAGTACTATTTTAAGTTTAAGTTTGCTTATACGAGTATGTTTAAATCATCTATTTAATGTGTTTCTTATCATGTGTTTAACTTAGTAGTCGTGTAACCTAATGTATCTATTTTGTAATTATTGTGACTTGTTTGAGTACCTAATAAATAAAATAACTAGGACGTACTTTTACCAATGTCAGATGGATCTGTAGAAGTCAGGCAAGTGATTTAGTTTTAAGCAATACATTCTTGTGTATATTTATTTGCAAACATCAAAGTCATAAAATGTCTTCAACCTTTTCCTTAATCGAATTGATGACGTTATCTGTTTTACGATAAATATAAAAGTTTAAGATCGCCATAAACCTTAATTTCATTTTTATTATTTTTCCGCTATGTCAACAGCCCGCAGGTACAAAACTCTCTGTGTTACGGGCCTGCTACAACTTTATCAAATTCGGTTATCTACGTGGAACCCTAATTAAATATTTATTATGAACGTAATCATCGTGATATCAACGTAAGCTGTTACACATGCTTTTCCTAGAGTGGAAGTAACTACATTAATAGGTATTATAAACTAGCTGTGCCCGCGGCTCCGCTCGCGTGGACTACAGGATCCGCTCCCATTCCCACTTCCGCTCCCTATCCCACTTGACTTTAAATCCAGGTCTAGGTCCAGATCCAGGTCCGGGTCAACTCTCCCCTCAACACTCCTCTCAACCCTTCCCTCAACCCTCCCCTCAACCCTCCTCTCAACCATCCCCTCAAACCTCTTTCCCTCGTCTCTCCAAATGTAGTAGTCCTCGTAACTAATCCATCGCACTACACAATTATTTTTAATCTCACTCTTAATCCAACTTCGACTTTGACTACGACTACGAACCCCGCCCACGCCCATTCCCACTTATTTTATTTATTTTTAATATTTTTATTTAAAAAAAAAAATATTATATATATTTGACCGCCTCGTTGGCCTAGTGACTTGGTCATTGGACTCGAGCACCAGAGGTCGTGAGTTCGATTTCCACTGGAGACAGACAACTTTGTACTAATTGTACAAGTTTGTCGCGGTCTGAATGTTATATTTGAGAATTTTTTCATACTCGTGGCATTTCCGTAACACCGGAGAAAATCCCATAATTGGGATTGGGAAATTGAGAGTCTGAGTGGGAGTGGGAAAGGGAACGGGAGCGGATTCTGTAGTCCACGCGAGCGGAGCCGCGGATACAGCTAGTCTTATATAAGATAGATGCGGGCGTTATCCGTTAAAAATGCAAAAATAAAAATCCGTTATATAATGCAAAATTATTAAGTGAAAAACAGAGATTTTAATATCAAAATAATACACTGACGAGACGATAGTACTTTATGGGTATTATTTCTGATTCTCTCTAGTGTTTAAGGGATCCGTCAAACGAATGTAGGTATCCGCTTATAATTGTTCAAAGTAGACAGACGGACGGACAATGAACTGTTCATTGTCCGTCCGTCTGTCTACTTTGAACAATTTGTAAAAGTTGGTCCCGGTCTGGATGTTCTGTTTGTGAATAGTTCTATCCTTGTTTAATTCCCATAGTACAAGAGAAAATCCTAGTTTGGAAATGGACAAATGTATGTATATGTATATATTTATGTAATATTTATTTTTATTTATTACTAGAACAATTGAACTGAATGAAATATTCAAATATAAACTATTAACGGAAGGCTGGATGCGGAGGGCGGAGGACCGAGTGTGGTGGCATTCATTGGGGAATGCCTATGTCCAATAGTGGACGTCTAAGGGCTGATATGATGATGATGAATAATTTACAACTTATTAAATGAAAACAAACTGTTTGTTCTTCGTTTATCACAAGATCTTCTAGACCCAATGGGCTGAAAAAAGCTTGACGGAACCCGCACATTATGTACGATGTACGCTTTGCTGACTTTTCTACATACATCCATTGCCGGGGGCTGTAGCCGACGGCGTAGACATATTAACGTGTATTTTGCTTTGAACAAGGTTTAAATATTTTCCTACGCATGAAGCAGGCTTTATAAAGTGATCCGCCAGAGAAGCAGTCTTCGACTTCCTAAAGTTTGGTAAAATAGCCAAAATACATTAAAAAAATATCCGACAGGAAGATATGTGTCTATAGTTTTTTTTCTCCTCACAATTATTAGGTATGTATTCAGTTTAGATTTAATTATTATTAAAGATTATTTTTGTTGTTAATTTATATATTAAATTACAAATAAATACGTCAATAATTGGTCAAATTTCAACAGTAGGATGTTCGCTCATCAGGGAACCGTCAATGGGCTGTCACTGATATATTGGCTATTAAATTGAGGCAAATTGACTATTAGCTAGGCACGTCACAATGTAATTGAGAGTCTATCTTACTAACCGCACTATTATAGAGTGACGATACATTTAATTGAATAACAGAAGTAGACGTTTCGTAGGGATCAATCACTTCAGAAATGGTTTTATCTTGTGTTTAACTATCAATAAAATGCACAAGTAGGCTTTCATGTACATCTGAGATAGTACATACATACAAGTAAATACATAATGCTATATTAATGACATACGTACAATATAATCAATATATTATAATAGAACTTTAGAATTAACAGTTAATTTTGGGATGTAGTGATAGAATCACTAGATCATTTTGCAATTTTCCAGTTTGTTTGTAGTGTATTAGCAAATTTCTTCCAATTTGGTATATAAACGTATACCCGTGCAATTTCATTTATTTGATTACAAACTGAAATTAAATTTTTTCTTACCTAAAACTGTCGGTACTGTAACGACATCTCTTATCTAATAGATAAACTATTGACAATAGTATTGCCCAAAACGAAAATAATTATTTACTCTATGGTTCCAGAAATAGCGATGCTTACCGGTTTTTAGGCTGTTCATTAATTTTTATGAACGCATCCAATTCTATATTGCACGTGTTCTTTATGGACCAAACTCTATTTTTGTCTATGGTTAAAAAATTGAAGTCCCTTCGCTTTTGTACTCGAGTTTCCAGCATTATCATGGGAAAAATGCTGTTATAATTCGTCAACCCAGAAGACGTGCCTCAGTAATCGTTGTAAACACGTGCAGTGAAAAGACAATTAGATAATTTGTACAATTATATGATTACTTGCTCTCATTTGACAAATTGCGCTAGACCGCATATATAAAATGGCAGCCTTACCACGTAGAATTATCAAAGAGACACAGCGACTGATGCAGGAGCCCGTGCCGGGGATCAGCGCGGTGCCCAGCGAGACCAACGCGCGCTACTTTCACGTCATCGTCACCGGCCCCGAGGACTCTCCTTTCGAAGGCGGACTGTTCAAATTAGAGTTATTTCTACCGGAGGACTATCCCATGTCAGCGCCTAAGGTTAGGTTTATAACGAAAATATACCATCCGAATATAGATCGGCTCGGTCGTATATGCTTGGACATACTGAAGGACAAATGGAGTCCCGCGCTGCAGATCCGCACGGTGCTGTTGTCTATTCAGGCGCTGCTGTCGGCGCCGAATCCAGACGACCCCCTGGCCAACGACGTGGCCGAGCTGTGGAAGGTGAACGAGAGCGAGGCGATCCGGAACGCGAAGGACTGGACGCGGAGATATGCCATGGACAACTGAGCGGCCGCGCCGATCGCCTGCCCGCAGTGCATACCCGCGCGCCCCGAGCCGGACGAAACTAACATATATCAACATTTTAAAGAGTGCAAGTTATGTTACACACCCTAGACCGAGTAACTTGTGAAGAGACAATTGTGGATAAATTTTTATTAATGGTGGGCCCCGAGGCCGGCCGGCACCAGCTCTGGTTATCCTCTTGCATTTCTACGTAGCCTCGCCCCTACTGCGTCGGAGGCGTCCGACCACACTACAGATCATTGTTTACCGTTCACATGTAGCTTCGTTATGATATTAGGTATGCATATTTTTTTACTATCATTAGTAGCAAATAAAATTTAACAGGAGACTTAAAATGTATATATTTCATGGTTACAAATTTGGTTAATTTTATACAAAGTGGTACTGTCACAAAGGTTAAATGTCTTTGTGTCTTATTGTATCGAACACCATCTCTTGATTTGAGTGCAAAATATGCTTTCTATAATATCAGTTAACTGATCTCTACTGAATATTAATTTAATTTTTTTTACATAGGAAGTGGAAGCATCTTAGGTGTTATAATTTTCACTGTTAAGCAGCATCAACATAATTTCACTGAGAATCTTTTGTGTACTATTTACGTCTTGTATAAAAGGTTATCATTAAATTGTATTTATGTAAATTTAATTTGGCTTTGTGAGCAACTTCAAAATACATGATATACAAAAGCTAACCAATATTTTATTTATAATTGTGCTCTATGGTATAACTAATGATCAGACAATCTTATCTGTCCATCCATTCATTACTTTATTTTATTGATTATATCTTTATTTAATTATTTTTTTATCTTTGTCAAACTGAATCAAATATTACAAAAAGAATAGGCAAGTTAACATACATGATTTAATTTTGGTAATCTGAAACATGTTCAGAAATTTGTTTTAATGTGTTTCTTGTTTACAAGTTGCTAACTTCATACTAATGACACTATTTAGCAAATAATTTGAATATGAGCCTCAAAACTGACCAATTTGGTCTTAAATAAAATTTGTTTTAAAAACAAAACTATAAAGTGCATTTTTCAGTCCTAATTTGTAAGTCAAGGGACTTATTTGTACCAAATAGGTACTTAATTACAATTCTGACGTTGTTGTATGACTTCTTAGGTTAGCTTTCTGCACAAAGGGTGCTTATTGACAAAAACAAGTTATTCTGTAGTGTTGTCAACATTTGTCACAAAAGCAATGACCTGTGGATGTTTAAGAGTTCTATTGTAGACAGTGAGCGACCAGTTTACTTTTATGGGAGGCTCTGCCTGCTGCGGTGGATATTTATATCGAGGCTAGGCCACACTTCGCCCATCACTGTTCCGATCTGGGAGTGTCTTAATTGAATACTGTGCTGGCTTCTGCAAACGGGCCAATCTGTAGTTTCAGGATGAGAAAAATAAAGTGATAGCTCTCTTTAGCAAGTCTGCAGGACGTCTATATTACTAGCCAACAGTAACAGGCTAACAATTTTTGCAATGTTGTCTCCCTCAAGTTTTGCTAAACCAGATGACTTAAATAACTAGTGTGCCTTTAATAATACTGGTTTTCTAACTACCAAGCGGAACAACAATGCATTTGGCAGAAAAAATTGGAGTATCTGGTGACTCAGGCGACTAACCTCGGTTCTAGTCCTACTAATATGTGGGCTGATGTGTAAAGCCTGAATAAGGGTCAACCAACAGTTCAACAAGCAATTTTTCAGCAGCAGACTGACTTGTCACACTAATTAAGCCTTAATTCATAACAGGTACACCTAAATGAGTGATCCTGACGACAATCACCAGAGAATGCAAGCCATTCTTCAAAGCACCTTATGTATTTACATTGGGTGTTACTTAATCCTTCTTCTCTTCATCTATCAGCTCGTGGCTGCAGTCTATGCAACATGGTCGCAATGTCGGACAAAAGGTAAAATAAATGCAGTTTTCACATCTGTAACAATATTTAGATAATATTGTCTAAATAATCTTGTAGCAGATATAAAACAAGTAGCAAATTTGACTAAAAATTGGTAAGTATCACAGTCATTGGACGGACCTGGCCTACTGAAACACTGATTAGACCTTACGATAAACTCAGTAAGATTATGAAATCTATTTTACTTTCTTGTTTTATAAAAGAAATTTACAGCATGAATGTGGACTGAACTACAGGTCATTCTAGGACGACGTTCAAGGATCCAATTGGTAATGACCGCAAAAAGGCTGGTGTCATGAACAGTGAGATGAGTAAAAGGAGATTTATGAAAAGGTTGATGAATGTGAGGGTGTTGCGCGCAAAGTGGCGATACATCGTCTCTGCCTACTCCTCTGCCACCAAGGCGTGAGCATTATGTATGTATGTATTTTACTGTTATGAGAACAGTTATTATTTTATTCTTTTTTTCAAAAGACTTCGTATCAACACACAATTATCTGATACAAATCGTTATAAGACAAATTAATCCAATTTTAGTTATAATTGATCTTAGATAGCTGCTTACAATAAAGAGTATTGTACGTAGTGCCATATTTTAATCGTAATAGTCATTGTTACAAATAGATACCTCCAAGGTTACACTACACCAACTAAAATTTGGTTTATCAAAATCAATTCATCAAAACTCTAAAAAAAACCTTTTTTTTCTTAAAATTCAGGGAGCATATTAGTAAGTATATGAATAAGTCTCTTGGAGGTATCGAAATAATACTTGGAAGATACTTCAAGTTTTCATATAAGTAAGAATAGTAATATATGTCATCTAATAATTAAAAACGTGAATTTCGTGTGTCTGTACATTGAAGATATTTGCAAAAAATGGGGGGGTCTAAGAATTACACATTTCAATCATTTTTAGGGTTCCGTAGCCAAATGGCAAAAAACGGAACCCTTATGGATTCGTCATGTCTGTCTGTCTGTCCGTCCGTATGTCACAGCCACTTTATTTCGAAACTATAAGAACTATAACTGTTGAAACTTGGTAAGTAGATGTATTCTGTGAACCGCATTAAGATTTTCACACAAAAATAGAAAAAAAAAACAATAAATTTTGGGGGTTCCCCATACCTAGAACTGAAACTCAAAAATTTTTTTCATCAAACCCATACGTATTTATGTATTTATATTCCTATGTATCTATGGATAGGCCTTTAAAAATGATATTGAGGTTTTAATATAATTTTTTTTCTAAACTGAGTTTGCGCGCGAGACACTTCCAAAGTGGTAAAATGTGTGCCCCCCCCCCCCCCCCCCCGTAATTCTAAAATAAGAGAATGATAAAACTAAAAAAAATATATGATGTACATTGCCATGCAAACATCCACCGAAAATTTGTTTGAACCAGATCTAGTAAGTAGTTTTTTTTAATACGTCATAAATCGTAAACCACAATACTATTATTAAAACATCGATCAAAGTTACAGCGAACTACAATAACTTTTATATTATGTTACTTGCTGCTACGGAACCCTTCATGGGCGAGTCCGATTCGCACTTAGCCGCTTTTTTGGAAGTTTTGTCTGTATGTTAGTTGGTGCACGCATCACTCAAAAACGACTGAACCATTTTTGATGTACTTTTCACATTAAAACATTGTCAATATAATAAATATTTATATTTTGCAAGTATAAATTTCCAGATTAATAATTCCAGTCATGTTTAAAATTATAAATACATAAACTTAATTAAAATTAACAAAACAATACAGTCTGGAGCTCCCCTATTCGGCTATGCAGTCTGTTCCAGGGAACCTAAGATTTTAGGTACATTATCTTATTTTCTGAATGTAAAGCAGAAAGTTATAATTAGACGGTTTATGAATGTTTTTTTTACAAACCCAGTATCTTCTGGAGTTGGGTGTGATTCGTTTTGAGAATGAGTTTAATGATAACTTGATGCACAAGGCTATTTTCACCTAAGGCTGAACTTTGGCAAAGACTAGGATCATGTTTTAACTTTGAACTTATACAAAGCATTAATTATTCAGTATTCTACAATGCCATTGTGTTCGCAAAAATTTACTTGTTGACATTCACTTGGTACCTACCTTAAGTAGGTTTGGTACGGTTTATTTTTAAATAGGTACTTTTGCCATACTTAAAAGTTCATTATCGTTAAATGTAGATTGACTATTAACACTAAAACAGACTTATTGTGGGTCTAGTGGAATATTATGTACTTATATGTCGTACGATTCACGACGCCACGCCCCACTCATCTTTTAATCTTCTTACATGTCCTTGGTATGTGTTATATTGTACTGTGTTAGTTCTATCGTTCCGCTCGGATTAACTCCTGCGCTCACTCCTCGCGTAAAGTATCGGAGCCTGCCATCGTGAACTGTGCGATCTACCACTACGTACAAAGCTTCACCGTTCATAATACGGGTTGCTGACGAAAGGAATTTCTGCGGCTTGTTTGTTTCCAGACACAACTAGAATATACTGAAAAGTTTTAGAAATCTTCCGGCCTCTTTGTACTTTGATGATTTGTTAAGTGCCTCTTTGCCTTATCATCACGTTATGAAACTTCTTAAAAATGACAATCTAAATATCAGTTTAATTATATCGGCATGTAAGTTTTAATTGTTGTTCCTAATTTTAAAAAAAAATTTCAGCATTTAAAAAAAATTGCTGAAAAATTATTTGCTGGAAAGCATTTAACTCCATTATATTTAATTATTAATTTCAATTAAACATAAGGAGACTGTTTAGACGGTTTTGGGAGACAATTTTTGTAAGAAAATGTTTTATTATATACGATTAATAAATTAAATAAATAATAATAAAAATAAATAATGGCGTAAGACCAAGCTTACTTATACTTTAACCTTATGTGAACAGGCAGGAGTCTCTGTTAATTTGTCAATTGGTTTACTCTCGGTACTAACCAACCTATGTTTTAAAATATGCAACAAATATTTAGCTTAGTTCATCGAACGTTAATTTAATTGAATTAAGTACAGTTGACAAGAGGTTGGAAGTCTCTTTATTCCAATGTAGGTACTTTATGCTGATATATTGTATGCAGACAAATAAAAGGTTTGGAAAATATTAGAGGAATTGTAGACAAAGCCCTAGAATAGAAAATCATTGTAGTTTAGAGTTTCAGCATATTGGCCTTTAGGTCTTTATTGTAAAACGCCAGCGCTAGCTCCGTACTTATGTTTTAATGCGGCAAACCGCATCGCATACAGAGTGTCATCTCATTACCCTTTTCCTCTCTCTTGCTTTGCTGATGCATAACGACCCTCTCGGTAGGAATAGATAGATTTAGGGGAAATCCCTATCTTATTAAAATATGATGTCATTGCATGGAGACTAATTACTTTTTATGTCTGATTACAGTGATAAAGGTTAGGGGTTTTAAAATAATCATATTTACATCTACCATTAGGTTAATGTTTATTGTAATAAATAGAGACGGATTATTATTAATGGAATTATACTTTTTTATTATTAATTTTGAGTCACGATTTCTAAGGTGCTGAAAAAGTACTCGATACTGAGTAGTATCGATACTTTTGATTCGATACTATCGTCGGTATCGATACTTTTGATACGATACTGGTATCGAGTACAGTATCGATACTTTGAATTTTTTGCGTATTTCTATACAGAGCTATAGTACCTACGTAGTATTATTAAGTATTCTATGGCTATAGGTTCATACAATGCGCGCGCGGCAGGTACATTACTACAAGCGCAGCGATGTGTGCGTGCCCTGTCACTGTCAGGCGCGCAGGGATGTGCACCGGCCCCGGCGAGTGTAAAAACCGGTTTTAGCCGACTCAACGGGAATATAAACGCAGGGCTGTACAAACGACGAGCGCATCGCTTATTTTGCTCCTTAGAACCTTTCACTCTGCACGCTTCTTTACTTTGTGCTCTCAGGCTCTATCGAGAGATAACCAAGCATTTGGTCGAGGCCTCAAATGGCTGGGCATTACCTCGCTCAGAGGATCGCTCGATCGCTCAGCAGGGAAATTTACTGATATTTTTCATAAACAACTAGAAATGCTGCCAGCCTTTTGGGCACACTCCCAGCAGTGGGCAGTATAGGAGACATTTTTTACCTTTTAATTTTTTATTACTTATTCTAGTTTAGTTTGTTGTTGTGTAAAAAAAATGTAACGACCCAGTGTTTATTTATCAACTTATCACGAACCTAATAATTTAACATGACCTTTGATAAATATATCGGCGGCCTTAGATGTTTATTATTCTAAGTCGGCAGCTTCCGTGATCAGATTCATATAGGAGTAGGTAGGAGGTATTAAATTGTACATTATTTCAAGTTTGTATAATAAAGATTTTGTAGTAGATTCAGTACCTATTTATTATTATTTCAGAACAAATCAGCCATCTTTTTGTCTTCAGGTGTCGGAAACCAATTAAAATTCCAAACTCAACTCAAGTTAGGATCAATACACAACCGAAATAATTTCGGTTTCGTTCAATTAACCGGTTAATAAAAATAACAGATTACATGTCTAATTTCTTTCAATGATGGTAAATTAACCGTTTAGGCTTGATCAATTTTGACAACGAATTTTGTCCTTGATTTTCTGCATGCATGCACGTGGAGCAGAGAGGACAGTCGTAATAACACTGATATCTACATATAATACCTACTAATACACTCTGCGGAACGGGCGAACACTCTTTGTCTTTGTTAATTATATCGATCTTACCGTCAGTATCACTCCCTGTCCTCCGCCGATTCGGCTGTCCCCGAGCATCAGTGACCCATTCCGCCGTATAAACCATAGACGCAGTAAATCAAACCTTACTAAACTCACAGCCCATAAATGCTGTGGACTCTATTTAGCACTTAGATCGCTATTGACTTACTGCGTTTATTGGTGGGCAACATTGGTGATCGACAATATGGCGCGCGAGTGGCTAGATCCGTTGGAAGTGGCTTTATTGACAATGCCAGTCAAGGACAATGCAGCACCATCTGTTGACAACATTACTAACTAAAATCTAGTACCTCCCCAACCCCTCACCTTAGGGAACGTACCCAAACTACGTGACACATTTTTTTCAATCTTTTATTTATTTGAATATAGCTCGAAAAAGCGCGAGATTTCCCTAAAGTGAAAACTTACTACGTGACGAAAACCTAACCCCCACCCCATCCCTGTGACCAAGCGTGGTATTTAGAAGACCCCCCCCCCCCCCCCTAAACGGGTCACGTAGTTTGGGTACGTTCCCTTAGTTTCTTTAAGTAGAGTTTTTGGTCGTCTATTTTAAAATTGAAACAACAAAGATCAGTTTGTTCAGTTTATTCTTAACTTTAATGCAGACTAGAATACTCTTAGAAATGAGAACAACAATAGTTACTTCACATGTTACAGTGTACCTACCATATACCAGCTTTCACGATAAAAGGCTATTTATTATCCGTGTCTCACAATATAAATAAATCTTATTCACAACAGCTAGCAATATAAAATTACATCAGACTGTATATATCTATACTTATTAGAATATATAGGTTTTGACGTTTTAAAGGGCGTTGGCCAGTGATCCATGAAAAAAAAAACTTTCTATACACTTTGTCTATATTTTTGATGCAGCATGTGTATGCTAAACGGTAAATTTTACAAAAATTACAGATAAAAAATGTTATTACCAGAGATTTATTACAGGTGACTCGAGTTGAGTGCGAGCGAGAGAAGTATATCTTGGACAGTCAGCTTCAAATACATTGCTTGTTTGTGCATTATTTACTTATTGAATAAATGCATAGCAAGCTATGTACTTTGAAACTAAATAGTTTCTGAGGGTATAACTATTTCAGCGATATGGCAGCTATTGGGCCACATGAAGGTTTTTTTTTCAGTATGTTTAACTATGATGGACACTGACCAAATTAGCAAAGGAATGTTTGAACAGGTTAAAAAGGGAAAGGTATATCGGTGAAAAGGAGACGGTACACATTTGAAAAGCAGTAGGTATAAATTGGAGTAATTGGGGTAGAAGCAGATTAGTATCAGGGGGTAACACGGTGTAAATACAATAAGTTTTATACATAAATAAAGGTACAGGATGCAAGGGAAAATATACATAACTTTACGGCGTACCCATAATATGGCAAAATTATTATATAACATTAGTGAATACAGATGGCGATCCAGCAACATTAAATCACTATTTGTGGAATTAAAGCAACTCGTACTTTCGGTGCAATAACGACGTAACTGCAATAAAACTGTAGTTAAATTCTGTGCTCTACTGTTTGAATATAGTGCTCAAATTTCAACAATTTAATCGAATATGACATGTAGTCAGAGACAAGGGGCTCAAAGAGGTCTACTTCAAGAACCTCACATCCATAAGGCCTTTCGGAATCGAATCTCCGATTCAACCAAAACAACTTAAACTAAATATTTATCAAAGAAGCTATGGGAATTTTAAATTATTGTAATTTTTTCATTCTGGGTTTAAGCTGGACCTTAATCTTTACTGATGTAAGACTATAAGGCCTGATGATTGCTGTTGGCGTCGGTCTGGCCACTAAGAATACTGGCCGGATTTGGAAGCTCTTATTTTTATACTTTTACTGTGATTTTTACAGATTTTGTTACGTTATTTTATTTCTATTCCATGGGTAAATTTGCACGAAAATAAAGTATTAATGTATTTTCACTTACATCCTGTTGAATGTACAACTCGTCCCCAGAGTGCTAAGCTTAGCTAACAACATAACACATACATACATACAGATTACATAGTTATAGCTATAGCGACACTATAAAATTTACAAAATATGATATATCTTTTGAAACGCTACAAGAAATAATGCTTTCATATCTATTATTTATATCCACTAGTCAATTCATTCTTTTTTCTATTCAATACTATGTATGTCCTGGTAGGTCTTTGTTTGCGAGTCGACCAATCAAAACGTCTCTTCCATCACTTGAACTTTCTACGAGAGAGCTTAGAGTTATCGCATGCAATATGAACTTAAGTTAAATAACATGCACTATACGTTTACAGCACTTCCAATAAAATACAAGACATACAGGTTGGATTCTGTTCCCGCTACATATAGATGGTAAATTAACCGGTTAGGCGTGACGAACCGATACCCATCTTGCTTACTCGAATCGTTCTCAATCAATAGAATAAGCGAGACAAAGTCGACTAAGTCTTGATTACCTAAAATGTTTGGTATTCATGATTAGTTTATTTCACTCTAACGAGCTACAAAATCCTTTGTGGGAGTGAGATAAAATTATTTGGAATGTCCAATAATACTGAAAAAGGTTTGATATAAGAAACTGAATTTCATATTGCATTCAATAATTCTAGTCTAACCATTTCAAGATCCCCTAGATTTTCTATCTAAACTATACATCAGACTCTTTCTAAAGACACACATTTAAAAATTCACAGTTCTCTGTCTTGCTTTTATAGTCAGACAGTGAAAGAAAATATAAGAACTGTAAAGTTTGAAATATATGCCTTCAGAATAGACTCACTATCTGAAATGAATGACCGTTTTTACTATGTATGGTGCATGGATTAAATAATATTTTTAAATGATAGACTTCGCTTAAATTAAATATAAAAGTTAATTAATATTAAACTTAACAGCGTACGTAGAAAATAATAAATATGACTACCAAAATATGGAATGGCTTACTTAAAATTGTCAAAATCGTCCAAGCAAAAACGACGTAAGTGCCGAACAAATTGCATGCACTTACTGCGTTTATGGGCTAGGACAGCTTCGCTTACTGCGTTTACGGTTTGTACGGCAGTATATTGTAAATTATAACTTAAATCAGAATATTAGAGTGAATCCTAAGTAATGGCTTAAAAAAAATTAATCCAATTTTATTTTCATGTTGAAATAATATGTCTTTATTCCACGTAAGTCGTTATTATGTTTAGTTTGGACTGTTAATTATTCTATGGGTTTGATAAGACCATCACTTAGGAATAATTTTTAGGGTGACAGTTTTCCTGGGTTTACTTATGAGAACGCGAAACGTCAGATATATGACACAGAAGGCTCAAAGCAGTAATGAAGGTAACAAACCGTTTTGTTGTTAATTGTATGAGTAACACATACGTACTGCAAACATTACTACGTAAACCATCGACCAATAAGGCGCATATTGGCGTGTAAAGCATAAACGCAGTAAGTCAAAATCGTCCCGTTCGAAAACGACGTAAGTGCCAAACAAATTTCGTGTTTCTTTTTTACACCACGAATTAGACTTACTGCGTTTATGGTTTGTACGCAAGGCCATCTTAGTTCCGACCAATCATGACATGACGTGATTGGACCGGGCCAATCAGCGAGTAGTTCCATCCGTACCTTGACAGATTTGTTTGTAGAATTAGGAGTCTATTATGCTTATTAGTCGATGATTGCCACCTCATCTACAAAAGTCTCGGGTACCGCCTGCATTTGGCCTTGACCAGGTCTCAAACGTTTTTCAATCTCATTCGCCTTAATTTACCAGTTCTGAAGTTGGCAGAAAGACATCTCTCACAGACATGAGCTCATATTTTTATATTAGTATGCAATAGAGACTGCATACTTGCATCGAGATGGTATAATATCACCCTATACTGTAACATCTGATCCAACACAAACGGCATACGAAAACAAACGCGTTTGCCTCTCGGCATAGATCGTACAATTCACGACGTCACGCCCCACTCCTCTAAAGCGCTTACATGTCATTGTATGCGTTATATTCTTACTGTGTTAGTTCTATCGGTACGCACTAATCATCAATGTGTGCATACGTACACTAACGTTCGGAATAACTCTCCGCCCCTCGCGAGAAGTAACGGAGCCATCGTGAGTTGTTCAATCTATAACAAAATAACCCATACGGTGTTCCAACGTGGTAATCAAATTGTATTTTTCGCTGCTAGTGAATAATTGTTACCAAGACGCAAATAGAGTTTGTTTTCGTATGAAATTTAATTTGGAATTGAATATAAATAAGAACTTACAGAAATAAACTAAAAATCTATACTAAAACAAAACTATTTTAGTTGATTGTTGCAAACAACGTTATCTAAGCAGATATGAGTGGATTTCGATATTCGACTTTTTAATTTTAATCATACAATCAATCACACATAACTTTATTGGGTATGTTTACCCATTGTCATGACGTATATATTACACCTTTGTAGTTACTACCATGGCATGTTGAAAAAAGTTTTCTTTTAATTCTTTGAATAAGTAAGTTACACTTAAAGTTTTCAAATAAAACTTGTATGTTAGATGTATAAACAGATGTAGTGTCTAAAAGAGATGATGAGCTGGAGACCTGGTGACCTGAAAAACAGGCTATGTCTAGTTCAGGCATCAGTCTCCACGAAACAGGTTGTTTTACTTAACTTGTAATAACCTTATTGTGGAAAATCTAAATAAACATATTATTATTAAAAAGTATGTTGGTCAGCAAGTAACCTAACCAATGAGAGGTCAAGTAGAGTGTCGCCTCTATATCTCCCTACTCCCTATTTTATAAAACACAACGTTTATCTGTTAGTTTGCTTATAATTTATTCAAGAACTATCAACCTGATTTACAGTTTTTTAATTCATAGGTTGGTTCTCTGGTCAGGTATACATTTTGTTAACGTTAGGTAATATAATAAGGAGTAACGATAAGGAATAAGAAGCAACATAACTATAGTCCTCGCGAGCGGAGACATGGGCACATCTAGTTTTTTTAATATTATATAAAACCGAGGGATTGTGACTTACATCAGTAAGTGATACAGAAAACGTAACTTTTTTAGGTTGGAGTGAAAAGCATAGTGTTTAACTCGAGAAAAATAGCAATTTTAACTCGTACCCTCGCTTGTGAAATTGCTGCTTTTACTCCCTTAAATAATATTCTACCAACAGAGCTAGAAATTTCGTGCAGGGCTCTATTGGTAAAGAATTCCTTAGCAAGGTTCGATGCCACGGCCTTAACTTTAAACATTTAAATGGGTAGTTTTAAACTAGATCCAAAATCAATTTCGATACGGAAAAATGGTTCGTTACTTTAAATAAAAGTAATATATGGAACACTGCTATGGTAGTAAATCCAAATAGCGTAACAAAAGAGAGATATACAACTTAGTCTAACTTTACTTATAACCACATAAGCATTGTAAGCATTCTGAGACTTAGACATCACATTACTTAGTTCATCGTTAGAGTTTTGAGTATTCTTCGACAGCTAAGCTAAGTTGGACCCTATTCTCGCTTCAGTTCAGGTTTTAACTTAGGAATCGCAAAATCGGCGAATGTCTCTCTATTTTTCAGTTCAGGTACTGCCTTTGATAGGGTCATTCAATGATACAGTATTTCAATTAAAATAATGTATCGAATAGTGTATCTATCATCAACGGTTCGATGAAAAATCTTAGTTCATTTTAGGTAATTTTGACAATGTGGTGAAGTCAACATTCTGTTAAAGGATGATGGGAGTTTTGGGTTCACCCACCAATGAGTGATACACCAATGAAAAGGTCTTATTAAGTAGAACAATAGTTATTATGGCGGCTAATCTCAGTTACCTGTATTTTCGGCGTTATGGTATCACTTATCGTAATTGTTTGCCGTGTGGTTTCCGGTAGAGTACAATAGGACCACTCCAACTCATCCCGTGGATGTCGTACAAGGCGACTAAGGGAATACATTATGAAACATCAATCAGGCCTCCCCAACCCGTCTGGCCAGCGCGGGGAGTGTAGGCCAAATCCTCCGTCTGTCTCCGGCAGATGAGAGAGTGTTGTGCTCCTGCAGTGGAGACAGAAATAACCTGATGATGATGAATTGGTTGCTATAGCAGGTGGGTATTAAAAGGCCCATAACGCCGAAAATACAGCTAACTGAGACTAGCTATTAGTGAGTGAGTACCAGGTTCCATACAAAATAAAACTCCCATCCTTTGAACATTCCAAAATGAACCTTAACGTGTTGAGTTAAACATGACACATGGTTCTAATGTCAGTGTGGCAAATACTATATTGATGACACTTTCTTCCCCTCGCTTAACCTTAGCAGGGGGAAAATGTAAAGGCTGGAGAAGTTTCGTAGCGTGTCGGGAAAAATCGTTTATATTCGTAAAAGTGAAACAAAGATATCACAGTATCTCAGCACTGTATATGAATTTCCGGCGTCAATAACAAAGTGTCTTTTAACAACCGACACGTGAACTAACTTCTGGAGCCTGTCGAACTATTTGTGCCTACTTGATATCCGCCATCTTGGCGCTGAAGGCTATGGCGACTTGTGTCCATGGAACTAAACGGTTAGTTCTCGGGACACACGCAGATGGCGCTTTATCGACGTAACAAAGCATAAACCCACATTGATATAAATTTTGTTATTGCAGGAATCCGAAATTAAATCTACCTCGAATGGTCTTGGTCCAGTATCTTTTCTATTAACTGTACCTAGGGACCTAGACCATCGACGTAAACACGATTAGAAACACGATGAGACCGCCTCGTAGGCCTAGTGGCTTGGTCATTGGACTCGAGCACCAGAGGTCGTGGGTTCGATTCCCACTTGTAACAGACAACTTTGTACAATTTGTACAAGTTTGCCCCGGTCTGGATGTTATATTTGTGAGTCCTTTCCTTGTTTAATTTCCATAGCACGGGAGAAAGTCCTAGCTTGGGGTAAGACAAGTGTATTTATATGTAATTTTTATTTATTGTGTACATCGGCGATGTTGTTCGCAACAAATCACGGCAAGGGGTATCACGGGGCAAAAAGCGGGCGAAAGAAAGCCGCTTGCGACATTAGATTGCGCAAAGTGACGATACATCGTCTCTGCCTACCCCTCTGGGATCAAGACGTGAGCATTATATATGTATGCATGTGTGTATGTACATCGATGTGGTTTACAGTGTTTAGGCTATGTTACGTCAATATAGAGATCAATGATGCAATTACACGAACAGCAAAAGATCCTGTACCCAACCGAAGCGAGGATAGGTCGAAGCCAGTAAGTGTGCGGCGGCGTGTATTATCGTAAGCAGGCACTTGTAGTGGGTGCGGCGGCGGGCGCGCTTAGATGAACACCGGGTTCTCTTGTCCGGTGAGGAGCCGGAACATCGACGTCGGCATCGTCTTCATCAGGATCTAAAAAGACGAGCAGTTCAAGCATCTCACATATATAATAAAATCCCGAAAAAGCATCCCATTCCTACGGAAAATAACAATAATAATAATTAAATAAATATATCAGACATTCACACCAATTATCCAGTCCCAAACTAGGCAGAGCCTGTGGTATGGTTACTAGATAACGGATAGACATACATAAATAAATATATAAACATCCAAGACTTGGGTACAAACATTTATATTCATCATACGAACATTTGCCCCTAGCGGGATTCGAACCCGCAACCTCCGGCGTGACAGTCCGAGAACTACCCGTTCCGCCACAGAGGTGGTCAAAGTAAAATTTGATAGGTAATTGTAAATTTTTTCGCACCGCTAATTTTGTTCGGTTGCGATCTTGCTTGGATGTGTGTGACTCGCAGTCGCTCGTACTGCGCCCACCTAGCCATACGAACGTTTCGTATTAGCACCTAATTAAACGTGGATATCTCCCGGGAGCCGTGCTTTCGTGTTGTCCTCAATTCGAAGAACTGTAAGACTTGTCCAACTGTGAGAGACTGTTATGTGCCGTGCCGTACTCGTGCCACCGTTCTGCCGCCGTGCGTGATCCTGAAGCTGCAGTCTACCATCCAGATAGATGGTACACTGTCAAGGTTAGTGGTGCTCTCTTACTTACCAATTTGGGCAAGGATTCTTCATACCTTTTACTTATTATTGTATAACACTCCTATTTTATTTTATTTAGTAAACAACAATCACAGACAGTATATTACACCATAGTTATAGGTACACACTCCTATTTGGGCAAGCGTGCTATATACACCTACATACAGTCACCTTTTTATAATTAAAACTAGCCTATATTTTGTTGTGACGAAACGCAACAAATATTATTTTCGTTCCTGAAACGGAATATAAGTAGTACGTGGTAGGTACCTCCCCGACGGAGGTGGCGAGCAAGTTGACGATGCGCTCGTGCGGCACGGCGACCACGCTCTGCGAGTTGATCTCTATGATGCGGTGGCCCACGCGCACGCCGCCGCGCTCCGCGATGCCGCCGCGCAGCAGGCTGCATATCTGTACGGAGGAATTAATATTTTTTCATAATTAAACTAGCTGTTGTTATGTATTTCCCGTTGGAATGAGATGTTTTTTCAGGATAAAATCTATCCTATGTCCTATTCCAGGACCTAACCTATATAGGTGCCAAGTTTTATCCCGATCTGTCCAGTGATTGAAGCGTGACTGAGTAACAAACATCCGAACTTTCGCCATAATATTAGTGGGATTAATATCTTCTTCAATGAGGATCATTCACGTTTTTTTAAAATAGGTATTCAGATATTTAGCGATAAAAACCCCAATAAATACTATATATACATATATATATTTATGTATCTGTATTGGTATTTATAGTTTATTAGTTTATGTGTATTGTATTATATGTTCTATGATTATTTAATATATAGTAGGTACACGCGACTACTGCCTCTCCATAATCCCTTGTCTTCACCGCAGGTTAGCTGGAAGAAATTTCTTTAGAAATAAGCTTATCCTGTTGTATAATTTTCTTTTCTTTGTGTTGTTCTTTGTATATTTGTGTGTGCAATGAACTATTAAATAAGCTTGCTATTGGTTCTTACCACGCCGTTCTGCACGCTGAACCCCAGCTGGTACTTGGTGTCTGGCCGCTTTATCTTGACCTCTACGACGGGCGCGCACGGCACCACGGTCAGCTTCACCACAGTTTGGTTCTTGGAGTTCTTGATGTAAGTCTGGCAGGTGGACAGCGGGAGGCCGACCAGGCTCACGCCGTTTATGGCTATTATCTGGTCACCTGGAAAATGGTACAAGTGTTTCATTGTCTACTATTACTATTCAATTCAATTCAAATATTTTTTATTGTGCACCAAAACATATACATTTTTAAAAATAACCTAAAGTCGTGGCTTGTCGAGCAGGCGTTCTACAAGTATAATGACCTTGTATGTAAAATCATATAAAATGTAAGATCTACATTATGGTTAAATTAATTATTTAAATATTATTAGTATTATTTTTTGACATTTCTTTGATTTGTATTTTATTTTAATTTTTTTTATGCTTACAATAGGTAAGGAAATATTATTTTTAAGTTAATGACATGTAATGAGTATTATTAATAAATTATGTCTATGTCTAAATAAAAACAAAACTTACATAGAAGGATGAATGTGAAAACTTACATACTACTGTTATGATACATCATTATATTTGTCCTTTCGGTTACTCTAAGGTTGACTGGAAGAGATCCCTAAGTGGGATAAGTCCGCCTTTGTACACAGTTTAATTCCTATTTGATTATTGTTTTTGTTGTATTTTTGGTACAATAAAGCGTTTACATAAATACATACATACATACTGGGCCCGATTCTGCAGGCACACATTTAAAATTTGACAGCGCTAAAATTGGTTTCGTCTTTATCTTCATAATACTGTGTGACAAGGATAGCAACAGTTTTAGTGCTGTCAAATTTTAACATTGTGCCTTCAGAATCGAGCCCACTGTTGACCGCCTCGTTGGCCTAGCGGCTTGGTCACTGGACTCAAGCGCCAGAGGTCGTGGGTTTCCCACAAGTAGGTCCCGGTCTGGATTTTATATTTGTAAAATATCAAATATCCAAACCTTGTTTAATTCCCACAGCACAGGAGAAAATCTTAGTTTGGGCTGAGACAAGTGTATGTATATATATGTATTATTTATATTATATTTGCATTATTTAATATTGACCACCTGACTTAGTGGCTTGGTCATTAGACTCGAGGGTCAGAGGTCGTGGGTTCTATTCCCACTGGGGACAGACAACTTTGTACAAATTGGTCCCGGTCAGGATGTTATATTTGTGAAACATCCAAAACTTGTTGAATTCCCACAGCACAGAAGAAAACCCTAGTTTGGGATGAGACAAGCGTATGCGTAGTGTGACTTATGGAGCACGCGTTTTACAATTTAAAAGAATTCTACGGTCTTTACATAAGTGAAATAAAATAAAATCGTGCGGTACAACAGTACAACATATTTAATTTTTTAGAATATTATATTAATTTTAAAATTGTTTACATTAATTCGAATTTTTACTTTTTAATATTTATAATTTACGTTTAGATATACGAATTTAAATTGACATGTAATGAAAATTATTAATAATGAATTTGTATATATATATGTAATATTTATTTATTTAATTTAAAAATCCATGGATGAGCCATGTCCGTTTGAGGTCGTTGCCCGTTCTCAATCTACTGCGGTCACTGCTGATCACCGATTAAAAGTCTTCGTGTATAATAGAGCTTAGTGCGTAGACCGCACGTGTACCTATATTAAGCTGGCCGCATCTGGCGGCGGCGCCGGCGGGCGCCAGGTTGGCGATCACGACGGTGGGCAGCATGGAGCCCCACCCGGACTCCACCACCACCACGCCCAGGATCTCGCCCTTCGTCTTCGGCACCACCACCTGCATCGTACCACATCACGCTTATAACTTTATTAAAAGTAAAACTTGTCGTCTAATGACTAAGTAACGTGGTCTTAACCTAAATAACACTCAAAATTAATTACAAGAAACTATGCAGTTTAAGATAATAGACTTTTCCATGCGAATGCATTTAAGTCCGCAAACTCATAGACATACTCTAAATGGTAAATATTCAATCGTTTCAACCTCTGTCATAACCGTCACCTTCAAAAGTTGAAGAGTAACCAGTTCATCGTTTTTATTATACAACTAGCTGTGTCCGTGGCTCCGCTCGCGTAGACCACAGAATTAATGGGTTTTTTTATTTCTCGCTCCCGCTCTAACTGCCACCGCCACCTCTTCCACTCCAAATATAGTTCTTATTCATCGCAATATGAATTCGTTCACTTCTATAGTAAATAATAATTTAATGCATGCGAGATCTTGAAAACTATGAATTCGCATAAATTTTAATCGAGTTTGCAATGAAAGACTAAATATTACTCCGAATTAAGCTCGGTTTTATTTTTCTGAAAACTGAAACAGGATCGGTTCAGTAATGTTTACGTGACGCGTGCACAAACTAGCAGACAGATAAACAGTTAAAAATTCCAAAACTGATCTATCCTTAGACCCACAATTTTTATTTTGCAAATATTTTCAATGTACAGACACGTGGAGTTAACGTTTTTATTTATTAGATAAGTTTTCGGTCCTAGCACAGATTACACATTGATAAAATATTTAATTAAATATATCCTTTTTCATCTTTTTTTGTGGGTTACGGTATTGACGGCGGTTGGAACGCTCGAATATTCAACCTGAAATTGTCACATTGTCAAGCAAGCACAATTCGTTAACAAACGCCTGACCTCCTTCTGCAGCTCCTTCTTAGCGAACATCTGCAGCTCGTCGCCGAAGATCTCCTGGCTGTTGAGCACCTCTTGGTAGTCCATCTCCTTCACGAAGCTGTGGTCCTCGATGCCATTCGCCTTGAGAAACTCCATGTACGCAACTTGGAACGCCTGCCCTATCGACTGCGCTATGAATTGTGCCTGCCAAGAAACGTGCCGTGAGTAAGATAAGGTATTATGAAAGGTGAAAATTGCATCAATTTAGAAGATAAAATATTGCCATTTAAACGTGCTAACCTCCCAACTCCATTTGGCTTCTATGCAATTATATACCTTAACGTTTACAGATAGGATATACTCTTTATTGCACACAGATTACGAATAACAATAAAAAAAGGTACAGATTTTTGAAAAGTTTACAAAGGCGGTATTATCGCTTAAAGCGATCTTTTCCAGGCAACATTTCCCAAGGAAAATAAGAAAGACATAGCGACAGAGTGTTGCAGGTAGAAGAAAAGAAATTTATAATTAATAATATAATTTTAGATCTGATCTTAGGGGGCCAGGAAGACCTGGCGACAGTCAGTTTTACAATGTTTTCCTTTACCGAAAAGCCTGTGGTATATCCTACTAATATTATAAATGCGAAAGTTTGGATATTTGGATGTTTGTTACTCAATCACGCTTCAACCACTGGACGGATAGTGATGAAATTTGCCACACATATAGGTTAGGTCCTGGAATAGGACATAGTAGTAGGACCGTAGTAATAGCGGGCAAAACGATAATTAAATTTCGAAAAACTCATTGGCACGGTCGGCGTTTGAACCCACGACATGAACTTGAGGCGAGTGTACAACCAACCAAGCTACCACGCTCTCTGCCTAAGAACACAGCATTCGTGAAACAATAACAGCGACAATGGAGTTGGGATGTTTAGCCGCGATAACGAAACACTTCCCCTCTCTCACCTCTTCACTCTCGAAAACGTGACAGATCATCTTCGGCGTCCGGTTGAGCTTCGGCTGGTCAGAATCGCTCTCGTGCGGCACGAACCTCCTCCTCGCCATGAGGACCACTAGGTCCCCGATATCGGCAATGTAAGATATGGTCCTCAGAGCGTGGTCCATCATGATCTCCTTCAGCTCTGTGTTGAGAACCATTATCTTCTCCGTGGATATGAACAGGTCGACTTCTGTGCTCGGCTGGTTCTCACCTTCGGGCGCCTGGGAACAAACACAGAACGGTTCTTATTCGAAGTCGGTTATAGAATGTAAGGGTACCTAATTGTTGGTAAGTAAGAATCGTCTTTGCTTTGTGAATGAATTGAAATGGTAAGCTAAAAGCTAATTTGTAATGTAAAATGATCCAGACTGAATGCAATACTTACCAGAGCCTGATCCAAGACAGCGGAGGGATTAAGATACATTTATTAGTATTGAAAGTCATTAATTTTGAAATAACGATATACGCCTAACTTAACCTCGTATATCATGCCTTTGGAAGTCTAATTGGTGAATAAGCCCTCGTAATTAAAAATCAACCATATCTATCTAAAAATAAATAATATAATAAAATGAAATCCAAACCTCAATTTTGTTTGTCGTATAGTTTAGAATAAATGGGTCTTATGGCACATTCACATTAGTTCAGTCTAATACGTAGAAGTCACAATTCCAATTCGGTTCCGTTTACACTAGTCCGATGTCTGTACATACGTCGGCCTTACGGCGGCTGTGGCTAAGCTCTACCTTTTGCTAGCTTAAAAAATATTTTGCGTGACAAATATATGATGGAACGTTATCGTAAGTTTTTTTTTTAGATTTATTGAAAAAGTCTTCTAACCAAACCAAAATTGAGATTTACCTATAGAAGACGAGTTTGTTTATTCATTTTCGAGCGATTCGAGCGCCGTCATCTTCAAAAGTTGAAGAGACCACACGAGTTTATCGTTTTTATTTTACAATATTATTACTTTTCATGAACTTTTGGGCGTTAAGGTAATGACGCGGTTGAAACGCTCGAATACGTAATATCCGGAAACCGTAAACCACCTTATACGGCAACATTATCCGGCAGACTGTTTAGGCCGCCGTATCTGTCGGTTGTACTAATGTAAATGCGCTATAACCACGGTATAACTTATGTTTGAGATCGCGCAGGTAGATTCGCATGAGCCGAAGAATCGAAAGCTCAAACGTAAGTCATAATTTCACATACCGGTGAAATTTTTTGAGATTTTAAAAAGTAAATGTTGTATCGTAACTTTAAAAATTAAGTCTGCCAGCCAAACCACCTTGATCTTAGTGACGGCCTCCTCGACCATGTGCTTTTTGGGCCTCCTCTTGCGTCGGCGCGAGTCCTCGTCCACCTCGACGGAGCCGAGGAAGGCGAGGCGGAACACCGCCGCCGGCGCCGCGTACACTCCGCTGTACGGCCCCTCGCAACCCCACTGCGGAAACCGGCCAACCTCCTCGAAACTCGAGCCGAGCGCTCTCACATATCGGGGCGGTAAAAGTGCTCGCCCATAACGGAGCGGTAAAAGTGCTCGCGCACACCGGAGTGGCAAAAGTGCTCTGACAAAAACCGCGCTTGAATTGAGTGAAAGTCGCGTCGCGTCGTTTTGCTTCGATGCGCGAGGTTTTTGCATATTAATTCCTTTGCCTTTCAATCATTTTGCTGGCCGGCAAACTTGCAGCCTAACAAATCGTGAATGATGGTTGTGAAACAAACAAGTTTTGAAACAAATTTCATTTCAGCAGGACAATTAAAGCTTAGAACCGAGGAGCCTTGTATCCACGTCCAGTAGTGGACTGATACGGGCTGCCAAAGTGGACACGTCACCATTTTCTTCTGAACACTCCGGCTTCAGCACGATTATTTTTGTACCTGTAGCATTTTCGTTAGTTAACACTTAAAACTTATGGGTGAATCAACTTTTTAGTCCATTTTTTGTTTTCGAAAGGGCTAAAAAAAACTTATTATAACTTATTAGCCACCATCTAACTCCGTTACTACAAATGATAAATTTACGAAATTGCGAAATGTAACGAAATTTTAAATACACAATATGTAAGAGAGTACCAAATATTTTTACTATAAGATTTCAACCCAAAAAAGTAATTATAATATCAAACTTAATGGTAATTCAGGAAAAAGGGTTGCATCATCCCCTTATAATGGATCAAAGGAATTGCAGTTCGCCTCGTTGGTTTGGTCGTTAGCCTCAAACTCGAGGGCCAGAGTTCGTGGGTTCGATTCCCACCAGGGACAGACCACTTTGTACTTTTACTAGTCCTTTGTACTTTTACTGGTCCTGCTGTTATATTTGTGAATTGTCCTGTCTTCTAATTGCCGTAGTACAGGAGAAAATCCTAAATTTGGATGAGACTGTATGTAGTAGCATATATGTATGTACATACGAAATATATTAAATGCATAAACCTTATATTATAATTTATTCCCAGGGTTACCATAATTTTTGACTAAAATAATATCTTTTTATTTAAAAAAAAATATTTTTTTAAATCGTTTTAGATTTGAATTTGACTAGGATAAAAAAGTGCTTTCGTAGCGGCTTTTTGACATAAAAAAATAAGAATAGTTGATTGACCCATACAATTATTTTGTTAAACGCCGGCGCATAAGCAAGCAAAACAACTCGAACACAACACACTGGTTGGCAATGATATGTGAGAAGCGGGCGGACAGTTCCACTGTTAGTATGAAAGCAGACCTAACACCCTAGTACCCAAGGAATTGTTACCCAAAACAGTAAGCGATAACCAAGGCCCGGAAATTTCATAGCGAATAGTAAAATGAATAGGGATTGGGCGTTGTAGTCTATCTCAAAGGTATCCATGTTATCCCACTATTAAGTATACAGTATACCAAAACGATAAGTATCATATTGGAACACAAATATGCTTTCCTATATAATTTACTTGCCCTTAGGTCAATTCCATCTACTGCCTCATTGTCCTAGTGGCTTGGTCATTGGACTCGAGCGCCAGACACTTAATTTTTTTTTATTGTTGATGGGTTTGCGCTTGGCCTCAATCTCACCTGATGGTAACTGATGATGAGGCCTATGGTGGAGCGCGCTTGCCCAGAAGATGCCTATTCACTCTTCCTTTAAAAAGATCCAAATTGTACTTGTCCGGAAATACCCATGCTGGCAGGGTTTTATTTAATTGTTTTTTTTTAACATTTACAAATTTTAGGTAATCCATTGCGGTACAATCACTTTTTATGCTATAGACGAAACAGGCATTCCTCGCCAGAGTTCGTGGGTTCGATTCCCACTGGGGACAGAAGATTTGGACCCGGTCTGGATGTTATATTCGTTAATTGTACTATCTTTGTTCAATTTCCATAGCACACGAGAAAATTCTGGTTTGGGATTACACAAGTGTATTAGTTTATTTTGAATGTTATTTATTATTTAATTTATCTCTAGAACGGAAAACTTTTAATTGGCTTTTTTCACTATGTACGTAATGCAAGATAGCAGTAAGTTTTGTTTAAATAAATAAATATGCATATACGTAATATTTATGCGTCTTCTCTCAGTATGAATTAAAGTTTGTTTTGTTTGGTTATAAAAATAGAAACTAATATTTTTTCCAGTACCTAAACAACAACATAGATTCCTCTGAAAGTTGCTAGACTACAATATTCAATGACTAGGCATTTTACTTTTCGCTATGAACATTCCGGACCCTGGCAATAAATAACCCTCATCTCCCACTTCCAGCTCCCGTAGCTCTTACAGCTGGTAAGCAACGAAAATATATGCGTTCAAGCCTTTTCATTTAGATTTTTTACTGAAGAATGGACGCGATTATACTTGTTTCAAAACTAACCCAAATATCACACTTCCAAATTAGTGTTGCCTTTGAATCAACAGGGAATTTTAAATGTGTCATATTTAGTTCACTTTAGAGAACGCAGAATCGATTCCACAGTAGTTTATTTAGTAATCGGTATACTATATCGAGATATAACATTTGCTACTGTGCTGTTATTTGATCATGAATTGAAACAAGTATCTCACTTCCAAGTTGAACGTGGATATGTTTAAAACAAGTCTCTTACTTCTTAGTTGAATGTGGATATCTTTGAAACAAGTGTCTCACTTCTTAGTTGAACGTGGATATGTTTGAAACAAGTGTCTCACTTCTTAGTTGAACTTGGTTATGTTTGAAACAAGTATCTCACTTCTGAGTTGAACGTGGATATGTTTTTAATTTTATTACGTTTGACGTCCGCAGGTACTTCGTATAAAGTACACCGCGGATTCGGCTTGGAAGCGGAAGGCGGAGATGCTCTTTTACGTAATGCTAACTTTAAACCGGTCATAGACGAACTTACGCAGTAAGATAGAGAACAAAAGAGGTCTTCAATGATGATGTAAGTAAGACTGTCGAACACCACTAAGTCGTATTTTTGAAATCAACCTATTTTTATTCGTAAATGCTTTCCTTAGTCTATATTATAGTATATTTTATGTGTACTACGTTATAGATATTGCTCACCATTTCAGAATTAATATTCTTATAGTAACGAACTAACGGCGAAAAGCGATTCAGATGATCTTTATAAAGACAAAACGACCTTTGACCTCTATCATACCTTATAAGCCGGTTCTTGTGTGGCCTGTTTAAGTAGAGCTTGTAACAGAATAGACGGTTCGAGTGCGTATGCGCAAGCTAGTCCGCGATGTCAGTGCGGCGATAGTTCGGTCGGGCGGCCACGTGGCCGGTGTGAATCGGGTAAAGTCTCATGCTACACTGTGCATATCATGAAAAGTGCTTGGAATATCAATAAATAGTAAATAGTTATTCCATAAATCGTTGCAAGTCGAATGCCGTCTGTTTTATGGAATAGGCTATCGCTTTTTATAGGCAAAGATATTGTTGAACATGCTAAATATCTCTTGTGGAGTAATCAGTCTATGGGCTCCCGAATACGAGCAATCTTTCACCAAAGTACTGTTGTTTTTGTCGGGTATTAATAATAATCTATTTATTCAACAGCGAGACATTAGTACTAGGTACTCGCACAATTCTACACTTCCGGAAAAAAGTATGGATACGGTACCTTTTTTCGAGTCCTTGGATCTCCGACGGGAATCCACTTGGGTGATATCTGATGCTGGCTGTCCGGAGTGAAGAAAGAGTAAGTCCAGAGTGTTAAAATACCTCTTTGATCAAATTGACGGTTAACATCAAAATTATGCTAGGATTCTGAATGGTCTCTGGTGTGTACAGCTTGCGTGATCAAAGAGGTCCTATATTTAGCATTAGATCTACTCCATCTATACTCCGGACAGTTGGCTTCTGATGTTACCCAAGTCAATCACCGGCGTAGATCCAGGGCTCCAAATGACCTCGAACGAAGTGTATGAAAAAGGTACCGTATTCATAGTTTAAGTCCTACCTATAAAACCATGTAGATGAAATGTCGTTCGTATACGTGAGCCCTTATTCGACCACCCAAAAATTTATGACTACAGTTTTTTTTTATTAAAATGATCCAAAAAAAAATTCAATGTAAGTTCATGCCTCGGACACAAATTGTATGGCACAGGATGACTTATAAACCTTACCTTTTTACTTTAACCTACGAACAAGGTCTATAATTCTGTAGTACAAAGCATAGCGTAAAGCGGGTAGCAAGCGACAGAACAAACAGTCCAGAGAGGAGGCTAGCCGGCCAATACGGGGTCCGACATTCTTCACGGTCGTGGGGAGAGGAGTACACTGAAAAAATACTCTAGTGCCAATTCAATAAGAGCGAAACGGTTTGGCGGGCAGGTACGTACGTGGACTGACCACCGGGTTACACACGGTACCAATTTTTGATAATAAATTTAGAACATTCACAGGTTTGGGTTTCGTTACGAGTCAGTCGCGCGGCTCAAGTCTAATGTCTAATTTAGCCATCGATTTATAGGGTGTACATGACATTTAAATTCATTTGAAGCAAGATTTCGGGCCCTATTCTGAAAGCAGACACTTTATATTTTCTAAAGTTAGCTATCAGAATAAAGCCTACAGTGTCATATCAAAGCAAATTTGATCAGTTTAAAGATATTCGAAATCTCGCATATCAAAGTCAACACTGTAAGGAGATTAGAATATCTTTGTTTACAAACTTTCCAAAGTATCTCTCCTTCAAACAAAATAATTTATGTCATGTACATCTGTATATAACGTAACTCGATCATTCAACTTGCCATTTATCTCTCAAGAAAAATAAAACGATAAGATTATCTCATAATACCATTCTAATTTAGAAGTTTTGAATAAATGTTATAAACAAAAATATTTCAAAGTCGGATAAAGGACTGTGAGCGTTTTTGTATGAAACCTGATACCACCCACTAACGTCAACCAATAAGAATAAGTGATAAGCCAATGCCTTACCAAGTAGAACAATAGTTATTATGGCAGCTAATCTCAGTTAGCTGTATTTTCGGCATTATGTGCATTTTAGTACCAACCTACTAATAGCAACTAATTACAATAAGTGGTATACCAATAAAATGGGCTTGATTCTGAAGGCACAATGTTAAAATTTGACACTAAAACTGTTGCTATCCTTGTCACACAATATTATGAAGATAAAGATGAAACCAATTTTAGCGCTGTCAAATTTTAAATGTGTGCCTTCAGAATCGGGCCCAATATCTTATTAAAAAGAACAATATTGTTACTATTGCGTCTTATGCTGGCCGTTCGGTGTTAAAGAGGCAGACAGACAGGATGGATGCTGGGTGGGTACTAAGAAATCCCTAACGCCGAAAATACAGCTAACTAAGATTACCCGCCATATTCTTCTAATTAATATAAGGCCTTTTCAATGGCGTTCTCACTTATTGTAATAGGTTGCTATTAGTAGGTGGATACTAAAAGACCCATAACGTTGAAAATACAGCTAACTGAGGTTAGCCGCCATAGTTCCATTCAATAAGATATTTTCATTGGCGTATCATTTATTGCTATTGATGGGGGAGGGGGTACTAAAAAGCTTATAATCCTTTAGACTTAGCAATCAAGTTACGTACTCTACAGGTCTATAAACCACGGTAACACATCGTTTAGGATAAGGATAAGGTTATCCCACTAGCATTCTCAAAACACTAATCCTAATGAGCATGAAATTACGTAAAGGTGAGTAGTCATGAGCAAAACAATTAAGTTAGGAAGAAATTAGTGCATTCAACTTTAAATTAAAGTTAGTGCCTATAGCAAAGTCTTGCTTAGATTTCTGATATTGTAAATTTTGTATCTTGCTCCTCTGGAGAAATTGTTATTTTTCCTTCGTAGTAAACAGCTTGAGTTCAATTGTACTAGCGTATTCCCGTGACTTAATTCGCGTTTAATTTGTTTATAGGCGGAACGGGGCGAGCATCATCGTAATAAGCTGCCTTTCCATTTAAAATAAAATAAATAAATAATCCAAAAAAACTTTTGGTAATGGAGGAAAATGTATTTGGTTCCCCATATTTTTAAAACGGATGCAACTTTTTTGTGTCAAGATATATTATCTTATCTTCTTAGGGGACCAGGAAAACCTGGCGACACTTCGACCCTTCAGGACCTTTTGTGCCAAACCCCTGACCACCAACGGTGCCCCAAGCCGATTTGTTGGACTTCACATACGCCTTAGAATTTCTTCTTTGGCATATGCTGGTTTTCCTTCACCGAAAATCCTGTGGTATTATAAATAAACTGTACTTATATTTCGAAAAACTCATTGGTGCGGGCGGGGTTTAACCCACAACCTCATGAACGTGAGGCGAGTGTACATCCAACCAGGCTACAACGGCTCCTGTGTCTAGATATACAATCTGGAGCTGTACGTACACTAATGTATGGGATAGATTATTTATTGTGATTGGTCAACAGACTAAGAGCGAGAGAGCAGTAGTTATTGGCCAATAGGAGTGCTACAGGCACACAACAGTGTGGGATAGAAGTAATTTCATGCTCTTAGCTCAAAACCATCTACATTAGAACAACACGTTTCACATTAACCGATTCACACTGGCAAATGTGGTTATTTACCATAATTTCGCTTGTCATTAAATAAGTTCTATATATTATGAGAATGCATGTTTTAAAAAATCTAGAGATAAATATGTAAATCTATAATTTATTATTAATTACAATTAGTGTTACCTACGTCATTAAATTGTTTTATTTACACATTGCAACACAGTCATAAAATATTTTTTAACAAAAATACTGGTCTAAAAATCTATTTAAACGTAACTCTTATCTTATGATTAGTCAGTTCAAGAAGATGGGGTAACTGTTTTTTACAACTTTAAAGTAACTCTACTGTAGACCGATTTAAAAGAAAATGTACCTTAATTTATAATCCTTAGCGTCTAAAGATTTTGTTTGCAAAATCTTTAGGCAATAAGTAAGGATTGTAAATAAAACTACATTTTCTTTGGCGATTCTTCCGAAGATTTGAAATAAATATGATATCCTCGACTAAACGTGTTAACCTCAATACTCAATTTTGGCTGCTATGCAATTATTTACCCTAACGTTTACAAAATGCCGTTCGTAACACAATAGCAGCCAAAACGGAGTTGGGAGGTTAACACGTTTAGCCGACTATATGCAAACAAAAGATGAATGCAATTTCTCAGCATTGCAATGTGTAAAATCAATACGCAACTAAATGCATATAACCTCACTGGAATGTGATCCTCGTCATACCTTGATCCTGGAGACAGCCTCCTCAGCCTGGAGCATCCTCGTGGCCTTGGTGGGCTGGCCCTCGCACGCGAGCTGCGTCGACCCCAGGTACCGCGCTCGGAACAGGACGCCTTCTATGAGAACTGAGCTCGCCATGTCTGTGGGATAGAAACAAGTATAAATTCTGTTTAGCTTGGAACATCTCCATATTTACTATACGTTTGATCACTTGTAAAAATTAGATGAATAAGATTTTTAGCGTTATGTACACTAGAAATAGTAATAATTATTGCATGCTCCAAGGCAGATCACAGAGCCCATTATACAAATATACTACCACTAACACCTGTGTATCGCAATAAAGTTTTTTGAATTTGAATTTGAATTCACGTCAAGGGGTATCACGGGGTGAAAAGCTGGCGAATGATTGCCACTTTGCGACATTATATTGCGCAAAGTGGCGATACATCGTCTCAGTCTACCCCTCTGGGACCGAGGCGTGAGCATTATGTATGTATGTTTGATTAAAATTCATCCATAATTCTCGAGTCCTAGTAACCTAGTGATTCGAGCGCCGAATGTCGTGTGTTCGATTCCCACTAGGGACAGACAATTTGTACAATTTCATCCCGATATGTCATGTTTGACATGTTAATTTATAAATTGTCCTATCCTTGTCTAGTATGCATAGTATAGGAGAAAATCTTAGTTTTGGATTAAACAAGTGTATGTATATATGTAATATTTATATTGTAAATGTTAATTTCAAATAAATGCAGATTGAACCATACCTATGTCTACTTACCATATAATAATGGCCGAGCGCAGCACAACAATAAAGAAGAAGTACATTTTAATATTTATAACTTATTTGCTATTTTTTTTTTATAATAGTCATATAAGTACCTATTTATCATTTAAATTTCCTAATCAGCGCAACCTACAATTTCTCTGCCATAATATTTTCTACCCAAAGGTTGTCTGGAAGAAATCGCTTAAACCGATAAGACCGCCTAAATTGTACTATTTGTAACTTTTATAACGTGTAACTGTATTTGTTTGTGCAATAAAGTGTATTGTATTGTATTTTAGACTTCACGGTTTTTGCAAATTACTCGTAGTTATTTATATATTTTTAAAATGTAACTATTTACCTTTGCCCGACATTTTGACCCAGATTACAATGGCGGTGGTCATGTGCTGACTGGAGACGCGAGCTTGCAGTGTTGGACGTTGCGACATATCAACCATTGCGGACCACGTGATTAACGATTGACCACTGGATTGATATTCACGCACCAAAAATTATGTCCACGGATCGCCAGTACTACCCTCAAATAGTGCAGGAGGCTATTAAAGTCAGGAGGTACAACAATTTCAATAGGAAACGTGGTTTTATCCTGGGCGTGGAATCCAGTGATCGATAAACCAAAATCTCGTAATTTTTCGTTGAATATATTCGCGGATGCCAAGATGTTGTGTGACTTTCCAATCATTATCAGCCGAGACACGTCCACTGCTGAACATAAGCCTCCCCATTAAAATGTCACTTTTGGTGGACTGTTCATTGGGGGATTTTCCATAACCACCACGCTTGGCAGGTGAATCGGTGATCGCAATAATGATCTTAAGATAAACAGGGAACGCTGCTACCCGTTCCTGGTTCAATCCCTTAGTCGCCTTAACACCCACCGGAAGATTGGGGGTGGCCCTATTCTAAGCCGGGAATCACACGGCTTATGAGATAAAGAATCTTAAACCATTGAACAAACAACAATAAACGATATGAATATGAATTTTGTTTGCTGTGTCTTTCCAATAATGCAAGACCAAGAGTGGGTAGTTAGAGAAACTACTCGTAACTTGTAACGCAGCTCGTCTCTCCAGTCAGTTTTTTTTATTATAGGTTTTACGGCCTTGTGAATGAGCCCCCTCCTCATGACCACAGATGGCAACTTGGTCCTAACGTTGGGCAAAGGTAAACACAAAAAAGTTGTGTGTGAGAGACTCGGGTGTAATGTATAATAATAAAGCTTCAAGTAAAATAGATATACTCACCCTCTTTATTTTTGGTTTTCTTCTTGCCATCTTTATCCTGAAAAGAAAAAAAAATATTTCATAAAAAAAATATAACTTATTTGGGTCGGGTCGGAGTGACATACTATACACGGACAACGTGTATATTTGGGTCGGGGTAGGAGTTACTTACTGGAAACAGATTGTGATAATTACATGAATAACGTGTAATTTGGGTCGGGTCCGAGTGGTATATTATAAACATTACTAGACGGACGACGTGTAATTTGGGTCGGGTCTGAGTGGTATATTATAAACATTATTAGACGGACGACGTATAATTTGGGTCGAGTCCGACTGGCATATTATAAACATTACTAGACGGACGACGTGTAATTTGGGTTGGGTCTGAGTGGTATATTATAAACATTACTAAACGGACGACGTGTAATTTGGATCGGGTCCGAGTGGTATATTATAAACATTACTAAACGGACGACGTGTAATTTGGATCGGGTCCGAGTGGTATATTATAAACATTACTAGACGGATAACGTGTAATTTGAGTCGGGTCCGAGTGGTATATTATAAACATTACTAGACGGACGACGTGTAATTTGGGTAGGGTCTGACTGGCATATTATAAACATTACTAGACGGACGACGTGTAATTTGGATCGGGTCCGAGTGGTATATTGTAAACATTACTAGACGGACGACATGTAATTTGAGTCGGGTCCGAGTGGTATATTGTAAACATTACTAGACGGACGACGTGTAATTTGAGTCGGGTCCGAGTAATAAACTATGAACATGTAAGTAGTACTACACGGGTTACCTTCCCGTTGTGCAACGCTTCCTCGTCCCGGTTGTCGAGCGCGTCGAGCGCGAGCGCGTGCGGCGGCGAGCGCGCCGAGCCCGACCCGCTGCCCGCACCCCCGCCCGCGCCCCCGCCCACACCCGCGCCCGCACCCGCCGGCATCACCGTGCGCGACTTGGGTTTACGCCAGCCCTAAGCGCAAAAAGTACAAACATTTTCATTACTTTTATTGCTATCCGGTTACTACGTCGAGGTGAGTATTACGGACGAATTGTTTTATTGACAACTGCAAGATACCCAATTTCTAATACTGAATGAAAATGTCCCATTGGACAACCATGGGCCTGCATTTCGGATAATATTCGTCGAACTACAAAGCAATTTTGTCCTCTTTAATAGGCCTTGTGACATATTCTGATAAGTGTTTGGCGTCTAGTTGTCGTAGTTAACGACAACCGTTATCCGAATAGACAATGGCCCGTTAGAGAGTATAAAAAGAATTATACGATATTTCACGAAATGCTTACCGAGTACGTCTACCAAAGAATAATTATTCTTCGTTGACAACTACTTGTATATGTGGAGTACGGGGTAACATCGACCCTGCCAATACACACACAGATTATCTCAGACGTGACAATTTCCTCACGTTTCTTCACTGTTTGAGGGAAGTCAGTACCTTTATTTTATTTTATTTATTTATTGTAGGTATGGTCATAAATGCGAATGTTTGGATATGTAGATGTTTGTTACTCAATCACACTTCAACCACTGGACGGATCGTGATGAAACATGGCACACATATAGGTTAGGTCCTGGAATGGGACATAGGATAGTTTTATCTTGAAAAAACATCCCATTCCCACGGGAAATACATAATAATTTGTGATGTAAGTTGTCCACGCGTACGAAGTCGCGGGCAACAGCTAGTACGAAATAAACTTTTCAACCATACCATATGTATTTTAATAGTGTCGATACAAAAAAGCGGAAACGCTGTAACCCACAACGATGTCAATCGCCTTTTATTGCAAATTCGGAATCAGAGAACGAATCTACCTCGAATGGTCTGGGTGCAGATCAGTGCAGGTGTCTTTACTATTAGCCGTAGAGACGTAGCTATTCGACGTAGACTTTTAATTCTGTTCCCGTCCACTGCTGGACATAATACTGCGGCTACCTTCAAAGAACACCACCATTACTGGCCCTAATTCGACTTTTTCAAATACGACGAGAAAAGAAAACCAACCTTTTTCCTTCCATCACTTTTCTCTTCACCCTCTGATTCATCATTAGATTTTCCTTCATCCCCTGATACGTCATGTAAATTTCCTACACTATTATTCTCCTCATCCTTCCCACTTGACTCACAAACACCATCACATTCCACAGTAATTTCACTCTTTGACTCATCACTAGATTGCACACCCAATGGAGAGTTCTGTTCACATTCTTCATTAATTTCACTGGACAATTCTTTAACGTCAATACTTGTTCTGGCAACATTTGTAACTAAGCACAGTTTGTTTTCTTCATTATGAACTAAACACGGTTGGTTTTCTTCTTCACACATTTTTTTAAATCACAAAAACTTTTTCTTTTGCATGTAACGCCATATTGCACTGTCCGTGGGCTACTGAACGTCAATAGTTTCTTATCAATATTTTGACTGCCCCGATAACGTATCAGTAACTGAACACACATGCGTGATGCTTAGGTGTTGTTATGAATACTGCTCGGCCACTGGTTTACGTTTGTAGGTAAACACATGGGCCGTCAAAGATTATGACATAGCTGTAGTCGCTAAGGTAATCTACCTACGAACGTCAATCGTATGTATGTAAACGCTTTATTGTACTAAAATTAACAACAGAAACAAATAGGAATAAAATTGTGAAGCATTATTCATCATCTGCATGATTTAAAGGTCAACTAGTAGAGAATATTGGCTCTATGATTGCCTTTTGTAGTAATTTGTACAATAAAGTTTTAAATAAAGACTATTTCTTTATATAAAACTTTATTGTACAAATTACTACAATTATAAGTGATCAATGTTCAGTTGGTCCTCTGCCTGGGTAGTCATTAAGTATGATATTAAACGACATGTTTTTGGACTGATACGATATTGTTAAAAATACTTGTTACTCAAGTATATTATCTTTATTATCACATTTTCTCCAAAGGGTCAATTTATTACGTGCATCTTTTCGAGTCTCTACTGATTTGTTTAAGGACTTCCTTATTAGATACACCCAATTTTAGAATAGTACGTAAATAAACGAAGACTAAGAATCTAACTACAAACTAGACTCATGTAAAACTCTACATAATCTTTGACCGAGTATGACAGGAGAGCAAGGTCGCTCACAGAGCTCTCGCGGTCTCGGGCTAAATAGACGTTTATTGCGTATGCGCAATATACAGCTTTACCAACTTATATTTGCGTATCAGACGCGGCGCTAGTGGCGAACACGACACGTCAAAATTCATAGTTGTTAAATTAGTTCCTCATTTGGCCACTGGCACGGATATCTTGGTGGTCGTTTATTACGTTTATATTTCCAGCTGGTAGATTACGTAATACGCTGATTCATTTTAATACAAAGTTACTGTGTAGATTGTACCTATTTTAAGAGCCTCAGTAGTACTTGTAGTAATTAAATTAATTGTAAGAGGTCATAGTATGTTAACTTGACTGTCTCGTTGGCTTAGCGGCTTGGTCGTTTAACTCGAGAGCCAAAGGTCGTGGGATAGATTCCAGCTTGGAACACACAACTTGGTACAATTTATACAAGTTTGTCCCGGCCTGGATGTTATATTTGTGACTTGCCCTTTCCTTGTAATTCCCAAATTACAGGAGAATATTGGGAATGTTGGGGAATTTACATGTGTTATGTATAAAGGGCGTATCGTCAAGACCGGTCAGTATGGGGATGTCAGAAATTATAAGAGATAGAGTAATTTGTTCCGAGGAACAATGGCACCGATATTAGATATAAGAAAAACTGCATTCATAGATTTTTCGAATAACGACGCGTATCGAGAATCGCAACCGGGTATTTAAAAAAAAACTTGTGGAGAAAAATGGTGCATTTAATCATTTTTCACCCTTTTTTATTCTCTTTTTCTTTTAATTTTTTTTAAATCTAAAATCGCATTTTATCCAAACATTTACTAACATATTCTTGTAAACCAGTAATTTATTACAACTACAATTTTAATACTATATTTGAACTTATTATAAACAAAGAGATATTAACATTCATTACTGAGTACGGACGGAAGTAATGATAGTCTTAGTTACCATTCGTGAGAAGTTCCTATCTTTCACTGTTGTGTTCTAATGCTGAATTTTTATAGATAAATAAATAAATAAAATAAAATCATTTATTTCAGGCGTTGCCCATAGAGTGTTAGTAACAGTGATACCTTTTAAGTATAACTATGTTAGTAACTTGATAATGGGCCCGATTCTGAAGACACACATTTAAAATTTGACAGCGCTAAAATTGGTTTCGTCTTTATCTTCATAATACTGAGTGACAAGGATAGCAACAGTTTTAGTGGTGTCAAATTTTAACATTGTACCTTCAGAATCGAGCCCAATATTAGAATAATAAAAATGAAATTTTGGTTTCTTAGACGAGGTGGACGGATTCCACTGTCCACGTCCAATCTCGCCGCCACAGTCTGCAGAAGACTATAGATGAACATGAGCTAAATTTTGCCTTGGACAAAATACTGTTTTCCCACGGGAAATACAATTAACCAATGGCAAGGCTGAAAAGTTAGTTGGGAATAAAATGCTAGGTACTCACTTTGTCATCGAAAAAACCTTGGTCGTCTGTTCGCTGCTGGCCGAGCAGTCTGTCGGTCTCTAAGTCTGTATCTGCCTCATCTGGAACAATAATATAAAACTTATTGCGGTCGTTTTATAAGATGCAAATGTAAAAATATACCCAATACCCGTTACAGAATATTCATTATTGAGTACGGACGGAAGTAATGATTGTTGAGCCTCCATTATATCGACGGTACATAACAACTTTTGATCAATTTCGTTATTTTTTTGCTGTTATTAATAAATACATCGAACTGTCAAAACATTTGGTATGGAAAGTAAAAATTTAAATTCTCATAAAAAATAATTCCAATACTCTTTATTGAGAATAAAAATACAGAGATGCAATAATAGTAGTTTTTATCTTATTTAATTATGATAAAGTTAAAATTTGATTGAATAAAATTGCTCATAGCACACTGAGTGTATATAAAAATTGTTCAGTGATAGATCATACTTTGTTTTTAATACAAAATTATTATTGAAAAATGCGTTTTATTGACTTTACCTTCGTCGCCGCTGACCGGCTTGATTTCCACAGATTCTGTGCTTTGTGCCGACGTAGGCCTTTTCCTGCAAACAAAAAGGATGCCTATGAAAATCGCTTAATCTTGCCTGATTTCTGGTTTCTGACTTGGCTTGTCTGATCTGGTTATGATGAAACTAGATTTTTTTTATTCCTGATGGGTTGACGCTTGACCTAGGCTAGTCATTGAGCTAGGCTAACTCTAAGCCAATCCGATGTTCTAGTATTATACGAAACATACTTGTTTCTACACCACCTTTTTGCCAATGTCCCATAGTAACCTTAGGGACAGTTTTGATTGTCTTGTGGGCCGTAGACGTCAGGACTTTGGACTGAATTTTCACTGGGGACAGATAGATTTGTTCAAGTTGGTTCTGGTGTGAAAAACTTTTGTACAATTTTTGAATTTGGCCCCGTTGTGGTGCAACAGGAGTAAGGATCGAACCTATACAAATAATGATGTTCCGTTTTATCCGTTTCCTGTCAAAACTTTGTGTCAGATACTTAGGATATTGATATCTTCATTGTCAATATGCTCCTCTCTGAGTTTAAAGTTACTTTTTTGGTTTAACCTGTCAAGATGTCAAATCCAACCAAGTATACGATGTGTGTCGCGCAAAATTACCATGTTTGTAAACTTGTGGGCATGGGGGGTACATTACGGGGTCAGCGTGGAACCGCGTTATAGCTTCAAATAGGTTAATCTAAGGTTACCTAGGTGGAAAGACGTCGTCGTGCGGCCCGTGGGGCGAGTGGGGCGAGTGTGGCGAGTGGTGGCGGTGGGGCGGCGTGTGTCCGGAGAGCGAGAGCGGCGCCGGCGGGGAGCCCTCGCCCCCGCCCGCGCCCCCGCCCGCGCCCCCGCCCGCGCCCCCGCCCGCGCCCCCGCCCGCGCCCCCGCCCGCGCCCCCGCCCGCGCCCGCCGGGGACACCGCCACCTCGGGCGGGCGGTGCGGCGCCGGCGCCGGCGGCGGCGGCGGCACAGACCCGCACCCAGCTGGAAGTTTATAAAACATTTTTCACAAAAGGCATTGTTGTGGCCGCTTCATACTGTAGCTTGTTTGGTTGAACTCCCCCCTCCCCCCGATCCTAACCCCGGAACATCGATTAACCGGCCTGCGATCGGAAGGAAGTTAGTATTGGCTCGCCGCTCCGCTGCGCGTGCATTTAGCCAATTTGGGTGCATTCATCGCCGAAGAAACTACCTAGATACTATCGCTTTTACCATTCGAACTGAAAACTGTTCTGTGTATGGGTATGTTGGTGAAGTGAAACTCCAGAAAGAGTGTCGCACGTGAAAAGGATTGCGCGAGTGTCAAGCGAATCATATATCTACGAGAAAAGAACCATCATCCAGGTACCTCTTTCACATCCTTACTATTACCTACTATCACCAAAAATCAAACAAGCCTATGGATTAATTAATATCATCAATTAACGGTTGGATCCTCACATGTCGTAAACGACATGTTGGTCGGCCCAATAGCTAGAGAAAGGGAGAATGATTAAGCTACAGAAGGGAGGTTGTCTGGAAGAAGTCGCTTAAAGCAATTGCACACAGGCTCGACTGTGCTCGAACGTGAATCACTGCTGCGCCATATCGAGTGGATTGGCGCGGAAGCGATCCACGTTACAAATAAAAATTTATTTATTTAAAATTTAATTATTATTATTTACTAGCATCGTATTAAGTGATTCTAACAAAGTAAGTCTTAGTTGCTTGAATAAATAATATATGATGTTCTATTACTTTTTATTTACCAGTATAAATAAACAACAACAATTTGATTTGTCAAAATCGGATAAGGATTTTTCTTTTTAATTCTCTAATGTAGAATTCTATTTTGACGCTTCAGCAATTTTGTCTCAAAGTCAAAATCCTTTATTGCACATGAGTATACTTAATACATTTATACACGTCAATTTTTTTTATAAACTACCGCTTCAGAGGTATTAGAATTAGAAGAAGAAACGTCGTAACAAACTTCCAGCAACACGTCATCATCATCATCAGGTTATTTTTGTCTCCACTGCAGGAGCACAACCCTCTCTCATCTGCCGGAGACAGACGGAGGATTTGCCCTACACTCCCCGCGCTGGCCAGACGGGTTGGGGAGGCCTGATTGATGTTTTATAATGTATTCCCTTAGTCGCCTTGTACGACATCCACGGGAAGAGTTGGAGTGGTCCTATTCTACTCTACCGGAAACCACACGGCAACATGTCCAACGATCTCTATGTACTACTAGATGGAGCGTTCCAAACAATCGCTCTGTTCCACGCAAGTAGCCATAACTCTTTCACATTCACAATGAAACTTGTGCAGTTACTACGCAGAACATTTAATTATTTACTAAATATTGACATTAAAGTAAGTGAAATGTAGTAAAGAGGAAGAAGTGAAGCCTTTCCAGCGACGATATATATATACCTAAAGGATCCAAGGAGTGTAGATCGGCGTCGGACAGCACGTGACCGTCGGTACTGGTGCCGTTCTCCACGATCTCTTCTATGATCACCGAAGAGTGTGAGGTGACTTTGGTGTGCGTGATCTGTGAATATAGTACAGTACATTAAACCTTTTCACTGGAAGAAAACATTGTGAGAAAACCTTCATAGACATTATCACCGGAAATGCGTCCACTGCTGATTATAAGCCTCCACAATAGAATGCTACATTTGGATATGCTGTCCATTGGGATATTTGCTATAAAAACCACGCTTGACAGGCTGATTGGTGATCGCAGTATTGATCTTAATATAAACAGTAGAATACTGCTGCCGGATACACAATAAATATAAAAATCAAAATCAAAATATTTATTTTCAAAATTGGTATACACTATTCTCTTTTTGACGTCAAATTCTGCCTAAAACTACTCCACTTCCACCTGTATAACCGAGGGGAAGAAGTGGCAACAAACCCAACGGCACAGGGCTCTAATTTATCTTATTCATTACAATCATTAAGTCTACCTATGCTGAGCCATCAAGCACTTCGTGGACTTTTATCATTTAAGTAGTATAAAAATAGATCATATTTTTATTTATTTTATTAATATTTTATTTCAGACCCATGTCCATATACTTAATTGTCAGTAAACATAAAAACTCTAAAAACTAAGACAGTGAAACGTACAATAAAGCTAATAAAATTAAAGGTATATGCAAGTTTTTTAAATAAATTTAACTTATAAATGCGAAATGTTAAATCGCTAGTTAAACCAGCATCTGATTGGTGTGTCTCTCAGTTTCGTATCTGTAGTCTAGTCTAGTTAGCCTTTAAATTTTACAAATGACGATCTATCCTCTTCAAAACATTTTCATCTTAGCAACTTTCCCAACACCCCATGTAAAATCCCGGTAAAGATGGGAAACATGGAAATTTGGAGAAAAAATATTCTTAAAAACTAAAACACCCAAAAAATACTCATGTAAGTAGTATTCATCATCATCATCAGCCACAACACGTCCACTGCAGAACATAAGCCCACCCAACAGAATGCCACTTTCAGTGGGCTGTCCATTGGGAGATTTGCTATAAACACCATGCTCGACAGGCGGATTGATGATTGGAACCAACATATTATGTCTGAATTTTTCTTCTTCCTCATATCATAACCGCACTTAGACGTCCATTGCTGGACATAGGCCTTCCTTTTCTCCGCCTCTGCATTTTTTCTTAAGTCAGTGCAACAAACAAACCTGCAACAAAACTTGGTTATTGTTGTCCGTATCTGACGCGTGTCCGGACGACAGGCCGTCCTCTACCACCGGCAAGTGAGTCACCACGCGATTAGAGTCCATTTGACCTGCAAATAATTATCAACATATGATAAAATCGTAAGAATATTTTACAAATATTTTGAGGATACTTGAGGGAGGGTACCTAAACTACGTGACCCATTTTTTAACATTTTTACAGACAGAAAATTAAAAGATAAAAAAAAACATATTTGTCTTTATTAATACGGCGCTTGCCGCGTGACGTTAAGAGTGCGTGCATTCCTATAATTACAAGTGAAAAAAATATTATCAAGAAGAAAAAACTGTCAATTTTCAATCAGCTGACGTCCGTGTTGCGACCTGCGAGTTTAAAAAGCGCTAAAAACTGCGCGCCATATTTAAATATAGATCGAAAAAGCGTGAGATTTCCCTAGAGGATATTGACTACGTGATGAAAACGGATTCCGGCACAGCTCACTATTCTTACGTATAAGGTGTCCAGGCTTCTCTTGGTCACAAGAAAGAATACCATAATGGTATCTCTGTGCGGCGGAATGACCCAACCTAGTATCTCGCATCTCCTTCGCCACTATCAGATCAATATCTCACCTTTCATCTCGGAGAGCTCGTTCTCCATGAGCATGAGCGAGAGGTCGCTACCGTCGTCGCTGGTGTCGGGCGAGAGCGCGCAGGGCCCGCGCGGGTCGCGGCGCGCCAGCGCGTGCCCCGGCGAGGCCGGGCCGCTCCACGCCGCGCCCACGCTCAGCTCGGACACGTTCGGCTCCGGGTACCGCTCGCGTTGTTGCTGGGAGTACGAGAAACTAGTTAGTAAACGTCAATACGAAATTTCCCGGCTTAGAATAGGGCCCCTCGCAATCTTCGCGTGTCGTCAATGCGGCTAAGGGGTTGCACCAGGGACGGACAGCAGCGTTCTTCTGTGTATATTATGATCATCACTGCTATCACCAATTCGCCTGTTAAGCGTGGTGATTATGGCAACTCCCCCAATGGACAGCCCACCAAAAGTGGCATTTTATTGGGGGGGCTTGCGTTCAGCAGTGGATGTATTTCGGCTGATGATGATGATGATGACGAATTATTCTTCTTTGTTGATGGATGTGAGTGAGGCTAGTGAGGTGTGTCGGGATCGTGCAAGGTGGTGATACATAGTATCTGCCTACCCCTCTGGGACTAATAATAATAAATAAAGTTGTTTATTTTCAGGCAAAGAAATCTATATTTTGTTAGTCATGACTTATTTCTATGTTAGTAAATACACAAAATAAATAAATCAATATTTATAGAGGCTCACCGGGTCATGTTTTTTGCATGCAACCCCAAGAACCTTTCGGCTATGGCCTTTAGCATACTGTTGGTGTTCTCCCGCATTCTACGTATTAATGAATCTAAAGCAAATTATTGCGAAACTAAAGCGTGAGTAGTACCTATGTACTATTCGTTGACAACAAATTGTCTAACTCTGTTGTCTACGTGGAATAAGGGGGTTTTCCCTTACATACCTTATTCCACGCACCCATCACCCATATACACATACACACCCAACCACTCTCAAACACACCCCAACATATTATTATTAATTTAGTTTGCAAGTCCGTTAAAATTAGCAAATTAACTTTATTTAACCTGTCAATCTAAAATGTAAAAACTTAATTATTATCGGGATGATACTGATTTCTGAACTAGTTTATTAGTTTGGAAGTTAGGGCTTCAACAACCATTTACCTGTCATTTTAAATTGAAAAAGATATTAAAAAAAATGGCATTTAATAAATTCGCAAAACAGTTTTCTTTTTCATAACACAAGGGGCGAATTAGATGAAGATCTACCAGATTAGAAATGATCACTGTCAGTTATGACATTTTCAATTCAATTGTATGGCTTGAGCCTGTAGCGAAAGGCCTCAGATGGGTCGTCTGCTTGGTCCTTACCCATAAATGAAAACGCTTCTCGCCACATTCGCCTGTCACCGTTTGTACACAGGCCTTCCCTAGAGCGCCATCATCTGGTCCTCCCTTTGTTCATGAAACAATCGCACAAAACTTCCAATTTGACACAATATGTAAACTATGCATCACAATTACATTTTATACAAAAACGCGTTAGTTTTACTAGCAAAGAGATACCGGGCCGCTTCTGTTGACACATGACATATTCGTAAGTTGTTTAATTTCTGGCTATAAGCCAAATTATTCCACTTGCGCTAATTTTGTGACTTGCCAAATATTTTAACGGATTATGTATGATGTTGGTGAACTGGATTCTAAAAAATTCAAATGTAATTTTTCATTCATGATGGATTTACGCTTGGCCTCAATCTCACCTGATGTTAAGCGACGATGAGGCCTAGAGTGGAGCGCGCTTACCCAGAAGATGCCTATTCACTCTTCCTTTAAAAATATCCAAATTGTACTTGTCCGGAAACACCGAAGCTGGTAGGGAGTTGTATTCCTTAGCAGTTTACATTATGATTATGAAGGAGGAAGCAAAACGAAAGCGTGGTATGTCTACTACATAAGGATGAAGTCCCTCACCACGCCAAGTAGTCCGGTGATGGAACGGGGATGGGAGAATCAAATTGTGCAATTCCTGGGCACACTCCCCAAAAAGTTGTTGTTAATTTTGGTAAAATAATTAATATTTGCCGTGTGGTTTCCGGTAGAGTAGAATAGGACCACTCCAACTCTGCCCGTGGATGTCGTACAAGGCTACTGAGGGAATACATTATAAAACATCAATCAGGCCTCCCCAACCCGTCTGGCCAGCGCGGGGAGTGTAGGCCAAATCCTGCGTCTGTGTCCGGCAGATGAGAGAGGGTGGTGCTCCTGCAGTGGAGACAAAAATAACCTGATGATGATGATAAATTAATATTTATAATTCCTTCAGAAGCCAAGTCTAACAGGTTGTGACTCACTGTCGCTCCAGTTCGATCTTGCAAGGGCAGTCTTGCGTCTGCCTCCTCAACTCACAGTCTAGCTCCATAAAAGCAAACTCTAATACAATATGTTGATATAATACCTGCACTTGCATCCCCAGGAAGTTGGTGTGGTTGTGCGCAGTATGCGGCGAGTCCAACGTGTCGGTGACTTGAGGCCACTCCGACTCGCTGCCGCCCTCCAGTCCGTTCTCCGACGGGCACTCCTGCGTCTGCCTTCTTAGCTCGTAGTCTAGCTCCTGGAAGTAGACATTTTCAAGAATTTATTGTAGTAAATGAGACTATAAAATAACAACATATGTATTTATTGTATAAATAAATATTTCATATCGACGCAAAAATGCAGAAACGCTGTAACCCATAGCGATCCCCTCTAATTGCAAATTCGGAATGAGAACAAAAAATCTACGTCGAATGGTTCAGGTCCCGTACCTCTAAGGTTAATAGAAAATACACTGGACCCAGACCATTAGACACTTAGGTAGAAAAGGATAGAACAATTCACAAATATAACACCCAGAGCGGGTCCAACTTGTACAAAGTCGTCTGTACCTAGTCTAACTACAAAGCTACTAGGCCATAGAGGCAATTTAAATTAACTACTCATCTAAGACGATATGATGTATAATGTCGCTTCTGTCATATTTTGGTTCAATAATATTTCCTAAACCTTAAGTAATTTTGCGCTATTACAATACAATGTTTAACATCTGAGCAATTTACTGAATTCTTGAACATTATGTGCATCTGAATCTAGGGGTGAGACCAGAGCCGAATATGCAATCACCTTTTTCTCACGATTGTTAAGAAAACGTTATTTTAAAATGACTTTTACAGGACTCTCCCAGTGCAAAAATACAATAATGTTACTTTTACAACTCACCTGAAAATTAACAACTTCATCGTTGCTATTGAGCTGCTGGCCGGCCACCGCTGGACATCTAAAGAACTCCTCAAGCACTTTACGTGTCTCGGAGAATTCGTACAAGTAGTCGAACGCCGCCGAAGAGGGCGGGGGCGATTCATCTCGGGACTCTTTCACTATTCTCTGAAATACCACGGAGAGAAATATTACTAATGTTGTGAGAGTATCATTTTAATTGCTTGAATTTGCAGGTTCTGTGACCCGATTTGCATGTGTAAGAAAAGAGAAACAGAATATTTTCGGTACTAACTCATGCAAACCGGGCCCGGTCAGAACCTGATAAAATAGGCCTGTCCTTAATTGTACGTGTAGACTAGTAGTAGAAAATAGTTGCTTGGATTGATACAATTAAATTAGATCCCAGAATCCCGGAAGATCCCAGGAGACAAAAATGAATAAACAATTAATTGTTTTGTGGTCGTCTTGACGCACTTGGCGTTCAGAATCGTAAAAAAGTCTAAATAGAGTCCCCAGGTTATTTGAAAAAAAATAATAATTATCCATTCAATAATTCATTCAGATCATATCAAAGTATTTCGAACAGCCATGAGGATAAATAATGTACCATTATACATAGACAAAAAGTCAAACTAACCTGTGGAAATCCAGGCCTCGGCGACCTGTTAATAGCCTTCTGACTGCCGACGCCGTATCTTCTAGGCGACCCCTCGTATTCCGCTATAGCCAACTCTCCTATCACTCTAGTAACCCTGTTCTTATCCTCATCACCTGATAACCACACCCCCAAGGGACTGGCATCACTCAACCTCACGTCTTCCCTCGAATGAGTCGATTCACTCCCCCCATCACAACTGAGTTCACTCTTATTGTTCATAACATCACTATCACCGTTTTTAATATTGTCTAAAGTCCTTTTTACAGTCATATCTATCTCATCGTCACTAGCTTCCGGTTCCATCCTCAAACCTAGAGACACAGAATTCAATATCACTGAAAATAAAAGAAAAAGAAAGAAAGATGTGTGAATAATAATGGTTAACGGGGAAGGATGGAAAAAGGTTAAAGAAGATAAAAAGTAAACCCTGATCATCCAAAATTACATAATATAGTTACACCTAATTATAATTACATTCATTTTCTTGTCTACATTTATAGTCATTTTAATGAGAAACTTAAAATATGTTGTGTTCAAAGTAGGATATGTTCTACAAGTTGTATAAATTTCTTTAAATGCACTGTTTGACAACAAGGAGTGCTTCGACGTAATTTCAAGTGTAATTCCAATTCTGAGAGCGTCGAAGATGATAATAAAGGTTTACCATAAAATAAAAAGTAGACATTGATAGAATATGATGTGAAAATAAAGCTGATGCAAAGAATTGAAAGCAATTAGGTAAAGAAAGTGAAAAACGGAGAAACGAAGAACAATAATGTTATGTCAACATATTACGTTGAGTTATTAAGATATAATCCATTTATTGGACACAGCTAAGTAAGAAACAAGTAAGAAAGTTCTAAACGTAATAAATTAAATATAGAAACTGAAAAACTTATTTCCATAATTATTAATTTTCTGCTGATAAGTTTTTCATCCCTTAAGCACTTATGAAAGCAAAGTGAGAGATTTTTACATCACGATATTTACAGTAAAGTAAAAAAAAATTACAAATCACCTTTCCAGTCGTCGTTGTCATCAAATACAACGACCTCCCCATCAGCCACCACAGCTATGGGGCTGCTCTTAGTGCTGACGTCATTAGTCTTATGGGGGTCAAGTATGGGGGAGCTGTTTCTTGGTATCCCCATTGTGTTTGGTTCTATGGCGGGCTCTCTGTCGCCGTTCGTGTATGTCGGCGATGTGTGGCGAGATATCATCTTTTTCGGCTCATTGCTTATCCTGTGTATTGATATCTGAAAAAGTACGGGGCTCATGAAGGATAATCTCGCAAATATGTCGATGTTCAAATGTCGTCAAGTGGATTAGTGTCATCAAAAATCTTGTGTTTTATCAGCGTTCCATGTGTTATTATGACTCCACCATCAGATAGCGATGATGCGCTTTAAAATAATAATGATCATCAGAAAAATTATGAACTTGATATTCACAAACATTCGGAATCAAGTAACTGTCTAGGGCTAACACGTTAAAATTAAAACGAACTTGCTAACTTATCACTACGCATTACATGCGTACAGCTTACAATACCTAATTAGTGTTAATCTCGAGGAAACTACTATGTATCCGGTAAAGGATAAACGAAGAGGTATATAATAAAACTAACAATAAAGGCAATTAATCAAAGGCGAAAAACGGTATAAACGTTATTTTTTTCAGTGGGTATAAATTGTAGACCGCAGGAAGGACTTATATGCAGCTTCAACGTTAAGGATCTATATATAAACGTACAATCTAATATAAGATTGAGTCGAGCAGTAACGATTTAAGTAAAACATGCCGACGTTGGCAGAATCTTCCCTATTACGCCAAGGCGGCGGCGGAGACAATGGGCTAAAGCTAGTAATAATCATAAATTCTTGGCAGAGTTAGTATCACAAAGTGAGATTATATAGAAAGAAGCAACACCTGGTACAGGATTGGTAGTCGTCACTAAACTATTACTATCTAGTAACCTACTATCAAAGGTGGAACTTTGAACAGAATAATAATAAGATTAAGTTACCTCATTGCTAAGGTTGCCCGCCGCATAATCAACGGTATCCTTAGTCAGCGACCGCACTTTGTTCCTGAGGTTGTGTTTGTGTGTATTATTGTGCCTCAACTTGCGGACCGCCTTTGTCCGACTCTGTGAGTACAATTCCCGACCTCCTGCTATTTCTATTATCCTGGTAACAGATAATTATGAGCATTAGTTAATTGATAAGTCCGAAAATACTTATTCGTAATAAAATGTGTGCTAACCTAGAGTCTCTAAGTTTGTACGTGCCCCCTTTAGAGTTGAGTATGACTAGTTGACTTTCATTGCGATCTTCGTCTGATGACGCGTTGTTGATATTATTGCTGTCGCGTCCCTCCAGCCCAGAGTTCAGTCTGTAACATCAATTAAAACAAATTAAAATTATACACCACCGCATCCTAGTCACGGCACACATTGTAACGCTACTGTAAAAACAAGTGATGCCTACGCCAATGTTGGGAAGAAGCTGTTGCTGTTGCAAAAGAGGCTGAGTGGTCACACTTCAAAGAAGAATCTTGTTTATCGAATCATCATTGCGTGGATGACCCAAACACTCCCCGGCGCAATCTGAAGCGAAAAGATTTGGTCTTACAAGAGTTGCCTTAAGTTGCTGCCTCATCAAAGAAATCGAAACACCTTAGATGTATGTCTCGAGTTCTTTCAGTATTAACGTCAACTTGCCGGAAAAAGTGACGACAAAAACCAAAGAAACTAAGTGAGGATAGGCTGATACTAATGTACTTAATAGTCTCTACGCCGAGGGAAAACATATGAAACGATAAAGTGATACCACAACGGTAAAAAATAAGCGCGGATTCCGAATACTAAAGCTATTTGTAAGGCGAGGTTAGGCAGCTAAGAGTGTTGCCAACTTTTTCTTATGGATGGAGGTAAGATCGCATCTCACTTGCGGTTACAAACAGTGAATTTTCAACCATAACTACTATTTTTTTCCTTAAAAAGTTGCCAAATGGACTGTAGAGTTATTTATTATAGAACAAACAAGCAAGCAATCAAGCAAACAAACAGGTCTTCTTTTGGGGTTGCCATTTTCTAATGCAGTTAAGCTAAAATCGGCGACACGAAGAGCGACAAAAAATTTAAACAGAACGACCAGTACCAAGTTCTTATTCCGCAACTTTGTAATTACGCATGCAATACAGATTATATTTGGTCGTAATTTTTTTTTACATTTTAACCAACAGCTACCCCCGTAGGGTATCTGTCATTTTTATCGCTTCCCGTGGCTACGACTTTCAAGTGCTTGTCGTTGTGAGATGCCAGCCAGTAGCCTACCTATCGTGATGGTGCTGCATGTTCTTGGGGCGACACTTGGGGAAGAGTCGCGTGATGCGCTCGCCGACGTCGGAGCCGGGCGTAGAGTCGCCCGCGCCGTCCGCCCGCAGCGCGGCCGCGCTCATGTCGCCGCCACGGTCACGGCTTTAACGCCTCTGTTGGACAAATGAAAACTGTTTTAAAAACTGAAATGATACATACATATTAAGTTATAATTGTTATACACATACCATATATATATATACATCGTGCACACACATACACTACATCCTACTAATATTATAAATGCCGAAGTTTGGATATTTGGATGTTTGTTACTCCATCACGCTTCAACCACTGGACGGATCGTGATGAAATTTGGCACATATATAGGTTAGGTCTTGGAATTAGGACATAGGATAGGTTTTATCCCGAAAAAACATCCCATTCCTACGGGAAAACATAATAATTTCTGATTTTAAGTTGTCCACACGGACAAGTCGCGGGCAACAGCTAGTTGGATTATAAAGAGGATCCTACTGCAATAAATAAAGAAAATCAAAGATCTATGAACAAACAGTATAAAGTGATCAAAACATAAATAATTGCTCATTACTACTCGGACGAAATCATTCTTTATGACTAATCATGGAATCAGACAAAACTATTCTTTAAGTCTTCCATAGGTCGCACAAGATTTTTACGAATCACTTTCAATGCCGACGTTCTCATCGCATCGATACGTTCCACCGACTGAGCAAAAGGAGTCTTCATAATTGTTAATTGCGTATGGATAAACGATCATTAGTGGGTTGTCGATAAGCTAAAGATTGGAACTAACTGGCCAGCATCCTCGAGTCTGTTCCAACAATAGCATTGCTGTTTCGAGTCGAATAAAAGTCACGATCATTCATTACATCGAATAAGCTCATTCTGCCTTTCTTGTTACTTCCGTCAATATTATTTTCTGAAATATCTTGGAAAATAACTTTTTACCTGTTTCCAACATGGTCAGGCAAGCAAATCTAAATTGTATGTTAAAAGTTTCAGCTAAATGGGTACTGTAGATATTGAGTTATCCTTGGGATAAAACATTTTAGTTTTAATTAAATAATTCGCTAAAAAAATCATGACTACTTCATAATTCTCCCATGATTGCCTGGTAAAATTTACATGTTCCAAATTTCATCGGTCCGGTGGTTTTCGAATTATCCGCTGTACAGACAGACAGCCGAATAAAATGCTTTGTTATAAGGGTATCGGTTTTGATGGATCCCTAAAAATATTCACTGGCCTGACCCCATTAGTTGAGAATTATGTAACAGTGCCTTAAGCTCATTTGGGAGTGAACTTGCTTCGTATAAGATTAATAGGGGTCTGGGCACTCTTTTCGGAGCTTATGTATTTGTACGACTATGTATGTTTATTTTCGTATTAGAGGGCCGAAGTGAAAGGAAAACCTCGTAAGAAATCGACTTCGTCCGCGTGGACAACTTAATATCACAATTATTGTGTATTTCCCGCAGGAATGAATGAAGAAAGGATGTTTTTTCGAGATAAAACGTATCCTATGTCGTATTTCAGGACCTAAGCTATATGTGTGCCAAGTTTCATAACGATCCGTCTAGTGGTTGAAGCATGATTGAATCACAAATATCCAAACATCGTACCAAAATCAAAATAGGATTTGTCAATTATTATAATCAGATGTACTGATGTATGGCTCGGGCGCGGATTACCTAAAACGTAATTGTCTAATTCTCTTAAACACCTAATAGACAATTTCTTAAAAGAAAATAACCAAGTCGACTAGTGATATGGAAGCACCAGCTATAAGCTGCCTTTCAAATATATATTTTTGTACCTATACTTATAAGAGTATCTGTCCTAAGTTCTTAGATAAAGCAGCAAATACTGAGTTGGGGTCTTTTGGATGCAGCGGGTGTTTATTTCTCCCTCAATCTTCGTGCTTTATTGCTCGTTTTGTGTCGTTGTTGCTGTTTTGCTGTATTTGTAAAATGTTAATTCTTGCACCCAACAAATAAGTATATTTGCAGTGACAAAGAAGAAAGGCAAGAATGTCTTTCTTCTTTGTCACTGCTAATGAAGTAATTGTTTAGTATAGTTTTTGAGGAGAAGAAACTGCTAGAGACTGCAGATGCTAGCAACACACTTGACAGAATCATAAGCGACTACAGCAACACGAGTAAAGCAAAATCAAGATCTCACTCGAGATAAACGACAGTATAGATCTATTACGAAGCGTCAGGTTTCCACCGCCAACGGGTGCGAAAAAGATATTAAAATCAGACCTTTGACTTCAAGAATATCGTTTGCAATGTTAAATAACCGCGGTAACTTCATTTTTCAACCGGTCGTTCCCGATCCGCCGATCGGTTGTTCGACTGGTCGAACCAATGAGATTAGTTGCCTGTTGATCCGACTAAGAGGAATTTAAATAACCGCTTTTCCGATCAATCTACGTAATATAATAAAGAGATCGAAGTAATTTCCGGAACTACCGAACAGATTCTAAAAATATCCTTTTTAGCTTTATTGTACACAAAAATAATAAACAATAAATACACAGGAGAGGACGTATACACAGATGTGCTTATCTTTAGAAAAGATATTTCTTCCAGCCAAACCTTGTCTGGAAAGAGAGAGGTTAATAATACCAGTAGACTATCCTACACTAAAATAGACTTACGCATATATATTTTTATTTCTGTTGGAATGCTAATATTTTATAGAAACTAGAGGTATATTATTATTACTAATATTATTTTATTCGTTTATTGTTATTGATAATTTTAGTATAATAGTTTACTTACAATGTTTAAATCGTTGAAAATATTGATTCTTACGGAAAATGATTAAGCGCGAACCATGCCTAACAAGTTCAACGCTAGTAATAAATATATTCCCAATATTATATAGTTTTTGATGTTTTTAAAGGAAATGGACATTGATTTTAGAAATCAAGACGATGGTAACATTTGTCAACTTTTACGTATTAGAGTCAATTTCGAGGTTTTTAGGGGCGCTAAACTGAAGTATCATTAGTTTTGGAATCCGAGATGATCGGCTTAAAAATAAAAATCCGATTCAGCATTTTGCAAATCTATAAAACGACAATCATTTGTAAGAGCTGTGACATGTCCAGCATCAGCGGCGGATTTAGAATTTGCACTTCACGCTGACTAAATCGCTGGCAAATGCTAGTTTTCAGTAAAGTTTCTCAGACATCATACATAGAGCTTAAATGCTCGTTGCAGTTCTCAGACTTCGTAAATGTGCAGCAAGTATTGCGAGGGCGCGAGGCCAATGACGTGGTAGCGTGCCGCGTGGCAGCGACAGTAACCACTGCCAAACTACCAGATCGATACCGCATTAGCTGGCAGGCCACGAACACAGCGAAAACAAAGTGATTTCTCGACAGTTTAGAGAAATCTACCATAATTAGATTTCCATTATGAGAAATGTTACATATTATATACATATACTTGTCTAATTTTAAACTAGGATTTTCTCCTGTGCTATGGAAATTAACAAGGATGGTGGTATATTGGAGTGGACGCGACTGCAGAACAGAGGTGCCTACGCCAAACGACAAGGAGAAAAGACATCCCATATACATTCGTACCGCGACTAAGAATTGTTGAGCATAGTGTGCGACATCAAGCAGTTGGGTTATATAACTGCCTGCCCACTCAATTTAAAATCATAGATAATCCACTTATCTTTAAAAACACTTTGAAGCGCTTCTTGTTGGAAAAGAACTATTACTCTACTGATGAATTTGTAAATGATGCATAATTTAATTTAATTTTTTTATTGTTTTTAATTTAATTTTAATCTTGTATAATTTTGAGATTGTTATTTTTTATTTATAATTTTATGTAATTCCGACACAATGCAATTTGTTATGGAAAAATAAACTGAATAAACTGATGACCATTTGACATGTCCAAGACAATCAGGATATGAAATGTTCAATTCAATTTAATTACTCTTTATTTCGCGTAAAAATAATAAACAGATAAAATAATATAGTAACTTACATACGTACATCTAGGCGGTCTTATCGCTAAAAGACAACCTTTGGGTAGAGCATAAGAATAACAGAAAAAGGTAGGTTATGCAGTTAAATAAAGGAAGGAGTATAATAATGTTATTTGCATTTTGCAGATTCCACAAGTGTACAGCAAGTAAGCAAGGGCGCGGGGCTAATGACGTGGAAGTGAGGCTAATGACGTGGTAGTGGACCGCGTGGTAACTAATATCAAAATACCTGATCGATACCGTATTACCGGGTAAATAGCCAGAATATAAATCTGATTCCTTATCAGTTTGAATGAGGATCATGGAATGTTTAAATTGGTGGAGAACGCTTTTATGTTTACAACTACCATTTAAACTGAGGCTGAAGAAGTGGCTCATCGAGCAAACTTTCTACAGCTTTGATGAATTCATTGAAAATTGTAAATGTAATTAGTAGTGTTTAATGTTTGATTATTATTTTTATATTATTTTATGAGACGTAAGCATTTTATATACCTAATATTTATTACTATGCTATGTTATAGATTTTAAAATTGTATGACCTGTAATTGCCAATTACCAAAAATAAATGTCTATGTCTAACACTACTGAAAATATAACCATGGATGTGGAAGATGAAGGGCCGGGAGTGTTGGAACGCAACCTTATGAATATACAAAGTTTTAAGTATCTAGAACCAGTGGTTTAAGATGTGCGTTGGTAGTCAAACAGGGTATCCTATATACGAGTAAATGTGGATGATATTGTACTAATGATATGTCAAAGATTATGCCGTCTGGTTTCCGGTAGAGTAGAATAGGACCATTCCAACTCTTCCGTGGATGTAGTACAAGGCGACTAAGGGAATACATTATAAAACATCAATCAGGCCTCCCCAACCCGTCTGGCCAGCGCGGGGAGTGTAGGCCAAATCCTCCGTCTGTCTCCGGCAGATGAGAGAGGGTTGTACTCCTGCAGTGGAGGCAAAAATAACCTGATGATGATGATGTCAAAGATTAGATAATAGTTACTAGCCATTGTCTCATTTTAAAACTGAATTGCATTTTATGAAAAAATAGTATTATCGCTTCCGCAGGTGTCGTGGCTCCACCGTAAAGGCACTGGCACGCCGGGGCGGGCGGCGGCGTCGCTCCGACTTTTTCTTAAGGGTGGATTTATATGGATCGTTTTTATTGCAACCCCACATTGGTCATATCGTGAAGTATACGTGTATAATAAAGTGTGGTTTTATACCGCACAGTAATGCACAATCGTAGTAAGCTCAAGATTTACTTGCGACGTCAAAAATGTTTTTAAATAAAAAAAAATGCAAAAGTCAGTTTCTGTTGAAAAAAGCAGAATGCCAGAATGAGGTCCATATTTACGAAGAAATCTTCTTTAATTTATCATTTCGTTCAACTTACCTACATGACATATCCTGACACGAATAACGTGATAAATGTAATAAATAAGCAGTGATAACACAGTATTGCAGAGTATAAATAGAGGCAAGCTTTCATGGGCGTGTGGGTGGCTTTAGGTGCAACTTCTCTTTCCTTTCCTTCAGTATAATCAGTAGCTCGTTACTCTGATACAAAATTATAGAGAACAGAATTTCTATAACATAATCATATAAGTTGAGTATGTTATACATAGTAATAACAAAACTTCTTTGACGGAGCATAAATAAGTACTATCCGTCTTTATTATCTTAACAACTATGTAAATACGTATAATTTGAGTTCTCTTTGAAAAATATATTTTTGAGAAAAAAATCTGACTGGATATGATGTTTTCTATCTCACTGGAAATACTAACATACAACCTATAATTTTCTTTTATTGTTTGTCTTAGATTTGTTAAAGATTTTTCCGAAATCGTTACTTCTTTGTAATTTATTTTAAATTTTCTGGTTATTTATACTTTATTTTTTAATATTCTAATATCCATTTTTCCTATGCGTAGAAATAATAGAAATCAATGTTTAATAAAAAAATTACTTTAAATAAACTTTAATAAATATAATGACTCAGTACCAATAAATAATAATTATTATGAACAAATATTACTTAACTTAGTGCTTAGGTAAAATTTTCTTGTTGTTCAGTTTTTTTAAACATTGTAATTGTTATCCTACTTACAATGTAAGTATTAAAAAATTGAACAATAAAATAATAAAAAAAAAGTACAAAATACACTACGTGAATAAAGCAATCGGGGAACATGCTAATGGAAAATAAAATATAAGGGAATAACGAGTTCGGAACAAAGCTCTAACAAATTGAATTTTTATATGAAACCTTTGACTGTCATTAAAAGCAATTCGAAGTAATAGTAATTCACAATTAAATTTCAATTTTAACAAATGCAGTTTAAAATTTGTTCCATCTGAGAATCAGAACTCGAAATATAATTTAATTGCTTCAAAGTGACGGAGGGATGCCATGCCTTCTTGCCAGACGTCACTACACTTCACCAATTAACGGGTCCACGGAACCCTTAGATATTTTAATGAATTCGTCTAAAGAATGGCAGGCACTCTCGTCCAGGCAGTAATTAAAACCCCATTTACAGAATAGGCCTCGGGGACGATCTCTGCTCTTTCACGTTGAAGTCAGGACCGTAATCAGGTTAGGGCCTAGAGATGAAATGGCAGAGACCTGACAAGCAGGTACCAAGGGGCCAGAACGCAAAGTAACATATATGTGTATCGTTTTGTTTTTGCCATACTTGTAACTATTAAAGTTTAGTTCGTTATGTGTACTTTAACTTTATTCACAACAGTGCGAAAGGGAATCGGTCTAAAATGTATTAGATGATGTCTATGGACAGTGCGCAATATAAAAGACAATGTATACAGATAGATGGAAATGTTTAAAGGGCAGGTCCTTCCTATATTTTAGGTGTCTAAATATAGTTTTGTGCAACCGAATGTGATTATTACTGGCAGGTCACGTATACAATAGGGGTTATCGCCTACTTAGTAATATAAGAACATTAGTCATTTGTCTTAGTAACTTAGTTGTCTTAGTAAACAGTATTGCATATCATTCGTGCAAAGGTTTGCGGGTGGTGCATAAGCGTAATGCATGTTTTATTTCAATGAATCAGATTGATTTTACTTCTACTAGACAAGAAATTTTATATGTAACGACATCTGAATTACCGAGTCTCCGCGTGTGATTGGTAAAGTTTGGGATAGGGGTCGTTTTGGGTCCACAAAAATCACAAGTCCGGCACTGGTGAAGTTTCTCAACGTTGCGACAGTGACGCACAAAAGGAAATAGAATATTACATTAAACTTTGACGCGACGTAGGAAGACGCAGTTTTTTCCCGCAATTAAGCATGAAAATAAATGAGGCACAATAAACATATTTTGACGTTTAGTCAGTACTTTATTGCATTCCATGGTGTTAACAGATGATAAAAATAAACAGAATTCGTCATGGCCCATTAGGGCACTTTATACGCATCCTAATACTGTTGAATAACTTCTAGACAGGCATGAGATGAACACAAAATATATCACTGTCGTTTTAACTAACCATAAAATGATCCGCTGAGGGTATATCGAAAGTCAACGAATTGATTATCAATTCATAATGGTTGATGTTTAAAAAATAGCTCGAGATACTTTAAGATCTGTTTTATTATCACTTACAGAATATGAGCATATTTATGGGGGGAGGGAAGCGTGATCGGAGCGGGAGGAAAGGGGGGAAAGGGATCAACACTAAGTAAAAACAATAATTCTGTAGTCCACGCGAGCGGAGTCGCTGGCACAGCTAGTACATAATAATTGCAATCCTCGATAAATTTTAAGGTCTTGCTCCTCAGTATCTAAGAACAGAAAATCCGCTTCAGCCGCAGTACTACAGCTTAATAATGTTCAAACAGCCATTGAATTGAAGCTCATTTTTTTACTGAAGTAACTTGAGTTGAAAGGAGTGTGCCAACTTTCACGGGCTAAATTGAGTAAAGTTTTTACAGGGCCGTTTATTCTCTAACGTTGCGTTAAAAAACATAATACGAAAAGCGAACTACGCGAAGAAGTTTACGGAACACCTCATTTTTAATGGCTCGAGCGTTCTTGTTTCTAGAGACAGGGTACATTTGTAAGTAGTATTTTTTTTTTCATAATCAAGTAATACGAGCTTCGTCTTAGTTTTCCGCGTGTGGTCCCCGGCTTAGAATACGGCCACCTAAGGGATTGCACCAGGGACGAGCAGCAGCGTTCGATCATTACTGTGATCACTAATTCGCCTTCCAAGCGTGGTGATTAGGCCCACCAAAAGTGGCATTCTATTGGGCAGGCTTACGTTCATCGTTGAACGTATTTCGGATGATGAGCAATAAGCAGACTGGAGTAAAATTCCAGTCCGCATTAGACACCTATTCAACTACGTGCTCGAACGCAGCTAGTGTATATTTATGAAAACAGATTTCCGTTTTTTTTAATGGCTGTGCTTTAGAAGCAAGCGTACTGTTCGAACATAATCGATCGAAAGAGGAGCTATACAAACAATGTAAGTGCTTCTCTTTCTAACTTATAGCGTCGATGGCGCTGGTGTAGCAACTGGCGGTAGCCCAGTAGGAAAGAAGTTAATGTCGTTTATTTAGTAATATTTAGTATTTTCTGTCACGGGATGGTCGAAAGGACTCACGAAACTTAATACTTCGGTATGTACACGTTTTCGTATACACTAACAAATCCCAAAGTAAAAACACTAATCACTTATTCACTTGACAGTGGTGATGAACTGAACTAAGATTTTAGAAGGATCGATAGAAATAAAAGGAAGAAATGATAAATTGCGGAACAACATATAATCGAGTGCAAGTCTTTTTACAGAAGGAATGCAATGGCGGTGGTGACAGATGTCATAGCATAGACGATGACGTGTTTAAAGTTGACAGTGACATATGGCATGTCAGTGTTGCCACTTAATTCCATCAAGTGGAAATCATAATGCTATGAGTATGTCAAGTGGAATTCTATATTCTATTGACACAATGTTTTAGCTAAAGGTAGGTATTCCAGTTTACCTGGGTAGTTTATCGCTAAGTATATTAAGGTCATACGCCGAAAAGCCGACATTAAAACGTCGTAAAATAAAGGTCGGCGGTTCTAAATGGCAAAGCATGATATAACTTCATAATTTTCATGTCTTTTTTTATTATCTAGATAGGTAGTATGAATTTACAGGTCGTACCTACAATTCACGAGGGGTGAGCGTGGGACAAATTGCACCGAACATTATAATTCTACTTCTTTCTCATATTGCATACCTACTAAAGTATTTGAAAACTAAACATTCCCATATTTTTTGATTGAGTAAGCCGATTGTTATGAAATAACGACTAAATGTTACTGAGAGTTAAGCTCTATGTTTCTGTGAAAAGTCCACCTAAATCGGTTCAGTAGTATTTACGTAAGCATGCACAAACTAACAGATAAACAAATTTTCAAAAATGATCTATTACTTATCCTCAGACCCCCATTTTTTTTTGCAAACATATTCAATGTACAGAATACGCGAAGTTTACGTTTTATTTATTTGGTTAGTGAGTAACGACAGAACTAGCACAGTAACAATATAACGCATACAATGAACGTAAGCGATTTAGAGTGGGCCGTACCGTCGTCAACTGAACGATCTATACTGTTTAGACGTTATCGTTGTATTAACAAATTTAAAAAAAAACGACAAAGTGTACGTACATCATGTGCGCGTTCCATTTATTATTAATTTTCTAGTATTTTTTTTTTCAATATAACAGAAAACATATTTTCCTTTGAATGTTCCATAATTTTCCCATCATTGCCGGGCAAGTATTACATAAGTACACGTTCCTAGCTCAACTGGTTTAGTCATTTTTTAATTATCCGTTGGGACTATAAAGCTACTATAAAGTTACTCTTTTGAGGCTAATTCTAAATAAAATGATGACAATGCAATTTGAGTATTATCAAAGTAATATAAACATGTATGAAAATAATTCAAAGGCATAACATCGACGCATAAAAGCGGAAACGCTGTAACCCACACCGATGTCAATCGCCTTTTGTTGCAAATTCGGTATCAGAGAAGGAATCTACCTCGAATGGTTTGGGTCCAGTGTCTTTTCTATTGCCGTAGCAGAGACACGCCGACCCGGGACATTCGACGTAGATCTTTTATTGAATCCGAATTTGACATCGATATGGGTTACATCGTTTACGCTTTTTTGCGTCGATATATATCCCCAAGGGCCTCAAAGTCAAAGTAAAAATCATTTATTGCATATGAGTTATTGCAAATTTTGGTACATTTATACACGTATTTTTTTTACGAACTACCGCTTCCTAGGTGTTAGTGCTGTGAAGAGGTTCAGAAGAATACACTGAAGGTAGCTTGGTCTGAGAGACACGGAGAACCCTAGTTTCGAGATAAGAGATTATATAAATGTAGCGTTGTACATACCATTGTATATCTCTATACTTGTATCAGTTGTAACTTCAATCAAAAAGTATTCCAATATATATAAAACCAAGCAGCATAATTACATAACACATAACCAAATTATAAACGCATATCTCACAGATTTACAAAGACAATATATTCACACATGAGTACAGCTGAAATGAGAGTAAATTAACACAGCCACCTAATTACGCTTTCAACATACTTCAGAGTAATATTTGTAGCAATGTTTTCCTAAGACAAAGCTGAGGATAAACCGCGCGGAACCTCGTCTCTTTGCGACTGCCTCGCAGACGTTACGGCGAGCTTACAAAGGAACCCTTCTAAGGGACCGTGAAGGAAATTGTGTTATAATTACTCGCCCCCAACATGAAAGGATGTTGTTGTGAGAATGGAACGAACGTCCTTTTTGATGAAGATTTTATATATATGTATATATTTTTAACAGGTATACGAGTAAGGTGCTCGTTAGTACGAATATAAAAAAAACTGTCGCGTCGCTACTATGGAGCAGAATCACGATTATTTTCTTATTTTGTATGGATATCAGATCCTATGTATGATGTTATCTATACTGATCGATCGATATAATCTACTTAAACCTCATACCATGAAGCAAAAGAATTTTTCGTAGCTCATAGTTTCATCTAATTTCATCCTTAACCCCGGGCCGAAGCTCTTCATTTAGACCTTTCACAATTTTTAAATCGTCATAAGGATCACTTACCTGTTTAGAAGACTCGTTATTAAGATTACATTTATGACTCGTCATTATTACCTACACCTCATACCATGAAGCAAAATATTTTTTCGTAGCTCATAGTTTCACCTCAAAATGTTTTCCTTCATGATTGACACTAATTGGTTATTAAATTAGATAACAGATGATTTTAAAAGTTCATCTTGCCGGGGGGGGGGGGGGGGGGACGACACTGCACCCAATACCCCCCTCCATTTAAGAGCAAATAAATGATTTCTTTCTCTATGTATAATCAGAGTTTTTAAGATTCATTAAGAAATAAACATATTAATCATAGTTACTCAATTCATTCGCGAAAATCAAACATCATAATCAATCAAATCAGAGATTGGATAATTCACAGATATAACATCCAGACCGGGACAATCTTGTACAAATTGAACAAAGTTGTCTGTCCCCAATGAGAAACTAACCCACGATCTCTGGAGCTCGAGTCCAATTCCAAGCCACTAAGAATGCGATCCGTACGCCATGAACAGAATCTACTCGTATTACGAGGCTCCTGTAGCTTATTTTTCTTCGTCATCCTTTCCAAGTTACAAAAATTAAGATTCTGCTAACTGTAGTCATTATTCGTGGCACTTTCGTGATTTATATCGTGAAAGTTCAATTAATAGTTAGGGCTGATGGCAAGAAAAGATTGTACATATAAATTCGGCAAATAATCTAGTATTGGGCTTCGGGGAACTGGGTATTAGGAGAACAAATAAATATGTGGGGATATTTCACACACGGCCACCTGATCCCAAACTAGGCAGAGCCTGTAATATGGGTATCAGATAGCTGATATACATACATAAATACAAAATATAATATATAAATAACATTCAGTCACAAGGAAGTCGACTTATTTAGTCATTAAGGAAACTGGTTTTTCTGGAAATTGAACCTTAAGGGCTTAGATATTCTGATATGTCAATTTTAATTTATTCACTAAACAAATTAACAACAAATTAGTCTTTTAATTTCAAATAGGCTAAAGTTAGTTATTTAATCAGTCAAGCCTTTTATATATATTCTTTATTGCACATACATTTTACAAAAAAGGGCATTACATAAAAGTGTACAAAGGTGGACTTATCTCTATAAGAGATCTCTTCCAGCCAATCTCTTATATTTATTTATCTAACTTAAGTATTTTTATAGATCCCTTAAAACGTATACACTTATAGCGACGCTTTTTTGTCGGTCTGTATGGCGGATAACTCGAATACTACTGGACCTATAGAGCTGAAAGTACACGTAGAACTGGCCGGCAGTGATAGGAAATTTATAAAAACGCCTTGATTTTTTTACGACAATTAATTATAAATAAATATACAATTTCCTGTCAATTATCCAATAATAATCAAAATGTCTGGTATTTTTTTCTCCAAATATTCCAGGAAAACGGAAAATGAAAACTGTCTACGACACATTTTGCACATTTTTTGTTCTATAATTTATTGACACAGTTTAAAGATATGAACTTAATTAAGAAGGAGATAAAGAAATCCAAAAATACAATTATAATTACTACGAAAATGGAGCAGGGCAGTGTTCAAACAAAAATAATCTTAATAGTACAATAGGGACTTGTACAACCATTCAACAATGCCAAGTTAAAATCTTTGTTCTTTTTCATTTTTCACTTACCGTTTCTCAACATTCCTTCCGCCTTATACCTGAAACAAAACAACCGTCATTAATTAACAGAAATATTTTATCTTTGTAAAATAAAATGTCGCGCAGTGCATTTTGACCCAAGTACAAGAAAATCTGTTAAACAATCATAAGCATTATCATGTTATTATCTACATGTCATACCATGAAGGAAAATCATTTTTCGCACCACATAAGTCACCTCAAAGTTTTTACCTACATTGACACTAATTGGTTGTTAAATTAGATAACCATTTGAAAACTAATTTAATAACCATCTCATCATCAGGTTATTTTTGTCTTCACTGCAGGAGCACACCCGTCTCTCATCTGCCGGAGACAGACGGAGGGTTTGGCCTACACTCTCCGCGCTGGCCAGACGGGTTGGGGAGGCCTGATTGATATTTTATAATGTATTCCCTTCGTCGCCTTGTACGACATCCACGGCAAGAGTTGGAGTGATCCTATTCTTTCTACCGGAAACCACACGGCAATTTAATAACCAATTAGTGTCAATCATGTTTACTTAACTTTCTTTAAAATGTACAACAAGCGTTAGCATGGCCTGCTGCGACCGAGCGGTCTCACCGCGCATATAGGACAAACAAAAGAGGTCTATTATGTGTTTGTTATGTAAGACATGTGATGTATTTTCTTATTAATGATAAAAAAAAACACACTAAGATGACTGCACGTGCGAAAACACAAGTTTAATATAATAGTCAAAATCAAGAAACATAATATGTTTCATATATTCGATAGCTCTCCGTGTGAAAAACCAGAGTCAGAGAGCAAATTGCGCGCAGACGAACCATTTCAATATTAACATTTAATCCCATCCTATCCTTCAAATGCATTCGACATTTGTCACTAAAAGCGACTACAGCGAGTTAAATTGAGATGCAAATTCGTCACTCGACGGGCGCTGGAGCAGAGCGGAGTGGTTGCAAAGAACTGCAGCGCTTTGTGCTTGAAGATTGCGTAACAAGGGTTTTCGAGCTACACTTTATGCGCACAAATGCATATTTAGTGGTAGTTGGCGTACTTCTAAAAATAAAAGCAGGTTTACATTATAAAATGCTTATTTCTTATGTATTTTGTATGTGATTTAGCTCTATGATGGCAAGTGAGGCCACATACAGAATGCGCTTATCAGAAAGATGTCTAAGATAATCCATAATGCTCAAGCCTTGGTCCCAGAGGGGAAGGCAGAGACGATGTATCGCCACTTTGCGCAATCTTGTTGAGGTACCACGATTAGCTAGGGAAATAATTCTCCACCTCATGAGAGCCCCGCATGTCTCGGTAAGGCTAATAGTGCCCGGAGTTCGCTCAGTTCCAGGATGTCAGCACGCTTATGACTAGGCTAGCCTCTGGACACATGTCTAAGATAATTGTATGAAAACAGAGAATCTGGTGAAAATATGAGGAATTCGGATTACCAGGCGTCTACTCCTTAAGCATTTCGGATAATTTGGACCGCCCCGTTGGTCTATTGGCTTGGGCATAAGACTCGAGCGTCAGAGGTCGTGAGTTCGATTTGCACTAGGGACCGACAACAATTTGTTGCTATTAATTGGCTTTTAGCTGTTACGTGAAATTTTATATCGTAAATGTAGCTGTTACCTCCTGTAACAAATAAAAAATCGCCGAACTAAAAAGCCATTTTGTTCTCTCTAACGTATCATGTGACATATTCGGATAAGCGATTGGCGCCTAACAAAGTATAGTCGTTAGACGCCAAATCTATCGTTTTGTCATTGAGTAAAGAGCCGGTAATAACTGTATTTCCACAATTTTTTACCATTTCGACAGTGAGTCGACTACATATCTTATATACTTGTATATTTTATTTATACTTCGTCCGCGTGGACAACTTAACATCACAAATTATTATTTACTAGCTGTGCCCGCGGCTCCGCTCGCGTGAACTACAGAATCCGCTCCCACTCCCGCTTCCGCTAAGGAAGTTAAGTTCCGTTCCGGACCCGCTCCCGCTCTCGCTCTCCTTCCGCTTAAGCTCCCACACCCACTTACCTTATCCCACGCCCACTCCCACTCCCACTCCCACTCCCACTCCCACTCCCACTCCCACTCCCACTCCCACTCCCACTCCCACTCCCACTCCCACTCCCACTCCCACTCCCACTCCTACTCCCACGCCCACTTACGCTTCCGCTGGCGCTTCCGCTTCCGGTCACGCTCACGCTCCTGTCCCGCTCCCGCTTCCGAGCCCTCTCCCGCTCTCGCTTTCGCTCCCGCTCTCGCTCCCGCTTTCGCTCCCGCTCTCGCTCCCGCTTTCGCTCCCGCTTTCGCTCCCGCTTTCGCTCCCGCTCTCGCTCCCGCTTTCGCTTCCGCTTCCGCTCCCACACCCACTCGCAGCTCCAAATGTAATCCACTCATCGCAATCTGAATAGTACGGAAATACTAATATGTGCAATATATTGCATACTAATCTTACCTACTAATGTATTTGAAAACTAAATATGTCTATAACTTTTGATTGAGTTAGCCGATTGCAATGAAATAAAGACTGAATGTTAAGTTAAGCCCCATGTTTTTGTGAAAAGTCCATCAAAATCCGTTCAGTAGTTTTTATGTGATGCGTGCACAAACTCACAGAAAAACAGATAAACAGACAAAAATTCCAAAAATGATTGAAATGTGTTCTATTACTTATCCTTAGACCCCTCAATTTTGTTTTTGCAAATATCTTTAATGTACAGACACGCGATGTTTACGATTTTATTTATTAGATTTCCCGTAGGAGTGGGAAGGTTTTTTCGGGATAAAAACTATCCTATATCCTATTCCAGGACCTAGGCTATATGTGTGCCAAGTTTCATCTCAATCCGTCCAGTGGTTGAAACGTCATTCAGTAACAAACATCCAAATATCAAAACTTTCACATTTATAATATTAGTACGAAGGATTATATTCCATATAATGATTTTTCTTAACCCATTCTACTCAAACTACTGGGTTTATTTGTAGGATGTTTGGTCGCTATTTGTCTTGAACGAATTAATCATAGTTATCAAAACCATACACCTAATAGGCATGTATTTTATATAAATAAATATAAATATGTCAGACATTCACACCAATTATCCAGTCCCAAACTAGGCAGAGCCTATGCTATGGTTACTAGATAACGGATACACATAATTAAATAAATATATAAACAGTCAAGACTTGGGTACAAACATTCATATTCATCATACAAACATTTACCCCTAGCGGGATTCGAACCCGCAACTTCCGGCGTGGCAGTCCGAGAGCTACCCATTCCGCCACGGAGGTCATCATATGCTTACTTAAAAATACTATCTAGCTATACCTACTAGGTATATGTAGGTATTAAGTAGGTATATGTTTAAGCAAGCCACCTGTATAGGTCGTAAAACCTTTTGGGCACACCAGACTAGGCTTAATATCAAAAGTAATTATGTCTTACATGGGACACAGGAACATAATCTCCAAAGAGTGTAGAAGCAAGTATTAAAATAGCTATTTGCACAGAAGCCGGCAATAAACCGGGCTATGTTTGGCCAATACGGCTGCAAGCGTAGTCTTCTGGGGAATAAGGCATGGAGTGTGGTCCACACATAAGCGGTGTAGTTTAGAAGCTATTGCGGTTTTTGTAACCAACTCCTAGAAAATACGAAACACCAGAAACTCCGCGCACCTCGAACGTTCCAGTGAAACCTCCCACCGGTTATGCACCAGGGACAGTTTAGTTTTCAGAAGTCTTTAAGCCATTACGAGCGAACAATAATTAGTACTGTCGGCCCCGTAGCCTAGTCGGTAGTGCACCTGCCTGCGAAGCTCGGGGTCGCGGGTTCGAATCCCGCCCAGGGCAAACATTCGTGTGGTGAGCACTTGTGTTTGCCTTGTGACTGGATGTTATTTATATAAGTACATTATGTATATCAGCTGTCTGGTACCCATATTACAGGCTCCGCCTAGTTTGGGATCAGGTGGCCGTGTGTGAAATGTCCCCATATATTTATATTTAGTACTAGTATTTCAGTATAGTCGACCATTCTGACATTTATTGATTTAATAAAATATAATGCCTAGTTGATACCGTATGCACAACAATATGATTGTGATTACTTATACATATTTCATCTTGTTTCGCAATTAGAATTGGATAATACTATCATTTGAAACTGAGGCTCTCTGTTCGCACAAATAAGTATTTGACGGAATCTTTTCATATTTCGTCAAATTAATATGACCATTCCATCACAAACTGATGGCACGAGGAGTCATCAATATGATATGGCATCATTCTAGTCACTACAATAGTTTACTTATTAAAATCTTACACCAACTTGTCTTGCGCACTTTCGGTAGCTGACTGGCTCTCATGTTGAGCCAGTGTATCTTTGGTCTACAGCGGTATCTCGCTCTTAAGTACTACTTTTTAGTCGAGGCATACGAAGGTCCTGATATCTTGAGATCTTCTGTTACGCAGTATAACCATCATACCCGATTGCAATATTCACTACAGCTTACCGCTCTTCTCCCATCGCTTGCCCCAAGGATAAGTAAACACCCTCAAGGTGTTTTGTTTCGCGTTCAAATTCCGCTCATGATATTTTTGTCCGCTCCGAAAAAAAATTACAAGTAATTTAGGTCGCAAATATTTTCGCTTCGCGAGATTTGACGCGATTTATTTAATTCCTTTCATTTTCCTTGACGGTGTAAAGGAAATAGCTTATTAGGTATGTACGTTTTTATTTCATTGTGCCTTTGAATGTTTTCATTTGAAATTGTATTCTTTAAGTATTTAAAGAATTTTTTTATTGTATGAGGCAATTCAATAAATGTCCTCCCAGTGATATTATGGCCAGTCAGCGGCAATTCACTGGTGCACCCGGGAAACATCTTTAATGTCTTCGTCTAACGCGATTTGCAGTAATCAGTAAGTTAGTATTAATTAATTAGGTAGGTAGTTATTGTGTATTTTATCTATTATGTTATTATCATCAGCCTGAAAGAGTCCACTGTTGGACATAGGCCTCTCCCAGGTGTACCACTGAACCCGATCCTCAGTTCGGCTCAGATTTAGATTAGTAACCCACGGTTTGCTGTTTCAGATGTTTACTATTTGAAAGATTATATTATTTTACATGTATTTGTAGAATTTTAGAATTCAGAAACTTGTAGTTTTTGAGATTTAAAAATATTTAATTTATCATTATTTTTGACGTTTTTAGTGGTTGACTTTTGGTCACTGAAGTGTAGTGGCGTTTTGTTACGTCTGGTTGTGATGTGAAATATTAATAAAAAATTATTTTATAAAATATTTTACAGTCTTTTACAATACTATGTAAACACACACACACAAAATACATAAAACTAAACAGTGATTGACTATAATTTATAGACATATGAATTAAAAAAACAAACGCTGTTTGAAACAAACCGCAATTCGGTGATGACGGCCATTTTGAAACATCTGAAATGTCAAAATGCGTACGTACATACATCAGTTGAGAGTATTGTTTTGTTTGTACTCCTGTCAATATTTGTATAACTAAGAGCACCCCTCTTACGGCCAACCCCAAAAATAGGTGCGAGGAGCGACAGAAGGGAGCGACGAGTGGTTAGGTTGCTGGTGACCATGGAGCGAGCGACAGGATCCAGGCAACTGTTACCCAGAAACGGAGTCAGAACCCTACCCCCACCCTCGTAGCCAAAAACCTCTTCCTGTAGATCATGGGTTGTTAAAAATTAAGACCACCCCTTCTATGGCCAAACCTGGAAATAGGTGCTAGGAGCGACCGAAGGGAGCAACGAGCGGTTAGGTTACTGGTGACCATGGAGCGAGCGGAGCGAGCGACAGGACCCAGGTAACTAATTGTTACACAAAAAGGGAGTCATAGGTAAAAACTACTATGAAGCAATAAAAGTGACATAACCTCAAAATTTTTAAAAGATCATATCTCAAAAACTACTCATTTCCGAGGGAGTAGGGAGTGGTACCAGGGGGTAGCCCTCCTCCCCTCTACCCCCTTCCCTCCCCAAAATCGTGGGTTGTTAATCTAATTTTTTTCCATGATTGCCCAGTCGCAGTCTCCACTAGAGAACTCGTTTACCCCAGCGGTAATCGGTATAACTGTTATATACAAACATCCCCTCATTCTTTTTCTCTCTCATACACACCCTCACATACACGTACACACTCACTAAAACTTGGACACTTACTGTGCCACAGACACTTTGCTAAGCTGGGGACCTCTCACACAACATTGTCCACTCCTTAATTTCAATTAGTATAATTATTAATAATTGTATCTAATTTACATGTACAATATAATAATGAATTTAATTAATATAATTCTATCTTCTTTCTACTCAATTTCAATATCAGTATATAAATATAATGTTAAAAAGTGATAACAAAAACGAATTCGTAAACAAAAAAGTTCACAAGGATTCTTGTTTTTAATGGATGGACCGATGTCCTGAAAAAGGTGTCCGGAAGCGGCTGGATACGAAAAGCGGAGGAATGGTGGCGTTGGGGAAGGCCTGTGTCCAGCAGTCGACGTCTAAGAGCTGATATGATGATCAGATGACTTGTTTTAGCTGCAAGTGTCACTCATTCAAAAATACCCAGTATATATTGTTTCCGAGACGCAAACAGCGTTTGTTTTCCCCTGTCATAACAATTGGAACAGGTATACTTGGATCTATTTATAAGTATGTACGTAACGTTTTGCCGAAGCAATCAATAAATTACCTGTTACTATCTATCTATAATACAAGGCTTAAACACAGATTATCAATTATAAGCCTTTAACCATTCCGCCAATATAGCGACGTCATTAGATTGGTATCCCATTACCCGGATCACGAGAGGAATTTCGTTGGAAATGCCCCAGGACTCAAAGTCGACCGACCCTTTTCGCCCGGTCTTTAACAAAAGTATAAGACAGGGTGAGGAGGAGTGACAGACGCGTCACACGCAGAAGAGCTGTTTCTGGTAATACCTGGGTTGTTATCTAATAAATAACATCGTAAACTTCGTGTGTCTGTACATTGAAGATATTTACAAAAATAATAATTGGGGAGTCTAAGGATAAGTAATAGAACACATTTTATTTTTGAAATTATTGTCTGTCTGTTAGTTTATGCACGCATCACTTAAAAACTACTGAACCAATTTTGATGGACTTTTCACAGAAACATAGGGCTTAATTCGGAGTACCATATAGGCTTTATTGAATCGTAATCGGTTTACTCAACCAAAAGTTATGGACATTAGTAAGGTTAGTATGCAATATAACAATGAAGTATAATTTTAATGTACGGTACTATTAGATTGCGATGAGTTCGGACTACATTTGAGCTGGAGCTGTAGTGGCAGTGGGCGTGGGCGTGGGAATGGGAGCGGGACCTTGAAGGGGAGCGGATTCTGTAGTCCACGGGAGCAGAGCCGCGGGCACAGCGAGTTTTATTTAATTTTATAAATTGATAGGATGTATTTTGAACTTTGTACCTTCTCTTTTACAAACCAAGCTTAATGGGCTTAATTAATTCTGATAGGATTAACAGACACCCTAAAATTACAATAACTCAACACCACTGTTTAACACCAAAGCGACCCCACTCCACCGCTTGGGAAGAGCGGGGGTGTTCCTATTCCAAGCACACGACCACTTATTATACGATGTTAATAACGCTGCAACTTAGCCAGCTAACTAGCAGGTAACTCTACTTTAATAAGAACCAACAGCGACGTCTCTATCCGACCGCAGACCTCCCCATAAAGCACCCGGCAGCGGCACGTACGTTTGCCCGGGGCAAACATTTTAAGCCGGGCGTGCTCCACCACGTTATGAAGTCATAATAAAATGCACTCTGTATAGTCTGGCGGTTATAATGGGAACAGTTGACTGTGTTCAGGTAAGTTATCAAACTTGAACTTATAAAATCATCTGTACATTTAAGTCGAACATAAATAGCCTAATTTATAACTTATTGATAAATAGAATGCTAACTAGCTGCGTATTAATCAGTGATTGACAGTGACACTTTTGTATAACGAGCTACAATAGTACAGCAAATTCCAGTTCTTCCTGCATCAGGGGTCAATGCACTTTAATGCAGATATAGCTGGCACTTACAAAAGTTCATGTCGTTCCATGGAAGGTATCTTTCAGGTACTATTGATATTCTGTTGATAAACAAGTGCATCTGTGCATAGCTCACTATAATTAGTACTCCGTAAGCATTTCGAATTATATCCGTCGAAATAAAGATATTTCGTACTCTCTAACGGCTCACGTGACATATTCTGATAAGCGTTTGGCGTCTAACATATATACTTCAAACGCTTATCACAATGTCACATGACGCAATAGAAAGTATCCAATGCCTTTATAGTTCGACGGATGTTATCCGTAATACGTACGGAGTAGCCCCCCGGCAGTCTGGTTATGTGTCTACATTAACCCGTGCAATGGCTCATGCGATTCAATTAAGATGCACCAGTGACCCGCCAAAGCTAACGAACGTCACACCCGACGACGCGTTAATGAACGTGTAAACACAGACTAAACACCACACGTGGACATCTGTCGAGGCCTGGAATTGTACAAAGTAGATAGATAGATAGATAAACTCTTTATTGCACACAAAATAAAAATAGGTACAGATTTTGGAAAGTGTATAAAGGTGGCCTTAAAGCGATCTCTTCCAGGCAACCTTTCAGAAGGAAAATAAGAAAGACATAGCGACAGAGTAAAGAAAATAAATGTATAATTTTAGAACATAGGTAAATACTAAGTAAAAATACTACCCAATTAAATTTACATAATAAATATGATTATATAAATATGCTTGATTGTGCTTATAATAAATAGATATGCATATATATATATATATATATATATATATACAGTTTATAATACAATACATATACCGTAAGTGATATACTATATTATTTTAGGCACAATTGTTTTTTCTGTTTTTTTTTGTAATGTAGAATAGCCAATCTAATGAGTTACTTAGCATGTTTGTCAGCTGTGCGGTAGCCGACTAATTTGATGTTACATACATGTGGAACATGTTGTTGGAATGTATAAAGCTATCTATAACACTAATATTTGTTAACAGTATCTGTACATTACCGTTTATGTTCTTGTGAATTTATAAAAAAAAAATGAAAAAAAACAAAACAATTATTACGTAATACGTGCACAATAACGCTGTCGGCGACGCTGAACTTTTAATTTTAGCATGTGACAGATTTCCATTGGACAGACTCGTAAAATTAATGAAGTGCAAATGTCAATACCTCCCGCCGCTATATCGATTTATTGAACAACAAAGAGTGCTTCCTTCATAAATAAAGTTACTTAAAAACACATTTATCTATACTAATATTATAAAAAAAAAATATTTGCCGTGTGGTTTCCGGTAGAGTAGAATAGGACCACTCCAACTCTTCCCGTGGATGTCGTACAAGGCGACTAAGGGAATACATTATAAAACATCAATCAGGCCTCCCCAACCCGTCTGGCCAGCGCGGGGAGTGTAGGCCAAATCCTCCGTCTGTCTCCGGCAGATAAGAGAGGGTTGTGCTCCTGCAGTGGAGACAAAAATAACCTGATGATGATGATGATGAATATTATAAAGAGGTAAAGTTTGTGAGTTTGTGAGGTTGTAGCGGGTAATCTCTGGATCTACTGAACCGATTTCGAAAATTATTTTACCAATAGAAAGCCATGTTATTTTTAAGTGTCATCCCACTAATATTAAAAATGCGAAAGTTTGGATATTTGGAGGTTTGTTACTCAATCACGCTTCAACCACTGGACAGATCGGGATGAAACTTGGCACACATATAGGTTAGGTCCTGGAATAGGACACACGATAGTTTTTATCCCGAAAAAACATCCCATTCCTACGGGTAATAATAAATTTTAAGTTGTCCACGCAGACGAAGTCGCGGGCAACAGCTAGTATCATATAGACGGAAGATTTCTATATGAGAAACTATATGACAGAAATCAGAGAGCCTGTTGGGGTCCTCTTGAAGACCTCAGATCTATTCCTAACGGCCGTGAATATTTTTTTATCGTCAGCGTACATTAAATACCTACTGTGGACCAAGGCGGCAGGCCGCGAGCGTTTGCACGCGTCGGCGTGTGACAAGTCAAGCCGGCGAAGATATTCACTCCTTAGCAAGAGAGTATAACGTTGTCCATTTCTTGTTGCTATGTCACATTTGTTAAAGAAATAAAGATAACTTTATTTATTATTATTATTATCTCTCGATCGACTATGTTCGCGCTCTGGGTGCAGTAGCCCTACAATACGCACACACACAAACGTGTACGGACAGGCTGGTGCGCCTGGAGTAGTTGTAGGTAATTAAATTCACAGTTTTATTCCTATTTTGTTATTGTTTTTGTTGTTAATTTTGGTACAATAAAGCGATTACATTCATACATACATATATACATAAATAAATCTTATATATAAATATACATACACTTGTCTAATCCCAAACTAGGACTTTCTCCTGTGCTATGGAAATGAAACAAGGATAGGACAATTCATAAATATAACACCCAGATCGGGACCAACTAGTACAAAGTTGCCAGTCCCCAGTGAAAACGAACCACGACCTCTGGCGCTCGAATCCAATGAGCAAGCCACTGAGCCAACGAGGCGGTATGCCTTAGCAGTCCGCATAATAAATGAAGTTAGACGCTCCGTACAAATGTGTGGTAGATACACAAACGTCCAGACTCTCTTCTTTATTAATTTAGAATTCTCACAAAGTAAATACATCGCAGCGTTTTACTAGTCTGTGTGCGTGTGCTGTAATTTTCTCGCTTTTACCGCTTCATTCGAAGGGTTTTAGAGCAGATAAGTGCTTTCAGCGAGGCCCTTATTTAGGGTTACCAAAGGGACCTCTGGATAAATCCGATTTGGACCAAACGTCACAACCTCGATTAGGATTCGATCAATAGGCGATTCCTCATGCAGGCACTTTCTGGGTACTAAATACGGTCGTCCATCTGGTAAGTAGCGACCGGCGCTGTCTTTCAATTAGGATCTCTATAAACAAACTCGGCTAGCTCACGGCAGAGAACACTGAATAAATGTATGTAAAGACGCGGATACGGATACGGCGGTTAGCGAAGTTTGATCACCATAAAAATAAAAATAGGTCCGTGTTTGGACTCTTATTGAGACAAAAAGTTATAGTTACGACAGTTGGTCATGCGAGGGACGATTTAGGTCGAATTTTTGATGAATAATGAGGAATTTCATCCTGTTCCGAGTTTTAAGGAAGCTTCTTTTAGAGATAAGCTCGCCTTTGTACACAATATTTTATAACTGTAATTTCTTTTTTAAAATGTGCAATGCACAATAAAAAACACAAGGTTCGCCTCGTCGCCGGTAACCCTGCCCTTATTAGGAGGTTATACAGGGGGCGTCACAACGCGCACTTTGTTTACTTATGATGTGCTTTTGTTATCCCTTTTATTTTTACGAGTCGACGAGTGTACGGCTTGTGAATTTCGACTGCGGCACAGAAATCTTACTAAGATAGAATGGTGAAATAGTCGCGACACGCGTGCGTGCACGTTGTGCCACATATTGAAAGAACGAAAGAAAGTAAGTAGTTTATTGCCACTAAATCTGATGGTAGGTATACATAAACCTAACAGTAACCATAATAAGTAACTATACTAATATTTCTGCACTGATTTATGTACTTAGAATTAAGAAATAGTTTATCATTTGTATGTATATGTATCGCGTAAGGCGGCTGGCAGTAACTGGATGAGAAGACCCGAGGATCGGGTTCAGTGGCACACCTTGGGAGAGGCCTATGTCCAACAGTGGACTCTTCCGGGCTGATGATGATGATGATGATGTATATATATATATACATATAATTTTAAATATTGCAGGAACTATCATACACTTATTCCTCTCGCGCCTAGTCACGGTTGAGTAAACATCGACAAAAAATCTGTAAAAATGTCAAATTGCGCGGTTTCGAACTGCTTAACTGTATGTCCTCACTAGAAACGTAACCGCGAGGCATGAAGAATGAGCAGGAGGGGCGCGCTGTGTCCGGAAATCGGCACGCACGAGACTGAAGTAAACAAATAACCGTTCTATCTCGATAGGATTTCTGTGGACTGCGGTGATCCTTTCGCGGGATGACCCAATTACCATCCAACGACCTTTTAATGGGAAATATATCTCTATTACATACAATAAGCGAACGGCTGAGGTTCTATATGTTTGCATATCTTTTTATGTGTTTGCAACCAATTAATTTCAAACATAATATATAATAGAGTAACATAAAAAGGCAAGGTGTATGTCGTACCGATGGATGCGTGTCCAGGGGCTAGCCTGGCCGTAAGCGTGCCGACATCCCGGAGCTGGGCACTATTGCCTTACCGAATCATGCGGGGCTCTGATGACGTGGACCATTATTTCCCTAGCTAATCGTGGTACCTCACTTGGCGGCGACGCTGTTCGCAACACGTCACGTTAAGGAGTATCACGGTGCGAAAAGCGGGCGAAGGAAAGCCACTTTGCGACATTAGATTGCGCAAAGTGGCGATACATCGTCTCTGCCTACCCCTCTAAGACCAAGGCGTGAACATTATGTATGTATGTCGTACAATATGAGCATTCCGTCAATAATTTTTTCCTGAATTATTTGAAACAACATATGCCAAAGAAGAAATTCTACAGCGTATGCGAAGTCCACATAATAAGTACTATACTCTGCACTCAATCGCAATGAGAACGGGTAGGCCTTTTCTCAAGGTTTTTTTATTGTTGTTCGGTTTGCGTTTGACTTCAATCTCACTTGATGGTAATTGATGATGAGGCCTAAGGTAGAGCGCGTGTACGCAGTTAGCGCGCTTTTGCGCGTTCGCCCCGCCCGTACGGAGTAATAACAACGCAAAGTCGAGCGCCTTAGACACATTTTTGCGTGTATTTTCTGACATTAGATGATTAAAAGCGTAGCTATCTATTTTTTCTAGGGAGTGATGTATCTGTTACGTAGTAACTATTAAGTAATCTGTGGCGTGACGACAAAGTTGCGTGTCTCGCTCGTAATGACGCTGCCCTGATTCCATTGCCTGACCTTGGATCGATCGAGCCCTTGAATACTGTAAAAACCCTTCGCCCATCAAATAATACGTATTAAGTCTTGAAGGACAGACGACAATGATAATGTATAAGAATCGTCATAGCAAAGTTTTGAACAAGTTGTTGATGTGTTGACTAGCAGAGGAAGAACCATTCGATGAAAGAATATTGACTTTAGAATGTCAGAAAATGATCAGAGAAAGACATGCAGTAGGTCTGTTCAGCGCCTCCAGGTTTCAGAGTATACGTTGTCATGATGGTCTCCAATACTCGTAAAGAAAAAATATTTTATAGAAAAATACCAAGAATATACCTACATGCACAAACTTAAAATAAAAAGTAGAAAATAATATTTTAATTACTTCAAAGCTCTTTGCATTAAACGACAATCAACGAAATTATTAATACTTATATACCTAATTACAATTTATAATAAGTTATTTTTGGAGTCGGTGCCAGCCAAGAAGGACTGTTTAATTAACAATTTAAGCAACTCGGGGCGATATGCCTGAGTGAAGTGAGATTGTTTAAAGCAAAGTAGGGAATGAAATGCGAAAAAGGTGCACAGAGCCCCCACTCAGTGCACCCGCGTCCCCGATGACCCCTTTTAGTCTGCTTGTACGACAGGCAGGGGATATCGTGGCTGCATTCCTCACCCCAGCCCACAGAGCCGTTCTGTCGTATAAGCTGATCCAACACCAGTGAACCGGCGCTTAAGAGGACTGCAACCACACAATGTAACGTAAGTTAGCAAGTAAGTTGCAACTTGCCACTCCAGTGCCCCGCGACTTGCGCCCGCAACTCCCGGGAGTTTTAAACTTTCTGCAGCCTTTATACGAACCATAGCCGGCAAAGTGTGTAAGTAACGATTCACTAACAAAGTAACTGTCCGTATTGGAGTTTGAAAGTGGAGAACTGTTGTACAATATAGTGTCAGTAACAGTTTCAAGTAGAAAAATCCCAAGAGTACTTAGTAGTAGGGAAATCTGTCTCATCTTATATGCTCACTCGTGCAGATATGTTGAGAGCAGAGTTTCACAAGACAATACAGATTTCCTTACTACCTATAAGATTGTAAATATATTGTTGATACTCGCATATTGTTTAAACAACAAACAATATAAGAGTCAAAATCAAAATATTTATTTTCAAAATTGGAATACATTATTCTCTTTTTGACGTCAAATTCTGCCTAAAACTACTCCACTTCCACCTGTTTAACCGAGGGGAAGAAGTGGCAACAAACCCAACGACACAGGGCTCTACCTTTGATTTATCTTATTCATTACAATCATTAAGTCTACCTATGCTGAGCCATCAAGCACTCCATGGACTTTCATCATTTAAGTAGTCATCTAACTTATAGTAGCTTTTCTTGCAAAGATTAACTTTTATAGAAGATTTGAATTTTTGTTCAGACAAGTTAATAATTTCATTCGGAACCTTATTGTAGTAACGCACGCACAGCCCTACAAAAGAATTATTAAGAGTATCAAGGACATCGATGTCATCCTGCATTCACCTTCAGACCGACATCTGCCTCGTGGGCTTAATGGCTTGGAACTTGAACTAGAAAGAAGCCGAAAACTTCAAATCAGAACAAAACAAAACCACAAAATTATGCTTTTCATTAGATATTTACGTTGAGACTCTCTTAGCTGGACCCTCAGGATGTTCTGCGCTCGGAGATTGCACCAGGACGAGAATAGTTTAACGTTATATTTGCTCATTTCTATAATTAAATGATTTAATTAACACTTGATAATAAGAGGTAAGGTGTATGAAAGCATTACCGACAATGTGAAAAGTAAATGAGTTGTTGAACTGAAAAGATACAAATTATGATCTTATAGTTTCTATAGGTTATTTATCAAATACCTTCAATTTATATTTTTATTTACTGAATTACTTAGCTTATTAAATGAACTATCGATGATGTAGAATTGATTTTATTTATTAAATTTAGTAGCGCTTCGCTACATATGTCAAGGCAAACAAATAGTAAATTCAAATATTGTCATACAAAATAAAACACAGAAAAGAAAATATTGAATTAAAAATAATATAAAGGCCGCATAGCGTCTCGTTACAAAGTCATAATTCTTCAACTGCCATTAGCACGGCATTTGGTCAATCTGTGAGTGTAAATGTTAAACTACGACCGACCGATTCGGAAGACAGCTCTGGGAACGAAGCGGTAAGAAACACACCGGTGCCATACGTTCCATCCTCATCTTTCTTATCCAACCATCAATCATCATCGCCCTTCCTCATCCATCTTACCTTGCTTATAAATTTATTACATTTACATGAACACGGCTTCTGTAAAAAAACATATAAAAAAATATTCCACTAAAGAAATTTGACCCGCCGTTTCGTTCGGCGTAAAAAATATCTAGACCGAAATTGTTATTGTAGATTTTATCGCGCAGAAACGTTTCCCACAGAAATGTACGACAATTGTAAACGCTCTACTTACTCCTTTTTAGCTCCATACTGTATTATATCCTTTGGTTATAAAAACGTCACGGGTGCGCGATTTTTAGCCAAAAAGGAACACTGTGGGCGTTTCCCGGATCCATTTATTTTTTACGCCGCGGGCTCTCAAACTGTGATATCTGAGACCCCTAGTACATTATACTAGCGGTTGTGATCAAAGCGCGAGTTTTCTTGCAAGTTACAGGTCAACGAACGCCGACGCGGCCCAAGTTAGATAAGACAAAGAAGTGCCGTAATATAAATTTATAAAACACTTGCCGAGACCTTACAAACAGTGGAATATCAACATGCTTTCCATTGCATAGTTGTGTGAGACAGCGTGGACGTGCAGCATGGTAGTGTAAGCTTATGATGTATGCAACTCAATTGTCTCGTTAGCAGTGTTTAAGAAAAATAACTTATTTTGCCCCCTTGCCCTCACTGCCTTGTCTCACAACCTGTAAGGTGGGCTGGAAGAGATATCTTTACTTATTTAGATTTAAAATTTGCAATAAGGAATATATAAACAAAAAATACATGGGTAACCCACAACTAATCGTTTGTCGCACTGATAAAATAAGTAACAACAAACTTTGGAAACCGTTAGGCTCGGACCTCATTTCCAACCGCACGTTTTCTTAAAGCGCTTCAAATAAAAAAGACCATCCGTCAGGTCTGTTTACTTCCCGACATTTATAACCTAAAGTGCCTTAATAAAATTACATTAGGCGCTTCTTTTCGCTTAATTACGCGGGAGGGTTCACGCGTAAAGTTAATTCGTATGAACGACTTTAATGTCCGACTAAGCGACAGCTTCTAATCGAGTTTAAAGGGCTGAAGGGTCGATGAGGTTAAGTGTTTTATCGATCAGAAGATTGAATCATCAAGCAGATGACTGAGACATTGAAGAACATAACTGCTTGTGAAAAAAATAGCAAACAGAAATATGTAGAAGGACCCAAATGTTAAATTTGCATATGTCTGTATCCGCTTCATCATTGGACAATGTAAGTACGATTATGTATTTAGATATCAGCCCAAGTGCCTATAAATCCGTATTTGCGCATTTATATCTGTTTTTTGCAATTTTCCATAACCCACTTCCCCAGTTGGAATCGAACACACGACCCGTGGCACTTGAGTCTAATGAACAAGACACTAGGCCAGCGAGGCGATCAAATAAATAAATAAAAAAAAGTTCGTCTGGCAGTATTCACAAGCATTACTGATATATATGAAAATTATACTGGCTTGTCGCATACTTATCCATTGTAGAGATATTCAAATGTGCATATATAAATAATAAATTGGAAAAAAACGTGTAGATACCATTTAAATAATGAATGCTAGAGCACGCGCTGAAGATTAATTCGAATAACTGTCATACCATTTAAGTTCTTTATCGAAGGATAAAGAACCACTCACACCGATGTTCAATACGAAATGAATATTCGTTGGTACCACGGATAAGGCGACACTAGAGTTACCCCTCAAAGCTACAAGACCCACCGGTCATGCGCCGTATCGTAATGTATAGATGTGTACGAGAGATTATGAATGTGTTGTTTGATTTATTGCGTATGTGTGGGTGTCGTCTCGAGAAATTGCAGGATATTTTATTTATTTATTTATTTAAAAACTTTATTGCACAGTAAGTACAAAAGGCGAATATAATGCCAATATGGCATTCTCTTCCAGTTGACCTTTAGGTCATGCAGATAATGAGAGGTAGGCGGAAAAAAAATTATATAAGAAAATTATATTTTGCAAGTTGCAATGGAGACGCTGTGCCGTCTCCCCTACGGCACACGCAAGCGAAGTGATTTGACTACTACAGCGCACGAGCCTATATCCGGACACGTATATGTGTGTGCGTAAATTATGGTAGGGCATCCAGCGTGCGAACATAGTCGACTGAGAGAGGGACAACATTACAATTCAACAATGCAAGTGCTTCTCTTTCTAACTTATAGCTTAGATCAACACCGCCGTCCGGTTACAGCCCCGTGCCTACTTGGCAGCGAATAGCTTTAATCTATTACAGGCACAGCAGCCTGCCTGTAAACGTGTGTGTGTGCGCGTAAACTATCGAGAGAGGGACAACGTTATACATCAACACATAAGTGCTGCTCTTTCTAACCGGCTGCATACTACACGCCGTACCCTATTTTGCGGGCGAGTGTTGCTTCTTTACATAGTAATATTTAGTATTTTCTGCCTGCTGGTTGAAAGAAAGAAAGAAAGAAAGAAAGAAAAACATTTATTCACTACCACAATTGGCACACACAAAGAAAAAACCAACAAAAAGCAAGAAAAAGGAAAAAAAAATATAACTAGAGAAAACAATTTAAAATTTTTAACATAGTTAAAATAGTATGCGTGTGCCGTATGGTTAGTAGTATGGTTGAGCCGGCGTCCCCGTGCTGCCCTAAGGTACGCCATGGTATAGATTATATTTTGCGTTATTTAAAACAGTCACGCCCCATACGGCTCGCAATTCATCAATGTCACATTTAACGTTCATTTAAAACGTTTCGTCGCTCTGACGCTAACGAGTGGACACTCCAAAATTATAATCCTGTGGTACAAGTTATTGGGAACCAGCGAGTATCTAACGTAAGAATTTCAGAAATTAAATGAAATAAATTATCCTCTATCACTGCGTAACAAACTTAACGGTTCAATAGCCTTGAGAACAAATCCTAAAAAGAGGTTAGAAAGGGCATCAAGCGCAGTTTGTATTAAGACCCGTCGCCACTACATCCCCTCCATTTATACTACGCACCCCGAGCGATTGCGTGGTTCGGTACAAATTATGAGCGCTTGATCATAGTTGCGTCACCTGCTAACATCCTTTCTATAACAGACATGCTAAAAGGGAGGGGAAAAAAGCTGAATACGGAAAAAATACAATAATAAAGAAGAAAAAAATATTATTGGAAAAGTGTATGATTTTTGATGAAATAATTTATTTTACAATAAAGAGTTTTTACAAGTTCCTCGAAATATAAATATCAAGGGTCCTTAGAGAAAAAAAGTAAAAAACCAAAAAAAAACATCCTTTCTAACCTCTTCTAATGTTCTGTCACCTTGACACTTGAATTAAAAATTATAATAAATGTAATATAAATCCCGAAGTATAATTACCAAATCCTATTTAAAAGTACCAGAATACACAGTAAAGATGCTTAAGTTTGTCAAATGCCTCATAAGAGTCTTATGGGCAATTTTGTAAGAAAAGATTTAAAGGTCAGTAAATTACCGTTATATTGAAGTTTTGGTTTCAATATAACGGTAATTCGCTGACATTTCAATCTTTAACAAATTTAACCATCTTTACTGTGCATTCTGGTACTTTTAAATAGGATCTACTAATTGTACTTCGGGATTTACATTACATTCATTATAATTTTGCTGGACGATTTCATTGAAACCGAACTTATATTGTTAGTTATAAATTTAATATTTCCCATGTCCCTGTCTTGTCAAAGTAATTGACGTGTGCTAATAGCTCAAATGAATCCGCAGTTTGTGAGTTTTGTGATGCATTGGGTTGCTCGTTTGTGCAATAACGACATAAATACTGCAAGGGCAATTTGTCCTTGCAGTAGTTATGTGTTCATCATCAGGTTATTTTTGTCTCCAATAAACTATTATGTGCAATATATTGCATACTAACCTTACCTACTAATGTATTTGAAAACTAAAAATGTCTATAACTTTTGATTGAGTTAGCCGATTGCGATGAAATAAAGACTAAATGTTAAGTTAAGCCCTATGTATTTGGGAAAAGTCCATCAAAATCCGTTCAGTAGTTTTTAAGTGATGCGTGCACAAACTCACAAACAGACAAAATTTCAAAAATGATCGAAATGTGTTCTGTATCCTTAGACATCCCAATTTTTTTTGCAAATATCTTCTATGTACAGACACGTGATGTTTACGATTTTATTTATTAGATTATTCCCTTATGTGTTAGTACTGCAAAACCGCCGACACTCCATACAATTAAACCAATTTAGCTACCTATTACTAGTGCATGCGCACAAGCCTATCTCCGCACAAGTTTCTGTGTGTGCGTAAATCATTGTAGGGCTGCCGCGAACATAGTCGATCGGGAGAGCGACAACATTATACGTCAACAACGTAAGTACTTCTCTTACTAACTTATAACTTAGATCTCTCGACGCCGGTCTACAGCGCGCTGGCGAAGTAACTTTTTACCGGCGGGCGGCGGCAGCCACGTTGTGTCCCGTTGCTTCTTTGGGTATATTTAATTCTAAACCAATAATAGTAATACGAAAACCAACGATATTTGCGACTCGGTAACATGTACATGAAGGTCACCAGCAGTAAAAACAGGTTGGTACTTTGCGGTTCACTTAGGAACACCATCTATTATTTATTTTGTTTTTCAGCCCATCTATTTGAAAAGGACGACTTGGTTCGCCTTTAAGTGGTGGTGTTTTCTATAAGAAACGTTTAGCGGGCAGTAATGAGTTTTTAAACCTCTTTATAAGAGCGCCGCGCACTTTTTGAATTTGGAACATCTTAGTGTTCAGCGCCAAAGAAATCGAACGCAAATATTGTTTGAATAAAGACTAGCTGATACGACGGCCCATAGTCGCGCCGCCTGCTGCATACAAAAAAAAATTTAAGAAATTTATTTTCTCATAGAGGGTGATGAAAAGTAGAGTGTATCACTCGGGCGCAAAATATATTTTTGGCTCGGGCGACGTATTTTGAAACCCTCGCTACGTTCAGGATTCTACTTTAGACTCCCTCACTTCGCTCTGGATTCAAAAAAGCGCCCTCGCCGTAAAAATATTATTTTGCCCCCTTATGATACAATATACTATTCAAGACGTAAATGTGTTTGTTTTCATATGATTATTAATGTAGAATGAAATATTGTAAATTTAGTATTCTCTGGTGAATCGTTTTTTTTTTTTTTGCTTTGAGTGAATATGATTGATACCAACATAAAAATACCTGAAAAAGGAAGACATCAGGTTTACGAAGTTACATACCCCTGTCTAACAAGTGTTTGCTTGTATCCATCATATTATGAGGTATGAGGGAAGTTTGAAAATATTTGCTAATTACATTCGTGTCTACGCTGACGACATTGTGAGAATAAGGGTTTTCGGAAATGGTTGAGATAGTTCATAACTTATGAACAACTTATTTTGGGGTGAAAGCCTTGTGCAAAGCTCGGCCTTCCAGGTAACTTTCCTTTGACCTCGCCTTTTCTAAGTTATGTCGGCTTTCTTGATTACCCGAGGCTGGATTCTTTTCGGTAAGTATAAACTCACTCATTCGAATTTTCGTTAGAACTTATCGACCGCCTTGTGGATTCCAAGCCTCTAACTTGGAATCGAGTGCTAGAAGTCATGTTTCTTACTGGAAACAGGTAATTTGTACAAATTTACTGGGGTACGGACGCAATACTTGTGAATTACCAACAGACCTCGTCTGATTCCATAGTATAAGAAATCCTAGTATTTTTGAAATAGTTTTATATAATTCTATTGAGATTAAAGTAGTACCTACATCCTTCCTACTAATATTATAAACGCGAAAGTTTGTAAGTATGGATGGATGTTTGTTACTCTTTCACGTAAAAACTACTGAATGGATTTTAATGAAACTACAATAATATAGCTTATACATCAGAATAACACATAGGCTACAATTTATAAACATAGTGTGTGAATTGTCCAAAATATCAAGTAGGAAAAAATCTGCCATCTGCGAGCTATTCTGGCGTGCGCTGCCAAAACCGCTAGAGTTACACATATGTAATGTATGATGGAAATGTTTATCTTAAATAGTCCTACAAAAAAGCCCGCCACAGTATATATGTATATCTTATGTGTAACCCATTATAGCCAAAATAGTGAACCATAACTACAATAAAAATTGATAATTTATTTCATATGCACATTTGGTAGTAATGAATTGATTCCTAAATGAAAATAGATACTTTTATCGCTATATACGCCACGCTATACATATTCTTTTCTACGCCACGCTGATATAAGCTACTCGAAATACTCACCCTGCGCAGACGAAGTCGCGGGCATCAGCTAGTAATACATATATCAGCAGTCAAAATAATGTTACGCCAACGGCAATGATGTCAACAAAATAACGGAAATAGTAGCACGGCCCGCGCGCGTCGCGGTAATGCGGCTCTATGTAATTGTCGCGTCGTGAAACAACGCCGTACGTCTTGAACGTTCCTGTGAATCTGCTCGCTAAATATATAATCGGATAATCGGCCGGATTTATAAACTGGGGTCAGTTTAGTTTTCGGAAGCGAACGATTAGGAACTCTAAAGCTAATACGTGAACATGTAATTTATGTATTGTATAGTACTAGCTTGCCGTGTGGTTTCCGGTAGAGCAGAATAGGACCACTCCAACTCTTCCCGTGGATATCGTACAAGGCGACTAAGGGAATACATTATAAAACATCAATCAGGCCTCCCCAACCCGTCTGGCCAGCGCGGGGAGTGTAGGCCAAATCCTCCGTCTATCTCGGCAGATGAGAGAGGGATATGCTCCTGCAGTGGAGACAAAAATAACCTGATGATGATGATAGTACTAGCTAGTGTGTCTATAGCCCGTAATTTTTTTTTATAAAATTCAGTCCCCAATTAAACTGCTTCTCTATCTTAACAAACAACCCGCACGTAATAATAAACAATGAATATTGGTAGCGGTTTTCATTTTCCACAGAGGTCAAGCATAAGCAAACACACATGGTCCATATGACTTATTTATTTAGAGCGTCTCAAACTTTATCACACAACAATAATAGTAAACAGTAAAGTGGATTTGAATATTCAAGACCAATAAACCGTTTATTTAGGGCGCCATCAAATAAAATTTTATTGTCCTCCGAACGAATAACATACAAAACACGATCGGACAAAAGGAGGTTGCGAGGGGTCGCGATAAATTGCATTCCTCGGCTCTGCGGTCTACGTGTTACCTTCATCCGTTTCTTGTATGTTTCTAGTAATTTTTTCCAGGCCCTATTTGTTACTTGTCGAATATGTATCGAGGAAATACCGTCACTAATATCGTGAATGAATAAAGTGAGCACTTTTATTACTTATTAGCTGTGCGTGCGGCTCCGCTCGCATGAACTACTGTCAATCCGATTTCGACTACGACTCCGAACCCAACCCCGAACCAGACCCCGACGTGCACTCCCATCACCACTCCCACGCCCACTACAGCTCCATTTGTATGTTCTCACTCATTGCAATATATCAAATGATTAGTAATAGATAGTCATATCAAATGACTTGGATTTCATTTTATCACAACTTAAAAATACAAGTCTATCGCAGAAAAGTAAAACAACCCAGGGAAGCTCAGACAAGACATCAAATCATACAAGCAAAGACACTGGAAACAACTACTTGTATACTGTGACAAAAGAGCTTAAAGACAGAATGTTTTGACACAAAACCGTCCAACAAAATAAATAAAATCATACTCGACTATCCAAACAGTGGTGTGGAGATACCAAGAACACATGTCACTGACACCCATTTCAAACACGATATCTGAACAAATACTAGCAAAAATTATTTGTCCTGAACGTTTTCGGTGAAAAAGACAAGAGCCAAGCAATTACACTGATCATTCAGTTTCAGGTAAAGCTTAATAAGAAGATTTGTTTCGACCTCAATAACAAGATTAACCTAGTTCGGGTTGTAAGTGAATGCTCTTTGAATGGGTCGCCTATCAAGTGTTGCTGTAGCAAACTAAATTTGTTGCATTCATGAATACCAACCAATATAATCAATCAAATGTTCTTTATTGTACACCAAAACATATAAATTTTTATATAAAAACAAAAATTACATAGAAAGATGAATTTAGTGTTACAACGGCGGCCTTAACGCTTTCAGCGATTTCTTACAGGCAACCTTTGGGTGGTGGCGAATTTTTTTAAGGACTGGAAGTACTGGATGCAAAGAGTATACAGTTTTATATATGACATAAACTTGAATGAATACTTAAATAAATATATACCTATATACCGATAACTAGTAATACGAAATACATACTTAAATACATACATAAATAAATACATACAAATAAAAAGTAAATACCAAATACGGTCTATTATGTAATATGTTCAGTAGCCACATACAAGGACAAATGTTTCAGAATAGGTACAGTACTCTGCCGATTCATATGTCTGTATCGTAAGTTTGTAATAGAATTGACTCTCGTTACCTATCTAACACAGCTGAGTCTAAAAACTAACAAAAAAATCTTAGAGGTTACTCAAGTAACGTAGGCAATTACTAGAGCCGGGTATGACATTAATCGCAGACGAAGTCACGGACAACAGCTAGTTATTTGTAAAGAAGTGGGCAAACGTTAATCATAATCATAATAATCAATAGGTGACCTATTTTCGTTTTTGCGTTCTTAAAAACCGGATAAACCATTTCTATATACAAAATAACCGTACAGAATCACAGATAGAATCTCTATCACAATATTATACTTCACAGTTATTGCCAGTATTGCCTTACAAACGGAATCTACAAGAAATTCACCAAAATAAACCCACAAAAAATGAGCCAACATAAAAGCTGCCAATGAATCTCGATGTATGCAGATAGCAGTACAGACTTCTATCTGAGATACTCGTAAACCAAGAATAAATATTCTGTTCCCGGCTGATCTTTAGATATATCTTCCGTTTCGGAGCTTGGATAAATAAAGCTATTTTATTAAGTCGGTATAATATTTGCCTCATAAGTTTGAATATAAAATAAATATTTAAACCACACTAGCAAAAACACTCGTGTAATTCCAAGTAGAGTCGGCAGCAATGAAAGTGGTTTATTATCAGTTTAGGCAACAACTAAGGCTGAGACTTGGTACACGAATTAAACTTTGCAAATGAAAATAGACCTTGTAATAGACATTCTATGACGTGCAAATGGTATTCAATCTTAAGGTAGAATTATGCGACTATACTATGATCAAAAGATAAAAAAAAAACCAGAAATACAATTTTAACATGACAAGTGTACAAAGTTTTCTGTTCCCAGTAAGACCAGTTCAATGATTTTTAGGTTTTTAGAGCCCAGTCCAGGATCTTCCCTTAAAAAGCTTCTAAACGCAGTTCTACCTTTACCTCCATCTAGTCAATTCCGTCTACCTGTTTCAGGTGGTCGATATCATTATAGAAAGGCTCTACGGTACGCATTCTTCTTTAAACTGTCTAACACAACAACCTTTGGTTCTCTGCAAAAGACCTGCCACATCGATCCACGTCGTGACGTTGACGATTTGTACACATGACATCCAACTAGGATACCCGGAACAGTAAGATGTCAAGCAACTAATTCTACTTGGGAAATAATTTGGGATTCTAGTTTGATCCCGCATTCTCCCGAGGCGCGTGCTTGTTTAGACACTGTCAAACTTTACACGTAAATCAATTCGTGTTTCTCATTCACCCAACTTTGGGAACAAATGGGAAAAACGCAAACTTTCTTTTATTACCTCCATGGGAACGCGGCGGAGTTTTGTTATATTTGAGACCTACGGGGTCACTTTATAATGCAGTAACTTTCAAAAGCATAGTATTTTATGAAATAAACATTCATTTGTTGAAAACACGACCGGTTACGTCCTAAGTCATCATAGGTGTATAATGTGAATGTCAAATATCAGGTCCCCCCCCTTATTCGATTATCTCCCACAACGACCACCGAAATATCAATATCATCAATACTGTTATGGCCCCCTCACAACGAGGACGTGCCAAACTCGTAATTTCAATATCGACCTATGTTTTTTTGTTGCTAAAAGGGACATATCGTACGATAAATAATGTGAGGATTTTATTTCTATCACGTTCGGAGAAGGCGGTGTTATGTCTCTCTAGGGATAAGGTGCTGCAACGTTATTATTTTCTTTTTCCTCTTATAATAAAGGGGTTATCTATGTCAGCCAAGGGATTAATGTATTATTTGACACCTCTTTATAAGAATCGATTAGTCGTTTCGATTAGACTTTTTACAAGATATCTAAAGTGAAAGTTACTGATTGTAATATATGGTTTAGAACACTAAAAATAACGGGCCCGTATTTATTATAACTGCCCAAATTCAGATTTACTGGGATAGATCACCCTTCAAAACCTGTTTTCACCAGCAACAAGGCAATAAACACATCGATACCCATACTTGATAGAAAAATACGAAAATATTATGGATTACAGATTATAACTTTATTGTACACCCTAAATATAAAAATAAATACACAGAAGGAGATGACGTATACACAAGTGTGCTTATCTCCAAAAAGAGATTTCTTCCAGCCAAACCTTGTCTGGAAAGGGAGAGGTTAATAGACATAGTAGACATACGTACATACATCATATATTATAATTTAATCAAATTTAGGTCTTCGTAAATGTCAATACAGGCTAAAGATTAAGCAGACAAAATAAATGTGAGATACACTGTTCCAGTAATTTAAATCTGAAGCCGTTACCTGTACAAAGCCTCGTGGCCCGTGAGACAAGACCATATGAGAGCGAGAGGGCGCAAAACCGTGGACTCAATAAACATGTTAGAGCGGGACCGCACCTAACTAATAAAGATACAATCTATATCCCCGTGCGCAACGGGGCTTTGCGTTAGCTATATCCAATTAACACCCCGCAATACATAATTTATTTGTAATTAGCATGTCCGGGTAACCCCCACAACCATAAACAACGTCGCGACGATCCTAAACACTCGGAGCAGAGACAAACAAGTCACGCGACCAAAGGGTTCTGGGATCAACAGTTGGATCGCGGGTTGTGTGTGCCCAAACCACTCGAGCGGATGATACTACCCATTTTAGGAACTACCCACATAAACATTGAAAACTATACGAGTCTTCTCAAGTACTGTTGCATATACACGTGCATCGAGGAGCTCATTTCTGAAGCAAGGAAACGTGCAACGATCTCTATGTACTACTAGATGGAGCGTTCCAAACAATCGCTCTGTTCCACGCAAGTAGCCACAACTCTTTCATATTCACTTTGAAACTTGTGCAGTTACTACTCAGAACATTTAATTATTTTCTAAATATTGACATTATTTAACCGCGTCAATATTTAGTAATAATTAAATGTTCTGCGTAGTAACTGCACAAGTTTAATTGTGAATGTGAAAGAGTTGTAGCTACTTCACGTGGAACAGAGCGATTGTTTGGAACGCTCCATCTAGTAGTACATAGAGATCGTTGGAAACGTCGAACTAATATAATAAATGCGAAAGTGTGGTTTGGGTGTTACGGTGGACTCTACAATAGTCAGTGGAGAGGCTCAATACTAGTTTCTCAGTGGGTTTAATATCAGGCATTGCAATACCAATATATGAGGTCATCCAATCACATTGACTTCGATCTTGCCATCAAAAGCACACACACAGTAATTGTTACATATGTGGCGATATACACCACGTACCTCAGGTAGAGACTTAAACGCATTTTTTGTGAAACACAGTTATTCTCTGGCATTGTTTAATGTTTAGGTCTGTACCATTCAATTTGGTTCTGGGTTGATTGCGGGAATATGTGAGTGTGTTGTGGTCGAAAGGAATATAGGCCAAATATGTGACAGTAAAAATATTTAATTATTATAGAATAGAAATGCACATATTAGTTGACAGATAATTTGATAAACGAGGTGGCGAGGTCTAAGTTATATGATTGCGAGAAAGCGTTATTCAACCGGCCAGTTTGATTAAGTACTGTAATCTGTCAACTTATAATATGTGCATTTCCATTCTATAATAATTAAATATTTTTGCTGTCACATATATGGGCTATATTCCTTTCGACCACAACACACATATTCCCGCAATCAACCCACAACCAAACATACATACATTACATTAGATTGATACATACATTACAAGCATGCACTTACGCACACACATACACCAAATCTCGTTAACATATATAGTAAAGTGTCGGCCGAAAAATTTGCCTGTATGATCTTTTGCCTGAAGCATGTTTGTTGCTCAATCACACGATTACTGCTGAACTGAATATGTTTAAACTGGGTACAGAGGTAGTTCATATACCTACATAGACCCATATTTTTATCCTGGAAACCTAAATGGATGCTAAAAGATAATATCGTCAAAGAACACTAAATATTACTACGTAGCGACACTCATCTCCCTCGGTCAGTTTAACGTCGTTGCCTGCAAAATAGAGTACAGCTGGCAGTATGCACTACTGGGCTGCCGCCGTTCGGCTCGCGCCGCGTCGTCCGCCTGTACAAAGTTGCTAAGCCAGCGTGCTATCGACCGGCGCCGAGAGATCGACGCTATAAATTAGAAAGTGAAGCACCTATGTTGTTGACGTATAACGTTGTTCCTCTCACGATTGACTATGTTCGCGCGCTGGGTGCAGTAGCATTACAATAATTTACGCTCACACACAAACGTGTACGGACAAGTTGGTGCGCCTGTAGTAGCAGTAGGTAATTAAATCAGTTCGCTTGTATGAAGTGCCGAGGGTGTGGCACCGTCGCTTCATAGGCCTATCATTTAACTATTTATCATTTAGTTAAATGATAGAGCTGATGGTTTCCAAATCATCAAAACCTATATATTTCTCTCGTATAATATTTTATACTCAAAAGTTGTCTGGAATAAATCGCTTAAAGCGATAAGACCGCCTAAATTGTATTATTTTAACGTTTAAAACTCCTAACTGTATCTTTTTGTACAATAAAGTGTATTGTATTGTCTATATACTCACTGTCGCGTTTCTATGTCAATAGGCGCCTTTGTCTGTCTCTAGTGAAACTAATCATTTAAATTACGGTGTAAGGGGACAATAAGGCCAAGATCTCCAAACGCTAACCTTCCCTGTCGACGCCCTGTCGCCCTATTTCAAAGCCCAAGAGTCTAACGCCAGAGTTTGCGTGGGCATCAAACAAAAATACACCGTGCCTTCGGGACAGATAGCATTTATTTCTACAAATGTATGCAAAAAGCTTAAATAACCACGAATTAACCTCTAAGCACAATCTAAAAACTAAATCTGTGAAGTCACTTGACCTGGTGCTGACAGAATACCAGCGCTGGAGTTCGCGTAGCGTGCTGCAGCATTATGCTGCGTCAGCGCCATTTTATTGCTGCGACACATAGGTACCTTGATTATTTTTAAATTTTAATTTATTCATTTCTGTTCTGTTTATTTCTCATGTATGTGTGTGTCGTAGCTATGAATAAATGACCTATTCTATTCTATTCTAATTGAAAATATCTCATTTCAAATATAACGTATTCTAGAAGACCGAAATTTATTACGTAACAAGCACCTTCACGAAATAACGAGGGTGGGCGAAGAAACATCATGATCCCCGGAACTCATTTACATAGCAATTTGTGGAAAGTTTCCCCCGCCCGGGATTCAAACTTCGGACCGACCGACCGATCGACCGACCCCTCTATTAGCGGTCGCCGCGCACAATACAAAGAATGGTCTTGAAAGAGAGCCAGTTGGGGTCGAGTTTTGGCTTAGAATAGCTCGAGCTGAATGCTTTTGTACCCAGTACTTTATCAACAGATAAAGTACTGCTGAAGTGGAACTAATTAGTGTATTGTCGCAAAAATATGCTTAAGGAAATTCAAGAGAAAACTCCGAGGAAATAAATTGTCCATAAATAAAAATCTAGAAAAAGTCTTTTGGACTTTCCGCGTGGACCCAGGTCTACGTAAGTGCTATTGAGAAATGTCTTCCCAAATAGACTTATGGCCATTTCTCCTGTAAAAGGAAATGTCTACGTCCAATATTGAACGTTACTAGGATTCTTATCATTTAGAACTTACAGAATTAAGAAATCAAGGTTATCTGATGATGGGTTATTGTCTAAACCAGTAGTGACTTTAATAGCATACCTATCAGTCGAAATACATCCACTGCTGAACACAGCCTCCGCAATACAATGCCACTATTGGTGGGCTGTCCATTTTTTTCTTGTTCTTTGCCATAATCACCATACTTGGCAGACAAATCTGTCTGGATACTGTGATCTTAATATACACAGGCGTCGCTTTGATACAACTAGCAATTATGATCATTGCAAATAGAGAATAAATCTTAAATAAATTATTTATCTGCTACAAAACTTAAAAAAGTGTAGACAAAATGATTCTTCCATCCCGTCTCAATGCCAAGAGGTCGTCAATCTTCTCATTTCCGCCGAGTGGCTAATTTTTTTCAATCAAAACGTATAATAACAAACCTCTGACATTTGCTGATCCCTGCCCGGTGGGACTCTCCCCCTGCCCCCCTGCCCTCGGCCCCTGTAATCCCTTCCATCCGACGACACTCGTTACCTTTTTTAATACCATAGCCGAATTTAAGTCTCGATGCGAATGACAAAAATTCTTTGCAATTACACTTTGTTAACATACGAGTATTTAAACTATATTTCAGATTTTCACTTATAATATTTTTTTAACAACTAACTTTTCTGTACGCGGCGCATTCGGTTTTAAAATTTCGACGGCCAAGGTAATAAAAGTTCCTAAATTGTTTTCATACAACATTTTCATACAGAAGCAATGAAACTAAATTATATTATTTTCTTTCTCTAGTGATAGAAAATGTATTGTTAATATTAGAAGCCATCTATATAATACAGAATGTACAGAAATTTAGAGCTGCTTAAATTATAAAATAATAAGTTATAAAAAAAGGTTTGTGAAGAAATTCCTATCCGCTGTCGAATAACAATAACTGTTTATAGATCACGTTTAAAACATTTAAAAAAATTACCTAAAAAGTGTAATGTCAATGGTTTTAAATAAAGGCGAACTTTTTTGGCGAACGAAAAAAAAATTATATCATGATAAATTAGCTTTCGCCTGTGACTTCATCCGTGCAGGTTTCGATATTTACACATCTTGAATTTCAAAATAGATATTTTTATTTCTATATAGATAAATCTCCATACAAAGTGGCGCCACGTTGTGAGCAAATTCACTGCTTTTAACGATTAAATTGATTCCCGTAGGATTTTTTCGGGATAAAAACTATTCTATGTCCTATTCCAGGACCTGACCTATATGTGTGCCAAGTTTCATCCCGGTCTGTCCAGTGGTTGAAGCGTGATTGAGTAACAAACATCCAAACTTTCGCATTTCCAGCTGGTCTATTTATTTCTCTACAATTCGTTTTTAAATATAATACACCCGACCGATGTCGGAATGAAAACGTGTAATATCTTTGATGAAACTGAACGCGTATTTACGTCAATAGTAGTAAAAAGGTACAGGCTACAGATATATGACCCTCTCACACAGATATTTTTTTATTTAACGCCTTATTTTACTATTCAACAGAATTAAATTCGAACAGCCCTGTGTTTTGCTATGGAATTGTGCCGAATTCACACACCGAATTGATTTATACAATTTTATAAAAATCTCGAAGTTCGACATAGCTCAAAAAGTTAGCCACGTGGCAGTGGGCTGGTCACATCTATCGGAGAACCGACTACCACTAGGGTAAACGGGTTTCGAATGGAGACGGGTTTCGACTGGGCAATCGTAGTATGGGACGCCCCCTGGCTAGATGGAGCGACGATCTGTGTAAGGCGACTGGCAGAGACTGGATGAGAAGATCCGAGGATCGGGTTCAGTGGCGCACCTTGGGAGAGGCCTATGTCCAGCAGTGGACTCTTTCAGGCTGATGATGAAAATGAACTCTATTTCAACATAAATATTACGACTCATTGTAACCTTTATAATATCAATGGACTTTTTCACTGAAACCAACATATTTTCTCGTCATTTTGAACGGTCATGCTTTTCTCCAGAATTTCGCCTTATATTATTTTAAACATCTACTTGAAACCGGAAGATTCTGCGTAGATTTACCCGGAATCTTCTGATAATGAACTCCATTCCAAAATAAATACTCAGCCTACGTCGTACCCTTTACGAGCTTAACATCAAAGGGCCCCTGTGTCAAATAAATTGATTACAAATTCTCCAGTAGACAATAAAGTCAAGTTGCTTGCGTTCTATACGGCGTGACAAAAGGGAATACAGATAATCCCACTAATATTATAAATGCGAAAGTTTGTATGTTTGGATGTTTGTTACTCAATCACGCTACAACCACTGGACAGATCAGGATGAAACTTGACACACATATAGGCTAGGTCCTAGAATAGGACGAAGGATAGTTTATATCCCGAAAAAACATCCAGTTCCTACGGGAAATATTAGTTGTGATGTTAAGTTGTCCACGCGGACGAAGTCGCGGGCAACAGCTAGTAATATATATTTGAGTTGTATATAGGGGTCGTATAAAGGTGCACTTTCGAGCATCGCGACCGATCGCAGCCGCGCGTGGCCGATCGCGCCCGCTGCGACAATAGTAAACTAAGCTGTATGGCGCCGCTTCCGAGGCCAGCGAACGGCCGATCGCGCACTTCGGCCGCGCGTGACAGGCGCGCTGGCCTCAGAAGCGGCGCCATACATTTTCATAGTGTTTAGTATTGTAACAGCGGCGCGCGTTGGCCGCGTCGGCTTACGACAGTCGTCGGCATGGAACACTTTGTTGTTAACTGTTTTTCTACTTGTATGTCTTTAAGTAATTTTACATATAACACTCTTACTTAATACACTCACTCTTACATTATATATAGATGAAGTCGTGCCAGCAAATGAACTTACCTGAAACAAATAAAACATTATTAGTTGGAACAATATATAAAATTAAGGAGCATAAACTTATCACCATACTACAGGTCTCATAGCTAAGGGATACATAGCAAGACAACATGTGGGTAGATATAATAGTAGATTAGGCGACAAACGCTTATCAGAATACGTCGCGTGACCAATTAGACAGTCCAAAATGGCTTTATTGTTCGAAGAATATTATACGAAATGCTTACTGCCTTGGATCGATTTAGATGAGATCTGAGGCATACTACCCAGATCTCATCTAAATCAATTCAAGGGCTCAAAAAAAAGTCGTCATCATCATGTGTGAGCTCTTAGCCGTCCACTGCTGCACACAGGCCTTAAAATAACCGCCACCACACGCGGTCCTCCGCCCTCCGCATCCAGCCGCTTCCGGCTACCTTCCTCAGGTCTCTAATGTATGAGATAACAATGTGACATATTGATATTTGCCCTGTACTTGCTATTCTTCCTAATTTTGATTATTTACTTTCTACTTCCCTTTTGATTTATTAATTTACAAAAAGCTGGATACGACTATTTTGATTTAGCTAATAAACTATTCTAATTCTTTGTACATATGTTAACAATGTTGTGTTGATTATTTTAATGTATTTAAATGTTTGATATGCTAATGTATTTTAATTAAGTCGGAGTGAAATTATAAGCTTTTACTAAAACTAGAATTAATAATGGTTTGTAAGTCAATAGAGAAACTGGGGGAGGCCTTTTCTCGGAAAACATAAATACTGATTACAGAAAAACCCCACAAAACTAATTTCTCAGTTTGACTGAGGGGAGCAGTCTCACCCACAAACATTTGTAATGTTATCAATTAATACAAAGCTTCTATATGTATCTAGTGGTTTGCGCTCAGGGCAAGTCACAGTTGCATAAATGTACCAAGTGTACTCATATGCAATAAATGATTTTGACTATGACTTTGCCGAGTAGGTATTTCCCATAATCATTCGCGAACTTACGTTTGTTATCTTGCCGTCGTATACTATTATAAATAATATTGGTATGATATTTATAGAGGTATCGAGGTCAGATGGTTCTTATATTTCGCTACCGTTATATCGGTCACGATATAATTGAGGGGATCTTAACAAAAACAACATATTTTCTAACTTTTTTACCGATTTAGTGTCGATGTAGTATCATTGTGTTCGTTTTCAGGATATCAGATGTTGCTATTTCTAGCAAAACGATATGCTTTGTAGTAGTATGTTAGTTTATTATGTTGTTTAGTATGTTGTTTTTGTAAACATATCCCTTCAATTGTTACAATCGCCGCCGGTCGTGCCGTTTTGTACCAGTATGATAGCGTGATATGTACCGGTATTGTCTACCACTTTCAGTCCCTGCTCCCGAATGATTGATTTGAAAGAATATTGTGATCAATATTGAGACAGCTCGATATCCGTAAGTGGGATAAGCTCGCCTTTGTACATAATTATATTCTTGTTTATTACTGTTAACTTTGGTACAATAAGCGTTTACATACAGCCTTTTGATAAATATACAAAATGATAAAGATAACGTCGAAATGAGTAATTTTACACAAAAAACATATTAGACACATGAAAAATAATGTATACTTTTTATTAATTATAATTTAATATTAAGAAGCAACATACAAAAAACTACTAACAGAGTATTTGTTAGAAAATTCCTGAATATGATGACTGAGAGCAAAGTCCACGAAATCCATTAGTGAATATGACGAGTCACGAATGGTAATACCAGTGGAGTACACACAGAACCCTCCGCGGTCGAAGTAGGTTGTAACCCCATGTGCAGCCCGGTCAATGACCGTGTTAACGATCGTACGAACATACGGACGGGACACACTGTCGCGTACATTGGCGAATAAGATAACAGGGGGCCTAATATCCGACGAACTAAAAAGCCATTTTATATTTTTGTTAAGCGTCAAAGTACGATAATTGAAAGCTAAACGCTTGTCAGAATGCACTTGGCATTCTGACAAGCGTTTAGCTTTCAATTTAGTGCCGTTAGTGCCTACAATATGGCTTTTTAGTTCCTACGGAAATTATCCGGAAATCTTCGGAGTAAGCCTCCAAGATCAGATGACGACTAAGGACGATCTAAAATAATATTACTCTTTACATAGCTTATAGGTGGACGGTGGGCGTGTCTCCACTAGATTTGTAATGGATTTATATATTACTTAAACAGCACGGTCTGTCGCTGGCCGACTGCAGATTATAAGGGGCCCAATTCAAATTATTTGTGAACATTCAGCTATCATCTCTCATCACTTAATCACTGATTAGTTCCGACCCTACATTATAGTAAAAAAGGTCCCAGGAAAAAGAATCAGTAATCTTTTGATTCCGAAAGTGAACCCAACCAATAGCAAGTACCTAATTATCATTATCTGTGAGTAATCAACTGAAACTGCGATCGTGATTCAAATCTTATGAAGTGTTTAATATTAATTTAGACGATTTTACGACGTTTAGACGACCTCTGTGGCCGAACGGGGTAGCTCTCGGACACCGGAGGTTGCGGGTTCGATCCCGCTACGGGCAAATGTTCGTATGATGAATATAAATGTTTGTACCCAAGTCTTGGATGTTTATATATTTATTTAAGTATGTGTATCCGTTATCTAGTAACCATAGCACAGGCTCTGCCTAGTTTGGGACTGGATAATTGGTGTGAATATCTGACATATTTATTTATTTTACTAGCTGTGCCCGCGGCTCCGCTCGCGTGGACTACAGGATCCGCTCCAATTCCTACTTCCGCTCCATATCCCAGGTTCAGGTCCAGGTCCAGGACCAGGACCAGGACCAGGTCCAGATCCAGGTCCAGGTCCAGGTCCAGGTCCAGGTCCAGGTCCAGGTCCAGGTCCAGGTCCAGGTCCAGGTCCAGGTCCAGGTCCAGGTCCAGGTCCAGGTCCAGGTCCAGGTCCAGGTCCAGGTCCAGGTCCAGGTCCAGGTCCAGGTCCAGGTCCAGGTCCTGGTCCGGGTCCGGGACCGGGACCGGGACCGGGTCCGGGTCCGGGTCCGGGTCCGGGTCCGGGTCCGGGTCCGGGTCCGGGTCCGGGTCCGGGTGCGGGTGCGGGTCCGGGTCCGGGTCCGGGTCCGGGTCCGGGTCCGGGTCCGGGTTCGGGTCCGGGTCCGGGTCCGGGTCCGGGTCCGGGTCCGGGTCCGGGTACAGGTCAAGGTCCAGGGCCAGGGCCAGGGCGAGGTCCAGGTCCAGGTCCGGTCCAGTCCAGTCCAGTCCAGGTCCAGGTCCAGGTCCAGGTCCAGGGCCAATTCCAGGCCCAGACCCAGGTCCAAATCCAGATCCTCAACTCTCCCCTCAGCCCTCCCCTCAATCCTCCCCTCTACACTCCTCTCAACCCTCCCCTCAACTCTCCCCTCAGCTCTCCCCTCAACTCTCCCCTCAAACCTCTTTCCCTCGTCTCTCCAAATGTAGTCCTCGTAACTAATCCATCGCAATCCAAATTCCGACCAACATTACTTTGTTGCATACGTATACCACAAATTCATCGTAATCGGTTAACTCAGTCGAAAGTTATGCTAATTTTCAAACACTCAAATTACACTGGTACCATACCCGCTCCCGCTACCGCTCACGAATTCAGTCGAACATTTACACCCTGCATTCTTCGCAGTGTATCGTCCAGGTGACCTTGGCTCGCGTGAACTATAGAATCGCTCCCATTCCCACTCCCGCTCCCGCTTCAGCTTCCGCTCCCGCTTCCGCTCCCGCTTCCGCTCCCGCTTCCGCTCCTGCTCCGGTCCCGCTCCCCTCCCGCTTCCGCTCCCGCTCCCGCTCCCACACCCACTACCCTTTTCCCACGCCCACGCCCACGCCCACGCCCACGCCCGAGCCCACGCCCACGCATACTTGCACTACAATTCCCACCCGCAGCTCCAAATGTAATCCAAACTCATCGCAATCTGAATAGAACGGAAATACTATTATGTGCAATATATTGCATACTAACCTTACCTACTAATGTATTTGAAAACTAAAAATGTCTATAACTTTTGATTGAGTTAGCCGATTGCGATGAAATAAAGCCTATATGTTACACCAAATTAAGCCCCATGTTTCTGTGAAAAGTCCATCCAAGTCCGATCAGTCGTTTTTAAGTGATGCGTGCACAAACTCACAGACAAACAGACAAACAGACAAACAGACAAACAGACAAAAATTTCAAAAATGATCGAAATATGTTCTGTTGCTTATCCTTAGACCCCCCAATTTTTTTTTTTTGCAAATATCTTCAATGTACAGACACGCGAAGTTTACGATTTTATTTATAAGATAATTAGGTCATTTTATAAAACTGACCGCCTTAGTATGGGCGCTAAACCACAGTGAAATGATCTTGACACCAAACGGTCGTGTGTCACGGGCTACCACTGGCCGGCAGGCAGGGGACTGAGACGGTGACGCCATACTTACCGCCCGCAGACTTCGCACAGCAGGCGGAAGGTGGACGGTAGGCGCCGGTAACTATATTTGTCATACGTCACTTATTATTACAGTAGCTGTGCCCGCGGCTCCGCTCGCGTGCACTACAGAATCAGCTCCCTATCCCACTCCCATTTCCGCTATAACTGTAGTACAAACCAATTACAATATGAATTGTACAGAACATAACAATTACACTTCTTTGTTATATTGCATATAATCTTATGTGGCGAGCATGTGCGACTGTCAATAATGCAGTGTGGCAGAATGACTTAGATTTATTCTGGATGAGCATTCCTAGATTGAAACAAATTCTAAGTGCTAAATTCTTTCGTTAGAGCTAGTATTAAGAAATATTCCTTTGTTGTATTTATATTATGTATTTATTTTGATCAATTTGTCTTTATTAGTGTTGATTTCAGTTGTAGTTTGCTGCTTGAATTGTGTATGTATGTATTATTTTTTAATATATTTGAACCATTAGTTTATTATGAATGTTAATTATTATTTAATTTATTTCTAGAAGTGGAAACTTTTAATTGGCTCTTTTTTGCCATATGTGTAATGTACTTAGTTATAATAGCTGTAAGTTTTCTTATTTCATTCAGTAGTTTTTACGTGATGCGGTAACAAACATACATAGACAGACAGAAAGATAGACATACAGACAAAAATCTTAAAAACTATTATTTTGGCTTCTATTGGCCCTGTAAAGACCCCTCACACATTTTTCTACATCTCATGTACAGACCAGTTACATTTTTATTATATGTATAGATTTTTTACAAATTACATGTCAAGCGTTTCCCGTTAATAAAAATGTCGAATCATTAATGAAATTGGAGTAAAAATATCCTTTTTTATTTTCCTATTCTCAAAATAAATGCTCTTAATATTCAGCGTTTAATAGAGCTAATACAAATATGCTTTTTGAACGTTTCGCGTATGTAGAACTCAAACAGTGTCCTATTCACGTTAATATTTTACTGGTATATCTATAACTACGTCAGAAGATAAATAGTAAACGTAACGGGAATCGATGCAAAAGAAAAACTAAAGTCAATGCCTCATTCCGATGTAGCGGGAATTGTTCAATGACGATAGCTGATTGCACTGGGCTTGATCAGTAAGTATACACTCCATACAAGCGAACTGATTTAATTACATACTACAAGCGCACCAGCATCCATCAGCATGTCCACGTATACATTTGTGTGTGTGCGTAAATTATGGTAGGGCTACTACATCCAGCGCACGAACATAGTCGATCGAGGGAGAGACAACATAAGTGCTTCTCTTTGTAACTTCTAGCGTCAATCTCTCGAAGCCGGTCGATAGTGCGCTGGCGTAGTAACTTTGTACGGGCGCGCGGCGAGGCCCCAGTCGAACGGCGACAGCCCAGTAGTGCGTACTGCCAGCCGTGCTCTATTTGGCGGAGGGGAGGTGTCGTATCGCTTTTTTTACGTAGTAATATTTAGTATTCTCTGCAGGAGTTAGAGTCGTCTATGTACGAGTATATACAGTGGCCCTACTCCTAAATAATCTGTGGCCGACAGCACCTCCATCAAAGCTGGCACGTTAATCCGTGCCCTGTCCGCGACACTCGCGAGATCGCCACTCGACGCCATTTATAGTTTCGTTCCCCTGGATCAACTGTAACCCTTTAGATAGATGAATACTAGTCGGACTTTCGCATGTCCTAGGATAATAAAAGAATAACCACAGAGAATTAAGTATGGTACTTAATAAGATGATGTATGTATGTACATGTATGTATGTATGTAAACGCTTTATTGTACCAAAAATAACAACAACAACAATAATAAAATAGGAATTAAATTATGTACAAAGGCGGACTTAACCCACTTAGAGATCTCTTCCAGTCAACCAGTCAGATGATGATGATGATATGATGCTGCAAATAAAATAAAAAATATCCTGTCAGGGCTGGTGACTGAACGGAAGTGCTTCAGGAAATGGGAAGTAGATGTAACAATCAAATTCCTAAATACTTTGGCCAAAAATATATCGTTTATCAATGGGATGATTGTGGGAGGATGCAACTGCTTGCAACGGGCTGCAACAAAATGCTCTACTTGGTTAACAATGAGTTTAGAGCACCGGCTTCAAAGTTAGACAAGTCATGATATTGTCTAAACTGCGATCGGAGAGGAACCCAAAGGAGAAGAACATAAAGTGTATCTAAATGTGCACAAACAAATACAGTTACACGATATAGAAGTTACACATAGTACAATTTAGGCGGTCTTATCGCTTTAAGCGATTTCTTCCAGACAACCTTTGTAATAATCAGACATCGGAATTCTCGGGCACCACGAATAAAGTCAACACAGGAATTGAGGCTATGCTCCGAGTTTCTCTAAGGGACGGGATCCGAAACGAGGTGATCCGCCAGAGAACTAAAGTTTTCATCATAGCTCAAAAAGCTAGTACGTTGAAGTTGGGGTAAACGAGTTCTCGAATGGAGACCGCGACTCGGCAAGCGTAGTGTGGGACTCCCTCTGACTGGATGGAGTGACGATCTGCGTAAGGCGGCTGGCAGAGACTGGATGAGAAGAACCGAAGATCGGGTTCAGTGGCGCGCCTTGGGAGAGGCCTTTATCCAGCAGTGGGCTCTTACAGGCTGATGATGATGTATTGAATGATATAATTTATCAACTTTTGAAAGTATCAATAGGTATGTAGGGACACAAGCAACTTCGGGCATCTCCGTACGCGAGTACGAAGATCGCCGATTACACATGGCTATGCGCCAGTCCACCCGAGTACTCCACCCCATTGTCCCGCGCACATCCTACTAATATTATAAACGCGAAAGTTTGTATCTATGCATGGATGTTAGTTACTCATTCACGCTACAACCACTGGACGGATCGGGATGAAACTTGGCACACATATAGCTTAGGTCCTGGAATAGGACAGTTTTTATCCCGAAAAAACATCCCATTCCTACGGGAAATACATAATAGTTTGTGATGTTAAGTTTTCCACGCGTACGAAGTCGCGGGCAACAGCTAGTAATGTAATAAATTGTACCTATAAGTAATTTAGTGAAATAAAACATCGTTCGTATTTACAGACTATAATAATCACTTATCTCGCTTCCTGAGTAGTAACTAATCTAGTGGGATAATATAATCCCCACAGGTACATTTGCATCACTTGCACGATACAATAATCTAACCTACTACTACTGCTATTCTTATCCTCTACCTGGTTGTCTGGAAGCTTTTAGAGATAAAACCGCCTAGATGTAAAAATGTACGCTACTTAATATTTATTGTACCAGTGCATTTTTGATCGTGAAATAAAGAATAATTTAATAGAAAAATCAAACTCCCATCCACCCCAAGCCCCTCCATCACCACTTAATTTGCCGATTTAGCCACTTCGTTATCCATCTGTCCGTTAGTTATGTCCATCTATATAACTGCCTCTTCCCCATTATGAAAAGAAACAAATAACAATTTGTTTTAATAACTAGCTTTTTCCCGCGACTTCGTCCGCGTAGTTTTCGATATTTACACATCTTCACTGCTTTTAAAGATTAATTTGGTTTCCCATATGAATGAGATGTTTTTTCGGGACAAAAACTATCCTATGTCCTAATCTATATGTATGCCAAGTTTCACCCCGATCCGTCCAGTGGTTGAAGCGTGATTGAGTAGCAAACATCCAAACATCAAAACTTTCCCATTTGTAATATTAGTGGGATTATTTTATTTATTTCATTTTTATCGTCGATAGTTTCAAAAGTCGATAAATTTTATCATTCAGTCGCTATGTGACGTTTATTCGTGCCCCGAGAATTCCGATGTCTGATAATTTGATAATAATACAGATGGGGGAAATATCATTAAGTCTACTGTACGTCCCATCAAATTATCCAAACGTGATGTTATTCTGTAAGCGGAACGAAAAGAAAGGAAAACACACGAGCGCTTAGGCCGCATCAGCTTAAAACGGGAAAAATCGCTGCAAGAGCAATATTGTTCCATGAAAACAAACGTACGTGGTGCCGAAAACCTACAGGCATGGATCCAGGAGACTGATATTTTATTTGCAGACCCACCTGCAAAATTTATTCATCATCAGGTTATTTTTGTAATGTATAATGTAATGTATAATGTATTCCCTTAGTCGCCTTGTACGACATCCACGGGAAGAGTTGGAGTGGTCCTATTCTACTCTACCGGAAACCACACGGCAGGACTACATTATAAAACATCAATCAGGCCTCCCCAACCCGTCTGGCCAGCGCGGGGAGTGTAGGCCAAATCCTCCGTCTGTCTCCGGCAGATGAGAGAGGGTTGTGCTCCTGCAGTGGAGACAAAAATAACCTGATGATGAATGAAGGTTATTTTTGTCTCCACTGAAGGAGCACATCCCTCTATCATCTGCTGGCGACAGACGGAGGATTTGGCCTACACTTCCGCGCTGGCCAGACAGGTTGGGGAGGCCTGATTTATGTTTTATAATGTATTCCCTTAGTCGCCTTGTACGACATCCACGGGAAGAGTTGGAGTGATCCTATTCTACTCTACAAGAAACCACACGGCATATGTAAAAAGTATATGGTATTAAACATCTCCTTATACCGCATTTCTACCATGTAAGGAAGGAGTGTATGTATGTATATGTATATAAATGCTTTATTGTACCAAAAATAACAACAACAACAATAATAAAATAGGAATTAAACTGTGTACAAAGGCTTGCTTGGGATGATTCAATGCTAGATATTAATTAGTCTCCACACACCAATCTTTCCGTGGGTGTCGTCAAGGCGACTAGCGGATTGCACCAGGGACGGCCAGCAGCGTCCTCTTGTGTACATTCATATAGTTACTGCGATCACCAATCAGCCTGCCAAGCGTGGTGATTATGGCAAAACCCCCAATTGACAGTCCAGAAAAAGTGGCATTCTATTGGGAAGGTTTATGTTCAACGGTGAACGTATTTCCCCTACTGCACCAACCAACCAACCATGGGTGTCAACGGGAAGATTAGGAGTGGCATTGTTCTATGCCGGGAACCACGTGGCTTTATATAGAACATTTTAAGACACCTAAAATTTTAATCGAACTAATGAAACTTACTTAGATATGCGATTGCTAAGCAGCAGTAACATTGTTATTTACTTAAGTACATTTCTTCACATAAAAAAGCATCCATTCCATATACAGACAGACTGTAGATACATATGCGCCAGTAATTGATTTAGAGCCCCCTTTGTGTCGGAACATACACACACCCCTATGCCAAATTACGTTCGTTATCCGTCAGAGTCGCAGATATAAATATTTGACTAAAAGAGATGGAAATATATTTTTAGTGGAAATAATGACTGGAAACGTATACCCTTCCATTTTTACAGAAATAAACCCGTCCGTCCTTTCACTTAAGTATTCCATACTTTTTCTTCCCCTGTTCACTTATTAACAGAAAATTTCGTACTTTCAAGTTTGAACATACAAGTTTGAAATAAGGTCATAATGGAGCCAGTGTATATCAACCGTGTAATTTTTAAAGTTTTTCTTATGCAAGTTAGCGACAAATATTAGCTTTGGACATATATTACTTTGTCTTTGGGGTCATTTGGGAATAATTTACTCAACTTAAAATATCGCCTTTGAAATAGAGACATAAGGTAGTTAACGAGGGCTTCAGGTTAGTGAAATTCTAATTTTTGCATCTGCTTAACTCATGTTAAGGATGTAAGTAAGCATGTCTCATCTAGTTCGTTTCGTTCTAAGGACAGATAAACATGAGCGTCATGGACACCCCCTGTTTTATGCCATTGATGATCTTCGAAGTTATCTTACGGGTGGGTCAGATATACCCATATTGTTTATACTCATCTAATTGGGTGAGTGGAGACAACGGGATATGGGTTATAGCGTTTGTAATATGATTACGAGGGGGAATATGCGTCTCCCTAACTCAAATACTGCATTCTTTAAGCGCACCCCGATGTACAATGTGGTTAAAGTATATATAACAAGCTGCCAATACTCACAAGCTCATTTTAATTTTATACATTGTAATTGTACTTAATCTTTGTGTTGAGATAATAAATAAATTTTGTTTTGTATTGTAATGGATTTGACGGAACTGCCAGATAATAAATTTAAAATAATGTAAAAAAAATATCTTATTGCAATGTGCCCCTATAATTTACGGGAGTTCTCAGAAAATAAGTGTTAACAATGTTGAAATAATTAGTTTTAAATATGTTTTGACATTTTTAATATTTGACATGTACATTGATTATTGTATATTCTAATTTATACCTATTGTAATTCTACACAACTATTGTTGTAATGAATAAAAAATAAAATGAATATTCAAGCGTTTCAACCGCCGTCACTACCGTAACCACTAAAAGTTGACGAAAAAGAATATATTTAATTAAATAAATATCGTCGGTACTTCAAAAATCGATATATCATATCATCAAATCTCTGCGACGTTTATTCGTGCCCCGAGAATTCCGATTACTGGTTATTATGAAGTGGAAAAAACTATATATTTTTGTTTCTCATTATGCAATTTGCCAGTTCCATCTACTTCCCATTCTCTTAACACAGTTCAATATTGTTCAGTTACCCTGCCCTGTGAGGGTATTTTTTATTTTATTTGCAGCATCATACGAGTATATCTTTTTATGAAGTACTAAGACGTAGTACTATTACTATGTACGAGTACCAGTAGTTGTTTGTTTTTGTTATGAAATATCTTTATTTATACTAAATAACATTACAACTTAGTGTAAATTAATCCTATAATTGTAAGGAAATAACAATATGCTAGCTCCCTGTAGCATGCCTCGATCTGTGGCATTTATTTATCTAGCCAGTTTCATTGGTTCTTAGTATTCTTCTACGCCCAAACAACGGCCATTGTAATCTCCTGCCATGTCCTCCTATCTAGCGCCCTATCTTTGACTGCTTGCCACGCTAGACTAAACACGCCCATCTCTCCTTATATGGTTCACCGTTGATTAATTGGAGGTAGAATTTACAGGTAACCTAAGTAACCTAGTTCAGGCAACAGAATTCACAAAATTACTATTAAGTCAATTCTGTGGAGTAAATAGAGAAATTTGTAATTGTTTATAAATGACTAGCCACAGAACAGGCATTCCTAGTTTGGGAGCCAGGCTACTGCTTGTAATAATATATCTATCTATAAAGGCATAATAACAACAATATAAGGACTCAAATATTCTTGAACCATAAAAGTTATTGGTAATTTGTAATTATAACGGAAAAAGTCATTTTTTTTAAATTCAGACGTTCAGGCTGTTGCCAATTACAGTCATAAAATTCTAGCACAATAACTATGATGTAAGAGAAGCTCGCGTGCGCGGCGTAGACAAACTCTAGACACGCAATAACCATTCGGGCGGCGAGTCGCCACGGCCCGCGCGAGCTCCAAAAATAACCTCCAGCCGATTCAGTAAGGCTTTACCGTGCGTCACGAATCTCGACCTTACCTATTAGGACGAACAATTGACGACTGAAGAAAGTGGCCGGAAGCGGCTTGATGCGGATGACGGGAGCACAGGGTGTGGTAGCGTTCATTGGGAAAGGCCTATGTCTAACAGTGGATGTCTAAGGGCTGATATGATGATGATAAATTGACGACTGGACTGGGTGAGAATTTTATTTGTAAGAGGAAATACCATAACTTTAAATATTACAAATAAGTAACTTAGCCGTCGTTGACCGGGGAATCTTTTTGGATTCAGATCCGCGTATGAACTCGTGAGCAACATATTAAGCTGGAATATTTTTAAAAGTGGTCCATACCACACTACTTGTGCAACTTTGATGAGATAGGCCGAAGAAAAAGCATTTTAAACTATACTTCAAACATTTTCTGAATTCTTCAGAAACATGCTTATTTATCAAGTTAACAGACAACAATAATACGACGTCAGTCAAAGCACACTTTAAAAGGGTTTTTCAAATGGTCATCTACATATCGATAAAACAAATAATATTTAATATTTTTATACACCAAATATATAAAATTTAAATAATTTGGTTCGAAAATAAATAAATATTATATATACGAGTACATACACTTGTCTAATCCCAAACTAGGAATTTATCTTAATGGAGAATTTTTCGAGGAATTAATGTATGATATTAATTGCTTTTGTTCACTAATGACTAAGTCTGTATTTAGTTTCAGTTAATATTTAAGGCGAAACATTGCATACGGTGAAACAAGAGAGGAATTCAGTAGATGGAGAATGAGGTCATGTCCCATTCACAGAGCAAGAACTTCGACATGTCGATGTACGTTCAATCAGTTCTGTCTGAGGCATTCTATGTAACCACCTGTGTAACTAAACTGTACATTAACACGGAATCGGCGAAGCAGAGTTAGCATCAAAGCTAGGAAACCTGTCTTCTTTATACGAAAGAATTTCGTTTCATTTCATTTATTCATAAAATAATGTACATTGCACTCGAATATTTTTACAACTGAAATTATTAATAAAGTAATATAAACTAGAGCATTAAGTAATTAAGTAAGTAATTAAGTATCGGCAAAATCTCACACGTCACAAGCTAATCTTATAGGCAGTACGGCTACTTGCAAATATATCTTTTGTCGTATGTCAAGTTTATTTGAATTGGTTCAAGGTGAAAAACATATGATTTTTTTTAAAACACATTATTAGATTTAGAATACAATTTTTTTTTAGTTCCTAGTAATTTAATTTTTTATATACGTCTAACACGACCTATTGCATTAACTCCGACGATAAAATTCTTAGATATTATGATAAGTTGTAATATTAACTCAAAATGATTGCGGAAATTAACGATTGAACTAAAATGAGCCCCTTATCCCACGAAAAGAGTTAATCAATTTATTATTAACTGTGACGCTTAGTATACTAAATAAAAATGATACATACAGACTACTAAAGCGCACAAAACAAGGCCCCAGTATTTTATTAATACTACCCACACTTTTAGATTCATGAGATCCTTCGTTCGCCCTTACCTAAACCAAGGTTAAGAAGCTCTTAAAACAAAGGTAGAAAAGGCTGTAGAAAGGCCGAGAAGATCGCGTCTTAAGTACAATAAAACAACACTGGGTTCCAGCGTTACCTTCCCTTGCATTGCACGTATATTCAGTTATATTCAGTTACACTACGTACATATACACAACATTCCATTAGCTTTTATATACTACCTAAGTTTAAACAAATATTTATCTTGGTGTAGACATTTTAAGTCGTAAATGAGCATGCATCTGAATTAGTGTCATATATGCACTTGCAACGAAAAGTTTATGTTAATATAGATTTTTTCCTAGATTTATTAAAGAATATTTCATTATTTGTTTGTCATGCATTTATGTATAAACTCATATAGTAATATAAATATGGCTATTTAACATCTCTCATTCAATAATCCACAATTCTTCTCCCGCTTACCAGTAAAATAAAATACAAATATGTAATTATCTTAATTGGATATTTATATACTTTTTATTTATTACTACTAAGAGTCCCGGAATTTTCATTAAAACAGTTAATAAAAATCCCGCGAAAAGGAATGTATAATTATATTATTCTTCCGTGCCATATTTTCGTCGCAAATACATAAATAACGCTACCTAATTCCAATCTACTGCTTATGAGAGAGATACGTTACGTACGTAAAAATAGTGGAGAAATACAAGGGCTGAAAATGCAGACTACGAAAATCACATTCGAGGCAGACTAATATTTAACTGCGATTAAAAAAGCAAATCAACATATTTAAATGCAATTTCCACTTAACCATCAACTTACATCGTAAACGCAGCAAACACGAAAGCTTTGATTAACACAGCTCAAATCCTTTCACAAACACAACACCGTCAGTTCAATACTACTCACTTCATACTCAACACGTTAAATAAATAACGTCATTATTTAACTCGTTAATAAAACGTCACTGCAGTGTTGCTACGTGCTACCGTCTATGTGCTACGTGCTACGCGTCGTAGCTAGTTCTACGTGCGTCGGTGGTGACGCCTGGCGGCTGACTGCGGCGATCGCGCTTCTATTCGCGCATGCGTAGTGCTGTACCCTTGCGTAGGGATGGATTCGCATCGTGTCAAACCTTTTTCGTTTCCAATAGGTTATAATATGATCAAATGGCATTTTGCACTGTATTGTATACGATAAAAAGTGTTCTATTCACTAAACACAGTTCCCTGAAGTGAACAAGATTTTAGATTATGTCACTGTTCTGCTCAGAGAGACAATGTTGGGTGAGAACATCTGAAACATTCTAGAAAAGTTGCCCAATTCTATAATTTGAAAATCTGTCTTACCGCGCTCAAAGAATTATTACAACTTACAGACTGTAAAAAATAACTATACCTATACTCAACAACTTTTTGTACGGCGACTTTTGGAAATTTGCAATTTTTTGTTGTTACTTTTTATACAAATAAAACGACTTGACTAGGTACATACGAGTACTTATGTTGTATGAGTAGTTGTCATTTCAATGTCGTATAGACAGATTGCTGGAAAATAAGGAACAAGAAACAATAAAAAAAATCATTTTAGAATGTATAAAAGTATCTATAAAATTGGTCTAAATTATTTCGGCATTGGAATTAAATTCGATACTAAATGAATGTATAAGGGGTCACTACAGTAACATCAAAATATCGTCGGATAAAAGTGTTAACCGCCTAACTCCGACTTACATAGTTTTGAACTATATATACAAATAGCAAGACAAATCATCTATTTAGAACTGCATCCAAAATATTATTTTGTATCAATTAGTTTGTATCAATCAGCGGGACATAGCTAAGCTCTATTTATGACATTGAATACTTTATATACCTATGATCCACAATAAAGATATTTCATTTCATTTCAATTTGGATTAGGTGGTTAACACTTAAACCGACGTTATAGCAAAAATGATATTCCTTTTAAAGATAAACGAATGACTGAATACTTTAGTGTACACCAATAACAAAAAGACATTGGTGAAATATACAGTAAAGAGGTACTAGTGGCGGCCTTATTGCTTTTAGCTTATTCCAGGCAACCTTATGCTAAGAATTATAAGGGAGAATGCGGTTGCAACTATACAATTCAAAGATACTTATGCTAAAGTTGTTACATACATTATACATATATATGTATAATGTATGTAACATATATATATACATACACACAATACATAAAGACACACATATACAATATAGATAATAAATAATGTTAATATAAAATTATTACACACAATTATTACAAAGGATAAATGCGTAAATTGTACCCAATGACAGGTGAAAGCACAGGTGAGCTGAAATCCGGATTGTCATATGTCAAACAGAGTCCCGAATGTGGATTGCAAAAACAACCTCGTCTGGTTCTAAAGCAAACACACAAAAAATACTCGCACATTTTCCGTCGCGGGCGGAAATAACTCTGACATCATAATGACAGTCTCGTTGGCCTAGTGGATTGGTCGTTAGACTTCAGCGCCAGAAATCGTGGGTTCGATACCCACCAGATATATAACCAGAATTGCAATACCGCTGGACAGAATACTGAATAGAATAGAATAGGTCATTTATTCATAGCTACGACACACACATATATGAGAAATAAACAGAACAGAAATTAATAAATTACAAATTAAAAATAATCAAGGTACCTATGTGTCGCAGCAATAAAATGGCGCAGACTCAGCATAATGCTGCAGCACGCTACGCGAACTCCAGCGCTGGTATTCTGTCAGCACCAGGTCAAGTGACTTCACAGATTTAGTTTTTAAATTGTGCTTAGAGGGCTGTCAATGTATTGGTGTTCATAATAATATTAAATATATATAATTTAAGTTTGTAAATTAGTAGAAATAAGGGCATTGTGTATAGCTGAATTAATAAGAATAAAATGTACTGACATATACGAGGGGCGTTCAAAATATTATCGGTATTGATATCTTACAACGTCTTTTTGAATTTGTTTTGTTACTGGCTGCTAAGGTTCATTCGTTGACTAAAAAAAAAGTATAATTCAAACCGAGATGTTCTTTTGTTTTTCTGCAATTTCTGAACAAACATGAACACTATGAGTGAATTAACAATGTTAACGAAATTAGAACATCGATCCGTCATAAAATTCTTGACAAAACAGAGTAAAAATCAAAAAACCATAAAAGAGGAAATGGATTGTGTTTACCGTGAGTCTGCTCCTTCTTTATCTACCATTCAAAAGTGGTCAAGCGAATTCAAACGTGGCAGGGAGAGTATTAAAGGTGACCTGGCCGGCCTGTAGTAGCTACTTCACAAGAAAATATTGATCAGGTGGAAAACCTTATATTGGAAGATGGTCGAGTGAAGATAAAATCAATAGCTCAAGTAACCAATCTTTCTATTGGTACCGTACATGATATTATCCATGACCATCTTAATATGTCAAAAGTGAGTGCAAGATGGGTTCCGCGAATGCTGACTCGGCTTCAAAAAGATATGCGTGCAGCTTGTTGTTACGATTTTATTGACCTGTGTGGCGAAAATCCTGATGAGGTGCTGCAAAAGATAGTTACTGGAGATGAAACCTGGGTTCATCATTATGACCCAGAGAGTAAACAGGAGTCCATGCAGTGGCACATTAAGGATTCAGCTCATCCCAAGAAGTTCAAGGTCGTCCCTTCCGCTGGCAAGGTTATGGCAACAATATTTTGGGATTGTGAAGGAGTATTGTTAATCGATTATAAAGAAAAAGGTGTAAATATCACAGGACAGTACTACGCAAACATTCTACGTCAATTAAGGGATGCAATCAAAGAAAAGAGGCGAGGAAAGTTAACCAAAGGTGTTCTGCTTCTGCATGACAACGCCCCTGTCCATACTGCTCATATTGCCAAGGCAGCTATTGCTGAATGTGGGTTTGGAACTATAACTCATCCACCGTATAGTCCGGACTTAGCCCCCAGCGACTTCTTTTTGTTCCCCAATCTCAAAAAGGATCTGCGTGGAAATCGATTTTCTGACGATGAAGCGTTGAAGGCGGCAGTGGACGAGCATTTTTACACCAAGGATAAAAAATATTATTATGAGGGATTAAAAAAAATAATTGATCGATCTTTTAAGTGTATTAACATAGAGGGGGAGTATATTGAAAAATAAAAATATCAAACTTTTCGTACTTGTTTGTCTTCATTCGAATACCGAGAATATTTTGAACGCCCCTCGTACATATAATGTTGAAAAGGTGCATTGAGTTAAACTGTGTAATGTGTTTTTATGTTAACTTAAGATACTATATTTCATTCCAGATTAATAGTCCTATGAAAACAAACGCATTTGCGTCTCGAAAACAAAATACACAATAGATGGTGTTCCTAAGTGGACTGCAAAGTTTACATGGTAATACAAACCTGTTTTTGCTGCTGGTGACCCTTTCATGTATATGTTACCGAGACGTAAATAGCGTTGGTTTTCATAGGACTATGAATCTGGAATGAAATATAAATAATAATACTGGTTAAATTCATAACCAGGCATAGCTTTGTAAAAGTTGGTCCCGGTCTACATGTTATATTTGGGAAAGGTCCTACACATGTCTTGTTCCCGTAGTACAATAAATAAAAAAATAAAACAAAAACAAGATAAAATCCTAGATAAGGATTTAGACAAGTGTATATATATATGAAATATTTATTTGTTACTAGCTGTTGCCCGCGACTTCGTCCGCGTGACCAACTTAACATGACAAATTACCTATGTATTTCCCGTAGGAATGAAATGCTTTTTCGGGATAAAAACTGTCCTATGTCCTATTCCAAGACCTAACCTATATGTGTGCCAAGTTTCATCACGATCCGTCCAGTGGTTGAAGCGTGATTGAGTAACAAACATCCAAATATCCAAACTTTCACATTAATAATATTAGTAAGAAGAAAAATTAACCTGGATTTGTTTAGGTTGCAGGATACTAGCAAAAGATAGCTAAAATCTACTGTACTAGGATCGATTATGAATTTAGGTAAAATCCTAGGATCATAAAAATTTCTTCAGATGCCATCTCCCGGATTTTAGTTAAAATACTAAATTTAATGCTAAAATCTGGCTTTTATATAACCATACTAGTATACACCTTTGGTGTCTGGGAAAAAGCTGCAAAGTCCATTCAGTCAACTTTTCAGTACAAGCGTTTTTGGTCATACTTTATTAGTCATATTTAAACAATAGTTTTTATTTTAAGTCATTTAAGTCACAATTAATAGATAATTATAGGTATATAGTTATTATATATTTTTGGGAAAACACGTTTTGTATGCACAATCATATTGTGACTTAAATGACGAGCCCTAGCACCTTATCCAATAATGACAAAGTTATAATTAGAATGAACTTGGGTCATTTATTATAGCATACTGATTGTACCAAACAAAAATCATGTATATATAAAAAATGGTAAATATAACCAGAATGGCAATACCGCTGGACAGAATACTGGTTAAATTCTTGTGAAAAGGTTAATAAAATGTCACCTTGTAAACGCTTTTGTATTTTACGAAAATACAAATGCGAATATGCCACCCAAGGGAACCAGAGTAAAGTACAGTTGATTTCTAACAATACTGACCTTAACCACAACGACATTAGAACTCCAAATTAACTGACAAAATGAAACTAAGATCGTTGTTTGGTTTTAAACAGGCCATTATCACGTAGTAAAATAGCTTTCATTTGCTAAACTCGTTACATAATTAGAATTTTCGAGTGTTAAAATATAAACAAACAACCTTTTCATACATTATAAATGAAGTAATAAGTGGTATTATTATTTAAGTTTCGTCTCGCTCGCTCGAAACTTATTCGTTACATTAGTGACAGTTGCACAGAAGTCTGGCTATTTTATGATTTATTAAATTTTATTTAACAAATCTCAAAAACACAAGAGTTAACTTAAATGACTTAACAAAAACTTTACTCACAATATAACTTAACCGCATAACTTATATATAAGACAACAAAATTCGTACCAACAACATTGCAGAAATATAGCAATACTAGACAGTGCCCCGGGATTCTTTCATTAGCCGGAGAGAGAATAGCGAAGCGAAAGTCCCCTTTTACAACAAATGAGAAGTTTCAAAAGGCTTCCCTCGACTCGACCTACCATTGCAGTTCTATGTGGTAATAGTGGCTTGAAAATGTAGCGGACAAAGGAGTTGTTTTTATTATTATAAGCCGAGCTACGATAGGTCGCGTTTATACTGAAAGTATTCATAATTGAGCCTACCTGCTATTGTAAAATGGCTGAATGTAAAAACATTCTATGATTGTGGGGCGCTTGGCTATTCGGCTCTAAGACAGGTTGTGTGACGTATCCGATTTTAGCAGAAAATGGACGTGAATGTAGGGGGCAGTAGTGGATAACCTCGATGGTCTGGCATTAAGATCGTAACGCTTCCTATTCAAATTAAAACTTCCTGTCATCTTCGAAGTATATATACTTCTTTGAACAAGACCACTGGCAAAATATACGGCTTTTTTATAGCTTAATAGGTCCATAGTGAGGATATATCAATGTCTATTTTATAACTTATGTCTATATATTTCGCAAGTCAGCTTTTGGGTATCTTCTGCTTTACTAGAAGTCTCCATTCTGAGAGCATTGCGCCTGTGCCTCAAATCGAAAGGACTTTTTTTACATGTCTCTTCTGAACGTCTTTAAAAGGCTTTTCTGCTTACCATACCATCCTGGAGTTCAGAGTTACCTTTAAAAGGACAATATTAATGCAGACGTTGTTTCTTTGCTGGATCTTTGTTGCTCAATCACGCCTCGAAGTTTAAAAAGGGGGTTCAGGGTAAAACGTCAGGTAGACAGTAGCACTTATGCTAGGTATGCGCCGGTTGTGGACGTCAGACACAGTCTTTAGAGACCCAAGGTCGTACAAACAGTTAGGCACTGAATTAAGTATTTAGATTGCTTTTTCTAGGGTTCTTTTTCAGGCACATTTTCACTTCGATTTAATGCCGAGACACGACATGATGCCGTTCCACTTGTCGGTCAGTTGTCGAGAGGTTGGTGAGAGGCAAAGACGAGAGCTGGTGTGTATATAATTGTATGTATGTAGGTGGGTATGAAAAAGTTAAATGCGTGGGAAGCCAAATCGTACTACGCGAAGTGCTTTCCAAACTCCTAGTGATAGCTATCATGGATTAACACATCGTTGCTCCTTTTATAGCGTTATGTCCGTGCACATGAAGTCACGGGTAACGGATAGTACATCCCATTAATTAATATTATAAATGCGAAATTTGGATGTTTGGATGTTTGGATGTTTTGTTACTCAACCACGCTTCAACCACTGGACGGATCGGTATGAAACTTGGCACACATATAAATAAATACATAAATATCTCAGACATTCACACCAATTATCCAGTCCCAAACTAGGCAGAACCTGTGTTATGGTTATCAGATAACGGATAGACATATTTACATAAATATATAAACATCCAAGACTTGGGTACAAACATTCATATTCATCATACGAACATTTGCCCCTAGCGGGATTCGAACCCGCAACCTCCGGCATGGTAGTCCGAGAGCTACCCGTTCCGCCATATAGATCCTGGAATAGGACATAGGATAGTTTTTATCCCGGAAAAACGTCTCATTCCTACGGGAAATACATAATAATATGTGATGTTAAGTTGTCCACGCGACCGCAGTCGCGGGCAACAGCTAGTATAGTAATAAAGAAATGAAATAAAAGTAAACACTTTTTGTTAAAATTAAAATGGATCCTTAGCTCCACTTAATAAATAATGTCGTCCCGGATAATAATAAATAATGTTTCTTAGTCTATCGTTATTTATTTTGCTTCCTCGTTCATAATGCGACCTGCTAAGGAATGGAACTCCCTGCCAGCTTGGGTATTTCCGGACAAGTACAATCTGGATCTTTTTAAAGGAAGTGTGAATAGGCATCTTCTGGGTAAGCGCGCTCCACCTTAGGCCTCATCATCACTTACCATCAGGTGAGATTGGGGTCAAGCGCAAACGATGGGTTTGCGCTTGACCCCAATCTCACCTAATAAAAAAAATTTATCCATACTCACTTAAATATACCTTACGATAAATATTTCGAGAGAACAATGGACGCCAGCGGCAAAACTTTCTACAGTACAGATTAACATTTTGTTAAACAATCAACAGAAATCATAGACATTTCGTTAAACCCCAATAAACTCACAATGGCAATAGTAGATTTTAAACACAAATCAGCCACTGTCAAAACTGCTATCAACAGATTCTGTAAATAATGAATTCAGAATTAAGTATTGTATCTTTGGTTTCAAGCACGTTTGTGGCTTGGAAATAAATTAATCAGAATCGATAAAGGCTTGACAATAAGTAAGCGCTTATTTAATAAAAATATAACTTCGCTTGTCTGTCCATTAAAAGCATTTGCAAAAAAATATTGTGGGGTTTAAGGATAAGTAATAGAACACATTTCGATAATTTTTGGAATTTTTGGAAGTTTTGTCCGTTCGTCTGTTAGTTTGTGCCCGCATCACGTAAAAACTACTGGACCGATTTTGATGAATTTTTCAAAGAAACATGGGGTTGACTCGGAGTAACATTTATTTCATTGCAATCGGCTCACTTAGTTTACTAATACATTAGTAGGTATGCAAATAACAAAGATTATAATGTTCGGTGCAATTCAGATTGCGATGAGTTAGGACTACATTTGGAGCTATAGCGTGGGAGTCTGGGTCGGGGTCAGAGTCGTAGTCTAATTGAGAGTGAGTAGTCCACACGAACGGAGTCGAGGCACAGCTAGTAGTAATTATAAATTTACACAAAAATATGATGGTCTAAAGGGAAATTGTATGAAAAATGGCCTGTTAAATCCGTGTATAATTTATAACATCGATAAATTCATTCCTTTGATGGCAGAGCCAAGAGAATTCTATTATCGATATTAAATTCGATATAACCGTTCAAGTTTGCTCTACGATTGGCATCTCGAATGAAATATTTGAGCAAATCTATCGCAGTCTCAAGTTTCAGCTCAGGCTTTTCCCACTTCAACTTGTTGATGGAGTAAACTGGAAATTCACAAACTCAGATTAAACTTGATAAGATGTTCTTACGGGAAAGTTTAAGATTAGTGGGCTAGGTCCAATATACTGACGTGGCAAAGATAACCTAACTTATTATAAACTAGCTTTTAGCCTTAGTACACCGTTAATCGACTTTCCGTATGAACTACCAAGTTCCCAGGGCACAAAATTACGTATCCATCTGTATAAATCGGCATTCAACATTCTTGCTGCCTTCATTACTATCTATTTCTAGTTTTAATATTGTTATAGTTTGTAAATGTGATAAAATAATAATTTGCGTATCACTTTATTTCCTTATCTAAATTATTTTAAATTACTAATAATCGGATAGATGCTGACTTCTGTAAAATAGGTTATCCAGTATTCCAAAATACTGTGTCACTTTAAATTGAATAAAGTTAGTGTTTAGGTGTTTATAATTAAGCAACCTTACGAGAGAGCTATGGAGAGGGCTATGCTCGGCGTATCTTTGAAGGATATGGTTCGTAATGAGGAGATCCGACGAAGAACGAAGGTGACCGACATAGTCGAAAGGATTAGCAGGCTGAAGTGGCAATGGGCGGGCCACATCTGTCGCAGAACCGACGGCCGTTGGGGCAGACGAGTTCTGGAGTGGAGACCACGGATTGGCACACGCTGGGTGGGACGCCCCGCCGCTAGTTGGACCGACGACTTAAAGAAGGTGGCCGGAAGCGGCTGGATGCGGAGGGCGGAGGACCGGGTGTGGTGGCGTTCATTGGGGAAGGCCTATGTCCAGCAGTGGACGTCTAAAGGCTGACATGAATGAATGAAGAGATATTGACTATATTGTAGTCAATGAGCATTTTCGAGCAGTTGAAGAACCATCAGGATCAGTTAATTACTGAAATTATAACACACAGACAGACATAAAACAACATAACAACAGTTATATAAGCACAGATGTATTTGTGCAAGAATTAATGTTGGAAAAATAAGAAAAAGGAATAATGTACGCGCATACAGCTCCATTACTCAAATACATGTTCAATTCTCAATGATCAAAACAAACAGTGTACGTTCTCCTCTGAAATGGAACTCTAGAACCGACCAAATGAAATAAATGGTTTCAGTTCGTTCAAAACTATCAGGTTCCAAGGCTGCGGAACTCCGGCCAGCTATAAAATTACGTAAAGTCGTCCCGAGAAGTGGTTCGCCACTTTAAGTATGATAAACGTATACAGGCTCTAGCTGCAAAGCTACGTTTTTTAAGTTAGTTATCGCAAGTAAAAACATTGTTTATTCATTCAAAGGTCATGTTAAAAATCTTTATTGCACATGAGTACACTTGTAAACGTAAGTTTTTTACCGACTAGCTTCTCTAGGTGTTAGCGCTGTAAAGAAGAAATGGCGTAACAGACTAAAAGCAACACAGCTTTTAAAATCAAATTTATTTATAATTATGTAAGAATTGAGCGAAACTAAAGCAATATTAGTACAAGGCATCTTTGTTATTTAAATAATCGTCTGTTTTATAATAGACTCTTTACAAAGTTGATTTTATATGTTTAAATTATAATTTTCCGAAACTGTAATGTCACACTATTCTCTAAAGCCAGGGTGTCGTCAGTCCCTCCAATAAAGCTGTAAAGGAGAGGAAAACAACAATGTCCTTTGCGAAAACGTGTCTTCTGTGAGCACACGATTGCAATATGCTTTTGAAGAACCACTTTCCGTTGCGATCGTACTTACTCGTACAAAACTTTCCATTTAAACTTTTGTTATAGACAGTTTAACAAGAGCATGTTTTGAACGAGTTCTGAAGCAAATTAAGTGAAGTAGAGAATCTAGAGCAAATAAGAAGTTATACTGGCCACATCTATCGCTGAAGCTAGGGCAGCTAGACGAGTTCAGGATTTGAGATAGTAATATATATATATATACATACAAACATCCAAGACTTGGGTATAAAGATTCATATTCATCATACGAACATTTGCCCCTAGCGGGATTTGAACCCGCAACCTCCGGCATGGTAGTCCGAGAGCTAACCGTTCCGCCACGGAGGTCGTCAATAGTGTATACATTTGTTCAAGTTTTCCACAGTAATCTGTTAAAATTAATAGTAAAACTCATAACAAATTTCGTGCATTAACAACGAGAGGCACGAAAGAGGATTAAACGAACACGAAATTTCTATACAGGGTAACGAAAGCTCCGCCTATCATGCACACATTACAAACGCGCTAAAAAGTATGTCACAAACGACAGTATAGCATGCACAGTTCACACATACACACGACTAATACGGTAAATGCACTCGCGCATCAGAGATAAAACGTACTGTGTGTGAGTTTAGTAACTATAGTATCTAGCTGCAACCCCTACAGCGGTAAACCATAGTTCAGATAGGGGTACAGTATTGCAACCTTTTTCTTATAACATTAAAGAACTACAATCTTGTAAGCACTTAGAAACATTTAGTAAACAAGCAAAGCTCGAAAAAAAATTATTCTAAAAACTTGAAAAAATTACGAAACCTGAGCATTATGGCCGACGTACACTTGGCATATTTTTCTTAAATTGCCAATTATACACGAAGACGTCTAATCGGTGATCAATAACTAGTGTTTACACCAGTATAATTAAAAAAAAAAACAAAAAAAACGGGGAAATTAGGTTCACCAAATAAAATCATTGTCATCCTACTGTTCCACCTGACTAAACACTTTGATGTGAATAAAAGACGTATCCAGTTCACTTCATGACATATAGGATGACCATACATTGAGTAGGTACCTACTTAATTTTTTTCAAAATACTTTTTTTAAATATCGAGATACACACTTTCATATCCATTACAGCTAGTTGCCGATTAAAAGTCTTCGTGAATACCAGTAGGTACTTATTGCAACAATTGCTTTGATATTTTCTTTTCTAAGTCGATATTCCTTTCACTCACACATATGTAGCGACGAATTCTTTGATGTCTAACGTTAGCCATGTTTATTTCCGTAGAGCTGTAACATAACCCACTTGACTGTCGATGTAGGGTCGTTACAGTCGCACGTGTGTCACCCAGTGTTGCGAAACTATCGATAATTACATCTATTTATAATTTCACCTTGAATTAAATCTACAATCGAGAGTTAGATATACACAGTATACCTTTAAATACAGACATTGTTATTGCGGAGTTTCAACGGTCGGTTGAATTACGCCGAAATGAATTAGAGTACAGATGTTGTGCCAGTCAAAGAAACATTAAAAATATTTGCCTCGTTCACAGAACGACTTCAAGTAAATATTAAAAGTCTGTAGAATTAAAAAAATACTTTTCATTACCAGCGCTGAACAATATTAAATACAATGATTTGGCTCTTGCTGGAACTTAATTATAACATTTTTACACTTTACATGCGCTAACTAGAAAAATTAAGTTTGTATTACCACGTTAACTTTACAGTCCACTACGGAATACCATCTATTGTTTATTTTGTTTACGACGCAAAAATGTGGTTTATTTGTACGCAATTTGTGTTGGAACAGAAAAAATCAAATAAAATATGTAATTTGGATTTTGCGACTAGTTTAGAATTTATATAGTCAGGGTTAAATTGTCAGTGGGTGGTTACGTACGTACCAACATACACGTACATATCAAAGTTTTGACAGAATGACTGATAGGACAATCGATATTTGTTTTTTTTTCCGACTGACAACTACATATCGATCAGTTGGATCTAGTTATGCAGAAATAGTTCTAAATGACAAAAAAAGAGTTCAAAAAATGTTTCGATCATAACTAAGTGCGGATTTGATTACATCTGCATAACTGAATCCAGTTACGAGTACTCTTGCTATTATCGATGTCAGTTGGACACAACACTGGTAACCCCCCACCATAAAGCCTAACCCCACTTCATTAACTGTTCGACGACCTCAGCGATTAACTTGAGAGATTTACTTTTATGGGGTCCCGATGCCGCGTATGTTACTCTAACCTTTGAAATTGTGGACATTTGTGTTGAAACGAGGTATAAGTTGTGCTATGAATTTAGATATGGCAAGGGGTTTAATTACGTTACGGATATATTTTTAGTCGTAAAACAGCGAGATGCCCATAAACATTAATTAATTTTCTTAGATAGGCTTCCTTGTATTTCTTTGTGTTTTTAACCGACTTCCAATCAAATGGATGTTCTCAATTCGACTTATGGTTTACTTTTAATTTCACTCTGGTTCGAGAAATCGATTTTATATGTGTATTACTATTCCTAATAATACCACTACTATTTTCATTCAATTGGATATAGTTTGATGATAAATTGCAACTTATCTGAGATATCTTCAAAAGCAACAGAAACTGTTCAACAGAATACAAATTTGTTAACAGTTTTCGAGTCATTAGCAGACTAACAGACACAAATACAGCAATTATTTTTAACGTCGGACAATAAATAAACCTAGAAATATCTACATACTCGTAAATCATATACAGAAACTCAACATTTCTCTTACTTTTTCTCCGAACATTTTAGAGTGCACAAAACAACGTCGAAGCATTTACGTACCTGCCCCCACATCGGGAAATTCGCCAAAGTTTAAACATCAGAAGGGTCAGGGACCCAGACAGCGAGGACGAGAAAAATTTCTCGAGACAGACATAAATTTCCAATATATAACTATTCCTCGATAGGTTTTCCGTTTACCTACTCTGTACATATATAGTCATATAAAAGGTGACATACTATAGATACTTATGAAGAAATTGTATAGGATTTTACATAAAAATTGTAGTATAAGTACTACTTGTTCTTGACGGAAGACTTGTCTCAGACAAAGGTTGATGGGTGGTATGTGTAAAATGTTTCGTTTATTTTATGGTACAAGGTTCGCTTGGGATTTGACACTTATCAATGTATGCATTGCATATTAGTTTAAGATGTAAGATAACTAGCGCAATTGCAGTTAAACGAGGCATCAACCTAACTGTAACTGTAACCTTTGAATAATTGTACGCCACTCAAAACTCTAAAAATTGCAAGATCAAAGGACTCTTAAGTTCTAGTAAGCAATTCTCAACTGAACTAGGCAGTGGCTTACCAGGAACGCATGTAGACAAAGAGCCACAAAAATGTTTTCAGGAAGAATTATCTTAACTATTCAATTTCATAAGTTACCATGTATCTGTGGCAAGTACGAGTTGCATTTTTAGATTACTGGGATTTCGGAATCAAAGCAAATAAGATTATCTTTCCCAATCTTATTTATAACCACCTAAACTACATATGCCTGTGACAAGTCTACCGCCAAGAACAAGTGGTATCCTAGTTTTAGGGGGTTTTAGATTAGATTTTTTATTTAGTTTGGTTTGGTTTGACTGTAAGAAATAAGTCGTGTACATTATTTCTTGTTTTAAAAACATAATACCATTAGAATACAATAAATATTGCAAAGACAAAACACAAATATATTTTTTCTTCATTGAAGCAATCCTTTAATTTATTTCCGTATTAACTCATAGTTATATGAACGCCAGAATTCTTTTTATGTAGTTTTAGTGACGCATCATAATTTTTTTATCATTAATTAGAATAGGTAGGTATAACAAATTCAAGTAATATGATTGTTAATTAGCTCTTTAACCAGTCACACGAATTTTTTGATATGTAAATACTATAGTATACCTTAAACTAGCAAAACGCCAGTGCATGTTTAAGCAGATTCCCGCAAGCCAGCCTCAAGAAATATTTCAAGTCAATATATTTTTCCTAATTGAAGAAATCCTTTCCAAATATGTGCAGAAAGGGAAATATAAATCTCAACTATTCAATCTTTCAACCAACTAAGTGTCTGTGGTTGTCACAGACGTATGGTTAGTTGAACTGAAAGTCTATATTTGTTTTCTGGAGGTCAAAACCCCCTTCACCACCCCCCTGATCACAGTCCAATGCTCACTGTACCAGACCACGTGGTACGGCTGCTGAATTTTAAACAGAGAACCGCCAAGGGGCCGAAAAGTCTCCACAGCGAGCGTTGGTTTTACTACTCTGTCATTTTAAATTAGAATTGGAAGTGCATTTTCTTGTGAAAGTATGTTTTTAAAAAGACTTTCTGAAATAAGATTTTAAGGTATGACTTACTGTTCGGAGTCTACATCGTCAGTAGCGACCTACGAGTAAACCCAGTGGTTTTAGTAGGGTGGCTTAGAAAACAATAAGAATATTAATAATATAAATGGCCTATGTCCTGTCTAAAAGTGACACTTCTATTTTTTTGTTCTATATTTCTATTTACCTCTTGTCTTCAATTTAGCTAATCATCTTAATTACTACAATTTATATATTTTACAATACAAGTAATTACGAAAAGTTAAGTTGTTTCTATTAAGGTCCACAGAAGACACTCGGGAATGTTGTTAATGTTCGGTAAAATTTCAATGTATGACTTAGGTTTCTTGAAATAAATTTGAAACAAAATTTATGAGGGGACTTATTGAAAGATAGAACAATTCACAAACATCACATCCAGACCTGATACAACTTGTATAACTGTACCAAAGTCTGTCCCTGGTGGGAATCAAACTCACGCCCTCTGGAGCTCGAGTCTTAACGACAAAACCAGGTCATATCAACGAGGCGCTCGCATTGTTTCGCACATAGTGGCTGCATCGTTGGAATGCCTGCACTAAACTGAGTTACCATTGGCATCTCCAATTATCCTTTAATATGCGTAAGATAGCCACGTGTGCCGTGAGTTCTCGGCTTAGAATAGGGCCACAGGCGACTATGGTACTGCACCAGGGACGGGCAGCAGCGTTCTCGTGTTTATATTAAGATCATTACTGCGATCACCAATCCACCTGCTAAACGTGGTGATTATATCAAATCCCCCGATGTACAGCCCACCAATGCCATGCCATGCATTCAATTGGGGAGACTTATGTTCAGCAGTGGACGTATTTTGGCTGATGATGAAACTATACTGATAGATATACTCGTAATAACCTTTTCCATTGTGCTTTATAATGACCAAGTGTATTAAATCGATTATTCCCAACTTTTTTTTTATGAAGAAAGCGGCTTAGTGGCAGACAGTCCACTCGAAGTTAAGCATTGTATTAGCATTGTATTGATGTTAAGTAACATTGAATCAAACGTAGTACAGACTCAATTTATCTTCTAAAATGCTTTCATCGATAGCGTAGGAGTCTGTAAACTAATTGAAAACTTTGTAAACGTATGTTAACAGCATCTTAAATTTCCAAGTTTCCAAGTAGGGGCTACTGTCAGACACACTGTTGCACCGATGATTGCGTTAGGAAACTTAGGAGTATCTATTTCTATTAGGAGTAGGTATTTGACTATAGCCTTTTGAAGACTATAGCTATGCTATCACCCTGAAATTTGGAGCAATAAAGTGTTTACATATATACAATGCTCATCATCAGTATTTGCCTGTGGAATGGCAGTGGGGAAGATTGGGGAAGCAGTAGACGTCTTTCGGCTAATGATGATACGTAAGATATCCACAAACGAGTCACGTAAAACTCAACATTGTCACTTTATAAAAGCAGTTATCGGCGAGGTTGTTGGAAACACATCGCGTCAAGGGGTATCACAGAGCGAAAAGCGGGTGAAGTCGCTCAGCGACATTGGATTGCGCAAAGTGGCGATACATCGTCTCTGCCCACCCCTCTGGGACCAAGGCGTGGGCATTATGTATGTATAACAGCAGTAAAAAATATACTCCTGATAAGTATGGAGGCGATTCTTTTTACTTTAGTCTATATTTGATGTGTTTCTTTAGTTCCGCCGGACCAAGCACACAGCAGTGCGAGTCATGGGCTGGGCTCGCCTACAGACCCGCGGGAAATCAGGGTATGACGCCATCTGTTCAATCGTTTACCGTTTCAGATAAATGGCGGTGTAAGCGGTATGCCGTAATGCGTTTTTCATGTTTTTGTACTTACGCCTCAGTATTTCCGTTCTGACGGGACGTTATGGCAGGAAAGGAAAAGTTTTACATCAAATTATTGTAACATTATAAATTATTTGTTTGTATGTAACACATCTATATACAACTCGACGGATGTGTTGTATAAAATGTTGTGTATTCATAGGCCGCGAAAAGTGAATATTAGAGGCTACTTAACACCGTACAGGCGGCGCTAGTAGCACGCGTTGCAGTCGGCACATAAGTTATTAGTGGTCGTTATGAGGTGATCAGACTAATAACGAAGGTAACCGACATAGCCGAAAGGATTAGCAAGCGGAAGAGGCAATGGGCGTCGCAGAACCGAGGTCCGTTGGGGCAGACGAGTCCTGGAGTGGAGACCGCAGACACGCAGAGTGTAACGCCCCGCCGACAGGTGACTGGATGCGGAGGGTAGAGGACCGGGTGTGTTGGAGTTCATTGGAGAAGGCCTATATCCAGAAGTGGATATCTATGGATAATGATAATGAATCGGATTGGTGGTTTTACAGAGATATAAAAAAGAGGCGACACTTCAAACTAAAATACTGCATTGTCCACAATTCATCATTCATCAGTTCATCACGGTGCAGGATAAAGGTTTTATTTGTAGTGTATGTTTCGATACATTAGTTTAATACATTGATTTCGATGGTTTCAGGCAGCAATACACGAACACTCAGCATGCGGCTCACGCAATGCTTGCGACCCGTTCGCGCGCCAAGATGGCGACAACCGGCGCCATATTTATTTATGAATCTAATCTCACAAGGACGAATTCGCTAACAAATCCAAAAATATAGACTCGTATTAAAAGTTACATGTAGTTGTTTTGAATGAGCATACCAGTATGGAGACGCTTCTTGCATCATGTTAAAAATGGGTCTCGTCCACTCTTAGTTGGACAAGCTAAATCTTATCGTACTGCTGCTGTACAGACTGACTCACGCTATAAATGCGAAAGATGTGGGAAGAAATGTCGAAAATATGCCTGTTAATGCGAGAACGAAAAATCCAGTAAGTGGTTCTTGAGAGGTGCCACAATCATCTGGTGATTTCAAATGATGTGATGAATGATGATGCATTTACCGTAATATATGATGTTTTGGGCTTTTCCAAAGAATTAACTCAGAATAGTTGATGCTCGAGCCGCACCAAATTGTTTCAAGGTAAAATGTAAACTGTATGTGGTCAAGGTTTCGTTGTTTACTACAAAGGTCCCAATTTTACACAGAAATATCGGGGCACAGGTCGAGGTCACTGTCCGTAGACCCGTTTATTCCTCACCTTATTAAATTCCACATTCAGAGCAGTGCAATAAATTTGCAGCCGTCGGCGCGACGGCGCGACTCTCCACTGCCGACTAATGGAAATATACTGAGCATGGAATAACGATACGCGACTGCAATTACAAATTAAGGTGATTAATTAGGGTTTTTTGAAATAAGCAATTTGTGGAAATATTAGGGGAGAATTTTCGTTCACTGCTTTATGTTAAGAATCACAATCACACGTAACACAATTAAGTGAAAATAGATTTGAACCGCTCTTGAGTTTTGTTAACCGAAATTGCTGATTCAGCATGCTTTTTATTCCGTTGCAGAATAATTGTCGCACAAAGAAAAAAAATTGGTTTAGTTTAAGTAGTTGATAATAAAACTTATCAACTACTTAAACTAAACCAATTTTTTTCTCAGTTCCTCAGTGTCTCAGTTTTATTAAGTATTATTTTTATTATTAATGTACATATTTGCATGCTCTTGTAAATAGCAGAATCAGAATCAGGAGATCGTAGCCTCATAATGACCATCTAATGAACTGTACCCTATTCTATAGCAAATAAAATCTCATCTTATCTTATCGACCATTTCACTGCCTGCCTGTGATATACTGACCTGCCAAGTCCCACTTCAACGATCATGCTTTTATTCCCACGGAGCACTTCGGACATGGTCCGTTTTTAAGTTTAGTATGCTTAACTCCATTGCTCTCTGTCGTTTTGGACCGTAAAAAAACCGATCGGAAACGTTAAAAATTTAGAAACCTCATTTCTGTCGACGTTCAATGCGACTTTAACTTTTGATTGGCTTCGTTTAGAAACGACGGGCTTTGTGAGAGTTCGTCGGCAATATCGGGCTGACGACAGGTTGAAATTGTTGAAAAATGGGTTGAAATGCGGCAGTTTCCGCTGTCAAATGTAAAATTTAAAGCATATCAGAGGTTTGAGCTAAGACTTTAAACATGTTAATATAAGCTTACAAAAATGTAATACAATAATTCCATAACATTTAAAATTAGTGGGATTTATTGTACTCATATACTTATTTATTTCAACTTTTTGGACAATGAGAACTCTAGGCAAGTCCACATTGAATTGTTCAAACTTGTTTCATATTTATTTTAATAGAATTGGTATAAGTATTTATTGTGTGTTTAACTACGTCTGCAGCGGGTGCGACTGAAAATCAGCGCCTAGCACCTTCTTGGTCTAGACATATGCTGAGTCGTTTGCCCTTTTGCTGCCACGTCACGCGCATACTATTATTTCTTTGTTAATATTTGTTTTTTATATATTTTTTATTTGCCTGTTTCTTGTTTTTTTTAGTTTTTTCTTTTGTGTGTGCCAATTACTGTCTATTAGGGGATTTGCCATAATCACCACGTTTGGCAGGCGGTTTGGTGATCGCAGTAATGATCTAATTATACAAAGGAAAACACTGCTTCCCGTCCCTGATGCAATTTCTTAGTAGCCTTGACGAAACTTACGGGACGATTGGAGGTGTCCCTTTTCTAAGCAGGGGACAACACGGCTATTTGGAAAGGCGTTTTATCGTACTTAGACGCTAAACGCTTATCAAAATACATCACATGACCAATAAGAGAATGCAACATTGCTTTTTATTTCTACGGATATTATCTGAATGCTTATGGAGTAAGATTGCATAACTAGGTCGGATATATTTACACATGTCTGTATGCTGTGGCATCCACTGTTTTAACCGACTTCCTTATGTAGTGTAATATTAAGGCTACGGTTCGTTACTTAATCTTTCACAATATCGCCTCTCAACCATGCGCAAGACCTCATTAATCTCCAATAGGCCGAGTAGCGTGGAGCGTGTAATAGTTTAATTTCGCATGTGATAACATGCAAATTTGCCTCTATTAATTATACACTCACAGGCTGCGCTCCCGTTAGTATTAATCGACCACTTAATATCCAACGACCCGACTCACTGACACGGAAATCAAAAGCGCTGTTAATCGTGAGGTAAGCGAAGCATATTTTAAGTTTACTCGACAGTTTTTCTTTCTTTTAAGCAAAGAAGTTGAATTGAGTGATTAATTTCCGATAAATATAGACATAAATCTATTTTAGGACCAACATCAAATAAACTTGCCTATTTTCCCAATGAACTTTTTACAGTTTTAAATTATGTAAGGAAGAAAATGAAGCGAGTATTATGGGTAGTTGGTTGCGATAATAGATAGGGTTGATGAAACCCAGTCACAAATACTACATGTAGTCGGACAGCCGATAATTCATTATCATAGTCATCATCATATCAGCCCCTAGACTTCCACTGCTGGACATATAGGCCTTCCCCAATCCCGCATCCAGTCATCCACGAACTCCCCCATGAGCATTATCGCCTCCTCACCATTCCCCCTCCACAACTCGTCAGAGCGAGGATCAACAGAAGTACACTAAAACATAAACCTACCAGCGAAGGTAGGGCGAGTCCCAATCTAGAATCTGACTGAATCTACTCTACCTTGGGCCCCACGTAATTAAATTATAGAAGTGTCGAAGTAAGAAAAGGGGTCCCACTTGCCCTCTAACAAATGGGAGTGTAGCAAAGACATGATGTCCCCCGTAAGCAGTAACCAAAGACCACGGTCCCCAGCCCTATTCTGGCTACGATAGCAGTCTAGGCACCGACGACCTGAGGACGGAGGCCGGAAGCGGCTGAATTTATAATGACAATAAACATAGACAAAAACTAATAATTAATTGGTGCTAATTGGTAAAAATTTTATAAATTTACCACTCGGCATCTGTTAATTTATTTATACGTACATACATAATGCTCACGCTATGGTCCTAGAGGGGTAGGCGGAGACGATGTATCGCCACTTTGCGCAATCTTATGTCGCAAAGTGGCTTTCCCTTAATTTAACACTTAATTTATTTATAATCTTTACCAAACCTAGATTTAGTGTACTAACATAGCTTCTAAGATTTTTGTAACTAACCAATAGACTATGTTGCCTGGAAACAAAGATTCATTTGAAAAACAATATCTAAGTCAAACGCAACTCGCATGACGTAGCAACGCTATACCAGATGATATTCAACATCGAACTGCCGCCCGACTGCGTCTGGCGGTTGATGGGTACTTGCTAATAAAGTTATGGACTGAATACGAATGTTCTCAATTAAACTGCGTTTGCCAGATCGATAGCAGTTACTCTGTGTAACTTACTCTATGATTTTCTCTTCACGCTATTTAAATTATACTACTGACGTGACGTCGGATTAGAGAATATTAAATTATTATACAACAGGGTTGGAAACGCCCTGCGTCTATAAAATGAACAAAATATTTGTTTGAGATCTAAATGCTATACTCATGTTTTTTTCTTTAGTCTTCTAGGATCTTTCGGCCATTTTGAATTTGCTACGACCAAAACTTTACCTTCATTCTAAAATACGCTATCTGATCTGTGACGGCGCGTTTGCTTCTTAATGAAATAATGACGAGCCAAAGTGAACCGCAATAAACAAAAAATGAATGCCTCTGTATTTGAAATCGGAATAGACAAAGAATACGACAACATAGTGGCTAGATCTGTTGTTTAAACTTTGTTTAACGATGTTAAGTGGGAGTTCGAGTTAAAGGAGTTCGAGGAATGAAGTGCGGTGAGGTAGGAGGGAACGTCAAAACGTACGTATCGCACACCGCTATAAGACAACTGTCACATTCTTCAGACGGTCCGGTAACTCGGTCCCCCGCGGTAGATTACAAATTACAGATCAGCCATCTTGATTTTCCTTTTCCCTGTTGTAAAGGTGCACTTTCGAGCATCGCGACCGATCGCGCGCGGCCGATGAACGCGATCGGCTGCTGGCCTCGGAAGCAGCTCCATACATTTTCATAGTATTAAGTATATTCGCAGCGGGCGCCATCGGCTGCGCGCGGCAGTCGTCGGTCACGCGATCGGTCGCGATGCTCGAAAGTGCACCTTAATAGTCAGAACACAAATCCAGTAGCAAACACCACTAGAACAAGGACAATCTGAAACAAACTAATGACCAACATAGCAAACGCCATTTTCACACAGCAATTTCAAATCTCCTACAACCAGAGGCCGTGCCAAATGGGGTGTATCGTACAAATCGCGTTGCTCGCTGCAGATGCGTCGTTGGCTGCCGGTGACAGATACACTCCATCGAATTTAGGTCGCAATGGACGTCGTTCTTGGCGAATAGGTCGCCGGGATAGTTTGTGTGGGCCGTTGTCGGGATTACGCTAAGCCAGGAGAAGTATATGGAAATATGTAGGGTTAGAAATTCAATTTATATTTTGATGAAGGACGGATTAGTGCTGAATTATTTTGTATGTTCAGTTGGATCAATGCTGAAAAGGCTTTTGACTGTTAAGTAAAAACATATAGGACGTATATCCTCGGCTTACTGCAAGAAGCAACCAACTGTTCGGGAATAATTAAAGCAATTAGAACCTTAAGGTTTTTAGAAAGAAGTCACTAACTGTTACGGTTATTTATTACCGAGCAGCTAACTTCTAGTTAGTTACGTCCTATATGCAACTAATTGCATAATAAGTATACGCAATTTAGTAAAGTAAAATATATTTTCTGTCTAATCGTGTATTTTCTTCACCAGAAGAGGAGATAGAGGAAATCATTAAACGTAGAGAAGTTTTATTTAGATTTCTCTAGATTTAATTCCTAAAGATGTAGCAAACAAAAACCACGGTCATTTGTATCTCGAAAACAAAATAAACAATAGTTGGTGTTCCCAAACGGACTACAAAGTTTATATGGTAATACAAACTTGATATTACTGCTGGATTCCCTTGAATTGTTTTTATTCTTGATGGGTTTACGCTTGACCTCAAACATACCTGATGGTAAGTGACGATAAGGTCTAAGGTGGAGCGCGTTTACCCAGATGACACCCACGGGAAGATTGGGGGTGGCCATATTCTAGGCCGGGAACCATACGGCGTAGCCACTTAGTTAGAATGAAATATATCTGTTGATTTTAAACTGTTAACTTGTGGCTTTTCCATATTTGATGTTTATTTCAGACCAAAAAGGACAAAATATTTCTATTTATAATCCAAACACTCATCCTGCAGGTACAAACTACTTACTCCTCCGGTCGTGAACTGAAGAAAGTTTCATTTGGGCCGCTATTAGGGCTCCGCCGTTCGCAGTTTCACGCCCCGGGTTCCGTGCACTGCGGTATCGGTCGGGGTGGATTTATGGGCTCAATACAATTTATCGACTGGGGAGCGGGGAGGGGGCGAGGAGGGGGCCACGGGACGGCCAGGAATGTCGCGACGTGACGGGAGATGCCAATATAAAAGTGGATAAAATGTGGCTATACATATAAATATCTACGCGTAGGGTACTTGAAATCTTCGCGAATGTTTCAGCACTAATACTTCGAAGTGCTACCATGTAGCGATAGTAGCAACGTTTCCGCTTTATTTACTACGCCTTGAAAATACCTACAGTGACTACGTCTTGCTAGATCAGAATATTAATCATACTAAACGCATGTTGCTGTAAAAAGGTTTCATGGCTACGCCGTAGCACACGTAGCACCACTGCGTAGTTTACCGTAAATATTATTAACCAGCATAACAGCCCGCGACTTGGTCCACGTGGAATCATTATTATTCTATCATTATTATTCTGGATATGTAGTCCGATTACAGACACTTTTTCCCTTCCGTGGCTACACTCTTTTATGAAACCTAAATAAAATATAGCATTTGAAAGAAGTGCCGTGTGGTTTCCGGTAGAGTAGAATAGGACCACTCCAACTCTTCCAGTGGATGTCGTACAAGGCGACTAAGGGAATACATTATAAAACATCAATCAGGCCTCCCTACCCGTCTGGCCAGCGCGGGGAGTGTAGGCCAAATCCTCCGTCTGTCTCCGGCAGATGAGAGAGGGTTGTGCTCCTGCAGTGGAGACAAAAATAACCTGATGATGATGAAACGCACGTTGCTGTAAACAGGTTTCATGGCTACGCCGTAGCACACGTAGCACCGCTGCGTAGTTTACCGTAAATATTATTAACCAGCATAACAGCCCGCGACTTGGTCCACTTGGAATCATTATTATTCTGGATATGTAGCCCGATTACAGCCACTTTTTCCCTTCCGTGGCTACACTATTTTATGAAACCTAAATAAAATATAGTATGTGAAAGAAATGCCGTGTGGTTCCCGGTAGAGTAGAATAGGACCACTCCAACTCTTCCCGTGGATGTCGTACAAGGCGACTAAGGGAATACATTATAAAAATTCAATCAGGCCTCCCCATCCCGTCTGGCTAGCGCGGGGAGTGTAGGCCAAATCCTCCGTCTGTCTCCGGCAGATGAGAGAGGAATGTGCTCCTGCAGTGGAGACGAAAATAACCTGATGCTGATGATGATGTGAACGAAGAGTACTCCAACCGCGTTACTCCCTCCTTCCTTTTCTCCCTCCCTTTCAACCGTCTGCATACCCTCACCACAAAAAGGTAGTAAGTACGTATTCGACAATGAATGTCACTGTAACAAATTGCTACAGATATCACAGTCTGTACATAATATCTTGTATTTCAAAACGAGCATCAAATCCAGTCAGTGTCAAATGAATAGTGCGGTTACTCAAAATAGCGCTAAATATTATTGAATCTGTTTCGTCAATGTATTACATAGTAGCTGTTGCCCGCGACTTCATCCGCGTGGACAACTTAATATCACAAAATATTATGTATTTCCCGTAGGAATGGGATGTTTTTTCAGGATAAAATTTATACTATGTCCTATTCCAAGACCTTAACCTATATGTGTGCTAAGTGCTTCCATCTCGATCCGAGCTGTGGTTGAAGCATGATTGAGTAACAAACATTCAAATATCCAAACTTTCGCATTTATAATGTTAGTAGGATAGGATAATACAAAATTTACCTTTTTATTGTCAGTATAGAAAATGAAAAATAGTTTAAGCAGACAAAACATATATATATATATATATATATATATATATATATTTGGTTTAAAAGTTTTAATGAACTTTTATAAAAAATCACTTCATGCGGTAGTTTTTTGTATTCGAAATATATTCGTACCCTAAAAGCATTGATAACGCGTTCTATCATTATTTTTCCATGAGAAATGGTCTGAAGTACGCAGAGTCAAAAATCAAATACAAATCCCTCATATTGTAATAAACATGGCGCCGACACCTCGAGCTGTCTTACAAAACGCATAAGCCAGTAATTACAAACTTGCTCAACAACTCAAAGTTAGCACAGCACACCCCGCCAGAGCCCTGTACAGCGATGACAATAGCTCTCCCCAAATCCGTTTCATCCCTACGGGCTTCAACCCGCTATCTGCAAGTGCCAAGATGCAGTTGCTATCTCAGAAGTCACCTAACATAACGAGCCATAAACGCCAACTTGTCGTAAGCGACAATTATGTGTGAATAAAACCTAAACCTTAAATCTTGAGCACTAAAGCCTTGTTTTGTAAAAAAAAATGTAGCTACGTTACATTTTTGTCCATAATGTAAGATACGTTATGGAGCCACAACCGTCAACTTGGTGCTTACAAAATACACTCTCAAGAATGAACATCACGATTGCTGTGGAATCAGGAATGAAGAGACATGGGGGCCTACTCCATAAGTATTTCGGATAATATCCGTCGAACCAAAAAGCCATTTTGTACTTTCCAGGAGTAACGGTACATACTCTAATAAGCCGTTTTGCATCTAACTATTATAGTTAATTGCATTAACTTGATGATGTTATGCTCAATCATGAAACATCGATCTCAATGAAAAATAACAGTACTATATTTGACCAATTCAATAAAGGTTTTCTGTGACATTTGCAGTTCCATTTGTCATCATCATCAGCCTAAATACGTCCACTGCTGGACATAGGCCTCCCCAATAGAATACCACTTTAGGTTAGATGTCCATTGGGGGATTTGCCATAATCACCACGCCTGGCAGGCGGATTGGTGATCGCAGTAATGATCTTATCATACACACACAGGAGAACGCTGCTGCCCGTCCCTGGTGCAATCCCTTAGTCGCCTTGACGATACCCACGGGAAAAATAGGAGTGGCCCTATTCTAAGCCGGGAACCACACGGCAAATCGGATAATTAGTAATTAAATATATCTTTATGTCTGATCGCAGATTTCCTGATAGGGGAACGGACCCATACTACGTGGCAACATTGGCTACGTTACAAGCAACTTTTGACACCTTTGACTACAAGTATTATATGCTTAGATCCTCCCCCCCCTCCTGTTTTCACGTAGTATTTCTGTTTAATTGTTGGGAACTTATTCCTGAAAAAAAAAAATTGTATTTATAAGTTACAGCACTCGTGAAACTAACGTGACGATGACCTAACCCCCAAACCTCCCCCCTCACCCAAACCGGTTACCTAGTATGGGTACGTTCCCTAGTGTGGTCTGTCAGTTTTGTAAGGTCCCGTAAATTATAACGAAGCCTTCGTTCTTCTAAAACAAGTAAAAGTTCGCAGTAAAAATGACTTCAACATTAGTGATGTTTTCAACACCAGTTCAATACTCACTGAAATAGTCCCCATTTCTTTTAATCTACAATAGTCTGTAATCCTTAGCATTCCCAGCTTTCTTCCTTCAATTGTCAATTCCCCAGTCGGCTGTTGTAAATACAGAATCCGTCATCGAAAGCTCTCATATCCGGACGCAAACGACGGTGCATACGAAACCGGATAACCGGATTACCGCGATGCTCTGCGGTTTTCCACATACACAAAAGGCGAAATATTTCCAATCCTTACGAGTACTTCAAAAATGTTTCGTTTGAATAGAACAGAGATACCTTTTTCGTGGTATGAAAACGTAATCTCTTTTATGTTTTTATTTTATTTTATTCATATAATATTTAAAAGCATATAGCCCTTAGATAAAAAACAAACAACACAATAGTAGAATAAGTCCAATAACAAAATAAAACAGATCACAAGATAGAAAAAAATGAGAGGAAAACGTATTTGTAAGTGTTAATATTTTAAAACATGGCTCTATGACATAACAGTTATTTAAAATAAAATATGATCTTAAAATAATTAAAAAATTAAAATAAAAATTTAAGATAGATATATGGTTTTTAACTTTGGTAACAAAGCAGTAAACATAAATAAAAAATAAAAAAACAAGTTGTACTGTAACCAAATACACAGTTTAAATTTGGAATAAAATCCCTTGTCATTCAATGGCCGCAAATTTATTATTCACAAAAATACAGCAAATCGTACGCTGAAGCGGGTTCCGTCAAATAATATTTGTAATTTCATAATTTTCCAGTCAATGTCGGTAAAATTTTCCATTATATGTTCAAAATTTCAGCGCATTCGTTGCAGTAGTTTTTGAATAGTCAAACGGGCAGACAGACAGACGGATGGGCAAAAAACTTCGCTATAATGTTTGCTTTTGGTTTTATTTATTTGCTTATATATAACATGAAGAAACTAAATAAGTGTATAATTTGCATTACTAAAAGTAAATTGATTCAATTTAACCGCCAATTTAACGTCGCCCATAAAATAAAGAGGGTGGCAAGTAATGTGGGTAGACTGTTAGAAAGAGAAGCACTTATGTGTTAACATATAACGTTGTCATCTCTCGATAGTTTACGCGCACACACAAACATGGACAGGTTAGTCTTCCTGTAGTAGTAGAAGGTAATTAAATCAGTTCGCTTGTATGCAGTTTTTTTAATATAATAATAAGTATTAAATAAATATTACATAATACACTTGTCTAATCCCAAATTAGGTTTTTCTCATGTGCTATGGAAATTAAACAAGGATAGAACATTTCACAAATATAACATCCAGATTTTCTGTTCCCAATGGGAATCGAACGCACGACCTCTGGCGCTCCTATGACCAAACCACTAGGCCAATGAGGCGGTCAGGGCAGTGCCGGGGGTGTGGCGGTGGTAGGTCTAGCCATGTGTTACAGACACCACATTAGGGTATCCACTTTGACGGATCCTTAAAAAAAGTCAACAGCCCATCGTTCGGTCTGTCACCGGCAGGCATCACTTGGCGCCGTTTGCGCGCAAACCCGGTTAACCAGATTACAACAACGCTTTTGTGGTTTCGTCTGGGAGTGGATGACAAAAATATATGCGTGTGTTCGAATTTCAAATTTCTCTCGGAGCGCGGCGAAATAGAATATTTAAACAAGTCGCGGTGGGAGGGTTAAAACAACCACACACCACGTGCCAAGTGTGTTGTTTGTTTTCTTGATTAAACATTACATGTTGGTGTTGGGACGTTTTAGGCTTCTTTAATTTTGTGGCAAACAATAATTTTTTTTAAAATCTTATTTTTTTTTAGGCTCGAGAGACTCAATCCTCGTAAGGAAACACTAATTTGTCATGTTATTCAGACATCTGAGAGACAACTTAATGAACGTATATAGATGTTTTGCCTTTTTCCCCAGAAAGTGCCAAAAATTAAAATAAATAAAATATATTATAGGTAGACTTCTGTTGCTTCTCTTTGAAATAAACCTATAAAACGATCTTGCGGAACATCAAGCTACGACAAACGAGAGCCAGTAATCCAACAATCAGTATTTGAGACACATCGTCATAATACATAAGAAAGCATATAAATATATATTTAAATTTTTATTTTAATATTATATACTGAACATAGATAGTATGTTATATACTATGACATTATTTGAATTGTTTACATTGTAATTTATATTTTGTACATTATTTTATTTTATGACGATCCCTTTTACCATATTAGAATGACATGTGAAGTTGAATTTTTAAGATGTAAAAGTGAAATAAAAAAGTCTAATCTAATCTATAAAGGGGATAGAACCGATCTGGGATATCGTAATAATAATTAAATGTAGTTGTAGTTTTCTCGTGCTCCTAGTAGTATGCAAATGTACCTACTCTCTTCAAATAAACAGTAATAATAACAATCAACCTGCAAACGATTATTTGGATACAATCTGACGCCTATAGACACGTAATAAGTCTATTTTTAATGATTGTCGTTGTACTCATATTTCTATCTTTATTTTCACCCTGCGTGTCCAATACAACAATGGGTTAAGGATGTTGTTGGGGCTGCCCCGCTTTTGCAGCGCATCAGGTATGTTTGCTGAGGCACGCATTGACAGTTTTCCGTCCATAGTGCGAAAACGGATAGCCTCACTGATGCGTCCCGTGCGGGACAGTCCCAGCAGCCCCCTTAACACCATACTGGAGCGGGCGGACTGCCCAGTTGTGCGGTTCTGGAACCAGAAACATGTGGAGTCCAGAGCCACAATATTTAATGTAAATAAATATTATTAATGTTTTGTATGATTCTATTTGATTTGAATTTAATATTCACTAACATTAATTTTAAGTCTGTCACTAACACAATTATGGAATAATCTGAAATAAATGAATTATTATTATTATTATTTACCTCGAAATATCTCGGTAACGTGACACTTTAGGGTACTATGTTCCTTGATATTTTTTGTTCGTTTATGTGTCCTCTACCCATACATACCCCTTCCATCGTGCGCCGCCATTTCGAAAAAAAAATGGCGGCGGGTCGTAATGCCCGCTTCCATACAAAAAGTTCGACCCCCTTTCATTTCATAGTTCGAGTATCCCATTGCTAGCATCATGCAAGGATTATATAATTTTATTTATTATTGACACGAGATTTGACTTAGTTATTAACTTTGTGTATGGATCTTTTTATCTGAAATAAATTTATTTTTATTATATTTATAGGCAGAATTCCAAAAGCGCAGTCGCAGGCAAAAAAGCTAGTTTAATAATAAAATAAAACACTATTGACAAAACGGCCCTTACGGTTTTTTTATATACCTGCAAAATCTAGACTTTTCCTAATAACCAAAAAGCAAGCAAAGTGTACGTGTATGTGGGTTTCGTCTATTAAATTGTTTATTTACGTCAATATATTTTTCATACAATTTCCAAACAATTTTCATAGTTGCCCGTCAATTCATTTGTGCCAATTTTCAGCTAAATCAACCGACAGACAGATGAAACTAATATCTGCGCTATAACGGTAACCGTTTTAACGGAATCCTAAAAATAGTCCAGGAGCCAAGCACGATAAATTATCCTCACTTTATTTGAAACATTGTCATCTCATAACACATTCATTTATTGCAGCTTTACTCGGGTGTGATATCAAAACGGGACCAAAAGGAACAAATAAACCTCCCTAGTACATTCGTCTTCCCCGGAGCTTGGACGTGGCAAGTCGTCCCGAGCGCGGGTAAAATGTATTGGCGTTATAAACCGGTTTTAGCGGGAACTCGTAAAAGGAGTTTGAACCGTGACAGGGAAAGCCGTGTATCTTTGTTTAGGGCAAATCGCTGGAGATCGACGACCGAGCTATATTGTCTGAGAAATCAGTCGATACTTTATTGCTGAGGAAAAGCTAACTCACAGTTATGTTTTGTAACAATAGCAATAAATCTAATAAATAAAAATGCAAACTTCGCGTGACTGTACATTGAAAATATTAGCAAAAAGGATTTGGGGTTATAAATGAGGATAAGTAATATAGCATATTAAGATTATTTTTGGAATTGTGTGTCTGTTTGTGCACGCATCACGTAAAATCTACTGAACTAATTCTGATTGAGCTTTCAGAAAAACCTAGGGCTTCACCTGGAGTAACATTTAGTCTTTATTTCATGGTAATCGGCCCACTCAATCAAAAGTTATGCGAATTTATAGTTTTTGAAAACTCGCCTACACTGCATTAGTAAACAAAGAAGTGTAGTGTGTATTATACATATCAGCCTACAATCCTACTGGATTTCCTATAACAATTGACTTCTATATTTCAACAGTATCAAAAGCGTACTTAAAGCGTACTACTACTAAACAATATATCGCTAAGCTGGGATCTGCACTTTTTGTTCAACGCCGCGTCTGCTGTAGCGTGATGTGGAATCGGATCAGACATCTGGCCTGGGGCGATAGCTAGCCATTTTAGTCAAACAATTAGAACCGCTCAAAGCTCCGAGCAGCGTTCAAAGCGGTTCGTCTAGATTAATTTAGTGACCCAGCGACGTATTAATGGAAGTGAGATGAGAATTGCCTTCTTTGTCTACCGCAGTCGGATAAAACGACCGTTTGCCTGACTGACGATGACCTATGCTAAATAGTACCTACCTTCGTTTATATACGAAGACTATTTGTCCTCTTGCCAGCACCACACGATGCAGAGTAATTAACTCTACAACACAGCTCTATTTTTAGCAGACTCATAGTTGTTTCATTTAATTTAGATATTCTTTACTAATTTAAATGACAACGTATAAATGTAATTTGTCTTGTGGTTCCTGTAGAGTAGAATAGGACCACTCCAACTCTTCCCGTGGATGTCGTACAAGGCGACTAAGGGAATACATTATAAACCATCAATCAGGCCTCCCCAACCCGTCTGGCCAGCGCGGGGAGTGTAGGCCAAATCCTCCGTCTGTCTGCGGCAGATGAGAGAGGGTTGTGCTCCTGCAGTGGAGACAAAAATAACCTGATGATGAAATGTAATAAAACTGTAAAATTTGCAAAAAATATTTTAAGCATAGTAATTGAGGGTGAATAAGTAAGTGAAAAATACAATAAGGGAATTGTAAGACTGTTTGTGGGTGAGACAGGGAAGGAGTGGTTAGGGAGGCACGTATTAAATTACCGCGGTTGTAGCTCGATTATTTTCACTTTATTTGAAGAATGTTGAAGTCTCGGAGAATAGTACTTTTAAAAAAAACTGCATCAGTTTGTATTTCAGTGGTCTACGCTAACTAAGCCAGTTATAACTGTATGGTATGTAACTGAAATATAGCGATTGTTATAAATAATTATAATAGATTGACTTAAAATGTTGTTTCTTTAGAACCTAAATCACAGATGGATTTTCAGTCTTAGGCGACTAACAACATACACTCATAATGCTCACGCCTTGGTCCCGCAGGCGTAGTCAGAGACGATGTATCGCCACTTTGCGCGATCTTGACACACCTCTCTAGCCTCACTCACATTTATCAACTAACGAGAGAAATATAAAAAATTACTTCTTGGGACCAAATTATACGTAGGTAAAGCAAATTAGCTTAGATCTACAGAAGCTCTGTAAATCTCTCTAAATCTGTTGTTAGTAGGTCGCCTAGGACGGAATTTAATCCATCTAGGTCTGAGTGGATTTTTTCGGCTCTATAGACAATTTTAAGTTTATCATGACTGCTTTAAGAATCGGCGTTCAGTAGTCATGGTTTAGTAGTTCTAAATCAGAGGTGGTTCCCAGACTTTTTTTCCACTTTCAAAATTTAGCAGTGGACCCCTGCAGCTTCATTTCTACTATATTCCCAAAACTCGACAAAAAATTTGAATATTGGACTCCAACTTAGACCCCCGTCGAGTCTCCCGTGGACCCCTGGGGGTCCACCTCGACCACTTTGGGAACTACTGGTCTAAACCATGATTACCGAACGCTCAACTTCAGAGAGTTATTTTTGTCAGAATTCGATAGTTTAAACTAAATTGTATAACAAACCTTCTTTCACTTGAGAATTTAACAACAACAAAAATCTCACACCCGGTATAAACAGTATTAGCTTTATCTACCAATCTCAGTATATATCATTCCAGTAGCAAGTTGTTCCCTGAAATATAAATGAGACGAAGACATTTCTTATCCCTCTTCATTAATTTTTCGTACGAGCGTCGCAGCAGCGAGCGTTCAAGTTGCAAACAAAGTTGCGATTTTAACGCTCCAATGAGTAAATGCGAGAGGCTGGAGTTTGGACGGATTTCGTGAGGATGAGTTGATGACATTACTCGTACCTTGGAATAGATTTAAAGGGTTGTTAATTGCTACAAAAGTATAACACTAAGACGCACACATTCGCACATAACTCAGTGTCTATCTTTAATACAATTAAGTACTTTAACTGTTTGTTATGTAATTTTTTTTTTCTTTTTTCGCCGTACAGTACTAGTTGTTGGCCCTCGACTTTGTCCGCGCGGACCATGAAACTTTATACAAATACAAATAACTTTATTGGTTCAAGAACATTAGGGTCCTTATACTAGACATATCTATGTAAATATATTATTACAAACAGTAGCCTGACTCCCAAACTAGGATTCCCTGTTCTATAGGTAGCCAGTCTTTCATTGAAAAAGTGAACAAATGTTGTAAAAAATTTAAGTTTAACTCTGTAGTAGTACAAAAACAACCCAAAGACAACACAACACAAGCAGGTATGTTGGTTCATATACAATACATACCAGCAGTAGGTAATATCCAAAATTATGTACTTAGTCCTCTTCTACACGACTTAGCTTATATACACTTAAAAATTCCAACACGATATATATTCACAGAAACATCCTTTGCACATTAAATTATTACTATTATTCATTAAATAGATACTTGTTTTATATAATTTTAATAACAGTTACACTTCAGATTTTACTTTACTTTTCAAACATTTGAATTATAGATTATATAGCCTATTACGCATTACATTTATAAATTATATAGCCTATGACACTCACAAATAACTTGACTTTCTATTGGTAAAATAATTTTCAAAATCGGTTCAGTCGTTTGTGAGGTTTTTTTTCCAGGGATAGCCCCTACAACCTCACAAACTTTACCTCTTTATAATATTAGTATAGATAATTAATCATGAGATCCTTAATACAATATTGTCAGTTGTGACACTGAAGCAAGGTGGTCTCCAAGATACGGGGAATCCTAGTTTGGAGATGATAGATTATATACATGGACAGGTTTATATACCACTATCTATCCCCGTATTTCTTTGTGTTAATTGTTATAAGCATATCGAATAAATATATATCACTATACTTATATCTACTGTAATAGACATTGTGACAAGGTGTTGCTCCAGGCTTCGCTCATCATCATCATGTCAGCCTTTAGACGTCCACTGCTGGACATAGGCCTTCCCCAATGAACGCCACCACACCCGGTCCTCCGCCCTCCGCATCCAGCCGCTTCCGGCCACCTTCTTTAGGTCGTCGGTCCATCTGGCGGCGGGGCGTCCCACCCTGCTTCCACTGCACCAGGCTGCACCAGGCTTCGCTCGCGCACTTTCTATTCAGATTCAGCTATATTATTAGATGTTATAATCTGGATAGCGACGACCTTGTTGGTTTTCCATTGTAAATCGGGAATCTATCATGGTATCAGACAAATGTATGTTGTTGTTTCACATGCAAAAGGGAGGATGTATCTCAAGGCGTGTAAAATTCCTGCCTACGTTGGACTATCTTCATCAATCGCCTAAATACGAACATAAACCTCCCATTGGACAATTTGCCATAAACACCACGCTTGGCAGGCGGATTGGTGAGCGCAGTAATAATCTTAATATACACAGGAGAACGCTGCTGCCTGGTGCAAGCCTTTAGTCGCCTTGACACCCACGGGAAGATTGGTGGTGGCTCTAGTAGGGAACCACACGGTAACGGAATATCTTAATAATCCGTAACTATCTAACTTGCCGTGATATAGTATATATTATGTATATGTATGGTATGGTATATATTTGTATATTTTGAGTTTATTTTTGTATATAATATGTATAGGTGTAATTATAATATTTAATGTTATATATATTATTATGTATTACTTTACTTAGTAACTTATATAAGTATATATTATATATCAATAGCTATACCTACTCATTTATTCTATATATAGTACAATATTTTACTATAAAATTTCAATATCCGAGCACATTTTATTTTTATTCTTTTTGACCTACCGCTTGTTTTAGCTTTTCTCACAGTGAAAGTTGGCTGGAAGTGATCTCTTATAAAGATAAGTCCACCTTTGTACACTTTTATGTTATGCCCTTTTTTTGTAAAATTTATGTGCAATAAAGAATATAATAAACACAGTTTACTCTAAACATTTGCAACCTACCATAGTTATACAATATACATAGCAATGTAACCCCTGTTTAACCGCTTCCATTCACCAATACACCCGTACCTGTAATGCCTCGTATAAAACACAGTAATCGGATTAGCGCCGCGCGCGAACTTAATAAACCCCGACGTACGAACGGGTTGATGCCCGTAGTTCACGAGAGGAGACGTAATTTGTTCCCGAGTCTTATTAAATTCATAAGTATGCGTCGACGGCTCTAAGTACGGCGTGAGTTATAGATGAGGAGCGAGGCTTGCGTTGCTTTAGACATATGAATCAGGATTCTATCATTGAAGTCTATTAGCTTGTTTGGATAGTGACCACCTACTCACTACCTATTACTCATCATCATCAGGTTATTTTTGTCTCCACTGCAGGAGCACAACCCTCTCTTATCTGCCGGAGACAGACGGAGGATTAGGCCTACACTCCCCGCGCTGGCCAGACGGGTTGGGGAGCCCTGATTGATGTTTTATAATGTATTCCCTTAGTCGTCTTGTACGACATCCACGGGAAGAGTTGGAGTGGTCCTATTCTACTCTACCGGAAACCACACGGCAGACCTATTACTGCTTGCTGCCAAACTGGCATCGCTGTGTCCCGGTTTGAAAGGTAAGAGAGAAAGTAATTACAGACACACGAGCCATTCCAGCCGCTTCGGGTCACATTCTTCAGGTCGTCGTCTCGTCGTGGCGTTGATTGGGGAAGGCCTATGTCTAGCAGTGGACTGCTTAGGGCTGATATGATAATAATGAGGCATCCCAACCGAGTGGCAATGCAATAGATTTGGACTGCTGCGCGCAATAAACCAAATGCTGCAGGGGTCAAATGCGTCAGCAGCTAGTATTATCAGATGGACTGCCAGTCTGCCACGTGAGGGCCGAGGAGCTTACTTCGTAAGCATTTCGGATAATATTTCTCGAACTACAAAGTCATTTTATACTAACGGGTCACGTGTTATATTCTGATAAGCGTTTGGCATCTACTTATCGTAGTTAGACGCCAAATTCTTGTCCAAATATGTCATATGATCCATTAGAGTACAAACAGCTTCCTAGTTCGACAGATATTATCCGAACTTCTTACGGAGTAGGGCTACAATAGACGAGGCAATCATGCGCTGGCATCATCAACGTAGCGAGATCACCACCTTTGGTCAATTATTTATCTTTAACACGTTCACAGTCCAGGTACCTCCTGGTATTTCACGCAAGTGCTTGCCAAGGTCCATGCTTCCACTATGGGGTCACTGGTACACACTGGGTGCAAAGTTAGACTTATAGAGCCTTATGGAAGGAAAGATGCCTGAGAGTACTGTAAAATAATCTGAATCCAAAAAATAATAATATTAATGACATAACAATATTAACATTTTTTACTTTGTGATGTTTATTTATAATTGAATCTAATGTATATAATATTTTTCATTTATTTTCATGTTTGTATAGTTATTTGACTATGGATTGTTCTGTTAGGGTGCAAATTATAACAATAAATTAAATTATGAGACTGAGATATCATTTTGTATGAGGACTGTAAACGTATTAATTAAAGACACGACTACACATCATAGCCAATATACGTCACAATTTCGGAACACACAAAAAATACACGTTCTTGCACCAGCCTCACGACGTTACCGATATTGCCAAAGTTCTAAACAGCGATGACATATTTCGTGATTAACCAAGGCGCGCAGAAAGTCACAACGCCCCATGTCTGATATTATGCGCCAGTTAGAAAATGTCAAAGAATTTTTGAGTTTTATAGAAAGTTCGTTGCAATAAAATGCTCTCGAATCGAGACCAGTTAATAAACGGTGTAGTTAAAAACTCCCCTACCCTCCCGTCCCTAATAATTAATAGTTAAAGTTCAGAGTCAAATGCGTAAGCTGCGTTATGGGTAGTGGTGGTGACAAATTACCATCAGGTAGACCGAATGGGATTACCGCTTACCAATACAGTTATGTGCCGTGTGGTTTCCGGTAGAGTAGAATAGGACCACTCCAACTCTTCCCGTGGATGTCGTACAAGGCGACTAAGGGAATACATTATAAAACATCAGTCAGGCCTCCCCAACCCGTCTGGCCAGCGTGAGGAGTGTAGGCCGAATCCTCAGTCTGTCTCCGGCGGATGAGAGAGGGTTGTGCTCCTGCAGTGGAGACAAAAATAACCTGATGATGAATACAGTTTATAATAAGGAGTCTAATTACTTCAAACGCACATCCATACATCTATTTCAGCTGTAGCTACGCACGCTTCACTAGGAATGTTGCCCAACCACTGTTGGAATGAAATAAGTTTATTTGTAAGATATTTGGTAATTTAGTGGTCATTAGATTGATAAATTACTCACATTAACATTACATACTCGTTGACAATTTTTTGCTGTCAAAAAAATAACAAAACCTGTTTTTAATTTGCTTCGTTAAGTATTTAGTCGTAGAGTATTTTTTGCGTACAGTTTTATACAGTTTGGCAGAATAAATATTAGTATTATTAGTAGAGATGAATAAATGATTTCTTTATTACTTCATTAGTATGAATTTTCCAGAATAAACGGGACATTAAGTCCCGGATCTGACTGAGAGACAACAGTTTATCCCTTGCTCTCCACCTACAGTAGGTCATAAATCAGCCAAGTCGGCGTAGCACACGGCAGACAGTCATGCGGCGGTGCCAACTTTAGGTGTTCATGTAAATTCATGAGACGCCCGCGCGCGCGCCTTATAATGATTTATCTACGAGTGTATTTTACGAATTAATTGCTAGACGTCTTAAGTCCAAAGTCATATAACGCAGCCATTAACTGTTTTACTTAGGGACAGACACATCGAGCTCAAGTTTCGAACACAGGGGGCGCGAGTCCAGCCCTTAAAAAAGGTTGTGGTCATGGCCTCCCGAAAATCGACCGAGTGCAAATCGGACTACAGACTCGCTCACGATAGAAACATTGCATTCCTACCAAGGAGACGTTTACAAAATGCATGACGCCCCGGCCAAGACCTTGTAGTTTTTTAATTGTATTAAGGCATTGGACGTTATATGTGGTAGATCAGCGCTTGGGCTAAAATTGTAATAATAGAAAATCATTATTTGGCACACAAAATATACAAAAATATCTTAACATATATGTCGTAGTCGCCTCATCTGAGGGTATGGGGTTCGAATCCCACTTCTGATGTCGTAGGTTCCTGGTTCTGCCGAAAGTGTGGGCTCCCAAATTGAGTTTAACGCCGTTACAAAGTTAACACGTTTACTGACTTCAATGACACTACATGAAATTACACTACATAAACAAGTAACGATTTAGAAGGCAGACGATCCGTCAGCGTAACGCCTGCGCACCGCACGCCTTTCCATCGAAACCTGTCACGGAACTGCGGCTGCGCCAGTTACACCCGACGTTCCGTCAACGCGTGCTCGCGACTATAGCCGAACAAAGCCGAACGGCGCGCCGAACACGCGCTGTGCCTTCAAATTAGCTCCTCTTTTATTATTTCGCCGACATATATATAAACTATCCTTACAGTCAACACGGATCAGTCATCCAGGATCAGGGAATAAAATCGCAGGCAGGTGAGTGGTACGTTAGTCCAGTTAGCCTCGTTTTTGCTTCAGCCGGAGCGTGTGTTTATGAGCTTCTAATATCCTAGGGATAATGTTACAATTGGCTTGCGCAGTGGGATGTACAGACTACCACCGCACACGCAACATTCCAAAAAATCGAACCAATTAATTACTTACTACTACCACAGGCGCATCAGCCTGTCCGTATACGTTTGCGTGCGCGCGTATATAATTGTAGAGCTGGCTCCCGCACCGAGCGCGATCGACAGAGGGACAACGTTGTCTTGCTATCTAGATACACCTTACGCAGCAGTAATAGTGGCAACATTCCAATCATCATCATCATACATCATTAGGTTATTTTTGTCTTCACTGCAGGAGCATAACCCTCTCTCATCTGCCGGAGACAGACGGAAGATTTGGCCTACACTCCCCGCGCTGGCCAATTCATAGTTTTGTATAACACTAGCTTTCGCCCACCGTACATTTAAATTAGTCTAATACTGGTTATTATAGAGTTTAGCAACCAAAAATGCAATGCAAAGCTTCAATAAAATACGGATCAGACTGTGACTTAGTATATAAAGTTAATATATGATATAGCGAATGTAAGGGGACAGAGGTAGTCGACTGCACGAGCCGTTGACCTGAATCCGGTATGTGCCTGCACGCAATACACCCTTTGCCTTTATTAAACTACAAAATATGGTAATACTGCAATCTCTGCGATACGACGAGCTCCCAGCTAACCTTCCGAGTTCCTGTTATTATTAGTAGGATGAACTCCCAAAGCAAAATGTATAGGAGCTTCCATAAACCAAGTGATATGCTGGAGTTGGAGGTGTGCGGGGGAAGCTACTCTGGACTAGGTGAGATATATATTGTATGGGCCGTCAATAGCTATGTGATTTTTCAACATTTTTGTTTTATTTATTTATTTATATTTTATTTTACACAAATAGAAGTCACACAACTAATTTAAACACAAGATGTACAAAGGCGCACTTAACTCTGCAAGAGTTTTCTTCCAGTAAACCTTTGGGTGAAAGAGACAAGTCAAAGCAGTAGGCAGACAGCAGTGCACATTATAGTGAAAATAAGTAGTGAAAAATAAAAAAAATATATTTAAATAGCAAATAGAATAATTTAAAATTTATTTGTTATAAGCTACAGAATAAACAGTAATATGTATTTATTTCCATTTCTACATTGTTACTTATAACGGTTAAATGGAAACATTTCAAATAAATTTAACACGAAATATTCACTCATCCAACTCAAAGTAAAGTAGGCCATTTGGCCCAGCAAGTTTTTAGACCGATTTCAAAGCCACGTCTAGTACTACTAACTAGCAACTGATTATAAACCAGTGACCCCATTACATGCAGTTGACCCAGTAACAGTATATGGTTGACATGTGCACTTGCATGTATTTAAAGTTGCATTAGACGACTTACCATAACGTTCGAGCCTAACGTTCATACTAAATTAAACTCTATCACTGTTAAGTAACGCTCGCTATCGTATACCTGATTCTTAAGCGTGGCTGTAACTCCATCTCGCACCACACATTACCGAAACAGGACCATACTGTAACTCCACTACACTACTCCAGTGCAATAAACACGAACACGGAACAGCCTGCGAACATCGTCGCAACAAAGTAGCAGGCAACTATCGAGACGGTTTACAACTGGAACACGGTGCAATGTGTGTTTGGAAATGTCGCAAGTGCATTTACTGCACTGGTGACACATTTATACAACGTGTGATCTCGCTGTGTTTGAAAAGTCTGAGATAATGTTGAGTTTTAACGATAAGGAACATACTCCGTAAGTATTTTTATATAATATATATATATAATATGTAGAAATAAGTACTTACCTGTTAATATAAAAAGAAACGATGCTATATTTATATTTACAATATGAAACAATATTTGTAAAGAAGAGCGGTGCCCCCTAACATAGGCTCTGCGAGCCCAAAAGGAGACACTGCCCCTGAATTTTAATGTAACTTTTTTCTAATGAAATAAATAAACAAATAAACAAATTTTGGGTAACACAGTCGTCATTTCGTACTCACTAACAGGTCATTGAATATATTCGAATTTCTAATAAGTGTTTGGCATCTAACTACGACAGTTACACGCCAAACGCTTATCAAAATATGTTACTTAAGTATAAAATTAGACGTATATCACCTCAAATGCTTACAGAGTAGACCCCAAGGCATCTTCTAACGTTTTTTTTCATGATGGATTTACGCTTAACCTAAATCTCAGCTGACGGTGAGTGACGATGATAAGATGCCTATTCACTCTTCCTTTAAAGATCCAACTTGTACTTGTCAGGAAATACTGAAGGTGGTAGGGAGTTCCATTCCTTAGCAGTTCGCATTATGAAAGAGGAAGCAAAACGCTTCGAGCGAGAGCGTGGTATGTCTACTACATACGGATGAAGTCCCTCCCCACGCCTGGTAGTCCGATGATAGAACGGGGAATAAATATTTAATAGCGTTTTGCCATCTGCCATAATGTGCGGTACGCTACTCCACTGCAATAAATACGATAATGAAACAGCAGCAGTCATTGTTTGGAACGTGTTGAAAGTACTCAGTCGACGTTAAGGCTGAATGCGCAAGTCTGGTCCGTTTCATTCATATTCTAAATGTATGGAAATCGAGTCGGAATTCCGAACCGGGTACTAGTACCAGGCTATGGGACAAGTTTATTCAAATTTAGGCTTTATCGCTGTAAGTTTTGCTGCCGAGTACTTTACTGTGAGGCCTACTGTACTGTAGCTGTAACAATCCAAACACCCTGTACACTTTTTTTTTGTTGCAATTTACAACAGCGATGGTTGTAACACTAACAAAGGTATGGACTAGGTATGAATTAAGTTTTATTTAATTTAACTGAATTACAGAAAAGTTTGTACCTAACGCGTCATGGGTGAGTCTGTATTATTAGGTACTCTTTGATGTAATGTCTTTAGTTTATTTGTTATTCTATGGTAACGAAGGCATGTACTAAGTATTCGATATTCACTCATACGATACGAAATTATGTTTTATTGAAATAAAAAATAGACAGTAAACACGGAAAATAAAAAAGAAGCACTCTTTTTAGGATTCTTTACTAGTTCTTTGCGTGGCTTCCTATACAAACTTTGTCGTTTATTTTCAGGAGGGATCACCTTCCTCACAAGTCATTATTCAATAGGCAAATTATTCAATGAAAGTACAGTGATATTTGTACACTGAACACTGTGCAAATATCATATTCATCTTCAAAATGAATAATTTACAACATTATGAGCCTTTTAAACACTTCAATGACAGTTTTGGACTATACGACCACTATTCTATGAAAAGTTTAAATGTAAATAACTTACGACATTCCCTTTAAGAAATCCAACAAATGCACAAGATTCTGGAGATGTATGATAGATAAATCACTGTAACTGAACTAAAATTAAATAACAATAGCGGATTAAATAAGTGAACAAACAAACCATGGCGTGGGCAAGCGCCGGCTAACCGTGTCTAACTAACCGTACATCTCGTTACACGGCACAAAACGAGCAATGCGATATCGATACAGGACCGGTTTGCAGTTGCAAATGAACGTAAGGATACAGGCACAGTTACGGCAAGAGCGACAGACATTTGCTAGCAAAACACATCGGCAAACGATTTTCGAAAAACAATAAAATTCAAAAGGGAATTCAATAAAGAAAAATATTTATTGGTCACACACAATTTGAATAAACAAGGGAGAGACAAAGAAATAATACAGACGAAAATACTATGCATGTGCCACGGCAGTAAAACGACATTACATATGCCTAGACCGAATAAAAAGCTAGAATATTTTTTTTATGAAATAAAGGCTAACTAACAATATACTTCGTTGCAAAGCACAATACGAGCAGTATCATATCGAAACAGGACCAGTTTAGAGATGTTAATTGATGTAGAGAAGGACAGACGTGTGATGTGCTCATCATTTAGCTAGCAAATCACTAAAGTGATAAAGACTCAAAGAGATTCGAGCTCAGACTTAAAGTGACTCGACAAAAAATAACCACCCAAGAAAGAGAAAAAGAATCTTCCAAACAAACAAAATAGTCAAAAAAAAGGTGATAATAGAAAGACTGGTATTAACACTTATAGATAGATTCTTTTTATAAAATCAGTAAAGTGTACATCGTACACAATGTGGTAGTTAATTTTTTATTTACCTGTAAACAACGAGTTCCACGAAATTTCCATAGTTTTCTCATTATTACCAGTTTTTCTTTTATTTTCCATATTTCAGCTTACATAGGTACATTTCTTTATCAAATTTGGTACTAAACGCATTATACTTGTCCTTTCGGTTACTCGAAGGTTGACTGGAAGTGATCCCTGAGTGGGATAAGTCCGCCTTTGTACACAGTTTAATTCCTATTTTATTATTGTTGTTGTTGTTATTTTTGGTACAATAAAGCGTTTACATACACACATACTGATCAAGTAGTGTTATCCGGCGGACACACAAACGGACATAAAGCTTGCTATAAGGGTACCCGTTCTGAACTCTAAGAAGACAGGCAAAGTAAAATAGAAAAGAGAACAAGGAAATAAAAAGAGTTCTATTAAGGATACAGATTGCGGATAATCTTGTCTAACAAGCCATAAGCCTCGTTACTTAACACAATGCAGTATCAATACAAGGAGTGACGGGTTAGCAGTTGCAAATATACACTATAATAATAAAACATCAAGTAGAAACGATAGCAGTGACAGTGGAGGTGGAGAAAGCTGCAACAGACAGTTGACTAGGCAATCTAAGCTTGTTATGATTGTGAGCCAATTTTGAATAAGTACAATTTTCTACAATTACCAATAATAACTAACTGCATATACGTATACTATTAAAAATATTCACACCTAAAGTCCAAAAGGTGTCATATGCCATACTATCGTCACTATATATGTACACGTTTATTAAAACTTGAATGTTTAGAAAAACAAATGCGTATTCCTGTCTTCGAATTCGTCATTTTCTGATACTACCCGACCGTCCAAATATCTTTTGAATACGTACTTCGAAGTTCGTAACAAGATTTTGTTCAATTGAGTATTGTTATTATGTTTAACTGTATAATTGGTACATTCATCAATACTAGCTACTCGCGGCGTTTTTCGGTGTAAAAAGTAGTATTTGTTATTGTTCCCGGATCATTATAATGTAGTAAAATTTAGTGACTTGTAGGTGCTAAAGAGTAACAAACAAAACTACATACTTTCATTATCACATTATAATATTAGAATGAGTTAGGATTACGTTTCATCTGTCATCGTATCATTTTACATATACATTGACAGTTTTCTGTAACACGCAAATCCATTACCTTTATAAAACCTTACAATGTACGCCAAGTTTGTAGCGTGAACAGTTAATATAATAGGGAGTCTTGCGCATATTCATAACGAGTGAATGGATTCAACATTCACGAAGGTTGTCAGGCTTGTAAATGAGGAAGTAATACAATTAATGCTGCAAGGTACCTATATAGATTTGACAATTAATAGTTTACTGCGCAAAATCACGACTGTGTTGTAACAACGTACAACCAATTAGGTTAGTTACGGTGCCAAGCTACGTTGGTTACGTTCTATGTTCTTATTCCTTCTCATTGTTTCGTCGATTGTACTCGTAGTGGTTTAATTTTGCTTTGAAATGACAGTGCTGACTTAGGTTTTTCCTATCTTTATTTTTGAAAAGTTGCAGCAGATTTCTAGAATCTCGTCGTATTTAAATAAGCTTCAACGCCAAGTCAACAGATTAAAGGAAATTAGAATAATCTAGAATATGAAAAAAATACGACCCAATCCTAAAGTAACACAAAAAATACCAATTACAAAATATTAAAACAACAGAAAGCTCAATCAAATGAAAAGTTTGTGGAGCCGTAAGGGTACTTAAGACAACAACATTTAAGGTTGTAAGAGTCATAATTTTTAAGACTGCTGCGCGGAATGATTTTAAAACGGACAGAGTAAATTGGGCTTTGGCAACCGTGAAATATGCTTTAAATTGTGATTAAAGTAAGGAACGAGGGAACGACGAGGGGGAGGTAAATGGAAGGGTCTCAGAAATAAATGGCGATGGGAAGCGGTGGACAACACCCCCCTAACTAGATTGCTTACAATTAGCTATCGGAAATGTTTCCTTCCGAAGATATAATAGTCCACAATAAAATCGAGCCACGTAAGTTTCCTTAATAGATGTTTTCATTACTTCAACTATCATCATCATCAGTCGAAATACGTCCCACTGATGAACATAATCCTTCCCAACAGAATGAAACCTTTAGTGGGCTTTCCATTGAGGCGTTTGCCATATTCACCACGTTTGGCAGGAAGATTGGTGATCGCAGTAATTATGTTAATGTATACAGGAGAACGCTGCTGCCCGTCCCTGGTGCAATCCCTTAATCGACTTGAGGTGCCCACGGGAAGATTAGGGGTGGCCCTATTCTAAGCCGAGAACAACACGGTTCACTTCAACTATAAAAATTATTAAATAATCCTTTATGAAAAAAAGGTATGACAGTTCAGGACAATCAAATCATTGATTGTAGACCTTAAGTGGTATTCAAATATGATATGTTTCTCATCGGAAGAAAACGCTATGGCGTCTCCCCTCCAACCAATATACAATTGTAAATTTTTACAATTTTAAGCAACAGCATATACACTCTATTGGTAACCTAATAAATAAAATAATTAATATAGGTAATCGAAATCCCCAAGAAAATAGTCGTACAATAAAATTTCGTTGTGTCCATTAATATCCCCGAAGCAATAAACGAAACAAGTTCAAAGAGGAATAAGGAATAAACATCGCACAAAAACAACGAGATGAGCCGAAAATTAGATTCAAAAGCGATACCCGAGTTTTCGTCAGCCATCGCTTTGGGCAAATGAAGTTTGATCCCTTTTATTGGGGCTGGATAGATCAAGGCTTTGCCAATCCCTTATCATGGCATCTATTTCTGAATTCATGATGCTTTTCACGGACTTTTGTGTCGGGTGTTCAAATTGAATGCCGAGAACCTTTTGATTTTGAATTTATTTATTCAGAAAAACCAAAACTTGTAATTATAAGTATAACAGGTCAGGACTATGGCAACAAAAAACAATTATAAGTTTTCATAGTTTTTAAAGAAAAATATTATAAATAATAATAATAATATGTCAGACATTCACACCAATTATCCAGTCCCAAACTAGGCAGAACCGGTGCTATGGTTACTAGATAACGGATACCCATACTTAAATAAATATATAAACAAAACACTACTTATAAATAAATAAAACAGAAATTTCAGGTGAGTAACAGCAAAATCCCATCCCACTAATATTATAAATGCGAAAGTTTGGATGTTTGTTATTTCATCACGCTTCAACCACTGGACAGATCGGGATGAAACTTGGCACACGTATAGGTTAGGCCCTGGAATAGGACATAAGATAGTTTTTATCCCGAAAAAACATCTCATTCCTACGGGAAATACATAATAATTTGTGATAATCAGTTGTCCACGCGGACGAAGTCGCGGGCAACAGCTAGTAAACTTAAACATTAAACAGCGAGTATACAAATACAAAACAGATATAGTTCGTTCAGCTCACAACGGCACATCAACTCCTCTAAATTGCTTACATTTCGTTGTATGCGTAATATTTATATTAATATATATTACTGTGCTAGTTCTGTCGTTACGCACTAACCATCAATGTGTACATTAAGATACTAACGTTCCGATTACCTCCCCACATCCCGCGCTCACCCCTCGCGAAAAGTAGCGGGACACGCCATCGTGAATTGTGCGATCTATACATAACCAACATAGTAGATACAGCTAGAAATTTGTGTGTACGTGTATGCTTTTTATTATTTAGACTGAGGGTTGACGGCAAAGAATACCAAGGCATAGGAGTGTTTTGAGTGTATTTTTGAGGTCAGCTATAAATCAAACCAATCCTTCTTCCATATCAAATAGTTGTCCTTTATTAACTACGTTGGATTATAACTATGTGGTTACAATGTCCAAATTAATACTGTAAAACACTACTACTATTACTCCACTACTGTCCTGGTCGCATGCCTTGAACCGACTGCCCGAGCCATCATCTCCCCCTTTTCCCCCGCACCGCGCCATCGTATGGCGCGCTTGGTATCTCAATACAGGTGAAGTTAACAGTATACATAAGTAGAATTGAAGGTTTCATTATAGCCAAACATTGATCGGCAGATTATACTTTAAATATATACAAATTAAATCTTCAAGGTGATCAACAATTGCTCTACTTATCGTTAAATGTCAGTGCTTATTCTCAAGATACACATTTTCGATTCTTTATATAACATTCTAGAACATATTTTCCATTGACAGTATACCCAAATTATATCATATTCACTCCACTGTTTCATACTTCATTAACGCCTCTTCATCTCTCATTTGTAATACATTGCCTTGCCTGATTAATTTTAAAGTGAATACTATCTGACTACCTTCTATCTATACATACATAAAAAAAACGAATCAGTAGATTAATTTTGAAAAAAATTAGTACCTGGACATTATTTCGACCAGTGTAGTCCAAAAATATGGTTTCAAAATTAATTTATGTTTGTGTACTGGCTAAACTTGGAAACTAATGGACAGAATTTGACGGTATTTTCACTGTTTGAAAGCCTCATAGGGTTGTAGATTTTATCTCAATACGATATCAGGGGGCTTGCCAAAAATAAAATATCATATGCCAACATTTTCAATATGCACAGCTCATTAAAGTATACCGTACAGAATTTGCAGACTCTTTTATTGTTCTATAGTCTAGAGATTTATCTCAATACGATGTCATGAGACTTGATAAAAAGATAAACTCTGGTAACATTTGTGGACAAGTGTACTCCGTAAAAACTTAAAATTGCTCCATGGGTGTCTTTGTCAGTATAAACTGTCTGGAAACTTCAAGTTTTATATCAGCTCTTCAAGTGTCGGGCCACTAATAAAGGTAATATTTTAATTACCTGCCATTCCAAATTAGTTACATGAATAACTATTTGTTCTATTCTATTCTATAGTCAAAAAATAAGAAAGGATTTTATTAATTTCCATGGCTAATTGTTAAGAGCTAGAATAAAGATATTTTAATCTAACCAAAGTTTAGTTTAAGCACACCAGTTATATTGATGTCGATAAAATAGTTGCTCATGAGACGCAATATTTCAAACACCCCACATTTTCCCCACCATTTCATACCTTCCCCGCATTGGCGCGTTCACTCCAATCCTTTTACGCTTCTTGCGTCAATATTTCACTCCTCTTTTTCGCTTTGCATTGGTAAGTCCATTACGACACCTCCATTCTGTCAAGGAAATCCTATATAAATGAATTTCACACCAGTAGGCCTATTATGAACTCTTATTTCCAGGCAGTTTACGGCCTGAAACTGAACTGCCTGGCAAAATCGTATTATGAACGCGCTTAGAGGCTAGCTGGCCAGCGGTCACGTGACCCAAGCGTTTCAGCGTCTGTGGGTGTCTATGACCCGACAATTGCCTGGAAATGTCGTATTATAAGGTGCCATTTGACATTTAGTTGAGTGGTTTTTGGCTGGCTAAACGTCAAACTAAACAATTCAATACACGGTTCTAGATAGTAACTTTTTCTGAATTGTTTAGGCTTTTTAGAGTAAAAAGTGATTACTTAAAGTGATTATTTTTATTTAGAACATTATTTAGTGGATTTGTTTTGCTCACCATGTCCGACGAGTGGCTTTTTTTTGAACTTTTGGAAAGTGACGCTGATAATTCAGAAGCCAGACTGCAAAGGAGGGTGATAAGGGATGAGAGTGATCCTTTTAGCATGGATGATGTACAATTTGTTAAACGTTATCGTTTATCCAAAGAATTGGTTCATCATCTTTGTGAAGACGGGCGAAGGTCTTCTACTGCTAAATCAGTACAGGACAAAATGTACTGATTTAGCAGTACAAATAAAGGTATGTACGCTAAATGACTCTATTTTTATATATTATATAAAGATATATTTGATGATAAATAAATAACTTATCACTTTGTTGTAGGTCCTTATAGCTCTATCATTTTATGCGACGGGGTCGTATCAACGGCCTACTGGCGATATTGCAGCACATTCTGTAGCCCAACCGACTGTCTCTACAGTGATATCGCAGATCACCAAATGTTTAAACGATCCCCGCATAAGAGCTAAATATATAAAGTTTCCTCTGAACATAGGAGATCGCAGAGAAAATCTTTTAAAGTGAGTACAAAACCTTATTGGACACAAGTAAATACTGTGTTGAGAATATAAGTGTATAAACTAATTAGAAATACTTATTTATAGATTTTACAACAAATTTGGCATACCGGGTGTACTAGGTTGCATCGACTGCACTCATGTGGGAATTGTACGACCTAGTGAACATGAGGAACGGTATTATTGTAGGAAGCAATACCACTCGCTTAATGTTCAATTGGTAAGACACTAGGAAATAAAACACTTTAGAATGGTTATTTAACACAACATATATACAAAAAACAGTTAAAAAAATATCTGTTGGCTAGCCAGAATAATGACTACATCTTATAAATATGAAATGTACCTTAGTTGTATGCAAATGCTATAATCTTTAAAAGTAGATAACCTATTGTTGCGAACTCGTCTTCTACAGATAAACCTCAATTTTGGTTTTGTTAGAAGGCTTAGAAATTTAAGATTATGTTATTGTTTTTTCTTAATCAATAAAAAAAAAAAAAAAAAAAAATAGTAATATTAATTTAATAATATGTATAAAAAGAACAAAATAATAGAATAAAAAGTACATAAGAATTGGCAGCTTCTTAAATCTGAAACAAAAAAATATTTTTTTAGATATGCAATGCTGATATGGACATCATCAGTGTTGATGCAAGTCATGGAGGAGCAACACACGATTCCTTCATATGGGCTAACCATCCCTTAAAAGCTCACATGGAGGAAATCAGTCCCATCGAGGCTATTTGGTTACTGGGTATGTATATTTATAAATGATTTTGAGATTACAACTTTCCTTAAGATTTATACTGTTTTACAGTTGTTTTAAAGTTTTCTCTTTAGTATTACAGCTATTAATTTTTTTTCATTCATTTGCAGGCGATTCTGGGTACCCGCAGAGAAAAACAATGATGACTCCCATTGTGGATGCTGCACCTGGATCGCCTGAGGCTCACTACACTGACATGCATGTGAGGACTCGAAACATAATTGAGCGGTGTATTGGGCTTTTGAAAGCGCGCTTCTGCTGTTTACTTGTACACAGAATACTACATATTCACCACCAGTAGCAGCAAGTATTGTAAATGCTTGTGTAATATTACACAACATTTACAATAGAGCTAATATCGCTGTACAAGAACTCAGTGAAGAAGAAGCTTCTCATGAAGTCCAAATGCAGCCAAGAATGAGTGCTCACCGTACTAGTCAGTCAGCCTCAACATCCTCTAACCATGAGCTGAATGAAGGTGTTGCAGCAAGGCGGGAGTTGGTTAATCGTTTGTGGACGGCGCGCCGTACTTAAAAATAGTACATAATTGTCATTTTTATTTTTTTACAATATAAACCTATTTACAGTTTTTATTTTTTAGTTACTTGTTTATTCCAATTGTAAACTGTTGTGTGGTGATGTGTTGTAACGAATATTATTTCTTGAAAAATATTTTACACTTATTTTTGTTTATACATTATATAAATTTGGTGTTCATAACTGTGTACTTTTTAAGAGTTCTCTTTCATTAATCTATACAAAATCTATAAATAAAATATATTTTTTCTAATATTGAAATTGACACTGAATAATTTCTTTCATTTAGTAACAATGCAATTTTAATATATTTCATAGACGGACACACACACAGACAAAGGGATCAAACTTATAACAGCTCTTTAGCATCGGAGTTAAGAAATAATAATTGAAAGTTAAAATATTGTTAACACTTGTAACTGGTACCAGCCACACTGTTTATAAGCATTTTCAAACATGTTACCCACTTGAGCCCACTTATAGTCCTATAGTTCAAGTTACTTTAAACCCATTCCAATCTAAAAATAACTGTTTTATCTTTTAGAAAATAATAGGTATTGTAACAGAAAATATTAAATTACTAAAATAAAAACATTAACACTTACTTAGGGAAATGGACATGTAACCCAGGAAATGTAACCCAGCTCCATAGTCCTGCCCCAATATTTGTAAAAAAATATTTTCTATTTCGTCTAAAGGTAAAGGAACTTCTGGAATGCCCCCACCAGTCCGAGCTTGAGAAGCCCTTACCGCAGCAACTCTCTTTTTAAGTTTGTCCTTGTAGTCAACCCAATACTGAAATAAATAAAATTAAGAATATAGTAATACTTACTTTGAATATCTAAGCTCTATTCATCTTTTGGTTTCCACTTTATTACAGTTTAAATGATGACAAGACTTGTTTTTATTGTTACTAGTTGGTTATTACTTGGAAGAGCGGGAACCCCTGACACAGGTATTAATTTACTTAAAAGGTTTAGTTCTTTAATTCAAAAACTGTGTTAACTGTAAGTTCTTGCAATAAATCATTTCATTTCAAATCATTTCATTAGTAAATATGAATTATTTTGTAATTAGAATAACTAATTTTGACTTACTATAGACCACCCTTTCCAGTCTTTCGAGGCTCCTTCACCCAGAGAATTTAGTGACTGGGCCACTGTCTCCCACATTCTTCGGGAGTGACTCCTCGCATGAGCTGACAGCTATATCTCTATGAGAGTTAAGAAACTCCCACAAAGCCTCAGACGTCTATGTTGACTAGATCTACAAATAAAGTTTAACAAATTGTAAAATAATAGTTTGTAAATTAGGTATTGCAAAGATTTTATTTCAAAATAATTTTACACCAAGATAACAAGTAGGTACTACTTACGTCATATGTATTCCTTGGCATAAAATGTAAATCACGAGAAACACAAAACGTAAGTACACTACTTACTTTTACGTATTTATAATTAGAGAACACTTGTTTATCTACTCGCGGCAAAATTAAAAACTTTAAGAAGTGCGTTCGAAACATCGTCGTACCGATCAATATATGTTTGAATAAAATATAATTTATAAAAAGAAATACACATAAAATACTAAATTATTTTAGAGCTTACAAAGTTTTAAAGCTGTTTTATGAAAAATATATATTTCGAAGATTGTTATCCAAGAGATTTTAACCAAATCATAAAACCGTAACTTACCGACAAAAATGTGGAACTTAGTTTAGGAACGCCAGTTGAAGTTGGGACTAAACCGATAAAACCAGCCAGAGACAAGTAACAAGCGAGTTAAATGTTTAACCTTGGTCTATCCAGGCAGAATAAACGCATGTCATAATACGAATTTAAGCAAGCCAGTTTACGGGCTTGAATTGAATTGCATAGAACTTGGATGGTTTTCTAAAAGTTCATAATAGGCCTACAGCTCTGGTTCGTACTTTAGTAAATGCAGCTGCAATATTGAAATCTTTTTTCTCTCAGCGAAATTGAAATAAAATGGAACTTTATATCGACATTTGCTTTTAAAGTGAAAACTTATGAAATTTAAAACTGGAAATATTTTATAGAAAGTAAGGCTTGTATAAAAAGTACTAGCCTTTATAGAAAGGCAGGATTATTGTATGAAATAGTATAATGTTGTATGATTTTTTAATTATTTTTTAAATTTTATTTTATTTTATTATTTTATCTAACTAATACATTTCAAAATATTACAATTAAAGTCAAATAACACAGTCCACATTTGGTTTCTCTAAGATGCCGTAAATATATACTCGTATTACATATACATTATTACTTACATATACACTTGTCTAATCCCAAATTTCGATTTCACCATGTGCTATGTAAATTAAACAAGGATAGAACATTTCCCAAATATAACATCCAAACCGGGACAAACTTGTACAAAGTTGTCTGTCCCCAGTGGGAATCGAACCCACGACCTCTGACCCTCGAGTCCAAAAACCAATCCACTAGGCCAACGAAGCGGTCGAAATGCTCACAAATTACCGTAACATCAGTTGAAAATCAGGCGTGTTCACAAATGTATTAATAAGTAATTTATTTTATTTGTTACTCGTTCACTTAGATGAGATTTCTACGAATCTTAGACTATTTTCTTAGTAAGTTCCTTTATTCCTAGCAGGAAATTCTCCGAAGGGTGAACTATAAACACATAATGTACGATGTTATTTGGCAATGTATTAGTCAGCTGTCGGGGAATGGATGTGACTCACCCTCTGCCTAGTGCGGTATCATTTAGCTTTATACTGAGGGTGCATAAAACTTTTAGTGATTCCAGTACCCGCTGTTGTTTCGATTTGACCGTTGTTGGCCAACCGCACTGCTTCGTACAAGCAGAAAACACTAAATACTCGTATTAGGACGTAAATAAACTACCCCCCCCCCCCCCCCCCCAAAGACCTCGTCGGAGCTCTTCCTTTGCCACGCTCGTCTTCTACTTGGACCAGAAGGATGAACTTCTCCATATTGTGTTTAGGAGACCACATAATATGTACGAAGAAGTTAAGGGTATTTTCATGACAGATAGTAAGTAGTGATAGTGGCAATAGCGCCTATACTGGATAATTTATCATTCAGCGAAACCTACGAGTACCCTTTCTCTTCCATAATATTATTCCATCCATAATATTTACTTTAAAAACTCTTAACTGTATTTGTTTGTGCAATAAAGTGTATTGTATTGAGATTATCGTATTTCGTTCTATATGCAAAATGTACCTTTAGGAAGAAAAATTCAATAGTAAAAAAAATTCAGCAGCATTGGAAAGAAACATTATTCATTTTGATGGATACTTAATCGATAAGATTGTTTCAAATTTTGACTCCTGAAATACAGTTTACCTAGTTTGGGAGTCAGGGCTTCATAAATAATGTATCATTTTAAAGTGAATAAAGTTAGATTTATGTTTAAATTGTCCTTGGCGCGGGTTTTAGTGATGTAGCTATCAGTATATCTGCGAATACATTAAGTCTTGTGTGCTGTGACTTTCCAATATTAGAAGACCAAGAGTGGGTAGTTAGAGACACAGCTTGACACTGACAGCTGTCAACTGATTGCGAAACAAATTCAGGGTCAAGGAAAATCTACCTCTGCGAATGCGGTATTGACGAGGGCTCCCCAGACCATATATTCTTCAACTGTCCCAGATACCCCTTCTCCCTTTATGATATTTTACCACTTGATATCCCCCGCCCCATTAACTTCATGTTTCTCCTTACACTAGCGAATTCGCCCTATATCAAGTTTTTGGCTAAATACATTAATATATGTATTAAAAACCCCAAGATAATTAATATATACATGCTTGTCCTTAAATGTCTTAATAAACCTTTTCTCCCTCTGCTAACTTTGTGATGGTGAATGTATTTTGTTTGTGTCGTTTGTATTAGACTTTGACATTGGCGGAATTATTGTGCCTTATAAGCATAATAATAAAGGCAATAATAAAAAAAAAACCAGCTTCAAGTAATATTCATTCAAAAATCAGCAAATTACACGACATCGAGAAGGCGTCCCCTTATATTAAAGCGAGGTAACCCAAACCGTACGCAGACCCATAACCTCTCAAAATATATTTTTATTGCAATAAAATACACGGTAGCTCCACCCATAACTCACTGGCACAGCTCAGTGGATCATCATAATAGTAAAATATTTCCCCGATGTAAAAACGACATCACGAAAGCGTATGAATAAAATATCGAAAAATATTGTGATCACTGATATTATTTACGATAGGAATCGGATCACTTGTGTGGATAAAACAAAAACATCTGGGGAAACATTCCCTACCTAAATATCTAAGGTATAAGGTAGTAAGCGTAAACGATAAATCACACAATGGCCAGAGGAGATCGGGCAATATCGAGCGTAGTAACCTCACGTGAGACAAAAGAAACGGGGCGATCTACGAATGGGCTGATAAATGGCAAGAGCATACTACAGAAGCGGCTACGGCTTGAAGGGGCAAGGAGCTGTCCAGAAATAGAGGACATTTTTGAATATTTGATACTGAATCACTCCAATAAATCTTTATTTACAAAGATACCTATTTGATCACAACAATCAGTTAAGTTTGTAAAATAAAATAATATAATAACTTTATTTATTTCTTCTCAAAGTCAAAGTCAAAATCATTTATTGCATACGAGTACACTTGGTACATTTATACACGTCATTTTTGTCACAAGGTAAATACAATACAGTAGGAATCTTGTGCGAAACTTAACAATAAATCAAAGACAGCATTTGCTTTTTGAGAGACTGGTGTCTGAACTAGGCAAGTGCCTGTTTTACAGATCACCAGGCTCTCGCCTCTCGGAAGTCATATTACTCTTAAGTTCAAAGATAAGTCCAATTATGTAGTGTAAGTAAATATCAACAAAACAGATTTTTTAGACTTCTGGTTGAGCGTGTGAGAGTATGAAAGTGTGGTGTATGGATCTGTATGTGGGGGGAGGGGGTAGGCGGGCGGGTGGGTATGTATGCATGTTCGTGTGACAACAAAGATATACTACAAATGCAAGATATTATTGTAAATTAACGTTCGATCAAAGTTTCTTAGGCCGATTCTTCACAGCGCGAAAATATGCCTTATTTTCGCGCTGTGAAGAATAAGAAGAAGAAGTTTGTCCTAGTTGAAAAGTTTGTCATTTATCATCATCATCAGCCGAAATACGTCCACTTCTGAACATAAACCTTCCCAATAGAATGCCACTTTTGATGGGCGGCTGTCCATTGGGGGATTTTCCATAATCACCACGTTTGGCAGCCGGGTCGGCGATCGCAGTAATGATCTTAATATACACAGGAGAACGCTGCTGCATGTCCCTTAGTCGCCTTGAGGACACCCTTAGGAAGATTGGGGGTGATCCTAGTCTTAGCCGGGAATCATACAGCTTAATTTATGCATGACAGCAATTTTTTTTGTTTTATTATGATAATATATTTAACAATGAACATTCTGTAGTATTAATTCAAACGCTTACAAATATTTCAACAAATTTCTCTACGTAAAAGCCGTTCCTCCTATTACTATAACAAAACTCAATGGGATCCATTGAACGAATTTTCGGCCAAAAATGGCCCTCAGTTGAAGTGCTCTTAAGAGGTGTCTTTAAAATTGCTAAGACATGGCGGTTATAATGAGAGGAATCCTCAGGCCCTTCAGTGGGTTGAGTGGGGAGGACGATGTCTTACGTTGTGGCTTAAGCTACAGGCGACGCAATAAAACTGGAATTTCATTAGATTTTAATGTCGCTGTTGCTAATTGATATCTCTCTACTTTGTTCAATTTAAACATAGTCGCTCTAGGCGCATATCTGTTGAACATTCACCAAGTAAAGCATTAGGGTTTAAAGACTAATGGCGTCAAGTTTACAACAGCTAGTACAAAAGTAAATTAATGAAATGTAAGACAAACATAGCATATTAAAAGCCGACCTTACGCGTACCGGTTAAAAACCTAATGGTTATTTTTAGACCAGTACTTATACATTTATAACATATGCTGGCCTAGATACCTATTTTCGTACAATTAAATTTATGTAACAAAACCATTTCCTAAATTCACACGCCATTTTAGCTCTTTCTGGGTTATCTTATCTTCTTAGGGGGCCAGGAAGACCTGGCGACACTTCGACCCTTTAGGATCTTTTGTGCCAAACCCCTGACCACCAACGGTGCCCCAAGCCGATTTGGTGGACGCCTCAGAATTTCTTCTTCGGCATATGCAGGTTTCCTTACGATGTTTTCCTTCACCGAAAAGTCTGTGGTATTATAAATAAACCGTACTTAAGTTTCGTAAAACTCATTGGTACGGGCGGGGTTTGAACCCACGACCTCATGAAGTGAGGCGAGTGCACAACCAAGCGCCTACCACGGCTCTTTCTGGGTTAGATCTAGCGCTTTATTAAGGCAATCGACTTTTTATAACTTGTTTTATTATCTAGCTCTTTATTTTAACGATTCCTGATGTCGCAGTCCTGGATATACCAGTATACGAGTATGTACTCGTATATATGAAAAATAATAATTAATACTATTTGAAAAAAAAAATCATTTCCAAAGCATTTTTCCACTGTCACGGATTTTAATTAATCAGTGCTAGCGGTGATATCAAAATTTAGGAACATTCGGGTGAGTCGGCACGTGTTTAGGATTGTCGCCTTCTGAAATAAGTATTGAATGAGGTGTGGTATCTGCAGGGTGTCTAGACTTCTTTAAAGTTTTTAGGACAATGCCAGTTTAGGACAGTATGATCGGTATTGTTATGAGGTTATGTGCACCGCACTGATCAATTTCGAAGGATAGTTCTATATATTTTGCAATTTTTTTCCTATCTGTTATTATTATTAAGGTATCGTCTCTATGCCATAAGCGTAACAGGTGCCTCAGACATAAAACGTTTAGGGAGTTATAGAAGGCGAGGAAGTGAGGTAGAAGCCAGTTTACAAAATCTCAGGTTTCATCGCGACCCTTATCCGGTTGCGACGTTATTTCCACCGAATCAGATAGGGCGGTCCCGACACGCACGCGACATAATTGCCGGCCCGATTCGCCCCCGTCTCTCGTGACCCGAAATCCCCCACCACAATGGACCGATTTCTTCACAGTTCATGGACTTCTTTGTATAAAGGTAATTTAATGAGAAGATTTCAATGTTCGATCACGGTAAATCGGAATTTACGAATGCTTGAGTTTTTTGTGGCAAAATTTCTGATTCAACTGTTGTTGCCGATGGAATTTAAATATAAAACGCAGAATCAGAAACCGCAGAATGGCTAAAAACCCACCAAGGTAACATACCCAAGATAATGCATTAGTCACATGGTAATGGATATACTGTTTTATATGAAGAAAAATAGAAATGGAAGAAATAAGCTAATTTTCTTTTCTTTGTGTTGTTTCTTAGTAATTGTGTGTGAGTACAAAAATTAAAAAACTGTTGTAAACCTAACATGCATAAACTTACATAAATTCCATGTATCGTCAGTGAAGGATGATTTTTCTTCGAAAACAGCTATTTTTATCTGAAATAAGAAGAATTGTTTAAGAATATGAATATGGTGTTATATTTGCGCTTAGTCTCACGTGATGGTAAGTACTTAGAGATATGTACTACCGAGGGCCGCAAATGTCATTATTGGTTGCGTCAATCAAGCTGTAGTTACTCAACGGTCCACTAGATTGCGCTACAGGTAACGAATTATCACAATTCGATAAGAATATTGAAAAATTAGACTTTTACGCCATCTATGGTCGAATAGTCGTATGACGTTATATCTTTCATAATGTTATAGCATTTACAAACCCCAATAGATGGCGTTTAGGTAAATAACAAGACAAATGTATCTAATCAATGATGATAATACCTATATTACTTAGTACAAAGATAATATTATAAACTACGACGAGCAGATAATGAACAGTAGCTCTCAATTTCATTATATAACAGCTTTGCTGTTAAACACATTTCGTTTCATGTTTGCTGTAATTCATTCGCTTACCCAAATAGCTCATATCTTTGAGTGCATTGATGCATAAGAAGTGACATTTCTTTAGCTATTAACGGAATGGAACGTCGTTTGACGTTTGCTTCGCGTGTTTGTTGTACGAATATAAGCTACAAATGAAAACTCAAAAATTATATCTCGAAATCTTAGCTTACGGAACGGAACGTCGTTTGACGTTTGCATCGCGTTTTTGTTGTACAAATCTGAGCTACAAATGAAAACTTTCAAAAATTATATTTCGAATTTGAGTTTGCAAGTTTAACTTTAAATTATTATTACCTTATTATCACCTCTACCCATAGTAAAAATATAAATTGAGTACTTAAGCAAAGCGAAACTAAAAATGGTATGGATCGACAGTATCCAAAAATCGTCGATTTAATGATGTTAGGGGAAAATTCATATTAAAAGAATTTAAAACACTGGTTTAGTTTTATTTAAAAGGTTCAGATTATTAAGATTTTCAATAAAATAAAACATTAATTAAAATACTGCAATCGGCCATTTTGACTGAAACACCAATCACAGTGCATGACGTCACGCCTAATACTGTCATTCTCTGTGTTTTGTTGTTGTTAGGGATACGCAAAAAAATAAAAGTAACGATACTGTATTCGATACCAGTATCGCATCAAAAGTATCGATGCCGACGATAGTATTGAATCAAAAGTATCGATACTACTCAGTATCGAGTACTTTTTCATCACATTAGAAACCTCAAAATTAATAATAAAAATAGTATAAATAGAGACGAAATATTATTATTGGTATAATAATAATATTCCGTCTCTATTTATTTATTACAATAAACATTGACTTAATGGTAGATGTAAATATGGTTCTTTTTAAACCCCTAGTCTTTATCACTGCAATCAGACCAAAATCAGACATAAAAAGTAATTTATCTCCATGCAACGACATCATATTTTAATAAGATAGTGGCTTCCTCTAAATCTCGACCGAGAGGGTCGTTATGCATCAGCAAAGCAAGAAAGAAGAGAACGGTAATGAGATGACACTCTATGAGTATACAATGCGGTTTGCCGCATTTACACACGGAGCGTACGGAGCTTGCGCTGGCGTATTTTCATCCCAGGCGCTGGGCGATACGCAAAACAAAGTAGGTCTGGTATCGGTACACCAAAAAGTATCGAGTATGTGACGAAGTATCGATACCTAGTAAAGTATCATAACAAAAGTATCGAGTACGAAAATACTTGGTATCGTAACGAAAGTATCGATACTACTCAGGTATCGATACTTTTTGCGGATCCCTAGTTGTTGTGAATACTACTGATCTTGTATTCTCTTTGACTACTGATTACGCATTTGGATTGATTTTTTTTCTTTTACGTGTGATTTATCGACTCCACTGTATTATAACAATGGAACCAAGCTTTGTTAAGGCAAATAGCTCAAATTCGCCCAGGATTGATGTATTAATGTTGGGCGATTTTCTCGCAACAAATAAAGAATTTTGCTCGCTGAGTTACGAGAAACGTGAAAACTTCCTTGTAAGTAAATTTTGTATTTATCTTTACCCTAGATACAACCAACCTAGATATAATCAAACTTTTTGAACTCGTGCGAGTTTATTTTACTTTCATAGGTTATTTGCACAATAAACTTGTCATTGTTTATTTTTGAGGTGAGCTTGTATGTTGCTATTTTAGAGTTAATACCATGTTAATACCCGATAAAACTAGTACATTTCTGTAACTAAAAAACACCTACTAGTATAGTATTTTTCCTCATATTAAACACCTAAAATCGGATAAATCACCAAGTCAGTGTGTATATATTTGTTCTAATTAATTTCAATTATTTTAGGTCTTCAAGACCATCATATGTGGATGATGCAATCAGTTATGTGCAACTAAAACGGTTATGTGCAACCAGCAATGAAACGGGAAATAATAACCAAGAAACTAGGGAAAAAAAATCAATACTGGACTGTTCGTATCCCAAAAATATCCAATGATAACTGGTTCCCCTGATGGAATATGTCAAGATAGCATTGTGGAGATAAAATGTCCCATAAGCATAAAAATATAGAAATTATATGTATAACTTTTGATGAGCAATATATGTCAGGCTTGAAAGTGTTATTAAATTTTGAAAAACTTATGTGTATCCATTGTTATATAAAAGTATAGAATAGGAAATAAAAATGCAGTAATTTCATTTGTGTTTTATTTAATAAGAGAATCTTGTATATTAATCAAACCACAAGCTATAGTTATCACATCATCAAGAACTTTAACCAAACTTAAGATAGGCATGTTACTATTAACACCTTGATGCTTGATTTTAAATGGTGATGTAGAGACAGAATGTAGAAACGGCTTCAATGGTGATGTCATCTGATTTACTGAACTGACTATTGTTTGGTTAGCTTTACTTCTGAATGTTTTCCATGTGTGTACTTGAATTGATTTATCCAACACTCTTGGTGTTACTTGGGGAACTTCTACATTCTGCTGAACTGTAAAACAAATATTTTATTATTTAAGTGCAATGTTATAATTATGAACACAAATAGGAGATTACTAGGTCACAGAAAAATCTATGTAGTTTTGTGTGTACCAACAATGTACACTGAGAATAAAATTAACTTTTTCAAGGCTATATTCTAATAAATAAGTTAATATTAAATACCTGAACTACCGGATGCAATTTCTTCAAAACTTGATTGTTTTGTAACTATACATTTTTCTTCGAATTCCTTTTTACACTCTTCAAGAATCATAATTCTTCGTTTCTTAGCTATATAGGGTCGCTCTGTTGTGTCAGATGTTCGTGTTTTCCTGTCTGGTTGGCATATAAATTTATGGGGCATGCATCCTGGTTTCATACGTACTTGTGATACTGACCCCATCACATGATACTCCATATAATTTTCCATATCATTTGGCAACTGGAAAAAGAAAAGTAAACGATTAAAATTGTTTTAGGAATGATGGCCAAGACCAAAACAAATATAACCTCAATAAATTAGTTATTCCATAGCCTCAATATTTCAACTATTTCATATCAAACAAACATTTTAAGTATAAGATATATCAATATATGATAACATACTCACATCAAAGTGGTCTTCACAGAAATAAAGTGGCGAATTCGTGACTACGTTGTTTCGCCGTGCGAGCTTTAACCAAACCATTTATCTCTTGTTCATAACTTGTTTGGAACATGTACAAACACTTTGTTGGGTGTTTTTATTGATGTGTTTTTACACTGCAGTACTGCACACCACTTATAAACTTTGGAATTCATTTTTATCACACGAATTAATTGAATATTTTGTTGACTTCGTACGCATAGACACAATGACATGTTTACCTAACCGTGACGTCAGAGCCGACGCCATGACAGCTGCGAGCTGTTTGCGCGCAATATTGAAAAAATATTATCAAAATGGCTTTAAACTCCGTTAAACTTAAGTTTTATACCGAAATAAAGGTTTTTTCGTAAATAGTAAATGTGTACCTACATTACGGAAGAGGATTTCAAAATCTTTCGTCATGCCTATTTGGTACTTTCGGTTGATACGATAAATAACCATGTTCATTCTAATTTTTGCTTTATCGCTATAATAATAAGGTGCTAGGGATGGTCACAATTCGGAATTTGACTGCACTACTAGTAGTAATCGCTACCAAACATAACATATTTCGCAACTGTGAAAAACAAATGGAACGAGAAAGAACAGCTGACCTCAGGTCAGTGACCTGTTTGAATATCTAGATATCTACCTCGGCTTGATTTACCAGAGCACTGTGCAATTGCGATTGTATTCCAATTTTAGTTACCTAGAAGATAAGAAAAACAAGTTTACAGGTCATAGTAAAGCAACGATCTCTATGTAGGTACTACTAGATGGAGCGTTCCAAACAATCGCTCTGTTCCACGCAAGTAGCCACAACTCTTTCACATTCACAATGAAACTTGTGCAGTTACTACGCAGACATTTAATTATTACTAAATATTGACGCTACGGTTAAATTATGTCAATATTTAGTAAATAATTAAATGTTCTGCGTAGCAACTGCACAAGTTTCATTGTGAATATGAAAAAGTTGTGGCTACTTGCGTGGAACAGAGCGATTGTTTGGAACGCTCCATCTAGTAGTACATAGAGATCGTTGTAGTAAAGAGTTTATGTACTAGAGTGAGTGAGTCAGGACTCGTGATTCTCACTGGGGGCAGGGAACTTTATATAATTTGTACAAGTTGGTTCGAGTCTGGATGTTATATTGAATTGTCCTTTCCATAGGTACTTTGTTTCCATAACACAGAGATGTATATACCTACATGTAATATTAATGACTCATTAAAGGAATTTATGGATCGGATTTGAAAGAAATAGGATCAGAAAGTACTGAAAAAAATACATTTGGTTATTTGAGATAAAATCCCGCCAGCCCATTTCCTCCATTTCGATAAAATTTATATGGGATCACCTCTGAAGTATAACCTACCAAACAAAAAAAGAAACATCAAAATCCATTCAGAATTGGCGAAGTAATCGCGTAACATACTAAAAAAAACATACTGTCGAGCTGAGAACCTCCTCCTTTTTTGAAGTCGGTTAAAAAGAAATTCAAAGAACAACACTGCAATAAGAAACATGGCGGGCATGGCGGCTAGGGGTGTGAATGAGAAGTATCTATGTTAAAGCAAGACAGGTATAACTGCCATTAGTTCGTTTTTTATATAACTGTTGTTACTATGAAAGTTGCGACAGATTGTAACTAGTTTCGTATTAGCGCCATCTGTTACGTAACACGTTCATGAACTCATTAGGTGATTACATGTAATGACATCTAGCGACGGGTAGTGTTACCACTTTTTACCTTCGCCACAACTAGAAACAGTGCACTAAAAACACCAGCGCCGTGCGGATTTTAGATAATACTTTTAGAATTGGATAGCAAATGCGCCATCTAAGTTTATGCTACCAATTTTTGATTTACACTTTTTGTTCGGGGATTGCTTATCTTACTCTAGTATATATTATCTTTGGTACTACTCATAATTTATGCATGAATAAAGGAGTATGTTTGGATGCCTTTACCTTTTAAGAGATCCAAGTAATTGTACCCGAAAACACAGAAGTAGGCAAGAAATTAGTAACTAGGAAGTTACTGGTATGTCGATGATATTAGCTTGATGTACTTTAGATAGTGTTGTGGAATTGCAAATTGGTGATTGGCCGGAAGCGGCGGGATGTGGAGGACCGATTTTGTGGCGTTCATTGAGGAAGGCCCATGTCCAGCAGTGGACGTCTAAGGGCTGATATGATAATAATATACTTGTACAGAAGTTGTGAAGATAACCAACCATAAACAACAACAAAAAATCTTTGAAAACTGGTTTAAATAAGGCCAGATCAACACTGTGTGGTTTCCGGTAGAGTAGAATAGGACCAATCCAACTCTTCCCGTGGATGTCGTACAAGGCGACTAAGGGAATACATTATAAAATATCAGTCGGGCCTCCTCAACCCGTCTGGCCAGCGCGGGGAGTGTAGGCCAAATCCTCCGTCTGTCTCCGGCAGATGAGAGGGTTGTGCTCCTGCAGTGGAGACAAAAATAACCTGATGATGAACACTTTAACGGATATTTTATACAGAAATTTTGAAATTTAGCACTGTTTCATTGCATTATATTGTGTTATGTTACTATTATTTAACTTGTCATTGCACGTATTATGTTTTTTGTCAACAATTACTCTAAATATAGCTGATATAGCGAAGTACAGGCACTGTTATTTTTTTACTTGACATTTAGAACTTCACAAACAATACCACACCATAATTGTAACAGATGTAACACCTTTATCTCTTTAAAACTGCAGAAAACTCATTATATTTAATTTATTAAAATATTCTCTCGGAGATAACGTTTGCTACGTGCGTGGTATAGATGGCGCGTCTTGTATGTAATATTTATAAAAAAAGTTGGAATACCTTCAGCTTTTCTTCTTATTATATTTATTCTAGTAGAAGTATATTTGTATCTGTAAAAATCTATGTCTAAGTTTGCATATATGTGAAAATTATATATTTAATGTGTAACTTGTCATGTGTTGTTAACTTAATTCTGTACTCAAGTCACAATATAACTTAAATTCTTCAACTATAATGTCTTGTAATGATTGTGACTTGTTTGAGTGCTAAATAAATAAATATTTAATTTATTAGGCACGTTTAGTTCGAAAATGAAACTAATAAATGGTATCAGCGCAACATGAACCATGAAAGCTATTTTTAACCGACTTCAAAAAAGGAGGAGGTTCTCAATTCGACGGCATGTTTTTTTTTTATTAAAAGAATCTTGGACAACATAAACCTGAGTGCCAATACCTACAAAAGGGGGTTAATATATACCAATTATTTCTGTAACATTACCTAATGAGCAATCCGATCCCTTCATAAAATAATTTAAACATGTGGTCCTGATAACAAACCGGACGAAACAGTTAGCACCAAAAAAGCGGAAAGTCCCAGAGTTCCGGACGTTGGGCCTAACAACGTAAAGATAACACCGGGCCTCAAAGTTACGCCATGTTTTTGCCGAAACCGTTACGTTACGGGCAATATGTAAAGGCAAATTTGTTGTGATAAAGTTTGTTCAGGAAACCAACGACCTCATCAGAGCCGGCACAGAGTGTACGAGATGGAAGATAGATTCACAGTTGGGGGAAACAGGACAAAAAGTTTTACCAGATTGGCATTATAGCTTGATACTCCATATAGGACTATTCCATTTCAACGGTACGAAACATCGGTACTTCCCTTTGAGTGTCGAGGTACCTAAGTAATTAATTCCAAAATGGTTTCATCTATACACAAGAGAAATGATCTTGTTCAGTGAACGAAAACTGATTTTATTCTGGGAATTTATGACGTTTTTAAAATGTTTTAGGAGTTAGCGGCGTAGGTATTAACGTTCAACTATCTAACAATTGTTCTCATACTAAGTATTATTAATTCTCTCTCATCTAATAAATAAAATTCTAAAACATCGCATGTCTGTATATTGAAAATATTGGGAAAAAATATATATTTGCGAGATAAAGGCTATATATATAGAATACATTAAATCATTTTTGGAATTTTTGTCTGTCTTTTTTCACGCATTTATTAAAAACTGTGGGAAGCCGGTTATACACAGTTGGGACCATGCATTAAGCAAGTATATAGACAAACCAAATAATGGTTTACCGGTACCAACCAGTAAGGATGTTATAGTAATGTGTTTTTAAATTGTATAATAAATAAAAATATCATACAACCAAACAAAAAACATCATACGTGTAAACAGCTACTGGTACAAAGTTCAATTAGTTATAGAGTAGCTTCCGTAGTGCACGGAGAGCTGGCTGGCCCCAAAAATATACAGGTTCCCGCCTAGTTTTGGAGTCAGTAGTTCTTCCTTACATATTCTTACTTTAGTACATAATTTAAAATTTCTGTGTATTATTGTCTAGTGTCATGTCGCCTACTCAATACAATAGTGGCACATCTCAAAAATTGGGCTTCTGCAATTTAACATCAAATTTTGAATCTTAATGTCATACTATAAGTTACGCAACAATGATACCTAAGTTACTACTTGTTCTTTTCAGTAGATGGTGTTAGGTGTCTTTGTTGCATGACATAGAGTATGACATTAAGATTCAAAACTTGATGTTAAATTGCAGAAGCCCAATTTTTGAGATGTGCCACTTTTGTATTGAGTGGGCGATGTACTTATTTATAAGGATACCCATAAACATTTCTTTTATAGAAGCTGACGTTTTGAAGAGGCCCTCAAATTTGTCGCCAAAACTGATCCTAGCTGAGTTGTATTACTGCGATAAGATAAATCAAATCATTATATTATCATGGTTATGGCGTGCAGTAGTTGTAATCATCTAGTACTCGATAACAAATTCAGGGCATCCTTAATTAAGATAGTGACGCAGTGGGGAGTGACAGACGTTTCCGGTTTAGTCTTTTCGCCACATATAGTAAAATAGTAATAAAAGAGTAGAACAGGACCACTCCAACTCTTCCCGTGGATGTCGTACAAGGCGACTAAGGGAATACATTATAAAACATCAATCAGGCCTCCTCAACCCGTCTAGCCAGCGCGGGGAGTGTAGGCCAAATCCTCCGTCTGTCTCCGGCAGATGAGAGAGGGTTGTGCTCCTGCAGTGGAGACAAAAATAATCTGATGATGAAATACTGAACCAAAATATTGTATCTTCAAACTTAGACGACCTCCGTGGCGGAACGGGTAGCTCTCGGACTGCCACGTCGGAGGTTGCGGGCTCGAATCCCGCTAGAGGCAAGGTTCGTATGATGAATATGAATGTTTATATTTATTTAAGTATGTGCATCCGTTATCTAGTAACCATACCACAGGCTCCGCCTAGTTTGGGACTGGATAATTGGTGTGAACGTCTGACATATTTATATTTATTATTATTATACTTGTGTATGTGTGGTATCTTATCTCCAAATTATAACAAACAAGAAGAAAATGTACAAAAGGAAGAAGCCTATCAGCGAAAGAGACAACTCACGAAGGCAGATATGTGTATACATAAAACAATACTAAATAAACTATATTTCATTCCAAATCAATTGTCATACGGAAACAAACGCGTTTGCGTCTCGAAGACAAAATAAATAACAGATGGGGCTCCGAAGAGGACAGGTAAGATTATTTACATGGTAATACAAACCTGTTTTTGCTGCTGGTGAACCTTTCATGTACATGTTACCCAGACGCAAATAGTGTTGGTTTTCGTATGACAATTAGTTTGGGAATGAAATATACATACGCTTATAGCAGGTAAGATCTACTACAATGAAATCCTATCCTAATTGGAGTTTTAAACGGATGAGATAGATGAGACGTGCTGGCAGGAAAATTTTAATTCCGTCCACTTTTAAAATGTTACAGAGAGTAAACGCATCGCTTCCCGGTAAAATTATAAAGTATCCGTTTCAAAGGAAGCCCGTCAGCCGGTCCGGTTTACTAACAAAACTGATATCTTCATTTTTTGTTTTTATAAAGGAAAGCGGCAATTCGGGCGATATAGCAATATAGCAATTTCTGCGATATTTCTACTAGGGTTGCCCTAAAACCGAAACGCATCAATATTACTGTTTAGCCTTTCGCGCTTTGGAGCTAACAAACTTAATAAATGCACCGATTAATTTCGATCAGGAGCTTATGATTGTATACGAAAAATCACCTTCAGTGTTTTAAACCGTATCACTTTTAAAGTGATTTCGCTTAATCATTGATATCGAAATTTCTAAGATATTTCTACTAGGGTTGCCCTAAAACCGAAACGTATCAATAGTACAGTTTAGCCTGTCGCTGCACTTTGGAGCTAACACATTTTATTTTAATGCACCGATTAATTTCGATTATGAACTTATGATTATATAATAAAAGTCACCTTCAGTCTTTTAAACCGTATCACTTTTCAAGTGATTCTGCGTAATCACTGATATCGGAATTTCTGTGATGTTACTACTAGGGTTGCCCTAAAACCGCACTTATCAATAATACAGTTAAGTCTTTCGCGCTTTGGATCTAACAAACAAAATCTTGATGCACCGATTAATTTCGATTATGAGCTTATGATTATGTAGGGCACCGGTCTTACACGCCATTAATTTTTATTTACGTTTCGTCTCGCCACAGTGTAACTTGATCAAAAAGTCGGGCAAATGTAATAAAAATTAATCGTGTGTAAGAAGACCCGTGTCCTAAATATAATAATAGACTTATCAATACTATTGTGACGTCACCAGGAATCGGAATTAGGTAGTGTCATTTATGTACTTGCGACGAAATGTTTATGTTAATCCCACTAATATTATAAATGCGAAAGTTTGGATGTTTGTTACTCAATCAAGCTTCAACCACTGATTGACCACTGACTGATCGGGACGAAACTTGGCACACATTAGTTAGGTCCTGGAATAGGACATAGGATAGTTTTATCCTTAACACTTAGAGTCGAATGTTATTAACGGAGCTCTTTCTTATATATCACTAGCTTTTGTCCGCGACTTCTGCCGCGTAGGTTTCGATATTTACACATCTTGAAAAGTGGCGTTAAGTTGTGATCAAATTCACTGCTTTTAACGAATAATTTGGCTTCCCGTAGATATTAGATGTTTCTCGGGATAAAATTCTATGTCCTATTCTAAGACCTAATCCTATATGTCTGCCAAGTTTTAGCCCGATCCGTAAATTGGTTGAAGCGTAATTGAGTAACAAACATCCAAACTTTCGCATGTATAATATTTATTTATTTAACTCTTTATCACACAGATAAAACAAAAATAATACATTAAAAAGAACCACAAGTACAATGGGCGAACTTATCTCTGAGAGAGATTTCTTCCAGCAGACCCGCGAGAGAGATAATTGAAATAAGAGAGGCAGATAATAATATTAGTGGGATGGGATGGGATTTTATAATACTATGAGCGCCAAAATGTTTGTTGGCTATCTAATTCAGATTCCTAGTCCTAACAATCGTAGAAACGATAGCATTAATGAGACTCGGGCTCCATCGATACTCCGTACGATACGATAAAATAGATTGACTTCGCTCAAAAGCAACGGCGCACCAGCTACCGATATCCCGACGAAAATACTTTACCGCTAAATAGTTTATCGACTAACCCCCGATCGCAAGTCGAGAGCAACGGCCAATATAGAGAGCTCTTTGAAATTCGACGCTCGAACGCTCATAACCGGAATTAACCGGTGCATTGAGATTAAGTTTGTTAGCTGAGGCTCATCGGAGCCGCTAGCGGGCCTGGGGCGGGATGGAGTTTTCATTTTAAAGTCGGTGGCAGATTACATTAACAAATTTTTATAAAAGAATTTGACGATCGGTTTGATGATCCGTGGATAAGCAGGGATCGGAGTTAGGTAGTGTCATTAGGTATGTACTTGCAACAATATGGCGCGAAAGATTAATATAGAAATTCCTTTTTACGGACTCTTATTAACTACTAGCTATGCCCGCGGCTCTACGACTACAGAATCCGCACCCCTTGTCACTTCCGCTCTCACTCCCCCTCTTCTCCCACGCCCACTCCCAGCTCAAAATGTAGCCTAAACTCGCCGCAATCTAAATAGTACGGCACATTAAAATTATATTTCTTTGTTATGTTGCATACTAACCTTACCTACTAATGTATTTGAAAACTAAAAATGTCCGTAACTTTTGATTGAGTAAACCGATTGCGATGAAATAAAGCCTGCATGTTACTCCAAGTTAAGCCCTATGATTTTGTGAAAAGTCCATCAAAATCGGTTCAGTAGTTTTTATGATATGCGTGCACAAACTAACAGACAAACATTTCAAAAACGATTGAAATGTTTTCTCTTACTTATCCTTAGGCAGCCCAATTTTTTTTTATTAATTCAATGTACAGACACGCGAAGTTTATGTTTTTATTTATTAGATTGTAATGAGAATCCCGGGACCCTTAATAGTAATAATTAAAATTAATATCAAACTAAGAAAGGGTAATTTCATAAAAGTATCTGTATTTTATTTTACTGGAAAGCGGGAGGCGGAAGAGAACTGTTGCCCGCGACTTCGTCAGCTTGGACAACTTAACATCACAAATTATTATATATTTACCGTAGGAATGGAATGTTTTTCAGAATAAAAACTATCCTATATCCTATTCCAGGACCTAACCTATATGTGTGCCAAGTTTCATTACAATCCGTCCAGTGGTTGAAGCATGATAGAGTAACAAACAACCAAATATTCAAACATCCAAACTTTCGCATTTATAATATTAGTAGGATTCAATGAGCTATGTGGAATGTCCATATTTATATTACTGTAAGAGTTTATACATAAAAGAATGATAAAGAAATGATGAATGTACCTAATTTGATCCCTGAATGTTAGTATAAGGATTCAATAAAGGAAGTGAGAAAAACAGTCGTGAACAGACTGTTTTGTTCCATAATATTTCACAGCTTACAAACTTAAGATTTTTTTTTTACCTATAACTTTATGAAACTGTCAAGAAAACCCATTTTTCTTACTTTACAGGAGCTTAGAAAGAAAGATCGTCTGATTAATGGCCAGTTGTTTAGCTCTCCAAAATAATCGCAAATTTCTATCGCCAACAAATTGCTGTGAATCCAGTTAATTATTATTTTGCGCCATCCTTCCTACTAACATTATAAATGCGAAAGTTTGGATATTTGGATGTTTCTAACTCGATCACGCTACAACCACTGGACGGATCGTGATGAAACTTGGCACACATATAGGTTAGGTCCTGGAATAGGACATAGAATAGTTTTTATGTCGAAACAACATCCCATTCCCACGGGAAATACAAAATAATTTGTGATGTTAAGTTGTCCACGCGGACGGAGTCGCGGGAAACAGCTAGTAAAATATAAATTAAACCTAGCCGTGTGGTTTCCGGTTTAGAATAGGGTCATCCCCAATCTTCCCGTGAGTGCCGTCAAGACGACTAAGGGACTGTACCCAGGATAGGCAGCTGCGTTCTCCTGTGTATATTAAGACCTTTACTGCAGTCACCAATCCGCCTGCCAAGCGTGGTGATTATGGCAAATCCCCCAACGGAATGCCCACCAAAAGTGACATTTTATTGGGGAGGCTTATGTTCAGCGGTGGACGTATTTCGGATGATATCGGATTGGTAATCGCAGTAATCTATATTAATATTAAAAAGGGGTGACGTTTGTGAGGTTGTAGCGGGTAATCTCTGGATCTACTGAACCGATTTTGAAAATTCTTTTACCAATAGAAAGCCACGTTATTTGTGAGTGTCATAGGCTATAATAATAACCCGATTTTTTTTTGTACCGCCCAACGAAGAAGGCACGGGTCAGTTTGTGATCTTAATATACACAGGAGAACGCTGCTGCCCGTCTCTGGTGTAATCCTTTAGTCACCTTAACGACACCCACGGGAAGATTTGGGATGGTACTAGTCGAAGCCGGGAATCACACACGGCAATATAACATAACAATTATCATCATCGCGCACTGTGAACATAGACCAAAGAACGCTAAAATTATCATCAAAATTTAAAGTTTCAGAAATCGTAAGCATTCCAAAATTAAGGAAACTACACCCCCCCCCCCCCCCCCTTAAGTCGCTTAACAATGTTAGCCCACAGGCGTCATAGTTGACTAACTTTAACAACTTGATGTGTTGAGCGTGCGTCTCACCGAGTATAAGTTTCAGTCCCAAACCTAGGGTAACTTTATATTTTACTACGTACCCGCTTCCCAACTCGCTAACTAAGCTCTAGGTAGCAAACACCTCGGTTTGAGTAAACAATGTGCCACTTATTCTGCAGTCGAGTAAGGAGCTGTTTGCACGGGCGTTTTAAACGCTCTCCAAAGTAAAAATATTTGACGATACAGATGATACTGAGAATGCTATTGTTTGTAAATGGCTCAATTAGTAACTAAATTTGATATAAGAGTACCTATACTTTTGCTGGATGCGGAAGGCGGAGGACTGGGTGTGATGGCGTTCCTTGGGGAAGGTCTATGTCCAGCAGTGGACGTCTAAGGGCTGACATGACTTTTGTATAGGGATCTTAGCAATATGTAACCATTGTTTGGTCTTTTTTTGGAATAATAAAAATCGAGCCGCCTGGCGCCCGGGTTAGAATACGACCACCTCTATCTTCCCCTCGTGGGTGTCCTCAAGGAGACTAAGGATTGCACCAGGGATGGACAGCAGCGTTATCCAGTGCATATTAAGATCACCATGCCGCCTGCCAAGCGTGGTGATTATGGCAAATCCTCCAATGGACAGCCCACTGAAAGTGGTTGAGGAGGCTTATATTCAGCATTGAACGTATTGATGATGATGATAATGAGATATGTATAGTATAGGTACGTTGAAAAATTATTATTTTAAAATTATCCTTTTTCGATTTTCACTGAGCATGGAGATATTTTTTACCACATTATTCAACGTAATCCACAACAAAACGCCAGTGGAAACGAGACCTAAGTGAAGCTCATATGTTACCTGTCTTGAGAAAGTTCGGTGTGAAATACAATGTATTTAGATCTCTCGTCTGCAGTGATATGGTTAAGATTTGATTTGATTTTGATTTGATTGTATGAAGCAAGCAAGCAAGACATTTGTCGGAGAACCGATTACCGCTGGGATCAACGGGATCTCGAGTGGAGACCGCGACTGGGCAAGCGTAGTGTGGGACCTGGCCAGATGGAGCGACGAACTGCGTAAGACGGCTGGCAGTGACTGGATGGTAGAACCGAGGATTATTTCAGGTTGATGATGATGAATTAAGCACTGCAGCTGATACGCAACAGTGCACATGTTATGTTACACATGTATGTTAGGTTGCGGGTTCGAATCCCGCTAGGGGCAAATGTTCGTATGATGAATATGAATGTTAGTACCCAAGTCGTGAATGTTTCAATATTTATTTAAGTATGTGTATCCGTTATCTAGTAACCATAGCACAGGCTCTGCCTAGTTTACGACTGGATAATTGGTGTGAATGTCTGTGATATTTATATATATCACTAACTGCTAGGTTACAACCGCAGCAATAAGAAACTTTGTTTTTGCAAGAAGTCACTAACTGCTGAGGAGTACCAATTGCAAATAGAAACGAAACTTACTACAACAAGTCACTAACTGCTGGGGAATAACGTAGCATATAGAGAGCTTTGAGCTGTGTTGTTCGCAACAACGTGTCAAGGGGAAACACGGGGCGAAAAGCAGGCGAAGGAAAGCTACTTTACGACATTACATTGCGCAAAGTGGCGATACATCGTCTCTGCCTACCCCTCTGGGACCAAGGCGTGAGCTTTACGTATGTATGTTACGTATAGACAGCTTATTGCATGAAATCACAAACTGATACGGTTATTCCCTAGCAAGTGAGTTCTTGCAAAAATATCAGACATACGAGTATATAGATAAAATAATCTATACTTCCTTTTGAAGATTTACTGCAGTAACAGGGTAGGTCTTGAGTTCGACAGAATTCACCATGTCACTGCTTACACCGGGCTATGGAGCGATTGAATAGCGTCGTTTCGCGAACAAATGCATAGTGCTATACCCGTGGAATACAAAATAGGTATTGTTATCCAACAGCGTCGCAGTACAATAGGTCGGGAGCCATTCGGTTGCTGTACTCCGTAAATCTCCGTCGTGCTGGGTGTCAGCTGCACACAATTTGTATAGAGCATGGATTTTAGTAGATTTTCCTTTATCTCTTTGTCTATTGATTTCACAAGGGACGTTCGATGAATAAAATGAAAGGTTAGAGTATCATTACACGTTTTAACCAGCTATTATTTAATAGCGCATGTTCCATAATATATAGGTAGATAAGCCGCTAGTAGGTCAGGTTTTAGTTTAAGATTTATAAAATTGAGGCACCAGTTCACCACAAGCGTTTATTAAAATAAGTTCACTTGAATATGCGTATGAGAATACTGATTGAATTACTTCCCACTATAATTATAAATGCGAAAGTTAGAATGTTTTGATGTTTGGATGTTGATGTAATCAATCACACTTCAACTACTAGACGGATCGGGATGAAACTTGGCACACATATAGGTTAGGTCCTGGAATAGGACATAGGATAATTTTTATCCCGAGAAAACATCTCATTCCTACAGGAAACCAAAGTAATCGTTAAAAGCAGTGAAGATGTGTAAATATCGAAACCTACGCGAAGTCGCGGGCAAAATCTGGTTTACCATAATTACAGGCACAGAAGAAACTGCTACTATAAAGGTATCCTCTTTGATGGATCCCATAAAACACAAGCATCCAGCGGATTAGTAAGAGAACTGCGATAAACGAAATAATTGTAAGTAGCTGTAGTAAATACTTTATGTTTGATCGGATTCCTAAAAACTATCAGAAGTCGCAGTCTTAGTCATTACGGACAATTCCTCAGCAAAAGGATAGTATATCGAATCGGCGAAAGTGCGAAAGCATGGCGTCTAGGTAAGCCTATCACACTATACGTGCGACAGGGTTTCGCACTTTGGGGCATGATTAATACTAGCCGCAAGAAATGAGCGGAATAACAGACTTACCCAGAATAAAGGAAAAAATCATTTGTTTAAATAGTAATCCATCATGTAATATGAGGGGACTCGATAGAGATTCAAGATTTGAAGGCACACAGTGGTTGACTAACTATCAGTGATCGGCTCAAACTGCATGGTATAGAAACTTACTTAAGTTTAGCATTTTCTTTTGCAATTTGGGACACTAGTCATTTTAGAACACTGTATATTTGAGACACTGGTCATTTTGATAGGCTGGTCATTTTGGAACACTAGATATTTGATACACTGGTCATTTTGGTAGGCTGGTCATTTTGGAACACTGGATATTTGAGACACTGGTCATTTTGGTAGGCTGGTCATTTTGGAACACTAGATATTTGAGACATTGGTCATTTTGGTAGGCTGGTCATTATGGAAAACAAGACATTACGGTTCGGAAGGAACTAGATATGGGCATGGGCAATTTTTTTACACTAGTCATTTTGAGAACAATATGACAGCGCGCTTCACCTTAGGTTTCAACGTCAATTACCATAGAGTGAAATTGAGGTCAAGCGTAAAAATATTAGGAATAAAAAAAATGAGACTGGACATGGACAAGGCATGGGCAAATAAAAGATGACTGGGGGCGCGAATCACGGGCCACAGCTAATATTGATATTAGTATTGCGGATCGAAAGTTAACTACGGATACCTGAGCAATAGCAAGAATATGGATAGTTACGTAAGATGGCCAGCACGCTCTATTGTGGGGACAGATTTAAGCCCCAACTGTGGAACGTATCCCACTAATATTATAAATGCGAAAGTTTGGATGTTTGTTACTCAATCACACTTCAACCACTGGACGGATCGGGATGAAACTTGGCACACATATAGGTTAGGTTCTGGAATAGGATATAGGATCGTTTTTATCCCGAAAAAACATATCATTCATAACGGGAAATACATAATAATTTGTGATGTTAAGTTGTCCACGCGGATGAAGTCGCGGGCAACAGCTAGTATATATATGCAGTTGACAGATTCGATGATATATGTACATTCAAGTTTTAATAGGCACATCTAGAGAGTAAATACTGTGAGCCTGGAAATGCGTGGGTGCTCGATATTGACATTATTATCGCTATAAATGTCACGCACAGAATGCAGGCATGTCAAATTGTCATTACAGATACTGCTGACATAGAGAAGCTAACCAAATATATTTCAATGCAATGCCAGTTTCATTATACAGTCAAAATACAAAAACAAGTAATTAAAAATAATATTAATACTAAATCCTAGTCAGTCAACCCGCCCAGAGTCGTACCCGGCTGGAAATCAAATCATCATCATCAGGTTATTTTTGTCTCCACTGCAGGAGCACAACCCTCTCTCATCTGCCGGAGACAGACGGAGGATTTGGCCTACACTCCCCGCGCTGGCCAGACGGGTTGGGGGGGCCTGATTGATGTTTTATAATGTATTCCCTTAGTCGCCTTGTACGACATCCACGGGAAGAGTTGGAGTGGTCCTATTCTACTCTACCGGAAACCACACGGCAATGAAATGGAAATCAAATATTAATTATAAATTTTCAGTGTAGTTTTGATAACAATATATATTGTTCGGTACTTATGATGTTGTTATCTAAGCAATACTATTATGACCGGATGATGCAGTTAGAGGAACCAAAAGTGGAATAGTTATGACTAGTTGGACTAACCCAACATTTCATCATCATCAGCCTGAAAGAGTCTACTGCTGGACATAGGCCTCTCCCAAGGTGCGCCACTGAACCCGATCCTCGGTTCTTCTCATCCAGTCATTGTCAGCCGCCTTGCGCAGATTGTCGCTCCATCTAGCCGGGGACATTTAATGAGTGAATAAAATTGTTTAGTTAAGAACTACATGGATCTACAGTGGTTGTAAGTAGCAACTTATGAACTTACGCGGACAAAGTCGCGGGCAACAGCTAGTACTGTTGCCCGCGACTTTTTCCGCGTTGTCAACTTAACATCACAAATTATTATGTATTTCCCGTAGGAATGGATGTTTTTTCGGGATCAAAACTATCCTGTCCTATTCCAGGACCTAACCTATATGTGTGCCAAGTTTCATCAAGATCCGTCCAGTGGTTGAAGCGTGATTGAGTTACAAATATCCGAACATCCAAATATCCAAACTTTCGCATTTATAATATTAGTAGGATGTTAGGATAAAATTAGACTCTGTTATTTATAAGGTGCTAACATAATATAGCGTTAGTATCTGTCTGCAAATGCCTACAGGATGTTATTGCGCATACTTAAACTAAATACAATTATTAAATGCTGTGTACAAAGGCGAGCTTATCTCTAAAAGAGATCTCTTCCAGCATGGTGTGAAACAAGGCAGTAAAAGCGAGGGGGGCAAAATAGGTGCATAATAGAACTACATAATAACTAAATACCTCAACTGCTTATATAAAAATCTGTCTGTTAAACTATCTGTAGTAAGGACGCGATTTGCTTTAGCAAGATAGCGTGGAAGGCAGTGGTGCGCGCTGTTGCGAACATCGCCGAGGCACCGAAGAAGCGACGCAGCCTCAACAACGCCCTGAAGGTAGTCGACTTACTTTTGATTTTATTAAATTTTCTAATTATACCGTTACTATTCGATTGTTGGTCTTCTGCATTTAGCGTGTAGCGTATTATTTACCAGTATTATAGCATATTAATAAGTGTGGTAACCATGTTTGTTGCGCCGTTTCTTCTTCACAGCGCTAACACCTAGGAAGCGGTAGTCGATAAAAAAAAATTACGTGTATATAAATATATAAATGTATATATATAAATGTACCAAGTGTACTCATATGCTATAAATGATTTTGACTTTGACTTTGATCACTATCCAAGTTCTGTAAAGCGGCAACGGTTGTGACCAATTACTTTAAATAATTCCCCAAAACTATTTCATACATACATACATAATGCTCACGCCTTGGTCCCAGAGGGGTAGGCAGAGACGATGTATCCCCACTTTGCGCAATCTAATGTCGCAAAGCGGCTTTCCTTCGCCCGCTTTTCGCCCCTAAATTCTATTTACTATTTCAAAATTTCTAATATTGTTCAATTAGCATCATATTGCTTTCACAAAACATCTTGTATACAAACCCTATAAATGGCATGTAACACAAAATCTGAATCTCAAAACCTCGTTGAAGCCTCACATTTTTATTGAAACGGCAGATAAGAGTTTCGAGAGATCCTCTTAAAGATTGCGTATCCGTGCTTCGCCGAACAACTGGTTGTTGACCTAGAAGCCTATTTTCCTGATGCCGGGCCAATGGAAAATCGTTACATCATTAGCATGTTCATTTGTGTACTAGGAAACATTTTTAGGACTATACGAAGCTAATCGTCCGAACATACGGACGACTAACCTCTATTACAGGCTCTGCCTAGTTTGGGACTGGATAATTGGTGTGAATGTCTGAGATATTTATTATTTATTTATTTATTACAGCGAAACGCTGTAAAAATAGACGAAGTGCGCGCTTTACGCTGTACTTTGTGACGCGGTAATTCAAATGTAGAATTACCTTCTATAATTCAGCGCTCCCCACAGCGCTCGATATGGAGTTCTTTAAGAGAAGCGCAAAGACTAAAAACAGCCACGATATATGACGACAGAATATTTCGCATGAAATTGTGAATGATGAGTCAGTAGCCGCTTGCGTCTCGTAGCGCGTATTTAAGATCGCAACAGACTAGTACAAACAAGCACTGTTGCAGATCTAACCAGCTGACCGCTAACCAAGCTCCAATTGAAGGCAGTGTGACAATGAATGGGGGGGTAGGGGTCACAAAGGAGATGAGGAGGTACTCACAGCTATTGTCGCAGCTCCTTCGACGTACGGGCCCGTTATTGTCTATATATGATGATCTAGTCAGTGTTAATGGCGGCTAGAGTCACTCACTCGAAAACTAGGAATTCACAATCGATAATCACTGCAGTCCGTAATCGTGTCGTATTCGCTCGCGGCGCGGTGCGCACGCGGCGATGAGCCGGCGGTCGCCGGAGTTCGGGACAGGAGGGTAGTTTGACATTATGGTGGGATCGTAGGTATCGGATGCCCACTCGTTGTCACAGCAGCATCTGACGATGATAATCAAAATCTAATAAAACAGACCAAAATCTAAGATCGAATGTGAGTACTAAATAAAATAATCAGCCATGTATGAATGTCGTTTCAATTACACAATACTACCTAGCTTTTGCCCGCGGCTTTGTCCGCGTAGGTTTCGATATTTGCACATCTTTAGTTTCAAAACAGATATGATTTTCGTAATCAAGTACCCTAAAAACCTCAAACCTGACATTCATATCGATTAATTGGGTTTCCCGTAGGAATGAGATGTTTTTTCAGGATAATAACTATCCTATGTCCTATTTCAGGACCTAGCCTATATGTGTACGAGTACCAAGTTTCATCCCGATCCGTCGATTGGTTGAAGCGTGATTGAGTAATAAACATCCAAACTTTCGCATTTATAATATTAGTGGGATGGGATAAATGCGCCTGTAAACCTTATCATCATCACTCGTTGTTGCTCGACATAGGCCTCGTAAGCGTTTCTCTGCATCCAGTAGCTGCCACATGGGAGAGTTTTATCTCCATTCGATTACTCGCCATATTAACCTCTTCGACTTACCTGACCGTTCTTTTAAAATCATCCTCCAACTCCATTCCACCTTTGGTATTTTCAAATGTCATGATGTAACTTAATTTCAAACACCTACAACACTTGAGACACTCGCATGTAAATTCGAGTAACATAACTACAAATTGAAACATTTACATGCATATTCATGTATTAATACGGCAGATGCCACTTTATTTCCTGCCACGCGTCCGCCATTACGAGACGGAACGTGCTCACAATCTTATGAATATGAAAACGTAATTGTATTCAGACTGAATACTCTGTGAATGTTGAGGATTTAGTCTCATTCTACCTACGGAGTAAGAAAGTATCTGTATGTCATATATAGACTAAACCCCGTTGTATTATTACCAACTATAAACTTTCTTGTGGGAAACTTCTCTATCCTGGGTAAAAAAATGTCCAAAATGTATTCTAACTGTAAGAGAAATTTTAAAGTCGATTGGACCGACCAAACTCGATCTTGTAAAGATTAGACTATCAAAAATAGACAATGTTTCATCATCTCTTGGTCACGTAACTTTTGACTCTAAAATAATCCTAGTAATCCTACTAATGTTATAAATGTGAAAGTTTGGGTATTTGGATGTTTGGATATTTGGATGTTTTGATGTTTGTTACTCAATCACGCGTCAACCACTGGACGGATCGTGATGAAACTTGGTACACATATAGGTTAGGTCCTGCAATAGGACATAGAATAGTTTTTATCCCGAAAAAATATCCCATTCCTATGGGAAATACATAATTATTTGTAATGTTAAGTTGTCCACGAGGACGAAGTCGCAGGCAACAGGTAGTATTCATAAGTTGCTTCTAACAACTACTGGAGATGCATGTAGTGCTTAACTAAACCATTTTATTCACTCATTAAATGCTCCCTGGCTAGATGGGATATTCTATAAAGAGAATCCAAGACTAAGACATAGACATAATCTCCAATCACGATCCAACGATTGGGAATATTTGTTCATAACTTGGAAATAATCCTCGTTAAAGTTCTTTAGGCAATCCGCTAACTGGTGAGAGAGAAATAAGGGAATGGGAAATCCGTTAATTCCATTTTTTTGCAACGTTTCTGGCGAGTCTGGATACCCTCGTTTATCCGCCGAGCAAACTTCCCATCCCCGCCCTGCCCGTTGTTGGTTTAAAACAAATGGCGCCGTAATAAATGTATAAACAAAAACAACCTATGAATTACTGAAATTACGCACTGTGAATTTTAACTCCGACCAGGGGCGGCTGAAGAGCGGTGAATGGGGGCGCTAATTAGACTCCAAACTCAGTAAATATGTCTAAAATTTCTTGATCTACCTTATCCTATAGGTACTATAAATATTTCAAATATTAAAAAAACTACATTACTTATTTTACTTTTATTTCTTATACATATAGGTTCACAGACATGGTTGAGACCACCTAGTGAGTATAAAATACCTAAAGCAGTAGATCTCGTTCTTCCATAGCAAACATTTAATTATTAAAATATTTTGAAAACAATATAAACAGGAAATTTTAATGACCCCTCAAGAACAATATGAAACCACTCGTGACTCGTACTGATGTCTATACTAATGTGAAGATGGTAAAATCAACTTATGTTTGTAATTTTTTCCAAAACGCTTAATAAAACTGCCCAATATAAATTTAATATGTTAAATTCTAGATTGGCAGACCGAAATCCCGATGGAAAAACGATGTTGAGAAGATAGGCGGTAAGCAGTAGATACGTAAACGACTTGCAGGACAGACTGTATTAAATAACGGGAAGCCTATGTTCAGTATGAACCACGAAGGGCTGAAGATGATGTTAATGATGATTAAACTATAGATAGAAAAAAATAATATACTAAAGCAACAAATATCATAAATGATTATAAAAAAGAGGAAGTAAAGTGATAACCACATCCATAATGTAAATGGAGGATTCAAAATAAATTGCGCCTAACACTTATCAATCAATCAATCCCTAATATTGATTAGGGATTGATTGGTAAGAGTCGCAGATCCTGTTTGAGACATTCGACTTCGAAAGTCTATATAACACTACAAGAAAGTCCGTATTTAGAACCTGTGAGGCAAAAGTAGTTTAGTAATCTAATAGACTTATCATAATTTAATAGACTCAAACTCAGAAATCTTTATTTATAGCAGAATATATATGTATTACTTTCGAATTGAACGTTTTTTATATTTTAACTACTGGAAAGTCGTTAGATCAGTCTGTAAGTGGATCACCACAGCTTCGAAAGAGACATCATCTGTAGGGAAACGAAGAGTATTTACCGTCTCGAGGCGCTACAGAGTTTGACGCCGGCCCTGTTTCTCGTGCTACGAGGAGATAAAGGGAGATTTCGCTGTCTCGGGGGCGAATCATATTATTTGGTGTAACTTTTACGACGGGTTTATTTAGACGTTATTTATCGTCCTGCGCCCGGAGCGGCACCTGCTCTCGTATTTCTTACCAATTACTTTCAAATCGTATTCGTTCGGAGATACCATGGAAGATCTTATAATAAATTGTAAGGTACCTTGTCGCAGGGGTTGTCCATAGGAACGGATTTAAGAAAGATAAATTAATTAGTTACGACTAATCATTATAGCATCGCTGCTCTCTGACCTTTAGTATCCTAGATACAGAAATTGGGCGGGCTTGAGTTTAAGTTTTCGCTTTGATGAATTAACAAAATATGCCTGCAGTTTAGTTAGACACAAAGTTAGTGAGTAATAAGTGAACGTGAATGTTAAATTTTGTATTAGTATTGAAAAAGATAGCAGATGCTTTCCTTTCCGAGACAATTCTTAAAACGAAGAGACCTTTCAGCGCAGCAAATTCACTTTATTTATGCATGAACGCGCGTTGCCTTTTAAAATAAGACATTAATAGAATAAAAATAAAACAATTTAAAATTATTGTTGTCATTACATAAATAATTTTATATTGTTATGATTATCATCTCATGTTATCTTGTCATTGATATGGTTGTCATTTGTTTTTTTAAGCAGCTCTCTTTCGAGCTTAGCGTTCTTCAAGAATGTCATCTCCCGCTTCTCTGTGCCATGTGACGTCTATTTTATGAACGCCTCGTTGACCTAGTTGTTTACTTGGTCACTGGACTCAAGTGCCAAACGTCGGGGGTTCGATTCCCACCGGGGACAGACAACTTTGTACAATTTGTACAAGCTGGTTCCGGATATTATATTTCTAAATTGTCCCATCCTTAATTCCCATAGCACCTGAGGCAATCCTAGTTTAGGATTATACAGGCATATGTATAGACAAGTATATGTATATGTCAATATTTATTATTATTATCCATTTCTTTATTTATTTAATCCATCTACCCATCTTTTTCTCGGGCGTCATACATTTTATTTATCATTTATTGATACGATAACGTAGTTCTGTTTGTACATTTGTTCCCATTAAATGTCCAGCTCATCTCCACTATTGTTTACGTACGTACGGTGCCATCTAGATAACAAATAAGAACTTAGAAGACTATGTTTCTAATTACGTGATCAAACAACCTGCTGAGTTTCCCAAACAAAGTTTCTTAGAATGAATTTCTCCACATTTCCATTCGCTTATCATCCACAACTTTGTTGTAATGTTGATAATTTATGCGTAGAGTTCCGTTTAGGCGGCCCTCGGCCGGAAAACATAAAAAGCTTTCAGCGTCATTCCAGTCTGGCTGTGCGAACCGCGTAATTCTGCGGAGCGGTTAAAACGCTATTAAAATGAATACTAAACGATGAAGCCACATCATTTAAAAATATTATCATTGGGACCGTCGTAAAAGTGCTACCGACACGATAAAGTTGAAAAAAGAAGTCTATTGTGAAACAGGTGTTTAACACCAACAAACAACTTGCATCAAATGCTTAAGTTTTTGTAGCAGATGTGTTTACACACCCAAAAAACACCTTCTTTTCAAGTTATATGTGTTCGGGAGCACAGAAATCAGGAAAAATAAAATTGTGTGAAGAATGAATTGATTAGCCAGCATCAAGAACAGCTTCTAAATGTAGCTGATTTGTTTTACGATTCGAAGAGGGAATGCGTTTACTCAGGAAGCCCATATTTCGGGAATGCAGAACGGAGAAAGCATAATTCCGTTTGTGTATGACGGAAATCAAATATTATGTGCACAAGCCACATATCGTCAGCCGCAATACGTCCACTGTTGAACATATGCCTACCCAATAGAATGCCACTTTTGGTGGGCTGTCTATTTGACCATAATCACCAACTTGGCATGATTATCAACGCTGCTGCTGCCCCCCCCCCCCCCCACATTGACGCCACCCATGGGAGGATTAGTGGTTGCCCTATCCTAAGACGGGACCACACGGCTACACTAACAAGAATTTTTTTTAAGGTTACATATGTAATAATAGAATACAATAGTAGCCTTATTGCTTTTAGTGGTTTCTATTACTCAAGAGGCAAGACAAATACTTAGCGAAACAATCCTCTAAAAGAATGACCATCCAAAAATTCGTTTAGTCCAGCCGAAGCGGATTTCACTTGGCACGTGTCGAGAGCTCAACTATTAATCTTGCAGATGTTTCCCAAAACAATTTATTAAACGTACAAAGGAACGTTAACGTGGGGCTTTGTAAATTGGAGCGTGTAGATTAGGTGGGTCAACGTAATAATACATTCTAATGCTCAAACAAATGATTGAGTACTGTTTTGCAGGTTATGGGCCCGTAGAAAACCGCTTGTTTTGTGGTAAAACAAAGACAGTTAGTTGTTTAGTTGGCAATGGCCTTGTTATGTGATGGACTGGCTGTGTGGAACGGCAGGCGGTAAACCCCGATGTGTGCAAAGCTCTCAGTGAGCTCCAACGAGCGGTGAAACTTCAATAAGCACCGCAGACTATTTATTTACTAGAATAGACTACAAATACCATTTAAACAAAGATCGTACATGATATAAAGGTATGTAAGGGTGTAAAATTGTGTAAAAAAATTACGATACACATCATACGAAAGAGGTAAAACAACTGTTGGTAGGACTTTAATGCTTGGATATGTATTCCGCTTCTACATCATGTCAGCCTTTAGACGTCCACTGCTGGACATAGGCCTTCCCCAATGAACGCCACCATACCCGGTCCTCCGCCCTCCGCATCCAGCCGCTTCCGGCCACCTTCTTTAGGTCGTCGGTCCATCTGACGGCGGGGCGTCCCACCCTGCGCGTGCCAATCCGTGGTCTCCACTCCAGAACTCGTCTGCCCCAACGGCCGTCGGTTCTGCGACAGATGTGACCCGCCCACTGCCACTTCAGCCTGCTAATCCTTTCGGCTATGTCGGTCACCTTCGTTCTTCGTCGGATCTCTTCATTACGAATCATATCCTTCAAAGATACGCCGAGCATAGCCCTCTCCATAGCTCGCTGAGCGACTTGAAACTTGTGGATCAGGCCCACTGTCAGTGTCCACGTTTCTGCACCGTAGATCATGACAGGCAGGACGCACTGATTAAAGACTTTTGTCTTTAAGCATTGTGGAATAGGCGAAGTGAAGACCTGACGTAATTTTCCAAATGCTGCCCAGCCCAACTGGATTCTTCTGTCAGCTTCCCTATCAAAGTTGTTTCTACCCAACTGTATTGTCTGTCCTAGGTAGACGTACTCCTGAACAACTTCGATATTGACATTATCGACGCTCACCGGGCTTAGGTCGACGTGTGAGTTAGACATGACTTTCGTCTTGTCTACGTTCATCCTAAGACCTACTCGTCTGGAAGAGCAGTTAAGGCTGGTCAGCATTCCCTCGAGATCCTGCAGCGACTCTGCCATCACAACTATGTCGTCTGCAAATCGAAGGTGTGAGATGTGCTCGCCGTTTATACTATTCCGCTTCTACGGCGGCAAGATATTCAGAGTAAACTACAGGTAGCAGAAACGTGGACACTTGACATTGGGCCTGATCCATAAGTTTAATTAAAGTCGCTCAACGGCTATGGAGAGTTATGCTCGGAGTTTCTTTAACGATATGATCCGCAATGAGGAGATTCTAAACTATAAGTTCACCGGCATATAGGTGAAAGGATTAACAAAGTTCCACATCTTTCGCAGAACTTTCTTGCCGTTGGAGCAAACGAGTTCTGGAGTAGAGACTGCGGACCGGTACATATCTTGTGGGACTAGTAATATTATTTATTGGTAAGCAGCCCCGCCGCCAGGTGGACCGACGACCTAGAACGTGGCAGAAAGCGGCTGAATGCGGACAGCGAAGACCCGGATATGGTGGCGTTAATTGGCGAAGGGTTTATGTGCAGTATATAGTAGTATAGCAGTGCATAGCAGTGCAGTTTCATCGTAACTTCTCAATCAGCAGTGGATATCGAAAGGCTGATATAATGATGATGCCAGGCACATGCGGAATTTTCTCGTGTCGGTTATTTGTCTAGATTCATGTTCGTACCAAAGCACCCAAGTGCGAGGTAGCCCACAAGCCAACTAACCAAAACTTGTCCAATAACCGCGCGGCGTCATTTTTGCGAGTCATGTGTACGTAATTAAAGTTCCGCGTAACTTTGCGAGCGCGCACCGCTCTTTGTACCGAGCTCAGCACTAAGCTGTCATGAAAACTGCCGGATAATAGTTTTAGCTGAGTTTAGTTTATCATCCTATCAGTTAATGACTTTAAATCGTGTGAAAAGGTTACCGACTACAGTAGTTCTGATATTATTTTGGAAAATTGTTGCCAATGGCTTCGGAGGATGAATTTTTATTGAAAAATAGCAGACAGCTAGTTCTAAAAGATAAGACGAATGAAGAACATAAATAAAATTACCACAAACTGAATCTTAACTATGAGTAAGTGACGTTGAGGTCGACAATGAATCACGCTAAACCAGAAAATGTCTATTTAATCTTCCTTTAAAGAGATCCTTTTGTTTTCGGAAAAGGAAACCAGTAAAGAATTCCATGCCATAGCAAGCCACGTAATGAAACATTTCGCGCAAATGAGTTTCAAATGCATAAGCAAAAGCAGCGTAAAGCGTGGGCCACCGCATAGGCCTCGCGGTCCGAGGGGCCTCGCGCCTCGAAGGTTTATGCATCGCAGCTTTCTTTAACTCATGAAAAATATTTAAGAAGTACAATGGGTCAGCAGACTTTCAGCTTTAGCAGTTTTGTCTATAGAAGCAGATAAAGCATCTAAGCTGGAATACGATACAGTTATTAAAGGAGTGCAGTAAGACAAAAGCAGAAAATTTCTCTCTTGCGCCACCAGAGGGCCTGGAAAAATTTATCTTACCCACACCAAATTTAGGTCTTGCCCAGCCACTGTGATTAAGACACGGACCACGCCTGGTAATCCGGTGATAGAAGGTTAAAGGAATCACTTTGTACAGTTTTTTTTATAAAATACATAAGTAATTCTTGGAATACTCTATTAATGGTTGCGATAAGTAGTCTTTGGTTAATTGGAAATCGAATATCTTTTGCATTCGTATACCAAAACTACTATCTGTCCGTAATTTGTCCAAGATATGACGTCCTCGTCGCAGAAAACTAACGTAACTCGTAGTCTATTTTTAGCTACATTGTTAATAGTAGGCTAAACTCTCCCAAGGCTAGTGGAAATCAAGCCTCATTTCAACTGCCCTCGTCTCTCGTCTGACCTTTCAAAGTTAATCAAATGAACAATCTACCAGCTCGGGGCACTTACAGCCACTCTGGTATCCCATTACAAAGAACAATGCCACGGCCTTTCTCTAAAAAAAAAACAAGGCGCTTAAAAGAAAAGCCAAACAATAAATAAGATCATTATTCGATTATCCCTTCTGGCAGCCCTTCGATCTGTACAGAACATTATTTGGTAACACGTAAAAGTTTTCCTTTATAATGTTTTTTTTTATTTTTTATTTTAACTCGTAATGTAACTGTAATCTAACCTCAGCTTATTCCTCTCATCAGAATCATGCAATGAGGTCAGAAAAAACTACGTCTACCAAGGATAATCATCATACACCCTTGTCTATGTCTACGATATGTTCAGCCGCACACTGAATCAACGAGTTAGTGGATCACATGGTCAGTGTCCCTGGGGTCTACTAGGCAAGCTTTTGAGATAATAACCGTTGTTTAGTGGAGTATGAATCCAAGGAAACATTTACTAAATTGACATTGTTTATTGAAAGTCTGCAACAATTAATTAATATGAAAATATTGGAGGAATATTGATCCGGTCGCAATGGCGGATATAGCTGTTCTAGTTGCCGATTTTACCCGAACTCGTTCGGATCGGCGACTGTCCTCTCTGCGCTCGCGCAGTGCTTCCGATTGGTGGAGGTGTATGCCGTAACAACCTTTGATATACAAAGCCATTTTGCACTCTCTAACGGGTATCTAATAAATCAAAACATAAACTTCCCGTGTCTGTACATCGAATACATTTGCAAAAAAAGGAAATTGGGGACCCCATAATAAGGATAAGTAATAGAACACATTTCGATCATTTTTGGAATTTTGGTCCGTTTGTCTGCTGTTAGTTTGTGCACGCATCACGTAAAAACTACTGAACAGATTTTGATGGAAGCTAATTAATACTTAATAATTTTCAACTTTATTTAATTCTGTAGTCCACGCAAGCGGAGCCGCGGGCATAGCTAGTGTGACATTGTCGGATAAGTGTCTGGCGTCGAACTACGAATTAGACCCCAAACGCAGAATATCAGAATACTCGTATGTCACTTGTACTCTAGCCACGCAATCTCCAGGGGTCATGTGGCATATCGCCGAGACACCACACTGTGATTTGATAGTGGACGGCATAGGACGGCTGATGACGGAATGCAAGGGAAACAGGCATTTCTGTGTCTAGAGAGAGGAATGCCTGTTTCGTCTATAGCATAAAAGTTATTGTAACGCAATGGTATATTTGTAATATTTCAATATTTTTAATAAAGAAATGTCTCAACCTAATAAGCGTCTAATTATATCGTAGTTAGAAGCCAAACGATTATCATTATATGAGATCGGTTAGAAAGTACACAATAGCTTTGTAGTTGGACTGGTTTTATCCGAAAGGCTTACGCAATAGGTCCCTGTCAATTTCACTAATTAGACAATTTCCTTATACGACAATAATATATCCGTCATGTTTAATTAATTCGTCAGTTTTTGTTAGAGTCCATAAGCTCTTCCCACAAACAGGCAGAGCCCTCACTTATTATGAGGATGTGCTAGTTGGGCTTACTACATGATTTTTACATATAGCTTACAGTTAGCAGGATTGTCTCACTCCGCACTATACATAAAAATATACCTACGAGGCGCGGCCCCGACTACCGGGGCACCTGTGCAATTCACGTACAACTGTCAATTTACATGATTGACAGGTTAAGCGTAACATTGACTTTTTTCCATGCGCATAATCATCATCAGGTTATTTTTGTCTCCACTGCAGGAGCACAACCCTCTCTCATCTGCCGGAGACAGACGGAGGATGTGGCCTACACTCCCCGCGCTGGCCAGACGGGTTGGGGAGGCCTTATTGATGTTTTATAATGTATTTCCTCAGTCGCCTTGTCCGACATCCACGGGAAGAGTTGGAGTGGTCATATTCTACTCTACCGGAAACCACGGTAACGGTACGTTTATGAGAAACTGAGCTTATGAGTTATGTTGAGCTGAGTTTATGAGTCTTACGTACTTGTACTATTACTTATTCTGTGCATATAGCAAGTAATACCGAGAGCTGATCACTGCACAGGCTAAGCCTGCGGTTTTAATTACGATCCGGTGCCTCTCGGACATATAACAATGTCGTGATCTAGGTCACACTTGGTTGCACCATCTCGCTAACGGGTCGAGTACCACTAGATGCTTCCAGTTTTAAATGTTCGCTGAATTTATTTGGCCACATTTTTCGATAAAAAGCAATTTCGCTTTCAAGCAATTTCGCAATTTCTTCTAAACTACTATTCAAGTTAATTATATTATGAGCAGCAACTTTCAGCGTGCAATTTTAAACATTCAGAAAGTTGGTGCACTTAAATTCATTAACTAAACGTTATATGTGTCTTTTCACAAACAATTGGTTTCGAACATTGCACCCAAATAAATTAAGGTAAAATTGAAACTATATTTTTTTATCGTTGCGTTGGCACCATCTGGTGTCGCTCAACCAGGGTTTGACCATCTAAATATAGTTTTAATATACCTTAAATTGAACAATAGTACAAATATAGCTTTACGATTGGTAGAATACAAGCTTATGCTCTTAAGGCCCTTGTACACGCTGGACCAGTCCGATGGGCCAACATTAGGCCAACATAACTAAACTATATAGACGTTGGCCGATTGTTCATTTAGTTGCCGTACATTTATTTCATCATGTCAGCCCCTATAAGTCCACTGCTGGACATAGGCCTTCCCCAATGAACGCCACCACACCCAGTCCTCCGCCCTCCGAATCCAGCCGCTACCGGCCACCTTCTTCAGGTCGTCGGTCCACCTGGCGGCGGGGCGTCCCACCCTGAAAGTGCCGATCAGCGGTCTCCACTCCAGAACTCGTCTGCCCCAACGGCCGTCGGTTCTGCGGCATATGTGGCCCGCCCACTGCCACTTCAGCTTACTAATCCTTTCGGCTATGTCGGTGAGTTTCGTTCTTAGTCGGATCTCATTACGAACCATATCTTTCAAAGAAACCCCGATCCGGACAGAATAGTAAGGCCAACGAGTGAACGCTTTAAGCGGATCGCAAAAGGACCATTTGATATGTGGACGAAAAACCGACAAATTATTGCTGACCGGCCAACATTGGCAGCTAGAGGTCAACATACGCCAAGTTTATCATAAGACTAGCCTTTTGGTATAAATAAAGTAGGTGCATATTAGGAAATCACGTTACTCGTTAGTAATTAAAAGTATAAAGAAGTAGTATTTAAGAAGTATCCCGGACGAGCCCCCATTGCCGTGTAATTTCCGGTAGAGTAGAATAGGACCACTCCAACTCTGCCCGTGGATGTCGTACAAGGCGACTAAGGGAATAAGTTATAAAACATCAATCAGGCCTCCCCAACCCGTCTGGCCAGCGCGGGGAGTGTATGCCAAATCCTCCGTCTGTCTCCGGCAGATGAGAGAGGGTTGTTCTCCTGCAGTGGAGACAAAAATAACCTGATGATGATGATGATGATTTAAGAAGTAGTATTAAAAGTAAAAAGAACACGTATCTGCTCCAAGTCTGATGAAATATTTTTATAAGCGTTCGGCGTCTATATACGATGCAATATGTCATCAGACCCATTAGTGAATACAAAATGGCTTTGTAGTTCGACAGATATTATCCGAATGCTTACGGAGTAGGCCGTCTGATCTGAGTCAAGGTTAATAATTAGTAATATGATTTTAATGACACGGCATTTGATTAAGAATACCAACAAAATATTTACTGTATGTACGATAATATCAGGGACATACTCGGTGGAGCATTTGGGAATAACTCGTCCAGTGCAAGCTGGCCCAACATGAATTTCTGGCATACTCACTCCAAATTCAGTACAATGACCTCAATATTCTTGGAAACACCAAACAATAAATAATCATTGCACAGATGTGCTCATGCACGAACCTTATCAGCAGGGTTACTGTTACCAAGAATATGAAAATACTTTCGGTAACAAAAACTCAATAAGATATTCCACGGTATAACAATGAAAGGGAAGTGGAATGGGTCGTGAAAACTTGTAACTACGGATTTGGAGTAAAGAAACCCGACGACGAACCAGGGCCGCCTAAAGAGTAATGAGAGGGCGCTATCACAGGCTCAGTCGTCATCAGTTTATTTAAAAATAAAAGATTTTAAAAATTACAATACCTACTGAGGCTACAGTAGCAGAGCCAAATTAGAACACAAGACTACTTAGATTTCTAAATCGTAGTTGGACTAGGAAAAGTTGCACGGTGTACATCACTGTCTATTACCCTTCAGAGATGCTGTACCTATCTAAAAATCAATAACTTTGCAATGTGTATTTCTGATAAAAATGTTTAATTTGTTTGAACAAACGCCAAATGTTCCAAAAAATAATTTAATTTTTTTATAATGCGACTTAAACCGTATGGTCATTTATATGTACTACAATGTTCTACACGGATTCGTTCTACGTATTCGGGCGATATAACCTAACTACAATCCTGCATCGTACAATAATAAGAAAGCAGGCCCAAGAATAATGGCTTATTCAAATTTAACGTCGGAAAAACCGCAGTTTGGAAAACCATCGGATCCTAGAGCACCTGCGCCATACCGAACCTTTTTAAACATTACACTTCTGTATATTGTGTTACAGATTGCTTCGTAGAAAATAGTCTGGGGTTTTATTAGAGGCCACGGGTCTAAGGGTTATATTAAATTAGAAATGTAATAAATTTGGTTAGCTATAAATGAAAAAATTAGATAACTGATTACACCAATTGGGAGATGAAAAAATGTCTATATTTATAAGACCTTACGGTTTGTCTTAAAATCCGAGAACTGATGTACCGTAAATCACGTCACCGTAAAACTTATTGGCGTGAGGAACATCTACTACTTTTCAGGAGATAACGACCTTGTTTATTTTTTATTGTGACTATTTTGTTATTAATCATGTCAAGGGATAGAGTCAAGGTATTATAAATTCGATAGAAAATTTTAAATTGAGTTTAAAAACCTAACAAACAGATTTTGGTATTTTGTCCCTTACGGAAATTTAAGTCTCTCGGGGTCGTGGGGATCCGTTCCCATAATACCCAGTCACAATAGAGAAGACAAGAAAGCCACAGTTATAACAAAATTATATAAAATAATACTTTATTACCTAGTGAAATTAGAACATGATATTGCATAAACCTAACTTCAAGGGTTTACGCAAATGAGGAGCGGCGCGGCGAGCCCGTTCTAGTGCGAATTACGCACACCAAACGTGAAAAGAATTTTAATGACATTTTATACAAGGACACAATGAGTTAAAAATAATTTACATACGTCCCGACAATGTTTAGGCACAAATTAATTATTAGAGCACAGAATAACAATCTGTAACAAAAGGTTCTATTTCAGTAGGTTCTATTTGGATGGGTTTCACAGTACTATAAGAATATATAGAGACACATGGTTAAATTCGATAGTATTATACCAGAGAATATTAATATCATAACGTAAAGAAAGTGAAGTTATGTGACAGAGTGAGGAGTACAGTGATACTTGAGAAGTGTGGTTTGAAAGAAGATGTAGTAAAGAAGGTAGAGAAGGGTATAAGAAGTTGTCAAAAAAATTTACAGTGTGAATGTGGAAGGAACTACAGCTAAAAGTAGTCCTAGGATGACGTTCAAGGATAAAATTAGTAACGTCATCAAAAAGGCTGAGGTCCGCAGTGAGAATAATAAAAGGAGGTGCATGAAAAGGTTGATGAATATGTGAGGCTAGTGAGGTGTGTCAGAATCGCGCAAAGTGGCGATTCATCGTCTCTGCCTACCCTTCTGGGACCAAGGCGTGAGCATTATGTATGTATGCATATAAAGAAGCGGCTGGTAAACAACGGCTGGCAGTACGCACTTCTGGGCACCTAGCAATCAACACTTTCAATTAGAAGAGAGCTTTCTTTCATAAGCGGTACTCGGTAGGTTAAGCGTGGAACACCCTCCGCTAGATGGACCGAGGACCTAAAGAAGGAAGCGGATGATTGCATAGGGCAGAGGACCGGCCGTTCTTAGGGAAGGCCCATGCCGACCAATAAATAAACAAACATATAAATATCACAGACATTCACACCAATTATCCAGTCTCAAACCAGGCAGAGCATGTGGTATTACTAGATAACGGATAGACATACTTAAATAAATATATAAACATCCAAGACTTGGGTACAAACATTCATATTCATCATCACGAACATTTGCCCCTAGCGGGATTCGAACCCGCAACCTCCGGCGTGGCAGTCCGAGAGCTATCCCGTTCCGCCACGGAGGTCGTCACAGAAGTCAATAGACGTCCACAGGTAAATACTGATGATGAGCACTGTATATATGTAAACACTTTATTTCACCTAATTACCGGTGACAGAATAGCTTTAGTCTTCAAAAGGCTATAGTCAAATACCTACTCCTAATAGAAATAGATACTCCTAAGTTTCCTAACGCAATCATCGGTGCAGCAGTGTGTCTGACAGTAGCCCCTACTTGGAAACTTGGAAATTTAAGATGCTGTTAACATACGTTAACAAAGTTTTCAATTAGTTTACCGACTCCTACGCTATCGATGAAAGCATTTTAGAAGATAAATCGAGTCTGTACTACGTTTGATCCAATGTTTGCTTAACATCGAGTGGACTGTCTGCCACAAAGCCGCTTTCTTCATTAAAAAAAAGTTAGGAATAATCGATTTAGTACACTTGGTCATTATAAAGCACAATGGAAAAGGTGCCTTGTTATATCTATCAGTATAGTTTCATCATCAGCCAAAATACGTCCACTGCTGAACATAAGTCTCCCCAATTGAATGCATGGCATGGCATTAGTGGGCTGTACATCGGGGGATTTACCATAATCGCCACGCTTGGCAGGCGGATTGGTGATCGCAATAATAATCTTAATATACGCAAGAGAACACTGATGCAATCCCATAGTCGCCTTGACGACACCCACGGGGTAGCCCTATTCTAAATCTGGGAACCACACCGGTTTAAAATAATTTACTGAGTAGCCCTAGTATAGTAAAATGTATGAGGTAAGTGAGGACCAATACAACTGAATAGTAAATTCAAGTCACTAGCGCTGGAATACAAAGGCAGACAAGGCCAAACAACTTCGCCATTGATAGACGATAAACAGCTTTCGCATTTAAACGATATCACAGACGATTCGGCGAGAAATAAACCGATTGACGATCAAAATAGAATAGGAATTGTTAAGACGATCCTTCGCGATAAATAACATCAAAATCTGTGAAATTCTCATCAAATTAATAATGAATTAAGGGCACCCTAATGCTTCGTGTCATTAGGGAGCAATTAATCAAAAAGGGAGGAATGAAAGTCTAAAAAAGACATTTCATGTCGGTGATAAACATCATTACGCATTTAACAATCAATAAAATATTTTTGTGGGCACCCACTCAAAAATTTCAATGAATTGTTATTTGGGAGTTGGTACATTATTAATATTTATAAAACTGTGCTGTTGGCCCAGCAGCTTTGTCATTACACTGGGCACAGATGAGTTAAACAATAGAGTATCAAATAATCTAGTGAATTTGAGATTTTCAACTGATGATATTAAATGCCTACTGAGTTTTGTTATGAAAAATGAAGGTTATTTGTAATAACTCAGTATTATATAACATAAGTAGCAATCTTATATTAGGCCCCCAGGAGATCTCCATAAATTTCAATTCGTCTTGAATTAATATTTAGCTACCTACCTACTGATTGTACGTTTATTTCTTTTTTTTCTGAACTAAGTATAATGTCGCTGGAAATTCTGCAGATATTTTTGATTTACTAAATCTCATGTTCTTCACTGTAATTATTCTTATGTATCAGTCCCTGGAAATATAAAAGTCTAATATTATATAATCCTATTTTTGTCTAATAATTGTAAAGTATATAAGAAGGCTGTAGATCTCCCTAATAAAATATAAAAAATAAATGTTATTTAAAAAAAACATGACTTTTATTCTTGCAGCTTTTTTCCCCTACAGGTGGTGTCTTACAAATCAAAATTTACTTAATTATGAAAGTTATAATAGTAAAAATATTACGCTCTTCTTACATATAGCCATACCAGAATTGTGTTTGTATTTTTTGCCAATGAGGCCATCAAATGAACTTTTCTTCTGTCAGTGTTATGTACTTACACGCTCTAAATGAATGGAAAATTACCATCAAGAACAACTTTGATACAGTGCTCAAACATATCGTCAGTGGAAAGGTAAAAAACGTTAAAGCAACACATTGTTCGAAAATGAGTTATATATTTTAGTTACCGTTTTTTACCTGACTAACATTTTTTATATGTTCAGGTGATTTTTGCTAATGCGACATATATCTCGTAAAATAAAAGACCTATAATGATTCTTTGTTTTACATAATTAAGCAGTTATTATACAATAGTATTTTTTTCAAATAACATAAATATACGTAGTAAACGAGATATTAATTTTTTTCAAAAAAAAATAACAACAAATTTTAATTTCTCCTGTAAACTTGTCAAACTGGCTCTTTAGCGTTTTAACTTTCCACTGACGATATGAAAAATTTGTTATAGTGTATTACGATCAATGGCCTTTTTCAGTTTAAATTTAAGGAGTTGCATTGCATAATGACTATATCACTCCGCTAGAGTGGTAAACTCAGTGTTTGATAAAAATATCATTATTGTACCAAAAGGTACAATACAGTGTTTACATACAATACTGGACTCAACCAGCAGCCTCCATAGGCTCTAGTGCAAGCCCCTCCTCAAACCATAATGGTAAATCCAAGAGGGGAGCTGGCTGCATTACTGAATGCAACACCTACACATCCATTTCCCTACCACCCATCTTATAAAAGTTGCAAGATCAACTTCCATAAATATAAATCAATACATTATAATATAACGATATCAAAAAACTGGATAGCCTAATATGGTTAAGGCTTGTCAGACCAACATCATTGGAAAACTTAGAGGAGGTCCATATCTACAGGACATGTTAACCCAAACAAGATACCAGACTGCAAATTTTGTTAATGCCAAAGCCCCAGACATAGTTGAGGCTCATCAGCCTACAGAATACTCTTGCATGATTATATGATTATACCATAACCACTTTTAAATCTAACCCTGAACTGGAATGCCCAATACAATAGGCTACTGAAATTACCTTCGTACTTTTTATTTATGTGTCAAATAAATGTGCAATATCTATCTTTATATTTATCTTGGGAATCTGCTGACGTAAATAAAGCTTTAATGTGTTTAGATGACAGAAACCATTCTTACTAGGTTTTCATGAAGATTTTCTTTAAATTGATTATCTAATCTAGACAAACAGATATCTTGAAATGTCCTTTCATGTGTATATTATTTGATTCCTGCATAGCAGTTGCGAAAAACATTATAGACACGCGTACTTGTAAGCAAACAGGTAATTAAGTGTACCTAGAAAGTTGCCCAGAACATGTACTCCATAAATGGGTCATGACGTTTTTACTCACGTATAATGCACTTTATAAGCATAGCTTGTTTCTTTCAGTAAATAGATACGAAATTACACAATAAAACATTAATTTTTCTAATATCGATCGGCTGTGTTGATGTCAGACTACGATGTAAAAGTATGGCTTAATCAACTCACCTCGAACCCAATTGCACAGGTGCCCTACACAGTATTTACTGGCACAAAATGTTTTGTATTATAATTAGCAAACACAGAACCAATTGCACGTAATCGCACTTTGAAAAAGTTGGCGAAATATTTGTTTTTTCTATGTGAACTCCGAAAACGAGCGAACGAAAGAATCGCCAAAGAAAAACAGATGAGAGGGCGCCACTGTTGCAAAACAGACGTTTCTCTAAATGTTACCAGTAACAAATTATTCAATACGTAGTAGGTTTTTGATTGTCTAAAATGATAGGAATCAGCAAAACAGAATATTTACGAAAAGAAATTATTTATTAACTTATTGTCATATAAATTACTTATTCAAATTCATCTTAAAGGCAACTAAGTAAATGCTATAAAAATGGCACATTATTTAAAAGTTTGGCACTTGAGTGTAATTTCAAACAACTTACTAAAATTATTTCAGAGGTACCTACTTACTTAAAATGTTAATCTAATTTTCTTATATACTAAGGAATGTTTTATTGAGAATTGATTATCTTAAACGTAACTAATAGCTCTTGACTTCAGTGTCTAATAATATATAGGAAATAATAAGTAAATTATACAATATTACACCGACAGCTTACAAAACTGGAGTAAAGATTCATACATGATGATAAGTAATTTCACATCTACTGTTTACTATATGCTATTGATTTGCAGTGCGGTATAATATGTTATTAATGCTATTTTACCCTTGATATGTTGATTTTCTTATAGATAATTTTACTGGGAAGCAATCAAGCGAAGTCTACTCCGGTATCGAGTAAATCCCTTATAAGCACGGTCGCCTTCCGTGGCAGAATCCGCAGTAGGTGACCGAGATACAATAGGTGCTTAGGTACTGAAGCTTCAGGGTAGTTTCGTCGCACACTCTCGAGAATCGATGTGGCTGCGTCGCTTGGTGATATCGTGCCGAAGTAACTTTGAATTCTGAAATGTACATTGTTTTATATTTCCGTATATAATTTCGAGACTGAAGGAAATTTATTTGAATGTAAGATAAACTGGCCACAAGTTCTCCACTAGCCACTTAGTCATAATGTGTAGGTAACTTATAAACCAAAACAATAGAAATGTTTTACTTGCAGGGATCGGAAATGATGAACTTAAATAAATCTCAGAAAAAATTCCATCCATAAATGACACTATCTAATTCCGACCTCTATTTACATATAAGACATGGTATTGAGCATATGAAATATATACCACAAGGACGTTAGAATAAGATATAATAATTACCTCAATTTCAAATCCGCACTTTCTTCACCAACAATAAATGGATACACATGTATAAGCGTGACATGAACGCCATCTACTTTATTCACCCTAAGATTTTCCATTAGCGTCTCAGCGAGACCCTGGACTGCAAATTGGGCTACGCTGAGGGGCATTTGGTCCTTTAAGTAACTGAGACCAGCAACGGAAGTTAGGGCTACTATGTGACCATGGTTTTTTGTTTTCATGCCTGGCAGGAACTGATCTATAAGCTGGAAATAGAGAGAAACATAGTGTCTATGTAGATACTGTACTGGTACCAAATATAAATTAAATAATGAAAGTAGATTATGGTTGTTATTAAATAATGTTATACCATTGTTATATCATTATGTTTTCATTACATGTGTTAATTACTATTACCGGTTTTTTTTAATTGAATAAAGTCATACCCAAAAGTAAGATGTCAGCGTAAGATCTATAGTATCATGTATATCCTGAGGAGGTTGTGTCAGCAAAGACCTCGGGCTAGGTATACCACAGCAGTATAATAACATGCTGACAAACCCTAGGTCTTTCTTCACTTGGACAGCCAGCTTTCCAACATTCTCTTTCTTCGTAATATCACAGCAGTAACTGACTGCAGAGCCTCCATTGCGCTTTATTGTTTGAACAGTGTCGTCATTGTTGGTTTTATTTTTGTCTACACAAAGTACTATTGCACCTAGTTCAGCCATTTGAATGGCTATTTCACGACCTACCCCTCTACCGGAACCGATAACCTGTAAATAATGAAAAAGTTATTGCATCTTCTAATCATAGTCATTTAGAATATTTTATATTTTCTTGGGATCCATTTTAAGTATTATCTATCAAAACGTATCACCGTTAGCTTTTTTGTCCATCTTTGTAACTGCCAGATAATTAGAAAACTGGGGATAAGGAAGAAAATATTTGCCAAAATATTACAGAAACTAAAAAATTATTCAATTTATGAAACAAATTTATATTTTGTTGTTTACTATGCTATCTAAGTTTTCAGGTATGTGAGAACTTTACTAACCAATATTGACTGTGTGATCTGATATATATTTTTAAAGTATACCAACAAATTATAGCTTAAATCAATTTCTATAATCAAATCTTACCATAGCAGTCTCCAACCTTACAGATTTCAAGGGTGGTGGTCTAAACAATTGATAAACAGCCTGAAGCACTGCATATATAGCATTGACCAAAACCCACATGATGTCTATCATTAAGATGCTTAGAGAATATGTCCTGAGTAACATCTTGATGGGAAACATAAAGTTCAGCAATGCCCCCAGTATGTTATCTAATAACCGAGACTCCTGGAAAATTGAAGAAATTTATTTTAAAATATAACAGTAATATTGAAATTTAGAATGTTCAATGCATCTTTATAATAATTAAACTGAAGAAAAACTCACCATCACTTATTTTTTAGAAAGATTAATGAACGCCAAAATACCAAAGCCAAACTAGTACAAAACCTGGAATATTAAAAATATAATTTAAACTTACCAACTTATTTAGATAACTTTGATCATTAACTCTGGATGTGTTAAGTATGAATTATTTAAAAAAGTTTAAGCTACAAATAATTAAAACAAAATTGAATAAAAACACAACAATTTAGCCATTCAATAGTTACTAAAATAATATCTCCTATTTGATATAGGAAGGTTAGGTACTTATCATATATTAAGTATTAAGTATACAATACACCTACCTTAACCAACATTTTATCAAATCACCATTTCGTCACTTGCTGGGAAAGGTACAAATTTCACGGATCTGGCGGATGAAATTTGACAACAAAATTAATCCGTATCCGTGATCACTGTCTCGCCGCATGGTAATGAAATTATTATCATTGATAACAATTTGAGTGACTAATGCTATTATTTTGATATCACCATCTAAATCACACGTAATAATAATGTATGTCTAAATTCTCAATAAAATATATCAATTCCTTATTTTGGAAAAAATATTTAAGTATAACAATCTTAAGTTGAAAACTAATATACTAACAAACAGCAGTTGAAAACTAATTCTAATTTAAAAATACCTACTAAGAATTTATGAGACAAATAACTTTTTCTTTAGTTTGATTGACCTTGATTTGACAGCATGGCACAGACTGCAAATAACCCAATCAACAACACAACTCAACTTCAATCAATCATTTGATAAGAATATTTTTTTTCTCTATATACGAGAAGGCAATTTGAGACTGTGCAGCCTTATCTACAGTGCCGCAACTTTGGGTGTTTAAGTATTGTCATTAACTTTAATTACAAGTTGTTTTGATTCCTTGTAACATTTTAGAGAAAAATATTATGACGGTTTTAAATGAAAAACGTCTCATGTTCAATATAAAAAAAGGGAAGTTGGTAGATTTTTAAGGTTTATCTGTATCAACTCACACCGTAAATGTCAACTGATTGTTTTTGTCGTCCGATTTTAATTCCAGTCCACAAACTTTAAAGGTAGTATGTGTTCCAGTCCAAGAATTCCAGTTATCAGTTTGAACTAAGCGTTTCGAGTCTAACCCATAATACAAAAAATACCGATAGCTAGGCTAGGATTAAAAGGACATCTATTCAGCTCATCGCTTCGTGTGTTCAAAGACGTCATGGCGTTTGTTTATCAAGGAGATTCAGACTTGGAAGCTAAAGCAAAGAAAGGTAGGTAACAATCTAATCTTGCAATGGCAACCTTATTTCACCTTGCTATCTTTAAAATACCAAAACTTGCTACAGACCTTTGGTCTCTTAGGATCGTGATAGCCTGGTCTGCAGAAGTGGAAACGACAGAGTGCACAAAAGATTCACTACATTCTGAAAAGATCAAAAATAATATCTTGCAATTTGAATCTGGTGGTCTATAGTAACCTAAAAAGCTCGCCGTTTCGTTCCTCGCTATTGGTTGGAGTGTACAAAAGGGGGCGCTATGGAAAAAAATCTCTGATTGGCGTGAAAATTTTTTCTCAGCGCTCCCTTTTGTACACCCTAACCCTCATTTTACTAAAAAAATACTATTCATAATATCGCAGCTGCTGAAAGAATATCAGAGAATATGCACATAGTAGCCAACGAGCCCTCCCTGGCTCTGTACAGACTCCAGGAGCATGTAAGGAAAGCCCTACCTCCGATGGTCGAGCGGAGAGTCGAAGTGACTAAGCTGCAGCATGAACTACAGGGACGATGCTATGATGTGGAGTATGCTCTTAGGTGAGGATAAAACTAGACTACTTGTTATCACCTTTTTTGTTTGTTTTTCCGTAGGATAACTACTTAATTAACCCAAAATTTAGAACATATATGTGAAATTGCTTAGCAAAGATAGTAATGTCATGGGAAATCTAAGATAGAGAGATATAATGAACAGGGTACCCCCAATTTATGTATGTCACTGAGTTCTCTTTAAATCTTCACCTGTCAATAGATAGACAAAGGGCCTTCACTTATGGGGGGTTAATAGGTCTTCCAACTTCCTCATCCAGCTCTTTGTATCGCTAAAGCTCTTTTGCATCAACTTCCATCGCCCTGCACCATACCTGCATATTCACAGCCATTGTAGCTTTCTAAGTCTTTCCACTTTGCTAGTTCTTTGTCAGATAACTTACCATTTAACTAGTATAACACTTTACTGTTAGTGTCTATGTTTCTATAGTTAAGCCTGCATTAATAATACAAATAATAATAATAGTCCCTATAGTGCCGTCTGCGAACGGGTTAATTCCAACCAGCCTCGCTGACCACCTGAGTCAGTTGGAACTTGGGCTCGCTTACGGCGGTGATGCAGGAGGCGGTGCTGCTGGACACCGCCCGGATTGTCCGTCGGTTTCTCTCATCTCGCCCTGACCTCCCGCCGCTTAGACTCCTCAGCCAGTGGAAGTCCGTCTGGCCATTTTGATTTTGCTGGCCAGACGAGACAATAACTTAGTTTCCCTAAATATTAATAATTATAAAGTTGTCAATTTTACTATATCTTAATATGTTTTACCTCAAACAAAAATCAATAATAAAATTTATCTCATTCCAGTGCTGTCAAATCAATGGATGGTGCCGCGACAAGCTTCCAAAATATACAAGAAATGTTAAAACAATCAATATTTTTAAAACAACAGCTCAAATATGAGGAGGCTAGGAGAAATAAAAAAGATACTAATTCTGTGTACAAACGTCTCTCTGCACACATAGTCTTAGACCTACCAGATCTCTCAGAGTTCTCTATGGTCCGTGAGACCACAAATAGAATAGAGAATATAATGGCCCATGCTAGAGGCTCATCTGCTGAGTTGCATAGATCTCATACTACATTGCATTAGGTGTTGGTCCAACTCTGTTAAATAGCTGGGTTCAGAACTTGGGAGAAATCATCTAAAACTCCCATGTATCCGAAATAGTTGCAGACTTAAAAAAAACAGTTAATCTAAGTGTATTGCTGTTTCTACTAGAAGCTATCTAGCACAGACAACTCTCTAAAAGTTTCACTATTTCTTGGACTCTGACCCCATCTCTTATTTAACGATTCTGGGAGTCAGCTGTGAGATTTTCTATAAGTTATTTATTATTTATAGATTGCTACAAAATACTATAGTAACTATCTTTTGGTGGTTGATCTCATGTCCTATATGCACTGCATCTTTTCTTACTTTTGTAAAGTTTTTATGCAACATTTTAAATTAGCAAATTTAAATCAATAACATAAGCTGCTAGGCAAGGAATGACAAAGGAACCAGTGCTTTAGAATGTTCTTGTATGTGACACACAGTTCATTTCAGTTCAGTTCCTGCCATTCTTGACGATACCCTTATCATATTCATGAATGTATAAATATATTCCATCTCTAGGAATCAGAATAACTACTGTTCGTACATTTGCAAATCTACGTAACGCAGCCTTAAAACCTGTCTAAGGCATTTCTGGGAATATAAGAACTATGAAAAGTTAAAATCAAACGATTTACAGTAAACATAACTATTACCCAATATTTCCTACGAAAGATATCGATGGATACACACTTAACTGAATGAGTTTGTCTGTTACATAGATTCCAGTAAAATAATATAGTCCTCAGTGTATGTTTGCTTTACTATGATGGCGTATCTTTATTCATAAATAATGAATGATGGATTATACAAAACGAACATTTCTTGGTGTGGGTTCACTGTTATATATCGCCAACACATGCTTGTGTAAATAATTACATATGTATATATTATAATTAATCTACTAATTTGTCAGTATTATGAGTGCATTCTAGTCAAAATAAAACAAATCAATTTATATAATAACTTTTATTATAATTAACCATTTATCATTATTTTAATTGGAAACGCAGTTTAAGCTGATGCTTCTGTTAGTCCATCTATTTCTCCTAAATTATTTCCCCCCGGAGCAATACATAATATCTAAAATTTTCTACTACTTTATCCAAACACCCTTATCTACTACACTATAAAGCATATTGGATTGTACTAGTAGTAATAAATTGATTTAATTACTAATTAATGTGGTAGAAATATATGAATATGTATTGCTCCTGGGGGAAATAATTTAAGAGCAAAAGATGAACTAAGGGAACGTACCCATACTACGTGACCCGTTCAAGGGGGGAGGGGGGGGGGTATTAAAAATACCACGCTTGGTCACGGGAGGGGGGGGGACGACGTCAGCTGACTTTTTTCTTCTTGATAATATTTTTTTCACTTGTAATTATAGGAGTGCACGCACTTTTAGCGTCACGCAACAAACGCCGTATTAAAAAAGACAAAAATTAGCAATTTTTTTCTTTAAACTTTCTGTTTGCAGAAATTGGATATTTATGCATTACTACGTGAAAACTAGAGGGTGAGGCTGGGGTCATGGCATACTACGGGTGGTTACCAGGGGGGAAGAAAATTTTTAAAAATGGGTCACGTATTTTAGGTACTTTCCCTAACCGGATGCTTCCATATCAGCAATCAACTAACATATACTATTGCACAATCATGGTTTGCAGTACAACAAATTAACAAAAATTGCTTTCTATATCTATTATATATTTATAATATAAGTAATGTTTATCATAACAATAATGCAATACTTATTAACAAAATAGCAACGGTAGTTGCTTTGAAGCTTAACCTTCTTGTGTATAATAATCACCATTATTAACAAAAATACACTTATTTTAAATTTTAACTACTTATTGCTTTTCGTGCTCTGTTATTTTCATAGTTAAATGGGACAAAGATATTTAATCATATCCATCCCCAACAAAAAAAAATTTTTTTTTTAAAGAAAACTGGTAGGGTGTGAAGTGTCACAGAATAATGAAATGGCGTCTCGTGGTCGAGGACTTTGTATCGCTGAACAATCGAAGTTAGTCATCATCAACAAACTATACTATAACAGCAAATTGGTGGAGACCTGAGTCGTTGTGGGAGACTACGCCTGTCCAACGTGGTCTCCACTCGGGAACTCGTGACCAGAGGGCTTAAGTATTTCGGATAATATCCGTCGAATTATAAAGTCATTTGTACTGTCTAACGGGTCATGTGTCACATTCTGATAAGCTTTTGGCGCACAGAAAACCTATATAGATAGAACTATTATAGCCATTTGTTTACTTCAGTCCCGCGCGTGGCGATTTTCGGACACAACGCGCCCCGCCCGCGCGTTCTTTATGCCCCGCGGTCGCGTTTTTAGTGAGGACACACAGTTGTGCAGTTAAAAACGCGCAATATGGCATTTTTGCAGATTTTTTGGTCGTTATTTACCCGACTTCGACTCAGCGCGGAACGAGCAAGCGTTTGATATTTTCTGCAATATATTGCAAATCGTTGGCACGCGTGTCGCGCCTGCTTCACCATTCTATCTTGATAGTGTTTCTGTGGTTTGGCGTCTAACTACGATAATTAGGCGCCAATTGCTTATCCGAATATGACATATTCGAGAGTACAAGATGGATTAATAGTTAGGCTGATATTATCCGAAATACCTAAGGAGTCAGCCTCCCAGTCCATGCCACGTCGACGGAGTAATAACTAAAATACGTTTGTTACCGTTGGAATATAACAGACCACGGCAGTTCCGTCAGGGTTGTGATGTCATATTTCTTTTCGAATTTCCTCAGACGATCCATCTGTTCTTTAGATGGTACTACCTTCTCTTTATATGACAGAAGCTTTTTTAACTTCGGCCACGATAGCAACTCGGGAGCCTTTATGTGGCCCTTCTCCTGTAACACTATCTTGTTGTATATGTAGTCTAGAGGTATAGCAGATACGATGTACGAGTACACTTGTTCGTTTTCCGACTTTAACTGCTCCATTTTCTCGAAGATTGTCGCCCAGTCCAGGCCTGTGTCTAATATTTGTAAGTTCACTAACACCTGGTTAGACAAAAATATTAATTAATTTAAGGTAGGTACTTATATAGTGTTTAACATTTCTCACAAGGATAGTCTCTGATGGTGTTTCCTCACTCCGCGATGCTTTCACTTTCTCATTCTTAAGCCTGATAGAAGTAGTCCAAATCTTCCTCAGTCAATCAGATACGAACATCGACAACAAAAAGTCACCGACATGGCCGAAAGGATTAGCAACCTGAAGTGGTAGCATGCGGGCCATAATTGTCGTAGAAATGACAGTCATTGGGGCAAACGGGTTCTCGGACTCCCCATCGACAGATGGACCACGACCTAGTAAAGAGGTCAGATTACTGAAATTTGACTTCGTCCGAGCTGAAGTGACGCACACAAGAATTTAAGGTGCCCGAGAGTTGCTGTATACGGAAGGCGGAACACCGGGTGTAGAAAGCCTATGGCCACCAGTGGACTTCAAGAGGCTGATATTATGACGAAGCCAACTTGGGTGGACTATGGTTCATACGCCCTCTGTATAAAGCTGTTAGGTAGACAATTAGATATGATTCAGGCACTACTCTCATTTTCAATTTTGTATGTCTAGGAGTAATCATAATTGTTAAAATGCAGTTGAAGTTTATTTATTTAGTTGAGTTTCATTCTTTAGATCAGGGATTCCCAAAGTGGTCGATACTGACCCTTTGGTATCGGTCGAAATCGTTTTCCCAGGGGTCGACATAAACAAAAACTAATTTTGGGGGTCGACGAGGTCTAAACATCGACCCCTATTAACACAAGTTCATATTTGAACTTTCAAGATACTGTATAGTGTTACGTGTACCAACCTGTTATGACTAATATTTTAGTAGGAAGTATCATTATTGTACCTACTTTTAAAAATCTCAACATGTCGAGGAAAAAAACTAGAGATAGGAAATTTGGCTATGGGGGTCTGAGGTATCAGTTTATTTTGAAAAAGGGGTCTCTTGCCCAAAATAGTTTGGGAATCCCTGCTTTAGATGATACTGAACGTTTATACGGATCCCCTGACCAACTACCAATCTCAATTAGTGGAGCCATGGATGAGCAAGTCTAGACGAAATGTATGACCACAAAACACCAATCACACAATCGTCGTTTAGACACCATCGAACTTGGGATTAATGTTGACACTCGCACGCATGTGTAAAAATAACTCCACTAATAAATCCAGTTAAATCCCCTGACCTCCGAAGTGTCATTGATGAAGAATCTCTCGAAGTATCTGCCGAACATTTTGTGGACATCCACTTCGTCCTTGAGATGGACCGCGACTGTGTAGCCCATGTTCCCGTGGCGTTCGAGCAGGTGGTCCACGGTATCCACGTCGTAGATCTGCCCGTCCAATATGATGGCCAACCGGCTCGTCACCGGCATGTGACTCTCCACGCTGTGAATTGGTGTTTTTTTATAACTAGGGAGGCAACGGGCCACGGTTTCGCCTGATAGTAAGGGTTAACGCTGCCCATATATCTCCACACCTTGAAGGACTTTACGCTACTGCGAAACCCCATAGTTCTTTTTTTTCAAGGAACTGGTGTGCCTGGGTTGAATTGCATATAATTTTTACATGAAAATATGGTTCAGTTGACGCATAATACCTACTCTGAAAAACTAGTGTAAGTAATAGTTCACACCGTAGGTACCTGTGAGAACTAATAAATATAGAGTGTCCACGCCTCCTCATATGATACAGTATGTAGTACATGGCGCGTCGGACGGAGTACTTCTGGTAGGCAGTACATTCGTCCAGAACGATGATCGGCGGTGCTCCGATGACCGCTGCCGCAAAATGCAGCCGCTTCTCTTCGCTGGGCAGCAGGCGGCATACGAGGATATCAGCTCGCTCGCTTAGTTCTATTAACAAACATATATGCTTAACTAATCCGGTTCGAAGGATCATTTTAGCAGGTGTTGATTAAAGTAAGATGGCGGTTGTTTAAGTATTCTGATTTTACCATTAGCATCAGAATAATCAATCTCCATTTTACATAAAAAATTTATTCTATTCTTAAACTGGAATACCAAGCTGAACTCACCTAAGGCTACGATATAATCTCGAATTTCATTCTCCAATTGCTCCTTGGGGACGCCGCGTAAAACCCCAATCAATTCCAGGGAATCGTACACCGTCATCCACCTCGGCACCGAATCCCGTTCGCAACAGAAGCCTATTTGACTCGCATACTGAGAACAGAGTTACTTAAATGGCAGGAGGTTTCAAACAAAAATAGTTTTCCGGGATCGACAAATACCTTTACAAGAGAAGTCGTAGTTGGACTTCCTGGAATCATGAGCTCTCTAGAAGTCCGGAAATTTAACGTGAAAAGACTCCAAATAATTCTAATTCTGAAGATTTTGCATTATAATCATAAAATATCAGGAAACCTACGCGATGCAGGCTTCCGTGCAACGTCCACTTGGCCATGCTCCAAATGATACCTTCACTGGGGCTCTTATACCCCGCCATAATCTCGGAAAGCATCAATCTGCCGTGTCGCTTGAGTCCAGCCAGCGCCAACGCTTCGCCCTTCCCCAGTCCGAGGAATATGTTCTTCAGAGCGTAATGTCCGAATTTTCGTTTACACACATTGGCTGCCAGGAGGCATTCGCCGAATTTGTTCATTTTGTAACCTAAGGACAGAATTCCAAATGTAAATTGAATGAAAATCTAGTCGATTGTGATACATTTTATGCTCTTTTTTTTGTCCTAAATTTGGGAACTTGGATCGCGTGTAATGTCCGTAAACCGTATCAACACAAAATGGTTGCCTAAGTCATTTGAGGAACATCTTTGCAAAATTTCAAGTTTCTAGACAAAGGGAATCTCACAGTGCTTCGTTTTGATCTGTTCTTTCTTGGCCATAACATCAACTCTCTCCCTCCGCGCTCCTTCCTTTTCGTTATCTTCGTCTACCTTGGTCTTGGCATGAAACAGCTTGAACACGAAAAAGTTCCATATGAGTTGTATCACCCGGTACTCCCACAGAAGCAGAAGGGTCATGAATATGATGGCGGTTGATATGGTTGCGATCACTTCATCTAGGATACCCGGCGAGAAGGTCATGTAGGATTGTCGTTTGAAACATCGCTGGAGTACTCCGCATTTTTCTGCAACGAAAATATAGATAGGTATGTTACATGCCGTGTGGTTTCCGGTAGAGTGGAATAGGACCACTCCAACTCGTCCCGTGGATGTCGTACAAGCCGACTGAGGGAATACATTATAAAACATCAATCAGGCCTCCCCAACCCGTCTGGCCAGCGCGGGGAGTGTGGGCCAAATCCTCCGTCTGTCTCCGGCAGATGAGAGAGGGCTGTGCTCCTGCAGTGGAGACAAAAATAACCTGATGATGATGAATTACCGTACAATAATTAAATAATTTCTCGTCTCACCACAAGGGTTTCTATTGTATCTTTTGGTAGTAGCTTAGAGCATTTAGTAATCTTCTGGTAAAGTTGTGCTATACTTGTGAAAAACGAAAGCGCAGCCCATTAGTTACAGAAATCTACAGCCGCTCACCAAAACTCAAAAAACCTTATACAAGTAACGGTAACTAAAAATATTGTGTAAAAAATTTCAAACTGACAGTATTCAGATCGTGAGTGACGTCATATCAAGCGTATACTCACTGCAACACTTGTGCAAGGTCTTGAAAGAGCACAAGTTCTTAGTTTTGAATATGATACACTCGCTGTTGTAAATGAATATCTTTTTGATCTTCACCAGAGCGTACGCTACATTGAACTGCGGAGACAGCAACATGAAGTTAATCGCGTAGTTGTAGACGTTGCCGTAGAATAACTTGGCCACGATAGTTGCTTCTCCTGTGATATACGACATCATAATTATAGCCTATGTCACTCTCCGGCTCCGAGCTGTTGCAACTTCAAAGAAGGACAAACACACTTTGTCATTAATAATATTAGTTAGTGTATGTTCAGCACACCTTCTATACTGCCCAAAAGTATGACCAAAAGTGACCTAAAAAGCAAAGTTGGTCCTTTCGCGAATTGGTACTTTTGCGAATTAGGCATTCCGCGAATTAGTCCTTTTGTGAACTGGGCATTTAGCGAATTGGTCCTTTCCAGACTCGGTAGTCCTTTTGCGAATTAGGCATTTGTCGACTAAGCAATAATTATTGATCTGATAAAAGTTGGAGACAGACCTTTTTTACACTCGGTTCTCATTCATCCAACTGCTTCCGACGGTTTCGATGGTCTGAATCTCACGCTCACGCGTATTCCTTCTAGAACTCGTCTGGCTCTGACATTTTAGTTTATTCTTATAATGATCTCGTTTTTGCTCGCGGTTTCTCTCGCGTGGTATCATAACTATATATCCTATGTTCATTTCCATGACCCAGACTATGTCATTAATCGTTGTTACGAGTAAATAGGTAGGTCGTAAAATCGTAACAAACTAACATATTTTCATATTATACCTACTTACGTTGCTTACGCTACCTGGCTAGACACGGCGCAAGATAGGGAGACATGGCAAATTCTGGAGGAGGCCTTTACCCGAACAGGGGTTCCCTTAGCTTAATATAAAAAAAAAATAGAAATGTAAAAAGTACAATATTAGTATTAAGTACCTACATATTCACAATGTATGTATCGCAAACGATGAAGGAACAATAAAAAGGCTTTTTATTTTATTTTATTATACCTACTTACGAAATAGGATAGTTGAAGAAGTTTTTATTATTTTATATATCAGCCTGGAGTCAGTTGACAAGTAGCCAAACGAGTACCTAATATGGCTAATTTAATGCGAAAGTAGAGGAAGTAATGAGTGTAGTTAAACGATCATACCGAAGACGATATTAAAGATGATGAATGCCATAGAGTTGAGGGCCGGTCGAGGGCCCAAACTGAACAGATACGCCTGCGGCACACAGCCGAGCCCGTAAACCACCAACATGAACGGTATAACCACTGAAAATAATCGAAATCATAATTATTTGGAATAACATTTCAGTGAGCGGTACGCTGGAACCATAATCATGATGAAAACACTAGAGAGACAAAAGGAGATCCGTTTAGTATTAAAATACTTACAAAGATCCTTATCGTAAAAATGTGTTTTCGTCACAACCAAATGCATAATGCCTCCTATGACGGCTGTCATTATCGCCACCAGAATCCAGTAGAGTATCAGATCGCAGAACAACAACGTGAACCAGTAGCGGGCTGGCGAGAATGAAAGGGCATGGGCCTGGAAACAAATGAACACAGCTTATGGTATGGAGCGAATCATCCAATAAAACACATGCTGTTACGGATCCAACAGTCCAACACTGCTGCTAGCTTAACACTTCAGCTGTATCATATTTTTTGTCTCGATATTAGGTCGCATATTTAGCAAGAAAACCTGCTGATTGCCCAAAACGCAAACATCCAAATCGCAATATGTTAAGCTTTTACAGCTGCAGTTCAACAAATTGCTCTTTTCCTAACTTCTGCAATCCCTGACACCAATCGCTTCTAAAGGTGCCCCCTGAATCTGCTTTCTAAGATTTATATATGGAGTACCATCCGATGAGCATGACCGCACACAAGAATGGTAGGCGTAGCTAAAGCACGACTACGCCAGAAATGCTACCTTATGTCTTGCTGAAGGTCGTTCGCTAGATTTGCAAGAATACCTACCGATAGTAAAGAGCCGAGTTAAATGGCTTTAGGAAATGAGGTGCGGTGAGGTAGGGGGGAACGGCAAACTTTCCATTGCAGTGCAGTGCTTTGTAGCCAATTTGTAGCAGTTTGTGATTTCTGTGACATTCCTCTGACAGTCAAAGGACTGTCAGAGGAATGTCATAGAAAAGAGTCGGTCATCATCAGGTTATTTTTGTCTCGACTGCAGGAGCACAACCCTCTCTCATCTGCCGGAGACAGACGGAGTATTTGGCCTACACTCCCCTCGCTGGCCAGACAGGTTGGGGAGGCCTGATTGATGTTTTATAATGTATTCCCTTAGTCGCCTTGTACGACATCCACGGGAAGAGTTGGAGTGGTCCTATTCTACTCTACCAGAAACCACACGGCAAGTTTAGTCGGTCCCCCAGCATATATTGGGAAATTAATAAACCTACGAAGTAAGGATCATTTCAGTCGTAGGGACTCTTGTTTGTCAAGTATTACCTGCATATGCCGAATAAGCCCGTGTTCCTTCGAAGGTATAAGTGTTATGTGAGATATCGTGAGAACCAGGAGGAACTGGACCAGGAGTGGAGGCGTTGACGCGTGTTTCATCCACTGTAACAGACACTAGCATAAATGCGAGGTGAAACGAAAGCGACATAGACTGCATATTAGAGACGCGACCCTAAGCGGACTTGTAGTTGAAGCTCGAAAAGGAACATTCAAGAGTTAGACGGTGGTTGTAAATGAAATGGACCAGACGTTAGTGGCTTAGTCAATTGAAGAGCATGGGAGAAAGACTACCCAGAGAGAAGAGAGCTCTGCTTATACATTGATCGTTTAGTTCACGACGGCGCCCCACTCTTTCGCTTATCGCTTACAGTTCATTGTATTATATTATAATTGTGTTAGTTCTATCGTTACGCACTAACCATCATTGTGTGCATAAGATACGCTAAGATGCTGACGTTCGGAATACGCACATCCTGCGCTCACCCCTCGCGAACAGTATCGGGGCGTGCTTTATCGTGAATTGAAGGATATATAACTTCTATTCACAACTTTTAAGGTCGTCGTCGGTGGCCCAGCGGATAAATTCATGGCTTACCATGCCGAGTGATCTGAGTTCGATCCCCATATATGCCATACCAATGGATTTTTTATCGACGTAGATTTATTGAGTGCTCTCAAACGGCGAAGGAGATAACCGTGTGTGTAATCGTGAGGCCAAAGTTACCCCCAACTTTCATAGACGTGGCTCCCTGGTAATGTTAACAGTCGCAACAAAGGCAGCCGTACTTGGACCTGCATAAATAACTTCTATTTACTGCTTCGACTTACAGGCGTTTGGTCCAAAATGAGCGGGTTGTTGTTTATCTCTATGGTGGCGTTCAGATTCCCGGTGAAGTGACGAATAAGGGCCATGTGGGTCCGAGCCAGGGACCTCGCGGCTGCGGCGTGGTCTTGGTGCAGTGGGCTGTATAGAGCTTGTATCTAGAACCCAACATATACGACGTAACTGAGGCGGTAATTCCCAACTGTTCCGTGGAACATGTCAAGTCTTCACGTCATCCATTCCATAATGTTTAAAGACAAAAGTCTTTAATCAGTGCGTCCTGTCTGTCATGATTACGACACAGAGACGTGGACATAGACAAGTTTCAACACCCTCAGCAAGATATAGGGCTATGCTCGGGGTCTCTATGAGGGATATGATTCTTAATGTGGAGATCCAACGAATAACGAAGGTGACCGACATAGCCGAAAAGCTAAAGTGGCAGTGGGCGAGTCACATCTGTCGCATTACCGACGGCCGGCCGTTGGGGAGAACGAGTTCTAGAGTGGAGATCGTAGATCGCCACGACTCCCCGCCGCCAGATGGATCGACTACCTGAAGAAGGTGGCCGGAAGCGGCTGGATCCGTAGGGCGCTGTGGCATTCATTGGGGAAGGCCTATGTCCAGCAGTTTGACAGACATTTTGTTGTACAGTTAATTGGATATGCAAATTAGGAAGGGACCTGGACCTGGACGTGGACGTGGACCTGGACCTGGACCTGGGGTGGGGGTGGAGGTGGCTGGGAGTGGGAGCGGGAGTGGAAGTGAGAGCGGATTCTGAAGTCCACGCTGACGAAGTCGCGGGCAACAGCTAGTATATAATAGAACATAAAAGAAAGCGATCATTATTAATTACAGCGCAACTAACAATAAGTTTGCCGCGGTCGTCGGTGGCGACGTCAACTCCGTAAGCGTACATATAGACGTACAGCTGAGGCGAGTCGATAGCGCGGGTCACGAGGTACTCGATCAGGCTCTACGGGCAATTTTAATAATAAATTAAGTAGTATACTCATACCTATAATAAAACTGTAACTGGTCTATGTCTGTACATGGGAGAGATTGTAGAAAAATGTATATATATGAGGGGTCTTTATAAAGCCAATAGAAGCCAAAATCATTGTTTTTAGAATTTTTGTCTGTCTTTCTGTCATTCTGTCTGTCTGTCTGTCTGTCTGTATGTATGTATGTATGTTTGTTACCTCATCACGCAAAAACTACTGAATGAAATTTGATGCAGTTTTCACAGTTGTCTTGCTGGTGGTCTAACTTAAAATCTGGTGTATGTTTCATCTTGATACGCCACTTAGAACCTGAGATATTAATAAAGTAAATTTTTCTAGAAGCCACTATATTATGTTCGGTACAATTCATATTGCGATTGGTTTGTACTACAGTCGGAGCGGGAGTGAGAGTGGGAGTAGGATCGGAATAGAGAGGTAACGGGCGAAGTCTGTATAGCGTGCAGTCTGCCCTGCCCGCGGGCTATACCGAGATATACCGATAAGAACAAGGGTGACCGACTTAGCCGAAAAAATTAGTAAGCTGAAGTGGCAGTGGGCGTGCCACATCTGTCGCAGAACCGACGGCCGTTGAGGCAGATGAGTTCTGGAGTGGAAACCGCGGATCGGCACGCGCAGGGTGGGACACCCTGCCTCCAGGTGGACCGACGACCTGAAGGTGGCCGGAAGTGGCTGGATGCGGAGGGCGGAGGACCGGGTGTGGTGGCGTTCCTAAGACCTATGTCCAACAGTGGACGTCTAAGGGCTGATATGACGATGTAAAGAATGACGTTCGTCAGGAATGTTTATGCATATAATTTAATTATATACATACGCATATGTTTACAGTCTACGGATACTCTACCTCTGGTCTTGCCAGCGCTGTGTACTCCATTTTTTCTATTTCCTTCTGAGTTGCCATCGTTTGAGATAGAACGTATCTGAAACATAGTTCTTATGAATTGATTTGAAATGGAATTTATGCATCACTATTTTCAGGTTTAAAAGACAAAGGAGCGTCTATATCGAACTTCATTTTAGTCATTCAGATAGTTCAGTTCGCGACGGCGCTCCTCACTCTTTCTCTAAATCGCTTACATTTCATTGTGTGCGTTATATTGTTGCTATAGGTCATCAATTAGTATGCATACGTGCCCTAAGATACTGACGTTCGGATTAGCTCGCCGCGTCCCGCGCTATCCCTCGCTAAAAGTAGCGAGGGGTGCCATCGTGAATTGAACAATCTATACGGTGATTATACTAACGCATTCGACAGAGATCTTGCTTGTGTTGAGGAATCCAATCGCAGTACCAAAGTAGTTTTCTGTTCCAGTGCTTCCACAGTTAGTTTCTGCAAGCAAAGTCAAAAGAAATTAAGGTACTTAATGCGGAAACTAGATTAAAACACGAGGCAACGTGGTTACCGCGGACAGGTATGAATTTTTTTACACGTGTTTTACGGCTCTGGAAGCTCTGTTACTATTTTATTGTTTGGGTATAAGTATTCTTGTTTAACCACGATATAAAAGGTGAGCCGAGGCGCCCAGTAGGCTGCGCTGCAGCGGCAACAGCCTCCTGACCGTATAGTAGCGGAGAGGCTGGCTGGCGGTATCATGAAACGCTGGCTCGCGATGCACTCCTTTTTATGTAAGTGATGTTACTAACACTTAGCAGTAAGTCTTTACTAATAATATATGGATGAAAATGTCTGAAATAAAAATATTTTATTTAATTTTTATGTTATAACGGTTACAACGATATTAATGAAAAACTTAGTACAATACCAGCTAAATTAACAAATTGAAAATTATAAAAATATGACTAAATTACAAATAATTTCCTAATATTTATTAATTAAGATATACTAACATAATATGAGTCTGGTTACTTGAATAAATAAAGATTTAAATTAACAAATACAGATAGAGTAAACTTTTTCAAAGGGAAATTGTTGAATTGTGGGTACACGACTTTTATAACCTTAAACTACGATGTAATCAAATTGTTATGAGCCGAGCATGCGTTATGAAGCGACAGACAGTGTGTATCTAGTGAAGTCCAATAGACCATTCAGTACGTGCCAGCACTGTCTCTCAATAATTTCTACGACAAGATTCAATGCCTGGACAATGTTGTTTGTTGAAACTTTATGTACAAAGGCGAAAAAGAAAAAAAAGAAAAAAAGTAAATAGGGTTATAGGTACATTAAAAAGTTAAGTACCCTAAAGGGGATGTAAGTATCTGAATTTGAACCCTGTCTCACCGACGATGGTGTTTACGAACGGTACGAAACTCAGGACGCGGGTCCTAATAGCACCCGTCCGACTTTTTAAAAATTATGCTGTATTACTCTAGTTAGTACTCTACCTCTCCATGTATCACTTTCTTCATGATCGGGTCGCGATCTATGGCTGTAAGCAAGCTACCCAGAGACAACCCGACGAACACGCCCGCCACTATTGTTGATATAATCTGAAATTAGACCTGAATGCTGAAGTATCAAGTACCGGTGCACCGTCAAGCGGTACTGCCCATAGCAAACGGTAATGTGGAAGGCATGGATACTAGAGAAAGAAAGAGAACCTTTTTCAAGGGATATAATTATCGACTAATAAACCCTATATACATTCCTATCCTGAATGCTCTAGCTCTACATATAGGTACATTCCTATCTTAAATGTTCTAGCTTAACATACAAACATCTCTGTCAAAGTGCTGAGGTGTGCGGGCAAAAGGAACTGCACGCTGATTGGCCCGGTGATGGTCGAGCTATGTCATGATTGGTCGAATCTAAGTTGAGACCTTGTGTAAAGAGTGCTGAGATTGCTTGGGTTTACCGCCCGTATGTAGCATCAACACACTGTGAAGTGCGAACAAACGTGCCTTTAAGTCTCATCATCATCAGGTTATTTTTGTCTCCACTGCAGCAGAACATCCCTCTCTCATCTGCCGGATGGAGGATTTGGCCCCACGCTGGCCAGACGGGTTGGGGAGGCCTGATGGATGTTTTATAATATATTCCCTTAGTCGCCTTGTACGACATCCACGGGAAGAGTTGGAGTGGTTCTATTCTACTCTACCGGAAATCACACGGCGTAAGTCTGCAGAGGAAAACTACGCTATGCTACCGTAGCGTAGCAACAGTTAGCAGGTAAACCGTAATATTGTATAATGAACGCCAGATGGACGGACAAAAGAAGAGACTTCTTTATTATTCAAGACGTCATTAGCTGACCTCCAAAGCGTAGCTATGACCTACATTAACCTGGATCGTAAAGTAATCCTGACATAAGTATTACTTACCAGAAAATCTTACTAAAAGCACATCGAATGACTTAGAAAAATAAACAACTGTTTATGGGGTTTTCCAAACTAAAATTGATCTGAGCTCACTTACCGTAATGATCAAGAAGAATCTATAGTGTACGTAAAAAGAGAAGTATTTCCAACCGATGCATCTCAACTGGTTTATAGTGCAACAGCACGGTGCCTTAATCCTGTTCCATTGTTTTGGTTCTGCGTCATTACATTAATAAACATTAATAATTTGGTCGCAAACAAAAAGATAATGCCCCCACTTTGGCGCCCACCAAATTTCACCAGAAATCATTCAGCCATTATGCCGTGATTAAGCAACAAACAAATACAATGTACAATACCTATTCTTTCATCATCATCATTATTATATCAGTCCTTTGACGTCCACTGTTGGACATAGGTCTTCCCCAATAAACGCCATCACAACCGATCCTCCGCCCTCCGCATCCAGCCGCTTCCGGCCACCTATTCATTATTGCATAATTTTTTTTTACATTAAAGTTCTGATTTTTTACTTTTAACAGTACAATGTAGGCTGTCTCATCGCTCAAACAAGAACATTCACACTTTCGAATTTATAATATAAGTGTGTTTAGATTGATTTTGATACAACTTCGGTTTTACATTACCTGCAATTCTTCTCAATGCATTCTTTAATACCTCAGGCTCGGACTGCTGGCGAGGTGTAAATGCCATTCTTGTTTCGTTGATGGCCCTGGAATTGAGAATTACCTATTTATGATCGCTCATCGTCATAATGAGTCAATGTTAAGGTCCAATGTTACAAACAGACGTTATTCTTATCGAAGACAATGGTTTTATTGCCAGTCACTAGTTTATGGTCTTTGGAACAAGACATTTGGACTACAAAAGTAAGAAGCAGTTATTTGCACCGAATAATGTTCGGGAGTCAGCAGCGGAAGTGGCAGGACGAAGAAGACACAGGATCGTTAGACGCGTATTAGGGGTGGACATCGACAGGCTGTAACGCTGATTGCATTATCGATCTATGAAAGAATGACTGTAGGATAGGATTGTACTGACCTCATGCAGACCTCCTCCGAATCCGGTAGGCTTATATTCATTGAGGAAATGCCAAATTTATTGGTATTTTGCGAGATATCTTTTACTAGAGCGGCCACCTTATCGCTTGGGCTGGCTGGCAATCTTAGAATCAGCATAGAGCCAAGGTGAGCTCGCACAGTCGCCCCAGCCTCGCGGGCTCGCTCTAGGAGTTCCTCCGCACCTTCGCCCTCGCCTGTAGTGGCGCCGCTTTTAAACGTCATACGAAAACGGTATTCACGACCTGAAAACAGACCAGACGCTTATAAAGATCTTGACTGCTATTTAGTTCGCTGTGACAAAGGTGCCACCGTCACCTCCTCTAAAGAGAGACTAGTTGAACGTTATCGCAGCCTTTCTCCTTGATAAAGCACTTTACATGGTTGAAAAAGACATTAGGGAGGAGTTGAAATTCCACAGGGACGAAGTCGCGGGTAAGAGCTAAGTAAATAATAAGTGAGGGCAGTTAGGGTTTACCGTATTTGAAGAACATGAAGGCGGGAGTACCGCCGAAGCCCAGGATCTTGTTATCGAAAATGAACACTCTATCTGCGTATTCAAGGTTGATACTTGCGTAAGATATCTTTACTATTGTTATGTATTTTCTGTAATTCTGTAAAAGTGTAATTTTATACATCGGTTAATGTTCGACTTGGATTACCTTCACGAATTTCTGAAATTAATTTCGTAATGAAAGCAGTATTATCTATATATCAAACTACAATTCTGCTACCACCAACCTCCCCAGGCAGAGTGGAGATTAGAAATTACAGCATGAACCCCTCCCGAGGTTAAACGATCTGGAGTAGCCCGTTGTGTAATCTCTATAAAAGTTAATCTGTGCAAGAAAGCCTACTATAAGTTAGATGACTACTTAAATGATAAAAGTCCATGGAGTGCTTGATGGCTTAGCATAGGTAGACTTAATGATTGTAATGAATAAGATAAATCAAAGGTAGGTAGGGCCCTGTGCCGTTGGGTTTCTTGCCACTTCTTCCCCTCGGTTATACAGGTGGAAGTGGAGTAGTTTTAGGCAGAATTTGACGTCAAAAAGAGAATAATGTATTCCAATTTTGAAAATAAATATTTTGATTTTGATTTGATTTTTGTGTGGAGTCTGACCAATTTCGTAGCAATTGCAATGTCCTTTTTCCTTGCAATCGGAATTTGCAATGTCCTTTGTCGGCCCCGTAGCTTAGTCGGTAGTACACCTGCCTGCGCAGCTCGGGGTCGCGGGTTCGAATCCCGCCCATTGCAAACATTCGTGTGATGAGCACTTGTGTTTGCCTTGACTGGATGTTATTTATATATATTATGTATGTACCTATATCAGCTGTTTGATACCCATATTACAGGCTCTGCCTAGTTTGGGATCAGATGGCCGTGTGTGAAATGTCCCCACATATTTATTATTTACTTGCACTTCTGCAGCTGTAGGACCTCTCTACGGAAATCCACATGGTAGATGTAAGGCTATGGTGATATCCTGTGGATCTGAGAGACACTCCCTCGGTGCTCTAGTGGCACAACCTATAGTTTTACTTCGTTAAAGTGTGATACCTATGTTTATATTCATCCAATACACCTATTAATTATTGGATATGAATTCATTTTTTCTATAAGACTTCTAGAAATGGATAACACAAATGTCACTGAAAACATAACCTACCATAATTTTATCCTTAATCACGGCCATGAAAGAAGGATGGTCCGTGAAAGTAGGTATGACAACCACCTGAAAAGTTAAAAGGTCACTAAGATAATCATCAGTGAACCAAGATCATAGTTCTTAAATAACAAAGTAGGACCATCCCCGTTCTTGACAAATATGATTTGTTTTGTTCAAAGATGTGTACTAAGAATACTTGGACCTCACTGTGACCCTATCTCAATACAATGGGCCACACAATATTTATTCACTAACACATCAAAAACATTATATACACATTTATTATCATTATTATAAATATTCTTAATTAAATTACATTAAATTATTACATATCTTAAAATTAAGTGGTGGACAATGCTGTGCAAGTGAGAGGTAGCTAATTCAGCGAAGTGCTGCACCTGGAAGGTGCAGCGCTGGTTTTCTGCTAGAGCCTTTAACTGTAGTAAAGTTATTTACAATATGTTACCTACCCTGGGTTCTATGATCATCGCAATGGCCCAGCAAAGCTGCGCGCGATAGTACGGGTCGAGGTTCTTCACATGAACGTTTCGCACCTCAAGCAAGTCGCACTCCTTCATCAACCGCTTCATGCGAATGGTCGTGTAGTCCATTATCGTGTCCCTCGATTCCTTCCACATGCAAATCTGTAAAAACCGTACTGTTACAATCATACAAAATAAATGCAGGCTTCTATGCTATGTAGCGACATTTATTTGCAACCAAAGATTGGACATTTAAAAGGAGCTATCGGTCTGGTCACTAAAGAGTATTTAGTTTAGAGTAAGTATTTTGACGGAATGAAGAGACAAACAGGCAGACAGTTCACCTGATGGTATGTGGCCACTGTGTTGCCTTTGCAGTTGTCCTGCGGGTCCAGTATAATAATGGATTCAGGGTGTTTTTGGGCCTCTCTGAATACAGTGCCTCCGGTTTCCTAACGGAGCAGACGTTTTATTTTGTTTGCGATAATACTTTTCGTATTATAAAGTCATTTTTAATACGTCGAGTTCAGGAGAACATCAAATTGCGTAGAGGTTTGACAGTGCAGCTATACTTGGGAGGTTCATGAGGTTGCACGCAATAAGTGTAACTCGCTGAGCCTCCTGAGGGGCACTGACAGTAGATTATATGTATTATGTAATGACTTACGTAATTACTCATAATGACTAACATGTTTAACCATTGTTTGAAAATATATTTTTTTTTTAAAGCCAAGAGCCTCCTGACATCTAGGTCATCCAGACGTAACAAGAGTCTGCCCTGAAGTAAAAAGTAAGCAAAAATTGTGGTGACTAACTTCGGCAAACAAGATGAAGTGCTCTTCAACGGAGAGGTTGTTGATGAGGACCTTGGAGCCATGGCAGTAGCCCATCATGTGAGCATCGTTCAAGCACGTCTTGCCGTCCTTCATATCCTTGCCCAACACGTTTATTGTACCCTTGTCCGTTTGTGCTAAACCTGATAAATAATTATTCATATCAGATTTATAGTACTCTGTTTTGTTTTAAATCTACATTTCTACACTAATATTTGAGGAAAGATTTGTATGTTTGTAACGATAAACTCAAAAACTACTCGACCGATTACAAATATTCTTTCACCATTAGGATGCAAAATTATCCCTGAGAAATATAGGCTATATTTATTACTATAAAAAATTAGGGATTCCTACTAAAACTTCAATAATGTAACCCAAGGTGTACATTTTTTTGCCATAAATGTCCTATATCGCATGCGCTGCGGAAACTATTGATGATAGAACCTTCGCGTGTCTGTACATTGAAAATATTTGCAGGAGTCGGAGCGTGAGCTAAAGCGGGATGGGGAAAGGGGGACGGGAATTTAACGCTTAATAAGTTTCAACCTTTTTAATTCTGTAGTCCACGCAGCGGAGCCGTGGGCACAGCTAGTAATAAATATGTTAAAAACGAGCTAACTTTATTCCTAATATGTATTCAAATATATCAATAATTGGGACTATATTTTATAAATCAGAAATGAAGTTACCTTTAGCTATATGATTGCACTATGTTATTAATTGTAAAAGTAGATAACTTATTTGTTGTGAGCTCATCTTCAACCTCAATATTAGTTTCGTTAGAGGACTAGATACAGTAGAATGTGTCTTTACTGTTTTGACCAATAAATAATTTAAAGAAGTTAGTTATGGGACAAAAATATTAGCAATATTATTCTGCAGTTTTAGGTCATCTTTCGTGGTTACAGAGTTATCGCTTGTTAACATCGTATACGTTTACTATAACGTCTTTTTATTAGTTTCTAAAATACATTATTATTTATTACCAACTAGCAAATTTTCAATAGTGGTCATCATTTTCTCCTGAATGCGCTCTGCATACATGTTGGTGTACTCCCCGCGATAAATTTCAAATGTCACGTTAGTCAGCATTGGTACACCCATTATACTCTTTAAAAAAATAAAATACACCTATTAAGCCAACTCCATAATTGGGTCCGCAGTGAGAAGAATAAAAGGAGGTGCATGTAAAGATTGATGAATGTGAATGAGGCTAGTGAGGTGTGTCAGGATCGCTCAAAGTGGCGATCCGTCGTCTCTGCCTACTGCCAAAGGCGTGAGCAATATGTATGTATATATAATGCCACGTCGTGGTGGCGGCCTGCGGATAAGGCGCTGCGGGTCAAACAGCACAATTCACAAACACTTATAACACTCACGTTGTCTCTTTGCCAGAAATCGACTGCTCCCATTTGCTAGAGGGGAAGTGGGAACTCTCTTCCTACTTTGACTCTTTACTTCTTTAATTAAATTTGTCTGGGCCCCAAGGTAGCGTAAATTCATGACCTGGGACTTGCCCTACCTTCCCTGGTAGGTGTCTTTGCAGTTACCTCCGTTGATCCTCGCTTAGAGGAGTTGCGGGGGGAGAATGGTGAGGAGGCGGGAATGCTCTAAAAAAGCATCTGAAAGCTCTGGCAGAGGAAGAGCTTATCCATATCAGAGTGACCTCTGTCTGATGATTCTATTAAGGACGTGGTACCTTAGAAACGTTATGAAAGCTGATAGCCTTTGCAACAAACTCGTCGACTTCTTGCAAGTTCTCCCTCTCTCTCCCAGTCGGCGTGTATATGGGACGCAACTTATTAACATTCTATGTAACCGACAATACGAATTATTACTTTCTTGAGATATATATTTTATATTTTTGACGATTATCAACGATCTCTATGTACTAATAGACGTTCCAAACAATCGCTTTGTTCAACGCAAGTAGCCACAACTCTTTCACTTTCACATTCACAATGAAACTTGTGCAGTTACTTCGCAGAACATTTAATTATTACTAAATATTGACGTTTAATGTCAATATTTAGTAAATAATTAGATGTTCTAAGTAGATAAAGTAAAGTAAGTAGTAAAGAGAATGTGAAAGAGTTGTGGCTACTTGCGTGGAAGCGTAGAGCGATTGTTTGGAACGCTCCATCAAGTAGTACATAGAGATCGTTGACGATTATACTTAAATATTTCAAAAGTTTAACGACTTTACTCAATTTCAATACCGTAACATAAATGGAGAAGTGTTAACTTTCATTAAGAGGTTCTACTGTAGCTGATTGATTTATCAACGTGCAGCTCAACCAATTGGATACAAATCTTGAAATGTTGCATAGAGTTTGGATAAATAACGCAGCCAACCTACAAAAAAGGACAGCTAGTTTTGAATTAAAGGATATATGGTCGTACCTCTACGTGCTTAAAGATGATGGACTTCCATGAAACTTGGCCCCCAATCGCTTTCTCCTGACCTATGGTCCTCTGCAGCAGCATCAGCAGTAGAAAGTATAAGAGTATCATCAACAACCACGACACAATCGTGTACAGAAGTGAATCAGAATCTGTGGAACTGCCCCCTGAAACATAATTCAATTTGTTTTAAAGCAAGAATCTTTAGCTGCTACTAGTGTAACAAAACAAAGAATCAAGAAGTTGCAGTTGGTATTTCACGCAGTGAAAGAAGCATGGCGGTTGGGGCAAATGAGTGAGAAGGCAGAAACCGTTTACCGGAAGGCCCAGCGTGAGACACTCCACGACGACCAGGGGCACCTATTGTACTCCGTAAGCATTTCGTATAAATTATAATATGCGTCGAACTAATAACCCATTTGGTGTACCCATGTGACATTTTTGATAAGCATTTGGCTTCTCATCATCAGGTTATTTTTTGTCTCCGCTGCAGGAGCACAACCCTCTCTCATCTGCTGGAAACAGACGGAGGATTTGGCCACACTCCCCGCGCTGGCCAGACGGGTTGGGGAGGCCTGACTGATGTTTTATAATGTATTCCCTTAGTCGCCTTGTACGACATCCACGGGAAGAGTTGGAGTGGTCCTATTCTACTCTACCGGAAACCACACGGCAAACGCGGTTTCGCTTCTAACTAAGCTAATTAGACCCCAACGCGTATCAGAATATATCAATCACAAGATCAGTTACGCAGTACAAAATGTCTTTGTAGTTCGACGGACTTATCCGAAATGCTTACGGAGTAGGACCCCAGGAAAGGGTAGTTGTGGTGGGAAGCCGTTATGTATGTTCACATCACCACCCGCTTACCTGTATCTGCCGCCAAACAGTAAGATACGCATTGTAGTCAAAAAGGTATACTCTGGGGGCTTTGAAGTGTTTCACGCCGAATCCAAAGCTTGCAGAAGTTCTGTCTGCCCGTTAGCTCGATCTCCTCAAAAAAGTAACATTTCCTCACGGCCAGTCTGCAGCAGTGCGAACTCGTTGAAGCCATGTACGAGTCCCAACGGCGGCACCAGCATGTGCAGCAAGAAGGTCACCACGGTGTGCTGCTCATCGTACTTATGGTGGACCATCAGCTCCGCCAGGAAGGTTTGCATTAAAGTGAACAACGTGCTCCAGATGCAAGCGATCCAGGCTGCAAACAACGACCAGAAATGTTGTAAGTTCTCTTGGTAAGTGAATAATTTTACGACGGGTTACAAATACTGACGTTTACTGTGAAACATGGCCATGATAAGTGCAAGCATCATCATGACCTTGGTGTAGGCCAGGAGAGTGAGGAGCGCGTAGAGCAGGTGGATCCACCGGAAGATAAGGATGAGGGTGATGGAGCCCAACAGGCAGATGGGCAGCGCGCTGATGACAGCGAAGGTGAGCCAGCCGAGGTACATGGCGCCGTAGCCCACGTTGCGCATACGCAGCGCGCGCTGGGAAAAGACGCAATATTATTAATTGTTAAGGCTCCTTCAAAACACTCTTTTAGCGGATCTTTTTGTCTGTCTGTCAGTCCGCCGCCGAATAACACGAACACTTTTGAACCCATTGAACTGTAATTTGGAATGTATATAAGAAATTATCTTGCAATCATCAAAAAAATTTGTTACTTTTTAACACATTTTTATTAAGTAGAAGACGAGTTCGCCCAAATAAGTTCTACCTATACAATTAGCACCAACAGCATCCTGGGCACCCTGGCAGACAGGTATGACAGTTCCATGCTGAGGCACAGCGTGAGGCTTCACTTCTCCAGTGCGGCACGCTGTTCAAGCGAGCGCTGCAATCTTGCTGCGTCTCGCTTAGTCCAGACCAACGATCTCTATGTACTACTAGATGGAGTGTTCCAAACAATCACTCTGTTCCACGCAAGTAGCCACAACTCTTTCACATTCACTTTGAAACTTGTGCAGTTACTACTCAGAACATTTAATTATTTTCTAAATATTGACATTATTTAACCGTAGCGTCAATATCTTATAAATAAAATCGTAAACTTCGCGTGTCTGTACATTGAAGATATTTGCAAAAAAAAAATTGGGGGGTCTAAGGATAAGCAACAGAACACATTTCGATCATTTTTGAAATTTTTGTCTGTTTGTCTGTTTGTCTGTTTATCTGTTTGTCTGTTTATCTGTTTGTCTGTGAGTTTGTGCACGCATCACTTAAAAACGACTGATCGGACTTTGATGGACTTTTCACAGAAACATGGGGCTTAATTTTGTGTAACATATAGGCTTTATTTCATCGCAATCGGCTAACTCAATCAAAAGTTATAGACATTTTTAGTTTTCAAATTCATTAGTAGGTAAGGTTAGTATGTAATATATTGCACATAATAGTATTTCCGTTCTATTCAGATTGCGATGAGTTTGGACAAAGATAATATATACTAGAGTTTGGATTACATTTGGAGCTGCGGGTGGGAATTGTAGTGCAAGTATGCGTGGGCGTGGGTTCGGGCGTGCGCGTGGACGTGGGAAAAGGGGAGTGGGCGTGGGAGCGGGAGCGGGAGCGAAAGCGGAAGCGGGAGCGGGAGGGGAGCGGGAGCGGGACCGGAGCAGGAGCGGAAGCGGGAGCGGAAGCTGAAGCGGGAGCGGGAGTGGGAATGGGAGCGATTCTGTAGTTCACGCGAACTGAGGTCACCTGGACCTAGACCTGGACGATACCCTGCGAAGAATGCAGGGTGTAAATGTTCGACTGAATTCGTGAGCGGTAGCGGGAGCGGGTATGGTACCAGTGTAATTTGAGTGTATGAAAACTCGCATAACTTTTGACTGAGTTAACCGATTACGATGAATTTGTGGTATACGTATGCAACAAAGTAATGTTGGTCGGAATTTGGATTGCGATGGATTAGTTACGAGGACTACATTTGGAGAGACGAGGGAAAGAGGTTTGAGGGGAGAGCTGAGGGGAGGGTTGAGGGGAGGGTTGAGAGGAGTGTAGAGGGGAGGGCTGAGGGGAGAGTTGAGGATCTGGACCTGGACCTGGGTCTGGGCCTGGAATTGGACCTGGACCTGAGTCTGGACCTGGACCTGGACGTGGACCTGGACCTGGACCTGGACCTGGACGTGGACCTGGACCTGGACCTGGACCTGGACCTGGACCTGGACCTGGACTGGACCTGGACCTGGACCTGGACCTGGACCTGGACCTGGACCTGGACCTGGACCTGGACCTGGACCTGGACCTGGACCTGGACCTCGACCTCGACCTCGACCTCGACCTCGACCTCGACCTCGACCTCGACCTCGACCTCGACCTCGACCTCGACCTCGACCTCGACCTCGACCTCGACCTCGACCTCGACCTCGACCTCGACCTCGACCTCGACCTGGACCTCGACCTGGACCTGGACCTGGACCTGGACCTGGACCTGGACCTGGACCTGGACCTGGACCTGGACCTGGACCTGGACCTGGACCTGGACCTGGACCTGGACCTGGACCTGGACCTGGACCTGGACCTGGACCTGGACCTGGACCTGGACCTGGACCTGGACCTGGACCTGGACCTGGACCTGGACCTGGACCTGGACCTGGACCTGGACCTGGACCTGGACCTGGACCTGGACCTGGACCTGGACCTGGACCTGGACCTGGACCTGGACCTGGACCTGGACCTGGACCTGGACCTGGACCTGGACCTGGACCTGGACCTGGACCTGGACCTGGACCTGGACCTGGACCTGGACCTGGACCTGGACCTGGACCTGGACCTGGACCTGGACCTGGACCTGGACCTGGACCTGGACCTGGACCTGGACCTGGACCTGGACCTGGACCTGGACCTGGACCTGGACCTGGACCTGGACCTGGACCTGGACCTGGACCTGGACCTGGACCTGGACCTGGACCTGGACCTGGACCTGGACCTGGACCTGGACCTGGACCTGGACCTGGACCTGGACCTGGACCTGGACCTGGACCTGGACCTGGACCTGGACCTGGACCTGGACCTGGACCTGGACCTGGACCTGGACCTGGACCTGGACCTGGACCTGGACCTGGACCTGGACCTGGACCTGGACCTGGACCTGGACCTGGACCTGGACCTGGACCTGGACCTGGACCTGGACCTGGACCTGGACCTGGACCTGGACCTGGACCTGGAAGTGGGATAGGGAGCGGAAGTAGGAATTGGAGCAGATCCTGTAGTCCACGCGAGCGGAGCCGCGGGCACAGCTAGTTTAGTAATAATTGAATGTTCTGCGTAGTAACTGCACAAGTTTCATTTAGGGCAGCACCTTCTTCTTTTGACTATTTTGAGTCTCAACTGTCCTATCAAAGATCTCACCTTCAACTGGTTGTGGGTCTCGGAGACCACTAACGCCTCTGTCTCCATGACGGGCGGCAACAGCGCCAGGGTGAAGCACAGAAGGATCATGGAGGTCACCCGGCGGACCCGGTCCGATTCCATCAGGGGAGACACCGGCATGGCCACCAGACCCAGCTGAGGGAAAATTGGTTTTATACAGAGTGTAATAAAAACACCTGTAACATACTCGGCCACAGGGGTACTTGGGACTGAATACTGAACCACTCAGCACCGTGTAAAAAATTCAACAAAACGATGCGCCGATCATGGGGTATAATCCGTATATAATCATTTCGGGTAATATCCGAAGAACTACGCATGTTGCACTCTCTAATGTCAAATATTCGTAGACGCCGAAGGCTTATTAGATTATGACACGTGACCCGTTTGTTTACAGAATGCTTACAGAGTAAGCCACCAATGCCGCTGCAGTTTCCATGAACACACTATTATTTGTTCCAAAAATCCAAAGTTTAACCTTATTTTTATTTAACATCATCTAATAATTAAAACTACATACTTAAACTTTGTATGTCTCAAGTAACATTTTAAAAACCAAATAAAAAAACAGACTAGAATTTTCGTTAATTAACGTCTATGAGCGTGTTACTATAAAAACTTATCAATAATACAGCATCGCTACATATTTCAGAGGTCTGCGCGAAAGAAGTCGCGGGCACAGCTAGTATCATAATAATGTCACAAATTAGGAGTCTGTCCTTGATTAATGTAATGTTCAATTTATTTTATATTTCAGGTTTTGAAAAAAAAAATTAAATAACTGTGTTTGTAGATTTCAGAAAAAAGTAAGTTTTATACTACACTATATGATTAGATTAAATACAGTTCATATCAACTATGAAGTTACACATGTAAACAAATTTAATTCACTTCTCTTAATAAAAAAAAACATTGAATATAAAAGAAACAAAATATGTTAAAAAAAATGTATTACCATCTTAACTTTGCGGTTCCGTTAATTGATACGCAATAAAATGTGTTTTCACGGGGATAATTCCCGTAAAACTAATCTGAACATGGTATTCTTAAAAGTGAATGATTACCTCGACTACCTACTCATCAAAAATTTCGCCCCTCCCCTTACAGCCGAAATAGCTCAGTTGGGAGAGCGTTAGACTGAAGATCTAGAGGTCCCCGGTTCGATCCCGGGTTTCGGCAGTCTATTTTTGTTTTGTATTTTTTTTTATTCTATTATTTTTCATATAAGATTATCGTCCGATAAGTCGTGTGACGTGCACCCGACTTTTAGTTCTAGTTTTAAATTGTTTCTGCTTGTACTTATTGCAGTCGTTAAATGAATATTTTATTCTAAATAATAAAACAAAAAAAACTTTAATTTCGCTTTTTACCAAACCAAATCTAGCCGTGTGGTTCCCGGCTTAGAATAGGGCCACTTCAATCTTCCCGTGGGTGCCGTCCAGGCGACTAATGGATTGCACCAAGGACGTTCAGCAGCGTTCTCCTATGTAAATAAAGATCGTTACTGCGATCACCAATCCGTTTGGGAAGCGTGGTGATTATGGCAAATCCTCCAATGGACAGCCCACTGAAACTATCATTCTATTGGGGAGGCTTATGTTCAGCAGTGGACGTAGGTATGTTCAGTAGGGGACATAGGACGTATTACGACTGATGATGATGCCAAACCAAAACCTTAACTTCAGATTCGATATTGACAGCCTTTGTAACGAATCATTAAATGAATTTTTATCTTACATAGTTAAGTTTTTCATTCCCATAATATGTTGACTACAGTACTGCCTTTGTTATTTTCCTTGACAAAGATATCGATTTAAGCGATAAAACTGCCTTTGCACACTTTTGTATTTTTGTTTATATGTATTTTTTATATAACTATAAGTTACATGTAATTTACAGCGGTGAAACATTATTATTTAGTGGTCTCAATGTAAAGTCTCAATGTAAATTTACCCCAAGGATGTAGCAAGTAACGATTTCTTTAGGTCAACTCATAGCCGCTGTCGCTTAAATCCAAAAAGTATTTCAGAGTATAGGAGTGTTTTGTAAAACTTTTAGTCTGTCTGGCTTTTAGTCTGTCTAAAAAAATTGCTAACATATATGTTAAGATGTTCTTGAAGAGTTTGCTTCAAGGTACTTCACCATCAGCCGAAATATGTCCACTGCTGAACATACGAGTAAGCCTTCCCAATAGAATGCCACTTTTGGTTGGCTGTCCATTAGAGGATTTGACATAAACAACACGCTTGGCAGGCGGATTGGTTATCGCTCAGTCGCCTTGACGATACCCACGGGAAGACTGGGGGTGGCCCTGTATTCTAAACCAGGAACCACGCTGATTATGTACTTGTTGTTTCCTAATTAAAATAATGTATGTATCTGTTTTGACTATTTTGACTATTTAAATTGATATCTGGAACTTGACATGTACATTATTGCTTTATATTTTTGGTTTGATTTATTGATCTATTTTTAAACAGTGTATAAGAGTCCCCGCAGACTGCAAACTTTATATCGGCCGATAATTTAGTCAGGCTCTTAAACAGTATAAAGATGTATGCAAGTGCGCACACTATGACGATTTGTTGGCCCAGTGTTTGCACTAGCAGCTCAATCCGACTAAATTATCGGCCGATATAAAGTTTGCAGTCTGCGGGGACTCTTACTATTTTGACTTACCTAATGAATGACTTACCCTAATTCTATGCTATGTACTATTTTAATATTCTGATTATTTAAATGTTATTGAATGTTTAATAGAGTAATGTATTTTAATTAAGTCAGAAGGATATTGTTAAATTTTGTCATAACTAGATTAAGGAAAATGATTTGTAACTCAATTGTAATATCTATAGGAGGCTAATAATAATAAAAAAAAATGTATCTGTTTATCCTCTCACCTCGTACTCTGGATAACCGTCGCTGGATGACTCGCAGATGGCCTTGCTAACGGCCATCTGTACGGCGAGGAAGCCAGCCCGGAGATGCATGTTGCACGAATCGTCGGCCTGACTCGAGTACCGAGCCACCTCCGTGCTGCGGATGCTGACCTTCCACATGTCGCCATCCTGTCATCATCATCATTAGCTTGTTGCTGTCTAACTGTTGGTCGTATATAAAGTGGTCGTGATATAAAGTGGTATCCGGTCAGACAGTCCACCTGATGGTAAACCGTCGCCCATAAACCTGCAGCTCCTAACAAAGGCCACTATCGCATTGTCTACCCTTAAGTATGGGCTACATTAAAACGACGTTGGTCATAGGGCTTCGATATACCGCGCCTCTAAACTGTTTTCTTTTACGATAGTGGTATCCGATCAGACGTCTGCCTGATGGCCCATAAACCTGCAGCCCCAAACAAAGGCCACTATCGCATTGTCTACCCTTGAGTATGGGCTACATTAAAACGACTAGTGTGCCTGTAATGGTTTTTTTTAATGTTTTTGAAGTAATCAGCTAGGTCACTGTTGGAAGTCAACACAGTGTATTTGATGCTGGCAATAAAGTGTATAAAAAGTAATCGCTGTTGTCTATAGTCTCCCTCTCTTCCACACCATCAGCTCTCTACACGTCCAACAGTCGCCTTCTGCAAGATTATGCCGACTCTATAAGGCAAGTTATTCAAAATAATATGTGAAAACCAGTTAATGGCTATTAGCTTTATATATTTGTAATATTATCTTTGTACTATAGCTGTAAGTTTTCCGAATAAAATAAAATAAAATAAAAATAAAATAAATTCAAAATTCAAAATATTTATTTTTTCAAAATTGAAATACATTATTCTCTTTTTGACGTCAAATTCTGCCTAAAACTACTCCACTTCCACCTGTATAACCGAGGGGATTATGTATGTGCAACCGATGTATTTATTGTAGTTCAATAGTTGATCTACTTTTTAAAAATACTTCTAGCACGGCACGGCTGCCAATTTAATAAGGAATCAGTGATTTGGGTAATAATTGGACTTTTAAATACATTTTCAGAAAGTTAATAGGTTAACAGTTTCCAAGGTCTTGAAGTTTATATACAAACTTCTGATGGGATCTCATCTACGACTTATTATTGTACCTCGAGTTTGGACTATTTGGACTAGGCCCTTCCTGAGTCTGCCTTTGGCCAGTAAAATAAACATAAGTTTTTACCTATTATTGCTATTTCGATACCTTTTTAGTAAATATGACCCATATTACTTTGGGATCCTGGCTCATTGGTTGAGTTTTGGAACGGTTGTATAGCATAATATTGAGGTCATCGTAAGTAAGCGCGCTCATGAAGCCTGAAAGAGATTAATTTGGTTGTAAATATTTTGTTTACATACTAAGTAGAGACGGAGACTAAAAACTGTACTTTAACGAAAGACAGATACTGAAGTTGACTCGCAAGTGGCTTTTTTCTGTTACAGAATACCAATTCAAAGTCGTTCTCGATTGAATGCGAAGTAAAAGTGACAAACACTGTGAGTTTTGAGTTTGTGTTACAGCTGAACTTAAATGTAAATAGAGATAACCACACGAACCCTTGGTAAAATAATGTCGCATCTTTCATACTAAATGTACTAAAAAACTTATCTAGAAATGTCTTTCCATACCGATTAATGAATCAGATTCTTTGGGGAATTAGAACCTACATTGCATACGCTGGTGGAGAATACATTTTAAGGCATAGTCTAAGTGCTTCATTTTGCGCAAGTAATTAAATTAATTCACTAGGTCTTTCTATCTCGTTGTTAGGGACAATCTTTATTGAATTCGTTGCTGATCGAATTTCATTTCTTTGTTTCTGTTACCATCGATTACATGTTTATTTCTACCTTACTTGACCACTTGCTAGTTTCCATTCTACAATTTCAATTAGATAAACAAAAAATTACTTTTACGCAACAGCCCAGACGCTCTCTGCATGATTGAGTCAAAAGGCTCTTCATCAGGCGCGTATCCTAATATGGTGTCACTTTGCAACGACTCTAGGATGTCGGCTGATGTGAGGGGGGGCTCCGGCTCGTCTTGCAAGGGGTTCAGGAATACAGGCTTGGCTATCAAAACGGCGATCAGGAATAGCACCGCTGCGATTATGGTCTGCGTTACCAGCATCCGCCATCGTCGTCTGCAATAACAATTTAACCACGTCTATAGTCCTCGCTGTCACTTTATCAATTACTAGCTGTGCCCGCGGCCTCGCGTGGACAACAGGATCCGCTCCCGTTCCCACCCCCGCTCCCTATCCTACTTCCATTCCCACTCTGACTCCCAATCCCAAATATAGCCTATGTTACTCAGGGATACCGTTGCATTCTAATGGTGAAAGACTTTTGAAATCGGTCCAGTAGTTTTTGAGTTTATTCGATACAAACATATAAATCTTTCCTCTTTATAATATTATATTAGTGTATGTAGATTTACGCATACCTAGTAAGTTTCATGATCGTATTATTTGTTCAAAGTTATTTGATAATCTTTACTTCTTAGTTACTTATAATCAAACACATTGTCATAAACACATTTAAAATCTGAATGAACCTTCTTGTGACAAAGGGATCCACTATGATTTTAAAATTTTAGGTACCAAATCAAATGATGTTACGTTGTGGACAGTATGTCAATAGACCGGTGGCTCTTACCGCGTCAGTACCTACATCTATGGATCTCGTATTTCGTATTGATTCGTCGTCTAGTGCTATATTACGAACTCACGTCACGTGGTCTGTGTCCACGAATATGTTAATTAAGGAAGGAACATAGAATTTATACCTAAACTACGTCAACTTTTGGAATCATATTTATTTATCGTTGTTGAAAGTACGTACTGTCTTTGTATATACGATTTCCATATAAGAATATTGACATGTCGCTGAAATTCATTCCGTGATGGCTTCTGACCTTCTTCCGAGGCCATAGTCCAATAAAAGTAGGTGTTTAATCGTATAACTTCTAACCCCTTTCGAATCCTTTCAAGTTCTAACGGAATATAAACTGTGTCCGTATGTTTTTTTGAGACAAAAAAAATATTAATAAAGAGTTTTTATTCCCCTTATCAAGGAAGTCTTATATCACTATTAACAATAATGCAAATAGGCAAACACATTCAAATTCTTGTTAAATCACTGCCAATGACCAGTATATTAAAAACAAATATTTAACTAAAAAACATCCCACAGTAGGTAATCCCCAATAACCAAACCACAAGCAAATACGAGACTTTAATCAAACTTGCATAAGTTAAATCATTCAATGTATCAAATATAAGTCTTAAATCATTACAAATAGAGCTCTTGATAACTACTAATAACGTTTATTTAAACATACGTACACTAATATACGTGAAAAATCTCACTAATGCTCTAAACGGAATAATTGTTTGTCGCCTCATATAAATGGTATAAGCAAATGGTCGAGTTTCAGTAGATATTCAGACTCACTGACCTGATCAAGATGACGAGCGGTGTGATTTGTGGTATATTCCTAGCCCTCGTAGTTATTAATTTAACTACAATAGATGCAGGTAATAGTTAAAATTAAAATCAGAATTTCTAATAAATTGGAATCAATAGGATCAACTTAGACTTTATCGTAAGCAATAGGCATTATCATGTATTTGAACCGGATCACCATTCTTCGTTCGCCTTTTTGGGGTGAATTCGGAGTTAATCAATAGAATTTAAAAAAACCCATTAAAAACAAGACTGTTAAAGGATAATGTAGAAGTATTCCATAGTAGTAGCTAGGCACAACTCTTCATTGAAGTTTCAATTAAAGTTTTAAAGAATATCAAATTAACTTTTCTTAAAACAAAGCCACGAATTCAATCAAATTCCCCCCTTATCTCATTAAGAGAACTATCAAGGTTTGCTTTTGTAACATGCAATACGTAGAATCATTAACTCTTCATTACTTTCTGACAATTATATTTCACAACACTTTCATGATAAAATGCTTTAAAATTAAAGTGTTACCTATTAGACATACTTATTTAGATTTGGTCATCACATAGTCTAATCACGATTTGGTAGACTACTAAATTCTGACTGAAAACTCTGGGATATCGATATTCATTTAATCTGAAATCTAATCTGTTAAATTCTTTTCAGCATCTCGTGTAGCCCGGTCACCTCAATTCGGCGGGGGTGCCTACAGCCAAGCTAACGCAAAGGCTGGGTCTTTCGGAGCCCAGAGGTATCCAGCACCAGCTGCTCCATATCCGGGACACTTACAGCGACCAGCTTATGGCGGAGGTCCAAGTTATGGAGCCCGAGGTCCTGTTCGTGGGGGGCCAGGGCTTGGAGCTAACAAAAATAGTGGTGTATCTATAAGTATTGCGAAGAGCGTAAGCATCGGTGGCGGTGGTCGCGGTGGCAGTGGATCAACAGCTCAAGCCAGTTCCGGTGCTCGGGGGAAATGAATCTAGGACACAGTAGCGACCCCACCAAGTTTTTCTTTACTTAGAGCAACCGAATGAACTTTTGACCACCCTGTTTTAGTTTAAGGAAATGTGTTCACATGTTTACAATTTAATGTTGCGTGTACGTTACTTTATTAAGTGATCCTTAATTTGGAATTTCATAAAAAAAATCCTATGTGAGTATCTATAATATTATACTGTTTAAAACGAAGGGGCGTAGGTATTTTACATCTATTTAAATGTGAAATCGCACTGTACTTCAATTTAAATGGTTTCGATGTGAATTTCAAAATAAATTTTATTATTTTGTTATCTTTGTGTTTTTTCGTATTTATACCCAATTTCTAAACTTAGCAATGAAGTATTATAATTTATAACATATAGGACATTATAGGAAGCAATCAAACTGTTATAGTTTCGGGTATTTGAGGAATAACCATATAAAAACAGAATAAAATAAAATATTAAATCAAAATTATGCGATCATAATTACATATCAATGCAGGTGCTTGTATATAAATCAGTTTAGACGAGTATGTTTCTTATGCACTGAACAAAATATTTTACAAGTTTGAGAAAGTCGATGTTCTCACCGAATAAAATTGTAAATGCAAAATATCGATTTTACAGGAAAAATAAAAAACTGATTTTGTCTACATCTAAGGAAGTATGAACCTAATGAAATATTTTTGTTGATATCTTGACAAAATCTAACAAGAACAATCTGGAAAAAATGTGTGTTAGGGCCTGTTTAATCTGAAACAGGAATAACCCAAAAAGCATAGTAACCGCATTTTCGACTTTATTCAGTGGGGACGGCGAAGTGTGGATGAAGTAAATCTCATATCTGGTGACAATGTAGATTTACATAGATAGATTTCAAGCAACTTACAAAAATTTAAGCGTCATTTGGACCTACCTAACTATAAAACTTGTACTATAATTAGGATAGATAACTAAAGTTAATCTGGTGTTGATAGCTCAGACAAATAAATACAAAGTAGGTATGTATTGTTTATTTGTCTGAGGGTGACCCACGTCTCGGGCTTGCATCAATATAATACCACCCACAATTAAAATTAACTTTCAGAAGTCTTGGTTTCTAATATGGGTTCAAAAAATAGGTCAAAGAAATCTGTCATTTAAAATAGGTCGCAGTACTGGGTCCAGCTGCCATTATGGCTGACCAATTATTTAAAAACTAACGTGGTCATGACGACCTAGGATCAAGTAGATGTCGACTGTCTGAAAGAAATTGCTTCAAGCAATAATACTGCGAATAGTTGATAATCTTATTTGATCGAGAAACATTGTGATTGAAGAGATCGTAGAATATTATTATAATGTTGTGTTATACATTACATCCAGGTTGTAGGTAATTACGCAACATGGAGAGAGGAGATACACATAACTTCATAAGGAGTTGAGAAACTAAATATTTAAAATAATACAAGTTAGGCAATGGTTTTATTAGTACTTAAAATATGAAGGTGAAATAATCAGTGGAAATTAATAAAGGAAATAAACGTAATATACACAAACTGACCTGAACCATGAAACAAACAAAAAAAAACATATTTTCTAACCTACCACCAACCAGCTTTTATCAAAAACTCATTTCAGGGATTAAGTAAAAAAAGCCGATAACGAAGATCTAAGAGAGATCTAATTTTATTTTATTGTGTGTAGTTTTGACATAAGTAATTATGTCAAAGCTATGGGTCACTTCTATGATATTATCTTTGCATTCAGGTCACCTATTTATAGAACTACTAGCTGTTGCCCGCGACTTCGTCCGCGTGGACAACTTAACATCACAAATTATTATGTACTTCCCGTAGGAATGGGTTGTTTTTTCGGGATAAAAACTATCCTGTGTCCTATTCCAGGACCTAACCTATAGTGCGCCAAGTTTCATCCCGATACGTCCAGTAGTTGAAGCGTGATTGAGTAACAAACATCCAAATATTCAAATTTTCGCATATATAATATTAGTAGGATGTTTAACGTTGAATTCGTTTAGGAGCACCGTGTCTGTTCTTGTTCTGTTACAGTGTTCTTCGGTTTGCCATATCTAGTCACTGCCAGACACTTTTCTAAATCGACGCTCCTTTGGTATCCGTGGAAAGGATCATCTCACATTACGTTTCCATGTGATATCTACATCTTAACAGTATTTCTTGTGTCAGTTGTTGATTCTTTGACATTATTCCCACTTACTCTCAACTTGCCAAGTTTGCATGTGATCACATAGATGGAGGACTTTGTTTTGATATGCATAACTTCATTTATGATCCTAATTGCCTATAAGAGAAGTATAGAACATAGCGGTCAATAAGCGTTTATTTATGTCCAGAATCCGGAATACGGGCCATTACATAATATGATATCATCCAATTTTCACTAGACTCGAAATTACCATTTTGCAAATGTATATGCGATACAAACAAGATCGTGTGAATTTGTTCTGATAGTGGCACATTTATCGTGTACTTTACCAATTTGTCGCTGACTAGTGGACGATGCTATTCTTGGAAATTTTATTTTATCACTTGACATTTTATCTATAAATGTTAGGACTTTAATGTCTCCAGTGTCAGAACTATTCTGATCTGCCTCCAAGATGGCGAAATCAGCTGTTCTCGTGCTAAGTCTGGCAGTATTAGCAGTACAATGCGCTGTTTTGAAAAATAAAGGTAACTTAATTTTTACTAAGTAAGTTTTAGGTAAATTTAACTTAACCGTCTACTGCAATCTTAAAAAAACTTAGTTTACCAAACGCTTGAAGTTTCTCAAAGCTCGAATAGAAATTCCGTTTTGAGAAGGACACATTGGAAACTTTACTTATTTATTTATTTCCCAAAGATTTCTCAATTGACAGCAATATTGATTAAAACTTTATTGCGTTTCATTCTAGATGCTACACTGAAGAGGATAGCACGTTCACCATGCGAAGAGTGTGATCATAGGCATGGACCACCACCGCCTTGGTTCCGCTCTCACCAATGGAGCGGTTACAGCAAAAATTCCGACGGCAGTCCACAAGGCGTCTTCAGTGGCGCAGCAGCCACTGCTAATGGAGGTGCTCAAGATTCTAGCCAAGCCTTTTCATTAGCTGCGTCTAGTGCTGGAAGTGGAGCTGGAAGTGGAGTTGGAAGTGGAGTTGCAAGTGGAGGTGGAATTGGAGTTGGAAGTGGAGCTGGAACTGGAGCTGGAAGTGGTGCTGGTAGTGGTGCTGGAGGCTATGGTAGTAATGCCGGTGGTGGAGGTTACGGTTCCCAACTAACTGGCGTTGGATCGTTTGCCGGAGGTCAGCAGCAAGAAAGCCTTAAAGAATCACATCATTCCTCCTACAATGGTGGTGCCGGAAATGGAGGTTACGGACACGGTCAAGGTAATGCTGGTGGCCAACAACAAGTCCAGCTAGGAGGATACAACACTGCTTCCAAAGCCGAAGCACAAAGTTCAAGTGGTGACGCAGGACAAGGAAACGGAGGTGGTGGTTCTGGAAGGGGGTACCAAAGTGGACAGCTTGGATCTGGAGGCCAATCTCAAAGCGGTAGTGTTGAACACGGATATGGTGGAGGCTTCTCGGGAAGAGGGGACCGAGGGCAACAGACCGAGAATCTAAATTCGGGATACGGAACCCAGACTCAAGGAAATGCTGGCCAAGGATTTAGTGGGGGCTATTCTGGAAGAAGGCACTACGGAAGACAGTTTGGAAACCTAAATTCTGGATCTGATGCACAAAGTGCAGCAAATTCACATGCCGTCGAAAGTTTTGGCAACCAACAACAACTGGCGCTTGGATCTCAGCACTCTGGGCAAGGAGGATTTAGTAGCTCCTCTGACCATTCTGGTTCTTTTGGTCGTGGAGACGAACAGCAAGCTCAATCTTCTGGCTTCCAAGGTGGTGCAGGAGGTTCTAGTTCTGGTCAAGCTTCAGGACAAGGCTATGAAACAGCTCAGTCCACATTAGGTGGAGCTTTGAACCTAGCCTCCCAAGGTCTGCAAACGCCTCAGCAGTCTGGATGCGACACTTGTGGAAAGAGCGGCTATGCTCTTAGTAATGCTAAGAGCCACAGCGGCTCAGCTGTGGCCGTTTCTGTTGGAGGATAAAGTCTTTAACTTTTGTACCTGTAATAATGTGATGTTGATACGAATAGTATTTGTGTAATTTGTTATGCTAAAGTTACTATTGATGTTATTGTTAGTAATTTAATTAATTTTTATAATATTCTTTTGCCTTTTTATTTAATCTTTAAGGGTCATAAAGCTACTAAAGTGGTATTTCTATTTAAATGTAGTAAACTGACAGGTCCTTATATCACTTTGTAAAAAAAAATTGCCAAGTAAATTGTAATAGTGATGCATTCTGGTTTTGCTCACTCTTCAGTATCAATGAGTCGATTATCATGAATCAGTACATACATTACAATTGCACTAAGTAAAACCAATTATTAAAATGAAATGCAAGTACTTTGAGCGTTCAATATTAAATTGTTCTAAAACTTCAAGCGACAATAAAAATCTCTCCAGTTATACTGGATGTATCATCAAGACCGGTCAGTATGGGGAAGTCAGTAACTGTAAGAGATAGAGTAATTGGTTATGGGAACCGTGACGTCGATTTTATAGCTAAGAAAAATTCATTCTTAATTGATCAAAATAACTCAACGCGACTCGGGAATCAAACCCGGAAATTAAAAAAAAAACGGCCAAGTGCCAAACGGACCCGTGCACCGAGGGTTCTGTACAAACTTGTAGGTATATAAATAGTTCGCCAATCACGGGAATCGAGTCTCGAAGATTTGACCCGCATTTTCCGAGTACCTACATTTTAAGTTTTCCCCAAAAATCAGTCCACAAAACGTATAATTACAAATTTAAGTTTATATGTGAAATTGTGGTTAGTAACAGTTCATACCAAAATTTGACGGATTGAGGGACAAACTTAACTTTACCGTTGAAAAATTGTTGTCCCCATACATCGACATAGGTCGCGGTCAGTTTACCAATTGCAAATAAGTGTATCGCAATAACAATAACAAAATTGTGATGTAACTACAAATTTATGGTTTTCGGTTGTTTCCCTTCACTTGTGCTATAAAACATTGCTTCTTGCCAAATTTAATAAAAAAAAATTTTTTTATTCATTTCTCCAAAAAATATACATACATTTGTTGGCAGAAATTGCTCTCTTACTTTATACACATCTATGGCTGATTGATTCATGATTCTAGGTGAACTGGAAGTATCCTATTTAGAATAGAATAGAATAGTCATTTATTGGCTGCAACAAAACACATACAGTGCAATATTACATACAGACAAAAAGAACTAAACGTCGGGTGCACACGCCCGGGACCACGTCACACGACTTGTCGGACGATAATTTAATATTACACTCGCTTGCATTGTAGGGATACTTTTTTTTTTAGGGGTTACTTTTTCCTATTGGGGTACGGAACCCTACAAAGGATGTTATTACGGAAATTGATAGTGTAAGCAATAAATAATGCTATGGAACTCTTCGTCGATATTTAAAAAAAATATATATTTTAATAAAAACTTTTTCTTCTTTTTTCTGATTTTGACGGTTGCCGTCATTTTGTTTGTCACTACTCAAACTTATTAAACTTAATTTTATTTTATTAATTTTGTCCCTAAATTAAACTGCTGTCATATTTTAATATGCTATTTTAGCTGAGATCAATGTAGGTAGGTAATTGTATAAAAGTTAAAAAAATATTGATATTAAAACAACCACTCTAATGAGTGGTTAAAGAGGTTATTCTTTTTGTCACAACACTATTATTCTTTCGTCAAAACCATACAACCCAATAAACGTCATCCTACTCCATTATAGTTCTCGTCTGCCAAAGGTACAAGCTCACTGGGCTATGCGTGGTATCGATATGTATCGATGTAGGTATATGATAGGTATGAATGTATTAATAGATGCATTGTGTGTCTGCTGCCGGTTGAAGCCGATGGTTGTTCGATGCATGTTTCGAATCGAAAGAAAACACTATGCGGCCTCCCCTTACCGACGGCCGCTGCCGGCGTATGGCTGTGGGTTCAGGACGATATAGAAATACTGAAATAAATACTTTATTACGCAGACCTAGAAATTCTCATAGCTCAAAAAAAATTTGCATAGGGTTGGAATGTCATAGTTTATCTACTTCTCCGACTATCGATGTTTCGCACTACCTCCTGCTATTTACTTATCACTTGATAGATATAAGATAAAATACTTCGTATACACCAATTATGTGACCTAATAATAAGGAATAATTGATTGAAAAAAAAATATAATAATTCATAATACCAACTTAAAAAAATATTAATCCTTAATGTTTTTTTTTTCATATTAATTTTTCTTTTGAACTGTAGTCAAGTCTTTTGTTTATTATCTTATTATTTATTTTAATAACACACGGAATAAACAGATGGTATGGTTTAAATTCAATTGGGACAAGAACTAAATAGTACTGCAATACATCGATAGTCGGAGAAATCGATAAACTACTACGTTCTATCTCCATGCAAATTTTGTTTTAGCGACGACAATTTCAAGGTCTTCCGTAATTAGCCACATCTTGAAAATTAAATAACTTTGGGATGTGCAAATCAATGGATGGAAAATCTTGGTTTGTGACAAATGTATGTATTTGTAAATATGTAACTTTAATCATTAAAATATATATACATTAAATGTGTATATTATAATAATTTAATTCGTGATTAAAGTTATGCAATGAGAAGAGTAAATCATATTTTGTACTTCATTCTTTTTATGATAATATCGAAAACATGACATAAAGATTGAATCAAAACAGTGAATAATTGTATGGGACAATGAACTGTGCGAAGGGTTTGACACCATTCTAGTCATTATGAGATATTAATTATAACAATAAATTCAAATAATTATAATTATTATATCTTTATAATTTATAATAATATGCATAAATAAAATTTATAATACTTGAGTTCACGCTTTCGACCTACTATTAAGTACTATTTATTCATATGAAGTTATCGATATCGATAGTTTTGCTATTTGCTCGTCGGCTCATCACTGTTACTTCGAAAAACACTTTTAAAAACTCAATAAATTCTTGTTGTATTTTTTCCTAGAAAATGAAAAAAAAAAAAAAAAACAATAATATGTACCACTAGAATCATCTTCTTCAAATTACAATAAAGCTGTATTTGCAAGAAAGAACGACAACATACTTTTGCTCCCGCTTCTTCCTTCCGCGCCCCCTGTAAATAGCATCATAGAGATAAATGCTCAAATTATTGAATTCAGTACTTATAAAAATAAGGTGTAGGTTTTGTAAAATTAAATAAATACCATCCCATCCCATACGAAATATCTTATATATATTTATAGATAGATATAGTTTAGTGTCGATCATCGGATCGATCGGCCTCTCCCAAGGTGCGCCATTGAATACGATCTTCGGTTCTTCTGATCCAGTCACTGCCAGCCGCCCTACGCAGATCATCACTCCATCTAGCCAGGGGACGTCCCACACTACCGTTGCCCAGTCGCGCTCTCCACTCGAGATCTCGTTTACCCCAGCGGTAATCAGCTCTCCGACAGATGTGATCATCCCACTGCCACTTCAGCGCACTAACTTTTTAAGCTATGTCTAAGACACTAAACGTACTAACGTACCCACGAGTAAGTAATTTACTCGTGGGTAAACATTCGAGCGTTTCAACCGCCGTCATTGCCGTAAAGTTGATGAAAAAGAATATATTTAATTAAACATTTCACCAATAAACACCTTATTGTATAACAAAAATCAATGAACTGATGTTGTCTCTTCATGTTTTGAAGGTGGCGGTTGAAACGCAAGATTTTTTTTATTTTAATCATTACTTCATCTAAAGAAAGTCTTTTCCATTAATAAAATGCCACCCTCATAGAGCCCACAGAATTTGCTTATTGTCTACGTCTAATGAAAGCTAAAACCATTTTGTATCTTATCTTATCTTCTAGGGGGGCAGTAAGACCTGGCGACACTTCGACCCTTCAGGATCTATTGTACCACACCCCTGTCCACAAACGGTGCCCCAAGCCGATTTAGTGGACTTCACACATGCCTCAGAATTTCTTCTTCGGCATATGCAGATTTCCTCACGATGTTTTCCTTCACCGAAAAGCCTGTGATATTATAAATAAACCGTACTTAAGTTTCGAAAAACCCATTGGTACGGGCGGGGTTTGGACCCACGAACTTAATAACTTGAAGCGAGTGCACAACTAATCAGGCTACCACGGCTCATAAACCATCTTGTAAGTGCCTTCGCTTTCCCCGACGTGGGAGAAACGCTCGAATATTTACCGTCATTTATTCGGTACCAAAAACGATATACGTTGAAACAATTGAAGGTAACATGGCACGTCGTGGAACAGAACCTTGGACTTTTCGCTTTCACGTCTTTCCCGCAACAATAACATTACATCACCAGAAACCACAGCCAAGTGGAAATAAACACTGGGGTTTGGGATTCACCGTCTAAATGTATAATGCTAACGTTTATTTTCGCACCTTCCGTTTTTCAGATGTAATCAATTACCGACCTGGATTACATTCAGGCGTGTCAAAATTCGGCCTGCAAAAGTTTTACGTACTTGTAATTCAATAGTAAATTGTAAGACGACGGAAATACACGATATCTTTTTGGAAAAAAAATCTTTAAATTCAAAAGACTATTGTTAACTAGTTTCGCCCGCAGCTCCGCTCGCGTAGAATACAGAATTAATGTTTTTTTTTTATTTCCTGCTCCCGCTCCAACGACCACCGCCACCTTCGCTCCAAATGAAGTCCTATTTCATCGCAATCTGAATTCCGCCGGCTCATTACACTACTTTGTTGCATACTAATGTAATGCATGAAAGTTTTTGAAAACTATAAATTCGCATAACTTTTGACTAAGTTAGTCGATTGTGTTGAAATGGAGGCTAAATGTTACTCCGAATAAGCTCAATGTTTTGCTGAAAACTTCATCAGAACCGGTTTTGTAGTTTTTACGTGATGCGTGCACTTACTAACAGATAAACTGATAAAAATTCCAAAAATGGTCTTAATGTATTTATATTACACATCCATGCTACTCGTATGTCTTACCGCTAAGGCATAATGCAATAATTCAAAGTAAAATAGAATAAAAGAAAAATAAGTCAAACAAATAAAAATGAAATAAATTTAAATAAAGACAAAACAAATTAAATTAAGTTTACAACTAGAGGCATTAGTCATCAAAAAATTCGTTTTGACTAAATAGTCAAAAATAATAGCAATAATAGTAATACAAACTGTATTAGTATTCTTACAGCCGAAAATTAGATTTTTGCTATTCATCGACCATTTACGGACAGCCTGTCAAATGATTCAAAATTTAATGTTGTATTGAGAGTTATTGATCATACCACTCTTCGTTTTAGCGGTCCCTCACTTGATCACACCTGGTGTACATTGTTGTTTATCACCTGTCTGCGATATAGGAACCAATCACACAACTCTCCGTATATTCTAAGAATTTGTTTGATCGTAAAGTTATAAAAGTATAACATGTGACATTCTTACTTGCAAATGGGATCACCAAAATGTGGCGAATGGTTGTTCTTGTAGTTTTAGCTTTAGTTTTTCCTGATATATCTTTTTGTGATACTAAACGTAAGTTACATACTTTATTACTAGAAATAATGTAAAAAGTACATCATTACTTAACGCCTAACTTAAATTAGCAGCTACCAATTTTCTTTTCAACATCTTATAAAAGCTCTGCATCTGCCCGGCTCCCTGCTCGCCGAGGCACCACACTGTGACGTGTTCGTGGACGGCATAGGACGGCTGATGACGGAATGTAAGGGAACGCTAGAGAGAGGAATGCCTGTTTCGTCTATAGCATAAAAGTTATTGTAACGCAATGGAATAATAATCTGTAATGTTTCAATATCTAATAAATAAAATCGTAAACTTAACTTAAAAAGTTGATTATTTTATCTCCACTGAGAACACTATTGTGTAAACTATGTGACGTGTGGTTCCCGGCTCAGAATAGGGCCACCCCCAATCTTCCCGTGGATGTCCTCAAAGCGACTAAGGGATCGTACGAGGACAGCAGCGTTTTCCTGTGTATTACATACATAATTACTGCGATCACCATTCCGCCAGCCATGCTTGGTACTTGTGCAAAATCCCCCAATGGACAGCCCACCAAAAGTGGTCACCTATTGGGGAGGCTTATGTTTAGCAGTGAACGTATTTCGGCTGAGTAATAAGTAGTGTTGAGTATTTAGGTGATATTTATATTTTATTTACGACGTACCTAAATCTTATAAAGTCTTTAGTTATAGCCCCTGTATGTGTTCTTAGGTACAGTTGTACAAAATTATTAATCACTTATTATATCACATACATAGGTACGTAATGCTCACGCCTTGGTCACAGGGCGGTAGGCAGAGACGATGGATAGCCACTTTGCGCGATCCTGATACACCTCACTTGCCTCACATTCGTCAACCTTTTCATGCACATCCTTTTATTCTTCTCACGGCGGATCCCAGCCTTTTTGAGGATGTTACTAATTTGATCCTTGAACGTCTTTTTAGGATAACCTTTAGCTGTAGTTCCTTCCACATTCGCACTGTAAATTTCTTTTGTCACTCTTCTTTCACGATATATGTATCTAACCTGTTAAATTTCTTTTTTTTCAGATGGAACCCTACTACAACGATTAAAACGGTCACCATACTATTGCCCACCCAACTATCCACCACCACCCCAACCTTACTGGCCATCGCAACCACACTGGCATCACCATCGCCACTGGCCACCATCACAACAATACTATGACCAACCGAATCAGGCATTCAGCGCAGCACAGGCACAGGCTTCAGCCTCATCAGGAGCAAGATCTGGAGCTCTGACTCAAGGTCAGAATTTTGGTGAACCTGCTGGACCAGGTGGGCCAGGTGGACCAGGTGGATCAAGTGGTCCAGGTGTACCTTGTGATAAGTGCAATAATGGTCCAAATTCGGCTGTGAGCAATGCGCAGAGTGATACAGGGAACGCTGTTGCCGTAGCCATTTCTAAGGGCAAAAATTAGAAAAAATTCTGATAGTTGTAGAAAGACAACGTCCTCCGTGATATAGTTAATTGTGATTATAGATTTTATTACTACGACTATCATCATCAACTTATCAGCCCTTAGAAGTTCACTGCTGGACATAGGCCTTCCCCAATGAACGCTCCTCTGCCCTCCGCATCCAGCCGCTTCCGGCCGCCTTCTTCAGGTCGTCGATGCCGGACCGCGCTCTGCGCGACTACTAAGAGTATATATTTTACTACTGATAGAAATCCAAATAGACAAGGCCTTTGTCGAACAATGATATTCGAAATTGTGATAGAGATTGTATTCATTCCTATAGATTTTAAGCGTTTCCCTTGAATTGTTATGAACTTGCACCTGAAGTGTTTTCTAATTGTAACTTTTGCTAAATATTTTCAGACAGAAGTTGTTAACTGTTACTGTATTTCCGTTATATACTCTCTCTTCAAATGTTTATCATACTAGTTTACAAAAATATGTTTTTATTAAAATACTTGAGTTTTATTTTCTTGAAATTTGCTTTTTCTAATAATTCTAATGTCCGATATTATTTTGCAGTCTCACAAATCTAGTGTACAGTAATTACTAAATTATTAATGTATTTTATAATAAAACTTACCAACACTTCAGGTCGAAATTAAGGATTTCACAATTTAATTCCTATTTGTTATTGTTGTTAATTTTGGTACAATAAAGCGTTTATATACATACATTCCTGAATTACTGTAACCCTAAAATTTGTAGCTAGTCACTTTGCTTTGGAATTCATTCCACCGTTATACATTTATGATTTGTTATAAACAAATTTCTTATAATCCCTCGATCATTTGCTAAACGAACCTTTTATACATGATGGTCTACCGTTACTCAGGGCACCTTACACATCATTTGCTTCATTATCACGTCACTGGCCGTCAAATCTTTCAAAGAGCTGTGTATTTCAATCAGTTCCGGTTCATGTCGATATTCAGAGGTCATTGACTCATGATTATCGCATTCAAATAACGCCTGTTCATTCGTCAATCACATAAGATTCCTTGTTGATAATTCCAACATTTCTTTCTCGCCTCTCGTTTATAGGTCAATTCTTCGTTTCAATTATCTTGTATGTTTTGATCAGATCTAAAGTATCTTGCCTAACTGTGTTTCTAATTGTTAAAACATTTGTTTGAAACCCGATCACTAACTGAATTTTTCGGTTGCTTCCTCGTGGTCTTACTGACTAGTAACTTACCTGGTCATCATCAGGTGTCTCTTGGAAAATTACTTGCTATACTATGCGATGACCCCCGCTAGATTATCAGCACTCCAATTTTGCAACGACACAATTTTCCTATAGTCTATAAAAAAAAATTTGGTAAAAGGACTTCCGCAGAACTGACGGCCGTTGGGGCAGACGAGTTCGAAAGTGGAGACCGTGGACCGGATGTTAGACAGACGTTAGACAGACGACCGACCTAAAGAAGGTGGCCGAGGGCGGTTGGATGCGGAGGTCTGAGGACCAGTGTACCACACCGCGCCTTGATTGAGGAAGGTCTATTTCCAGCAGTAGACAGCAAGGGCTGATGTGATGATGATGAAAAACACGTCAATGATAAATTGTAAAATTAATACTAACATACCAATAGTAAGATTAAAAATATTCATCAATAATTAAATTCATAAAAATAATCAATTTAAATCAAATGAAGTGTGACGAACAAATAAAATATAAATATTAGTCACGCTTCACACGGTGTAAATTCGTTGATTTTATAGAACGCCCCAGTTCGATAAGTTAGCGCTTTTTTTTATTTAAACTAGTTTAGGTTTAAATAAAGTATTCGATACATCTGTGAAGTCAGAGGAGAGCAATTCGCATCCTTGGTAGAAGACTGTCATATATTTCATAATTGTCTTTTTACAAGGGTAAGAATTATACATAATAGGACCCATGATATCATAGTACATTATATCACTTTGACTGTCTGTGTAAAACGTGAACATTCATAATTCTTGACTTTACCTTCAGTACCTGGTGTATGACACGAGTAACGTCAGCGTGAAGATGCCCAGCGACGTAAAAGTACAGTCTTGCAGACTCGTCCAAAAGTGATAGATAACCGTAAAAGAATACTTCAACAATTAGCACATGTACCTTTATTGTATGCTTGAATTAGTTTTACGACCAATCAGGTTTGTTTATTTCCTGGTAATTTCGCCCGGCAGCCTTACCGCGCCTTACGGCAAGCTATCTGTGCCAAAAAATGTGAGTTCAAGTTCACACGATTCAAGGTTGCGATGCTTGTTACTCTGTACCGGGTACTGGCTTGTGATCCACTGGGAGATATGAGTTACATTGCTAGCTTCAATTCTAGTTATGTTGCAGCTAGTGAGAAGTGACTGGCGATGCCGTTTGACCTTTGCAATACCGGGCGAAATGCTTTTCGCAAGAACCAGTCTCTTACTCAATTCAGCAGTACAAGATTGATAAATAACTCTACTATTTGGTGAATATATAAAGTCTGATACCCAGTGAGTAGATCAACAAGGGTCGACTGCTTGTGCACTCTTAGTAGTAATATTTGTATATTTATTGTCAACTAGCTGTGCCCGCGGCTCCGCTCGCGTGGACTACAGGATCCGCTCCCATTCCCACTGCCGCTCCCTATCCCACTTCCACTCAGACTTCAAGTCCAAGTCCAGGTCCAGGTCCAGGTCCAGGTCCAGGTCCAGGTCCAGGTCCAGGTCCAGGTCCAGGTCCAGGTCCAGGTCCAGGTCCAGGTCCAGGTCCAGGTCCAGGTCCAGGTCCAGGTCCAGGTCCAGGTCCAGGTCCAGGTCCAGGTCCAGGTCCAGGTCCAGGTCCAGGTCCAGGTCCAGGTCCAGGTCCAGGTCCAGGTCCAGGTCCAGGTCCAGGTCCAGGTCCAGGTCCAGGTCCAGGTCCAGGTCCAGGTCCAGGTCCAGGTCCAGGTCCAGGTCCAGGTCCAGGTCCAGGTCCAGGTCCAGATCCAGGTCCAGGTCCAGGTCCAGGTCCAGGTCCAGGTTCAAGTCTGGTCCAGGTCCAGGTCCAGGCCAGGTACAGGCCCAGGCCCAGGCCTAGTTCCAGTCCCAGGTCCAGATCCAGATCCTCAACTCTCCCCTCAACCCTCCCCTCAACCCTCCTCTCAACACTCCTCTCAACCCTTCCCTCAACACTCCCCTCAACCCTCCTCTCAACCCTCCTCTCAGCTCTCCTCCCAATCCTGCCCTCAAACCTCTTTCCCTCGTCTCTCCAAATTTAGTTCTCGTAACTAATCCATTGCAGTCCAAATTCCGACCAAAATTACTTTGTTGCATACCTATACCACAAATTCATCGTAATCGGGTAGGTAACTCAGTCAAAAGTTATGCGAATTTTCATACACTCCGATTACACTGGTACCATACCCGCTCCCGCTCCCGCTCCGGTCCAGCTCCGGTTCCGCTCCCGCTCTCGCTCCCGCTCCCCTCCCGCTTCCGCTAGCGCTACCGCTACCGCTTCTGCTTCCGCTACCGCTACCTGTACCGCTTCCGCTCCTGCTCTCAATCCCACCCCCCCACGCCCACGCCCACGCCCACGCCCACGCCCACGCCCACTACTATGCCCACGCCCACTCCAATTCCTACTCGCAGCTCCAAATGTAATCCAAACTCATCGCAATCTGAATAGTACGGAAATACTACTTTAGGCAATATATTGCATAATAACCTTACCTACTAATGTATTTGAAAACTAAAAATGTCTATAACTTTTGATTGAGTTAGCCGATTGCGATGAAATAAAGACTAAATGTTAAGTTAAGTTAAGCCCCAAGTTTTTGTGAAAAGTCCATCAAAATCCGTTCAGTAGTTTTTAAGTGATGCGTGCACAAACTCACAGACAAACAGACAAACAGACAAACAGACAAACAGACAAAAATTTCAAAAATGATCGAAATGTGTTCTGTTGCTTATTCTTAGACCCCCCAATTTTTTTTTTGCAAATATCTTCAATGTACAGACACGCGATGTTTACGATTTTATTTATAAGATAAAGAACTTTATAAAACAAAACAAATCAAAACAAAACAAAACTCTTAGATAGTTGGTCATCATTCCCAACTCTCGATATGTGTAGAGTGTGATTGAGTAACAAACATCCAAACTTTTGCATTTATAATATTACTAGCTGTTGCCCGCGACTTCGTCCGCGTGGACAACTTAAAATCATAAATTATTATGTTTTCCCGTAGGAATGTGATATTTTTTCTGGACAAAAACTATCCTATGTCCTATTCCAGGACCTAACCTATATGTGTGCGAAGTTTCATCACGATTCGTCCAGTGGTTTTTTCAACTTTTGGTAGTGTCAACGGTCCTGACAGCATAGCATTAGCTTAGCGTTAGATGGATTAAAGGCTTTATAAAACAACGCCCACGCAGAGCCTCGGCAATTCTCTTATTGGTAAAATCTGATATTATACTTAGGCAATTATGCAAATTGCCACAAATCCAAGGAAATAGGAAAAACACACGTATAAGTTGATCACTTCCGCCACTTCCGGTTATCTAATGCGCTGACAGCGCAGCCATTGTACCTGGATCTGAGAATAACAAAAGAATATGTATGAGTTCGTTGACCTTGTAGTGCAAAGGTGAAGAATAAAAGGAAGGTGGAATGACGACGTCCGAATTTGAAAGCTGGTCTCAAATAAACAGTGAAACAAGTAATTCCAAATGTTAAAACAGTTACACAACTATCTAGCATAGGGAACTACAGTTCAGTCTGTAACTGTTGGGCAAATATCTATCCTAACATGAAGGGTCACAGTTCACCTTGCTGCGCTGGCCCCGTGCAGGTTAGTGAACTTCGCATACGCTTGACAATTTTTTCTTCGGCGTATATGTACATGCAAGTTTTAAGTCAATAAAAAATTATTTGATGACAAAGGCGACTTGATGACAGATAAGAAAAATATTGATAAAATTCGTTAAATATTTTAAAAAGTTTACAGACTACCAGCAATTTTAATAGATATCCTACGTATAACCAAAAGAAAGTACGGATACAAACGGTTGCGTAGTTTATCAAGCGGCGATTGTTATCAAAATGAACCCAAGTTTTAAAGTGGCCGCTTACGGGTTTGAGTAACACTAAACGGTGTGACGAATATAGTATTTAATTTTACCTGAATTTATTATGTAATTTTTTTTTACAAACGCCCATAAGTATGGTCGTCTTTCTAGACTAGCACTAAAAGTATCCAATTTTTTTTAACAAGATTTAACGGTATGTAATGAACTATGTGCACCAACCTCCAGAGTGACATTTTTAGTATTCAGAATTTTTTTGGCAGTTTGGGAAGTATTTAAAACTGTATTCTCGACAACTGGCACTATCCCCTGAGCAACAACCTTAAATACTCGTATAACCTATATGAAAATGTTGACTAAGATATAAATAAATTTATCGCCGGATTAATTATGAATCATTATCAAATTTGCCAAGACGAACTTCCGAATACTCCAAATGTAGGTATTGTTTACAACTTTGCAACTTCCGTGGGATATTTTCCGAATGATGTTTCAATTCAACGTCCAAGAGCGCGGGGCGTGGGGGATGGCCTCGTGAACTCGACCTATAAAACAGTTTTAATCCGCAAATCAACAACACACCTAGTAACGGAACAGACTGCAAAACATGGCTCGACTTCATTTGTTACCGTTCTTTTTTACTGCCATCCTCGCGGGATGGGCTGCCCTCGCTCAAGGTTGTAATTTCTATACACTATAATCTACCAGCTGTCATGATTGTCCGATAAATTTTATACAATCGATACTGTCGGCACCGTTAGATAATTGACTGTAATGGAACCCTTTGTGTATTTTTTGCGTTTTTAATTTGCAGAAGTGGCTGAGAGTGGAGCGGTCAGTGCCATTAGGCAGCCACGTAGCCACAAGAAGAGGCTTTGCCGGAAATATGGGATATGTCAAGGGGTTGGTGGAGGTTATCAAAGTCAAGGAGGCTATGGGGGCTATCAGCAACAGGGCTATGGAGGCTATCCTCCTATAAACATTGGCATCAGCCAATCTCAATCTTCTGCAAACGCAGGAGGTGGCGGCTATGGTACTGGATACTATCCCAACAACTACCAATTCAATGGAGGTCATGGAGGAGGTCAAGGGGGTTACGGCGGGTACCCTAACAGACCAGGTTACTTTGGAAACGGTCAAGGAGCATACAACAACCAATTCAATGGAAACTATTACAATGGTGGAGGTGGAGGAGGTGGTCACGGAGGATATGGAGGTGGTAACGGAGGATTTGGAGGTGGTAACGGAGGATTTGGAGGTGGTAACGGAGGATATGGTTTCCAAGGACCATTCGGCAACGGTTACTATGATGAAGCAGGAAATAACGAAGGAAACCATGAGCATGAAGATAATGATTACAATCGCCCCGAGAATGATCAAGGACCTTCCCATGAACAAGGTGAAGAAAATTACGTAGCTGCTGGATCATTTGCGTATGCTGGACGAAAAGTTTAATAGTTATAATTTGGAGTGCAAGCTTACTGTGATAAGATAATTAAGGTTAGCCAGAAAAGGTAAAGCACCGGCAGTACCTTTTGGGCTTAAGTACGAACATTTCAACGATTATTATATTTTTCTGTAAAATGTTATAGCTAAGTTCATTTGCCTAATTTATTTTGTGCTCGTTAAAATTAAACTAAATTAATTTATTAAGCTAGTGTTTTTTTACACAATGTTTTTTCTGATTTATAATATATAGGGTTTGCTCATTAATCGGCTAATTATAATGTGTTTCAACAAGACAGAACTACATTACTAATAGCAAATGTGAAGACGTTTCATCTTTCGTCATTCATTTCTAGACAAGTACGATCGGTCTATGAAAACCTTGACCATATTTAGAACCTTGCCATATTATATTTCTATATACTGTGAGTTTATTTCTGCGTAGGTTTTATTTTCTTTCTATTTATTACAACTATAAAATTGTAAATAACTCAATTTACATGCTCAGATAAATTCTTGTCTTCTTCTAAATTCTCTTTGGATCTAATAATGTGGAATCACGTAACTTTTACAAGTAACCTGCATCAGTCATTATTGACAAAGTTACGAGTTTCATGAGACAAAGTTCAAAAGTGATCAACGTTTTCGAATGCCAACCGTATGTCTTCGCTATGAACTCGCGATACTAGAATTTAGAGTTTTGTCATGTTATTATATCAGTATTTGATAATATGCAATATATTTTTCATAATAGATATATTTATCTCGCTATAAATATTTTACACATTAGTTAATCTTTCGTCGTATCTTTATTTTCGAATAATGATCGATTCAATATAAAACAAATCCTTTCAGTTATAGTGACTTGGCATCCTAAGCCCTCGTATCCATTGACAAAATTCATGGTTTCGAGATCCATAAAATAGTTTTACCGTAATATCTGAGATAAATTTATTAGTGTCAATGGCTTTGGGTGGATTGTAGTGACCTAGTCTTTTTGAAGTGGGGGGAATGATGTTTTCACTATATAAGCTCGGAGAAATGATTCACGGACATCCACAACTATCACCGGTGAAAGGTGTAAGCATCCTTAGGAAGAAATTAAATATAATTATATAATGGCAGCTAAACTGTTCGTCCTTACTTTGGCCCTTGCTGCCTGCAATGCCGTACCTATTTGGATCGATGGTAAGTTGATGAAGTGACCAAATATTAAAACTTATGTCTGTGGTTCAACTAATAGACGTTTGGGAAGATTTCTTGTAACTTATAGTTATCTCAAATCTCTAAAATATAACCAAAGAAGTGAAACAATTACTGTGAAAAACAATTACTTCAGCAGAAGAATATTTTGATCCGAATACATAACTTGTTATCCTTTAGGTCCAGATATTAAAATAACCAGGGTATCAAAATGTTTTTCATACTAACTTCACTATCTTCATCATAAGTATATCTAAGTAGGACAAATGAATTTTTTATAACTTACAATTACGAAAGAAACAATATTTGTACCTTAAATTCGTATTGTTCTGATCCTTTCTGGATTTTCAAGACCTTATAAATTTTTCCAGGCAATAGCTACATGCCCGGGATGATCCTTCGCATCGGTCGCTCTCCTAACATGGCCTTCGGCTTTGGCAGTGGCTTTAGCAGCAACATTGGTGGAATTAGCCATTCCACTAGCATCGGGTCCTCGTTCCAGAGCGGCGACGCTGAGGCTTATGGAGGAGGCCAAGCTGGTTCCAACGGTGGCGGTGCTTTCGCTCGAGGAATAGGCATGGCTCATGCCGCGCCCACGCCTTACCCTAACCTGGGCTACCAACAGTCTATCGCTTCCTCAATGAATAGCGGAGTCGGCCGTAATGGATACGGATCTGCAGTTTCTTCAGCCCAGAACTTCGGTGGCAACTATGGCTCAGCGATGTCCTCCGCGCAAACTCATAACGGACTTCAGTACGGATCCGCAGTATCCGCTATCCAGAATAGAGGTCCAGCTCGCTACCAATCAGCTGTATCGTCTGCTCAGAATCTTCGAGGACTTGGTTACGAATCTGCCGTGTCTGCTGTCAACAGCAATGATGGCTTAGAATATGGATCGGTCGTATCCAGTGCTCAGAACAGCGGGGATGACTACGGTTCAGCTCTGTCAACAGCCCAGACAAACAATGGCCTCAACTACAACGCAGCAGTGTCTGCTGCTCAAAATATCGGTGGATACGGAGGCAGTACATCTCAAACAGTTCAACAGAGAGCGGGATCACTCCAGCATAGTGGAGCTTCCAGCATAAACGGACCTGGACTGCAAGCTTCTCAATCTCACGCTGTTAACTCTGGTTACTATTAAATAGGTTTAATATCAATTCTGAGATACATTTAATGTACCACTAAAGATATTGAGACGACTGTTAAACACTTGTCTAGACGTCTTTATTTTTTTTATATTAAAAACAATGTGATGTAGTTATTTATTTAAAGCCAGTGTGGCTACAGCAATAAAAGACTGTACTAAAATCAAAATTGTTTATTTTATCATTGATATTAGTATATTAACTTGTTTTAATTAATTTACTATGTTAAAAATAATAATAATAATATAACTAAAACAAAACAGGAATTTACAAATTAAAAATGCCGTCGAGGTGGTCACACTGGGGCGTTGTGCCCAGAAGGATGTCAACGTTCCCTCGCTGTATGGCCAGGCTAATGCGCTGACTGAGGTACTGGCCAGCCCTCTAGTCACCGGTATGAGGCGTGCGGAAACGCCGCAATTAAGTTTTATCATTTAAATCTGTATATCATCTATATATCAACTTAATTAATATTTTTTACATCATTCTTTGCTTTACTATCAAAAGTAACAGTCTTAACTTTACCATATACATGACCATTATCATTTACTGCTGTCACAGTCTTGACTTCGCCGTTACCAGGAAAACTAGGTTCATATGAATTTTCAATGCTTCTAAACCAATTATTTAGTGAGCCCATGTTACTGACAGGAAAACCTTCTACATTGATTGGCATAAGGAACATAGAGAAAGGATTAAAATTAGATGTAGATACAAAACTTCGGCCTGTCCCAGCTGATGCTAATCCAGGAGCAGCAAGACTGAAGCTTCTATCAAATATGTTTTCAGGAATATTTGTAAAAGCAAGTCGACTATTCTGGCTTGTATCAAATGTAGAAGGGAAATTGAACCTAATATTCTTTTCAAATTCTGGATTCGATGATGATATTGCAATGACTGTATCTCCAGTAGATGACGAACCTATAAAAACAATAAAAATATCATATAATTTAAAACTCAAACAACAAAAATCAAACTTGCAGTGAAAAAATTTGCCTGCAATTTTCCGAAACTCAATGTTACATGACTCCGAAAGAAAACAATAGGTTACAGGAATTTTGCTCCAAGTGTGTTTACTTTAGTAACTTTAGAACCAAATATGTATAAAGATTGTACATATGACGAACTGATATTGTCTAATACTTGGTATAATTAATAAGAAGACAAACCTTTTAAAACAATTGGTTTTGCATCTATGAACGAACACAATGTAAATAAAGAAAATAATGTTACGCCATTTGTCATTTTGAAAAGAAATATGAAATGAATTAACTTTCCAAGGAATAATCTCTTCAAACTTTATTATATAATGAGGCCGTCATCCTAAATCCAAAGCCTTATATAGGTTGGCGCTTGCTCTATAATTTCTGTTATTATAATTAATGGTTCACTGAACTCGTAAGTTCAAACAATTTTTTGCTATGATGTTTTCATAATTAGTTAGTGTACATTCAAGGAACATGAAAGAAACTCTTAATAACAGTGAAGATAGTGCGCTATACAGTGATCATGAGGCAATTTGTTTTGTAAAAGAAATCAAATCATTTCATTTCTTTGACGAAGAAGTAGACCCGCATGTCAAAATATCTGCATGGATGAATTTTTAGAAGAAAAAAATACTTTATCTCGTAAATGTAGGTATGATTCTTTCGTTACAATACCTGTGACTCAGTATGTGCAGACCACTAAAGTACATACTAATGCTTTTTTGTCTTTCAAACAAATACCTACAAATATTTTAAAAATCTTTATCTTTAACAAGTAGGTTACACAATGATACAGTGACAATATATTTTTCTCATTCAGTGTCTTGAGCTGGTCATAATTAATATTCCTACATGGTTTTAAGAATATTCCTTACTTTTATTCGTCTACAATAATAAATAATACACTGTACCCAGACATCAATCATCTATCTACATTTTTAATTCTTTATTGGTATTTTGGTTTTCATACACACGTCACTTTTCATTAAATAAATTATTGCAGTATTGTTATGAAAACAACCTCCGTGGCGGAACGGGTAGGTCTCGAACTGCCACGCCGGAGGTTGCGGGTTTGAATCCCGCTAGGGGCAAATGTTCGTATGATGAATATGAATGTTTGTACCCAAGTCTTGGATGTTTATATATTTATTTAAGTATGTCTATCCGTTATCTAGTAATCATACCACAGGCTCTGCCTAGTTTGAGACTGGATAATTGGTGTGAATGTCTGACATATTTATAAAAAAAAACACATAATAGTTTTTATTAACAGAATATGCTGCAATACAAAGAAAATCAAAGTCTGATACTTTGTATTTGTATGCTTCTATCTGGTCTTTATAGTTAAATCATGCTTTATCTGCTTTTTGGAGAACTTTGTATTCGGCTCCTGAAAGTTTATATACCTACCTACGTTAAATTATTTATAAAAAATGCTTATTGAAACTGAATTACTGATAATGCTTAGTTAACGCGGGTTAAAAATGTTTCCTATTTCTAGTTATCCTGGTTCTAGTTAAGTGATGATGGACCACTATACTTCTACAATATTATTATATTGTATTGTAGAAGCCCCTGTAAAAAAGAAATGCTAAGAAAGAAAGACGGTACACTCTGGGTACGATAAAAGATATTACAGCAGTGTTCTAAATTTCGAAACATCCGACATTAAGAAAAATCATGAACTTGAGAGTATTTGCTGAGACCATAAAACTGACTAAACTTCCAAGGCTCGGACGCCTAAGCCTTTCATAAAATTATTTATGGCAATCTATGTTTAAAAGAGCATAGTAATCATATTTATCGTCAACGTTCACATTTCGTGACTACTGTAGAAAAACACTTTAAGAATGCGAGAATTAAAGCAGGAGAAACCATTATAAATGAATTATCGTCTACAAAACAAAACATTCCTCAAATGTTACTTTAAAAAAGCTGCGGTCATGTCCGCGATTTTGAGATTGTCCAATTGTAAAAAACAAATTAGACAATTAAACAACAGTTAGATCAAACTATTGATATTAGCAAAGCAAAAAGTCAAATAATTGCTTAAAACAATTGGTGGCGTGAACTAGCACGCCATATTATTACTGTGTCACTAGAATTGGATAAACCGTATCACTGATCTATCTTTCCCCTCGGGGGTCAATCAATTCTTCATGCGAGGGAGGGTGGAGAGGTCTTTGACGATTTGACGTAATAGAGATCATGTAAAGCTTTCGACGTAAAATTTCGACCAAAACGAAGGTTTTGTCGAAGTTAAAACTTGACCACTAATGGACTTGACTAATCATTATAACTGCAGATGAACTGTATCAAATGGAACTTCTGCGGCCAACCATACTTTGGCCTAAAAACCAACTGGGGATTCCTTTAATTTATTTATTCAATGACAATTTGTAGTATTTTTTAAGCATTTGTAACGATAATTAAACCAAATTACTTACTATAGACTTATAACAAAATAGGATTCACCATCAATTACAAAACTCAAATTCATCTTAAAACAAATTAAAAGTTTCACAGCAAGTAGTTATTGTTTATAAAATATTACATAAATAATTAAATCAAACTATGAAAACTAATTTATTCATTGAATTGTCCTCACAGGCATTTTCTCTCTACCACTTTTGCATTCATATACAAACTTGCTCTCGAACAAATCACAATGCGGTACCGGCTAGAGCACGAAGCCGAGTTGGGCGAGCGTGCTTGGTACGGGCGAATGTTACATCTTTTCGAGTCGGGCACGAAATGTTTCAGAAGGCTCCAACCAATTTAATACAGTTTGACTAGTTTAACCACAAATTTGACTAGGGCTTCCTCTCTGGACAGAGAGCGAGGAATACAGGTAGAGATCGAAATAATGACTAATTTTGTAGAGGTTACTAAGAAATGTCTGGTCTTTAAAAAAAAGAAAACTTCGTGTAGTGGAAAACATCGGAAAGAATGTATTTAATAGTGTACACTGACAAAGTTGATGATGGATTGCCAGAAAACGAACTTTCGGCTTTTATAAAAAGTATTTCGACTATGTGGGACTCTAGTAACATAGTAGTTTTTGTTACTTTGATATCTATCGCAGTTACTGCAACTAATACCAGGTGTTAACATCTAAATGATGGAGAAATTACAGTCATAACGCCAGGCGTGAAGAAAATTGGCCGGGATGACAGCGGCTATCAATATTAATTAAGAACCGTTTCAGAAAACTATTACAGTAAGCTTGTAATTTAACGACAGGATATAAACTTAAGGTGTCGTGGTAAATTTGCATTTCGGAGTCTGAGTTTGAACAATGATGACACCATTGCGGACTGTTTTGATTTATACTGCACTTCTTATTGCAGTAGAAGCAGGTAACTATTCTATGTTGCTGTAGTACAGATATATAATATGTGAATTTAAAAACAGAACTAGAAACACATTGGAAATATGAGGAGGAATTTTCTTTATAATACTGCACAAAGTTCACAGTGAATAACTAGTTTCACAACACTAGTACGCACGAACGATCATCGGTTAATTACATCTACGGAGTGTGCCCTCTCCGGATGTTTTTTATATTATTTTTAAGATTTTTTATCTGTATTTTCTAAATAAACTGATTAATCTTGCCTCAATTTAGTTGCAATCTGCCCATTACTTTCAAGTGATTCAATTATTTCTGCTTTCAGACGATCCTACAAGGAAACTATCGGGGAACAGATTTCCAATTAGAAAAGATCCTAACAATGGAATAGTTGGAGTAGCAAGCGTAGCTGGTATTACATCTAGAAATGGAAGAGTTTCTTCTCTTGGAGGCATCAAATTCTTCGGGCCTGAATCTATGAATGTAAATGGAAATACAGGATTCTACTATCCTTTCACAGTCTCTGCAGAAAAGGACGGTCATTACGCTTCAGGATCTGTTAGAGTACATCCTGGCTCTAGAGGAGTTTCAGCTTCAGCTACAGCAGGATACATGCCTAACTTTAAGTGGCCTGTTAATAGGCCATCTGCTTCTTCTTTCTATCTCCAGCCGTCGCCCGAAGCTTTCCAGTTTACAAGGAACGTGGATCCGTGGTTTGACAGAGATATCTTTAAAAGTTTCTCTCAACCAAACGTAAATGCTATTAGAAATGATTGGATGTATCCTAATTTCAATCCGTTTGTTAATTTTTGGCGATGAATTATATTTACTTATTTAGCAATTTGAAGTTATAATTTTATTTTTACTAAACGTTTCCAACTGTTTTGGTCAAGCGGTTTTGGGGTTTTGACATAAACCGACATGCTTTTCCGCTGGAATTCCATTTTCCTACCAGTGTAGACGTAATAACTACATTTGAACTGCAAGTCAACTGCACAGCATTGAGTTCAGTCCAAAAGCAGTCTCTATTGTCTACTCCCTAAAGTCCGTAGATTGTTTCCAAAGTTGTTTTTAGACGTAGATGGGAATCTAAGACGACTACTAAGTAACTAATAACTACCGATATACCATATAAGTAGTTCGCCGTCTAAAAGTTTATGACGACCAGACATAGGTAATCAATTTAATTTAAATGAAGCACTTAATCGGGAACTGATAAATGACTATTCGTTGGTTAACCAAACACACATCCACTTTCTAAAATACATACAATTATTATAACTGTCTATGCTCAGTTCGCCGATTATTACCGATAGACCAAAACTTTTTATGCCATCTGCACCGGGTAGCTATTATGTTCTTATAATTATGGTCCAGATTTGATAGATTATCTATAAACCGGTCGAGGACCCTCATTCTTGCCAGAGTCTTGTACCGTTAATTCACATACAAACAATATATAGGCGACCATAAGGCTGACTTGTTCCTCAATCAGCGTATAGGCATTGCAATACAGCGAGGATACGCAGCCAGCATTATTGGTACCCTACCGCGTGGTGGCAGCGATCTAGGGGACATTTTCGATTAGGTTTCCTAACTTTTATATATTCTTCTATTCCATTGTATAATAGTTATTTAAGATGTGAATGAAAAATATATTAGAAACTTTTAATGTTCAAAATATATATATATATAGGAATGGTTGTAATTATTAGTCAACTTATGTAAGTACTTATGTGAACTTATGTCTGGTACACAGAAGGCAATGGGAAACCACTGCACTATAAGTATTCCCAATAAAACCGTATGGAATGAACGTAAGTACTGGCAAATATAATATATTACTATGTGTTTTTAGAAAGTGCTGAATAAACCTAATGATGAAATGAAAGTGATGAAAACCATATATCTATGTTACATTTGAGTACATAGTTATTTTTTTGTTCATTTCACATACCGTTTTGTACAATTTCGCGACTAACACCCAATATATACATTAAATTATATAGTATTTATTTCGGACCAGTTTAGCCCATAGGAAACATTACAATAAGTATAAGTACAAAGTTTTTAACGAAAATTATATGAATAAAAAATAATATAAAAAATTAGAAACTTAAACAACATTAGGTATAGCCTCAATCATAATAACATCATCAATTCATATTTACACTCATACGCAAATTATTCATTAATTTAAACATGTCAATTTATTGTACGTCAGTGTGTATGTCAGTTTATTCATTCAGCGCTCAGTAGACTAAAGACTGCATATAACAGCTTTACAACTGTCATAAACAGCCCTCAGGACACCATTGTAGGAGTTCCTAACTTGGTCCATGAAGGAAGAATAAGTATAGGAGAAGTATGGTGTAATGTAAGTAAGTACCTATGTGAAGTCGAATTATAAATAAGGGGGCCATACCATCATCATCTTATATGAAAAGTATAGATTCTAATTAGTAAAGGTGTCAAATAAATTGTAAGTAAACTACATACGTACATAATGCTCACGCCTTGGTCCCGGAGGGGTAGGCAGAGACGATGTATCGCCCCTTTAACCGATGATATCGGTTGTGCCTATTAATGTCGGAAAATGGCTTTCCTCCGTCCGCTTTTCGCCCCGTAACACCCCTTGACGTGATGTGTTACAAACAAAATCGCCGTCTTGTTGAGGTACCACGATTAGCTAGGGAAATAATTGTCCACCTCATCAGAGCCCCGCATGATGTAGGTATCATCGTCAGGTTATTTTTGTCTCCACTGCAGGAGCACAACCCTCTTTCATCTGCCGGAGACAGACGGAGGATTTGGCCTACACTCCCCACGCTGGCCAGACGGGTTGGAGAGGCCTGATTGATGTTTTATAATGTATTCCCTTAATCGCCTTGTACGACATTCATGGGAAGAGTTGGAGTGGTCCTATTCTACTCTACCGGAAACCACACGGCACGGTTACTCAGGGATAATATAGAATTATAATGGTTATACAACATCAATCAGGCCTCCTGATTGATGTTGTATAATGTAGGTATAAAGTATTATAATATCATAAATATACTGTACGATTAATGCACATAAGTAGTAAATTGCTAAAGTTGCATTTTTTTAACTTGAGTGCAATAAACATGTATCGGTTGCCACGGACGTCTTTCTCTTCACACCATCCTTTCCCGGGCCAACCCAGCCAGTCAGTCCCCACATCAATCATGTGCGGATACATCGTGTATTTTGGTTCGTCGAGCCGCACGCAGTTACGACAAGAAACCGAAATGCAATATACACCAAGGTCTAACAGGAAATAGCATACCTAATTGTAGCCAAAAATATAAAGGCTATACAGTTCGTTCTAGGCGACAGCTGTTCTGTTCTGTTCTGTTCTAGCCTTAGATTAGATTAGATTAGACCTAGATGACCGCACCTCAGCTGATTTAGTCGCCCCGGTTAGATCTAGGTGTGGTCGCACTTTAGCCTTTCTTGCCACAGGTTAGACCTAGGTTACGGTAGCTCTTCAGCTGGTCTAGCCACCGCGCGGGCTAGACCTAGGTGTGGCCGCAATTTAGCTGTCTAGCCGCCGCCGGCTAGACCTAACCCCGCCTCGTTGGCCTAGTGGCTTGGTAATTGGACTAGAGCGTCAGAGGTCGTGGGCTCGATTCCCACTGGGGACAGACAACTTTGTACAAGTTGGTCCCGGTCTGGATGTTATACTTGTCTAATTCCCACAGCACAGAAGAACATCGTAGTTTAGGATTAGACAAGTGTATATAGTATATTGCCGTGTGGTTTCCGGTAGAGTAGAATAGGACCACTCCTACTCTTCTCCTCGTCGTACAAGGCGACTAAGGGAATACATTATAAAACATCAATCAGGCCTCCCCAACCCGTCTGGCCAGCGCGATGAGTGTAGGCCAAATCCTCCGTCTGTCTCCGGCAGATGAAAGAGGGTTGTGCTCCTGCAGTGGAGACAAAAATAACCTGATGATGAAACCTAGACGTAGCAGCACTCCGACTTCTATGCGTAACATAGCATTACGCTACAGGAGCAAATATTTAGATCAAACATTCAACTCCCTACATGTAGAAGATAATCGCAACTTATGTTAATCGACTCGCCATATACACATGTCAGGTATTGAGTAATAGCCTGACACGTAAGCTATAAGCCATAGTGACATAGGAGCAGCGGAGAGCGGACGGTAGGCAGCAGCTGGCCCGCTGTACATATCCTCAAGTGTAGACGTCGACTGACTACTGGCAAATAAAATATATATTTCTACGTCTGCCTTTACGCACTTAATATGAAAAAAAAAGTATATTGCCGTAAAAACCATAAACACACTAAAATCACTACTGCTACTGCATTTATCGACTAAGACGGTTTAGTTCATTGCGTTTATGTTTTGTACGGCAGCATACAACAAGCAGTCTCTACGTCAACTTTACAATGCTAAGCTTTACATGAATGGCTTCTGCTTTCTATTGCTCTGTATTAAAGTGTTTGTAAGTTGCGTCTAACCAAATAAATAAGTAAATATCTAGTAACTAAATGTAGACTGGTTGAAGGGAAGACAACTGTACGTATATACAACAATAATAAATATATAGTTGTCTAATAGTCTACGTACGACCTCTGTCACTCACGTCTAACGACCAAGTCCCCAGACCAACGAGGCTTGTACCCGCTTTCCGCTCCTAATAAAGAATCGGCTTAAAATGGGAATGGAAATCGAGCTCCCACACCACATTGATCTTATGCAACCAAAATGAGGAGCTATTCTGTAACTCGTTATAAATAAATTCATTTATTTCCTTGAAGGTTCTCTTGACTCTGGAGGCTTTCTTATGTTTCTTGTAGAGTTTTCCCAAGAGAAAGAGTAATCTAAAAATATATCTCAGAGAGTGATAGCTTTAGGTATATCCTGGTTTTAAACAAAATACTTTTATTTAATCTATAGACTGACTCTTTTGATGATGGCGCTGTTTTGACTGTAAATTCGCTTTCCTATTAATAGCTAGCATATTAAAATAAACATGTACAAAACTCGAGCGCCAGAGATCTTGGTTCGAATGGCACTAGAAAGTCCCCCTCCCTGGTGTCCTTTAAAAACAACTTAATAAAGTACTATAGGTTCAATACCGGAGCTTTGAGCTGACTTATATTACAGTATATATACTACTAATAAGTATTTATTGGAATATATAATGTAATAGTATATATGAACATGTATATCTATATATTTCATTCCAGATTAATAGTCCTATGAAAACCAACGCTATTTACGTCTCGGTAACATATACATGAAAGGGTCACCAGCAGCAAAAACAGGTTTGTATTACCATGTAAACTTTGCAGTCCACTTAGGAACACCATCTCTTGTGTATTTTGTTTTCGAGACGCAAATGCGTTTGTTTTCATAGGACTATTAATCTGGAATGAAATATATATATGTTATGTGTATGAGTTTATGTATATATAGATATTTGTATCATTCACTTATTCGTGTATCGTCTATGTATATATTTGTTCGTTTATGTTTATGTAATATGTATTTTCAAACTTTATTACAAGTACATTTCTTTATCAAATTTGGTACTAAACGCATTATACTTATCCTTTCGTTTACTCTAAGGTTGACTGGAAGAGATCCCTAAGTGGGATAAGTCCGCCTTTGTACACAGTTTAATTCCTATTTTATTATTGTTGTTGTTGTTATTTTTGGTACAATAAAGCGTTTACATACATACTAGAGACAAACAACTTTTGAACAATGGTTTACATTACAAGGTTTATCCCGATCTGGATGTTATATTTGTGAGTTGTCTCATCCCCGCAGTACAGGAGAAAATACTATGTTTGGTATTAGACAAGTGTACGTAAATATGAATAATTAAACTTTGTATAATTACCAAACAAATTATGATAATATAATAAAGAATAACGATACCTAGGTATTTAGCATTTAATTGGATATACAATTTAGATAACGAGGTACTTTCCGTTTCCCACCGAAGTTTTATCAAGACTATTGGACGTTTGCGAATAGCCCGCCGCGCATATGATATGCTGTCAGATCGACTCGTGCGCAGTTGGCCGCGCACGCGCACGTCACAATGCGCACGATACTCGTATTGGCGCTGTTTACTATAGCTGCTGCCGTTGCAGCCCCGCAGACATCCAAGCTGCAAATTGTCAATAATGGTGAGTACCAACTTATACCTTACTAGCCGTTGCCCGCGACTTCGTTCGCGTGGACAACTTTATATTACACATTATTATGTATTGCTAAATTCTAAAAGAAATCTATTAATCTGGTTATGCATTGAAAATATACAGAAAATTTGTGTGCCGGCGGGGGTCCTTTGGGATCCGTTGGCCCACAGAATTAATGTTCTTTTTTTTAAAGTCGACATTCTTCATGTTTATCATGAATTAAAAGATTATCATACAATTATTTATATATTTTTAGTTTTAATAATGTGCAAGAAGTAATATGATTTATTTTATTAAAAATATATCGCAGGTGATATTCCCTTTCCTCTCTCCACCTCCACTTATGTGGAGTGTCGGGGATTAAAGAAAGTGAAAGTAGCTTGGGAAGTTGCTCTTAAAAAGGGACCCAATTATAACTAGATAATTAATTGATGGGCTGACAAAGGTATTGAAATCTCATAACTATAGAGTTGGCAAAGGCCACGTTCAAAAAACGTTTCCATATTTTAAAATAAATATAGTTATTTTTTCAAATGTAAAAATTGCAAATTTGGTACCGAAAACCATCGCAGTTGCTGCAAGGTGGAGTGCGCGGGGCGCGAGCGGGAGGCCGTTGGCACGCATCGTATAGGTAGAATCATAGCACAGGAGAACATCCTAGTTTGGGATTAGACAAGTGTATGTATATATATGTAATATTTGTTATTTTTATTATTACTATTTGCAACAGTACAAATTTCCTATCAGGCGAGCTGTTCAGATTTGTTATATTCAAAGTGACCGTATTTTTAATTTGTATACAAAAGACCTTTTCTTTTGGTTTTACCACATGTCGGCCTCAGATAAAATTAACGTAAATAGAAATAATGTATCAACGCATGCTAATGTGGTTGTTTACGACCGTGTCAACACAACTTAAGGTCAGCCTTACAACTGTATGACGTGTTACTTTAATGATAAACTAATGGGGTTTTTGACAGACACGTTAACTTTGACTTTAAAAAATTAGGCATACGATAAAAACTTATTCACATACTTTCTCGCGACTAAGTAACGTACTACGTAGAGAGGTTCGAGCTCGATCTCCGGTCACGTCATGTACCGATGGGTTTTACAAAATATAAGGACATTTATTGACTGGTCAGGGGACTTTGTTCAGGTAGTTGCATGTCCGGTGCTGTCCAGACGAGTCATGGAGATACGGTCCCGGCTTCCCGAGTTATCGCTAGTACAATCCCACTATCCTTCCGTAATAGCGGTATCCCATACCTACTCTATACTCCTTACACTATACCCCCATCTCCTGTCTCTCTCGCCCCGATCCCTGTCCCATCCGCCAATCTAAGGTCTGCCGTGCCGATGGATGCGTGTCCAGGGGCTAGCCTGGTCGTAAGCGTTCCGTCATCCCAGAGCTTGGTGAACTCTGGGCTGATGAGGTGGCAAATTATTTCCATATCTAATCGTGGTACCTCAACAAGGCGGCGATGCTGTTCGCAACACATCACGTCAAGGGGTATCACGGGGCGAAAAGCGGGCAAAGGAAAGCCACTTTGCGACATTAGACTACGCAAAGTGGCGATGATAAATCGTCTCTGCCTACCCCTCTGGGATCAAGGCATGAGCATTATGTATGTATACTGCTCTCAAACGGTGAAGGAAAACATCGTGAGGAAACCAACACATCTAAGGTTTATCGACTCCATATTATAGTTAATTCTAACTTGGCCCTCGTGGTTTTCATCAATAGGTAATCATCATCTTCATGTCAGCCTTTAGACGTCTACTGCTGGAGATTAGCCTACCCCAATGAACGCCAGTCACCGCCCTCCGCTCCAGCTGCTACCGGCCACCTTCTTCAGGTCGTCGGTAAACCTGGCGGCGGAGTGTCCCACCCTGCGCGTGCCAATCTCTCCACTCAAAACTCGTCAGCCCGGTTCTGCGACAGACGTAGCCCGTCCACTGCCACTTCAGTTTGCTAATCCTTTCGGCTATGTCGGTCACCTTCGTTTTACGTCGGATCTCTTCATTACGAATCATTATCCTTTGAAAAACCGCGAGCAATACTTAACAGTAGACGCTTATCAGAATATGTATCACATGACTCTTGTACAAAATGCATTTTAGTACAAATACTATGTTCGTAAAGCGTGACCCCGAATAGGTTGGTCGTAGGTTCAAGTCAAGTGTGATATTATCTTTAAGGTTTATTATACACTAGCTGTGCCCGCGGCTCCGCTCGCGTGGACTACAGGATCCGCTTCCATTCCCACTTCCGCTCCCTATCCCACTTCCACTCAGACTTTAAATCCAGGTCCAAGTCCAGGTCCAGTGCAGGTCCAGGTTCAGGTCCAGGTCCAGGTCCAGGTCCAGGTCCAGGTCCAGGTCCAGGTCCAGGTCCAGGTCCAGGTCCAGGTCCAGGTCCAGGTCCAGGTCCAGGTCCAGGTCCAGGTCCAGGTCCAGGTCCAGGTCCAGGTCCAGGTCCAGGTCCAGGTCCAGGTCCAGGTCCAGGTCCAGGTCCAGGTCCAGGTCCAGGTCCAGGTCCAGGTCCAGGTCCAGGTCCAGGTCCAGGTCCAGGTCCAGGTCCAGGTCCAGGTCCAGGTCCAGGTCCAGGTCCAGGTCCAGGTCCAGGTCCAGGTCCAGGTCCAGGTCCAGGTCCAGGTCCAGGTCCAGGTCCAGGTCCAGGTCCAGGTCCAGGTCCAGGTCCAGGTCCAGGTCCAGGTCCAGGTCCAGGTCCAGGTCCAGGTCCAGGTCCAGGTCCAGGTCCAGGTCCAGGTCCAGGTCCAGGTCCAGGTCCAGGTCCAGGTCCAGGTCCAGGTCCAGGTCCAGGTCCAGGTCCAGGTCCAGGTCCAGGTCCAGGTCCAGGTCCAGGTCCGGGTCCGGGTCCGGGTCCGGGTCCGGGTCCGGGTCCGGGTCCGGGTCCGGGTCCGGGTCCGGGTCCGGGTCCGGGTCCGGGTCCGGGTCCGGGTCCGGGTCCGGGTCCGGGTCCGGGTCCGGGTCCGGGTCCGGGTCCGGGTCCGGGTCCGGGTCCGGGTCCGGGTCCGGGTCCGGGTCCGGGTCCGGGTCCGGGTCCGGGTCCGGGTCCGGGTCCGGGTCCGGGTCCGGGGGTCGGGTCCGGGTCCGGGTCCGGGTCCGGGTCCGGGTCCGGGTCCGGGTCCGGGTCCAGGTCCAGGTCCAGGTCCAGGTCCAGGTTCAGGTTGAGGTCGAGGTCGAGGTCGAGGTCGAGGTCGAGGTCGAGGTCGAGGTCGAGGTCCAGGTCCAGTTCCAGACCTAGGCCAGGTCCAGTTCCAGACCTAGGCCAGGTCCAGATCCTCAACCCTCCCCTCAACACTCCTCTCAACCCTTCCCTCAACCCTCCCCTCAACACTCCTCTCAACCCTTCCCTCAACCCTCCCCTCAAAACCTCTTTCCCTCGTCTCTCCAAATGTAGTCCTCGTAACTAATCCATCGCAATCCAAATTCCGATCAACATTACTTTGTTGCATACGTATACCACAAATTCATCGTCATCTAGTAACTCAAACAAAAGTTATGCGAATTTTCAAACACTCGCATTACATTGGTACCATACCCGCTCCCGCTACCGCTCACGAATTCAGTCGAACATTTACACCCTACAAACTTCGCAGTGTATGCGAGTTTTCGGAAACTATTATTTCTCATAACTTTTGATTGACTGCACCGATTGCAATGAAATAAAGCCTATATGTTACACCAAATTAAGCCCCATGTTTCTGTGAAAAGTCCATTAAAATCCGATAAGTAGTTTTTAAGTGATGCGTGCACAAACTCACAGACAAACAGACAAACAGACAAACAGATAAACAGACAAACAGACAAAAATTTCAAAAATGATCGAAATGTGTTCTGTTGCTTATCCTTAGACCCCCCAAATTTTTTTTTGCAAATATCTTCAATGTACAGACACGCGAAGTTTACGATTTTATTTATAAGATATTCCATAGAAACTGGTAATGAGAATACATTTTAGTGTAGTAAATAAGTAATATATTATTTCGTAGTGTAGATCTATCTAGTTATTTATCTATATATACAGGACATATGCTGAGAGAGAAAAATGAGAAATGGAGTAGAATAATATTAGAGTGGTACCCCAGGGATGGCAAAAGAAGTAAATGTCGACATATGAGAAGATGAACTTAAAAGAACTGCCGGTCCAGAATGGATCAGAATTGCAAGAGACAGGAGATAGGTGGAAGTCTTTGGAGGAGGCCTTTGTCGAAGGGCAAGCTGTTATTTGATAAACCGATCGTCATGAATAAAATGTAATACTTAGTATTTATGTCAAATTATGGTTTAACAGTAATAAATTCTTTTTATATTATATTATATTATATTATATTATATTATAAACATTTTGTGAACTTGACCCGTTCGTCAGTTCAAAAACGAACTTAGGCAGCTTATAGAGAATACATATCTTTCTTTTTCTTTTCTTATGAAACATATCCGTTCTTATTTCATTATCTTACGTGAAAACCTGTTATTAGCTATACTAAAATGTTATCATATCCCTATTGTAATACTGCAAATGTTTGTAAGCTGTTGGTTTTCCAAATAAAATAACATAAAAATAAAATAAAAAATATATTATATTATATTATATACAGACGGACAAGAACTTCGCTATGTTCTGTCGGAACTCTAAGAAACCGGGATAGATAAAAATCTTTGTACATTTTTATTTCCAGAAGCAGATCAACGGCCGTTTATAGAAGAAGTGGTCGTGGAGTCAGTACTTCAAGTGCTAAGTCCCAAAGCTGGGCGTCAGGCCCTCACCAACACCCAAACTAACCTGAAGAATGGGGTTCGAGTATCTGTGATGAAGAACATTTAGAAATTATAGGATCTATTATCAGTAGTAAACCACGATAGTAATCATTTTTATGATTATTTGAAACTAAACCATGATCAGTTAACAAGAAGAGTTAGTTCAGGAAACCTTGGTGAACCTTGGTGCGCTCGTATAGAATTAAGATAAATGTCCACGATTAGGTAACAAGATCTCGTTCCAATCAACAATTGTTTTTTTTTTGTTTTTCGATGTTTACTTCATTTTTTCTCTCCTTACAAATTGGTACAGACAAATCATTTTGTACTGAGAAAGGTAATAAATATTACAATACTTATTGTAACTGGTTACAATAGTGAGTGACCAGTCCATTTGTAGTACATTTATTTATCAAAATTTGGTACTAAACGCATTATACTTGTCCTTTCGGTTACTCTAAGGTTGACTGGAATAGATCCCTAATTGGGATAAGTCCGCCTTTGTACACAGTTTAATTTCTATTTTATTATTGTTGTTGTGATTTTTGGTACAATAAAGCGTTTACATACATACTTACATACCATTAAAATGGCCAATAACGCCGAAAATACAGCCAACTGAGATTAGCCGTCTGGTTTCCGGTAGCGTAGAATAGGACTACTCCAACTCTTCCCGTGGATGTCGTACAAGGCGACTAAGGGAATACATTATAAAACATCAGTCCGGCCTCCCCAACCCGTCTGGCCAGCGCGGGGAGTGTAGGCCAAATCCTCCATCTGTCTCCGGCAGATGAGAAAGGGTTGTGCTCCTGCAGTGGAGACAAAGATAACCTGATTATGATGAGATTAGCCGCCATAGTAACTATTATTCTATTTAATACTCGTAAGCAGAGCCGGATTAACCATGTCGGGGCCCCTAGGCAATGCAGGTGTCGGGGCCCCTTTACCGAGTTCTAACTTCCTGAAATATAGTTTTTCTACCACAATGCAATGCTCCGCACGCGTGGACTACTCACTTTCAATCCGACTACGACTCCGACCCGAAGACGTCTATGCCTACTCCTCTTTTCACTCTCAGAAACATTCAAACTGACCTTGATTCTGACTCGGAGCGCGGGGCCCTTGCCGATGCGGGGGCCCTTGCCTACACTGCCTAATGGATAATCCGGCCCTGCTCGTAAGACTTTTTAATTGGCGTATCCTGTTTTGTTATAAGTTGCCATTAGTGAGTAGCAGATCCCATACAAAAACCCCAAATCATACGTTTTAAAAGTTGTGGAGTATTGTAGTTGGTATTGCATCACTACAATATTTTTGGTTATCTACCTACACCTTCTTTATGCCTAATTGTTTTTATTTCATTTCGCTTTAATTATTAATGTAAAATATGTTTATTGTAATGTAAGGTAAAATACTTATAATAAATAATCATACATAATCAAATCAATTACTACTTGTTTTAATATTTTGATTAATGAGAAGCGCCTCACGATAACTAATAAGCAATCCTTCAAAACAGAGACAGTATGGGATATTTGTGGTATAGGTGCGTATCCCATTACGCAGCTCTTACAAATTGCCTTTAGCACTGATCAAATTGCTCACACCATTACTTCAGTCGAACTGAACTCGAATTCCGCTCCCGACCAATCAGAGGTCGTCGGTGAGTAGCCGTGCGGTGGTACCATCGTTCTTACGGTGCTACCATAAGTAGGAGGCGTAATGTCGCCACAACACCTTTAAAATATATCTGCGAAATCATTTAGTTTATTTACTAGACAAATCTCACAGCACATAGCCCCCCCCCCCCTCGCCCACAACCGTCCCTCACCATTCCACTCCACCTCCTCCCACTCCCGAAGCACATTATTGTGACCAAACGAACAAACCTAGAAGATAGGTCGAATTACAAAAAAAGTTGGCCCACTCAGAAATTCTGTATCCGCGCCTGCCCTAAACAAAATCCTAGTAATGCCCGCAGTGCCAGATTTTACGAACTCCGATCGCGTTTCGATAGAGTCGGTGTATCATATATGAAAAAGTGCTAAATTCACTAATTTAATGGTATTCATCGCGCGCAGACATGGCAATGAGATGCGCACGCGCTACGAATATCGTAAGACAGACGATGTGCCCGTGGGTTTATACATGGGGTTTATTTAATGTTTTGAGGTGGTTGTTCCCGCGTTTTTGAAGAACAGTTTGTTGTGTATTTGTTTTTTCCAAAATAATGTATACTTCGGTCTTTGGTGTTTAGTAGTGATAGTATATTATGCAACAAGTGTCTGTGCGTGTGTACATTATGAAGGAAACATAAATATACATGACTAAGCTGATTTTCTTAAAGCAGTAAACTTCCTAACCTCAAACCTTACTAATGTTTACTATCAACGCTAGTAAGGGAGCTCTGTGATTATATCAAGACCACAGTGTCGGGAAAAATAAGAATTGGCTTCGGCCTTATAAGCTGCAAAAAACTAAGAAATCCTATTAATTAATAAATGACCTGGCTGTATAGTCTAGCGACTTTTGCCTGTCCGAAGGAAGAATCAACCAAAAAAAATTTAAGTTTTGAGGTTATTTACCACCGGCCGGCGGCGCGGCGTGAATCGGACAACTGCCGGGTACGTTTAGCAACATGTCAATTTACAAATGTAGTTTACAGGCTTAGAATAGGACCAGCCACCCCCAACCTTCCAGTGTCAAGGCGACTAAGGGATTGCACCAGGGACGGGCAGCGTTCTCCTGTGTATGTTAAGGTCATTACTGAGATCACCAATTCGCTTGCCAAGCTTGGTGGTTATGGCAAATCCCCCAATAGACAGCCCTTCAAAAGTGGCATTCTGTTGGAGAGGCTTATGTTCAGCAGTGGACGTATTGAAGATGATGATGATGGTATCTACTTAGTAAATAAAGTAATAAATAAAATCGTAAACTTCGCGTGTCTATACATTAAAGATATTTGTAAAAAAAAATTTGGCCGTCTAAGGATAAGCAACAGAACACATTTCGATCATTTTTGAAATTTTTGCCTGTTTGTCTGTGAGTTTGTGCACGCATCACTTAAAAACTACTGAACGGATTTTGATGGACTTTTCACAGAAACATGTGGCTTAACCTAACTTAACATTTAGTCTTTATTTCATCGCAATCAGTTTACTCAATCAAAAGTTATGGACATTTTTAGTTTACAAATACATTATTAAGTAAGGTTAGTATGCAATATATTGCAAATAATAGTATTTCCGTACTATTCAGATTGCGATGAGTTTGGACTACATTTGGAGCTGGTAGAGGGAGTGGGCGTGGGCGTGGGCGTAGCTGTAGGCGTGGGCGTGGGCGTGGGAAAAGGGGAGCGGGAGCGGGATTGAGAGTGAGATTGAGAGTCTGAGTGGAAGTGGAAGTGGGATAGGGAGCGAAAGTGGGAATGGGAACGAAACCTGTAGTCCACGCGAGCGGAGCCGCGGGCATAGCTAGTAAATTAATATGGTTACTGTATACACCTGCTTTGAAACACAGCATAAATATCTGTAGTATTTCGTTGATAACGTTTTTGATTGTACATATAAGTACTAAGATATTTAACTACACATGTATTGTATACTTTTGTAAAACTGTTTGTAATCCCAAATAAATAAAATAAAAAAAATTAAATTATATTCCAAAATTGTACGTAAGTCCAACGAAAACTGTAAGATATAGTTCAGAATTTCATCCTGAAAGAACCCTGCAACTCCATAATTATAGTTGGGAATAAGTATGTGGTTTCAGTTAAAACTGATGAATTTTTAATATGGTCTCGTGATCAATAATATCTTTGGGTACAAACACTGTTTCCGAGTCTCTTACTAGGAGGTAGGTTTAGGGGAGTGCGAGCAGCGGTTAAATGTCAGCCAGTACAGTGGGGGCCGAATTAAAGGACCGTTGTCGAAGCAATGTGACAGTTATATATAGGTAAAGCTGCAGCACTGTAACTGGAAGTTTGACATTAGGCATTCTATGGTTAGACGGTCCCTCTTACCTCAATCCCCGGGGCCAGCTATAGCTCGGTCCTCAAAGACGACGAGATTTATCGACAAAAAAATCTGAGCCATACATTTTCAGCTCGATGACAAAATGGTTTCTTTTTAGTGAGAACAACATAACTCAGACAATACAAAACGCTGCCAATGAAGACCAAAAGACACACACTGTATAACTGTCAGAATTTAACCAGGTATATTTGAATACAATCAGCCTGCTTGGGATCACCGCGAGCCACCGTTACAGGGTTCCCAGAATTATCAACCAATTTCATTCGAGAAGGAGGGATTTGTTACTGTGGGCAATTTTCTGTTGTGGGAAACGTTTTCTTACAGTTCAGGAAATAAAGACAGTAATGTCAGGCAATCGAAGAAATCGACCATCCGAGATCTCCGAGTCTTTTACTCGTAGCTTTCGGAATATCTGCTACGTTTGGACGTGGGCAACAACGCCAATTTTATTTTCACCCACCATTACAAACTAGAGATCTATGTGTTAATCGTTAAATGATATGTAATTATTACATAGCCCCGCTCCTCTTAGCTCCAATAGTGAAACAGCGTTTGCTTTGGACCTGAGGCAGTTGCGGATCCGTGGGGTAGCCGGGAGGTCAATGGGAAGAGATGTGGGCTAGCCTCGCCCCTTGAAAGCCAATTTTCAGTCGGTTTCAGCCAGAATTTTGATTCTTGAGAGACCTACCTCTGTACCTAACTGTAGGTACCTTCTTGTTATAAATACCTAGATGACCACCGTTCCTGATCAACCAGACGCCGCAGACCATTTGCAAGGCTACAATCCGCAACACCATTTACCTACTTATTCTCACGTAAGTTCGGGTATAAGTTCACTGTATAAGTTCATTCCTAGAAGTTATAGGTTAATTACCTACGTTTAAGTCCAATTGCATTTTCTCGTTGAAATTCTAACACTCATCGTCAAAATTGAAAACTTTATAAATGAGCAAAAAAAATGTTTTTTTTGCCAACTATCCTTATTTATCTGAAATCTGGACACTATATTGAATTAATTTAAATAAAATTAAACGGATAGTTTTTAAAACTAAACTTTTATTTACAGAATATGAAGGTAATTTTTTCGTTTACCTGTAAAGTTGTCGCGGGTCTGAGAGAACTTTACGAAAATTTGTGATTTGTATAACTATAAACAGACCGGTAGTTGATAAACAAACTGTATAGTTGATTATTCCAATGAATGCAAACCATTAAAACGCACCTTTTTTATGGAATAAATTGAACAAAAAACACTTAAAAATATTAATTTAATTGCTCGTTCCTTACGTCTCTTGTCTTAGCAGCAATTTATGTTCAACTACCGACAAAGATCTATTTATTTCTGATAAAAAAAATCACTGACGACCTCGTCAAGAATTTATAATCCGACCGTATTATTTGCAGATGTTCTTAGCGAATTTATTTCATCGAATAACAATAAAATTCATTGGACGCATCGTGCATGTTGATGGGTCTAGGTGTATCAGCTCGCATCAATGTAGTCATAAATTAAAAATAGAAGAACAAGCACTGAATCTCAATACAGCTTCCGTCTGTCACCGTCAGAACCTATATAGGTACTAGCATGAAATACAAAATGTCGCATAGGACATAATTTCGGGAGCCCTCTGCCATAGATTTGACACTATGCTACCTAAATTGCCGATGCCTGACAAAAAGATACTCGTAGCTATATTTCATTCCAGATTAATAGTCCTATGAAAACAAACGCATTTGCGTCTCGAAAATAAAATACACAATAGATGGTGTTCCTAAGTGGACTGCAAAGTTTACATGGTAATACAAACCTGTTTTTGCTGCTGGTGACCCTTTCATGTATATGTTACCGAGACGTAAATAGCGTTGGTTTTCATAGGACTATTAATCTGGAATGAAATATAGCACCATTGCCATTTGGGTGAAATCGATTTTTCCCTTAAATTATTTTTTTACAACAGAAATCGTTTTTATTATTTTAGATTATCACAAAATGGACTTAAACTATAATGTTTTTTTAACTAAGAGTAGTTTTAATTTATTGCTTATCCAATTAATCGGGTTTCCCCCTGACACAAAAGTTTCACCAGGACACTTTTTAAAAACCTCCCAGACCAAACTAGAACATGACGGGGAATAGCTGGACGGATGGCAGCTCTATGTAGAGTAGAGAAACTGTAAAGGAGCCGCTATGCAGGCTTCAAGGTATGATTGGAGAATTTTAAATGCAAGTTCCGCAGAGTCCTGCAACTATTGTATTACCAAACTCTAAAAATGAAAAAGAAACCAAGAATCTTATATTTGTTAGTTCGTAAATCTGAAGACAGCAAGCAGTACATAAATAGGTACCAACTAGCTTTAGACCAGACGACGTCGTTCCATAAGATACAAGACAAAAATAAATTAATGACACTCTACAGGATAATAATATAAAATGCAGTGTGGGTACTGATCTGGAATCACACATCAATACGGCGATCGTGAACTTAGGCACGTCAACATATCGCGTGGATGCAAATAATCAAAGACAACAGACAGAACAGGAAAATGTGGTAGGGTTGGACTCCCACACGCCTTCAGTTCAAAACAGTATGAGCACATAATAGATTTTGTAACCAGAATATGTAAAAAGATCAGGGTAACTATGACTGGCGAAGAACGAAGGTGACCGACATAGCCGAAAGGATTAGCAGGCTGAAGTGGCAGTGGGCGGGCTACATCTGCCGCAGAACCAACGGCCGTTGGGGCAGACGAGTTCTGGAGTGGAGACCACGGCCAACGCGCAGGGTGGGACGCTCCGCCACCAGATGGACCGACGACCTAAAGAAGATGACCGGAAGCGGCTGGATGCGGAGGGCGGAGGACCGGGTGTGGTGGCGTTCATTGGGTAAGGCTTATGTCCAGCAGTGGATGTCTAAAGGCTGACATGATGATGATGACTGAAAGGAACTTGACCTTATAATCAAGATATTTTCTATATATTCGGCAAACCGATCATAATCATAATAGTTAAATTTGACAAAGAATACTTAGTTATAAACTGATAACTTAAATAGGATAATAATTACGAATATAAAGATAAATAAACTAAGGGCTAAACTAATTATAAAAATATTTTACAAACCCTAAGGCAGATTACAAATGACGTCAAAATGCAGACGATATGCATTGAATTGAATTACGCACTTTAGACCCTACGCAGACTGTAGCAGGGTGCCATTGACGTCACACAACTCTTGCATTTATAAGTGAACCCGTGGGAAATCTACATTCCTTATCCAGACCCTAATAATAAACAGTTCACTGAAGTTTTTCTCTCTAAAAAGAAAAACGATCCTTATTTTTCACATCAAAAACAAAGTAACAGTAGAATCCGTGAAATACTTTATTTCCGACTAGTTTAAATTGTCCAGTTCAGTTGAAGTAACTAATGGACTTGAGAAAATCAAAATTTAAAGAGAAAATATCTGAGATATAATCAGTGCTTCAAGACCAACTCATCTTCAATATCTTCTTTTTTACAACAAACCGTTGTATTTAAGTGTACTTGGAAATAACTGTGGTCTTAATTTTGGGAGGTCCTTGCACCGGCTATAACCCTATTTAGCAGTGGTATCATACAGTCTCGTTTGCGTATCGCACGATCTGACAAACGGGACGCCATCTGAATATCTAGACAGGTCCAAGTATTCAAGTGCAATTCCCGGAACCTTTGAGGGTGCGAATCTTTATAGTAGGATGAGGAAGGCAGATCATCCATACGACGACGAGAGAAAGCATATTATATACAAAAGAGGGTGCTGAATCACATATTATGTCTCACATACAAGTATACTTTGGAGTAAAACTACTTTCTAAGTTAAGAAAAGAATTCCGAAATCGCATCGTGGCTAAAAATGGTATTTTGCCGAAAGTATCTGAATTAAAAAAGCCATTCACCTTCCACACCAGATGTAAAGAAGCGTTTTAAGCAAGGATTTTGTTCAACGGTGGATTTCGATAGGATATTGATGATGAAATCCCAATCTGACGTCTAACGGACAAATTGAGTAGGCCTATAGATCAATAGCAAAGCTTCTGTCGACTACAAAGTACCACACGCGTATGGTAAATACCAGGTGTTTAACATGTACTTTGCAATACATTGGGGCATGAATCAGTTTGTCCTGCCGATCATACTAATAGCCTATATTAGCGTTTCCGGCATTTATCTGCTACGCACTTTTAGTGGGCGTACTTGATTCACAAAAACCTAAAGGATTGTTTCAAAAGGAACGTAGACTAAATATATTGAAAGGTTATCATGAATTTGCTGTGGGAAAGTTGGAGCTGATGTATCTTTTCTTACTAATCTTACTAATATGATACATGACAAAGTTTGGATATTTGGATGTTTGTTACTCAATTACGCTTCAACCACTGAATGGATCGTAATGAAACTTGGCACACATATAGGTTAGGTCCTGGAATAGGACATAGGATAGTTTTTATCCCGAAAAAACATCCCATTCCTACGGGAAATACATAATAATTTGTGATGTTGTGGACGAAGTCGCGGGCAACAGCTAAAATCCCATAAATGCGAAAGTTTAGATGTTTGATACTCAATCACGCTTCAACCACCGCACGGATCGTGATGAAAATTGGCACACATATAGTTTATTTCCTGAAATAGGACATATGATAGTGTTATCCCGAAAAAACATCCCATTCCTAGGGGAAATACTACATAATATTTTTTGTGACGTTAAGTTGTCCACGCGGACGAAGTCGCGGGCAACAGCTAGTATAATATAACTCAAGTGGTATTACATTCTCCTACCAAGGACCTTAATGAAAACTATAGATAAAAAAAGAAAGAAAGAAATAAATAACATTTATTTACTACCATAATTGGCACACACAAAGAAAAAACCAACAATGAGAGAAAAAGGAATAAAAAAAATTATAAGAACTAGAGAAAACAATTTAGAGAAAGATAGGCGCGTAACTGTACGTAGGTTAGGAAAAACCACTTAGTAAGATTTCTGAGATGTCCCACATAATGCATTATCAAAGTTTCAAAATCGGTTTGGTAAACAATTTTGATGATAATAAAATATCGTAATTTTTCTCTAAAATTGTTGAATTGTATGATCAAGATACGATAGAGGTCAAGCACCTGCAACAGAAACTGCTAAAAACAATATCCTGCTAGCGACAGTCCTGTGAAGTTATAATAACTATGCATCAGACGACGTGTCAGCCCACGAATTTGACTGTTATGACCAGTTTAGCTGATTTGATGCCGTGGGCACTGATGCTATCATTGCAAATTGTAGAACAAAGCCAGATGTTATCGCCGGGCGGCCGATTTGCCGTGTTTGAAATACAAAATCATAATGGTTGACACTTTTTTGGTCAATGGTGTTGATGACGATCTTGACCAAAAAAGCGAGCCAGTACTACGATTACCAAATCATACAGAAATTATTATATATCAAGACACGACTGACAATGATTTAAGCATATTCCAGAAATGATTCGTCCAGTCGATATATCCTTGATCCTATAGTCCTTGACAATCTTTTCCCCTATTCCCTATTCTGCACAATAGTATTTCAAACAATAGCAGCATAGGTAACGACTATTCGCCATCATCTTAAACAAAACTCTTTATTATTTCGGTAATAATACCTTGAGAAATGTACACAACTGGTTATTTTCATAAAATAAAGTAACAAACGCCCAGAGTTGATCCTGTATTACTATTATCGCCAATTAACTCCTAGTCTATGGATTGCACAGAAATACACACAGCTGGTTATTTTCATAAAATAAAGTAACAAACGCCCAGACAGCCCCTTGATCCTAAGTTACTATTATCGCCGATTAACTCCTAGCCTATGGATTGCACAGAAATACACACAGCTCAGACAGATGAGAAAGAGTAGTTCTCCTCCAGTGGAGACCAAAATAACCTGATGATGACACACAGCTGGTTATTTTCATAAAATAAAGTAACAAACGCCCAGACAGCCCAGTTGATCCTGAGTTACTATTATCGCCGACTAACTCCTAGCCTATGGATTATTGAGTGCAACAATCCAAATGCCATAAGTGCTAAGGCACGTTGAGTACCAGGGGGGCAATTCTACTATTTTCAACATTTATCGTTCGTTTAAACAATAGTTACGTTTAAGTTACAGTATTTAACAGACGCTGTTTTGACAGCAATGCGTCTCGAATTTACCTGTGACAACTGTCAAAATGTAGAAAAACGTTCTTTCCGTCTACGTCTGACGTTTGTTTAAACGTTAGCTACGGCTGAAGCGCAGCTGAAGCACGAACGTTGTGCGCAGCGGAGTACGAATAGTGTTAACACTTGCGTTTCAGCTGCAGTTGAATTGCGTTAGTAGAATTGGCCCCCTGTAGTGCGATTCTGTAAAAAGTTACTTTGCAACTCGACTTCGAAATTGCTTAGTAATTCAAATTCGTATCCCGTAAAGTTTACGGTCGTTCGATTTCTATACCAGCGCCACACTTTCGGGCGCGACGGCGGGTTGTAACTACTGTTAAATGGACATGTTGACGTTTGTTTGTATGAGATGACGTTTAGAATCGTATCCAGTAGCAACATTACGCACGTCGTTCAATTCGAAATTCGTGCCTGCATTCGACGAAGTTTTAGTACTTTGTGCGTGAAAATTTGCACGAATATTGTGGAATTGCTGTAGAGAAATTCTGTAAAGCTTAACTTAGCAACCATAATCTAAATCCGCCGTGAGATTTTACATTTTCATTAATTAAAGTTCACAGTCGTTCGATTTCTATGCTAGCGCTACACTTTCGAGTGCGACGTCGTGTTGTAACTACTGTTAGTGGACATGTCGACTTTTGTTTGTATGAGATAATTTTAGAATGGTATTTTATAGCAACATTACGAACGCTATTTATATCCACGACTCGTACTTGTATTCGACTCGCAAAAAGTTACTATTTTGTGCGTGAAAACTTGATCGAATGTTGTGGAACTGGAAAATAAAAGTTATTCTATCGCAGAATAGTGGTTACTTGTGTTTAGTGACGTATTTTAAAGATGGCTCGTTCATTTCAATTCATAAGTTCAGTTGAAGAAGCTCACTATTATGATATCCAGCAATATTATACGTAAAATCAGCGAAAACGACTATGTGGAAGTTTATAGGTTGCCGGAAGAATTAATTAATCAATTTGGACCTAATAAGAACAAAGGTACGTTTTTATAGCTTTCTTAATTATTATGCGACTTACCGTGTATTTTAAATGATATCACAAACAAATCATAACACTTATCTACTTGCAGATACTATGTCCACTATCATTCCTGGCTAATGATAGCTACCAAAAATGGTGAAAATAGTGCCTACATATTTGTCCCAATCTTTAACTTCACCTGTATAAACGAAGTAGTGAAAGCCTTAACCATCCTATTACAGTGAAAAAATATACCTTTTCAGTTTCCACAAAATCGACAAGGCAGGTGTTAAATTACAGCAAACAGTATAAGATATAATTTGTCGGAGCTGGAGCGTCAGTCAGCACACGGCAAATCCCTAATGTGTAATTTTATTGAGGTTTACCTATATTTAGCAGTGGACATATTTCGGCTGATGGTGATATACAAGGTGAGCCATTGCGGTGGGTCAGTATGAAGAAAAATCACCAGTGATACACTACTTGTATTAACAAGAAAAAAATCTAAGTTAGAAAAAATGCATGCAATGTTTTGACAAAGATTTCCTAAAATTCTCATACACAACTGGGAATCGAACCCCGTCATTTTCCTTAAACTAATCGCAAATTGTTTTCTTATTCGCCTACCTATTATTATATTACTTTATTAGCTAAAAAACTAATATAATAATTTTCATCTTTTGTGGGTATTTCATTTGTATGCAACTTTATTATTTCTTTTTAGGTAAATGCCTGTTTATTTTCAGGTGATTATGGATATGCATAGCGTGTCTTCACCATGATTCCTTTGGCTAATGTAGAAGAAGATAGTCCAGAGGCTTTTATAATCAAAAGCAGAAGACAGCCCGTAATTCAGTAGGACGAGCAATTGGTCTTACCACCTTGATTGTTGTTGATAAAGAAAATATATTACTACTTGACAAGGACCATATAAATTGTTTTTTTTATCTGCCAATGGTTTTAAGCCCTCCTAATCCACCTGTAATATGGTGGATATCAGGCAGCTAATATATATCACATAAATATATAAATGCATACTTACGAGTACACACTCATATAACATCCAGACACAAGGCAAAGACAAGCACTCATCACACAAAATATTTGCCCTGTGCTGGGCAGGATTCGAACCCGCGATCCCGTGCTTCTATATCACAATATTGCGGAGCATATTAGGTATTATGTTATAGTATGTAGCTACAATTTTTGTCAGTTTTTATTTTTGTTACAGTACAATGTATGTTTGTGGAAGTAAAAAAAGTCAATTTATATTTATTTATTTAATCTGAATCAAACTCGCTTTCATCTAAATATTCCACGCCAGAAAAATCTTCATCCATGGCTTGGCTAAGCTGGAGCTTTATCCAATAGTCTGGCTGTCTTCAGGCGTGTCACTACTGCTGCTGTCATCTTGAGGGTGTATGACTGACTATTCTGACGATGTCGCCATACAAAGTTTGTCAGTCCTCTTTCATAACATTGCTTTTCTATTTTCATTACATGTTGGCATAATTTTCTCCAATCATCAACTGAAACCTCCAGAAACGATTTTTCAGCTGAAAAAAAAAATACACAATATAAACATTTGCAAATTAATTTAATATCATCTTATCTTTATGTACAGCTAACACAAATGCTCTTCACACAAATGTTAGCTATATCCTAGACGGGATTCCAACTCGCGACCACGAACTTGGCAGGCAGGTGTACTACAGACTAGGCTACGGAACATAATAATAATAACTTTACTGTCTTGTATCTACACTCAATAATTTGATACAATAAAGTCATAGCACCTTAGAACACATACTAAATATAATTCATTGATAGAGGGCGGTTATACTAACACTGCATTAGGGCAATACTTTGTTTATCATCAGGTTATTTTTGTCTCCACTGCAGGAGCACAACCCTCTCTCATCTGCCGGAGACAGGCGGAGGATTTGACCTACACTCCCCGCGCTGGCCAGACGGGTTGGGGAGGCCTGATTGATGTTTTATAATGTATTATTCCCTCAGTCGCCTTGTACATCCACGAGAGAGTTGGAGTGGTCCTATTCTACTATACCGGAAACCACACGGCAAATATAATTAATTAAATAAAACCATAACATACCGGTCATTTCAGCAGCTCTTCTAAAAACTTCGTTAGGAGATCGGACAACAAATTTCCGGCTTCGAGTTCTAGCAAACATCGTGTATACACTTTATAATAATATAGGACCTCTCTAGCGGAACTGCGGATTACAGGTTTGTTCATTTTTAACACGATTAATCACCACGAACGACCACAAATACAATATAAAAATAAATTACACGAGCAGAATTGACCCAATACGTACTGATTGATTTTTTTTGGTTGATTCGTCCTTCGGACAGGCAAAGGTCGCTAGACTATACAGCCAGGTCATTTTTAGTAGGATTTCTTAGTTTTTTGCAGCTTATAATGCCGAAGCCAATTCTTATTTTTCCCGACACTGTGGTCTTAATATAATCACAGAAAGGGCAGAACCCCCTTACTAACGTTGATAGTAAACTTTAGTAAGGTTTGAGGTTAGGAAGTTCACTGCTTTAAGAAAATCAGCTTAGTCACGTTTATATATGTTTCCTTCATAAAGTACACACGCACAGACACTTGTTGTATAATATACTATCCCTACTAAACACCAAAGCCCGATGTATACAGAATTTTGGAAAAAACAAATACTCCAAAAAACGCGGGAACAAGCTCTGCGTACTGATTTGACGTGATTGACAATTGCGCAGCAGGGCTGTCAGATGAAAAAAATTAAAAATAGTATACTACCTTTGAAATAATGGTACGTTTAAATTATCCTCAAATTTTATTTAATTACATAAAAACATGTCTTAAATGTATGTATTTTCAAGTACTATTTTCATTACCTTATAAATCGTGTCTCAAAATTAACAATAATAAAAAGTATAATACCAATATTAATAGCCCATCTCTGTTTATTTACTTCAGCAGACATTGACCTAATGGTAGATGTAAATATGATTATTTTTTAAACTCCCAATCTTTATCACTGCAATCAGACCATAATTAGACATAAAAAGTAGTTTGTCTCCATGTTACGACATCATATTTTAATAAGTTAGGGGTTTCCACTAAATCTATCTACCTCAACCGAGAGGGTCGGTATGCATCAACAAGAGAGAAGAGAAGGGTAATAAGATGACACTCTATGCGTATGCGATGCAGTTTACCGCATTTACACATGCGTACGGAGGCTACTGCGGTCATATAATTATCCCTGGCGCGAGTGATTCGCAAATGGTATCGCTACACGAAAAAGTATCGAGTATGTGACGAAGTATCGATACCTCATATTCATCTTGAGGATCTTGCCGATCTTGAGGAGTAACAACTCCAAATAACAATAATCTCTTCTTCCTTAACAAACTATAGTATGCTACGCATTAGACAACATCTAGTGTACAATTGAATGAACCATCAGCAGGTTGAAACCATGTTGGCCAAGAATGAGTATGAATTTCTTTTTTTTTTAAAGCAATGACAATATTTGATTGCCTTATGTATTTTTTACTATGTAACTTTAAGCTGTATGCAAAAAAAATCTAGACTTAGAAACTGTAGTTAAAGGAAAGCACTTAAATAATTTTTTATTAGTATATTTCTTTAAATAAGTTAAAAGAAAAAAAAAACTCGATTATATTGACTAGGATATTTTTCAGAGCGTCAAGCACTAGTCCAACAAATGCGAGCAACGAAGCTCACACAACTTCGAAAGTGGCTTGTTCTTGTTTACAAAATACCAATTCAGAGTCGTTCGTGATTTAATTCGCAGTAAGAGTCGGTATTCGTTTCGAGTTTCCAGTTATTGTTTCAATTTTACAGAATCGACACCCTGGTTAGAATGGGTCGTGTGCATAGAATACAATGGCTCCCTTACCCTTCATAGGGAAACAGCAATGCATGCATTTCAATTTGGCGACAGAATTAGTTAAGACGGTGGTGCCCATCCAGACGTACTTAGGTAGTAAACGTAAAAGTAGAGAGCAAAAGATTCACCTGCATATGAACGCGGAATTTTATCAGGCAGTCGAATGGGCTATTGAAAATAACCTGTTAAGAAGTTTTGTAGTCGAAGTCATGATCCTCAATAGGAATCTTATGACTTGACCGCCTGTTGGGACATTGGCTTGGTTGTTAGAGTCGAACGCCAGTTAGCGTGATTTCCCGCAGGATTCAGTGACAGACTTGTATAATTTTACTAGCTGGTCCCGGTATTATTTGTAAATTGTTCTATTCCTATCGTAGAAGAGTATCCTAGGTTTTGAATTGACAATTGTATGAAAGGCAAAAAAAAAAAGTCTCTGGCTATTTTGTTACTTACGTCCTTCAAGAAAACACTAACGTGTAAATTTTAAGAAAACATATTAATAAATTTAAAAGACCATTAAAGTGCACGAAATGCTGCACATTATGCTGCACATGCCACTGCACTGCATAAATCGGGGCCTACGTGGAATGACAAAAAGGTTCATTCATTACAATTTATAACACTAGTAACCAATGTTTACTATAGTTTTTACTGATTCTTAGAAGCAGAGTGTATGAAAATGTTGAACGAACTAAGGAATTGCAAATATTTCCCCATTAATTTGATTTTAAGTTTAATTAAAATTAGCTTTTCTTTATCATTCATCAGTGCTGGATGATGGATGGGTCTATGTGACGTCCTTCATTATCACATCAGCCCTTAGAGGTCCACTGTTGGACATAGGCCTTCCCCAATAAACGCCACCACACCCGACTCTCCGCCCTCCGCATCCAGTCGCTACCTTCTACAGGACGTCCTTCACTTGATCCTAAACGCTGCACAAGTTTATTTCGCCACAATCGCATTTACTTAAACGTATTTTTAAGTTTTTAAAAAATCACTTACACTGCATTAGTATAAGAAAAGAAGTGTTAGGTGTCATAAGCGAAGTTCGAATTGCGATAAACGAGGACTAAATTAGACGATTTGCAGATTAACGAATACTTAGGAGAAAATGCAGTTGTAAAGGGCGTCGCATAGACCTAACATGGGGCTTATGTTAGGGAACGTACCCAAAACTACGCGACCCATTTTTTTTAATTTTACCCCCTCCCCCCTCGTTGACCAACCGTATGCGATGCGTATATATGCGAAGACCCCTACCCCCCTCTAGTTTTCACGTAGTAATTCATAAATAGGTTGCAAACAGAAAGTTGAAAATAATTACAATTTGGCTCATATTTGTCTTATTATTATGGCGCTTACCGCGTCATGCCAAGAGTACGTGCATACCTATAATTACAAGTAAAAAAAAATTATTAAGAAGAAAAACTGTCAGTTTTCAATCAGCTGACGATATGTGCGTCAGTGTTGCCACCTGTGAATTTAAAAACTCTGCGCGCCATATTTGAATATAGCTCGAAAAAGCGCTAGATTTTCCTAGAGCATATTGACTATGTAACGAAAAACTGAGGGGCTTATGTTTTCGTCACGTAGTCAATATCCTCACCAGTCCCGCACCAGTGACCAAGCGTGGTATATGATATTATTGATATGATAACACTGCTGCATAAAAACATACTGACCCTAAGGGTGATTGCAAGCCAGAGGAAAGAAATCGTTGTACTGATTCCACAACATCGGTCAAAGTAGTTTTACTCAATTGCGAGATATGAAGTGTATTATAAAAAAGTTGAAATTAGATGATTAAAAATTACTTTGGTATGGCTCTTAAACGAATTAAAACAGTAAAAAGCATCATATAAAAAAAAACATTTACCAGATTAATTCCAGAAAGATGAATACGTGTCGAGCATTCGCCCAGTACTATACTAGCTCACTAGATACAGTTGCAGTAGGTGTAACGGTTGGGGAACAGTAACAAATAGTGTGAAGTGATGGTCAAACTTATCTCAAACTGTGTACTATGTAAATTTTTATGACAATGATATTTTATATCTATACTACGCGATGATATAAGTTATATATAGCACAGCACAGCACAGCACACTCCACCCTTCGCTAAAAATTAAGGAATGTTTTGCATCGGGAGAAACGCTATGGCGTCTCCGCTGCCTACGGTGTGTTCATGATCAGACGTTCATAAAACAGTTCGTAGTGTTAACGTTCGATACTATACCATAGCATATCATAGCACACCGTCTGAAATACGCTTCAAAGCGACGCGAGCGCAGCCTAACCACGCGCCCTGCATCCCAATGAGTCCAGACCGACTGGACTATATAACGCGTAACTCCATCCTTGTTAGCACTAGCTCAGTAGACTTAGATCAGACACAACCCTTTGATACACAAAGGTCCCGGTGTTATAGAAAAAGTTAAACAAAAACATGAAGACCGTTTCGCTGGTGATATTGATTTGCGTGGTGTGGGGGGCGAAAGGATACCCGTACTACCCTTATTATGGAAACATGGATTCTCGTAAGTACTTAAAAATAACGTTTAATTATTAACAATGCATCTTACATAGAAATATAATAATATTCATTTGAAGAAACTTCATTAAGTTCAGTATTTACAATTATAAATAATTTAACTTTATCTGTAAACAAATATTTTACAATTTCTATGTAAGAAGCATTCTTAATTTTTTTTAAAAGAAATAACCGTTTTTAGAATAATGTATGTAAGTAAATTTTTATCTATCACCAAAAACTATCGCCATCCGAGATTTTTTATGACAAAACAAAATTTGTTTAGCTTCAAATATGTTCATCAACATCCCAATCTACCTGTACACTAAAATACCATCATTCACCAAAATCGGAGAAATATTTAGCTGTCAAAAAATTATTCTAGTTTGAAATCTTTTACAGTTTCCTACGGCTCAAGCGGTAGTAGTAGAGGCGGCATGGTGTTAAGCCGTTACTATAACCCTTACTACAACCCTGGCTCCGTCGGTGGCGGCATGGCAGCCTTCATGGTTAAACAACCCGAGGCACAATCCCAACAAGTCCAACCCAGTCAGTACTACCTCCCAGACAGAAGGCGCCAAACTCCACCTGAAACAAACTTCTATGGACCTCAGGAAAACGAAGTATTTTACCCTCAAGCACCACCAAAACCCTTCGTTACAGAACCCACAGATGTAGCTGATCCTACAGAAAAGACCGACGTGATTCCCACGACAGTTAAAGCAGTTGTACCAGAAATAATAGAGCCCGAAGTAGAAGAAGTTGAGGAACCCGCGCAGAAGCCTAAAAAGAGAGTGTCGAAGAAAAAACAAGTAAAGAAACCGGTGGATGATGATGATGAAGAAGATGATTCTCCTCCAAAGATGCCTGCTGGAGCCTTCTTCCCTATGTTCTTCGGATGGGGTGGAAGATCAGGAGGTGGTGGTGGTCCAGGAGGAGCCACTGCCATTGCGAATGCCTACAGCACAGGGCGAGGTGGAGTAGCTACTAGTCATGCGACGGCTTATGGACCGCCCAGACCCGACTTCAAATCTTATCAACAAGCATAGTTTAATAATTATGTTGTAAGAATTAGTCTATTGATTTGTTAGTACTTAAGGTCGCTTACGGGTTGAATAACACTAGTTGGCGACAGTGGTAAAAATAGTACATTAATACCATATGGGTGAAAGCAACTAATTTAGTCCGCGAGGGCGACAATAGTTCGAGGCCGAGGCCTATTCATTACGAATTCAAGGAAAGTAATCAGGCGTTAAATCCATATCTGAATCAGATGAACTCATTGTGTTAATACAAATCTCTGTTTTATACGGAAGTATAAACAAAACTCTACAACTCGAAATAAACAAATGAAGATCAGATTACCGCTATTCGCCTATTTTTTTTCTGCGTCCGGCCAGCTATTCAGCCATTAATTTTTCATTTCCATCATTGCAAATGGTAAAAATTTTGCCCAAATCTATAATATTTTAAGGAAATAGTTGAAAGTAAATTATAATAAAGTCATTTAAAAATATATATATTCTTTAATTAATACTTAACTTTATTTTATTTCAGTTTTACATCGCGCTCTAATTGAGCTGTATAGAAAGTTGGAACATGGTTCAATAGAAATGTGAAAATTCTATTTTCACAATTCTATTTTTTTTGTATAATTTGACAGCCGTCAGTTGTAAACGTGTCTCCCTAGGGCTGAAAAGTATTACTTTCAACAATGTTAGTGTACCAGCGGTAAAAAAAAACTTCCCGTGGTACTACTGGATCGCTTGGTAGTTCTACGGGTTGTTTTTTTACCCGTGGTACTACTGGTAGTAATACTGGTAGTACCACGGGCAACAAACGTCCTAATGCAACTTCAGACCTACTTTCCGAGTATGAGTATTGAAAATTTGTTTTTAATTATTCCTTAATATGGATTACGCCACAATTATAGATAAAAATTTAAAAATCATGGCCCAGACCATGGCCCTTCATGACTACCACTCAGAGTAAATATCCCAATCATTTGTCACAGGATTTAATTAAGCTAATGAATTTATGTGCACCAACTTCTTGAATTCTAAAATATTTCGCTCTAAAAGTTGATGTACTTAATATATTGTGGTTAAATAAATTCGGGACAATATATGTGGGGACAGCTAAAATATAAGAGCTTTTACTGGAGCTATGCTAGTGTTCCTCAACCCGAGGAACACCTTAAGATATATCAAGTATAAATAACCAGATTTTAAGACGGATTGTTAGACGCTTCCTAGCCAATGTCTGTAAAACATCGAACTACACTTTATTGACTAAATACATGGATCAAATACGACACACGATAAACGTTTAATAAATAAATGCCCCTAATGTCTTTGTCGTTTATGTCCTAAATCTATTCGTAAGATTTCAGGTCTTCAATAAAATGAATTTCCTTTGTAAAATTGAATGTATTTATTTATTAAACATATAAGTTGCAATAGAAACGTATATAACTACTTATATAATAGAATATTTACAGACAAACAAAATATTTTCAAATAAAATATCTCTCCCAGGTCGTGCGTGGTCGGAAGGGAGCCTAATACACTAGATGCATTGCCCCGCTGTATAGCGACTTTGTAAAATAAAACGAAACATTTAAAGCAAGGTTCGCAAAAATCCGATATTTATAATAAATATCAAAATATCCGATATTTTATATTTATATATCCGATATATATCATGCATATGAAAAGATGCGATTTTTAGGCTGCAAGTGGCTTTATTTAATATTTGATCTTTTAAACCAAAAGTGTAAAATAAGTATTGAGTTTGATTTATTTAATATATATTTATTTATTATAAAATTAACACACAAAAAAACAGTCTTCGAGTTAAATAATAATTATTAATCAGTCTTATTTAATTAACAGTCAACTGCATTAAAATGTTTAAATTCTTATTTAAAAACGTCAGTTTAAAAATTGTAATATTATTTAGTCCACTTCAGGGTCAGGTTTCAGGCATAACTCTATAAGCGGGACATCATCTTCTGGCTCCCAGTCTAGTTGACTTTCAGATTCTATCTCAACGTTAAATAATTCTTCGGAATTGGGCTCACAAACCCAGTTCATATTGTTGGAGTTATTTTGGACTGGTTCAAATTTTTGAAGATATAAACCAACTTATGAGCTTTCTCGGTTCCTAAACAATTACGAATTTTTTATTGCACCATACCGAAGGTAGAAAAAATTCTTTCAAGACCCGCCGTGGATGCTACTGAGACAATAAATATCAATTGATATATATCAACATATATATCAATCGATATACATCATGATATATATCAATCGATATACATCATGATATATATCTGTTGATACTTATCAGCGAACCCTGATTTAAAGTAAATAAAGGCGTTGGAATAATAAATTTCTTTTCTTTTTTTTTCTTTCTTTATCAATGTATACAATTGATCTAAGTTTACTGATCTGGTTGAAATTACATCGTCGACCGGGATTTAATGAAAATACTGTAAGAAATCAGGTTTTACAAACAATTATTCACTTAACTCATTTTTGGTACGAACGTTGTAGTAGGTTAGTCAGAAATGATGAGTTTTTAATCAGTTTGCTTGATTTGTAGGACGTTTAAGAGTGGTAGTGTGTGTGGTTTTGTTTAAGTTTGCCTTCACATTACAGTTTTTTTACTAATGGTTTTAATCAAATCAATTCATTACAATACAAATAAAACCTTATACACAACAAATTACACTTTTCTTCAAAAATGGTATACCTACCTATTAAATACAACATATAGCATTGAGTTGGAAAACAGATAATAGCATGCCCTTAAATACATCATCCAGCACCTTACCCCAGTCTCCTGAACATTACCTGAACCTGGCCAACACTGAACCGACATGTTCGGAGCCAATTTTTACGTCACAGGATTAAAGATGCTGCAGAGACCTTATTAAGTACAGTGGATCACTGTCCAAGCCATACAGTACCATTGCAATGTAGGCAGAATTGTCGCCGAGTCTCGGACTCTCGGTATACGTAAGATGGACGTGTGGCTCACTGTTCTTATTGCAGCATTGAGCAGCGCGCTCTAACGGATACTGTGTGAAACTAATGTCAATGTAATGTAGGTAGGGATAATTAGTGCAATATTAATGTACCTCAGTACCTACTTATGTACTCTATTATGCAACTAAAGGTGGCAGCACTGATCTTATTTTCCAGTAAGTACAAAATTTTAACCACTAGAGGGCGTTGCATTGATGTCAACTGTCATTGTTAATTGTCATGTAGAATCTTAGTTTGGTTTTTAGTCTGAGTGTAGAATTTTATAGCCTTGCCTTCTGCATATTTTTACATTTGATGATAAACTCAATGTTGTCTATCGAGGTACGTAAAACTATTGCTGAACATAAGCCTCCCGAATATAATGTTATTTTTGGTGGGCATTTCATTGGGGGATTTGCCATAATCACCAAGCTTGGCAAGCGGATTGGTGATCACAGTAATGATCTTAATATACAAAACAGAACGCTGCTGCCCGTAAGCAATTCCTTAGTAGCCCTGATGACATCCACGGAAAAAAAACATAATTTATCTATAAAAATATAATGTAATTTGCATACTTAACTTATACAGTACCTAAATCTATCTTAAATAAGTACAGTCTTTGTCAGATTCAATTTTTCGTACTACATTCACAGTTACACGTTTTTCCCCATGAGTTTTGTGAATAGCATACGGTATTGGGTTTAGCCTCGCCCTCGCAAGCCTGTTGGCAGCTCACTGCGAAGCTTCTGTATGCTGTCGTATAGTAGTAACGAGCATTTATTCCCACTAGCAACACTGACATCAGCAAAAAGAGGAATGTCAGCTTCATCTTTCTGTAAAAACGAGAAAAAGTTGCTTATTACTTCAGTTAGATGGCGTGGCAACCTCTGCATCCAGATCTCAGGAGTTATGAACAACCCAGGCATCACAGACAGTTCTATGGAATAAATAAAGTTCTAGTGTTTGGTTTCACAGTTGCAGGCTTTTATAACTGAGAAGGTTGTGTTCTTTGTTACAAGATATTGAGTTTATAAGCCAGCTTTTGATAAAAAGCACATAGTGTGGTACACAAATTCCGTTGATGTACACTGATGTTTTTTCACAATAACTCCATATATATTCTTACTAAAAGCATCAATGTACTGCGGAACACACCAATGCCTCAACCGCTGTTCAACGTTGTAGGGGTTTGCGTATTCATCGAATTTCGAACATGTCGTTACATGTGTCACCGGTTTTTACATAGATTACATTCTAATAACAAAATATCTGTAGTTATCCGTTACAGGTAATTAATAATTAGATGTTTTATTACACAATGTATGTAGAATAACAGGATAATACTAAAAATATTCACCTACCACCTAACACACAGACTTAAACTAGGGCAAGATAACCTCAAACAAGACAAAAGAGTAGGTATTGAAAATGATACAGTAGGTACTTATTAAGTACTTAACTAGTACACGAAACTGTCAAAGTAAATTAAGTGAACACTCACTGTTTTGTATACAATAATAGATCAAAGTTCAAGTGAAATTTCAACGAAGCAACTTGTTGACAAAACACACCAATGACGAATGCAAAGTTTTTGTTGAGGTGCGTATTTATACCGCACGCACACATGGACACGATTGTCAGCTATCACGACGCTTAGGGTTCAGTAGTCGAATAAATAAAAACAACCATGTAAGTATGTAACCAAGCACCTTGGTAGACTCACGTATGTACTGCGTATAGGGAACGTACCCAAACTACGTGACACATTTTTTACAATTTTTTACCCCCCTCCCCCTTCGGTGACCACCCGTAGTATGCCAAGACCCCCTCCCTCCCCCTCTAATTTTCACGTAGTAATGCATAAATATGGTTTTATACCAATTTTTGCAAACAGAAAGTGAAAAGAAAATAATCTGCTCATATTTGTCTTTATTAATACGGGGCTTGCCTCGTGACGCCAAAAGTGCGTGCATTCCTATAATTGTGTGAATAAATACAAGTGAAAAAATATTATCAAGAAGAAAAAACTGACGGTTTTCAGTCAGCTGATGTTCGTGTTGCCACCTGAGTTTAAAAAACGCTAAAAACTGCGCCAAATATAGCGCCAAATTTTGCCTAGAGGATATTGACTACGTGACGAAAACCTAACACCCCCCTACCCAACATTTACAAAATTCCAGGATAATGAGTTGTATTATGTTATTCCAGGGTATAAACTATCACTATTGAAAATATTTCCTTTTTTTTAGGAAAGCCAAATACAGGTTTCCTAGTATATACTTTAATTCGACCAAAGATAATATCACAAAATAAAAAATATCCAGAAGGACCGCTCTCACCTTTCTCGAAAATAACTACCTAAACTTGCCGGACTGACTAGGGTTGCTACTGTATCGATTCTGAATTTTGAAAAGAAGTAGATAGTTTATCTATACAAACATACATACATCGATTCGTTTATACATGCATACGTACATGTTATTATGTTTACATGCCTTAGAGAGTAGCAGACTATACAATATCCATAAAAATATGCCGACGCCACACACGACGAAGATTCCAATCTCAACAAAATGTAATAATGGTGTAATAGTGATCCCACCAAAAACATAAATGTGAAAAAGGCACCAAGTTCAACGAAAACATAAATGTGAAAAGGGCGCCAAGTTCGGCGAAAATGAGTTGAGATTTAAAAGGGTGACAAGTTCCATATCCGTTCCTTAAATAAAAGCTACACGTGTAGCACAACTTCGTTTAATCTATTTTATTAAATTACTTTAAAATTATTTATTTTAGATAAAAAAAAATATGTGAAACCCATTTCATTTAATATGTCATACGGCACAGTTTGTAACATTTTTTTTTCGATTCGAAGCAAATCGGTTGTAACAGACAGACAGACATACACATATATTTTCAAAACAAAAAAGTGTATGTATGTAAAAATATAGGTACCTACGTTATATGTTTTTAAAGTAGAAAGGTAAATAAAAAAGTGGTATATTAGAATATTATTATCATAAAAAAATCCACAGGTGTTACAAATTATTGACTGAAAAATATTTTCGTCGACTGCGACATTGTTTAAATGAACGATTATTGTATCGCAACGTGTAGGCACAGGTTTTAGTAGTATTTAAACAACCAAATACACTACAACCATCATAATACCGTGTATTCATGTTCAAAAACCGCCGCGCCATCACTTATGATACTCGCGATTGAGTTCTGCCCGAGACTGCCCGAGAATGCCTGTAAACGTAGCGTCAATGTGTGCGTGCGAGAAATGGCGGTTTGTTCTAAGCGGGCTCTCTGTCTAGCGGCGCGCGACCACCGCTTTACGTACTTTGTGATAATATTATACATTTAGATATGCACTATTTGAGATATCTAAGAAATAAAAGAAAAAATAAACGAATTAAGCAGATAACAACAAGAATTATAAACACATTTAAAGAGGTATGTCAAGTCTAAATCACAGTTATATTGTAAACAAACAACCATCACTTGTATTGGAATTAAAATATACGGAATCCCCTGTCAAAAGTCGCGAATCTTGCGTTGCGAAAACTTGAATAATGCTAGAGTCCAACGATACATTCGACATCGGATTTCTTCGGCTATAAATTGCATATTCGGCCTAATAGGTCACGTTACTGAACAATGATTTTCGATTATAGTACCTAACTTCAAAGAATACTAACAACGTAACTTTCTCAGTCAACTACCCATACTTTGTAAATTTTAGTAAGTCAGGAGTTAAAGTCAATTAACAATTTACTTAGTCTTCTTGTTCTAAAACCATTGTTTAATTTGACACTCGTCTATAACTGCCTATTATTATAGGACCGGTCGTTATAACTTGTTTATAGAAATTAATTATATTAGTGAAAGTCGCAACAATCTAGTTGGCAGTGTGCGTGCTGTTTATTGAGACAAAAATTGATATCCGTTCTTGATTACCGTATATATGTACCCCATCGCCCTTCCATCACCGGACTACATGGCGTGGTGCGGGACTTCATCCTTATGAAGTAGACAGACCACGCTCTCGCACGAAGCGTTTTGCTTCCTCTTTCATAATGAGAACTGCTAAGAAATGTAACTCCCTGCCAGCTTGGGTCTTTCCTGATATGTCAAATTTGGATATTTTTAAAGGAAGAGTGAATAGGTATCTTCTGGGTAAGCGCGCTCCCCTTAGGCCTCATCATCACTTACCATCAGATGAGATTGAGGTCAAGCACAAACCCGTCAACAATAAAAAGATAATAAATAAAAAACATGTTTTTTGTGAAGCAAAAACAATATGGAGGACGTCGAAATATCCTGAGGAAGACGAAATATAAACTTAAATACAACTACTATTGTATTTACTTAGATTCGACTTCTGTTTCGTCTTCGACCAAAAATTTCCCACGAGTCAGGCTCTACGTCTGGGCGGCAGACACACAGACATATACCGGTGCGTTTCGCGCAATCACCGGGCCCTCCAAGCGTCAGACAAAGACAAAAGATATATGTAGGTATTCCCCAAGAACGTGTTATTTATTATTGAGGAAAGGTTGTTCACAAATTTTATTTTACATTATTTTAGCTAAATATACTTTTCTGCGAAATATTAATGTTTTTTATTAATTTATATATTACACTAGAGACACTGACATTTTGAAGCACTGCGCTATTTTTTACCTCGGGAAAAACTGATTCTGCGGGAAACAAAAAAAATTCCACGCAAGTGAAGCCACCAGCAACAGCTAGTAATAACATAATTAACTTGGTCGACGGTACACTGAAAATCCCTACGATCTCTTTTCCACATTTTGGATTGTCGTGTAATTCCTCTTGTCAAGAAAATTACTTAAATATTTATAATGGTGTTAATGAATTTACTGGATGAGTATACTCGTATATTGGCGAAGCAAATATACGCGCGAGAATGCAGAGATGATGCTTGGAAATTAACCAGAGTGTGACGTTCTCGAGCTGTTAATATAGTACCTACTAACAAAGTAATAATCTCTTATATACTGTAGTAACTGGCTATATTCGAATAATTGCGTGCAACGTCGCGTCGAAAAGCTAGTTTACATTATATACACGTCATAGCATTTTCAAAGTTTCCAAACATTAAATTTTAATATGGGGATTCCTCGCTTTAATATACGTACGAATTTCATCTGTAAGTAGTTAGTGTGGGCATTGACTGGAACTGCAAAAAGTTAATTTGTTACCTACTTGATGTACTGAGAGAGAAGAGGAAGGTCCTAACCGAATGTCACGTCAGCCTGATGGTGTTTAATTCCGGACATGCCTCCAAAAGAACGCACCCGATACCTTCTTCACGCTCCGTATCCAGCTGGTTTCTGATACCACGAACCTTATATCCAAAGAGAATTCTGGCTATGATCAAAGATAATATATACTAGCTATGATTAAAGATAACGGTGAGAGGGAGAAGCCCAAGTTCAGTCCTTTTTATTGTTCTGTTTATGACAAGTTGGAAAGCATAGATTGCAAGATTTCATTTCTAAAGGACCCTTTTTTAATTTTACATCATAATGTAAAAGAAAGTGGAGAAGTGTGGTTTATAATAATGAAGGTAGAGAAAGGTATGTGACATTTGTTTGGACATTTAGAGCGTATGAGTGAAAGTAAAGTGACAAGAGAGATTTAGAAAGAACTGCAACTGGAGGTCGTCCTAGGAGGAGTTTAAGGATCAAATTGGTGACGTCCTCAAAAAGTTTGAGGTTCGCAGTGAGATGAATAAAAGGATGTCCATGAAAAGTTTAATGGATGCGAGTGAGGCTTGCAAGGTGTCAGGATCGCGCAAAGTGGCTATACATCGTCTCTGCCTACTCTTCTGGGACCATGGCGTAAGCATTATATAATGTGGAAATGTCAACTGGCTTGTTGCCATTATTGGAACTTTATCGAGAGCCTAAATTTGTGTTCTTTTTAATGTACGTTCTTATTAATGTACGCTATATGAAAGAAATCTTCAAATTAAGTTTGTCCAAAAATTTTAAGGTTCTAGGTCAACGGAAAGTATGTCAGTCAGGGTTAGTCTTCCGTATGGAAATACCTTAGGAAAAATCCTTTTATGTGCCGTATATTTTTATTGTATTAGAAATTTAATTTTTTTACAGGACTGTGGAGCTGTAGGCTCTAGTAGGTATTTTGGTATCTATTAATTTCAACTGTATACTTCGTGACGTTCCTAAGAAAAGGGCCTTGAAAGGGCATAAGGGCACTTCTTATTTCGAGGTATTAGAGAGTGCCTAGAGCATTCGAATAGTTAAATTCCGCATTTGTGCAAATGCTAATAAATACATAAATATTACAATACATATGTCATATTTATAAGGTTAAGGTTGACTGGAAGAGATCCCTAAGTGGGATAAGTCCGCCTTTGTACACAGTTTAATTCCTATTTTATTATTGTTGTTGTTGTTATTTTTGGTACAATAAAGCGTTTACATACATACATATATGTACGAGTATATATACATATACTTGTCTAATCCCAAACTAGGACTTCTCCTGTGCTATTAATTGGAAATACACAAGTATAGGACAATTCTCAAATATATCATTCAGAGGGACCAACTTGTACACAAATTTTACAAAGCTGTCTGTCCCCGATGGGAATCGAACCACGGCCTCTGGCGCTCCAGTCCAATAACCAAGCAACTACGCCAACGAGGCGGTCAACAATCCGTACTGAAGTTCTGACAAACTTCATTTTTACAAAGAAGGCGCAGATCCAAATGGCTACTATTTGAGTGGTTCTTCGTGGTCCAACTAAACAGTTGCCAAATGCCCCACTGGTGAGACCACGAGGAAATGTTTCTCGAAGACCTACTGATTAAATTACGCAATAAAACAAACTAAATAAGAATACCATTAATATTTTTTATTTCATTAAGAAGATGTATACCGAAAAAACAAGTTTGGGAATGGTTTATTTTTTACTAGCTGTTGCCCGCGACTTCGTCCGCGTGGACAACTTAATATCACAAATTATTATGCTGATGATGTGTTATAGACTTGAAGAAACTGATGAGTGATGGATATATTCACATACGTGGTATAAGAAGCAGCAGGTTAGTACCCTTCAAAAACAAACCTGGCTCCGTACCCGAATCGCAATAAAATCAAGACGCATCGCGCGTACCCGGATGCGGTATTCTCGCATCAACATGTGCATTTACTGCTTAAGATCGTGACTGGTTGCCGCCGTCGTATTACTTTGAAATTATGTACTACTGGATAAGCATAGGTTCTTAAATTAATCGATTCTTAACTGTAAAGGATTCTTAGTAGTTGATGCATATAACATCGTTTGTTTTATTACTTACATTAGTCAATTATAGCTATACTATGTACACTGGACTGTAAAACGATTCGTAATTAATTCTTTATACCTTGTATGTGATATTGGAATGCATATTTCATACCCACGCGGACGAAAAATCTATCTACAAATTATAAATGCACAATGAATTAGTGTAAGTCTATGACAGATTGTACCATAGACGAAACTTCAGGGCCGGTCCTTTTCTATAGACAAACAAAGCGATGGCCTAGGGCTGTTAATTTGGGTGGCGGCTTGCCAATAAAATACTAGCTTTTATTCACTCTGCTAAATATTATTCATTAATTCTAGATTGCACACCTAAAGTATGTAAGTCAAGTGGAACAAATGACCATTTTTTTTTATTTATTTGTTCCTCTTACGGACACTACTGGCACTGGCTTAACCGCTTATGGCTTATGGACAATCATGAGATGAATATATTATAAAACTTACAAAGCTCTATTAAAAATATTGTAACTGTGGTTAGTTGGAGGAATCTCCGACTGACTCTAATGTTGTTGCTATCCGTTCAATTCGTTCGCCTAGGGCGTCTATTAGGCGTGGGAACACGAAGAATTTTTAGATTCTATGTATGGACACCAAGTGTCACGTGGCGCTAAGAATAAGCTCTATAAGAGCTGAAATTGAGTAACATAATATTTTATCGATAACTTTTGTTGCAGATTGGTTATTTACAAGTAAAGTAAAGTAAAGATGAACACTAAATAGCGCGATACCTACCCCTTCTATTTATATATTCGCTCCAATTGTAGTACAAACCAATCGCAATATGAATTGTACCGAACATAATAACTATATTATATTACATTGTTATATTGCATATTTACACCTTGGGTTACATTATTAAAGTTTTAGTAGGGATCCCTAATTTTTTATAGTAATAAATATAAACTATGTTACTCAGGGATAATATAGAATTATAATGGTGAATGGGGAGTGTAGGCCAAATCCTCCGTCTGTCTCCGGCAGATGAGAGAGGGTTGTGCTCCTGCAGTGGAGACAAAAATACCCTGATGATGATAATGGTGAAAGAATTTTGGAAATCGTTCCAGTCGTTTTTAAATTTATTCGTTACAAACATACAAATCGTTCCTCTTTATATATAATATTCGTGTAGATATATCACAAAAAGAGGACTTTTTTTATAACACCTTAGGTTTTACAATAGCGATAGAAGGGTATTCGAGAGTCTATAGGACGGCTTGTTCTTAGAATTCGAGGTGTGATCACTAACTCTAAAAGTGGATATCTAATGATGGGGATTTATTTCCGCCTATATATTTATGTATTCATCTATCTATATCTATACATATAATAAAATCGTAAATGCAAAAAAAAGTCTGTACATTGAATATGTTCGGAAAAAAACCAACCAGGGCGACTTAAAATAAGTGACTGAACATAATACAACAGTTTTTAAATTTTTTGTTAGTTTTAAAATTTTTGTTTGATAGTGGGAAGGCTGAGAAGAGGAATGTGGGTAGGGGGTTGGGAGAAGGACTTGGGGGGGGGGGGGGTGTAGAGGAAGGGTAGGGTAATGGAGAGGTCGAAAAAGAGGGGGGAACGGGTAGGTGAGGGGATGGGAAGAGTAAAGGCATATGCCATTGCGATGAAACATTGTCAAAGAAAAACTGAGAAAAAATACTTAACTTCCTGCAACATTTCCTACAACAAAACATTTTCTTATATTATATATTATTCATATTAATGTGTTATGTTAATTTATCCACGCGGACGAAGTCGCGGGCAACAGCTAGTAATTAATAACTGGTCTGTGTTTGTTTGCGTGATTGATTCTAATGAATAAATAAGTATTTATTTCAGAATACAATTAAATTCATCATCCAAGGCTTCGTTGGACCTCTCATGACGTAAATATATACATATATTTTCTATTTCAAATCTACTTCTAGCTAATCTGATCAAGTAATCGCCGATCAACAAAAACCAACTACCTTACCACATAATATATTCCGAATAAATTTTATGGCGAGCATCATTCGTAGGATTATAAAAAATGATTGTTTTCCAAGTATGTTGTTACTTAGCTCACGTTTTTATATTACTATATATAAAAGGATGTTTAATATGATTTGAGTTAGTTAAGTGAGTTAGTAGACATGAGGCAGACGATCCTCGCTGGTGTATTGCTGTGCCTGGCCGGCTTGACTGGTTCAGGTAATTAAATTTTTTACTAAACAACAAGTTTGCAGCGACTTATTGTATTACGTAAGGATTTTTAAGTGAGTTTAGAAGCCCTCGTGGAAAATTACTGAGTGAGGTTTGTGCCTGGGGCATGATTTCGTTAACACAGTCATCGGATGTTTATAGACCGTCTGGTATTGGTTTGAGTGTTTGCGTTGAATGATAGAGGTCCACTGGGACCAAACACCTTTGTGCTATTTGGTCCCTGGTCAAGACCATTTGTGTATTGTATTTTTTTCAAATCTAAGTTCATGTAGCGATTGTCGTAGTGGCTTGGTCATTGGACTCGAGCGTCGGAGGTCGTAGGTTCGATTCCCATTAGGGACACATAACTTTGTACAATTTGTGCAAGTTGGTCCCGGTCTGGATGCTATATTTGTGAACTGTCCAGTCATTGTTTAATTCCCATAGTCATATACATAACAATTCTAGTTTGGGATTAGACAAGTGTTGGTATACAGGGTTACAGGAAAAGTCGTGCTAGATCCCTTAAGGGTGTGGAGCACCCATCATTTCTGACTTATTTCACTATGAAACACCCTACCCTAAACTTAACCCTTTTCGAGATATTCGACTTTTAATTTTTTTATTGAAAATTGCTGATTTTTAGGCTACTACATTTATTTTTGTTTATTTTGTGTATCTTATTATTATTATTATTGCATTTTTACATGTGTAGTAAGATGCTTTAGGACGTCAATCATTAAAATAGTGCACAAGTTATTTGAATAGACCGTAGTAGACAAGTGAAAGAAAAGAAATAAAAAACATATTAGAAAGTTTATTTTTCTCTAAGGGATATCTAAAAAAAATATTATGGTAATTGTTCGGCAGATGTTTTTTAAAATATCTACGGTTCATCAGCTATCTAACGAGGTATAATAATGTAGGGTTTTATTCAAATGCATTCAAAAAAATTTAGTTTCATAGGCGACAGTGGAGAAGAAAATGTATACTTAGCCCTAAAAAGTAAAATAAAACAATAGGTAAGCATGAAATGCCATTTATTAAAGGTTTTCTCACAACTTTTTCTTTTTCTACAGTTCATGTTCAACATGGCCGCCTCTATTTCTAATACATTGTCGCATCCTTCTACGGAGACCGGTCTTCACTACGCCAGTGGTCAATGTGGTCCTCATTTTATTTGCTGCATCCACAATCCTTTCTCTTAAGTCTTCCACAGACGAAACTGGATTCGGCTCGCTGTACACGAGACTTTTCATGCAGCACATGAAAATCCATGGGGGTTAGGTCCGGACTTCTTGCTGGCCATGGCAATGGCCCACCTCGTCCAATCCATTTGTTTGGATAATTTGTGTCCAGCCAGTCTCTGACACTTCTCCTGAAATGGGCAGGGCAGCCATCGTGTTGGAACCACATGTCCCTGATCAGGTTGAGTGGCAGATCATCCAGCAAATCACTCAAGTCTGCTCTCAGGAAATTTTCGTAGCTTTCCCCGTTTAGATTATCCGGGAGAAAGTAAGGTCCAATCAAATGATTGGAGATAATGCCCATCCACACATTCACGCTGAATCTTCGTTGGGACCCCTTCACTCTTTTCTTATTGGGATTCCTTAGTTCTTTTAGGGCCCAGTAATGGGCGTTGTGATAGTTAGTTATGCCATCTTTATCAAATTTGGACTCATCCGTCCACAAGATATTTCTTAAAAAATCTGGGTCTTCTACATCAGCATTTAGCATAAATCTGCAAAAGTCCAATCTTCTCGCGGGGTCCCCTACTTCAATAACGTGTACTGGCGTGTAATGGTACGGGTATAGGCCAGCAGTATGCACTGTAAACCACACTCTCCATTGCGAAAGCCCCAGATCACGGGCAACAATATTAGTGGAAGTAATCGGATCCGCTCGAAAGCGTTGCACTATCTCATTGTCCTGTTCTTCGTCGTCAATTCGTGGTCTTCCCATGTCTGTACTTCGTCTCAAAACAGAGCCAGTTTCTCGAAGTCTTCGATAAACTCTGTCAAAAACGGCCACATCCGGCACTCGACGACCGGGGTAGCGAGTTATGTATTCGTTGCGAGCTTGCGCAGACACACAATCGCAGTATCCGTAACAAATAAGCATATCAGCATATTCCTCAGGTGTGTAGGACGTCATACTCAACACTTCCGTATCACAGGCACAAATCAGAGTCCGGTTAACAAGCACAGTAGTCACAAATCAGAAGAAATAGTCCAGAATCACAGCCAAGTCGAGAAAAAGAGCAAAACGATATCGCATCTACTATGTACGAAGCACAAAAGCAGACTGACAACCAAAACAATGTTTCCGGTTGTATTCCCAGTCCTAGCCGGTGTCTACACATTTTTTCTTTCATTCGTACCTACATAAATCGTCACTTGTCTCGCTCGCACGGTGCGTCTTAACTTGAAGGACAATAGGCGTGGGACCGTTAGAACTGCTACCTGGAGCGTCCCAACTACTTTTTTTCCACGAAATGTAATACAAACCCTAGATTGTTACACCTCGTTAGATAGCTGATGAAACGTAAATATTTTAAAAAACATCTGCCGAACAATTACCATAACATTTTTTTTAGATATCCCTTAGAGAAAAATAAACTTTCTAATATGTTTTTTATTTCTTTTCTTTCACTTGTCTACTACAGTCTATTCAATTAACTTGTGCACTATTTTAATGATTGACGTCCTAAAGCATCTTACTACACATGTAAAAATGCAATAATAATAATAATAAGATACACAAAATAAACAAAAATAAATGTAGTAGCCTACAAATCAGCAATTTTCAATAAAAAAATTAAAAGTCGAATATCTCGAAAAGGGTTAAGTTTAGGGTAGGGTGTTTCATAGTGAAATAAGTCAGAAATGATGGGTGCTCCACACCCTTAAGGGATCTAGCACGACTTTTCCTGTAACCCTGTATATATAATTTTGTATACTATATTTGTATTATCTTTTGACATTTTTTATTATTTTTTGACGATAACATTAACTCTGACCTTTTACGTAAGTTAATCTATGTATTAAAATTTGTAATGTGAAATAAAGAAATCTAATCTAATCTAATCTATATTTATTTATTACTAGCTGTGCCCGCGGCTCCGCTCGCGTGGACTACAGGATCCGCTCCCATTCCCACTTCCGCTCCCTATCCCACTTCCACTCAGACTATAAATCCAGGTCCAGGTCCAGGTCCAGGTCCAGGTCCAGGTCCAGGTCCAGGTCCAGGTCCAGGTCCAGGTCCAGGTCCAGGTCCAGGTCCAGGTCCAGGTCCAGGTCCAGGTCCAGGTCCAGGTCCAGGTCCAGGTCCAGGTCCAGGTCCAGGTCCAGGTCCAGGTCCAGGTCCAGGTCCAGGTCCAGGTCCAGGTCCAGGTCCAGGTCCAGGTCCGTGTCCGGGTCCGGGTCCGGGTCCGGGTCCAGGTCTAGCTAAAGTTCCGGCTCCAGATCCAGCTCCAGATACAGCTCTAGATCTAGATCCAGCTCCAGCTCCAGATTTTTCATCGTAATCAACTAACTCAGTCAAAAGTTATGCGAATTTATAGTTTTCAAAATCTCACATTACATTGATACGATACCCGCTCCCGCTACCGCTCACGAATTCAATCGAGCATTTACACCCTACACTCAGTTTTCGGAAACTATAAATTCGCATAACTTTTGAATGACTGCACCGATTGCAATGAAATAAAGCCTATATGTTACACCAAATTAAGCCCCATGTTTCTGTGAAAAGTCCATCAAAGTCCGATCAGTAGTTTTTAAGTGATGCGTGCACAAACTCACAGACAAACAGACAAACAGACAAACAGACAAACAGACAAACAGACAAAAATTTCAAAAATGATCGAAATGTGTTCTGTTGCTTATCCTTAGACCCCCCAATTTTTTTTTTTGCAAATATCTTCAATGTACAGACACGCGATGTTTACGATTTTATTTATAAGATTTTACCAACTACCAAAACTATTATGGATCCATATCTGAATAATTGATTCCATTGTTCAACGTCTCTATTATGTTTGTCTAACTTTACATATCAATATTATGGGCTAATGCCATAAGTAATTAGTATGAATTTCTCAGTGTTGTGTGAACTTTATCACGTTAGAGGAACTGTACGCATCCTCCATGGCTGATAGGAAGCTGTACATCTTAGCTATAGAATGCGATACATCTTTTGGTAGCTTGTAACAATGATATTTCTATTTACAGAAAGGACGCGTCGTAGCTACGGCGGTGGTGGTTACGGTGGCGGTGGCGGCGGCGGCGGCGGTTTTGGGTACGGCGGAGGGGGAGGCGGCGGATTCGGGTACGGCGGTGGGGGAGGTGGCGGCGGAGGCGACTTCAGTGGGGGTCTCGAAAGTATCCGCGAAGGAGTTAGTGGCATAATTGGGAAAGTTCATGCTGGACTCAACCATTTTGGAGGTGGTGGAATCGGAGGCGGATTCGGCGGTGGAGGTGGACTTGGCGGAGGGGGCGGACTAGGCGGCGGAAGCGGGCTAAGCAGCGGGGGCGGGCTTGGAGGAGGGAATGAAAAAGTCGTGTATACGAAATCTGACGATGGAAAATCTGGAGGATTTGCCTTTACTGGAACACTAGATGGCGGTAAAGGTGGCTACGGCGGCGGAGGCGGCTACAGTGGTGGTGGTGGCGGTGGCGCATATGGGGGTGGTGCAGGATTCGGCGGAGGCGCAGGCGGTAGTCAAAGCGGAAGTGGCGGATATGGAGGTCATGGCGGGAGCGGAGGTAGCGGCAGTGGTGGTTACGGTGGGGGTGCTGGTCTTGGAGGAGGCGCTGGCAGCGGCAGCGGTGGACATGGTGGCAGTGGAAGTGCTGGCAGCGGAGGATACGGTGGAGGCGCTGGTCTAGGCGGAGGCGCTGGTGGCGCTAGTGGTGGATATGGTGGTCATACCAGCAATGGAGGTGGCGGCAGTGGGGGATTCAGTGGAGGCATTGCGCTTGGAGGAGGTTCAGGCGGCAGTAGTGGCGGATATGGCGGTCATACCGATAGTGGAAGTGGTGGCAGCGCTGGATACGGTGGGGGCACTGGTCTTGGAGGAGGCGCTGGTGGCGGTAGCGCTGGATTTGGTGGTCACGGAAGCACAGGAGGAGGCGGCGGCCACAGCTCTGGCGGAGGTGTCAGCGGAGGTGGTGGCTACGGAGGCGGCGGTGGCCTTGGAGGTGGAACTGGCGGCGGTGGCTATGGAAGCCATGGAAGCCATGGAAGTAGCGGTGGATTTGGCGCTAGCAAAGCAGTATCAGGCTCGTTGAGTTTAGGCTTCGGCGGCGGTTTACTCTCTGGAGGCTCAGGCGGAATAGGCGGCGGTGCTGGAGGCGGCGGTGGAAAAGGTTTCGGAGGCGGTGCATCCGGAGGTCACGGAGGGGGATTAGGGGGTGGGCTCGGCGGCGGCGCTGGTGGTTACGGAGATAGTGGAAGCGGTGGCTGTGGTTCCGGTTCTTGCAGCGGTAGTGGTGGTTACGGAGGAGGTGCGGGTGGTTACGGGGGAGGCGCGGGAAGTTACGGCGGTAGCGGTGCCGGAGGCGGTGGTCTTGGTGGTTCTGGAGGTTCTAGTGGTTACGGCGGCCATGGTGGGTCAGGCTCTTTCTCGTCAGCGAGCGCAAAAGCCTCCGCTTCAGCTAGTGCAAGCAGCTACGGTTAAAAAAATGTTTAGTACACCAGCGTCTTATTAAATTTGAATTGTGATAGCTTAGGTTTATTCGAATGACCATGCCTAATCTTATAAATAAAATCGTAAACTTCGCGTGTCTGTACATTGAAGATATTTGCAAAAAAAAAAATTGGGGGGTCTAAGGATAAGCAACAGAACATATTTCGATCATTTTTGAAATTTTTGTCTGTTTGTCTGTTTGTCTGTTTGTCTGTTTGTCTGTGAGTTTGTGCACGCATCACTTAAAAACGACTGATCGGACTTGGATGGACTTTTCACAGAAACATGGGGCTTAATTTGGTGTAACATATAGGCTTTATTTCATCGCAATCGGCTAACTCAATCAAAAGTTATAGACATTTTTAGTTTTCAAATACATTAGTAGGTAAGGTTAGTATGCAATATATTGCACATAATAGTATTTCCGTTCTATTCAGATTGCGATGAGTTTGGATTACATTTGGAGCTGCGGGTGGGAATTGTAGTGCAAGTATGCGTGGGCGTGGGCTCGGGCGTGGGCGTGGGCGTGGGCGTGGGCGTGGGCGTGGGAAAAGGGTAGTGGGTGTGGGAGCGGGAGCGGGAGCGGAAGCGGGAGGGGAGCGGGACCGGAGCAGGAGCGGAAGCGGGAGCGGAAGCGGGAGCGGAAGCTGAAGCGGGAGCGGGAGTGGGAATGGGAGCGATTCTATAGTTCACGCGAGCCAAGGTCACCTGGACGATACACTGCGAAGAATGCAGGGTGTAAATGTTCGACTGAATTCGTGAGCGGTAGCGGGAGCGGGTATGGTACCAGTGTAATTTGAGTGTTTGAAAATTAGCATAACTTTCGACTGAGTTAACCGATTACGATGAATTTGTGGTATACGTATGCAACAAAGTAATGTTGGTCGGAATTTGGATTGCGATGGATTAGTTACGAGGACTACATTTGGAGAGACGAGGGAAAGAGGTTTGAGGGGAGAGTTGAGGGGAGAGCTGAGGGGAGAGTTGAGGGGAGGGTTGAGAGGAGTGTAGAGGGGAGGATTGAGGGGAGGGCTGAGGGGAGAGTTGAGGATCTGGATTTGGACCTGGGTCTGGGCCTGGAATTGGCCCTGGACCTGGACCTGGACCTGGACTGGACTGGACTGGACTGGACCGGACCTGGACCTGGACCTGGACCTCGCCCTGGCCCTGGCCCTGGACCTTGACCTGTACCCGGACCCGGACCCGGACCCGGACCCGGACCCGGACCCGAACCCGGACCCGGACCCGGACCCGGACCCGGACCCGGACCCGGACCCGGACCCGGACCCGGACCCGGACCCGGACCCGGACCCGGACCCGGACCCGGACCAGGACCTGGACCTGGACCTGGACCTGGACCTGGACCTGGACCTGGACCTGGACCTGGACCTGGACCTGGACCTGGACCTGGACCTGGACCTGGACCTGGACCTGGACCTGGACCTGGACCTGGACCTGGACCTGGACCTGGACCTGGACCTGGACCTGGACCTGGACCTGGACCTGGACCTGGACCTGGACCTGGACCTGGACCTGGACCTGGACCTGGACCTGGACCTGGACCTGGACCTGGACCTGGACCTGGACCTGGACCTGGACCTGGACCTGGACCTGGACCTGGACCTGGACCTGGACCTGGACCTGGACCTGGACCTGGACCTGGACCTGGACCTGGACCTGGACCTGGACCTGGACCTGGACCTGGACCTGGACCTGGACCTGGACCTGGACCTGGACCTGGACCTGGACCTGGACCTGGACCTGGACCTGGACCTGGACCTGGACCTGGACCTGGACCTGGACCTGGACCTGGACCTGGACCTGGACCTGGACCTGGACCTGGACCTGGATCTGGACCTGGTCCTGGTCCTGGTCCTGGACCTGGACCTGAACCTGGGATATGGAGCGGAAGTAGGAATTGGAGCGGATCCTGTAGTCCACGCGAGCGGAGCCGCGGGCACAGCTAGTAATAATTATTATGAATGATGCTAATTTCAAAAACCAAATCAAAACATAAAATAACACATTTTATTCTTAAAAATAACTATTTTACTAGTAATAATAATAATAAATATGTCAGACATTCACACCAATTATCCAGTCCCAAACTAGGCAGAGCCTGTGGTATGATTACTAGATAACGGATACACATCTTCTAATAAATAAAATCGTAAACTTCGCGTGTCTGTACATTGAAGATATTTGCAAAAAAAAAATTGGGGGGTCTAAGGATAAGCAACAGAACACATTTCGATCATTTTTGAAATTTTTGTCTGTTTGTCTGTTTGTCTGTTTATCTGTTTGTCTGTGAGTTTGTGCACGCATCACTTAAAAACTACTGATCGGACTTTGATGGACTTTTCACAGAAACATGGGGCTTGATTTGGTGTAACATATAGGCTTTATTTCATTGCAATCGGTGCAGTCAATCAAAAGTTATGGGAATTTATAGTTTCCGAAAACTCACATACGCTGCGTGCAAAGTGCAAATGTTCGATTGAATTCGTGAGCGGTAGCGGGAGCGGGTATCGTACCAATGTAATATGAGATTTTGAAAACTATAAATTCGCATAACTTTTGATTGAGTTAGTCGATTACGATGAAAAATCTGGAGCTGGATCTGGAGCTGGATGTAGAGCTAGATCTGGAGTTGGAGCTGGATCTGGAGCCGGACCTTTAGCTAGACCTGGACCTGGATCTGGACCTGGACCTGGACCTGAACCTGGACCTGGACCTGGAGCGGGAGTGGGATTGAGAGTGTGATTGAGAGGATGAGTGGAAGTGGGATAGTGAGCGGAAGTAGGAATGGGAGCGGATCCTGTAGTCCACGCGAGCGGAGCCGCGGGCACAGCTAGTTGTATATTAATTAAATTGTTTTATAGTCAATAAATTATTTAGGTTATGATTTCTAGTCTGGATTTTATTTGAAACTCGCTGTTGCCCGCAACTTCGTCTGCGTGGACAACTTAACATCACAAATTATTATGTGTTTCCCGTAAGAATGGGATATTTTTCGGGATAAAACTATCCTATGTCTTATTCCAGGACCTAACCTATATGTGTGCCAAGTTTCATCATGATCCGTCCAGTAGTTGAAGCGTGATTAAGTAACAAACATCCAAATATCCAAACTTTTACATTTATAATATTAGTAGGATATGATGATACCAAACAAGTTACGCAATAAACACAAATCCTAACCACATTCTGACCAAAGGTTATAAATTTTGGGACATGACGTTGCAAATACCACTGACCGCCTCGTTGGCTTAGTGGCTTGGTCACGGGACTCAAGCGCCAGAGGCCGTGGGTTCGATTCCCACTGCACAGAGAGAAATGTACCCTGCGATTTAATAGGGATTCTAAACAATTTATCAGGTATACCTTTTAAATAACGACTAGGCGTCCAAACGTAAGAATTAACAGGAAACTGATATTAGTCATGTACTAACTGAAGTTTCTTGGATGATGTATTACTAGATTTCCACAATGAACCAGCATGGTGATGGATAACACAATATAAATTTCAGGGACAAGATCAGCATCCTGATAAACTGTTAGTAATACTGTAATAAGCCGTGTGGTTTCCGGTAGAGTAGAATAGGACCACTCCAACTCTTCCCGTGGATGTCGTACAAGGCGACTAAGGGAACACATTATAAAACATCAATCAGGCCTCCCAAACCCGTCTGGCCAGCGCAGGGAGTGTAGGCCAAATCCTCCGTCTGTCTCCGGCAGATGAGAGAGGGTTGTGCTCCTGCAGTGGAGACAAAAATAACCTGATGATGATGAATACTGACAGTAGAACTTACAATTTATTATGGATACCGAGGTACCGATCTAATTTATCATCTTAGCGATAATTTTGCACTACGGCAAAACGTAATTTCTCTCAGTGATGGGGACAGACAATTTAACTTTGTACAAGTTGGATGTTATATTTATAAATTGTCTTATCCTTGTTTAATTAAATAAATTTCCATTGCACAGGAGAAAATCCTAGTTTGGGATTAGACAAGTGTATGTATAGATATATTGTGTGCTTTGTGGTTCCCGGCTTAGAATGTAGGGCCACCCCCTATCTTCCCGTGAGTGTGGTCAAGGCTACTAAAGAATTAATTGGAACTAATTTTAAATTTGAATGCATTCTACAGCAACTTCAGATATTGTATAGAATTTCGAAGTCTTTTTTGTTTTCGGTTAGTCTATATATTGCTCCTAAAGTATTTCCCCCAGGAGCAATAAATATCAATTTATAACTACTAGTAATTGGGGCTATCAGAAATAAAAGTGACAAATATTATTTATAATTATATTTTCTTATCTAAAAAACATAACTGAATTCTCTTTTCTTTCTTTCTGAAAACTACTAAGGATTTTTGGATAATGTAATAGAAATACATACTCATACTCATTTATTTCCAACTATTGTTTAGGTTAAGTCGCCATTTGTTTAATTTTTTTTTGTATCAATTTCACACATGGCTGGCGCTAAAGCGTATTTTGGAAATACATGGCAAAGAGCTATCAGTTTCTTTTGTACAATTACAGCTCCTGGGTGAAATACTTACCTAGCAATAGACGGACTAACCTTTTTTTTATAAAATGTAACATGAATACATACATTAACATACATTTACTGCATCTTTATTAGAATTTTCAAGTAGGTTCTACAAACTTGTGTATGTATCAAATAATAAAAGCTATGGGTAACTTAATTGTTAAGATATTCATCATTCATTGTTCCACTTCCTCATTCTCATGCCGTGTCAGATTGACTATTAAGATCTGCGATGTAGTTAATTTTTTTTTAATACTTGTACCTAAGTACATTCGTAGACTCACAATAATATAACTCATCATTGAGTTATCATTTAATTAGTTATTAGCGTATAAGAGTGTGCTTCATAATCGACGCAAAAAAGCATAAACGATGTAGGTTACAGCGTATATGATTTTTGCGTCGATATAGGTATTTATTTCATTGTTCTAATGAGAGATTTTTTAGTTAGTACCTAATTGTTGCTAATGTTGACAACTGATGACCTTGCATTGATTGCCACTAGGGTTTCCGACCTCGATTCGATCTTACCGAAAATGTTTTAGCAATCCGATCTTTGATTTTTTGGTCGATCATTTGGAGGGCAAGATTGGTCCAAGATCGTCACAATTTTAGAATACTTAAAGCCGTTGGTTTCCGAAATAAATAAAAATTAAATATCACTTAGTTACATTGTAACCAGAATTTGTACGGTCACGCACAGCTTCCTAAGTTCAACAGCTTTTACAAAATAAACCCACATTTTCACAATTACTGCGTGCAAAGTGGTAAAGGCAAGAACCAGCGCTGGTGAGAGTGTAGTGTCCAGGCTACTTACCCTGGAGAAGACGACGAAGCACTACTCGAAGCCCAGGAAGCACCACTCGGAGCCCAGGAAGCACCACTCGGAACCTAGGAAGCACCACCAGGTGAATCGTTGGCTATACTTTCCTGCATTCTGTTTCCTTCATCATATAAGCCCTTAGACGTCCACTACTGGACATATTCCTTCCCAAATGAACGCTACCAGGAACCGGTCCCCCGCCCTCCGCATCCAGCCGCTTCCAGCCACCTTCTTCTACGCCAACGGAGCCACCGGCACAGCTAGTAGTACAATAATATTTTGATGTGATTTGAGGTTCGAGGTAAAACACTTTACATAGACTAATAATTTTATAATAACATATGTCTTACAGTATGTGAATTCCCAGTCGTAATCTAAGGTCAAATGCCAAAAGAGTATGACAGATATGTTGCATTGTTAAAATACATAATAAACGCAATTTCCCCAGAGTACAGAATTAATCATTATGAAGACGTCGTCATTGTGTCAATAATTATTTTTACATCTCTCATATTCGGTAAGTAGGTCCTTATTACCCCCAAATGGGGCTAGTAGGTGACCAATTAGCGCTCTAGGGTAATAATGTAGCTAGAAAAGCCCTTGGGCGGTAAGTAATTAAAAAAAAAACTTCACTCTTTCAACAAGTTCGCGTACATCTAACCATCATACTGGCAATAGACATCATGCATTCAACCCAATGACAGAAGAGGTGGCTTCGCTATTCAGCCTTGTCTTCGTATGAGTATAATAGTCATCAATTTTAAATATCGAACGGCGAAGCTCAATTTCGTTCTTGATAAAAATAATTTAAAAAAAAGATGAAAAAAGGCGGGAATAGAAATCTTTTACTTTAAATATAGTTTGATCTTGGTTTTTTTTTCTACTTACCTCACAATCGAGATGTAAAGCAGAGTAGTTAGCTAGGGTGTAAGCATCAATTGCACCCTCCAACTATAGGCGCACGAGCGCAGCGAGAATATCTCGGGCTGCAATTGATGCCTTACAGCCCTTGGCTACTAATCTACTATTATTTGTAAGTTGTAAAATCCAAAAGGTCAATCGCTAAAAATAACAAATCAAATCAAATTATTTATTTGTCACAAACTTTGCGGGAGCTTTTGTGTTTTTATAACAAATTACATAAGCTCCCGCTTCCGCTTTCCGCCCCCGCCTCCGTTCCTGCCCCCGCTCCCGCCTACGCCCACGTCCCCACTCCCACCCCCAAACGAAACCCGTGCTACGTAACCAGTTACGTGTGAAGAATTATTTTTCTTGCTACGAGACTAGTTACGTACAAAGAAGTTTTAATCTTCTAACGAAATTAGTTTCGTAGAAAGAAAAATAATTATTTCAATAAGCTTCATCCCGCTTCGTAGCGATATCAAGAAACGTCGCGAGACTGATATAGAATATGACCAGTCAGAGTCAGTGCGTATTCAGTCACACAGCTGTACAAACGTAATGGCGCGCCTGGCGCCTTCTGTGACGGCCATTTTGGTATTTGTTTGTGTTCACGGCGCACCAGGTATTAATTTTTGACTATCTTCTTTATTTATTGACATTTACTTATGAAGTGTTCTTTTGGTGCGATTTTTAGATATTTACCAATTTTAATGAAGTACGAATGATATTTATTACTACACAATCAATAACGAATGGTAATTATTTGATAGTTGACTAATAATGCAGAATATACACTTATGTTCTAATAAATAAAAACGTAAACCTCACGTGTCTGTACATTGAAGAAGTTTGCAAAAAAGTTTTTTTTTTAAATCACAGATTTTCACAGCAATTATCCAGTCCCAAACTAGGCAGAGCCTGTGGTATGGTTACTAGATAACGGATAGACATACTTCAATAAATATATAAACATCCAAGACTTGGGTACTTACAAACATTCATATTCATCATACGAACATTTGCCCTAAGCGGGATTCGAACCCGCAACCTCCGGCGTGGCAGACCAAGAGCTACCCGTTCCGCCACGGAGGTCGTCGTTGGGAGGTCTTCTGGAATTTTTATCTGTTTGTCTGTTAGTTTGTGCACGAATCACGTAAAAACTGCTGAACCGATTTTGATGGACTTTTCACATTAACATGGGGGCTTATTAGTTTCTAATACATACATTCGTACATACTTATAACAAAGAAGTGTATACTGATCAGTGCAATTCAGATTACGATCAGTTAGGACTACATTTGGAGCTATAGCGGGCGAGGGCGTGGGAATCTGAGTCGGGGTCGGGGTCGGGGTCGGAGTCGTAGTTGGATTGAGAGTGAGTAGTCCACGCGAGCGGAGCCGCGAGCATAGCTAGTAAATATCCATCATGACAAATAGCTAACTAAATAACTTACACTAAAGATTTTTGCCCGTCTGACTGTTTGTCCGGCGAATAACTCGAATACTACTGGACCGATTAATCTCAAAATTTTGTACAAACGCGTAAAATTGGTTGGCATCGATGGGAAAATTATTATAAATTTTATAGAAAGAGTCTTCCGCTTTTGTTAAAGTTTAGTTCCGCTGCGCAAAACCTCGTTTAAGAACAAATACTTTAAAAAAATTGACGGAACCCGTACATTATGCAAGACGTATTCATTAGATTAGTTAAGATTGGAATTAACAGAAGAAATCCATAAGACATTAGTCATGTTGACTTCTTCTGTTAACTGTGTTGTCACCTCAGTTGTCAGCAATAGAGCGACATAGTCGCTTAAGCGACTAAGCTCTTTAAAAACAGATTTAAAAAAAAATGACGGAACCCGCACATTATGCAAGACGTACACATTTCTGAGTTTTTCAGTGCCAGCTCATTGTGCCCAAATACAAATTTACACAGATTTAAAATACTGCCTCAAACAAGATGAAACGTTTTCTCAAAATACTTTACAAGTTTAAGAGAATTTATATTTGTCCCAGTAATATTTACTTATTTCAAGAGTATGACTTTCTTAGGACAATTAAATATTTTACTTAACTTATTTGTAACAATCAAAGTAAACAAAGACGACCTCTGTGGCGGAACCGGGTAGCTCTCGGGCTTCCACGCCGGAGGTTGCGGGTTCGAATCCCGCTAGAGGCAAATGTTCGTATGATGAATATGAATGTTAGTATCCAAGTCTTGGATGTTTATTTATTTAAGTATGTGTATCGGTTATCTAGTAACCATAGCACAGGCTTCTGCTTTTTTGGGACTGGATAATTGGTGTGAATGTCTAAGATATTTAATACTCCATCTAAAAACTCCAAAAACTAGAATTCTCTTTGTGCCGAAAAATATATTGTTTATGATCAAGTGTCAGTTGTCTTCATACATACATAATTCATTATCAATCTAACTGGCATTTTATTTCAAGTTTATATTATTTTTCAGGTGTTGTCGAAAAAGACGCTCATCACAATCAGCCAGATAGTTCAAATGTAAACATAGCGATAAGCGAAAATCAAACTGAGGTCTACAACACAATCGTCTCTTCTAGATATTGTACTGATGGCGAATATAATAAAGAAAATGATGATATTAACAATGAAGAACACATAAAGAATATAGATACAGCCTACGATGATAATACATCTCAGAGTGATGATAAAAGTCCAGGTCAGGGTATTACAAACAAAGTTCGACCAAATGAAAATCATTCCAACAAAACACAATGTGAAATTACGAGTAAAAGAAACACTATCGATGACAAAGCCGGAAAAACCGATGAAAGCTTGTACCCAGTATTAAGAACTCAGCTATCGGATAAGATAGTTATTGAAATAAAATACCATAACAATGATGAAACTTACAAAAGCAGGAAAAATGCTGATGAAAATCTTCACTACAACAAAGCAACTCCCGATAATGTATACCAAAGATATAAAAGTACTGTATTCAATACAAAGTCAAACCAAATAGATACAAAAAGAGACGATACAAATTTGAATCACCCAAACCACGACCATACTGACAAAACTCTTTACTATCATGAGAAACGTAATTACCAAGATAAGGAAAGCAATAATAACAGTGTGAAGCATGACGATGAAAGCTCATACATGGACACTAGTCGAAACAATAGCTTTTTACGTCTGAAATCTGCGGATACAAAAGATCAAAATAAAAATAGCAAAAGTAATAACGATGATAATAAAAATAGCATTGTTATTCCTAGTATAACACACATCCACACAAAAGTCCTGGATCATAATTATCATAACAATGATACTAGTCATATTCATGGAAACGAGAATAGTAATGAAGATGATGATAATGGCGGTACTGGTTATAGAACGCCAGACAATGATATACCAAGTCATTCTAATAATAAATCTATCGATAAACCATTCACAAGTCGCAACGTTAAAAAAGGCAGTAGCTTTTGGCCTGTTTTTTCAGGTTTTCATGATTCTACGGATAGTGAAGATTACACTTATGGAAAAGCTGACCAAAGCAACCATGAAAGTAACGAAAGTAATGAAAGCCGCGGTCAAGATTACATGAGTCATGAGCAAGATTATAGAAGTAGCGACAATACTAATAAAAGCAGTATTGCAAAGGATAAAATAATTGACCAGAAAAGCAAAGGCTATCAAGACCCATATTTGAAAATTATTAGCGATGACAAAAAAACTGACGAAAATCAAAAAAACAGTGCCTTTAGTGAAAAGCAAACAAAATTAACCATCAAGCCACTTCCATACTGGATAGTTGTAGGCCAAACAGATACCATTACAGACCGTAGTGCCATTGACACCCACACAAGTAATACCAAAAGTTGTAACAGCAGCAACTGCTACAGTAATCAAGACAGCCAGCATTCTAACTTTGGGAAAGCTATTAACGTAGAATATCGCAGCAGAAATAAGAAATATTATCATAAAGAAGATATCAGTTACAGTGACAGACATCACCATCGATCTGATAAAAGAAAAGAACATAATTATAAACCCAAAAGAACTAAATATCATACTAAGGATAAAGAAGGAAAACAATATGGCTTAATAGAAAAAACTAAAAAAGTATTTAATAATGGCATAGAACAATTAAAAAACTTACTTTCAATAAGTGACAGTAAAAATTATAGAATAGATGATTCTCAATACCAGGACGGTACGGATCGTGGCACCAAACACAATTATTGGCATGGCAAAGACGGAAAGCCTAATAACATTCACAAATATAGTTACCATCGGCGTACAGGTGACCATAATTACAAGTATAAAAATAAAGGCGGCCGCCGCCATTACAAGGAAAATAACAATAACCACTTATATGAAAAAAAATTCAAAGACGATGATCGCAACAAAGGTAACAAAATCTATAGGAAAAATAAAGATCATAATGAAGATTACAAAGGTGACAGAAGAGACGATAACCAATATCACAGTGGTGACAATCAGTACTGGAAACATAAAGGTTATCAAGATGGTGATAATGACAGGAGTCATGATCACAAACGTCAAAGTAATGATGGTGATAGACGTGATTGGAAACATAAAAATGATAAGAGAGAAAATAAAGATAATGACCATGGGCATGACACACATGACAGAAGTAATAACCACAAATTCAATAATAATGATGAAAATAATCGTGATTGGAAGAATAAAGACCACCTGTATAGAGACGATAAAGGGGATCACCACGTCAACGATGGCTATTTCAAACATAACAATTATCATGCAGAGGACAGGCATGGTAGGGATTATCAAAATAGTAACTTCGAAGGCAGAGGACAATGGCAACACTAGAAAAGGCAAACACGATTTCGAATTATCAAAACAATCCTGTTAACAGTATGTATGTTAGAAGTGTCTATAAATTATATGAAATACTAGCTGTTGCCCGCGACTTCGTCCGCGTGGATAAATTAACATCATAAATTACTATGATTAAATTAAAATACCACATGAAAATGTTTTGCAGGAAGTGAAGTATTTTTTTTTTCTGATTCTAAAACAAATATGTTATCGCAAGAGCATATGCCTTTACCCTCCCTCAACTTCCCACTTCCCTTCCCCCTTCGATTCCCCTTCACCTTCCCCTCCCCGCCCCTTCCTCTCCCGTTCGCCCTCTCCTTCCCTTACTTTCCTCCCAACCGCTCCCCCTCTCATTCATGCAACCCCCTACCCCACCCCTCTTCCCAGGCCTCCCACTTCCACGCTCACTCCCCATTACCTTCTTCATCCCTACCGTCTCCCCTTTCCCTTCTCTTCCCCATGCCCCCCATTTCCCCCCCAATCTCATCCTTCTCCCATTACCCCATACCTCTTCCCTCTCTCCTCTCGGAGTGCTCAATTTTTTGCATGCCCAATTAACTGTATAACAAAATGCCGGTAAGTTAGTGATCGATTGCAGAGTTACTAAATTATCGGATAACAATTTTTTATCGGGACTTGTGGAAATAGCCAAAAATAAACTATGCAAAACAGCTAAAAAATACATAAATAAACTATATAATATAAGCTATAAAATATGCGCTATAAAGGTCTGTCTCATTCCGTCCAGTTTTTTCATAACCAGAAATGTTGAATTGCACTTTCATACAAATTATATGAAATGAGAGTACATTTTCTAGATCTGCCTTCTGATATTTTATTAAGATCCAACTTATACCAGACTGTGTCCCGAACCCTAAGCTATTAAACAGTGAAATTCCCGTCAAATACTGTTTAGTAGTTTCCAAGAATAGCCCATACAAACATACATACAAACAGACACGAAATTTTAAAATGATGTTTTTGGACATCACAGGTATTAAGTTATGTCTGGGGACTGTTTTTTTTATCAATGTACAGAAACACCCTTTCTCTGTTTTATTATACTAATGAACATATTATTTACGGGTTATTACATTATATATATATATTACATTATATATATTACAGAATAATGTGTAAGGCTCAATTTCAGTACTCCCGACCATAGTACAAAGTGCTCGAAGCAGGCGTTCATCTCATCGGCAGTGGTGCCCCGCGGAGAATTCTATTCGCAGCTTTTACAACTTTCTTGTACGCCATAGTGCACTCATCCCAAAGGATCATACAGCAGTACAGATCACCCAGGCTTTGTTACTGTTACGTGACGTGACACTCAGGAGTGTCCGTGCTGTCTAAATCAACAGGAATCTTGAAGGTAGTATGGGCCGTTTTACAGCCAGGAAGCAGTGTGGTAGTAATCCCTGAGGACGCTACAGCGCGGCCGATCTTCCCTTGTCGTCTGATTTTCACCAGAAGTATGCCGCGAGAAATGATTTTTCCGGTGCCTCCCGGTGCATCAAAGAAAACGTTTCTCCGAGTTGCAGCACCACGCTTCTTACAACTTTGGTGAAAACCACTCTAAGCCCAACTATGAGTCTTGAAAAGTTATCAACTTAACTCACTATCGCTGACATTTCATCTGTAATGTAATCGGTTTCCGCAGAGTACTCGCGGTTTATACTCGGTACAGATAAGCTCCACGCAACAGTCCATGCAGCGTATCGCTGCCGATCTAAATGACAATATCTTAGAGCATGCAGGACAGTGGTTTAGTACCATCATCAGATACGTCCACGTCCAGTTCAGCGTTCCTCAGAGCACGCAGGTCCATCTTTGGTGAGACGCAGACGATACTTTCTCCCACAGTTGCACTGGGTTCGAGAGCCCTCACAACACAGCTAACAAATGGTGCAAACGTCTTGGGCTATCACTTACGATTCCATCACCGAGGGTCTCGTCCCAATTTCGGTCATCTGGAATGAACAGTGTACATCCTGCCTAAAGTACGACGACAATATAAGACTTTTGGCAAATTCATCATCTTGACACAGTCTGAAGAACGCCATGAAGTGTGGTCTGCAAAGAATTTTCAACACGTTCCCTGAATAAATACTTTTCCTCGGAATATCTTTTCAGATTTCAATTATAATCTTCTTTTTATTTCATTTTTGTTTTGAAAATGTATTGCATCAAATATCAAATCGGTTTTAGTAGACCTCTGAAATATATTATCTTTGTACTGTGCTAAAGTTTTTTATTGATGGTTTATATTTCTTGGATAATTTTTGAGTTTTTTTATATTGTATGTTATTCCGGGATATACACTGTAACTTTACAAAGTTTCATCAAAATCGGTTCAGCAGTTTTTGCATGATGCCCGTACAACCAAATAAACAAACAAACAAAAAATTTCAAAACTGTTCTAACATATTCAGTTACTTATTTTAAGTCGCCCTGATTGGTTTTTTCCGAATAAATTCAATGTACAGACTTTTTTGCTTTTACGATTTTATTATATGTACAGAATAGATTGAAGTAGCATGCTATATTAATATTACTGAAAACCCCTTGTATTATGTTATTTGCAAAGAAATTTTACATTATATATTTTATTTTATTATAAGTAGATAAGTAAATGCACAATTAGACACACAAAATTAAATTTATTGACGTCCAACCAGTTTCGTTATCTTAGTGTACCTACTTGCCTGCAAATGTATATTTTTAATAATATTATTATAAGTAAAAATAAAAGATAGATAGATAGATAGATGTGGATCTTATAATTTTATTTATTACTTTTAACCCCCTACCGAAAAACGAAAGAGAGTTATTTTTCTGTGATGTAGTGTTTCTGTAATATGCGGTTATATTTTATGGACTCAATATATGTGTGATTTCATTTCTCCCTCTCACAATTAGACATATTGAAGCGTATGCACGTTTACTTGTGCTTCTCGTGCCTGTCCTTCATCCAGACACCCTGACTTCTCAGTTTGTATATGTTTGTGCAAGCTTAAGTAGTGTTTATGGATCGGTAAATTGTAATCCTTATAGTAAATATCACGAGATTGAATAGGGGTCGCAATACCGGACTCTTTTTTCTAATACCGGTATCATGGGTATTTCTTTTGTATGAATTCCAGTATTTTTATAAAATATTTTTAAAATATATAACATAATCTTTTGCGAAATGTGAGCTAGTCAAATAATATAATTACATATAATATGTATAAAAGGTTATCTTTACTTAATTATTATCACTATAAGTGTACAGTAAGAAAAACACTCCAACTTTAGCCTCGACATAGCACAGTCTTGCCTATCAGGATGGCGAGCTTCGCGCTAGCGATCTTGTCTTTTGGATTACTTGTGTCCGTTTACGCAATACCAGGTAATTTGACTATATCATAGTTATCACTATCATCAGCCTGTACCAATGGTACTTTGACTTTATATAATTATCATTATTATCAGCATTTATCAATACACTGCTCAGGTGCACCCGGTTTACGCCAGATTCTTTAGTCCCCCATCCACTCAAGAACTCGCGTATCATAACGGTTGTGATATGTTTAGCATTGTGAACATGCGTAATTTAATGTTTTATATTCAAGTATATTATGTAAAGGACAATAATGCGAAAATCTAATTAACAATCGGTCTGAAAATAGCTCAGTCTCGTTACCGTTTTATGATTACGATATAGGTATTAAGTGGACGATATTGTTATTATATTTATTTTGAAAATATAAAACTTATAAGGTTGCTTAGTTAAAATTGCATAATGTGTATGGGATCCCGCGTTCGATTCTCCAGCCTTGCAATATTTATGTAAAAAATTGAATACATATAGATATTTTAGATTTTTCTAGCCATAGTACAGAATTTTGAGCTTGTCAGGTTTTATTTCATTTCATTTTATTGTTTTAAGTCATCACCCATCTCAGCCACAACTTAGATGACGTACTGGAAAATCTTGATAGAGAAATATTCTTCAGCGATGAGTACGATGAAAATAAAGACGACAAACAGAATAAAATAAACAATAACGTTATTAGTGAACAAATGAACCATGGCTTCGAAGACGAGAAGCACAAGATTAGTGATCACAATGAAAAAGTTCATGGTCATAATAATACGAGTAGCACTCATAATCTCAACAATAAAGAAAGTTGCTTCAATGAAAAGAACTCTAACAAAGAAGAATACCGGAGTCATAAAGATAGTAAAGGCAACTATAGTGTTTATACTCACGATCATGAAATTAAAATTCCCTCAAACTATAATGAAAGTACGTATTCTTGAAATTTTGTTTTAGTCGACCAAAACATCTTCCAATGAAATAGGACATAAAACTATTACTGTTTACATTCTTAGATTATGTTCCATGTTCACGAGGGAATAATATCATACGAATAAAAAATATATTATATATATATAACAATAAATGCTTCACCTAAAAATAAATTTAAAATGTAAGAGGTACTCTGCAATCACGACTTCGTATAAAACATTGAATTTCAACAACCTGTATTAACTTTAAAAATAATTAAATATTTATCATGTTACTTTTTAGACCCGTTTGGATCCGAGAAGATCGAGGAGAACAATACGATGACTGCAGAAATAAAAAACTTTCTCAACAGAGAAAAAAGGAGCGATAAAGACTACATAAATACAAGAAATAAAAGTTATAGTAAAGGAGTTCAATACAATATTATTAATCGCGATAGCGACTATACAACTCGTAACTATGACAAAAGCAATGACTCTGGTGAAAATGATAAAAGCCTAGAGAGCAATGATGAAAAAGCTAATGATGGCATAGATAACGATCATGAAAGCGATGAACAGGACAGTCAGAGCGCAGATAGTAGTAAGAACAAAATCGACTTAAACGGTGACGATAACAGTGAAAGTATTTATGATCAAAGTCCATATTGGGAAATCGCAAGTAATAATGACAGTGGGTATGAAACCGATCACAACAAAGATGACAGCAGGGAAGTGATTAATAATGATAAAGGCAATACTGAGAGCCAGACCATTTATCACAACAATCATTCTTATTGGAAAGTTTCAGAACGGGACAGAAGAATACAAAACAACTACAACTATACTAAACAATGGAACAAGAAGAAATGCAAATACATTCACCACCGGCACAGGGACAATAAACACCGTGGTAATAGAAAAGGAGGCAATTTCCGTCGTTATCACTGGTACAGCAAGCGAAATAGATTCCATAGACATCACTACATCGATTGTTGCGACTACCACCATCGCCATTACTTTAATAAAGGCAATAGGTACAAGCTAAGACATTATGATAGTAATAACAATCGCGATAGCAGGTATAGCAGTCACAACAATGACAAGCACCATTATACTTACAAGGATGACAGTAAATATAAAAATAGTAACCACCATCGACATATCAGCAAATACAATTATTTCAAGGGTGGCAAAAATTATAACAATAAGGTTACAACCATATTAGAAGAAACAATCAGTAAAGCAAGAAATTTAATCAATAAATTTATAAGTACATCAAACACTGTTAAGTTAAGAGAAACTATAAATAAAAATAATAACTAGGTACATTTATAATTAAATATTGCTAATTTTGATACTTTTCTATTAGAAATGAGTAAATATAACTCAGCAAATTGTAATATATGGATATCGACTGAAAGATGCTGAGGTACACATTTTTCAACCTTCTTAGACAATATCGTTTTACAAATAGACATTGGTGATATGAGTTACAGGTTGATATTTTTTATGAAGTAGAGACTCGGGGGCTTAGAACAGGAGACCAACGTGCCATAATAGCATTCGAAAAAACAATGGAAAGATCTGCAACCACATCCTACCGTAGGTAATAAAAGTCTGTTACATTTTTGTGCAATCTTAATTAGAGTTCATAGTTTTCTTATGAGTTTTACTTGTTTAATAAATTAATTTTTATTATTTACATTATTTTCCTTAACCAAATCTTTAAAGAAATCCATTTAATTTTAAAGAAAATTTTAGAGTTAAAAGTCGTGTGGATGTTTTAAACATCTCTGATGAAACTGAAAGTAGCCAGTGACATCCAAATATGCAGATAGATCTTTACCTGTGGCTTGGGTTTTATTTTCTCTGTTTATTTATTACCAGGAATCGGAATTAGGTAGTGTAATTGCGATGGAAAATGTACGTTAATATGGATATGCCGCGATTTTTAAGTATTCAAAATTCTTTTTCAATATTTGTATGTTATTCATTTATGTAAAACTTATCTTTTGTTAATTGGATATTATAAGTATGCTTTTTAATTATTACTACCTAGAGTCCCGGGATTTTGATTTCATATAATAGGTACAATCCTTTGAAAATGTCCATATTTATCATCCAATTGACGTGTATAAATGTACCAAGTGTACTCATTGTGCAATAAATGATTTTGACTTAGATTCCATGTGGAATGTTTACTTGACAAACTTCATTTGGAGGTTTACTTTCATACAACGCACATGAAAGTAAGGCTTTATACATCCCACAGGGCATAAAGGTACCGAAGGGGAAGTGGTGAACGTTTAATAGTCTTATAAATAAAATCGTAAACTTGGCGTGTCTGTACATTGAAGATATTTGCAAAAAATAAAATTGGGGGGTCTTAGGATAAGCAACAGAACACATTTCGATCATTTTTGAAATTTTTGTCTGTTTGTCTGTTTGTCTGTTTATCTGTTTGTCTGTTTGTCTGTGAGTTTGTGCACGCATCACTTAAAAACTACTGATCGGACTTTGATGGACTTTTCACAGAAACATGGGGCTTGATTTGGTGTAACATATAGGCTTTATTTCATTGCAATCGGTGCAGTCAATCAAAAGTTATGCCAATTTATAGTTTCCGAAAACTCGCATACGCTGCAAGGAGTGTATGTAGGGTGTAAATGCTCGACTGAATTCGTGAGCGGTAGCGGGAGCGGGTATGGTACCAGTGTAATGTGAGATTTTGAAAACTATATATAACTTTTGATTGAGTTAGTCAATTACGATGAAAAATCTGGAGCTTGATCTGGAGCTGGATCTGGTTCTAGATCTGGAGCTGGATCTGGAGCCGGACCTTTAGCTAGACCTGGATCTGGATCTGGAGCTGAAACTGGACCTGGACCTGGACCTGGACCTGGACCTGGATCCGGATCCGGACCCGGACCCGGGACCGGGACCTGGACCTGGACCTGGACCTGGACCTGGACCTGGACCTGGACCTGGACCTGGGCCTGGACCTGGACCTGGACCTGGACCTGGACCTGGACCTGGACCTGGACCTGGACCTGGACCTGGACCTGGACCTGGACCTGGACCTGGACCTGGACCTGGACCTGGACCTGGACCTGGACCTGGACCTGGACCTGGACCTGGACCTGGACCTGGACCTGGAAATGGACCTGGACCTGGACCTGGACCTGGACCTGGACCTGGACCTGGACCTGGACCTGGACCTGGACCTGGACCTGGACCTGGAAATGGACCTGGACCTGGACCTGGACCTGGACCTGGACCTGGACCTGGACCCGGACCCGGACCCGGACCCGGACCCGGACCCGGACCCGGACCCGGACCCGGACCCGGACCCGGACCCGGACCCGGACCCGGACCCGGACCCGGACCCGGACCCGGACCCGGACCCGGACCCGGACCCGGACCCGGACCCGGACCCGGACCCGGACCCGGACCCGGACCCGGACCTGGACCTGGACCTGGACCTGGAATGGGAGCGGGAATGGGAGCGGGATTGAGAGTGAGATTGAGAGTCTGAGTGGAAGTGGGATAGGGAGCGGATCCTGTAGTCCACGCGTGCGGAGCCGCGGGCACAGCTAGTACTAAATAAATCCTAGAAAGTTAGTTTTCTACTTTTAGTATAAATAGCTGAATAGAAGAAACTTTTAATACCTATAATGACCAATATTGTACCTATTCTGGCAAACAAATGATTTATTGTTAATCAAAAATTATGCTGTGAGTAATAATATAATAGATGCAACAGTAGTAGATTGTATCATAAGGGAGCAAAATAATATTTTAACGGCGAGGGCGCTTTTTTTTAATCCAGAGCGAAGTGAGGGATTCTTTAGTAGAATCCTGAACGTAGGTAGCGAGGGATTTAAAGTACGTCGCCCGAGCCAAAAATATATTTTGCGCCCGAGTGATACACTCTACTTTTCATCACCCTCATGAGAAAATAAAAGGCGCCTCATATTTTATTGTAATATTATTATAAAATAGTATCTAATAATAAAACAACTAAAAACTTATATTTACATTTGAAACATTTTCGCAATTATGAAAATTTATTGTTACAGTTTTATTATATTTGCGTTCTATTTCTTTGGCTCTGAACACTAAGATGTTCCAAATTCAAACAGGCGCGGCAAAGTTAATTGCGGCGCACTTATAAAGAGGTTTAAAAACTCATTACTGCCCGCTAAACGTTTCTTATAGAAAACCTTTGGGTGCAATTAAACGAGAATCAAGTGGTCCTTTTCAAATAGATGAGATGAAAAATATATGTTGCGGTTACGGGACTAACCCATAAACAAAAACTGCACTACTTCCCTATTTACGTCGTAGATTTAATTGTAGCATCATTGGATTTTCCGGTTGACATGCCATATTAATATAATAATTATTAACCATAACACCGTAATCTACGCTGGAGTTTCTTATCTGCAAAGACACAAACGGTGCTTAAGCCATGTCCTCATTGAAATTCAATAATGTTTTAGATGGTTTTCTTTATTACCTAGCGCTTATCTCGCTTCCTTTTCTGTTTGACTGTTCCGTACAAATTTTGCAATTGATTATAAACTAACTTCTTGAGGACAATGTTATCAACTTTTAACTTATAACTTTTGACAATGTTATAACAAGGTTTTTTCGATTTGCTCGACTAATGACAAAAAACAACTACCTACTTCATTTCTAGAGAAAGTACCTACACAGTAACCTGTGTAGGCAAAAATCACAGCGACGCAGTTTGAGACTGGTAGGAAAATGTTGCAAATTCCGATAGTAGTAAATACATTTTAACCAAATAATCGCGATTAAAAAAGTAATTTAAAGTTAAATTCTCAGAAAGTTATTATTTATATACCCTAAGGTACAATGTACTAAATAAATTATAATTAGATCACTGGTGATAACACTTTCTCATTGACACGTGAAGTTATATCCAATAGATATTTGTTATATATAAAAAAAGCCTGAATGATACTACCTAGTAATATATTATCGTGAAGTGCTTGTCTCGTCTGACCAGCAAAATCAAAATGGCCAGACGGACTTCCTCCGGCTGAGGAGTCCAAGCGGCCGGAGGTCAGGGCGAAAGAGAGAGAAACCGACGGACAATCCGGGCGATGTCCAGCAGCACCGCCTTCTGCATCACCGCCGGAAGCGAGCCCACGCGGAGTTCCGTTCCTCAGGTGGTCAGTGAGGCTGGTTGGAATTACCCCTTCGCGGACAGGACTATAGGGATGATTTCATTAATTACTATTATTATTAATGTTTTATTTCATACAATGTCCTTAAAAATGTTCTCTGGCGGTAAACCAGTCAGTCCCTAAGGATTGCAATATCAAATAACAACAAAAAATATAAGCTAATTTTACGTTTAAATAAAAGTTGTATTAGAAGCTAGCTTTATTAAATTTCCATCTTCATTTCCTCACAGGTAGGATAGATCTCTTTTAGAGATAAGCTCGCCTTTGTATACAAAATTTGTAACTGTATTTACTTTTAAAATGTGTGCAATAAAGAATATATATAGGTACCAGAACTATAGCGAAGTACAAGACAGAACAAAATAAAATCTACAGATACCTATAGGCCATTTATATTATAGCTTGTATGGTAGAGATTACTGCAAATGTGAAGCCCATATAAGACATACCGAACACGGCAGCGAAGAGAGCAGCAAACACAGTGAACAGAATAGATACAGGAAGCAAGACCAAGGATAACGAAGAAGAGGAACAGCATAGCAGCAGAACCAAACGTGCCGCTAAGTCGGGGAAGCAGTAGAGGAGGCAGTGGTAGTAGCGGTTCTGGTGGCGGCAATGGGACAAGAAACGTAAGGTCAAGAAAATATTTAAACTTCATATTGAGTAGAATACTCTGTTGTCCTAATAATAACAACCGTAACTGCAAAAAGCAAAAAATATACTATAATCGTAAAAGAACTTTTTGGTTTTGATTTTATTGCTTCCTCACCGTCTAACATCATCATCATCATCAGGTATTATTGTCTCCACTGTAGGAGCACAACCCTCTCTCATCTGCCGGAGACAGACGGAGGACTTGGCCTACACTCCCTGCGCTGGCCAGACGGGTTGGGGAGGCCTGATTGATGTTTTATAATGTATTCCATTAGTCGCCTTGTACGACATCCACGGGAAGAGTTGGAGTGGTCCTATTCTACTCTACCGGAACCACACGGCTTAACATACCTATTTGATAATATATTCCATACGTTATCCAATATATTGGATGGTTACACGCTAACAATAACTTAATAATAAATGGCTTTACGAAGTACCCCCCACCAGGAGGTTGATGTCACTACCACGCAGGCTACGAGCGCGGCGCAGGCGCACCGTTTGCGGATCACAGCCTGGAAACAGTCTACATGCGCGACTACAAACATCCTCGACGCACTGCACCAGTGTAGCAGTTCCCACAGCACCCTGACCTACCTACTACTACTATAGGCACCCCAGCCTGTTCGTACAGGTTTGGGTGTGTGCGTAAATTATTGTAGGGCTGCTGCACCCAGCGCACGAACATAGTCGACGACGTCAACTACATAAGTACTTCTCTTTCTAACTTATAGCGTCAATCTGTCGGCGCCGGTCGACAGCACAATTGCATAGTAATTTGTAATGGCGGGCGGGGGGAGGCGAGTTTCGCTTCTTTACGTAATAATATTTAATATTCTCAGCTGTAAGTATTAGTATAATCGAGACAGAAACTTGTTTAGCACCTCAAGCCACAGCCAGGCAGCTTAGTGTCGGACCATGCGCACGCGCTGCGCTCGTCGCTGTCTTCCTCCACCTACGATACCAACCGCACGTTACTCACCAACCATTATTTACCTTCAATTACATATATAAAAGCTATACGCATGTATACTTGGCATCACAAACTCGAACAACACAAAAGAGTGAGATAGGGCGACTGGTATTAGCTGTTGTGGCTCTAGCCTTATTCATCTGCGCTTACGCAGCACCAGGTAAATTAAATTAATATTTGCCCGCGGCACCTCTCGCGTGTACTACAGAAATATTTCCCGCTCCCGCTCTCATACCCACTCCCCCCCACCCACCACCACCCCCCACAGTCCAACCCGCACTACAGCTCCTACATCATCGCAATCATTATAATTATACTTCTTAGTTATATTGCATACCTACTAATGTATTTGAAAAAAATCCCATTATTTTTGATTGAGTAAGCCGATTACGATAAAATATAACCTATATTTGGTATTTTTTCCTGTCAAATTGATCACATGGATATGGTATGATATATCACATGGTTAGACCCTAAGGACCTGCGTCATCCGCAATACGATTCGAGATGAAGCAGGTCCATACTGTTTGCTGATGTCATCTCAGAAAATGTTCTCTAGTGGTAGTTCCCTATTGCATTTAAAAATTACTTTGAGTGTAAAGGATATGATGTCGATAAAACCAATTTTTCTGTATAAATACGTCATTTTCTGTTCTATTAAGCAGTAATAATAAATACATGCTATTAAGTACGAGATATCTGTTTGTTTGATTAAATAAGGTTTAAAAAAAAATTGTGTTCAGGTATGAAAAGTAAAACAAAACTAAACTTACACATGCAATCATTGCTGTTGACAATTTTGTGTAAGACAATTCGTACCTTTATTCGTAGTATACGACGTTCTTTTACCAAGGGTACGAATTTAATTATTATCAAAAATAATTCTAAAACCTTTCTCTGAAAATTATTTGCTATCATTTATACATTCCTATGTTTAATTGCACTTACATATGTTAATTGATAAATATTTTCATTACAAAACATGGAACCCATGGCGCACCATTTTTTTAATTAATCACAATATTGTACATAAACTTATTTTATACTAATACATTTTTTAAACATAGAGGTAACCTACCCAGGCTTATTTTTCGTCTTTCAAATAGTATTTTAAATCAACGTTTGTCTAAAAAGTCATGTTTGAAATTTTTGGGAGTTTAATTGTTAATTTCAGTATAACGTATGACCTGCAACATTTTTCGTGCAAGTTTAATTTAGGATTAGAATAATCGTCTATTATAAAGTCCGGAATGTAGACTCTTGAATCTTATGTATTAAAATATCTGTTACTTCCCCTGTACCGTACTGCACAATCATATTTAGTACATGTCCCTGTAAGTTGTATTGGCAAAGCAGGAAAATTTTAATCAGAATAATTTTCTTTTCTCCATAGACGGCACACCACAGACGATCCCCAAAGAACAGATCAAAAATGAGAAAGAAGTAGATAAAGAACTAAAAGAAGAGGAAGCAGCCCTTTTAGCTTTTAGTGAAGGAGATGTAGAGTATGACAGCGATCACAAAAACGATAGTGATCAAAACGAATATAGCGAGGAATACAGTGATGAAAACATTGGCAGCTGGGAAAGTAAAACAGAAGATAAAGAAAAAGAAAAACAGTCTAACGGTAGAACGAAACGTGCTACTATTCGAGGCAATAGAGGAGGCAGTGGTAGCGACAAAGGCGCAAAGTCCTCAAGATATAAATATAAGACAATCAAAAGATCTTGGATGGAATTTGTTTGATAATTATCTTGAACAATTAGGTACGTTATATATAACAACATATGAAAGAGTATATTACCATGTAAACTTTGCAGTCCACTTCGAAGCACCAACTATTTTATTTATTTTGTTTCCAAGACTCAAACAGCAGTCTCTCGCGGGTCTGCTGGAAGAAATCTCTCTCAGAGATAAGTTCGCCCTTTGTACTTGTGTTTCTTTTAATGTATTATTTTTTGTTTTATCTGTGTGTGCAATAAAGAGTTAAATAAATAAATAAGCAGTGGTGTCCGTTTTTGAAACATCTCGAAATGAATTAGAAGTTATCTTTTATAAGGTTGTCTAGACTGTTGTACTCTTATAATGAACTGTATATCAAATAAATTCTAGTTTTGGACTAAATGAATAATAGTTGGTAATTTTTTCCTTTTTATCATCGATCTTAGAGCGAGTGAGTTCTTAGAGTTCTTCTTAGTTTCTTTAAACCCTGTTTTTATTATAATGCTTTAAAATTTGTATAGTTTAAAATTTAAATATAAATAAGTGTTTCGTTACATCATATATTATTACCACAGAATACTAAATAGTACTATTCGTTTATTACTTTTACTTCGACTTTTGAGTACATTCTTAAGATTAGCAAGTGTAAACCATAATCACTGTAAATCAAAGCAAACCTGCATGGATGAAGCTATACCTATTTTATTTTATTTGCGCAACAGACCTGTTAATTTTCAGTGCTTAAACTGTTTGTAATTTCCTGCCTCTAAATAAATGACTACTTATAAGTTTTTTATTTATTCTTTTGAAACAATTTCAGATTAACTGACTTTACTGCCTTTCCAGGAAATAGGTGCTCGTTGAAGCCCGTCGTATAAAATACAACTGTTAAGGTTTATTCAATTTGTAATATGAATGATAAATCATCATCATCATCATATCAGCACTTAGACGTCCACTGTTGGACATAGGCTTGCTCAATGAACGCCACCACACCCGGTCCTCCGCCCTCCGCATCCAGCCGCTTTCGGCCACCTTCTTCAGGTCATCGTTCCATCACGCAGCGGGGTGTCCCACCCAGCGCGTGAATAATGATAAATACCTATATATTGAGGAGCATTTCTGCCTAGAATAATAAAAGATATAAATTCTTAGACACGCATTATACCCTCGGGTTTGAGTTGCATCTTCATAATTAGAAGATTCTAATCTTATTATAGGGAGATCCCTATAATAAGGTAAGAATTTTTAAAATAGTGTTAGTTATTTTACTAATTATAACTTATTAGAATGAAAAAGTGACAATATAAAAGGAAAATGGAGAAGAGATGGACCAACATAACTAAGCTGAAGGAAAGGAAGGATATAGGACGACAATGTTGGCATCAGTGTCGGTAACGTGATCATTAAATATCAAATCTTATTCAATAGATAGAGTTTTTTTTTCATGAGTATATTTAACTTTATTGAAAAAAAGTTTCTAAGTACACTAATAAATATATTTAATTAATATAAACTTAACATTACAAAACAAACAAAAAAATATAAAACAAAACCTAACTATTATACACTACAAATAAAAAATTGACCCCAGTTCGTCCCCTGCTGGCAGAGTACCCAGGAGACTGGCGGCATTGCCTCGCTGGATTGCGAGGCTTACGCGCTGGGCAAAGTAGCCGCCAGCTCTGGGGTCCCGGGTATTCTCCACCAGTCTTTTCGAGATGTCCCTGAAAAGATGGTGGGCACCGGAACCCCACGCGCCCTGGGTCTCGACCCCAAACGCCTCAAAGATGAGGTCTCCACTGAGGCACTCATATTTGCGGCGCTTGAGGTTCTCCGCGTTGGAAGCAGCTGCGCCAGCTCTCACGGAGGTACATGGAAGATGGGACGGCGCAAGTGTATCTACGCATGTAGCGTCCCACACAAGCGCTCGTCCCATCTTCCAGGGAACTAGAGTCATTCCGTCCGGTCTCCTGCCATCGTCGCGCGCCAGTCCGGAGGGTTCCAATATGGCTGGCGCACCGGCGGTGGCAAGTGCACGGCGAATGACGTCGTTCAGTGAGTGGTGGCGAGGGATACGGCCAGCGCTCCTTACACAGGAGAGCCCATGGTGGCCGAGGCTATCAACGGCTGCTCCGCAACGGCAGCGATGGGGGATGTTGCTGGGGGCACCAACGCGCAGGGCCGAGGCAATACGGAAGGTGGTGCGATCCAACAGGGTCCCAATGTTAGCCGACGGAACTGCCTGTAGCCACAAACCTGACTCCCATTCCCCAACAGCCAAGAGGCGAGCACGCTCTGCAGAACTGGTAGACGTATCAACAAGGTTATTCCGTACCAGTCTACAGAGGGGCCCGTCCCATGATCGCTGGGAAACAGGGTCCGTTGGGAGGTCAGTATTGGGGCAACAGGCAATCCAGGCGCTCTTGGCCTCGTCCAGAAGGGAAGTTGTAGGTGTGGCGGTCTGCTCGAGCACCTTCGCTACAAGCGGCTGGGTAGCATGGATGGAGGACAAGAACGCCGGGAGTGATACGTCGGCCGTTTTTCGTATACCCAGTCCACCGAACCTTATTGGTAGGGTTGCTTGTGTCCAGGAACGATCGTCGAAAATGATATTAAAAACCGAGGTGATCGTATGTTGTACGGTGTTGTCTAAGTTGGATAAAAGGTTTGGAAATTTCCAGAGCTGACAACACCGTAAAACATAGGTAAATTTTGTTACAATTAGGCAATATCGGATAATAAAATAGGCCATGTGGCAATTGATTTTAAGTAATCGATCGGAAGTTTCGGTAAATTTTTGAATATTCTCGGTTACAAATTCTGGCAGCGACTCGTCGCAGATCGGGGAACCCAGGAGGCGAAGGGATTGCTTATCCACCAGAGTTATTTTAGGAGCTAGGGACTTGAATTCTGCTATCGTGGCATCTCTGTTCGCGCAGCTGTCCTGGACGAACAGTTCACACTTAGCAAAATTCAAATCCAGGCCTATGCTACTGAACTCTTGTATTAGCACCCTAAGATCCGATAGGACGGTATGTGCGTCGCCTCCGAGGGTCTCGTCATCCAGGTACCACACGTTAAATTTAGAATTTAGTTGTTCGATGACTGGGTGTATTGCCAGGCTAAAAATTGCTGGCCCGAGAGGGTCGCCCTGTTGGCACCCGACCGCAGAAGACAAGAGGTTGTTTCTATATAAAAGTTTTGTAGGAGCGCTGTAGCACTGCCACATGAAGCTAGAAATGGATGGAACTTTACGGTGGATTTGTGTCAACAGAGCGCCCCTGTCAACCGTGTTGAAGGCATTCCTTATGTCGACTTTCAAGAGGACCTCACCGCCCGGTTTTGCTAGGTATGTCCGCAGGGAGTGCACGGCAGCCTCACATCCACCTTTGGACCCGAAACCAAGTTGCTTGGGCTGGAAATACGCAGCGAGCGGGTCCCTCACGGCCTGGCAGCAGATTTTGGCCGCGAGACGTCGGTAGGTCGAGCCAACAGCAATAGGGCGGATGCCGCCGTCCTTCTTCTTCAATGCACACAGGTTAGCCCCATACAGGATGTCAACGATGTCGCTCGCTACCTTCCCTTCCAGCATTATATTGCACAAACATGCGAGCTCCTGAAGCAGTGCCTCGCCGGTCTCACCGCAGCAACCGCTGGTAAGGTCTTTAAGGTGCTGTGGGGTCAGGCCGTCAAGTCCGCCGGCAGACCCTGGGAGAAAGGTGAAAATGGCTAGGCGCACTGCGTCGACTGAGGCTTTTATTTGTAGGTCGGACTGACCAGACAGGTCCGGGAGTTGAATGTCGGTAGGGGGGGCGGGGTGTTTACTGTGCAAGGCAGTGAGGGTCTCTGGAGAGTCAGGGGCGACCGCATCGCTAGAAAAAAGTAGGCGCGCGGCTCCCTTTATGTCACCCTCATTCATTTTGTTTTCCACCTGCTTGTATATGCTACGCGCAGGCGGGCGGGAATCGCGAACTGAAAAAGTAGGGGTTGAAATAGAATTACAGTTTTGTTTAATACGGGAAGTGAGGGTAACATGCGCTGGGTCTTTAGCGACATGGAGGATACGATAGGGAAATGTAAGCAGTTGCTCCCAAGCCCGCTTCGAGTTGTCGCGAATTGTGTTTCTAATAGTGTCCGTGAGTTTTTTGGCCACTGTCACCCGCGCACCCCGTGGGATGCGTTTGATAACTGGCACGGAGTGCTTCAAGCTTGCGATTTGCTGCCAAAAAGGTCGCGATGCAGGGGGGTTATGCGGTACATCGTGTAGGTGTGGTACGGAGGCCTGGGTAGAGGTTGATATAGCATGTTGTGCCTTATGGCATCTACTTACGTGTATCCTCAGGCCTCTCTTCCCCTTAAAGAAGCGAGTTTGGGAGCACTGGTCACATGGCACACGGTTATCTGGTGATGCGGTCGCATTATTGCCAGACGGACCTGCGCACTGGCTATGCATGTAAATTACTACAAATAGTTATTATAAATATGTACTTAAAAAAAAAAAAAAACTTAAAGATAAGTAAACTACTTAAACAAACTAAACAAATGTTACTGTATCGCACAGAAATCTTAAATGGGTGTCCTTTCGTGGCACTGAGTGCACTCCACAAGCGCGCCTTGCTGCGGATGAATGTAACGTGTATACGTTATAGATAGAGTTAAACAATTGCAATCATCATAACTTTGTCAACATCCGTCCAACACAGGCTTTCACTGACGTATGTTACTACGACTAGTCTTTCGTTTTCTTCATCCAGTCCACTCCAACGACTTCCTTCTTCAGTTTCCATCTGGATGATGATCTGGATTGGTTATAGATACAGATATGGGCCTACCTACAGTTAGGTCAACTTGCGAATTCATCATTACAATGTCCGTGACTTTAGTTAGTCATGGTTCTTCGTCATTTATACCTTTAATAAAACTGAAGAACAATAACAGATTTCAATATTCCATTTGAAATTTCCTTTATTCATCAGTGTCATTTTATCGAATGGTCAAAATCAGAATGGAATATACCATAATATAAAGATAGGGCTGTAGATAACTACTTATGCTTTTAATTATATGATCCTTCAATGAGATCTAATGATGAGACCAGGTTTGTTACAGAACCGTTTGCCCATGAAACATATAAATTATTAATTAGAGATCGCGTACAAGTAAGCGAAGCAAAGCACTGCTCACAAACACCCGTGAATCCGAATCTAACTCTCCAGTCTTCCTGTGGATGTCGTACAAGGTAATTAAAGAATAAATCTAGGTGAAGGGCGGCAGTTTTTTTTATTGTGCTGCACATTTTTGAAAACTATGAATTCGCATAAATTTTGATTGAGTACGCCGATTGAGATGAAATAAAAAACTAAATGTTACTCTGAATTAAGCTTTACGTTTTACTGAAAGCTGAAATCGATTTAGTAGTTTTTACGTGAAGCTTGCTTAAAATAAATTCCAAAAACGATCTTAATGTTTTCTATAACTTATCCTTAGACCGCAATAAAAAAAATTGCAAATATATTCAATGTATAGACACGCGATGTTGACATTTTTATTCCTTAGATTAGTCAACTCAGGCGCCTAGAAATGATGATGACTCCGACCTCTACTGATAACGTTTTCCCCTGACGCGCGAGCTTATCTCCAACAAGTATCCGTATAAAAGCTATACACGCTTCTGTTTGATATCACAAAGTCTAACAAGACAAGCTAGTGAGATGGGGCGACTGGTATTAGCTGTTGTTGCCTTAGCATTATTCATCTGCGCTTACGCAGCACCAGGTAAATTTAATTACTATTTATAAATTAATTTTGATTTATTGCCTATACATATTTGCAATGTTCGTTTGGGTGAGATCAAATAGTGACTATATAGAATATAAATTGGATTAGGATTAGTGCCTTAGATATCAAACCGTTAATTAGTATATATTAATTTCTTATTTATAATGTTTCTAAATTATACCTATGTCGCAGAATAATATCATAAGCCGGATTTTAGCAAAAAAGCTGATTAGAAGATTGTTTATCCTAGTATATTAGCAAATTTTCGGGTCGATTATAGAAAAATAGCATGCTTATAGATTTTTGCTATTATCCTGCGACATCATATGATATATACTATAGGTACATTTTAATTACTCTAGTGTTTGACTATCTATGTTGTTAAAGAACTTTTTTTTTTATTTCTTACGGATAAAAACATTTATAATTTCAGGTTTGATAGAAATGTAATGCAGAAATGTAAACTTATGTTTATTTTGGTAATTTTGGATAGGTATTTGTTTTCCCAAAATTTGATATTAAGTATGGGTATCCGATAAATCCTACTTTGAAAGTTATATACACAAATAAAAACTTTACATTTTTCTTGTTAATTATTTATTCAAAGATCATTTGAGTCATAATCAAATTCCTTTATTCTTCACAGGTGGAGCACCACAAAGGAACACAGAAACAGAAGTTCAAAATAGTCATGAAGCTAAACCTAAAGAAGTTAGAGAAGGAGAAGCAGCCCTTTTAGCTTTTAGTGTAGGAAATGTAGAGTACAGTAGCAGCGAACACAACGACCACAGTGGACAGAACGAACACGACGACCATAGCGGACACATTGAGCACAGCAAAGAACGCAGCAGTGAACATAGCAGCGAACACAACAGTCACAGTGGTAGCGGAAGTCAAGAAAGTGAAACAGGTGTTACCGAGACAGAAGATAATCATAACAGCCGGTCGAAACGCGCCACTAAATCTAGTCGGGGAAGCAGTAGAGGAGGCAGTGGCAGTAGCGGATCTGGTGGTAGTCATGGGGGAAGAAACAGCGGTGGATCAGGGGGTGGAAAGCGTCGCAACGGCGGTGGCGGCGGTGGTAGCGGCGGGGGCGGAGGTCGTAACTGGCGTAAATACCGTAACGACTATCGCCGTCGCAACGATGGACGCAAATCGAACTCAGACTCATTAAGAGACACATTTAAAGACCACGCCAAAGATCTGGGACGTGATATATTTGACAAGGTCTTGAAGAAGTGGTAGGCTTGAAGGAAAGAAAGAAAGTAGAAAATATCTTTATTATATAAAGGCCATACGTTACAAATGAACAAACAATAACTACAACAAGTACAAAGACAAAAAAAACAAAGATAAGATGTGGAAAACAAAACTTAAACACACACGGGGTGTATGACTCAGCACCCAAAAGGTCCTATCTCAACATGATGCTTTACTCGAAAGCAAAGCGCTGGTATTCTGTTAAGATATGGTCGGTAGCACACGAGCAACCGACTGGTACCTTATTGCAATAATTACTTACAACTAGACAAGGGTTGGAAACGCAGTTGTCCTGACTTTTTCTTCCTTAAATTATATAAACAAAATACTAATGATTTCATGAGATTGCGCCTAAAGAGAATAATTTGAGATTCTATGCTGTTTCTTAGACCAAGCGAATGCTACATATCCGTCTTAGCTTCGCTAAAATAATTTTTTTATAGGCACATTTTTTAATCACTGTTATTTCACGTTTATTTATAAAGTAAATTTCTCAATTTGTTAAATCTATTCAGGTCACTCTTCTAGGTGTATTTATTACTAAGTACTCTGAAAACTTAATTGTGTGAGTTTGACTTTGAAAGGTGATCTTTCATCAATGTATTATTATTTTAGAAACTATTTATACCTAGCTTGTAATTAAGGATTCACCGAAATAAAAAAAAATTTAGTAATTTATTTCTTCGCTTATTTATTTCAATTAATGTTTGTACGTATCCTGCAGACACACAATAACTCTACAAATCCTCTAATGTTGTGAATTTAAATACCTAATAAGCTAGGAAAAAGTGTACATATGTTGTTATTAGATTACTGATTTAGAATTCACGTCATTTTTATTTAAACATTTATTGTTCACACTTGATTTATTAATCACTTACAACTCAGAAGAAAGACAGTTGTCAATTGTCGTAAAAAAATTCGTCATTTACGGCCAAATTTACATGAACCTATATTCCAAATTTCTTCTCATTCGGTCCATAAGTATTCCAGTTATCCGCCGATCAGACATAGACGGACGGTACACAACATCGTGAATATACTAGATGTAATCAACTTGTTCTTAAAGTAACGAGTATTTAATTATTAAATATTAAATTAATGAAAATTTATACAACTATATACAGTATTAAAAACTAATATATAAAACGCGTTACAGTAAGAACACGTCGTCCAGCTCGCCTGTGTACGGCATCGTTCCCAGAACACTGGCGGCGTTACCTCGCTGGATCACCAGGCTAAGTCTCTGTGCGAGGTACGCGCCAGCCCTGAGGTCTCCGGAGGCTTAGACCAGTCGCGTCGAAATATCTTTAACACATTTTTTTGTGTCGGACGACCATGGACCCATTGTCTCCACTTGTTCTTTGAAATTCTTCGTGTCCCGATATCAAAACTCCTGCTCTACAAGTTCTTGAGCTAACTATCGTAGTTAGAAGCCGAACATCTATCCAAATATGTTAAATGATTAGAAAATACAAATAGCTTTTTAGGTTGCTGATATTTTCAGATATTCTTACGGAGAAGCCCCCTGGTCTTGTAGATACATACACAACACACTTGTATCGAGTATATCCACTGTTTATCTATCTATCTCTCTAGGTTGACATAAAACATCGCAAGCAAATTAAGGATAACAATAAAATAGGTACAGATTTTTGGAAAGTGTACAAACTCGGCCTTATCGCTTAAAGCGATCTCTTCCAGGCAACCTTTCAAAAAGAAAATAAGACAGACATAGCGACACAGTATTGCAGGTGAAAGAAGAGAAATTACAAGAGAGATCTACCCACTCTATAAGCTTGCTACGCTCTACTAAAATCTAGAGAAATACAGTGTCCAACACTATAGTTGACTTCATATGTATGTTGTTATGTTTTACTTATGCCTGAAGAATTCATAAACTAGTTTTACTGATTATGACATGCATGCCATACTCTTATGCAAACAAGCACCTCGTAGCACTTGCTACGTCGACGTCACCAAGCTGTGGAAATAAGAAAAGTAATTATTTAATGCATGTTTAAAAATAACGTCATAACACCCATAAAATGTGCGAATGTCCAATTTTTTTACGTTCAAAGTCACATATAATGAGAATAACATCAGTTATTGCTCGTGGGTACTCTTGGTAAATATTACGCCCGATTCTAAAGGCACAACGCTAAAATTTGACAGTACTAAAACTATTGCTATCCTTGTCATACAGTATTATGAAGATAAACACGAAACCAATTTTAGCGCTGTCAAATTTTAAATGTGTGCCTTCAGAATCGGGCCCATTATACTCGTACAAGTAATTTTGTTTACGATTCCCGTTTCCTAGGTGTTAGCGCTCTAAAAAAGAAATAAAACAACATATCTTTTAAAATGAAGTTTGTATAAATTATATAAAGACTAGCTGTGCCCGCGGCTCCGCTCGCGTGGACTTACAGAATCCGCTCCCGTTCCCACTCCCGGTCCTATTCCCTTTCCCACTCCACTCCCAGTCTTAATCCTAATGTCATCGTAATCTGAATGCCGAGCATATTATACTTTGTTGTTTTGTGTATATATGTATGTACACCTTCCCCCTGCCCTCACTCTCTTCCCCACCACTCACCATCCTCTCCTTTTCTCCTCATCCCTCCCCTTTCACCCTCCCTCCTCCCACTTTCCCCCTACACTTCCATGACCACCTACCTATCTCCAAAATGTAGTTCACACTCATTGCAATACGAATTCCGTCGAGCATTTACACACTACACTTCTTTTTGTTTTATACTAATGCAGTGTATGCAGTGTATGCGAGTTTTCGAAAACTATAAATTCGCTAAACTTTTGATTGATTAACTTTCAACTGCAATCGGCCCGATTGCCATGAAATAAAGCCCATATGTTACACCGAATTAAACAGTATGTTTCTGTGAACAGTCCATCAAAATAAGTTCAGTAGTTTTTAAGTGATGCGTTCACAAACAAACAGACCAAAAATCCAAAAATGATCGAAATGTGTTCTATTACTTATCCTTAGACATCCAATTATTTTTTATGCCAATATCTTCGATGTAAAGACACGCGAAGTTTACGATTTTATTTATTAGACTAGCTGTGCCCGCGGCTCCGCTCGCGTGGACTCGTAAAGGGCGTGTGTAATTATAGTACCTTTGTTTGCTACTGGAGTCGAGCACCAGACTTAATATTGAACTCAATTCCCACTGTGGAAGAACATACAAACAATTCTTAAAAGTTGCTCCCTTCTGTACTGTACTAGGATTCTCTCCCGTACTATGTAGTTACATAGTACGGGAGAGAATCCTAGTACAGTATTAGACAATGTATGTATAAAAACGAAATACTTAAATAAGAGAAAAGTTTAAAGAAATAAGCATATTAACAGTAGCTGGTCAATTCATTTTAGATAATATTTTATATGTCAGAAAAAAATTATCTCTCTTTTTGAGGCACTGTGACAATAATAGTTATAATACAAGAAATAAAAATAAACTTGTTTTACCAGGGTTAAGACTAATTATGGTCAGTAAATCGTTCACGGGGCAATGTATACGCTTCTACAACAAACTACCAGAGGAAATCTTAAATATGACGGACAGAAAGTTTAAGATTCACATTAAAAAACCACTTTGTAAGAAAGCCTATTATAAAATAAACGATTATTTGAATGACAAAGATGCCTGGTACTAATGTTAATTCAGCTTCGCAAAATCTTTATTAATTGTATGCAAACTTGATTTTAAAAGATGTGTTGCGTGAAGTTTGTTGCGCCGTTTCTTCTTCACAGCGCTAACACCTAGGAAGCGATAGTCGATAAAAAAAAATACGTGTTTAAATGTACCAAGTGTACTCATATGCAATAAATGATTTTGACTTTGACTTAAAAACCCATCTGTACCGGCCAATAAAGGAAAACCCGACTCATAAAACATAATCACCAATTAACCATCTTCCTTAACCGGTACAGCGTAATTATAAATGCTAATTTCCTTTAGGGGTCGGGACTGTATATTTTCTCGATAGAGCAGCTGTTATCATCTCGATATATCTGATCCCTGACATAAACAGAATCATCAACGCGCTTATCTTATTTTAATTCATATAAAAGCCCGGTTGGAACTAAATAGAACGTATTATTCTACAACAGATTTCAAAGATGGTTCGTCTAGCGTTAGCTGCTGTAGCCTTAGCGCTCTTTGTGTGTGTTTTCGCTGCACCAGGTAACATTGATTTTTATTATTGTTACTTTTGATCGCTCGCACATGAATTTCACTAACTCTATAACTGTTTATTTTATTATTATGATTTATAAGCATTAAAAATCGTCGTCATAACTTGTAATAATGTTGTATCATTTTTTGTAAGCAGAACATCGAGGTGGTGAAGAAAAATTTGGCTCCAGCGACCGAGGTGGATTTGGCGGGGGCAGTCATGGCGGAAGTAGGGGTGGTGGCAATTGGAACAACCCCAAAGACGGTCACGTAGACGGAAACGTTGGAAGTTGGAACAACAATCGAGGAGATGACGGTCGTGGAGGAGGAAAGGGTAACAGTGGAAGTTGGAATAATGGCAAAGATGGCGGTCATGGAGGCGGCAGGGGTGATAGTGGAAGCAAATGGGGAAATGGCGGCGGAAGTAGCAGTCACGGCAGTAGTAATCACGGAGGTGGTAGTCACAGAAGTGGTGGCAGTCACGGAGGTGGTAGTCACGGAGGTGGTAGTCACGGAGGTGGCAGTCACGGAGGTGGCAGTCACGGAGGCGGCAGTCACGGAGGTGGCAGTCACGCAGGCGGCAGTCACGGCGGTGGTAGTCACGGCGGTAGCAGCCACAGTGGCCGTCATGGCAGCGGGGGTCGTGGTGGTGGAAGCGATCACGGGCGTCATTGAACACGGTGAGTTTAATGATTGATTTCCTTCTTACTGGAGACTAAATTAAGCAGATTTCCAACATTAATCATTTAAAAATTCCAGTACTTTTACATTAAACTAGTTCTAAACAATGCTTAGGTCATAAGAGATATTTCTTTGATATTTATTTGATCTTTGTAGAGTGGAAAATATATGTTTTGTGGAATTTTCAATACAGTTGTTTTTGTAAATAAGTAATTGATATAAATAAATATTTAATATAATATACAATTCATTTTTAAAGCGGATATCCTAATTGTCCTTATTTGTTTCAGATGCTGACTCAACTGTGTGGTTATGATATGGTCGTGTCATTATTATTTCAAAATGTTGTTATTGTTTTAGAATTTTAAGTTAGTATAAAGTAAATTATTTGTAAAATTATATGTAATTTCATTTTCTTCTCCCAAAACAAACTAAAAACTTATTGTATTTCAAAGTTCTATACTAAAATACATACATATATTCGTACCAAAATTAATCATCATAAAATGTGTCAGCTGCTTACTGAGCTAAACAATAATATGTTGACTATTAACAGTAGGCATTTAATAGGGAAAATAATAATTAAATTGCGTTGTTGTCGATTTGGCATACAGTTACACATACAAAATACCTACACTAACACACACATAGCCACGGAAGTGGTAGACACGGCGGCGGTAGCAGTCACGGAGGTCGAGAATTCTCACAGAGGAGGTGAGAAACGTCTCTGTTGTCTACTCGGTTGACGCGCTTTGGGAAAAGTTTAGTTAAGCATAATTAGTACTAACTCTTGCCCGCGACTTCGTCCGCGTAGGTTTCAATATTCACACATCTTCACAGCACAGTTCTTGTTTTAGTAAATTACCTGATGCAATGTATTTTGAATCGGATGGCAGAGAATTACAAATTTTAGCTTTAATATCAATGCTGGAGGTGACCGACATAGCCGGACGGATTAGCAAGCTGAAGTGGCAGTGGGCGGGCCACATCTATCGCAGAACCGACGGCCGTTGAAGCAGACGAGTTCTGGACTGGATACCGTGGATAGGCACGCCCAAAGTGGGACGCCCCACCGCCAGATGGACCGACGACCCGAAGAAGGTGGCCAGAAGCGGCTGGATGCGGAGGGCAGGGTGTGGTGGCTATCATTGGGGAAGGTCTATGTCCAGCAGTGGTCTAAGGGCTGATATGATGATGATGATAACTGCTGGTACGCTCACCATAATAGTTGACACATCTTGGAACATTTACTCTCTTATTTGCCTTAGAATATGGTCTTTTAGTTACGTATATATTACTTTTGATATAGTAGGCAGAAGATTTAATTGCTGAATTAAAATATTTACCTGTGACTAAAATTATTTTGTTTGGGTAAATACAGAAATAATTTCTGTGCGGTGCCCGCTGACGAACGTGAAGATTGTTAGAGTTCAATGTCTAGTCCAAGATTACTTAATAGTTACTACATAACAGCTACACCACTCCTAATAACTGTAGCGAAGCGCTACTAAACTTGATAAATAAAACATAATATCATCAAAATACCATTTAGTTAACAAATAAGTTCAGTAAATTAAAATATAAATTGAAGGTATGTGAATAAATAAATCACATACAAAAAACTACAAGATCGTAATTTGTGGCATTTCAGTTCAACAACTCATGATATTACCATCCAACATTGTCGGTAATGCTTACCTACAGCTTACCTCGCATTATTAGATTTCAATGAAATCATTTAATAGTAGAATTGAGCAAATTATAGCATTAAACTATTCTCGCTCGTATCTCCTAAACTACCGTTCCGTTTGGAACGAAATTTGGTAGGCATGCTTTTCATATAGCTACCTTTCACCTGATAAACATATATTTTGATTTTGGAAACATTTTGTAGTTTCATTATTTTTAATTATAAAAGCGAGTACATTCCTATTTTCATATGACAGCTGAGAGACGTCACGAAGCCAATCGATAAAGATCGGCATTCGCTGTCTCTGTCTTTTACTCCCATCAGACAAGGAGGTCGGCAGTCGACATCGACCTAGGGAATAAATCTTTTTACGATGAAAACGACAGCGCGACAGTCTGGATTGGAGTTTCGCGCGATACGCCCGTATCATTTTAGTTCCCGGCTTACTTTCGGGACATGGCTTGAGTATTTCGGCTAGCAAACTCCACCGACTCATTCCGTCAGAACGATGCCCTTCAGGCGTCTGACGATTTATACATTTGCCATGTAATTTCATAACTTAAAGTATAAGTAGTTTATTTTTAATGGAGCGTCCATCTTGAATCGCAACCACGTGAAGGAAGAAGATGTCCGACCACATGTTCCCGACGAGAGACGTTTGAAGTTCCAAAAGAGAGGTCTGCCATCAACAGCGCGATCGGACAGCAGACGAAAGGTTCCCGGCACAGATTGTGTACCCGATCGCCATGCGGTGATCTCCGTCACGTTTTTGTCTCCACGAGATGCTGAGGACGTCCATCATTCTGCGGTTGTGAACCAACAGATTCCATAGCGGAATCGTATCATCGAGCGTGTGATAAAAATCAACGAATATCAAAACAGCGAACTTTATTGTGTGACTAATAACTACCCCCGCGCTAAATTTAATCACGGTATTTGTGTATGGACGATGTTAATTTTACGTTAGGTAGAATCATCATGAAATCCGGTACCGGTGAGTTTTCTTATTTATAATTAACTTATTCTCTGGCCATAATCATAAAGTGCACTCTTCATTGTAAAATTAGATTTACAGATGTTTTATATTATTTTTTAATTATAGCCTCTCGAGGCAGTTAAAACCCCACAACAATATTTGTTTCATTCATCCCTTCATAGGATCCGACTGGACACCACGTGTTATGTTAACGAACGGTCCTTGAACCAGAAGCCTGATGCTGGACCGGCTGATAACTATCCAATATAATTTATTACCTTACTTTTCATATTACTTACTTCAATTTTACTTAAAATCTCAAATCTATCACAACAAGAAGCCTGATGCTGGACCGGCTGATAACTATCCAATATAATTTATTACCTTACTTTTCATATTACTTACTTCAATTTTACTTAAAATCTCAAATCTATCACAACAATGGCGCCCGAACATATAATATAACACGTGTGTCATCATACTTTTATTAATATTTCACAATTTAAACTTATTTAAAATCAGTAATTTTTATTCCACGGAAACTCTGAGGAGGAGAATGAAACTTATATAAAACCATGTTAAATATGCTTTTCTATTGAATGTAAACTATTATGTGCAACTGAAATTTATTTGTAAGGGGTTATGCTGTTATTGTTATTATTGTTTTCGTTGAGAGTCCACAGCTCCAAAATTTTCCAAATTTTCCCATGGCATAAAAACATTATTCGGTCAATATGACCATTGCATACCGATTGCATTTCGCACGGTTGCATTTCATTTCTTCATTAATACCTGTTAGGTCAGGACAATGAAAACATTCATAATATTATGAATTTAAACATGCAATTGCATTTAGTACAACTGCATTCATTCTTCATTAATACCTGTTAGGTCAGGATATAAGGATATTATGAGTTGAAACAAATGACAATCATTTAACTTCATATTTGATGGAGAATCAAATATGTATTGGAAATTTTACTTCAAATTAAAAATAAAGTATATTTTTTTTGAAATTTTTTTTTATACCAAAGTTTTAAATTACTTTATGGTTCTAGTAACTAGACAACCTAGTGAATTAGGAACACCAATTGGGAAGTTTCTAACCCACATACTTTTTTCATTAAAATAAAAACTGAATATTTTTAGTATAGCCGGAGAGGCATACAAATTTTTTAACATTGTATCAGAACTACAATACTACTTTGAAATAGACCAGATATGGTAGTGAAGTCTGATTCAAATGTTATATAGGTATTATATTATATACAAATATGTGTATAATATATATTTAGTAAATATTTTTAAATATTTTTTAAATTTTAAATCCAAACTCCAGTAGCAAGTGGGACAGTAAAATGATAACGAGTCTCCTAATATTAAGGTAGGACACTCTAACATCTGCACTGTCACCGTAGGTCTCAAAGAGTATTCAAATGGATAAATTTTTTGGTTCTATTTAGACCAATTTTAGCCTACAGATGTCAGACTATTCTAATAGATAGACTAGTAGTGCGGTATGTGTATTCTTCTTAGATACATTTTCTTTTTATATTTTTTCTTAATTGCGGTGCTTATAAACACATGCAAAATAGGTTACATTAAGGCATGTCATTTGTTAATATTTTTCTTAAAACTCAATATAAGAGTTATTTCTAGTTGATAAGAGGATTCTAGTAAGTTAGTATAACCATAGGTTAGTAAGTTTCATAGTTAGTATGACCTACTAGAGGTTCACTTGTTTTTTCATTTTGCATAATTAAATAGTAAGAATGATAGGATAAGTATAGGTTATAAAAATGTTATTAGACAACATTTTAAAACAAATAACAATATTTTTAAATTTATAAACATGAACTTATTCAACATCATTGAAAGGATAGTACGGATAGCTAGCAAAACAGTTGGATTTATTAGATGAGAGATAATGAAGGTGATTGAATAAATGAGAAGTATGTAACATATCTATAAGTATATGTATATATATATAGTGATGAATGAATACGAGTAAGTTAGAAAGATGTATGTATGAAGATGGCGTGTATGTGTGTTTGAGTAAAGAAAGATTTCAAGGAAAGAAAAAGTCATGATTATATTTTAGGCAAGTTTATTTTTTAATTTTTTAGTTACGTTTATTTTTTATTTAAGGCATAAGCAAGAGCTTTGTCAGTTGCTGTTGATAGAATGTGTAAAGTAGATTTTACCTAAAATTTTTTGTTTTGATTTGCAATTATTATATTGATTGGAGGGGCTGCTAAACGCTGACTGTGTCACGCGTTTTCCTCTGACAAAGGGGGTATTGTAGCGAAGCGCTACTAAACTTGATAAATAAAACATAATATCATCAAAATACCATTTAGTTAACAAATAAGTTCAGTAAATTAAAATATAAATTGAAGGTATGTGAATAAATAAATCACATACAAAAAACTACAAGATCGTAATTTGTGGCATTTCAGTTCAACAACTCATGATATTACCATCCAACATTGTCGGTAATGCTTACCTACAGCTTACCTCGCATTATTAGATTTCAATGAAATCATTTAATAGTAGAATTGAGCAAATTATAGCATTAAACTATTCTCGCTCGTATCTCCTAAACTACCGTTCCGTTTGGAACGAAATTTGGTAGGCATGCTTTTCATATAGCTACCTTTCACCTGATAAACATATATTTTGATTTTGGAAACATTTTGTAGTTTCATTATTTTTAATTATAAAAGCGAGTACATTCCTATTTTCATATGACAGCTGAGAGACGTCACGAAGCCAATCGATAAAGATCGGCATTCGCTGTCTCTGTCTTTTACTCCCATCAGACAAGGAGGTCGGCAGTCGACATCGACCTAGGGAATAAATCTTTTTACGATGAAAACGACAGCGCGACAGTCTGGATTGGAGTTTCGCGCGATACGCCCGTATCATTTTAGTTCCCGGCTTACTTTCGGGACATGGCTTGAGTATTTCGGCTAGCAAACTCCACCGACTCATTCCGTCAGAACGATGCCCTTCAGGCGTCTGACGATTTATACATTTGCCATGTAATTTCATAACTTAAAGTATAAGTAGTTTATTTTTAATGGAGCGTCCATCTTGAATCGCAACCACGTGAAGGAAGAAGATGTCCGACCACATGTTCCCGACGAGAGACGTTTGAAGTTCCAAAAGAGAGGTCTGCCATCAACAGCGCGATCGGACAGCAGACGAAAGGTTCCCGGCACAGATTGTGTACCCGATCGCCATGCGGTGATCTCCGTCACGTTTTTGTCTCCACGAGATGCTGAGGACGTCCATCATTCTGCGGTTGTGAACCAACAGATTCCATAGCGGAATCGTATCATCGAGCGTGTGATAAAAATCAACGAATATCAAAACAGCGAACTTTATTGTGTGACTAATAACTACCCCCGCGCTAAATTTAATCACGGTATTTGTGTATGGACGATGTTAATTTTACGTTAGGTAGAATCATCATGAAATCCGGTACCGGTGAGTTTTCTTATTTATAATTAACTTATTCTCTGGCCATAATCATAAAGTGCACTCTTCATTGTAAAATTAGATTTACAGATGTTTTATATTATTTTTTAATTATAGCCTCTCGAGGCAGTTAAAACCCCACAACAATATTTGTTTCATTCATCCCTTCATAGGATCCGACTGGACACCACGTGTTATGTTAACGAACGGTCCTTGAACCAGAAGCCTGATGCTGGACCGGCTGATAACTATCCAATATAATTTATTACCTTACTTTTCATATTACTTACTTCAATTTTACTTAAAATCTCAAATCTATCACAACAAGAAGCCTGATGCTGGACCGGCTGATAACTATCCAATATAATTTATTACCTTACTTTTCATATTACTTACTTCAATTTTACTTAAAATCTCAAATCTATCACAACATAACACGAATATACCTATGCTTTTAACCTCACGTCCATGAGGTCGTGGGTTCAAACCCCGCTCGTACCAATGAGCTTTTCGAAACTTATGTACGGTTTATTTATAATACCACTGGCTTTTCGGTGATGGAAACATCGTAAGGAAACCTGCATATGCCAAAGAAGACATTCTAAGGCGTATGTGAAGTCCACTAAATCGGCTTGGGGCACCGTTGGTGGTCAGGGGTTTGGCACAAAAGATCCTGAAGGGTCGAAATGTCGCCAGGTCTTCCTGGGCCCCCTAAGAAGATAAGATGAGATATGCTTTTAATCATCTAGTCCTTCCCACCCAAAGTAAATTAGAGTTATTGCTTCTCATCAGCCGAAATACATCCACTGCTGAACATAAGCCTCCCCAATAGAATGCCACTTTGGTGGGCTATCCATCGCATAGAGATTATCGGCACGTTTGCCATTTTATTAACCGACTTCAAAAAAGAAGAAAGAAAGGCCAAAAACAGGCCGAAACTTCGGCCGAGCCGAAGCTCAGTGTTCGTGAATTATCACGCTCTGTTAGGATGAGTTTACTTACACGAGTAACATTGTTCATTATATTTGTTCATTTTAATGTTATTTAAGTACCCATTTATCATTTAAATTTCCTAATCAGCGCAACCTACCTTTTTCTCCGGCATAAATATTTTATACCCAAAGATTGTCTGAAAGAAATCGCTTAAAGCGATAAGAACTAATTTGTACTATTTTAACTTTTATAACTTGTAACTGTATTTGTTTGTGTGTGCAATAAAGTATGTTGTACCTATTGTAACAAAACAAATGTATTTTATCTTACATACTTGTACTTCAATTGTTATTTTTTTTATTATTATTGCATTTAACACGAATTAACTATATAACATGTAAAACACATAACATGCACATTTTATTTTTATTTTACCTACCGCTTGCTTTAGCATTTCCCACAGTGGAGGTTGGCTGGAAGAGATCTCTTATAGAAATAAGTCCACCTTTGTACACTTTTATGTTATGCCCTTTTTTTGTAAAATTTATGTGCAGTAAAGAATATAATAACACACTAGATTTCAGCATACAATAGAATTTTTAATATGACTAAATAAGATTCTGTTACGGCCGAAACTGACACCGAGGCCGAAGATTCGATTTCAGTTTCGGTAGCGGCTGCAAATCCTGTTTCGGCCGGACACTAATTCGCAGCCATCAGTGCAGTCACAGAAACGGATTTGTTCCGTCTCACTGTTTTTAAAAGTGTCAAAGAAAAATATGAAAACCCAATACATGTTAATTTAATTCCTGATGCAATGAGATAAGGTATTATGGATATAGTATATTTGAAGACATTTCTAAAATTTTACGGAACTGAACTGACACTGTACTGAAGGACCACAGACGCATAACTGTCGGAATAAGGACGCATAACCTATCATCGATAGCCTTTACTGCTTTAGAAATATATTACCTAACTATAAAAAAAGACTGAATCAGGACTGATATGTCCGAATGAACCTTTAAATTGATGCTCGGGGAGAAACGCGGTGGTGGTGTACAAAATTAGGTAACTATGTGATTGGATGTCCTTTATCCAATTTAGTGGTAAAAAATACACATACCGTATATGACTACCATTGACGTACGGTTCAAGAACGTGTTAAAATAAGGCAGGAAATGAAATGAAAGAGTTTTCCTATCGCCTGCAACGATCTCTATGTACTACTTACTAGATGGAGCGTTCCAAACAATCGCTCTGTTTCACGCAAGGAGCCGCAACTCGGTTACATTCACAATGAAACTTGTGCAGTTACTACGCAGAACATTTAATTATTGATGTTACGGGTAAATAGCGTGAATATTTACAAGTTTCAAAGTGAATGTGAACGAGTTGAGCCGCAGTTGCGATTGTTTGGAATGTTCCATCTAGTACATAGAGATCGTTGATCGACTGTATTGTATTTTCAGGAATTTGGTGACACAGTTATGTTATGTTTTATTTATTTAGGCCGTTTTATGAGACACTAGCTTTTGCCCGCGACTTCAGCCGCGTAGGTTTCGATAATTTACACATCTTCACTGCTTTTAACGATTAATTTGGTTTCTATTCTATTTTATTTTATTTATTTATACTTTATTGTACACAATACAAGTCACAACTCATTTAAACATATGTTGTACAAAGGCGCACTTAACTTTCTAATCTGTGTTTCTCGTAGGAACTAGATGTTTTTTCGGGATAAAAACTATCCTATGTCCTATTCCAGGACCTAACCTATATGTGTGATAAGTTTCATTCCGATCCGACCAGTGGTTGAAGCAAGATTGAGTAACAAACATCCAAATTTCGCACTTATAATATTAGTGGGATGGGAAGTAATTTTTGCCAAAAAAAGTGTACTTGTTTAATTCTTCCAGTATACCGACAATCACACCGCTTTTGCACGTTGATTTTACATTTAAATATATTTATACACTTTAAATACCACTAATATTATAAATGTGAAAGTTTGGATGTTTGGATATAATAATAATTTGTGATGTTAATTCGACGCGTGCGAAGTCTCGAGCAACAGCTAGTTTTGTAATATAATATCAATCTATCTTACGTGTACTACCTACCGCAATCTCTCAGCATAACTCAAAGGTTGACTGGTAGAGAATGCCTTCGACATTAAGTCCCCCTGTTTGCAATAAAGCTTAAATAAACAAATTTTCTTTTTAAAGGTATACAGTTTTACTCACAACGTATCTGACAATCTTGTGGTAACTATTGTAATTAAACGTACAAACTTATATAATGTTGTTGTTTGACGAGCTCGAGGACTTCACTGGCGTCAGAGTACTCTGGACACAGGTAACTGCTGAAAAACTTACCTGGAGGAGGCTGGGGTAGGCCTTTGCCCAAAAATGGGATTATCTGTAGTGACGAAGGACTGGCCTGAAAATGAAAACATTAACTAACAAATATTCAATAATGACAGATACTAAAAATTACATAGAATAATTGACTATGTACAATCTTATTTAAGAGAAATGACGCATTCTATGAACGATAATTTACACCTACAGAAGGGCTAAAATAAATAAAAAAAATTATGTTGGGATGCCTTGGTGGAGCGATGAATTCAAACTCACTACATTGTTAACTGTTGTTTATTGGTAGTCACAATACTTGTCCTTAGTCCATAGTAGTTAATCAACAATTAACAGAATAGAATAGTCCTTATCATCTACTTACATATTCTTATATACTAACTTATTCAACACTACGTGCTATTAAACTATATTATTATAACACTACGTGAGATTATTGGTCTTTATTATTTTTATTTCATCATGTCAGCCCCTAGAAGTCCACTGCTGGACATAGGTCTTCCCCAATGAACGCCACCACACCCGGTCCTCTGCCCTCCGCATCCAGCCCTTTCGGCCACCTTATTTAGGTCGTCGATCCATCTGGCGGCGAGGCGACCCACCCTGCGAGTGCCGATACGCGGTCTCCACTCCAGAACTCGTCTGCCCCAACGGCCGTCGGTTCTACGGCATATGTGACCCGCCCTATTTATATCCTTATCTTTATTTAATTATCTATATTTAGCTTGATCAGTCATGATTTCATTCTGAAAAATGATGTAGATATATATTTTACCAAAACACCTATTTATTTTCCTCAACTAATACAATTTTGCGTGTTCTTCCTGTAGTTTAGCTGTCGGGACTTTTTTCAACTTCGCACCAGAGCAACTCTGTTATTATGTCGTTGATTCTGACCTCTGCTGATAAATTGGAATACACACACGCTTATCATATTCAGTATAAAAGTCCGGGCGGGACAGAATGGAATGTATTGTTGTACAACAGGTTCCAGTGATGGGTCGACTAGTGTTAGCTACGGTAGCCTTAGCGGTCTTCGTGTGTGTCCACGCGGCACCAGGTAACAATTCACTTCTATTTCTAATGACGTTTGTGTAATTCATCTGCCTGCACGTAACCAGCGCGGCGACTTTAGTACGCATTCGATATACTCCAATATATATGTATATTCGATATGCGCCGCCGTCAGATGGAGAGACGACCTGATGAAGGTGGCTGGAAGCGGCTGGATGCGGAGGGCAGAAGACCAGATGTGGTGGCTTTCATTAGGGAAAGCCTATATGATGATGATGATGGTTTGATATGAGGGGTAAGCCTCTGCTCAACAGTGAGACTTATAACAAGGAATTATTGTAGCACTTCTGTGATTCTGGCTAACCCTAGTGTTTTTGATCATCAAATTCGATTGTATTTTATTATTTTAGTGATGAAAAAAAACGTCTTTATTAATCAGTTAATTTTTAAACAATTGCTTTGTCTTTTGCAGAATATCGCGGTGGTAGTGGCGGTGGCGGTGGTGGTGGTACGAGCCACGGTGGAAGTAGGAGCGGCGACAGAGATGGTGGTCGTGGAGGTGGCAAAGGAGGCAGTGGAAGTAGGAGCAACGACAGAGATGGTGGCCATGGGGGTGGCAAAGGAGGCAGTGGAAGTTGGAAAAATGATAGAGATGGCGGTAGTGGAGGCGGTAGGGGTGGCGGTGGAAGTTGGAAAAATAAAGACGGCGGTCATGGAGGCGGCAGAGGTAGCGGTGGAAGTTGGAACAATGACAAAGATGGCGCTCATGGCGGCGGCGGCAGAGGTGGTAGTGGAAGTTGGAAAAATGACAGAGATGGCGGTAATGGCGGCGGCAGGGGTGGTAGTGGAAGTTGGAGAAATGACAGAGATAGCAACAGCGGAGGTGGCAGTCACGGAGGTAGCCACGGTGGCAGTCACGGCGGCGGTAGCAGCCACGGTGGCGGTAGCAGCCATGGTGGCGGTAGCAGCCACGGTGGCGGTAGCAGCCACGGTGGCGGTAGCAGCTACGGTGGCGGTCGTGGTGGTAGTCACGGCGGCGGCGGACGTCATTAAAAAGGTGAGCGACAAAGTTACCTTCATATGTACATAAATAAACTTCACAATTAGACGCTAGGTTTATTGGATATTATCTTTAATGGTATTTTTTTAATGAATTACTGAAGTTATCTAATTACTTTAGGTTATCTACCAATAACAAATACAAAATACACTGTATATATACATTATCTCTGTTTATTTTAAACTTGATTCCGTCATCGGTGAACTCATTAATGGTTGATGGACATATAATTTTCCTTACGAACGAAACACCGATAATATTGTTTTAATTAATTAATTATGTCCGTTGCACAACCACAATGGGTAGTACCAGATGTTTCATATGTGAATACCTGTTATTAATCATATTATCATGCATGATGATTAATTTAATATTAATTTTATCCTTATTTTGTTTCAGATGCTGCATCACTTCAGAGTTCAGAGTAACGCGGTCAAGCTGTTGTGATTAAATATATGTTGTCATAGTTTTAAGTCTAATTATAGGTAGAAATATAAGGAAATTATTTATGTTAATTTAAATAATATTTTGTTTTCTTTTCCTTTCTTTTAACAAAAGCAAAACGCCTAAGAGAATGACAAGATCTATGAAAAGAAAGAACTGAGTATTAATAATTAATAAACTGTAAAAACAAACCTTGTGTATAAATTTATGTCCGTTTTTAATATTTTTTTATTTATTTTATTTTATGTCTAAATAAATCTTACAGCATATATTTTTTAGATAATTTTGCTAAAGATTCAACATTTATTTATTCCATTACTTCAGATAAAGTATAAATCTACCAAAGTATTTTTTATTCAATTCAATTATTTATTGCACGAAAAAATACACAGATACAAAAATAAAGCAGCTTACAGTTGTACATCTGGCTGTATTATCGCTAAAAGCGATCTCTTTCAGCAACCTTTTATTAATATTATTTATTTTATTTTTTATTCTTTATCAAAGGTTTTTTTCTGTGTTTACCATATACAATAACCCCTTAATTCAGCTGGTCATTTATTTTTACACCCAGATAAATATTAGGTCCTTACATATGAAATTGGCGTTTAATATGGAAAAAAAAAGTTTAACGAAAAAAATATATATGAAATTATATATTTAATACGTATGTACCATTATTATCTATGCACTTTCGCCATTTTAAAGGTAGTTCACTGATTCCATTGCTGAAAAAATTGTGGGAGCGAGAATCAATAAATTCTTTGAAGATGATTTGGACTGCCCCATCGGAATTTTTTTTCCTTGCAATAAATTGTCCAAATTGCGAAACAAGTGGTAATCTGTTGAAGCAAGGTCTTGGGGAGAATGGTAGCTGTCGGAGACATTCCAATCGCAGCTCCTCTAATTTGACGATCGTATGTCGTGCTACATTATCAAACATCAATCAGGCCTCCCCAACCCGTCTGGCCAGCGCGGGGAGTGTAGGCCAAATCCTCCGTCTGTCTCCGGCTGAAGAGAGAGCGTTGTGCTCCTGCAGTGGAGACAAAAATAACCTGATGATGATGATGATGATGTCGTGCAGACCGTAGGTACGCTAGACGCGTTGTCCTGAAGCTGCAGTGGGCTAGAGCAATAGACCAGTCTCAGTTGTTGAATAGCGAGCTTTTCCATCATGGTTTGCAATTGTTGACAATACAGATCTGCCGTAATCGTCTGGCTAGATCTTAAGGAGCTGTAGTATATGACACCAGCTGCACTGGTCCACCAAACACTCACCAGTATCTTTTCTGAGTCAACTTTCGCTTGGGACAGGATTTAGCCGGTTCTCTTGGGTTCAGCCACTGTGATTAGCGTTTCCGATTGTCATAAAGGATCCATTTTTCATTCATTGTGACGGTCGAGTAATGTAAAACAGCACTCGATGCGTGTTTGTTTGTGTGCTTCACTCAATTCATGCGGTACCCATTTCTCGAGCTTTTTCACTTTTCCAATACATTTCAAGAATTTCCAGAACACATTTCAATCATTTTTGGAATTTTTGTCTGTTTGTCTGTTAGTTTGTGCACGCATCATGTAAAAACTACTGAACAGATTTTACTAGACTTTTTACAGAAGTATAGGGCAAATATAACCATTAAATAGAAATATTAACTGGAGTAACATTTAGCTTTTATTTCATCGCAATCGGCTTACTCAATGAAAAGTTATTATAATTTTATAATGTTTAGTTTTCTAATACATTACTAGATATGTAACAAAGAAGTGTATTATAAAGTTCGGTGCAACTGTTGTGATAGATTTGTGATTTTAAGTTAATTCGAAGGGAATATGATGAAAAGTAATGTAATAATTATATTGGATAGTTATCAGCCGGTCCAGCATCAGGCTTCTGGTTCAAGGACCGTTCGTTAACATAACACGTGGTGTCCAGTCGGATCCTATGAAGGGATGAATGAAACAAATATTGTTGTGGGGTTTTAACTGCCTCGAGAGGCTATAATTAAAAAATAATATAAAACATCTGTAAATCTAATTTTACAATGAAGAGTGCACTTTATGATTATGGCCAGAGAATAAGTTAATTATAAATAAGAAAACTCACCGGTACCGGATTTCATGATGATTCTACTTAACGTAAAATTAACATCGTCCATACACAAATACCGTGATTAAATTTAGCGCGGGGGTAGTTATTAGTCACACAATAAAGTTCGCTGTTTTGATATTCGTTGATTTTTATCACACGCTCGATGATACGATTCCGCTATGGAATCTGTTGGTTCACAACCGCAGGATGATGGACGTCCTCAGCATCTCGTGGGGACAAAAGAAAACGTGACGGAGATCACCGCATGGCGATCGGGTACACCATCTGCGCCGGGAACCTTTCGTCTGCTGTTCGAACGCGCTGTTGATGGCAGACCTCCCTCGCGGGTCTTCAAACGTCTCTCATCGGGAACATGTGGTCGGACATCTTCTTCCTTCACGTGGTTGCGATTCAAGATGGACGCTCCATTAAAAATAAGCTTCTTTTACTTTAAGTTATGAAATTACATGGCAAATGTATAGATCGTCAGACGCCTGAAGGGCATCGTTCTGACGGAATGAGTCGGTGGAGTTTGCTAGCCGAAATACTCAAGCCATGTCCCGAAAGTAAACCGGGAACTAAAATGATACGGGCGTATCGCGCGAAACTCCAATCCAGACTGTCGCGCTGTCGTTTTCATCGTAAAAAGATTTATTCCCTAGGTCGATGTCGACTGCCGACCTCCTTGTCTGATGGGAGTAAAAGACAGAGACAGCGAATGCCGATCTTTATCGATTGGCTTCGTGACGTCTCTCAGCTGTCATATGAAAATAGGAATGTACTCGCTTTTATAATTAAAAATAATGAAACTACAAAATGTTTCCAAAATCAAAATATATGTTTATCAGGTGAAAGGTAGCTATATGAAAAGCATGCCTACCAAATTTCGTTCCAAACGGAACGGTAGTTTAGGAGATACGAGCGAGAATAGTTTAATGCTATAATTTGCTCAATTCTACTATTAAATGATTTCATTGAAATCTAATAATGCGAGGTAAGCTGTAGGTAAGCATTACCGACAATGTTGGATGGTAATATCATGAGTTGTTGAACTGAAATGCCACAAATTACGATCTTGTAGTTTTTTGTATGTGATTTATTTATTCACATACCTTCAATTTATATTTTAATTTACTGAACTTATTTGTTAATTAAATAGTGTTTTGATGATATTATGTTTTATTTATCAAGTTTAGTAGCGCTTCGCTACAATACCCCCTTTGTCAGAGGAAAACGCGTGACACAGTCAGCGTTTAGCAGCCCCTCCAATCAATATAATAATTGCAAATCAAAACAAAAAATTTTAGGTAAAATCTACTTTACACATTCTATCAACAGCAACTGACAAAGCTCTTGCTTATGCCTTAAATAAAAAATAAACCTTACTAAAAAATTAAAAAAATAAACTTGCCTAAAATATAATCATGACTTTTTCTTTCCTTGAAATCTTTCTTTACTCAAACACACATACACGCCATCTTCATACATACATCTTTCTAACTTACTCGTATTCATTCATCACTATATATATATACATATACTTATAGATATGTTACATACTTCTCATTTATTCAATCACCTTCATTATCTCTCATCTAATAAATCCAACTGTTTTGCTAGCTATCCGTACTATCCTTTCAATGATGTTGAATAAGTTCATGTTTATAAATTTAAAAATATTGTTATTTGTTTTAAAATGTTGTCTAATAACATTTTTATAACCTATACTTATCCTATCATTCTTACTATTTAATTATGCAAAATGAAAAAACAAGTGAACCTCTAGTAGGTCATACTAACTATGAAACTTACTAACCTATGGTTATACTAACTTACTAGAATCCTCTTATCAACTAGAAATAACTCTTATATTGAGTTTTAAGAAAAATATTAACAAATGACATGCCTTAATGTAACCTATTTTGCATGTGTTTATAAGCACAGCAATTAAGAAAAAATATAAAAAGAAAATGTATCTAAGACGAATACACATACCGCACTACTAGTCTATCTATTAGAATAGTCTGACATCTGTAGGCTAAAATTGGTCTAAATAGAACCAAAAAATTTATCCATTTGAATACTCTTTGAGACCTACGGTGACAGTGCAGATGTTAGAGTGTCCTACCTTAATATTAGGAGACTCGTTATCATTTTACTGTCCCACTTGCTACTGGAGTTTGGATTTAAAATTTAAAAAATATTTAAAAATATTTACTAAATATATATTATACACATATTTGTATATAATATAATACCTATATAACATTTGAATCAGACTTCACTACCATATCTGGTCTATTTCAAAGTAGTATTGTAGTTCTGATACAATGTTAAAAAATTTGTATGCCTCTCCGGCTATACTAAAAATATTCAGTTTTTATTTTAATGAAAAAAGTATGTGGGTTAGAAACTTCCCAATTGGTGTTCCTAATTCACTAGGTTGTCTAGTTACTAGAACCATAAAGAGAACCTTAAAAATTTTGGTTCTTAAAAATTATCAAAAAAAATTTTTTATTAAAATTTTAAACAAAACCTTCAATGAACTTTTATAATGTCTTTTATGTGAAATTTTCCTGAGTTGTTACTCCCCAAATCTTTTAAAATGTATATGACGTTGGACAATTTCTGTGTAACCTTGCACTTAATAAACCTTGGTGCGAGTTTTGCTGAGAAATATTTTGCAGCTTGCGATTGTACAAAGTTTCTTCGCCAGACTATGTCACCTACACTTAATATTACTTCCTTTCTACGAAGGTTATACCTACTGGCACTCTTTTGATAAGCTTTAGTTAGAGCTGATGTTACGTTTTCGAAGATCTCTGACAGCTCTGTTAATGCTATTGCAGAGCTCTCTCTATCTTTCATGTCTAACTCGTCTAGGTTTTGTGGTAAGTCTCCTCTTATTGTATGAAACTGACCATCTGACACTATATCTCTGCCTGTACTAAGGAAGTATGGGGTGTAACCTGTTGCTAAGTTCACTGAGCTATTTAGGGATAATTGTATTTTTGGTAGAAACTTTGACCAGTTTCTTTGTTCTTGGTCTACCAAAATCGAAAGACATGTCTCAACAGTCTGGTTATATCTCTCTACTGGGTTTGACTGTGGTGCATAATATGCATTATAAAATACTTTTGGAATATTATATTTTTCTCCGAATTTTTTAAATTCTTTCGACTTAAAAATTGTTGCATTGTCGCATATAATTATACATGGTGTTCCATGTTTAAAAATTATTTCATTTTCAATAAAATTCGTTACTGTTTTGGTTGTTGCTGTCTTGAGAGCATGCAACCAGCAGTATTTTGTAAAAATGTCTACAATAGAGAGTATATATACATGACCTGAGTATGCTTTCGGAAAGGGGCCTATTATGTCAATAGACAAAGTGTGCATTGGCTTGTTTACAACTTTTTGATTAACCATTAGACCATTTGGTTGGGCATTTGAATGTTTATAGGCCTTGCAAATTTCACAAGCGCCTACATAATTAACTATATTTTGATACATATTTTTCCAATAATAGTGTTGCCTTATTTTATTATATGTTTTTGCAACACCTAAATGAACTGAATCTATCCCATTATGACATTCTTCAATACAGCACTGTATTTTTTCTTTTGGCAATACAATTTTCCAATTATTGTCATTTTGTAAATTATTTTTTTGTTTGCCAAATCTAAACATTATGTTGTTATTAATTTGAAAGTTTTTATAATTTTGTGGTGTTTTTAAACAACCGTTATAAATTTTACGGAACCATGTGTCTGTTGTATTTTGAACTCCGTCAGAGTAAGTTATCGCTTCTATGGCAACTCGTGACAGTGCATCAGGAACTATATGTAGTTTTCCTTTTTTGTGCTGAATGTCAAAGTTAAATTGGGAAATTTGCATGGCCCATCTGGCCAAGCGACCTGAAGGGTTGCTTAATGATTTGAGCCATTTAAGACTCATGTGGTCTGTGACTACTGAGAATTTTGTACCTTCCAAATATGGTCTAAAGTGATTTATCGAATCAACAACTGCCAATAGTTCTCTCTCCGTAGTACTATAATTTCTCTCTGTTTTTGACAGGATACGTGAATGGAATGCGACTGGATGTTCTGTATTGGTATCGTCTAACTGTGCTAGGACCGACCCTAAACCTACTGATGACGCGTCGCAGTGTAAGACGAAGGGGCGTGAGAAATCTGGGCATGCTAGTACTGGCGCACTTGTTAGTGCCGTTTTTAATGATTCAAATGCCTTTCTAGCTTCTTCGTTCCACTCTATCGACTCCCTACCTTTTCGTTTTCCTATCATCGCTGTCATTGGTGCTATTATAGTAGAGAAATTTTCAACAAACCGTCTATAGTAAGAACATAATCCTATAAAACCTCTCAATTGTTTTGCAGTTGTTGGTAATGGAAAATTTTGAATACAAGTTAACTTATGCGGGTCTGTTTGTAAGCCGTTTTCGTTTACTATGTATCCCAAATACTTTAGTTCGCCAATACAAAATTTACATTTCTCTATGTTCAAAGTTAGCCCCGCCTCTTGTAAAAACTGGTGAACTTTTTTTAATATTTTTATATGTTCATCAAATGTTTCAGTACATATTAATAAATCGTCTATGTACGGGAAAACTCTATCCCCAAATTGGTGACCAAACAGTCTGTCAACCAATCTTTGCATTTCAGAACCCGCGTTTGATAGTCCAAACGGCATACGCCTAAATTCGAATAGTCCTCTGTTTGGTACAACGAATGCTGTCTTTTGACACGATGTACCGTTTCCATCATAATTGTCTGAATTTGACAAATTAATTTGCCAAAAACTACTAGATAGGTCTAGTGCAGTTAGGTACTTAGCCCCCCTCAAGTTGTCAAGTATACTGTTGATGTATGGTATTGGGTATGAATCTTTTACCGTTACATCATTCAATTTCCTAGCATCTAGGCAAAATCGTAATGAACCATCTTTTTTTGTTGCCATTACAATGGGGTTAGACCATGGTGATCTAGAGGGCGCTATTACTCCTAATTCTAGCATACGGTCAACTTCTTCATTTAGGGCTTTCAATTTTGGAGGTGATAAGGGGTAATATCTCTGTTTAATAGGCGTTCCTGTAGTCACTATTCTATGTTCGACTAAATGTGTTTTTCCTAACCCTATTTCATCTGAAGAAATTTCCCTAAACTTCTCAATGACCGAATGTAACTGTTGAGACTGGGATGAACTAAGTTCCTCTCTGGGTACAACCGCTTTTATTTCCTGAACTGTGCTAGTGCTTTCTGGTTCTGTTTTTAATGTTACAATGTCTTCTGACATTGTAAATAAATTTATCAATTTAAAATTATAAATGAAATCCATTCCTAAAATTACATCTGTTTTGATGTTAGGAATTATTAAAAAATCAACATTTTTTGTTAATTTATTACACGTGACCGGCAGTGTAAGTGTACCTACGACATTCAGTGCCGAGTTATCGGCTGTATGCGCACTTATATATGTCTTTTTTATTTCTGATTTGTGCTTCAGAAATTTTTTGTAACTATTGTTACCTAAAACAGACATGTTTGCTCCCGTATCTACCAAGCCTATACACTTACTATTAATAATATTTAGTTTTGCAAAAAGCCTATTCTCTTGTGTCATAGATGCTACTTCCGGAGATAGTATGTTGCATTGGGGTTTCATTGCAAATGTGTTACTATTCCGGGAATTATTTAGTTTTTTGAATTATTATTTTGTCCAGCAGCTGATGGGTTACAATTGGGACAAAATTTTGTAATTACATTTCTAAGTCCACACCTAAAACATACTACACCCTGTACTTTTCTGCACTGCATGTAAGTGTGCCCCCTGGACTTGCATTTTTGGCAGGTAACAGTGGGTTGCTGTGCATACGAATGTTTGTAATGTTGTGTCTGATTAGCTGATTTATTAAGTTTCCCACTTTGTTGGTACCCACTGTTGGACCTGTACCCTTGTGTTGTCCCCTGTGTGTGCGTCAGTACACCAGAATAAGTTTCAAAATTTTTACTGACCTGTACTAATTGGTCTAAACTATTTATGGCATTTATTGCGAGCAACTGTGCATATCCTGGTAGCAGGTTATGTTTAACTATTTCCAATAATGAATGATCTGGGATCTGGCATGCTAATTTTGCATTTAGATCTTTAATGTCTATAATAAATTCAAAAACTGATTGTCCTATATTTTGCTTTTTTTCCCTGATTTCCCTTTCGGTAGAATAATTATAATCTATCGACTGGAAGTTCGATCTAAACTCATAGCATATATCCTGCCATGTGCTAATTTTTGATTTCACTGCCCTATAAAATTTCAATGCAGTTCCATCTAACAATTCTGTAAATCCTCTCACCAATGTGGTTTCATCCACATTGCGAGCGATTCTTATTTCGTCTACTTGCAACAAGAAATCATCAATGCTCGATTTTCCGTCATACCTGATGTTAAAAGATCGTAAATTGTGCTGTTTCATTTCGTACTGAATATATGATTGATGTGGTTCTGGTTTGGCCATGTTAAAGTTCAATAAATTGTCATGACCTGGTTTTGGTGTTGATGTCATATTGACAGAATGGGTATGACTGTGGTGAGCAGCCGCGGTATAAATTGGGGAATTACCATGTACCTGTGGGCGAGGCAACCTTGGTAAAACATTTACTGCATCCATGGGATATTCATGGTGGCTTTCCTTTATCGTGTTATCCGCCGGGCTTGTATTTCGGTCAACCATCTCATTCAAGGCATAATTTAAAAGTGATGGGTTTGTTGATGTCATTTTGTATCTATTTAGCAATAATGTAATAATCTAGTCTTGCCTATGGGCACTGTTGGATGGGATATAAAACGAAAAAAATATAAAAATGACAACCGCACCACTCACAAAAAAATTTTGCCAGACAATATAGTTCACATTCAATAGGTAAGCATCTTTAACATCAGTTTTATATAAGTTTCATTCTCCTCCTCAGAGATTCCGTGGAATAAAAATTATTGATTTTAAATAAGTTTAAATTGTGAAATATTAATAAAAGTATGATGACACACGTGTTATATTATATGTTCGGGCGCCATTGTTGTGATAGATTTGTGATTTTAAGTTAATTCGAAGGGAATATGATGAAAAGTAATGTAATAATTATATTGGATAGTTATCAGCCGGTCCAGCATCAGGCTTCTGGTTCAAGGACCGTTCGTTAACATAACACGTGGTGTCCAGTCGGATCCTATGAAGGGATGAATGAAACAAATATTGTTGTGGGGTTTTAACTGCCTCGAGAGGCTATAATTAAAAAATAATATAAAACATCTGTAAATCTAATTTTACAATGAAGAGTGCACTTTATGATTATGGCCAGAGAATAAGTTAATTATAAATAAGAAAACTCACCGGTACCGGATTTCATGATGATTCTACTTAACGTAAAATTAACATCGTCCATACACAAATACCGTGATTAAATTTAGCGCGGGGGTAGTTATTAGTCACACAATAAAGTTCGCTGTTTTGATATTCGTTGATTTTTATCACACGCTCGATGATACGATTCCGCTATGGAATCTGTTGGTTCACAACCGCAGGATGATGGACGTCCTCAGCATCTCGTGGGGACAAAAGAAAACGTGACGGAGATCACCGCATGGCGATCGGGTACACCATCTGCGCCGGGAACCTTTCGTCTGCTGTTCGAACGCGCTGTTGATGGCAGACCTCCCTCGCGGGTCTTCAAACGTCTCTCATCGGGAACATGTGGTCGGACATCTTCTTCCTTCACGTGGTTGCGATTCAAGATGGACGCTCCATTAAAAATAAGCTTCTTTTACTTTAAGTTATGAAATTACATGGCAAATGTATAGATCGTCAGACGCCTGAAGGGCATCGTTCTGACGGAATGAGTCGGTGGAGTTTGCTAGCCGAAATACTCAAGCCATGTCCCGAAAGTAAACCGGGAACTAAAATGATACGGGCGTATCGCGCGAAACTCCAATCCAGACTGTCGCGCTGTCGTTTTCATCGTAAAAAGATTTATTCCCTAGGTCGATGTCGACTGCCGACCTCCTTGTCTGATGGGAGTAAAAGACAGAGACAGCGAATGCCGATCTTTATCGATTGGCTTCGTGACGTCTCTCAGCTGTCATATGAAAATAGGAATGTACTCGCTTTTATAATTAAAAATAATGAAACTACAAAATGTTTCCAAAATCAAAATATATGTTTATCAGGTGAAAGGTAGCTATATGAAAAGCATGCCTACCAAATTTCGTTCCAAACGGAACGGTAGTTTAGGAGATACGAGCGAGAATAGTTTAATGCTATAATTTGCTCAATTCTACTATTAAATGATTTCATTGAAATCTAATAATGCGAGGTAAGCTGTAGGTAAGCATTACCGACAATGTTGGATGGTAATATCATGAGTTGTTGAACTGAAATGCCACAAATTACGATCTTGTAGTTTTTTGTATGTGATTTATTTATTCACATACCTTCAATTTATATTTTAATTTACTGAACTTATTTGTTAATTAAATAGTGTTTTGATGATATTATGTTTTATTTATCAAGTTTAGTAGCGCTTCGCTACACAACTGAGATTGCGATGACTTAGGACTACATTTGGATCTATAGCGGAGGTGGGCGTGGGCGTAGGCGTGGGTTTGGACGTCAACTAAATTGTATATTAAATTAAAAATTGGGTATGTAGCTACTTAAACTTAAAAAAATATGAAGTTAAATCTAAGTTTTTTTTGTCTTTTTTTTATAAAATGTATGTGCAATAAAGAGTATGCTCGGACTAAGTCTCTCGCATTACCACCACAAGCATTACTAACAAAATGAATGTTGTGTGAAAATGAAGTCATTTTATTTATTAATTCGTCGAAATCATCGTATGTATATAGACAATACCTATGGAATATGCATATTGTCTATAAACAAACTCCATATTTTAAATTTTTAAATTGCAGTCTAATTATCAATATCGGTTGAAAAATTAAAATCGCTTTGAACAGTAATGTATGTCATATTCTTGCCATTAAAAGTTCGACCTATCATTATGTAAGATAGCGATACTTGGCGCTCCGTTCATTAACTACATTAGATAAAATGCGTTCAGCCTTACATGTTTTAATACCAAAACAAATAATTCCATGAAATTAAAAGTTGACATTTAAATGTAAACCAAATACAGTGAACTGATAAACAATAACTAGTAACGTATAATACTGTATAAAAGCTGTGTCTGACCGCAGATAGCACAGTTCAGCGGGATGGCGCGAGTTGCGCTCGTAGTGTTGGCATTTGGACTTTTTGTTTGTGCCTACGCCGCACCAGGTAGAGATTAAACTATATTTATAGCATGTTAATTTATAATTAACGTTAGAGGGCAGGCAGTTTCTTTGACCAAAGCATCAGCATCTGTTGATTTTGGACTTTGGTAGGAACTCTGCCCCACCCGGTACACTGGAGGTTATTTTTACGGTACCGTCAAAACAAAAGCGAAAGCGAAACCTTTTATCCGTCCTGCTGCCTTGAAAACTACGAGACCGATTTAACTCAATCGTTAATCAATATATGAAAAACAAAAATCTGTTTGTTTCTTTGTGTTGATAATTTTCTCATCATTGTCGACTCAAAAATCTCTATTTTTATAAATAACTCTTTTTTCTTTAAATGTCTTTAAACTCTTTTTTATGTACAATCGACAATGATGAGAAAATTATCAACACAAACAACAGATTTTTATTTCTGTGATGTCTATTTTAGGAAAATAGAAAAAAAATTAACTTTGCGTACTCTTAGTCGACTTTTCATACAATATTAATTCATTTGTGATGTTTCTATCAATAAAAATAACGTGTTAAGTACTTATTTACTTACCTACATATCAAGCCAAAGTATAAAGGTCAAGTTACTTCCACCATAATTAATATTAGGTAAGGACCAATTATGTAGGTTACTGTAGAATAGCTATAAAATTACTGTAGAATAATAATGAATGACCATCGTTACATAATTTGATTTATTTTGTTGTTTTATTTTTTTGCATGTCTTTTAAGTCATTTGATTAAACGTGGGACTTAACAGAGTACCAAATAACAGCCATCATTATTCATCATCAGGTTATTTTTGTCTCCACTGCACTTATGGCGGTCTTCCAAACACAGCCAACCCTTTATCTTTAACAATGAGATAGATCAAATGAGACACTAATATAATAGAATATAAACACTTAATTTTACTCTTTAAGGTGAAAGGACAGCAAAGAGAACAGAAGTCTCTAGTCGTCAAGATAGACATTACAATACAAAGGATGAAGAAAGCGACCACGACACAAGCAAAGGTAGCAAAGAAAATGATAATGCATACGATGTGAAAGAAAAGAACGATGATGAAGATGAAAATCATAACGACCGACATCGCAATGAAAACAGCGCCGTTAGTGATGAAGAAGGTGAAAAAAATAATGACCGTAGCAATGTAAGAAACTCCCATCGCAGCGACCATCGTCGTGATAAAGGTGAGGCTAGTGAAGAGGCAGATGATGAAGACGAAAATAAAGGCGAACGTCACAAAGGTAGCGATGACAGTGACGAAGATGATAAAAAGAAAATTTATAACAAACGTCGCCGTGATAATCATCAAAGTCGAGGCAGAGAGGATAGCAATGAAGAAGATGGTGCAGAACATAGTGTAAAAAACAAACGAAAACAAAGCAATGAAGATGATGATGACCAAAAAGAAAGTTCAAGTAAAGAACGTGGTGGTGAGAGAAACAGCAGTAACAAATGTCATAGAAGAGAAAGCAGCCGCCGTGGCAACTATAGAAAACGGAGTGAAAAGAATAAGGATAGTGATAAAAGAAATAGTAACGAAAGCGGTGCTGATGAAAGTGATAGTGAGGAATATGGTAAAGGACAAAGACGCGGATCTACCAACTATCGTAATACGGAAAATTATGGTCGAAGCAAAGGTAGAAGTTATAAAGATCGCGGTGAGTATAGCGTTCGCCACAGAAACACAGAATACAGTGACCGTAAAGGTAACGGTAACGGTCGTCCCTATTACCACCGCAGACACCATTATAACTCTGAGAAAACGTACGAAAATCGACGTGATAACGATAACAGTTACCATAGAGGTAACCGCTATAAGGGCAATAAAGACTGGAACAATTCTTATGAAAAACGAGATTGGAATAGCGACAAAGGAAGAAGATGGAATTCATACAAGAAAAACTAATACGGGTGTTTGAGCTTTAATTAGTACTTATAGTTAGTGTCACATCTAGTGACGTTATAAAATAAATAATACTATAGAAAATTGCCTTGATTAAAAAAGAATGATTATAAAAAATCAACAATGTATATATTCATTTAGGATAAAATATGTTATTCATAATAATTCACGTCAGTATGATTAAAAACCCCGTTATCTTTATTATTGTGTACACTATTAACCCCTTTGCTTTGATAACCTTAAAAATCTCAATGCAATTAGCTTGGGTTTCGAATTCTAAACTCAAGCTAATCCTAATCAATTTTATTGCCGTAGGTTGCGGGTTCGAATCGTGCTAGGAACAAATATTCGTATGATGAATATAAATGTTTGTACCCAAGTCTTGGATGTTTATATATTTATTTAAGTACTAGCTGTGCCGGCGGCTCCGCTCGCGTGGAGTACAGAATCCGCTCTCCTTCCCACTCAGACTCTCAATCTCACTCTCAATCCCGCTCCCGCTCCAGGTCCAGGTCCAGGTCCAGGTTCAGGTCCAGGTCTTATCTTTTATCTTATCTTTTTATTTTATCAGGTAAATATCTTTAATGTACATACACGCGAAGTTTATGATTTTGTTTATTAGATGTGTATCCGTTATCTAGTAACCATAATACAGGTTCAGCCTAATTTGGGACTGGATATTGGTGTGAATGTCTGATATATTTATTTATTTATTTATTGGTAATTATTACATGTCAAAATTAAAATAAACAATATTTATATTAAATCATGTCAGTCAAAATTATTAATATAAATAATAAAGAAAACTGTCAATTAAATAGTAAAAACATGCAGTATTGAATTAAGTTAATAATAGTTAAAAAATAAATAAATAATAGATAATAAACCAAGTAAACACAGATCACTTATTTAATTACGAATTAGAGAATTTATGTTAAGAATCGTAGGTTACCTATTAATGTGTCTTTTATTAATGAAAGGAATGAAAAGATTTTAGGATGAAGAGATTTTATGCCCGTCTTTATATTCTTGCCCGCGACTTCTTCCGCGTAGATTTAAGACTGTCGTATGTCCTATTCCAGGACCTAGCCATTATGTGTGCCAAGTTTCATCCCGATCCGTCCAGTGGTTGAAGCGTGGTTGAGTAACAAACATCCAAAATTTCGCAGTTATAATATTAGTGTGAATTTACCCAATTTACAGACCTAGTAGCTAGTACAAATACATTCAAGTGTATTAGGGTACAATGACTCATGCATGAGTATAACGAACGACTAAGGTCACGGTCATCGCTGAAAGAAATAGTAATAGCAGAAAAAAGAAGTAGTAATTTAAGTGAGCAGGGTACATCTGAGACACATATTTATTCTAAAAGGAGGACCGACGATCTACCTGAATGAAGTAACTGATTGCGGCTTGATGAAGAAGGTGGAGGGCCGGGTGTAGTGATGCAAACATTTCATCATTAATAAACACATATTATAAGACAATCGATAAATAATTTGGAAATTGAATGTTACCCTTTCATCTTTACAGATTATTATGAAATGCGCCCCAAAAAAATAGCAACAAAATGAAACAGTATCCGTACAGTTAGACATTCCTCCAACTTTCCACAGTTACAATATACAAGAGCTTTGGGAGTTTTATTCTTCATCTTATGATCGTCCATAAGCCATAAGCGATTAAGCCAGTGCCAGTAGTGTCCGTAAGAGGAACAAATAAATAAAAAAAATTATGGTCATTTGATTCACATGGCTTACCTACTTCAAGTGTGCAATCTATAATTATTGAATAATATTTAGCAGAGAGAAGAAAAGCTAGTATTTTATTATATCCTGGTCATGCCGCCCCCAAAATCCAACCGCTGTAGACAATCGCCTTGTTTGCCTATACGGGCCGGCCTGATTGTAACAACAAAGGAGGTAACATTGATGGATGATAAATTGTTACGCATAGTCATAGTCTTATCAAACGATAGGGATAGGGGTGGAGCTAAAGATAAGACAGCTGTTCTGATTGGTTGGGCAATTTATACTCTATATTTCATTCCAGATTAATAGTCCTATGAAAACAAACGCATTTGCGTCTCGAAAACAAAATACACAATAGATGGTGTTCCTAAGTGGACCGCAAAGTTTACTTGGTAATACAAACCTATTTTTGCTGCTGGTGACCCTTTCATGTATATGTTACCGAGACGTAAATAGCGTTGGTTTTCATAGGACTATTAATCTGGAATGAAATATACGTATGAACGCTTGAGTTTTGTTTACAAACACTGTTCGATAACCGCAAACTGTCGTGTCAACGTGAAGCTACCATTGGGTTTCCCCTTGGTTAGCCACATAAATACAGCAGTAGTTAACTATAGTTTGATTTGCTATTACATATGCATACACGTGTCATATATGACAAGTATAAATGACACCTACCTTTATGAAATATTTATTTATTCTTTACATTGTTTAAAAATTGACTAGTTGAAAGTTAAGTTTTATGCTAACTATACCTACATTGACAGTTGTGCAATGAGAAAGATATGGAATTAGTTTTAAAAATACGGCGCAGTAGATTAATAGGTAGGAACATTTCTTTACACGAGATGTTATTAATTGTTGTAATGAAAATCCCGGGACTCTTAAATCAGCAGAATATTTAATTAATACGTATGTCGAAACTAGTTTTTAAGTCCAGACTGTTAAAAAAAGTTCAAAATCTCCTCCTTAACAGTTGAGGAGGACATTTTGAACAAGTGTAAAAATTTCAAAGATATTTAAAAAAACCTGAGTGGCCCCTTTTATATACCCCACCTTAATATCGCTAAAATCCCGGAATATACACAGTAACATAAACATTATTAATCGTTCCTTGTATCTTCTGAGTCATGCAGGTTATCGCTTTAACGCTTAGGTATAATAAATCATTATGTTTGTAAGTTAAAGCTGAAATCGAGATAGCATGCTGGTATTTCTGAGGTAGTGAAAATCTGATTCCTAGACATGGCGCGTCTTGCGCCGGTTGTGTTTGCCTTTTTGCTTCTCATTCGTCTTCACTCTGCTCAAGGTAATCTTTTTAAATGTATACTAGCGGTTTCCGCTTTCTCGGTAGTACCTATATATTCTAAAACTAAAACCGACTAAAAATATATATATTATTACTTAATAAAAGATTATCCCGAGCACACAGACTTAAGCTGCTGTGAATTGTTATAAAGGTACGATGTAATACCTACCTATACATATTGATTATTTGACTATTGTTTGTTTGTTTATTTCAAAATCTTAGTTTATTGGCTGATTCGATTGCGATGAAGTTTTTTTTACACGTTGTTTCATCGTCATTATGCTGGACATATGCATTATTAAGACGTATGCCTCTTCTAATGTGCAGTAAACTTGTTACAGTAATATTTTTACTCTGGATTGAAAAATAGGAGACCTACGTAACTACAGTGGGGGACAAAGTTAAAGGGCTTCGTGTTAAGAGGTGCGGTGAGGTAGGAGGGAACGTCCAACGTACGTATCGCAAAGCGATATTAGATAATTGACACATTCCTCAGACAGTCCTTCAAGTTGGTCCCCCACTGTACGTCCTACAACATAAAAGGAACAGACGCAATAAAAGCTCAATCTTGTAGTGATTGCACGTCTTGGCAGATGTAATACTGACACAAAACCTGGTTGTTTATAAAAAAACAGACTTGAATAGTCACGAAGCCAAAAGCTAGTAATGAACAACTTATGTTATTTCACTTACAGATTACCACCGGTACAGCGATATCAGATACCGCTATCGCAACACATATAGTGACAACAGCCACGATGATGTAAGCAAAGGGGAAGACGGTAACAGAAGCTACCAACTTAACAGTGGCAACCGGAATAATGTAAAGGTTGATGTAAGAAACAATGGCAGATATGGTGACAGTAAACTTAACAATGATAATGATATCTACAAGAGTGATGTCCATCCCGAGTATAAAGGAAACCGAGACCATGCCCAATACACCCCCAGCAATATCGCTACTTCTACTCAGAGCTACAAATATGGAACCAACAGCATAGTTAGTGACGGAAATCTCAACTGGAACCAAAGATTTGGCTATGGCAGATATGATAATAGTCAATATAGTACTACCACTCGACCCTATTGGCAGACTGTTAACCGTGAAAGCAACAAAGATAGTAGAAATTACAGTTATGATAGTAAAAAGTACGGCAATAGTAATAGTACAGATGGTAGTAAATATGGTAACACGAATTATGGCTATGGCGACGACAGTAGCCATGATAACAGTCGAAGTAGTTTTGAATACAATAGTGACAGTGATCGTAAAGATAGAAAAAAAAATGGTTATAATCAAGAAATAAGAGGCGACAAATTCAATCATAAAAGTAATCCAAGCCTGACGTGGCGTGACGGTAGCTGGGGGCATAACAAAGGCTCAGATGATAGTAGTAACGGAGCACACTACAGATACAGTCAAACGAATAATTATCACAGCTACTCACGAGATGGTAGAGGATATTACAAAAGCCACCCAAAATATGGCAATGGTGATGACGGAAGAGACATCAGATACAGCCAAAGCCACAGCAGTCAAAGCTACGGACGTAGTGATACAGGTTGGGATCATGGCAGAGAACGAGGTAGATATAACAACATCAACCATAAGTTTAGCGATCATAGTAATAGAGATGATGACCAACACAGCCAAAGTTACAGCAGTGCCAAATACAGGGACAGTAGTAGCGGGGGTAATGGCAAAGGCGAAAATAAAAATGCCTATATTAACCAGAAGTATGGTGATAGAATTCACGGCGAACGTAATAGATACAGTCCTAATAAAACTAGCCACAACAACTGGCGTGCAGGCAGCGGTGGAAGCGGAGTTGAATATGTTAACATTGGTAAAAAGTATGGTGATGGTGGTGAAAGAAAAGATGATAGACAAAATCAGAGCCATTGGCGTAGTGGCAGCTGGGATCATGGTGGATACAAAGGTAAATATAGCAACAGTGACCAAAAGTATAGCAACGGTTATGACAGCCGTAGCCACTTGCGCGGTGGCAACAACGGTTACCGCAACAATAGTGATGGAGGAGGGTACCGAGGTAATGACAGATACGACTACAGTAACTGGCACAAAGGCACTGACCAATATAGTAATAGTAGTCACAATTATGGCACCGGCATGGCACCTAACAAGTACAGAAGTAATGGCAGGTACCATCACAGAAATTGGCATAGTGGAAGCAGAAATAATTATCAATATGGTAGCCAAAGTAATGAATACAATAGCAACAGAGGCGACAGCGCCGATAGTTTTAAACGTTACTACAGTGGAAGCAGTAGTCATGGCCACGATAGCGGTATTAGTAAAGGTAATTGGGGATATAAACCAGAATATAGCAATCGGGACGGTGACGAAAATAGTAGTAATAACTCTGATGACAACACGCAGTAAGTACAATGATTCTAGCTGCCGAGATGGAAAATGAATTGGTGGAAATGGACGCAGCAGCGAAATATGGACTGATACTAGTTACTAACTTGATAATAGGTAGTCATGCTGATAACGAACATGAAGAGATGACTCATGATAAAAATTATGAAAAGGGTGAAAAGGGTGAAAAGAAAAGTGAAGGAAACAATATTCGTTTGGATTCGAAAACTATTATTGACTATCAAGAGTAATAAACATGATAAGAATGATAACATAATTGATGAAACAAGTGAGAAGAAAATGAGATTAGTGATGAGAAGAGAGATAAGAAAAATGTGAGAAAGGTGATAATGATTTTACTTTTCTGAGTAATGAGAAATTAAGAGTAAAAAAAATAGAAATTTAGCACAGATGGAAATCGTGATAGAAAAATCTACGACAAAAGTAGATGCGTATTAAAACTAATTATAGAAACAGCATCTTACGTCACCTCCACGTCTCGCGTTGCTGGCGCCGCTGCCGAAATGAAGGCACGGTCTAAACACCTCAAGTACTCGAGTATAAAGTCATCGTACGCTTTCGTAGCGTTTGCAGTCGAGACTCTAGGCCCTTGGAGTAAAGAAGCGCGCGATCTAGTGCACCTATTAGGTTTAAAATTAATAGATATTTCTGGGGAGAAAAATAGCGGGAGGTATCTTCAACAGCGCGTAGCCCTAGCCGTCCAGCGGGGAAACGTAGCGAGTGTCCTAGGCACGTTGCAGCACCATTCGCTGGACAAATTAGGCGAAATTTTTTATTTAAATTAGATGTGTTTCATATTTGTTAATTTTCAGCTTGTATTTTATACTCATATTCAATAAATTTTTTAATCATTAAAAAGATAACAAGAAAGGTATATATATATATAGGTATAGATAAGTAGTCCCTATGGGAATCAAATCCACAACCTATTATATTATAAGCAAACGCCCCATCCACGCACTTAGGCGACACTACGTCAATAAGGCTGCCTTTTGTTTGTCATATTTACATTATAACACTCTATATGAACAGTGGAACTGGCATTTCGGCAAGATATTGCCCTCAGAAATCCACTAAGCTGCCCCACATCCCCAAAACATCCATATTATAGAAATTACTTATTATCAGAAACGTTGTAATTTTGGTGTTGTAAATTAACTTAAATAAATTGATTTATATATTTATCAGATTATATAAAATCTCTAATTTATAGAACATTTACTTTCTGTTTATTTGTAATAATTTGTGATGAAACCTTATCGTCACACCGCCATATTGACCTTGTACTATGAAAAAATAAATTGAAATAATAAATAAAATATATATTGTTACTGGCAGAAGTTGTCTTTATAGATACATAATTGTTTTTATTCAAAACGACAAACATTGCACTTTATGAAGTTATTATGACTCTAAATATGATGAGATTTGTGAGTCATAAAATAATACAGATTACTTAATTTTATGTAGTTTTATAAAATGATAGTAAAGGTACCTCTACATTAGTAATATTTACTGTAGTTATAGATAATAATTATAATCTCGTATTATTTCTGTGTAGTCCGATACCCATAACTACGTAATAACTATACGGACCTAAAAAAGTTAGGTGAGAGAAGACAAGTACAATAGATAATTATTTTTTGCTATGTATAACCCTATAAATCAGTTCTTTCTTACACATTGCATACCTATTTAAATTCTGTTAGCTATTCAAATATTCAAAACTAGCATGCGTCTATAAAGTACCACAGAATAATAATAATTATATAAGTACTTAATCGAGAACAAAACCGTAGTACTTACAAAACTGAGATAATAAAAACCTACTATTTATTAAAGTTCATTATAAAATTCGCAGAATTACGCCAAAAACTGTTAGATAATGCGACATTTTACGTATCCCAGTAAATGGGAAGAACCTCTGGTTGCTTGCTGATAAGTGATTGATAACCCTAACTCTTACTTACGATTACACTGATACTTAATACGTCATTCATTAGTAAATGGCTAATCATTACGCAGAAAGAAGTAAAAAACAAAAGCATTTATGTGAAATCTTAGTAGGTACAATACGTTGATAATCGAACTAAGTTTATTTAAAGCAATGTTTTTCGCATTGTAATCTCTACGCGATAAGGTGGTCGCTCAGGTTGAGTATATAGATGTATATAGATAACACTATATAGATGCGGTCGACAATATAGTATTTAATTTTTACTGTTTTTATTTTATTACCATACTAGCTGCACCTGCGGCTCCGCTCGAATGGACTACAGAATTAAATAAAGTTGAATATTACTTAGTAATTTTTGCTCCTCCTATTTCCAGATCCTTGCGCTCCAGATCCAGCTCCAGCTCTCGCTCCCGCATCTACTCCCTATTCCCGTAAAACTAGAAAAGCAAAAAGCGGGCGAAGGAAAGTCGCTACAGTAAGGTTTTCTTATTCTCCAGCTCGAAAGTACATAAGTAAAGAATATAATGTAAAAGAATGTACTTATTATAAATACTAAGTCCATTCTTTCATGTAGAAACTCTATATATTTTTACTTTATGACTTCAAACACAATGATCGGAGGATGAGGAAACTATAGAGGATAATTTTTAAAATACCAGTAAAACGAGCCGGCTCGTTGGTTGTTAGGTAGCTTTGTAAATCGAAAAGTAAATTGAAGTATTATTACCAAGAATAATTGCTCTTTAAAATCTCAACATAATGGCGCATTATTTGGACAGATAGTATATACATAAAGTGCGCTGGATGGTCAGCTACCTTTATTTTACAAGTTAGTTTTTAAGATAAATTATTGATTAAAATAATAATATATAATGTCTTTGTAAATGAAATTAGTGAAAACTTAAAAAACAGCAACAATATAGGTACTTAGACAATATTTGCATTGAATTCAAGGTTTAGTCATAAATATATAGACCTATACCTCATACCATGAAACAAAATATTTTTTCGTAGCTCATAGTTTCACCTCAAAGTTTTTACCTTCATGACTGACACTAATTGATTATTAAATTAGATAACAGATGCACATTGAAATCATCTGTTATCTAATTTAATAACCAATTAGTGTCAATCCTGAAGGAAAAAACTTTGAGGTGAAACTATGAGCTACGACAAATTACTTTGCTTCATGGTATGATGTGTACATTTGAAAATTGAATCTTGTGCGATTATTTTCAAAACATTTATTTTTGCATAAACAATTTTTATCCAATAGAAAATTCCGCTTGTTTCCTATTTATGACAGAACCTTAGTTTTTTGTACCTTATTGTTTTATAGACCAAACAACAACAAATAATAAATAAAATAATGCTTAGGGCGACATCATTGTCTATGTAATACAAAATGTTATTTTCAACGCGTGATATCCCAATACAAGGAAACAGATATCACTCGGCTAATAATTAACTGAGCAGATTAAAATGTGTATTTCCCATTTGTATAAAACATGGTCTCCTAACAGTTTTATCTGTTCATATGACATAAGCATACTCGCATATATAATACTGAGACGGGATCGAGAGGGCACAGTCGGTCACGATGACGCGCCTCGTGCTAGCAGCGTTGGTTTTAACGCTATTTGTTCTTTACGTTTCCGCCGCCCCAGGTATTTATTTCTATATTTTACACTAATTTTTTTTTAAATTCTCAAGCAGCGTCCTAAGCTACTTGATAGTAAAGTCACCGACGTCCTCGACGACTTTTATTTTAAGTTGCGAATACAACAGTTTAAAGCTATCAATTATTTTATCAATCACTGATTTATTCCGTCTTTAGTTAAGTATTTGTACAGCGTCCGCCAATTCTCTGCTAACTGCTTCTTTTATATTTAATTATTGAATCTTATATTAGATTTCAAAAATTATCGACCGGCCTGAGACGTACATAATTCTATATAGGTAGAATGTTTATTTTTAATTACACATACGTAGTAAAAATTTCTAATGGTAATCCAAAAAAAATTCAATTTTCTGTATATTTTTATAGGTTCTCTACTAAACATCTATGTTTTGTATTTGTTATGGTTTTCCTTCACATGAGAATTTCGAATTTTAAAACTTAGAATTTCTATTTTTATTTAATAGTTTCACAAAGTTTGGCTACGGTACGACCTTGGTAATAAAGGATTTAAATATTCAGTCAAACAAATTTTCAACAACAATTCTATTTTATTCTAAAGTTTAGATGCTATAGGTACAAGTGAGATAAATGAGATTAAAGTTTTTAGACGATAGTTTAACTATATGAAAATGTGGGAAATTTAGATAATAAGACGCTTAAGTTGGATTAAGTATTCATCGATTTTCGAACTTTGAAGGTTAGGTACTGTTTGTATTAAATATACCTAGTTGATTTTTTTTTTAATTTGGATATGTGCGTTATTTGCGACTGCGTAAATTTTGGTTTACATTTGAGCAAATGACAAGAATAGCTATCTTCGCTTCTTTCAAATAAGTATTTTCTTTCGCTGACCAATAATTTTTATTTCAGCTCACAGCAGCAGTAAAAAAAGTAGTAAAACTGACGGAAGCAGTCACAGTGGCAGAAGCGACAAACACCATCAACACAGAGATACCAAACATAAAGGAGATGGAAGGAGTAACCATGGCCGCGATGGAGGACGAGATAAAAATGATGACTACAGTAGGGGTTATAGAGCGGGTTTTAACCGGGGCGTAGCCATTAACAGTGATAGCTCCAACCGGGGCGGTTACAAAGACGGAAAGACTGATGGCTATAACAAAGGTAGCGGTTACAGAGACGGCCATAGCTCAGGCGGAGGTAGCAGTTATAAAGACGGCCATAGCTCAGGGGGAGGTAGCAGTTATAGAGACGGCCATAGCTCAGGCGGAGGGTACAGAGATGGGAATAGCGGAGGCGGAGGTAGCGGCTACAAAGGAGGCGCGAATGACCGAAGTTGGAACACAGGCAGAAACAATGGAGGCAATAACGGAGGTGGTAGGAGTGATAGCAATTACAGAGGTGGAAGCGGCAGTAGTGGATGGAAAGACGGTGGTGGCCGCGGCTAAAGGATCTGATATCCTCGTTACTTCGATTCACTGTTGTAAGGTCCGAACTTTATTAGAAACAAAAGACTCTAAGACTATAATTTATTCGACCAAACCTCTTATAAAATAATAGGAGGTTTAGGCATGCCTGGGTGGATTGGTGATCAGATCATGGTCTATGAAGGTCGATGTACAAAATGCGGCTGTCTATGTCTAGATTTATCCTCGTCTGGCTATATCCCATATGATGACATACAAAGAATGCAGATTCCTCCTGTATTTTAATACATAGAGAGAAGTTGAAATGCGTTGTTTCTACTACTCCTATATTTGTTATTCAGTCAGTTGCATCTCTCCTTATAAAAACCAGTTCAAAATGGAACCCTAAAAACTGAATCTTCTAATCAATTGGCCCAGAGAGATAAATTTTGTCTCAGTATATAATAGTTAATTTTATTTTGTTTAACATTTTTGATGTATTTCAAATCAAAAACCAATGCCAGAAACCAAAACCAAAAATAATATAAGTGTGCTGTTTATTATTATTTTTATTTATTAACTATTACTGATACCTACACAGATAAATTAATATATGTATCAGTATACATAGGTACCACTGTAAATTTTATAAAACAGTATTAAAAAACTTGGTGTTTTATTTTCATTATTGATGTTATGTGATGTTAAGTTGTCCACGCGCACGAAGTCGCGGCAACAACTAGTAATAAATAGTGTTACTCACCTCCCCCGCCAGTTCATCGTCGCCCGCAAACAGAGCACGGCGGGAAGTACGCACTACGGGCTTTCAATTAGAAAGAGAAGCATTTATTTTGTTGACATACAACGTTGTCCCTCGATTCATCTTTCGCATAAATCTCCCTGACGTTTTTCGCTAGCTATAAGGTGGAAGAAGTCCCTTAAAGGGATAAGGCCGCTGCTTGTCATTTACTTTATATTTGTATACCTACTACCTATGTATTCTCTGTGACTTGTGTGCAATAAAGTCTTGGACCTATTAAACTGAGGTCTAAGAATAAAGTATATTCATTCATTCGAGGTCAAACTGGGTTGCTATTCTAATTCCTCAATTGGCGAAGAACCGCTAGTAATTTTCATACAATTATAGAAAACCAGTTTGACCCCTTTTTGTCAATTTCCAAAATGTTGCCAAAACACTATACGGTCTTCCTAGCTTAACAGGGCAGAATGAGTGTCCTGGGTATTGCATACCCTGAATCAAAGGACTACAGGTGAATATCCCTTAGCTGCATAATAGATTTTACGCAGCCGACTCTTGGGGATGGAAACTAAAACAGAGGGGCCAACTCATAAGATCCCATCGACGCGACGTACGCCATATGACTGTGCCTGGGTATAAAAAGATAAGTATAATTGATATTCATTATGCACCAGGCACTTTTGGTAACATAAATATTATTGGGTAGGAACTTATACTTTTCTACAAAATAATTAACACCAGAACAGTATAAGTATAAAAGGTATTTAAGGCACTTAATCCCATGTGAATATGAATACGGCACTAGACTTTGAAAAACTTAAGGTTTTAAAAGTAAAGCTTCACAAACTATAGTTATAGCGGTACGCCTAAAAAAGCTGCAAATGTTAACATTATTTGCAACATATAAATCAGTAGGATTGATTTCTAGACCATAAATCAATTTGATTCGTAGGAATCAGGTCAAAAAATATATACTTAGGTATAAAAAATATATAAAATTTGTTTCCTACAATTCAGGCATTTATTTTATTACAGATCAATATAAATTAAGTATTTAGTAGCACTATAGCAGATCTATAATATGAATCGAGTCTTACGTGTATAGTACCTAAGGTTAATGTTTCTTTAAATGTCCTAAGTAGTAAACAAACCACTCACCTCTACAAAATCTCAAATTTGCGAGCCAATCACACAATAAAACTGACCCAAAATCCTCATATACCTCAAACAAGCACTTGCACGATATCCACTCACAAAACTAATAGAATTAATCATCGTAAACCTTAGTTTTTAGCAAAATTATCAACAAATCGCTTTAACCTTAAATCATATTGAGACGGGTTATCTCTCTTGGATTTTAGAGATGGGGTATGTCACGCATTCAATTACGCAATTCAATTATTCATTCGGAATACTTGTAACTAATTGAATCTATAGAAATAAGTAGGCGAGGAGAAAAAAGGATTAGACAAATAAGTTGGACATCCACTGAACCAAAAAAGATAGACAATTGATATTCTATTAATTTTAACGGAATATTGGCACAGATAATCGTAATCGGCATCGCATCGGTAAAATCGATGTTTGTTACTCATTTTCGTTTGCACTTTTCTAAAATATTAAGTTTGATGCCGGTGCATTGTTTTATACATACTTAATATTATTGTTATTACAATGATTTGTATTTTGTACCTTAAAGAATAAAAATGTTTCTGCAATATGTTGTATTTATTTTTGAAACTTTGATGGATATATGTTCCCTTAGACATGTAAGAGTCCAAAAACCAAAAACTAAACAATGTGCTTGCGTGTCCGTTTGTCTGCAGTCGTATGCTAGGTCCAAAGTAATGATCCGATGTGGATGAAATTTTGTATTTCGATACAGAATATCCATGGGAGTAACCAATAAATAAATAAATATTCCTAAACTTATAATCACTGAGAATAATATAGAATTAATCACAAATTCAATTAAATTCAATTGAATCAATTAATTCTATTATTTGACAACACTATTTTATATCTATGGTCACCTTGGCGCCATGTTTGTTTATAAAATTAGACATTTAAAGAAAAACACACCTTACATATAGTTCACAAGTAATATATTATTTTTTATCGTTTTTTTAGACCATACCTATTTATATTTCGGTTGTTCGGTGTAGAACAGATTCGTGATTCGGCAGATTCGCTACTTGACAGATTCGTGGATTCGGCAGATTCTTGGATTGGACGGATTAGCTATACGCAGAACTACAATAAAGTAAGTAAATAATATAGCCTAAAATATTTAAAGCAATTAACTTTAAATGGGAATATGATTGAAAATTCACGGAAATAAATGCTAAGTATATATCGGTGCGTACCTACCGTAGCATTACTATGAATTAACGGATGCTGAACTCTGCTTGGAACAACTTTAGCAACGGCAATGGCGCGCAGACACAGACCACAGAGAATAAATCTAGAGTCTAGGAATCTCAGTCTCAAAGGAATTAATATAAGAATACAAATGCACACCAGCAAAAACTTTTTTCCCAAACAGGTTGTAGGTAACCTACCTATCCAATGGAACAATTTGTTGTGATCTCTTATGCTACAAAATGATGTAAATCAACATACATCAACATCAATAGGTATTATAGTGGTCGCATATAAGTAACAATACAATAACACTAGATGGCGCCATCGCCAGTGAGGGCTTTTAGAGAAAGTGGTTCGTACTTGAACGTTACCTGAATTCATTGGGACTCAATTTTCCAAAACAAACATTTTCTCAGTTATTTTAGATTACTGCTCAAAGAATCCAATCGTTTGTGACAAGATTTAACATTTAGTTAATGAGCACCAACTTCATAAATACTAAAAATTGCACTAGTAGTGCAATAAGTTTGAGAGGTATTCTAGAAACCGACAAATGTAAGTATATGTATGTAATAAAATATACAAAAAAAAGAGTCATTTTTATCGATATTTATGATCAAATAAATTCAGAAATAAATAAAAATCTATTTTTTGGGCTACTGCTGGCACCATCGTCTCTAGTCAATTCTTTAAAGCTTTTTTTTTCAAACTCGAATCCGCTGTGTGATTTCTAAATGGTATTTGTCAACGGGAGTGAATCAAAGTCATAACTTCCATATATTCATAGTACCTACTTTATGGTCATAACTATTTATAATAATATCATGCATTCAAACAACATAAGCCATGACCACGATATGGCCAATCTTTCGCAGCTGCCACCTTCTTGCTCTGTGGTCCCCATCTCTTACTCACTCTAACAGTATTCACCACGCGGCGCGGCGGCGGCGCGACGCGTAGCTAGGATTCCATATCGATGCGCTAGGATCAAGTACCTACCTACTTGATCTTAGATGTGGCGCGTTGTTTTTTTTTACTCGGCGCAGTGTTGCCATTTTAGCTATTTTAATATTAATTTGGCATATTTTCTCATGCAAAAATCAAACAGCATATCGCCAGGCTTTTTTATTTTCAACACAAACTGGAGGTACCTAAAAAGTATAATTTAATAACAATTAATACTTTCCTAATTTGCAGCCAAACGAATATTTTCGAATATCGTCTGTGGCAACACTTTATTGGAAAATCTCTTGACTTTCCCGATGCGATCATTGTTTATGTTTAGGTTCGAAGGTCGGTCACAACTTACTTATTTTAAGGATTTACTCTAGTTCAAAATGATTCCACTAAAGCCACTTAATGCCAATATTGTAAGTGTATCATTGTTGCAAACCTATATTGTTTAAAGCAAGCACTACAACACATGTAAAATCTGTTGAGCTCATGAAAAGGCAAAGAAAATTAATTTCCTTAAAATACAAATTAGTCTCGATACCCAAAAAGCGGAGGGCACTCTAGCCCTTTTTATAATAAATGATAGTATTTATTATCATATACGAATTGGCATTTTATTTAGCACTATAAAAAAGCATTTTTCCGGCAAAAAGTTATCATATTTGTCATTTATAAAATGGCAACACAGGATCGGCGTTCGATTTCTATACTAGCGCCATGCTTGCGAGCGCGGCGGCGGGATGAATTAATGTAAGCGAGACTTTGACGTTTAGTTTATGAGATGCCGTTTAGTGCTATTTGTTTGGCGCACTTCACTTCGATTAACGATTCGCTTATGTGAGAATTCTTAGTGAGTTTTAATTTGGAGTTTCAAACAGTGAAAATGAAGTAAGTTTTAAATTATAATAGTAATATAAGAAAGACAATGGAATGTATCATAAGTGTATGTTTGAGACATATTTTCTAACTATTCCAGTATAATTGAACGTTCGTCCCACCCGTCGTTGACTCAAATTGAGGCTTTGATGGAATTCTTGGAAAAGAACCCTAACCTCGCACAGGGTTATTCCAAGACGCAATGCGCCAGGGTGCGAGCCCGGCAACAGTGGGATCAACTAACCCTGCACCTCAATGGTATAAGCGGCGCTTTTAAATCCTCGAAGCAATGGACCAAGGTAGTTTATTCTATTATTGAACTCTACAGATATATTTTGTCTACATCTAAACAGTCCCTTTCTGATGTCATATTTAACACAGATATCTGATTAGTTATTTTAGGAGTAGAACGCGACCAAAAACAACAGCACTTAACATTCTTTTATTTGTATGTTTTCAGTTACACAACTCTGAAAATAACACAGAGTTGAATGTTACTTCATGTACCCAGGGATCCGAATTAGTATAGTGTTATTTAAACAAACTTGTGATGTTTATGTTAATATGAATTATTCAGGGATTTTTCTGAGATTTAATTTAAAGTTTGTTCATCATTTGTTTGTCCTTAATTTATATACAAATGCAATGCATATGTATATAAACATGGATATTCCACATTGCACATTTAGTAATCTGTAATTCTTCGGTCTCCCACTTACCAGTAATATAAAATACAATTAATATGAAATTATCTTTCCTTAATTTGATATTATGTATACTTTTTTAATTATTACAACCTAATTTAGATTCCTAAACATAAACTGATTGCAGTATTGGGCTGATAAAAAGAGCTCAGTAAAGAAAAAATTTGCAGCACGCACTGTTGCTCAGCGTAAAGGTAGTGCGGTTGAGACAGTTGAGCTCTCGGAGGTAGAAGAACGAATAGTCACCCTCCTTGGTGGTGACAGATTTTCTACAGGAGATGCACACTTGGGAATCCAGCCATTTGAGGTAAGATCATTTTAAGTTTGACAATGCAAATTTTTTAAATTAACACCTCAAAGACTGCACATGTCTGCAAAGACTCCTGACCTGAAATCTATCTTCAAACTCAGTTCCATACACAGAGCAAGGCACAAAAATGACATGAAGTTGTTGACAACTCAATCTAACACCCTTGTCGGTCACAACATGCTCAACAACAGGGTCGTGAGCACATTGAACAAGTTACCGCAGAACCTTATCAAAACAGACAAATTCTTCAAAAATAAGTGTTACTAGTGACCATTTAAAGGCTTAAATACACCAGTTCAGATATAGGCTTTCCAGAATTTTATGCTCGCCTATTATCCTTTATAATAATAATAATTATGAGTCATTTTACAATATTCCATAATTGCTGGCCAAGTTAACATGCACTCTGTTCCTTTCAGCTAACTAAATCTTTCTAGTAGTTTTTGAGTTAACCAGGGAATATAAATACAGATGAAAGGTAAAACAATGCACTATTGCTATATCCAGTAACGGCTTGAGGCAAGTTTTAGAATGGAGCAAGATCCAATCATGGCGCCCCCCTTGCTTACCCCTTATATATACCAGTTGTGCATGCCAGCATGACACTTGAAAGATATCGACAAAATATTAAGTCTCTGTCTAGTTTGTCGATTGAAAATAGCCATGCTTATTGACACTACACTTATCACCTATAGGAACAGTTCATGTAGAATTATTGCCAGGCCGAGAACCTTTCACCTTGCCATCGTAAGATCATTCACACACCATACTAGTAAAGAAAAATAAATAACTTTTTTTCTTTACCACATCGTCCTACTTTACCTACCATCATCATTTTCTTTACCACTGCGGCGCTGGGATTTGGCGCCTGGAGCGTGTGCTTCGTTCGCCATATGGTAGATCCTGCCCTGGCTATATCCAACTTTAATAATCAGCAAAACTTTAGGGCAATGAGCTCAGTATTGATTATCAGTTCATCATCATCATCAGCCGAAATACGTCTACTGCTGAACACAAGCCTCCCCAATAGAATTCCACTTTTGGTGGGCTGTCCATTGGGCTGCCATAATCACCACGCTTGGATTGGTGATCGCAGTAATGATCTTAATGTACACAGGTCAACGCTGCTTAGTCACCTTGATGACACCCACGCGAAGATTGGGGGTGGCACTTTTGTAAGCCGGGAACCACACGGCTATAATTCTCAGATGTTGAACTGAAATTCAGCAGTATGTATTTTCAGAAAGACCTATAAAGTAAATAATTTTTAATTTCAGGATTTACCATCTAGTAGAGGTTCATCACAAGATGAAAGAAAAGAAAATGACAGAACTGAAGTAAGTGTAATTTCTTTATATTGTTTTATAATTTATATTTTACTATACTGTCCTCGGAGGGCGTTCAAGGATCAACTTGGTGACATCCTCAAAAAGACTGGGGTTCACAGTGACATGAATAAAAGGAGGTGCATGAAAAGGTTAATGGATGTGAGTCAGGCTAGTGAGAGTAGTCAGGATCGCGCAAAGTGGCAATACATCGTCTCTGCCTACCCCTCTGAGACAAAGGCGTGAGTATTATGTATGTATGTACTTTTTAAATTCAGTACAATACATACATAATGCTCACGCCTTGCTCTCAGAGGCGTAGGCAGAGACGATGTTTCGCCACTTTGCGCAATCCATTATTTCGCCCTCTTTTCGCTCCGTGATACCCCTTGACGTGATGTGTTGCGTACAACATCGCCGCTCCGTGTTGTGGTTAAAACTTAATTTAAAAGGTAGTCAGTTTTATTTGTTACTAGCTGTGCCCGCGGCTCCGCTCGCGTGGACTACAGGATCCGCTCCCATACCCACTTCCGCTCCCTATCCCACTTCCACTCAGACTTCAAATCCAGGTCCAGGTCCAGGTTCAGGTCCAGGTCCAGGTCCAGTTCCAGGTCCAGGTCCAGGTCCAATCCAGATCCAGGTCCAGGTCCAAGCCCAGGCCCAGGTACAGATCCAGGTCCAGGTCAGGTCCAGGCCAGGCCCAGGACCAGGCCCAGGTCCAGGCCTAGTTCCAGTTCCAGGTCCAGATCCTCAACTCTCCCCTCAACCCTCCTTTCAACACTCCTCTCAACACTCCTCTCAACCTTTTCCTCAACACTCCCCTCAACCCTCCTCTCAACCCTCTCCTCAGCTCTCCCCTCAACCCTCCCCTCAAACCTCTCTCCCTCGTCTCTCCAAATGTAGTCCTCGTACCTAATCCATAGCAGTCCAAATTCCGACCAACATTACTTTGTTGCATACGTATACCACAAATTCATCGTAATCGGGTAACTCAGTCAAAAGTTATGCGAATTTTCAAACACTCAAATTACACTGGTACCATAACCGCTCCCGCTCCGGTCCAGCTCCGGTTATGCTCCCGCTTCCGCTACCGCTTCCGCTTCCGCTCTCAATCCCACCCCCACGCCCACGCCCACGCCCACTCCCACCCCCACTCCCACTCCCACTCCAATTCCTACTCGCAGCTCCAAATGTAATCCAAACTCATCGCAATCTGAATAGTAGGTACGGAAATACTATTTTAAGCAATATATTGCATAATAACCTTACCTAACTAATGTATTTGAAAACTAAAAATGTCTATAACTTTTGATTGAGTTAGCCGATTGCGATGAAATAAAGACTAAATGTTAAGTTAAGTTAAGCACCATGTTTTTGTGAAAAGTCCATCGAAATCCGATCAGTAGTTTTTAAGTGATGCGTGCACAAACTCACAGACAAACAGACAAACAGACAAAAATTTCAAAAATGATCGAAATGTGTTCTGTTGCTTATCCTTAGACCCCCCAATTTTTTTTTTGCAAATATCTTCAATGTACAGACACGCGAAGTTTACGATTTTATTTATTAGATGTAACAAAATTTTGTTTATTTACAGGACGCTGTGATACCACAACATTGCAACTCGGCCTCTGAAGAAGTTATGTACTATTATGCTATAGTTAAGGTAGGTTATATATATTTTGTGTCATTTGAGGTGAGATTAATTTATTTTGCACCCTAACAGTAACAATCCATGACAGCACAAAGTCAAATAAGTATACAAACAAAAAAAAATTGAAAATATTTTATACATTATTATATATACATTATCATTATCAGGTTATTTTTGTCTCCACTGCACAACTCTCTCTCATCTGCCGGAGACAGACGGAGGATTTGGCCTACACTCCCCGCGCTGGCCAGACGGGTTGGGGAGGCCTGATTGATGTTTTATAATGTATATATATACATTAGATCAAATTATAGTACACATCACAAAGCAATATATATATATTTGAATTCAATTTATTTTACATTACTCTCAGGCATCTTTCCCTACATAACTCTCCTACACTCATTCGTCAAGCATCCCATCCCATTACAAATAGGTCACACTGTGGCCACAGGGCGGACACTTGTGCCAAAATGTATGCGATGGCGGGAATTCGAATACCTATTCTTACACAAATACAATAATCGTGTCCGCACACGGCAGCGCACGCACACATGCCCAAGGCAATCGTTAGGGGTGTCAGACCGCGCGGACCGGCCGTGGGCACCAGTAACTTTGTGATGGCGGAGTAAATGTGCATAAAAATAAAAATAGTTTATATAGGTGGTTGATTAATTGAGATTTAAGTCGTAGGTATACAATCTTTTTTCCAACTTTCGATGTTTACGTGCAAAATCCCTATGCAACCATACAAAACTGTGCGAATTCGTGATAGACTAGTTGGTACTGCGCTCGCCTCACATTTATGAGGACGAGGGTTCGAATCCGGGCACAGGCCAAAGAACGAACTAAGAACGTTTTTAGTGAAGGAAAATATCTTAAGAAACCAGCCAAAGAAGTAATAATTCTAAGGCGTATGTGAAGTCCACAAACCCGCATTGGACCAGCGTCGTGGACTATTATTATGGAATAATTCCTACTTGCGTGTATTTTTTTCTTTCTTTCATTATGTTTTAAATATATCACTAAACATGGCGCATGTGCTAAAATAAAATATTTTTCGACATACAGGGAAAAAATACGAAACTCATAATTGTGCACATTATAATTTTTTTTAATCTATACATATATTAAAACAGTAAAAAGGCGTTTCTGTACATTAAAGTAAAATAAATAAATAAAAATAAATAAAAAAATATAATAAAAAAAATCGTGTCTATGTATGTCTGTACGGGCTAATCTTGGAAACTGCTGAACGAACAGAATTTGACGGCGTACTGCGTTTTGGTACTGCGTTTCTTTTTAATTTCTTTGCAAGACGATCCGAAGCACAGAAATGAAGATCGCAAACGCGGTAATTCTTAAAACTTTTATTTTTTAAGTCGGGTCGCCCAATCACTTGAATCCAGTATATATATCTGAAAAACAAAAAAGATTTTATACCCAAACAAAAGGAACTGCGGAAACGTTCCTACAATGTTACGTTGTAAGCTCACGTCACCCTCCACTGTATGACACATGTCATTTTTTTCTTTTTATTATGCTGCAATTACACATCCGCGCAAATCGGTAGACAATCGCTCATTGAATTTCGATTACATCAAAAAGGTGAAAATTCAAACGTGACGTCGGTTCCGTTATTTTTAATTTAATTAAATATATATTTTAATGTATATGTATACATTACATTTTTCTAATCCCAAACTTGATTTTATTCACTTCAGATCAGAACGTCTCATTCTCTTGTACCATTGAAATTAGATAAGGACCAATTCACTAATATAGTACCCAGACTAAGACGAACTCTAAAGATGTCTATACATAAGAGGAATCGAACTCCTGATGTTCCTGATGATCTGCAGGTTCCTGAATAATTCATGGATATGATGAACGTGGGGTTTAATAGAAGGCGTGACTAATACTACTTAAATTCTTTAAGATTTAATATGTTTTGTCACAAAACATATGTAATTTCGCGTGACAAGTTACCTAATTCAAAAAGACCCACATCGATGCGAGCTTCTCGCGACTTAACGCAAATGTGTAAATGTCGTACAACAAACAAATAAATATACAATTGATTAAAATTGTATCAATTTCTATCTCAAATAACATTTTATTTACATTATCAAACATAATAAAATGAACCAAAACGAATAAAATATATTTGTATTACTTATAATACCAAAATGCAATCCTACAAATTGTTTGAATAAATAGGCAAAATATGTTACTTACCTCGATTCTTCTGGAGGAAAAGAATGAAATCGTCTCTTTTTGTCATTACTGTTAATCAAACAACCACATACAGCACAATACTTCACCATTATTCTTTTAATTATCTTTCAAGCAATACATACAGCCCTGACGGCTAGTGCCCTAAACGCTACCCAAAACTGCGGCGCGGGGTGAGGAAGCTGTGATTGGCGGGGGGAAGGGAGTGTCCATTCTATACGTAGTATTATTAAGTATTCTATGCTGTGGCGCTGCGTCCAGGATGTGAGCATCACGAGTGCGCGCAACACGATCATTATTAACTGTGGGATACCCATATCCACCGATATTTACATAGGTAAAATTAGTTAATAATACCCTCAATAGCTGAAATTGTGAACTAGTCAAATTATATAAATAGGAGTGGTATTCGAATTAAATGATCAGAGTTCACTGATACTTCCTACAGCACACATCGTTTTGTTCATAACCATAGTGGATATGGGTATCCCACATTAAGTCCCATCCCTTTGACTGACAATGCTAAAAATTATAACACCATTCTACTGTTATTTTCGCCGACTCGATTCGATTACCAACCCAAGCGATTGCTTATGGCAAATCCTGCCCATTGGGAGATTTGATGCCCACCAAAAGTGGCATTCTATTGGGGAGGCTGATGTTCAGCAGTGGAGACATTTCGGCTGATGAATAGAGCGCCAGAAGCGCCTCTCTTGTACGGTCTATAGTCAATTACATTTAGTCTGTAATAATAAATATAAATAAATAAATAAATATGTGGGGACATTTCACACACGGCCACCTGATCCCAAACTAGGCAGAGCCTGTAATATGGGTATCAGGCAGCTGATATACATAAATACATAATATATAAATAACATCCAGTCACAAAGTAAACACAAGAGCTCATCACACGCATGTTTGCCCTGGGCGGGATTCGAACCCGCGACCCCGAGCTTCGCAAGCAGGTGTACTACCGACTAAGCTACGGGGCCGCCAAGTCTGTATTTTGAAGATAACTATACTGTCAAACTAAATATATATTAATATTCAATTTTAGGAATCACCATCTAGCTCACCACAAGAGGAAACACAGGAAATAGGTACATCTGAAGTAAGTGTATTGTCTTGTATATTTTGTTTTAATTTCATCATCATCATATCAGCTCTTAGACGTCCACTGTTGGACATAGGCCTTCCCCACTCCAGAACTCGTCTGCCGCAACAGCCGTCGGTTCTGCGACAGATGTGGCCCGCCCACTGCCACCTCAGCTTGCTAATCCTTTCGGCTATGTCGGTCACCTTCGTTCTTCGTAGGATCTCCTCATTATAAATCATATCTTTCAAACAAACCGAGCATACCTCTCCACAGCTCGCTGAGCGACTTGAAACTTGTGGATCAGGCCCACCGTCAGTGTCCACGTTTCTGCGCCGTAGGTCATGACAGGTAGTTTGTTGTTTTAATTTATAATCTACTAGCTGTGCCCGCGGCTCCGCTCGCGTGGACTACAGGATCCGCTCCCCTTCCCACTCCCACTACATCTCCAAATGTAGTTCAAACTGTCTAATTAGTACCGAACATTAAAATTATACTTCTTTGTTATGGTGCATATTAACCTTACCTACTAATTGTATTTGAAAACTGAAAATGTCCATAACTTTTGATTGAGTAAACCGATTGAGATGAAATAAAGCCTATATGTTACTCCGAGTTAAGCCCTATGTTTCTGTAAAAAGGGCATCAAAATCGGTTCAGTAGTTTTTAAGTGATGCGTGCACAAACTAACAAATAGACAAAAATTTCAAAAATGATTGAAATGTGTTCTATTACTTCTCCTTAGACCCCCCTATTTTTTTTGCAAATATCTTTAATTTACAGACCCGCGAAGTGTACGCTTTTATTTATTAGATGTATGTGTACGAGTATAATGCAAATAATAATTGTAGGAACCACAGCAGCCTGATGAGCCTCATGTGCAGCTACCACGGAGAGAGATAGGCAAGAGACTGTTTGTCATCACCGAAGAAGACTTAACAGCTCCTGTTACAAGTAAATCATCGTCAATAAGGGTATGTGTTTGTGATCTCTGTAGTTTTAGTAAACATTGAATCTTAAAGTGTGTTTTTATAAAAAGTTTGACTAAAAATGTGTGACCATTCACATAATAAGATTTTTGATTTTAATTAGTACAGCGTAATTAATAAAATAGCTGAAATACCTATAAAGGACAATCAATAAAATACAAATACACACACACCCACACACACGCACACAAACACACACCCACACAAACACACACCCACACACAATCACTAGACTGTAATATAAATATATTGTAAATCCGTTATTGGCAGTAAGAACTATAAATTAGAATAATACTGGGCCTGATTCTGAAGGCATACATTTAAAATTTGACAGCGCTAAAATTGGTTTCGTCTTTATCTTCATAATACTGTGTAACAAGGATAGGAACAGTTTTAGTGCTGTCAAATTTTAACATTGTGACTTCAGAATTGAGCCCATTGTACACTTAGTAGTGCTGTGGATTTTGTGAAAACAAATAAAATAAAATAATACATAAATAAATGACACGTTTGTAGCAACATGAAGGACTATCTATTAGAGAAAGCGTATAATGTACTGACGGTGGGCCTGATCCACAAGTTCCAGTCGCTCAGCGAGCTATGAAGATGGCTATACTTGGGGTATTTTTGAAGGATATGAATGAAAAGATCCGACGAAGCAGGAAAGTCGCCGACATAGCCGAAGGGATTAGCAAGCTGAAGTGGCAGTGGGCCACATATGCCGCAGAACCGTCGGCCGTTGGGGGCATTAATAGTCTAAGGGTATTTCAATATTTATTAAGCATATTTAAGTCTCATTGTATTTATATGCTGACTTATATATATTTTAACTGATTTCGTACAAAGATAATTTTTCCTTCTCAACTGGTTACGAACCTTCGGTTTTGTTGGCGGCCGAAGGGGATTTACCAATAAATGCTTAATTGTAGACATATTGAATATATGCTGGATTTGTTTCAGGACCCGCTGTCTTTAGGACGCCGCCCAACGACCCGCCCTAGTCCATATGCAAGCCCAAATACCCGCCCTAGTCGATCTCCAAGCCCAGCGAACCGTCCTAGCCCATCTCCAAGTCCAAAGACCCGTCCTAGTCCATTAGCCATGCCAAAGTCCCCTTCATATCGCCGGAGGAGTCCTTCGCCAACAGTTACGACCCGACACAGAGCGACTCGTAAAGCTCGTACTTCTCGAGACGCTGGTTCAAGTGAGTATCCCATATTAATATCACACTATACAAGCGAAAAGACGTAATCACCTCTCACGTGCGTGTGTGTGCTTTTATTATGGTGGGGCTACTGCACCAAGCACGCGAACATAGTCGATCGATAGAGGGACATTATACGCTAACAACATAACTGCTTCTCTTTCTAATTTATAGCGCCGGTCGACAGCGCGCTGGCGTAGCAACTTTGCACGATGTAGTAGGCAGGCCAGTAGTGCGCGTGCGTACTAATAGCCGTGCACTATTTTGCAGGCGACGTTAATCTAGCAGGGGGGGGGGGTGAAAGTCGCTTATTTACGTAATAATATTTAGTATTATCTGTCTCACCGCTAGTAAACGCTGGCCTTAAGGTCATCATCATGTCAGCCCCTAGACATCCACTGCTGGACATAGGTCTTCCCAATGAACGCCATTCCCGGAGTGGCTGTGTGTGTGGGAACACACACAACCCCACACACCCCCCCCCACACACACACGAACACGTCTTTCAATTTTAACTGGCGATATAACTTTGTCCTTTCCGTGGGGTGGAGACTTGGCGTCCTGGAATACAGGGTTTCCCTAAGTCCAAGCGTCAGTCTCCACAACAATCTTACTTGCTATTTGACGCCTAATTAAGTTAATTTAAGCCTTTAATACTTTTGCAAAGATTGCTTGGAGAAAATAAATAAATCAATCGTGACTCGCCACCAGCGCGGTTGAACGCATAGGGTCATTATTAATAACTAAAGTTTATTGGTGTTACACACCAACTTAACTGCTTTCACGTTATATCTTTTCCAGCATCCCGTCACTATGCAACCCGGTCTGCACCATTCTCACAACGACGCAGCGAGTTCAGTCAGATGGTCGAGAGGTTTCTGAGGGTGGAGGAACAGCAGCTGGAGTTGCAGCGCTCCAATGCAAGGCTAATGGAGGCCTTGTTCGAGCGGAGTTACGACAGAGAACGACGGCTTATGGAAACTGTCACTGCCATGGGCGAACGGATGGCGGAACGGGACCGGCTTGTGGCTGGCTTGGTGAATCAGGGCTTGAAAAATTTGGCAGACGCATTAAAACGTAATTAATTATGTTGTGTTTTATTTTATAACTAGCTGTAAATGCAGGCCAATTAAAAATCTACGAACATAGTTGTGCGGTCTTAAAATAAACTTTATTGCTTGGTGATAACATCTAGTTAAATATTTTTTCTAAGTTTCCTTTCATGTCGGATCTTGAACATGAAGTTTCGCGGGTACCGTACCCTCGGGTTTTTTTAAAATAGAGTTGTTTACTTGGTCTTAAAACCAGTCCTCTCCTCTTTCCCGGTCCGTTCGTTTTTTTTCCATAGTGCCCCCTTTTGTACACTCTGACCCTGGTAACGAGTACCTGAAAGCTGATTGAGACAACAGTATACTGTGGCAAGTGGCAACACTGTAGTAGACGTATTTTAGAGTTTCCGATCTTTAGTAAAAAGCTCGATCTTACGAATCGTAGGAGTTGAGATCGATCCAGAAAAAAACGGTGGGCAAAATATCCATCTGTCGAAAATCGATTCCATTTTCATATAGGATTAAAGAAACACCAGCTGCAGAACGATTCTTTTATAATTTTACGCCCATTCTTCTTAGCTTAATTATAGAAAGAAAATACACTATTCACTAAACTTATCACTGTTCTCAACTCAATCAACCAACTCAATGAATCGCACACCGTAATCATATAACCAATCGCAGAAGATAAAGAAGCAAAGGAATAACATTGGATACAGCCCCTGGCAAGTCTGTCACGCGCTCTTTAAAGTGCCGCTGGATGCATGGAGTGTTCAACATTAAGAGAAAAATCGATCTCTCCATTTCATGGCGATCTTGCCCTCCAAAAATCGAAGATCGGACTGGCAAAAAATCGATTTTGGATAAGATCGTAAACCGTAACTTATTCTATGTGTCCTGCAACAGTTTAAATTCCCATTTCGTAGCCAGTTACGAAATTTGGCTTACGAAATGGGACGAAAGGAAACGGTCACCAGCACAACATATTGCTTTGCCTGTGAGAGCAGAGCCAAATAATACTACTTCATCAGCCCTTAGACGTCCACTGCTGGACATAGGCCTAAGAAAGATAATAAGTATTACTACAGTAATAGAAATCCTATCAAGATAGAATGGTGAAGTAGGCGCGAAACGCGGGCCAATTATCTGCAATATATTGCAAAAACTAACAAAAAATCTGCAAAAGTGCCATATTGCGCAATTTCTAACTGTATCTCCTCACTAGAAACGGGGACCGCGAGGCTCAAATGTTGCGCGGGAATGGCGCGCTGGGTACAAAATCGGCACACGCGAGACTGAAGTAAAGAATCTAATAAATAAAATCGTAAATATCGCGCGTCTGTACATTGAAGATATTTGCAAAAAAAAAATTGGGGGGGTCTAAGGATTAGCAACAGAACACATTTCGATCATTTTTGAAATTTTTGTCTGTTTATCTGTGAGTTTGTGCACGCATCACTTAAAAACGACTGATCGGACTTTGATGGACTTTTCACGGAAACATGGGGCTTAATTTGGTGTAACATATAGGCTTTATTTCATCGCAATCGGCTAACTCAATCAAAAGTTATAGACATTTTTAGTTTTCAAATACATTAGTAGGTAAGGTTAGTATGCAATATATTGCACATAATAGTATTTCCGTACTATTCAGATTGCGATGAGTTTGGATTACAATTGGAGCTGCGGGTGGGAATTGGAGTGGGAGTGGGAGTGGGCGTGGGCGTGGGCTCGGGCGTGAGCGTGTGAAAAGGGGAGTGGGTGTGGGAGCGGAAGCGGAAGCGGGAGTGGAGCAGGAGCGGGACCGGAGCAGGAGCGGAAGCGGGAGCGGGAGCAGGAGCTGAAGCGGGAGCGGGAGTGGGAATGGGAGCGATTCTGTAGTTCACGCGAGCCGAGGTCACCTGGACCTAGACCTGGACCTGGACGATACACTGAGAAGAATGTAGGGTGTGAATGTTCGACTGAATTCGTGAGCGGTAGCGGGAGCGGGTATGGTACCAATGTAATTTGAGTGTTTGAAAATTCGCATAACTTTTGTCTGAGTTACCCGATTACGATGAATTTGTGGTATACGTATGCAACATAGTATTGTTGGTCGGAATTTGGATTGCGATGGATTAGTTACGAGGATTACATTTGGAGAGACGAGGGAAGGAGGTTTGAGGGGAGAGTCGAGGGGAGAGCTGAGGGGGGGGGGGGTTGAGAGGAGGGTTGAGGGGAGAGCTGAGGGGAGGGTTGAGAGGAGTGTAGAGGGGAGGGTTGAGGGGAGTGTTGAGGGGAGGGTTGAGGGAGTGTTGAGGGGAGGGTTGAGGATCTGGATCTGGACCTGGAATTGGACTTGGGCCTGGACCTGGACCTGGACCTGGACCTGGACCTGGACCTGGACCTGGACCTGGACCTGGACCTGGTCTGGACCTGGACCTGGACCTGAATTTAAAGTCTGAGTGGAAGTGGGATAGGGAGCGGAAGTGGGAATTGGAGCGGATTCTGTAGTCCACGCGGGCGGAGCCGCGGTCACAGCTAGTAATTATAAAAAGGCTATAACCGCTCTATCTTAATAGGATTTCTGTGACTACAGACCATGGGACCAAACAGGGTATATTAGATCTGATAGGTATATTACAGAACATTCAAAAGGTGTCTACTATTTGTTCAATATGTGTTCGAGATTATATCTGCTTGCTATGTACTGTGGTTTCGAGGATATTAGGTGGTCATGCCGTAATAAGTCTTATTCCGGTATGCTACCAACATACCCCTATAACTTTTAAACGGTGGACCGGCTAAGTCTAGTTTTTTGCGACTAAATTCGACTAATTAATATCTATTCAGAATTGCAATCCGTGATGGTGAATAAAGCATACCAACTAAACCGATACCTGAAAACTAAAGATCTCTATGTACTACTAGATGGAGCGTTCCAAACAATCGCTCTGTTCCACGCAAGTAGCCACAACTCTTTCATATTCACAATGAAACTTGTGCAGTTACTACGCAGAACATTTAATTATTACTAAATATTGACGCTACGGTTAAATAATGTCAATATTTAGTAAATAATTAAATGTTCTGAGTAGTAACTGCACAAGTTTCAAAGTGAATGTGAAAGGGCTACTTGCGTGGAATAGAGCGATTGTTTGGAACGCTCCATCTAGTAGTACATAGAGATCGTGGCTGAAAACTAATTTATCTGTCAGACTCGTCCTTTATCATACCTAAATCTTAGTGTTTCCTTCTACTTGTGTGCGTATAATGTAGCTCCTTACATTATTAAAAAAATATCTCTACCAGTATTAGGGGCACCCCCTTTAACAGAGAGCGTCGTATCTTTTTTAGGGTTCCGTTTACTTCAAAACAGCCTTATAGCGAAGCTTCGCCTTGTCTATCTGTCCGCCGGATACTGAACCGTAAAAAAAACTGAAGGCACATTGTGTTTGTCTTTTACATTGGCACATTGTGACTTCTCTGTCAGAGTTTCGTCAAAACCACAGATTTATTCGTTTTTAGTCTACGGTCAAAACGGAAACCCTTATATCAAAGCTTTTTTGCTGGTCTGTCATTCTTTCGGTATGTCAGCTGAATAACTAATTAACTGATGGACAGATGAACCTGAAAATTAGAACATATTTGTAAAATAAATCGGCAATGATGTAAAATTATAAAAAAATTCACGATTCCATTCCCGTTCGTACCCGACTTAGAATTGGGCCACCACGAATCTCCACGTGGATACAGCAGCGTTCAACTGTGTATATTGAGATCACTAGCTGTGCCCGCGGCTCCGCTTGCGTGGACTACAGAATTAAATAAAGTTGAAAATTATTAAGTGTAAATTCGCTTCCTCCTCCCCTTCCGCCGCCCATTCCACCTCCCTTTCCCGCTCCCGCTCCAGGTCCAGGTCCAGATCCAGTACCAGATCCAGCCCCAGATCCAACTCTAAAATTAAAAGATATGCGAATTTATAGTTTTCAAAGTCAAAGTCAAAATCATTTATTACATATGAGTACACTTGGTACATTTATACACGTAATTTTTTTTTATCGACTACCGCTTCCTAGGTGTTAGCGCTGTGAAGAAGAAACGGCGCAACAAACTTCACGCAACACATCTTTTAAAAATCAAGTTTGCATACAATTAATAAAGACTCACATAGCACAAACAAACAGACAAAAATTCCCAAAATGATTGAAATGTGTTCTATTGCTTATCCTTAGACCCCCAATTTTTTTTGCAAATATCTTCAATGTACAGACACGTGAAGTTTACGATTTTTTTATTAGATTACTACGATCAACAATCCGCCTGCCAAGCGTGGTGGTCTATTGCAAATCCCCCAATGGACAGCCCACCAAAAGTGGGCTGGGGAAGCTTGTATTCAGCAGTGGACGTATTTTGGCTGATGATTAAGGTTCTATGATATTTCATACTAGCCCCTTGACGTCCACTGCTGGACATAGGCCTAACACGACACCCGGTCGTCCGCCCTCCGCATCCAGCCACTTCCGGCCATCTTCTTCACCATTCTTCAGGAATACTAAAAAAATTTACGGAACCTGCATTTTATATACGAAAAACACTTTGCTGCCTTTTTTTGTATATTTTCAAGGTACATTATACATTTCAATTAACTAATTCGTAGAACATCCATTTTAACTACCTACTTGTTACAATGTTTTCCTGTTGTACTTATAATTTTAACTTATATAGTTTTGTTTTGGTTTCTTAGTGTTAAAAAACATTGTTTATTTAAATCGACCGCCTCGTTGACCTGGTCATTGGACTCGAACGCCAGAGGTCGTAGGTTCGATTCCCACTGGGGACAAACAACTTTGTACAATTTGTACAAGCTGGTCCCGGTCTGGATGATGTTATATTTGTGAATTGTTCAATCCTTGTTTAATTCCCATAGCACAGGAGAAAATCCTAGTTTGGGATTAGATAGTGGGCTGGTCACATTTGTCGGAGAACCGATTACCGCTGAGGTAAACGAGTTCACGAGTAGAGGCCGCGACTGGGTAAGCGTCGAGTGGGACGCCCCTTGGCTAGATGGAGCGACGATCTGCATAGGGCGGCTAGCAGTGACGCACCTTCCGAGAGGCCTATGTGAAGCAGTGGACTCTCTCGGTGAGTCTGAACTTAGGATCTTTGCTAGGTACTAAATATAAAATTGCAAAGAGTACTAAATATAAATATAACCTTAAATGAAATGAAATGAAATATATTTATTTGCTAGAACAGGTTAAGTCCGCTAGTCAGCTACCTTACATTAGCATGCAAATTATAAAGGGTTGAGTTTAAAGTTTAAAACAATTAATTGGTATTGTGGTATTGTAAAAGTTTTTTTGAAGTAGCCAACTGTACAGACATTTTACGAAAGGCTTTAGTTTTAATGTTTTTAGGCTGTCTGGTATAGCAAAAAATTTTACAAGGGTTGTTTTGGGGCAGTAATTCAATGCTAGCCTGCCGGTATTTCTTGTATTTCTGGGGTAAGTTTCACTAGCAGTATTAAAGAGATGCGGATGTTGCCTGACAAACTTACACATCTCTAGAATATACATACAGGTGAGCGGTAAAATTCCCAACTTTGTAAAGTATGGTCGGCATGAGTCACGAGGACTTGAGAATTCTAACCACCAGTAAGATATTTTTGTTTGACCTTACTTAGCCCAGTTGAAGAACATCTGTCTGCTTGACTGACTTCGTCATTAGACTCGAGCCCCAGAGGTCGTGGGATCCGTTCCCACTGAGGACATACATACAACTTGTACAATTGTAAGTTTGAGATTAGACAAGATTTTTTTATGGAGTCCGGGTTCGTTTCCCGTCAAGAGCGTTAGACATAGGGTTACACATCTAGTGTGCTCTCTTTTAGCGCTATTTTTAAACGAACCTGTTTTCATTTTGTTTTCCTACCCGAATCTCTAGGGTGCAAACCCCTCGCACGCCCGTAATGTAATGGTCGGGATGACTAACAATAGAATTTTAACGCTATAGCACAGGCTCTGCCTAGAATAGAATAGAATAGAATTCAGCTTTATTTTTTATAATTCTTGTTACAATTATTTGGCTCGCCAAGTACGAGCAGTGTTGTTTACATATATGTCTTATGAAAGATCTGAGTGTAAAGTAAATGGGGCTCAGTTCATACAAGAGCTGGCTCACTCTCTGCCTAGTTTGGGACTATATAATTGGTGTGAATGTCTGACATAAATTTAAAAACATAACTTGTTATATCCGAACTCGTTTCCGATGGATAAATCCAGAAGTGTGTAACAAATAACCGTTCACACTTGCAACTGGCAGCAGCGACCCTGATCAGGGCCTAGCACTGCCATGGGTTAAGAATGCTGATGCATAATTACATGCGGCAAATGCATACATACATACATAATGCTAACGCCGTAGTACCAGAGGTGTAGGCAGAGACGTTGCATCGCCAATTTGCGCGATCATTATCGATAATTTTCGTTCCGTGATACCACTTGGCGTGATGTTTGGCGAACAACATCTGATGAGGTGGACAAGTATTTCCCTAGCCCACTGTGGTACCACAGTGTGTCTCATTGCATCTCCACACGGAGGCGGCAAATGCATACAGTTAATAAACAAGCTACTTTAGTAATTCAAGAACAAGTTATACACGATAAAGTGGAAAAAAAGAAGATGCAGTCATATGTGTCTACCAATTTATTACATCATATTCAATTAAAGACTATTTCAATCTATAACAATGTTGGCTTACAAACACCTTATATTGCTATTTGGATAGCCAGTTAGCACCGACTTGGAACCTAGACAATGTAAACTAAACAAAATAAGCAACTCACACTAACACTTCAACCGAACCTTAACAAAAATTATCAACAAAAACTTCCCACGCCAGGCACGGAGTCAGGAGAAGGCTGAAGCTCCGTCATTCCTTGATACGAGAGAAGTGCATGAAAATACAATAAGTTGCAAAACTGGGTTTCTAGAATTCTATGATTAGGTAATTAATAATTATGAAATCTAATTCTTCATTTAGTGAAAAAACTAGGTAGTTTTCATAGACTTTTAGAAAATCTGTTTTTTTTTTCAACATTTCCATTTTACACTTAGCGGTTTTTTCACGTGGCAGGGCAACATAACTGAAATATTGATAATACAAAGCCTTATGCAGGGTTAATAGATTTAATGCTATTGAGAGACATAGGACAGCGTCGTTCATGCATCGCGTCTGTACATCCGGAAATGAGATCATTGCTGCCTGTCAAATATGTCCAAGACTATGTTCAATATGCGGTTTGAGCTGGCTGACTTGATACAAATAGATGTATAAGGCGACATGTATTTTCAGAGTATTTATAGTTGATATTTTTATATAAATACATGCAAATTTTATTGAAGGATACATTTTCCAAATGTTCTTAAATTTTAAGTATTTTTATTGTTTTTTTTTTATATGGACGATTGTTAGCAATGAAGATTTTTATTATTAAAGTGTTAACTGCCAGGGGAACCGATCACCTGAAAAAGAAAGGAGGGATCTGTATGATATTGGAGATGTAGGAATGTTTTTGGCAAACTATCCACCAAAAAATTTTACGTCACAATAAAACTTGACAGTACAGTTACATTCTTTTTACAATACCATATTTTCTTCATTGTACAAATGAAAAGTCATGGTAGGTATAAGTATTTTTTAATAACTTAAGATGGTAAAAACAGTTCCCGCGAGGAACAAAAACTTATTCTACGCATGCAAAGAACAGCAGCTATTAATAAATAAACTGTAGTCATTTCAAATCTCCGGCAATAAAGCAAGTCATACTTATAATCAGCTCGTCGATGTCAACTGTAGGGCCACAATTATCTAATTTGCCTACAGCTTTAATTATCGCTCCCTGCGGGTTAGTCCAACTAGTCATACTGTTAGTTCTACGATATGTAACAGACCGATGACGACCTGAAACGAATGTGTAGTTTGTTACGTATGGCAAAAAACGCCTTAATTGTAAATCACTTGAAGTTATAGAAGCCCCTCCGGAACACAATCCTTGTTACCTCTCTGGCGACGCCGCGCCGGTGCAAAAAGTGAAGAGCATAAACATTTGCACATTCATGACATAAGCTCAGGTGTATATAAGCCAGGCTCGGGATAGGATCGGCACAGTATATCGAGATGACACGACTAGGACTAACTGCGGTGGCCCTAGGGCTCTTTGTTTGCGTTTCTGCAGCACCAGGTAATGAATTTGAAGATTATTACTAAAATAATTATCACATTGAATAAATGCAATGGAAAATTATTTTATGCAGAAAATTTGTTTCCAATGTTTTTAATTTCATTGGAACTTGATTGTACTACCTACCTAATAAAATTAATACGAAACCATAATTTAATTAAAATTTTCCATAATGGTACATGACTGCCTATAAAAATTAGTGTCCGACCGATTTGGTTTCGGCCAAAAATCGAGGTTCGGCCATAGTTTCGGTTTCGGCCAAAAATCAGCCGAAACTACGGCCGAGCCGAAACTCAGTGTTCGTGAATTGTCGCGCTCTGTTATCTTAGGGTGAGTTCGTGTAGAGTTTACTTACAAGAATAACATTGGTTATTATATTTGTTCATGTTAAAGTTAATATTATGCTTTAATTTTTTTAATCGGCGCAACCTACCTTTCTTTCTGGCTTATTATGTTATACCCAAAGATTGTCTGAAAGAAATCGCTTAAAGCGATAAGACCTAAATTGTACTATTTTAAAACTTGTAACTGTATTTGTTTGTGCAATAAAGTGTGTTGTACCTATTGGAACAAAACAAATCTATTTTATATTACATACTCGTACTTTAATTGTTTTTTTTTTTTAATATTTCATTAAACACGAATTAACTTTATAACATGTAAAACACACTAGATTTCAGCATACAATAGAAATTTTAACATGTCTAAATAGTTGGTAATTGTAATATAATTTCGGTGTCGGCCGAAACTGAGACCGAGGCCGAAGATTCGGTTTCGGCTGCAAATCCTGTTTCGGTCGGACACTAATAAAAATATACTCTACTTTTATTTGAAAGTACCTTAGGACCTTAACTATTTAGAAATGTGAAGATGTGTTTAAAACATAATTACCATGTCATGTATATTGATTGTAGGATTTCCAAAATCCCCAATGGGAAAAAAAACCATGGTATAACCTATTGGACATTTTAGTTGGACCACGGATAAACTCGGTTCTCTCTTATGCAGGTTCTGTACAGTTATGAATACCATCAGTCAGTGTGATAGGACCTATAGACAGACATCCCAAAAGTATTTTTTAAGACTTTCGTAGGTATTTCGTATTGATTCGTCTAGTCTTCTAGTGCCGCATCACGAACTAATCTTACGTGGACATCCCTTTTCTAGTCTTAGGGTATAACTTTCTAATTCACGTTTTATCACTTTTTACAACTCCTTATCAACTCTTGCTACAAATGCTATGTAATCTTCTATCGTGCCAAATTTTAAGATTTTAGACCGTTTACCGTAGAGACTACTTCACAGATTTAGAAGTGTCTGTCTGTCTATATATCAGTATGAAAAATAGTCCTATGAGACTGTAGATTTAATTTCGAAGCGGTGATCGATTTTGACTCTCTCACTGAATCCAAGAAACGTCATATTATATTGTATTCTATGTTCGGAAAGTTATTATAATCTGTATCCAATTTTCGATCAAATTTTATACTTTGATTTTCCCTATTTTGTTGTTGTGGCAACTGCACAAAACACATCCAAACTGTTATTTCGCAGCTGATTTGTAGTCCAAATGCAACCTTATATACTGTAATCATATAAGTTGACTAAAGTCACTAATTTTTTTGTACTACAGGTTACGGCGGTGGTAGTAACGGCGGCGGTGGATATGGCGGTGGCGGTGGCGGCGGTGGAGGCTTCGGGGGCGGCGGCGGTCATGGTGGCGGCGGTGGTCTAGGCGGCGGTCATGGAGGCGGCGGTGGTCTAGGCGGCGGAAACGGAGGCGGACACGGGGATGGCGGTCATGGAGGCGGAGGTAGTGGCGGACTAGGCGGCGGCCACGGAGGCGGTGGCGGCGGCGGACTCGGCGGTGGTTACGGAGGCGGAGGCAATGGCGGTGGCGGACATGGCGGCGGTGGACAAGGCGGTGGCGGTCACGGCGGTGGCGGTCAAAGCGGCGGTGGCGGTTTCTCGGGCTCCAGCGCAAACGCCAAAGCCAGCGCCAGCGCAAGCGCTAGCTCCGGCTCAAATGGCGGCGGCGGCGGTGGATATGGTGGACACAAGGGATATGGGTGAGTTAAAAATCCAACTTTTGTATGTCGTTGAAATACTCTGCTAGCTGACGAAGTCACTAACTAGGGAATTATTGTCAGAAGCCACTAACTTCTGGTTGCAATAAGCTAGGTCTCTAATTATTCCGATTATTCCCCAGCACTTAGTGACTTATCATCCACCAAACCCACGCTATATATTAATCCGCTCCGCCCTATGGTACTTCGTTCGACAAATTAGTGAATTGATTAGTTTTCCTTACAGAGGTAAAATACTTTCAACCCCGTTGTTTTCACAGATGGGTTTAAATAGAAAATTACTTATAAATTGTTTATGTATACCTACCCACTTATATTAAAATTGCTTTTCCATTGTTTCAGGCGTTAAACATCAGTTCGACCCAAAGCAGACCAGTTCGAAGAGGAATCCCAAAATGCTCAATGTGATATAGATTTACGTTTCACCATAACTCTGTAAATTACCTGTATGTAGCAAATATAATAGCATATGTTTTTAAAATGTAATCTTTTTCATATCACAATCCTTATACTCCGGATTAGCACGCGCAGGTAGGGACGCCCCGCCGCCAGATGGACCGACGACCTAAAGAAGGTGGTCGGAAGCGGCTGGATGCGGAGGGCGTAGGACCGGGTGTGGTGGCGTACATTGTGGAAGGCCTATGTCCAGCAGTGGACGTCTAAAGGCTGACATGATGATAATGATGAATCCTTATACCCATCCACGGCGGAACAGAGTTACTTAAATGGGTCACACCATTATACTTATTATCTTTGGTCACACTCATAGATGTAATACTACAAGCTTAGATTATTGGTAGTTCGTCTGAGACTACAAGTGTATTAAATCTATGCTACAAGTCTATCATCATCATCATCATGTCAGCCCCTAGAAGTCCACTGCTGGACATAGGCCCGAACGCCACCACACCTGATCCTCCGCTGTTCGCAAGTTTATGATCACACAATAAAACAGAATGATGTAGGATAACCACAAACTATACCTACAGTATGCTACAGGAACATGGTAACATATTTATTGGTTTACGAAGTAGTCTCCGTTCCTTTCTAAGCACCGTCGCATGCGATGGAACCATTGACTGAAGCAGTGAGCCCACTCTTCTTTAGGGATCTCTTCCACGTTTTTTTCTAACTCAGCCACGGTATCTTCGGGATTTATAATTCGAATTCCTCTGAGTTTTTATCTTTTATTTTGGGGAATAAATAAAAGTGAGTGCCATGTCGGGCCTGTAAGGAGAATGACTCACTAAAGCCACCATTCCATTGTGACAGTCTTTTTTAGAAGTCAAGGGTTCAAGGTTAAATGTTCTATTCAAATTACGATCAACAATCACAGACAAAAAACTTAAACTTCTTCTCTAATCAACTTGAGATAATCGGGCAAAGTGACAAACTTAACACGTTAAATATTTATTAAATTTCAATTGTAGATATATTCCCTTGGTCCATATTACACTATGATTTAACGCCCTCCCTAAAGTAGACTGAGCCACAACAAAAAATCACAAACAGCCAACTCCTTGGTACAAATATTATCTTTGGTACAACTAATGTCAGTGCCACGATTAAGAAGAAATTGTTGCATTATATTACTAATCTGTGTCCATAACTGTTGGAGTGAGTAGGAGACAGGGACCATAGACCAAGAAGGTTTGCAGCTGCAACACAATGATGCTGGCCGTATGTGGAAAGTACGGTGACTGTTCTTGCAGAGAAGCAAGTAAGAACAGTTGAAGTCACGACGCCGGAGAGACAACACCTCGCAGCCCTTGCCCTGGTTTCATGGAGGTTGGCTGGTGGCTTTGATTCACTTCCTCTAACAGGTTATGGGTCCGCACCCTGTTTTTAAATAATAACAGAGTTGGAAAGAAAAGGGAGTTCGCGTTGTTATATGTTCTTATTTTCAAAAAGAAAGATGTCGGTTGAGTGAAAAAGAAAAGAAAAATTAAATGTCAAATTAGTGCTGTCAATGGAAAAATTATTTAGGAAAATCTAGAAAGAAAATAGTTCAACAATGGAAAATACGAGTAATGAGTTTGGAATCAGAATAAAACCATTGTCCGAGGGGGGAAACTTCCAATTGTGGAAAAGAACGATCAAAATTATATTAGAAAGTCAAGGTCTGGATGAGATTACTTATGGTCAGAAACCTGAGAAAGTTGATGGAAGTTATAAGAAGTCAGATGCTAAAAGCAGGCTCATTATTCTTAATAGCGTGGATCAAAGTCTTAAAGGATGTATTATAGATTGCGAGTCCGGTAAGTCAATGTTAGAGAAAATTACCAGCATCTTCGAAGTGAACGAAGACTCTCAAAAATGTGCGTGTCTTCGTGATTTTTTCACCTTTAGCTACAGTAAGGAGGAAAGCGTGAGTAGCAATATTTGCAAAATAGAATCAATAGCTAGAAAATTAAAAGGCACTCCGGAGGAAATTAGTGAGAACATGACAATTTCAAAAATTTTAACAATTTTGCCTGAAAAGTTTAGTCATTTCATTAGCGCATGGGAGTCCAGTCCAATTATAGATAGAACAGTTACTAACTTGATGGCCAGACTGGTAGGAGAGGAAGAGAGGCTAAATAAGAGTAATATAGAGCCTACTGTCAACGCCTTTAAAGCAGCAGAGAGGGAATGCTACAATTGCAATAGAAAAGGGCATATTTCGAAGTTCTGCAAGGCATCTAGGACCTGTCATAAATGTTTAGCAACTAATCATATGTTATATAATTGCAGATCAGATCATAAATGCGCTTTTTGTAAGTCTAATACACACTGGGGCAAAGACTGTAGAAATAAACCGAGCACGAGCCAAGAGAAGTCGATTTTCCTAGCTGAAGAACAAATATGTGATACACTGGATACAGCACTAGTTGGAGAGACACCAGGGAAAATATTTGAATTTGTGGTGGATTCAGGTGCCACTTCACATATGATGAATGATAAAAACTACTTGGGTAATCAATCGGAAGTTGTAACAAAAATACAGACTGCAGACAAAAAGACAGAACTTAAAGTTACATCTATGGGAACTTTTGAAACAGAGTATTGTATTTTTGAGAAGGTATTGTACATTCCAAATCTGACTAAAAACCTTATGTCAGTTAATGCAATTACAGAAAATAACGGAACAGTGACTTTCTGCAAAGACAAAGTTTTAATCGAAAAGGAAGGAATAAAAATTCTTGAAGGAACTAAGACAAGCACAGGTCTATACAGTGTAAACTTACAATCAGTGGCGGTAGAGACGGCACTTGCCTCGATAGAAGAAAATTCCAGAATATCGGACAGAAAACTTGGTCATGTCTCTGATGTACAAAAGATCTCTAAATCAGTAAAAGGAATCTACAACAAAGTTAAGAATATTGATCTGAATGACTGCAAAATCTGTTTACAAGGCACACAAACTAAAAAACCTTTTCAGGACGATAGAGGATTGGCGAGCAGACCACTTGAAATAATACATACTGACATTTGTGGTCCGATAGAAACTGAATCCTGGGACGGGAAAAAATACTTTATTACGTTTTTAGATGACTTTACACATTTTACTAAAGTTTACCTTTTGAATCATAAGTCGGATGCCAGTGAAATAATCAAAGATTATGTTACAGAAGCCGAAACACATTGGGAAAGAAAGGTGGCAACCATCAGGTGTGATAATGGTAGAGAGAATGTGAGTAAGGCAGTAATGACTTGGTGTAAAGAAAAAGAAATACAAATTGACTTAACGATTCCGTATACATCACAACTAAATGGTAAGGCAGAAAGATTAAACAGAACGCTGATGAATAAGACAAGGGCTCTGCTATTTGATGCAAGACTTCCTAAGTATTTATGGGGAGAAGCTGTACTCACGGCTGCATATTTGTTGAATAGAAGCTGGACAAACACAAAGGAGGTAACGCCCGCTGAATTATGGCACAAAAGAAAGCCAGATCTGACAAATTTACAACTTTTTGGTGCAAAAGTTTTCGCTAAAAACAACAAGAAGTTAAAGAAATTAGATGAAAGAAGCGCAGAATTCATTTTCGTGGGATATACTAATAATGGGTACAAACTATGGGATATGGATAACTGGAGGACATTCACAGCGAGAGACGTAGTATGTCTAAAAGAAACTCAACCGACGATTCAAAACTATGAAGTAGAAATAAGTAATAGAATGAGAACTGAAGCAGTGAGTTTAAATTTGATGGAGGGTGAGATTTCAGAAGATGGGTATGATTCTGCAGAAAACGAGAATTTATCGAGAGCCAGGGCAAGGCAAAAAGGGGCTGGGGGGTTGGGCGGAGAGGAGGTGTGTCAGGAGTCTGGCATATCTCAAAACGAGAGAGAGAGAAGAGAAAAAGAGCTAAGAGAAAAAATACGGGCAAGAGAGTCAATTGAGAGAGAGAGAAGAGAAAAAGTGCTAAGAGAAAAAATACAGGGAAGAGAGTTAATTGAAACAGAAAGGAGAGAAAAAGAGTTGAGAGAAAAAACAGAGAGTGGAGTAGTAGAGCAAAGAAAAACAGAGGGAAGAAAAAATTTAAATTTGAGATGCAATACAGGGAAAAAGAGAGTTAAAGAGGGCGAGCATAGAGGTTCAAAAATTTCAGAGGGGGATAGTAACGAGAGAGAACAATAAGTTTCAGAAGATACGTACAAGGACAGTAGAGAGAGAGAGCGAATATAAAGGTTCAAACGTTCAGAGAGAGAGAGTAAAGAGAGAGAATAAAAAGTTTCAGAAGATACGTACAGAGATAGTAGAGAGAGTTTCAGAAATTATAGATATGGATACTGAAGCGAGGGAACGTGGAGTTTGGACAGCTACAGATAGAGTATTTGAAAGCGATGATATGAATAGATATGATAGTAAAGGAGTAAGAGTTAAAAGAACTCCAAGGAATTTGCGGATCTGATTATGTGCTGTCGTGTGAATCTGCTCTCCTTACTTATGATGAAGCAATATCAGATCCGGAGGGGGAAATGTAGAAAGAAGCCATAGAGGAAGAGATGAGATCAGAAGATAAGACAGCAGTCTTAGTGATTTAATTTGATGGATATCTTATGGGGCCTGATATACCGCAGCTTGACAATATTATGAGCAAATTAGCCGAAGAATTTGAGATGAGAGTATATGGAGACATTACTGAGTACCTTGCTCTCCAAATCAGAATTGAAGAAGACAGAATTAAACTAGGTATATCAAGAAGGCAGCAGAGAGGTTTGGTTTGGCACTAGCAAAGCCATACGATGTAGCACATCTGACGGTAGATAGTCGCGAAGAGAGAAGATCTGAGGGGTAACAACTGCAGATAAAGAAATACACTACCTGAAAGGAGGTGACAAACTGAAGCTTAGAGCGTATTGTGATGCAGATTATGCTGGAGATCCAGACACTCGAAGAAGTACTAGTGGTTATGTAATTCTACTAAATGAAGGGATGATAGCATGGAGCTCTAGAAAACAGTCATTGGTAGCAACTTCAAGTACTGAGGCAGAGTACATAGCTGCAGCAGAGTGCTGTAAAGAAGTGATGTTCTTACAGAAGTTCGAACAAGAAGTGACGGGCATCTTCTTGCAAACAGATTTGTTGGTTGATAATCAGTCTGCTATGTGTATTATGAAGAGAAACGTGGTTTGCAAGAGAAGCAAACACTTTAATGTCAGATATCATTATCTGAAAGAAAAAGTCGAAAACAAATGTTTAAATGTTATTTATTATCCAACAGTTGTACAAGTTGCTGATCTTCTTACAAAAGCACTGGTGGGAGAACGTTTTAAGAGTCATCGTGACAGTTTGCTACACTAGACGAGCTGAACCATTGTCATTGCTACATAGAGGTAGTAAGGAAGAGGTACCTGATGGAACAGAGAGTAAAGTATTAGAAAAACATCAATGGTGAGTGATTATCCGTAGACAGCAGTGCGTGTGCTTATAAAATGTGGAACTCATGTAGTACAGTGCAGTGTGTTGGACTGGTGGACACAGTATGGAGTATGTGACATTAGAGTTTTAATTTTTGTTTAATAACGGAGAAAGCATTGAGTAGAGAAGGGTTTAGTTTAGAGGATATATTGTATTGGCTTACGTGTATCATGTACTTGTAACTAGAGAGTAGTTGTATGTATGAAGAGGCGATTAATTTATGTTTCGGATATAGGAGGTTTATTGATTTTGTTTATTGTGTTAATATACTGTTAGTTGTTAGTGTTGGATGTAATAATATCTTAGGAGGGGGAGGGGTTTTAGATTATTGAGGTAGGTAGATAACTTGAAAATATAATGTTAATAATGAATTGTGCGGGTAAGGATCTGGTCCAAGCTCCTGGAGGGGGTGTTGGAGTGAGTAGGAGACAGGGACCATAGACCAAGAAGGTTTGCAGCTGCAACACAATGATGCTGGCCGTATGTGGAAAGTACGGTGACTGTTCTTGCAGAGAAGCAAGTAAGAACAGTTGAAGTCACGACGCCGGAGAGACAACACCTCGCAGCCCTTGCCCTGGTTTCATGGAGGTTGGCTGGTGGCTTTGATTCACTTCCTCTAACAATAACCTTGACTTTTCTATTGACCAGAGCAGATAAAAATAGTGAAATACCTAAAACTAGTTAAGAAAATAAAAAGTTAATAGGATTGAAACTAAATTGATCTACAAAAATAGAAAGTATTTTTAGCAAAGTACGCATACAATGGAGTATTTAAATGGACTTGGCCTAGACCAGGCTGCAGTTGATTGACACCAAGATGAAGAATCTGACTGTTCTCGCTATCGCTATCTTGGTGGTGTTAGCTGTTAGCGCGCACGCGATGCCTGGAGGTAAGTAAACAGTATTGAGCTAGCTCTATAATTTGCCTGTCTGGTAGGTAATTCCATGTTTAAAATACAATCCTCGCTTCCTCTTTTTGATATTTTATCCTAACCCTTCCATCATCATCGTCATTAGCCTGCAAGAGTCCACTGCTGGACATCTGGCTTCTCCCTAGAAGCGTCACGGTACCCGATCCTCGGTTCTTCTCATCCAGTCACTACCAAATCGTCGCTCCACATTACGCCTACCCAGTGGCAGTCTCCAGTTATTCAGAACCTAATCAGTTGCGCGAAATAATAATTGGTGAATTTCTATAAAGTAATAGATAATCAACATCAATCAGGCCCCCCCAACCCGTCTGGCTAGCGCGGGGAGTGTAGGCCAAATCCTCCGTCTGTCTCCGGCAGATGAGAGAGGGTTGTGCTCCTGCAGTGGGGACAAAAATAACCTGATGATGACAAATAGATAATTACATATTACACAATTGATACGAAGCAAGTTAACGCGTCCTGCCTGTGCAGAAACATGGACGCTGACGGTGGGCCTGATCTACAAGTTTCAAATCGCTCAGCGAGCTACAGAGAGAGAGGGCTATGTTCGGGGTTTCTTTGAAGGATATGATTCGTAACGAGGAGATTTGACGAAGAACGAAGTTCACCGACATAGCCGAAAGGATAAGCAAGCTGAAGTGGCAGTGGACGGGCCACATATGACGCAGAACCGACGGCCGTTGAAGCAGATGAGTTTTGGAATGGAGACCGCGGATCGGCACTCGAAGAGGTAGGACGTTCCTAACGACCTGAAGAAGGTGGCCGGAAACGGCTGGATGTGGAGGACGGAGGACCGTGTGTGGCATTCAATGGGCGAGGCCTTTGTCCAGCAGTGGACGTCTAGGGGCTGACATGAATATTTTGTCCATCTAGATATAACCTGTTGTTTGCACCTTACTCATTGAATTGAAAAATTGTATAACTTCATCAGCAGTTTATTTACATCTCGCTATTAGTTATGCTATTTCACGGAATACGATCCCACAAGCTATATAGTATATCACGCGTGACGCGGGAACTATTATTATACTAGCTGTTGCCCGCGACTTCGTCCGCGTGGACAACTTAACATCACAAATTATTATGTATTTCCCGTAGGAATGGGATGTTTTTTCGGGATAAAAACTATCCTATGTCCTAATCCAGGACCTAACCTATATGTGTGCCAAGTTTCATCATGATCCGTCCAGTGGTTGAAGCGTGATGGAGTAACAAACAAACACCCAAACATTCAAATATCCAAACTTTCCCATTTATAATATTAGTAGGATACCCTTGTCTGATTCCTATAGTACCTAGTTTGGGATTAAACAAGTAACTAGGTAATAAGTTTATATATTACTTGCCGTGTGTTGCCGTGTGGTTCCCGGGTTAGAATAGGGCCACCCCTATCTTTCGCGTGGGTCTCGTCAAGGCGACTAAGGGGCAGTAGCGTTCTCCTGTGTGTGTATGTTAAGATCATTACTGATCACCAATCCGCATGCCAATCGTGGTGATTATGGCAAATCCCCCCAATGGACAACTTACTAAAAGTGATATTCTATTGAGGGGGGCCTATATCCAGCAGTGGACGTATTTAGGCTGATGATTACTTACGTTCCGAATGGCTCGGGCCTGAGTTTGAAGGCTCGATTTATTAAGGCAAGTGTTCTCCCTACTCTACCTGCCACATTAGGTATTGACCTACACTGGTAAAATAATAAATAATTAAATGAAATTCTGATAAATTTTTTTACTATTAAATGCACTTCAAATCGCAGTGTAATCGCTATTTTTCTTGTTATAGGCGGTTACTATGGTGGCAAAGGCGGCGGCGGGTATGGTGGGAAAGATGACGGCGGTGGCGGCAGCTCTGGCAGCAGTGAGGGTGGAACAGGAGGCGGTGGAAAAGGCGGAAGTGGTAGTGGCGGCGGAGGTGGCGGTAGTGGCGGCGGAGGTGGAGGCAAAAGTGGTAGCGGCGGCGGCAAGGGTGGCGGCAGCGGTGGCGGCAGCGGTGGCGGCAGCGGTGGCGGCAGCGGTGGCGGCAGCGGTGGCGGCAGCGGTGGCGGCAGCGGTGGCGGCAGCGGTGGCGGCAGTGGCGGTGGAGGCGGCGGGGGCGGAGGCAAGGGTGGCAAAAGCGGATAAGTCAAAGTTACCAATCTTTTGCAATGGAATCCACTGTGTGATTGTTTTTAGTGTTTTTGTGCCCAAAATGTATAAAAGTTATTATTTAATTACTATTGAAGAATGGTCTTTTTTTTAATTATTTTACTTAGACCTACGAGGAATGAAGTAAAATAAACGGTACGGTCACACCGCACTTCGGTGGGTTTGTATGAAGTATGTGCTTTCAGTTAAATTTGGATAATCATAAGTGCCTAGTCTTGAATCACTTGACTAAATATATATTAAATTGCTACCGTTATGCAACTATAGCTATAGTTGCTTCTGGCAGTAAGTCGAAGATATGGGCACAATCATCAAAAGCCAATAAATGATTGTAAATAATATGTAGATGTTACCAAAGACAGTATATTAATGTTACCGACTTCTTACCTTAGTTTTTGGTATGTACGAAATTAAGATTTAGTTTTAAATTAGCTTTCTATTTAACTATTTTTACTATATGAATTGTTACCGCATACCAACACAATGTTTCATGCAATTATAGGCACATTGTTTAAGAAAGGTTGGGTACTTTTTATTTACTGACATATATTCATACATACATTATGCTCACGCCTTGGTCCCAGAGGGGTAGGCAGAGACGATGGATCGCCACTTTACGACATCCTGACACACCTCACTAGCCTCACTCACATTTTCAACCTTTTCATGCACCTACTTTTATTCTTCTCATTGTGGACCCATCCTTTTTGAGGACGTTGCTAATTTAACATAAAGCTTCGATATAAGGGGTATCCGGTACCGTATGGTCTCCGGTAGACTAGAATAGGACCACTCCAACTCTTCCCATGGATGTCGTACAAGGCGACTAAGGGAATACATTATAAAACATCAATCAGGCCTCCCCAACCCGTCTGGCCAGCGCGGGGAGTGTAGGCCAAATCCTCCGTCTGTCTCCGGCAGATGAGAGAGGGTTGTGCTCCTGCAGTGGAGACAAAAATAACCTGTTGATGATGTTTGATGATAAGGGGTATCCGTCTGACAGATCCCTAAAAAGAATAACCACAAAGTATGCTGATCTACGCACCTACCTTATGAGAAGAAAGTCAGTGTTACGCTGAACCGCTAAGTCACGCACCATTGACAGTCTTACGCAATTCGCCTAGGTACCCCGGCAATCGGGGCCTCGCCCCTTAGGTACCTATATTTTATTACTTAAAGTGCGGAGTGAGACAGGCCTACTATAAGAAACAAATTTTTAGATTATAAGAGATAGAATCTGTGGAACATGCTTCACTGGTCGAAACTTTTTATGTTATGTACTATAATTAATTACTTAGTAAGTGCAACAAAAAATTGGTTCTATAACAAGCGAACAGACAGGCATTACACAAGGTCAATACTAGGTTGTTGGATTTCGTGAGATTGATTTTATCTAAATAACAATTACAAGACTACCTACTCTAAGATATCTAAGAACTAAATCGTAGAGAATAAAAAAAGGTTTTTTCCACTACCTTCTGCCCGCGGTTAAGTATGTACCTATTGTTATCAATAATGTGTGTAATGTACAAATAAAGACACACCTCCACACCCCCACAGACATCCCCCCCACATACACACAAAATCACTAGACTGTAAAATAGAAATATATATTAAATCCGTTATTGGCACTAAGAACTACAAGTTAAATTAATATTGTTTTTTCGAGTCTGTGAAAATTGTAAAAATAAATAAAATTATAATAAAGATACATCATCATCAAATCAGCCTTTCAATCTCCACTGCTGGACATACGCCACCACACCCAGTCCTCCGCATGCCGCCTTCGACGTCTTACTCTGTGCGTACGGCCTGCGGTCTCTACTTCAGAACTCGTCCCAACGGCCATAAGTAAAGTTCTGCGCCAGAGTGGCTCGCCTACTGCAACTTCATCTATCTTGTTTCAGCTAAGTCGGTGACCTTTGATCTTCTTCGAATCTCCTCATTTGTGATCGAATTTCAAAGAAATTCGAGCATAGCCCTCTGCACAGCTCGCTCCAGCGACTTCTTATGAATCAGGCCTGTATCCACGGCAGGCAAGATACGCTGATTAAAGACTAAAAATATATAGTGGTTAGTTATAATTATAATAACCCCCAGTAGGTAACCCGATTCTTAACACCGTTATCAAGAAAGCTAATCGAGCTGATTAAAGTTTATCCTTAAGATGTCCTCTTCGTGTTTACCAACAATACACTTACCTACACTAAACAAGGACTGTAATATTTAATCTGTAAACAGTCCTTTGCGCATGGGGAGAAAATATGATACTACACACACTAACATAATATACGTACATACCACTAATATATATTGGTATACTAACATACAAGATACCTACCTGCTCAAACTACAAAAACTCTAGTGCCTTCTAATTTCTGACCTCTGACAAGTCAAGGCCTCGCAAATCAAAACAGGTATTAACTCATAATTCGTGTAATCGGCCAGCGATTCCCAAACCCCTTTGTCTGCCAATCAGTGTCACCAAAACATGACATTCGGATGCGACACGGTCACATCCGAAATGGTAATTTGACGCAGCATGGATCCTGTCTCAATTGTTGGTAATATAAAAGCCTGGGCCGGAACTGTGGTCGCAGTTCATATTTTCTACCATGGGGAGGATGGCTTCTATAGCTGTCCTTATGGTGTTGTTTGCTCTTGGTATTTGTGCTGTTCCGGGTAAGTTACTGCAGTATTACCAATATAATACCAGTAATAGTGGTTAGTATTGCCAATAGTCTCCCTATGTCGGGGGCAACTGATGCAGATACGGTATTTCCTGTCGAAAAAGCCGACTAAGGTGAAGTAAAAGGATGCAGGGAGTGGGGGGCTCTGTGAAGTCATCCATGTGTCTCTGGAGCAGCACATGCATAGTGGCCTCGTTCTGCTGCAGGCACCTGGGAGGTACACTGTCTTAACTGGCGCAACGTTAGAGTTAGAGGTACTCTGGAAGCATGCCTTTAGTATATCCCGGGGTCCCTCGAAATTCGTCGAAGAGGGCCACCCCGTGGGGTATTCTCGGTTAGACTCTGTGCAAGTCCGACATAACCTACCCGCCCCCCCGAGGCGAGTAGGTACGCGTAGCATTTCCCCACGAAAACTTAATACGACACTGACGACACTGACTTTAAGTTATTATTAATTTACAGTTCTACGCAGGCGTGAATTTTTTGATTTGCACGACTAATGACAAAAAAGAAAAATGTCCAAGAGCTTATTAATACCCAACTATAGAAACGCCCAATCGGAAAAACGTCCAGGCATAAAAACGTCCAACTAGAAAAATTACCAAATATAGAAAAACCCATCTAGAATGCTGTCCAGGAATAGAAATGCCCAATCAGAAAAAATTCAAACTATATAGATATCCAAAATCTATATAAATACCTATCTTTATATATACTGGCCACTTGTATAAGTGGCTATTTAAATGTACTCGACGATAATTATGACAAATGTAATTTCAATATTCAGCTTAACGACGAATGATTTTATTATAGTACTAGCTGTGCCATTTTTACTTTTGGACATTTTTAATATTGGTCATTTTTACTATTGGACATTTTTACTATTTGACATTTTTATTATTGGTAATTTTTATTAATAGACATTTTTATCATTGGACATTTGGACTTTTGGACATTGGCTTTGGACATTTTTCTTTTTTGTCATTAGTCGTGCAAATCAATTTTTTTACTATTTCATGACTGGATGTTAATTTGTGAATTGTCCAATTCTTGTTTAATTCCCATTGTACAGGAGAAAATCCTAGTTTTGTATTACACAAGTGTATGTAAGTACTTATGTTTAATATACTTACGTATAACAGTATTGATCATATACATATCACAAGGCTTTTAGGTGTGCGAGAACCATGAAAAACACGTATATGATGAAAAAGAAATTAAATCTATTTCGTATATATGTATACGTAAAGTCGACTGTCCGTGTTCCCGAGTGGTGGAACATTCCTTGCAATAGCTCTACTATAGGCCAGGGGTCGGCAACCTGCGGCTCTCTAGCCACATGCGGCTCTTTGGATGTGAAGCTGCTGCTCTTTAGTTCCATTAGTCCCGGTCTTGATGTTATATTTGTGAATTGTAAAATCCTTGTTTAATTTTTTACTTATATATTACCTAATTTGTTGTGAAAAACAAACACTACTTATATAGTAAATAGATATTTTTCTTATGAATAAATAGATTAGTTTTTTTTATCTAAAAACTTTATTAATGCAAATACTATTTATTGTTGGCAAGAAAAAATTTGTGGCTGTTTAAAAACTTTGAAATTTTGTAAATTCTAATTTTTGACTCTTCCGACTCAAAAGGCTGCCGACCCCTGGTATAGGCTATTTGAGAGTGAGTAAAAATATGTGATGTGTTTCAGGGAAGAGAGTAAGGCGGGGCTACAACAGCGGGTATGGCGGATACGGTGACAGCGCGGGCGGGTACGGCCGCGGCAGCGACGAGCGGGACGCCAGCGTCAGCGAGGAGGGCGGCGGCAACGCCGGCTGCGGAAGTGGGGGAGGGTACTCCGGCAGGGGGTAAGTTGGATCATAGACAAGATGTCATCACAAATTATGAATTAAATTCCATTAGTTGTTGACATTTCAAGCAATTTCTTTGGTCGCCAGTATTTTTAGAGAAGCCAGGATTTGTCTGTAACTTCCACATACACTTTAGTCGTTGTCAGAAGATCAGTTACAAGTAAGTCACTTCGTGAGATAGAGTCTTCAACCGGGACCCGTAAAAATGAGTATACGGAATAACTGTCATTACGAGTATAAGGAAAACATCGCAAGAAGATCTGCGTAACTCTAAGGGATATGATTTCTCTACCAAATCGCACTGGTATAGATCGTACAGTTCACGACGGCACTCCCCACTCCTCTGAATCGCTTCATTCATTGTATGCGTTAAACCTCACTCTTTTTGTGTTAATATCAAAATTAAAAACTTTGTAACTTTGCTTTGCTATTCACCATTGCGTAGTGATATTTAGTATTCTCTGCCATAGATGTGTATAAAGTAAGAGAGCTATTTCTGCCACAAACTGTATTATACAGTTTGGCGGAGTTATTGTATGTATATTTTTTAAGAGATGAATAAATGATTTTATTATTATTATTATTATTGTTGCTGTTCTAATTCTATCGTTACACATCAATCATTAATGTGTGCATACGTAAGTACACTAAGATACTAACGTTCGGAAACGTTCGGATTAACTCCTCGTGCCCCGCGCTCACTTTATAACGTTATTGAGAGAATCGGCCTGTAACCAATAGATAGAGGGGCGAAAAAAAGTACTGTTTCCGTTCTAATATTCTAATTGATTTCGGGAGCGCTGTTTGATCGTAACTGTTTTATATTAACTCAAATTCTAACGCATTAGTCGCCACACTCATGCGTTCTCCTCTGCTAAGGGTAAAAGACCACAGGTCATGCGCCATGTAAGAGAGGTTATGTACATGTGTTTCGTACACCGTATAAGTTTGCATGTTTTACTTTTATTATTCCTGATGCGTTTACGCTTGACCTCAATCACACCTGATGGTAAGTGACGATGACGCCGTAAGTTGGAGCGCGCTTACCCAAAACTTGCCTATTCACTCTTCCTTTAAAAATATCCAAGTTGTACTTGTCCAGAAATACCGAAACTGGCAGAGAGTTCCATTCTTTAGCAGTTCGCATTACGAAAGATGAAGCGAAACGCTTCGTGCGAGTACGTGTACGTGGAGCCCTTTAAAAATGACAGGTTATTTCGCATCGGAAGAAAGCTATATTACTTATATAAATAACATTTTTTGTTTCAGTTACAGCGGCAGCAGAGAGTTAGCATACAACAGAGATAGTCGACCTTCTAGCGAGACGCGAGGGGGGCGCTCCTTCACCAAAGCCACCGCCTCCGCCGCCGCTGCCGCTACCTCCTTTAGCCAGAACCGCAAATCTAATGTTTTGTAGACGCTACCTTATACTTTTTAAAGTTTATTGATTGTGTTGCCTATTCGAACTTTATAAATTTATGATTTATGGTATAGTTGATATTAGTATTAATGAATATAATAACTTTTTTTATCATTTATAAATTATAAGACGAATGTAAAATCTAGAAAATAAGTATTAGAATAAAATGGTGACAGATATCACGCAAAGATTTGTGGGTTATTATTTCAAATCAGCCTATTTCTGTGTTGGTTGACTAAAGCCACTGAAGACTGGGGCGGTGCCGGGCAAGGCGCGACCTGCCATACTTTGTACTGCAGTCCGCGCTTGCCCGCGTCAGTGTGAGGTCCTCTATACAATTCCATCTATCACAACTCCACAAATCCAATGCGCCTGCGACATCTAAAACGTGGGGTGTTCCAGAAGTTATTAATAAAATCAAAAATAATAAGTTTATAAGAATATTTTATTTACAGCTTTTCAAAACACCAGCCTCGGTATTTTTTTTCATATTCGACTAAATCAGCTTCAAACAATTAAAAAAACGCTCATTGTTGTAATTAAATGACGATCGACGAATTGACGTAAAATTATTTAAACAAATAAAAAAATAAAAATTTTAGCCGGCCAGTGACTTTTGCCAAAAATATTTCAGTCGAAATTCCTCGAAATTCCCTTCGATTTGTTATAAATAATAATTAATAAAAACTCTTTATCTAAAAACTTTTAGATTACAAAATTTTAACAGTTTTTAGACAAAGATTTTTTTTATTCATTTGCATTTATAACAAATCGAAGGCTAATTTCAACTTAAATCCTAAACGGTAACGGTATTATATAGGGTGGCCGGTAACGACACCACTGTGGTACATCGCCATAAGGATTGTTATAAAAATACTAAGGATTCTCCTATAAAGAAAATCGTTTAACTATTTGATGGGATAATTGAATAATCTTACTTGGAATGAAATCGCCGTTAGCGCACATGTTAGCGCCTTGGATTTTTTCACCCAAATACACAATGTAAACAAACCGACACAAAACAGGTGATGAGTTGATGACATGATATCGGATATGACGTCACAGTACTAAACCATAGTGCATATCAATAGTGAGGTTCTACTACATCGATTTAACAAATTGAATAATCGATATTTCTGTTATAGTATAACAATATTTTCATAAATATCTTTTAAGAACGTGTGTATCACTTTAAATCACTATATTTTTATATTTTATATTTATTTATTTAATTTCACAGCACAAGACAATTAACAAACAGACGCTATAAATAGCGTATTTCCAGGCAGTAAATAAAAAATATGATGGGTGGATTATGGCGCTAGTAACTGAAAGTTGACAAATATTTCGACTATAAATATATATCGATTTTAATTTTGCTTTCACTACTCTAGTTGAAAAGATGCCGGTCGACCGGCGGAAACAATCAACGTTTTTATTATATGTTAATTTTAAACTCCCTGTTCCATTGGCTTTAAAAAAAATTGATTTCATGACTGAATTCATAATTCAGACCAATATTTTGGCACATGAATGGTGACCACGCATCTTAGGCCCACTTTTGGGTAATCTTCTTTTAAAAAGTTTACTGTAAGTATGTACAAAATGAATTAATTTAAATTGAATTGAATTTGATTGTTAAGTTATGTATTTTTTTTACTTATGCTGATTTTGTTATTAAAAAAATTAAATGAAATCACCTTTGAGAAAAATTCTCAATGGTCAATATTGTAGGTAGTTTCCCACGCTATATGTAGATAGTTTTTTCACCTTGTTTATCGTGGAACGCCCTTGAGCCTTTTTCTCTTTTTCATCACTCGCTAAGAAAAAAAGGATTTTATACAGCAGAGCTTGTTTCCCGATTCCTAAAGTACACTTCTATTAATTTTTTTTTATTATTGGCAAGATAATACAGCGTAATTATAGTATTTGTACTACAATTGCACTTGTGTAAAATCTACTATAGGGTTTTGGATATATTTATTGTATTTGGATAGTGTTTTGGATATGCTTTTAAATATTTGCTGTAATTTGACATTATTTCGTAAATATCATCGCATCGCATTCGTAACTTTCGATATCGTTCTTAGCAAATGTTGACAGTTTGCGTGTATGACCGGCCTTATAATAATAATCGCGTTTTCAGCGGTTTTCTTTTTTGAAAAATTTACAACATACTTTTCATAAATTTAGGAAGTTATTCATTTGTACTTTTCCTTCCTTGGTTAAAATAACAGAGCGTTTAGAATCAAACTTCTTGTAAAAAATAAATCGGGTTAGATTGTGAACAATAATTTTATTTACGAATATAAATAAAATTCCCTTATTGCCTAATTAGCGTAATACATAAATACCTAATAACTCAAGTATCACATTAATATACATTGGACTGTGGACGCTTTCAAGTTGTCTCCTTAACTACGGTATGCCGGTCAGTCATCATCGTCAATCATCATCTGAAACAATAAAATTGAACTTAAAATATAGTTCGTTAAGGCACATTTAATTAACAGTCTCAAAGTCCGCAGAAACAATAACGTTACAAAAGTTTAAGGCGTACTACAATTTCGCATGTGGAGTAGCAAACACGACCAAATAACGAATGGTGCCCGCTAAAAAGGCGGTGTCGGGCTCCACAAAACGATGGTCTAACCGCTCGGCCACGACTTTTGGCTTAGCGGGACGCGGCGCGGTGAGCGGCGCGGTTTAGGCAGGCGGAGAGTTGGCCGCTGATTGCGGAGCCTCGTGGCGTGCTGCTAACATTTTTGTACATTTGTTCTCGACGCTCGCCGCCCCGCTCCTAGCTGCTGCTGGCAGCGGCAAGGTCGTGGCCGAGCGGTAAGGCTCATAGTAATGTACAAACGCTACAGTAATCATTTTATGATACCTAGTTTGTAACAATATCGTGATCACATTAACAAAGTTTTTTCTCTAACTTTTATTTCTTTGGTCCCTCGATGTTTATTCTTCGAGGACCTTGTAAAAACACTTTACTATTTTATCAATTAAATTTTATAAAAAACAAACATACTAGTTTCTCATTATTTTGTTTATCCTTTCTTTCTTTACTTTTATTTTCAGTTAACAAGTTGACTTAGTGCAAAGAGATAAGAGTTCGTTCAAGGGAACAAGATCTTGGTACGCTCGTATGGATGGAGTTAAGATCTTGTTCAAATCAACAATTAATTTTTTCCGTGTATTTTGAAAAGGAAGATGTTGTCATCAGTAACTTACTTTCCTTAGCCCAATACCCCTCCGCCCGACACGGAGCTGGCGCTGGCCGAAGACTTGGAGAAGGACTGCGAGCCCCCGAGAGGGACCGCTACTGGGGCAACTCCGTGGCCTCCGTGGCCGTGGTGGCCGTACCCGCCGCCGCCGTAGCCCCCGCCGCCGCCGTAGCCCCCAAGACCACCCTCGTAATGTCTTCTTACACGATGACCTGATCACAGATTACTTAATAGTTACAGACCTGATCGAAGTGAGTACCTAACGATCTTGTTTAGAAGACCATCATGCCAAATCTGACTGAGATCCAAATCCTACTTTGTTTTCGCGTAAACTGCATTCATTTTTGAGTTTTATAAAAAAAATGACATACATTTCCATCATCATTCGGAAAAAGAGTACTGCTGGACGCCTCCCCAATAGAATTTCACTTTTGGTGGGCTGTCCATTGGGGGATTAGCCATAACCACATTTGGCAGGTGATCGCAGTAATGATCTAAATATACACAAGAGAACGCTGCTGCCCGTCCCTAGTGTAATCCGTTACTCGCATTGACGACACCCACGAGACGATTGACGATATTCTAAACCACACGAGAAATTACATGTTCCCCTTAATATGTAACTAGTTCCCCTATATGGTTTGAGAAGTATACAGATCAGTCCAGAAGTTTTCAAGTTATCCGGCGGGCAAATAAGGTTCACTTTAAGGATAGGTGTCCGTTTTGATAATTTTAATATTGTATACAAACTTGATTTTAATTTTTTTTTTTACAGAAAGTTAAGAATACACGCCGTTGCTTCTTCACAGGGCTCACGCCTAAGACGCAGTGGTTAAAAAAATACAGTACCAATATAAAATGTACTAAGTGTACTCATGTGCAATTCTGACTTTAGTGAAACCCTAGAAAGTAGGTTACATATTATATCAGTGATAAGTTACATTCTACTTACCACTGTCTCCTCCCTGGTGCTCATCATCTCCCGGCGGTGGAGGAGCTGCGAAGCAGGTAGCTACTAGAGCCAGAACAATTGTGACTGCAAACTTTGCCATTTCTCGCTTTGGCTAACGATGACTGCGACCTAATGGACACCAACCCGCCGTTTTATACCACCACCCATATACTGCAAAGTGTCAACTCACCCAGGCCTGTTTACGCTAAATCTAAAATTTTCGATAGTCATTTGTTTTTTTCGCTCTCCTCAACCACCGTGTGTTCACGGCCCGTACTATGAAACTTGCGATTAGGCACTTTCGTCTTTACACCATGATAAAACCGCTTCAGCCACGTTATCATCATATCAGGTCGTCCGTCCACCTGGCGGAGGGGAGTCCCACCCTGCGCGTGCCGATCCGCGGTCTCCACTCCGAACTCGTTCTGCGATTTTGTTGCACTTTCCTCTACTAACTTAACGGTATTGTCTTTAATCAGTACTTTATTGCATTGCATGGTGGTAGCAGATAATAAAAATAAACAGAATTCGTCATGGACCCATTTGGGCACAGCAAGTAGGGAATAGGAGGACCAATATTATAGACGTTATATTTTTTCCTCAAGATAAGAGGTTCTTAAACAGGAAAAGATATTTTTCATAGAGAACCGATTTATCAAACCGGAAAAGACATTCTAGAAAACTGGATTATGAAACAAAAATCCTGCTAGATTGCTGGTATCAAACTTAGTTAGGTACCTACGCGACTGAAGTGTATATCGCCTGCTAAAATCGAAGGAAAGTAGTTATTCGACATTGAAAAGAATAGAATAGAATAGGTCATTTATTCATAGCTACGATACACACATACATGAGAAATAAACAGAACAAAATTAATAAATTACAATTTAAAAATAATCAAGGTATGTGTCCAAGCAACAAAATGGCGCTGACAGACAGATTGAGAATATAATGACACTTTTTAGAACTACCTACCTACAAGGAAGGAATATCTTCCAGAACTATTCGATATTATTGACGAGGGATCGCCAGACCATATATTTTTCAACTGTCCCAGATACCCCTTCTCCCTTTATGATGTTTTACCCCTTGATATCCCCCGCCCCATTAACTTCCAGTTTCTTCTTACACTAGTGAATTCTCCCTATATCAAGTATTTGGCTAAATACATTAATATATGTAATATAAAATTTTAAAACCCCAAGATAATTAATATATGCATGCTTGTCCTTAAATGTCTTAATAAACCTTTTCTCCCTCTGCTAACTTTGTGATGGTGAATGTATTTTGTTTGTGTCGTTTGTTTTAGATGGCGGTTGGACGATCATCTCAACTTTCGTTTCAAAATTTACCGACCTCCTGATTGGAAACCAGAGTAACCTCCTTCGTGTATTTTCCACTACTTTGACATTGGCGGAATTATTGTGCCTTTTAAGCATAATAACAAAGGCCATAAATAAAAAATAAAAAAAATAAAACTTTTCGATATGGTCGCAACAACAGATTTCGTCATAGCTCTATAGATTTAACTAGAATTTTGAGGGCAGTAGTGACACCTTAGCCATCCTTAGCATCAGAGTCCTTTTACTCCCCTATCTATACAATAATTATTATCGCTTCACGGTTTAGGGCTACAACTTTCTTTTTAATATTAAATAAGAAGATTAAGCATCATTCCTTTAAAAAAACACGTACCTATTTGTCGCTATCAAAAAGGTTTTATCGCCAGCAATCAATCGTAGTAGAGGTTTGTGCGAACGTGGTTAGGTTTGAACTTTTTATACGATTTCAGAGATTGTGTCGTCGACCCGAGGTATATTCAGGAATTTTTCCTGTTGACACGAATATAATGGAACACCAGTACATCAAACAAGTACATAAAAAAAGTACATCTTATATTTAAGTGTATTAAATATAAGATGTACTTTTTTTTATTATCACCCAAAAACTCTTCTTGTGTAGAAAAACGGGTTTTCTCAACGATGGTGTTTCTGGTGGTTTCTCAATGATGGTGTACTTATCTCTAGGAGTACATAACGAGTAATTTAAAGCGCAAAGCTGAGCTTAGAAGGTAGTTGTTGCGTACTGGCAGTTTTATATTTCCTTTTATACCAGTCTTTTGTTTTTATATGTCTTTTGTTAGTAAAAATATGCTATACCTTGTTATCTATCACAGCAAGTGACGTACTCGTATATTTCAGCCCACAGCTCCTCAACAGTAGTACTACTCGTACTTATTATTCGGTGGCTTAGACAGAGAACATCTCTTATTTCAAACCAAAGAAAGCAAAATTTTTATCTATATAAAAGGATAGGATTCCCTGACTGACCAGCGGATCTGTCAACCATTATTCATACCTAGAACATACAACCATTGTTGAACCTAGAAACTTGACATTTCGCACAAAGATCCCTCAAGTGACGTGGGCAACTCCAGAAACAGTACCTATTAGTCAACTTTTAACTTTACCGAAGCAGCGGAGCATCAGTTAAAGTTACAATAAACATTGCCTATATTATAATTGTTATATAAGTACAGTCGGTGCCGGGGGCGGAGGCGGGGGCGGGAGCGGGAGCGGGAGCGGGAGCGGGATCGGGAGCGGGAGCGGGAGCGGGAGCGGGAGCGGGAGCGGGAGCGGGAGCGGGAGCGGGAGCGGGATCGCGAGCGGATTCTGTAGTTCACTCGAGCGGAGCCGCAGGCACAGCTATTTTTTTTTTTTTATAATTATTGATGCTCTATTGTTTAATAGTTAAACACATTTTCCACTCAAAACTATTCAAGCATTTTTTATTATTTATTTATTTAGATATTAAAACCAAATTACAAACTAAATCGATTAAGGTTCAAAGTATATTTAGTTTTATTTTTAGTAAATAGAAGAAAAGTTGAGAGATTAGGCCAGTTGAAGTTGATGCTAGAGATTAGAAGTAAACAATCCCCATACAAAATGATATGTCAATCTCATAAGTGCACTTTGCACCCAGTATGTACCAGTGACCCCATAGTGGGACTGGACTCCAGGCACTCAGTTACGTGACACACCTTTGGAGGCACCTGGACTGTGAACGTGTTAAAAACATCACCAATTTTTTTTACCACGCCAGCAATGCATTTTTTGTTTTAAAAATATGTAAGTAGGAAGGTACGTAGTTATGGAAGTAGGGAGATAAGTAGGTAGGTAGGTAAATAGGTAGTCACAAGTTATAAAATATAGGTACTTACCCTAAATATATCATGAAAAAGTTAATGAACGTATTAGGCATTGAAGGGAAGTAGCGAGTTTAACTGGATTATTCATTAAAGTTTTGATCTGATAATAAAAATAAGATGGAAAAAACCTAATTGCGCACCAAATATCACTGACTTTGTTTTTTTGTTTCACCGGTTCTGTATACAGCACGATTTTTAAAGCCTAAAGTTTTTCCTGGAAGTGGAAACACTTGAGTTATCTTAATAGGTAGTTACCTACCTACATGAACACTCGAGCTTTATTTTTCTTTATATATCTAGTAATAAGTATATTATTTTTGATAATATGTACCTGTTTTATTACAGTTGAAAACAAAAGGAACCAATTTTAGAATGTCTCCACACAAATTGGATATCTGTATTCAAGTTCAATATATAAAAGGAATTGCCGTGTGGTTTCTGGTAGAGTAGAATAGGACCACTCCAACTCTTTCCGTGGATGTCGTACAAGGCGACTAAGGGAATACATTATAAAACATCAATCAGGCCTCTCCAACCCGTCTGGCCAGCGAGGGGAGTAGGCCAAATCCTCCGTCTGTCTCCGGCAGATGAGAGAGGGTTGTGCTCCTGCAGTGGAGACAAAAATAACCTGATGATGATGATGATCATGATATAAAAGGATACCCTTTCTGATATGGACTGATCTATCAAAGCACGGTTCATCATCAGCCGAAATATGTCCACTGCTGAACATAAGCCTCCTCAACAGAATGTCACTTTTGGTAAACTTTCCATTGGGGGATTTGCTAGAATCACCACGCTAGGCAGATGGATTGGTGATCGTAGTAATGATCCTAATATACACAGGAGAACGCTACTGCCTGTCCCTGGTGCAATCCATTAGTAGCTTTGACGACACCCACAGGAAGATTGGGGGTGGCCTTATTCTAAGCCGTGTCCCAAGCGACACAAAGAGTCCACATTGCCAAGACGCTCCGGATTAGAGTAAAAGTATAAGGTCAACCTTTTGATTTGTGGAACTCTAAAATGAGTAAATGACCGCTCTTCCGTAGCCGACACGCCTGGGTTGAATCGGTTGACCGACACGGCTTAACATCACAATGGGCGATGGAAACGTGTTCATAAAGTCTTTCGAGTACTGGTTCCAGGAAAAAACATCGTTAACAGTCTATAAATTTTATTATCATGTAGATATATGTCAGGAAAAAATATTGTAATAACAATATCACAATAGCACGTACTTATACTTGTATAATCTGCTACCAAACAATCTCGACTCGACCCAACCTGATTAAAAATTACACAAACAAAGTGAATTTTCTCCACCGACCGCATGATCCTCTAACTGCAGTCCCCTATGGGAATCGCTGTCATATCCAGGTCCAAATCTGATCTCTTAGTCATGCGTTTTGTTGCCATCGTAAGACGCCTTTCCCCATAAGTAATTGATGATCCGCGCTCAGCCCGAGAGGTCAGGGAAGCAATACGGGAGAGGTAAGTATGGAGGTCTTATATAAAAACGCTATGTCTCTCGACCAAACTCAAAATCCTTTAATGCACATGAATACATTTATAGACGTCAGTTTTTTATCGAGTACCGCTTCCTAGTTGTTAGCACTGTGAAGAATAAACGGCGGGCGCCACAAACTTTCAGTAAACCCAAAGATAATATATTACTATATTATAACATATTTTAAAATCAAGTTTGCGTTAAAATATTAAAAAGATCGTGCAAAGCTGAAGCAACCAGAAAAAAGATACCAGGCGTCTTTGTCTACGCTACGCTTACTTTCTGTCCGTCATAATTAAGATTTCCTCTTTGTAGTTTGTTGAAGAAGCCTTTACGCTGCCCCATGAACGATTTACTAACCTCACTAAGTAGTTTGCTTTTTTCTTGTATCATAACTATGGTATGGTCAGTTGTCCGTGCAGTCGTCCCTCAACGACCAGGTATTATTTCTTTTAGTTTATCCTAATAATTTGGAAGTAGAAGAAAGGATCAAGTTGTTCCTAGTAGTCAATTTAATAAGGCTTTCAGAATGCTGTTGGGATTGCCTTGGCGCTGTAGCGCGTCGGGAATGTTCGCGGAGGCTCGCACAGATGGTTTTCACGCCATTATGCGAAAGAAAGCGGCCTCTTTACTGCAGCGCCTGCATGGTAGTGACAACAGCATACTGAAAATAATTGCCACCAGACCGGACTGTCCTTTCCAGAAACACTAGGTGGAGACAGTCATAGGGCTGAAAAAATAAATTATATCATACCAATAAAAATAACAATACTAACTTACATACCTAAGCATTATCATTACTAACACACTAACAAAATTATGGACTAATTATTGTCTGAAATAAAGTTTTATTTAATTTAATTTTAATTTAATAATGGATCTAACCGCAATATTACGCAGATGAGTTACGAACTAAGTATTATTTAAGTAATCTGTGACAATTATACTGCAACCAGTCTGTAAAGACCTTTACCTAAACTCTTTTTGCAATACCAAATATCAACGATCGATAGATACAGTGTACAGTATTTTTTGCGGAAATCATGACATAAGCGAGTTTAGTGCGCTCGAACTTCAAGGTTCCGTCAAACTGAAAACCATATTAACGAAGCTCTTTAAGCACTTGTGAAAGCTGCTGTGTGAATGTAATGCACTGGCTGCAAGGCGAATGAGTGTCCTGGATCCGAAGGACTGCAGGCTATTACTCCTTAGTTGGAGGCGGAGATTAATGGGTAGGTATTGAACCTCGGAGTATGATACCCTCTACCCGGAGTTTTTGATTTTTGAGTCTCACCCTGACCACGTGACCAACTGATTGGGTTTCAACCACCGTCAGTAACCTTCAAAAGTTGAAGAGACTTTACTTGTGTTAAGTTATCCGTTTTTATTATGTAACTAGCTGAGCCCGCGGCTCCGCTCGCGTCGATTACGCAATTATTTTTAATATCACACTCAATCCGACTACGAAGCACACTCCCACGCCTACTCCCACACCTACTATCACTCCCACGCCCACCACAGCTTCAAATGTAGTCCTAACTCATCGCAATCTGAATTGTACCGAACATTGTAATTATATTTAATTGTTATATTGCATACCTACTAATGTACTTGAAGACTAAAAAATTCTATAACATTTAGCCGTATTGTATTATTCTATAACAATAGTATTGAGTAAGCCGATTGCGATGAAATAAAGACTAAATATTACTCCGAGTTAAGCCCTATGTTTCTGTGAAAAGTCCATCAAAATCGGTTCAATAGTTTTTACGTGATGCGTTCTCAATCTTACCGGTTATATTTTTCCATCAGTTTTTGGGGGTTACGGTAATGACAACGGTTGAATCGCTCGAGTATTCAACCCGGACTATGCCTAGGAGGACGTTCAAGGATCAAATTAGTAACGTCCTCAAAAAGGCTGAGGTCCGCAGTGAGAAGAATAAAAGGTGCATGAAAAGGTTGTCGAATGTGTGCCGGGATCGCGCAAAGTGACGATCCATCGTCTCTGCCTACCCCTCTGGGACCAAGGCGTGATCATTATGTATGTATGTATGTCATATATCGACCCTCCCAATTATGTGACGTGCGGAACCATCATCAGACTCTGTACGACGTCCAATTGGCCACTTGTTCTTCCCCGAGACCGATTACGTAACTTTACATGCCAGACCGTCGTAGCTTGGTCGACAAAAAAAACTCACTTGATCCATCATGGATCTGGCCAATAGATCTAATTTGAATAAAAAATTATTCTATTAAAGAATAATAGAATAATTTTATTTGACAGGAAAAAATATTTCGGCAACGATTGAAACTAACCGCCTAATTTGAATTTTGTGAAAAACAAAATTTAATTTTGACTGCTCTAAAATTGTCTCTTCAGACAATAAAGTCTAGGAGTTGTAAAATTCTATAGGTTTGCCTTCTTAATCAATATTTATATATACCCAAAAGTGTCTGGAAGAAATCGCTTAAAGCGTACTTTATAATTACTTTACACTTTGCAACGCTGTTGTGTTGGTTTTCTTAATTAAAATAAAATAAATAAAAAGTTAAGACCGCCTAAACTGTATTATTTTCAATATCTACAAATTAACTGTATTTGTATGTGAGCAAAAAGTGTATTGTATTGTGTCAATCTTCTGGTTTCCCATAAAAATCACGAAAGAAAACTATGGTATTATTATGTACATTTGTTCTGTTTATTTCTGTTCTAAAAATGCATCCTGTGCGTTCTTTTTGGTACAATTCCAAACTTAGTAGTTCGTTACATAGAATATATTCGATATTTTTAAAATATATTACAATTCATTATAAGAATATGGAGGGTGTAGCGAACAGCCTGTAGTTTACAGGGCACTATGACTCGAAAATTGAGAATTTTCATAAGCTGTTTAGTAATCCGATACATACCATAGGATAGTGCCCTCCTATACCATAGGGTATTGTACCCTCAGTATTGTGTCACCAGGTATCTACAGGTGTTACGTTACACCCTGGTACGTATTAGATATAACATGTTACTGGCTTCCTTTCCTTTGATTTCTAATAAGCAGCTGCCTAGGATGATCTCTTACAAAAACATTACTGGTCTGACAATTCTGTACTTTTTAAAAATATTTTCAAAGACTCACCTAATTCTCACAATTTTGTAAAAAGATCGAGAAAACAATTAAGAGTAAAAAATAAGTGGCATTGTAAAACTTAGTACCAGATGCAGACTTAAGAACAAACAGATGTATATTTTCTACAAATATTTATTTTAAAAAATCGAAATTATGCTTATCCTGGCACATATTTAACAACAAATTCATTATTCTAACATCCAGAGGTATTATTCTTTAAAACTAAATCGTAGACTAGTAAATTGTGTTCACTACTACAAGAAGAAAAATACACTTAGGACAAATGACAGCAACAAGTAACAAAAATTTAGCTAAAACACTACCACTGAGACATAAATTTATAACTATAGATTTAGAATATACTTAAAGATAACAGTAAAATAGATAATGGCCATTTTCCTCATACGTTCCTATAACTCTATACATACTCTATAATGTAGCAAGTTGTTCTCATAAAAAAATATTACAATTACAAAAAATTAAACATAACAAACCAAACCCACAATTCACGACAACGTTAGTTGCCGTCCTTCCGGATCCGTTTAGTGTTTCAAGGAGTATGCATAACACAAAAAGTTTACTGTTTTCCGATTTTCCAACCAATAAAAAAAAATATCGTCGCTGTAAAGGCAAAATTGCTGATGCACCAATTTAGTCAATATTTAGAAGTATACTTTAAATCTATAGTTGCTTTATTTCTCTTTCTTTTCTTCCATAAGAAATAAAGATTATCGTAAGATCAGAAAAAATATAAAATGAACTCACGTCAATTTGTTTTATCAAAATCAGAGTTTAGATAAAAAAAATATGATTTATTTGGCTTCTTTTCAGCGACAATATATTTCTAGACTGTTAATTTTATTCGTAAATTATGGTTTCCTTCTCTACTTATCACATGTCCTTGGGATCACAAAACTGAATTTTTTGTTGTATTATTATTTATTATTGTTCAATAAATGAGTATAGTTCTTTCCCATCGGTTTGCTTATTGTTATGACACCGTGTATCAACAGATAACCGTCATATTTTAAAACTAGTCTTCTCTGTTACTTTTTTACTCGTGAGAAATAGCATGCGTTAGACAAGGACAGCATGTATAATTTTTACCAAGTGCCTAGGTAAAACAGTAGATTGCGTAAACGCATACAATATATTAAACCCATTCGGTAAATATGTACAAATTAAACCCCAATATAAATAGTAGAAATTGATTACAAATTACAAAAATCCTTAAAAACTCTATACAAAATTGCACTTTAATTATGCACCGCTTTAATAATATAAAATTAGGAATTTATGGAAACAATTAGACAATTTTCAGATGCAGTGACGTCATATTAGTAGCGACACCAATGGACCCTATAAATTTTAAAAGTTATTCTAAATTTCGGGTACAAAATACTACTTATACTTTTCCCTGACGTTTTTAATTTCAATTTAAAGGCCCTGACTGCCAAAATGACGGACACGGTTATCCTCAGGGATCGGAATTAGGTAGTGTCATATATGTACTCGAGGCGAAATGGTTATGTTAATATAAATATTCCGCATTTTCTTCCGAAATTTATTCTTCACTTGTTTGTCATTCATTTATGCACAAAATTCATATAGTTATATAAATATGGACATTCCACATCGCTCATTTAATAATCTTCTTCCGCCTCCCGCTTACCAGGAAAATAAAATAACCTTTTTAATTATATATTTATATACTACTAGCTTTCGTCCGCGTAGGTTTCAATATTAACACATCTTTAATTTCAAAATAGATATAATTTTCGTAATCAACGTCCCTATTATTTCTAAATAGAAAAATCTCCATAAAAAGTGGCGCCACGTTGTGAGCAAATTCACTGCTTTTAACGATTAATTTGGTTTCCCATAGAAATGAGATGTTTTTTTCGGGATAAAAACTATCCAGTGTCCTATTCCATGATCTAACCCATATGTGTGCCAAGTTTCATCCCAATCCATCCAGTGGTTGAAGCGTGATTGAGTAACAAACATCCAAACTATCGCATTTATAATATTAGTGGGATTTAATTATTACTATTAAGAATCTCGGGATTTTCATAACAACAGATAATAAAATCCCATGAAAAGGAATGTCCATATTATATACCGCGCCATATTTTCATCGCAAGTATAAATGACACTACCTAATTCCAAACCCTGCTTATCATAAAAGTAGTCTTAAATTAAATTATAGAGGTTATATTTCTGGAACCTGGAAATTATATAGGGTGTATGAAAACATCTGAAATGAAGGTTCGTTTATATGCACGGAGTTGATGTGTTAAAATGTTATAATATAAAGATAAGTCATTTTTAGTGTTCTTGATGTTTACACAACTCAATTACAGTTGTAAACACATCCTGTCTCAACAAAACATGTTCGAATCTTACTTATTACCGTATGGCGAGAGGAATTCTCAATATTTTTACTTATTTTTTATAAGCGATTCTAAATTAACGCATGGACCGATTTTAATAAATAAAGTGATGAATTTGTTATATCACTTCGAGTTCCATTTGCCACTTCAGTAATCAGTATATTAATTCAGATATTTTTATTTATCACCCTGTATGTATATTTATTTAATATTAATAATTTGATAATATTCACGTTGTATTGTGTCAGTGAATGTCATTTAATTATTATAAAATTTGGTAAAATTGGTAATTGAAACTTGGTAAAAAATAATTGCACGAAATAAACTTGTATAAAGCGTTTCTTACTACGTAAAACATAACTATATTTCATTTAAATTTATTGCACATGCAAAATAATTGTAAATATCATTTTAAAAAAGGTTTACATGCTAAAGCAAGTAAGAAAGGAAAATAATTAATTTTAAGTAGATAAGTATAATATTTGCCTATTCGATTGAATAAAAAAAATTGTAAAACATGACAATATCATCACAGATCTGAAGAAATGTGTATTTTTTAACGATATTAAGACTAAAATTTAAGTTATTTTGGAACGAAAGCCACATAATTAAGTTATATTCTACCTAAATATAATCCTTTCTACGTTCTACTAAAGTTTTACACTCGTCCCAGCCTTTAGTACTCGAAATTATTATTACGACTATATTTTATTTAAAAAAACATTTTTAAATCAATATTTTTATATTTTACCTGAGATACCAGTAATATAGTTTCATTCATTATTACGATTTGTGGCTCAAAATCGTAAGAGTCCAAAGACCTTATCTATTTTCACATAAAAAAACAAGAGCAAATAGTGACTTCATTGTAAATAAACAGTGTAGAACAATAATTCATTTTAAAATAAATTGTAATAAAATTGATTTATAAAACTTTTTATAACATAAAACATAGTATTATTCTAAATATAAAAGTAGGTAATTAACTTATGCGATAACTTTATTATGTGATTATTATAATGTTCAATTCATTTAATATATTTACAGGTTTTTAGTAATAATTTGTAAAAAAAACTTGCACTATTCTAAAATATAAATGTCTAATCACTAGCCATGTAATTCGCGATAATCGAATTTATTAAGCTGGGTGTACACTGCACTGAGGTCGATTTTTTTTAATAAGTAAATTATTACGGAGGTACGTGCTTTGTGGAAACTGACAGGCAGTAAACTGGCATTAATAATTATGATGTGCGTTATATATAAGTTATATTATAATACACATGTAACTTATAAATAACCAATGATCGGAATTGCTTGAGTTGTAGACGTCACAATTAGTGCGAAACATACCCATTTCCATCATTTTTTGGGGGAAACTAACAAAAGTTAACAACATATAATCTTTTTTTACTAATATGTAGATGCTACTGATTTATTACTAAAATGTTTTACTATAAAATTAAACAATCATAACTTTAAATGATCTTAATGAATACACACTTAATATATAAAGTGAAAATTGTTGTAAATAATTGTTTTTTATTAGGAAGTGTATGTGTTGTGTAAATATTAGATTTGAAGAGGTAAAGATGAACAAATAAAAACAGTTAAAAGAATCATGAATTACGATAATATATTACCGCATCTGCAGTGTACAACCAACTTAATAAGCAAACTCAGTCCCAGATATATGTGATTACTATGTAAAACATTTATTTATATGTATGTATATATGTGATGTAAACGTTCTCTTTTGTAAAATATTTATACATTGTTGTATAAGTTTGTTTTGATTTTTCATGCCGTTTTAAAATTATATTTAGAGTCAATTTTTTTTAAATATTATGATGCCGTTTATTATGTTTAGAAAATTATATTTATCATTTGACTAATGTAAATGTGTTTTATTTTCTTCATTTAATTGAGCATAACATCTAGTGTAAAAAATGCATTATTGTTACAAAAAAGATAAAAAAGGTCGTAATTCTTACTAGACTTGACAAAACGATTTTTTATAAAAAAAATTATCTATGTTTACTCGATATTTGTTTGTAAAGAATGAAAAAAATAGTTCATACTGGATATATCAAAGATAGTTCACATATCGACGCGAAAAAGCGGAAACGCTGTAACCCACACAGATGTCAATCCCTTTTTATCTATGCGTCGGTCAATCCTTTCGGAAAATGAATCAAGTTTAGTCACGAAAATGTCAACAACGGGCTAGTTACCCCAATAACTATTACAAACAAGGGGTGTTACAAAGTCTTATCATATAAACAGTAAATATCAAATAGTTGATCTACTTTCGTTGCTCGTAGCAGTTTAGTAGGTTTCGAATGTAAGCTTCACAGAAACCAGAAGTCCATACGTAATACATTTTGTACTAAAATATAGACCTCTTGCACAGTAAATAAGACAAGTAGGTACTCTAACAAGAGCTGGCACGAATGGAATGAACGAAACTAATGTCACTTATTATTGTGTGCCGACCTTATTACAATTGTACTTTCACACATACATACTTTCGTTCACTCATTCGATCCATACGAATGGATCGAATGAGTGAACGAAAGTATGTATGGCACGAGCCAGCTCTTGTAAAACAACCTATAGTAGAATGAACGAATGACCGAAGTCGGCATGCTCTGCATGTATAAAAAAGCATGCGTGCGTGGCGTGTTTCAAGTTGACCGCTGAGATAACTTACTGCTAGATTTGTGTACTGTGCCTAACCTGATTGAAGCTTAAACATCAACTATGGACTGCAGCCATCGACTAATAAGCTCAATAAACCTCTTTTGCTTCGAATTCTACAAACAAACAATTCCGTCAAAGTGCTAAGGTGTGCGGGCAGAGGGAACTGCACGCAGATTGGCCCGGCCCGGTCGCGCCATGTCATGATTGGTCGGAACCATATTAGTCGATGACATGAGCCCAATTCATTTAAAATATTTTCAGATCATAAAATACGTCACTGGCAAACAACTATGGTTACATCGCAGTCGAATAGTGAAATTAGACATTTCATAAAATTCCTAGGTCAATTGTAACATGCCAAACTCCTAAACTATAAAGACTCCTATGCCTGGCTCGCTTTTATCGTTTGGCGTTCACACTGGCCTTATCTAAATGATACTAAATGCCCACACAACAATAGGCCTAGGAATAGGGTACTTGTAATTTTTTGCAAGTGTTTCGAAATAATTCAAAACTAATCTAACATAACGTCGATAATTGTTATTTGTCCAGAAAACATTGTTAAAATGTAAAAATAACTATTTTTAATTTATATTACAAATGTCGCGAAGTAAACGGTCACGTGGCATTGCGCCATGACGTCATCGCACTAAAGTCAAACGACAGCGTGTTCTTTGAATGCCGACTGTTAGTGAGATGACGTCACGCCCCCATAACACGCTTGGCTAAAACTTTATTATTGAAATTAAAATAGTTACATTAAATTAATGCTAATTTAAACTTAAAGTCAAGTTTCTCATTAATTCTCATAATTAATTGATTATTTTTTTAAATTAGTCAAGTACCCTATTACGTGATTTTTTTTCCTAACAACTGCGACAGTTATACATACATTTAACTCTACGCGATATAATTTAGAGGTGCGATTCGTACGCCACGGTGGGCCGTCAGAGCGGAGTGTCTGGGGCCTTGGGGGCCGCAGCCAGGGGGGCCGCGTCCGGGGGCAAGGGGGGGCCGTCCCCGGGGTTCATGTCGATGCGGCCCGCTTTGCTCCACACCAGCAAGTCCATTATGAACGCCAAGAACATTAGGCCTGCTGACAGACCTGGAATAACAAAAAATAGTCAAGAATATCATCTGCACAGTCATGAATCTTATAGTGGATTTTAGGTTAAACATTAAAAATTATCAATTACTCTTTATTGTACCATAAAAATACAATAATAAAGTAGCTTACACATGTATATATAGGCGGTTTTTTATATATTATATTATGCATTTATGTATGTATATCAGCTGTCTGATACCCATATTACAGGCTCTGCCTAGTTGGGAATCAGGTGGCCGTGTGTGAAATGTCCCCACATATTTATTTATTATATTTGTACAATCTGTACAAGTAGGTTGCGGTCAGGATGTTATATTTGTGAATTACACTATCCTAGTTTAATTTCCATAGCACAGGAGAAAATCCTAGTTTGGAATTAGAAAAGTGCATGTATATTCTATGGTAAATAATAATAAAAAAATTACACTGCTTACCCAGGAAAAAGTGCCTAAATCTGTCGTTGTCGTACGACGCGCATGCTCCCAGCAGGCCGCACGCTACGTCCCGCAAACGGCATGCGGCGTCGATGGCCGCGCCGAATATTATGGGGCACGGCACATTACCGAACACGCCTATCGCGAACTGTATCACCCCCATCGCCATTGCTTTATCTGAGGATTGAGATAATAACACATACAGAAGATGAAAAATGTATCACGGGGCGAAAAGTGGGCGAAGGAAAGCCATTAGATTACGCAAAGTGGCGATAAATCGTCTCTGCCTACTACTCTGAGACCAAGGCGTGAGCATTATGTATTTATGTACAGAAGACGACAAGACTTTGCTCAATATCAGATAGGAGAGGGATTTATTTATGATAGGGAGCGGATTCTGTAGTCCACGAAAGCGGAGCCGAGGGCACAGCTAGTTTTTCTACATGTATGTTTCGGTATTGTTAAAAGTAGTGACAATATACGGTATATTGTGGCATAAATTAAGGGTAAATTTTTTTCGTATTTAGCGTGTGCTACGAGCGCTCACCGTGTTTGTCTGTGCATCGTATGATAAGCAGCACGGCGCCGACCTCGCCGCTGGCGTGTATGAACATGATCGCCGCGAAGATTGCTATGAAGGCGTAGATCTTGGTGCACGCGCCGCCGCACTCCCCGCTGAGGGCGAAGCCCTGCCCCGCGTCGTACGTCACGTCGGCGGATAGGTTCAGCATGTCGTACCGGATCATACTATCGACACACATACAGTAGGAAATAAGTCAATGTATATTATTTGCCTACTATCAAATTAGTAACGTCCACAAAAAGGCTGGGGTCCGCAGTGAGAAGAATAAAAGGAGGTGCATGAAAAGGTTGATATTTAATGTGAGTGAGGCTAGTGAAGTGTGTCAGGATCGCGCAAAGTGGCGATCCATCGTCTCTGCCTACCCCTCTGGGACTAAGGCGTGAGCATTATGTATGTATGTACTACTATATTAAGACGAGCTATGGAGAGGGAATCTGTCGCAGAACCGACGGTCATTGGGACAGACGAGTTCTGGAGTGGAAACCGCGGATGCGCACGACGATGCGGAACGACAACCTGAGAAAGGTGGCCGGAAGCGGCTGGATGCGGAGGACGGAAGACTGGCTGTGGCGGCGTTCATTGGGGAATCCCTATGTCCAGCAGTGGAGTTTGAGGTGTGATACGATAATGATATTATTAGCTTTTTTTGTTATATGTAACTCAACAGTGCCGGATTTATACTTTTCTTAAGTATAGGCCACTTGACTATGTGCCGCCCCTCCCTTCTTTCATACCTATCTCACTCTCTCTGCCGCCCCTAGGCTGCGTCTATACGGCCTATTGGCAAATCCTCGAGGCCTACTCCGTAAGCATATCGAACTAAAAAACCATTTAGTACTTTCTCTCGGGTCATCTACAATTATTTATACTTTATTGTACACAAATAAGTCACACAACTAATTATTAACTACAACTAATTATAAAGAGGAAAGATTTATATGTTTGTAACGAATAAACTCAAAAACTACTGGACCGATTTCAAAAATTCTTTCACCATTAGAATGCTACATTATCCCTGAGTAACACAGACTATATTAATTACTAAAAAACATTAGGAACTAAAACTTCAATAATGTAACGCAAGGTGTAAAAAAATTAGCCATAAAATGTCTTTCATCGCATGCGCTGCGGAAACTATTAATGATAGAACAAAAAAAAATCTACACAACATCTACTTGGAACGGGAATGGGCGTGGGAGCGGGAGCGGGAGTGGGAAGGGGAACTGATTCTGTAGTCCACGCGAGCGGAGCCGCGGGCACAGCCAGTGCGACATATTTTGATAAGCATCGGTCTTATCGCTTTAATCAGTTCAATTTTTTATGAAGAATGCAGGTATTTAGCACTAAAGACCAAATACATACCATGAAGAAATTATTTAAATCTGATCAAAAATGACGTATACGCAAATTCAGAGCAATAGTTCCAAAAACGGAAGTGAGTGGAAGTGACGTCATCCGTCGTGTCGCAGGAAAAGTGTGCGCAGCACACTAGCGCAGTCTGCCGTAAACAAAACACGGGCAACACAGCGGTGTATGAAATCAGATAGGGTGAGAACATCCGATAGGGTGATAACATTATAACAAGTGACGTCAACATAAAATTCGTGCGCGTTTTGAAAAGTTACGTTAAATAAACTTTAATAACTATGTCATTTCTTGATGGATTTTAAGAATTTAAAAAATAAAATCCTCTGAATTGTATAGCGCAAACCCCCATACTAATAAATAAATCAAAAATCTTTTTATGTGGTTGATCCTCATTATCTACCGCTTTCATTCCCAGCTCTCAACTGAGTACTTACGCCTTCCTGGCCTCATCGCCGAGGATGTTCCCGTCGATGCAGGAGCAGTTGTAGTACAGCCACGTGCTATTATCGAGCTGATGACTGCTCTGGCAGCCCGCCTGGCACGGTGACAGGTACGTCAGAGATTCCTGGAAGAAAAAACAACTACTTGAACATATATTTCACAATAATGTTTTACTCATAAGTCGAGCTTGTTGTTCTATGATATGAAGTGTGAAAATAGGTAGAAAGTCTACATGATGGCATAAGAAGCCACGTAAAGCATGGTTTGGCCGGACATGTTCATCATTAGCCGAAATACATCCAATGCTGAACACAATCCTCCGCAATAGACTGCCACACTTGATTGATGATGATCTTCATCAGGTTATTTTTGTCTCCACTGCAGGAGCACAACCCTCTCTCATCTGCCGGAGACAGGCGGAGGATTTGGCCTACACTCCCCGCGCTGGCCAGACGGGTTGGGGAGGCCTGATTGATGTTTTACAATGTATGCCTGAATGATTGATGATCGATGTAATGGTATTAATATTTACAGAACACTGCTTCCCGTCCCTGGTGCAATCCCTTAGCCGCCTTGACGACACCCACGGGAATATTTGGGGTGACCCTATTCTACTCCGGAAATCACACGGAAATTCATTTATCCTCATTTATCCTTTAACGCTGGTAGGCTTAAATCGGAGATAGAGTGAGATAAGGTCTTCATTACGAGGGTGACATGGTCAGCATTTTGTACCAAACCCTCAATAAATAAATATAGATTAAAAAAAAACGCTGAATGAGTAACCTTCATCAGCATCACCATGTGTTCAACAAACAAGGTAGCTCGGTCCATTACCTGTCCGCACACCGGGCTGTAGGGCGCGCCATCGCAGTGGCAGTCGGCGCTGCAGTCCAAAGTGTTGTTCATGTCAGCGTGGCTCAGCAGCCGGTAGCTCTCAGCAGGACAGCTGACGAACATCAGCACTACCATGCCTGCAATTGCAAGTGAATAAAAAGCTAGCGACGTGAAATGTGAAACAGGTTCAGAAAACTTAAAGAGCTACATCCCAAAATGTTAATCGGTAGCCGAGTTTCGGAAAATGGCAGACAAACTTGGTACAACAGTCAACCAAGTAAAAAAATATAGTAATCAATAAAAATTTAGCTCAAAGTCTATTTACCAGCGCTGTAGATGGCAGCTGTGGCGGCGGTCCAGGCTGCGACCTGCCTCGCCGTCGGCACCACCTTGAGTATTATCACTCCTGAGGTGATGATGCCAAGCCCCATCACCAGAATACCACCCAGCCCTGAAATAGAGATATACTTGTATTAAATATTTTGGCGTTGTGCGTAGCGCTTATAGTAACTTTCATTCTCAACGTCAGTTGACTTGATATACTTGAATCCCGTAAAAAAAGTTTCCTTTGACTGTTTCCTACCTAGAATCCGAATTCCTTTTCGACCGCCTCGGTGGTCGAGGGGCCGATTAGATTAGATTAGATTAGATTTCTTTATTTCACATTACAAATTTTAATACATAGATTAACTTACGTAAAAGGTCAGAGTTAATGTGTTCGTCAAAAAATAATAAAAAATAGTATACAAAATGTCAAAAAATAATAGGTCGTAGGTTCGATTCCCACCAGACACAGACAACTTTGTATAATTTGTACAAGTTGGTCTGGATGTTAAATTTGTGATTAATCTTTGTCTAAATTACTTACATTATACATGAGAAAACTCTAGTTTGGTTCCTAATCCTAGTCCAAGTAAAAAAATATGTGTGTGTATGAAATATTTATTGTTATAATTTAAAACTATCTGTACATGAAGATTTCTAATGGTTGTTTTATTGATCAACTTCTATGTTTATCCGTAGTTATTAAGTATCGGTAAAAAAAATGCTCGTCCCGAAGCTTCATTCACTGTCTATAAAAGACAAAATAAATAAAAAATGACGCAACGACGAAAGAATATCGTAAACCGATCCTGCCGGACCGGATCAAGAACGATATTAATCAGACCAATAAATATTTGATGACCAAACACTCACTATTTGTCACCTACATGTTGTGTCGTCTAGTATTTGTTGTAAGTCTGGCAACACTGCCATCTTTACCTCACCCGAGACAAGGTTGGCGTCGTGCGTCGGCAGCCGGAATTGCTTCTCCAGGTACTTGGGCAGAAAGCTGTACACCCCGCTGATCGGCATCAGGTGGAGGACCGAGCTGGCCGTCCGCCACATGAGGATGTCGTTCGTGAGCTGCCTTTTAATCGTTGCGAAGAAGTCTGGGAAAAGACAGAAACAAAACTTAAAACTCCGATCCTTTTGCTATGAAGACAACCAGGTGATCATCATCATCATCAGCCCGAAAGAGTCCACTGTTGGACATAGGCCTCTCCCAAGGTGCGCCACTGAACCTGATCTTCGGTTCTTCTCATCCAGTCACTGCCAGCCGCCTTACGCAGATCGTCGCCATCTAGCCAGGGGGCGTCCCACACTACGCTTTCCCAGTCGCGGTCTCCACTCGAGAACTCGTTTACCCCAGCGGTAATCGGTTCTCCGACAGATGTGACCAGCCCACTGCCACTTCAGCGTACTAACTTTTTGAGCTATGTCGAAGACTTTAGTTCTCTGGCGGATCACCTTATTTCGGATCCTGTCTCTTAGAGAAACTCCGAGCATAGCACTTTCCATAGCCCGCTGAGCGACCTTGAGTTTTCGAACTAGTCCCACTGTCAGTGTCCACGTAACGGCGCCGTAGGTCATTACGGGTAGGACGCACTGGTTGAAGACTTTTGTCTTCAGGCACTGTGGTATACGCGACGAGAAGATATGACGTAACTTCCCAAATGCTGCCCAGTCTAGCCTAATCCTCCTGTCGGCTTCCTTCTCGAAGTTGTTTTTGCCTAGTTGCAGAGTTTGCCCGAGGTAAACATACTCGTGAACAACTTCGAGTGCCAGGTGATGGAACAAAATTTTCCAAAAAGCACGGATTTATCCAATGTTAGAATCTTTGCAAGCCAAACAGAAAGTATAAGAAGTTCTTATAAGAACACAGGACAGGAAAATAACAGACGACGGTACAGACTAAGTATATTATGGAATTTGGAATAAGGCGAGAAGGACAAAATCAAAAAATTAATTTAATGTAAACAAAAGGTAAAAATGTTGAAAAGCGAAGTCATCTCAATATGTCTGCGAGTTTAATAAAAAATATATTAATCCAACGGCAAGCTCAATAGTAATGCACGGATACAAAATCCTTGATGACGAAATTTCGTTACAAAACCATCTATTATCATTATACGATAGCAACTAACGATAACGACTAACGACATTCTAAAGAATGACACGACACAGATAATACCCCAAATTATTTTACCAATACGCATGGTAATAATCTCAAACTAAATATTAACATTTAAGATTTAACGTCAGTCAATAAAACACAAATTATGTAGAAAGCCGAAAGAAACAAATGAGTACCAGCATTAGTTACCTTTAAAGAAGGAATCGCTTTTTTCCTTGTGTTTCTTGGGCGGCAGCGGGAGCGGTTCCTGCTTGATCTGCCGCGGAAAGCAGAACATCAGCGCCGAGAGGATAACGATGAAGCCAGCTATGAACACCATACCTGAACAAAAACATTACATACTCAGTTATTTTAGTGGCAGAAGGATCTAATCAGTCTATAGACTTCCTGTAGATGTTTGTCGGTGTCTGTGAGTGAATTGGAATGCATATACTGCGATGACCAACCCGCATGTGTGAAGGGATTAGGACATAAAACTCCCATTTTTATGGTCCCCATTCCCAATGATCACCATTTCCCATTGGTGTGGTCTAGCAATATACTATTATAGGCTTTTGTTGTGGCAGACTAGATGGGAATCTTGGTAGTATTTGAGCTTTCTGAACTTATAAACAAATTGTAATCATACCACAGGTTTTCAGTATATCGTGGAAACTTTCCAAACAACATTTCTTAACTTTGATGACGTTGATAATCAGATCGCAGATTTAATATCGATCCACGATTGAAAATTTTAGCAATAATGTAGTATAAATTATAATGTTGCTGTACTAACTAGAATAGTTCCTATTGTCGTGGTATGGATTTTATCTGTTACAATAAAAAAAACTTTAAAAAGCGTTAATGTCAGTGGAGTAAGATAAAGGAAAGAAAGAAAAGGCTTTTACTAGGCTTTTACACATCCAATTAGGAAGACTGTCCAAAACATGGTCCGGTTCTTATCATAGACTCTCATTAGAAACACCTATCTAGGACCACACTTTCAGTCCAATACATCTGCCGAGAAACAGCAAAACAAACGAAGAAAAAGACAGGCAGTTAAATATACGATAATAAACACTAATCCTAAAAGTAAATTCGTTATATTTACATTTACTGCTACGTTTCTTCCTTGTTCCGAAATCGACGGACATTCAACCATTTGTTGTATTGTTATAAGTTAACAATCATAATAATTTAGCAAAATCCCTAAGCACATTAACATACTCATCATAAGCTGCAACGCAAACACGTTTTATGGAAGCATCACAGACAGTTACGACCCTATACCCATAAACAGATTCAATTGTTTTTGCAAATACCATGAGAAAAAGAATCAAAATCATCGAGATCGCACAAAAAACCACTAACAAGCTAAAGTCAGTTGCCAAGATTCTGAAGACGAGTCATAAGTTTACTCAACCCATGAGGAGAATTCTGTATGGAATATTGTGAGTATAACATTTATCGAAGAGGAAGGTGTGAAACAATCTAATCGAATCAGAATTGTTTGAACTTCACATCATAGGAAGGATCAGAGAGTATATACTAGTAATATCTCTGTTATTTGCAATTATAAGTGACACAGAGCACCCGCCACAGAGCGCGACGAATTGCAGAAAAATATATGAACGTGGTTAAAGCATATACTCACAATAAATAATATACGGTTAGGGTTCAGTAATGAAATGATATATCACAGACGATGATACTGATAAAAAAATCATGGCGGGTCTCAATTAATTCTAGGTTCCAAAAACAGAATAGACACATTACAAGAAAAGATTTATGGAAAGCCTAATGAAACAGATTTCCATTGTTTTACAGAACCCTAGAATTGAATCAAAACAATAAAATAGATCGAAACAGTGAACATTTGCGCTGTTACAAGGTCGTCCGGTCGACGCTCAGTCAAGGGCGTTCGCTAGACGCCCGCAGGCGATATTACGATTTATATTGTGTACGTTACACGTACGTAGAGGCACTAATATAAATCCAAACATAGATATTGGAGATCAATCCAAAGATAGATTCAAAAACAAAGTTGAAACTTTTGACATTTGAGGCATAGCAAGTGAAGTCGAAGGTCAAACGCGACCCGTTCTAAAAGTAAAAGTGAGCGTGGCGGTCGCAAGTCGCGTGTCCACCCACTAAATCCTCATTACGGCCACCAAATTGCCGACAACGAGCCGCAGCCTTGGCCGTGACCGGTAGATAGAGCGCTTATTTTAGTTGTGGTGACGCCACGTGATGTAAGACGCGTTATATAATACGTGCGTGTGCCGGCGCAGCGTGACGGCGCAACTCGCTGGGAAAAAGCGAAAGCCGAGTGGAAAATGCACTCCGGTCGCTTGGCTAGCAACACAGCTCTACCACACTAACTTGTTACATTACTACGTGTTAATGAAATAAACCAATCATCATCTATATATACGAGTATAAACCTAAAATCCAGTACCCAGAAGAATATAAAAAGTAATGAAAATCAACTATAGAACTGTAGCAAACACGAAATTTCGTGATTTTAATTCTGAAAAACATTAGAACGTGGAAGAATATTTATCAAGAAATATCATACGAGTTTGGGATCTAAATAGTCGGGCGAACATAAAAGGTAAAGTTATTGATGTTATCAAACATTCTGACAAAAATGTAACGACAATGTCACCGATCCAAGGCCAAGGCCAAAGGCGATATGAAAATTGAAGAAGGGGGAGACTGAAGAGTCCAGCCCAGGAGTAAAAGAGAGAAAACAAAATTTATATTGAAATTATCGCAGAAATCGCAAGATATTACAAAACATGTGGGCAATGTGGTTGTTATCAGGCATTTGTGACGTTTTCAATGAAAGAAATACTATTCAGTTATTATCAAACTTGTTTACCGCGTGGGCAAAGATAAATAGAACTTGATAAGACAAAAGGACGCACAAAACCGTTACAAAAGAATATTAACACGTAAACTGAGACTGTCACAAATATGAACTTAGATAACATTAAACAAATATAAAGAAAATAATGATAAGTTATAAACAGTACTCGAGTAAATAATATAACAAGTAGTGTAAGAAACACACCATTATAAACAAGGGTAAAATATAATATAAATGTTGCAAAATGCGACGGCAGGTCCCGTCACATACTCGTACCAAACATAACTCAGGAAACAAAATTGCACAACGAATTAATAATAATAACTAAATCACCCATTGAAATCCTCATCAAAATTCCACGCTTCAATCATGAACTTATGTCAGAACAATAAGGAAATACGCGGAAACCATTTTATGTTTGCGTATTCTCTTTATTGGCAGTCCGCACACGCGTACGGCAGTTTTCTACACAACCAGCAATGATGGCCTGCAAATATAAACACCGACGGAATCTGCGCCTTACCCTTTAGGAAATAGAGAATTTAACGAGATAGTTTGATTGCAAATTCTGCTCATGGTGTACCACACGCATTCGATTGGTACTTGAGTCACGCACGCGCAAGCGCTTTCTTCGTAGATTTTGCGAGCAAATCTGCGTGCCAGGGCTTCGGTAACGGTAGATGGCAGTTCCGCGATGGAATGCTAAAATACGTAGGGTCCTTGCTAATGACAACAGCAATTTATGTTTCTAAAGAAAATTAAGCACACTTTGTTTTGCAATTATGGGAGAACCTGACTTGTGTTATGGAAACTTTCTTGTTTTCTCGGCTTATTTTATTTATAATCATGAATCTATGAAAAAAACTAAACAAAACGCGTGTTTTAATCTTAATCTAAGCACCTGATAAGAATAATCATAATCAAATTAAAAACTAAGATCTTATAATAGAATTGTAATTAAAAATTAATTATCTCTATCTAGTTAACTGTTGCATTCCATTTTACGCTGTGGTTAAGATGCACTCAAAGTGAACAATTAATGCGTTTGCGTCGAATGGAATGTCGTATAAAGATAATGTAACATACACAAGTTAACTACGATGGAATAGGCAATAATTTGCAATCACCTTCATTATATCAAATCGAGAAACAGAAAACGTAAATTAGAAATCATGTAAATATTGATCTGCAATTTACCACATCAGCAACTTCTAATTACAGGTTTAATGGTACCTCTTATACACAGAAAGAAAACTCACTACATAATTAACACGCTCATTCAGTATATACGATTCACTAGAACGAAAATGACATATTTCATATTATAAAACATAACAAAACCAATATCGCTAAAATAAAGATATCTATCTATTACATTAATTAATTACTATTTGATCTGATATTGCTAAAAGGCCTTTATCAATTATCGTTATATGTAAATGACCGACTTATTCAGAAGAAACGGACTGATGGATATTAATATTTCTTAGCCTGCAACCGATTGATAAGTACAATAACATCAGTAATTGTGAATTTGAAGAAGATTTACATACTTAACTCTGAGTTTATATTGAAAATGATATATACATTATAATTAAATTTTACTCACCAAGCCACCATGCGCCGACCCATTTTGGATCAGTATACTCGTAGCCAGGGTCTGTCAAGGGATTCACGTAGACCCTGGTGCAGAGAGCTCCAAGGAGGAACCCAAGCGCCGGTCCAATAACCCTGATGCCGATAGTTATAGCTGTTGGCAAAGAAATAACTCATTAGAAAAAAGAAGATGGCAAGAAATTCTAATAAAAAGTATATGGTAGTATGTGATTGATCACATATTTAAAAAGTAGCTAGCCCAGAAAAATATCGAAACAAAAGAAATACCAAAGCAACAAGCGCGACACGAGTACACGACGTAACACACGACAATTTGTTGACTTCTTAGCTTCTGTTAATGAAATAAAAATAAAATTGAGGTTAAAGCTTGACTTTTCCCTGAGTTAAGTCGTCCCATTTCACGGTTTTGCTTCTTAATTCCCATGCAACAATAAACAATTAAGATTATACGCTATCGAAAGCAACTCTGAGCCAATCCCAACAGCAACCGCTTCAGTAGGCGCATGAGAGTCAAGACCAACTACTACACCAAGTTTATTTTGAAGATCTGCTTGTTGGCTTGATTGAAAATTGAGTTAACATCAAATGTCTTATTTTATGTTGTCAATCGCAATTTTATTTGAGTAATTGGTCACATGAAATAAAGTTTCAATAAATTCATAGGAAATACAGTGTTAGTTTTTTTTAATCCATCATCATAACAGATCATCCGCTATAAGTGTTCTGTCGTTGGAGTTAGTCTTGTCTTTACTAAAACCGCATGAAGAATACTGAATGTATAGTTAAAGTAAACATTCACTAGATGGATAATGTTGTCGTAAATATTAATGATGGTAATCACTGAGGCGGAGATGCTCATTATGCAAATATTCTGGACTTATGCGTAAGGGCCATCTTCGACGACGTTGTTTATTTCGATAGGGCAATTAGGTATCTGAGCCTGATTGACGGTCATTCAACTGGCGACGACTGATCATTGAGACTGTCATTGGCTACTGTAATAGTTGTAAATGCAACTTTTGCAATGGAATCTGCTAAGATTCTCTACAAAACTTTGCTGCAATCGGTGAAACAGGACGATGTAACGGTCTATTTTAGATTCAGTCAATAAAAGTGGCGACAGACATTGTATAGGTTACTAACACACACAGGCACGCACGCGTACAATGGTTAACCTGAACGTAACATTTATTCTGACGTTTTAATAAAGTGAAGAAGCTATTTATCAAACTGCGTTGTGTTACTCGTAACTGTGAAAAGGTCATTGACACTAGCAACTCAAACACGACAGAGTTGTCCCAGATTACGATATTAAATTAAAACCTGTAATAAAACATGAAAGGTACACAGGAGGGTTGACTGACCGAAAAACAATCAGGTACTTAGGTTCCGATGAAATCTTTCTCAGAAATCTGCCGCATTGGTTGCCAAAAAACTGTGCGGGTTCGATTCGTGTGCTCCAAGTCCAAAGAAAAATAAAATGCTCGTTCCTATTATCATCATATGCTTTTGTAATAAGTAATGGTCTCGTGAGGTTCCTCTTTTGAAACGGGTGTCGGTCCTCGATGCAAGTTTTTTAATGTCTCGCTCTGACCACACCGGTTCCAATGCATCATTAACATTGTACAACTTATGTCCCTTTGTACGAATTAACGCTCGACGATTGTCAAAAAATGACGGACTGCGTCATTAAAGTTACTTTGTATTCACGGTTCGTCCTCAAATTGTCGGTAGCGGGAACACCAACGAATTCGACTCAAATCTTCACTTGCTACTATATTTTATCAAACTCAGTCCTTTTAAATATGTACCGCGTTAGCTTGGTGACTATAGACCGCACTCCCTTGTTGTTGGGCAAAGGCCTACCACCCAATAGTGTAGTGGCTGTTGATTTAATAAGATTCCTTTTAATTTTCAACCTTTGTTTAGGACTTCTGAAAGTCTATCAGTAAAGGTTTTGTGTTATTTACATTGTTTAAGACATTACTAATAGCAGTGTTACCAACAATGTCATGTTTAGCTTTAAATGCACCAAAAGGCTAGCAAAGATGCGTTACGAGGCAAAATACACGCATACTCAGATAGTGAAATTGAAGCAATTTTTATACGCAAATGATACAACAAAAAACACACTAGATATGAAAGGCAGCAGGGCTGTTACTGATAACCTTGCTTCGTCAGTCGATGTAAATAAGGTTATTCACGCCACAAATATTGCTGATATATTAACAGATAGGAATAACACGTGTCAAACAGTAAATTGCTATGAATTCAATCCACTGGAAAATTGAGTCCATAGGGAAATTACTTAAATGTATCCTCAGTTTGCACTTCTTCTGATTTTGATTGGATAAGTGCTGGTAGGATCAGTTCAAATTACTAACAAACTGGAGTCTTTATTATCTCGACGAACTGCTTTCTAAATTACATAATAAGACGTTTAGAATTTCTTAGATCTATATTCTGTCCTAACCTGCCGTGATTTTCAAAATAAGAGGAGAAAATAATAACCGCAACAGAGCTCTACCTTTACGATCGCCTATCATTATAATATCATTCAGATAATTAACTTGTCGTATTAAAAATCAACCGCACTTCAGATACCTGGGCCACGTAATATTTTAAAATCATTAAAGTACCGCAATATTAAGACGCAAGGAAGAGTTCATTACTCACTTGCAAAATAGTTTTTGGAAGTATGACTAATTCCTTTTCATGACACAGATGTCTTCGTGAAACGCACCTGTACAAACAGTTTATGCGGTCGTCGAAATAATACAATTTTCAAACAATCATTTTTGTTGAAAACCTTAAAATCGATCGTTATAGGTATAGTTATTTCAATAATAAGAATTTTGAAGATTTAAAAGATAAGGATTTGCAATCACCCAATTAAGGATATGTGATAGACAATTCGAAAATACAAGATTATTACGAATAGCGCTACTTACACTAAGTCGGGATTCCAATATTTAATACAGATTACGTCAGCTTTAAATTATTTATACAGGCGAAAACAAATGTCAGATCGACCAACGGCCTAAAAAAGGTGGACGGACACGGCTGGATGGGAAAGGCGGAGGACCGGGTGTCGTTTTTCCTGTTGCTAGACTCACAAAATCTGAAGATGACAGAAAACAGAATCTCAGTATTTAACAACATTGACAGAAAATACTTCACAAGGCCATAATACATTTCACTACCGAATTCATTCATTATTTGAATTAAACTTGCAATAAAGCTGACCTCGAAAATGTTTAACGTAGAAATAATTGATTAGAACAAGGATCAAGTCAGTTCTATCCATGCCGAGACACGCGTGAGAAAGATCAATTTTAAAATATTAAATTTTGCTAAACATAATAAGCATGCTAAATCAATCAAAATTGGTAGGATTATTGATTCGAAACGACACATTAAGTCGATAAATAGCAATCTTATCTGTCCGTAATCTAATCTCGACTAATGACGCCGTAATACTGACCTACGTCCACAACCGCAAATTGTTGCAGCGTAACGTAACGCACAAAAACTTGCATAAGTGCACTGTGCACTGCGCATGCAATGTAGGGTAGACGTAACGTAACACGAGCCATTATGTTCTCTAAGCCTATAGGGCTGCTATCCGTCCCGGCATCCTATCTATCCTATTTGTCCTAGTTTGGAGGGAGTCCGGTAGCCGTCAGGGAGGGGTTTTAAAAAGACTTTTTATGTCAGGGGGAAATACAATTAATTGAATGATAAGCAATAAATTAATACAAATTTTAATTTTTTTTAACACTTAAACCGCATCAAAATAAACTCCGGTGCGACAAAAATACCCGACAACTGAATACCATAGAATGAATATGAAAACAAAACGAAGTTTTATTTTTGCTTAAAAAAATATCAAAGATAGAGTTTATGTTAAAAAAAAAACAAATATGTCCGGGAAAAAACTCGATTTTACCCAAATGTCTTTTATGAAGGGGTTTATGAAGTTTTGTCCGGCGTTGGTAATTTTGGTGATGGCAGCCCTACCTAAGTCTAGCTATTGTAAATCAATGTTACTGAAGCGAGGAAACTTTAAAACACTTTTTGTTCAGTCTGGGTTAACGTCCTTAACTAGCATAGTCAATAATAATACTAGCTAGTGTGGATGTTCAAATGTTGTGTAATGTTTGTTAATCAACCACGCTCTAAAAATGTATAAGTCGTTAGTTTTGAATCCGTAGAGAAACAGGCTACTTTCTTCACGAGCAAAGTTCCAGGAAACATGAATTACAATTGACAGCGAACACATAAACTTATATTAGTCTAGACTGGTGTAAAGAACATAAATAAGGGATAAATATATAATGCAGTGACATTGTTAAATCGCCCAAAAGAAAATAATCTATTTTCTTTATCAATATTGGAAATTAATATAACCATTAAAACAGAAACATAAAATGCGTAGTAGAGCTATTGCAAATAGAAAATGTAATTACCAAGTAACTGGACATTTCAAGGAATCCAGTCTATTGACCGTCATACAACCAGGAACTTCTGTCGGCCTAAATTGACTCATCATCACAGGGAAAATATTTGGCAGAAAGTACAGACTACAAAGTTTTAAAAAGAGTAGAGCGACACAACTTTGTAAACTGGGCCGAAGTGTGAATAATGTTTGTGACGAATCCTTTAAGTGGGAACTTGTAAGTGGTTAGTGCAGCACATGTCGCATTGGCGTTTTGCACCATTAGTACAAAACGTTACGTAAATATAGTTTAGTAACAAAACAACAATTCAATTTAAATTCTCAACAACAAAAGAAATATACATCCAGCAAGCTATGGAAGCAATGAACAGAATTGACTGGATTGAAAGGTTAAAATTCAAGTAACTATTTGCGGATGCACCAATTGTAATGCAACAAGAAACTAAAGCTTAGGAACCTTAACCACCTAGAAATATCTGATGTCTAGTAGCTTAACCTTTTGCTGTAACAATATATATCTGTTATAAAACAAGCTAAATTGGTGATGACAACGATACGATTCGAAAATACTAGACTACTAAAGATAAATGGAGCTCGCAACTTGTGATATCATTTATGTAAAGATTCAAAAGAAAAATATTGTTTTTTAACACAGAAAAGTCCCGAGAACTTTTGGAAACTTTTCTCATGAGACATGTTTAGAGATCGATCCCTTGATCTCTTTTGGATATTTCTCGACTGGACATACACCCTAACATCGACAACAGGCTTAAATTGTCGTCGCCGGCAGCAAAGAGACGTCCCGCCCCAGTGACACACTTGCAGCAATCGACAACTGAAATAGCAATTGCATCCAACAATAGCGCATCATTGCAACGCATCCGTCATGTTTCGTAAACTGCAATCATACATTAGTCGTATTGTGCATGATATTACAGGAAATATAACGTATTTCAACTACATAACGACGGGCCCAGTATCCGAATGTTTTCTTACCCTCTTTCTTTTGACCGCCTTAGTAATTCCATATATTTATGGCTTTTGAGACAGACCAATTCAAGAGTGGAAATTGTATTTGGAATATGTAGCGTAGAATGCCATCGAACGTCAGCCGGACCAACGAACAAAAGAAACTACCAAAAAGTGGTCAAATGAAATGCAGGTAAAGTCTAAATGTCCAACAGTGGCCGTCAAAATTATGTTGTTTGTTCCGAGACAGTAATTGGATACAAAGAATTCAAACTTTAGTTTCAGTCATGGTGATTTGGTGGTAGCAATAGGAGTGACCACGTTTGATTGAAAAATGGGACGAGGAAAAAATTACCAGAGAGCTCCGAGCGGCCGAAATCGAAACTTTTTAGCTACTAATTCGACCGTTCGTGCCAGTGATATATGTACAAAAGTGAAGTGAACGCAAGAACGTCACACTAATCACTTTTCAAGCATTAGATACCTCTGCACTCTCAATTTCCAAATTTTTCCGCTTGGGGCGCGCGCGTGTCTGTGCTTTACCAATACAGTCTGATGCTATGTACAATACTTTGTTTATTTTCTAGGCAGACATATATAAATGTAACGTAAATAATAGTAAGTTATTTACGAGCTCTTTTAACCTCATTAGATAAAATAAAGGGGAATCACCGAGTAATTTCACAATTTGAGTCGCCATTATCAACATTCCCTATAAAGCGGTATAATAACTACCTAATTAACAATGATGCGGGTGAAATAGAATGGGCGAGGCACATTTATGTATACTGGCATGGAGATAAGTACTTTGATGTGGGACCGATACCACTTTTCTAATCTAATCTAATCGAAATAGACGTAATTCAATCAATAAATCAAGAAATACTAATACTATTTCAAGTGAAATACAATGCTACATCCGTATGCATGTAATTTTCGGATGTACATTGTAGGTATGGTCGACAAATTCAATATGACCCATCAAAGAGTTTTGTCCCGTTTTTGCATGATGTAAATATATGCGTTGCGTAATACGCGTAATATTGGAGTGCTTTTTCGTAAAATTGGTTAATTTTCTAAAATCTTAATATATTGGTCAATTACTGTTGGTTTTATGAGAATGCAACAGAATGCAGATAGTTAGATAGACACATCATCGCTGCGCCGAGGCGAAGTTCCTAAAACGTTTGCAACATTTCCTCTTCTAATCTTCAACTGGCAGTTCTATGGTACGGTAGGATTTGGGTACCATATCACCCTCACATATTGTGAGCTTACTTTCCGCATTCAGGCGGTGTGGACGTTGAGCTAAGCAGATTGTTACTATCTTATTGGCAACGTCATTTTCGAAAGCCCACTTTTGAGTGCTCGTTATCGAATGCTCCCATCCTGATCAGTGAGGTCCATCCTGATTCTGGCCTGTTACTATAACATGCGAATACAACACAATGCAGTACAATACAAAGACTGCAATGAAGGTGCTCAAGAGCTACAGCGGTATCTCACCATCGATGGTTGCCCTTTAACTCCGTAAACGAGCAAGTCCAAGGACCCTAAGTGCCAGAGGTATTGACGTATGTGTTCCCTAAATCCGTATGTTCTAGTTCATGCCGCCGTGCTAATTGTGTCGTCATTAATTCTAATTCGAAATATCATTATTGTAATTATATCATTACGATATTACACAACGTGAACGACCCAAATTGCGAGCGATGATAAACCAATCGCGGAATACCCGACACTCGCGCGCGATAGCACAATTTGGGTCAACAATCATTAACACAGATTGGTTTAATTGAAAGATTAATCAACGATTAGAAGCGTTATTAATGGGATTTTTTATACAAATTTGGCACAGACAAATGGATGCTGCGGTCTAACTAATCATCATCATCTTCAGCCTTATCCATTCCCGGACATTAGGTCGCACCCATTCGGAGCCACGCCAGTCCAACGACAATGACTGATGCGATCTGGCTATAGTATTATATGAAAGAATAGTAGCTATAATTAGCTATATTGAAAATGAAGGAATTTGTTTTTAGGGGCAGAATTAGGCGATACAATGATACCTTCTTACCTACAGCACAGATTGTATATACTTGTTTGTGTCCAGACGGAGCCTGCACCGCTGTCAGATCTGATTCTTTACTTAAAACCGACATTAAAATGGCTAGAGCCTACTATGAGGTGTTCATTCGTCTATAAGAAAGGCAGTCCGAAATTCTTCCGCCCTTATCCAACCAACTTATCTTTTATAACTATGTGGAGAAATGGGCAGACGGTTCACCTGATGGTATGGTTTTCAGGCCGTCGGTCCATCTGGCAGGCATCGTCGTGTTGGACGTCCAATGCTGCGCTTGCGCGGTCTCTACTTCAAAAGTCGTCTGCCACAACGTCTTCAAATCTACTATCTTACAAACTGCAGTCACAATCTCATCTGAACTGCAAATGTTATTCACTTTCCCAACTATTATACTTAACTTAGTTTTATGGAGCCATTAGTTTTCTAATCACACAGCACGACATTCATCATCGTTCTGTTTCACTCTCATTTCACATTAAGTTATTATAATGCTGTCATAAATAACGCAATAAAATACTGTGTTGAATTTTATTGATCAATTATTTCAGCAGTTAGTCAAATGTTTTGCTTTTCGTACTTTTAAAGTAAAAGCAGTATTATGTATATATTAGCAGGACGCTGTTACTGCAAGTCTTCATCGTCCTGACAGCTGCTACTGTTGCCTAGCGATATCTTTCTAAACGTTTCTAAAAGCGTTGGCCCCACAATGTTGTTCCATGAACGATGCACTATTAAAATACTTCGATTTAAACACACCTGAGGGAATAAGGTACAGCGGGGGACTGAGGGAATAAGGTACAGCGGGGGACCGAAGGAGTGAGGTAGGTGGAAACTTAAAACTTCCAATTGCAGTTTTGATATTGACAACTCACATTCCTCCGATGGTCCCTTAACTCACTGTAAGTATATTTTCTATGGTACAGTCAATAGATTTTAAAAGTTTTCACACAACACACTTATAACATTTTACACCGAATAACATATTTCAATCATTCCCCTAGGGTGATCTGTTACAAGTATCCTAAAATAGCCACCCTATTTCAGTGCTCGTAACATAAAATCGGCACAAGGCCGATGTTGTTTTGTAAATAAAGTTGGGGATTCTCTAGCGGCAGACAAATTGTCGTACGCCATGGGCCAGTGCGGCAGAGTCGGCTGTACCATGTGGGGCTAGGGATTCCAATCTCGATCCGATCTTATCGAAAATCGATTTTTTGGCTATTCGATCTTCGATTTTTAAGATCGCCAAGAAATGGAGAGATCGGAGCTCGATTTTTTTCTTAATGTTGCACCATCGACAGTTTCCGCCTCGACAGTTTCAGCCTCCAGCGACAGTTTAAGAACGCGAGTCAGACAGTGCCATGGGCTGTATCCAATGTAATTCCTTTACCTTCTGTGATTATTTAACCGATTAGGGTGTGCGATTCATTTAGTAAGTTGATGACAGTGACTGAACTGACTATGTATGTAACATGTAAACGCATTATTGTACCAATAAATAAAAGAATAAAGTTGTGTTTAGTGTTTAGTGAATAGTGTATTTTTCTTTCTATAATTAAGTTTAGAAGAATGGGCGGAAAAATATAACAGAATCATACTTCAGCTGGTTTTTCCTTAATCCTATATGAAAATGAATCTATTTTCATCAGATCGATCTTTTATCCCCTAATTTTTTTTCCTAGATCGATCGCAACTGCCACGATTCGTAAGATCGATCTTTTCAATGAACGGAAATCCTATGTAGGTGGCCAACTAATGCCTTGTAAAAATTTAAGCTCTTTGGTGTCGCTAAAAATCGCGCTAGGGCGTTACAATTCCACAGTAGCTATTTTAAAAAGCGATGCAATTTTAAAATAAAGCATATAAATATAAAATATACAACAAGATGAGGGAGATTAAATATACTCGATAAATATACTTAATAAATACATATTCTACAGCTAGAAAGTTACGAATAAAATTACGCTGGTATTGGAGCCCCACAACATTGTTATCGATGACGTTGCAGCAGACGCATTATACACTTGCAGACATAACAAACTTGCTGTGCAATTCAGAGGGCAAGTAACTATAAAAATAGTGGCTGCAAAAACATATTACCAACTTACGACTGCATCGATACCTTTAACGATAATTTTTATGACTTTGTCATCAACAGAATTAAGTAGAGTCGTTTTGTTGTTAAGTATTGTCAAACGATAAAAATAAGAGCGTTATAGTCGAGATAAAAAAACGTGCAGAAAGCCTATACGAAGGCGGCATTATGTATGTAAACGCTTTATTGTACCAAAATTAACAACAACAATAATAAATAAAAGAATAAAGTTGTGTTCAAAGGCATTAAAACGTCTTCTTCAGCCCTATGTTATGTTTTCAGTGAGTTAGTGTTCATATTCATTTATTGCTCCATATAGTTATTAAGATGTTACTATAATACATAAGCCTGATATGAGTCCTGCAAGGGTACTACAATATAACATTTAGAAATACATATAAAATTTATTTACAATTTAATTTTATTTATCTAACTGATATTTTAGCAATGTGATTAATATATACTTTTTTTATTTATAGAGGGCCTTACAAATACTTCGAATGAGACTTACAAGTAGAACAACGTAGTACTTCCACTTTGGCATAGCGAACGATCACCACTCTCTTTCTCTAGCTTCGATTTTAGTGATGTTTAATTATTATGGCGATGCTAGAAAACAGCGCTTCGCTGAGGATTCGACCAATTCATCTCACCGCAGAATAGTTGATAAGTACTTAATTACCTGAATGATGTTGATGAATAAATTCTCTTTTATTTTATTTTATCTTATGACTTTTCCGAACTTCTTCAACATTTGGCCGTGTGATTCCCGACTTAGAATAGGGCCACCCGCAATCTTCCCATGGGCGTCGTCAACTCCTGTATATATTAAGATCAATACTGCGATCACCAATCCGCCTCCCAAGCGTGGTGATTATGCCAAATCATCCAATGGACCAACTTTTTGGTTACATTACCACTGCTATGTTAATACAGCTAAATCTAATAAATAAAATCGTAAACTTCGCGTGTCTGTACATTAAAGATATTTGCAAAAAAAAAATTGGGGGGTCTATGGATAAGCAACAGAACACATTTCGATCATTTTTGAAATTTTTGTCTGTTTGTCTGTTTATCTGTTTGTCTGTTTATCTGTTTGTCTGTTTGTCTGTGAGTTTGTGCACGCATCACTTAAAAACTACTGATCGGACTTTGATGGACTTTTCACAGAAACATGGGGCTTAACTTGGTGTAACATATAGGCTTTATTTCATTGCAATCGGTGCAGTCAATCAAAAGTTATGCGAATTTATAGTTCTCGCATACACTGCGAGGAGTGTAGGGTGTAAATGCTCGATTGAATTCGTGAGCGGTAGCGGGAGCGGGTATCGTACCAATGTAATGTGAGTATTTGAAAACTATAAATTCGCATAACATTTGATTGAGTTAGTCGATTACGATGAAAAATCTGGAGCTGGATCTGGAGCTGGTTCTGGAGCTGGATCTGGAGCTGGAACGGGACCTGGATCTGGATCGGGACCAGGACCCGGACCCGGACCTGGACCTGGATCTGGACCTGGACCTGGACCTGGACCTGGAAATGGTCCTGGACCTGGACCTGGACCTGGACCTGGACCTGGACCTGGACCTGGACCTGGACCTGGACCTGGACCTGGACCTGGACCTGGACCTGGACCTGGACCTGGACCTGGACCTGGACCTGGACCTGGACCTGGACCTGGACCTGGACCTGGACCTGGACCTGGACCTGGACCTGGACCTGGACCTGGACCTGGACTTGGACCTGGACCTGGACCTGGACCTGGACCTGGACCTGGACCTGAACCTGGACCTGGACCTAGAGCGGGAGCGGGATTGAAAGTCTGTGTGGAAGTGGGATAGGGAGCGGAAGTGGGAATGGGAGCGGATCCTGTAGGTCCTGTAGTGAAATTTATAAATTTAGTTTTTAGATTTTACGTCATTTTATTCCTCATTAATCTGTTATATACTATCCTATGGCGTCACTTTGTTTTTGTGTCTATGTCGACTTGGACTATACCTTCTCCATTACTTTAGACCTCACTTTATTTTTCGCCCAAACTGCATTAATAATTTTTTTTATAACTGGTATACAAAAAACAATAAGCACACCGTAGCAAAGGCGAGCGGAGCCGCGGGCATAGCTAGTACATAATAAGCCAATTATAAAGTTATTCATTTTACACAATGGGTCATTTTAAACTTTAACATAGAGGGAAGATTTAGAAGAAGCTTTTTATAAGGTAATGTAATTGTATTTCAGTATCGAATTGAATTGTCGAAATCTCATCAACCTAACACACACGGCCTTGCAGGCGCATTTGATGCAGGCACGACAAACTAGTTCCACTAGTTTCTAAACCAAACAACTTTTTCCTCTTGCCTCTTATTTACTCGATACCAAGTATTGTTCGCTTTTTTTGGTACTTTTTGTGGGAGACCATCAACATGCTGCATGAAAGAACCGGATCCGAATTGACTTTTAATTATTCTTTTCGTTTTTGTTACTGGCAATCTTTTAAGCCACGAATTAAAAGAGTTCTGTGCACGCCAAAATGAACAACAAATTCATTTTTAATTTTATATTTTTGTCTCGTCCCACTAAATACTTTATTAATGAAAGTAACAAAAGGTTGCCAAAAAAATTATATTATACTAGCAGTGCCCGCGGCTCCGCTCGCGTGGACTACAGAATCCGCTCCCGTTCCAACTTCCGCTCCCTATCCCACTTCCATTCCCACTCAGACTCCCAATCTCAATCCAGCTCCAAATGTAGTCCTAACTCATTGCCATCTGAATTGCATCGAACATTAATGATACTTCTTTGTTATACTTATTGCATACAACTAATATATATCCGCTCGCGTGGACTACTCACTCTTGGTCCGACTTCGACTTTCCACTACGACTCAAACCCCGACCCCGACGCCCAAGCCCACGCCCACGCCCACGCCCACTCCCACTCCAGCTCCATACCGAACATAATCATTTTACTTCTTTGTTACATTTCATATACCTACATATATATACTAATGTATTAGAAAACTAAAAAATCCCATAAGTTTTGATTGAAGGATGTTAAGTTATGTTAAGCCCCATGTTTCTATGAAAAGTCCATCAAAATCCGTACAGTAGTTTTTAAGTGATGCGTGGACAAACTCACAGACAAACAGACAACCAGACAAAAAATCCAAAAATGAAATGTATCCTTAGACCACAATTTTTTTTGCAAATATCTTCAATGCACACTACGCTTACGATTTTATTTATTAGATTTGAGTTTGATTTTTTTTTCATACCAGTTAAACTAGTGTGTCTTGGTTACGTTTTCACGTAATGTGTCAAATGAAAATCCTTTATTGCGATGTACTCAAAATTTCATACATTTATACACGTAATTTTTTTATCGACTCGACATATACATACAATGATGTCTTAAATACAAGGCTCTTATACCAATTTGTGCATTAACAAAGAATTAAAATGTACTTAAAGTAACAATCGCACGGTTAATTATGCGCTGCAACTAGGGATGTCAACTCTCCCGGGATTCCGGAATTCTCCCGCGGCTCTAGAACTCAGAATCTCTCGGATTTATTTCGCGCTAAGCAAGTGCTAACGATCTCTATCGCAAAAGCCTTTTCTGAGCGTGTTTTCAGCGTAGTAAACGAACTTTTTTTGCACCTACCACTCATTATCTGCATGACCCAAAGGTCAACTGGAAGAGAATGCCATATTGGCATTATATTCGCCTTTTGTACATACTGTGCAATAAAGTTTTTAAATTAAAATAAATGAACTTTAATCAAAAAAATCTTATCCGCTTAATTACACATGTAAAATCTGAACTACAGTTAAGCACAAATTGTAAATAAGAATTGAATCGCCTCCAATCTGAGATGCTGCTCGCAGAGTAAAAACAACAACTGGACAATAATTATTGTTGTGAAAATTCATTGATTTTTAAAAGAAATATTAATTTTCATTGGGTTTCAACTTTAACTTCCCGGATTTCTGATCCACTGAGTTGGCAACCCTAGTTGCAACGTAGGGCGGCCGGCAGACGGGCCGTGGGCGCGCGCGCAGTGGGCGGCAGTGATTTATGCGCCCATGTGTCCTGCCTTCGTACCCAGACGCTAACAATCGAACCTGAACGATTTAATCGATACATCCGAGAGCTTTGTTGCACATACGCCCCTAGTGATTAACCCTGTATAATTTAAATAAATAAAACTCAAGATTTGGTACAAAGTAACTCACCCATGTAAAGTGGCGACTGTCTGCTGCCGACGTTGTCGTCGACGTACGGTATCCCGAGCGTGGCTATCCCGGTCTGTCCCACGCCCACGACTAGTAGACAGACGAACAGCCAGGGTATGACGACGCCGGTGATCGACGAGCGGGTGGCCGTGCTCTGGACCTGAGCATCATCGCACTTTGTGAAGCTGGAGTTGTCCTGAGAACACACAGGTCCTGGCCCCCCTCTGTGCGCGTCCAAATGCACGTTTAGAAGCCGCGTGCCGTACAGCATGTGCGGCACGACGCATCCAATCACGCCCACGGCTAGCACAAGCATCATGCACGCGATCCATCGCGGCCGATGCCCGCGCCCAGCCAGGTACGTCAGGAACAACGCCGTGCATATCTGCCCGATCTCCGTCGCGGCCAACAACGTCCCAGTCGTCTTCGACTCAACCTTAAACAACTTCTCCACTGTGGTCGTCACGCTCACGAAGTATGTGAGGAACATTCCCTGGAGGACCCATCCGGAGAGGAACACGAGCATGAACACCCGTGTGGAATGGAAGGCGGAGCGCGGGCCTGCCTGTTGATTCGGGGGGAGCTTGCAGTCGAGGGAGCCATTGTTGTTACCGGTCGCCAGCCGCTCCTGCTCCTCGGGTGTGGCTTCGACGCCTTTCATGGCCTCCTCGGCCCCGGGGCCCGGGGTATCCGCCTCCCCGCCCTCTGAGACAGGCGCGACGACGCTCGCTCTGCAACAATATAAACACTTTCATGAACACACGTACGTCTAATTAGAAACTGATTCACTTAACCTACAGTGAGCATTGTACAATATTAAAACTCACGTCATAGTCTATATCTAGCAATAATATGATCACAACCCCTATACTTAATTCCAAAATCCGTCGAAGCGGAAACACACGGAATAACTATACTAATTGAAACGCCGTCGCCTCTTCCTGACAACTAAACTGCCACTGAGTGATCAACGTTCGCGAGTACGAGCGATCAGACTTGCGTATGCTTTTTTGGCGAGCCGTTCGGAGCTGAGTAGGGATGTGAAGGCTGCGTGCGCGCACCCGTGCCCTGCACGGCGGACTGACACTGCACCATGCAATTACCCGCGCTGCACCCGCTTCGCCCGCCCCTCGGCGTCTCCTCCACAGGGTTTTTATTGGCCGACTATCCATTTTTTGTGCGGCACGCATTTACACGCGATGAAAGCCGTCTGCGCGACGCCCTCTGAAGATTCCTCTCCTCTCACAACTACGGAATGTCTTTGTCTCTTGCTGTAAGCTTTTTTAAGCTCAGTGTGTACGCGATCATCACGGGGTAGAGCTTTACTTTCTTAGTGTTTATTTTAACCAAACGGCAGTGAAAAGTGACGACGAATGTGAATTTCAATGTTATAATGGCCTAAAAGATTTGTAAAATCAATGTACAGATTAGTAATAGATATTGAATCGGCGACTAAAATGATACAATCTATGAAGTCATTAAACGTAGGGCACACACGCTAGGTTCGCAATAACAGCAACTGTAGAATATTAATGCGAACGAGTCATACGGCTAACTGGACTTGCGAAACTCACCAGCGGAGGCCGATGACCACTAGCGACACCGGCGATCGACGCACTACTACTGCACCCAACAACCAGTTCCAGGAGTATACTATTTCACTGATAAAACTAATTGCTGCAGATAAAAAGGCAATGGAAATGCCTAAAGATATGTATATCGACCCATTTTTTTACGACTGTTGATGAGTGAAGCTCATGCAGAACTGCATTCCGAGATAAACTGAAGCCTGTGCGATGGTGCACTATCAGACGGGGCACTATCGCTGCAGTGATAACGGGACGCGGCTTCTTGAGCGGGTTACTGGACTAACCTCAAAATGCCCTATTTATCTCAATAGCGCCTACCATTTGCGCGAAAACGTTTTAAAATACTGCGGTACTGAGAAACTCGGACTGTGGAGACTGTTTGATATCACGCTAATTTTTAAATGCATCGCGCGTGTAATGCTACAAGTAATGATAATGGAGAAGATGAAGTTTCATATATATCTTTGCGATGAAGTGAATCGCTTAATTAGTGTCTTCAAATTGCACAAAAGCATTGCTTGGTAAAGATTTTGAAGATACAATATCCCCTACATTGTCTTCTGAATCTTTACCTTTTTTCCGTCAATTAATTATTTTTAATTAATATATTTTTTTTTATATTTCGGGAATTCACATTGCTGTTCCAAAGTTTAGCTCAAGCGCGTTGGAGTTATCCGCCAGACATACAGAAAGAAAGAAGGACAAAAATGATTCTCTATAAGACCCCTCAAAATCATTAAAAAGGCAAGACTTGCAATCTCAGGGAAAACAAGAAAATCATAAAACATTTACAAAAAAATAAAGACGAGAAATTTGGCGATGAGATCGTGTAAAACGACCGTGTCACAAGACAAGAGCAAATCGACGATACGGCGACAACAACTGCCGATTTATTTAATCTTCAAAGCGATTGAGAGGCAATGAATCATTTGACCGAGCGTCGGACTTCATATTGGCATAAATTGAATAAACTATTTCAACACAACACCCATAAAACGATGATATATTTAAATTAAACGCGCGTGTAGATAAAATCAGTCAACATATCATACATAACGGCAGGAAACGAAAAAAATTGCTCAACTCACACGTTCTCACTTGTTATTCGGTAATATTCCAAAAGGAATAAGAAAACGATGAAGAATTCATAAATTCAACGTCGACCCACATCAGAATCTATCCGAATGTCAAAAGGACAGCAAGAAAATATAAATATACAGTTCATACATGGTTCCAGTAAGTTTGGGAACAAACAACCTCATACATAAGTTTTCAAATTCATTTTGGTTCCAGACATGTGCTATCTGATTTGTAAAAGAGTTGAAGGATAAAAAATAGCCGACAAACATAAATTCAACATGAATATAAAAATTGACATTGATGCAGGATTATTTAATGTTTAATACAGCAGGCCATAACAATATATCCCGGAAAGCGTAATTTCAAGTTCCCTCAACATCAAAATCAGTATTTAGTTTCAATAAAAAAGCAAAGCAAGCGAGCGAGACAAAGTAATTCTTCATAGAGCAGGTCCCACGTTACTGGCGCGAGCGCAGACGTTTACGGTCGTCTATATCATTGATTCTCAAACTGGTTCAAGCGTGATCCCCTGTTTTGTATAAGGACTTATGGAATACTATCTTATCTTCTCAGGGGGCCAGGAAGACCTGGCGACACTTCGACCCTTCAGGATCTTTTGTGCCAAACCCCTGTCCACCGACGGTGCCCCAAGCCGATTTGGTGGACTTCACATACGCCTTTAGAATTTCTGCAATTTCGGCATATGCAGGTTTCCTTACGATGTTTTCCTTCACCGAAAATCCTGTGGTATTATAAATAAACCGTACTTAAGTTTAAAACTCATTGGTACGGGCGGAGTTTGAACCCACGACCTCATGAACGTGAGGCGAGTGCACAACCAACCAGGCTCCCACGGCTCTTATGGAATACTAAAAATGATTATTGAACCACTCGGCAACTCATTTAACTTGCTTTTTTCACAATTTCAAAAGAGTTATTTAATATTCGATATCGAGTGCCCATGAACCGGTCACTACATGTATTTATTAGTTATACCCTGTATGTATATATATGTACAGGCTTTATTATACCCAGCTATGATATCTCGTAAGTCATTCTGTCAGGGTTTCCTTTTATATTGAGACACCTATGGGTACATTTAGAAGGCACTATTTTGGCCTAAAAATTATGAGGCGACAGTGATCGCTTGCTAACAGACGGGCTTTATGACCGTTTGCCACTCCAGAACGTAAAAAAAGGTCTGATGCTTATAATTATAACAGAGATGAGAGAAAACTCTTGAAATCAGATAAGAATTACATTTTTGTTACAATGTAACAATATTTTTACACACTAATTTAATTACTCAAGTTAGGGGCTGTAATTGGTTTCATATAAGATAGAGGGGGTACTCGGAGCCCAGATGTTTGGGACCTCTGGCGCATGTTAAGTGAGAGGACAACGTGCGCGGTCAAGGCGAGTGAGCGGAGATATACCTGTCGCCGATGACACACGACAGTAATCTCTAAATTCAAACATAATACAATAAATAACTTATGATGTTTTGGCACGGATTCGAATTGAAAATCGAAAGTCGATTTAATATAGCAATTTGTCATTTTGCAGCAAGTTGTTGGAACTGCTTTCGATTTTGGAATAATCGAAAGTACTAGGTTAGGCTACGTCTATAAAGGAAAGTTTTCTGTACCTTTCGGCCGTAGCAAACTATAAATAGCGACCAAAAAAAGGTCACGCATGACATGTACCAACAAAGTTAATAAACTGGCGTGACGGAATAGGTAGGTTAAGATAGGATAGGAAACTTACAGCAAAAATTATAGACAACTGTAATATTATAGCCTGATAAAGACATTACATTGCTTTGTGTCTCAGTCTTAGAAGAAAAGATAAACTAGGAAAAAGAAGACATATTTTATCAAATATATGATCATTAAGAATAACTAGCAATCTATTACGTCAAATTATGCAGATAACCAATAAACAGAACCGGCCGGGAGTCCAACAGCCGAAAGTAAACACCTACCAAAGCTGCAGCTAGCATTAATTAAATTAAACCGGATTCCTGCACCTTGTTTCTACAAGTTAACTAAACAGATTTACTAATCATGCGAACAGGTGAATAACAAGGCGTGTACAACAAGACATAAGTACACAAATATGAAATTCTAAACAGTGTAGATTAAATAGAAATAGAAAAGAATTAAAATGTGCAAATACATGACAAAATAATGACGATATTATATAAAACAGTTATACAACGATATTATACAAATTAGGTGGACAATTTTTATTTTTTTTCATTTTATTATTAAAGGATTTGCGCTTGACCTCAATCTCACCAGATGATAGGTGATTGATGAGAACTAAGGTGGAGCGCGCTTACCCAGAAAATGCCTATTTACTCTTCCTTTAAAAAGATCGAAATTGTACTAAATTTAAGTAATAATACCATTTAAAACCTATGTTACTCTTTAGTTAATGAACTACTCACATACATAATTTCATGCATACCGGTAAGTCGTAGAGAAGTAAAGACAAGAACAGAAACGGATTTTTAAACTCATTAAAGAGTATTGCGCCACAATATGTCATAGTATGTGTAGAATTTTCCCCCTGCGTAATGTAGTTCAAAGATAACACAGCAAATAAGAATTGAGTGAGCCAAGTATCTCAACAGAAAAACAATGTGAGCAAACAGAGGCATCCTGCAATATAAGCATGCAGTAAAGTACTAATAAATAGTTTATTGATACTTCTTAACATAAAAAATCGTATGGTTATTAGTAACATTATTTAGTAAACAGTCATCCACTCACATTTACATCGAGTCAAGGCCTGTGTCAATAGCTTAATGGCAATCTAGAGTATAGGTTTATGTGCACCACTGTACTTCAAGAATCAGATTCCTGGGAGCAAGTACAAGTAATTTTAATTGACCACGATCGAGATCCAGCAGTTAATAATGTTTACAGACTTGCGTGACCGGGAGTACATTTGCAAATCAAATTTAAACTTAATGCGTGTTTAATTAACAACAGCAGCTGCCTAGTGTCATTGAGACAATTGATTTATTCATACAGATAAATGTAACGGTGTTAATTTATTCAAGTACTTCGAAAATAGGTGATTATTGCGACAGTAAATAGGTTTGCTATGGCCAATATTGCCATTCTAGTAAGTATGCTGAAAATTGTAGAGATCTGGCTATATTTTATAGAACGAAAACATAACTATTAGGACAATCGGGAAAACTTGAAATTATTTAACATTGTGGTTACTTCAGATAAAAGATGGCTTGCTATTCTATTCCTCTACAAAAACATATGTTGTTACAAAGTAACGAATACGATGTACCTACGGCGCTGAGTAACCACTGTAAAGGTTAATGGACTTTCCACTAAGGAAGCAGAAGTTACACATAAATGTAGAATTGGCAAGAGATTGAAACATCGTAAAGATGAAGGAGAAAGATACATAATAACAAAATGGTGATCAATCACATACAAATAATAAGCAAAAGAATTTGATAACTAACAGAAATACATAAAAAATAGCTTGAAATATTATGTTCACGGTCAAAGAAACCATAACGACAGAGTTGAAATAGCTATAGAATCACCAAGTATTTTGCCGATTGAAAATCATACAGATATACCAGTTACAATATATAAAGACAAGCAGATAACTGTTGGTCCCAATAAAAACAAGTGTAATCAAAATAAAAATTATGAACGCCAGACAGGACACTTATATAAATTTTAAGTTAATTCAATACAACGAAGAGGATTATAAACTCAATAAAATTAAACAAACTCAATAGGAAGGAGAAAAAATACGAGCAATGTGTGCACATCCTATCGCTGAAAGCGATAAGGCCGCCGTTGTACACTAAATTCATCCTTCTATGTAAGATTTGTTTTTATTAAAAATGTATATGTTTTGGTGCACAATAAAGAATATTTGAATTGAATTGAATCCTGCACAATGGGTGGGTTGCGTCAATAATTATTTCATATTCACTTTGTATTTTCTACTATAAAACAATATGTAAGTATAGGCACGACAATCTAAACAGTAAGTACCTTATATAAAGAATATGTAAATAATGCTGCGTACTACTATCATGATGTAAAAAGATTGTAAATAAAGCTTTGTGGCAAAAAAAAACTTAACTACTGGAACTTTCAGCATCCAGATGACAACCGCCCATTTTATGCGAATCATCTTTATAAATATGTATCTAAGTACGAATTTTGAACGCAGAAACAAACCTAATTTAAATGCTGTTAATTAAAAATTAACAGCATTTAAATTAGGTTTGTCTTTACCTGTATACTACTATGTGACAGACATAGAAACCATTTTAGTGGTGTCAATCAACTTTAACTTTGTGGTTTCAGAATCAAACTACACTTATAAAATACTATCTGTGGCCCGCGATTCCCGTAGGAATGGGATGTTTTTCGGGATAAAAATTATCCTATGTCCTATTCCAGGACCTAACCTATATTTGTGCCAAGTTTCATCACGATCCGTTCAGTGGTTGAAGCGTGATTGAGTAACAAACATACAAATATCCAAACAGCCAAATATCCAAACTTTCGCATTTATAATATAAGTAAGAAGTAGGATAAGTCAATAATATAAGTAAATCTTTTCATATAATGAAATATTTAATTGCTATTAATATGAGAACATGCAATTTATACGGTAAAAATAATGAAAAGCATTTAACGAAATACACAAACATCAACTTTCATTCTCAGCAGAACTCTAAAGAATTAACATAAGTATGATTCAACCAAATAATTCACTAAAAGACAAGTCCTGTGAAGCAAATCCGAGAAGATGCGCGTTCATAAACCTCTGTGTGACGGGACGGACGCCCTGTGGTGTTGCATCGTGGCTTTTCTGATCAAGGATATTACTTGCCAATACATCTTTAAAATATGGACGAGTTTCACGCGATCGTATCGTTTTTTTCTATCATTATAAATAAGAGAACGGCAAGCGTTCGCTATCGTGAGCTCTATCTCGAATTCTCGATATCAAAAGAAACTTTTTGTATGTCGATAGAAACGTCAAGGGAAAATCCCAAACGTGCAATGTATAGTGACGAATTTTGAGTGTCTATTTTTGCCTGTTCAGAGTCATAAGGTTTCTGTTGTCTATTTTCAAAGAATAACTCTTCTTTAAAGTAGAGTAGTAAAACAGCAAGGCACATTGTGTTACCTACCATGGTTTCAGACTAATACTATTACATAACGGCAAACATATACATTTACTCCTATGTGATGATAACGGTGTATACCATCAATTTGTATCTTTATTGACAAAAGTTGTACGTCGAAAACTTTCTTGAGACTGGGTGGATATTTTGCATTATAGTTTCTGCTTAATCTCTTCAGTAGTTTTAGACAATAGACAAACTGACAGGGGGTCAAGAGTACAGCCTCTAGATTTCAGTTTTGATGGAAAAGTTTAAACAATTCTTCGTATTTATTCTCATAATGTACAAGTCATAGTTTTCCCGTACGTAGTTAACGTACCTACATGATAATCAAATTGCGCAACTGTGATATACCCATAATCATTAAGCCTTGACATTGTTGATGTCATACCACGAGGCAAAGCGCCAAAGGGCCGTAGCTACCGCACAGGTAACCCCGCGACCACGGCGCTAGCTAACCGAATCTAGAATGTAAATTAGTAAAAGGAGGATAAAGTTGAAATAAACATGTAAGGATAGATGAAAATAACAGTTTGAAAGCGTTAAAGAATTCTGCTGGTTTACACTATTCCAAATTTGTCACAATCTCCCAATGCTGCAAAATTCACTCTTATTGTTCTAGAATTGCAAATTTAAACAGTTATCTATTGTTATTGTTATTATTGTTATTGTCCTAATATATCACAAAAACTATAATAAATAGTTTCTAAGAAGACCTTACGGTCAACTATCTTCAATCAACTCTATCAAATTCAGCTCTAACTAGAATTGTAGACTCTATCATTTTGCATTGTCATGGAACATAAGCGTGTCTACTTCCTCTTTACTACCAGACTTAGATACTTCTTAAATTAGGAAATCAAAATATAAACGGCCTTCAGATAAAATTAGAATATCTTAGTTTGGAATTAGACAAGTGTATGTTGTTGTGGCGTTATAACTACTTAAAACTTTGTCCCTTGCACGGCCATCCAATAATTCCTACAGCTACCGTCAATTTGACACTTGCTCACCTCCGCTTATTGAATAAAATGGAACGCGTAAATAAAGCAGCGATACGCTGCCCTACAACCGTTTAACAAGCCAGTGAAGATGACGAAACAGATGCCACATTCGAAGGTAATATTCATCTTGAATAGATTACAGATGATGCAACTTGATAAATAAATCTTGAAGCATTGAATAAGAATCAAATCATTGCAAGAAAAACAATTGACAAAGCATAGACAGAGATTAGCAAACAACGAACATTTAAACTAGATAGAGATAATAATATAAATTGAGAAATAACAGTATTTAAGCTGCACCAAAATAACGACACCAAACGTTGCAAAAACAACAAAGCAGAAAATTACTCTTCACATAAAAAGAGAAAGTAAAACAACAAGTAACATGAATTTTGGGTCCAAGGGGCGGTGTACTAAATGTCAACGTATCACGCCTTCGGACTTCGGACTGTAAAGATATTTGCATACAACGAACACTTGGATTTGCGCAGAGAAATCTTGACGCACAACTTTTTAAGTCAGCTATCATTGTCTCATCCAACACTGTATCCGTTTAAGAATGATGAACATTTTAGGGTTACGTTAAAGTAAGCATTTTAATATTTGTATCTATCATCTCAAACAACATCGCCAGTTATTAGATACCACCGCTCGCACTTAACTTGATATAATTTCGTTCTAATCAAGTGCAGGTCAAGAAGCAGCCAAGCCAAAGTAACTGTTCCTTTTTTTTCTTTTACAGGTGCCAGGGAATGGCATCATCCACCGAGATATAGCAACAGACTCCAAGTACTACTTGTTGCGAGTTATTATTTTAAGCAGGCACTTGCAATGGTGCACTAAGCGCAAAAGTACACAACTGCTCGTCCTGTGCAAACAACTTAGTGGCAGCCACTTCCGACACGCTCACCACTTCTGCTTATTTGGTTTTAATTCTCACACAAAACTTGCTTCAAATCGATGTTCACTTAAATTATAAGAGCCTGTAGATAATAATTTATTAGAACTCAAGGCCCTAGCGACGTTTGTTCAAGGAAAAGAGAAACAGTCTGGTACACATATCTTAGGATAATATAAACCAACAGAATTGGAGAATATGATAGGGAAGTACAATAGACAATTATTTGAGCTGGAATCCTATCGCTGTGAAAATCATTTACGTCTTCATTGCCTACTGTATATTGCTAAATTAATATAAAAATTTTAGCATCCGACAAGTCGAACAGCAGAGCAACACCAGCGCAAACAGGCTTAGTTCACTTTTAAGAATGCTCCTGTGAGTATAGCTTTAATCTTTGATATACTTGTAACTAATTAAGAAAACAAAACATAGTTTTAATACCTACCACTGTCTCCAAAACAAACTTATCTTAATTTAAACAACAGCAATAACGAAATTGCAGTCCCAGAGACTAAATTGAACTCTTTGATGAACAAGGTCAAACTTATTTATAGAGAAAATATTTACTTACTAAAAACTGATAATCATCTCGTAAAACTTACTAAAAACATCCTCATAGCTATCAATGAACTTGAACTTGTACTCGGAGTTCATCGGCTAACGACTGGAGGTGAAATTTCGAATGCTCTCCACTTACCAGTCACGACTGCGAGGTTATCTTGAGGTCTAGTTATTCCGACGAACTCGACATCTCACCGAATTCAAAATGAGAATATATTGAAACTCTTTTAAGTATTATAGAACTAAAATATTATTTTCTAATACATATGAGTACGTTCCTAGTAAAAGAGTTTCTTTTACAAGTGAGTACTTATATAAGCGGCAGAAGAATAAAGAGTAAGTACCTAGGCAAAAGGTTTGGACATAATACTGGGAATTAAATATCTGACTCACAGACGATCGACTATAGTACACTAGTAAATCTAATGCCATTTTCTTGATGACGAAATGAGAAGTAAAGAAGGTAAAAGCTATTTTTATCGAATTTGAGTTCTTAAAAAAAAGAAATAGTTCTAATTATATCAATCGACTGTCTGTATGAGGTCTGTATCATCAAAATGTCAAAATATGCGAAAAGCCCGTGAACATTCACACTGAATAATAGTTTGAAACATTTTAAAATGTTATAATCTCACTTAAGTTTCAATCATAAAATTATTTTTAAAAATTCTACTGACCGAATTTGATGTTGTCCTTATAGTTCTCGAGTCTCGATTGACAATGACAGTTGAGAATCATGCAACGCAATCTGCAAAAATTTTGTACCTACTGGATAATCGCTCTGAATAGCAAGCAGTTCATGCTAAAATATCTCCTATCTGTTAAATTGTGTGGTTGATTTTTTAAGACATTGATTTACACCCTTTCTTCTTCTTTATGCTATAAAATGGTGTCAAAAACCAACTTAAAAATAAATCACATAGGTTTTTAGAAACAACGACGATATATTGAAAAATGATAAACTATTTACTCATTTTTACTTAAAGATAGAAAACGCAACATATTTTCCACCACGTTGACATTTACTGATCTATTATGCCTTACAAGTATAAGTAACAAAGGCCAGAGAAAAAAAACTAAACTAAGGAGATGGTGCTGCATATGATTAAGTCCTTCCATATTCGTTTTTCTGAGGTGAATACATTAAAACTAGAGATGTACCGATCATTGCCGATTAATCGATTAAGCAGACTTATTAGCCTCATTGATTTCGTAGGAAGTTCTTGTTTTGTAGTAATCAAGCGCAAAACAGACGTAAAATATAAATAAATATGTGGGGACATTTCACACACGGCCACCTGATCCCAAACTACGCAGAGCCTGTAATATGGGTATCAGACAGCTGATATACATACATAATATAATATATAAATAACATCCAGTCACAAGGCAAACACAAGTGCTCATCAGACGAATGTTTGCCCTGGGCGGGATTTGAACCCGCGACCCCGATCTTCGCAGACAGGTGTACTATCGAGTAGGCTACGGGGCCGAAAAAATCAACTCTCTTTTATTGTAATTAATCATTAATAACATAGTGAGCAATTTTTTTATTTAAATTTTAATATTTAATTACTATAACACTAATTTATTATTTAGTATACACTTAAAGGCCTGAAATTTTATTTGTATTAGTAGTGGAAGATTATAGTGCAAAACAAAGCTAATTTTTCAGCCCCAATATGTTTTTTGCGTCTGTTTTGAATGATGCTTAGCAGAACCGAAACTGGCCGATTAATCGTTAATCGGTTGATCGGCATGAGGTATGATTAAACTCATTGCCATGCAACTTATGATGAGTTTTGAATCTAGTGTTACTAAGCCTGTCCGTCAGCGTCATTCGCACAGTAATCATGACGTTTACTGAACTTTTACGAAATGATTGGTATAAAAGGGTCAGTTGGATCATGTAATTCGGTACACCAGAAATTGAACGTAACTACACAGGAAATTACCGGATCAATTTCGCCGCACTTGCGGTTTCGATTTCCAATTACACCCATATGGTTATGGGAGAGTAAATATTAACGATTATGTTACTCATAATAATATGAATTATAGGTATTAAAGTCAAAGTACAATTACTAAGTACACGTACATAATAAACAAGCAAGTGTGTAGTGAAGTGAAGGAAGTGTGTGTTCCGTCTACAGCGTTTTACGATATTTAACCAATGGAACTAAGGAATGGAACTCCTGCCAGCTTCGGTATTTCAGAACAAGTACAATTTGGACCTTTAAAAGGAAGAGTGAATAGGCATCTTCTGAGTAAGCGCGCTCCACCTTAGGCCTCATCGTCACATATCATCAGGTGAGATTGAGGTCAAGCAAACCCATCAGGAATAAAAAAAACTGGATGTCTTTCCACTTTTTTCCTCACATATCCTATTTCGTAGCTATGTTATTTTATATCATGTTCCAGTACAAAGAGCACGCGAAAACCAACGCATTTGCGTCTCGAAACCAAAATAAATTCTTGGTGCTCCGAACTGGACTGCAAACTGGTAACACAAACTTGTTATCGCTGCTAACTTTCATATACTTGTATTATTTCCGACACGCAAATAGCGCTTGTTTTCGTATGCAATTTTATTTGGAACTAGCTGACCCGTGCCCACTTCGTTGGGCGGTAAACATTTTTCTCGCGTATTTGAACATACTGTAAGTAACGAATTTTATCTAAATAAAATTTCCTTGGTGATAGAGCAATTTATTTCTAAATAAATAGATAGACGTCATCATCATCATCATGTCAGCCTTTAGACGTCCACTGCTGGACATAGGCCTTCCCCAAATGACCGCCACCACACCTGGTCCTCCGACCCTCCACTTCCAGCCGCTTCCGGCCACCCTTTTTAGGTCGTCGGTCCATCTGGCGGCGGGGCGTCCCACCCTGCGTGTGCCAATCCGTGGTCTTGACATTATCGACGATCACCGGGCTTAGATCGACGTGTGAGTTGGACATGACTTTCGTCTTGTCTACATTCATCCTAAGATCTGTCGGTCATCGTTAAGGCAGCGTTCGTAAGAAACATTTTCGATCGACCGTTTTTTTTCCGACCTACTTTGCAAATCCGACTACCACGAAAAAGTCTTTTCATTTTTCGGGTTATTGTATAGCCTATGACACTCACAAATAACGTGGCTTTCTATTGGTAAAAGAATTTTCAAAATCGGTTCAGTAGATCCAGAGATTACCCCCTACAACGTCACAAACTCACAAACACACAAACTCACAAACTTTACCTCTTTATAATATTATTAGTATATTAGTAAATAGATAGTATAAGTCATTTAAATATGTTTAAAACACGTATAAAAACACACTAATGTTTTATTTATTTATTTTCTTACTTAACAAATGTTTTTATCGCCTTCGAGAAATACCCACAAATGTCAACACTGTGTATGGATGAATTAGAAATATACTATTGCTTGAATTAGAAATATATTTTGCTAATTTTATTGTCCGTACATTCCTCCCCGTTCATAAAAAATAAAACATAATTAAAACATGGTATAAACATTGAGAAAAATTGTTTTTAAACATTTTTATGTTTGTTTACTGTTTAAAACCATTGCGTAAGTTTAAAAAAAAGTGTAAACGATTAGTAAGATAAATTGTTAATTATGTCGGTCGACTTAGTTTACCGCTGAACCCTAGACAAAACCGCCGAGTCACGCTCAAACTAAACACATCACTTCACCAACATGAAAATGTACAAATAATGGCTACCGAAAATGTGTATGGCCGTGAACTAATGGCTTTCCGGATGCAAAATAAAAGAGCATCGGCCTAACTGCGGGCGGTTACTCGACCCACATCCGTAACCTGGTTTTGGCGAAATCGCAATGTAATTCGCAAGGTGGGTACAATATATTTTTTTGGAACACTTTTACTTTGGCAGTGCAGCCATTCCGTATGAACGAATTCAGCGATGACACGAATTTCTCTTTCAATAGCGCGTGAATGAATAGCGTGAACTTTGAAGCCTTTCAGAGGCTTTATCTAGATAAATGGCAACGTTTTTACCAGGATAAACTTTCTAATTTTCGGCTTTTCTCGTGTTTCGTTTTTAATACACTTTATTGCACAGGAAATACAGAAATTAAAATAGTACAACTAACGCTATAAGCGATTTCTACCAAACAATCTTTTGTTTTTGTTGTGGGTTCGATTCCTAGTGGGTATAGAGACAGTATCGTAGAAATAAATCATTTATGTATAGAAAACTGAGAAATTGTAAAGTACAAACAAAATAAAAAAAATTGCTCCGTGGATACCCAGTTTCCAATATGGAATCAGAAATTTCTATTAGACAACCAGTTGTCTACCAAACTTAGATTACTTAGTCTGAGACGTAGAATAAGGGTTATTAACAAAACAGTAATAATTTTTTAAGGCTTCAATAAAAAACAGAGTAGGTATAAATAGCAGCGCCTTCTTTCGAAGTTGCATATATTTGCCGTCACTAAATTAAATCTAAAAAAAGAACAATTTTTTTCCGCTAGAGGTCGTCCTTGGAGGACGTTCAAGGATCAAATTGGTGCCGTCCTCAAAAAGGCTGGGGTCCGCAGTGAGATGAATAAAAGGAGGTGCATGAAAAAGTTGATGAATCAGCCTAGTCAGAATCGCGAAAGTGGCTATACGTCGTCTCTACCTACCCCTCTGGGACCAAGACGTGAGCATTATGTATGTATGTAAATTTTCCCCATATTAGAAACCATAAACGACATGACTAATGTAATAACTTTATAGGTATGCAAAAACGCCCGCAATAATCAACACGTTTGCCTATTAAATTAGTAGTTTTTTCCGCGCGCGAGTTTTCGCAACGCGCACGTCATCGGCACGTAAATCTGAGCGTACGCATACGATATTCATTACTTTCTCTCTTAAATACGCAACCGCATTTGGTAAAATTTTGCACGCATACATATTATACTTGTAATAAGAGGTACCCAGATGCCGTGTGGTTTCCGGTAGAGTAGAATAAGACCACTCCAACTCTTCCCGTGGATGTCGTACAAGGCGACTAAAGGAATACATCATAAAACATTAATCAGGCCTCCCCAGCCCGTCTGGACAGCGCGGGGAGTGTAGGCCAAATCCTCCGTCTGTCTCCGGCTGATGAGAGAGGGTTGTGCTCCTGCAGTCGAGACAAAAATAACCTGATGATGATGATGAATCTCCAGATTATGGAGGGCACTGAGCTAAAAACGGTAATAAATCTACAATAACATATATTATCGTTACCACAATCTATTTACGTGTTACGGACGGCTGACCGATATGTCATTATAGAGAAGTAGCTTTGATCATCAGCCGAAATACGTCCACTGCTGAGCACAAGTCTCCCCAATAGAATACCACTTTTGGATGGCTGTCCATTGGGGGATTTGCCAGAATCACCACGCTTAGCAGGCGGATTGGTGATCGCTGCTACCTGTCCCTAATACAATCCCTTAGTCGCCTTGATGACACCCACGGGAAGATTAAGGCTGGGCATAGACCCATTAAGTCAGGAACTATTCTAACATTTTAACCTACTTCTCAGGTTAGCAACGCTCTTGTGGCCAAAGGCTGAAATTACATTTTAAAAAGGTTTCCAATCAAAACATCGGTACGTACTTCGAAGTCCAGCTAGGAAAAGTAACCGTTCTTTCAAAGTCTAAAGTCTTTCGTATTATCGGTAATAGAAGAGTCAGTTTCTATAGAAACGGTTGAGAGCGAAACTAACACACGTCAGCCGGTGGATTACTTTCGTTTGTACGAGAGGCCGAAAGTTAACTTTTACTTTCGTTATGAAAACATTAATGTTATTCATAGATGAAACCAGTTAAGTTTAGACGCGAAACAGACGGGGCACCGGTTAATTATCATACTGTAAAATGTTTAGTTAAAGTATTCCTTTTGACAACTGCAACGAAAGAGAGATAATAACAGTGACGTGCGGAACTTACTAAAATTCGTTAGGTGTTTCAATAGCGATAATAATGAATAGTCTTTCCGCTCTAGCAGAGCGGCCGCTAAGTATTTTGGCAACCTTTTGGAAATTGTCAAAAAAGAGTCAAACTTATTTTCTCACCAACTAAAGAATTAGAATTCTAGAAAACCATGTTAACCCCTTCTTTAACAATATCCAAAACACTTAGGTAGTAGATTTATAAGTAATACTGGCGGTGGGAGGATTCTAATGTTAGTACTGTTATCTATTAAGGTGCAGGGTTCATCTATCATCTATCTATTTTGCTTCATGTACAAAAAAACTCATAACTCCAATTTCTTATGATAATCATACACAGTTTTTGGTTTCATGCGACATGTTTTGTGGTTATGCCATTGGTTAGTGAAACCCGATGAAAATTATTATAAACGTTCCGCTTTCATCCAGCCAGTTCTCGCCTATGTCACAATGTAGGTCTTATTTTATCGTTTTACTATTTATATTAGACACTAAGAAACTATTTACTGGACCCTGATAAGATCCTGTACTTTCTAAGTTTGTTTACTAAAAAGGACTAGCTTTTACCCGTGATTTCTTCAACGCAGGCATTAAGAAACAAGTTTTTTTTTTTAATTTTTTATATTTTAAATTTAAAGAAGTATAAAAAAAATCATATTCAAAACATATACAGATTTTCTCCTGTGCTATAGAAATTAAACAAAGATACAACAATTCACAAATATAAGTTAGTAGCTGACCCGTGCCCATTTCGTTTGGCGGTAAATATTTTCCGAATACCACGAAAGTCTATTCATATTTCGGGTTAATATATGGCCTATGACACTCACAAATACCGTGGCTTTCTGTTGGTAAAAGAATTTTCAAATTCGGTTCAATAGATCCAGAGATTACCCGCTACAACCTCACAAACTTTACCTCTTTATAATATTAATAGTATAGAGTATAGATTGGCAGTAAGAACTATAAATTAGATCAATATTGTTTTTTTAAATGCTGTGGATTTTGTGAAAATAAATAAAATAATAAAATTAAAAATAACATCCAGACCGAGACCTAAATAAATATTTGGCGTTCAACTATCGTAGTTAGACGCTAAAGCTTATCCGTAAATATCACATGACATGTTAGAGTACAAAATGGGTTTAAGATCGACGGATATTATCCGAAATGCTTGCGGTGTAGGCCGTGCCATGCATTACAATAGCCCGATCGATAAAATAAAATAAATTAGTGTATTATTCTATTTTGTGTGTAAAGGATGTTGTGAATGTGTTTTTGTGGGGGTGTATTTAGTGTATGTGTGTGTTTTTGTGTGGAATAGTGATTGCGTATGTATGCTTATTTTTAATTTTATTAGGACGGAATGCTAAGTAGATTTTCTGCTTCATTATAATTTAAATATTAGTCAGTTTTAGTGAGAGTAGGTTTCCGCCAAGCAATTTGTTTATTGGCCTCAGTTAATAATTAACGTAGCTATTTTTTTAATTAACTGAAATCACTTGTAGATACGAGTAACTGATCACGAACCGGTGGGGTCGGCGGCCGATAACACGAGTGTTTGGACAGCCCTGAGCCCATTATCTACGCTCTCACTAAATGAAGAGCACATAATACATTAAACATGGTAACTGATAATAAATCTATTTTAACTTTTTTTTTATTGACGATAATTACGCACAGTAGGTAAAATGACTGCCTTGTGGGTGGAGCGTTTTAAGTTCGATTCCTAAAACTGAAACATACCGATCGGTCAACTATTTTACTTGTCGATGATTTTTATTTTACTAATGAATAGTTAATTTTACAATGAATAACTTATTAGCTTTTGAAATTTGTTTTTCTATTTACTAATCTAATTTCAACATTCATCTTAATTTAATGTTAATTTTCTTCTTGCTATTTACTGCCATTATATATGTTAAAATATTTAAATACATTTAGTTATTTATTATTACAACACCTAACCGTGTGGTTCCCGGCTTAGAATAGAGCCATCTCCAAGCTGTTCGGCTCCCTGCTCGCCGAGTCACCACACTGGACGGCTGATGACGGAATGTAAGGGAATGCTAGAGAGAGGAATGCCTGTTTCGTCTATAGCATAAAAATTATTGTAACGCAATGGAATAATAATCTGTAATGTTTCAATATTTTAAATAAATAAATGTCTAAATGTCTTTGCCTGGGTATCGTTAAGGCGACTAAGGGATTGCACCAAGGACGGGCAGTAACGTTCTCCTGTGTATCAATCCGCCTGCCAAGCGCAGTGATTATGGCAAATATCCCAGTTTGCTGGTTAAAAACCATTATAAAATTAGTTACCATGGTATTTTTTTTTTTTCAATACATTTATGCGATTTAATATTTTGTGTACCATTTCAATAAGATATCGGGTAAAAATTCAATATTTAGGTACAGGTAGTCAATAATGAGGTAAAAAATATTATGCTTCTATTCAGATATACAAGCACTTCACCAGTTACATTACTTTACTTTTAATTTAGATAAAATTTACATATAACAATTGCTTATATACATTACACATCGACACTGTTATCCCTTTGCCCCCTTTTTGGCAAAGGCCTCCTTCAACCTCTTCCACCCCTTTCTGTTTAAGTCCAAAACATGAACAAGGCCATCAACAGTTATGAACTGTTAAATCTCGAAACGTTTTTGCAGTTTTGGATATCATCTCGGGATATTTTTCTAAGTGTAGATTGCATATAAAAGTAGAATAAGGCTTTGTGTCAAATGCATTCTCTATATGTACAAACTCTGGGTCATACAAATCAAATGTAAACATTTCCCAGAAGAAAAAAAAAACAATTGACGTGCAAAACAAGGACTTGTAAAGGAGAAAAGGTCGAACGTCTGGAGGTCGCAGGGGAAATGGAAGAGGGTGTGCGATTCGATTACACCAACATGTTTTGATACAACTAACAATAAAGGCAATTGCTATCACAGATATTATTATCAAACGACGTCCGTCTGTCTGCATTTATGAGTAGTTCGAGGTTTGTGCAGACGGAGATGGTAATTTTGTGCAAACGGAGATTGATGCTTGGGAGGTTTGTGCAAACGAAATGGTGGGGATGTCATGCATTTTCTTTTGTTGTCGACTGTACAGGTATAACAAAACAGAAGTAACAGTCTGATGCGAAAGCTAATAAATAAAACCGTAAACTTCGCGTGTCTGTACATTGAATATATTTGCAAAAAAGAATCTGGGTCTAAGGATAAGTAATAGAACAGATTTCAATCATTTTTGGAATATTTGTCTGTTTGTTTGTACACGCATCACGTAAAAACTGCAGAACCAATTCTGATGAGTTTAAAAAAAAATAGGGCTCAATTCGGAGATCGAAGCGGGAGCGGGAGTGGGAAGGGAATTAACACTAAGTATTTTTGAACTTTATTTAATTCTGTAGTCCACGCAAGCGAAGCCGCGGGCACAGCTAGTAGTATAATAATTAATAGTTTCTAAATTGGGGTTTAAAAAAGTTTAGTGCAGTTTTAAGGGTGCAATCTAGGCGGTATTTTGAAGCGATTTTTTCTAGACACCGTCGATATTTAGATAGGTTGTCTTGTAGACTCTTTACTCCTTAAAACTCCAGGAACGTTTTTTTTAAATATTTTATATTCAAAACCTATTAATACATACTTGTCTTGAAACGCAGGTTTTAACACTATTCGCTTGCACAAAGTTCGTGCTTCAGCTGCGTTTCAGGCGTAGCTAACGTTTCAACAAACGTCAGACGTAGATGAAACGAACGTTTCTACATTTTGACAGTGTCTTAGGTAAAAACGAAACTCAGCTGCTGTCAAAATAGCGTCTGTTAAAAAGTTGGTAGAAAGATACTTTTTCAGACACGCAGTTCAGACGTTACGCTTAAATTATGCAGGAATTACACAATAAATAACCATTCTACGGATACACAATAAACCGAAAAGAAACACAGGCGAACATTTATAATCAATACATTTACCTTAAACGCAAACTTCCTAACAGCTGAGTAGCGTGTGCGTTCCGTCTGCGTTTCGTTTACGTTTGGTTATCGTCTGAAGTAAAACAATGAGAAGAATAGGAATTTGCGTTTGGAACGGAGTTTGACTAAAACTTAAACGTACCTGTTTTTTAAACGAACGATAAATGTTGAAAATAGTAGCATTGGCCCCCTGGACACTAATCTAACATCCAGACCAGTGCCAACTCGTATAAATTGTACATAGTTGACTGTCTCTTTAGAAAATTGATACCACGAAGGTTTTTTAACTATGTACCAGTACTTATCTTGTTTTGTGCAATAAATAATGTTGTATTTTAAAAACATCTAAATTCGATACGTTTGTAGAGATTCGTCAAGGCGGATACCCTTAAATAGCGAAGTATTTTGTCCGTCTGTCTGTCTAGCGGATAACTGAAAACTACGGAACCGATTGAGCTAAAATTATAGTTTTTTATACTTTAATCATACATGTACAATTGGCTGGCAGTGATGGGCAAATTAAGGAAACTCCAAAAAAAAAATCTGAGATAGCAGAAGTGTCAGTGGGTGAGTCACATCTGTCGCCTAGGGTGGGACGCCCCGCCAAGAAGTGGACCGACGGCCTGAACAAGGTTGAAAGAAGCGGCTGTATGCGGAGGGTGGAGGACCGGGTTTGATGGCGTTCATTGGGGAAGGCAGCATATGTCCAGCAGTAGACGTGTAAGGGCTGATATGATGATGATGAAAGATGAGATGCATCAGAATTTCCATTTTCTTCGTACTTACGACAATGATTCATTGAAATTTTCCTTAATAGTGCATTTATTGTACGTTTTAGTACTAGATTAAAAGTTGTTTAAATATCTATATATTTATCTAGTTATTACAACTCTATAGCTGTAATAACTCTAGTTGTTATTAAATTAAATACCCAACACACCCAAGTACACACGTGCACCGGTCCCCATTAATGATATGTTAATTTTATTACACACAGCTTAAAAAAGATCCCAACCGGTTTGGTTTCGAAAAAGCAACGCAAGTGACATAAAATTAAGACCGTCATGGTGTGGTTTAAATTTAAACCAATCCTAGAGCCTTATTTGAGATAAAAAAAAAACACATCACACAAAAACATAAATAGAGATTTAAATGTTTTGCGACTTGTTTTAAATTTAATCCGATTTAAATAAAGAATGCCAAACATTCTGTTCAACGCGTTAAATAGTTCGGTAAAATAAAGTTTCAGGAAGTAACTTACAGAAACACACGGCGAGCCGATCCTAGAAACACCTGAGGCGCAGAATATCGCAAATATGATCTAATCGTATATTTATCAGACTAGTTTAATAATAGAACTAGTTATTTTTTCTTCACTAGAACCGGTATGGGAGTCTCTAGTTCTCAACACTTTGGAAATCACTTGTCAGATTTTTTTCGTGAACGATATTGTTTTTTTTTGTCGCGAGCCGTCGCGTCGCGGGTGCAAGCCGGCAGCGGAGTGCCGGCGCTCGGGCGTCGCTCTTGTAAACAAAACCACGACGCGCTCTGGTGGGGGCCCCACCAAAAAGCCTGCCCGAATAGACCACTCACTTACGTCACTGCCTCCAAATGTCCGATACGATGCGATGCCCTTGAAGTAAAGCATGCTCTACAACAATGTCGTGCTGAAGGAGGTGACTGGCTCATGCAAAGTGTTTTAAAAAAAACTGTAGCTTTAGCTAAACATACATCTAGGATAGATTAGTATTAATCAACAGCGATTAAATTTAGATTATTTGGTAATAACTCATTTAGTATTTAGTATAATCAGTTGAAATTCACTAGATTATTTAATGCTCTATTATTTAATGGGTTATTGAATCCGTTAAGTCTCGTTGAACTTTTTAAGAATGTAATTATATTTTTAGCATCTATTTATCGTAAATAGAATTTAAAAAAAAAATATTACATTGACTAGATCAAGATTCTTTAAGGAGATAAAACCGGGCCATCTCACTCCTGAGCCACGTCTATAACGTCAAACTTCGAGGAGAATATGGCACCACAGACCACATACACACGGTGAGGCTGATTATACAAAAGACTGAAGAGTATAAATCAGCCCCTGTCTCACAGGCTAGAACAAGTGACGATCTGCGGAAGGCAGTGACTGGATGCGGAGTACCGAAGGTTGAGTTCAGTGGCTCATCTTGGGTGATGTCCAAACCTTTCAGCGTCTATGGACTAAACAGACTAATGATGAAGATGTATATCTAGTAATTTTTTAGTCAAAGTGTGAAATAATTGAGAACTGCCAGTTGAAAGAAATCTACGGCATTCCCCAAAAAAAAATTATTTACATTTTTAAGTGACAGATGGGCAGACTGCTTACTTGATGTTCAGCTACTGTAACCATTAACACCTGCATCCACTGACCTTACTCTCTGGTCTGGCTGCTGTTAAACTATTTTTGTACCTACTTCATTTTCACAATTTTGCCACTGGAGGCTCTGGCGTCATAGAATGAAACGCTTAGGCTCCGATTGCTTAGGTTTAGTTCTCGGGACCCACGCGTATGGCGATGCCGCTTCAAATCAGAACAATAAATTATCACTAGACATATGCAACAATCTAGTTTGCCACCTTGTCTGGAATGTCTCGGAATTAAAATTTTACACTAGGGACAAGAGATAAACAAACATTTGAATACGAATCTTTTACAGAACTCTACTAAAAACCATAAATGATACGACTTAAACAATTTTAGCATTCCTTTTTATTGCGCTATCCGCCAAGTTGTAAATAAAATAGAATTAAAAGTATTTATGGCCGGTGTGGCTAAATTATGGTCATGCGCGCCGGGATAAGGCGAGATGTTGCCAAGAGCTGCATGGCCAGTGGTGTTTAAACTTCTTTATAAAAGACCCCCCTTTGATGTTCTAGTATTTTAAAGGACATGATTTGTCACGAAAGTCCCATAGTGTTGAAGTGTAACTTTGTTACTTGACCGACCATAATAATATGAATTACATATATTATTTATTGTATGTATGTTAACGCTTTATTGTACCAAAATTAACAACAACAACAAAAATAAATATATAAATGTATCAGATGCAGATATTAGATAACAATACAGCCGAACAACAAGTGCAACAAAATTATTAATTTACTCAATTAATTAGCAACAACTGAAGATTGAATTGAAGATGAGCAACGATATGTATGTATGTATGTATGTATGTATGTATGAATGTATGTATGTATGTTATGTCCTTTAAAATTCCAAAAGACTTATCAGATTCCTCCCAAACACAATAGAAAAATTATTCATTGGATCGGCTCATTTATTTTATACCTACTGTTTCTTTAATGCAGACACTACGACGCAACGTTCATCATCAGCCTAAATACGCCCACTGCTGGACATAGGCCTCCCCAATAGAATACCACTTTTGGTAAGTTGTCCATTGGGGGATTTGCCATAATCACCACGCTTGGCAGGCGGATTGGTGATCGCAGTAATTATCTTAACATACACACACAGGAGAACGCTGCTGCCCGTCCCTGGTGCAATCCCTTAGTCGCCTGGACGACACCCACGGGAAAGATAGGGGTGGCCCTATTCTAAGCCGGGAACCAAACGTTCGTACTTAAATTTAATAGTTTTTAACGCAACGGTAAAAACTATTAAATTTGACGTTAAAAACACATTTATTGACCTGCTATCTTACAAAGTAGGTAGATACGACGCAATCAAAGTGCATATTTTAGCAAATAACTGACAGATACTTTCTCTTCCCGTGGATGTCGTACAAGGCGACTGAGGGAATACATTATAAAACATCAATCAGGCCTCCCCAACCCGTCTGGCCAGCGCGGGGAGTGTAGGCAAAATCCTCCGTCTGTCTCCGGCAGATAAGAGAGGGTTGTGCTCCTGCAGTGGAGAAAAAAATTACTTGATGATGATAATGACTTTCTCTATCTCACCAAATGCATGCATCAAACGTGAGATTTTGATTGCACGTAGTAGGAAACTTTTTCATTATGAAAAAAAGCCCTCGCGAGTTTTTAGTAATGTCTGAAATCTGGGGCACCCAGATTAAGAATCACTGGCATTCTGCAAACCACTTTTTGTTGACTTCCTGTGGCTTGGGGCATTTAAAACCACACCCGTACACTACCGATTATGTTCGTAGGTCACCACATCACATAAAGCTGGATTACCAATTACTGGACTGGAGGCTATCATATCATGATCTTTATAAATTTTGAAGCAAGGAAATGCAAGTGACACTTTAAATATGTCTTTTAGGATCTCGCCAAACTCTTAACTGTGTTTCAATAAACTTCTATAAGTTATTTTTGTCAGTTAGATAATAAACTCTAAATCCAGGTCCAGTTCAGTTGATAGTTTGAAAACTCCTGTAAAATTGTACAGGAAATTTCTGGAACAGCATTACTTTCCGGGAATTCTAGGAAATGACATTGACGGAACTTGTTGTTATAAAGGGTCTTTCAACAAGGACGGGTCGATGTTGAAATTGAATAAAACAAGCTGTGTGTCAGGTATTAACGAAATTATTTTTATATTTGAAAGGCCCATTTATGCCATTATGTATGGAATATGATATCGTTCAAATGTCCGCCGCGGTTTCGAACGATGGCACGGATCCGAGAGGTCCAATTTTCAATGACTACTCCATAGATTCGGCTGAATGTGAGCGATGGCCTGCGTTATGTTGACTTTCAGGACATCGGTCGATTGCGGCTTATTGGCATAGACCTGCGACTTCAAAAACCCCACAAGAAAAAGTCTATATAGCGGAGTCAAATCGCACGATCTTGGTGGTCAATTTAAGTCACCTCTGCGAGAGATAACCCTACCCTCAAACCGTTTATGCAGAATGTCCATTGTGTCGTTCGCTGTGTGGCACGTAGCGCCGCCTTGCTGGAACCACATGTCGTCCACGTCCATATCGTTCAATTCAGGTCAAAAGAAATTGTTAATATTGATCTGTAGCGCTCGCCGTTGATGGTGATGGCCTCGCCAACGTCGTTTTCGAAAAAGTACGGACCAATGACGCCGCCGGACGAAAATCCGCACCAAACAGTAACTTTCTGTGGATGCATTGCCACCTGGTGAACCTCATGTGGGTTGCGGTCGTCCCATATACGGCAATTTAGCTTATTAACAAAACCATTCATCCAAAAATGCGCCTCGTTGGTAAAGATTATTTCTCGGCCAAAATCGGGGTCCTCTTCCAAACGTTCCGAAGACTGGCAGCGAACAAATGGCGTTGTCTGTGGTCATTATCTTTGAGCTATTGGGTCAGTTGGATCTTGTACGGGTGCAGGCCCAAGTTCCGACGCAAAATTCTCCAAGTTGAAGTCCGCGAAAGGCCGAGTTCTTGTGCACGGCGAGAAATCGACTGCCTCGGAGTATCCTGCACACTCTGACGGACAGCGGCGATGTTCTCGGTCGATCTGGCGATCCTTTGACGTAAGGGTGTTGGTTGGTTGTTTACCGAACCGGTCGTCTTGAATTTGGCCACCAAACGTTGGAGAGTCGAGTTTGAAGGGCCACCGCGTCTGCCGTAAAATGGACGCAATGCGCGCAACGTTTGCACTAACGAACACTCATTTTGATAATAAAGTTTTATCATTTGGTCATGCTGCTCAGTCATGTTACTTGCCATGGTGATTAGGCATCAATGACTGAATAAGAAAAAAACAGATTTGACAGATGCCGCCAAAACAACATAGCCGCCACAAACTGTCAACATCCACCCGTCCTTGTTGAAAGACCCTTTACATGTATTGTACAATTTCTTTCCCCTCTACAAGAGAGAAGATAATTTACACTAGCGATGAGCTGGACACTGAAACTAGATGTGGCAGTGAAGCAGGTAAAGTGAGGATGGCGATTCTGGCAGGTAGCGCCGCCATAGGCTTGTTCCAAGTATTCATACACCAGCTCTACATGTATGATTGTTGGCCGGCTGCGCGTAACCACGATTTGCTTCATATCATGAAAAAGTAAGTGGCTTTTGCAACCAGAGTATTGACTGGATCCTTCCATTAGAAAGTAGGAGATAAAGGCTCAAATCTCATAGTAAAAAGGTGTTTGGATTATTTTTAGATACATTACGCTATTCAAAATGTAATCGATATCTTAATTGTTCATTTGTTTACTTACCTATGTTCGCGGCACGCACGTTACAACTACCTATAATTATGTAGGTATTACGTAATACTAAGCAATATCATTTTAAAGCTGCAAAATATGTCATAAAACATCAAAACACGTTTATTTTAGTGTCCATATTGAATTTCAAATCGTGTCTGATGAAAGTCAAGTGATGTGCATGAGATCAGACGATTCTGTTAGTAAAATGTCGGGGTTTGACGCAGTTTGTACTGTGTTAATATTAATGTTGAATATAAAACAGTCTGTGTTATTACATGAAACAGCCTTGTTTCTCGCCCCTGTCGATTGCCAGCTCAACCCATTTCAGTACTAAATATTGGAAACTATGGCTCTAATGTCTTGCGGGTGTTACAAATGGAGGGGTTTCCCTCCAGCCAAGATCAGACAAATAAAACTGGGCAGGTTTTATCAGTCGCAGAGTTCTGGAGTAGAGAACGCGTGCCGGTAGGCGCAGCATGTGACGCAGTGTGACGCCTATCTACTAAATAGTTCAAAGTGAGATAGAACAAAACATTTATAACCATAACAAAGAAAAGACAAGAGAAGTAATTATGTATCTATCTATACATATTTATTTTAAAAAAATATTTTTTGTGTTGTTTTAGCTGGCTAGCTGGCGTAACTAGTAAAGAGCAAACATACGTAGGTAGACGTATTATCAGAAGATAATAGTGAGAAACAATAAACCGACGAACTAAATAAAGGTGGCTAAAAGCAACTGGATAAGAAAGGTGATGAACCGGGGCTACGATAATTATAATGAAGATCAGAAGAGAGCAAGAAAGGAGGAATAGAAAACACAGTTAATGGATTAACAGAACATAGTTGGAAAAGGGAAATGTCACTTTCAGACATCACGATTGTGTAGTTTCTTGATTCCTAGTTTGGGGATAAATGACGCTGTTGGTCTAAGCTGGCGTGCATGTAAAATATCAAATAGGAGTTTGAAAATAAAATGCCAAGAATACTTAAACTATGTAATCAAATCACACATCAGTCTTTACTAAACATTAAAACAAGCTCAAAATGGTCCCTGAGCATGGGAAACACATAATAAGTCTTATAAAATCACTTATATAAGCAAGATCATATCAAAAATAGCATAAATTCTATACACTAGATATTTCCAGCACTAAGGGAAATTACTTCCAATCAAATTTTAAAAACATGTATATAGCTGTTTCATCTGTCTTTAATTAGGTCCTTAAACTCCCGGTGGATGTTCACCTTTATTCACAATCTGCTGAAGTTCACAATCCTGTACCACTTGAAATATTTTACTTTTAGCCTGATTCAAGTAGTAAGGGTTCAGATTCCTCATAGTCAAGGCCACCGCATCTAGGAACACATTAATCGGATCCGCCCGATCCTGCGACGTGGACGACGTCGCAACGTTACATTTCTCTGTGTTACTCGATCCACCTAGATCTTTGTTTAAATCATACAGATTGGCTGCATCGGGCTTTGCTTCATTTAAATCAATATACACTTCTTCTTCTTCAAAATATGGTTCTTCATCCAAGTATTCCTCTACAGTTTCCTCATCTTCCTGTTGATAGACTCTGTAGAACGGTATGAGAAATCCCAACTCGTCCTCGTACTTGTATTTGTATTTGGGGTGTACTTTCTTCAACCTTGGCATTGTCCGCTCTCTCCCTTTTAATTTGCGCCGCATGTTATCTCTTATAGTGATCCATCGATTTTTACATAACAGTGCTGTGGAAAAATTGAGGATTTTAAAACAAAATATAGAATTGTTGGACTTCGTTATATTATATCGTTTAAGTGTCACACCTAATGAACAAAACAAAGAGGGTAGAGAAAATCATCATGTCAGCACTTAGCCGTCCACTGCTGGACATAGGCCTTACCCAATGAACGCCACCACACCCGGTCCTCCGCCCTCGGCATCCAGCCGCTTTCGGCCACCTTCTTAAGGTCGTCGTACCATCTGGCGACGGGGCGTCAGAAAGATCAGCTTCCGTCAATGATGTTATATTCCGTAGTTTTTTATTTACCAATGATTGTTAAAATTCAAATCAAATGACTTTCCGAATTAAATATACAAATCAGCCGGATTAATTTATTAATGGTGTTTTGTGGTGTTACTCTGCAGGCAAAATAGGTCATTGAATTATTTTACTTCAGGTACGATCTCTAATAATATCTCATTAAATCAGTTTAAGATCATGCATGATGAAGCTATAGCCAAAGTATATTGCGCCCAAAAATCACCTAAAACACCTCAATGAATTCGGCTTACAGGGAGCACTTTCAGTCTTTTGCGTACGTACCATACGGCTCACCATCTCGCACCGTACGCTGTAAGCAACCATATATGTCTACGGCCAAGATAGCGCGTCGAGTAGGTATCAGGCTTTGTGTACTCACTACATTTGTGCTAAATGAATGCGCAAACAACCTTACCTGACATCTGAAGCACTTCACCGATGTGCTGCCATACTAATTCTCTCTTACTGGATTCCAAATAGCCTTCAACTTGGGTATTGTATAGGATGGGGTTGGCTTCGACCATTTTAATCAGTTTAAGGTCGAGAATACTGCCGAATGGCGACGGCATGGCGCTCACGTCGACCTCACGGCCCGACTGGCGACGAGATGCGACGACGTGCCGCACGAAACGGCAACGTTCCGCCTTCCGTATCACGTACGTACGCAACGCAATACGGAGTGTGAACGCACACTGTTATATGTTACACAAACACGTGGACACTGTTTGCATTGATTTCGCTCGTAAAAATTTAAGAAAATTTGGATTTACCTCATCTGATTCTAACCGAAACCATGAGGTACTATATTTAAATGTGAAAGTGTTGATATGCTAAATGACGCCATAATTTTGCAACCATATTTAATTAGACTAATAGTAAGTACAGAGGTCCGTAAAGGATAGCATCTCTAGACTATTCAGTTGGCGACTTGAAGCACCCCAAGCCGTAAAATTTGGAAACTAACGATGCAAAGACATCGCTTGAGAATTAACAAAAGTGACGTACTTGCGATAACTTCAGTGTTAAATTTCTCTGCTGTCAAATTAGTACTTGATTTCCGTCCACTTGAAGACATGGCGCTGCTAGATATCCCGCTTTTGCGTTATACAGTTCACAGGGTCGAATCACGGTAACAGTTAATAAATAAAAAAAACTGTACCCGGCTTCATGCGATCTCGCCAGTTCGTTGTCTATTACCGTATGCAGTGGTAAATATACTTAACACTTCTGATGATTACATACGTAAATAATTAAGTAAACATACATGTGTCTAATCCCAAACTAAGATTTTGTCTTGTACAATGGGAATTAGACAAAGATATAGGACAATTCACAAATATAATATTCAGACCAGGGCTAACTTAAATACAAATTGTACAAAGATGTCTGTCCCAAGTTGGAATCAAAACCAGGCGCTCGTATCTAACAACCAAGCCACTAGGCCGAGGCGGCCGAGATGACTAATAATCTAGGTTCAAACTTCACAATGAAACCATCCTATTAGCTTAACAACGCCAATCTAGCAGCGAATTGAAGTAGACTCACTAATTCTGAGGTACCCTAACTCCAGTAATGATGCACCACTTAAGTTTCTATTAGATCGACGCACCTAATGTAGCCAATACAGTGATTGAGACAAATTGACATTATACAAATTGTAAATGACGAATTGATCGCCCTGGGTATCACTACTGTAATCAAGTCTCACTCCATTTTCACTCCTCTTTGGAAACTCTTTACAATAAAATGGTTATCACTTATCATATTATCTAACATCTGTTACAATCATATAACATACTACAGAAAAAACTCATTACCGTCTCGGAAATGACCTATAACGTTTTTATCCCGATGACTAGAAGCACTATTAACTATATATTTAGAAAAGCAAGGGTTGTAAATTCTTTTACAAGCTAAGTCTTTAGTAGAAAACTAAATTAACAGTCCTAGAATTCTATAAAATCCGTTGATCTACGGAGTCTCAGCGTTATAAAAACTTTTCCCAGTAGCTATACAAAATTAAACTTTAAATACTTGTAGATTATTGTACAGTTTTCTTTTTACTATTATGATTACAACTAAGTAAGATTATATATGAAAAAGTATATTATGATTTTAAATGCCTTGTAATGAACCACGGTTAAGGCTTAGTAAAACGCTTCTAAAATAAACTACCAGAGGAAATGTTAAACATTACGGACAGAAAGTATAAGAATCACATTAAAAACAACTTTGCAAAAAAACCTATTATAAAATAGACGATATATTATTTGAATGATAAAGATGCCTGGCACTAATGTTGCTTCAGCATCGCATAATCCTTATAAATATTAGTTGTTACAACTTATTTTAAATAAATTGACGTGTATAAATATACCAAGTGTACTCAAGTGCAATAAATGATTTTGAGTTTTTATTGTTGTTGTTATGTTGTTAATCAATGAACGAAACTGAACAGGAAATTCGAATGCGAGAAACGTGTGAGCGGACAATCGTAGTAGGCCCCGTCCTTATAGTAAAAGTGTCTTTGACTATTCATTCGGTCATATTGATACTGATTGTTAGCAGTGGGTTTTTTTACCAGTAATAATTCAAAACATGTGAATGATAAAATTACCTTCAGGGAATCATCTAGAGCGGACCTCTCCGTAATGATCAGGAATCGGAATTATGTAGTATCATTTGTCTATGCCGTGTGGTTCCCGGCTTAGAATAGGGCCGTCAGGTCCATCCCGTGGGTGTCGTTAAGGCCACTAAGGGACGGGCAACAGCATTCTCCTGTATATATTAAGATCATTACTGCGATCACCAATCCGTCTGCCAAGCGTGGTGATTATGGCAAATCCCCCAATGGAAAGCCCACCAAAAGGGGCATTCTATTGGGTAGGCTTATGTTAAGCAGTGGACGTATATAGGCTGATGATTTATGTACTTGCGACGAAAATAAGGCAAGAAAGATATTAATCTTTATGGACCTTATCCTTTTCACGGGATTTTGTTAACTGTTTAAATGAAAATCCAGGGACTCCTAATAAAAAAATATCCAATTAAGAAAAGTTAATTTTATATTATTTGATTTTACTGGTAAGCGAGCCGGAATAAGAAATAGATCAATAATTTTTTAAATAAATCTCTGAAAAAAAACCTACAATATCCATATTAACATAAACATTTCGTCATAAGTACATATATGACACTACCTAATTCCGATCCCTAATGACTCTATTCAGAAAAGTAAACATGAGATTATAACATTGGATTTCATGATTTCCATTGCTTTTTGTCAATATGGCTGATTAAGGTAAAGATATAACTTATTGTTCGTTAGTTAAATGCGATGAATTTGAATCAAAAGTGCTCCCCACAGTCAGTTGCGTACGGTGCGTACGTATCATATAGGTCTATGTCTTAAAAGGGTATAATATAGGTAATGTTTAAATAAAAACTATTTAGTCGCATCTCCTTGTTGTTTTCCTGTCGCGTCCCATTGTTTTTTTCGTAACATTACACAAAAACATACACAAGCCGGTTAAAAACAAAACATTTTGTGTAATAGATGTCAACATGCTCTCTCAATTTTCGAATTAGACGGTACTTAACTTACAACCTCGAAGTTGTAAAAATATTAGACTGGGTAATATTTTCCGTGTCTCAGAAACCGATTTTGACTAGTTTTAATTAGTTACCGCGTGTTTCTGAACCTCGGAACTCGTCCACCACGCGCGGTAGTTGTCGAAAAAAACCTTCCCCTCTTCACTTGCGCAGGGAATGTTTTCCACCGGCCGCCATTGTGAACCATAGGCAAATGTTTTTTGTCACGCCCCCTTTTGTTTCGATGTTTCCGTTTAATGTTTAGAAAAAAAACAAGCGCGGGAGACTGGGCTTAATACAGAACCCAATGGGTGGGAAAAGGTTTGAAGAAGTCGCTATTCGGGCTTCAGCCCACTCTGTGATCTAGATATGCAGTGTTTCCAGGTTTGTAAGACTCATCTGATGAATTGACGGTAGTTTAGGCATTGCATATGCTATTTTTAGTATAGCTGAATAGAATAAACTTCATATTATGACCAATATTGTACCTATTCTTGGCAAATAAATAATTTATTTATTATTATTATTAAAAATAGATAAATAATATAGTGTAATCGATCACTACAAGATATTCGCTCTGCGGTTTTGACTTAAGACTTTATAGTTTTACATATGGGAATGTAGAGCTAAAACTCTATTCGGTGGATTTATATAAGTATAGTCAAATAAAGGTCAAAAATAATATATGTATAGCTTGTATATTAAAAAATCCGTGAATTTGATTATATCCTATCATAATGTAAAACTACCCTCTTGTCCCCTGCTCCGGCGATCGCCGTCTCGTCGCCGCTGTACACACCGAACCGTGAGTGAATACGACACGATTACGGACTGCAGTGGTCATAAACGACTCTAGCCACCGTTGGCACTGGGTAGATCACCTCATAGAAGACAATAACGTGGCCGTACGTCGAAGGAGGTACGACAATAGCCGTGAGTACTTCCTTAATTTCCCTTGCGACCCCGTCACAAATACATACATTCATATACTCACGCCTTGGTCCCAGAGAGGTAGGCAGAGACTATGTGTCGCCACATTACGCAATCCAATGTCACAAATAAATAACCAATATAGTAGACGATCAATTATCATTAGTGACTGACGCTTCTAAAAAAACGGAAACTGTAACCCACACGAAGTTATGTTTTATTGCAAATTCGAAATCATAAAAAAACTACGTCGAAAGGTGTGGTACCGTGTCTCTATGGCTAATAGAAAAAACACGTCCCCCAGAGCGTACGACGTAGTTTTTTTGTATAATTCAATTTTTTTTAATATTGGTGTGGGTAACAGTGTTTTTGTTTTTTTGCGTCGATATAAAAATAGTACATTTCATGTGTTAGCGAACCCATTTAAGTTTAGGATTCCTATGTTGAAGGAAGGAAGAATAAGTACATGTATATAATTTGTGTCTCGTAAGTGGAAACCGAAACGAAAACGAATGCTGATAAAATAAAATGCGAATAAATATGGCACACTTCACGCTTTCTGCCTAGGAAAGTGAAAAAGTTGTCGGAGCCGAATGAGGTAATATTAGCGCAATAAACTAACTCCATTCGCCGGACGCGCTCACTTTCGTTTGAGAACCAGTCTAAGCGGGTCTTTCTAGTTAACAGCCCTTCTATGTACTGTGGAATTGTAAAAAAATGCAATGATAGCAGGCTGCAGTGGCAGTGACCTGTCCATACTGTCGTAGAACCGTAGACAGAGATGATAAAGAGAGATAGATACATCTCTGACGTTTTGCCTGGGCTTTATTTTAGACATACAAGTAGTACAAGTGCTAGCACAGCACCTATAGATAATATAAGCACATATGGTCAAGAAAAAATATTTAAATAAATATATTTACGAATAATTATCTTATTTTTTACATAACATAGGTATATTGAGAGGGCAATCTAACCCATATAGGATTAATTTAATAAAAAATATTTGCAATTAAATATACCAACACTACCCCACACCACAATCACTAAAAACAGTCTGTGTTAACTGGCCATAATACGAGTGTAACTCTCTACCACTGATTCAACAAATTATGATAACAAATTATAATAATCAATTGAATAATATAAATACTAGCTACATAATATTTGACCACCTTGGCTTAGTAGTTTGGGTGTTGGATTCGAGTACTCGAGGTTGTGGGTTCAATCCCCAGGGGGGTTGTACAACTTTGTACAAGTAATCTGGGTATAATATTTGTGCATTGCACTGTCTTAGTCTTATTCCTATAGCACATAAAAAATCCTAATAGACAAGTAATAATATATAGTAAACACTCTAATATGAAACATTGTTTACTTTACTTACCCACATTCATTAAATAGGCTCTGTTAAATAGTCAAATACTACACAACCACTCTTTACTCTACCCTATAACTCTACATAACAACTCTAGCACTTCCTTAAATTATACTAGAAAACATTTAGTAGGAATAACTAATTACCTTTGTCATAACAACTGCATAATCAAATGAATCTTGAACATATGATTAAGTTGTCAGATCAGACTAGTTCGAAGTCAGAAGCTGCTGTATGCGGAAATCATAGGATATGGTGGTATAAATATAATAATAATTTATGTTTATTTCTTTTAAATGAAAAGGCAGCTGGTGCATCCATATCAGTAGTTAACTTGGTTATTTTATTTTAAGAAATGGTCTAGTCTGTTCTTAAACATGTTTTGATGACGTGGCAGATTCAACATTATCTGACAAATTGTTCCATCTGAATATAATCCTGTTGCTTTAAAAAAATTTGAGGATTCAGGTGAGCATTAGATCTTTGTAGTTTCATATTATGTCCTCTATGTTCAGGGTTTGAGTTAAATATATTATTTAAATTGGATTAGTCATAATGATTGTTTCAAATATGAAGTACTTAAATATCAAATTGTATTCCTAAACTAGGATTTTCTCCTGTCTGATTGGGCAAGGATAAAGCAGTTTTTCAAATATATGACCAGGACCAACTTATACAATTGTACAAGTTGTCTATCTCGAGTGTTATGACCAAGGTATTAGGCGGTCAATACATGGCAAAGAGTGACTAGTAGAAACTGGTTTCTACATAATAAAACTGACCATGCACAACCTTTGGCGCTTGAGCCTAACGACCAAGCCACTAGGCCAACAAGGTGGTCGGTATGTACTGGGAAAGGCCTATAGGTTAGATTTCTATCAGTGGATGCTGTCCTGCTGAGCTGATTACATGTTTTGCTGGTAAAAACAATGCTTTAGATAGCACTGGTGGTAAGAAGGCTTTTTCAAGGTAGTACACAGGGCTTCTCAAGGTGGTAAGCAACACCACACAAGCCAATACGACTAAGCCAATATAGATATAGACGATTCTAAGTATAATATGTATCTATGGAAATATTAAAAAAAAATAGATGACGCAAAAGTTTCATAATAAATTTAATGTTCACCTGTGTTATTACATTTTATATTAAATAACAGATAAGTATATTCAAAAAATCCAGAATCATTTCAAGCAATCCAGTATAACTAACAGGTAGTGAGAAATATATAATGTTATTATAAAGAATTAAATATATATTAATAAAACCTTGACTGATCTATCAACGCACAGCATTAACTGCCTAGAGACTACATTTTGCGCAGTGACTCCGCAAATAAGGAACTACTCAGAAAGGATATCTTGTAATTCTACCCCAAAAGGGGTATAAATTACTCGCGTACGAAGTCGCAGGCAATGGCAAGTATTAAATAATTATTATACATACCTTAGGAACGCAGAAGTTGTACTAGACAGCAGTCAATTAACGCATAACTTTTACTTTCTTTCAGTTCATTACAACGCCCGACCGTGTAAACTTAGCACCAATTTTATGAATTATCACGATAAACACCGCACTACAGACTACGAGGGCAACAATAGTAGCCCACGACCTATATTCAGTGTCGACTAAATCCGCAATTAATTTGAAATTACTATTGACTAAATCGCTTATAACAGAATTGAATAACAATTCGTTGCCGCAACAAGAACTCATTACAAATTAAACTAAAACATCACTATTATGCTCAACATTATATAAAATTGTTACTAATTAAGTTTATAATGATTTAAAATTACAAAATTTGACCTAAATAAATATTATCGGCATGTAAACACCTGACAATGACACAATATAATTACTTATTGTCAAAAAAATTGTTTTGACAGATGACAGCTGATTCGTGTTGCCACATTAGTCAGTTTACCTCATGTTATGGGCAAAGTGGGCAATTTGCAAGAAATGACTGAATCGTGAAGGTACTAATAAAATTGGTAAGCGGCTATTATTTTACTATTATTTCAATTAAAATAAATTAGTTTCCCGATATAGCATATTATATTTTTGTTTTGAATTTATTTCGTTTCGCAGATAATACTGTTCGTCTATTTCTATTTAGCATTTCGTCGTACATTTAAACTGTTGGCCATTAAGTCCGTCATAATAATATACTGTAGTATAATATACAATCATAGCAAGTGATAGCTTGCTATAATATATATTTTGTCTTCATATCACTGATATATTAATATGTATTAAGCTGCTTCTGTGACGGGTTTTATATTTTTTAGTCCGTAATCTACTTTTTTTAGTGGAAGTAAGGAATTGGCATAATAATCTTTAGACCGAATAATTCTTTGATTATTCGGTTTAAAGATTATTATGCCAATTCCTTAGAGAGTAACGCGTCACATAGTATTTTTTTTCAAATAATAACTGTTTTTTTTAACATTATGTCGTGTCAACACAATGAGACTATATCCCAGTTGTCTGATTTGTTTCAGCTGTTAATGAGCCACATAGCAAAGTCATGTACTGACCGAAAATTTGGTGTTAAGAAATGTTTTTTAATAAACTATCAGTAGTTATTTTAAAAACTTTGATGTATCACCGATCAATAATAGAGTACGGTGTATAATGTTGGCATATAGGATACACTAGAAATATTGTAGTTTTAGAATGGAACGTTATAGAAAAATCTGTTAAGCTAGTAAAGGCTCTTTACATGGTAACACTGTAGAACTAAAAATGTCAACTGGCCCAAAAATAATTTGCTGCCAGAGCCGTAAACCCATCGATTTGAAAGGCAATTAGATCCGTCTAACTCGCCCTTACACTCAGATATATCCATTCGTTCTTCTGAGCCCTTACAGGCTGGCCGGCTATAGTGAAATTTTTCCACTATGTTGAGTAGCGCACCGATCACGTGATAGGTACATACAGTCGCCGACACGAGTGCACACGAAAACAACGCAGCAACTAATCATAGAATGTCGTATTGTGCAATAAAACTGTAATGCAAGAATAAAATAAAATAAAAACAAATCGAATAGCTATGTTACGTACCATATGCAAGTAATAATTCCTCTTTAACATTAAGAAAATAATAATTTTACAAAATACTTTCCGATGAGAGCCAGAGTTCTAAATAGAGGTGTCTCTACAATATCGAATTTATGTTAAATAATAGTAACTTTTATTGTGAATATGATGTTATATTTATACATTTGAAGAGTCATTGTGAACAAGATGTTCTGTTTATCATAAACAATTACACCTTTATGAAATATTCATGGTAAAAAATCATTTTTTACACATTTTCCGAATCATACATCTATCGATTCATCTTGTCTTGGCCCACCTCTAGTTGCAAGAAAGAATCGCTATCTGATAACAGATGTCGCCTCAGTGATACATCGACTTTAATATCATACTATAATTTATGTGTATGATCAAACGAAAACAAAGCTAAACGCCATCTCTGTTTCTATTAAAAATAAATTATCAAGTTACCTCATAAGCTTAAGTTCTGCAAGATTCCGGTAGATGACAAGTGGCCTTTATTAGTGATGACCTACATTATAGAGAATGAATGACTGAGTAAAATAATTGTTTTTCATTTTATTTTTCTGTTCGTAGATTTCCCAAAGACCCCTTCATTAAAGGTCAATGGATTTAAAGCTTCGGATCAAGCGAAAACTGGTACCCTACAACTAGTGCGGCCATCTGTTCTGACTATTGTGAAAACAGATATTTTGTGGAAACCAAAGGCCGAAGATGTTATAAAAAATGCGATTCCAACACTGAAGTACATGCACTTTGTGCGGTACAAGTAGGAATAACAAATATTTGGACGAAGTCACAGATGAGTGAAAAACACTAGTGTTTTATAATTATAATTTTAGTTGCCAAAAATAAAAATAAAAAGTTGGCCAATTCAGAAGGCAAACTTTTTAAAATTTTACAGCTATAAATGTTTTTTTAGTTTTAACTTCCTAATATTGTATGAAGGAGATAGAAATAATTTTAGCGCTATTAAATCTACTAAATAAAAACGTAAACTTAGCGTGTCTGTACATTGAAGATATTTGCTAAAAAATAGAGGGTAATTAAGCGACATTCATGGAATTTTTGTCTATCTATTTGTTTGTGCAAGCATCACTTAAAAACTGTTGAACCGATTTTGATGGACTTTTCACAGAAACATTGATATCGCTGAAAATAGGTTATATCGAATAAGTTTTACTGGTAAAATTATTGTTCCAATACTTTTTTTTTTTTAATTATCAGCATAAATGTACGAGTACGTGTGTATTTAATAGTCGCCAGGCGTTAGTTATTGTGCTAGGTGTTTTAATGATGCCCGAGTAAAAAGCAGTTTTTATAATTAAAAAATTATGTAATTCATTTTTAAAAAATCTTTTATAAATCTTTAATTAATATTTTCTACTCAGTTGAATGATGTTTGATGATAAGAACGAATGGTGAATGAATGAATTTCGATAAATATAATAGCACCACAGTACTAGCAAAGATAATATATACTAGAGGTACTAGTGAAAGTAGCATGAGTGAAAGTTCCGCTACTGAAAACGAGATGTCACCATAAGTTACTAGAATGATATGACAACCTTATAACACTGTAATAAGATTTACTTTGAAAAAAATACGTTGACGCTAAGATCCCCTCTTCCCCTGTTTCACCTCTAAGGCTAAGTAATAGAACACATTTCGATGATTTTTGGAATTTTTGTCTGTTTATCAGTTTGTATGTGCGCGCATCACTTAAAAACCACTGAACCGATCTTGATAGACTCTTTACAGAAACATAGTGCTTAAATTCGGTGTAACATATAGGCTTTATTTCATTGCAATCGGTGCGTCAATCAAAAGTTATGCGAATTTATAATTTTCGAAAACTCGCATACACTGCGAGGAATGTAGGGTGTAAAAGCTCGACTGAATTCGTGAGCGGTAGCGGGAGCGGGTATGGTACCAATGTAATGTGAGTTTTTGAAAACTATAAATTCGCATAACTATTGATTGAGTTACCGATTACGATGAATTTGTTGCATACGTATGAAATTAAGTAATACTGGGAGGAATTTGGATTGCGATCGATTGGTTAGGAGGACTGCATTTGGAGCGACAAGGGTAAGTAAAAGGGAAAGAGATCTGAGGGGAGGGTAGATGGTTTGAGTTGAGGGAGGGTTGAGGGGAGAGTTAAGGATAGGGTTGAGGGGAGGGTTAAAAGTAGAGTTGAGGGCAGGGAGGTAGATGCGGGAGTGGGAGTGGGAGCGGGAGCTGGATCTGGACCTGGTGCTGGACCCTGACCTGGTCCTGGACCTGGAGTGGGCAGTGAGAGTGCGAGTGAGAGTGCAAATTCGGAAGTTGGAGTTGGAGTGGAAGTGGGAAAATGAACGGGAGCGGGAGTGGGAACTGGAGCGGATTCTGTAGTCCACGCGAGCGGAGCCGCGGGCACAACTAGTATACAAGTAAGTATTACAAAGATACAAAATATATATGTCGTAGTTGCCTGGTTCCGCCGAATGTGTGGGCTCCCAAATGAGTTTAACGCCGTTAAATTAAGTTAATTTACTGACTTCAATGACATTACATGAAATTACACTACATCAATAAGTAATGATTTTAGAAGGCAGACGATCCGTCAGCGTAACGCCTGCACACCGCATGACTTTCCATCGAAGACTCTCGGAACTGCGTCTGCGCAAGTTATACACGACGTTCCGTCAGCGCGTGCTCGCGACGATCGCCGAACCAAGCCGAACGGCGCGCCGAGCACACACTGTGCCTTCAGTTTAGCTCCTCTTTTATTATTTCGCCGACATATATATATCGTCATCATTAGCCGAAATACGTAAATACTGCTTAACCATAAGCCTTTCCAATAGAAATCCACTTTTGGTGGGCTGTGCATTTGCCATAATCGCCACGCTTGGCATGCGGATTTGTGATATTAATATACACAGGAGAACGCTGCTGCTTGTCTCTGGTACAATCCCTTAATCGCCTTGACGACATCCACGGAAAGATGGGGTGGGCTTGATCATTTTAAACCGGGAACATATCAACAGAACTAGGCTTTTAACATATCAAAAGAATTCTGACGAATGAAACTAAACTCGAAGAAAACTCTCGACTGTGGAATAACTTCGATTCCCGATTCGTCAGAAAGCAAGAGAAACAAACAGATATGTGGAAACTGTCGAATGTGAAATAACTTTTATTCGCGATTCGTCGGAAAAAAACGAAAAACTAACGCTTGCGTCATTTTGGCAGAGCCACGGTCTCTGATTTGAAATCTGACCATGTAGAAAATTTGTCCTGGAAATAAACTGTTTTGTACTCCAAAATTAGAATTTGTACTTTAGCCGTTTAAAAGTTATAGGGGTATATTGGTGGCTCTGCCAAAATGACGTCACTACAGCAGGGCCACGCTATATCTCGGAAACTACAAAAAATATCAAAATTCTGTAATAGTACAAAATTTGTACTCGAATTTGTCATCCACATATCCAAAATTCAGATCTCTAACCCTTACCGTTTCCGAGATAAACGGGTTTGTTTGTGGCTCTGCCAAAATGACGTCACTACAGCAGAGCCACGGCTATATCTCGATAACTACAAAAGATATCAGAATTCTGTAAACGTACAAAATTTGTACCTGAATTTGTGCTCCACATATCCAAAAATCAGAATTTGTACTTCTACCGTTTAGAAGAAATAGACGATTGTTTTTATTTCATACTAAAGGTACAGTTGACAAAAAAGAACAGATCTGAATTACGATTAATATTTATTATTACTTTGATGATAGGGAATTGTATGTAACTAGCGAATCGTCCCGGTTTTGCACGAGTATATTTAGATGCAAAATGTAAATTTATATAAGTTGAAATATTGTATACAGGTGAAACAGAAAAGTGTCACCAGCCGATTATTTCGTAACTAATCAAGATATCCTAAAAATTCAAACTCACATAAAATAGTACATTTCCAGGACAAATTTTCTGCATGGTCAGATTTCAAATCAGAGACCGTGGCTCTGCCAAAATGACGCAAGCAAAACTATCAGATTTCTGACGAATCTGGAATCTGTCGAATGTGGAATTACTTTTCAGTACATATTCGTCAACCATTTCAGATTATCTGACGAATGTGGACTAAATCCCAAATAAGGGTCCCGCGGTGTACCTTTTCAAATAGGCTGTGCGCCTGACTTATCAAGCAGGTCATTTTGTACAACTATGATGCTTACATTATATACTAGTCTTAAGCTATGAATTTTACCTGTCCTATTTTTTTATTTTGATTTCATTGAATTTGATTATTTTTATTTAATTTTTTATTTGATGATTTAAATTAATGCATGAATTAAACCGACTTCTAACAATACCTAGTTATCAATATATATGTGTATGGCCTAGTTTTCCTGCCTAAATGCAATCTAGAAAGGATATGAGTTCAAAGGCTCTCTAGACCATGTCATGTAAACAGCGTGTAAATAATACAATTAATTCATTTTTAATTTTATTTACAAACACATCTATCTTAAAACCTTTATAATTTAATTTTAAGTATATAACTTGGACAGGCACAGATGTTATTTTATTACTATTAAAATATTGTAACCTGCAGATTCAAAATTATATAGCAAAAAAACTATTTCTATATGAAAAAAATATCTAAATTAATATTAATATAAATACGTATTGCTATTTAGCAATAGTTGTTAAATGCGTCACAGGGCTAGGAATTATGTCTTTGAAAAATCAAGACAGTCTATCATTTTCATTACTTTGTAAAACATACAGTTGTATGTTTCAATCAAATCAGAATTATTTTTATTCATCAAAATATCTTCTTTTTAGATCTTTGTGATCAATCAATCACAGATTTGATCATAATCTTACAAACTAAAGTATACATAATACTACCAAGAAAAAACAGAGTTATTTCTAAGTCAATTGGTGTAAATAATTTTCAAAGTAACTTTGAAAGTGCATAGTCAATCATAATATTAAATTAAAGTGACCTTTAAAATAAAGGTTAAGTCTGTATTATAGTCTTCTTTGAGGCACTATCTTAATAGGGGAACTGGTGATTGGTTTCTTTGGACTCAGTTTGTTTGGTGACCTCATTACCACGTCGACAGCCTTCCTGAGGATTTGGTGTTCGCTCTTCTTGTATTCCTCCGTTATTTGAGAGAGGTCCAAGTCTGCATCTATTACCAGGACCTGGAATGTTATGGAAAAAAATAACTTAGAATTATTTTATTCTCTTAGGTCTCAATGATCTTAGAAATATTATTTACTAGCTGTGTCCGCGGCTCCGCTCGCGTGGAGTCCTCACTCCAATCCGACTTCGACCCTGACCCCGACGCCCACTACAGCTCCAAAGGTATTCCTAACTCGTCGTAATCTGAATTGTACCGAACTTTATAATTATACCTCTTCTTTAAGTATTTGCTACCTACCTGCTACTGTATTTGAAAACTAAAAATGACCATAGCCTTTGATTGAGTTAGCCGATTGTGATGAAATTAAGGTTAATGTTACTCTGAGTTAAGCCCTATGTTACTGTTCATTAAAATCGGTTCAGTAGTTTTTATATGATGCGTGCACAAACTACATGACAAACAGACAAAAATTCCAAAAAATATCAAAATGTTTTCTATTACTTATCCTTAGACCCTCCAATTTTTTTTTGGAAATATTTTCAATGTACAGACACGCGAACATTCCGTTTTTACTTACTAGATTTCATTTTACATGGGAAAAACCAGCTTATAGTTGGTGCTTCCCATATCAGTAGTATCATTGGTTTTCTTTTAAGAAATTGTCTAGTCTGTTCTTAACATGTTTATTGATGTGGCAGATACAACAGATTCTTGCAAATTACATTGTTTAACTCGTTTACTGCGCATTCAGACAACTGTGTATTGAAAATCGCATACTAATTCAAAGGTGTATTGACCAATGGCTTAAAATTAGTAATTAAACTAATAACCAATAACCTGAAGACTAGATTAGAATCAACATGTGTCTGTAATAACAACACTGGGTGTTTTATATTTGTTGAGGCCTCAGAGAAACATAGACAAGTCTTGATTAGAGTTTTAAATTAATGAAGATACCAACCGGAGCGGGACACTCTGCATGAGTCCTGTTTATGAGCCAGTCTTCATGCAGCTTGTGAAGCTCCTCTATGTATGACAGCGGCACACACTGCTCTTCTGAGCGAGCTCTCTTTTTTATCCTGTCAAACACTATTGATGGTGATGTCTTGAGATATACTGGAATGAAACATAAGATCATGTAGTGGTGGGAGGCATAGGTTAGATATTTTATAATGTTACATAAATAAGATTGAAGCCAGGTACTGGACAATATGACATTAGGAATTTAAAACTGATGTGGTGAAGATATTTATTTATGATTCATAGGTTAAAGATGAAGATATATCTTGAGACAGTTATTTCTGTTTCACGATGGCAATCAATTCATACTGAATTATGGTAGTAAAAAAACAACTATCATTCCTGCAGAAAAATACAAGACCCATGGCCAGGCTGGTGACAGTTATTATATATAAAATTGTACCTTGAAGAACCTCGTCAACTCAAAATGTACAAAAATAAAAATTTTAGAATAGAAAAATGAAATAAGATTACATAAGCCAAACATTTTGTTGTTAACAACTTGATAACATAAATCCTATGTACAACCCAAACTGTGTATGTGCCAGTTAAATCTGGATTAAAATTCATTCTCCTTTGTAGCAAGAAGTGGAATTTGCAATACTAATCACTCACTGACATTACTGGGCAGCACTTTCTAAATATTTATTACTCTTCATTTACTACACATATTGGTACAGGTAGATAGGATCAATATACCTTTTTTTAATTTATTTATTTACTTTGAGGAAGACTTACAGACAAATTACAAAAAAAATAATAATGCAAATATAAAAAAAAATGCTGATTACAAGTCCCGACTTATAAATGGCAATACCATTTCACAAACTTAATAAATAGTAAATATACTTAAATAATATATTATGCAGATATAGTTGGCACATACTAAAGTAGGTAATCACTGTCAGCCAAAAATAACAATTCAAAGAGCAGTGCTCCTGCTCTTATATTATCTTTGTTCTAAGCGAGATTCAAATCCTTGCAAGTCTTAACCTTAACCACTAAATGAGGATGCAAACTCAACACAAATAGTTGAGCACACACAAAAGTATCATCAATCATCAGCCAAAATATGTCCACTGCTGAACATAAGCCCTATACCTTGACAACCCCATGGGAAGATTGGGGGTGGCCCAATTCTAAGCTCAAAAGTATCACCAATATTAAAAACTAATCTACATTTTGCACTAGTGTATCCTATAACAGGGGGCCAGGTATACCCGACGGCACGTCGATCCTGAGGGATCTTTTGTGGGATATTACTAGTACTAACCTATGAGATCAGCTTCAATTGGTATCTGGTGCTGTATAAACCTGAACCATTCATCGAGGACAGCGAACTGAGCTGGGTGGAGGGTCCCGCTTCTCATCATGTGCTCCACAAAGCAGTACCTTGCACTGAACAGCGAGCGTTCCATCAGCTTCACAGGGGTGGACGTGGGACGTCGGTGCATGTCTAACATGGTCAGGGAAACGTACGCTTGGAACGTCATTGCCCATTTCGACGGGTCCTTGTACATCAAATCCTTGAAAATATAAACATAATACACAATTAAGAGTGAGGTAGGTAGGTGCAATAATTGAATACAGAGGTGAAATATTGCGCAATACAGATGTGATGCGCAAGAGAGCTAGATCTTACCAGGAGATTCCATCCTTTGAGATTGCGCCATTCTTCCACAGGTTCAGTTAACAATGTGATATCTTCGAACTGGCGGAAATGTTCCAGAAAAGTAGTTTTACCACTTCCAATATTACCCTCTACAAAGACGGTAAAAGGCTTTGCATTTACTGAACACATTTTGTGGAAGAATCTCTCAGCTAGAAGAAAAATTACAGAATTGATTGTGATGAGGTGATGGATGACACGCTACAACGGATCGCTTTGAGCAACTTTCCCGCCTAAATTGACCCATTCTGTCCAAAAATAAACAAAGCGCGAATATAACCTGTCAATCGGAAAATCAGTAAACACAATTACCTTTATAAAATAGCATTCGTAAATTATTCCTAAGCATCTTTTAACACGTAAATTAATTAATTTTATGCCGTTTTTTCATATTCCAAAGAAATCGAGATATAATTTTGAACATCAAAAAACAATAACAAATGTCTTCTACTGTGAAACAAATAACTCGGCCATATCTTTTTTTTCTCTTTCTATCTACTGGGTTGTTCGCATATTTCTATTTCTTTTTTTTCTGTTAACTTCCAGTTGTTTGCTTGTCTATGGTTCGGTTCGGCTACACACGGTCTGATTTTCGCACTGAAGTTGTATGATAATGATAAATTGATTGCCGATTTTTCAGTGGAGGAACTAGCATATGGTATTGTATCCGTTTTCTCGATCTTGTTGGCGCGAAATATAAATAAGCCAATGAAGCGAGTCCACGAAATTCATTGTCATTTTGGTTGCCAAAAAGAATTGACGTGTTTATTTGAGCCCATGTTTGCTCGATTTACTTTTTGATCTCTACAAGTAGACATATTTTTGTAAAATAAGTAGGTGTTAAATAATTAAAAATGTTCCACACTTATTTCCTAGGTAAGTTTATAAAACATTTAAACATGGTGTGAAAACGCTTCTTCATGGTTTATTACACAGTTGTAAACTACCGGTGTATTTATGGAATTCATGTCTTTTTAGGTATTTTACTGTGTGCGGCGGGTTCGTTAGCTCTTTACGACTCATCTTCGAACGTCGTGAATTTAACGCCAAGTAATTTTGATAAGCTAGTCACAGATGCAAGTGATGTATGGTTAGTGGAGTTCTATGCCCCTTGGTGTGGGCACTGTAAGAACCTCGTGCCTGCATATAATGAGGCTGCTTCAGCTCTTAAGGTACAGTGTAATATTATACTCTTTTTTCACGTTCATGGGATTCAACTCCGGGCCAGTACCAATGAGATTTTCAGAACTAATGTACTTATTATTATACATATGTTTTGGTGAAGGAAAACATAATGAGGAAACCTGCTTATGTCAAAGTAGGAGCTCTAAGGTGCATGTGAAGTCCACCAACCTGCACTGGGCCTGCACCAGCCAGTATGGTCCTTATATAAATAATTACATATGTACATACACTTGTCTAATAAACTAGGATTCTCTACTATGCTATGAGAATGAAGCAAGAATTGAATAATTCACAAATATGAAATCCAGACCAGGGCCAGCTTCTACAAATTGTACAAAGTTGTCTGTTGGAATCGAACCCATGAACTCTAGACTTGAATCCAATGACCAAGCCACTAGACCAACGATACGGTGAAATGTTGAGAAGGTAGGCCTATGCCCCAACATATTAGGCTGTTGATTTGATTTTTGGTTGCACATTATCTGCTGATTAGTTAAAGCTTAGCTTATTTTGTAGAAAAGTAATAAAGGTTGCGAGAAACAAAGAATCATGTCAATCTTTGTAACTTGGTGGCAGCCCTGTCCTACCCAATTTATTATATTCTTCCGAAAGAAATGACTGAAAAGTCATAAAGTTCTAATTGGTCAATGACCTTAGCAAGCCTACCACTCCACCTACAATAAAATAATTATAAAAAGTTGCATCAGTTTTTTAAAGTCCCTTGAACAAATATATAGATAGAAAGTTCATACAGTACCTAACATTATTGCATCATGTACAGTTGCAACACTTACTACCTATCAACCACTTGCCACTAGTGTAACAAGCTACTCTAACCTGTCTATCCCAATAGATATTAAACTTACAACCTCTGATATACCACTAGGGTAATTTAAACAACACTAGGTACCTATTTCGAAAGAAATTGTAGCTTTTGCCTTCAGATAATAGCTTGTCATATATATTCATATATGTACTCGCATATCTATCTTAAGAGTAGGAAAATGGGGAGACTTTCTCTGTACAACTGCAGCATTTTATGAAAAATGTCTTTTTTGTTGCTTATCTCTATTCTCTCATATCTCTCTATCGTTTGTTTTTCTTTCTGATCGTTTAATTCATTTTAATAAAACTGAGTGCTGCTCTATTAAAAGTTTTCGACATGCAACTCGAAGTCTTTCTCGATATGTTAACAACATCCATATAATGTTCAAAGTAACAGACATTCAACAGATAGGATATGTATAATCTGAGGCCAGGATTACCTGAGACTGGTTTGTCTAGTCTCAGACATTTGGAACTGGGATAGAGTAAATGAAATGGACAGTTGTAGTCAGAAAAAGCTGTCACCATGCAGTAGTAGGCGTAATTTAAAACCTTTATAATGCTGGATCACTCTATTTATGGTATAGTACTCGTATATTAATAATTGTTGTAAATAAACTTGCTATTGGCTCTAAATCACAATATCTTATATGGTCAATTGTCTCTGATTTAGCATGAAGCATGAAGTCATTGCAACAATAAATTCCTATAAAATTACACATACTCTCTATACATAATACTATATGCTTGATTAATAACAAAGCAGAATTGATTTACTCTTGGGTTTTAATTCATTTACAATCAAAGATTAACTACGCAAGTAAATTTTGATCTATATTTTCTCTTTATTTATATGCTGGATTTGCATACTTATGTAACAAGAATAGAATGGATAGTTATATGCAGACTTAGCCAGGACTGGAGCCTTGTGTAATCCCAGTCTGAAAAGAGTATAAAAAATATTATAGGTTGTTCATTCTATATATAAATTGAAATGTTACAATGTACTGGGGAAATGCACTGTTTCTAGAATTTGAAAGAGAATTTACTCTAGGAGATGATTTAGTAAGTAATCAGCATTTCAAAATGGGAGAACTAAATTATCCTATCTCACATAAGTTCATTTGAAGAAACTGAATTTCCATTTCCAGAGGTTAATGACAACATAATGTATGTACAAGATATGTGTTTTTGGCGTGGCTGAAGTGTGTAGTTTAATTTTCAATCTCGATTTAAATAATCATGAATTTACCTATAACTATGAGTGTATACAATCGACAAATTTAATTTTTGACCTTCATGTGAATATGTGTGTTGCAATCTTAATTTTTAATGGTGTCTTATTTGTCTGGTTTTTACACTTGTTGGTTGTGTGAGAATGGAATAGGGATAGTATGCTTTTATAGGTCAGAAATTAAGTTGGCCGATTGTACATTAAATATTAAGTTTTAGCCATTTACAGATAGGAGAATTTAGTGTATCTGTCATCTAAACTAATGTTATTCTTCTCAGGGAGTGGTAAGAGTTGGAGCAGTAGACGCAGATGAACACAAAAGCTTGGCAAAGCAATATGGCGTCACTGGTTTCCCTACCATTAAGATCTTCACAGGCAGCAAGCAAACTCCATACCAGGGCCAGAGGACAGCCGAAGCCTTTGTTGACGCAGCTATCAAAGCCGTTAAAGACAAGGCTTACGCACGTCTAGGAAAGAAACCAGAAGAATCATCGGATAAGGTAATGACAACAGCAAAAATTAATGTTGTCGTACATAAAATAAACATGTTGGCCAGGCTTAAGTCAGTATTGGAACGTTATAGACCGAAGTAGAATCAACTTTTATTTATTTAACTGTAGAAAGTTCCAAATGAATTGATGGTACGTTAATTAAAACTACAAGCATTTCAAAATATTAACAGATTTCAGTTTACATACATAACGTTTGTTATGTCGATTATGACGCGTAAGTTCAGCATCCCATGAATGCACGAAATCTCGCAAATATGTAGCAGTATTGGTATCTCGTAGTCGTCACATAATCTTGCAGTATTCAGTGTGGGGATAAAGCAATGTTTAAGTACCTCCCAAGTACCCTCTTTAAGACAAAAGTGTTCGATAATATGTCATGACTCATGACCTACGGCGCACAAACGGACGGCGGACCTAATCCACAAGTTTAAAGTCTTATGCTCTGGGTTTCTTTGAAAGATATGAGGAGATCCGACAACGAACTAAAGTCACTGTCATAGCCGAAATTCTACGAGCTGCAGACGCAGTGGGCGGACCACGTCTGTCGCAGAACTGATGTCCGTTGGGGCAGTTCTGGAGTGGATACCGCGGACCGTTACGCACAGCATGGACCTACGACCTAAGCCTGCTAGCCGACCTAGCCGAGGGCGACTGGTTGCAGAGAACCAGTTGGTGTGGTGGTTTTCCAGCAGTGGACGTTGAAGACTGATATGATGATGATGACTAGGGCAGAGCCTGCCCCACTTGTAATATTAACTTTGCTTTACTATACTTTGGTTTATAGGCATAATGAAATATTCGTTCTTCTTCCCCATGTGTTATGCATATAAAATATGCAGACTCATATAATTATATATTGGTATAATTATAATAATATAAACGTACATACAAATAATGTTTACATCGAAGTACTATTTATTCCATATTTAACCTGGTAATTTAAGTTGTACAGACTCCTGAAGTACATTTTTTTTTCTAACTGTCTATTTTGCGAAATTTTTTTAAGAATGTATTATTTAATTATTATTATTTTGCCAAATGATTGCAACACTTCTAAAATAAAAAAAATCTTATCTTTTTAATCCATTTTATCTATCCATTCTTTTACTGATAGAATATTGTGTTAGCTTATACTACTGTAAGTAACGAAAAGCGAAGCAAGCTAATTACGAATAAGAGTTACTAAGAAATTATTATTATGAGGGTGAGCCACGACAGTCGTTAACACTTTCTACCTTTAAATTCCTGAGTTCGATCCAAAGGCTACAAGGGTACTGCAAGGAATTCCTTTAGAATTTTTGGGAAAAATGGAAACAAGGCCAAGCGCGGATCCACAAGTGTGGGCATTGTGGGATGCCCACAACCCTAATTGGGGCCGATAGGCTGATGTTCTATCCAATGCCTCAATAAAATTTAAAAAATGTACATGGTCTTGGTCATGGCGTCATACATTTTGGATACGTCTCCTTTGTAGGGATGAAATGTATCGATTGTGTGCAAGTCCATAGTCAGACTTCAACTTTTCATTCTAGTCACTGTATAGTTAATGCACTTAACCGATTATCGGGTGGGCATGATCACAACTATTTTGAGGGCTGACAAGGATTTCTAGAATTCTGTGAACAATGAATTCTATCTCTTCTTTGCTAAAAAAAACTATTAATTTTCATACTCGTAATGAGAAGAATAAAAGGAGGTGCATGAATGTGAGTGAGGCTAGTGAGGTATGTCATGGTCGCGCAAAGTGGCGACACATCGTCTCTGCTTACCCCTCTGGGACCAAGGCGTGAGCATTATGTATGTATGTATTAATTTTCATAGAATTCCGAATAACTATTTTGACACTACTACTTACCCTTCACACCCAATCCTTTTTAGAAATATTTTCAATGTACAGACACACAAAGTTTTATTTATTAGATATTTCGTTCAGTAAGTGATATTTTGTATTTCACTTTGAATACAGATTTAACAGTGACTTTGAGTTTTAAATAATACATCCTAGTATGTATATGTATACCTAAAGAATATCAGTCTTAAACATGTGATTATCTCATAGCGTATACCTAAAAAGAAAGGAGTGTACGGCCATCATATTCCATGGAAAAAGGCGGTGGGAACAAAATATAACAAGAGAGGCCGACAAGCTTCGAAGCAAATTGCCCGCACTTATACAACTAAAACTATCCCTGTCAAAAAGAAGCAGTACAGCACTCTGACTTCTCCAGTCAACAAAAACAAGTTAGACATGTCTGCCATCAATAAAAAGGACATTAAATATTCTCATATCAACAAAATGAAGGCAAGAACCTCTAATGACAAACAGAAGTTTGAACGGCTGAAAGCACATCTTTTCAGAAGAATGAACAGTGATAGATCTGAAGATGATTTGCCAAGGATTGTTAGGAAAAATGATCAGCTTTTGATAAAAATATAATACTGAAAGCTTTAGCCTTGAAGTTTTTATAAAAAAATAACTTTTTACCTGATTTCTGAGAATTAGGGTTACTTTTCAACAGACTTCTTATAAAACAGGGTTATATGTATAACCGAATTACATAGTTATACATAAATAACCAATAAAATTCATTAATTCACACACCAAGTCCATGTTTTTGTTAGTAAGTCCTACTTAAAACTATGTACAATAAACAATTGCGAACTAAAAGAGAATAAAGAAGAACCAAGTCTGAAGAAGCGTGGCGGTAGCGGTATACTTCATAGAATTCCCGCTCACAGCTAGTGAGTTGAAAATAAGCCTTATTGCCAAGTCTAAACGGTGTAGGTGATAAAATTCTCACATTTGCAATACCATGCTGCTTAATCTCAAACATATCAACAAGACCGTCCAGACATTCAAACTACTCATAGAAAATATTGTAAAATATTGTGATTTAGCCCTAGCTGTATGGCCTATTGGGACTTCTCTAAACATACTGTCTGTCGCTTCATAATGCATACTCAGTCCATATGTTATAATAATAAATCAAAATATACTTAATTACCAACGTAGCCTTCACTTAATAAGGTTTCATCTAAAATTATGCTACAAAAGATATGTAGCTACTAGGGGCATTGACATCTTATCATTAAACATACATGCTTCCTGCAGAGTTTACTATACAAACATAATCTTAGTCTGTTCATCAACATATTTCGAGAACCGAAGATAAATCTTTATTACTCTTTTTATATCAGAGGTTTCAGTGGAATGTAGATGTTATTTACTGATTTTATTTTGTGTAGAAATTAGGCTTATTGGGGGGTCAGGTGGGTCAGGACTCAAAATAATCTTACGTCTTCATGTCACTCAGTACTTGAACACAAACATCACTTGCCATCAGATGATATCTTAAATTCTAATTAGATTTTTTAAATGAGAGTGGCAGGTGAGTGACAGTAAACATACAGATATCTGCGTTTTCTTAAAAGGAGTAGAGTTATTTATTTAGCTAGGTAGTAAGTGGTCTGATACAATCTTTAATTTATAATCGGATTAAAAGCGGACAAAGTCTCGGGTAAACACTAGCTAAATAATGAACTCTTGTCATTTTAAGCCGCACTAGTAGCTCAATCTATAGTTTAGACAGCGCCATCTCGTGACCATTTTAAAGAACTCATTTACGCTTTACCACCATTCTAGTTTTCGTTAGATAGTATCTTATTTGTTAATCCCGGATATAAGCTACCACATGGCTATTACTGTATAAAGTTTCAACAAAATCCGTTCGTCGTTAAGCCATAATTGAAAACAAACATCCAAACAGCTCTATTCACAGGCTTATGATGATAACGTGACCTCCCAAAATACTCTAGACCTAATCCGCCCCTGGTTAGGTATTACAAGAATGCTATTTATTTATCCCGCCCACTCAAAGCTACGCTCACTGTGCCCCTTCCAACTTCTAGAGAGTTCACACTAGGACACGTCATGAATTACTGTTTAGCTAGTTGCATGAAATGTCTACATATGTTTTATTTACTTTTACCGGTGGGGGGATTCTAGTGCTGTACGTATCCGTCTTGATGGTCAACCTCCTATCCATCCTCCTATCTATATTTGCAATGGTAGCATTGTTATGTTTCGCGGTGCAGGGTAGGAGAGTAGTCAACATTTTAAATTTATTATGTAGAAACCAGTTTCTACCTATCGCTCTTTGCCATGTATTGACCCGCCTAATAGCTTGGTCGGTGAACTCGTGCGCCAGAGGTCGTGGGTTCGATTCCCACCAGGGACAGACAACTTGGTACAATTTGCACAAGTTGGTCCCGGTCTGGATGTTATATTTGTGAAAGTGTTCTTGTCTAAATCCCATCATATATATTTTTTTATCAAAACACAATGTTGACGTGGCCTCGAGTTGCCACTGTTCTAAAATGCAGAAGTTAATGAATATGAATCACGGTGGCAAGGCAATGCACATCTGCCCTTTGTTCTGCAACTTTATAGGCGGCGGTCTTGTGATATGCCATTTCTGATCGTAAAAAAGTGTCTTATAGCGTGACCCCCTAGTCCGTTTGTTCGTAATACGCTCCTGAGCGAGAACTGTTATTACTAGAATGACACATTTATCCCGCCCACTGGACTCTACGCCCACAGCTCCTCTCACTTTTAAATAGAGAGTTCATAATACTAGGATACGTCATAGACAATCATTACTGGACTTCGTTATGTTTAGAAAGTCTAATATTGGCAGTGCCGTAACTAGGGCGACCTTGGAGGGACGCAAAAATTATTGGGTGGGAATTTTTTAAGGCCGCAGTTATAGAAGCTTGCATCGGCCGCATAAAAGGCTGGTTACGGCACTGAATGTTGGTAAATTGTTAATTATTTAGAGGATTAAATGGAGGGTTTAGGAAAAGGCCAACATTGTATATTTTATTTATACCTTTTTTACCATAGACACATCCCGGATATTAAGCTTTTATGTAAAGTTCGAACTCAGTACCATTGTTTTCATGTAAATTCGCCAAAATACTTTTTAAAAACTAGGTATTTTTTTAGTATTACAAGATTCTTACCCTATTATGTTAGTAATGGTACACATATATAAAATAATCACTATTTCTTATACGACAGACCGGACAAGAATACGCGTTTCATATAGCTCTCAGTTTTATTACCCATAAAGCATAAGAGTCTGCTAGGCCTGCCCTGCCTCCGATGCATAAGGCCAGCTGCATCTGTAGCGTTTTGGTGTATCGTATTCCATTGCGTGGCACCGACGTGTATCATGATCGCTAGTTTAAATGGAATAAGTTTGCGCACAAACTATCCAGAGATCATGGCTCGTTGTCGGTGCCCACGCCACTAGGATACTATACACCACAATACTACAGATGTCGACCCGGCCTAAGGATCGGTTCTAGTGCCACTCAATCCGTGAGCGACCAGCTTAAAATATTTCTACTTTAAATGTACAACATAAAAAGTGTAAATAAGATATAGTACTGCAATATTTCTAAATAAATGCCTTTAAATGAGTATTCCCAAGTAGCATTTTACTCCATTTAAGAGTACACATTTAGTTCCCATGTGAACTTAAAACATTATTACAGTTCACTCGTGATGTATAAGCTGCATTATTGCGATTAACACCACCTATACCTGTCTAAGGGACTTATAGGAGTGTAGAGTTATACTTTTATACGGTTGTTGGTGTTATAATACTCTAACAACTGTCCTTTAGTCAGCCGTCTGACTAAGAGCATTATAGGAGGGTAGAGATACGGCAATCGCTGTTTAACGGTCTACTTGTACGATGTTATACAGCTAGCATATTAATAGAACACACGTGGTCATTTATACAGCCAAAGGCTGTTATGTTTACTTGTTTTAGACTGTTATACAGCTAGTAGCTGTAGTAGGAGTTGTTTGTGGTCATTAAAATAACCTTTTTTACTATCTGTATAGAAGTGTTTAAATGGTTCACATGTGCACTGTAGGCTGTTAAAAGGACTACATGTGTTGTCCATTAACTTCAATAGCAGTTTATTTGTCCACAAGTACTACTCTTATTTGCTGTAAGCTGAACATGAATGTGAATGTGATATTCTATTACACTTATCTCACAAGCTGACGTGTATTGTGTTTATTACGTCGCGTGCAAAAATTTGTGAAAATGAATAAAAAATCTTGGAAAATAAGAGCGAGAACCGGTGGAATAAGAAGAAAAATTGCAAAAGAATATTCGCAAATTCGTCCCTCTTTATCTAGTTTGTTTACATTCTTTTAAATACCTCCTTGAACAGCGTAGTGTCTTTGTAAGTGTAAATACTCTGACACCAAACTGTGTGGCTCACACGAAAACAAAAAGTGTTTTTTGTTAGTTTGTTACAAAATTTGTACTTTAGGTATTCATACTTGACTTAGTACCTGGGCTAGGCGATTTAACGGACAATAATTATTATTGCGGATCTCTAAAATTTCAGTATATGAAAGAATAAAACGATGATCACAATTGACCTGAATTACATCTTAAAGCTGTACATAAGTTCACATTAGAATACATTTATAGACATTGGTTCTGTAGTGGTACAAATGTGGGACTTCATATAGCCAACAGCATTCTAACAGAACACATGTGAACCTATATACGCTCTAGCCGTATTTCATTTCCACCATTTTGTTCACGTAACCTAAAATATTTACCATATAAATCTCCAAAATTATCATGCAGATTTATCACAAAATACGCAGATAGAGCGATTGAGTTTTGGTTTCATGTTTTAATTAATTACCGTAGTATAATTATAATGCCAATATAATATAAAACTGAAAATTGTAGATTGCCTCTCAGCCAGTTTTAAATATTTTAAAATGAATATCGCGTTTTTACAGAGGCGCGTGAATATTTTAGCTGTAAATATGTATACATTTCACGATAAAGTTGCATTCCCATGGCATTTAACATTATTAAGTATTTAAAACAGGTATACTTACCGCGTGTTATCATAAATTTTTATCCAATTGATATCCGCCGGAGTTAATGTTTCTGATGGCCGGGCGTACACACAAAACCAAACTAAATGAGGAAAATTAATAAATAAAAGAAATAATTTAGGACACACGTGAACTTTAGGTAGCACTGGAGTACTTTTGTGGGATTTTATAACTGTGAAGGCTGTGTATTTAGCCACTTGTTACTCTTTATTACGCTCATGGACGTTGTATGGTTCACATGTGTCCCATATAGCGCCGTAAGTCAGCCTTTAAGCCCGATGTTACTACTTAAACTGCTAATATAACGCTAATGTACAGCCATAGTGAACTTAAGGCTGTCTAATTTGTGCCCAAACTGGTTACAACTCTTATACAGCTGACTTACACAGCTTGTGGAGTACATGTGAACCACTATACATCTTATATAGAACCCCGAATGCCACTTGGGTTGTATTCTATAAGAAATAATTAATTTTGAAATACTGCAGGAACAGAAATAAATAGTACTATGTATTAAATTGCGTACTAAATGACTATCTATATTAATAATTATTGAAGATACTAATTTTCTCACAATACCCAACCTAAATTGCCTATAAACTAACTTTATTGAAATCTGTTACAGTCTGATGTGATCACATTGACGGACAGCAACTTCAAGGAGCTGGTGCTGGAGAGCGATGACATGTGGCTGGTGGAGTTCTACGCGCCGTGGTGCGGTCACTGCAAGAACCTGGAACCGCACTGGGCGAAGGCCGCCACTGAGCTTAAGGGCAAGGTAAGTGCCTGCTGAGAAATTATAAAAAGAGCAATATAATGGACAACATCCGGAATTTTCATAGCGAAAAGTAAAATTCATTTAACGTTGTAGGCTATCGACTATCTATGTTGTTCCACTCTAAGTAAACAAAACGACAATAAAATTAAATGTTAATAAAATTACATTAAAATTATATTAATGTTAATAATGTATAATATTGGAACACCGTACGTAGTATTAAGTATTATATGATGAGAAGTATTCTATCCTGTGGTTCCGACTCCCAATTTTCCCGTGGGTGTCGTCAAAGCGACTGAGGAGTTGCACCAGGGACAATTTTAGTAAATATAAGTCTAAACAGCAAACCGTAATAAACTTGTGTACAATTTAACTTGTCGCTTTCTAACATCGATAGACACCTAAAGTCGACAGGCAACAACGTTTAATCCATAGGCACTTTTCGCTTTTTAAAATTCCGGACTTTGGTAATATAATGAAGAATAAACGGTTTAAATACAATATAACATAATCAACACAGCCTACTAGATGTTCATAATTCTAAAAACTTTTTTTCATAACATACATTTATTAGTGAATGCTATACAGGATATATTTAGGCAATAAGGAATTTTGTATTGTTATAAGAAATTACTACTAATATGTGTATATCAATAAAATAATGGAAAAGCTTAAGGAAGAACACAGACAGACTGCATTGAAACTGCCAGCCAGCTGCAAAATTAAGATGCAGTTTTCTTGCGGTTGGCATAACTGCATCAAAGCTGCAATTTGACAGTTACAGTTGTAAAGCAGTCATAATGCAGTTGGAGCAACTGCAGTATACATAGTTTTATTACAGTTAGCTGGCAGTTGTAAGAACTGCACGCGGACTGCCAGCGGATTGCGGCAGTCTGTTTGCAGTTATGCCAACCGCAAGAAATCTGCATCCAAAATGCCATTTTGCAGCTAGACAAATGCAGTCCGTCTGTGGTCACCCTAAAGCAACATGGGGCCGCTGCTGGTTCGAACTACAGACTCCATAGCGTTTTCTTCCGATGCAAAACACACAGCAACGCACACATGCACATTTATATGCTGTTGCTACGAAACACACGTTATAAATCGAACAACACAATCATAATTTATCGGACACATCGATACAGCGCTTGACTCGATGCTCTTGTACCTTCGGCAGAGAGGAACGTCTGAGTATGGCGTATGGCGACTCCTCTCCAGTGTTATAGCGATATGGAATCATGTTTACCTCTTCACGCAGGTCAAGCTCGGTGCCCTCGACGCCACCGTCCACCAGGGCATAGCCTCCCAGTACCAAGTGCAAGGCTACCCCACCATCAAGTTCTTCCCATCAGGAAAGAAGACCAGCGACTCTGCAGAGGAATACAACGCAGGACGCACGTCCAGTGATATCGTGACGTGGGCGCTGGATAAGCTGGCTGAGAATGTCGCCCCACCGGAGATCGTGCAGGTATGTTAACACTAGTAATAATCTACTTACGTGGGAATACCAGGGGCTACACGAAATTGTTTATATAGTAAAGGGCACACGTCCAGTGAAATCGTAACGTGGGCGCTGGAGAATTTCCCCGGTAATGTCACCATACCGGAGATCGTGTTGAAATGTTAGTACTTAGAGAACATACCCAAACTACGTGACACATTTTTTACAATTTTTACCCCTCTCCCCCCCTCGGTGACCACCCGTATACGCCAAGACCCCCCCAAAACAAAACACAAATTATTCTAATCCATGCCTGGTTTTTTGGTCCTTCTCCATTCAAAATCTTGGGTGTTACCTATGTATGTATACGCTTTATTGTACCAAAATTCACAGTAACTTGGCAAAGGTTACCTGGAAATCATTTTACGCTATAAGGCCGCCTTTGTACACTTTCTATAAACTTGTACTTGTTATTTTCAATAAAGAATTTGTTGTTGTACAATAAAGAATTTATCTATCCAACACATTACTGTTTCAAAACATGTTTTTGAGGATCTATAGTTTTTTCGTACTGATCGTGAAATTAAAGAACAAACTCCTCAATGCGATATATAGTGTCGTTTGATACTGAAGTATGAAATTGCAATAACATACTTTGTGTGGCATTGTTTTGATTTGAATTCAGGTTGCAAAATGTCGTAAAAGTTATCAAAAGGCTCATGCTTGTTTCATATTAATATTGTGATACGTATATTGTATAGGAAACATATTCTTTTGGGGCAGAGAAATTCTAGAATAGAGGATACATACAACTTAACAGCCTACAGTTTAACGCAATGAGGATCAACCACATACGAAGATTTTTTGTTCTTAATTAGTATGACTATATATTATCTTTGTTATGACGTATGCGTTATACATTGCGGAGCGTTTTATTTTTTAAATTATTAAAATCCATCAAGAAATGACGAAGTTATTAACGTTTATTTAACGCAACTTTACAAAACGCGCGCGATGTTCTCGCTCTCTCGCTCGGATTCATTCGCCGTTCTGTGTCGCGCGTGTTTTGTTTACGGCAGACTGCGCTAGTGTGTGCGACGCGACAGACGACGTCACTTCCTGTCACTTCCGTTTTTGTACTATTGCACTGATATTGCTGTATCTTCGTCATTTTGATCCGAATTAAATATTTTTTTATATTATTTATTGGATTTATTTATTTATAGCCATATCTGTTATTTGGACTATTTAACGCAGCAATCCAAAGGTTGGGTACAGTGGTCGGTCACCTTCAATTTTTGCCAGTTTAGACAGTTTTCTTTATATCTGTACTCGTATATCTCGGTCTTATAACTTATTTAGCCTATAATCTGACTAGATTTTGGACCAAACTCTTTCAAGGCCGAATTTTACATTAAATCACGTGATTAGAGTGAATCAGCGAGTAAAAGAAATCACTGCTCGGTCAGTAACCTACGGAACGAAACAGGTTAATTCAAATTCATTTATTCAAATGTAAATGACACTAACAGTCGAATCAATAAATACTGAATAATCTGCTGAACTGCTGAATACAACATTGTCAGCACGGTGGGCATGCTTACAACCCCTAAATAATAAGGTCGACATGCTGATTGATTAGGTATCATATCAATTGCCTAAATAAAATTAAAAAAAACTGTACAAGGTCTTGGCCGGGGCTTCATACATTTAGTAAACGTCTCCTTTGCAATGTATCGATTGTGAGCGAGTCCTCAGTCAAGTCGCACTTGGGTGATTTTCGGTGGCCGTGTTCACCTTTTTAAGGGCTGGATCCTGGCATGGAATAAGAGTGAGTAGTCCACGTGGGCACAGCTAGTTTATAATAAAAACAAAAATGTTACTAAATCAGATGGGCCATTTTCGTATTCGGTCACAACCGACTCCAGATATATGCCAGCTGAGGTGTTGAATCGTCTTTCGGATGTCACATAGAACTTTATAATTATATTTAAAAACTTATAAAGAATTTTATAATGATATTTTTAGCAAAACAGTTTCAATTGACCCAAAATGTAACTATTGATTGAACCAAATCTGAATTCCCTACAGGTGGTTGACAAAGAGACAATGAGGGCTTGCAGCGAGAAGCCTCTATGCGTCGTGTCGATCCTGCCCCACATCCTGGACTGCAACGCTGCGTGCCGAAACGACTACATCTCGATCCTGGCTCGCCTCGGGGACAAATATAAGAACAAGATGTGGGGGTAGGTGACATCACACAGTCCAACGAAATCGTGTGAAAAATCTAGATAAATTAGCTATACGCAATGTTAACTTATCATAATCTATAGATCGTTCAGTTCCCGACGGCACGCCCCACTCATTATAACAACGATAGACACAAAACGCTTATCAGAATTAGCCGCATAACCCGTTACAGAGTACAAAATAACTCATTAGTTCGGCGAAAATTATCCGTATGGCTTACAGAGTCCACCTGCTGGTCTTGAATTTTTAAGGTTGCAATTTGAAAGATGAAACATAAAAATACGTTAACTGAGCAACTTATTTATTGGCGGCGCAAAGGCTTGTACGCAACGCCTCTAGCAGCAACATTCGGAAACTGTGAATTTCTTTACTACGAACTGTCAAATCATGACCGAAGAAGTTTTGATTTACTCCGCTTGGAGCGCTGGTGTAATTCTTAATTAAATTGTATTTACGTGATATTGCAGCTGGATATGGGCGGAGGCCGGCGCGCAGCTAGCCCTGGAAGAGGCGCTAGAGCTCGGCGGGTTCGGGTACCCGGCCATGGCGGTCGTCAACGCGAAGAAGCTCAAGTTCTCCACGCTGCGCGGCTCCTTCTCAGAGTCCGGCATCAACGAGTTCCTTAGGTGAGTATCTTCTCCTCTCTTTTGTCTCTCTCTTCCAACCTTTCACCCTCCCTCTAACTGTATGTACTCCACAGTAAGCTGCAGATAGAGGCAGAAAAATACTTAAGTATCAACACGCGACGCGACTGGCGTCGCATGTAAAAGTGTGTTTCTGCCTTTAGGCTAAACTTAATTTTTTTTATATTATGTAAACTGACTTTTTATTTCGTAAAAAGCTTAACAATTACACTATAACTTTCATACATAATGCTCACGCCTTGGTCCCAGAGGGCCAGGCAGACCGAATTATTGCCACTTTGCGCGATCTTGACAAACGTCGAAAAGCTACTTTCCTTGACCCGGTTTCTTCCCGTGATACCACTTGGCGTGACGTCTTGCAAACAACATCGCCGCCTCAGTCTTGAGACACATTGTGGTACCACGGTTAGCTAGGGAAATTAATTGTCCACCTCATCAGAGCCCTGCATGACTCGGTAAGGCTAATACTGGCCCGGAGTTCGCTATAATTTAAGATTATTATAATTATAAACTTATAAACCCAATAACGACGTGCAACTTATTACACGAAACTAATAGGGAAATCCATATAATAATACAATAACAAATATGAAACATTATTGGTACATGCTAGCAAGTTAACGCAAATTATTATGTATTAAAATAATAAATATTGCTGACACATATGACTTTCAGTGTTGCAATTTAATAAAGTTCCATACATCATCATCATGTCAGCCCCTAGAAGTCCACTGCCGGACATAGGCCTTCCCCAAAGAACAGTTCCCCAGTTCCATACATAATTTTACTTTAAACATTCCGCAGGGACCTGTCGTTTGGCCGCGGCCAGACTGCCCCAGTCAGAGGCGCTGAGATGCCCAAAGTGTCCACCACTGAGCCCTGGGACGGGCAGGACGGCGAACTGCCCCCGGAAGAGGACATTGACCTGTCGGACATCGACCTCGAAAAGGATGAGTTATAAGTTGGTTATGTAGTTTGTCTTTGATGATGTATTTATATAGATACGACGTTAAACACAAGTATAGATCGTACATTTCACGACGGCCCGCCCCACTCCTCTCTATCGCTTACATTTCATTGAATGCGTTATGTTAGTTCTATTGTTACGCATGTATCGTCAGTGTGTGGCATACGTATACTAAGATACTGAACGTTCGGATTAACTATTTGGATCTTTTCAAAGGAAGAGTGAAAGGGCGCGCTCCACTTTAGGCCTCATCATCACTTACCATCTAGGTGAGATTAGGGTCAAGCCCAAACGCATCAACAAAAAATATCTACCCGCGTCCAGTGCATAAATAGCGGGGCCGTGCCTTCGTGAATTGTACAATCTACAGTCGGGTCTGCTACCGAGCTGTTGCGGAGATGTGAGGACAGTCGAGCGTATCACCGCCGTCGTTAACCTAAACTCCTAAAAGTTGTTAAATAGAATATATTTAATTAAATATTTCACCAATGCAGAATCTGTGCTTGGACCAGATAACTATTGTATAATAAAAACGATCCTGGTACTGTCTCTTAAACTTTTGAAAGTGACGGTAATGCGGTGGCGGGCAGTTGTGATATATGGGATTCTATGGAGAATCCGCCTACACTGACTCGGACAAGGTGCGGCCTGCTGCAATACAAATTTAGGCCACTTCTTGCCATTGTGGCGATGACTTCAAGAAGTCGGCTCGTCTAGTATACTAAAAGCGAAAGGTTCTTTATCTACACCGGTGCCAGACAAAATCCGACTGTCGTTCACGTTTTAAGGCTTCTTTTTGCCTTCATATTGATATTTATATAAATATTTCATCCAAAGGTTTCTAGTGAGTGATTGTAAAAGACAATTTTACTGAAATATTCACAACATCTGTTCTGTTGGCGGAGGTACCTTATATAAACGTTAAGGTTTAGCAACACAGAGCCTGTTTGCATCAAAAGTATTTGGTTTCAGGGTCATAAAACCCAGTATTTTAAAAAAAACAAGTTTCAGATCTTTACGTGTGCCTTCAGATCATGGATTAAAACAATTATTATACTATATACTTCATAAGAACTTTCTAAATTTTGTACTTGCTAATCCAGTGGTAACTACAAAGTCTGTTTTCATATCAAAAATAAATATTATGCACATTTTTACGAAATAGATTATTATACATTTTATGGCCATCATCAGCCAAAGTCCACTGCTGGACATAGCCTCCTCCTAATTCCTCGCTGGGCAAACGTGTTTACCATCGCAGTACTAATGTTTTATCTCCACTTGAAAAAAAAAATAGCAGGAGTGACAATAATTGTTTTACCTGCTAAGGCTCTGTGCAAATCCAGTTTAGCCAAAGTCCACTGCTGGACATAGCCTCCCCCATTCCTCGCTGGGCAAACGTGTTTACCATCGCAGTATGTACTGTTTTACTCTCCACCTCTACTTGAAAAAATAAAATAGCAGGAGTGACTAATTATGTCTTACCCACTCTGTGCTCTGTGCAAATCCAGTACTCAATAAGCGTCGCAGTCCGCTCTATTCAAAGCGGCAGCAGACATGCCGCTCCATGATTCACATCACGCAAGCGCAGCAGCACACCCAAAATATTTGAGACTAGTTAGCCGACGATCCGCCGCTCTGAGCGGCGCGTCCGCTGCAATCGATCGTTTCCGCGGACAGCCTGCTGTCACATGCGAAACTACTTTTTTTTTTATAGTAAAATGCTAGAAACCATTCTAGTTACGTATCATTTTATTAACGTATATTATAATTTTTACATGTCTTTAATCACAACATGATACAATTCGCCTTTTTTTTAAATTCTGTGCTTTGCTAAATGTGTGTGTGTATGAATATGATGAAGACGGAATGCTTTTATGAAGTGAGATGGTATGTTAGAGTTTCTAAATATGTCTTTTTATAATCAATTTAGTGACTTAATTATATTTGATGTCTCAAATAGTGCATACTTTTAATTTAATAGTAATTTATTTTGTACGTGACGATATGTAATAAACTAATAAGTTATTAGTAAGTACTAGTAATTTAATAATTGAACTTAATCAAATTGTTCAGGCTGCAACTTCCATTATGTAATAAAAATAATACGCATTTATAAGCAGCCAATTTGGGTATATATTATAACTTTATTGTAAAAGTATTCCGCAATAAAAATTTATAATGTGTATTTTTGTAGTTTTTCTTAGACACTTGTTATGATATAACATGTCGGCTCAGGCCGAGAACATCTGCTTGCTGCTGAGCACGAGTCGCGGGTTCGATTCCCAAGAAAAAAATGTTTCGTGTACTAGTTATTTATGTTTTCAAAATTATCATAAAATTTATTTTATATTTTTGATCCCATCTCTTCTATTTTTCTTTAAATTAAGAACATTAATTGGATTAATATGCTATATTCATTTTAATAACGCCTAAGTGCCTAGTGTGTCAGTATCATTAAAGAAAAAAAAAATGATTTGACAAATTCAGAGCAACTTTTCTTCATCATCGTAACCCTGCAAGAGCCCACTGCTGGACATAGACCTCTCCCAAGGTGCGCCATTATACCAGATCCTCGGTACTTCTCATCCAGTCACTGCCAGACGTCTTACGCAGATCGTCGCTCAATCTAGCCAGGGGGCTGAAATTCGATAAGTATGTAGTCACCCAACGTCTCATTTTCTATAGAGTTAAGAGAAATTATTTCCCTATTTCCAAACTGAACAAATTAAAGTTGTTTGGCCTGTGATATCATAGACAATATATTACTAGGTAGTGAGTGGTAGTGATATATTATACAATCTTGTCATTCATTTGTGCCTGTTAACTCCATGCAGATGGACGCGATTTTCTTTTTATTTACTGCGCATGAATGTAAATATTTGTATATTTTCGGAAGTTTCAAAGTAGTGGTAAATATTGTACCTTTGCCTGTTCACGTTTTGTAAAAATAACAATTATATACATACAAAAATGTCTGTTTATATTTGTTATTCTGTCTGTTTATTTATTAAGTGAAATGTGCAATTTTGATTAGAATTGATTGTTCAAATTAATGTTTTAAAAAAAATACTTCTTTTACTGTTAAAAAAATGCCAAGGCAAACACAACTAGTATAGAAGTATAGACAATAGAATTAAACGGACAATGGTAATAATTTTACCACTTACATCTAGAATATTGATGTTCTAAATGGACAATGGTAAATTATTTACCACCGTAAAACCACCCTCATCCCCTATTTTTTTAATATTTTTTTTACTAAAAATGAAATTAGGAATCATGATTTACCCAGAATCAATTGTAATTTTCTTAATATCATAAACAGGGACTCGCGTTTGTTAAGGGTTAAAAGTCGCGGGTTTCGCGTGTCTCGGCGAGTGTAGCCGGCTCTACGAAGTCACGCTCGTGACACAAGCCAGATCCTTTTAATGCGCTAAAAGTATTTTGTAACTAAACGGATCACGCGACATTCTGATATGTGTTTGGCATTCCATTATCGTAGTTACACGCCAAACCTCAGAAGAACGAATTGGATATATTCGTTCTTCTGAGCGCCAAACGCTAATCTGTATGTTAAATGACAACTTAGATACAAAATGGCTTTTTAGTTCGGCGCACATTAGCCTATATGATTAATACGCTCATCTCGGCGAGAGTGTGGAGCTGCATTATTTATTATGACGGCCCTTGATATGGCCGTGGCACTCGAGCACCAGAGGTACAGGCTTCGATTACCACTGGGAGCAAATTTTGATCTACATTTTTTAGAGTTTTAAGATTTGATGATTCGATTTTGATAAAAACAACATTGACTCAAATAGTGTTCATTGGAGGTATCGCCCTGTTCGTGCATTTAATTTCCATAATACATGGAAAAAGGGATTAGACAAGTTTACTCGTATGTATATAATAATGTTTTTTTTATTAAAGGCATAGAAACATACATACATAATTATCACGCCTTGGTTCCAGAGGGGTAGGCAGAGACGATGGATTGCCACTTTGCGCGATCCTGACACACCTCACTAGCCTCACTCACATTCATCAACCTTTTCATGCACCTCCTTTTATTCTTCTCACTGCGGACCCCAGCCTTTTTGAGGACGTTACTAATTTGATCCTTGAATGTCCTCCTAGGAAGACCTCTAGCTGTAGTTCCTTCCACATTCGCATTGTATATTACTTTTGTCACTCTTCTTTCTACCTATAGATCGGGCTATCCATGTCACAGCAGACGGCTTTAAGTATGCTGTTATGAGATCGACGTAGCCTTTCCCAAAAGGAAGTGTCATACGACTGTGGGCAAAACGCAGAGCACCTAATGTAACCGACCATCTCAAAATACCTGTGTTTACGATTAAATGATTTGAATTTGAAGCAAGGAAGGTATATGTAAGTATAATGAATGAAGTATCATTGTTATACTTTGAACTTGCTGTGCCCGCGGCTCCACTCGCGTGGACTACACTCAATACGTTTCGTACTTCAACTCCGACGCCCACTCCAGCTCCAAATGTAGTTCCTAACTCATCGTAATCTGAATTGCACCGAACATTATAATTATACTCCTTTGTTTGGTTATACTGCGTACCTAATTACCTACTAATGTATTTGAAAACTAAAATTTCCCATAACTTTGAGTAAGCTAATTGCGATGAAATAAAGACTAAACATTACTCCGAATTAAGCCCTATATTTCTGTGAAAAGTCCATCAAAATCGCTTCAGTAGTTTTTACGTGATGCGTGCACAAACTAACAGACAAAAATGATCTTAATGTGTTCTGTTACTTATCCTTAGACCCCCAAATATATTTTTTTATATTTTTAATTTGAAACGCGATAGTTTTTCGTTTTTATTTATTAGATTTCAAGTAAGTAGTGCAACCATATACATCTTAATTCAAAATGTTTATAACATAGACAAGGACAAGTAGTTTTATTTAAGTACACAATGCGTAAACAAACAATTTACGCATGAAATTACTAAACACTACATAAAAAAAAAGTTGACTGACGATTTTACCTTGTAACTAATTAACGTAAACAGGGCACTGTTTGATAAACTTCCTACTCGATTTCCCCATCGAACTTGTTAAATCGCTTGGGCGTCATCGGTCGCGAACGCCAGAGGTTGTGGATTCAGTTCTCATTAAGGACAGAAGGCTGATAATAGGTCATCTTCAAATCAGCCCTTAAATGTCCACTGCTGGACATTCCCCAATGAACGCCACCACACCCGGTCCTCCGCATCCAGCCAATTCCGGCCACTTTCTTCAGGTCGTTGGTCCATCTGGTCCAATAATAGGCACAGGAAATTAAAACACTGAAAAAAAGTTTTAAAATAGTATATTTGAGCATTTTTACAACCATATTACAAAGTCTATCATAAGACAAGTTTTATAAGAATAGTCTTTTAATATTCACTATCACTAATATTCGTTAGTATAACCAGTAAATATTTACCGTCAAGTCTAGATAATACTGGTCGGTCAAAGGTCTAACTATTACCAACTAAAGGTAGGTTAAAGAATAATAGGTCTTATTACAAACGCTTATAACAGAAAGACAAAAACAGATTATAATTTAACATACAACAAGACGAGTACTTAAAATAAACGTACAGTCAAAAATTAAGCCCGAAACACATAGAAAGGTTTTTTGTATTGTTCGATTTAGTATGAGACACAGAACACCGCCGCGGGAAGCGGAATTTTATGAAGAATACCGCTACCGCCACACCTCCGCCACGCAGTCGCCTTCTGTGTGTTTCGGGCATTAGTCAATGAACACACGATTCAATTTTCGTTGCAACAATCATCAATGAACACAGGCTTGACCCGAAGAGGGAGATGCCGTAGAATATTCTTCCACACGAATACCTACATTGTACGTTGTCGCTGCGAGAAACGCAATAAATCAAACAACACATTCATAAACCTCTCGTATAGATCGTTCAGTTCACGGTGGCATGCCCGCTGCTTTTCACGGGGGTGAGCGCGGAATGCGGAGAGTTACGCAAACCTATCAGAACGTCAGTATCTTAGTGTATGTAACGATAGAACTAACACAGTAACAATATAACGAACGCATAAAAAAGTGGGACGTGCTGTCGTGAACTTCACGATCTATAAACACATTTCGATACGGCGCAGGACCGGCGGTCTTGTACCTTTGTCAGAGGGGAATGCCTGAGCATGGCCCTCACCAGTGTTGCTCTATAATAATTATGTACTGAACAAATTAAACATTTAATAAAAAAGAAATGTTAACCATATAGTGACACGTTAAACAAAAATGCTTAATAAGAAAGAGTAGGTAGACACAAAAATGCTTAATAAGAGTAGGTAGATATGATTTCTAGTTTATTTAATAAAGCTAATTAATTTTACAGACGTAACTTTCAATCACCATATTGCCAAGTTTTATCCAAATCGGTTTAGCAGCTATAGCGCACGCGACTAAGTAACAAACAACCCACCCACGTTTGTATTATACATTTTCCGTATTCAAAAGCTTGAACCTGATAAAACCCATTCGCCATCATGAGTCAGTTATATGAATAATAAATTCAGAATAAAGACTGACTGGACATTGAGGAAAATTGGATAATGTTAGTCTTGGAAACATCCAACTAAAAAAACCAATAATATTATCTAATATTATAAATGCGAAAGTGTGGATATTTGTGTTTCATGCTCAATCACGATGAAACTTGGTACAGTAACATATATATTCAGAAATCAGGTTAGTTTTTATGGCCGAGATCCGAGTGGTTCCTGAAGGGAAGCGTAAATAAGAGGTCCTTGATAAGGTATATTTGTGATTGTTATGTAGCGCGCCCTATATTTCCGCGCGGACTACGCGGATATATAAACTAGTATATGTTTGTCCTGATACCATTTTGTACGTTTGATCTATTAGTGTTATTTTGGGAATAGAATGAACTACGTTTTTTGAGTAACACTAGATGGCGCCCGCCAGTAGCACAAAATATGTATTCAATTTCTCCGGAAATTAATTGACCCTCATATTTGATAGAAATCAATTTATCTCAAAAGTATAACCAATCATTGTGCCATCCAAACCATAAACGCAGTAAGAAAAAAAACGACGTACACCATTTACTTCATACATTTATGTGCTAAAAAATATATTTAAATGACATCTAGTGTTACTCAACCGTAACCGATAAATTTTGAGTGAGTAAAGCAAAAACTAATATAAAACATACGAGACAAAGTTAATATGTTGGTGTAAAGACAAATAAGGAAAATGTTAACTACTATTTGATAACAAAGTTTGATACCATCAAATGGACTAAAAGCTTTTTCAACCTTGTTTGTTGCCTCAAGCTCGTTAACCTTGAAGGCTAAGGCTAGGATTATATTAATCTCTGTAGTATGTGGTAGTATATAGTTGTAGCCTAAAGCCCATCACAGACGTAGCTATAATATATACCCACCCACCTATAGTGTAATATATCATAAGTTATTATGGTATGGCCAAACGTCAGTGATAACTTGATAAGAAGGCAAAATATAAATTATAGCTTCGACTCCGTAGCATCTTACTATATATATAACATCTACGTATGTGACGTGTACCTGATGCGTATACCCAACTAGTACACTGTAGGTACACTAACACCGATATACTCCCACTATGGACCTATTTTACTGCATATTTCGCCAGTGTGCTAGTTGGGTATATTTTGCACCCGACTAGGCGGAGCCAAAAGGAGGGTTAATTTTGATAGTGCTTGAGAAGTTACTTGGGGTGTAGGTGGCTAGAAGACAATTTCGGTTATCGACAATCGAATGAAATCAACGATCTCTATAAACTACCAGATGGAGCGTTCCAAACAATCGCTCTGTTCCACGCAAGTAGCCACAACTCTTTCAGATTCACTTTGAAACTTGTGCAGTTACTACTCAGAACATTTAATTATTTACTAAATATTGACATTATTTAACCGTAGCGTCAATATTTAGTAATAATTAAATGTTCTGCGTAGTAACTGCACGAGTGTAATTGTGAATGTGAAAGAGGTGTGGCTACTTGCGTGGAACAGAGCGATTGTTTGGAACGCTCCATCTAGTAGTACATAGAGATCGTTGGCTGAAATACTTGTCGTATCTTTGTTTTACTTTTACGAATATGTACAAACGCTAACTTCCTCAGTACTGTAGGTATGTTTTTGACTGTAGTGGTAGGTAATGACCAGCAATGAACTTAGCGATAGTAGCCGATTATTTTGACCGCCTCGTTGGCCTAGTGGCTTTGTCGTTAGACTCCAGCGCCAGATGTCGTAGGTTTGATTACCACTAGAGACTGACAACTCACATAATTTGGTCATGATCTGGATGTTATACTTATGAATTGTCCTACTTTGTCCAATTCCTATAGTACAGGAGAAACTCCTAGTTAAGGATTTGACAAATATCTAATATTTATTTGCGAAGCCAACCATATCTGGGTGGTCATACTTGTTACTCAATTACACCATAGCTAAATAAAAGTACAAACAAAAAATATTTAGAAATGAAACGAGATACAATACTTGTAAAGAGAGGAGTCTCTTAACACAGTGTCTCAGAGCCTAAAAGGAAGACATCAGTAGCCCCTATTTTTTATGTCACTTTGTTTAAATATAATAAAGATCAATTTATTTATAGTAGCAGGACCGATTTGGGATAAACTTGGCTGAATAAGCAAGTACGACGGGTCCAGACAGTCGTTTCGTTTCGCAAATGTTGCATTAGTAAGCGAAGTGTATTACCAGCCTAAATTATACATACTGTTAAATATTAGTCGTTACCTACTTTTATTATAAGATAAATTAGTAGAGATAATCTCTGTTGACTGACACAGTTAATGAGTGTTAAACATTTAAAAGGGTGATGTCACTATATTCCATGGTACTGGTAAGCAGAGGTATTTTAGATGCAGACTTTTGTCATATTTTAGAATTACTAAATTACTATTAAAGTTATGTGTCTATTCTATTTGGAACACATGTTGTACTGAAGTGTTTTGATACAAAATCTACTTCTGATTTTATGTTATACATTTTTTTAAATGATTTAATAAAGATAGTGAACATTGGTCCAAAGCAGTCTTTAGCAATCTAATGATACCTACATCAATTCTATTAATCTCACTGAACAATAAAAAAAAATCGAGCCCCAAAATATAGTATAAAAGAGATTCTGGCATGTTTATACATCAACTATCAAAAATACAAGCCTATTAAAAAAAATACCTATCAAAAACCTTTTTCTTCTTAGTCTAACAGCATTCACAACCTTAAACTGTACAAATATTGTAAAGACTTGATTGCAACAATTTATGACAGTGATATGCATACTCTATATTATACTATCTTCACACTATATCCCTTATGGGGTAGGCAGGGAGAGCTGAATGCCAAAATCACGATCCTGACACATCAGAATGCATTAAAGTGGGCACTATGAGAAAATTCTTAGAAAAAATTTATAGTTTGGCTCTGGCACTCATCAACTGCTGCTAAGGCATGCTCGCTTAGCTTGTGCAATGGTACTCAGCCACCTAACAAGCTTGTTGCTTTGCTCTTCACAACCTAACAAGACTTTATTGATAGTATGTAGACTTTTACATTGTGCCCCCTTTCTTACATTTCATCCCACATCTGTGATATGCACATGATATTCTAAATTATATATTCAGGCAACAGTAGGGAGCCCCATCATATCATATTTCCTTGATTTCTTGCACAAAATTGGATAGCACATAGAGAAGTAATAGAAACCCATTCCTGCTAGAATCAATGTGATGACTACTGCGACTATACCCCACGCTGAGATTCCTAGGCCTCGGCGCATTGAGCTGTGGCCAGGAATTCCAGGAAGACCAGTAATGCCAGAGGTGCCAACTAACGACTTCAGTTTGCTAGGGTCTTCGAACACTTTTGCACCCCTAATGCCGTATCCTCTGTCTCCATATCCGCGTAACGCTGCACACAGCGACATCAGCTGATTTAACACTGAAATATTTAACAAATTAGTAACACTGTATTTTTTTTCTTGTGATGCAAGTCGAATATGAAATAGCTTACCCAATAAAGCAAAGCATAGGCGAATTAATAGACTCATTCTCCCAACTTCCTGCTGCAAGCAACCGAACTATCGCAGCTAATTCTGTGATTTACTTGGGATGGCGTATTTGAGTTCTAAAGTTCAGTGGTGTATTAATTATCCAAAACAATATAGTATCAAAATTCCTTTAAATCACACCCGGTTTATTTTAATATATGAATAAAATTATATATCGAGTGCCTAACCCACCAACAAACAATCGCACACACAGCACACTACTAGCGTCTAGCAAGCTAGCCCAAACACACTACACTGATCGGAATCAATCAAATCATTAATGAACTCGAGCAAACAGTCATGTGAACTCGTATGACGTATGTCAGTGGTGTGTCAGTGTCAGACATTAGCGTGTTCACGTGTTGAGTTGACGTGTTCCCTTGATATGTCGTCTGTGGGCGAGTGACATACCACAAGACACATTTGTATTCCGGTGGTAATTAATAGAACTAATTTATTTATATTTTAAGATGAAAGTTTGTATGACATTTTTGTTTAAAAGAGGCGCCACCATCACTGGAACAGTCAACAGTGAGGATGGATTGCGTTCAATTATTTTTCCTAAATGTTCTATTGGTATAACAAATAGTAGAATAGATTGTAACGACCATCGAAATAGATTAATACATACATAGAGGTCGTTAGTAACGACCTTGGACCTATTAACCTATGGACGAGTAACATTACCATTCTCGCCTGTACCCCCTCTGTCACGAACCACGAACTTTTGCTATGGCGATTATTTCTTTTTGTCAGTCTGATGCAGACGCTCGGCGAGACAATATATGTGAATAATGGGTAAATGCGCATTAATGTGGTGCACATCTTATAGTGGCAAAACAGGCAATCTGTCTTTTCACTTGTAAGTATAATTTTATTTCATTTACATGGCTACTTTTTTCGAAATTCAAAATTATTGATAAATAAAAACAATGTAATCTGTCTATGTTGAATACCTCATTTATATTTACACATGGTAACCAAAAAGTTACCTACTTTATTCAGCCGGATTATCGCACATTCATTCTTGACAAATTCATCGTGAGTAGGGGTTGACGTTGTCGATAATGATATCAATAAGAACGAATGAATGAAATAGTGAATACAAATATCTTTATTGTGTATCATAGGTATAGAAAGGATTACATGTTATAGTTAGAGCTCAGCTATGTCCCGCCACATGGTGGATTATAAAGTTATAATAAAAAATGAATATATAAATAAATAACCGAAATAATATTTATAAATAATTTTATTCTAATAAATTAAATATATATTCTGTGAGCGTTAGTATAAGTACATTGGTAATTCACGACTTTCTACAATGTACTCGTATTTGAGATAAAGATACTGGCCTTTATTCCACGTAACGTGTAAAAATGCTAGCGACAATGATTATTCCTTTAAGCGGTCACAGGTTTGTTTTATAACAGGGATTTTGTATAAATCCTTAATTATAATTTATTAATGTGTCATTTTGTTCAATTTGATTGTACAATAAAGTTAAACAACTTTTATCATTACATAACCATGTATGAAAAAAACTCAGCAAAGTGTACATCATACACAATTTGCAGTTCCGTAAGATTTTCTAGAATATTCCAGAAAACCATACTTATCTTTTTTCAAAATTCCCCAAGTAATCAAAGTATACGTGTTAATAATATATAAGATCGTCTGGAAGAGAAACCTAAGTGTGCATAATCGTAATCCATTGTACACAGTTTTATTAATATTTCTTATTATTTTTGTTAATTTTGTACAATATAGCGTTTACGTTACAAGTTTCAGCTCAATCAGACCTGTAGTTTTTAGTTATCCAGCGGACGGACGGACAGAATACCTACACTTATAGTGAGTCACTTTTGACGGAACCATAAATACGACACTTGGATACGTCGGTCCGATAGTCTTAGTAATAGACGAGACGATAAAAGCAAACATAGTATAACTATTATGTCACCTCTTGGCATAATTGTGTGTAGTACCAAACATTAAACTATTACAACAATATACAGGTTAATTTTTTACAACTGAACTGATTTTTGATTTTTTCAAAATTCTTTATTCGTCAATAACTTAATACAGTAGTAACAATTACACACACAGTTACACATTCCTATCTATTAAAAAATTTCACTTTATCCGGCTGAGGGCACCTTTCAAAGTTTATTACTTAAATATTACTAAATCTTTTAGACAATGTGTTCATATAAATCAAAAAGGATATGGTGTGAACTTATTGTTGTCTAAGTTCACTTATTGCATGACTATTCATTGTTAAAATAAAATAGCGGGTAGGTACGACTAGTCCACTAAGTAAGTCGGAATTGGGAGAACGAGTTGTCATTATTGCGCTCCGACCGATCTGAGAGCTACCTCGTCCCGCGCGCGCGCCTTACTTATTGCGGCGCACTAGGGGTAACGAGTGGCCGAGTCGCAGGTCTGGTTATGGCGCATCACTGGTGATTTCGCCAACGTTATGTGGGAACAATACATAGTGATGGGGCAGGCGGTAAGTGCCGTATCTGTCGATATACGGTAAGTCTTCAATTTTTGTTTGGCCAGTAGAGGAAACCAGGCGGTTAGGGTGTGTCTCGTTTTTTGCGTAGAACTTTAGTGTCTGTTTCAAAATAAAGTTTCTAAGTAAAGGAAGATGAATTTGGTTATGGAGTCTGTTTAAATTTGTACGAATGGGCGTGTTATAGGCTATTTTAACTGCTTTGTTTTGGATTACTTGAAGTGATTGGTAATTAAATTGACAGGTACTGCTCCATACGGGGCAGGCGTATGTGATGCAAGGCCGTACAAGTGTAGTATAGATTCTTAATTTAGTTTGAGCACTTAAGTTGCTTTTTCTATTTAAAATTGGACTTAGAGAACCAAGGGCCTGAGCACCCTTGGTACGCAAGTGTGTTGTGTGTTTGGACCAGTTTATTTTGTTGTCCATTGTTACTCCGAGATAGCGGACTGAGGTACTCCACGGGATGTTATGACCTCCGATTGTAAGGAGTCTCTTTGGAGGATGTCTTTGACGAGTGAACAGAATCGCCTCAGTCTTAGCTTCATTAATTTTAAGCTTCCATTTTGTGAAATAGGAATGAAGCAGTTCTATAGCTAATTGCAGTCGGCCGATGATAAGGTCAATATCAGCAGAAGATGTGTACGATGCCGTATCATCTGCGAAACATGCGAGGCTTGTACGTATTTGTGTTGGTATGTCATTGATATACAGGAGGAATAGGTATGGGCCAAGAATGGATCCTTGGGGGATACCAGCGGGTACCATTTTGGGCGAGGATCTGACATCACCTAAGTGGACCCTGAACTTGCGGCCGGTCAGGTAAGACTGCATAAGTTTGACCAAGTATAGGGGAATTTGGCAAGAGATAAGCTTATGTAAAAGACCGTTATGCCAAACGGTATCAAATGCTTTCTCAATATCAAGAAGGAACATTCCTGTCGACTGTTTTATATTTAGATGATGAGCAATGTGTTCTGTCACCCTAGCAAGTTGTTGGGTTGTAGAGTGAGAGGCACGAAATCCATACTGCTCGTTAACGAGTAGGTGCCTTGATGCGGCTAAGAGACGTAAATAGATGATGGATTCAAATAGTTTACCCATAGTAGGAAGCAGGCTAATTGGCCGATAGCTATTAGGCAAGGATTCATTCTTACCTGGTTTTTTGATAGCAATGACCTTCGCTGATTTCCAGACTGATGGAAAATAGCCTAAATATATGCAGCCGTTGAATATTTTAGTTAAGTACACAACGGCTTTTTGGGATAAGTTTTTGAGTAATAGATTGTGTACATTATCATCACCAGGTGACTTACGATGTTGAAGCCTGCGTATTGATTTCCATACTTCTGCCGGACATGAAAGTCGACATAGTTTGGGAATAATGGGGTGATTCAACTGGTCGATTGATTGTTGGATATTTGAGTCAAGATCAGAAGTACACCAGTTAAGCGTGAGGCTCATATTTTCGTGAAACGCTCGTGCCAACGCTTCACATTGATCTGCAGTGTTAGCAGTTATGGAATCATCTGCTAGCTTAAGGGGTGGTATGGTTTTAGCCTTAGGTTTTAAAGAGTTTGCTAGGCGCCAAATGTCAGAGCTCGGATTATCTACCTTGGCAAGCTTATCGTTCCATACTTTGTCTAGGTATTTATATATGCGAGACTTAATTTCCCGTTGGAGACTATTAATAACGGAACGAATTTCTCTTTTATGGTCGCTAGATGGTAACTGCTGTTCTTTGCGACGAAGGCGATTTTTGTGTTTAATCAGTTTTTTTATATGGCGGGGTAATTTGATTATAGCATTTTTATGGGTTGCCATGGGAATATGTTTATCCCTTGCATACTTGATGCAATTGTACAAGTGGTCAACTGACTTGTCAATATCTAGTTCAGTTTTGCAAACATGGGATGATAGGTGTATGTTGTCATCTATTGTTGAGCGGTACCCGCTCCAGTTGGCATTACGATATCTATAGTATCGTAGATTGGGTTTGCGACAGAAGGTGCCTCCAAGTGTAAAGTAAACAGGAAGATGATTTGATGACAATGCACAGATTGCTCTAAGATCATCAATACCATCAACATTCAAGGCGAGCACAAGGTCCGGATTAGTTGACTTTAGGTCAGAGCGATAGTTGGTCTGTGTGGGTATGTCAGGTGCATGTATTACATAGTCGTGATCTAACATGTGTCTGAACAGACTTCTGCCACGAGTGTTGTTATAACTACTATTCCAATGCTCGTGGCTCGTACAACTGAACTAATATTAACCAGAACATAACAAATTGTCATTCATTCGTTCGTTCTCGATACCAAGTTATCGACTGCGTCAAGCACTAGTGTCAGTCGCTCATTTTGTCTATGTAATGCATAAAAAAATGTTTCAGTGGTGGTAGTTAGACAGTGACAACGCTCTATGTCAAAGTAGTGCAACAATAGATCACACAACAATAAAACGTCGTGTGTGCGAAATAATGAACAAGGCTATTACGATAGTGTGTATTAATTACGTAAAGTTAGCGTTGTGTGAAGTCTTTCCCCCCTCGGATAGTTGGTTGAACGTGATTCCATACTTCGACGAAATCGGGTCGTGTCCGGAGGTTAATAGGTCCAAGCTTTCCCCCCTCGGATAGTTGGTTGAACGTGATTCCATACTTCGACGATATCGGGTCGTGTCCGGAGGTTAATAGTTCCAAGGTAACGACCCATTTATTTTCTATGAAGAATATGAAAATTATATCCTCTTTGATTAGGAGCACTTTTTACTAACATATTTGGTGGTCGGGCTTTTGTTATTTTGTTTTGTCCATTTTTTGATTTGGTGCTCTAGAAGACTTACCGACCAATCTTTTTGTGTCACTCCCAGCTCCCATGACTGACTCGAAATTCTCAGAATTCTATCTACTAAAGAAAGGCAATCAAATAATGACACTTTGTATGAGTTTTGCTTAGATTTAGTTAATAATCTAAGGAGTTTTGTTTATATGTGGCGCCCCCATCACCGGAACCTCAGACTAAGACCGGAACACATAGTCGGACTTTAAGACGTAGTATTATTAAGTACCTACTATGCTTTAAGTCCTCATTTTAAATTTCATGTTCCATGACTTTTTTTATAAAGTTGTAAGGCGACTTTTTACCTTATTAATCAAAGAGAAATAAGTATAATAACGCTACGCTAAGACAGACTATAGAGCAAAGCATTTCCGGAATTTTGTTGTGGTGTCGTGTACTTCCGGGTGATTGCGTTGCCGTCATCTTGTCTATTGTCAAATGTAATGTCAAATTGGGAAATAATGCCGGCGATGGCGAAAATACAATTTTGTTTTATATTTCTACTGTATATTGTTATAAACTGTGAAAGCGCTAATGTGGACGTAATATCAAGTGATATAAAATTGAAGAATGTCGACCGAACGATTGATATAACGTCACAGCTCGTAAAAATCTCTTCTAAAATAACGTTGGAAAATGCAGGTAAATCGCCGATAAAGAACTTCATACTAGCCGTAGAGGAGTCTACGAAGAGCAACTTAGCTTTTATTGGTGTTAAAGATAATTTCAACAAAGAACTTCGCCTTACGGAGACTAGTGTAAAAGGTTATGACAACGTCAAGTTTTGGCGTGTGGAACTGAAAGACCCAGTTAATGCCGGCGCTACGACTGTAATTACTTGTGATTCTACCCTTACGAAGTCTTTGCAGCCTTTCCCTACTGATATCACACAGCAGGAGAATCAACTGGTAAAGTACAATGGTAATCTGTACTTCTACTCCCCATACCCAGTAACCTCGCAGACAACCAACGTTATTATAAATACAAAGACTGTGGAGTCATTCACCAAAGTGAAAAAATTCACTCATATTGATGGCAGTATACTTTATGGCCCATACAGTAGCATTCCTCCATTTTCTGAGAAGGAATTGAGTGTTCATTATAAGAACAACTCCCCATTCTTGACTGTTACTCGTATAGAGCGATTGATTGAAGTATCACATTGGGGAAATGTGGCTGTTGAGGAAGTGGTTGAGGTTGAACACACCGGAGCTAAGCTTAAGGGGCCGTTCTCTCGCTACGACTATCAGCAAGACCACAATAGCGGTCCGGCTAGTGTCAGAGCCTACAAGACCTTCCTACCAGCATCTGCATCAGATGTGTACTATCGTGATGCCAATGGAAATATCTCTACATCGAACATGAGATTTAAAAAAGATGCAGTGGAATTGGATCTCAGACCAAGGTATCCCTTATTTGGAGGATGGAGAACGCACTACACCCTCGGATACAATGTCCCAAGTTATGAGTACTTGTATCATTCAGGCAATGAGTATTTATTGAAAATGAGGGTGATTGACCACATTTTTGATGATATGCAGGTGGATGAGGTAGTAACAAAGATAATTCTGCCAGAAGGCTCTACACAAATCAAGGTGAACATTCCTTACCCTGTGACAAGACATCCAGACACTCTACACTATACATACTTGGATACCAAAGGCCGCCCAGTCATAACTTTCAGCAAGAAAAATGTAGTTGAGAACCACATTCAAGACTTTCAAGTTCGCTATACATTCCCTCGCCTCTTAATGTTGCAAGAACCACTCTTAGTGGTTGGTTTCCTGTTTGCATTATTCTTACTTGTAATTATTTATGTAAGATTAGATTTCTCAATCCATAAGGCTGAACATCATCATCATAAAGATTAAATAATATATTGAAGTTTTTTTAATATTATTGTATTTCCAGTGAGGTCTTACAGTAAACACTAATATATCTGTATCTAGTGGTCACACATTTTAATTTTGTTGCAAATGATTGTGTGTTTGAAATAAATGGTTCTTTTTAACTAGAAATATTCTTTTATTACTATATTATGTTTTCTATCTTAAATTTTATGTAGTTTGTATGTAAATCATTTATTGCAAAGTGGACACTGTCACCTGGTTTTCAAACATTAATTTATGCCTTCGTAACCCATTAGAGCAGGGAATCTGTAAGCCTCTTGAATAATATTTGTCCAAGCAATTTTCTACTCTGTAAGGGGTGATTTGACATATTCTCATAAGTGTGGAGTCTAACTACACTTATCTGGATCAAATGACTAAATGGCTTTGGCTCCGTGAGAGCTGGCGCAGCTGCTTCCAACGCGGAGAACCTCAAGCGCCGCAAATATGAGTGCCTCAGTGGAGACCTCATCTTTGAGGCGTTTGGGGTCGAGACCCAGGGCGCGTGGGGTTCCGGTGCCCTCCATCTTTTCAGGGACATCTCGAAAAGACTGGTGGAGAACACCCGGGACCCCAGAGCTGGCGGCTACTTTGCCCAGCGCGTAAGCCTCGCAATCCAGCGAGGCAATGCCGCCAGTCTCCTGGGTACTCTGCCAGCAGGGGACGAACTGGGGTCAATTTTTTATTTGTAGTGTATAATAGTTAGGTTTTGTTTTATATTTTTTTGTTTGTTTTGTAATGTTAAGTTTATATTAATTAAATATATTTAACGTTAAATTGATTTACATTAAATTATCCATTTTAAACGCTTTGTAGTTAAATGATTACATATAACCGCAGCGGATCCAATATATACATACACTTGTCTAATCCCATGCTAGGATGTTCTGTTATGGGAATTAGACATGGATAGGACACTTCACAAATATAACATCCAGGCTGTGCAAAGTTGTCTGTCCCCAGTGGGAATCGAACCCACGACCTCTGGCGCTGCAATAATTAGGCCAATGAGGCGGTCAACAGATATGAGAAACGCTTACAGAGTAGGCCTGCAGGTAATAGAATTTTTGCAGTAAGAGATTTATGTAGGACTCAATAAAACCTTTATTGATTGATAAAAATATATTGAACTGTAATAATTATCCTACTGAAATACAAAATGGAAGTAGATATTTACAGTATATATAATTTGAGCATTTATATACGTTAGAATTGAAAAGTTTTACAATTCTAATGTTTAAGAAGTAACAATTACAAATGGGATAGTTGCATGTTTATAGCCATGGTATTTCAAACAAACATTTTTAAGAACAGACTAGACAATTTCTTAAACGAAAATAACCAAGTCAACTACTGATATGAAAACAGCAGCTATAAGCTGCCTTTCCATTTAAAATGAATAATAATTTTCTTTTATCAATTATGCATGATAAGAAACTGCTCAAATCATGGTAAGATATGAACAGGGACCCAATGGAAATCCTTCCTCGCACTAAAAAAAATTTCATGAACTGAAATGGAACCTCAAGACTTATGTGGACGGATGTTATATGCCATATTCAGATAACTTAGTCCTGAGGACCACAGGGGCGCTGGTGCACGGTAGGATGGCCTTCTCAGTGACAACAGCTGTGACGAGGCTCGGCGGGGTGACGTCATACGTCAGGTTCAGAGGAGTGAGATTGGGGTTCGACCGCCAGTCCTTCAGCGGGGAGTTCTCGTCCGATTTATCGATTAATTCGTCAGGATCGCCTAGAAAAAGAGAGATTCCATTACAATATACGTTTTTTTATAAGTAACTCTAGGTTTCTAATCAGCAATAATAAAATTACTAGAGATGAGTTCATTTGCGATCAGTCGAGACCCCGCTGCCGGGCGTGCCGCGCCTTTAAAATGCCTCTATTGTTCCAAATGACCAAATACATTAGAAATTACATACATACATAATGCTCACACCTTGGTGCCAGAGGGGTAGGCCGAGACGATAAATCGCCACTTTATACAATCTAATGTTGCAAAGCGGCTTAAATTAAACAGACAAAAACATTATTAACGTGCGTGAATAATATTTACACATTAACAACTTTGGACATTTCCAAAGGAAGATTTTGTTCAGTATTCATCGTCTAGTTTATCTTATATGGCCAGGCATACCCAGCGACACGGCGGATTGGTGATCGCAGTAATGTTAATACACGGGAAGACGAGACAACATAAAGAAAAGTGACATAATGCCAGTGCGTGTGTTTGTGCGCCACTCACCGATCTCGTTGTAGACGAAGGCGTCCGTCTGCACGCGCTCGCTGACCTTGTGCGTCTCGCACGCAACCAGCACGGGCACGTTGCACGCGCGCGCGCACAGCGCCGTCTGCGCCGTGCCCGCCGCGCCCACCACCGACCCGTTCACCAGCAGAGAGTCGGCCCCGAGAAGCACCTTGTTGATCTAAACACAAATACAACAAGTTTGACCTTCTAATATATGGTTGATTCTTCATTATCTGATGATGATGAAGAGTATTAGCTACTCTGAATATCAGCCCTTAGACATCCACTGTTTGTATCGTAGGCCTTCCCCAATGTACCCCACCACACCCGATCCTCCGTTCTCCGCATCCAGCCGCTTCCGGCCACCTTCTTCAGGTCGTCGGTACATCTGACGGCGGGGTGTCCCACCCTGAATCCCAGGCATTCTTCAGCCTTTCACCTATTCAAAAGTATTTTTTATTTTGGTACTTATAGCTGTAATAGTTTGGCAGAAGTTGAAATGGTTTGGCATTATTTAATTTGGTTAGCAACAAAAATCTGTTGTCAATGGAGAGCATACACATTTAGCTTGCAATATATAAAAATCAGGCTGCAGCCCTTGTTCTGCAATCTTAATACTGTCAACAATTTAACCAATATGCAGTCAGCGTGTAATATTGTCTGCTTAATAAAAATTCGCGCTGCAAAATGATAACTTGGTCAGCAAAATTTCACAATTGGTCAGGAAGACAGCGGGAGCGTGAGAAGCGAGCTCTAATTGTCAGAGCACTCCGACTCAGATGGTTTAGGTTAAATTATCTTTTATCTGCTAAACAAAATAATTTTGCTTACCATCTGAGTGCTTACCAAAATTTGATTATGGCTGACTCAATGCAGTTATTATATTTCATTGGCTATACATTTTCTAGAGTAGTCCAGTATGACGTTAATTGCTGTTTGATTTAAAAATGTTTGCTGGCCTTAAGGGGCCATTACGGGATTGGTCCGCGCCGATGTTAGGTAGTAGGTGCGTCCAGGCAAGGCGCACCTTACCCGGACGCACACGGCGGTATGAGGTTGACAAGCCGCGAGAGTCAGTTATATATTGATGCCAAAGCTTCATACTAATTTGTACGGAATTTTCGTGCGGCAAATTTCAGAAAGTTTGACTGTATTTTGCACAAAATATATCATTTAGTTTGTAATTTTGAAAGGATCGCAGTGTTATACTCAAAGTTATATGAACGCCAGGAGTCGTTTTATGCAGTTTTAGTGACGATTCATATTTTTTTCTCTTTAATTAGAATAGGTATAACAAATTCAAGTAATATGATTTTTAATTTAGTTCTTTAATTAATCACATGAACTTTTTGATATGATAATACTATAGTCTAATACCTTAAACTAGCAAAACGCCAGTGCATGTTTCGAGGAAGCGAGCCTTAAGTTGCTGATGTAGTTATTTTGGCTGTCCCAATACATTTTTTTGATCACAAAAATACGGATATTTTGTTAAAAGTCCAGCTACCATGCTTTTTGTTGGAAAGGTACCGGGCGCGACCGAAGATTTAGTACAGTACAGGTACAATAGAGGATTGAGTAACGATGACGCGAGCCGGCCTGAGCGGCTAGAGGCCTATTGGTGCGTATGCGGCGCCCACTACTCTGTAAGTGTATGCGTGCCTTGAGTTCAGTAATAATCCGGCTACCATTCGTATCGGACGTTTCATTTACTTCCTACGTACATACCATTGGCTGACGAGGATAATTTACCCACATATTTTTTGTGTAAAAAAAAAACTGTTTTAAATCAGTGAAATGTCGCTTTTCTTAGGAAATATTAGTGTTTTTGATCAAAATACTCAGGAATGGGAAATATTTCATGGACGTTAGGAACAATTTTTGAAACTCATACTCAAACTCAAAAAACATACCGTCTTCATGACGAAGCTGACCGCGGTGATGTCCACGTAGGTGCAGGGCAGGCCGGCGCCCGCCAGCCGGCGCAGCATCTCTCGCGCGCTCGTATGCACGCGGTCCCCGACCACGACGGTGCGGAACTGCAGCTTCGCCTGCCACGCCTCGCGCAGTATCCGCTCGATTAGAGATGAGCTGGGAACATATACGCGCAGGTTCAAGATCCGTGGCGTAGTTACACCGTTTGAGGATCTGGATAATTCTTAGGTGGGGGCTTACAATAAGATAATTTCTGGTACTAGACATATTATTTTCTAATATACACAATTTACAGCTGGTCCCTAAAATCTACAGGATAGAACAGATAAGTGTCATCAGATTTTCTAACTAATAAAGATATCCGAAACATTCAAACTGATATAGCTACTAGGTGACCTTATGCTAAAAAGGATTATTAAAAAAGATATTTTTTAGGGTTCCGTAGCCAAATAGCAAAAACGGAACCCTTATGGATTCGTCATGTCTGTCTGTCTGTCTGTCTGTCTGTCTGTCTGTCTGTCTGTCTGTCTGTCTGTCTGTCTGTCTGTCTGTCTGTCTGTCTGTCTGTCTGTCTGTCTGTCTGTCTGTCTGTCTGTCTGTCTGTCTGTCTGTCCGTCCGTATGTCACAGCCACTTTATTCCGAAACTATAAGAACTATATTGTTGAAACTTGGTAAGTAGATGTATTATGTGAACCGCATTAAGATTTTCATACAAAAATAGAAAAAAAAACAAAAATTTTTGGGGTTCCCCATACTTAGAACTGAAACTCAAAAAAAAAATTTCATCAAACCCATACGTGTGGGGTATCTATGGATAGGTCTTCAAAAATGATATTCAGGTTTCTAATATCATTTTTTTCTAAACTGAATAGTTTGCGCGAGAGACACTTCCAAAGTTGTAAAATGTGTGTCCCCCCCCCCCTGTAACTTCTAAAATAAGAGAATGATAAAACTAAAAAAAATATATGATGTACATTACCATGCAAACTTCCACTTAAAATTGGTTTGAACGAGATCTAGTAAGTAGTTTTTTTTTAATACATCATAAATCGTAAACCACAATACTATTATTAAAACATCGATCAAAGTTACAACGAACTACTATAACTTTTATATTATATTACTTGCTGCTACGGAACCCTTCATGGGCGAGTCCGACTCGCACTTGGCCGCTTTTTTTTTAATTAAAAAGTCTGGTTTCGCATTATTCTTCGTAACTTAATTTGAAATTTAAAATGGACTTTTTTTTGATTGATTTTGAATTTACAAATTTAATTAAAACAACCTACCACTACGATAAATTGATTTCAAAGACCGGGCAGTTCGTCTTCTAAAGACATGTCGCGAAAATAACGCGAAACCATTACGACTTCATATTTGAACTATTTCGATAACAACTTCAAGTTAAATTAATAATTTATTACCATATCTGAAGCCACGCCAGTGGGACGCCCTGCCGCCTGGTGGACCGACGACCTAAAGAAGGTGGCCGGTAGCGGCTGAATACGGAGGGCAGAGGACCGGGTGTGGTGGCGTTCATTGGGGTCGGCCTATGTCCAACAGTGGATGTCTAGGGGCTGACATGATGATATCTGAAGCAGATTAGCCTTACCATCCATAAGTGAGGATGTTGTCCCCAGTGGATATTTTGTTCCGCACCGCCATGCTGATCGCCTCGCCGGCCTTGTCTATTTGATCCTCGATGTACTTGTCTATCTCCTCTTGAAGGGTTTTCTTTGCCTGGAGAAACAAAAGATTACAAATATATACAATCAGAAGAAATGACGCAGTGATTCAAATCAATCATCACATCAGCCTATAGCTGTCCACTGTTGTATATACTTCTTTTCGATTTGTACATATCTTTGTTTGAGAACTAAAAAAAACCATTTGATTTTTCTTTTTTCACTAGCATAATGTTGCCTGGAAGCGATAAGTCCTCACATTTAATATATTTCTCCTATACATATACAGGGTTACAGGAAAAGTCGTGCTAGATCCCTTAAGGGTGTGGAGCACCCATCATTTCTGACTTATTTCACTATGAAACACCCTACCCTAAACTTAACCCTTTTCGAGATATTCGACTTTTAATTTTTTTATTGAAAATTGCTGATTTTTAGGCTACTACATTTATTTTTGTTTATTTTGTGTATCTTATTATTATTATTATTGCATTTTTACATGTGTAGTAAGATGCTTTAGGACGTCAATCATTAAAATAGTGCACAAGTTAATTGAATAGACTGTAGTAGACAAGTGAAAGAAAAGAAATAAAAAACATATTAGAAAGTTTATTTTTCTCTAAGGGATATCTAAAAAAAATGTTATGGTAATTGTTCGGCAGATGTTTTTTAAAATATTTACGTTTCATCAGCTATCTAACGAGGTGTAACAATCTAGGGTTTGTATTACATTTCGTGGAAAAAAAGTAGTTGGGACGCTCCAGGTAGCAGTTCTAACGGTCCCACGCCTATTGTCCTTCAAGTTAAGACGCACCGTGCGAGCGAGACAAGTGACGATTTATGTAGGTACGAATGAAAGAAAAAATGTGTAGACACCGGCTAGGACTGGGAATACAACCGGAAACATTGTTTTGGTTGTCAGTCTGCTTTTGTGCTTCGTACATAGTAGATGCGATATCGTTTTGCTCTTTTTCTCGACTTGGCTGTGATTCTGGACTATTTCTTCTGATTTGTGACTACTGTGCTTGTTAACCGGACTCTGATTTGTGCCTGTGATACGGAAGTGTTGAGTATGACGTCCTACACACCTGAGGAATATGCTGATATGCTTATTTGTTACGGATACTGCGATTGTGTGTCTGCGCAAGCTCGCAACGAATACATAACTCGCTACCCCGGTCGTCGAGTGCCAGATGTGGCCGTTTTTGACAGAGTTTATCGAAGACTTCGAGAAACTGGCTCTGTTTTGAGACGAAGTACAGACATGGGAAGACCACGAATTGACGACGAAGAACAGGACAATGAGATAGTGCAACGCTTTCGAGCGGATCCGACTACTTCCACTAATATTGTTGCCCGTGATCTGGGGCTTTCGCAATGGAGAGTGTGATTTACAGTGCATACTGCTGGCCTATACCCGTACCATTACACGCCAGTACACGTTATTGAAGAAGGGGACCCCGCGAGAAGATTGGACTTTTGCAGATTTATGCTAAATGCTGATGTAGAAGACCCAGATTTTTTAAGAAATATCTTGTGGACGGATGAGTCCAAATTTGATAAAGATGGCATAACTAACTATCACAACGCCCATTACTGGGCCCTAAAAGAACTAAGGAATCCCAATAAGAAAAGAGTGAAGGGGTCCCAACGAAGATTCAGCGTGAATGTGTGGATGGGCATTATCTCCAATCATTTGATTGGACCTTACTTTCTTCCGGATAATCTAAACGGGGAAAGCTACGAAAATTTCCTGAGAGCAGACTTGAGTGATTTGCTGGATGATCTGCCATTATCCAAACAAATGGATTGAACGAGGTGGGCCATTGCCATGGCCAGCAAGAAGTCCGGACCTAACCCCCATGGATTTTCATGTGTGGGGCTGCATGAAAAGTCTCGTGTACAGCGAGCCGAATCCAGTTTCGTCTGTGGAAGACTTAAGAGAAAGGATTGTGGATGCAGCAAATAAAATGAGGACCACATTGACCACTGGCGTAGTGAAGACCGGTCTCCGTAGAAGGATGCGACAATGTATTAGAAATAGAGGCGGCCATGTTGAACATGAACTGTAGAAAAAGAAAAAGTTGTGAGAAAACCTTTAATAAATGGCATTTCATGCTTACCTATTGTTTTATTTTACTTTTTAGGGCTAAGTATACATTTTCTTCTCCACTGTCGCCTATGAAACTAAATTTTTTTGAATGCATTTGAATAAAACCCTACATTATTATACCTCGTTAGATAGCTGATGAACCGTAGATATTTTAAAAAACATCTGCCGAACAATTACCATAATATTTTTTTTAGATATCCCTTAGAGAAAAATAAACTTTCTAATATGTTTTTTATTTCTTTTCTTTCACTTGTCTACTACGGTCTATTCAAATAACTTGTGCACTATTTTAATGATTGACGTCCTAAAGCATCTTACTACACATGTAAAAATGCAATAATAATAATAATAAGATACACAAAATAAAAAAAATAACTATAGACTCTAAAACAATAAAATAGTTCACAAGTTTGCTGGAGGTAATCTTTATTATGAGGCGTTAGTTAATGGCTTGGTCGCCAGAGGTCGTGGATTCGATTTCAAATAGGTCACATAACTATACAAAACAGTATACAAATGACAGACAACTTTGTACAAGTCTGTCCAGTCTGCATGTTATATTTGTGCGTATGAAAACAAAAACTAAGAAAAGAAGACCACGCGAACTATTTTTTTTAGTGAAATAGTCCAGTCTTATTGCAGGCAAGTGTATTTGTGCGTATGAAAACAAAAACTAAGAAAATAAGACCACTCTATTTTTTTTGGTGAAAATACCGGTTTCGCAGGGGAAAAACTAGTTAAAAACTTATTAATCTCAACTTTTTATACAGCCAACTAATTGATACTTACGTCAAACTCATCCACATTGTTGGGCAATTGCGTGAGCTGGTGCCTGAAGTATTTGACGGCGTTGGTCTGGGACGCGGAGGGCTGCCGCATGGCCCACAGGTAGTCAAGGCTGGCCGCCAGGTGGGACTCCAGCCCTCGCGCGAACTCCGTTTTAGCTGGGAGCGTGTAGTCTTTTACCATCTGATAATAACATTAAAATGATTGATATTACTAGTTTTATTAATAACACAAGTGTATTCACTATCGTCATATCAGCCCTTAGACATAGGCCCTCCGGTCGCCATCACAACTGGTCCCACCCCCGGCATTCAGCCACCGTAGACCACCTTCTTAGAAATTAAATCAGAAAATAATTTGGTCGATGGTACCATTGCTATAATCTTCTGTCAATTGGTACAATGAAATAATCATTCAGAAATCAGTCAAATAATAGAAAAACGTCAATTATTAAAATTATAGACTTTATCGTGACTTTATTGCAGTATAGTCCGTCAAAATCTAAATTTGAAAGATAGATATAAATCTAAGTAAAAGAAAGCATACCTTTTTAATAGCATCCAATAGCCCTATACACCTCGCGTTGGACCCGGTAACAACGCGCGACGCTAACTGCACCCCCAGTTTTATAACTGCAGGATGCAAGCTGTAATAACATTCAATAACGGTTTTAGTATGCATATTATACATTTTTAATACTCAGAGTTCAACATCACAAAACGGCTCTCCACTATATATCTATGGAAAGGCCCAATGCTTCTTTGGACATACTATGCAGTCTCCTCAGCGCAATCTCATATGAGAGCTCATAATCCTGGGCCATGTAGAAGGCAAGTGTGTCATAGGACTAGCTCAGATGAGGTGGTCAGACCCAATGAGGCTGGTGGATCATTATATGAAGCAGTGTAGTTTACCAACAACCACAATGCATGGATGCATGGAGTGGAAATGAGTTACCTATGGTCGGGATCCTCAGCAGTGAGGGAACGACGAAGATGTATAATAATTGAGATAAGACTTATGGATGTGTTGTCTTGATTGACAAACAAATAAGTAGGTAAACAAATAACTGAACAATGAAGTGAACAATACTCACTTGGAATTTAACGCGACCTTTTTCAATGCCTCTTTATCATGCTCCGTATACAAGTGCTGGAACCAGTTAACTCTGTTCGCGCCCATGGACTTGGGTTTAGGCTTTTGAGTTGCCTTTGGCTTGGGCGACTTTTCCTGTGTTAAATAAATTCAATTTGGTTCTCATATTAAATGATTAGAGTAAAATACATTGCTATGAAACCAGCGCAAGCCACATGTTTTGGTTCCAATCATGACAGATACATAAATTCTATTTTGCACTCAAATTAGAAAATAAGAAGTATAAATTTATAGAAAGTTTAAAGCTATCTCTCCAGGCAACCTTTGTACAAGAAAAATAAGAAAGGTATAGCAACATAGTATTGCAGGTTCGAATCAAACCTAATTAGCAGTGTGTCGATGTGAGACATAGGCCTTACGTCAATAATGGCCACACTGAGCAATCCACCATCACACTAAACTTTTGAACAAATGATATTAGTATGGGAAAATTTATATTGTGTAAATGTATAGGTATAAAATTGATTTGGCTTAATTATGATTTAGGGCCTAAAAGTAACTTGTCTAACCTTGGCTATATCCCCATCAGGCATAGTAGTTGGTTCTGCCTTAGACTTGACAAGCTCTGGCTTGGGCTTCTCAGTTTTAAGTTCAGCTACTGCCTGTTTTGCTGCCCTCTGAGCATCTTGCTTCGCGCGCCTTTCAGCTTTTAGCTCTGCCTTACTTTTACCTGAGTCATCTGGCTATTGGAAAAATATTACATTACATTTAAGTTTGATTTTCATTATTGCAAAAAACTATCATCCTCAACATGATTTTTGTTATAATTATATCAAATTGTATTCGATTAAAAGTACCAAAACTAATAAATTGGTACCTTTTTAGCTTCAAAATGAATAGCACTAACTTTAGCAGTGATATCTTGCACCTCCTTTGCAACATTTTTAATGTCTTTCAATGTTTCCACTACATCTTGTACGGTCATATCTTGATTAGCAGTACCAATTACTGCATCCACCGGTTGCTTTTTAGCCTGTTTGGTTGCTTTTTTAGCAGCCCTTTCAGACATTATCTGTTCTTTCGATTTGTCACCTTCATTAATTTGTTTTACTATAATTGCTCTATCTACTTCATCTTTACTTTTAGTTTGTGCCTTTGATGGAGAAACTATTTCCTTAGCTGTGACCTGTTCTTTATGGGTGCTAGTTTTGGTTGGAGTTTCCATTTTATTTTCATTATGTTCCTTAGCAGATTCTTTCTTTACTTCACTTGCAATTGCATCACTTTTAGTTTTTGCCTTCAATTTAGCTAATTTCTTAGCTTCTCTAGCAGCTTTGACGTCGTCTCTAGATTTGGAAGCTGCTTCTTTACAAGACATGTCTATGTTTGATAATCTACTCTCTATTTCTTTATTAGACAAATTGTGTTTTATAACACTGTCTTCTTCCTTACTGTTAGTTTTAGAAATCTGTATTGTTTCAAGCACAATAGTATTATTTGTAGCTATTGTACATAAGTCTATGCTTTTATGTTTGTCTATACCTTGTGTTTTATTTGCAGTTTGAGCTGCATGTAACCGTTTCCGCCTAAGCCTTCTTTTCTTTGTAGTAGTTAAATCAGATGAGTTGTCAACTTCACTTGTTGTTAGTGCATTAATCTGTAACTGATGAAAGAAGATAATATGATTAAATAAATAGACATACATGTAAAATATGTTTTTTTTTATGATAATACCCTTACAGTGAATACATTTTGTTTTTCGGCAGATAACTCGATAACTATAAGATGATTATGCTAAAATTTTGTTTTTTTGGGAATTTTTTTATAATATATTTAATAGTTATGACTGACGGAATCTGTACACACTTTGATGACTTTTTTTATCTCACTGTGGGTGATTAGTTATCGGCAGAGTGTGCTATTTTTAATGGTTTTCTTAACAATGTTAGGAAGATTTTATTCTTTTACTCAGTTCTAACTTGATCAGAAAATTACAAGGCACACACCGGAATGGTAGTGGTGGCAGCAAGTTTTTGTGTACTGTATGGAGGACCGCACACACTGACGCGGGCAAGGCACTGCCTGCTGTATTGTATAGAGCCTAGGCCGCGCATTTCCCGCAACCTCTGTTGTGTAAGTGTCTTTAAGGATACCATTAGTCAGTAAGACTTTATTAAATCTTACTGTTCGTGACCTGATCGCACAGGTTCATTCTACCTTAAGGCACCAGTCTCTCACAAATGTATAATTGTAACAAATTTGTAAACTTCATTTTTAATTATGCATTGTTTGTGATGAGATATAAATAAAATTTTGTATTGTATCAAGCATATACACGTGAGAGAGACTGTAAACCTAAAGGGAAGGAGCCAGAATCTAAGTGACAAGGGTTGTATTAAAACATAACCTCAAATGCAACAAGACAGAAATATACATATACGAAAATACCTTAGACAAAGCCATAGCCGCAATTCCTGAGTCAGCTATAAAATGAGTAATTTTTAGATATTTACCTTTAAATTATATTAAAGGCAGTTAAATTGACAACAATGAAAAACAAAGGTTATTTATTACACGTATTACATACCTGTGATGTTTTCAGTATAAACTTAGAAGTTTATAAATAAAACGAATTAATAAGTAGTACATGAGATAAATTCACAGAAATGAAAACAGATGAAAGAAACTTGGAAAATTGTGAAATAGATTTACATTTCCTTTCATGAAGTTTACAAAGTTAGCTTAGATTGACAGTGTTTTTTAATAATGTGTTTTACTGCTCTGGATGCTAAGTCCTTTTGAGCCAAATTGACAGTGACTTGGTGTTGGCATAGGTTTTAAATATAAAACACTTCTTGTCTTATGTCTTAAGAAAGTTTTAACTTCGTGAATTCTATTAAACAAAAATTTAAAATAAAATCGTAAAAACACTAATTTATCATAAATAAAGCAGTCAGTCACCATGAACAAATTTCCCTAAATTTCGGCGAATTTAAAAAGTTATAATGACAACTCTAGCTCTTCACATCAAACATAAAAAATATATTAATACCTATTTGGCACTCAGATATATTCGTTCTTCTGAGATTTGGCACGGTGAAACACTAATGGATATAAATGTAATCTGTGAAAAGTGATACTATGTGTGTTCATTATTATCGTCGAATGTAAAAGTCATCGGACAAAATGTTAGTAGGTGCAAAAAGTCGGAGAATAATTTCTATTCCACCCGCATTTTGACAACCTGTTACTCGTGCTCTCGGCGCGTCATCGTCGCCCCACCGTCGACACAACTCGCTAGAACTGTTGATGTGCGCACGCGACATATTTCGATCTTCTTCATTTTCTTCATATTTTTAATTTCGAGTGATATTCCTACTGTGTCAAAGTGAAACGGGTACCCGTGTCGTCAGCTGCTACTCTGGAGCTCCAGGTTACGGATTCAGTACGAGAACGGGATCAAAGGTTGGTGGCATTTATTTTATTCTTCGATACACGTACCGAAAAGCATTTTGTCCGACTAGGTACGCCAAAACATACAGTCCACTATTTTATATTAAAAAATCCAGTCCCTATAGGTATTCCCATTCTGAACGATTTCGCGTTCATTTTAAAATAATCAATTAGCAACCTAGTAAATGCACTTTCTGGGGGAAGAACTAACGGATGTTTTTTTCGAAAATCAGCATCCGAGTTCACTAACCGCCCGCCCACCCTGATGAGCCCAAGCTCATCAAGGAATGGACTCAGGCGCTGGAGCCGAGGTGAACAGGGCTTTTTATGCTCCAAATTCTGAACATCAGCTGCGAACCAGAATTTTTGAACGACACCTACCAGGCGTAACGACGTATCCCGAATTTCGGAGACTGTCAAGGGACCAAATGTTCTGGTTTTGGAACGACAGTTCCGAATGAACCGAAGACAATAAGACATCACTTTTGTCAACTTGTGAAACGATGAAAATCGATTCAAGAATGCAGGTTCTTCCTGACATTCTGTCGAATGAGAAGTAATTTTTTGGACGCGACGTTCAGGCACCTTGCTATTTTCAATGTCTATTGACGAAACCGGCCACTTGTCTTCTGGAAGTAGTAACCATGAGGGACCTGACCACCAGAGGTTATGACTCACAATTTGCGAAGGTGACAGGCCACGAGAGGCACAGTCCGCTGGATTGTCTGACGACCGAACATGTCTCCATTTCTCTGGAGAGATAATATTTTGAATCTCAACGACCCTGTTTGCGACATAAGTCGACCAGTTGTGTGGAGCGGCACGTAACCAGCATAGAACGATACTAGAGTCCGTCCAAGCGAACTCATTGCTGATCGCCACTTGAGACTCAAGCGAATGACGAACAAATGCGAACAATGACGAAAGAAGAGATGCTCCACACAACTCCAACCTCGGCACCGAAAGTTTTTTTAAAGGTGCAACTCGGGACTTTGCTGTAAATATGTGAACACTCACCTGTTGATCGGAATGAACTATTCTCAAATAAACAACAGCAGAATAAGCTGTTTCCGAACTGTCAGAAAACCCATGCAGTTGAACATGATGTGGTTTAGTTGGAATGAATCGAGGTATTTGAACTTTGGAAAGTTCCGCGAATTCTGACACGATGCGTAACCACTTCTGCCGAATACTGTCAGGGACCTCCGCATCCCAGTCAACACCAGCTAACCAAAGTTCTTGAATAAGAATCTTGGCAGCGACGATGACTGGACATAAAAAACCGACAGGATCAAAAATGCGTGCAGTTTCAGACAAAATTACACGTTTCGTTACCTTGTCGTGCAGAGGTTTGACGTTGTACGAAAAAACGTCTTTGAGTGGCTGCCAAGTCATGCCTAGGACTTTGACCGAATTATTTTCATCCAGTGAAACAGTAGACGATTCCATATCCTTTACCGAATCAGGCAAACGCTGCAGGAATTCTGGATTATTCGAACACCATTTCCTTAGTTCGAAACCACCCTTTTTGAGTAAATCAAAAAGTTGATTTTGAAGAACGACAGCGGAATCTACCGAACTTGCCCCGCTGATGACGTCATCCATGTAGGTATAACGCCGAATTACCTCAGCAGCTTCAGGGAACTCTGACTGATGATACTCAGCTAACTGCTGGAGAACGCGAATAGCGAGAAATGGGGATGAAGACAACCCATATGTCACAGTTTTTAAACGATAGACCTGCGGCATATCATTGGGGTTGGTTCGCCAGAGAATCAGTTGGTAATTTGAATGTTGGTCAGATACTAAAATTTGACGATACATCTGCCGTATGTCGGCTGTAAAAGCGACTTCGTGAAGACGAAAATTACAAATCAAATCACCTACATCTTTTTGTAGCTTGGGTCCAATAAGTTGAGTATCGTTCAACGAAACACCTTGAGTTGTCACGGCTGACGCGTCAAAGACGACTCTCAACTTAGTCGTTGAGCTTGATGGCCGAAGCACGCCATGATGAGGAATAAAATAATTATTGCCCTCAATTTCACCTGATACAAGTTCCATGTGTCCAGATTTTAAATAATCATCCATGAATTCGAAATATAATTCACGAAACTGCTCGTCACGAGCAAAACGACGCTCCATTGAAACCAAGCGTTTCAATGCAAAACAACGAGACTCTCCTAAAGAGGGTTGATCTTCCCGAAATGGAAGTGAAACGACGAATCTGCCTGACTTCAGTCTCTTGTGCGTTTGAACGAAAATTTCTTCGCACCGCTGATCGTCAGCCGATAAAACTGTTTTTTCTGAAATGGATTCGATCTCCCAGAACTTTCGAATGGATTTGTCAAGACTCTCCTCCCAAGCCGAGACGATAAAAGACGAAATTGGCATATTGTTGCGATCACGAACGAATTTATGATCGACTTTCCCAATGAGAAGCCAACCAAGCGAAGTAGAGATAGCTATGGGAGTACCAATGGGTCCACGAATAGTTTCCCCAACGAATATGTCATCATATTGATCTCCTCCTAAGAGGATTTCTACAGGTGATGGCTCATTAAAATTGGGATCCGCAAGAATTATATGATTCAAATGTGACCATGACTCCGAGTTTAGAGGTTGAGACGGTTTGTTGGAAGTGATGTGGCTTAAGACCAAGGCACGAAACTGGAGCTCTGTCCCTGACCCATGATGTGACTTAATAACACTTGTAATCATGCCTTTCGAACGAGTGGTGAGATCACCAATTCCATGAATAGGAGTACCTTGCTTTTGACGAGGCAGTCCTAAACGTGACACAAGACTGTCAGTAATAAATGAAGCTTCAGAGCCAGGATCGACGAGGGCTCGAGCGCGATGAAATTTGCCGAGGGAGTCGCGAATCATGACTACGGCAGTTGAGAGCAAAACGGTTTTATTTTGTTGAGGTACTTCCGTCGAGCACAACGAAGCGACATTAGCTGAATCATATTTCTCCGAAGGTGTCTCTTGCCTCGGTTCGACCGACTCCTTGATCTCTCTAGCATAATGCAACAATGTATTATGATGTGCAGCACTACAAATCGAGCAACGAATCTTCGAACACGCATCTATGTTATCGTGCATGGGCTTTAAACATCTAAGACATAATTTATTTTCCTTCGCGAAAACAAAGCGATCGTAAGGTTTTTTCCTTTTAAACAAATGACACGATATCAAGGAATGTGATCCTCGACTGCATAATATGCAATTGCTAATCTTAATCGAGTTACCTGAAGTGTTGCCACTAGCTATAAGTGACGAGGCAGATGAAGAACGAGACGCTGGTGCATAGGTATGGTTTGAATTTGAACGAGAGGTTGGTTTTGAGTTTTCCCATGCAATCATTTCTCGATTTAAAAATTCTCGTAGTTCATGAAATTTAGGGATGTGATTGGTAGAAATTGATTTATCGAAATCACGACGAGTATCCGAATCAATTTTTCTGTATAGCATGTAATACAGTAAAAAATCCCATTTATCAATAGGAAATCCCATGGCTTCTAACGCGCCTATATTTTCTAAAAATCCTGTAAGAATTGTTCGAAGCCCAGACGCCGACGGAACAGTGAGATTGGGTAACCTGTATAACGAATCCATATGTTGCATGGCTATCAGACGATCATTTTTATAATTGTATTCTAAAATATTCCATGCCTTCTTGTAATTACTACCTGTTATAGGCAGTCCTTTTAACAATTTACTGGCATCGCCACGAACGTACGAAATTAAATACTGATATTTCGCTACATCTGAGAGACCTTTGTTTTTATCTATAAGGGACAAAAACAAATCACTAAATGAATTCCATTGTTTGTAGTCACCAGAAAATGTAGGTACAGCAAGGCGTGGAAGCTGAACTGCAACACCTTCCGATTTTGATTCAACGGTTTGATTCTGAAGTTGTAGCGATTTCGAATGCTCATCTAATTCAAATTTAATCGATAATATCTCGCGAATTAAATCACCCCATGCTAATCGAATATCCCTGTGCCCATCCAGACACTGTGATTTTTTATCTTCAAGTTCTAACTTCTCAATCGCAGTCTGAACGTTTTCAAATTGGTCTTCTAAACGGTTTAGACTGTGGCACGAAACCATAAATTTACGATAGGCATCGTGGTTAGTACTTGCTTCCATGCCGAGCTGAACTATTATATCTAGCTCCCTTTCTAAGCAATTCCTTCTATGAACTAATGCTATAAACTCAACATTTGATTCAGTCATTGTAAAATCAAAAATAAACGAAAAAAATTAGCAACTTTGCTTTTGCACTACTGTGCACCTTGCAGGTACGAAAATATTATACTAACACTTCCCGAAATAAAACGAAATTTCGATTTGAAATAATAAAATAAATCGTAGTCGGATCGTAGTCGTGAGGTGTAAAAAGGATATTTCGATGAACAATAGAACGCACGGTATCTATCCGAAATAACAAAAACGAGTAATCAAATTATATTAAACGAACGAATATATGTGTACAAATTAAAATGAAATAGTCACAACAGTAATCAACCGAATATTGACACTAGTTTTGAACAATTTTCAATTATTTTAGGTATGAGTACGAATAGAATCCCTCCACGAATTTGAAGTTATTCACTGATATTAATATTACGAATACGAATGTTGCAAATTAGTTAATATTATGCAATGTACGCAGCAGAAAATAATGTTATGAACGAAACGAACGAATTAGGAACCTACCTACGAATAAAGAATTGTCAATTTGAAATGGTTTGAACGAAAAATTAATGGTAATTGAGTGGTGGAAGAAATGGCTATTTACTTTATAATGGGAATTAGAAAACGAATACGATGTATCGGGCGAGATGGACCAAAATGAACGCGAAATCGTTCAGAATGGGAATACCTATAGGGACTGGATTTTTTAATATAAAATAGTGGACTGTATGTTTTGGCGTACCTAGTCGGACAAAATGCTTTTCGGTACGTGTATCGAAGAATAAAATAAATGCCACCAACCTTTGATCCCGTTCTCGTACTGAATCCGTAACCTGGAGCTCCAGAGTAGCAGCTGACGACACGGGTACCCGTTTCACTTTGACACAGTAGGAATATCACTCGAAATTAAAAATATGAAGAAAATGAAGAAGATCGAAATATGTCGCGTGCGCACATCAACAGTTCTAGCGAGTTGTGTCGACGGTGGGGCGACGATGACGCGCCGAGAGCACGAGTAACAGGTTGTCAAAATGCGGGTGGAATAGAAATTATTCTCCGACTTTTTGCACCTACTAACATTTTGTCCGATGACTTTTACATTCGACGATAATAATGAACAATGTGTGATCTATTGTTTTATATCCGACGGTTTCTTGCTTAGATTTCTTGGCATTCGTTGGCTGTCACATAGGGAATATACATTAGTTACAACTGACTGTATAACAAATCACAGTTTAGATCAAAGTTTCATTAAGTGGTTTTCAAATATGTAATATTATAACATGACAAATTTATTTTTATAGAGATCATCATCATCAGGTTATTTTTGTCTCCACTGCAGAAGCACAACCCTCTCTCATCTGCCGGAGACAAACGGAGGATTTGGCCTATACTCCCCGCGCTGGCCAGACGGGTTGGGGAGGCCTGATTGATGTTTTATAATGTATTCCCTTAGTCGCCTTGTACGACATCCACGGGAAGAGTTGGAGTGGTCCTATTCTACTCTACCGGAAACCACATGGCGATCTTTATAGAGATCAAAATAAACAATTTATATATTGAGTAATATAAAACTCGCTATTAATTTTATTAATTTTATTTAGTTAAAAAATTGTGTTTTATACAATCTCATTATTTCGTAATAATTACGTGTTACATACAAATTATTATTAATCCTAAATAAAGATAAATGCAAAACAATTTAAAGAAATATTCGACTATATGACTTATATAACAATAAAAAGGGCGCACCATAAAGTGCGAATAAAACTAATGTGTAAATAAGGAATAAAATAATTATTTATTTTGACTTATGAACTTTGTTTAACTTAAGACTGGACTTTATGGATCTGTATATTTACTTCAATAATTAAAAAAAATACTAGAACTGAATGGTTATAATAACTTATATTGATTATTTGTGTTAAAATTAACTACAAGAATAACAAATAGTAATAAAACAGTACAAAGGTGGATTTTATGTTATCTCTTCCAGTCAACCTTAGAGTAGGTAACTGAAATGACTAGTATAATGCGTTTAATACATTTTTGTTATAATAACAGTAAAGTAAGTAGATAGTAGTAGTAACATACTAACCTACACTTACACTATAGAATCTGCATATGTCAGCCCCTGGAAGTCCACCGCTGGACATCGGTCTTCCCCAATGAACGCCACCACACCCGGTCCTCCTCCCTCCGCATCCAGCCGCTACCGGCCACCTTCTTCAGGTCGTCGGTCCACCTGGTGGCGGGCGCGTCCCACCCTGCGAGTGCCGATCCGCGGTCTCTACTCCAGAACTCGTCTAGAATGTATCTAATATAAACCATACATAACACAATATTGTAATATTTTAATATAATAATATAAATTGATTATAAAAACCATATACATAATCATATTATAATTTTATACACATTTCACACCTTAAAATATATTTGTACTTACTAAATAGTTTATCAAGAAATACGTGTGATTGCGAATATTTCGCCCGATTATGTTGTAGAGTCAATTTATTATTTATAATTAATTTTACTGAACATTTTGATCTAATTGATTGATGGATATCAATAGTGATTTATTCTGATAATGTTCTGATTAAAATCAAAACCAATTTAATAAACGAACAATTACGAATTGCATCATGTTTCCATACAAACGTAAATATTACATGACATCATTGGTAGGTATTTAATTTTCAATCGGTATTTTAGTAATTTAATCAAATGAAAGACGATTGGAATTACTGTAATAGTCAAGAATGGAATGTTAGCACTCAAATGACACTTTTTTTTAAATCAAAATACCTTGTCGAAATTCGCAATGGTCGAAATTATACATAGATCTTACCCTACAGGAATGTATGTATATACCTAGTATATTACGTTAAATATACTGGCACAATAAAAGAAGGTTACACAAAAATAACTAATGAAATACGCACCCCACAACCACAACATTACTGTAGAATGTTTGGATTGATTTACAAAATTTAAACAACTAAGTATTAATTTTTGAATATTATTGCACCGTGATTTGGCGTTGTTGCAAATACATATTCGTGAGCAATGTCCTTATTTACATTACAATATTTTTCATAAAAGTTTTCTTTCAGTGTTGCGATGTAATTTTCCACGTTTTCTTTTGGACACAATGCTACAATGCACCCTCCCCAACCTGCTCCCGTCAGACGTGAATGAACATTTAATTTTCTAGACATATTCACAAGATAGTCTAAATTATCATGTGAACACTCATAAAGATCCCTCAAACTTTCGTGACTAGCCGACATTAGATTACCCAGAGTAATAAGAGTATCGTTCATATCACCATTTCCGCTGCCATTCGTTGAAACGTAAGCACCATTTGATAAATGTGATTTCCCGTTCAGCGTCGATTGCATGCAAGCTCTTCGAAATTCTTCAACTCTTTTGGCTTCCTCATAAACATGAAGAGCCCTTTGTTTTAATTTGAATTCCTTTATATGTTTTGTATTTGGCGTTAAGTACAAATTATCCATTTCTACTTCGCTAACATTCAAAAAGCTGCATATTTCTTCTTTCGTGTAAATTTCTTTTGGCAAATGCTCACGAACTAGCTTGATCATATCCTCCAAGCTATTTTGGAGAATTTTTTGAACTTGACTCAACGTAATGACATCCTTATCTGTGTAAGCACCTGTTGATGTAACTAATATCCTAGCAGCCAGTCTACATTCAATCACTCGTCTGTTGAAATCGTTAGTTGCTGCTTTGTTTGCTTCAGCTAAACTATGAGCTACCACAAATGCTGCATCTTCAGGCAAAGCTACAGCAGTAGCATTGAGTGGTTGCCATGTTATATATTGAGCACTATATTTTTCCGCTAAAAAAGCTATTGCCTGATCCATTCCTCCACCTTGAGTGCCAATATATCTTTCGCTCTTAGCACACAAGGAAGCAATTTCAGTCTTACTCAAATTAGCATTATGCGCATAAAGAAATGCTAAACATGCTGCGCTAACCAACGCAGAGGAGCTCGAGAGACCAGACGCTGGTGGAATGTTTCCATCTATATAAAGTTGGAGCCCATTGCTCGTTTTATTATTCAAATATTCAAGCGCTCCTTTTATTCCGCAGAGTACATAATTGTACCAAAACGGCTTGTCGTTGGCATCAGGTTCAATCTTAATATCTTCATAAGACTTTATTTCGGTGTTAAAATCAATATATTTCTTATTAACATTTCGTAGACGTAGTTCCGACGCATTCATTAATCCTGCAGCAATTAGTATATCTTGCTCTAAAGCCATAGGCAACACTGGGTAGCCGCAGTAATCAATATGCTCGCCGATAATGTTTACGCGTCCCGGCACTCTCACAAAAAAAGATGGTTTACACCCAAATTCTTTATAAAACAGATCATTTAGATTGTTAATTCTTTCATTGTTTGGAATGCTTTCAATTGGTACGATGTCACTTCTTGCGCTACACATTTCAGCGGAAATTATGGTAGGTAAACAAAACGAACGACCACACAGTGCCACAGTAAGCTTGTAACTAAAAACGTTCTTATCAACAACACGATTATTGTTTTATTTGCTTTGCTACGGATTGCAAAGTGCGAATAATATTGTGGACGAACACAAATATTTTAGGTTACGTGGAATACTTGCGATATGAAATAAGATCCTCTTATGTTTTGGTTCGTATACAATTCCAATAAGAATAGGTACTTATACTTTTATTAAAAACTCGTATTTCCTTGGCATCCAATAATGTAATTATCACTATTAAACAACACTCAAAATAGAGACTAATCTATAATTTTGCACTGAGAAGTTAAGCAAATAATAAACATTAAAATATCATAACATAACCACATAACCTAACAAACTGGTCATCTACAAGAGAGTCACTTTTGTAGTAGTTAGTAGATGATGTTGCTAGATTTCTTCCACCAATTATGTGTGTCGACGTACAGTTATTTCTGTATGTAGATATAACTGGTTTTAAAAATGTAGTACTTACTTACCTACCATTTTCATTTCTTTACTCTGAATATACCTACCTACTTACACGTCGCTAGGTACCTACCTATAAGTCATAAATTGATAAACATGACAGCAAACTACATGTTAATAACAATGATACAAATGTAGATAAGTGTGTTTGTATTGTGACAAGCTACATAAAATGCTTGGGATTAACAACAAACACTTGACATACATTCTATTTACACTGGTAATTCTTATCCATACTTTTAATAATAAGTATACAGTACGTATTATCACAGTATTCTAATAGGTACTCGTATTTTGCGAAACTAATTATAATTAAATGCGAATAGTTCTACATACATATATGGTACCTACCTATGTATTATGAACGAATTGGTTAATTCCAGGTAGTCTACCTATCTGATTATTTAAAAAGTGGAGGAGTTATAGTTCTCGAATATAAATCGAGTGTAAGTGGTAAAACCGCACAGTGTTTTATGGAGCCCATTTTTGTGACATGTCCTTTTTATTCCATATTTCTGTAGTTGAAATCAATTAAAATGCAGGAGTAAAACTCCCGTGTGTCAAATATGCATAGTTTATGAGAAATATTTTTTTGAAATTAGACTTTTTTTGTCCGGATAAATATAAAAAAAAAATATTACTTATAAATTATGATAATAATCAACAAATTTGATAGATGGCACCATCAAAGGCACACATTTTAGAGCAATTAGTAAACACTTAATTTCATTTGTTTAGGAATTATTAATTTTTCTACATTTTCAGTTTTCTTTTTTTTTCTCGAATAGTTCGCCGTATCAGGACGAGATTTTTGATCAACCGGTTGTTTCATATGTCTTCTATGTGCCCTAAAAATATCACATCCTAATTCCATGAATTATTGGAATAATAATCAATTTACGTTTTTTGTCAGGGTTGCCACTTTCAGTATCCTAACAAAAAACGGATTTCTTTTTTTGTTTTATTACAATTTTTAGTTTACGGATGATAAGTAAAACTGTTTGATTCGTCAATAGGTTAAGGTTAAAGTTTGTTATAATTATTTAAATACGAAATATATTACAAAGAATACATATCAATGTACATAATTTTAAGACTATTATCAAAATATACGTTCTTCAACTGATCAAATAAAACTCCGAATGAATAAAAACATCTAACTTTTGGTTAGTCTACTAATAATCCTGTCTAGGACCACATATGAATAATATATTGTTTTTCTAAAACTTGCCTATACCCGTCGACATCCTATAACACTTAGTAGAATTATACATAAAAGCGGAGTCTTTCTTTTCTTTATTTTTGTTATCTTTTATCTTTTGTGATCATTTGCTATCTTTTGCTATGTTTTGTAAAAAGAAAAGAAAGAAAAATGAAAGAATAGAAGAAAGAAATAAAGGATACACGTATTTCAATATGAGATTTGATGTGCGTACTCTCTAGCGATCTCTCAGCACCATTATTCATTCATTTGAGTGAGTATCACTGAACATAATTACATGTTACTTACGCCTTACATGAATGGTTTTTACGAGTATGCCTCACCTTTGACAGGTCGGCTCTATGAGACTATCGTTCTAGGTTAATTCTTTCGGCAATGGGCGCGTTGACGTCGGTCTGCTGGCTGCGACACTTTCCTATCTCTGTGCAATGAAATTTAAGGTGATCTAATATTTGACTGTTAATGAAAATATTTAAAAAATAATTTACATTAACAAGTGAAAACCCTGACGTCGGAAAAAATCGGATATTTTTTTTTTGCGATAATTCCAATAATCTACGGAATTAGGACGTGATATTTTTAGGGCACATAGAAGATATATTAAGCAACCGCTTGATGAAAAATCTCATCCTAATACAGCGGACTATTCGAGAAAAAATTATAATTAAAAATCAAGAAAAATTAAATAATTCTTAAACAAATGAACTTAGTTGTTTACTCTTAAATGTGTGCCCTTGGTGGTTTTATCGCTCAACGATGTTGATAGGATGATTATTTTAACCTTTTATAAATTATGAATTTTTTTCTATATTTCTCGGGGAAAAAGTCAATTTTCAACAATTTATTTCTCATTAACTATGTATATTTGACACACGGGAGTTTTACTCTAGCATTTTAATTGATTTAAACTACAGGTATCTGAAATAAAAAGGACATGGCACAAAATTGGGCTCCATAAAAGACTGTTAATCGCTAAAAATTGGTCGAAAATCGACACTTATATTACGAAAATAAAAACTACTAGAATTTTTTTGTTTTAACAGACGTTCAGATGGGGTATTCTAAATCGTGTTTTATAGCAGTTTTACCATTTCACTGTCGATATATACATATACTTATATATTTACAGGTGTAACGAAATCCCTGTAGGTGACAGGCCATCGGATACAGAATTTATTTTTTGTATGGTAGCAAATTCCTATTTCTTTTAAATAGGTACCTACTTTGCTTGTATACGAATTTAACCATTTGGTAAAAGTTGTTTAATATGCGATACTGTGTGCTCCTGTAGCCGGTCACTGTAGGTAATTATTTTGTAACATCCTGTATATTATAAATAGTTAGGAACCTAATTTTAAAATACCGCGATAACTGACAAAGATAAGCTACTTATACTACGAGTACCTATAATTATCAAATCATACCTACCTTATTGTTTCTAAGTTCTGCATTAAATATAGCATAACATAGCATAGAATTAGATTTATTTATTTTAGCCTTTCTACTGAACAATACGCTAACCTATTTATTAAAAATCTAAATAACATGTTGTTAAAGACTAAAGACAATATAAAACCTTATATATATCACAATAGTAAAACTAATTATTAGTAAGTCATCACATAAATCATCATAAAATGTATGTAACAGTTCATTAATTTTTAAGAAATTCATCAACATCATATATGTACTCACTAACTCTTTGTCCAACAAAAGGTATGGTTTAAACACACTATTGAAAGTACAGTATTTACTTTAAATTGTGTGATTAGACCTTTTGTTGAATGGTGTAATTCAACGATATCTAGTAACATAGACATCGTTGAATCACACAACCATAGCATAGTAGGTATAACCTCTAGTATATATTATCTTTGGTATAACTTACCATGTAACAATGATTGTTTTTAACGAGACCGTTCGTCGTCTCGTCTGTCTACCAGGCTCAATTGTCCGACATTATTTATGTCCATCGATTGACGTATGAACACAATAGAAATACTTTGCTTTGAATACGAGTACCTACTTACTTACCTATGTTTATTATTAGATAAATAACGTTATAAAGTTTTTTTATATACGGTATAAATGAATATATCCTGTAGGTAGTCATGGGAATTTACAAAACTTCCTTTCCTTATAATAGTCCTGTGTTCTTGTGGCCCCTAACTTTAGCCCTCCTTCCCCAGCCACCCACCTAGATTAATCAAAATGTTTAGATAAGCGTTATGCGCATTATATTTTGTAAAAAATACAGAAAACAAGCTATGGTGACCCGTTAGAGGCATTCAGTAGGTATCTGATATTTTTTCATCTAAAAATTATAACTATGAAGTAAAATTCAACTTTGTATAAGGCATTTTGGGTTTTAGACATACGTTCCATTATGTGTTTCAGGAATTGCGCTACTTAGGTATTTTGCGTTTTAGACGTCGCGCTCATGAGGGAAAAAAACAATGATTCTGTAGTTCCAACGGCAAAATTATGTAAAGAAATCTTTTTAATGCATAATGAATGATATCATTCGTAATGAAGAAATCCGACGATGAACGAAGGTGACCGACATAGCCAAAAGAATTAGTAAGCTGAAGTGGTAGTGGGCAGGTAACATCTGTCGTAGAACCGATAGCCATTGGGGCAGATAAGTTCTGGAGTGGAGACCACGAATCGGCACGCGTAGGGAGCGGAAGGCCCAGCCGCCAGGTGGATCGAAGACATGAAGAAGGTAGCCGGAAGTGGCTGGATACGGAGGGCACAGGGCCGGATTATCCATTAGGCAGTGTAGGCAACTGCCTAGGGGCCCCGCATTGGTAAGGGGCCCCGCGCCCCGAGTCTTTTTAGAAAATGTTTCTAAGAGTGAAAAGAGGAGTAGGCGTGGGCCTGAGCGTGGACGTTAACGTGGGCTTCGGGGTCGGACTCGTAGTCGGATTGAAAGTGAGTAGTCCACGCGTGCGGAGCGTTGCATTGTGGTAGAAAAGCTATATTTCAGGAAGTTAGAACTCGGTAAAGGGGCCCCAACACGAGCATTGCCTAGGGACCACGACATGATTAATCCGGCTCTGGGAGGGCATAGTGACGTTCATTAGAGAAGGCCTATGTCCATCAGTGGATGTCTAAGGGCTGATATGATGGATTGTATATTTGAATGTTTGTTACTCAATAACGCTTCAACCACTGGGCGGATCGTGATTAATCTTGGCACACATATAGTCCTGGAACGTCCTGTTAGGATAGTTTTTGTCCCGAAAAAACATCCCATTCCTACGGGAAATACATAATAATTTGTTATTTTAAGTTGTCCACGCGTACGAAGTCGAGGGCAACAGCTAGTATTATACAGCTAATAAGTCCATAGTTTTATTGCATATTTTCAACAAAGTGAATGCTACAGTATTGTTGACACAGCAGAAAATCAGACGCCACGTGAGGTACCTACACTATAAGTCCACGGGTACACTCAACTCTTAACGTCTAATTCTATCTTAGTAATATAAGATAGAATTAGAAATCAAGGTAACTGACTGGATCTTGTTAAATATAGGGTAGATTTTTTTAAAAAGGACCTTTGATATTCCGTTTTTGCTACTGCAGCGCAGGTAAGTAAATTAGGTATTCGGTACCATTATGTCTTGTACCTATATACCTACATCATTTTATTTATTTTGGAACTAGCAGTGCCCGTGGCTCCGCTCGCGTGGACTACAGATACCGCTCCCGTTCCCACTCCCGCTCCCAATCCCAAGCCCAATCCTACTCACAGTCACACACTCAAATGTAGTTTTAATGTCACAGTAATCTGAATGCCGAGCATGATGACGACTATCCTCATTACTTATCCTTAGATCCCCCCCCCCCCCCCCATATTTTTTGTTGAAATATCTTCAACGTACAGACACGCAAAGTTTACTTTTTTATTTATTAGATAGGTACTGATATGAACCTATGCATGTGTGTATGTACCTATATGTGAAATATTTAATATACTTAATTCCAGTCTACAATAACAACCAAGTTACCTTATTCACTTAATAGGCCAAACATGTTGATGGCCGAAAAGTGACCGCGACCCAAATAACCTCGGCCCGCGACTTTGGGACAAAATTTCTTTCATAATAATGATTTGATAACCCAGTGGACAAATATGTTCTAGTATAATTTGTAATTTGATTTGATTATATTTGTCATCTGGATTGCTATAATCTTTGTCCAAAATACATGTAAAAATACATTTATTTATTTTGTATAAAAATAGGGTTGATATTATTTAAAATTTTGTGACCAAATAACTTTTTATATATGTGAAATTCCAATCTAAATATTTAAAAGAATAATCAAAGTAATTTTTTTTTCAACTGTTATTATTGGTAAATAGCAATATATTTTGATTAAAACCTGTATCTTCCAAATAATACTAGGGCATTTTATATTATTCTTTAAATCAGTGAGTAACTGAAACTACCATTACCTTTGCTGAAACTACTTTCTTACTGCTTTTATCAATTTAACATAACATAACAGGTTAAGCCATCTTTGAAAACACAAATATTCGTGTTAAAAAAATTGGCTGTGAGATATAAGCAAGTTAATACGCGTCTGTGAAATGTTGTACGCTAAACTTTATATTTTACATTAGTAAACTATATTTAATAGCCAAAATGCAAGATTTTGACGTTTTTGTAGGGGAAAAAAATATAGGCATTGGCAACCCGGTTATTAATTGGCCGTCAATCAATGCAGAGCCCTTAGAAGAACGAATGGATATATCCAATAGAAGGATTTATAAGGGTCCAAGAACGTGAAGGAAACCAACCCTTTTCACTCTTATGGTAATTTTGCTGTTGCTAAAGTAAGAGAATGCTACTTTTAACAGGACGTCAGATACCATGTCCGTACACTGTTTCAGAAATCTAGAGATGAGGCGGATGTGCAAAACATGGATATCGATAAATATCGGATATCGATAATCAATAAAAATATATTACGTAGTCTAAAAATTATCATTATATTATTTAGTAAAAATTTGAAATTATGTTAACATGAAAATTTAATTTAATTCTGAAGGCACGCACTTAATTTGACAGCACTAAACTAGCTAATATTGTTATCTTATAGTGAAATAATTTTATTTCATTTTAGAGCTTAATAAAATTTAAATCTGTGGCAACTAATTGCGTTATTATATCTAACAGTTGCCAGTGGAAAGTGAAACAGTATTCTATGTAAAAAATTAATCAGTTTATTTACTTACAACTATTTTATAAAACTACATTTTTTTAAAATAAAATTTAAATTTACTTAGTGTTAATCAATCAATAAATATAATCATAAAAGATTATAAAACAATAAAAAATTAAAATTTCATATTTTTATCATTAGTCATTGCCTGATGTCGATGGTATATGTATCGGTCGATTAGAAATCGATATCCAAGGATATGTGTAAGTCTGGAGATGATAACGTTTGCATTCCAAAAGCTGTAGGGCCTGATAATGACGTGGTACGCGATGTTACTGACGGATCCAAAGCTGCCGGGCCTGATGATGATGACATAGAGCGCGCCGTTTACCGATGCCAAAGCTGCAGAGCCTAATGATTACATTGGGTACGAGAACGTCTGAGGCCCCAAAATTTAAGGACCTGAGACGGAGAACACTACCGTGCCCGAAGTTAATGGAGCTGAAGTTGTAGAAATGCACTGAAAAGAAAATTAATATTTATTGGTCAAGAATAACAAAAAGAGTGTAAAATGAATCTGGCATTAAACATTTTTAAATTACGATTAATTATATATAAAAATAATTGGGTGTCAGTAATCCCAGATAAGAACTATTTTATGTACTAATGCGTTTTTATTATTGTATATTTACTTTTCGCTCACGACGGTGAAGAAAATCAAGATAAAACCTGCTAGCCTGAGGAGAATTGACAAATTCGAAGACAACTGAATAGGCTTGCCCCTATTAAATACGTTTACTTTTAAAAACTACTTAATCTTCCTGGCGACATAAATAATGTAGGCACAGCATTATCCTTCAGTATTCGATATTTATCATCGGTAATAATACAACACAATAATTTAAAATGTCTGGAGCACACTCTATGGTGTTTTTTTGCCGTCCAATCAGCTTCGGTGGACACCGCATTAATCCACTTTTCAAATTAATTTTTTTTTCATTAGGAAATCTAAATTGAAAAAATACGTGTGTGCACGTAAAAAATACGTGTATACTCATGTACACAACACATCCAAAACACAAAAAAACACTTTTTATACTTTTATCGATAAATTTTTGTCCAGCTCTATTTAAAAATTTCTGTAAAATTACAAAACTAACAAAATATATGAAAGTACACTTATACATGCTCAATTAATATAAATATAATAAAAAGAAATTAATTTCCCTTACTTTTAAGCATAAATTTATCTCTTTAACATGGAAAATGGATAGGTAAACACAAAAAGAATGTTTACCTGTGAAAGTTTATAGTTTCGGATTGATTTTCTTTTCTCCCCATGCGAAATTTGCAGCGCCTTATCACACATACCATAGCTTACACCTTCACAAAATATTATCCTGCACTCTTATCACAAATCTGAAAGGATTTTAAATTAAAATAGTATTTCAAACTCGACTAGCACGCAAGCCGTTTCATCAATCATTAATGCAACTAAATTCAAGATGCATTTGTCACTTGACAGCAGCGACCAAAGAGAATACAACAGCGACTATATTAGGGAACATTTTAATCAGCAGGGTAAAGTCTCCACGCGGGCTACAGTTTTGACAAGTGGCTATGTACGCTTGATTAGTATTATGGCGGGTTCTATGGTTGTTATTCTTCTAAGGCAGAGCCGTAAACCCATAAATTTAGGAAATTTCTATGCGTAAACTCATAGATTTAATATGTATTAAATGAGTGAAGTGAGAGAATCATCTAAAGGCACCTTAGATTATTAACTACACCGACACATTAAAAGGCAGAAACACATTTACCCCTCGTGACGCGACGCTACGCAACGTGTAGGGAGTAAAATCCAAACCTATCAAATCCTATGGCCAAAAACCAATTTATCAACACGCGACGCGACGCTATGCCACGCGATGCGTGTGGTGTCAAATCATAACGTACTAAATCCTATGACCAGAAACATATTATCAACACGCCACGCGTTGAGTGGCGTCGCGTGGGGTAAATGTGTTTCTGCCTTAAGGCACAGAATAAGAAATAGGTAGCATATTATCTTTGTCGGTAGGGATACGCAAAAAAATAAAAGTATCGATACTGTACTCGATACCAGTATCGCATCAAAAGTATCGATGCCGACGATAGTATCGTATCGAAAGTATCGATACTACTCAGTATCGAGTACTTTTTCATCACCTTAGAAACCGTGTCTCAAAACTAATAATAAAAAAGTACAATACCAATAATAATATTCCATCTCTATTTATTTATTAAAATAAACATTGACCTAAAGGTAGATGTAAATGTGGTTATTTTTTAAACCCCTAATCTTTATCACTGCAATCAGACCAAAATCAGACATAAAAAGTAATTTGTCTCCATACAACGCATTTTTTAATAAGATAAGGGAAACCCCTAAATCTATATCCCGACCGAGAGGGTCGTTATGCATCAGCAAAGCAAGAAGAGAACGGTAATGAGATGACACTCTATGAGTATGCGATGCGGTTTGCCGCATTTACACACGCGTACGGAGCTAGCGCGGGCGTATTCTCATCCCTGGCGCTGGGCGATTCGCAAAACAAAGTAGGTCTGGTATCGGTATACCAGAAAGTATCGAGTATGTGACGAAGTATTGATACCTAGTAAAGTATCGTAACAAAAGTATCGAGTACGAAATTACTTGGTATCGTAATGAAATCGTATATCTTGGTATCGTATTATACTACTCAGGTATCGATGCTTTTTGCGAATCCCTATTTGTAGGTAGTACTTATATTCTCTTTGGGTAGTACTATTCGTTTCAAGGGTGACTCAGACGGACTTAGCTTCCAGAGCCGTAAAAATAAACATATTAAAAAAAATTGGCCGTCCGTCATAATATGTCACAACATTTACGCTATTTACGAACAATCATTTATTAAAAAAGTGAGAAAAATAAAGTTAAATAAACAGGCTCCCGCCTAGTTCTGGATTCAGTGGTTCTTCCTTATATAATTTTTTTTAGTATATAAATGTAATAATTATTATTTTTCTGTGTTTAATTTCTCAAGTACCATGTGAGAAAAAGGATACCAATGAACAATTTAAATCAAGTAAAGGGAATTCCTAATTCCTACTAGCAATGGCTTGTACTTTAGACTTTACAAAAATATGTCGCGCTTGCCTGACGGAAGCTGGGCCGATGAAGGATTTGTTTACACACTGTAGCCCTGAGGTTTTCCGCTACTGTACGTCTGTAGAGGTAAGAGTGAGGAATCGGTCAGAGTGTACAAAAGGGGGCGCTATGGATAAAACCTCTGATTGGCGTGAAATTATTTCCGGGTCGTTTGAGACATTAAAAAAAAATTCTTAGTGCCCCCTTTTGTACACTGTAACCGAGGAGTCTTCTAATTCTATTAAACATAAACAATATTTATTTACTGCTACAATATACCCACTTCGTTCATAAATACGTATTTATGGTAGGTGATGTTTGTTCATTAGAAGTCATTAACATTTAAACTAAGTGTCAGGTGATGAGAGGTTTAATGCACATACGATGCTACGGCCTATCATCTAGATTTATGGTCTAAGCATATCCACAGGAAAACAGTGATATTTTTGTAGAAACGAGGGAAAACACCAAGCTGACAATAATTCTGAACTAGTTTGACTAAATCTGCCACTACAAATTGTATACCTGGTTATTGCATATGTTGTTGCTGTGCCACACACAAGTATCGGTAGTTATGTGTAATACCACCCTTTTTTGTACCCCCTTTACAAGATGGCTATATTGTTTTCGCCAGTTTCTATCTATGTAATTGAAATTATATTGTTTGTCTAGAAGTATTGTAAATATTTTAAGGATTATGATTATCATATTAAATAATGTTATCATTTTAAATATTATCATTTATAAAAAATATATCCTTTCATTCCCACTTTGCTTCTATTACAGGTATCAGAAGGGGATCAGTTGCCTGCACAAGTCTGCCAAACATGTCTAGATTTGTTAAACAAGTTTTATTACTTCAAACAAGTTGTTATAAGATCTAATACTGTTTTGAAACAACAATGCACAGTACAGGTATGTGGGTATTTATGTTGAATTTTATTTTCAGTAGTCCAGTACAATAGAATAGACATAGCTGGCTAAATGACAGAAACAATTATTTGTTATAAGTATAAAAACAAGTTTGTGTAAATATTCCTATCCATTTCTGATTAATAATTGTTTGAAGATTAAAGTCTAAGTAACACTAATTTTAATAAAACCACCTTATGTGTAGTGTTAGAGGTTTTAAATGTCTATGTATTATATGAAATATTACTTCAAACAAGTTGTTATAAGATCTAATACTGTTTTAAAACAACAATGCAGAGTATTATTATAATATAACGTAGATAAAAGTTGTTTTTATATTATATTCATGTATTGATAATGCGTAAAATGACGCTAGTTATACCTGGTCCCCTTTAATAACACCAATGCAGTAGGATTTACTCAACATTGCATTCTGTGTGATCTGAAAGTATTGTATTTTGTAGGTAAAAGACGAAAATCAATCCAATATTTTAAATGACATGGTTCATATCACACTGTTAGAGCAGCATAATGAGGAGCCAATGCAAGATCAAGACCTTGAACCACTTGAAAATGAGAGTGAACCGAAGCCCAGGTATATTTATAAAGAAAAAGAAAACTTGAGACAGTGGCCTAGGCTTAATTTCAGAATATCCTAATGACAAACTTTTACTGTTGATTTTCCTGAATAATGAGAAGTAGAGAGGTTCAATCTGAGAATAAATATCACTTTTATGGCCCAAGTGTTGCAGTCTTCAATTGAACAACAACCTTATAATTGGCGATGCTAAGAATCTCAGCGAAACCAGCGCCCCGAAAAGCGTCAGAAAATCGAAACGTTTTCGGTACTAATTGGACAGTTAAGCATTGTGAATTTAAAAGTCAAGTTATTGCAAGGACGCCACAGTCGCAAAAGCGTTATTTCTGCATTGGCAGTTTTCAAATTGCGCGCATAATCTTTGCGTCGCCATTAGTCCATTGCTAGACCAGGCATTAGATTAATATTGAATTATTTTAGATTTATGCCCTAATCATACACCATAACTGGGATTTATCATTTAGTCGCCGACGCCGCCGTGGATGTACATCCACGAGTGGTGTTATTCTGGTCTAGCCACCACACAGGATAACTCCTGTCTAATTATCTTAAAAAATACCATTGTATAATTTTAAAATATTGTAGGAAAAGGAGGAAATACACAAGAGGTGGCACTGAGAAGCCCAAGCCTAAGAGACCTCGAATGAAGTGTGTTAAGTGTGAAAAAAGTTTCCAGAAGTATGAAAATCTTGAAGCTCACATGCGAAGTCACTTTGGGAAAAAGGTAAGTAAGGTTGTCTTTCAATAGACATGTAAATTCATAATTTGCTTTTTTAAAATGACTAGCAATTAACCAGTTCAGAAAGACAGTATTTCCTTGGGTATAAAATAGAATATACCTAGATCAAATCAGCTTTCCGAAATTAAAAGTTTTTAAATCGGCGTAGTAGTTCATCACATCAGTCCTTAGACGTACACTGCTGGCCTTCTCCAATAAACGCCACTTCACCCGGCCCTCCGCATCCAGCAGCTTCCGCACACCTGCAGGTCGTCTGTCCCTTCGCTGACGGTGCGACCGTCCCATCCGCGGTCTCCATTCCCGGAACTCGTCTGCCCCAACGGCCGTCAGTTCTGCGATAGATGTACCCGCCCACTTCTACTACAGCCAGCTAACGGATCTCCTCATTACAAATCATATCCCTCAAAGATACCCCGAGCATAGCCCTCCATAGCTTGCTGAGTAGTAGTAGTAAGGCTCTGGCAGAATTACCAGCGTCGCTGCCACATGCTAGCGGCGACACATGCTGAGTCAGGGCCTTTCCACGACAGCACGACACATGGGCACACATGCACACACGCCTCCAGGCTGCGCTCTCGCGGGCTAACGTAGACGTGTAAACAGTAGAAGTTCTATCTAAGTGTCTCATTGGGTGCCCGCGAAGCGATATGTCATGTTTTGTCCACGAAATTTATGTTTTCTACTTGTTTGTGAACTTGTGTTATGTCAGTGAATAAATGTCTATCTAGTAGTTCTTACCTTAGAATGATGTTACAAATTTCAGCCTGATATAAAGTGCGAGCACTGCGAGAAGACCTTCCTTACGTTCCGCAGCCTGAACGCGCACGTGCGCACGCACACGGGCGTGCGCAAGTACCAGTGCCAGACGTGCGGGAAGCACTTCGCCTACCTCAACGTGCTCAAGAACCACGAGCTCATACACGCGGGCATCAAGCGGCACGCGTGCCACATATGCGACATGAAGTTCGTGCAGGCGTATAACTTGAAGGTAACTACTTATGAGTCGTTCAGCTCACGACGGCACGCCCCACTCCTCTAAATCGCTTACATTTCCATCGTATGCGTTATATTGTTACTGTGCTAGTTTTAATCATCAATATGTGCATACGTATACTAAGATCGGATTAACTCCTCTCGTCTCGGGGGCACCCCTCGCGAAATGTAGAGGGGTGTACCATCGTGAATTATTCGGTCTGCTGCTAATAAATTTTTGCTTCGAACTCGAGATTGGTAGCCTGAAATCCAATTAGAACCATTGTAAAAAACTGTCTGGCGATCGAATCAAATGCCTGAACCACTAGAAAATAGCCACTACTACGTTTTTTCGTTCTGTTTTTTTTTTATGTGTGCCATTAATTGCCCCTTTACCATATTTAATTGCTCCTCACAAGGCGCGCCGCTTTTGATTACATCTTAGGACGAGGAGATGAGGTTGGGCAAGTCATAAACTCCTCCTCATAAATCCTCCGTCTGTCTCCGGCAGATGAGAGAGGGTTGTGCTCTGCAGTGGAGACAAAAATAACCTGATGATGAAGTCATAAGGCGCAGATAAGGGTGCAGATGGAGGGGGCGCCAAATAAGCAGCCAGATGCATATGGGCACTCCGATTGCGATGTCATACACGTAGCAGAGCGAAGCGGATTATTCGAAGATAATATTATACAATTACGTGGTAAATTCGTCATAGACTGGACGTGGATTGATGATGATTCCTGTTGCAGATGCACTTAGAGACGCACAGCTCTGAGAAGAACTACGGGTGCGTGCAGTGTGGCAAGAAGTTCGCGCAGCCGGGCAACCTGAAGATCCACCTCATCCGGCACACGGGCATCAAGAACATCGCCTGCACTGTCTGCGATATGAAGTTCTATGTCAAGGTATTTTTAGGTTTTATATCGTCTCGTTGGCCTCTTGGTCATATGCTTATTAGTAGCATGCTCATGGCGAGTTTTGCTTTGATCTAGCATGCTAATTATAAGCATGCTACCTGAAAATTGTACCAAATACACATATTCAGGATTTCTGTTAAAATGGATTAGTATACGCCGTACGTAGTTGAAAATTATACTCCTAAAAGTGAACCATATTATGATCAATGATGACAGTTTCTTGCAAAATAAAACTATGTGGGAATGTGTTTGCTTATTAGCATGCTAGTACTGACTAGCATGCTAATAACCAAACACGTTCACACGTGTTACTAGCACCCCCTTCCACCCGCACCGCAGGTAGCATGCTCAAAAATCAACCGGCTTGCGATTTAGTAGCATGCTAATTACTAGCACTATCCACATGCTAGTATGTAGCATTTGCTCGAAATTAGAATGTTCTCGTGCTACTAGTAAGCATGTGTATCTGTACCCTTAAACTCAAGCGCCACAGGACGTGGGTCCGATTCCGCCGAGTATTGAATTAAAAGCTTTGAAATTCCAGAGCGACCTGTATAAACACATGCGGTCACACTCTGAGAACAAGCCGTTCGGCTGCAGCCTGTGCGACAAAACCTTCAAGAGCAAGAGCTTTCAGACCGTACACATGAGGACACATACTGGTGAGTGTTGTAACGTCCACATAGGCTTCCGTATTAAATATTACTACGTAAAGCAGCGACACTCGCCTCTCCCCGTCAGTTTAACCACAGAGGAAAGACGCATACAGACCTATAGGTTCATACATTGGGCGCGCGCCAGGTATATTACTACACGCACAGCGATGTGTGCGTGCGCCGGCACTGACAGGCGCGCGGGGCGCGGGGCGCGGAGAGCGGGGAGGTGCACCGGCCCCGGCGGGAGTAAAAACCGGTTTGAGCCGGCTCAGCGGGAATACGAACGCAAGGCTGTACGAACGACGAGCGCATCGCGCATTATGTTTATTTTGTCAGTTTGTCGAACATTCTTGTTGTGTGGTTGTTTCCTAATTAGTTTTGTTACGTATTAGATTATGTTGTAAGATTAATATTGTCAAAATGCTTAATTGTTGTACATTTTGTATGAACACTTTGAATAATAAATAAAAGGGATTTCATTTTTACTTATCCAAGTGATCCTTTCAGGTAAATACATACACATGTTTTTAATGCATGCATACTAAACGTGTATTCAATCAACAAAGTGCCTATAAACCGTACTTAAGTTTCGAAAAACTCATTGGTACATACGGGGTTTGAACCCACGACCTCATAAACGTGAAGCGAATGCACAACCAACTAGTCTCCACGGCACTTCTAATATAGATTGAATGTATTCCATGCGCTTTGTAAAAAAGTCAAAATAGAGTTCATTCCGATTTTCTATTGGATTTTTAAGTTATATTGAATGAATTCATGCGCTTTTCTTTCAGGTGAACGTCCATACGCGTGCGATCTATGTCCAAAACGGTTCATGGCTCGCAAGGATCTCCGCAACCACCGCATGATACACACAGGAGAGAAACCCCACAAGTGCCAGCTATGCAATCAGGCGTTCATACAGAAGTGTGCTCTGAATCGTCACATGAAGGGGCACGACAAGCCCGCGGCAGACGAGCTCAGGCAAGTGCAGGGGGCGCAGATAAGGGCGCAGATGGAGGGGGCGCAAATAAGGAGCCAGATGCATATGGACACTCCGATGGCGCTGTCGTACGCGTGGCAAGGGGACGCGTGATATACGTAGATAACTTTTGTTAAATTGTTAAAGAGTTTGCTGTGAAGATTCTCGAGGTGTTTTATGTGCGTGTTAACTTATCAAAATTTCCGAAGTGGATTCAATTATTTGTCAAATTTAAAGTTTGCCGTGTGGTTTCCGGTAGAGTAGAATAGGACCACTCCAACTCTTCCCGTGGATGTCATACAAGGCTAAGGGAATACATTATAAAACATCAATCAGGTCTCCCCAACCCGTCTGGCCAGCGCGGGGAGTGTAGACCAAATCCTCCGTCTGTCTCCGGCAGACGAGAGAGGTTTGTGCTCCTGCAGTGGAGACAAAAATAACCTGATGATGATGATGAAAGTTATGTGCAAATGTAAAGGAACGCAAATGGCGGTAAGAAAAGGAAACGTTTTCACATACAAGACAGCTAAGACGAGGCAGCTATACAACAAGGCTTTTATACAGGAGTGATCTCTGAACCGTTATTTCATGTGCCACAGAAAGCTCGTCGCAGATGAGGTTGGGCAAGTCATAGGGCGCAGATAAGGGTGCAGATGGAGGGGGCGCCAAATAAATACCCAGATGCATATGGACACTCCGATTGCGGTGTCATGCACGTAGCAGAGCGAAGCGGATTATTCGTAGATAGTATTATAAAACGTGATATACGTAGACAAGTGTAAACTTGGCTCAACATTATCGGTAAGCTAAATCTGGTAGTCAACCTCTCAAAATATCCATGAATTGGCAACCAGCCTATTCTATTCTGATAAGCGTTTGGGGTTTACGATAATTAGAATATGTTACGGATATGATCCGAAATGCTTATAGGCTAGGCCTTCAGGACTATATTTTAAGGGCGCTGTAAATGGGGGCAAAGGGAAACTATATGAAACTGTGTACAAATAGAAGTTGATACAAGATGACGATTCCGCCATCACAGGCCAGTAACTCTCCTCCTTCGACCCAACACGTAAACACTGCACCAAAATTGATGACGAGAGTTTTCACCCAACTTCAAGTGTTATTTACATATCGCTCATTTGCGGCAAGAACGTGATATCTCAGTAACATTATATTGAGTAGATATCACACGGTCTTGTCGCAAATGAGCGATATAAGGTTTATAGTTTAGGCAAGTCCCGAGCCCTGTTAGGCCTGTTGCTTGATCCGAGTGCTTTCTGCGCTCGCCTGCCTGCCTGACAAAGCTGTGCCGATAGAGACCAATAGGAAAGTCCTAAAAAATCGTTACTGGATTAGGCATGTCAACTGTTACCATCAAATTGTTAGGCAAAATTTGATGGTAACAGTTGACATAAATTGAAGGGCAAACTATGTAAGAGTTGCTACTAGAAGCCGGGTTACTTAGACTAGTGCTAGGAGGATGCTGCAAATATCGACTCAAACAAAAGGAAACTCTGTAACCCACATCGATGTCAATCCCCTTTTAATGCAAAAGATCTACATCGAATGGTCCAGGTCCCGTGTCTCTAAGACTAGTAGAAAAGACAGGACATTCGACGTATATTCAAATTTCTTTATTTACTCCACAATTTTTTTTGTAAAATCTGGTGCTTGTAGTGCTATTCTCTAAAATACAAACTCACGTGCGAGTCTCACTCGAGTGACTTCACTCACTTTGGAACCTAATCCATTGGTAATTCTGTAAACATTCCAGAGCACTATCAACGTAAAGTGAACAAAGATCGAAGTGAGTGAAGTCACTTGAGTGAGACTCGCACATGAGTTTGTATTTTAGAGAATAGCATTACTGAACTAGGTTATATAGTAACCTGTAAATACAAAAAACAGGTCACCAGGCTCCACCTCCGGACATTGTAACATAGTGGTAAGTATTAGCAACTAAGTTATTTTGCTTCTAGATCTTCCTTCTCCGACTCGTTTGCAACAAAAGGCTATTGACCGATGTCGATGTATGTCGATACATACAGTGTTTCCTTTAGTTTGCGTCGATATATAAAACAAAATATGAAACAAATATTAACTAAAACCTGTGTTCCTTTACATATCATTCCTTAAGTCTTCTGGATGTTTATAAATGTTGAATCAAGAAAAAAGGTAAATAATGTCAATGTGTCTTCAATCGGGGAACAACTCAAAAAGATGTTGTTTTGAGTAAGTAATGCCATTGCTTCGCTTTAGCCGGCCTTTACCAGTTCAAAAAGACAATCTTGAATATTTATTACCGTACATACATACATACTAAAAACTTAAGAAAACTACATTATTTTTTATGAGATCAAAGCCTTAATTATCTCAGAACAGTGTTTTTCTAGTAGTTCGCCTATTGAAATGACCTATCGATGTGTAGATAGGCATAAGAAAATGACATTCCGTCAGTTGTTTGTTTGTATATTTAAATAATAATGTACATATTAGAATTTTACTATAAAATATAAATAATGTTAAATAAATAAATTCTTATACACAATGAGATTACAATTAAGGTTGTTCATGAAATCACACCCGTCCATTAGGCGGAAATTTAAAAATAAAATGTTACCTATATTTCATTGATCTTTTATTTTGTCCTCGCTTTTTCAAACGGCTGGCGATCTTATTATTATTGGGATGCCGACACACGCTTTCGAGAATGTTCTAGGTAACAAACTTTAGTGTTTTAAATATTTGACCGCCTCGTTGTCCTAGTGACTGGTCATTGGACTCGCGCCAGAAGCCATGGGTTCGATTCCCACTGGGGACCGATAACTTTGTACTATTTGTAGAATCTGATCAGCCTGGATGTTATATTTGTGAATGGTCATATCCTTGTTTAATTCCCTTAGCACATGAGAAAATCCTAGTTTGGGATTAGACAAGTGTATGTATATACCTACGTAATGGGCCCGATTCTGAAGGCACAACGTTAAAATTTGACAGCTCTAAAAATGATGCTATCCCTGTCACAAAGCATTATAAAGATAAAGACGAAACTAATTTTAGTGCTGTCAAACTTTAAATGTGTGCCTTCAGAATCGGGCCCATTATTTATTTATTATTACTAAAACGCTTAAGAACTAACTAAGCGTTGTCACAGTTTTCCCATGCACTTTCATATGCCTCTGCAGAGTCCCTCTCTGCGTGAACCTTTGCTCACAAACCCCACACTTATGAGGTTTCTCCCCAGTATGGATCTTCACATGATCCGTTAACCTCCTTTTCGCCAGAAAACTCTTTGGACAAAAGCTGCAGACAAACGGCCTCTCCCCTGAATGTATCCTTTTATGCTCAACTAAAGTTGAGCTCGAAGTGTAGGACTTACAACAAATGTCGCATTTGTACATCTTTTTCCCGGCGTGGATGAGTAAATGCTTCGCCAAGTTGTATTTGTCGGTGAAAGGGTAGCTGCAGTACTCGCATATGAATCGTCGGCCGGTGTGCTGGCGCGATATGTGAGAGGTGAGGGTTGTGTTTGTGAAGAATTTCTTGCCGCAATGTTCGCATGTGTGCCGCCTCTCTCTGTTCGCCTTGTGAGTCTCTAGATGTGTCTGAAAAGGAGAACATGAATAAATATGCATATTAATATATACCACATGCAATTATAAACCTTAGAATAATAAACCTGACAAAACTTGTGATATTTTTTTACAAGGACACAACATGTAAACATGCAGTGACTAGGTAAAAAGACTTTGCAGACGATAACAATACAGAGAGCCCATGTTTTCCTACCTGAGCATTTTTTTCGTTAATACCCATGTCACAGAATAACTGTTCAATTTATCAAAACTTACCTACAAAATTCTGTGCGAGCCAAATTAAATACCAAGCCAATGTTACGTACTAAAGGCAGCGACACATTTCTCACACGTGACGCGAGTAGATTTAAAACAAAATGTAACAAATCCTGCGACCAGAAAGAAACACATCATCACCATGGGACCGTGTGTCTATGCATTTAGTCTCCGCCCCGATGCGGTATATTCTTTTGATACCTGAAGTATGGAGTCGAAATAGGCCTGCCCACAGTGAACAAGCGGTAGGTATTAGGTACCCTTGCACCGGGAGCGGGTGCCTTCGGTGGTCCCGGAGTCTGTGTCGGAGATGGCCACCGCGGGGTTAGGTCCCGACACAATTCACCCGTCCCCCCGAGGCCAGGGTCTATGCGTGGCATTTCCCCGCGTAAAAAAAAAACGATAGGAGGTACCCTGAGCACGAGCGCGCTGGCGACGCGGCGGCCGCACACGTGGCAGACGGCGGGCGCGCGCGGGCCGTGCGCGCCGCGCTCGTGCGCGCGCAGCGTCTGCCGGCTCTTGCACAGGCGGCCGCACGCGGCGCACGCCAGCGCGCGCAGGCGGCCCGCCTCGTGCGCGCTCTCGCGGTGCCGCCGCAGCCCGCTCCACGTCAGGAACACCTTGTTGCACGGCAGGCAGTGGAACGATATCTGTATTTTTTAAAACGAGATTTTGGTCTGGTTATTAGATGATGTTGTTCGCAGCACATCACGCCAAGGGGTATCACGGGGCGAAAAGCGGGCGAAGGAAAGCCACTTTGCGACATTAGATTGCGCAATGTGGCGATACATCGTCTCTGCCTGCCCCTCTGGGACCAAGGCGTGAGCATTATGTACGTATGTATTAGATGATAAAGATTGATATATCTAAAACCGGCGGTAGAAAATACTAAGTATTACTAAGTTATGCGCAGGCCACACCGGGAACGAAGCGTAGTACGGTTAGCTTCACTCATGTAGCTACCGGTTCTTTTCATACTTCGATTCACAGTTCGCGTGTGAACCGTAGCATGGAAAGACGCGGTATCTACATAAGCGAAGCTAAACGTACTTCGCTTCGTTCCCGGTGTGGTCTACGCTTAAAGAAGCAAAACTCGTGTGGTATGGCAGTAAACATATATTATATTGTTAAGTATCGATGTAAGCGAGAGAGAAATAAAAGGACGCTCAAAGCGAATGGTCGTTTGATTTACAATCCCTAACTTCGGACTCGCCTACTAGCTAGCTGCACTCGGAGACGTTAAACTGGCAGGCAGTTTAACGTCGCCCGCAAAACGGAGCACGGCTGGCAGTATGCACCACTGAGCTGCTGCTGTTCGGCTCGCGCCACGCCCTTTGCCGGTACAAAATGACTACGAGCGCGATATCGACCGGCGCCGAGAGATGGACGCTATAAGTTAGAAAGAGAAGCACTTATGTAGGTGACATGTAACGTTGTCCTTCTTTCAATTGACGTGGCGGAACGGGTAACTCTCGGACTGCTACGCCGGAGGTTGCGGGTTCGAATCCCGCTAGGGGCAAATGTTCGTATGATGAATATGTTTGTACCCAAGTCTTGGTCGTTTATATATTTATTTAAGTATGTCTATCCGTTATCTAGTAACCATACCACAGGCTCTGCCTAGTTTGGGACTGGATAATTGGTGTGAATGTCTGAGATATTTATTTATTTAAATCTACTATGTTCGTGCGCCGGGTACAGCGCACTACAGAAATCTACCCACACACACTCAAACGTGTACGGACAGGCTGCGCCGGTAGTAATTAAATCTGTTCACTGTTGAGATTACAATATAGTTTTATAAACGACTAGCTGGTGTCCGCGACTTCGTCTGCGCATGATTAGTATTTCGAGTAGCTTTTTTGTAGGACAATTTAAGATAAACATTTCCATCATACATTACATATGTGTAACTCTAGCGGTTTTGGCAGCGCACGCCAGAATAGCTCGCAGATGGTAGATTTTTTCCTACTAACTTGATATTTTGGACAATTCACACAATATCTTTATAAATTGTAGCCTATGTGTTATTCTGATGTATAAGCTATATTATTGTAGTTTCATCGTTCCATTCAGTAGTTTTTACGTGAAAGAGTAACAAACATCCATCCATACTTACAAACTTTCGCGTTTATAATATTAGTAGGATATTAGTTGATGTATAGCTAGAAACAGTATATATTGCTAATTGATGTGGCTATGTGTAGATGTAGATAGTCATAAGTTCTACTTACTTTTCTGCCTTCATGTTCCAGTTTGTGAGCTTCAAATATCGAATGATTTCTGAACCTTTTAGTACAAAATTCACAGGAATATGTTAAACATGTAGCTGAGCTGGATGGAACCTTGCGTTTTTTGACCTGAACATCGTGTTTGGCCCTGTGTCGTTTTGGTTTCGCCAATTTCTTTCTGAAATAGCATGGATCATGATAATTACAAAAAGAATTTGAAATCTGAAATTCTTTTAATAACACTTGGTACATGGTTTTAGTAAATTTTAACTATAAGTACTATCGGCTTCTAAATTTTGAATGGTAAAAAAAACTTTACTAAATATAAATTCTGAAATAGACCAATTTAGCCATGTCACTTGCATTGCATTGAGAAGGCTGACATCCAGCGATAGATAAAGACAGACTGATGATGATGTCATGTTAAAAGTTAATGTTTAGCCAAATGTTCCTTGCAACATAGACCATGCTATGTAATAAAAATAGCATTTATTTACGAATCATATGAGCCCTTAGACGTCCACTGCTGAACATATGCCTTCCCCAATGAACACTCAATCCCCTGTCCTCCGCATCCAGCCGCTAGCGTGGCCTAAGGTGGCCCTTAATCAGGTCGACAATCCTTCTGGCGGTGGGGCCTCCCATTCGGTAAGTGCTGATCCAGTCTCCATTCATCCAGAACTCATTAGTATGAATCATTCATATCCATAAAATATCTCTGGTTTCGGAGTGCCTTCGGGCATAGTCCTCTTCCAAGTCTCTCCAGTATGTACAGTCCTAGAGCCTGCTTGGGCTCATCCTCCCATGGCCCTATCGGATAGCCTCTGTTCCTGGTACCATCTCTTGAATACCAGACCCATACTATGTAAAATATAATGTTTATGCTACCTTTTGTGAACTTTAACTTTATTTTCAATTGCATCATCTGAGAATTCCACAGCTGGTAAATCTGAAATGGGAAGCAAATTTAAAGAACTTTCCATTTGCCACTTCAGACAGTTTTTTTCTTAATGTACCTTCTGAGTACATGATTATTTTTAACTAGAAGTTTAATTTCTATAAACTTTAAAATACAATGGAAAATGCAATATGATTCTTTAAATAATAATAAATATTTCATAATATGTGTTTCAATACAAATGGCATATGAAAACATTCACATTTGTATTTTGGAAATATAATAAATAAAGACAGTGTTCCGAAGTGGCCTGCAAAGTTAAGTACAAACTTAAATGTTTTACAGCCTATTTTTAACAGGATATTTTGTTTCCAAAATGCTAATAATGTCTCATTAGTAATTCATTTAAAATAGTATTCATTTAAGATTTATCTATTCCAGATTTTGCTCCTGTTGAACTTTTGAGAATATAAAATGTAAACAAATATGACACCCGGACCAGGAGGCCTACTCTACAAGCATTGGTTCATGTGCCTTATTTTAATAAGAGTTTCGTGTCATAAATATCTTAACATGCTATGTCATATGACCCATTAGAAAATGGCTTTCAGTTCAACAGATATTATCCAAAATAAATAAATATGTCAGACATTCACACCAATTATCCAGTCCCAAACTAGGCAGAGCCTGTGGTATGGTTACTAGATAACGGATACACATACTTAAATAAATATACAGGGTTACAGGAAAAGTCGTGCTAGATCCCTTAAGGGTGTGGAGCACCCATCATTTCTGACTTATTTCACTATGAAACACCCTACCCTAAACTTAACCCTTTTCGAGATATTCGACTTTTAATTTTTTTATTGAAAATTGCTGATTTTTAGGCTACTACATTTATTTTTGTTTATTTTGTGTATCTTATTATTATTATTATTGCATTTTTACATGTGTAGTAAGATGCTTTAGGACGTCAATCATTAAAATAGTGCACAAGTTAATTGAATAGACTGTAGTAGACAAGTGAAAGAAAAGAAATAAAAAACATATTAGAAAGTTTATTTTTCTCTAAGGGATATCTAAAAAAAATGTTATGGTAATTGATCGGCAGATGTTTTTTAAAATATTTACGTTTCATCAGCTATCTAACGAGGTGTAACAATCTAGGGTTTGTATTACATTTCGTGGAAAAAAAGTAGTTGGGACAATGAGATAGTGCAACGCTTTCGAGCGGATCCGACTACTTCCACTAATATTGTTGCCCGTGATCTGGGGCTTTCGCAATGGAGAGTGTGGTTTACAGTGCATACTGCTGGCCTATACCCGTACCATTACACGCCAGTACACGTTATTGAAGAAGGGGACCCCGCGAGAAGATTGGACTTTTGCAGATTTATGCTAAATGCTGATGTAGAAGACCCAGATTTTTTAAGAAATATCTTGTGGACGGATGAGTCCAAATTTGATAAAGATGTCATAACTAACTATCACAACGCCCATTACTGGGCCCTAACAGAACTAAGGAATCCCAATAAGAAAAGAGTGAAGGGGTCCCAACGAAGATTCAGCGTGAATGTGTGGATGGGCATTATCTCCAATCATTTGATTGGACCTTACTTTCTCCCGGATAATCTAAACGGGGAAAGCTACGAAAATTTCCTGAGAGCAGACTTGAGTGATTTGCTGGATGATCTGCCACTCAACCTGATCAGGGACATGTGGTTCCAACACGATGGCTGCCCTGCCCATTTCAGGAGAAGTGTCAGAGACTGGCTGGACACAAATTATCCAAACAAATGGATTGGACGAGGTGGGCCATTGCCATGGCCAGCAAGAAGTCCGGACCTAACCCCCATGGATTTTCATGTGTGGGGCTGCATGAAAAGTCTCGTGTACAGCGAGCCGAATCCAGTTTCGTCTGTGGAAGACTTAAGAGAAAGGATTGTGGATGCAGCAAATAAAATGAGGACCACATTGACCACTGGCGTAGTGAAGACCGGTCTCCGTAGAAGGATGCGACAATGTATTAGAAATAGAGGCGGCCATGTTGAACATGAACTGTAGAAAAAGAAAAAGTTGTGAGAAAACCTTTAATAAATGGCATTTCATGCTTACCTATTGTTTTATTTTACTTTTTAGGGCTAAGTATACATTTTCTTCTCCACTGTCGCCTATGAAACTAAATTTTTTTGAATGCATTTGAATAAAACCCTACATTATTATACCTCGTTAGATAGCTGATGAACCGTAGATATTTTAAAAAACATCTGCCGAACAATTACCATAATATTTTTTTTAGATATCCCTTAGAGAAAAATAAACTTTCTAATATGTTTTTTATTTCTTTTCTTTCACTTGTCTACTACGGTCTATTCAAATAACTTGTGCACTATTTTAATGATTGACGTCCTAAAGCATCTTACTACACATGTAATAAAAATAAAATAATAATAAGATACACAAAATAAACAAAAATAAATGTAGTAGCCTAAAAATCAGCAATTTTCAATAAAAAAATTAAAAGTCGAATATCTCGAAAAGGGTTAAGTTTAGGGTAGGGTGTTTCATAGTGAAATAAGTCAGAAATGATGGGTGCTCCACACCCTTAAGGGATCTAGCACGACTTTTCCTGTAACCCTGTATAAACATCCAAGACTTGGGTACAAACATTCATATTCATCATACGAACATTTGCCCTAGCGGGATTCGAACCCACAACCTCTGGTGTGGCAGTCCGAGAGCTACCCGTTCCACCAAGGAGGTGGTCAATGTCTTTCCGAATGCTTAAGGAGTACACTTGTACAAAGTAATCTGAATGCCTAATTTCCAGTGGGAATCAAACACAACCTCTAGTACTTATAAATACAAGACTAAGCCAAAAAGACTGTCACATAAGTTCTTACCCCCTGTGTAAGAATAACCCTGTTATTTTTAAAAGCTATGTGATAGCATACCATCATTAAACTGATCACCAATATCCTCTTCTTTCAATGGTACATTAAATTCAAGCTTAGTTTCTTGATCTTCAATGCTATTTAGTGTGACCTCTTCTAACAAAACTGTAGTGACGCCAGATTGTAAAAAAGGTTCCTTCACAGTGTTACTACAGTTCAGCAAAGTGTTCTGTGACTGGATACAAGCCTGTTTAAACTCCGAATACTTTCTTAGATGCTCGTGACAGCTGTTGCATATTGCTTTTGGGAGTTCCTCGTCTTTGTGTACCTAAATTAAAAATAAAATTTCCATTTTTAAAATTTTGTTTCTATAAAAGTCCTCCCCATTTCCACAAAATAAGACTGGAGGTGATAACACTGTAAGGAAATAGTTATGTTCCGAAAAATGTTTATGAATAAGCTTCTTACCTCAATAGAAGTGCAAAACAAATAAACTTCAGGAGAAACATTTTTGAATAAAATGTATGTGAAAGACTCTTTTGTAGAGAGACATGCACGGCACACTTTGTTCCACACATCCATGGTATTCATCTATACAAAAATTAAGTAATCTAGAGAATAACATTAAAATTGATATAAAAGCAACTTAATGCCAAGCGTAATAACAATAACCATAAAATTATTTTTAGACTTGATTTTGTTTTGTGTCTATCACTGTCCATCTCAGGCGTTAGTACGTATGTGTTAAACAGAGAAAGAAATACACTTGAAAAAATATGACGTATCCTCAACGAATCATAGAAATGACATTAGATATTATGTTTATAAGGTGCGCAATGAAAATGCTTTAAGAGTTTACATATTACTTAGGTACTCATTGTACTGGATTTAGAGCAAAGATAAAAGTAGTCGGTCGGTAGTACTTAAAATACACAGTAATCATAATTATATACGCCTTTATTGGTAAAAATATTACAAGTCAAAGGGTACGACAGGAATAAATCAGTTAAATTCTGTATGTCAAATAATGTCTTCATCGTCACCTGAGTACTTAGATTATTGGTTTTTAGTTCACAATTCACAACAATTATCCAGTCCCAAACTAGGCAGAGCCTGTGCTATGGTTATTAGATAACGGACGAACCAAGACTTGGGTACAAACATTCATATTCATCATACGAACATTTGCCCCTAGCGGGATTCGTACCCGCAACCTCCGGCGTGGCAGTCCGAGAGCTACCTACCCGTTCCTCCACGGAGGTCGTAACTATTATCAATAGATAACCTTAGTTGTATTCTCTTTGAATATACGGAAAGTCGGTAGTCTAGTAAATGTATCATCAACACCAGTCATCCTCCAATACCTGCCTGTCGAAGTCCACTGCTGGACACACACTGATACACATCGTTTTACTGGACAGTAATACGAGTATTATATTATCTTTGACTGGACTTAATCGTTGTACTCGAGCGTCAGAGGTCGAGGGTTCAATTCCTATTGGGGAGGTCAACTTTGCATAAGTTGATCCTGGTCTGGTGTTTATAATTGTGGATTTGTGTAAGTTATCCTTGTTTAATTTTCATAGTACAGGAGAAAACTCTTAGTTTGGGATTGCAAATTGTAAAATAGGTAATTCAGTAAAAAAAACAATTTTTAACAAAATATATAAAAATTTATTGTAAATCATTTGTTTAAAAAATCTCATGACACATCTCTTCGGTTTCCCTGGGAATGTTAACGTCCACCACCTAACCTATCTACTTATTCAGTCCCTTTTTAACTTTGAATTCTTTAACACCATAACCGATAAATAATATCTAACCATTAATAAGTATAATTTCTTTATATAATCACAATTGGTTACAATGATCTCAGAGAGGTTGCCACTAATGTCAACTTTCATATTCTCAAATTACTTTTGGCGTGTTTATACTTAAGCAGAAAAATAAACAAAATTTTATATTATTAGTTTTCATTGTAAATTCCTTGACAAATCAATTGGCATATGAAAACAATCGCATTTGCGCCTCGAAAGCAAAATAAACATTAGACGGTGTTGTGAAGTGAACCGCAAAGTTTATATGGTAATACAAACATGTTTTGAATGAATGAAGGAATGATTGATTGAATATACTTTATTGCACACAAATGACAGAAATACATTGGAGAAATATACTGTAAATCCACAAGTGGCGGCCTTATCGCTTTTAACGATTTCGTCCAGGTAACTTTAATGTACTTATAATAAAAAAAAATTATTCAACGTCATCATTCAGTACAACATTTAAGTATTTATAACTTGTTTATAGACTTATAGTTAGATGAATTGGTCGATGCCTCAGCGAAACGCTGCTTTTCAGGGATCGCTTTTTATGCACGTTTGCTTTTCATACACGTAAACGTAAATAAATTTGATTTCGTATGACAATGATTTGGAATGGTTAATTAAGTTCTAATGGTTAATTTAAAATCAGTAAATAGAACTTTTTGAACTGCATAAAATCCTTGCTAATTTTGGTACCGCAATGTCTTAACACGGAGGCGGCGATGTTATCAGCCACATATCACGCCAAGGGGAGGGGTATCACGGAACGAAAAGTGGACGAAGGAAAGTCGCGTCGATCCTGGCAGGATCGAGCAAAGTGGTGATAATTCGTCTCTGTCTACCCCCGTGAGCGTTATGGATGGATTATGGAAAAAATCCTAAAAAATTAAGCCAACATTTATCTTCAGACTAATTATTCTGAAGCGTGAAATATGCATATTTTCTATCATCTTCCAGAGAGGATAGGAATTTTCTACAACACACCAAAAATACTTACTACTACTGTATCACAAATCTGAACTCCGTTTTACATCTTCAGTTTGCATATATTTTAGCTAACACTTATATTCCAGTATCGATGCTGTGATCACAGCTTGCCCTGCATGAAGGGCTTGAGGTACTTGTGGAAGCTCTGGTTGACGGGCTCCGCGTTGAGCGGGCTCTTCATGGCCTCCTCCATCAGACGCTCGTACACGCGCCCGTCGTACGCGCCCAGAGTAGAGTGCAGGATCTGGTGAAATGTTGCATTTTACTTCCCGTTTCATAGATATTTCGTACCCTTGGTAGAATACAGTCGTATTTGTCACACTAATATATGAGAGACTAGCTGTGCCCGCGGCTCCACTCGCGTGGACTACACAATTATTTTTAATCTCACTCTCACTCCTGCTCCCACTCCCACGCCCACTACAGCTTCAATTGCACCGAACATTGTTATATTGTATACCTACTAATGTATTTGATTGAAAACAAAAAAAAACTTTTAATTGAGTAAGCCGATTGCGATGAAATAAAGACTAAATGTTACTCTGAGTTAAGCTCTATGTTCCTGTGAAAAGTTCATCAAAATCAGTTCAGTAGTTTTTACGTGATGCGTGCACAAACTAACAGACAAAATTTTTAAAAATGATTATTATGTGTTCTACTACTTACACCATCACCCAATTATATTTTTTGCAAATATTTTTAATTTTACAGACACGCGAAGTTTACGTATTTATTTATTAGAAGATAAGAACGATGACCTGGTGTTGTTTCTCCGACTTTTGAAGGTGGCGGTAATGACGACGCTCGAATATTTACAGTCTGAAGAGCAACAGAGATCCCCCAACTACCAACGTACGTAACGTTTTTGCATTCGTTGGGGGTTACGTAATTTGCGTACGCCTTAGAGCGCCGAACAGAAAGACACGAAGGGAGCTCCCAAGTGGCATTCGGGGTTCTATATAAGATGTATAGTGGTTCACATGTACTCCACAAGCTGTGTAAGTCAGCTGTATAAGCTCTTATAGAACCAGTTTGGGCACAAATTAGACAGCCTTAAGTTCACTATGGCTGTACATTAGCGTTATATTAGCAGTTTAAGTAGTAACATCGGGCTTAAAGGCTGACTTACGGCGCTATATGGGACACATGTGAACCATACAACGTCCATGAGCGTAATAAAGAGTAACAAGTGGCTAAATACACAGCCTTCACAGTTATAAAATCCCACAAAAGTACTCCAGTGCTACCTAAAGTTCACGTGTGTCCTAAATTATTTCTTTTATTTATTAATTTTCCTCATTTAGTTTGGTTTTGTGTGTACGCCCGGCCATCAGAAACATTAACTCCGGCGGATATCAATTGGATAAAAATTTATGATAACACGCGGTAAGTATACCTGTTTTAAATACTTAATAATGTTAAATGCCATGGGAATGCAACTTTATCGTGAAATGTATACATATTTACAGCTAAAATATTCACGCGCCTCTGTAAAAACGCGATATTCATTTTAAAATATTTAAAACTGGCTGAGAGGAAATCTACAATTTTCAGTTTTTGATATTATATTGGCATTATAATTATACTACGGTAATTAATTAAAACATGAAACCAAAACTCAATCGCTCTATCTGCGTATTTTGTGATAAATATGCATGATAATTTTGGAGATTTATATGGTAAATATTTTAGGTTACGTGAACAAAATGGTGGAAATGAAATACGGCTAGAGCGTATATAGGTTCACATGTGTTCTGTTAGACTGCTGTTGGCTATATGAAGTCCCACATTTGTACCACTACAGAACCAATGTCTATAAATGTATTCTAATGTGAACTTATGTACAGCTTTAAGATGAAATTCAGGTCAATTGTGATCATCGTTTTATTCTTTCATATACTGAAATTTTCGAGATCCGCAATAATAATTATTGTCCGTTTAATCGCCTAGCCCAGGTACTAAGTCAAGTACTAATACCTAAAGTACAAATTTTGTAACAAACTAACAAAAAACACTTTTTGTTTTCGTGTGAGCCACACAGTTTGGTGTCAGAGTATTTACACTTACAAAGACACTACGTTGTTCAAGGAGGTATTTAAAAGAATGTAAACAAACTAGATAAAGAGGGACGAATTTGCGAATATTCTTTTGCAATTTTTCTTCTTATTCCACCGGTTCTCGCTCTTATTTTCCAAGATTTTTTATTCATTTTCACAAATTTTTGCACGCGACGTAATAAACACAATACACGTCAACTTGACCGACCACAAACAACTCCTACTACAGCTACTAGCTGTATAACAGTCTAAAACAAGTAAACATAACAGCCTTTGGCTGTATAAATGACCACGTGTGTTCTATTAATATGCTAGCTGTATAACATCGTACAAGTAGACCGTTAAACAGCGATTGCCGTATCTCTACCCTCCTATACGGCTCTTAGTCAGACGGCTGACTAAAGGACAGTTGTTAGAGTATTATAACACCAACAACCGTATAAAAGTATAACTCTACACTCCTATAAGTCCCTTAGACAGGTATAGGTGGTGTTAATCGTAATAATGCAGCTTATACATCACGAGTGAACTGTAATAATGCTTTAAGTTCACATTGGAACTAAATGTGTACTCTTAAATGGAGTAAAATGCTACTTGGGCTCTAAGCTCTTCCAGAAATTACTGGACGTAAAGATTCCTAAGTGGAGTAAATCTGCGTTTGTACAAAAGTTCAGCTTTCTAATGTCAATTTTGGTACGATTAAGCGTTTGTATGTATGTAAACGCTTTATTGTACCAAAAATAACAACAACAACAATAATAAAATAGGAATTAAACTGTGTACAAAGGCGGACTTATCCCACTTAGGGATCTCTTCCAGTCAACCTTTAGAGTAACCGAAAGGACAAGTATAATGCGTTTAGTACCAAATTTGACAAAGAAATGTACTAACGTTTAACATACTATATTCATACAAGAATGATCGTAATCAGTTGTTAGCATATACTGTTGGAGGAGGCAGAGAAAGGCATTTCCTAATGACCGCCACTCGGTCTTTCGCCTTCGTTATTCAGCTTCGCTTCAGGTCGTCGTTCCATCTGGTCCGTCCGTCAGGGGGAATTCCTAACGGCCGTCGTCGGTTCTGCTTCAGATGTGGTGATTGCCACCTTCAGCTTACTCACCTCATCCCGAATATCGAAAGCGTCGACCAGTCCCACGGCGTTGGGCCGAAGCTTGGTCAGCAAGTCCTCGTACCAGTTTTGTAGCTGATCGATGTCACGCTCCGATATCGATGTGAACTGTCAACATACAGTTATTGTTGGATTATTTTATTTAAACATGTTATTGTTATAAAATTGTGGTTGTCGCGAGGTTTGCGGCCTAGAATAAGGCCACCTCCTATCTTCTCAGTCTGGGAAACTAAGGAATTGCACGAGGGACGGGCAGCAGCGTTCTCCTACTGCGTTTATTAAGATCATAACTGCGATTACCAATCGGCCTGCCAAGCGTGGTGAGTATGGCAAATCCCCCAATGGACTGCCCACCAAAAGTGACGTTCTATTGGGGAGGCTTGTGTGGTTATGTTCAGCAGTGGACGTATTTCGGCTGATGACAGTCTAATTGTATTTATTTAACTGACTTAACATGACTTATGGAAAGTTCTGGAGTGGATACCGCACTCGCAGGGTGGGACGCCCCGCCGCCAGGTGGACCGACGACCTGAAGAAAGTGGCCGGTAGCGGCTGGATGCGGAGGGCAGAGGTCCGGGTGTGGTGACGTTCATTGGGGAAGGCCTATGTCCAGCAGTGGACTTCTAGGGGCTGATATGATGATGATGAACATGACTGACACTGACTGGATAGCCCGATGACGAAGCCGATAGTGTCGCGCCCCTGAATGAGGAGAAGTGCCGTACAGAGGACTAGGGGCAGAGTTATTTTATTTGTAGGGGGATCAAGCAGGGTGCTCCGACAAAGAGCACTTGAGGAAGTATCGGGCACCTCCACCGCCCCGTGATTCAGCCTGTGTGACCTAGATGTCGAAAGGCCGTGGGAGGTGGAGGGTCTGTGTCTGATAGTCAAAGCTTTTAACTCACCCTGAGCAGATCGCCGACGCGTTGCAGAGCCCAGTATACGATGTATAGATCTACAAGCTGCAGGAGCACTGTGCGCAGCGCGGGGGAAACGGTTCGAGCTTGCTTCTCCGTCTCCTCGTAATAGCAGGACAGGAGCATTGCACGGCAGTGCGCCTGTCAATATGAGCTTATAATTACAAATGATTTAAATATTACGCACACATACGTTATATTTAACTTATTTCAATCAATCAGTGTGTATTGTCTATCGAATGGTATATTTATAAACCTTTGATATTCATTGGGCTCGATTCTGAAGGCACAATGTTAAAATTTGACAGCACTAAAACTGTTGCTATCCGTGTCACAAAGTATTATGAAGATAAAGACGAAACCAATTTTAGCGCTGTCAAATTTTAAGCCAGCTACTCTGTCCTTTGACATGATTAATATAGGTGCACAGACAAAATAGTCACAAAGAAAAAAAAAATGGTTTCTTGCGGCTCCTGAACAGTAGTGGTTTGTCCCTTACGCCAATTTAAATTTCTGTCAACGACATATTCATCATCAGGTTTTTTGTGTCTCCACTGCAGGAGCACATCCCTCTCTCTTATCTGCCTGAGACAGACGGAGGATTTGGCCTACACTGCCCGCGCTGGCCAGACGGGTTGGGGAGGCCTGATTGATGTTTTATAATGTTATGCAATATCTATTTATTTATATGTAATGTAATTGTCTTCAATCAGCCCTAATTACCTCAGAAGCAGAAGCCAGCTGTACCGACGTCATGTTCCACGCGTCTTCATACGCCAAGCCGTTCTTTTGACGCTTCTCTATGTTGTTCACGCATAAAGCAATTTTTCTGTAAATTTATTTAAATTTTATTTCAAGTATTTTCCTAATTCAATTCATAAGCCTCGGTTGTAGTAATATCTCAAAGGTTAAACTAGATGTTACCGTTTCTATTGAGACGATTTAGACTTTTATTTATATAAAACGCCTATGTTCACTGGGGCTACAAGTTCATTGAGGAATGCCTATGTGCAGTAATGGTCGTCTAAGGGCCGATATGATGATGAACAATATACGAGTAAATAACCAAAACAATATAATTTATGACAGCATCGACCCGCCACTCCTCCCTGGAGATGGCGTCATAAATTGTTGTTTTGTATCACAGGCCAAATAAGTGACAAGGCACCTTATGGAATAATGATAAAGTTAATATTACAATGAACTTTATCATTTATGGTATCGCACTGACTGTACTATAGGCGTTACAACACGTTTACAGTCCAGGTGCCAGGAGCCACACTGGGTTCAAAGTTTGACTTGTGAGGTAGACACAGCCTTTTGTATGGGGACTGTGAGCATGTTAACTTATATATTGGACTCGATTCTGAAGGCACAATGTTAAAATTTGACAGCACAAAAACTTTTGCTATCCTTGTCACTCAGTATTATGAAGATAAAGACGAAACCAATTTTAGCGCTGTCAAATTTTAAATGTGTGCCTTCAGAATCGGGCCCATTATATTCTTTATTAAACATAAATTTTACAAAAAAGGGCATTACATAAAAGTGCACAAAGGTGGACTTATCTCTATAAGAGATCTCTTCCAGCCAACCTTTACTGTGGGAAAAGCTAAAACAAGCGGTAGGTCAAAAATAATAAAAATAAAATGTGCATGGATATTGAAATTTTATAATAAAATATTGTACTATACATAGAATAAATGAGTAGGTAACTATTGATATATACTAATATAAGTTACTAAGTAAAGTACATACATAATAATATATATAACATTAAATATTATAATTACAACTATACATATTATATACATAAATATATTTCATTCCAGATTCATAGTCCTATGAAAACCAACGCTATTTACGTCTCGGTAACATATACATGAAAGGGTCACCAGCAGCAAAAACAGGTTTGTATTACCATGTAAACTTTGCAGTCCACTTAGGAACACCATCTATTGTGTATTTTGTTTTCGAGACGCAAATGCGTTTGTTTTCATAGGACTATTAATCTGGAATGAAATATACATGCAAAATATACAATTATTTAACATACCATACATATACATAATATATCACGGCAAGTTAGATAGGAAGTGCTCTATGCATCTCAGTTTGAACGAACGATTATTGTGGGACTTACCCGGCAGCGACCCGCTGGAAGCCGTATATGATGCCGACTATGGTGTTGTCCCAGGGCGGCGACCGGCGGCCCGCGCTCACGGCCGCGATGTACGACACGGTGGGCGTCAGGGCGTTGCCCCCGGCCGCCTGCTGCCACGCCTTCACCAGGTACCTGGACAAGTTAGTAAGTAAGGGTAAGTTGCGAGGATACGAGCTGATACAATAGAAATATATTCAGAGAAAATTAACATAACGTCTTTTACATGCAATACTCTGTCGTTATGTATTTTCCTTGGGAAAGGTTCATCATCATCATGTCAGCCTTTAGACGTCCACTGCTGGACATAGGCCTTCCCCAATGAACGCCACCACACGCGGTCCTCCGCCCTCCGCATCCAGCCACTTCCGGCAACCTTCTTTAGGTCGTCGGTTCATCTGGCGGCGGGACGTCCCACCCTGCGCGTGCCAATCCGTGGAAAGGTTACCTGGAAGATATCGCCTTAAGCGAGAAGGTCGCTTCTGTACACTTTCCATAATTTTTGTTGTTATTCTTAATCTGTGTGCAATAAAGAGTTTATCTATCTATTAACATAACGTTTTTTTTTTCATTCATTTGGGGTAATTTTGAGCCCTGGGAAATGGGTGATATCTGACACCGACTGTCCGGATTATAACGACTACCAGTAAAGGAAGAAACGGGTCTTGGGAAAGAACCGTCTCTTCAGGCGTCAGATATACATATAGCTGAGGTGACCTAGCAGTCTGCAGCAGCAGCACAGTGTTCTCGCCCTCGTAGGTGCACGCGGCGGTCACGTGGCCGTACGTCAGCGGCAGGTGGCGTCAGATATACATATAGCTGAGGTCACCTGGCAGTCTGCAGCAGCAGCACAGTGTTCTCGCCCTCGTAGGTGCACGCGGCGGTCACGTGGCCGTACGTCAGCGACAGGTGGCGTCAGATATACATATAGCTGAGGTCACCTGGCAGTTTGCAGCAGCAGCACAGTGTTCTCGCCCTCGTAGGTGCACGCGGCGGTCACGTGGCCGTACGTCAGCGGCAGGTGGCGTCAGATATACATATAGCTGAGGTCACCTGGCAGTCTGCAGCAGCAGCACAGTGTTCTCGCCCTCGTAGGTGCACGCGGCGGTCACGTGGCCGTACGTCAGCGGCAGGTGGCGTCACATATACATATAGCTGAGGTCACCTGGCAGTCTGCAGCAGCAGCACAGTGTTCTCGCCCTCGTAGGTGCACGCGGCGGTCACGTGGCCGTACGTCAGCGGCAGGTGGCGTCAGATATACATATAGCTGAGGTCACCTGGCAGTCTGCAGCAGCAGCACAGTGTTCTCGCCCTCGTAGGTGCACGCGGCGGTCACGTGGCCGTACGTCAGCGGCAGGTGGCGTCAGATATACATATAGCTGAGGTCACCTGGCAGTCTGCAGCAGCAGCACAGTGTTCTCGCCCTCGTAGGTGCACGCGGCGGTCACGTGGCCGTACGTCAGCGACAGGTGGCGTCAGATATACATATAGCTGAGGTCACCTGGCAGTTTGCAGCAGCAGCACAGTGTTCTCGCCCTCGTAGGTGCACGCGGCGGTCACGTGGCCGTACGTCAGCGGCAGGTGGCGTCAGATATACATATAGCTGAGGTCACCTGGCAGTCTGCAGCAGCAGCACAGTGTTCTCGCCCTCGTAGGTGCACGCGGCGGTCACGTGGCCGTACGTCAGCGGCAGGTGGCGTCAGATATACATATAGCTGAGGTCACCTGGCAGTCTGCAGCAGCAGCACAGTGTTCTCGCCCTCGTAGGTGCACGCGGCGGTCACGTGGCCGTACGTCAGCGACAGGTGGCGTCAGATATACATATAGCTGAGGTCACCTGGCAGTTTGCAGCAGCAGCACAGTGTTCTCGCCCTCGTAGGTGCACGCGGCGGTCACGTGGCCGTACGTCAGCGGCAGGTAGCGTCAGATATACCTATAGCTGAGGTCACCTGGCAGTCTGCAGCAGCAGCACAGTGTTCTCGCCCTCGTAGGTGCACGCAGCGGTCCCGTGGCCGTACGTCAGCGGCAGGTGGCGTCACATATACATATAGCTGAGGTCACCTGGCAGTTTGCAGCAGCAGCACAGTGTTCTCGCCCTCGTAGGTGCACGCGGCGGTCACGTGGCCGTACGTCAGCGGCAGGTGGCGTCAGATATACCTATAGCTGAGGTCACCTGGCAGTCTGCAGCAGCAGCACAGTGTTCTCGCCCTCGTAGGTGCACGCAGCGGTCCCGTGGCCGTACGTCAGCGGCAGGTGGCGTCACATATACATATAGCTGAGGTCACCTGGCAGTTTGCAGCAGCAGCACAGTGTTCTCGCCCTCGTAGGTGCACGCGGCGGTCACGTGGCCGTACGTCAGCGGCAGGTGGCGTCAGATATACATATAGCTGAGGTCACCTGGCAGTCTGCAGCAGCAGCACAGTGTTCTCGCCCTCGTAGGTGCACGCAGCGGTCCCGTGGCCGTACGTCAGCGGCAGGTGGCGTCACATATACATATAGCTGAGGTCACCTGGCAGTTTGCAGCAGCAGCACAGTGTTCTCGCCCTCGTAGGTGCACGCGGCGGTCACGTGGCCGTACGTCAGCGGCAGGTGGCGTCAGATATACGTATAGCTGAGGTCACCTGGCAGTCTGCAGCAGCAGCACAGTGTTCTCGCCCTCGTAGGTGCACGCGGCGGTCACGTGGCCGTACGTCAGCGGCAGGTTCGAGGACTGCATGTACCCGTGCCCGCCGCACGCCAGCCGGCAACGCTCCACGCATTCCGCCGCGTCAGCTGTGCTCACGGCCTTCAGGCAGCATGACAGGGCGTGGAGCTGTGAAGGTAAAGTAGGTGGTAAAGGGAGAGGAGGGCGAATATAAAATTTACGTGTATAGACGTAAAAGTCAGCGAAGTATAACGTCGAATTCCGTCAGTTAAAACCATTTTTATTTTGCTCGAAAAACAATAAAATATTACCAGGTTCCTACATCATACCGTTTTTCTTAATTTTGCATGTATGTACAAGTTATGTTAAAAATTTCAGCACAATCGATCCAGTCGTTTTTAAGTTGTCAGGGGGACAGACAGACAGCAAAAAAGCATCGTTTTGACGGAACCCAACTTAACCCAACAACCTATTGGCCACCACGTTGGCTTAGTGGCTTGGCCATTGGACTCGAGCGTCAGAGGACGTGGGTTCGATTCCCATCTGAGATTAGAACTTATCCCCATCTGTTATAATGATGTTATATTTGTGAATTGTTTTATGCTTGTTTAATTTCAATAGTACACGAGAAAAAAATCTAGTTTGGGATTAGACAAATATGTATACAAAACTTTAATGAAACAGAACTTTTCAACGTTAAAAAGTAAAGTAACAAAATATCTTTTGACGATAATATTCTCGTATCATGTGACAGACAGGTTTATCGTAGCTGCTTAGGAAAAGTTGCTGAAGCGCAAGGTAGGATTTTACGGTAGAGAATTTAATCATATATTTTTACCTAAAACAAATTATATATTTTTATCTAAACATCCGATTTTGACAAAACAAAGTGTACTAATCCTACTAATATTATAAATGCGAAAGTTTGGATATTTGGATGTCTGGATGTTTGTTACTCAATCACGCTTCCACCACTGGACTTATCGAGATGAAACTTAGCACACATATATGCTAGGTCCTGGAATAGGACATACGATAGTTTTTATCCCGAAAAAAACATCTAATTTCATACGGGACGTTTGTAATGTTTAGTTAGCAACAGCTACACCTCATACCATGAAGCAAAATAATTTGTCGCACCTCATAAGTCACCTCAAAGTTTTTTCCTTCATGATTGACACTAACTCTAGTTATTAAATTAGATAACTGATGATTTTAAAATGTGAATTTGTTATCTAATTTAATAACCAATTAGTGTTAATCATAAAGGTAAAAACTTCGAGGTGACTTATGAGGTGCGAACATATATGTCGTAGGTGCCTCTTCTGAGGGCGTGAGGTTCGAATCTGACTTCTGATGTCGTAGGTTTCTGGTTCCGCCGAAAATGTGAGCTCCCAAATTGAGTTTAATGGCGTTACAAAGTTAACACGTTCACTGACTTAAATGACACTACATGAAATTACACTACATCATCCAGTAACGTTTTTAGAAGGCAGGGCAGACGATCCGTCCGTGTGGTGCCTGCGCTCCGCACGCGTATCGAGCGAACACTGTCTCGAGGCTGCGCCTGCGCCAGTCCTACCCGACGTTTCGTCAGCGCGTGCTCGCGACGATCGCCGAACGGCGCGCCGAACACGCACTGTGCCTTCAAATTAGCTCCTCTTTTATTATTTCGCCGACATATATTTTGCTTCATGGTATGAGGTATAGTATAGCAAAAGGTAGTATATAAAATATGTTTATGCTCACCTCCGGCAGCCTGTCCATGTCGCCGGCCTCCAGCTCGGCGGTGACGTTGTTGTACATGTTCCATATCCAGTCGGCGCTCAGCCGGAACGCGTGTACGGACGCGATGCCGATGAACAGCTTGTGCTGCTGCGTCAGATAGTCCATGATCTGCGGCTCCGGCTCGCTGGTGCACGAGAAACAATCATCATCAGCCTATATACGTCCACCGCTGAACATAAGCCTCCCCAGTTTTTAGTTCTCAGCACTTTTGGTGGGCTTTCCATTGGGGGATTGGCCATAAACACCACGCTTGGCAGACGGATTGGTGATCGCAGTAATGATCTTAATATACACAGGGGAACGCTGCTCCCATCCCTGGTGCTAATCCTTAGTCGCCTTGACGACACCCACGGGAAGATTTGGGGTGGCCCTATTCTAAGCCGGGGACCACACGGCACATGAGAGACAATAGCGAGTTCTTATGACGTGAAATCGAAGAACTTTAAGGAGATGAAAAGTTGAGTGATTTGATGCGTGAATACCGTCGGAGGTCTTTTTTCTATTTAGGGTACTGCTTATTCATATGTTTGTCCTTTGGAAACCTTGAAACTATTGGACTGATTCAGCTAAAATTTGGAATATACAGGTAAATGTACACGTAGTCCGCAGTGAGAAGAATAAAAGGAGGTGCATGAAAAGGTTAATAGGGCTAGTGATGTGTGTCAGGATCGCGCAAAGTGGCGATCCATCGTCTCTGCCTACCCCTCTGGGACAAAGGCGTGAGCATAATATTACGTATATAATATGTTAAATTGCCTGGTCATATTGGGAAATTTAGGTAATGATACATTTGTCGAGATATTAAAGGAAAACAAAATTGACGATACCTAAACCACCTAAACACTGCGGACGATGCGACGTATACTTCTGACTTTCGTTTTATTTTTAGTTTACATGAAATATCGTTAAAGAAAAGTTTGCGTGAAAATTCTACAATTTTCCCATCCTGCCGAGCAATTTTATACTACGGGTCCAAATTTCAGCTTAATTGGCCTGGTAGTTTTCGAGAGCAGTCCCTCCACCTCCCATGGCCTTTCGGCATCTAGGTCATATAGACCGAAGCACGGGGGAGGTGACCGGCACTTGCTCAGCTCTTTGTCGGAGCACCCTACTTGAGAGCAGACATATATAACGTAACGCTGTAAATAGTAAAAAATACAAAAATGTAATAAAAAAACACTACCTTCAGTAGCGGAAAACAAATAAGAATAGGTTATTATATACAAATACAAAAAATACAAATACAAAATAATTTATTGGCTTTATATGTTTACATGATAATGATATTTGTGGGATCCTCCTTTTAAGCATAAAAATTGCCTGTACCAGGAGGATCATAGATAAGTACAATTCAAGGTTGCATAGATACATTTATTTTGTCATCTGTTCTATACTTAACTCTCTTTATAATGTACAACAAGCGTTAGCATGGCCCGCTGTGACCGAGCGGTCTCACCGCACATAGGCCAAACCCAAGAGGTTTATTATGTGTGAGTTATGTAAGACATACAATGTATTTTCTTATTAATGTTAAATAAATAAAAAAAAAGGTGTATCTGTATTAAATTTATTCATTATTTATGACATTTATGTTTTTTTTTTTAATTAATTTTTTATACTGACATTTGTAATTTACACGACTTATTTTTATTTTGTAATTAATTTTACTCATTTTGACATTGTACTGACATGATTTTATTAATTAACTAGCTGTGCCCGCGGCTCCGCTCGCGTGGACTACAGGATCCGCTCCATTCCCACTTCCGCTCCCTATCCCACTTCCACTCAGACTTATCCAGGTCCAGGTCCAGGTCCAGGTCCAGGTCCAGGTCCAGGTCCAGGCCCAGGTCCAGGTCCAGGTCCAGGTCCAGGTCAAACACTCAAATTACACTGGTACCATACCCGCTCCGCTCCGGTCCAGATCCGGTTCCGCTCCCGCTCCCGCTTCCGCTTCCGCTCCCCCTCTCAATCCCCCCCTCACGCCCACGCCCACGCCCACTCCCACCCCCACTCCTACTCCCACTCCCACTCCAATTCCTACTCTCAGCTCCAAATGTAATCCAAACTCATCGCAATCTGAATAGTACGGAAATACTACTATAAGCAATATATTGCATAATAACCTTACCTACTAATGTATTTGAAAACTAAAAATGTCTATAACTTTTGATTGAGTTAGCCGATTGCGATGAAATAAAGACTAAATGTTAAGTTAAGTTAAGCCCCATGTTTTTGTGAAAAGTCCATCAAAATCCGTTCAGTAGTTTTTAAGTGATGCGTGCACAAACTCACAGACAAACAGACAAACAGATAAACAGACAAACAGACAAACAGACAAAAATTTCAAAAATGATCGAAATGTGTTCTGTTGCTTATTCTTAGACCCCCCAATTTTTTTTGTTGCTTATTCTTAGACCCCCCAATTTTTTTTTTGCAAATATCTTCAATGTACAGACACGCGAAGTTTACGATTTTATTTATTAGATTTTATAATATAACTGTAATCAATTGTTGTGATGACATGTCTAAGTGTACTTTATGTACCTAAAGATTAAATAAATAAATACAAATATAACGAAACCTTTAACAAATAAACTCACTCTGGTTTGGGCTGCGACTGCCTCCTGACGGCGGAGTACCTCGTGGCGACGGTGACCGCCTTCGCCATATAGTTGCACATGTCGTTCACGATGACCACTCGCACGAACATCATCGTGCCGTACGTCAGTTTGGAGCTCGGAGACTTCACGTACGTGCCGTCCTGCTCACAATTGTTCGTACAAATTAATCATCATCATCAGGTTATTTTTGTCTCCACTGCAGAAGCACAACCCTCTCTCATCTGCCGGTGATAAGCGGAGGATTTGGCCTACACTCCCCGCGCTGGCTAGACGGGTTGGGGAGGCCTGATTGACGTTTTATAATGTATTCCCTTAGTCGCCTTGTACGACATCCACGGGAAGAGGTGGAGTGGTCCTATTCTACTCTACCGGAAAACACACGGCAAGTGTACAAATTAATAACAACTGTCTATTCAGTCAGTGCCGTGTGTTTTCCGGTAGACCTAATTTAATTTCCATAGCACAGCAGAAAATACGAGTTTAGGATTAGACAAGTGTTAGTTATTAGTTAAGAAATAATCGGATGGTGTGACTTTTCTGTTCCATCCTGTACATGTAATATTTATTTCTTCGTTCATTCATTCGCTTGGTCGGTCTTTCGTTCATTTATTTAGTTTGGTTTTCCAAAAAATATGAGGAACCTACCAACTTCCTCTTTATGAATTCGTAGTTTGCGTGATCACTATTTAAAGTTTAGAAGTACAGTAATATAAGCATCATACCCCCAGCATAAACAGCGGTAAGAAAATTGTAAACGGCACCAGAGTGACAATACACGCTATTTTTCGATATAAAAATTAAAATTGCTTCAAGTGCTATGAATGTCATATGAATGCCTTGAACAGTCCGACCTGTGATGACGACTCACCTCCAAAACCTTGTTGTTCTTCATCAGCATATGGTCCCTGGGTATCCTCACGTGCTCGAAGCCGAGGAAGCCGTTGTTGGTGCCGTTCATGCCCAGCTTGGCGCCGATCTCACCGATTTTGATGCCCTTCAGCGGCATGTGGGTTTCCTCGTCGCGGAGCTGGACCACGAAGGGGTGGATGCCGTGGCACTTGCCTTTAGTGTATAGCTGAGCCATCACTATGCAGTAGTTAGCCGTGTGGGCCACTGGAAAAATAGATAATGGATCATTATTTGTCGTATGGCATTTATTGCCGAAGGGTCCAGAAACAGGTTTGTTGCGCTTATTCTTCACAGCGCTAGCACCTAGGAAGCGGTCGATAAAAAAAAATGACGTGTATAAATGTGTAGGGAAGGTTTTGTAGAAGGAGAGAAAATCATAACTGTTGTAGAAAATATATTATTTATTTATTCCAGAACAAACCAATGCATGACAATCCCATCCAATCACCTATCATGTCACATTAGAAAATAGGTCTTATATCGAACTCCATTCAGCCTAGTAATGTCAAGGAACGTAACTGCAAGATAGTGCTCCACAAATGTACCAAGTGAGCTCATATGCAATAAATAATTTTGACATTTGAGGTAAGGCTGCCAAAGTATGATGGAGCCGAGTCTGGGGGACTACATCGTAAGCTTTTGGGATAATATCCGTCGATAAGCAATTTTTAACACATTTGATAACACATCACGCAAGGCGTATCACGAAGCGAAAAGCTGACAAAGGAAAGACACTTTGCAATATTACATTGCGCAAAGTGGCGATACATCGTTTCTGCCTACCGAGGGGTAGGCAGAGACGATGTATCGCCACTTTGGGACCAAGGATGAGCATTATGTATGTATGTATGTATGTAACCATTTTTTTTTTATTACTGACTAGCTGTGCCCGCGGCTCCGCTCGCGTGGACTACAGGATCCGCTCCCATTCCCACTTCCGCTCCCTATCCCACTTCCACTCAGACTTCAAATCCAGGTCCAAACCCAGGCCCAGGCCCAGGTCCAGGCCTAGTTCCAGTACCAGGCCCAGGCCTAGTTTCAGTTCCAGTTCCAGATCCAGATCCTCAACCCTCATCTCTACCCTCCCCTCAACTCTCCCCTCAACCCTACCCTCAAACCTCTTTCCCTCGTCTCTCCAAATGTAGTCCTCGTAACTAATCCATCACAGTCCAAATTCCGACCAACATTACTTTGTTGCATACCTATACCACAAATTCATCGTAATCGGGTAACTCAGTCAAAAGTAATGCAAATTTTCAAACACTCAAATTACACTGGTACCATACCCGCTCCCGCTCCGGTACAGCTCCGGTTCCGCTCCTGCTCTCGCTCCCGCTCCCACTCTTACTCCCACTCCCACTCCAACTCAAATTCCCACTCGCCGCTCCAAATGTAATCCAAACTCATCGCAATCTGAATAGTACGGAAATACTACTTTAGGCAATGTATTGCATAATAACCTTACCTACTAATGTATTTGAAAACTAAAAATGTATATAACTTTTGATTGAGTTAGCCGATTGCGATGAAATAAAGACTAAATGTTAAGTTAAGTTAAGCCCAATGTTTTTGTGAAAAGTCCATCAAAATCCGTTCAGTAGTTTTTAAGTGATGCGTGCACAAACTCACAGACAAAAATTTCAAAAATGATCGAAATGTGTTCTGTTGCTTATCCTTAGACCCCTCAATTTTTTTTTGCAAATATCTTCAATGTACAGACACGCAATGTTTACGATTTTATTTATTAGATGGGTTTACGCTTTACCTCAATCACACCTGATGGTAAGTGACGATGACGCCTAAGGTGGAGCGCGCTTACCCAGAAGATGCCTGTTCACTCTTCCTTTACAAAGATCCAAGTTGTACTTGTCCGGAAATACGGAAGCTGGCAGAGAGTTCCATCCTTAGCAGTTCGCATTATGAAAGAGGAAGCAAAACGGTTCATGCGAGAGCGTGGTATGTCTACTACATAAGGATGAAGTCCATCTCCATGCCTGGTAGTCCGGTAATGGTGGTTCTAACGGATTTATGTTGTGACATATTCTGACGTGTTTGGCGTATGCGTGTATGTACGAGTATATCAGCTGTCCGATACCCATACTACAGGCTCTGCCTGGTTTGGGATCAAATGGCCGTGTGTAAGATGTCCCCACATAGTTATTACTAGATGACTATGTACACATTATATTGTGATTGTAGATAAAGAACTTCAGGCAGTATAAACGAGTCAATATTAAAAAAATCTATCATTAAGTACTGATTTAGAATCACATTATCTGAAACAGATACGACGGTTATTAATCTACTTGACTACAAGATATGATAGTCGAAATCACTACACATACATCGAGGCCCTCTGGCACAGACATTTTTATGTATAAAAGAGGGCCCCTATAACTATCCTCTGTAACCCCCTAAGTTTCTGTAATAAACATTTTTGTATTTTTTTTGTATATCTAAGAATAAAAAGCGAGGATCTGACTGTACATTGACTGTATGTTGGACTACATTTCAGCTAAAGAAATGCAAAGGATATATTTGTCCCTGTACTGCACTGAATTTGATAAACTTTTCGCTATTTTATAGCGGAGTTTCCTAATATAATCTGGCTATAGAGGATTTCACATTGGACATGATGACTTAACGGTGGCAAGGAAACCGCGCGAGCGAAGCCGCATGTGACCCCAACCTGTGCACATCTTAGGCGCTGCGCAGACGACGGACAATTTGTCCGCGGACATTTATACCGCGGTGATGGAACGTATGGAAATCTATCTTTTTGTCCGGCGGACTATTTGTCCTTCGTGTGCGTTACTGCATAGATTTCCATACGTTCCATCACCGCGGACAAAATGTCCGCTGACAAATTGTCTGTCGTCTGCGCAGCGCCTTATTGTCATAATAACAGCAACGATATTCGTTAAACCGATATTTCATATATCGTCGCAAAAAAGCATGAACGCTGTAATCCGCGCTGATTTAAAAATGTTGTTATTGCAAATTCGGAATGGGAAGTATAATCTACGTCGAATAGTCTACGTCGCGTATCTCGAAGGCTAATAGACAAGCCACGGGATCCATGCCATTCGACGTAGTTTTTTTTGCTGATTATGAATTTGCAATAAAAAAAAAATTTAAACTGTCAGTTAGTTTGGTTTTTTATCTGTGTTTACAGTTGTCTATTTTGCAGACCTGGATTTCATACTGTACGATGAGAATTAGACAATGAAAGAACCATTCATAAATATAACATCCAGACCGGGATCAAAGTTGTCTGTCCCGGGTGGGAATCGAATTGCTGTCCTCTGGTGCTCGAGTCTAACGACCAATCATCCACTAGGCCAACGAGGCGTTCTAATAAATAATGATAATCAATTTTAATTTAATTTATTTATTTTCATACAATAATTGCTTATTCATAGCCAGCACTTGTTTATTGCAGTCAATAACTGTCCTATGAACTTTGAACAATTATCGTAAAGATAAAAAAAAACTCTTTTTATGTCTGGTTCGGTCATACATACTGTTCAGACATGCCATACATTGTATGACCGATAAAACATCAATCAGGCCTCCCCAACCCGTATGGCCAGTGCGGGGAGTGTAGGCCAAATCCTCCGTCTGTCTCCGGCAGATGAGAGAGGGTTGTGCTCCTGCAGTGGAGACAACAATAACCTGATGATGGTGGTGGTGAGGCCATGTGCAGTAAGTATGCACGCGAATTAAACTTTTGGGCGATAAGTATTTAATTTAGTGCTAGGACATATTATTTCAATTCAACTACTGTTTAATGCACGCAAAAATAAAAATATACAATAATAAAGTAACTTACATATGTACATCTAGGCGATCTTATCGTTAAAAGCGATTCCTTTCAGACAACCTTTGGGTAGAGGATAAGAATAACAAAAAAGGTAGGTTGTGCAGTTAAATAAACGAAGGAGTATAGTTTATACCAGTAAGGGCATACATACTCAAATATATACATTTATTCATACACACATATCTTTATGTGGATTATAGTTTAATATAAGCACAGCAACCAGTGGTGGATCTAGAATCCATTTTTGGGAGGGGCTGAGGGTCGGTTTCGTGCAGCTATTTTTGTTAATCAGACTAAATACCTGATTCTGCAAAAACATGTTCAATGCTCTAAGGTGAGCAGAAACTAAGATAAAAAAGAATTGGTTTTCACTAAGAAATTAGGTATACCTAGTAAGTAGGTAGTTTACAAGGATTTTTTTTAGTTCTGTCACCTATGGTTCATTCCTTATTATTGTTATTTTGAAATTTACAAAAAAGAACACATACAGTCAGCAAAATGTATGTTGCTGACAAGGCTTTCGTAAAAAAAAATAGTTTTAAATTATCTAGATTTTATAAACCTTTCCCATTATTTCCGCCCAGTTCGACATGTATTTTCTACAGCAGCTCAATCGGTCTATTAGTATTCGAGTCACCAAACAAACAGACAAAAAGCTACCCTATGAGCATAGATATAGAACATTGTGTTTGAAACTCACAGCCGCCAGGCCACCACTTGTATGCGGTGAGGGTGGGACTGTGCAGCACGAACTGCTTGGTGCCGACGTCGTACGTGGCCGTCGTCTCCAGCCCTCGGACGAATGTTCCATGCCCCAGCTCCGTCTAGAAAAAAAAAACATTAGAATACGTTGAAAAAAAAAAGTTTTTAATTTTTCCTACATTTATTTGGGGTGGAATGACTTTGGCTGACGATTTTTGGAGAACAGTTTATTGTGTATTAGTTTTTCCAAAATAATTTATATTTGGGGCTTTGGTGTTTAGTACTGATAGTATATTATGCAACAAATTTCTTTGCGTGTGTATACTATGAAGGAATCATAAATAAAAGTGATTAAGCCGATCTTCTTAAATAAGGAACTTCCTAACCTCAAACTTTACTAAAGCTTACTATCAACTTTAGTAAAGGGAAATCTTGAATGATGTGAAAAAAATATCTGAGACTGGCTCAAAAGGACTTTGCTTCCAGAGCCGTAGAACACTTTTAAATAAATAATGGGCCCGATTCTGAAGGCACACATTTAAAATCTGACAGCACTAAAATTGGTTTCGTCTTTATCTTCATAATACTGTGTGACAAGGATAGCAACAGTTTTAGTGCTGTCAAATTTTAACATTGTGCCTTCAGAATCGAGCCCAATATCCTTGTTGTCCCTAAATAAAGCATTTCGTTTCGTTTCATTATTTTTTTCTTTCTAACCTGTGCATAAGTTCCAATGATGTCCAGATTGAAGGCCCTGCCGATCCAGTAGGCCTGCTGCTCAACCGTGGCCTGGCCCATCAGGGTGGGTATGAACATCACATAGTGCAGTGTGAGAGGCGACCCATCTTGGAGCACAGCCGATCCTAAGTTCCCTCCCAGGACAGCTCTGTAAAGCAATAAAAACTGTAAATATACATATACATATAAATATTACATATACATACATATTTTATCTAATACCAAACTAAGATTTTCTTCTGTGCTATGGGAATAAAACAAGCATTAGGCAATTCACAAATACAACATCTAGACCTGGGACCAACTTGTACAAAGTATACAAATTGTAAAAAGTTGTCTGTCACTAGTGGGAATCGAACCTAAAACCTCTGGCGCTCGAGACCAAAGACCAAGCCACTAGGCAAAGGCCAAGGAGGCGGATATTTTAGGCCTTTTTCACATTTAATGTATTGGTTTATGACAAAGTGTATGTATACTAGTATAACTATGTAAATTATTAATAAAATTTTACTTATTTTTTTCGTAGTTGCCTAGTTCGCGTTTACAGCCTTATAAATCGCCTCTTGGGCTTTGTCATCGGACTTCGGGTCGCGTTCTGTTCCAACTGACGATAGATAACTTTTGTACAAGTTGGTCATGGACTATGTTATATTTCTGTTTTGTCTCATTTAACTTCCACAGTTAATCCTAGTTTGGGATAAGATGAAATAAAAATATTAAATCCAATGTACCTATAATTCTCCATACCAGCATGGTCCTCCTCCTGCAGCCTTCGGATAAGTTTGAAGAGGTAAGCTGACTTCTTGATAGCTTGTTCATATTTCTCCTTGTGACTGAGGTACTCAGTAGGAACCTCATCTATGTGGATGCCTTCTTTTAGGACTGTATCCTCTGAAAAATATATTTAAACATCAGTCTAGTATTTCAAAGAATGCTTGCAACAGATCCAATTCGGTATATTAATTAAATATCTGCAGAGCAAGTGATTTGAAACGCCAATTCAGAGTCAACGATGTTATAAAAGTTATAATGTCCAATAATAAGCAAGTCATAATAAGCAAATAGTTGTGGAAACGAATATTTGTTCATACAAACAGCATATTTATATAACATCACCATGTGTTTGAAAAACAATTGTCCATAAATGGAATTTCCATAGTAAGAAGGCTTGGTGTGCAATGTTATTTAAACATTAAGAGGAAAATGGTATTGCCATGTTCAGGTATACAAATTGCAACTCAGAATTATGGATACCACACTATACAAAATGTTTTACATTTTCAAATAATTATAAATAAATAAATGTAATGGCTTAATTATAATAATTTCATTTATTTAATAGGTTTTTTAATTTTGTTTTTACTAAATGTGAAACATATATAAAAATCAATGACTTAGAGATAAATTTTGTGAGTTAGATCTAGGTAATGTTTACAGATTTTAATAATTATTTTACTGATAGCACGCTGACTGTTTTTGTAGATCGATATCTATATTTAACTACAGGAAAATACTGGTTTCCTTTGGTAAATTCAAGTGGCTCTTGGGTAGCACAGTGGGGCTAAAAGTTAGAGAGATTAAAATTATTTTTTGCTCATCTTTTTTTTACCTATAAGAAAACAGCTCCTATTAGTAATAGAAATCTAAAGTAGGTAATTAATAACAAATATATTATCTATTTGTAACTTCAACTTACATCTTGTAACCATTAAATTAAATGCAATATTTGAAATGTGTAATGTATTGCAATGTAATAAAAGAGAGTGGTTAATTAATAGCATGTAATGAATCAAAGACTATGATAAACAACATGCAGTACTCATTTTGTTCAAGATAATACTGCATGAACTTTGAACTCTCATGTTCAATAAATTAGAAACTTACTTGAATAATATTGTGTTGAGATAAACATATAACAAGCATTGCGTTTACAAAAAGGTAAAAGAGCATACTTTGAATTAAAGAGAGCTTATTAACTCAATTGATGAATGTTACTAACAATGTTTTTGGTCTACTACATTTGCACTATTACCCAAAATCTATAAGACTTACATAAGACCAATTCTGGAGTATGGGTTTCAAGTATGGAGCCTTTACTTTGAGAAAGATATCACTCTTCTAGAGAATGTGAAAAGGAGAGCTAAAAAACTACCATATACTTTCAAAAGATTGGAATACTAAACCAGTTTGTCGCGCCTAAACCTTACTATTTTTAAAGAACACAGAGAAATAAGAGATCTGCTGAAAACCTTTTTAAAAAAAAAGATTTTCAACAATAACTACAATCCAATTTAAAAAAAATATTTAACTCAAACCCCATTGAACCACAACTCAGAGGACATAATATAAGATTACAAAGATCAAATGTTCATCTGAACCCTCAAAGATATTTTTTAAGCAACTGGGTTGTATCCAGATTGAACAATTTGGCCGAATCTGTTGTATCTGCCACATCCATAAACATATAGTATAGGAACAGATTAGACATTTTCTTAAAACAATATAACCAAGTAGGCTACTGATATTCTAGCACAAACAACACAGAGGTTAGGTTTGTATAGGGGTTTCCAAGGGACTTGTTTCGCCCTGTTGAAGGAAAGGGGCTCTAAAATTCTGATAATCTATGCAGTAGTAAATAAATATATGAAAACAATATAATAACATGTGTGGTTCCCCGCCTAGAACCGGGCCACCCGCAATCTTCCCGTGGGTGTTGTCAAGGCGACTAAGGATTGCACCAGGGACATGCAGCAGTGTTCACCTGTGTAAATTAATATTAACACTGTGATCACCAAACCCCTTACCATGCATGGTGATTGTGGCAAATCCCCCAATAGACAGCCTACCAAAAGTGGCATTGTATTGGGTAGGGTTATGGTATTTCAGCTGATGATGAATATAATACAAGCTTAAACTGAGTCCAAAGTTTGGTCAGAGTGTACAAAAGGGCACAATGAAAAAAAAAAAACACTTTTTGGTGTTAAATCTTGTTTGGGGTATTTCCTCATCACCCCCTTTTGTAACCCTAACCCAAAGGTTTTTAAAGTCTTCAACTTAAAACAAATACCTATAAAAATGGTGCTTCTTGGAATGGATCTAGCTGGATTACATACTAATAGCAAAGTACACAGAATATGTTGCAAAAAAAAATCAGGCAAAAATAGGCAAAAAACTAGTATTATAGTAATTATCTACCTCGACTTTTTCTTTCCTCCGTCTTTTCAACACCCCCATCTATCCAATTTGTTAACTCTGTAACGTTGAAAGTGCACTTGTCTCTTTCCCTTTGCAAATCCACATTCACTTTTGTTTTCATTTTAGCGACGGGAAGTATAGAAAGCGATATACGTCCTCCTCAGTGAAAGGAGGTGAAGCGACTGCTAATTTATTTGCTAACTACTGCTTGGATGGGTAGCAATTTCTGTATATTACATTACTTGTGCCGCCGTCTTTATCTTCAACCGAAAACCTGTTTAGCAGGCGCGTAGCAATGACGTAGCGTGACGTTCGTCTTGATTAATTGTTGTATGATTGCTGCGATGATGAGTATCTTAGTACCCCAAGGCCTTTATTTGAAAGTAGAGGATTCTGATTACGAGTTTACAGTTTCTTTTAAAGTTAAGGGCCGACTAAGTAACGCTGGTAGTAAAAAGTTTGTCTAGTTTCATTTATTTACTATCTTTTCAGGCGTTAGACAAATGCGAAAACCATCGCAAAGTTTCAAAAAACTTAGTTTAGAAATCGCACGTATGAAACACGAAAATGACAACATGCATAATCACAGTATGTCCAAGGATGCATAATGACAGCAGTGACACATCGATTGACAGTGACAAAACAACGGATCATACATTTAGCTAGCGTTCCGAAACCTAAAAATTCGCTCGACAGAAGGTGAAATTCACTTGACAATCACTTGACAGATGGCGAATTTCGCTCGATTCCGGTTCCAAAACCACAACGTGGAAATTCCAACTGAGGTTTTGGAACCGGCGCAATCGAGCGAATTTCCAACTGACAGTTGGAATAATTCACCCCGGCAAAATCATGGTTGATATTCACTCCTGTCAAAATGACAGCGAAACTCGAGAAACTAATACGCATAAGGTCGACATATTCCACGGCAATTTCACGGTGTTTAAACATTTTGTTAGAATATTTGTCGAAAAACGAACCCTTGCTAATTTATAGCTTCTAATTTACGCCAAAGGTCTGCTGTAAGGTAAGCTCTTTTTTGTGTCTTGTATAAAAACTGCGATTGTTTCGTGATTCCGAGCATTAATGTGATCAAATTAATAAATTACCATAGCCTTTCTGTTTATTGCTGTGATTTATTGTTGCCAACGATCTCTATGTACTACTAGATGGACAAACAATCGCGAATCCAAACAATCGCTCTGTTCCACCCAAGTAGCCTCAACTCTTTCACATTCACTTTGAAACTTGTGAGAGTGCATCAGCTACAACATTTTCTTTGCCTGGACGGTATATTATTTGGAAATCGTAACTAGATAGTTGTTGTTATAGCTGATGCGCTCTCACGAGTAAACAATATCATAGCCTTAACACATCTAAGCATATTATCTGAATCACACAACAATCTATGTCACACGGGTATAACGCAAATGATGCATTGGGTAAGGTCCAAAAATTTAACATTTCCCGAAGACATAAGACACATGACTGCTGCATGCCCTGTTTGCGCTAAGATAAAACCAAGGTTTCTCAGAACTGAAGGTACTTTAATCAAGGCAACATCGCCTTTTGAAAGAATTTCTGTTGACTTTAAAGGTCCTCTGCCTAGTGAAACTGGAAATCGCTACATACTAATGGTTATTGCTGAATTATCAAGATTTCCTTTCGCCTTTCCATGTTCTGACCTAAGCTCCACTACTGTTAAGAAGAAGCTAACAGAACTTTTTACAATGTTCGGAATACCAACATATATTGATTCTAATCTTTATGGCAACACCACATAGGCTTTTAATAAATTCAATCCTTAAACGGCATTTCTATACTAACAATCCATACGCACGTAACAGTGTGCAGATATAGTACATAGAAATTTCAGCTCATCATCATCAGTCTATATACGTCCAATGCTGAACATAAGCCTTCCCAATAGAATGCCACTTTTGGTGGGCTGTCCATTGGGGATTTGCCATAATCACTACGCTTGGCAGACGGATTGGTGATCGCAGTAATGATCTTATACTCAGCAGAACGCTGCTGCCCATCCCTGGTACAAACCCTTAGTCGCCTTGACGACACCCACGGAAAGGTTTGGGGTGGTCCTATTCTAAGCCGAGAACCACACGGCATTTCAGCTCAATTCATTCATTTTTCGAGTTATCCTATAGACTGACGAATGGACGGACAATGATTATGGAGATAATAGGCTTTACATTAGAACCCCTAATTTAACAGATGAACTAATATATATATGTTATTGTGTTATAGAGCAATCTGGACGAGCTAAATGGAGAGAGCGGTAGAGTTAGAGGAGTCCCGTGAATTTGTAGCTTCTAATTTACGCCAAGGTCTGCTGGAAGGTAAGCTCTCTTTTGTGTCTTGTATAAAAACTGCGATTGTTCTGTGCCTCCGGGCACTAATGTAATCAAATTAATAAATTACCATAGCCTTTCTGTTTATTGCTGTGATTTATTGTTGCCAAATATGTATGTTTTGGCTTTTAATAAATTCAATCCCTAATTAAACGGCATTTCTATACTAACAATCCATACGCACGTAACAGTGTGCAGATATAGCATATAGAAATTTCAGCTCATCATCATCATCAGCCTATAAACGTCCACTGCTGAACACAAGCTTCCCCAATAGAATGACACTTGTGGTGGGCTTTCCATTGGGGATTTGCCATAATCACTACGCTTGGCAGACGGATTGGTGATCGCAGTAATGATCTTATACTCAGCAGAACGCTGCTGCCCATCCCTGGTACAAACCCTTAGTCGCCTTGACGACACCCACGGAAAGGTTTGGGGTGGTCCTATTCTAAGCCGAGAACCACACGGCATTTCAGCTCAATTCATTCATTTTTCGAGTTATCCTATAGACTGACGAATGGACGGACAATGATTATGGAGATAATAGGGTTTACATTAGAACCCCTAATTTAACAGATGAACTAATATATATATGTTATTGTGTTATAGAGCAATCTGGACGAGCTAAATGGAGAGAGCGGTAGAGTTAGAGGAGTCCCGTGAATTTGTAGCTTCTAATTTACGCCAAGGTCTGCTGGAAGGTAAGCTCTCTTTTGTGTCTTGTATAAAAACTGCGATTGTTCTGTGCCTCCGGGCACTAATGTAATCAAATTAATAAATTACCATAGCCTTTCTGTTTATTGCTGTGATTTATTGTTGCCAAATATGTATGTTTTGGCTTTTAATAAATTCAATCCCTAATTAAACGGCATTTCTATACTAACAATCCATACGCACGTAACAGTGTGCAGATATAGCATATAGAAATTTCAGCTCATCATCATCATCAGCCTATAAACGTCCACTGCTGAACACAAGCTTCCCCAATAGAATGACACTTGTGGTGGGCTTTCCATTGGGGATTTGCCATAATCACTACGCTTGGCAGACGGATTGGTGATCGCAGTAATGATCTTATACTCAGCAGAACGCTGCTGCCCATCCCTGGTACAAACCCTTAGTCGCCTTGACGACACCCACGGAAAGGTTTGGGGTGGTCCTATTCTAAGCCGAGAACCACACGGCATTTCAGCTCAATTCATTCATTTTTCGAGTTATCCTATAGACTGACGAATGGACGGACAATGATTATGGAGATAATAGGGTTTACATTAGAACCCCTAATTTAACAGATGAACTAATATATATATGTTATTGTGTTATAGAGCAATCTGGACGAGCTAAATGGAGAGAGCGGTAGAGTTAGAGGAGTCCCGTGAATTTGTAAAGGTCTGCTGTAAGGTAAGCTCTTTTATGTGTCTTGTATACAAACTGCGATTGTATCGTGATTCCGAACATTAATGTGATCAAATTAATAAATTACCATAGCCTTTCTGTTTATTGCTGTGATTTATTGTTGCCAACGATCTCTATGTACTACTAGATGGACAAACAATCGCGAATCCAAACAATCGCTCTGTTCCACCCAAGTAGCCACAACTCTTTCACATTCACTTTGAAACTTGTGAGAGTGCATCAGCTACAACATTTTCTTTGCCTGGACGGTATATTATTTGGAAATCGTAACTAGATAGTTGTTGTTATAGCTGATGCGCTCTCACGGGTAAACAATATCATAGCCTTAACATATCTAAGCATATTATCTGAATCACACAACAATCTATGTCACACGGGTATAACGCAAATGATGCATTGGGTAAGGTCCAAAAATTTAACATTTCCCGAAGACATAAGACGCATGACTGCTGCATGCCCTGTTTGCGCTAAGATAAAACCAAGGTTTCTCAGAACTGAAGGTACTTTAATCAAGGCAACATCGCCTTTTGAAAGAATTTCTGTTGACTTTAAAGGTCCTCTGCCTAGTGAAACTGGAAATCGCTACATACTAATGGTTATTGATGAATTATCAAGATTTCCTTTCGCCTTTCCATGTTCTGACCTAAGCTCCACTACTGTTAAGAAGAAGCTAACAGAACTTTTTACAATGTTCGGAATACCAACATATATTGATTCTGATCTTTATGGCAACACCACATAGGCTTTTAATAAATTCAATCCCTAAACGGCATTTCTATACTAACAATCCATACTCACGTAACAGTGTGCAGATATAGCACATAGAAATTTCAGCTCATCATCATCATCAGTCTATATACGTCCACTGCTGAACATAAGCCTTCCCAATAGAATGCCACTATTGGTGGGCTGTCCATTGGGGGATTTGCCATAATCACCACGCTTGGCAGACGTATTGGTGATCGCAGTAATGATCTTAATATAATCAGGAGAACGCTGCTGCCCATCCCTGGTGCAAACCCTTAGTCGCCTTGACGACACCCACGGAAAGGTTTGGGGTGGTCCTATTCTAAGACGAGAACCACACGGCATTTCAGCTCAATTCATTCATTTTTCTAGTTAACCTATAGACTGACGAATGGACGGACAATGATTATTGAGATAATAGGGTTTACATTAGAACCCCTAATTTAACAGATGAACTAATATATATATATGTTATTGTGTTATAGAGCAATCTGGACGAGCTAAATGGAGAGAGCGGTAGAGTTAGAGGAGTTCCGTGAATTTGTAGCTTCTAATTTACGCCAAGGTCTGCTGTAAGGTAAGCTCTCTTTTGTGTCTTGTATAAATACTGCGATTGTTCTGTGCCTCCGAGCACTTATGTAATCAAATTAATAAATTACCATAGCCTTTCTGTTTATTGCTGTGATTTATTGTTGCCAAATATGTATGTTTTGGCTTTTAATAAATTCAATCCCTAATTAAACGGCATTTCTATACTAACAATCCATACGCACGTAACAGTGTGCAGATATAGCATATAGAAATTTCAGCTCATCATCATCATCAGCCTATAAACGTCCACTGCTGAACACAAGCTTCCCCAAAAGAATGTCACTTTCAATTGGGGTTGCCATAATCACTGCGCTTGGCAGACGGATTGGTGATCGGAGTAATGATCTTATACCCAGCAGAAGGCTGCTGCCCATCCCTGGTGCAAAGCCTTAGTCGCCTTGACGACACCCAAGGAATGGTTTGGGGTGGTCCTATTCTAAGCCGAGAACCACACGGCATTTCAGCTCAATTCATTCATTTTTCGAGTTATCCTATACACTGACGAATGGACGGACAATGATTATGGAGATAATAGGGTTTACATTAGAACCCCTAATTTTACACATGAACTAATATATATATGTTATTGTGTTATAGAGCAATCTGGACCACCTAAATGGAGAGAGCGGTAGAGTTAGAGGAGTCCTGTGAATTTGTAGCTTCTAATTTACGCCAAGGTCTGCTGTAAGGTAAGCTCTCTTTTGTGTCTTGTATAAAAACAGCGATTGTTCTGTGCCTCCGAGCACTTATGTAATCAAATTAATAACTTACCGTAGCCTTTCTGTTTATTGCTGTGATTTATTGTTGCCAAATATGTATGTTTTGGCTTTTAATAAATTCAATCCCTAATTAAACGGCATTTCTATACTAACAATCCATACGCACGTAACAGTGTGCAGATATAGCATATAGAAATTCAGCTCATCATCATCATCAGCCTATAAACGTCCACTGCTGAACACAAGCTTCCCCAAAAGAATGTCACTTTCAATTGGGGTTGCCATAATCACTGCGCTTGGCAGACGGATTGGTGATCGGAGTAATGATCTTATACCCAGCAGAAGGCTGCTGCCCATCCCTGGTGCAAAGCCTTAGTCGCCTTGACGACACCCAAGGAATGGTTTGGGGTGGTCCTATTCTAAGCCGAGAACCACACGGCATTTCAGCTCAATTCATTCATTTTTCGAGTTATCCTATACACTGACGAATGGACGGACAATGATTATTGAGATAATAGGGTTTACATTAGAACCTCTAATTTTACACATGAACTAATATATATATGTTATTGTGTTATAGAGCAATCTGGACCACCTAAATGTAGAGAGCGGTAGAGTTAGAGGAGTCCTGTGAATTTGTAGCTTCTAATTTACGCCAAGGTCTGCTGTAAGGTAAGCTCTCTTTTGTGTCTTGTATAAAAACAGCGATTGTTCTGTGCCTCCGAGCACTTATGTAATCAAATTAATAACTTACCGTAGCCTTTCTGTTTATTGCTGTGATTTATTGTTGCCAAATATGTATGTTTTGGCTTTTAATAAATTCAATCCCTAATTAAACGGCATTTCTATACTAACAATCCATACGCACGTAACAGTGTGCAGATATAGCATATAGAAATTTCAGCTCATCATCTTCATCAGCCTATAAACGTCCACTGCTGAACACAAGCTTCCCCAATAGAATGACACTTGTGGTGAGCTTTCCATTGGGGATTTGCCATAATCACTTCGCTTGGCAGACGGATTGGTGATCGCAGTAATGATCTTATACTCAGCAGAACGCTGCTGTCCATCCCTGGTGTTTGCACCAGGGATGGACAGCACCCTTAGTCGCCTTGACGACACCCACGGAAAGGTTTGGGGTGGTCCTATTCTAAGCCGAGAACCACAGGGCATTTCAGCTCAATTCATTCATTTTTCGAGTTATCCTATAGACTGACGAATGGAAGGACAATGATTATGTAGATAATAGGGTTTACATTAGAACCCCTAATTTAATAGATGAACTAATATATATATATGTTATTGTGTTATAGAGCAATCTGGTCGACCTAAATGGAGAGAGCGTTAGAGTTAGAGGAGTTCCGTGCCGAAGCAAGACAACGCGAAGAACCACGGGCTCAACAACGCCATCAGGACTTTCTTCAGGTGTTGCAAGAGAGCAACAGAGTTTATGAATGCTTAATCTTGGGTCATTACGAAACGGCTAGGTACCTACCAGACACGCACTAAGAATTACCTATATACATTGACTGTTACCTGACGCAAGACTCGCTTCTAAATCAAAGAATAACAGAGTATGTATATCGATAAATTCTTATTACGTGCCCGCAGTCCTGAGTGCGGCTCTTGAAAATTCAGATTTTTCCATGATAATAAGAGATATGGTTTACTTCCTATTGCACTCAATAGGTATTTTGAAGTGTTTAGATTACATTTCTTATTATTTATGTTTTTCACAAGATATATAAAGATTGAAATAATATGCGGGACTTACAAGGAAATGAAAACATTTTGTATGGGGACTGTAACGTGTCAAGTAGTTAATAAATGGTTAAAGATAAATAAAATAATATAAATTCTATAATTTTGGTTTTGTGTTTTATTTGATGGCGTTTATTTTCTTATGAGGTACCTATGTCTATTTATTAAATTCTCATATCAACTAGCAACAGGTAAAAATTACTAATAGCTTAATGATAAAAATCTAACCCATAATGATTAAATCAAGATTATTCAGATAGTTTTTGTTGCTGAGAGGTGCGTTATTTTCGACATTGGCTGCAGCAGAACCAAAGGTTATATACCGATTTCTTCTCGAGTCTCATGCAGTCCCGTTAAGCATAAATTGCCTTGCTTAAGAAGCCACATCTTGGGGTAAAAAGTAACGAAATTACGTTCCATTTCACTTCTCACGACACCTGCGACATTGCATATATTATAAATATAATTTCCTCAAACAAAAGGTCTCAAATTAAGTTTAATACTCATAAAATAGATACTTATTATTTAATGAGAATCAGGCTAAATAAATAATTATTTTATAAAAGCTGAATAGCCTCAAAACTCGAAAGTAATGTTGCGTAAACAGGGACGTAGTAGGTAACAATGAATTTTCAATCTGACGTTTTACCGTTCCAAAACCAAATGTCACCAGTTGGAATATCACTCTGTACACGCCGGTTCCAAAACCCAAATTCACACGACGAAATTCAATCTACAATCGCTCGATGGTTTCGGAACGCTACCCTAGGATTCATTTGTCTGAGCAACGGACGGCACGCTACAGTGCGTTTTGTATTGTATAATACACGTTTTTCAACATTAATATTGCCTTCAATGTATTTCAGTGATACAAAAAACGCGTCGAAGAAACGAATTTAACGAGAGGCAAATGGTACATATACCTATTCGGGCCCAAATATAATTATTAAGGCAGCAACACACTTGTCAACATACCTTTATTTATAAACTTCTTGCCTTTATGCAAAAGAAATTGGTCTATGATTCTGTAGGGTAATGTTGCAAGATATATTAATTAATAAGGTAATAATTTGATGAATTTTATACAGTTGTGTAACAAACAGTTATTACCTATACAAAATAAGTACCAAGAAGCTAGCTGTTCTGTTGTTCAAATATCCAAGTGATGTGATATTTGCCTCGGTTTCGGCTCGATCTGCATATATTTGAAATCAAAATGGAATGGATAGTTGTATGCAGATGAAGCCGTATAGCGAGTCAAACAGGGCTCGTGGAATGAAGAACATTATTTCTGAACATAGTAGAATTATAATTTATGGTAGATTTCTCGTTGGATAAAGCTGGAAACATTGACAGTGTCAGCCATATTTCTTTCTTGTGTGCGTTGGATCTCATCGTGTCAGGATGAGGTTAGTTTTATAATTAATTATGATTTTTCAGTGAATTGTACTAAATAACAGAGATAATTTGAGTTCTTGATATGTTCGTCCACATCTCCAAATATTTTTGTGCGAAAAGCAACATCCGAAGCGACATTTCTCTTGACAAATGATATCGGCATCTGTGGAAGCCATGTGGTCATGATAATTCTCTATTTTCAGTTCCCTAAAGCTGCAGAAGAGGCTTGCAGCCTCTGTTATGCGATGCGGAAAAAAGAAGGTGTGGCTTGATCCAAATGAGATCAATGAAATCGCTAACACTAATTCCAGTAAGTGTACCTACTGATTTTTGTTCTTTTCTTGAATGCTGGTGCAACTTGTCTAGTCACTAAACTCTCGGAACGGGTAGAAGTTTATTCGACTATTTTCAATCTAATAGTATTTATGAGATTGGATCTTGGATTAGTCCAAGAGTCATATTCTAGCCTTAAATTGTTACATATTGTTTGGATATGTTAGTTTGGAGGTTGATTGACTCCACACTAAGTCAGGCAGGTCTTTGTCAACTCAATGTAAACTTTATTTCATAATATTTGTAGTACACTTAATATGTCACATGTGGGAGATCCCCTTAAAACATCAAATGAATAGAAAAACTTCATCATATCAGCTCTTAGAAGTCATAGGCCTTCCCCAATAAACGCCACCACACCCGGTCCTCTGCCCTCCGCATCCAGCTGCTTCCGGCCACCTTCTTCAGATCGTCGGTCCACCAGAAAAACTTTCTGCAGGCCTGTTATTGCACAACTAATAAGTCTGCAGACATCTCAAGCATGTGTTTGTTTAGCAATTTGATGTTTTTAAGGGGACCTAGTGGTAAGATTGCTTCAGCTGTCTGAATCCACAATTTACGCTATGAGCTTTAAAAAAAAAGAGTTTTAATCTAGTGCCTGTGAGAGTTTGGTTTTAATGATATAAATATGTAAATCATGTTTTTTTTTTTCAATGAAAACTTATTGCATTTTAATTATAAATTAACATCAATTCTAGCACTATTTAGTAATACTTACCTGTAAGTTTTCATATTATCAATTAAAATTGATTAGATAAGTTTAATGGTCTATTGTTTAATAAAATACACTGCCGTGTGCAGTTCCGCCTTCACACCTCCGTACTTTGACATAATTGATTGTTTGTAGGATTATTGGCAATATTGGCGTCCTTCTTTAGGGCTTGTTAGTCGATGCATGTGGGATTTGTGCTTCCTTATCTACATTCTGACAGACATTCCTCTATCAACTAAAATGAGATCCGAATAGTAGATTTGACATAGTGAACTTATAAAAGATGAACAGATCAAAGTGGTTTAGTAGCAATGTTGGCATTTTGCATAAACCTACACCTTTGAAACTTTCCAGGACAGAACATCCGCAAGATGATCAAGGATGGTCTGGTGATCAAGAAGCCTGTGGCAGTGCACTCACGTGCTCGCGTCCGCAAGAACACAGAGGCGCGTAGAAAGGGGCGTCATTGCGGCTTCGGTAAAAGAAGGGGTACAGCTAATGCTAGAATGCCACAGAAGGTGAATGAGACATTTTTGTACTAATTTAGAAACCTTTATTGCAGGAATTAACATTACTATACTTATGACCAACAAATATGACTGTCCGAGCTCAGTTCAGTGACATGAAGTTGTTGACAACTCAATCTAACACCGTTTTTGGCCATAACACAACAACAGGGTACATGGAACAAGTTACTGTAGGACATTATCCATGCCCCCTCAATGAACACTTTTAAAAACAGACTAGTTCTTTTAAAACCAGTGTACAAGTGACAATTTAAAAATAGACATCAGCAGTTTGTTGCTCACCTATTGTCCTCATAATAGTAATAATATTCACACAAATCCATGGTCACTCTTTACCAAGATCTATCTCGAAATTCTAAGGCGTATGTGAAGTTCATTAAGTCTTCAGACAGGGGTTTGGTATAATAGGTCGAAGTGTCAGCAGGCCTTCCTGGCTCCTAAGATAAGAATACATACAGCGCCATCTGTCGCTGTTTGTTGAAATTTATAACACTTTTTACACATATTTTTTTCAGCACATAGAATTTGATAATGCATGAAATGTTATGACAATTTTAATGTGGATATTTTATTTATTTGTTAAAAGATTCCACTTAACCATTTTGAGTATTACATCTTTTTATTTTCATACTTATTTGAGAAAATATGTACTATACATAAGTATAAGTAGACTGACCATAGATGCATAGGAGACCCTTTATTTTATTTGTTAAGATATACATTTTCATATATTTTTTTATCAGGAACTCTGGGTGCAAAGGCAAAGGGTACTCCGTAAGCTGCTGCTCAAGTACCGGACAGCGAAGAAGATTGACAGGCATCTGTACCACGCCCTGTACATGAAGGCGAAGGGTAATGTGTTCAAGAACAAGCGCGTACTGATGGAGTACATCCACAGGAAGAAGGCAGAGAAGGCCAGGACCAAGATGCTTAGGTATGCTGCATTTCGTGGTATTTTTTAGGGAACTTGTTACACTTAATCTGAGTGCAATAAAGAGTCTATCTTTGTGCGATTGGAATTATCTACCATCTGAATTAAAAAATATTTAATCAAGTAAGTTACTATATCAAGAACTCCAGAAGCACTTCTTGTTGATGTGTAAGAGAACACATGAGCGCTCGTAATTAACAAACAAATGAGCTTCAATTTCTGTGAACTTAACTCTATATGTTATTTTGTTTTTAAAGAAGAAAAAATATATAATGTGATCTCGGACTGGATATTTGTTAATTTTGATGTTTTATGTTTGAATTCACTTATTCATCCACTCTTTTTAAAGGAAGAGTGAATAGGCATCTACTGGGTAAGCGCGCTGCGCCTTAGGGATCATCGTCCCTTCTTAGCATCAGATGTGATTGAGGTCAAGCGTAAACCCATCAGGAATAATATATATTATTTTTCCTGTGCAGCGACCAAGCGGAGGCCCGCCGCAACAAGGTTAAGGAGGCCCGCAAGCGGCGCGAGGAGCGCATCGCCGCCAAGAAGGAGGAGCTTCTGCAGACCTTCGCGCGCGAGGACGAGGCGGCCGTCACCGCCAAGAAGTGAAGTTAGCATCTTCTTTGTATATAAGGATAAAATGATCCAATAAACGCGTTGGGTCCATACTGGAGTTTCATTTTTGTGTTTGTCCGAGAGGTGTGTAATGTTTTAGATATAGAATAGAATATGTTATTTGTTCATAGCTACGACACACACATACATGAGAAATATACAGAACAGGTTTACAAACTACAATTTAAATATCTAGGTATGTGTCGCGGCAACAAAATGGAGCTGACTCAGCACAATGCTGCAGCACGCTACGCGAACTGGGGCGCTGGTATTCTATCGGCACCTGGTCAATTGACCTCACAGATATAGTGAAATAACTTTGCTATTTTCCTCGTCATCATCATTAGCGTGAAAGGGTCCACTGCTTGACATAGGCCTCTCCCAAGGCGCGCCACTGAACCCGATCCTCGGTTCTTTTCAAACTTTTCACTGTCACTGCCAGACGCCTTATCGTCGCCGATCGTCACTCCATCTAGCCAGGAGGCGTCCCACACTGTTTCTATTTGAACTAAATTATCCGACCAGTTGTAATAGTTATTTATAAGCTAGTAATATATTACTGTAATAATTAACTTGTCTTTAAGTCGCATTGTTAGAATCAATATCTATAATATAGAGAAATTCTGAATATTTAGTTTAGACAAAAATTGAGTGTTATCATCAGGAATTGAAATGAGGTAGTGTCATGTATGTACTTGCTACGAAATGTAAAAATGGATTACAGGGATTTTATCCGAGATTTATTAAAACAATTGTTTCGGAATCCCAGGATATCGTATTGGTCATTCATTTATGCTATACTAGCTGTTGCCCGCAACTTCGTCCGCGTGGACAACTTAACATCATAAATTATTATGTGTTTCCCGTAGAAATGAGATGTTTTTTCGGGATAAAAACTGTCCTATTCTAGGACCTAACCTAGATGTGTGCCGAGTTTCATACCGATCCGTCCAGCGGTTGAAGTTACAAACATATAAATGTTTCGCATTTATGATATTAGTGGGAAACTCGTACAGTAATGTAATAGTGACAATCCACATCGCTTATTTAATAATCTGCAATTCCCGAATTAAACTTCGTTGTAAAGGTGAAGCAGGTGAAAGAAAGAGAAAGTTCAAGCCGAGTCATAAGGTTTGGAGTTAGGCAATAGGTTATACGATCACAGCTAGCTACAATAAAATCACGTGAAAAGGCATGTCCATATTTATCTACCGTGACGTCTTCGTCGCAAGTACAATGACAGGACCTAATTCCGATTCCTGGTCATCTAATATATAAAATCGTAAACTTTGCGTGTCTGTCGGTACAATGAAAATATTTGTAACAAAAAAATTGAGGGTCTAAGGAATAATGCTATTTGACGACCTCCGTAGCGGAACGGGTAGCTCTCGGACTGCCACGCCGGAGGTTGCGGGTTCGAATCCCGCTAGGGGCAAATGTTCGTATGATGAAAATGAATGTTTGTACCCAAGTCTTGGATGTTTATAAATTTATTTAAGTATGTCTATCCGTTATCTAGTAACCATACCACAGGCTCTGCCTAGTTTGGTACTGGATAAATTGGTGTGAATGTCTCAGATATTTATTTATTTACAAAGAAGGTGTATAATGTTCGGTGCAATTCAGATTACGTAGAGTTTGGGAGCAATAGCGGGCGTGGGAGTGGTAGTGGGCGCTGGAAGACCTGGACCTGGAGCCGGAGCTGGTGCTGCAGGGGAAGGGGCAGCAGAAGGGGAGGGGGGCGAGAATTAACACTTAATAATTGTCTATAATGAACAGAACACATTTCGATCATTTTTGGATTTTTTGTCTGTCTGTTAGTTTGTGTAAGCATCACGTCACGTAAAAACTACTGAACCGATTTTGATGGACTGAGAAAAATAAGGCTTAAAACTCTGAGTAACATTATTAGTCTTTATTTCATCGCAATCAAGGTTTACTCAATCAAAGTTATGGGAATTTTTAGTTTTCAAATACGTTAAGGTATGCAATATAACTAAGAAGTATAGTTATAATGTTCGTTGGGACGAGTTAGAACTACATTTGGAGCTGGGTGGGCGTGGGCGTCGAGGTCGGAGTCGGATTGAGATAAAAAAATAATTAAGCATTCCACGGGAGCAGAGCCGCGGGCACAGCTAGTCTACACTAATATTATATAGAGGAAAGATTTGAATGTTTGTAACGAATAAACTCAAAAATTACTGAACCAACTTCAAAAATTCTCTCACCATTAGAATTCTACATTATCCATGAGTAACATAGGCTATATTTATTACTATACAGATTAGGGATCCCTACTAAAACTTCAATAATGTAACCCAAGGTGTAAAAAAATTAGCCATAAAATGTCATTCATCGCGTGCTCTGCGGAAACTATTGATGATAGAACCTTCGCGTGTCTGTATATTGAAAATATTTGCAGGAGTCGGAGCTGGAGTTGAAGCGGGAGAGGGGGGGGGGGGGGGGGGGAAGGGGGAAGGGAAGGAACTTGGACCTATTGGAAGGAATTAACGCTTAATAAGTTTCAACTTTATTTAATTCTGTAGCAAAGCCGCGGGCACGGCTATAATAAATAAAACGGTCAGTTTGCGCTGTTCATCCTCGGTTGTAATTAATGTGCTATTTTGTTGTTTATATTCAAAACAAGACCTTCTTAACCTCAACTGGGTACATTTAGGTTAAGTACATACGTAATGGATTCGTGTAATATAAAGACTAACCCACGGCGGCAGTTGCGTCACCCTTTTGCTTTGCTGACACACTGCAGAGACACTAAGACGTAGCTATTATCTATATTCTATGTAATATAATTATAATAGGTCCCAAGCCTTGCTCTGTACAACTAACATTGGTATTCCCCATGTATAAACATTTAATAAAGTACCCGAATCCATTAAGAGTGTACCTCTAAAGCAAATGTTCAAGTCAACATTTTACAGTGTAAAAGAATTCCTAGAAAGTTAGTTTTCTAGTCTTTACTTAGCTTTAAGACTTATATTTGCATGCTATTTTAGTATAGCTGAATAGATGGTACTTTTATATTACGATGTATGACCAATTTACTTATTCTTAGCAAATAAAGAATTATTATTATTATAACATTAATAATTATATAATGATAAAACAAATTCGGGTTAGTTATACCATTTATAACTCAATTTTGATGATCTCTGATTTGTTGTATTCGTCTCCGCCCCGAATAGCAGAATAACTATTAAAATATCTGAAAAATTTACAGAATAAAATTATACCGCAAATTGTAAACTTCACGTGTCTGTACATTAAAGATATTTACAAAAAAAATCAGGTATAAGTAGTAGAACACATTTCAATCATTTCTGAGACTCTTGTCTGTTAGTTTGTGCACGCATCACTTAAAAACTACTGAACCTTTTTGATGGACTTTTCACAGACATATAGGCTTTATTTCATAGCAGTCGATTTACCCAATCAAAAGCTACGGAAATTTTTGTTTTCAAATACATTAGTAGGTAAGGTTAGTAAGCAATAGGAAGTATTATAATTTTAATGTTTGATACTATTCAGATTGCGATGAGTTTGTACTACATTTGGAGATGTAGTGGGAGTGAAAGTGGGAGCGGGAGTGGGATTAGGAAGGCGAGCGGATTCTGTAGTTCACGCGCGCGAAGCCGCGGGCACAGCTAGTGCAATTCTATTTCTATTACTTCTCCAAACTATTATATATTCTTTAATAGCTGTTGCCCGCGACTTCGTCCGCGTGGACAACTTAACATTACAATTTATTTTTTCCCATAGAAATTAAATGTTTTTTGGGATAAAAGCTATTCCAGGACCTGACCTATATGTGTGCCAAGTTTCATCATGATCCGTCCAGTGGTTGAAGCGTGATTGAGTAACAAACATCCAAACATCCAAATATCCAAACTTTCGCATTTATACTATTAGTAGGATTACACATATAAAAAATACACTAAGACATACATATGAAAAAAGTATACAAAGGATATCTTTTGAATAAAACGGATAGGTACTTCACGTGTCTGTACAATGTCTGTTACATACATATATTAAAAATATGTACAAAAAAATGGGGGATGAAGGATAAGTAACAGAACATTTAAGATCATTCTTGGAGTTTTGTCTGTTTGTGCAGGCATCACGTAAAAACTACTCAACCAATTCTGATGGAGTTTTCAGTAGAACATATCATGCGTTTCGACCAGTGTCGTGGGCAACGATCTCTATGAACTCGTATAACTACATGGAGCGTTCCAAACAATCGCTCTGTTTCACGCAACTGCGGCTCCGGGAGCCGCAACTCGGTAACATTCTCAATGAAACTTTTGCAATTACTACGCAGAACATTTATTATTAGATACTATACTATATTGACGCTACGGGTAAACAGAGTCAATATTTAGTAAATAATTAAATGTTCTGCATAGCAATTGCACAAGTTTCAAAGTGAATGTGAACGAGTTACGGCTCACGGAGCCGCAGTTGCGTGGAACAGAGTGATTGTTTGGAACGCTCCATCTAGTAGTACATATAGATCGTTGGTCGCGGGTGATAATTAGCATTAGTTGACTGGACGCAGTATCAATCAACCGGTTCACTCACTCGAACGATCACAGTGGTCGTGCGCATTATATTTCGTGCGTGCCGTGATAATGGGAAAAATAAACGAAGATCTGCAAAGGGAGAGGAACAGATGCACATTTAACATCCAGGAGTTGACTTGGCTGATCGATGGAGGCCCGGAGAAGACAAAGGAACGGAAGCAAAGAGGTATATCAGAATTCGGTTATTATTGTAGCCTCCGGAGTTTGAATTTTAATCGTTAGTAATATGGTTAGTTTTGATTAGTTAAAGATTTCTTGCGTAGTAGCAGCGGCAGCGACCGATCTCACATGTCATCATCATCACCATATCAGCCTTTAGACGTCCACTGCTGGACATATGCTTTCCCCAATGAACGCCACCACACCCGCAACCAGCCGCTTCCGGCCACCTTCTTGACCGGTAGTCGGTCCACCTGGCGTTGGGGCGTTCCACCCTGTGCGTGCCAATCCGCACATGTCCATGCCCGGTAAATATTCTAGCTTTTCAACCGTTGTCATTAGTTCATGACCTTCACCTTTGACCAGTCAACAACAGTTCATCGTTTTTGTGATACAGTAGGTACTAGCATATAGATTCTGCATTGGTGGAATATTCTAGTCTAGCAAAATACGGCAAATCTCTGGAAGTGATGGGCTGCACCATCTACAACAAACTTCCAGAAGACATAATAAACGCTCCCAGCATGAACGGGTTCATAACTAAACTAAAAAACTGGCTGCTGTTAAACGCGTACTACACACTGTCGGAATATCTAGACACACCTGGCTGCGGTGCTGCTGCTGAAATGCACAAATAAACATAAAATAAGACAACATTTAAAATTTTAAATTTTTACCTAAACATGACATTTATAGTTGACATTTTAATTAAGACTATGCCTATACTATGTTTTTATTTAATGGAATCCTGGATTATATTTGCTATATTCTAAGAATGAAATGTAATATGTTGCAATATTAATAACAAAACAATTGACATGTAAATAATTTTTACCAATAAATAAATACAAATACAAATATTAAATTAAATATATTCTTTTTCATCAACTGACGGCGGTTGAAACGCTTAAATATTCATCCAGCCGCGCAAGTGTTTTTTTGAATTGGTTCTGCAGTTTTGAGATTATCTTTAAGCATGAAACTTTTCCTTTTTTTATAATAATAGTGTAGAGTAGACCTCTTCCCCGTTTCACTTGTTGGTTTTCAGCAATTGATAGTTATAAAATGAAAAAAAAAATTGTAAAAGGATGGGCGTTTTTTAGTCGCCAATCATCAAGTAAGTGATACGCCAGTTAAAGGTCTGTGGAGCACTATTTTGCAGTTACGTTCCTTGTCATTACTAGGCTGAATAAAGTTCGATATGAGACCTATTTTCTAAAGTGACATGATAGGTTACGTGCGATGCGAGGTCGGTCATTGGTATTGTCATGCATTGGTTTGTTCTGGAATAAAGAAATAATATATTTTCTACAAGAGTCATGATTTTCTCTCCTTCTATAAAGCCTTCCCGACAGGTCTTATTAAGTAGAACAGTAGTTACCATCGTAGCTAATCTTTTTTAGCTGCATTTTCGGACTTATGGGGTTGTTAGTAGTTATTGTAAATTAAGTTGCCATAGTGAGTGGATAATAAAAGGCCCATAACGCCAAGTATACAGTTAACTGAGATTAGCCGCCATAGTAGCTATATTATTATACTAAGATATTTTGATTGGCGTATCCTTAGACAAATGAATAACAATTCATTTGTATCACTTATTGTTATTTGTTGCTATTAGTGGGCAAAGAGAATATAACTAAACTAGTAAGAGACGGGACTCCCATACAAAAGTCTTGAAAAAAGCAACACATAATCCGTCTGGTTACGAAGACCTCTGAGTCCTATAACAACTTTGGGTTTCAGTGCTCTTCCTGATTTGGACGGATTAGACCGCCATTAAAAACTCTCTCCGTTTCATACATCGGTTTTTAGGGTTCCGTAGTTTACTACTGAGTTGCGCCAGCCTGTTAGTGGGTGGGTATCAGATTGCATGCAAAAACGCCCATTATCCTTTATTTATATTAATAAATACGTTCGACAATGATTGAAATCCTGGATCTTTTGTTTATTCATTCTAAATTCAAATTTAGTGACACTAACGAACTGTCGGTTGTCCGTTTTGAATTGCAAATGTACACCAGAATATTAAATAACTTATAATAATAGTCCTGAAAGAATTAAACAAAACTTAGCGTAGAGTGGGAGAGGGCGAAGGAGATGCGGTCCCCAGACACAAAAAATGAAAAAAAAAAATACTGTGATTAAGTCCAAAAAAATATTCAACGTAATGTCACCAACATACCTAACCATAATAAAAATGCCGTTGACTTAAAAAATTTAAACTTTATTTCATCTTATTTTTTTTTAAAAGAACGTTATGAAATATTTATGTTTATGAATATTTATATCCTCTTTGGTTATGAAGAACATAAAAACGTTGAAAACACTCGAAACACATAAATTGTCTTGATTTTTTTTATCTTACAGTTTTATAGGTATTAAAATTATCAAATCTGCAGCAGACGTAAAGGTACCTTAATCTGAATAATAATTTATTAAAATTAATTAAAATGAAATTAGCAACTTCTCAATTTACTTTAAAAATTCCTTTATTTTATTGCTTTCAAAATGTAAAGAAACGACACTAGCGACGGGAGAATCATAATATTCGCAGTTTTTCTTCTTGTAGAGCGAAAGAATACTGTTTGTTACTACGTGTAGAGCGGTTGAAAATGTAGGGGAATTAAAAATATGCATTTTTCAGTAGGTGTTCGACGCTGAATATCCTAAATGTCATGTTACATACTGTAAGTAGGAAATGTATTTATTTTCAGAGGAGATATTGCTTTGCAACAAGGAGATATTCGAGGGCGTCCCAGCAGAGTACCTCGGTGATAAGGAGAGGTATGAGGACGCCGTGAAGAAGTCAGTGATCATCTTCAGTGCACTACGCCGCATGCAGGACGATGAGAACCTGGATTTAACTAATTATAGGTAGGTAAGACATGTCTGCCAATCCATCAAGTCTATCTAATAAATAAATTCGTAAACATCGCGTGTCTGTACATTGAAGATATTGGAAAAAAAAATTGATGGGTCTAAGGATAAGTAATGTAACACATTTCAATCATTTTTGGAATTTTTGTCTGTGAGTTTGTGCACGCATCACTTAATGAACGGATTTTGATGAACTTTTAACTAAAACATGGGACTTAACTTAATTTAACATTTAGTCTTTATTTCGTCGCAATCGGCTAACTCAATCAAAAGTTATAGACATTTTAAATTTTCAAATACATTAGTAGGTAAGGTTAGTATGCATTATAATGCACTTAATAGTATTTCCGTATTATTCAGATTGCGATGAGTTTGGATTACATTTGGAGCTGCGAGTGGGAATTGGAGTGGGAGTGGGCGTGGGCGTGAGAAGAGGGGATTAGGTGTGGGAGCGGAAGCGGGAGGGGAGCGGGAGCGGGAACGGGAGGGGAGCGAGAGCGGGAGCGGGACCGGAGCGGAAGCGGGAGCGGAAGCGGAAGCGGGAGCGGAAGCGGAAGCGGGAGCGGAAGCGGGAGTGGAAATGGGAGTGGATTCTGTAGTTCACGCGAGCGGAGCCGCGGGCACAGCTAGTATGAAATAAAAATTTGCGAAGCGAAGTTCGTTTAGCTTCGCTCGTGTAGCTACCGCGTCTTTTCATACTTCTGTTCACAGTTCGCGGAGTGAAGCGAACTTTGAAAACACGCGGTAGCTATAATACATGAGCGAACGTAAACGAACTTCGCTTCGTTCCCGGTGGTAAATTTTTATTCCATATAGAGGGGGAGGGTAAGGGAAGAGGAGGGGGAGGGGAAAGGGCAGGGAATGTTAAGGAGGAAGTGGAGGGGGAAGCGGATATTACGATTAATATTTGTTTTAGGACTAGAGAAAAATACTTAACTTCTTGTGAAACATTTTCATGTGGTAAGTATTATAATTTACTCATAATAATTTGTGATGTTTATATTAGTCCATGCCGACGAAGTCGTGGGCAACAGCTAGTATTATAATAAAAACCTTTTCAGGTAGACACGATATGAACAATGTTTATTATGTATGCTGATTCCCGTAGTTCACAATTAAAAAAAAATATATAGACAGGCTCGATTCTGAAGGCAAAACGTTAAAATTTGACAGCACTAAAACTGTTGCTATCCTTGTCACACAGTATTATGAAGCTAAAGACGAAACCAAGTTTAGCGCTGTCAATTTTTAGGGTTCCGTAGCCAAATGGCAAAAACGGAACCCTTATGGATTCGTCATGTCTGTCTGTCTGTCTGTCCGTCCGTATGTCACAGCCACTTTATTCCGAAACTATAAGAACTATACTGTTGAAACTTGGTAAGTAGATGTATTCTGTGAACCGCATTAAGATTTTCATACAAAAATAGAAAAAAAAACCAAAAATTTTGGTGGTTCCCCATACTTAGAACTGAAACTAAAAAAAAAAAATTTTCATCAAACCCATACGTGTGGGGTATCTATGGATAGGTCTTCAAAAATGATATTAAGGTTTCTAATATCATTTTTTTCTAAACTGAATAGTTTGCGCGAGAGACACTTCCAAAGTTGTAAAATGTGTGTCCCCCCCCCCTGTAACTTCTAAAATAAGAGAATGATAAAACTAAAAAATATATATGATGTACATTGCCATGCAAACTTCCACTTAAAATTGGTTTGAACGAGATCTAGTAAGTAGTTTTTTTTAATACGTCATAAATCGTAAACCACAATATTATTATTAAAACATCGATCAAAGTTACAACGAACTACTATAACTTTTATATTATGTTACTTGCTGCTACGGAACCCTTCATGGGCGAGTCGACTCGCACTTGGCCGCTTTTTAAATGTGTGCCTTCAGAATCAGGCCCATAGTGATATTATATGTGCATGAATTAATTCAGATACCAAACTACTGTAAAGTGGTTTTAGTGACCAGCGTACCCTCGGCATTCCGAGTAACGTTGACGTTTCTACGGTGGCGGGATTTAAGTATGTTACATTTAACGTCTCCAGGGACCTCGTTAGTGGCATAATCAACTCCGGAGCCGTCCGCGACGGGACTCCCTTCGCCCTGCAATATATAATGTTCATGCCTGCGATCCTGAACCTTGGGAATGATGAGCAGCAAGCCTATTGGCTGAGCAGAGCTTGGAACTTCAGTATCATTGGAAGCTTCGCTCAAGTATGTTAACTTTAACTTTTTAATCAGCCCTTAGACGTCCACTGCTGGACATAGGCCTTCCCCAATGAACGCCATCACACCCGGTCCTCCGCCCTCCGCATCCAGCCTCTTCCGGCCACCTTCTTCAGGTCGTCGGTCCACCTGGCGCCGGGGCGTCCCACCCTGCGCGTGCCGATCCGCGGTATCCACTCCAGAACTCATCTGCCCCAACGGCCGTCGGTTTTGCGACAGACGTGACCCGCCCACTGCCACTTCAGCTTTAATTTAGGGACTAGTTATTTGTCAAATTTCAGTTTTGATGCAGTCGGCGTGCAGTGACACAATCGTATCGGAACTGTCAATCAACTGCACGCTGACTGCATGCTAGCTGTAGTAATAACCAATTAAACAACCAAGTTGTCTACTAAGAATTTTTATTCTTCGTTCACTACTAGTAGTCTAACTCAGTTGTCTAATAATAAAAATAAAGTAATATAAGAGGATTAATTCATCAACGTCATTTAGTATGTACAATAATTAAGTATTTATTCTACAGTGAGATGAATTGGTCGATACCTCAGCGAAGCGCTGCTGTTCAGGCATCGTCATTATATAGTTAAACATCACTAAAATCAAAGAGAGAGAAAGGATGTGGTGAAGTGCTCTACGTGGAATAAGGGAAAATATTAAGACGTGTAAATACGCGTTAATAATAACTTTTTGATTATATATTTTAAATACTTATTTCAAACATAATTATCTCTTATTTACTCTATAATATTTTATCGATATAGTAATACTGCATTCTGGAGATGGCTTGCAGTCGAAATCGATACCGGAAATACCAAAAAACGTAAGGGGACAAATGCCAGAAATGAGATATAATATGTGAATTGTTAAATTCAGAACTAGCTTCTATTTGAGTTTATATCGTTAAAGATCTAGAAAATCTAAGACACTTTGTTCTGATTGTCGTTTAAATAGCATCTAAAACAAAAAAAAGTTATTAAATATAAATAATTCTAAAGAAGCTTTTATCTATTCTTTGCCCTTACACTAATTGATATATCGAAATGCATACCATCTGTGTACACCCTAAGAGTATTTAGACGTTTTGAAGTCTATAAATACTGTCTCACAGCTAGGCAAATACCTTTCCTCGGTTCCATCTATCCTCGGCGAGAGCTTCTAACGCTTCTGCGTTACTGATAAAACCCAATCAAAGCATCTAAATTTAGTTTAAATAAATATCCTTTTCCTTTTCCATTACATTTTCCCATTTCACTTGTATTCTCACTGCAGGTACTCGTAAAGCTAGTATTAAGAGCAAATACCGCACAATGTCTCAATACCGCTCAATATTGACTAATACTCGTATGGTCAGAAGAGAAAATCCTCTAGTTTTAATCAGCGTACCTACTGAAAGGTTCTAGAAGAATTAACAGGCTCTTATATTTCAATACGTAATAGTTAACTTCTATTCTAGACGGAGCTGGGGCATGGAACATTCGTCCGAGGGCTGGAGACGACGGCCACGTACGACGTCGGCACCAAGCAGTTCGTGCTGCACAGTCCCACCCTCACCGCATACAAGTGGTGGCCTGGCGGCTGTGAGTTTCCTCTTCTAAGGTGCTGGAAATCAAGAACTTCTTATGTCGTTTTGGGGTTGATGTCTTTACCTATGCTATTTTGGCCATGTTTTTTTACTGCTGGCTGCTGGAATATGGTCTATCATAAGGTTCACAACGTAGCATAGGTACTTTTGTATTATTGTTTTTCAGCACATGTAACCCATAAGATGAAAATACTCACCGATATATTGGCGTTGACGCGATAGCTCAGTTGTTTGGTAGAGCATGGACCCGTATACGTGGTTCGCAGGTTCAAATCCTGCTCGCGTACACTTATTTAGCATATCTTGCTAAATAAGTGTTTGCTATATCTTTAGCATACCTTTAGATCATAGATTACGGTCTGTCCATATTTTCTCTGTTACCAAAGAAGGCTGCTAAAGATGAATTCTGATTCTTCAATTGGCGAAGAAACTGTAGTAATTTTCATAGAATTCAAGAAAAGCAGTTTGATCCCTTTTTCGACAGTTTCCAAAAAGGTTGCCAAAACACTTAGCGACCTTCTTTGGTAGCAGGGCAGACCTGACGAGACCTATAACTTATCATCATCATCAGGTTATTTTTGTCTCCACTGCAGGAGCACAACCCTCTCTCATCTGCCGGAGACAGACGGAGGATTTGGCCTACACTCCCCGCGCTGGCCAGACGGGTTGGGGAGGCCTGATTGATGTTTTATAATGTATTCCCTCAGTCGCCTTGTACGACATCCACGGGAAGAGTTGGAGTGGTCCTATTCTACTCTACCGGAAACCACACGGCAAAACTTATCATAACTATATAACTTATCATTTTGTATATTTTCAGTGGGCCAATCAGCAAACTATTGCATCGTGGTAGCCCAGCTGTACACCAAGGGTCAATGCCATGGCATTCACTCTTTCATGGTCCAATTACGAGACGAGCAGACACATATGCCCTTGCCGGGAATAAAAGTTGGGGACATTGGGGCTCGGCTGGCGTACAATCAAGTCAATAATGGATTTTTGGGCTTAGATAACGTGAGGATACCAAGGAATCACATGCTGATGAAACATGCACAGGTTTTGGAGGTATAGAAGGTCCAACTGCTCTATCCTTGCCTGGTGGTCTTGTCCAAAGAAAAGTAATACGTATAAGTTACGGTCATATCAGACATTACCATGTCTACGGTGATAGAAGCACCCTCTCTCTTTGAAAATATATAATGACTCTGATGATGAGTCAGGATCCAAATTATCTTGATGCTTCTATCACCGCAGGCATTTTGTGAATGATATTGTCATATTCCAGGATGGGACATACGTGAACTCGCGTAACAGCAAACTGAATTACGGAGCCATGGTGTTTGTCAGGGTGTTAATAGTCCACGATATGGTTAAATATCTGTCCAAGGCGGTTACAATTGCTACCCGATACTCTGCTGTTAGGAGACAATCGCAGTTGAAAGAAGGGTATGTATTATATAGCGAGTATTTAGAGTAGGTATTATTCCTTCCGACCGCCGAACTGAGTTTCGTTACCAGTTTCAGTAGAGGATATAACTATTCTTTATCCGCTACTGGTTTCGATAGAACAATTTTGCTTCTTTGTTCGCAACTGGAGAACTGCGTTTGGTAGTGCCCTAACGGGAATAGACAGTTGTTTCCCTCATGGGAAGGCATTTCCCGAAAGACCTATTTATACCAGTAAACGGCAGGAAATTGATGAAGTTAGGGAACGTACCCAAACTACGTGACCTGTTTCAGGGGGGAGGGGGGTCTTCAAAATATCACGCTTGGTCACAGGGGTGGGGGGTTAGGTTTTCGTCACGTAGTCAGTGTCCTCTAGGAAAATCTCGCGCTTTTTCGAGCTACAGTCAAATATGGCGCGCAGTTTTTAGCGCTTTTTAAACTCACAGGTGGCAACATGGACATCAGCTGATTGAAAACTGAGAGTTTTTTTCTTCTTGAAAAAATTATAAAAAATGGGTCACGTAGTTTGGGTACGTTCCCTTATCGGAACCTAACTTTGTGTATTGGACAGCTACCCATTTTGAATAATGTTTTAGGGCACCAGAGATTCAAATCCTGGACTACACGACACAGCAGCATAAAATATTTATGGGCATAGCAGCGAGTCACGCATTTAGAACGACATTTTTTAAACTGTGGCATACTTTTCACGATATTAACGATCAACTCCAAGTTGGCAACTTAGAAAGGTTGCCTGAGGTAAATATTTATGATTAAGTATCTATGATGATTAAACTTGATGAGCACAGACGTACGTGCATACGCATCATGTTCCAAATCGTTTGCAACGTGTATGCTCCGACAGGTGTTATGAAAATAGACCTTGGTAGTTATATAATTGATTCTGAGAGTAAATGCACCTATAAGAATAAAAATAAACAGCGGAATAGTGAAAGGGGTTTCGCTCTATCTACTGCCACTGCAATTTTTTAGCTCCACGCCCTATCCTGCTGTTTGAAAGCTATCAGCACGTCAGATGTTTCAACACACGTGGAGCGTTGCCGGCTGGCGTGCGGCGGGCACGGGTACATGCAGTCGTCGAACCTGCCGCTGACGTACGGCCACGTGACCGCCGCGTGCACCTACGAGGGCGAGAACACTGTGCTGCTGCTGCAGACTGCCAGGTGACCTCAGCTATACGTATATCTGACGCCACCTGCCGCTGACGTACGGCCACGTGACCGCCGCGTGCACCTACGAGGGCGAGAACACTGTGCTGCTGCTGCAGACTGCCAGGTGACCTCAGCTATACGTATATCTGACGCCACCTGCCGCTGACGTACGGCCACGTGACCGCCGCGTGCACCTACGACGGCGAGAACACTGTGCTGCTGCTGCAGACTGCCAGGTGACCTCAGCTATATGTATATCTGACGCCACCTGCCGCTGACGTACGGCCACGTGACCGCCGCGTGCACCTACGAGGGCGAGAACACTGTGCTGCTGCTGCAGACTGCCAGGTGACCTCAGCTATATGTATATCTGACGCCTCGACACACTTGGAGCGTTTTTAACAATGTCTATTTTCAACAGGTTTCTAGTAAAGACATGGCAGCATGTTGATACCGCAACATTGACTCCGACTGTTGCCTACTTGAAGACCGCCTCGACTGATGGGTCCGCTGATCGCTGGAACAACACAGTCGAAGGAATCATTCGGGGATTTGAAGTAGTTGCTATGAGGTTTGTATTGTAATCTGCAAGTAGTCAAAGGATCCGTTCCATAAAGTCACTCTGCCACTCTGTACTCTTTACTCACACTCCAGCCACCCCCTCCCCACTCCCCCCTCCCCCCCACCCCCACACACAAATACACACACTAACAAGCACCCCACCTCTGTATATTATTTATTATATGTGTTTTATTTTATTATATTCATTTACTCCCCGGGGGATTTCTATTAATTGTTTTTATATTTTCTTTCTGTATTATATATTTTTTCTTACTCACATTATTATTGAATAACTTGTTGTTATTGTTGTAATTTAAATTTTTAAATGTGAAATCTTGTTTTTGGTCTACATTAATCTTTGATTAATTTAAGCAAAGTTATCTTAAGAAATTGTATGCTGTAAGGTTTACGTAGACATAATTTTTTTTTATTGCTAAAAGGATTCTGGCATAACCACTTTAACAAATATGGTACTAGGACTTATACATTTAATCCGTTTGTTAATAATAGACCGGCTATCGTTAATTTGTATGTATTATAGGAAAGTGTCAAGTTCTGTAAATAATATTAAGAAGAGAGTAGCAAAAGGGATGTCGATGGAAGATGCCTGGAACATGACGTCAGTCCAGCTGGTCGCTGCCGCTGAGGTGAGGAAAACCATACTTCTTTTTACGTCTTCGAATGGTATTGGCGTGTTTCGATACAGTGAGTGAGGTATCTATAGTTTTTGTATTCGTCAAAATCGGGAAAGATATGACGACTTATTTGGTACATTTCGCACAACCCCAAATAACAATGACGTAACTACAACTAAATTTCAGTTGAAACTTGATCTCTATTGTTGTTCGAAAGAGCACAATTTTCAACGGTAGGGCACAACAATATTCAAGCAAAATTATATTGCAGTTACGTTATTGTTCTATGGAATGTGCAATTTGCGTTAGAAAGAACAGGGACTGCAGTATAAGATGTAGGCAATGTTGTCCCAAAGGAAATTTATTCTGGAAAACCATGAGGTATACGATTAAGTTATTATACAGCACATACAAAACAACTTTAATTTTATATGACAAGGTGCCTCCACCTCCCATGGTCTTTCGACGTCTAGGTCATACAGGCCGAATCACGGGGCGGGGGAGGTGCCCGGTACTTACTCAGGTGCTCTTTGTCGGAGCACCCGGCTTGATCCCCCTACAAATAAAATGTCACTGTCCTTTTTCTACAGCAGCTCATCCCATTCCGGGGCGTGACGTCACACTAACAGGTTCGTCGTCGGGCAGTCCAGTCAATATGTCAGATCAATAAAGTCAGATAGATATATAAATAGATATCGCCTTGCTCTTCTTTTTTTATACTTATGACAAGTCCAAGAACCGTGTGTTATGGATATCTTACGAGCAACAAGTCAAATATTATTTTGCTCTTTGTCGGAGCACCATGCCTGATCCCCCTACAAATAAAATGTCACTGTCCGTTTTCTACAGCAGCTCTCCCCATTCCGGGGCGTGACGTCACACTAACAGGTTCGTCGTCGGGCAGTCCAGTCAATATGTCAGATCAATAAAGTCAGATAGATATATAAATAGATATCGCCTTGCTCTTCTTTTTTTATACTTATGACAAGTCCAAGAACCGTGTGTTATGGATATCTTACGAGCAACAAGTCAAATATTATTTTGCTCTTTGTCGGAGCACCATGCCTGATCCCCCTACAAATAAAATGTCACTGTCCGTTTTCTACAGCAGCTCTCCCCATTCCGGGGCGTGACGTCACACTAACAGGTTCGTCGTCGGGCAGTCCATTCAATATGTCAGGTCAATAAAGTCAGATAGATAAATAAATAGATATCGCCTTGCTCTTCTTTTTTTATACTTATGACAAGTCCAAGAACCGTGTTTTATGGATATCTTACGAGCAACAAGTCAAATATTATTTTGCTCTTTGTCGGAGCACCATGCTTGATCCCCCTACAAATAAAATGTCACTGTCCGTTTTCTACAGCAGCTCTCCCCATTCCGGGGAGTGACGTCACACTAACAGGTTCGTCGTCGGGCAGTCCAGTCAATATGTCAGATCAATAAAGTCAGATAGATATATAAATAGATATCGCCTTGCTCTTCTTTTTTTATACTTATGACAAGTCCAAGAACCGTGTGTTATGGATATGTTAAGAGCAACAAGTCAAATATTATTTGAATGTAGACCTACAAAACCTTTTCTTGCAGGCACATTGCCGTGTCATCATAATTTCTACATATTACCAAGAAACAATAAAAATGGCCGCTGACGTGTCTCCAGAATTGAGAATAGTGCTTTACCAATTGATAGAGCTGTATGCGGTTTACTGGGCTCTAGAGAAGCTGAACGATTTGCTTCGGGTAATATATTTTTTAGTTCATTTTGGTGACGAACACTTATGACTGTCATTTGTGATTGCACTCTCTTGTTTTTATGCGCTCCTGATCAGGGGGCCCAAAGAAGAAGCATTAAAACCATGCTTCATCTTTGAGGGGGCCTAATTCGTAAGCATTTCGGATAAAATTGTCCGAACTACAGTCATTTTGTACTCTATAATAGGCCACGCGACATATTCTGATAAGAGTTTGATTTCTAATTATCGTAACTAAAAGCCAAACGCATAGTTTGGGATTAGACAAGTACCATCATCATCATCAGGTTATTTTTGTCCCCACTGCAGGAGCACAACCCTCTCTCATCTGCTGGAGACAGACGGAGGATTTGGCCTATACTCTCTGCAAACTTGATTTTTAAAAGATGTGTTGCGTGAAGTTTGTTGCGCCGTTTCTTCTTCACAGCGCTAACACCTAGGAAGCGGTAGTCGATAAAAAAAATGACGTGTATAAATGTACCAAGTGTGCTCATATGCAATAAATGATTTTGACTTTGACTTTGATTCCCCGCGCTGCCAGACGGGTTGGGGAGGCCTGAATGATGTTTTATAATGTAATAGACAAGAATACGTTGGTATATTATAGCTTATGGCCTATGCCTTATTTTATAAGAGACCGCTGCAAAGGACAAAAGCATTACATGGGTTGCTTAGGTAAACCAATGACGAACTGGAAGAATAAATAAAGTGGCGGAGAGGGTTCTGATGGCGCGTTTTGGGGAGGTCGCTGACAGGTTGACAATTGTGTGCTAGCAGCTAATACGGTCTATATTTGTTTATTACACAGTACACGTCTATCTCAAAGTCAGATGTGGACCAACTGCAAGTGTGGTACGAGGAACTGCTTTGCAAGATTCGACCCAATGCTGTTGGTTTAGTCGATGCTTTTGACTTCAGAGACGAAGTAAGTACTAAACGTAAATATGGTCTTATTTTTAAGTTTGGCATGGTGATGTTTCCAAAGAAGTTAACCGACCAGGACATAAAGATCGCAAAATAAGTAGTAAGCAGTTGTGGCCTAAAACTAGATTGTGGCAGTGTTTTTTTATTTTTTTAACGGCTCTGGAGGCAAGTATGGGAAGATCGGCGGAGTTGCTATACTCAGACGTTTCCACCTGCCGAAGTTACAAGATCACCTGATCATGCGCGGTATCGATTATAAATGGGTAATGAATGTGTTGTTAATTCAGCTTCGCAAAATCTTTATTAATTGTATGCAAACTTGATTTTTAAAAGATGTGTTGCGTGAAGTTTGTTGCGCCGTTTCTTCTTCACAGCGCTAACACCTAGGAAGTGGTAGTCGATAAAAAAAATGAATAATAATAATGAATAATGATAAGAAAAATGTACCAAGTGTACTCATATGCAATAAATGATTTTGACTTTGACTTTGTTGTTCTATTTATTACGTGTGTGTTACGTAACGTAGCTAATGCTATGGCGTCTCCTCCGGGTCGAGCCAAATGAACCTATCGATGCGCGTGAGTTATCGAATGGAAACCTCGTATAGACAAAACACACGCATGACGCCCCTGTCAGGTAGACCGAATGAATGGGCGGTTTAAAAGTTTCCAGAAAGGAGAAGTCTTGTTAGCGATATTTGTTGGTTTCCCCAGGCTCTGCACTCTACTCTGGGCGCGTACGACGGGCGCGTGTACGAGCGTCTGATGGAGGAGGCCATGAAGAGCCCGCTCAACGCGGAGCCCGTCAACCAGAGCTTCCACATGTACCTCAAGCCCTTCATGCAGGGCAAGCTGTGATCACAGCATCAATACTGGAATATAAGTGATAGCTAAAGTGTGGATTTATATTTATTAAATGGATTTAAAGTAAAATGTATTTAAAGTAAGCTTAAATGTGTGATAGTTGGAGTTTTAACGAAAGGTTTCATTATATCATCATATCAGCTCTTACACGTAGAATCGTACAAGATGCCGCTTTACAGCTTACAAAAGTTTGCTGCATTGTGAATTCATTTATATTGCAGCCAAGGTCGGAATATCTTGGTAGTTAATATAGGTGAAATTGGACAGCCCTAAAATTTGTTTCGACTTTATAATACAGTATCTCTATAATGTGACAGGGATAGAAACAGTTTAAGTGTAGTCTTTTAACTTGGGGCTTTAAATCTGGCTCATAAGTTCATTGTTGTTATTGTTTATTTTAATAAAGAAATAGAGCATTACATTATGTTTATTTTTTAACAAAGTCTAACTGTATTACACCTTGTTAGTAGGTTATATTTTTTTATACTTAAATCAAACCTTACAGATTCATCGGCAGCCGAAATACATCCACTGCTGAACTTAAGCCTCCCCAATAGAATGCTACTTTTGGTGGGCTGTCCATTGGGGGATTTGCCATAATCACCAAGCTTGGCAGGCGGATTAGTAGTCGCAGTAATAATCTTAATATACACAGGAGAACGCTTCTGCCGTCACTGGTGCTATTCCTTAGACGCCTTGACGATGTCCACGAAAAGACTGGGGGTGGTCCTATTCTAAGCCGAGAACCACACACATCTTGTAATATAAAAATAATTACTTGTTATCAAATGATTATTAATAAATTATATCTATGTCTATACCATATAATAAGACTACAAGATTTTCTACCATGAAAGTCATTACAATTATAGCTTTACATGAGTGAATAATACTGGATTATCTTGTTGGACTTTGTATCATAATAACCATCACCTCTAATGTACCTACTTGTTTATCATAGTCGTCGCTCGGCTAACTCAGTCTGCTTACGTCAGCGCCACAGTAGGTACCGTGGTCGCTCCAGGAGATACAGTGATAAACAAGTATTAGAAAGTGTATAATCCTATTTAGGATACGTAACAGTGAAAGTGTTATGTAGGTATAACATTATTTACACACTATTTATCACCATAATCCTTTAGAAATCGGTATATTGATTTGGTTGAAGCATTGTTTTGATGTAACTTTGATAAACAACTCACTAGTGTGTCTTGATGTCGTGACTTTGGGTCCGTCCGTACCGAACAGGATCTGTAAGATCGTTGACGTTATTATCAGCGGGTACGTAATACAAAGGGCTGCTAACAGATGTCACTTTTGTTATATTCATTTGTGTAATTAATGCCGTCCATAACCGTATCAGCAAAAATAACTATGTGGAGATAACTGCACGTAAAGTTTTTTATGTTTTATTATTGCTACCATCTAACCATATAATATACTGGATACTGTCTTGGGTATGTTAGATGGTGGAAATAACAAAAGAATATAAGTTTATGTGCGTTTTTCTCTTACTATTGTTATTTTTTGCTTTCGCTGTTACGGTCGGTCGTTATGATTAAGACGGCAGCGTAGGTAAATATAGGTTTAACTTATTTATCATACGTAATAAACAGAGTAAACAAAATTGGCTCGATTCTGTAGGTAGCACAATATACAAATTTGCCAGCAGCTAAACCGGGCACCGCCTATCTTCCTAATATTGTTTGAAAGAGACGCAAATTAATTAATTATAAATACTAATTATATACCTGTCTTTATAATTTAAATGCGTGCCCTTCAGAATATGTAGTAGTATGTATTTTACATATGCATATTATGTGCTAGCGTAATGAAATGAACGCCAATGGAACTAACGGAAGACACGAATCTAGTCAATCATAAAATGAATCTCAGCAAGCAAGAACTCTATCAGGACAAAAATATTATCTCTACGGGCTACGGGTCTCGTTTCTTACGATGAGAATAACCACCATGGATGGACAGAGGACGTAGGTACCTCATCGAGAGTAGGCTGGCCATCGCAGCGTTTTCATAGAGAGCATCATTGCTGTATTAGTTTCCATTACAGTCTGTAGCATTTACAGCCTAGCTAGTTTGAATAGTCTTACCGTATGTCAATGAGTATATAATTCAGTATGTCGGCTAGTAAGGTTGGCCGTTTAAATTCAAATGCACCAATTCACATAAATTTAAAAGAAAAACATAGAAGGATGAATCTCTGAGGCTGAATCTAGTGTACAATGGCGGCCTTTCGAAAAATATCCTTCGAACTACAATTAGCGATTCTTGATTATTTTGATAAAAGTTTGGCGTCTAATTATCGTAGTTAGACAAAACCCTTATCAGAATATGTCACGTTACCCGTTAGAGTTTACAAAAGCCCCCCAGATCACTGGATGTTGTTGTGCCCCCTTTCTTTTCCTTCTTGGTCGCAGTCTTCAGCGCCCTTGAAACTTGGTTGACCATGACATACATACCTGTTATCGGCATTAATCAAGGCCTTCGTTACGGGGAGTCTAGGGAGGTATTTTATTTGATCTACCACCCGGAAGTAACCACCTAACTTCCGACAGTAATCAACTTTTCATGTTTTTTCTGGATGTGGCCGAAGTAGCTGAGAAGCTTTTGGTAATACTCCCAACTAGAAGAATAATCTCGCTGTCCACGGAACATGCAACATACGTCTCCAACACCACATCTCTAGGACGTCTATCTGTGTACTAATTAGCACAGGACTTAGCGTTAGGTAGGTAATTCTATTCGTTTCTTCCAGTAACCTATTCCTAATCCGCTAATTTAGTTGAGGTCAGAATTATTATTTTGTTTATTGGATATTCTACATTAATTTAATTTGGCTCACTGGCATTCGATAAAATATCAAAAATAGCAGAATCAAATTAATCTTTTCGAAACTTTTGACACAATGTCATTATTTTTCTGAAAATGAGCTGACAAGAGAGAAATATCTAAATTTGTTGTAATAATTGTGTAATTTGTGTTTAGTGTTGTGTAAATTTCTGTTGTCTCGTCTCTTGTGATGAGGGTAAATCTGGAAGATGTGGAGTCAGTGGTAATTTATGTTTTGGAACCTTGTGCAGCTTTAAAGTTTAGTCTGTGCAGAACCCCAGCTCTTAAACGAGCTGTTGGAGTCGAGTAAGAAATTGTTATAACTATTAGACAGTCTTCTTAAGCCTAATCCTAGCTATGTGGTTCCCGGCTTAGAGTATTGTCACCCCCAATCTTCCCGTGGGTATCGTAAAGGTGACTAAGGGAATGCACCAGGGACGGGCAGCAGCATTCTCCTATGTATATTAAGATACGTGCCTAGCTTGGTGATTATGGCAAATCCCCCAATGGACAGCTCACCAATAGTGTCATTCTATTGGGGAGGGTAATGTTCAGCAGTGGACGTATTGCGACTGATGATGAAGGAACTAAGCTTTGCAAAAGGTGATCACGCGGCCATAACGAGATCTCTGAGTTCAATTCCAGGTCATCCCGTCTGCCAATGTTTTTTTTTCTGAACTTAAGTGCTTTTACTGACTGTTTTCAAATGCTGGGGAAAACATCTTGAGAAAACCCGATCCGAGATCTGAGGTAATCTGTGTGTATTCCCGGGGCGAAGTGCGACCACGCCCATGGGATTTACCTCATCTACCCTCCAGGGGTTGACAAAAAATCCCATAAGGTCGCAGTGTCGCCGGGTGTACCTGACCCTCTACCAAAAATATAAATATATATTTATTTCAAACCACTATTCATATTTTGTTAGTAAAAGTCTTTTATTGCTAAGTGTTAGTAACAATTTTTTTACAAACATATAAACAAAGCATTACTGCCCTGGAGCGGGACCACTCAATGCCTGAAGGTAGGAACAGTACAGTGCATACTGATCCAGCGTCTCATGATATCCAGCCTGTAATATTCTAGTTGCTCCTCTTTGGACGTCATACAAGGCGAGTAATGGGAAGCGGTCATGACTTTTCTTAGACAATTAAGTCGAAGTCAGAATCTTTTATTGCATATGAAGCTAGTGAAGTTATATAGAAGACGATTCTACTGAAAATACGATTCCATAGGTATCTATAGAATCGTCTTTTCAGTAGAATGGAATCCAGGAACACCGGCTTTTAGTCTGTCTGTCTTTGTTACATCTGAAATTTTAATTTCAGATACCATGTCATGTGGTGGGTCATGTGAAAAGGCTGTTTTAACTTGTGAATGTGAAATCATGTTCGTTTGAAGATTTGTCGTATACTTGGTTGGTTAATGGTTACAAATTTGTTTGAACGCTAATTGTAACAACATATAAAGTGTAGCACATGATGATGGCGGATCATGATAAAAGCTGCTCTTGTATATCATGCATTTCTCGAAGTTCTGAACATCTCTCGCCGCGAGATTTTAAAAGTTCCAAGATCGAAAAACTATATTCAGGAAAGCATATCCCAGCGAGAGAAAAGAAACTACTAGATAAGTTAGTTAAAGCCAGAAACGCGTATGACGATATCAGGACTGAAATCCTTTCTGGCAGTAATGTTAGTGTTAATGGAAAAGCAGATTTAAGACCTAAAAAGCGTAGCAGCAATGAAGATGATAAAACTAAAAAAAGTAGTACACAAGCAATTTTAAAACTTGTTGATATTGTGGATAGAGGTGGATCTACGGAGGACCTTAGCGAATGTTGCAACTGTTGTATATGCAAGCCTGATGGATCGCATGCACGCGATACGAAAGTACACAGACATGGTTTTAAATATCACAGTCGTCATAGATACGCGCATCATGGAAGAGGCCATGCTTTGTCAAAAGCCAGCACGGAAAGGTATAGAACGACAGGAGGGACTCGTTCAAGGAGACCAGTGCACTTCGTAGCCAAGAGAATTCGGTCTGTGCCTTGCACGTGCACATATGAGTTGATTAAACGAAAATCTCAAGCTATGATTAAAAGAATGAAAATGAGACCAGAGAATGCGGCGGGATCATACGCACAGTTTGAAGATGAGACATTTGAAAAACATGGAGCATATGAAGCTAAAGCATTAATTAAGAAATCCTTGCAGAAAATGAGAGAATCTGAAATTCGAATCAAACGTAGCTTAGCAGCAGGAGCAAGAAAATCTGCGAGAAAAGCAAAACAATCAACACGCTTACTTGAATCAAAGTTACAAGCAGGTGCTAAAAACTCTCTAGATAAATTAAAATCTACAAAAAAGATATTGAAAAATAAAGCAGATGATGTTAGAAAATCTATGCAATCAAATTTAAAAGCTGGAGCTAAGAATTCTATAGAAAAGTTTAAAACTACACATAAGAAAATGAAAAAAACCGTGGCGGGTATAAGAAAATCTTTTCAAACCGTACCACGTCCTAAATTTAGTTCTAAAGAAAAAGTATCTAAAAACGTGGGAGAGAAAACTTTTCCATTAAAGAAAGATTCAGTCACAAAATTCAGAGAAAAAATCCGCCTTTTAGAAGAGATGGATGAATGGGTGTGTGAACATGAATGTTATCCAAAAGAATGTGTGCCTGAAGATTGTCTCAAAATATTATTGAAAAATAAGGAACGTAGAGCATATCACAGAGAGGATAGTGTTGCTACAAATAGAATTCGTCAACACACAAGAAAGGTTGGACAATCATCTACTGAATCTAATATACAAGCGCGAGATAATACAACCAGTGCTCGACTTGGAACCAGAAAAATAGAAGTAACGCAGCTTAAGGAACGAACAGGTGCAACTGAACCGAAAATAACTATAAGCGTATCGACTAAGAATGAACAAGAAACAAATAAGGTGTCATGTGAATGTTCGGATGCCGAGACTAGGAAGAATAGTAAAGGAATAAAGAACGAACTCGGCGCAATCCCCCGCAACAAGATGAAAAGAACATCAACAAGTGATGTAACGATAGCAGACCATAAACTTAATAAAGTAACTTCTACGGGTACTATCGATAACAAGGAAAGAAAAAAGCAACGAACAGATAAAACTAAACCGCAAATTACTATTAGCGTCTCGACTAAAAATAAACAAGGACGAACGAAGGTGTTATGTGAATGTTCGGATGCTGAGACTAGGAAAAGAAGGAAAGGAATAAAGAGAAAATCCAGTGCAGGTCATCAGAAGTTTAAAAGAAACTCAATGACTGATGTAACGCTAGCCGATCGTAAACTTACAAAAGTTGCATCTACGGGTGCTATCAATAATAAAGAAAGAAAAAATCCGTATAGGCCTTCAAAAGCAAGCTCAGTTAGTTCAGTTCAGCAATATCCTACGCAGGTAGACACTAAGCCTCGGGCTACAGTTTCTGCTAGCTCAGTAAATCGTCAAACTGTACGAATAAGCTCGTCATTCAGTTTCAGTATCGAATTTTATAAAAACAAACCTTCAAATTTAGCTCAAACCGTTGAACATGAAGCTGTAGTACTTCAAGATAGTGACCAAAGTTTAAAAGAATATGTCATAAAGAAAAAAGACAAAGCACATCATGCAAGAAAATCAACACATAGAGTATCAGAAACAAGGCTAAAGAAACTAAAAGAAGATACCCAAATAGGCGGCCATGCTTTAAAACGATGTATCTGTAACCTGAAACTAAAATCAAAAAAACACAAAACTAAAATAATAAAGTCGGTTACAAGAGGCACCAGGGCTCCTAAAAATTTAAAAGATCTACCTAGGCATAGTACGGAAAGCGTACAAACTAAAAGGTTACTTCGGCATCAGAAAGCATTACGACCCTACGAATGTGAACCTGATGTCTGCGTACCTGATGAGTGCAATCCCTTCGAATGTTATGAACTTATAAAAAAAAATCGGCGTGTAAAGCATCATTCAGTTCATACAACTACTGGGTCAGGAACCAGATCGGTTTCTAGCTTCACTAAATCTACTTTAAGTCGTAGCTCTAAACCGGTGCTGGCTTATTCACCAAGTAAAACAAAAGAAACTCAACAAACGTCAGAGATCTTCTCGTCTCGAATTAGACCTGTAATACAAAGTCTTACACAACAAAGACAAGCTGTACGTGTAGGATCGTCGTTTAGTTTCAATGTAGAATTTTATAAGGATAGACCCGTGAACGATACTACTGAAAGACTAATCACTACTTATAGTAAAAAGCATTCTGGACCAGATATAAAAGCAGAGTCAAAAATAAGACAAAGAAATAAAGATAAAGATGGAAAACCGCGTTATGTTCGGCATTTACACTCGCAAAGAAGCATGTCGACAGGAAAATCTAAATATTTTGCAACTAAACACAAGTTACGTAGATGCTTTTGTACATTGAAACTAAAGCCCGGTAACGGAAGGGTAAAACAACAATCAAAATCAAGAATATTTGTAAATTCTAAATCAACTGTTACACAAACCCCAAAAGTGAGACAAAAGCAAATGGAGTTACGCTATCAGGAACGCAAGCTGTCATCGAACGAATGTGAACCAGGCATGTGTATACCAGGCGAATGCAATGCCTACAAATGTCTAAAAATACTGAACAAAACTGAAGGAACGCGAAAAAAAAGCCACGAGAAATACTCTTATACTGAAAATAGCCGAACAATGTCTTCTACCAGTTTTACACCCCAGCCTTTTGCTCCGTCTCGAGCTAATGAAATGCAATCCAATATTATTACCTATAAGACGGAAGTACCATCTAGAAAGTATAAGGAAAAAGTAATAAAAGAGAAAATACCAAAACAAATAAAAACTTCGCACAGTAGCTTGAATCGACAAGCTGTTAGAATCGGTTCCTCGTTCAGTTTCGATGTTAAATTTTACAAAGATAGAAGATCACCTGTTAATAACGAACGTAATAGTTATGTATCTCCTACTAAAAAAATTAGAAATATTGAGGGTAAAAACAAAAATTTAAGAGAAAAAGGTTCTCAAGAAGAAGTCAAATATGATCAAATATCTGTACCTGTGCAAGTTAAAAATAAGGAAAGACATACACGAATAGAATCAATCATAAAGAGATGTTTTTGTACGTTAAACCTAAATAAAAATAAGAATAAAAACAAAGTAAAATGTTTATGTAAAGAAATGATTACTACTGGGACAGAAACCTCAATAATAAAACAAAAAAAATACCCAACAATGGTGACTAAAAGTACAAAAACTAAACAAAACAAATTTCATCTAAAATCACATGAATGCGAACCCTATGTTTGTGTATCTGGTGAATGTGATCCACATAAATGTTTAGAAAGAATCAAACGGCGAGATCATTTAAAGCAGTTCGGTACATCAACAGACCAAGTAAAAATGAGATCAGGGTCAAGTTTTACTCAAAATTTGAGTGCTAGTTCTGGAACTGGAACCGTCAGAGCAAGATCACGTGAACAAAAGACTTCTACAAAAGTTTACAAGAAAAGAATACCACACCATGTCAAAATTGATTCAGTTTCTAAGAAATATTTACGTCAACCAGTAAAGAAGTCAATAGATTCAATTTCTAATAGAAATTCACGTCAAGCTGTAATAATAGGTTCTAGTTTTAGTTTTGATATAGAGTTTTATAAAGATCATCAACAACTGACAGAGAGAACACCGATGGAAAAATCTTCTAACAAGATAAATAGAAAAAAAAATAAAGAAAAAACTCCTAAAGCGAAAAAACTAACAGAGGCAAGAGTAAATTCTCCTACAGTGAACAATTTAAATAGACCTAGTTCAAGAATAAACTCTAAAGGAATCAAAATTAAAGAAACACATTCCGGAAAAGTAACACGTAGAAAAAACATTAAAGTACCTGTTCAAGAAATCTCAACTACTCACCAAGAAACTCAAGCAGAGAATACCAAGAGAAAACACAAGACTACAGGTATAAAACCGATACTGAAAAAATGTTTTTGTACATTACAATTTAAAAAAGAGAAAATACAGCAAAACTATAATACTATACCACCTCAAGTGTATACAGTAAGTAGAGTCACAGTGAGTAAAGTGACTGTAGCTGAAACCAAAGTAACTACTGTGGGGCAAGAAGAAAAATCTAGAAATACTCGTTACACAAGTAAAAAAAAAATAATAACGAAAAAGGCACAGCTGCTTTTAGGTTCAAAATCAAAATATACTCTTAATGAATCTCAGTTGAGCTTAGAGTTTCAGAGACTCAGACATTTAAAAAAAACAATTAGACAATCGTCTCAGCCAAATATTAATAATTCAAAATCGAATATTGAAGTGAATTATTTAAAGGATTTAAATACAATATATTACATTGATAATGTGGAAGATGCTATAAGAAACACGAGTAGTAATACAGTCCATGAAGGACTGGTTCATCAATATACAAATAATAAATCAAAGGATTTTGTAGAAGATTATCTTTCTAATTTGGATGTAAGAAAATGTCAAGTTACAGGTGTAAATTCATTCTTAAGCAGATGTTATTGTACAATGAACGTAACAGATGCAAAAGGATATAAACTCAAACCATATGAGTGTGAACCTGGCGTATGTGTACCGTATAAATGTGACCCTTATGAATGTCAAAAACGTATAAATAGGCGATTGAGAGCTTCAAAGATGTCTGGAACAGACTCTACTTCAAAATCTACGTCTAGTTACTCTAATTTAATGCGGAGTCAAAGAGCAAAAAAACTTCAATCGAAAATACAACTACGCTCAACAAAAACAACACATGCTAAAGAACATATTGGTGGTTTCAAATATAAAACTGATCCTAAAAGACCTCAGAAACAAATGGTCCGTGTTGGATCCAGTTTTAGTTTCGACGTTCAATTTTCTAAAGACAGATCCCCAGTAACTACTACGTATCGTGAAGTAAAAGGATCAGAACCAAAATTTCATTCTGAGAGACCAGTCAAGACTGTAAACCGAAGAACCAAAGGAACAAGAGGAAGGAGACCCAGTCGTCACAATCGAGACTCTCAATCAGGAATGAGAACGGTAGATAGAGGAGCTAGTGGGTCTCCAAGGTTAAAAAGATGCTTTTGTACATTGAAATTGCACAAAAAAGGTAAACAACAGCAACAAGTTATTCAAAGTTCAAGTGAAGGTACAATGACTTCTCGACAAAGGCAACTGGAAAGACCTAAGGCTGTGACTACAACAATAGGGCAAAACACAAAAGCCAACAAAGCCCGTACGATTACATTAGATCCTCATGAATGTGAGCCTGGAGTTTGTACACCTGGAAATTGTAATCCCTATGATTGTTTAGAATTAATAAAAAGAAGAAACATGAAATACAAGACTAGAGGATTTAGCACTGCATCCACGGAGTCTAGATCTGCATCAAGTGCGACAAATTCAAAAAGACGAAGAGGCCAACGAATTCAGTCAGATTTACGTGGAAGAAGGAACCGTGGAAGTATTGCAGCAATCAGAAATATTGAAAAGAGAGGGTATACTCAATCCACGAAACATTTACCTCAAAAAAGACAGATGGTACGGATTGGGTCCACCTTCAGTTTTAATATCGAATTCTATAAGGATAGAACACCGCACACGGATCGTATTCAAGCCGCAGCAAAGGCCCTTAAAACACATCAAAAGAAAGTGAAAACGAAGCATATGCCCAGGTCTAGTAGTAAGGGATCAGTAAGCAGATCTATTGGACAACATAGCCGTGATTCCCAAGTGGAAATAAAAACAGGAGACCATAGTTCTGGTGCAGCCCCAATGCTGAAACGTTGTTTCTGTACTCTAAAACTTCAAAAACAGGACCAACACCCATTACCGACAAAACAAGTCAGATTTGTTAATGAAGGTACAAAAACTCGTGCCTATCGACCAACTCCAACATTATACAATAGAAGTGTAATGACTAAAGTAAAGTTGAAATCATATGAATGCGAGCCAGGTGTATGTGTTCCCGGGGAATGTGATCCTTATGAATGCGATAAACTTATACAAAAACGTTTGCGTAGGGAGTTTGGTACTTCAACAGGAAGAAATAGAACAAGATCAGCTCTATCTAGTACTTCTTCAACTATATCCAGAGCTAGAAAGGTGCAATATACTGGCGGACAGCATCGAACTCGGAATAGACCTATACAGTCTAGAGATATGATTGTGAAACCATCAAGAGAAAAAACATCATTAAGCACAATTTCTGATAGATCACATAGACAGGCTGTGAAAATTGGTTCCAGTTTTAGTTTTAATATTGAATTTTTTAAGGATAAAGGTGGCAGTGCCTTAACTATTGCTAGATCACCGAAATACGTTAGAAATGTCAAACAATCTCATGTGAAACCACCAAAAGTGAAAATAAGAGCTGGATATTCACAAGATCAAAGAAGCATTCGTAGTACAGATTCACAGATAGGACATAATATGCGATCTATGGGTACAGGCATAAAGCCAATGCTCAAAAGATGTTTTTGTACTTTATCTTTTAAAAACCCTAAGAAAAAGCCTGATTTAGAAAGACTTATGTTAGATGCGGGTACAGACACTCATAAAGCTGCTAACAAACCGATCCCTCAATTTGCAAGAACTGCTGCCACTAGAACAAAACAAGTATATCATCTAAGTTCATACGAATGCGAGCCAGGAATTTGCGTACCGTTACAATGTGACCCTTATGAGTGCCTGAGGAGAATTAAAAGAAGGGAAATGCGTACAAGAATAGTCGGTACGCATACACCTAGACATAGTTCAATTTCCAGTATTACTCCTGCCTCGGGAAGAGCCATACACACTCAGTCTAGATTACCGAGATACAAACATCAAACTACTGGTAACAAAGATAGTTATTTAGTTGAAGATCGACGTTTCAAATCTATTGAAAATCCATTTAGACAAGCTGTTCGTATTAGCTCTAGTTTCAGTTTTAATATTGAATTATATAAAGATAAGTTGCCAGAACTAGCTGAAATGCATAACTCACTGGATGAAGGAAGACATAAGAAAAGGGTAAGACAGGAAGGCACTGAGTCAAGACGAGTAGAGAACAAAGGCGTTTGCAAGGACGAAACTTGTCTTCGTAATCGTCATTTACAATCGCAAGGTACAAAGACATATTCTAGGGGCACCGGTGTAGGTCCTATGTTAAAAAGGTGTTTCTGTACATTAAAGCTCTTTAACGGAAAGAACCAACATCACCGTATTCCTGATCAGTCTGATGCTATGACATCGACTGCGAGACATTACCGACAATACAAACCGAGAGATGAGTCTGTGAGTATTGGTGTTGGAACTAAAAGAAGAACATACGACTTGAAACCCTTCGAATGTGAACCTAACGTTTGTGTTCCCGGGGAATGTGATCCATATGATTGTCTTGAACGAATAAATCGTCGAAAAATGAGAAATTCAGGTATAGGCGCAGAAAATATACATGGTTATAATAGGTCTACCGCGACTTTAACACAAAAAGGTGCTAAATGTCGTGATACTCAGTGCTATAGAGATCCCAGCTCAAAATGTAGAAGCACACAATGTTATTTACAAAGAGAAAAAATGAAGGATTCTTCAGCAACAAAACCAATACATCGGCAGCGATACTCTCCTTCGTCCGATCATTCACACCGTCAATCTGTAAGGATAGGATCAAATTTTAGTTTTGATATAGAGTTTTTTAGAGATAGAAAAAATAATGAACTCGGTCATAGAAAAGTAATTTATGAAAACGTTCCTTCAACAACATCTACAATGAAAGCAAAAAAGTACGCAAATAAAGGTTCTCATGGTCAAAACAGATTTAGTCATCAGACGTCGCAGATGTTTGGCGCAGGAAAAGAATCAAGAGCCTCTGGTATGACTCTGCTGAAGCGGTGTTTTTGTACATTAAAACTAAGGAAGGACTTACATGGAAATGTGCGAAACGAAACAAAAACAGTTAATTTTGTAAGTTTAGATATCAAGCCTCCCCCCTTGCTATCAATTGCTCAAACTTGTAATAAGATATCTGGACTAAAGACGAAACGTATCGCAAGCAACACGTTAAGTTCGTACAAATGCTATCCTCAAATTTGTGTTCTTAAAAATTTTGACAGATTTGATACTTTAAAAAAGCTTGGGAAGAAAACAAAATACGATCATTCTACAGCGAGAATGCACACCGATCATGTCTATTTTTGTAGTATGGTTAAGAAACGTATATCGACTAATAAATCTGCCAAAGTACTACTTCAAGATAAGAAAAACCAGCTTGACTCCAAGATAGTAAATAAGTTAAACCTTAACAATAATTTAGGCGATAAATATTTTACAATCAGTAATCAAGATGAAACTAATACTAAACTGCGACGTCATCCTAATGTTGTGAAAGAAATGTCAAAAAGGAAAAAATCAGACGTGTCTATTGATAAAAATAAACGTACACTCTCAAAATCAAGTTGTCTCCACATACTTCAGAACACGAATACCACAGAGCCCTATCCGGAGAAAGAACTTATATTTAAGAAAATCTTTGTGGGAAATGAAGTAAAGATGTCTCGCTTATATCATAGCAAACGAAGATTGACAACCGTTTTACCTGATTACGGCCAGAAAACCAACGGCAATAAAGATAAACAGAAATTAACTTTACCGTATGAAGTCTACGAAGAGAATGAAAAAAATTGCAATATTAATCAAAAAACTGGTCTTACCGAAATGAAGACACTTTTTCCTTATATTCCTAACAAGTTTAATAAAAATACCAGCAAAACAATATTTTTTCAAAATAATGAGACATTCCAAACGCGTAGTATACCATTAGATACAAAAGATGTTAAGATGTTGAGTGGCAGAAATTATACAAATCATGAAGAAAAAAATAATAAACAAGAAACAGGCTCGAAGAACAAATTTAGTATTAAAGAGATAATAAAAAAGTGTGCTCAATTGTTCAAAAGGTCTCCTAAAACGAAACGGGATTCGATGTTAAGTAATGATCATTTTTCAGAACCTGTTCGATCAGAATCTAAAATGTGTAAGACTAAGAAAGAGAAAAGGAGTCAAAATGAGAAAATGACAAAAACTGATATATTAAAGAGCTCTAAAAGTGACCGTCGTCCTTCACATTCCAAGTCTAGTGGCCATTCGATACCAAAGAAATCAAAGAGTCTTAAAATAACAAAAGCGTCTGAAAGATGTAGATATCACAAAAAGCACACCAATTATATTAACGAAGGCACAAAAAAGTATTCACGATTTCAGTCAGGTGATGCAGAACAAGGGTATATAAAACCTGTCATCGCCTATTTGACAAAGCCACCATTTGATACATATAAAAATAACACTAATTTTCACTGTTCATATTGTCAGATTCTCTATGACAAAGACAAAGAATATCTAAGAAGTAAAGAAATACCTACATTTATGGATGAAAAAGTAGTACAACATGCAACTTTAGTTTCACCCAAAAATGTTAAACTGCAGAACCGTAAAGATAAGAAATCCATAATCTCATCTGATAATTGTAATGAACAATTTTGTGCATCAGCTGATGTAAATGATTGTCCATGTGTGAAAAGAATAAGCGGTAACCCGCATACTGATAATAAAATAAGTCCCCCAAAAGGCATCTTAATAAATGGTACTAATAATAAGAAACCCAAAGATAACAAAAAACCGAAACAAGAAATCGAGGAGATGAATAAACAACCTCTGTCTAAACGAAACAAGTTAGTATGTAAAACGAAAAAGCCTTGCGTTTGTTGTGCTGGTGGTAGAAAGAAAACTGAGCGTGAGAAGAGGGACCTGACCCCGGCTAAACGACTTATGGAGACACTCAAAAAAGATAAATGTAAAGATACATGTATTACCGAAACTGAAGAAGAAGCTGGGAAGCCTATATGTATCAAAATGTTTGAAAAATGTATCCCAAAACTGTATGACTACATTCCTCATCACGACGATAAATGTGTTTATGATCCTATGTTTAGTATGAAGATGGATTCGAATAGTATGGCTATTTTAAATAGGGACGAAATTTACGAAAAAGTATTAAAATTAAAGTCAGACAAGAAAGCAGAATATGGTAGTCTTAAAGCCGAGGAGCTCAAATTATTACACGGGAAGTCGTGTAGTTGTTGTATATGCCAAAGTATGAAGCAAAGGGAACCTCACGAGCAGCATCATGGTGTAAGTGTTGCATCACTAGGGGCAAAAGTTTCCCAGTTTGGTAGAAAATTTGGTATTGGTAAAGAGCCATGTATCTGTGGAAGCGCGCCCTGCGCCGCGGAAGTGAAAAAGGTAGCAGAGAAAGCTGCCGAGAAAAAGAGAAGAAAGCAAAAGAAACCTTGTGTTTGTGGTACGAAAATTTGTGAAAAGGAATCTTTAAAAATTGATATACAAAACCACCTTGTTTCAAAGAAAGGTGGCAAGAAGTTAAAGAAAATAATGAAGAAAAAGGCAAAGAGCAAGATGCTTGTACGTCAGAAACAAAAACAAGAGGAGAAAGCACATAAAGAGTGGCTTTTGCGTCAGCAAAATTACAAAAAAGAAGATGTGTTACGAAGGAAGAAGCAACAGAGTGATGAAAAAAAGATGAATAAACAAGTAAAAAAATATAAAAACACTAACTCCTGGTTACTTGCTGCCGAGTCTATTTTAGATATTGGACAATTGCTATATAAATCGACAACAGGTATTTTACGATTTACAGGTAGAGCAATCATGGATCCAAAACGTACCACGCGTTACTTTAAAGATGCAAAAAGGGATCCATCACGAATACTAACAAACATGAAAAATGCTTGGAGCGACAGTGGTGTTCATTCTACAGCGCGGCGTGTTGGCATGAGGATAGGAGCAATGCCTTGCTGGATGAGGTTCATTGCCTGTCTTGAGCAGTGTGCGGTAACTCACTACTTAGTCCATATGTGTGATAAAAATCCTAAAACTCGACTAGCTCGTAAGAAGAAATTGGTACGCAGACGTGAGCCTATGGATTTCGAATGCAGTCTTTATATGGCCTCTCTGAGAAAAAAGCCATGGCTGAGCGTGTACTACAAGTTTAAATGGTTCTATCCACATTGTGTTAGTATGCTTCATATAGTAAAGTCAGTTGTAGACGTTTTGTTATTTATATTGGCTGTTGTAGTGTGGAGTCCTTGTCTGTGCTGTTTAGAATTATGCAGGGCTCTCATGTGCTGCACTTTATGCACAGGATAATTGTAATTATGATAATTGTAACTATATTTTTGGAATAAAATATTATTATGTACAGTTTAACCATTGTATGTTACTATTGTGCTAACTCTATCCTTAGCAATAACGAACCTAGATGATAATTTAGGTGAATGAACTTTGCAAAAATATTTATGTAGTACTAAAGTTTTACACAACATATCACTTTAACATATGGAATACTAACACATATTTTCTAAGCATTCCGAGCATTTCAATCCATAATAGTCATTATTTTTGTGTAAAATACTTTTAGAAAACTTATTTTATTACACTTGGAACTATTTAGTTTTTTTTTAATTCGATTAAAGAGTATTTTTGTAGTCGATACGATCTATCGCCACTTTGCGCAATCCAATGTCGCAAGGTGACTTTCCTTCGCCCGCTTTTCGCCCCGTGATACCCCTTGACGTGATGTGTTGCGAACAGCATCACCGCCTCCGTGAAGAAATGTTGATTGGCCCATTTACAAATATAAGATCCAGACCAGGACCAACTTATAAGTTCAAATTGTACAAAGTTGTTTGGTCTGCAGTGGGAATCGAACTCACACACCTCTGGTGCTCGAGTCTTACACCAAATCTACTCAGCCAACGAGGCGGCGGGCGGCGCGCCGCGGCGCAGCGCCGTTAACACTTCACATATTTTGTAATATTTAAAATAGTCTGTCTCTTTCATTATAAGTCGTGAATTATTGAAATATATATTTACTTTATATAGGTACATATACAAACAAATTTGACCATCTACATTAAGTATTTCGTTTCATTATCTCGTTTGGGAGAAAAATGTTAAAACAATTTAATTACTAATCTTAGTAATTGAACTCAAACGCAAAAAAATATTAAAGGGGGCTGTAAGCATTAATATAATAACAAAACGAAGTAAAAAAATATTTTTTAATTTTTTTTTTGCATTTTCAATAATTTTTGTGTGGGTTAAATTCTAGGTACAACCAATATGAATCACTTATTGCAAAAGGGTTCTTGTCCTTAACCAAATATAATATATACAGATAATATAATATAGAAAGATAATATATACTAGAACATAATTAACCTATTACCTGCTCTAATTGGTTACAAATATAATTATTATGCCCTAGCTGATGTCCCCTTTTCGCGATAAGTGATTCATAAATCCATCTCTCAAAGTTTGTGTAGGTACTGAATTTTGAATGACCTCAATATAGCAGGGAATCTTGTATATGGGAGTAAACAAATAGTGTTAACAAGTATTATTTGTCATCATTTTTATCAAGATACTATAGAAGGGAACTAAGCAGTAACGATCTTAGAGAACTAGTCTTATAAAAAGAAAATTCCTAGACCGAAGCCTCGGGAAATAAGTAGTATATGTTTATAAATGGGTAAAGTAAGGTCACGTCACACACGTATATCAGTTGATATCAGTCTGTGCCTCCTATTGCACCTTAGTCTATATCGATATATCCTTGTTCAAAGTTTAAATCGAAAACAGTGCCAATAATAACTTTAGATAATCAAATCAGTCAAAGATAACAAGGATTATACTTAGCATTTGCAATAATTGAATGGTGATCGTTCTCTAGAGTGGTAGTGTTTATTAGTAATAAAGAAATTATAATGGCTGGTGAAACTAAAGTGAATGAAGACTTGGTAAGGGAGAGGAAAAAGTGCACTTTCGATGTGAGTGAGCTAATACGCATTGTCGACGGAGGGGAGAAGAGTACACTAATGAGGAAGGAAATTGGTGAGTCTTTTTGTAACACTATGTTTTCCACGGGCAGCAAAACCGTTGACGCGGTGTCTACCGCAATGTACATTTAAGTTTTATTTATTCTTCTTGTAAAATGTGTTCGTTTGTTCAGCAGTGGCACAGTTAAACACAGAACAACCGAAACAAATATTTGTTCTAACTTAAAAACACATTGGGTTTGGATCTGCAGGCACAGCACCAATATTAGTTTCGTCTTTATCTTCATAATACTGTGTGAGCAGGATAGCAACCATTTCAGTGATGACAAATTTTAACTTTGTGCCTTCATAATTCGGCCTATTCTTAAATACCTACTAAAAGTTTTTCATTTTTATACATATGTGTAAGATATTTAAGTGTAATATCGCTTTCGAGGGCAGAACTATGTTCAGCAGTGTGGACGTCTAGGGGCTGACATGATGAAACCTAGGGTTGTCTTAAGTTGTCAGGAAAAACACGAGCAAGTGCTAAAGTTTGCTTTAAATAAATAAGAGCCTCTTATGTAGAAGTTTTGTTTTTATCCGCTTTCGATGGGTTAGGACCACAAATGAAAATAACCAGTTCTGAAAATGGCTATTTTTCGAAATATCCATCTCCTTGAAATGTAGATTGCCTTTGGAATACCTACTCTGTTGAGGAACGCCTCAAAATTTCCAGGAATATAATTCGATTAAACACAATAACTTCTTTCTCTATAGAGGCACTGGTATTCAAAGTAAAAGAACTTAAAGACGATGTCCCAGAAGAGTACCTGAGTCACAAAGAGAGATATGAGAGATCTGTGAAGAAAGCTGCGATACTCTACGATGTTCTCAAGGACCACGCTATTGAGCATGCGGCGCTTGAAGACTACACGTAAGTTTACAGAACGATAGAATACGGAATGGTCAAGAACTTACCATATGTAGTTATTGGTTAATGAAGGTATCGTAAGCAAAGAGAAGGACACTCCTTTGGCGTTGCTGGATGGACTAGCGACCTGGAAAAGGTAGTTAATGAACCTTTGAATCTGGAATGTATAGGAAGGGTTGTTATTGCGCGCCTTAGGTAAAGTCTATTTTTGAAAGTAGATGTCAATAGGCTAACGAGGATACCTGTAAGTAAATATATCATTATCCTTATCATCGTCATCGGAAGATTCTTGTTGATTCCAAAGTATTTAGTTTGGACATCAAGTATCTTAAATTTGATAATTCCTGTTGATCTCATTACATACTGTCCCCCCCAGTGGGGAAATATGAATCTTTACTGTGAGATGATTCCTGAAATAATATACAACAAGTCGGTTAACAAGTTGGTGGGACCAACGGGAATATTCATATGAAATCAACCCGTGGGACGGGGTGCTGGCAACATGAACCTCTCCCAAAATATGTGGAGGTTTATGCTCTCACCACCGAATCGGTCGGGTCGGTGATCGTAGTTTATGAAATGTCAACGCTGCTGTTCATTATATGAATATACTTAATCTTAAATCGTGTTACCCAAAATCGTATCTTGTATCGGTTACAAACGTATCTACAATTTCTTTCAGTCCATCAAACATCTATAGAGTCCTCAGTGGCGTGATAAAGGACATTTCTCCATTTATGTTACACATGGGGATGTTCGTACCAACGCTGATGGGTCAGGCTTCCCCTGACCAGCAGTCCGAATGGCTTCCGAAGGCGTTGAACATGGAATTCATTGGGACTTACGCACAGGTAATTAATATGTTTGAAAATGCATTGGCAATAAGATGCACGCGTCTTAGATTTTCGTGTACTTTTTTGTGTATCTTTATCATTTATAGATTATTTATCTATATTTTAAACAGAACAGAGCATTGTTAAAGCGATCTATGTTGCTAGGTATGATTCGTAGTAAGTATTGCCTTGCTTTGCTTAAGTCCTTTACTTTAGCGTTATTAAATTTCCAAGCGCAATGTCAACACCTATATTTCATTCCAGATTAATAGTCCTATGAAAACCAACGCTATTTACGTCTCGGTAACATATACATGAAAGGGTCACCAGCAGCAAAAATAGGTTTGTATTACCAAGTAAACTTTGCGGTCCACTTAGGAACACCATCTATTGTGTATTTTGTTTTCGAGACGCAAATGCGTTTGTTTTCATAGGACTATTAATCTGGAATGAAATATACATTGTTCTTGTTGAACTAATGTTCTTATTGTCTTTGAATACCAACACTTCATGTATTGCAGACTGAACTTGGCCACGGAACGTTTCTCAGAGGATTAGAAACGACGGCCACTTACGATCCGAAGACTGAAGAGTTTATTCTCAATAGCCCCACACTTACCTCTTACAAATGGTGGCCTGGTGGATGTAAGTATGACAATTTAGCTTATTAACGGAGAGCTGATTATATGCTTCCTAGCAAAACAGTCACAAAAAGGAGAAAGGGAAAGATAGCAGCCTTGAATTTGAAATAGTTATTAACTATAAGATTTCGACCACTTAAGGTGGTCTTCTTCCTCATATACTTGAGTATACTCAAACGGATAAGAGAAGAAATAGAAAATCTGTTTTAGGAGATTGGGTATTAACTTGCCTAGTCTAGGTTCGTCAAAGATTCTGAAGCCAAAAATTTAGAAATACCCTTTTTGATTTCAGTGGCACACACAGCTAACCATTGCATCGTTGTCGCCCAGCTTTTCACAAAAGGAGAATGCTACGGCATTCACCCATTCTTCGTGCAGATTCGAGACCTGGAGACTCACATGCCTTTCTCTGGCATCAAAGTTGGCGAAATTGGGCCCAAAATGGGATTCCAAACGGCTAACAACGGGTTCCTAGGCTTTAACAGCTACAGGATTCCCAGAACAAATATGCTTATGAAAAATGCTCAAGTATTGAAGGTGGGTGTGGTACAGTCTCGTATTTAATTAGTACAGTTGAAAGACGTCAATTATGTCTAGTAATAATAATTATCTGAACCAAAATAGACTTACGTACATTGATATGGTATGTGATAATCTGGTATTTAAAATGTTCTTATCATTAATAAGTATTAGAATTATTGTTGCTAAGATCGTATCGATATATCGTATCAAGTATGGTTAATTATTGATTACGTCAAACGCAAAGGCGGATGCTGCAGATCCTCCATAGCGATTGACTTTAGGAATCAGGTAAACACCAACAGGTTTCTGGATGACGCTCTCGTTTTCGTAGACAATCAGAATTTTTAAACATATATAAGAAGGCCCTTATTTCCTCGAATTTTAGTTTAATTTTGCATGTTATTTTCGTGGTGATCATTTTAACATGTCTCTATACATTAAATATTATTTTCTTATTCAGGATGGAACCTACGTGAAGTCGAAGAACGATAAATTGACCTACGGTACCATGGTTTTTGTGAGGGTGAATATACTGACAGACGTTGCGTTCGAGATATCCAGAGCAGCGACTATTGCCGTTAGATACTCCGCTGTGAGGCACCAGTCGCAGCCGAAACCTGGGTAAGACATTAACCTTACTATCATAACGATGGTTGCATCTCAGACATTAAGTATTTATTGCAAGGCAATCCTGTTTACTGTTGTTCAAATTACTTGGTGGCCTGCATACCGTATTCGGTCTGTGTCATTTATCATCTACCTATAGGTACGACCTAACCATATTGAATAGTTATGTCACCAGAGTTTTGTTTATTAGCTACCCAGAGTGCTGATAAGGTTCTCGTTTCGTCGCTGATGAGTGAAAACCTCATATGTGCGTGAAAAGTAAACGGATATCTAATGAATTTGTTTATTATGGTCTCAGTACTTGTTTCATATATCTTAAAATGGCATTTGACTAAATTTTGCGAGATTTACATTAGAAGATGTAGCTGACAACCCAAAGCTGATTTTAGTAAGATTTAATCCTGCATTTCTTCTTTTCTAAGATAAAATAAAAAGCATGTTTGTTAATTTGTGCATCACGAGGTTTTCACTTGTCGGCGATAATTTGGAGGTGTCCCATTTAAAATCTAAGACAACTGAGCTTCGGAATTCTAAGGACAGTTTGTTGTTTTGCAGTCAACCTGAGCCTCAAATCATAGATTACCTGACGCAGCAGCACAAGATATTCATCTCCATAGCAACGAGTCATGCTTTGAGAGTGGTTGGACTCTGGCTATGGAAGACATACGTGAGGGTCAGCAAGGATATGAAGAAAGGCAACATGGATCAGTTACCTGAGGTACGTAGTTTCATCAATTATTTTTATCAATTCACTTCAATATCAACCTAAAGAGTCCATTGCTGGACATAGGCCTCTGCCAAGGTCACCCGCTGAACCCGATCCTCGGTTCTTCTCATCCAGTCACTGCCAGCCGCCTTACGCAGATCATCGCTTCATCTAGCCAGGGGGCGTACCAAACTACGCTTCCCCAGTCGCGGTTGCCATTCGAGAACTCGTTTACCCCAGCGGTAATCGGTTCACCGACAGATGTGACCAGCCTAGTGCCATTTCAACGGACTAATTTCTCTTCTTATAGCCCGCTGAGCGACCTTGAGTTTTCGGACTAGTCCCACTAAGTGTCCATGTTTCGGCTCCGTTTCAATTCCCTTACTTATATATGCACCGTGAATGATGACCTAGGGTCTATAATGATAATAAAATCATTTGTAGTCAGCTTGGCTCATAGATACATTAGCCTATATATATAACTAATTCCTAACTAAGAAAGTACACACTATATTAGGGATTTTAAAGTCTTTGACTCCTAAAAGCGTCAAAACACTATACCGCTGGGCCAGAAGTCGGGACTGAGGAATACACCCTGGTGTTTAGTGGGAGCCCGAAGTCTACAGGCCCTAAAGTTATTAGAGCAAGTAGACTCCAGGCGTGGGGTGCGATGGGAAAGTTTAAATACTTACTTGTTGGATATGCTTTCCAGCTCCACGCTCTAGCGTGCTGCATGAAGGCGGTGTGCAGCAAGGACGGCGCTGTGTGCGCGGAGCAGTGCCGCTGGGCGTGCGGCGGGCACGGCTACATGACCTCCTCGAACCTGCCCATCATCTACGGCATCAGCACGGCGACGGTCACTTACGAGGGAGAGTACACAGTGATGCAGCTGCAGACTGCCAGGTACATAGTAAATTCATTGACGTAACTTCCATATTTTTTTGCTAATATCAAAAACCTTTATTACGTTGCTTTGCTATTCACTGCAGCTGCGAGTGATATTGAGATCGCCGCGATTTTTTCCGCGCGGATTTTTTTCCGCAACCGCGGCGCGACGCGGTGAAATCTGCAGCGAACAATGATCTCTATGTACTACTTCGAAGGTCTAGTTCGATGGCAGCAAAACACAGATTTCGTTGCGGAATTTTTTCCGCAGGGCGTGCAGCTTCATCCAACTTCCATATGTCGCAGATGTCTGCGGAAAAAATCGCGGCGAATAAATTCGCAGTTTGTGTTTACTCTTAGTATTTTCTGAAATAGGTATGTAAGAGAGCAATTTGTGCCTACAAACTGTATTATACAGTTTGGCGGAGTTATTGTATGTATTTATTTTGGAGAGATGAATAAATATTTTTTATATAGGGCTTGATACCGGTATCAAAGCGGGGATCGGAATGAGGTAGTATCATAGATTTAGTTGCGACGAAAATATGTCACTGTGATGTTTATTGATGTTGATTGACAGCAATGTTGTTCACACATCACGTCAAGGGGTATCACGGGGCGAAAAGCGGGCGAAGGAAAGTCGCCTTGCGATGTATGTATGTATGTATGTATGAATGTATGTATGTATGTAGATTAATATGGTCATTCCTTTTCAAAGGATTTTATTAACTGTTTTAATGAAAATCCCACCACTTTTAGTAGTAATAATTAAAAAGTATATAATACTTTAAGGAAAGATAATTTCATATTTTGCATTTTATTTTATTGGTAAGTGGGAGGCGGAAGAAGAATTATAGATTACTATCTAGATGTTGCCCGCGACTACGTCCGCGTGGATATCACAAATTATTATGTGTTTACCATATTTATAGGAATGATATGTATTTTTCGGAATAAAACTATCCTATGTCCTATTACAGGACCTAATCTATATGTGTGTCAAGTTTCATCGCGATCCGCCCAGTGGTTGAAGCGTGATTGAGTAATAAACATCCAAATATCCAAACTTTCGCATTTATAATATTAGTGGGATAAAAAGAGAAATGTGAAATGTCCATATTTATTATATTACTGTATGAGTTTATAATAAATAAATGAAAACAAAACAAACTTTTAAATGAATCTCTGAAAAATCTCGAAATATCCATATTGACATAAAATTTCCATCGCAAGTACATAAATGACACTATCTAATCCCTGATAAATATACAGGTTCTACTGGAAAAACAATGAACCATCTATCGTAGAAATAAACAGCTGATTAGTTCCATGATGTCTTCGTATAGGTACTCTTGTAACAGTATATGTTTTTTTATATTTTATTATTTATCGCACATAAAACTAATATAGAAATACATAATGCAAGACTTTTATCATGTTTCGATTCAAGTATTGCTAAAACAGAAAAGTTTAATCTAAAGCCATGACACGCCGCCGCGCTTTATTATCTAGGCTCTATCTGTCACTTACTATAATATCAATATTATTGTTAAAGTATATTTAAACTCATATTGCAATTAAACTATTTTGTAATTATTTTCAGATATCTTGTCAAGGCTTGGAAACAAGCTGTAGAAGGAAAGGTGATGACGCCGACTGTCGCTTACCTCGTTAACTTCTACAACAACAACAGTCAGAAGTGGGAGAACACACCGGAAGGAATCATCAGAGGCTTCCAAGCGGTTGCCGCAGGGTAAGACATACATTTCTTGGGTTTCAGCCTGCAGAGGCCTATTATCAGAGTTCCAAAAAACCACCTAACATAATACGAGCCCTAACCGCCAATTTATCATCATAAGCGATTTTTTTTCTCCAAAATAAGGTTTTTAAAGCGCAAGATTTAATGATTAGGGTTTATTACCGTAAAATAAGGTGACGTTATATCCATTACAGTACCTACAAAAAAAAAGTTTCTACACTATTCTAATTACTACTAGAAGTATGGTCGTCTTCGAATATGAAACACATAAGTCGATAATTTGCAATGTCGTACAAGTGCAATTTTTAGCATTTAGACAGTTGTTGCACATAATTTCATTAACTAAAGATTAATTCTTGTCACAAATAATTAGATGATATTTTCTTTTCAAATCACTCTTTACCATAGAGTTTAACATACAAGGAAGAAATATTCTGTCTCAACGACGCTAATGTTGGCAACATTACCGTCGCTGAGACAGAATATTTCTTACTATATAAAATCAGTGCAATGTAGCTATTGCCTTTGTGCAAGGTGCAGGTGATAGCACTTGGTACGGGCAGCAGCGTTCTCCTGTGTATATTAAGATCATTACTATATATAATTGTCGGCCCCGTAGCCTAGTCGGTGGTACACCTGCCTGCGAAGCTCGGGGTCGCGGGTTCGAACCCCGCTCAGGGCTAACATTCGTGTGCTGAGCACTTGTGTTTGCCTTGTGACTGGATGTTATTTATATATTATATTATGTATTTATGTATGTATATCAGCTGTCTGATACCCATATTACAGGCTCTGCCTAGTTTGGGATCAGGTGGCCGTGTGTGAAATGTCCCCACATATTTATTTATTTATTTATTACTGCGATCACCAATCCGCTTGCCAAGCATAGTGATTATGGCAAATCTCCCAATGGACAGCCCACCAAAAGCGGCATTCTATTTGGGAGGCTTAGTTCAGCAGTGGACGTATCTCAGCTGTTGATGATGATGATGAAGGTGCGGGTGTGTGTAGTTGGACGTGTGGTGATGTCCACTGTAAACTAGTTCTAGGCTGGAGATCTCTATTCAAAAACCGCAGTGTAGGACTCTCTTGAATTCGTTCATGAGGACGCCACTTCAGATAGCTTGCCTGTCTGAAAAAGATAGTCAGAAGCAGCTGAATGAAGAAGGCAGAAGACTTAGTGACGTTGACTAATGATAGTAATTGACATTATTCTACAGAAAAACGAAGGCTGCACACGAAGCGATCCAGAAACATGAGAGAGCCGGTAACGATTATGAAGACTCCTGGAATTTAGCGTCTGTCCAGCTTGTAAACGCCAGCGAGGTAAGAAATCAATGTTTCTATGATCCAATAGTTTTATCCTGCTAGATCTGAAAGGTTCAATAATAGACAAACTGTAGTAGTGAGATGGCTGACAATGTTGCGGATTCATAACTTTCTCGTTTAGCAGTTGTGCTAAGAAACATTTGCACATATGAAACTTAGTCGCAGAAGGAAATAGGAAAGAACAAAGGATAGAGACAACTTGTTGAGAAAATTGAGGTCTCTTGGAGGGCTCTTAGTGGGTCCGTAATAAAATAAAATGTAAACTATAAATCAATAACTAATCAATTGTACGTACTTTTTCAACTTTCTAAATTCTTATAGGCACATTGTCGTTCGGTGTTGTGTGAAGTATTCTGGAAAGAAACTGCGAGGATATCGGCGACTGCATCTCCTGCGTTAGCTCAAGTATTGAAGCAGTTGGCAGAGCTGTATATTGTTTACTGGGCGTTGGAGAAATCTGGTGATATTTTAGTGGTAAGTGTTGACAAACTCTTTTTACAGCTGAGTAAGGAGTAGTATAATTACAGAACCATAATGTGAAACATTGTTTATTTCAGTATTCAACAATTTCAAAGAACGACATCGCCGTTCTTCAGGAAAGATATGAACAATTGCTCGGGTTGATCCGACCCAACGCAGTTGGAATTGTCGACGCATTTGACATTCACGATGAGGTACATATATTTTATTTCGTACCAGCTGTACCCGCGGTTCCGCTCGTGTAAACTACATTTTTTTAAATAAAATTTAATTTACTTACTTTAATGAAATTTACTTAAATGTTAATAATGAAATTAAAGATTATCAAATAATTGTTTTGTTAGTTAGTTTTTTTGCTCTAATTTTAAAACAATTTTTTTATCGCAGGGCCCTAAATAGACAAAGAGTTGTACACTATATTTCTTTTGGATTCATATACAAATTACTAATGCAACCATTGCAGCTGACAAGTGAACATGCGACATAATAATTGTCCATATGAAAACATGACTGTCGAAGGTCAACTCCACATACTAGAACTACTACTACTAAATATAGAACTATTATGTTCCTTTTCTACTCCTAGATCCTGAATTCTACTCTGGGCGCGTACGACGGGCGCGTGTACGAGCGTCTGATGGAGGAGGCCATGAAGAGCCCGCTCAACGCGGAGCCCGTCAACCAGAGCTTCCACAAGTACCTCAAGCCCTTAATCGCGAAAGGAAAATTATAATTTAAACATTTAGGTTCTAGAAATAATAACGCAATATTTACTTGTATATTTTTGTTAATTTTATAAATATAAACCGATTTGTGATACAAATTATTTTAATTTCACCACAATGTGGTTTTTTTGGCGCACTCGTAGATGTAACAAACATATTACTCTCAGCTAAGAGTGTCTGACACACCACTCACTATAAGTTACTTTATTATTGTATCTGTAAATTGTTATTGTGCAATTAAAAGTAATTGCATTAAATTGAAAAATCTCAGATTTATTTATGTACTAGCTGTGCCCGCGGCTCCGCTCACGTGGACTACAGAACTAGTTTTAATCTTGCTCTCAATCCTACTCCGACTTTGACTACGACTGCGACCTCGACGCCACGCCCACGCCCACGCCCACGCCCACGCCCACGCCCACGCCCACGCCCACGCCCACGCCTCCGCCTCCGCCTCCGCCTACGCCTCCGCCCCCGCCCCCGCCCACCCCCACGCCCACGCCACTACAGCTCCAAATGTAGTATTAACTCATCGCAATCTGAATTGCATCGAATATTATAATTATACTTCTTTTTTATATAGCATACCTACTAATGTATTTGAAAAAAAAACCTAGAACTATTGATTGAGTTATTACCGATTACGATGAAATAAAGACTAAATATTACTTCGAGTTAAGCCCTATGTTTCTGTGAAAAGTCCATCAAAATCGGTTCAGTAGTTTTTACGTGATGCATGCTCAAACTAACAGACAAACGGATAAACACACAAAAATTGCAAAAATGATTTACTTATCCTTAGACACCCCGATTTTTTTTTCATATATTTTCAATGTACAGACGCGAGAAGTTTACGATTTTGTTTATAAGATGATTTATGTCGCAGTACCCTATTTTATACCATGATTTACTGATAACTGTACACTGAGACCAAAACAAGCGAAATATATAGTTATAATGATTTGATTCAACGTTTGTATGGTGTATATTATACCACCACAAACGTTGAATGGTCAGTCAAAATAAAGAGGCCTTGCGCTTGTTTCTTGGACCTATTAATAGTTCCAAGGCTTGTTTATATGTAGGCGGCATATTTTAACTTATAACGCGGGTTATATATTGAACGAAAATAGTTAAAGCATGTACGTAATTAGAAGTATAATGGTATAAACAATGTCACACTTGTGACGAGGTGGGATAAGACGGAATAAATTATTACAAAATATATATTTACATAGTTGGTAAATTCAACAGGCACTTTACATAAAAGCATAAACTTTCAGTAGGCATACCACCCATTGTTTGAACAAGACAGTTTGAGTACAGATAAAAAATTACAATACGATACGTTATAGATTAAAAAATATATTTTACGCACAAAATGTCCACAAACAAATCAAACGTGGAAATAAATGCAGATTTAATTAGGGAAAGATTAAATTGCAACTTTAATATTGAGGAATTGACTCATATTATTGATGGGGGGGAGAAAAATACATTGCTGAGGAAGAAACTTGGTAAGTTGATATTTACCTTTTATTTGATGACATTGCTGTGTGGTTCCCGGCTTAGAATACGGCCACCCCCAATCTTCCGTGGGTGTCATCAATTCACCAGGGACGGGCAGCAGCGTTCTCCTGTGTATATTACCATCATTACTGCGATCACCAATCCAAGTGTTTGATTTTGGCAAATCCCCCAATGAACAGTTCACCAAAAGTATCATTCTATTGGGGAGGCTTAAGTTCAGCAGTGGACGTACTCGTATATAGGCTGATGATGAATTGCGAGGCATCTCCGTGTGGTATCGGGAACCAGTAGGTACTAGTCCCAGATTCCTGTGGATGTAACAAGCGGCAACAAGAGGATATTCAGGTGCGATTAGTCCCATCTATTGCTAGTAAAATATTTCCCCCAGGTGTTAGATACATATCCATGTAGTTCTACTACATTATCCAAACACCCTTAATTACTACATTATATTTCAAATTGCTACAAACAATCAGACTTAAAAAAAATTTGTAAAGTAAATAAATAAATTTGTATTTGTAATTGTAACAGATACATAATTCCCTAGTAAAACGAAAATACTTACCTGATATGACGCGCTGCACGCAAAAATGCGTCTAAGGCGCTAGACTTAGCGTTGTTATTACTGCGTAGGGCGGGGCGAGAACGACAACGGGGCGGCCTGAAAATGTAGGTAATAATCGCGGTAGGTTCGATTGAGAGACAGAGTTCTAGCGTCTGGCTAACCATCGCGTCAGATATGGCTCGTTTTAGTCCCGAGTTGAACCATCTACTGTTACTTTGGATATTTTGGGTACTGCGTTATTTTTATTTTGTGTGTAATTGTAGAAGACATAAGCCTGAACAATGAGTTATTAAAAGACGAGATCCCGGAAGAATGCCTCGGGCCGAAGGAGAAATATGAGAACGCTATCAGAAAAACTTGTCTGCTGGCTAAAGCTCTCAAGGAGGAATTACTTCAATTCAGTGGATTGGAGAACTACGGGTCTGTGGCACACATTTTATAATTATTTATTGGAACATGTAAATTTTGCGTGTCTGTATATTGCAACGATCTCTATGTACTATTAGATGGAGCGTTCCAAACAATCGCTCTGTTCGACGCAAGTAGCCACAACTCTTTCACATTCGCAATGAAACTTGTGCAGTTACTACTCAGAACATTTAATTATTACTAAATATTGACGCTACGGTTAACTAATGTAAATATTTAGTAAATAATTTAATGTTCTGAGTTGTTCTACTTGCGTGGAACAGAGCGATTGTTTGGAACGCTCCATCTAGTATAGTCCATAGAGATCGTTGGTATATTGAAAATATTTTCCATAAAATTAATTGGGGGATCATTATTGGTATTTTTGTGTTTGGATGTTATTCTATTTTTTGGTGCACATCTTACTAACCCAATTTTGATAGAGTTTTTATTAAAACATAGAGCTTAATTTGGAGCAACATTAGTCTTTATTTAATTGCAATCACTATAGCGGTTCAAAAAGTTTAGTATACAATAAAGAAGGTTAATGCTCGGCAGCATATAGATAGCGATGAGTGAAGACTACTGACGGGGAGGAGGGAATGGAAGTGAGGGAGGGCAGGGGGAAGTTCAAAGTAAATGAGAAGGAAGAGGAGAGACCCCTCTCCCATACCCATGGGAGAGGGGCATGCCACGCGGGAACGGGAACTGGAGCGGGAGTGGGGGCGGGAGCGGGAGTGGAAGTGAGAATGAGTGTGGATTCTGTAGTCCACGCGGGCACAGCTAGTAGATCATAAAACTTATATTTCATTCTAGGATATCCTACATGCGTCGCATGTGTGATGCGTTCTTCAAAGAGGTAACTCCATTCCTACTGCACTTTGGCATGTTCGTACCAACGATCGTGGGTCAATGCACTCCTGAGCAGCAAGCGTATTGGCTGCCTCGAGCATTGGACATGCAAATCATCGGGGCGTATGCACAGGTGAGGTGCTTTACATAAAATATGTAGGTCACTTATGTAAAACAGTTCATTGAGCTATGCTGTGTAACTTATTTTTATTTTCGATTCCGGGTAAAACATTATAAACATATGCACAAATTTCTATAGACAAAATGCACAATGATCGAAATGTACAAATGTAAAGTGTTGCTCATGATAATAACACGTATTTAATGTATATGTACGTCAAAATGTACATTCTCGTATACACTGTACCTACTTGTCTGTTCTCAAATTAGGATTTTCTCCTGAGCGATTGGAATTAGAGAAGGATACCGGGACTAACTTACAATTATACAAAGTGGTCTGTACATGTTGTGGTGGCGTTAGTTGGGATGAGCCTATGTCCTGCAGCTGACGTCGACAGGCTATGATTATCATCACACTAGAGCCATATTTTATATTTTGTTTAAAAAATATTGTTAGATTGCTTGTATGCATTCACGTATATTTCTACTTAAATTTCAGTCGGAACTTGGTCATGGCACATTTATCAGGGGGCTAGAGACAACAGCTACATATGATCCTGAGTCGGAGGAGTTTATTCTACACAGTCCCACGCTGAGCTCATGCAAATGGTGGTCTGGTGGGCGTAAGTAGAGTTTGGGCTGAGAAAACTATTGAAATCTCATAACACCATTCCAAGTTCAAAGAACTTTTCCATACTTATTATTATGTCACGCAAAAACCTCTAGAGGTGCGCCTGAACACTTTCAATGCTTATAGGCAGGGATCGGAATTAGTTAGTCTCATTACTACCATCAAGTTACTGGAATTAATCAATGTTCAATTCAATTCAATTACTCTTTATTGCACGTAAAAAAAAGATACAATAATAAAGTAACTTACATATGTATATCTAGGCGGTCTTATCGCTGAAAGCGATTTCTTCCACACAACCTTTGGGTAGAGGATAAGAATAACGGAAAAAAGTATGTTTTGCAGTTTAATAACGGAAGGAGTATAGTTAATACCAGTAAGGGCATACCCATACAAATAGATATACATAAATATATATACATTTTACATACTCCAATGTTCTCATATTTCAGTTGGGAAAACAGCAAACCACTGCATAGTGGTTGCTCAACTTTATACAAAAGGAAAGTGCTACGGAACTCATACCTTCATAGTTCAAATCCGCGATGAAGAAACCCACATGCCCCTTCCTGGTATCAAACTAGGAGAAGTTGGTCCCAAATTTGGTTACAATACTGCTGATAATGGTTTCATTATTTTTGATCACTTCAGAATACCGAGGGAAAATATGCCGATGAAGAATGCGGAGGTTTTAAAAGTGAGTTGAATATAAAACATATATATTTCTCGTATTTCAACATCTTCAAGACAATACAATTTTTAAGAGTTTTAAATAAATAAATAAATAATGTCAGACATTCACACCAATTATCCAGTCCCAAACTAGGCAGAGCCTGTGGTATGGTTACTAGATAACGGATACACATACTTAAATAAATATATAAAGGTCCTCCAGCGCCCACTACTACTCCCACGGCCGCTATTGCTCCCAAACTCAACGTACTCTGAATTGCACCGAACATTATACACCTACTTTGTAAATAAATAAATATCTCAAGATTCACACCAATTTATCCAGTCCCAAACTAGGCAGAGCCTGTGTTATGGTTACTATATAACGGATAGACATACTTAAATAAACATATAAACATCCAAGACTTGGGTACAAACATTAATATTCATCATACGAACATTTGCCCCTAGCGGGATTCGAACCCGCAACCTCCGGCGTGGCAGGCCGAGAGCTACCCGTTCCGCCATGGAGGTCGTCAACAAGGTCAAAGGTTTTGGATTGAGAATTTGAGATTCATTGATCAAGAATTGTAAGTAGGTACGTAAAGATCACCCGGTATCCGTGGTCAGACCGATCTGACCACGTCCACTCTTTTGTGTCCTTGGTCATACTGATAAAATTATGGTGACCGTGATTAGATTAGTGGCCATAGTTAGATTAGATATGTTTAAAACAGTTCTAATGATATTAATTCTCGGTAGCACTCACGATGGAGTTTCAAATTGGCACACAAAGTTAGCTGTTATTCCGTGGTAGCCTCGCCTGGCGGTTGTGCACTCGCCTCACGTTTAGTTGTAGGTTCAAACCTCGCCCGCACCATAGAGTTTTTATAAACTTGTTGGTACGCTTTATTTGGACCAGACGACAGATGGATCGACTACCTGAAAAAGGTGACCGGAAGCGGTCTAAAGACTGATATGATGATGATGATGACGCTCTATTAATAATACCACAGGCTTTTTGGTGAAGGGAAACATCGTAACGAAACCTGCATATGACAAAAAATAAATTCGAAGGCGTATGTGAAGTCAAACCAAATTGGTTTGGGGTGTTATCGGTCGACAGGGGTTTGGTACAAAGGATCCTGAACTGTTCCTGGTCCTCTAAGATAGAAGAGTAGGTACATATAGGATTCAATAGAAGAATTTTTGTAAACCTTCGATCCCTGTTACCTTATTCAGTAGATAGCATATGCGATAGCATATAAAAATACGTATCGTGAAATACATTCTCTACTAATAGTCCTAATAATTATAATATTTAAGTATAATATGAGTACATATTTACTCTTGGTACATCTGTCTTACGTATCGTATCGTATCACACATTTATATATATTGAATGTACCTAATAAGATTAATAACGAACTATCATACACAATTCCTATATATATACATACATATATATCATACACACGCACACACACACCACTCACACACGTTGTTTAAATATATATATATAAGATATAAGTATGGAAGAGCGAGGTCCTCTGGCACATACATTTTTATGTCTAAAAGAGGGCTCCAACTATCCTCTGTAACCCCCTAAATTTCTGTAATAAACATTTTTGTATTTATTTGTATTGTATTTTTGTACATTATCTTTTCCATTAATCAGGATGGTACTTACGTAAAAGTTGCAAGGCACGAGAAATTATCCTATGGAACTATGGTGTTCGTGCGAGTGACCTTAGTGAAAGAGGCTGCCTTCAACTTAGCCAAAGCTATCACTATAGCCGTGAGGTATTCTGCTGTGAGAAGACAGTGTCAACCGAAGCCAAAGTATGTTACAGCATTCATGAGTACAATTGAATCTTTAGCGAGTATTTATATAGGGAGCCTTTGGGCAAGTCTATGTGTAGCAGTAAACGTCAAAAATCTAAGGATAAACCAACGATCTCTATGTACTACTAGATGTAGCGTTCCAAACAATCGCTCTGTTCCACGCAAGTAGCCACAACCATTTCTCATTCACAATGAAACTTGTGCAGTTTAATTGCTACGGCTAATGCTGCGGGTAAATAGCGTCAATATTTAGAAAATAATTAAATGTTCTGAGTAGTAACAAGTTTCAAAGTGAATCTGAAATAGTTGTGGCTACTTGCGTGGAACAGAGCGATTGTTTGGAACGCTCCATCTAGTAGTACATAGAGATCGTTGGTTTATCCTTAGATTTTTGACGTTTACTGCTACACATAGACTTGCCGGAAGGCTCCCTATATAATCCCCTATATAATGTTTTGTTGCTTCAAGCAACAAAACATTAAACATTTTACTAAAATCTGACGGGGGAGAGTAAAAGATGTTTTTTTTCTCCAGTGTGCTTGTTAGGTTGGACCTCAGAACAATAACTAAAGGCATTATTGTTCTGAGGTTAGGTGTGATATAGCGCAATAATAATAAAAGGAAAATCAATATTTTCGATATACGAGAATTTATAATAATCTGAGATCCTTAAATTATTATAAATTCTATTTTTTTACTATTATCTCAATAATCCATTATCAGTTAGCCTCTTGATGATTTCGTATAAAAGGACAATAAACCTGGGGAAATCTTATTAATATTATTATTTTTATCAGCGAACCGGAGTGTCAAATCCTGGACTACGTCACCCAGCAGCATAAGTTGTTCATTTGCATAGCAACTGCACATGCTCTGGAGATCACTGGCGCTTGGCTGTGGCGCACCTTTAATGGGGTGCTTGCTGACATGCGCAAAGGCAACACTGACAATTTGCCGGAGGTGAGGACGTTGAAGATCTGTTGTAAGAGAATCAAAGGAATCGCCTTTGAATCATGTTTCTATTCACTTCTGCTAGTCTGTCTTATTATAGTAGTTCGGCTTATTTCTCTAGTTTGCCATCACCGCCATCGTCCGTCACCAGCTAGTTAGACGACAAACGCATGTCAGAATAGGACATAATATGACCCGTTGAGAGTATAAAATGTTTTTTTAGTTCGATGGATATAACCGAAATGTTAAAAGGAGTAGGCCCCCAGGTTGTAGGTTCGGTATATTTTTATTTTATTTATTAGGTTACCAACAGAGTGTACATCAATTGTTGCTTAGAGGAAACTTACAATTGTACATTGGCCAGATGCCACCCCAATTATAGGCAACGACAGCATGCCTAGATTGTGTTAGGTTAATTATAATTATGGTTATACATACTAGTCTAATATTCTATTCTGTTATATATAGGTAAGCATAAGCTTACCTATATATAACAGAATAGAATATTCATTTATTGGCTTTAACAAAATACATAACAATATATACACACACATACCTACAAACAGATCAGGCTAACGCTAGAACTATATTCCAGAGGCGTTAGATTGATCTGTTTGTTGGTATGTGTGTCTGTCTTCAGAGACGTAGTTCGACTCTTATAAGAGTCGAAATACGTCTCTGGAGACAGACAGCTTTAAGCAGAAGTCGCAGGACGGATCTGTTCAAAGAGAAACACGAACAAATTGCATGTATATACTCGTATATTATACAAATGGTTCGGTTTCGGTCTCCAGTCAAGGCACGGCCTTTATTATTTTGTTACACATCGAAATGAACAATATTGTTGGCTTTAATTTACTTGGCTTTAAATTATTATATAACTTCATAACTATTATATTGCTATATTCATTAAGTATTGATGAAAATTTGTGTTTTGACGATATATAAATACTAATGGTCTCGTTCTAGTTACATGCTTTATCGAGCTGCCTAAAAGCAGTGAGTACATCAGACTCAGCAGATCTGATAGAGCAATGCCGCCTCGCGTGTGGCGGTCATGGATACATGTTGTCTTCCAACCTGCCTTTAATTTACACCTTCGTCGCTGCGACTAGGACTTATGAAGGTGATTATACGGTGTTGCTGCTGCAGACGGCCAGGTTAGTAATCTAATCAATCTGACTTCTATTAGCTTTGACACTGTTTGTGATTTCAGAAACAAATACAAACTACGGAGCAACTGTAGGCTTACCCCTCATGTGGTGCCGTTACCAAAATATTTTGTTAAATTTGGTCTGGTATCTAATTTATTTTTTATTTATTTAACATTAATAAGAAAATACATCATATGTCTTACATAACTCACACATAATAAACCTCTTGTGTTTGGCCTATGTGCGGTGAGGCCGCTCGGTCACAGCGGAACATGCTAACGCTTGTTGTACATTATAAAGAGAGTTAAGTACAGAACAGATGACAAAATAAATGTATCTATGCAACCTTGAATTGTACTTATATAATAACCTAGTCTTACTTGTTTTCCGCTACTGTAGGTAGTGTTTTTTTATTACATTTTTGTATTTTTTACTATTTCCATAGGTATTTTGTATTTCTTTCGGCAATTCATTTACAATTAGTGGTAACATATATTCCCACGTTCGCATGCCATATACATTGCTGTGACTAGGTAAGACATATTCCGGCAGGTGTGACAGCCTCCTCAAGTTAGTTGGGCGTTTTGCTTTCTTTAAATTGATTTTGTTTTAAGTATATTTGAAATATTTCTAAAGAACCTTTGATGTTATTAATTGTAGCCAACTAAATGATAAACTACTCCCGCCTTGTATATTAATTTTCGAAGTTCCTTTGAAACGACCTTTTGGTTTCTAATTTTAAATGACTTGGTATTTTTAGTTGGATTCCCAGGGTGAAGGTAACCATTGTTTGAATACTGAAATGTTTCTTCTATTTATAAATATATTTATAAGCAGGTATAAAGTACTTGAATAGTAGATCACATAAGTATGTATATATTCACATCTAACTGTGCTCCGTCACACTATGTTATTGTGTATCTACTGTTTGCTTCTTATATTGTGCAGACTCAAATACATAAATAAATAAATACATAGGCCGAAAATACTATGTGCATTATAGCCTTATCTTTCAGATTCCTGGTGAAGGCTTGGGAGCAAGCTGAAGCAGGGAAGGCCGTAACGCCAACGGTTTCATATCTGACCAACGCTGCCAATGGCGACAAAGTATTTTGGGACAACACTCCTGAAGGGATTATTAGGTCTTTTGAAGCAATTGCGGCCGGGTAAGCGTTTCCATTAAATTTTGTTCTATTTTTCTATTCTCATAGAGCCTTATGGAGTACAGAGCCTCAACTATAGTCATCATCATCATATCAGCCCTTAGACGTCCACTGTTGGACATAGGCCTTCCCAAATGTACTCCACCACACCCGATCCTCCGTTCTCTGCATCCAGCCGCTTCCGGCCATCTTCTTGTGGTCGTCGGTCCATCTGGCAGCGGGGCGTCCCACCCTGCGCGTGTCGATCCGCGGTCTCCACGCCAGAACTCGTCTGCCCCTGTCGCCGGTCCTGCGACAAATGTGGCCCGCCCACTGCCACTTCAGCTTGCTAATCCTTTCGGCTATGTCGGTTACCTCGGTTTTCGTCGGATCTCTTCATTATAGGTCATGTACCTAATTTTGAATCTTACTGTCAGTTTTCAAATCCGAGTTTAAGAATATCTTATCACAATCTATTATTGGTGTACCAAGTGATTCTCTGGAAAGGATTCTTTCACCGCTTGTAAGGGGAAAATCAAGTATGTTACTCTTTAATGCTCAGCCATGATTTTAATATTTTTTTGGCGATGTTTCAGGAAAACCGCAGCATGTGTAAACAATATGAGGAATCGTGTCAAAAGCGGAATGTGTTATGAAGATGCATGGCAGTTGACTACAGTTCAACTTGTGGCTGCTGCTGAAGTATGTGTGACAAATTATAATAAAGTATTCAGCTTTTTATGAAGCGCATAGCAGCATTAATAAGTAAACTATCGCCAAAGAAAGATTAAGGACACTCTTCCAATTTAAATAACATATTATTTAACTCAAGCCCGATGGAACGACTCAGAGGATACCAGCCAATGAACACCAGAACCATTAAAGAAATGTTATTAGCAACAAAGTTCTTTCCAGATGGAACAATTTGCCGGAATTGTTGTGTCTGAAACGTTAATAAACATGTTTAAAACAGACTAATCGAAGTTCAGCAAGCGAACTGCTAGGAAGCATCAGCTATGTATTTCATTTAAAAAGAAATTAATAAACTATTACCTACTACTAATTACTAGTACCTACTGATAATATTAAGCCATAATTAGCTAATGGCAATTCTGAATATTTACTTTGCAATTAATTCTGCTCAATCCAAAAGTTATTTTACGTCTCTCATATTCGGTAAGTTGGTCCTTATTACCCCCAAATGGGGCTTGTAGGTGACCAATTAGCGCTCTAGGATAAAAATGTAGCTAGAAAAGCCCTAGGGCGGTAAGTAATTAAAAAAAAAACTCTTCACTCTTTCTAAAAGTTCGCGTACATCTAACCATCATACTGGCGATAGACATCATGCATTCAGCCCAATGACAAAAGAGGTCGCTTCACTATTCAGCCTTGTCTTCGTATGAGTATAATCTTAGAAGAAAGAATGGATATATCCAATAGAAGGATTTATAAGGGTCCAAGAACGTGAAGGAAACCAACCCTTTTCACTCTTATGGTAATTTTGCTGTTGCTAAAGTAAGAGAATGCTACTTTTAACAGGACGTCAGATACCATGTCCGTACACTGTTTCAGAAATCTAGAGATGAGGCGGATGTGCAAAACATGGATATCGATAAATATCGGATATCGATAATCAATAAAAATATATTACGTAGTCTAAAAATTATCATTATATTATTTAGTAAAAATTTGAAATTATGTTAACATGAAAATTTAATTTAATTCTGAAGGCACGCACTTAATTTGACAGCACTAAACTAGCTAATATTGTTATCTTATAGTGAAATAATTTTATTTCATTTTAGAGCTTAATAAAATTTAAATCTGTGGCAACTAATTGCGTTATTATATCTAACAGTTGCCAGTGGAAAGTGAAACAGTATTCTATGTAAAAAATTAATCAGTTTATTTACTTACAACTATTTTATAAAACTACATTTTTTTAAAATAAAATTTAAATTTACTTAGTGTTAATCAATCAATAAATATAATCATAAAAGATTATAAAACAATAAAAAATTAAAATTTCATATTTTTATCATTAGTCATTGCCTGATGTCGATGGTATATGTATCGGTCGATTAGAAATCGATATCCAAGGATATGTGTAAGTCTGGAGATGATAACGTTTGCATTCCAAAAGCTGTAGGGCCTGATAATGACGTGGTACGCGATGTTACTGACGGATCCAAAGCTGCCGGGCCTGATGATGATGACATAGAGCGCGCCGTTTACCGATGCCAAAGCTGCAGAGCCTAATGATTACATTGGGTACGAGAACGTCTGAGGCCCCAAAATTTAAGGACCTGAGACGGAGAACACTACCGTGCCCGAAGTTAATGGAGCTGAAGTTGTAGAAATGCACTGAAAAGAAAATTAATATTTATTGGTCAAGAATAACAAAAAGAGTGTAAAATGAATCTGGCATTAAACATTTTTAAATTACGATTAATTATATATAAAAATAATTGGGTGTCAGTAATCCCAGATAAGAACTATTTTATGTACTAATGAGTTTTTATTATTGTATATTTACTTTTCGCTCACGACGGTGAAGAAAATCAAGATAAAACCTGCTAGCCTGAGGAGAATTGACAAATTCGAAGACAACTGAATAGGCTTGCCCCTATTAAATACGTTTACTTTTAAAAACTACTTAATCTTCCTGGCGACATAAATAATGTAGGCACAGCATTATCCTTCAGTATTCGATATTTATCATCGGTAATAATACAACACAATAATTTAAAATGTCTGGAGCACACTCTATGGTGTTTTTTTGCCGTCCAATCAGCTTCGGTGGACACCGCATTAATCCACTTTTCAAATTAATTTTTTTTTCATTAGGAAATCTAAATTGAAAAAATACGTGTGTGCACGTAAAAAATACGTGTATACTCATGTACACAACACATCCAAAACACAAAAAAACACTTTTTATACTTTTATCGATAAATTTTTGTCCAGCTCTATTTAAAAATTTCTGTAAAATTACAAAACTAACAAAATATATGAAAGTACACTTATACATGCTCAATTAATATAAATATAATAAAAAGAAATTAATTTCCCTTACTTTTAAGCATAAATTTATCTCTTTAACATGGAAAATGGATAGGTAAACACAAAAAGAATGTTTACCTGTGAAAGTTTATAGTTTCGGATTGATTTTCTTTTCTCCCCATGCGAAATTTGCAGCGCCTTATCACACATACCATAGCTTACACCTTCACAAAATATTATCCTGCACTCTTATCACAAATCTGAAAGGATTTTAAATTAAAATAGTATTTCAAACTCGACTAGCACGCAAGCCGTTTCATCAATCATTAATGCAACTAAATTCAAGATGCATTTGTCACTTGACAGCAGCGACCAAAGAGAATACAACAGCGACTATATTAGGGAACATTTTAATCAGCAGGGTAAAGTCTCCACGCGGGCTACAGTTTTGACAAGTGGCTATGTACGCTTGATTAGTATTATGGCGGGTTCTATGGTTGTTATTCTTCTAAGAGTATAATAGTCATCAATTTTAAATATCGAACGGCGAAGCTCAATTTCGTTCTTTAAAAAAATAATTAAAAAAATAGATGAAAAAAGGCGGGAATAGAAATCTTTTACTTTAAATTACTAACAAAATGTTTTATTCTTGTAATGCCGGTTTTTTTTACTTACCTCACAATCGAGATGTAAAGCAGAGTAGTTAGCTCGGGTGTAAGCATCAATTGCACCCTCGAACTATAGGCGCCCTCGCTGCGCTCGTGCGCCTAAATATCTCGGGCTGCAATTGATGCCTTACAGCCCTTGGCTACTAATCTACTATTTATTGAAGAACATGGAAGGCATAAAGTTTATGTTTGTTTCACAGGCTCACTGTCGTGCAGTGATATATAGAACCTACTGGCATGAGACACTCAGAATGACGTTATCGTCCAGCTCGAACGTGAAAGCTGTCATGGAGCAACTAGCATCACTATACTTGATCTACTGGGCCTTGGAGAAGACCGGCGATTTATTACGTGTAAGACCAATATAATTTTACTGCATGTACTCCAAGTCTCTTGTTAGCTACCAATATTTTTAAATAACTGAATTATATGAAGGTCTATATTATTTGAACAATGAGATGCAGATGCGTGGATTTTGTCATCGGAATAAATAGTTCATTCTGAACATAACTTACCTTGTATATTTATTTTAAATTTATTTATTTCTATTAGGGTTTATCTCCAACATCTGATTTAGTCATGTTTGGACTTAGTTCACAGAACATGTTCTGTTTAGTTATGTATTGACACTTTTTGTATGGAAACCATAAACGTCAATGATAAATAATGAAATTTTATTATTTTCAGTATTCTTCAGTCTCAGAACAAGACATCGTTAATCTACAACATAAATACGAAGAACTATTAGCACTGATAAGGCCAAATGCCGTCGGGATTGTGGATGCCTTTGACATAATAGATGAAGTGAGTAGTAATAAAGAAAACAGTGTTGAAGGTGATTCCCAAGGAATAAAAGATGTCCTTGGAATTAAAGTATCCTGATAATAAGCCGGATTCCCCGGGGGATCCAAACGAGGGGAGACAAGTGGATATAGGGGTTTCTACCTATCCTGATTTTGTTACAGATCCTGCACTCTACTCTGGGCGCGTACGACGGGCGCGTGTACGAGCGTCTGATGGAGGAGGCCATGAAGAGCCCGCTCAACGCGGAGCCCGTCAACCAGAGCTTCCACAAGTACCTCAAGCCCTTCATGCAGGGCAAGTTGTGATCATACTGCCAAATAACGAATAGTTGCTAGCGATAGAGTAAGCCTATGCTGGAAATTTGCAATGCGTGTTGCAATATGTATTGAAGTGTGAACACACGCTAGGATTTTATGCATTAAATGCATGTAATAATCGCACTGTTTTCACAACGAAACCATTTGCTGTTAGCTTTTGAAGATTATCTATTTATTGTATTTGAAGCCATTTAAATATTATCATCACAATGACGCGGCGCAACTGCAGTGGACTTAGAACCTTGGTCTGAATTAAAACCGGTCTAACCATGTTCATCAACAGGTTATTTTTGAATCCACTGCAGGAGCACAACCCTCTCTCATCTGCCGGAGACAGACGGAGGATTTGGCCTACACTCCCCGCGCTGGCCAGACGGGTTGGGGAGGCTTGATTGATGTTTTATAATGTATTCCCTTAGTCGCCTTGTAGGACATCCACGGGAAGAGTTGGAGTGGTCCTATTCTACTCTACCGGAAACCACACGGCACTAACCATGTTGCACAATAAGTATTTGATTCTTGTACTATCGTAACGGTATGTTGACTATAATATGTAAACTAGTAACTAAGTACTTACTTTAATGATTTTGTGAATAAAGACGATAAAAATAGAATTGTTTGTATTTCTACGTAATTCGCCTAATGTTCCAGGGCAGAATATTAACATTTGTATACCGGGTTTGGGCATTGTTCTTTTAGCTCAATCGGTTGAGTAGTTTTCGATATATCCGGGGGACAGACAGACGAACAAAATGTCTTCATATAAGGGTATCCGTTTTGACGGTGCTAAAAAATATATGTTACACATTTTATTGTGCAATAATAAAATTACATATATTTTTTAGACTAGCTGTGCCCGCGGCTCCGCTCGCGTGGACTACAGGATCTGCTCCAATTCCTACTTCCGCTCCCTATCCCACTTCCAGGTCCAGGTCCAGGTCCAGGTCCAGGTCCAGGTCCAGGTCCAGGTCCAGGTCCAGGTCCAGGTCCAGGTCCAGGTCCAGGTCCAGGTCCAGGTCCAGGTCCAGGTCCAGGTCCAGGTCCAGGTCCAGGTCCAGGTCCAGGTCCAGGTCCAGGTCCAGGTCCAGGTCCAGGTCCAGGTCCAGGTCCAGGTCCAGGTCCAGGTCCAGGTCCAGGTCCAGGTCCAGGTCCAGGTCCAGGTCCAGGTCCAGGTCCAGGTCCAGGTCCAGGTCCAGGTCCAGGTCCAGGTCCAGGTCCAGGTCCAGGTCCAGGTCCAGGTCCAGGTCCAGGTCCAGGTCCAGGTCCAGGTCCAGGTCCAGGTCCAGGTCCAGGTCCAGGTCCAGGTCCAGGTCCAGGTCCAGGTCCAGGTCCAGGTCCAGGTCCAGGTCCAGGTCCAGGTCCAGGTCCAGGTCCAGGTCCAGGTCCAGGTCCAGGTCCAGGTCCAGGTCCAGGTCCAGGTCCAGGTCGAGGTCGAGGTCGAGGTCGAGGTCGAGGTCGAGGTCGAGGTCGAGGTCGAGGTCGAGGTCGAGGTCGAGGTCGAGGTCGAGGTCGAGGTCCAGGTCCAGGTCCAGGTCCAGGTCCAGGTCCAGGTCCAGGTCCAGGTCCAGGTCCAGGTCCAGGTCCAGGTCCAGGTCCAGGTCCAGGTCCAGGTCCAGGTCCAGGTCCAGGTCCAGGTCCAGGTCCAGGTCCAGGTCCAGTCCAGGTCCAGGTCCAGGTCCAGGTCCAGGTCCACGTCCAGGTCCAGGTCCAGGTCCAGGTCCAGACTCAGGTCCAGGTCCAATTCCAGGCCCAGACCCAGGTCCAGGTCCAGATCCTCAACTCTCCCCTCAGCCCTCCCCTCTACACTCCTCTCAACCCTCCCCTCAACCCTCCCCTCAGCTCTCCCCTCAAACCTCTTTCCCTCGTTTCTCCAAATGTAGTCCTCGTAACTAATCCATCGCAATCCAAATTCCGACCAACATTACTTTGTTGCATACGTATACCACAAATTCATCATAATCGGTTAACTCAGTCAAAAGTTATGCGAGTTTTCATACACTCAAATTACACTGGTACCATACCCGCTCCCGCTACCGCTCACGAATTCAGTCGAACATTTACACCCTGCATTCTTCGCAGGGTATCGTCCAGGTCTAGGTCCAGGTGACCTCAGTTCGCGTGAACTACAGAATCGCTCCCATTCCCACTCCCGCTCCCGCTTCAGCTTCCGCTCCCGCTTCCGCTCCTGCTCCGGTCCCGCTCCCGCTCCCCTCCCGCTCCCGCTTCCGCTTTCGCTCCCGCTCCCACGCCCACTCCCCTTTTCCCACGCCCACGCGCACGCCCGAACCCACGCCCACGCATACTTGCACTACAATTCCCACCCGCAGCTCCAAATGTAATCCAAACTCTAGTATATATTATCTTTGTCCAAACTCATCGCAATCTGAATAGAACGGAAATACTATTATGTGCAATATATTACATACTAACCTTACCTACTAATGAATTTGAAAACTAAAAATGTCTATAACTTTTGATTGAGTTAGCCGATTGCGATGAAATAAAGCCTATATGTTACACAAAATTAAGCCCCATGTTTCTGTGAAAAGTCCATCAAAGTCCGATCAGTCGTTTTTAAGTGATGCGTGCACAAACTCACAGACAAACAGATAAACAGACAAACAGACAAACAGACAAACAGACAAAAATTTCAAAAATGATCGAAATGTGTTCTGTTGCTTATCCTTAGACCCCCCAATTTTTTTTTTGCAAATATCTTCAATGTACAGACACGCGAAGTTTACGATTTTATTTATAAGATTCCTCAAAACGGATGCTATATATTCTCATAGAATTCACAGAATATGTAAGTAATATCAAGACGGCATAATTTAATTGTCTAATGGTTGGGTAGTTTTCGATATATCTGGGGGACAGACAGACGAACAAAATGTCTTCATATAAGGGTATCCGTTTTGACGGTGCTAAAAATATATGTTACACATTTTATTGTGCAATAATAAAATTACATATATTTTTTAGATTCCTCAAAACGGATGCTATATATTCTCATAGAATTCACAGAATATGTAAGTAATATTAAGACGGCATAATTTAATTTTAATCTAAAATATTAGCACTATTTATTTAGACCGGTCTACTCTTTTGTCAGTCAGTACCATGCGTAAAAAGATGGCGCAGCAATTTCAGAGCTATTTCGTTATTTGGCGAGACTTGTAACATTTGTTTGTTACCTAGGATCTAGCATTACAAACAACTGTTTGTTGCGAAATGATTATTATGTAAGATACCTCTCTACGTAACACACACAAGTCCATGTCGCGGATGGATTGTAAATGTCATCTTTTACAAAACACCCAGACCGTGTGTAGTGTGGACAACTTGAGTTCGAAGATATTGAATGAGCAGGTGTATGTTATGTATTACTATGTTACATGCAATATATGAATTATAATTATTCATTCTTCTATGTAAAATATTTTTTGCTTTTTATAAAATTTTATATGTATTGGTGCACAATAAAGAATATTTGAATTGAATTGCATGATTAAGTTATTGATAATATTACATACATACATACATACTCAAATACATAATGATCACGCCTTGGTCCCAGAGGGGTAGGCAGAGACGATGTATCGCCGTTTGAAAACATAAACTGTATAAATTACTCAATACTTTTTATTTATTTTTATTTTATTTTATTTGTATGTTTCCTCTGTTCCCAGTTCCACGATTAAAAGGACACGAAGCTGATATTCTTCGTCCAAAAACATATTCACCTAGTCTTATCTTAGTCTGTCTTGAGTTACTTGCGCTGTTATTTGTAAACATTTACATAATAATACCAATGACAAATATTACCTAATGGGAGAGGACCGGATGATAATCCTCTAATTATTCTTTAGATAACGATTTAATTTTTGGTTTGTCGGTTAGTAATAGACGATCAGTTTAGACATTTTGTGCATAGACTGGTATTACTAAAGGCTTGCAACAGCACGTTATTATGTTATCAACCGGTTGCTTGCTGGTGAGCTGTGTTATCATATCATAACAAGTAAATTCAATTCATATCATTTGGTGCCACAAACAGAGCTCTAATATTTATACTTTTATTATGCAGACTTTAGACTTCAATTGCTCTTAGTACTTGCATATCAAAGATTAAACAAACGATATTATCTCTCAGATAGACATTTTTTGTAATCAAAGTGCAGAAAGCCGCGTAGCTAGTTGCTTGTGTGGTGAAGTAAACATGATGCCTAAAGTGAGTGAAGATTTGCAGAAAGAAAGGGCAAAATGTGATTTCAATATAGAAGAACTTACCAATTATTTGGATGGAGGTGTTAAGGAAACAGAAAAAAGAAGAAAAACTGGTAAGTGAAGAAGAAAACATACCTAGTACACTATTACTAGTAATAACATCGGAGAGTATAAAGTGAGAAAAAGAAAAAGTTGGGTAAAATTTGTCATACAGTGAATCTATGAAACTTACGGTAGTGCCTTTTTATTTATGTATAGCAATTAATGTAATATATATAGTCGCTATTAAAATTTATATAGGAGCTGATAGGAAGAAACATAAGATATTGAACTAAAAATTATTTTTTAGGTTCATTTCAAACGATTTGCTACTATTATGCTAATTTACTAAATATCCACATAAACATCATCTTTACAAAAAAAAAATTTAAATTTTTTAATACTTAAGGGTTATTGAAAAATAAGGTACACTTATTGTCTTTTAGCTAGTATGAGGAAACCTAACTTACGAGTACTCTGCACTTTATTACAGAAACCAAAGTATTGAGTGTAAAAGAACTTAGGGACGATGTCCCGGAAGAGTACCTTAGCCACAAGGAGAAGTACGAGAATGCCATTCGCAAGGCTGTTCTGTTGTATAAAGTACTCAAGGAGATCGAGGATCCTAACATGACCGACACGGAGAAGATTAGGTAAGTAAAATGACCAAAATATTTCATAAAAGGTAATGAAATGAAACGATTTATTGCAACAACTTACAGTTGATACAGTATTTAAATGTAAGGAACCCCTTTTAAGTAAATTAACTCTCTATAAAGTAAAGATGGAATCTTATGAATAAATAGGTAATTAACTCTCTGCTTTGATTCCAAATATTTCTTGTTTTTCTATGTGAAATAAATATCCTTTGAGTTAGTATTTTCGATGTCACTTGCTGGACATAGGTCTTCCCTAATGAACGCCACTACATCCGGTCCTCTGCCCTCCGCATCCAGCCGGTTTCGGCCACCTTCTTTAGGTCGTCTATCCACAGGCAGGCGACCCACTCTAGAATTCATTTGCTCTAACGACCGTCATTTTTACTGCAGATGTGGCTTATTTACTGCCACTTCAGCTTTTAGTTACCGAGATAGCAAAAAGGATTAGTACCTTTTTGCTATCGCGGTAACCTTAGCTTTTCGTTTCACCTTCTCGTTGCCGATCATATCCTTCAAAGAAAAACCGAGGCTAGCCCTCTCCAAACTTTGCTGAGCGACTTTAAGCTTGTGGATCAGGCATACCGTCAGTATTCTAAACACTAGGGGAACGAACATCACAAATGAAATACCCGAAACCTTTCTTTATGCTTCCAGAGACAAATATAAAAATTCCGTCTCGCAGGCAGTATTCAAGGACAGTTCGCCTTTAAGTCTGCACTATTCGATGTTCATACCGACGATAATGGGTCAAGCTGATGACAAACAAAAGGAATATTGGCTGAAAAGAGCACTGAATATGGAAATCATTGGTTCATATGCACAGGTAATTTGTCTTAGTCTAGAAGCTAAGCTAGAAGGTCTTAAATTTGAACCAGAGACTGTATCGGCACATCGATTACTAGTTCTTGATATAACAAGTACAAATTGGCCTTAATCTTGCAATGATCTTGTTTATTAAAGTCTGCTAAGGTCCCTGCTCTGTTGCCTTAGCCCAATAAAGGTTTATCTATTCGTCACAAAGTATTGTCTTTTGAGAATTACTAGCTCTTGCTCTCGCTGTAGGAACGGTATCAAAACTATTAACATACAGAATAATTAATGTATGACAGATTCAACCCGAGCGAAGGTGGTTAAATATACTATATTCCACCCTTAACACTATTTCTTAAGGACAATTCTGTACCACAAATTAAACTTTCAAGTATGTTTTTATCGGAATTTTCCTTTTTTTGGTGATTAAAGTCCTACTAGATGAGCTGCTATTTTTCAAAATAGCCATAAAAATCCAACAAAAAGTACTGGTATAAATAAGAAAAAAATTCTCTTCTCCAGTGTGATGTGACTTGACTCAGTGTATCTCTGTGGTACAGAATTATTATCCCTTATATTTTTTAATTCTTTATTCTAGACGGAGTTGGGTCACGGAACATTTATACGAGGCTTGGAAACGACGGCTACTTACGACCCTAAGACGGAAGAGTTCATTCTACACAGCCCCACTTTATCTTCTTACAAATGGTGGCCTGGTAATTGTACGTATGAATAAACTTATAGTACTTTACAAGATGAGAACTTGTGCGTAAATTTTTATTTGGTCAACAAGATCCCAGTAATTTTAGACCAGCATCAGTTCTGCCTGTGCTTAGCAAGATATTCGAGAAGATCATACTCAATCAATTGTTTTGTCATTTCAATCTTAAACTACTCCTTCACGATCGCCAGTTCGGTTTTACTAAGGGACAACCGACGTAGCAGTCATGCTTGTTAAGCATATCCATGATGCTTGGGAAGACTTCCATGATGCAATAGGCGTCTTCTGCGACCTCTCCAAGGCATTTGATTGTGTTGGTCACGAAATCTTGCTACTTAAATTGAAACATTATGGCGTTAAAGACAGAGCATTCGAATTACTTAAATCTTACTTAGAAAATAGAGTACAAAAAGTAGATATAAACGGAATTCGGTCAACTGGGTTATTTGTGAAAATGGGGGTACCCCAGGGTTCAGTTCTGGGCCCATTTCTTTTTCTTGTTTAGATAAATGACTTGCCCTTTTTAATACAAAACATGTCCAATATAGTTTTATTTGCCGATGACACTTCACTGATTTTTAAAATTAGCAGAAAAGATTGTGAACTTGCTGAAGTAAATAATACTCTCACGCAAATTCTTAACTGGTTTAGTGTAAATAACCTTGCATTAAATTCAAAGAAAACTAAATGTACTAAATTCTACCTATCATATGTAAAAAAAGTAGAAAATAATGTGACATTAGGTAATGACACACTAGAATTTATTAAAAGTACCGTGTTCCTGGGTATAACTATAGATTCATCTTTACAATGGGGACCCCATATAACTTCATTAGCTGGCAGATTAAGTTCTGCTACCTACGCCGTAAGGAAAATCAGACAATTAACTGATGTTGCTACCGCGAGGTTAGTGTACTTTAGCTACTTCCACAGTATCATGGCATACAGTATCCCACTGTGGGATGAAGCAGCAGATATAGAGACCATTTTTATCTTGCAAAAAAGAGCAGTTAGGGCAATCTATAATCTGCGTTGTAGAGTCATTAAAAGAAAAGTTTAAATAAATAAGCATATAAACAGTAGCTGGTCAATTCATTTTAGATAATATTTTATATGTCAGAAAAAATGTATCTCTCTTTTTGAAGCACTGTGACAATAATAGTTATAATACAAGAAATAAAAATAAACTTGTTTTACCAGGGTTAAGACTAAGTAAGGTCAGCAAATCGTTCACGGGGCAATGTATACGCTTCTACAACAAACTACCAGAGGAAATCTTAAATATGACGGACAGAAAGTTTAAGATTCACATTAAAAAACAACTTTGTAAGAAAGCCTATTATAAAATAAACGATTATTTGAATGACAAAGATGCCCGGTATTAAGGTTGATTCAGCTTCGCACAATCTTTATTAATTGTATGCAAACTTGATTTTTAAAAGATGTGTTGCGTGAAACTTGTTGCGCCGTTTCTTCTTCACAGCGCTAACACCTAAGAAGCGCTAGTCGATAAAAAAAATTACGTGTATAAATGTACCAAGTGTACTCATATGCAATAAATGATTTTGACTTTGACTTTATAATTATTTTGTTCCAGTGGGCCACACAGTCAACTACTGCGTGGTAATGGCCCAGCTCTACACAAAAGGAAAGCGTTGTGGCATTCAACCCTTCTTGGTGCAAGTACGAGATGAGAACACCCACATGCCCTTACCGGGTATCAAGTTGGGGGAAATCGGTGCCAAGCTCGGGTTTAACACTGTTAACAATGGGTTCCTGGGTTTGAAACATCACAGGATTCCTAGAGATAGGATGTTAATGAAAAATGCTCAGGTTTTGAAGGTTGATATTTCTACTATTTATTCATTTATGCCTAGATAGTGAGATTTTACTGTAATAAACTAAATAACTCTTCAAGCGTGAGATATTTAATATTGAGATTAAGATGACTTAATTATATCTTCCAGGATGGAACGTTCAAAGTATCACCAAACAGTAAGTTAACTTACGGTACTATGGTGTACGTTAGAGTTATGATCTTCCACAGCATGGCCAACCAGCTGGCTAGAGCTGCCACCATCGCTATTAGATATTCCGCTGTAAGGAGACAGTCACAACCGAAACCCGAGTAAGTAAGATACTTTTTAAATTATTAGGGGTCGTAATTTTTGATATCATTTTTAAAGGTTTTTGATATGTGATTTGTAGCGAGCCGGAGCCTCAGATCCTGGACTACTTAACTCAGCAGCACAAGCTGTTCATTTCCATAGCATCAAGTCACGCTTTCAAAACCGCAGCCGATTGGTTGTGGGATATGTACTCCAAAGTCACTGAGGATTTAGCTTCTGGCAAGCTTGACCAATTGCCTGAGGTAATTTAATAATTTAATTCCAAACCGACCCTTGAGTTTTGCTTTTGTAACGTCCTAGCTCTATTTGAATGTTTGTTGGTCCTAGCTTACTAGTAAGTTGTAAGATGATTACATTATACTCCTTCACAATTTATTTGACGTGGTGATTAGTACATTATTCCATTCCCTGACTTTTTCATAGCAGACCATAACTTCTTTTAACTGTTTTTCTGTTTATATTTCTGAATCTCGAACTCCTTTCAGCTGCATTCTTTGGCTTGCTGCCTGAAGGCGGTTAGCACGTCAGACGCTTCCGCCATGGTTGAAAAGTGTCGGCAATCCTGTGGTGGTCACGGATACATGCTGTCCTCAAACATGCCCCAAGTGTACGGACTGGTGACAGCAGCGTACACTTACGAAGGAGAGCACACTGTGCTCATGCTGCAGACGGCCAGGTTATTACTGGTTTTTATTCCATACTATCATCTTTGTTCGGACTTGACGCTTTGGGTAATAAAAGCTGTGGTTCTCAAAAAAATTTAATATTGCAGATGCCACTAGTATGTATGTATATTTCATTCCAGATTAATAGTCCTATGAAAACAAACGCATTTGCGTCTCGAAAACAAAATACACAATAGATGGTGTTCCTAAGTGGACCGCAAAGTTTACTTGGTAATACAAACTTATTTTTGCTGCTGGTGACCCTTTCATGTATATGTTACCGAGACGTAAATAGCGTTGGTTTTCATAGGACTATTAATCTGGAATGAAATATATGTATGTAAACGCCTTATTGTACCAAATATAACAACAACAACAATAATAAAATAGGAATTAAACTGTGTACAAAGGCGGACTTATCCCACTTAGGGATCTCTTCCAGTCAACCTTAGAGTAACCGAAAGGACAAGTATAATGCGTTTAGTACCAAATTTGATAAAGAAATGTACCTACTTTTAATAAAGTATTACATTAGATAGGACTATGGAAATTCTTCTACCAATGATTTTCTTTCCTTGTATCGAAGCATTGTTTCTGCATGTCTATCAGGGTGGACAGTTCAATACATATTTTTGTCTTTTTATAGGTCCTTAGTTAAAGCTTGGCACCAAGCTGCCAAAGGCGAAGCTTTGAGTCCTAGTATGTCATACCTGACGGATAAAACACCATTGCAGCGATGGAACGGGACTGTCGATGGGATTGTAAAGAGCTTCCAAAGAATTGCAGTTGGGTAAGGTTACTAACTGTAGCAGTAATTTCATAGAATAAGTAGTTATACTCAATTATCATTATCTAGTTTATTAAAATTTACAACACAATCAGAGTTTTAATAATAATAATAATAATAAATTAATATCTCCGACATTCACACCAGTTATCCAGTCCCAAACTAGGCAGAGCCTGTGGTATGGTTACTAGATAATGGATAGACATACTTAAATAAATATATAAACATCCAAGACTTGGGTACAAACATTCATATTCATCATACGAACATTTGCCCCTAGCGGACTATCATGACTGTTAATTTTGCATCTCACTGATCTTTTCATAAACAACCATTTGCAGTTGTTTAGAGTTTTCTCGATATCACCAATCATCCTTGAATTTATTTTTATTTTTGTGTATTTACTAACATAGAATAAGTCATGACTATCAAAATATGAATTTCTTTCTCTGAAAATATTTTTTTTTTAAATTATTTATTTAAAATAGGTCACACAGGTCAATTGGCCACAGGTCTACTCCCATAGTGCGTATTCATTTCCTTGACAATACTCTTAATAATTTTATCACTATAGGTACTTTTTTATTACAGGAAACTAGCGTCGTGTGTGGCCAGTATCAAGAAATACACGAAATCAGGTTTATCCGCCGAAGATGCTTGGAATATGTCATCGGTGCAGCTTGTAGCTACAACTGAGGTGAGTTCCGGCGTATACTTACCATAACGGGCTATTTGGGCTGTAGACCATGGCGGCAGGATTGTAGGAGCGGTAAAATTCTGGCACGACTTATATCAGCCAGTTCTGAATAGTACAATTGAAGTGGTTGTATGTGATTTCAAAATAAAAGACGTCATCAAATCCTGATAAGCCGACATGAAAGTTATCACACGATATTTTCGGAACTTTTCAAATTAGTAAAATGAAACAAAGTCTATGTCGTAACCACATAACTCAATATTAATTATTTTAAAAAACGATTGGCATATGTAATCGTTTCTGATATTATCCCGCACCAACAACAGACAGAGAATAATTCCAAAACATGTCTTTTTTTCTCATATACATAAGAAACCAAACTTCCTTAGTAGTGTGAATAGAGTCAAAATCAAAATACTCCCACGCTTTAGTCCTCTGCAATTAATTATGTCTTCAATAATACGAGTATAACCGACCGCCTATAGTTCGATGTTAGTACTGGTCATAGAGTAAGCCAATACCAGACTTACTGTTATTTATTGAATTTAATTAGCATTTATATGTGAATCTGAGACATAGCCCCAGGAAGGTGTTAATCTTGCACGTGAGTAATTCAATTCTGGCGTGTTTAGCATGAGGAGTGGCATTTTCAAGAAAAATATCTCAATTAATGTTATTTATTGTTTTAAGAATTATAGAAAATAGAATTTCTGTTTGATTTATGTTGCTTGAGAGGATATGCATCTTTATTACGTATATTAAAGGTGATGTGTCAAAACTTTCTTGTATATTAACAACATAATTTTAACATTAAATAAATAGTATTCTTGGTAGTAATAGAGTGCTGCGAACAAAGAGTGAAGAGGAATTCGTGAATGACGTGGCAAGTAACAAAATCTCTACCTTAAACCTAAGGTAGAGATAGTAGAGAAAAATAAGCCACCTGTGGGGTGGCTTATTTTTCTCTACTATCTCTACCGGGACGGTTGAAGTGGAGGTGGCCGTCAGTTGTCTTTTATAGGACTGTAGGAGCCCACACTGACAAGGGCAAGGCGCGGCCTGCGATAGGTACTTTATGGGGCCACACTTTGTCCTCAGGAATAACTGAATATCAGCAAAATCAGTTGCTGTACTACCTGATGACCAATGATATTAAAAAAAAAACGTAAACGTTTCTAGTAGAAACCCCTCACATTCGAGGTGAATGCCTTATTCACTCGACCAACGGAGACCAGTTAGCACCAAAATTAATAACAACAATAACAAATAGGAATAAAAATTGTATGTTTTTTGATTACATAAATAAAATTCCCCAGGCCCACTGCAGAGCGATCATGCTGTCGACATACAAGTCAGAGATGGACAGAAGGACAGTTTCTCTTTCAGCACCGACGAAGAAGGTCCTGCACCAGCTGGTGGAGCTGTACACTGTTTATTGGGCTCTGGAGAGGCTCGGCGACTTGCTGATGGTAACGCTTTTGACATTTCTGATATCAATTTAGGTTTTAGGGTACGTTGAGATGAAGGGGAAGAAAAGCATCGGTGGAGCAGTGAAGACGCGGCCTAACATATCGAGTACATAATGTACGTACATTTACGGACTGCTTTTAAACGGTGAAAGAAATCATCGTGAGGAACCGCTGAGTTTATCATTGTATGTAAGCGAGAGGTCGATCTTACACCACGGCCCCCGCCCCAGGAGGGTGATAAGTAACAGTGCAATTTTGGCAGCCGTATTTATCGTTCTGGACCTAGTAAATAATTCAATTCAATCAATTACTCTTTATTGAACGATAAAAATACATTACATTATAAAACATCAATCAGGCCTCCCCAACCCGTCTGGCCAGCGCGGGGAGTGTAGGCCAAATCCTCCGTCTGTCTCCAGCAGATGAGAGAGGGTTGTGCTCGTGCAGTGGAGACAAAATAACCTGATGATGATGAACGATAAAAAATACAAAGATACAATAATAAAGTAGCTTACATTTGTACATCTAGGCGGTCTTATCGCTAAAAGCTTTCCGTAGAGATTAAGAATAGCAAAGAAAGGTAGGTAAAGGTATAAGCTGAAGTGGCAGAAGGCAGGCCACATCTGTCGCAGGACCGACGGTCGTTGGGGCGGACGAGTTCTGGAGTGGAGACCGCGGATCGGCACGCGTAAGGTGGGTGGGACGCCCCGCCGCTAGATAGGCCGACGACCTGTAGAAGGTGGCCGGAAGAAGCCACAAACTAACAGACAAAAAGATCCCAAAATGATCTAAATGTGTTCTATTACTTATTCTTCATCCCCCAAATTATTATTTTTTGCAAATATCTTCAATGTACACAAATTACAATGTCACAGTAAACATAAATCATATTTCATTGGTCATTGTACAGAATAGACCGTTATGTACCAAATCTGACAAAAACAAAACTGTTAGGTATGTTATAAACAACTTTGCACCATACGGTTTCTATTTTGCAGCGTCAGTCAGATAAGAAAGGCGTTGAATGGTCTAACAGAAACATCTGAAGATAATACAGCCAATTAAAGATAGCAATCGTTGCTACGCCACATACCTAACGGTGCAAAAATATACTTAGCACTAATTCGACTAGATAGGTATGCCATCGGCTCTCTGGGCTGGGGAGAGGAATGCAGCTACGGTATTCCCTGCGTGTCGTACAAGTCGCCTGAAAGGGATCATCGGGGACGCGGGTGCACGGAGCGGGGCTTTGTGCACTAATTCCATCCCACGCATCCCCTGGGAGGGCGGCAGTAATAGAGTGGCCGCAGGGTCAGGGTGGAGGGACTCTCTCCCCCCGAGACGGCCCGCCGAGTGCGAGCGGCGGGCCGCGCGGGGGAGGGACACTGGAATGCAATACGCATTGATCGAAGACGACCACCGCGGGGTTTTTGTCGGTGCGATCCCTGCTCTGCTGATTACCTGCTCGTCCCCCCGAAGCGAGTAGGTATGCAGTAAGCATTTGCCCAATAAACCGCGGAAAAAAAATGTCGAAAAGGCCAAGACTTAACACCCTCAAGCTCTCTTAAGTGCTTGAGTACCAAAAAAATGTAGTTGTAGCCTTAACAGACAGAGTAAAAAAAAATCGCCGTTTTTGCGGAACATTTTTTCCTTCATTCTGTATTAAATTATCTTTCGTCTTTATAGTTTTTTTTTTCAATCAATTCAGTCGAATTTAGGATTAGTTTGGGCATTTAAAGGGTCACTGACCATTTTTCTGATTTTAATACAAGTCTTTGGACTATAACTGCTCTGATTTTAATCACAAAGTGGATCTATTTAATATTTTCTCACCATTCCCTTTTAAATGTAATCTCAATTTAAATAGTCGGGTTTTCCTTTAAAAGTCTCCTTTCAAGTTAAAAGTCGTGCAATAAATGAACCCATTAGTCATTTATTAATGGACACGAGACATAAAATTAATGTCTCCGGCGGAACTAATAAAACGTGTAGGCAAATCACAAATCGGACGACACCTGTAGTTAGTGTAGCCATCTCTAAAATCTGCCAACCAGGACAAAAAGCATGAAAACCCTGGATTTGGGAGCTTACAACCCTGACATGTCAACAGAGATTTTTTAAGTTACTCAGTAAAATAAAATAGTTTTAATTGTTATAAATCATTGAAATCTTTAAAACCCGGACTACAAATGAAACCACGCCCGGACGTTCCCCGTATATAAACTAGGACAAATCCGTTGAAACGCGGACGGATGGCAACCCTACCTGTAGCTAACAGAACTTGACGATTTTATTATCTGTATAAATATTTATTAATTTACTTTAATGGACTGGACTAGAAGCTCAGCTTTTTGAATTATAAATTTACGACTTCTAGATAAAAGATCGTTCTAGACTTCATAAATTAAATTGGCAGTGTAATTTAAAAAATCATATTAACATGATATATAAATATGTATTACTATGCAAAGTATGATTGAGGTTTATGGGTGTATATCTATAAAATATGGAATAATGCAATAAAAGCATGCAAATTTTAAGATATGATACGTTAAAAACAGATAAATGTTGAGTTCTAAAATTTATGAGCATTACTTCGTTAAAATATAATAATAAGTTCAATAATACGTCATTTCAACAATTTGAGCATTAAATCGAATATTTTCTAGAAACATTTTTTAAATGAATGGAAGAGAAGGAATGTTACTAAAATTATTAAGACAGATACCACATAAATATATATAGAGGATAGTAATTTATGCGATAGATGTGGCTAGTGTATGTTACTTGTTTAACTGATTTAGAGAGAAAATTTAGAACTCGAACTATGGCGTCGAACTATCGTATAGTTAGACGCCAAATGCTTACTAAAATAACTCTTAGCACGAAAAATTTACAGAGGAGTTCAAAATTTAAAGAGGCATTCCAAGAATATAAATTTATCTAAAAAAAAAAAAAATAATATGTGGGGACATTTCACACACGGCCACCTGATCCCAAACTAGGCAGAGCCTGTAATATGGGTATCAGACAGCTGATATACATACATAAATACATAATATAATATATAAATAACATCCAGTCACAAGGCAAACACAAGTGCTCATCACACGAATGTTTGCCCTGGGCGGGATTCGAACCCGCGACCCCAAACTTCGCAGGCAGGTGTACTACCGACTAGGCTACGGGGCCGACAAAACACACACTTATCTAAACACTAACTAAAAAAGTAAAAGTAAAAAAGAACAAGGCCATGTAACTAAAGGACTTATTGAGACAAGTCAAACGAGCTCAAACTTTATCCATTAAGGAGTTCCTGTGACCACCATCTCATCTCCATCTCCATCATCATACCAACTCAATTGTTAAATTTTTATGGTATTTGCACTAAAAGTGCATAAGGCACTTATTGTATCGTAAAAGTGAATGTAACATTTAGGAAGTCACGGGTCAAGCTAATAGAAGCATATAAAAAAACAGGATGACTGAAAAAAAAATTCATCGGGCATCGCCGCGGGCCGAAAGCTAGTCAATAATATTATAATCAGTATCAGTTGAGTCATATAGTTCAGCACACCAGTACAGTTACCTTTACGAGGTCAATATTCGAGGTCCGAACAGCAAAAAATTAATGGACCCATCATCACAGAGTGTCAATATGAGATTGATGAGATCGGAACAGAACCGGTAACATTTGCCTTTTTAACTTTGAAGTTTTTTTTATGAGTTTACTTGACCAGCATTGCTTGCTAGACGATCCTGTTCCATAAGCATTTCTGGTAAGATCCGTCGAACTAAATTTTGCACTTTGTAACGAGACGTGCACATTTTGCACTTCTTAATCTTGTTTACCATTTCTCACTAACATATGGTTCATCATCATCATCATCATCAGGTTAATTTTGTCTCCACTGCAGGAGCACAACCCTCTCTCTTCTGCCGGAGACAGACGGAGGATTTAGCCTAAACTCCCCGCGCTGGCCAGACGGGTTGGGGAGGCCTGATTGATGTTTTATAATGTATTCCCTTAGTCGCCTTGTACGACATCCACGGGAAGAGTTGGAGTGGTCCTATTCTACTCTACCGGAAACCGCACGGCAAAGCTTATGGTTATGGTAAATCATATGGTTGCCTGGAAGAAATCGGTAAAAGCGATAAGGCCGCCACTTGTATATTTACTGTTTATTTCTCCTACTTAAATATTTTCTGTAATTTGTGTATTTATTTGTGTATATCAATCAATTAATCAATCAATCAACGGGTCATGTGCATATTTGGATAAGTGTTTAGCGTCGAACTATCGTATAGTTAGACGCCTAATGCTTACTAAAATAACTCTTAGCACGAAAAATTTACAGAGGAGTTCAAAATTTAAAGAGGCATTCCAAAAATATAAATTTATGGCAATCATTCACCCTTAGTATTGTTTTAGCTATAGTTTTAGGTTTGTATGTTGTCTCTGGAATCATATATAGCTACCTAAATGCTTATGCTAATCTTTATGCATTTTTTCCAGTTTACAGCAATATCAGAGAGCGACGTGCAAGAGTTGCAGAGTCGATACGAGAATTTGCTCGAGAAGATTCGCCCAAACGCTGTCGGACTCGTCGATGCATTTGATTTCAGAGACGAGGTGAGTGTCTTTTAGAGACTTACCTAACAGTCGACTTTACCGTGGGATACTAGCATTTTCCCGATTCAAAAATAGCCTATCTAAAAGGCTTTTTGAAATAAGTTTGGTACTGATAGAGATTACGTCGTATATATACAAACTCTTTTCTATTGTCTGCTAATAAGCGTTGAGTTGTTTTTGTGCCTGCGCCGCGCCGCCGGGCGTTAGTGAATAAAACTTGCGAATGTTCATTGTTCACATGGTTTAGTTTTACATGCTGAGACACTGTTATCATAAACATATCAGTCTTATCATACTCGGTTATCTAGGAAGCGCTATAGAATAATTTTAGCGCTTTATTGAAAAATGGTTAATTAGTCGGGAGAATAGAGTTTTACGTGATTAATCTCAATACTCATACTGATTTATTTCCACCTTTTGGGACATTGAGAACTCTAGCCTAAGTCGACATTGTTTTGTTTAAAAAAAAATTTATAATATAATATAATATAATATAATATAATATAATATAATATAATATAATATAATATAATATAATATAATATAATATAATATAATATAATATAATATAATATAATATAATATAATATAATATAATATAATATAATATAATATAATAACGCGACCATTATACATGGCAATGAGTGACCAGTTTCTGCTGCGGTAGATGGCATTGTCAACTTATAATTAGAATGCTAAATAAATTAATTATAACTATGTCAGTTTGTCAGCTGCTGTAAAGGGCTTTGTCCGCAAGTGGTAGTGTAAAAATATTATTGTCAGTTTTAAATGTCAATATCAATAATACACAATAATGCGCGTAATATAAGTGCGCAAGTCCCACGTGTAACTAAGAAAACAACAAAAATGTATTGCCTTGAATAATTAAATAAGCAAGAAAAATCAAAGAAGATTCAGACACTGTAACGTGACAACTTCTAGCATTCATAAATTATTTATGCCGCACATTCATCGCTTACCGCTTTTAAGCTTCCACGATTAATGGAAGAGGTTATGCTGAAGTTTAGAGAGTAATTTGTGTTAAGATAGTGTTACTTTTATTTTGTTAGATCCTGAACTCTACTCTGGGCGCGTACGACGGGCGCGTGTACGAGCGTCTGATGGAGGAGGCCATGAAGAGCCCGCTCAACGCGGAGCCCGTCAACCAGAGCTTCCACAAGTACCTCAAGCCCTTCATGCAGGGCAAGCTGTGATCGGGATGATACATAAAATAATAATATGCTGATTAAAACTTTGTATTTAGATAAAGGTTTGTTCTACATAAGAATGTGCATTTAAATTCCTTTTACGGCATATTATGTTGGTTATTTATTTAATAAATCAAAGACAGACAATAACCATATATCAAAATAACAAGACAAAATTAAGTTAAAAATATATATATTTTATTTTCTCAGTCGTTTTTACATAACATCGCGAACATTATGAATTCTAAATTAACAATAAATAAAATAAGCTAGAGAATCACTATGCAAACACATCGAGACAAGTTTTCGGTATCGCCGGAAGTCGTCTTGATGTGGTTGCTTTAATTTAGCACCAATAAACCAAACCGGTTGGTTTCTATGCGCTATGGGCATTGGCATGAGCGGAGCCGAAGCCAGATGTGTTGGCTGCGGAGTTGACAACTCTGTAGCCAGCATTCAGTCCTTGGGACCTGGCAGATGAAGCAGCATTGCCAAATCCATGAGTTTGCGCGTCAGCGGAAGTCCTACTACCGTATAGCGATCCCTGACTGATAGCGTTAGACTTGACCGAACCAAAACCAGATCCAGTATTCGCCGAGGAAAGAGCGGATCCGTATCCCATACCATTGGTGTTGGCAGCAGATTTGGCGGAGCCGAAGCCGGTGCCGCGAATGTCAGCATTAGCATTGGCGAAACCAGCACCATGAGTATTAGCTGAGGACTTAGCCGCACCAAAACCGGCACCCTGCGTGTTTGCCAGTGAATGGGCGGAGCCGAAGCCAGTATTGGCAGCGGATTTGGCGGATCCGAATCCGGAACCTAGGGTATTAGCTGATGAGAGGGCGGAACCAGCGCCGTTCACGTCAGCGTTCGCATTGGCAGATCCGAAACCGGCACCATGAGTATTCGCTGCGGATTTAGCAGATCCGAATCCAGCATTGTTGGTCTGAGCAATTGAGTTGGCACCGCTGTGGCCTGATTGAGTGTTAGCTTGAGCATGAGCGCCAGTAGGATTATCATAGTAGGTGCCAAAACGCCAGTGGTAGCTTCTCTGGTTGGTAGTTTTAGCAGATGAGATGGCGCTTCCCTGTTCTCCGTTAACGTGGGCATTGGAAGCGGCGGATCCATAACCGTAACCCTGAGTCTTGGCAGAAGCGATGGCGGACTCTACAGCACCGTTATTGGCAGAGGACAAGGCTGAACCGTATCCACCGTTGCTGTGAGTTTCAGCGGCAGAGATAGTCGAATCAAGTCCTCCCTGAGCTTTGGAAGATGCTGAGCCAAATCCACCCATGCTTTGGGTCCTCGCGGCAGTGATAGCTGATCCGTAACCAGTGTTGGCGTTCGATGCGGCTGAACCGAAGCCGGAACCGAAGGTTTTGGCATTGGATGCGGTGATTCCGTAGCTGCCGATGCCTCTCTGAGTCTGGGCGGCGGATTGAGCAGAACCAGCACCGTTTGTAGTGGCAGACGAGATTGAAGAATCAGAGCCACCGTTCACGATAGCAGATGATTGAGCTGACACAGGAGCAGGGATTTCATAAACCACCTCAGCAGGCTCTTCGAAGTTTTGTTGATAGGCGATAACAGTTGCTGGGGCGGGAACTGGGTAGCCATTTTGTGCTTCAGCCACTGCTTTTGCTGATCCATATACAGGGATAGCTTCATAGGTTTCCGCTTGGGCAGCCGCTTGGCTGGGGTAGATCTCGAAACCATCGTTGCTGCTCGCAATGCCAGATGCTTGACTTAGTCCTCCAATGTTATTGCTGTAGGCCTGGCCTATGGAGAAGCCGCGTCCATCACGGAATAATACACCTGTATAGAAAAAGGATAATGTAAATATATTGTTTATAAATATCTATTTTATGCTATAATATACAGTGAAGGATTTATACTTGATGACTATGAAAAATATTTTAAATACAGTAACAAGCAAAAAGTTTACTTAGGATAAGTTTCTATAAAGTTTAGATGGTTTAATTTTTTTTATTTTAATTTTCTAGAATGCTAGACATGAAAATTATACTCTATAAATTATTATAAATTATTTTTTTAATAAAAACAAAATATAATTTACTCACCGTTAATAAGGACGGGACTAGATTGGCACACGGCGAAGAGGGCCACGGCTACGACAAGCTTAGCTGCCATTGTTGTGATAGATTATATCATACGAATAGACACGGATGAGTGGATGAAGTGAGAGCATTTCTCCGAGTTTATATACTTCCTCCGTGTACCACCACTCCCGCGCACGAATCCGCACGACTGACCCAAAAGCCGTGAACTTCACCTAGAACCATCGCCGCGCTGATGGACTGTCGTAAATCTTGATGGGTTACGGTAGATTAATGAATGACGTCTACATCGTGATTTTGGCAAATAAGTTTCGAGTTTAATACCGCCGTGACGTAGCAAACGGAAGGCTTGATTGACTAGTTATTGGTTAACTTGTTTATAGAAGTTAAGGTGCACCGACCCGTGTTTAGAACAGTAGGTAACGATGTCTTGTAATATATCGAATGAGTTTTTTGTTTTGAATTGAAATCAATAGGTCAAGCAATGCGGTGCATCAATCATTTCAGTTTTTCAAGAAAAGTGATTGCTATTTGTGCTACATTTTTTATTCTTATGTTTCATCTGGAGCTTAAACTTGAAAATATCTTGCCGTATGATGCCCTCATCATCGATGACTATACGGTTAGCTTTATCCTTTATTTTTATGGTCTGTAGTGCTAAACGGGCAGATGTTATGATAACCTGCAATCTAAAACCTACAAGTGGATTGCCAGCCTGAGAATTGAGTTTTTTTATTTCTGTATCTAAGGGTGGATTGCCAACCTTGCCTGCCAATTTTTTTCTGTACCTGAAATACCAATTTTACAATGTAAAACAATCGATGACGCCAACGTCCCTACAGAAGTAGTAGCTGACAAGCTCGTTTGCAGCAGCAGTTGTCGTAATAGCTCAGTTGGTAAGAGCAAGCCCCTGAATGCCGAGATCGCGATTCGAATTCTGGTTGCGAATAATTTTTTCAGTTTATAATTATTATTTTTTATAACTTTTTAAAAATAAGTATTTCTAAATATTTAGGCAGATGGCAGTGACTTTATCGTCAATAGTCAAAGCGCGCGGAAATGCTTGTTTTTATTTATGTTCGGAAGGGTTTAGGTATTCTAGCCGACATCCTTAGAACAGATATAGATACGATACGATTAAGGTTACAATTTATGTAACTTAAAAAACAGTATTCTGTTTTTTAAGTTACATAAATTATTTTTTAAGTTACATTTTTTTTAAGGTACAATAAAAATGTATTGTAGTAGATGCGTCTGCTTACGTCATTCTTTGTTATTAGAGAGAATGACGTCAGCAGACGCATCTACTACAATAAAAATTAAATTAAATTTGTATGGGAACCCTAATCCCAAACTATATGCATTCCTGAATTAACATTACAATTAAATGCAATACACAGATCTAAAGAATTGTATGCAGAAATTGATTGATGCAGGAAATGCTTCAACCAATAGCACATAATACCTAAGTGACAATATGCCAATGAGGCGAATGAAAATGAATTCCTCCCAAATCGTCCTCAAATAAATTCATATTTTTGAGTTTTTGTTCTAAATAAATGTACCGTCAACGAATTTTTGATGGACAGGGAATTGTAATAAAATATAATAGTAATCTCATTATTGTTTTATAAATGCTGGTGTTGACATGTAAATTATTCACATTATTTATATAAGTAATAAATAATTTATAAGTGACATTATTCAAATCCGCATGACATAAATTCTTGTTATTCTTTACTGTAATTAATATAAAATTACAACTGACTGCACGCCAAAATATGATTTCCATCTTTTTGTGACAATATTTCTACAAATAAATTAAATTTTATTTCATTTTACTTTTGAATCCTCAAATCATAATAGTGTCGATGTCGTTAGCTGTCGTATGAAGTAAGGATACTACCATATATTATCTTTGGTTCTACACATAAACAATGTTATTTTATTGTTTCTGTCCAGCCAATCGTTGACCTCATGCACATATGTGACCCCTTCGACAGACAGATGATCTCATGGACAGACATACATGCACGCTATATATTCCTAATAACTTAGTATATCTTGTATTTATTAGCAACTGTTTTTGGATATGTGATTGAACTTTTTTATTAGTTTTTGCCCTGTATAATAATAATATTGCCGTGTGGTTTCCGGTAGAGTAGAATAGGACCACTCCAACTCTTCCCGTGGATGTCGTACAAGGCGACTAAGGGAATACATTATAAAACATCAGTCAGGCCTCCTCAACCCGTCTGGCCAGCGCGGGGAGTTTAGGCTAAATCCTCCGTCTGTCTCCGGCAGATGAGAGAGGTTTGTGCTCCCGCAGTGGAGACAAAATTAACCTGATGATGATGATGATGAATAATAATATTAGTGTAGATCAGGATTGGAAAAACATGACTTTTTAAACAAATGCAATAAATCATGTACGTATTTAAATAATTTATTTTATGATAAAGTTTGATTTTTTTACCCTATAGTGAGACAACTTTTTGGGGCGATAGCCTGTTTAACTTCAGTTGAAAGAGTTTTTTCTAGATTTAGAATTGTTGACACTAAATTACGGAATAGACTGGGAACAGAAAAAGCTGGAAAATTATTTGTTTAAATATAATAATATTGATTGAGCAGATGCAGGTTTAGAGAGTTAGGTACATGTGATTTGAGTACTCATTCTAAGACCTAATATTTAGAGTAATACTCGTATTTAAGTTGAATTTTATCAAAGACGTAAATTAAAGACACGTTTAAAACATGATATAAATCAAAATGATTTAAACATGCCAACCCTGGTGTATATGTATAATTTATTAATTTATAGCATTCCATAATGTTACTTAAATTAAACCAAAGATAATATGTACTAGAGTTAAACACAGACCATCATGAACCCATCATCCTAGTTCGGAGCTCAGAGATTATATACATAAAAGGCATTATTAACCTACCACTCTCGGCCCCTACACTTGTACTTTATTACATGTTGTTTGTGTAGAATAAATTAGTATTAATATTACATGCACATGTATAATCATAATATTGAAGCTGTGGTTCAACATCACGAAATCGATCACTAACACGATTGGTCTTCTTTTTTTGGCACCGTCTCCGGATCCGCTATGTAGCCTGAAAATATGACAGGTTCTCATTTTGAGCAATAGGTGAATGTCGGTACAGTAAGACTTTGCAAATAATATTAGAAGTAGGTATATTTTTTCTCAGCGGTTTTAATGTATTTAGTAAAAAAATGAATGATACCTCGATTAAAAAGAGGACATCGTTATATTTGGTTAAACAAATGGCAATGGTACTTTATGGTGCTGGTACCTGTAATTCGGAAAACCGAAAATGAGGATATAATGAAAATGGTGAATTAGCGAAAATGACGGAAAAGGAAACTGGTTAATTAGCACAATTGACGAATAATTGAACATGACTAAATGATAAAACTTGAGAATTAGCGAAAATAACGGATCAGGAAATTGACCAGTGATACATTATTTCTATCGAATATTGGATGAAAGCTTACTCTGTGCCGAAACTTTGCGAACCCTTACAATGGGCGACGGTGAGATGCGGTAAGGTTGCAGGGAACATCAACCCACGCAGGCGAAGCCGCGGGTAACAGTTAGTAACATTATAGTAGTTTTCAGTTCAATAAATTCTCTCAACAAGCTCTTTTTTGTAAGACTAGCTACTGCCAGCGACTTTGTCCACGTGGACAACTTAACATCACAAAATATTATGATTTAATTATAAAATCACATGAAAATGTATCACTTGTGATACCAATGATATTGATATTTTTAACACTATCCCACGAGGCATCAGAAGCAATGTAGTCAACAAAAACACTTTCAGAATAAATATAAGAAATATCTAGTAAACTCATTAACGTAACCTCAATCTTTTTGTGCTAATATCAAAATTAAAAACTTTGTAATTTTTGTAATTTGCTTTGCTATTCACGATTGCGTAGTGATAGGTATTTAGTATTATTCTCTGTCACAGATATGTATAAAGTAAGAGAGCAATTTCTGCCAATAAACTGTATTATACAGTTTGGCGGAGTTATTGTATATATATATATTTTGTAGAGATGAATAAATGATTATTATTAAAAAAACCAAACGGTAAAAAATAAAATAAATAAAAAAATAATACAAATGTTTAAAAAATTTAACGTAATAATTAGAACTGTATATATATACCTATATATAGGTTTCAATCCCTCGAATGACCTTATAGTTACTTTTTCGATATCATCCAAAGTTTAATGCCTTTGCCTTTCTCCATACAATATGATATCGATTCTGCTAAATCTAAAACTTGTTTGCAATTGTTTGACTTTCCCTGTCACCAGCGATGTTTGTTTCTAATCAGAAACTTTTTCTTTCTAATGATCGCAAAAAACCTACCGGTTTATAGACAATACGTATATTGTAACCAATATGTACCCATGGAGACGGGCGGTCTACAGTTTGCACAGTGTAGGCGATGGACAGACATTCGTCGTCGATAGTACATTTCAGAATTTCGCTCTTTTATTGTATACGTGTTATTTGCATGTTGACCCGTGTACTTCGATCACAGAAAAAACTGGATAAAGTAAGTTATATTTCATTCCAGATTAATAGTCCTATGAAAACCAACGCTATTTACGTCTCGGTAACATATACATGAAAGGGTCACCAGCAGCAAAAATAGGTTTGTATTACCAAGTAAACTTTGCGGTCCACTTAGGAACACCATCTATTGTGTATTTTGTTTTCGAGACGCAAATGCGTTTGTTTTCATAGGACTATTAATCTGGAATGAAATATAGTTCGACTCAGTCTGCGCTAGACCGCTCTAGTGCGTAGTAACGTATTGTGTTTTAAAACTACAGCAAAAATTCCGTCTTGCGTGATGAAAACGTGCAAGATAATTATACCCCACAGAACTGTAGAATATCCCTTCAAACACAACATTTCATAAGAAAAAAAATACCTATTTCATTCGTTTAAATTGAGTTAGATAATAAACTACGCTCATAGTGTCCCGTCACATGTAAATTTATGTGTCGGTGACAAATGATGACCCTTCCTTTATTAGGGAGATTGCAGGTCCAGTGTATGACTCCTAGGTGTTAAGCTTTTTTTATGATGAATCAGCCTGTTAATTAAGAAACGAGATGGTAATGAACAGGCTGTACCACATGCAAGTGGGGAAAACATACATAATAGCATAATTGCTATTATATCTTTACCCCGCCTGCATGTGGATCTTATCTTGTTGAATACATCCAACTAGATAAGTATTTATATATAGAAACACAACAGATATGTAATACATTGTTACTGGAGACTTACCGTAAGGACAAGAAGATACATTTAAGAATTGAGAGATTGAAACTTCGAGGTTATACATTAGTGCTTTTAATGACTTACAAAAGATAGATAGATAGATAATTCATTTATTCTTAGACACAGCACAAATACAATGTTACAGATAGGTCACTTAATGATACAGAAGTACAGCAAACAATCATAACAGAGTAACAATAACAGTGTAACCCGTGCTGTGCTGCGGAAAGGGCCCTGACTCAGCATAATGTCGCAGCCCAGCGGCGCGACGCTGATATTCAGCCAGGACCGTAACTTTAAAAGTAACTTACATAAAATAAATTCATTTTGCAAAGCAACAACTTACGAGTTCATCATTACAATTTATTTCTTGCGTTAGTATTTTAAAGGTGTTTATTTTTTATTTTTAGTACTATGCGTTTAGTCCGTATTTTTAAAAACATTTTATACTTGCTGTTTCTACCTTGTGCATTACTCTGTGAGTTATGTTAATATTTTGCTAAGCAGTATATCTGATCGGGTACACCGAGACATCGATTAATTACTCGCTGGATTTGAATCGAGATCGACCATCGAGTCGGTTTGGCGTCACCTACTGACTAAAGTTTTGGGCGATTAGGGTTGTCAACAAAGTGCCATTATCCTTTAGTGTAATTACGTCCATATTTATCTAGGTAACTACTGGGTGAAGGAAAGTCTACTATGATAACTACTGCCATGATTGAGGGACCTCAGTCCTAATACTTTGATAGGCTAATGTGATAAAAAAAATTAAGTACCATGGCATTAATTTTTTTTTATGAAAGACAGGTAAGTAGATTCCTACAAATAAAACTCATTTCATTCCATAAGACATGTAGACATATTTGGTTGGACATGTTCAAAATAAAAGGGAAAAACAAAGATTAAAAAAAAAATTGGGTTGTCAGAGCTAAAATAACTGACTCCTCAACTTCACGTGTCAAACTGTAATAGTAGGTGTGAATTACCATACAGAATATTGATTGGTGTTTACAGCCTATGAAAAAAAAATAAAGATAACGGTTCCTTAGGATATTCTTAGAGAGTTTGGAACTAAACATTACCCTAAACAATTGCGACCATATTTGTACGAAAATTGTTTTTTAAAAATTCATTCATGTTTCTATTAGGTACATTTAGTGAATACAACTTTACCCTTAGGTGTAGCCTAATGTAGATTTGACAACCCTAATTATAATTTATTAACCGAACTACTTCGCCTGGAACCTGATTTATTAACATAATTGATTTTTTGAGCTCCTTTAATAGTCACGAAAGTAGGTAATAAAAGACGTCAATTAATTTGAGGGTTCTACTTTATCATAATGGTGAGATTTGCGAAAAGTTGGTCGAACGTAGCTTTCATTTTTGCGCCTTTTAGATTTTTGTTATTTTATTAAATCCGCGAGAATATATGAAGTCTGTGCTCTACTTTATTTTATTTTAGAGATAACTTTCATGAACAGATTGAAATTTATGTTTTTTTTTTATAATATTTTTTATTGCTTTTGTGAATTATCATATCAGTGATCTGCAGACAGAAGTTTCGGGGACACGTATATACGTAATTTTCCTAGTGATTGTACCACAGAAATCCTATTAAGAGAGCGGTTATAGCCACTTCCTTACTTCAGACTCGCGCGTGCCGATTTTCGACACAGCGCGCCCCTTCCGCGCACCATTTAAGCCTTGCGGTCACGTTTCTAGTGAAGAGATACAATTATACAGTTAGAAATCGCGCACTACTGCAGGTTTTTTTGTCGATGTTTACCCGACCTTGACTCGGCGCTCAACAAGTAAGCGTTTGATAGTTTATGCAATATATTGCATATTGTTGGCTCGCGTGTCGGGCCTACTCACCATTCTATCTAATAGGATTTCTATGGATTGTACGATGGATTAATAATTTAATAAATACTTTTCGATCAATAATTGTAAAAATATGAATATTTTACTTTAAAAATCATTACAGATGTTAAAATGTAACTTTCTATTAAATATTGCGTTAACTTGGACGGTTCAAACTCATTGAAGTTGACGGAGAAAATACCTATTATACAAGCATTTTAAGTTAACGGATCTTTGTAGCAGTTAAGTCATTAAAATGTAACATGTTTTATTCATTTAACTTTAATAAACATTTTTAATTTTATTGACTTATTTACCTACATTATTAGCAAAAAATCTCTTTCCGGTCAATAGCAAATTCTATAATGTAATCGTCGCTGACAATTCAGGGTGACTTTTTCATTTTTGATAAATGTTCAGGAATACCTAAAACCAATTTTCGTCCGATTGTTAACTTTAGGATTTAATTTAAAAATGAACTGTTTATTCAATAAAACTTAATGTTACGTTCATGATGTTAATTTAGAAAGGACCTAGAGATAGTTCAGTTAAATATTTCTGTACATAACTAATTTACGACTTTTTAGGTTTCCGGGTGCCGTGTGGTTTCTGGTAGAGTAGAATAGGACCACTCCAACTCTTCCCGTGGATGTCGTACAAGGCGACTAAGGGAATACCTTATAAAACATCAATCAGGCCTCCCCAACCCGTCTTGCTAGCGCGGGGAGTGTAGGCCAAATCCTCCGTCTGTCTCCGGCAGATGAGAGAGGGTTGTGCTCCTGCAGTGAAGACAAAAATAACCTGATGATCAGGTTTCCGTACGAAAATGGTAAAAACACAGGAAATACAACTATCGACTTCACATTTGGAATAGTTTTAAATAATACCCATCTTTATGGCGAGTGATAGAATTAAAAAATATATATTATCATTGAAAAAGGGGCAGAAACGGGGGACCTACAATTTCACAGTGTGGTTACTAGGTCAAGTGGGGTATAGTAGGTATGAAAGGGAATCATTTGTACACTCTAAAAAAGGTTTTCGTTTTCTACTACTAATGAAAAATATTTTGAAAAAATACCATTCCCCCCTTTATCTACGAAGTTTGCACATCGAAAATTCTGAAATAATTAAAGTTAATAGAGGTTTACAGGAAAAATAAAACGATGTCTCTAACTAGCATAGTATTTTATAAATCAGCAAAAATCCTTTACAAACAAACTTAGTTATGCGGTCCTAAAAATGAACTTTAGTGCATTGTAATAACACCTACTTAAATATTTTTTTCTACGTTTCCTTTCAAGGTACGAGACCCTCGGTGCGTGAGTCAGACACGCACTTGACCCGTTTATTTTGAATTGTCAATGTTCTAATTTCCAAGAGAACAAGGCAAAACACCTAGTGTACAAATAAATTAATTATAATTTATTAATCTACGCTTAGACGTAGAAACTTAAAATAATAAATGAAACTTAACTATACTTTTTTTTAACAAGTTTGCTTTTTAAAAAAAATACAAAAAACACAAAAAGGTTTCTGACAGCGGTGGGATTCGAACCCACGCCCTTTCGGACTGGTGCCTAAAACCAGCGCCTTAGACCACTCGGCCACGCTGCCTATATAGCGCAATGGTGAAATACCGCTATAGGTTCGTTGTACTCACTTACACTGTGAGCACGTGACCATATCGCGTGACGTTAAGGAATGACAAGCGAAAATAATGTGTAACGTCTGAGTGGAACAGTCGAAAATTGCATGTTACGAAACGTCGTATAGTTGCCAATAGTATGTACAGAATAACAAATACTACAAGTATACTAAAGAGGATATAATTATACTAAGGTCGTTTTATAAATATCTGGGGACCAATTCTACTATTTTAATCATGTATCGTTAACAACAGTTACTTTTAAGTTTTAGTCAAACTCCGTTCCAAACGCAAATTGCTATTCTTCTCATTGTTATAATTCAGACGATAACCAAACGTAAACGAAACGCAAACGGAGCGCACACGCTACTCAGCTGTTAGGATGTTTGCGTAAATGTATTGTTATTATTGATTATAAATGTTCGCCTGTGTTTCTTTTTAGTTGATTGTGTATCCGTAAAATGGTTATTTATTGTGAAAATAACCTTTTCCTGCATAATTTAAACGTAACGTCTGAACTGCGTGTCTGAAAAAGTACCTTTCTACCTGAGCTTTCTACCAACTTTTTAACAGACGCTATTTTGACAGTAGTTGAGTCAGGTTGAGTTTCGCTTTTGCCAGAGACAACTGTCAAAATGTAGAAACGTTCGTTCCATCTACGTCTGACGTTTGTTTAAATGTAATCTAAGTTAGCTACGGTTGAAACCTTAGAAGAACGAATGGATATATCCAATATTCTTCTAAGGTTGAAACGCAGCTGAAGCACGAACGTTGTGCAAGCGAATAGTGTTAAAACCTGCATTTCATGCAGATGAAACGCAGGTAGTTCAGTTGCGTTTTGTGCGAAAATGTATTTGTAGAATTGGCCCTGTTTTATGTGTGTAGATGATAAATAATAATATTGATTGATAACAAAATGAGCCCTTCTAGTTGGCGACACGAAATATGAGCTATGTTTTATATGTACATAAAAAAATAAAAAAATTCAATCTTTTTTTTAAATGGCAATAGCACATATTTCAACATTTAGTTGTATTATAGTTCTACCTAGGTATAGCACAGAATATCACGACAGACTCTTCTAAGGAAGGCATAACTAGGCGGGTTATCTTATCAACGTTATTAGGGGGCGTCCAGGCTTAGGGGGGACACAAACTCACGTGGGGGAGAGGGGAGTCTCGGCAAATATCAGGTATACTTTGAAAAGAGACAGTGTTAAATTAATTTAAGTAAATCATGTTTCTCCTCTAAAATATGGCTAAATCTTACACAATATTATTTATTGCGGTTATGCGAAAGTAAATAACACATTGGCCTCTCGATACAGTAGACACTAAAAATACGGGGGAGTTGAAAATTGTCTCACGTAATTAATGGATGCTCCCGTATTTGTGTGTTTGCTTCAGCATTTCGTATTTCTTAGTGGGATCGTACCGTTATTTCGTTTGCATCGATGGCGGAACAATATATCGTCATCATCATCATCAGCCGAAATACGTCCACTGCTGAACATAAACCTGCCCAACAGAATACCACTTTTGGTGGGTTGTCCATTATGGAATTTGCCATAACCACCACGCTTGGCTGGCGGATTGATAATCGAAGTAATGATCTCAATGTACACAGGAGAGCGCTGCTGCCCGTCTCTGGTGCAATTTTTAATCGCCTTGATGACACTCACGGGAAGATTAATTGCCCAATTCTAAGCAGGAAACCTCATGGCCAAGCTGGAGACAACACATCAAACTCAAATGGTTTAATGTCAACCTTAGCTGCAACTATTTGAACTTCGGTATGACAAACATGATCATTGTAGGAATCTCCATCATAAGGAATTTGTATACGACGGGCATTATATTTTTATCATTGCATGAAATATAGTTTTGGGTAGTAAGACTATAAAGCGGTTAGTCCATCTATTGCTCCTAAAGTATTTCACTTAGGCGCAATAAATATCAATTTATTAGATACTACTAATACAATCTGACATGCTTTATACTGTAGTAGATGTGTTTGTCGTGTGGTTTCCGGTAGAGTAGAATAGGACCACTCCAACTCTTCCCGTGGATGTCGTTTAAGGCGACTGAGGGAATACATTATAAAACATCAATCAGGCCTCCCCACCCCGTCTGGCCAGCGCGGGGAGTGTAGGCCAAATCCTCCGTCTATCTCCGGCAGATGAGAGGGGTTTGTGCTCCTGCAGTGGAGACTAAAATAACCTGATGATGATGATGAGATGTGTTTGGATAATGTAGTAGAAACACATTGATATGTATGGCTCCTGGGGGAAATACTTTAGGAGCAATAGATGGACTAACCGGTATAAAGTATCGACCTTATCCTAGAAAGCGGTTTTAGTGCCAAAATAATTTCACGTCCTGGTTATAATGGTTTCGGGTATGTATTTCTATAAATAAAACAACACCATATTTTGTTCATAATGACCTGTATATTTACCTAAGTGTAAAGGAGCATTATTTACAAGGTGGACATCGATACAACATAAACCTACCGTAACCTAAGTCAGATGTCTTATTTTTAAACACTAATTAATGACAAAAACATACTGTTCTGTGTTGGCAAACCCCGGCTTACGGCTTGCCTTTCGGATTAGGAGATAAAGCAGTATAATATAAATAAAATTGAAAAGAAATAGGTATCTGACACACTGTTGGATTGTACAGTAGCGGTATAAAAAGGATCTTCAGTTTTCAAATTCATCCCTTCAGCGTGTCGCGAGCACATGTTACCTGTCGTTCTGTGCCACAAAATATACAAAAATTATACTTAATTGTATGATAAACAACGTTTAAATTTCAGTGTCATTTTCTGTAACACTGACAGGATGAAGTCGGTAATGTTTTACCGAAAACTGTTGGATGACGAATCTTTTCATACCGCCAGTACTGAACAAGAACATATATTTGAACATACATTTGAACCATTTGTGCCCTATGAATTACACGGTTAGTCCATCTATTTATTGCTCCTAAAATATTTTCCCCCAGGAGCAATAAATATCCATTTATTACTACTACTATATTTCCCACATGTAGTAGATAATATAATGTAGTAGATAAGGGTGTTTGGATAATGTTGTAGAAATACATGGATATGTATTGCTCCTAGGGGAATACTTTAGGAGCAATAGATGGACTAAATGGAATTACATACAGATTTTAGCAAATACAGTTTGTACTGGAAACATATAATCATATACCTACAAAAAAGGTGTTTACTATAGATGAAGATTCTTCCGAGTTTATTTTTTTTAAAGATATTGTATTATCGTTTCAAAGATTATCTGTATATTAAATATTTAGGCACGTATAGTAGTCGGCTACATTAGTATTTTTTTATATTTTACGGTAAGGCTCATAATAAATAAACGCCATATAGCTGGCGACATAGCCTGACGTAAGTAGTGTTATTTGTACCGAATAAAATACCTAAAGATTACCGATATGCCATTTATGTTGCCGAGTGCTGCAACTGCAACTGCAAATGATCATAAATGTCTTGATCGTAGTTGTACTGTCGAACAGTCTGCCAGATAGTTTCTAGATTTGCATATGGCGAACGGAATGTTCACAAGGATATGACATTTTAATGTGATTATAAAACCAGGTCTGTAAAGAGTCTGAATCTTAGTTCCTATGCCTATGACAATTATTTTACAAGATAAGACATTAATTCGCTATTTTCTCCAATTTCGGTATACAAACTTAAAGTGACATCAAAGCAACAGTTTTCTTTTAAAAAATAGGTCGGTTATTTATAATAATAAATAACTGTTTATTTTCAGACAAGGATCGATATTATGATCCACTTTATGATAAGAACGTTTCAGTTCCCGAATCAAAGTATAATATTTACGTTAATCATGATTTTGTCATGGCTTCCAAATGGATACAATCTAGATACTTAAGAAAAAAATAAAATATATTAAATTACCTCGAAAAAGAGTGATTGACTATCGGGGGAATATTAATGTAGTTAATAAATTATTTGTTGTTATGTGAGACAAATGGTTTTTTCCGAACATTAGTCAACCACTTTAATAACTAAAAGCACATTGAACTAATATAATAAATACCCAATAATATATTTTAGACGAACATTAATATAATTTAGGCCAAGATTTTAAAAAAATATCTCATGTTTCCTTTCTTTGAATTACTTAAGTGTTACGTATGTTAAAAACAGAGATATTTTAATTTCACTAAGGCCTGTTCATTTCAAAAGTGACTAAATAATGTTAAATTATCTAATTGTAAGGTTAAATTGAGTTATTATAGTAAACACATTAGAAACGGGTACTAAAAGTGATTTAAAAATGCTTTACAATACTTATTTCAATCAGCTGGGAGATGTTTACTGTCGGATATACAACACTTATAATTTATTACAATAAAAATCTTAACCACGAGGACACATATGTTCTGATGAATTTTGAAAGAAACTAAATATTTTCGAGCTGATTTTACTGGGTGTACTCGTATGTAGCTTTGACGCGGCTTAAGCCGTTCCTATATTTGACAAAATCACTCAGCTCAGTTACGCACAAATCAGGCCCTATAATTACAGTGAGATGTGTATGACAGTATATATGTATGTGTTTATGTTAAACACAGAAAACAATATACACTCATTCATCAGATAAAAAATATGTATGACTTTCCGAATATTCGTCCGCGGGGCGTAAATATGATTTAACAAAATACTTAAGGCCACCTCTTGACCACTTTGAACAGTTTTGTCTATGTTGAGACAGGGGTGAAAGGGTGAAATCTCTTCGGAACCAGTCAAGTTTTGAAGATAAAAAGTATACTGTCTTAATTCAGGATTAAATCTATCACTGTAACAAAATACAACTAGTTTAGCTGTAATGGCGTGTAATATACATTAGTCATGTTAGTTTCATTGCATCTCACTGTCTTGTTTGAAACAAATCAATATTTTGTTGTGTATTAAATTATGAATTTCGGTTTGATTTACATGTGACTATTATATATTTAGTACTGTATAAATTACTCAGTATTTAAAGTCTAAAAGATTTACAGTTAACAATGTACAAGTCCTTATACTACAAGCGGTTAGCGACTTATCGTTCTACGAATATATTTTAATTTTTAAATAATGTTAGTACGGATCCAATAGGAATGTTTATTTTATATTTTGAATTTTCTGGAAACATACAGATTTTTCAGGAATATTTATTTGTACGCCATATACAGTTCATATATTTTGTATCGTGTATCTAAATTATTTCTTTGGAATAATCATGTAATAATGTATAACAAAAAGATTTTTACCAAGATTTTTAACACAAAGTCTCAAATAAATATATAGTTAAACCACCACAATTTAAAATTTAAAAATGCTGTACAAATCCAGAAAATTTTACAGTAAATTTTACATACTACGATTCTAATGAAATGTCCAAGTGCGTCACTTTGACTTTCAAAATGAAGTATATATATTCATCATCATCATCAGGTTATTTTTGTCTCCACTGCAGGAGCACAACCCTCTCTCATCTGCCGGAGACAGATGGAGGATAAGTATATATATATACATATAGTATAGTATAGTATAAATACTAGGTCATACTTTTGTGTATGTAAATAATAGAATACCTAAATAAGTATTTCTCGATTTAAAAAGACTGGGTATGACATGAGCATATCGTACCCTTGGTTAAAGACAGGCGTATCGTTAATATATTTAGTATGAAATATAAGACTGTCTTCTACCAAGGGTAGGATATCTATAATATGTTATTTTTTACATTTTCATAAATTAGGTACAATAATTTATTCGTTATGATTAAGTTAAATAAATTAATTGACTGAATACCATTGATAATTTAACGGAATTATATTATTAAAATCATATTTTTGGGAATTGAAGTCAAGCACGTACATAAAATGGAAGATGGCACATTAAGCATGAAACTATATTCGTTGCACAACCTATATTCAGAAATATAACAAGTATAATATTAAAAAGAAATACATCGAATTTTAAAATATTTTAAAAATAATATTACAATATAACAACAATTTAAAATGATAAGAGGTCAATTCCTAAATCAATTCATAGCCCAAAAGTGACAATAAACATTGTCTTAATAATATAGCATTAAAAATAGACTTAAAAATTAAACCACAACTGATTACTGTGCAAAATATAAAAATAAATCGTAGGTGATATGAGTGATTGAATTTCCAACCCTGAAAATAAAATCCAAACTGGTACAATATGTACACTAAACAAACGGTTAATTTTTTAAAAGGTAGATAATACATTTTTTTTATTTCCAATGAAAATGTCAATGCAAAAAAATATAAAAAAAATTCGATGTCAAAAAGTCTAGAAGCAAAATGTAAAACATCTAAATATGTATGTCAAATAAATTCTACATTACGAAACCTTATAGAGATGATCTAAATACACAACATTATGTTACATTACACATTGTAGACAATAGATATGGACGTGTCCATAGACTATTTGAGATTATATTTAATATTAGTCTATGCGAAGAGAACAAACCTACCGCGCTAGGAAATATACAGTTGAAGAGAAAGCGGATGGCACATTTATTTTTTACACAAAACATTACACAGGATCTCCCATTCAGCAGCAACTACAGAACAATGATACTTCATCAACAATCAACCAAATTGGTCTCGAAACTTGAAGAAGTTTTGCTTTACTGATACACATCAACCAAACAGCATCATCAGACAGATTTTGATAACACTTTACTCGTTTCATCACTCAACCATCATTGTTATCTCATACTATTTATAAAATTTGGTCTTACAAGTGATAATTTTAAAGATTCAACACTTCAGTGAATTCATAATTATTCAAGTTTTTATCTCTTCATACAGATAAAGAATATTTTTGGTACCAGGTTTGTACATTTACAGTACAATCCGTACACGCATCAAATAATAAATTAATTCGTCGGTTCGTTTTTGAGACGATCACAGAACAATTTAAGCCACGTTAATAAAAAAAATCATAATTGAAAACTTATTTCACACTTTTGGTGTGAAACAGAATGCATTTGTAAAAAAAATATTTTGGAACGGTTTACCGTCGAGTACGGGGTCTACCTTCAGTCTCGTTCGGTGCGCCGCCTAGTAAACACGTGGCGTGGTTTGTTCTGTGTCGTCTCACGCGTAGAATTCGCGGTTATTGTGGCCCTTCCCGTAGGAGGCAGCCGCAGGGCTCCTCTTCGGCTCATCGAGGGCATATGAGCCCTCGTCCTTCTTGCGCATGCGATACACGATGAACATCACCACTAGGATGGCACATAGCAGGCCGACTACAGCGCCCCCGATCACGGCTGAAATCAAACAATTACACATTGTATGAAATAATAAGATATAAGTTTCCGAATTAATTAATTAGCAAGCTGAAGTGGCATTGGGCGGGCCACATGTGTCGCAGAACCGACGGTCGTTGGGGCAGACGAGTTCTGGAGTGGAGACCGCGGATCGGCACGCGCAGGGTGGGACGCCCCGTCGCCAGATGGACCGACGACCTGAAGAAGCTGGCCAGAAGCGGCTGGATACGGAGGGCGGAGGACCGGCTGTGGTGGCGTTCATTGGTGGAAGGCCTATGTCCAACAGTGGCCGTCTAAGGGCTGATATGATGAAGTTTCCGAATGGGATTCCTGCATCTTTATGTGTAATCAAAGGAGCGAAGACGCCACGACACTTGTATATTATATAATATAAAAAATACTTGACTTGAAATAGTAGATTTGACTGCTATACCTCTATCAAACGAAAAGTAAACAATACGTTTTTCGATTTACGATATGTATATGTGGATGATATTCTGACTCTTTGTAAGTTCGTTCACAAATATGTAGGTAGCCAAAATAATGAAAAGCAAGTCATAATCTAATAACAGATAGTAAGTGTTCCGAATATGGCGATATCAGTATAAATATTGTCGTGTGGCAACACCGTTGTTAGAACTAAAATAAGTAAAAATAAAGAATATATGATGACAGGTAACGAAAGCGAGGAAGAGGTGAGAAGAGAAATGGTTTGTGGAAAATTAATGTGTGCAAGATGAACGAGAAAATTGACCGGGAGAAGGTAAGTCCGACGCATTGGACCCCCAAGTTAAAGATGAACTTTATATCTTGAAAAATGATAATACGTACAAAACTAATACGAGGGTGTTTGAGAGATAATGTGTTGCGATGTAAGATATAGAGGTGATATAGACGAGAGTTTAAAGCTGCTTACTCTGTAGATAGAAGATCATAGAGTTACGAAACAAAAGAGTGATTACGATAGCTACGCAAGCAAGCCTACCAAGACTGTAAGACCCTCAATAAACAATGAGCGGAACGAAACGAGACGTATACCGAACTGATTTAAGGCGGCTCGAGCCGAAAGATGTTGTAAAGAACACATGCGAAATTTAATTCCTAAGATTATTGTTTACTAGCTGGGAAAAGAGTTCTGGAGTGGAGACCGCGGATCGGGTGGGACGCCCCGCCGCCAGATGGACCGAAGACCTGAAGAAGGTGGCCGGAAGCGGCTGGATGCGGAGGGCGGAGGACCGGGTGTGGTGGCGTTCATTGGTGAAGCCCTATGTCCAGCAGTGGACGTCTAAAGGCTGACATGACATGATAACTGGTGCCCGCGACTTCGTCTGCGCAGGATTAGTATTTCGAGTAGCTTATATTATGGTTAACTATTTTGGCTATAATGGCTTACACATAAGATATATATACTGTGGCGGGCTTTTTTGTAGGATTATTTAAGATAAACATTTCCATCATACATTACATATGTGTAACTCTAGCGGTTTTGGCAGCGCACGCCAGAATAGCTCGCAGATGGTAGATTTTTTCCTACTTAAGTAAGTACGTGATATTTTGGACAATTCACACAATATCTTTATAAATTGTAGCCTATGTGTTATTCTGATGTATAAGCTATATTATTGTAAAGTTTCATTAAAATCCATTCAGTAGCTTTTACGTGAAAGAGTAACGAACATCCATCCATACTTACAAACTTTCGCGTTTATATTAGTAGGAGGACGAGTTCACCACTTGGCGATATGACAAGAAATTGGTCGTGGCGAAAGTAAATATGAAGATACTGACCGGCCAGTATACCGGGCTGCGCGAAGAAGCTGGTGGCTCGGTCCTCGGGCTTGGCGTTCATGATGAACACGACGTTGTCCGCCGGCCGAGACTCGGCGCCCTCGTGCTCTCTCTCCTGCTCCTGAAACGTTAATTAAAACAAGTTCATTTTTAGAGATCTATTAATTGCCACTAAATAGTTTTTTATTATGAATGTGATCATTATCCACGGCTAAAATATGAGTCTGCGTCACCGAACTTCGACACGTAAGTTCGGTGATGCAGACAGTGCTTACTATGTAGTAAGTTTTGTGTGAACAGAGTCGGAGTGGAAGGTGTGAGTGTGTCTGGTGCGAACGGCGTTTGCGCGAAGATAAATATATGGTATTATATGGAAGATCCCACATAGGAAAGGTGGCGGGATATACAAATTTTGCTCGCCCCAGTGTGGCTTAACAATTTAGCAAAAATTACTCACAACTTCCGGATTGAGTTCCTCGCCGGATATATCGATGTCAATCTGGTCCGGGCGCGAGGGTACTTCCGCCCCCGCGCCGCGCGGCTCTTCAACTACCCGCTCACCCGGCTGCTTGCCAATATTGACCCGAGCTGAAACATTGTTAATTTACATCTTAGATGTTTGACGTCAGTATTAAAATACGTCATTTTTTGTGTGATAAAGTAATATATTTAAATCTTTCCTATTATTTATTTACATTACATTTTCATTGAATCTAGATCGTCTTCATCCGCTGTATTCAGTATGCGTTAGTCATCTCCTTTTATCAATGTTTTATTCCAAATGTACTAAACTTATAGAGATACTTTAAGATATGCAAATCAGAAAAGAAGTCCTCCCAACTGTGACATACCTCGCCGATTACAACATGATCGTGTGTCATTTTGTCGCGTCTTGCTAAAACTTTAAAAAGTTAAAAACGAAACCCTCACTAACTATTTGACAAATAACTAGGATTAACCTACTATTTCTATCATGGAACTTAAAAACGAAGACTATTGAACAGTTCACTCGGTTCTATGAACTGTGTAACATGAAGAACAACGGTGTTAATATTCACTTTTCTAATTGTCACTCATTTGTCGACGTTAATTGTTGTGATGAATGTAACAAGCGTAGTGAAATCCATTGTTGGATTACGATTAATGATCATTAATTTTGATATAAGAGTCATCGAATTTGGCTGTAGTTGGACTTTGTCTATTTTTAGACGACGCATAACAAATAGCATTATTTTATTTCCTTATCTTGAATAATGATTGATGACGAAGACTTGGATTAGGTTTACTAGGATAAGACAGGGAATAATTTTAAAACATCCAAAGACAAAAAAAATACATCAAAAATATGAAAATAAATTGAGGACTAAACTAAGCTAATGTATTTTAAAAGATGGTATCAATACTAGGGCTATATTACCTGATGACATGCGAGAAAATCTAAAAGTAATGATAGAAAACACTATAGTGAATGCGATGACTGACAACAGTAAAGGTAATGGACGCGATTGCATGATGATCATGAGGTCATGCAGAAGGTTAAAAAAAATCTTGCACATTATTGAGAAAAGACTTACCAATGTCCTTCGTAGACCATTTAGTAACAGTTAACCATTTTTAGATAACAAGTCAATTAGTGAACAAATTAACTGGAATAGGTAATTCTAATGAAATTATCAACCGCTCCGCAGTCCGCGTTAGAGGAAACTGGCCAGTGGATGAGCAAACAGCTCTTATAGAGATAATTAATGCTGTTAATAACAAAATGTTAAATTCAAGGTTATTTCACAGTTATTATTACGACGTTCTATTGTTCTTCAATTTTCATGAAGTGGGACAGTATTTAAATATAAATGGGTGTTTAAATATAATCACCAGAATAAATAAAATATCACCAAATTTACTCGAGCTCAAGGAATTGGTGGACATTTATAAAAAGTGATGCTTGTTTAACTATAAGCCAGCGACTATTAATTTGGTCAATTATTATTTAATACTTATACCACAATTAGATTCAAATATTTAGATTATTATGTCAAGGACATTGTTGTGTTAAAATGATGCCCAGTCTAATTACAATTAACTAAAAACACTTTTTTGAGCATCTAGGTCAAAGGAGAATGCCCAAAATTGTATGTATTTATAAAATTGTATTGTATTGTATTTGTTATTTTAAACTCCTTGTTCAAGTGGCTTTAAAAAAAAATTGAAGGGATTCATAATACAGACCAATATTTTTGGTACATGAATGGTGAAGACGCATCTAAGCCCAGTTTTTAAGCTTTCTTCTTTATAACATTAGACTGAGCAATACTTAGAGTACAGTGAATAATAGAATCACTTCAGCTCGACTTTAATACTGGTGGGTAATACGAGTAATATCAAGTTAGTTAATTGTTTAATGCTAAATAGTTGCGAGAAATCGTAAAAATCACATTGTAATTTAATGTTACCAAATTATCATTAAAAAATAAACGGGTTTCAGTAAAACATGTAATGCTTATACAAAATTTGATCCAAGAATCTCAAACTTATAGTTAATCTTGGTTTGCCTTAGATGTACTGTCAATGTCCTATGATAAATGCCCTATGACAACCAAGTTTGTTCTAATTTCAACTTTATCATCATTGGATAAGGTGCTGATTGAATTTGAAATGTGTGCGTACCAAATTATCTAAACGTACTTGGATTTTGACGATTTCTCATGTAAAAAAAATAAAACGCAAAACAACTGGCATGCTCCAGCGACTACTCACGACTGACTACATCGAACATCTGCTCTATTGATGTTGGGAATGGAGTTGTGGCCGGGATGTCCGGTGGCTGGGTGACGGGAGCGACTGTGGTGGTTGTGCTGGTAGCTTTGTAGTCTTCGTCATCTTCTAGCGTCGCCTCGTCACCTGATCCCCTCGCGTCTTCGTCGTCGGGGCCTGGGCCGGGACCCCAGCCGGAGCCCGAGCTCTCGTCGGGGTCTACGCCGGACCCATCATCGTCGACGAACAGGTCTCGGTCGGAGGCGAGGGCGCCGTCCGTCTGTGGTAGTACCGCCGCCGCTGTGTTCTCTGTTGGCGATGGGGCGACCTGAAATTGGCAAAAGAGGATGTTGAGCATTGTGATGTATTTAATTCTAATTTAATTATTGAGAGTTAGGTTGACATTGAACGCAACCACGTCACCTCGTAAGAGATATCAAAATGTACATTTATTACTCATTTCAGCTTTCCAGCGTCAGTCCATACAACAGTAAATATAGGAGACTATCGGACTGACGCTGGAAAGCTTAAAGAGGAAACGCCAAACTACTGGGGCACAATATGATTTTTGTCCAACATTTTCATTCAGTCGCTGTTTCTGGTATACATTGTGAAACGATTCTTCGGGATATTGGTGCCATGGCAATCAACTATAGATATTTTGTTTTACTCTATTTTCGGAAATTGACCGTAGCGAAAAGATCGTAGAAACTACCCAGAATTTTTTAAAAATACGATTAGAGTATGTACTTAGACGATAACTTTCATAATAGCTTTCAGAAGATAGAAAAATTGGTAATAGGACTACAATCATTTAAGAACACATCTGTAAAAGTGTAGATATACCTACACATTACCACATAATAAGACATTCGACCTAATTCCAGAAAGTTCACCTACTGACATCAAAATTTCATCACTGACCCAATTATTCGTCAATCAAAGACTAAAATGGCCTTTCTTTGCTTGTCCTATTCTTTATTTCTCCATTTGTCGAAACAAAAGACTTCTAATCACGAAAACACTGAACACGAAAACCATAAATCACCGTATTGCGTTTTCATCTACGTCACCATGAATGGGTCAAAGTATGAATGGTAAATTAGTACTTACAGGTCACTCACCTCTACGCACCCCTAAGTTAGTTACCACACGTTTTTTACTGTAATTAGGCCAGTTATAGAGTATTTAAAGTACTTTTTTCCAGGGTTTGGCAATGCTTTCTCCAGTTAACGTAAGGAACAGTGCTGCACGGAGCACGATCGATAGGCCTTGCGGGGATATTGCGAGTAGGGAAGGGGGTGCAGCCGGGAACGTTTAGTCCCGAAACCCGCCAACAGATGCCGGCTGGTATGAGAGGCGAGGAAGGTTTTCAACCAAAGTGGTTTAGAGGTTTCACGCTAGAGTGCGTTTCTTTGGTCCTTGTGGAAATCTGTTACTGCACCTCATTTTATGAATCAAATCAGTCTTCGAAAATAAAATGAATGATGAATTGAAAATGTAAATGACAGTGTCAATCTTGGAACGTCAAGGATCTTGTACGAAGTAACATTTGTGTGCGGCCGAAGAGGGCACTTGAAGACCATTTCACAGTTAAGTACAAATGCTTCATCCGTAGCTTCATACCAGTAAGCAGAGAAGACAATCTTATTTTCATCAAAACTGTTACAGGTAGGTAGTTTAAGAATCCATCGTATTTATTTTCATACAACATTGTTATTCCTATAAAATTGCAATATGTAGCAAACAATGTTAAATTAATGTATCAGAAGTGATATACGGGGACGCAAATGAAAATTTCAGGTGAAATTATGGATCGCGATAAGCCTTGCATTTCGACAGTAAAAATTAATAGTTGTTGGAACAACTAGGTACTATGATTTAATATATTCAGTGTTTGTTTTTTGCCATTTGTGTCCGAGTGATTGTCCTATAACGTGTTAGTATGATAATCTTCTAAAATCGTGGCATTATTATCAATGGTAGGTGAAAGAATGGGGTTAGAAAAAGACAAAAGACGTTTGTATATGAAGGCGTAATCTCAAGTCGTTCAAGCGAAGGCTCAGTTATAAGAACCCTTGAAATGAAACTTGGTGATAATGATAATTCAGAACGGTCTCAAGTATTATTCACCGATTACAAGCGAATTATATCACAAATCCTTTTCAGGAGGGTGAGTGGGGAGTGGAGAGGGGTGTAATGAGAAATATTATTTATCGCGCCAGGATAAAGCGGGGGTAACATTGACCCGAGCAGGGCTGCCAACACTGAAACAACATGAGACTATAGACCGTCACAACTCAAAAAATGCAGTGTTGAGTTATTAATACCAAAAAAATTTATTCGATTTCCTCTCTTTGTTTTTCATTATGTAAAAAGATAATCATAGTCTTAATTAATAAGTCAAAACTGGGTTGTAATGCGTAATTTTTTTTAACTTTGAAATCATGTTTTCTCAAAACATGCTTTTTGAGTTATGACGGTTTATAATTTCATGTGTGACATAATGGATATTTTTTGTATATTTGTTTCCGTGTTAATTTTTATACTTCGAACAACTCATTTTACTTACTAGTTATTTAGGTAATGGCAAATTACGTTCGTAAACGTAAATTTGGGTTTTCATGAGAAGAAAATCACAGCCAAAAACCTGTATAAGTTTCGAAGAAGTCAAAAGTAAACTGTAAAGTTATAATTTTTAGAATTCAGTTGTTCTTTATGGATAGGCTATTAAAGGGCTATTTTTACCTCAGGGAAATACTTGGTTTCTAACGGAATAGTTGATTTACCGTGGGAAAAACAGTTCAGTATAGATCTTAAATATATTTAATGCAAAAATTATTTAAATAAGTTTACAGCATTACAGTAGAAAATAAAATAAAACATATTCAGCTTAATACATTAAAAATACTTAATTAAAAAAACTTGAATAATTCAAAAAGATTAATAACTTATACAATTCATTATGTTATACAATAGTGCTTCCGACAGCAATACATTCAAAATATTGTGACCCGACGCCAAGGGTTGCGTTTGTATTCATTTAAGATGTGACAGCCCTACCTGTGTTTCGCTTGTGTTTATTACCGCCGTGTTACCGTGTATACGGGCCTTAATGTACCTTTCACGTGTATTATTGGGGTCAGGCCTTAAATACTTTTGTAAACTGGAAATTTTATTAAAAGAGCCCTTATTTTTAGAGTTCGGGACGAAAATGTGACAATAACCATTGAACGAATGGTAACATATTTTTTCAAGCTCCGATTTGGTATAGGGATTCGTTTGAAGGAATAAAAGGGTATTGCCGCCTATTTTCCCTATTCCATCCCTTTCTTACGCGAAAGGGTATGTATCCTGCTTGCTTTCTCGCAATTCAGTGAAAGATCTGATTACAAAGTGACTCGATACGAGGTATGAATGCTAATAAGGTCGATATGTCAGTTTTGCGTAACGTTTTTTTTCTGTACATTGTGTATGTACAGAAAACGTTCGTATCTACGTACGTTCTGTACTACTAGTAATATTATAAATTCAAACGTAAACTTCGCATGTCTGTAAGTGAAGATATATGCAAGACTACTTACAGAAACATGGAGCTTAAATCAGAGTCATTTTTGTCTTTACTTCATCGCAATCGGCTAATTAAAATATATAAGTCTATCAAAATCCGTTCAGTAGATTTTACGTGATGCATGCATACTAACAGACAGACAAAAAATCCAAAAATGTTTGAAATGTGTTCTATTGCTTATCCTTAGACCCCCCCTATTTCTTTTGCAAATATCTTCAATGTATATCACACGTGAAGTTTACGTTTTAATTTATTAGACTTATTATTATTATGTACATTAATATGCACTTATTTCGACCCCCTTGTTCTTATTGCCTTGTCTCACACCTGGTAAGGTTGGCTGGAAGAGATCTCTGTTAGAGATAAGCTCGCCTTTGTTGTCAAAATGTCATAATTGTATTTATTTATTAAAATGTGCAATAAATAATAGTCCTGTAGAAATTATAACTTAGATAAGATAATTAATCACTATTAAAACAGTGGAGGGGGCAACAGAAATAGGAGTAGGGTAACAGTTTTAGGGATCATTTGGATAAATGGGATGGGATAACGTTTATCTCAAACTTGGGACGGAGGATATTAAAATTTAAATTACTATTAGTTATTACGCGTTAAAACTTACCCTATACTAACAGTTCTGCCGAGTTACATCCTGTAGTGAGGCAGCTTTTGCAAATCAATTATTTACGTTTAACGATTGCCAACAGAACTAACAAGGGAAGACGTGTCACCGATTTTGATGGAACCCAGTATAGATGTTGTTCTCGTAAACTGATTTATTTTCACATTCATAATTTTTTTCACGCTCGCGTTCACAAGACCATTATGATACTCCTTATACACGTAAAACACGTAAATCGGATAAGTAGTTCTGGAGTCTTACGCTTTAAGAGGGCTATCGCAACTTTGAGTAGCTCAGGTTTAGGTAAATTCGTGTCCGTCGTGCGCTTGTGTGGGTAAAATCGCTTGCGCCACACTAGCGTACTCAAAAACGATTTTGATCCTTGCATGCATTTTATTAGTCGATTTTCTTTTGTTGACCTTTGTCACTTTGTCAAATAATTTAAGTTTTACTTGAATAGTAATAAAAAAAGGAATTCTTAAAGAAAATTAGACGAAATTAGTAAAAAAATTAAAAAACTTAGCACAAAATACTTTGTTTAGATTGTTAATGTACGAGTTGCATGCAAATTTGCCTTATACAAGATGTACAATAAAATAGATTACTAATTAAGATAGCTAAGATTTATTCATGCTCAATGTTCATCCCCTAAATATAAATATTAATTTTGTATTCTTAAACAAAATACTTAACCAAAGTATTTCAAAGATGAAATTCGCCCCCTATTATAAAACAAATTCTCTATTTATAAATTTATCTACATTTTCGCGGGTCTATGATTCCAGGTAGAACCACACGTTCATGGTAAAACCACCCTTGTCCGGCACTCCATATAAGTGAACCGAATTACACAAGTGAATCTACTCTAAAGGAAAGGTGGTCAGAGATGACACTTGACGAGTATTTAGTAGAAAAACTGTTAAATTTAAGTTACCTAGGTAGTTTTTTTTTATCATATTTTACCATACCGAAAAGGTCAATCATGTTAGCGCTAAAATAAGTATTGTAATACCTTTTGTAACTCTTGATTTTGCAAATAAACTAATTATGAATTATGAGGCGTTGATGAGATGTTTATTTCAGATGCCAGCTGTCAAAATTGAAACGGCCGTATCTCGGAAACTACTGACCCCAGACTAGAGGTCTTTTTACCAAAATGGAAGGCCTCGATGAGATCTTCATTTCAAATTACAGCTGTCAAAATTAAAACGGCCGTATCTCGGAAACTACTGGTCCCAGACTAGAGGTGTCTTTACTAAAATGAAAGGCCTGGATGAGATCTTCATTTCGGATGACAGCTGTCAAAATTGAAACGGCCGTATCTCGGAAACTACTGACCCCAGACTAGAGGTCTCTTTACCAAAATGGAAGGCCTCGATGAGATCTTCATTTCGGATGACAGCTGTCAAAATTAAAACGGCCGTATCTCGCAAACTACTGACCCCAGACTAGAGTTGTCTTTACCAAAATGGAAGGCCTCGATGAGATCTTCATTTCGGATGACAGCTGTCAAAATTAAAACGGCCGTATCTCGGAAACTACTGACCCCAGACTAGAGGCGTCTTTACCAAAATTGAAGGCCTCGATGAGATCTTCATTTCGGATGACAGCTGTCAAAATTAAAACGGCCGTATCTCGGAAACTAGTGACCCCAGACTAGAGGTGTCTTTACCAAAATGGAAGGCCTCGGTGGTATCTTCATTTCGGATGACAGCTGTCAAAATTAAAACGGCCGTATCTCGCAAAATACTGACCTCATTTTGGTAAAGACACCTCTAGTCTGGGGCCAGTAGTTTCCGAGATACGGCTGTTTTCATTTTGACAGCTGTCATCCGAAATGAAGATCTCATCGAGGCCTTCCATTTTGGTAAAGACACCTCTAGTCTGGGGCCAGTAGTTTCCGAGATACGGCCGTTTCAATTTTGACAGCTGTCATCCGAAATGAAGATCTCATCGAGGCCTTCCATTTTGGTAAAGACACCTCTAGTCTGGGGCCAGTAGTTTCCGAGATACGGCCGTTTTGATTTTGACAGCTGTCATCCGAAATGAAGATCTCATCGAGGCCTTCCATTTTGGTAAAGACACCTCTATTCTGGGGCCAGTAGTTTCCGAGATACGGCCGTTTTAATTTTGACAGCTGTCATCCGAAATGAAGATATCATCGAGGCCTTCCATTTTGGTAAAGACACCTCTATTCTGGGGCCAGTAGTTTCCGAGATACGGCCGTTTTAATTTTGACAGCTGTCATCCGAAATGAAGATATCATCGAGGCCTTCCATTTTGGTAAAGACAACTCTAGTCTGGGGCCAGTAGTTTCCGAGATACGGCCGTTTCAATTTTGACAGCTGTCATCCGAAATGAAGATCTCATCGAGGCCTTCCATTTTGGTAAAGACACCTCTAGTCTGGGGCCAGTAGTTTCCGAGATACGGCCGTTTCAATTTTGACAGCTGTCATCCGAAATGAAGATCTCATCGAGGCCTTCCATTTTGGTAAAGACACCTCTAGTCTAGGGCCAGTAGTTTCCGAGATACGGCCATTTTAATTTTGACAGCTGTCATCCGAAATGAAGATCTCATCGAGGCCTTCCATTTTGGTAAAGACACCTCTAGTCTGGGGCCAGTAGTTTCCGAGATACAGCCGTTTCAATTTTGACAGCTGTCATCCGAAATGAAGATCTCATCGAGGCCTTCCATTTTGGTAAAGAGACCTCTAGTCTGGGGCCAGTAGTTTCCGAGATACGGCCGTTTCAATTTTGACAGCTGTCATCCGAAATGAAGATCTCATCGAGGCCTTCCATTTTGGTAAAGACACCTCTAGTCTGGGGCCAGTGGTTTCCGAGATACGGCCGTTTCAATTTTGACAGCTGTCATCCGAAATGAAGATCTCATACCATAGAAATGGTAACGTTGAGATATGTATTTTATACCTTATATTTGCCCTCGACAGTACACCGATCGTCTTTACACCAATTGGTATAACTTTTTTTAAATACTTTATTTATTGAATATGAGTATAACATACAAGCTGAAAATTAATAAATATCAAACATAACATGGTATAACTACATGGACTCAATTTATTAAATTTACCTACTTGATTCAAATTTGTCATACTGAGCAGTAGAATTAGTTGGACTGCTTTTATTATATTTATTTATTATATTTATTCATTTCCAATATGTCATACTAAGCAGTAGGACTAGTAGGACTTTTTTTCCAACCAGTCCTACTAGTAGAACTAATAGTAGGACTGGTTGGACTAACCCATGTCGTCCGCCTCCCGCTCCTCCCTTCCTCTCCGACTACCTTCCCGATCCGTCACAAGACCCTGGTCACCACTTCTTATTATAAAATGTATCCCTACCATTTAAACGAGTCTTTATTAGGTGAGTTTATCATATACCATTAAGCAGTTCCTGTGACCACATTTACACAGTTACATTTTACTTAATTACGTCAAACACTGTTACAGTGTTATCACAAAATTTTGCAAAATAAAATAAGTACCTAACAAATAAACTCACGATCAAAAACTTGCGGTCGTCGTACAATTCGAAAGGCTGATGCGGTTGTTGACCGTTAGGGCGGGAAAACGAGCGACACACGTCCTACCTCTGAAAGCCCTCGGGCGAGACTGAAGCCAGCGGGTCGACGCATCGACTTATAAAGGAATGTTTCGAAATTTTTTATTAAATATAATTATTGAATAGTTGTAATATGTTTTTAGTGATTTCATTTGAGTAATAGCTCTACTTTCATATTCCTATTTTTAATTTTTTATTTAAAACCTTGTAAAGGTAGAGGAGACATTTATTTGACGCTATTTTTCCTCTATCAACGCGTCACTTTGTTATTTTTTAAAGTAATAACTGTATCCTTTTTCAAAATTATGGCTCATGACGGCTCAATGGGACTATATCCCAGTTATGTCTGATTTTTTTCAGCTGTTAATGTCCCTTTAATTAGCCACGAAACATTACCAAAGTCATGCGTTATAGTGCTGACCGAAAATTTTGCGTAATGAAATGTTTTTTAAATAATTATCAGTAGTTATTTTCAAAATTATGCGTGATCACAGTTCAATAATAGAATACGGTATATGATGTCGGCATATAAGATTCACTAGAAACATTGTAGTTTAAGAGTGAGACTTCTGGAACGATTTGATCAGCCAGGAAAATCTGGTAACAAACGTTGAAACAGTCTTAACAGACAGAGTGAACTTGCGTTTTATAATATCTAAAGCTGGGATCAGGGTAAAGATGGTATAATCCAATCCTACTAATATTATAAATGCGAAAGTTTGGATATTTAGATGTTGGGATATTTGGAAGTTTGGATGTTTGTTACGCAATCACACTTCAACCACTGGACGGATCGTGATGAAACTTGGCACACATATAGGTTAGGTCCTGGAATAGGACATAAGGAATACTTTTTATCCCGAAAAAAACATACAATTCCTACGGGAAATACATAATAATTTGTGATGTTAAGTTGTCCACGCCAACTCGCAGGCAACAGCTAGTATTTTATAAGTATAGGTCAGGTATTTAGTAGACTACACAACTAGTAGACTGGCAGCTATTTTATAGCTTAATAGGTGTATAGTGGGGGTATATGTATCGCTCTTAGGTGTACTAACACCGATATATCCCCACTATACACCTAACTTATGGCTGCAGTTGGGTGATTATAGGACCATTCATAAATATGGCTTATCCAATAATCCCCTGCGAAAATCCCCTGCGAAGGAGATTTTTTGACTTTTTGTACAGAAATTTCCTGTAGGTGCTCAAAAGGAAACGAAAAAATTCCAGAAATCCCCTTATCTATTAATTTTCATTTTTTTCTTTGCAAAACAAATACAAACAACTAATAAGATAATCACGTCTTTAATTTTTATAGAACAATAACACGACCTGGTCCTAATTTTACAAGGTAGTCTGTCCCCTGTGGGTATTGAATCCCCGACCTCTGGCAGTCGAGTTAAATGACCAAGTCATACAAAACATACGAGTATGCACGTTAACTACTAATACTTGCCGTCGTTAATCCTAAGTCAATTTGTAAACACGCGTTCCACAAAGTCGCTAAAGCACCTCTGAACGTTGTTTTTATTACAAGTAAAACACAATTTGATATGCGACCGGCGTCCTCTAAAGCGGCTCAAAAAGTTAAACAAAGCTCTTTGTGAGACCTTTAAATATGCGATGAATTTGGAAGTGAGCGCAAAAGGCAACTGTTTAAAATGTACCAAGTTTAATGGAAATACGCAGCTCTAAGGGAATATTAAGGGGATAATGCGCGGAACGGCGACCGTGTCTTAGATCGAGGTGATTAGGGCTCAGGAAAGGACTGGCTTAGAATGGTGCCTGAGCTAACTCAGCTTCTAAAATCTGAAGGTTTCTCGGGCATTGTCGTCCTTTGAACTAAAAATTCGACGTCTTTCTTTAAGGTAACGGGGTCATCCAAGACAAGTTGCGTTACGCACTCTGTAACGTTGCGCTTTCTAGAGCTTCGCGTAATTAAAATTCGAAAGTTAGAAATGTAAGAGTTATATCATCGTAAAGATTGATTTGGCGACTAAAACTTCTTGAGTCGCTGCAATTTCCCCAATGTCGTCATAAGTCGTGCGAGCGAGCACTGAAAATGGTGCCCCACGGTCACCAGTCAGTCTAAAGTGAGCTAGCATCGGAACTTTTAGACGGATTTGGACGAAAAAAATTGTATTTTAGACTAGCTATGCCCGCGGCTTCGCTCGCGTGCACTACAGATCCCGATCCCGATCCCGATCCCGATCCCGATCCCGATCCCGATCCCGATCCCGATCCCGATCCCGATCCCGATCCCCATCCCCATCCCCATCCCGATCCCGATCCCGATCCCGATCCCGATCCCGATCCCGATCCCGCTCCCGCTCCCGCTCCCGCTCCCGCTCCCGCTCCCGCTCCCGCTCCCGCTCCCGCTCCCGCTCCCGCTCCCGCTCCCGCTCCCGATCCCGCTCTCACTCTCACTCTCACTCCCACTTCCACTCTCACTCCTCTCCCCCCACTCCCACTACCACTACCACTCCCACTCCAAATGTAGTACAAACCAATCGCAATATGAATTGTACCGAGCCAAACATAATAATTATACTTTTTGTTATATTGGATACTAGCTGTTGCCCGCGACTTCGTCCGCGTGGACAACTTAACATCACAATATTATGTATTTCCCGTAGGAATGAGATGTTTTCTTGGGATAAAACTATCCTTTGTCCTATTCCAGGACCTAACCTATATGTGTACCAAGTTTCATCCCGATCCGCCCAGTGGTTGAAGCGTGATTGAGAAACAAACATCCAAATATCCAAACTTTCGCATTTATAATATTAGTGGGATAATAGCCTCTAGAAAAAAATACTTTATTAATATCTCAGGTTCTAAGTGGCATATCAAGATAAAACATGCACCAGGTTTTAAGTTGGACCAACTGTGAAAACTGCATCTAATTTCATTCAGTAGATTTTGCGTTATGAGGTAACAAACATACATACAGACAGACAGACAGACAAAAATTCTAAAAACGATTATTTTGGCTTCAATTGGCCCTATAAAGACCCCTCATATATAATTTTTTATACAATATCTCCCATGTACAGACAGACCAGTTACAGTTTTATTATAGGTATAGATAATACAGTATAATCTGTAGATAGACGTTAAAATTATTAGTTTTAAATATGAATAAATTTATAATGACTCCGATTGCATTTTGCAAAAGAGTCATCGCACTCACGAAACCTGCGATAGAAGACCAAATCTCTACCTATCTTGAAGTGAAATAGAACTTTCTCAACTTGGTTGCGATCAGATCACACACTAAAATTACCGACCGACAGTGAATTCTATATTAGTATATATATATTCAACAGGATTTTGACTTTTTAATTTGTCGGCCCCGTAGCCTAGTCGGTAGTACACCTGCCTGCGAAGCTCGGGGTCGCGGGTTCGAATCCCGCCCAGGGCAAACATTCGTGTGATGAGCACTTGTGTTTGCCTTGTGACTGGATGTTATTTATATATGTGGGGTACATAATTTATTGAATATGAGTATAAAATACAAGCTGAAAATTAACAAATATGAAACACATCTAATTTAAATAAAAAATTTCGCCTAATTTGTCCAGCGAATGGTGCTGCAACGTGCCTAGGACACTCGCTACGTTTCCCCGCTGGACGGCTAGGGCTACGCGCTGTTGAAGATACCTCCCGCTATTTTTCTCCCCAGAAATATCTATTAATTTTAAACCTAATAGGTGCACTAGATCGCGCGCTTCTTTACTCCAAGGGCCTAGAGTCTCGACTGCAAACGCTACGAAAGCGTACGATGACTTTATACTAGAGTACGGTGTATTTATATATTATATTATGTATTTATGTATGTATATCAGCTGTCTGATACCCATATTACAGGCTCTGCCTAGTTTGGGATCAGGTGGCCGTGTGTGAAATGTCCCCACATATTTATTATTTTTATTATTTTTCATATTTTTTCTATATGAAATTTTCTAATGCAAGGTTATTAAATTGGACAGCCGCACAGTTATTATACCTATAGATACTTTCTTTGGATTTAATTGAAATCTATATAAAGAGTAAAGAGTGACCTATTATTATAAGCAATATAAGATCAAAGGCAACCAGATCTGGCACATCATTCGATTGGTTCCAGGGACGTGACTTTAAATCCAGATCAACGAGACCTCTAGTTTCCCCTGCCATTCCTTTCTATTAAAATATGTACATAAGTATCCAGAGGGACGGGGAAGGTCAAGTTATGACGGCGCTTCTATTAGGTCACCAGCTCGGTCACATGCAAGTTATTGTACCACATATAGGTATACTAAGAAGTTGTAAGTGAACAGCATAAAGAAAAATTATGTGAATTTAAATAGTTATTTCCTTGTTGTATCCGGAATTAATCAAAATGAATGAAAATTAACAGATGATGGCAACACAGACGATTCTGTGCAATTAATTTCTATACTGCCAACACCAACCCACCTTTAAAGCAGCATGGATATTAAGGTAAACACCTACCACTATTTTAGGAGAAGCCTGGTCCAGGAGTGGACTATGAAGTTGATGAAGCGGAAAGATAATGAGTTGACAGCCCTCTGTTGAGTTGAGTCTGGATATTAAGAAACGGGCAGACAGCCGTCTGAACTGGATGTTAAGAAAGTAATACAGTTGCCAGTGAGGTCTACCCAGTGATATTCTATTAGTAACTAGATTTTCTAATCAGTGAAAAAAACGGAAACGCAAATTAGCTCGCAATACTTACTAGAGGCGAACTCACATGCGATCAGTAGTGCTATTATCTAAAATACAAATTCAACTACGAGTCTCACTCAAGTGACTTTACTCATTTCGAAAAGTGAAATTTCGTTAAAGTGAGTTCTTTGTTCACTTCACATCGATAGTTCTCTAGAATGTTTATAGAATTACCAATGGATTAGGATTCAAAGTGAGTGAAGTTACTTGAGTGAGACTCGCACGGAGTTTGTATTTTAGAGAATAGCACTATACTGTCGCGTGATGACTGACGGGCATGCGACATATTTAAAATGCCAAATGATTCTTCCAAATGTCCTAAGAGATACAAAGAGGTAAATAAGTCCGCCATTGCACTCAATTTTATTCATAGTATTTGCTATTGTTAATTTTGGTATAACAAAGCGTTTACATACATAGATATTAATGTGCGTGAATATAATAACACATACAGAATTTTGGATATTTCCTAAGGAAGATATGGTTCAGAATTCACTGTCTAGTTTTGATAGTAGGTCAATGGGGCTACATGTAAATTTCAATCTTCATTATACTCATTTTCTTCGTTGTAAAATCGCTGTCGCTTTTCCTATGGTCCCCTGTTCATATTGTTTATCCCTTGTTAGTCGGCGTACCCAACTGACCTACATGGTACCTAGAAACGGAATCTGTTATTGAGGTTGAGTACCGGCTTGATTGCTTGAATTAGGGTGTCGACACACGGCCTGCATTTCAACTGCAAGCCAGCTGTAAAACTGCTGAAAACTACATCGAAACCGTGCACTCCGACCGACTGTGCAGTCCGCTTCCAGTCGCGGTCCAACTGGGTTGCGACTGCATCACAACCGTGCAGCTAGCGTGCTGCGTGCTAGTAATGCAGTTGTTTCAACTGTTCAACACGTTTACGATTTTATTTATTAGATACCCTCCCGATGGGCTTACAATCTCATGTCTAAAAACAAAAGATAAAGTTGGATCGATGGATGAAGAAGTTTTCTTCATGTACACAGTATGTAGAAATATAATATGTAAACATAGGTAATATTTGGCCTAGTTACATTATCCTATACGTCCCCAGGGAGCTGTGATCGACAATTGAAAGGAACTTGTAGGTAACATGAGGACCAACTTTGGGATGGGTACCTATTCATCCCTTATAATTACTTATATAAGCTACATTGTTGTAACGGAATTATAATAGTACTTATGATGCCTTTAGATCTAAACATAACTTTGTTAAAAACAGTGCTATCAGTAATGTTTGACAAAATCTACCATAAGATCAAAACAAGTTGATAAGATTCATGTTTTGCTACTAATTATATATTATGTGCTTATCAAAGACTGGTCCTAAAGATCAAAAGTAAAATTCTGATGTACTTTTCAAAGTCCTTATTATTATTTTTTAGATTCTTTATAGGCGCGGATTCAGAGTGGCGGGGGGGGGGGGGGGGGGGGGGGCTATGGGGGAGGGGAATGGGTGCAATTCAATACGACGACCTCACGACTTAAGCACTTTATTTTGACCAATTTCATGACATCGTAATAAGGACTTCGGTAGTGAACAAGAATCGTTACCTAAGTAGATTACATCGATCGATCAAGTGTGTGTATGGAAGATAGGTAAGAAACATCACACAAATTAACCTCGAAGAATAGTGGGTGATTGATCTTATTCATTGCTTATTTCGCATGAAAAGCTCACAGCACTTAGCCAAACTTAGCCTTACCTTATCTATGACATGACTGCATGTTGCATATTGTTTATAATATCAATGTCTTTATTTCAGGAGAATCCATAAAATATATAAAAAAATATTTTTATAAAATGTTGCAATAGGTTAAAATTATAAAATATACGATTAAAATAAAAATCCCATGTGATTAAAATTATCATACGTTTATGAGTCCTTTTTGGTGACTTGCTATGAATGACGGCAGAATACTGGATATAGCAATATCAACAAACGCACAGCAAAGCGATCCTAATTAAATATTAATACAGAAATCGATACAGGTATATTTTCAAATAAATTTGCCGTGTGGTTTCCGGTAGAGTAGAATAGGACCACTCCAACTCTTCCCGTGGATGTCGTACAAGGCGACTGAGGGAATACATTATAAAACATCAATCAGGCCTCCCCAACCCAGTCTGGCCAGCGCAGGGAGTGTTGGCCAAATCCTCCGTCTGTCTCCGGCAGATGAGAGAGGGTTGTGCTTCTGCAGTGGAGACAAAAATAACCTGATGATGATATTTTCAAAAGTAAACCTAAACAAGGAACCAATGTGTATTCAATTTCGTGCAATCTTTATTTCAAAGGCTATCTCATCGTCACTAATGGCAGCAGTTCTTGCTATTGCTACGTCATTTATAGCACAATTCTGAACGAAGTTGCGACAACACTCTCGGCGCCGGCGCCGGATTTCTTGGCTGCGTTTAATGCAAGTTTTCCGCTACTATTGTCGCGTCAGGTCTAGTCCGCCATCCATTTAGATATTTTATACATATTGGTTTCTCAAACTGAGGCAGCTTAGTCATGGTAGATTGTAGACCCTCCCACAAAATGATACCAACGACTATATAATACTAGCTGTGCCCGCGGGTCCGCTCGCGTGGACTACAGAATCCGCTCCGATTCCACTTCCGCTCCCGCTCCCACTACACTTTATATTATTTAAGTTTTAGTAGGGATCTCTAATTTTTTGTGTACTAAATATAGCCTATGTTAGGTCAGGAATAATGTAGCATTCTAATGGTGAAAGAATTTTTGAAATCGGTCCAGGTGTTTATTTGTTACAATCATATAAATCTTTCCTCTTTATAATATTAGTGTAGATTCAGAGAGTGATACTGTATCCAATTTTGCTTATAGACTTTTGACTTCGTTTGTTTGCTGAACATAAGCCTCCCCACTTGAATTCCACTTTTGGTGGGCTGTCCATTGGGGGATTTGCCATAATTACCACGCTTGGAAGGCGGATTGGCGATCGCAGTAATGATCTTAATATACACACGAGAACGCTGCTGCCCTTCTCAGGTGCAATCCCTTAGTCGCCTTGACGACACCCACGGCAAGATTGGGGGTGGAACTATTCTAAGCCGGGAACAATACAGCAATTAAGTAATACAGCTTGTTTTTTTTTTAAACTGTTAATTTATTTAAGAGTCACAAAGAAGCGAGTGTAATATCCCCATGGATGGTAGCCGAACAACATCGCGAGCGCTACCCGCTGCTACCCCGGTCGTTAGGCCCCGTAATTGCACCCTCACGCCAATTAGGCCCCATAACGTCTTCGTGACGGCTCAAAAAACGTTTTTAGCGTTATCAGCAGCAATACTGGCACACTTTACGTGTCCTTTCAGTATTTTACGTGAACGTTTCGGTATTTTGACGGTTGTGTGAGCGCATTGTTTCGGAAGAGGCTTTTCGTTGGAACAGGAAAGGAAGAATGTTTTTTTTTTGCTACAGTTTAAACGTTTATCGCGTGTGTGGGTCGCACTTATGACATAAATAATTCTACAGGTATTTGGGCTTGATGTACACCGCCTTGGTAAGAAGAGGAACATTTAATTATTTACTATATATTGATGCTATTTACCCATAGGGTAAATATTCAATAAATAATTAAATGTTTTGCGTAGTAACTGCACAAGTTGCATTGTGAATGTGAACTAGTTGCGGCTCCTTGCGTGGAACAGAGCGATTGTTTGGAACTCTCCATCTAGTACTACATAGAGATCGTTGCCCTATACAATAATTTTTATGTTTATGTATTAGTAATGGCTAATGTTTAATTTATATTATACTGTATTATATATTTTTGTAAACTAGCTGTAGGTTTCAGAATGAATAATTAAATTAAAATAAATGTATCTTAAGAAAAATTTTGTTTTAAAAAATCATCAGCACAATAAAACGGGGTGAATAGGGTACACAGTAACGTGGGCAATACATTGATACACAATAGTTAGGTAAAATATTAATATAGATATGAATTATTTTACCAGTAATAAATTTAGATACTCTGATTCGTTTTCAAAAATAGAAACATTAAATGTGGGTATCTAATAAATCTAAAGCTGGCTGTTGCTCTTGACAGCCCTAAATTGAAAATTTACTAATCTAAGTATTAATTAAAGTACAAAATGTTATAAAGTATTTTAATCAATTTGACAGGCCTCTAATTAAGTTCTAGAAGTTATTTGATCAATATAATTTGAAGATTCAATTATAACATCGAAATTTAAATTAACAGAGTTTAAAAGGTTATGTTTGTTATTTTCAACATTTTGAGGCAAACTTAAAGCCCGTGACCATTGAAAAAAAAAACTAGAATGAAAGGAGACGATGCTATGATAGGAAGGAGGCAAACAGTACCAGAAATACGATGGTGCTTAAGGATACTCTATGGGATGATAGAATAGCATGCATTATAAATAAGATGGCCATCTCTAAAATCCGCCAACCAGGACAGAACCATTCTTTCCTACAAACCCCGGATTTTAGAGCTTACAAAAAATAAAAATAAAATCATTGAAAACTTTAAAACCTGAAACAAATGAAACCCCGCCCGGACGCTCCCCGGACGCCCCGTAAGCTAGGACAAACCCGGGGAAACCTGGACGCATGGGAACCCTAAATATTGTTGATTACTGGCAAAACTACGCTATCATTTCGACTAGCCTAATGGCTTAGTAGAACCAAAGATAATATATACTAGAGTAGAGATACTAAAAAATATGTAGTTTTAGATATACCGAAGCGCCATCTATATAGATGGCACTTTTTTTTTCTATATAGAAAACAAGACAAACTAAATCTAGATGTCAACTTCTTATGGCCAGCCAACATTCCTAGATGTAATCTTCAGATGTCAACTTCATCTATTTTGAAAATTAGTTAGAAATTTAGCTTCGCAATAGGAACCTACCCGAAAGATAATATCTTTGTGTGCGTAAGCATACGACGATGATTAGTGCGTTCCGATAGTATTAACACACTATACTACATACGTATAAGGCATACAATATATAAGGCATACAATGAAATGTAAACGATGTGACACAGAAACACACCGAAAGCGAATGTGTGGCGGAGGCGTGCTCCGGTTTTTTGTATTCTTCGATTTAGATGAGACACTTCACACAAAGTACCGCCGCTGGAAGCGGGATTTGTATGAAGTCTACCGCTACCGCCACGCCTCCGCCACGTATTCGCCTTCTGTTTGTTTCGGGCATTAGAGAATTGACTATTTAAAATCTGTATGATACAACTTTTTTAAATCTAATAAATAAAAAAATCTTCGGGTATCTATATTTAGAAGATATTAAAAAAATTGGGTGTCTAAGGATAAGTAATACAACACATTTCAATCATTTTTTGTCTGTTTATCTGTTTGTCTGTTAATGGGAACGGGAGCGGGAACGGGAGTGGGAACGGGAGTGGGAGTGAGAAGAGGTGCGGATTCTGTATACAACGCGAGCGGAGCCGCGGGCACAGCTAGTTAATAAATAAATGTCTAAATGTGGGGCGTCCCGTCGTGAAGTGTGCGATCTATATATACACTGACTCGCAGTCACGGGTTCACAGTGTAAACTGGTTGAAACGCGGGCAAGGTAAACAATAATATTGGCGTGTGAGACCGCTGTATTAAATAATTATAATAAACTGGGTTATTTTAAAGTCTTGCTTAGAGTTAGAAGACTAACCTCGTCCATTTATTCGTCCATGAACAAAACAAAGAAGGCGTCGAAGCGATGATTGGACGAGGAGAGTTACGCTCAAGTTGGCGCCCAACTAGGGGCCACTTTATTTAGTTCTCACTTGGTTTTATGGTCGGTTACAGGTATAAATAAATGTTTGAATGCGTCACATTTGTTAAGTCATAAACTGAACATAAGCCTCCCCAATAGAATTCCACTTTTGGTGGGCTTTCCATTGGGGGATTTGCCATAATCACCACGCTTAGCAAGCGGATTGGTGATCGCAGTAATATCTTAATGTACATAGGAGAACGTGTATGTACAATAGTGTCACAAAATCTAGTTGAAGACTACGTAAAGAACGTCAAAACGCTGCCGGGCGCTGAGAGATCGACGTTAAGTTGGAAAGAAAAGCACTTATGTTTCAATAGTTGACGACCTCCGTGGCGGAACGGGGTAGAGCTCGGACTGCCACGCCGGAGATTGCGGGTTCAAATCCCGCTAGGGGCAAATGTTCGTATGATGAATATGAATGTTTGTACCCAAGTCTTGGATGTTTATATTTATTTAAGTATGTATATCCGTTAACTAGTAACGATAGCACAGGCTCTGCCTAGTTTGGAACTGGATAATTGATGTGAATGTCTGAGATATTTATTTATTTTATTTAATATGTCCATGCAAATTTTTTTGATATCCCGCTATTTTTATTTTCTCCCACAGTCAAGGTTGGCTGGAGGAGATCTCTTATAGCGATCGATCCACCTTTGTACACTTTTTCATGTATTCCTTTATGTGCAATAAAGAAATAATTACGTTATCCGAGCGCTGCGTGTACAGTAGCCCTACAATAATTTACGCACACATACATACAAACACACACACACACACACACACGCACACAAACGTGTATGGACAGGTTGGTGCGTCTGTCATAGTAGTAGGTATTTAAATGAGTTCGCTTGCAAGGAGTGCCGGAGGTGTCATAAAGTCATTTAATAATCTACTTTTGCAGAGGTAAATATTTGTTCAATAACTACTCAAGCGGAAGCCGTCAAAAACTGTCGGAGAACAAAAGGAAGAAATTCATATTAGTACGCAAGAACTATTTCAAAAGGATCGCGAACAGCGCGCACGGTTCATTTAACGTCAGTGACGTCGCGCCGACGTCGGAGTCGACGTATGTCGTTTGCTTGATTTCACTAGCCCCCCGAGATGTTGATTGACGTGACGTTTCTTTTGTTACAATAATATATTTATTTTATTACTGGCGTTCCACGGACGTGCGTTTCGTTTTATCTGAAGGAATTTTTCGTACGGCATTCTTGAGAAGCAACGGCGGAAGTGGTTTTAGAACGTAGCTTCTTCTGAAGTCCTTTGAGTTAAGCTTGGTTTGAAATGTTTTAAAACACATTTTAGCATGTAATTCAAAAACTTTCTATGACGTTCACTGGAAAAAATGATTTTTACAATGAGACCGAGCATTAGGCCTCCAATTAATTATTTTGATATTTATTTCTGCAGAAAAAATTTACGTACGTTAACTATTATAACCATATAATTAATGAATTTAAAGTATAGTGAATTATACTATGTTATTATGCACCAGGGATGTGCAGCAGCATTTTCCTGTATATATTAAGATCATTACTGCGATCACCAATCCGTGTGCCAAGCGTGGTGATTATGGCAAATCCCCCAATGAAAAGCCCACCAACAGAGGCATTCTATTGGGGAGGCTTATGTTCAGTAGTGGACGTATATAGATAGGCTGATGATGATTGTGAATTATGAGAACAAAAACTTCATTTTAAGTAAGAGATGGAAATAGACAAATTCAAGCTTTAATTTGGAGTTACGACACAAATGCAAAGTTATAGAAATCCCCTTTTTTGTCAGAATTATATGTCGTGGGCCGTTTGGAGAGCGTTGGAGTTTGGGACAGGGATGTCACATATCGAAGGGACAGTGCTGCGTAGTCAAGTAATTATGTGAGTGGTTATCGATAAGTTACTTTAAAAAAATACATTTAAAACTTACTATAATATTTTAGTTTCTTCACATTGTTTACGTTTATTAGATAAGTTTCAATCTCATAAAATTTCTCCACAGGTTTTTGCTTAATTACCAGTAGAGTGCAGTAGTAAAAGTAGAAATCTACAATTTTCATACAGAACGACCACTCATTGTTTTGATTTAGGCAGTATTTTTTCGTGTATCAGTTGCTTAGTTTGATCTTGTGTGTAACTACCGTAAGAACCCGCAAATCAAATTCCGTGTACGTAGCAACCCTAGAATCGGGGCAGCATTTGTGCCAAATAGCCAAGGAAACGGCCGCTCGGCCTCTGGCCCGCTCGCTACAAATTAGGTCAAGACTGTCGTGTCGGCTTTTACAGAATTACACTGCTTACTGTGCTTTTCCCTTGGATTTGCCTTAAATTTGGGTTCGATTATGTAGTGCAAATCAATGGCTTTTATGTATCAACCGATACGACAAAGTCTTGCAAGTTTAGCAGCATCCTGGAGGGAATGGCAGATTCCTAATTAGTTGATGCAAACACACTTGCGATGAAAAGGCTTAAAATCACATTTCTTCTCAAAAAATATACATGAAAAAGATAAGTTAGTATTTTCAGAACACCACGCTTGAGGGGAGGAGAAGGAGGAGAGGTTTAGGTCTACGTCACTTATTTTGAAATTAAACTAAATCTTTATTGTACGTGGAATTTAATTTTTACTAAAGCTAAGGACTCGTCGCTCAAATAGTTTTATTGAAAGTCCAATACTAGCGCATAAAATCGAGAGTAATTATTTTTTTTAAATTTTGACCGTTTTGAGGAATCTAGCGCTTTTCAAACTAAGTTAGTGTCCAGCACTCACCTATTTAACATACTACATGAAAATAGGAGGGGGTGAGGGGATCTTGACAAATACTACAGGTGATTACAGAGGGAAGAGAGGGGGTCAAAAGATGCCAAAAATGCGTCCGTTTCCTAAGTACATTGTCTGGAAAGTATTAGTTATGTTTAGAGCTTTATAAAACCAAGGATTTGCTTCCGTAATAGGTACGAGTAAATCACGGTTAGAGTCAGCTGTTCTATACATCACCGAACCTTCTTCAATACCTAGAGATAAAGACTAAATTAGAATGAACTTGGGTCATAAACGTTGGGCGCGACAGTTCTAACCAAAGATAAGAGGACCCCTCTTCAGCACAAACGTCACAAAACCATATGGAGCCAAACCTTTGACCGTTTGTAAAGTCCGCCAAGTTGGCAATAAAATGTCATTATAAAGAGTGCTTGTGAAATAAAAACCCATTTCACAATCTGCCTCCAGAGAATGTAGAGCGGAAAAATAATTTATTCTGCATTCGAGGAAATTAAAACGGAATACGAGATAACCGAACTTGTTTGAATGGTGTTTTTATTGCTGCGTTAATCTTTTTCTCTCTTCATTATTTTCCTTACTAAACAAGAATTAGTAGGTGTTTTATCTTTTTAGGAGGCCAGAAAGGCCTGGTGACACTTCGATCCTTCAAGATCTTTTGTGCCAAACTCCTGTTCACCAACGTTCTCCCTAGCCGATTTGGTGGACTTCATATATATACGCCTTATAGAATTCCTTCTTTTGCATATGCAGGTTTCCTTAAGATGTTTTCCTTCACCGAAAAGCGTGTGGTATTATAAGTTAACCGTATCTATGTTACGAAAGAATGTTAACTTGATCATGGTTTGGTGTCAAATAATCATTAAAATATTACTTTAGATTAGCTAACGCAAATAAAATAAAATGCCGTGACCAGTAATGTTTCTAGTGTAGTGCTATCTTTTAGCGACACCAAAGAATGAAGATGTATTTAAAGGGGTTTAGCCCTATATGCTACTGACATTACATGATACTACCTAGCTGTAGTGTAAACTTAGCTGACATATTACCTAGCTGTAGTGTAAACTTAGTTGACATTATTCTGTTTACATTAACATTTTTTGTTTTGTATTTATTTGATACATGGCTGGCGTTAAAGCTTCTTTTGGAAATATATGACAAAGAGCGACCAGTTTCTAGATAAAATTAAGCTGCGTTAAAATACAGTGGTATTGTCAAACAAAACACAGTAAAACTAAAAAAAAATCAATAGATATGCATTACCTGTTGTAAAATTGTCAACATAGCAAATATAGCGAGGTCCTCTGGCACAGACATTTTTATGTCTAAAAGAGGGCCCCAACTATCCTCTGTAACCCCTAAGTTTCTGTAATAAATATTTCTTGTATTTGTATAATTTATTAATTAAATAGGCTTAGGCTCTATGTTAAAATACAAATATTTTGTTACAGCGTGAAGGTAATCGGTTACTAAACCGTGCATAAGGAAGTGGCTATAAATTTTCTACTTTCATCCACAATACTTGGAGAGGATCCAGATGAAATTGATATATTAAGATAAATTCGCGCTCCGGTGCTTTTGGGGGAAAAAATAATATCTGGAAGTGCAGGTCTGAAACGGAATTGGTGGTAACGCCCCAGTGAATACACAGAATGTACAGATAAATTTATCAGCTGGAGTAAGAGGTCAGGATATTTTTTTTAAATGTCACTTTTAACCTACACACCTTTAACATACACAACAGTGTTTTTATATAAATTACTATTACTTAAACTTGAATTTTTACACAGTTGTTATACAAAAACGACTTTTCAGTCAAGCCTTTTTAGGGTTCCTTACCAACATAGTAAAAACGGAACCCTTATGGCGGCGCGACTTCGTCCGTATGTCCAATGGAAAAAGAACAGTATCTACCTCGCTAGGTGATATCGGAAATAACTAGTAAGCAATTTTGCATTATTTTTATCGTTTTGAGATATTTTCTATTACATCACCGTTGCTTTACCTTCATCATCAGGTTATTTTTGTCTCCACTGCAGGAGCACAACCCTCTCTCATCTGCCGGAGACAGACGGAGGATTTGGCCTACACTCCCCGCACTGGCCAGACGGGTTGGGGAGGCCTGATTGATTTTTTTTAATGTATTCCCTTAGTCGCCTTGTCCGATACCTTGCTTGCTGCTGTACATAAATCACTACCAAATCAATATTTTTTTCATACCCGTAAATCTTGGTATAGGTTTTTAAAACGGCATGTCCATACTATGACAGCATGTTGCAAGTACCAAAAATAGTTTTACCTACTCCGATCACTGATGATGGAGGGAGTTGAGGAGGGGAGGAGGGTGTGCTATTTTTAACGGTTTTTTAACATAACCTACCTCCTACTAAATGCATTCGACATTTCAATGCCTGAGTCATTCGGATGTATGTACATTTATAAATAATAAAAAAACTTTTAATCAAAATATTAATACAGTAAAACCCTACTGAACTGAATTCTCAGTTTAACTGAGGGGAGCAGTCTCACACACAACCATCCTAACCTAGTAATCATACTTCCTACTAATATTATAAATGCGAAAGTTTGGATATATGGATGTTTGAGTTTGAGTAACAATCACGCTTCAACCACTGGACAGATCGTGATGAAACTTGGCACACATATAAGTTAGGTCCTGGAATAGGATATAGGATAGATTTTAACCCGAAAAACATCTTATTCCTACGGAAAATATTTGATAACTTGTAATATTAAATTATGTAACGAAGTGTATGTAATATTATCAATTAATACAAAGCTAGTCTTATGTGACTTGCGCGCCCGGCAAGTCACAGTTCCCGAGAAGGTATTCCCTAAAATCTTTCGCGAACTTACGTTTGTAATATTGCCGATGTAAACTTTGATGTCACAAACGCAAAACAGTATCACCCCGCCGATCGCTGATAATTAGGCATTGCGAACTAATTTATTAAGCGTTGTATTAACAGTACCTAACCCTTCTGTACAATTAATGCTCGGCACGAGCAACGATCTCTATGTACTACTAGATGGAGCGTTCCGAACAATCGCTCTGTTCCACGCAAGTAGCCACAACTCTTTCACATTCACTTTGAAACTTGTGAAGTTACTACGCAGAACATTTAATTATTACTAAATATTGACGCTACGGTTAAATAATGTCAATATGTAGTAAATAATTAAATGTTTTGAGTAGTAACTGCACAAGTTTCAAAGTGAATGTGAAAGAGTTGTGGCTACTTGCGTGGACCAAAGCGATTGTTTGGAACGCTCCATCTTGTAGTACATAGAGATCGTTGGGCACGAGGCAGTAAATTTAAGTTTTAACTTAAATGTAGCGGAAATTCCGCATTGGAAACGAATGATTTGAAAATACCTGCAAAACGGATAATTTGGTTAAAACAATTTCAAAGCGGCAAAAAACACGACGAAGCTCACGTTAAAGAATTTACTAACTTCACCCTGACTAACCTAGGCACTGATTCATCAAGTTTACCGAACAATGACGAGCAGCAATACCACAATGCGATGCTTAGTACTGTCAGAGACTACTAAATATTACTACGTAAAGTAGCGACACTCACCTCGCCCGCATAATAGAGCACAGCTGGCAGTAAGCACTACTGGATTGCCGCCTTAAATGGGGGTGTGGTACTGTACAAATAACGGTCTATGTCTAGCAGTGGATGTTGACAACGCAAATGACATAGGAAAATAAACACATTAATGCCTCGGAAACAAATAAAAGTGTTCCCCAGGTTGTCTGGAAGAAATCGCTTTTAGCGATAAGACCGCCTAAACATACATGTGTAAGCTACTTTATTATTGTATCTTTGGTTTTATCGTGCAATAAAGAGTAATTGAATTGAATTGGACTGCTTTGAAATAAAATATTAGTTATGTATTAATTTAAGTTAAAACTAAACAAAAAAGTTTGATCGGTAAAGCGTTTAATTACGTTTTTCAGGTGAATTTGCGACTTATCTCTTCTTGAATTTCGTCGGCTCTCATCCTTTTTAATCAATTTCTTATCGTGCAAATAACATTATTGGAGTTCCAAACATCTCCCCACGCAACACACCGTACACAACAGATTTGGTAAAGAAACGTAATTTGTTTCGAAAAGGGCCATTGAACTTTAAAAACGACGAGATCTTGAGTTATGCCGAAATACTAAGAGTAAATACTATAGTTTGAAATACAAATCAGGGCTGGAATGGCACTGGTCGCTGCGAACAATAAGAAACCTTAACGTGGTAAGTCGAAAGTACCAATTCCAGTTTCACTTCTGTAATAATAAAAAACAAACATTCTGTCGTGGAAGACGTAGCCAAGTAAAAAATATGCTCATCTAAGTTACCTAATAATTAAATCAAAGATTGATTATACATAAACAAATATTACATATTATACATATACATTGCCGTGTGGTTTCCGTTAGAGTAGAATAAGGACTACTCCAACTCTTCCCGTGGATGTCATACAAGGCAACTAAGGGAATACATTATAAAACATCAATCAGGCCTCCCCAACCCGTCTGGCCAGCGCGGGGAGTGTAGGCCAAATCCTCCGTCTGTCTCCGGCAGATGAGAGAGAGTTGTGCTCCTGCAGTGGAGACAAAAATAACCTGATGATGATGATACATATACATACACTTATCTAATCCCAAACTAGGATTTTCTCCCGTGCTATGGAAATCAAACAAGGATAGGACAATTCACAAGTATGACATCTAGACCGAGACCAACTTGTACAAAGTTTTCTGTCTCCAGTGGGAATCGAATCTGGTGCTCGAGTCTAACCACAAAGCCACTAGACCAAGGAGGCGCATTGAAATAGTAAAAAAAGTGTTTGTTTTCAATTATTAGAAGAGCATGGATATGGCATTAAGACATTTTATTATCAAAATTCTCGAATATCCCAAATTTTCCCCAATTCTGCCTCTGCCTTCCCAATCTTACAATTACGTGATAAAATTGAAGGCATTTTTACTCAGTCAAATTCGTTTCACTTAAGCCTCGGAAATCTCCCGGCCGACGCGGCGGGGCACGAAGCAGCCTTAACAGGCATTAGAATATATCTTGCGAAATCACCCGCCACCCCGCATTCAGTGTAATTCGATGTAGGATCTGGAATTTTAGCTTGCTACGAAAAATCTGTTGGTATCATTTGGTATTTGAAGCTAAATGGGCAGTTAAGAATCCGTCAAAACGGATATCCCTATAGCTACTTTATTTTTATTCCTGATGGATTTATGCTTGACCTCAATCTCACCTGATGGTAAGTGATGATGAGGCCTAAGGCGGAGCGCGCTTACCCAAAAGATGCCTATTCACTCTTCCTTTAAAAATATCCAAATTGTACTTGTCCCGAAAAACCGAAGCTGGCAGGGATTTCTATTCCTTAGTAGTTCGCTTTTTCAAAGAGGAAACAACACGCTTCGTGCGTCAATGTGGTATGTATTTGCTATGGCTATGCTTTTTTGTTTGTCAGTTTATCCGGCGGATAACTAGAAAACTTCGAAAGCGTCGCCGACGAGTGAAAACCTCGTAAAGCACAAATGAACAAAAATGCACACACGATTGAATCAGGTTTTGATACTCGCACATCTTTGAAAGAAAACATCTAAAAATTCTGGTGTTTTTATGTACGAAGTAATTCTGCTTACCATCTGAGTGCTTACTAAAATCTGATTAGGTAAACATGGCTCACTCAATGCAGCCAATATATTTAATTGGCTATACAAAAAATTAATTAGTTAATTATTGCTGATTGATTTAGAAATGTTTGCTAGCCATAACTTGCTGACCAACTAGCCATTTTGGCTGACCGAACACAAGGGCCTTGTACTAGATTGTCTTTCAGATACGGACCGCATGTTTCTGCTCACAAAAACACGAATATTATTCTAACCATTTAACAAATAATATTCAAACACGTAGTAAAAGCGTAAATATTAAAATAGTTATATATTAAACCAAAAGAAAAAAGAACAAGGACCATGACAAAAAAAATTACAATACGTTATTTTCTCCTGTAAAATAAATTCACGCATATACGAGGTTTCGACTTGTCGGCGACGATCTGCCATCTTACTTCTAAAACTCGATCTCTAGTTCCAACAGCACTTCAAGAAACTTAACAGACACTTAACTTTAATGAGCGTTTAGTATTCGGGCGTGTAACTCCGTCTATCTCCTCTTGTATGTATACCATCTAGGTGCAAGTACAAGCTTGGTCGTAGTCAAAGTCAAAATCATTTATTGCACATGAGTACACTTGGTACATTTTTACACATCAACTTTTTTCACGACTACTGCTCCCTAGGTGTTAGCGCTATGAAGAAGAAATAAAATATAATCGTATATGTAACACTAGCTTTTGTCTGCGACTTCGTCCGTGAAGGTTTCGATATTTACATACATCTTGAATTTCAAAATAGATATCATTTTTGGTTTCTCGTAGGAATGATATTTTTTTAGGGATAAAAACTATCCTATGTCCTATTCCAGGACCTAACCTATATGTGTGCCAAGTTTCATCCCGATCCATCCAGTGGTTGAAGCGTGATTGATTAACAAACATCCAACTTTCGCATTTATAATATCAGTGAGATAATTAGATTCAAGAGAAAAAAAAACTTGAATTAAAAATACTATTTTGGGGCATTATACTCTACTGGTCCCGATTTTACTGATTTTTCTAGTCTGCGCATAGATAATTAATTATTGAAAAAAAAAACCAGAATTTTACAAAATAATATATTTTAAGACATATTTGTAATATATTAGAGCCGATAAAAGAAAAATTCTGTTAATCATGTGCCCTTTTGCAATTATTGATGGAATTACTCTCTCGTGGGAAATATGTTTAACAAAAAAAAAACCACGGTACCACGTTTTCTAAAATTATTCACCTAAATTTAATTTTCAATAGAAATGAAAGAAGTACCTGCCTACGTAATCAATCATAAATACAAGAAAAAAGGTAACAAAAATGATGCAAAATGTCCAAAAAGTTGTTGTAATAGCGAGTGATTGTTTCAGAGTTACGTTTGGTTTCGGCCCATAGAATAGAACAAGGGGCGTAACGTTTTTGATTTACGACTAAAAGATTGCGTCATAAATCACTGTACACCCCGACACCTAGCCTCGGAAAAATTGTACAGAAAAAACCCAGCAAAGTGCGCCTACACAATGATGTACGGGTTCTGTCGATAACTTTAGTCCCTAGCAAGTTTTAGGTGGTGCGAGATATCGTTTTGCCCTTCCTTCCCACCCCTCCCCCATGTTAGCAATAGATTATTCGTGATTAAGCTGTACGTACATAGAGACTTAAGATACATACATACATACGTCCGTCTACAACCGGATACCCGAAGACATCACAGACGCACTTTCTACTCCATCATTTAAATAGAGGCTGAAGAAGTGGCTCATCGAGCTCTACAGCTTTGATGAATTCATTGAAAATGGTAAATGTAATTAGTAGTGTTTAATGTTTGTTTATTCTTATATATTATTTTATGAGACATAATCATTTTATATAATATTTATTACTATGTTATGTTATAGATTTGAAAATTGTATGACCTGTAATTGCCGATTACCAATAATAAATGTCTATGTCTAAATAACTCAGTCCAATAAAAAAACCGTTTCAGAAACGAAAATAATGTTTACCAGCAAATAGCATTACGAATACTACAATAATCATATGTATAACGTTGTCGTAATGGTGTAATGTGGATTATCAGTGAAGTAAAGACGACGGCCGTTGGGGCAGACGAGTTCTGGAGTGGAGACCGCGGATCGGCACTCGCAGGGTGGGACGTCCCGACCGGTGGACCGACGACCTGAAGAAGGTGGCCGGTGGTCGTGGTATAGAATTATAGACCAAAGAAAGTTATAATACTATTCTTATTTTGGCTGGTTAAGTGTTTGGTTTTTATTTATTGCACAGGAGATCCATTGCATTTACGCTGCCCTCCTACCCCCTCCCCTCTGTCCCCTATGACGGTGTTCAGTGTGACCGCACCGTTCGCACCACCTAGGGCCGCCCCTTGAATATCATATATAATGAAATCAGGCAACAAACGGCTGAAGCCCTAATGTCAGCTTATCCTCAAGCAATAGGTAGCAGGGCTTTTAATAATCATATTTGACTCCATACGAATAAGAATTTGAAACATGTAAAAAATCACACCTATTTTCAAAAGTACTGCCTTGAAATGAATGAAACAATTTTCGACAATATTTCTGTCTGTAGTGAAAAAGGATCTAAATTAGAAAATTACATTTTTAAGAGACCGAATAAATTATTATTTATTTATTTAATAGTTTGGCGTACGGGTGTGTGGGGTTCAGCAGAGTTAGGTCTTCGTTTAAGGTGCGGAGATAAAATAATAGCTCCAGCTTCGAGAAAGATATTTACTAGTTCGGATGTGACAGGATGTTATACTCACGAACACAAGATTAAACTAATAAAAATAGAATTAGATTCCGTTTTATACAAATCAAATTATGGCGGCTACAAGACAGAGACGACACATCTTTTCTTAGGCCGTGACACGGCGGCCAGCGCATGCGTGAGACCTAGTGGCGCGGCTCTGACTGGCTGGTTTCCCTGACGTAATATGTGGCAGTGTTGCCAAGCACCGGGCGTTACAGGCTCCCCCTCCAGGTTGGAAGAACGTCCCGTTTCCAGCCTGGGATCAACGACAACACGGACGCAGTTTGACGTGGCCTATCTCTACGTTTCTTAGGCCCAATGACCCCAACCCTAACATGGTCGTCAGGCTAGATGAATGGAGTCAGGTCTCATCATCATATCATCATGGAGTCAGGGCTACTCTATGGTATTTACCTAAGACAGTTTAAGTTGTTGTATATGAAATTATAAAGTTATAAGTAAGTTTGGGACTAAGTTTAGAATGACATAAGGACCGTCACATTTAAATTTTGCGTTGGTTCTTTACAGTTTACGTTTAAATTTGAACGTTCCGAACGGAGTGACGAATCCAGTCTTGTCCTGATTGTGAATAGCACCACTTATGTGCCAGTACCCAGCTTTCATGTCAATCGTAGACATGTAACAATCTCGCTTAGTCATCTGAAGCAAGTCGTCTATAAGCGGAATTGGGTAACTATCAGTCTTAGTCACTGCATTAAGACAGATGTATTCGACGCAAAATCTCATGCGTGCGCCCTTCTTTGGGATGAGTACAATAGGAGAGGTCCAAGCGGTCTTACACTCCTCTGTGATACCCTCACCAAGCATCTTATCCAACTCTGTATATAGGAATTCCTTCTTAGTTGGAGTCACCCTATATGGCGAAACAGAAGTTAGCGGGTAATTATCTGTGTCTATGTGGTGTTCCGTGTACTGGGTCAGAGCTCCCCCTGCTTTGAAGACATCTTGGTTCTGTGCTAAGAAATCCGACAGCTGCTGCCGTTCTATAGGATCTAGTATCACACCTTCATCTTTTTGCAAGAAGTCTGCTGAAGAAATCACTGTACAGGCTCCAGGCGTCTCGAACTCAAGTGGGTAAGTAGCTTTATCATCCGAGAACTGCCACGTAGACAATCCAAAGTTAAGTATGATTCCCATAGCAATCATAAAATCCATACCCAACGAAGTTTCATTGCACTCGGCATCAGGAATAATAAGAAACTCTAGGGTTACTGACTTCCCTTGCTTTAAGTTTACTTGCAGGTTCGTAGTCAGGACCTGGCGCATCTGCGCAGAGCCATCAGCAAATTTGATGCAGCGAGTCACTTCCACAGTTGGATGGTCACGTTGGAGCAGCAGGCTGTAAAGTGAAGAACCAGCGACACTAGTTTTTGCACCAGTATCCAATAAAGCTCTACCTTGAACACCTAAAATTTCAATATTTAAAGTTGGTCTTCTTGACATGTTATGATTATTTAAATCACGACTATGATGATATTCTTTAGCATCAACCATTAACAAGTTAACATCTTCAGACATGGTTACACTGTTATAAACATGAATAGGTTGAAACTCACCAGAGAAATCCGCTGTAGTGTCAGAAACCATGGACACCATATTATAGGTATCAAAATGTTGAAACTCGTTCGAATAGTCCACGATGGTATCTGGTACCATGGTCACCCTACTCAAGAGATGGGGCGAGTCTATTCCATCTTGACAGAACGAGTCGAGTAGTATCTGGACATGTGAGCTAGGAGGAATAGAATCCACAGAATGCATAAAGATATCAAAAGGTGGGGTTTCCCTACAGTGGGATATACCGTCGAGAATAGGACTGCAATCAACGCCTTGCTTCCTTGAGTGAGAAAATGAAATTTCTTCAGAAAATATTTTCTGTCCCACTGTAGTCATGGTCACCGTACTATCGTAACTAGGGGCGACAACATTGTTATTAACCGTCATAACGCTGTCGTTCGCGAAAAAATCATTAGGTAAAATGTTATCAAAATCGCAAAGCAAAAAACATGACGTGTCCTTATGTTTCCTTGAAGATTTAGGCTTTGTTATATACCTGGGAACGTTTTCAACGTTTTCAAAAAAGATATAAGGCATGAACGGTTTAAAATCGCTAGGTAAATAGTCTACACTACTCACTTTCATTGAAAATAGGGCCGGGATAGCGGCTTTGAAGTCGGTAGGTAAATATTCACGCGAAATGTTTTGTTTCCCTTGTGTACGATCATTATGATAAGAAACATGATCTGATTGTTGATGGGAGAGGGAGTCTGCACGCATGGTACCATCGCTATTAGCAACGCAAGAGACCTTGACAGGACTCACCTGATTGTTGGGCTTCCCATAAGAGTTTTGACTGATTGCCGGGGACGGGGTGAAAGAACGCGTATTGCCAATCAGTGCCGCGCCGCTGTCGACACAGCTAAGCGTATAAAATGCCGAACTACACTTCGAACACTGTGATCGCGTTACACCTTTATCACCACACTCGTAACATGATGGCACAAGATCATTACTGTCCAACTTAGCTTGTTGTGATGCAGCCAGCTTACGACACTCCTCGCGAGTATGGGAATGACGTCTGCAGTATACACAGAAGCGACGCTTGCGATCCGGGACCGTTCTCGATGCGAAACTCGTTGAGGGACGCGCCGCAGGCGGGCCGGTGGCCGCCTGTGTGACGCGTGACGTCGTTATAGGCCTTCCGGCCGCAGAGCTAGGGAAAGCATGCGGCGGCGACGGCAACAGCGGATGCGGCGCGGGCGGCGGCGGCGGCTTCGAAGCGGCCGCTGCGGCAACGGAGCCGGCGGCTCTCGTCAGCGGCGTCATCCGTGCTCGTGCGCGGGTGGAGTTGCCTTCGTACGTGTCATCCTCGGTAGCTTCCTCTATATCACGTGCTTTTCTAAGTAGCACGTGGAACGTGTCAAACTCCTCGCGGCGGAGTCGAGATCGCACTCGTTGATGCAGCAATCCATAAATCATGTCTAGTTGTACTTTTTCTATAAGGTCTTGTGGTGGAAGCCTTGCCAACAGCGCTCGTGCCTTAGCAACGAATAATTCTGTCCTTTCTCGTCTTTCTTGAGGGTTACTGAAGAGCTCCTTGTACACACGATGCGGAGGACGACTGTCACCGAAGGCGCTGCGCAGGCACCTGATGGCGGACTCCCATGAGTCAATGGTGGGCTTGACGCCCTGCCACCACGTTGCCGCGTCAAGCGTCAACAGCATTGACAGACCTCGTAAAGCATTGGCTTCACCGATGTCTGTGCAGTCTTTGAATGCTTCTACCGCATCAATAAATGTGTCGAGGGATTCGCCGGGCGCTCCGCTAAAGCGAGCCGTGCACGTGGAGAAGTTTCCGAGTGGCGGTCGAGCGGGGGCAGGCGCTAGCGTCGAAGAAGAGTTTCGCTGTAGTATTCGATCCAGTAGGCGTTCCATAGCATCAGCATGGGACCTCTGCATCGATTCCACGAACGTCGCCATTTTGTCGGCGGTGAAACTCGGCGGAGTCTGTTCTTCTTCTTCCGAGTCGAAGACAGACTGTCGGCGCGATTGGCGGCGCGAGCGAGGCATCGTATTGATGCTTTCTTCAGGAGTAACCAACGAAGTTTTTACTCTGCCCTAATGTTGGGCGACCAGTTTGGCGTACGGGTGTGTGGGGTTCAGCAGAGTTAGGTCTTCGTTTAAGGTGCGGAGATAAAATAATAGCTCCAGCTTCGAGAAAGATATTTACTAGTTCGGATGTGACAGGATGTTATACTCACGAACACAAGATTAAACTAATAAAAATAGAATTAGATTCCGTTTTATACAAATCAAATTATGGCGGCTACAAGACAGAGACGACACATCTTTTCTTAGGCCGTGACACGGCGGCCAGCGCATGCGTGAGACCTAGTGGCGCGGCTCTGACTGGCTGGTTTCCCTGACGTAATATGTGGCAGTGTTGCCAAGCACCGGGCGTTACAATAGTTTATTGTACCCACAAACATACAAAGAACAACAGAAAGAAAAGAAAATTATACAAAAGGTTAAGGTTATTATTAAAGAAATTTCTTTTAGCTAACCTGCGGTGAAGATAAGGGATTATGAAGAGGCAATAGTCCTACTATATATTAAATAATCATACAACATATAATACAATACACATAAACTATAAACACCAATATAGATACATAAATCTATATGTTTATGTATTCATACTGGTTCTGTTTTATTTAAACAGTTCAATGTTCAAATTCAGAACAGTACTAAAAAGATTTTATTTAGTCTCCTGAAGCATTTTCTAAGTTAGATAGTTTTTTATTAGAGGGACAGAGTTATATCTTTCGCTTAATTCATAGTCGGATGAGCAAATAAATGATCGTCAATAGGATTCTTGGTTGGACGGAACCCTAAAAAAAATTAAGCGAACCGACACAGACAAGTATTTACGACGACGGCGAGACGTCAGTCTAACCAACAACACGATATTATTAATTAATCCGCATAATTAAAATAAATTGTGCGGGTAGAAACGAAAATAATTACTGTTATGATTACTAATTATTATTTTTGTATCATGAGTTACTTAAACGCAAAATGATTTTTAAATAACAGGCAGGTGGAATTCTCACGAAACACGATAGATGGCGCTGTATAATACACCATCATCATCATCAGGTTATTTTTGTCTCCACTGCTGCAGGAGCACAACCCTCTCTCATCTGCCGGAGACAGACGGAGGATTTGGCCTACACTCCCCGCGCTGGCCAGACGGGTTGGGGAGGTCTGATTGATGTTTTATAATGTAATGAATAGGCATTTTACAAAGTTTTTTAATGTGATTCTTAAACTTTCTGTCCGTCATATGTAAGATTTCCTCTGGTAGTTTGTTGTAGAAGCGTATACATTGCCCTGTGAACAATTGACTGACTTAGTTTTAACCCTGGTAAAACAAGTTTATATTTTATGCTGTACAATACGCATGATATCTATTATCGACTAAACGTGCAAACCTACCAACGAACTCCCTTTTCTTAATTATATTTAGTCTTTAAAATGTGCCACTTTGGAACGTAAATAAGTCTAGACTAGCAGGAGGAGTTGGCGAGATCAAGTTCCACTTTGGGTCACGTAGTTATTATATAGCATACTACTCATATGGTATATATACATACATCATCTTGAAACTACTCGAGGGAAGTGAAGCAATATGAGCAGACTGAGAATAAAAGTTAGGAAACTAAACAAACATGTTTAAGAACAGACTACCTAGACCAATAAATAAATATTTTATGTAAACCTAGATACATATTTCTAACCTAGGATTATCTTCTGTACTAAGGGAATTAGACACGTATAGATGAATAATTCACAAATATTTAGACATTTATTTATTTATTTAAAATATTGAAACATTACAGATTATTATTCCATTGCGTTACAATATTTTTTATGCTATAGACGAAACAGGCATTCCTCTCTCTAGCATTCCCTTACATTCCGTCATCAGCCGTCCTATGCCGTCCACGAACACGTCGCAGTGTGGTGCCTCGGCGAGCAGGGAGCCGAACAGCTGCAGTGCGCGCGCGACGGGCGAGTGCCGGTAGAGGTTGGTGCGCGAGTGTGGTGTTATGAACAGCGGGTGACTCCGCGCTCGTAGGTAACACTCGGGCACGTACAGTTTTAGTACCCTTCCGACAAGACTAACATACAGACATACAGACATACAGACATACAGACCGAGACTAACTTGAACAAATTGTACGAAGTTGTCTGTCCCTAATAGGAATCGAATCAACGATCTCTGGCGCTCAGTTTAACGAACGAGCCATAAATCAACGAGGTAGTCAAACAGATTAGACAAATTAAAAAAAAACGACTGCTGATATGAAAGCATCTGCCTTTGCATTTCAAATAAACAACGATCTCTATGTACTACTAGATGGAGCGTTCCATACAATCGCTCTGTTCCACGCAAGTAGCCACAACCCTTTCACGTTCACAATGAAACTTGTGCAGTTACTACGCAGAACGTTTAATTATTAGTAAATATTGACGCTACGGTTAAATAATGTCAATATTTAGAAAATAATTAAATATTCTGAGTAGTAACTGCACAAGTATCAAAGTGAATGTGAAAGAGTTGTGGCTACTTGCGTGGAACAGAGCGATTGTTTGGAACGCTCCATCTAGTAGTACATAGAGATCGTTGCAAATTAAATAAAAATACCTAATAAGTACCGAACCTACGCCAATTAACAAAGAAAATTGTACTAGGTAATTTCGTACTCTAATATATATTATAAAAAAATACAATTCTAATTAAGTAGGTACCTACCAACACTAAAGTTATTTTATGAAAGACCTAAAAAAATAGTCCGTACCTTGTTACCATTGGCTTTTACATTTTACCTCAACGGACCTAGTCTGTTCTATTCGCGGTCGAAAATAAATTTACTTTCACCAAATCCGACAAGAGAGCTCGTTACGTCCATCTGCATAATTTAATGATGCTCCTTTAAATTTTGACGTTGGCAATTTACCTGCAACAAAATGGAAATATAAATTAGTTAATGTTTATGAGATAAGAGAGGAGGTATCACTTATAATAATAGTCGTGATTCTAATGATGAAGCGAACTTGGAAATTGACAGCACAAAGAGTAGATAGCATTTGGACTGTAAGCTATAGATCGTTCAGTTGACGACGGCACGCCCCACTCTTTCTCTAAATATCTTACATTTCACTGTTTACATTATATTGTTACTGTGTTAGTTCTATCGTTACGTACTATTCATCAATGTGTGCAAACGTATACTAAGATATACTATATACATACTATATAAATACCGTACATAGTTGATCTTAGTATACGTATAAAGGATATAAAGACGTGGTAGCCGGGTTGGTTGTGCTCTTGCCTCACGTTCTTCACGTCGTGGGTTCAAACCCCGCCCGTACCAATGGGTTAAAACCTTAAGTATGGTTTATTTATAATACCACAAGGTTTTCGGTGAAGGAATACATCGTGAGGAAACCTGCATATGCCAAAGAAGAAATTCTAAAGCGTGGTGAAGTCCACACTGAGAAAAAAATAAGTAGCCCTCCTACTTACGTAAGGATAACAATATACCACTATTACATAAGTAGCCGCCCCCATTATAAATGGTGTCACCTACAACTGATTCAGTAGCCAGCCACATTACTAAGTAACCAAACAACTTAATAATGTGGCCGGCTACTGAATCAGTTGTAGGCGACACCATTTATAATGGAGGCGGCTACTTACGTAATAGTGGTATATTTTTATCCTTACGTAAGTAGGAGGGCTACTTATTTTTTTCTCAGTGTGGACTTCACCACGCCTTAGAATTTCTTCTTTGGCATATGCAGGTTTCCTCACGATGTATTCCTTCACCGAAAACCTTGTGGTATTATAAATAAACCATACTTAAGGTTTTAACCCATTGGTACGGGCGGGGTTTGAACCCACGACGTGAAGAACGTGAGGCAAGAGCACAACCAACCCGGCTACCACGTCTTTATATCCTTTATACGTATACTAAGATCAACTATGTACGGTATTTATATAGTATGTATATAGTATATCTTAGTATACGTTTGCACACATTGATGAATAGTACGTAACGATAGAACTAACACAGTAACAATATAATGTAAACAGTGAAATGTAAGATATTTAGAGAAAGAGTGGGGCGTGCCGTCGTCAACTGAACGATCTATAGCTTACAGTCCAAATGCTATCTACTCTTTGTGCTGTCAATTTCCAAGTTCGCTTCATCATTAGAATCACGACTATTATTATAAGTGATACCTCCTCTCTTATCTCATAAACATTAACTAATTTATCTTTCCATTTTGTTGCAGGTAAATTGCCAACGTCAAAATTTAAAGGAGCATCATTAAATTATGCAGATGGACGTAATGTGGCCGGCTACTGAATCAGTTGTAGGCGACACCATTTATAATGGAGGCGGCTACTTACGTAATAGTGGTATATTTTTATCCTTACGTAAGTAGGAGGGCTACTTATTTTTTTCTCAGAGCACTAAGTCGGCTTGGGGCACCGTTGGTGTTGATTGGTTGGTTGGCACGACTTAGACGCTCCTCTTACGATCAGGACCGAAGACACTTGACATTTTAAGACTTTGACGTTATACTCTGAATTGCTTATTACTGTTTTTATATGTACCAAAAATTTACAATATTTCTAAACATAAGGGTATTTTTTCGTAAATATCGATGGAAAAAAGCGGAAACGCTGTCACTCACACTAATGTAATATTTTTGTTATGAAAATTCGGAATTAAAAACGTCAAACTGGGTCCCGTATCTTTTCTATAGCCGTAGAGGCATCGGTCCCCCGCTGCCAGATGGACCGACGACCTGAGGAAGGTGACCGGAAGCAGCTTGATGCGGAGGGCGGAACAGCGGGTGTGGCGCGACCACACCTTGATTGTGGAAGGTCTATGTGAAGCAGTGGACGTCTTAGGGCTGATATGGTGATGATGAACGTTTAATTTAATTAATTTAATTTATTTTTAATGTTGGGGCAGACGAGTTCTGGAGTGGAGACCGCGGATCGGCACTCGACCGACGACCTGATGAAGGTGGCCGGTAGCGGCTGGATGCGGAGGGCAGAGGACCAGGTGTGGTGGCGTTCATTGGGGAAGGCCTATGTCCAGCAGTGGACTTATAGGGGCTGATATGATGATGATATGATGAACGGTTAAGTGTTTGTCTTTCATGGAAATAGGGTTAGGATAGTAGTTTCATGATACCTTCGGAATAAAGACAAAGGAATATAATACGCAGCCAATTTGAACTGTAGTTCGAAAAGTTTGGCGTATCGGAAATATTAGATTCTAGTGCTTTTAATATAATGTCTATTCTGCCGAAATAAGCTGAAGATTGCCCACTGCCATATTTGTTTTCTAGTACTGTACACTATTTTTCCCCGCGACGTTGCCAAACACAACTAAGCCAATGAGGGGGTGGGCAGCACCAGCAGCCCAGCGATATTAATGCGCATTATCGCTGTAATACATTACATGCAATACCCATAACACATAAATTATCCGATCATAACTGTCGAGTAACAGATATTAGCTAGCGATTGCGGGCCCAGGGCAGCAAATTACGGCTAATGAGAACAATCCGTGGATCCATTGCGCTAAACGAAGCGGAAAAGGGACAGAATAATGGCCGAACGAGATGGATCTTGTCGCAGCAATGACAGCTTCTTAAATATAGGTAATTTGATAGAAATTAGAAAATATATTTTATTAGGTTTCTTTTTTATGAGAATAAGGCTTAGGATTATTGAGTCAGAAAATTCAAAAACAGCAATGCAAGGCAACAGCCCTTCTCCACTGAAACGCCTTATCTACATTGTAATCTTTTTCATATTTAGCTATTTTTGGCAGAATGAACACTATTTTACAATCATTATGGTTGTCATTCACTAAAAGACTAACAGTAGATTTGAATGGAGGTGAATATTGCCGACGTGCCATACCTTATTACCACTGACCACTGTATACATTTGTGTGTATTATCAAAACCGGCGAGTAAGGGGAAGTCAGAAACTTTAAGAGATACCTAGAGTAACATATTATAAGTAACCATGACGTCGATTATACATATGTGAAAAATTAAAAGAGAATAAAAAAAATATTTATATTTAAAAAAACGTTTTAAATTATATGTAGCGTTTTCTTTTAATGTAGACACAAATTCCCTTACAACATTTATTCCTTACATCCTACACTATCAATTTTGTAATAAAATAAAACACTTATTTGCATATTTGCGTGCATTGTTCTGAAAATCTTTGAATGCAGTGTTTCTTATCTTTAAAAACGACGAAAAATTACTCTATCTCTTATGGTTTCTGACTTCCCCATACTGACCGGCTTTGATGATGCACTCTGTAGGCAAAGATAATATATACTAGAGTCTGTAGGTAATGATTGGAGGTTACATTTGTATGGCAATGGGCATCGACATATAGTTTATACATCAAGCAGCTTATTTCGCAGCAGCAGTGTACCGTAGGCGGGATAAGACTTAGGGCTGAAAAGGATAAGGAAAGCGAGTCTCAGATCGACATTACAAGATAGGACAATAGAACAGATCTAATTATCTGATTACTGTCTCGAAGCTAGAAATAATGACCATAATGGAAACAATAATTATTGTGGTCAATACTTTGGAAACGAAATGGGATTCTTGTTTGGCGATATTGTCTGGTCTCTAGTTAGTTTCGATTAGATCTTAATAATGCCATGTGTTTTGTGGGGATTTAAGAAAGTAATGAAAGCAGCAGCAGTACCTACTAAAGCAATAAATTGCTACTTTCAAGAAGAGAGCTTTATTTGAACTAATAGGAAGCGCTCGCTCCTGGAATTTTATTAAGGGAACTCAGTTCGCATACATTCACGTGCAGAAAGGAGATGTTCGTATTAAGGCGAATCTTCACGGAGGTAGTACTGGCATGCCAGCATTGGCACAAGAGGTGGCGCCAGCGGAGACTGAGAGTTTTCACGTTATGAGTTTGTAACACAAAGGACCAATCAAGTAAGAAATAGGTGAGTAAAGTAAAAACATCCAAAGCGGTCTCTTATATACATTACAGAGGTTGGTGCATTAAACCCATAGTTTACGAATTTGCGATGTTGTTACGAGTAATTCTACCGAAATAATCTAATAATGCCAGCGTGCCGTAGTACTTTCTAAGTATTGGATGCAACATTGTCCGTTTATCTTAAAAGTGCTTGAAGCTCACCCATTGACGACGTCTGCGCCACAATAAACAAGACTTGCATCAACAACATCATCATCATGTCAGCCCCTAGAAGTCCACTGCTGGACATAGGCCTTCCCCATTGAACGCTACCACACCCGGTCCTCCGCCAGACTGCATCAACAAAATGCTTGCATAAATAACATTATATCATTGGCTGGAATCACTTCTAAGCTGGCGCCAACATTGTCACGACGAGCTTTCTGCATGAGCAATAAAAAGATCCCTTTCTTCTTGTGACGGAATCATGTCAGTAGGTCAGACGTGTTTTTGGCAGCGTGGCAGATGTTTGGGCAAGGGATGAGCGGCCTCCCCAATAGAATACCACTTTTGGTAAGTTGTCCATTGGGGGATTTGCCATAATCACCACGCTTGGCACGCGGATTGGTGATCGCAGTAATGATCTTAACATACACACACAGGAGAACGCTGCTGCCCGTCTCTGGTGCAATCCCTTAGTCGCTTTGACGACACCCACGGGAAAGATAGCGGTAGCCCTATTCTAAGCCGGGAACCACACGGCAAACACTGAATAAACATCGTTATTCATTATAGTCGGAAACGCAATCATGAAAACACAGTTGAAATTTGCAAGATATGCTGAAAACGAAAGTCTACTGCACTGGGCCCGATTACCCATACGGCACGTGACTTATTTCAGTCTTTGATAATTATTTATTAGTATATTTGATTTCTTCAATTATCACTAATGAGTACTGCCGCCTTCCAACTATAGACAACATCCACAATGTTTAATAATTTGTGTTTGTTGAACAATTACTTCATAACGGCTGAACTGATTTCGATCAAACTTGGTACAGCAAAAGCTTATATCCTGGAATAACATGACAAAGTAGCAGGTATAGGAATAACCCCAGCCTAACGCTAACGCTCTTATCATATCATTGACCACTCAAAAACGGAATGACAAACTCTTAGTACTAATCGTCTTTCGGCAGCGCGAGAGCCTTAGATTTATGAGAGGCTGGCGGCGTTAATACCTCTAATTTAAGGGGATTACTGACCGTAGACGCCAGCGCCGTGGGTTCGAAAGACATTTTTGCATGAAAACTTATAAACGGGTACTGAGGAGCTCTTTTGGTTACGCTAAGTAGGACATAGTATCAATTGATGCCTGATATTTTAAATATTCAATCGCACCTTGGGCTTTTGCAACCATTAAAGTGACAGGTATAAAACTTATATGGTTGTTGGAACATAGCAAACGTGGCTAAAGGAAAAATATTCAAAGGACCAAGTTCATTGTAGTTAACTTATATGTTAAATTAATTAATATATTAATGTATATATAGTTACGTTTTTGTTATATTTTTATTTATTTATAAATAGCAAGGAAACATGAAGACAGGAATTATTGAAGAATTACATACTATCTATGTCAGTATATAATATTAAAATAAAAATTTCATATATTATTTAATTTTCCTGGTGTACTTAACACTTTTTTAGATGGTAAAGTGTAATAGAAACTAAGGCACACAGGCAATTAAAGAAACTTCTACCATAAGATTTACTTACAAATATGTTTAGTGTAGAATTATTTGCACGAAACACCATAATAGAACGAAAGTAGAAAAGGAACACTAATATGGCGTTACATTGACAACAGATTAAAATTTTCATCAGCTAACCGCACAGTGTAGTACGACGGTAAATCTTCTTTTACATTGAAAACAGTAAAATATACATTTACTTGTTTTAAATAGTTTTGACCGGCTCATTGGTTTAAAAAGCGAAACACACAGTAGGCGTGCCGGAATGCCGCCTCCGCCGCGCCTCCTAACTTTTTACAATAATTTGTACAAGTTGGACCAGGTGTGGGTGTTTTATTTGTAAACTACGAGTATCTATCATGTGTATATCGTTGTCAGTACAGAAAGCCCTAGTTTGGAATTAGAAATGTGTGTTTTATTTTCATTTGGCACGTATTTCATATTCTTTTTATGTGTTTTTTTAAAGCATTTCATGTAAATGAATGACATTATTAGAGAAGTCTGTGTAATAATTTTGGATTCCATAAGGATGAGAGCACTTTAAAACTCTAAAAAAACAGCTGGGGATTATCCTTGTGGTGGGCCAACGGGGAATAATAATGGGTCTGGGATTTAAGGGAATTCAGACAACATTCCGGAGGTGCCTTTGTTGATAAATTGCAGTATTTTTAGCAAATGGTAGCGTTGCCTTAAGTTGCAAAATAAATTAAAATATTTACGAATTCCTTGTTTTGGTATATCTGATATCGAAGAACCTACAGATGATACTGTTCACAATGGCCCGCCCCACTCCTTTGAATCGAAATCCCATAAACAATAGATAAATGTATGTATAAACATGTTGAAATATTACTTTGTCTCACAAACACTTCGTTTACAAGATGCGAGTTCCTAATTAAGCTTACTTTGTATGAGGAAATTGAATCTTGCCTCACTTGTACCGAAATAGACTTGTGGGAGTACTCTTAAGTGGAAAGTTGATTGTAAGACTTACTTTACGTGCTTGTTTGATGGTTAGAATAGGGGATTAAAGTTTAAATGGAGCTACTATAGCTGTTGCCTCCGACTCCATCCGCCTTGAATTTCAAACCTTAGCAGTTTTCGTAATAGTCTGAGAAATCCCTATACAATATTACAAGTTTCTAGACGAAGCTGCTTGAGCTCTATATTGAGACATCAGTCAGTCAGACAAGGTATCCTCTTATATCTAACTAGCCGTTGCCCGCGACTTCGTCCGCGTGGATAAATTAACATAACGCTTTATTATAAATAATACCACATGACATTTTTTTACAGGAAGTTAAGTATTTTTTCTCTATATGTTAAATATTTTATCGCAGTGGCATATGCCTATACTCCTCCTCTTCCCCCTCACTTTCCCTTTTCCTCCCCTTCCCCTCTTTTTCGACCTACCCTTTACCCTACCCTTCCTCTACATCCCCCTCCATCTCCTTCTCCCAACCCCCTACCCACATCCCTCTTCTCAGCCCTATCTATCCCCACCTATCTCCCCTTTCCCTTTCCCAATCTCTACCCTCTCCTCTTCCCCTTATCTTCCCCTGCCCCTCATTTCCCCCTATCCCTTGCTTCTCCCCTTCCTCTCCTCAGAGTGCTCAATATTTTGCATACTCAACCAGACCATTGGTGTTCGGTAATTGCCCCTGTCCGATCTTGAGTAGTATGTCTGAAAACAATTGAGCGTGTGAGTTGCCACCAAGTATGAGCCGTATATAATGCAATTTTAGTACATAGTGCCTGAGGCAGGCGTTCACCTCATCAACAGTAGTGCCCCGCGTCACCACCGGCTCTCACGTCTGGTGAAAACCACCGTAAAAGTGAACCGTGACCAGACCCATCGCACGATTCCCCGTCCAGCTGTCCTATTCTGTTCACAGCTTCTACAGCTTTCTTGTGCCCCATAATGAACTTATCCCAAACGATCAAATATCAGTCCTGGATCACCCGGGCTTTGTCACTGTTACGTGACGTGACACACAGGAGTTTCTGTGTAGTAGTATGGGCCGTTTTACCACCAGGAAGCAGTGTGGCAGCGATCCCTGAGGACACTACAGTGCAGGCGATCTTCCCTTGTCGTCTGATTTCTACCAGAAGTATCCATCATCCATCCATCATCAGGTTATTTTTTGTCTCCACTGCAGGAGCACAACCCTCTCTCACCTGCCGGAGACAGACGGAGGATTTGGCCTACACTCTCCGCGCTGGCCAGACGGGTTGGGGAGGCCTGATTGATGTTTTATAATGTATTCCCTTAGTCGCCTTGTACGACATCCACGGGAAGAGTTGGAGTGGTCCTATTCTACTCTACCGGAAACCACACGGCATAACCAGAAGTATGCCAGTGAGAAATGATTTATCCCTGGGCATCAAGAGAAAACGTATCTCCAAGCTGAAGCTCCACGCTTCTTACAATGTCAATTTTAATTATTGAAAACCACTCTTTGCCCAACTGTGAGTCTTGGAATGTTATCAACTTATCACTCACTATCATTGACATTTCAGTTAATCGGTTTCCGCAGCATACTCACGCTTTATACAGGTAAATTGTTAGATAAAAAATTAACTAGGTACACATTCACATAAATTATTGTAGACATCGATACTACATACGAAAGTACTAAAATAGTGACTACCCTTCTTGTTGCTTTAATGCATTCAACATTCAGAAGCCAAATTAGGGGGTCATGGCCCCCCTATCCCTCCCTGGGTCAGTCCTTGTCTCTACCCCGCAGTCCTTTCCATAGGATCAGCAAGGCTCTCCCCACAATAGGTGGAATTTGAATAAAATAATAGTTTGGAAATTGTCCGCCGCATGGCTTGAAAGGGAGCCGGTATGAAAGGGCCCGGACAATGGGCTTTTAAAGCAAAGTTCTGCCGTAAGGTCACTTTATTTGATGGCCGCCGGTAGCCGTAAGGATATCGTTAAGCGCTGTCTTGCTGTGTCTTGGCGATTTTGGGTGTTACAGGGGAAACGAATGTGAGCAATTTTCGCCAATAAAACGATAAAACTCTGTTACGATCTTCGTATAAAAACGCCATCTAATGTTCATCTGATGATCGACGTACTTCAGTAAGTGTTGTATATATGCATGTGTGCGTGGCTGCGTCCACGCAATAAACCAGCGCGAATCAAGAAACCTGTCATATCACTCGTGTCCCTCGCTCACCGATATACGAGTACAGTGGCGACGAGAATGGGATAAACCCATTTTTAGTTTTTTTTTTCGGAGGGTAGACGTTGAAAAGTACACACGTTTTTGCAATAGCTCTAATTTTATTTTAATTTTAAATATATTTCAGTGATATTAGTAACTGACTATCGCATATATGTGTTGATTACATCCCTTACTACGCCGTCAGTTGTTAACAAACCACTCCAACAACTATTTGGGCAAAAATTCAAGCCAACAACTTTTCACATATCACACCCACTAAGTTCACCATGGATATCATCACTGGACTCAGGAAGGAGATAGATGAGCTGACCAAGGACTTCACATCAAGGATGACATCATTTGAGGAATCGGTGTCCACTCCAAAGGGCGACACTACAGTCCTTAACATAGAGTTTCGCAGCTTCAAGTCCTTCGTGTTGATGGCACTGTCAAGCTTTAACTCACAAATGGAATTTGTCTTCAAATATCTTGACAACTGCGAAATGAAGGCTCGGTCTAATGTCCTCCTGCTGCATGGTGAGTCCGAGGCTTCTGAGCATGTGGTGGATGCTGCACTTAAAATCTGCCACAGTTCGCTCGAACTGCCAGGCATTACCACTCAATCCTTTGTTGCCTGTCACCGATTGGGGAAAAATGCCAAAGCTGAGAAGCCCCGACCAATCATACTAAGGTTCTCAGACCAGCAGACTCGTAACCAGGTTTGGGCTGCAAAACGCAAGCTAAAGGGTAGTGGGCTGACACTGTCGGAGTTTCTGACCAGCCCCCGTCACGCTGCATTTGTCGAGGCTCGGAAGATTTACGGAGTCAAGGGCTCATGGACAGTCGACGGTAGAATAGTCGTGGTCTGCCCGGACGGCTCTCGTCATAAAATCACGTCGATGAAGGAGCTACGGGAGTTGGGTGACCCCAACTCGGCCTTGAAGATCTCGACGCCCGAGTTGAAGAATGTTTCTGCGTTCTCTTCGGCACCTGCCGGTCATAGAGAGAAGCCCTGACAGGTTAGCAAAACGCGATCTGGACCCCGGCTACAGAAAAAGTGATATGCGACATGACAGTGTACTCAGTACGTAGTTCATTCTTGCAAACACTCATAGTCAATTTGTTTTAATGGCTTCACCACGATTTCAATTTCTTTTCGATACCTTCATTGTGTTACAAATGACTCACATTTATTTGTTTATCAACTAATGTCAGTCAATGTAATGTAAGTCTGAGCTGTCAATCGTATGTTTCCTGGCTTGACAGAGCATAGGTATTCCAAGATATACAGCCTATTCCAAAGTTTTTTCTTGTTTATGTTTTTTAGTTGTAGAATAGGAATAGGTGGTGCTTTGTTCGTGATTCTTGTTTTAGAAATATTATTGCTGTATTCTTTTGCTTTAAATTTCCAATTATGTAACTGCCGGCGAGTAACCGAGGGATGGTTAGTACAGTGCCAGGCGGTCAGTCATTAAACTACACATTAGGTATTGTACCTAATTGGGTAACTTACCCAACCAGGTATCTAATACTTATATATATATTATTTATATTTATTAACATTAGTATATATTTATTATTATTATTTTATTATTATTATAATTACTTTTAGAGCTCAATGTCTGAAGAATTGAATCCGGATAATGACTATCTCTCTGCATCCTCCTTGTCCTCTGAGGATATGTTGAGTGCGCTAAGTGACATTTCTGACTCTGTTGGGCCTGGTTTGGGAGAGAAATTAGATACAGTGTTGTCATCATATCCTAAAAATTTCAATGTGGCCCATATTAACGCTCAAAGTGTAGCCGCTCACTATACAGATATTCTTGTATCATTTGCCAGCAAACATATCCACGCCTTATTAATCTCGGAAACCTTCCTGAAACCTTCACTTCCTTCCATTTTGTACCCTTTGCCGGGATATCGTCTTATTAGAAACGACAGAACATGCGTACAGACGAAGAAGGGTGTTACCAAGACGGTGGGTTGTGGCGGTGTAGCAATATACCTCCGGAGTGATATCCCCTGCCAGATTATTTCACAATCGTCTGCCGAGTTAAACAGCCCTGAACACCTTTTTCTCGAAATCACTCTCCACCATAACAAGCTTATGCTAGGTGTATTTTACAGTCCCAATCTTGGTATTAATTACTTTGACTCTCTGGAAGCCACCCTTACTGATCTTCGTCCACAATATGAGCACATGATAATCATGGGAGATTTTAACACATGTCTCATCAAAGATGACCATCGCTCTAAAAAGCTTCTCTCGCTTATCCGCTCCGTTGATCTTCACTGCTTACCCCTTGGTCCGACACACTTCCCACATAATGGTCCTCCATCTCTTCTTGATTTAGTAATCACTTCCAGTCCTGATTTCATTGATATCCATGGTCAACTCATTGCTACGGCCTTCTCAAAACATGATTTGATATATGCGTCCTATAAAATCCGTCCTCCCAAACGTAGACACAAAATTGCTATGCTTCGCAATCTTAACGATGTTGACTATGATGCGCTCCAAGATGATCTTAACCATGCTGACTGGGATTTAGTTTTCTCTGCACCTGACGTGGATAGCAAAGTTAGTGCCTTTAACCAAATAATTCTGGCTATTTACGACAAACATGCCCCCATCAAACCAACCAGGGTTAAACATTATCCTGCTCCTTGGCTCACACCCGAGCTTAAACGTCTTATGAAAAAAAGAGATAGGGCTCACATTAAATTGCGCCACCATCCTACAGATGGTAATAGAGACATTTATTTATCTTTGCGGACCGAGTGTAATAGGCGTTGCAGAAATGCCAAGCGTCGACATATTCATGCTTCCATCGATAGTTGTCCTCCTGATAGGCTCTGGAAATTCTTGAAGTCATTGGGAGTGGGAAAAGTCCAGTCTAATAGTTTCAGTAACATTGATCTGAATGCTTTAAATAGACACTTCAGTACATCGCCAATCATCTTAGATGCTGACATCAAACAAAAAACGCTGTCTATTCTGGCCAATACCCCAAATCCTAATATTTCACCCCTAGAATTGGGCGTGATAAACTGTGAAGACGTACTGAAAATCTTGAAAAAACTAAAAACAAAAGCCGTGGGTAACGACGGATTAAGTCTAGATATGTTCACTCGCATTCAGCACTTCATCGCTCCTTTCTTAGCTCATATACTGAACTGCTCTCTATCTTCTGGTGTATTCCCTGCTCTTTGGAAGCATGCCCATGTGATTCCTCTACCTAAAAAACCTAACCCTTCCTCCTTTTCCCAGTATCGGCCCATCTCCATCCTACCCATATTGTCCAAAATACTAGAGCACTTTGTTCACCAGCGAATTACAGATCACCTTCGACGTCATGATCTTTTCAATCCTTTTCAATCTGGGTTTCGTTCTGGGCACAGTACCGTATCCGCCCTTGTTAAAGTTACTGATGACATCCGACTTAATATCGAGAACAAACTACTTACTTTTCTTATCTTGTTGGACTTCAGCAGTGCATTTAATACAGTCGATTTCGATATACTTCAGGGGGTGCTCAGAACGAAAAACCTTTCTCCGACGGCTCTTTCCTGGTTCAAGTCCTATCTATCTGATCGCAAACAGATGGTCAGGGTTGATGGTCAGCAGTCTGACTGGTGTGGCTTGACCGCTGGTGTCCCTCAGGGTGGCGTACTCTCTCCTGTCCTTTTTTCTATTTTCATCAATGGCATTACGGCAACACTCCGCTCCTCTTACCATTTATATGCCGATGACCTGCAGCTCTACGCAGCAGCTCCTTTTAGTGAACTCTCTGTCGCAATTGATAAACTCAATGCTGATCTAGTTTCCATATCAGAGTGGACGAGAAACTTCGGTCTTCTAGTAAATGCAGCTAAATCTCAAGCAATTGTTATTGGAAGTTCCCATTTCATTTCGAAAGTTAAATCCATAGTGACGCCTAATATAATTTTTGACGGAACTGTTATTCCTCTCTCCTCTACTGTCAAAAACTTGGGTATCATAATGGATCAAACTCTCTCTTGGACTGCCCATATCAATGAGATTAGCCGCAAACTCTTCGCGTCCCTACACTCGTTGAAACGCCTGCAGAACTTCCTTCCACTTCACACCAAGATTATGCTCGCGCGCTCACTACTACTTCCCCTCATCGACTATGGTGACGTAGCTTTCCTTGACCCTACCGTGGAACTGGTCGACAAACTAGAACGCCTGCAAAACCTGTGTATCAGGTATGTGTTTGGACTGCGTAAGTTCGATCATGTCTCGGAGTATCGGAAGCAGTTGAACTGGCTACCGATAAGACAGCGCAGGAACTCACATATGTTGTCACTTCTCTATAATGTTCTATATAGTCCCTCAGCACCTTTCTATCTTCGCGAGCGATTTCACTACCTTGCGGAAGCTAGTGGAGATCGCCTGCGTTCTTGCGATACTCGAGCACTTGGCCTCCCTACTCACGCCACTTACAGTTACACCAAGTCTTTTACCGTACAAGCAGCGAGGCTCTGGAACCAACTCCCTGTCCACGTTCGAAAGTCCCCCTCCCTGATGTCCTTTAAAAACAACTTAAAAAAGCACTATGGGTTCAATACCGAAGCTTTGAGCTGACTTATATTACAGTATATAAACTACTAATAAGTATTTATTGGGATATATAATGTAATAGTATATATGAGCATATGTATATATATGTATGTATATATCTTATATATTTATATGTTATGTGTATAAATTTATGTATTTTCAAATTTTATTAAAAGTAGGTACATTTCTTTATCAAATTTGGTACTAAACGCATTATACTTGTCCTTTCGGTTACTCTAAGGTTGACTGGAAGAGATCCCTAAGTGGGATAAGTCCGCCTTTGTACACAGTTTAATTCCTATTTTATTATTGTTGTTGTTGTTATTTTTGGTACAATAAAGCGTTTACATACATACATACATACATACAAACCCAACGATCTCTATGTACTACCAGATGGAGCGTTCCAAACAATCGCTCTGTTCCACGCAAGTAGCCACAACTCTCACATTCACAATGAAACTTGTGCAGTTACTACGCAGAACATTTAATTATTACTAAATATTGACGCTACGGTTAAATAATGTCAATATTTAGTGAATAATTAAATGTTCTGAGTAGTAACTGCACAAGTTTCAAAGTGAATGTGAAAGAGTTGTGGCTACTTGCGTGGAACAGAGCGATTATTTGGAATGCTCCATCTAGTAGTACATAGAGATCGTTGGATAAACCTCATAACGAGCATTCGTTTGCGAGTATCGAGCATTCGGTCGGTGTGGACGTTGAGTTGAGCAGATTATCGTGACTTTTGCATGCAAACAAATGTTCCCGGTGAGGAAAAGTAGTCTTTTACGTGGGTTAATTACGTATTAGATTATGCATACTTATATTCTATTACTTATCCTTCATCTACCAATTTCGTTTCACAAATATTATTATCAATGTACAGACACGCGAAGTTTACATTTTTATTTATTAGAAAATCGGTATAAATAAGCGGTCCCTATTCGGTATTTTAATTTAAGGATATAAATGTAGTGCATTAGCTCCCTCCTACTTTTGAGGTTTTATGTCATCTGGACCTGTTAGCAGCGTTCATCTCAAACCTTCATCGGTACCGGATATCCTCATACCGAAACCCTTGCAGCTAGAGTCTACACTACAGCAGTGATAACCAGTTAGCAATCAAACTGCCATCAAGGTGTTCAACTACGAACCAATTTTAACTAGAACCAATATACCTATGACAGTTTTGTACGGATTTTATAGAGTAGCTGTTTTTCTTAAATTCTTTTTCTACACAATGTTACATAAAATATACCTATATCTGAATAACCTTCAAATATAGTGAAGCTCAACGTTCTTTTGTCAATTTGTCTGTGTCAGGATCAACGAATTTAGATATAGGTATACGCAGGGGAAACCTTTCTAACAATTTCTCATGCTTTTCCACGCCTCGTACTGTTACCGTAAAAATATCAATGGTTTTTGGGTAACAGGCCACTCGATAGTACTGCCACGCCACGATACTATGAATAGGTCAAGCAAGGTATAATAACCAAAAATAAATACAGGAAACCAACTTCCAATATAGATATCCCATAACTATATCCCATAATTACTTAAGCATTTAAATATTAGATTAACAAATAAAATTTTAAAAATATTACGTTTCATGTACAATAAAGATTGTGATCACAGAACAAGCGTATTTTGTCTTGAATTCACACGTTATTATATAGTATTAGTAATGCAATTACACTATTCGAATAACTCGAATACTAATGCTGGTAGTACTCGTATAGTAAATAAGGGCGAATACTCGAATAATTCGAATACTCGAATACACGAATTGCATGCCCTAATCGCATGGTACCGAAATCGCAAAGCTGTAAAATAAGGGTACGTTTTAGAAAGTTTGAAATATAGATGTAATATTGCGACTTTCCTTCGTCCGCGTTTCGCCTCGTGAATCCACTTGGCGTGATGTATATGTATGGCGAACAACATCGCCGCCTCCCTGTTGAGATACATTGTGGTACCACGGTTAGCCAGGGAAATACTTGTCTAGCAGGTAAGTCCTTATATTACATGTAATAGCTAAAATAAAACACTTGTAAGGAGTGTCGAGGGTGTGCTAATAGGTTTCAAGATGAAGCCGTCAACATATGACGCTGGGAAGCAATTCGTCGAGGTGTTCCTACATCGCATGTAATAGCTCACAATAAAGTATCCACTTACCTATGTTACGAGAAGTAAATTACTAGGATATCTCAAATTAGTGACGCGTAAGTAATCAGCGATCAGCGATTTAATGGTCTGAAATTAAATTCTATAGTTTGGAGCAAAAGTAGATCCGATTTTGATCTACTTTTGCTCAAAACTAAAGAATTTTGGGTGCATGTTTTTCTTTAATTTAAAATGATGTACTTATAGTGTTTAGTGAAACATTACCCACATGGCGAATAACCATCAACTCATGAAGTTGTTTATGTTAGAATTCACAAGTAAAGAAATCATTTGTTGGTTACAAAAGGCTTATTTATACGCTCTGAAAAAGACATTTTATTTACCTCTAAATTTCTATTTTTAATTTCTAATTTATGTTTGAGAACTTTTTCACAGATGGAATTTTAGCCAGACAACCAGAACTAGACAGTCATTCAATCAGAATAATCGTTCTAGATGCCGTGTGGTTTCCGGTGAGTAGAATAGGACCACTCCAACTCTTTCCGTGGATGTCGTACAAGGCGACTAAGGGAATACATTATATAACATCAATCAGGCCTCCCCAAACCGTCTGGCCAGCGCGGGGAGTGTAGGCCAAATCCTCTGTCTGTCTCCGGCAGATGAGAGAGGGTTGTGCTCTTGCAGTGGAGACAAAAATAAATTGATGATGATGATGAATAGTTCTAGATAAGCATCTAAGAGAGCGGAATTCCAGCGAGTTGCAGCTAGGGACGATAAAAAAGATCGAGTAGCAATAGTAATATACTGGGAGTATATTAGTCACGTGAGTCCTTTCCCGCTTCCGCTCACGAATTAGTCCCAACAAGATTCTGGTACTAATTACGGTAACAAACGACACACACCTGCGCTCCGACTCGCAAACAAATTGGCGGACTCGCACTCTAGTGACGTTTGATAAAATTAATAACACACACACTTTATTATTGTTTATATTTATTATTCGGTAACTGTGGGGGGAAACTGAAGATGAGTTATGACTTACTATAGCTGTTGCCCGCATCGTCGCCCGCGTGGACAACTTAACATCAGAAATTATTATATATTTCCCGTATATAGGAATGGGAAGTTTTTTCGGAATAAAAACTATCCTATGTCCTATTCCAGGACCTAACCTATGTGTGTACCAAGTTTCATTACGATCCGTTCAGTGGTTGAAGCGTGATTGAGTAACAAACATCCAAATATCCAAACATCCAAACTTTCGCATTTATGATATTAGTAGGATAGGATGATAGATGGCAGACAAAGATTGACAAGCACTCGCTGCTTATTAACTTGGTTCTCAACTTGTTTAACTTAACTGATAAGGTTTATGAATATAAGTGAGGCGAGTGAGTTGAGTCATCATGGTGTCAGCCTTGTCGTGGCGGGGGAGCTCAGTAGCCCCGGGCAATCCAGCCCGTGGGTGAAGCGAATGACACCAAGGTGGGTCTCTCCAAGTCCCTTCGGGGAGGCGGAGAGACGCGGAGGGAGCGGCAGGAGGCGGGCGCAGTTCGTCCAACTCCTGCCGCGGTGTGGAGTCAGTGGGTGAGGGGCCCACATTGCACGGCTCCACACAGGTGGGCGGGGGGGGTCGTGAGCGTTTCGCGACCCTCCTCCTTTCGCGAGGGTGCACCGGCGTTTGTCGGTGCCGCCAGGGGGGTACAGTGGATTGAAATCCTTGGGACCACACTGTACTCCCTACCACGGCAGAGCGGGTGAAACGCCGGAGTGTTTTTAGTGGGTATGCCCTCAATGAGGGAGGGAGAGTCCCACATACCCCCTGGTCTCCCTAACCGGGGGGATGAGTCAACTCATTTTCACTCCGATAAAAAAAAAAAAAAAAAAAAAAAAAAAAAAAAAAAAAAGGATCGCTCAAAGTGGCGATACATCGACTCTGCCTACCCCTCTGGGACCAAGGACAGTTGAAATATTTATGACTGCGTCTTATCCTTTCACCATAAAATTAAATGCTTTCCGTGACATAGGGCTCGCTAGATATAATCTGTGAAATTCTAGTAGCGTTCTAACACTAAAATCATTTCTCCGATTCCCGACGTCTGAAGCGCGCAATATGGCCGAATTTGAATAATATAATAGTTTCGGAATGGCGTGTCCACTATATTGCCTGGGACGGTGCGTGGGGGAGAATGCTGAGTGCGTACTCAGGGACGGCCTTGGAGATTAGGACGGCCTGGTAATTTTATTTTTCAGTTTAGATTCAATTATATTAAATTACTCTTTATTGCACAAGATTACCCTCAAGTTTATTGACACACACTGCTATTCATTTCAAGAAGTGAATCAAGGAGTACTATGCATTTTGTTAAAAAAACCGCTATTGCATTATTACTTCTTTATTATACCTTAAAAAATGATAGTAGATGAATCTTATCTCAAAATACAACGGTATCAGAGTTCTAAGGACAGGCGGACAGTTGCTGCGTTGTATAAATATAGAAAAAAGACGCTTTTAAGTACATTAAATAGAAGGGGAAAGCAATCCAAAAACCGTGCAAATAATGAAAATGTAAATATTTGCCAATTTGTATGTTTTTATGCCTCTTTCATACCTCCGTAACTCAACAAACAGTAACATAAGATATACTTGTCTTTAATAACCACATAAATATAAGTTTTTTTGAATCACTAGAATAATAGAAGCAAAGTCACTGAGCTAAGGCTAGTGATGCATATGTTTCATTGTATTTTTTTTTACTAAATTAAATTTAATATCGATTTATTAGTCCTACTATCCTTATTAATATTATAAATGTGAAAGTTTGTATATTTGGATGTTTGTTATATAATCATTATCTTAAACATTACTTAATCATCATACATGATAAAACATCAATCAGGCCTCCCCAACCCATCTGGCCAGCGCGGGGAGTGTAGGCCAAGTCCTCCGTCTGTCTCCGGCAGATGAGAGAGGGTTGTGCTCCTGCAGTGGAGACCAAAATAACCTGATGATGATGTTACTTAATCACGCTTCAACCACTGGACGGATCGTGATGAAACTTGGCACACATATAGGTTAGGTCCTGTAATAGAACATAGGATAGTTTTTATCCCGAAAAAATAGCCAATTTCTACGGGAAATACATAATAATTAGTGATGTTAAGTTGTCCACGCGGACGAAGTCGCGAGCAACTAGTCTGAAATAAATGAATATTATTATTTGTCCTAAATCCGTTCCTGGAAGAATCCCTAAAAAAGGGGCCGACCGTAACAATGACCCTTTGACGTGATCGGACCTGAAAAGGCTTAAAATGTCCAGATCAGTGCTCGCAATGTGTGCGTGAGTAAATATTTGAGTGTAAGTAGTATCCTGAATTCTGGTGAAAGGTTACCTTGAGGATCAAGAAAGGTGATTGAGTAAAACTACACATTTAACCTAGGTATACCTGATGTTATCTGTGTTTCGATCTTTTTACATTGATTTGTGCTCAACTAAGAGGCATTTTTATGATCGTTCGAAAAAGATAGTGATCAAGTTAACAAATTGAGCTGGTGCAAGGGAACAAGTGTTAGTTCAAGAGAACAAGATGTTCTAAGGACAGGCGGACAGTTGCTGCGTTGTATAAATATAGAAAAAAGACGCTTTTAAGTACATTAAATAGAAGGGGAAAGCAATCCAAAAACCGTGCAAATAATGAAAATGTAAATATTTGCCAATTTGTATGTTTTTATGCCTCTTTCATACCTCCGTAACTCAACAAACAGTAACATAAGATATACTTGTCTTTAATAACCACATAAATATAAGTTTTTTGAATCACTAGAATAATAGAAGCAAAGTCACTGAGCTAAGGCTAGTGATGCATATGTTTCATTGTATTTTTTTTACTAAATTAAATTTAATATCGATTTATTAGTCCTACTATCCTTATTAATATTATAAATGTGAAAGTTTGGATATTTGGATGTTTGTTATATAATCATTGTCTTAAACATTACTTAATCATCATACATGATATAACATCAATCAGGCCTCCCCAACCCATCTGGCCAGCGCGGGGAGTGTAGGCCAAGTCCTCCGTCTGTCTCCGGCAGATGAGAGAGGGTTGTGCTCCTGCAGTGGAGACCAAAATAACCTGATGATGATGTTACTTAATCACGCTTCAACCACTGGACGGATCGTGATGAAACTTGGCACACATATAGGTTAGGTCCTGTAATAGAACATAGGATAGTTTTTATCCCGAAAAAATAGCCCATTTCTACGGGAAATACATAATAATTAGTGATGTTAAGTTGTCCACGCGGACGAAGTCGCGAGCAACTAGTCTGAAATAAATGAATATTATTATTTGTCCTAAATCCGTTCCTGGAAGAATCCCTAAAAAAGGGGCCGACCGTAACAATGACCCTTTGACGTGATCGGACCTGAAAAGGCTTAAAATGTCCAGATCAGTGCTCGCAATGTGTGCGTGAGTAAATATTTGAGTGTAAGTAGTATCCTGAATTCTGGTGAAAGGTTACCTTGAGGATCAAGAAAGGTGATTGAGTAAAACTACACATTTAACCTAGGTATACCTGATGTTATCTGTGTTTCGATCTTTTTACATTGATTTGTGCTCAACTAAGAGGCATTTTTGTGATCGTTTGAAAAAGATAGTGATCAAGTTAACAAGTTGAGCTGGTGCAAGGGAACAAGTGTTAGTTCAAGAGAACAAGATCTTGGTGCGCTCGTGTGGAGTTAAGATAACTGTTCACAGTGGACAAGATATTGTTAAACAATCAGTTTAAACGGAGGAAAAATTAAGTGAACAATAAAATTGCTTAAGAAAAGACTTGAAGACTCTTGAAATTTATTGGGGGTAGGGTTGATAGCCCAATAATAAGACACTGGGTAGGTCACATGTTACTTAAATGATAAAAGTCCATGGAGTGCACGATGGCTCAGCATAGGTAGACTTAATGATTGTAATGAATAAGATAAATCAAAGGTAGGGCCCTGTGCCGTTGGGTTGTTGCCACTTCTTCCCTTCGGTTATACAGGTGGAAGTGGAGTAGTTTTAGGCAGAATTTGACGTCAAAAAGAGAATAATGTATACCAATTTTGAAAATAAATATTTTGATTTTGATGTGACTTCGTCAAGCACGGGTAAGCATGCGACATCTCCCAGTGTCACCCATCAAGCCTGTATTAGATAAAGTTACCACCAATTGTGACCAACCTAGTCATTAAGCATTAATTATAACTACTAACCAAAATATTGACTTTTAGTCTAAATTAAATATATTCATTCCTTAAAGGATCAAAGGACATTAGATCGTAAAGGCACTTCTCACATAATCTTATTCAGTTTTTAATTCTCTAAGTAGACAGGTAGGTATTCTAAGTGGAACCATAAACGTGTTCCTGATTAGTCTTCTGTACTACATACATTACGTATAATGTGTTGCAGGTTATATGATCTCTTACAATGTATGTATACATGTTAGATGAAGCTGGAGTCACGTAGGCTTTTCCTAAATACTGCAGCGACATAAATTAAAACCTCGTAGAAATATTATCGTCATTTGGCGCGCGCGTGCGACGATTCAGGTGTAATTTAAGCACCTTCACGCTGAACTCGTCGCGTAGTTGACTTATGGTGGCGACGTGGTGTAAGCGATTATCGTCGACAGAGTTGGAATATAAGTTTTTAAAAGGATTATTTTAAGAAAAATTAGGTGGAGGAAGTACGATAGATAATCTATGTTCTGCAGTGGATGTTAACAGGTAGATGTTTATAAAAGTCAGCAAAGTTAGATACGGCTGCGTCGATGCATTTTTGTGATGGTTCAATTTGCCTGAAAAACTAAACGATTTTCAGACAGACAGAAGGACAAAAATAGTCCGTTAACGGAACTTTATAAAAAAAATAGGCGCTGATAGAATATTTGATCAACTTATTATTCGACTTGCCACTCTAAGCAAAATTTTCAGCTCCATTAGATAACTATACGGACTCGAGAAGTTAGTGGTGGTTATTGATGCAAAACCGATCCATAATAACTTTGACTAGCTCTAGATTGTAATATTCAACGGCCTGACATGAATGGTAACACTCTACTCGAACATTGCTAAAAATTTCTCCTAAAGCCCTTCTAATACAATGGACTCGACGAGGACAGTATTGCTGTTGTTTATGAAAAGTATTACATTTCACAATGTAGAACCTACTCTCGTTTGCTCTTTAATAGACGTATACTTAGTAATATTTAGTACTAGCTATTGCCCCCGTGGACAACTTAACATCACAAATTATTATGTATTTCCCGTAGGAATGAGATACTTTTTCGGGATAAAATCTATCCTATGTTCTATTCCAGGATCTAACCTATATGTATGCTAAGTTTCATCCCGATCCGTCCTGTGGTTGAAGCGTGATTGAGTAGCAAACACCCAAACATCTAAATATCCAAACTTTCGCATTTATAATATTAGTGGGTTATGAGCTCAGTTTTGCACAAAACACAAATTTGCATCATTTCATTCTTTTTAATTGTTAATTTTTCAAAATTTTAATCTTGTGTTCTACCTTCTTCTTATTGTTTCAACTTAGTCGTTATGGGGAAGACACAGTCTCCTGAAATACAGTTTACCTAGTTTGGGAGTCAGGGCTTCATAAATAATGTATCATTTTAAACTGAATAAAGTTATGTTCCTGGCCCAATAACAATATTAGACTAGGATTTTTTTTAGTATTCTACCTAGTGTACTTAGCTTTTAGTAGCTACTTAAGTTTCCGACAGGAATTCACGTGCCTATTTTTGAAGAATAGTAGATATTTACCACAAGAAACGGCAGAAGCTATTTTATTTATAAAATCGATCTTTTGGTCTGCAATTTGCCTTCTCGACAAAGGCTCTCGAAGATTTTATATAGAAAGCCTTTAGGTAGTGGAATTAGAGTTACTGAAGCCGGCATTAATACCGTGGGGTTATCTCGGACCTCACCTATTAGCTGCTTGAATTAATTTTGAAATAGGTTGAGTTACCATTACATAGTGAAATACGGGTGACACGTCTTAACCTCTTATTACGAAGTTTTAGAAAAAGGTAAATTTTTATTAGATAAAAAATATTGAAATATCCTATCTAACCTAACAGGGTTTTATAATTAAGAAAACACCTGTGTAGGTATAACACGAAATATTATTTGAAACAATGCGTGGGTAGGGTGAAGCCCATCTTCCGCAGCTGGTCCGCATATCCTACATACGGGAGGATCCTGGCTGGACCGGGTCATGTTCACTTGATTGATAATTTAGTCGCCGTCCACCAAGAGTTCGGGGTGCGATATAAAAATATCCGCTGGATCCCAATTCGGGGTTAAAAAAGGCACAGAAAATAACGTATAATAGTTAATTTTTAGAAAAAAAAAAACTGACTTCAAGACTATTTCTACATGTACAAACAAACTAAAAAGTAGAAATAATATTTTAAAAACTTTAAAGCAAAGAACATTAAAGGATAATCAACGAAATTATTGATACTTATATACCTATTTACAATTTACAATCAGTTATTTTGGAGTCGGTGCCAGCCAAAGCAAAAGAAACCCTAATAGATTCCTCTATTATCGGCTTAAGCTATATCTTCTAGTCGCCCATTCCAAAAGTCTTTAATCAGTGCGTCATTCCTGTCATGACCTACGGCGCGGAAACGTGGACACTGACGGTGGGCCTGATCAACAAGTTTCAAGTCGCTCAGCGAGCTATGGAGAAAAAAAAACATATTGTTGAATTGAGAACCTCCTCATTTTTTGAAGTCAGCTTAAAATAAATGAAATAACATGTATAAATGGGCTCTACTCAAAATCACATGTGTGTTGCCTACTGAGAGTCGTGCGCTGGAGTCTCATTATAAATGAGAAAGTATGGATTTATGATTATTAATTCGTATGTTTGTTCGGTTGTTTGTTACTCAATCACGCTGTCACGACTAAACGGATTCTGATGATAATTGGTACAGTGACAGCTTATATCCTGGAATACTTTTTAACGCGTGCGAAATCGTGGGCTTAAGCTAGTATTTTATTATTTGCAAATACGATTGTTATAAGTATTTAAACTGTTGGGAGATTGTTAATGTTGAGAGATTGTGTAAGGCGCAAGATTATCATTATGAGCGTTATTTCCTAATCCTAAAACAATGGATCCTTCTGAGCTCAAGCGACCCAAAATGGATCTTAGTCTCCGTTAGCTGCTCTGCTATAATAGCCTCTTCCATTATATTATTCGCTATAACTATGAGCTTGTTTAAAGATAATCCTACATCTAACACAATGAAGGTAGAAAACAATACTTCGTCGGTAATAGTCTTGGAAAACTAAGAGATATAAACGTTGTCTCTTACACGCTCCACGATCTTAGTTATGAAAAGAAAAAATAAAACTTTGGATATTGTTTTGTTGGTTTTATTTAACGTGTCTTTCTCAACACCATTTTTTGAAGTTCACTGACTCACTTACAGATTTATCAATGACTAGCTTTTGCCAGCGATTTCGTCCGTGTGTAGGTTTCGATATTTACAAATTTTGAATTTCAAAACAGATTTCATTTTCGTAATTAACGTCCCTAAAACATCAAAAATTATATTTATATCGATTCATATGGACCTGTATACACGATTAATTGGGTTTCTCGTAGGAATTAGATGTTTTTTCGGGATAAAAACTATCCTATGTCCTATTCCAGGACCTAACCTATATGTATGCCAAGTTTCATCCCGATCCGTCCAGTGGTTGAAGCGTGATTGAGTATAATAATATGTTTATTTATTTTTATGTTTATTTAGATTCTCCACAATAAGGCTACTACAAGCTAAGTAAAACAGATTGACATTTTATATAATCAGTAACCTGTTTCGTGGAGACTGATGCCTGAACTAGACATAGCCTGTTTTTCAGGTCACCAGGTTTCCACCCCACGGATTTAGAGTAATTATATTCTAATAGAAACTTTATTCACTAATATAAATTAGGCTATTAATGAGTTTGTGATGTGTGGAGGTGTATGTGGTGTGTGTGTGTGTGTGTTGGTGGGTGGGGGTGTGTGAATGTGAATGTGGGTGTGTGTAAGTATCATCCAAACATCTAAACATTCGCATTTATAATATTAGTGGGATGAGATTTTCCTCATTTGAGGCACAGTACTCATTCGGCAGACGATGCGATGGTTGACTCTGTTTCAAAATACTATGCACCAGCGGGTCGTTCGTCAAAACGAGCGATCGCGGCGGACTGCGGACAAGCTGCGGTTTCACTGCTGTTGATGTGAACACTTGAGCGGCATATCTGCTGCCGCCTTGAATAGAGCGATTCCGCCGCGTATCCTTCTCTGGATATACACAGAGTCTTAATAAGGAGTACCTACTAAGTATTTTCGCTCAACCAGCTGTTGCTTGCGACTTCGTCCGCAATGGAACCCTTAAGCACCGCATCGAGCATACGGGCGGAGAGGACGTTGAGTTGAGCAGATTGTCAGTTACTGTCGCATTGACGACGTCATTTTCAAGTGCTCTCTTTTGAATGCTCGCAAACGAATGCTCCGGTGAGGAGGCAATTAACTTTAGTGCTAAATTTTCAGAAATCTTTTCTTAGTGGTGTCGTGTGGCATTTTAGGAACGCCTATACAAATTTCTACGTTCTAGAGCCAGCACTATATATAAGCTATGCTTTGATGGCAGTTCTTTTAAGCATACAATAATCCCTATCACTTTTTTTTAATGGCTTTTTGTATCGTGTTTAGGGCACAATAATTCTGCCAATTTCACGTAGTGGAAAATACACAGTGGGATAATATTGAGCGGTTTGTTTCTATTAAAACCTTTTTTGTTGAGATTGTTGCTCGGTCAAAATTTTCAATTTATCTATTAGGAAATAATAAGCAAAACAATACATATTTACATACGGACACATTTAAACCACAGCATAAACTAGGGTTTAAAACAAAAAAAAACAAATTAAAGGTATGGTATAGCATATACATATAAATAGAATAGATGACATTTGAAAAGTACTTAACAAAGAATGTCACAAAATCCATAGAGTTTAAACACACTCGTAAGATCTTCCTCATTTTAATATGGACTTTACGGACTTCATCGTTATTCCCCCGTACTCTTCATATGAATCGTTATTAAGTATTTCCTTCATAAAACCTCGTCACAAAATTTAAAAGATGGCGAATCGATACGAAAGTTTAGAGTTTATATTTCGCAAATTTCCAAGCAGTAAGCCACTGATGCGGGGGCACATTTGCGATTGCCATCAAAGCCTCAACTTGAGCGCCAGCAAACTTTTCGCAAACATTTTAGGTACTTTCGACTTTCATTTATAGGTACGCAACAAAATTGCTACGTATAAGGTGCTATACTTTAGACTGTCGCCATTATGTAAGTCTTACTTTGTGGTTCATTACTAAAATTCGCATCGACAGCGCAATGCAGTGTAATATTTTCTTTATTGTTGATGGGTTTTCGTCTGACAATTGTAACGTGAATCTCTTTTAATTTACGTTAATCGCGATTTCAACACAATCGATTCTCGATTCACTTTTAATCGATAATCGGTATCAACCGTAGAAGCGGCAACCCCTACGCGGCGACGCGAAACGTCACTGACTTCACTCGGTCATTTCAAATCTCGAGAGAAAAAACGAACAGCTGTTTCGTACTGTCAGATTTTAATTTATTCCTTGGTGCCCTAAAACCACCTAAAAAGCCTTAATTACTCAATAAATAGTGTTCCCTATATTAAACACTAAATTCAGTTAATTTAGGCCCCACGTTGGGCGCCACTGTCACGCTTGAGCTGTGTAGCTAATAAATAAAAGTTGAATAAAAGCACGTGCACACGTTTTGCCGTTGAATTTTAGTTTTGACAAACGCACCTGCGACTCAGCAACGTCTAGTTGACATGATGTTCGGCCCCGAATTTGAGTTAAGAGTATTTGCGTACTTAGATGATATTGTGCTTGTAAGCAACACTTTCGAGGAGCACGTCTCACTATTGTTACGAGTGCTTGATAAACTGAAACAGGCAAATCTCACTATCAACATCGATAAGTGCCAATTTTTTAGGAGTCAGTTAAAGTATTTAGGATACGTCGTAGATGCTCAAGGTTTACGCACTGACCCAGAAAAAGTACAAGCTATTGTAAATTACCCAACCCCAACTTGTAAAAAGGACGTTAAACGTTTCTTAGGAACTGCTACTTGGTATCGCCGTTTTGTTCCTAACTTTAGCACGTTAGCGGGCCCTCTAAACAAGTTGACTACTAACAAAAAGACATCTCCACCCTTCTCTTGGAGCACTGAAGCAGATGCCGCCTTCAATAATCTCAAAAAATGCTTAGTTTCTGCCCCAGTCCTGGCCTGCCCAGATTATAGCCAACCTTTTGAGGTCCATGCCGATGCAAGTAATTACGGCACTGGCGCAATGTTGACGCAATTAATTGACGGAAAAGAGAGGCCCGTAGCTTATATGAGCAAGTCTTTAACTGGTGCAGAGAAAAACTATAGCATAACAGAGAGGGAAACACTCGCTGTTCTCATTGCGTTGGAGCATTGGCGTTGCTACCTGGAGAATGGACAAACCTTCACCGTCTACACGGACCATTCCGCTCTTCAATGGTTTTTATCCCTTAGCAATCCAACCGGTAGACTAGCTAGGTGGGGGGTACGTCTATCTTCATTTAATTTTGTCATCAAGCATCGTCGTGGAGTAGATAACGTTATACCCGACGCTCTATCTCGTGCGGTCCCCGTATCAGCAATTTCCACATCTAACTCAATTACAACTACAACCGATTCTTGGTACAAAACAATATACAACACTTGTTTAAACAATCCCAGTAGTCTCGAAAATTTTAAAATTAATAACAATTCCCTTTACCGTCTTTCAAAAAACAAGTCTCCTCTTACTGCTGAGTTTGCATGGAAAGAGGTAGTTCCTAGCGAACTACGTGAGAAAGTGATTTCTGAAAACCACGATGAACCTACTGCAGGTCATTTGGGAATTCACAAAACTTACCTTCGCTTGGCTCTACGCTACTTCTGGCCGGGTATGCACTCAGACGTTGTAAAATTTGTTTCAAATTGCCCAACTTGTCTTTCCATCAAATCACCTAACCATGCTACCCTGGGTGAAATGGGAAGACCAAAACAATGTTCCCGTCCATTTCAGATGATTTCAATTGACTTCATTGGTCCACTTCCCACTAGTCGAAAACAGAACTGTTACTTACTTGTAGTAGTCTGTTGTTTTTCTAAATATTGCGTTATGTTTCCACTGCGCAGAGCAACAGCTGATGCAGTGGTGAAACATTTAGAGGACTCTGTGTTCCTTGTTCATGGTGTTCCACAAACAATTTTCTTAGATAATGGTAGCCAGTTTATTTCCAAAAATTTAGAAAATTTCTTTAAAAAGTATAAAATACCAAATGTATTCTTCACACCAAAGTACACTCCACAGATAAACACAGTTGAAAGGTACAACAAAACTATTGTAACCTGCATTTCATGTTTCATAGAGAACGATCACAGATCATGGGATGTTAATTTGCCAAAAATACAATTTGCCATGAATAATTCTGTAAGTGAGGCAACAGGCTATACACCCACATTTCTCATTCATGGGAGAGAACTCGTCACATGCGGATCCCACTACATTGATCCGAATATCGAGGACGAAGTTATTTTCTTACCTCGCGACATTTACTGCGATAATATAGGTAATTTAGCAGGCATATTTAATAATGTACAGGCTTCTCTTTGGCACGCTCACGTAAAGAATACGTCTAGGTATAATTTACGCCGAAAATCGGCAGAATTTCAAATTGGTGACATCGTCTGGAAAAGAACGTATTTCCAGAGCGATAAAGACCAATACTTTAGTAAAAAGTTAGCACCCAAATTTATCAAATGCAGGGTGGTAAGTAAAAACTCACCTTTAGTATATGAGTTACATGACATGAACGGTAAAGACATTGGTACTTGGCATATCAAAGATTTGAAATTAGTTAGTAGTTATCAATAAATTACTTGCAATACACAGAACAGATTTTTTTATCAAAATTTTGTAATTTTTTTTCCTCACCGATAGTCGCGTCGATGATTGTCACCTATTTTTGTTTTTGAAAAACGGAAGATTTACTTTAAGTCAACAGATCAATATGTCAGTTGCCTTTATTTATGATTTGGTGCCTCGTATTAATCAATAAATATTGAGGTTAGTTAGAAAGATGAATTTTGAAAGTTGAAGAATGTTTTGTTGATGTATGAATGGTAAGAGTAGTTCTTCTTATTTACATTATCGTTGGAATTTACTTATAACCTAGGTAAAGTACAACAAGAACGGCGTGATTATTAGGTTGAATTTTTCCTTTATTTAGTTAGTTTCGGATTTTTCTTCATAGGAAGTAAAATCCTGGAGGGGAGAGGCGAATCTGTAACGTGAATCTCTTTTAATTTACGTTAATCGCGATTTCAACACAATCGATTCTCGATTCACTTTTAATCGATAATCGGTATCAACCGTAGAAGCGGCAACCCCTACGCGGCGACGCGAAACGTCACTGACTTCACTCGGTCATTTCAAATCTCGAGAGAAAAAACGAACAGCTGTTTCGTACTGTCAGATTTTAATTTATTCCTTGGTGCCCTAAAACCACCTAAAAAGCCTTAATTACTCAATAAATAGTGTTCCCTATATTAAACACTAAATTCAGTTAATTTAGACCCCGCTGTTGGGTAAGTGTGAACTGATATTTACCTATTTGTTAATTTGGCCTTGTAAAACTCTTTTCATAAATTCTGTTCTGATCTGTGTATGTTTTCCACTTGTTTTCTTTGGTTCTTTATGTCATGTTCTATTTTCACCTTCCTACCACTGTGCTATTCCGTTTCTAATCTCCATGTATCGCCACAATCAAACCACCCATCATGGCCCAGCTTACTTGCAATGGTGTGGAAAGGTGGATGCATGGAGACTCACTGGAAGAGGATCTAATCCCGCTAAATCTTCCAGGGTTCTAAGTTAACGTCTAAGTTAACGTCGAAGTTAACGTTGAAGCTCTCTTCACATCGTTGACCTACACTCTCCGCTACACCGTTTGGCCTTGGACCCCTTGGACGAGCTGCGGACACTCATTGCAGAGCCAGCACCTAGCCCTCATCGGAGACTCCTGCAGTCACCGTCCACACTACAGCAGGGACAGCCAGGCCAGTAGCGGAACACCTCTGAAGCTCGACCAAACCTAGAAACTGCCATCAGGGCGGTCGATCACGACCCATCTAAATCTTTAATAAAACTATCTTATTCTTTGTTCATGTCTTGGGTTTTATTAGCTACACAGCTCAAGCGTGACACAATCTCACCTGATGGTAAGAGATGAGGCCTAAGGTGGAGCGCGCTTACCCAGAAGATGCCTATTCACTCGTCCTTTAAAAAAATTCAAATTGTACTTGTCCGGAAATACCCAAGCTGGTAGGGAGTTCCATTCCTTAGTAGTTCGCATTATGAAAGAGGAAGCAAAACATTTCGTGCGAGAGCGTGATATGTCTACTATATAAGAATGAAGTCCCTCACAGCGCCTGGTAGTTTGATGTATTATACACCATTTGATGTATTTATGTCTCTGATCGATTTCGGCTACAGCAGGACTTGTTACTTAAATTGTATTATATGTGACAAAGGCTATGTTGTTCTTTCCTAAGTTCTGTACCTGAGAAGCATAAAAATATGATGGTACTTAATCTTTCATGCTTTTCGGGTATGAAGGGCCCACGGCTATGCAACACAGAGGGAAAGTACTTGAAATATTGAAAATATTCGAAAGAAGACTTCATTTCATTTTTAAAAATGCAGAGATTTTTGTAAAATCATCTGCTTGGCCGAGAATCGAACCGGACAAATATAGAAAAAAAAACAACACCTGTATTTTTATGATATACCAATCGAAAGGGTCAATCATAAGAATCAATTCTGCCCCCATACTGCAGCGTATCAAGGATGTTCACAGAAGCTCGCACAAACGATTTTGCTGCAATAATGCGAGCTCCCTGTTGCGCAGGCTGCGGGGCAGCGTTAACGAGACCCAGAAGTGAAGTGATCAACAAGAGGTTTGACAGAACCACCTTTAGACACTGGATGGGGCTGTGGAAACCGATTTCTAGTTATGTAAGAAACTAGTTAATAAGTTTACTAACATAGTATTTAGACTTTACTAATGTATATAACTGAAATAAATAAATAATAATAATTCCTTCTAAGTAACATAGTATCTTAAATTAAAAGAAGGCCATGAAATTCGGAAAGTTTTATGTATCCAGTCTGTACCGATCTCATGTTGAAGAAAATCACGATACTTTTTTTGCTGAATATACGGAAGGATATTTATCAACGTACGAATAAGCCATTCTTTAAGAAAGCAGATACGCGAAACCACTCCGGATTTTTTCCTTTGATGCCTTTGTTTTTTCTCTTTATCTGAGCCCTTATACATGGTCACTGTATTATCTTTATTCCGTAAAAGATAGTCCCGCGGTTTAGGGAGTGGGAAGAGTGAGAGGGGGTTAATCTTTATATCTCAGCAGAACCTTATTTATGTCTAAAAGGGGTGATATTTTATATTATGTGGAGTCAGTCAGACTAAACGAAAAAGGTTCATCTTCCGCCCTAATATTCCTTAGAAGTCTGCGTTTATGAAATAAAAGTTAGTAATTAGATTTTATTGCTGGTATTTTATTCGAGTAATAATTTACTTTACAATATATATAGATATATCAAGATTCCTGCAACATTTGAAACATTCCACAATAGATAGATAATGGGTGATGGTTCATTTGTCTATCTATCGAAAGGATCAACATCTATGATCACATTCGACAGAAACATTTTATACAAAGAATATCCTCACCTCACATCATAAAAAGAACCTCATATAACCTGTCCTCATAAAACCTCACCTTCCATATAGAACGACCTAACCAAGGCGAAAACCGAATTAAATAGGTATTGAATGTAGTTTAGGTAAGCCCGGGCATACTAGGAGACATGGCTTAGGAAGATTATTCGGACGGCGATAGACAATAATTAATTTGCGTACTATCCTATGTCTTTTTCCAGGACCTAACCAATATTTGCGCCAAGTTTCATCCCGACCCGTGCAATGGTTGAAGCTTGATTGAGTAACAAACATCCAAACTTTCGCATTTATCCTATAATACTACATATTTATATTTTCTCTGCCTTACCTTTCTGGACGAAGGCGAGGTGATAAAATATTTTAATTAATGCAAAGACTGAGCGAGATTCTGGAACTCTCGAATCTGAAATTAACACATCAAAAGCGGAATTGGACGGAATATTCGGTTTACATTTACATTCCAAACGGGGGCCAGTTTATGCTGGCATACAGATTAGTTGTAATATTTTTTGACCTAGGAGTATAACTTTTAGCATAGTTCTTAGCTTAGCTGTACTGTTGAATGAATAGGGCATAATTAACAAGTAATATACACGGATGTATGAAAAGCCTGAACTGAACTGACACAAAGTAGATGGAAAAAAACAAAGATTTTATGTGCGAACAAGGAGCCGTGGTAGCCGGTTGGTTGTGCACTCGCCTCACGTTCATGAGGTCGTGGGTTCAAACCCCGCCCGTACCAATGAGTTTTCGAAACTTAAGTACGGTTTATTTATAATACCACAGGCTTTTCGGTCAAGTAAAAAACATCGTAAGGAAACCTGCATATGCCGAAGAAGAAATTCTGAGGCGTATGTGAAGTCCACCAAATCGGCTTGGGACACCGTTGGTGGTCAGGGGTTTGGCACAAAAGATTCTGAAGGGTCGAAGTGTCGCCAGGTCTTCCTGGCCCCCTAAGAAGATAAGATAAGATATATATGTGCGAACAGCTTGAAATCGTGTTTCATGGTTAATAAAGAATTCTATTGAAATCATTAAAAAGAGGTTTTCTTATATAAATAAATATTACATATACACATACACTTGTCTAATCCAAACTAGGATTTTATCCTGTGATATGGGAAGTAAACTAGAGTTCACAAATTCCCAAATATAACATCCACTACGGACCAACTTGTACAAAGTTGTCTGTCACCAGTGGGAATCTAATCTACGATCGAGTCCAATGACCAAGCCACTAGGCGAACGAAGCGGTCAAGTTTTCGTTCATTGTTATTTTCTCCCTTAATGAGAACTGTATGTATGTATGTGTGTATGTATGTATGTATGTATGTATGTATGTATGTATGTATGTATGTATGTATGTATGTATGTATGTATGTATGTATGTATGTATGTATGTATGTATGTATGTATGTATGTATGTATGTATGTATGTATGTATGTATGTATGTATGTATATATGTATGTATGTATGTATGTATGTATGTATGTATGTAAACGCTTTATTGTACCAAAAATAACAACAACAACAATAATAAAATAGGAATTAAACTGTGTACAAAGGCGGACTTATCCCACTTATGGATCTCTTCCAGTCAACTGTTTCGAATAATCTCATCACAGATATTTCCAGAACAGGGTTGTATGTATCAGGGTTGTATCTGTTTTAAACATGTTTTTTATTATTTAAAACATGTTTTTATTGTTTAAATTGTTTAAAACATGGTTTAAAACATGTTTTATATTAAATAAAACTGTTTTTTATCCAACCCTGTTCCAGAATCATCAAATGTTATTTTTGTATTTTCCAAAATCAATAGTAAATGTGGTTATCCACACAGGATAAAGAAAATATAAAAAGAGGTGGCATCTGTGTTTGCTTCTCATTGTCTTGTATTTTCTCAAAGGATAGCATCAGGTGTCATGTGCTGGGTGGGAACGACGTAAACGATGTGTGCAAACCCGAGGGATTACACAGTATGTTTATATCTCTAAAACGCATAGTGTATTTCATTGGATAGCAAGAAGTCACTAACTGCTGGGTAATAACCGTAGCAATTTGATATTTAAGTAAGATTAATTAAGATTTAAATTACTTAAATTTAAGACTTCTTGCACAGTAAGCCAACAGTTTATTGGTAATCACATACAATCATTGACTTTGTTTCTCACGGCACAAAATTTTGAATTACATAACTATAAAGTTTGATTAAAAACTCTGCGTGCCAACAAAAAGATTTCATATTTAACCAGTAGAACATAAATCCAACTATCGACCAAGGTGAGTCAGTTACTATATAGCATAAAGTTTCATCATCAGGTTATTTTTGTCTCCACTGCAGGAGCACAACCCTCTCTCATCTGCCGGAGATTTGGCCGGATTTGGCCTACACTCCCCGCGCTGGCCAGACGGGTTGGGGAGGCCTGATTGATGTTTTATAATGTAAATGAATAATGTTTACATAACAATTAAATAATCAAGCACCTATAGTAGGCTGATAGAAGAACTAACTACAAAAAAGAACATGTTTAAAAAAAGTAATATGATATTTCTAGTAAAAGATAAGTAATTATAACAACCAGCAACTTCCATCCACCATTTGCTAAAAGTTTAATTAAAGTCAAGTGTCAAAGACGTTACTAAAAAAGGTAAATTTCGCGTGTCTGTATATTGAACATAAAAAAAATAATAACTAGGGTCTAAGGATAGGTAATAGAACACATTAAGATCTTTTTGGAATATGTGTATGTTTGTCTGTGTGTACGCATTACGTAAAAACTACTGAACCGATTCTGATGGAGGTTTGAGAAAAACATAGGGCTTAATTCGGAGTAACATTTAATCTGTATTTCATCACAATTGGCTTACCCAATCAAAAGCTATGCGATTTAACGTTTTCAAAAACTCACATGCATTACTTTAGTATATACCTTACAACAAAGAAGTGTAATGCTCGGCGAAATTCAGATTGCGATGTGTACATTTGGAGCGAGGGCAAGTGAAAGTAAAGGTGGGAGTGGCAGGAGTGGGAAATAAATAAAATACTGTAGTCCATGCGAGCGGAACCGCGGGGCACAGCTAGTTATTATTATATAAAATTAAAGTCAATATTTTAATTATGATTGATTTCTATCGCACGCAAGTACGCCAATCGTTAGTTTCCAATAGAAGGATTCAATTTTAGAAAAGTCGATACGGAGCCGTAAAAAGCGGAAACGGAACAATAATGTAATAAAAAAAAGAAATAACCTTTATAAAGTGATGAATTCCAATTCAATTTCGTTAACAAAGAAAAATAGCTGCGGAAAAATGTGAAAAGAAACTTCAGGGAACGTACTTACGTTGAATAAACATTTCCCCGACGAGTTGGGCTTACCGTACTTATTTTTATAAACATGCCTTGACATGTATTATTGACAGCGCTGTTATGAATACTCATTTTGATGAGTTACTGCAAAAATCCTTATCATTATCATCATCAGGTTATTTTTGTCTCCACTGCAGGAGCACAACCCTCTCTCATCTGCCGGAGACAGACGGAGGATTTGGCCTACACTCCCCGCGCTGGCCAGACGGGTTGGGGAGGCCTGATTGATGTTTTATAATGTATTCCCTTAGTCGCCTTGTACGACATCCACTGGAAGCGTTGGAGTGGTCCTATTCTACTCTACCGGAAACCACACGGCAATCCAAAATCCTTATAAGGGACCTTAAAAGTGTTAACGGTTGTGTTTAAATTTGCCCGAATAAAGTTTTTGATATCATATTTTCAACAAGAAGTAATTCCATTTGGCCCTCCCAACCTCGCGGTTATACGGGCCAATCCATTATAAGTGTATTCGTCTTTTACATTTTTGACGTTTCTCCCTTCTGGGGCGTGACGTCACACCACATTTACTTCGTCGTCATCGGGCAGCTCAATTAGTTTTCTCCGCTTATGCCAGGCCCTCGCGAATCCTCTTATATTTTCAACAGGAGGTCGAGCTCCGACGACGTGGTCAGAGCCGGTAAGGATGGTGGCTGGCGGCTCCTTATATACGTATGAAGCGGTGCGGCTGGCCAATTATCGCTATGCGTGGAGGCGCATTTTATACGGACGCGATCCTCAGCAGTGAGGGAACGACGAAGAGATATTTGCGAAGCAAATAAAATTATGTTTTTAGTCATATGAGTATGTAATGGCCCTTAACAATTGAACTGAAAAAATATTAGGATTAACTATTTTGTTTTAATGGTACGAGTACCTGGATTTATCACCTAGTTTATGAATAAAAAATGTTCCTCGGATTTTATCTAGAACTACTAACATGAATAGAGACGAACAATTTTGTTATCTACGAAAATATATATATTTTTTACCTACAAAAAATGTTTTCATATTTTTTCCCGTAGGAGGTAAATAAAAAAACAATAAAGTCATGTTGCCGTCTCGAGCACTCCATTGGTATGGGAACAATGGAAAAACGCGAGCCTTGTTCGGTCCAAAGATTGTTTTCTTCCGAACCATTGTGTCGGCTCCGATCGCGAATTGGATGGGAATACTCTGACTGTGTTACAAGAATAATGCCTTAGGGATTTAATAGGCAGCGTGGGAAACAACAATACAACAAGTAAATTTTAACTTGTAGCTTATAAAAAAATCTTTATAATATACTCCTTCGAAGTGCTACACGCGCTACATCGTAGCAGTCGTTCGTAGAAGTGAAAACTACAACACAAGTTTTTGCAGTTTTAAATCTTTTCCGAGGTAATACATGAACACATAATACTCACGCCTTGGTCCCAGAGAGGTAGGCAGAGACGATGTATACTGACACCCGTCGCAAAACGACATTCCATCGCCCGCTTTTCGCCCCTTTAATTTTGTTTTTAAATTTCACATTGTGTGAAACAAACATATGTATATATACACATAAATAAATACACAAAAACGCACCCACTAACACACGCATACATTCACAATTTTTTCCATTTATTCACTTTTGGTAAAATGTTTTTTTAATATATAACTTAATCCGCCTCTTCTTATTGGAGTCAAGGCCATACGCTGTAATATGTCTCTACACTTGTCTTTTTTTTTCGTCTTTTTTTTTAGGCTTGTGACTCGCTGAAGTTTTGCCAGCCTCGTAAGGAGACTCTAGTTTGTCATGTTATTCAGACCTCAGTCTGAGATGAACGTATATAAGTGTTTTGGGGCTGCTCAGTATTATATTAATATCGCCATTGTGACCTACGTTATCCCCCAGAAAGTGCCTTCTGTAGGCTGAGTTCTGTCCACACTCCAGTACTATATGCAACAAATCTTCAATTTTGATAGAATTTATTTAAAGGAATGTGACCAGACCGCAGACCTGAAGGCCAGAACTAGTGTTTCCGTTTAACATTTGCAAAAGCTTTACACTTCATTATCAAAAATATTTCTGGAGTTGCAGCAGCATGTTTTGTAGTCATGTTTAGCGTTTACCAACAACAAACCTTTGACAGCGGTGTTCAGGCGTTCAGTTTGCTCTGAGAACGATTAAATGCGGGCGAATTGCAAACATCTTCCCGCTTGCTTGTTTACACGTTAGAACGCAGTGAGTGAGAATATTATACAGTACAATGGCCAGACTGCATCGCCTAAAGGACAATGCCCAAAACCGGGCTAAGGATGAGTCTTCACCATTCATATACTAAAAATATTGCTCTGAATTATGGATTCCTACCATTTTTTAAGCTATTTTTTAAGGTCGTTTAAAAATAATATACATAATAATGCTGATTGATTTCCGTCAGCCGATCTAGTAGTGAAAGCAGAATTAAAATCGATGGGATATATTTATAGTCGATATTTGTAAAAAATACTTAATATACCTTTCAGTTACTGCACGGTAATCCACTTATAACGGTTTTCATTTACTGACTGGAACACGATGTCACCCGGGGATAACGTAGCTTCCCAACAGTGAAAGAAAGTTTCAAATCTTTCTAATGGTTTCGAAGCCTATTCAATGCAACCAAACAAACATCTATCCTGTTTATAATATTAGATTAGAGTAGATGTATAGATTAAGTAACCATATCTGCTATTAACTTTTTGTCAAATGTAGAAAACTATTATTAGCCTTACTTATAATAATACGAAGATAAGTTTCATTGTACTGCTTATATAGCTTGTCACGTCTTTAATAAAATTAAAAAATAGGTTAAGGCGATCAAATACACGTTGTAATATAGTAAAGTGCTAACGTAGGACAGAGTTAGGCGGAAAAGCATCCTCGAGGTCTATTATTTATTTAACATCCTTAACAAAGTTGACACAAGAAGTTTTCAATAAGAACACGTTCGATTCACGCCTTGGACCTCTGCTAAAAAGGTCTTCTCGAACGCTTGCTTACCCATTCAGCTGCTTTTTTAACGTCGTTGGTCAATCGGGTAGGGGCTAACTAGTAATGGGGACTTTTTGGCGGAATCTCGTTAGTGAAGGTTATCTATATTATGCTGATGTATAATTGTGATAATATTTTGTGCAACAAGAGCTTGCGAAAGTGTATATTGTGCAGGAAATTAAATAAGAGCGTGTACTAAACTAATCCAGTTCGTTGCAAATTGCCTCTTGTTAAACATTCATTAAAGTCACTATCTACTTAGTGAGTATGTAAACGCGATTTTCGCCGACTAAATAGCACTATTTACTTAGTTGCGTCCTATTTTGTGAAAACTGTGCGGTATTTTATATGTGAATAGAAAATTAAGACAAGCTTAGAAGGACTTTGTTTTCAGGGCTGTAAAACCCTATAATAATAGGACAACTGTTTTTACTCCATAGACGAGTACCTAGTCAATGAACTCAATGTACTAATAAACTTTGACTTTTTTTATTGCACTGTTTTTAATTTTTAACTCTTAGTATTTATTATTTTGTAGTTATTGTTACAACTGGGTACTATGTAATGAATTTGACCCGGCTGCCTAATAAATGCCTAATTCATGTAACTGGCAAAAAAATATGTAATCTTACGTAACACTCAATGTAGAGTAATTCACATAACACTAATAAACTTTCAAATATACTTATTTCGTTTCATTTCACCCATTTAACAAAACTGGTAATATATTTTCTCTCAACTTTTAAGGGAGGTATGTCGGCGTTGAATAACTCGAATATTCCCTCGAAAGATTAAAGTTTCCAAACCAGGTTAACCTACACAGTCGAGTTAGCACCACGTGAACCGAGCACGGAGTCAACTAGTTTAGACGTTTCACCAGACGCAGGATTAATTGGAGTTCTGATTGGAGAAGAGCAGGCGTTTACTTGCTACTCGGTTTAACCTACTAGTAAATACAAGATGCGTTAGGCAAAATGCCTTCCTCAGATAACATCCTTTCTGAATATCTCAACTAATAAGACCCAAGGCCTTTAAATTGTAATTGTATTTCTTTTATTTGTGCAATAAAGTATGTAACGTATGTAAAGCAACTAAGCGACGGAGGGAAGAGGTGGAGGACTAGGTGGGAGGGGGGGGGGGGAGATTCATTAGAAAGGTCTTCTCGAACGCTTGCTTACCCATCCAGACGCTTTTTTAGCGTCGTTGGTCAATCGGGTAGGGCTGACTAGTAATGGGGACTTTTTGGCGGAATCTCGTTAGTGAAGGTTTCTCTGTATTATGCTGATGTATAATTGTGATAATATTTTATGCAACAAGTGCTTGTCAAATTGTATATTGTGCAGGAAATTAAATAAGAGCGTGTACTAAACTAATGTTGATAAAAAAAATGACGTGTATAAATGTACCAAGTGTATGCAATAAATGATTTTGACTTTGACTTTGAACTAATCCAGATTGCCCCTTGTTAAATTTTCATTAAAGTTACTATAATCAGAGAGCTAGAAGAGGATGAAGTAGAGGAAATACCTGATTCCATCATTATTTTACCTTCCGAAAACTGCAATGCTGACGTCACTAGGATTCAGGTGATGAAAACCAAAGGTTACAGGAGGTCTGTTTCCAATCAGAAGATTGTAATGAAGATGATTATGAGCCGCTCATACAGTAATCAAAACGCAGAAGCTTTTTTTTATATATTTCTCGTATAAGATATCGTATTATTAGCACAATATGAAAAATTCGTTAAGATTATAAATTATAAGCTAGTAGAACAAGTGGGACAGCTATTTTATAGCTTAGTAGCTTTATAGTAGAGGTATATCGGTGTTAAGTGCACTAACGCCTATATACCCTACTAAGGACCTATTTTATAGCTTATGGCTGCATATTACGCCAGTACTAGTACAGTTACGTTGTGTTGTATTGAATAGGTACAATAAATCGCCAGCAACAGCTAGTACATAATAATGTTGTATTTAAATCTAATTGTATTCTATAGTATTATATGTATGGTATTGTATATCCTAACAACGAAATTTAAAAAGTACTTATATGACTTGATTATAATTTATGCCATTTACATCCCACGCCTTTTATTATTAACGTGTCAGTTCGTTTGGAATGTTTTAGAAAGTGTTCTAAAACATTCCAAACGAACTGACACGTTAATAATAAAGTTTTCAACCCCAACTCTTTCACTAAAAGTTATCCACCGGAGGTCGACCGGTAAAACTAGGGCGCGGATATTTTGGCGTTTGGCGGTAAACATCAAAGGGATGAAAAGTGGATGCCGACAGACCGCTGAGACCTGTTTCCGTAAGTTACTGGAGTCAGATTCGGCAGCGATATCGGCCTGATACTGTTCTGGAATATAGTGAATGGAAGTGAAAGGGTATCGGAAATGATAAAAGGTAAATATGGAAAAGGAATAAGAGTTCGTAGTGACGTTTGATGAGTTAATTTAATAAGGGTTAGAAATGTTTATCACGGATTATAGGGGCTGGGAAGGGTCTAACTTATGCATAGTATACCTACTTACTTATTCGGTATAAGCATAAGTCATTTTATTTCAGGGAAATTTTTACAAATATGAAACCCTATTTTTCCTAGCATGTGAAGCGGTTCGGTGAGTTGGGTTGAGAGGGTCAAGTCTTAGACAAAGTTGTAGGCGTGACGAAACTACCTAATTTTGATTGACGAATAGTAACATACATAATGCTTACGCATTAGCCCCAGAGGTTAGGCAGAGACGATGTACCACCACTTTGCGCGATCCTGACACACCTTACTAGCATTCATCAACCTTTTCATACAAAAGTGGGTTTTAAATTGTATACTGATACTAACTTATACGATTTAGCAATCTATATGGAATCGACAGTGATATATGTAACAAAAGTAGTCACTATGGGAGCTTAAACGAACCAAATAAATACAAAATGAACGTTATTTAACTTTACGTCTAGACGTGGTGTCAGACAGTTTGCATTTGGGGTCATAATGATCCGTGCTCTGTACATAGAACCCCTCTCCCCCTGGTAAGCGCGGGGTATTACGATGTAAGGGCGCGAGCAGGCTAGGGATTTATATGAAATCAATAGCATGTAATAGCTATAGTACTAACATTTGTAATAGCAGGGGCAATGTTAAAGAAAATGTAAGTAAAGTAGTATATATGTGGGAACATTTCACACACGGCCACCTGATCCCAAACTACGCAGAGCCTGTAATATGGGTACCAGACAGCTGATATACATCTTCTTACATCTTATAAATAAAATCGTAAACATCGCGTGTCTGTACATTGAAGATATTTGCAAAAAAAAAATTGGGGGGTCTAAGAATAAGCAACAGAACACATTTCGATCATTTTTGAAATTTTTGTCTGTTTGTCTGTTTATCTGTTTGTCTGTTTGTCTGTGAGTTTGTGCACGCATCACTTAAAAACTACTGAACGGATTTTGATGGACTTTTCACAAATACTTGGGGCTTAACTTAACTTAACATTTAGTCTTTATTTCATCGCAATCGGCTGACTCAATCAAAAGTTATAGACATTTTTAGTTTTCAAATACATTAGTAGGTAAGGTTATTATGCAATATATTGCCTAAAGTAGTATTTCCGTACTATTCAGATTGCGATGAGTTTGGATTACATTTGGAGCTGCGAGTAGGAATTGGAGTGGGGGTGGGCATAGTCGTGGGCGTGGGCGTGGGCGTGGGCGTGGGCGTGGGCGTGGGCGTGGGGGGGTGGGATTGAGAGCAGGAGCGGAAGCGGTACAGGTAGCGGTAGCGGAAGCAGAAGCGGTAGCGGTAGCGCTAGCGGAAGCGGGAGGGGAGCGGGAGCGAGAGCGGGAGCGGAACCGGAGCTGGACCGGAGCGGGAGCGGGTATGGTACCAGTGTAATCGGAGTGTATGAAAATTCGCATAACTTTTGACTGAGTTACCTACCCGATTACGATGAATTTGTGGTATAGGTATGCAACAAAGTAATTTTGGTCGGAATTTGGACTGCAATGGATTAGTTACGAGAACTAAATTTGGAGAGACGAGGGAAAGAGGTTTGAGGGCAGGATTGAGAGGAGAGCTGAGAGGAGGGTTGAGAGGAGGGTTGAGAGGAGGGTTGAGGGGAGTGTTGAGGGAAGGGTTGGGAGGAGTGTTGAGAGGAGGGTTGAGGGGGGGGTTGAGGGGAGAGTTGAGGATCTGGATCTGGACCTGGGACTGGAACTAGGCCTGGGACTGGAACTAGGCCTGGGCCTGGGCCTGTACCTGGCCTGGACCTGGACCTGGACCAGACTTGAACCTGGACCTGGACCTCTACCTGGGTCTGGGCTTGGCCTGTACCTGGCCTTGGTTCTGGACCTGGACATGGACATGGACATGGACATGGACATGGACCTGGACCTGGACCTGGACGTGGACCTGGACCTGGACCTGGACCTGGACCTGGACCTGGACCTGGACCTGGTCCTGGACCTGGACCTGGACCTGGACCTGGACCTGGACCTGGACCTGGACCTGGACCTGGACCTGGACCTGGACCTGGACCTGGACCTGGACCTGGACCTGGACCTGGACCTGGACCTGGACCTGGACCTGGACCTGGACCTGGACCTGGACCTGGACCTGGACCTGGACCTGGACCTGGACCTGGACCTGGACCTGGACCTGGACCTGGACCTGGACCTGGACCTGGACCTGGACCTGGACCTGGACCTGGACCTGGACCTGGACCTGGACTTGGACTTGAAGTCTGAGTGGAAGTGGGATAGGGAGCGAAAGTGGGAATGGGGGCGGATCCTGTAGTCCACGCGAGCGGAGCCGCGGGCACAGCTAGTACATAATATAATATATAAATAACATCCAGTCACAAGGAAAACACAAGTGTTCATGTGCGGGATTCGAACCCGCGACACCGGGCTTCGCAGGCTGGTGTACTACCGACTAGGCTACGGGGGCGACATATGAAAATTGGTTGATCAGTTTTAAACAGCCTCCAGCCTATATCGTTATATTATTATTAATAAGTTACCAACTTAAACTATAATGCAGTGCACAGTTTGAGCAGGATTAGTTGGGACTTGCCGACTCTACGGTGCATGCTACCTGGCTACGTGCTGGCGTTCATTGCCACGTACCGGAGAGTCTACTAATTGTCTGCTATTGTTTACGATGCTGTTGGGGCTGGTACGCACCCGACCCAGCAATGAGGCGTATCGGCTTCTAACTATGGCTATCAATGTACACTCGGCCAATATAACTTCTGACCCATAAATCATGCTATCCATATTACATTCTCAAAAAACATCAATAAGTTTGATTTAGCTACCATATCAAATACCTATATATTAATATTCTTGAAAATTAACAAATTAATTAACTAAAAAATGTCAATTTGACTAATTACAATTGTCGAATTGTCAAATGACAATTTTGCGAAGAAATAAAAACAAATAGGGCGCCATTGAAAATGTATAATGTAACGCATACGTTAACACTGATAAACGAATCAAAACATTTAGATGAGTCAGAAATTAAATTTGTAAGCGGTATCATTAACAAAAAAATTGAATTAAAAACATTAAACTTTCTTCTCTGACAAAACAATAATAAATGGTGTAGGCACCTAACATTACATAAAATACGTTACTAATTTATTATATTAATACGATTTACTGACTTCATATCTTTGCATAAACGAAAAAAAAGCAGTAAGAGTAATACTTACGGTTATTTCGCAATCCGCTGTTACATTGAAATATAAGGTCTGCGTAAGTAAAGCCCTACAATATATTACACTGGATCAAGAGGAAAAGGACTGATATAAAAATATTCCGAATAGTCGAATAAGGACAGGGCAGTATTTGTAATAATAGGTGGGCCATAGACCAAGCATATTTTACCTTATTTTATGAAGCCAGTTTTTCTATTGACCGCCTTGATGATCTAGTAGCTTGGCCATAGACTCAAACGCCAGAGGGCTTGGATTTGATTTTCACCGGGGACAGACAATTTTGTATAATTTGTACAAGTCTTGGTGTTATATTTATGAATTGTCCTAGCCTTATTTAATTCCCACATCACAAGACAAAATCCTAGTTTGGGATTAAACAAGTGTGTGTATGTATATGTAATATTTATTTTTATCCTAATGCGCTTAGATTTGATCTAATTATATTCATTTAATTTAAAAATTAGAAATGAAAACTAAAATATATGTCCGTTCATTGCTACAATTATTCAAAGAGTTTGCCTTTCACATTAATAAGCTTGAGTACTACAAGAATGAAAAAGCTTAAGTTATTAATTTTGTACCGCAAAGAAAGATCAGTTGGATATTTTGTTTCCGGGAACAAACAAATTAACTAACCATTTACAGCAGTGAATAAATAACAACATGAAGTAATTTTAAACCAAATCAAATCAAATGTATTTATTTGCAAGAATAGGTTACACTTGGGTGGTCGACAACATGTGGGTCTGCTATTCAGCTACGTTACATTAGCATGCAAATTATAAATAGGTACAGACAGGGTAGGTTTTAAAGTTCAAACAATTCGTTGACACTATAAAACTCTTTTTCAAGTAGCCATTTGTAGAAACTTTTTACGAATGGCTTCACTTTTAATGTTTTTAAGCTCTCTCGTATCCCATTGTAAATTTAATTTAACACAAATACAAAAAAAAATTGCAGTTTTGGGGCAGTAATTCAATGCAAGCCTGCCGGGATTTCTTGTATTTGTGGGGTAAGGTTCTATAGCAATATTACAAAGATGTGGATGTTGCTTGACAAACTTACACATCTCTAAAATATACATACTCCCCGCGTTAAGATTCTCAACCTTGTAAAATATGGTCGGAATGAGTCAAAAGGACTTTTCAATGAAGGTTTTGTTAGACTCTAGACTCTATTTGATGACTGGACGAGAACATATCTATAACGACATAAGTAAGCATATAGTTAGAAACCGAGGGCCCTGCTTTGCTTATTCCGGCCCTGGCATCCTATACTAACGCAAGTGAACAAGGGCGAAGTCGTTATAAAGAAGGTTGGTAAGTAAATCGTGGGGCGTGACCGGGGGATAAAATACGCACCCCGTGGGGTAAGTTGACAAATTATTATTTTTATTGCTCTAATAATGAGACTTTTGCAGAATTAATTACGTGTGACCAGCCAATAAATTTAAGAAAAAACAGGGTTAATAGGCAAACAAATTAAAATAATAATTGTTATTTTTATAACAATATTCTTACATATTTTTTTTATTAAAATAAGTTTATTTTATAAGGTTGCATAAGCTATATTGATCTGGTCACATGTCAACAAAGTTAACCCATTATGGGAGTTATCTAATACCTAGACTACAAGCTAACGTCAATAACCAATAAATGACGTTGAATGGCTAAAGTTTATATAGAAAAGAAAATAGAACTGACTTTAGAGGTTCGGACATTAAGGGAATGGGACATTTTGTAATAATTTTTTTCCGACGTGATATTTTGCGAACGAAACATTAAGTATACTCTAAAAAACCCACAAATTGTAATAAAAAAAAGTCAGCAACATGTATACCGTACACAATATGCGGGTACGGTTAATTAATTTATTTTTAGTTTTCCTGGAATATCTATAATCTTCCCAATTCATTATCTTCCCATCACTGACGGCCAAATTCCAGCTCAATTTCAGTCCCAGTAGATTTCGATTTATCCGGCAGACAAGACACACAGACGTAAAAATCCTTCGCGATTATGCACCCAGATATTTTCAAAATGTTAAAAATATTACTTAGCGAAAGGATTGCCAACCAAAGACAGAATATGTTTTTCTTTTTCTGATAACGCCTTAATGAATCGGTGTTAAAAAATCTCGTTTAAATTCCGCTGCGACAATACCTCTTCATCCTTTGTTCAGCCAAGAACGCCCTCAAAGCAAATTGCTTTCACTGCGGCAACTTTTAAATATGCGGAACCTTTTTGTGAACAAATGAAAATGAAATCAACGCCTGAATAAAAAAAGCATAAAATTATTTTATTTAGAGCCATATTTGGTTTGCAAATGTAGTTTAAGAGGATTAAGGGTAACTGCGGAGTGTGGGAAGATTAGGCGATGCTAATGGTATGTTGGGGAGGCGATATACACGCTCTTGTGTGGCCTTCCTAACATTTACTGTAACACCTGTACATCGCAATAACCCTTTTCAGAACCTATTTATATTTAACCTTTCTAGTTTCAACAATACCCTTTTACAACACCCTTTTTATTGATATTGTAATTGCTTCATTTAAATATTTCAATTTGTTGTTTTATACATTAACTAGCTGTGCCCGCGGCTCCGCTCGCGTGGACTACAGAATCCGCTCCCGTTCCCACTCTCACTCCTTATCCCACTCCCGATCTCGATCCCGATCCCACTCCCACTTCCACTACCGCTCCAACTGTAGTACAAACCAATCGCAATATGAATTTTGCGTAAAATGGCTCCTAGAATTTTTTATTTATTAATATCTCAGGTTCTAAGTGGTGTATCAAGATGAAACATGCACCAGATTTTAAGATAGACCTCCAGCAAGACAACTGTTAAAACTTCATCAATTTTCATTTAGTAGTTTTGGCGTGATGAGGTAACAAACATACATACAGACAGACAAAAATTCTAAAACTAATTATTTTGGCTTTGGCCCTATAAAGACCCCTCATACAAATTTTCCTACAATATCTCCCATGTACGTCTGTACATGGACCAGTTAGAGTTTTATTATATGTATAGATGTATAGATATTATAATATAACTGATTCACGTTTAGCTAACCAACCTTTGGATTTTGGCACCCCATACAAGCGAACAGATTAAATTACATACTACTACTACAGGAGTGCCAGCCGTGTATTTTATTATAGGGCTGCTGCTCCACCGAGCGCGCTAGCATAGTCGATCGAGAGATGAAAAGCATTGTACGTCGACTAGCAGTGCTTTTCTTAATAACTTATAGCGTAGATCCCTCAACACCGGCCCAGTAGTGCGTACTGCCGGCCATGCTCTATTTTGCGAGCGACGTTAAACTGGCCGGGGAGGTGAGTGTCACTTCTTTACGTAGTAGTCATGAAGGAAGAAAAAAATTTACGCTGCGTAAATTTTTTTCTTCCTTCATGGTAGTAGTATTCTCTGCCCTGAGTACTAGTGACAATAAATGTCATTATAAAAATCTATCCTATTTGTTTCTTTTTTGCTAAAAGATTGCCGCTAAAAGGGTGACGATAAAACCTTTTAACGATCTCGTAAGGTTATAAAAAGAAAAGAAAATAACTGATTGTTTCTTTTTTATGCTGGCAACGGGAAAGCTGTGGCGTGCTACGAGCGTAGACTTTGCGTAGCAGTTCATGCCTACGACAGCTACGGATGTGAAATTCAGGATGACTGGATATCTATACCAAGGTTATTGATATACATATATATTAATATATGTAAGGATTAGCAAGCTGAAGTGGCGGTGGGTGGGCCACACATGCCGCAGACCCGACGGCCGTTGGGATAGACGAGTTATGGAGTAGAGATCGCGGATCGGCACTCGCAGGGTTGAACGCCCCGCCGCCAGGTAGACCTGAAGAAGGTGGCCGGTAGGGACTGGATGCGGAGGTCGGAGGACCGGGTGTGGTGGCGTTCATTGGGGAAGGCCTATGTCCAGCAGTGGACGTCTAGAGGCTGACATGATGATGATATGTATTCTTTATTGCACAAATACAGTTATACAATTGCCAACCTTAGGGAGTGTAAGGCAATTGATCTGGTTAGTTATTTTAATATGATTAAAAAAATACTTGCATTAGAACTTCATCGAATCTCGTAAGTACATACCTGAAACAAAAAATATATATAAATTTTACAACACTCAATACACAAGCGATGGCACTAGTATAAATAAGATTCAATTAGAAAGTTTATTTAATTAACTCAAGCAATAAATAACTGACGTAAAATCTATATCGTAAACCAAGTTTCTTTCATTGCGCTCCGAGTACAGAGGAAGTAAGATTCCTTATGAAACTGGCACTGCGTTTTATGGCTCTTGGATAGAACTTTTACCGGAGTTTTTCAGTAAAATTGAAACAATACCGTTTTATTGTGTTCGTCTACGTACGGTCAGGGCCGGAGTAAGTGCTTACATTTTGTGGGGCTATATAAATATGTCTTTTGGGCATAGCACTCAGATTCCAATGACCAAGCAACCAGGAACACGAGGCGATCTAAAAAGCCCAATACATTATTATACATATGCACGGTCGCAAGCAATAATTATTGAGCCACTTGTCATCTATGGTAATTTAGTCGTGTTGTATACAAATCGAGCAAAATCTGTCGTCGTATGTGGAGTCGATAGAGCAGTTGCAAACACGGCCGAATTACGAATAGTAGCAAGTGACACTAACTCGTGTCTAGGTATGTGGGTATGTATTAGGTGGTGTGGCCATCGACTAGGACTCCTAATTCTACAAACAATTATATCAAACTACTGATGTGCGCGGGCGAAGACAACTGCAAGCTTATTGGCCTTGTTTTTATCTCGTCATGTGATGATTGGTTGAAATTAAGATTTGCGCGCTGTTGGTGCTCGGCGTCTTGCCTTAGATATATAAGTTTGACATGTTTCCAGAAGGTTCTTACATGAGGCTTTTATCAACTTATTAGTTGATTGCTGTGGGGGATTATATACTTAAAGAAGGCCTATGTCTAACAGCTAATTTCATTAGTCTAAAATGATGATTGTATCAATTAAAACGCACGGAAACCGTAAGTGGGCTGACAACCTACCGATATGGTCAGCCGCCATTGTCGATCACGTTCACCTGAGAGCTGTAGATTATTGCTTGAAACATATACTCTTTGGTCAAATAGTCGAAAGACCACAACAAACGAGTGGAATGTTTGCACAACAAACGAGTGGAATGTTTGTGAAAGGTCATCATGACATTTTTGCACGGAGGGGGCGAAATGGACCCTCACGTCGTTCCTGTCTACGTGCCTACCGTCGGTTATTGTTTTCAATATACTTAAACGTCCAATATTCTTAAATTGGGTGCATCACTACGCCATAAGCGCTAGCATGCCAGCTACGTTTCGAGTGCATCCGATTTTATTACGTTTTGTAAAATGCAGTGCGATTGTAGCTTCGAAAAAAATACTATTATTGGTTCTGGTTTCTTTTCTTACAATTCAATAAAAGAAGTGGAATTTAGTCAAGTACTTAAATCCTAAACTAAGGAGATTTTTTCCATGAAATAAATAAGAGGAAGTAGATAAGAAAACTATTTATTTAATAAAAGTTAAGAATGTCAATTTTAATAATAATTTCATTTAGATTATAGAATATTTAAATAAAAAGTTACTAATATTATGCTCTATTGCTTATAATTATTGACTACTAGCTGTGCCCGCGGCTCCGCTCATGTGGACTTCAAAATCCGCTCCCCTTCCCACTTCTCTCTTAGTCCCGCTCCCGCTCCCGCCCCTCGACGACGACCTCTGGCCCTCGAGTCCAATGAACAAGCCACTAGGCCAACGAGGCAGTCAAATGTTGGTTTTGTATAATCTCACCTTATTTCTTCATAATCAGATTTCAATTCAAGTCTTCATTGTAGTACATTAAATATACAAAGATACAATAACAAAGTAGCTTACATTAGCACGTCTAGATGGTCTTATCCCTAAAAGCGATTTCTTCCAGACAATCTTTGGTTAGAGGATAATTTTCATATTTCACGTGGAAAATATAATTATAAACACTGTATAGCAGCAGCAGGTAAAAGTTACTCGTGTGTGAATTTCAGTTGAAACACTCTGGTTTTAGTTTCGCAGTTAATTTTCAGTTAGTTCAGGCGTTATAGTGGAAATTGTGAAATTTAGGGCAAATGTACTGAAAGCCCGAAGTGGAAGCAGATTTGTAAGTTTATAAAACGAATAGGATTACTGGTAAATACGCAACAAGGGAGAAGTTGAATGGATTTTTGGGGCTTTTTATACCTTATTAATTGCCAAATCAACTTGTGAATAAATGATCATTAAAGTGTAATTAAAGGATCATAAACATAAGCCTCCCCAATAGAATGCCTCTTATGGTGGGCTTTCCATTGGAGGATTTGCCATAATAAACATAATAAAGGTCATCCCAGGATCAAATTAGTAACATCGTCAAAAAGGCTGCGGTCCGCAGTGAGAAGAGGAGGTGCACGAAAAGGTTGATGAATTTAAATGAGTAGCCTCATTCAAATTGGTGTATCAGCATCGTGCAAAGTGGCGATCCATCGTCTCTGCCTACACCTCTCGGACCAAGGCGTGAGCATTATATATGTATGTAAATAGGGACAAGCAATATATATTTTTTTATAATTAACGTTTATTTTTATTATTCAAATATGACATGGGTATATATCTATCATCTGTCTGGCGTTTTATCACTTGGTTTAACATACTGGACATTTGGCGTTCCAACCAGGTGCAAATGGGGACGCGTCCCCAAACTCCTAAAATTCAGGACGTCCAAATCAGGACACATGACAACGCTAGCTATTTACATAGCACTTGTGTTTTGACATCCGGAAGTTCGTTAAAAAGTTGTAGTTGAAGAAGAAACAATAAGCTTTTATCTATTGACAGACGGTCTCACAAACAAGGAAAGTGTCCATACGGACCATAAAATTATTTATTTAACTATTTATTGTATAAACAAGAAACACAATAAACAATTAAATACTTACTCGCTCTCACTGCCTTGGCTGGAAGAGATCTATATTAGAGATAAGCTCGCCTTTGCATACAAAATTTTATAACTGTAGTTTTCTAATAAAATATTAAAATATAGTTTTTAAGAATTATTAAAGACCTGAGAAGAACCGAGGATCGGGTTCAACAGCGTACTTTGGGAGAGGCCTATGTCCAGGAGTAGACTCTTTCTGGCTGATGATGATGATGATGATTAAAGAGCTAATTACCTTACTGTACGCAGTACTTGTATTCTAGTTATGTACATGCTTTTCATTCCGCCACTTCTAAAGAGTCAGAAGTCAATTAAAAACTTTGAAAGCAAGTGCTCTAATGTGGTTACTTTCTTGCGGGGATGAGGTTCTTAAAAAGAAATACAGTGATGGCCACACGTCCCATTACGTAAAGCTCAAATTGAACAATGAGTGCACTCGACGACGCCGCCGCAGCTTGCGGCCCGCGCTCGAGTGCGCAGCATTTTCACAACCACCTCTTAATTGAAACAGCATCGCAATTTATAATTAAAATGAAGTTAACAAAGGAAACATTGCAATTAAATTGCTTAAATACAAATCTAAGCAATTTAATTTAAAGAAACTTGGATTTGAAATGAACTATTTTAAATGTGAAATGGAATTAACTGAGTGACAAACATTAAATTGATAACATTACAAATGTTTGTGTGTGAGACTGCTCTCCTCAGTCAAACTGAGAATTCAGTTTTGTGGTTTTTTTTTGTAATTTGTATTAAAGTTTTTTGAATAAAGATTTATTATTATTTATCAGGTTATTTTTGTCTCCACTGCAGGAGCACAACCCTCTCTCATCTGCCGGAGACAGACGGAGGATTTGGCCTACACTCCCCGCGCTGGCCAGACGGGTTGGGGAGGCCTGATTGATGTTTTATAATGTATTCTCTTAGTCGCCTTGTACGACAACAACGGGAAGAGTTGGAGTGGTCATATTCTACTCTACCGGAAACCACACGGCAATTTATTATTATTATTAATTTATTTAACAATTTTACGTGTTTATATGAATTTGATTTGAATACAATTAGGTATGAATTTTAATATATTTTTGTGAAAATGACGCTTAAAGCTTTGGATTCTGTAATGTTATCAAAATGGCTGTTTAGCAGTTATTCCTTTCCAATGTCGGTATGTTACTTAGTCTGAATATGACATCAAATGCGACTGGCATGTGCCTCTAGAAATGTCGCGGTGCAACCCAAACAAACCGATTAGCCGAATGTCGGCCATCGATCCACCCGCCCAATAGCCCGGAAAATCCGATCGCTCCGTAATCTAGTTTATGGGATCTACACACTGCTTGATGAAGTCAGATGCGTCTATTATGTATATATTTTATATATTGTATATGTATGTATGTATTTGTTGTATATATGTAGCAGTGTATGTGTATTATCATAAAACTTGATATTCATTACTTATTTGGTATATTTAGTCACATGGTTACCTATTTATCATTGAAGTTTAACCTACCCTTTTCTCTGGCTCAACACTTTCTTTCCAAAGGTTGTCTGGAAGAAACCGCTTTAAGTGATAAGATCGCCTACTTTTTTTTTTAACTTCTAAAAATTTTAACTGTATTTGTTAGTTCAATAAAGTGTGTTGTATTGTATATTAAGGGTAATTTCTCGCCAAAAGCTAAATCGCGATTTATCAAGTAGATTATAGATATAAGTAGCTACGTGAGAAAAATAATCATGCCAAATATTGTGTATTTTATTTATTTACATTTCGTTAACAAAAATAATTTGTGTTCGAAACTTACTAACTAGATAACAAAAATTACAATAACTTGTCATGTCATACAATTAAATTACAAATAATCATAAAGAACAAAATAATAATACATAATTATAACATCAAGTAATTAACAAGTAGGTATATCAAATGTCCTTATAATAAAAAAAATTGCTGAGGAATAAAAACACTCCCTCATGCTTGAAGCTGACGAGCGTGATATCCCTGTAACTCTACCGCAAGTGATTTAAAGAGAAGTAGCTCAATGTACCATTGTATTAGAATTTAGTTTCCTATGCAGCAATGGCAAGCAACTATCAATGGTAAACCTAATAATAATATATAAATTAATAATATAATTATATAATAATAGCATAAATACTTAGTCTGTATTATAAAGCAAGAAACAAAAATATATCGTCGCTGGAAACGTAAAATTGCTGAAGATTTTTGTTTTATTAAAATCTGATGTTTGGATAAATAGATTTCATTGTGGTAATTTTTTTTTATTTATAATCGCTACCGTAATATCCTATTTTGGCGCTTCAGCAATTATTTCCTTTCCAACGACGTATATAAGGTATCTTATCGTACACCAATTACACATCAATGTTCCAGTTACAGTAATTTACTTTAAAAAGAAAAATATCAGGTACTCTAATTTATTTTATTGCGGAATAAGAATCATGCGATCCTTAAAGATAATCACATAATTGCTCAGAAAATTGGTCATCAATTTGATCAGCAAATAACCCGTGAAATTTGTTCGCATCGTATTTCAGCGTAAAGTTCTTACACACGCCCTGATACGATCGGGTGCGTCTTACTGCTAATTGGGTGTGACTTACTGAGAAACTGGTTATCAATTTCAGTTTCGAAAAAGGCCAAAAGGAATGAATTTATACCAGCCGGTCGTAATTTAAAAATATTGAAGTGTTTATCTGTTTGTCTCTCTTTTACGCTTCTACACTGAGAGAAATGTACCCTTCGATTTCATATAATTCTAAACAATTTATCGTGTATCCTCTTAAATAACAACTAGGGGTCCGAACGTAAGAATTAACAGGAAACTGATATAAAGTCATGTACTAACTGAAGTTTCTTGGATGATGTATTACTAGATTCCCACAATGAACCAGCATGGTAACGGGTAATACAATATATAATTCAGGGACAAGATCAGCGTCCTGATCAACTGTTAGTAATACTGAAGGTTCCATGGTAGAACTTACTGTTTATTATGGATACTGATCTAATTTCTTAAATAATTTTCCATTACGGCAAAATGTTATTTCTCTCACGCGTACACTGCTGGACATAGGCCTTCCCCAGTGAACGCAACCACGCCCGGTCTTCCGCCCAATACAATATCATCATCAGCCTATATACGTCCACTGCTGAACATAAGCCTCCCCAATAGAATGCCTTCTTTGGCGCGCTTTCCATTACGAGATTTGCCATAAACGCTACTTGGCAGACGGATTCGTGATCGCAGTAATGATCTCAATATACACAGGAGAATGCTGCTGGCCATCCCTGGTGTAATACAATATAATACCCTTTATTGCACAAAAATACAGTTACAAGTTTTAAAAGATAAAAATAGTTTATTTTAGGCGGTTTTATCGCGTTAAATAATTACTTCCAGACAACCTTTTGGCACAAAATATTATACAAGAGAAAAAGGTAGGTTTCGCAGATTTGGGAACTTAAATGATAAATAGAGAGACTCCTATGTCCAACAGTGGACTCTCTCGGGCTGATGATGATGATGATGAAATGATAAATAGTTAAATGACTAGCAATTACGAGTAAGTACTGATTGTGAGTAATTTTATCACAGGACCTTTAAATATTGTAGTAAAAAGTACATCAGTACTATATGAAATACTCGGAGAAGTGCAATTAAACAAGTCGTATAAATCTTTAGTCGGTACAAAATGCCGGATCCGCAGAGAAGTTCGTACTGTATATTTAATTATTATATCAAAGCGTACAACGGCTACATACGACTAAAAGGATATAGAAACCGGAAGGCGAGAGAATATACGGTTAACTGTACTAACATGGTCCTGAAAGATTAATCATTGTACATATTGTAGTAAATTCTTCATGCTTTTGGAATTTACATACATACGTAATGCTCACGCCTTAGTTCCAGAGGGGTAGGCAGAGACAATGTATCGCCATTTTGCGCGATCCTGAAATACCTCACTAGCCTCACTCACATCCATTAACTTATATTATTCTACACCTCATACCATGAAGCAAAATAATTTTTCGTAGCTCATAGTTTCACCTCAAAGTGTTTTCCTTCATGATTGACACTAATTGGATATTAATTTAGATAACAGATGATTTTAAAATATGCATCAAAAAAGATTGATTGATGATTTTAAAATGTGCAAAAGCTACGAAAAATTATTTTGCTTCATGGTATGAGGTGTAGAATAATATAAGTTAATGGATGTGAGTGAGGCTAGTGAGGTATACGCTTAGTATATTTTTATACCTGAGACAGGCCTGCGTCTAGTCTTTATCGCAGGGTGTGGCGACACCTTTATTACTCTATCGTTCAGTCAACTCGGTACCGGGAAAACTAACAAAGTGAACAGTTCCACCTTTGATGTGTGTATTTTCAAAGAAACATGTCGATAGCAGTTGATACGTTCCGTTTGAATCAGTAACACAAACAATAAAAGCTATTCCGACAAAAATAAACAACTAAGAGTTTACATCCTTTACAGGTTTGTGTTTATTTTGACTTTTGTATTTGGTGTGTTTTGATTGGTTCATGGGAAATACAGGTAACGCCTTGTGTGTTCATAAAAATAATATTGTTTTTTTTTAACACCTTCGTGGACAGTGCGCCAATAGATGTTATGCTTCCTTCTATTTTGTATTGTTTCGTCTAGGGCTGCATCACGTCACGTCAAGTGGACTGTCCACGAACGTGATAATGTCTTATCTGTTTAATTTCTTACTTATTTATTGAATAGTTTATTGTACACACAAACATACAAAGAACAACATAAAGAATAGAAAATTATACAAAAGGTTAAGCTTTTTTCTAAAGAAATTTCTTCCAGCTAACCTGCTAATCTCTTATGTCAATATGGAACAATACTTTAGCATTTGATTGTCGCATGCCTGCTAGTTATCTCCTGACGTCGCCGTTTTTACTGCAGGTTACAAATCTAAGAATATAAGAAAACTACACAAATTTTTTAGACAGTCTAAACTTACGTATACGTACTTATGGTGGGTAATGGTAACATTTATAATTGTGTCTCATTTAACTGAAAAGCGCCGGCCAAGACGAAGCGACGGCATTACTTAAAACAAATAATGAGTTGTTCCTCTATTAAACTGACTCATCGATATACATCTTCATGTTTATAGACAACAATTTACATGCTTTTTTTAAATATATTTCTGCTAGGAAGCATTCAATGAACCCCTTATGTTTTTGACGGCTGAGTGCAATACAATATATGTGAACGCAGTGACAAAGCGCTTTTAAATTACTTTCAGTGTTCGTGACACAAAAAAATAAATGGAAACGCTCTCGATACAAAAATAAAACATTCAATATAGGATGGAGAAAGAATCATAACTGGATGTCACACCCTCGGGGTTTGTTAGTAGTATATTCGTACATCGACAGTAACATTTTTCGGGACGAAAAAAACCAGAAATAATTGATGACTATGATGTGAGCAAATGAACTGTATGCCTGTTCGATTCTATTTTTTTTTTATTCTTTCCGGTGTCAACGCCCGGCTCAATACCCACCCGTCGAATTTGGAAGGAAAACACTCAAAACCATAAACATAGGAGTACAATATGTCTATGGTCAAAACCAAATAGTCTGACGTAAGTAGCGGTAGCACCGTTTGTCTCAGATGAAGTGGACGGTGGCTTTTAGTACGTAGTATTATTAAGTATTCTATGCTTTTAGTTTCTGTCGCGACTATAGTATTAATCCCATTCTAGTTTACAATTTGTATTTAAGTAAAAGATTGTGATAAAGCACTAAATATGGTGCTAGGCGTTAAATCGCGTTAAAAGCATTTAGTTGGCAACACTGCGTTGATTTAATTTTATTTGGGTCAAAAGTACTTAGTTTCCAGACCCGTAAAACACATGATTAAAAAACAATTTCATTGTTCAACGAGGGTGCTCCCCGAGCCAGGCTCCAGCGTCATGCATAACGTATCCACTTAACAACAATAAAGGGAAATTCTAATTAAGAATCAAATGACACTTCATGCGTTAAATACGAACTGGGTTTTTAATAATGTTGTTGAGTTGTCTGTTTTTAGGGTTCCGTCTAAACGGATATAGCGAAGCTTTATGTCCGTCTGTCTGATAACTGAAAAACTACTGAGACACCAAAAAACTATACTTTTATAATTTCTGGTCCCACATTCCAAAACTAACATGTGAACTGGTAACCGCAAGCTAAACAAACTGCATAATCGCCCGATTATCTCAAACTTGGCACAGATAACGTAAACTCTCAAGCAACATCCATCCACTTCAACTTCACATAGAAGCAACACATTAGCAAGTTATATGAAGCAACAATTAACTCTAACTTAGCTAAACTTGTTCGTAGCACTTGCGTTTAGCAAGGGAGTTGATATAAATGGGTTGCAGCCATTATCTGATATCTATTGAAGAGCATAGTCCTAATTTTATAATTCTGTCTTGAGTAAAAAAGGATCTAATCTACAAAAAGGCTTCTTTTCATCAGACCAAATAAATAACATAATGCTCATGCCTTGGTCCAAGAGGGCTAGGCAAAGACGACGTATCGCCACTTTGAGCGATCCTGACACACCTCACTGGCTCCCCTTACATCCATCAACCTTTTCATGCATCTCCTTTTATTCATCTCACTACGGACCCCACCCTTTTTGGACGTCAGCATTAGATTATTGAACGTCCTCCTAGGACGACCTCTAGCTGTAGTTTCTTACAAATTCGCGCTGTAAATCTTTTTTGTCACTCTTTTTTCACTCCACACCAAATAAGTGTTTTTAATAATGTTCTAATTGTTTCTCGCGAAAAAGAGGTTCAGAGGTTTTTACGAAATTTGAGATGAAGTTTGTATGATTGTTCTTTTTTTCACTGCGTAGCTTGGTCGTAGCTTCTGTAAAGGAATTAACGTAGCATCAAGTATTAATACTTGATCCTAGGAATAAACAACTAAAGATATTTGTTTCGTCATTAGATACGAATAAACTAAAGGAGTTTGTATGTGGTTCCTCCTCTATCTTTTCAACAAAGGAGTTAATAACCAAAAAGATTAGTTGATTGCTATTTTTTTTTTCAACCCAAATATCGCGGAAAAAATATTTAAGAATTTTGCACTAAATCTAAGTACTAACAAAAACGAATCCAAGGAACAAATTCAACAATAAAACGGGTACCTAATACAAAAGTTTATGTATACATATAGGCAACATATGAAAGTATTCTAATAAAACTGTTTTACTCCGTAATTTATTCATTCAGATAAAACCAACAATATCTTCACGAAACGTTACCTACTGCTCCATATATACTCGTATATGACGAAGTAGTAAAGAAAGGGTAAGAATTCAAATACATAATATATACCTTCATAGTAATAAAAAGGTATGATGTAAAAACGTGTTGCACGTTCTATTATAAATTACTACATAACTAAGGAGTTTTGATACATAAATACAGAATAAAACTGGCCATTCTTTGTTTAAAAAAAAGTTACAAACGCCATTTAATTTATTTTACTTTATTATTTTTCTTCTGATATTAAATAGCAATTAGTAATATTTTTTATCAAATATTGCCAGAACTTTCTGTCAAATCCTATCACCGTACAATAGTCACGATTTCCGCTCTGTTATTTAAAAATTAAGAGACATTTTATTTTTTCGTAGTTGTGCGGGACTTTTCAAAGCGCGATTTTCTAATAGATTGATACTCAATTTTAGTTTGTAATATTGGCGACAGATGGCGTTGCATTGTTATTTTTTATTTTTAAAATTTTATCCCTTGCTTCATGGTCTTTTGCAAAGATTATCGCAAACATTAACATTTGATATTGACAAAGTGTTGTCCATCGAGATATTTAGAACCACAATCGGGGTATTTAGATAAGTTTTTAAAGTTACTGGAAACTAGTTCAAAGAAGAAATTTTGTATTGGCTTTGTTAACATTAGGTCGATTTTGGTTTATTTTAATAAAGAATGATGAGTTCTGGATGAGAAGAACCGAAGATCGGGTTCAGAGACCTATGTTCAGTGGGCTCTTACAAGCTGTAATGATGATGATGACCATTATAAAACATCGAATTTGTAAACCTGCGACTACATTATTATTTGACAGTTCTCAAATAAGTAAGCGCGAAATTTTAATTCTTAGTCTACTGGTCTGATAATGTAACATTGATTTATTACTATCATAGATTAAGTTTTATTTTTTTGGATTTTTTGTATTACTAACAAATTATGGCCTTTGTCTGAAATAAATTAAAAATTAAATAATTATTTAACCTGCATCAAAACTAACAATCTTAGCCGCTTTTCTTAATTATAAAACACAACTAAACAAGTGCATTCGAGGAACGGTAAACAACAATAAAAGTTCCATTATAATATCTGGAAATAATAACTGATTCCCGGCGGAGGTGCAGAGCGCGGAAACAACCGCTCGCCGCTTGCGAGTAATTTAATTCAGCAACTGCAGCTTACTGAAATTTAATCTCCGAAGAGATTCCCTTGCCGTTTGTTGAATTAGTTGTATCTTTACATATAGAATATATAATGTGTCCGGTAATAACTTTTGATCTAATGAGAGATTTACGTAAGTACTCGTAGGTATGTAAATGAAGCCATGTTTGCACGAGAGTATATTGTCCCTCGCATGACTAAGTAGCTTAAAGCAAATGTGGCAGGGCAAGGCATTTTCTGTTTTACACTTCACATTCTATTGTCTTGGAAGATACGATATTTGTTCATTGTCAATAAATCCATTACAGCAACTGATACGGATACGATGGTTAGCGGAGTTTGATCACCATAAAAATTTAAATAGGTCCGTGTTTGCAACTCATTTAGACAAAAATTTACAGTTACCACAGTTAATCATGCGAGGGACGATATTTCTGTTTCCAAATAGACAATTTGTAAAGTACCACTAGAACAGGGCGAAATATTAAAATGATTTCTGTTAAGCCACCTTACTACTGGGGGTAGTGATTACTATATATTACTAGGTACGTAAAGAAGCGACACTCGCCTCCCCCCGCCAGTTTAACGTCGCCCTCAAATTAGAACACAGCTAGCAGTACTCACGACGGGGCTGTCAAACTCACGTGTACGGACAGGCTGTCCCATGTAATAGTAGTAGGTGATTAAATCTGTTCGCTTGTATGGAGTGGGGGTGGAGTGGGGGTGTACTGGGTCGGTGGCGACCAAGTTGACTTATATAAGTTTGAAAAAAGGCGTAAACAGTCCACACTGACGCGGGCAACGCGCGGCTAGCTGCGGTACAAAGTATGACGCCTAAGCGTCTGCCTTTCTCGCCACCGTTCCAGTGTCAAATGACACCATACGTAAAACAATATACTCTGTTCAAAACATTGGCTGTAAAAAATTTGTTAATCTATGGTACAAGTTTCAGTAATAGTGCGCGAATTAAAAAAAATCATAAGAATATAAAATAAAGCACTTCAAAGGCAAACAGTCATTATCCTTTTTGATTTTATTTTAACAAAGGAAAATTGATTGCTTTTAGATGGACAAATTACATTAAGTAAAATGAAAATAGATCAGATCAGAACAAATCCTAGTCCAGTTGAACACGGTGATTTATCAGCCAAATGTTGCCCGCTGGCTACTTTATGGCCGTAAATATTGCCATCAGAGCTCACTTCATGTGCTGCCAAATTGGTTGCAGCACAAACGCGCTGCAAAATATAGTAGGTGTTTAGACTATCCCTTAATCTTCGAAGGATAGATTATGGTGTAGAGAATAACATCAAGTATTCCGACGCTATTTCGTTCGTTCATGAATGAGTGCTAGATTTAGAGCTGTCAAATAAAGTGTTGACTACATTGACTATTGCTCAGAATCTGCCTTAATATTTTATTTACAATTAGATTTTATTAAATAGCAGTGGCAAGAAAAACACAAAAAAAAAATAAAGCGCAAAAAGCGCAGACTTGCTCGGATCAGCCTACCGCTGGCCAGTACTGCGACAATCTCGTCACAAATCATCGACGGCCATTTTGCTAAGTGACGCCATTTTGTGCACGTTGTTAGGTGCGATGCGACTGACGGCAATTGATCAAATGTCTTTTTCCACTTTTGCCTAAATATTCTCGCAAAATTTCTTTACTTTTGAAATGGACTGCAATGAAGCTGCATTACAGTTTGGATGCAGTCTAAATGCACACCTGCACCTGAACTACTCACCGACTACACGCTGGCTGCATGCTAGCTGCAGTAATAAAATATTACCTATAACTGATACAATTTAATACGAAGATACGCGTAATACCTACATTTAATTCTTGTGTAAGACTTTTATTACCTTGTGATAATATATTTTGTTTTTTAATGCTATGAAATGATAACACCTGAATAGTGACTATATTTTTCGGTTGTTTTTACAACCGTTTCCGTGGTGTAGCGGTTATCACATCTGCCTAACACGCAGAAGGTCCCCGGTTCGATCCCGGGCGGAAACATACTTTTTGTAATTTTTAACATGCTTTTCATCTAAATTACTATTAAATACAGAGATTTCATTTTCATAAACACACGTCCCAAAAGAAACTAACGTTTTCCTCAAAAAGTTAGCACAATCGAAATGAAACGACCGCTCCCTCACTGTAGCCCCATTGTTTCTACAAAAAATAACATGTTCCATTTTGAAATAACAAAGACTTGAAAAGAGTCTCTCACAGGCGTATATAAACATTGGCACGAGCAAAATTTGCCAAGGGAGGGCAAACTGGGAAATCATTTTCTTTGAAACTTGTATAAGCCCACGAGTTTGCGAGGAAAAGTATTTTAAAGCCATTAGAAAGGCTGCATCCCTGCCCTCAGGCTGGACATGAAGTTAAAACCGCCTTCAGTTCTCCGCTTCAAGATCACGAACAAAGGCAACAAAAACTAGAGTCGATCGTAATTTAAATTTCATGCGTTTAACCCGGACCAAAATTTGCGTTCGAAAAAGATGACAGTCTCTTGTCTATTGCGTTAAATTAAAAACGCATGTGCCTAATGCCTAAAGTATCAAGTTATTTTATTCTTGACGCCATGATGAAGAAGTGGCTGTTCCCGCGTTTTTTGAAGAACAGTTTGTTGTGAATTTATTTATTCCAAAATAATGTCTACTTCGGGATTTGGTGTTAAACAGTGATAGTATATTATGCAACAAATATCTGTGCGTTTGTACACTATGAAGGAAACATAAATAAACGTGACTAAACTGTTCTTCTTAAATCAGATAACTTCCTTACATCAAACTTTACTAAAGTTTACTATCAACGTTAGTAAGGGAAGTCTGTAACTATATCAGAACCAGACTTGGTCTTGGGTACTCTGATACTAATAATAAACAGACAATGGGTCTGATTCTAGAGGTACACACTTAAATTTAAAATGCATTAAAATCAGTTAATTTTAGTTTAACGTGACTTGGCATTCTCAAGGCGCCAATTTTAACTTGACGTTTTTAAATTTAGGCGGTTTTTTTTTTAATATTATTTTAGATACAACTTTTGTTAATCTGCATTCTGGAGTCACCAAAACCTATGTAAATTTATAAACGTCAAACTAAAATAACTTAAATTTAACCGTCACCTAAAAAGGTCACACTTAACCTCAAAACTACAGGGATATTTCGACTTTTTACTCTAAATATCGCAGATTTTTTTTTCGGTTCGAGAAGGACTCGAACTTTTCATGTAGAAAATTGTGGGAATCTAAAGCTAGGTAGTTAAATCTAGCACTTTCAATGAAACCAGTGTCACCGAAGAAATTTGTTGGAGTACCATGATATAAATTCCTAAAAAACTGTCAATTGATTAGCACTACATGCAAATAAAACGTCACGGGAGAGACAAAACTCGGTGAAAAGGGTAAACGTCATCGCTAACGTGAACTGGCTAAAAGTATATACCTATTGAGTTCAACATAGATGTGAAATTAATTGTGTGTGCACCGTATCATACGGAAATTTTAACAAACGTGTTGTCAGGTAATCAACCCGGGAATTAGTCTGCTACGCACGGCCAAGACCTGAAGACCAGTTAAATGCATAGAAATCACAACCTACCTGTGTACCGTTTGTATATGTAGGTACATGCATTTCATTCATAACAAGGTTTTTGCAAGTGAGTTTCTTCATTATCAAAAAAACAATAACAACAGCAACCTATAATAGTATGCATAAATAATGACTGCAAAATATGGTATGGGCACTCACTAAAATGCACAGAATCAAACTCGAGTCCTGCCGCAGGACCATGGATAGAAGCATGATGGCAAGAAACTTAAGATTGTATAAAAGCTTCCGAAATTCGACAAACACTAAAATCATGGACACAAAAGAACTAATCAACAGTCATGGCGTTGGATAGGACATATGCTCACTAAGAACCAAAATCACGCAAGTCAATCTAAGGAGCAGTAGCACGCCATGCAGGATATGGCAGAATGAATTCAGTGATACAGCAGAAGGAGGCAGCCTGGAATAGACTGAAATCAAAGGGGTTAGATAGATACCTCCTTTGCGAAGAGGTACACTGAAATCGAAGAATGACTGAGTTATAAATGAATACCATTTTTAAAACAATTATTAATTTTATTATAAACATGCACTCAGAAATTAATATTTTATTTATTTTGTATGTTTTTATTTTCCACTGCTGGAGAAGCCTCTCCCAAAGTAATGGCAGGCAATGCCCTAATTAATATGTTGGGTATGAGGCTGGTTAGTGATCAGATCACATTACCTACCTATGTAGAAGTTTATAGAGCAATATGGTGTAGCTGAGGTATGCAGGCTTGGCATTTTAAGAATCTAGTTTTTCCACAATACTTTATCCGGTAGTAGCTTTGTTCAACATCCACAGGAAGGCAGCTCTTCTATCCCTACTTTATCCGGATATGAAACGCAACGACTCTCTGTTTGTCTGTTTCTAACTCGAGAAAGCTGTTCAATTTATGTGATGTGATATTTTTAAAATTCATAGACATTTTCTCTGGACTAGTTTTAATTGGTAGGTACATATTTTGTTACATTAGATAAGATCAAAGATAAGATAATAAGAAATAAGGTATAAAAAATAATCCTGTAGTCCACGCGAGCAGTGACATCTAGTATGTATGGAAATGCTTTTTGGTACTAAAATTACTAAAGTTACTTTTTCCACCAGACTTTTATACAGGCACATGGCCTCATAATTCAGTGATCATATATTGTGCGATCAATATATGATCAAAATAAAACAAATCAAGCACTAAGGTTTACTTTATTTAGAAATAGAAACGCTTTATTTTTCATGAACCTGAAGGCACAAAAGCAAGATTATGTCCCAGGTACTTAGTCCATCATATAGTCATCAATCATCATTCTCTCTGGATTGTTTTCTCTAACAAGAAAAGATATGACCTGAAAGTGCACAACTAATTAGTTACAATTAATGTCTACTAATTTAATTAGTATAAGTTATGATTTTGATTATAAGAAGTTATCGAAATGCCATTACAACTGAATAACACATAAAATGTGGTACCCTTATACATGTGTCTAATCCCCAACTAGGAATTTCTTGTCTATAGGAATTAGACAAGGATTAGACAATTCACAAATATAACACCAGGACCAACTTGTACATTTTATTTGTCCCTAGTGGGAATGGAATCCACAATCTCTGGCATTTGATTCTATCGACAAAGCCTCTAGACAAACAGTACAGGCTATATTATAAAACATCAATCAGGCCTCCCCTACCCGTCTGACCAGCGCGGGGAGTGTAGGCCAAATCCTCAGTCTCCGGCAGATGAGAGAGGGTTGTGCTCCTGCAGTGGAGACAAAAGTAACCTGATGATGATGATACTAATTATTTTAGGGATAGTAATCAAAATATGAAATTAACCACTAACATTTTATTTATTTTGAAATAGACAAGTCAGTTTTTCTTGTAGTTGATGGCAGTACATTCATTTAAACTTCAAATTCTGAGTCTTGTTATCCTCTACTTTCAGTTATGTAGTTCTAGGTTATCATGCTCTCAGGAAACTATCCCAATAAAGAAAATGTCATAACTATCTGAAAGTAAACAAAGTAAAATGTATTATTCTTGCTATGGATGAACAAATTTCTTAATATGAAAAGGTTATTTGCAACTGAATAACATATTATGTGTAACTTATGTATAAATCTAATCTGTGTGCCTGCCTGCCTTATTTCAAGTGTACCTACCCATGTAACAACCTCAAATTAAAGTAATAAGACATGAATAGCTTTCTACAGTTTCCTAAATACGGCTCAACTGACATTGGTTGGAATGCTCACCTCTTGATGCGTTTTGGAGTGGTAGAACGTATATTTATTGGTCAAAATGTACAAATGTCTCTCTTATCGATGATTGTAATACAGAAAGCCGGCGATATAGTTTCACTTTGTCAAGTACCGCAGATACATTATTTCTCCAGTTAAGCACTATTGAGGTGACGAGCTGCGAAAGTATTATAAAATTGATAAAAACCACAAATAACAACAAACTTTATGTTTTGATACGTAGTTTCGATATGTCAATCAGTTAACGAACAGTAATGGCGGGCCGGCCGGACATTTCCACAGCTAGTGTTGCCACGAGAGAAAAGTGTCATGTCTGAATTTATAAAATTAATCCAAAATATTTAACTAGTATTACGCAAATATCTTTTAAAATAATATTGATGATGTCTTGAATGTAATTCAATAAAAACAGCATAAGAATCGTTGACAAATTAAGCATAGGACTCGAAATGTTCTATGTAATCATTCATTTCGTTCGTTCCATCGTTCATTCCTTTTTTATAATATTGCAACAACTTTTTTAGCGCCAAGTTAAATTTAAATATGTTTTAAACTTAGTTAAGTGCGCCCTTCAGAATGCCAAAATTTTTAACAGCCACTTAAAATTAGACAATTTTAAATTTAGAAAAATTAAATGTGTGCCCTTCAGAATCGAGCCCAATGGGCGCGATTCTAGAGGTACACACTTAAATTTAAAATGCATTAAAATGCATTAAAATGAGTTAATTTTAGTTTAACGTGACTTGGCATTCTCAAGGCGCCAATTTTAACTTGACGTTTTTAAATTTAGGCGTTTTTTTTTTTTAATATTATTTTAGATACAACTTTTGTTAATCTGCATTCTGGAGTCACCAAAACCTATGTAAATTTATAAACGTCAAACTAAAATAACTTAAATTTAACCGTCACCTAAAGAGGTCACACTTAACCTCAAAACTACAGGGATATTTCGACTTTTTACTCTAAATATCGCAGATTTTTTTTTCGGTTCGAGAAGGACTCGAACTTTTCATGTAGAAAATTGTGGGAATCTAAAGCTAGGTAGTTAAATCTAGCACTTTTCAATGAAACCAGTGTCACCGAAGAAATTTGTTGGAGTACCATGATATAAATTCCTAAAAAACTCAATTGATTAGCACTACGTGCAAATAAAACGTCACGGGAGAGACGAAATTCGGCGAAAAGGGTAAACGTCATCGCTAACGTGAACTGGCTAAAAGTATATACCTATTGAGTTCAACATAGATGTGAAATTAATTGTGTGTGCACCGTATCATTTACGGCCCCTATCTGAGAGATTTATCTTTAATATTCCAAACCTTAGACGGAAATTTTAACAAACGTGTTGTCAGGTACTCAACCTGGGAATTAGTCTGCTACGCACGGCCAAGACCTGAAGGCCAGTTAAATGCATAGAAATCACAACCTACCTGTGTACCGTTTGTATAAGTAGGTACATGCATTTCATTCCTAACAAGGTTTTTGCAAGTGAGTTTCTTCATTAAAAAAAACAATAACAACAGCAAACTATAATAGTATGCATAACTAATGACTGCAAAACATGGTATGGGCACTCACAATCAAACTCGAGTCCTGCCGCAGGACCATGGATAGAAGCATGATGGCAAGAAACTTAGATTGTATAAAAGCTTTCGAAATTCGACAAACACTAAAATCATGGACACAAAAGAACTAATCAACAGTCATGGCGTTGGACAGGACATATGCTCACTAAGAACCAAAATCACGCAAGTCAATCTAAGGAGCAGTAGCACGCCATGCAGGATATGGCAGAATGAATTCAGTGATACAGCAGAAGGCAGCGGCCTGGAATAGGCTGAAATCAATGAGGTTAGATACTTCCTTCGCGAAGAGGTACACTGAAATCGAAGAATGACTGAGTTATAAATGAATACCATTTTTAAAACAATTATTAATTTTATTATAAACATGCACTCAGAAATTAATATTTTATTTATTTTGTGTTTTTATTTTCCACTGCTGGAGAAGCCTCTCCCAAAGTAATTGCAGGTTAATGCCCTAATTAATATGTTGGGTAGAAGGTTGGTTAGTGATCAGTTCACATTAGGTACCTACCTATGTAGAAGTTTATAGAGCAAAAATAGAGGATCACATGGTGTCGCTGAGCTATGAAGGTTAAACTGCTTGGCATTCTAAGAATCTAGTTTTTCCACAATACTTTATCCGGTAGTAGCTTTGTTCAACATCCACAGGAAGGCAGCCTTTCTATCCCTACATATTATGAAACGCAACGACTCTCTGTTTGTCTGCTTCTAACTCTAGAAAGCTGTTCAATTTATGTGATATTTTTAAAATTCATAGACATTTTCTCTGGACTGGTTTTAATTGGTAGGTACATATTTTGTTACATTAGGTAAGATCAAAGATGAAGCATTTTAATGCTTCATCTTTGGGTAAGATAATAAGAAATAAGGTGTAAAATAATCCTGTAGTCCACGCGAGCAGTGACATCTAGTATGTATGGAAATTCTTTTTGGTACTAAAATTAACAACAACACCATAATATACAGCAGACTTTACATACTTACCATTCAACTCTAAACACTAAAGAAACCTTTTTTTAAGTTCATACCAAGCTTCAACAAAATCAGTTTAGAAGTTATGATTAGCAACAAACATCCAGTCCTCACAAAAATTAAATCATCAGCCTATCAACCACTGCTGGACATAGGTCTTATTCTTACATGGTCTGTGCACCTACTGGACACAGATCTGTGACTGATAAATAGTTATCAATAACAGGCGCTGTAGCTCGTCATCGGTCAGCAGCATCTAGTTCGAATGATTCAAGGAAGTAAAACTTTCTATTCAATATTATGTAATGGAAGCTTGCTACGAATTGTCATGAACACAGATCTTGAATACATTTTGTCTGAACCACTGGCTGAGAGTTCAATCGAGACCTGGATTATATGGTTAGATAAGTGGATTTTTAGTTACTTTTTCCACCAGACTTTTACACAGGCACATGGCCTCATAATTCCGTTATCATAAAGTGTATGATCAAAATAATTAAAACAAATCAAGCACTAAGGTTTACTTTATTTAGAAATAGAAACGCTTTATTTTTCATGAACCTGAAGGCACAAAATGATATATTGTCTTTAAAAAAGCAAGATTTATGTCCCAGGAGTTTAGTCCATCACATATAGTCATCAATCATCAGTCCCAGGAGTAGTCCATCACATATAGTCATCAATCATCATTCTCTCTGGATTGTTTTCTCTAACAAGAAAAGATATGACCTGAAAATGCACAAATTCAATGAATTCTAATTAGTTATAATTAATGTCTACTAATTTAATTAGTATAAGTTATGATTTTGATTATAAGAAGTTATCGAAATGCCTTTACACATAAAATGTGGTACCCTTATACATGTGTCTAATACATTATAAAACATCAATCAGGCCTCCCCAACCCGTCTGGCCAGCGCGGGGAGTGTAGGCCAAATCCTCCGTCTGTCTCCGGCAGATGAGAGAGGGTTGTGCTCCTGCAGTGGAGACAAAAGTAACCTGATGATGATGATACTAATTATTTTAGGGATAGTAATCAAAATATGAAATTAACCACTAGCATTTTATTTATTTTGAAATAGACAAGTCAGTTTTTCTTGTAGTTGATGGCAGTACATTCACACTATAAATTCTGAGTCTTGTTATCCTCTACTTTCAGTTATGTATTATGTACTACTTATACTTATAGTTATCATGCTCTCAGGAAACTATCCCAATAAAGAAAATTTGATAATTATCTGAAAGTAAACAAAGTAAAATGTATTATTCTTGCTATGGATGAACAAATTTCATAATACGAAAAGGTTATTTGCAACTGAATAACATATTTATGTGTGTATAAATCTAATCTGTGTGCCTGCCTGCCTTATTTCAAGTGTACCTACCCATGTAACAACCTCAGATTAAAGTAACAAGACATGAATAGCTTTCTACAAAGTTTCCTAAATACGGCTCAACTGACATTGGTTGAATGCTCACCTCATGTTTCATTGTGCGCCTTTTTTGTGGTTTTGGAGTGGTAGAACGTATATTTAATGGTCAAAATGTACAAATGTCTCTCATATCGATGATTGTAATACAGAAAGCCGGCGATATAGTTTCACTTCTTATTTCTCCAGACCTTATTATTTCTCCAGTTAAGCACTATTGAGGTGACGTGCTGCGAAAGTATTATAAAATTGATAAAAACCACAATTAACAACAAACTTTATGTTTTGATAGGTAGGTCGATATGTCAATCAGAACATACAATAATGGCGCGCCGGTCGGGCAACTATGCGCATGCGTTAGCTAGTGTTGCCACGAGAGAAAAGTGTCATGTTTGAATTTATAAAATTAATCCAAAATATTTAACTAGTATTACGCAAATATCTTTTAAAATAATATTGATGATGTCTTGAATGTAATTCAATCAAAACAGCATAAGAATCGTTGACAAATTAAGCATAGGACTCGAAATGTTCTATAAAATCATTCATTTCGTTCGTTCCATTGTTCATTCCTTTTTTATAATATAGCAACAACTTTTTTAGCGACAAGTTAAATTTAAATAGGTTTTAAACTTAGTTAAGTGCGCCCTTCAGAATGCCAAATTTTTTAACAGCCACTTAAAATTAGACAATTTTAATTTTAGAAAAATTAAATGTGTGCCCTTCAGAATCGCGCCCAATAACAAGATATCGTGATTAGACTGATGGCATTGTTACCAATGTCTTAAAAAAACCATGAAGGTAAAAACTTTTTGGAGGGCGCCTCCGTCTTTTTGTCGCGCATGAAGCGCGTATTTAATCTACTACTATATAACAGGAGCCCTCAGAAGCGATCGGTCCACTTTCCCCATAGCACCAGCCTGTCCTTATACGTTTGTGTGCGCGCGTAAATTTAAGTGTTGCTTCTTTACGTATTAATATTTAGTATTCTCTACAATAAAAACATTTACACTTATACACTAAACACAACAGTAAAACAACACTTGTCCATTATCATATTTATTCTATTACCTGCTCTAATACGCTACGAATACGTCATAATATATATTTATTAACCCTGACAGATGTGTTCTTTTTGAAATAATTGATTCAGTTGTGAGATTGGGTCAGTTGAAGAAATCTGTAACAGTCTTTTACCCATTCGCCTTAAAGCACTCTTACACTGGTGCTAAGAAACCAGTCTATCCAACACGTCGAGGTATGCGGACGACTTGGTCCGGAATTCCGGACGTGAGTTGCAAAGCGGTCGCAGGCGACGTGTAAACAGACTGCGCTACACGCTACGTGGCTTCCGGTTGCAGTTGCCATTTCATTTCCAAATCTGCTGCCTCTCTGTTGTTGAATTTGTTGTGTAAGTTTTATTTCTGTTTTCTGTGAAACGGTTCTTGTTGTCGTGTCAGTTGCTTTGTGCAACTTATACTGTACTGAAATACTTAGTAGGTACATTTTCTAGTAACACTGTTGTATGTCAACTAATTCGTAGTTTAATATACTCTTGCTGCTTACATATGATAGTAAGTAAAAACCAAGGCCTTCTTATCAAACTTACGACCTAGGTAACTAAATGTAACTAACTTAACTTTATGTTAATAAATCAAATAAAATTATTATTTATTGTAAATCAATATATAAATAAAACTAGCGGTTGCCTGCGACTTCGTCCGCGTGGACAACTTAACATTACAAATTATTATTTATAAATTAGTATTTCCCTTAGGAATGAGATTTTTTTTCCGGATAAAAACTATCCTATGTCCTATTCCAGGACCTAACGTATACGTGTGACAAGTTTCATCCCGATCCGTCCAGTGGTTGAAGCGTGATTGAGTAACAAACATACAAACTTTTGCATTTATAATTTATTGGGATGGGATGTCACATGGATGATTCCAGTGTACAATAGCAGCCTTACGCTTTTATTTCTTCCAGACAACCTTTGGGTAATGGGAAATCTTTCGAAGAGTTAAAGTGGTGGGTGCAAACATTTATGGAAAATATTTGTACAAGCTTATAACTACACAACAAATGATACACAAACTACATGTGTGATAAACTGATAAGATAACAGTTTATTTTGAATAATAAATAATATTAATGATAAACCAAATATACTTACAAAAAAATCTGCTTTCTCATAAAGAGGTGTGCAAAGAATTATTAGCATTGCATTTCATGCCTATTTTAGGAAGTCTATGTCAGGAAAAGACAAAATGAGTGAAAAATACTTTCTAGAAATTTTTCATTGAGTTTACTTTAATGCTAATCTTTAATTTCCCAGCCTCGTTGGACAAATGCAACAGTGTTTTGTACAAGTTGGTACCGGTCTGGATGTTATATTGTGAATTGCTGCATCCTTGTGTTATCACACAGGAGAAAATCCTAATTTGGGAATAGAACCTCGAATATATATAGATACATTTAATATTAAAATCCGGCCCGTGATTGTTATTGTAAGTGGCAACTAACTTGACTAAAATTCAAGGTCCGAAGACAAATTGAACTAATTCTCAGATTATATTTACGTGGACTTAGTCCTCGTTTATATCAGACTTAGTCTTGGTACAACAAACTGAATATTAAATGCTAAAGCTTAGCTTTCTAACGTTCTGACACGTCCTCACTCTACTATATATATCTGTAATATCATAATATAATGTATACGGTAGGTAGAAGCAAACGAGATCGAAGTACGAATTATTTATATGAAGTTTTAATTATTACGAGTATAAAAAATAACAGATAGAAACTGAATGTTATTAAATAAAGTTAATCATTTTTGAAAGATGAGTAGCGTAGAGTACCTTAGTTATTAGTTAATTACATTGTTTTAATGTAAGTCAAAGTAGGGTGCTATGCTAACATCCCTCACATCGGTGTTGAAAATCGTTTCTCAACATTTAGAAAGAAATGTCGAAATGTTCACATGTCAAATACATTCTCTAACATATAGAAACTAATAATGAAAATATTTCTACCACATTTCTCGATAAAAATATTTTGAAACATTTTGCTACAAAACAAAACGGTTTAAAAAAAATTGTCCATCAATTTGTAGGTAGCAAACGAGATCGAAGTATTAATTATTACGAATAAAGAAAATAACAGGCAGAGTAAAGATAAAATTATAAAAAATGGTCTCGGGTATTAAAAGCAAATATTTACTCCTACACTGTTACTCTTCCACAGAAAAAAAATTAAGGTGCTATTCTCATTGTGTGTAAGTATTTTACCGCACGCATATTATACTGTGTCGCCACGTTCAAATTATAAGTATACCAGTTGGGACAGATTTAATTAAATTCCCTTTGTTTCCGCAGATTTCAGCTAAACTAGATCTACGGAATTAAGCTAAATATTAGACACCCATTGTGTCCGCGTTAAATTTCTCTCTGCTAACTTTAGTAATGGTTAGTTTAATTTAGTTTTAGTTGAAAAGGTCATTTACATACCTGCTGCTTAGGAAATTTGGTTAACGGACAAAGGGGGTTTAAAATCTTGAACAAGATTATCTATACAAATACTTCTGAACTTGTAATGAAAATAGTTGAGTCTTGAAAAGTTTCATCATCACTGCAGGAGCACAACCCTCTGTCACCTGCCGGAGACCGACGGAGGATTAGCCTACACTCCCGGCGCTGGGCAGACGGGTTGGGGAGGCCTGATTGGTGTTTTATAATGTTGGAAAAGTTTACTTTTAATGAAATATTATAAGTATTACATATACATACACTTGTCTAATCCTAAACTAAGACTTTTTCCGCTATGTAAATTAAACAAGGTCAATTGTTGTAAAAATAAAAATTGTTAATTTTCAGCTTGTATTTTATACTCATATTCAATAAATTATGTACCTTTAAAAAAAAAAAAAAAAATTAAACAAGGTCAATTCACAAATGTAACATCCAGACCGGCACAAGTTTGTACAAACTGAACATAAGCGGAAATGGTATTACCGGACTGTCAAGTATTTTATGTACGGTCGTCGACAAACAATTCTGACCCGACCAAGTGTTGCAAGGTATAAAATTTGCAAAGGTTGTCTGGAAGAAATAGTTTTCAGCGATAAGACCGCCTATCTGTACATAAGTGAGTTACTTTATTATTGTATCTTTTTATATTTTTACGTGCAATAAAGAGTAATTGAACTGAATTGAGATAAATGTATGCGTTGCATTATAATTTCTTTATGGCGCTTAATAAGTCTGTTTTTCTTCTTCTAAATATTGTCAGTGATAGATTGCGAAAGGGCAAGGGGCCCAGCTACATATAACCTTAAGTGATATACGCCAATGAAAAGGTATTTAAGTAGAACAATATTTGCTGTGGGGCTCAATTAGCTGTATTTTCTGTGTTATGGACCTTTTAGTACCCTTATTTACTCATTGAGTGCTATAAGTGGGTGGGTACCAGGTATCATACATAAACGCCCACCAGCCTTTGTTAATTAATTAATTTGCTAATTTCCCAGAATCCTCATAAAATGGTAAATATAAATTATAATAGCATACTCGTAAATTACTTCATTATGTTTTAAGAGCTGATGTAACAATAATAATCTATATGTTCTGGAACGAAAATAATAGTTACTAACAAACCATTTGACAAACGCTGTAGGGTTATCAATATTTCTACTATTTACTATTTAACTTTTAATTCTATGAATGTCTTTCATCATCAGGTTATTTTTGTCTCTACTGCAGGAGCACAACCCTCTCTCATCTGCCGGAGACAGACGGAGGATTTGGCCTACACTCCCCGCGCTGGCCAGATGCGTTGGGGAGGCCTGAGTGATGTTTTATAATGTATTCCCTTAGTCGCCTTGTACGACATCCACGGGAAGAGTTGGAGTGGTCCTATTCTACTCTACCGGAAACCACACGGCAAACGGTCTTTACTTGACTAATAATCCACTATACACCATCACAACAACGTATACACTCATAATTGTAGTATTCGTAATGCTATTTGTTGGTAAATACTATTTTCCTTCCTGAAACGGAATTTAGCACATAAGAATTAGAAAAAAAAATTAGAAAGATAAGTTTGATGTCAGAACAGAAGATGATGGTAAACCTGAACAGATTACGAAATAGTATCAACGTAAAACATTTCATCAAAAATTTCTAACCATAAAGAAACCTACATAAATATTCTACAAACATAGTACCAACAATTCTATAAGAAAAACCTTTCTTAAGCCTCAGTAGTACCAAGTACCTTCCAACTATCAGGTATAAAGGCGTGGCTTCCGGTACAATTAATCGAACCGGTAAATGAAGTTGGCAGCCTCCTCCTTCGTAGGTATTTTTAATTAAAGCAAGTCTTGGCGCCCAATAAGCCCTAGGGAGGTGATAAGGCTATGAGAGGAGCGCTTTTAATATTGAAAGCCGACTTGAGTTTATATTCCTCAATGGAATGTGTGTGTCTCAGCAGTGTTGTCCCGACTTAGAATACCCCTATTCTGCGACTAATGGATTGCTCCAGGGACGGGCAGTAGCGTTCCCCTGTGTATATTAAGATTATTACTGTGATCATTAATCCGCCTGCCAAGTGATGATTGTAAATCCCCACACCTTGATGTGATGGTGATTATGGCAAATCCCCACACCAAAAGTGGCATTGTATTGGGGAGGCTTATATGTTCAGCAGTGGACGTCTTTCGGCTGATGATGAATGGAATGGTGCGACTTGATAAATTAAAAAAACAAAGGAAGCTGACATATTTTAGGTACGTTATGAACTTATGAGTTTATGACCATAGGCAGAACTGTTAATGCCAAAAATATGGCATTCATAGTGCTTGAAGCAATTTTAATTTTTCTATCGATATCGATAAATATACTCAAATTGTGAAATTTAAAGATTTCCGTTATTATCTTTTAAGATATGCATATTCCTTGTTGTCCATATGTACATACGATAATTTCGACGAATTAATAAATAACTTTATTTTTGGACAACATCCATCTATCCATTTTGTTAGTAATGCAAGAAACTAGGTTTCACTTTTTTATAATTTAAAGTACCGTCTTATTAGCATAATCATGCTCCTCAGCATTAGCAAAGATGTTATTAAAAGAAAATTAAACAACTCCCCAGTGACAATACATGATATTTCTCGATATCGATAGACACAATTTAATTACTTCAAGCGCTATGATCTCATCTGTTATCTAATTTAATAACCAATTAGTGTCAATTCTGAAGGAAAAAACTTTGAGGTGAAGCTACGAAAAATTATTTTGCTTCATGGTATGAGGTGTAGTGAGAAGCACTTAATATAGCATTCTCCAATTTATTATCCAGGGAAGATTTGCCCGCAGGTGAAATCTCGCTAGAAAAAATAAAGAACTTTTGACAACAGTTTGAGCAATTGATATGGCTGCAGCAGCCCATTTCCGAGAAGGAATGTGATATATTGAATTTGGAAGTGTTAAATACGTTAAACTTCACATTCACGACCCAAACTAGGATTATCTTGTTACAAACACAGACCCGAAACAAATATCTTTCGTACAAATATTTACTTGACCGGGAATCCAAACTGAGAACAAGATTGCAAGGGCAATGCAGAGAGGGACGAGTGAGATCGTGACATTCAATACTTTCTCATTCAAGATACTATTATCAGAGATGGATATGATATATGGGCTAAAACCAGAACTAAAATTTTTTGTATATATTTGTCCCGCAAACAATCCAAGATTCTTTTTATATAATTTCTTATATGTGTTAGTTAGAATCATTTTGCAATTAATGAGAATACTGTTGCTGGTTTATACTTCCTCTGTTCAATAATTAATTACTTTAATTTTGTTTATAAATGCAGTTAATAGAAATGTTAAAATTAAGAGTATCGACAACGACGGAAGTTGCATACTCCATCATCACCGATTACAGGCCGTAAGGCCACAGCATATATTGATTGCTGATTTGATATAAATCTAAATGAAGCCGGGAGTTATTTTAGTTGTCGAAGCAGTCGGTTGTTGGGATTAACGTTTGAAGGTAGTATATAAGAAAGTGAGGATACAAAACAAAAATTGTGTCGTGAGAACTACAGACTTTCATTTCAAGGATTACATATGTTAATTATTTTATTTCAAATAGTGACAATGTAAATTTAGATTTATTCATTTAATTATTGCACACCACCATGGACATACCGCGCTCTCGCACGAAGCGTTTTGCTTCCTCGTTCGTAATGCGAACTGCTAAGGAATGGAACTCCCTGCCAGCTTTGGTATTTCCGGACCAGTACAATTTGGATCTTTTTAAAGGAAGAGTAAATAGGCATCTTCTGGGTAAGAGCGCTCCACCTTAGGCCATAACTTACCATAGGGTGAGATTGGGGTCAAGCGCAAACCCATCAATAATAAAAAATAATAATAAATAAATAAATATATACATATATTATTTAATTAGGTTCTCTTTATATATCGTACGAAACAATGAATGAACATTAAATAAAATGTAAAGTTGACCGCCTTGTTGGCTTAGTGGCTTCGTCGTCCGACTCCAGTGCCAGATGTCGTGGGTTCAACTCGTACCAGGGACAGACAACGAGTAAGTCCCGGTCTGGATGTTATATTTGTGAATTGTTCTATCTTTGTGTATTTCCTACCATTCAGGAGAAAATCCATATACCTAAGTGTATATAGATATATGTTTGAAATATTTATTATTATTAAAGTTAGTGAAAAATTGCATTTGAAACATCATTCCTCGATTGAGTGAATGAAAACTCTGAATCAGAATTCCAGGTACAGCCCGGCTTCGTTAACGAACTGAGTCTGGATTGCAGGACGTACGAACGGACAACTTTTGGGACGTCGGAAAGTTTCCGATTCATATGTAAAACGAGTCACCTGAATACACTGGATCAACTTTATATCACAAGGAATGAGGGTGAAAGAATGGAAAAAATGATGATGTAGAGATCTGATGAAGAACTTCTTGCTTTGCCTAGCCGGATCAGAATGTGAAAATTGCTCCCTAAACTATAACCCCTATAGGGATTATATTTTGTGTATGAGTAAGAGTAGCTTGTGTTTTATTTACACAACTATAATCCCTAATTATAATTAGGGATTATAGTTTAGATCGGAATTAGGTAGAGTGATTTAAGTACTTGCGTTGAAATATTTATGTTAATATAGATAATATAGATATTCCGGATTTTTTCCGAGATTAAATCTTAAATTGTTTATTTATTATCTTAAATTTCTATTCTTCTAACGATACCAAAATTGAGGTTTATCTGTAGAAGACAAGTTCGCAACAAATAAGTTATGTAGGTACTTTTACAGATTATAGCATATACATACATATAATCAGGGCATATTTCCAATTTATAAAATATAGTCATTATCCTGGCTATCTAGTAGATGGTTTTTAACAGCTTTTTGTCGTTCATTTATATGTATAAACTCATACAGTAAATATGGACATACCACATCGCTAATTTAATAATCTATTATTCTTCTTCCACCTTCCGGTTACCAGTAAAATAAAATAAAAATAATATGAAGTTATCTTTTCTTAATTGGATATTATTTAGGTACTAAGAGCCCCGGGATATTCATTAAAGCAATTAATAATATCCCGTGAAAAGGATTTTCCATATTAATCAACCGTGACATATTTTCTTACATAATACCCTATTCCGATCCCTGCTTATAATACATACAACTGTGTCTATATGTGTAAGCACACAAATAGAACTGCAGTAAGTGAATATATTTATTTATTCACACACACACACACAAACACACACACACACACAATCACTAGACTGTAATATAAATATATTGTAAATCCGTTATTGGCAGTAAAGTACACTATAAATTAGAATAATACTGTATACTAAGTGCTGTGGATTTTGTGAAAATAAATAAATAAAATAAATATTTTATTTGTTCCTTATTTAATACCATAATTTAGACATAAAATCCATGTACCTAGAAGATAAGGAAAATATGTGTGATGGACCAAATAAAGCACAAAGTATTATTTATTAGACCCGTAAACCCCGGATTACTTAACAGTAAATCAATGTAATCAAAACGCTAACATAAATCAATACGTCATCATCTGTACGCTGTTACGTCGGATGTGGTTAAAGTAATCCCTGATTAACAGCGTCAATTAATTATGGATGATTACTGACAGTTAGTAGGACATGCTTAAAGCCAATATCAGTGGAAAGTATGTATACTATCATGTTACTTATAATGAGGCTGCGGTACAAATTTGTATGTAACTTAGAGTATACCTTGCTCGCAGGCCGCCACCGCAACCGCGCCATTGTTGATGTCGCTTTGCGGAGAGGACTATACGTATGAGCAGCGGTAAGAGTCTTAAAAATACAATTGGACTGACGATCTATAAACAGCTGTATTCCGTATATTCTTATTGCTGATGAGTTTCCGCTTGACCTCAGTATCCAGCCACCTTCTTCAGGTCGGTCCATCTGGCGGCGCGGCGGGGCGTTCCACCCTGCGCGTGCCACAAAAAGATAACCGCATACAACTAGTTCTGGAGTGAAGACCGCAGATCGGCACGCGCAGGGTGAGACGCCCCGCCGCCAGATGGACCGACCTGAAGAGGGTGGCTGGATGCGGTTGGATGGGAAGGGGTATAACCCGGGTGTGGTGGCGTTGCAGTAGACGTCTAAGGGCTGATGATGATGATGATGAAAATGCCCATAGAGCAGAAAATACAGCTAACTGAGATTAGCCTACCTTATAAGACCTTTTTTATTAGCGTATTAGTTGTTGTTATTAGTGTCTGCGACCAGAATGCCCATTATCCTTTATTCCGTTTGAGTGGCCGTTTTAGTCAATTAAGAAAGAAAGAAAGAAATCTTTTATTTGCTCTTAAATTGGTACAAATGCCAGATGTTAAAATTAGCCTAAAGTAACACCAATTCAGCCATTATCAATAGCATGCAAATTTATACAATTATTCATAACAATAAACATTAACAACACTGAAATGTCAAAGTTTAAAAAGTACAGTCAAAATAAATAATTTAAGTATTGCCAAACGTCATCCGACCCTATGCTCCAAGAATTCTTTTACAGAGTAAAATGTGTGAACCAAAAGCCAATTAATAAGAGATATTTGGAATCTGTTATATGGTAAATCCTGTATACGGGCAAGGTAGTAGTAAGTCGAGGTAAGCGTGGACTATGGAAATTGGCTATATGTACCCCGATCTTTGCCCACGTGCAGTGTTACGTCAGTTGCATATTCATGACGTCACCCGTTTTGTAAAATAAAATGGCAGCTGTCTCTGGTTTTTGCGATTCACTGGTGTTGGTTTATTTTTAGTTGTTTGGTTTATAAATCTACATTTAAAAAATATAGGTATATAAAAAGGATTGGTAATGAAACGTCGGTTTATGATATAACTACTTAATTAAACAATGGATTATATTCTTAACACATTGTAAAACTGATATCTTTGGCAGGATTTTCCATAATCACCACGCTTGGCAGGCGGATTGGTGATCGCAGTAATAATCTTAATATATACAGGAGAACGCTGCTGCCCTGGTGCAATCCCTTGGTCGCATTAACGACGCCCACAGGAAGATTAGGGGATGTTCTATTCTAAGCCGGAAACTTCACAAAAATTCGATCTTGCGTTATTGAATTATGCTAATGAGGTACCAACCACGCTTACTTGATTTCAAGAACCTTCGAATTTTAATCGGATCTTTTTAACGGTTAACTGGCGAACTTAACACAAGATTTTCAAACCTTTTTAAGATGCGGCGTTGGTGATAATGATTAACATACCTGTAACAAAACAAATGTTATTTTATTAGTATCGAATTGTTTACACCCCGTAACACTACACAACCCCTACCTTTCTCTGCTATTCTTATTCTACCTGCTATTATTATAGTTTTTTTGTTTAAATTCAAATTCAAATAGTTTATTCTTTGTTCACTTGTGTTTACATTTGTTCACCTTTTCAATGAAAGACTGGCTACCCATAGAACAGGGAATCCTACTTTGGGAGCCAGGCTACTGCTTGTAATAATATATCTACATAGATATGTCTAGTATAAGGACCCTAATGTTCTTGAACCAATAAAGTTATAAAGTTATTCTTACAAACCGAGTCATGCGGGGCTCTGACGAGGTGGACAATTATTCCCCTAGCTAATCGTGGTACCTCGACACGGAGGCGGCGATGTTATTCGCAACACATCACGTCAAGGGGTATCACGGGGCGAAAAGCGGGCGAAGGAAAGTCGCTTTACGACAGTGTATTGCGCAAAGTGCACATCGTCTCTGCCTACCCTTCTGGGACTAAGGCGTGAGCATTATGTATCTGTGTATGTATTATTATAAATTAATAGATTATTACAGTCATTCTTAAAATTAAATAATTACATCAATTGAGTACGATTAAAACATTAAAATTAACAGGACCATACATATTGGAGCTCCCACACTAGACCATGCAGTCTGTACCAAATGTGACATTTAAATACTACTTCTTCTTCTCTGTCGTTCCCTCACTGCTGAGGATCGCGACCGTATAAAATGCGCCTCCACGCATAGCGGTCATTGGCCAGCCGCACTACTTCATATAAGGAGCCGCCAGCCACCCTCCTCACCGGGTCTGACCACCTCGTCGGAGCTCGTCCTCTGGCACGCCTGCCCTCCTCTTGTCCCAGAATGATGAGCTTTTCCAGGTCGTGCTTGGGAGATCGCACAATGTGACCGAAGAAGCTTAGAGTCCTTTCACTGCAGATAGTAGAGAGCCGTTTTGTTATATTGAGCTCTTTAAGAATGGAGTCATTTGTTCTCATGGCTGTCCATGGTATACCAAGTAGTCTTCTCCAGCACCACATCTCAAAAGCATCAATTTAGGAAAGATCCCGACTTTTAATGCAATATACTACTTATCTAATCTCAAACTAGGTTTTTCTCTATGGGAATTAAACAAGGATAGGATAATTCACAAATATAACATCCAGACTGGGACCAACTCGTACAAATAGTGCAAAGTTGTCTGTCCCCAGTGGAAATGAAACCCACGATCTCTGGCGCTCGAGTTCAATGATCAAGCCACTAGAGCAACGAGGCGGTCTGGTAGAAGTTTTAGCTTTTAGTGATAGGACTGCCTAGATGTACTCTATTTTTTTTCTGTGTATTTTTCTAAAGCGTAATTGAATTGTACAGACTGTGATGAAGTACTTAGTCTAGTCATCATATTAACCCTTAGACGTCCACTGCTGGACATAGGCCTTCCCCAATGAATGCCACCACACCCGGTTCTCCGCTCTCCGCTCTCCGCATCCAGCCGCTTCCGGCTACCTTCTTCAGGTCGTCGGCATTTATATATTTAATATAAAAAAAAATTAAATACGCATATTTTTAACTAGTCGTACATCTTTAAGGAAGAGGATAAAGTTGCCAAGGCAAGGACAATATCATAAAAACCAATATAACAACAGAATAATAACTTATGTCTCAGAAATAAGGAGGTCGGTAATGTTTGAATACATTTACAGACAATAAGACCTTAAATCTGGCTGGTGTGGTCAGCTGCTGTCGTCGTCACTTACCGCACTAAACTAACGGCCACAAAACAAGCGTGTTCGTGGCCATAAACGAGAGCGAGAGCGGAACGGGAGCGGAGCGGGCTGTGATAAGATCAGTGATTGCTTTGGTAAGAGGAAGGGGTACATTTTAAAGACATGTTTAGAACAATTATATGATAGGAAAACTCACAGTTCATATTTTCAGCAAACCCACATTTGACCGTCTCGTTGGCCTATTGGAATAGGTTGTATATACTCGAGCGCCAGCGTCATGGGTTCGATTCCCACTAGAGACAGACAACTTTGTATGTGTACAAGTTCATTCCGATGTGGATGTCCTATATATGAATTTTCCTATCCTTATATAATCCCATTGTACAGTAGACAACTCTAGAGTGGGATTAGACAACTATAGTAAACGTATGAAATTATAATTTACTTATTTATGTTTATAAAAACAAGATTCAAAACATTTACCAGGGAAATAACTTTCTCAAATTCCTTAAAATGATAAGCCAAATCCAAATCGCTCACTTCATGGCCCGATATAAATATTTACGTGCTTCCTACTACAAGTTACAGTGTACAAACCTACAGTTACAGTGGACATACACCACCATACTTATTGTGATGCGATAAGGGTGATTTTCGTGTATCACAGGCGCTGTCTTACTCTCAACAGAGTTGTTTACTAATGTTTATACTGAATTAGCTCCGGGAGTTGTGTTGGCACTCGAACAAATGTGAAGACTCATGAATTTTGTACTATATTTGGGGCAAACAGAGTAAAAGGGTGTGTGTAGAATTGCGGAGTCCTAATGATGTTTTGTGAAGAGTAAATAAGTTAAAGAAAAAAGGCAACAAACTAGACAAAGGGCTCGATTCTGAAGGCACAACGTTAAAATTTGACATCACTAAAACTGTTGCTATCCTTGTCACACAGTATTATGAATATAAAGACGAAACCAATTTTAGCGCTGTCAAATTTTAAATGTGTGCCTTCAGAATCGGGCCCAAAATCAAATAAAAATATTTATTTTCAAAATTGGAATACATTATTCTCTTTTTGACGTCAAATTCTGCCTAAAACTACTCCACTTCCACCTGTATAACCGAGAGGAAGAAGTGGCAACAAACCCAACGGCACAGGGCCCTACCTTTGATTTATCTTATTCATTACAATCATTAAGTCTACCTATGCTGAGCCATCAAGCACTCCATGGACTTTTATCATTTAAGTAGTCATCTAACTTATAGTAGGCTTTCTTGCACAGATTAACTTTTATAGAAGATTTGAATTTTTGTTCAGACAAGTTAATAATTTCATTCGGAACCTTATTGTAGTAACGCACGCACAGCCCCACAAAAGAATTATTGATCTTAGACAATCTAGAATGATGTATTTGAATTTTATTATTATTTCTATATTTAAATTATGCCTCTCATTATTTAAATTGAGTAAAGAAAGGTTCTGTCTAACGAACATAATGTTGACATGCACTCACACCACCTGGACGTACCATACAAGTAAGAGCCTGAGAACTGCAACGCAGCACATAGCAGACTTTTATCCCAAGCGACTCAGCAGAGTCCAGGTGGTCGATGGCGTGACCCCTCTTCGTGAGAGGCAAGCCATCATCAGTACGGTGCAACATGTCCTTCTGTTAGCACGTCTGACTGTTTAATTAAGTTAGGTTTAATTCATTATAATTCAATAGTTTAATTAACTATTAATCAGTATTTTTAAAAGCTTTCCAAACTCCCGCAAAACCTGACTAACTGTATGTCGTACCTTACAAAATGAATGTTTTTGTTGTTATTTATGTGAAACATTTTTTTTCTGAATCATACTATCATTGCTAACATATTTCAAATTTGTTATTTAATTATTAAATTTTTAAATCGGTCCAGTAGTTCTTCAGTTATCCGCCGAATAGAGTTATCAAAGAGACGGACAAAAAAGATTCCCAATTATGGTATTTGTTTTGCAGGAACTCTACAACAACCGACCCAGATATTGTTTAGCAAAGTGGGTGCAAATAACTTTTCCCAAATACTCATAATTTTGTTTCCCCATCACATTTGTAAATAATTAATATTATATATGTTTCTTTAATTTCAGCTTCATTGGTTCAGTAATTTTGAAGTTATCCATCGGACAGACAGAATAACCTTAAAACTGCACAGCCTTCTTATTTTTAAAATAATCTTTTTATTCTTTAATTTTGTTTGACTATCTCTAATCTATTTTAATTTGGGACGAGGGCTTATGCTCTCTAATTTTTTACAAATAAATAAATTTCTTATTAGAAATCTGGGAAGAAAATGACTTTAATATTATTTGATTCCTGAGTAACAGTATCTATACCAAAAAATATGAATATATTATAAGTATACTCAATTTATCGCGTTAAACCATAACATTCTGAGACAACGATCTCTACGTACTACTAGATGGAGCATTCCAAACAATCGCTATGTTCCATGCAACTGCGGCCCCGGGAGCCGCAACTCGTTCACATTAACTTTGAAACTTGTGCAATTACTACGCAGAACATTTAATTATTTACTAAATATTAACGCTATTTACCCGTAGCATCAATATTTAGTAATAATTAAATGTTCTGCGTAGTAACTGCATAAGTTTCATTGTGAATGTAACCGAGTTGCAGCTCTCGGAGCCGCAGTTGCGTGGAACAGAGCGATTGTTTGGAACACTCCATCTAGTAGTACAGAGAGATCGTTGTTCTGAGACAATTTCTGTTCAAACAATTTTACTGAGAGAGCTTGCGTAAATTGCTCGAGAGGTTGACATCTGCCAGTCGCCTGTCAGACGGAAAATAAAGATGGGGCAAGTGTCAGGTTCGTTTCTAGAGAATTCCATTATGACGCGCTGCCATGCCGCGCTGGTTCCAGAGGACGTACTTTATGATTAAAATACGTATATGTAGACCTAGTTATATACTTTACTAACTATCCCACTAATATTATAAGTGCGAAAGTTTGGATGTTTGTTGTTTTGACTCAATCACGCTTCAACCACTGGACGGATCGGGATGAAAATTGGCACACATATAGGTTAGGTCCTGGAATAGGTCATAGGATGGTTTTAATTCCGAAAAGAAATCTAATTCCAACGGGAAATACATAGTAATTTTTGATGTTAAGTTGTCCACGCGGACGAAGTCGCGGGCAACAGCTAGTATACATATTAAATATGGGCGAGTGTCAGGTTTGTTTCTAGAGAATTATATTATGACCTGCCATGCCGCCATGCCGCGTTAGTTTCAGAAGACTTTGCTATATTGTGATTAAAATACGTATGACTTGCTATACTAAATAAACTACTGTATATATGTCGCGCCCAAATGGTTAAATCAGCCACTCAATTGGATACCTAGGCAGTTCATTAAATGCCGGAATTCATTTAAATGGCTAGGCAAAGGCTATTGATTTACGTTGGCTAACTTTATTTTTCACCACATACTGCACTGCGAGCTGATATTCTCTTCGCTTTTGGTAATAAAAAATAAACATCGAAATCGCAACGCAAGCGTTTGGACGCAAGTGTCGACATGAGTTTGGCTTTGAGTAGCACTGAACCAAGGATTCAGCAGTTTGTAAACATATGCAGTTACAAAAAATGTAATTAATGCAAAGTTTTCGCTAATAATACTCTGGGTTCGAATAATTTTATACGCGTTTTTTTAACATAATAATAGTTTATATTACCACCAAACGGTGTTCCATGGCAAGACAAAAATAATAATAATTAATAGTCCCTCTTCAATCACTAAAAGGTTAAGAACCACTGTGGAAGTTAGTGTATCTAGTTAAATCCAGCTCCGGTACAGAGCAGATTACTCAAAGTGGCTGCCGCAACTTTCTAACTCCACAGTGAAACGTTTAGCGTGCCTTGTTACACGAACTGCAACACGCGATGTGGTGAAGAGCTTATGTGGGATCATTATATTATTATGCAGTGTAGTATGTTTTTACTTCACACACTCACAGAAAATTATAGCATGTACAATAAAAAAGGAATTCGTATATTATTATTAAAGGGTAGATTGTGAGGATTTATTTATTTTTTGTAAGACCTACATGTGTAAACCACAATTTCAACAATAAATCTTATCTTATCTTATTTTGCATGATCCTGGCATCGGCAAACATTGAATTTTATTTTAAATTGAACAATAGCCGTTCGCCATATGTTTCGTTTCCCACGAAGAATCAGAACTTAAAACTCGATAGGATCTCGCTCGTTGTAAGCGGGATTTTAAAAGCCAATACGATTACTTCCTGTCAAGTACCGCACGTAGCGGTTGTAGCGCACTCGTAGCGCCGTAGGCCACGCTCGTTCCAAAGTTGTAGCGCCTTCGTAGCACTCGAGTGCATGAACTAATGTAGCAAATCAAGCGATGGCAAACTTCTTATAGTTGTTAAGAAAAGCACTCTAGAATGGTTTTAAAACTTTTTATTATAAAGAATATGAATAAATGCAGGAAAAATTAAAGGTTAATTGTAAATAGGCAGAGAGATTCAATATTTGATTTATTATTATTTATATTGTGTATTATTGTGTGTTTGTGTGTAATTTGGTATATTAAGTGTTATTTAGAGTCTGACCTTTGTAAGAAATGTGACGACGACGGATGTATACAATGTATACTCTCTACATAATATCCTTATAGTTTGTAACGTTTAATAAGTGATACATGTATCCTATATTGAATAAATTAATTACCACTGAACAATTTTTTCTCTATGTAGATGAGAAACATGCTTTAGGTTGTGTTCGCAGATGTGTTGAGATATTGAAGGATAACAAAAAGCCGAAATATGTCCACTGCTAAACATAAGCCTCCCCAATAGAATGTCACTTCTGGTTGGCTATCCATTGGGGATTTGCCATAATCAGCACACTTGGCTGGCGGATTGATGATCGAATTAATGATCTTCATATACACAAGAGAACGCTGCTGCCCGTCCCTAGTGCAATCCCTTAGTCTCATTGGTGACATATATAACAATATGTATTTAACAAAGTCAGTTAAGCAGTTGAATAATTTTCAATTTTTAATTGAAACCATGAATGAGTAGTTGTTAAAACCAATTAGTTCTGTGGTCACAGGCGCCGGTTCCGAGTCCAAGTTTTAATGGGCTCTCAGACATCAAGATAAGAACCCCCCCTCCCCTTGCAATCGCCGCGAACGCTGCCACTGTTTAATTCAATAAGTTTGTGTTATAAAAACTATACTACCTTTAGTTTAAATGAAGAAGTTACATCGGTAGTGAAGAATATATGTATTTTTGTTAAACAACAAAAAATATTTAATAAATTCTGATTATAACGGCCTGTAGATGAGTTGCAAAAGCTTGTGTAGATAATTTTAACAACCTGTATACTGCATATACTGGAAGATAAATTCTAAGTAAGAATTAGAATGTAAATGGAATCATAAATAAAATGACAGAGCCTTTCAAAATGCGAATTAAACATGAAAGTTGTCTTTTAAAAATAAACTACAGAGTTAACCCTTCTCAACTGACAAACACGAACATGCAGTTGAAATTAGCAAGATAGTAGATACCGGCCTGTGAAGTCTACCGCAAATGTAAATTGGCAGCGTATCCCTCCTCCATTTGGCATAATTGCCTCTGTCACTGGCATTAACTGAGATGTTTCCTTGTCTGTGTTTATTTGTCTTTGTTAACGCGTTATGCATTAAAAGTTAAAATAAGCTTTTATTTGTTAGTTATTAATTTTGACGTGTTGTTGACAATGTTATAGGATAATGTTGACATTTGTTTTAGGTTAAATAGTTAAATTTTCTAATAAAGAATTTCGGAAAAATACAAGATTTTTAGGTACCATTCTAAACTGACAAACTCAACTCTGCCTGGTCTGGCCTAGTGGCTTGGTCTTTAGCGCCAGAGATCGTAGATTCGATTCACAGACAAACATTCAAAAATTCCAAAAATGATCGAAATGTGTTCTATTACTTATCCTTAGCCCCCAATTTTTTTGAAAATATCTTCAAGGTACAGACACGCGAAGTTTACGTTTTTATTATTAGATTACTTATTATCTGTTGCAAATTCGTGTTCTACAAATATATCTTATTTCTGGTTTTCGTAAGAAGACTCTAGAATAGTAATATGTATTATTACTGTAAATACAACTACACTTAGCCCTATAACATTTTCCTTTTAAATACAGTGAAACTTAATTGACTGGGATCTCAAGAGACCTAGAATTATTTATCACATAAAGAGGTTTTTCATTTACCCAGTTTCTCAAATAGGCAGGTTAACATGATAGTTGTCTTGGAGAGGGTTCCACTATGAGAGGTCGAAATGTATATGGGAGAAATTAGACTGTTTGTAAAAAAACATTTCATAAATTGTCTCACTTATACTGGTTGTTGAGCTATGAAGTCCCAATTACAGAGGTAAACATCGAAAAAATCAATGAAATCTAATCTCAGTTAACAAGGTCTCAAAATTCCCAGTAACAGAGGTATTTCGATATAAAAGTGTCAGAACTTTATTGTAATTATCAATAATAGAGGTTTCTCACATATCCAGGGCACAGTTAAACAGGCTTCACTGTACATCATTTGAACCTGTTGATGTCCATTGCTGCCCATGGGCCATTCTGCAATGAGGCAGTTTTAAAAGCACGATATATCGTAACTGTTTGAAGATAATGGAATACAGCCAATTCGAAAGGTCGATGGCGGGTCGCCATATGTAGAGCGGAAGTTAATGTTGCCAACTTACTTACGTATGCACTTATCGATGCCAAACAAAATAATGTTACATCATAAAATCTGCCTTCTATTTCATGTGAACCTGAATGCAGTTTTAAAGTTATACAGGATGTCCAGTAAATAAAGGTCCAAAACAAAATTGGAGGTAGATGGTCAAGCTCTATCACAATTTTCATTTTTAGTCAGATTTTTGGGTGTCTAGGTAGGTAATTATTGATACACGTAGGTATTTTGTGATTCTGTTTTCTGCAAAATATTACTAAGTAACTTTAATATGAAATGCAACCAAAAAAGCTAATCAGGTTCCTTTTTTAAGAAAAAGGTTTACTTTATTTATTTTTTGCCTTATTTATTTTAATTATCCAAGATTAAAAAAACGATAAGGGTTTCACTAAAAATAAAATTTAATATTTTGATGGTTGTACATAATTATAAATAAACAATAACAAGGAACAATTATAAATAGAAGATGTCTTCCAACGCACCGCACCGGGGCAGGGTTCCCAATATGCTGGCAGCGTTCCCCCTCTGAATCGCCAAGCTGATTCTTTGGGCGAAGAAGCTGCCAGCTCTACGGTCTCCCGAAGCTTCGATGAGGCGCGTTGAAAGGTCTTTAGCTAGTAATAGGGCATCTGGCCCCCAGGGGCCCAGAGTCTCGACGACGCTGAACATGAAATTTCACATTCTGATAGAGCGTAACTCCATATACCCCCGGTTTTCTTTGGGCATTTATTTACTATATATCTTGTATAAGTTACATCAAAGAAAACGGTGGGGAAGGAAGAGGGGAGAAAAAATCAAGTTGCAAAAAAGTTGTGGTACCATTCTTAAAGCTTTAGTGGACACTATAGGTACTTATTTATTTATATTTTTATTGTGCAATTAATAAAGAGTAATAAATTGAACTGAACACACTGGCACAAGAAAAAGCTCAAGTTAATAATTACGCCTGAATCCATTATGGGATCAATAACTTTATAGTATGGGCGAGCTATTTTGATAATTGTATCATGTACATGACTGGCACTATCAGATAAGATATAATTATATATCATTAGCTTTTAGACACTTTTGATGGCATACTAAATAATTAATCTAAAGCAAGTAATTACAATCAATCTTATCTAGAGTTAGTATGCAGAAATATAGGTATCGTTGAACAACAAAAAAAATTTTTACAAAAAGGCATCCGAGAGATAAGTTAGAGAATTGCTATTCCAAAAGCATTAATTTTGTATAACTAAAATTAGGCTAAAGTGCACCTTCTCGAAAGCAGTATAAAACATAATTTTAAATGCAGTTTGTGCATGCTGTGCTAACTCAACTTACTTGCCCCAAGTATACTACAAATTTATTACATTCTAAACACGACGCAACTTTAAACTTTTATATCTTCTGACGCGAGTCATTCTTGAATGTCCATAACAAAAAGTATTTAAAACATATTACTTATATTTTAGAAAAACAATAGTAAAACAATTTAAAAAAATTTCATTTACCATTGCATACAGGATGTCAACTAAAAAAACGTTCAAATCAACACTGGGGGTAGATGGAGTCAACCCCTATCAGAATGTGAAATTTCATGTTCAGTGAAACCCGCTTACGAGATGTTAGCGGTTTTTTTTATTAGACATAGACATATAGGTATTTAATTATAATTTTTGTTATTGATAAATAAAGCCAATAGCCAACAAAAACCGGTAATATATCTAAAACGGTAATGGTTTCACTGAACATGAAATTTCACTTTCTGCTTATCAGCCCCATGGCTTAACTGCATCAACCCCCAGTTTCGTTTCGGACGTTACCTGACAACCTGTATAGGTAAGTAGGCGGCGGGCTACGAAGACCTGCCATACATCAGTCCCTCACGAGTTCCCTCTGAACACTCATAACATATTCTAGAAACGGACGCGTATTTAAACTTTTCTGACGCAAGAAATGAACCGTTGGAGTCGTGCGACGACTTAAAATCAAATAATTTGCACGTGCCGATAACTTTTAATGGGAAAACTTGGCGTCACTGCGCGTTCAATACCTACGATTGATATTTCGGAGGGAAGTGGCTCTCAAACTTTCTGTTTACGCGCAACTTTAGGCGCTTTAAACAATCGAAAGTGCAGAGAGCGTGTAAAGTGGGGAAGGCTTTTGGTGAGTCGTTTCTTTGGAGAAGTTTGCGTTTAATTATAATTATAGGTAGCAGAGTAAATAGAAGTTGGTTATTGAAGGTTGCTCATTAGCTACTGTTGTAATGTAAGATCAATAAATAAAGTTTTGCGATAACGTATAGGCGCCGGAAGATAAAATGGAATGTATTTTTATAGATTAAACTTACAGGAACGATATAAAGCTACTTGGCAGTAAAATGTTTGCCATGATTTAAAACAACGCAGAAAAAATAACAGCGCTGATCGAAACAAAAAGTAGCCTAAAGGTTACTTGGCAGAAATCGCTAAAAGCGTTAAGGGTGCCACTTATACATTTACTGTATATGCCTCCAATGTATTTATGTGATTGGTGTGCAATAAATTATATTTATTCATTAACTTAAAAAGAAACAAACGAGGGATTACTAACCTGCCCGCCATTGCAGTTAAAACTTGTACTGTATTTGTTTGTTAAAAAAGGTGTATTGTATTGTATAATAGAGTAACAAAAGCAATTCCCAATAAACACAACAATCGCAAATTAAGCTGTAATAAGGAGCCAAAGCGTACACTTAACCTGACTTCCGTTAATTACTGCCAACTTTGCCCATTTGCGATCTCGCATAAGTTCAAGTCTCGAAAGGAATTTGCCAACTTCGGCGAATTCGGCGACTTCGCATACTTCGGCGACTGCGCGAATGCGGAATTCGACTGTCCGTGTCTTGCATTTAGTTGACAGTTATTGGAAAGTCAAATTTTATGGAATTTCTTTCATTTCATTATGACTTAACATTTCATTGTGAATTTCTTTCATTTCATTATGAGTATTGCCGTGTGGTTTCCGGTAGAGTAGAATAGGACCACTCCAACGCTTCCCGTGGATGTCGTACAAGGCGACTAAGGGAATACATTATAAAACATCAATCAGGCCTCCCCAACCCGTCTGGCCAGCGCGGGGAGTGTAGGCCAAATCCTCCGTCTGTCTCCGGCAGATGAGAGAGGGTTGTGCTCCAGATAAAAATTGCTAAGCAAAGGACAACTTCAAAGTCAAAATCCTTTATTGCACGTGATTACACTTAGTACATTCATACATGTCACTATGGAGACAAACCGGCGACATAATGATGTCAAAGGAATTTTTTTTTTTTTCAGACGCAACAAACCAATTAACTCCCAAATACCCAACAAACAAATGTTCAAAACAAAGTTAAACAAATGAAATCCCCAGTCCCCGGAATCAATTCATACAGACCAACTTTTTTCCACCGAACAACTGTCAAAACCCCATAACGTTTGTAAAGCCGCATATTGCCGGGAACTTTCCGTATTTTCGCATCGCAGCCGAACGAAATTAAAAAGTTGACGACGTCAAATAAAACCAGCGTTTTGTCGAAACAGAAACTGTAAAGAGCTGAGTCCAACAATATGGGAGAAAGTGTTCAATGTGAGAGGTTACACGAAAAGTCGGCTTCGACTTTTGGAAAATGTGTGTAATTTTAGTAGACACATGTACGTACACACAACTGACAAACCTAACACAAACAAACCTTTCACGGTTCTACAATCATAGAATGTAGGTACAACGGTATTAATTTTACTCAGTCTCTGTGCCATCAGCTAAACGTGTAACCTAGGTACCTACTCCATTTGCCAGCAATTATGTCTTGCAAACGCTATTGTGTAACGTTAGGGTTTATAATTGCATAACAGCTCTAAAATGGAATTAGGAGTGTGCTGATTTGAGCTACATTGTTGAAGGTTCAGGGAGAAACAAACAAAATAAATATTTAATACCTACACAAATAAATACACTTATCTATTCCCAAACTTGGATTTTGTCCTATATGATGAGAATTAGACAAGGATCGAATAATTTACAAATATAAATTGCATACAGGGATCAACTTAGACAAATTGCACGAAGTTGTCCTTCCCTAGGCGGAATCGAATTCATCGGCCAAGCCAAGCAGGCGGTCAGGAGTGACTAAAATTTCAGTCCAAATTTTTTGACGTCCAATAAAACGACAAACTATTAAAATTAACACATCAGTAGAGATTATTTTCTCCTGAATTCTTTATATTAAATCAGTAGACAAAAGTGAACTTCTCTAAGCGCGATTCTCTATTCCGTCGTCTTAGTTTCTTTCGTATATGATCGCGAAACAGTAGCAACCGGAAAGGGGTGCCGGCTCGTCACACGATGAACTTTCTATAACATGGCGGCGATTTTGAAAACTTGCGACAAGCGACAACCCTGTCGTACCACGGAGTCCCGACACAAGTTGAGAGAGAATTGGAAAAAGTTGTGCGGAAATTAAACGGGGTAATGACAATTTGATCTGGTTCAGGATTGTTTCTACAAGTTAATAGAAAATGTCATTTATTTCGTTTGTACGGATAGCAATAGTAACACAGACTCCTTAGTTTTATTTCATATCCCCAAGTATTGTACAGAACATAATTACTACAGGTTACATCATGGGTAGTGTGCCCAGGAACTGCACGATTTGATTCCTTCATCCCCCTTCCATTACCGGACTACCAGACGTGGTAAGGGCCTTCATTCTTATGTAATAGACACACCACGTTATCGCACGAAGCGTTTTGATTCCTCTTTCATAATGCGAACTGCTAAGGAATGGAACTCCCTGTCAGCTTCGTTATTAAGGATCAAGTACAAATTTGATCTTTATAAAGGCCTATTCACTTTAAATAGGCATCTTCTGGGTAAGCGCTCTCCATCTTAAGTCTCATCGCCACGACCATCAGGTGAGATTAAGTTCAAGCGTAAACCCATCATTAATAATAAAATATAAACTCGAGGGGCAAAATAAGTGAATAAAATAATTAAAATACCTAAATAAATATTATAATAATAACTTAACTATATTAACCACACACAAATATGTACATAACATATTATAACTACTGAGTCAGACAGTGCTCTTTTAGTTTAGTTTTTTAAAGATATCATACCTATGTGAGAGTACAAAATAGCTTTTAAATTATCGAAAATACTCCGTGAAGTACGGCTCCAGGAACTCGTTATAATTTAATGAAATACAATAAAAACTGATGAGGCATTGGACTAAATATGGAATGGTACGAAGAATTAATCTGGACTAGCAAAAGTCTGGGAAACGCCGATAACATGAACATCATGCAAACGATATACGAGTACACATGTAGAGGGGAGATCGTGATTGTAATTTACATTCACAAAGCAAAAGCTAAATCGGATTGTCGGATCGCAGCGAGCGGCGAGCGCGGCCGCGGTTCATTCGTTCCATTTTCATCACAATGCAGGCGTTTATTTTTTCTTTTATTAAATATACTAAAAATACCTATACGTATAATGAAGTGCCCGCGGCTCCACTCGCGTGGACTACACAATTATTTTTAATCTCACTCTCAATCCAACTCCAACTTTGACTACGACTGCGACCCCCACGCTTAAATCCACGCCCACACTCACGCCCAATACAGCTCCAAATGCTCCTAGCTCCTCGCAATCTGAATTGCAAAAAACATTAAAATTATACTTCTTTGTTAACTGCATACCCATGTATTTGAAAACTAAAAAATCCCATAACTTTTGATTGACTAGGCCGATTGCGATGAAATAAAGCCTATATAATACACCGACTTAAGCACTATATTTTTGTAAAAAGTCGATCAAAATCAGTCCAGTAGTTTTTAAGTGAACAAACAGACGAAAATTCCAAAAATAATCGAAATGTGTTCTATGATTTATCCTTAGACCCCCCCCCCCCCCCCAATTTTTTGTAGTTTTTTTCAGGATAGAAGGATAGAAACTATCCTATGTTCTATTTCAGGACCTAACCTATATGTGTCCCAAGTTTCATCCAGATCCGTCCAGTGGTTGAAGCGTGATTGAGTAACAAACATCCAAACTATCGCATTTAAAATATTAGTGCGACACGGTTGTCTGTAATACGAAACGAAGCTTCTTGAAGACCTCTAGGGAGTCAAGGGGAGAGTGTCATCAAAGAGGGACAGGCCCGCCGAAAGCGGGACGTCTATTCACATTACTCTATACAAACGCGAGTTAGAAATGAGTTTAGCTGAAGTAATTAACTTGGCGCATGTGCGTTTGTGTTTCATTAGGCGGCGTCAACAAACACAGCTGTGGCACACCCCCGACACTCCGCGCAAGCGAACAGATTAACCTACTACTACTACAGGAACACCAGCCTATCCGCGCGTAAACTATCGAGAGAGCAGGGAACACGTCATACGTCAACACATAAGTGCTCAGGGTATCTATTTATCCCACTAATATTATAAATGCGAAAGTTTGGACGTTTTTTACTCAATCACACTTCAACCACTGGACGGATCGGGATGAAACTTGGCACATATATAGGTTAGGTCCTGATCAGGTTAGGTCTCATTCCTTCGGGGAATACATAATAATTTGTAATGTTAAGTTGTCCACGCGGACGAAGTCGCGGGCAACAGCTAGTTTATTTATAAAAAAGAGAGAGAGAGAGAAGAAAAAAGAGAGGAAAAGAAGAGCCTGACTTTATATACGACTTGACATATGGACTGAACAGCCCGACGAAGTTGCCGTCTTCGTGATGTCACACACCTAAATGGGGAGAGTTGCCGCACAAGGGACATAATTATTTTATTTGTAGGGGATCAAGCAGGGTGCTCCGACAAAGAGCACCTGAGCAAGTACCGGGCACCTCCCCCGCCCCGTGATTCGGCCTGTATAACCTAGACGTCGAAAGGCCATGGCAGGTGGAGGGTCATTCCTCAACGTGCCAACGCACTTGTGGTCTTTGAGCTGCAGGTTTATGGGCGACAGCAACGATCTCTATGTGATCACTAGATGGAGCGTTCCAAACAATCGCTCTGTTCCACGCAAGGAGCCGCAACTCGGTCACATTCACAATGAAACTGTTAAGTAGCGTCAATATTTATAATAATAATAATAATAATTCATTTATTTCAGATTACTCCATAAATATTGTTAATGACAGACTTAAAAGTAATGTTAGTAAATATTAAATTCAAATCAAAAAAGCATCAAACAAAACATTAAAAATATTATTTAACATTAAATATTGTGGCTCTGGACTCCACATGTTTCAGGTTCCAGAACCGTACAACTGGGCAGTCCGCCCGCTCCAGTATGGTGTTAAGGAGGCTGCTGGGACTGTCCCGCACGCGACGCATCAGGGAGGCTATCCGTTTTCGCACTATGGACGGAAAACTGTCAATGCGTGCCTCAGCAAACATACCTGATGCGCTGCAAAAGCGGGGCAGCCCCAACAACATCCTTAACCCATTGTTGTATTGGACACGCAGGGCGTCCATGGATTTGCGAGTACAGCTGACCCACAGGCTGCACGTGTAAAAAGTCTGGCAGTACGCCTTAAAGAGAGTTATTTTAACCTCTCTTGTACAGTGTGCAAACCTGCGCGCCAGCATGTTGCTCCTCACCGCCAACGCCCTGCGCTCCCGCTCAACATCTAGCTCGTCAGAGAGGTCCTCGGTGACCCAGTGCCCCAGGTATTTAAATTTGGTGACTCTACTCAGCACCGTTCCTCCAAATTCGATTGGGGGAACCGACTTCGGCTTTTTGTTATCTGCCTTAAAGATGAGTAGTTCACTTTTCTTGGAGTTATACCTGAGGCCATGGGCCACCGCGTACCTTTCGCAAATCCTCAGTAAGGTCTCCATGGCTCTGATCGATGGGCTCAGCAGTACCATGTCATCGGCGTAGCTGACGTTGTTAACAATCTTCCCATCCATTGAACACCCAACGCCAGCCCTGCTGAGCTCATCGATCAGCCCATTTATGTACAGATTGAAGAGCCGAGGAGAGGTCAGGCCACCCTGTCTCACTCCGCACTCCAACCTGTACTCTTTTGAGTAAGAGCCTGCCCACCTCACAGCATTGGTTTGATTATGATACCAGAACCTTAACAACTGTACGCATTCTTTGGGTGTGCTGGTTTCCCTCAGAAGCTTATCCCACAGAATATTGTACGAAACAAGATCGAATGCCTTCGACAAGTCCAGGAAACACGCATATACCGGCGTTTTACGCGTAACATAATACTGGACAGTATGCTTGAGGCGCAGGATCGCTGCTTCAGTAGACAGTCCGGGTCTAAAACCGAACTGGGCTTCATGCAAATCTACATGCTTATTAAGCTGGCGATCAAGCAAGCTATCCAGCACCTTAGCTATCACGGTAGCGAGTGAGATCGGACGATAGTTATTCTTGTCGGAGGCATCCCCCGTCTTGTTTTTTGCTATTGGTACAACTATGGTTTTCATAAGCTCCTGAGGTAGATATTGATGGCTAACACACAAATTATAAAACATAGCCAGCACCCTTGGAAGGTGTACACCAGCAAACTGCAAGTGCTCGATGCTGAGGCCGTCGTGTCCCGGTGATTTGCCCCGCGTCATGTTATTTATTACCAGCGCTATTTCTTTGGCAGTAAAATGAATAGTTTTTCCCTCCAGCCCATCCCCAGCACCGAGCACCCGCGGCACCGGTCCCAATGGTGATTCCACTTTAAAATGCTCTCTAAACACTTCTGCAATTTTACTGGGCTCACACAGACCCTCAACACTCGCCGGCACACGCGACCCAGTCTCCAGTTTCTTGGTGTGTTTCCAGAAGCCCTTAAAGTCCTTTGCTGTGTGGTGGGTAGCTAGAATGTCCATTTTTATTCGACTCTCATTGTCCTGGCACCATTTCAGCTTAGACTTGAAGTGCTTTCTGGTTTCACTCATTTTATTATATATATCACCAACGCTGGGCTTACCAAATGACATCCACACCTGGAAACAGCGTCGCGCCTCCTCGTGAGCCTCCCTAACATATTTATTCCAACCCACTACATGCTTTCGCCTGCCAGGCCGCCGTGTGTCATAGCTGGTTTCAGCGGACTCTCTTAATACTTTGACAATATTTGAATATATTGTGTCGATAATTTTCCTATGTTTCACATTAGTACATAACTTATCAGCACAGTGCCTACACTCAGATGGAAAATCGATTTCCCTCAGCCCGTTCCTACACTCTTCGTTATATTTATTAATCTGCCCAGTATCCCTTTCACCCCACCTAACTTTATTATATACATTTTCAGTAAACATTATTTTACCTGGCAAGTGACCTAGTTTACAATGTATCTCCAGTGGGAAGTGGTCCGACCAATAGACATCATAATGTACCTTAACATCTGACACGCATTGCGAAGCTGCCTCTGTCACCAGACAATGATCCAGCCACCTCTTGCAGTTGTGACTTTCGCTAATAAAGGTGTGTGTTTCGGGCAGCGTACCCAACCATATCATGTCAGCACAGAGCCAACTCCGCTCATCACAAAAACTTGATAGTTCTTTAAAAAATAATTCGTTTGGATGTGAATTAAAATCACCTAGAATAAATGCCGATTCAACTTCACTACTTTCGATCACTGCATTTATCTCACTGAGTACTTCCGTGAATTCCGGTAAATTTAACACACTGTCCGTCGGCATGTATACAGAGAATATCAACGAATAACTATTAGCCACGGACACCTTACATATTAATTAAACTTAAATTTACAATATTTAGTAAATAATTAAATGGTCTGCGTAGTAACTGCACGAGAGTCAAAGTGAATATGAACGAGTTGCGGCTCCCGGAGCCGCAGTTGCGTGGAACAGTGCGATTGTTTGGAACGCTCCATCTAATAGTACATAGATATCGTTGGGCGAAAGTGACCGTTTACCATCAGTCCGAACGTTTGCCAGTACAGACAGTAAATGAAAAGTAATAGAGACGTCTCCCGAACCCACTCTTCGTTTATTTGTCTGTCAAACACAAACTCTTTCTACGACGTAATTGCCATCCGATTCCTAGTTTCATATTCCATCTGAAACTTTCCAAACCGCCCCAATAATAAAGGAAAATATAAGAAAACTGCGATACGACAATATCTTCTTTACACATCGGAAGAATACAAGTTGTGTGATATATCAGTTGTATATGGCCAAAGTTTGTGCTCTAGAAATCAAATGTTTTGTACTGATACAAGTTTTGATTGTTGACAGCGAGTTAAATCTTCTTCCAAGTAATGCTTAACTTGGCTGAGAGAGTTTTGGATTAGGAGTGTATCTTGAAGACAGATAAGATAGCAGTGTCATAAATCAAGCTGTATAGACCATAATTGGTTTAAATGGCCTATTTGAATTTTACTTATACATATATACATACATAATGTTCACGCCTTTGTCCCAGAGTCCACAAACATACTAATTACGGGAAAAAGGGGGTCTAATTAGGACGATAGTGCACAAATCATAAAGTTACAATTTCACTGACAAAAATTGTAATTAATATGATTGTGAACTAGGGTATCGAACTGTAGAGGTCAGTATGGGGCGTAAATCCGCCACTGGATGTGTTACTTATAAGAAACTAGATTTATAGTCTGCATTGGAAAAACGGCAACGCAAATGAGATTCAATACTAGAGGTGATCTGAGCTCATTTCAAATCAGTCGGGAGAGCTGCAAAATGATCTTACATATTACACAGCCAAAGATATATTAATGTACGTGAATATGATTAGTACTTTTATATTTAAACATGCAAAATTTTGACATTACCTAAGGGAGATTTTGTTCAGAATTCATTATCTAGCTTTAAAACATGAATTCGGTTTTTTTTGCATTCTTAACGGATTCTTTTTACGCTAACGGAATAAGCAGTGCTAAAAATGATTAACATCGTTATTTAGATTAACCCACATTTCCAGGTTTATTTTTAAGGGTATCACGACAAATATTTTTACCAATGAGACCAAACTCCTAATGATATCTCTGTTTGTAAGAATTCTAATCGAATCTCGAAGTTTTTGAATAACTTTGGAATTTAACGCGTGAAGTTTTTACCTTGCTCGCATATTAATAGGGATTTAATTTGCATTTCAAAACACACCTCAGAGACAAGCAGATAATTTTGTGTTTATTGGGCGAGGTACATTGAATGCTTAGCTCTATTCCAAATTTATAACAGGTTATTTTTGTCTCCACTGCAGGAGCTCAACCCTCTCTCATCCGCCGGAGACAGACGGAGGATTTGGCCTACACTCCCTGCGCTGGCCAGACGGGTTGGGGAGGCCTGATTGATGTTTTATAATGTATTCCCTTAGTCGCCTTGTACGACATCCACGGGAAGAATTGGAGTGGTCCTATTCTACTCTACCAGAAACCACACGGCAAGACTAACTTGATAGAATTGATTTGGTATTAATGGGTAAGTGGCTATAAATCGTACATAACGCCGAATATATAGCTAACTGAGATTAGCCGCCATACTAACTATTGTTCTCGGTGTGATCGCGGCCGCAATACAAATCGCTTCGATCTCCTAGCTGAAGACCACGGAACAGAAACTTATCCGATGTAAGCCGATTACAACAACTCACGTGAGTAATTCCCGTAAATTAAGAATTTAAAATGAATTTGGAATACTTAACGGCGTGAAGTGCACTTGAGTGCTCGGGCAAGTTGTCGCTAAGTGCCATTAGCTGGAGCACTCGCATTGTTGGCGTAGTTAACGATTCGCGAGATATAGTTGTTTGGCGGCGGGATCCCGTCGGAAAGTAGATGGAAAAGTTAAAAGGTATCGTGGGTAAGCTGCTTGGCAAATGTATATTTAAAATATGAAGTTACTTGCGAGGGACAACTATCTTATCTCGTCTGTAGGTAAGGTCAGATTTTAAATTGGAATTCAAACATCTTCAAACTATTATTTAAAAAAAACTAATTGACATTGGGACAGTCCTTAGTGTTGAAAGATTTCTATCGTCACCATCGCCGGGAATATAGTAAAAATATAGTAGGTATTGTTGGTCACACCGAATTGTTTAGGAGAAACAATAGGGACCTTTTTATGTAAGTATTGTACCAACAGTCACAGATAGGAATAACATGGTGTACAAAGGCGGACTTATCCCACATAGGGATTTCTTCCAGTGAACATTAGAGTAACTTTTTACTAAAGTTAACTAAAATTTCGTTTTTATCAAAGTCAGTATATCAGTGTGTATACATCAAAGTGTAAAACCCGTTAACACTTATTCTGGTAGCGGCAACATATTTGCATTAATAATCGTTAGTGGCAAAGCTTATAAATATATCAACTTAATAATAAAAAAAATATTTATTAATTAACTTATTTTTGGTAACTATAGAAAACAAGTTTAAAGTCTCTTTTTGACAGAAAAAATCATTTTGTGTGAACAGTACTTTCATGGAACATGTTAAGCAAAACTTCGCTAATTTTTCCATTTCGCTAATTCACCACTTTTCTTATCCGTCAATTTCCTTATCCGACAGTTTCCTTATCCGTCATTTCACCAGTCTCATCAATTCGTCATTTTCGGTTGATCGTCAATTTCCGATATGCATATATATTTAAAAAGATGTTTCAAAATGTAAAAAACACAATGTTAACTCAATTCGCAAGTGGCAAATAAATCATTTTCCGCCCTTCTGTAAGCCGTTCTAACTTCCACAAAACATGGAAACCACTTTTAATTAAATACAATGGAAAAACAAAAGGTCCTTTGAAGGAGAAACATCTCTGGACTGATGATTTGATTTCCTCTATGATAGTCAACCTAGAGCCTATAAAACGATTCCATTGACTGGTTAGTGAGTTTTTTTTATTTTTTATTTATTTAACATTAATAAGAAAATACATCTCATGTCTTACATAACTCACACATAATAAACCTCTTGTGTTTGTCCTATGTGCGGTGAGGCCGCTCGTCACAGCGGACCATGCTAACGCTTGTTGTACATTATAAAGAGAGTTAAGTACAGAACAGATGACAAAATAAATGTATCTATGCAACCTTGAATTGTACTTATATAATAACCTAGTCTTACTTGTTTTCTTCTACTGAAGGTAGTGTTTTTAGGTAGTGTAGAAGAAGTGTATATGCCATACTTGCCCCGAGGTGCTGGTCATTAAGACAGTAACCTCCAATTATTCTGAGTGAAGCCTGGTCCATTAGTGGGCTATTATTTGTTGTTGATGATGATGACATGGACAAAACATAAATAAACACAATCTAGACTTTATAATTTAGTTATGTAGAGTAGAAAAGATGCAACCGATACTATTCGTACGCATAGCTTTCGTCTAAAGCGGAATCACCTCAGTATAGCTTTCGTCTAAAGCGGAATCACCTTAGTGAATTGTCAAAAGGTCTTTGACACCGGGGCTGTAGACAGATTGTACGAGTAACTTTGTGGGCAGAGAGGAGAGAAAATTGCTTTAACAAAGCATGGGGGGTTCAAATAATTGCGCTTGCGCTGTAAAGGATGTTATTGTACGTGTCAGCTATATACATTTGCATATAAAAGTGCATCGACCCCACCTGTACCAAGTAGTGGAACAAATAGTAGTAACTAATAAGTAAAGGAATCGCGCTGAGTAGTAGTGTCAGGAATTGAGGCTGGCCTTTCGTGTAACAATATCGCAAATTCGACTTCTTGCTACAGTTGGGGTCAATGTGCTTTAATGCAGATACATCTGGCACGTATTAAAGAGATTTTACTAAAAAGGGCCTAGATACCATTTAAATACCATTTATTATGTTACAGACATATCATGTTTCCAATTTAGAATTTGTTGTACCTATCATATATTTTAAAAATATTTGGGCTTCGTTTCTCTTGAAACAGAATATGTAATGTTCCGAAGCCAAAGTTTATAACAGACATGAGAAAAAGAGAAATCACCCAAATGTAAACTTTACTAAAATGTATGAAAGAGTGTTTTAAAAACATGTTTTCTATGTTTAAAAATATATTCAACATTATATGCAAATATTGAGGATTATCTCAAACAGTCATCTTCAAGAGGCTGCTGATGATTATCAATACTTCAATAGTAATAATATAAAGAGGTGAAGTTTGTGAGGTTGTAGCGGGTAATCCCTGGTCTACTGAACCGATTTTGAAAAGTCTTTTACCAATAGAAAGCCACGTTATTTGTGAGTGTCAAAGGCTATATATTAACCCGAAAACTTAAAAGACTTTTTCGTGGTAGCCGGAAAATGTTTACCGCCCAACGAAGTGGGCTCAGGTCAGCTAGTTTGTTTATACGAGAACAGGCAGACAGATATCCGTCAAAAAGGATAACCTTATAGCACTTTTTTCTTAATAAACAGACGACTGTTTAATCGCCGGTTAACTCAAAATATACAGAACCGATTGAGCTAAATTTTTACATACATTGTCAATTTTTACATACATACATTTTTACATACAGATGTCAATGATGAAAAAGTTGTAAAAATTAGTATTATTTTCTGAGACATTTCAGGAAAACTAAGGTATCCTACTAATATTATGCGAAGGTTTGGATATTTGGATGTTTGGATGTTTGTTACTCAATCACGCTTCAACTCCTAGACGAATCGTGATGAAACTTGCCACTTTTATTCCGAAAAACATCCCATTCCTACGGGAAATACAAAATAATTTGTGATGTTAAGTTGTCCACGCGGACGAAGTCGCGGGCAACACCTATTATAATATACGACGGAGCCTGTACATTGTAAATGACGTACGCATTGCTCTGATAACTCATAGAAGTAAGTAAGCTTAAGGTAGACTATAAAACGACATCGCACCAAGAATAATCCTCTCGATAAGGGACCGAAGCTCCCAAGAACATTAATGGAACAGACGCTCCTTAATAAGATGAACTGGATCGGAGAGCTGATAAAGCGCCATTATTGAAATTGCTTCAGCTGAGACCTGGGACGCTACAGATAGCGATAAGATGCTCAAGTACTTAGAGATGTGTAACTTCCTTTTTATTTGAAGTCGACAATTTGTATGCTGGTTAGGCAATAGCTAAAATATAGCTTTGAGTAAATGTATAATATTACATGTCAGACTTAAAAAAATCTGCTCAACTAAGTGGCATTTTTTCTTGTTAGCTAAAGCAAGCTATAGGTATCATTATTATCATCATCAGCCAAAATACGTCCACTGCTGGACATAGGCCTCCCCAATAGAGTACCACTTTTGGTAAATTGTCCATTGGGGGATTTGCCATAATCACCACGCTTGGCAGGCGGATTGGTGATCGCAGTAATGATCTTAACATACACACACAGGAGAACGCTGCTGCCCGTCCCTGGTGCAATCCCTTAGTCACCTTGACGACACCCACGGGAAAGATAGGGGTGGCCCTATTCTAAGCCGAGAACCACGCGGCAAATCATCATATCATTATTATGATTACATGAAACCAAACCATGATTAATTTAACAAGTTGAGATAGTGCAAGGAGATAAGTGTTCGTTCAATAACAAGTTCTTGGTGCGCTCGTGTGGAGTTAGGATGACTGTTCACGGTAAACAAGATCTTGTTCAAATCGACAATTGTTTTTTTTCCAGTGTACATTTTAATTAATAGCTCACTCTCTCACTGCGATAAATTTCTTTCTGTTCTTTCACCATTTTCTGTCCGTCAGATAGTAGGTACTTAGAAAAATAAAATACATAACCTTGCTAGGAAAGAAAAACTGTAATATGACACTGAAATGATGAAAAAATCCAATGACACCTCGTAGGTAGTTGAAATCAGTCAAGTAGTTTAGGGTAGGAAAGGGTATGTATGTATGGATGTATGTAAACGCTTTATTGTACCAAAAATAACAATAATAAAAGAGGAATTAAACTGTGTACAAAGGCGGCCTTAACCCACTTAGGGATCTCTTCCAGTCAACCTTACAGTAACCGTAGGACAATTATAATACCTACCTATATATTCAATTCACAAATCACATATCGTCGCCTTAGAGTGAAAACCTTGTATGTAGAAAAGAGGTAACATGAAGAAAAAACGGCGATATCAAAAACTAATACCTATCTATTACTACCGCATTAGATTTTATAATATTAGATGACGTAGGTACCATGTCTCTGGTGCTAAATTGAGTGAAACGAGACTGCGCGTTACGATGTTTTCTTTCCAAAAATGTAGTAAAAATTAAAAGAAATCATAATATTTTGCACTCCCTATGTTTTCACTCTGAGGCGATGATACATACAAACAAACGCTTAGACTGCAGCTAATATTATAAGTCATACATAACCCTCCCTTTGGCTTCGCCGTAGCCGTGGAAAATCTGGATTAATTATTCAATCAGGTCGTCACTTTCATTAGCCACATGTAACTACAGCACGCTAATTTATATCATTCTTATATTCCATACACGTCCTCATAAAAATGCTTTGATGAAAGCACAGTAACAACATCAAAGCGATACTCTACGTAGGTACGTTCGTATCAATTTAACATCCAATTATCCAAGTAAATAGCGTTCGAAGCGGAAATAATCAGAGGCATGTTTCATTCTGCAACATGGTGGCCTAGAGGTTTTCCGCGAGCCCTTGTAAACAATTCCCTGGGAAGTGATATGTGTATGTGTTCTTGTCTGAACATGGCTTGAACCTGATAATGTTTTAGCTTTGTTATAACGAAGCTAACATGGTCGTTAACAATATTAATATACGTAATGTTTGTATTAATTTGAATTTAAAGAAGCGTGAGGAGAATAAGTGGCGATACATCGTCTCTGCCTACCCTCTGGGACCAAGGCGTGAGCATTATGTATGTTATGTACGTATGCAAGGAGAATAAAAGTCCATATGGCCGGCGGTAGTAACTTATATATGACGTCTGGTTGACGTTTTTATGTTACATCTCAACCGACAGCGCAATTAATATGCGCCATAATTCCGACCACATAAGGTCCCACAGGGATATAGTAAGTCACAGTTTCAATTACAAGAAACATTTGTAAATCTGTGATGTCAGTATGTATTAATTTGAACGTGCATAATGTTATACTGTACCCAGACGAGGCGCTACTTTTCGTAGTAAACATACCTGAAAATGAAAATAAACATTGGTTAAAATATAATAAATTAATAATCACCATCGCCCAATTCGAGTTCGCTTTGTATTGATTATTATTTTCGTACTCAAAAGAAAATGAAAGAAAAACACTTTACGCAGTACGTGACGATCGGCTGTTTCTGATATTTTCCAATAACGAGGCTACAATCGTTTGATGACGTATGTAAAGAGGGATGTTATTGCATCAGCAGCATTATGTATAATAGTGCTTAGAGTGTGAGATTTTAGGTCTGAATAAGTTCCAATCTTTTTCATATCAAGAGCAAGAAACGTTGATAAAGATAATAAAGATGATAAAGATTCGTTCTAGAAGCTTATTTTGATATCCTACATTTAAAATAAAATTAAATTTAACAGAATGTTTATTATTTGAAGAGAGAGAAGAGTGACAAAAGTAATATACAGTGCGAGTGTGGAAGGAACTACAGCTAGAGGTCGTCCTAGGAGGACATTCAAGGATCAAATTAGTAACATCCTCAAAAACGCTGGGGTCCGCAGTGAGAAGAATAAAAGTAGGTGCATGAAAAGGTTGATGAATGTGAGTGAGGCTAGTGAGGGGTGTCAGGATCGCGCAAAGTGGCGATCCATCGTCATTGCCTACCCCTCTGGGACCAAGGCGTGAGCATTATGTATATATGTTTATTGTTTACATATTATTAGATGACAATTTACACACTGTATTATCTCTAACACAGCACATATATTGGCCGAGCATGTCAAAGAATGTTTAGAAAATGCCTGTATCTAAGTCCAGTCAGTACATAAAGTAACATTTGGATCCATAAACGATCCACATGATATGTTGCAGTTTCTTCTTCTAACAATTTACACACTGTATTATATCTCTAACACAGCACATATATTGGCCGAGCATGTCAAAGAATGTTTAGAAAATGCTACTATCTAAGTCCTAGTCCAGTACCTAGGAAGCGGTAGTCAGTAAAAAAAATAACGTGTGTACTCATGAGCAATATAGGATTTTGACATTGACATCTTTATATTAGACGAATGGGGAAAAACCAGTGGACAGATAAGGAAAGTTGACCATTTGGACAAGTAGACCGACCAAGAAACTGACCAACAGATTGCGTTTGGGAACAACACACGGCGACATCTTTATTCAGATTTTATAATAAACTTTAATACATTATTTCACTACTTAGACCATAAAGTTTAATGGCATGGTTAGTACCAAACTAAAGCTAAAACTAATCTGGGTCTAGCATTAGCTATTCTGGTCACGTGATATTGTTATAAAGCATAACCTTCGTCAATGGAGGGGCAATTAGGGGTCGGACGTGAGGTTTACTAAATTGGGTTTCATGCAGTGGCTGCTGTAGGGGCAGTTTCAGAAATGGAGCTTGTTTGTGGTCATAGTTCATACATACTAGCTTTTATAATGCGGTATAAATATTTCAGCAATATTCTCGTGATAAAAGAAAGGACAGCCTACTCTACTCGCTACAGTTTCATCATCATACATGAAACTTCTTTCTTCTCTTTCCTCTACTCCTCGACGATCCCTTCCTTTTTAGCTCCTCATTTACTTTTCCTGCGTTTTACATCCTCCTTTCCTTCTCTCTCTATCCCTTCCTTTTCTTCGCCCTCCCATTTCATAAGTCATTAGTAGATAGAAATTATAAAAATTCAATATCCCGAAATCGAAATCGGTATCAATCGATAGAACACTCCGCAAGTATTCGCTTTATAAACGGGTTACTGAACTTTGCCAGTCGTAAAATGTTGATAACAACTTTATAGTACGCCAGTTGAATTTAGTAAAGCTTTGCTTACACTCAGATAACTAGATGCTATCTGATATTTACCTTTTGGGATTAAGGTACTCAAATATGTATAGAAAGAAAGCAATTTATATTTCTGTCGATATACAATATACAAGTAATTGAATGAATTCATGAATTTTCTGCTTTTCCTCTTTCTTTGAATTTCGCGATACCATTGTGCCTAATGGGGTAGTGAAGGAATGCGGAAATCGGCTGAGCTGAAATGTATCATCAGATTCTGTGAGTATAAACAGTTCTTCCATTCCATTTAATTATTTTGTGCGTAGAAATTGATAAACTCTTTAATCAAAATACGCAAAATTGTATGCAAAGCGGTATAAAGCGGAACAAACATTCATAAAATTATATTCATGAATAATATTAAAATCAACCCAAATTGTATATATAGATTTAGAAACGATTAGTATATCTAACTCAAAAGGATGAAGTTGCCCGCGACTTCGTCCGCATGGACAACTTAACATTACAAATTATTATGTATAAATCTTCATACAAAGTGAATACTTCATACGCCGTCATATCTTGTGAGCAAATTTACCGCTTTTATCGATTAATTTAGTTCCCGTATTAATGAGATGTTTTTTCGGGATAAAAACTATCCTACGTCCTATTATAGGACCTAACCTATATGTGTGCCAAGTTTCATCCGGATCCGTCCAGTGGTTGAACCGTAATTGAGTAACAAACATCCAAACTTTCTCATTTATAATATGAGTGGGATTATTTTGTTTTAAATATTTATTTAATTTCACAGCAATTACATTATTATATAAAAGTTATTAAAAAAATCAAAATATGCCAATTTAGAAAATTTACGAGAAAACAAACACACACACACTCCACACACACACACACACATATATATATTATTAGATATCTTTCCTTTCTTGTATGTTTATTGTATGACGATGATGAGTGATGTGAGTGACTTGTGTGTATAGTGAGAGGAGTGGTGTGAGGGTGACTGATATTAAAGGCCTATATTAACACACTAGTACAAAAACTTAGTTGCCTTGCCCTGAATTCATATTTTATTATGTGGAAAATGCCTAGTTGGCTATGATACGTAGTATTCCAGAATTGATTCGACGGAACTGAGTGGTTGAAATGAATCACTTATAGTACTCGTGTGGTTCACTTCAGTCGCTCGCCATCGCCCGTTCACTCTATCCGACCCAATGGAATAGAAGGATTTATGACGACATAACTGAACGGCTAATCGATTTGTTTTCGAAACGAGATGCTGAATGCCTACATTAGGGAGATTATTATGAATTTGAGTTGCAGTAATTGAGAGTGATATCGGGAGGAAGATAGTTTTCTAAAATAGTTTAATATCAGGACGGAAAACATCAGGAAAACATCAGGACGGCTCCCAATAGGTTCGTGTTTAAACGATTGGTGCGCGAGCACTTGCTTGGATCACCATAGGAGTAAATTGGTCATCGTCTATGAATCACGTTTTGATTTATTTATTGCAGAATATTTATGTATATATTTGTTATTTATATAAGATATGTAGTATATATCTTATATGTGTAGGTATATGTATAATTTATAGATTACATTAGTATATTTTAGTTTGTATTTATTATGTAAGTATAGTATAGTTTAGAACCAATTTTCTTATATAATTTTTTTTGCGCCTACCACTCATTATCTGCCTAAAGGTCAACTGGAAGAGAATGCCATATTGGCATTATGTTCGCCTATGTACTTATGTGCAATAAAGTTTTTAAATAAAAATAATAAATTGCATTGTTTTTGATCCCAATCACAAAAGAGGAGAAGGTTTGAAGCATGTACGTATATCGCTCCGTAGCTCATCAACAAAATTTTGATGCTCACTTGTCGACAAAATTCGTTCCCCAAACATAGAGTGTATAATTGTCAGGTTAGTAGAGATAAGTATAGTACTTATCTCTACTAACCTGACAATTATACACTCTATCCAAAGTAAGTCTTAAATAAATCGCATACAGTGGTAAGCCTGCCTAGACTATAGGTCCTTCTTCATCATATCAGCCTTGCGACGTTCACATCTATATACCCAAAGACAATCGATTTTAGATTTTTGGTGACTAAATAAATTATTTACAATCACCTTTGCTCCCCTGTACTCTTCACATAGAGGAACTGAACTACAAGTAGAACTTATTTTAATAGAAGAGAAAGTAAATCGATTATCAGTACCTACATAATCACGCTCTGGTCCCACAGGGGTAGGCAGAGACAATGTAACACCACCTTGCTCGATCCTGGCAAACCTCACTCACATCCATGCACCTCCTTTTATTCATTTCACTGTGGCACTATATGAGGATGTCACCAATTTGATCCTTAAAGGTCCTCCTAAGACGACGTCTGCTGTAGTTACTGCCACATTCGCGCTGTAAATCTCTTGTGTCACTCTTCTTTCACTCATACGCTCTAAATGTCCAAATCCACACAACATACCATTCTCTACCTTCGTTACTACATATTCTTTCAAACCACGCGTAACTCAGTACCTTAATTAGTTTATCTAAACCAATATATCTCTTATTCACCAACTAAGGAGCCATTAAATTCAATATGTACGGAACATTAAGTGCCGTTGCGAAGTACACAAAGAGTCACGGAGCCGGCCATATTTTATTACGAATGGTACAGAAGACAACTTCGAACATTATTCCCATCCGTTGCTGCTCCAGATATCTTGAACATAAATATATTGCGCCGTAATACTATATAGTCCGTACTCCGTAGTTACTATGTATAGGGCTTCATAACAGTGTAATAAAATGAATTTTACTTAGTGACGCTGGTAGCGTTGTTCGTGCATTACTTAATTGTAGAAGAAAAAAGCAACGTTGTACACAATGTGCGGGTTTTGTTAATTTTGTTTATAGCTTTCCTTTTGTTTAAAGCTGCCAGGCAATTATATATATTCAAAATTCATCTCAATCAGTCTAGTATGGCATTAGATTACGTTATCCATGGGACAGGCGACGAACAGAAAAGCTTCGGTATAAGAGTATCCATTTTGACGTAACCTAAAAATAATAAAAAATAAAATATTTTTTAAAAATTACAAATATACCTTGTCCTGTACATATAATTCTCTTCATCCCTTATCAATATTTTTTAATAAATTTAAGAAGGGGAAGGCCTATCTTATCTTATCTTTTTAGGGGGCCAGGAAGACCTGGCGACACTTCGACCCTTCAGGATCTTTTGTGCCAAACCCCTGACCACCAACGGTGCCCCAAGCCCAAGCAGGCCCAAGCAGGGGAAGGCCTATGTCCAGCATTGGATGTCGCAGGGCTGATAATATGATGATGAAGTACTATATTACATACATATATAATGCTCACGCCTTGGTCCCAGAGGGGTAGGCAGAGACGATGTATCGCCACTTTGCGCAATATAATGTCGCAAAGTGTCTATCCTTCGCCTGCTTTTCGCCCCGTGATACTCCTTGACGTGACGTGTTGCGAACAACATCGCCGCCTCCGTGTTGAGGTACCACGATTAGCTAGGGATATAATGGTCCACGTCATCAGAGCCCCGCATGATTCGGTAATATATTATATACTATATTACTATAATATGTATAAAACGATGAAAACATTACTAAGTAAACACGTCGATTAAATAATTTATGATAATGATAACGTCATCAGCTTTTTCTCCAAAACCACTAAATGGATTAGAATGTGGTTTTCAAGCCGCGGGCGTTTGCTAGTCCATTATATTAAACTAGATTTAGATTTTCACTTTATGAGTTTAAATGAAAAATTTTATATAGAGATATCGTTATTGAATCTTCGGAAGACTTTCAAAACGATAAGAAATAATTCATTTTCCAGATAAACAAGTTGTCAACGGAAACTCCAACAGATAAGTAAAGTGACTTACGGAGACCCAAAGCCCGAAACTCAACTTTCTACTTATCTCCCAAAGTTACTCGTACAAAACAATAGGCGATACGCTTCTTAATCTTTTTTTGTTTAAAACCTTTGATAGCAACTCTAGATAGATCAGCGTTATTATTTTGCAAGTCAAAGTACAAAACCGGATTTTTAAGTAGAAAATAGTGCATATTCCAAGGTCATAAGCATATGTGTCCTTCGTATCTCTTGATCTATTTCAGTACAAAATCTGAAATTTGAAAACAAGTATATATTGGGTACTAACGAAATCCTGTCTAGGTCAGATTACCAAAATTCTGTAGCGCACACAAAGAATTCCAAAATTTCTGTTCTCGGAGTTGAAGGATATGATTCGTAATGAGGAGATCCGAAGAAGAACGAAAGTCACCGACATAGCTAAAGGATTAGCAAGCAATGGGCGGGTCACATCTGTCGCAGAACCAACGGCCGTTAGGGCAGACGAGTTCTGGAGTGGTCAGAAGCGGCTGGATGCAGGAGCGAAAGACCGGGTGTGGTGGCGTTCATTGGGGAAGGTCTATGTCCAACAGTGGACGTCTAAGGGTTGAAATGATGCAGTAATAATTTATTTTGCTTTAACAAATGGGCTGTCAACCGGTCCTAAAAAAGTTTCTAAATTCTCTAACTTGATAAGAAACCCTTGTTGATCAACGTCCCAACTTTTTTACTTTGGACATGTCTCGCGACTTAATCGAACTTAAATTGAAGAGGAGGCTGGGGAATGCCTAAACTGATGCAAATTGTTTTATTTTTATCGGAAATTCCTTCTGATGACTGTATTTTTTACCCAAGTTTTTAATTAGATATTATTTTATCAACGTGATCGGATTTGATACAGTCGATTATATGAGTTTAAAAATTGCTTTTATTTTGCTGTTGTGTTACAGATTAAGTTAAACGTCCCTTCAGACGGCACTGAATTGTGCTCAGTAGTAATTAACACGAGAGCTATTTCAACTTTATCCTATTGAGATGTCCTTATCGAATGAATAATAATAATAGGTAAATAAACTTCCAAACAATATCTTATGCGTAAAGTTATGCGCAATATTCCAGTGTTTCAACCATCGTCATTACCATAACCCCTAAAAGTTGATGGAAAAGAATATAATTAATAAAATATATAAGTACCAATGCAGAATCTGTGAAGCGATCAGAAACTTGTTTCATAATAACAACGATAAACTGGTGTTATCTCTTAAACTTTTGAGGAAAATGACGGCATTTGAAATGCTCGAATATTCACCCTTCTCGCATTAGATTATGTTAATTGACAAGTGTTTCATTAATACTTTATTAGAGAATTGGATGGTAAGAAAACATGTTTAAATAGTACTAAATATTCAGTAAAATTCACATGGAAGGCATATCCTCTCTTGCACACCCCACAGAGGCACCATTATGTGCCATTAAAGTTGGTTCACATTGAATACAATGCACCCCACTCTCCTCTTAAGGTAGTCTGCACACGTCTCTGCGCCGAGTTAATTGGTGCACCCGGCCCGACGTTGCTTGTTACAGAGCTATGATTTGAAGAGTCATTTTGTACTCCGTGTGGGGAATACGTAGGTAACATGTGTATGACCTTTATTTAATCTACGGTATATTTCTTTTGTTTTCGTTTATAAAACTAAGTGTTGTCGCTTATAGCGAATATGACAGCCTAGTTTCTACAGTCAGGCCTTCTCACTCCGCACTTTAGGTATAAAGTATGTCAATGTTGCGTGATTTATTGCTTCTGTAGGTATATAACAATAATTTTATTTCATGCGAGTATGATTCAATTTGGAATTTTGTAGGTACGTTTATGAGAAACATAATAAACTTTCTCAGTTTGTACAAGTAGTTATGTTTGTGAATTGTCCAATCCTAGTTTAATTTTCATAGCACAGGAGAAAAACCTAGTTTGGGTTTAGACAAGTGTAGTATATTAAAATATTCAAGTAATATTTTATTTTTTAATTAATTAATTTATATTAAAAAACAATTTTTTATTAACAAGAGCTACTTCTTTTTTTCTCAGTGGAACTACACAATGTAACAAAAAAAATCAAATATAATGTACTTGGTAGTAAATTTGAAGGTGATAGGTGTAGGTAACGATGAATACATAATTTGATGAGGTAAGTGGAATAGAGTTCAGTCTAACTTACAAGACAGTATACTCTATTGAAAAGAATAAGTTTTTTACAATCAAATAAGTTGTAAAAAGTGGCGTTCAAAGGAGTTACCTCTTCGTAACTTTGTTGGAGAGGTTTACAGGATCTTAGTCTCACAAACTCTCTCGGATCTTGGAACTTGTCTACAAGCAATTTTCGCTCTTTAGACACTTAGTTATTGAAAGTTATATATCTACCTGTATTATTGTTATATTACCCACCGAAGTACGTCCACTAAGCCTCCCCAATAGAATGCCACTTTTGGTAGGCTGTCCATTAGAGGATTTGCCATAATCACCACGCTAGGTAGGCGGATTGGTGATCGCAGTAATGATCTTAATGTACTACTATAATATAGTGTTTTAATGTGATTGTTAAACTTTCTATCAGTCCTATTGAAGATTTTCTCTGTTAGTTTGTTACAAAAGCTTTTAAATTTAAAAAGTAACCGGAAATGACTGGATAAGGACCTGGGGCTATGTTCCCTAAGCATTTCGAATAATTTCCATCGAACTAAAAATCAATGTTGTACTTTGTAACAGGTCATGTGGCTATTCGGATCAGCGCCTATCACAATATGTCACATGCTCCGATAGAAAGTACAAACTTAGTGATTTTGTCCTTTAAGGCAAGGCAACCCATTTCCTCATTAGATTTGTTACCTTTTCTAATTATCGTAGCAAACGAAATGGAATGTGAAATGCAGGTAGCCATGTAATGTAGCCCTGATTAAGCGCCCTACACAAAACGTTAACAAAGGTCTATTACCTAAATCCAGCCGCAATTAATTGCAACTGTTACCCCGACCTCGAAACTCTGAGCCTCGAAACACTGATGCTTGAATTGGAATCGCTGTAGCAGTGCAGTTCGAGCGAATTAGGGACATTCGACATGTAGTTTTAGATAATCTGGGTGTAGGCACAACAACATCAATTGTTCAACATTCCAACGCCATATGTGTGCGGTGCACTGTAAACACAGATAAGGCTCTTGCAATCTAGGCTACGAATACCGGTACGGATGACGTGCAGCCTTAAAGCAGCACGGCTGCCGGCTTGATCAGAAGATGCATTTTTCGTAGAGGATTCGACACTGAGTACGAAACACACGCGTAACAATTTTTTTGTCATAATTAAATACTACGCTAGTTGGTTAGTATTTAATTATGACAAAAAAAATTGTTACGCGTGTGTTTCGTATATTAGTAGTATTCAACTCCCTACAGATGAACTTCAGAGATTTATGTGGTTGGGTCCAATTGTAATTTTGAATACCTTATAACGTTTTTGATCATTTTTATCAAATAAACCGGATACCCGAGGACATAACAGACGCACCTTCTACTCCATCATTTAAACTGAGGCTGAAGAAGTGGCTCATCGAGCAAACTTTGACGAGCTCGAGCTTTGATGAATTCATGGAACATCTAATAAATAAAATCGTAAACTTCGCGTGTCTGTACATTGAAGATATTTGCAAAAAAAAAATTGGGGGGTCTAAGGATAAGCAACAGAACACATTTCGATCATTTTTGAAATTTTTGTCTGTTTATCTGTTTGTCTGTTTGTCTGTGAGTTTGTGCACGCATCACTTAAAAACTACTGAACGGATTTTGATGGACTTTTCACAAAAACATGGGGCTTAACTTAACTTAACATTTAGTCTTTATTTCATCGCAATCGGCTAACTCAATCAAAAGTTATAGACATTTTTAGTTTTCAAATACATTAGTAAGTAAGGTTATTATGCAATATATTGCATATAGTAGTATTTCCGTACTATTCAGATTGCGATGAGTTTGGATTACATTTGCAGCTGCGAGTAGGAGTAGGAGTGGGAGTGGGAGTGGGATTGAGAGCGGGAGCGGAAGCGGAAGCGGTAGTGGGAGCGAGAGCGGGAGCGGAACCGGAGCTGGACCGGAGCGGGAGCGATTATGGTACCAGTGTAATTTGAGTGTTTGAAAATTCGCATGACTTTTGACTGAGTTACCCGATTACGATGAATTTGTGGTATAGGTATGCAACAAAGTAATGTTGGTCGGAATTTGGACTGCGATGGATTAGATACAAGGACTACATTTGGAGAGACGAGGGAAAGAGGTTTGAGGGAAGAGTTGAAGGGAGAGCTGAGGGGAGGGTTGAGGGGAATGTTGAGAGGAGGGTTGAGGGGAGAGTTGAGGATCTGGGCCTGTACCTGGGTCTGGGCCTGGAATTGGACCTGCACCTGGACCTGGACCTGGACCTGGATATGGACCTGAACCTGGACCTGGTCCTGGACCTGGACCTGGAACTGTACCTGGACCTGGGCCTTGATCTGGCCTGTACCTGGACGTGGACTGGACCTGGACTTGGACCTGGATTTAAAGTCTGAGTGGAAGTGGGATAGGGAGCGGAAGTGGGAATGGGAGCGGATCCTGTAGTCCACGCGAGCGGAGCCGCGGGCACAGCTAGTTGTAAATATGATTAGTAGTGTTTAATGTTTGTTTATTCTTTTATATTGTTTTATGAGACATAATAATGTTATATAATATTTATTACTATGTTATGTTACAGATTTTAAAATTGTATGACCTGTAATTTCCGATTACCAATAATAAATGTCTATGTCTATAAATATTAAATAAAGAAAACTAGTCCCTTTAATTAGTTTAAATCAGTATCGTTCTATCTAAACGTCTATTGGGGGTCCCAATGCTCTGAATTTGGGCCCTATATCCTTAAAGCTGGACACAAATACCAATTTAGTTTGAGTCAACATCGTTATATCTGGCTTCAGCTGAAGGTTACAATTGACCTAGATTTGGGTCCTATATCCTTAATGCTGGAAACAAAACTATAGTCCTTTATTTAGTTTGAGCCTCGTTCTCTCTATTAGGTTTTTTCGGGTCCCAATTGGGCTGAATTTGAGTCCCATATCCTTAATGCTGGAAACAAAACAAATCCCTTAAATTCGAGCGAACCAACTGATGTCATGTCATGGCAGTCTGCCTCCATTAAGGTCCCAATGGACCTAGATCGGGGAAACCCTTGAACTCGAACTGCACTCGAACATGTAATTGGCGTTGCAGCGAATGGAATGCAACGAATAGACGGATTGCATTCGATTGGGAATGCAATTGAACGAGAAAATGCGAGCAAATAGACAATTTTGCTTTTAGAAATCCTGAAACCTGAGTGCAGCAATAAGTGCCGAAAAGTACCAAGTTCCTTGTAATTTTAACTTTATATGAACCATTGAATAAGATGTTAGGACTGGTTACTTTATTCATCATATAAGCCATTAGACGTCCATTGCTGGACATAGGCCTTCCCCAATGAATGCCACCTGACCCAGTCCCCCGCCCTTCGCATCCAGCCACTTTCAGCTTCTTAGCCAGGGCTGCCGGGAACTGGGGGCCGTGCTTTTTGGTTGCTGCTTATGGAGTTTTAATTCGACGGATGTTAGCCGAAGTAGGCCCCGGGTAAAGAGTAACAGACTTTTTCCAACAATGGACCCACAAAAATCCCATTAAGATAGAGCGGTTTAAGCCATTTCATTACGTCAATTCAGCGCGTGGCGATTTTTGGACACAGAGCGCTCCTCTCACGCACGCTTTATGCCTCGCGGTCACGTTTCTAGTGAGAAGATACAGTTACGCAATCAGAAACCGCGCAGTGTAGCACTTTTGCCGATTTTTTGAACATGTTGACCTTGACTCGGTGCGAAACGAGTACGCTCTTGATAGTTTATGCAATATATTGCAGATTGTTGGCACGCCTGTCGCGCCTACTACATCATTCTATCTTGATAGGTTTTCTGTAAATGGATTAATTTAATGTCGCATACCGAACCACTTATGTTTAACGACCTTTGAATAATTATAACAAACATTAGTGTTTGACTTTGCCATTGGTTTGAAAATGACCCACTCAACAATTTTATTTATTTTACATGGAGAGTTGACAATTACACCAAAGTAATACAGTTCAAGCCTGGATCGATCATGAATGACTCTGTAATTGATCAAGTCGGCCCCGTAGCCTAGTCGGTAGTACACCTGCCTGCGAAGCTCGGTGTCGCGGGTTCGAATCCCGCCCAGGGCAAAATTTCGTGTGATGAACACTTGTGTTTGCTTTGTATTTATGTATGTCTATCAGCTGCCTGGTACCCATATTACAGGCTTTGCCTAGTTTGGAATCAGGTGGCCGTGTGTGAAATGTCCCCGCATATTTATTATTTATTTATTAATGTATACAGGGTACAACAAAATACCTGTGCAAAATAATCTGTTACAGACTAAGTGTAGATTTGCATTGTTAATTTTTTGATTCCGTTGTCGCAATGAAAATGGCACGTGGGTACAAAAGCGTTACTGAATTATCGCGGACGCGGCTCGGCCGCTTTAACAAGGTTACTATAGCTCGTTAACACAGTTATAGTCCGTTCGAAAGTCCACTATATCGGGCCTCGATGCATGAATATTCATTACCGTTGATTTTTAGTGAAAGATAAAAATTATTTTATTTGTTCCGATTTCGATAAAGGCTGTAAGTAAATGATGGAATGAAAGTCGAGAGTAACCAAATGTAGAGAATAATTTGTGAGATTACATTTAACTAATTGTACAAGTTGGTCTTCATCTGGATGTCATATTTGTGAATTGTCCTATCCTTGTTTAATTTCCATAGCACAGGAGAAATCTTAGTTTGGGAGTTAGACCAGTTAATATGTAATAATTATTATTTTTATATTTAAAAAAATGAGACATCCGAAGCTAAGGCCCTAGCAGAAAAGCAGCACTGCACCTTCTGAGTGCAGCTCTATGCTGAGTTGGGGACCTCAATTACCAAGAATACTAACTATCAGGCAAAGATAATTATTTACTTGTACCTGCTTATGCACACACGCGAATGCAAACGCAAGGCAGAAGTGATTTAGCTATAGCTAAGTAATTCTATTCTACCATAGTTTGAAGCACTACACGATTACATGGACTGTGCCTGATAGATGATTCAAACTGGCAAAAGTGACAAGGTGTCAGTGTAAGCACTTACTGCTCATGATATATGAGAGGGCACTGCAAACAGCCTCGTCTAGCTGAAATGTATGATATATCACACATAGTTACTGCCGTGGTTACGCAAGTTTCAGAACTCACAAGTTTTTTCAATTTTGAAAGTTGGGGTTCAGAATTTTTTTTATAAATTCGGAATGAGCTTAAAGAGCACGATTATCTGGATGAAAAATACTAATAAAAAATACAGGTCTAAAACCCGTTCATAATTCGATTTTGCTGATATTATTAGTATTACCGACCATTATTGGACTCCCACAACAGGAATCAGAACACTTAAAGCTCCAAATTGCAACCAGGAACCCATTTATGAACTCTCTTACAACTGCTTTATTATTGAAATGAATAATTTATAAAATATTTCAGGCGTGAAAACTCAAGAGGCACAAATTCAAGAGCTAAAACGAGAATATAAACTCAATTGTTAGGGTACGCAAGAGAAAAATGGTCTAGTCTGCATAATTTGATGAAGAAAGGTTAAAAAGTTACCTCAATATTTTCTTCGGGTAGACTCTTTGTAAAGTTTTTGAGCAAAGTTTTTATAAACTCGCTTTCATTCTGTCAAAAATGTTAGGGGTTGGTGCTTCTTGAAATTGAGCGATTTTTGCAATGTTAGCTGAAAATAAAGCATTATTTAAAACTATGAAGTAAAGAAGTTTGAGATGAATTGAATGAAGATCAATTGCGCGCAAGGTCGAGTACAATTCAGTACAATGGCGTCTTTTGGTAGCTACGCAGAGGCCCGTTTTAAGAAATTTAAACTGGAGTACTTTGTATTAGTAACAATCAAAATACAAATGAATATTATTAGACGAATGATGTTTTGCCAATAAGTGAGATGATATTTTTACATTCAATAAGGGCAAGAAGGTAGGCTATACTAAAGCAATAGGAAGATGAAGACACTGCGGAAGATGAGGAAAATGACGCGAGTACAAATTAATGGTTTATATACTAATTTTTCTTTTCAATTCAATTACTCTTTATTGAACGATAAAAACGAAGATACAATAATAAAGTAAGTTACATATGTACATCTTGTCTCACATGTATCCTAGTGGGCTCCGCCCCTAAAGAACGCCTCACACTCTGGTGCGATAGGTGCCCCCCACCTGAGACTTCTGTCCAACCCGCGGAGGAGCTGCCAGCAGGCCACAAGCTACCTTGGCCCACTTGGAGGGCACTTAACCGGCTCCGAACACGGGTCGGCCGCTGCCGGGAGAACCTTGTCAGGTGGGGGATGCAAGCGACTCCACAGACCCACTGCATATGCGGAACGGCAACGCAAACCATGGCGCACCTCCTGGCGTGCCCGGCGTGCCCGCACTCCTACGACGCGCAGGATCTCCGCAATGCAACGGATAAGGCCGTCGGTACAGCTGCGTTCTGGTCGCGCATGACCTAATGGAACCATTCGACACGAAAAGAAGATATTTAAGTCAAGCTGGAATCACTAGGATTACTAAGTTTCTAAGCCATAAAGGTAGTTTTGCTACAATAAATTTGATAGAGTATAAACAAAGAAGTTTTTAGCAAATATTACAAGCCTAGTTTAAGTTCTGACACAATGCAATGTCAAATCAGTCAAAATTCCCAATTGACCCATTTTATACATTATTATGTACCTTCCCTCGCCGTTAGTTTGTTTCCCAAAATTAGTAACACAATCCTCTATTCTATATTCACACGATCATCGGAATACAATGTCAATCCAAATAGAGGATTCAGAAGACATAGCATGTTCATATTGCATGCAGTTGCGACGGACCTTTGTTTTGATTGCCATGTCTGCTGTGCTGCCTATGGTCTTCTTCATGGCGCTGCTGCTTCTGGTCTCCGCTGGGAGAATAGACTCTGAGCTGGAAGCTATCACTACTACAATCGTGCAGTTTGTGTTTACATTACTTTACGTTCAGCTGTTCGTAGCTATTGCAATCCTCGTCGTGAGTTTTGTGAAGCGACGTCATCCGATATTGAAGTATCATATGTGGTACCTGTGCTTCCACATCATCGTGGTTTTCCTATTTCTGGGAGCGTCTCTTGGCATGACAGCTGCTAATGAATCCACTATTCTCTTCGGGTTAGTATTGGTGTGCGGTGGTGCCTACTTTTTCGGCATGTACTACTTTTTAAAAGTGGATACTTGTACTTGGACAAATTTGAGAAGAGCTTATTAATATCATGTACAACAACAAGAACGTGGGTGTTTTTAATAAAAGAAAATGTTATCAGTTTTGAAATTTCTTCTTCCAACTGCCAAATGAAGTAATTACAGTACTATAAAAGGTAGATCTCACTGTCTGTTAAATCAGCTTTAGCTCAGGGTAAATAGGTAATAGAATTTTAACTTTTAAATGTCAGACAAGGCTATGTAAATATTAATATTAAACCAGCCTGCCTCTGAAGATGGGCTCAAAAATTGTCCAAAGAGCCGAATTGCAATTACATTTATCGCCAATATGGTTCCCGGCTTAGAATAGGGCCACCCTTAATTCCCGTAGATGTCGTATGTATATATGTAAACGCTTTATTGTACCAAAAATTAACAACAACAAAAATAATAAAAAAAGTTTTGTACAAAGGCGGACTTTTCCCACGTAGGGATCTCTTCCAGTCAACCTTAGAGTAACTGAAAGGACTGGTATAATGCGTTTAGTACCAAAATTATTAAAGAAACGTACCCATCAAATATACAATTTACAACTAAAGCTATGCATAGAATATTACATAAATATAAAAGATACAATGTCGTCACAGCGACTAAGGGATTGCATCGGCAGCAGCATTCACCGATCTAAGATCACCAATCCGCCTGCTAAGCGTGGTGATCATGGAAAATCCCCCAACGGACAGCCCTCCAAAAGCAGCCATCTATTGGGAAGGCTTGTGGTCAGCAGTGGACATATTTCGACTGACGTTGAAATAAAAATTTGGGTCCCCGCAGACTGCAAACTTTATATCGGCCAATAATTTAGTCAGGCTCTTAAACAGTATAAAGATGTATGCAAGTGCGCACACTATGACGATTTGTTGGCCCAGTGTGCGCACTAGCAGCTCAATCCGACTAAATTATCGCCCGATATAAAGTTTGCAGTCTGCGGGGACTCTAAGACCGAAATCAACTGACCAACTAACAAATACTGTCCGAGATAAAGTTAATAAGGATTCGGAAACACAAATTACAGAAGGAGAGTTAACAAGCATAGTAATAAGTCCTCATTACGATCACAATCATGTCATAATACGAGCAAATTAGACTGCTTGTCGCGAAATTACCAAACAATGTAAATGGCGAAATTAATCACCATATTAATGTACTAATTAAAATTCCTTCTAAAGCACATCTCATCTCTAATAAAGCTAATTTAGGCGTTTGTGGAGCGCCCCAATTTCGTAGGTGTCTTCCTTCAAGCGTCGCTGTCGCCGCAGTCCCGTAATCGGATTTGCTCGCAGCCCCTCACATAAACTTCACAAATTTGCATATACTTAAATGATGACTATCAGCACTTTAGGTTTATACAAGACTCCTTTAAAAAGAGCGTTTGTTTAGCAATAATAACGCGAGATATGTTAAATCCTTAACAATCATCAGCCGGCCCTCTCTAATCAAGCAGGTATGTAATATCATATTATGATCAGTATATCAAGTATTATGTATTGTATTATAAACTATATATGTATGCATAGGTATGTATTTAAGTATATTTGTATGTAAATTCAATTGTGTAATATTGTTACTAAGTATTTACCATGTTCTAAAATTATAAATCTCTCTTCTTTCACCTGCAATACTCTGTCGCTATGTCTTTCTTATTTTCCTTCAGAAAGGTTGCCTGGAAGAGATCGCTTTAAGCGATAAGGCCGCCTTTGTACACTTTCCAAAAATCTGTACCTATTTTATTGTTATCCTTAATTTGTGTGCAATAAAGAGTTTATCTATCTATCTATCTATCAAGTCGACCCATATCTAATCTTTTGAGGAAGACCTGGCGAAGACCCTTTATGATCTTTTGTGGCAAAGGACAAGTCTACCAATGGTATCTGGTGGTGATATGGTGGACTTCACATACGTCTTAGAATTTCTTCTTTGGCGTATGTAGGTTTCCTTACAATGTTTCCCTGAACCGAAAGTCTGTAGTATTATAAATAAACCGTATTTAAGTTTCGTAAAACTCATTGGTATGGGTGGGGTTTAGGCCTACATCCTCATGAACGTGAGGCGAGTGCATAACCAACTAACCAGGCTACCCTGATTTCAAGTCGATCCGTAACGTCAGTAATTTTCTTCCCTCTACCAGTCGAAGTAGCATGCAAACCTCATGTAGGCCACGTTTTGAAGCCTGTTTGGAATGCAGCTCGTCTATCAAAATCCTATGGGCATACCAACGAACGTAACAGATTAAAAAATTGGAGACATCATCTGTTAATTTATTCACTAGAACTTAAAACCATACATCAAGTTTCTCATCAATTTTACCTCTTAGTTCGTATTAATCATTTACAATGTTACTTGTAAGGATTCCAATCTAAATACTGTCTAAGTTAGTCCTGGAACAATCCATCACAGACGTCTGAGCATGCATTAATGCCAGGACTGACACTACATTTATTACCGACTGCAGGTCTGCGGCTGCTTCAGACATTCTGCAAGTTCATCAATTTTGCAGAGTTCTATTACACATACTCCCACCTCCACGTTACGATAGCGTCAGTATTTAGTAATAATTAAGTGTTCTGCGTAGTAACTGCACAAGTTTCAAAGTGAATGTGAAAGAGTTGTGACTACTTGCGTGGAACAGAGCGATTGTTTGGAACGCTTCATCTGGTAGTACATAGAGATCGTTGCTCATTGCCAAGTTCATGAGAATCACAGTGATAGTTCACACGAGTCTTTGGTATGATAATAATCCGTGTTGAAGTCCCAAAAAACTCTTTGTTACGGGCCCGGGTACGACATTGTTTTGAAACCAAAAGTAACACCGACAGGTTTAATTAATTGAAGCGTTAGATAAAATACTGGAGGTAGATGGAATTCTCAACCTCACGAATGTAGGTTTCTCCTAGATTATCGTGACTGTCTCAATTAGAACTATTAATAGCAGAGGCTAATCCAGCCTTTAAACTTAGTGGGATCACATCTACTTATGAGCTTTGTAATGAAATATTGTAAGGGCAAATAATAATATTTTTTTTTACTTCGCACATACCATGCACTGCAGAACTAATAATTACCACTGGAAAATATAATATTTTACACTACAAAATAACTTATGCTGACTTAAGCCTTTTGGGTTCACAATTAATAGTTTTTTTGTTATTTATAAAATGATATTACGAACTAAAGAGTTTTAGATTGAAATTAATTCTTGAGCTCTCGAGCGAAGCGAGCTCGAAAAATTTAGACAGAGCTGCACTTCGGTTAGGAGGCTGCAGTACTTACTTGGGCTTCATTGGGGTTCAAGGGTCATGTTCCCCCGTGGATCCGCCACCGATTAGCAGTAATAGATTTACTGGTGCTACATTTTCCAAATATAATATGCTTTTCGAACAAACGTCTAGAAAAGATTCTAACCATTAACATGCAAGTATGTATTTTAACTGAAATCCCTCTTGAACAGAAAGTAGTTGATCTCCAAACCGGCCAGCGACCCACAAAAGTTGAAAGAGCAAGATAGTCTAACTATAAAATTCCTTAACGATCCTGAGCTTATTCAAACCAGGCTATAATCCTGCCGAAAGTAGTGACACAGATTAATTTTAATGGTATCTTAGGACGAAGCTTCAACAGAGCTTATCGCCTAATGTCCCTTTTACTACCCAATAAACACCAGTTTATGACTGAAATGAAAAATAAAATATTGCGCGATATCAATATTAATGACTTTATGTAACAAAGGTGGAATGGGCTTTCCAGATAAAACCCATTTCGGCCCAGTGTCGGCGCCTGCGCTTAGAACCCATGGTTTATGGAAGGCCTTCACGTGGGAACACTAACGTCAGCTACGTCATCGCTCTTTGTTCAATCATTCACTAACATACAATACAATACACTTTACAGTACAATACAATACACTTTATTGCACAAATAAATACAGCTTAACTCAATGCATTCCTTCATAGCTGTTCTCGAACGATGATCGATAATTTTATATCTAAAGTTTTCATTAAAAAAACATAGACTTTTCTTACGAGTATTTATACAGATGAGTCAGTTATGGACGTAACGTTATAGTTTTGATGTATCCATTAAGTTTTATAATAAACTAGCTGATGCCCGCGATTTCGTCCGCGTGGACAACTTAACATCACAATTTATCATGTATTTCCTGCAGAAATGGGATGTATTTTCGGTATAAAAACTATCCTATGTCCTCATCCAGGACCTAATCTATAAGTGTGCCAAGATTCATCACGATCCGGCCAGTGATTGAAGCGTGATTGAGTAACAAACATCCAAATAAACAAATTTTCGCATTTATAATATTAATACATTATAAAACATCAATCAGGCCTCCCCAACCCGTCTGGCCAGCGCGGGGAGTGTAGGCCAAATCCTCCGTCTGTCTCCGGCAGATGAGAGAGGGTTGTGCTCCTGCAGTGGAGACAAAAATAGCCTGATGATGATAATGATGATGAATATTAGTAGTAAGGATTGCAGCAGTAACATTGCAAAATCAAAAACATATCATTTAAATGTAGTTGTTAGCGTGCATTTGCAAAGTACTATGTCCACCAGCCGCTGTGATGGCCCATAGTACACGAGGGGCAGACGAGTTCTGGAGGGGAAACCGCGGATCGGCATGCGTGTGTGAGACCCTTAAAGAAGGTGGTCGAAACAAACGAAAAATATGGCTGGATGTGTAGTACGCAGGCTATGTCCAACAATGGAAGTTGACAGACTCATGAAAGTCATGATAACCTGTATAATTAAAATACAAAAACAATAAAACAAATATTACATTTCAAAGTCTAGCATTAATTTTGATTATAAATACGAAATGTTTCTAAAATCTCGGTGCAGATTTAGCAAAACACCGGAATATCGGATACATTTTTCTTCCAATCTACAGCGTGATAACACAAGAAGCTTGTATCGACATCCTGTCACCTCAGCGTTTAACAAATGACGATGCTACGTCTTCTGAAGTTGGTCTAAAACGTCGTCTGCAATGAGGAGCGCCATTACTCACCCTTTGACAATTTTCACTCAAGACTGGAGTTGTGAAAGCTGGAGCTTGGATCGACTCTTACGTTACAGAAAATACGTTAAAATAGGATAGAATATGTTGTTACAATGTGGCTATGGACCTTCAAAACCTTGTGTTGTATATTTTTTTGTGGCTAATGAAATCATACTGTGGTTGGTTGTAGTCTGTAATATGAAATAGTTGAATATCTGTATGTCCAGCTGTTACCTAACTGAAAAGCCTGCACAACATTTCCATAATCGTCATTCCGTATATTAGTTTTTTTCCGGCTGAGTTGCCGTGCCACACTTGAATATCCGAGTGGGTACATTTTGTGTTTGAATATTGAATACTTCCATTTGAAATTCAATAATATGGGAAGATGTAGCCCATATTAGAGGAAAAATCCTAGACAGGCTACCAATCTATTTAATAAATAAAAAATATACGCAATACATTGAGGCGATGAATTATAAGTTATAGATGAAGTTATAAATTACGATCATTTTTGACTATTTGTCTGTTTCCACATCTGTTTGTACACGCATCACGTAAAATCTACTAACGCAATTCTAATGGAATTTTCAGAAAATTATAGGGCTAATTTTGGAGTAATATATGACTTCATTTCTGAACAATAAATCAGAAAATATACGAATTTAAAGTTTTCAAAATTTTACATATATTATATTCTATTAGTATGTAGGCCACACTGAATGTTTTATTCCTGGAAATTTATAAATTTATGAATGACTTTCAAATATGATTAACAAAATATGAAATTTTAGGCACGGGAGAAGGGGAAGTACATAGCGGAGGAAGGGGGTTGAAAAGGGGTTGGATAGAGAGGAGCGAAGCAGGCGAAGTCACGGGCATCAGCTAGTTACGTATATTTTAAATGTTGTTTGATTTTTGATTTTTACACATAAGATCTATCTCAGATTACCTTCAAGAAAATTTACTAATTTACTTTCATTATCAATATTTTTTTAGTAATAATGATTTATTATTCTCCGTTTAAAAATAATACATTACTTAGTAATACAGGCAAAGTTTCAAAATCGCTACACATTAATAAAGCAATGTAATTTAATACTATCTTCTAATTAATTATCTCAAATCAGTCCACTCCATTAGCATAACATGTATAGGTATTGTTACGTAATAGTGATTTCGTAAGGGGTTGCACTAATGAAATTAGGAATCTATTGTTAAGTGCTTGAGTACCTAATATTAATTACATATATTGAACTAGTAACGTATGGTGCAAGTTTTGAGGAACAGCAGATGACCGACATGCAAAATTTATGGTACCATGCTAACAAATAAGGCTGCTAAGTATTTTGGCAACCTTTTTGAAATTGTAAAAGTTGGGGTCAAACTGATTATCTAAAATTCTATGATGAAGTTTGACCCTCTTTTTAACAATTTCTTAAAGGTTGCCATAATAGTTAGGGGCCTTCTTTGGTAGCAGGAATGTATGAGTATGTTGATGACAAAAATAATTGTACAGTTATGTGACAAAATTAAACGCAATCCTAAAGAAGAGCAATCCAATCAAGATTCTTAACAGTTAACAGAGTGCCCGAGAGGCTAGATGTATTAGGTACCCCTCGGTTTGGCAAGGTGTCTGACTCTTTGTACAGAGTTAAACCCTGGCATTTATTAAATGCAAGTCTCGAGCAGAGTTTCAAAGATTTCTCAGCAGAGACCAAGATATTACAACTACCAGAACATCTGGACTAAAAGTATAATTAGACTAACCCGGTTAGGGTTAGGTTAACGATTCTATGGCTATGAAGATCGTAAAATTAACCTAGAGCATTTCGAAAAAATAAAAGCTCTTTAGAGAGATTGGGTCTGATATAAAAAGGAATGAGAAGAAATTAGTCTACGTGAAACTGATGTTACGTACATATTCATAACATTGAACTGTTTGAAACAAATACAGTATACAATATCTTGAATTATTTTCGAAGCGGTACTAATAATAAAGGAGGTGCATGAAAAGGTTGATGAATGTGAGTGAGGCTAGTGAGGTGTGTCAGAATCGCACAAAGTGGCGATCCATCGTCTCTGCTTATCCCTCTGGAACCAAGGCGTGAGCATTATGTATGTATGTACTAATAAACTACCTTGTTCCACTTATCAAGTCGATACGATACATTCTAACAAGAAAATGACTTGACAGGCCCTAATCCCTAAGTTCTTAATCATAGTGAACTAAAACAAGAATAGTATGTAAATTACACAGGCTGTTCAGTTTATCATACGGGTGTGGGTAGTCAGAGAAGGGTAACCTATAACAAAGACAATCTCCTAATCAAATGATACAGAGTTTGTACAGTATAATATATGAAATGCTTGAAGTACGTATCCATAAGCATTATGTGGGCTGTAGATAGAAAGGGAAATGTATACGATAACTAACTTCAAAGTACAAAGATAATGCAAAATTTAATGTCAACACAGCAATGTTACTACATTATCACAGAGACTGCTTATTTATTTATTTATTATAACCTCTTTATTCCTTAATATAACAATATAATTAATTACAATATAATCATCTTAACAAATTTCATTTTAAACAATAGGTATATATTACTGTATGTCAATTTACAATTTATTTATGTCAATTTTCATTATGCCATTAAAATAGGTAATAATGTCATCTCATTAAAAAATAATAATAATTGCTACATAACTATAATGTCCTCTTCATTAAATAATTCAACTAAAAAAAAGATATTAAATGCAATAGTAATATTAAATAGATACAATGTCAATTGATAGATATAATTAAAATATTTAGATATTTATCTTTGTATAGAACGTCATTTTTTTTTTAATTGAGAAAATTAATGTCAAATTACAGTAATAAAAAGGAAACCATATAATTAAAAGGCAGTGACATTTCATCAAATTAATAACATATTTTTAAAAACTCTAAATTTACAACAGTTAATTAAGGACCCCTCTTTGGGTAAAGGTCTCCTCCATTTTTTTCCAATATTCTCTATCTGCAGCTTTCTTAAGCCAGTCGTTTCCAGAAAACTTTTTTATTTCATCAGCCCAGCGTTCATTTGGCCTGCCTCGTCCTCGCTTGCCTGTAGGCCCTTTCCATGTTGTGGCCAGTTTGGTCCACCTTCGGTCTGTGGTGCGTGCAACATGGCCCGCCCACTTCCATTTCATCTGTTGCGCGTGATGTAAAGCGTCTAGAACCTTGGTTTTCTTGCGTATGATAGTATTTCTTTGCCTGTGTCTAAGTTTTATTTTTAGGATACTCCGTTCCATAGCTCTTTGGGTGGTTTCAATTTTTCGTCTGGTAGTTTTGTTAAATATCCAGGTTTGGCTTGCATATGTGAGGCAAGGCAGCAGGCATGTATCCATAATTTTTTTCTTAATTTTCATTGGAAGTTTAGATTTTAGCACTTCTTTGTAGCTCCAGAATTTATTCCAAGTTGCACAAGTTCGTCTGCAGATTTCATCTTCATTTCTGGTGTTTCTGAAAGATATCTGTTTTCCAAGGTATATGTAGGTCTCTACGTACTCCACTGGGGTTCCATTTACTAAAACCGGGTCTTGGATACTGTTTGTCATAAGTTTTGTTTTTGATGTATTTAATTCCAGACCTATACTTTTGCTAATATTATTCAATTTATTGATCATATTTTCCATCTGTTTTGGTGACTCTGAAAAAATAATGATATCGTCCGCAAACCGAAGGTTGCTCAAGTATTTGCCATCGATAAATATTCCTTTTTCTGACCAGTTTAAGTCTTGCATAATGTTTTGAAGTACAGAGATAAATAATTTAGGTGACAGCGGATCTCCCTGTTTAACGCCTCTACAAATTTTTATTTCTGGTCCCATTTTGTCTAGCTTTACTCTGCTTGTGCTTTTGCTGTATATTTCTTTTAATGTTCTTATGTAGACTTCTGGGATATTTTGTGACGCGAGAGCTGTCCATATACTTTCGTGCGAAATTGAATCAAAAGCTTTTGCGTAGTCAATAAAAGCTAGATATAAGGGTTTCCTGTACTCTATATATTTTTCTATAACTTGGTCTAGAACGTGTATATGATCTATGGTACTGAACCCTTTGCGGAAACCAGCTTGCTCTACTGGTTGTTGTCCTTCAATTAATGCCTCTATCCTTTTTTCTATGCAAGATGCGAATAATTTATAAACAGTAGGTAGTAGGCTTATTGGGCGATAGTTACCGACATCTGATGGGTCTCCCTTTTTGTATAAGAGTATGATATTGGATTCTGTCCAGTGTTTGGGTACTTTATTTTCCTCCAGGATCTTATTAAAAAGGGTCGTCAGTGAGGTAGCCAGAAGGAATTTGCCGGTTTTTAAGGCTTCATTTGTTATACTGTCGGGACCGGGACTTTTGTCATTTTTTAACTTTTCAATTCTTTTTATTATCTCTACCTCGTCAAATTGTTTAATAGCACTGGTTGTTGTTGAAGGAATCCATTTATTTTCAGTGGTTGCTGGGCATTCGTAGAGCTTCTTGTAGAAATCCGTTGCAATGTTAACAATTTCGGTTCTTGTTTGTGTTTGTTTTGTGCTGGTATTTGAGGTTAAGTGGGGTACCCAAATTTTTTCCTTATTTAATTCTTTATAACCTTTCTTGAGACTATTGGTAGCTGTAAGATGTTTTTCTAAGGTTCTCATTCTATAATCGAGGTAGTCTTTCTTTATTTGTTTGTTTGTTTCTTTGTATAGAGATGTGAGTTCTTTCTTTTGGTGTTTGGTAATGGATTTACAGTTTTGTAGTTCGTAGCGTCTTCTTATCAGATTTTTGCTTTCCTCGGTTAGAATATTTTGTTTGTTCGTTGTCTTAGGTCTTTTAGCGGAAATTGAGCTTTGTGTTATAATTTTTTCTATTTTTTGGTAGTAGGACTCTATATTGTCAACTTCTTCCCATATTAAGTTCTTTAATCCGTCTTTCAACGAAAGTAGATATATATTTACTTCAGATGAGTCCTTTAAACTACTTGATGCGGTTTTGAAATTCGCTCTACTTTTCTTTGGCTTTGTTATTGTTATGGTTCCTCTCACTAGTCTATGGTCACTGGGATAAATATTTTTGTTGATGATTTCAATATTTGTGAAGTGTTTCGGAATGTTCGTTAAGATGAGGTCAATCTGGTTTCTAGTTTTTTTATTTGGGGCGATCCATGTCCACTGGTTCTTAGTCTTTTTCTTATAAACTGAGTTCATGATTGTAAGTTTATGTTCCAGGGCATATTCAAGTAATAGTTCGCCTCGTTTGTTACGTTTCCCATAGCAGTAGGGCCCCATTATCATGTTTTCAGAAGGTTTTCTTTGGCCAAGTTTTGAATTAAAATCTCCCATTAGTATTACATTTTTACTTGCTTGGCTTTGCGCTTCGTAGAGTTGTTGGTAGAATGTCTTTACATCTTGTTTAGGAGCATCATTAGTTGGAGCATAAGCTTGAATTATCGAAAGATGGAATTTGTCAAATTTCATGTTTAGTGTACAAACTCTCTCCGACAAACCGACGTAGCTTTCTATGTTGAGTTTATACTTTTTCTTTATTAGGAAGCCCACTCCGTGAAGGCCCGGAGTTTCGCCCGTGTAGCAGAATATGTGGTTACTGTCTTCCGTAATACTATTTCCCGTTCTACGGACTTCCGATAGTCCTATGATGTCGTATTTTATATTAGCTAAAGCTTCTTGTAATAATATCATTCTTTCAGGTGATGTGAGGGATCGTACATTGTAGGTGCAGATATGGAGTTTTAATTTTGGAGGGTTGTAGTCTTTATCTCCCGCGGTGACAAGCCGTATTGGGAGATTTGGAGGGGTCACTGGTCGTTGCTATTCTTTATTATTGGTTTTTGATGACTGAGTTATATAGTTCATCATATCGACTTTGTTTCTCTTTGTAGGCTGTTTTCTGTTGCTATGTTCTGTGGTAGTATTTTTTTCAGTTATTTCTGGGGATGCAGATAGGTTTCGCTTGTTAGCACCTGTGCGCCGGTTCTTGTCTTCTCTCTTATCTGGAAGTATGATAATTTTATCGTAATTTAATACAGCGTTTTTGCCTTCTTTGCGTTCTTTTTCCAGCTGTTCTTTTAATTCCATGCGTTTTTTTAGAACTTCAGGTGGAAAATCTTCTTTTATGTAATAGTCTGTATTGTCCAGGGTTTTCTTGTTCTTCAACAATTCAATTTTTTTCCCCATTGTAGAAAGAGTTACCACCACTGGTCTTATTTTTTCTCCTTTCTTACCTAGTCTTCTGACTGACTCTAACTGGTTACTGTCACAGGTTGTCTGCATCTTCGTATTAATAATGTTTAGAACGAGTTTTTCTAGTTCTATATAACCACGCTCGTTTTCCTCAACCCCAAAAAATAAAAGATTTTTTCGTCTTATGTGCCTTTCAAAATTGTCTATTGCTGTTTTCTGTTGTTCAACTTTTTCTTCCAGCTTCATATTTCTAATCTCGATATTGTGGAATTTTTCATTTAAATTTTCGGTTATAGTTTTAGTTATACTTTCCTTCATTTCACGTATTTCTTCTTTTTGTCGGGCTATTTCTTCTTTTATTTCGTTTTTTTGTTGAACCATTTCCATCTGGATTTTTTCTAAAAGCATAGTGATTTTCTCCATTTCTTAAAAGCGCCGTCTATTGTTGGGAAGCGAAACTGAAGCCTTAGTCGAAATTAGGTTTTTCTGCTACTCCTCTCTAGATGGCGGTTTAACATTGAACATAACGCCCTCTGTAGCGATTTCCTATTACTACGTTGTAGGTTCAAGCACAACGCCCTCTAGCTTCTGTCTAAGGTACCTTATATTACTCGGTTGGTAAAGTAGGGTTCGAACGAGCACTTCGATCTCCGGAAGATGGCGTTGGTGGTCAAGCAATGATTAAACCATTTCAAATAATAACGGATATAAATATGAGTTTCTTGTTTATGTGTATTTTATGCACTTAAATCACTTTTATTGTATTTATGGGTTGTCAAAATAATTTGATCACAGCACCGTTAATTTATTTCACAGCTGTCTTTGTTTATTTTTGATGGAATATCGAATTGTTTGTTGACACTGTTATTTTGCAATAAATCACTTTTTATTCACTGTATCACACAAAATCCATATTTCACATTCGAGACACTATACAATATTTACGTTGTTGGTCTTTTCAGGCACTATTTCTCACTGTTTATATTTTAAAACATTTAATATACACAGAGCTGATGTTGGTACGAGCACTGCAGCGCCCTCTCTCACAGAGACTGCTACATAGCGGGAAACTATTGATTTAGTTTTCGCATGCTTAAAATAGAACCAAACCTGCATACATTGTAACGAAGGAATATAGAAGCTGCTCTTATTGCTTTCACTTTGTTATAGCGTTATAAGACACATTTATGAGAGTTTTAGATATGTTTAATATATTTTTCCTGGCTAACTGTCTTGTTGACTAACTTGTACATTTTATTTTGCAACTTCAAAATAAGTTTATAATATGACCTGACCAACAAAACTTCCCGTGAATTTGCATTCTAACTCTTCCCGTGGATGTCGTACAAGGCGACTAAGGGAAATACATTATAAAACATCAATCAGGCCTCCCCAACCCGTCTGGCAAGCGCGGGGAGTGTAGGCCAAATACTTCGTCTGTCTCCGACAGATGAGAAAGGGTTGTGCACCTGCAGTGGAGACCAAAATAACCTGATGATGATACAACAAAACTTGTAAAAGTGATCTTTATCTGACTCCGGAGATCCTTAAAAAACGAGATAACCCCGTTCCAGCTCTAAATTGAAAGTCCAATCGACGCTTTTTGCGAAATCAGGGCAAGTCGAGCGACGCGCCTGGTAAAGGCGCGACTCTAACAGACTACAGATAGATTCTATAGTACTTTAATGCACGGAAACTTGACATTTGCTTTATTCACTTATGGCTTTTAAATTTTCCGAGCAGAAATAGATCGCGCAGGATAGTTAATGAAATTGCAGTGGATAACAAGAAATTTTTGATAACGATGACTACTAATAACAAAGCAGGCCCGTGTTCAGCGGAGTTTGAGCCTCTGAAGCCTTAATATGTCTAAGATAACGAGAGAAGAGCTTAAAACTCTATGTACTACCATGAAGTAAATACAGTGGTACAGACAATAATAGTAAGGAAGATGCAAAGCATGAAGCATATATACATTACAAACATAACTAATTTCCTCTCCTTCCTGGACATGGCTTTTAATATTCTCAGGAAACATGAAATTGAAGTCGGGAATGTATTGCGTTTAGGCGAAAATTACAAATAAAGTACTTATTTTATTTCTTTGGCAGCCAAACAAATTCGTAGTACATTCATACGTCATCATACGTCGCTATTGCTAGAAATATGTCATTATTCGTAGCACTTCAAGATTCGTTTGAGTACAGATCAATTAAAAAAAACTATTAATCGTACTTTGCTTTCGGTTTCTATCTATCTACATATCTTTGAACAAACTTCGATGTTGACGAAACAATGAAGACTTCGATATTACTCAAAATTTAAGTATTGTTTTGGGTATTTCTTTGAATTCGTGCTGTTTAAATTAAACCTACCTATTACAAAGAATCATCAGAGGTTGATTGTGTCCTTCTGGAAATCTTCTTTTCGCAAATATACAAATTTGTTTAAATCTAAGGTTCATTAATTGTTAAATCAATTTGATCCTACGATTAGTATTGTCTAAAATCGCATATTCTTCTTTAAAAAGTTGAATTACTTTACTACAAGTATTTTACTAAGTGTAGTTATTCATCGCTGTTGACTTATCGCTCCTTAATATTTGTGAATACTTCATCGTTAAGTTATAGTTAATCCCGAAGGCTTAGCAGTGATAAATCATCTTGTAAAATCTTAATGCCCGAACAAATTATCTCGCGCCGCCCGTGCACCATCGTCATCAAACTCCACAGAACTTTCCTCGTTTCCCGAAGGTTCGCAAACTTTTGTTTCCCGCGTGTTGTTCAAGTCCTTCCGGCCGCCATTAAAAAGTTTAAATTCATTTAGATGCGTAATGATTTATAATGACTTCGGTCAAGTCTATAACTGAATTTTTACTTCGGTACTTCATTCCTTCGGTGCTTTTATGGGTATTTACAGAGTTTATTATTGAAGCTCCTGCCTGTCATGATCCACAAGTTTATAGTCGATCAGTTACTATGTAAGGGGCCTAGCTTTCTAAGGTCTGAATGATATGGTCGGAAAGTTGAGACCTACGAATTCTTGAGTAAATTCTGAGAACTGGAAGGCAAAGCGAGGGATTGACAACCTGGAAAAGCAGCTGAAAGTGCCTAGCATGATCATTTAAATATATAGTTTCTTTAAAAGAAGCATACGTTTGAATGGAACCCTGAAAGAAATGAACTTATCTCTGTAAGATATAAAGTTCATTATCGACAATCTCTTTAATTATTATTACAATTATATACTTAGCTAATAAAAAATGCGTGAACGTCATCGATCCTTATATTATTATCTACTAATGCCAAATTAATACTATTTAAGCCCCATAACAAACATCGATCAAGAAGGATTAACACGTCATTAAGTAAATATAAAATGATCAAAGTAATGTATCGGCCGTCACGTTATGCAGTGTCACTTCCCAAAGTCAATCGATCACAGAGATTTATCATAAACGTGTCATCTATGCATAATATTAGTAAATAACTAGTACGAGAGGTCACGAGAATATATTATTGGGGTCGTCGGTGATCTCCGTGGTTCACCCATTTTACATTGCAAATTCCATCTCACAAATCCCCTACAATCCTGCATGCAAAACTAATAAGTTGTAGTGTCATCAAATAAACATACCAACATATATGTATATGTAACTATCGAAATAATAATAATAACGATAACGATGTTATCGTCAATATTTTATTTTGCATAACAATTGAGAAGTAACAATAACATATGTATAACATATGCCTTTGATTAATATTGCTAATTGTATTTTCCTAATTGCACTTTCCAATAATGTTTTGTTGTGGAAAAAATAGAAGTCCCACAGCGTTACAAAGGGACTTCCCCTCGTGAATGTAATGACGACCAGAGACGGCTGAAGGGTCAAATTTTCGCACTGTGCAAATTACTTGCAGCAGGTTGAAGTTGCAAATTATGCAAACAAATGTTTTTGTCTAAAGCATTTTGAAGTCATATCAAGATTAAAATGTATATACTGTAGATCTGTAAAAACTGTATGTGTATCTATCCGCCGGATAACTCAATATTATACTACAAGAGCCTGCGAGATGGAGATTAGTATAAACTAATTTTCGCAATTATCATAACTTAAAAAAAAACATAATGTGGAAAGCCCACAAATAATAGTACCTGGCTCAAATCTTTTCATGTATAATTGCAGCATAGTCGCGCTGTAGCGAGGTACGTACGTTGAACCGGGAACGATCCAGTGCGTGAATAGTACGAGTAGCCTATCTCTCGCAAGCGAGGGCCTATTTTCTATACAAAAGGGTTGGCCTCATATCATTTGACATCTGCAGTCTGAACACACACTGGCTCGAAAAAGTAACTGGACCCTAGACACTCATATTGGTGTTTTTGACCGCAATCTAAGTCGCCAATCCAGTCACAGCACGGTGTTACGCAAGTGCGATGCGGCAAATATACAGATGCAAGTCGCATCCCACAAAATACAACGCCCTAAATGCCATGGAACTAAAGTTTACATGTGTATGGCTCAGAACCGGTGGCTCGAAAAGAAGATACAAAATCCCAACGATCTCTATGTACTTCTAGATGGAGCGTTCCAAACAATCGCTCTGTTCCACGCAAGTAGCCACAACTCTTTCATATTCACAATGAAACTTGTGCAGTTACTACTCAATACATTTAATTATTTACTAAATATTGACATTATTTAACCGTAGCGTCAATATTTAGTAAATAATTAAATGTTCTGCGTAGTACTGCACAAGTTTCATTGTGAATGTCAAAGAGTTGTGGCTACGTGCGTGGAACAGAGCCATTGTTTGGAACGCTCCATCTAGTAGTACATAGAGATCGTTGCAAAATCCAAATAATAACAGACTTGATCAAAGCTCCTACTGGAATGTCCAGTAGTAACAAAGTTATTAAAACACTTGATTGGTCCTCGAATTATGTATTAGCCCACCCATGATCCCCCTTGATCCGCCAACAGTAATAATCGTTTTAATAAAGCTAGATATAAGATAAGCAATGTTTATAAATGGTTCATAAAAATGCAGCAGATCCATTTCCACGCAAGAAGCATGAAGATGGCGTTGGCCACGGTTTTAATATTAATTGTGTTTGTGTGCGACATATTAGCATTACCACACGATGTTGGACGTGTATCACAAAGAGTTTATAATACTGTAAGTAGAATATCATTATCCAGACCTCTTTCCCATTTACTTGGAGTCGGCCCTTCTTCCATTTCTTCCAATACGCACGTCTATTGTCTAAATTTTTCTCCTTTAGGTCTTTCTCGACCATCGTTAACCAAGTGGCTGGCTTTCCTGGACTGTATGTTTTGGGCTATTTCTGGGCTTACTACTACTGTAAGAATATAGAAATTGCGACAAATAAATGACAATGTCTCAGTTAAAGATACATTTTCATCATTTTTAGTCTTTTCAGTATATTTCAAAATATTTTTTATGTTCAAAAAGAAAAATGTCCAAAGACTATGTCCAATTATAAGAATACAGATTAAAAAAACATCCTAGAAAGTTATACATATAGTGATGCCTTAGTTGACGGTTACTCGGTGCTCTTTCTCGAAATTAACAAGTTCTCCTGACAAAGATAATTCAATCATCGTATAAATAACGACAAATCTTATGAACCCTTTTAGTGCCACGAACTTTTAAATAAATCTTGTTTTTAGAAGTTGTTTTAATTTAAGTTATTTAGTGTATAATTTACTATTAAATTTCTAATTCGAATGTTGTTATCGATTTTCCCCTATTAGACTGTAACTTTAGGTATTATGGGTATCTGCTTAAAAATAAACTTATCATTAATTTTTTAACAGCCGGAGAACATAATTGCAGCTGGCTACCATGCAGAGACGCATAACGCCACCACGCACGACGGGTACATACTGGAGATGCACAGGATACCATACAAAAGACACACCAACGAGGGTGATCCAGAGAGGCCCGTGGTGCTCCTCATGCATGGCTTGCTTGCAGCTTCCAACTCCTTCATATTCCTTGGACCAGAGTATAGTATAGGTAAGAGAGATTTTGCGATGATTTTTGACGTGTTTCTACTTATTAAAGAATGTAAATTACTAGAGAGTTATTTACTCTAATGTTGTGTTTTGTTTTTAATACATTTTATAAATACTACAGGTTTTTCGGTGAAGGAAAACATCATAATGTATCCTGCATATGCCAAAGAAGAAATTCTAAGACGTATGTGAAGTTCACCAAATCGGCTTCGGGAACCGTTTGGTGGATAGCGGCATAAAATATCAAAAAGGGTCGAAGTGTCGCAAGGTTTTCCTTCCCCCCTAAAAAGATAAAATAATACATTGTCAGACGTCACCTCAGGATATTTTCTTTCACCGAGAAAAACCTTTGGTATAATGAAATTCGCTCAAGTTCTAAATAGCTCAGGTTCAAACCTTGACTTCGTAAATGCAGGGCTACCTACCACACTTATATCGTCTAACTTGTTCTGCAGTTAAAGATGGCACCTATAGAAGATTATTCTTTTTACAGCTTTTAACCTAGCCGACGCCGGTTTCGATGTCTGGATGGGAAATGCTCGCGGCACCAGAAACTCACGCTTCCACACCACCTTGGACCCTGACAGCAGAGACGATAGGGTCGAATTCTTTGATTTCTCCTGGGAGGAGATCGGCATGTACGACGTCGCTACAATGGTAGACTATATTCTGGAGCAGACTGAGAGACAAAGGCTACATTATATTGGACACTCTCAAGGTGGGACAGCGTTCCTGGTCCTGGGTGCGATGAGGCCAGAGTACAATGAGAAGTTTGCAACAGTACATTTGCTGGCTGGTGTCGGCTACCAGGATTACTTCCCGCAGGCAATATTGAGAAATTTAGCGAGAATCACTAATACGATTTGGGTAAGTAAATTTTCTATGACAAAAAATAACGTGTTGAAGGATTATGTTATAGGATAGCTTGACACTAACAACGACCACAATGAATAAAGACATGACATGAAACCTGCTACCAAAGTCTTCAGATTTCCCTTTTTGCAGAAAGGAAAATCTTTTGTATATTTAAGATTTATTTACATAGTTAAAACATTACCATTACTATTATTACCTTTCAACAATTAAAATCACAACAATACAATAACAACAACAACAGATAGATATTAACATCAAACTACTGCATTTTTGTCCATACCACTGAAATAGTGAATACTGATAAAAGTGGAAGTAATAATAGAATGGTAATAAATTATGTATGTATTTATTTATTTAAGAATTTATGTTTATATGTAGGTATAAGTATGCCTTTATGGTAGAAACTATATACTCCTACTTTGATTTAACTGCACAACCTACCTTTCTCTGCTATTCTTATCTTGTTTCCAAAGGTTGTCTGAAATAAATCTCTTTTACCGATAGGACCGCTCAGATGTACTAATGTTAGCTACTTCTTTTTATTGTATCTGTGTATTTATCTGCAATAATGAGTAATTGAACTGAATCGTCTGTCGTTAATAGTGTCAGTAAATAGAAGTTTTTAAAAGACTTGCCCGTAAATACTATAAGAGGAACAAAACAATATTAATAAAGAATAATTGTTTCTCTTTCCAGGGGTTAGCACGAAGACTCGGCATAGTGGAAGTTTTTCCTCCGGGATGGTTTGGTATTAATAATAGTCCAACAGCTAACTTCACTGATAGCGAGGACAAAATTGCGGAATTAATAGACAACAAATACCTCATATCTGACTTCTGTACAGGAGATCCTACTATGAAAGACATGTGTGAACTGTTTGGCATTCCAGTGATCATGGTAAGTACTACCAAACGCGACATATATACATATCCTGATCACCTGATTGATCACCATTAAAATTATGAACTACATTTTCGTTCAGCTGCGTTGCCTGTTACCGTTGTAACATTTTACGGAGGTAAAAGATAAGCTAAGTTCTTCGAACAGACTTGTGGAGTCTGCTCAATGTAATTTCCTGAATTACTACAACGATTTTACTGAGTCAACTTATGCCAAGCGAAAATCAAAGTTACTGCGAGAAACATAACAACGGGTTCAATCGGTACTACTCTGCAGAAGTATAGATCATTCAGTTCAGGATAGCAACTTGCTATTTTTTGCAAGAGGGGTGAAGGGGTGAGCCAATCTACCCGTCAGTATCTTAGTATACACACATATTGATGACTAGTGCGTTATAATAGAACTAATACAGAAAAATATAACGCATACAATGACATGTAAGCGATTTAGACAACAAGTGGGGCGTGGCGTCGTGAACTTGTAGATCTATATAGTGAATGTAATAATTACTTAATTGATCAATTTACCTTCCAAAAGTACACGTTTATCTAATAAACGTCATTAGATAGTAGATATAACTACTTATGACGCTTTTCATCAATTCCTTTTATCTCTGGCCACGATCATCTAATGCAGTTCGATCTATATAGGACGGAGCATGTCGAATGCGTACGCGTTCCAGCTCAGTTTGTAATTTATGAAACTGCGTGGAAGACCGATTGCGTTTTGTGCGCAGTGCGTTGCAGCAGTGATACTGTGACGTGTTTCATATATTACAGACTTGGAACGTGCACGTGTTGCAAACTTTACGCGCAAGCATCCGGTCTGTTCGGGTCCCGAAAGATTTCTTTTCTTCAATTTTTTTTTCGCGCGCGGGGGGCGGGATGGGGGGGCGGCGTAGGTACTTTGTTTCATATTTCGAATTTGCAATAACAAAAATGTTACATCGATGTGGGTTAAAGCGTTTATGCTTTTTCCATCGATATGCACATTTGTACGCTGTCGCTACGAAACACATCTGATAAATATGTTATTACAAAGCACAAGTGCTTTCGGCAGAAGGCCGCATGGTTGGCGTTATGGTTCGACTTTACAGGAATACGGAGAGGAGTCGCCATATCCAGGAGTTTTATCACGAAGCAAAATACAAGCTTGCAGCGGTATCGATGCGTGTGATAGGTTGCGAATGTATTATTTGAATTGTTACGTGTGTTTTGAAGCGACATCGTACAAGTGTGCGTCGATCCCCCGCGAGAAATGACAGAAGGTTTGACATCAGAGGAAACGCAATGGCGTCTCTTCTTTAAGTGTTCGAGTATCTTACTCGGAAGGATCAATAATCATAGATACGTTTCTCGTTAGTATCCCAACGCTACAGTTCTTATCATGATTCCGGTTTTTTACCTCCTGGCCAAAGTGTAAAGACTTAAAAATTGATGCCGTGGGATTAACTAATTATGATAATTAAGTTAACGTAAGATAAACAGGCTTAAGAGATATTCAATTACATTGATAATTATTGTTTTTGTGGATTACTGTGTAACATTGATTGTTGTTCACAATTACAGTTCACTGAGCATTTACATAACCTTTTATCATAGAACACAAATAGGTTCCTTGTATGCTGTGTTGTTTTCCAAATACAAAGAAAAGTTGATCCATCCAAATATTATCAAGCCTTACTTGAAAGTTAACACCATTGTAATAAGTTAGTTGTAGTTGGCCGGAAGCGGCTGCATGCGGAGGGCGGAGGACCGGGTGTGGTGGCATTCATTGGGGAAGGCCTATGTTCAGCAGTGGACGTCTAAAGGCTGACATGATGATGAATAAGTTATGACAATTGCATTTAAATTTTATCAACTTTTAGGAACAGAATAGAATTACTGACTCTTTAGAAATGGCTGACATGATGATGATGAATAAGTTATGACAATTGCGTTTAAATTTTATGAACTTTTAGGAACAGAATAGAATTACTGACTCTTTAGAAATGGGGACTGGAGGAGCAGCTCTAAAGCAAATCGCCCATTACGGGCAGAACATCCGAGACACTTACTTCAGGAGGTGGGACTATGGACCTGAACAGAACACTGAGGTATATGGAAGTCCGATTCCTCCAAACTACGACCTGAGTTTAATTACTGCTGATGTAACGATGCATTATACAGTCAGTGATGTACTCTTAGATGAGAGAGACGTTATAGCTATGTCTGAAGTTATGCCAAATACAAGGATTCGCAAAATTGCTAGAGAGAGTTTCCTGCACGCCGATTTTGTGTTTGCCAGTGATGTGAGGGAATTGGTAACAGAGTATATAATTGAAGCGATTGGGGCGTTTGAAACACCGTAAGTATATTTCAATAATTTGTTAACCGTGATTCCAGGCTTAGAATAGGGACACCCCCAATCTTCCTGTGGGTATCGCCAAGGCGACTGAGGGATTGCATCAGAGACGGACAGCAGCGTTCACCTGTGTACATGTGTGGCGATTATGGCAAATCCCTCAGTAGACAGCCCACCAAAAGTGTCATTAAGAAGACTTATGTTCGGCTGTGGACGTCTTTCGGCTTATGATTACGGCGCAAGCGACAAGCAATAATAAAATTAAAAAGGTCTAATCATAAAGATCTAATTAACAACAGATAATAAATACACTTGACATAAAAAAATCGTGGCTGCGACCTATTTTTTATCAGTACTTTGTCACACAAAGGAAAATGCCCTTTTGTATGACAATGTACGAATCTTCAAATCTTGGGGAACTTGTAGGTTACCTTATAGATGCTTATGGTAGGTACCTATAATGTTAAATGTTTTTAAGAGAAAAAAAACAAAACGTGTAATTTCTTTTAGCTAACTACAACTACGTTCCCCAAGATCTGTTGCACATTTGTAGCAGAGTTAGTATTTTATACGATTTTTAAGTTTCTTTTTCTTTTTCATTTTCTAAAATCGCGCTTATTTGCATCCTTGTGTCGTAAATGTATAGATAAAAATTAGGTTGCAAGATATTTTTTTGATTTCAATATGTGGCGGCTTGAAGAACTTCACATACGCCTTAGAAAATCTTTTCTAGATTTGCTCACAATGCTTTTCTTTACCGTAAGCCTATGGTGTGGAGATAATCATGTGGGGGACTGTACATGTTTCGGAAATCTCATTGAAATCTAATTACAAATCCGCCAAATAACTTAGTTAATAGCTTTAATTTCAAATTGACGAATGGATTTCTCCGAATAACAGAAGTAATTCAATATAATTTATTTTATTTTTATAGCGATGAAGATGACGATGACAGTGGCGATAGTAGTGGTGATAATATTGATAGTGAAGAGGGACCAAGCGGCGATGGTGACAACGACACTATTCCTGATGGTGACTCTTCAAGTCACATAGTTCTTAACATTGTTGTTAAAGTTTATCTCATTATTTTTAGTTTTTACTGTATATTATCATAACATATTAGTAGGTTTACCTTAAAAATTATGATTCTGTATTAAGAAAATAAATAAATAATAAGTTTATGATGTGTGTTTGTTACAAACAATGCATGTATTTATTGTAATTTTTTTAAACAAGGCTTTTGCATCAGCTTTATTTTGAATGATTTTTCTCTTTGTTAGATTTTTAACACGATCATGTTAACTTAAACATCAGAAATACAGGAACTGTATGTATTGTGGGTTCTCAGCTAGATGTCTGAATATCTATTCGGCTATCTGTGTAAGGGGGTACCCCAACATCAAGTCCTCAGCGAGTGACAACGGCGGCTATAGCCATACGAACTAGTGTTAGATCATTAATGCCACAGCCTTTGTGTGCCTTTATGTCCAGCAGTGGACGTTTTTTGGCTTGACTGAATACAAAATGCTTCTTAAAACCATTAGACATGATAGAGTCATGAAAATATCTTGAAGAAAATATGTTGCTATCGTAATATAGTACTTGCTTTAACCACTACATACAAGCGAACAGATTTAATTACATACTACTACTAATACAGGCGCACCAGCCTGTACGTACACGTTTGTGTGTGTGCGTAACTTATAGTAGGGCTACTACACCCAGCGCGCGAATATAGTCGATCGAGAGAGGGCCAACGTTATACGTCAACAACATAAGTGATTCTCTTTCTCGTAGCGGCGCAGTAGTACGTACTGCTAGCAGTGCTCTATTTTGCAGGCTGTAATATTTTGTATTCTCTGTTTAAACTGTTCTTAAAGAGAGTGAAAGTTGAGAAGAAAATAATACATCTGCTATAACGACCACCGTCGAGAAGACAAGCGAAGTGCCACTATAAACGGAAGTGAGGTAAGTGTTAACAATAAACAAGGGAACAAGCGCGATAGTAAACAAGTAGGTATGAATGGACCTACGCATCGTTTTATTTATGAGTGTGTGGATTTGAGTACAGGAGAATGCATTAGAAGCCAATCCTTGGCATGATTAAATAATTTTTATAAAAAATTCAATGATTTAATCAAGTGTCTTTAATTTACGTCTGAGATAGAATTATACTTAAAAATTAAGGGTCTTAGAATAAGTAAATCAAAAGTACCCAACTCTCTAAATGTGCATCTGCTAAATCAATATCGTTATTATAATATAAAAAAAAAATTATAGCCTTTTTGTCAAATTCAAAAAACTTTATTTTGATACACAGGTGTTAGAGGTGGTAGTATATTTGTCTATTGGGCTCTGTGATTTGCCTTGGAGCATGCAATAATTATTATTATTTCTAGTGTACATAACGCTAAAAATCTTATTTATCTAATCATTACAAATTATTATTGATAAAATTTATTATAAATATATTAGGTAATTTTCTCATCATTCCCACACATGCAAGTCAGTAATTATGTATTAAGAACGCTATAATATTCCTCCATACAGTAAAATTCTTTATCAATTAAATAGAGTTGCAATCTTTTTTTAAATTGTTCAAAACCTGTACGCCGTATTTGGAAAGGCAGTCTGTTATATATTGTAGGCGCCTGTCTAAACAAACTGTTGCGGTATAAGCATGGTTTTTGATGATCCTAGGACCAACTTATCGTTACGTCTTAGGCTTGTTACATTTACAAACAAATTTCGATTGTTCCCAATCTATTCCGTAATTTAGTGTGAATAATGCCAAATGTAGAAAAACTCTTTCAACTGAAGCTGTAGAACCTATCGCCCACTATAGGGTAAAAAAAAACAATATAATAAAAAGAAAAAAATATATCCAAATAATCGTGATTAGTAATACGATTATTTGAAAAATACATGATTTATTGGATTTTTTTCCAACCCTGGTAAGACGCAATCACTTTTACAATAAATTCTGTCATCTATATATGAATCTTAAAAAATTAGTTTGTATGTATTTATTTAGGTATGACATATAAGTGTAAGTTTATGTTATATATTTATAAAAAAAATATTCCTTAAGGGCTTACGCTTGGCCTTAATCTCACCTTATGGTAAGTGACCTAAGGTGGAACGCGCTTACCCAGAAGATGCCTATTCATTCACTCGTCCCTTAAAAGATCCAAGTTGTACTTGTCCGGAAATACCGAAGCTGGTAGTATAGTATTATACCTATATTTTATTTCAGTAAACAATGTAAGTAAATATGTTTTTGTTTTTTATTAATAATGATTCATTATTATTCATAGTTAAACTGTTATCATATCACACATGTACTGAGTATTTACCTATTTTTGTATATTATAATCTTGAACCAATCTATATATAATACAAGAACAATGTCTGTATGTAATATTTGTAAATAGTCCTTGTCTAATTCCCATAATACAAAGAAATTCCCTGCTTATACGGTCCAGTGTAAAGTAAGTATAGACTTACTTTACACTGGACCGTATAATTATGTACACAGGTACTCGATGGAGCAACTCAACACTAAAGAGACTTTTTGAGAACTTTACAGAAATACAAACAAAAATTTATAACACTATTTTTTTGAGTAAAAAAAATGTGTATGAAGAGTATTCTCAAGGAACTCCATAATAAATCGTAAAGGATAATGACATCTACTCGTCTATTAAAACAAATATACACACACCTCTATTTTGCCAAAACAGCGAATGCGCCACCTGGTCTAAAAATTTACACCATCTCGCAAAATAGATAGTGTGTCATAATTGGTTTTAATAGACGAGTAGATGTCATTATATTTTACGATACAGATATATGTATTTAAGAAATATGTAGTTATTGTACCTATCTTGCAATGACAATTTTCTGTCAACTTTATAGCACAACCTTTGTATTTATTACTCGACGTAACCGAAAACATTTACCCAAACAACTCATTGATCACCATCAAAACTTGACAAATGAAAATTTTGAAAACGAAGGTCGCTGCGTCGTTGTGGGCTGCCGTCATTAATTCCACCCGACAGGGGTCCATTATGCGGGCTACACACGGGACGACTGTCGGATATACAACCAGATTTGTAACTTATTATTAGAATAAATATAGGTAATTATTTATTATGTTTTATTACTTATAAAAAAAAAACTTCGTTCGATACCAATCTTCCGTTATAGATTCTGATATTTTGTTACCTAGACGTTTAGCTAAGTGGATATTTCACGAATTAGCAATTTATTACTCTGAAGACTTTTTTAATTAGAAATTTTATATGAGGCAGTCTGATCTGAAGGGATCGAGTCCTACGTGTGTGGCTTGAGACCCGGTATATTTTATTGCAGCAATATCTATCTATGTACCTATCGATAGTTTTGATATTCAGTTCAGTCACGTTACTATCGATAGTATCGACATCCTCGACCGCGTTAATACTATCGATGTTACAATATAATTGGAAATTTATATCAATACTATCTACTACTATTGTGTAGTTAATCATGCCTAAAACTATTAGTTATCGATATTCCTCTAACACTATGAGAGACTGTTCTACGGTGAACTGTGATCATAAAGTGCGCGATCGACGACCCGACGCGACGGTCGTAACGTGACATCAGACCAAATCCGTCCGACCGGGTCTGTAAGGGCAAGATCTCTTGGTGCGTAGCGCCCATTAAACGCGTGCCAGATGATTTATTCGCGTGTCCGGCGAACCCTTCCCCTCCTACTTACTTTGACACAAAATGCTGTGCCAGATACGTGGTTTTGCTTTTGTGCTATTGAATTCTGTGCTGCACTGTGTTTGGGCACTCGGTAATGGTTCAGGGGGGAACCGTTCTGTATAGAGGAAAGAAAAGGTCAGAAAAATGTAAATAGATAATAAATAACAAGTACAAAAATGGATGCGGTCCTTTTCAATTTGTTAAATTATAACACAAATTAAGTAGATATAGCTGCGTTATTTAATATTGATACTTAAAGGATAAATATAGACGTCGCTAAACTAAAAAAATATGTAAAATAAAAAATTCCTCTAGATTCCCCGCTGAGCTTTCCCAGAAAGTTGGCGGCACTATAGCAAGGCTGATCCTCTAAACAATGTTTGGCCCTTTCGCTATTGAAAGCATCATTCGCAGAAGATAGGTGTATGTGCATGTCCCGCTTGTGCAGCCAAAGTAAGGTGTATTATAATTAACAAGATAATGTTAATTAAGTTGATGTATCCGACTCCCTTCGTACTGGGGATGGTCGGATACTACAAGCTTGAAGTTAGGAGACAAGTGTCACTAGTCACATACATTTCTAAAGTGTTCTGGGGGATGATCCACAACCCGGAAATCCTAGAGTCTTTGAGTCTGTTTGGCCGGACCGGTACCTGAGCCTCAGGCGCGCACCAACATAGTCGCGTGCGCGCCGGTGACGCGCGCGCTCAGGGAACTGAATGCTCTGTCTCGGGAGGGGTTGGATATATTCAACTGTTCCCTGACGGAATTCAAAGGAGCCGCACATCGATCCATAGGTGCTAGGAGATGAATAAAATGTAAAAATTGTATGTCAGAGTACCGAATTGGATTTACTGTTATGGTGCTGTAAGAGTGTTATAAATAAATAAATAATATAGTTATATTAAGACAAATATGGTACAATGGATTGGCATTGCCACCTTGTGACAAAACTGCTACAATTAAATTTAAAAAAAAACAAATGCTTAGAAAACTCCTGAAAGACGAAAAACTCCATGACAGCAGAGTCAAGGCCAATTATTAAATAATGTTTATTTAAGCTAGGCGAATTTAATACCGAAGGCATTATTTATCTCATTATCAACCTTTAGGTATGAGAGAGATTGTGATAGGTCTGTGCAAGATATTACTATTTGAGCGTTTGTCCGCTCTTAACTACAATGTTCAATATCATTGTTGGTTTGTCTTTTATGTCTGTCTGTCCGGGTGATAACCCGGAAACTACTGGACTCATTGAGTCGAAATTTGAAACATAAATGTACAATTGCAATGGTGGGAAAGTATTAATTGTTATTTTTAATTTCTGAGATTAATGGGAAGCTTTCTGAGATTACATTTTAAGGTAAATAAAATTTTCCAAAAGAATAATTATAGCTAAAAATAATTTAATTGACAAAACGGCGTACACTTTGCTGACTTTTCTTACTAAACTTAAAATCGATTGAATAGTCGACGAGCTACAATTTTTTATTGAGATATCAAACCATAGTAAGTGGTCAGACGCTTGCGAGGAGGGACCATAAACTCTGGCACTTAATAAAAAGAGAACCAGCTCATAAACGGGACTTCGGAGATCAGTTTCCCCAAGCTTTAGCCGTCATTTTATTAGCTTGCTCCAGTTTTACCCAAGACTTCGGCTTGTAAATTCTGTCTGTAGTCGGTTCGCTTATAATCTGAGGATTACTGAAACAACTTTCCTTTTACAAACACTTGTCGTGACCATTTACCGGAGCATTATATACTGAACAACTTTTAGGTAACTTGGGAAAAATGTAAAGAACAGAAATTCACAAAATGTTATTTACTTATACAGTCCGTCTGATAGTAAGCGGTCACCTATAAATATATTACCTTTGCTATCGTCCATAAACCTGCAGTATTTGGACAAAACGTCCCTTCGGGTAAAATAAGTTTTTTAAAGTTTCTTACAACTTATCCACTGAAAAAAAAAATTTGGAGAAAATATTAATGTAATTATTATTTAACTGATTTGTTATATAAACTTGTTTTTTTAATTATTGAGTAGGCCTTTACCAAACATACATAAGATAAGAATTACACCCGTTCATGTAAATTGCATAAAAAATCCTTAATTGAATACATATTTGCAAATATCTGCTCCAGAAGACTAGAGCTATATGCTACTGAATTGTTGCATGCATGTGAAGAAATATAGTTTCTAACGTGATTGCTCTATAATACTCACAGGCGTTTACGCTCAAGAAGTAAAAACGATTTCTGCTCGACATTACTTGATAATAAAACGAAGTGCCCTTTTATTACCAAGTTTTATTTTATTGTTAACTTTGAACATAATAATATCGTAACAATAAAAATAGTACTCTCTATGAGACAAATAATTAGTGTTTAATTATACGTATTTCTTCAAAAATGTAGCTACAAAAACCTATAAGCCACAAGTTCGTCGGCACCCAGAGCATATGCTGGAATCACCAGAGCATTAAGAAGTGACAATAACTGTTATTATAATTACAATAAATAAAAATAACCTTGTTTTACCTCGGTTAAGACTTAGTTCAGTAAATCTTTAACGGGGCAATGTATACGCTTCGACAACAAACTACCAGAGGAAGATTAAATATGACAGACAGAAAGTTTAAGAATCATTTGGATGACACGACTGATTTTGACCGTAAAAGATGTCTGGTACTAATGTTGCTTCAGCTTCGCTCAGACTTTAAATAATTGTGCACAAACTTCATTTGAAAAGATGTGTTACGTGAAGTTTGTTGCGCCGTGTTGTCTTCACAGCGCTAACACCTAGAAAGCGGTAGTAGGTACGTAAAAAATGTACGTGTATAAATGTACCAAGTGTACTCATATGCAATAAATGATTTTGACTTGACTTTGACTAACGAGACCATTTTCCACCACTACATTCCCTCCATTTGTACTACACCGAGAGACTGCGCGTGTGTCGGTGCAAACTATGAGCATTTGATCATAGTTGTGTGGCAGCGTCACCCGCCCACATGCCTTTCTACCTTAATTACACTGACTCCTTACCCTTTCAACTGGAACACAGCAATGCATGTATTGCTGTTTGACGTCAGAAATAGGTAAGAGTGTGGTACCCATCCAGACGCGGATCCTGCACTAGATTCCTACCACCAGTTAACACAGGATAATAGTCAAAAGCATTTTTAGACTTTCTGTTGACAGAACTCAAATGTGTGAACTTTATGTCCAGCAATTTTTATTCGCTCAACTCAAGATTTGGCCTACACTTCGGCTAATGAAGTTCGGTTAGAACTTCATTAGCCGAAGTGTAGGCCAAATCTTCCGTCTGTCTCCGGCAGATGAGAGATGATTGTGCTCCTTCAGTGGAGACTAAAATAACCTGATGATGATGATAACCGAACTTCTCATTATCTGAAGATCATTGCACTTCAATGTTGGAGAGTACACTATTTTTTGGCGATTACAATCAACCGATAATTTAGATATTCGCATAAGTTTATCCAAAGTTGCATCGAAAAGTTAAGATTGTCGGTCCGTTTGCAGCTTTAAACCGCATAAAAAAACATACATTTTACTTTAGTAGTTCGCTTTAAAATACGATATATTTTCAGCACGTCCCGCTCTCTAAGGACAATATTGTGTCAATTTACGCTTTCTAAAGCCATACATCTTACCCGACGAACCAAAGCGGCTTCGTTCAAATGGAAATCCTTAACTCTATTCATTCAACACAGCTCTTCATACGTTCCCGTAAAGTAGTCTTTGCTTTATTTTTTACAGTTTTAAAACATCGCAAAAAGAAAGAGCTTAACTTATTATGCTGTTTCTACTCTCAACATTATTTGCTTTGATGTTCAATTTATGGAATTCTTTTAGAGTTTAGTACAGTGATTCCCAAAATGGTCGATACCGACCCCTTGGGGTCGAAATCGGTTTCCCAGGGGTCGACATAAACGAAAACTGATTTTGGGGGTCGACGAGGTCTAAAAATCGACCCCTATTTCACACAAGTTCTTATTTGAAACTTTCAAGATACTGTATAAGTTGTGTTACGTGTACCAACTTGTTATAAGAATGATTAATATTTTAGTAGGAAGTATAATTGTTGTACTTTTAAAAACCTCAACAAGTCGAGGAAAAAAACTAGAGATAGGATTTTTTTTCCTCGATTTTGGCTATGGGGGTCTGAGGTATCAGATTATTTTGGAAAAGGGGTCTTTTGCCAAAAATAGTTTGGGAATCCCTGGTCTAGTATAACGTTTTCAGATAGTTATCTTAGCGGTGATCTGATGAGGTGGACAAGTATTGCCATAGCTATCGTGGTACCACAATGTGACTCCACACCGAGGCGTCAATGTTGTTCGCCACACATCACGCCAAGTGGTGTCACGGGGCGAAAAGTCGCTGTGCGACGTTGGATCGCGCAGAGTGGTGATACATCTTCTCTCGGACTAGGGCGTGTAAGCATTATGTATTTACTAAATCTTTGTCATAAAAAAATCATTTTCTAAATTCGTACAACAAAAAGTATTTTGTGTTGATGAAGAGATTCTCAGGCCGGGCTCTAGTATTTAAAATTCATATTCCTCTAACTAATGGACTTGGGCAGTTTATTTCGCAATATCTGGTACCTATTTTTATGGCTTATACCAGATATGATATAACGGCACCTGATTGACTTTGTTTCTATTTTCCACTAGTCACATTCAAGTATCATTGTCATCTATCAGCTACCTACGTAGTAAAAGTTACTCGGGTCCCCAATCGAGTTTACCGAGCGAGTAAGTATAGCGAATATAGCAGCGTCACGTATAGCGGCAATCGAATAACCCCCGCGCGTGCTTCATTCGTACTAGACATCTACGACAACGGACACTATCCAGACAACTCAATTACACTCTGAGATTTATTTAGGGAATCAAAATGGGGAACAGTTTTCTCGAAACTTGATGAAGAAATAAAAAGGAATTTAAAAACTAAAACCCAGTCAGCAAACACGATATCATTAACATCAGCCTGAAAGAGCCCACTGTTGGACATAAGGTCTCTCCCAAGGTACGTCACTGAACCCGATTCTTGGTTCTTCTCATCCAGTCACTGCCAGCCGCCTGACGCAATATTTTTATCTTCAATTTTGAGTTAGAACTTTATACCAGCCAGCCATAAGACGCCATATTGGATTTATTGGGACGTCATATAGCCCATAACTCGCGGAAAATTAAGACGCTTCCAATGACACCTCATTTATCCTAATACGACAAGTAGTTTAGGAGCTACGAAAGAATAGATGAACACGTATATAGCCTGCTAAAATCATAAATCCGATTACGGCCCGTAAGCGGTAGCTTCGGAAGAGTGCTACGGCCTACGGCGTAGTGCGTAAGCATCTATACCTCATACTATGAAGCAAAATAATTTTTCGTAGCTCATAGGTTCAGCTCAAATTTTTACCTTCAAGATTGACACTAACTGGTTATTAAATTAGATAACAGATGCACATTAAAATTATCTGTTATCTAATTTAATAACCAATTAGTGTCAATCCTGAAGGAAAAAACTTTGAGGTGAAACTATGAGCTACGAAAAATTATTTTGCTTAATGGTATGAGGTCATTTTACTTTTTAATACAAAGCACTGATTATTTTACTTAATGGTATGAGGTCTAGCTACTTTTTAAGACAAAGCACTGAAATTGTACACTTGCGAAGTAGTTTACGTATTAATATTAAATTTTAGATCAAAGTCTAGAATTAAATGACTTTACAATAACGATAGGGAACTATGTATGTAAAAATTTGCAAAAATAATAAGGTGAAATAAACAATCGCTTCTTAACTTTTTTTTAATACCTCCGTAAGGTAAATTTATAATTTATTTAGTTTGTGAAATGGTATTACTATTTATAAGTGGGCACTTGTAATTATTCAGGTTATTAATATTATTATTTAGTTTGTAATTTGTCTGTAAGTCTTCATCTTTTTAAATTTAAAATAACCAACATTTTCAAAAATACTATGGTTCGAAAAGGCGTTTTAAACGCCAGCCATGTACTCGTATAAAATAAATATAAAACAAAATGTAAACACAACAATGTCGACTTAGCCTAGAGTTGTCAATGTCCAAAAGGGTGGAATAAATGAGTATTATTGTCAAAGCCCAAAGTAGGAAATAGGTTGCGAGTGAATAACGAAGCACTAGAACCAAATTACTGTACCTTTGTAACTTAGCGGCGGATAATGTACAGCCCTTTGTTTTGTTCTAAAAGTCTAACCTAACCTGATTTCGGCCTCTGACGGGCACTCCAAAATTTGACTGGACTTTAGGGTTACTTATATAACTAGCTAGGTTTAATGTTTGGTGTGTGTACACGCCTGATTATCCATATACCCATTCTACGTGACGGTTTAGGGGGGTGAAAGGGGTGTTAACAAATACAACGTTAAGGGGGGTCTTCATTTACGTAATTTTCACGCGACTGTATATTTTTATAAAAACTAGGACGCCATGATTACAAACTATGAAATACTGGCGCGTATATTTAACGAGTTTTAAAAAAAATTACTGTCTAGAGAAATCTCATTTTCGAGTGCAAAATTATATCAATACTACGTAAAAGCAGAAGGGGGTCAAAAGTTGTTAAAAATGGGCAACATATGCACATATTTTCCATAGCACCTTGCACAAGGTCGGATTCCCGGAATCACTCCAGCATATCCCGAGCCACTTCACTTCGCCGAATACATTTAGCTGTACCGCGAATTTTTACTTATGACTTAATTATTATAAAAGTAAATTCATCCCAACTACTTGCAGCTGCATATGGCATGGTGATGTTAATTACCTGAAACAAAACAAAACATTCATTATTTTTAAGCTTCTTAAAAAAAGTATATTTAATCTCCTTAGTTTAGTTTTTTAGCAATTCAATGCCAGTTTCCCATTTCCCTCCTTACAAGAGGAGAGAAACTTAAATAGTATATAGTTGTAGAGAATCGAAAGTGAGCAATTAATTCTAGAACGACTACGTTAGAAAAGATACAAGTCCAAGAATTGCGCTCACTGGTTCACTACTAAATGCGAGGAAATAAAATAAATTTACGTGGAATAAATTAATTTTGCAACGATAAAACTTAATACAACTTAAGAGTTACACAATGCAAGTCATTTCCCGAATTTGTTGCGATTAAAAAACGCATAAATGCATTTTTCTAATAATAATATAGCTTTTACGACTGAAAATCGCTTATGCAAAAAATGCATTTGTGATTTTGCGTTCATTATGAACAATTCTAATGGCCCATTACCATTTTCTTAATGTCTTGAGGTCCAACTCCGATTGCCGAGTGCCTCACTTCGGGTTCCTGAGTCCTACAATAGTAAGTCTTGCATGAATGTATTAAGTCACATTCGACGAATACTTAAGAAATGTAAGAAAAATAAAACTGCAATTTTATAGTCACCCCAATTTCAAGACAGAGTTGATCAATATAGAAATTTATTACTTTCAGCCGATTATTTCAGCTTAATTTTTCCCTAATTGTTGGCTTTCGACAATCGAATCACTAAGCAACTTTGAATTAAATTAGGAAAAATGATGACTTTTTATTTCAACAAATTCGAATGGGTTGCCAGAAGAATTATGATTCACCACTTTAAATAGAACCCCTGTCCTTAGTAAAAGGCATGAAATGAATAATTATCAAGAGGGTCAAAGACTCTGGTCGTTTTATTATAAAATTCCAATTTAAAGAGACCTCTTAGTTCTTAGAAGTAAGTAGAGAGAGGCAAGTGACAAAGGGTCAAACAGCCTGGTCGTGTTAAATGTTTGCAGCAGCTATCAAGGGCATTAAACGGATATATATGGACAGTTAGTGCGGAATATCCAGGCTTTTAATGAAGGAAGCTGCGTTAAAGGAAGCCGTTTGGAAAATACCTTGTCCCTTGTAGATAAAATGTATCAGTGTTTTGTAGAATTGAGAATCCTAGTTGAAGGGCAAGTCAGAATCTCACTATTATTTACCTCTGTCTGTGTGTACAGTCTGCTCTGTCTGATAATGATAAATAACCATAACACTTACTAAAATAACCTTCAAGAATTCCCTGTTTATACCGTCATTGTATATTATGTGATCAATAAATTAATAATTTATGTCGTCATTCTTTATATTATGTCAGTCGTTATCATTTCATCGTTGTATTGTCATTCCTATTGCTATTACTTTTGTTTATATTGTATCCTTGTTTACTTTATTTGTTTGTTCTTCTTTTTTCTAGCGTGTCTCTCGCCGCTTAATGTCATGTGACGTCTATATCCTTTTTGATGTTGTCATTTTATCTTCTCTATTGGCTTTTATCTTTTGTCCGTTCTTGTTTAATCTTTTTGTCCATCTGTAATCACTTGTTCTCATTAAATGTCCAGACTACTCGTATCTCCCTTTTTTTATTTTTTCGTATATTTTGTAAGGTACGCGACGTTTGTTTTTTCATTGTTATGTTGTATCTAATTTGGTCCCTTATGTTTATATTCATAATTTTGCTCATTTCCATGCTTTTTTGGCAAACACTTAACTTATTTATATGGTGTTTGGTTTGTTTGGGCTTGGATCTAATGTTTAAAGTAATGAACTGGTACCTACTTATTTCTGCTGACAAACAGCATTATATGAACTCCTGTCTTCCGTTTAAGTTTCCTGTCTTCCCTTTAAAGGGTACTTACGAAGACCAGTGTCATCATCATCATATCAGCCTTTAGATGTCCACTGTTGGACATAGGCCTTCCCCAATGAACGCCACCACACCCGGCCCTCCGCCATCCATATCCAGCCGCTTCCAGCCACCTTCTTCATGTCGTCGGTGCATCTACAGTAATACGAGGCATTCCATTGTACTCAGGATGATAAACGTACCTGAGAGCTTTTAACTTACAAGTTAAAGAGGGAGGGGGGTGGGGGGGTGTCACATACTATCAGATTGACCCATTTACCACATCAATCCGTAATAAAATAAACAGTTATCCAATATGGTCAGTGCATTCAACACAATAATCGTGTCAGTGGGGCTGAATGCAATCACATCATGCGGAGCGGTTTACCGTCCATTCAAAGTAGTCATCTGACGTAATGTCGCGATAGGCTCCCATACAGACGACCGCGCGCGGTTATTTGTCTAGTCGATCGGAACAAATGCCGCTACCTTAATTAGAGCGTGCGTCATCGGGACTGGTATGTATTCTGGTGAGTTTAGTTAGACAGGATTTCCGTAAAGTTTGGGTGTAAAATTACTTAGCAGGATTAAGTTTAAGTGCTTTTAAACTCACACATAAGTAATGAAAGTTTGAGTTTAAAGTCCTTTGAAGCCCGTCTATTATTTTTCAATTTTCTTTTTAATGGCAGATTAGGGGTTTTTACCGGACGCGTTCCATTGAAATGTTCTAATCTAAAGTATAGATGAGCTGCCTACTCTTTGGTCATAAATGACCTACGTCATCGACTAATATGCCCAATGCTCTTCTAGTGCTCCTAATTTTGACATACAAAAAATTCTGTCAAAGTGAGTGCAGGCGGAGGAAACTACTCGTTGATTGGACAGTTCCAGTCGCGCCAAATCATAATTGGTCGCTAACGCTGAATAGAATAACGTTGTGAGCGGTTGGTACGCGGCGTTTTGTATAAGTATGATGTGTTCGGCATCTATGGACATAAGCTGATGACCTGCACAAACCCACACGATCTCGTAACAAATGTAGACATCTGCCCGACAATGGCACGTAAATAGATTTTAAAATCTAATCATTTGTAAATGAATCTTTATAACTTTCATACGACGGAGTAACAAGTTCATTTTAATATCAGGCTCTACTTACTACCGTGCGGCGTACAGAGCTCTCCGGAAGGAGGTATTCACAGTTCCACATACTCGGCTCTGTTGTCGCATCCGCTGACAGGTGCCGCACGAGTTTAATTCAGAGTGTTGCTCTTACGTATCGCATTTAAATTAGTTTTAAAACTAATTTAAATGCGAAACGAAAGCACTTATGTTGTTCTTGCTCGGTGCAGCAGCAGTCTAATTAAATATGTTCGCTTGTATGGAGTGTCGGGGAGGGGGGGGACTGCGTTATGTAATGTAAAAAAATTATTACGACGACGCTTTCGCATGCAGGTGAAATTAGCTTTTAAACCCTTGATGTTGATGAGCACGAACACTAATAATAAGGCAAATACTACTGCTTTAACAAAAATAATATACATGTCAATGTGCTGTCTGACCATAAATGTACGGGTTGTTATTCTTGTTGTAGACGGGGACTTCTGACACCTCAATAAAAAAATATATCATAGAAACCGTTCATTATCCACCCACTGTGAATTTTCCATTATGTGAAATTGGCTGAGTTATTGTGTTATATATTCTTTATTGCACAAATTTTAAAAGTAAATACAGTTACAAATTTTGTGTACAAAGGCGAGCTTATCTCTAAAAGAGATCTCTTCCAGCCAACCTTACAGGGAACAAGAGCGAGGGGGCAAAAAGTGCATAATTGTGTCTTATACATTAAAGACAAAATTAAATTTAAATATTACGTAACATACATACTATATTTATACCAAACTTGTCAAATTAAGATTTTCTACTGTTCCATGGGAATTAATCAAAGGCATGACAATTCCCAAATTTATGAGAAATAAGCCTTTGGAGCTCGAGTCAAACGACCAATTTAAGCCAACGAGGCAAACAAATAAACAAGAAATTATAAATAAGACACATTTGAAAAGTTTCAGACAAAGTGTGGAAGTATCACTATGCGAGGTGCAGAGCTCTCCGGAAGGACGTATTCACAGTTCCACACACTCGCCTCCGCGCCGCAATGCTGACAGGTGCCGCGGGAGTCTGATTCACGCTGTTGCTCTTTGTACCGTTTTTTAAATTAATTTTCATCATGCCCGTAGTACCTTCATAACTGCGTGTTTAAATTTTTTTAAGCTCGAAATGATAAACGCTACATCTAGTGGCGGCCTTCTATCATCAGCCAGTTGACATCCATTATTGAACAGAAGAGCTTTCATTCACGCCACCATCTCTAGTATAGATTTTTATCATTATTTTAATAGCTTAGTCAGGGTATGACTATGTCGCTGTGTAATGATTACATTAGAGGAACAAAACAATTAAATTAAATAACCAAAAAACCCAAACTAATTTCGAACCTCTTTACAGTCTACTCCAGAATTTGTTTGCGAATATCGGTTCTGAGACACATGTGGCCTACAATTGCCTATTTCTATTTTAGCTTAACAAGTGCTGAAACAAGAAATTGCAACTCTAAAACACCTCAGTACAAAGATAACGACTGTCTTTCTGCAAGTGTAAGAACTATGACTACGATAAATAGAAAAAGAATACCTTATCTCTCACTTTATTTCAAAGCCATGAGCTTCAAATCGCTACGAGTGTTTTTTTTCTTTCATAAGAGTAGTGTAAAGGATAAATTGAATTTTCACGATAAAACGATCTCTACGACACGTATCTAATGTTCCTTCGTTGGAAAAGCGAACAACCTGTGTTTTACTTTTTATGCGGCTTTAGATGCAGAAGTTCTAGGAATCTTTTTAAATAAGAGAAATATACCTGAGAATGCTCGTTCTTTAGAATATAAGTTTTTTTTATTTATATTCGTAGTTTTAATAATGTTTCCTAATTTTTTTTTAATAATTCAGATAGCCTCGTAGGCCTTGGTCGTTAGACTTGTCGAGTTGTGGGTTCGATTTCCACTGGTGACAGACAAGTACTTGAACAAGATGGTTCTGTATAAAGTAAGAGAGCAATTTCTGCCAACAAACTGTATTATACTATTATACAGTTTGGTTGAGTTATTCTATATATTTTTTTGGAGAGAAGAATAAATGATTTATTTTGTTCCAGATGTCCATTGTCCCATCCTTATTATATATGAAAAAATCCTAGGTTGGGATTAGACAAGCGTATGTATGATATGAAAATTTACAAAGTGATTGAGTAAAGGCTAGTCTACCAGGAGTACAGCAATAATCAGAGATAACTTAGACAGTTCAAAATTGAGAAGAGATGGGAAGTCGTCCACCCAGAATTGGACAAACATATCCGAAAGATAGGCGTCTTGCGTACGCCGAAAGGCGTTCATGCCTATCACGTTAAAGTGGGCCACGTTTCAGGCGCAGAAGGCAAAACCTTTTAAGTCCTAAGCTAAAACACCCATGGTTTAACATCAGTTAGTACGCTGAGTCATCTCCTCGTTTATCCTGATTAAATTTGACGTCAAAATATTACATCAAAAGGTATTAAGTTCCGTTTACGTATCATTAATTTTCCACGACATGACTTGTGGTTTTCCTTTGAATAATTTATTATTGTGCTATCCCTCAAACTTACTTTGAAAGTATTTGGTTACGGAAAATAGAATAATAAGTTTAATCCTATCGGAAATATAAGGAAGGTCTCCATTTTAATATTTAAGCCGTCGCCGGCCATTATTCGAAGCCTTACTCTCAGCGCCCCTCCACATCCAGTTCTCAGCTCTACCGGGTTTCATTACAGTCACCTTGTGTGAACAAGTACCTCAAATATAGAAATTCTTCGGAGATCTCAAAACTCTATCCTGGAAACAAAAACTCCGAGATCAATGACAAGGAACAACTTGCAGCTCATTGCAATCATCTGGCTGCTGAACTGTTAGAAGAGCCTACACAGGCTTAAGCGCAAGAGACTCCTCAACTCAGACCAGCAAATCCGTGGGCTTCCTTACTACCTATCTAATAGTAGTTACAAAATTGACTAATGATCATCTTCCTAGCAATAACACTCACTTTCTACACTTATCCTTTAGTCCTATCAGTGAGGCATCTAATACTGGGCTCCCTAGTTCGCGTTATCCACCCAAGAACTTCTGTTCTGAAGGTCGTGCCTATATTTTCTTGTCTTCTAAAGGGGACATTTCATAATCTGCCCAGCTACATCTAATCAAGGTCTTTCAGTAACCAGCGAGGCTAAGACGTAATCATAGAATAAGTACAGAAGGCGACGTAAGAAAGCTTGTTAAACTTTTCATAAACGTACCTACAAAATTCAATGCAATCCAAACTGAATCGTACGCGGATGGAAAAAAGTTAATATTATGTTGTACCACTAAATCACGCAACATTGACAGTCGTACGCGATTCGCCTAGGTGCCCCGGCAATCGGGGCCGCGTCGCGTAAAAATATTTTTATACCTAAAGTGCGGAAGGAGACATGCCTGGCGTAAGCGCCTTTTAGTATTTCCATAATTTCCAGATTCGACAACAACATAGCCTTACGCAGCTGTGGCACTTCGTTAGGCGAAAATTAAGCTCGTGTCCACGTAGCCCCAGCCCCGCCTTCCTTAATAACACCCTCTCATTCCGCTCACGTTCAGACCCTCGGTTCAGTTAGGACTCCCAACTACTCCTGAGGGATTCGATTCCCGACTAACGAACTCTTTTACGATGGAGCTAATATTTCACGTGGGTCGATCGCGTGACGTGGTTACGTATTGCAATGTTAATTTGCCAGTGTATTAGTCTGTAGCTATTTAGGAAAGGGGAGAATGTTAGAGGGAGTAATTAATGCGTATTGACTTAAATAACAATAAAATAGAATAAAATTAATATTAATAATATTATTTTAACAAACAGGTACGAAACGCCTTTGCAAATATGCAAGTGAGCATACTGCCAAGGCCCTGTGTTCTTGCTGTATATATCAGCTTGCGTCTGCGTCATAAAACGAAATGATTATCGCTACGTTTTCTTCTTAAGGGAGCAGAAAGACTTGGCAACCCTTAGACCCTTCGGGATCTTTTGTGCCCATGCCCTGTCCACTAACCAAATCGGCCTGCGATTTAGTGGACTCCACATACGCCTTAGAATTTCTTCTTTGGCATACGCAGGTTTCCCTACGATGTTTTCCTTCAACGAAAAGTATGTGGTATTGTAAATAAACCGTACTTAAATTTCGAAAAACTCATTGCCAGTTTGGGTCGGTAACGCATATGATACACACAGACGATATGGTAGCCTATCACATTCATTTATCCCTTAGTCGCCGTTTTCGCCTTTGTCGAGTGGATACTAATTCTGTTTATGATACTACAGACTTCGTCAGCTACTAAAAGTTATATTGACCTATTGCAAAGATCATCTCTTTCAGCAAGTTATCTTTACTACTTTGTAAGCCAACTTCACATAAATAAAAAAATTCTTTGTAGCATGCAAACTATTAAATGCACCTCGACAAGAAAATTAAACGAAGCACGTCTTTAAGCAAACCGTTGCAGGCAATCTTTGTCAAAGTGAAATACAAGGAATAACAAAGCAATCTGTGTATTAAATGTAATTTAATATTGTTAAGTTAGTCTTAGCAGTATAAATCAGAAGAATGTACTGGAGGTAGGAGTCCTATTGTAGAATCTATAATGCTGGATCCGCCTGGGTATCTACCCACCAATCTTTCTTTTTTTACGTGGGAAAATGCTACACATACCTACTCGCCTCGTGAAGACCAGTTAGTTATGCCAGCCTAAAACAAAGAGGGATACCGGGATCTATGATCGCCCTACTACAGTTTCTATATCCAAGACCAACTTCATACTCGAACAAACAGCGGTCGCGCACACAAATTGCGAGCGCAGTCAAAACTAAATATTTGAATCAATATGTGCTAAACTACCAAAGTTTGGTGAAAATGTAGTCCCTGGGCAGACGACAGAGCACCACGCGGGTGCACCAGAAGATTCGGTAGCTTACATCGTATTTCCCTAGAATAACCTAAACTCTTACTGCATTCAGTTTCTACACCATGCAGAAACTTCTGGGTTAATTTATAAATAACCAGTATAATAAATAAGAGGTGATTCCTGCGTTTTTTAGAAAATAATTTGTTATGTACCCAAAAATAATGAATACTTCAGGATTTCGTGTTTAGTAGTGATAGTATTATGCTACAAATGTCTGTGCATGTGTACACTATGAAGGAAACATAAATAAAGCTGATCTTCTTAAATCATATAAGTAACTTCCTAACATCAAACCTTACTACAGCTTACTATCAACTATCTAAACTATCTAAGACTGGCTCAAAAGGACTTAGCTTCCAGAACCGTAAAACATATTAATAAACTACATCCACATAGGGCATTCCATATATTGTAGTAGGTTATAAAAATATTACTAGTTTTTATTTACGACCAAAAAACTATAGAACATACGCAATGAGCCCTTGCATTATGTCATTCATTACTAATGAGTAATATAATGACATTGTTAGGTACGTTACTCATAAAAGCAAATGCTAATTGTACATTAGCTTAACACTGTACACAGACAGTTAAAACTTAACAACCGTTTGGTAAACATCATTCAATTACTTCGTTCAAATAACAAAATGAAGCCTTTAATAATCTGCCGGCGGACGACGACGGGCTTGCACTTTGGTACAGTTTAAAAACTGTAAGCGTTTTACATAGAGCTTCTTCACTAATTTGCCGCTTTGAGTGAAGAAGCTCTGTTGGCACAAAGTGGGCCACTGACGACCCCCGTGGGCCCCCACGGGAGTAGTCCATAGATTCATGAAGTCAATCATCTAAGTCTTAAAGCCATTCATCAGTCGGTTCTGTCGTTTCGGCGGTCACCGCGTCGATCATCGATCACTAGAAAATTCTTACCCAATTCAGTAAGTTTATAAGAGCTGTAACCACATCCTAATCAAAAGGCTGAATCGGCTCCTGTTTGCACAATACAATATATCCAACCTACTCTTCTTTGTTTACTTTCATCAACATCTTAGTACTTATCCTTTGACATGTGAACAGTCCATTATACAAAAAGATCGGTCAATCTCACAAGTGCAATTTTGCAGCCAGTGTGTACCAGTAAACCACAGTGGGGAATGGAATCTTGATAAGCAGTGCGTGACTCACCTGGACTGTGAATGTGTTAATGTTGAATATAGGTTTCTTACTTTCTTCCGACTACTTTTAACTGAAAACCACTACTTGAATCGTGATACTCAGCTACTTAACTGGAAGCAAGCAATCTTAGAGTATACTTGCTACCTTAACAGCTGACTTGTCGTGACTCAAGCCCTACGTCACTGGAATAATTAAATGGTAGAAAAAATGGAGCAGTCTCTGCTAAAGGCAACTTCCGAGTCAATTGAGTCACTGACAATCAAAACTTATGTAGCATTGTCGAGGATTTTTAGGGCTTCTAGCTAAAATACCTGCTTTAAATGATTAGATAAGATGATTTTATAATGGGGTATTTTAATTAACGACACAAAGTTTGAGGGATTTATATATAGGTACGTTAAATACAAAAAAATCGTTTCATAATATTATTTTCAGATTTTTTTTATAATAAATTTAGTAGTATCATTAAAAAACTTTACAATGTCAGATTAGCGTTATTTCGTTTAAACTTACGTTACACTTAATTTTTTTTGCATTTACGTGAATAGCGTGGGATTTTTACTTATTATTGGCTAAGTACCTAAGATGGCCGGCGGAAACACTGGATGCGGAGGGCTGAGGAGCGGGTATAGCGGTGTTTATTGGGGAAGGCCTATGTTCAGAAGAGCACGTCTAAGGACTGATATGATGGAGTACCTAAAATTACATGATCAAATTAGATTGTTACAGCCTATAGATGTAACCTTAACTGGTGTATATAACCTTATACTTTTCAGAAACTCTAATTCTACACATAACGATAATATGGATTTATTTTAGTCAGTCTTTTTTAAAAGTTATCTGCAATGTTAAATACATTAAAAATGCTATTTTTCCCATTGTTCAATGCAGAACATGGTAAAATGTTTGAAATGTAATATTCGCAAAGCACAACATTTTGAGACCAAATGACTGCGTTCAAATTTAAATATAATTTAGTCTAGCGAGTGCAAGCAGACTAAAACAGTGTGCGTGCTCGCAAAGGATATGAATTATGAACAAACGTTCTCGCTGTTCACACATAACTTTTAAACGAATTCAACCGTTTAAACATCATGTTTTGCATTTTGGAATATTCTCCACTTATTATTATATCATCCAAATAAATTAAACAAATTTGTTATTAGGGGGGCGTAAGCAAATTACGTAACTCAATTTAGGGTAGGGAGATAGTCCGGGCAGGCATTAAGGTTCTGGTAAGTGGGGGTAGAAGAGAGTATAGCAATATTTTTGTATTTTTAAGTAAAAAAGCAGCTGTATACAACAAGAGTATCGAGCATCGCGACCGATCGCGGCCCCGAGCGGCTTTCCGCGGCCGACGATTGACGAAAGCCGCGCGCGGCCGACGTGCGCCGCTGCGACAATGTATCGCCCCGCTTACAACGCCAGCGCGTTTGTGCGACCGCTGACCTCGGAAGCGGCGCCCTACATTTTCATAGTGTTTATTTAGTATTGTGGCAGCGGGAGCGATCGGTCGCGACGCTCGAAGTGCACCTTAAGGTTCACTCGAAATCAACTCGAGCACATACAGTCACCATTAGACTCAAAGCTCAGCAGAATCGGCTTTCACCGTGATGAGGTCGTTGTAGCACCGTTCGGTTACCTTACATTCGAGAGATTAAGGGTTCTAACTCTGGGATTTGTACACTGAAAATAAATCTGGATAACTGAGTGGCATTTTCTCTTGACCACACACTGAGACTTTATTTCCTCCTATCCAATTATTACATATGTTAATACGATGTGAATTGTGAAGCCAAAACAAAATTATCAACTAACTCGTTATCAAATGGTGCGCTTATATCGAACCAGTGCACTCGTTTACTCAATATACAGATCCATTGATTGAATGACAGTTTAATTCTCTCGATGAACGAAATCATGACGAATCGCGAACCCGAATATCGATTAACACGAATGAATGTTGCTCTAATTGATCCGGTAAAGAGCACTTTGATTTCAACTGATGAGGACACAATTAACTGGAGTAAACGTGATGTGGTGAAACGGCTTTTGCGAGTATTTTGAACATATAGGGTGGGATGGTATTTAAATTTAAGTGTGTCGCCATTGTACACTAGATTCATCCTTCTATGTACGTACATTTTTATAAAATGTATTGGTGCACAATAAAGAATATTTGAATTTGAAAGAAGGTGTCCAGAAGCGGCTGGATGAGGAGGGCAGAGGACCGCGTGTGGTGGCGTTCATTGGGAAAGGTCTGGAGAAAGTCTATGTCCAGCAGTAGACGTCAGAGGACGTCTCTACGTGAATATGATGATGTTGAATTTGAAAGGGTGTGGAGTGTTCTACGTCACACAATCATCGCCCATTTTTAACATGCTTTTATTAGACATTCAATTAAAATAAAGTACCTAATAGCATTAAACAACCATAGCAGTCCAGAGCATAGAACTCCAGTCCAAAATAACAACAACAAAACAAACAAATAACAAATAACAACAAAATAACACCAGGATGCTCAGGAAAAGTTAGAGTCTTTCACGAGGATAAGCAACTATCTTATAATTAGTTATTGAGGATCAGTTACGTTTTTTTGTTAAGTATGCAAATATTTAGCAATTATATAGAAACAATAAATACCTACTATAAAAAATATATATTTAAATTAGATCAAAAATTACTAAGTTACAGCGATTTTAGTGCAGTAACTCCAAAAACCGCGCAAGACAGGTAGAGACCGGATGTAACGACATCTGACGCATCGCGAATCGAGCGAGCCGCAGCGCACTAGCGCAGTCTGCCATAGTGCGAGAACTGGGATCAACAAATGACTGGTCATATTGCTATTTATCGAAAGTTGATATTTATGTTGTTTAACTGAATGAAATGGAAATCTCTATCTTATATAAGACACACACCTCTAAACTTCGTGAAGTTTTAGCATTTCAAACTCTAATGTCGATCTGATTACCTACTAATTACTACCCCATTAATTTCCTAGTTAGATTTCATGATCTTCCGTAAATTTAAGATGCAATGTTTATTAGAGAGTTTGGATCCTTATGACTGACTCTATCGATTGGTGCCATAAAAGACTTATACTTACTTACCATATACTTTTACTTACTTTTAAAAATAAAGGAATTTCTGTGAACAAAATTTGCTGTCTTTTAAGCTACTTACAGGGCCCGCTCGGTTTTCCATTCTCTATAAAAAAAGTCCACAAGTATACATGTAACAGTGAAGTGTGCAATGCAGAAATAGCAACCGTTTAGAAGAACTATAGTAATTTTCGGCACATCAAGGGTCAAAAAGATAACATAATTTACCTGATGAACATACCAGTTCAAGAAAATATGGGGAACACTACTAACGTCTGACTTCTGTCAGAACAGAAGGTTTGGAGGAACAGTAACAGAAGATCTGCGCCCATTGGGTTCTCAGCTGTTGACCCTTCTTGTCTGAATATCGTGAAGCAGGAAGCTGACAAGAAGGGCTAACAGCAGAGATGTAGAGACGTATAAATATTTGCAACGTGTGCGCCAAGACCGCAATATCGGCAGCGTTCGATGATCACGACGTGACTAGGGTATCGATATGTACCGTAAATAGTTCACGAAATGGAAGGAACCTAGCGTATTTCACAATAAAATCAGATTTCCGGGCGATATTTCTATCTCGTATGTTGAAAATCTGAGATAGGGATGTTCTTACCTGCCCGCTTGGATTTAGCTTATTTATGACATTTGTCTGGTTTAATTTTAAAATACCAGTTTTTTTTTTCATACTTTTTGAAATTAACTCAGAATTCAGTAGAATTTGATACGCACAAAATGTTTCCATTTATCCACCATTTACTATTTATACAACATTTTTAGGTAGAGGAACTGTATGCCGTCGCGACGAGGTCATAGTACAGGTATGGATTAGGGAGTCATGACTGTATACATATGACAAGGCGAGCGTAAGTGATAGTCGAATTTCCCTAAAATACTGCCCTGGTGCGCCGATACTATATATCTCAAGTGAAATACGTGATCAGGGAAGGTGCAGGGTTGGCACCGAGCCTATTTCGCACTTACATTTTTTATGATCAACGTTGTTACATAAATCAATGGTTGTTGATGATTTGCTGGGGAAATAACGCAGAAGGAGGAAAGTAACTATAGTTTTAGTAATTTGTTTACATATTCGCCGATGGGAGGATTCTATGTCATTCAGACATAGAATCCTTGCATTGGCGAAATATGTAAACAAATAACTAAAACTAGTGACCACCCTCTTAGGTACCTATTTCTGCCACCAAGCAGCATGCTAAAATGATTGTGTTTCGGTTTTACAGGTACGAGTAAGAGAGCCAGTGAAAATAGTAATATCTATAACTATGAAAAGTCGATAAATCGCGATGTTCAATCCCAGTGACATTTCATTTTTGCCATTAAAATTCCGTGTCCTGGTTGTGTTATAAATGAAATGAAAGCCCATCACTAGCTCCATTAGCTCGTAAATTGATTTATTTAAGAAAATACAAAAATGTATACAGTCTTGTGTGAGAGACAAAAAAGAAGACAGTTGACATTAGTTTTTTTTTTGTGTGGCTAAATACAAGGCAAAGGGTATTGCAACGGTATAGTCCAATTTGAACACACAAAATTATATTAATTTAGTGAACACTTGTAATTACAGACAGTTGGCAACGCACTTGTGACCTTAGACTGCAGGTTTATTGACGAAATGGCGACAGGACTCTTATCATCAAGCTGCTGACTGTATAAAAAAAATTCTTCTCATATTTGATGAGATTTCTTTAGAAGCAGTGGTAGTATTTGACTCACTAACAGACTGATAAGGCTTGCTTCCGTCCATCGGAGGACGTTGACAGGCTGATATATTTGTTTAAAACTCGAACTTTTGTGTAAGTGTGTGCGTGTGCAATAAAAGTTTAATAAAAAAAGGCAACTTGTCGCGACGCTCACTTTCTAACCATGACTGAGTTGTTGCTGAACTGCCAACCCTACGCACCTGTATTGTAAACGCGCGCGATCCTGCTTATCCCGCTCGGCGGTGCGGAATTTCGATAAAAATGGCCCATCGACGCGTGTCGGGACCTAACGCCTTCCGCAGCGAAACTGTGGTCCGCCTCGTTCATGCGAACACTTTAATATTAACAGCATTTCCACCCACCTATATTTACGCCATGGTCTGACATATTGACTTCTTGAATATATAAACGTATTTTTCTTCGGTTATATCAAAAAGTTTAATTTCTTCTCTATTTATTTTTTCATTGTGTACCTGTTTCAAGCGTAAGTGCTAGTGTAGCTACTTAAGCTACGTCTTTTTTTTTTTTTTTTTTTTTTTTTCTTATCCCAGGAAAGAGAAAGGAGCAATATGTAGGAGATTATTATCTAGATTTTATTTCTAAGTGTCTAGCTCGTGTCTAACATCAAGCCATATTTTCTGTTCATTAATATTTTATTTTGCTTCACTGTGTATTGTATCATCATAACTACATTAGAGAATGGATGAGCATCGCCAGCGCAGAGTTCCGAGAGACAGGAAGACATTTTCAGAGCGTCCACTAAAGAAGACAAAAGAAGATAAAAGAAAGTATATTAAAAAGAATCCCTACTTTACGTCAAATGTAACGTAATTTTGAAAAACGTAATGGTAATGGACCTAGAATTGAACCCTTGAACTTACGAATGCAAGGCGTACTCTCGAATAGACTAAGGCGATTATGTAGAGGTAAACTATATGTTTATTTCTCACTCTTTATAATAATAGTGAGTAGACAGGGGCCTATAAATTTCGCTGCGAAAGGCGTGTAGGTCCATGTATCACTTTTATCGACATTCTGCCTCGCTGAGCGGGATAAGCGATCACACGCATGTATCATGTAAGTACAGGTGGGCATTATCTATTGACAGAGAATTTTTCTTTCAGTATTTATTAGAAGGGGCATGCTATGGGGCATATATGGGGAAAAATGAGGGTAATGGGTTGTTGTCCACCAAAAGAGGAGATGTGTATAAACCAGTAGGACTTCGTTATTTCTTAGCTCCGCTCACCTATTGGTTGATTCACATCGGATTTAATGATGCGCCTTAGGAAAGCCAGCAGTAATCTTGTACCGACTGATGATACACACATTTACGTTCCGCTTAGCTTTGGAGGATGACGGGTCTAAAGGAAACGGTAGATGTTTGGCTTCTTCTCTAGTAATGCCTTGCATTTGGCCGTCAGCTATGAAGAGAATAAGTCCTCTACGCTGGATGCCCATTCTTGGTAATATCCAAGAATGGGCATGAAGCGTAGAGGACTTATTGGACGCAGACATCACATTTACTACTTTCCAACGCGTCTTCTATTCATAATTTTGGCCATCATTATTTAATGAGGTAGTAAGAAGTGGTAGGTATCTGTCATGTCTGAGTGAGCGAGATAACCAAGTTTTCTCTTTACGTTTGCATAACTCTCCGGTGAGAGGTGTGTAAGGGTATAATCTTGGTCTTCTGTACTATCTGCATACGTGAGAGTCGCTGTATTTATTTTATTTTAGAGAATGATCCTGATTCTAGATGTTGTGGTGGCTTACACACAAACTACTCATTATAACAAGATACTCATCAACGCCACACCTACTTTTCGATTCTTAGGATATTTTAAAGTATAAATCCTACATATTTTACCATACTAGCGAGACACACGTATGTGTTTTGAGAAATTCGCATTTGTGTAACCAAAACTACATCCAGAATTTTGCATAAATAATTAGGTCCAACTCTTCCCGTGGATGTCGTACAAGGCGACTAAGGGAATACATTATAAAACATCAATCAGGCCTCCCCAACCCGTCTGGCCAGCGTGGGGAGTGTAGGCCAAATTCTCAGTCTGTCTCCGGCAAATGAGAGAGGGTTGTGCTCCTGCAGTGGAGACAAAAATAACATGATGATGATGAATTAGGTATAAAATAAATCACTAGAAGATATGTAATTAAGTTAGTATAAATATTAAAATCCACATTGGCATTGTTAGTGTATGCAGCATTAATTTATAGAATAATAACCGCTATTAATAATATGGTTACAGATAAATTAACTATGTGGTTAGTTTTCGTAATAAGTTAATTGTTAAGTGGCAGTAGGCGGGCCACATCTGTCACAGAACCGACGGCCGTTGGGCAGACGAGTTCTGGAGAGCAGACAGCGGACCGGCATGCGCGGGGTAGGACGACCTGAACAAGGTAGCCGGAAGCAACTGGATACGGAGGGTGGACGACCGCGCCTAGTGGCGTGGCTAAAGGCTGATACCATGAAAATGGTGATATTTTCTACTCCACAAATACTCGGCGAAGTAGATATTTTGCGAATATCCTCGTTTATTGTAAAGAGTTGCTCAACCGAAGTCACGATGCACATGGATACGCGGAACAGATGAATTTTTAAATTTCTGCCGACTGGATCCCGAATAAATATCATGATATAACTGCCATACATTTCCGTGGGATATAAAAAATTCAATTCGATACAATACATACAGATTTTAATTATGTACGAGCGTATGAAAATTGAAAGATATTCATTTTCGTTGCTTAATTAGTGGAATACAAAGATACTACTTGTTTTAATTCATTATATATATTTAGTATTCTTTAATCTAGCTTAGGTCTGAGTTGTACAGAAGCGGATTCGGGACGAAGTTCACGAGGAAAGGAACAAAGGAAACCACGATAAGAAACTGAGCTGAAATCATGAACACCGAAATATGCAAGTCAGTATAAAATATAGTAAAAACGTCCATGTTAATAAAATATTGAACACAATTAATATAAATTCCTCGAAAAATTTAGGTGATATAATAAAACACTCACATCAAGCAATATATTTCTTAAAACAGAGGTACTGTGGACAAGCCGATCGGACCACGTGGCTAGAAATAGGCTAGAAATTACCCTGTGTTCATTTACATGACATAAGCTATGTGTGTACAAAAATTAATAGAGTTCGGTTGAATAGTCTAGCCTTAAAAGCGAAACAAACAAACCCACTTTCAGATTTATAATATTAGAATTAGACAAACAAAGTAAACTAATGGGGTACTAACACTTATATAATACAACTAGGGCAAGCAACAAATTATGTGGAAAACATTGATAGCGAAAAGAAGCACAGTATCCAATACATTTACAAAGTAGCGGGTAGGGTGTGCCCCGTCAGACGCACGCGGCCATTTACCCGAACCCCTAAGTAACAAGGTGGTGTAAAGCACAGGAAAACGCGTCTCAATGTCAAGGCGCTACAAATAGTTTTGTATCTTTGTTTTACTATTTAGATTTTGGATTTAAGCGACATGGCTGTTTGACCTAAAGAAATTGTTGCCTTACTTGCATCGATTGGGTAAATTTACATGGAAACAACTAAATTATAATGTTCCACCTATGTAAATGACATTTAATTTATGGGAAAATAAACAAATACAAATACTGTTTAATGTAAATGTGCATCAGCTGGGGCCCATGAACACCAATATTGTGTGAAACGCTCTAAAGTCTGCGAATAAGTTGAGAACGCAGTTGAAATGTATTGTGTGCCTTGCCTATCCGGTAAAGTCTATCTATAGTAATTTTAAGTCGCCTTGAAGAATCATTTGTATGGCAGAGCGGCGATGTTTGAAAACTTCCGGATGAGAAAGCGTTCTAAATATTGCACGTAAGCAGCTTCAAGGATGATCATATAAAGTGCATAGTGGTAGACCGCCAAGGATCTACAAAATGTGAAGGAACCATCAATCAAGTCTAATAGACTCCTAACGCTCCTAATTTCCCAAACAATTGCACGCTGATTGGCCTTGTCAAGATCGTGTCTTGTCATGATTGGTCGGAACTAAGAATACATTATGCACGGTGGCACGTTGGTACGCAGCGTCTTGTATAGTTAGGACATATAAATCTGATATATTAGCAGAAAAATACACTAATTAGTCGATGGGCTAAGCTCATTGTGGCAGCGAGAATTAAAGGCACATAAAAACCTTTATGCAATTTTATCAGTAAGTTCCTTACTTGTGCCATGACCTAAGTGATGCCTTACTAATGACTGTGCGTCGAGATTTTTCCCCCTACTCATAAATATGCATAACGATGCGCTTCCAACCCAAGTGTAATTTAAATTTTAACCTGAGTATTGTTTGTTACCCCTAATTTCGGTAAGCTAGGCTCCAGTCATTACAGCATTCCACACTACGCCTGCCCAGTCGTGGTCTCCACTCGATAACTCGTCTACTCCAACGGTTATTACTAACTTTCCGAGCTATGTCGATAATAGTTTTAATAATCACAGTTATTTTGTTACTATTCATAATGAAACTGAAGGAACCGAGAAATTCCTCGTGTTATTATGTTCAGCAGTGGACGTGTATCGGCTGATGATGATGAACATGTTTTTGGGGTTAGTTTGATAGTTCATACTTACCTTTCTCCCTTACATTCTATTAAAATGCTTTTAATGGCGATAAAGGCCTGAAAATGGTTTGAACTTCGTAGGTTTATCTCAAAACCTATACATTGCTCCGTTGAATAAACCCAGGCAATGCGCCATTGTTTAGTGATAATAACTTTAGAATGCCACTTTTGCTGGGCTGTCCATTGGGGATTTGCCATAATGACCACGCTTGGCAGGCGGATTGGTGGTCGCAGTAATGATCTTAATATCACAGGAGAACGCGGCTACCTCTCCCTGGTGCAGTCCCTCAGTCGCCTTGACGACACCCTTGGGAAGACTGGGGGTGGCATAGAATAGCTTAAACCGGGAACCACACGGCGTTAAAATAACGTTTTCTTTACTAATTTCAAACACAACAATAAACAAAAGTGTGAAAATGTTGGAACTATTAAAAAAATTCAAGGAAAGAACCCCTTTGAATTGTGCTAACAAAGAGTTCCGCGATAATTACTTGAAAAAATTAATTGGAGCCCGAATAAATTTCAGGCCCATTTTCAGGAAAGTAACTAATTATACGAAATTCGACAGAGTTAATGAGATTTGAGGGAAAAAAATTAGCACATTTTTGTAATTGGGTATCCCAGAGGCGTAGTCACGTAAATATTGGGTTCTGCCTTTATAGATTTGATGCAATGTTTTCTTTATATCAAATATACATCCCGCGTCTTTGACCGACCCAGACCATTCGACTACGACTTTTTTGTCTGATTCCGAATTTACAATAACATAATATTTTCACCGCGTTTTTGCGTCGATATTTTGTTAGGTATTATTTTAGTATCAAAAGTAATAATAAGAAATAAGGAGTGAATCATTTGTGATAATAATAAATTTATGTGCAGCAAGTTTCTGATGGATAAAAAAAATCGGATCGCAATAATTTGATAATTTTGCAAATAAAAGCGGATAAATTGGTTTTTAACAAAAATGTTTACCAAATAAGTTTGAGTCTCATTAATCCAGCTGGTCTATTTATTTATACACCCGTAATTCCAACGAGAAACCGGGCTTGATTTGATGAAAATGGACAGAAAATACGACTAAGGGAATAAATTTTACAGCAGCGCTCCACAAACTTTCTCGCGAAAATGTAAGAGGTCAGAGCTCGTTCCTTGGTCACGGCATGTACCAATGAGTTTATCAAAATATAAGGGCATTTACTGACTGCTCTCAAACGGTGAAGGAAAACATCATGAGGACACCGACACATGTAAGCCTTATGACTCCATATTATTTATAATGGCCCCTCGTAGTTTTTATTAATAAATAATAGTACCTAAAAAAATCGAAGAACGGACCGAACGGATGGACAGACGTTTTTGGGAAATTTGTTATTCGATAAGTATCAGACTGGTGAAATAGAATACATTTTTAGTAAAATACAAAAATGCCGACGACAATACCTTTCTCGCTACTCACGAAAGAAAAAGGGAATTACTTAGTTATAATAAGACCCTGTTATCGCTGATTCTGGAATGACATTTTTTTAGGGATTCCATATTGTACTTTTTCGTCTCTTAGAGTCATCGATATTGTTGCACTTTAGGTGTGTACATACATAATGCTCACGCCTTGGTCCTAGAGGGGTAGGCAGAGACGATGTATTACCACTTTGCGCAATGTAATATTGCAAAGTGGCTTTCCTTCGTCCGCTTTTCGCCCCGTGAAACCCTTTGACGTGATGTGTTGCGAACAACATCGCCGCCTTGTTAAGGTACCACGATTAGCTAGGGAAATAATTGTCCACCTCATCAGACACCTGCATGATTCTAATTTAAGTGTATACATAATTTTAAAAGTTTAAAGTTTCAAAGTTGTAGAGCAAAAGTGTTTAGTATCTAAACTTAGTTCCACTACAGACATTTTTTACAGGTTTATGCGAGTAACAAAGTGCAGGAACAACAATGTACAATTGGCTAACTGGACCGTGTCATTCTAGATTAAAACGAACATAAATATTTTTTAACTGCAAACGTAAAACATGTCCAGCATAAGTAGGTCAGCCATATTCTACAAGCTTTTAGAGGTATTACAGTTATCGATTTAAAGAACAAAAAAACTGATTTTGTACATAAGTAACTCAGTTAAACTTTGGGAGGTCATAGTACCTACTTATGCACGACTAATAACAAAAAAGAAAAATGTCCAAATCCAATGAGTAAAAGTAAAAATGTCCAATTAGGATGATAATGACCGGGAATCGGAATTAGGTAGTGTTATCCATGTAGGTACTTGCGACGTAAATATTACGCTATAGTTTAATATGGACATTCCTTGATACGGGATGTTATTAATTGTAGTAATGAAAATGCCGGGACTCTTAGATAGATACTTAATTAATATGTCTAAATCAATTGATAAGTTCAGATGAAAGTTCAAAGTAAAAAAAACTCAGTGTTTCTTTTTGTACACCCCAACCTCACGTTTACGTTTGCAAGTACATAATTTACACTGCCGAATCCCTATCCCTGATAAGGACATATCAAAGTCCAGGAAAAACCAAACATTTAAGAACTCTGACAGAAACAACAAAGCACAAATCAAAACCCAAAAAAAACATAGCGTGGAATCTGACAAAAATGCGAACGGATAAACTGGGCTGGGAACAAAAATCCGCAAATACAAGAACAAAAGTTTATGCGGTTATCAAAAGGATTGTGATTTGTCTGGTGGATGACATAAACCCACTTAACTCTTATTGATATGAAAACCTATTTGTATATTTCTTTCTTCACGTATCTGCAACTCAAGCATCTACTTACAGTCAGTGCGCTATGATCAATGACCAGTTCAGTCTAATTTTAACTTTATAATCATTGGATAAGGTGTTAAGGCTCACTTAATTCCGAATGTGACTGTAGTTAAAAATGTAGGTACAGGTAGTTTGTAATATGGCAGAGTAACACAAGCTACTTCTGGCATGCCAAAGGAAACTAGCATGAGTGCAAGCAACGCCCCCCTGACACGATAGAGTAATATAGGAATTTTGAGAAAATTACAAAAATGGTTTACAGTACTTAGAAATATACAGGTAGTTTATATAGAGTCAGTAACACAATGTACTTTGGCATGCCAAGGGAAACTAGCATGAGTGGTGCCCTGGCACGAAAGACGACAGAATTCTGTGACTAATTATATTTCCCTTGGTAAAAGAACGTCGTATCTTTCTTACATTTAGTAGAATTGGTGAAAAAAACGTAGAATTTTCATAAATTATAAAAAAAACAGTACCTATGGCACGATTTTTTCATGTTGTTTTCAAAAAAATTTTTTACATTTAACGGCCATATCTTGTAACAACAGAACGCTGCAGGGCGACATACTAGTATTGTTATGAAATAAATAATGTAGGTATAGCCATAATTAATTTCACAATGTTTATTCCTTGTTCAAGCTCAGCGATAACAGTCAATTAAATCACTGAAAAGCAATTAAAAACGAATGACGTAGCTATCCAACTTATTGTTTACGTAAATTATAGTTCACTTATTTGACCCTTAGGGTATAGACAGAGGGATTGCAATCCAGCTACAAAATAGCAATTCGGATGCAGTCGACGTGCATATGTCACAAACGCACAATTGCATATTAACTAATTATACTCGTAATTTATTATATGCATATTAATACTATATTAAAATTAAGTCAAAGCATGTGCTTTGTAAGATACAGTACAAGAGTTACCCAACAGTCAAACATTTTAAGTTTCTTTAATATCTCAAAAAAACATTTATTTTTATTTTCTATCTTTCATTTCCCAGCACAATTTTTCATGTATTTGCCAAATTACAGTTCCATCGGTTCGGTAGTTTTTGTGTTTTTCGGCGGAAAGACGGACAAAAAAGCTTTACGATATATCGCTTTGTTCCCTTTATAACGGAACCTTAAACTTTATGTTCAAAGTATGTGGTTTGTGGTGCCGTGTAGTTCCCGGCTTAGAATAAGGCCACCCCAAATCTTCCCGTGGGTCGTTAAGGCGACTAAGGGATTACAATAAATAAAGGTAGCAGCGTTTTCCTATGTATAATAAGATCATTATTGCGATCAGTAATTATCGCCTGCTCGGCGTCGTGATTATGGCAAATCTCCCAATGGTCAGCCCACCAAAAGAGGCATTCTATTGGGGAGGCTTGTGTTCAGCAGTGGACGTATATAGGCTGATGATGATGATGTGGTTTGTAAGGTATCCTACCCACCTACCTTTGTTTATACAAAAAATAACTGAACTGAATATAATATATTAAATATATTTAACTCTATAATTATTAATTGACGGTATCAATTTGATAGTGCCTATTAATGGTTATAAAAAAACTGAAATTATTTTTTCCTGTAAACCAATTACTGAGAAGAATAACAACATGTATGTCTTTGTTTTATTAACAGATCTACAAAAACAATAAAAGTATTTCTTGGTAACAGGTCAAGAGATCATCTGGATTTCTTAAAAATGATACGGTTTATTTTGAACTACAAACATCTTGGGATTTCCCAGAGCGTTTGTAGTCTCAGAGAGATAATATTATTTTTAATTTATGCATTATCGAAATTACCTACCATTGTCAAACTTATTCTTATACCAGGCCTTTCCCAGAATAATAAGAGATATATATTACATATATTTCATTCCAAGTCCATAGTCTGCGTTTGCGTCTCGAAAACAAAATAAATAATAGATGGCCTTCTGAAGTGGACCGCAAAGTTTACATGGTAATACAACCCTGTTTTTGCCGCTGGTGATCAGCGTGCAGTCCCTTTCCTTTCCGACTTTGATGAAACTTGGTGTAGCTATGATAAAGTGATTAATTTAGTCGTACTTTTGGCGGAAACCCCCCAATCGGACGGGTTTGTTTTCAAAATCTATAAAACTACAATCACTTATAAAAGATGTCATGTCGATTATCTGCGACTCCTAAAGCTCGCACCATACATCAATTTGTCCAAGCGATTGAAGTCGCCAGCAACAGCTAGCATTATAATAAAGAAAGACCAAACAACCATAAAATATAACAGCAGAAACAGCATATCTCGTATATTTCAAGAAAATATCACCAACAGGCAACGAGTAACATAAGTGCAGCTCGTGACTTGCTAGATTTAGCGACAAGTCCGCTCAAATTACGGCTGGGAATGCAGCCAACATACACCAAGTTATAAGTACAGATTATACCTGTACCTCCACCACGAATTCCTAAGAAAACCGAGGATTTATACACCCATACACCTCATATCATGAAGCAAAATAATTTTCCGTAGCTCATAGTTTCACCTCAAAGTTTTTCCTTCAGGACTGACACTAATTGGTTATTAAATTAGATGACAGATGATTTTAAAATGTCATCTGTTATCTAATTTAATAACCAATTATTTTGCTTCATGGTATGAGGTTTAGGTATTTATAAGAACATTTATTTAGGTATGTTGTTTCAAAATGGGGGGGGGGGGATCCAGACGGGTGGGGGACTGAGATAAAAGAGCTTCGTTGAATGAAGTGAGAACGTCAATGAAGTCTTACTTCACTAGAGAGAACGTCTAACTTCTAACTTGCCTAGTACTAGTTGGCCAACTGGCTTGGTAATTGGACTCGAAAACCAGAGGTGGTGGGTTCGATTCCCACTGGGGACAGACAACTAAATGCAACAATTACTAGGTGTATACCTCGTATGTCTGCCAACAAACTGTATTATACAGTTTGGCGGAGTTATTGTATGTACATTTTTTAAGAGATGAATAAATGATTTTATTATTATTATTATTATTAACGCATGCTGGCTCCTTACCCTTCAAGCGAGAGCACAGCAAAGTTACCAAATAGCCCTGTCCTATACCACCGCTGACACAATCCTTCAAAACAGAAAACGTAAACGCCTGATCAAACGTAATAGCAAAACATCACCCCAACGAAACCACGGGTGAATGCCAACACACTATACAAATGGGCATGCATTCGCCGCAGCAAGCGTGAACCACAATAAAGCGACTTGGTTAGATATAGCACCCTTGGGTGCAAACATCCCCGGCACTGCTCATTCCGCGACTACGTACCTGCGACTAATGGAAGAAGCTGTTTTAATAAATAAATGAAGTGTTAGTACTATTTAGTTCCTAGAGTTATAAACTATGATTAAATAGAGAGGGTTAATATTTAGGGTTGCTAAGCTTTTGTCTATCCGTCTGTCTGTCCACCAGATAACTTAATAATAACTTGACTTATCGAATAATATTCGCAAAATGATAATAAATTATGGAAATTTCAGTAAAAAATTTGAATCTTCTTGGACAGATAAAAAAAAATCATGGAGCCCGCACATTATATGGGAAACATAAAAATATATTGACAAAACTTGACGTTGCCGTGTGGTTCCCGGCTAAGAATAGGGCCACCCCTATCTTTCCCGTGGGTGTCGTCAAGGCGACTAAGGGATTGCACCTGGAACGGGCAGCAGCGTTCTCCTGTGTGTGTATTTTAAAATCATTACTGCGCTCACCAATCCGCCTGCCAAGCGTGGTGATTATGGCAAATCCCCCAATGGACATCTACCAAAAGTGGTATTCTATTGGGGAGGCCTATGTCCAGCAGTGGACGTATTTAGGCTGATGATGAACGTCGCAAAGAGGTAAAAATCAATGCAGATTTGTTGAGCTGCATAAGAATAGCATAGTAACAAACGTTTAAACATTGGCGAAATCGTCTTTCTGAAAAGATATCGAAGGTAATATCTCGGAACCAGACTGATTTACACAGGAGGCATAATAAAAACTTGCCAGAGGGATAAATCGTACCCTTGGTAGAAGGCACTCCTATAATTCATGTATATGAAAGACACCATGAGGGACCAAAGCGTGAGCATTGTCTATGTATGTATGTATGTATGTATGTATGTATGTATGTATGTATGTATGTATGTATGTATGTATGTATGTATGTATGTATGTATGTATGTATGTATGTATGTATGTATGTATGTATGTATGTATGTATGTATGTATGTATGTATGTATGTATGTATGTATGTATGTATGTATGTATGTATGTATGTATGTATGTATGTATGTATGTATGTATGTATGTATGTATGTATGTATGTATGTATGTATGTATGTATGTATGTATGTATGTATGTATGTATGTATGTATGTATGTATGTATGTATGAAAGACACGAACGACATTCTTCTACTAAGGGCAGGCTCACTCCGCGGCTAAGGTATAAAAATTTAGCTACGCGGCGCAGCCCCGATTGCCGGGGCATTTAAGCGAATCGTGTACGACTTAGCGGTTCAGTGTAACATTAACTTTCTTCTACGTGCGTAGGCTGAATTTTGTAGATACGTTTTAGTGTGCGTACTCTTGGCACAGAATAAGTAATAGTATAAAATACGAAATTAAAGAGTAAAACGTTCGGAACCTATTTTGCCCATCCACCTACATATTTCAATACAAAGAAGACACTTAACGATAATGATAACGAAAATGGAGGGTCATCTCGAGACAATCTAATAAATAAAATCGTTAACTTCACGTGTCTGTACACTGAATATGTTGCAATAAAAAATATGGGAGTCTAAGGATAAGTAATAGAACATATTAAGATCATTTTTGAAATTTTTGTCTGTTTGTTTGTGCACGCATCACGTAAAAACTACTGAACCGTTTTTGATGGGTCTTTCACAGAAACATAGAGCTTGACTCGAAGTAACATTTAGTCTTTACTTCATCGCAATCGGCTTACTCAATCAATAGTTATACTCTCGGGCATAGGGCATAGGGCATTTTTATATTTCAAATACATTAGTAGGTATACAATATACCAAAAAAGTATAATTACAATGTGCAATCCAGATTGCGATGAATTAGGACTACATTTGGAGCGGTAATGGGCATGGGCGTGAGAGTAGGAGTGGGCGTGGGGTTCGGGGTCGGAGTCGGAGTCGTAGCGGAGCCGCGGGCACAGCTAGTTTCTTTTAATATAGAATAAGCGGTTTCTTGGGGCTATTTAATCTACTATGAAAAAAATATCTATACGCAGAACATTTTAAGAAAATGTTGGACAAAATCCCTGTAAATACGCGTAGTCTTTTTGTAAGCAGCGTTAAATGAAGTGATGCCTCAATATCAGGCACAAAGTGGTATTCTCGAGCCACTACGAGTTGGGGAAGTATTCGCTAAACACAAGTTATTCGTATAACCAAGTACTCAGCTACTCTAAACTCGTAAAGTGTTTAAGCAGATGGTATTTAATAGGATATTTTACAAATTTTCAAGTCTTTTTTATAAATTTAAATCTGGCGCCATAAATTATGGATGGGCCATAGCTTACTTACTTTAATAACTGATGGTAATAAGTTGTTTCTATTTAAAATAACACTCAGTATAATATGATATGTATGTTTATTTTGCTCCCTCGCTCTTACTGCCCTATCTAACATCCTGTAAGATTGAGTGGAAGAGGTTTCTTGAGATAAGCTCGCCTCTGTATACAAAATGTATTACTGATTTATTTTTAAAATGCAATAAAGAAAATAACGCTTTCTTGTAGCTTTAACAATTCTCTTAACTGCCTCTAACACTTGTCAGTGAAATTCCACATCGAACAGAAATCTCACCCCAGATGGCAGATATTAATCATTATTTCGCAACTCCAAGTCGAACTTTGACTATGACGAATGCAACGACATTAGTTTTTCGCAAGAACAATTTGGTTTCCAATAGCCATCAAAGCGAACGATCTGAACATCTGCTATGAATTTTCCGGCTTCCCGGGGCCGTATATCAATCACCGACACGTCCGGACATCGTGACAGCTGACGACCTTTTGAGCGAAATACGATATGACCCCACGCCGGATTACGTATCCTACTTCTGATATTGTAGTACCCCCTGATGGTTTTGTGTCTAGACATAGACGGTACCTTATGCAAACATTATAATATGGAGCCAATCGCCTTGTAAAATTTATCGTTCTTTGACGTCGCTTCAAATCAATTCCATTTACAAAGTTTTAACAACCTGAAAGAGTCCACTGCTGGACATACACCTTCACCTCGTTTCTCTCATCCAGTCACTGCCAGCCGCATTATGCAGATCGTCGCTTCATCAAGCCAGGGGGCGTTACTCTGTTGATAAATGTGTGCAACACATTACATGGGCTTGTTTTTTAATGATGTGTTTTTGCAATATTTAAAAAAATTAAGTCTGTAATGCCGTGTGGTTTCCGGTAGAGTAGAATAGGACCACTCCAACTCTTCCCGTGGATGTCGTACAAGGCGACTAAGGGAATACATTATAAAACATCAATCAGGCCTCCCCAACCCGTCTGGCCAGCGCGGGGAGTGTAGGCCAAATCCTCCGTCTGTCTCCCGCAGATGAGAGAGGGTTGTGCTCCTGCAGTGGAGACAAAAATAACCTTGTGATGATAATGAAGTCTGTAATTCATAGTAAATCGAGTCTAGGACAATACCAAACAACCGTAAATACTGAGATACTCTCGAACCCAGCATAAAACAAACCGATCAAGCTCCAAGGTTTACAATAAACTGTTTCATAGCTACAACAACTGGCATTCGCACCCGCAGGATTAGTGCCGACTGCCGTTAGATTATCGATAGACTGTCGATGTTTTACACCCGCTACAAACCTTTAAATTCAAATAGTTTATTATTATTATTTAGTCGGCCCCGTAGCCTAGTCGGTAGTACACCTGCCTGCGAAGCGCAGAACACCGCCCAGGGCAAACATTCGTGTGCTGAGCACTTGTGTTTGCCTTGTGACTGGATGTTATTTATATATTATATTATGTATGTATATCAACTATCTGATACCTATATTACAGGCTCTGCCTAGTTTGGAATCAGGTGGCCGTGTGTGAAATGTCCCCACACATATTTATTTATTATTTATTACAAATTACTAGAGTAATAGATTATTACAGCCATCCTTAAAATTATATAATTACATGAACTGAATACGATTAAACCATTAAAATTGACAGGACAATACATATTGGAGCTCCTACAATAGACCATGCGATCTGTACCACGGAGCTTTAATTAGCCACGATACATTACCAGTCTTGCATTATAGTGCTGACCGAAAATTGTGCGTAATGAAATGTTTTTTAATTAATTATCAGTAGTTATTTTCAAAATTTTGCTTGATCACAGGTCATAATATAATACGGTATATAATGTTGGCATATAAGAGTCACTAGAAACGGTGTAGTTTTAGAATAAGACTTCTCAAAAAATTTGGTCAGCCAGGAAAAACTGGTAACAAATGTGAAGGGTCTTAAGGGTCCAGGTTGCATTACAACTGTAGGAAAGAACAGATATTGATAGAAAAGATGATAATATTACTAGGAGGGTGAGAGTTAGATGAAGGAGTGTGATTGTGGGTGGTAGTGTGGAGAATATGAGTGTAAAAATGTAACCTCACCTTGGAGGCTGGTGATAAATTGATAGATCAATTGTAGTAGTAACCCAATGGGTATTTGGAATTTACTACACTATCAACAACATTCGATTCTGCATTAGTAGAATCTGTAAAGCGTCGATAGTCTTTTAACAAAAAGGCGAATATGCCCACACACACACACACACACTACACACTTTCAATATCATACCTCTTCCAACTAGTACTTGCCAAACAAAATGAACATAATACACTTACCTTAATCCATCTGCTCGAGTAGTTCCGTAGTGCACGGAGAGCTGGCTGGCCCCAACAATACACAGGTTTCCGCCTAGTTTTGGAGTCAGTGGTTCTTCCTTATATATTATTAATTTAGTAAATAATTTAATATGTCTGTGTATTATTGTCTAATTGCCATGTATTTATTTATAAGGAAACCAATAAACAATTTATTATATTTATTATTATATTCTTGCCGAGACTTTTATAGAATGGACAAAATTGCAATAGAATATTGGACCAAAAGACCGCCGATACAACTGACTTTGGAACTTTTTCATTCTTATATTGATTAAGTATTACATGTCGTTGTCATTAGAAGTTTTTTGTTACATAGATTTGCCGATATTGTTAGGTACAACCGATATCGATACTTCTGCGACGCTAGCATTAATATCGGTAACTTCAAATATTGGCGCTGTTTCAAGTATCGCCATGAAATTGTGGAAATTTCATACTTAGATTTCATCACTTGGACAATTGTTGGTCTTAGCACTTAATATAAGTCAAGTTGACTTCAATGTTCCCGGCTTAGAATAGGGCCACCCCTATCTTTCCCGTGGGTGTCGCCAAGGCGACTAAGGGATTACACCAGGGACGGGCAGCAGCGTTCTCCTGTGTGTGTATGTTAAGATGATTACTGCGATCACCAATCCGCCTGCCAAGCGTGGTGATTATGGCAAATCCCCCAATGGACATCTAACCAGAAGTGGTATTCTTTTGGGGATGCCTATGTCTAGCAGTGGACGTATTTAGGCTGATGATGATGATATTTATTGCGTGTATTGCGTGCACAAACCAACAGACAAACAATTTTTTTTTTAAATGATCATAATGTGATCTATTATTTATCCTTAGACCCCAAATTTTTTGCAAATATATGCAATGTGAGTTAATAAGTCAACAACTTCTGGAGCTGTCTCCACACGGAAACTTTGTGAAAGAAATCCAGTACTACATATATTTCATTCCAGATTAATAGTCCTATGAAAACAAACGCATTTGCGTCTCGAAAACAAAATACACAATAGATGGTGTTCCTAAGTGGACTGCAAAGTTTACATGGTAATACAAACCTGTTTTTGCTGCTGGTGACCCTTTCATGTATATGTTACCGAGACGTAAATAGCGTTGGTTTTCATAGGACTATTAATCTGGAATGAAATATAGAGACAGACTTCTTTATTATCTTATCTTCACTATTATTACGTCTAATATAAAAGCCGCAAAGACGGCTGCAATAAGAGAAACAACTTAATAGCGCACTTAATCCTACTTACATATAGCAGACTGGTATCTGTGACCGAGTTATTGCGTGCTAGGAAAACTTACGAGGTAGGTATTTTTTGTTTTTACAGACAGACAGACAGTTATACATCGTACAGTTCACGACGGCACGCCCCTCTTCTTCTCTAAATCGCTTATGTTTCATTCATCATCAGGATATTTTGTCTCCACTGCAGGAGCACAACCCTCTCTCATCTGCCGGAGACAGACGGAGGGTTTGGCCTACACTCCCCGCGCTGGCCAGACGGGTTGGGGAGGCCTGATTGATGTTTTATAATGTATTCCCTTAGTCGCCTTGTACGACATCCACGGGAAGAGTTGGAGTGGTCCTATTCTACTATACCGGAAACCACACGGCAATGTGTATGTTTTATTGTATTCGTTTTATAGCTACTGTGTGAGTTCTATCGTTACCCACTAAGCATTATTATGTGCATTACATTAGGATACTGACGTTCGGATAGGTTCGGATTGTGTGCGTCACTCCAAAGTCGAATTTCAGTAATCTGACCCAGGCAGGATTTAGTACCCAATAGGTACTACTTTGTACTCAAATTAGCTCCCCGAGTCGCGCGTTCACCCCTCGCGAAAAATATCGGAAGTGCCATCGTCAGTTATACAATCTATAAGGCCATGGACACGAAGTTGGCGGGCTGTGGGGCGGCGGAAATGGCGGCGCTGGGAGCGGCGCGGCAACGCAGACCCGGTCTCGAAGCCAGCGCGGCGCTGGAGCGGCGTAGTGTTGTGTTACGAGAGATTTGTGTCTTTGTTCGCGAACGAAATGTCTAAACAGCGGCGAAAACATCTTTTTGATACAAATATCTTCGTAAAAAAACAATAAACAAAATGCACAACACTACGTCTATGCACACGCGTGAGCGCGGCTCGACTGGAGCAAATCGCTCGTGCGCCGCTCCCCGCGCCGCTGCCTTCGTGGCCAGTTCCATATAAATCTATGCATTGAATCGCACCGCTCCCGCGCCGCCGCCGCCCCGCAGCCCGCCGACTTCGTGTCCGTGGTCTTATAGTTAATTGGACTATAAAAAATTTCGTCCAATACGCATAGAAAAGATAAGACTTAGAATTTCATGTAAAACGTATGTGTATGTAGTTTACTATAATGAAAATGTTGTACTTCCTGCATAAATTATCCCTAGTACCTACTACTGGAGTCCACAGTGGAACCCTCGATCTAACGACCGTCAGGCCAGCTTACTCCCAAACTACGCTGCCGCACAGTCACAGATGCTGGTAAATATTTTTATTGCCTCTCGTGCGAGTTTACAAGTCACTCGCGTGGAGGCCGACTCGTAAATCAATCCACCGGACGCGGTGGGAATTGCTCTTTTATGTCCACGGTCCACTTTCGAATGCGCCCATCGCCATATGATTTACTTTACAGAATGTGTCCGGAACTTTATTTTAGGGAGGCGAAGTTTGTCCCCGAGAATCATCTGATGTGTCTGTCGTCTAAACTATATCGAAACTGATAGTTTTAACTGGTTTTTATTTTAACATTTATTTATTTTAGGGGTGTATTTTAAAACATTTCAAAATTAATGAAAATAAAAACAACAACAACGTTTGAGGAACTTTAAACAAATAATAACTTTAAAAAATGTTACCACTTCAATAAATTTAAAATATTTATAAATTATATATTTGCTATATACATCATATTTGAAAAAAACTGCAAACTTTAGTATTTTTTCTTGAAACTATATTTAACTTACATTTATAAGTATACATACCGTTATACAGTTATAAGTATTATAATTGTATCGCAAAATATGAATTTTAAATAGTAAATATTTTGAAGTAAGAAGTATTAAAATTATAGTGAAAGCTATAGCTTTTCAGAAGAACAAATTTGAAAGTAACTAAAGTGCAAGTGTATTAATTTTAAAGCCAAGGTTTTTAAAATGGGGTTTATTTTTTTAAAGATCATTTATATATCCCATTATTTTATATGAATGTTCTAAGACTGTTGAAAGTGTAATGTTGTATGTGTATTCCATACATCCATAAAAGTTGTCTATGGAACATTTGGTAATTAGAAAAAAGTAGGAGATTTTATGTATTTAACACCTCCAATATACACAAAGAATCACTAAATGCAGAAGAAACTAATCTTCATCGTAGGTTAGCTGGAAGAAATTTCTTTAGAAATAAGCTTATCCTTTTGTATAATTTTCTTTTGTTTGTTTTGTTCTTTGTATATTTGTGTGTACATTAAACTATTATATTAAATAATAAATAATAATAATAAATGCATGAAGTTGTCCATTACCAGTGGAAATCGAACCCAAGATCTCTGCCGTTTGAAGTCAACGCCCAAGTCACAACCCAACCATACTCTCAAAGGTACCTTTATGTTTAGCTATTTGTTGTCTTATTGCTCTTGGAATTATTGATGTCATTAAACATAAACAGAAATTGTAGAAGATAATGTATGTACTTATTAGACGAGTTAGCTTTGACAGCAAAACCTTGCCCTTTCTTATCATTCATGTTTTCCTAGTAACTAAATATCAGTGTTACCACACGTGTAACGTAGCCGCAAACAATGTTGATTCAACAACCAAAACTTTGCACAACACGTAAAGATCAAGTCGGTCCCATCCGGGACAAAATATCCCAACCCCAACTATTGCGTGGGATATCTACGGGACATAGATAATCGAATCGGGACGTAGTAATCCCTGAGGATCGCCGAAGTTTCGGGACGACGACGTACGAGTACCTATACACTTGCTGTAAAGATATTAACTGACCAGTGTTGTAGCAAGTTTTTGGCCCTTGAGCGAATTTTTATTGCGAGTCTATAGAAGACGAGAGTGTTTATTTTCTTGCCTTCCCATTTCTTCCCTTTTGCGATGTATTTACCTGAAACAAATAAAAAAATAATTGTTAGTTTAAATACATAGTCCACATAGACCTAAATCGGAAATACGAAATAATTACCATTGATGCTTAGAAAACTAATTCTAACAAACAAATATTTTTTGCATGACTATGAAAGTAAGTTACCAAATGGGACAACGCAATTCCCATTTCGTAGCCGGTTACAGAATGGGAATTAAATTCCCATTTCGTAGCAAGTTACGAAGTCTGGTTACGAAATGGGACGAAAGGATTTTTGTCGTCTTGCTAGTCGTAACTATATCAACTTACCAGAGAATACTATATATTACTACATAAGGAAGCGACACTCACCTCTCCCCCCTCTAGTTTAACATCGCCCGCAAAATAGAGCACGGCTGGCAGTACTGGGCTGGATTGGGTTACGCCAGCGCGCTATCGACAGGCGCCGATAGCCACTCTAAGTTAGAAAGAGAAGCACTTCTGTCGCTGTCCCTCTTTCAATCGACTATGGTCGCGCACTAGGTGCAGTAGCCCTACAATAATTTACGCACACACACGAACGTGTATGGACTGGTTGGTGCGCCTGTAATAATAGCAGGTAATTAAATCTGTACGCTTGTATGAAGTGCCGGGATCGGTCATACCGAAAATCTTGTTAGAATAAGATCCACAGTTGAATATGATTTAACAGATTTTATGGCAAGTGGCATGTGGTTGGTATTTGAATGTGTTTACGTTGCGGTTCATTATGTGGTTAGTGTACCAGTATTATATACAAGATATATATCTTCAAGCTACTCGAATGTCCGTTGCTCAGGGCACGAGTTTAAAATCGCCTAACAAGCTGTAGAACGGGCTATGCTCGAAGTTTCTTTGAAGGATATGATCCCAAATAAGAACATTCGAAAGTTTCTAGGTTTACCCTGATCGAGGTTATCGAACTTTGAATTCTGACTGTAAATTACATTATGATTCGTTGAGAGAAGACGCGAGGCACAATGCAGTATGTGATTAAAGTTTCAAAATGCGCTCATAAGTTCATACATAAGTTGGATCCGCGTTAAGCTGAACTCCGAGTAAGTTTCTGTTTGCCATTCCGATGTTTGTCTTCCACTCGCATATTCCATTCAAAGACACTGCACTGTGGAAGTAGGGTTGTTAGAAAGCTAGTATCGATAGTCCATCGATAGATAAATTAATCATTTTATCGAAAGGTCCATCGATGCTATTGTACGATACTACCAATAAACCGGGCTCATAACAATACAAACTATCGAATGTATATATTGCCCGGACCACATTGATACTATCACGAGAATCGAATTCAACCACAGAAATCGTATCAAGATAGAATGGTGAAGTAGACGCGACACGCGTGCCAGTAATTTGCAATATATTGCAACAACTGCTCGTATCAACCGCTTACTCGTTTCGCCGCGAGTCACGGTCGGGTAAACATCGACAAAAAGTCTGCAGAAATGCTATATTGCGCGGTTTTTAACTGCATCTCGTTACTAGAAACGTGACAGCGAGGCATGAAAGGTGCTCGGAAGGGGCGCGCTGTGTCCGAAAATTGGGAGGATTGGGAACTTCAGTAAACAAATGGCTATAACCGCTCTATCTTGATAGAGTTTCTGTGATTACAATCGATCTATCGATAGGGTTATGATCAATAGTGTTTGTATAATAACTCAAACGGAGTTTATTCGAAAGTAGAAACGGTACATAAAAAAAGCATAATTGAAAACGATGTAACCCACATTGATATAATTTTTTTGTTAAGTATTGCAATTACATTTCAACGACCTCCGTGGCGGAACGGGTAGCTTTCGGACTGCCACGCCGGAGGTTGCGGGTTCGAATCCCGCTAGGGGCATATGTTCGTATAATGAAATGTTTGTACCCAAGTCTTGGATGTTTATATATTTATTTAAGTATGTCTATCCGTTATCTAGTAACCACAGCACAGGCTCTGCCTAGTTTGGGACTGGATAATTGGTGTGAATGTCTGAGATATTTATTATTATTATTTCAGCGTTTATGCTTTTTTGCAACGATGTATAAAATCTGTAGGGCGCTGGTTAGTCCGTCTATAACTGTAGTGCTTTTCTCTAAAATACAGTCTCACGTACGAGTCGTAAGTAATGGCATTCTGTAAACATTCCAGAGCACTGTCGACGTGAAGTAAGTTTTTTATAGTCCTCTGGAATGTTTACAGAATGCCAATGGATTAGGTTTCGAAGTGAGTAAAGTCACTTGAGTGAGACTCGCACGTGAGTTTGTATTTTAGAGAATAGCACTACTGATCCTAGTGTCTTCAGAACATCTCAAGAGCCATAAAATAACAAATTTTAATGTACCTGCCTCGGTTTTGAATTGAGAGTGAGAGACCGAGATTGATGAGCGAATGATGCGTCATATCGCTCGCATGTGTACTGAGCCGAGAGCCAATAGGAGCGCGAAGTCAGTGACGTTTTCTATATCAGGGCGGGCATCTAAATCAGTAAATTTATAAGTTCCAGATGCTGGGGCAGTATATTGACCAAATCCGTTACTATTAAATGTATAAAAAATAACTATATACCTACTATTGGATGAAATCCGTACCAATCGATACTATCGATAGTGTCGATTTGGTACGAACTATTGGCAATATCGTTACTAATAAAAATGTCGATAGCACATACATACTCGTACATAATGCTCACGCTTTGGTCACAGAGTGGTAGGCAGAGACGATGTATCGCCACTTTGCACAATCCAATGTCACAAAGCGATTTTCCTTCGCCCATTTTTCACTCCGTGATAGCCCTTGACAAGTAGGATTGGTATTCTAATGTATCGATATTCGGACAACACTAGTACAAAAATTCCATTCGTATAATCCAGCCGACCTGTTCTTGAGCTGCTTTCATATTTTCTTTTCAGTAAAACTTCATGTTTAAAATGCAAGTGGTAGATAGGCAATTGAATCAAAGAGATATAGTTCTAGTACAGGCTCAGGATCTTTTCTTATATTAAACAGCTTTATTTATTTAAAATTTATTGCACAATAGGCGAATCACATGCCGAAAGCACACTCTACCAGTAAACTTTTGGGTAATGCTGAGAGATTGTAGTTCGCTTTAGTAGTTTCATTTAATCGAACGAAATATTTTTTATAGGTCTGTAGTGACAAGACGCATTTTGATAAAATTACATTAGTAAGTATTGTTTTACCTTTACCTAAGAAGTATGTCACCTCTATCACTTCCTAGTAGGACAATATCTACTATTTTTCCTTCGTACTTGTCTTTCATTTTCTATGAAATGTCAAACAAAACGAAACCTAGGTCTTTAATTAATTTGCCAATAGGCCTTTGGGGCCTAACTTTTGTAGCCCTACTATTTCATCATCATCAGCCTGAAAGAATCCACTGCTGGACATAGGCCTCTCCCAATGTGCGCCATTGAACCCGATCTTCGGTTCTTCTCACCCAGTCAGTGCTAGCCGCCTTACGCAGATCGTCGCTCGTGACCGCTACTTTGGTCAGGAATGGTAGGACGGCCGGGAACTGGGGGTCGTATTTTGTTGGCGATATTCATGGGAGGGAAGTAATGCCCTAATCGCCACTCTGGGCAGGCGGGTTGGCGATCGCAGTGTCAGGCACGTCGCACCGGTAACGCTGCTGACCGTCACTGGTCTGCTGCATTTAGATCTGACCATACATTTCTAGATGGTTATACCGCCATCTGTCGGTCGTCAGAGCCTCGTCCGTTCCTCGGCAGGGTGTACCACGTGCAGGTGAGGTTGACAGTGGGAGTGGTTAGCTGGTTATCCACCCCCTTACAGCCCTACTGTTTGAGTAGGTTTATTCTTCTGTATTATAATTACAACAAGCGTTTGATATAAATTGGGGACTTCCTCCATTCGAGAGGGGTCTCAATGGTTATCGTGATTCAGAAGTAGGATTAGAAATCTCTTTGACAAGGGCTCCGCGAATTCGTTAATAGAATATTGAGGCAGCTAAATTTATCAGCTAGACGTTATTCGTTAATTACGGAGATTTCAGCGTGAAGTAAGAGTTTACATACACCACCATGCTGAGAATAATTTTACTTGAACGTGCACTGAATTTTTTTATAGATAATACCTATGAACATGTGACATTATCATAAAAGTTTAAGTAACATTATGTTTCAGGCAAAAGCTAGAGGTTTTTTATATTTTTATTTTGTAGCTCTGTTTTTTACTTTCGAGTGTAGCAGAAAGATAATGTCGTCGTATTTTTTTTTATTTTACGAAATATGTTTTCTAATATCATCAATATAATTCAAAAAACAAGTGTCTAAAAATTACCGTCTATTAGTCACGCTTTGCCTGGCGGCTTAAACAATAGTCTGGTTGATACAAAATTTTGAACTTCATAAGAGTTACAGGCCAATTCATCCGAGGATTTTTAGTTTCCTGCTAGCTATCCGTCTGTCATAAATCAAAAACAAAAAAATCTTTTTTTTTATCAAACTTGAATTTTAAATTAGGTCACATATACACGTATTACTTTTTTTTTTATCTTCTACTAAGTATTGATAAAAACCACCAGCGACCAAGTTGGAATTAGTTATAATATGGAGTTGTTAAACCTTAGATGTGTTGGTTTTCTCACGATGTTTTTCTTAACCATTCAAGCAATCCTTATTATCTTAAGCAATCCGTAAATGCACTTATATTTTGAATAAAACCCGTTGGCACATACTGTGATAGGGGATAGAGCTCGGACCTCTCTACGTACGTTACGTTTTCGCGAGAAAGTATGTGGAGCGCTGCTGTACAATTTACTTTAAAATAATGAATGCTCGTTTCGAATCCGCAGGAAACTTGTTAAAGCGGCTCACTGCGTTCCGCAAAAAAGTTGCCCATATTAGTTGCAGATGTTTTTCGCTTAACTTCATATCTATTCATAGCGAAGTAAAATTCCATAAAGAATAACCCGCGCATAAAAAGCGAGCGTAAACTGAGAACAATATAGGCTTTGTGGGCGTAACAAACGAGGTTACGACAGACATACAGATGGGAAAATGTCTATTATATATATCAAAACGCATATATCTATGTGTTTTTATTTATAGTATCATCATCAGGTTATTTTGGTCTCCACTGCAGGAGAACAACCCTCTCTCATCTGCCGGAGACAGACGGAGGATTTGGCCTACACTCCCCGCGCTGGCCAGACGGGTTGGGGAGGCCTGATTGATGTTTTATAATGTAATCCCTTAGTCGCCTTGTACGACATCCACGGGAAGAGTTGGAGTGGTCCTATTCTACTCTACCGGAAACCACACGGGTAATATTTATAGTATAACGCCGTAAAACTCCTCGTTGGCGTAGTTGATTAGTCACTGGACTCGAGCGCCAGAGGTCATGGGTTCGATTCCCACCAGGGAATTACAACTTTGTGCAATAAGATCACAAATAAATGTCACAACTTTTATTTGTGAGAAACTAGTGTCTAAAAATTAGTTGAACCTGAGAAATAAGGTCACCAGGATTGCACCCCCTTGGAATTTGGAAGTATTTCTTTGGCATACCAAGAAATCTAATTTAAACTTATTAATATACATAACACATCTAAATGCAAGTATAATTATTAATTATTATAACACATATTATTCAATAATGAGTATAGGGGTGTGTTTATATATGTGAGGGTGTTGGAGTGAATAAATGTGTGTATGTGGAGTAGGTACACACCAAAACAAAATTTACTTTTATGTAAATGTTCCACGTGAGATACACTTAATCTTTCCAAAGACTAGCTATATAATAAAATGGGCGTATCCATAAAATACGTGCAGGGGATAAATAAGGCGTAATATGGGCACAGGTGCGGGAGAGCACGATGCATGATTAATGCACCCTCCACGTGCACGCTTTTAACACGTCTCCTAGCGACGCGAGTAAGGGGTTAAAATAGGGCTGAAACTTAGTACCGGAGCACGTTACACGACACGTACGATCGCGCAAAGAGGTAGACAAAAAGCAGACGCACGTGTTATTTTATTTTATTTACTAGCTGTGCCCGCAGCTCCGCTCGCGTGGACTACTCACTCTCAATCCAACTACCACTACGACTCTGATCCCAACGTCTACTCCCGCTTCCACTCCCACTCTTTCACCCACCCCCACCCCCACTCCCACTTCCACTACTAATTCCATCACACTTCCAAGCCTATATGTTACACCGAATTAAGCAAAATGTTTCTGTAAAAAGTCCATCAAAATTGGTGCAGCAGTTTTTAAGTAATGCGTGCACAAACAAACAGATAAACCGACAAAGATTCCAAAGATGATCGAATATTGAATCGTGATACCACTTGGCGTGATGTGTGGCGAACAACATCGCTGCCTCCGTGTTGAGACACATCGTGGTACCACGGTTAGCCCGGGAAATACTTGTGTTCAGAGCTCCGCATGATTCGGTAAGGCTAATATTGCTCGGACATGGTCCAGCTCCGAAGAAAACAAAACAAAAAATGTTAAAAAAAACCAAAACTACACAGTAAAGAGAGAAGACAAATTAATTAATGTAAATAATGACACACTTATATACGAATTAATAAATGACAATAATGACATGTATAAATAAAGAAAAAAATGATATATGACAATGATAAATTAATTTAATTTATAATAAATTCAGCATTGCATTGTAATAAAATCAGAATAAAGGCTCTTTTTATTTTGTTTATTTATATATACTATTTGTTTCAATATAAATGGTTTAAGCTCGAATTAACGATAAAGTGTCTGAGCTCATATCTGCTTACATTTAATAGAGATCTCTTCCAGCCAACTTTACCGGGTGTGAGATAAGGTAGTTAGAGCGAGGGAGGCAAAAAAGCACAATAAACTACATAATAACTAAAATACCGAAACTACTTATATACCTAACTCCAACCCTCTCCCCCCCCCCCCCCCCTTCCGTATCGGCGCCTGATTAGATTGGATAGGTGTGGTGTATCTCACCTTAATTGCCTGACAATGATGGACAAAATTAAGTTTCAGAAAAAAAAATGAATTGACATAACTGACCTTACAACGTGGCACTTTATAACAAGATTTTTCTTGTAGGAAAGTGGTTTCATTACAAAATGTTATTTACGAGTGTATAGTTGTAATGCAGTAGGAGATTATACAATCCTTTTAGGAAGAAAATGCATGCCGCAGACTCTAGTATATATTATCTTTGGCCGCAGTAACCCCGCTACATCCCGCAATGAAAATCTACTTACGTCATTATCTAGCAGTGTGTTAAACGTAAAGTTGGTGCTATTCCTCATAAACAAAGTGAGTTACGTAGTTATACGCCCTAACGTTGTGTTGTTTTACAGCCTTGTTTACAGCTACTGGTTGAGGCAAACCCGCTGGCAGAATAGAAAGTACCTACATGTTATATGTTTGTACCTCAACTAAGAAAGTCGTGTGATCATGTCTCATAACAATACAGAGCACATACATCGCTCGGAATGAAAGGCTGTAGCTAGATAAGGGAAGCTAATGTGTCCTTAAAGATTTAGTTTTTTTTCTTCTGATAGTACTAATATTAGCAGTGATATGATAGTACGTCTATTACTAACCGACAAACCACTCTGTCCACCCGGTTGGACGGTTAGTAATTTTTTCCTAACCAACAACCAGCCAAGTTGGTTGGTTATTTTACCAAACTATCTAACAATATAATCTAAAAACTAGTTTAATTTATAGAAGAAAAAAAACAGCCCAAAATACTTATCTTTATAGGTTTTATATCACTTATTATTAATTATTAGTATATTATATAACTACTCATTAGTTAGGAAAATATCGGTGTTTTAAAAATCTAGCTTGACTAGCCATTAAATAAAAATAATCAAGTCTTTTCTTATCATATCCTTTACAGAAACCTCAAATAACACTGAAATCTGCTTATAAATTATCTAGAAAACTTGAATTTTATCCGTACCGTAAATCCGTATCCTAATTAAATTGATTTAAAAATTCAAACACGTCTTAGAAACTCAAATCTTGCTTCAAACTTAACTCTAGAATTCAGTTAAGTCTCTAAGTTACTTCGACTTTCAAATAGAAATTAGCACAAAGTTACATTAGAAGTGAAAATCTTGCAAAATAAAAGTTCCTGTCTTCACAGTAGCTCAGCTTATCTGGTAATAGAGAACGATCATGTTTCACAAGTCATCGTGTTAATCAGTGTTGAGGTAAGCTAAAAACGCATCTAATTACCGGCCAAACGATTCCATTCACGTCAGCAAAATTTATGTAAAAGGATACTCAAACTGACCGATGACAGCTTAAACAACAGAGTAATTGGAAATTTTGCACAAAGGTTCCTCAAATAATGAAAGCAAACATTACAAAAAGATTTTTATGTTTACCCCCGACACACCATTGAAGCTAGATTTAATGACCTACTACAATTACAGGCGGACCAGCCTGTCCGTACACGTCTGTTTGTACGCGTAAACAACGTTATACTTCAAAACATAAGTGCTTCTCTTTCGTGCTACGCGCCGCGCTTTATTTAACGTTAAACTGGCGGGAGAGGTGAGTGTCGTTTTTTTACGAAGTAATATTTAGTACTAGCTGTTGCCTGCGACTTCGTCCGCGTGGACAACTTAACATCACAAATTATTATGTATTTCCCGTAGGAATCAGAAGTTATTTCGGGATAAAAACTATCCTATGTCCTATTCCAGGAGCTAACCTATATGTGTGCCAAGTTTCATCCTGATCCCTCCAGTGGTTGAAGCGTGAAAGAGTAACAAACATCCATCCATACTTACAAACATTCGCAGTTATAATATTAGTAGGATTTTCTGCCCAAGGGCTTGGAATTCCACACAGACGAAGTCGCAGCCAATAGCTGTACTTTTATAGAAGGCGATGAAGATATAAATTGCGCTCGGTGCTCCATCGCTCAATGTCTATCTGTTTGTAACATATAAACTCAACCACCGCCGCCAGAAATCTAAACTAAACATAGTTCGGGACATTTTATGCATAGGTTACTTTTTACCAAAGAAAAGAATTCCCATGAGAAATTTCAATCACCGCGAAGCAGATAGATGAAATTTGATCCCTAGAGTAACCACAAAACGCGTACATTTTCGACATATTTCTGAGAGCTTCGGGTGACCCAATCATAGCAGACTTTGCGTAGCTTATCGGGTAGTAACCACTGTCACTGACTATCTAAATTCTCGCGAGACTGCCCCGACATCATAACAGGAGTTTGTCCACGCTATTCACGTCCTCGTTAGTGTTGCAAAAATATTTGTCGAGTTTCGATAGTAGCAAAACTTAACGGCACTATGATCAATAACATATTAATGCTGATGATATGGTTTTATTAACACCGTCATAGCCGCAATGCGACAACTACTGACATATGCGACAATTATGCTAAGCAGCATAATATGAAGTCAAAACTATATTCATGTTCTTCTCCTCGAAGAACTCGACTCCAAATTCTCAGCCTATCAAACTGTACGGGTAGGAGCTTGCAAGAGTGGAGGAAGTTAGATACCGCAGACACATCATCACATCGAATCTGAGTGATATGTGGCTATTGAGAGGAAGCTCCATGCCATAGCCATGCGCGCGGATATGATCACCAGAGGATTCATATGGTACAGAAAGAAAAGAAGCTGCTGTTAACGAGCTACTGCACCAGCATGTATACGGTCGAATTATGGAAATAGGTACATTGCGGCGGTAAGTCACAGCGCGTCCATTACAACGAAGCATGGCACGCCATATTGCGGCTGCCGAGGGCAGGAAATGCGAAGTAGCGCCTATTTCGCCTAGCGGAGCGCCACCACGAGCATCTCCATATTCAAGTCTTACACCACCATTGTGGTGGCGGTATGTGTCTGGGAATCAAGTCCCTTATACAGAACACGGCAAAAGTATCACTCCCCATACAGTAACGCCTAGTTGTTATACCAATTTTAAGTTCGAAAAAATAATTATTGAATAAAAATCTGGAAATAAAACATTTCGTTGGTTTTGGCGTCATGCACTATTGATAGTTTTGACTAAATACGAGTAGTATCGACAGAATCTGTAGTCTGGACAGTATTAATGATTTATTTATTTTTATTTATTTATTCAAGGAAGATTTACAGCTTTGTTTAAGATAAAAATAATTAGAGTAATAATATCTCTAAGCGGATAATAAATCTTCGCACATAGGAATCATTGGAAGGAATCAATCTTCATAATATTGCTTTGATTTATGCCATCGATATTATCGATTGTAGTACGATTGATTTTGATAATAAACCATCGATATTTTCCCAACACTAGTCCTCGTATGTAAACTATTTTGTGTTTATGTACACTGGTGAAGCAAGCGAAGAAGCTTGAAATAACTTTTCTTATTTTACTTTGTTTCCAGCGTGTTGTTTAGTTGATTCGCTACAGCTTTATTCGCCTTTCGTACGAATCACGTTTGTGATATGTAACTTCGCGTGTGGTCCGAAACGAGGACAATATCACGAGACATTTGGTGTTTAAAATTCAATCAATCAATCAAAAATTTCACGATATTTTAAATTGCTGGCATCATGTTACTCAACCCGTAAGCAGTATTATTAAGTATTCTATGCCGTGAGCGACCATCTTCAAAATCAGGTCAAGTATATAAAAAAATATATTAACTCATCACAAAGGAAAAAGTAAACTTAAAATAGAGATATATACAACACTACCAACTCACAGGTAGGCCACTTGACTTTGTTCCACCCCTCTTACTCAACCTATCTTAATTACTCTGAAGTCTGCCGTCCCTAGGCCGTGGTCGTGTAGGTCTATTGTCAAATCCAGGACTGCCTTTAACTCTATCAACAAAGATCTCCTGAGTATCAAAATAACATTAAAGAATATCTTTTTATTGGTACGACATATTAAGATTAAGGTACAAAAAGCTTCATATATCAAAATACCTTAGGCACGAACATAAACACATTTTTCCTATGACAGAGGAAGCGTTGACAGCAGATCTCATTTCCTGTACATCGGCGGGGAAGAGCAAGAAATATTTTGTTTTTATGTTGAACGCCACTTTTGATGGCTACGTGTTTGCTTCCATTCCACTTTATAACATACAGATATAAGTATGTGCACAGGCGCAGCAAACTAAGTTAGAAAGATCACGTATACAAGATCAAGTATGTATCTACAAAGGTATGTTTGGATTGTGTCAAATTTTAGACCTGAATTTGAAAAGTTGAAAATGTATTTTAAAATGTCATAGTTCTATAATACTACCTATAGTTTTTTAAGAACCAGAGACGAAATTAAAGACTTTAAAGATTAATTAATTCGATTAATGGATCTACAGCTAATATTTGAGAAAGAAGACATTTGATGTTAACAATGGAAAAATACTGAAAATGTCTGATACGCAAATTCACAGAAACATTAAAGAAAAGAAAGCAGAGAGACATTGTGTGTTGTGTGGCTCATTAATGATAAATAACACCATATTTTCATCAAAACTACTATTAGCTAAGCTATGCTTTAAAAAAAATCTGCGATTTGAAGCAGACAACGAGCAGCCAGTTGGACAATATCATCCATGATAAGCATCGTCTTTGAATTGCTAGTTCATAAAAGGGAAAACCATAACTTTCGAATTTAATACAAAATATCCATCAATACGCGGCATCTAGCATATCTGTAATGCTGCAAAATCATGATAATTTTTTTTTTTAAATTAGTATAGTAAAACTTTGTTACACTTTCTCTCATCTAAGGAGTAAATGAATAGCCGTTACACTTAGTGCTGCGTCGCAGGTCGCTCGCTTTCAGGCTCCGGCGACATCTGCGGGGTTACAGTCCGCATAAATCTGCGGAACCCCACGTTGTAAAGCGGGTATAAGTCAAAAGAGCTCGCGATGAAAAATGTAATGAAAGAAACATGTTATTTGCAGACCAACACCTTCTAACTGCAGACTATCTACGCACTACTTCAGAATACTTACATCTCATACCATGAAGCAAAACATTTTTTCGTAGGTAGCTCATAGTTTCACCTCAAAGTTTTTTTCTTGAGGATTGAGAATAATTGGTTATTAAATTAGATAACAGATGATTTTAAAATGTGCATCTGTTATCTAATTTAATAACCAATTAGAAGGTAAAAATCATTTCAAGAATCATGAAGGTAAAAACTTTGAGGTGAAACTATGAGCTACGAAAAATTATTTTACTTTATGGTATGAGGTGTAGTATTTATAAAATGAAATTTTGTAAAAACGTGATTTTGCAAAAAGATCGAAATATTAAATGAAAAATAGATGAAGATTTAAAAAAAAAACATTTGTAATAAGAAAAATTTGCCAAAAAAGACTTATAAAGAGATTGTAAAATAAAACAATGGCGGAACAAGGTGTTTGTAAAACGAATAGTTGAAACGTTGATTGTAAATAAATAATTAGTCAACAGTGTTTTGGTAAAACATTAGTGAACCTGTTATTATCGATATTTTAAGGTAGCGGGATTACGAAGACTGAAATTTGAAAGCACTAAACTGAAACTGAGACCAATCTTATCCCTGTTAAATTTTAAATGAGTGACTTCAGAATTTGTCCTAGTGGATAATTAGAAAGCGAAGACATGGTAGTACACGAAGTAAATAGTAGCCATGATGAGGTAGCCTTAATGATGATTGATATAGAATAAAAGCTTTAAAATAATTCGTAATGAAGAGATCCGACGAAGAACGAAGGTGACCGACATAGCTAAAAGGATTAGCAAGCTGAAGTGGTAGTTGGCGAGCCACATCTGTCGCAGAACCGGCCGCCGTTAGGGCAGACGAGTTCTAGTGGAACGCTCCGCCGGCAGATGGACCGACGAACTAAAGTAGGTGCCGGAAAAGGCTGGATGCGGAGGGCCGAGGACCGGGTGTGGTGGCGTTCATTGGGGAAGGCCTATGTCCAGCAGTGGATGTCTAAAGGCTGATATGATGATGATGAAAATCTTTTAGACGTTGCTCTTTTTTAGCAAGACGCTGAATGGTTGCAGTAAATTACTTGTTGATTTCGCTAGAACCAGAAAAGTCTACAACCTAGGACCGGGTTAAGATACCCCTTAACAGTTATTGCTGAAGGAGAACTGAAAGTAGGAAGAAGAAACCCCCAATAAGTTTATTAGTATTATCAACATAGTAGAAAAGAAATCGCTGATGGTTTGTCCTTTAGAACGACACCCGCTGCCAACGAAAAGAGTAATTGCAGGAAAAAAGGCTGAAACAAAAGATTGGACGGAAAATAAAGAAAGAGAAGACAGAGGTATAGCAATGCTTTGGGCAATATTGTACAGAAATTTCGTTTTACCTCTGTTTGATAAGTACCTATTTGAAGTTTTCTCGAGTGTAAATACAGAATGAAGGGATAATAGAAGATAAAGAGTTAATATACTGACGGATTAAGGATCACGATGAATGGATGGGGTGTTACTATATCAGAAGGTCGATCATAAAACCTGGTCTACGATAAATATATGTGTTGATGTCTCATACTGCTATCATCATCAGGTTATTTTGTCTCCACTGCAGGAGCACAACGCTCTCTCATCTGTCGGAGACAGACGGAGGATTGTGTATATTAGTAAATAACACTGGCCCTCGTTCTTACCCTTCCGTCTTTATGGTTTGTACAACCAAGTAAAGTCTTTGAAATATGCAAATAGATATAATAATTCAGAATACAGTTCATTTTTGTTTGGTTAGTAATAACGGCCGGAATTCTCCAATATATCAGTAAAGGAAAATTTCAATAGTTTCAGCCTCACTTCTAAATATGATAAATTACTTTTCTTACAAATAAAAGTTAAAAAATATTATAAGTAGGTATGTGTAGTAGGTATGTACGATTATATAGCATATGTTGTTGTGATATCAGATGTAGTGTAAAAGTCCGTTACGTCCCAAATTGCACTCACGTCATTCGAGATATTGTAACAAGTGTGGCCTATTTACATTCAATCAATATGCAATGATGCTATGCTTGCTTTATATTCACTTTATCATCAATATAAAATTTAGTCTTTCAATTCAGTTACTCTTTATTGAAAGGTAAAAACACAAATACAATAATAAAGTAGCTAATGTACATTTAGGGGATCTTATAGCTAAAAGCGATTTCTTCCAGACAATCTTTGGGTAGAAGACAAGAATAAAGGGTAAAAAGAAAAAAGATAGAAAGGGTAAAAAGGTAGGTCTTTCTATCTTCTATCACGAAAAGATTTTAATTTACTGAAACTGGAGATTTCTCAAGGAACATTTTTGTGTATTAAGCATGCAGCTACTATTAAAGAGAGACGAGTAGTCATGATTTTAATAAAGCAAGTGGAAGAAAATCGGACGATAAAAAATACAATTCATTAAGGTATTCGATATTGAATGTCTCTGTACCGCTTTATTTAAGGTATTATAAGTATTTATTTAATATATATATATGTGTGTGTGTGTAAAGTAGTTTCGGTATTTAGTTATTATGTAGTATATTATGCACTTTTTGCCCCCTCGCTCTTAGTGCCTTGTCTCACACCCTGTAAGGTTGGCTGGAAGAGATCTCTTTTAGAGATAAGCTCGCCTTTGTACACAAAATTTGTAACTGTATTCACTTTTAAAATTTGTGCAATAAAGAATATATATATATATATATATATTTGTTGCATCATCAGCTGAAATACGTCCACTGCTGAACATGAGCCTCCCCAACAGAATGCTACTATTGGTGGGCTGACATAGGGGAATTTGCTATAAACACCATCTTGGTAGGCGGATTGGTGATTGCAGTAATGATCTAAATATATACAGGAGAACGCTACTGTCCATCCCTGTTGCAATCCCTTAGTGGCCTTCACTACACCCACAGGAAAATTGGGGGTGGCCCTGTTCTAAGCTGGGAACCACATGGCTACATTCACACATTCACGACTAGTTCACTACAGGTATTTTGTTATGCTCTGTATTTAATTTACTCTGACGAACTCAGAGAAGCCCCTCCCGCTAAGTTATCATGCAAAATGCAAATAAGGTCTGAATAGCTTATTTTGCATTCGTCCCTAAATTTTACTACAAATTCCGAGAGAGATTGTGTTTACTACCAATATAATTAACTTCTCTATATAATACGAAAGCGCAGCCCGAATTTTAAATTCGTATCAGATTATTCTATCATCGTGTACTCACAGCTCAGACCTCTGGGTCAAGTAACTTAGAACTTGGGTTCCTTTCTTATAGAAGTTAATCAACGAGAAAGTAATTTTTGAATCTACTAATAAAGCGTTGAAATTTCACGCAAACGAACAAAAAGTAGAACATATTGGAATAAAGTCTTCATGAGCGTAATGCCCAAGTGTCAAAATGTCCAAGCATCAAATTAACCCCGAATATATGATCAGAAGTCCTTCTAACCCCCAGAAAACTAAATGAGCGCAATCGACTTTTTTTAAACGGTTTCTTTCAAGATGGCGAACTAAATAAAAAAGTTCAGATTGCGCTTAAGGAGTTTTGTGGGTTTACTAATTACATATTTATGTTAATTTGATACTGGGATATTTTGACACTTGGACATTACGCCCATGAAGGGAGTGAAGGAGTTGCGGGCAATAGTCAGAATTGTTTTACGATTTGAAATGGAAAATGGACAGTCAGTCCGCCTAATGGCACAACAGTTTGGACAGCAGTCCAAATGCTACGAGTTCGTTGCTACTACAAGGAATAACACGATGGTAACCACGCCGTGTGGATCCCGGATTAGTTAGAGCCATCCCCAATCATCCTGTTGGTGTCAATCTTCCTTGCTTGTGGGTTTTTCTTTGTGTGTGCCAATTATGGTAGTAAATAAATGTTTTTTCTTTCTTTCTTTCTTTTCTTTCCTGTGGGTGTCGTCAAAGGACAGGAACACGTGTGGATCTCGGATTAGTTAGAGCCATCCCCAATCTTCCTGTTGGTGTCAATCTTCCTTGCTTTGTTGGTTTTTTCTTTGTGTGTGCCAATTATGGTAGTAAATAAATGTTTTTTCTTTCTTTCTTTCTTTTCTATCCTGTGGGTGTCTTTTCTATCCAAAGGACGGGAAGCAACGCTCTCCTGTGTATCACAGGAGATACACAGAAGAGTATCATTACATCATTACTGCGATCACCAATCCTCCTGCTAAGCGTGGTGATTATGACAACTCCCCCAATGGAAAGCCCACCAAAAGTGACATTCTATTTTGGAGGTTTATGTTCAGCAGTGGAGGTATTTCGGCTGATGATGATGGTGACTGTATAAATGGATCTTTCACTAGAATCCTCCCACCGACCTAGCTCTGCTGGTATAGTTATAATCTGTTTGTACTTCAGTGTAGATGTGCCTCTATGCTTTCTTGTTCTATCAATAAAACTTTATAAAGTCAACATTAGAATTAGGTGCTAAGTGTAATTACTTTGGATTTGAAACCAGTTTTCGAACTTTGGGCCATAGCTTTGTTACAACAACAATTTCGTAGCCGCTGTATGGTAACGTATTTATTTATGTGTCGTCTCTAACTTTGACACTTCCAGATAGCCTATATAAAGGCAGATACGCACGATCAAGGGTTATCGATCCGCGTCGCGACGTCGTCGGCCCGTGTGATAGGTACCAACTTTACTTGGAGTAAACAACTTTTGTGCAGATTTGGAATTGATAAGGGAATCAATTCGACATATCAACGTTCTGTTTGGTATTGTTCCTTATTTATGTGAAAGGACTATGAATAGGTATAGTCGAATCGTCTATGGGTTAAGAATTCAAAATACACATCATCTTAGATTAAAGGAAAGGGGGAAGTTTTGTGACTACTTACTACGCAAGGTCGTACGAAAATTACTCGAATGGGCCTAGTTTGCCCAGTCCACAGCACGGAACGACGACCGATTGATTGCATGGCCTTGACATTCGCCGTTATTACTGGTATTAGTAAAAATTGGGTATTAAAATGCCTTCTTGTGCATTTAATCTGTGTTTTAAATATTCAATACAAAAACAATTTACAAAAGCATTTCTAAAGTTCAAACAAAATTTTAAAAAACACCATGTTTGTTTAAACGACGAAACATGCTCGCTGCCGCCGTCTCACTCGCACGAATATTCCAGCCCCGCACACCATCTCTGTCTATCGGTGTTTGGAAGAACGCCACTTAAATTTCAGCTGTGTGAGTTTAACAAAAGCTAGGCTAAATACGACTGCAGGTGCATAGCCTAGTTTTTGTTTAAGCAATGTAATGTCATATGTCCGCATATCTTTTCCCTTTCGTTATGGTGCCTGTATCATTAGGCGTGTGGTCGAAAGTACTGCTGAAGCATGCTTGTGCAAGCTCTGCAATTTTGTTTATAAACTTAGACGAACGATCAAAATGTTTTAAAATAGGAAGTCTCTTTTTACAGTCGGTTTAACCATAAATAATAAAAAAAAAATATGGATTTCCAGAAACAACTGGCAATTTCTTTATGGTTTTCTTTGAAATCTATCGAAGAAAAAAAATAGCCATTCTCTTTTCAAATGAAAGAACTTGAAGGAATAACTCAGAGACGCACAAGAGGTTAGGTATACGAGTATTGTAAAGAATTCAGAATCTCTTTCGGACGACATTTTCAAGTACAGTCAAAGAGATATAACGCGAACAAGGCCGGTATGACATCTCCGCTTCGCCTCTCGCAACATTCATCAAAGATGCATGGGGTCTACACAAATAAATCGTATTATACGAAGCGGCCCTTCGTATAGGCACAGAATAGGTATCTATGAATAAATGAGTACCTCTTAATACTCGTTCTGGGTACAGTAGGCACTGGAATATACAAACTGCCTTTTATGCTTCTAGTACAGAGATTTATCTTTGTCTATGAGCAACGCTATTCAGAAACGTTTCGTTAGTACGAGACTTATTTTTTTATTGAGTTTTAAGGCCTTGGGAACGAGCCCTTTGTAGTCTGTCTGTAACTTCCACTATTCACTATTCTTTACAAAATACAATTTATAAACTTTTTTCTAGTTTCTTCACTATAGTTTTTTTGTTTATTTAATTATTTTTTTATATTTGAGAAATTAGATTACTAATGAATTTATTAATCGGTTTAATATATAGGTTATGCTAATAAATCTTGCTTGCAAGCGTTGCGGTATATTTTTCGTAATAACTTGTAATTCATCAATCAACACCAATCTGTCAATTCCAAATCAATTACATTTGAATATAACGTGCTCCAAGTGAGCGTTCTCTTGACCACAGAATGTACAGTTTGAGTCTGGAATTATATTTAATCTCTTGAGGTGAGCTCAAGTTTCGCAGTGACCAAATCTCAGTCTGTTTATTACGGTGAAGAATTTTCTGCAGTACATGTCTTCATAATATTATACAGTAAAACTAGGGCTGGTAGTACGAGACTAGTATAGCTAGTGTTGCCAGGTGCCAGATTTTTCATGCCACTCAGGACGTGTCCCGACACAGCCAAAGCGGGACGCCCAAAATCCCGCTTTATCGTCTAACTAGCCAATTTGGAGAGGTAGACGTACTTTAAAATGAAACGGTCAACAAGGAAGAAGCGCACTGGTAGATATTTAAAGTCTGTGAATTTGAATGAAGGATTGTAACAATTGTTAAGTCTCTATTAATTTTTTTCTTAAAGTCTCGATATTCCGATAAATAGTTCTGGCAATTTTAAATACAAACCATGATGTGTTTCTCTAGTTGGTAGTATGAGATGACTAAGGTCTACCCATACTTAACAACATTTGTATCTACTTAAATTTTCAGTTAATGCTGTTTTATTTGGCAGTATGGTACATACGAATAAATGGGTCAAATGGGCAAAGAAGATCTAGATCAAGGTCGAAGCGCAGGTGAGATCTGATGTTTAACTACTTACAGAACAAAGACTACAGAACTCAAATTATTTCGAATATATATCGTAAATTTCACGATGACATGCTTTTCGCGAGGTTTGAGTGCGAGACGCGAGCAGCTAATCCGAAAACGTCTCAGTATCTTAGTGTTAGTATGCAACACATTAATCATTAGCGCGTAACTATGGAACTAACTCAATAACAATATAACGCATACAGGGAAATGTAACCAACTTAAAGGAGTGGGGAGTGCCGTCGTGAACTGAACGATTTATAAATTTGATGTTTAAATAAAGCAGGCGTTTTAACTGCTGTAATACTCATATGCATGAAGTTGCGAGAAATGTCTAGAAAGTGTTATTAAAACATTCAAAGTACCAGGAAAACAAAAAACTACTAGAACGTAGGCAAAAACTCGTATCACAAAAGAGGACCACTTAAGTATGGCCAGGGATTACGTCAGAACAAGGGCGGAACATAAACAAAGCAAGCCCGCAAGGCGGATTACTGTCCGGCCAACAGAAAGGCAAAGAGTAGCTGAAGGGTTAGACAAGATGAGATAGTATATAGTGGTGCATTAGATATAGAGGATATACAAAGATATTAATCATATTTTATAGTTAGTTATGTATCGGACTCTTCAGGAAGCCATTACAGAAGTATAACACACGTTACACGTGTTAACGAAGAACCTTTCGAAGAAAAAACGTAATTGAGCAAAATATAAGAAAACTAGTCTTTGATTTAATATATACAAATAACACATCAAAACAAGACCGGAACACTCGTAGAAAAGCTATATTTGATAGCAAGCCCCGAGTCCAACATGTAAATGACTGCAAAGAACACAGCGACTCTTTGCTATATCGTTGGACCGAAAGGTTTCGTCCGAGGTTTATGGTTTCCAGTCCTAGGCCGCCATTCAGTAAATATGAGGCTCCATTTATTTTCATTACAGCGCATAAAATAACAGGAATATAAAATAAAATAACAGTATGTAAAATTGTAAACTGGAATAAATAAATTGTGAACTGAGGTTATGTTTGTGCTAAACTCTGTCCGCTCGAACGCGCACAAACCAGGTGCATTCGTGCATCACGACAACTGACAAACGATGCGCACACGCACGTCATATTATTGTAATGAATCAGTTTTTCCCACGTAGTAAATCAATTTCATGTTCATATGCGCTTATAATAGCTTACAATTTGTTAGTAAGTTGTACAAGGCGTTAGTGATGGATGACAAACGTTGGGGAACAAGTCTGTTTTCAGAGAAAACCAAAACAAACCAGAGAGAACCTTTGGCGAGAAACTACTTTTCCAACAAACGATACCAGAAATATCAATTAACGTAAGGGACCAATTAAGGCTTTTCAGGACAGCCATATTTTTTATTTATTAAGTAGATTTTTTGTTTTATTTTTGATGCTTTTAAATGACAGTCGGAGCAAAGTTTTTTTAGATTTTTTAGACTCAAATATTTATATTTGAGTCTAGAAAATCTAAAAAACTTTGCTTCGACGGTAAACTTATAAGCTTACCTATATTGATTTTATTTCATGAATCATGCAGCTAGTATTCTAGATAATATAATGTAAATTAAAATAATTAGAGATTTCTGTGAATTTAAAATTACACAAACAACGAACAGAAGGTTCCTATAGCTATAGAAAAATCAGACATATTGGCATAAGTAAATTTATGAACACACTTTCAAACATTTCCAACCAAAATAAAACCATTTATCCTTGTATTATCAGCTATAATGATTAGAATCACAAATAAAATAACAAAACGTCACTTCATCTAGGCATTAATTACTTTTAACGAAGTTATTAACTAGTAGTTTTAATTATGTATTATTTTTAATTAGTGCTCTAACCACGCACCTTTTTTTATAGGTACCTGCCAATCATAAGAGAAAAGTCAACTACCGATTGAATAAATGCAGGCAACGTGTAGCCAATAAACTAAATAAACATTAGTCAAAACCTTAGTCAATAAGTTCAATAAACCGACTAAGTTACAGTTAAGTCAAGCTAACAGATTTATAAATCGTATAAACATAAGTGTAAAAACACGTTGACTTGATTTAGGCAACAATGGAATGCCAATAAAAACTGTTTCAATGAATGACTAACTAACAATGTAAAAGTTGACTTAATTTAAGTTTTAATTGCGTGCTATTATACCACAGCTAAGAATTAATTAAGTATTAATCAAGTAAACGAATTTTCCGGATGTCAAAACACAGCTCATGTGTTATTTATAAATGTCTACGAATATATCAGAAAACAATAAAACGACGTCAGCCCCATTCCAGTAATAAAGTCGCTGTCTCATACTTTGACTCTAAAAAAACTAGGGTTTAAGATTAGATATACACGCACAGACAGATAAGTATCTACCTACGACTACCGGTCACGTAAGCTATGGGCAGCTAGCTATGTAGGGTCGATTTACACGTCACCATTTACGAAATAGTAGTAGGCTATTTACGTGTAAATTACCAGTAGAGTTTATATTAGTAACTCGATTACGGTCTCGTGTAATCACTAGGAAGTTTAATTGGTACCTAATACGTCTATCACCTATTACATCTTATGTCTTTTTGTTTTCCTTTAATAACTTTAAATACATCTATTTTCCTGAAATTTCTATAATTTTCCTCACATTCGCGGGCAATTTTACATAATATGTTTACCAGCTTAATCGCCAGACGGGCATAAAGGTTCAATATTTTGCTTTGACTCTAAAAAGCATAAAAAGTAAATACCCAGTAAGTATGAAAATTTAATTAACTCGGGTCTCCATTAAACACGAACAAAAACAGTTTACTTAAGTCGGATAACCTTAAATTCCCCTTATATCACCATAAACGCGGCTTTGAGGCGCTATAAATCCACATAATAATTCTAGTGTGGCAACCCTGGGGCGATTTGCGTCAGGGCTGTCAACGCATTGGATATACGAGCCAGTTTTATGTGAGACAATAGACATGCAGCCAGAGTTTCGGTGAGGGGGCTACTGATGTTCTACGCTACGCTGCACTATGGAACCGACCTTATTTATTTTTAAAAAGAAAACTAGTCAGCAAGACAGACAGCTTGAACATAGCATGCCACAAAAGTTCCAGAAACCATATAAGCGCATAGGAACATTTCAGAGGGACCTACGGTACCCTAAAGCCATAATAGACGACTGTGTGCCTGCTATAGGCTGTTACCTGTAATTAGATCTGCATCTCTTTCAAAAGTACAAAAAGTATTCATATGTAAGAAACTAAACTGACAAATATGGGATGATTTCAGGCTTCTCAAGTCCCCTTCCTCACAGGAGTAAAGCAAGAACCATATTGTGGGGGGATCGGCCTTCGGCTTTTAAAAAAGAATATGTCCTAAATAGATATGTACTTTCTACATATAATGAAGAAAGTGATTGCCGTACTAGCCAATTATTTTAAAAACACAGTCGATTTATTACATCTTAAACAAGTTTACTCAAACTCACACGCAATAAACATTTGACCTTGACAGGGAGGCGTATACTTACATATAAATTAAGACCCTGCCTCATTGATAAAGTAAAGAATGCCCTACACATTACCTCTGCCATACCTAGGGGGGTTTTAAGCCCCCAGCACCCCTCTAGTTGCGTGTCTGGCGACAACAGCAGAGTTACTGAATGTTTAATGTGAATTCTACTGAATGCCGCATTAGAATCGTCCTTAGCTAGAAAATTTACCCTATGACGTAGACTTATATCCCCTACAGTATTTTTATTTATGATCACAGCCCATACAATTCAGATAAAGAAAGTGTATGTCTCACTTTCATATCAATCGTACTGGAAGATTACTGTTGTCCCGACCGATGAGGACAACACGAATTTAATAAAAGAATATTCCCATCGACTTGTTTAGTAAGAGGAATCTCCAAAGTCTCTTGAAAATTTATGGTTTTTTAGTTACAAGATTTTGTAAGTACTGATATATTTCACCTAACACCATATTCTACACCTATATAGTAGAGAAGAATCCTGTTATCGGTGGAGACAACCAGAATTTAGTAAATAAATATTCCTGTTGGTTCCACCGACTTGATTAGAGATGACACTGTTAAATTTTACTCTTCCTGTTGTTTAGTAGGACCCAACCAAGTGAGTAACCAACCAGAATAGTAAAGTTTAAGAAACATTTGATACTAAACGAGTCAGTGGAACTAACAGGAATATATTTTTTAAGAAATTTCTGGTGTTTCCCACCGACAACAGGAATCTGCCCTACTTATGTACGAGTAGTGTATAATGTGGCGTTAGATGAAATAGCTTCATTACTTTGAAAAAAATTCGTATCTAAAAATCCATAAGTTTTAGGAGAAACAAAAAACTTTTTATTTATTAAATACTTTGATGGCAAGTAATTCATATTGACTTCTTTTCTTTATAATTTGTTTACAATGTATTTTTTCTTGACTTACGAGATTTTTACTTTTAAAGTAATTAAATAAGATATTTTTGTTTTCATGTTTGCAGGTTCAATAGATATTATGCATTAATATAACGCTTCTGAATGTCTGTCTGAATATAGTTCTATTTATATAATAACTGGTATCCGATATTTTGAATATCGACGATATTGCATACCGCAGACCGTATCGCAGCCGCAAATTGATGAGCTGCGGTTCACGACCCCTGCCATTGCGGGAATTCCAGTCCACACTGCGAGCTATTCCTAACTTAATGCTCAAATTCCAAAAATTATAATGGAACTATTATTCCTGGAATACTTTACCAGTTTCAGTGCTTAAGTTCAGGTTGTTCAGAGCATCTGACTTTACTGAAGTATATATAAAAATTAAGTCTCACCAAATGTTAAAGTAATTAATTAGGTCATTTTCAAAAATAATGGGAACATAACTTAAAATACCCTTTCATCTATAAAGGCTACATACTCGTAAAACCTTTTTTTTTATGACTGAAAGGACTAAAGCTTACAAATAAATATGAAAGTTAATTTATTTTTGTTTGTTTCACGAATTTTCATAAAAGCATGTGTAAGACTGACGATCGATAATCACTCCTGCATTTGACCACTCCTGGATTTGACTGGCAGTTCTAGCAATGACTGGATGATTTAGTTGACTCTTGCAGGCTGATGATGATGATGGACATAAAAGACCCGTATTTTATATCTTTAACTAATCTCTAGCGCAGTGAAAGATATTAAAATTCCACCTGTTTCATTTGAAGTCGTATCGGAGTTCGCAACTGGTCTGACTAATAAATCCCAGTCAGCTTTCCTTCCGATCGCCTGAAGCAACTTGTCAAAACGCCAATAAACCCGACGATCGAGTTTTCGCTGAATTAACGAATGAATTCGCATTAAATAAGTCTGCGATTGTGGTGCAAGTGACGAAAGAGAGCGGCTGCGCGGGCTGTCGATTGATCTATAGGTCTGAGACCACGTGACACCACCCACACCACGTCGACCTTATCCGTTTGGTCTGAAGATATAGTAAGTAATTAAACTGTTTTCTTATTAGGTGAAAAAAGTAGTAATACAGCAGTTGCAGATGCTTACTAATCTGCCAACGAGTGCAGTTGGTGTAAAAAAACGAAATATGACCGTTTAATGGGAAAATGCAGATGTAAGTACTGAATTGTTCGTTTTGCTCTTTACATTACCTTCAATTGCTAATTACATTTTTAAAAATCACTTGCACTTGACATTTTGTTGTAATAATATATGTGTATGTTACGGTCAGTGTAATAAATTTAGCATTATTAATAATCTTTTCATTCTGACAATCTAACTAAAGAACGTAAACTAGAGCATAGAAAAATCAGAACAATGCTCTATAATTAAGAAGGGTAGCACACAATAATTTATTTATGTGAAAAATACTGGTTTGTGTAAAAAGGGAGTTTTGAAAAATATGGAAAGGTTTTCTAGAATTCTATGAAACTTAAAAAATTAATTCATGAATTATGCAATTCTAGATAACCAGGTTGGACTTCATTTGTCATTTTCTCAAAATTCATTGTTCATGTGCCTACCTTGTACTCATATCAGAGCAAAATAATCTATCACCATCAATCGCATTGTGTATTATACCGGTGTTTTTGGACCCTCTCTCCGCTCTTATATTGTACCAGACTGTCAGAACGGTGAAGCTATACCCTAAAACTCCAGGGATTAACTTTCGTCGAACGACTAAAATTATTTTAACCTTTTCCTTAACAGCACAAATGGAATTCCATTTTGAGAATTTTAATTATTATGTCAATGTATTAATTTCCTAAATCAAATAAATAAATAATACATATAAAAAAGCTGTTAAATAGAGTATATAATAATATTTCGGGTTTAAGCAAATACGCTTAGTGATATTTTATTTAAACTTGAAAGAAGAATTCACACGTAAGCAGAACTTGAATCTGCGATCGATCCACCGGCTGGGGTCATGCTCTACTGAACTATCGCGTCGACACAAATCGCTGTGACATCTTTAGTGGCTGCATTTACTTTCTCGAGTCACAAGCCTAAAAATGATGAAAAAAAAACAGACATCCTTAGCATCTTTAGTCTCACTAAAACGTATATCTACTTTTAGTGGTATGATGTCTACGGTACAGCGCCACCTACCGTGATTCGTGGATTTTTCTTACTTTCTTTAAGGTTCAATATGCACTTACTGCATTTTATTTGAAGTATGTCCTCCGCGATTATAAGTTAAGCAACTTCAAACTGTACGTACCTGAAACAAATAATACAGAAATTAATATAATACATACATGACATTATTATAAAATTTGATGGTAAGGGAACGTACCCAAACAACATGACCCTTTTTTTTATCATTTTGACCCCCCCCCCCCTCCTTCTCGGTGACCACCCTATATGCCAAGACCCCCTCCCCCTCCTATATATAATAATTTTTCTTTCGTATGTTTATCTATTTCTTTATGCACGCATAAAAACTACTGAATCAATTCTGATCTAGTTTTCAGAAAAAACATGAACTTAAATCGGAGTAACATTTAGTCTATTTCATCGTAATCAGAACTCAATAATACTACTCATTTAAAGTTTTGTTTAAGTCATTTTGCGCTACACTCAAAGGATACACAAAAATATATTGGGACTAACACTTGAAAAAACCTAGTTAACCCCTAAACAATGTTAAGTTTATTTTCGCACCACATGTAACAAATACTTTTACTTTCAGCGTTTCAGGGTATTGTTAGAACGGACCCTCGCTGCCCGCAACCGCCTGGTTGTTTGGTGGGACTTCCTAACAAACAATTAAAACTTTATCCCTTGTTCAAACAAGGTGAATTGTAATAAATCTGCTGAGCTAAACACCACGGATCCGTTGGGAAATATGTTGCGAACTAAACAAAAATTAAGGGATGTGTTTTGCTGACTTTACTACAAGTTCTTGAAGACTACATCGAAAAAAAGTGAAGTGGTAATGGCGTAGAAAAGAACTAAACAGAACTAGAAGAATAAGCCGAGATATCTACAGAATGTCTGCCTTGCCGCGAAAGCGGAGCCCTAAGTGTAAAACGTTATATTAATTTGGAAAGGCAAATGCTAAAGAATATTCTATGATTATTGAAATCTAATTCTTCAATTGGTGAAGAAACAGTAGTACCTAATTTCCATACAATTCTAGAAGGCCAGTTGAGCCATTCTCTCAAAACTCCTTATTTGACTCAGCCAGTCTTCTCCCGTACAAGGGTAGATGTTTATAGCTCCAAATACGTTAAAGAAACAATCCATTAGAATAACAAAACCACAACTTCATAACGCATGTACCTACGGGCACACCCCTCTAATTTGATGCTCATACGACAACATTTATAAATATACTGACAAGATATTTCCCCTGCAATGGACGAACGGACACGCGACAAAGCGAGATTGGACCCAAACAGTCAATTAGTCACACACCCCTGTCGAGAGCAGGACAGAGCGATCCGTGACAGGGGACAAGACAAGGAGATAATTAAAAACCGCTTCGACTGTGATCGATGGAGGGAACCGTCTAATACACCGTGAAGGAATTAACTTAAAGGGTGAGTCTCCATCAAAGCAGGGACTAGCGGGGCGGAACTGTGGAATAGAGCAGATCTTGTCTTAGGCTATACCTTTTTTTGCTCAAAGCCCTAAAGGGTCTTTCCCCGGCGAATAGCAGAACGATCTTAATAGCTGATGCCTCCAAGAAGAACAGAAGGATATGATTAGTTTAATCTCTTCTTAGCGAAGAAAGTAGAAGCGATTCTATAGACGGATGTTTGCGAATCTCTCCATTCCTCTTGATACTGCAGACACCCTTAGGATGTTTAAACTGCTTTGCGTTTCGCAGTGCGCGCCTTACATTTTCTCGCTCGCACGAGGGAAAAAAACACTCGTCAAGCACACTGCAAAACACTCTTAGGGCCAGCCACGGACACGCGAAGTGCACAAACTGAGGCGGGATTGAATGAACGTGTTGGGACGACGACAAAAATGAACCATTATCTAGTCTATTTTTAAATGCCTCGTTAAATAGGTAGTATCGACAATATCATTGCCAAAGTCCGTAAGCAAGGACATTTTTTTTTTATATAAAACCGAATTAAACATAGTGTTTTCGAGTCTCGCTTGAAAATGACAATTGATATCAATTCAGATTGCAAATTGCCAACATCAGCAACAAAAAAATTGTGCCTTTAGAAAAATCGTGCGAAGATGTGTGTATAGGATATAGTTATAGTAATAGACCTATAGGATTTAGTTGTTTCCTTCTTTTTTTCAAATTCCGCTCCACTTAGCTTGAATATCCAAATCCTATTTATTATATTTGCTCATACCTCGGTTTCGCTTTAGACTCCGCGTTCGCCTCTCTAACCAATACGTGACCAAACCCTAATGTAACTGTTTGCTTGTTATACCGTAAACAAATCTTTAATTATGTTTCAACAATATTTGTTGCATTATTAAAAATTGGTCACAGCATCGTTGAAGTTGTTGGGATAGTATAATTTCAAATTAAAAACCATTCCCACGCTCGGACTACATCTTTTTGTACAAAAAGACAAGAAAACCAGGAGGGCGGGAAAATTGATGGCATTTGGTTGCATATTCTGTATAGGAGAGGTAATATGTCAACCAGTGTCTCGACTAAGAGTCCCCGCAGACTGCAAACTTTATATCGGCCGATAATTTAGTCGGATTGAGCTGCTAGTGCGCACACTGGGCCAACAAATCGTCATAGTGTGCGCACTTGCATACATCTTTATACTGTTTAAGAGCCTGACTAAATTATCGGCTATATAAAGTTTGCAGTCTGCGGGGACTCTAAAACTACAAACAGACAGTACATATTTTATGGCAATAAAAATGTTCAATCACCTCCCTGAAAAACTAAAACAAATTGATGCAGACTAACTTTTCCAACGAGCCTTGGAAAAACTGCTGATACTGAAATGTTACGCAGTTCATGGGCCCGATTCTGAAGGCACTACGTTAAAATTTGACAGCACTAAAACTGTTGCTATCCTTGTCACACAGTATTATGAAGATAAAGACGAAACCAATTTAGCGCTGTCAAATTTTAAATGTGTGCCTTCAGAATGCAGCCCCATGAGTATTTAACCGTCAAAATGTTAGATTTAAGTTAGTTTAAAAAAATTACCCTCATCATCATCATTGTTTTGCCGTACCGACAAGGTCGATCATGTTAGATCTAAAATAAATATTGTAATACCTATATAACTCTTGATTGCAAATAAACGAATTATGAATATGAACTATTCTACCAAGCAGGGACTGAGAGAAGCCTTGGGAGAATGGGAGAATCCTATGTCCGGCGGTAAACTTTTTCAGCCTGATGTTGATGATTCTTCCAAGATGTTTGTTTGATTTGGTTTTATTCAACTAAGATATCTCTATAATCTTGTATCAGCAGTTACCCACCCAATGGAATTTCAACTACTTAAGGGCGCAATTAAAAAACAACTTATTTGTTACCCACGTCGTTTTTATTAAATTTAAAACTAGTTGCGAATAATGCGTCTTTAGTATTCTACTATTTCGATAACTACTTAGAAAAACATAACCTTTTGTGAAGATGATAAATAGTGCTTTCGATTGGCGTTAAAAAAAATACCATGGGGAAAACACTTACTTTTTTATCTTATTAGTGTGGATGTATCTAAATCTAAATGTAAAATCTCCCCCACGCACACAAACACACACCCCATCACACACACCCACACACACAAAACCTTCACATACACATTCGCAAGCATGTTTTTTTTTTATTATTTGTACCTATTTGCTGTTGTTATTTTACTTATAATATTTTTTTTTTGTTTACGTTATGAATAAGTTTCGCCCTTTATTGAGAGTGAGAGCCTGGTGATTTGTCATACAGGTTTCTACCTAGTACAGACACCAGTCTCTCGCAAAAGTATTTTTATTATTTTATGGTTGCACTTGTTTTTTTTTTTCTTTATCTGTAACCTTTGTGTAGAGAAAATATAGATATATTTTATTATTATTATTTATTTATTATTATCCTTTTCACCGTCAGGCCACCTAGCAGCTCTGTCAGTTTACACTTTTAGGATATCTTTATCAGTTAAGGAATAATCAGCTGGTGACGCTTTTCTGTTTCACCCTGAATAATCAATAAGTACATATTATACAACAATGATAACTATTTAGGGCAAGAGCGTAATTTGTGAACGAGCCACTCCGACCGATGACTAATTGAATTAGACTCAATTGTTTCGACGCTAAGTAGGTACCTTTTCGTTCGTGTTTTACTTTTCTCTGTGACCTTTCGATCTTTGCACCACTTTGTTTTTATTTTTTATTTAAGGGAAATCAACAGCATTTTATATATACTACATAACTACCTGTTTACCCGCGACTTTGTTCGCGTGGATGTATGGTGCGAAATTTAAGGACCTCCAGGTAGCATAGCCGACATGACAATTGAGAGCTTTTCTGATATTATAAACAGAACTGATGATTCTTGAAATTTTGAGAATAATCTAGATCAAATCAATAAACATTCTGGACCAGTACAGTGTGTTAGAAAAGGATAGATGTATCATTTTAGTATAAGTGAAGGTTCCGCTACTGAAAACGTGATGTCACCATAAATTACGAGAGTGATATGACAACCTTATATCTTTGCCGTAAGGTTTACTTGAAAACGTAACGTTACGCTAAGATCCCCTTAGAGGTATCCCGTAGGTTTTTTTTTTGCAACTAACGTCAAACCACTTCCACCAACCGCAACCAAACTCCTTTATTTGCGAGTGCAGACCCAGGGCTATCTAACACTGCAAACATGAGTGGGTGGTCATGGAGAAAACGCTGGACATACATACACACACTCTCCTTTTAATATAATAGATTATTTACATTGAGAATTGCACATAAACCCTTCTTGTACGTTAATTAGTGCTACTTGGTCTATAAACCATGTGACTTGGTAATCGTTTTGATGAAAATGCATTTCGGGTAAGCAGAGCCACATAAAGACTCTTATTTTTTTTAATTTCATTTAAAAATATCGACAGATGAAAAACTTGATAAATTATTGTCTGTTTAAGAAGTGTGTTGGGCTGAATTAATAATCTAAAAAGATGAGTTCAAGGGGAGTAGATGTCTAAGTAGTAGCACTTATTCCTAGATGCTTGCCGCTTGCCGCTTGCCGGAGGAGTCGCTGTCTCTGGTCTATTAGGATCACAAGCACTTTATTATAACATTTATAAGTTTTCCACAATTTCACAGTGAGGACTCAGCGACACGAGGCGCACCGTGTTACCTGTCGGTCAGCTCTGTCAGGGGGAGAGGGGCAAAGATAAGAGCCAGTGTGTATAAAATAAAAAAATAAATAGGGGGGTATGAAAAAAGTTACAGTTACGGTAACTTCTGAAATATTCCAAAAGGACAAGAATTTAATAGTAATGCAAAATGACGATAGTCAGTGAAGTGGATAAACTACCACGTTACGTCCCAATGCAATATTTTTCGAGCTTCGAGAAATTCGACGTCTGGTTATTATTGACAAAGATCTGTCTAGTTTTATCCTTTGAATAAATGAGAAAGAGGAAGGAAGAAACAGAAATGCTCGTTGAATTAATTATCCACCGCGTTTGAGATTGTTGTGCTCTTCCCTTTGTGGTCGGCTTTGCTAAGTAAAGTTGAGAGAAAGAGCGGTTATCCTTTTAAAGCTTTCTCTCTTGGAATTACAATGGAGCAAAGTCAGATTACAAATTCTATGCAATATGTAGCATATTCTCGTAAAGTATTCAATTTAACTATGGCAGTGGGTGGGCCATATCAGTCGCAGGACCGACGGCCGTTCGGGCTGACGAGTTCTTGAGTGGAGACCGCGGTGGGACGCCCTGCCGTCAGATGGACCGACGACCTGAAGAAGTTGGCCGGAAGCGGCTGAATACGAAAGGCAGACAACCGGGTGTGGTAGCGTTCGTTGGGGAAGGCCTATGTCCAACAGTGTACCTACCTCTAAGGGCTGATATGATGATGATTCAATTCATTTACACAAAAAAATTCATAAATCAGGAAGAACATTTCAGATCCACTTTAGTCTTCCTACTGATGCCAGCAACTTTGGAACCCAGCGGCATTCGAGGGACTATGGTATGGTAATAGGTCCGGTAGAGCGACCCGTGGACCCTGGGCGGACCACTGGTGTGGGACGCCACTTGCCGGCGCCGCGACGCCCCAGTCTACTGGTAACGACGGAGAAATCTTGATATTTATCACAGGGATAGCTTTATATACCGCCATAGTTTAGCAGCTTAGTCGTAGGACTCGAGCGCTGGAGGTCATGGATTCGATTCCCATCACGGACAAACATGTAATATCCTAGTCTGGCTATGCTTGTCATTGTTCTGTCCTTATATGATTTCATAGTACACGCGAAAATCTTAATTTAAGTGTAATTTATACGTATGTATGAGATATTTATTTGCTGCGACCTTGACATTATGGGTGTATGTTGGAAGCCGCACCTGAGGAAGCCGGCGCACCTCGCACGGTGGATCGATGGACCGGTGTGAAGTTAGCAGCCAAAAGTAGCAGCCAAAAAATTGGCTGCTAAAAAAGTGTGAAGCTAGCAGCCAATTTCTATAACCCGACTAAATTGAAGAGTCACGTTATTTATTTCAAGAATTCAGAACTAAATGAATATTTAGTTCCTTAAAACCTTAAACATGCAATAACAAACAATAACAAAATCAATAAATCCGCAAATTTAATAGAAAAAAATAAGGATTTATTAAGGACGAAAGTTAGGAAGTCATCCATGTAACTAACCACCAAAAAAATATATTTTTCACACAGAAGGAAACGGCTTTCCAGGCTTAAATTCAGTGGTGTTATGAAAGGATTAATACTCTTTCATATGACGTATGACAGAACCCCTTACGAAGGCGATATAAGGTCGAAATTAAACAAACACTTCCACCAAGCTGACCGCTAGGCAGAATGTAGAGTTTGAAAAAAAATAGTTTTTCACCCTGAAGGAAACGGGTTACTGGGCTATAATTCATAATACATGTAAAGGGTTCAATACTCTTTCATATGACCTATAAAAGAATCCCTTACGCCGACGACATAAGGTCGAAATTCAGTAAAAACTTCCACCAAGCCGACTGCCAAGGAATATTTGAAATTTAAAGAAAAAAATTTTTCACCCTGAAGGAAACGGCTTTTCGAGCTGAAATTTAATGGTATTGTAAAGCGTTTAATACGCTTTCACACGACATAGGACAGAATCCCTTACGCCGACGACATAAGGTCGAAATTCAGTAAAAACTTCCACCAAGCCGACTGCCAAGGAATATTTGAAGTTTAAAGAAAAATATGTTTCACCCTGAAGGAAACGGCATTTCGAGCTGAAATTTAATGGTATTGTAAAGCGTTTAATACGCTTTCATACGACATAGGACAGAATCCCTTACGCCGACGACATAAGGTCGAAATTCAGTAAAAACTTCCACCAAGCCGACTGCTAAGAATTATTTGAAGTTTAAAGAAAAATATTTTTCACCCTGAAGGAAACGGCTTTTCGAGCTGAAATTTAATCGTGTTGTAAAGCGTTTAATACGCTTTCACACGACATAGGACAGAATCCCTTACGCCGACGACATAAGGTCGAAATTCAGTAAAAACTTCCACCAAGCCGACTGCCAAGGAATATTTGAAGTTTAAAGAAAAATATTTTTCACCCTGAAGGAAACGGCTTTTCGAGCTGAAATTTTTAGATGTTGTGAAGGATTTAATACTCTTTCATACGACCTATGACAGAATCTCTTACGCAGACGATATAAGGTCGAAATTAAACAAACACTTCCACCAAGTTGACCGCTAGGTAGAATGTAGAGTTTGAAAAAAATATTTTGCACCCTGAAGGAAACGGGTTACTGGGCTAAAGTTCACAATACATGTAAAGGGTTCAATACTCTTTCATATGACCTATAAAAGAATCTCTTACGCAGGGTATATACGGTCGAAATTAAATAAAAACTTCTACAAAGCCGACCGCCAAACTAAATGTAATGTTTAAAGAAAAATATTTTTCACCCTGAAGAAAACGGCTTTTCGAGCTGAAATTTAATCGTATTGTAAAGGGTTTAATATCCTTTCATACGAAGTAGGACAAAATCTCTTACGCCGACGACATAAGGTCGAAATTCAGTAAAAACTTCCACCAAGCCTACTGCCAAGCAATATTTGAAGTTTAAAGAAAAATATTTTTCACCCTGAAGGAAACGGCTTTTCGAGCTGAAATTTTTAGATGTTGTGAAGGATTTAATACTCTTTCATACGATGTGGGACAAAATTCCTTACGCAGACAATATAAGGTCGATATTCAATAAACACTTCCACTAAGCCGACTGCCAAGCAATATTTAGAGTTTAAAGAAAAATATTTTTCACCCTGAAGGAAACGGCTTTTCGAGCTGAAATTTTATGATATTGTAACGCGTTTAATACACTTTCACTCGACATAGGACAGAATCCCTTACGCCGACGACATAAGGTCGAAATTCAGTAAAAACTTCCACCAAGCCGACTGCCAAGGAATATTTGAAGTTTAAAGAAAAATATTTTTCACCCTGAAGGAAACGGCTTTTCGAGCTGAAATTTTTAGATGTTGTGAAGGATTTAATACTCTTTCATACGACCTATGACAGAATCTCTTACGCAGACGATATAAGGTCGAAATTAAACAAACACTTCCACCAAGTTGACCGCTAGGTAGAATGTAGAGTATGAAAAAAAATATTTTGCACCCTGAAGGAAACGGGTTACTGGGCTAAAATTCACAATACATGTAAAGGGTTCAATACTCTTTCATATGACCTATAAAAGAATCTCTTACGCAGGGTATATACGGTAGAAATTAAATAAAAACTTCTACAAAGCCGACCGCCAAACTAAATGTAATGTTTAAAGAAAAATATTTTTCACCCTGAAGAAAACGGCTTTTCGAGCTGAAATTTAATGGTATTGTAAAGCGTTTAATACGCTTTCATACGACATAGGACAGAATCCCTTACGCCGACGACATAAGGTCGAAATTCAGTAAAAACTTCCACCAAGCCGACTGCTAAGAATTATTTGAAGTTTAAAGAAAAATATTTTTCACCCTGAAGGAAACGGCTTTTCGAGCTGAAATTTAAACGTGTTGTAAAGCGTTTAATACGCTTTCACACGACATAGGACAGAATCCCTTACGCCGACGACATAAGGTCGAAATTCAGTAAAAACTTCCACCAAGCCGACTGCCAAGGAATATTTGAAGTTTAAAGAAAAATATTTTTCACCCTGAAGGAAACGGCTTTTCGAGCTGAAATTTTTAGATGTTGTGAAGGATTTAATACTCTTTCATACGACCTATGACAGAATCTCTTACGCAGACGATATAAGGTCGAAATTAAACAAACACTTCCACCAAGTTGACCGCTAGGTAGAATGTAGAGTTTGAAAAAAATATTTTGCACCCTGAAGGAAACGGGTTACTGGGCTAAAGTTCACAATACATGTAAAGGGTTCAATACTCTTTCATATGACCTATAAAAGAATCTCTTACGCAGGGTATATACGGTCGAAATTAAATAAAAACTTCTACAAAGCCGACCGCCAAACTAAATGTAATGTTTAAAGAAAAATATTTTTCACCCTGAAGAAAACGGCTTTTCGAGCTGAAATTTAATCGTATTGTAAAGGGTTTAATATCCTTTCATACGAAGTAGGACAAAATCTCTTACGCCGACGACATAAGGTCGAAATTCAGTAAAAACTTCCACCAAGCCTACTGCCAAGCAATATTTGAAGTTTAAAGAAAAATATTTTTTACCCTGAAGGAAACGGCTTTTCGAGCTGAAATTTGGAGATGTTGTGAAGGATTTAATACTCTTTCATACGACGTGGGACAAAATTCCTTACGCAGACAATATAAGGTCGATATTCAATAAACACTTCCACTAAGCCGACTGCCAAGCAATATTTAGAGTTTAAAGAAAAATATTTTTCACCCTGAAGGAAACGGCTTTTCGAGCTGAAATTTTATGATATTGTAACGCGTTTAATACACTTTCACTCGACATAGGACAGAATCCCTTACGCCGACGACATAAGGTCGAAATTCAGTAAAAACTTCCACCAAGCCGACTGCCAAGGAATATTTGAAGTTTAAAGAAAAATATTTTTCACCCTGAAGGAAACGGCTTTTCGAGCTGAAATTTTTAGATGTTGTGAAGGATTTAATACTCTTTCATACGACCTATGACAGAATCTCTTACGCAGACGATATAAGGTCGAAATTAAACAAACACTTCCACCAAGTTGACCGCTAGGTAGAATGTAGAGTTTGAAAAAAAATATTTTGCACCCTGAAGGAAACGGGTTACTGGGCTAAAATTCACAATACATGTAAAGGGTTCAATACTCTTTCATATGACCTATAAAAGAATCTCCTACGCAGGGTATATACGGTCGAAATTAAATAAAAACTTCTACAAAGCCGACCGCCAAACTAAATGTAATGTTTAAAGAAAAATATTTTTCACACTGAAGAAAACGGCTTTTCGAGCTGAAATTTAATGGTATTGTAAAGGGTTTAATACCCTTTCATACGAAGTAGGACAAAATCTCTTACGCCGACGACATAAGGTCGAAATTCAGTAAAAACTTCCACCAAGCCTACTGCCAAGCAATATTTGAAGTTTAAAGAAAAATATTTTTCACCCTGAAGGAAACGGCTCTTCGAGCTGAAATATAGAGATGTTGTGAAGGATTTAATACTCTTTCATACGACCTATGACAGAATCTCTTACGCAGACGATATAAGGTCGAAATTAAACAAACACTTCCACCAAGTTGACCGCTAGGTAGAATGTAGAGTTTGAAAAAAAAAATTTTGCACCCTGAAGGAAACGGGTTACTGGGCTAAACTTCACAATATATGTAAAGGATTCAATACTCTTTCATATGACCTATAAAAGAATCTCTTACGCATGCTATATAAGGTCGAAATTAAATAAAAACATCTACAAAGCCGACCGCCAAACTAAATGTAATGTTTAAAGAAAAATATTTTTCACCATGAAGAAAACGGCTTTCCTTGCTGAAATTCAGAGGTTTTGTGTAGAGTTCAATACTCTTCCATAGGACATATGACAAAATCCCTTACGCAGACCATATATGGTCGAAATTCCATTTAGACTTACACCAAGCCTACTGCCAAGCAATATTTGAATTTAAAAGAAAAAAAAATTTCACCCTGAAGGAAACGGCTTCTCGAGCTGAAATTTAGAGATGTTGTGAAGTATTTAATACTCTTTCATTGAACGAGTGACAAAATTCCTTACGCAGGCGATATAAGGTCGAAATTATACAAACACTTCCACCAAGTTGACCGCTAGGTAGAATGTAGAGTTTGAAAACAAATATTTTGCACCCTGAAGGAAACGGGTTGCTGGGCTAAGATTCACAACACATGTAACGGGTTCAATACTCTTTCATATGACCTATAAAAGAATCTCTTACGCAGGCTCTCTTTTTTTTCAAACTCTACATTCTACCTAGCGGTCAACTTGGTGGAAGTGTTTGTTTAATTTCGACCTTATATCGTCTGCGTAAGAGATTCTGTCATAGGTCGTATGAAAGAGTATTAAATCCTTGACAACATCTAAAAATTTCAGCTCGAGAAGCCGTTTCCTTCAGGGTGAAAAACATTTTTCTTTAAACTTCAAATATTCCTTGGCAGTCGGCTTGGTGGAAGTTTTACTGAATTTCGACCTTATGTCGTCGGCGTAAGGTATTCTGTTTTATGTCGTGTGAAAGCGTAATAAATTACCATTAAATTTCAGCTCGAAAAGCCGTTTCCTTCAGGGTTAAAAATATTTTTCTTTAAACTCTAAATATTGCTCGGCAGTCGGCTTAGTGGAAGTGTTTATTGAATATCGACCTTATATTGTCTGCGTAAGGGATTTTGTCATATGTCTTATGAAAGAGTATTGAACTCTTCACAAAACCTGTGAATTTCAGCAAGGAAAGCCGTTTTCTTCAGGGTGAAAAATATTTTTCTTTAAACATTACATTTAGTTTGGCGGTCGGCTTTGTAGAAGTTTTTATTTAATTTCGACCGTATATACCCTGCGTAAGAGATTCTTTTATAGGTCATATGAAAGAGTATTGAACCCTTTACATGTATTGTGAACTTTAGCCCAGTAACCCGTTTCGTTCAGGGTGCAAAATATTTTTTTTCAAACTCTACATTCTACCTAGCGGTCAACTTGGTGGAAGTGTTTGTTTAATTTCGACCTTATATCGTCTGCGTAAGAGATTCTGTCATAGGTCATATGAAAGAGTATTAAATCCTTCACAACATCTAAAAATTTCAGCTCGAAAAACCGTTTCCTTCAGGGTGAAAAATATTTTTCTTTAAACTTCAAATATTCCTTGGCAGTCGGCTTGGTGGAAGTTTTTACTGAATTTCGACCTTATGTCGTCGGCGTAAGGGATTCTGTCCTATGTCATGTGAAAGCGTATTAAACGCTTTACAACACCATTAAATTTCAGCTCGAAAAGCCGTTTCCTTCAGGGTGAAAAATATTTTTCTTTAAACTTCAAATATTCCTTGGCAGTCGGCTTAGTGGAAGAGTTTATTGAATATCGACCTTATATTGTCTGCGTAAGGGATTTTGTCATATGTCTTATGAATGAGTATTGAACTCTTCACAAAACCTGTGAATTTCAGCAAGGAAAGCCGTTTTCTTCAGGGTGAAAAATATTTTTCTTTAAGCATTACATTTAGTTTGGCGGTCGGCTTTGTAGAGGTTTTTATTTAATTTCGACCGTATATACCCTGCGTAAGAGATTCTTTTATAGGTCATATAAAAGAGTATTGAACCCTTTACATGTATTGTGAATTTTAGCCCAGTAGCCCGTTTCCTTCAGGGTGCAAAATATTTTTTTTTCAAACTCTACATTCTACCTAGCGGTCAACTTGGTGGAAGTGTTTGTTTAATTTCGACTTTATATCGTCTGCGTAAGAGATTCTGTCATAGGTCGTATGAAAGAGTATTAAATCCTTCACAACATCTAAAAATTTCAGCTCGAAAAGCCGTTTCCTTCAGGGTGAAAAATATTTTTCTTTAAACTTCAAATATTCCTTGGCAGTTGGCTTGGCGGAAGTTTTTACTGAATTTTGACCTTATGTCGTCGGCGTAAGGGATTCTGTCCTATGTCGTGTGAAAGCGTATTAAACGCTTTACAATACCATTAAATTTCAGCTCGAAAAGCCGTTTCCTTCAGGGTGAAAAATATTTTTCTTTAAACTCTAAATATTGCTTGGCAGTCGGCTTAGTGGAAGTGTTTATTGAATATCGACCTTATATTGTCTGCGTAAGGAATTTGGTCCCACGTCGTATGAAAGAGTATTAAATCCTTCACAACATCTCTAAATTTCAGCTCGAAAAGCCGTTTCCTTCAGGGTGAAAAATATTTTTCTTTAAACTTCAAATATTGCTTGGCAGTAGGCTTGGTGGAAGTTTTTACTGAATTTCGACCTTATGTCGTCGGCGTAAGGGATTTTGTCCTACTTCGTATGAAAGGGTATTAAACCCTTTACAATACCATTAAATTTCACTCGAAAAGCCGTTTCCTTCAGGGTGAAAAATATTTATCTTTAAACTCTAAATATTGCTTGGCAGTCGGCTTAGTGGAAGAGTTTATTGAATATCGACCTTATATTGTCTGCGTAAGGGATTTTATCATATGTCTTATGAAAGAGTATACAACTCTTCACAAAACCTGTGAATTTCAGCAAGGAAAGCCGTTTCCTTCAGGGTGAAAAATATTTTTCTTTAAACTCTAAATATTGCTTGGCAGTCGGCTTAGTGGAAGAGTTTATTGAATATCGACCTTATATTGTCTGCGTAAGGGATTTTGTCATATGTCTTATGAAAGAGTATTGAACTCTTCACAAAACCTGTGAATTTCAGCAAGGAAAGCCGTTTTCTTCAGGGTGAAAAATATTTTTCTTTAAACATTACATTTAGTTTGGCGGTCGGCTTTGTAGAAGTTTTTATTTAATTTCGACCGTATATACCCTGCGTAAGAGATTCTTTTATAGATCATATGAAAGAGTATTGAACCCTTTACATGTATTGTGAATTTTAGCCCAGTAACCTGTTTCCTTCAGGGTGCAAAATATTTTTTTTCAAACTCTACATTCTACCTAGCGGTCAACTTGGTGGAAGTGTTTGTTTAATTTCGACCTTATATCGTCTGCGTAAGAGATTCTGTCATAAGTCGTATGAAGGAGTATTAAATCCTTCACAACATCTAAAAATTTCAGCTCGAAAAGCCGTTTCCTTCAGGGTGAAAAATATTTTTCTTTGAACTTCAAATATTCCTTGGCAGTTGGCTTGGTGGAAGTTTTTAATGAATTTCGACCTTATGTCGTCGGCGTAAGGGATTCTGTCCTATGTCGTGTGAAAGCGTATTAAACGCTTTACAATACCATTAAATTTCAGCTCGAAAAGCCGTTTCCTTCAGGGTGAAAAATATTTTTCTTTAAACTCTAAATATTGCTTGGCAGTCGGCTTAGTGGAAGTGTTTATTGAATATCGACCTTATATTGTCTGCGTAAGGAATTTTGTCCCACGTCGTATGAAAGAGTATTAAATCCTTCACAACATCTCTAAATTTCAGCTCGAAAAGCCGTTTCCTTCAGGGTGAAAAATATTTTTCTTTAAACTTCAAATATTGCTTGGCAGTAGGCTTGGTGGAAGTTTTTACTGAATTTCGACCTTATGTCGTCGGCGTAAAGGATTTTGTCCTACTTCGTGTGAAAGGGTACAAACCCTTTACAATACCATTAAATTTCAGCTCGAAAAGCCGTTTCCTTCAGGGTGAAAAATATTTTTCTTTAAACTCTAAATATTGCTTGGCAGTCGGCTTAGTGGAAGAGTTTATTGAATTTCGACCTTATATTGTCTGCGTAAGGGATTTTGTCATATGTCTTATGAAAGAGTATTGAACTCTTCACAAAACCTGTGAATTTCAGCAAGGAAAGCCGTTTTCTTCAGGGTGAAAAATATTTTTCTTTAAACATTGCATTTAGTTTGGCTGTAGGCTTTGTAGAAGTTTTTATTGAATTTCGACCTTATATAGCCTGCGGAAGAGATTCTTTTATAGGTCGTATGAAAGAGTATTGAACCCTTTACATGTATTATGAATTATAGCCCAGTAACCCGTTTCCTTCAGGGTGAAAAACTATTTTTTTTCAAACTCTACATTCTACCTAGCGGTCAACTTGGTGGAAGTGTTTGTTTAATTTCGACTTTATATCGTCTGCGTAAGAGATTCTGTCATAGGTCGTATGAAAGAGTATTAAATCCTTCACAACATCTAAAAATTTCAGCTCGAAAAGCCGTTTCCTTCAGGGTGAAAAATATTTTTCTTTAAACATTACATTTAGTTTGGCGGTCGGCTTTGTAGAAGTTTTTATTTAATTTCGACCGTATATACCCTGCGTAAGAGATTCTTTTATAGATCATATGAAAGAGTATTGAACCCTTTACATGTATTGTGAATTTTAGCCCAGTAACCTGTTTCCTTCAGGGTGCAAAATATTTTTTTTCAAACTCTACATTCTACCTAGCGGTCAACTTGGTGGAAGTGTTTGTTTAATTTCGACCTTATATCGTCTGCGTAAGAGATTCTGTCATAGGTCGTATGAAAGAGTATTAAATCCTTCACAACATCTAAAAATTTCAGCTCGAAAAGCCGTTTCCTTCAGGGTGAAAAATATTTTTCTTTAAACTTCAAATATTCCTTGGCAGTTGGCTTGGTGGAAGTTTTTACTGAATTTCGACCTTATGTCGTCGGCGTAAGGGATTCTGTCCTATGTCGTGTGAAAGCGTATTAAACGCTTTACAATACCATTAAATTTCAGCTCGAAAAGCCGTTTCCTTCAGGGTGAAAAATATTTTTCTTTAAACTCTAAATATTGCTTGGCAGTCGGCTTAGTGGAAGTGTTTATTGAATATCGACCTTATATTGTCTGCGTAAGGAATTTGGTCCCACGTCGTATGAAAGAGTATTAAATCCTTCACAACATCTCTAAATTTCAGCTCGAAAAGCCGTTTCCTTCAGGGTGAAAAATATTTTTCTTTAAACTTCAAATATTGCTTGGCAGTAGGCTTGGTGGAAGTTTTTACTGAATTTCGACCTTATGTCGTCGGCGTAAGGGATTTTGTCCTACTTCGTATGAAAGGGTATTAAACCCTTTACAATACCATTAAATTTCAGCTCGAAAAGCCGTTTCCTTCAGGGCGAAAAATATTTTTCTTTAAACTCTAAATATTGCTTGGCAGTCGGCCTAGTGGAAGAGTTTATTGAATTTCGACCTTATATTGTCTGCGTAAGGGATTTTGTCATATGTCTTATGAAAGAGTATTAAACTCTTCACAAAACCTGTGAATTTCAGCAAGGAAAGCCGTTTTCTTCAGGGTGAAAAATATTTTTCTTTAAACATTGCATTTAGTTTGGCTGTAGGCTTTGTAGAAGTTTTTATTGAATTTCGACCTTATATAGCCTGCGGAAGAGATTCTTTTATAGGTCGTATGAAAGAGTATTGAACCCTTTACATGTATTATGAATTATAGCCCAGTAACCCGTTTCCTTCAAGGTGAAAAACTATATTTTTTCAAACTCTACATTCTGCCTAGCGGTCAGCTTGGTGGAAGTGTTTGTTTAATTTCGACCTTATATCGCCTTCGTAAGGGGTTCTATCATACGTCATATGAAAGAGTATTAATCCTTTCATAACACCACTGAATTTCAGCCTGGAAAGCCGTTTCCTTCTGTGTAAAATATATTTTTTTGGTGATTAGTTACATGGATGACTTCCTAACTTTCGTCCTTAATAAATCCTTATATTTTTTCTATTAAATTTGCGGATTTATTGATTTTGTTATTGTTTGTTATTGCATGTTTAAGGTTTTAAGGTAATATATATTCATTTAGTTCTGAATTCTTGAAATAAATAACCTGACTCTTCAATTTAGTCGGGTTATAGAAATTGGCTGCTAGCTTCACACTTTTTTAGCAGCCAATTTTTTGGCTGCTACTTTTGGCTGCTAACTTCACACCGGTGATCGATGGCGTGGCGTGACCGAACACTTATATTACTGGTGACTAACTAATGTACTACGGAAAAGGGACAAATTATTAATTTGCTGTTACCAGCGACTTATTTCGCGTGAATTTGCAAAAAAAAAGGCTTTCTTAAGCACGAGTAACGAAGCCTCCTTTAAAAAATCTAGGGCTGATAGATCAGTCAGTCATAGGGTATCTTTGATATTATAAAACATAATAGATAACTTTTTTTCCTCAAACGCACCCAATATATAAAGGAAGTAAAGAAATCATTATAACCATTTTTCACTTTGCATTCTCTTTCTTTTTACAATCCCCCCCCCCCCCCCCCCCCCTCCCACACACACACACACGTTACTCACATCTTTTGTTTGTTTTGTAACTTTTATTTACGAGAAATATAAGTATTGCTCGTGTATATCTGTTTTGTATTCACAATTTTATTTGTTGTAAAATGTCATTTGCTGTGAAATTAATGAAATATTCATCAATAAATAAATAAACTTGCCAATGTTGCGACTAGTTATCTACATAATAGTTAATCATTGTGGAGGTTAAATACGTACCCATAAACAGTAGGGGGATGAATTATTTTTGCGGCATACAATACGTCTCCTGCTGGGCAAGAACTAAATTACCTCTTCTTCTCCAATTTCCTCAATCTTAGGCTCTCTGTATCCAATTGACTTCGACTTTTAGTTGAAATAATCTACATGCGTTCTTGAATAAAATAAATAAAAATAAAATAAAAGAAAATTTATTCAACGACATCATTCAGTTCAACAATTTAGTATTTGTAAGTAGTACATAGTCAGATGAATTGGTCGATGCCTCAGCGAAACGCTGCTTTTCAGGCATCGCCATTATGATTATACATCGCTAAAATCGAAGCTAGGGAAAAGGGAGTGGTGATCGTTATCTCTGCCAACGTGTAAGCACTACGTAGTACTACTGTAAACCTCATTACAAGATTTTGTAAGGCCCTCCATAAATAATTAAAAATATATGTTGAATGCCTAGAACTTAACTTAATTATCGACCGATCGTCATCAGCCTAACAACGTGCACAGTAGTCCTAACCCGGGCATTAGTAACAAGATTACAAAACGCATGTCTGAATGGATTGATTGGATTACTGTCCGCAGACTGGCAATTTCAATAAATCGATATGTTTGGCAGTCGAGTCGCGTACAGTTGGCATGCGAGAGGTCGGGCCATATGGGAGTTGTGCGTTTGCCATCTACCAGCGGGATCTGTGTGTCGGTCACTTCTAGTGATCAAATAATTCTGGGCAGCAGTTCGTTATTACGGTGCAACAAAGGGGTAATGTTCGACTTGTAAAAGCCGTCATTCACAGAAATTCTATGAAGATAGAGCGGTTATAGCCGCTTGTAAACAATCTCGGGCGTGCCGATTTTCGAACACAGTGCGCTCCTCTCGCGCATCATTTATGCGGTCACGTTTCTAGTCAGGAGATACAATACAATACAATACACTATCTGTCTCACTCAGTATAATATGATATGTATGTATTTATGTATATTTATTATTATTTATTATAAATATTTATTTACTATATGTAATATATACAGGGTGTAAGGGACGGTCTTCCGAAAACTTTAACCATGGCTTCAGACCATCACCCTGAACATCGTACAGCAAGAATTTTTCGCCGGAAACAAAAAAAAAATCTCGACTCACCATACAAATTTTACAAATGACATGCCAGATTTATATGAAGAGTCGATTTTTTTTTTTTATTTCCGGCAAAAAATTCTTGCTGTACGATGTTCAGGGTGATGGTCTGAAGCCATGGTTAAAGTTTTCGGAAGACCGTCCCTTACACCCTTTATATATGTGTGTAAAGTAGTTTCAGTATTTAGTTATTATGTAGTATATTATGCACTTTTTGCCCCCTCGCTCTTAGTGCCTTGTCTCACACCCTGTAAGGTTGGCTGGAAGAGATCTCTTTTAGAGATAAGCTCGCCTTTGTATACAAAATTTGTAACTGTATTTACTTTTAAAATGTGTGCAATAAAGAATATATAAACAAATATGCAGTTGGAAATCGCGCAATATGGCACTTTTTCAGATTTTTTGTCGATGTTTACCCGACCTTGACTGGGCGCGAAACGAGTAAACGGTTGATAGTTTCTGCAATATATTGAACTTGTTGGCACGCCTGTCGCGCCTAGTTGACTATTCTATCTTGATAGGATTTCTATGCGGTCATCGCTATCGGCTTTTTCTTGTCGTTACCACCTGCCTGGTATCGTCGCTGATTCCTACCCTTCTTCAAAGATAAATTCCAGAGGTCTATATCAAACTCAAATATCCCTCCAGCCTCTCGATTATATATTGTCGAGATCTTTCTGAAGCCAATCAATACAGACATCGAGCTAAATAAATTAAGTCTTTTTCTTTATGATATTTCTTTCAAATGTACATATTTCGTAACAAAAATACCTCTACCCTTCATACGATGCACAGGTAGGTAGGTATTTAGTGCACGTGGTATAATTAAATACCAACGATCTCTATCTACTACTAGATGGAGCGTTCCAAACAATCACTCTGTTCCACGAAACTGCGGCTCCGGGAGCCGCAACTCGTTTTTGAATCTTGTGCAGAACATTTAATTATTTACTAAATATATACGCTATTTACCAGTAGCGTCAATCATCTTCAGCATCATCAGGTTATTTTAGTCTCCACTGCAGGAGCACCACCCTCTCTCATCTGCCGGAGACAGACGGAGGATTTGGCCTACACTCCCCGCGCTGGCCAGACGGGTTGGGGAGGGTAGCGTCAATATTTAGTAATAATTAGTTATTTAGTAATAATTAAATGTTCTGCGTAGTAACTGCACAAGTTTCAAGTGAATGTGAACGAGTTGCGTCTCTCCGGTGCCGCAGTTGTGTGGAACAGAGCGACTGTTTGGAACGCTTCATCTAGTAGTACATAGAGATCGTTGTAAAACACTAATTGTTATAGATTGCGTGGGTAGTGCTTGGTTATTTTTTCTAAGCCGTCTTACTTAAACCCTGAGTTTATTTTTAGGATGGTTGGACGCTCTTCTAACTCATGATGATGATTGATTAGTTACCTACTAAGCCTACTATGAATGGAGACTAATTCGCATTGCTGTTGGACAGATGGTGGATAGTGGTATTGTACAGCATAGATCATTCATGAGGATCGATAGAAACAGGCCAGCTCCATCTAGAGAAAATGCTCGAGACAGTTCAGAAGATCTGCTCGATCTTAAGGGTAAAATTGAGTCACTAACAGTCGTGACTCAACTTTACCCTTTGGACAACAGTGTCCATGTGGAACATTGTCAAATTTGGTTAGACAATGAAGATGAAAACCAGCTTTTCGTTCTGGCTGTTAGTTCGCTGCTACTAACGTAAACTGCGCCTCTCTGGCTCTCTTGAATCTTCTACAAAAATGGGTACAGAAGCAATAGCATACCAACCCATGGAGCAGATATATGGAGAAGGTATAGAAGGGTTCAAATCAGACTTCATTAGCAGGGTATGGATGACGTATCGAAGAGAATTTCCATATCCCTTCACAGTATTTTTCACTTTCCGCCCTCATATAAATGTCATTTACTAAACATAGTATTAGTATTTTAAATTATTTTATTTAAAGTTTCATTCCGACCTATCAGTGCCGCCTCAGTCCTGAGTCAGTCTTTTTTAGTTAGGTTAAGGAATAATGTGCTATATTTCCAATGCAGTAAAGGCTATCGATCCTTCGTGCGTCAGTATCCCGATAGTTATGCGTCAGTGATCCTTCAGTTCCATGTCAGTTCAGTTCCGTGAAATTTAGTGGTGGATCGATAGCCTTTACTGCATTTATAATATGACGTACTATTCCTTAACCTAACTCTAAAAGATGACTCAGGTCAGGACTAAGGCGGCACTGACAGGGCCGAATGAACTTAGGTATCTTAATACGACAGGTTTCAGCGCCAAACCATGTTGTATACCTGATGATGGCTTAGCGCCGAAACCGGTTATATTTAAATAAATTAAAATAAAATTATTTAGTACAAGTATATAATTTGAGGAAAATAGCCGGGTAATTTTTTCTCCATTTCCCGTAAAATATAGGGCCATTTAAGCATGCAGCACTGTGGAAACCAACAAAAATATGCGTTTCCCACACTCACTTGGCAGAGAGCCCGGGTGAGAAAAGGAGAGCCACGAACTAGTTTCAACTATATTCTCAGGCCACAGAAATTATATTCCCCTGGGTGAAATGTAATTGTCAAGTCGCCTGGCTACGCCCACGAATGTGAGGTTTTTTTGCATTTTGCTGCAACCTTATCAAGTAGGTATTCAGTGCAGCATTCTCAGAAAAAAATCTTGAGAATTTCCGTTGCTGTGTGTAAGTGGTAAAGTAGGTATGTTGTTTTTAAGAGCTTTCAGAAAAGCTAAAGGTCTTTGTAATTAAATTAGGAATTGTACCCATTTTCGGAAGTTACTTTTTGTTTTCGTCGGATAAAATAATAAACAGAGGTGTCCGAGGTTTAAATTAAACTTAGTTACACAATAATAATAAGTTAAATAAATATACAAAAACCACTCAATTTAATACAAAAACTTTAATTATGACATAAACTTCGAAGGATTTTGTGAAACGTGTGTTTTAACTCGCTGTATTCTTTTTCTTATACAAATTCTTGTTACCATGGAAATGAGATTTTTATAAAATTAATAATGGCCGAAGTGCTTCCAAGAGAAGCCCTACAATCCGGCGTGACGGCACCAGAGGCAACAGGAAAATGCAATTAGCGACGAATGAATTGCTCTTAATCCAATCAATTGGAGGATTGCTCGATATTATTGAAATGGCCTATCGATCCACCCTCCGCTCTATTCAGATAAGAACAGATAATAACTTCATTTTACTTCTATAAAATCGGAGAATACACGATAGTATAGATTATAAACCTTATTATAAAGGCACAAATTATAAAATTAAATTTGTGAGTATATATATTTTTTTGTTTTGTTTTATAAAGTTCTTTATTGACAATAAATATACAAATATTACATACCTAGTGTATTTAAATTTAACCTAAGTAGTAACAAACATGGGTTTAAAATATTTATTACTAAGAATTATTATTCCTATTTTTAAACATACGACTAAACGGATGTAAAGAGTTGTTAAAACTTTGAATATAAAATAGAACAGTAACTAATAACTATGTTAACTTAGCAAGAATAACATTTGTTTACATGAATGAACAAATCTGCCGTGTGGTTTCCGGTAGAGTAGAATAGGACCACTCCAACTCTTCCCGTGGATGTCGTACAAGGCGACTAAGGGAATACATTATAAAACATCAATCAGGCCTCCCCAACCCGTCTGGCCAGCGTGGGGAGTGTAGGCCAAATCCTCCGTCTGTCTCCGGCAGATGGGAGAGGGTTGTGCTCCTGCAGTGGAGACAAAAATACCTGATGATGATGACATGAATAAAAAAGTATCATCAATATAGGGTAGTTACAATACGAGCTGGAATGTTTCGTGCGAGTCATAAACTGGCACCACTCATCGAGTTAGGCGCAGAACATAATGATGCGGTAAGCGATATCTGCTGTATTTATCGATATAAGTTAAATCATGTGCTCGAGTTTTACCGATTGCGGATATTAATTGATTTTAATTATTTAGATTTTTGTGTATATAATTTTTTTCGTATAATGAAAAATGAATTCATGTAATGTATTTATCCATTTTGCTGGCTGGGACTATTGACTAAGTTATCGATAGTAGCACTTTCCATCACTACGTACCCAATGATGAACGAGATGCGGGAGTATATAGGTAGAAATAGATAAAAATACAAACGCGAGCCGCGGCTGCAAGCTGTGTGGCTTCCGGCTTAGGATAGGGTCACCCCCAATCTTCCTGTAGGTGACGTCTAGGTAGTATGGGATTGCATCGGGGACGTGCAACCTCTCCCTGATCATTATTACTGCGCTCACCAATCCGCCTGCCTAGTGTGATTATTACGTATATGATTATAGCAAATCCCCTAATGAACAGCCACCAAAACTGGCATTCTGTTGGGGAGGCTTATGTTGAGCAATGGACGTATTTCGGCTGATGGTGATGATGGTTGATGACACACGCGAGCAGGTCCTGAACCTACAACTACAGTGGAATCGATAACTTAAGTGTTAAGAGGCGATACTTTTATAACCACGAAAAATAAATAAAACTGGAAATTCGTCGTTGATGGTGAAAACTGGACTAGGACTAAAAAGTCGAAAATGTATTGAGTACAGAAATACTTCTCTAAACATGATTTAGGTTCTGTTTCTAAATTAACGTTTTACTTTTAAACGGTTCATTTTAAAGACTCAAATGAAAAATAACAATCGGGAGACAAAATGGATTAGGTCTCTCCTGAACATTGATTAAAATTATAATAGGACAGAGTCTGCATCGTCGGCGACTGTAGATTTATTTTATCAATTTTTAAATATTTTTTTTCCTATTTTAGTAGAAGTTACTAACAATATCAATCAGTACTTGGTTATCTTTCGAGTAAGAGATTTATCACCTATTAATATGAATCGATTCCACCTGTATAGTCAATATACGATATCCTTTTTTATTCGACAGCATAATAACCTCCCCCATCAATACACTGGAGAGTAATATTGTAAGTTCTCGCCCAAATCATTCCCCTACAAAGTATAAAGAGTCAAAATCTAAAAAAAAAAACATTTGTACTAAAGATTCATAATCATATATTTTATTATTAGACTGTATTTGTAACAACTCCTTCATGTTCCTAAAATCATGCTGTGTCAATCATGCATTTTATCTGATTGTAAACTCACAAACTCGCTTTTATCGTTAGACTCCATGGGGAGTATTTGAAAAGTATTCTTGGATCTTCCTAGCTATATTATGAGTCTATGCGAGTCGCAAGGCAGATCGTCGAACGTTTGTCTTCGATCGATATGTCTGAACCATCCTTTTCACTATACGGCTAAACGTTAGTCAGGCACATGGAGTGGCTAGGCGTATCATGATCTCCCTGATTTAATGATTGGCCTACGACAAGTTACCGTCCACAATCAAAACAAACCTACTTAATAAAAACATAATTTACGTAAATTACTAGTATAGGTAACAATAATCTGTTTTGTACGTCTAATAAACAAAATAAAATATGAAAAGACACCATTGGCCGATTTTGTACCAATGAACATCCACAGCTAATTAAAAACGTCCATGGCCGCAGGGCCAGGGGAACGACAAACCCACCTTAAAAATGTAAATGGTCCCATCTCATTGAAATTTGCGTGATTTATAATAAGCAAAGGAAACCTTCGTCAAAACTTTGTGGACACGCTGAATTTTAAACGATCTTCATTAAACTTTAACAGAAGAAGCCGAAACGAGATGCATAAATTATGAACAATAAATAAAGATTATTAGTCTTGATGGGCAACAATAAAAGAATATGTGCTGTACGTACAAACTGCCTAATAAATAGCCTTACGAAATAGTACTTTCGTCTGTATTCCATTCTAAGTCAATTGGCATAAGACAACTAATCCTATCACAAATAGGTGCATGTAGCAGCAAAAATAGGTTTGTATTTGTATCCATTATCTAGTAACCATAACACAGGCTCTGCCTAGTTTGGGACTGGATAATTGGTGTGAATGTCTGAGATATTATTTATATTTATTAATATTTATATATATTGCCGTGTGGTTCCCGGCCTAGAATAGGGCCACCCCTGTCTTTCCCGTGGGTGTCGTCAAGGCGACTAAGGGATTGCACCAGGAACGGACAGCAGCGTTCTCCTGTGTGTGTATGTTAAGATCATTACTGCGATCACCAATCCGCCTGCCAAGCGTGGTGATTATGGCAAATCCCCCAATGGACATCTAACCAGAAGTGGTAATCTATTGGGGATGCCTATGTCCAGCAGTGGACGTATTTAGGCTGATGATGATGATGATATTTATTTATATTTATTACCATTAAACTTTGCGGTTTACTTTGGAACACCATCTATTGTTTATGTTGTTTTCGAGACGCAAAAAAGTTTGTTTTCGTATGCTAATTTATGTTGTCCGTATGTCAAACAACAAATATAAGGATGGTTTCATACTAAGCCATAAGTGTCACGCAACTGTCGACCAATTGCGAGATATATTGTGTTACAACCATGACCACCCGCACTGTAGCAAAGTTATCTGACCACCAAATGACGGTCATGAATGACGCACGTGACTCATACAAAAATATACCACGGTAAGTACAAGTTGCATCTTAGGTAGGAACTGCCGTAAGGCTCTGCACATATCCAGCAGTAGATCCACATCGGATTGTCCGCTCTGTTTCAAATACTATCAAAATCAAAATATTTTATTCAAAATTGGAATACATTATTCTCTTTTTGACGTCAAATTCTGCCTAAAACTACTCCACTTCCACCTGTATAACCGAGGGGAAGAAGTGGCAACAAACCCAACGGCACAGGGTCCTACCTTTGATTTATCTTATTCATTACAATCATTAAGTCTACCTATGCTGAGCCATCAAGCACTCCATGGACTTTTATCATTTAAGTAATCATCTAACTTATATAGTATATTATAGGCTTTCTTGCACAGATTAACTTTTATAGAAGATTTAAATTTTTGTTCAGACAAGTTAATAATTTCATTCGGAACCTTATTGTAGTAACGCACGCACAGCCCCTCAAAAGAATTATTGATCTTAGACAATATCGTTTTGTATGTATCGATGTACGGTCGCAAATAATGATTGCGTAGCCACAAGTTGTTATTCGTTTGCAACCGCATTATCGGCTCTACATACGGAATATATTTCTTTAACCGATTTTGTACAACACGACTAAATTACGATACATGCAGCTATTTTATTACTTTTGAGCAGTGCCGTAACCAGGGCGGTGCCAGCGGTGCCCGAGCACAGGGCGCAGGCATTGAAGGGGCGCAAAAATTATCTGGGTGGGCCTTTTCAAGAGCACAATTATAGGAGCTCGCACCGGGCGCATAAAAGACTAGTTACAGCACTTATTTTGAGCATAGTTGCCGACAATAATACTTCATCTCCAGTAATTAGTGTTCTAGTTACGTGCCGCCAAGTGTATACTGCCGCTCTCTTGCTAGCAGTGAGCTGTTTCATATGAATAATAGAGCAGCCGCTGCTGCTTTGAATTGATCTGATCCCACCGCGAATCGTCCGTTGGATGTGCAAGGAGCCTAAACGATCTATAAAAAAAAACTCTTTATTGTACATGAGCACACTTGACCTATTTATACAAATAATTTGTTTACCGACTACCGGTTCCTAGGTTTAAATGTTTAGATGAATATTTTAAATTATAATTGCTAATTCATTTAATTTTATACCAGGTAAAGCGTACCTTTTTGTCTAGTAAAAAAGAGTCAAAATCCTTTATTGCACGTGAGCATACTTGGTACATTTACACACATACCATTTCCCTCCAAAAACTAATTTTGTTGTGATTTTTGCAACAGTTGTGTAATATCCCATAGCAGGTTCTTGGACAGGAGTTATTATCCTAAACCAACAGAGGGGAGATGGATTTAGTTACACAGGAAAAGTGAACAAACAAAATGAACATTTAATACGCTCTGAAGCGGCAAACGGCCTAATAGTCCAGCTTATGATGAGCGGCTACTGTCGCCCAATCATATGAACCTTTGCATAGCTAAAAAAATCTAAAGTATACAGGTGGGTCCCTACCCTAATGTCTTGGACGGAGTACCTCATATACCGGTAATAAGAGATTTTCATGTAACTATTTAGAAATAATTAGTTTTAAGTGCAATCAAATGTCAAAATATTAGACTGTTTGCAAAAGCTCGTGATGCAGGGCTATATAATTGTTTAAAAAAACAATCTAGTGTCCGAAATTGACGGAGAATCCGAGTCTCGATTACAAGACATATAGTTGAAATCGACGATCTATTGGTAACATAAGTGACTACACTTTTGCATGAACCTGGTACCCACCCACTAATAGCAACCAATAACAATAAGTGATACGCCAATAAAAAAGGTCTAATAGTTAATATGGCGGATAATCGCAGTTAGCTGTATTTGCGGCATTATGGACCTTATAATCAAGAATCATAAGTGATACACCAGAAGGTACACAAAAAAGGCCCATAAAGTCTAAAATACAGCTAACTGAAATTAGCTACCATAATAACTATTGTTTTTCTTAATAAGACCTTCTCATTGGCTTATTATCTATCACTTATTTTGGTGACTGGGCCCAAAATGCCTGAAGGATAATCCTTTAATCAAATCAACTAAAGTTTAGGAAAATCGCTCATTACCTTAGCTCTATTTTATTAATATTCGAACAAAGCAACAATTACGGCACGGATGTGCAGAAACTTAATAAACTAACGTAAAAGTAATAATTCATCCTTGTTAATTGGACTATCCAAACTCCGAATATCATTTACGTGAAATCATTTACCTGTGAAAGAAGATCCGGAAACTTTCTTAGCGGTATTATTTAAAAACCGTATCGTGAGTACCGTCTTTAAGAGGGAGAGCTACTTAAGGAAGTTTGCGAAAAATATTAAAGTTCTTAATTAAATTACCCACGGTCCGCCTCCTCTATGCCAGGGGACGGCATTGAACAAACTCACGTACCTATAGAAGAACATGGGAATGAGAAATGAAAAATTTTATGTTGTCATTTATGCACTCTGTTTTTAACTGTCACTGCCATGTACTGGTACATTTCATTTCATTTTTTTCTGTAACATTGCAAACAAATTATGAAATCTTGTCATAATTAAAAAAAAAATAGGAAATTATTTATAGACAAACGAAATATTTACTATGTAGTTACTCTCGTATCAAAGTAAAACTATCTACAATATTTAGCGGGTTTGCAAAAGTTACTAAAGCAAATTTTGCAAACCAGCTAAATAATGTATATAGTTTAACTTGATACTAGTTTAAAATTTTGAACACTGATACTACACTATGTTGGAAACCAATGTCATCGAACCAAATGTTATAGTTTTGTGGGCGTAAACCATAAAGATATATTGAGATAAAAACAATGAAGATTGGCCCTTCTTTAATTAATATTTTAATTAACAACTTTAGTTTCCAGTTTATTAAGACGTTTTATTTTAATTTCACGTTTAATTTAATGGTCTAGGATCCTCTAGCGAAAACGTTTTTAACAACTGGAGATATTTCATTAAGTAATTTAGTTTTTACGACCCTGACCCCTTCTGGACTTAACTTTAAGTACTCGTCTAGTAATAAAAGAAAATTATTTCGTTCAATATAAAACTACTTTAACTCGAACAGAGCTCAGAGATACTTTTCCTGGAGGCTCTAAACATATGTCTACTCAGAAAAAAGTACTAAGTGGTTCCAAACTCTAATTTCTGATTACCTACTGATGTAAACAAAGGTGTTATGTTACTAGGGTAGAAAATACTTTTTATGACTAAGAACAACCCGAGTAATTAGTACTAGTAAGTAACTAGAGCTTACTTTCGATACAGTATTACTACGTCTTCGGAGCTGTATTTAAAGTGTGTAATTTCAGAATCAGACATGTGGTTAATTTCCTAAGTCAAACATGTTGGGTGAGTTTCAGGTTTTGGCACTGTGATTTCTGATTTGTAAATGTCAAAAAAACATTTATCGGACCATTTGAAGTCACTTTCGATCACTTTACTACATGTAACCACAAAATACATATACCGCCTAGATGTACATATGTAAGTTATTTTATTATTGTATCTATTTATTTTTTACGTGCAATAAAGAATAATTGAATTGTATTAAACAAAAACTTTTATTTTAATAATATCAACACACTATGATACACCATAAACATAAGATTTTATGCCCCGAAAGTAAAAGTCCTTTTACGAATACGCCACTAATACCAGTTAATGGTCACTCGGATGGGTCAAATAATCCATAATGACCTATGATGGGCGGACTGTCCACGCCAGATAAAAGAGGGCGACCATGCCATTTGTTATTCCAGGGTTGTACTAAGGTGTCACGCATATAGCCCTCTAGGGCTGCCATATTCCTCTTAGATACGGCAAAAGGCTTTGGTTTCATGGGAGCGCTATATTTAATTGTTCTTTGCGAACTCGCGCTCAGATAGTTTGAGTATAAGAGAATCCAAACGTCTACACAGCGATAAGCTTAGAAAATAATATGATGTAAAACCTATTATAATTCTTAAATTTCTTAATCCAATAATTATCAATTATATCTTAGTCAATTATATCGTTAATTATTAAAATAAATAATAAATATCTCAGACATTCACACCAATTATCAAGTCCCAAACTAGGCAGAGCCTGTGCTATGGTTACTAGACAACGGATACACATACTTAAATAAAAATACATCCAAGGCTTGGGTACAAACATTCATATTCATCATACGAACATTTGCCCATAGCGGGATTCGAACCCGCAATCTCCGGCGTGGCAGTCAGAGAGCTACCCCGATCCGCCACGGAGGCCGTCATTCAACGTCTGTTTACATATTATGAGTTTCACTCCCGCCCTCATCTAAGAGAGTATAATATCTATGTAGTGGACGTTGACAAACTATTGATAATTATTATATTTAACTGCCAAGATATAAAAATATTGAAGTTTGTAAAAGTGTAAATAGTGACATTTATAAAAGTGAAACTGACGCCACTATCACTCCAAACGCATGCAAAATCAGACACATTAAACAGACTCGCACTACCTAGTAATATAATTTCTTTTCTCGCACGAAACGTACACAAACAAAAGTATTGGTTACTTATTTTCACTTTATTTTTTTTATAATATTAAAATTTAATTTTTAACTGATTATATTAGTATCACTTCTGTGTCTTCTTATTCTTATGACCAATGGTTCCGTCACCACTGTATTATCTCTATCTCTAGTGAGATTGGTACTTGTTGATGTTAACATTATCCTAAAACTTCTAGGTTATAATTAACACAATTAATTGCATTTACTTAAAATGTTCAGAATTTAAAATTTGAAAGAATAACGCTATAAAATAACTGTAGGTCGCACGGAGGCGCACAATAAACTGATTACGCCCCTGTCAGTGCACCCTTCCCGTTATTACGAGGAAGTGACACTTAGATGAAGAAAGGCCCTATATTGTGCTGTCATGTTATTCTGGACATTTCTTGAAGGCTCTATTTCGGACAACAGTACATAATTAAAGTGGCACACATGTCGTATCCCAAACGTGGATTCATTCCAACGATCTCTATGTACTACTAGATGGAGCGTTCCAAACAATCGCTCTGTTCCACAGAAGTAGCCACAACTCTTTCACATTCACTTTGGAACTTGTGCAGTTACTACGCAGAACATTTAATTTTTACTAAATATTGACTTTGCGTTTAAACAATGTTAATATTTAGTAAATAATTAAATGTTCTGAATAGTAACTGCACATGTTTCAAAGTGAATGTGAAAGAGTTGTGGCTACTTGCGTGGAACAGAGCGATTGTTTGGAACCCTCCATCTGGTAGTACATAGAGATCGTTGATTCATTCCATGTAATAATAGGTAGTTTTATTCATAAAAAAAAACCACACCCTAATTGTAAAAATATGCCTGTTAGCTTATGAAACCCATCTGACAATCGAGGCAAATGCTCGAGCCACTGGGTCAACAACGCGTTCTGCGATATTACCTAGACCTGATTGACAACGGTAAAGACCCATTACATTAAAGAAAACAATTGATAAAAGACGTTTAAATTAAATACCTAAACTAATTCTGCTTCTAGCTTTATCCAGTTAATTTATGTTCTGGCCACACTACTTGTAGACTATAAAACCTCACAACAGAAGCTTAAAGACAGGCTATAAAAAAATAATGAATGTGCATAAATTGTGATTTAGTATTATCAAAAACATTAATTGATTAAATTCCAATCCTGTCACGTATTTATCTGACATCCTTTGAGATGCCAACAGGACGCACGCACTAAGCATTTTTATTAATTTAATTAATACTCGTTTATAACCAACGCTCTCTATGTACTACTAGATGGAGCGTTCCAAACAATCGCTCTATACCACGCAAGGAGCCGCAACTCGTTCACATTCACTTTGAACAAGTTTCAAATTAAGCTATTTACCCGTAGTGTCAATATTTAGTAATAATTAAATGTGCTGCATAGTAACTGCACAAGTTTCATTGTGAATGTAACCGAGTTGCGTCTCCCGGAGCCGCAGTTGCGTGGAACAGAGCGATTGTTTGGAACGCTTCATCTAGTAGTACATAGAGATCGTTGTTTATAACAGAGTAATATATTTTAAAGCTCAGTATGCTACTCGTATTTCAAAATATACCTCTGTTAAAAAAATGGTTCAACTTCACTATCTACATACTACAAATTAAGTAGACTGTATGAAACTGATTTGGTCCTACTTCAACCTTCGGCATATAAAGATTTTTTGATAAAGTTCCTACCTACAGAGCAAATAATTCATCATTTTTGTAATGTTATTACTAAAATTGGATTAAACTTTTTCACTCTCTCACTTGAGTGATGTTACCATGAATTCTCGCCAATATCTAATAATCGATACAATATTCAAAGCTAAGCCCGTTCCACACCACTAGCGTGGCAGCGTGCGACGTACAACAACAATGCCCCAGGAGACTAATGTGACCCATTACCCTGAGATATCGTTCAGTCGTCGTCCTTTGCAGCTCACGGACGACCCGACCAAGTGGTACCATGACTTCCAACTCACGAATTACTCGTACAATTATCATCTGTCTACTCTAAATAGTGATGTTATAGTATAGGTAACTAGATTGTAAATCTGCAGTGAAAAAACGGCGCGGAGGGAGGGGGTTGGGGGGTGTAATGGAATGTGAAGGAAAATATAAAAAAATATATTATAAAAAGAAAAACAACTATTTAATGGAAAACTTGAATTTTTACTGCGAATGAAATTATCGTTAGCGCAGTTTTCACAACACCGTGAGTGTATGGCCACGGCTAACCGCTCCAAATCTTGACGTAATAATGTGGTTATTAGTCGATGACGGTATATTGCCTTCGACACTACCTTACATTAGTTGAAATAGAATTTTTACTCAAATACACAATGTAAACAGACGGAGACTAAACAGGGATGTTGACATGACATGCCGTGTACGAAACTATAGTGCATATCGATAGTGAGGTATCAACTACATCGACTTTTAAAATTAACCAATCGAAATTTTTTCATAAACATCTTTTACGAACGTGTGTTTCACTTTAAATCAATATAAATACCGTGTTTCTAAACAGTAAATAAAACCGTGATTGGTGGATTATCCTGCTAGTAACTAAAAGGCAGTATCAAATAAGTATTTTTGACAAGTATTCCCGTAAAAATGCCGTATGGTTTCCGGTAGAGTAGAATAGACCACTCCAACTCTTCCCGTGGATGTCGTACAAGGCGACTGAGGGAATCTATACATATAATAAAAGAGTAGAAAAAACAAAAGAAAAGCGAATCTGTACATTGAAGTTAAAAAAAAAATTTCACTGTCCGGACGTTACTGAAGACCAGTAGAGTCCAAAAATATAATTAAAAAAATTCTTATCTGTCTGTATGTATGTATGTATGTACGGGCTAATCTTGGAAACTGCTGAACAGAATTCGACGGCGTTTTCACTGTTTAATAGCTTTGAGTTCGGGCCTCATACTGGTATAAGTCATATCTCAATAAAATGTCAGGATGCTGATATACAAGTTGACCTCTCATTTCATATCATTTGTATGAAAGTGTAGTTCAACATTACTGGTCGATGCAAGAACTTGACAGAAAGTGACAGAGATGTTTTAAAGCTCATTTATAGATTTATTTTAGCTGATGTATTTCAGGTATTTCCACAAGTCTCGATACAAAAAGTTCGCTATTCGATTAGTGGCCCTGTATTAGACCGGTGATCGTCGACAATGTCAATATCGAAGCTGTTCAGGAGTACGTCTGCGTAGGACAGACAATATAGTTGGGTAGGATCAATTTCAAAAGCTGACAGAAGAATCCAGTTAGGGTGAGCAGTATTCGGAAAACCGCGTCAAGTCTTTACGTCACCTATTCCACAATGTTTAAAGACAAAAATCTTTAATCAGTGCGTCCTGCCTGTCATGATTACAGCGCGGAGACGTGGACACTGATGGTGGGCCTGATCCACAAGATTCAAGTGGCTCTGCGAGCTACAGAGAGGGCAATGCTCGGGGTCTCTATGAGGGATATGATTCGTAATGAGGAGATCCTATGAATAACGAAGGTGACCGACATAGCCGAAAGAATTAGTAAGCTGAAATGGCAGGTCACATCTGTCGTAGTACCGAACGGCCGTTGGGGCAGACGGGTTCTAGAGTGGGACGCGACGTCCCACGCGCAGGGTGGGACGCCCTGCCGCCAGGTGTATGGACGACCTGAAGATGGTGGCCGGAAGCGGCTGGATCTGTAGGGCGTTGTGGCATTTATTGGGGAAGGCATGTCCAGCAATTTGACAGACATTTTGTTGTACAGTTAATTGGATATGCAACATAGGAAGGGAATAGGAGGGGAAGGAAGTCGGATGGAAAAGAATAGAGGGATTAGGGTAAGAGAGGAAAGATGAGGGGGCAGTGGTAAATAAAGGGTGTAGGAAGGGGTGGGTTAAGGGAAGAAGAAGGGGGAGAGGTAGGAGTAGGGAGAGGGAAGGGGTGGGGGAAAGGGTTTTCAACGTTGTGGGAAGGGGATGGAGAAGGAAAGAAAGAAAGGGTATGGAAAGGACAAATTGGAGGGGGGGGGGGGAGGAAGGAAATATCACCTAATTTGCAGAATATTAAAATATAATTTTTTTTATTGATTATATGATAATCTTTTAATTCATGATAAATGTAAATGTCAACTGTAATAAAAAAAAAAGCGGCCAAGTGCGAGTCGGACTCGCCCATGAAGGGTTCCGTAGCAGCAAGTAACATAATATAAAAGTTATTGTAGTTCGTTGTAACTTTGATCGATGTTTTAATAATAGTATTGTGGTTTACGATTTATGACGTATTAAAAAAAACTACTTACTAGATCTCTTTCAAACCAATTTTCGGTGGAAGTTTGCATGGCAATGTACATCATATATTTTTTTTAGTTTTATCATTCTCTTACAGGGGGGGGGGGCACACATTTTACCACTTTGGAAGTGTCTCTCGCGCAAACTATTCAGTTTAGACAAAAATGATATTAGAAACCTCAATATCATTTTTGAAGACCTATCCATAGATACACATGTATGGGTTTGATGAAAAATTTTTTTTTTGAGCTTCAGTTCTAAGCATGGGGAGCCCCCAAAATTTAATGGTTTTTTTTTCTATTTCTGTGTGAAAATCTTAATGCGGTTCACAGAATACATCCACTTACCAAGTTTCAATAGTAAGTTCTTATAGTTTCGGTATAAAGTGGCTGTGACATACGGACGGACAGACAGACAGACAGACATGACGAATCCATAAGGGTTCTGTTTTTTGTCATTTGGCTACGGAAACCTAAAAAACTGTGGTCCAACGGGCGAAACCGCCGCCGGAACGCTAATTTTTACCCGACTTCAAAAAAGGAGGTTCTCAATTGGATAGTATGTTTTTTATGTATATTAATATTTTTAATGAATAACCAGATTAATAGATTTCTTTTAGTATTTAGCAACACGTAATACATAAGATTGTGTAATGTTAAGTTGTCCACGCGGACGAAGTCGCGGGCAACAGCTAGTACATTATAAAACATCAATCAGGCCTCCCCAACCCGTCCGGCCAGCGTGGGGAGTGTGGGCCAAATCCTCCGTCTGTCTCCGGCAGATGAGAGATGGTTGTGCTCCTGCAGTGGAGACAAAAATAACCTGATGATGATTCCCGTAAAAAATATCGATTATAAATATGTATCGATCTCATTCTGCTTTCACTATACTGGTTGAAAGTTGCCGGTCGTCCGGCCGCCCGCAATCAGCGTTATTATTTTTAAACGACGTATTTAATGTATTGAATGTAATTTTCATAAAATTGAAGGGATTCAAAATTTAGACCAATATTTTTGGTACATGAATCGTGAAGACTCTTTAGCGCAGTTTTAGGCACTGTCCTTTGGTTACCAAATACTACAAATAAATTACCCCAGTAAACAAATTGTGTTTAATCTTGCGATAGGTCGTATCGAAAGTTTCCTTTTCTCTTTATTAGGAGAACATAAAACACTAATATTTTATTTTAACTCGACTATTTGGTGAGTTATCATCATAGCTTAGTAGAATCCTCCACTATACAGCTTCTAGTACGAATGAACCCAATTTTTCTTCTTAATTGCGCCTCTTGAAGACCATTTTTAATAGGGCCAGAGTTCAGGCAATTATCGCCTTTGTTATTTGCGACGACAGCCGCTTATCTGTGGCACAGAAAAATAAGTTACGCTATCTTTAAATATATTATAGCGCGACTAATAGTAAAAAAGGGAGAATTAAAAATATTTTTCAATAATTTTGGATTTTTCCGCTCTCCAAATTGGAAAAAAATATTAAGTTAAATTATCAAGCTGTTTTCCCTGAAAATAATTCATGCATTCAAAATAATTCGTATAATACATATAAATACGAACGTGACTTATTAAGAAGAATTATTAAAAACTTAACTAAGATAAGAATAATTATTAAGCTGAAGTGGCAGTGGGCTGGTCACATCTGTCGCAGAACCGACGGCCGTTGGGGCAGACGAGTTCTGGAATGGGGACCGCGGATCGGCACGCGCAGGGTGAGACGACGTCTCGCCGCCAGGTGGACCGACGACCTCAAGAAGGTGACCGAAAGCGGCTGGATGCGGGGTGCAGAGGACCGGGTGTGGTGGCGTTCATTGAGGAAGGTCTATGTCCAGCGGTGGACGTCTAAGGGCTGTTATGAACCAAAGCAAAGATAGGACAATTATAGGTCGAGAATAAAAAACAGAGTCCAATAAAGTCTCATCAAAGTTTGTATGAATGAAGGCACTAATGCATGTTATTTGTGTAAATAAATTACTGTACTTACTATACTTCTGTCGAATAATAACGATCTTTAATTTACGAAGTCAATCTTTAATTTACGAAGTCAATCTTTAATTTACGCCTGAAAGCATTCGCGTGACCGACACGCATAAAATGTCCAAACTACCCAGTAGTTCTATGTAGTTGTAACGCCTGTTTGGCACGCTTTGACATTGAAATATGGTTTTAATCGGAAACTAGTTCGGCTTGGAAAATCCGGAAGTAAAATGCTGTATGGGAAAGTTTTGTGAATTCGGAAATAAAGTTAAGTATAAGTACATTTATCAAGGCGACTAAGGGAATGCATTATAAAACATCAATCAGGCCTCCCCAACCAGTCTGGCCAGCGCGGGGAGTGTAGGCCAAATCCTCCGTCTGTCGCCGGCAGATGAGAGGGTTGTGCTCCTGCAGTGGAGACAAAAATAACCTGATGATGATGATGATACACTTATCAACAGTAGGTGGATTGGGCAAAGGGTTACATTACAACACAACGAGAGTCTATCTCTGGCACTCGATACAAGCGAACAGAGTCCAGACGCGCGAAGAAAGTCAATCGCGAGAGGGACACCTTTATAAATCAACAACATAAGAGGTTCTCTTTCTAACTTATCTTCTTTCACTCATACGCTTTAAATGTCCAAACCAGCGCAACATACCCTTCTCTACCTCCGTTACTACATCTTCTACACACCACACTTCTCGAGTATCACTGTATTCCTCACTCTGTCACATAACTTCACATCGAGCGTCGATCTCTTATGCCGGTCGATAGCGCGCTGCCGTAGTAACTTTGTACAGGCGGGCGACGCTACCACAGCTACGTATTTTCCAAACTATAGGTATAAGTATTGCACAGTTTTAAAGCAGTTTGCATAAATGTAAGCGTTGACATTTTTCAATCTGTGATGTCGTTTCTATAATTTCAATGGTAGAGTGGGCTAGACGTTCAGCTAGCTATACACACCGCCACATTGTCCACACGTAGACAACTGGTTGGCAACGAAAAACATCTTTGGTAGACAACTGCAATTGTCAGCTGCGTAAACCAGTTTGTATTAAGGGGTATTAACCTGTTTTTTTTATTGCTGATGTGTTTGCGCTTGACCTCAATCTCACCTGATGGTAAATGACGATGAGGGCTAAGGTGGAGCTCGCTTAAAAATATCAAAACTGTACTTGACCGGAAATGCCGAACCTGGACAGGGAGTTCCATTACTTAGCAGTTCGCATTATGAAAGAGGAAAACGCTTCGTGTGAGAGCGTGATATGTCTACTACTTAAGGATGAAGTCCCACTCCACGCCTGGTCCTCCGGTGATGAAAGGGGGTGGGGAATCCTGCAATTCCTGGGCACACTCCCCAAAATGTAACCTGTAGAAAACCGAAAGACAGGCTACACTGCGACGATGTTTGAGGCTCTGTACCAGAGCATCGTACTGTGATCCACCGTACATAAAATCCTAGTAGATTAGCTACCTAAGTAGTGTAGGAGTATAATATACTAAGTATAATTATTCATTTTAAATTATGCTTTATCGTTATCATATTAATCAATCTGTATACACAGCGACATCAATTAATGCAAATCTAGCTCGAATCACCCTAAGTTCCAATTTCGTCTGAGCGAAACCTCATCAAACCAAAGTTTCTCTTTGAAACCTGACGGGCCCTAAAAGCCCCTTTTCCAATTAAAGTTGCCGCCAGAATATTTACCCATAAAACGGTAAACTTGTTTGCGAACTTTCGAGTTTACTAATATAGTCCTTTCAAATTTGGGGTAAAAGAATTTGGGTGTCAATTCGTTTGTCACTCGCTTATAAAACTCTTCAACTTTCATAAATATTGCAAAGCTACAGTTTTTTTATATATTTTCTTATGTGAAGTCCTTACTACTCCTTACTATAGCTTTTATTGTCAAGAAAATTTTGTAAACAAAGTTTTGTCACTGTCAAAATGACATTTCAGGGTTCTTTAACCAAGGACTTCAAAATAAAAGCCATTTATAATAATAAGTTACTAAAAAATTACGTGTCTCTACAATGATGAGCAGAGTAAAAAAAAATCTGAGTTAAAAGGGCGAAAATATATTATATTTCCAGTAAACATTAATTTGGGTAACTAAAAACCGTGTCTGTTATTTTTCAATACACTATACTATAACGTAACATGTTATATTAAAACAAATGAAATCGAAAGGGATACTTCGATACCTTTCCTTATTAGTAAAAGCCCTAAGCAAGCTACCTCTATAATAGAATTGGTTCGAAATCTCACCTAAAACCAGTACTTAGAAAAAATTAAAATTGTTGTATGCGCCATCACATCTTCCCAAAATAGCTCACTCATAGGTGTGAGCGAGATAAAAAAACTTTAGCAGCATCGATTAGCGGCCGCTTTAGGCCATTGTGTGTGGCCCGTGTTCCACCGGCCGGGCTTAGTGAAAGAAAAGTGATTAATCGACACTTTGGACGACCCTCCAAGGGGCATTGTAGTGACGAGACATGTTACCTACTAGTGTCTAACGAAAGTGTATTGGGCAGAAACCGAAACCGATACTTCGGGTTTAAGCACCCTTCGGTCTAGCTAGAGCCGAAGCTCCAACCATGAATGCTCTGATTTTTTTATTCTACCTAAATGCTCACAATCCACACACTCAACCCAACACAGGAAACTCAGCTGTTAAATATTTTTTCATTACTCATACTCGGAAAGTAGGTCTGAAGTTGCCTGAGGAGCGGGTTGAAAGTAATACTTGTCAGCCCTAGGGAGAACCGTTGTCAACTGACAGCTGTCAAATTATTAAAAAAAACTAGTTGTATTTTCACATTTTTACTTTCAACTATTTCTTTAAAATAACTTAGATAACATTTCAATTACGGAAATCAAAAATAATGGCTGAATAGCTGGCCGATCACAGAAAAAAAAACAGCGGGAAAGCGGCAATCTGATCAACCTTTGTTTTTTCGAGTTGTAGAGTTTTGTTTATACTTCCGTATAGCAGAGATTTGATGTAAAATAAAATTCACTCATTGTTTCTTTAGCTAATTCAAGTTTTTATTTTTACTCTCTTTGTATTCGTAATGAAAAGCACAGTGTTTACCTCGAGTTAAAGACCTATTTAGTCCCTCGAACTATTGGCGCCCGTCTCGGGACTAAACAAGTTACTTTCACCCCTAGGGTAACAAGGTACTTGTACAAGGTTGGCAATAAAAAAAATTACTTTTATATTATTATAAATATGTACATATATAAAAAGACGATATTAAACTGTTTTGATTGAAATAAGTTTCTTCGTAATTCAATTACTGCATTCTTTTGGTAATAGGCTGCTAAAAAGCATTTTATAAATCCAAGTTACCAGCTACGGACATAACTGCTCAACTGCATCGCGAGAATTGATTAAATTTATGATTGATTAAGATAGATACTAATAGATAAATTAGTTATATGAACACCAAGCCCATTATTCGCGCTAACGCTTCAAATTTAGGTCATAAAAAATTGGTTTGGCAGAAAGATACCTTGAACGGAAACCGAATTATTCGGACCCTGTTATCCACTAAACCGACAAAATTACACAGACCTTCCCTTCACCCCTTGCATAAAACTTCGATAGAACTTTAGGGCGATGAGATTGAATTTACATGGTTCATTGTATTCTGGTTGAAAGGTGGAAGTATTGGGAGGCAAGTGGCGTTGTATAGGCAATATTTATGGCTAGTAAAGATAATGTAGGCTCTCCAAATCTTTTTAGGAGTTTTTTATATTGTTAAAGGGCGCCTGTCTGTAAGTACACAATTAACATTTAAATGTACTAACATTAGGTCGCTTTTTGTTAGACAAGACTTTAAAAAGAGAACGAAGTTTGGAATTGTCCTTATATGCCTGCTAATATTCTGGTGTACATAATTATTGAGGAATATATAGATACATTACATTACACGTTGAGATAGAGAAAAGGGGGCGCCGAGAACAAAAAACAATTTTGACTATGAACTTTTTTAACTATCTGGACTTAAAAAATGATTTTAGACATAGGTATGAATTCAGTATTAGAACTGATTTTAGAGTTCTGGGATATCCATTAAAACAATTACACGCCGTGAAGAAAAATATCCATTCAACGTGCCTTATTTTCGTCGCAAGTACATTAATTACACTACCTAATTCCGATCTCTGTTTATTACCCTATTTACTTATAAACATGTCTTTATAAATATCTGTCAGAAATAATTTAAGTAAGTATGCGCTTCAGAATCGAAATCTTATTATCTAGGATAGATAAACTGTTATCGAAATGTCATTAATCATTCATCATTACAGTCATTATCATTACGGTTTCACTAATTCGTTAGTCAACGTTCATGCATATTTACTTATAGTTTACCATAAATACCAGACGTGTATCATGTTTACCTGAAAAGAAAAAACAAATTTAATTAATCTACAATCAATGTTACACTGTACTGCAAACCGATAAGAGTTAAATTCCAGGACTTCACACTTGCCGTGTGGTTCCCGACTTAGAGGGCCACCTCCAATCTTCCCGTGGGTATCGCCAAGGCGACTAAAGGTTGCACCAGGGACGGGCAGTAACTCTGTGTATATTAAGATCATTACTGCGATGACCAATCCGCCTGCCAAGCGTGGACAGCCCATCAAAAATGATATTTTATTGGGGAGGATATGTTCAATAGTAGACGTATTATGGCTGAAGATGGTTCATTTCAACAGAGTACGTGGAGTAGCAACGCACCAGCCTGGGTAATAATGGCCGCATACCATCATATGGGCTGACTTTGTTACTTCAATTAATTAAAAACACCTTAATGTTTATAAAAATAGGGGTGTAAACATTATAGTTCGCATACAGATTGTTTTCGGGGCGTATCGTGGAAGTCGCAAGTTACGTCATTCCCACGACGCGGACCTATAAATTTTATAACAACCAATAAAGTTTCGGCCAAGGTGAGAGCCGAAGCCGAGTCAAGCCCACCCAACTATAAAATCTGCTGTCTACATAAAAATACAAAAGACTTCAGTTTTGTTCGCACTCCAAAGAAAACTTAGTGTAGGTAGACGGTAGTTTAACTGTCGTAGGTTAACAAATACTATTAGAGACAATATGAATGACAAAATTCTACAGGTAATAAAAAAAAATGATTCTAGACGTGTTAACTTTTATGATGAGCGTACCAGCAGATATGTAGTAGCTAAAATATGGAATTCTCTACAGTCAAAATTAAAACATACTGCATCAATAGCTTACTAACAAGCAGTTCAGAAACATTTCTCGTCAATGGAGTTAGATTAATGTATGGATCACGTGAGCGCTAATAGTTCACATCCAAATGGACTTTACTGTTACTCATTCCCAAAGCCCTTTAAATCCCCCCCCCGCTCGTACTTTCGGTACAAAAACTTATCTTAAAGATTTAGGCAGTCATCATTTTAAGAAAGATCCAGAATATATTGTCGACGAAAATTTTAATTAGCGTAAGTACAGTAGAAAAAAGGCAAAAATCGTTTTTTTAGCTTCCTAAACTCCGTTTTCTATCGAATGTTAATGTTCCAAAAAACTTAGAAATTCAATCACTCTGTACTTTGACATGATAAGTAAGTATAAAGGTGCCAAACAAAATAGTTACCTACAGTCACAAATAAAATAATAAGGTTGCGGCTCCTGAAAAGTAGTGGTTTGTCCCTTACGCCAGTTTAAATTTCCGTCGAGGATATGTTAATGCTTGTACAATTTAAATACCATTAAAAGTTCATTTAAAAATAATATTTTATTTAGGTAAGACATAATCGTACATAACATATTCAAAAGCATATTTATTTCTCAAGACAATCTTGTCACCCATATTTGGTTTCAGAGTCACAATATCAGATTTTTTAAGGGCAGACGGAGTGACCTCGCGCCCGTATTCAGCTTAAGGCTAGACGCAGACTACCGACTTTTAGTAACTGTTGTAGATTATACCGGAATCATCATAAATGTTATTCATACTGGTTAGTTTTACAAAATATTGTTTTTACTTGAAAAAGTATTTAATTTCTCATGTACGAATATGCCAATCTGTGACTATCTATTTAAATTAACCGTCAGTACCTGATTACGTCAGTTATGTTATTTATGTATTTCATTTCATATCATCATTTCATCATGATTTGTTTTAATGTTATAATTCCATTTGAATTTTATATAGGTATCACCAATTCGCCATAAGTACAATTGACCAATAAGAGTGTGTATGTATTAGGTAGTAGTCTATGGTATAAAAATAACCTATATTCGGTTTCCAATTCGACGAGTAAAAATAGAATCTATGAGGTAAAAAAAGTCTAATCTTCAAGCAATAATCGTTTATTTAATTGTAATTTAAGCCTATCCTTTGGGCTTGAGATCGATCTTAGCGTTCAATCATCATCAAAAATATTCGACAGAATTATTCGCTACCGACTTGCCACCTACACAAAGTCTGTCGTCTGCGTTGGCCTTAGGCCTTATGATTACAACACATCTGTTTACTGTTGTTACTATCAGACCTGTGCTGGACAAACAATGTGGCCATTGTAACAGCTATATAGTTTATGCATCACCAACTGACTGCTCTAGTTAAATTTACGTATGTTTTGTACTAAGTTGATAACGACAGTATTTTAAGACGATTCTCATCAGTTTCTAGACGTCCACTGCTAGCCTCCACTCAAAGCCTTACTCAGTCCCCAATTAATGCCACCACACCTGATCCTCTACCCAGAGGGCGTCCATGCTCCTCAGAACTCATCTGCTCCAAGTAGAGTTCTCAGGGAGCTTAACCTTGAAGGCTATCGAGCCTCGAAGGCTCTAGCTTTGGGAGCTCAAGCTCTTCCTTTCTTGTTTCTTTCTTCTTACTTTCGACTACGTCAGTGACCTTAATCTTCTTTAGATCTCCTCATATTGATAATATCCTTCAAATAAAAGACCCTTTTCATAGTTCTCTTAGCGATTTTAAACTTTTGGGTCACGGGCACGCTTCTGCGCCGTGAATCATAAATTCATAATAGGCCAGACACACTGATTAAATACTTTTTCACTATAATTTTATACAGTGAAAGCTAAATCCAATGACACTTCAAAATTGCATCGCCAAAACTGCTTGACACATTAAGTCACTCATTTATTGGGACTGTTTCTGGTCTGCATCACTAAAACGCATCGACACGCGATCGTCGCTGTACCGTGTCGTCCCCGTCACGCTGTCAATGACCAGTTCAACTAATGGTTCGGTACATCAATGCTCACTCGGAAGTCAGGCTCCTCGACTAACTACCGCCTAAATAATGCTTCCTGTGTAATTCATGTTTATTGATTAGTGATCGTGTAATGGTACATTTAACAGCAGTATTAGCAGCAGTATGGACTGTTTTACCAATGAGTTCTTCATATATAATGAGTTTTCATAATATAGGCTTTTCGGTAAAGTCACTTTTGTTTATTGTTGATGGGTTTGCGTTTGTCCTCAATCTCACCTAATTAGTATAATTATTATCACTTACTTTATTAGCCCAATAATTCGTACTTGTCCCGTAGACTATGTCCACTACTATATACACCCTGTGCCTAGATTGATTTGAATGATTTGATGGGAAGATAGCCCGCCTGGTAAGGATTGAGTCTTCCCATCTCAAACTCAAATAAAGTTTTTCTTTTTTTCAAAATTAGGATACTATCAAAAAGTTTTAATACATGAATACAAAAAGACTAACTATGATGACATATGACCTATTTAGAGGTTTTCTATGGGGGTAACCTAATATCACGTATTAAACAACTTTATCTTTGGGGTAACATAGTCAAAAATAACTCGGTACTTATACCCTACTCTTAGAAACCTTAACCATATCTTCTTCTCATCATCAGGTTATTTTTGTCTCCACTGCAGGAGCACAACCCTCTCTCATCTGCCGGATACAGATGGAGGATTTGGCCTACACTCCCCGCGCTGGCCAAACGGGTTGGGGAGGCCTAATTGATGTTTTATAATGTATTCCCTTAGTCGCCTTGTACGACATCCACGGGAAGAGTTGGAGTGGTCCTATTCTACTCTACCGGAAACCACACGCAAATGAGATCTTCTTCTTGTGCCAATTATATGATCATTCTTGTAATTATGATTCATTGCATTTATATCCTGTTCGTATGAATCATTATTATCTGATTTAGTGTATTTTAATGTAACTCATTCATTTATAGAAAATAATATTAGATTGATATATAATAGATACGTTTATTATTTTTTGTTTTTCGTGTTTCAGCTGCTTTGTTATTCGGAGTTCAATTCTTTTTTAATTTACTTGACGTAATGGTTGGTATAAGAGTTATTGCTATTATCCCGTACTTCCAGTACATTTATTTAATAAAGGGCCCATTTTATCTACCGGTTAATTTTTAGCTACGGTAATCCTAATTTCACAACTCACACATAGGACACCATTATCTTAAAGACTCGTTATCTCTATGTGATCTCATTTGATAATACGTGCCACTTTTGCTACTTAATCCGTTTGAATTTCTTTCTACTTGCAAGCGGGTAAAGTTTTAATTTGTCTATTAAGGTGGTAAAATTGGACATAATTAATTATCTTTAGGGTAAACGACTGCTTTAACATTATATTATGATTAGATACCACTGGTTACGTCGTGTGGTTCCCGACTTAGAATAGGGTCACTACTGATCTTCCAGTGGGTGTCGTCAAGGCGACCAAGGGATTTCACCAGGGATGGGCAGTAGCGTTTCCCTAAGTCGCGTACTGCGATCACTAATCCGCCTGCCATGCTTGGTGATTATGGCAAATCCCCCAATGGACAGCCCAATAGTGGCATTCTATTAAGGAGGCTATGTTCAGCAGTGGACGTATTAGCGCTGATGATAACGATAATTACCACTCGACTTCGCCCTGAGGTCAAAAAGCTGCTCACTGTCATTCTATGTTGCCAAACACGAAAAAAAATACATAAAATTCCACCGTTTACTTTGACGGACAGATATATGATAGACTTTTCCCAAAACATCAGGGTCTCCGCCAACTGACCATTATTTGGATTCAGACTAAGCCTATCTACTGAGATTTCTGAAAAAAAAGGATTAAAAATATTAGGAGATTTCTACTTGTTTACAAATTCTCTTCCAAAATATTTTATTCTCAGAAGTAGTCAACCTCAAAGTGAATACACTAGTGGTGCTACCTAACTGAAGGGTGCTACCTAACTATCTAGATGAAGTTATCAATGCGTAGATTGTACACAATCAGCTGCCGCTTGAAGGCGATTAATATGCTGAACACGCGGTATCCCAGACTGAGGTACAAATTACAGTGATATAGTCGTAATTATGAGTAAGAATAGAGATACAGAGCCAATTTATGCTTTACTACAGCATTTTATTATGCAACTAGCTCTTGCAGCCCAGTGTCCCGCGGTTAATTTTATTTTCCAGCAGTAAACCCCTTTCATAAACTACACGCAGATTCGTTACGCCAAAGATAAACAAAGACGTCCATCCAAAGACGGTCTATTCTAGTAATTTTGTTATTATAAAGAGCCTGCTGTGTCCTACTGGTGGGCAAAGGCTTTTCCCAATGCATGCCACCACATCTTTTCATCCATCCATCTCAGACTACCTTCATTCATCCATTCATCTCAGACTACCTTTTCTATAGATCGAGCCAGTAGAGATGGTCTCTCATCTAGCTCTCTCACCCTGCGCATACCGAGTCTGGTGCATTTAGGGGCGCACGTTGTACTTAAAAAAGAATAATTAGTCAAACAATATAGGAATACAGCGATACAGATATTCAGTTTGTATTTCATCATCACCATCTTCAATACGTCCACTGCTGAACATAAGCCTCCCCAACAGAATACCGCTTATGGTGGGCTGTCCATTGGGAGATAAGCCAAAATCACCACGCTTAGTAGGCAGATTGGTGACCGCAGTAATACATACATAATGCTCACGACTTGGTCCCAGAGGGATAGACAGAGACGATGTATCGCCACTTTGCGCAATTCAATGTCGCAAAGCGACTTTCCTTCGCCCACTTTTCGCTCCGTGATACCCCTTGACATGATTTTGACATTGACGTGTGACCGCAGTAATGATCTTAATATACACATGATACTGCCCGTCCCTGGTGCAATCCCTTAGTCGCTTAACGACAGTTGGGAAGATTGGGGGTGGCCCTATAAAGCCGGGAACCACATGGCAATTCTAATATTTTTATTTATGTCTTTCAAATCAGGTTCAATAGACATCTATGACTAAAGATTTGATTATATACTGCTATCATCAACAAAACCCTCAACCCTTAGCTATACAGTAAACAGTAATGATCGGTAGGTTTTGCCTGCAGTGCCTCGTCGCATAGTAATTTGTCAACGTCACTCTCCCTTCTGTTGTATTAATGAAAATTTAGTGTAGCCTGACCAGCTAGCGGCGCTTAATTTTTTCCGATTTATTCTTACCGCCTTTTAGGAAAGCCTCGTCTAAGACAGCAAGAAAGCTATACTGCTAGCTAAGCAGCCCGTAAAGTGGACCATATTGTCAAAAAAGGAGTCAAACTGGTCTTCTAGAATTCTACGAGACTGATGAATTCTAATTCTTCTATTGGTGAAGAAACTCTATAGTTTCTTCGCCAATAGAAGACCGTAAAGTGTAACTTTTGGAACTTGTCAGAAAAAGGGTTCAAACTGCTATAATTCTATGAAATTTTTTTAGAAATCAGAAGCAGGTTAAACTTTAAAAGCAAGAAAGCTATACTGCTAGCTAAGAAGCCCGTAAAGTGGACCATATTGTCAAAAAAGGAGTCAAATTGGTTTTCTAGAATTCTACGAGACTGATGAATTCTAATTCTTCTATTGGCGAAGAAACTCTATAGTTTCTTCGCCAATAGAAGACCGTAAAGTGTACTCGTAACTTTTGGAACTTGTCAGAAAAAGAGTTCAAACTGCTATAATTCTATGAAATTTTTTTAGAAATCAGAAGCAGGTTAAACTTTAAATACAAATGTAATCTGTAATCTTTTAAGAATAAAAAAAAACAAAACACAAAATTATAGAACACAACCACCACGCCCGAGTGTCAAGTCCCGAATGCCCACCAGGGTCTATCGGAATGAGCCAATCTCCCTGCGCCGCGTCCCTCTCGCAGCACCTCTCGACCAGGCAGTTGACACTCTTGTTACAATAATTTTCATAGAATTATAGCAGCTTGAACCCTTTTTCTGGCAAGTTCCAAAAGTTACACCTTACGGTCTTCTTCTAGCAGGGCAGATAGCATGCAGGTGAGATCACCATTTAGCAATTCGATACCTTAAAATGACAGTGACATAGCTCAAACTAGATTTTTTTAAAGGAAATTTAAAACAGTGCATATGTCACCCAAAATAAGTCCACTGCTGAACATTAGCTTCCTCATTTTTGGTGACTTTGTGTCATGTCAATTCCTAAGCAGCACGTCTGACTGGACCTGAGGGTGTGAGCAACTTGTCCTTCCAGACAGTGAGTAGGAAGAAGGAGTCCCATTCTGTAACTGGCTTCGAACTGGGAAATGTAATTTCCCAGCCAGTTACGAAATTGGGTTACGACAAAGGGATAACTGAAATTAGACTCTCATTAAATATATCACGGTTACTTCAAGGTATCGATTTGCAGTTTTTGATGGCCTGGAAGGCAAGGAAGCGCGAAGGCAGGGAGGTCGGTAAAGAACAGGGATTGGATGGGGTAGAACACGTCGTACCAAGAGTTGGAGGAGTTAGCGAAGAAAAAAGATGCATAGAAAATTTTGCCACTACCAGTTACTCCCTTAGATTAAGAAGAAGAGTTTTTGATATTGTTGTGCTCTTAAATCTAAACCTCTTAACTTTGAAACCTGTGAAAGAAATGAAATTGAACATACAGGAACAAAGTGAAGTTCAGATATGAAAATTCCGTTAATATCATAATTTCCTACCAATATAGGCATGCAAATACGTATGTAACATGCCTAACCTAACCGAATAAAAACATCCAACAGCCACTCAGACATATTCTTTTTGAATTTCTTACACGTAAGACCTTAAGAAGTTATGGCCTACTCGTTTTTCTAAACCTTCGATAATTTCAAAATCTAAATCAGGTTAACACCGTCGCAAAATTGTGATAGCGTTAATTAATAACCCAGGGTTTGGGGCAATTAAATCTCCGCATAGCATGGTTAGTACGAAATTACGCCCGTCACGCTCGTAATTATGGGACGTATCGCGATAGTACGTCCGTAATGCGGGACGCGGAGGGCGGGGGGTTACAGTTTTTTTTAATGTTTGTGCCCTAGTATATATACAGAGTGCATCATCAAGAGACTACAGTTTCTGACTACCCCATACTGACCGGTCTTACTCTATCTCTAGAGTAGGTAATTGTGCTAAGAAACAATGATGTCGATTAAAACTGAATTCATAGATTTTCAGAATAACTCATCGCGACTCGGAATCAAACCTGGACATTGTCTAAAACTATATGTTATTTTATGACGAAAATGGATAGTGTAAGTTCATCATCATATCAGCCTTTAGACGTCCACTGCTGGACATAAGAGTTAATAAACGCCAGTTATGTAGGTTGTAAGTAAGTAATAAAGTTGTCAGGGAACCTTGTATTTACAAAGAAAAGAAAATTTTGTATTTAATTTATTTATTCTTCTTTTTCTTTTAATTGATTTTTTGCGTTTTCTTTTATCTCTAAAATCGACGTCACAGTTATTTAGAAGAAATTACTGAGGTCTGTGTAATCGCTAAATATTAGGTTGACATTGTAATTTATACACTATTTTATTTTATGACGATCCCTTTTACCATATTAGAATGACATGTAAAATTGAATTTTTAAGATGTAAAAGTGAAATAAATAAATCTAATCTAATCTATGTTTCCCTATGAGTCTGGCTTGGACATGAATTGTCCAAAGTAGAAATTCCATGCGAAAGAAGTCGCAGCCAAATAAGGTTTAGAATAAAACGCTTGGGTATATTCCTTGTTTCTGGAGCATGTAATCTCCTATTGAAATCCAATAACGCGTGTCCGTAGAGGAAATTAAGTCAACGGAGGGGTTAGGTAATCAGTTTACCGCGCAATCTGACTGGATAGTCCGCCATCGGATGTGATAGTCTGCAATATTAATCAACCCGGGACCTGGGACGGGCCCATCGATCCACGTCGTAATACCTTATAAACTGCATATATTAGATCCGGGGTCCATACTAGCATTCTATAGAAGGGTTTATACTCGTTCTCAGTTTTTGTGCTTCCATAATTTGGTAGAAAAATCAATGTTTAAGGCATGACATTTAAAATTAGGCGTGTGGTTTCCGGTAGAGTAGAATAGGACCACTCCAACTCTTCCCGTGGATGTCGTACAAGGCGACTAAGGGATTATATTATAAAACATCAATCAGGCCTCCCCAACCCGTCTGGCCAGCGCGGGGAGTGTAGGCCAAATCCTCCGTCTGTCTCCGGCAGATGAGAGAGGGTTGTGCTCCTGCAGTGGAGACAAAAATAATCTGATGATGACTTAAAATAGTACATAATACGGGTGCAGAAAGTTGATTGTTCCAATTGCGTCGACAAGACTTTATGCCCGAGCGTAGGCGAGGGAATATCATTGATAAAGCCGAGATTTGAATAATTAACTTAGCAAGCGTTTCATACGATTATTTTTAAATTCATCATCAGCTTAAATACATACACTGCTGAACATAAAACTCCCCAGTAGAATGCAACTTTTGGTGGGCTTTGCCAAAATCACCACGCTTAGCAGGCGAATTGGTACACAGGAGAGTTGCCCGTCCCTGGTTCAATCCCTTAGTCGCCTTGACGACAATCACGGGAAGAGGAACGGTAGCCATATTCTATGCCGCGAACCAACGATCTCTATGTACTACTAGATGGAACGTTCCAAACAATCGCTCTGTTCCACGCAAGTAGCCACAAATCTTTCACATTCACAATGAAACTTGTGCAGTTACTACGCAGAACATTTAATTATTTACTAAATATTGACATTATTTAACCGTAGCGTCAATATTTAGTAATAATTAAATGTTCTGCGTAGTAACTGCACAAGTTTCATTGTGAATGTGAAAGAGATGTGGAACAGAGCGATTGTTTGGAACGCTCCATCTAGTAGTACATAGAGATCGTTGTCCGCGAACCGCGTTTTTTCAAATACATTTGTAAGTAAAAATAAAAAATTCATTATAATTCAAAACAAACTAACACCTATTGGAGTTTCTAGTTATGGCGGGATTATTTTCCACATTTCACATGACGCAAATAAAAAAAGGCAAGGACAACCGCACCAAACAGTTAAAAGTAAAAATTCCAATAAACCAAAGAGATTACATCTGATTCCTTTGTTTGAATGAGTAAATAAAAACTCCTTGGCTTATTTTAAGGAAAATGAAATAATAACAATCTTCTTGGTTTCACGTTGCTGTTATAGCGTAATTAAATTAAAACTAAAGTACAATCTAAAAAGCATGTGTGTAGGTGTAAAATGAATAATATTAATAATACAGATAACGCTTATTGTAACAAAGCTTTTACGAATGAGTGTATTGAAAAATGAATTTAGATGCAGGACGTTTTGGACCAGGTAGCTACTCCTGAAAATTGAAGAGAGTAAAAATCCTACTTTCCATTAAACTGAGACTGCATAACTTTGTATGGGACATACAATATGTATTTTATATCTCAGACTTCCAATCAACGTCGAAAATAATTTGTGATTAGCTCAAGAACCTACGAGTGTCTGTTTACACTTAGTATTATGTGTATATTTCATTCCAACAGTGGCAAATGAAAACAACGGCTATTTGCGTTATGGAAATAAAATAAACAATAGCTGGTATTCCGTAGTGAATCGCAAAGTTTACATGGTACTATTTTGCTGCTAGTATCCCTTTCATGTATGTATATTTGGTTTTCAAGACGAAAATAACTTTGTTTTCGTTTGCCACTGCTATTGGAATATTGAACCGAATTTATAAACAATTAATGCGGGATGGTTCGTCTGTCAAGCCATCCCACATTAATTGTTTATAAATTCGGTCATCGACTTGAAAGATACTATAAGTTTCCTGCAGTTTCTCTTTTATGTTGTGTTAAATAAATATACGTAAACCTAATTCCATAAAATGTCAAAAAGAAGTACTTAAATCAGTTAAGAAGCCTAAATAATATATTAATTAACAAGCACACCGCAGGTTAGCTGGAAGAAATTTCTTTAGTAATAAGCTTTATCTTTTGTATAATTTTCTTTTATTTGTGTTTTTCTTAGTATGTTTGTGTGTACAATAAACTATTAAATAAATAAATAAATAACATTAAAGACCATCAAGCCATGAAATCTACAAACTTATCAATAACTAGCTGTGGCTGTGGACAACTTACAATCACAAATTATTATGTATTTCGCGTAGGAATGGGATGTTTTTCGGGATAGAAACTATTCTATGTCCTATTCCAGGACCTAACCTATATGTGTGCCAAGTTTCATCCCGATCCTTCCAGTGGTTGAATCGTGATTGAGTAACAAACATCCAAATATCCAAACTTTTGCATTTATAATGTTAATACGATTTTAAATGCAATGCGTGTCGACAAAGTAGTGTCGCATATGCATGCTGCGACATCATCCGCTGCTTCTTCACGCTTTGCATATTTGATATTATTATGATATAACGACTAGGTAGTAGGTATCATGTCAGCACTCATTTTATGTAGTGACATAATTTACTCCAGTAGGTAACTACACACAGAAGGGTGATGATGAATATTAAAACAGTCGTGGCATTTAAATAAATTACACGAGTACCCAACCTTTTGTGGAATCAACGCATATCATTAGCAATAATGTTATGTTATTCACGATAGGTAAATTAAATGAATGTCCAGTGTCTAGGCACAATTACAACGTACAACGCGCAATTAAATGTTATTCTAGTCTTTGTTTATAGAAGCAGTTATATCTACTTGGACCTAGTTACCAGAAATGATCCAATACACACAGCCATTTTTGAGATATCAATCGTTTAAGTCTAACCTGGTATTCTTCAGTAGAATAGAATATTTTTGGCGACCTCCGTGGCGGAACGGGTAGCTCTCGGACTGCCACGCCGGAGGTTGCGGGTTCGAATACCGCTAGGGGCAAATGTTCGTATGATGAATATGAATGTTTGTACCCAAGTCTTAGATGTTTATATATTTATTTAAGTATGTCTATCCGTTATCTAGTAACCATAGCACAGGCTCTGCCTAGTTTGGGAATGAATTATTGGTGTAAATGTCTGACATATTAAAACATATATTCTCAAGCACCTTTCTGGTATACTGAACATTTTTGACATCTGCGTGCTGTTTATTGAATCATAAAGATCTCCAAATTCGGCTCGAAGGACCAAATGTCAACGCGGAACCCTTCGATAGCCCACTTCCTATATATATATACTAAGTAGATCATATCTACACCAAAATATTCTGTATAGAAATCACCGGGATATATTGAACAGGAAAGATTTCGTTGCAACTCCGTATTCCAACGTCAGTAAAACGGTGCGCGGTTGTGACGCGAAGTTGAAAAGTAGTGAATATACCCTTGCGCACAAGATTAATACTCGCGTCCTCACAAACAGCTGAGCAAATTGGCAAATGGAAAGGTATAGTTGTGAATCCAGCTGTAAATAGAAGCGTTTTCAAACATAGCGCATTTTGGCGCGTCCACAGTTTAGTATATTGAACTCAATTTGAACGTCTTATGGGTTATGTCATTTCTGTATAATGTTTTAAAATTATTATAATGTTGCAAAATCACAGGGTCACGTCTCCGTAACCTCTACCGACCACTATCAAAAAGTGTTTGTTATAGTAAGTCCGCCAATGTGTGAAAAATACACGAAGGTTTCCAAACTGATGTCAATACAGTCCTTCTTTCTATTCATTCTGGACTACGCTGACACTTGCTACCGTTCGGGTAGTCAGTGAGAGGGAGAGGGGAAGGGGGGGGGGGGGGGGGGAGCAGTAAATCTATAATAGGTGAACCACTCAACCTCCCTATTATAAACTTACAATTATAACACTGTCTTTATTCCTCTTTGTAAATCAAGTGAAACTCCGGAAAAAGTTTTCAATGTTTCAGTATCATATAGGTAGTTGATTATGAGGTCTAACGTGATTACCTGACTGTGAACAAAGATAATATATACTAGAGTCTGTGAATATGTAAACATTTTAATAACTGTAGTCGAAAATGTTTACGTACATTGTTGTGAGGTTTTCTAGTGACAACTTCGTAAGTTTGCTTATATTGCCCAACGATCTCGAAGTTTCAAAGTGAATGTGAAAGAGTTGTGGCTACTTGCGTGGAACAGAGCGATTGTTTGGAACGCTCCATCTAGTAGTACATAGTGATCGTTGATATTGCCAGAATATTTCTGGAATGTTCTGAAGTTTTCTTCTCTAATGCAAGCATTGCAATTAGGTGGCAGAAATGGTAGGTTTCTATTAAATACGAGTATATCCACGCAGACTAGATTCCTACTTCTAGTAATTTATAGTCTAATATTTAAGCTATTTTTGGCATTTATTTCGAAATACTCGTTATTAAGCGATACGGCCTTGACAAATAGGCCGGTAATATGATATTCTAACTGGTATCGATTTAATGTCCGCATTTATGGATACCTACGCATTAATTATGCATACACCAGCCTATTGTAATCAATTTCCCATCAAGTGATTGCGGTTCCAAACAAAAACTATGCAGATCGTACAATAAAATAGACCAGCTGCTTAACAGAAGTAATAGTATTAGTATCCCACTAGTATTATAAATGCGAAAGTTTCGATGTTTATATGCTTGTTACTCAATCACGCTTCAAACACTGGACGGATTGGAATGAAACTTGGCATACAGATAGGGTTAGGTCCGGAAATAGGACATAGGATAGTTCTTTTTATCCCGAAAAACATCTCATTCCTACGGGAATTACGAAAATGATATCTATTTTTATATTCAATATGTGTAAATATCGAAACCTACGCGGACGAAGTCGCGGGCAAAAGCTAGTGCCACATATGTCCTACTAATATTATAAATGCGAAAGTTTGGATATTTGGATGTTAGTTACTCAATCACGCTTTAAACACTGGACGGATTGGAATAAAACTTGGCACACATATAGGTTAGGTTCTGAAATAGGACATAGGATAGTTTTATCCCGAAAAACATCCCATTCCTACGGGAAATACATAATAATTTGTGATGTTAAGTTGTCCACGCGGACGAAGTCGCGGGCAACAGCTAGTAAAGTATAATTATAAACAAGAGTGCGTAACAATTCCTATCCTTTTTCGAATAATAACTGTTTAAAAATTCAAGTTTAAAACACTAATTAAAAAAAAAAACATCAAAATTAGTAGTCTATTTTTTTTAAATGTGACCCAATTTTATTGTTTATTATTTCTGTGTTTCATTCAGCATAAATCGTAATAAAAAATAATCAAAATTTCCCTTTAAATTATATCGTAAATTTTGTGTCTTTACAATGTAGGTATAATAAGTACGCATACATTGAAATGTAAGCATTTAGAGGAGTGGGAGGTGCCGTCGTGAACTGTACGGTCTATAGTCTACTAGATACTAAGGCTACGGTTCTATACGTCGATAATATAATGCATGACATCCTGCAAAGTTGTTTCTGATAAAAACTACATGAAGATAATGCAATATTATATTTGATTACAGAACAAGAACTGACCCCTACCAGCTACTCCGTACCTAAGGTTGTTTAGGTTTGATTGTAAAGCCAATAAAATATACCTGCGTCAAGATCAGACCCAGGGACGTAGCCAGGGAAATTCTGATCCTCCTATTTTCTTCTTATACCTTGTGAGTAAGACAACAGTTCTAGAGAGGAGGCCGTTTTTTCGTTCCTCATTCGACGGGATGGATTAGTTCCGGGGGGGCGTCAATTCATTGAATCATTGCATGAGCGCTCAGTACGTTACTTGAGACGGTGACACTCGTTTACGTCCGATGCAGACAAATGTACGGAGGATTTCAAAATGATCAACCGGACCAAGGAGACAATATAAACGCTGTTGCTACAACGCCCAGGGATTGTAAGGAGGAGCCCAACTAATGCGGGCAAGGTTCGGCCTGCTGCGGTACATATTATACGTACCTATTGCACGTCACCGCCATCACCCCAGTCAGAGGGTGGCTTCAAACGAGCAAGAAACAGCAACAGTGCTCAAAGTTTCCTGGCTACGCACCTGCAAATCCTATTGTACTCCAAACCCAAGAAGTCCTTGTAGCACAGAGCATTCCAGACGGTTTGTGCCAAGACGGATGCATCTAGTTAAGACCTATTGCGTTGTAGGACAGCCACGAAGCGGCTAAATGAATTGAAGCAATTTGCATTGATACCGCAATTGGGCTGTGTACCACCAAGTTCGTAGTATCAAATATTTTACACGATTGGTTGGAACCAAATAATAGGATTTTTCCGCGTCACAAAAAAACCTTTACGAAATCTCCTAAGCCGATGGATAGCGTGTTAGAGGAAGCTTAAAAAGTGGAAGTGACCAGCTTGATGATGATTGTTTACCAAGAACATGAATAGAGGTTTTAAGATAAGGTAATCAAGAGGTTTGCGTTGCAGAGGTGAGGCATAGCCGAACGATCGTCCGAACTACGGATACACTACGAACGATTCAATATTTCAGGTAGGTACAATGGAGTGGAAAAGATCTGATCATACTGCAGGCGTGGTGGAGACCAATACTCAGAATAATGATATTCTTACACTTGTCTGATTCCAAACTAGGATTTTCTCCTGTGCTAGGGGAATTAAGAATTTTCAATTCACAAATATAATATCCAGACCGGAATAACTTGTACAAATTGTATAAAGTTGTATGTCCCCAGTGGGAATCGAACCTACGAGCGCAGAGTCCAATGACCAAGCCACTAGACCAATAAAGCGAACAATCAACGGCCGACACAAAGGAGAGACTTTGGAGCATCTCTTTCGATGCAAAACGTTGTAATTTTTTCTTAGGCGGATCTAAGCACACATGCATAGTTGTAGGCTGTCACTACAAAACACACACGTGACAAATCGAACAATACATTAATAACCTATCGTACACATAGACACTGCACATAACCAGGTGGATTGAGTATATATAACAGTACAAAGATATATATAACAGTACAACACAAATAATTTCGAAGGAATTATGTCAAAACGTAATATTTTAATGAAACCGAGAGGTTACAATGGTATTCTTACAGCTGCCGTGCCAGACTGAGACAGCAAAGTGCACGCCTTACTGGGAGAAGGTCATTATGGTCCACGGAGCCGGTTCTTGGCGATAAAAGCACTAAGTAATTAACCTACAATGACAGAGCCGCTTGCATTGCTTGCTGGCTTTGCATACCCTTCTCTGTAAGCTTAGAGCAACACGACACGGGCTCGACCCGCGGAGGGAGACCCACACACACATGTAGACTTTGTACTACACTTCCAACACTTCTTACATACGAACATATTTAATAACTATCTACTATTACAGGAGCACTAACCTGTACATCCATACACGTTTGTACGCGTACGCTATCGAAAGAGGGACAACGTTATACGTCAACACATAAGTGCTTCTCTTTCTCCGGCAGCTGTACTCGCACCGTGCTTTATTTTGCTGGTGGGAGGTGATCGCATATATGTATCTAACCGGCTACCTACAAAAGATATTTTAAAATATTTCTGTCGGTCTGTCTTTCCGCTGTATAACTTACTGAAACTGTTTTTTTAAGTACTTTATCTAACAACTACCGATTCAGCTACATATTTTTAACTACATACGGTGTAAAATGTTTTCCAGAGTGAAGAACACATTTAACTTCAAAATTCAAATCAACAAATCACTGTTCGGAACAAGCATAACATCTGTGAAACAGATTGTATGTATTTATGATTATTACTAAAGTGAGAGACGAAATGACTCACCAGCTGAACCATTCATGGTTCTTATGAAATGATTGCATTGTTTCTCAACTAATGGCATGGGTGCATATGCATAACTAAAATTATGGGCACAGCAGGTCATGTTACGAATAGGCAGAGAATGATCGTGTCAAGCAGGGATGCAATTTTTATGTACATACTAGCTGTTGCCCGCGACTTCCGCGAGTATATTGATTGAATCTGTCTTTGAATAAAATGCTCGTTAAATTCATATCAGATACGAATATAACGAAAGGTTGTTTGGCGGTGTTATCTTAGGTATGTTATAAAAACTCAATCGGTAGAGTAGTTTTCGAGTTATCTGCCGGACAGACAGATAGATGGACAAAGAGATTAGCTGTAGAAATTGTGAGCTATCCGTTATGATAGAACCTTAAAAACTAGTATATTTATATGTATTCCTACTTTATTCAAAACTAGCTGTTGCCCGCGACTTCGTCCGCGTGGACAACTTAACATCACAAATTATTATGTATTTCCCGTAGGAATGGGACGTTTTTTCGGGATAAACACTATCCTTCGTCCTATTCCAGGACCTAACTTATATGTGTGCCAAGTTTCATCACGATCCGTCCAGTAGTTAAAGCGTCATTGAGTAACAAACATCTTAACATCCAAACTTTCGCATTTATAATATTAGTAGGATCAGGGTTAAGGTGTAGTATTTTTTTTATTGAGACAAAGTTTCTCTCTAGATGTCGCTCTCTTGTTCATGTGATAGGTATATATCTATCACACTCTTTAGCTGGTGTTTATATACAGGTTTATTCAATTTTAAACACCAGCTGCCATAGATCAGAACCCATTACATTTTATGACCTTATAGACATAAGACTAAAAATAATAAATGTATGTTAAATATGAATAAAGTATAAAGGGTGTAAGGGACGGTCTTCCGAAAACTTTAACCATGGCTTCAGACCATCACCCTGAACATCGTACAGCAAGATTTTTTTGCCGGAAATAAAAAAAAAAATCGACTCTTCATACATATCTGGCATGTCATTTGTAAAATTTGTATGGTGAGTCGAAATTTTTTTTTTATTTCCGGCGAAAAATTCTTGCTGTACGATGTTCAGGGTGATGGTCTGAAGCCATGGTTAAAGTTTTCGGAAGACCGTCCCTTACACCCTGTATATATAGAAAAAAATCCTAGTTCCATTACAGGTTCTGTCTGCCTTCTGCCATTTAGGTCGGAAGCGGCTAGATGCGGAGGGCGGAAGACGAGGTGTGGTGGCGTTCATTGAGGAAGGCCTATGTCCAGCAGTGGACGTGTACGGGATGATATAATGGGCTCAATCTGGCAGGTAACGTTCTCTTTGTTCCACTCACAATTAGTATAATCAATCTTTCTTTTTTTAAACGTAAATATGTCAAATTTTTTAGGGACCTACCGAAGAGTTTCTCAGAGAAGCGTATATTAATGAAAATAAGCCCTTTTGAATTCAACCTATAGTTTTGGGAACGCTTTCAGTTTCAAAAGATAAATAGAGTAAATATTCCGTAATTTCTCCCCACTCTTAATATTGGTTTTTTTTATATTTAAACACATTTAACACTTCAACATTGCCGATGGTAATATTTATTCATTCAATAAACAACAATTAGATACACATGTTACATCATATTTATTTAATTTTTTTTTTCAATTTAAGCCCAAACTAATACATACAACTATTGCTATTAATACTTAGGGTTACTTGACAAAACGGAGTTGTGACTACTGGTGTTTATTGTATGTAAATTTGATACATACCTACTCTTAGTCATATTTCGGTTTATAGGTTTCATTTTCCGAAATTCCCCAAGCTTTAACTACCTAAGTGGTTTAGCATTTTAGCATTCGATACTGGATGTTACGTAACATGGATAATTATTGCTTTAGACAAGGTAACTGTTAACTCAGTTAGTGATAAAAAAAAGCAATTAACTTGATTAAGTGTAGGTATGTGGGTTACTGCAATTGGATACTGACGTAAGATACTTGGTTGTTACCACCTCCTTGTACTCCTGTTGCCTTGGTAGCAATAGTCAAGAATATTGTAACAATAAATAAAATATGGAATAAATTGTCGGTACACTAAAAATATTAGCAAAAAAATTATATTTGGGGTCTAATGACAAGCAGCAGAACCCATTAAGATAATTTTTGGGTTGTTGTCTGTTTGTCTGTTAGTTTGTGCACGAATCACGTAAAAACTACTGATCGGAAAAGTTGAGTTGGGAAAACCTAATCTTGCAAAATATTAAAATACATAATAATAAATGAAAATAATTATTTGATAACCATTTATTTTATGATCAACACTGTAAATTTCAGCTATATTTACAAACAAAAAAAATAGTTCAGGGTAGCGAAAGGGCACAGTTAGTAAATAAATAAGTTGAATAATCAACAAAATCTTACTGTCGCCACTGAAGTACAACTCTAACAAAGTCTGGTCAAAAACTTGTAACAAAAACTCTGGTAACAATAGGGTGGGTCGGCCGGCCTATTTTCACACGTCTCGACTGGAGACGCGCTGAGGTAAGTTACTGCGTAGCTTAACCATGTTCCTTACATTTCCATATATTTTTTTAACAGGGGAGAGAGCTATGTAATAAATGGATAACTCTCTTTAGTATATTGCAGGTAGGTATAGTACATATCTGCACTAATACATAATGATAAAGAAGTACCTAGGAAGGCAACTGATGATTTTGAGTTTGTTTAACAGATGGTCTCAGACACTATTGAGACAATTACAAAAATTCTTTGCTGAAATTGATATAGGCTATTAAAAAGGCGTGTCTGTCCAAAATTTCGAACATATTCATACATCAACATCTACCTGGAAACTAAAACATTTTTTTATGGCCGAAACCCGTACAATCTGTACGGCTTACAATTTGCAGACATTTGAATCCCTGAAAATACAGAGTTCTCGTGGAAATCAACAAACTGTGGTTAACGCCACGGGGCGAAATACTTGTCACTAAATTAATGTTATTTGTATAAATGGCTACATACTAACTCAAACGCATTGGCAATAATACAAGAATAGTTGAATGTACAACTAACAAATCAAAACTACACAACTAAGATTAATTAAGCCCCAATAGGATACCATTTTATGTAGGTAGGTAATGTAAATTGTTTGTAAAAGATAACTGATTAAAATATATACGAGTACGATGTTTTTTTTTATCAGATAAGAAATGTATTTTAATTACTTCCGCAATCATTGTCATTTCCCCACTTTTTGTCGTTATCTATCGTTACACTTTGTTATAAAATGAAATGTACAAAGATCGCATACTTTAAGAAATGACCATTATCTTGCAATAAATCACGAGCACATTAATTTTGTCAACAAGAAATAGCAAAAAAATAAGTGACATTATTTTTTGGCAGCTAGTTACCACCACGCCCTGGCCGGGTTCCCATTGCAAGTTCCAACAGAGCACTCTCTTTTATTTCTATTGACGCTGCATTCTTTTTGTCTCCCGCTACTCTCTGACAAATTTCTTTACAAACTTGTAGGAAATTAAACGTTATTGCTGCAGTTACTTACACGCATACTTCTCATCTTCAATGATATCAACTAGTTTAGAATCAGGTCCAGTTTTAAGGGTGTGCGTTCAAAATTAGGTCCAATTTTACGTGTGTGGGTCTCACACATCCTCCTTAGGGTCGCTCATGGATTGAGTCACACTAGATGGCGCCAGTAGTAGTCGAAATACTTTTTTTTCTGAATTTATTTGGCCAAATTGTCGCTGCAAATCAATTTCGCGGGCCACTCACTAGACTACTATACTAGGTACTCGAAGTATCCAATCATTTGGGAGAAGAGTTAACGTTAGGGTAATCTATTATCTTTGACGTTAGTTATTATGTGCACCAACTTTCAAAACGCAGTTTTGACCATCCAAAAAGTTGGTGCACATACATTTATTAATTAACTAACGACACAAATATTAAATATGGTCACATATGATTGGACACTGAGTGGTAGTCTAGTGGCCCGCGAAATTGATTTTTTGAGAAAATTTTAGCGAAATAAATTAAGAATTTTGTTAAAAACCTTTCATCATAATTCGTTTACTTGCACAATTAAGAGTTATATAGGTATTACAATATTGTTTTAGATCTAACATGATGGACCTTGTCGGTATGGCAAAAACTATGATGAGGGTAATTTTTTTAAACTAATTTAAATTTAACATTTTTATTTAATAATTTAAATTTAGCTAAACACTCATCAACTGTGTTATAACATTTCAGTATCAGTAGTTTTTCTGCGGCTCGTTGGAAAAGTTTTTCTACGTCAATGTTTTATTTTTTCATCTAGTATTATTTAACCCTTAGGAAGTAGAAGACATCTGCCCAACATCAAGTTAAATATTAAAAATCAGTCTTAAAAGTAGGTAAGTATGTCTACTTTTTAATACTGATTTTTAATATTTGTTCAGAATCAGGTCCAATTTTAAGTTTTTAGGGAACAAATAGTATAGCATCAGATCCCATTTTACTCCAGTACCTATTTTCAAAATCCGATCCAATTACAATTAATGCCGTTTGTAAATCAACTTTATTACTTAGTTCAGGCAGATATTTTCGATTACGTTTTCAGTTATCTTGAGGGTTTTATTTACAAGTTGAATTGCGCTGTCCCAAGTTATGACACGGTGACTATGACATCAGAGCAGAGTGGAGAAATAGACCCCACGCACGAACAAAAGCCGTTAGCTAGTTGTTGTTTTGTATTCTACCTTTTGTCTAACAATCCCGCATGCATTCCCTTATGTGCACGATTGTATTCTAAGTATACAGGTTAGATAGATTACATAAAAGAAATGCCTGATTCTGCTACGGTAACATAGCAATATTTTAGTGGTGACTTAGAGAAAACCCTATATCATCGCTGAAAAGCAAAGGCGGTTTAGGAAAGCGCCAGAATAGGATTTTACTAGGATATACCTAGTACAGAGTTTAAATACGTGAATAAAAAAAAACTAACAACGTTCTTATTTTATCAAAATCAGATGGTTAGATAAAAAGAAATGGTTTGTTTCTAAAAAAAAGTTTTTAAAATTCCCTACTATAAAATCCTATTTTGGTGCTACAGCCGTTTTTCCTTTTCAGCCATGATATAAACAACGCTGACTGCGTCATATACCAGCTTCTTATTACAATAAAACAATCAATATGTACAGCTAACTCCTCGTTAGAAAAACTTTTCCGTTATTCCCCGAGTTTACTTAGATGATGATTTTTTCGTCCTTCCCTTTACTCCGTTGTAGGTCAATCATTACCAACATAGTATATTTAGTATACATTATAACGGGGACGAAGTTGCGGGTATAACCTAGTGGCTTATATATTGTAGGTACTATTCGAATGCAAAAATAAACAAATAAATAGGTACCTATCCTATCATAAAGAAAATAGAGCCCCATCTGATTCATCAAATATGGCCGCAAAAAGTAACTAATGTTTGCATCACATGAAGTAACCGTGCTCGCAGAATGCTTCAGTGATGAGTAATTTTTTTTATGATCCGGTAGGTACTATAGTCAGTCTATTCATAAGCATTTACGATTTTTGTCCAATGATTTGTCTTGTGCCTGGCCCGTCCAGTTTTTGCAGTGTCTTGGATAACCCAAATTGGTAGGGATTAAAGTAATTTACAATTACATAATTTACATCAATTAGCCCCTAAACAAAGTCAGGTAGAGGAGAAATCTTACCCTTAAGCCAATTATATATAATTAAAGAAGACGCAGGTAGATAAAATATGCGAAAAAGTGACGTATGTAAGTTATATTTACGTTGAAAAATTGTATATGAAGATGGTCGTAGCTACTCGTATGCTAATAATATCAGACAACAAATGTCATCACACCAAATAGAGATTTATTCCTATTCGAGTTCAGGGTTTAAAAGAGGTTTCAAGTGATGACAACAAGAGCAAGCTATTGTAAGCTGCCATCAAATAGAGATTTGTTCCTACTCGAGTAGATATGATACAAATTGCCGTGTGGTTTCCGCTAGAGTAGAATAGGACCGCTCCAACTCTTCCCGTGGATGTCGTACAAGGTGACTAAGGGAATAAATACATTATAAAACATCAATCAGGCCTCCCCAACCCGTCTGGCCAGCGCGGGGAGTGTAAGCCAAATCCTCCGTCTGTCTCCGACAGATGAGAGAGGGTTGTGCTCCTGCAGTGGAGACAAAAATAACCTGATGATGATAATGATGAGTTGATATGATGACCACATGAGCATTGCAAGTGCCTTGACAAACCCATGAAGGAAAAAAATATTTTCGCCCTATAAGGAGGCGCTCACCAAAAAGTTTTTACCTTCATGGACAAAACCTCAGACCAATAAGTAAATTTATGGACAAAACGAAACGAAAATAGTTTGCTTGCTGTCAGATTCCTAATCATTCATTATCAATCGTCAATCACATGTCTAACATATTTTACATTTTATCAAATGTAGTGGGGTGTTTATAACTACGGTTTTACAGATGAAAACAAAATATACTTCACTATGTAACGTAACATTAAAATTAATAAAAACTGGTTTTATTTGCAACACAATGATCCACATCTGTCTCAGGTGTTTTTAGTAGAATACACAAGTTAGGGACCAACCTACATGATTGAGGACTGAGAATCGTCAATTGCTAGGAATTTCTTCACAGTTCAGCTTAGTATAATTTAGTACAAGCTTAGAACTTTTTATATAGACTGTAAATTAATCGAGTTTGTGCAAAATCAAGACATTTTTACTAAACAATAGTCAAAATAAGAAAAATTGTCCTTTGAGTGTCGAAGATTACAGGATTCTTGTAAGAATACCTAGTTACATCTCCACTCTATCTATTTATTATTTAGTATATCCGTGGCGGAACGGGTAGCTCTTGGACTGCCACGCCGGAGGTTGCGGCTTCGAATCCCGCTAGGAGCAAATGTTCGTATGATCAATATGAATGTTTGTACCCAAGTCTTGGATGTTTATATATTTATTTAAGTATGTCTATCCGTTATCTAGTAACCATAGCACAGGTTCTGCCTAGTTTGGTACTGGATAATTGGTGTGAATGTCTGAGATATTTATTATTATTATTTATTAGTCTATAGGTAAAAATAATTATTTACATTACAATGAGTAAATAAGACTGTCCATATTGAAGACTGACAGTAAAATACAATGTTTATGAGTAGATTCTTGTCTTGGGGTGAAGAAACTCCACACAGGAACCGCAATTCAGTGTCTTAGAATTGTATTGTTGATATAAAATAGAGTAGTAATTCGGCGACAACAATTTGGTCCTTCGAGCACATCATACGTTATAGTTTGGTCCTTCGACCATATTTATTTGATCTTTTTAAATTGCTACATGAATAGAGAATCAACCTCTCGAATTGAAGGTTCAGAAGACATTGTTATTGAAATAACAAATCAATGTCATTCCTAATTCTAGCAAAACAGTACACGGGTTCACGGCAACATGCGTTCATTACCAGGCCAGCCATTAGGTAATGTCAGACTGTCAGCTTTCTCCCAAACGTGGGCGAGACCACGCTCCCATTCAACCGGCCATACATACTTACCTGGCATGTTTACTTACACAGCACTCTCCGATAGCGATAGCAACCAAAATAACGGGCACGTCGATGTGGACGATAACGATTGTTTACCTGACGATACTGTGACTTCAAGGTGACGCTTACTCGACCATTCTGTACGTACAGACGTATTACTTCCAAGACCAACTAAACCTAGAGTTATTGCTAATCTGTGCTATAGTGTTGACATTGAAAGTTACGCAAGCCGCGTGCAACGAAACTTTCTTGCCTAGTCTAGACTTGTTAACCGGTCCCTCCATCCACGATCCCGACAACAAAAAGCCGGGGCGAATGGGAATGCCGCATTTAAGACGGGTCCCCCTTACCTCTGTCGCCCGTACGTATCCTGCGAGGACTACACAAGACAGCCATAGGTATATCCTCAAATGCATCACAACAAATGTGAACTGGCCGCGTAGCACCAGCAGTTAGACACTATAACACTTATAACACAGCACAAAACAATTTGCTGTTATGTTATTCCACTAGCACCATGCACTCGGGCACAATAACACGCGAAGCGACATGCGGCGTCGATTTGCGATGGTAGTAAACTGACGGGCGCTTGGGGCTTGGTTCACGGCGCGGGGCGCGCGCCCCGCTCGGCCTCCGCCCGCGGCTAACTTCGCGCGGAAAGGCTCGGTCGTCGCCCGAATCCGAATGGTCGATGAAGCTCTATTTCACGTCACGCACTCCAATTTCATTACATTCATTTATTAGAACGTTCCTGCCTTATTGCCGTTCAAAGATAACGGCCCAATTATATTTCCGATTGACTATACTGGGGTAGGTATTCGCTTTGAAATCACAGCGACTTCCCACAGAGGAATGCACTTGTTCTAAATTTGTAACAGCCGGACAGAAATATTGTTTGCTAGGGCGACGACCGGCATAGGCACATCCTTCGACGACACCCGTCAAAACAAAGAAATGTGGGTAACAAAACTGGCAAACTAAGGCTAATGGATGGTTAGGTTTTTCCCTACTTTGTAGAAACAATGGTTAAATGTTTACAAACACCTCAAAACAACGCGAATCGTCTTGTCAATATTTTTTCCTTTATACATTTGTACCCAACTCATTTTAAGCTACACTCTTCCTTCAAGAAGATCTAAGTTGTACATGTCTGGAAACACGGAAACTGGCAGGGAGTTCCATTCCTTATTTACACTAATGTTTGTTTCCATCACTTAAATTCAAATAAAACCTTTTACATTAGTTAGTTAATTACCCTCAAGTGCATGTGCATTTCGATTTTCAGTTTTCAACTATTATACTTCTGTAGAATCAGTTTGTTATAAATGTGAGTCTTTATTTGAGATGTTTTTTTTTTATGTTTCATGTATGACATTCATCATCATCATCATCAGGTTATTTTTGTCTCCACTGCAGGAGCACAACCCTCTCTCATCTGCCGGAGACAGACGGAGGATTCGGCCTACACTCCCCGCGCTGGCCAGACGGGTTGGGGAGGCCTGATTGATGTTTTATAATGTATGACATTATTTCATTTAAATTATCTACTGACATGCCACATTATCCCACCTTTCGACTTGTAAATATTTTTACCAATATGATATTAATTTTAAATTAATTTATGATTTATTTCAGACAAAGTACATACCATAGTCCATTTATTAAATACTAATGTAATGATAACTTGAGCGACTAACGTTAATTTCGTCACAAATGATTGGATACTTTAGTGGTAGTCTTGAAGTTCGTCGAAATTGGTCATTATCTAAAAATGTGGCGAAATAAATTCAGAAAGATTAAAAACTATTTTCTCAACTCTACTGGCGCCATCTAGTTTTAGTTGCTCAACCGTTAGCGAACACATTAAAAACTTGGCTGCAACTGAGAGATATTAGTGTTAGAGAAAGTTAATCTACAAACCAAAACTTCAAAGAATATCAAATAGATGGCGCTGTACTGTAAAAAATTGGCGTTTCACGACAATCTGAAATTTTGAATGTACTGCGCAAATATTGTTCGGACTTTGATTTACATATTTAGATATGCTAATATTTTATCATTAGTACCAACTCAGTATATTAATATTATTTATTGGTACTAATCGTACCGGTCATTGAGGCAGACGAGTTCTGGAGTGAAGACCGCGGTCAGGTACCGGTGGAACCCCCTCCGGCGGATGGAACGACGACCTAAAAATTGTGGCTGAAAGCTGAGGACCGGGTGTGGTGGCTTTCATTGGTGAAGGCGTGTGTCTAACAGTGGACGTCGATAAGCTGATATTATGATATCCCCAGAGTATTAGTGCATGACCTGTTTACACTTGCCAACTTTAGTTAACACATTGGCTACCTGGCTCTCTCTACCCTTCCCTCTCTCTCTCTCCCTCTCTCTCGACAGAAATAGCTGTAAGGTAGGTGGATACCAAACCAGGCAAATACTGCATTAGGTTCCTACTACCAGTATGATAAGGTGTCTAGACAATTTCAAGGTAAGTACCCAAGTTTAGTTTTAAATTCAACACCTCAAAGGGTTGAACAGACGGGAGGGTGAATATACGAGCGTTTCAACCGCCATTAATATCCTCACCCCCAAAAGTTGATGAAAAATAATATATTTAATTTAATATTTCACCTGTGCAGAATCTATGCACGGACCAGCAACTTATTTTATTATAAAAACGATGAACTGGTGTTGTCTCTTCTACTTTTGAAGGGGAGGATAACGACGGCGGTTGAAACGCTCGAATATTCACCCGGGACCATAAAAACAACAATTTAATTACAATTCAGTAGACAATATAATAAGTAATAACGTTTCAAACTCGACTAGTAACTAAACAAAAATAAAAGCGAAACTATTAATATCAATCCAACATCCAAAGAATTAAGTAGCATTTCTCTGCAGGATTCTTTACAAGAACAATTTTTTAGCCACTAGAATGGAAATCATCTTACAACTTGTTCATTTTACGAAGCCCATGTTTTCTTCACTGCTGATCATCTTTACTCTTCACACTGAATTTGAAGGTGAGTGACAATTGGCCACCGAAAGCGGCTAGATGCGGAGGACCGGGTGTGGCGGCGTTCATTGGGGAAGGCCTATGCCCAGCTGTGGGCATCTAAGAGCTGATATGTCAGTCTGGGATAGTTCAAGTAATACATTAACAAATGTGGTGCCTTTATGCTTAAATAAAGGTTTTTGCCTCGAGTAGCAAAGACACAACAATGCAGTTTTTTTGTAGGTTAAAATTTATAACAATGGTTTTAAAATCTACCTTACAATAGACGTTTTAATAAAATGTTTCGGTTTATAGAACAGCGTGAAAACCTGAGCTGAGCCATAAAATTAACCAAACTATAAAGGATATTTTGTTCTGCTTAATGAATATTGCATTGAAGTTTAAGTTTATTTGTCCTTAGCATCAATGCCGCTCATCTGTTGCTTGTGGCGCCGTATGGCGTCCTCGTGACGTTTGATCTGCTCCTCATGGAAGCTGATTTCTTTGTCCAAATGCCCCTTAAGGTTTTGCAACTGTTCCTTTTGCTGAAAATAAAAAAGAATTGTTTAATTACAGGAGCAAACGTCTAATTTATTATAAAATATCTAATTTAGGTCTCATTATTGTTTTATCTTATTTTTCAAATAAGATTCAAACATTATATTGAACGAGATGCGAGTGTTCACAAAACATATTTGCATAAAGTACGTATTTGTTAACATAAAATGTGGTAAAAAAAAACGTGGTACACATATACGATGAATGTATATTTGTATTTTATATTTACTATTTAATCTTTCAAACTGCATAACCTACAAACTTTTTTCAAATATTTCCTCTTTCCTTACCCTTGTCTGAAAGAATATTATATGCCGAATATTCTAGGCGATGTAGAATACGCTTATAGTCATCAGACCACCTATTTATAAACTCTTTTGCATATTTCTTTTCATGTGTATAAAAGTGTATTTGAAATACAAATCCATCCTCTATGGTAAGGCAATTCATTTCTTTTTTAATGTAAATAAAAATGTTGATTTGAATTTATCAGGTTACCTTCCAGCACTACTCAAATATTTATGTTATTCATCATCATGTTTGCTAGTGACGCAGTAAGGCAAAATTTTCAATTGACATGATATGATGAAATTCCCTTAGTGAATATGAGGGTGTAAACACTAGTAAGTTATATGAGCGAGATAGTCTGTCGGTACTATAGTGACCTCGTAAATCAATCACAATATCGAAGTAGTATCAACAGGTCAAACAAATCAATATTATCAATCTCGACAGCACTAATTGAGCAATTGTAACGTCAATACTATTGCAAATACAGTGGGTTTTTGAGCTAAAATTATCGATATGTGAAACTATCGTCGATACGTCGATAGTATCGATGATACTATAGTCAAAAACATCATCATTAGTATATTGTATTGTACATAGACAATACTATCATAAGTAACACTATTAACAAAAGGATAACTCATTTAATCTATACATATCGATACTGTGTCTACTGTGACTGATTTATGAGGACAACTATCAACAGTTCTACAACACTATTCGTTGCACACAGCTGGTACCTTTTTGTAGAAGTACTCATCCTCCCTGGCAGCTTCCATCTTCCCGAAGGCCCCGCCGGCCTCGCGGATAGCGCCGCCACCGCCGCCGCCCCGACCAGCTCCCGATCCTGGTTCGCCACTGTACATCCTAAAACACACCATCACTTATGTATATTCAACAAACGTAGCTAACAGATAGACACAAAATAATAAACTGCAAGAAATTTCTTTAGAAATAAGCTTAACCTTTTGTATAATTTTCTTTTCTTTGTGTTGTTCTTTGTATGTTTGTGTGTACAATAAACTACATATTAAATAAATAATAAATAAAGAAAATTATGATCTCCTACCTTTAACTGCAAAAACTACCTTTTTCTGCTATTCTTATACTCTACCCAAAGGTTGTCTGGAAGAAATCGCTTTTAGCGATAAGACCGCCTAGATGTGTAATGTGTAAGCTGCTTTATTATTTTACCTGTGTATTTTTATCATGCAATAAAGAGTAATTGAACTGAATTGATTTTCTCTAAATCCTCTTTCCCCTTCACTGCTGAGCAATTTAAGATGTTTCAAATGTCAACCTAAGGTCCCAAACTTTTATCTGGTGCACAGAAAAAAAGCTTTGCATGATGATGATAAGGTTATATATTTTGACAAAATTCTAATAAAGACCTCAACCCAGTTAATAGAACAACCCCTAACAAGGAGGCAGGGGTAGTAAATTACAGTACAAAGTTTAATGGTAAAATGACAACTTTAGTATAAAGATAAAAATGCTAAAGCACCATTTTGGGAACTTTAAAAACTTTTTTTGACAAAAAATAAAATTAATTTAGTGGAGTATTTTAATGGATGTCGAACAAAACCATTACAATATGCCATTTTATCATCTATTAAATTAAAACAAAGAATCACCTAATCCTAGTTACTATTCTGTAAAATAGGTGTTGACTTTCGATCAGTAGAACTCTTTAGCGGTCACACGTTTCTTCTATTGTTATTTATTTCCAATTACATTATATATAGAGCTTGTCTAGTGTTGGTAGGTATCTGCTTATACACTCATACGTAAATATTTTACAGTTCATCAACATAAACAACTGAATGATGCAATACTGGTAGGTAAAGCAAGTACATTTCCAAATTCTCAATGTTGTACAAGAACACTAAATGATTGATTTTATTCTGTTACTAGCTGTTGCCTACGTCCTGGTTTGCATGGACAACTTAACATCACAAATTATTATTAATTTCCCATAGGTATGGGATGTTTTTTCGGGATAAAAACTATCCTATGTCCTATTCCAGGACCTAACCTATATGTGTGCCAAGTTTTATCCCGATCCATTCAGTGGTTGAAGCGTTATTGAGTAACAAACATCCAAATATCCAAACTTTTGCATTTATAATATTAGTAGGAAGGATTGGATACAACAAATACAAATCACAATAACACATATAACAATACAAAATGACCTCAGACTACATCATACAAGATTTGTTGTCAAAAATAAAGTTGTACAGAAAGTGGAAAACAACAACAGCAACCAAATACCTGAAAATTTAACAGCAGAAAGAGCTCTTGCTTTAATTACGCAGAAACTAGCAAAACAATATGATGTCATGGACTCATGGATTGGCAAAAATGACATGTCAAGTCAGTTGCAAATTTCAAATAATATGAAAGCTTATAAGTATAATAAGGCATATTTTACTACGAACAGATAAATAAATATTATCGCAATGTGGTATTTTTTACCACAAAAAGACCGGAACCAAACAAGACCGCGGGTTAAAGGCGGTAAATCAATTGAACAAACAAGTGTGTACCTATCATAGGTATGGAGTGCTCCTGTACTTTGACTCTAAACAGATGCTCCTGGCTAGTTACGAGTGTATATTTGAGATAAAAGTACTAAACGTATCTTTTGGTTCAAAGATAAAAGCATAGAAAGGAACTCGATTGCGTAACCTACCACGCCGGTAACTACAATCTTACCTTATGCCCAAAACTGTACGCAGAAATGTAGGTCTGCTTCTACCGACGAAGCTCATGATTTATTTTCAGATGCAGGTAATTAAATTTAAAATTATGAAATATATTTCTCGATGATTCCGACTTCCAGATATTTGATATAAAAAATTTGAAGTTTTGTTTGTCACTTTTGTGTCATATCGGCGAACCATAGACAATGTGTTGTTTATATTGTTCGGATATATGTTGAAAATTCGCAATAGCCTTCGCTTTTTATAAAGTGGATTTACAATGCACCGCGTTAGCTTTTTATTGAGTAATTTAACGTAGAAAGCCATCTTCTTAGATTTGACATTGAATTTATCACATAAAAGTCGCAGTAAAATGTACCTTTTCTTTTTGACGCCGAGAAATGCGTCGCATACCCAGTCGCTTCGGGGAGACGAGTGAATAATGTCGGGCTCTATACCGACGAAAGCCCCGCGGTGGCCATCTTCGGTACAGATCGAGGGACCACCACGGGCACCCGCTCCCGGTGGCTCTCACTCGCCACGCCCCGCTCGCGCTTGGCGGACCACCTCAGGGGAGATTGAGTCCCCCTGATATCTCTCGGGTGCATGCAGCAGCAACGAGGCCACCCCCTTGCTGCTGCTCGCCCCGGGGACGCATGGATGAGTACACAGAGTCCCCGCTTCATCCACGCGCGCCCCCAATGACCCCTTTTAGTCGCCTTTTACGACAGGCAGGGGATACCGTGGCTGCATTCTTCGCCCCAACACAAGGGCACGCAGTTAAATGTACCTAAATCCACGCAAAACTGAATTCATCATTGCCCACTGCTGACACACCCGTCGCTTGTCCTGAAATGATACAATACAATGAATATAATTATGAAAAGTTTATAAGGGAACGTACCCAAACCACATGATCCTTTTTTTTAAATTTGACCCACTGGTCTTGACATATACTACATACGGTGAACCAAGGGGGAAGGGGAGGAGGGCCTCCCCCTCAGGTTTTCACGTAGTAATGCATAAATATTGTTTCAACAGTTTGCAAACAGAAAATTTAAAGAAAAAAAATTTGCTCATATTTATCATTAGGTAAACTTCAGTCGCACCTAGATAGAATAGTGGACTGGCTTATCACCCTTAATCCAGACAAATGCACCGTATTACACATTGGGACCAAGCTGGGGCAATGTGCAACTAATGTATAGAGGGCAAGCCGGTCTCTTCTGTTAGCCAGCAGAGAGACCAGGGTGTTATAATACCCGATAATTTAAAGTGGGAATATTTCATTACAAAGATTGCGTCACCAGCGAATGCTACAGTATTTTGCATAAGGAAAACATTTCAGTGTCTCACCTATAATCTATAAGGCCTACATACGACCAATCCTAGAGTATGGGTTTCAAGTATGGAGCCCCTATTTCGAGAAAGATATCACTCTCCTAGAGAATGTGCAGAGGAGAGCTACAAAACTACCGCATGCTTTCAAAAGATTGGAATATGAGACTAGATTATCGCGCCAAAATCTTACTACTCTTAAAAAATACGGAGAAAGAGGAGGTCTAATTGAGATCTTCAAGATTTCAAACAATCACTAAAACACATCCAAGTTAAAGAATATATTTAACTCGAAGCCCACTGAACGACTCAGAGTATATAATATGAGAATACAAAGGTCTAATGCTCACCTGAACCCTCAAAGAATTTTTATAAATACCAGGGTTGTAACCAGATGGAACAAATTGCCAGAATCTGTCGTAACTGCCACATCAATAAACATATTTAAGAACAGACTAGACCAGTTCTTAAAGGAAAATAATCAAGTCGACTAATGATATGGAAGCACCAGCTATAAGCTGCCTTTAAATTAAAATTAATATTTATCTTTATTAATACAGCGCTTGCCGCCTGACGCCAAGAATGCGTGCAATCCTATAATTATAAGTGAAAAAATATTATCAAGAAGACAAAATACTGACACTTTTCAATCAGCTAACGTCCGTGTGAATTTAAAAAGCACTAAAACTGCTCGTTATACTTGAATATAGCTCGAAAAAGCGCGAGATCTCCCTAGAGGATATTAACTGTATGACGAAAACCTAATGTGAAAGTTCGCGAGTAAATAAATAAATAAAAAGTTTGCTTTGTGAATCGACTTTATTGGCAAAGGTCTGCGTGATGTCTGCGTGAAATCGGAATAATAAAGTCTGACATTGTGGCAATAAACGCTACCAAAGCGAGCAGCACCACTGTATATAAAGCGCATCTACAATTTTACTTGTATCCGAACGTCATAGCAACTTGGGGCTACCATAGACAAACTTTAACTATAGAGTTTGATTAGACCACCAATAACTAATATAAACCGTTAATTGGTATTTAGGCTTTTGTTGGTGGTGCTGTAATCTACTAATATTATAAAAAATGCGCCAAAAATGAAAATGCGAACGCGATTTGTTCGATGTTTTTCTCAATCGCATGTGTAATTACTAACCCTTAGAAAAATGAATATATCCAATTCTAAGTACTAACCCATGGCACATGCTTTGCAATAATTTTGTTCAAATTTCCAATCCTCATAGCTTTTATATCGTGACTAATTAGCCAAAAGCGGATAATCTAAAATTTTAAATATAATATAAAAAAAAACTTTCTTTTTTCAGAGTCGTCATAGTCCCAAACATCGCCTAGTAAACGTCCACTAGTGGACATAGGTGTTCACACAAATAATGCTCACAATGACCGCAATGATAGGGCCATCGTAGAAAGTTAGCTCGTTGAAGTGCCAGAAGGCTAGTCACATCTGTCGGAGAACCCATTAAAGTTTCGGTAAACGGTTCTCGAGTGGAGGCAGCGACTGGACAGGCGAAGTGTGGGACGCCCCCTGGCTAGATGGAGCGACAATCTGCATAGTGCGGCTGGCAGGGATTTGATGAGAAGAACCGAGGATCGGGTTCAGTGGCGTGTCTTATGAAAGGCCTATGTCTAAGTGGCCTCTTGCAAGCTGATGATAACGATGACAATAGTATGATTCTTGCGGATATCGAAGATTGAAGCTCCTGTAAGTCCTGGCAGTCCTGCAGGGCCCTTCTTCACCAGAAATTTTCACAAAGCACAATTAATACGAAAGATTTAGGAAGTATAGTAATTAACAATAGTAAACGCGAAATGGCCGGTCTTCCGAATTTTCATAGATTGACGTCCGTCCATCTTGCATCGTCCAATGGTGCGCTGCCCTCGCGGTTAGAGGGTTTCATAGCAGTAATAATCAACCTTGACATTCAAACTTAACTTATTTGTTTTATACTATCAACCAAAGTTTTATAACAGAAATGAAACTTTACTAAATGCTGGCGTAAAACAGTAATTAGTGCAATTTACTGTCGGTCAAAGGCCTGTTTTCATTTCACAGATACTAACTAGTTCTACGTAGAGACTCGACAGTGTCGCACGTGTGTTTAGAAATACTTAAATATTTTAAAGGAAACTGTTAGGGGTCTATTCAAAATAAGAAGAAGTGTTGAACCATCAGATTGTGTGTTAATTACTTTATAGTGATTTTTTATACACCTAATGGTAACTCCATACCTACTCATGAAGGGTTTCTAATTCAGCGCTACTTTTTGGTAAGTTGGTCTTTTTAAGTCTTCCTTACCAGACCTTAATTTTCTGGTTCAGTGTACCATTAAAGTTTTTCAACGACGAGATGTCTTACCTACCTACTGATATTTTGTTTGGATCTAGAGTTTGCCTCGGACTGTTACTCATCATCATCATCAGGTTATTTTTGTCTCCAATGCAGGAGCATAACCGTCCCTCATCTGCCGGAGACAGACAGAGGATTTGGCCTACACTCCCCGCGCTGGCCAGACGGGTTTGGGAGGCCTGATTGATGTTTTATAATGAATTCCCTTAGTCGCCTTGTACGAAATCCACGGGAAGAGTTGGAGTGGTCCTGTTCTATACTCTACCGGAAACCACACGGCACTGTTACTCGCTGTTATTTAATTTGTCTACAGTAAAATTTACTTTACCATGGTATAAAGTTGCTTCATCTCGTGAATTTATAAGTTCGTGGAAATCTAGTTGCAAAAGCCTGGAAGACGAACAAACAATTATTAGGATCCGTCCAAACACTTTATAGGCCTTATTGTGGCGTGTTTGTCTGTTTGCCGGATAACTCGAAAACTACTGGACCTGTAAAGCTGAAACATTTTAGCGAAATTATCCGACAATGATGGAAAATTTTTCCGATATATTAAAGAAAACGTACGTTACGTACGTATGTCGGAAATGAGATAATGCGCCAGAGAATAAAAGTCATCGACATAGCTCGAAAAGTAGGACGTTGAAGTGGCAGTGGGCTGTTCATATATGTCAGAGAACACACTACCGTTGGGGTATACGAGTTCTCAAAACGCCTCCTGGCTAGATGGAGTGACGATCTGCGTAAGGCGGCTGGCAGTGACTGGATGAGAAGAGCCGAGGATCAGGTTCAGTGGCGCACCTTGGGAGAGGCCTATGTCCAGCGGTGGGCTCTTGCAGGCTGAGGATGATGATGACATTGTGTACGACGAATAGTTTGCTGACTTTCCAAATTACGTATAACTTTTTAGTTAAATACATATATGCCTTTATATGTGAAGATATTGGGAGTGGTATTTAGATACAATATGACATTCATGTAATTATGTTTTAATTATTTTGGAGACCACAATGTTTTCCTTCTTCTTTTTATACATTAAATAGTAATTAAGTCTCTTTAAAGCCGGTCTTTGTTATCGTCATTTTGTTAATTTAATAAATATTATCTGAACGATTCCAGTGGTTCCAACCATACCGTAATTACTTGCTTGGACCAATCCTCGTACAGTGGGTGGTAAATCTAACTAGATGTTAATAATTCAAATTCAATTCAAATAATGTTTATTGTGCACCAATAAATATAAAACTTTATAAAAAAATGATGAATTTAGTGTACAATGACGGCCTTATCGCTTTCAGCGATTTCTTCCACGCAACCTTTGGGTGGTGGCGAATAATCTTCTGGATATGTTTTGGAATCAGGTTCCCTGCAGAATAAGAAAGGAAAGAAAGGAACCCATTTTCATGCTTGTCTCAGTTAATGCCGAATATGGCTGCATCACTCCAACGCGAACTGTGAAGGAGTGTTCAGTCAAGTTAACAATATAAAACTACACTAAGAACCGTCTTTTTTACCTTATAACCACCGTATTTTTACCATTCTAGGAGTTGGAGACAAAATACGTTAGATTAGTATCCTCATCACCATTGGCCTGTCCTGGAGGCCGGTATATGTCCACTGTTGGACAGGCTTTCCATAATGCGTTTTAATTGCAGTTACCCTACATCTTTCCCACTAGAACTCTAGTGGTGATTAGGGTTTATCACCTAGATTTATCCTTTGTCACCTCGTACGGACTCCCACAGGAAGATAAGGATTCCCTATAAGTTGACAGGAGGTCACAAGGAAGTTGGTTCCGTGGCTTTACAAGTTGCATTAAGTATAATGGTAACAGCAGTGCATCGGACGGTAACCTAACACGGTGGCAGTAACTTGACCACCAAGGGGAAAGCCGTCCAACCTCATTCGCCACAACTTTGAGATACCTTACTAGCTATATAAATTGATTAAACAAATTCATATTACTATAATGATATCCATATATGGTATATTAATAAAAATTGCTCGCCAGGTCGTTGTCTTATGGACCTGAGAGCCAGAGGTCGTGAGTTCGACTCCCACTGGGGACCAACGACTTTGTAGTTGTACAAGTTGGTCCCAGTCAGGTAGCATAGGAGAAAATCCTGGTCTGTGTAAGTGTATGTATTATTATGTAATACTAGCTGTGCCCGCGGCTCTGCTCGCGTGGACTACAGGATCCGCTCCCATTCCCACTTCCGATCCCTATCCCACTTCCACTCAGACTCTCAATCCTGCTCCCGCTCCCGCTCCCTCTCCCGCTCCAGGTCCAGGTCCAGGTCCCCTCAACCCTCTCGCAACCCTCTCTCAATCCTCCCCTCAACCCTCCTTTCAAACCTCTTCCGCTCCAAATGTTGTCCTCCTAACTAATCTCCTAACCTCCTAACATCGTAATCCAAATTCCGCCCAGCATTAGTCGTACTTAGTTGTACGTATTCAACAACTTCATCGTAATCGTAGCCGATTTTTAGTATGGTACCAATGTAGCACATTACATTGGTACCATACCCGCTCCCGCTACCGCTCACGAATTCAGTCGACCATTTACACCATACACTCCTTAGTGTATGTGAGTTTTCGGAAACTATAAATTCGCATAACTTTTGATTGATTACACCGATTGCAATGAAGAAGCATATATGTTACACCGAATTAAGCACTATGTTTCTGTGAAAAGTTCATCAAGATCGGTTTAGTAGTTTTTAAGTGATGCGCGCACAAACAAACAGATAAACAGCCAAAACGTCCAAAAATGATTGAAATGTTTTCTATTACTTATCCTTAGACCCTCCAATTTTTTTTTGCAAATATCTGCAATGTACAGACACGCGAAGTTTACGTTTTTATTTATTAGATTATTTTTCAGTTACGATAGCCTGAATAAACATTTAGATAAAATTAGAGGCAATAAAAAAACACTAGAGAGTGAACAGTACTAACCTGTCAAATCAAAATCTTAACAACAGCCTACATATATAAGTAGGTCCCACTGCTGGGAACAGATCCACTCTCACAGTGACGAGAGTATACCTATGCGGACCGTGGGCGATAATGCGAATTGCTTTAGAATTTCTTCTCGAGCTGCGTATGTAGGTTTCCATACGATAAGTAGTTTCATCAAGAGTTTTATCAAATTTCTCTCAAAAAATAACATGCTACCTATAAATAGGCACCTTACGTTCCCAGCCTCTATCTCGCGTTGAAATCATGGCACTATCTTTCATTTGTAAGTAAGTAACCTAGCAAAGATAATGTTGCATTTTATATTTACTTTTATCTCTAAATCAAGAAACACATTTTACAATGTAACAGATTACGTCAGTATTGTGGTCACAATAACGTGTCATTGTATTTGAAAACCATGTATTTGCATCTTGGCATTCTTATATCCTATCCAACTAGCTGTACAGAATACGCTCCCCTTCCCACTTCCGCTCCCGCTCCCGTAAACGAGTTCTCGAATGGAGACAGCGACTGGTCAGGCGTAATGTGGGACGCCCCCTGGCTAGATGGAGCGACGATCTGCGTAAGGCGGCTGGCAGTGACTGGATGAGAAGAACTGAAGATCGGATTCAGTAGTGCGCCTTGAGAGAGGCCTATGTCCAACAGTGGACTCTTTCAGGATGATGATGTACGTTGGGTTTACGTATGCATCAATATAACCATTCAAAGATCCTTGAAAAGGATCATAAAAGAGACCTTTACTGGACAGTTCCTGTATTGCAGGTGTATAGACTGCTGGGTGGACCATCTGCCTATTTGCCCCTAGTCATGTAATAAATTCATTTTGCCTACAGTAACAAATGGCGTAACATCGACTACCAGCAATGACGGACCTTGGTCTGAAGCTCCCGACGCGCAACGTCCTCACCGGAGCTGTGGTCAACTGGGAGGACGACGAGATGATCAGCGGAGACACCCCGGGGAACCTCACCCTGGCCTGGAAGGACCTGTCAGTGTTCAGGAAGAAGAAGCACCAGACCAGCATATGGCGGTCACCGACGTATGAGGAGGTCAAGGTTTTGCATGGCGGTGAGTTTTAATACTTTTCATCAAAGTCAAAATCATTTATTGCATATAAGTACACTTGGTACATTTATACACGTCATTTTTTTTATCGACTACCGCTTCCTAGGTAGGCGCTGTGAAGAAGAAACGGCGCAACAAACTTCACACAACACATCTTTTAAAAATCAAGTTTTCGTACAATTAATAAAGATTTTGCGAAGCTGAATTAACATTAGTACCAGGCATCTTTGTCATTCAAATAATCGTTTATTTTATAATAAGCTTTCTTACAAAGTTGTTTTTTTAATGTGAATCTTAAACTTTATGTCCGTCATATTTAAGATTTCCTCTGGTAGTTTGTTGTAGAAGCGTATACATTGCCCCGTGAACGATTTACTGACCTTACTTAGTCTTAACCCTGGTAAAACATGTTTATTTTTATTTCTTGTATTATAACTATTATTGTCACAGTGCCTCAAAAAGAGAGATAAGGGATTTTCTGACATATAAAATATTATCTAAAATGAATTGACCAGCTACTGTTAATATGCTTATTTCTTTAAACTTTTCTCTTAACGACTCTCTATCATCATCATCAGCCAAAATGCGTCCACTTCTTCAGCAGTGGCTTATGTAACTTATGTTCACATACTCGTAAGCCTCCCCAATAGAATTCCACTTTTATTGGGGTGTCCATTCGGGGAATTGCCATAATCACACCAGGATAACGCATCCTCCCAGCATCATCCCTGATGCAACTCCTTAGTCGCCTTGACGACACTCACCACGGGATAATTGGAGTGGCCCTATTCTAAGCCGGGAACCACACGGCCAATATCATTAGAACGAACTAAGAGTATCTTAAATTCAACTTAATTGGTCTAAATTCCATTGCATATTATTAAATAGAAAACTGGAACTTCAGCCAATTTCATTAGACTCATCTAGATTAGATTCATTTACTGCTAGTTTTGAATAAAATAGGAATAAATATAAATAGACTAGTTTTTAAGGTTCTATCATAACGGATAGCTCACAATTTCTACAGCTAATCACTTTGTCCATCTATCTGTCTGTCCGGCAGATAACTCGAAAACTACTGGACCGATTAAGTTTTTATAACATACCTAAGATAAGACCGCCAAACAACCTTTCGTTATATTCGTATCTGATATAAATTTAACGAGCATTTTATTCAAAGACAGATTCAATCAATATACTCTTATATTACGTCAATAAACATAAATCAATGATAAAAAATGCAGTTCTCTAAAAAGTGAAAATATTTGATACTAAAACCTTTAAAACCTTTTATTATCACGGGAACAAGGCTGTTTATAAGTAGAAGTGTCTACTCCCTATGGAGTAAATAATGTAGTCTAGGCAGTTTCTCGTAGGCTAGGATATAGGTTCAACTGAGATTCCAAGGTTTCAAACTTCAAAGGTTACATTCTTACTAATGGGTTGGTACCTATACTAAACTAATAAATTAGCACATCCTAACAATATCCTAAATTCAACTTGACTAGATTGGCCTGAAGTACATTATTTTATACAAAAACTGGATCAAGCCTTTTTAAATGGATTCAACAGACGAGTTCTTCTAATTACCTACCAGTTGTGAGTTGACAGTTTAAACCAAATGTTAGATACTTATGTCCCAAACTATTAGATACTTCAGATTATGTGAAATCGGTATCAAAAAGTAACGGTATTAGTGATATTTCCGTATACTCTAGTCATGTACCGGTTACTAAGAGAGAACCAGTATTCGGAAACTGATTCTAGTACCTATCCGATTCTTTATACAGAAAAAAGTACAGGCAGGCATCTTTTTATCGAAAATTATTTACCATGGCAAGGGTCAATTTTACTAAAGTAAGTTTCAATAAAAGGAACTCCACTGCAGCTGAACGGAGGTCTTAATTTTTATTTTATTGTTTGATTAACATTATTAGAAAAAATACATGACATGCCTTAAATAATTTCATCACACATCATAATTACGCTTGCTATGCCTTATATTGAGAGTAAAATAAATATAACAGTGTAGATAAAAAATATTATACATTTATCTATTGTCTGAGACGTCCATGCTGGACATAGGCCTTCCCCAATGAACCCGGTCCTTCGCCCTCCGCATTCAAGCACTTCCGCTTGGCTCGCGGATCGGCGCCGCCGCCAGATGGATAGACGACGTAACGTCCCACCCTGCGCTGATCCGCGATCTCCACTCAGAACTCGTCTGCTCCAACGGCCGTCGGTTCTGCGACAGATGACTGCCAAGTTATTGATTATTTATATTAAATTATAATAAAATATTTATAATGTATAAAATTTTCTTCGTTTTCAGTCAGCGGCGTTGTGTCGTCAGGCAACTTGGTAGCGCTGATGGGGGCAAGGTGAGTAGACCCTAAAAAAATCCAGCAAATATGAACCACACGGTATCTGGAGCACGTACCACTCTTAGCCTTCTTGTGAAGGTCGTACAAGGCGACTAAAGATAAGTCCTGGAGACGTACAGCATCGTCTGTTCATTAAATTTGATATACCTACTGTGATCAACAATCCGCAACACCAGTGTGGTTATTCGGCATAAACAAAAATAACCGGTACGGCAACACCGGTCCAATTTCTCACCAATCGACTTAATTAACTTCACTGGGAAAATCTCTGAAATGCGTTTTATTGTAACAATCAAAGATTGGCGGCGGCTGGATGCGGAGGGCGGAGGCCTATGTCCAGTAGTGGACGTCTAAGGGCTGATATGATGAATCAAAGATTAGGTTTCCAAAATACGAAATGCAGTTTTTTTTTTAAATCTAGTTTTACACTATTCCAAATACTCAAACACAAAATACTCCACACACGGCGGCGTCCTATTCTATTTCCGAGATCGATTTACGAGTATTTGTTCGGAAATGTTTACAAAACGAAGTTATTTAGGGTAGAGCTGTCGAAATTTTATACATGATAGAATACATGGAGAACTGCAGATTTAACTTTGTATTTTTGTAATTACTTTTTATATTTATACAAAAATAAATTTTGAGAATAACTATATTGTGATGCTACTAATATGACAAAATAACATATATATTCTTCTATGGCGACAATTAAATGGCTTCAACCACACCTGAGTAACAGGCGGATACATTCTAATTCAATATAGGTTATATGTCGTCAATCTCTTCTCTTACATGCCTGCTACGTCCATCTACATTTTGACACAAAAGCATTCTTCCGCGCGCCTATCACCCTATTCCCGTTTTAAATGTCTGTACTTTTAATCCTATTCCCATGTTACACGCATTTTACTGTGTGTGAAATACCTGCTAATGTTTTTGTTATCAAGTGGTGCGGGCAAAACGACACTCCTGGCTGCCATCAGCCGCCGAGACAAAAGCGCAATGACGGGCTACCTGATGCTAAACGGGAGACTGGCCGGCGGTGAGCTGGTTGCGAGGATATCTGGCTTTGTGCCGCAGCAGGACCTGGCCGTTGAAGACCTCACTGTTGCTGAGCATATGGAATTTATGGTGAGGCATCTTTGCATTTTGAGTGGAGCGGAAAACATATTTTTAAAAATAATTAACCCAAACATCAATCTCAAGGCACGACTGATGATGGACAAGCGGTCAATATCACGGACGCGAGCCAAACGAATACATCAGCTGCTCGAAGAACTGGGTGTAGGGAACTGCTCGAGGACCAAGCTGAAAGCACTGTCTGGAGGAGAGAGGAAGAGAGTCTCTTTGGCTGTGCAGGTAAGCAAGAAGGTTCTAGAGGAGTTTCCAGTTATAAATGAAGGCTTCTATTCAACATTTGATATTGAAGACTGACGATGAAAGTAGAAGTAACTGAGATAGTACGTCATGGTACATCGAATAAAACTATTTCAAACACCCTAAGTTTGTTGAAACTTGTCGTCCAGACTGGGGCGGAGAAGGTTCTCAGTGCCAAATACTTAGTGAGACTGGTACAAGTAAAGTGTAATTGAATTCTGAAACAGGTTTCATCAAAAACCTGCAATTAACAGAATCAACTGTCTGATGTCATACTGTGTTCATTAATTAGTTCCAAGAAAGTTCTCGTTCCAGTGTAACGAGAATACCTACAGATAACAGCCTCAGAAACTCCTGCTCCATTGCAGCTTCTAAACGACCCGCCAATCCTCTTCTGCGACGAACCTACAACCGGTCTCGACAGTTGGGCAGCCAGCGCCGTTGTGTCTTGCCTTCGGAGGCTAGCAATCGGAGGCAAACTTGTGGTCTGCTCTGTACACCAGCCTGCTTCGGGAGTGTTTGAGTTGTTCCATCAAGTGGTGCTTCTGGCTAGTGGTAGAATAGCCTTCCACGGGACTATTGCTCAGGCCGAGGAGTTCTTTGTTTCGTAAGTATTGGACGGAGTTATTTGCATTTATTTAATCGTCGTTAATTGGGGTTGAAAGTCTGATTAATAATTTTAGTTATCAATTCTCAATGCGAAGTACTCTTATCAAGTTCACAAAATTTGTTTTTGAATGGCCGCCTCGTTGACCTAGTAGCTTGGTCGTTGGACTCCAGCGCCAGAGGTCATGGGTTCGATTCCCACTGAGGACAGTACAAGTTGGTTCCGATCTGGATGTTATATTTGTAACTTGTCCTATCCTTGTTTAATTTCTATACCATAGGAGAAAATCCTAATTTGGAATTAGATTAGTATATATCTATATGTACCTATGTATATGTATGTATATTATATAATATTTATATTTTATTTTTATATTCGTCAAGTTTTTTAAGTAGATTTGAATACAATGTTTATTAATATTGCTAAAATGTTTATTAATATTGCAAGCTATATAGGTAGTCATGTCAACTTCTTTTTATCTCTTGCCTCATTGACCATAATAATCCTTAGCGCAACCCTTGATCATCAGGCTTAACTACAAATGTCCCGTCGGCTTCAACGCAGCTGAGTACTACGTGTCTCTTCTCGGCATTAAACTTGACAAAGAAATGGAGAGTCGAGAGAGGATACGACGAATCTGTGACGAGTACCAACGATCTGACATAGCAGCGGAAATAGAAAACAAAGTGGGTGATGTCAGAGATGAGATAGAGTATTTTAATGGCACTTCAGACGAAAAGGTAAGTAAAGCAGATAATATGTAAGATAGGACATGAACCTTGTTCAATAGTGGTGGATATGATCTAAGAGCCAAAAAGAAACCTACTCGAGGACAAAGAGGTATCCTGATCAATGAAGTGTAGAATTTCGATTGATAGGTTTGTTTGTTCGAAAAAAAAATCGTGTTACAATTTATTTTTACGGTCTGAAGAGGCAAACGGTCATACAACCCACCTGATGATAAGCGATCTGAGACGCCAATAAACCTGCAGCATTGGGTAGGACAACAGTCCAAAAACCACCAAGTGCGTTGCCCCCTCTCCTAACCTTCAAACTGGAACACAACAATACTTGCGTTGCTTTTTAGCGGCAGAAATAGGTAAGAGGGTGGTGATTTTCAGACGGATCCTATTTAATCATCAGTGATGATGTTAATGCTTCATCACACCTAACTACATCATCATGTCAGCCTCCAGACGTCCACACCCGGTCCTCCGCCCTCCGCATCCAGCCGCTTCCGGACACCTTCTTTAGGTCGTCGGTCCACCTGGCGGTGGGATGTCCCATCCTGCGCGTGCCAATCAAGTTAACATTAGTCAATCTAACTACATCAAGTTGGTAAAAAATGTATTTTCTGTTTCAGAATGAATATTTTGAGAGATACTTAACACTGTAAGTATTGCTTGTAATTTAATTGGCTTGGATTTACTTACTGATAACTAGTATCGAATTGACGAAATTAATTCGTTTACAGAGTGAAAGTTAATTATTTTGTACAATTCTACTGGCTGATGTGGAGGAATATACAATCAATTAAACACAATAGCACAATATGGATAGCTGAATTTGTTCTACTAATGGTGAGATCAGGCTCTTTAAAATATTGTATCTACATTTTGTTCTACCTACGATAACTATTAGACTCAGCGACATAGTTAATAATACAAAATCAATTCAAAAACATACTTACTTACTTAAATAAATACTTCTCTGAAAACTGGTTTTTAAGAAAATCGATGAACACAATGTAACCGTTGGAAATGTTCATCGATTTTCTTAAAAACCAGTTTTCAGATAAGTAGGTAATTTTTCTCGGTTTTTGATGTTTTGTGTTTCTATTGCTTTGCTACAGGATAATTCTAATTCAGTAACTTCAGTGTAATGTTTAACCAATCACTTCACTTGTAATATAATAAACAATTTTTTTCTTTGAACAGTTCGTCGGTTTAATAATCTCAATACCCTACATGGGACGTTTCGACGAACTCGACCAGCGCGACATCCAGAACGTCCAGGGTCTGCTCTACCTCACCATCACGGAGACCATATTCCTCTTCATCTACGCGGTCTTCATCACCTTCCCCAGCGAAGTACCGATATTGTTAAGAGAGACTGCCAGTGGCTTATACTCACCGCTGCCGTATTACTTGTCTAAGATGATGTTTTGGGTGAGTTTTGACTTCAGATTTTTATTTTTCGCTTGTGATAATTATGATAATTACGAAGTTAACAAAAAAATTTTAAACAACTTTTTGAACAAGAAAGACATAAAAGAAGTTATTGTGTATATTTTCAGATACCCAGAGCAGTGATAGAGCCCACACTGTTTGCTTCGCTCGTGTTCTGCGTGGCAGGCCTCCATGGGGGCTTCACGGGATGGATGGGTTTCTGCTTCATCTGCATTCTCTGCGCCAACTACGCCAATGCTTACGGTAAATATATTTTCACTTATTTCGTTTTTGTTTCATTTTTCGAATGCTAGCGGTAAATTCAGGATACAAAAAAGAGCTTTAGATAGTGTTCACATTGTCACGAATTTAAAGTCGTTGAAACTTACATGTGTTCTGAAGGTGGATTTTGTGTTCTAAAGGTGGATTTTTTATGAACAAAAGTATGTCAAAGCAAATAACTAGTTTGCATGATAACAATAACGAATGAAGTCTAATATGTGTCTCTAATACTGGTGCTTTGGTCTTTACATCAACACTTTAATTCTTTCTCTTACGAAACTTACGGATGGTAACTAACCAAATCATATCGTTTATAAAAATCAATCTGCTAGTTACTTTAAAATCAATTTGGAGTTCTTAGTTGTAATTTGTAACTAATATTTCTAAATTATGTAATTTCTAGTCCTCCGTCAGTCTCCGGCTGAGAGAGGGTTGTGCTCCTGCAGTGGAGACAAAAATAATCTGATAATGATGATGATACTTTCTAGTTTACATAGATAGGTGTGTTACATAATTTTCACTCCCTCACTTATTATTCTACTGCCGATCTAAAAATGCCCTCGAAAGGTTCAAAACTCAAAATTTTATTTCTGAAAATATGTATTTAGTATTCATGATTCTAAGTTAACTAAACTCATGAGATTCTTTTAGTTCGTGCGAAATGATTGGCTTTGAATTTCAAAATTTACAGGCTCGTTCCTGTCCGCCGTGTTTGACAAAATGGAGACCGCTGCGCTATTTTCAGTACCTTATGAACTGATTGGCACGATGTTCTCTGGTCTCTACCTTAATCTGGCAAGCGCTATGCCTTATGTGTCCTGGCTCCGATTTATATCAGGTTTTTACTACGGCATCGAGTCTATTTCGATACTGCAATGGGACTCTATTGAGAGTATTAATTGCGTGGATATCCCTGGAATGCCTTGTATTAGAACGGGGCCGGAGGTTTTGGACAGATATGGTTATGCTGAAGAGAATTTTTGGAGAAATTGTGTATGTTTAGCAGCAATGTATTTCATTGGTCACTTCATAGCCTATACTATGGTCGTTAAAAGAAGTAGAGGCACTCCTGTTTACTAGGTAAAAAAATGAAAAACTTATTTTTTGATTTTTAGGGTTTCTATTTTTGTTAATAAATGCTCTCTTGTCCTAAAAACAAATAATGCTTTTTATTCTTATTTTAATCTAATTTATATTTAATTAATGTTATTTTTTATGTCACCGGAAAAAGACAAACACGAAAATGTTTCACGAATTCAGAAGACTTCAAATCCTTCATACACCCGTAAGTTTCGTAAAAGAAAATCAATCACTATTAAAATATGTTTCAAAGTAGATAAATGATGAAAAACACATATATTTTTTTCCAGGCTCATGCCTCTCAGCGGTTTTCGATAAATTGGAGACCGCTGCGTTAATAGCGGTACCTTTCGACCTTCTCGGTATCATGTTCTCTGGCATCTACCTCAACCTCGCCAGCGCTAAACCCTACTTCTCCTGGCTCAAATACATATCAGGGTTCTACTACGGTACAGAGTCCATCTCCATCCTTCAATGGAATTCAATAGATACCATTAACTGTGTAGATATTCCTGGGATGCCCTGTATTAGGACCGGGCCTGATGTTTTGACCAGGTTTGGGTATGCCGAGGAGCATTTCTGGAGGAACTGCATCTGTTTGGTGGCCATGTACTTTGTGGGTCATATTATAGCGTATTTAAATGTGGTTAGGAGAAGTCGGGGCACATCGGTGTATTAAGTTTTGGGTACATGTGTACCAAGGAACGGATTCTTTAAAGGATATGGTTCGTAATGAAGACGAACAACGAAGGTGACCGACACGACATAGCCGAAAGGACTAGCAAGCTGAAGTGGCAGTGGGCGTCTGTCGCAGAATCGACGGCCGTTGGGGCAGACGAGTTCTGGAGTGGAGACCGAGGATCGGCACTCGCAGGGTAGAACGATCAAAAGAAGGTGGCCGGAAGCGGCTTGATACGGAGGGCGGCGGACCGGGTGTGGTGGCGTTCATTGGGGAAGACCTATGTCCAGCAATGAACGTTTAAGGGCTGATATAATAAGAAACTGATAAGCAAATTCTGCTTCAGATTTATATATTTTAGTACGTAGTTTTCCATGAAAAAGAAAACTAGTGAGCATAACGATTCTGCTCTATATTCCTTGATATTGTATTTAGTTGTGATATATTTTTGCTACAAACGTAAGGTAAGCTTAAAATTAATCTTCTTCTAGATTGTATTGAGTACATACAAGCGATTATATTTTCGACTGACTATGTTAAGAACTTATCAATTAAGGAAATAATGAATAAATTGAGATCAATAAGCATCTAAGAGACCTATTAAGAAATATAATGGGGCGTGTGGAATAAAATATTTCTTTAAGAAAAAAACATTTTTGTAAAAATGTAAAAGAATTTAATAAATAATTTTACTTGTGTTTTAATACGCGTAGCCTTTTTTCTCTTCCCTCCTCAATCCGTAGTAGCCCAAGAGACTCCATATTATTGTAACGAATGTAAACCCTAGAGAATCTTCCAGTATAAAATCATCTGAATATCCATTTTCAATCAAAACAGACACACCATTTTTTACACAATTTGTCGTTGTATTTGAGGGACAGTCTGAAAAAAAAAACAGAGTAACCCTGAGATTTGAGTCTACACCCAAATTCATTCAAGACGACATGGACTTGAATTGGATCGATGCTTTATGGGTTCGAATCCCATCTTCACCTATCCTGATGTGCTCTGTCAACTGGGATCCATTGACAGAATCCATTATGGAATAAGGTGGAGCGCTGGAGTTTGCGTAGCGTGCTGCAGCGTTATGCTGAGTCAGCACCATTTTATTGCTGCGACACATAGGTACCTTGATTATTTTTAAATTGTAATTTATTAATTTCTGTTCTGTTTATTTCTCATGTATGTGTGTGTCGTAGCTATGAATAAATGACCTATTCTATTCTATTCTGTCCACTCAAATCCGGTGTCAATGGTTTCTCAAAGATTTAAAAGTTTATTTTATTGAATTAGGTAAAAAAAAATCACCTGAAATCTGGTATTTGGGAATAGTTATATTGAGATTCTGTACTATAAATGTGCTGTAATAAACTTTTGATCTGAGAACGAAGATACATACTGGCAATGCAATGATTACAAAATCCAACACTCCGAACTACCTAGGCAGTCAATAACAATAAATTTTGGAGTCCATAAACAAACAAGTTTTCGGTTCTCATTCGCTTTGCTGCGTTGAGTGAGTTTATGGGATGCGATTAAAATGCCCCATATTACCATATATTCAATTACTACTAATCAGCTTTGAGTGATATTTATACATGTTTTTAACGATTCCAAGATCCAGTTGCTTATTAAAAGTATCACGTTTTATTAACTACTGAGTTTACTTTTAGGATAGTCCTTGTCCTTGATGTCAGTCAGACTCGTCCGAAGTTCGACTCTTCCTTAGTTGTCTTACTGACTCCAAGAGTAGAAGAAGGAAGAGCAAACGATACAATTCGTTCGTACCTAAACACACTACATACAATCTCCCTAAAGTGTATCTCTGATGTGTCCCTATGATATCTAATAAATAAAATCATTAACTTCGCGTGTCTGTACATTGAAGATATTTGCCAAATAAAATTGGGGGGTCTAGGGATAAGCAACAGAACACATTTCGATCATTTTTGAAATTTTTGTCTGTACGTCTGTTTTAGGATTGGAATTTGTGGGATCTGGAGTTTGAGTCTGAATGGGAACGGGAGCGGGAAGGGAGCGGGAGCGGCAGGGGAGCGGGAGCGGAAGCGGAAGTGGGAGCGGAAGCGGAAGTGGGAGCAGAAGCGGGAGCGGGAGTGGGAATGGGAGCGGATTCTGTAGTTCACGCGAGCGGAGCCGCGGGCACAGCTAGTCTCTAATATGAATACTTTTGTGACATAGTACAATTTTGCATTGTTGTGCTATCTCAGATATCCTATAAATACAACCTAACAACGCTGAAGTTACGCTGAATTTGTATATAAATGTTACTCGCTTAAAATTTATTAGACGAAGTGCCTAATGTTAGTTCTCACCTATGTTCCCGATCTGTCTCCAATAAATATTGCTGATAGCATCCATGCCGTAGTAGAAGTGGGACACGTACTTCACAGGATATAACCATCGAGGAAGAGATGATATCCTGAGGAAAGCTCCCGACATCAGGAATAGTGGAAGGTCTGCGCAGGGCATAACGTCTGCCATGACACCTGTTGAGGTGAATAACGCTCCCATGCCGAGACCTTAGAAAAAACCAGTAAGTTTTAAGGGACACTGTGAGATGTGTGGGAAAACCTAATGGTAAAAATAAATAATGTATTTAAATTTTTTACAATAATCAAGTGTATATTAGTGTACATTGTATATAGAGAAAAAAATCAATTGTCCAAATTACCTATTATGAAAAAATATATTTTGATTGGAAAGTTTGGAATTATCTCGGGGATAGAACCAGCCTATTGTTTATTTTATAGTTTTGGTTTACTTTTGGCAATGTAGCGCATGGGACAACGCAATTCCCATTTCGTAACCGGTTACAGAATGGGAATTAAATTCCCATTTCGTAGCCAGTTATGAAATCTGGTTACGAAAGGCAGAATTGGAGAGCAAATTCTTTCAATAAAAATTGTATAATTAATATTTTGTTATTAGAATAGCAACCAGTCGAATCATTTTGACTATTTGACCCTGAAGATAGATAGAGATCGTTGGATGGTAGTAAGACTTACCGTAAGCAGTAGCAGCCACCGCAGTTGCCACAAGAGCAACGATGAACTCTAACGCAGTGATAATGTAGTTGGGAAGCTCCACAGCCAGTGTTGCTATGGCAATAAAGGAGATTGGCCAGATTATGCACCGAGGTACCTGTGTGAAAATAGTTTATCAAAGAATCCTCTTTTTTAGCGTAGGTATGTGACCCCTAGCAAAAGCAATAGTGTCCCTTGTTCCCAATTAGTCAAAAAGTTAGTTGCTCTTTTCAACAATAAGTTATGGAATAATGTGTCGCCAGTAGGAGTGGGTTCAAGTCTTGCTAGAGACAGACAACTTGTGCACTTTGTATAGGTAAGTTTGTTTTTGCAAGTTGTGAAATTGGCTAAATTCCATATCTAAAGAAATCTAGGTTGACAAGCTGAACTTAAAGTTGTGGAGTTATTTCTTGCAGGAGCGTCTCTAGTTCTCAGCGTTAATTTAGGGCGAAGTATAGTTCGGCTCTGTGGGCTGGGGCGGGGAATATATACCTAGATGTACATATGTACGTTACTTTGTTATTGTATCTTTTTTATTTGATTACGTGCAATAAAGATTAATTGAATTGAATATAGTCTGTCGTACAAGCCGACTAAAAGGGGCAATCGGGGACGTCGAGAAACAACGGCACGATCTCCCAAAGTCCCAGTTTGTGCGTCGTTGATGGCCGCCTTGGATTTAGGTCGGTGAAAATCCGACATAACCTAACTCTATACCTCCGAGGCGAGAAGGTTGAGTACGCATTTCCCCACAGAAAAAGGGGCAGTGACTCATTATAGGAAAAGAGTACTCATTAAGAGAATCAATGTGAGAAGTCAGCTACTTAGCTGTTTATTACGTATTTGATCAAATTCTAACTCACCATACTCAAAAACCTGGCAACGTAGTACGCAGATCCGCTGTACATCCCGACCTCTCTTCTGAACAGCGTTACTTCGCTTTCAAACACGTATAGTGCGTTGTACGATAAACTGAAGGACACCTCGCTGCAGATCAACCAGAGGAACCCTCGGAGGTCCTGGACTCCTCTCTGGGTAGTCCCGGAGATGCCAACGTAGCATACTCCTATTACTATCGATGTTATTGTCTACAAGGATACATATTATTATCTATCTAGTTTATCCAAAGGACAAGATCCGAAATGAGGTCATCCGCCAGAGAGCTGAAGTTTTCATTATCAGCATAATCATGTCAGCCTCTAGAAGTCCACTGCTGGATATGCCTTCCCTAATGAACGCCATCACACCCGGTCCTCTGCACTCCGCATCCAGCCGCTACCGGCCAACTTCTTCAGGTCGTCGGCCACCTGGCGGCGGGGCGTCCCACCCTGCGAGTGCCAATCCGCGGTCTCCACTCCAGAACTCGTTTGCCCCAACGGCCATCGGTTCTGCGGTATATGTGGCCCGCCCATTGCCACTTCAGCTTGCTAACCCTTTCGGCTATGATGGTGACTTTCGTTCTTCGTCGGATCTCCTCGTTACGAATCATATCCTTCAACGAAACCCCGAACATAGCCCTCTCCATAGCTCGCTGAGCGACTTGGAACCTGTGGATAAGGCCCACCGTCAGTGTCCCAAAAAAAGTAGCCTTCGCCATACCTCAAAAAGTTAGTACATGAAATGGCTGGTCAAATCTGTTGGAATAACCGATTTTATTTGGGATAAACGAGTTCTCGAGGGAGACCGCCACTGGTCAGGCGTAGTCCTATGCCCCCTGGCTAGATGAAGCGACGATCTACATAAGGCGGTTGGCGGTGACTGTATAAGAAGAACCGAGGAACGGGTTCAGTGGGGCCTCTTGCAGGCTGATGATGATAATCTATCCGTAGGTACATAAGCATATACTAGGTACTTCATTGACTTTTGCACGCAGAAGCGGTCCAATTGCTGCAAGTTTATAGGTGTAAGTGACTGCTTACCATCAGACAGTTCATTCACAATCAGTCGGTAGACCACTGCGGGCGTGAAATTTGAAATCAAACATACAAGGGCTCCATTATTGTGCGTGAAATGCGTGTATGTATAGTAGATCAATGAGGCCGAATGATAAGTAATTTATCTCTTTCTTTCATCATCAGGTTATTTCTGTCTCCACTGCAGGAGCACGACCCTCTCTCATCTGCCGGAGACAGACGGAGGATTTGGCCTACACTCCCCGCACTGGCCAGCGGCTTGGGGAGGCCTGATTGATGTTTTATAATGTAGTCCCTTAGCCGCCTTGTACGACATCCACGGGAAGAGTTGGATCTCTTTCTCTAATGAGATTTAATAGAGATAGATTGCAATAAGATAATTTTAACTCACCACACACACGAATAATTGTAATAAATGGTTTCGAATATCCCTCGTCACTGTTAACGAAGACCTCCATAGTAATAACTGCACTTGTTTGAACCAATTTCTTTGGGATCTACAAAATAAAATTGCTTTTCTTATTTTCCTTGGGAAAGGTTGCCTGCAAGAAATCGCTAAGGGCGCCTTTGTACACTTTCTATAAATCTGTACGAACGTGATATTTTTTAACGTGTCTGCAATAAATATCTATGATTTCATTATAAGAATTTGCGATATGATTGTAGATAAACGCAACGATCTGCGCGATACGGCCGGCAGTGACTAGATGAGAAGAACCGAGGATTGGGTTCAGTGGCGCACCTAGGGAGAGTTATATGTCCAAAGTCAAAGTCAAGTCAAAGTCAAAATCATTTATTGCATATGAGTACACTTGGTACATTTATACACGTCATTTTGTTTTATCGACTACCGCTTCCTAGGTGTTAGCGCTGTGAAGAAGAAACGGCGCAACAAACTTCACGCAACACATCTTTTAAAAATCAAGTTAGCATACAATTTATAAAGATTTTGCGAAGCTGAATCAACATCTTTGTCATTCAAATAATCGTTTATTTTATAATAGGCTTTCTTACAACGTTTTTTTTTAATGTGAATCTTAAACTTTCTGTCCGTCATATTTAAGATTTCCTCTGGTAGTTTGTTGTAGAAGCGTATACATTGCCCCGTGAACGATTCCAACAGTGGACTCTTTCAGGCTAATGATGACGATGATGATGTAGATTAATAATTGTTTACAAAATATATGAATACTTACATATAAAAGAGCCGTTCTGGTGTACCTCCAGAACCAGTTGGGTCACATTCGTAGGCGTGGGACCGGTCGCGGTGCTTTTCCACTATTCTGTCGGCGATATTTTCACTGGGATTTGGGTTCGATACGGCCGTTATGTAAAACTCCGCCGGATTATAGTTTTTGGGGCAATTAAGATTAAAACTGAAAAAAATGCATTATTTTATTGATCCAAATAGCATTTTTAGAGTTCAAAATTAGAACAACGCTATTCAGAACTCTATTCTCTAATAAATAAAATAGTAAATTTCGCGTATCTGTACATTAAAGATATTTACAAAAAAATTGGGGGTCTAGGGATAAGTAATAGAACACATTTCAATCATTTTTGAAATTTTTGTCTGTTTGTTTGTGCACGCATCACTTAAAAACTACTGAAGATATTTCGATTGACTTTCACAGAAACATAGTGCTTAATTCGGTGTAACATATAGGCTTTATTTAATTGCAATCGGCCTAGTCAATCAAAAGTTATGCTAATTTATAGTTTTCGAAAACTCGTATACAATACAACAAAGAAGTGTTGGGTGGCACGACGGAATTCGTGAGCTGGAAGGAGCGGGTATGGTGCCAATGTAATGTATGTGAGTTTTTAAAAATTATAAATTGCCATAACTTTTGATTGAGGAGCTGGATCTGGAGGTAGATCTGGAGCTGGACCTGGCGTGAACTACGCGTATCTGTACGTTGATGATGTTTGACAAAAGTAATTGAGGTGTCTAAGGATAAGTAATAGAACACATTTCGGTCATTTTTGAAATTTTCGTCTGTTTGTTTTGGAATTGGGATTGCGATTAGGAGATTGAAAGTCTGAGTTCCCACTCAGAAAGTGGAAAAGGGAACGGGAGCGAAAGTGGGATACAGAAACCGCTGTAGACCACGCGAGCGGAGCCGCGGGCACAGCTAGTAGTAAATATTTGTTGACTGTAACAAGATCTAATAATAATCCGTCAACGTTTCCTTGAACTAACTCTTGTCCCCTTGCAGTAACACAACTTATTAACTTTATCACGATCTTGCTTTAAATGATCATAGAAATGATTTCTTTAGGTAACTTACAGCAAAAAATTACAGTTGACCAACATTATTTCAGTTTTCTTTTAATATACCATTTTTCTTCCCTAAAGATAACGAAAACATCTTACCTCTCGAACAGACCTTTGCACTCCTCCTGAGACCCATGGAACAACAGTCTTCCATCAGCCATCAAGGCAATCGAGCTGAACTCCTTGAACAGGTCGGAGGAAGGCTGATGGACGGAACACACAACGATCTTACCACGCGTTGCTATCTTCTTCAGCACTCCTACTACCAAGGCGGCATTGTAGCTGTCTAGGCCAGTAGTGGGCTCGTCGCAGATAAGAATTTGAGGGCTTGATAGGAGCTGTAAAATAAATATTATACAGAGGGTATTAACTAAAGGATTCCGAAGTCTCGGAAAACTGGTCTGATATAACTGAGACAAATAAGGTTCTTGAAGCAAACATTATTATTAAAGCAATTGATTCCAAAGTCTGTCAAGGCAACTGTTAACCAGACCTACTGACTATGAACATCGTTGTGTTCACTTAGTACCTTTGTACATTCGTAGGAAGATTACTGTCATAACCTTCCTCGTGGAAATAGCTCAGAGCAAACCCGACTGTCCTTGTCCAGGAGTCCAAGGTCACTTTAAGACTACCATCTCGTAGATTGCGTGGTCATTGCTTCACGTCCCTTTAGTCCTTACCAATTATGGAAGAAATAGAGTTCTATTGAGGACTTGTTAAAACGAGGTGAGAGTGGATTATAAAATTGTTCTGTTTTGTAGTATCTACTTCTATTACTGCCAGAAAGAAACTTAAGTGACTTGTCATCTATGATTAAGTAGCGGTTATTGAAATTTTATATTGTATATGTAGCTTTAAGCTCCCGTAACAAATAAAATAAACTGTACTAAAAATGTGAAAAAACTCAATTTCTTATAGAAATCTACTATCCAACTAAAAAGTGTCTGTGATATCATTTTATTGGTCTTAGTTTTTATGTTTCTTTTAATTATTTTATTCTGAGAGGTGAGATAAGACAGATAACTAAAACAAAGACACGCATACAAAGTTTTAAGCAATGGCTTTCTGTTATCAATTAAGGACGATGACCTACATTGATAACGAAAGCCTTTGCTTCAAATACTTTGGGCGTTCAAGGCTGAGTATTAGTAAAGATGTATTATTTTAATTCTTTACTTACAGAAGAGGCCAAAGATAGCAGTTTTCTCTCCCCACCAGATAGCGCACTAATCTGCGTGTGCGCAAGTGTGTTGAGTTTTAATTCGTAGACCAATGTATTCAGTTTTGCCAGGTTGGCTGGTTTCTTGTAACTACCCAGTTTCATTTCTGTCTGAAACATAATTACCAACTGATACAGCAAATTCGATGTTAAAAAAAATAGCAAGCATCGTCAAGCAAGCGTCACGCTCATGTGCAGCAAATTTTATATATTACTAGCGTCTGTTCTGGTACATATTTATAGATGGTTAATAAAAAGTTCACAGAATTTTCCAAAAAATATTGTTCGTATAGGTAATGAGAAGATTTGATGAAGAACTGAGGTCACCGACTTAGCTGTAATGATGAGAAGGCTAACGAGGCTGTGGGCGGGTTACATGTGTCGTATAACCGACTGTTGATAGTTCTGGAGTGGAGACCGCAGACTAGTACCGAGCCAGCGCCAGATGATCCGACGGCCTAAAAAGCTAAAAGCTTCTGAATGCGGAGGGCGGAGTACCGGTGTGGTGGCGTTCATTAGGGAAGGCCTACACCTAGCAGTGGTTGTCGAATGGCTGATATATAATAATTAATACCAATATTAAATGTACCCGACTAAATGAATTAAATCTACGTAGTAGTGTTTTTAATTCAAGCAGGTGATTTTCTCCAGGTGAATTAGGTCTACCACATGGTAATTAAATATAATATCATCATCATCATCAGCCTAAATACGTCCACTGCAGGACATAGGCCTCCCCAATAGAATGCCACTTATGGTGGGCTGTCCATTGGGGGATTTGCCATAATCGCCACGCTTGGCAGGCGGATTGGTAATCGCAGTAATGATCTTAACATACACACACAGGAGAACGCTGCTGCCCGTCCCTGGTGCAGTCCCTTAGTCGAATTGACGACACCCACGGGAAAGGTAGGGGTGGCCCTATTCTAAGCCGGGAACCACACGGCACGACACAAATATAATATAAAAATGCTGAAGTACTGATTACCAAAAAAACTCATGGTGACTAACCTGCATGGCAGTAAAGCTTATTTCAGAAAGCTCCGCACGCAATTTTGTTAAAAAATCTATCGTCAACGACGATGCTACTAACCATAAAAATCAAATGCTCCATAACAGTCAAACTGTCCATGAACACCTCCAACTGCGGCACCATCTCGACGACACCCTGGAGTCCCCTGACATTTCTCCCCCTGATCGTGACGTCACCCTCAGAGGGGAGAGAGCATTTACCGGCTAGGGAGACCAGAAATGTCGTTTTGCCCGCACCGCTGTAAATACAAACCATTTCGTGAAATGTTTCTCAAACCGTAGCAGCTATTAGGTACACATAATATTATTTAATTTCAAAGGATGTAGAGTTCATAAATATGTATCCAAAGACTTCTTTCACAAATATGTATGTTTCATCAGCTTCATTAATATGTACATACATTATTGAATTTCAATATAGGAGCAGTCAAGTACATATTTATGTATCTAAAGAATTGTTTCACAAATATGTATTTTTTGTCAGCATCATTATCACACATTTCATAACCTTAGATCAATGTGACAAGGCACCTGTGTCCATATTAATAAAGTATATTTATAAAATGTACGGAGGATTTAGCCTACACTCCCCGCGCTGGCCAGACGGGTTGGGGAGGCCTGATTGATGTTTTATAATGTATTCCCTTAGTCGCCTTGTACGACATCCACGGGAAGAGTTGAAGTGGTCCTATTCTACTCTACGGGAAACTACACGGCAAATCAAATCCTCCGTCGGTCTCCGGCAGATGAGAGAGGGTTGTATTCCTGCAGTGGAGACAAAAATAACCTGATGATGATAAAATGTACAAAATATATTTCTACTTATATAAAAAAGATTTAAATATTAGTACAGGTACGTACGGCTGCTAAAGTTGCATTCTTATATCACCCACTATGTGTAGGGAAGTTGGGGTAGTTTCTACGGACGAGGTGCAACATCGGCCCCGCGATTACAAACATTATCTCTGATGTGCGAGTTACCTCACTATATTTTCCTTCACGGTTTGAGAGTAATCAGTAGGTACATGACCGGGGATCGAACACGATTCTATCGATATAATAGGATAGACCGCGTCTTCTCCACGCTGATCCGAGACTGGAAGTAATACGCAAAACGGTCGTTCCCAACTGTACCAAGAAAAATGGATACCATACGTATACAGGATACATAAGTATCTCGGAAAATATATTATTTCTTCTAATTCCCACAGTTCCTTAACTCAATCCGTCCAGTAGTTTTCTAGTTATCTGAGGGACATTCAGACGAACAAATGAGCTTTGTTATAAGCGTAGGTATTCGTATTGAGTAATCCTTAAATAGCAGTTTTTACCTTGGTCCAATTACCGCAACGAATTCACCGTCCTTGATACATCCTGTAACTTTAAAGCACATTAGGTACTTAATCATTTGATTATAATGTTAGCACAGATAGACTGTTAGTTTTTTAGGCTGTTGTTAACTGTTGCTCGCGAATTCGTCAGGGTGGAATTTCAGCTCTAGGTTAGAGATATAATTTGTAAATTCCTCTGTAGTTATTGAGGAACTCCCAAAAGCTTCAAGTTGTTAGATCTTGGGTTAACGCTTAGAGTTGACAAGTAATTCCTCAGTCAGGTATACCATACATATAAATAGATGAATTACAGTTAATTATTATACATTCATATAATCAAATCAGCCTTTCGACATCAATTGCTGGACATAGGCCTTCTCCAATGAACCCCACCATACCCGGTCCTCCGCCCTCCGCATCGAGCCGCTTCCGGCCACCTACTTTAGGCTGGCGGCGGGGCGGCTCCAGCTTCTGATGATTCACAGATGTGGCCTTCCATCTGCCATAAAGCTTGCTAATCCTTTGCGGCTATGTCGGAAACGTTATCATACTTACCATTATTCAATATCACCATCTTTGGTTTAGTGATCTTCTGCCTCCACCACGATTTCTCCTCTGGTGTCCATACTTTGAGCCCTTTAATTTTTATCACTTCTTTGTCGCTAAAACTCTCTGTTCTGGTCGTCTGCTCTACCTGTTTTCATTGAAGTTTTTTAAAAAAAAGTAAAGTACTTACAATATATCAAAAGCCATAAATAAGTCCCACAGCTGAACCAGGTTTCCGCTAAAACAATAAAATGTTTATACTCTAATCACCAACCAATCGCCACTTGTTGCAAAATCCACCCTATCTCGCGAAAAGAAGAACTGGGTATAATACTATTAGATAACATATTCGTATACAAAAAAACACTCGGACTCTTTACGATAAAATCGGTGACACAAATAAAGGCGCCGCCGAAAAATAAGAAAAAAAAAAGTTATGTAGATCACAACAAGGTTCCTTTAGGTCATTTAATGCGACTACTAATTTATTTCGAACTTTTGAGACATTCAGAACTCTACATTAAATTGACGTCCTTTTGTGGTTATATTTTGTTTTACATTTATTTTACACGTAGCTGGCGTTAAAGCGTCTTTTGGAAGAATTTGATAACATTTTGTTTTACATTTATTTTACACATGACTGGCGTTATAGCGTTTTTAGGAAGAATTTGATTATATTTTGTTTCATATTTATTTTACACGAGATTGGCATTTAACGCGTCTTTTTGGAAGAATATGATTACATTTTGTTTAATATTGCTTTTACACGAGGTTGGCGTTAAAGCGTCTTTTGGAAGAATTTGATTACATTTTGATTTATATTTATTTTACATGTGGCGGTCGTATAAGCGTATTTTGGAAGTATTTGATAACATTTTGTATTATATTTATTTTACACGAGGTTGACGTTAAAGCGTTTTTTGAAATTTTTTTATATAAAAGATACTCTCAAAATAAAAAAAATTATCAATATACTCTTTAATTACAATCCCATTATTTGAAAGTAACGTTTGAAAGCCGTCTGTATGGGCGACGTCTTAAGTATTTTATATCTGGAGTATTATGTTAAGTGTTACTCGCATCAATAAACTATTCAAATCAGGCTTTTAGTTATCACTTCATTATCATACGAATTGTCTCTAAATTAAAAAAAATACGGTAGTCTTGGATCGAAAAATACTCTCAAGTCAGTGGTATGCTGGCTCTACACCCTTGGATATTTTGATATGTTTAAGTACAAAATCTGAAGAAGGTGGCCGGTAGCGGCTGGATGCGGAGGGCAGAGGACCGGGTGTGGTGGCGGTCATTGGGGTAGGCCTATGTCCAGCAGTGGACTTCTAGGGGCTGACATGATGATGATGATAAAGTACAAAATCTGAAATTTGAGTACAAAACAGTACGTATTGAGTATTAAATCCTTCCAGTAGTGCTATTCTCTAAAATACAAACTCACGTGCGAGTCTCACTCAAGTGACTTCACTCACTTCGAAACCTAATCCATTGGTAATTCTGTAAACATTCCATAGGACTATTGACGTGAAGTGAACAAAAAACTCACTTCACTTCTACAGTGCTCTGGAATGTTTATAGAATGGTGAGTTGGTGGTGGTTGGTGAGGTGAGTTAAGTCTCGCACGTGAGTTTGTATTTTAGAGAATAGCACTACAGTACGTATTGAGTACTAAATCCTTTCTGGGTTTGATGACTGTAATTCGACTTAGACGCACACGTGGTCGCGCACGTGGGCTAGAGTTGTGGCTGTAAGTCGACGTCACAAACTCCGAGTTGAGCCGGCGACCCCGTGTTGCTCTATGTTGCAACTCCTCACTTCACACCACTAAACCACACCCTCGGCACTCCATACATCATCATCAACATCTTCATCAGCCTAAATACGTCCACTGCTGGACATAGGCCTCCCCATTAGAATACCACTTTTGGTGAATTGTCCATTGGGGGATTTACCATAATCACCACGCTTAGCAGGCGGATTGGTGATCGCAGTAAATGATTTTAATATACACACGTAGGAGAATGCTGCTACCCATCCCTGGTGCGATCCCTTGACGACACGGGAAGATTGGAGGTGACCCTATTCTAAGCCGGAAACCACACGGCACTCCGTACAAGCGAACACATTTAATTACCTTCTACCATTACAGGAGCACCAGCCTGTACATACTCGTTTGTGTGCGTGCGTAAATTAATGAAGGGCCGCTGCACCCAGCGCGCAAGCACAGTCGATCGACAACATAAATGCTTCTCTTCTAACTTATAGAGTAGATCTCTCGGCGCCGGTCGTTAGAGCGCTGGCATAGTAACTTTGAACCGGCGCAGGCAGCTGGCGCGAGTTGAGAGGCGGCAGCCCAGTTTTGTGTACCTACTGCCAGCCGTGCTTTATTTTGCGGGCGAAGTTAAACTTGCGATGAAGGTGAGTGTCGCTTCTTTATGTAGTCATATTTAGTACTAGCTGTTGTCCGCGACTTCGTCCGCGTGACCTTAACATCACAAATTATTATGTATTTCCCGTAGGAATGAGATACTTTTCGGGATAAAAACTATCCTGTGTCCTATTCCAGGACCTAACCTATATGTGTGCCAAGTTTCATCCCGATCCGTCCAGTGGTTGAAGCGTGATTGAGTAACAAACATCCAAACCTCCAAACTTTCGCATTAATAATATTAGTGGTATTAGCATCCGAAAATTAGAAGAAATAGGTACTGAAGATTTTCTTGCTTTACACGTAATGTTTGTAGACAAATGTCCGAATAGTAGCTTGTTGTTTAATGTTATGTCATGTTCATGTTAGAGAAAGACGCAAGATATACCTAGTTAATTGATATTTAATGCTAATAAGCTGTCCAGTACCTAATCTAACGATAGAGACTACAACACGTGGAAAATCTACACTCTATAGCAAAATATATGGTGAGAAATTTTGTGTACGTATTGACAAAACTGACACAGCTCAATCTTCATTGTAGACTGATTTTATTTCCAAACAAATAAATAAAAAGAAAACATACCTTATTCAGCTTCATTTTTATCCGTATAATTGCGTGCCACGCATAAATACCACTTCGAACCACAACTAAATCATTACTAACCGACAAAGTTTAAAAGCGGTCGCCCGTGGCCCGAAATCATGACCATTATTGAAATGAACACACTCATGGAGTCTGTTTAAATTGTAACTACAAATAAAGGAATTACTGTTTAATTAAAATGATAAGAGATAAGAGATTCTTCTGTTTGGTAATGTTTGCTGAAAGCTTATAGTTCACTTACCTAGGTACATTTTACAATGTCATTTGGGTTGTAGACTCGACCAGTTTTATTTTTGTTAAGTATTTCGCAGGAAGATAGATGGAAATGGAAGATGGATGGACATGTTACTGGGAATATATCCAAGTTGCAGGTTATATCACTGCTGAACGCTTATTTAGATGTGCCTGTTACTGCAATGGAAGAGCGGGAGGTCATCTGGCACAAGTATTTTGCAAAATACTCAAAGGTGGCCTCCAACTACTGTATCGTAGCTTAAGGATAAATTGTGAACGAAATAAACATATTTGAAGTTTGAACTTTGAATATAGGCCTTTCCCAGTGAACGCCACCACACCCGGTCCTCCGCCCTTCGCATCCAGCCACTATCCAACATTATAAAAATGCGTGTCACTGTTTTCCCGTGGTGGACAACGGGATTGATTTAAAAATTGTGTCATTGTCCCCCACGGGGAAATGGGAACTCTCTTCCTACTTTGACTCTTTACTTCTTTAATTAAATTTGTCTGGGGCGTAAATTCATGACCTGGGACTTGCCCTACCTTCACTGGTAGGTGTCTTTGCAGTTACCTCCGTTGATCCTCGCTTAGAGGAGTTGGGGGGGAGAATGGTGAGGAGGCGTGAAGGTCCCACACTGGGACAGTAGCACAACTTTTCAAAAAATGTGTCACTGTCCACTGGTGGACAAACAGATGGGGGACAACGGGAATGATCGCCTTCTTCAGGTTGTCGGGCCCACCATGCGGCGGGGCGTCTCACCCTGCCTGTGCCGATTCGTTCTCCTCTCAAGAACTCGACATGAAATTCTAGTGTAAATAGAAAACAAGTAAACTCTTTACTTTTCTATGTTTGTAGGTACATAATGTTTATGTCATTCTTTGTATATTTCGCCAAATATCCATATATTACGAACTGTAGAATTGGTTATTTGGCAAAATATTTTAGGGCTTAGTTTTTTTTTAAGGTTCTTGGGTATTTCTCATTGACACTCAATTTTTATGGTCACACCGTTATATTTCCTAAACCCTAGAAGTTAAAAACATAACTTGTGGATTGGTGGATAAAACATCTATTTGGTCACAAAATAAATAAAACTTGCCATAATTGAAGCAAAAATAATATAAATAATTAACACGAACGATCAAAAACGGGGCCATTTTTCGTATTCTCATCGTGTCACACTTCCCGTTGCAGTAAAACATTTGGTTACAGCTTTACCAAATTTCAGTGTATTTGTATGTTATATATACCAAAGTCATCGTAATTAAATACACTTTACATACGTTGGTGTAAAAAAAAACTTTTCATCATTATTTTGAATTGGAAACACAATATGTGTCGGTCACACGATTTTAGGTACTAAAGATTTGAGTAGTAATAAAGGCTTGCTGTTGAATACAACAGCAGCAACTAATCACAGAGTTCGATTTGGTCATCGTCAGTCGTGTTCCTGCTTCGCAGAAGTGGGACGAGCGACTCATCGTTCCGTGAGTAAAAAATATTGGTAAGTTTATATTTATTCGTAGGTGTACCGATCACTTGCGTGGACAACATATTTGTGCATTGTATTTTGGTAATGGAAATTAAAGTTAGCTCATCGAAACTCCAAAATGTTCGAGATATTTATGTAGTATTTGATTTAAAACAATACACCTAAACTTTGCAGGAATTTATAAAAAAGGGATATTTTCGTCACCTTCGTGGCATCACCTTCGTGGCGTTTTACCCACGAAGGTGATTTTTTGCCACGAAAGTGATTTTTTGCATTTTTTTATTTCGAAATATAGCGACTGGTGTATACGTATTTACAAAATCAACTAGTTTGATGTATTTTGAATACATAAGTAAGTATATTTACATGATAAATTAACAACTACACTATTAATAGATAACTAATTAAACATGAAGTATGGGTAGGTACTAATTAAAGTAAGTAAGTAAGTATATTAACATTGTTTTTAGGGTTTTGAACCAAGATGGTAAAAATGAACCCTCAACACCAACGTAGCTTCTGGTCTGATGATGATCCAGATTCGAGTTACAATATATTTGATTTACACAAACGTAACGTTCTGATATTTTCTTTTATTGTTCAAAGATGTTACCGTCTTCTTGTAATGAGATTTTTTTATAGAATAACGTTTTTGTTTTTGAAAAGGAAAAGTGCTGCCTAACAACGTGTAACGTTTCGTTTTTATTTTTTGAGAGATTTAGCCTTTCTTAAGTTCAGACTAAAAGTAGTATCTAAGTTCTAAAGACTTATTTGATTCATCTTTAGGAAATAGTTTATATTACAACCAATTAGGTTAAGTTTTTTATTATTTTTTATCACCGGAGACTGATTATTTGTGAATGTCACAAATTAGCAGTGATATTACAATTAAAGTATACTCAAATTATACACAATTGTTATAAGTTTAGATACATTAGGTATGTTATTATGTTATCACATGTATAAAGAGGGTATTTTAGAGTAAAACTATCCTCCGAAATATAAGTACCTGATTAATAAAACCACAGTAAAGTTTCTATTTATTTCCTACGTTAATAATGTTCTATAATAAGAACTTTTCACTAAAATTATGTAGTTTTAATTGACATAGCATATCAGTAATAATAGGAACCTATTTCGTAGGATGACCGAACCTAGGACCGAACTGGTAACTCTCTCTGCGCTTGATTGAATATCATGTATTTGCCTGTTTAATTATGAAAATAAGATTAAGTTGTTATTTCATGAACATTTAGTCTCATAACCAGTAGTTAATTCTGAGAAAATAATGGCTGTAAAGTTACTGAGTCACTTTCGTGGATCATCGCGTCACTTTCGTGGCATCTAGAACTTCAAAACATTATTACTTCCAACTGAGACTCACGATTTGATTAATTTACTTATAAATTTACTCGTATTATCAAGCGCTATTAGATTTTTGATAAAAATAGTTTATATAAGCAAAAAATAGAATTTACCACGAAGGTGACGATGAGAATCGTGGCGATGAGAATTAGCCTCTTACATTTTTATCCTTTGACATTTATTGGTCAGAGACATTTGCTCTTTCAAATTGATTCCTCTAGCTTTTATATATTTAGTATGAAAGATAAGACTATCTTCTACTAAAGGTACAGTTTAGATATTGTGTTGTGTTTATATTTCTCTCCCTGAATTGCATATGTTGCCTCACATACGAATGTTAAAGGCAGAAGAAAAAGCTGGAGGAAAATGCACGTTATTTCCGTTACCCGATGTTCCTCTTTATACGTCAAAAAATTCCGCCGTGTGGTAATTAAAATACGTCGTCTCGTAATTAATACACATATCGTTAAATTTCACTTAACGGCATTGCACAATTTGGGTAATAATTGAATTTAATTAACCAATATACGGTCTTTTGACGTAAACACGTCTCTAAAAGACCAAGTTTGGTAACAGGCAAGTGGACAGAAAATACAAAAAAATTAAAGATCTGCTATATATATATATATATATAGTTTTCTAATTTTTTTATTGTTGATGGGTTTGCGCTTGACCTCAATCTCACCTGATGTTAGTGATGATGAGCCTTAAGGTGGAACGCGCTTACCCAGAAGATATCTATTCGCTCTTCTTTTAAAAAGATCCAAATTGTACTTGTCCGGAAATAACCAAGCTAGCAGGGAGTCCTTAGCAGTTCGCATTATGAACGAGGATACATGATGGATTATGAGTTAAACCAAAGTTGGTTATCAAATATGACGTTTCTTAAGACAATATCTATAGTGGTTTAAGAAACTATACTTATTGTATTACATACGCTATTATACTTTAACTTAGATTTACTTTTATTTTTAAGTTATTACTCACATGCCGCCTAATTTAAACAAAGACCGTTCAGACATGAACATTTGTCATATATACATTGAGAGTTGGGGCTTTCCTGGACACACGGTATGTCGCTCCATGTAATGCAAGCTCGGCCATATATATGTGTTAGAAATAAGACATTGTGTAAATGGATCACTCCAATAATGTAAACAATATTTTTAAATTAATTAATTTGTATGAAACTTTGCCGAATCCGCCAGGCTTGATGGCTTTGTTGCAATGTCTTGAAACAAAAATAATTATGAAATAAACAGTGTAATTTTTTAAAACTATCTTAATAACGTGTTTTACCTAAAGTTAGTCTTTTAAGATCCTTTAAACCTAGAACTTGATCAAGAACTTGATCCTAGCTTTAAACACCGACAGATGCTTAAAAAAATTTCAAAGTAGGTATGATTAAAACCGAAGGTAAGTCAGAAGTTTTTTTTTTTATTTATGTAAAACACAAATAACCATAGCATGCATATAGCGGTTACGTTATTCTGTCTGTTCTACATTTTTGTAATACACTGATAGGTATGTGTCTTGCCAGTGTCTAGAACTTGCGACAGAGGTGCCACTTAAGCTTATAAATTCATTGGATACTGCCCATATAATTCTTTGATCTGTCAGATCTTGGCCGCCTCGTTGGCCTAGCTAGTGGATTGTTCGTTAGATTCGAGCGCCAGAGGAAGTTGGGTTTAAAAATAAAAGGTAATACCATTGTCACTAAATATTTTTATTACTTTTACAGTAACACTCTCACACTCGCATACAATAATATTTTATAATTACCAAGTATCATACACTACCATATTTACGTATATGACTTCGGCCGACTATGGCACTTAATGCAATGAATTCGCATTAAAAATGTCAACATGAGTTATATTTCTAAACAATAAATTCGATCAGAATTAGGCACTTTGGAATTTGTTACAAAAATGTACAGGAAGAAATTAGAGAGTTTATTTTAAATGTGGAATCAAACACGATTCGCGATATGGCAGCCAAATAGAATTAGCTTGATTTTGAACTGAGACGTTCCAATTGGACCATTTTAGAATGGCGCTCTGTGATTGGTCAGCACGCGCAACTTTTGTTCCCCCCATCCCGTGAGTTCTCGCCATTTGCAATCCTGTGGTCCAGCGCGATTTTGTCACCATCCTTGTCACTGCTTTGAAGTAGTTTGTCGTTTAAAAGAATCTGTAAATAAACATAAAGATTGTATTGAAATATCGAAAGACCAAACGGAGTTTATATTAGGTTACAGCCTGCCTATCCTATAAATCTAATAATACAACACACTTTATTCTACAAACAAATACAGTAACAAATTTTTAGAAGTTAAAGTAAATAAATAAAAATAAAAAAGTAACTATTAAATTATTGGCACACAATAGAATGTTTACAGAAAGTATGTTCAAAATCAAGGTTCCTAAATATTTGTGTATACGGAAATTTGTTTAAACAATAGTGCTTAGAGACAGTCTTCCAAAGCCGAAGTTATCTAATCTGTAATTTTTGCCTCTAAATTACCCAAATTAAAAACCTTTAAAAACACAAACGAAAGAGAGTACCAATAATTTGTGGGGATGAAAAAGGTAGGTTTATTCTAAAATATCCCTATTAAAACTTCCATTAGTATCGTTTTATCTCAATAGATCCCGATTCTAATAGAATCGAGCCGCACCGGGCTCTAGTAGCCCTGGCCTAAATTACGAACTTTTCATACATAAATATTTCCTAGGTTCTTAAAAATCAAGAATGTTGCGTCTAGCTATAACAAGAACCAAACGATCACGATAACAATGGAATGACACTGTATATTTCACTCGAAAGTTCCAAACTAGTTCGGGTGTCAAGTGTAAACAAAAACGAGTAACATGACGTTCGTAAATGTTTTTCTGACTTAATTTCGAAATAGTCAATAATAGTTGTTGATCCAAACAGTCATCTTAAATTTATTATTTACTAGCTGTTGCCCGCGACGACGTCGTCAACTTAACATACAAAGTATTAGGTATTTCCCGTAGGAATGGGATGTTTTTTCGGAATAAAAACTATCCTATGTCCTCTTCCAGGACCTAACCTATATGTGTGCCAAGTTTCATCACGATCCGTCGAATGATTGCTGGAACTCTATGATGACATTGATGATCATAGCTCGGACAGGTCATCGGCAAAACAATGAGGATCGGACACATTTTTTTTAATTATAAACACTGAAAAAAATTAATTAAATCGTATCAAAAATAACGAAGATACAGCAATTTCAGTACAATAATTCCAAAAACTGAAGTGACCGGAAGTGACGTTATCGGTTGTTATCGCGGGAAGAAGTGTGCGCATCACACTAGCGCAGTCTGCCGCAAACAAAACACGCGCGACAGAGTGGGGAATGAAATCCGAGCGAGAGGGCGAGAACAATGTAACAAGTGACGATGACATAGAACGCGCGCGCGGTTTGAAAAATTGCGTTAAACAAACTTTAATAAATTCGTCATAATTTGATGGATTTTAATAATTTTAAAAAAAGCTCTGCAATGTATAGCGTATACTAAATTAAACATCTTTGTATGTGGTTGATTCTCATCCAAGAAGGAAATGGAACACGAAGTGATAGAGTCGAATCAACGTCTAATTACGTACTGAATTTATTTTTAATTTATTGCCTTCTTGCAATTGTTTTGCGATGACCTGTCTATGATAATGAGTAATCATCATGATCAATAAATAACATTGATGACTAACTGCTTAAAGTAAAGTAGCTCGAGAACTTTGTACGTTTCTTCGTTTGTTTATGTGAAATATATTGTATTTAAATTGAATTTAACTAGCTGTTGTTCGCGGCTTCGCTCGCGTAGGGTTTTTAGTAGTTGATAAAACTACTTAATAGTATCTAAAAAAATATATTGGTATATGGCATGACTGAGGATCGAACCCGGACCTCTCGGCATGATATGCCGCGCTGCGCTTCTGCACTGCGCCACCGACGCAACGCGCTAGCCCTCCCATACAAAAAGATTAGTCGAAATTGGTGTGGAATGTATGAAGAAAACATGTATTTCATTCGAAACAGAAATGCCATACATACTCCCTTCATTCCATACAAGATAACATATTTAATCACCTACTACCGACGCACCAGCCTGTCCGTACACGTTTGTGTATGCACGTAAACTATCGAGAGACGGACAACGTTATACGTCAACACATAAGTGCTTCTCTTTCGTACTACACGCGGAGGGAGGTAAATGTCGATTCAGACAGAGAGATTCTAGAAGCACTCACCTTATTTACTAATGAGCGAGCAGCCTCCTCGATATTGATGTTCTCTTTGGCAGAAGTCTCGAACCAGCCCGCGAACCCTTTCTCCCGACAGTACTCGTCCATCTTCGACGGGGAGTTCACTATTCCCTCCTTCTGCTGGTCACACTGCAATCATAAACAAATATTTAAGCATATGCTTATAAAATTTATGAACAGGAAAGGCAGTACTTTGAGTTGGGTTTACAAGACTGTACTAATCTGTACACATATTTAGTATTTCATAATGATAGTGTTGTTTTTGGTGTCCCGAATAAAGTACCGAGTATTCTTTTCTTAATATAAATAAAAACAAAGCAGATTTTAAGTAAAAGAACACTGAGAGAAATGTACCCCTCGATTTCATGGAATCAAAAAAAAATTATCAGGTGTACCTCTTAAATAATGCCTAGGCATACAAATCCACTAATTAACAGGAAACTGATATAAAATCATGTACTTAATGTTTCTTGGATGATGTATTACTAGATTCCCACAATGAACCAGCATGGTAATGGATAACACAGTATATAATTCAGGGACAAGATCAGCGTCCTGATCAACTGTTAGTAGTACTGAAAGTTCCATAGTAGACCTTATTGTTGATACCAATCTCATTCGTCATAAGCGATTTCTCTCAGTGAATCTTGAGCATCCTTCAGTAGCAAGTGCACGAACCTTATTTGCCAACAGTATGCAAGGTATAGGGGACCCGTCGGGCAATTGGACCTTCGTATCCAAGTCATTCTTCCACTTGACCACGGCCTCGAAGGTCGCCACTCTCGACACGTCGAATACTACGAACGCGCCAACCGCCTCCTTGTAGTACACCCGGGTCATGTTGCCGAAGCGTTCTTGCCCTGGAAGTAAACTGGTACTTGAACGATCTGGATAACAAGGGTCCAAGGGTAAATTGAATAAGTAATAGGTGGTGACTAGGTGTAATACTAGTCTCTTCTTCTTCTTCTTTTTTATTTAATGGCATCTCTTTATTAGAATTCTACCAATTTCTAGTCAGTCATGGGAGTGACACAAAAAATTTTGGTCGGTAAGTCTTCTTGAGCATCCAGTCTAAAAATGGACAACACAAAATACATAATAACAAAAACCCGATCACCAATATGTTAGTTAAGTGTTCATATCATTTTAATTTGATTTTATTAGTACGGGTAAAATCAGATAAAGTTTTAATAAGTGGAGTATTTACATAAGTAAGTAAAGACTTAAAATCAATGGGACGTGGAATATTTGGTGGAAGGATATCATATAAGGAGTAGAGAAGGTTGGGGCAGTTAAAAAAGGAGCCGACATATGGTGGAAGTAACCTGTTTGTTGGCCTCTCGATAGTGGAAGAACCAAGGTTTGTTGGAGATATTTGCCTGGGTGTCAGCATAATGTTTGCCTTTTATGAGCTAGGATGCCCTCCACATGTCTTCCCAGGAAGAAACCATGTTTGATCTGGCTATAATGGAAAGGTCTATTATATGGACGTATTCGAATGTTTACAAGAAAACTATATTGTTCGTTCCGATGACGTTTAGACACACAGATTGATACAGGAACTTTATTCCTCTATGCCAGGATAATAATGGCTCGATCTAAGATGAAGTACCTAGCAGTAGGTAGCTCACACAGATGGTGGTTGGCCAAACTAATTCCCGCACACCGGAAGCGTAACTGTAAGTCCAACACCTGCTAAACAGACTGACAACCTGAAAAAGAGGTCAGCGGTGGGAAGAGCGGGAGTGGTGACGTGCATTGGGCACTACGGGCATACAGAAACAGAATCGCCTATGAATTCTCCGGGAAATATCGACGACCAATACCTATTTTTATTAAATTGTGATTATGTATGTTTTATAAAGATAATAAATAAATAAATATTTCAGACATTCACACCAATTATCCAGTCCCAAACTAGGCAAAGCCTGTGGTATGTTACTGGATAACGTATACACATACTTAAATAAATATATAAACATCCAAGACTTGGGTACAAACATTCATATTCATCATACGAACATTTGCCCCTAGCGGGATTCGAACCCCCAACCTCCGGCGTGGCAGTCCGAGAGCTACCCGTTCCGCCACGGAGGACGTATGATTAGATATAGATTTAAAGTTCAATTTAGTTTGGCACAGGAAATATTACTATCATGATTTGTGAATAATAAATGAATTAATATCGAATAGAAATACCTCCTAAGATAAATCAATCAATCTGCATAACTCAATCAAAACACCAATTTTTTTTTGCTAATAACAACAACAACAACTTCATCGTCCATATAACAACAGTGGTATCCGTAAGTTCTAATCTATTTTACCTGCTATATCCCATAACTGCAACCGTATGACGGTGTTGGCGTCCCAATTCAGCACCTTCAACGCGAAGTCGACGCCGATCGTCGCCCGGTAGTGCTGGCTGAAGAACTGGTGGACATATCGCTTGATGATGGACGTCTTCCCGGTGCCCAGCTCTCCGATAACCAGGATTTTGTACAGATGCTCCCTTCGCTCCGCGCTTGGTGATGCTTGTGACTGGAAAAGAAATTAGAAAGTTTGCGAACTTAGTCAAGATCCGTTCTAAAGTAGAAGACCAGTAGAAGATCAGTGAATTGACTGGCGGTTTGGTCAATAAGATTCAAAAGCTTATTGTATGAGAAACTAAAAAAATTCTCGATTCAAATTCAAATTTTTTCAAATTCAAATTGTTTATTTTGCGAATATGGGTACATAATAATAGAATAACAATATCGGTAGTATCCGTACATATTCGACCATAGCTGGTGTGCAAAATGTAAAAAAAAATCATTAAATTATACAAATAATAGTACAAGTCAAACAAATCTAATAGTACACATAATAAGAATGTCAATTTATTTACAGATCTTTTTCATTACAATTTTCTGAAATGTCATAATACGCTTTGCCAAGAACCAGCCGCCGCAGTTCTCGCTTAAACTGACTCATTGATGTGATGGTTTTGGCTATTCTGTTAAATTTCTTTGGTGCCATACAGAATACGCTCTTGTGCAACAGTGCAGTTTTAGAACTCTGAATATTGAGTTTATTTTTGTTCCAATCGAATGTTTTATTTAATTTTCTATAAAATTTAAAGTTAACATGTTCACCGAAGTCGCAGTGGCAGGAAATCTACTTCAATATTTGATATAAATGGGCGGAAGAGATCATTCACTTCTTCCTTGATGTGTTTCTAGATATCTCCTTATCAATTACGTAAAACGATCAATGGTCATTGATGAATTAATGTCAATTGACATAGCAACGCACATAAATGTGCATTGACCTCTGACAGGCCTCTGACTGAGTTCAGTACGATGTAACAACATGTAGGTACATTTTAGCATAAACTTGAACACAATCCTTTACTAAAATATTAATGAACAACATTTTTGTATCTGTTATCACTGTACCAATTACTTTTTTTTTGTAGAGAATGCCTTTACAATTAGTTTGCCTTGTACATCTCTTGCAATTTCTAAAGAATATTATCAGACTATAATTCATTGTCATTATCGCTATTGTATTTCTTCTACAATGTTAATTAGATGTACATTAGTTAACGTACTCAACAAAACAAGAGTAGTAATACGCAGTTATTGTAGATTTATAGGAATTCGTAACGACAGCTATTTCTTTTAAACAGCTATTCATTTATTGTGACGCTCTTGCCTACATCGTAAACTATCGTTTGTCTGTCTAGCTATAAATAACCTTCGACTGTAGGATCAAATACGATGCGGTTGTTTGTATACGACGCATCTAAAAACTAAGGTATAGAATATTTATCGTCAAAAATATTACTCAGAAGTACCTACTACAATTAATAGTTTTATGGGCAAAGGGCGGCAAACAGTATGTCTGTCAAAATTAATCTTAAATATCACGGAAAATAAAAATAAAACTGATTTTTTCTTTATTTGTCACCAGTGCCGGGCAATTTTACATACCTAATATGATCCAAGTTTATCGAGATAAATAGTTATCGAGATACTTACCCTGCATATGATTACCCTTGATACATAGAAAGACAAATCATCATCATATTATCAACCTTCCGCTGAGGACCACTGCTGGAGATAGGCCTTCTCCAAGAAAAGCCACCACAGGTGGTCCTCCGCTTTCGGCATCCAAATAAAGAGAAATAAAGACAGAAAACGAAAACGAATAAAGTAAGAAAACGCTATGGACAAAAGTTAATAAAAATAAACAAAAAAATCTAATCTAGAAACTGATACACTGCAGAGATTCTAATCTACAGTCTAAAGACAACACAAGACAGTAATTATTTTTAAAACTAAACAAAGTGGTACGTAATAGTTTGAAAAATAAACAAATGAGTGAATTGATGAATAAAAAAAAACTCACGCCATTATTTGGTTTCGGTTTTGGTGCCATATTCATATGTAGAAAAATATTAAATTCCCTTCAAGAAAAACAACAATAAATCCAGTACAAATCACTTAAACTAACATGAAATATTTCCAAATAAGTTACTTCGAAAAATTAAAAATCGCAGAAAATATTGTTCATAAACACACTGACTCACGTCTAAATAAAAATAAGTTTTGACAAATAAATTCTCTTAATCGGAGTGCAAGCTATCCAAGACACTTCGACACTTGCAACCGATGAAAACTATTTATGAGAATGAAGCAAATAAACCTTATCGGGCACTAGATAAGAGGGAGTCTTCGTCATTTGCGCTCCTTGACGCCCAGTTACTTTGCATTATAGTCGATATTATAATTACAAGGCATTTTACCGGTAGCACGATCAGTATCTATAATGATTAATTTGGCATCAAATTAATCATTCAATTACCAAGCAAAAGATTAGAACGATTTTGGCAATAACAAAACTGTCGCGAGTTCAGGTTTTACAGTCTACTCCTTGCGATGCCTATTACGTTGAATTGTATTTATTTCGAAAAGCAAATAATATTTTCTCAATGTATACAACAATATATTTAATAGAATAATTTCGACAAATCAGATGACTAATAATAGATGAAAATGTATGAATATGTCCGACATATATTTAAAACGACTATTTTTGTTCATGGAAAAAGGTGTTTTTTTCGGGACTATATAGGTATTGAAGACTTCTCTATTGGGTCATTCCAACTAAAGATGCCCAATTTTGAGTTCATTCTGTATTCTACTATCTATAGTGCTGTGCGTAGAACACGCGAATTTTTTTTTAAGTATCTATAAAATGTAGTAAGCTTAAGATAAATGACAACGGCAGCAATGCTGGGGTATGGTGGCGTGTATATTGTGATAAGGGACCGTACCCATACTACGTGACCCGTTCAGGGGGGTAGCAGGGTTTTCAAAATACCACGCTTGGTCACTGGGTTGGGGGGGGGTTAGGTTTTCGTCACGTAGTCAATATCCTCTAGGGAAATCTCGCGCTTTTTCGAGCTATATTAAATTATAGCGCGCAGATTAAACTATATTTACAATTCTACGGTTATTCCCTGGCAGTTTTATTATTCCCGATGGGATTACGCTTGACCTTAAAATCACCTGATAGTAAGTGACGACGAATCCTAAGGTGGAGCGCGCGCACTTACCCAGAATACGCCTATTCACTCTTCCTTTAAAAAAATCTAAGTTGTACTTGTCCGGAAATACCGAAGCAGACAGAGAGTTCCATTCCTTAGCAGTTCGCATTATGAAAGAGGAAGCAATGACTAATAGCAAAGATAATATATACTAGAGTCTAATAGTCATAGTAATTCTTGCACTTGCTGTCCCAAATAGGTACTACGCACCTCGGTTCCGAAAGGTATACCTACCTATTCCATCTCGAAATGTTTCCTTTTATTTATTGCCTTTTTCAGATATTGCCAGTAGACCGAACATTGCACAACCGTTGGACCGCGGGCTGCGGTAAGCCTACCACTAGTGTCGCGTTACCGCCACACTTCAACAGCTGCGACCTCCGACCGGTGCGGTAAGTCGCGGTAATACGAGTAGGTAACTATGAGTGACAGCAATGTGAATGCTAAGTCATATGGACATTATCCTATTTTGAAGAAAAAGAATTAATTCTGAATGAATCAGCTAAGAATTCTGTTACTATTTCAACAGTTGCGACCTCCAACCGACGCGGCAAGGCGCGGTAATACCATTACCCCAGATATATAGATAATAGAGCTAGGAGTGCGCGGTAATACAACAACCTGCCCTAAGGGGTTGCTAGGATTGACAGTTATGCGAATGTTAAGTCATATGGAAACACAATACGATATAAGATATATAATTGGAAAGATTTTCTACTACTCCTACTACTATTACCTTACTCCTAATTAAAAAAATTATCCTAATTAAAACATACATAAAATTTCAATGCAGCAATATGTATGTAAAAAGTTTATTCCTAGAAAGAAATCTCCAATCTAGGAGTTTCAGGCTGCATGCATCACGTCATCTTACCGATATCTTTTGATTGACAGTCAATAGATAATCAACTATAGATACACCATTTTAGTAAAAGATAGATGCTTAAGGTATTTATATTATTATGTCAGACATATTACGGTATAGTACTATATTATAACTGATAGAGTCGAATTTGAGTTACAGTACAGATAATATATTGTATTTTAAAATAGAACAATCAAACAAAGATGGACAGATTAAAAACAAAGTACCTAGATTTAGTGTAACGGGATATATAATCTGAGATAATCTGATATTCACTTTCAGGAATGTATAATAAGGTACCTATTAGATTCGAGTCATTCTTTTCATAACTGTCATTTAACTATTTTTAATACCTATCATCATCAGGTTATTTCGGTCTCCACTGCAGGAGCACAACCCTCTCTCATCTGCCGGAGACAGACGGAGGATTTGGCCTACACTCCCCGCGCTGGCCAGACGGGTTGGGGAGGCCTGATTGATGTTTTTCCCTTAGTCGCCTTGTATGACGTCCACGGGAAGAGTTGGAGTGGTCCTATTCTACTCTACCGGAAACCACACGGCTAATACCTATATTAGCGCCTAAATACTTTCAAACATGTTACAACTATTACTATGTTATTAGTTATTAAATAAGTATTTAAAACAACATAACTATATTAAGTGCCTAACTATTCAGTAAGATAATCGCATTTGCTATAAAAAGAATTATACTAGTAGTTAGTCAAATACTATTTTAAAAACTCTTGAGGAAGATTCTGTGAGAAAGCTTCTAATGCAATGTTAACATCGAATGATATTTTGTAAGTAAGTAAGTAAGTAAGTAGTAAGTTAAGAAAATCAATTTTATTGCACAATTTATTTTAACTGTAACTTTCCGCGACACTTTAGGTACCTACCTAATAATGATAAGTGTAAGTACAGCACCTTTTAAAACTAAAAGAAGAAACTTGTTATTTTAATGATGTTTAAAAAAATAATTGATTGTGTCATTTCAGTCTCGATTAGGTACACAAGCGACACTTAGCGATGAAAATATTGTGTAATTCATTTACTCAATATAAAACCAAATAATAGGGTTAATACGTTTATATTACGTAAATATAATTTTATCAAATATTTTAACTCATTTACAAATGACAAGACAAATTGAAATGTTATGCTCTCTCTTATGAATTACCTCAAATAGTCTGTAAACGGCATTGCTTATTGTAAGTAGATTAGGAAAAAAATTCAAGAAAAAACTGATGCCTGTCTATACTAACTCCAATGTTGTAGAAAAAATGCATGCACTTGATCAAACAAAACATCTCAGACCCATTGACAAAGTAGTCGCTGAAACTATGCAAACAAAACGGTAAGCGCACACGGGCATGCAAGCTGTCGTACTCACGAAGGGCATGGCGTCGCGCGGCCGCCGCTGAAAACTATGGTCAAATGAAACGTACTGGGAACAACACCGTCGTCTCTGCGCTGAAGCCGCAACACTCGCACACGGTCAGGTAGCACTCGTCGGCGGTCTCCTCGAAGGTCATGGCGCGCGCGCGTCGCACGGCGAGCCCGCGACCACTGCCCGCCGCGCCGCCGCGCACGCGCCGCGCACACTCACCGGTCCCTCGGCGCCGCCGCCGGCCTGCTCCTCGGGCTCGATGAGGTCCCCGTACGCCGGCATCGCGTCCGCGTACCCCTCCTCTTCAGTATCGTCGTTGTCGCGCGACTGGGACGGCGAGCGCGAGTGCGCGGCCACGCCGAGCTTGACGCGCGCCAGAGCCACCGCCTCCTCCAGCGACCCCACCCCCGGGTCCCCCCTCTCCTCGTCCCCGTCATCGTGGTCCTCCGACAGGCACGCGGATGCCTGCGCGACGAACGCGATCCGCCGCCGCAGAGCGCTCTCGGGGGTCGGCACATCCATCGGCTCCACTGGCTTTTCCATTTCAGGGTCGCTTTTTCGCTTCCACGCTGCCTTCGTGAAGGGCCGCGTCGCGACTGCGTGCTCGACTGCTATCGGACTGGCCGGCGAGGACGACTCCGGGACTAATGGTTCTGGTACCGTGACAGGCGGAGTGGGAGTGTTTTCTACAGTCGTCTCTACAGGGTCAGGTGGCGGAAGGGGCGTAGGCGTCGACGATCCCTCCGCACGTTTCCGCCCGATGCTCCCCATCCGGCGCAGCAGGCTGCCGCCCTCCTTTTTCTTTTTGTCGACACTGGGCGAAGCGTCGGTGCTACGAGAAGCGTCGCTGGCCGCGTCGCGGTTTTTCTTGTTCCGCTTACGCATCGTGCGTTCGTCGCGCGCGATCTCGCCGTCTGAGGCGGAGGACTTGTTGGAGCCAGAGCGCTTGGTCGAGCCGATATGGAAGGGTGAGCCGGAGCGGAACGGCGAACGGAGCGTGTGCAGAGTGCGGCGGAGGCGCGAGGGCAGGGGTGAGGGGGGTGGGATAGGGGGCTCCTCGTCGCGCATGCTGCGGCCGTGCGGTGTGGTGAGACGACAGCGGCGCGGAGACTGACGCCCGCCGCCCAGAACTCAAGGGGGCACGACACAAATCTCGGATAAACTTTCGACAAGGCCCTACGACTGGATACGCACGAATGAGAGCGTTTCGTAATTCGGATAAGGCGAGGCCCCGCGGCCGTCAACTAAGGATTCGTAATTCGTATGTGATCGTGTCATCAATAATCCAGATTCACAAAACTCACCAAATATGGGACGTTTTGAATTGATTTTAAACATTTGGAAACTTACGAGCCTTGATAATTTATCTCTCAACCAAAACATGGCTTACAAAGAAGTCGAAAACCATGAAGTTAAACAAACAACTGGTAACTCTAAATAGCAACTGAACAATTTGAACCCGCAAGAATTACCACCTCCAAAATAATTCGTGCGTACAATCTGGTCAGTATTGTTTACGCGTGACGACGCATGCGTGGAGGCATACATGATATCCTGGCAAAGATGGAAATTTGAAACCAAGAGCTAAGGTTTGTTGTATATTAAATACTAGCTTTTGTCCGCGACTTCGTCCGCGTAGGTTTCGATATTTACACATCTTCACTGCTTTTAACGACTAATTCGGTTTCCCGTAGGAATGAAATGTTTTTTCTTGATAAAAACTATCCTATGTCCTAACCTATATGTGTGCCAAGTTTCATCGCGATCCGTCCAGCGGTTGAAGCGTGATTGAGTAACAAACATCCAAACTTTCGAGTTTATAATATTAGTAGGAAGGATATAACGTTACTATATTCTCAATATGAAATAATTAATTACACTATCGCATTACTGAATGATCCTGCTCCTGCGTTCGATAGGTAACTCGATATTTTTTGAATTAATTAAATTTTCGTTTATACTTCGTTTACTTCCGAATATCGAGTATAATTACGCACATTTTTCTATAAGTACTCGTAATTGTGGTTGGATATAGTCAAATGCGAAATCATATTGTTCAAAGTTCAGAAAGATATGAAAAAATATGTAAATTAAGAATAGTATAATTATATAATACATGATAGATAACGGAACATCTTTTACTCTGAAGCAGATCATATTTTTCAAACATGTTTCTAGAAAATACCACAAAAATACGTAACAGAGCTAAATTTCAAGGTAAAAGAGCTTCAGACAACGTTTCCGATGTTTAACGACTTATCGTTGAGTTGATGAACCGTGCCATTCAACGCAGTGGTGGCATTTGTATGGAATCACGTGTAAACGGACGGGAATCCATACAAATACACTTCACGAGTTGACATCGTACTTTTGATATCGACCGTCGTCGATAGGATATGGGGTGTTACTCTCGTTGCAAAAGTCGATTCGAATTCACTTTACTTATTTTTCTTAAATTTGGCTTTAGCTAATCTACACAAATAATAGGTACAAATCTAGAGCTTGTTTTGCTTGAGGTAATCCTAGAACCATAGAAATAAATGCCTAGAACTAACGAAACTTTTTTAGTTTAGAATTTTGTTAAAATGCTGATTTGTTCTAGACGGACATTATCTATTTCACTTCAGGAAAAAATTAAAAGTACTTCTAGTTTTCCGTTAACATTTCCTAAAGACATTTTTAGTAATTTCTTCATGAATTTCTCAGTATTGCCAACCAATTTAACATATGTATTCCAAATTTTCGCTCCATGGGTCCAGTAGTTATCCGGCGGGGAGATACTTAGACGGCCAAAAGGCTTCATCATCAACCGAAATACGTCCACTTCTGAATATAAGCACCCCCAATAGAATGCCTGTGGGCTGTTCTTTGGGGGATTTGCCATAATCACCATCTTGGCAGGCGGATTGGTGATCGCAGTAATCTTAATATACACAGGAGAACGCTGCTTCGAGACCATGGTGCAATCTCTTAGTCACCCACAACGTAACCTACGGGACGATTGGGGGTGGCCCTATTCTACGCCGGAAACCACACGACAAAAAGAGCTTCGCTACAAGGGTATCCATTTTGACGGTATCCTAAAAACCGACGACTTTCGTTAAGACTACAGACCTACTTTTAATCAAATTAGTGGTCTTACTTATATACCAGGGAGTAGGGAAATGTTTAGAACCACTGACGACGTAAATACATAGTAAACAGGAAGTCAATGATCGAGACTATATTTTCCGTTCAATAGACAATGTATCATTTAACAGTTATGATGAAAGATATAATCAAATTATCGATTTATCACGTAATTCAAATCCGATTAATAGGTTCTTAGAAACATTATTTAAAACATATACGTATTGGGCTGAAAAATTTATTATCTTCCACTAGAGTTAAAAAAATTACTTTGTTATTAATGATTACTGATAATAAAAGATTTACATCTTTTTCTTGTTTGATTCCTGTATAATTTCTTACAAAATGATTTATTAATTAATTAAAAATAATTAAATAAATTTTTTTTTATTTTTATTAAATATAATAAATTAATTAAATATTGGCTGAGAGGCCGAATATAATAGCTTAACCGATTAATTGCCAATAATCAGTACATCTCTACCAATTAGATTGAGTTACCCGCAGATACTAGGCATTAAATTGGAAAACTGAGTTTAACATCTACTAATTTGAAGAAGGACATAATAATGCATCTTTAACTACCTATATGAAACGTGGGCACTAACTGGACCGTGTACTAAACACAGATTGATATCAAAGTTGATGATACTACAATAAGTATAGATAATAAGGTATAGATATAGGTACTCACGCGCAAACGCCCGCTTAGTTCTACTTCCATTGCCTCCTCAGCATACATCATTAATAGCCAAGTAAAAGTACTATACTTATTTAAACACTTAAAACTTTTATTTTATTGGTCGAGTAATTTAAGTCTTACTCTGAGTCCACCAGACACAGACTCTTTAATTACACAAATGTAAAATTGGTCACGGACTATTTGGAACGAACCATCAATTTTATTCTATTTACTGTTATTCAATATCACAGAAATAACACCGTCTGAAACTAGTTTAAATGCTGTATATTTAATTTAAGCATCATTATTTACACTGACTGGTCATCCACTACGAGACGTATGTGACTATCGATCGATTAAAAGTATTTGAGGTAATCGCTGTATCGATATCGCAGCTTATCAGCTCGACTATACCTTGATAACCGTTCTACACATTCCTGTAGGTTAGCCGGGCATAAGATGTTTGTTAAGCAATCTACTTAAAATACACAAATCATGTTTCTAAGTCATAAATTACAAACTAGTCGTTACAATCATAAACAATTCATTTTATTTTCTATGGATTTTTCATCAATTTCGGGAAAGTTTATTTGAAAAACAGTGTGGTCCAAATTGATAACCTTGGGGTACGCCTTATATCTTACAGGTTAAAAGTAGAATACTTTTTCCTACCTGCTACACACATTCTAAGTTTCTTTAAACTTTAATCTTATGTTGACCAGTAACCATCAACAACAACAACTATAATCAATATATCTCATGCAATACTGTCGTTAACCTTTTCAAACGCTCCTTTAAAAACTCAAAATAATTTGAAATAACTTTTGCATGTACTTGCTTATAATTTTAATGATCAACTTAAGCACCTAATTCGCCAATGTTTATGTCATGTACTTAATTATTTAAAATGCAAAAAAATATGCTTCGCCGTGACAGTGAGGCACTGCCGTGACCAGGATTCGAACCTGGGTTACTACGGCCACAACGTAGGGTCCTAACCACTAGACGATCACGGCTATCGGAGCTGGTGACAGTGGTGACGAAAACGCGAGCCTCTATGGAAAATTTTACGTAACAGTCGACTCGGTCAGCGCCCGCACAAATAAGAGCAAAACTTTCGTAATTCGATCGATCGCGTTAAGTCACAAACACGAATTCCTTTACTTTTTGTTATGTTCAGTGTCAGATAAAAGATCGATAGTCAAATCTTACTTACGTCTCTTAATTACTTTGAGTCGCTATTCAACAAACACCGGGTAGGTAAGTTCTGAAATCTTCAACGGACAGTACAAAAATTGAGGACAGTTTGTCCAGGATAATTTAAATAAAAGTCACCGACACTGGTGCGAATTTTCATAATATGTTATTCGTTCAAGCTGTGGCAATACAGATAGGTACACACCGAATCTCCGTCATCGGTTACCTAATTAATAAATATCTAAGTGATCAGGCGTTCTTAGAAACATAACATTCGGTTTTTTTGTCACCAGAAACATCTAATAAACTTATCTCTTTAATTAAAACTACAAAATCTTGTTCACAAACGCCGAATCAGATTTTAAACACAAGTGCACTTTAAAACCATAGATTTGAAAATTACCATATTGTGAATAAATGCCTTAATATATTTAAAAAATCACGCACCATTGCAAGCCATCTTCCATTCCTCGTTGCTGACATATTGCTAGTATACTTCGGTTTATTTTTCTCTTCGAGCAGTTTCTCCTTTAGCAACAAATGTTTGTGGACTGTTGCCTTATCTAGCTGCTTTATCATTATAATTAAACTAAACACAAACAAGTGGAACACTCCGAGAAGAATTTGTAGCTTCGAGAGATTAAAACTATTATTTTTTAAATAATAAAGTCGCTTAATAGGCGGGTCACAGTTGTTTGAAATTTAAATGACAAAGCTGACGATTTGCAGGACGCACATATTGTTATCGTTCAAGAGAATGAGGAGAAATATACGCATTAAATATGTATTGGACATTAATACTTGCCCTCACATAAAGATAGTGGTGACAAGAATATTATACTTAATGCACTTATGTTTTTCCAGTTGCGTATTTGATCTTATCATACTTAAAGTAACTACAGTAAACAAAACTTATTAATTTTAAAAAATAGTTAATTATTTAAAAAAACTGAACTAAAGAATTGAATAATTCGTAAAGAGCGGTATAGGCAAATAGGTAGGTACATCGCCAGGGACCGTGGCCTTGTTTTACGTGAAAACGTCTGCGTGATTGAAAGGGTTCTGTTCCAAAAGAACTGAAGGCAACTAATTATTGAAGATGACACGCGCTTCAAACTAAGGGTACTGCTGAATGCCCCGACATTTTTTTTTAAATATTAGAAATCAGATAAATGATGAAATATATATATATATATATTAAATATTATATTTCACAGTAAATTGGCAAAATCCGACAGAACTTGCAGACCTTCCAAATGAATTGTTATACCAACTGATTCAGAACTTAGGGCAAACGATAAATTGCCGCTCGATCTAAATTGTGGCGATGACATTATCCTGCCCCCTTCCCCTGCGTGGTGTCTGCATGTTGATCAATTGGTGTGGACATGTTGTAAACGCTGAATGCTTCAGAATGCTGCTATATTTTAAATTGAAAGTTATTTATTAGGTATTACGATTTAAAATATGACGCTTTTTACCATACCCAAGTTTGCGATCCAAAGTATAAACGAAAACAAAATGGCCGGCCTTCGTCACGGGACCTATAAATTTTATAAAAACTAAAATGCGTCCCCCAAATCTTTTATTGAGAGAGATTGGTCCAACAGTGGACTAGTTTATGTTGTATTGCTATGCTTATTGATATGTCGATATCCGTACTGTTAGGGCACAGGCCTACCCCCTTATCAACGAGGGCGTACGGGCCATAGTCCACACGCTGGCCCAGTACGGGTTGGTGGACTTCACATGCGCCTTAGTATTACTTTTTGACATATGCAGGTTTCCTCGCGATATATTCCCTTCACCGGAAAGCCTGTGATCTATATACATATAATAAAAGAGTAGAAAAAACAAAAGAAAAGCGAATCTGTACATTAAAGTTAAAAAAAAAATTTCACTGCCCGGACGTTACTGAAGACCAGTAGAGTCCAAAAATATAATTAAAAAAATTCTTATCTGTCTGTATGTATGTATGTATGTACGGGCTAATCTTGGAAACTGCTGAACAGAATTTGAAGGCGTTTTCACTGTTTAATAGCTTTGAGTTCGGGCCTCATACTGGTATAAGTCATATCTCAATAAAATGTCAGGATGCTGATATACAAGTTGACCTCTCATTTCATATCATTTGTATGAAAGTGTAGTTCAACATTACTGGTCGCTGCAAGAACTTGACAGAAAGTGACAGAGATGTTTTAAAGCTCATTTATAGATTTATTTTAGCTGATGTATTTCAGGTATTTCCACAAGTCTCGATACAAAAAGTTCGCTATTCGATAATTAGTGGCCCTGTATTAGACCGGTGATCGTCGACAATGTCAATATCGAAGCTGTTCAGGAGTACGTCTGCCTAGGACAGACAATATAGTTGGATAGGATCAATTTCAAAAGCTGACAGAAGAATCCAGTTAAGGTGGGCAGTATTCGGAAAACTGCGTCAAGTCTTTACATCACCTATTCCACAATGTTTAAAGACAAAAATCTTTAATCAGTGCGTCTTGCCTGTCATGATTACAGCGCGGAGAGGTGGACACTGATGGTGGGCCTGATCCACAAGATACAAGTGGCTCTGCGAGCTATAGAGAGGGCAATGCTCGGGGTCTCTATGAGGGATATGATTCGTAATGAGGAGATCCTATGAATAACGAAGGTGACCGATATAGCCGAAAGAATTAGTAAGCTGAAATGGCAGGTCACATCTGTCGTAGTACCGAACGGCCGTTGGGGCAGACGGGTTCTAGAGTGCGACGCGACGTCCCACGCGCAGGGTGGGACGCCCTGCCGCCAGGTGTATGGACGACCTGAAGATGGTGGCCGGAAGCGGCTGGATCTGTAGGGCGTTGTGGCATTCATTGGGGAAGGCATGTCCAGCAGTTTGACAGACATTTTGTTGTACAGTTAATTGGATATACAACATAGGAAGGGAATAGGAAGGGAAGTAAGTCGGATGGAAAAGAATAGAGGGATTAGGGTAAGAGAGGAAAGATGAGGGGGCAGTGGTAAATAAAGGGTGTAGGAAGGGGTGGGTTAAGGGAAGGGGGAGAGGTAGGAGTAGGGAGAGGGAAGGGGTGGGGGAAAGGGTTTTCAACGTTGTGGGAAGGGGATGGAGAAGGAAAGAAAGAAAGGGTATGGAAAGGACAAATTGGAGGGGGGGGGGGGAAGGAAATATCACCTAATTTGCACAATATTAAAATATAAAAACAATTATTGATTATATGATAATCTTTTAATTCATGATAAATGTAAATGTCAACTTTATTTAAAAAAAAGCGGCCAAGTGCGAGTCGGACTCGCCCATGAAGGGTTCCGTAGCAGCAAGTAACATAATATAAAAGTTATTGTAGTTCGTTGTAACTTTGATCGATGTTTTAATAATAGTATTGTGGTTTACGATTTATGACGTATTAAAAAAAACTACTTACTAGATCTCTTTCACACCAATTTTCGGTGGAAGTTTGCATGGCAATGTACATCATATATTTTTTTTAGTTTTATCATTCTCTTACGGGGAGGAGGGGGGGACGACACACATTTTACCACTTTGGGAGTGTCTCTCGCGCAAACTATTCAGTTTAGAAAAAAATGATATTAGAAACCTCAATATCATTTTTGAAGACCTATCCACACAGTTTGATGAAAAAAAAAATTTGAGTTTCAGTTCTAAGTATGGGGAACCCCCAAAATTTAATGTTTTTTTTCCTATTTTAGTGTAAAAATCTTAATGCGGTTCACAGAATACATCCAATTACCAAGTTTCAATAGTAAGTTCTTATAGTTTCGGAATAAAGTGGCTGTGACCTACGGACGGACAGACAGACAGACATGACGAATCCATAAGGGTTCCGTTTTTTGCCATTATATTTGTGAAATACGGAAACCTAAAAAGCTGTGGTCCAATGGGCGAAACCGCTGCCGGAAAGCTAATTTTTACCCGACTTCAAAAAAGGAGGTTCTCAATTGGATAGTATGTTTTTTATGTATATTAATATTTTTAATGCATAACCAGATTAATAGATTTCTTTTAGGATTTAGTAACACGTAATACCTACATAAGAATGTGTAATGTTAAGTTGTCCACGCGGACGAAGTCGCGGGCAACAGCTAGTATAATAATAAACCGTACTTAAATTCCGAAAAAAAATCATTAACTATTACGGGCCCGCATGAACGTGAGATGACCGAGCGCACTATCAACTAGGCTACCACGTCTTGGGTTGTTATCACAATCTAATAAATGAAATCGCAAACATCGCGAGTCTGTACATTGAAGATATTTGCAAAAAAAAATTGAGGGGTCTAAGGATAAGTAATAGAACACATTACAATCATTTTTGGAATTTTTGTCTGTTTGTCTGTGAGTTTGTGCACGCATCACTTAAAAACTACTGAATGGATTTTATTGGACTTTTCACAAGAACATTTAGTCTTTATTTCATCGCAATCGGCTAACTCAATCAAAAGTTATAGACATTTTTAGTTTTCAAATACATTAGCAGGAAAGGTTAGTATGCAATATATTAGTATTTCCGTACTATTCAGATTGCGATGAGTTTAGATTACATTTGAAGCTGCGAGTGGGACTTGGAGTTGGAGTGGGAGTGGGAGCGGGAGCGGGAGCGGGAGCGGGAGCGGGAGCGGGAGCGGGAGCGGGAGCGGCAGCGGGAGCGGCAGCGGCAGCGGGAGTGGGTGAGGGACCGGAGCGGAAGCGAAAGCGGGAGCGGGAGTGGGAATGGAAGCGGATTCTGTAGTACACGCGAGCGGAGCCGCGGGCACAGCTAGTATTAAATAATGTGACCATTGGATGAAAGAGCGCCTCGTTGGCATAGTGAATTGGTAATTGGACTCTAGCGAAAGGTCGTGGGTTGGATTCCCACTGGGGAAAGACAACTTTGTACAAGTTGGTCCCGGTCTGGATGTCCTATCCTTATTTAATTTCCATAGCACAGGAGAAAATCCTAGGGACTGGACCAGTGTATGAAAATGTACTTATATATGCAATATGTAAATGTAATTCAGAAGTTGGCGGGCGCAGACCGGCCCACTCCTCAAATTCCCTACCATTAATAGATTTATGCACCTAGTACCAGTCTGGTATATCCAGGGCCGGATTATAGGCAACTGCCTAGGGGCCACGCATCGGCAAGGGGCCACGCATCGGCAAGGGGCCCCGCGCCCCGAATCTTATTGAAAATGTTTCGTAGAGTGAAAAAAGTAGTAGGCGTGGGCCTGGGCCTGAGCGTTGACGTGGGCTTCGGGGTCGGAATCGTAGTCGGATTGAAAGTGAGTAGTCCACGCGTGCGGAGCATTGCATTGTGGTAGAAAAACTATATTTCAGGAAATTAGAATACGGTAAAGGGGCCCCGACACGTGCATTGTCTAGGGTTAATCCGGCTCTGGGTACATCAAGACCCAGGACACCCATTGTCCAATAGACTAATTGAATGATGTCAGTCAAGCATTTGCGAGTTACAATGCAGTTGAGTGACCAGATGCAGTAGCAGCATTACTAACAGTGATCGTATCAATCTGCATTGGATATGTAGACATATATTAGGACTTAGATGTATGTATTAGGTACGTTTTATGAGTGGGAAGTTGAAATTGGCTTCCTAACTCTATATTTATTACTTTATTAGTCAAACTAAAAACTAAACTCAATTATAACGAGAAACCTAAGGTGTGAAAAGTATACGTCGTAAATTCTTTTGGTTTTCCTTCAATAACTCGGTAAATTTGTAAGGTGGGCTGGCAGCGAAATCGCTTTTTGCTGCGAGCGTGAGTAAAAGTGAATCCGTGGGGTGGAGACCTGGTGACCTGAAAATCAGGCTATGTCTAGTTCAGGCATCAGTCTCTACGAAACAGGTTACTGATTTTATAAAATGTCAATCTGTTTTTACTTAACTTGTAATAACCTTATTGTGGAGAATCGAAATAAACATATAAACACTAAAAAAAAACATCAAATCTTTATTAGTGTTTTGTATAAAAAATATGAAACATCAGTTTCTCAGGAAACAAATAGATAGGTATATTATTTGAGACTTTCGACGTCCATGCTGGACATACCTAGGCCTTCCCCTATGAACCATATTGTACCCAAAGCGATAACTGTTCTATCTGATCTGCGATATGATTTATGTTTTATCTCTGATATGGATAGCCGTGAAAACTATTAGTCGATAAATATTAGGTACTTATGTATGCATTGTTCTGTAAAACAAAGAACCATTTAGAACATCTTAGAATACTAATGCACGCTGTAGGGTGGTCACAAACAATAAACTTAAAAAAACCGGTCAAGTGCGGATCGGACTCGCACCGAAGGTTCCGTACCTTGATAAGAATCAAATTTAAATAGATATTCATAGGTGTTATTAGCACGCAATAAAGTTTATTTTTAGGACCTCACAACTATGTTTGCAAAGGAATTTTGATGATTTTTAAAAAACTGTGCTAGTTAGAGACATTATTTTTACCCCGTAATATTTACCTCTAACTCTAATTAGTTCAGATTTTTCACAGTGCATATTTAAAAGATAAGGAATGGTAATTTTCATTAATTTTTTTTATCATAAATCTAAAACTAATCGGTATAAAAGATGCTGTTCGCCACACATCACGCCAAGTGGTATCACGGAGCGAAAAGTGGACGAAGGAAAGTCGGTTTGCGACGTTAGATCGCGCAGTGGCAATGCATCGTCTCTGCCTACCTCTCTTGGAACCAGGGCGTGAGCATTATGTATGTATAAAAGGAAACAAAAACCTTGATTTTACCTGTCCCATTTCGACCCCTTTGCAATGAAAATATTTTTATTTATTTAAAACTATTCCAAATTTCAAGTAGAAAATAACAGACTGTAACAGAAGAACTTAACAACAGATCAAGTCCTGTTTTTATCATTTGGTACGGAATCCTAAAGCAGCAGCCATTGCAGTGATGGATATTCTAAAAAAAAATATTAATCACAAAATCCACAGCACTTAAAAAAATCTAATTTATAGTTCCTACTGCCAATAATGGATTTACAATATATATATATATATATCTATTATAGTGATTGTCTGTGTGTGTGTGACTATGCAGCTACGAAACTGCTATGAATCACAACAATATCGCGTTTATACCACGTAACGTCGACCCGCCATTGAAAGCTGTAGCCTCCATTCATGGGAACAACACAACAAAAGAAACCCATTAAACAGCGCCATCTAGGCTGAAAATCGTTTTACTTTTTAAATTAAAAAAAAATCACTCACCATTATAAACTTTCGAATCTCCTTACTGCGATGCTTCGAACAACTTATTCGGTGTTTTTTCGTAGTCAGTACGGGAGGTTGTTTTTGACGTAGACATCTCTCCGGTTCCCGCGAGACTGCTGCGATGCACGCGATACGGGCCGCCGCACACATACCAATAGATAACGATACGAATATATTTGCGGTTATCACTCACTATCGCGTATGAGTATGTTAGTACACCTTTATTCTGAGCTGTCAAAGATTCATGGATAAGTTTGCTCAGTCCAGTACGAAACGACTTGACTGTATTGTCATTTACAACTCAATTATTACTTGTTTTAGGTAAGAATGCGTATTAAAATATAAGAAACATCCAAGAAAAATATAATACGCATGTATTAGTTTTCACTCTAGATAACTTATTTAAATATCTAACTCTATATTTTCGCTACGCCATCGCCATGTTTGAGCGAGCGACGAAACAAGCGCGATGCCGCTGTCTCACTCGCACGACTGTTCCATACTATCTCTGTCTACCGGTGACTATACGAGCGAAACTTTGATTTCAAATTTGTTTGCATGTAGTAGTGCACCGAGCTATCTTATGCAAGAGTGTCACTTAATATGTGATCACACAATCACACAATATGGTTTAATCCAACGATCTCTATGTACTACTAGATGGAGCGTTCCAAACAATCGCTCTGTTCCATGCAAGTAGCCACAACTGTTTCACATTCACTTTGAAATTTGTGCAGTTACTACTCAGAACATTTAATTATTTACTAAATATTGACATTATTTAACCGTAGCGTCAATATTTAGTAAGTAATAATTAAATGTTCTGCGTAGTAACTGCACAAGTTTCATTGTAAATGTGAGAGTTGTGGCTACTTGCGTGGAACAGAGCGATTGTTTGGAACGCTCCATCTAGTAGTACATAGAGATCATTGGTTTAATCAAAGAATTTGATAATGAACGATTAATATATTCCAACAGTGCAAGAATTTAAAATTGTGTAGTTCCGGGAATTATCTCAAGCTAGCTTACAAAAGATCACCGACATGGCTGAAAGGTTCAGCAAGCTGAAGCGGCCGTGAGCGGGCCACATCTATCACAGATAGTGTTGATAAATTCCCGAGAATATTCTCCTGGCCGAGAATTTATTAGAACCTAAAAAGTGAAGCCACTTTTCCCTATGATTACCAATGCAACTAAATATGAGTAATATTACTTACGATTATATACATATACGAAAAGTAGCTTCACTTTGTAAGTTCTCATAAGTTCTCGCCCAGGAGAATGTTCTCGGGAATTTACCAACACTAGTCACAGAACCGACGGACGGGCAGACGAGTTCTGGAGTGGAGAACACGGATCGGCCGGCACGTGCAGGGTGAGACGACATACCTCCAGATAGGTCGACAACCGGAAGGTGCCTGAAGGCTGGATGCGGAGGGTGGACGACCAGGTGTGGTGGCGGGAGGAAAGCCCACCTCTAGTAGTGACGTCTAAGGGCTGATATGAAAGCTTACAAACGTTATCTCTTTATTAGTGTAGTTTGTACTATGGTCAGATGGCGAAATTAAAATAAAAACAATGGTTATTATTATATTTTTATTTATTTGAAAAAAAAAACAATCATGCATCATTAAAACGAGCATAGTAAGTTGTGTTGGTGTGATTTTCATAGCTAGAGTCAATGACGCTATGGTCAGATCAATCTGGTGCTATATGTACCTACGAGTGCCGCTGCCATTTTATGACGTCACCACACAACTTATAAACTATCACTACAAATAATATAATTAAACTAAGAGTACTTATCCAATGTCCTCACACGATACCCTGATGTGGAAATATATCGGAATATATGTTCATATCGCTCTGACCGCTCGTTGGCCTAGTAGTAAGGCAATTGCCTCGAACTCGTGAGGTCGCAACTTCATACTGCTCTGGTGCGGGTTCTATTAAATAGAAAACTTTAGGCAATTTGTATTAATTCGTCCTTGATCTGGATATAATGTTAATCTATGTAACCCCTAGAGAAAAGTTTATTTGAACTAATATGAACCCTGGACGATTGGATGACTGTCTTTTTTTTTTTAAATGGTGGAATTTTTCAAAATGGCGGTACAACTTTTTTCCTTAATCAGGCTGAAATTTTGCACTGTTGGACAAGGCTTCTCGCAAAATAATTGTTAAGTCCACTCTGGGCAAGTGGGTAGCTGATCGATTTATTTTCATAGGATACAGGGAAATCTTTTGGGTCTGTTGTGTCGTTATTATGTAATCTTTCAACGCTTAACCAATGAAAGGAATATTAAAGACATAGTAATGTCTTAGTTTCTACAGACAGACATTGCAACTTAAGATTTTAGGAACCAACCAAACTATAGCATAACAATAACAACACTTTGGTATTATCTTTAGCTGATAAGTTTTCGTAAGAAATTCTAAAACATACAACTTTAGACAGCTTTACGTCTAGGGTCAAGCGCCACTAGTCAGCACCACGCCGCACAAAACGCGTGTGATAAGGATTACGTGTCCTTTCGCATGCAGCCGCGCAAAATTGGATCGTTCAACAGCCATACTCCGTTTGGCTTTGCGTGTAACTACGATAGATGCCAAACGCTTATCAGTATATGACACATGACATGTCCCATTAGAGTACAAAATGGCTTTTTAATTCCACAGATATTAGCTGAAATGATGAGCAGGCCTCCTACCTTTCACTTCGATTTGTTCGTGGTGTGAAAAGAACGCGCTATCTGACAGTATGCTGAGTATTGTAGTCAAGCGTCATAGTGACTAGTAGAGCTTGACCCTCAAACTTGCTCGCATGAGAATTACACACCTTAGGACTTGGTCTTCCTACTTCAAAATCCTCTTTAAACCTTTCCAGGTGACAGAGCCAGCAAAGTAGGGATTCGTGCGACCAACTGATGCGATACGGGATAGAAACGAGAGCAGTGGCTTCTATAGTCTTGGAGGCCAACTTCACATCACTGAATTATCTAGTAAATATGTCAAAACAGAGTCAAGTCTCCGTTTTCGTTGTAAGGTGCATGTAACAAGGCTCTGACCTGATGTTTCTCGAAGCGTGCTGATTTTTACCTAACCGCTATAAGCAATTTTATCAACTCTCATATTAACACACTGACAATGAATTCAACTAACAGGAACTAAATTATAACACAGCCTAACTTCAAATGTCTTTTCTGTATACCTAATTTGTGAATAAACTTAACGTACAAAACAATAAAATAGTGTCCCATGCGCTGAATTTTAAAGAAAAACTTTCCTTAGATTAATTAAGCAACCCATATTTTAAAACTCACTTATAGCCTAATTATATAAAAACCATAATATCAAATTACATTTAAACTTTATGCGAATTCAAATATAACTAGTTAATTTTTATTATCTAAAGAAATGCAAATAAAATTCTTTAAGAAATTAAATAGTATGCCCAATGTAATAAATGCTACATAACGGGACACAGCAAAACTTTGTGTCGGTCGTCTGTATTGTCGTGTGTTTATCGCTGACTTGTAAGGGACAAAACATAGCTTAAAATAGTCCTGTGGTAAAGAAATCTCTCTTCATGCAGACTGCACTGTAGTTTTCAAATTTTGCATCATATCTCTGTCTGTACAGTGCACTCTCGTTAGGAGGGGAGCTTGGCCTCCTGCCCACGATTCAGCATGTAGTGGGATATGTTCTCGTAGGCCAGGAACGTGATCATTGTAGCCGGCACCACGCGCACCAAGTTCGGCTTGAGACCTTTGTAGAAACCACGCCAACCTTCGTGTCTGTGAAGGTATGAATAATGTCTTTAATGTTACGTTGCTTACTTCAGTATAATTTACATAAGGATAGTGCAACGGTGACAGATATGAAGAGTTTACTCTGTAATTCGAGTTTGTGCAACAAAATGTTGAAAATTAAAGGTCGCGGTAGGCTTAGGCTCAGAGCACATTCACCGGACGATTCCCAGCGGACTTTGGATTCACAGCACAATGTCCAAGTCGCATTATGACCATCTACGAACAAGCGGGTTAGTCCAACTAGTCATACTGTTAGTTCTACGATAGGACAGACTGGACACACAAAAACCAAAAAGTTATACTGCTTAGTATGACATACTGAAAATGAATAAATTTAATAATGGCTGTCCAATTAGATTAGTCCAAGTAGTTTAGTGTGTAGTCCAATTAGTTTGCCGTGTGGTTCCCGGCTTAGAATAGGGCTACCCCTAATGTGTGGTCTTTCCCGTGGGTGTGGTCAAGGCGACTAAGGGATTGCACCAGGGACGGACAGCAGCGTTCGCCTGTGTGTATATGTTAAGATCATTACTGCGATCACCAATCCGCCTGCCAAGCGTGGTAATTATGGCAAATCCCTCAATTGACAACTTACAAAAGTGGTATTCTATTGGGGAGGCCTATGTTCAGCAGTTAGGCTGATGATGATGATGATGAATTAGTTCTACTACCCAGTATGACATATTAGATTTAGGCATCCAATAAGTATGTCATAGTAGTACGCCAAAACTAATAATTTTAATTAGGTATTCTTTCTCATTTTACATTGTATTTATCCAATGTATATGGGATTTTTTTATGCTTGCAATAAAAAATATTATTACAGAACTCGTTTCGTCCAGAGATTTGAGCCCATGATAACATGCATATTACGCAGGAAGTGACTACTTATCTGCACCCGATGACGGGGCAAACCCGTGGTACAACAGCAATGTCAAAGTGGTTGAACCACGGGGAATAACATTACCGGTGGTCCAATTAATTCTGTGGCTACAAAGGTCGTCCCCTTTCTAGCGGAATGCCTTTGACCCACTCCCTTGTTGCTAGGACACTCACCTGAGTTCCGCCTGTGGCGTCTGTGTACGCATTTAGTTCAACCAAACGCGTTCTGGACGAAACGAGATTCGGTAGATTTTTTCGCAGTTGGACATAATGTAACTTGGACACTGTGCTATGACGTCGTTGATTCGATTTCTCGATAGAGAAGTATAAAATAAATAAATAAATATGTCAGACATTCACACCAATTATCCAGTCCCAAACTAGGCAGAGCCTGTGGTATGGTTACTAGATAACGGATAGACATACTTAAATAATAAATAAATATATAATAATAAATAAGTATGAGACTATCCAATGCATTTTTTGTTTGGAATTTACTTACCGATTAATTTAGAGGAAACGAGCACTGTTATGAAGAACTTTCGTCATTGTCAACAAAGCAACATTTACTATCAACGAAATTAAAATTTCACGATATAAATACATATCGTGTAAAAAGTCTATGAGATTGATATCGTATACCTCGTGTTACATTTTAGTTACTTTTCAATAAAATATTGATAATGTTTAATGACTTATTTATATTTAATTTATTAATTAATATATTTGCGAAAGGGGTTTTAAACACAAAAAAAATTATGAAAAAAATTAAAACGACGTACCATTACCAATTTGTTATCATTTATTGATTATACAAATTGTATATAGGTAAGTTGAAACAGTGAATTAAGTTGCAGATATATAAAAATATAATTATAAATCTAATCGATACGTGGCCAGCCACCGATATAATACGATAATAATAACAAGAAACAATTGCGATTTTTTTATATCAGATATTTTTATAATCACATTTTATTTGGTTTTTACATCGATTCATCGCGATATTATTTTTCGTACCGTCGCATAAAAATCTCAATAATTTCTCACACATCTCAAAGTTACTTCCTGAGCAACAGAACTGAGGGAAAAACAAAATATTGACATAATAATGCGATTAAAACACCCACACAATTCACAAGTATTCAATAATGAGATTCGATGGGATAAGTCTATATTTTCTGTTTCAGCATTCACGCCATGCTGTCAGCGAAACTTCAAATGTAACGTTGAAAAATTCATAAAATGCAGAATTTAAAGCTGTGCACCTTGGGAGAAAACTATATCAAGCACTTGACATTTTCAGCATTTACTTTTGAAGTCTATACTTGTAATTTTTTTTAAATTAAAACGAAATGTTTATAGATGTATCGTACGATGTCATATCGACTCGAATGACTGTGAATTAGTGGGTATCATGTTTGAAAACCGATGTACATCTTTGTTTAAGAGGGCTATCATAAACTTGTCCTTACAAACTTTCAATGCAAATGTATTTAAAATTGTAAAGATCGATCCTAATGAAGGCTTATACAGGTAAGCAGGACACGAAATTAATGATTCTTTTGACATATTTTATTTAAAAATATGCAATGTATTTTACTATGAAAAACTTGAAATCACTATAATTTAGTCATCCATCATCATCGGCAATAGTCCACTGCTAAACATAAGACTCGTGGGGGTGGCCCTATTCTAAACCGGGAACCACACGGTTTATAATGTAGTGACAACACTATTTTTGAATAACTTCTTACGTATAAAGTATCATTATAATCGACCTTTACATTTTAAAGATATTTAAATGAAAGTTTGTATGGAAGATAAGTTTGTAATAGCCTACTTAATCATTAACTTTAACTTCCAAAACGAATTCGTTATACGTAGATATTTAATAAGTAATAGCAAATCTTAATAATTGATCCCGAATTTCCATCGGTACATAATTCGTGTGAATCGATATTAAATTTTCAACTTACAATAATAGAGTATTAATTAACTATTTTTATTATTACAAAATTATCTATTTAATGCAGATTTTTATTAATTATTGTACTAGGTATTAAGGGGATATCAAATTGAACTAATTCGGAATTTTTAGTGACAATTTTAACCTACAAGAAGGCGGGAAATACATTTATCAAGCCTCTAAGATAAATTAGCTTCAAACTTGCATAAATATATAAAAAAGAAATATGTAGTTAAACTAAACTAAGTCATTTATTGTAAGCATAAACTACATTTATTAAAGCAAGTTGAAATCTAATCTATCTTATTACAAAGAACCTAACGTCGTCTCACCACACATGTAACGTATCTTTTTTTTTAAATAAAATAAAATGTCTTTTGGAGATATGGACCTTTTAGACATCGCGAGTTCTAAGTACCTATTATCACAAATTTGTCAAATTAAAACTAAATTGTGCTACACATGGCAACACTGTCTTTATACTGTGTTGCCATATTCATTGTTTAACTAGTTACGATCTGATGGGAAAGAGTACGACTACTATTTACAAATGATAACGATATGATTTAATTACAATATGAAATGAAAAACACAACATATGTCGTGAGACAGTTTTCACATACTATTAATTAGAACAGTACACTTCCATGGACAAAACATTTTTTTTTATTACTTAGAGACTAAAACATTAACACTAAACATATTTTTCGAAAGTTATAGAATAATACAATAAATTCATTGACGATATTAAGAATACAAAATGACTTTAATCTTAAAATCGTGTTGAATACGAGCCAATCATTGACAATGACCTGCCTGCCAAATAGCGCCATTATCTCTAAAGATACACAAGTACTCCAATTCGACTAATTGCAGAATACAATCACAATATGTCGTCAATACAACAATGTCAAAAGTATACAAACAAAAAGGAAGAATCACAATAAAATGCATTTTAAATTACCAATACTAAACAATAAGTTAAGTCCTGCTTAAAAACTAGTCGCTTACCTTAAACAATCCATAGACAAAACGAGACACCGTAAAACCCTGTGCTTGTTACAAAAACAACTGTCGAATAAATACAAAAGGAAAACCAAAGAGAATATACAAATATGCAATAAATAGTTGTGTACGCATTCCCATCAGAATCATGTTATTCAATCGTTATTTGTGAATTTCTCCCATATGAGCATTACTAGGCAGATGTTCGGCGTTACATGTAGTAGGTACGGCGTTAGGCCCTTGTAGAATCCTCTGATTCTCTCATACCTCCAGGTCTCCTCGATGCAGTGCCACGCGCCGTCGTAGGTCCTGTGCTGGTCCTGGAGACGAGCTCGCACCACCTGGTAAGGGTACGTGGCCCCGGCAGCGATCAGCTTCGATACGGCAGCGAAGGTTAGGTACTCCACAGACGTCTGGAAGTTGGAACGAAATTTACATAATTAATGAAGTGTCATCGTATCAATGGATGACTCGATCGAATCAAAGAACAAACACATCAGAAAGTTTTTACCACCGCTTTGATCGCTTCTTAATTCTCAATGATTCGCCAAATGGCATGGTCAATGGACTCAAGCGCCAGAGGTAATGGGTTCAATTCCTAGTGGAGACAGACACCTTTATACAAGTTAGTCCTGGACTGGATGCTATATTTGTGAACTGTCCTATTCTTGTTTAATTCCTATACCACAGGAGAAAAGTCTAGTTTGGGATTAGACAAGTGTATGTATTCTGTAATATCTATTAATTTATTACACGATCCGATCGTCTTAAGGTATAGGATATACTATAAATTCCATTCCAAATTAAATAGCATACGAAAACCAACGATAATTGCGCCTCGGAAACAAGATTTACATAAAAGGGACACTAGTAATACAACTTTGTATTACCACGTTAACTTTGCAGTCCACTACAGTACACATCATCATCATCAGCCTAAATACGTCTCCTGCTGGACATAGGCCTCCCCAATAGAACACCACTTTTGGTAAGTTGTCCATTGGGAGATTTGCCATAATCACCACGCTTGGCAGGCAGATTGGTGATCGCAGTAATGATCTTAACATACACACACAAGAGAACGCTGCTGCCCGTCCCTGGTGCAATCCCTTAGTCGCCTTGACGACACCCACGGGAAGATTGGGGGTGGCCCTATTATAAGCCGGGAACCACACGGCGACAGTACACAATCTCTTGTTTATTTAGTTTCCGAAACAGATGATAAACATCGTCATAAATTGATAAATCAATGATCAAAAACTTCCGAGAAATCAGTAAATTTTCCTCTTTAGAAGTTACATAATTAAATTAAATAATTTGGATTTTAGCAAAGATACGTCAGCTATACTGATAACTAATCACCAGTGTTAAGTTCAGATGTGTATCACGGAAGAATACTTGAGCTGATAAAATGTAGGCCTAAACAATGTTATTCAGAAGCCGCATGTTACACCGACCGATAGCAAATATTTTAATTTGACCCTTGTGCCGAAGCAGTTGGGTTATATATATTATGACGGCTTGCCCACTCAATTTAAAATCATTGATAATCCACTTATCTTTAAAAATACTTTGAAGCGCTTCGTGTTGGAAAATAACTATAACACTAATGATGAATTTGTAAATTCACTGTGATGTATAATTTAATTAATTATTGTCTTTAATTAAAATTTAATGTTGTACAATTTTTACATTTTATGTTATCCGACACAATGCAATTTTTTAAGGAAGTAAACAGAATTTTCGGAAAAAATTGTCATCACAAGCTACGAAAAAGAATTTTATTATCGCTGTTTCGTAAATAGATGTTGTATTTGTTCTATCCTTGTCTAAATTCCATCGTAGAGGAGAAAATCTTAAGTTTGAAAATAGGTAAGAGTATGTTTTTATTTTATCAACATTCGCTTACCAATTTAATGTCAATAGGCAGGTTCCGGTACTGGTTGTAGCGGTTCTTCATCTCCTCGTATGTCATGAACTGCAGGGCGCCGTGCGACACGCCGAACATGCCGGGAACGAAGCCCTGAAACCAACATGTCATTGACATTTACTATTACGCTTTAAAAAAATTTAAACACAAATCTTTATGATAGAATAATTTTTAATCGTTTATTTTCAAGCAACATTGACCCATAAATAAATTTTGCTTAGTGACTCAAGTCATATTTCGAACGCGAAAGTCATGTGTTCGATTCCCACTGGGGACAGACAGCTTTGTACAATTTGTACAAGTTAGTCCAGGTTTAGGTAGAATAATCCCAATGGTACGGGAATCCTTAGTTCGGGATGGGAAAGTATACAAGTTGCCAAGGAGTTATTTATTAATCTACATTGGTACTAATTAAATCATTAGATTAGATCAATTCCAAACATGATACTATAGTTACAGCTAGCTGTACTGTACACAAGTTAGTACTGTACACAAGTACTAATCTCTTTTGTTCAAGACATGTGGCAGAATTTGTGAGATGACGCAGGATTACCAAAAATAGAACTGAGAGGAAATACTGCGTATCTGATCCCGGAAAGTGTCAAGATCACATGCGTCCCTTAACGATCGTCGTACAGTAAGTGCCCAAGTTCATTCTAATTTGAACTTTATCATCACTGGATAAAGTGTTAGGGCTGGTCACTTTAACTCGGAATGTTGAAATTAATTCTGATTCATTTCTTTCTACTTTAAAACGTGGTATTGATTTAAACATCCGAAGAAGTTGACTGGAAGAGATCTCTTTTCTCTCCTTTGTATTCAATGTTTATTACTGTATTTAGTTTTAAAATTGGCAATAAAGAATATATAAGAAGTTATTTTATTACTTTCGTCCACAGAGCAAATGATATCGATCTAGTTGATTTAATTTCATTCGAAATCTTTATTACCATATTGCTTACAATCTAGCTTCTAATTCAACAAACAAGTTCTGAGAAGTTATGAGGTGTGTGGGCGGATGAAACTGCACGCTGATTGGCCAGGTCAAGGTCGCGCCATGTTGTGATTGGTCCGTACGGAACTAAGACGACGTTGTTGCCAGAAGTGATCGCCTTGCATTATCAGAAAAATGACATCGTCATGAAATTTCAATAACGACACGACAATGGTCAAACAACGAGATATTTACATTCCATTATAATTCATATGAATATAAATTTCAACTCAACAAAAGACAAAAAAATATCATTTACTAGCTTTTTCTCGCGACTTCGTCCGCGTATGTTTCGATATTTACACACTGCTTTTAACGATTAATTTGGTTTCCCGTAGGAATTAGACGTTTTTTAGGGATAAAAACTATCCTATGTCCTATTCCAGGATCTAACCTATATGTGTGCCAAGTTTCATCACGATCAGTAACAAACATCAAACATCCAAATTTTTGCACTTATAATATTAGTGGGATTACAATCGTGGTTGCAGTTGCAGGAATATGTGTAAGCGATAGTAAATAAAATAATAAGGATATGAGCCATTAAACAAACCAACATTAGCATGTGACATCATGTTCTGAGCCAAGAGCCAATTGCTCTATATGTATAATATTACAACACGGTATTGCAAATTATCTCTTTGTACTTTGAACCAATGGTATTTTTTGTTTTCAGTATAAGTCGAAAACTAAGCGGCATAAAAGGAAGAGAAAACCTATTTTAGAATGTACAAATGATACCCTTTCATTCGATACCCCACTTGAACTAGTAACCATACTTTACAATTTTGCCATCCAAAAATAACGGTATATGTCATACCGTTAAAAAAAGGTTGAAACTCATATTCATCATCATCAGCCTATATACGTCCACTGTTGAACATAAGCCTCCCTAATAAAATGCCTCTTTTCATGGGCTTTCCATTGGGGGATTGTCCATAATCACCACGCTTGGCAGACGGATTGGTGATCGATATATGATCTTGATATACACAGGAGAACGCTACTACCCATCTCTGGTGCAATCCTTAAGCCGCCTTGACGACCCCCATGGGAAGATTTGGGGTGGCCCTATTCTAAGCCGGGAACCACACGGCATACTCAAAAACTCATATTGATGCCTTTAAATTTTTGTAGGTATATTTCGATATCAGTATTTTTACTGCACAAGCTGAGTTAACGATGTAATAGGGCATTTGTATTTCTCTACCGCTATTTAGCCGATAAAATGTTTTCTTTGATTGACTGATACATAAACAAAAATGGAGATGTCACATGTAATGAGAAGGCAAGACAATAGATGGACGAGGAGAACAACAGAATGGTATACCAAAGGAGACAATATGACACAAGGAAGACCAAACAAAATGTGGATAGACGACATCGTAAATAAGGATGGAGTAACGTGGACCAGAAAAACAAAGAACAGGAAGGAGTGGGAGAAACTGGGGAGGCTTTTGCTTATAAAGGGAAGATAGAAATACAATTACTTACTTAAATATAATAATAATATAAATGAACATAAATACATTAATGTATAATGTTCGACGAGTTCTGGAGTGGAGACCGCGGATCGGCACGCGCAGGGTGGGACGTCCCGCCGCCAGATGGACCGACGACCTGAGGAAGGTGGCCGGAAGCAGCTGGGTGCGGAGGGCGGAGGACCGGATGTGGTGGCGTTCATTGGGGAAGGCCTATGTCCAACAGTGGACGTCTAAGGGCTGATATGATGATGATGAATGTAAAATGTTATAGATTGCTATCAAATAAAGGTTATTTTTATTTTATGTGCCTCCAGCAGCCGGCGCCCCACGATTCTACACACCTTCCCGCCCGCACCCCGCGCAATCCACCTTCCCATATTTTATCGGTACCTAAATCTCATAGTGGTTTAATAAAGGTACGTTTTATAAAGGTTGTATTTCGGATACCCGTTTTCAACCATTGTCTACCGTTTACAGGCCCGGTCCTAGCATAGTTCAAAATATGACTTTAAGACTCAGTTTAAATAAGTCTATATCTGTAAATTCCTTCTGTGTTGTTTGATTTATATCCTATCTTTATTGTACTTGGGTCGTGTCAAGAGCAGATAAGCCCAAGGTCGCTGACAAACCAACGCATTTTAATTTTTTTAACTTGCTTCTTAGATTAAAGCAAAAAAGGAAGGTACCTATATATTTCATAGCGCATGCTCGGCCCATATACTCGTATGCGCTGTGTTAGAATTAGACAGTGTGTAAATGTCATAATAATATGTAAACAATAAACAATATGAAGAGATACATTGCAGGCTCGATGCACAACTACATACAGATGCAAAGCTCAAAACTGGGCAATTTGTACAATCATCGGTTCATACAGTGATAGGGTGAGGGCCTGAAACAGTCGTGCGACGCTCACAATCAGGTCTTGATACCGGTTCCGAAAATAACGGTTACATACATAATGCTCACGCCTTGGTCCCAGAGGGGCATGTATCGCAACTTTGCGCAATCTAGTGTCGCAAAGTAGCTTTCCTTCGCCCATTTTTCGCCCCGTGATACCCCTTGACGTCATGTAACGGTTAATACCGTGCAATTAGTATTCATGGACACATATCACACGTTTTCCCCTTTTACCTCGATCTAAGATCTGCTTGGTGATTCGCCCTTACAAACAAAACGCAACATTACATGTAATACACAAGTCAGTGACTTTATCATATCCATCTTTCCATTGATAACAATTATCTATTGTGGTGTTGTTACATAAACACTACAATAAAATAAATTTGGTGACTGCGCCTATCAGTTATATATTTAGAAACTTTACTTGGATCATATTATCTGATCACAGCAAAGTGGCCAGCGGATCAGACTAGTTATGGAGTAGATGTAGCTTATCGACACAGTATACTCGTAATTGTGATTTCAAAGGGCGAGAGTCTAACGAACTTATTATTTATCTTTTGAGCGCCTTATTAAATTTTAACAAAACTAGCATATTCTGAGCATTTACAATTACAGCATTGTAATTGTATTTTATTTAAATAAAAGATATAACCTGGCAACCACTTCAGAGTATGAAGTGGTTACCGTAATCTTTTATAGATTTTTTTTTCCAACACTACTGAACCATTGGGCTGAAGTTTGGAACATATATGTAAAATTGGCCTGCAATGATAGAAAAATTAAGGACAAAACCTCGTACGAAGACGTTTATGGTAGATCTTCGCAAAAAAAAAACCTTTCAAGATAGTCTTAAATATTTGTAACTTTAAGTACATTCATGTAAAGGTGAAAATAAGTTGCTTGAATAATCTGTCTATTAGTCTTTTAAAGACAACTGTTTATCGCTAAATATTTTTGTTTAGTTTATCATTTCACATGTGATATTTATAGTCCTATATATAAGTAAAGCCAATGAGAAAAACAAACTAAGATTATCCATGACGCTATGTGTACAAACATGAGCATGTATTTTAAGCTGAGGTAGATTGACACATCTTATAATAAACAAGTATGAAAACTTATTGAATACTGTATATCTTTCAAGTAACGTAACATTTGATCAGTTGTATCCAAGAAATTGTAGTTAACTAGCTGACTAATGTAATTGCACTGTGATTTCAGCTGCATAATATACGGCTGTAAAGTTGCAAGTAATGAAGTAAGAAAATCAAGTTGAATTCATAAATATCTGTGTAAAATTTCACGAGTCACGGCATAATATTAATTAATGTTAGGCACTGTGCCAGTACAGTGATTCAGTTGCTGTAAGGACGCAAACAAATAACTTCGAAACTTACCCTATAAAGACCTCTGACCCCCTCGGTCCTGTAGATCTTCATCAGACCGTCCACCATGCCCTTGTATCTCTTGTTATCTGTTACAACCTCCTCGCTGTACTGGAGACAGAGTCGAGTCTTCACTACCCATATGGGATTGGTCATCACGAGGGACAGGACGCCGGCCTCGGCAGCTGCCAGCATATGGAGACCAGGCCCGAGCGGTGTCCGCGCGTTCCCACCTTGTATCCATGTCTTTATGGCGTTGTAACTGATGAAAAAATGTATAGTCAGCTTTGTTTAACCTGATAGGTTCTAGAATATTACGAGGCAAGTAATTATAAGGCTGTCTCTACATAAAAAATAAATCTTTTGCAAAATGAAATTAATTCTAATTTAAAACTCTCAGAGACTGAAACCTAACAAAGAAGCATTCCATCTCATATTTGTAATGTTTTCAAACACACAATGCACACAAAAAGAATTTGATAATACTTAGTACTCATAAACAATAGCAACATACAATTGTGATCTGATCTCACTCATACACACAAAATTTTCTCAAGAATTTACCTTTTGTTACTAAGACTTTTAATTGTATGCAGTAGTTCAATTATTTATTTGTTATCTATTTAGGCTTAAATTAATCGTTTTTATTTACAAGATGTGCTATCCCTTAATTCTTCTGAGACATTCATGTCAGAGTTTAGTGATAGTCCAGTATTAGTAACTTTTCTACATTTCCATTTTTTGATATTATACGAAATACTTATGTACATTATATATTATATATGAAAATATGTGACAGTAAAAGTAGACCATATTCTTAAATATAGTGGAAGCGGGATTTATTAGGTTTCATTCAAGTTCACACAATCTACCTATAATGATAAACTGCCTAAGCGCAGGGAACAACTGATTGTCACCTAGTCAATTCGGAGACCTTAATGTAGATTTCCAAAGATGACAGATCCAACTGTGTCCTTCCAACTAAAATATGGAAATTTAAGTCATATCATCCCAGCAATCCAGAGAGGTTAGATTACCACTCTTTAGTTTTCAAGAAACCGAGTATTGTTATATCAACATTGTAAAAAAAGGTCAAAGAAAAATCAAAATTCCATACTTACAATAAAAAATAAAAGCCCCAAGCAGATCCTGACCCCCAAACATTGGGAGTGACCCCCCTGTAGAGTCCCTTGACCCCCTCCTTTTTCACTATTGTCACGAAGGCACTGCCCAATCCATCATATCTTGGTACTGTAGCAGTTCTGCCATCATTTACTAGAAGAAAAATAGCAATGGTCACAATTTTTATATTAGAATTTAGGAGGACATTTTTTTTTATGTAAATTCAGCTATATTTTTTTTATGTTACGGTTTTTGTTATGGTTTTTGGAGAAATGATTTCTTCACTGAGAAGCCTGGGATATCCATATATTGATTTACAAGAACTTCACTTAAACTAAACTAGGCTCTACCTAGATCTAATAACATTATCTGAATATAAAATGTCTGATAAGGATGTATGTATGCAGAGGATATACAAAATAACATTTTAAACCCACAAAATAATTTCCAAATGCTTGATGCAAAATTATCGAAATAGATTGATGATTTAGTTTTCTATCTCTCAAGATATTGTCCTTAATAAACCTAGCAATGGCCTTGCCCCCAGCATTAGAAATATAATCTATGATCCCAAGCTTATACATTGTCATATCTTGTTATTTACTTCTGTACTTAAACAATGTGACATAAGCAGGTGGGATAAGCAGTGTTGAATAATACAATAACAATAAATAACACTCAAGCAATGGCAGGCACAAAGAAAATATAGGTATGTATTACAAATTGTTAATGTATTTACATAACTAATGGAAAAATTGCATTTATAAAGTGTACATTATTATGGAATTTTTTAAAATGGCATTTATGGTTTCCTAATCACAAATAACTATTCCAAGTAATAACCTAATGAAGCAATTAATTATATTATTAGTGAATTCATTTAATATTAAGATAAACTAATTATTAATCATAATGAATAGTAATACTTAATATGAACTATTTCAATTATGAAGGCAATTAAGCTTTAAGAGAATGTAATAAATAACTTTTATATAGTACTGTAAAATACTGAAATAATGTATCCTAGAAATACTAATTTATGTAACCCACATAATAAATTTGTTCTTTACATGCAATCCAACAATGAGATTCACTCAACTATCTATAATAAATTAGGAAACCAGTACAATCATAACTAGACCTCCTTATCTGCAGGGCACAAATTGTTGAGGTCAAGGAATAAAAGAACATATGAGTTCAAGTATACTCTTGATAACTGCCTAGGAACACCCAGACTTTGAGTGTTCACACTTTTTTAAACTATTTTTCCTGCTAACTGGACACATGTAGTTGTAATTGCAACCTTTTTGTAGAAATTGACATATTATTGCAAATTTATTGAAATAATCAGCCCATATATAAATTATTCACAAAGATACAAGCAATGTAAACATGTATAGGAGGTAAGTGTATTTAAGGTCATAAATATAAAATTCATATTATCACAAAATGTCAATCGAGTGACTTACAGGAATCATTCCATGTGGTCATGAATTACAAATGCACCCTACTCCTTTATTTCAAAGAACTGGGATGCCAGTAGAGAATGCGGAACCGGTGCTTAATGCCCTGAAAGTACTGAGAAATCCCAGGATTTTTCAAGACATAAGCATCGGTTCTGCATGCCCTGGTTGGCAGGCTCGAGGGGGATTGCAGAAAACTCCCAGCTTTGTGGAGTATGTTAAGAGACTTTACCATCTAAGAATAAAGGATAATTTTGAATGGTGTTTCTTTAACAGCCTTTGTTATAATTTCTTGGGGCAGAATAAGTTTGCCAATGTTAAATGATTGTGGCTTTACATAAATTAGACAATGACACTGCTGACTTATTTTGTAACAGTCATTGAATCATTTGTGTGCAAACAGGCTTACTCAGGTGAGCAGTACTAATAATATTAATTACACCAAATGGTTAATTAAAGAATCCAAACCTATAGTCAGGTTATTATAAAATTGCATCAGGAGTTATCCCTGTATCACGGTGCAATGTAAACAAAGCCTTTGGCTAATTTACTTTCACTTCACATTCCTTCCCAGTTTAAGAAATAAAAAATCTAACATCTAAAAGTACATATAAATTAGTAGAATATTTTCTACAATTTCAAGGTTAAACTGTTACCACGAGCGAAGAAATCAATAATTTCGCTATAAAAATCACGAGTTTAGAACTCACATGGCAATGAAGGATTGTCAAAAATGTCATGGGAAACTCACCTGCAAAACGAATTTTTATTAGATCCAAAGGGTGCAGAATCAGTGTAGAAGTAACGCCACCCGATATACCAGCTACCAGGTGTTCGTATTTGATGTGGTTAAGCAAAGCGAGCTTGGAAGACGACGAATTAGGATTCTTCATTGTAGACATGCCGAAAACACTAGATCACAGATAAAACCTATTTAAACATTGTGCGAGAAACGTATTTAAGCCTAAGTCTACCGGCAGACACCTTCCCAAAACTCGTTAACGAAATTTGATATAAAACAGTCGTCACACATTATTGCTTTCGTAATATTACCACGAAATTACGTTTCGCGACTGGGAATGATCCGTGAGAAGAGCGATTGAATAGACATTCCATTTCACGTTTAACAACTTACAAGGTATATGAACAGGATAAATTGTCTGCGACATCTATGCGTATATTTCAATTCTAGCTTCTACATTCTAGCTGTGTTCATCAAACTAGGATAATTAATATTTAAATTCCTAGAATAAGTAATATAATAGAGACTCATCCGAAGTTCGGTGGTGTTTACCAAAAACGAAGAAGATATAGATTTTAATAGAACGGAACGTAAAGTGACGTAACATATTTTTTTTTTATACTAGCAATACTGGCCAATAAAACGTCATTACTGAGTTTATTTTGGTTGGAATTAGTTTTGCATAGAACGTTAGGAAGAGACTGCATAGCCATATCTCTTAGATTATTGGTTTTTAGTCTGAGCCATTTCTCAACAATTTTATTCAGATTTCCTTTGAGCAATTTCTGAACATACACGGTTTAACGCTATTATATTAGAATATTCATCGCAAAATAAACGGTACCAACAGGGTATAATAGAGGGCAATGATACCATACCTTCACTCTTTTATTAAAATTGGTAGATGGAAGAACAGTTATGATGATAATCACAACATGCCGATTGATCAATGATCATGATTACAATTTTACTTCACAACCAATTCACTAATTGTTTTAAATGATTTATTATTTAAAACAATTTTAAAAAAATAATAGGAAACTTAGTTTTAGTTCCTAATGTTGACAATAGATGGCATTGCATTGATTGAATTTATGGTCTTACCCCACAAGCTATTGCAAGCATTCTTACGCGTACTCATCATAATAATCATGATGATTGATGATACATTGAGTCAGTGGCATCTATCTAAGTAATAAGAACTTATTATACTATACAATGGGTTTCTGGTCCTAACAAAGATTCTGCATTGGAAAAATATTTAATTAAATATTTTCTTTTTCAACATCTTTTTGGGGTGAAGATAATGACGGCGGTTGAAACGGTCGAATATTACACCACACCACCACATTAAAGGAGTTTATGTATGAATATATCCTCCGTCTGTCTCCGGCAGATGAGAGAGGGTTGTGCTCCTGCAGTGGAGACAAAAATAACCTGATGATGATGTATGAATGACGGTCCAGAGATGAGTACTTAGTTGACTCGTACCAGTGTGGAGTCGAGACCCAGTTTGTGGGATCAATATCGCACAATATTAGTAAGCGAACGTTTTGAGTTGGAGGGTTGGACGATCGTGTGGTGCCATTATAAAACTGTCGTAATTTTCGGGTTATTCAGTTCAATCCTAATATTATATTCTCATGTATCCCAGTTTTCGGGCTACACTGAAAAAGGGACAGTCGGTCGTCATAATCGTTGATGGTAGTAATTTATGAAAACACTTGGCAACATATTTCAGCCTTCTGGTTTGACAGCTCCAGTCAAGGAACTTATTGCACATTTATTACGTAAATCAGCGAGCAAAAATTCTATATTATTTGTGCAGGGATTTCAAGAAAAATGCTGAAAGTAGCGACGGCACTTAGAGTACTCCCAAAACAGGGTCACCAGACACGTCTGTTGGCGACGGCTGTTGGTTATAAGCAGGCACTTGTGAACGTTCCACCGACTAAGCTTACAGTACTTGACAATGGAATCCGCGTCGCCTCAGAAGATTCCGGCGCCGCCACCGCTACGGTAGGTCTGTGGATCGACGCCGGATCGAGGTACGAGACCAACAAGAATAATGGTGTAGCACATTTCCTGGAACACATGGCATTCAAAGGCACTAGCAAGCGGTCGCAGACCGACTTAGAACTGCTCGTAGAAAACATGGGTGCACACTTGAACGCGTACACATCGCGGGAACAGACCGTGTTTTACGCCAAATGCCTCGCAAACGACGTCCCAGTCGCCGTTGAAATCCTTGCAGATATCATTCAAAATTCATCACTTGCCGAACCCGAAATCGAACGAGAACGAGGCGTCATTCTCCGTGAGATGCAAGACGTCGAAAGCAACCTTCAAGAAGTAGTCTTTGATCACCTCCATTCCACAGCTTTCCAGGGCACACCTTTGGGACAGACAATCCTTGGACCCACCAAGAATATCAAGAAGATCTCTAAGGCCGACTTGCAACAGTACATCAAGACTCACTACCAGCCCGCTCGCATTGTTCTCTCAGGAGCTGGTGGTGTTGAACATGAAAAACTAGTCAATCTGGCATCCAAGCATTTAGGTGGTTTGAAGAATACTACTGCTGAAGTTCCTGAGTTAGCCCCATGCCGTTACACTGGTTCTGAGATAAGAGTTAGGGATGATTCAATGCCTCTTGCGCATGTTGCTGTTGCAGTTGAGGGTGCTGGCTGGACTGATGCCGATAACATTCCTCTGATGGTAGCAAACACTCTTATTGGAGCTTGGGATCGCTCTCAGGGTGGTGGTGCTAACAATGCCTCTTTCATCGCCCGTGCTGCTGCTAGCGAGGGCCTGTGCCATAGTTTCCAATCATTCAACACCTGCTATAAGGACACTGGTCTGTGGGGCATCTACTTTGTAGCTGAGCCTCTTCAATTAGAAGACATGCTATTTAATGTCCAGAAGGAATGGATGAAACTATGTGTCTCAGTAACTGAGGGAGAAGTTGAACGTGCCAAGAACCTCCTGAAGACAAACATGCTTCTGCAGCTTGATGGCACCACACCAGTGTGTGAAGACATTGGCCGTCAGATGCTATGCTACAACCGCCGTATCCCACTCCATGAGCTTGATGCCCGTATTGAGTCCGTCACTGCCAAGAATGTTCGTGATGTATGCTACAAATACATCTATGACCGCTGCCCTGTTGTTGCTGCTGTAGGACCTACTGAGGGTCTTCCCGACTATACAAGAATTCGTGCTGGCATGTACTGGCTCCGAGCGTAAAGAAATATTGTAATAGTCTTACTTTTAGATTTGTTATTTAAATCAAATGAGATCGAAAGCATTAAACAGTCGCCCAAAATGTCTGTGGTTTTATTGTAATGAAAATAAAACACTGTCTTTTGTGGAATGTTATTTATAATAATAGAAGAATAAGTAAATAAATACATTGTAAATACAATAAGTATGTGTTTTTTTAATGTGCACTTTCTTAACATTAATTGTAATTAATTACAATAAACTACAGCCTCTATACATATAAAATAAATGCAATCATCAATTTAAATATGAAAACAGTTGAAGCACCATCATAGACTATGAAAAAGAGCCCCAAAAATTATAAACACTTAATAAAATAATTTCCTTCAGTAATACTGAACAAAAGGCTTACTGAATGATTTCAAACATTACTACTAGTAGCAGGAATATCATTAGCCTCATTTTCTTTTCTCTCCTGCACGCTGGTAACACTGGGTTTGCGAATCATGCTGGTCTTCCTCTTCGTTCCATACGGCAGCACTGGTTCGCTGTGGCTAATCAAACTGGCCGAAGATATGAAGACTGAGACCTGTTCTGGGGTAGGGCAAGCTACGATGAGGCTGTCTTCATAGGAGTAACCATTGTTTGTGAGAATTTGGTCTATTTGCACGAAGTATCCGACGACGTTGTTCTGAGGGCAAATAGTTCATTCATCATCATCATCATTAGGTTATTTTTGTCTCCACTGCAGGAGCACAACCCTCTCTCATATGCCGGAGACAGACGGAGGATTTGGCCTACACTGCCCGCGCTGGCCAGATGGGTTAGGGAGGCCTGATTGATGTTTTATAATGTATTCCCTTAGTCGCCTTGTACGACATCCACGGGAAGAGTTTGAGTGGTCTCTACCGGAAACCACACGGCAAATATAGTGCATTACAAAATGTAAATTCACATGCAGCATCAACAATCTATGGAGATAAACTAGACTAGGGAAGTCAATGGATCTTTCGCCTAGTAGTTCAAATGTTTGCATTGATCAAGTAAGATTTCAAGTAGTGTATCAATCACCAATGTGGACAAATCACAGTTCAAAAGCAGAGAATACTAAATAATTAGTACGTAAAGAAGCGAGCACCTCCTCCCGCAAGTTTAACGTCGCCCGCAAAATTAAGCACGGCGTATAGTACGAAAGAGAAGTACTTATTTGTTATAATGGTGTCCGTCTCTCGATAGTTTAGGCGCACACAAACGTGTACCTACGGACAGGCGGGGGTGCGAATAGTAAGGTCATTAAATCTGATCGCTTGTGTGTGTCGGAGGTGTGCGTATGGTGAGTCACGCAACTGCTTGCAGGAGTCCTTGCGCCCACTATGGAGTCACAGGCACACACTGGGTGCAAAATTGGACTTATGAGATTGGCATATCATTTTGTATCGGGACTGTATTAAGAGTCATTTCAGAGGAAACATTTCATATGGAGTATGTGTTAAATTCAAGTCAAAATATGCCTTAAGATTTTAAAATATGAAGATTAATGTCCCAAGCTGTTGTTACAAAAACACGAATGGGGATAGAACTCTGGACTAGACGGCACACTTTACGGACTATACATAGGGTATAAAGTAGCTTTATTTATGAGTAACGATATAATAAAACGTATATTTAAAGACTTCATCTTCATCATTCCAAACCCATAGTCATACGAAAACCAACGCTATTTGCGTCTCGGTAACAAGTAAAAGGGGCAGCGGAAACAAAAGTAGGTTTGTATTACCATGTAAACTTTGCGGTTCACTTAGGAATACCACTTATTATTTATCTTGTTTTCGAGACGCAAATGCGTTTGTTTTCACATGAATATTGATTTGGAATATAAAATATACCCTGATCGGCCTGAAGAGTATAAATTCAGTCTCCTTATTGGCTAAATAAAGCTGCATGGAGCGTTGCAGCGGCGCAAGATGAGTCCTGATCCGTCTCTGCGCTTCCTTCACCACCACTGCCATTTGCTCGGGCGTCGCCCATGGTTGGGACTTCAGCTGCTCCGCTGGGGTGAAGCCTTGAGCCTGGGGAATAAACACACCATCAGAAATGGAGTTTCAGTTAGGAAACATCAACTTTATTATTATGATAGAATTGTTTTTAACTGTAAATTATAAATTCGCATAACTTTTGATTGAGTAAGCCGATTGCGATGAAATACTAAATAAAGACTTAATGTTACTCCAAATTAAGCCCATTTTCTGAATACTCCATCAGAACTGGTTCAGTAGTTTTTACGCGATACGCGTGCACAAACAAACAGAAAAATCGACAAAAATTCCAAAAGTGATTCAATGTGTTTTATTACTTATCCTTCATCCCCCAAATATTTTCAAATCATTTTAAATTGTTCTACAAAAAAATCTGATCACTGGTGATAATGATGATGGAACAAAAATAAACAATCAAAATATCAGAAATTCACTAGGAACTACGAATAACCAAAATGAAAACAAAAAGGTATTACCATCTCAATAAACTCAATAATCGGCCCAGCCATCAACTCCGTAGCATCCTTTATGAACGTCTCACAGCAACTCTTCAGTTGCCTATCCACTTCCTTCCTAGAGTCTAGCAGATGTTCTCTGACCATTGGAGTACCTTCTAGAAGAAACTCTAGTAAAGCATTATTACTGTTCAGTGAGAACATTTGCCTCGGCCGCTGCATCAGCCCGTATGCTGCATTCTTCATGTTGCTGAAGTCTAATGTGGTTTCTTTGATGACGAAGTCCACTTGAAAAGGGGCTATTTGTTCCCTCAGTATGAGCAGGTGTTTAATTTGAAACAGTTGTCCATCAATAATGGTCTTGGCTGATGATATCTGCTTGGCGGCGCTGTCGACGCTTTGAACGCATAGAGATATAGCTTCTTGCGCTAATCCTTGGAAGACTCTCTTTTCTAGACACCTGGAAAATAATCATTACTAAATTAGACCTGTGTTGAGTCTGGTCATCGCATACTCATAGTAAAACGTTGAAATAATAAAATAGAAAAAGTGTAGTCAGCGTCAATAATATTAGTATATGAAATTTCCGAAAGAATTGCAATTTAGAACACGTCATAATAGTCTGATACCACATATTTTCCAAAGTTGTGTACTTATCATATAATTTATCGAATCATATAACCAAACAAAATGTCTAAATTAACTATTGTTTCCTTTTGTTTTCCTGATGAGGGCATGGGAAACGGCTTCATTAGCTCTATTCAATGTGATCAGATCGGCCCGTAACTATGGGTCGGTCGGTGGTCAGGCGGAGAGCTTCCAAGAGGGGGCCGCGATATCAAGCTTGTTTTTTTCTGATTAAGCGACTTCGAGCTAGTAGCGACCATAATAGACCTTGGTGATCACATCGCACACCTGTATAGCCTGGAGAGTGCGGCCAGCGTCCGCCTGACGGCCGGGTACCACATGCCGTGCAGGTCCGCCGGGGAGGCGTGCGGCCGCCGCTGCGCCTCCACGTTGATGCTGGCCACCTCCTGCGACGTGGCGGACACGTCGGACACCATCGAGTTGCGAGAATCGCTCCGTTTCAAGCTCTGCTCTTGGATCGAGAGAGCGATTTGCTGCAACGAAGGAGAAATGACGGGTAATAACACATTCCAAAAGCGATCATTGAGGACTTGTATAGTCCCATATTTAAGAATTGGCTCGCGTTCACTTGAACGAGAGTTAGAAGATGTATGTGATTATATGCTTATGTGTGATATTTTATTTTTATGACCTAGTCAATTTTACAGACTTATTTTAAATTTTATTTTACTCAATTACATTTAATTATACCATTTATTGCGGGTCTTTTGCCTGAATAATGAAAGTAACTTAATTAAAAATCACAGACCGATTAACACTAGATGGCGCAACTTATCGGAACAATTATTTTTAATGTTTCCAGTTAGCAGCTATTTAACTAACTAGCTAGATATAATAAAGCGATTCAGATAGACGTGGCATTGTTTTTTGTCGCCCGCCACTCTCCTCCTCCCCCCCCAACCCCCATCCCACCTCACTTTCAGCGACTACGATGTTTTTTGGTACCACAATTGCACGTTAACGTTTTATAAAGATTGAAATTGCTATAGATATTTTTTACTGGTATGATAGTGGTAACGTTGTCTACCACTTTCAGCCCCTGCTGTAGACGTATTTCCTTATTGCGCTGGGATAAAGTTGTTCATGCTTTGTGTTGACCTGCTTAAACCGATTCCGCAGACGTGGATAGATACCTTTAGACAGAGATTTATTTTTAAAAGATGTGTCGCGTAAAGTCTGTTGCGCCGTTTCTTCTTCACAGCGCTAACACCTAGGAAGCGGTAAGTCGATAAAAAAATTACGTGTAATAATGTACCAAGTGTACTCGCATGCAATAAATGATTTTGACTTTGACTTTGACCATATCGGGGTGACATATACCTCCATCATCTGTAGCTTGTCCGGGTAGGCGAGGTCGCCGGGCGCGGGCCGGTAGAGCAGCACGTCGGCGCGCAGGTGCCGCTGCGCGCGGTACACCAGCCGCTCCTGCGCGTCCTGCAGCAGCGCGCGCGCCGCCGCGCCGAGCGCGTGCAGCGTCCACGCTGGAAACAGGAAAAGAAATTTTTATTTATTCACATCATCATCATCAATTCAATAAAATAACTTTTTATTGCATTGGTTACAAATTAAAAAAAAAACTTTAACGCGTTGGTTACAATTTAAAAAATAATTATTTTTTATTTATTATGTGAACAAGACCGACCGAATTAGGACCGACGACCAGAAGAAGGTAGCCGGAAGCGGCTGGATGCGGAGGGCGGAGAACCAAGTGTGGTGGTGTTCATTGGGAAAGGACTATGTCCAACAGTAGACCTCTAAGGATTTATATGAAAAATGATGAAAAGTTTAAGAGTCATTTTAACCTATCTTTATCTATACTTGCTTTCAGCAACGAAAATTGATACGTGCCATGGGCCCGTCCGTCTACAACCGGATACCCGAGGACATAACAGACGCACCTTCTACTCAGTCATTTAAACTGAGGCTGAAGAAGTGGCTCATCGAGCAAACTTTCTACAGCTACACTTTCTTTTGATGAATTCATGGAAAATTGTAAATGTAATTAGTAGTGTTTAATGATTGTTTATTCTTTTATATTGTTTTATGAGACATAATAATTTTATATAATACTAGCTGTTGCCCGCGACATCGTCCGCGTGGACAACTTAACATCACAAATTATTATGTATTTCCCGTAGCAATGCGATGTTTGTTCCAGGACCTAAACTATATGTGTGCCAAGTTTCATCACGATGGTTCACTATTTTGGCTATAATGGCTTATACATAATATATAGACATATACTGTGGCGGGCTTTTTTGTAGGACTATTTAAGATAAACATTTCCATCATACATTACATATGTGTAACTCTAGCGGTTTTGGCAGCGCACGCCAGAATAACTCGTAAATGGTAGATTTTTTCCTACTTACTTAATATTTTGGACAATTTACACAATATCTTCATAAATTGTAGCCTATGTGTTATTCTGATGTATAAGTTATATTATTGAAAAGTTTCATTAACATCCATTACGTAGTTTTTACGTGAAAGAGTAACAAACATCCATAGATACTTACAAACTTTCGCGTTTATAATATTAGTGGCAAGGAGGATTTATTACTATGTTATGTTATAGATTTTAAAATTGTATGACCTGTAATTTCCGATTTTTGTTATTGTTTATTATTTTCGTTGGAGAAACGTAGTACAGCAATATAGAGAAAGAGTGGGGCGTGCTGTCGTCATATAGGTATTGGGCCAGTGCACTTACGGTCGTTGTTGACCTGCTCCTCGATGACCTCGACGCGCAGTATGACGCACAGCTCGGCGAGCGTCTCCAGGTGGTTGATGTGGATGACGTGCGGCCGCAGAGTCTCGTACATACTGTTGCACAGCGACTGAAGGTACTCCCTGAGATTACGATTAGGATTTTCATATTCATGTACTGTCCTTTCCCCTGAACCATTAGCTGCGGCGTTAGTGCCACATTTAGTATGGGGACCCTGAATTTTGTGATTAAAGCAAGCCGCTAGGTACAGTTGTTCCCTATGTGGATCTGAGCTGATTTAGCCCGGTATCCACCGGGGGCCATCGTTCTGGTGAGAGGAGGGGATTTGGCTTCTATTGGTCTTCCGTTTGACCTCAATATCTCCATACCTATAGTTACTAGGGACAGTAAAGTATCATTTCCGGATAATTCAAGGATGACGAATTCCTTTTTTGAACAAGATTTTCCAAAACGCTTGCGGAATAGGCTAGCTGGTCATCAAACATACACGAGCTACAGTACTTACTCAATGGCGGGCGAGGAGTGCGCGAAGAAGTGCGCGTAGAGCGCGCTCTCGTCGCGGCACGCGTGCGCCAGCAGCGAGCACGCCGCGCGCAGCAGCGTGCAGTGGTCGCGCAGGTGCTGCGCCGCGGCCGTGGCCAGCGCCGCGCCCGTGGGCGCGCCCGAGACGCGCGCGCGCCGCCACGCGTACTCGCGCTGGATGTCGGACAGCAGAGACGCGTAGCTGCGCGGGAAACAGAACGTGTGACTAACTAACAGAGAATGTTGCAAATGCACTCCGACGGCTTACATTCAGAACAATCGTAACGTATCGTTTAAATAAAACTGCACAAATATACATATATACCAATTTGACAACATTTACTCTGATGCAACATTGATATTTGTTTAAAATTACAACATAAGACCTAATTTCAAAATGTGTATTGAAGTATTCAAGTAACAATCTTACTCCTCATTTTTCTCAGCCCTCGCTTCAACTTCACTGATGACCATCTTCAACTTGGGTGCGGCTGCTTGGAACTTGCCGAAGTACACCGCGTACGCTGTGTCTATGGTCTCCTGGTCGCTCGGGCTCCCGTCCTGCGGCGCCAGCACTTGCTCGGTGGCGTGGTTTAGTACGTGAGTCACGTACGAGCGGATGAGGGAAATGGCTCGGCTTTGGAGGTGTCGGTACTTCACCGAGTATGTGTGGGCCTCTTTGAAGGTGCTCTGAAAATTATGGAAACATTTACATACATACATACATAATGCTCACGCCTTGATCCCAGAGGGGTTGGCAGAGACGATGTATCGCCACTTTGCGCGATCCTGACACAACTCGCTAGCCTCACTCACATTCATCAACTTTTTCATGCTCTCCTTTTGTTCATCACACTACAGACCCCAGCCTTTTTGATAATTTACAATAAAGTATTTCCTGTTTCTGTATCTTAAAAATCACAATTAAAACAGGGATATTTAAAAAAAATGGATGGGCAGCTTATAGCTCATGCTTCCATATCGACAGTAGTAGACTTGGTAATTTTCTTTTAAGAAATTGTCTAGTCTGTTCTTAAACATGTTTATTGAAGTGGCTGATACAACAGATTCAGGCAAATTGTACCATATCACCCTGTTTCTTAAAATAGTCCTTTGAGGGTTCAGGTGAGCATTGGATCTTTGTAATCCCATATTATGTCCTAGTGATTATTTAAAATCTTAAAGGTTTTAATTAGATCTCCTCTTTCTCTGCGTTCTGTAAGAGTAGTACGGTTCAGGTTATATTATAGAATTTTTAGGTAATCATATTTTTTTAGGTCGCCGTGTGGTTTCCGGTAGAGTAGAATAGAATCACTCCAACTCTTCTCGTGGATGTCGTACAAGACGACTAAGGGAATACATTATAAAACATCAATTAGGCCTCCCCAACCCGTCTGGCCAGCGCGGGGAGTGTAGGCCAAATCCTCCGTTTGTCTCCGGCAGATGAGAGAGGGTTGTGCTCCTGCAGTGGAGACAAAAATCACCTGATGATGAGGTTAATTTTAACAGTCACTGGAATCATCGAGAGCAGACCTGCTTGGCTTGTTTCTCATAACAACTTGTACAAAGTGGTCTGTCCCTAGTGGAAATCAAACCCATGAACTTCAGCCGAAATACTGCTGAACATAAACCTCCTCAAATAACGTCACTTTTGATGGGTTGTCCATTGGGGGATTTGCCATAATCACCTCACTAGTCAGGCGGATTCGTTATCGCAGTAATGATCTTAATATACACAAGAGAACACTGCTGCCCGCCCCGCGGTTAAAATTGATGGCGGAAGAAGGCCAATAATGTGGCCAAACTACATTTTAAACAGCATTCTCAACTCACATAAGTCCTCATGTACTCCAGACACTCGTCGATCTTGGTGAGTACGATGAAGAACGCCTCGCTGTTTACGGACATGGTGGAACTGTTGAGACGCTGCGACAAATGCTCCACTTGCGTGAAGTAGTGCAACTTGTGTTTTATGTCGTCGCCTGAAATGGAACGAGTCCGTTAAAGTCAAAATCATTTACTGCACTTGAGTACACTTGCTACATTTATACACGTGACTTTTTTTAACATATCTTTTAAAATCAAGATTTCTTTAACATCATTCAACATAGAACTCTAGTTAGCTAGTGAGAAGCGTCAATGGACGTATGCCGAGCAAGACTCATATTCAATACCAAACATTTTACTGAATGTTCTTAACGTGTGTAAAAAAAAACTTTATCGCAGTTTTCCTAAACACACTACGTGTCATGCCTGCCTTCCGATTCCTTCGCCATCACGGTTGATGAGCATGTCGCGTTGAGTGACTTCCCTGGTTCAGTGTCCTCAGTTTTAGATGTGGCAAATGCCAAGAAACTTCTTAGTCGCTGTCTCATCTGGTCTATATGTCTGTGATGCGCTGTCCCATCGCCTGCCACAATTGTATAATCAGATATACCTAATCTATCTTGGATCACGCCCTCTGAACACTTTGCGCCCGGCCTGTAGTCCCTATAACTCACTTTTTCTCCTACAGTGAAATGTCTGTTAGGGTGATTTCCCCGCCGAATGCAGTATTTCATGCATTATTGTTTGGTGACAGAAATAGGTTTAAAAGATTATTATTATAGGGATAATAGGCGAGCAGCAATTTGCTGGTATGCCTATATCTGAACTGGTGTATTTAAGTCTTTGAATTGTCACTTGTAACACTGGTTTTTAAAGAACTTGTCTAGTCTGTTTTTAAAATAGTTCACTCATGGGATGGGGCATCGATAACGTCCTGCGGTAACTTGTTCCGTGTGCTCACGATCCTGTTCAGATTTCAGGTGATAGTAAGCTCCTGTTAAAACAAAATATATTATAGTTACCTATAGCGGAAAGTTTATTCTGATCTGCCAATAGTTGTTCACTCATAGTGTGCAGTGCATTAGTTTTATTTGATACCAGTTCATATTCCTCTGTCAATTTGTTCAAATCTGACATTGTTGCAGTGATCTGAAATGTGAGGTGAATGTTAGATATTTTGTAAAAATAGTAGTATGCATGAATTCTCTAAACAGATAAGCGTTGTCTGTCTACTTGCCCTTTTTATATCTATTAGTATATGTATTTATATATATTTAAATATGTATACATCGTATGTATATTGTAGATATATGTCCATAAATAGATAAAAGTATATGTTTATGTAACTGATATGTACTTCTCTATTTTAATTTCTGTATTATTTGCACCTACTAATGTCTGCATGCACCTTTGGTCGAGGTACATATTTGTGTATATAAAAAAAAAGCTTTGGACATAGACAATTAAAATTGAATCAATTATTGTTGAACTAAGTATACTGCACGATTAATTGAAAACTATTTATGTATAGATTTCTAACAAGATTAATCTATCCTTTCTTTAAACATTTCTTTTAAAGAAATTTGATAATGTGTCATTCTACTTGTAGGGACATTATAAAATAATGATAATAGAATAAAATAAAAAATATTATTAATTCAAGCAACTAAGACTCACTGTTAGAATCAATACTATGTTAGTAAATAATAATATTATATTTTAAATTAATTCATGTTTTAATTTTTATACGGTATGTGGATCACCTCCGCGCCAATCCACTCGATATGGCGCAGCAGCGATTCACGTACGAGCAGTCGAGCCTATGTGAGATCATGTTGAGGATGCTATTGGTGCCCCCCGCACTCTGCGCATCAGGGACGCTAATAATTTATGTCACATTCTTTCTAAAAAGTAATAGCAAGATAAAGAATGGCTACTGTATCTTTTAAACTGATTTATCAAATATTTTTTACCATCTGAAGTGTTCATATGAAATGAACAAGCACCTTGCATGATGGTAAGAGCTTAATCACTGTCACCCGTAAACCTGCAGCCCAAAGGCCAGAAGTCCATTGCCACACTGAGGACTATGATAAGTTGCCTCATGTGCCTGCAATTACTCTCCTACCCTTTAAATCGGAACACAACTAGAATTCAACATTTAAAAAATATATAGTCAAGGGAAAACTATACAGTTTTGTTAAATTACTTTAACTGTCTACTGTTAAGCAATATATAATAAATGAAGGGTAATCGGATATAATGATGAATTTCACAAAATTCATAAGAGTTTAATCACAAACTGTATTAAGTTTAAATACACTCACAAGTTCCCCATTATTTAAATATGGACCTAACTGATTTAGGACTTTCATCATTATTCCCTTGTACCCTTCAAATATGTTCACATTATTAGTAAATAGAATCTTAGTCAGGGCCATATATAAGTACCTGATTTGTTAAAGAGACACACTCTGATCTCCTATCATCCAGTTGTTTGTAATATGCTTGATATGGAGCATCATCTGCTTTTTGGTTACTTTCGCATAAGCTCTCATACCACTCTAGGAAATCATATGTGGTGTCCACTGGTGGAATGGTAGCAGATTCTTTCTCCTCATCAGAAATTACTTGGGATTTGTTCTTAAAAAAAATTGTATGGGTTTACTGAGAAAATATTGTCTTTATACTGGAAGAATTCAACAATTCCACTAATTAGCAAGAATGATGTTTGTTGACCAAACGACTAATTAAATAACCTTATTAAAAAAAAAATTATTTAGCTTTATTTCAAGACAAAGATGAGTAGACTTGTAAAATTCTTGCAGTGATACCAACAATATACAAGTACAGAATTAGTATCAAAAATATACATTTCGACTGAGTACAGATATTGGGTATACGGTATTATAGGCATTTAAAAAACATTTCTATTATTTTGGGCTACACAATGCAAATTAAGTGACTGGCCCTAGCATCTTAAACAATAATCATAAAATTAGAACGAACTCGACGCAAATGCAATCGTGGTGATCTCATCAAAGCCTACTAAATACTAACTGACAAATCTGACTGTCCTGACCTAATATCCATCTTCAACCTCAGTTGCATCCACAGAACAAGGCACAAAAATGACATGAAGTTGTTGACAACTCAATCTAACACCCTTGTCGGTCACAACATGCTCAACAACAGGGTCGTGAGCACATGGAACAAGTTACCGCAGGACGTTATCGATGCCCCCTCACTGAACACTTCTAAAAATAGACTAGATAAGTTCTTCAAAAACCAGTGTTACAAGTGACAATTCAAAGACTTAAATACACTAGTTCAGATATAGGCATACCAGCAAATTGCTGCTCGCCTATTATCCCTATAATAATAATAAAAAGACAGACACATGCAAGTAGGGTTCCTAAGGATTTCACATCATTATAAACACCAGTTAGTGAGACAGGACCTAGACCTAAATTCAGATAAATTTGTTGGAGTTACATCTATAACTCCCCTGACTAACCTTACCTCTAATTTTGCCTTCTTTTTCCCCAAATTAAAAATCTCTGAAAACAATTATTTTTTTGCAACTTATACATTATCCATTACCACACCACATATATACAAATCAGAACTCAAGTTACGAACAGTGAACTATACCACTACCAAAGTATAGAGACAATATGAATGGGTCAGTTCAATAGGGGAACAACTCAAAAACATGTTTAAGTAATGCCATCGTTTCACCATTGTTAGCCTTTACCAGTTCAATAAGACACAATCTTATATTATAATACTATACTAAAACATAATAAACTACACTAATTTTGATGAGAGTTAAATACTTAAAAGTTTTTCTCAGAAGTTTTTTCCATTTGTTCCCCTATTGAACTGCCCCATCCATCCTATCGTTTTCTGCAATGTATTATATACGTACAGAATAATGTCATAGGTACATATTAAAGTTACCAACCAAAGAATTTTTGAAAAAATCTAACAAAATATACAAACATCCACATCCGTAGAAACACCAAGTAGCAGCGACTCCAGATCAAGTATTGCTTCTCTTTGGTCCGAGGTGAGAGGTGCCAGTGGATTGTCTGGAGCCTCCCACAGTAGCAATTTACTCTGAATTTCCTTCAAACTCATGTTATCCATTGTTGCAGGGGAATTATTTTTAAAATAGTTTCCTTATTTCTAATCTTTCCGTTCCAAAATAAACGAAATACAAGGTGTCGTCAACCAAATTAAAATGTCACATTGACATTTGACTGACAATAAGTGATTCGTTCAGAAAAATAGTATAGTATAACGTCAATTTCCGAAAATAGACATGAAAAGTTAAAAATCAACTTGGGCCACAGACACAAATTATAATAAAAGTTCCTATTACTCTTAGATTACTTTTACTAGACAACGACATGGAAGGTCATTTATACTAAGCCAAAGAAAATACTAGGCTTCAGACCATGCTTATTGGTCTGAGGTACTAGGAGATACTTGGTCCCAGCTTTAATAGATATATATCATATCGTAACAGTAGGAGATGGCGTTGCGAAACGTAACGTAACGTTAAGAGTTACTGTAACTAATCATTCCAATATCAGGTGGTTTCGGCTTCCAAAGAAAACTATTTCCAGTTACTAATTTTTTTACTCGACGTGGATAAATCGCCAGTTGATAATATCAAAGCGTTTCGATCTACGTACAACTCCACGACCAACTGGTTCACAAGAGGACATCTGCATAACCCTTGAGAAAAGAATACCTAGGTACTATAAGTATTACTACCCTGAGATTATACCTCGACAGCCCGCCCCCAAGACAAAAAAAATAAAGGATTTTGTCTTCGATACAGAAAAACTGGTCACATTATAGTACGTATTTTGTTCTAGCGTCATCTATTGACATGAATAAAAACTAGCAACGACTTCCATATAATAGGTACTACAGTACATTTTGTGGTCCATAGATGGCGCTGTACATTAAAATTGCTGATATCTAGATGGCGCTGTTTCGATTTCAAATGCGATCAAGTTTTTCAGAACAGTAGTTATTTTTTTTAGCTAGAGCTAGGACTAGAAGGGCCATCATAAGTTCTGGAGGAAATAAATCTGTAGTTTTGCTTCTTTAATTTTTTCCCCATTCCACACTGTAACTTTATTAGGTAGCCATGCAAATACCTCATATTTTGATTGATAGCTTTATAGGAACTATATTTATAATGTCATTTTTAATATTCTACGAATTATTAAGCTACCTAGCATCACACTTAAGATTTTTTTGTCTATCTATAACTGAAAGCAAAAATTAAATCGAATACCTATCCAATTTGGTAATTCCAAATAGATTTCATTTGAAGCTGATGGTTTTAGGATTTTTTATGGGTGTGTTCGGGGCAAAAACAAAACAACAAGAGCTCGAGTAGTTTTGCATTTATTGGGTATGAGGAACCTTTGTGGTCAACATAAGCTACAATGGACAATTTCTGTTTACAGTATATTTACAATTTCAGTATCATATAATATAATTCATATCTAGGTCTAGGGTAATGCTTTTTAGGAGTAAATTACCGTTCTTATATTCACAATAGTTACGAGGAATTATAACAAAAATCATCTATACACATAGTAGCGTTGTACAAAATACTACTCTATAGTAAAATAGTCACATTCCACTTGCTGGGACGTACCTTCCTCACTTTGGCTTTCACGTTTCTGAACACTCCGGGTCTCCGCCTATCACACTGCTCTTCGCTTTCTTAACTTCATACAAACAGTCGCCAGCCATTTTGTTCGGTCGTTTACAGTTAAGGAAGCCAGGTTTAAATACAGCAAATATATTTAACTTAACGTTTCAGCTTTACCACTCGCGGTAGCATCCTACTGAAGGCAGCCCACGGTATCCTTTTCATTATCATTCTTTCATTATGTACATCATTTCTTCTCACAATTCTATTACAACTTGTACTATATACAAACAATTTAATCTTTAAAAAAATACAATGTTAAATTGCTATAACCTCTATTATCGATATAGGGTTGGAATAAAAATAGTTTGTTTTGCAGTTTCAGCGTGCAAAATTGACTAAAGCCAGCAATCGAACGAGTTTCAATTCTCGCAACGATTCTAATCTATACGACTCGTTAGTAGTACCTCTAACATCAACTGCAGATAACATACGTTCAAACATTTAATATGTATGTTTTACAGTAATTAATTAAAATTATTTAAACTAAATGAAAACTGCACACAACACATTCAGAACTTTGCTATCGACAGATCATTGTTGTTGGACCGGCGAGGAGCAACACTTTGATATCATGTTACGCAATAAAACTTGATAAATAACTTAAGTCATACAAAATATAAAGTATACGTAGAAAATAAATTAACACACAGTCATTGTTCAATGCAGAGGAATATTTAACTATGTCATTACATTATTATAAACACGCATCTTACAGATATCTTACATGGAATATATTATGTGGATAGCAATACCTAAACATTAAACTGAATAGACGATGTACAGTATACATAGAAACATTAAAAAAGACTCGTTGCTGAGATGCGTAGCAAAAGCATGGCAGTTAGCACGACATTCTGCACTCTATATATTTAATTAACAGAAAAATATATTTCTTTGAATCAGAAGCATAATAATTATAGAAGGCTGATGGCGGCGGCTCGTCGGCGACGTGGCGACAGACGGAGCCGCGGCGCTTGCTCGCGGCGAGCTAGCTTAGACACTTGTGTGATACATGGACAGGCTTGCTGTCAGCGACCCTCGGCGTTCGACCGCGTTTCCACTCGATCCTTGTTAACCTACGATTTAACATAACACAGCCATAGTGACTCCCCGGGTCCCGCGGTTCGCTCGCGGCGGCTGTGGTCGCGCGCCGAGGGGGGAGGCGTGAGAGCTCTGCCGGCGCGGCCGGCGGGCGTGGCGTGGGCGCGGCCCGGCGGCCTACGACACCGGCGGCTGCGGCCCCTGCGGCTGCGGCGGCGGCTTCGCGCCCGCCGCCGGCAGCTGTGCCAGAGTATCCTGACTCGCGTGCGAGCGTAGGTATGTGTTCTCAACCTCCAGCTGGTTGATCCTCTCCATCAGTTCGGCGATGCGCTCCTTCAATACTTCCACCTCCTCGCGCACCGCGAACATCAGATGGCTCTTAACCAGATCCTGCAACAATACAGAAGGTATACGTTAGACATTGTAAAAATAACCAAAAAAGTGTACGTACAGGTTTACATTAATGCGCAAAAAAACTTGGGGGACACATCATAAAAATACGGCGGACAAACATAAAATTCCAAACTATAAATATCAAGATCAATACCGTTATTTTCGATAACTTCATAAATAAATAAAAAGATAAGTCGCATTAAATCAACAAACACTTGCATCGGCTTAATAAATTGATTAAAAACGAATGATTGGCCGTAATCGCGACGCGAACTGAACGCAACGCACTTTACGTAAAAGCAAAGTAGTTTATTGAAACGCGGAAAAATAAATACAAACGTACTTTTGGATTAGGCACGACCACGTAACAGGGATCTTTCTGACCCTTCTGTCTGATCTCGTAGAGGCAGCCATCTCGGGGTTGCACAACTTCGATCATGTTAAAATGCGAACTTGTTTTTCAGGGTCACCGTGTGAGCTGAGTGTAGCCGGCGGCGGCTGAAATGCGACTGGCGATACGATAGGTAGCGTATGTGTTGCGCGTGCGCGTCCTGCCAGGCGACTGATGGTCTGCTGCGCGCGCGCTCATCCTATATAAAATGGCGGCGAACACGTCACCGGCACCGCCACGCGGCCGGTCCGTGCACCCTGAACTCGACAACACGGCTACATCGATATCGCCAATAAGCTCTTGTTTTCTCGAGCTTAATTTCCATGTGTATAATCTACAAAATCACGCGACAAGAGAACAACGACAAACTTACATTCGAATTAGAAAAAAATTGCAACGTGATTTATGTTTCGTTTTAAAGCATAAAAACATAAGTAATTTAACATTATATTTTTTAGATAAATGAATTAGTCCGTATAATATGGGTATAATGCGTTAGAAAGAACGTCAAAATATCACAGACATGACGAAAGTACAAAACGATTACAGCAAAAAACTTATTGTTATGATGATATGAACAAACTATTAACAACGCAAGCAATTGACGATGATCTACTTTATATTACAGCAAATAAAAAGTTTTCCACATGAGCCTCCAGTAGCCTATAGATTGATTGTGTTGGTTCTATATTAGTATAGACCTAAGAACATCTGCAAACGACTCCACTATGAAAATATGGCAAGCTAATTGACGAAACGAAATCCGAAAAAGTCAAGCATCTAAAAGCTAAAGCTAATATTAACTATTTCAATAAAAATATTAGCGTTGCCATACGAAGTTTCATAAGTCTACGGTTGGATGATGTTTACGCTGAACAGTCCACTAGCGCCAATTAAGCTTATTGTCTATTTTCGCTCTAAAATAAATAAAGGGCAGCGGAGACCAAAATAAAACAAAGATCAAAGTGTGTTACATAACATAACAACATACATTGCATAAAAAACCAATAAGGTAGTACTTGGAATGTGAATAAAATGTACAGAAATTGTAATTAACGTCAGTATCGAGAAATAACTACACATACAATTGAAATAATTAGAATTACACACATTATCCATCAATTGCGATTCTTTTTCTTTGCGGGAATTCATTCATACATCAGTTCATCACATTCAACTAAATACTCTGGATTTATTTTTACCAAACGCCTAGAATCCGCCTACAAACAACGAGCAGACAGAGAACGAAATATTCAGTATCGTATATTCAGAACTTCCGACTTTGTGATATGTATGAGTCAAAGGAATGCACTTCGGATCAAAGACTGACTAAAGCTGGTCTGGAGAGTATAATTAGATCTGGACAAAAATAAAACTGTTGATGAGATCTTATTTAGCGCGGTGCTTCCAGTGGGTGTTGCGACCTTCAATTAAAAGGAGTCGATTGCTGAATTGCACTGGCCCATTCCGGATCTCATTCGTTGACGTCTGCGTCACTTGCAGATTGCTACAGCACAAATCGGTTTGTTGACAGAATTCGCAATATATCGTCGCTGTTACTAAAAGGGTCGGATGTAAAAAAAAGTTTTAACAGTAAAAAAAATAACTTATTCATGGCATCTCTAAAACAAGGGAGTTATTGAAATAAGACATCGCTAATTTTTTAACAAATCTACGACAGCGAGATTTTGTCAAAACTTGCTTACTATTATTTATTATTGTTTCGTTTGGCATTTACAGTTTTTTTAACAATAGACTCTTTGCAGTAACAACGACGATATACATATATTAAATTGAGAACACGAAACATTAAAACCATACATAACAGGAAATCGGTGATTAGAATCTCACCTAATATCACAATAGTTATAAATTAAAAAATAGCTTATCATATCAACATGCGCCAACAAATACAATGTTAGGTTACTGGGTAAATTAGATAACAATGGAGAGCATGAAAAACATGTCTCGTACGATAAGATAAAATTTGTTCCATCTGCAGCTGATTATAGAAATACAAAAGTATATAAACATAATTCTTGCAACGCTGTCGCCATCGGTGCACTGAACTTTTTTCGCGCACCAAATACAACAAGCGATGATATAATACGTCCAAGGGCAAATATAAAAACTGTATCATTGCTTAATGAGAACCAGACTACACAGGCAGATAAAATTATACTTGTATATGTGAATTGTGTAAATTAGAACGCGTTTTATGAGTTGCTATATGATGTGGTGCAGCCTTGAAATGTCGAGTGGCGGTTCTAAGGAAAATGGCTGTATCTCATTCAACATTAAGAAATTACATTAGAAACATAACTATGTAACCACTATTTCAGTCAGCCAACAGGTGTAAAGAAAATAATTATCTTTTATCAACCAAGATACAGAAAAATAACGTCAAACAAAAGTGACAACCGTTTAGCAACAAAGGCCGTAAAAAAACATGATAAACCCGCTTTTGTATTTTTGTCACAAACGAAGTTTTGTTTTCCAGTGACAAAAACTCGATTAGAGATTCAAGCAATATACCGAACCGAAGGTGGACTAACCGGTTCATCGGAATATGTAAACAATTAAAGTTCAAAACAAAGTCGAGGCAAGCGGTAGGCTTCAGTAATAAAAATAATAAATTAATGTTGCGGATGACATCACCTCCATATAAAGCAGCGGTGGCCATGTTTGTTTTGTAGAGCTACCAATACAACTTAGCTAACAGAGGAGCTAAGCAGCGATCAGTTTGATTACTTTTATGTGGTACTTAATGTAATGACTAAAATAATATGTATTTGAAAATCTGTAAAAACTTGGACTGATTGTGAAGTATAGATGAATCAGGATTAGACCATTATGGCTAGTGTGTGTATTCGTGTATATATTAATGCCAACCGCAATGAATGACAGTAATTTGAATGTCAAAAACGCATTCGCAATATATAATGAGGATAAACTAGAAAATTGGGAACAAGTATATAAGGGCAGTTTGATAACTGGTTAGCTGGAAGAAATTTGTTTAGAAATAAGCTTATCCTTTTGTATAATTTTCTTTTCATTGTGTTGTTCTTTGTATATTTGTGTGTACAAAAACTATTAAATAAATAAATAAACTGCATTTTATGACGACTGTCATTACCGCTTGCTAAAAAAATGTATATCATCTTTTTACACAACATCTTTCAAAAAACCTCTGTCAAAATTGTAGAAAGATTGATGCTAGAGTTTTGTTTTGAGACCTATTGGAAGGGAAACATTTCGGGATTTCTGCTAAATAGAAAATAAACAGTATCGGTCAGTTATTCCTTTCTTATTTAAGGGTAGGTATACGAGTTTAGGAATTGCCGTGCGGTTTCCGGTAGAGTAGAATAGGACCACTCCAACTCTTCCCATGGATGTCGTACAAGGCGACTAAGGGAATACATTATAAAACATCAATCAGGCCTCCCCAACCCGTCTGGCCAGCGCGGGGAGTGTAGGTCAAATCCTCCGTCTGTCTCCGGCAGATGAGAGAGGGTTGCGCTCCTGCAGTGGAGATAAATATAACCTGATGATACGAGTGAGGAAATCAAAGAAAAGTTGCACGCAGTATGAAGTACCGTGCATGTTCAATGACCACCGTAGTGGTTCAACAAGTTTAAGCAAGGTCGAGCATCTTCGATGAAGAGCAGAGTTGTCGCCCAGTCGAGGTGACTACAGACGAAATGCACGATATTGTTGTTAGGAGACCGGCGAATTAAAATAAGACAGATAGCTGACATAGTTAACATCTCCATAGAACGAGTACACTATACCTGTCACAAAAAACTTGACATGCAAAAACTACAGAGAGATGGGTGCCGTAGTTGCTAATAATAGAAAAAGGAAATCAGTTTCTGGGGAGTTATGTGACAGTTGATGAGCCATGGTTCATGAAAAAATTTGGAAACTAGTTGGAAAAAATGTATCCAGTTGCAAGGAAACTACGTTGAGAAATAAATATAACAAATAAACAAAAATGCAACTAAAACCACTTATTTACAATAGTACGAAATGAAATAAATTGGCACCTGTCCTGTCAGATTTACTTCAAAACAAAATAGTAATAGTTTAAAACAAAATACTTGTTTGGTCGAAAGACAATACGAATACAAACGTAGAGTTTTAAAACAAGAATAGTGTAGTTAAATGAAGTAAACAAATTATATCAATTGTTCATACATAACATGATACAACCAGAACTTATGATTCAGTTCAAAACCCAGTTGTTTTTTTGTTCAAATAATGATGGAATTCGAAAAATATGCGGAGTATACAAAAAGCTAAATTCGCATAGGTGTAATGTTATAATAATGTAACTTAAATAAACTGCGCATCAACATTGCGAGTTATTTCGAAAGCACATGTACAAACACTATGACAATGTTGCGTTTACTTTTATTCTGTTAAATCGTACATAATGTTTATTCAGTTGGAAACAATGGTTTATTAATATTCATGACACAATTTACAAGTCACGTTGTTTGGGAATATGTGTTCGTTCCATTTTTTTATTCGGGTTACGTTTGCCCGTAGTCAAAAATGTGGTCTCGGCTATGAAGCGATAACTGTTGCAGAATTATGGTCAAACAGATCATAAGGGGTCGAGTAATTTGTCTAAGAAGGTATGATAATAACAAGTCCCAAAAGAGAGGAAAGCGATGAAATCTGAAGAAACGGAATTGAAAACAAAAAACATTATGTATGCGGAATCCGATAGAACAAGTGACAAACTTATTATCCTAATCAATCACCTACCAGTAACCTGACGTAGTAATCTGTTTCCTTATGGGATTGATATGCCATTAATTAAATGTAATCATCGAAAACGTAGGCATCATATCATATCAACAATGTTATAAAAACATGTCTGGAAGTATTGACGTCGTCAAGTTATCTCTCCGATAAAAGTTCAAATAAACAAGTAACACATAAATTTTTTTAAATAATCTTTGGAGGTCAGCTCCAGCAATGATCTAGACTATAAGTTTAATTAACCTTAGTAATGTAACGTCATTTCTATACTTTGCAAAACAGTGGAACAACAAGCAACAAATAATAGAAATCCTTTTAAAATATAAAACAAAACAAGGAGACGGGCCAGTGCTTCTATATTTCCTTAGAATGAACCCCGAGAACACGTAAAATCTTGATAAACAATATATAATTCTAAAGAAATAAAGTTTACTTAGCTGTTTCTAAAAGCAAGGTCGAGGCGAATTTCGCTAAAAACAAGTTTACGTATCCACTGAATCTGGTTTCGATCGGATCTTCGCAGGCGGTATCGACAGATAAGACAAAAATAACAATCGAGCGATTTATTTAGGCCTCAAGTAGATTTCCGAGGATTATCGTGTTTTTCCACAGAATTTATCGATAAATGACGAATAAAGGCAGATACATCTACAACAACAAATATAAAAGCGTAGATATAAAACAAGTACGTTTTACGATATCTTGTTAATAAGCATAAGAATATCAACTTTGTTTACAATGCTCATTTTTATTAGTGCACTGCACTTTAATCTCAATATTTACGATTTAAAGTACTACTGTAAAAAATAAATAACCATCAGAAGTGTGTATTAGAACAGTTTAATAAAAAGGGATTTCCGGTAGGCTAGGCAGCATTTAACCTAGGCTTTTGCAAGTCCGTTACATACAAAATAACAAATCGTGACGTTCGACTCTCTCAATATAAGTCCCAGCTTTGCAAAGTGCAAACGTGACGACTTCATTTATAAGGTCACAAGTTTGTTTTCCGAGAAAACTTTCTTAGCATTCCCTGGCTCGAAATGGCTCCGTGCTTTGATTTCAATCTGGCGCGCGCGTGCGCTCTCCGAGCCATTCTTAGTTGCAAATTACTCGCCGGATCTCGATGTTAACCGACCGACTCGTGCGACCTCCCGACACCTTCGACTCTCCATTCTACAGCATGGGCACTCAAATCGGCTATCTGGATATCGTCTCTGGTCTCCGCTCCAGTGACACATGGGGAAGGGACCAGCTTTCCTTCCGTGTCTATTCTCGGTCGGGTGAGCCCGGCCGGGTCACGACTGACTCATGCAAATCACTTATACAATGAGAGAATTAGCATATACTGGTACTTCATGTAAATAACAGTTTCCACGCGCACCTTTTTACAAATACTAATAATAATTGTTAATGATGTTTCGGTGACAATGCATACTACGCCTTTAAACATAAACTAAAACTTGGAAGTTTAACATCTCGCTGAAGCGATTAGTCATTATATCAAAGAGAAATCTTTGAAATGCATGTAAACGCGTTAACAGAATCAACAGAATTTGTGTTTGAACAGATGTTAGAAATAGGGTCAGTAGTGTGAGCTAGTTTGTTCGTGTGGGTTCATTCGTATACATCAATCGCACCAACCGCTGGTAAACATATTATATGCAATGACGTAACGTGCCCAGCGCCGAGCCGGTCGTGATCTTACGAAATGGACAAGAGAACCACTAGAATCTGAAACAGTGTATAATTTGTATGCATTTGTCGAACGATTTAAAGATGGCGTGCTTCAAGGTATACCGGTTTGGATGCTGGTTATACGAGACTGAGCGATTCGAATTTTGACGTTACTAATACAAGTGAGTCTAGATTTTAATAATTTATCTTCATATAATCTTTCAGATAAAGAAAATATACTTAAAGATTTGTTAATACAGGGGGCAAAACGTCATACATCATAATATGAAAAGAGGAACAAATGTTCAACATTTTAAAATAGCTAATATTTAACAACAAATTAGTTAACACATTTCTAATCATTCGGGAGTATATTGCGCGGCGTGCCGTGCGAACTGTATAATAATTGCGAAAGCTTAGAGACGTGCCTTTTTAACAATAATTTAATTACGAAATGAATTTGTAAAAAAAAGTTGCGATAAAGGGCTACTAATGGACATTTAATCTATACAATAAACACTACCTCACTATCAAGTGCTAAAGAGTTATTATTGCAAGATAATAAAGATTAAGATTGCCTAAACAATGAATTCAGATATGATTTTACAATATTTGATTTTATTGTTAATGGAAACCTATGAATAGAATATCAGAAAATAGCAACAACAAGAAATACATATGTGTTTACAAATATACGTCATCGAATAATTACAATAATCTGTTACTAATCGAAGCGGAGTAGTTACTATCGAGGTTATCATCCATCATACTCGTACTTTGTTAAAGGAAACCTAGGAATGGAAGTAGAGATAATGGAATGGCAACAAATGCAATTAATCTAGTTTATATAAATACATAATGTGACTCTGATTGAAGAATAATATTGTTTTAATCCAAGTACAATATTATCAAAGGCTGTTTAACGATTAACGAACTGTAGTGGAGTTTATATAAAAGTAGCGTCCATGGTGTATCAATATAAATATGAGCAGATATCTAATCAATTTGTCTTTAATCAAGCAGCAATATTGCTTCCCATCGAAGCGCAAACACATCAAAGACTTTAATATAGAGCTGGAGGAATCACACGAGCGCGTTGAAGGGAGATACAAAAAAATATGCATGCTTAGGGCCGGATTGGGGTCAATCGCTTGAGGCCATCTGCGGCGGCTAATTATAGATGATGCGAGCCGAGTTTATCGCGTACGACGATGAATTTCAATTGCTAACACGAGCGCATCAGATGGACCAAGTGAAACGTTGTGGAAATGCTCTCTCTACGGATGCAAATCACGATATGCATAGTGAACACCCTCGCCGACACGAATAATATACGAGACTAAATTAGCTGGAAATCTTCTCTTGCCCGATACAATGTAGTCGAAAGTGACATACACACACAACAGACGGACCAAAGAGGAAGCAGACATGTAATTAATGCATAGGAGAGTCAGAAAGCAAATATTCGATTAAACAAATTAACACATAATAGGATTAATTTTACAAACACGATTACTAATATTGGGGATTAAATAAGTAACTGGTAAATTAAGTGACTAAGCAAGCAGGTAAATTTGATTGTGGTTACGTTCCTGTTCGTACCATATTTGGTGGGTCGTGCGTCGCTGAATCATAAACAGTCATCTGTATGTCACTATGTAAACTGAGTGACGTGAAAGAAACTTAAGAGTATATCAGAGTCATCAGACCTTAACGTAAACAACGCAATGATGTAAAATTATCTGTGCAACTATGCCGCGTTGTGGGGTTTAAACGGGACGTGCTTTCTTTCCATAAAAAGGAGGAAGTCATTAGAGATTCAAATAGTGCCTGCGATCTATTTAATAATGGTGTTATATATTATAAGCACGGCATAGCCCTCGGGAGATTGCATCTTTACGCAATGCGTACCATAAGCTTACTTGTATAATAATAAGACTAGTTTATATCCCCGGTTGTATCGACAGATCTTATTATCAAGCGTCAAGTCCCAAGAAAAACCTAAGTTTACGCTTTATCTAAAGAGATTTCTACTTGGGATACAGGGGCAATTTAATACGGTTACAGTGTTCCTAGAATCCTCTATATTGAGCTCAGGCGGATCTAACACGGCCGACTGACACTGATGGCTTACATAGGGACCTACTGAGTGTTAAAAGAACCATGGGAGATGTGAACTGCTTATTGTCACGAAACTTCCTAAGACCCTCCCTTTCTTACAGCTTTGACGGAACTTCGCGAGGAACCGTTCCACGCTATCGTTCACTAAATTCTGGAGTATTAAGGACTCACGACTTGCCCTTTTGATATACTCTTTATGGAACATTAAAAATCATGAAACTAACATGCAATAATTCAAAACAGAACGTACGTTTGATAACAACGATTTTATGATATCTTCATTAAAATTATTTACTGAAGTAAATCAAAAGTTATTTTAAAATAAAATGAAAATAACGAAAGCAAATATCTGAAACGATACAAGTAATTTATTTAGGACTGCAATAAATTTTTTACCTATCATAGCCTCTTTTTATGCAAAAGTATTTCTTAATACATATTTAAAAATACAAGAAACTGGTCTATATGAATCTATGCAGTTTTACCACACTAGGCTGGATAGTTCAACATTAATTCCATTAAGTCTTTGTCGTCGCCGATGTTTCCTACTGACATATTTTATTACCAGCAATTTCCTCCATTTATGGTCAATTATGATAATCGCAGTCGGCAACTACAGAAAGGCTTAAGGAGTCACGTAAGCATGATAACACGACGTACTGTAACTAAACTATTGAATTGTTAATCCTACAATTATCATTCTCCAGCATGACGTCCGACCTTTAGTGTCTTAGCAGGTAATTTTCCACATCGGTGCATTAAGTATGTTAGAGGTATAAAAGATATATCTTTACTCACCATAGCTTGCTCGATCTTGTTGTCGATTGCCACCGCGCTTGTACCCGATGCGCTGTAATTAAAAAAATATCTAAATTAGTAACAGATCATTAAGCAAAATTTAAATTATTTCTAATGAGACGGGGGAAATATTAAATATTAATATGTAGGTATAATAAATCATTTGTGTACGGATGCACGCACATCCGATTAAAGAGAAAATATTTAACATCAACACGATACGCGTGTACGCATGTTTTCATATAATTATGCCGTTTCCGAAAAATATGCAACGAATTACACAGTAATAGGTATTAATTTAGGCCATAGAACTTTTCAAGGTAATTTTTTAGCAGTTAAATACAGATAGTCATACAACAAAATACTAAACCATCCATATGTATTTGGAAAAGGTATGGGAAAAGGTATGGGTAAAGTAAATAAGACTCGTTCTATATATGTACGTTTATATAAGTAGTGGATTGACTCCCTCGGAACTCTTGGGTTACGCGTACAACACTGCTTTATCAAACGCTTTCCAATTTGAAAACAGTAGAACAAATTCACGTCGAAGAACAATCGACCAGTACGCGCTGGCGCATTTGTTGCAATTGGAAAGGTGGTGCAAGGGCATCAGATTGCGTCTAAAATGGATAATTTATATTATAGCACGGCACACATGTATAATTATTTTATTAATGAATAAGTATAAACCGGTAATTTTGAGAAAAGCTTCCGTTGATTGCGAAACGGATGATTACGCTAATGCAGGCGTTGCGGATAAATATTGCAAAAGTGACCCACGAGGTGCACCGACACCTATTTGTAACAAAGACAAGTGAACAATAGAATTTAGTTTCGATTCAGGCGAGAACTGTAGACTATTTAAGTTTATTGACAAATATAGATTAACAAAGACTAAAAAACAAGATAATATTATTATTGATGGTTGTTTTTCAGACGTAACCGATTTATGCAAGAAACACATTAAAAACCCATCTCCATCCGGTAGCTGCTGTAGATGTGAACACTTGACACGTAGACCTCATTATAAAATCACTCAGACGAGGCGATTTATTGCTGATACAATGTCAGTAGCGCTTTCAAGTATATGGAACCGCAACGGTAGAACAAGTGAGACTTATCAATGCTGAAACCACTGTCAACCCCTTTGCTGTTAACATTTACCACAATGAGAAGTTACAATGCAACAAGAATGCAGCTTAGGCAGCATACATAAACACGCGGTTAACAGCCACGTGCCTGAGAATGACGACACAGTCTACTTAGCGACTGCAGATGCCATTACTGGCAACTATTGCCGGACTTACCCATTATGATCCAATCTCGCTCGTGTAATCGTCCGGTTGTTGGACTAGTATGTAGCACGACGTACGAATGCGTACTTGACTTTCTCCGGAATCGGATTCCGAGTCGCGTCAACGAGGTGAACAACACGGCGCTGATGTTGGGCCCATTGGAGCGTAAATAAGTTTTGCGGCCACGGATGCATTTCGACTGGCCCATTATTGAACTCTCTGATATTAAATAACGACCGTGGATAACATGACCGAGGCCACAGCAATGTCTTCTAACATTGCATTTATTCATCTTAATATAACTCAGTATATAATCTTTCAACTATGTCACAAAAATAATTTGTTATGAAATAAAGACTTGATGTGATCTCATCACATCGAAAGTTAATGTTTTAGTGTGACAATAAAATAAAGATAAAATTTGCTTTCTCTAAGCGAAAACAAGTTTAAGTATTCTGTTAGCGAATAACGATTACGCAAGTTTGGAAGTTGACAAAATTGCACGCGGTGACAAGGTACATGAAAAAGTTGAAACATAAGACAGCGAAACCCGAGATGCGGAGAAAGTATTTAGCGGGGGTAAAGTGACGACAGTCCTCCATGAAGACTCGCTGCTATGACTAAATAAAGCAAAGCTTAGCTAATCAAGTTTTTATTTCTCTGTCTTGGTTCAATATGGATGTTACAAATATCGTTTAATTGGTATGACGACAAAGAAATACGTTAAATGCAATCTTTCAAAATATAGTAGAATATTAACCTGAGTCAATATATTTAAAGCAAGTTAATTAATATCGATTATATGTATAAATTTTGAAATGAAAAGTAATAGATAGGTAGTACATAAATTTTTTAAACTGACAAGCGCGACTTTCACGCCGATTTAAATACGATTTGTTGCCAAATATATCTACAGCAAGCGAGTTTCACATGTGTCTGTCAGCGAAACCCACCTGGCAACAGCGCATTTCTTGACAAACACTTCACGTTTCAAACCAAACCACTCATCGACGAAAATAACTTTTTTGTACGTTTTAAGACAGAAATCTGGCAACAGCGTAGCGAATAAACAAAAGAGTTCTAAAACAGAGCTCAAAGCTTGATGCAAACTGAGACAAAAGGTATCCAACATGAATGCTTGGACGGAGCAGAATGTATTCTGAAATATGTTGAGTATATTTGAGTTACAATTACAAACAACGAGAAGAGATAAACAGAGTACGATGCGCCATGTTAGTTGCACACGCACGTGCGTGTTTGCGTAGATCAGCCGTAAGGCAATCTAAATAGACCTCCCTGAACAAAGAGACATCAAGCCTTGTCTTCAACAGAAACAAAAGAATCTTAGTCTTTTCATCTCATAACGAACAAAACCTTGTTGAATGCCTCATTTTTTACTGGACTTGTTGTCATCATTCGTAACCAAAAATAGCATCTGCCGAATTTAATGGTTCATAAGTTGCCTCGGTGAATTACAAAACTAAACCGGTTTTAATAAAAAAACTTTTGTTAGAAGCCGTATACCAGAGACCGAAGAAAAGGATTGGGCAAGATTGAATGCAAAAAGTTGTGATGAAAAACAGCTGGAAAATAAGGTGATAAATATTTGTTATGATTTTGTTACAAGGTATGGACAAAGTTCAAGATACATAGAGCGTCGAACTATAAATCTTTGTTATCTGTGTTTTGAAGACATAAAAGAACAAATAAGTCGAGATTCACATATGATTCTTATCACGTATTCACTCGTATACAAATATGTAGTTAATTAGTAAGCACTGGCGAAAGAAATATAAATAAATCATTACGATAGTAATTTAAAACCTTTAAAAGACAATACTGGTGAATCACATATTTTCAAATTGCTTTGTAGTGTGAAAAACAATACCAACTAGAAAACAAAGGTTAAAGTAGAATGTGTGCAGTTGTAAGAAAATTAAAACGTTAGTCACTGTACTGATGTACTATGATGATTGGTTCTTTAATTTTGAAGACTGATGTTATCAGTTCACTCGACGAATATATTTCAGACTTTATTACTTTAATTGCAAGTCAAAAGGATAAATCAGAGTGCTTTATGAGATCTTTCAGTAATAGAACTACTGCAAACGATCCAATTAAAGTAGCCACTGTTATTGAGTCATAAAGAGGCGGTGTACGATTAACATAACAGATTAGCGGCGTTATCGCGCTCCAGCAGTACAGTGTATTATTCGTATATTGAGCCGATTGTGTGCAAGGTCGTCAAGGGGAAATCGACGGGTATCAAGTTGTGTCGACACGGCTGGCGCCTAGTGGCCCAACTGAGACCGTTACATCTTGCGGCCACGTTTCATAACACCGCATTCACAGTTCCTTTCAATTGCCCGAGAAAATGAAGTGGCAAACAATCAAGCACAGCACTAGCCAGTGGACTTGTTATAAGGGCAATAAAGATGCTTAATATTTAGATTATTTATGGTGAACAGAACTTATTTGCGAAATGAGGATTGCTGAAATAAAGCAATAAACTCAAGTCACGTGACGCCATAAAGCTGAAGTGCCGCTGATTTCTCGTGGCAGTCGTAAAACACTGCAGACGTGTGGTTTGTTGTGTTGTGTGCTAGGAGGTGGACAATAATGAATTGGACACAAACAGAGGACGGTTGTGGGACACAGGGGAGTGAAGTAGAGTCAGTGTAAGTCACGCAAAACAGTCACGCAAACTAACTTTCCCCCATAATTTTTCATAACGCCATCGTTCGATTTATGAATGGCTTAATTGTGAGGGATACAAAGTAGAATGACCTACCGAGACCATTAAGAAATAACGTAAGTTTGTAGACTGAGTTTAAAAACAAAACCGTCAATATTTCAACAATTTTTATAAATGTCGACATTCAAAATTAAGGCTGTAATAGGCGATGACCGTGACTAATAGAATATTAGCTACCCAAGATCCTGTTAGCAACAAAAAACATATCGCGAATATTTGAAGGTACTTATCGTTTTGTGAATGAAAGATCAACGATAGTTCGTAATGGATTTCAAAGATTGTAAAACGTATGTAATAATTAGTAAGTTAAACACCATATTGTTTTGTGCATCGGGTCGATACAGCAGCCGCCTAGGTTCAATAGGCGAGCGCTTACATCAGCCAATCACAACCGTTGTCTCGCTGCAGTCGACAACGTGGCCGTGGAACCTTCACCGACTTACCGGCTCGATAATTAGCTGACCACTGTGAGAACCTTCACAGCGATACCACTCGAGTAATCTGACAAGGCAAAAGGTCTGCAATGCGTCGTGTCACCACAACATTGCAGATCTTGGTCAAACGGTACTCACACAGCGGGGTAGAAGTAGTCGATGTACTTGACGACGACCTCTCTGAGAAGATCTTGCTTGTTCATGATGGACGAGTAGCTTGAACTTATAAGTTTAGTTTGCATGGCGTCCAATTCTTCTATCGGTGGCACGTGGAGGGACTTCAGAGTCCCTGCTTTCGGGTCAAGTGGAGCCGTTTTACGTGGTATTAAATTTGTGCACGTTGTGTATGTATAAAATAAAAGCAAATGTATAAAAAATGATATGTAGCGGCACGCGAGCGACCGAACCGACGCGTTGCGGCAAACTGGGACCGAGCCGGCCGCAGCGGGGCGGGGCGGAGGGGGGCGGAGGACCGGAGCAAGTGGCGCGCGCACGACTCTACCTACTACGGGCTACGACGATGGCGCCTCAAAACACCTAGGCAACGCTTTTGCGACACACCCGCCGCCGTGCTTTAAAATAAGAATGAATCCAAAACAGCCGCACCTAGCATTTAATGCCGTGGCAGTTAATTTGAATGATACTATCGTTTCGGTTCAAGGCTGACTAGATTAGGTCTGCGATTTTTTGCCTTGAGATGTTTTTTGTAAAAATAAAACAATATGCTCACTATCTCAATGGTCTAAGTTTAAACCCAGTAATTTAAACATCCGAATAAATAAAGCTATAAGTAGCCACATATTAACTAAAAAAACCTAAGACAATTTTCAGGTATCTACCTACCTTTATGGGTATAAAGGTAGATAAAAACAACATTGCTCTCCGAAATTAAGCTCCACTCGAGTAAACGCACAAGATGCTATGAATACAAGCATGTCTCAAAAAGGCGTTATTAGCGACATGGCTAGACGAATGTCATCAAACAATTGTGTACTCATTACTTCGAGCACTTCCGTATATTGCGCTGAAGGGTTAAAGTTTCATCACTTTAAACAATAACTACACTAACATAGAAAATATGAGAACTGAAGTATTTAATCAAATATAATAAATGCTTAAAAACGAGTATCGATATCTATTTATTACAGGTGCAGATACTCGCACTGATAATTGCAATACAATTCCTCCAACAAAAAGTGATGCGACGAAATCATGTGAGACAGTGGCCATTCACCTGCAACAGAAACCGGTAAATGCAGTTCCATCGTTCCAGAGTGATATGATCACATCGACAGCAGCAATCGACGATCTGTGGATTTATGTCTAAACTACGACAGGGCATTTACGAAAAATATTATCGCCACAAAAAGAACAATGCAAATTGAGCTGTAATGTAAGAAACATCAAGGTACACCATAGATAAAGGATGACAAAGCTATCAGTGGAACTAATTTGCATAGATTGCGGTTCATAACATACAACTCAAACCACCACTCTTTGCTGGTAACTAATCACAATTGCACCAAGGTAGGCCATTTTATTAATCAATCACAATGTTGACTGCGCGGCAACAGCCCTCTTCTGATGTTTATAATTTTGTTCTGAACACGAGAATTTTCGCAAGAAGTATTGTGACATGATGACTAACTCTTTCAAAATGCGTATGTAATTATATATTTTTTATACAATAATTAGAAAGAAAAAAATGGAAATTCAATTGCATCTCAAATGTACTAGGAAATATATTAAAATGCTCAAAAATCGTGTAGTAACCAAGTGCGTGACTCACATTCTCACCAGTACCCGCTAGTACGTAGAGTTATATTATCTATGTTTTTTGGGAACCGTCAAAACGGATACCCTTACAGCGAAGCATTTTGTATATGTCTGTCTGTCCGGCAGATAACTAAAATACTACCGATTGTGTTGAAATTTGGATCATGTAAAATCGGTCGGGATAATGTGATCATGAGACAAAATCGAAAATAAATGTATAATAATAAATCCAGAAAAAACGTTACAGAGATATTTTCCGAAAACAAAAAATATATATAATTGTTAGATGCACATTGTTTACCACGTGACCTTTGATCCGAAATGAGAACATTCGATAAGAAATTACGTTCACTGACTAGACTGGATAGCACCGGACAGGCAACTATCAGAACCAAGTCCCCTGGCTTGAAGGTAATATCTGTCGCAAAACCGATCGACATTGATGCAGACGCAATCTAAGTTAAAGACCGGGTACCGGAAACGCATCGTGGGACCCGATATTGCAGAAGGTACCTGAGTCGAAACCAGTGGTCCCACTGGGACAAACTGGCGATGTCGCTGTTAACAAACCTTCATAGAGTCATGAACATGATACAGCAGCTGTAATGTTTATTGTTATCTGTGCTTTAATGGAAGAAATAGGACACGATCTATTAGACTATTCTGCAATTAAAACAATTAGTGTAGGATTATTATAAGGACGGATGTATTAAACTAACTGACCTTGATGTTACTAATGCAAATATCTCTGATTATCATATAATACATGCAAATAAATACATAAAACTTAAAAGTACCATAACAACATCGTACATAATACGTAATGAATATCTTTTATATATCCCGGTCGGTTAACTAGAAGAAACAACCGCGCTTTATGTTGCGTCAAATATGCTCATAAAACTACCAAACCGCATGGAGTGACAGCATCACCGCTCAGAGATATCTTTACTCATACGTAGGTACGATGCGATGTCATATATTTGTAATAAAATAAAATACCACCGCTTCTTAGAACATTTGCTAAGAAGCAGCACAATAAAAAAATCATTACCTTTTGCAAAATTAGGAAGGTGTGACGCCAAAATGGTATAATGACAACGAGCGTCGCATATTACAAATTAACTAAATTTTAATCAATAACTGCATAAATTGAAAACAATGGTCCAAGGGGACGATGCGGTAGTTTCAAGAGTCAAGAATAAAATTTGGACTTTAGAGCCTAATTTCTGGTCAACAATAACAACAAAATATGAAGTCAATTTATTAACATAAAGCCTTATTACTAGGAGTCACAAATTGACCCCTATTGACGCTCATTCCGTGGAAAATACTCCGTAGTACTCCGTTGATTGCAGTACAAACAAAAAAGTCAAGTCGGTGGTTATTACAAAATGTTTTTACTATGCACAACACAACATAGCAATTACAGCGGAATAATCATTATTGTTATATACATAGGTAGGTACAGAGTACAACAGACAATAGACACTGTAGTATTAAATTAATGATGGTGACAAAAAAAATACCTACCCAAGACTTGGAATTCCAAAATGATTATATACAACAAAACATTGAAATAACACAAAAAAACAAGTACTTGAAGAAAAGAGTATATCATCTTAACTGGCGAGTTCCTGATACATCCTTTATTGCTACAATAGGGCACAACTCGAAATTTCCGTTAAATCTGAATTGATAATAGGACTATCTCTGTCTCAGATTAAATTGAGATAGATATACTATTTTATTTGAAATAAGTTGCATTTTCGTTTAATCAGACAGTAATACCTATTCTAAAGCTACACATTTCAAATTTGACAACACTAATATTAATTTTTTTTAAATTATTTTTGACAGAGACAGGAATTTGTTTAAGTGTTGCCAAATTTAAAGATGGGCTTTCAATCTGACCTGAAATAACATATTTGAGTAAGTTATGTATGAACTGAAAACAAAATAATAGCAGTTTTAGATAGTTTTTATTCACTAAAGCTGATACAGTGATCGGGCAATCACTGCTCATTATAGCGATACAACATGCAAACCTTCAATTGCAATAATGCTATAATAACCGATGATCATGTCATTAATTTAAAAAGTATTCCGATAACTAGGCATCTAAGCCTATTGGGTTCAAGGTGTTATCGATTAAGAGTCTGTAACCAAAGAGACTGGCGAGAGACGTAAGCTTATCCAAAAATAAATCTTACTATCCATTTTAGGTAACTAATTTATTTAACAGACAAGGTCAAAATTGAGACAACAATAATATGAATACAATTAAAACATCTGAAGAACATGTTGTAAAGAGTGATGCAAAAAACCTGTTAAATCATAGAAACAATAACTAATCAATGTGTAGATGCGATAAACACAAGTGTGATATGGCATGATAATATGATAACGGTTAAAAGCAAATAAGATATCAGGCGCAAATACCTGTTTGAAATAACAATATATACGCAGAATTATGTCTTGCTAAATACTTAGCTTATTAATATAATAATGGTGAACATGATATGTTGAAGTGCATACGTGCATACTATCATAGAAAACGGTCAAACTTACGAGCACCACGTGTTTCTGCGGGCGAAAGGCGATCGGGGTTGTTCGGACACTGCTCGTATTGGTAATGCATCTAGCGGAAAATTAAGCTTGAGAGCAGTAATGGATTTGCGGCGTTTGGCTGCTAAAGCTCTAGAAGCAAGGTCTGAATCATGAGTTTGCTCAAGAGGAGAAGCAGTACTTGGGCATGACTTCAAATGCGCCTGCGCCGTAGCCACCTGAAGTAACTTGCTCGAGAGGCTGCGTCGCCCCAGGGCGTCACATGTCGCGCATCGTCCGTCCTCCATCGTGAGGTCCTCGTGCGTCCGACCCGGCCACGCCACGGACACTGAGTGCGATTGTTTCCAGCGGACGTGGACTTAACTGATGTCATCCGATGAGCGATACGCGCGCGACCGCTCGCGTTCGAGACACGAAATGAAGACGGCAGCGTTATAGCGAATGTAGAATCGATCGATACCCGACCGAAATAGGTTTAATGCGATAATAGGAACACGATAAGAAGTACAGCACACGCAGGTACGTGTATTGAACCCAGACGGCAAAGCATAGCACGGCTTCGCTGCGACCTCGGCGGCGGGCAACCGTGCGCGGGCGGCTCGGCGTAACCGACTGCGGTCACCACTACAAAGTACCCCGGCCTGCCTGCAGTAATCCAAACTAGTAACGTTGATATCGATGTTTGCGGTGTATAATACTTCAAGGTGTGGACATCATATGACTGCGTCGATCCAATACATAGCGTCGCGAAGTGCGAAGACTCATTCCGACATTCCGCTGGATTCGATCCAGATCATTAAAAATAATCGAGGTCATAGGAGAATTTTCCTATAACGTGGGCAAGTAAGAGGTTCCATAATTCATTTATTGTTGATGAAAAATGGCACGCTAGCGCCAACGTTTATTTCTTTGGAGGTAAACAGCGCGGAAATACTTGAAATTAATAGTCTTACAAATAACCGTCTCAATTTGTTTATAAAGCTGATGTCTAAGTGGTCTTACTTGCTATATTATACAATTTTGCGATTATACATGCGGTCTCTTTACACTGGTTTATCAAGAGATTACAATGAATCGATTTGATACATACTTTATGTTAAGGCTCCCTTCCTCGAAACATGCACTGGCGTTTTGCTAGTTTAAGGTATTAAACTGTAGTATTTTTATATCAAAAAGTGTGTGTGATTAGTTAAAGAACTAATTAACAATAATATTCCTTGAATTTGTTATACCTGTTCTAATTAGGGAGAAAAAAAATGAAACGTCACTAAAAATACATAACAAGACTTCTGGAGTTCATATAACTTTGAGTATTTTTTATAATTTACATATTTTGGTAAAAAAAATTAAAAAGCGAGCCGCTCGCAGATTGTAGACCAGTAACAACTAATTCAGCACAAGGCCGTATGGTACGCCGCTCTGGAATAGTTGTTATTTTAGGACACTTAAGAGGTCGACCGCGTTGTAAATCGGCTAGGAGCAATTAATCATCGTAAACATTTGTCGCAGAAAATATATCTAATGTGGGTTCTTGCAGCAGCAATATTTAAATAAAATCAAATAGAACGATCAGGTGATCGTTCTATTTGATTTTATTTAAATATTACTTTTACATATTATGATAACATAGCCAACCACCAAAAACCAAATAAAACATCCAAAGAAATAAGATATTCGAAGTCGTAGACGGAATTGCAGTTCACATTTCTAGGCAAAAATTGATTAAGTTTGGAAATAGATAAACATTGGGCCCGATTCCGAAGGCACACATTTAAAATTTTACAGCGCTAAAATTGGTTTCGTCCTTATCTTCACAATACTGTGTGACAAGGATAGCAACAGTTTTAGTGCTGTCAAACTTTAACGTTGTGCCTTCAGAATCGAGCCCATTGATTAACTTAAAATAGCAGAAACTATAGGTGAGCATCAGAAAAGAATACACCGTCTGAGAGGATAGGAGTAGGAAGTGGAAAAATGCCAATCGCCTAAATCTATCGATCTCTGACTGAAATGCATGACAGTGTCTATACTGATGCAGAGAGGAACATGTCAGCTGACAAACACTACGTCTATATAGACATGTTTCGACAACTAGCAGATAAAGGTTGCTGATATTAAAGAGGAAATTGTAGTGAAAAAGTCAATCCAATAAAATTCAATATTCAAACAACTACCTTAGAGATTAGTTTCTATCTATTTACTCAACAAGCAAATTCAAGATGATCTTCATTGTTACATACAAACATATTTCTTTTACGACCTGAAGTGGTAAATGGACAGCAAGTCCGCCTGGTGGTAAGCGGTCACTGGACCACTGCTGCGTGCAGAAGTCCAAGACCACAAGCACTTGCACCGTGAGGACATGTTAGAATGCCTTGTGTGTGTATTACTGTTTTGCATTGTGACAGAAACAGGAGGGTGGGTGGTGACCATCCAGACGGATAATGCACTAGAATCCTCAAACCGTTGAAATATAATTATCAGTCTGTTGTGGAACATGTTAACATGGCGCATTAGATATATTCTGCACTATCTGTGCCTGCGGATCCGTTCGCGTGGACTACAGAATCCGCTCGCCGCTTCCAATCCCACTATGACTCTAACTACCACGCCCACTACAGCTCCAAATATAGCTCTAACTCATCGCAATCTGAATTGCACCGAGCATTATAATTATGTTTCTTTGGTATATTGCATACCTACTATTTAAAAACTAAAAAAATCCTATAAATTTTGATTGAGTAAGCCGATTGCGTCGAAATAAAGACCCCAATGTTTTTGTGAAAAGTCAATTAAAATCAGTTCAGTAGTTTTTACGTGATGCGTGCGTTTGTGTAACAGGCGAACAGACAAAATTTTCTGTGTTTTAATTTTAATTAGTTATTCTTAGACCCCCCAATGTATTTTTGCAAATATCTTTAATGTACCGAAACGCGAAGTTTACGTTTTTATTTATTAGATGTTGGTGGGACTGTCACGAATGTTTGCTTCAACTGACGCTAACCAATTTAAAATATTGACACGTCATATCGATCTTTCCCGTACGTCAAATTGCAGTAGTAACGCTGTAAACAAAAACAACATATTACTGCATTAAATAGCGTTTCCAACTATCTGATTTACTATGCATAATGTATTAACTTGTAATGAATATTAATAACGTGTATCCTTTGATCTTTAGTCTCTGGACTATCTACGTGCAGAATCATTAAATTATACAACACTAGCTGTAGCTTGCGGCTGTGCCTTTTTAATTCGCAAATGTTATCTTCTGACACAGGCAATGTGCATAAACAATTTCAGGTAGAACGGTTAAAAAGTCGAGCGTTGAAAGCCTCACAAACACACAAACTCTTGGATTTATAATATTATGATTATCACTTAAGTTTGAATTATTATGAATTATTAGCTGTTGCCCGCGACTTCATCCGCGTGGAAAACTTAACATCACATATTACTATGTATTTCTCGTAGGAATGAGAAGTTGTTTCAGGATAAAAACTATCCTATGTCCTATTCCAGGACCTAGCCTATGTGTGCCAAGTTTCATCCCGATCCGTCTAGTGGTTGAAGCGTGATTGAGTAACAAACATCCAAACTTTGGCATTTATAATATTAGTGGGATAAATGATATAGAAAAGGAATGAAACAATCAAATAAGACGTTGACTTCAAAATTGCAAAGATGAAGAGGACCATGTTAGAGACACAACGAAAGCAGATGGAGATTTATAAAGACAATCTTTGATGACATCATCATCATGTCAGCCTTTAGACGTCCACTGCTGGACATAGGCCTTCCCCAATGAACGCCACCACACCCGGTCCTCCGCCCTCCGCATCCAGCCGCTTCCGGCCACCTTCTTTAGGTCGTCGGTCCATCTGGCGGCGGGGCGTCCCACTCTGCGCGCGCCAACCCGTAGTCTCCACTCCAGAACTCGTCTGCTCCAACGGCCGTCGGTTCTGCGACAGATGTGGCCCGCCCACTGCCACTTCAGCTTGCTAATCCTTTCGGCTATGTCGGTCCCCTTCGTTCTTCATCGGATTTCTTCATTACGAATCATATCCTTCAAAGAAACACCGAGCATAGCCCTCTCCACAGCTCGCTGAGCGACTTGAAACTCGTGGATCAGGCCCACCGTTAGTGTCCACGTTTCTGCGCCGTAGGTCATGACAGGCAGGACGCACTGATTAGACTTTTGTCTTTAAGCATTGTATGACATTGTATTCGACGACATGGTAGGTATTAAAAAGGAAATGAAGAAATGAAAAATTATAGTTTTTTTCATCATAAAGAAATAACAGAGAACCTAGCATCAATTAATATGCAAGTATATTTTAATTAATACAATGCTGACCTAGCACTATTTAAAATTTTATGGACGTGTGAATTAGGAAATTTTAGAGTATGTGTGGAACTCGCATGCTTTAGAATAATTTGTTTTGTTACGTTATTACTCCGTTTTGCGCTAATGAATGGAGGTGCGTCCGACCTTGGCACACGCACACTGGTTCGTGAAAGTTTAGAGCTGAAAGAACTTGCGATAACATTTTATTTACCCTGGTTAGTTATACTCGACGTATCCAATATGAGGAAAATCAATTCTAATATGATGAATCTAATAAATAGAACATATCGTCCCTCGCATGACTAACTGTCGTAACTGTATTTCTCTGACTGAAAGAGTTGCAGACATGGACCTATTTAAATTTTTATTGTGACCAAACTCCGTTAACCATCGTATCCGTATCAGTTGCTGTAATGACTTTCTTGACGATGAACAAGAATCGTATCTTCCAAGACAAAGAATGTGAAGCGTTAAACCGAAAATGCCTTGCCCTGCAACACTTGCTTGAAACTACTTACGACACTTAGTCTTGCGAGTGACGATACAGTTTATGATTAGCATCATATAACGTCAACACGTCATTTAGAGTACACTTTGGATCGTTCGCTTGCATATATGGAGTTGATAAAATATCGCGACATGTTTCGTATACGTAAGACCCATAGAAAGGATTATATTTAACCAACCCTGGAGCTTCCGGTCGAATTACTCCTGGCAGTCATCATCATCAGTCTAAACACGTCCACTGCGGAACTAAAGACACCCTAATAGAATGTCACTTTTGGTGGGCTGTCCATTGGGGGATTTGCCATATTCACCGCGCTAGGCAGGCGGATTAGTGATCGCAGTAATAATCGCAATATACACAGGAGAATGCTGCTGCCCGTCCAGTAGTGCAATCCGTTAATCGCCTTGATGACACCCACGGGAAAAATGGGGGTGGCCTTATTCTAAGCCGGGAACCACACGCTGTGATTTACTCCTGGCAGTAATTCAGTAAAATGATAAAGGATTAAGAAAACCCATTAGTGTCCATTGGTTTATTATCAAACAAAAATCACAATGTAAACCCCAAGTGACAAACTGTCATATTGGCTCACCAGTCACTAGGTGCACTAATCAACCTTGACATTCGTAGCTGATGAAAATTGACTATCAATCTGTGTTGTTGATCTACTACTTGCCAATTGTACATGTTTAAATCATTTACGATTCAATAAATGTTTGATATTGTTGCTTCTTGAACATATAACGTACTTTACTGTATTTATTTGACTATTTCAGACACCGTTCGTTATTTTAACAACAACACAATTCTAGCGTGTCACAACACCAATTTGCTATCTAGGAATGATTTTTAGTATTTACCTGTCTAATACGATACTCATGTGCCGGTTAAGGTTCGCTTTCAGGTCTCTGCGGGTGTACTGGTGCTGGGGCGGCGGGGGCGGTGGCGCGGGAAGCGGCACCCCCGCCGGTGCTCTCTTTTCGATGAGCACCCTCAGCTCCGCCATCAATTTTTGCACCATACGGACACGACCAATCACAACGACGCCACGCACACTAGTGAAAAGCAACTCCTCAATCAATCGGCATCAACTTGCCAAAGGCGATTGGCTCGTGCGTTGCATCGACTCGTGATATCACTGTTGCACGTGATAATAAATGAAACATCGATATCGATACGGGCGTCGTTGTATCGCGCGTGCGAGCTACGCACTGTCCCGACTTTGTCGAACAGTTTGACCTCGTCGCTTTTTATAAGTGCGCAAGGTGTATGCGAGACAGACTAACTAAATTCGAGTTTATATTTAGGCGGGAACGTTGGGTAGACGCATGATACGCAAGCTTTCTAGATCTTGTTAGACTGTAAAAATCCTTTTAGATAATGTTTACAAAATTCTACATGCCACAATTTATTTAGATGGAAACAAAGTCATACGACAAAAGTAGGTCGCTTGCAGCAGGTCATAATGGCTGTGAGAGGAAACGGGGTCATGCGAGCATTGTTCTGGTTTAAAATGAAGAGGTTGTGCTAAATAGGACGCACCATAACGCGGTCGATGTAGAATTGGACCAAGGACATATCCCAAGTTGACACTTCCAAAAATATTTACTGATAAGTTTGTGTGGAATCCGAAAAATGCGGCGGAGAGAAGAATCCTTGAACGCATTTGAGTTAAAACTAGTTTTAAAATAATCGTCTTTGAACGTGAATTGTTAGACGAGTAGGTTCACGGAGAGGTAGAAATAGCATCAACTGACGGCGGCGGCACCGGAAGTGTACGCAGTCGAGCATTCGACAACTTTAACCGCCAGTTGTGTTTACTTGAAGTAGTCTAATATTTATAGCTATCATTTTTCACAGTGATCGGTAATCATGGTACATGCAGCTTACAAACACGTGGTGAAGAAGGGTCACTTCAAATACAAACTAATTTGTATTTGAAGTGACAACAACATCATTAAAAACAATGGTCATAAAAAGATATGTTGAGCCAGTCGATAAAATAATAGTGAATAAACGTCCTGATGGTTAAAACGACCTTTGTCAAATTTTTTCTGATATACGGTTGCTAAAGTCGGTTTCCTAAAGGATGAAATAAAACAAACAGCCGTAATAAAGTTGCACTGAAGCAGTAACATTCATCGCCGAGAGTCAGCGGAATAGTCGATCTGGTTTACGGCATTAAATTTCGTCCTTCTTTTGCTCTCCACAGTGACCGATTGCAACACTTTTTTATTACCATGAGTATAAAAATAAAATTTATTTTTGGAGGGCGACACAGCTGCGTTGCCGGTTTCGGTGCAAATAACGAGGGCGACTAAAAAAAAACTATGCGTTGCTTTCGTCATAAACAAATGGATTACGCGTGCGTTACGTGGTATCGGGCCTTTAGAACAAAGCTGCAAGAGTTACAAATGCAAGTAATGCTACGTTATATAATGTAATGACACTATATGTCTACTATGAATTAGGTTAGCAATAGTGATAACGTCTCAATGAAGAATTGCTTCGAGCCCTGTGGTAACAAACTTTCACCAATTGAAATGATAAGACGAGATTAGATCTAGACTGGCGGAGCGTAATCGACAGACGCAGGGACTAATGCTTTCGAGTGTAACACAAATGAGAACAGAGAAGAGGAAGTCAAAACGATTTCCCGGAGTAAAGACTAATTGCCACTAATAACGAATTCAGACAAAGCGTTATCTCTACAGTGCAGTTTGCGCAAGCTTCTCGAGCAAGCAGTTGTTTGTACACATTTTGTCTTTTGTACTGGTAAGGTTGCAGGCAGACCATTTATTTAAAAAAGAAAGTACCGGAACAAAAGATTTAAACACATCATAAAACAAAGGGCAAGTCACACAAAAGTACACTTTTTGTATGTTGTTAAATAACTATACCGAAAACATTATCTTTCTAAAACGAAAACAGTAAAAGCTAAGGAGTTAGTGTTGTGATTTGTGAGTGTTGTTTTACCCTTTTGAACGTCATGCGCATACGCCACATTTGGGCATTTGACAGCACTGCAAATAATTAAATATAAAGTAGTTCGATAATTATTAATAATAATGATGATAATTATTTATACAAATACATTGCAGAATATTTTCAATTTCCTTCCCTTTATATTAGACTAGGAAACCCCAAAGCAAAACCAACGTACACCCCCATTCATAAATAAAGAACCATTAGAACCGAGGACGCGGAAGCTTGACCTAGTTAAAGCTATCCAATGGACTGTTGGTTCGATATAATCTTGTACTTACAAATGATGCTTCAACGTGTCCTCCAGCGCACCTGGTGACGTTTTTAATTTAGGGAAACACTTTCAAGACACTTTCGCGGGTCTAAATAGTTTAAAAACAAAGGGTGCGTCCTCTCGCCTCGATGAACGTTTACAAACTGAAGCTGGTGTGCGCGCGTCTCTATTCCCGACGTCCTTGCGTAAAGGGGGCGGCTTTGTGGGGTGGCGCCATGGTGGTACGTGAAGGCAACAACGCGTCAATCAATATGCGAGATGAGATCCCTGGCTAATCGTCGAAATATCACGCATTTGTCGCGCGATTTGTCCACAACACAAATCCCTAGTGTGTCGTGCAGGTATCAGTATGATGTATTCTATGTATTTAAGTCGTTTAGTTATAGTGACCCGTTGCAAAGGCATTCAATACCAGACACTGAACAAGCATTGTATGTTGAAATTTGGATTTTCTTAAAATAAAAAAAGCATTCAACTTGTCATGCAAAGTGATGTGAAGAGCGGGTTCAATTTGTATAAAAAATACTTTCTTTTTTTGTGAATTTCTAAACCTCGCCATACAATAGGTAGTTAAGTATCTGTTACTAAATGTCCCGGTATTTTGTTCCACCCTCCATAATCCTAAATTAGCATGACTAACAGTAGTTCAGATCTTGAAGTTACTTCATACGAGTAAACTACAGAATTCGCATGGGAAACGGCGCCGGAGTGCGATGTGTGTTAGATATGAAAACAGACAACATAGAAGTTGTTGTATTAGGAAGATGCATATAAAGGTTAATACAACAGGCGATGCAAACGCAACAACAGGTTAACGTATGTACATTAGTGCAAAAGAAAGTGACGTTCTCAAAACTGTCTGTCTTTAAAACTTGTTCCGAACTCTTATAAAAATTGAATAAATAAGCTTAAGCATTCTTGCAAACTGAAAGCACTAACGATTATGTAGGCAAAAAGGCGATAACCCCTTAATTACACAAAAATGCTAACGATATTTACAAATTTTGCATGCATTATTAACATTCGAGTATGTAGTAATATTTTAAGATTATAAAATTAACAATGTACAAATATAGAATGCATTCATTACATAAAATAAACCAAAAACATAATCTTACCCAAACTTGTAAATGTTTCTTCACGCATATTAAATAATCTTGCGGGTATTATAGAATCTAATGATACTAATAAAATGATATAACGTAGTACACATGTGAACAAAACATAAGTGCTTACTGTTAACAGCAATTATGCAATGGTCTGAAGTTACGTTAGTAGTTAGTACCGACACGCACTATCTCCTATCATATCAAAACGCATAGTTGCGAGAACCGACAGCTGATCCACACGTATTGTTATCTTATATCGATAACTATTAATAGTATAGACCATATTTACTTTGGAGATAAAAGAAAGTTCCTATCAAAGATTTTAGCAATTGCTTTGTACTAAGGTCATGACTTTCTATTTAAAACAGACAAAGGACAACGTCACAATACATAGACGGTAAATATCAAAATCTGGACTTATGTGTTGACATACTGTTCTCCAGTGAACACCCGGTCCGATTATACAAGAGCACAATGTACGTTTCCTATATCGATTAAAATACTTGTGCAATGAAACGGTAAGTTTTACCCTTCACGTGTTGAAACTGTGGTAAGAGGAAACTCAACTAAGAAATAACAAAGATAGTATCTCGTTTAAAAACGGAAACGTTAATTAAAGGCAAAATAATCTTACAAAGATCAAGCACAAAAGAAAAGTTAATGAACTGTGAAAATTTACTGTCAGTTTCGAGAAAAAATATAATAAACAGGAATCAGGATTCAAGGAAAGATAATAATGGTTACCATCAATTTAAAACAAAATAACACAGGAATGAAAGAGGAAAATTTAATATTAAATCAACAGACTGTATTTCGATCTAGAAGAGAATTCTAACGAAACATTAGAACCGACAACCGACACAGATGATGAAACTGATAACGAACAAATGTGACGACTACAGAAAGCCAAATCTTCGGTCTAGATTGATTCGGTGATAAAATCAACAATCGTAAAGTCGAGTCGTTTCTTATGCAAGCGACTATAAAATGTAACACAAGCTTCCATATTTTATAGTTATGTAATTATTTAGTAACATTTTCAGATCCTTATGACAACTTATCTATAGTCAATACGAACAATGGCAAAATGGAAACGTAAAATTATAGTGCAGTGAGTGAAATCGGCACAGATTGGTGTGCAGTCATTAGTGTAAAATGAAATAAACAAGAGGAATTAGCGCCGGCCGATAGCCCGAGCTAATCTGACCGCAAGGGAACGGGCGGGCGCCACCGAGACTTTCCCTTTTCTTATTGTGAAAGTGATGATGTACCTACAATGCAACGAGGTAACTGCATCTGGAATCATTCGTGTACAGTGGAAGCATTGAAAAATAGAAGGTTACTAGCGACAAGATCGAATAATTTCTCTAGAAACAGAGATGTAAATACAAACTATTAGCAAACATTGGCTTGGTAAAACGAAATGTCATTGTAATTTCAAACACGACGTGCAGAATTTTGCAGCTATGTGGCTAGTAAACAAACATCAATCTGTTTAGATATGCAAAATAAAAACTCACTACGTTAATTGCAAATGCATTTTATAAAAGAACGCCTGGCGAACAACGCTGTCGAATGCCAAGTCGGTCAATGAAATCGCTCAGCTCTAGAAAGAGTTTGCGGGAGTAACGTTATCTAGAGTATATCTAATGGTTTGGCCGTTTATCTAGCAAGTACTAAATACCACAACAGGTGAGCACGAAAACAAAGGGTACTTTCTAAACGAAGACTTTCTCTTAAAACGAAGTTCGGCTCAGTAGTTTGCCCTTTATTGTTTATAATTATCTACAGATTTACTACAAATGTTCAGTTTTGCTAGTAGTTGGTAACATGTTTAAAAACAAACATATATACTACATAAGGTACCTACCGACATAACATATAGAATATTTTTTACACTTACCTTATATCAACTGTAGACGAGACTAGATAATGCAAAACGGCAAACAGAGGCGGGAGCAAAAGCTGCTTTATGTCGAATTCAAGGTTACGCACAAACAGTGGATCCGAACGGTTACGGAATCTTATCTGTCACAGATGTAAACATAATATTTTGTCAAACATCCGAGTGAATTGATACCTAATATTTTAGGGTCAGGGTGATCATAAGGTCAAATTTTACATAGTCGTACAACTTATTAGTAGGTATGAAGTAATTAACACATCGACTAAGGCGTTTAGTTGCTAACCAATCGTAACATGTGATAAAATTACTGACGATTTACTCAGTCAAGGGTAAACTGTTGTATTGTAATAAAAGAGTGACTGAATAAAATACGCTCATAGTTTTACTGACTTCATATATGGATATACTTGAAATTGTATGTGACAACTTACATACGTATTAGAGTACACTGTTTTCAAGTGGGAAAGCCACATAATTCGTTAGCTGACGAAATTTTTTGTAAAGAATCCTTTCTATATTTCACATTCCAAAATCGCACTGCACATTCCAAAATTGGAGGTGTGTTGATGACTGAAACATAACAGAGGGGTGAGACAGACTTTGTAAATAGTGGCCAAGAATAGTTAAACGAGACGAGTGGACGTTGGGTAGGACTTCGGCCAGCTCGGTCGACGTTATCACAAGGTCATTAATAAAACCTTGACAGAAGTGAGTGAAGCGGTCGCCACAGAACCAATAAATGTAGCCATGTATATGAGGAGGGTTTTAACAAGAAATATCTGAAATTTTGCCAAACTAAAAATTCTGGCCTTGATTAGGCGCGTATTTATGCAATTTTGTTTAGAAGATAGAGTCATTACATAAACGCAAGTGTTGTTAAGGAGCTTACTTAATCATCCGTTGAAGACACAAAGGTCTGTTGATGATTTATTGTGATTATTAAACATTACAATTTAACATCGACTCCTTGAGTTTCTCATTTTTTGCATATCTCTAATATCAAAACTGGCAAAAAAACTCAAGATATTAACGAATACAAAATTTCATTCAATTGCATTGCAAAATTATTTTTATGTATTGGTAAACAAACACATAATAAATTGTCAGGGTTTATTCTTAGTTGAGCTTAGCTTTATGTCGATAAACGTTTCCATTTATGAGCAATTTCAAAGAGCAGGAAGGAAGATATTATTCCGAAAACATTTTGTAGACGACAGAATGATTTATATGAGATTTATCAAGTATTATCTATATTTGATACATCTCAGTACATACATACAATATACATTATTTTATGAAAACGGTAGTTGATGCAATGCAGATTGTTTACGTAGTAAACTAGAACACTACGTTACATATCTAGTCAACGCGTAGGCATTCCCTTTGTGAAAGAAATTGATCGGCTCCTTTAGCTTCGGCGCTGTGAGAACCTGTTAAATGTAAGACAATGAACGACTTACCCAATGAAATTTTTGATAAAGCAGTACACAGCAAATAATGTGGCATCATTGAGGCCGAGGTCCGGCATGATCCTGGGTAGCGTAACAGCTGGCGAGGCGGCATCGGCCGGCGGGCCGCGCATCTCCGGCGTGGCCGCGCTCATGGCGGGCGCGCCTCGCGGGCGCGGGGCGGCCGCGTGTGGCGCGATCGTGACGGCCTCCGCTGGCTCAGCACCCGGCCCGGCGGCGGCTGCACCCGCCCCGCATAACACCACCTCCGCTCCCGGCACGCGGCACCCGCTCGCACCGCACCCTCGCCGGAGCCCGCCAACAACCCGCGTGATCGCTCGCGCGTCGCACAACCGACACGCTCCGCGAGGGCCCACTACGGCGGCGTATCGATCGCGGAGCCGCGCCTGCGCTTTCGCCACCACCAAAGTTCAGACACCGAAGACAGGGCCGGCTCACACGTCCAGCATTAGGAACGCCAAGTAGATCACAAGAAAGAACCAGGGGCAGAACAGGTACATGCAAAGTGACATCATTTAATTGATAAAGTATGTGAAATAACAAGGTCCGAGGAAACGTTCAGTGATGAACTGATCGAGTGCGTAAGTAGTACAGCACGTGCAGGTCGCGCGTGCGTCTGGCGGCGCGGCGGCACTCTGACTGGGCGCGCTCGCGCCGCCGCGTGCTTGCCGTGCCGCCCGCCCGATATCCGCTCACCGCGCTATCTATACCTATACCCATCGCACGCACAGCCTGCACACCTTGATTTACACTTACACACGCAGAAGGTGTGGTAGCCGTGGCTCCATTGTAAAGGAGCTTCTGAAATTTCTATGAAACTCCTACAGTATAATTACATAAAGCATATTTTTAATCGTTCTGTCTGACAATCTATTTCCACACATGGTAATTCTTTAACCGATAACAATTAATCACATCGAAGATAAACCACTGAATTGTATCATATTGATAAAGGGCAAATGAAATTGGTGCAATAAAAATAAAACTAATCGGTAGAACCAACGAACGACATCCTCGACTGATAAAGTAGGAGCAAAACAAAATTGTGAGCACTACGAGTACAAGTGAAAAACTTCGGTGACAGGCCACCCGTAGCTTTTAAACTTTTGGCACACGCACGCAGAGGCGGCCAAAAGTTTCGGCGAAGTTCAAAAGCAAAACTGTCGGCCGCGTCGTTCGTGACAGACTATTTGTCTGGGCCTGTGAATATTAAAGCTGAATAGTAATTCTTGAAGGGAATATTATTTTGTTTAATACTTGATCACAGATTTGTAACATATCACATATACGTGCTATGATGTATGGAAATTAGACAATGACAGGATCAATCACAAATATACAGACTAGGACCAACTTATAAAATGGTATACAGTTATCTGTGCCCAAAACAAAGATCTCAAGCCGACAAAATAAAAAAATATCTAGACATCTCATTAAATAAAAGTTTAAAACCATTCACATAGTAACCAAGCCCCCAAATAGTAGAGCCACGGTCAACGTCCGCGTGACGGACCGTCGGACAGATCGTTCCGACAAGTAATCATGAAAAAAAAACTCTCCCACCATCATTTGAGTTGCGGCGAAATGATCAAATGACGCAAAGGCTTTTTGTTAAGATCAGATGTACCTCATCTATCTCACATCTGATCTATTCAGCACATACTTAGCTTAATTTTGGCGAACATTTGACAACATATCAAATTTCTTCAAACACAGTAAAGAAGGTCAACGCCTTCTCTATGGTTGAGAAAATTGCTTGAATTTCGAACATGTGTAGTTGGATATACATATACAAGTATACCAATAATCTTGGCTTTCATTTGATTAATGATAAATAAAACATTTCCAAGTTTCAATTCAACATCGAAAATGGCTAACCACAAACGCAGTGAAACTTTGGTAATATGGTGAACTCGCTCTCATTGGGCTCGTTTAAATATAATGTTTAATGGCAATCAACTTCCACTGTGTAACCCCGATATTCGGACATCAGTGACACAAGTATAAAACCGCAGTTAAATACTCGTAATTTTATCACGATTAACCCACAAATAGTGACACCTAATTAAAGCTACCCACAATTAAATTGCGAATCACATCGTAAAATAACACTGCACATGTCATCGCATTTCACGGTGATCTTTTTGTCGAAAATGAAGGACGACAACAAGTCGACAGAGTTCCACGAACAGTTCCCGACTTCCCGGCTGAATCCTGGTAAGTTTCCAAGAAGCAGTTGCAGCTGAAGACAGATACAAATGCACAAAATGCACAACAGTAATTAGTCAAAGCGATTACTTAAAAGGCTGCATAATTTTGCAAATAAATGTATTAAAATATTAAGCGCGTACCATACGTAACTTCTTAGAAAGTACGTTAAACGCAGTTTTGGGAACCATAGAATATGGAGAAGACCCAAAGTGGTTGGCGTACTGAAAAATAAAAACAAACATTTTCACGACATATAAACAACTTATCAATAACAGCGTTAGTTCCAACGAATTCAATACAATATCAAATGGAAAACATAACATTATACGAAAAACAAACAATCAGTAAAGTGTGTTGATATATCTTCCTTCCATGTAATTACAAATACAAATTGCCTGTGTGTTTAATCTAGTGTTTTTTACCGAGTTACCCGCAAATATTAATTTTGTTGGAGAAACCGACACTTGTTTTTGCATAAATGCATACAAACTAGTTTTCGATAATATGACTATTGAAGCTGGTATCTAACGTAACATCAGCGTCCGTCCTCGTGATTTTACCTGCAAAATGCTTATGTCCCAGCGCCGCTGTCGTGACACGAGAAAATTACAAAGTTGCATTCGCAATCAACTCCATGGTGTCTTTAACGTTCGCGTGCATCGCTTCATTGATGCAATATGACCCAGATGCTATTTCTATGAAACGATCCACTTCATGTTTTGACGTGTGATCAAACTTATGTGTCTATTTTTATATATTTTGTTCAAGGAAAAACATAATTACTTTATTTGTAACGTTATGTATTGTCCAGATATACTGTGGATTATTATTATAAATCCAGTACATGTCTTGATTCAGAGAGAGTCATTTTTACTTGGCCTATTTTAAGCAATTTATTACGGGTATCAAATACTATTATTACTACAGTTTCAATTTCCACGCAATAAAATTCTAAATAACGACAAGTCAAATCATACTTTCGAACGATTTAATCTTAAGCGCAGAATCGCTACCTTATTTACGCAAGTGCGCGATTTCAAGCTATCGGCTTGCGGCGCACGCGCGCTGATCTGTGGCGCAAGCTTCCATCATTATTTTCATTACAAACGACTTCAAACGAGCAAGTATTGTTGCGGCACACCCTTCCCGCGCTGTGTGGTGTCCTGTCATTTTCACCACAAGTAGTTACGGTTGTATGTCTATTTCAAACATTATAGATTATTAGGATCAAAATCCAGTACCTATGTAATAATCTGCTAATAGAGCATTTTGCAGTGTTCAGTCATTATTTGTCTATCAAAATATTATGTTGATGTATAGTTATTCAGTCGGTTTTATATTTATCTGCAGGGGTGTGTCACCAGCGTGTATAGAGTTTACTTTATGGTCTACACGCGCACGTGCACTAATGCATTCGGCTATTTCTGACGCGGCGTTTACAATTTTGGCCCAAACAAACAAAGCGAGGTTAATCAACATTGCACGGCGATTTCAGATTTTAATTAGCATTTAAATTGTCACGTGACACTGCCTGTGAGAGCCCTGATACTTTGGTATGTGCTGACGAGCAAACGCTGGGAAAGAATGCGATAACATGTTTGACACTCTATCAGCCGCCTGCGCTATCCGTATCAGATTACAAATACTAATAATATACATAAACGCGGTGTGGCAATCGGATGTAAAAAACATTTTTGAAGTGTAATAGACAGTAATAAACAATCATAACATGATAATTTTCAGTTCAGAAATTCAAGTTTTAATTTTCCACCTAGGTGCTGGCAATGGCAATTCACAATTTATCGAAAGATGCGGATATATATTCTTTATTGCACAAATTTTAAAAGTAAATACAAATCAAATATTATCAAATTACCAAATATCAAATATCAAATTTACAAAACTGTAAATTTCAACCAATTTCCCTATTAGTCTGTTTCAGAATTCCAAGATATGCTATCTTATGGAAAACAATAAAAGAAATAAAATACAGGGACATAATGATAAAAAAATCAAAAGGTATAGCCGTAGAACATGGATTCGCTGACTCTGGTTTTATGAAACATGGACACTACTTACTACTGAGACTTAGCTATATCACGGGGAATGCCCGTGAGAATCCATCATGAGTATGAGATGTGGGCGAATTTCACACGCCACTGTTTATAATACGCCTTCAATTAAAACAAGAATCCATTGACGAAATTCTTAGTAAACTTCCCAAGTGGTTCTACGAAAATTTCGCGAGTAACAATATTGAAGCATTCATGGGATAATTCAACGAAGTAAAAAATATATTAACCTTGGACTCAACAGAATTTAAAGAATGTAATCCGCTTCAATGTCATGCAATCTCAAGAAGTAACGAATTGAAGATAAAATGCTCAATAATATTTTCAGATGCTGGTTCAAAGGGTTTTAACAATATTGTAGTTTCTCTTTTATCTTTGAGCATGATATACCTGCGTGTCCAGGATAAAGGATTGCTCTTGTTAGTAATTAATCATGCCACATCGCTGGACTCTGTAATCGCCTTCAGAACGTGCAGTCATTAGTTAAATTTGCAACAGTTGGTCTGCTATTTCGAGCTAAAGACTGACTGAGTTGACCCTTGTCATAGATTAATGTATACAATCATTGAGTTCTCTATTCGTGTATCACGTTGCATGCAGTTTGATTTCAAAGACAATTACATTTTAAGACAAGGGGGTCGAAGGGTCGAAGTGTCGATAAGGCACCTGGCCTCCGACTTTATAGTCGACCACTACAGAAACCTTATGGTTGACGGTGGTAGTCCCTGGACGCGATTGTAAAGAGAAGACAGTTAAAGCACCTCTGGAGCAGTTTAGTGCCAAAAGGAAAAGAACAAGGCCTGGCTGCCAGAAAACAATAAGTAAATTACATCTGGGATAAACCATCAGCAACTAACGAGTATCTGTTGATTGATTCGCAGAACTTCAGCATTGTGTGAAGCTTGATAGTCAATTTAACTCTACAGACAGGCAAACGTGGTTAAGGGTAAAGACAGTATTAATTTTAGCCTCCAGCGTTTTGAAGTTGCAGAAAGGCATATCTAATTAAATAATATTATCACAACATAAAGCTGCTTTCGTTGAGCACTGGTACATTTCCGAATATTTAAGAAATACCGGGAGTACTCACTGTTGCGTACTAAGTCTGGGATATTAAATTTTCCGTGAAGCTGAGCAGAGCAGTCACGCTAGACGACGCGCGACAGTCGAGCGACAGTGATGGGACAAACAAAGGGCAGGGCCCTCTGTAATCCGACCAATTAGTAGGTAGCGGTCACTTCGGGTATCAACCTATAACCATACGCTCTGATCAAAGGCAAACGTGCAAAATGACCACAATTTTCGTCGCTAAAATTACTCTCCCAAGTTGTTTGTCTCAAAGAGGTTAATAACACGTAGTGACGGGAGAATAAAAAGAAACACAACTAAGATTTTCTAAGAATACACACCGTGGAAATGTGTGTCAGCGTCTATAAAAGCCGTAACTTAAACCTTAAAGACGACAGGAAGCTGCAATTAAATTAAACGAGTCCGGGACTAATAAACCCCAATCTCTTAATAAATGTACGAATTTCCTCGAAGCGAAGCGAAACGTTCTCTAGTTGCTGAGCGACCAAAAAGTAGGTACTTACTGAAAATATTGAGTTTGTACTCAACTAACTTTCAAAATTAGAAAAACCAAGTAGGTGTAACGAAACACTGTATATCGAAGCTGTATATTATATGTATAACTCCTAAAAGTCATAACAATAAATAACAAAGACTTCATAACAGCTTTTATTGTGATGCTAGCAGTTGAACAAATAGTTTTTAATTTTTCCTGAACTAATTTGGTATTAATTTTCGATAAAAAATCAATTAAGCCTTCTAGACTACCACTAAATGTATCCAATCTTTTATGACAAAATGTAACGTTTAAGGAATGAATTTATTTATATTATAGTTCAGTATTTTTCGACAGCTGGTGCAATCTAGTGTAGTACAAATAGTAATGCTAATTCCCAAAAATTACAGTTGATAGTTTCAAAATACCGCAGTATAAGCTCCTGTACCAAAATTGTAAAATTAAGGTCATATCACGTCACATTGCATACACCTCTGATATATGGCTATTAATCCAAATGCGAGTCATAAGGTCATAACATAACATAAGTCAAGTAATACTAAAACTTTTACTTATTAGAATAATAGTAAAAGTAAATAATCCACACACAAGAGTCCAAGGTCATATAGCATGAATAAAGAATGAAGAAAAATGAAATTTAAACTATCGGAAAGGCTTAGGCGCAGTATGTATGTAACAAACCACTGGACAGAAACGAAGTCGAATTTCTACATAAATACTGTTTACATTGAAGGGACACTTAATGAGAATAGAATAGAAATTTGTAGATCTGATATAAGTACATTATATTGCATACGTCCGCTTAAGGTAGTTCCACGTATGAAGGTGTAAATACATAATAGTAAAAGTTATGCTCGTACCGTGAAATAGCCGTGAATACTTTTAGCACGGATTGAATCAAACGAAATTTAATGGCCCGTCTTGATGGTTTCATCACAAACAACGTTGAAGTAATTGAGGTTTGTGAGATCGTAAAACACACTGTTAATGGTTTCTGTTTAAATTAATAGAAGCATCACATTTGAAAGAGCAAAAAAACTGTAATTGTAATCTCATATAGTCAGGCGACACTCTTTCAGTGAAAATAATGTATGATTTGTCTTTGCCTTTCCGTATGCTTTTAACTTACAAGTTATTGTTATCATGTAACTGAAATTGAATGTCAACTTTAACGACCGCCGCAAATCAATCAATATGTACTGTAGTGAGAGCAATTTATAAATTTGCCAACTCATTCCCAAAAATTGAATCTGTGACCTTCGACCTTTTATCAGCGACTTAAACACTACGAATTTAATTAAGTTTGATATTGTTGAATGTCGTAGCTACTTTCATATTAAATGCCATTTGAGTCTCTCTCGGTCTAATTCTTATTACAATAATTGTTGACATAAATGATGATCGCTTTATTCGAATGAATCATTTAGTATTGCCAAGCTCATGTGCAATCATAATAAATTAAAGGAAAAGCAAGGTAACGTAAACGGTCAGAAGCCAGGTATTAAACTTTAACGTTTTATAAATTACACAAATTAATGTGTCCAAAGGCACCTCGTGAGAAGCACGCCACGGTTGCAATGTTGTTGGGACTAAAACCGGCAATTTTGCACTAGATACGGAATCCTGCTTCTAAAAAATATATTTTAAAATTAACACATCTTTAAAACAAATGATAACGTTACCCGATTTAAATTCTGTTAACGTTTAATCGCTTGACGCAAATAGTTGATTTAATTTGATTAAGTTATAATACTGTCTGACATTTTTATGCCCAATACCCAGTAACAGATTTGAGGCTATTAATTTTTCGAAATCTCCGTTTTGATAATATACTAATGATTCTAATGATTCTATTTTTAGAATACCGGATCACAGAAATAATAGAGCCAAGGTAAATTCAAGAACAATATTGTTGAGGATGCGTGTTAGAAATCGTATTGATGCAAATGAAACCATGGTGGGAAGTAATAAAACTGAATTATCACCGGCTGCCAACCGACAGGAGAAACTGATGACCATGTGTTTCCTGCATGACCTGACAGGGCTTCCTTATGCGTTTCTAAAACTTTGAAAACATGAGTTACGATGTTATTGGAAACTCTCATTACAATCGCTTCTTATACGAGAACAGTAGTGATCATTATTGTAAAACCGTAATTAAAATGTTAGTTCCAAAAAATACGATTTCATTGTTCATAAAGATTGAATTCAGTCGAGCATCCAGGGTTGCTCGAAGCAATTGAGGTTTTGCAGAAACCCCATTTAGTAAAAAAATAAAGAGAAAAGGAATATTTGAAGCAAAGACCATGGAGGCATGCATAATTTAAATCATTTTAGTGATGGATTCCCTTTTTTAAATAATGCTCATGGCGAACGAACCTTTGCGTTAATAATTGGTTTCGGAGATTTTAAGGGCCCAATGTGGCTGGTTATGAGAGCAAACGCGCATGCGTGCCGAGTTGCAAAACAACCGGTTAGGTACGCGATATCCATAATATTATTTCAATAAGTAAACACTGGTTAACGAAAATTACTGTAACATATCAATAAAGAGAGAACTAGAAATAATTAAATGTTATATAAGTCAATTTTCTTTACTGTCTGTTCGCATACGAGTGAATTAATGTATAAAAAAGCAAGTTGTTCGTGAAATGCTGCGGGCGATTCGGGCGATCATTAAAGGAGAGCTGACATCATCGCCCAAGTTAGACTACATTGTTATTACGACGCAAACCACAGAGCGAAAGGAGCGAGATGGGTTATCGGTAACCGACACGAATAATAAAGCATTGAATTTAATATAGCATTACTGTGCATTCAAACAAATGATGTATCGTGAATTTTTGAAGTTCAATGCCACGGGCCGGGCGTCTGATTACATGCAACAATTCGTCGGTCGATTGATTTTAATGCGATCAATTTCGCACGCATTGTGTTAAATGATCCATTGATAGCCCATAAATGGGTGATCAAATAACTGAATAAACAATAGGGTTTTATGTCAGATTGCTAAATTAATGGTTTAACAATAAATTACTACCGTCCCCCATATAATCAAACTATTTGCCGTTAATAGAAGTAACTGAATATGAATTTATGCTATAATTAATACAGACAACATATTGGGGATAACTGTAATTGCAGTATTCCAAACTGAACTGAGTAAGTATCGTAGTTACTTAGGAAACGCCTATGTAACTCTACTATAGAGACGAGTTTATGTTTTTAATTAAAATATAACAGATACTATTCATTAATTAAACATTATTCTAACCTAAAAAAATGTAAAGGAGAATTCAATTTATCTTAAAGAGCAAATACAGTTCATTAATTAAACTTGCTCGAGTGAGTGAAACTGGTGCTATCCCAGAGTGCCTATTATGATCCCGAGGGCCAGTCGAGGGACGGCTTAAAACATGGAGCGCCACTTTATATGCAAATTAACGGTAATGAGCTCTAGTATACTTGAGTTGCGAATTTGAAAGTAATATTTTAACTAAACACACCGGTGAAACGCATGATGCTTCTAAATATAAACGTGACGGATAATGGTGGGCAATTAGCATTAATTACAAACTAACTTATACGCATAATGCTCATAAATAATGTAATGTAGTAGTTTATATTATGTTTGATAATCTTAACAAATCTTTTGATTGAAACTTGAAAGTTAATAATGAACTAAACTTATGTACATATACATTTACATACCTACATTTAGATTAGAAATTTAAAAGCTCCCATCCCAACACTACACCAGATTGCAACAGTCCCCAAAGTGGTAGATCCACAACAGATACTAAAGTATCAAACCTCAACGAAACAATACTCTGTGTTAGGGGTTAAAAATAAGAGAACAAAATTCACAAGACAGACGATGTAAAAACCTAATGACTGTTTACAATTTTTTGTACATATGAGTTAAAGGCTTAATACTTGTAGTGGTAAAAAAACACCGTAGGCTGAAATTTAAAGCGTCTCCATCAACGCGTGACGTCGGATTATAAAACCGAATCTTCACCATGAAGCATTTCTTATATAAAAAAACCTGTTTGTTCTGTTTCGCTTCGCTGTGGGAGTAAAAAACGCGGCAAAAAAGTTGCGGGATGAAATTGTGCACGTTTGGCGAGTGCGTGAGCGTGATCCACGAAATTAATACTATGGATGTTTGTTCAAACACGCTATACAATACAGGTTTTACTTAAATTTTAATAGCATGGCCGATTTAGTAGCTGCAATAAAACGTCAGTAGATAGAAAAATCTTGTAGGAACTCTTAATTTAGTGTCAGGTGTTTATGTAACATAAAGGAAAATTCGATTAAGTAGTAGGTATTGGTGAAGAATTAAATAAACAAGGTAATTAATTACTTGACATTATTTGTAATACTCGCAGAGTCAAATTACTCGCTGAAATAGAATACCATGTTATAAATGCATGAAAACAAGACTAAGAAATAGTGTGTGTGGCGTGGTATAGGTACTCGTATATTAAATTTCGCATTCGAGCAATTTGACTTATTGTTCGATTATGATAGTAAGTAGGAGCGTAAACAGTCCATTGTCTAAAGCACTGAGGAAAATTGATGTTGAATACATAGCTGTACTATGTACATCAATATCCGCTCTATGATGACATTAAATGTAGCTTTGTTTGCAATAAAACTGACGCTTGAAATGTGTAGTACAACTTCATCGATGTTAGCCTTCAATTCTACATGACATTTGGGTCGAAATATACAACTATGTAACTGTATTTTCAGTCGATTAAATTATCGATCTTGATGTGTTACCGGGCGAATTGATTCAAACCGGTTTCTAGAACACTATATATAGCTACGTACATACTTTGGTCAAAATAAGAGGAATGATGTCATTCTTTTTTGCCAGCACTCCGTAACGTTAATGTGAGATGAATTGCTTTTTGTTCGAGCTCGACAGATGGTACTTACAAGGCTTCGTTTGCATTTAAATATAGTCAGCTAGCTAGCTCGTATATTGTATTTGTTCAGGTGTTGTCAATAAGTGCCGATCACGAGTAGGTAGTTGTCCATGTAACATGTTAGGATTTAAAATAACAGCAAAAACTACAGTAGAAAACATACAAAATGATGCACCGGCTTCATGGAACTGAGGAATCTGACTACAGCAGTAATATATTTAATCATTCCAGTATGAAGTAATGCTAAGTATTTCAATACAGGTACGTACGTTGAAGTCGATGAACGCACTCCCTGGCAACCGCTACATTAAGACTAGCCAAATCGAATGGAGATGTGAAAAACACTCAAGAAAAATTAAGTCACTGTTCCAAATGGCTTTCCAACACGACGCTTCAAGGTTCAAAGTAATAAAAAAAAATGTGGAAGTGAACGTGTGGCGATAAATAAAAAACGACAGGAAGACATCCGTCATTCAGCACGACTATCTCTGACGCTCGAGCTCATTCCCAGAATGGACTGGTGCGCCTGGATATTCCTGTTGGCGAACTATTGTGACGGACGACAGTGAAAATGACGGTACTGAAACACGAATGGAAAATCATAAACTACGTAAGAAGAAACATGTAATAATTAACTATTAAAGACAGAATCAGAAGTCATATAGATATATCATATCAATCAATTTGGAGTGTCAGATATTGATGGTGATATAATTGCGCCATAAAAATGGACGGTCGTAAAACAACTTGTGTGAGTTTTATTTAAGGGAAACCATAAAAACTGTAACAAAACAAACAATAAAGACCACCGCAGTGATTCTGTGCAGTCGGAAATCCATGCGGTGTCCTGTGGTCACTAAAAATAACGTTTTATTTATGTGCATACTACATTCGGGGATTTCTAAAATATTACAAATTCGACTTGACAATTGGTTTACTTGTTTCCCTTAGGGTGTAGATGGACGGACTCCATTTGGACTGCAAACCGGCTGTAAAACTGCAATTATAATGTGGTGTATAACTTGTATCGGAACTGCCGACCGACTGCGCAGAATCAGTAAGGCATAGGCAGTAGCTGGATCTCAGCAATGGATACAACTAGGAACTTTGAGTTTGGACTTCGATACGGGTGTATAGGGTGAAATAGGGTCATGATGAAGTGACCCTTCTAAACTTCTAACCCTGAGGGTCTAATGATAACCAAGAAGGAGTACATTAATTCGCATAAGAGATAATTATGACTGATGATAACTGATAATTATGATATCACTTTATAATATTTTTTAAGTATATTCAAAATACAATTCTTATTTACACTTTAATATCCCACTAATATTATTAATGCGAAAGTTTGGAAGTTTGTTACTCAATCACGCTTCAACCACTAGACGGATCGGGATGAACTTAGCACACATATAGGTTAGGTCCTGGAATAGGACCGTTATAATCCCGAAAAAACATCTCATTCCTAGGGGGAATTAAATATTTGTTTGTGATGTTCAGATAACTACGCGGATGATGTCGCGGGCAACAGCTAGTTTTTAAATAATTACGTTAAAACTACAAGCTGCAAACCGATGCAAATAATAAATAAATATTTAACAATATATTACAACCATATGAAATGATCGAGTGAGCGGCTAACGATATGAATCGCTCGCATCTGGAACAGCTAGATTTGCATTCCATAATTTCTAAATTATATAATCTTAATCTACAGTATTTTCCTTATGTATGACGAATGTGGTCATAGTTAAATCGAGCCGAGCTTGATTAGAAACCGGTCTTTGATATATTGCTCGAAACCAGAATCGACGTAGTCGAACACACCAATCAAATATTAATTTCTTTTTTGTTGCATATGAAATGAACGCACAGATAATATCAGCAGTCACGTACTCTCATTCATTTGTCATTCCGGACTTGTGATCGTCGATGAAGTTCGGTGCTAAAGTCCATTTGTTTGTCACTCCGCCCGCCTTCAAGCTTGGCACGATGTTATCTCCAATGAGATGCTAATGTATTGCTTGGCACGCTCACCTGTCAGAGTTCGGCCTATCAGATTTCTGTATTATTAGGCGTGAGTAGTAAGGGCGGCCATTAAAGCGATTGTTCCAGCAAAAAAATTTCACGCTCCCCTTCTTATTATCAAAAGCATCGCTAGAAACTATCAGATTCGCTATGACCTTGGAGAGGTTACGGCAGGTGGAACAAATGTAGAGAATAAACAGCTTTAGTTTGAAAATTATATGGAAACTTAAAAAAAGTCATAAAAAGTGTGGCGTAAAGGATTTAAAATTCGTTGCAGCTGCCAAGCTAACATAATAGACGTAGCAAAAATTTGATTGTTCCTCGAAACGAAATTTCGGGGTGGACCGTAAAATTTACGAGCTACAAGCACGTACAACGTAGACGCAGCACGCGTAGCACCCTACCTGATTGCCAAACATGGTCGCATTAGTAAGGGAGTACTACGAAAAGTGATTACCACCAGGCTTGTAACGGAAAATGCGTCCAGCGTCCGTGACCTAGGGTTTTATTTGCTACACGATGGCCGCCCGAAACCACCAGACGGCATGTCGCCGCCAGTTTTAAAGTGAGACAGATAGATCGATAAAGTACGCGTGCAAACGAGACCGGCAACAGGCCATGGCGCGGATATAAAAACTCTGTGCGAGTTGCCGATGGGTGACGTAAGCCGAGAAAACACATTCAACATACAACGCAATTCTATGATGAGGATGACCAGACCAATAAATATTTAGTAACGATTTAATAAAAAATATCAGAAAGATTCAAGTAAAAAGTTGTTTACGACCTGTGTGAAGTCATTATTTTTGTTGGCATCTGATAATTACTAATTCGCATGTTGTTTACAACGTAAACACAATTTCCAATAGCTTCATCGAGACTCATATGTCTACAATTTATTCACAATACCTAATTTGAAGCAACGGTTATCAATGTTATCGTGAAACTGACCGTGAACGATACAAACAAAACAATCTTAATTGTCATACGGCCGGCGTGCAATAAATTCGAAAAGTAATAAGTCCATGTATGATAATGATAAATTTCTGTAATTGATATGATAAATTGGGTTTCGTAAACACTGTCGACAAACAACATCACGTGGATACAGACTGACAATCGGTTTACTTACAAATTTTTACGTAATCTGCTTCAGTAATTGACAGTGATTTGTTTTTGCGGAAGTCAATGCCAAGCGATGGGTTTAAATTTATTTTTAAGACCTTCAAGAAGTAAAGTTACCGTACAAATTAGTCGTTCAAAATAAGGTGAGGATATTCTTGGCCGAAACAATATTTTGAAGAAACTGATAGAGATAATATTTTACATGACTGATCACTTCATGCTCTCGAAAGAATTTACTATGTCAATATCTTTGCCCTGACACCATCTATCAGAACCTCTCAAAGGTAACGCCTGTTGTACTATTGCGCGCAATGAAAATTCAATAAATAAATAAGAAATGAAGACAAGAAATCTAACAAAGTCAAACAAAACTCTTCAAAGAAGGAAACTGATGTAGTGAAGAAGAATATGAGGATAGAAGAAAGATAATTAGAAAATTTGGATAGGTGAATTAAGGAGATGGTGGAATATTATAAGGTAATTACACCAAACGAGCCACCAAAAGTACATGAAGAGATAAAAATCACATTCGGTGAACTAAGGACAGAAATTATAATATTTTAAAATAGAGCTTGAGTGGCAATAACCTTAGAAATATGTAAAAAGATACATAATCCAAAATATCATGAAAACTAGCCTTTGCATTACCTCGAATGACAACACCTGTCACTGATATTGGTGATAATTATGAACTTATCTCACTCACCATCGCATGCCGTCGAGTGTGCAGTGAAAACATTTAAGTGCACGCGTCGGACAGTGGAGCAAACAGCCAACCAGCGGCAAGTGACGTCGAAGTTGCAGCAGACATGACGGCGACATGGCATATTAATGACTTTAATGCAATCATTCTCAATATTGTTCTTTCTCGATGCCATCTGACGATAAATTTCTTGTTTCGATGCGAAGAAATACAGAAGGGAAAACTAATTGAATTCCGCTATTTTATGTGTGAGTCCTATAAGAAATTTAAATGTTCACGAGAAAAATCGGTGCAGTATCATGCAAACTTGAAGCAAATATTTAACGGTCAGAAAAATAAAACTAGTTTAGTTTTTAATAATAAGAAATATTTTTTTACGAGTTGCATAAAACACAAGAGTAAACAGATTGAGTAGCGCTGCTTTGATGTCATTAGCATGTAGCTTGTACTAGAAAGTTGTAGGAAAGCAGCAGAATGCTAAACAAATTACGTGTATAAATATATGCTTATAAAAAGATATCCTGACTGACTTTACTGATCTAAAAATGCACAGCTCAAACAACTGGGCCTAGAAACTTACAGTAATGCTAAGTTTTTCAAATATGTAGACGACTAGCACGGGATTTTTAGAAATTCTCGCATATGTTTGAATGTTTGGTTTTAATCTCATAGAAATAATCACCATCCCAGATTGATTCCGTTGGTTAAGGAAAGCAGAGAACCATGTAGGTAGTGGAACAAACTGAGGAAGGATGAATATTATAAAAGTGAAGACGAAGCAACGGGCTGATGACGATGGTGATTGATAATGAAGTTAAGTTTATATTTATAGCCTACGGAAACTGCATAACATGACATCACCGTAAAAGTTTGCGGTTTTATAGTCCATCTTTGTGAGTGTGAGTCAGATAACGGAATCAAAGTCGCCAGACTGGACTGAGTATCAGAATTTGCATTATAAACAGGAAATTTGCTCGAAAATCACATGTGAGGTCATGGTAGCGTCATTCTTGGCGTCATTATTAAGCAGAGTCAATATAAGTGACGCAACCAAAAATGATGATACTTTGCTAACAAGGAATAACTGAGAGTGATTGATATGATAATAATCCCTAGACTGATGATTATAACAGTAGTTTAAAATAATATACCATCAAATTTACATTCCAATATTTTAAGTGTTTTTTTCTGTCATAAAACAAAATAACGTTGAGAGGTTCGATACCAATCGGTCCCATTTATGATTCTATCCTGTCTCAATTCAATATAACTTTAACCTTTAAAACAAGAATGTTATTTTCAGTGCTAAATTAGTTTTAACTCAACACATGGCTGCCAGGTGAGCCGTATTAAATTCACAAACAGTTTAAATATAACCCATGACAGACATTTTTACAGTGATATCACATCCAGTGACATCATCTGAAATGGCGTGAGACATTTACTTAAAAACCTCACATGTTTACGGAAAATTAGTTATTAAAATGGTTGGTTACAAACAAGCAGCACGCCATACCGCACGCACCTATCTGACCACAATCCACAAGTGACTGACATTGACACATTATGGGCCTTCTGAAGCAGGTTATTTATATAATTACATCATTTATGAAGCACTGCATGGTCACTAATTAATATCTCTCTAGACAGTATCAAGAATATGTTAAAACTTTTACTAAAATTATCTAATTATATTATTCCGTGAAAAAGAAACTATTATTCCTATACATATTTTAGAAGTCTCAGCCAGCAAGCAACCGCTAAATATGTCGACACACAAAACTTGAAAGTTAGGTAATTGTGTTAAGAAATAAAATAAATGCTTAAGTAAAGGCTTGGAAGCCATAGAGTTAAAAGCTTAAGTTAAGTAGGTTAAGTACGTTTGAAATGGCTAATCGGATCTGCAATTTATAGGTAGTAAAATAATATAAATTGAAACATTAAGAACATACGCTATAAGACTGGTTCTTATTATATATCTTATATACGAGTATATTGGTTCGAATTTATTATTGAAATTTACAAAAGCACACACCAAGTTCAATTTAAAGACGTTGACAATTAATTTAAAGTCATCATATTCAATATGTAGGAGTTAAGACTTTTATTAAAGCCCGATAATTGAATGAACAAATCAAACAACCCAGTATAAAAGAATGACACCAACCCACGCAATACGTTCTTAGATCACTTACATAAAACTCTACTAGCAGCTCTGTGGTTTTATAGCGTACAGTAATAACTTCGAATAAATTTTAACATTAATTTATCAAACAAAAAACAGTATCATAAACGGGTTGTAGCATTTCGCGAAGAATCCGGGTCGCGAGTCGACCGACATACAGGGGGTTACAACATTTCTAGCGCGACCAACGCTCTTATCTCATGAGTGCATAAATCACTGCTTGACGACATAATATATCTTATGCAATGCAGTAGCGTTAGCGACACTAGCACTGGACCTTTAGGAAGCCACACATCTGCCTACTTGCGTCTCAGTGACTCACTGCATGAATTTCACAGCGAAGATCAATATTTGACTAAACATAAAAAGGGATCTAGAGCTGATAACAAGAATTCAGACCTAATAATCTCTTTTTACGATAATTTTACATTAAACACACAAGCTTTAGGAGGAGCAAAACAATAATGATTTTTAACCAACAGTGAAGTTGCCAAAAAAAATAACATGACATAATAGTCGTGTACTTGTAATAGAAGGGCGCAGTCAGTTTACACAACCGGCCCAAATGAATGAGACGTAAACAAAACCATTAGCAATCGAAAGGGCATACAAATACGAAACGACTTATTGAGGACACATATATAATGAAATGTTATTACTTCTGAGTATCCTTGAAAATATATCGGATAAGTCTAGCGAATCAAATTACAAAATAGATACCCGAATAGCAAAGCCGATTAGGGAATAAGTAATGTGCTGCACTGATATCTGAATTGAACGGACAATAACCGTGGGCAGTGGCAACCTAACTATATATGTATTACGTAACCTTATTTGGGCAATCAGGAGCGATGAAATAAATAACTGGTAATTGAGATGTGGGTTATCGGAACATGGCGGCACGTTGAGATAACACGGACGTTCAGCTAGCGGCAAACTAATTAGTTAAATACGAGATGGGAGTAAATATTATGATGAGGAGTCAAATATTGATCCAAATCCATCACAGCTATGAAGTACCACGTGCTTTAAATGGCAGTAAAAGATAAGGTGATAAGATTTAAACAAACCATAAATTGACGTTTACGTTAAATGATTAGGTGCGAGATGTTTAGAAAGGCTATCACAACACAGCGTTTGACGTCAGTAGGTCATTTGGTCCGGCTGACCTGAGACCTATATTACCTACAGCTCATCCGCCTAGCTAGCATAGCACTTAAGGCATTGATAATGGACAGACTTGACATACTATCTTGATACAGACAACCGTATATTCCAAACAAAAATTATATTCGGCCTTAGAGCAATAAATACATAGCGATAGACAGAAAGCGATTTCCACTCATTAGTAAGCTTTCACACTACAAGTCTGTGTTTTCTCTGATATATGAGATACATTTATATGAGTACTAGCATTCAAACTGCAAAAGGCAAGTTGACGGCAAGACTCTAAGACCACACTTAGCGGTCAAATTAGACATGTTTAATGTATATATGCAATTATAAATGAATAATCAGAATATTGTGCGAACGAACAACGGCTCGCTAATTTTAGGACATTGTGCTTCTTTAGATAAAATATTAATAATCATAATTATGGATGTTTTGGTACACTATATATTATTTGAATTTGAATTGAAATAAGGAAACAACTTTAATTTCCCTAAATTTACGGTAATTTATTAAAGCATATTTATTATTTTCAAGAACATAGGTATACAAATAATTTTTAGTTATACCAATAAATATTTAGACTCAAATTGTAAATCTCCGGTATTACATATTTTTTAATTGAGAGCACGTTCCAAAACACCATTAGCATTATCAGCATCAAGCGTGCCAATGTAAACATGAAAGTAGATAAACACTGATAAACTGGTTCTACAAAGATGGCTGCCAGGGTTTACTGAATGCGACATGTGGTGTGTGTGGCCCCTTTAGCAACAACAAAAGGTTATCTCGAAACTTCATCGGACGGGAAGAAGAGCTCTGACCGGAGACAACTCTTGTGAATCTTATTACTCTACATAGTGAATTTTACGTGATTTGTTCCAGAATACAAGAGCGGTTTGTCTTCCACGAAAAAATATGTCAACGTTTATGTACTCAGTACCAGCTAAGAAAATAATAACAGTGCCAAGATCATTATAATTAATTCTACCCTATAAATCTACTTCGTAAGAAAACTACGAACCAAACTTTTATTAATTAACACATATCTACATAACGGAGACATTTAATGACAATAAATGCCAAAGGAGATATTCAACGCCCGATCATTGAGACAATAAATAATTCAAGACAATTGGAATATAATAGTGTTATCGGCTCTGATGCTAGATAGTTGGTAATGAAGCAACAATTGATTATTGTCGTCGTGTCATTAACTTATCGTATGGTGACTTAGAAGGCGGATTGTCTATGGCTGTAGAACGAAACATAAAGTGTTAACAATACCTAAAAATCAATTAGCTAGATCCAGGCTCTGGGTTAGCAAAATGTTTTTCGAGTAACACCATTAATGACCCGGGACAGCCAACATCCTGAAAAGTGGACTCCGCAATTCTTTGCAAATCACAGGAAAATCGCAGAGGTCGAAAATAAGCCTTGAGTTGCATGAAAAAATAAATAAAAGTGTAGTGAACCAGGTAGACGAGTAGGTCTTAGGATGAACGTAGACAAGACGAAAGTCATGTCCAACTGACACGTCGACATAAGACCGGTGATCGTCGATAATGTCAATATCGAAGTTGTTCAGGAGTACGTCTACCTAGGACAGACAATACAGTTGGGTAGGAACAATTTTGATAGGGAAGCTGACAGAAGAATCCAGTTGGGCTGGGCAGCATTTGGAAAAATACGTCAAGTCTTCATTTCGCATAATCCACAATGTTTAAAGACAAAAGTCTTTAATCAGTGCGTCCTGCCTGTCATGACCTACGGTGCAGAAACGTGGACACTGACGGTGGGCCTGATCCACAAGTTTCAAGTCGCTCAGCGAGCTATGGAGAGGGCTATGCTCGGGGGTTCTTTGAAGTATATGATTCGTAATGAAGAGATCCGACGAAGAACGAAGGTGACCGACATAGTCGTAAGGATTAGCAAGCTGAAGTGGTAGTGGGCGGGCCACATCTGTCGCAGAACCGACGGCCGTTGGGGCAGACGAGTTCTGGAGTGGATACCACGGATTGGTACGCGCAGGGTGGAACGCCCCGCCGCCAGATGGACCGACGACCTAACGGTGGCTGGAGGCGGCTGGATGCGGAGGGCGGAAGACCGGGTGTGGTGGCGTTCATTGGGGAAGGTCTATGTCCAGCAGTGGACGTCTAAAGGGTTACATGATGATGATGATTATGATGATGAACCAGGTAAATGAAAATGGAATCCGGATAGAGCTTGAAATCCTAGCAAGATGCAATAAGATACTACGAATGTAATAAAATAAAGAAAGAAAAATAAACTAAAAAACACGATAGCTTTGAAAGTAAAACAGTTATATACTAGTTACCACAAGTCATCAGTTTGCTAAAGATTAATATGCAGAGCAAAGATGACTCAAAAGCCAGACAGCCTGATAAAAATTAAATTATGTGCCAAAACATTATAGTACAGCTTCAGGTGACCGTTGGCAGAGCGCCTAAACATGGCGTAAACAATCTATTTCAGAACTTGAAAGTCAAGCCGATCGGAGTATTCGTATTCTATGGGATCGCCTCCTTATAGTAATCGTATAGTTATCGAAATTCTGAATATTCACTGTTTGTTTGTTACTAAATCCAGATTGTTTCTCGAAAAATGTACTGCAACAATGATTTGTATATTTAACTTTTAGTATATTTTCGTTATCCAGGAGAAGCACGTCTGCACGTTCAATGAGGTATGCAAAATCAGCAGCGGGTGTAGAAAATGTAGTCAAGTTTTTAAAACCAAAAAGCAAAAAACTCTACAAAAAATGATGTAATGTGGTCAACAATCATAAAAAGTTTAAACCACATGACTAACTTGTCACTAACTTTGTTAGAGCAAATCATTAGTTTTTAGCGAGCACACGAGTAGCATGACGGCGAACATTATGCAAATATTAGTCTTGGCTCATGCTTATGAATTTATGACTAATTCGTAGGCCATTAAGTAACTATCGCTGGGGTGGACGACCGAGTGTTTGTCTAACTGAGGACGGGTTCATTTATTTAAAGCCAAGTCAAAAAAAATTGAAGAATTGAGTTTCAAAAGGCATTAGTATTGACGTAGCCGCTGTAAGATCTGGTACGTCGGCCGGAGGAGACCTTTCAGGAAGTTTATTGCAGATACACGAAGACTTGATTGATTACTGTTGTGAACGTACCTCCGCTTTGAGAAAGATGTCACCCGTTTAGAAGACATTGCCTTACCTGAAACAGAAATAAACAAAGATTTAATAACTAATGTCAGAATAAAGCAAACCTGAAGTAAAATAGTGTAAAAGCCCGTACAGTACGTATTACGTTAAGATTAGAATAAGGCAAATAAATAAATATATGAAAAACTTTTCAACATTTCATTATAAAAACAAATGAGAAGCATCAACACATGCTGTATTTAATTAAAAAAGGATAAATAGGTCTGTTTTATTTTGAAAATTTGACCGAATAAAAATAGTCACCCGTTAAAACCTGTAAAAACAGCAAATATTGTACAACCTAATAATTACTACACAATTTTCCAATGCAAAAAGTATTAACAAGGTCTTCGTTAATTAAACAGCTGATACAAGTACTAATATAATGACCGTTGAACACGTGACAGCTCGCCAAGACAATCGGGCGGCTGAGTCATGAAGTTGGTAAACTTCCTTTGAAATATCGGCGGATTGCCAGAACATGTCATTTACTTGCTACTTTTTAAATAATCTAAAAAAAATCTATTTTATTACCTTAATTACTACTTTGTTCGCATAGTTTGCTAAGTATGTACGAGTTGCGGAAATGATTTTCTCGTATTTGAAACTTGTAAGTCCCGGAAAACCCTTAAAAATCATTGTGTTGGTTATTATATGGTTATATTATGTATTGTCTGTGGAATAATTTATCTCTCCTAATAATAATTAATAATAATAAATAATAAGTCTGTGGAATAATTATCCACGTTTATAAAATAAACTATAACAAGGACCGTGCAAATTACTTATTTTACAAATTATTGTTCAAGTGTTGTTTTCTGTTTCCCGTAAGTGTTTAGCACAGTAACATGGCTATTAGGACTGCATAGTGCACGGTGTATTATACAACATAGGCTGCGGCGCATGCGCGATTAGAAATCACGTTGTGCCCCATGCGTCCGCGCAGCTACGGAACTGTTATCTTTACCTACAATGCGGCTGCGAATGCATATTGCATATGAATATGGATTGTGTTTTTAATTGATGTTATATGACTGAATTATGTCAGTGCTTCTATACGTAATTTAAAGAAATTTCTAGATAAGAGGATAATGTACTGTATGGGGGGAGGGGGGAATTTCAACGTTAGTGGTAGGTAAGAATTTTGTTCCTGGAAGCTTATCCGTCTTTTCTCTATTCGTTTGTTGTGAGGAATATCGACTTGCGTCGTCGTCGTCGTCGCCTGTTTCATGAGTATTAAGACTTCTTTAATAACTTATTTTTTGGTACTAATGAAACTTGTGTTTATGTTTCAGTTTCGTACAATAAAGTGTTTACATACATTCATTAGAAATTATATTTATGACCAAAATAAGATTTCATAGCAAGAAATAGTTTAAACGCGTGATCATGCGCGCAGCGCTAAAATATCGCGGAAATGAATAAAATATTTATTTCGTATTTAACCTAGTTCACCGTCGTAAAATTGTTACAAAACATGTCATGAAAAACATTACTGTTATTCTCTTTACAACCTCTTGGGATGGCTAAATTTAATAAATAAAATCTGTTTGTCTGTTATGTTGTGTAAGCATCACGTAAAAACTACTGAACCGATTTTGATGGACTTTTCACCTAGATTTAAACTTAACTCGGAGTAACATTTAGTCTATATTTCATCGCACTCAATCGAAAGTTATGGAAATTTTTAGTTTTCTAATACATTAGTAGATATGCAATATAACAAAGAAGTGTATTAGCGGGAGGAGGGGGTGGGAGCGTGAGCGGGCGCAGGCGCGGGTGTGGGAATCTGAATCGGGGTCGGAATCGTAGTCGGATTGAGAGTGAGTAGTCCACGCGAGTGGAGCCGCGGGCACAGCTAGTAATAAATAAAATAATCGACAAAGCTTTTCATGCATATTATGTTTTATACAAGAAAAGTCGTAATTGGTAAGACAGCCCATCTGATGGTATGTGGCTACTGGATACAGATTTAGATTACTTGATGATTTGACGGTCGGTGACCAGACCACTTCTGGATTTGACCTTGGACAGTCGTAAAAAAACTTGAAATGTTAGGACGTAACGATAAATTGGTCATAGAATCATCAAAATACCGCAGCAGTTTGTTTAGACAGGCACCTACAATATACAACAAACTGCCTCACCAAATACAGCGCACAGATTTAGATAGAAAAAGAAAAAAGGTTGCAACTGTAATTTATAAAGCACTTTACTGCATGGAGGAATACATAATCAGCGGTTTCTTATGTTCTCTAGAAATAATAATAATCATTGCCTGCTTTAAGGCAGATCACAGAAATCGTCATACAAATGTACAATACTTATAACACCTGTGTATCGCAATAAAGTTTTTTGAATATGAATTAAAAAAAATACAAATTATCGGTCAAGAGTCAGACCCCTCGCATTAAATGTTCCGGAAATGGGTAGTGGGTGGGGGGAAACCGACTGTAAAAGTAAACAAAGTAAGTGGCCAAATCCAGAAGTGGTCACCGTCTGTTGCTGGTGAAACCATACCAAAAGCTATAAGTGAGTTGCCGTTGCCAGCCAAAGGACTAGGCTAGAATGCCTCGTGTAAATGAATCAATGAATGAATGTAATATACTTTACTACACACAAATTACTTAATATATAGGAGAAATGTACAGTAAATGTACAAGTGGCGGCCTTATCGTGTGTGTGCCTATAATACTGTATCTCTTACACTTCATACTTCTCTTACACAGCAATGCTTGCATTATTATTTGGCGACAGTAATGGTTAAGAGAATGGACCAGACGAACCTTGCACTAGAGTCCTACCACCGGTAAAAAAAGTTTTGTTGATTGTAAATTTTGTATTTAAACACAAGAGCTACGTGTAATATTGACCATTGATAATCTTCCGTTCACAATGTTTACAAAAATATACATTACTAACGAATTTGCATGTCTATGTTATTTGTATAGGTTAGGCGTATTGTAAGTAGTTAGGTACTCAGCAGTAGCTATTTTTCCATATTTCACAAAAATAAATGTTGACTCAAATGTATTGGTACACGGTACCTAAACGACGCTAGCATAACAACTTCGAGTTTACCACCAACGACATTAGTTTCCTCGTTCAATAGCTAGATCATACAATTCACCATGGCACGCTCCGATACTTTTCGAGAGGGGTGAGCGCGGGACGCGGGGAGTTCATCATCATTATGTTAGCCTCTAGGCGTCCACTGCTGGACATAGGCCTTAACTAATGAACGCCACCACACCCGCTCCTCCGCCCTCAGAATCCAACCGTTTCCGGCCACTTTCTTCAGGTCGTTGTTCCACTTGGCAGAGGGGCGTCCCACCCTGTGCGTGCCGATCCGCGGTCTCCACTTCAGAACTCGTCGGAACGTCATCGTATCTTCGTGTACGTACGCATACATTGATGATTAGTGCGTAACGATTTGGTAATGATAGAACTATCACAGTAACAGCATAACACACAATGACATGTAAGAGTTTTAGAGGAGTGGGGCGTGCGTTCGTAAACTGTACGATCCATAACTCAGTGATAATTTACATTGTATCCTTAATATAAAACATAATAATTATACGTAGGTATTACATAACTATAGATTATTTATATCATTCCATTTCTTGCACCTTTTCAACTTCACATTTGGAGCGAAACGTATACGCAATACGATGACCACTTCATTTTCAATCAACGACTTCCTGGTTTATTAGATTGTTGCTTAAAGTCGCTGTTTCATGGAAAGATGTCTTCCACATCTAATACGATCCAGCTGTTTGGATAGTCACCAAAGTTGTTGTAAATTAAACATTTTATTGGACACGTAAAACTGAACCCAACAAATATGATGTCTCTAATGTTAAACACGTCTTCTAAAGCCACAAAGTCTTTGCGCAATGTTTTCATTGGCGTAAACAAAATAAATTTATGTGTTTCTATAACTTTTCTTTGTATTCGTATGTAAGGGGCCATAATTATCTATCAATGTAAGGTTGTAATAACTAATAATATCTCAACATGTACTGCTTTGGAACAAGACTGGTGTAGGCTTGTAGATGATTATTAGATAAAAAGAAAACATGCCTATCATTTTTTGGAAAAGCAAGCTTTTACGAGTTATAATCGCTTACAAAATTATATAAATTATAGCGCAAAAATGGTTTTTACCTTGAAACTGTCGAAGTCTTAAATATGTGCATACTAATTGAAATTCAAATTTAAAATATTTAGATGAAAAAAGGCGTAAGTGATGATATAAAGACCGATTTTTCGGTTTTGTATTTATTACCTGAATATTTCTGAAATTAGTTTTCATTAGTATTTACGCGTAAATGAACACGTATTTATCAATGACACTTATAAGACATAGTTTAACACTTCGGTGTAGTTTTCTAAATGCTTTAACTTCTAAAAGTTGCTTAAAAATGTTTTCTGTTTATCTACAAATCCTCTAAAAGATTGGAAGGTCATGTTTCAAGTACGATGAGGCAAGAAAACCCGCCTTGGCCGTCGGGTCAATATCTTTGAAACTCAGTAAACAAGTATCAACTTATCACTTGGTACAGATACTAGGAGCCCATACCTTTTTAGTATAGAGCCAGGTGTACGTCCTATACAGGCCATTTCCTACTTACACCCTTAGGCAGCAGCAGCATTGTGTGCTGCGTGGAACCGTTACGGCGAGTAGGCACCGTCCATCAGATATAAGACCCACTGACAGATGATAACGGTAACTGACATCATTTCTTATTCGCGATAGCACAGTCTATACGCATGGTAATTCAATATATACGAGATGGTGTGTATACAGCGGGAACGCTGTCAAGAAGGCACTTAGCAACAAAATAAACTAAGAAAGCTTTTGCCAGGTATTTTTCAGTCAAATTTATTCGTAAATGAGGTGTCAGACAAGCATTATATCACCCAACTTATAGTAGGTAGATAAGGCAAGCAATAATTGTCGTGTATCTAGTATTATATGGTACAGACAAAGGTTACAATAATACCAGGTTTGATGCTCTCTAGTTGCAAAAATACGAAATCGTTTAAACTAGTGCTAATTAGCCGTAGTACCTAGTTGGTTGTGCACTCGCCTCACGTTCATGACTTTCAAACCCCGTCCGTAAGAATGAGTTCGAATCTTGGTTTATTTATAACTAGCTGTTGCCCACGACCTCGTCCGCGTAGACAACTTATCATCACAAATTATAATGTATTTCCCGTAGGAATTAGATGTTTTTCGGGATAAAAACTATCCTATGTCCTATTCCAGGACCTAACCTATATGTGTGCCAAGTTTCATCCCGATTCGTCCAGTGGTTGAAGCGTGATTGAGTAACAAACATTCAAATATTTAAACTTTCGCATTTATAATATTATAGTAGGAAATAGGATACTACAGAATTTTCGGTGAAGGAAAACACTGTAAGGAAATCTGCATATGCCAAGAAAGAAATTCTAAGCCAGTGAAGTTCATTAAATCAGCTTGGGGGACAGGGGTTTGACACAAAAGATCTCGAAGGGTCGAAGTGTCGCCAGGTCTTCCTGACCCCCGAAGAAGATATCATAAACGTAGTGCTATATGACAGGGCATATCCTTGACAGTACTCTTTGACTGCTATAAGTTATGGAGAACTATAAATTACCTCCAATTATAGCAGGTAATATGGTACTCAAGCCAGTGCTCAAGCTCAATTAATAAAGCATAGTTATCCAAAATGGCTTGGCATTTTCAGAAACCCACACATAAATAGCGTGAGTAGATCCATACCATTGTATTATGTCATCGTATATAAATAGCTGTGATTTTAACTCCACAAGCAACCCAGAATCCGTAGAAAACGCTAATGAGAATTAAAACTAGTTTACAGTTACTGACAAAAAACACCTGTTTAATTCAGTATTAATTATATGAATGTACTTTGAATTGCACCTCTATTTGCGTCTTGGGTCAATGTCAACGTGGGACATAATTAATCTCCTGAGCGTGGTTGAACACAGAGCAACAATCTACGTTAGTGAACTGAATAATGTAGTGCTTTTGACATAACTGTACATCGCTGATGAAGTTTGTGGGGAAATGTACGAAAACAATGTGTGGTGTGGAAAGAGGTGTGGACTTTTAGGGAATGGCTGCGTGATGTGATAAGCGAAGCAAGAATCTGTGGGCATGCCGCTACCTTAAATTTTAAGACTATGAAAATTGTATGGTGTGTACTCGATCCATATATCTATGAATATGGATAGAAGAATAAGGAATTCCTAGTAGCTAAAGAAGTTTAGTTAACTTTACTTCAATAGAGAACTAAAGTCTTCGACATGACTCAAAAAGTTAGTACGTTGAAGTGGCCGTGAGCTGGTCACATCTGTCAAAGAGTCGATTATCGTTGGGGTAAACGAGTTCTCGAGTGGAGTTGGGCAGGCGCTAGTTAGATGAAGCGACTGCGTAAGGGGCCTAGCACTGACTGGTTGAGAAGAACCGAGGATTGGGTTCAGAGGCGCGCCTTGGGAGAGACCTATGTCCACGTCCACCATATTTTTTACTAAGTATTTACCATGTTCTAAAATTATAAATTTCTCTTCTTTCACCTGCAATACTCTGTCGCTATGTCTTTTTTATTTTCCTTCTTAAAGGTTGCCTGGAAGAGATCGCTTTGTACACTTTCCAAAAATCTGTACCTATTTTATTGTTATCCTTAATTTGTGTGCAATAAAGAGTTTATCTATCTATGTCCAGTAGTGTCCAAGGTAAAATGGCAACAAATTTTCGTTGTCATATTTTCAACACTGTCAGTTTGCTTACTTACGGTATAGACTGAGAGCAACGAGCATTATAACGTGGGTTTCCATAACAAGAAGCAATCAATAGCCTACAGCCCTTATTTGTTCAGTAGAAGGTCTTACCTACGCAGCGGTCATCTGGTGGGGTAAGTGGTCTGTGAATAACGTTGAATAATGATCTTACGTCCAGTGGCCAGAGCGGCTGTCAATCTCAATTCATGGTTAAATTACGTGTTTGCTCGCAATTAAACATACAATAGCACGTTGCCAAAGTCATGCAATTATGAGAACACCTACAGAGTCGTTGACATTTTTATTGATTTGTCCTTCTGTTACACGACTCTCGAGTCTCTTTGCTCGCGCCGTAAGCCTCCTTTGTAATGGATTTTAGTGGAATCTAAGTAGCACACCCCCGGCACTCACAAGCGAACTTATTTCATTACCTACTACTACCACAGGAACACCAGCCTGTCCGTACACGTTTGTGTGTGTGCGTAAATTATTGTTGGGTTGCTGCTCCGCGGAAGGCGCGAGCATAGTGAGATCGAGAGAGGGTCAACGTTACACGTCAACAACATAAGTGCTCTTTCTAATTTATAGCTTTTGGCGTCGACGGGCGGCGGCACCCCAGTAGTGCGTACTCCCAGCCGTGCTCTGTTATGCGGGCAACGTTAAACTAGCGGGGAGAGGAGTATGTCGATTCTTTACGTATAGTATAATAGGACCCGTTTGTTATTTTCACTGAATGAATACTTTGCTTATAGCTTTAATTTAAATCAAGATTTCAAATACTTTATAATTAGTAGTTGAAAATCTATTCAAACTACAATTTTTATGATTGAAGCATAGTCATAAATTCTGTACGTGTGTATTCGTTTATATTTTACCATCTGATACATTTATCGGAACCCTGTCCGTCAGTTATTGGAAATAAATTGTTTGACTATCAAAATCAATAGCCTCTTTCCAACCACTATGCATAGGGTCAATACCACGCAGTTGCAGTGGTAGCCAGTTAAGATATGATTGTACGGAGGACTCCACACAGATACGGGCAAGGCGTGACCTGCGGTAAGAATTCGCCGTTACGGCGAAATATGCAGCTATTTTTTAGATTAATAGGCCCATAGTGGGGGCTGTGTAGTGTATCTAACACCGATATAACCCTATTCTACAGCTAATGGCTGTATATTTCGCCAGGGTGCTAGTTGGGCTTGTTTTCCTGCGTCACCTCCGTCGCCGTACTGTCTTCTTGCGTATGTTTCCACGCTTCTACTGTCGTCGCACTTTGTTCCCGCTGCAAGTATGTTCTCGCAACGACGTTATATTATGTACCATAAGTTTGTTAGTCGCAGGCTGGTCTGGCAGAGGAGAGTCAATTAAACGTGGGCAACGGGGCAAAAAGCTGCCGGATTACCGGGCGTGGTGAGGGAATACATCCTTATGTAGTGGACATACCACGCTCTCGCACGAAGCATTTTGCTTTCTCTTTCATAATGCGAACTGCTAAGCTTGGGTATTTCCGGACAAGTACAATTTGGATATTTTTAAAGGAAAAGTGAATAGGTCTGGGTAAGTGCGCTCCATCTTAGGCCTCATCATCGCTTGCCATCGGGTGAGATTGAGGTCAAGCGCAAATCCATCAACAATAATAAAAAAAAACTAGTCAGTAATAAACAGTAAATTAACGTATCCGTTAACATTACTGTCGTCATCGAGAATATATCGCCAAGGACGCCAAAGGACATTAGTGTAAAGACCGATGCTATTCACCAAATAAAATTACGAGCGTCTAAATTAGTTTCTTAAATACAGCCAAAACAAAGGACGTTTTTAGCTCGAGAATATAAAGTTTACTGAACTTCTGCCATAATAGTTATTATTAGCAGTCTATAAAACGACCACTGTTGGATATAGATAGGCTTCCCTTCATCATCAGCCAAAATAAATCCACTGCCTCCGCAATAGAATGTCGGTTTTAGTGGGCTGTCCAATGGGAAATTTGCCATAATGGGGAAAACGCTGCTGCCCGTCACGAGTACAATCCCTTAGTCGCCTTGACACCCACAGGAAGTTTGGGGGTCCCTATTCTAAGCCTGGAACCACACGGCTTCCCTTCATGCTGGAGTGATACTGTGTTTATTGCGTCAACGTCTAATTTTTCACGGAAACCCCGACAAGACAGACAGATATTTTTTTCTAATGGAATACCAACCTGTCATAAAAGACATGGAGCTGGTTGTGTGACCACGTGTATATTCTTACACACATTGTAGGTTCGGCGTCCAACGCCACGAATACTTGGCAAGTGGGGCAAGTATCTTTGGCACCGACAACGGAGTCACGCCCTCATTCGATACGGGCCTAAAACGACACTCAAGCTTTAAGGAAAATGAAAAGGGAGCCCTACAAAGGAGCAGAGATTAGGAGCAGATAATTTTCTTATCATGGAAAAGTTTGGAAGGGCTTTGTCTGAATGGTCGTTTCTTTTATGATGGATAAATGAATAAGGCTAAAATATTATACCATGGAAATAAAAAAAGTTTCAGACAGGAGTTCAGATCAAAGCTTAAAAAATGCTTTTACGTAAACTAAGCAAGAAAACGCCACCATGTACGTGTAGTGGCGTTCATTGGTGTCTAGCAGTGGACGTCTACGTGCTGATATGATGATAATGAAGAAGCAAGAAAAAAATGTCCTTCATGACGATTGTAGAGATTTTTCAATTTAAATCTATCAAAAACGCCGAGAAGTATCAAGAGACCCAAATAGTGTAATAGACTAAATATAATTCCCTCAAACTATGGCTAGATCTACTTAAAACCTTTGTAGAACAATTTGAACTAGTATTAATTAACTTTAATTTGTAACTTTAGATAAAGATACAAATTAGAAACCGAATATTTAGGCAGCTATTATTAGATAGCCTATACATTTGTAAAGAAACTAATCTAATCTATTAAAATATATATTCTAGTAGCATTTTAAGTGTTCAGCTTTGCATAATCAGACGAGAGGTCATTCTTACGAGTGCAGTTAGACAAGGTCGGTAAGATCGAGTTTGCAATATACTTGTATAATATACAGTTATAGCCTTTAATTTAACTACAGGTAGCAAGTGCTGACTTTAATACCTTTCTCTTATAATTTGCTGTTCACCTATTTATTCGTTTGATTTATAAAATGGGTTTGGTTTGAAAAATACGATTATGTGAAACTATCCAGTTTCACATAATCTTGTACTTTTATTTGTAGAGTACGTTTTCAAAACCACTGACGATTTAATGTTATACTTTTATTTGTAGAGTACCTTTTCAAAACCACTGACAATTTAACTAGGATTAAAAGATATTTTGATATATGTACAATATTTAATTATTAGGAATAGAACGAACCATATATCCGTCAACCTCTTCCTTTTCGTTAGCTATATCAAAGTATTCAAAACTCTACAGTCTAGTTTATTAAGCAGTCCGATTTCATTGTTAGAATCATGTATTTCATGGTGTATGAACTTCTGTCCAGTGCTTTACTTGCGCTCAATCCTGACGTAGCGCACGTAGAAATGATTTCACACCTGATTATTTGCACAATCCTTCCCGCACGCTTTTAACGCTAGATACATTTTTCAGGCGGATACGGGCAGACAGACAGAATTGAGCCAGTAATAGGACTCAGTTGAACCCTTCGGGCAAGAAACCCTAAAAAATAAAGTTGAATAAGAAAACCGGAAGTATCCGATATTGGGTGAAGTTCTCAATTTATAAAACCGCAGATCGATTTTGAGACTGTGGTTTATTTCGGTTAACAACTCAATTCAGGTTAGTGGTCACAGCCGAATTCGAAAGTGGTCTTTTCCGATCTTCTTTTCGACATAATTTGGTGCAAATGTTCTTGTTGTTTTATTTCGAAATATTAAATCGGGGGTAAGAGTTACGAAGTTTATTACTTTAAGTAAATTACTTATCGATTATTTACATCTGAGATATATACATCTGATGCCATTGTTTGTTTCTTTTTGACATCTCTAGAAATCAACGACTATACGTATGCAAGTAGTTCATAATCAATACCCTGCCTTATTTATATGATACTAGCGTTACAAGTTACCACGAGGAGAATAAATAACAACAGATAATCACCACGCAGCAAGCTACTGTGTTATAATTGTTACAAACAGATTTACAATAATATAAATAAAATTAAGAACTACTTAATCGGCTTGTATACGCGTGATTTACTTGCTGTTTTATCTTTCAAGCTTCGAATTATGCTAATCTCTTAAAAATCTGACAGAGGCAATACACGTGGGACGCATGCTAATGTGTCGGGACGGGAACAAATAAAGTGATGTCACTCGTTTTGGTCAAAACACTATTAGATTTCATATTAAACTACAAGATTTTTTTATTAGAATAAAATAAAAATAAAAACAGTAAACGAATAGTTAGTAGTGCAGGAAGTAATATGGGACGCCTCCTGGCTAGAGGAAGCAACAAGCTGAGAAGAACCATTTAAGGGTTTTATTTTCTAATCCGGTAAGTAGTAGGTATAAAATATCCTTCGCTCCGTTTTGTTAGACTGTTAGTTCGATTAGTCTAACATATCCGTTTTGTTAGATTCCATTTTTGTCAAGATTGTTTTGAGCCAGGAAAAATTATGGATGAAATAGTTTTTGTCTCGCTGTGGTAAAACGTTTCTTTAAAGCCCAAGCCATCCCTATGAACTACCTTAAAACAAAATTCCATTCATCGAATTATAGAGGCGCGAAAAACAAATAAACAAACAAACAGTTTTATACATTTGTAAGTTATACTAACAAGATGTCAGTTCAACTAATAATCCTACAATCATGTAGTAATGATAATGTTAGATATTACTCAGTGTATTTCTCATAGTTAGTAACACGATAAAAACTTTGTTGGCGTAAATTATTGCGGTTTAGAATCACGATGTCGTAAAATAACTTAAGCTCGTCGAAACATCAAACAAATTACCTACATGTAATATCATTATCTAACATTCTATACGCAGTTCATCATCTTGATGACATGACATCAAGCAACAAAAGAATGGTAACCGCATACGAGTATTTCAAAGTCTCCAGGGCATAACTTTCTCTCAATTACGGACTCTTGGCAATTGAGGAAAGGCTCAAATTGCCTCAGGCAGGCGTGAGGGTCATTATGTATGACGTCACGAGAGTCCTTGCACGGTTCGGTGTGCGGACGCATCCCGGGATGCGGTTACAACCACTCGGAATAAGTTTCAATGTCAAGCAGTGAGATGACGTTATTGCGTTGTTGCTAGAAGACAAGAGACTAGTTAGATTTTGTATATTTATTTGAATTTACAACTACTACGCTATTTGTTTGCTCGAAAACTCCAGAGGTCATCGTACAAGTGACCACGGCCCTTGGGTGAACAAATTGAAAAACCAGCTGGATAAAAGGCTTATTGTTTAAAAAAATATTAAATTGTATTTCCATTTTGTTGTGCTGACGAACAATAAGATAGGAACAGCATTTAATTTTTTAAATAATAAAAGTAATCAAATAAAATAATAATCATAAAATATTATTTTGGCCATATGTATCTTTAGGCTACACATCCGTCAGTTTTATTTAAATAGTTTTACTGAAAGTTAAATCTTATCAGTCATTAAAAAAAACGGATACGGATTTTTAGACTAACCTGTTTTTACTAATACGTAGACTCTATTTTAAATGTGCTGTCCTTCGGTTCGAGTTGCATTTTAATAGTTCAATATTGAGTCTAATTATGGGTGCCTAGATATTGGTAATAACTAGATTTATTTTCTAAATATCATTACTATTAGCAACAGTTAAAACTCTGATTTTCGGTCGCTGGTTGGGGTTGCTTAACTTTTTTTTTAGTAAATACCCATAATACGAGTACATTAAATTAAATGTAGGTACTTGTAATTTTCATTAAATGTCGAACACTTTCAGTACAGAAAAAAGACTGAGGTAGGATTTGACAAACCTAGATACGATCTCAAATCGTGCGTGAGTCGTTTCACTGCCAACACGTCTGATTGACAGTCGGCTACAAATGATGAATTGCGATTTGCGAATCTATGGACGTGGCTTTGGTCGGGCATCGAACCCGCTTAGCCGTCGTCAGGCAGAATGTAACGGGTCGACATTAGCCTCTTTGCCAACATCGACAAAAAGTTTGCTTACCTATCAATTAGTCTTTGAAGATATTAGAGATCATTATTGCGCGATTTAAAATGTGTCTGTAAAAGGGTTTAGTATATAATGTGAGAAATGCTTATAACGAGAATGGCCTTTTTGGTATCGCTCTCTCGGTTTTCAGAGCCTGTTATCTAGTAAGGCCCACCGCATGCAGATAAGATTAACCTTTAGGGCAACTGATTTAGCATGTCCCCGTTTAAGTTTAAAAAATTCAGCATCCTATCGTAACAAGGGCTCCCCTTTGGTCTATATAAAATATAGCTGTGAGATACTACAATCTGGTGATGTAAAGGTTCACAAGATCATACTGTTGCTTGGCTGTCATCAAAAGATTACAATGAATCTGAGAACCTGTTAAGAGTGCTAAGTTAGTATAATTGTGTTATCTTCACCCACAAAGCATATACACATCCATACCCCACACGCCTAAACACTGGGCGTTTTCTCATAAACACCTTCACACTTTATACACGCAACGTAGTCTAAACAGTGGGTTCATTTCATTTTATAAGTGTATAGTTTTAGTTGTAAAATATTTAATGTTTTATAAAATTATTGTGTCTATATTTTAAAGTCGACCTAACCTTTTACTGTCACTGCAAGTCGGCTTTTGTGGTAAGTGACAGGTGTGAGAAACTATCTACTAAACACGTTTTGTTATTAGTAAAAATATAAATATGTCAGACATTCACACCAATTATCCAGTCCCAAACTAGGCAGAGCCTGTGGTGTGGTTACTAGATAACGGATACACATACTTAAATAATATATGAACGTCCAAGACTTGGGTACAAACCTTCATATTCATCATACAAACATTTGCCCCTAGCGGGATTCGAACCCGCAACTCGAACTCCGGCGTGGCAGTCCGAGAGCTACCCGTTCCGCCACGGAGGTCGTCAGTATGTACATTATATCAATTATTTATCCTAACTTAACACTCTTTTAATCAAATTCTTTGTGTATGTATTAACTGTGCTTAAAGCAATTTTGTCTATAATAAAAATTTTATATTAAAATCAGTTTACGCTCTTACTATACTGCAGTTCTCCTGTATGAATGAGTACTGTAATTGCCTAACCACGACTTCCAGCCACAGGTAAGTGTAAATTATTCATGTGTGCCACGGACTATTTACCAACCCTCAACCCTTGGGGTCATAAGTGGACCGTGCAAATAGCTGTAGGGTGTCGATGCTCTCATGTAACTTTACCTACTGTCAGCAAAAGTAGCTAGATACGTTTGAAAATACCTTTATTTATAAATATGGTCACACATAATAACAAATTTTCTTTAGAAAAGAAATGATTCGAGGCTGATCGGACCGGCGATCGATCGAGACGGGTTTTCTTATCTCATCATAACTTGGAATGAAACTGGTACGTGCTTGTAGAGAATTTTACGAAAAACAAGTTACTAGTTCATTAAAAAAAAGGCATTTATATCTACGTTTAAGGAGCACATGTTGCTTATTGACAGTTTTAACGTATATTTCATTCCAGATTAATAGTCCTATGAAAACAAACGCATTTGCGTCTCGAAAACAAAATACACAATAGATGGTGTTCCTAAGTGGACTGCAAAGTTTACATGGTAATACAAACCTGTTTTTGCTGCTGGTGACCCTTTCATGTATATGTTACCGAGACGTAAATAGCGTTGGTTTTCATAGGACTATTAATCTGGAATGAAATATAAAGTTTACCATTTTGCGCCATGAATTTGAATAATTCTCAAGGCATATAAGATCTAAAAACAATCATCTCTTGCAAAAATTTAAAAGATATTTTCTGTTTGTTTAAAAATTATTTAAAGCCTTTACCAGTCGTGTTCTAAAGTAGGATGAGGTAAGAAAACCAGGTCTAATCGGAAGGAGGGGTACATTTTAATGATGATTTTACTTAAGTAGCAGCTTTAACTACCACGTTTTTGAGATTGACTTTAGGACCATATTGAGACTTTATTTCCGGCGACTTAATATTCTCGTATAATGAGAATATAATATTGAGTTCGCTCTTGTAACAGGACTTTTGTTGTAAACTGTACTCTACCCACATGTGCCTACGTGGCATATGGTTAATTATTATTGTTTTTTGCTGTGTACAGTTCCGACCTACAATTTAAGCAGTCTGTTTATATTCTATCCACATCTACTGCTTTACGAGCAAGGGGTGAAATTATATTTTACAACTGTACGTGTTGCAGGGTTCTAATATTGTGTAAATATGTTATTATGCCATAAACTTGTTGTTTCGTTGCTCTAGCCTTAAAGTTACTAAGTTCAAAGGTGACCGAGATTATTTGTCTTTAAAATATAGAAACCAGGCAAGTTAATTCTATCGATAGTCATGTGCCGTATCGAAATATTTCGATGTGTACGAGAGACTACGAATGTGTTATTAGATTTATTACGTATGGGTTTCGTAGGCAAAAGTGTGCATGTGGGCGTAGACCCCCTGCGAAAAATGGCAGGATTCGGAAGAAAACGCAATCCGGGTAGAACCGGCAGCCTCGTGTTGCTCTAAGTACGAGTATGTTGTTACCTTCAGTCCTAAGAACGAAAATAACCTGTTTCATACAAGAAAATAACAAATTTGAGTTTCATCTTGAGAAAAACAAGCAAGTATTCAGGTCGAACTTTTTCTGCGTACGAAAATAGGCTGTCCCAAACCCCATTTTTCTTCTTGAGCTTTATCGCACTTACGCAATTCAGAGTCCTTTGCCCTTTAAACGGCTTTTGCCTATACTTCACGCGTCGACCTCTCAATAAGTTCTTTCAACCCTGCTGCGTACGTACGCTACAGCGTACGCTACGTACATTCACTTTATTTAAAACCTTCTACTCCCCATCGCATAGTAATACACGTGCATTCGCGGCCGATGTTACTATACGCCACAGTGCATTAAGATCAGTTATTCGACTAAATCAGTCTAACAGTCTCAGAAAAGTTCAGCTAGAACAGAAAGAGCATAAACACTTCAGATAATATACGCCGAACTAATAAAAACATTTTGTACTATGTATCGGATCTTATGACGTAATCTGATAAGCGTTTGGCATCTAATATGTTACATGAAAAAAAGTACAAAATTGCTTTTTAGTTTCAAGGAAATCCGAAATGTTTACGGAGTAGGCTGCCTGTGCCCTTAGGCAGCCTACTACCAGCCTACCCTCTTACAAGTTATTCTTTAGTAAATCACCAATACCGCCATTAGAGAACGCGGCGATTAGACCGCCTAGCGCCTGGGCGGAGGCCTAGTACAGTAGGACTCATTTTTATACAGTCGTCTAGAAACCTAGCTCTCCTAAAAATATTTACTTTCTGTAGTAGGTCGCAATGTGATCGTAGTCAGCTGGATAAAGACGAAACGCTGACTGCAGTCGTCGGTCATCTTACAGTCACGTGCGATCCGGCCATCGCCCCATATTTGTGCAACTCGTCCGAGTTTGTACATCAATAATAACTGAAAGAGTATAAGGAGTCCTATTTCAGTAAGTAATGTCTACTGCCTATATAACTACCTGCCTACTACCTATATACACAAGGTGTAAAAAACTGACGCAACCTTAAATACCGAAGATAGCAAATTTTGCTCAGAAGACCTGTTTAAAAAATTCTCTTGAGTCAGCATAGAATCAGGTCAAATAATAAGTATTAAGACAATATTTAAAGTACTGTCCCTTCAGCCAACGTTCGGGTTTTCACCCTGTACAGTTTAATTTCGTTGCTATATACATTCCCATTTGTTAGAAGAGGGGGAACTTTTCTTCTTTCTTTAATTGATTTTGTTTGGGGCTCGATTTCGTTACAGCGACCTCTGTTGACACTCGCTACAGAAGAATGGCATTAGGAGAATGGTGAGAAGAGAATGACTATGTATGTATAGTTGTTGCCTTGTAAAGTTGTCTACGAAAAGATACTTGTAACTGCTGACTTATCATGGTTCGAAAAAACTAAGTCCAATGAACCTAGTTAGCTCAGTCCAGAACGGAATTGGTTTGATTGCATCCCATTTATATTAGCTCATTATTACCATTTTCATGCAAAAAATACTTAATGTATTTAAAGATTTGTTTAAATAATCATTAAATTAATATTAACTTATCGAAAAAAAACGGTGTGAGCGATGAAACAAAATTTCGCCGCTATTTCACTCCCACTACTGTTGCAGCCCCTACACTATCTCTGTCTATTGGTGACTATACGAGAGTAACTTTGATTTCAGCTACTGAGAATCACATAATCTTCCGCATTTTGGGTTAATCTAACACAAAGCGCATATACGAAGTTGAGTTACTTTTTGCAATAAGTGTACTGCACCGACAGAGAGCAATCTGCGTGCAATTACCGGGGAAATAATTGCTCACTTAACCGACGACGATGCTTGAATACTACCTACCGAGTTACGCAGGCTCGAAAATTAATTGTACAAGAAATTACTGATGCATTTTGCCTTAGACACATTTTTATTAATAAACGAAATCTCGCTTCATCATCAAACCGAAATACGTCCACTGCTGAACATCTCCCCAATAGAATTCTACTTTTGGTGGGCTGTCTATTGGTTTGCCATAACGCCCAGCAGGCGGATTGGTGATCGCAGTAATGATCTTAATATACACAGGAGAATGCTGCTACCCGTACCCGGTGCAATCCCTTCGTCGCTTTTACGACACCCACGGTAAGACTGGGGGTGGTGACCCTATTCTAAGCCGGGTATCACACGGCACAAATCTCGCTTAATGTGTTTTTTTCTGATCAATAATGATTTTAATTGAAGTACTCCCCGATCAAGGAGCGTGTTAATTTTCATTAAGTACTTCTGTATTACCAAACAACAATAACTAAATAATAATATAATATAATAAATATGTGGGGATATTTCACACACGGCCACATGATCTCAAACTAGGCAGAGCCTGTAATATACCCATATTGTAATTTGCCTGATACCCATCAGGCAGCTGATATATACATACATAGATACATAATATAATATATAAATAACATCCAGTCACAAGACAAACACAAGTGCTCATCACACGAATGTTTGCCCTCGGCGGGATTCGTACCCGCGACGCAGGCAGGTGTACTACCGACTAGGCTACGGGGCCGACAAAACTGTCTATGATTACAATATGTTTCAAGTGGATAACGAACGTTGTTTACTCTTCTTTATATTTCAATGACTAGCAACATCCAATTACTTCGCATAACATGTTAAGGTTCTGCAGACCATCCCGATATACAATACTAATGACGAAATAATAACAACGCGAACAACATAAAAGGTCACACTCACACCGTTACACTATAGATATATTTAAAAAAAAAACTGTCTCAGCACCGCTTATACAAAGACTTGCAACTAGTGTGGTCAAAATGATTAGTTGTAGCAATACTATTATACTTATGGCCGCCAAACCAAAAACTTTTGGCCGCCCCATCGTTGTTAAACTGATATGACTGGTATTTCTTAATAGAAGCGAGTGTGATTAACCGATCAAATTGATCATATGCAATGAAGCAATAAGGGCAGGTCTATACATCGAGCCAATTTTGACGACCTCCAAGTTCAGTAAATTACTAGACGACTACCAATGTACGATAATAGTACGTTTTCTGCGCAGAAAGTATTTGATTCGTAGTTGCTACGATAATCGCTCTGGTTTTCATATTATGAGACATATATCTTGTTTTGTAACGTAATCGTCGTCAGCCTATCAATTTCAACTAGATTTCTGGATAATTTCTGTCAAACGATGGACAAACTGCCCATCGTAGGTACTAGGCCTGCTGAGCCGTCGCTGGTGTGTGGATTAATATATATAGTATTCATAGTAAAAAAAAAATTGGCCACCTTTAAAACCTTTGCCATTACACCTCAGGATGTTATTTAAACTTCAATCTTTAAACAGTTACTATTCAAAAACACATGGGAATTTTTTTTCTTGTAGCAGTAGCTCTTTCTGTCATTTAAGAAGCTGGTCTATTTTATTATACATACATATTGCTCACGTCTTGGTCCCAGAGGGATAGGCAGAGACTATGTACAGCGACTTTGCGCGATTTTGACAAACGTCGCAATGCGACTTTCCTTCGCCCGCTTTTCGCCCCGTATAGTTTTTTTTTAATATATAGGTTGCACAAAAGACACGTCCAGATAGATCAGCCGATTCTCAAAAATTTTAAATTTACAGTTCACCATAGGGAATATAGGGAGATATAGGCATGATAGGAAATCACCAAGACATTCTTGCAATTAATTCCATGCGGATCAACATAAAAGTTTCAGGCGCACATTCGCATCGGTGTAAGCTGCATCCCCCCGCCTCTGAACGCCCTTGTCATGACATCTAATCGCAAGTCAACAACCTACCAGCAAAAAGTTACAGTCTTATTAATGGCATCCTATTCTGAGACCATGACGTAAGCCACAGAATCGAGATGCATCAAAATTGGAGATATATCATCATCTGTTAATCAGCTAATGCCTGTTTTTTTTAAGTGTCACTGTTTTTACTGCTGTCTTATGTGCAGCTTATGATTTGGCAGTCTTATATATCAAAATGATTAATGATATAATTTTACTATCATTAAAACTTTTTGCTGCTATATTAATTATCTCTTTTTCAGCAACCTGATCGAAATATTATACGGATTTTTGTTTAGGTATTGATGTTATAAATATGACATGATTTAAGTGAATCAACACTGCCGGTTGATAATAATCCCGTAGAAACCAGCTAGTTTAGTGCTTACCTATTGTTTTTTAAAGAATATGTAAAAGCAATTTACCATTTCCATACAGTTTCAGTGGTCGTTTACATATGATTTGGTCTTCATTGTGTTTAATAAGTTAGTCATTACTCATTAGTGTTTATTTTCGGAAAGTGATGTCATTCATTTGCTGACTGACATCGACGTATGGCATTGACATTGTGAGTTTATTATCGCCATTAAACTTATTCCCATGCTGAACTATACATCTTTATCTTCTCTATAGAAATCATCGAGCAAGTAATTAGGATCGTTACAAGGGTTCACGTGTTTTGCTCGTGATGAATAACCGTCATATGTTTCGCATTAGCTGCAGCTGTAGCGGGAAAATCTGCTTTGAAATCACTACAAAAAACTTAATACACAGACAAGTACAAGAACTTACACAATACGTCGCAGGACAAAACAAAACAAAAACTTATCTACCACCAAAATGAAATGCAACAGATATCACTCAACAGGCAACATGCACACGTACAAGGAACATTTTCTGTAAATTAAAAAAAAAACATTGAACACAAGTGATTTTTTAATTTCCACGACCAACAAAATGTACAAAAGGCGGAAATACCAACACCAGGACATCACTTAGACAAACGAAATGCTAGCGATGATACACAAGTATAAGGCGTTACCCGTGGTCCCACCAAGATGTTCCCAACTATATTCACTTGAAGAGTAGGATTAAGATATGTGTTGAGAGTACTTGTATATCAAAGCAAGCATATCTTGCCAACGCATATGTACAGCATTTAACAGCCATAGCCAAAAAGCTGAACGTTCCGAGCGTGGGCGTCTACCTGGAGTGTTGCTGCCTGTCGGAGGGCGGAGGGGAGGGTGCTCGAGAGGAAGTCGCCGTCTGCTGCTGCTGATGCTCGCGAGACTCGGCCGCCGCGGGACTGCCCGCGCCGCTGCCGCCCAGTGCCAGCGCCAGGCCGGTGATGCTGCCGACACACCACCATATCACCACAGCCCTAGCCTTGAGCCAAGTCCGGCCTAGCTGCTCCAAAGACCGCCAAAGCATAAATACACAAATATCAAAGGGAAGGAGTATGGTTGCTACATGTTGATCTTTGGAGCAGATACGCCAATTTGTCTATTAACCGGTACACTTGTCGAATTACTAGTCTAATAATTGTTCTATCTTTGATAAAATCTTCTCTGTTTGATATGTCATCAACATCAACGGACTTAATATTATTGATGTCCCGCCAACTTTTGGAATTAGGCTGTTCATTTGCGTTTCCGATATAACAGCTGAGCGAAGCAGAACATTCTCAGCGGGGTGAAGATATACATTTAAGCGGTGATGTTCAGTTAGTAGTGGCAAGGTATCAGGAGTATCGGTTATAATATGAGTATACGAAAGCAAGCATTCCATTCGATATGCAGTTTCATCTTATGATAACAATCCCATCATGCAATTAGAATACAACGATGGATTCATTCATACTGTAACTCTATTCTGTAACAATTGACTGAAAACAAACAACACATTTTCGAATAATGGTGGCATTGGACAGAGTTCAGCTGATGTAATCTGAGTTAATTAAAATAAACCTAGGAAAACAAATAGTGATCTAGACGGTACTTTGCACTGTAATGGCGATATAAATCAGTCAAGTTCTACGACTGCTAGAGTTAATAATGATGATAGCGATTCATATGCCAATCATAGTCAAGGAAAATAGAACGTAAGAGGAAGCCGCTGGGAAATCAGTCACGCAGCCAACTGTGGGCGCGAACAGGCAATTAGTCGAATTGTTCACGTCAACAAACTAGAAATATGTCGCACAGAACGCATCTTAGTGAATGGGATGAATACGTTAAGAACAGACGTCATACATACGACTGGGCAGCCAAAGCGACGCCGACGTCAAGGCTGTCTTTGTTACTATTACAAATGAAATTGATCTAACAGCTTCAACGTTTTCGAATAACATCAACTTGTTCTGCAACAGGTTATCTTGACCTACACTTACATGGTAACATCGAAAACTTGCATTACGAGAGACGATTGATGCTTTAAAACAGTGTTTTAATTGTTTTATGACTACTACCTGATAACATTCTAAATGGCACGGATTGACGAGTAGAGGATTAAATAAATCTTTAAATATTTATAGGCGGAGATTTGTAGTCAGTTTTTAGATGTTATCTTTTTGTAATATAATGAAATTGTAAATTGTAAATCTCCCTAATAGCAAATAAATAAATAATAAATAAATAAATTAATCTTCATTAATATCCTACATCAAACTTTTTCATTTACGTTTGATTTGGAGCTAAAAGTCATGCGGAGGTGGTGAGACGAACACATTGCATGCTGTCAACAATTATACAATTTCGCAATGATAAGCCTTATGCTATGCATGACTTTTCTACTTCTCGCGTTTATTCGGAAAGAAAAATTAAACTTAATTGGTTGCCACCCAAACTTGAGAAAGGTTCTGATATATCTGGACACCTACACCGATAAATACAATTTTAAAATATAACAACCAGGTACATGCGATGAAACAGTTCTCTTCTTTTGTCTAGTGAAAAACGCATATTTGTGAACTAATTTGATTTGCGTCAATAGCGTGTAACTAAATTAACACTTCAGCGAAATCTAACACTGAAGTTTACTTTGAAAGATTATAATCTCTAGAACAACGTGACTCACGTTGCGCAACTTATTCTACGAAACAGCAAAGTTTACAAGTCAAATGATATAATATAGACATTTATCAAGAATACAGCGTAATGGCACGAAACTGAATTTTCCATTGTTCATTTTATTGCCTTAAGTTTATGAAGTCAAAAGTCTGGAGGTCTCATTATTAATGCATTTCCGGAGTGAGCCGTTTATTATAAAATTATAAGATGATAAAAATATCTTAGGTATAGTTTCCGCAATTGTCATTTTAAGAAACCATAAATGCAGAGGTCGCGTGGCGTCATATGCATAAGGTCGAACGTTTGGCGGAAGTTTGAATTCCAACAAAGGACATTTAACATCGTTATCTGATAGTCATCGAACTTTATATAAAGTAAATGTACTATGACAATGAGCATACATGGATTAAAAAGTCTATAATAAATATTGTTGACCTTCTACACCAAACAAATTGTGAAAACTAAATTGCAAGTGCTCATTTGAAAATTATCTCAGATATAATCGTATCTTCCCAATGATATATTTTCATTTCGTTTGAGAGGTAATAAGATAAATATGTGAAAAAACTTGGTATATTACCATCTTAAAAAACAATCCTTAGCTTGCATGCATACGTCAAAGAATGTGACTACTTTGTAAGTGTCAGAAAGACGAGAATGGAAATGGTAAAAACTGCGTAAAGCGCAATATATGACGTTAATTTATAAAGGTCTCTAGAAATTAAATTATGCTAAATTCGCGACAGGACAACATAATTTTTCTTTATGTAACGGAAATACGTAGTTCCTTGAAGCAGTTATGTTTAACGACCCTATCTCTTAAGAGAAGCGGAACAAATAACTGGGAGCAATATAAAAGTCAATCGATTACTAACTTGTAATTACACTATATGACGCATTCCCACCCAAGTGCAGGAAAATTCCCAGATACAGTCTCACCCTGACTTGACATGGCAGTTTTTATACGCAATGTCGTTCCGTGCACTTATGCGACCTCAACGAGGCCCTGCATATATGTAACGATAGTGGTCGTTTGTGTGGAACTAGATTTAGAAGCAGTTGAAGGATTAATCCTTGACAAGTTACCAGCTCAAGAAAAGGAAATGGGATTCGCTGGTCTCAAGTAGTTTGAGCAGGATCATATAGACTGGATGAGAAGAAAGAGAGGAGACTTTTATTATGCAATGGGATGACAAGGAGCGATGATGATCATGAGTATGATACAAGCAAAAGTGTATAATCGGAGAAAATATAACTGAATTATTACGATAGCAGTCTAGTTTAGCCAAATACATTTGATTCTTTTAACTGTCATTTCATATTCAGATTCGGTGATGACAATGACCGATGAAATTGCTCTAAAATCGATATATCTAGTATTAAAAGGGCAATAATTAATTTGTAGTTAAGATATAATTAATTGATTAGTTTTTACCATGTTTTTAACATGTAAGCAGGAAAGTTATCTTGCATTAGGTCGGCAAAACGTTGCACGTCAGGGAAACTAGTTTCTAGGAAACTGTTTCTGCCTAATCACGATCAAGATTTTGCAGTCATTATTACTCGCGTAAAATTGCATTGTACGGTATATGCTACACAAATGAAATGACTCATCGATTTAATTGACAGCTTTACATGTTGACATGCTATTTCACCATAGACTGATGGTGAAGTAGTTAACTTAATGGATATGCCTGTGATTTTGCTGTGAACTACTTATAATCAAGATGTTAAGATTTATGTGTTCTGAGATTAAATCAGAGCTTATTACGTAAACAAACATTATATAAGAGAACCTATTTAAATATGTTCTCATTTATTTTAGACAGATTAGCCAAACATTTATAGCGTTAAGATCCCAAAATTAATCATATCACCATGTTTTAACGTTGCTTTGGAGTTCAAAATGCCAGGTGTTTGGCAAATCATCAAATTCGGATTACCACGTGACCGGTGCGGTTGTTAGCATTGAATCTTCAAAAACAGTGTATAATTGATTAACTCTAATTGGTGTGACTAAATCGGTTTAGTGCGCAGCAGCTGAAATATTGCGATACAACAAATTATGCAACTGCAATATTATATTTGCATGCAAAAATATGAAGATTAGTAATTTGTTCTCATAAACTTTATGAAGGCAAATCTCCCAAGAACATCTAAAGTAAATCAGTCAAAATAAGAACAGTTGTAATTGTTACCAAAGTACTAGCAGAGCCTAATCCACTATATATTTCGAAACAAGACAAAAATCTAGCCATAAAAGGCAGTCACTAATCACAATCAGGCACCTGTAATGGTAGAGGCGTAACACAACAAACTAATATCAAAAACGTGAAATACCAACAAACAGTGCTAGAGCGAGAATAATCGACATCGGCGGTGTACTTCAGTACGGTAGAAGATAACCTTCGACAAGCGTCAAAACGAGTTGATTGTGTGATTGTCGAAGCTGGTGGCAACAATGGTACCCTTCAGTGGGCTACGCTGTAAATCATACAAACGGTCGCTTGTGGCGCGTGCGCAGCCGATAGAGGCGATAACAACGACAACCGCTAATATAAAACTTAGCGTAAACAAACTGTATCCTTTGAATCTCAACTTTAAACCTGAAACGGTAAAGGTGACTGTTCATAAAAGGCGGGCACACAAAGGCAGTGACCATGGATGATATAGTAAGGGAACAATTGGCCTTTATTTCGGAATCACGTTTACTACGACTGCGTACTTATAAAGAGTTGAATTGTGTTATATGACCGCAACACCGATGTAATTATTGCGAAAACAAATGACATATTACAGTGTCAAAGAACATTTTTTTTTTATTATGAACGATTAATTTAATAAACTATTCACAGTGGCCTGGAAGGCATAATGGGTAACATTGAGTAATATTAAAAAAATTATTAGGCAGAAAAACAAGTGAAACAACTGAAATTTGTTTACAAATATGCCAGTTCCATAGTTCTGACTGCTTGTAATGTATATTTATTTATATATCTTAGGCTCTGTGGTAAAGTTACACAATTCCACAACGATGGATGGTACAATAATAATAAATAACGTCAACATTTATATCCAATATAAGGATTTGAGAAGGTATAAAATTAAAACAAATTAAGAATGTCCCAAAAGACACATTTATTTGAAGATTGTTTATAAAATATTAACCGGTCATGAAGTTATATGCCAGCACTAACAACGAGACTGGAATCGTAATAAAAAATAAATTTTGCTTAAACATAATACCCTAAAAGTTTATCTAAAATTTTAACGGCAACAGAAAGCAAGTTCAGTTTATTTAGTTTATTTCAGGGAATGAGTGACATTAAAATATTTGAGTACAAGTTCATAGTAACCAATGTAGATTATTAAATTTAACAAAAACATTTTTGTTTATACAAATACATCTATAGTAAAATCTAGTTTTGAACACTCGCCCTCTGTAATTAAATCTAGATTGTAACATCGATTGTGTTTACAAGTTTGATAATCTGGACCGCTATTTCACTTCTGACTTGGATTAGGTTGAGGAAGTAAAAATGTGAATTGGGAAGATAAAAGCTGCTTATATAACTTATATATGTAAAGTGCTTTGCGAGCTTAAATTCAGTTTCCGATTATACACAGCGTAATGAGATATGTCTGGTCTACTCTCCTATAAAGATGCGAAATCTGGATTATAAGTAAAATAACGAATTTTAAACGAGCATTTATTATTATTTAGGTGTACTAAAACAAACAAAAAAAGTATATTTTTATATTGGGACTGTGATGAATGCTATTTATAAGTGGATATAGTTCGCATGGATGAATTTTAGTAAAAGTATTATCAAGTTATCGCTGATGTTGAATTTCTTAAGAGCTTGTCGTGCGTGTTATGATTTTTCCCTGTCTCACAAAACGGGATTACTCATTTTTCGACTACAGGCGAAGAAGGTATGAGTTTCCGAGTTAGATCCTGGAAGACAATATCCCGGGAGAGATAGCCCATGAAACAGAGGCCCTAGACGTTATATGCGACCTTAAAAAGTGGACCGGACTAGACTATTGCAACCATCAGCACGCGGCACGGGATCTCCAGCAATATTAACTACTGACCGCCAAGCTTTATAATATGAAGATGATGATGATGATGTTTACAAATGCCGTAATTTTCTGGATGACGATCGCGACAGATATTCAGGCACATGTTTCAATTTCAGATTATGTCATTTCTCTAATCTGTGGCGAGAAATCAAACGATTGAAGCCAATAATAACATGTTCCTAAATATTTATGCTGTAGTTATCTTATTTTGATGAATACCATCCTCCAGTAATGTCTGTATAATTTTCGAAATAAACACATCTTGATTCATCACATTTGTCATTATTAACATCTTGAAAGTAAGCAGATTTCAAAAATATTCCAGTTCTCGGATTGTTTATCTTCGTTCGGCTCCCGGCAGGCGCCATGTTCACCTTGACCGTAGCTCTCAAACGGAGCAATAAACCAACAAAAGCTGACCTTCCCACCTCTTCGCTACTGGTTCTCGAATCGACTACAAAAGGAGAAACGCTATAAAACGACGAAGGTCTTCTTGAAGTGGTATAGCACAAAATATTATAGGTATATCTTTATTTGCAAATTCCATGTTCGTATTAATACTGGTGCTGGCCTGTCATTTTATGTGGTTTTGATTGTAAAGCTCGAATTTAAGTAGGCGTTTAAAAATAAAAGTAACTTCATAAAAACACTAATAAAGGAAAATACCAAGTTTCGACTGAATCATGTATTTTAAGAAAAAATATATTTGTTAAAACCTTTTAAATGGTCAAGTTCACCTTGAATAACACAAAAATAAAATTAAAATATTGTTGGATTACAGTTAAGAAAAAGTTTACTGTAGAATGGTATTTATTTCTATTTCTAACAGGCGTCGTTCATGGTTTTACGGGTAGTATAAAAGCTAAAACTGTTTCATAACAGCAACGCAAGTTTTCACGGAGAGCTTTCATCATCAACAACAAGCTAATGCTATTAGTTTTTATTACCGCTCACGACTAAACGCAATCCACAAGGAAACGACTCAAATAAAACGCTTTGATCGTAGGAACTTAACAAAAGTGACATCTGAAAAGACCAACAGGTTATCGAGAAAGAAAGGTGGGGTGAGTGTTCGCAAAAAGGTCGTGTTGGCATTGAGACATTGACCAGTCTAGACTTCTGGAACGCCTCACTGTTTACTCACCGGGCCTACGATAACCCTCGACATGAAAGAATTTATTAAGTATGGGTAAACTGATCGTAAACGAAGCGCGCAAACTTTCGTTGCGAATTTAGAATCTGTTGTAATTTTAGTCTGATAGGAATTAATTTCCTGGGAACTGTATCTAGGTACGTTGCATTCGGTTTTATTATTGCCCACCAACAAATAGGCTCACGTCTACTAAGTATTGCAAATATATTTTGTCAAAACACGATTTCGGGTTGTTCAGATTTACATAAGATTACAAGGAAAGTTCTGGTAAACATAATTACAAAAATAGAATTACCTACATAAAGCAGAAATCACAATTTCCACACAAAATGGTTCACAGCCTTGAGATGATCTAGATTAAAATATATTACACATACGTTCGAGACTGGAATTTCAATTCATGCACGTGACACGGATTAGAAAGTAAATTTCCATTCGGAAATTGATTATATTTTGTCTGATTTATGATCTAAATTAGTTGGCTTGGAAGTAAGGTGTCAAATAATTTTACCAATAAACTAAATTATAATGATGATGGCAAAATCTTCAACCATATACGTCTGTGTGTTATACATAAAGCAACAACACTTGATTAATTCCAACAAGTTAACATTTCTTTCGAATAATCGTACCCGAAACTGAACTGAGGACACACGTTTCAAAGACAGTTCTAATATATTCAGAGACGTTCGTCAATGTCGGTGGCATTATTTCAATGACACTCAATAAACCCTTAAAGTTATGACTATGTACATAATGGACATATTTAAAATTGCGAATAAAGCTTGAACACCTGGCACAAAAAAGGCGTAGCATGTAAGAAATCAGGTAAAGGAATGATAATTACTAAAGACTATGAACATGGAAAATAATAAAAAGGGTTGAGGAAATCAAAACAACCCATCAGTTGGTAACCGCTTGGACGATTAGCATTTTCACGATATGATAAACAAGTTTTCAACTGCTGAAGAAAGAGTAAATATTTTTTTTAATTATATCGTGAACCTTGTTCGACTCCTTCAACGCACGACTTGATTATTCTGTATAAGTCTAAAGCACATTATATCGACAAAACGTGAAGACGCTAATTAAATTGCGGACAAGTTGCAAGATCGCACCACCCACGGCGTACCGAATTAGAATAGTGACGAATACCGCGCCAGCACGAGTGTTCCAGCAAGAAGCGGATGATAAATGACCAAATGAGCGAACAGTCCACCAATAATAACGCGTTAAGATTAGATTATAAGATGTATTGCATTATATGATTATGAAAATAAAACTTGCTGCATATTTACAACTTCAGTTAAACTCAAAGTTTAAACGGAATATTAATAAAATATGATGTCAGAGATGACTGATGGAAACATGTAATAATAAAAAGCAAAGATTTAAAGACTAATTAAGGAGGCAAAGTAAAAAGTAATGAATGTGATGTAATATATTGAAAGCTTAACAAATTATAAAGTTAATCTTGAGATTGTACAAACAAAAACCATAATATAATTATTGTAACCTAAACAAAACTCGAAAACAGTAGCAGTGTAATCGGATCAACTGTGTTTAATCGGTAAGTTAACACTAATGATGACATTAGTAAGTTGACACCCGGAATGGCTGGTGAAGGACGAGCGTTGAACCTGAAGGTAGCTGGGGTATTGAGTGGGGTACCGGGGGTTTAGGGTTAACGGCCTGTTATGTTTTAGGGTAAAATACCTAATATACGGGAAGAGTCTGGGAGATTTGGAATCGATCTTAGAGTCGGAGACGAAAAAAGTAAATCGGAATAAATAGACGATGACAAGTTAAAAATAGCAAAATTTGGAGGATTACATCAAACGCAAATACATCAAACAATTGTTTTAAGCGACAATACCAATACTGTTGAAATAAAAATGCAAAAGAAAATATTTTGTTGTTGTTGGAAAAAGCAGAAGATCACACGAAGCCTATGAAACGTATATACATTGCATTGTGTGTAGGATGTGGGCCTACTGTACAAACAAACACCCCATGTAATTTAACACCAAGGTCGCCCAATACACACAAAGGTCGTCCGACGAACTTTCTAGCTGCTTCCGGGTACCCAATGTTATAATGATTGATGTAGAAGTGCTTTCAGGTCGTCGACCGAGGTAATGATGGATTTGCTTACATCGATCGAATGACAGTGGATTTTTGTATCATTTTTTACAAGGTACCTTGGCATGACGATAGGTTGAAAGGTAATAATTCGACAGCGAATTAATAATGCACCGTACATACAACGTGAAGGTTACCACAATTTAGTGTGTTTGTACGTCCACTTTGTATGATTAATCCTAACGAAAACAAATTCGTATCAAGAGCTATCTGCCTAACCATGGAACAGACTAGATTTAGCGTAGAAATAGTTTTGACGTGTTCTAAAACCAACAAAAAACAAAACAGGAAAACTAGAACGGAATCGATATGAATAGGTTGCATAATTTGAATCTTTTGTATGCAGGTAGCACTGGCGCAAAGAGGTGGAGAGGAAACTGCAAACACTGCAGTTGGCATACTATCGGGCGCAAAATCGAGTACAATGGAGATTTTTGGTGATAGAGCGGAGGCCAAGGCCCACTTGGATGATGATTTGTTAATATATGATATAAAATTATCACTGTTGATGTGAACACTTGGAAGCGTAAATGATGTATACGAGTTTGATAACAATGTTTTGCTCATTTATATTCATTGCCAAACAATATCTCACAATTTTTCCCACAAAGCTATCAAACATCCGGATGATTCAGTAATTTAGTTACGTATCGCAGAATTCGCGCAGAGATACGACCGTAATAATTGTAATGTGTACTTATAAATTTTACATAAAAATAGGTATTATTTGCAGCAAATAATCACCCACTCATTATACAGTAGGTATCGAAATTTTTTGAATCATCAAATGTAATGACACCATTTATCATACGAATGTGAATGTTTAGACTATTAATATTCATACCGAAGAGTTTTTGCACTTGCTTTTCAATCTCACAAACAGACACGTGCACTTTTTCTTAGGAACCAAATGCAAGCGTGTAATAAACTCAGTAATCGATTTAAAATCAGGTACACAGTTCGTTGAACCTCACAGAAGCCCTTGCCAACGGATCGTATGTAAAAATAGTGGGTTTACGGTGATGACGTCACAAAGTCTGTGTTTTCAGCGCGATGCCAGTTCATGTGTGAAGAAGCCTCAGGGCAGTGTCAATCGGGTTTGTAATAGCCTCTATTGACAATATATTGCTAACGAAGCGTTAAGGCGTGCTAGAGTCCTAAACATGGGGTATCTAATTTGAGGTAGATATAATGTTATTTTAGATAAAATATATTTGGTAACGGTGCACGCGTTGTCTATTGACGTGTTAACCCTTTTGTATCTTTTTAGGATTTAGATAAAATTATCCCTATGAATTGTAAATATTAATGAAGGTTTATTAAAAAGTTACATATACAGAGTCGAAATTATATTTCGGCTTTTAAAATCATTTTAGTTTTCCTCTCAGCAAAATAATTTAAAAATGATTTCCTCATCATTTCCAGGCAATTTTACATATACGACTATGTTCCAAATTTCAGCTTATTCGGTCCATTAGTTTTTGAATTATCCGCCGGACAGACAGACAGATAACAAAAAAACGGTCGTTATAAGGGTCGTTTTTTTTTTTGACAACTCTAAAAATTAAAACTATTCATCATCATCATCAGGTTAATTTTGTCTCCACTGCAGGAGCACAACCCTCTCTCAACTGTCGGAGACAGACGGAGGATTTGGCCTACACTCCCCGCGCTGGCCAGACGGGTTGGGGAGGCCTGATTGATGTTTTATAATGTACTCCCTCAGTCGCCTTGTACGACATCCACGGGAAGAGTTGGAGTGGCCCTATTCTCCTCTACCGGAAACCAGACGGCATCAAAACTATTGAAGTAAACTGAAATGGTAAAGATATATTGTTTATGTGTAAAGATATATTGCAAAGCTTTGTTTCTAAAACTAGAGGCAAGCTCGAGATTAATAATTATGAATCACTACATTCTATTCGGAAATGCGAGATCATAAACGTAAACGCGTCAAATTACGCTGTAGACCCAAAAAATTCAATGCAACGTTCAAGTTTTATTCAGCTAAGAGATGTGCAATGCGGAATTACGAGAAAATAAAGTGTTTAGCATGGCGACACATTTAGCAGTTACCTGCAAAGTGTAAACCAACACAACCGTTATGATGTTTAACGTTTAACTGAAACTGTTACGCGAAAATTAACAAAACAACGAGTAAAACACCGTTGCCCGAATACTGAACAATCGTCTATTTCTATCTAATGTTCAGCATTAGATAAAGATATAAAATCGGGAAAAATTAAACGTCACTAGTAATGAGCGTTGCAGTATTGGAGTAGTATCAAAATATTACTACTAATTTAAAGCAAAAACACTGTTTTGTACCACATTTGTCTTAATCCCACTAATATTATAAATGCGAAAGTTTGGATGTTTGGATGTATAGTATTTTGACGTTTGTTACTCAATCATGCTTCAACCACATGGACGGATCGGGATGAAACTTGGCACACACATAGGTTAGGTCCTGGAATAGGACATAGGATCCCAAAAAAAGTCATTCCTACAGGAAATACATAATAATTTGTGATGTAAAGTTGTCCACGCAGACGAAGTCGCGGGCAACAGCTAGTATTACAATTTTATTATTATAAACATCTTACTTTAGTTACACAAACGAACATGCACAGACATCTATCTTCAGCGAATGGCCGCTCGCGCAACTTGCGCCTGCAGTCCATCATGGCCGTTTAGGCGAGGGGAAAGGCCAGGACACTGGTCATTAAGACATTGCGAGACTTAACGAAGAAAAAAACATAAGTCAATACATAAGGAAAGTAAATGAGGAAAGTACATGAAGAATGTTATATCGGCATTAATTGGTGCAAAAAATCACCAACAACTACTAAAAGGAAAATTATAAGGCGAAAGCCACAAAAGAAATAACGTGGTAGTCCTTAATAACAGAGGACTTCCAAAATTGAATCTCTGCAAGATTACATAAAAGTGACTTGATGTTAAACGAAGAAAAAAGTAGACTGGCCGGCCACGAAGTTACGGAATGAAGAAAATAAAAAGAAAGTTTGAAATAACGATCGGCCAAGCGTGTTTACCGCGGAGATATGACGTCATGATGAGGCCTGATGAGATCATGAGCTGCGCATTGACCTTGATCGCACCCCGCTGGGGTTAAAAATGTTTGTAGTTATAACACGTAGGCAGATACTTTTATATTCTTGCAACATGTTCTTTGGTAATTATTGTATTGTGTGATTGATTACTCCGTGCGTGACATTCGGAAAGGATAAAGACGATTAATTAATAATGTGCGATATATATTACGTCATCTGTAATATACGTATATTCTTGGGACTAGGGAAGAGGGAAGGCTTGGATCGCAAGCGTATATTCCTATTTTGATCAAAAGATCACTATTTTCATATTATGTTAATACTACCTGTGCCCGCGGCTTCGCTTGCGTGGCTTACAGAATTAATGTTGTTTTTTTATTTCCTGCTCCCGCCCGCGTTCTAACTGCCACCGCCACCACCGCCACCTCATACCCTCGCTCCAAAGGTAGTCCTAACTTACACTTCTTTGTTGTATAGTGTATTCCAATGTAATTAATGTATGTGTGTTTTAAAAAACTATATATTCACATAACTTTTGATTAAGTAAACCGATTGCGTTGAAATCAAGACTAAATGTTACTCCGAATTAAGCCCTATGTTTCTTCGGAAACATACATTATGCTCACGCCTTGGTCCCACAGGGGTAGGCAGAGGCGATGTATCGCCACTTTACGCGATCGCGACAAACGTCGCAAAGTGACTTTCCTTCGCCCGCTTCTAGCCCCGTCTTACCACTTGGTGTGTGTTGCGAACAACATCGCTGCCTATGTGTTAAGACACATTGTGGTACCACGGTTAGCTAGGGAAATAACTATTTCATTTCTCGAGAAACTCCCAATAGAATTGGTTCAGTAGTTTTTACGTGATTAGTGTACATACTACGTACAAACATAAAAAGACAAAAATTCCAAAAAGTATCTTAATGAATTCTATAATTTATCCTACATCCCCACATTTTTTTAAAATATTTAACGTACGGACACGAGAAGTTTACAATTTTATGTAATACATATGTAAATATGCGCCTCGGTTTCCGTTCGTTATAATAATATCTTAACTAAACTTTATAATAACGCACGCATTAAACTGCAAGTTTGAAAACGGGCACTTAAAACATGAAATATTTAATTGGCAGATACTTAAAATACTTGTACAGCTATCAAAACTCAATTAATCTTTGAGTGCCCATGTTTAATCACAAATTAACAGCCATAAAAGGAAAAGTTAAGGTAAATTCACAGTTGCAAAAGGCAGTAGGTGTGTGCTTGTTGCAAAATGCATTGGCCGTTAAGACACAACTAGGTAAATAAAGGAAACTATAAGGAAAAAATCTGCTTAACGTATTAATTCATTAAGTAAGTATTCACGTCAAAAATATAAAAGTTGTTCAAAAAAGTAATGTTCATCGACAAAAAATCAATATACATCTTTTCTCATAATATGCTAAATAGTAGAGACCAGGCCTAATGGCGGGATCTACTACTACTACAGGCACACCAGCCTATCCGTACACGTTTGTGTGTGCGCGAAAATTATTGTAGGGCTACTGCACCCAGAGCGCGCAAACATAGTCGATCGAGATGGGGAGAACGTTATACGTCAACAACATAAGTGCTTCTCCTTCTAACTTATAGCGTCGATCTCTCGGGACTGGTCGATAGCGCGCTGGCGTAGTAACTTTGTACCGGCGGGCGGCGGCGCAGCGCGAACACACCGGCGCAGCCCAGTAGTGTCTACTGCCAGCCGTGCTCTATTTTGCCGGCAAAGTTAAACTGTAATATTTAGTATTCTCTGATTGTGGTCTGGCTGGGGAGAAGAGAAAAGCGTTATATGGTGACTGTCACGCATACTCCACCCGGCACGCGAAAAGGCTTCGCCTCATTACCCACACCCTAGTGAAGTGCGAGAAAACGATACGAGTAATGGGCCCCGCGGTGTACAACCGGCTTCCCACTGAGATCACCAGCTCTCCGAGCCTACCTATTTTTAAAAAGAGACTGTGCACCTGGCTTGTCAAGCAGGCATTTTATTGCTATGAAGAGTTCTTTCAGAACGCATTAACTTAATTTATTTAGTTTTAAGAATTTTATTTGACATTTTTATACTTATGTTAGTTATTGATATTTTTATATTTGTGTTTAATTTGCCTTTATAATTTGATTTTATTTAACTTGTGTATAATTTTTATTTCACCTGTAACGGAAGTTATCAATAAAGTATGTCTATGTGTTGTGATATCCTGCTATTGTATAATCCTGGATATACTTCGTAAGAATTATTAATTGAACCAATAAAATACTTATTTATGCTATTTTGTATTTATTGATATATTTGACAAGATGTGATTTTTCGTAGGAGTGACAGAGAACATCAATGTACAAAAGCATATCTAAAATATACTATGGACTATAAATAACCAGTATCAATTATTCCAACACTATGTCTATATAAAACAAATGAACCCACGAAATCAACTATCTCACGGTAAAATGGTTTATATGAAATAGCTACCAACACTCGAATCTCGAACCAAGTTTGACTACCGGATTTCGTAAGTTCGCAAGCTTATTGAGACTATTATTACAACCAAAAAGCTCGCCTGCTTCGCATAACAGCGGGCATATAACATTGACTTTACGCAATTCATTACGGCCGTTACAAACCCAGCAATTACCTTATTGTAACGTATTAATGATTCATCACGTTACGGATGTTTTTTCAGGTTAAGCTATGTAGGGCAGTGCAAGACTGGTGGCGAAGGCAATATATTACATTTTCTTTATCTTATTTTTGACAGCAGCAGGACGTTTCATCACGTTTGAAAGGTACAAATATTTGGTTATTGAAATTGTGTTGAAATTAGATCAGGTACGGCGGTGTATGCAATTTTAATTATCGGCAGACAATTAATTTTGTCATGACACTGGTCTATGCTCGGAGTTCCTTCGAAATATATGATGTTAAATGAGGACATACGATACACAACCCTATGAGTAATTCTCATAAGCCGAAGTTCCAGTAGACATAATGAAGGTGAACCACGATAACCTGAGAAAGGGGGCTATAAGGTGACTGAAAGTAGAAAATCGAGTGAACCGGGAAGACCGGGTGTGGTGGCTGGTGGCACGTTATAGGTAAGGCGGTAAAAATAGCTGGCTGAGGAGGATGACAACTTTTCAGAATGATTCCCAAAATAGGATCATCCTCATCATCATCACATCAGCCCTTAGACGTCCATTGCTGTACATAGGCCTTCCCCAATGAACGCCACCGCATCCGGTCCTCCGCATCCAGCCGCTTCCGGCCGCTTTCTTCAGGTCGTCGGTCCACCTGGCGGCGCGGCTGATCCGCGGTCTCCACTCCAGAACTCGTCTGTCCCAACGGCCATCGGTTCTGCGACAGATGCGACCCGCCCACTGCCACTTCAGCTTACTAATTCTTTCGGCATGTCGGTCCTTCTTCGTCGGATTTCTTTATTACGGATCATATCCTTCAAAGAAATCCCGAGAGCCCTCTCCATAGCTCGCTGAGCGACTTGAAACTTGTCGATCAGGCCCACCCTCAGTGTCCACGTCTCCGCGCCGTAGGTCAAAACAGGATCAACTTGTACAAATTGTATAAAGTTGTCTGCTCTAAGCGGTAATCGAATCTACGAATAGAACAATCGAGCCCTTGAGTTCAACAATTAAGCCACACTGAGCCAATGAGGCGGTAAAATGAAATGAAGAGTTCCCTGGCAAAGATATTGTTATAATCGCCTTTTATTATTTACACAACACAACCGCCGATTATAGTTAGTATTCGAAGGCAATATAGCGTAAATATAGTATTTTCCACCAGTTCCTGCACTCGCATCGATCAAAGCAGTAATAACAGCAATTCTGCTGTGACACGTAACAACAACGCGTAGCTATAGTGTCGCTGAAAGGCGTCAAAATCAGTGATTTCGATAGGTTTCTAGAGAAATTATGTAGAAAGGAAATATGGAATGGCTCTCACCTATTTGGTAGGACTACTGGGAACGGACCAAAATTATATTGGGTTGGCAGCTTAGGTTGATATAACCCCAAATATACTTTATTTGGATTTTAAACCTCCAGACATTAAATCTATCACAATTAGCTTATTAATGACTGGTATGATGAGTTTAGTAGCAAAATTATAAAAGAAACGTACCGTGTCTTCAATTGTACATACTTCTAGACAGTGGCAGCACTGTGTCATGTGAGCTGTGTGTTTTAAGTGGCAACATGCATTAACGGCAAAAACCCTTTTCGTTTTAGCCGCACTTGTGTTATAGGCAAAAATAAAAATTCATTAGATTCTATACAAGGTCACTTTGAACCCTGTCGAGACCCAGAAAGGTCCTTATGAGTATAGTGCGCCATTTGATTTCCTTATGAATTGAAAGTAAGCACTCTCACGGTAAAAAGCCGGAAAACTCGACTAGTTTCGTTTTCGTCCGGGGACTGTATAAAGTGGAGCGAGAGGATTCTACACGAAATTCCTGAACTGACCGAGTTTGAGATTACCACGCGCCAAAAAGACAAGAACAAACATGGTAAAGGCACGTTTCATCATCATCTTCAATACGTTCACTGCTGAACATAAGCCTCCCCAATAGAATGCCACTTTTGGTGGGCTGTCCATTGGGGGATTTGCCATAATCACTACGCTTAGCAGGCGGATTGGTGGTCGCAGTAATGGTATTAATATACACAGGAAAACTCTGCTGACCGTCCCTGCACTCCCTTGACGACACCCAGGAAAGATTAGGGGTGGGCGTATTCTAAGCCACTAATCACACGGCTAAAGTTTATTTTCTCAAAATCTACAGCACATTAAAAAACGATTACTAATGTCAGTCTGAAGTAGGAAAATCGGTAATATTTACCTAATCCTATACGATTCCACGAGATTTTCCCAAAAATACCGACTTTAAGGTTTCATTGCGACTGCGTTGGTGAGTGGACGGCCATATTGTAATTTAAATCACACAGTAATAGCCAGCGCGTGCGCCGATTGACGGGAGGTAGCCTTCGTTTTACACATTACTAATGTTATGTAAAATTACTGTTGGCATTACGCCTACTGAGTTATCGATGTCTTAGCTGAGGCCGCGCGGTGAAACGCAACTGCAACGAAATTCGTTTAAAACTGTAGTTTAGTTTCGTTAGAGCATTTCTCAGCTTAGGTCAGGGCCGAAGGTTTAGAGTGGTCAACAAAGCCAGCGGTGTCCTGATGGTGATTGACCACTATCACCAATAAAAATCTACATCTACATCTGGCTCTTTTTTACCTTTACATTAAACTGAAACTCAGCTGGACATCAGAATTAATTCTGATCACCCAGTCAATGTATGTGCAATTCGTCTTCTCCGTCAGTCTGGATGGGACTCACCGACGTTTACTCTACCTCTACTGATATTCCAATATACAGAAAAACAAGCCTCAACAACATTAGAATTACAAGTATTTCCTAGAATACTGATGCCACGTATTAAACTCTAAGAGTTTTAAACGATTCTGTACCACAAAATCAAACTATCTAACCTTAATAACTTTATAACGACTGAATTTATTTTACTGAAACTTGGTAGATAGATTATAATCATACGCTAATACATATAATTTTATATGTACTAGGAACTGAAAACAGGCAGGAGAATACTAAATATTACTACGCAAAAGAAGCGACACTCACCTCCCTCCGCGTGTAGTACGAAAGAGAAGCACTTATGTGTTAACGTATAACGTTGTCCCTCTCTCGATAGTTTACGTGCACATACTAACGTGTGCAGACAGGTTAGTGCTTTTGTAATAGTAGAAGGTGATTAAATCTGTTGGCTTGTACGGAGAGCCACAGGTAACAACGCAGTTAGAAGTTACAGCAATAAATATAACACACAGTACACAAACATTGAGGAAGAAGCTACGATGTAAATCCAATTTACTTTCACCGCTCCTGAGGAAACATTAATCAATAAGGAAATGTATTATAACGTGAAGATTTACATTGGCTTCCCATTGTTATAGCGACAAAGGAATATTTTCTTTGTGAGAAACGAAGACTTTTACTTCGACGCGAAATAGTTTAGTTTCATTCATATTCTCACGTGACAACAAACTATATTTACGCCTGGTAAACACAAGAAATAATAGATAGTGAAGCTACGTCGACAGCAAAAATAATGTGGTAATCCTCACGTTCATGTGACGAATCTGTCATATTCACAAAAACGCGTTGATTTGTGCAAAACCTTCCAATTTGCTCTTGCGGCTAGTGTCACTTTTATTTTCTATTAAATATTTTGTTAACGAGATGCAAATAAAGTATGTTTTCGTGGGCTAACGCAGGTTACGCGCGAACATATGAGACATCAGTATTAATTAGATAAAAAATAATAAACAACCGATCGAATCTTCTTTCTAATATTTTAAATTCATTGTAAAGTCTAATTTCTGATAGCCGAGTGATATAATTGTAATACAAATAACAGGCTGAGGGGTTAAGTACAATAATGCATTTCACATTATTATGAGAGAGCCTCCTTTCTGAAGCGCGAAGAGAATGTTCGCTGACGCAGTGGTTCCTGACTTCTTCGCCATCCTGAGGGCGCGGACCTCATCTTGGTGGGAGCGACTACGGAGCAGTGCTAATAATATTCTTATGACCATTAATGACAATATTGACAACTGCTTCAGCACTGGTTAAACATGCATCGGACTGAGAAGGGCAAACTTTAACATGTTAAATTGTGTAATTTACAATTATCTTATACATTTGTACTGTCTTATAGTTTATAATCGTTGCATACGTAATATGGGTTTTACCTGTTAATTATTATTTATTGACCATGGTTATATTGACCACCAGTGGGATGATTCTAGTGTGGGATATGTCTAGACCGGTGGTTTGAACGGTCATCACCCATTTCTGACAAACAGCAATGCTATTGTTGTGTTCCAATTTCAAGGGCAAGCCAGTGCCAGCAGCCACACGAGGAACTCTAAAATAATAGGTGGCAACGTGTTTGCAGGTCATCGCTTACAATTAGGTGGAGTATCTGTCCGAATGAAACTTCAGAACGTAAAAAAAGGAAAAAGAAAGTATAATTGTAATTAGATACTTCACCACTTTTAAAAGAGGTCTCGCATTTATTACCTATAGAGATGTATGAACACAAACCCGCAAAGTTTGTTTTTATAGACGAAAACCTACATGAGCCGTGACATTTCCAAGAAAAGTTCTGAATTTAAAAGTTCTTCAGATCGGATTTCTTAGAAACTAATTTATTATTTGTTCCAAACGTAGGTTGCCAACATACTTAGTTTACCTGTTGGCGCGTTTCGTCAACTTCAGATCGAGTATTTCGTATTTACATTCACGATTTTTCTACTTATAATGAAATATAAACGTTTGTTCATCATACTGTCCCAATACGAGTAAAGATAAAAAGGGAAATCAAAGAAAACTGCAAAAAAGGTGGCAAATAGTTTTTCTACAATTTTATTAATATTAGAATTACTAGTTTCTTTCATCATATCAGCTCTTAGACGTCCACTGTTGGACATAGGCCTTCCTCAATGAACGCCACCACACCCGGTCCTCTGCCCTCTGCATCCAGCCGCTTCCGGCCACCTTCTTCAGATTGTCGGTCCATCTGCCGGAGGGGCGTCCCACCCTGCACGTGCCGATACGCGGTATCCACTCCAGAACTCGTCTGCCCCAACAGCCGTCTAGTTTCTTTACCAATAAAAAACATCTAAATCAATAAAAAAATAACAATCTAATATTAACGAATGATACAATTACGCACATGTAGCAAAAATAATAAAAAATGTGGAGTCGGTACTAGCTTTGTTCATCTGTGACGTAGTGGACAATCACCGATGCGCTCCAATTGCGTCCAGCCAGTTGCGCCCGCGCTCATTTCACCGCCATTTTGTTTTAATCAGCCATTTATCTATGACATTACGCGTTATTACGTGGCCGCATAACACAAGAGTCGCACGCAACCATACGCATTAAACGCAATGTAACTAATTGACGACTGTCTAACTCATCACCTAGAACATTATTATAAATGCAATACGTTTGTTTACTAAACCACCACCACTAAACCTTTACAACTAAACTGATCTGCATAAAATATGTGCCGGATAACTCAGATATCTCGGAGGAATATAGTCCACAATGTAATACGGAAAATCGATTAACCGTGGTGACCGATTATCAAATAATTAAATACGTTAACTTCGCGTGGCAGGACATTGAAAATATTTACAAAAAAAAATTAGGAACGAGAAGAAGTAATAGAATACATTAATATATATATTCGGTTTGTCTGTTACTCTGAGCACGCATCACGTAAAAACTACTGAACTAATTCTGATGGAGTTTCCAGAAAACACAGGGTTTAATTTGGAATAAATCAATCGGCAATCGGCTTACTCAAAAGTTATACGAATTTAAATAGTTTTCAAAAACTACATAAATACATTACATTAGTATATATTAAAGAAGTATAAGCTTGGTGGAATTCAGACTGCAATGAGTTAGAACTACGGAGCGAGGGTAAGAGGAAAAGAACAGAGGGGGACATGGAAGTATATCATAAGTCCACGCGAGCGGATCCACGGGTATACCTAGTGTTTTAATAAAATATATTTTTCAATTAACAAAAAAAAGTATTATGCATTGTGTATGTAGATTTAACGTTGGTATACAAGTTGCGACAATTGATTTACTAACACTCGGTTTAAATGGATACCTATTATGTACTGCTAAGTAAGAAGTCCGCATTGCGGTTGCCGTTTCCACGAAATCGCCAACAACAAACGCTTTGTTTCATCACAAAACCTAGTTTCCACTACGTTTATTTAATTCGGATCGCTCTACCCGGTATCTGGAGTAAAGAATATTTACTAATAAAAGTATACTGCCGATAAATTCATCACGAGTTAGGCTCAGGCAGTTAAAGGGTTTTTGTTTTATGTATAAGGTGATAAAGAAACGGAATGGAAGGTAACGGATGGTTAGCAGACACCGTCGACCATCAATCAATATGCGAATGAAATGTTCATCACTCACAAAATGAAGGTAGTAGCAGTCAGTCACCCTCTTTTGTAAACTACACACCAAGTTATTTCATCTTCATTGTGCTGGCTTTTTAACTGCGCGCGTTCTGCCAATGGGCAGACATCCCATCTGATGGTAAGTGGCCTCTGTGGCCAGTTAACCTTTGAATTGCTGCGTACAACAGTTCAAAAGCAACAAGTTGCTATTACCAACTCAACTACAGAGTAAAATGTCTCGTGTTTCTGTCATTCATTACAGCTATGTTTATACTAGAGTATGGACATGCGGCTGGTACATGTGGGCGTCGTTTGAGCTCCCATTTTTAAAATCACTTGATAGAGGACAACTTTTATTTTAAGGATTTGTTACTGCGACCTTTTAAAGTGACACAGTGTCATGATGACACCCCATTTTAGTTGCGGCGAAATTATTTCAAATCTTTTCATAATCATCATCATCAGGTTATTTGTGTCTCCACTGCAGGAGCACAACCCTCTCACATCAGCCGGAGACAGACGGAGGATTTGGCCTACACTCCCCGCGCTGGCCAGACGGGTTGGGGAGGCCTGATTGATGTTTTATAATGTATTCCCTTAGTCGCCTTGCAAATCTTTTGCAACCACTTATTGATTGAGTAAAGTTCTTTATAATTTTAAGATACCTGTATCCCGGAGGTATGTCTATATTAACATATATGTTTAAGGTCATTGACCGGAAACGGGTCAACCTACTCCAATCACTGTTCATTATAAAATGCTATTTTGTTACCTTTCAAGCCTATGTCTACGCAGCAATGCATACATTGCTGTTCAACAGCAGATGTATAAAAAAAAACCTAGACTAACCCGATTCAGCGCCATACAAAAAATTCTGACAATAATACCAGTAGACTTCTTATTCTTCAAATCCAAATTAAAAGATTACAAGAAAATCTTTAAATTTAGTCATTGCCCAGACCTTCAGCGATATCATCAATTAATCATTTGTCATTAAAAACAAGCAACTGGTAATGCCAAAAGCTTATTTAAACTTTAGATTACAACGACGTAAATCGCAGGCCGACACGTTAGCCAGTTATCGCACGGCTATTTTTAGCGGTGACGGACGGTGTCGGTCGGTTTGTATTTTTTATCACCAAGCCCATTTCAAGTAGAGTACTTAAGTACATAAAGAAAACACAACCAAATGCGTCGCCACATTGTTGTGGTCGCGTAAATAAAGACATATTCTGTGGTACTTGCGACTCAATAAGTGTTTCAGGATTTTGTAAAAGACAAATCTAGAAGTATTAAATCCTGCTCATCATTATTCTTCCCTAAAACTGATTCGTCCACTGCCGTGTGGTTCCCGGCTTAGAATAGGGCCTCCCCTATCTTTCCCGTGGGTGTCGTCAAGGCGACTAAGGGATTGCACCAGGGACGGGCAGCAGCGTTCTCCTGTGTGTGTATGTTAACTACTGCGATCACCAATCCGCCTGCCAAGCGTGGTGATTATGGCAAATCCCCCAATGGAAAACTTACCAAAAGTGGTATTCTATTGGGGAGACCTATGTCCAGCAGTGGACGTATTTAGGCTGATAATGAAAACTGATTCTATTTAAAGTACCTATGGCGCCAAATTGCCTACTTAGATGAAAAAGCGGTGTTTTCGTTCTCAGGCAACGATCTCTGTGTACTACTAGATGAAGCGTTCCAAACAATCGCTCTGTTCCACGCAATTGCAGCTCCGGGAGCCGCAACTCGTTCACATTCACAATGAAACTTGTGCAGCTACTACGTAGAACATTTAATTATTTACTAAATATTGACGCTATTTACCCGTAGCGTCTATATTCAGTAATAAATGTTCTGCGTAGTTTCATTGTGAATGTAACAGAGTTGCGAACTGCGGCTCCGGCGGAGCCACAGTTTCGTGGAACAGAGCGATTGTTTGGAATGTTCCATCTAGTAGTACATAGAGATCGTTGTTGTCAGGTCAGTTTTAGTACATGTCTTTTTACCATACACCCTCACTATATACTATTTATTTATTAAAATATTAACTTATTTTCTAGGCATTGATGTAGTGCAGCCGTCACCAACACCTGGCAAAGAACGAAGCAGGCCAGTATTAGCATATTCCTTCATAGTCCTGTTGGGCTTAATTCTATAGTTCATTATTAAGTGAATCCACTGCGGATAAGTGATTACTGGCACATTGCAGCTGATGCGAAGTTAAAGGTAGCACTTACCAAGTCATGTCGTCCAGCAAACTAATTAAGAGTTGGACATGTAGCCGGAAGCGGCTGGATGCGGAGGGCGGATAACCGTGTGTGGTGTTCATTGGGAAGGCCTATGTCCAACAGTGGACGTCTAAGGGCTGATATGATGATGATGACATGTAGCTGTGTTTGTAGTAAATATGAGAATAATCTAAATATGTTCTTGTGCTGTACGCTGTGTGTGAATAGGCGAATCTAAAAAAAACTATTATTTTAAAATTCTAAGTAGTTTTTCTTATTATATGACAGAGTAAAGTCATATCTCATTCATAGACTTAGAATACATATGTAATCTTCACGCTATATCTTGACGGGGTAGACAGTAAGAACGGAGCGCCAATTATCGCAGCCCTGACATATCTCTTTTGCTTACTTTAGTCTCATTATTCTTTTTACCGAGTAGTTTCCGGCATAGAATAGGGCCACCCCCAATCACCAATCCGCCTGCTAAGAGTCGTGATTATGACAAATAAATACAAATGTGACATAAAAAAAATGTATATACCTTTTTTTAATATGTGACTTTTATTGTATGTTTCACTAACGTAGCTTTAGTTTTAGTTTTTAAGGTTTTATGTTACTAAAAATTATATGGACATGAGTCTGAAATAAAATATTAATAATAATATACATATACTTACTCTTGTCTAATCCCAAACTGAGATTTTCACGTGGATTAAACAAGGATAGGACTATTCACAAATATAACATCCAGACAGGGACCAACTTGTACAAAGTTGCCTGTCCACAGTGGGAAAAGAACCCATTCACGTGTGCTATGGGAATTAAACAATGATAGGACTATTCACAAATATAACATCCAGACCGGGATCAACTTGTACAAAGGTGTCTTTCCACAGTGGGAATCGAACCCACACCCTCTGGCGCTCGAGTCCAATGACCAATCCACTAGGCCAATGAGGCGGTAAAATCCCCCAATGGACAGTCCACTAAAAGTGGCATTCTAGGAGGCTTTTGTTCAGCGTATTTAGGCTGATGAGAAGTATTTTTATTGTTGTAAATTTACCAACATAGCTGTCAGGACTAAGAAAATATGGATTTTAAATTATATGAATATAAACAAATTATATTTTATTATTTTATTATTCTTTTAGACGGCCTCCGTGGCGGAACGGGGTAGCTCTCGGACTGCCACGCCGGAGGTTGCGGGTTCGAATCCCGCTAGGGGCAAATGTTCGTATGATGAATATGAATGTTTGTACCCAAGTCTTGGCTGTTTATATATTTATTTAAGTATGTGTATCCGTTATCTAGTAACCATAGCACAGGCTCTGCCTAGTTTGGGACTGGATAATTGGTGTGAATGTCTGATACATTTATTTATTTATTTATACACGCTCACCCTTAACGTTCCCGTCTGTGGGCAGAGTATAGAATCACAGCTAGTGTTTGATTGCTCTGCGAACAAGTTTATCGTTGAACAAATACATGAATGTGGACAGAGTCGCCTCTACGATAAAGTTGAATTTGCTTCACTCCTACAAATATTGGACTTCGCTACTTCGCTACCAGTCTTGTTACTTGCACGACACACTAGCAGCTACTGGAGTTCGATTGGATCCCGAAAAATATCTCTTTCAGATGTCAATATAAAAAAATTATATAAGTAACTAGTCGTAGTATAATAAAAAAAAACATAGGTAAGCCCTACGACTAGGTAGGTACGACTTGTACCTACGTACAAGTCTTGTTTGTGTCTGAATTATTTATATCCTTCTTAAGGTTTAAATTGTCGCTAGCATTGTTTATACGCTTAAAATTAAAATCCAAAAATAGCTTTGTGTTTTCGTGTTAGATCTACCAGGACATAATAATTATAAATACATCAGTTTTTTTTAAATGATTGCACTTGCACGCCTATATAAATAATTTTATAGATTTGTATTTTTGCAAATACATATCTACCGTTTTTCTACATCGAAGTTGCAAATAGAGAAGTTGGGAATCACTAGCGCCATCTATGGAAACTGAGGCTAAAAAAAGCCTTGACTATACTGCCATCTAGCGCTAGATGTTGTTAGTAATGTGCTAGCTAGCTAATACATCATTCTAGTTTATATCGTTGACGCTAGATGGCGTTGTGCCAAATGATGTCTTACGTAAAATGTTTTCTGGTAATTTTACCCTTTTTCATAATTATAACAAATTCAGTGTCGCTAGACGGTGCTAACAATAAAATTAAACGATTTCATAAAATTGAAATAATATCAAATTTGCAATAAAAAAAAATTATCGAAAAGATTTTATTTCGGTGCAACTTGTTAATATAAAAAATCTAAATATACTACGTAATATGTATGTTATTAGAAAATGTTAAAAAATAAAACAAAAACGCCAAAAAGTTGAGCCGCCCGAACAGGGACTTGAACCCTGGACCCTTGGATTAAAAGTCCAATGCTCTACCGACTGAGCTATCCGGGCTCATGACAGCCCTGTCGTAAAACCGATACACATTCACAAGAGTTACTACAAATATCAAACCAAATTTTATTTGCCTAAAACTATTGTTGGTTTTTAGAAATTAATACACTAGGGCTAGATAATATTTTAAGGAGTGCTACAAACATAACCTTCGGCCCAAATTAATTAAGTACCTATATAAGATAAAATAATAGTCCGAAAATAATAATCGATGTAATTTATTTTTAACGGGCAAGTGGTCTGTTACGGGTTGAGTAACACTAGATGGCACCAGTAGTAAAATAAAAATCAAAATTTATTTGGCTAGTGAGCCCTCTAGACTACAACTCAGGGTATCCAATCATTTGTTTAAAGTTTAATGAATGAATGAATGCAACAACTAAAGTATAATTATTAGCATATTAGCATACATAAAGTTGGTGCACATAAATTCCAATAACAATTCGTTTATTTTGGTTACAAATTATTGGATAATTGTAGTAGCAGTCTCAAACCGTGAGCGACCATTGTGTTCTCCTCTTCATAAATAAATTAATAATATTAGCGATGCAAATATCACATGCGCGATGCGGCAAAATTTAGAAATAGAATGCAGAGATGGTGCTTGGAAATTGACAAATGTAACGTTGTTGCGCTAATTTCACTTTTACTGTTAATTAGTAAGTACCTACTGAAAATGTTACGAATTTCGGCGCCTTCCTTTGTTAATTTTATTTATTGTTGATTAATGAAAAATCTTGCACATTGTCTCCATCTACGTGGAGAACCTACAAACATGTTTGTAAGAGGTGAAGTCGCTACTCGACGCTAGATGGCGTTAGGCCAAAAAGTTACAAGCATACCTGTTCCAGTAACTTTTTTAACATTTTGAATAGAAAATAGGTGAAGGTATTTTAATGTGCAGAATATTAATAGAAAAATGAAAGCTGATATAGTAGAAGTTGTGTGAATATTAAAAACAAAAAACACGTTATAGCCTTGCCAACAAACAATGTAGAACTTCATACCCTGAGGACGGTCTGCTGTCGAAGGTTTCTGTTAGCGGGAGCATAGGACGAGACACCTTGTCGACCGATTAATGGACGTAGTGACGTCACAGATTGTCGTCATTACTTGATCGTATACGTCATATGACGTATTGTGCAACTAAGCTATTAAATTGTGGCGAAATGTTGGAACTAATGGCCTATGGGGAATTTAGGCATTTGATTTAGCAAAGAGCTTCACCTGATGAAATGAACATTTATTTAAACTGAACAAAGAAATTAAGAGGCTTAATCGTTTTAGAGTTGCTACTCTAAAACGGTCGACTAAGGTATCGGTTCGCTAAAAAAAATTTCAAACAATTCTCAACTATATTGTTCGCCGTATCCAAAGAAGTTACAAACTGACTTTGAAATAAAAGGGAAAGATGTACGACTACTTATTGCACATGGTTTCTACAAAACCAAGTGCCGTGTACTTGGTTTTGTTCATTCCAGCACGGAACGATGGCATGATAAAGTTATTTACATTAGCTCAATAGTTTTTGTGAAAAATACGTGTGTCAAAATGCTTTCTTATGCATTTAATCCCTGTTTTAAATTAAAACACGGATTAAACTTTTAATCACTCAGGACAAAAAAAAAACAATGAGACATCCGACTATTACATTAAATATTATTAATTTGTGTAAATTTGAAAAAAATCTTTAATTTTTTGCTATATTATATTGTGCAAAACGAAACAGGCGCGCTCTCGCTCGCACAACTGTACTTCCCCTTCGCACTGTCTCTGTCTATCGAAGACTGTATTAGATGTACGAGTCTCTGCGCAATGTAGTCGTACAACTTGGTTGTGATAGAGTTTACACATCTTCACCCTGTTTGTATATACCAGTCAACGTTGGTCACAAAATGTGAAGTTAGATTTCTTTGGTTTTTGACTGTAAGCATTTCGGTCGAGTTACAAAATTCATTTTGTACTGTCAAACGGGTAATGGGTCAAATTATAGTCGGCGTTTACGTTACTACGACACTGAGACGTCAAACGCTTATCAGACTACGTCGCGTGACCCGTTAGAGTAAAATAACTTTGTAGTTCAACGGATATTATCCGAAATGCTTACGGAGTAGGCCCCAGGCAACGATCTCTATGTACTTACTAGATGGAGCGCACCAAACAATCGCTCTGTTCCACTGCGGCGGCCCCGGGAGCCGCAATTCGTTCACATTCACTATGACACTTGTGCAGTTACTACGCAGAACATTTAGTTATTTATTATAATATATAATATAATAATTAAATATTCTGCGTAGTAACTGCACAAGTGTCAAAGTGAATGTAAACGAGTTGCGGCTGCCGGGGCCGCAGTTGCGTGGAACAGAGCGATTATTTGGTGCGCTCCATCTAGTAAGCAGGTACATAGACAATGTTAACCCCAGGTGTTTGACACTCAAAGTCGAAGAGATACGAGTTAAACAAGCAACAGTGAACAAGAATGAAGTGAACAGACACACCTGTGCAAAACACACGACTGATCCTATATTTGTAGACAAGAAAAGAATCAAGTTGTTCATGAAAAGAGCACAAAATAAAATTCTATGAAAAGAATCACACACATCCGTTTTAAAAAAATGCCTCAAAACCGGGTGTACCAGTTTTGAATTTTTCAAGAATCCTAATTAATGTGTTTGTACACAGTTTAATGAAGAACAAGTTTTGATACTTACCATGAAATATGCAATGTTATGCAACAAGATTACCGGACAAATAAATTGTATGCTATTTGACCGAATATACATGAATATAGATTAGATATAATTAAAAATTTGTCATGTCAACTCATCATTCTAGCAAACTTTACGAGTACCACATTATCTGATTAATGTGTATGGTTCTTAGAATACAATCAATATTGAATTGAAACCGTATTAACGTTCGTCTGGGTCATAATAACTCAAGAACGGCAGCAGTAATTTAGCAGGCTTTTGAAATCCGGTCAAATATAAAAAAATTAAGCGACGCGACATTTAACAGTAGTTGATTCACATTTTTCACATCATCATCAGCCTAAATACGTCCACTGCTGGATATAGGCCTCCCCAATAGAATACCACTTTTGGTTAGATGTCAATTGGGGGATTTGCCATAATCACCACGCTTGGCAGGTGGACTGGTGTTCGCAGTGATATACACAGGACAATGATGCTGCCCGCCCCTGGTGCAATATCTATTCGCCTTGACATTCACGGGAATATTGAAGGCGGATGATTCTAAGCAGATAGTCACACGGCAGTTATAACCGCTTACTAATTTAAATTGCATTTTAATTACAATTTAAATACTTACTATTATTAGTAAAATAAACCCAACATATTGACACAAATGGATCAGGAAAGATCTTACTAGAATGATGACGTCAAACCGACAAATTTGCTGTCCACTAAAATGCCGCTCGTCGACGATTCGCATCAATCAAAAACGACTGGCCGTTGCAGTGCGATTCGTAGACGAGCGTCATTTTACCACCGAACCGAATGACTCACGGTGTACGCCGCAGACGCAGACTGTCATGGCATTACCTGCAACAGACGGAAAGTTGGTCAGTTAGTGCGTGATTAGTGCACTTTAGCATAACATTGCGATGCAGCTGCACTTTAGTGCGTGTGTACTTATAATCTAATAAATAAAACCATAAACTTCGCGTGTCTGTACAAAACATTGAGGATATTTGCAAAAAAAATTGGGGGTCTAAGGATAAGTAATAGAACACATTTCCATCATTTTTGGAATTTTTGTCTGTTTGTTTGTGCACGCATCACTGTAAAATTACTGAACCGATTTTGATGGGCTTTTCACAGAAGCATAGTGCATAATTTGGTGTAACATATACTCGTAGGCTTTATTTTATTGCAATCGGCTTAGCCAATCAAAAGTTATGCGAATTTATAGTGCAATGAGTGAGAACTACATTTTGGAGTTAGGTAGGTGGTCATGGAAGTCTCTGGTGAAAGTGGAAGGGGGGGGGGGAAGAAAGGCGTCAGGGGTGAGGTAAGTCGTCATGGAAGTGTAGGGGGAGGTAGGAAGGAAGAGTCGAAAGAGGAAGGGTGGGTAGTGGGGAAAGGGGTGAGGGCAGGGGGAAGGTGTACATTAGTAGGTATTTTAGATTACGATGAGATTAGGACTAACTACTGGGAGTGGGAAAGGGAACGGGACCGAATTCTGTCATTTACGCGAGTGGAGCCACGGGCGTAGCTAGTGTTTTAATAAATATCCGTATGTATGTAAACGCTTTATTTCACCAAAATTACCAATTAAAAATAAGGATACAATTGTATTTAAAGGTTATGTACTTTATTATGCACTTATTTCGCCCCCTCGCTTTTACTGCCTTGTTTCACACACTGTAGGGCAGGAAGAGATCTCTTTTAGAGATAAGCTCGCCCTTGTACACAACATTTAATAATGGTGTTTAATTTAGTTTAAGTATGTGCATTAAAGAATATCATCATCTTCATCAGCTTAAAATTGGGGATAAAGTAGAATAACTGCAAGGACGCCGCAGTAGCCTAGTTGCTTGTGCCTCACGTTCATGAGGCCGTGGGTTCAAACCCCGCCCGTACCAATGATAATATTTTTTATACATTACGCTAATTGATATTTCCGGTAACGTTATAATAAGTAAATATTAAGTAAAATTTATTAATTTATTTTCGTGTTGCATTAGTACAGTTCACGACGGCACGCCACACTTCTCTAAATCGCTTACATTTCATTCTAATAGCTTACATTTCATTGTTACTGAGCAACTACCGGGCACCCCCGTTTTTCGGCCTATATGATCTAGATGTCGTAAAGGCAGGTGTCGAGGTGGAGGGTCTGTTACCGTGTTAGTTCTATCATTGCGCACTAATCATCAATGTATGCGTACGTACACTAAGATCGCGAAAGTAGCTGGGGGCGCCATGGTGCATTGTACGGTCTATACGTATAAGAGGATCAATGGATAGGATGCTTGGCAATTTATTTATGATATTTCTTCCTGCCTACCCCTCAAGGAATATAGCGTATAGTATAAATATTTATGTAGAAATCAGTTTATTTCTGGACGAATGACGTATAAGGTCATCCATCACATCACAAAAATATTTTCTTTGTTTTGCCTTCAAAACAGAATCAATGTCAACAAAATGATATCGCCATCCATGAAAACAAACCAGGAAAAGTGTTTGACAACAGTTTTGTTATATTGCTACTGACTCAGAACTTTGATTGCAAACATTATGATATCAATTAATACCCACAGTACAGGCTCTGCCTAGTTTGGGATCACATGGTGTGAGATGTCCCCACATATTATTATTGTTAATAACTAGCTGTGACCGCGGCTCCGCTCGCGTGGACTACAGAATTCAATAAAGTTGACAATTATTAAGTGTCTCCCCGTCCAGGTCCAGGTACAAGCCCTCCCACGCCCGCTCTATATATAGCTCCAAATATAGTCCTAACTCATCGCAATCTGAATAGCACAGAACATTATACACTTCTTTGTTAAATTGCATACCTACTAATGTAATAGAAAACTAGAAATGCCCATAACTTTTGATTGAGTAAGCCGATTGCGATGAAATAAAGACTAAATGTTACTCCGAGTTCAGCCCCATGTTTCTGTGAAAAGTCCATAAAAATCCGTTCAGTAGTTTTTACGTGATGCGTGCACAAACTAACAGACAAAAAAATATACATACAAACAGCAAACAGATAAAGATTCCAAAAATGATCGAAAGGTGTTCTATTACTTATCCTTAGACCCCTAATTTATTTTTTTGCAAATATCTTCAATGTACAGACACGCGAAGTTTACAATTTTATTTATTAGAAGATTAACAGAATTAAATGTAGGCTTCTGAAGATGAAGAAGCTGAGCGTTGATGGACCTCGGCAGGTCAAGACTAATCAAACTATTTATTGTTCTTTATTCTTCTTTATTTTCGTGTTGTATTAGTTACAATTACAATCAGTTTAATTGACAGTTGACCGTTGGCCTAGTAAGTGGCTTGGTCATTGGACTCGAACGCCAGAGGTCGTAGGTTCGGTTCCTACTGAGGACACTTTGTACAAGTTGGTCGATTATGGATACGACATCCTTGTTTAATTCTCATAGCACATGAGAAAATCGTAGTTTGGGACTAGACAAGTGTAAGTGTATGCATATATTATGTAAGAGTAACATTTACTCGTAAACACTAAACATTATTAATTTGTGAGCAGATATAAATACGGACATGTTTACTATTGAAAATCACCCAATTAGGAATGATACAAATAAGTCGTTATATAGTCATTTATGGTACCTACCCAAATATATAACTCAACTGATATTAAAGGCTTCATAAAACTTCATCAAGTGGCCGTAAACAAAAACTATACAAACGAGGAAAAATAAGCAAAGAATTGCAAAGTTCCATCGCATTCTTTCAAAGGTTTCAAATGAGACTCATTGTTGACTGTTTGAAATGTTTTCTGGTAAATAATGAAGTGAAAATAAAATATCGTGTTTATTTGTTGAGAAGCTCTTTATTATTTGTTTTTTTTTTTGCTTTCAAATCTTGAAATAAAACTTAGGCTTGTGAGAAAGAGAAGACTCCTTGAGTTGAGCGTCTGAGGTCGTGAGTTCGATTCTCACTGCGGACAGACAACGCTTTGTACTAACAAGTTGTTACTACCATAATGTATGTATGTATGAAATGTAATAAATTATTATTATATTGACAAAATGATAATCAGATGAGAATTGGTACTGCTATGTCGCCTTTTCTGTTTATTGTTGAAACACGTGTAAATCAATTTTTCGACAGCACTGTTTAAATTGACCAAGTAACTTGAGCTCCGATTAGTATGAGCGCCGGTATAAATCAGAGCTCAGGTGTGCCTGCTGCTATAGCAAAGGTTCACAATCAAATATCGGCAGAGAGATCAAAGTACATACCTCTATAATTAATTATGTATCATTTATCATTTAGGTAGCATTGTGACGTCACCCGATGGCAAGCAAGTGTGAATGAACCTGACGTGACAGAATTAATAACTGAATAACTGTCACAGACGATAACATAATATTGTAGGAGTAATAAAAGCGAGGGTTACCACACGTTAAATAAAAACTATCAAAATCAAAATCAAAATATTTATTTTCAAAATTCATTATTCTCTTTTTGACGTCAAATTCTGCCTAAAACTACTCCACCACAACTATTAACCCTATCAATATACATGCAGCATCGAATACTGAACCACTTGTTTTATTTAGGTCCAATAGGTAAAAATTAGAATAACGTTGGAAATCCTGTTACATCTGTTTTTAGGGAAAATAGCGACCCCAATTTGAATGCTTTGACAATGAAATTTTGACTTTGAACTGTATCGGAATTGCCGACAGACTGCGCAGTCTGCTTTCAGTCGCGGTCCAACTGCGTGAGGATTGCATCACAACCGTGTAGCTAGCATACAGCCAGAGTGCAGTCGGGGTACAGTCGATCGGCAGTTCTGACCAGTTTTATAAACTGCACAAAAACTGGCTTCCAGTCCAATTGTGGAAGTGAGAGGTCCCCAACTCAGCATAGTGCTGCACCCGGAAGGTGCAGCGCTGTTTTTCTGCTGGGGCCTCAGCTAGGGATGTCCTGTGTGTGTGATTATAAATACCTAATCAGATAACACAATAACCGAAGGGATAATTAAGTAACTATCATCCAAAGAAACAAACATCCACAAGTATCCATAGTTTGATATATAAATATAGAGATATAATGTACATTTATGACGTCTTTCAATGTATAAAGAAACTTTTAATGTTAATTTTTCCAGTTTGACTTACAAACTGTGCAAATAATCTCAGGCAGCTATCTCTTTCGCTCCTTCTATACACATGTTGATCAAAATAAAAAAAATCTCTTTAACGTGATAACGTGAACTACAACTTACGGATCTGTGTTAAACTTTGTATGCTGGTAGTTCTTCAGCAGAAGAATGTTGTTTTTTTATTATTATGGGAAAATAAAATTTACCACAGAAGGCCAAAATGCTCTTAACACTGCGAAGCAGAATCTAGTTGCATAATATTGCAGTAATATAATGAAGGTGGCTGGATGCGGAGGGCAGAGAACCGGGTGTGGTGGCGTTCATTGGGGAAGACCTATGTCCAGCAGTGGACGTTTAAGGGCTGATATGAAGATGATGATTTTGTATTGTACAGAAAAAAATAAGCACATATATATATATATATAGGTGTTGTATGTGTATATATATATAGTATACGCCAGTATACTAAGCGGGCCAAACATTGCTAGTATTAAGTTGACAACATTAGTCATATCAACTGTCAGATGTTTAAGAGAAGCATGACAATATTGGAATGACAGTGACGCTATAGGGACATTTTAGCGGAAACTCGTGGAGGCTGTATTTAGCTTTTATATTTAATTCAAATGAAATGAATAATTCTGAGACATTTAGGCTGGAACTCAGAGGACGTTTTCTCTGAATTTTTAAATATCATAAAAATGTGGTTTTGTGATAAAATTGTATAGAAATTATCATAAATTAATATTACTACGGGTAATAAGACGAGCTCAAATTGACTTTTGTTTACAGAGCCGTATAACCCATTTATAAAAAAACCTGACAGTACAGTGTCACTGGTTTGTAGGTGATGAAATCTTGGCGGTATCATGATATCCTATAAACAAAACGTATAAATTGAAGTGCGGGAAATATGTTATTTTAATACATTTTTCTGAAATATATTTCTTCGTGTAGTCGTTCGTTCGTTGTAGGAAAGCAAATCATTTATCTCGGGAGGAAAAACAATTTTTTACTCGGGTTACAGTACATTTCACCATTGCTTTGTGAGAAGTTGCCCGTTTTATATAACCATTGATAAATAAGGTTTTATTGTAATCCTACTAATATTATAATGCGAAAATTTGGATATTTGGATGTTTGAATATTTAGATGTTTGTTACTCAATCCCGTTTCAACCACTGGACGGATCGTGATGAAACTTGGCACACATATAGGTTAGGTCCTGGAATTGGACACATGATAGTTTTTAACCCGAAAAAACATCCCACTCCTACGGGAAATACATAATAACTTGTGATGTTAAGTTGTCCACGCGGACGAAGTCGCGGCCAACTTCTAGTAATATATAATTGAATTACACGTTCCGACGCCTAGCAACTAGCGACGCGCCAAGCCCAGACTAGCTAGACAGACTGTAATGAAGGCACTCCATGGACAGCCGTTTCTGCAAATATGCCTATTAGTCAGGCAAGACTAATCAATACGCTTTTAGCTGGCCAAACATTTGTCTAGGATTAAATATCTGGTGTTGGTAAGCGACAGGCTGAAACCAGTCTGTGGGGGTAACAGTTTTAGAGGCTAGGTGCTATAAATTAAGCCTAATAAATATAAATTACTTCATAATGTCACTAACAAATGGGTTTTCAGATTTTTTGCGATTTATTTATTTTTTATTTGTATTGTTTCTAATTTTTTTTTATTAATATATTATTTACAAGACAACTATTTGTGTTAGTAGATACTTAAGTACTTAATAACTAGAAGCGGTTTAGTACTCTGGGACAGTATCCACACCAGAGGACTATCCACTCTGTCAGCTATCATTTTCAAGATGCGGTTGCTTAGTAATGAGGCAGTTTTATTTGCGCCAGACGGCGTGGAAGCCGTCTGTGCCGCCGCAGCGAACATTGCCTATGCATTGCAGAAGCGCTGAAGCTGCAACAGCTCCCTGAACGCATTATTAAACAAGACTGTAACAGCTGCAGAATTACGTTTTTTAATGTGAAATCTTGTAACTAGCTTCCACTAAAATTAAGCAAAATTATCTTACGAAATGTGGTAAGATTTCCGTATACAAAAAATCTACTTATAATCGAACGTGTTCAATGTGGACAAGTACTCAAACTGCAATATCCTGCACCCACCTACCTGCCACAATCTATACACTATACACGACCCAAAGGTTGGCTGGTAGAGATTTCCTTAGGCATTATGTTCGCCTGTTCTGTAACTGTGTGCAATAAAGTTTAAATAAAATGTGGGTAGTTGAAGAGCTGAAGAGTAATATAACATAGGCAGGCATATATCACCAGGACAAGAGCTAGTAAATAAATAAAACAACCAAAATATATGGAAGCAAGGTAGTTCTCAGAACTAGCGTCTTTAAACGAGCACTTATAGGAGATCCTTGAAGTTAAACTTGTTTAACAACTTTATAGGAGATTAACAATTAGGAACATCATCACCTCCTTGGTTCTTAAACAACATAATACTACAGTAAGGGACGGTCAATTGCCACCACAATTTCAAGCTGACCAGCAACTAGTAACCTGAACAGGTTTAGTAATACCTACGGCCTTGGGAATCATATTGACCTTCCAAATAATTACACAATTTGGTAATGCGTCATCGCAATATAACGTCAGATTTTTATTAACATGACGAGAACATTCAAAATCTTGTTCTTTCAATGTAAATTATATGGGAAATAAAATGTTTAACAAACATATTGGAATTTAAAATTTAGATGCTACTGTCAGTCAACCTAAAAGGCAGTTAAAGTGAAAAGCAAGAAAGTGCAAGAGCTGTTAGAAATCACAGCGTCATTCTTCTATAGAATGGAAACCGCGAGTCGGCACGCGCAGTGTGGACTGACGATGAAGAAGGTAGCCGGAAGCGGCTGAATGCGGAGGAGGGAAGATCGGATGTGGTGGCGTTCATTGAGGAAGGCCTTTGTCCAGCAGTGGACGTTGAAGAGCTGATATGATGAAGATGATGATTCTTCATGATGACCGCCACAAAAATGAAACATGAAAAAGAGGCACAGAATATTATATATACACACTTATTGACCAGGCTTTTAAAAACTGAAAACAAAGAGCTGCAAATCTGATAACCTACCGAACATTCTCAAACAAGCCGCCACGGCGGACGTTCTATTTACCTCTATAGATTCAATTGAAAAATGCAGCGTGTCCATCATAATCGCTAAATAACTGGGTCACATCACAAGACGCGCCGAGGTTAATTGATATCAAGGCTACACAAATTACACTAACGTTCATTGAGTTCCCATTTATGCTAATCCTCTGGATGTTACACTAGATTTTGACTGAACAATAAACGTCCAATATGAAGTCAGAGTACAAAAAAAAAACTACGTTTCTACACTTTTCAAGTGAAGTCAATTGAATTAATAAGTGATGTTCATCAATTTATTCATGAAAAGCGAATGGACAAGTTTATTACTCAGAACTAATAAAGAAATTTGCATCCTGGATGTAACGTGACATCATCTTGAACACATCTATGTTACTAGAGCCAAATTTAACAATCAACCAGCATACCGAAGTGGTGGACTATACTTGTATCATAACATAAAGGAAGAAACTTGTGCTATTTTTAAATAACACATATCAAGACTATAAATGATCTATTACATTTAAAAAGGTTTCACCAAGGACTTTCTTGATTAAATAAACACCAATAAAAAAATACAATTCGATGGGCTTATTTATTTAACGCAAAAATTAGAAACCCAAACATACCCAATTTACTATTGCCAAACCAGCAAAAAAACAGTAATTTTAAGTGCAGGACGCAATTGCAGCATGCGATTGGCTTTACAATGTCACGCAAGTTTGAAAGTTTCGGCAATATCGTTTTACACACTCGATTAATCACTAGCTAGTTGCGAAAATTATATAGAAACCACGGAAATTCAACTGCCTAGCAAAAGCTATCTATTATGCATGAAATTCCCTGGAGCAATTCTATGAGAGTGCTGTCGAGTTCAAGTTACATGCTATAATTGTGTACAATATGTTGCTTACATAAGACAGTTCATGAGCCGACATAATATACACTCAAGAGCAAACTTAACGAAACAGTTTTTTTTCCAAATTTTGCGAAATTTTGAACCCTTGTATCTCCGTCGGTGATCAATTTGGGTAAGATATGATTGTCTGGGTTATGGATGGAGGAAGTTCAGAGTTCCTAACATACCTCTTTTAACAGGCAAGCTGATCACATCAGAGGCTATTCAGGATCCTAGGTGTTTGGGTTTGTATAAATTTTTGACGTTTATAAATTAATGAATAATGTAACGTTAACTATCAATTTGATCAAAGAAATATGTTTGGGGCTTTGGACCTTCTCCGTCCATACTGAGGACAGCTAGCATCAGATGTCACCCAAACCGATTTCGGGCGGAGATCCAGGGGCTCAAAATTACCTCGAATGTATGACAAAAGCCGTCCGTTAGAATTATAAACGTAGTGCGATCTAGAAGGGTGTCATGTAAATCTTCCTTTATTGAACTGAAACTGCATACAATTACATTCCTGTACATAATAGAACTCTGTAAACTGGTGAGGCGCTATCCAGATAAGTTCCCAGTTAAGCCTTAGTTTAGACGCAATAGGCTAAATGTTCTACATAAGAGGGAACTCCTGCTTCCTACGTGCGAAACAGCTTTAATGCAAAGAACAGCCAAATTCAATGCTGATAGTGATAGTTTCCCGAAAATATAACGGCGCTTGCAGATAAAATTTTTTTTATTAAAGTAAAAATCCTTTGCTTAAGTTGTGCCCGTACAGTATTGGCGAGTTTAGCCTTAATTAAACACTCAGCATCGTCCTCAATATTTTGGTACACCCAGTCGAAACATGTGACATAGGTACTCCTAGGTTATGACATTTTCTTTCCTTTTATTATTATTTTGATGGTTTATATTGGAATTGCATGTTAGTAAATAGTTAGTTTTAAGCTGCTACACCCGAATGGGTAAAATTGTAAGGAACTTTTTATAATGTTAAACTTTTGTACTTACACCTACAATTTATGGCAATAAATGAAATGAAATACTCGTGAGTGTATATAAATTTACATTTTACTAGGAGAAAGAAGAATAATCGCAATTATTTTCATTTATATAAAATCATTTTGTTACAACCTTTTGTGGTGTGCTAAGTACTCGTAGTAAGATAATAACAGTTCAAACCGAAAGTTAATTTGTTGCATTGTTTACACGTTGTCCCGCGCCGTAGGCATAACGCCAAGAAAGCATCTTTCATCAGACTAATTTTGAAGCAGTGCATTTTTCAGAATTAACTAAAACAATGCAAGGTTAGACACAAATACTAATAAAAATAGTAATGATGCATTTATTAATATTACAAAGGAAATAGAATGAAATGCTAATTATCAGGAAAAGGAAGCGGAATTATAAAACTAAATTCTGCTATACGTTTTATCTGCCTACCAGGGATGTAGCGTGAAGATGTATTTATTCTACATACATATTGATATCATACGCATATACTGTAAAAATATATAAAATTGAGCCATCGATCATTCATTACAAAACAATACAATCCCGTTTATTAACAGACTACAGAGAAGCCAAACGGAGGATTATAATATGATGTTCCGTAAATAATTCAATTAGTCTTCAAGATGGAGACATCCCATCAGAAAAGGTAGTCATCTTAGCGATGTCAACTTTAAATATAAACAATGACGCGAGAGGTCACGAGAGAGGCGGTCATTGGGTTGGCAAGATAGATTATATCAATCAAATCAGTTTCAAGAAGTTTAATTTCTTATAGTGGTCACAGCACAGACTACTAAAGACGTAGAAACAATTTAGTAATATGATACTACACTCAGTTATTATTACAATCAACTGAGAGAGCACGAAAAATATGCACGAGGTAGACTTAGGTCTTTAGTTTTTTTATAACTCCGGATAGTCTAGGTATGCAGAGAACTGGTTCGTAAAATATACCGGACTGGTAAGTATGTGCACCTTGTAAATCCAGCTGCATATTTCAGTACAGAGAAAACCACTTCCAGTGATAGACTGTGCAGTGTTGGAATGTCTTCTATTTTTGTGGAAATCTTAAATTTTGCATAGCCCGCTTCATTGCGTTTTACATGTTTTGCTGATTACTAGATTGAAAGATGTTGGTAAAAAAAAATCATTTGGATGAAACAATCGTTTGGTAGTATTTTCATCCTAGCGGAATCTATTATTGTTTTCCTTTGCTTATTGTCTATCTATATTCTATGTAAGATGCTATAATTATTCAGTTTAGTTAAGTTATAATATAAGCAATGGAAGTATTTTCTTGAATTTGGCATTTAATTTACCAAAACATTTCTATTTAATGTAGAAACAGTACATAAAATAATCGTAAAAATAAATTGTACGTGCTTTCGTTTTAATATGCTATTTTGCTTAAGACAGCTCTCTAGTCTAGATAAAACAGCAACAAATTAAGATTTAGATGGTTAAGCAAATAATTGAATTGTTCCTGACCGTCGCTTGTATTTCGTACGATTTCGTTTCTTCTGTTTCTAGAGTTTTCATAAGCGCATTTATCAACGACAACGGGTAAGGGCCTCGGTTCACTCACTCCTTTTGTGCCACCCATACGACCAACCGCAAAACATTTGACAGATAGTGGTTACGTGTGAATAGCGTTACCACATCGCAACCACAAAACATCGGTTGCGCTGAGTTGCGTTGTTGTTGCTATGTGGTTACCACAAAAGCTTGTAGTTACAGTTGGTGGTTGCGTTATGTTGTGGCTGCGATGCAATTGCGCTGTGGAAGTAACGATTTCGTTGACAGTCCTTGGGACCTCATTGTACTCAGCGGAAGCCAGAGCATCCGTTTTTTCATACCCTGTTGCTCATCTCCCCAGATAAATGAAGGAACGGGACGCACATTACCCAAAGTGCTTTGCGCGACTGTGATGCGTTAGCGCCGCCGGCAGTAGATGCCACTGACACCAAGCGCCACGAGATAAAAAGAGAGTGTGTAACTCTGCCAAGTTTTTTCACTCGACCGGCGCGAGAGTGGACCAAAACGCAAAACGTCAATGCACAGATTGCTAATCTCTAAATAGTATATGTTCTTTTCGTCTGGCTGTTTTTTTTGTTAGCGTGTGTTAAAAGGATTATAACTATACAGTTTACTTTATAACTATACAGGATTACAACTATACTGGGTCCGATTCTGAAGGCACACATTTAAAATTTGACAGCGCTAAAATTGGTTTCGTCTTTATCTTCATAATACTGTGTGACAAGGATAGCAACAATTTTAATGCTGTCAAATTTTAACGTTGTGCCTTCAGAATCGACCCCATTGATACACTATGTCTTTTGGTAAATATATGGTGAATATTTAATAGAAATTGGTTCAGTAGTCTTCGTACGCGTCGAGCATAGAAATATGTACTGATTGGGTTTTTATATATAAGTATACTCCTAGCCTTGGACATGTTCAAAGCAGAGTAAATAAAGCAAATGCAGTAAAATATTGGGTAGGTAGTAGTCGCAGCAGAAGTGTTAGTGAATACCTCCACTCCCCTCCCCCCTCCATGTTACTTCAAGTTAGTCCCTAATTTTTTCTAAATACTCCATAAACGGTCAGTAGTTTTTGACGAGCACAGACGTAACATACATTTAAAAGTTATCTTAATTCTGTGCATTCTATCACTTAACCTTCATACCCCCATTTTTAAAGGAAACATATTCTATTTACGTAAAAACAGGCGATAGACGTGGATGATATAACAGCTCACGCGTATAAAATCGCGGGGAAATGCTAGATGGATATAACAGTATATGGCTAAGAACACATGGACACTCTTTTTTCTAGTGGTCAACATTTCCTATGGTAGCTAAAATATTTTAGTCAACCTTTGTAGAACATAAGTCTTCACATGCCAATGAGAAAAGAGTTGAGTAGCGTAGCGTGTTGGAACTAATAATGTAGGCGAATGCCTACAATTTATTGCCGCAATTACAAATGTAGTATTACTACAAACTAAGCCAAAAATTTGCGCGGACGCATTTACAAGTCATCACTGTGTATTAATAGTTGGTACATGTTGAGTAATTGATATTTAAAGACTCGAATTAAGAGAGTTATATATCAGTTTCATTTGGGCTTAAATCACATAAAAAAAGAAATTGTATCATTTAATCTGAATGTCACATATAGGTAAGCGTTACACATGCCAAGGGAAATAAAGGAAGTATGTTTTTTTATTCCTACTGTGCCAACTAGGTCACAAGCCACGACTATTTGTCAAGGAGTAATGAGATAAAAATTTGAAACATGTTCTCTTGAAATACGAAATTTTTTAATGTAATGGTATGGTATATACAGGATCGAACAGAAAAGTGTCACCAACTGATTATTGCTTAACTAATAGAGATATTCGAAAATTTTTAACTTACCTACTAAGTGACCTGATGCTAAAAAATATGTAACTAAAAGAAAAAAAAGTACCAAATTTTTTTTTATTTTTTCCATCCATAGTTAATATTTCGGACCGTATAAATCCTTTGTGAAAAGTAACTTGTTGGACACTTAATACATATTGTTCAGTTAATGTTCTGTTCTTATCTGTGCGTGAGTTGGACGTTACGCTGCGTGCGTCATTTGCTGACGCTGCCGTCTAATACGTGCGTCGTATTAGTCTTAGAAACAATTTAAGGTTAGGATTTAGCACTGTTTTAGTGTGTTTAAATATTGAAGAATATTGATTTCATGTCATATTTATTCTACAATCTAGATTATTTATTTCAAATTGGAAGTCACCGTTCATTTGGAAGTATTGCAAAATGCAAGGGCATTATTAAAAACTTTGCAAGTGAGATTAATGTAGCAACTGTCAATACTACCGGGGTTGCAAGCTTGCAAGACTAGTTCATACATAAAACCAATGCAAAATCTTATTCCGCTAATTGTTTGTGTAGCTGTGAAATTTGGGTATAACGAGAAAACTGTGGTTCGACGAACGTAAACAAACTCGCCTCAACAAATGATGGATATAATGCGTAACCATCCTGTGGTGTGGTAAGTTAACAGTTGGACAAGGCGAGACGTAGTTTTCAAATCGTAAAACCGTCATATGTCGGTGAATTGTGTTTAGTTAATTTGATCTGTTTTACTGACAGGCTTATACATATTTTAATGGTAGCGATAAACTTGAAACGACGACTCAATTTATTCTAGCGACGCTAGAATTCGTGTTCCGTCTGGTATCTGTCTGCTTTCTCAGTTACTTTCTCACTGGCAATTCCTATATCACATTTAATGTTTTGTAAGATGTTTTCTTAATGATCCGAAAGATAGAAAGAGCGAGTAAAGTGTTGCATAGATAAAAAAAACAGGAATCAATGTACACTGTTTTACATAGGGATATTAAAGTCGAAACTAAAATGGCAAAGCAAGACACAACGAGGACTGAAGGATAAACTGGTTTAGTAGTTGTCAAGAAAGTACTTGCTAGCGACTTTTCATTTAACTTTATTTAGAAATCCAATATTATAGGAGTTGTATAGTCACTTAAAATATGTACAAGCTCGTAATTGGCGTATTGTTATATTTTGTAAATGTGGCTGTAAGCTCACCAAATAAATAAACAATAAAAAATATTTCCGACAATGGGAAAATAAACATTACGTAATTTAAAAAAAAACATAGGTTTCATATGAGACTTCACATCATTACAATTTTGCAATATTCTATTAAAGCTTAGCCATTAAGAAATTTTATTTTTATGGTAGAGAAATTGAATTGATACTTTCATAGAACAGGAAAGTTACCACTAACCTTACGACAATAGTCTTGAAATGTCTAAAGACTTAAATGTTATGTCTTCAAGAAAATCTTAAAATAGGTTGCGTAAGAAACTTTTTGCAATAACATAAATCTTTTGCAGTATTGTATTAAAGCTCAGTGCAGTAAAGAACCGTGTCGTGTTGTTACGTTTAAGCGATGTTCAAATATAAGTAAGCTTTTCTATCTCGCTCTATCGCATATTCCTGTAAGTGCAGTTAAAAGAACGATGGATGTACCTTAAACCGAGGTAAACATAATTAATATTTGCTTCTGAATAATATCGTTGTCAATAAGCAAATTTTGAAGACTTTACTAATTTACACAGGGAAGTTAATATTTGAATATTTGTATTTCAAAATACCGATTTGAAAAAATATACATACATAAACCTAGAAAACTAAAATCACATTTAGTCTCAAATTAAATCTTTTTCTACCAAGCTAATCTATAAAAAGAATAAATCCCATCATTTTGTTTTGCTGAACCATTCATCGTAGCTAGGTAGTTCCTCTTCCTCAAGAGATCGTCTTAGTAACAGTGACAACTGCTTAAAAATCTGTCCCATCTATTTTAGAGTCATAAGCGGACCAATGATGCATTTTATAAATATAATGATCTCATATTGAACCTAAAAACTTTCGTGGGATTACAGACTTTGTGACTTGCAAACAGAATAAAACATCTAATTATCATGAAACATTAATCATCAAAACGGCTAATACTGTCTGAATTATCAAGTAATGCCAATTTAATAGCCTTCCCACTAAACTCGCATTACTAGCTATAGGAAGAAAGCAGACAGCCACCAGACTGAGCACAATGGCCGACCAGATGTGGGTTAATTGAAGACAACAGCGCCCATCGCCGCCGGCCGCGAGATCTGATCTCCGTACGGCTCGAAATTAATACTATAATATTACCATTCAGTTGGAATTATGGACATAGTCGGCGACTGTAATTCATGGGAACAGATGCTGTATTTATTAGTTCTTGTGAATTTACTTTCTCAAAAGTTTTTATACGCTTTTGTTTCGCTTTGCCTTTGAGCAGGGTTTAAAGTATGTAATTCAATTCCAACCAAATATCACATATCAAATCGATTTGAAACTTTTCAGATGTTGATGGGAGCCAATAGTTCGATTACTTAACGGAACTCGACAACAGCAGTAGATATATCGTGATTAGACTCATTTTTTTAACTCGGTGAGAGATATGTACATCTGCAACTATATATTCTGGCGTTATTCGAGTGGCATTCATTGATCATTTGCCTTCTAAGATAAGATACATTTTTACTGAATAAACTGGCGGATTTGCCATTCTGTTAACGAGGGAAAGATTAAACGAGACTGGAACGTCTGAGAATTCCTCTCAAGTGCGACCAATGTCTCCTATTGCTACGTAATTCAATACAAGACCGTATTACGTAATTAGCAGCGTGTAAAAAAATTTCGAGAAACTTTCTCCTGAGAGGCTGGCTGGTAGGTATCTGCAGTGCGACAGTACTTTTTACATTGATTTCCAAGATGTCTGGAAATAGATTTTTTTTCTCGTTTTTTTTCTTCTCTTATCGTGGTAACTCGTAAATATCTGGGTGAGAGAGTGCTGCGACTATACTCGATAGAGATAGTTTAAAGGTCGCAAGAATTGATTTGATATCATGTTATGAACAACATTTCTATTGGGCGAAATGCCTATTGGAGGAATTGATAACTAATCTTCTATGTACAGAAAAGCGATATAAAATTACTTTACTACTTTAAAAAAATACATGAACAGAATATGCGATTGTTACCCAATTCGTGTTTTCTCTTCCTACTTGTGTGTGCTTGTGGAACAACACTTCTATTACTTTGTTAGTACTATCTCTTGCCCGTAAAAATGAGTTTTTCCCGCTGAAGTAGGGTTTATTTAAAATACCACAGGCTTAGTAAAATATAGTAAAGAAACCTGCATATGCCAAAGAAGAAATTCTAAGGCGTATGTCAAGTCCATCAAATCGGCTTGTGGCACAAAAGATCCTGTAGGGTCGAAGTGTCGCCAGGTCTTCCTAGCCCCTAAGAAGATAAGACAGTACTATCTGTGAGGTAATACCAATGACATGTTCATAATGAAAGTCTAACACCTGTCGACGCAAGTTCGATTTTAATGCAAAGTGTCAACTGCTGGACAATACAACGCGAACACAATATGCCGACGTAATGTGAAGTAAACGGTACACCGCTTCCTGACCGCCGCCGGACATTCGGCGAATGTAAAGATAGCCTCCAACACCTACTCGTTTTGCGACAACGAATTGGCACACGAACCTTTAAAAACAGTCACGTACACATTCCTGATAGTTTCTTTACTGTCTGCTAATTCACATCCATAATATTATAACGATCATACCATCTAACAAACCAGACACGCGTAAAAGTGGAACAGCAAAAACGTTACTGTGTCAACTCTTATTCATTTTTTGACACCTACTCAAAAAAACCAGTACAAAGTTCAATGACTTAAGAGAAACCCATTCATCAGTATCACCGCTAGATCGGTAGGTAGCTGTCAGAAACAATGGTAGACGAATCACAGACGCGATGACGTCATTGAGAGAAAAGCTAATTAGGTGAGTGGTTTGATTTCTCTTTGAAGTTGTGACCATTTTAGTTGACGAGACAGTTTGGTCCATTTGTCGCGAGTGAACTGTTAAAAAGTTCATTCATTCATAGTGATAATGAGGGCGTGCCGAGCAGCAGGAAGGCGCAGTGGCCAGCCGTTCCGGGAAGTGGCGGCAGACGATGCGCAGACGCAGATGACGTCACAGCGTGTTCGGCCAATTGGGGCAATGGGATTTTCACGCCCCTTTTGTTATTTGAATATAAAATGTTTTCAAATTGTGTAATTTGCGATTTTTGATAAAGCAAACTATCCGAGAAGTATTCGTCGGAGATGTCGTTGACGTTGATCAATAAATAAGCAAAACATGAATGTTTCGCGTGGCGCAAAATGCTAATGCACCAGAACGTAGGTGCACCGAGTCAAATAAAACAATGGCATTTGGCTGGTTGGATTCCTGCAGTGCATACTGTCGGCAAATTAAAAGTAGCATTAATTTAAAGCAATACCTAAACACTTGTAGTCTCTACAAACATTGAAACAAAAGTCGGCAAAGTGTACATTCTACACAATGTGCGAGTTCCGTCAATTCATATAAGTTTCCTATTAATATCTCGAAAAAAACTGAATTTTTCATAATTTTCTATCATTGCCAGGCAGTTTTACATATATTAAGGTATGTTCTAAATTTCAGCTCAAGTAGTTTTTTGAATCATCCCGCAGATAGATAGACGTCGTTGCTATAAGGGTATTGGGGTTTTAGCAGAACCCAAAAAAAAACATCGTTTAATACAAAATTTAGAATTGCATCAAAAGATAGAAATGAAATATTCATAATTTGACCAAATCAAGAGTCAACACATTTAACTCTTTGTAAGGTTGTATCGTAATGCAAGCGCGGAGATACAGCAGACACGGACTAGGAAAAATAAAGACAAACTTATTTATTTTTTAAAGAGAATCGATAACCGATTTCTAACTGCCGATCTACGCAACGAGATTCCAAGAATGTGGCAAGCATTAAGAACATACTCGATTCACAACATTCCATACGAATATAAAGTTGATGGCCTTGAAAGGAAAAAATAACCCTTTACCACTATCACATGCCATTGAAACGAGGGAAGCCAAGGCCGCGGTGTCAATGTACAGTACAGGACGCCACCTGTCTCCGCCGCCAATAATAAATAGTATAAAGAAAATTATTGCGCCGACTCTACGTGTCAAACAACCTTCTACAAGCAACCGGTGTGACCACATATTTAAAACAAATACACGTGTACATACATTATACACTTGAAAAATAAGCAATAAATACAACGAAAATACGATGAACGCCTAAACACTGCCGCATTCTTATAAATCTTTTAAAATGCCGAAACAGTAAGTAAATCTTCAAGAAATACTATTTATTTATTGTGCCCGACTTTCGTACAACACGAAAGAGTGTAAAAATACATAATCTGGTCGCACTGAAGACAACTTATCAACCGTTTGCATGTTTAAACTTGTTGAGCATTCTTACTGCGAATTCCTTGTAGGTATGACGAGTCCTTATTAAGATTCATTGCGTTAACATTTCGCACTTAAATGCGAAGATACTTTTAAGGCACATTGTTAGCGCAGATTAAAATTTGTTGGGTTGGGTCGAATAACGGAGCTACAATACACTATGCACAGATTAAAAACTGTTGGGTTGTGTGAAATAACGGAAATATAGTTGTTGCACAGATGATTGGACCGATTAACTGAGCTATGATACAGAACTCAAATTCCTTTCCTTAAGTCCTGAACTGATGTTTCACTGAACTGATGTTTCGGAACTGATGTCCGGACTGTTGAAAAACCAATCATCAATCAGTTTTTGTAGTAGATATGAACCCAGAAATGACACCACGCTCTTGGGTAATCCGCATTCAGTTAATCATAATAAACTAAACAAACTGCTAATTACGGTAACAAATTATTTACAAAAGAGCAAAGATAAACCAAGAGATAGCAATTAGGTACACGAGCACCGAGCCCACGCTAGGCCATTTTTAACAACCTATTTATAAATTCGTGTGACAGCTTTTGTAAGAGAGTGTATTTTCAATTCTCAATTTACTATATTTTTTGAGTTTATAGAAACATATCTGGATATAAGTACTTAAGATATCCGGTATTGTCGCACGAGTTTAGAACGAATTGTTTGCGATGCAATCATTCATTTGAAAAGATTTTTTACCTACATTGGAAGTTTAAAACATCCCAAAAATAATTTCATTTAACAGTCTCTCTCAACACTATTAAGAGACAAAATGGCTAAGAGCCTGCTCAGTGAAATATTATGAGCTATCACTTAAAATAAGCAGCATCAACACCCCTAACACAAACATTAGCAACTAACATGAATTCACAGACATATAGAGACAAGAATTAAGTAACTATATAATGCAAAGCAGAAATAAGTCAGACAGAGGACACATTATACGAAGATATAAGACCCAACACGAGCAAAGTTAGTCATGGTATGAGTCGCAGGCGAGATACGATTTACAAGATTATTCCCGTAGGCTTAGCGAGAAATTCCATTCCAGAAATGAAAACTGTCTGTTCCAGAAGTTTCTTTGTTAGCTTTAGAGTGATTCAATATATAAGAAGAATAATGCGAATACCTGAATTGATTTTTACAATGTATCACTTTAACTTTTAATTTTTTTAGGAAATTGAATGGTCTGAAGTTATTAAAGTCGAAGGCACTGACCGAGTATTTTGACTGAATTAGGCTGCTGGCGATTTAAAGCCTTTTTCATAGACAATATAAGAAAACTACGAAACTGTTTATGGATGCTGGCTGACAATCATATTTGTATGGAGATGGGTGATTGTTTCTTCTCAGATCTCCGGTAATATCTTTGACTTACGTAATGACATTTTCTTTAAATTCGCAATGTTTATACGGATGTGGACTGGCATAACGCCAATGGTGCTTTTTAATCGGTTTTAATTCATTGAGAAACTGCTTTACTGGCGAACGCGTGCGAACAGACAGGCGCGACCTCCGCAAGGTCACCGAATATTTCGGAGATGTAGACGGTCCGGATCACGTATCAAATAATATCCACCGATTATGCAAAAATGGCAAAAGAATGTATAAAGTATATTGATCTTATTCACGGCTTCGCTAGCATGAATTAGCTTTTAAGATATTATCGAAAAGACGATTTTTAATGGCCTTTTGTTAGTAATATACCAATTCGCCTTATAGCTATTTTTAGAATTCTTGAGTTTGAAGATAGGCATTGATAGATGAGTCAGTCTTTTGTTACATACACTTCAGAGGCTGGAAGAAAAGGCCAAAAACAGTAGCGTGGACAGATATTAGACCAAAGCTTAGTCTGCAGAATCTTAGACGATGACGTTTATTAAATACTAGCTGTTGCCCGCGACTTCGTCCGCGTGGACACCTTAACATTACACATTCTTATGTATTACGTGTTACTAAATCCTAAAAGAAATCTATTAATCTGGTTATGCATTAAAAATATTAATATACATAAAAAACATACTATCCAATTGAGAACCTCCTTTTTTGAAGTCGGGTAAAAATTAGCGTTCCGGCGGCGGTTTCGCCCGTTGGACCACAGTTTTTTAGGTTTCCGTAGCCAAATGGCAAAAAACGGAACCCTTATGGATGTAATGTCTGTCTGTCTGTCCGTCCGTATGTCACAGCCACTTTATTCCGAAACTGTAAGAACTTACTATTGAAACTTGGTAAGTGGATGTATTCTGTGAACCGCATTAAGATTTTCACACAAAAATAGAAAAAAAAAACATTAAATTTTGGGGGTTCCCCATGCTTAGAACTGAAACTCAAATTTTTTTTTTCATCAAACCCATACGTGTGGATAGGTCTTCAAAAATGATATTGAGGTTTCTAATATCATTTTTTTCTAAACTGAATAGTTTGCGCGAGAGACACTTAGAAAGTGGTAAAATGTGTCCCCCCCCCCCCTGTAAGAGAATGATAAAACTAAAAAAAATATATGATGTACATTGCCATGCAAACTTCCACCGAAAATTGGTTTGAAAGAGATCTAGTAAGTAGTTTTTTTTAATACGTCATAAATCGTAAACCACAATACTATTATTAAAACATCGATCTAAGTTACAACGAACTACAATAACTTTTATATTATGTTACTTGCTGCTACGGAACCCTTCATGGGCGAGTCCGACTCGCACTTATAATCAATAAAAAAAAATATATTTTGATATTGTGCAAATTAGGTGATATTTCCTTCCCTCCAATTTGTCCTTTCCATACCCTTTCTTTCTTTCCTTCTCCATCCCCTTCCCACAACGTTGAAAACCCTTTTCCCCCACCCCTTCCCTCTCCCTACTCCTACCTCTCCCCCTCCCCTTAACCCACCCCTTCCTACACTCTTTATTTACCACTGCCCCCTCATCTTTCCTCTCTTACCCTAATCCCTCTATTCTTTTCCATCCGACTTCCTTCCCCTCCTATCCTATTCCCTTCCTATGTTGCATATCCAATTAACTGTACAACAAAATGTCTGTCAAACTGCTGGACATGCCTTCCCCAATGAATGCCACAACGCCCTACAGATCCAGCCGCTTCCGGCCACCATCTTCAGGTCGTCCATACACCTGGCGGCAGGGCGTCCCACCCTGCGCGTGGGACGTCACGTCCCACTCTAGAACCCGTCTGCCCCAACGGCCGTTCGGTACTACGACAGATGTGACCTGCCATTTCAGCTTACTAATTCTTTCGGCTATGTCGGTCGCCTTCGTTATTTATAGGATCTCCTCATTACGAATCATATCCCTCATAGAGACCCCGAGCATTGCCCTCTCTATAGCTCGCAGAGCCACTTGAATCTTGTGGATCAGGCCCACCATCAGTGTCTACGTCTCCGCGCTGTAATCATGACAGGCAGGACGCACTGATTAAAGATTTTTGTCTTTAAACATTGTGGAATAGGTGACGTAAAGACTTGACGCAGTTTTCCGAATACTGCCCACCCTAACTGGATTCTTCTGTCAGCTTTTGAAATTGATCCTACCCAACTATATTATCTGTCCTAGGCAGACGTACTCCTGAACAGCTTCGATATTGACATTGTCGACGATCACCGGTCTAATACAGGGCCACTAATTATCGAATAGCGAACTTTTTGTATCGAGACTTGTGGAAATACCTGAAATACATGAGCTAAAATAAATCTATAAATGAGCTTTAAAGCATCTCTATCACTTTCTGTCAAGTTCTTGCAACGACCAGTAATGTTGAACTATACTTTCATACAAATGATATGAAATGAGAGGTCAACTTGTATATCAGCATCCTGACATTTTATTGAGATATGACTTATACCAGTATGAGGCCCGAACTCAAAGCTATTAAACAGTGAAAACGCCGTCTAATTCTGTTTAGCAGTTTCCAAGATTAGCCCGTACATACATACATACATACAGACAGATAAGAAATTTTTTAATTATATTTTTGGACTCTACTGGTCTTCAGTAACGTCCGGGCAGTGAAATTTTTTTTTTAACTTCAATGTACAGATTCGCTTTTCTTTTGTTTTTTCTACTCTTTTATTATATGTATAGATATATGTGAAAGCAATCTTGTTACCGACTAAAGCTGCAAAAACAAATAATGCAAACGATGAGGTGGATGTGACACGTCAGGGGCTCCGTTGATTGTTTGAAAAGTAGCTTCGCATGTCGCATGAGAAACGGTTTCTTTGGAATAGTTTTAGTAATACCTACAAAATTAGCATAAACCCGAAATGAACTAGTATAATTTAGGCTGCCACTCAAAAGCTGAAAAGTCTAGACCTTGAACGGAGAGCTTGAGACCGTTAACGACCTAGAACATGTTCCATGGTTTTATTATAAATAACACGTAATTAAAAAAGTCTTTGTCTAAAAACCTCGTCCGTTACTTTTGGACGCATGTGGCTGAAAATGTACTGCTATTACTATCTGCATTTAGCAGAGCGTTGACGTACTTATGGGCACGGTATAAAATAATCTACTTCCATTGTTTGATCCTACGGTATGGCTTTTTGAAGACCATTAATTTAAATGTCATCGTTGTTAAGCGTGGAGGCTAAAAATCTATATTTACATAAATATTTACTTAAAACTACGCAGCGGACATGTAAGTATATATATGGTACTCGAATATGAACACATGGCCATTTAAAATGACCAGGTTAATGCGTATAATATAGATATTTATAACGTAATCAATTTGGTACCAAAGTTGAGACAGAAGTACATACATACATAATGCTCACGCCTCGGTCCCAGAAGCGTAGGCAGAGACGATGTATCGCCACTTTGCGCAATCTAATGTCGCAACGTTGCTATCCTTCACCCGCTTTTCGCCCCGTGATACCCCCTTGACGTGATGTGTGGCGAACAACATCGAGACAGAAGTAGATGAAAAATATTCCAGACTAGCTGTGCCCGCGGCTCCGCTCGCGTGGACTACAGGATCCGCTCCCATTCCCACTTCCGCTCCCTATCCCACTTCCACTTAGACCTTAAATCCAGGTCCAGGTCCAGTTCAGGTCCAGGTCCAGTCTAGGTCCAGGTTCAGGTTCAGGTACAGGTCCAGGTCCAGGTCCAGATCCAGGTCCAGTTTAGGTCCAGGTCCAGGTCCAGGTCCAGGTCCAGGTCCAGGTCCAGGTGCAGGTGCAGGTGCAGGTCCAGGTCCAGGTCCAGGTCCAGGTCCAGATCCTCAACCCTCCCCTCAACACTCCTCTCAACCCTTCCCTCAACCCTCTTTCCCTAGTCTCTCCAAATGCAGTCCTCGTAACTAATCCATCGCAATCCAAATTCCTACCAACATTACTTTGTTGCATACGTATACCACAAATTCATCGTAATCAGTGCAAATAAATAAATAAATGCAATCGGTGCAGTCAGTCAAAAGTTAGGCGAATTTTCAAACACTCAAATTACACTGGTACCATACCCGCTCCCGCTACCGCTCACGAATTCAGTCGAACATTTACACCCTACATACTTCGCAGTGTATGCGAGTTTTTGGAAACTATAAATTCTCATAACTTTTGATTGACTGCACCGATTGCAATGAAATAAAGCCTATATGTTACACCAAATTAAGCCCCATGTTTCTGTGAAAATTCCATTAAAATCCGATCAGTAGTTTTTAATTGACAAACTCACAGACAAACAGACAAAAATGATCGAAATGTGTTGTTGCTTATCCTTAGACACCCCAATTTTTTTTTTGCAAATATCTTCAATGTACAGACACGCGAAGTTTACGATTTTATTTATAAGATATGTAGAAACTGGTGCATGTAATTAATTATAACTTAAATACCAGATAATATGCTTTAAGAAGTTTCGATTTTACGATAGACGGACAATGTCAAATTCAAGCTGGGTCTGACTATGACCAGACTATATTAAATACTAGCTGTTGCCCGCGACTTCGTCCGCGTGGACACCTTAACATTACACATTCTTATGTATTACGTGTTACTAAATCCTAAAAGAAATCTATTAATCTGGTTATGCATTAAAAATATTAATATACATAAAAAACATACTATCCAATTGAGAACCTCCTTTTTTGAAGTCGGGTAAAAATTAGCGTTCCGGCGGCGGTTTCGCCCGTTGGACCACAGTTTTTTAGGTTTCCGTAGCCAAATGGCAAAAAACGGAACCCTTATGGATGTAATGTCTGTCTGTCTGTCCGTCCGTATGTCACAGCCACTTTATTCCGAAACTGTAAGAACTTACTATTGAAACTTGGTAAGTGGATGTATTCTGTGAACCGCATTAAGATTTTCACACAAAAATAGAAAAAAAAAACATTAAATTTTGGGGGTTCCCCATGCTTAGAACTGAAACTCAAATTTTTTTTTTCATCAAACCCATACGTGTGGATAGGTCTTCAAAAATGATATTGAGGTTTCTAATATCATTTTTTTCTAAACTGAATAGTTTGCGCGAGAGACACTTAGAAAGTGGTAAAATGTGTCCCCCCCCCCCCCCCCCTGTAAGAGAATGATAAAACTAAAAAAAATATATGATGTACATTGCCATGCAAACTTCCACCGAAAATTGGTTTGAAAGAGATCTAGTAAGTAGTTTTTTTTAATACGTCATAAATCGTAAACCACAATACTATTATTAAAACATCGATCTAAGTTACAACGAACTACAATAACTTTTATATTATGTTACTTGCTGCTACGGAACCCTTCATGGGCGAGTCCGACTCGCACTTATAATCAATAAAAAAAAATATATTTTGATATTGTGCAAATTAGGTGATATTTCCTTCCCTCCAATTTGTCCTTTCCATACCCTTTCTTTCTTTCCTTCTCCATCCCCTTCCCACAACGTTGAAAACCCTTTTCCCCCACCCCTTCCCTCTCCCTACTCCTACCTCTCCCCCTCCCCTTAACCCACCCCTTCCTACACTCTTTATTTACCACTGCCCCCTCATCTTTCCTCTCTTACCCTAATCCCTCTATTCTTTTCCATCCGACTTCCTTCCCCTCCTATCCTATTCCCTTCCTATGTTGCATATCCAATTAACTGTACAACAAAATGTCTGTCAAACTGCTGGACATGCCTTCCCCAATGAATGCCACAACGCCCTACAGATCCAGCCGCTTCCGGCCACCATCTTCAGGTCGTCCATACACCTGGCGGCAGGGCGTCCCACCCTGCGCGTGGGACGTCACGTCCCACTCTAGAACCCGTCTGCCCCAACGGCCGTTCGGTACTACGACAGATGTGACCTGCCATTTCAGCTTACTAATTCTTTCGGCTATGTCGGTCGCCTTCGTTATTTATAGGATCTCCTCATTACGAATCATATCCCTCATAGAGACCCCGAGCATTGCCCTCTCTATAGCTCGCAGAGCCACTTGAATCTTGTGGATCAGGCCCACCATCAGTGTCTACGTCTCCGCGCTGTAATCATGACAGGCAGGACGCACTGATTAAAGATTTTTGTCTTTAAACATTGTGGAATAGGTGACGTAAAGACTTGACGCAGTTTTCCGAATACTGCCCACCCTAACTGGATTCTTCTGTCAGCTTTTGAAATTGATCCTACCCAACTATATTATCTGTCCTAGGCAGACGTACTCCTGAACAGCTTCGATATTGACATTGTCGACGATCACCGGTCTAATACAGGGCCACTAATTATCGAATAGCGAACTTTTTGTATCGAGACTTGTGGAAATACCTGAAATACATGAGCTAAAATAAATCTATAAATGAGCTTTAAAGCATCTCTATCACTTTCTGTCAAGTTCTTGCAACGACCAGTAATGTTGAACTATACTTTCATACAAATGATATGAAATGAGAGGTCAACTTGTATATCAGCATCCTGACATTTTATTGAGATATGACTTATACCAGTATGAGGCCCGAACTCAAAGCTATTAAACAGTGAAAACGCCGTCTAATTCTGTTTAGCAGTTTCCAAGATTAGCCCGTACATACATACATACATACAGACAGATAAGAAATTTTTTAATTATATTTTTGGACTCTACTGGTCTTCAGTAACGTCCGGGCAGTGAAATTTTTTTTTTAACTTCAATGTACAGATTCGCTTTTCTTTTGTTTTTTCTACTCTTTTATTATATGTATAGATTACTACGTAAAGAGCGACACTCACCTATCCCACAGAATAAGTAGTCGTTACTACGCCAGCGCGCTTTGGACCGGCGCCGAGAGATCGATGCTATAAGTTGGAAAGAGAAGTACTTATGTTGCTGACGTATAACGTTGTCCTTCTCTCGATCGACTATGTTTGCGCGCTGGGTGCGGTAGCTCTACAATAATTTACGCACACATACAAAAGTGAACGCAGCGCCTGTAGTAGTAGTAGGTAATAATTTAATTATCTTGTAGTTTATTTTTATATCTCGGGCCACAGATGTTTCTCATAATAGCCGGACAATGCTAGAAGTATTTTCCAAGTTTCAGTTCAATCGGTATAGTAGTTTTTGTGTAACCCAGCGAAAACACAGTAGGAAAGTAGAATTTTTACTAATGTGTTTTTTTTGTGTTTCAGTTTTTAGAGATCCATCGAGACTAATGTCTCGACGGATCTCTAAAAACTGAAGTGAGAAATGACTGTGGCCGTCATTAATATAAAGCAGACACTGTTTGATACAATGTTAATACAATCCGTTAACCATTCTTCAAATTACATAACCGAAACATAATAGCGAGACAAAAATTGAAAAGAGAAAGTTCCAGACTCGAAAAAATGATTATGGGTTATAAAACGAAAGTGCTTCAACATATCACCATAATGGTGTTTGGGTTTATTTGCCTATCAATCACTTTTCATTGGTTATCAATCTTCTGAGCTGTGCTCGACAGGCATTCTGCAAACCTTTCGATCGGCTTCAGTATATAATGTGATTAAGTTAGTGTTTATAAACTGTGTTTATGCAATGATCTAACTAAGCACTTCACGCTGAGATCTGCAATACATTTACAGCGACTTTGCAATGGCGAGCTGGCAGCCAACCGTCAGTTATTGCAGGAAGATTGACGTATTTCTTATTTATCATCCTAATCAATCATTGCAATGTATTATCAATCAATTTAAACTAAACTATCCATATTAACTAATGAACACAAACTTGCAACTGTTTTAAAGGAGAACTAGAAATTGTAAACTGAGAAAACTTGAACAGGATACATACAATAATATCTACAGCAAAAGAAATTGCAAACATATATTACAATAATTCCTAAATGCTTTGCCCGAGTACATCCAACTAGAATAATGTTGTTATATTTCGTAATATGTAAAGACCTAAGTTATGTATTATCGATTATTTTTGAAAGTGACAAGGAAGAACCATCTAATGAACTCCCCCATCCACAGAAAAGTCTTAGAAGTTTATGTGGTACGGTCTTAACTGTTATATTCAATGCATTGTAATATTTTGATCACTTTAATATGTGTAAAAGAAAATTAGTTTCAGCACTCAATCACAAATAATAAACGACTATAACTTATTCAAATTAGTGGGGAGTACGGAAAATAAAGCGAACTTGTATTTATAAATACACGAGAGCAAATATTTGGTGCCAAATGCATCATGCAAAACAGGTAGGCATTTACCAAAATGACGCATCCTAAATAAGTCAGCAGTAGATCCGCCCAGCACTAAATCAACTAAGGGACTCGACTCATTATTTATTACATCTAACCGCACCCACTGAGACGTGTATTCAATATCGCAATGATCAAACGCATTTACGACAACAATAAAAGTTCTACCACGTTTCCTTTGGGAGGAGAAACTATTAATGTTATAGTAGCTCTTCTAAGGAACTCGGAAACGAACGAAGAAGTGCGAAGTACTCGTATATCACAAACGGAATAATAATAAACGTTAACCTTAGACTTGTAAAATAGGACGTGATCTTTTGACTGCATATGTTACAAGGTATATCGCATCTGCAGCAAAGCCCACGGCGAGCCGAGCAGACGAGTTTTTTGAGTGGACACAGAGTTCCGTCAAGAACAGTTTTTAACGCCGATTTTCCTTTTGGATGCAGACGTAGGACCGGGGGCAGTGAAGCGCATTAAAGAAAGCATATGTCCAACATTATCCACTATGATCCAGAGATGTCAGCTACCGAAGTAAACGAAATAAAATCATAAGGAGTAAGACATTTGAGTCGAATTCTAGAGTGAAAACCGCATACCGAAAATGGAACTACTTGAAAAAGGTTGCCAGAGACGACTAGATTCATCTAGTATTTATTTTTTTAGAAGGCTGAGGATGATACAATGTTAAACAGAAAACACATAGAGGAACATAAAAATCCATTGTTTCCATTTCATTCACAGTTTTACTTTATAAAGCCAACAACGCAACGGCGGTGTGACAAAAGATAACAGTGATTACTGAATAAAAACTTACTACGCAGAAAATAAGGGTTTTAATCAGAGTTGTTAATGAGCGAGCATGCGCCGGCGCAGCGCCCACTGACCTCAGCGCGGACGAGATAAAGGCTATTTTAAGCGTCGCGATAAAATCGAATACGTCGAATGTTTTAGCAGATACGGCATTGGAGGCGCCGGAAGCGCTCGCTCCGGACCTGTCATAGCTACTCGATAACATACTTCCGTTAAAGAAGTGATTCCTTCATATCTTTAGAGTTATGTGTTAACTCTACTTTTATCGCTATTTCCCAAAATACCATTTGAGTAATCTTATCAGATAAAGATTTACGTAATTTATAAACTAGTACATGGGCAGCTAAAAACGCCAGCCCTAACGTATTAGAACTTATTACTGTAACTAATCATCTAGATAGTTCTCGTGAAAATACTGTTCATGTATGCATTGAGATACTCTAAAGAGCGTATGGTACGCACCAAAAACTAAGAGAAAAAACTTGAAGGAACACATACGTCGAAACGTATAAAGACCAGACATAGATTTTATGAGATCTAAATGCATGGAGCCGAAGATAAAGAATAGACAAAAAGTCAATCCAACCCAATACGATTATAAAAAAACTTATAATAACATCCATTAAATACTGAAGTAAGCGAAATAGTGTTCGCAACTCGAACTACTGTTGCGTAGTGAATAGATGCTATATAAAGTTGTGAAGGAATATAGTTGTAAAGTCACAGTGTGAATATCAGTAATAGTGTTCGAAGATTAACTGTAACTGCCTTCTATGTTGTTGGATTTATAACCAAAGAGCTTAGTTTTATTGTAATTAAATACAAAGATGTTTATGGAAGTTGGTTAATCTTATTTCGAATGAAACAGTAATAAGGTAATAAAGTCGTAACAGAGTACAGTAAAAATAAAGACGCATAAGCAATCAAAACAATGAGTCATATTCACGTACTTTTATTGTACACAGGTGTCCTTGAAAGGGTGATTAAGCGCACATAGTAAAAGCAGACAATACTAAATATTACTATGTAAACAAACGACGTTTACCTCCCCCCGTCAGTTTATCGTCGTCTGCAAAACAGAGCACGGATAGGTATATGCGGTAGTATGCACTACTAGGCTAATATAAGGTAATTAAATCTGTTCGCTTGTATGGGGTGTCGGAGATGTGGTAAAGGTAAGAAAATATTTCAACAACTTGCAATGCTTCGAAACTTGATAAATTTTCCTCTAATAAAAGAATGAACGAAGAAGCATAGATATAAATGAAGTTATGGTATCTTTATCACATGATTCTGGAGCACAACGTGCACTTTGTCAAGTGGTAAAAGTATCAATCTCACCTGAACGTTGTTTACAATTCACTTTGCTTAGTAACAAGTAAGGCTCTGGCGACCAAACCATGGTGATATAACCATTCGAACTGCTATGTACAGTGTCTGTATGAAAAGGTTCGTCATCTTAAAATTGTAACAGTGCAAGAAACAATATTGCAGTTTACTGGTTTACCGACCCCATCTCGGAAATATTACACAAATGATACCTTAATTTAAACTTAGTTATCAAACAATAAAACATAATTGACTATGCAACAGTTTCTTTTGTGGCATTGTTTGAAAAGGTAACCTGTGTTCGACACATGTCGAAAGAATGAATTTGAAAACTGATTTTCATTCTGACATTATCTATACCTTATTAAAAATACCATTAGAATAGCAATATTATTTAATTCTACAGGGTCGAAATTTTACATTTATATAATAGCATACTGCGGCAGTTGAAAAAAAAAACAAGATGAGAAATGCATCATGCAGTAATGTTTGTACTTACTGGGACACTCATCCTTAGCAGCTGGTTTATTTATAAAACATAGAGCCCCATTGAGTGGGAGGCCTCGACCCCAGAGACCGCTTTCATATAACTAAGAGGATTATTGGTCGGTGTTTTAAACCAGCACGCGAATTTGGGCTAATCCTATACGTCGACAGGGAGACAAAAGGACATGATAGGCTGTACGTCATATTTGATGGAGCGAACACCTTGGTCCAACATCATCTAACTTATATTATATTCGAAAGTATGAATGTGTTTGCATGTTTGTTTGCCATAAGCGAATTTGACAAAGCTATCCTGGATTAACTAATACATTGAAAAATAAAACATGCAACGGTAGCACCGCGGGATTGCAACTAGTAAATCATATTTACAAAGGCATAGGAGTCAAATAAACAACTCTTCCGCACGACAGCGACAGAAAGTTAGGAAGCATAGAGTAAATAATCAAAAATCCACCTTAGCTGAAAGAGGTAAAATCAGTTATCCGGCCGCTTGGCGCAAAGAGCGAGACAAGTCAGTGAAAGCCCGTCTGCCCTTGCGATCTCTAGCTCCGCAAGAACATAATTGCACACGTTCAGTAAAACGATTCAATGAATCAGTGACATTAACGGTCAACAAGAACTTAATTTAATGCTATTCAAGTTTAGTCTCGTAGACTTGCCTCTAGACACTATTAAAGTTGGTTTGGTTTTGTTGTTACTCTGAAAAGTCAACTACCGCTGCCTTTAATAAATGATGATAATCCAAGAAAAACGTCCTACATTAGAGCAACTTGTGTTAAAAAAAACCTTCTTAGTTTCAAGGAGTTGAAACTACTGGAGACGGAAACAGACTTAGTAGGTACACTGCAGATGCTTACACTTCAGATTCTTAATTTGACTCCGATTCTATGGTAGGTAGGTACATCAACTTTATAAGCCGGCGTCGAATGTTTCCCGAAAAACAAAGGCTATACGCACCACCACACCCGAACTTTTGCAGTTGTGCTACCTTTTATAAAGACCAGCCTATATGGGGGTAGGTAATGAAGCAATTTTGCATAATTTGCTTGGAAGCAGCTGCAGTCCTGGCGTCATATTGCGTTCGCGTCAGAAACAAAACTCTTAATCTCATTAGAAAGTCGTAGATTCGGCGAAGAGGGCGATGACCGGCACAGTTCTGGGGCCCCGCCCTGTAATCGCACGTGTTTTGTTTTAATATTAATATAATTGATACGTCGCTTGTTACAGCGAATCATGATTTATTAATCACAACCCCAACAGATTCGAGTTCTATCACAAATTTTAATAGGGTATGACAATAAATTTCAGATATGAAATATTAATTAGCGTAAGGGACCAATATCAAAAATTTATATTGTTAAATTCAGAAATAGCTTATATTTGAGTTCATATCGTTAAAGATCTAAAAAATCCAAGAAACTTTGCTCTGTCATTTAAATTACATAAAAATACATATTTACCATAAAAACATAAAGTTTTTTGGTTCTCCTGAAAAGCCGTCACTATCCCTTACTTTAATTGATCGATTGGATATTGGAATTATTCAATATGTTTTACTTAACAACGATTTCAGATAATATTCTGTACTGCAAGTAAAGAAAGCTGCTTTCAGGAAACTGTAAAACTTTTTAAGAACACGTCGATTTCCAAGAAAATTACAGTCAAGAATTTGGGAGAAATGAATCACGCAACCACTAATGCAATAAGAACGGCTTTTAAATTATGCCGTCGAACATTATTTATAAATAAAAAAAAACTATGTTAGTCATTTAAAGTAAACAATTTATTGTCAGATAAGAGTTCATTTAATACAATTTAAGAGTATTTTTAGAGATAATGGTGAATAAAATTATACTCTTTTCACATAAGATTAGCAACATCGAAAACTGAACCCGTACTTAGTAAAGACATGAATTTATCAGGAAGAAGTAAATGAAATAGAAACCTATACATTTATCTATATTTTGTACGTAGACATATTAGACAAGAATTCTGAGAAACTTCAGATAGATATGAATAGTTTGCCTTTTCTTTTTATAAGTCTTCAGTTGCTTCCTTAAGAATTAAATAAGTAACTCGACGGTTACAACCTCAACTGTCTTTAGTGCATAGTTTTTACACGACATACTTTTATTCAGTGTTTCCACGCGTTTACGAAGTGTTAAAGCTTGGCCCTTTGTACGCAAGTGTACATTGTTTTCAACTATTGATGACAATGTTGCAAATGTTCAGCGTGTAACAGAAATCATAAAACGGTAATAAGGTATAACGTACGTTAACAAACACATTTTGTTCTATGCTGTTGCATCTAACATTCTGTTTTTGTTATGTCTTTAAATTTAGAAGCCGTTTCCTTGGGAGTTATTAAAGAATTGCAGTAAAAATTGTATTTAAAATCATGAATGACAGAAAAAACAAAATATTTTAGAGATAACCTGAATTACCAAATACTTACTAAATAGTACAATTTTTTTTCATGATATATACGTCATCTAATTGTAGGAAATAAATCAAAAAGCTACGTGCACTGAAATATTTACACCAATTGTATTTATTGCTGAAGGATCAATATTAGCAAACTTCTTGAATGAACGAGTTGAAGTTAACAATAAACTAATAGAAACTCAGCGTCGCATTTAAAAATATAGGTCAAGTTTCCACCTTGAATAGTCGTTAGAAAACGCACATTTGCAAAGACACGAAAATAAATGCGACATCGGATCGCCTTGTGCTTAATTACATTTACAGGAACTATTTGTGAAATTACACATTTAAATTACCTCAGACTGTTTTTACATTTATTTTATCAACTGCTGACTGAATTGAGGATGTCTGGATGACATTAACAGCCTACAAAGTTGTTGGACCAGGACACTCCTAAAATAATGGAGAGTTTAAACTTCAATATGCTGCTGCTTGATCAGGGTGATTGCAGTATGAAGTTCAATGCACATACGAGTACGATACTGCTGTCAAAAGGGTCTTACGACCTTTAGTTACCTCGCACGATATCCACAGAAAGACTGAACGAAGTACTTTATGTTCAGAATGTCACAATTGAATCCAAGTCTGAAATAATTATTTACATCAACTATGCTCTAATTCTATAAACAATTATATCAAAATGTTGAGGTGCGGGCGGAGGGAACTACACGCTGATTGGCCCGGTCCGGTCGCGCCACGTCATGATTGGTCGGAGCTAAGATGACGTTATGCGTGGCGTCTTGGTAAGACGTAGTCTGATGTGTTGCCAGAAAATGTTCGCCCGGCATGGGAGATGGGCTTATTAGTAAAGTTTTTTTCACAGAAAACTTCAACCAAATTGGTTTCTTCGTCCAAGTAAAATTATACCAAATAATACTTCCGACTAAATGAATTTCTGCGAATCATTAGGTATATCGAGTTAAAATTATGCATTTCGCTTGTTGGAATCTCGGGGGTTAAAAAAAGTAAAATGCCAACAAAAACTCAGCAATAGATCAACAGGTGAGTGTTTTACGAGCAGTGAGGTTTATTACAGGCGCATCGACACGGACTCGTCAGTCTTTTATCGCATTTTTCGGCGGCGATTAAAATTCCAGACTGCGATATATTTTTAGTTCGATCGCCAATGTTCACGTGAGAAAGACCTAATGCATTAGCTACTACGAGAAGCTACCGTAATTATTACTAAAATCTATTTCTGTAACAATTTCCTTCCCATCCATGGTGATAAGTCTAGAATTATGTTCTGCTTATAACTGAGAACCTCTGAATAGTTTTTAATACAGTTCTCATTGCTTCTTTCCAGGACTCTAATAAAGCTAAGATAAAAACGCTGGATATCCCGCGGGCGGAGCCGTGTACAAAAGCAAGTAGTTTCTATAATATTCCCGAAAGAAATCGCATTGGATAAGATTCTTTTGTTTAACTTCGTATTCCAGAAGTCGAAAATTCACGAGTCGGAGAGCATTTTTATTATCTGAGTCAATCGACACATCTAGCTGAAGACGTTTAGTAAAATAAACAGCTCGTATTGTGTCTGGAACTACATCTACCCACCTTTTTACTACACCGATCGATAACCACAAAGGGACAAGAGACGATAAACCTAATAAAGAGCAAAGAAATTTGCGTGGTACAAACTGGTGCGGTACCGTGACCTTGATGGTTGCTTGTTTATGGAATGAACCTGAAACAAATCGATGGGAAAATTCTCCGTAGTATAAACATAGAAACTTGGGTAAAACCCGCATTAAAATGATTACTGTACGAAACAACTTTAAATGGTAAGCGACGATCCACGAAAAATATACAGATGGTAAGATTGCAGTCCTTATTACCTCTTTGAACACAACAAATCAAGTTCAAATTAAAATCACGGGGTTTTATCTTATTAAGATCGATTTTCACTTTGTTCAAATAAGGCAAAAGACGACTAGAACCTAATTAAAAGAAGCTAAAACTTAATATAGTCTCACAAAACAAGTCATAGTAAATAACAAAAGGAAAAGCTAAGTCTCCTGTAAATTTAAATTGAACATAAACACTGCATCGGACGATATCGGCGATGCATCCAACGACAATGGGCGACGCAGTTTATGTTAATTCTCATTGATTGCAAATGGGATTGTATCAACTAACAAGATAATAAGGAGCGGTATGTCATCGAGAGGTAATATGAATGACCTAAACGGTTTCTCATTGACTTGTTGCCTTTAAACGATCTACTGAAGTAATTTGTATCACAGAAAGACAAAAGCCAATGAAATTGCGTCGAACCTAAACTTGGAATTAATCATTCAATAAGTTATAAGTATAACTTGGGTTGGTTTTAAAGAGCATATTAAGCTTACGAGGCCGCAATGACCGATGGCAGTGAACTCTAAGTCATAAAATCATATCAATATAGATTTATGTATCTTGTGAGATATTATGCGGTTTATTAACAAATGTTACAGTTCCTAGTAAATGTTATACATGGGTAACTGCTTACATTTGCATTGCGACGCTGGCTGGCTGCAGTTTTGTATCTAAATTAGAAGTTATGATGATAGATCTATGTGTCGGGCGGGAGATTTTCTTAGAAGAGCTATCACGATTGTAGGCTTCAAATGAACGTGGAACAATCAACTTTTACAACACAAGAGGTAGTTAACCTGTAGGTGAAAATACTTTACTAGAATTGGGTTGTTACCCACGATGGCTGACCTGACCGTTCGGATAAGCGTCAAATTAATTGAATTGTTGGCTGAAGCAAGTATAGCGACATTAAGTTAGGGAACCTGTCAGATGTGTTATACAATAATTAACGCATACGAGTATACTTACTAAATAATTAACGTATGTAATGGGCCCGATTCAGAAGGCACACATTTAAAATTTGACAGCGCTAAAATTGGTTTCGTCTTTATATTCATAATACTGTGTGACAAGGATAGCAACAGTTTTAATCCTGTCAAATTTTAACATTGTGCCTTCAGAATCGAGCCCATTGTATTTGTAATATTATAAAAAGTGCGTGTGGGCGAGAATCCACAAACAGGAATATCAGATGTCAAAGAGCTTTATTGCTTCATAAATTTCAGTAGCCAGAGAGTTCACGTTGATTGAAACTTGTTAATTATTAACACAATTTAAGGATACCGATGTACTTACTTTTCGGATATCACTAGATATACTTCGTAACTCGTTGTTCAATTGCTAAAAATAGACATCAATAGCGAAACTAACTACTTTCTATTTACAGAGAATAATATCGAGTCAGTTTTTTAGGCTTGACCGGCGCGGGGGGAAGTGGGGTGGGTGGTCGGTGCCAATGAACTTGGTGGCTTGGCGCATCGCCGGGAAAGCAAACGCAGGCTCGCGCCACTGGGTCACACAGGCGCTGTCGCGGAACGAACGATATGCCACGGGAGCCAAGACCTATCAGAACACATATCCAGCTCGTCTAAGTTGGGGACACCATCCTCTCACATATTTCTGCCGCTAAACAGTAAGGCTGGCATTGTTATGTACGGGTTTGAAGGGTAGGAGAGCCTAACATAAGATAGGTCTAACATAAATCTAACATTGATCGCTTACCGTCAAGCGGGCTGCCTGTCTATTTGCCACTTCAGACGGAAAATATATACGTTTTATGCTCCAAAGTGGGGATCAGATCACAGGAGAGCTATACAAATTGAAAGCCGCCATCTCTGTGTTCAAGATGGCAGCAGTTACATTATTTTTTGAAATACTCAGTAACCTAACTCTCTAACATGAAACTTCAAAAATTACTCAAAAATATTAGTTCCATCTTCATTCATATCCCTTGTTTGAGAAAGCCCTAAATATTAATACACCCAATCAGCTTAACTTGCACCATAAATTCATGACGGCCCCTTACAAATAGCGCACTTCGTAATTTTGCCGCGTTATCGACAATTTATAGGTTCAATTTTCATTGAGTCCGTGCAAACAACCAATAAAGCGTTACGTTTGAATTGCAAATGTCCCGGAAAAATGCACTAAGCAAAGGCATTCCCACGCCCAGTACAGTAATAAACGTAAAAAGTGTCTTGAAGTTATACATATCTCCTAATTAAACGCAGTAATCAAGAGGCACAGCAAACCTTGGAAGCTTGAGGAGACTGTGAGACATAATAGGGTTCAGCGGCCAAGAGAGGTCGTAACAGTGAAACATCCTGATAAAACAAAACCGGACAATAACTACTGGTTCACGTCATACAGGCTACAACAACCTATGTAATTCATAATCTGGATATAATAGACACAGTCCGTAAAAGAATTCGCAACTGAAAAGTTCGAAGAATCGCCTGATAACAATCATGCAAGTGATGCTGTCGATCAATTCTATCTACACTTTAAGCAATTTGATTCACTGGGTAAACGGCCTGAAGGGAATCGCACAATATTCCCATCTGCACTGAGGCAGACGCAGGGACTACCAACCCTATATTATAAGGATAAGTATAACAAATGCACACGATGAAATGCGTCGCAATATAAGTAACAAGATTAAGCTGCTGAACAATATTTTATGGCATTTGTAACGTAACAAAAGTATAATGATGGTAATGTAGAACATTCATTAGGACTGGCAACGTGCCATTCTGAGGACGTTTCCGGCAAGCCGGCAGCCACGATTCGTTCAGGCGACGCCTGAATTACAATTGAAATTGGTGGCGTAGCGGACGTGGTTGCAGCGTGCGTCATCTTCAACCACAACGTATTTTCTATGGCTTCTACGTCATAATTATTTCACATAGCTGACGTACTGAGAATATCACAGTGTATAAAGAAATTAACCACAACAATGAATGAATGAAACTGTAAAGAAGGAGTATATAAATCACTAGTAAGGGGATTCAGATTATGAACTTTGTGGTATTTGATCATTTTCGACATTATTTACCAAGAAATAAAGCACATAAAATATTTTAAACTAACGGCGTTGCCTTGGTTCGTTGACTATCACCATCACTTTCCTGGAGGTAAATTGCGTATGTTCACTAGAACACATCAGGATGACCAATTGGGCAGACAGCGAGTGTTCACTGAATACATTTAGGCAGTACCTGAGCCCCACAAACTTTATTATTTTAGTATAGATTAGTGATATGCAAATTCCAATAGCTACTTTAGAAAATCTACAAGAAAATTCTTTATGCGTACCATCGCAGCAAATCCAACGATGTGGGTCAACAAACCGTGTGCTTTATCAAAGGCAGTATACATTTCTGTATCGATAGCGAACTGGTACTGCCGGCTCGCAGGGTATGGGAGCTTATCTAGCTTCCACCTACGCTTTCCACTACTCTGGTAAGTAATGCTGCGCTGTACCATTATATGAATTTAGTTTCTCGTATAATGTCGGCTTTATAGATTACTGATTAGTTACGGAAACTGACTTTTATTACGGATTTTCAATGAGTAGATATTAATAAGGTTGCTTCCTTCCTCAAAATAGCCTTATAAACTATAGAAAAATATAAGAAAATTTAAGGGTAGTCCTATTGCAAGATAGATGTTATGATTAGACCCGTTATCTTGTCACATTGACGTCATAACAGGGTAGGTAGGGGGCAAAATGGGGGAAATTTTAGCAAAAGTTTATAAGTGTGGAATTTACCCTACTTACCATATCGATCGTCACGTCAATACGACCAGATAATTGGATCTATTTATGTCTCCTTAGATGGCATAAAAAAAAAGTTAATTTAGCAACTCGGTAACAGCACGGAGCTAATGCGAAACCCAAAATTGAGGCTTATTTATCTGCGTATAAGACATGCAGAGATAAACTAATTGTAATTATGTCAATGCTTGCATCCAATATCTGAAGATGCAATGCAAGTTGTCAAATGACTGATAATGATTTCACTGACACTAAGTGCGTATCGGGTTGAAGACAAAGAACGATAAACGATGTATTATTAGAGATATCGCATGTGTGAGTTAGACTTGGAGGTCAAAACGCATCACACCGCAGTTAGCAATGGTTCTGTCCACAATATAATCGGACTATTGAACCCAAAAAGCAGGGACAGCAAACATACAACGCTCGGGGTCATATTTCAAAGGTTAATTGTTTTCATAATTATGTCAAGTTAGATGGACTGACGACCTATGAAAGGTAGTAGAAAGCAAGGGAGTGCCAGGTGGTGGATATGCTGATGTAGAACAGTAAGCAGTAAGAAAATAAGTGTGCTAAGACAATTATGACGATCCAGATTAATTTATATATTTTATTTTAAATGGAAAGGCAGCTTATAGCTGGTGCTTCCATATCAGTAGTTGACGAGGTTATTTTCTTTTAAAAAATGTCTAGTCTGTTCTTAAACATGTTTATTTATGTAGCAGATACAAAAGATTCTGGCAAAATGTTCCATCAGAAGACAACCTTGTTGCTTAAACTTTTGGTTCATTATGCAAATGTACATTGCCATATTTTAAATTTATATACTGCGATCATCAACCCGCTTGCCCAGCATAGTTATGAAGATACAAACCAGCCAATATTTTAGGAAACTAGGAGACTGGACGACTTCCAGCCACCGGAACAGGCCGGGTTTCGAAGAGGATATGGTACCATAGACCACATACACACGGTGAGGCAGATTATACAGAAGACTGAAGAATATAATCAGCCCCTGTGTCTCGCTTTCGTGGACTATGAGAAAGCCTTTGACTCCGTCGAAACCTGGGCTGTTCTAGAGTCCTTGCAGCGGTGCCAAGTAGACTGGCGGTACATCGAAGTGCTGAGATGTCTGTATAACGCCGCGACAATGTCAGTCCAAGTACAGAACCAGCAAACACAACCTATCCAATTACGCAGAGGAGTGAGACAGGGTGATGTCATATCCCCAAAATTGTTCACAAATGCTTTGGAAGATGTGTTCAAGACACTGGACTGGAACGGACGGGGCATAAATATAAACGGCGAGTACATCTCCCATTTACGCTTTGCCGATGATATCGTCATCATGGCAGAATCGCTGCAGGATCTCCAAGAAATGCTGGACAGCCTCAACGCTGCCTCTCGACGTGTTGGTCTCGGAATGAACTTGGACAAGACTAAGGTCATGTTCAATGATCACGCTACTCCGGGACTGACTATAGTCGATGGTAAGGCACTCGAAGTTGTTCAAGAGTATGTATACCTCGGGCAAACTCTGCAACTGGGGAAAAACAACTTCGAGAAGGAAGCCGACAGGAGGATCAGGCTAGGCTGGGCAGCATTTGGAAAGTTACGTCATGTCTTCTCATCACGTATACCACAGTGCCTGAAGACAAATGTTTTCAACCAGTGCGTCCTACCCGTAATGACGTACGGTGCCGAAACGTGGACACTGACAGTGGGACTAGTCCGAAAACTCAAAGTCGCTCAGCGAGCTATGGAAAGAGCTATGCTCGGAGTTTCTCTAAGGGACAGGATCCGAAACGAGGTAATCCGCCAGAGAACTAAAGTTTTCGACATAGCTCAAAAAGTTAGTACGTTGAAGTGGCAGTGGGCTGGTCACATCTGTCGGAGAACCGATAACCGTTGGGGTAAACGAGTTCTCGAGTGGAGACCGCGACTCGGCAAGCGTAGTGTGGGACGCCCCCTGGCTAGGTGGAGTGATGATCTGCGTGGGGCGGCTGGCAGAGACTGGATGAGAAGAACCGAGGATCGGGTTCAGTGGCGCGCCTTGGGAGAGGCCTATGTCCAGCAGTGGGCTCTTACAGGCTGATGATGATGATGATGAGGAGACTCGGTAAGCAATTGTGCTACTATCCGTCGAACTAAAAAGCCATTTTGCACTCTGTAACGGGTAACGTGACATATTTGGATAAGCGTTTGGTATCAGTTATCAGAATATATGACATGATATAATTAGCCCCTGGTTCAGAATTGGACTTAATAATATAGGTTGTTAATGTAGTTTGACCATCATTGACTAATATCTGACATCAATTTTAATTTCGGTTACTTTGCGACCCACTGTTCTCGAAAGATGGGCACGTCTGTCCTAAAGTATTCCCGGTCGCAGCGAAAACGATATGATAACATGTACAAACTCAAGCGAACGGGATATTTATACCAGCGAGATAAAAATAGATGGAATTCCTGTGCAGTTCTTTTTTAGTTGTCTTGCCTGGTGTCGTACTTGTATAAAATTAAATACTTTACACTGTACCATCGACAAATTTAATTTCTAACACACCCAAGTGTTCTGTCTCGTTCTTGAACGATGTGATGCATTACCATTTTTTATGACGTCTCGTCTGCTTTTTCTGATAATTGTCAATATGACAGATTGCAAAATTTGTCAAATAATTAATTTATTTATTTTTATTTATTTATTTAACTCTTTATTGCACACACATAAAATTACAACAAACAAAAACAAAGGAAATTACAGTACAAATGTTTTTATTCCTTTTCCAAAATGACATTTTATACAAAGGACATCGCATCGACGCGCTGTTAACGGGACGGTAAAAGTGTGCTTAATGGAGATGTACGCACACTTTTTCTTAGTCGTGTTTTGATCGCAAAGCTGTAAGAATGTCAAATTGTATCATTAAAAGTGCCAAAATAATACCCCCGCGACGCAGACACGCGAAAAAGTGTAACGAATGTAGTAAAATAATTTAACTTTCAATAAATATCTAAAATTAGTAAACGGCTGTGTGTATTGTACGACGCGATACGTCCATGGTATGAAATATCAATAATTTTTCAGTATCCTAATATATTGGCAAATAATGATGGTAACAAAAAGTACACTTGTTGTTTGTGTAAAAGTGCAACAGAGATAGCATGATAACATGGAACATAAATTAAATTGGCCGATCGTACCAACTAAACTCTGAATATATTCATGTGACGAACGTCAGCCAAATTTAAAGTTCTTAGACTGTACTTTTGTTCTGAGCAGTAAATGACAAACAAAGGTAATAAAACCGAACGCATATCTAACTGGTATAGATCGCTGCAGGTATAGATGGCACAATTCATGATGGCACGCCCCGTTATTTGGATGAGCACGGGACGCGGGCTGCTAATCGTCAGTATCTTAGTGTATGTTTGTATGCACATATCGATGATTAGTGCGTAACGATAGAACTATCACAGTAAATATATAACGAATACAATGAAATGTAAGCAATTTAGAGGAGTCGGGCAAGCCGTCGTGAACTGTATGATCTATAATTTTGTTAACCTCTGTTGTAGTCAGTGATATTCGTTCTAGTTTGAACTTTATCGTCATTGGATAAAGTGCTAGGACTGGTAACTTAATTTGGAACGTGATTGTACCTATAGACTGTCGAACCGATAGAGCCAAACAAGAAACACATTGACATAACATAATGTGTAGAGCTGCTACCGTTGACCTATTATATAACACGCCTAATAGATTGCGTTAATCTCAAAAATAGAGATAAATAAAATGTTACAGTCAAAACTTAAATAACAAAAATCTAAGAAAGAACCAGATTAAGATTCGCCGATGAGGGGCAGTAAATGTTAAAAATATGTTATACTTTACATTTGACAAAGTTAGTGATGTTTTGATACGACTGATAGAGTTGAGAGTCCTGCGAATTTGCCCTTTAATTGTAGCATCAGCCTAGAACTAACCTTAAGTAATTAATCAATTTTGGTTGACATCATAAGCCAAAATTACGTCCACTTGCGAACATAAGTCTCCCCAACAAAATGCCACATTTGGTGGGCTGTCCATTTGGGGGGAATTGCCATAATCACCACTCTTGGAAGGCGGACTAATAATTGCAGTAATGAACTTAATATACACACGAGAAAGCTGCTGCCCGTTTCTGGTGCAATTCCTTAGTCGCCTTAACGACACCCGCGGGAAGATTGGGAGTGGGTCTATTCTAAGTCGGGAACCATACGGCCAACTTATTTTATACAACAACATCGGATGGCATGTCAATGTTTGTTGAACGAACTTCAGATATTGGCCATCAACTGCAATTTATGGCAAATCTTAGTTTTTACCGTTACTTACGCTTTTACAGTAACATTATACGTAATACGTCAAAGAAAATGAATAATAAATTAGTTTACATTATCAGTTAACGATCCAATATATCGATTTGTTGGAATTTAACATAATCTCGATAAGTCAGGACACACGTTTTCGCATACGTCTGTCACAATTGACTTAGTTCGACAAATTATGCAAAAGAATAACGTCATTTTTAAAAAGCATTTTGTCAATATTTACTATGGAACCGTGCCTTTGACAGACAGGTACTTGTGTTTCTATCGGATGACATTTGCAATACAATGCGCCACGAATTGGTACATAACATGATGTAAGTTTGAAACGAGCCATTCTGCGAGGAACGCTAAAGTTCTCCAATGTAGGAGCTGGAATCTCCAGGAAAACCGCAATATCGAGATAGCGCTTCTTTGATTTGGCATCAACATAATCATCAGATCAGCCCTTAGATGTCCACTGAGGCCTTCCCCAATGAACGAGACCACACCCGTTCCTCGGCCTCCCACAACCAGTCGCTTCCGGCCACCTTCTTCAGGTCGTCAGTTCGTCTGGTGGATGGGCGTCCCACCTTGCGCGTGCGGATCCGCGTGCTCCACTCCAGAACTCGTTAACGGAAATATTTTAATATAAATATGCGCCAATGAAATTAGCCGTGTGGTTTTGCCGTGTGGTTTCTGACTTAGAATAGGGCCTAACTTTCTCGTGGGTGTCGTCAAGGCGACTAAGGGATTGCACCAAGGATGGGCAGCAGCGTTCTCCTGTGTATGTTAAGATCATTACTGCGATCACCAATATGATTAAGCCAAGCGTGATTATGGCAAATCCCCCAATGGACAAGTTACTAATAGTGGTATTCTATTGGGGAGGCCTACGTCCAGCAGTGGACGTATTTAGGCTGATGATGAATGAAATTAGACAAATCTGACCCGTTTCTGCAAATCTTCGTGAGAATTGAAGCCACGAAGGTCAAACAACAATTAACTGGCGTGGAAACATTCGCGGAATGCAAGTGAGATCCTCCAGCTCATTGGCCTCTGAGGTTTTAATTAATTTGCACGAAAACACTCAAACTATAGCATATTAACGCTAATACTGTCCGCAACGTTGGCCTTGTGATTCGAGAGATTGTCTCTTGAACGCCAAATAAGTGTTCGATTCTCGATGGAAACTGACGGATGCTGACTTGTAAAAATTAACTAAGATCCTTAGTCTAATTACCATATTTTTTGCTTTCGTCTTTTGGTGATTGTTATGTGTGATGTTACTCATTTAAATTTACTATTAAGCGATACAATGTAACATTCATGATCAGCCGAAATACATCCACTGCTGAACATAAGCCTCCACAATAGAATGCCACTTCTATTGGGCTGTCCATCGGGGGATCTAACGGTTGTCAGGTGGATTAGTGAACGCAGTAATGATCTTTATATACACAGGAGAACGCTGCTGCGTCTTTTGTCCAATCCCTTACTCGCCTTGACCCCCACGGAAAGATTGGCGGTGGCCCGATTCTAGTCCGGGAACCACACGGCTGATGTAACATTGTTCTTACATAAATATAAAAAAAACTCCGATTATTATGCTATACAAGTGCTAGATTATAGACAAGTGGAATCTTTACCCCATAAACATAATATTCTATGGAAAAATTTCAAAACAATACTGAACTGTGAACTAGTCAAACTCTGTTCGGAGGTTTATTATCACGTGCGGTTCTTTTGTTGACTGTTGTACGTTCAATCACTCATTTAACTACAATTTGAAGGCAAATAAAACATAACATCTTCGTTGTAAAATGACATGCGTCTAGGATACACTTGGTTATGATGTAATCTACTATTATCAATCTGAATGGTCACTTAAAATATGTCGTATAAGCGACACGTCAATTGGGTGCCGCGCAAAAACTATACAATTTACATAAACCTACGCTACATAGTAAAATGCTAACTAAGGTGTGTAAGTTTGCTAGACATCAAACCGAATTCAAAAATTCTTTCACCGTCTGCTCAAAAGTACATTGACCACATATACCAATAAGTCGAACTTATAATAAATAAAAACGTAAACTTCGTGTATCTATACATGGAAGATAATTGCAAAAAAAATTGGGGGTCTAATAAGGATAAGTAATAGAACACCTTTTGATCATTTTTGAAATTTTTGTCTGTTAGTTTGTGCACGCATCACTTAAAAACGACTGAACGGACTTTTTACAGATACATAGGGCTTAACTCGGAGTAACATCTAGGCTTTACTTCATCGCAATCCGTTTACTCAATCAAAAGTTATGGACATTTTTAGTTTTCAAATACATTAGTAGGTAAGGTTAGTATGCAATATAACAAAGAAGTATAATTTTGAGTACTATTCAGATTGCGATGAGTTTGGACTACATTTGGAGCTGGGATCACTCCACTATAACTCACGTGTGGGAGTGGGATAGGGAGCGAAAGTACGAAGGGGAGCGGATCCTGTAGTCCACGCGAGCGGAGCCGCGGGCACAGCTAGTTTACAAATAATAATAAATAACTAATAAATAAACGTTATTTGTCAAACGCGCTGAGTACTGCCCCACTCTTATATGACAAACGATAAGTATCGCAAACTCGTCTTCTTGCTACATATGAAGTTGCAGAAACTATACTAATCCCGAGAAGATAGATGGTCCTAACAGAAATGATTAACAGTGGGTAACGCCATGGGGCGAAACTAGTTGTTTTGTATAAAAACAAGGGACCAAACGAAAGTAAATCAATAAACATTTATCAGCATCGATAATGCTTTTCTGATCACTAAACTGTTTATTGAGCCAATCAGCAACATTATCAGTCGACGAACCGAATCGTTCAGGAATGGCGCGAGGACAATTTAATGCATTTATTGCTTAACATTTAATGGCAATAAAAGAAATAACGAATGCAATAACTGTCGTTTATGATTTATTTTAAATTTCTGGCGGTTTAGACCGATGGAAGTAAAACGGCGATGTCCCAAATATATTAATGGCACCTAAATGCTTAGTTACAGTGTGGTCCTCGTTTTAGAATCAGCCACACCCAATCTTCCAGTGGTTGTCGTCAAGGTGAATAAGGGATTGCACCGTTCTCTTATGTATTAAGATTACTGCGATCAGCCAAGCATGGTGATTATAGCAAATTCCCTAACGGACAGTGCACCAAAAATGCCATTTTATTGGGGAGGCTATGTTCAGCAGTGAACGTATTTCGGCTGATAATGTTTAGTTACAAAAAGCTGATAGAATTACTGTTGGTTGAATATTTACAAACATACATACAGACGGAGACTTCTTTACACGTAGACGACTGACGCTCCGGTCCTACTAATTTATCATTACGATATAAGCATTCCTATGAATCAAACCGTATATTGTGAGTTATTGCGCCGCAGACATATCGAGTATCTGTTGAAATGATCTGCAGTTTCTGAAGTTCGCAAACAAAACAAACAAAAAAAAACAACCTCTTATCTCTGATCAGAGATGAAAACTCGCGAGTTAACACGCGTCAGTCAACGCGCGTTTTTTCGAGCCCTGAACGTCCTTGCTTAGGCGCCGCCCCGTCACGCTCCGTCGGCCCACAGCTGTTTGTTTGACAACAAACTAGCGCGATATGCGCATATCGCCATTATCAATGCTTTGAGCCATATTTTTTGGCACAAGAAATTATTACGGCAACATAAATAGACGTAGTATAGGAACGCCATTTTAATCTGTAGCAACATTAAACATTCTGATGCGAATGAAGTTCACGGTGGCGCTACTATCGATGTGAAACTGTCATCTGTCATGTTTCTTTTTTTTTCGTTTTAATGCGTGGTAACCTATTTCTACTAAACATTTTAATATAAACAGTACGTTATGTGTGATCCGTAAAATTACTAATCTGTAAAGACGGCAATGAAAATGCACTAACTCTCATTTCAGGTGATTTCATAACTTGTTATCGTGTCGTGTTTACGTGTGTAAAGTGCATTGGCGTAGACCTATCAATTCATGAAAATGTTTTATCGCCGAGCGTTGATGTAGTGGAACTGATGACGTCAAAGTGCCCACGCCCTGTGGAAGCAGACGTAGATATAGGCGGAAATGTTATATTTTTTCGCAAACACTTTGCAATTCGATTCTCTAATATGATGAATTTGTCATCAATGTGTCAATTACCTACGCACTGTAGTTCTATATAAAAAAAGTTACAGTACTGGAGACAAATATAATATTACAATGTAAAGATGGGTGTGGGATGGATAGAAATATAAGCAGAGATGGGTAAAATAAAACCCAGTTATCTATCACTAATTTCATTCGATGGTTTATGTAAGTGAATTCCAATTCCATTAGATTATCTTATATAAGTTATATAAAATAATCTGAATGAATTGAAAACCAATTCATTTAGATTATCCTACTAATATTATAAATGCGAGAGTTTGGATATTTGGACCACTGAACGGATCGTGATGAAACTCGGCACACATATAGGTCCTGGAATAGGACATAGGATAGTTTTTAGCCCGAAAAAGCATCCTATTAGTACGGGAAATACATAATAATTTGTAATGTTAAGTTGACCACGCGGACGAAGTCGCGGGCAACAGCTAGTATTATATAATCTAAATTGGTTTTCACCCGCACAAACTACCCAGTGGACTGGGTTTGAACCGTGGGTTTTAATTAGGGTGGTTAATTATTCATATTATTATAAGTCATCAAAGTGTAAGTAGTACTGACTGATATATTTTGGTACTTTTGCAAGAACCCGGAGTAAAAGTATTACATTATGTAATATATTTATAATGTAGCATAAAATAATTTAAATATTAGGTAAGTATTGTTATCGAACATGAATAAAGTGCGACACGTCCATATCCGTATTCATTCAAAATATCGAATTAGGCCTCTATATAATCAAACAATCTTTGTATTCTATTTGAAAAAATCTGTTTATTTTTATTTTTTTCAAAAATGTTGCAATTTTTATCAACCGTGTCATAACAGCTTTATTAAAAAAACATTCTTCTCAATTAACCGACTGCATTAATTATTTTGCTATTTGACAAAGTTCCACGTCTGAGAACACAGCTGAGACGGAATTTTGTGCATCTACTTTCACCAATATAAGCACGCTAACCGATCGCATTGCAGTCAAGACTTGAGAATGCGCGCGCGCCGCCGCGACGCTTCTCTCGAATTGTCAACTGTAATCAACTAGGTATTTAAACAGGCGCGTCTGGCAAGTGACGCCATTTTTATTGGTTTAAAATACGTAAGATTCTTTAGAAACAAGTAACAGTACACTTATTTTTTCGTGAAACAGAAATTAGCATAACATTTTGAAAGCTAAACTCAATTTCTCTAAATAAACGAGAATTGAACGCGATTAAAGTAGGCATTAGATCATGGACCTTGGCTGTGTGGATCCCGGCTTATAATAGGGCCACCCCCAATCTTTTCGGGGTTGTCAAGATGACTAAGGATTGCACCAGGGCCCGTCCCTTGCAGCGTTGTCCTGTTTACATATTAAGATTATTACTGCGAACAACAATCCGCCTGCAAAGCATGGGGATTATGGCAAATCCCCAATGAACAGCCCACCAAAAGTGGAATTCTGTTGGGGAGGCTTATGTTCAGTAGTGGAGGTATTTAGGCTGATTATGGCATGCAATCCGAAGGTTGCAGGCTGAACAGTTGGCGACAATAGCAGTTTATCATCAGACAGCTTGTTGCCACTTCATATAGTGAAAAAGAAAAGCATAGCGAAGTCGTTTTCCACTGAGCAAACAATGACAAAATCGTTCATTATAACCTACGTGATGTGTAAGACTTCGTACGATGATTCCATGAATGGACAAGACTTCAAAAACATAAGGTTTAGACAATGGGCTATTGAAAAAAATCGAGGAATCTTTAGTTACATGTAATAAAATAACGGAGCAGTGATAGTTGTTTGCAATTAAGTTTGTTGTTCTACTAAATCGGATAAATACGTGCAGATTTCACATTGTTCGTATCAGCTACAGAATGTTAGGAAGTCTATGCAAAACTTTGGAGAGGTCATTGGTCAGCCATTTGCAACTTTTTAAACCAAACACACCTACCTCAGTCCAGAGTATCACGGTTTTCGAATACTATTATTTAAAAAATACATATAAAACCCATATTTAAAACTAAGGGATGTTTGGTTTTAAATTTTTGTATTGAAACATTATTTAAAAATGTAATGTTCGTTTTAGATCACATCGGTCTTAGGACGACTGAAGAAGGGCTAAATGGTGACGAGACTCATCTATTTGCTACTATAGTGATGTCATAGAAACTTTGCTTTGTTTTATTAACAGGTTCCCCTTTCAGGACTTTCGCATATGACGATGAAAGTTAAAATTAATGGGTAAATGCGTCTACTTTCACAGCGATGGGCAGCGGACGTGAAATCGAGGACGGGTTAATATTTCACACACACATGTTTAATGTATGAAGGTTTCCTGAGGGTATATCCACCTGCTGAAAGACCCGAAACAACGGTTCTTCGAACCATCTGTCTCGTTCATTCTATCTCATTCCTTTTAGACTGCATTCAAGGCATTTTCCAGTAAAGTATGTGTGGTAATAGATAATGTTCATTATACGATCAGGAGCCACTGGTTCAGGTTTCGCGGCCTTCGGTCCTCGGCTAGGTTACCAGCGACGCCGGTGACGTCGTAATGGCTGGCGCCGCTGCGCCTTCGTGGCATGAATACGCTACATGTATACGAGATTCTGATGTAAGATAGTCCTTATTAGCAAATACTGAAGAATATTAAACGCACCTAACTTTCCGCTTAACCTAAAATCGTTACGGCATATTTGTAATAGTCTGTAAACACATAAAGAACAAGTCTCTCTAAGATTGATTTCAGCCGATTTTGATGATGAGTCAGTCATACAGGGCATAACTCTTTAATAATTAATGAATGTATTGATTACGCTGCTCTAAGTACATAAGGTTATTCAATAGCTCTAACAAGTCCTCGAAATAAGACAATTTAAGTATCTATTGTAGCATTAGATGATTAATAAAGTTATTCATTTTTAAAAAGTTTCCACCATTTATTGGTCATACATCTGTCACATCTCCCTGTACTTGTATATTTTAGGTCTACTTTTAATATTCATAAACTTAATTTAGTTTATGCGAAAATATAAAAATACAATAAGAATAGGCTACGTAACAAAAATATTACATCGAAAAAGACATGAAATGAGGATAAAGGCTAATTCTTAAAATCTAGAGCCGAGAGAAATCTAGCACGGATGTCAAGTGCGAAAAAACTACACGACGAATGACGAGACCAGACGAAAAAGAACGTTGGTACGTTCTGCGCTTTTTTAGCCGGCCTGTAAGATCGAGCGCTAGTGCTGCAATTGGACAATCAATATTCGATTAATCGATTGCTCATAAGCAGACATAAAAACAAATTCTACCACGAATTAAATTTTCATAGTGATTTTTATGTCGACAATATTATGTTATCGATTAACTGTAAATATAATGAATCTTTTAGGCAATATTTACTTAATCATATAAGGATGGGACTAGACAATCCATCTTACATCTGTAAAACAAATATTGCTTTACCTGGAAAGAAGAACAAGTAACAAAAAATGAAGGTGTACTGTTCGCCTTGATAAACATTTATAGATTATTTTGAGGCAAATCTGTCACATCTGACACAACTGAGAAGAAATAAATAAAGTTAGTATCGAAAACATTATATTACGCCCGATTCTTAAGCACACATTAACATTTTTACAACATTAGTTTCGTCTTTATCTTCATAATGCTGTATGACAGGGACAGCAACAGTGATGTTAAATTTAAAAGATGTGTCTTCAGAATAGGGCCTGCTGTTGATATAGAAATAAATAGAACATTTTAATCGTGCTAGAAAATATTCTACGCCTGCTCATAATTAGCTTAACGTATCTCTACGGCTATCTCATTTGACTAGGTTACGATTATTTATCGAAAGCTTAGGATTAAACAATAGTAGAGACAGATTAGTCTGTAGTATTTTTGCATATAATCGATGTCCTTAGAGTGTACATAATTAAATATATATATAAGAGTAGTATGAATCAATAGGTATAACGATACTTTATCAGCGTCCACTATTTGTACAGGCCTTCACCCTTTCCCGTGACAACCGATCCTCCACTTCCCTCGTGCAACCACTTCCGGATGCCAGGGAAGTCTCACGATTGGCTTTTTCGGTACCTACACAATTTCCACCCAACAAGTGAATAAGCAGTTCGCTTCACTTATCGATAGCCCGACATCACTACGGGGTGCGTTGCGATCTGCGCGTGAGTCACCCGACGGCATACCGGCGCGCACCATGCACCGTACGTGTCAACCACCTATTTATGTCGCACAGTCGCAGGCGCAGGACGAGGGGCAAATAAACAGCATCAAAGGGATGTCGGATTCCGCACGGCACGCCCCGGCCAAATGCAACGAAAACAACCGCCATTGTCTCTACAGATGAGTTATTTTCGCAAATAGATACAGGAGCAACCGTATGCGCGGGAGATGCTATTGTTGTTCTGTTGCATAGAGACGCAAGTTCAAAATCAACTATATAGTACGGTAAAACAGCAGTCTTCGCTGTTTTGACAAAAGTCATCACAAAAAGATTACTAATTTTCACTGTGAAACTTTAATATAAAGTCTAAGTTTAATTGTCTAAATTATATTACAGTAAAGAGTCCACTGATACAAGCAAAAACTAATTTTGAATGATTTGAAATAGGGTCGATGTCACAATTGTAAATAGTTTATGAAATAAGGAAAAATCCTGCGTCTGCTATTTCATTCGCTCACCCATCTGAATATCAGATCATGTTATATATATATTACATGTTTATTACCAAAAACTTCCACCAAAAAATTCATAATTATTGTTGAAAACCACTGAAAACCACACACCAATATCCGTTAAGTGGTTTCCGAGATTAAATTGAGTAGACAGACCGACGCGTGAGCAACTTACAAGTAGTCATTAATGTACTGTAAATTGTGGAATATGTGGTTAAAATCTACCAATAATTCCCATAATAAAAAATAAAAATATAAGTATCAACTTTTATATTAAACTTTTGGTAGGTCATCCCGTCCATCAAATATTATGTGATAAGATATTGGTACATTCATAATTTAGTATAAGTCTAGAGAAATCCCGCTAATAATAAAAATTCAAATCAAAATTCATTTAGGTTTGATTGATCCATGGCTGTTTTATCTTATCTACCTGTTGCTGAAGTAAGAATTAAAGTTTTAAAAGAAGAAAGTTCTAATTTTAAATTAAAATTGGTTGATACAATTTTAATTTAAAATTAGATATTAAATTTGAATGTTGTAGGTAATTACAATACGGACCCTACTATTTACTAGGAATGTTAATTATTTTTTAATTTTGGATGTTTAATTCCTAATATTAAGTATGATTTTATTAAACACTTCCAACCTACTTCACTTACTCATATATTGTTTTAATACATAATAAATGATACACGGTAAGTAAAGACCATTTTATAATTTGACCTATTTTCATGTTAAGGATATTAAACTATAAATCACCAACATTGCTGAAGAATTACTCTAGGAAAATGGAAGTAGTTGTAGCCTATAAAAATTCATGAGTATCCATCGGATACAAAGAGAGGGCCCCGGGTAACCGCCAACTAAACTTTTTTTTAAATGTCTGAAAAATCTGAAATGATAACATTTTTTGTAGGGCGCACATAAAAGTAGAATTAACTTCATACATTACAAATCAACTAGTGAAGTAGATTCTAAATTGCTTGTATTCTCTTTTGTCGTCAGATGCCTTTCGAACCGAGGTTAAAAGGTATTATGTGACTCACCTTTCATCCTCGGTGGGTGGAGCAGACTGCGCCTCATCCTTGCCGTCGCCAGTGTCGCCCACTTGCAGGCTCTCCGCAGGCACATCTGCACCACCACTATCACACGTATTCACATTGCTTAACACTGCACCACCACTGATCGGATGAGACACTACACCACTAACCGGACTGCCAAAGCTCTGGCCCTCATGGCCAGGCTGTGCCGCGTTACTAACGTACGTTGTCGAGCTGACCGGCAACGAAACAACTGGCGAGTTAGTCCCCGAAACCGTCGCCTCGACAGGTGCGACGCTGCTCTGAGACATCACCGGCACCACGCCACCATATCCCATTCCCATACTCGTCTGAGATTGCACCACATTTGCGTGAACTCCGCCGCCCATCCCAACAGGCATATTTTGCTGCATCGACATGGGCATGTTCTGATGTGCCATCGATACCTGCGTCACTGCCTGATTAGCCACGTACTGTACCCCGCCCATCTGGCCCTGACCGCTCACTTGCTGCGGCATCATACTCTGCTGAGTCATGTGCTGACCCACAGGCATCGGCTGACCGACATTCGTTTGCTGCATGAATATTGGATCTGAGGCGGGTATCTGCATACTTGGCTGATTCCCGTCTAGAGTCATCTGCATATTCTGAGGTGCGGACATCATTTGCATATTCCCTTGAGACACATTTCCTTGCTGCTGAGCCATAGGGTGAACATTGGGCGCCTGTTGCTGGTTAAGGCTTTGGAGATTCGCAGGTAATGTTGACCCCTGTGGTTGACTAGCCATCGGCTGCAGATTAGAAGGTAGAGTTGCACCTTGTTGTGATGTAACAATACTTGAAAGCACCTCCTGCGGCAATGTTTGGCCTTGTTGGCTCATCTGTGACTGCTGTGCATGATACTGAGGAACACTGTGCTGCGGTTGGACCATCTGTTGTTGTGATGAAGGAATAGAAGTATTCATCATTTGTTGGCCAGTAGGCTGTTGATTGACAGCTTGGTTATATTGCGGTTGCACAGGCATAGCCTGCTGTTGCATTTGAGGATGCATGACTGGTACCACTGACTGCTGCTGAGGCTGTGATGAAAGCTGATGCATTTGAGGTTGCATCTGTTGTATTTGCTGATTAGGTCCAGCTAGCTGAGGAGGTATCTGCATCTGCTGTATGTGGTTCGGCATTTGTTGATTCTGAAGGGCTTGTATTTGCGCCTGACTAGGCAAATGCTGAAGCTGTGCTTGTTGGGGCGCCATCGGCTGCTGTCCTTGGAGATGGTGACTTTGCCCCATATTGGGAATCTGAGCTTGCTGCATTTGATGTAGCTGCTGAGCGTTCGGCTGTCCTGTCATTTGTTGCATTTGGATTTGTTGCATCTGGGGTTGTTGGTTGGTTACTTGAGGCATCTGTCCTTGGTTTGGGATGCCCTGCATTTGAGGCATCTGCTGCTGTATTTGTTGCATATTGGGCATCTGTGCCTGTGGTAAGTGTTGATTCATCTGTTGCATTTGTTGGTTAGGTATCTGTTGCATTTGCTGTGGAATCTGTTGGTGCATTGGTATTTGTTGCATCGCCATGCCCTGAGATTGAGCGATGACCTGTTGCAATTGGTGCTGAGGAAAACTCTGTGGAATCTGTTGAACCTGCTGTTGCTGTTGTGCTTGTGGATGATTTTGTGGTGCATTTTGCATAGTGATGTGTGTCATACTCTGAGCCACCTGTTGTGTAGTCTGTATGTTTTGATTTGGCATCTGCTGTGGCATCTCTAATGGTGGTGACTGGACTGACACAGACTGAGTGACAGGCATTGGTTGTTGCACTATACTTAAGGGCTGGGTCAGTGACTGCCCAGGAGATGCCATAGGGAAATGTTTCTGTACACTTTGATCCAGCTGCTGCCCTATCGTAGCATTTCCCTGGAGGTCCTTAGGACCTTTATTTGTCAGATCATTACACATATCATCATGTTGACTATCGTTTATCACAACACCACTGTCCGGTGCTTGCAGTGCACCACTCTCTGACACATCTAAGTTATTATTCAACGTAATTGGTGCATTTTGTTGAGTCGTAGTGTGATCCAAGTAATCCATACACATCCATCGGCCCCTGCGAAATGGTTCCGTACTTTCTATTTTCACAACCTTAAATCGTTCATTTCTAACATGTTCTTGTATTTCTTTCATACCTTCCTGAGGCTTGGCATTTCCTATGAGATTGATAATGCTACCCGTTCCGGCGTTTGTAACACTGACATGCATGTCACTCACTTCCGAATTATTACTATTTGGCACTGCTCCTCCTATCTGGTTGGCGACGTTATCCTGGCCGACGATCGCGAGCCCGTACTGCGAGCTGGTAGGGATAACGGGGGCGCAGCCTAACGAAGCGCTCGACGCGTTGTAAAACACATCGTCTTTCGAAAAGGTGTCCTCCGAGAAACTCGGTGTCTCATTCTCTATGTCCGTCACCCTCGAGATGTCATCGGTGTGAGATTCGTCTAGATCGTCGCAGGAGTCCTCGCCAGCATCAGTGCTCACCCGAATGCCTTCCGTCACACTGGTGATCTGAAACGAAGATATTTTCCTTGGGTTATGGGCGCCTTGAAGACTCATCGGGTGAGTCACTGCCTTGTCCGATTCGTTCAGCCGAAGAGATTCACTTGTTGTGCGGTGAAGGACGTTGTTATACTTGTTTTTCTCACTACTTTTATGTGACTTTTGGATCAGATTGTCAGCCATTATGCCGTCCGAATCGAATGACTATCTAAAGAAAATTTCACTGTTTATTGCCTTCAGAGACATTTGACAGCTTTTCAATCACAAGAATATACTAAATATAAAACCATTGTACACTCACAATTTCACAAACACAGTAATTTAACTATTTAAAGACTTAAAATCCATTAGTAAACACACACAGTTGCGAACATCTTTCAGACGGCAGCAACATGGCGGCCATTTATGCGCAATGGTTGACAATTTGCACTAGACGGACATAGACATTCTAGACATTTAGGAGCTACTTATCAGATATGGTCGCCAGGTGGCTGTACTGTACAATGTTACAATTTATTGAAAATCAAAATAACTAATTGAAAAGGAGCTTTAAAAATTCTACTGTAATGATATCTCACCGAATTACATTGCATATTTAAACGTTGTTTTATTTGGACTACAAAAACGCAAGTTGGTGCGATAAAGTACCTTTTTTATTATTTCATTTTTCATATTCAGTCAACGATAGATAACATTGTGTTATTAAAAAACTACATTATATCTAACTTGGTTTTTATTTTTAATAGCCATACATAAAATAATTGTTGAAATAATTTAACATACTATTTTCAAATCTTTCTTAATACAAAAAATATTTCAGATAATGGTACGTTAAAGTACCTTATTGTGTTTATTGCTACTAGTCGATAGATGGCGGTACGCAAAGACTTATTACTTCTCGTCAATAGATGGCACTGTTCAAAACTACAGTCAATAGATGGCGTGGTGTAAGTAAAAATAAAAAAATATCACCTTTTCACATCTAAGCATTCTTTCTTTGATTACAGACTTTACTAGTATGGCTGGACCACACGCCACACATAAGTTAGTGGTCAGTTAGCTCGCACTAACATGATGCAATATCAGAAGATCAGCTTGCAGACTTCCGCGGCTGGACATAGAGGTCTTCGCCCTCCCGATGCTCCGAAAGGGAATGAACTTAATTACAGTGCTCGAGAAGTTACTTGGTGTGTCCGTTGTTAAAGACACTTCGATTATTGACAACAGAATGTCACACTTGCTGAAATACTGCGAAATCTTTGTTTCACTTTTATGAATGTAAACCATTTTGCGCGACACGCCAAGTAAATTCTCCTGCACGTACCCAACGATCTCTATGTACTACTAGATGGAGCGGTCCAAACAATCGCTCTGTTCCACGCAAGTAACCACAACTCTTTCACATTCACTTCGAAACTTGTGCAGTTACTACGCAGAATATTTAATTGTTTACTAAATATTGACATTATTTAACCGTAGCGTCAATATTTAGTAATAATTAAATGTTCTGCGTAGTAACTGCACAAGTTTCGAAGTGAATGTGAAAGAGTTGTGGCTACTTGCGTGGAACAGAGCGATTGTTTGGAAGGCTCCATCTAGTAGTACATAGAGATCGTTGCACGTACCTATCAACAATACAAAATTATTAGCTCGTAATAAATTTCAATATAATTTTAATAGTAAATATCAAAATACATGGTATATTATACTTTTTATTCTAAATCCATTGGATTGTCATACAAAAACTAACTATGATTACGTATCAAAGATAATATATACTTATGAAAGGAACGTTAGCAGCAAAATTAGATTTGTATTCCCATGTAAACTGTGCGGTCCACATCGGTACGAGTTTCCTAGAACACCATTTATTCTTAGCATAGCTATGTTACATAGGTATATATTATCCTGTACCTATATATATATTGTGAGTGTTTGGTTATTTATTAATCAGATTGTCTCGTTGGCCTAGAAGCTTGATCACCAGACTCGAGTGCCAGCGATCGTGGGTTCGATTCCCACTTTGGAAAGACAATTTTATACAATTTACTCCTGGTCTGATGTTCTATTTGTGAATCGCCCTATACTTGTTTAATTTCCTTAGCATAGAAGAAAATCCTAATTTGAGATTAGACAAGTGTATGTATATGTATATGTGTTATATTTCGTCAGTGGAAAGGTAAAAACGGTAAAGCGTCAGTTTGACATCTTTACAGGAGAGAGGTTTAAAGTTTTTTGATTTTTCGAGAAAAAATTAATATCTCGTTTTCCATGAGGAGTATTTTTATGTAACTTGAAAAAAATACGATTGTATAATAGATGTTTAATTATGTAAAACAAAGAATCATTATAGGTCTTTTATTTTACGAGATATATGTCGCTTTAGCGAAAATCATCTAAAAATATAAAAAAAGTTAGGTAAAAAACGCTAAACATATACATAGACAGATCGACGCAGAAAAAAAAATACAGTCGAATGGTATATATAACTCATTTTCGACCAATGTGTCGCTTTAGCGTTTTTACCTTTTCACTGACGATTTATTCTGTTCTTATTTTGTTTCCTAGACCCAAATGCTTTCATATGCCATTTGTGTTGAAACGTGATAGTGACGCGTGCGCAGTTGTTAAGATAATGCAGAGCGAAATACCCAAGTACCTATCATAAACTTAACCTACACCTCTAGGAAAGTAGTTATTTTTAAAGTAGGTACCCTATATGAGTACAACGATTAAAAGGAATTTTGCGAATAAAAAGATCACACAGTGAATAAGAATTAAATCTTCTATTATGCAGGATCCAACTTTAGATTTAGACAAGGTCATTGTAAAAGTAGGTCAAAGTGGATTTGACATGCCGTATTGTGAATCTTTAGGTTAAGAATAGACAGACATATCAGCCTAGTTACAGATTTAATTAACCTAGCTACATGGGAGATAGTATTGGAAGATAATAAAAATACATAAGTTAAAGAAGAGAGTATATAGAAGAATTAACACAAAATTTTCAACTCACACTCACATTTACAGCACCAAGGAACTTCGCACTACGCAACCTGCGCCTCTAACCAACTATAGAAACCTACCGTCCCCAGCCATTATCCGCAAGGTCTCCACTTCGATTTAGCATCCCCACCCGTGTCACATCTTAAACGAAGGTAATTTGCTATTATTTGTAAATTGGTGTCCCGTCCGTCTAACCGCTCAGCTCAGTCAGGAGCTGGGGAGCCTCTTGCTCTTACGACTCCGACAAACGAATCCTTGTGCAAACAATCTGACTGTCGGCTCTAACTAACGCCAGTCGATAATAGACACTCTGCGAACGCACACTAGTATCATGATAACGTGAATGTGATCATGGCGAAGTCGTTGGATGACGTTTCAAAGAAGAACAGCGAAGATTCCACGATGGATGAAGAGAGTGACGAAGAGCAGGGATGTTTCCGGAGGTTCATCACCGGTCTGCGGATCAATCCCAACTTGATCATGCTGAAAGTGACTCTGTTTGTGATGTACGGGGCCACGGCGTCCTTACTGCCGTATTTGACGATACACATGCAGAGCATAGGACTGACAGTGCCTGAAATTTCATTTGTGTATTTGGCGTTGCCGTTTACAACTTTCCTTAGTCCGCCTATTACTGGTAAGTCTTACTCTAGATAAGTGTACGATAGAGATAAATATAAGCTATTACAAGATATTAAAGATATTTTAAAGATAAAAATGACAATCTATTTTTAGAAAAATCAGCATGAGTAAAACTTACTATTTTATAAAAAATTGGCACAACGGAATTTTTAAAATCTTGTACTTATTAGTATAAAGTTCTTATGAGTTGTAGATTTCAGTGAAAGCGGTTCCCATCTTGTGGTTGTGTAATAAATATTCCTGACATAATCATCATTTTTGTCGGAATGATTTGTTTATTGTAAACTAGCTGTACCAGCGGCATCAAATTTCATTCAGTAGTTTTGGCTTGATGAGGTAACAAACATACAGATAGACAGACAGACAGACAAAAATTCTAAAAGCAATTATATGGGTTTCTATTAGCCCTATAAAGACACATCATATAAATTTTTCTACAATATCTCCCATGTACAGACATAGACCAGTTACAGTTTTATTATATGTATAGATTGTATATTGTAAATATAAAATTTAGAAACCATGGTTGTCATTAAATTTTAGTTTGTATTTAGAGTCGTCGAAAGTCTAGTTTGTTGATTGACCTTAGGGTAAGCATTGGAACTTGAGCTCGTGTCAATTAGGGAACGTACCAAAACTACGTGACACATTTTTTTACAAGTTTTTACCCCCTCCCCCTTCGGTGACCACCCGTAGTTTATGTCAAGAACCCCCCCTACCATTCTAATTTAACGTAGTAATGCATAAATATGGTTTTAAACCAATTTTTGCAAACAGAAAGTTAAAACAAAAAAATTGCTAATATTTGTCTTTATTAATACGGCGCTTGCCGCGTGACGCCAAAAGTGCGTGCATTCTATTATTACAAGTGAAAAAAAAATATTATTAAGAAGAAAAACTGTCGGTTTTCAATCAGCTGATGTTCGTGTTGCCACCTGTGAGTTTAAAAAGCGCTAAAAACTGCGCGCCATATTTGAATATAGCTAGAAAAATCGCGAGATTTTCATAGAGGATATTGACTACGTGACGAAAACCTAAATATGACCAAGCGTGATATTTTGTAGACCCCCCTCTCCCCCTAAATGAGTCACGTAGTTTGGGTATGTTCCCTTAGTTATACGAGACATATTTTTATACCCTAAGCTTTTCGATTGTTATTCCTTAAAATATATGCATATTACGCCAGAGAAGAAATGTGTGTGAAATTCAATAAATTGCATATATAGAGCTTGGTAGACTATGACCCACACACCTTATGCCCTAGCATTGCATAGACTCTCGAGGAAGAACTCTAAAGTCAGCGCATACTAATTCCGCTGAATGATTGTAGGGTTCCTTGTGGATCGTTTCGGGGAATACAAACCGGTTGTGATAACAGCCTTGATACTGAACGCCGCGTTCCACCACTCGTTGCTGCTCATACCGCACCAGGAGACGCCAGGAGTGATGCCGTCGGCGTATATCATGAGGCATCCCATAACAAACGACGTTGAGGTACGCGACCAATGGGACTATATAGCTAACTTTTAAAATAATAACCCAATACTAATTAGAGCAGAGGATATCTAAAAAAAGTTAAAGACATTTTAAGTAGGTATATAATTTTTTATTCTAATAACACGATGAAAAAGTATAGTCCAGTTTATTACGGTTAATATCAGTAATATCAGATGGTCTTAACCAGTAGTGACCGATGACTAATAAATTATTAAGAATAAACTTTAGTGCTTTCTTGAAATGTATCATATTCCGAATGCCTCAGTCTGTACATAAATATTTACAATCACTTACTTTACTTCGTATTAATAATGAAACGACCCTACTCTTTATAAGAACTAAACTAGAACAGTTTGAAGAATATAAGCAAATCGACATCATCCGGCATCAGGACGGATAAAACAGTGACAACATGAGTCCATAAATTTGAATTAGTCCACAGAATTAGCTAAAATTATACATTATCTTGGACTTTACTATTTCAATTGGGCTGATAACACTCCACACATAAAAGCATAACCATAAATGGTTCCTACGAAGTAGAGATCCTTAAGCAACTGTTATGAACATAGATGTCACTAATTCCTTCTAACCCTTTGATTGTTTCGTCGGAGGCCTCATAGCTATATCGTTCACATGTCTAGATAGTCAAGGCTCTTGGACAGATGAAAACAAATGGCATAATCTCGTCCCGAATCCCCTCTCGATCAGACAATGCTCTAATGGACATTAATATACTGGAACTCGTGATAATGCCAGAGGTGAATGTGAAATAACTGGACGTCACTGAATATAATACCTATCACAGTAACGTATATTTTAAACTTCTAGATATGGTGGAGTCCCTGTCCGAGTAGGGAATGTCCTGACGAAGATGAACAAGTGGACTTCGTGCTCGATCGTTGTGTAGACCACTGCATGTTATTAAGACCCACTGGAAGTCCCGCCACCGATCCAGATGACGACATAGACGATATAAATATTCATATTGAACACAAAATCAAGCCCCCGAATTTAACTAATAGCAGGTAATTACGTGAACTAGAGTATAAAAGGGGAAAAAATAAAGCTAAACAGACATTCACAGAAATAACAAATGTTAATTTCTCTGACTAATTAAAGCAGAAATAACAATGATAACATTTGTAATCTATGTAAACAGAGAGAGATATAGCATTTTTCGCGATTGCTAAGCCTTCCGAGTAGCATTTTGCTCCAGTGTATTTCAAATATAGATAAAAATATATTTTTATGTAATTTCAATAAAGTGGAGGAAAATTCACAATATCTCAATTTTAGCTTTGCAGATGATGTGGAAGAGGATTTCAATGATGCTGCATATTTTATTATAGAGGTACACGATGATTTAGGTGAACCTAAAGAACAACTTGGCATTGAAATGGAAAGGGTTAGTGCGTTCCTTAGGCAAAACAATGTTATTTAGTTTACTTCGTTTGATATACTTAAGACTAATAGTTGTTTAATTTTTTTCAGGATGACAATGAAACTATAACGGATTTTAGATCAAGATTTGGTGAGAAATTTTTTCAAGCCCAGGGAGTCAATGTTTCCGCACTTGATAAGGAGGATTTAAGATGTGGTGGCCTTGTGAAAGCACATAATTTGACCGAACTGTCTCTACAGCGAATTGAAATACTATCAGCTGACTGCATGGTTCAAAAGTGTGAATTCAGGTAAAAAAAAAACAGTCAAATTATTTTAATAACTATACTTGCTAAGAATTAAGCAATGTTTGTATTTATTAAATATTACAGAAGGGGCGGTCCTGATATTTGCCCACCAGATTACAAAGAAAGCGATGACAAAACCTTTTACATCTACTTCTTCCTGCGGTTCATGGGAACCATCATGTTGTCAGCTGGAGTTACAATTATGGACCCCATAGCTCTGACTATGATCCAAAAATATGGTGGTGATTTCGGAAGGGAAAGGTTATTTTCTAGCATCGGAATGGCCATATTTTCCCCTATAACAGGCATGCTAATAGATATGAGGAGTAAACAAGTCGGTATGTAGCACCATCTCGAAACTGTTATCTACAGACAATAAGGTATTAATAGATGTTTACATAAGTTTGTTGGTTGCAGGTTATACTGACTATTCAGCTGCATTTTACACCTACGATGTATTGCTTTTGATATCAGCAATCACTGTTGCCGTGATGCCCCTTGGAGCTAAAATTCCAGCAGATAATTTACTACACGATTTAGTGAACATTATCAAAATGCCCCACATAATTATTTTCATATTTTTCCTTTTCGCATTGGGTAACTTTTGGGGATTCATCGAATCTTATCTCTTCTTGTATTTGAAGGAATTAGGGGCACCAAACTTCTTGTTGGGTAAGGAAAGTAAATATTTATATGCTTCTGTATTACATTTAGATGAGAGTACTTAATTAATTATATAGTACGTACAATAATAAAATTTCACTTTTCGGGCGATTCTCGCTATGGGCACCATCACCTTAGAATTTAGACATAATGAGATAGAGACAGGTCGACGAAAACATAGTATTATGTACGAATTGACTAACTATTGTACAAATTAAATCTGTTAAAATTTAATAAGCGGTTGAAACAGACAACCCAGCAGGTAGTATCCATTATGATGCTTTCGTTTCTGTTCGAGTTCTAGAGAGAGATTCTACTGTTGACTCATGCAGGATTGCACTATATGAGACAATCTTTTGCGGAACTGCTGTTAAAGTAATCTGTTCCTTCACACTGGAATTCCTTCTCGTTATTAGTTGAATTGTGCGCTGTTATCTCAAATGCAACTAATGTCCAGGAATAACCGTGACCGTGGGCACGCTGAGCAGCATCCCGTTCCTCTACGGAGCGGATGCCATCACCGCCCGCATCGGCCACGTCAACGTCATCATCGTCGCGTTCTTCTCCCACGCCGCCAGACTCGTCGGCTACTCTTTCATTGAGTGAGTGTCGACTGTTTCATTATTTAGACATTTATTTATTTATTTAAAATATTGCAACATTACATATTATTATTCCATTGCGTTACAATAACTTTTATACTATAGACGAAACAGGCATTCCTCTCTCTAGCATTCCCTTACATTCCGTCATCAGTCGTCCCATGCCGTGCAAGAACACGTCACAGTGTGGTGCCTCGGCGAGTAGGGAGCCGAACAGCTGCAGTGCGCCCGCGACGGGCGAGTGGCGGTAGAGGTTGTTGCGCGAGTGTGGTGTTATGAACAGCGGGTGACTCCGCGCTCGGTACCACTCGAGCACGTACAGTTTTAATACCCTTCCGACAAGATCCACACAGACTATCTTGTTTTTGATTATACTTAAGACGAACCTTACCAGGGCCAAATTTTTCCTCAGTTCGAGTGAGTCCTAGATGACCGTGACCTAGATGTATGTCCCTCTAAGAAATATTATTTAGGGGTTTATATTGTAGCGATTATCAATTTATCATTGTGGTGACAAGAACGTAATAGGATTTATATCATGTCAACGCAGGAATCTATCTAGAATCGTCAAACCTGGAATCTAGGTACTAAGTTTTGCGTATACAGTTTTGAGATATCCTCGAAATATTGTGTTATTTTAATATATTACAGAAACAGAATGCATATTTGAGACTAGTATTACATAACTAAAAACCAGAAACGCAAAATCATATTAAAGGCTTGAGTATGTATTTGAAAAATTTACAAGAAAGTACATAACCGCAGCATATATTTTTACATAAAAAGATCAGGTGAAATATAGGATACAATCTCTAGCTATTTATAAAAGTTGATGATACAGATTGACTCAAGAAGAAACCAGGGAAGTACAGATTTTTTTGTCATGACAACTAATATTGTAAATGATTGTGATATAGTCACAATGATTGTTAGAAAGTGTAATAATGAAATTGGAGGAATCCTTTGGGTAAATAATTTGTATTTTTTATAAAAGGCATCAATGGGACAACACATGTTAATATGTATAGTTTCATAGATAAGATATAACGTGCAAATTATGTCTAGTATACTACTGAATTACTGACAGAACAATGAAATTATCAAACAAATGTATGCATTCCTGTCTGTCATAACATAATGAATTGTGGGACAATGTAAATATAAATACACAAGGCATGCATCAGAGACAAGGTACTTGTTGCCTTTAGATGTTGCGAGCAGCAATGTCGCCAATTAATCCTGACTTTCTTAAAGCATTTATAGAAATTCCTAGGCGTGGATCATTTCGTATTTAATGGTTTGAAGACACCTTGGTTTTTTGACTGAGCCTGAGCCTTACAAAGTTTCAACACCTGCTACAAACGTCGTTGCAAAGTGATTTCGTCCTTTTGCATTAAAACTCCATTTACAGTATTTACGACAGTAAAGCATTGTCAAGTTTATGAGCACAATGATGTGGTGGGCGGAGCAGATGCTCGTTTACGCGAGCATGTTGTCTTCCTGCATGACAATGCTGTGGTCTACTTAGGTAGAATGTGCTCAATGAACTTGTAAATTTAATTCATAATACGCATTCGACATTAGTGTCAAAGTTTGTCTTTCAAACGCTTATAACTGAACAGTTATAAGCGTTCCTGCAGTTATTTTTGCATGCACACAAATTACATAGCATTGTTTTGAGAGAGAGAGACAAGAAGAAGAAGAAGAAGGAACAAACATAATTAAAACAAAAATTCGACATTTTATATTCATGATATTTTTAGAATCCAATGTTTCATCCATCAGCTCCTATAGGAGCTCAATGAACTTGTAAATTTAATTCATAATACGCATTCGACATTAGTGTCAAAGTTTGTCTTTCAAACGCTTATAACTGTTCAGTTATAAGCGTTTGAAAGACTTTTTTTGTTTTAATTATGATTGTTCCTTCTTCTTCTTCTTCTTGTCTCTCTCTCTCAAAACAATGCTATGTAATTTGTGTGCATGCAAAAATAACTGCAGGAACGCTGTGGGGTGAAAAGCTAAAGCTAAAAATAATAAAGCTGATAAGAGTCTGCTAAGTTTAATGTAAGCGATGTTAACTTCTGTATTTGACTAGGAAAGTAAAATAAACATATGTACTTTAAACGTTCAACGAATTTTAGCTTTATCTATGACGTAACTGTTATAAATTACGGAAAGAGAAACAATAGTTTTATCCCTAATCTTATCGGCCTGGAATTGGTACAATTGATTATTTAAAATAATTCTGATTATTCTTGCAGGAATTCCTGGTGGTGCTTCCCTTTTGAGGCTATGGAGTCCTTATCGGTACATCTGATGTGGGTTGCAGCTGCCACGTACTGTGCTATGCTGGCGCCGAAGAGTCTTCTAGCTACCTTGATTGGAGTACTGGGAATGGCTCATTTTAGTCTTGGTTAGTTTCTTCTTCTGTATCCTAGGGTAAAGAAATGTCAGCGATAACTGGATGTTTGTTCGGGCCACCGCCAATCTTCCAGTGGGTGTCTTCAAGGCGACTAAGATCATCAGGGACGGGCAGCAGCATTCTCCATCACCACCTATCCGTCTACCAAGCGTGGTAATTATGGCAAATCCCCCAATGAAAAGCCCACCGAAAGTGGCATTCTATTGGGAATGCTTATGTTCAGCAATGAACGTATTTTGGCTGATGAAGTGTTTGTTACTTGACGAGAACTTTTGCAGAAGGACATAGATAAAACATCGGTCATCGACTTGCAAACATTTACCATTTAGGTACGACATTTTAAAACTCCTGACAAAATATCATGATTACTTTCATGTTATTGTAGACTACCAATTATTCACACCTTTGTTTTCTAAAAAAATAAAATATGACGTTTAAAGTTAACAACAAAAAGGTAGAAAATAATAAAAATATGCATGTTTGCATGCATCGGAAAAGATAACATGCTGCCTTCAATGACAGGTTGCCTAAAATAACACTAAGCTGGGATGGAAGAAATGAGCCAGCCTTTGCCTAGCAGTGGGACCGAACAGGCTCTTAATAATACGAGTAATAATAAAGCTATTTCATCGAATAAGTCTTCCTGTTCTTTTAATTTCAACTTTGGCTTATCATATTTGCAGGCAGAGGCAGTGGAAGTTTTGTTGGAGGTTTTCTCATTGCTTCCCTTGGTACCAGGGAAGCGTTCCGATATATGGGCCTCATTGCTTTCATTGGTGGGGTTCTGTATGGTCTTCTGCATTACTTCTGGTTGAGGAAGATCAGTACGTCAGGAATGGATTATGTCAGTGATCAGGAAGCTGGTGAGTAAAAAAACAATCACAAAAGTTCGCTTCCTCCTGCTCTTTAGTTTTTAGAATTTATTAATACTAAAAGGTACTTAGTTCAGCTCCTTTTTGTCATTGTCTTCACCTGAATACCTAATTTCTGTTATCTTATCAATGAGCCTACCAATATCGTTTTAAGTCCATTAGAGTTCCGTCAAAACGGTTACCGTTTTTTGTCCGTCTAGATCAGTCAATAACTCAAAAACAACTGGACCATTTCAGATGATATTTGAAGAATATATTTAAAATTGCCCAGCAATTATGGATTACTCATGGAAATTTCAGGATAAATTTAACGAGATATTCAACGAAAAAAATACATAGTGAATAGCACACTGTGAACGACGTACACTTTTAAAAATTAACTTTGATCTTAGAAAACTCTTGATTTTTATAGAAAATGGCGAAGCAGATAAACTGAATGGGGAGCCAATGCGCAAAGATGCAGAAACGATGATATCCTTGGAGAGACTACACATAATTACACGTTATAATCCTTTAGGCTCCCTTCACTCATTGCCAAGAGGATCAAGGGCTAGGGTAAGTGTTCTTTCAGACAATAATCCATACTATTATAATCAAGGTAACATGTTCAATTAATGTCATAATCATAAATTACAAAATAACATAATGAATGACGTTGTGTCGACAAAAGGATCATAGACTTAGTAAAGGGTTAAAAAAAGAACCATCAAAATCCATTCAGAATTGGCGGAGTAATCGCATACCTAACAAACATACAAAAAAAATACATAGGGTCGAATTGAGAATCTCCTCCTTTTATGAAGTCTGTTAAAAATAAATAATGTTTTATTATTTCATCGGGATTTGAATACGATATTACGAGAAATGAACTTTAAGTTAAACCTAGATCTGATGCTAGATGCTAGATCTGATGATGAAGAGCTTACGCCGAAGATGGTTGTTTAATTCCTTTAAAGCGATCCCAGTTAATGCATCCGGAAACATACACTGGCAAAGAATTTCATTCCTTGCCATTTCGTGAAAAGTTTAATGCTAGTGGGGGTAAATAAACTACACAGGGCTGAGATCAGGGATTTTAACATGAACCCAACTAATGAAGTTTTCGGATATTAATTTTCCCATACTACTTACGCCGGGAAGTCTGGGGATGGAAAGATGGGGGAATTCGCGCAATCTTGAATACGTTTTTCAAAATGGATCTTTTAAAAAATCGAAATAAAACCTATTTAAATGACCGCTTTGCTTAGCACCATGCGTCAGAGCCCAATTCTTGTAGCAATGTAACTAAGCGGTCATAAAGAAATTAAGCAGACAGATTGCAACGAGTGAGGTTGTAACTTGCAGTAGGTTGCTGAGGAGAGGTATTACTAATACAAAGAAGTAGTCTTTATTAACGTCAATTTCGCAAATTAATTTTTTATGCAATAATTGTACACCTTAAATAAACCAAATTCGTCTTCCAGTTGTCCCAGGGTGACATTAACGAGCTCTGCAGAAGCCGTAGCGGCAGCAACGCTCAACGACGCTGCAGCAACATCGAGATCTCCCCCAAAACTCCTCAGGGTTCAGCCTCTAAAGTGGACCTCCTCCGGTCAGCACTGGAGATCAGCCATCACCATGGAAGGGGTCATATTATATCGAACCCAGTACTATCCAGTTCTAACAGGCCTCACCCTTATAAGGTAAGAAATGTTCAAACTTCAAGGAAGTACTTCAAAAAGTCAGCAACGAAAATATCAGAAATAATAAGATTATCTTGACACATCTTCTAGTTTATCGGCGTGCGCAATTGAGTTATATGGGTGACCGTTTTGAAGGAACCCTAAAACTTGTGTCTCTGTGTATTAGGTGTCAGTCTGTTATGCTATTAAGTTTTTGTCAATAATTCTTAAACTTCTGTAGGTGAAGAGTAGGAAACATGGAAATTCGCCAGATATATGACCAAAATATAGTTACAGAAACAGGAACCCATGGCATAGTCAGCCATTCATGTTGTCAGTCAAGAAGGCCTGACGCCACAATAGTGAAATGAATACATATATCAGTTTTTTTTGCATTGGTTTTAGGTACGAGTAGATGACCGAATTTGAGAAAATGGGCGAAGTTTCTATAGTTACAGCATCATTTTATATTTACTTATATTAGTGCTGTCAGCTTCAGAATCACGCTTACTACTCGTATATTAGATGTTCGAACATACTAAATTAAAAATTATTGCCTGATGAGATGGAGGAAAAATATTTCTCATTGAAATATCATTCCTATGATATAAGGACTAAGTACTTGTAATACCTTACTAATTTCATTGCAAACAGTGTTATGACTTATTTATTTCTACCACGATTTCCATATTTGTTCACTGTTATCTATAAAATAGTGACGTATATAGATGCTAATTTATAACACCGCTTATTTGAAAAGAATTAGACTTCGGCATAAAATAAACATCGGGCTTTGCAAGTAGGTGCCTCTTGATATCATGGAACTAGTACGTAGGTTACAGGAATACTTAGAAAAATATAAACGTAATTTGGTAAGAAACGAATAATCTAGTAAGACCTCGTAAATGATGACAGTAATAAATATGTTATTTCCAAAATGGATAAGACCAGAAGCAGATAGCAACAACAGAAATTGATATATTCAAGAAGAAGCAATATACCGTTAGAAGAATAGGATTAAGAAGATAAAAAAAACATTGATCTGAGAAGTCTAATGCACTAAATATTAAATTTTCAGCTTGCAAATAGTGCACCGAAACTTACACAACGAAACAACATATCGCAACCTATTCTCTCTGAATTCGACCCTCGACGTCGTGACTCCATTCCTGAAGAAGCTGAAGAGGATCGTCTGGCAGCAGCTGGAAAGACACCAGCAAAGACTAAAAGTGACCATCTACCACCACCTCCGACTTACGACGAGGCAATCAGCGAGCACAGTAGAAAAAGTTGGCACTCTGATGACAGTACACCTTCTTAAACATCGAAAGTTAAACTAATTAAAGTTAAGGCTAAAGTTACTGTGAAATCAAAATATGGAAAGTATTCTATTATATCTGGTTTGTTAAGAGTAAGAGACGTTGTTGATCGATGATAAAAATAATCAATGAGGACTTAAGATTTCTTAATTTTTCCGGATTTGAGAGTGATTTCAGTATAACATAGAACTACTGCTTAGCTTCTGGTGTCTTATTCAAGTTTATTCAGAAGTAAGCTTTACAATTAAGAACAGTACGAGTAAGATATTTGTCATGTAGTCCTGATGTAAGAAATATAGCTACAATTTCGTCCCATTTCTTCTTCCTACTTCTATTTCTTTTTCAATATCTTACAGTGTATCTTGTCGTACCTATATGTTGTCGATAATCACACTTTAATAGCTAGTAGCTAGTTCAATTTTAACTCATCTTTAAAGAGTTTAATTGTTTTTTACTGTTTTCTTTTTTTCAGTTGAACGAGCTAAGATTTTTTTATCATATATTATTTTATTTCTTGATTTTGATCTGAAGTAGTTTGAAGGATAGTGAACAAATCTTGTAAAGGCTTTAATTTATTTAAGTTGTAGGTAGACTTGTCTAATATACAGCTAAGTTATTGATATTGCTTTTTTTTATCCCAAATGGGCGTTACATCTATATTAATAAGGGGAGTTATTTCCGAGACTTAGTCGTAATAGGCTCAGCAAAATTGTAGCGAAAGTATTTAAAAAAATAGTAAAAATAACTTTTTATAACATAATAACTATATTTCTATAAATATACACCGTTTCTATTTTTATAGACTCTATTAATTATTTAAATTCAACAGCTGCGTGTAGTTGCATTTGAAACATTATTCTTGATTAAAACTACTGAAATGAACACTGGTCGTCGGCAATTTAATGCCCTAGGGCAATTTTTACAATAATTCTGTAAAAAGTTTATTAAAATTACCACGTAAACCTACATCATTTTAACAATAATAAATGCATTTATATGACTATAACTAAAATAAATCAATAACAGTACATTCTTTTACTGTATCTATATAAGAATTTTAGTTATTTTTTTCGTAGTTATTTTTTACATTAAGTAGTAAAAATTTAATAATCTTATTTTTTAAACTTTTTATTAATAAAATTCATCAAAGTCATCTCTACAGTAGTCCAGATATAAGTCAATTAGGCGGCTCGAATTATATCAATGAAAACATATCTCGTAATTACATCCCTAACATTACATTCTAATAAGTAGGGGTAAATTTTTCTGCAGCTCTATACAATTTATTTCTATACTAAAATTTAAACTCAATTCCTGTATAAATTTGGTCGAATTTCGGGATACCACCCGACATTTTCACATACACAACACTCGATTAGGGCTTAACACAAACTTAATCTATAATGCTTATAACTTAAATTTAGTCATAGTTATCAGGACAATTAAGTTGATCGGTTTTCTTGAAGTAAGCTCGGTTGATGTTGTTTTTGTCAGCGGCGTGGTAGGCTTTATCTAAGATGGATAGTGGAGGGTTCCTTTCTCTTGTAAGAATCCATGCATTTCCTGAAAGAAGCAGAAAAGTTATCCCATTAATACCTATCATAAATGCGAAAATTTGAGTGTTTTTTATTCAATCACGCTTCAACCACTGGACGGATCGGGATGAAACTTGGCACACATATGGGTTAGGTTCTGAAATAGGACATAGGATAGTTTTTATCTCGAAATATCGAAACCTACGCGGATGAATTCGCGGGCAATAGCTAGTTTCATATATAATACTTATCAACCTGTCTGCTAAGCCAAAGAGCTGAAAAATTATTTCTTTTTACTTTCCATATAAATTGATCAAGTGAACAGCTTATTTGTTAAGGAGATCAAACGTTTTCCAGCGCCTGTTTAAACTTTAAATAAGCTTAGAAGACAAATTTCCATATACTTCCTTTCTTATGAGAAACCCTTTGTTTTATTAATCCGTTGGTTTATCAACAGGCTGTAGGTATACCTATACTAATCCATGAGAAAGAAAAATAACCAAATAGATCTTAACTAGATGTGGCTAGATGTCATTTAGCTGTGTGGTCGTCAGCTCTTTAATCGTTACTATAGTAATCACATCTCCGTGTGGTTCCCGGCTTGGAATAGGGCCACCCACAATCCTTCCGGTGGGCGTCGTCAAGGCGACAGGAAGCAGCGTTCACCTGTGTATATTAAGATCATTACTGCGATAACCAATCCGCTTGTTAAGCGGGTTTGATTATGGCAAATCCTTCAGTGGATAGCCCACCACAAGCGGAATTCTATTGGGGAGGCTTATGTTCAGCAGTGGACGTATTTAAGCCTATACTAACGTGTATGAAAGAAGCTGAAGTCATAGCAGCTGTAGACCACGGCGTAGTTGTCGTAGTCGGTGTCAACCACCCAGTACGGCGCCTCCAGGTTCAACGGCAGCGACGGGAACCGGACAGATAGCTTGCCCTCATCGGACCGGCTCACTTGGTTCGCCTCGCCCTCGATCCCGTACTGGATGCCAGTACTGGAATGGAGAAATTTACGAGTAAGTAAAGTTGACGGCTCCTATGCTGTCATGCAATGACATTTCATATTGTTGGCATGCGCAAAAATTCTGAAAAAGTGAACAAAGCTACACCGAACCCAATATCAATATCAAGGTTTTTTTCAAGGTTTTCATCAAAAAATATTGGAACAACAAACAAAAAGTTCTATGCCCACGTGGCGGGACATAGCTGAGCTCTAACTATGATATTTAATCTTTTATATACCTATGATCCACAATAAAGATATTTCATTTCATTTCATGTCATGTCATTACATGTCATTACATGTCATTTCATTTCAAAAGCTTTACTATCAGAGTATTCGTTTTAACGGATTTCTAAAAAATGACGATGAAAAAAAATAAAACCCTTGATTTGGCAAACAACATCAAAATCTTTATCATAAAAAAGAATAAGTAATATACTCGTAGGTTTAGGCCGTGTATAACAGCTTTAAATTTTGAATAGGCAGTTTCTTGTGTATTTTATCACCCAGATTCAGGTATACTATCATACGTGGGTCGTATCTTTCATACATACTTATTTGCTGAAGAAGATTGTCTTCTATCAAGTTTAAGATATATAATAGAAAACTTATTAGGGTTCCTAGTGGTGTAGGTACGGCGACGGTCCATTTGTCGTACTCAGATCGGCGCAGTTAATCTCACACCGTACTGTATTTTAGTACTGACACGATAAAAAGTAGGCAGTATAGTCGAGTACTAAGATTTTGATAAAGTTTGTATCTAAGATTTATGTTGATTTGTTCATATGAAACGTCAGACACGACATAAGGATTCGGCGTGTCCAACTGAACATCCTCCGTCTGTCTCCGGCAGATGAGAGAGGGTTTGTGCTCCTGCAGTGGAGACAAAAATAACCTGATGATGCTGAACTGAACATGAGAGACTAACAGATGCTGCAAATATACTCACAAACTACTAAGCTGTTTGTTCACTATGCTGATGATCCCGTTGTCCTTTTCACTATAGTCTGCTGTCACACATCGCCCCCCCAGTTGGAACACAGCGAAATATTTCTCCGCCTCATACCATTTTCCCAAGTACTGGAAAATACAAACATTTTTTTTTATTCATTTAACTCTTTATTCCACATACACAGATAAAACAAAAATAATACATTAAAAAGAAACACAAGTACAAAGGGCGAACTTATCTCTGAGAGAGATTTCTTCCAGCAGACCCGCGAGAGAGATAATTGAAATAAGAGAGGCAGACATAGTGTTTACGTAAATAAAAAAACATATACATACATACACTAATATAAACTATATACCCACTTACATAGATTATTTTATACATTTTGATTACACAGTAAAAAAAAATATAAGTATGTAAATAAATATTTACCAATAATAAATAAATATAATATACATTATTAAATAATAATAATAATATACAAACATTCATAAAATACATATAAGATATGGATTCCAATCCTAACTTAGTGATAGATAGTGTTCTTTAACACGGTTTTTGAAAATTAAAAAGGATCGACTATTACGGATACTAGATATATATTGACATATTAGATACCTTCCTTTCAGCGAGAGAGAGATGGAGATGGCTATGCTCGGGGTTTCATTGAAATCCACCTTGCAGCGACTGCGATGATTTTACGGGTTATTAAATGTACGTTTATAAACGCTGATATTTTGATATCTCGATACCTCCAAGGTACAACAAAAATTTTGGTCAATTTGATTTTTATCAAAATCATATACTAATAATGATAAAATTTTTTTGTTTAATATAATGAATTCAGCCTACTGAATTTTAAGCAAAAAACAAAGAAGTTTTTTTTACAGTTTTGAGAAAAAAATACTTGGCGTGGTGTACCTTGGAGGTATTGATCTATTTTGTACCGACATTGTCTACAGCTTTCAGTCCAAATATGAGTAAATATATATGTAAGAAAGAAGATTACCCGATTGGGTTGGAAGTCCTTCATAGCCGCGACGTCGGGGCACACTCCCGGGAACACGATCTGTGCATGCACTACCCTCGTCACTATGAACCCACACAGGAACACCGCAATATCGCGTATCACTGACATCTGTAATTGAACAGGAAATATCTATTATTTATAGATTATTTATTAGCAGTTATTTATTTTATTCGTCAATAAAAATAAATTAAAACTAAACACTTCCGTAAAACAAGCTGTAGGCGATGATATAATCCGACCAATTTAAACAAAGGAATATTTTGACAGCACTATACGCATCAGGTGGACCTAAACTTTATATTTTCTTCGAAGTTAATTTTCATTCTTTATAATCAATATGATCAGGTTGTATCAGTCCACAGCTGGTCATGGGCGACGCCTTTACATAGGTAAAGTAAGGCTTAAGTTTAAGTAAATGTGAGTCTATTTACAACGCAACTAAGTCAAATATAAGTGTGTGCAGTCAGTAATACAAATAACAATATTGAACGACGTTGTTTGTACCTATATGTGTAGATGGAAAAAAATTAACTTTGTCAAAATGACCTTAAGTTAGTTTATAAGTTACCCTTTGAATCTAAGTGACATCATTATGTTTGCTGGTCACACCTTGAAGCGATTGTAACAGACATATCATGTCTATCTATATGTTTGTTTTGGAGCGGCTTTTTGTAATATTGTCATGCCTGATCACCGATATAAGCATTTGAAATCATAAAGCTACACGGAATTGAGTCGCCATTCTCATGCGTTTCCTTCAAGTAAAGGTATAAGCCCACAAGGCTATGCGCTGTGGCATCGTCATATATCGATAGTGTTTCAAGGTGTTATTCAAAGATAGCGTACATGTGTGCGTGAACACCCCGCAAAAAATGACAGGATGTTATGCATTGGAAGAAAACTCTATGACGCACGTCTCCCCTCCGGGTCGAGCCGGCGGCTGTGTTGCTCTAAGTTTAAAATAGTTCATTACCAACATAATCTGATAAATTTAAACGTAGATACTTAATCATGCTCGTAAACAAAATATTCAGTAAGTAGTTCTACACCGTGGTAATCTATGTTTAGTAATTTTACCTAAACTACTTTTCCTTTTTTTTATTTAAATTATACTATATTACATTTTTTATTCTTAAGCCATCCTACTGAAACCACTGAGTTTATTTGTAGGATGGTTGAACGCTACTTGTTCAAACAAATCTTATCAAAGGTATTTACATGAATGGAGACTATCTAGGACGCATTGCTGCTCGCCAGATAGTACCCCATCATAGCAACTTTTACTTTTCGCGCATTGCCCCCCAGCATGGCGTCCACCAAACTCTCTGGTAATTCGTTTAGTATTTGCGGCAAGATGCTTTCATTTGTTCGGCTTCCGTACACATTATTGTATCCCGGTTGTACATATCGGGGAAGGTATGAGATGTCTCTAAGATGGCTAGGTCGTATTTAAATTCTATTTTAGATATTAAGTTATATTTTTCACACACAACTGACATTTATGATTATAATGATTCATCTTCATCGGCCTTTCGACTTAACCCTGGCACTCTGTACAAGCGATCAGATTTAATTACCTACGACTACTACAGCGTACCAGTCTGATCGTAGGTACACGTTTGTATTTGTGAGTAACGGTGGCAGCCCAACAGGGCGTACTGCCAGCCGTGGTCTATTTTACGGGCTGCATTAAACGGGTTTACGTAGTAATATTAAGTATTCTCTGCTTTCGAAGTCTACTAATGGACCTCCCGCGACTTTCGTTCCTCCCGTTGCTTTCTGATTTTAAAAATATAGTCCAAGCAATCTCTGAGAGGTGTGTGGTTGTCGTGTGGTTTCCGGTAGAGTAGAATAGGACCACTCCAACTCTTCCCGTGGATGTCGTACAAGGCGACTAAGGGAATACATTATAAAACATCAATCAGGCCTCCCCAACCCGTCTGGCCAGCGCGGGGAGTGTAGGCCAAATCCTTCGTCCGTCTCCGGCAGATGAGAGAGGGCTGTGCTCCTGCAGTGGAGACAAAAATAACCTGATGATGGATCTCTGAGAGGTTAAAGACCCATGCTTTACAGTGATTTAAAAGGATATGCTAATTATCTCTCTGTCTTAGGAAGTAGAGGCTCGTAAGAGACAAAGAATCAGACGAACACAGGGTGATGTAGGTATGTATATATCAGGGTAGTCAGTCAAGTGGACCGAGCATGTCTTATACAATGGTATTTGTTGGTTAACATAACAAAATAAATGCAAAAGTTTTTGAAAAGAATGGGTTAGTGACAAATAAAAGCATTTTTATTAGCGTTCACTGCTAGTGACCTGTAAACAATTGCCCCCTATTGTATGTAAAACCTACATATAAATAGTCTACGAAGTCATAGACATTGAACTCATTAGGTTGAGTGAAGAAATTAACTGAATAAATTTACTTATTAAATATCACATAGATTTCCAATCCCAAATTATAATCTTCTCCTGGGCTATGGAAATTAAACAAGGATAAGACAAATATAAGATCCAGACCGGGATAAACTTGTGCAAATTGTACAAAGTTGTCTGATCAACACACATTTATCTACTATATTTACCTACTTAAATGTTCATTTTAGACGTACCTAGGATATACAGGGTTACAGGAAAAGTCGTGCTAGATCCCTTAAGGGTGTGGAGCACCCATCATTTCTGACTTATTTCACTATGAAACACCCTACCCTAAACTTAACCCTTTTCGAGATATTCGACTTTTAATTTTTTTATTGAAAATTGCTGATTTTTAGGCTACTACATTTATTTTTGTTTATTTTGTGTATCTTATTATTATTATTATTGCATTTTTACATGTGTAGTAAGATGCTTTAGGACGTCAATCATTAATATAGTGCACAAGTTATTTGAATAGACCGTAGTAGACAAGTGAAAGAAAAGAAATAAAAAACATATTAGAAAGTTTATTTTTCTCTAAGGGATATCTAAAAAAAATATTATGGTAATTGTTCGGCAGATGTTTTTTAAAATATCTACGGTTCATCAGCTATCTAACGAGGTATAATAATGTAGGGTTTTATTCAAATGCATTCAAAAAAATTTAGTTTCATAGGCGACAGTGGAGAAGAAAATGTATACTTAACCCTAAAAAGTAAAATAAAACAATAGGTAAGCATGAAATGCCATTTATTAAAGGTTTTCTCACAACTTTTTCTTTTTCTACAGTTCATGTTCAACATGGCCGCCTCTATTTCTAATACATTGTCGCATCCTTCTACGGAGACCGGTCTTCACTACGCCAGTGTTCAATGTGGTCCTCATTTTATTTGCTGCATCCACAATCCTTTCTCTTAAGTCTTCCACAGACGAAACTGGATTCGGCTCGCTGTACACGAGACTTTTCATGCAGCCCCACACATGAAAATCCATGGGGGTTAGGTCCGGACTTCTTGCTGGCCATGGCAATGGCCCACCTCGTCCAATCCATTTGTTTGGATAATTTGTGTCCAGCCAGTCTCTGACACTTCTCCTGAAATGGGCAGGGCAGCCATCGTGTTAGAACCACATGTCCCTGATCAGGTTGAGTGGCAGATCATCCAGCAAATCACTCAAGTCTGCTCTCAGGAAATTTTCACTTTCCTTACTTTCTCCCGGATAATCTAAACGGGGAAAGCTACGAAAATTTCCTGAGAGCAGACTTGAGTGATTTGCTGGATGATCTGCCACTCAACCTGATCAGGGACATGTGGTTCCAACACGATGGCTGCCCTGCCCATTTCAGGAGAAGTGTCAGAGACTGGCTGGACACAAATTATCCAAACAAATGGATTGGACGAGGTGGGCCATTGCCATGGCCAGCAAGAAGTCCGGACCTAACCCCCATGGATTTTCATGTGTGGGGCTGCATGAAAAGTCTCGTGTACAGCGAGCCGAATCCAGTTTCGTCTGTGGAAGACTTAAGAGAAAGGATTGTGGGTGCAGCAAATAAAATGAGGACCACATTGACCACTGGCGTAGTGAAGACCGGTCTCCGTAGAAGGATGCGACAATGTATTAGAAATAGAGGCGGCCATGTTGAACATGAACTGTAGAAAAAGAAAAAGTTGTGAGAAAACCTTTAATAAATGGCATTTCATGCTTACTTATTGTTTTATTTTACTTTTTAGGGCTAAGTATACATTTTCTTCTCCACTGTCGCCTATGAAACTAAATTTTTTTGAATGAATTTGAATAAAACCCTACATTATTATACCTCGTTAGATAGCTGATGAACCGTAGATATTTTAAAAAACATCTGCCGAACAATTACCATAATATTTTTTTTAGATATCCCTTAGAGAAAAATAAACTTTCTAATATGTTTTTTATTTCTTTTCTTTCTTGTGCACTATTTTAATGATTGACGTCCTAAAGCATCTTACTACACATGTAAAAATGCAATAATAATAATAATAAGATACACAAAATAAACAAAAATAAATGTAGTAGCCTAAAAATCAGCAATTTTCAATAAAAAAATTAAAAGTCGAATATCTCGAAAAGGGTTAAGTTTAGGGTAGGGTGTTTCATAGTGAAATAAGTCAGAAATGATGGGTGCTCCACACCCTTAAGGGATCTAGCACGACTTTTCCTGTAACCCTGTATGTAGGTACCATTAGCTTCAATGAGAACGTTGGAGTCGGAGAAAACGAGGAAAGTAGTTATCATTATCATAAATACAGTACTTTTAACACAGAATCTGAAGATAAATCTCGGAAAACGTCTAAACGCAATTATTTTTTACATAAATAATCTACATTAGAAAAAAAACTTGTTTACATCTCAAAAGATTTTTTGTGACGTGTGAAATATTTTGTAAAGTACCTTTGTAATTGATTTCACTTATAGATAATTTGCAGTTAGACTAGCGATAATTATATTTATTTTGATTATTTTTTCTTTCACTTTTAAATGTTTGTGCAAATAATGTAAACTTTTTTTTCACTTAATAAATACATATTTATGTTGACGATGAGAGAAGTTTTTCTTAAGTATAAACTCATGTAGATTAATATGTCTTATATTATATGGATAATCATACGGATTATGTCTGTAACGGAAATGCACTTACTACCTACTTTGTAAGTTGCAAATGAGAAGTAGAATGAGGTTAAGTTTAGGGCTGACAGCCACACTGTTCTCATGTTGGAACTTAGTGTGAGGCATGATTTCTTCAGTCATTTGGATCACTAAGTAACTTCAACAAGGGAGCAAAGTGTACGTCGCACATAGTTTGTGGGTTCCGTCAATGAAATTTCTTTTTTGGTATCCCTAAAATAACTGTGAAACGAATTTTTTTCCTAAATTTCCATAATTTTCCCTCATTGTCAGGCAATTTTTGACATATAATGTTCCAAGTTTAGGTCATCGGTCCAGTAGTTTTCAATTTATCCGGAGGACAGACAGACGTGGCATCTATTTGACGGAACCCTAAGAATATCAACGATTTTTAAAATTATAGTCTATAACTGTAGTTTACCCTGGGCGCTTCTCTATGTAAATGTTTATGTAGATTTCCCATAGTTTTCTATGTACATTTTTTACATAGAAAATGTGTCAAAATCACTAAGTTTTATAAAGTTCGGTTCTACCACAAAAGCATGATTGAGTGTAAACTATCCAAATTAATTATTAGTTGGATTAATGAATGTGTGAAATGTAGTTAGACCGCTTATAATAAATCTGAGATTAGCAGGTCTGCCCCTAGATAGTCGCAACCCTATTTGAAAGTATCCTTGGCAAGTAGGCTAGGCCAAGTCCGGGTGTATACGGTGCCGTCTAACGGTTCCAGCACTGGTCCATTGCACTGGTCTATGAGTAAAAAGAACAGCGCTTATACATAATATTTACTGTTAGCCTCTTACCATTTATGATTCTGCATTCAATATATCTATGCCTTTGAGTATGACATCTTTAAGTAAATATATATTTCTTTTGTATAAAACCATAGACTGTTTTATAATTAAATAACTTTTTTGTCATCTCGTTGAAATATATTTTTTGATTTAACAATATATCTTGTGTAGTTCATGAACGAGGTAAAAAGCATGGATTTAGCATTATAATAGATCCTAGGTAAAAAGTAAGTTTTGCTTATTTATCATCAGACTAAATACCAATAAATCTATGTCATCATATATCATATCATCTAAAAATCATTTGTCGTTTTAATTTCCAATCTTTTATTTATTTATTTCGTAGTTTTTAATACTGTTTTTTTTATTTGTACTCTTTCTTACTTTATAATTTTACAACCTTCTTGGTTATTACTTAAAGCATGTTTTTCATGTAAGTGTATTATATTTTTAATTTTTAATGAAAAGTTCTTAATGAAAGTTTTTAATGAAAATCTTAAACACGATTTCTTTGAAATAAGTACTTTGAAATAGGTACTTTGGCATTTTGAAGGCGTCGCACACCTGGCAGTCTCCTGTCGCAAATGAGCTATTGCGCGCTCATTTTCGTTACAGTTTTTACTGCATTTAGAAATCTAGTTAATTATAAAACATTATTGTTGGTATAGGTTCAATTTATACTTTATTCTTCAACATTAGTAATGTTTCCGTCAAATTTGCATTATTATTCATACAAATACTGTGATGCTAATTGACTTTATAGGTGTCGTTTGTCCTCGTCCATCAGGTCATTAGATCACAATATAAGCTAATGGTGATTGATGTAAGCGACTGCTCTATCAAGAGATAAAAAAGACTACCGTCCGTCACCCACATTATAAATACCTATTTTATACAGACGAATAAGTATCTATACAGACACACTGAAAAAATGATGGTGAACTAAGTTGTATTTTGTCTTTGTTGCTGTATGATACTAAGTTAACTAGTTGAGATAGTGCAAGGGGACAAGAGTTAGTTCAAGGGAACAATATCTTGTTGCGCTCGTGTAGAGTTAAGATGGCTGTTCACGGTTAACAAGATCTTGTTCTAATCAACGATTGTATTTTTTTCTTCATCGTTTATTTTTTGACATTGTGTCATTTTGCGAATATGGCATTATGCGCTTAAAGCACTGGCGTGGTTACTACAACCCTATATCTCAACTGAGTGCCATTGCCCCAGTGTGGGGGTGGTGTGACTCTTTTCGATAGTGGTCTTCTTTGCAGCGGTCCCGGGAAGTCCACTACGGGGCGGGCTTGGTACGCAATGACTTACCGATTATAATCCGATCGACTAATAATTCAGAACTTATATTATTATTATATTTACAGTTCAATATTACTTTTTTTACAATATACACATCAAAGGATAAAAATAACTTAGAAATAAAAGAGAACTCAGAACTAAAATTCAGAACTATTTTAATTCGCCTAAAGTTTTTACCGTTATTTTAAAGTTTATAGACTTCTAGCGGATCATCCAATGACATTTCAAATGTCATTGGGATCATCAATGAAAATCGTACCCTTGGTAGAAAGCAGTCGTATTTTTTATACCAAACATCTGAAATACTTATATATAAATAATAATATACACATTTATAATAAGTCATTTTAATGAACTTCGTAAACACAAAATGTTTCAATCCAAATACCATAAAGAATGCGCAGACGCATATTTGCCTACTACGTAATGTAATGTCTAATGAATGACAATATTGTACGCATGGATAACAAATTAACACCTGGGTGTCGTGCAGGATTGGATACGTACCGTAATTAGTAATATTTAGTATTCTCAGCTGTAGTTGAGTTTAACATCTAGTAACGTACGTTACTAGATGTTACGTATAAATAATTAGAGATATGTAGGTATATCTGATATAATGCAATACTATTACAAACCCACGTGGAAAAATAAACCACCCCGGAAAACCAAAATTCATTATAATTTTACGTGTGATCTCTTTGCTATTAATGTCAATCATAAAACAGAAAAGCTCTAGATTCTTTTCTCTATACCTATCTGATACCAGTTATATACTAATATTTATATATGTTAGACAAGCAACAAGCAATTCAATTTTTTTAGACATATTGATATTTATTGCTCCTGGGGGAAATACTTTAGAAGCAATAGATGGACTAGCCGAAATAAATTTAGCAGGCTACTAGATAGTAATTTTACTGATTAACCTAAGTGTAGTTTAAAGAATATATTTTCTATTATATTGTTGGAGGAGCCACTTTATTTATATAACAAACTGGTTTCTCAGACAGCTTTAAATAAAGTTTAAGTAAACCTTTTACTTCTCGTTCCATCTCTTAATTGTTGCATCTTTTTTCTCTTTCCCCTAATATCCATATCTGTTATCATCTGCATTCTTCCCACTCAGCTGTTGGAATAAGACTCATTTGGAACTAACTGTATTTCCTTTTACCGGTTTTAACAACATGTTCGCCGCTGGCCTCAACCTTTGCTCGTTTGACCTAATTACGTATACTGTTCATAAGAAAATATCTGTCATTACTGTAATAGAGGCATCAATATAGAAAGTAACTAAGTAGCTACTTTATATTTAGCTTTCGCTGTAATATTTAGTACTTATTCTCTGGCTATAGTGAAGTTTCATTATTATCATATCAGCCCTTCGACGGCCACTACTGGACATAGGTCTTCCCTAATGAACGCAACCACACCTGGTGCTTCGTACTGCGCATCCAGCCACCTTCTTCATATCGTCGGTTCATGTAAAGTTCCAGGTGAAGTTTGGTACAAAGGAATTCAGTATAAAAAAAAACTTGGAATTTTAAAATTAGGTAATAAAAAAATGGTATTTACGAACTATAGGCCAGAGCTTCACCCTCATTACGAACAAGTAAGCTGCTAGCTTACTAAGCTAGCATTGACACAGTAACATATTCTACAAGTTGTTGAGGAAAAGACTTATATGGTAAATACTTAATAATATATAGAAAATATTAAATAGCCTGATGTTTGTTATGTACTTAGACATGACATGTATAATAAATAGTATATCCGTGGTATCAGAAAAACCTTATACGCTTGTAGCGTTTTAATTTTTAAATTTATACTTAAAATTGGATGTAGCATAGAGAAAGACACCAGACAAAAGTATATTTACTTTAAGCCACAATTAACAACTAAATATAGGAATATATGTATGTATATTATTATATTTCGGGGGCAAAACATGTTACGTAACAAAACATGTAAAGAAACAAAAAAATAACAAATATGGATTAATCTTCTCCTAGACATCACCGATATATTATAGTGTAGTTTGTATTTGTTTGTCGCTAAGTGGGAATAATATGCAGGATATGCGAGTTGGGATATACAAAACCATTAGTCAGTTTTGTATGGGAAGTTTAAAATAATTATTGTGTAATTTTAAAATCACAGTCGCGATAATTATGCCACTAAACAGGTTTTTTATATTTATAACATATTTAATGACTGTTGTTTGTATTGGGGCGACGGAAAGATTACGCGTGAGCCCGAAGTGGCAAAACGTGGAAACTAAGAATAAATATATGACGCCTGATAAAGCACAAGTTCTATTTTTAAATTTACATTTATCTGCCCCTAAAATCTTTTTTTTTGTATTTTACATTTTTTTTTTTGGTACAGTTACCTATACTATACTAAAAAAAAATTAGGCCGCTTGAAGCGCTGAGGTCGCCAATTGTTCCTGCATTTTTTTCATTCATTTATTTTTAATGAAAATATTAAAATAAAATAAAATAAAATAAAGCAATGATGCAGCCATCGACGATGGCTACATATTCGTGCCTTTCGCTGTGGAGACGATGGGACCGTGGGGGCTGGAAGCGCGTCGCCTTGTCGCCGACTTATCAAAGCGCCTAGTCGACTTGTCGGGCGACCGGAGGGCTGGTGCGTACCTCGGCCAGAGCATTAGCCTGGCCATTCAAAGGGGAAACGCAGCCTGTATTCTGGGCACCCTACCGCAGGGCAGCGACCTGGAGCCCATTTTTTATCTCTAATTAATTATTTATCTGTATTTTTTATTTATTTTTATGAGTGATTATAATTATTAATGCCACAAATAAAAAATAAATAAGTCTTACATATTATATATACACTTGTTTAATCCCAAACTAGGATTTTCTCCTGTGCTCTGGAACATAAACAAGGATAGAACAATTCACAAATATGACATCCAGACCGGGAGCAACTTGTTCAATTTGTACAAAGTTGTCTGTCCCCAGTGGGAATCGAAACCACGACCTCAGGCGCTCGAGTCCATTGACCAAGTCACTGGACTGGCCAACGAGGCGGTTACAATTTATAAATTTTCCTCTTCATTAACGAAACAAAAATTATTTATCATATTGTTTTAGTTAGTAACAGGAATTAAGTTTATTATTTATGAAGCTATGATATTGGCATTATGGCTGTGTGATCAAGGTTCTTCCGAAGTTGGCTGGTTATTTATTATTAGTTATTGGATTTCCTTCACGACCTTGTCATGGCACATATTTAATCTAATTAGAATCAACTACATCTATTTTTAACACATTGCGTATTTTATTTTTGTTATATTATCAAGGTAGGACAGATATAGAAACATATACATATCAAAATATGTACGTTTCGGGTGTCCTTTGGCATTACCAGTTTTTTTTATTTCCGTGGAAGACACCTAACAGGGAAGATCTTTGTCCAACAGTGGACTTCGACAGGTTGATGATGATGTGTTTTAGGAAGTTATGTGTCTTTTGTGGACATTACCGAGTCGAGTTTGAATCTAAATTGATTTTATTGTAAAAAAATTATAAATACTAAAATAAATCGAACAAAGTTCATCACTCTCCTCAAGCCCCTTCCCTGCCAAGGGCCATTGGTCATGTAGTATTGGTGTGTCGACATGTACAGCGTTACATGTACCGTTATTTTTCGATCTACAATTGTAGATCGAAAAATAACGGTATTTCGCATCGGAAGAAAATGCAGTTCATCAGTTTTCCTGTTGTGAAAATTGCCTTGTCACTCCTTGGATAATAGACTACATGTATGTTTTCATGCAGAACCGTGAGTAGTTAAATACAAAGAAAAGTAAGAAACAAAGAAAAGTTAGTGCGTCCAAGAACAAGGCTGCAGAAAGTGATGAAACAAGGAATTAACATGAAAATAATAATGTATCTACTACAATAAGTTGCCACTATATGTCATCAGATTACCGATGCTGGAGTTAAAACGGAAGTTAAAATGGTTTTTGAAGGCCATGCATTCTATTCACTAAATGATTTCATGGAAATGCCATTAGATGCATATTCATTTTCTGGTAGCTTATAATCAACTTTAGTTCTGATTAAAATTATTAAAATTATTTTTGTAACTAATCTCGGAATAGAATTGCCAAAAAAAATAACATTGTACTGTGCCCTGCCCAATCAATGCAACCTACTCGGTTGCAAGGGTGAATAAATTGATTTGATTTAAACGCGTGAAATAAACATACATACAGAAGGGGTACAATGCACCAGTTTGGGTATCTTACAAATCTCACTAGCTATATGGTTGTGTATGTATTTCTGTGATTGGTGTGCAATAAAGTGTATTCGTTCATTCATATCTTTGCAAATAAAATTACTCCATACAAAATATTATACACTAGCTGTGCCCGCGGATCAGCTCGCATGGACACTCTCAATCCGACGACGACTCCGACACCTATGGGAACGTACCCAAACTACGTAACCCGTTTAGAGGGGGGGGGGTCTTCAAAATCTCCCCGGTCTCCACGCTTAGTCACAGGGGGGTTGGGGGGTTAGGTTTTCATCACGTAGTCAATATCCTCTAGGGATTACTCGAACTTTTTCACTATATTCAAATATAGCGCGCAATTTGTAGCTCTTTTTAAAGTCCGGTGGCAACACGAACATCAGCTATAACAGAATAGGTACAAGTGGCTTAACCTCTTTCACCTACTTCACCTTTACAACGAATTTTCATTGCAGATGTGCTATGTGGAATGTCCATATTATTACTGTATGAGTTTAGAGTTTGTGTGAATGACCCATATGATATCCCGGAATTCCAAAACATTTCTTTAAATAAAACTCAGAAAAAATCCCGGTATGTCCATATTAACATCTTCTCGTAAATGTCTATCCCAGCTAATTCCTACCCCTGATTACAATTTAAATTATGTTTTGCTTATTTCCAACAAAAGTCGTCTAAAAAATTAATTACAGTTGCTGATACGTGGCAATACCTTGACGTTACAGCTTGCGCATTAGAGTATGAAGAATTATTCAGATAAAATGTTCTCTATTTAAAATCCAATAAATTAAACTTTTTACTCGATGGTTTTTTTTACACAGAACGGTCGCGATCGTCACTCAACAAAAATGTATCAAAAAAAGGTTGAAGGTTTTTTTTTTAAATATATAAAAATTTATTTCTAGTTCAATTTTTCAAGTTAGATATTCATTTATTTCAATTTTAAGATAACAGATAGTCACATTTAAGATCTTAGTTAAAATCAACCGTACACAAGCACTAGAAATTCTGCGATTGTTTATGCATATATATCAATGGCAGAAAAGTAATTAGAATAATCTACAAATTGTAAAAAATTAAATTGCATTATTGTGCTTGGAAATAATCTTTCTTTGTCATGGAAGAGCGAGGCCCTCTGGCACAGACATTTTTATGTTTAAAAGAAGGCCCCAACTACTTGCTGTAACTCCATAACCCCTAAGTTTCTGAAAATAATTGATTTTTGGTAAGGATAAAAAATTTTGCGTTCCATTTTTTTTCTCATGACAAAGAATATTATTCTACGATAATAATAATTTTTTTTGCAACTTGATTTACAACTTGTATCTTTTTAAAAAAATATATTTATTTAAAGTCGCTTCAACATCTGAGATCATGAGCGACCGCGTTTTAGTCTATTTAATTATATAATTTGACGGGCATGACAATGAGGTACACATCTCCTTGGAAATAAGAAAAATATATACATTATCTCTTTTTTATAAAATAAAAGGAAGTTGTTGTTCAGTTCATCGTTTTTATTCTACAGTAAGTTTATCTTGTGAATATTTTATTAAATATATTTTATTTCATCAAGTTTTGGGTGGTATGGTAATGTCAGCTGTTGGTTCGCTCGAATCCATTTTGCTGTTGATTTGTTACCTCTAGAAATCGCCTATAGACTATAATACTATTTAAAATCCTCGTTGGCTTAGTGACCTTGTCATTATTAGACTCAAGCGCCAGAGGTCGTGGATTAGACTCCAATTTTATACAATTAAAAAACATTCGGTCTGAAATATATTTGCGAAATATCCTATTTAACGTTGTTTAATTCTCACAGTACAGAAAATCTTACTTTAGAATTAGACAAGTGTGAAATACTCGTATATAAGAAAGTAAATATTCGCATTATGAATCATTTTAGTTTATCAAAATCAAAATAATTATTTTCAAAATTGGAATACATTATTATCTTTTTGACGTCAAATTCTGCCTAAAACTACTCCACTTCCACCTGTATAACCGAGGGGAAGAAGTGGCAACAAACCCAACGGCACAGGGTCCTACCTTTGATTTATCTTATTCATTACAATCACTAAGTCTACCTATGCTGAGCCATCAAGCACTCCATTTCTAAAGGAATCCACACTGAGAATGGGAGCCATTACAAATGCCATTACAAAAACGAGTGATATGACAAATTGAAAACCTTTAGAGCTTACTACTACTTGACCTACTCACAACATAGTGTGTTATGATGATACAAGCAAGTATAAAAAAGAATCTATATATTTTTCGCACTTCGTAAAGTAGTCTAAGTTACCGGTATGATTGAATGTAAACAAAAATACGAATTCATAAAGCATGTTTGTTACAAAACAATACTCTACCAATTCCACACAAATGATAAACAATACATAAACTTACCTTCAAATATTTGGTTCTATCTTCAAACTTAAACTTTATGTGTTTAACTTTAATAAAATGTAACTTCATAAAAAAAAAAGTTTTATCGCTAATAGGGTCCTGCCTCTGCTCGCAGTCGAAGCGCGACTGTGATGTCCGCAGTCCGCTTCGCGCATAGATGCGTGTAAGAAACGAGTATCAAATTTTATCGTTAGCGTCAAAGAAGTGGTGTCAGTAAGAACATAGGATTCTTCATTTTTGTAACTTGATAGTACTCTGTTTATCTTTTTAGTTTTGGAATCTACTTTAATATACCCAGGGTTGTTGTTATCTTGCGATTTGAGAAAAATCCGATTCTTATCGAGTTAGATTATAACAGCCACACAATATTCAGCGTTGTCGTTGCCAATTGCTACAAGTGCATTGCCATCCTGGTCTAGGTTGGAATGTCTCCTGTCTCTTACCTATCCTTCAAACCGGAACACAGTAATGCATGTATTGTCATTAGACGGTAAAAATATGTGTGGGGGTGGTACTACCCATTCAGGCGGACCCTGCACTAGAGTCCTTACACCAGGACAAAGTATATTACTGAATTGTATTATTGAATTACCTATATATCTTTGTTTTGGCTTTATTAGTAAGAGTTAGTATTTCCTCATCTTTGTCTTCATTTATAGGATAACTATCTTATCTTCACCTGTATTAATTATATATTGTTTGATATGCATAATTAAATTATTATAATCATCTTTCGTTACATTAAACTATGAATACCTTTTTACTTTTATATTTTATCGTAGTGCACATACTTTTATTTGATTGTTAAGCTCCCCAGCGCCCTCTACAGTTTATTCTGCGAAACTTATAGTATGGTTGCTGTGTGAACATGTTTCACTTGTTATCAAATTGATTAGTTCATGTGTTACCTTGCAGAGGGTGCCTTTGTCGTTTATAAAATGTTTTGCCGTTTCTGTAGTACCCTTTGAATCACCTTTTTGTACAATATAGGTTAGTGAGTCTTAATAATTATGTGAAAGAAATATATAAAAAGTGTTTAAAATGTTATAATATTAAATTGAAATTTAATAAGATTTGAATGCATCACTACATTGGGCTTTATATAAGTATAATTCGTCGTCTCTTTCGACTGGGAGCGTGGCGTCTCCTGTAATCCGGCTTCTCGGAGGTCGGGGCCAGAGGATGGTTTGAGGTCGGGAGTCCTGTTGCTGAGTGGCCCATGTTGACTGGACGTCCACACTAAGCCCGGTATTAATATGGACCCCCCGGAGGAATTTGGGGGGTGCAGGTTAACTAAGGAGGGGCGAACCGGGCCAGGGGGGAAACCCAGCAGCCAAAAGTCCCCGTATCGGGCAGTAGTGGGATAGCGGCCGGGAGTGGGTGCTCAGTAACAGCCTGACCAACACAATCAGACCTGATCCTTTTACCGTTTTGTTTTTACTTAAATTGTTCTATGAAAAAATATGTTTTAAAATACATATAAAGTCGCTTCAACATATATATAATACAATACATATACTACATGTATATAAACGCAGCAGCAGCGACCACATTAATTTTTAATTATATGAAACTGTGTACATAGACGATTTTAGCCGCATTTATTTTTCTTCTGTCTATATGGATTGTAATGGAAGGAAATACTTAAAAGATAAAACTGTTTGTATGTGTATTATAAGTAATAAAACCTTTCATACCTACGATATTTGCTTGCTAAAGGAATTATTATTGTCATTAATTACATTTCTTATAAAAAGATATACTCACGTGATATTTTTATTTATAACAGTAGAAGGTGATCTGATCAGTCATTGATTTGAAATTACTCATGTTTTGAATCGGGTAATGGGATGATATAATGTATTTTACACTTATAATGTAGTACAGGAGGACCTTTGAGGATATATGTACTCAATAAAAGTCTAAACTTTAATCCTAAGCTTTATTCGGCATTCAGTTTGCAACCATTTATTACAATTTAATGACTATCGTGTAAAATTTACTGACGCTCACTTGCGGCATTCATAACGACCTAAGCGTCAGATTTCAATTCTTGTAACTTATTTGGTACAATAGCCCCAAGTTCAGATACTAGCAAAACCTCAATCACTCACTCATCTATACAGTTCTTAGTAAAAGTACTAAGTTCCTCCTGAACTAAATTCGTTGAATAGTCATTAGTTAAAGCACCATGCACATTACAGACCATGTCATGATCATGATTTGACTCCAGCGACCGGCGCTTGCAAAATCCTACTTTTATCATTTATTAGAGTTTGCTGATAAAAATGCAGCCTTGAAACATTCATGACATGGTGGGCTAATGTGAACGGCACTTTATTGAGCTTTCTCCATCTTCATAGCTTCCTTCTCTTTTGACTCAATCATTTCTGGCATCTCTGGTTTCAAAATATCTGGTTTGGGAATTTCCTTTTCTGGCATTTCTGATTTTGCTGGAATTTCTTCTGGCTTGTCCATCTTCTCTTCTTTCTTCTCTAACGACTCGGACATGATTAGTTCGGGGACTGGCATTGGTTTGCTAGCTTCAGCTACCGGGACGGCTGACCTCTCTTCTGGCACTTCGGGTTTGAGTACAGGGTCAACTCGTTTCTGCGGAAGTATGAAACGTGAACAAATCTTAGATTGAAAAGCATTCAGTGATGTATGTAACACAAGTACCTGAATGAGTATGTAGATAACGATGACTAAGTATACATATTTAAATCGTCTGAAAATGTTTTCTTTTAAATGATTTTTAGATAAGTTATTTTTTAAAACTTTAAATAGGACGCTTTGCGATTTTGAAAATTAGTTCCAAAACATGAAAATGGCTAAAACGTTACCTCGACAACTTGTTCAACCACTTTGTCCACCACCTCTGGGATTCCAGCACTCTTTTCCTCCACATTCACCGCGCTCTTCGACTCAGTTGCAACTGGGTTCGGGAGGATGTTGCAGTCAGCTTGGGGTGTTTTCACGAAGAATGTCCTGGAGATCTTGAACTTGTCAAGCACTCCGTATGCTGCTTGCATCGTGTTCATTGGAGCGAGTCTCTCACGAGTCATAAGCCAAGCGTTTTCTAAAATTGAGTGGAAATTGATGTTGTTTATTCAGGACCAATAATTGATAACAATTCAACAGGTTCAACAAAAAATAAGTTTAAAAAATCAAAGTTAATAAATAAAAATAATTAAACATTTAAACCACAAAAGATAGAATAAGATTTTATATATAAAAAAAAATGGTATCTAATAAATAAAATCGTAAACATCGCGTGTCTGTACATTGAAGATATTTGCAAAAAAAAAAATGGGGTGTCTAAGGATAAGCAACAGAACACATTTCGATCATTTTTGAAATTTTTGTCTGTTTGTCTGTTTATCTGTTTGTCTGTTTGTCTGTTTGTCTGTTTGTCTGTGAGTTTGTGCACGCATCACTTAAAAACGACTGATAGGACTTTGATGGACTTTTCACAGAAATATGGGGCTTAATTTGGTGTAACATATAGGCTTTATTTCATCGCAATCGGCTAACTCAATCAAAAGTTATGGACATTTTTAGTTTTCAAATACATTAGTAGTTAAGGTTAGTATGCAATATATTGCACATAATAGTATTTCCGTACTATTCAGATTGCGTTGAGTTTGGATTACATTTGGAGCTGCGGGTGGGAATTGGAGTGCGAGTGGGCGTAGGCGTGGGCGTGGGCTCGGGCGTGGGCGTGGGCTCGGGGTGGGCGTGGGAAAAGGGGAGTGGGTGTGGGAGCGGGAGCGGAAGCGGAAGCGGGAGGGGAGCGGGAGCGGGACCGAAGCAGGAGCGGAAGCGGGAGCGGAAGCTGAAGCGGGAGCGGGAGTGGGAATGCTAGAGATTCTGTAGTTCACGCGAGCCGAGGTCACCTGGACCTAGACCTGGACCTGGACGATACACTGCGAAAAATGTAGGGTGTAAATGTTCGACTGATTTCGTGAGCGGTAGCGGGAGCGGGTATGGTACCAGTGTAATTTGAGTGTTTGAAAATTCGCATAACTTTTGACTGAGTAATTTGTGGTATACGTATGCAACAAAGTAATGTTGGTCGGAACTTGGATTGCGATGGATTAGTTACGAGGACTACATTTGGAGAGACGAGGGAAAGAGGTTTGAGGGGAGAGTTGAGGGGAGAGCTGAGGGGAGGGTTGAGGGGAGGGTTGAGAGGAGTGTAGAGGGGAGGGTTGAGGGGAGGGTTGAGGGGAAGGTTGAGGGGAGGGTTTAGGGGAGAGTTGAGGATCTGGACCTGGACTTGGGTCTGGGCCTGGAATTGTACCTGGGACTGTGCCTGGACCTGGACCTGGACCTGGACCTGGACTGGACTGGACTGGACCTGGACCTGGACCTGGACTGGACTGGACTGGACTGGACTGGACTGGACTGGACTGGACTGGACTGGACTGGACTGAACTGGACTGGACTGGACTGGACTGGACTGGACCTGGACCTGGACCTGGACCTGGACCTGGACCTGGACCTGGACCTGGACCTGGACCTGGACCTGGACCTGGACCTGGACCTGGACCTGGACCTGGACCTGGACCTGGACCTGGACCTGGACCTGGACCTGGACCTGGACCTGGACCTGGACCTGGACCTGGACCTGGACCTGGACCTGGACCTGGACCTGGACCTGGACCTGGACCTGGACCTGGACCTGGACCTGGACCTGGACCTGGACCTGGACCTGGACCTGGACCTGGACCTGGACCTGGACCTGGACCTGGACCTGGACCTGGACCTGGACCTGGACCTGGACCTGGACCTGGACCTGGACCTGGACCTGGACCTGGACCTGGACCTGGACCTGGACCTGGACCTGGACCTGGACCTGGACCTGGACCTGGACCTGGACCTGGACCTGGACCTGGACCTGGACCTGGACCTGGACCTGGACCTGGACCTGGACCTGGACCTGGACCTGGACCTGGACCTGGACCTGGACCTGGACCTGGACCTGGACCTGGACCTGGACCTGGACCTGGACCTGGACCTGGACCTGGACCTGGACCTGGACCTGGACCTGGACCTGGACCTGGACCTGGACCTGGACCTGGACCTGGACCTGGACCTGGACCTGGACCTGGACCTGGACCTGGACCTGGACCTGGACCTGGACCTGGACCTGGACCTGGACCTGGACCTGGACCTGGACCTGGACCTGGACCTGGACCTGGACCTGGACCTGGATTTAAAGTCTGAGTGGAAGTGGGATAGGGAGCGGAAATGGGAATTGGAGCGGATCCTGTAGTCCACGCGAGCGGAGCCGCGGGCACAGCTAGTACTTAATATAAACACAGTTAAGAAAAAGTTATTATTAAGAGGTATTAATTAGAGAATAATTGCCGTGTGGTTCCCGGCTTAGAATAGGGCTACCCCTGTCTTTCCCGTGGGTGTCGTCAAGGCGACTAAGGGATTGCACCAGGGACGGGCAGCAGCGTTCTCATGTGTGCGTATGTTAAGATCATTACTGCGATCACCAATCCGCCTGCCAAGCGTGGTGATCATGGCAAATTCCCAAATGGACATCTAACCAAAAGTGGTATTCTATTGGGCAGGCCTATGTCCAGCAGTGGACGTATTTAGGCTGATGATGATGATGAATTAGAGAATAAAGAAAAAATGAAGTCGAAGTTACTACGCGGACTTACCTAGGTCATGTCATTACTAGGGCCATTACCTGGTCCATAGCGTTACAATAGAACTTATCACGAGCACAAGTGAGTAAATGATAAAGAGTCGGTTGTTAGGTATACCAAACTGTGCTTACGAGTATGAACTGGTCCGATGCCACTGCACGACCACATGACAGCGTAGCTGTCGTAGTCAGTGTCCATGACACTGTACTCGGTGTCGTAGGGGATGGGCAGCGCTGCGTACTTGACGATGATGCGCCCTTCGCCCTCGCGCCCGATGTGCTGCAGGTGACCGTCCATCACTCGCTTCATACCCGTCCTTAGATGGAAGGAAGTTTGTTTTAATTAGTATCAAACTGACAATAGGTATATTAGGTATAATATACCCACCCACTATGACAATCAATTATAACAGGTAATAAAAGGCCCATAACGCCGAAAATAAAGCTAACTCAGATTAGCAGCCGTAGTTTAGTTACTAGTATAGAACAATAGTTTGTTCTACTTATTAAGACTTTTAATATGTGTGTCACTTATTGTTACTGATAGCTATTAGTGGGTGCGTACCAACCAGGTTCCATGCAAATGATCTCATACATACAGATTGTTCTAAAATAACAAATGATTAAGTGAGAAATAATTTATTAACCGATAATAAATACTTAGTATAATTTTCAGAAATGCAGTACCGAACTTAGGGTCAAGGAATGTCCAACGGTGTATGTGTAAGCAATCATGTTGGTAACAAGTTAAAATACTTACAAAGAGTTGGTAATCTCATTCGAGACTAGGATCCTGCCTTCGGGCGTGCTCTCGTACTTGGTGGTGACGCATCGACTGACAATTTCGCTGACGGTGAAGTAGCGCTCTGCCTCGTACCAGGTACCCAGAAACTTCTTCATGTTGAAGTTCGGCATTGGCTGATCAAACACGGATGAATCAGTTAAAGAACTAGTACGAACATATATAAATCTTCACGCTGTCTCCCTAGTAGTGTTATTCTGGGTAAGAATTTTGAAATTTATTAAAGGAATTTGAATACAAATATCTATTATCTACAACTTTTTTTAAACTCAGTTACAATAGACACAACGTGTAGGATCCGTCTTTTGTTTTTTTTTTTCAAACATCTTTGAATGTTATATATTTTTCTATAATTTGATTTTTCAATCATTGCCGGTCATCTATTTTAGATGTAGGAGTATGTTCTAAATTTTAGCACAGTCAGGTCAGTAATATACGAGTTATCCGCCTGATAAAAGAGCTCCCTACGATGGATACCAAAAAAAAAACATTTTAGGTAGGCAAGTAAAAGAAACGACACAGACATAAATATAAAGTTAGTAATTTTTCAATTCAATTTTCCTAAAAATCTCATTTATATAGAACTTAAGTTCGAACTTGACAACATTTACTAAAAATCTACGATGGCAAAGAAAACGAAATCGAGCATCGATCGCTAACCCGATGAGCATAGTGCCAAGGCAAGTGCCACTGACCCCTAGTTCGCAACCGGTCCACTGTTGTCTATGGTCAGTGCTCTGGCGCATACGCAGAGTTATATAAGTTGAACAACATCTCGTAATAAGATATCGGACGGTACAGGGCCACGGATAATAATTGACTATGGCAGAAATTAACGAAATAAAGGTAAATACTTTCCTCAAATATTGAGTATTTGACAACTAACAGAAGAGCGGCAGAAAATCATAGTTGCTGGCCGACCTAATTAAGTTAGAATAGTGTACACTTAAAAGAAGAAAAAATAAACTTACATCTCATATACAAACAAATAAATATAGAAAAGATACACGATATTTGTAAGAATCAAACATAACATTAAAATTCGAATTCTCGTACCTAATAAGATATTTAATTATGTAACAAATATACTGGTAAAATCGTAATAGGTATCTAAACTACCTAAGTAGGTTATTGATATAAAAAGTAAGTATATTAAAAATTGTTTTACCAAAGTTAATATGGATTTAACTTTAATTTGCTTTGGGTTTCCTTTGTTATCTAATCAGTGTTTAACTTACCACTAACGTTTTCACATGTATTATAACTAAATAGGATTTTACGTACACACTTTCTTCTGTCCAAAGAGTGCTTCAGAGGTTCCGAGAAAGTGGACTAAAAGGTGGTTTAAAAGAGGCCAGGAAATAGTATGACAAGATATACCTACAACGGTCCGTAAAATAGATTTATGGTTTTAACACTGTTGAGAAATCAATACCAGGCGGGTATTTAAGGTCCAATCATTCTTCAGTTCCGAAGAGAAAACGGAGGAAAAGGTTGCATACGACGGAGGCTCTGTACATATATGGGCAGGTGTTTTTTCAGATAGTAACACAGGGCTATATATAGAAAATAGTATGTGACTGCTGAAATATACGTACATGAGATCGTGAAGCAAAATGCTGGGTCGTGGTTAGTGGATATAGGTCGATATAGGATATAGTCTCCAAAACTTTCTCCCCTTGAAAACTAAGATTACCCTTGCCCAGTCATTACTTCTTCCCATAATTGATTATGCTGATGTCTGCTTGTTGGATGCCACCGAGGAGCTCATGAATAAACTTGAGAGACTACAAAACATTTGCATTCGTTTTATTTTCGGACTTCGTAAGTATGATCACATATCACAATTCAGGTCTAAACTCAAGTGGCTCCCTATCCGTTATCGCAGGGATACTCATATCCTTTTTCTTTTATTCAAATTACTCAGAAATCCATCTTCTCCTTCCTACCTTCGTGAGCGTTTCAGCTTCTTGCGGTCTCCTGCTCAACTATCTCGATCCCACATTAGCTCACTTTTGAAACTCCCTTCCCATACCACCGATTTTTACAGTTTTTCATTTTCTGTGCAAGCGGCTCGATTGTGGAACTCGCTACCACCAGACATCCGTAATAGTAAATCCTTTTTTATTTTCAAAAACCGTGTTAAAGAACACTATCTATCACTAAGTTAGGATTGGAATCCATATCTTATATGTATTTTATGAATATTTGTATAGTATTATTATTATTATTATTTAATAATATATATTATATATTTACCGTGTAGTTTATAATCTATTTAAGTGGGTATATAGTTTATATTAGTGTATGTATGTATATGTTTTTTTTTATTTACGTACACACTATGTCTGCCTTTATTATTTCAAATATCTCTCTCGCGGGTCTGCTGGAAGAAATCTCTCTCAGAGATAAGTTCGCCCTTTGTACTTGTGTTTCTTTTAATGTATTATTTTTTATTTTATCTGTGTGTGTGCAATAAAGAGTTAAATAAATAAAATAAATAAATAGGTGACAATTCATCATTAATACATGGCAAGGCCCGGCCCCCCACCCCTCAAGTGGTAAAACTGTAGAAAGTTGACTTCTATATGATGGAGTGGTCAGCTAGAAGCTGTGACCTAAACCCTGAGCATGCATGGGACTAGTTGGAAAGACTTATTAGGAGCCAAATTTCCACTCACGCTAAGAAACATACACTTATTGAAGAATTGGAGAACATTCCTTAGCATCGTCTGAGGAATTTGGTTTTCGGCATGCTTGTATAGAAGCTGTATTTGAAGCACGCGGAGGCAATACGAAGTATTTAATGCAAGACAGACATGTTTTAATCTTATAAATCCCAATATGATTTGATTTTAACGGGTTTTAGTTTTTGGTTAGAGTGTCTGCTATTTATTTATTTTCTTTTTTAATACATAAAACATTAATTATTTATTACAAATCTTGTATATCTTTTATATTTATGTTAATTATTGATGTTTTTATATTTAATTGCGTTTAATTTGCTTTATAATTTGATTTCATTTAACTTGTGTATAATTTTTATTTGACCTGTAATGGATGTTATCAATAAAGTATGTCTATGTCTACTTATAAAACTTGTAACTGTATTTGTTTGTGCAATAAAGTATATTGTATGTTTGTAACCAACCCTTTATTATTGCTTGACAATACAATCTTGACAAACAATAAAATATAGATTATTTTTTAGAAAAAAACAAAAACCGACTTCAAGGCTATACCTACACGTCCAAACTTAAACTAAAAAGTAGAAAATAATATTTTAATTACTTCAAAGCAAAGAGCATTAAGGGACAATCAACGAAATTATTGATACTTATATACCTATTTACAATTTATAATAAGTTATTTCTGGAGTCGGTGCCAGCCAAGAAGGACAGTTTTATTAACAATTTAAGCAACACGGGGGGATATGCCTGAGTGAAGTGAGGTATCCATTAAGCTTATTTTTGCTTTGGCTGGCACCGACTCCAAAAATAACTTATTATAAATTGTAAATAGGTATATAAGTATCAATAATTTCGTTGATTGTCCCTTAATGCTCTTTGCTTTGAAGTAATTAAAATATTATTTTCTACTTTTTAGTTTAAGTTTGGACGTGTAGGTATAGCCTTGAAGTCGGTTTTTGTTTTTTTCTAAAAAATAATTTTATTTTTTACTTTTTAGTGGGAAGTAAGTGTATTTTGTTTATTTAAAACGCGCTGCTCAAATGAGACAGCGCCGTTAGGAAGACAGTAGTGACGAGAAGAAAAATTGTTTAAAGAAAAGTAGGGAAAGAAATGCTACAAATATTTCAAATGAGAGTTTTGAACAGCGGGCCTATAGACTTTCTTAGACACAAGAACTTATCAAGGCTTAATGAAAGTCCAGAAAGTCATGCTCAACGACTCAGTTTGATTCACAATGTCTTGGCTTGCAACACGAGCATTTATCAAATGAATCCAGATCGACTCGGTTAGTTGCTATGCGGCAAGTTTTTAAATCGACCCCACAATGAGAAACCTTTAACAAAAATGATACGCTTGTGTAATCTTTTCAACAAATAGGTCGTTTTCTTTAAGAACAGATATTAATGTATAATTATTATGAAGGCTCCTTACAAATACATACAATCTTCTTTGTTCTTAGCTAATGACAGTTAAAAAAATATTGAAATTCCTCATCACAACTTTGTTGAATGCAAGGATCAAGCATTAAAACCATGGATGACTCATTATAAGTTGAAACCTGAAATAAATACTTCATACTTGTCATATATATGGCAGCATTTACTGAGAAATAAAGAGATAAAAATTGGCACGCGCGTCATCTTGAAAGCTGGCGGGCCACCAGTTTTGACGTCTGAAAGCTTTTGGTATACAGCTGAATACCATTTTGGTTGCGTTAGTTTTTCGTAAATTTCGTGATTAATTCGTTAGTTATTATGTTCTGTGTAACCTCCTTTATAATAACTATGGCATGTGCTGTTGTGGGCTGTCGAAGCCGAATTGGTGTTTTAACGGAAAACAATTACAAATTATCTTTTCATCGGTAAGTTGATTTAAACAAATATGTCCATAATTTGTTCCAGTAAATACTAAAAAGTTATTTAATGCACTGAAAATGAAGCCTGATGGCGTCTGTTCACGTGGAATCGTGGAAAAGTGGAGACATTCTACTATTTAAACAATACAGATTCAATATACCTATCTCTTTTGTACAATGACCATTATTAAATGTGTGAAGGAGTCGATTACACTTTTTACTTTCAACTTAATGTGATGGATCCATAGTTTTAATGCATCATCCTTGGCTGAAGGGAACACCAAACTAGCATGCGTCTATGTAGGTATATACTAAGACTATATTTGTGTCTTTGTTGATTTTTCAAAAAGCGCTGAATGAATTTCGATAAAATTTATATGGGACCACCTCTGAAGTACGACCTACCATATAAAATATGAACCATCAAAATCCATTCAGAATTGGCGGAGTAATCGCGTAACAAACATACAAAAAAAAAAAAAAAAACATACCGTCGAATTGAGAACCTCCTCCTTTTTTGAAGTCGGTTGATAAAAGATTAATAATACCTACTTGTAAAAATTTGGAGACAAATTATAAGACTAAACAATAATATCTATTTATTCTAGCAAACGAAGAGCCTATCCCGTTTTCAAGAGATACCTAAATCCCTACTCTGAATACCAAAGCCATAGAACAGTAGGAGTAAGGGTTCTTTACATAAGGCATATCATACGAGTAAGTCTATAGAGAAGTACAAACGGTTATTTAAAATTTAAACAACAGTTCATAAAAATAATAGAAATAGCCCAAAAGTCATAATGTTGAAATAAATAAAGAATCCAGACTTTAAAAGTAAAATATTGAAAAGCATCAATAAAATAAATGTTGCTTACCTGATAATCAGGGCACCAACCCAGCGACGGGATCTGTGCTGCCGCAGTGGCGATCAAAGTAAGCACCAACAGCCGCCACATGATGAATCAGGATACAGGACCGGCCAGGAGACTGAGGATACAGGATAGGCCAGGGGGACTGACGACACGGGAATGGTGTCTGAACTCCAGACACCCGCTTATAAAACCCTCGCAAGAGTCGCAACCCTTCCCTGGAACCGGTCTGCAAGAAAACGCATCTAATGTAACACCTAAGGGTTCATTCGTAAACTACGTAAGTATTTGTAGAATATCGATGTTATTTACGCAAATTGTCGAGTTTCAGGTATATATTAGGAATTTTTAGATATGTAGTAATTTGTTTTTCTTAAGGCATTTATAAAAAAAAATCCTATAGTCAAGTACTTAAATTGAACCGAATAATCATTACTTACTTAAATTTGTTTTAAATAGTTCTTGAATATAAGTAGAGTTAATTGAATCAATTATTATACAGTTTATTTATAGTAACTTTTGAGATTTCTTATAAATATAGACAATCAATAAGCTCTCCATTTGAAGATATTTGAGATGACTCTTTGGCATGCCATAGACATTCAAACTGTAAAATAGACCTTTTATATAACTCACTCTTCTCTCTTTCCCCTAACGTGGCTTCTGAACAAGCCCTGATCTATCTAGTAAGCTGATTTATTATTAGCCCTCTGTACAAGTAAATGAATTTTACAGCGATCCTTGTTAGGAGTTGCCTCCATGTGTGTGTTAATGGTGCTCTTTGTTTGCTTTTTATGCTTTACCGGAGGCTCGACGTACTCGTATGCCCAGTTCAGTATAAATGTCTTTGTTTAAGAAAACTTTGTTCTTGCGTTGGGCAATAGATCGGTAAAAGTTACAACAGAATGCTATTAGTTAGTGAATGTTATCAAAAATCTATAATAGAGGCATCATATGTGCTTTAAGTAAAATGGTAAATCTTTCTTTTGCTATTTCGTCTCTTTCAACTAAAAATTTAATCAGTTAAAAATTTAAATTACTGAACTTCTGAAAAGTTACACAATATTTTCTAAGACTTTAAGATTATTTACACGACAGCCCGCGTCATCATAATAACAAGCTTCTTTATCAACATCAGATCAGAATGCTTATCATTATAGGCATGACCACTGTCTGCTGAACTGTCGTGTCAGTAGTTGGCGTACCTCTTAGTACTAGACTAGCATTCTTAAATTTAGAATTTAGTTTATATAACGTTTTTCATAGAGCAATATATGTAATGCTGCAAAAATATAAGTATCTACTCGCAGTTTGCACTTTCAACCACTATAAATAATATCTGTTACTATTCGTGTCTGTAATCAACTGCTTTCTCTCGTTACTTTGTAGCAGAATTGAATTTTCTATTTGTAACTTAATATTTTCTTTAACAAGAGTAGATCTTTTCTACGAGGTATTAATTTTCATAGGATTTTTTATAGAAAGAAAGGATACAAAAAAGATAACCGTTGTTAGATTTTATATTTCCTTGTTAATTATTATTAGAGAAATATATTTAATACAAGTCTTAATTGAAACATCTCTAACGCCTTTCAGTCTATTGCCGATGGACTTCGCTTGCAGCAGTGGCAGTATCAGTGCTTAAATATCCGATCCTATTTAGCAATTTATTGTCTTACAGACCTTATTGTTTCTACGTTATTTCAATATAAGTAGATAGATAGGTTAGCTGATGCTCTAACGATTAACACGAAAGCCCTAAGGAATGTTCCCATCGCATCCAGTCCAGTCGTTGAGCAAAAAGATGTAGGGTCCATCTGCCTACCGGTTCTGCAGTCCTGTCTTAGCCGCGCCTTTTTGTTTTCTATCTTTCCCATCTATTTTTATCCTGCCTCTGTAGGGACTAAATTGCTTGCCTAGCTCGTTTTTTAGGGTTCCGTCAAACAATACCTTTAAAACGAGCCAAGCGGTAGCCTTATAGCGAACGTTGTCTATGTTTGTTGTTGGCTCAACAACTACAGGACCAGTTGGACTTAAATTTAGGAGATAATAAAGGCGGCTGGCAGTGACTGGATGAGAAGAGCCGAGGATCGGGCTCAAAGGCTTATGTCCAACAGTGGGTTTTTGTGGCTGATGATGATGATGAATATTATTATAGTTGCCAACAAGTGAAAACTTTGTACGTATATGCGTGAAACGTAATTTTACATGAGGAGAAAAATCCGTATAGTTTTTTTTGTTATGGTTATAATTTTGTTGTTACTTTTAGTGCGTAAATTTGAATATTATTTGTTAAATAGTTGCGTTAATCACGTTCCATATATCAAAGTGTCATTTACCAACCAATTATAGCTGGCACAAGGAGTAGGTACCTACCGGAAGCTGATTTTAGTAAGATTCGAAGCCTAAGAAAAACAAAATGCATTTTCGTTTCTCAATTTGTGCTTCGCGAGGTACTCATCTACGGAACTCGTACATAGTGTTCGATGTACACTTTGCTGACTTTTTGTAATTTGCTTTGCATGGGCACATACCTAATTATGGTCATGTGTTTTGTCTGTGCTGCGGTTGAGTTACCTGTTTCGTTTTATGGTACTACAGTCCTGTGTACAGGGTTTACTGAGTACAGGGTGTTGGAACAATGGTGGAAAGATATTAAAGGGGGGGGATCACTTGAAAACATTATGTTTTAAGTCTTTATAAGAATTAAAGGTTCAGGATCTTATTTTAAACTAGCTGTGCTCCGCTCGCGTGAACTACAGAATCCGCCCCCGTTCCCACTTCCGCTCCCGTTCTCTTCACACTTCTACTTCCACTCCCACTCAGACTCGAGACTCTCAATATCCCAATCCCAACCCCAATCTCAACCGAAAAGTGAAATTTAGTTTTTGGGGATAGGGATGGCCCTATCCCCAAAAACTAAATTTCACTCAATTCCATACGCGCCCCGACATTCGCCGCTTCGCGGCCGTTGCCCTCGCCCATATGATGAACATACTTGTACGTTCGAGAAGTATTGCATTTTTTTATCAACATTTTCGTAAAAAAGAGATGTTTTTTTCATGAATGATTTCTAAATGTGATACTGAGTTACTGGAAGAAATATTAACAGTCGTTTTATTATCATCCGATATAATGGCTTCTAGAAAAATTTACTTTATTAATATCTCAGGTTCTAAGTGGCGTATCAAGATGAAACATGCACCAGATTTTAAGTTAGACCACAATTGTGAAAATTGCATCAAATTTCATTCAGTAGTTTTTGCGTGATGCGATAACAAACATACATACAGACAGACAGAAAGACAGTCAAATATTAAAAAAAAAAATATTAGCTTTTATTGGCCATATAAAGACCCCTCATAAATTTTTTTTTAATATTTCTCATGTACAGACATAGACCAGTTACAGTTTTATTATAAGTATAGATGTGATTTATATGTTGTCCGCCTCGTTGGATTGTCGTTACATTCAGTGTCAGAGGTCGTGGGTGCGTGGGTGGGGATGTTATTAATTGTTTTAATGCAAATCCCGGGACTGTTAAGTTACTAGTAATATTTAATTTATATTTCCAAACCATTTTTAAGTTCACATTGCTTTTTCAACAATTCAAAGTCCATCAATATTTTTTTTCCTCATCTAAACCTGCGTAAAATACCATTTCCAAGAAGTTTTTTTTTCACAGCGCCCCCTTTGTACACCCAAACCTCACTTATTACTCGGAATAAATTCCGGAATATCCATTTTATTAACATAAACATTTCGTCGTAAGTATCTTGTATTCTATCTGTATCTTCTATTCTATCTATTCTTTTTTTCAGAACACTTTTTCTTCCACTGGGAAAATGTTTCGCCGATTTCTTACTCCTTTCGATTTTTTACCCTTGTATGTCATTCGTACTTAGAACGACGGAGCTAGGAGAAATGACTGCAGTTCGGTTTACATTTTAATTTAACTTCTTTTTAATTTTATTTAGGTTCACAAAATCCAAAGCACTTAATACAATATTACTCTAATTTTTAGTTCTTACTGTCAATAACGGATTTACAATATATCTACTCGTATCTATTCATTCATCTATTTTTTATTCCATACATTTCTCACTTGAAGGACACCCCCAACACACCCCCAGTAAAACAATACTACTACTACTACAGGACCACCGTCCTGTAAGTACACGTGTATACGTGTGCGTATATTATTGCAGGGCTTTTAGCAGCGACCGTGCGTGTATAGCCGATCGAGAGGGACAACTTCATACGTCAACAACATAAGTGCTTTTCTTTGTAACTTATGGCGTTGATCGCTCTGCGCTGATAACGGAAATCGAAAGAATCTCCTATCCTTGTTACTTTATTTTATAGAAAATGTTTTATTTGCAATTGCAGATATTCAATTTTCTTAAGTGCTAAATTAAGATTTTTATTAAATACACACATCAAAGGATAAAAATAACTTAGAAATAAAAGTACTACAAGCTGAAAGCCGCTTAAGGCCGAAGCCTCAGTCCAGAGGCCCGCCCCGAGTACAGCCCTGTGCAAACGTACCCATTACACTATCCTTATTGGTTTTATTGCTTTCTAAACATCTTACGTTAGTTAGCCAAGTAGTTCCCGGCTTAGAATAGGGCCACCCCCAACTTCCCGTGGGTGTCATCAAGGCACTAGGGGCACCAGGGATTGCAGCAGCGTGCAGCCGGCCGGGCGTGGTGATTATGATAAATCCCCCAATGAACAGCCTGCCACAAGTGGCATTCTAATGGGGAGGCAGTGGACGTATTTCGGTTGTTGATGAAACCTTCGTACACAGTACATATGTATACAATAACGAACCATATTGTTTTATCATTAATAGTATGCATTGTAAATATATTGATATCCATATATACTCGTACCTCAAATTAAAACATCAGTGGATCGACAAATCCAACAAAAATACAAATCACATGTGCACGCAGCGAAAGGCGGCAGTTCTGTAGCGCGTACTCCCAGCCGTACTTCTAATTTGCTTCTGACATAACACTGACGGGGGAGGTGAGTGTCGCTTCTTTACGTGTAATATTAGTAAGAATTTTTTGCTTGAAGTGATATCGTTTAAATTATAGTTATAATGCAATTTGAACTCTATGGATTTGTGACATAACATGTCATTTCCCTGTACCCTTCATTGGATGTGTTGAATTTGGAACACAGCCTAATTAATTAAGAGATTTATAAACACATCCCCCTCTTCCCGCCATTCCGCTACGAACTGTAGATGTAGGTTGTCTGATTCAATAAAATATGTGACTAAAACAAGAGTGATTTCTACTTCTAATAAGATACAAAACCTAACAGCAGAGCGTGGTTGTGCCCCTTAAAACTAATAACTGAGGGTTATAATCCGTGTAACTATTTAAACTAGGTAGGCAATAAATGCCACAGGCTGAAAACGGACAGTAGGCTAATAATGCGATGCCTAACATGCCAGCGCGGATATTATGAGCACATCAGCATTAGCAAATGCCAAAGTCAAAATCCTTGCACTTGAGTACACTTGGTACATATACACGTCAATTGTTAACCGTCTACCGCTTCCTAGCTGTTACCGCTGTGACGAAGAAGCGGCGCAACAAATTTTCAGCAACTATAAAAATTCAGTTTGTATACAATATTATAAAGATTTATCGAAGCACATTAGTACCAGGCATCTTTGTTATTCAAATAATCGTTTTTTTATAGTAGGCTTTTCCACAAAGCTTTTCTTTTAATATGATTCCCTTTGGTAGTTTTTGTATACGTTGCCCCGTGAACCTACGTTGCCTATGTCCTATAGTCGACACTGACAGGCTTTCGATGGTGATTGATTTTTAAAGGAATTGAATAAAATAAACAATAATGGCGTGTGTAACTAAAATATTCTCGTTATTTAATTTACTACGGTAAGAAGTAAGAACACATTTTTACAGTATGTTAATGTTCTAAGGGGTATCTACAAAAAATTGTACACTATGTGAAAACTTACGAAATACGTTTAATTTACAATTAACAGAGAAAAATATTCAAGTTCAACAAGATTAAGTTAAGCTTTTTTTATTATCATTAACTTAAAAACTAATTATTATTTACATTACTAAAACAACGTCATGTTTTTTTTACAATATTTCGAATTAGTGTGTCAAGTTTTTTTTAAAGTGTTTCTTTTTGTTTTTCACGATTTTACTGTTCAATTATTTCTGTTAGTCTGTGATAGTGTTTTCAATATATTTTTTGTAAATAAAATTGTGGTAAAAAAGCTGTTAATCTTACTTTAATTTACAGCATTATGTTTGGTAGAATTTGTAGAATCTATATATATGGAAATTTATATCTATGACTCAATAGAGAAAATCATTTTTTCTCTCACCTCATTTTTTATCATAAAGTCTACTTAACATTAAATGACGGAAACAATGATTTTCTCCATCCAGACATTCGTATAACGTCGGCTTACTGCAATAACCGCAGCAATTAGAAACTTAAGGATTATTGAAATAAGGCACTAATTGCTACGGTTATTTTCGAGCAGACAGTTGAGCCCGTCACAGACATAGCTATGATATATATTAATATGCTGTTATATAATACATATTGGAGCAAACTACCACACACGGAGATTATGCTATAACTTATATTTTACCTTCATATTACTGACATCATTCGGCCATATTATGGTATTTCATATAGGTATATTACTTTTTGTGTCTTTACTAACCCTTAGGTCTTAAGAGTATTGTTACTAATAAAAATGGATCTGTGTAATCTGAATAAATAAATTATTATTATTACAGGGTAGCTTGGTGACGTAGTAGAAATATATAGTATAGCTGTGTGTGTGGTCACTCAAAGATTACTATAGAAAATATATCGTAATATCATTATATTACGATATATTTTCTATAGTAATCTTTGAGCTATAATTTATAGTTACGTCTGTAACGGACTTTACTTTTTTCAGTTACTCGATGGTAAACTCTATAGTTGTGTTTGCTTCTTCGTTACCATTGTGCAAAAATTCAAGGAGTTTTATATGATCTGATTTTCATGAAGATGAGACAAATCTAATTCAATAAAGTGACAAGTGTTACTGCTTTAAAAACAAGTTAATCGTGAAAAATTCAGAAACTTTTATTTAAATACAAATTAGTTACTTGTATTGATATAAGGAAAACCCCGAATGTTGTATGCGGCATATCACAAATAACTTATTAACTACGGAAGTTTTTCTCGAAGACATACAAATCGTTTGTTCGGCTTTTTTACGTACAGTACAAAGTAAACAGGAAAATTTTCAATGGACGATTTTGTCATGCATTGTCGACTTAATTCTATACTTTATTTACACGAATAAGAGTCCAAAACTGGAAAACGCAATGGAAGACAGCGTTCTCGATGTGCCTACTTAAAAAAAGACATTCAACATACACACAGACAAATATCACATAGAATAATCTAACGATACCTTGAAATCACAATTCTTAAAAGTAAATTGTTCCCCAATTACAAAATTACGTCAATATTCGACAAAACAAAAACACAAAAAAAATCAGGTATAACGATAGGTAACGTTCGAAAGAAAACCATTAAAGCAATTTTATAATTTACTCTATGTTTTGAACAACTTGTTGGTAACTTTAGTTTTTATTGAAGTAAATACAATAACTTTAACAATAAGAGTCGTATTGTTGAAACAACAATTGTGTAATAAAATAATAGTAACTGAATTTACGTATCGATTTTGTAGCAAACTATTAGCTAACTAGAACGTTTTGCACAAAATGAGTATTAAAATATCGGTATTGCAGTATAACATTGAACTTAATACGTGGAACAATGACGTTATACTCACTTGAGTGAAACATCAAATTATAATCAAACAATTTTACAATGGAAGTGGAGTTGACATCATAAATATGAAAGTAAACCCATATGTCTACACAGAATACAAAAAGACCATCTCACGAAAACTAAAACCACAATTTCTACTCATTATTCTATACTGGACAACGTTTTCTACATTATGCTATGGTAAACACTAGAGGTGCTTTTTTAAAATGTGTGATCCAGAGAGTCTATCTAGCCACATAAGTTGTTTTGATAACTTTATCAAGTAGTTATTTGGCACGTTTGGTGTTGTTCAGGTAAATTAGTGGAATTTAAGATTGCAGTTCTCGAGAGCTGTTCGCCACAGTTTGAATTATTGAGGAGTCTTAGAAGATATTTAACATCCAGATTTCACTACAATATAGTATAAAAATAACTGGCCACAATAATGTGTTCGATAAAAACGCTATTTCGAAAATAAGTTTCGAAGGTATTTAACAAAGCTATAGTACTGTTAAGTCAATAAAAAATATTTGACAATAATTCCTGGTAAACTTTGCATTAATACTAAAGTAGTAAATTAATCAAAAAATAAAGATATTCAAGCTTCATAAAAATAGTTGGTAGTGGAATTGCGGAAATGGTTAGAGGACTTTAATAGGAAAATTGAAGTTAGTAACCACAGTCATGAGATTATTAAATTGGTACCTACATACGTTAAGTTTAACAAATCAAAATCAATTCAGGTCCCTTTAATTTCTCTTAATTGTACACCAAAACATTATCAATGCTTTACAAATCTTTGGTGCTCATCCACATTGCAATAATCGGTACGAACGAATGGAAGAATAAGGCATAAAAATATAATATAACGAACACATTGTTTCTTTACTTTAGAAGTTATATAAAGTGATAAAACCTAATATTGAGATTGTAAATGTCATTGAAAAGCTGCGAAATGCCAAGTCAGATTGCATGCATTGGGACAAAGTAATTGCTGTAATGTTATAGTTACGAATACAATACCTGGGTAATTGTGGGATGTTGGTAACATTTAGAATGATTATAATTCAAGACTTGCAATTATGTATTTTCTAGTGTAAAATATCAAAAACAATTTGAATGAAAGCACCAAACATTTATTTTAGACTCAGTCTGCTGAATCAATGATCACGATTTTCCCTAATGCTAAGTTCCAATTCTGACTAGAAAACTGACCAAATACTTTGCGAGAGTATAAAAGTCAATGCCATTATCCATTTAAACGTCACCACAAGGTTTCATGATACTGATTTAAATTAGGAGGTAGTCAATGTGACGCTCTTACGTCTTAAGGCCTGTACAAACTTCGCAACTTTTCGTTGACAAACGTGTCTATTTTCTATGCTTAAGGAATTAATGTGTCGGTGGCTTTTAAATAACATTTACCCTAATGAAATACATCTTTCAAATAAATACTATCTCGGAAGGTATTGGTCCCGGATTATAATTTTTAAACAAATTATAACAATTTGGACCCATTCGGCAAACATGTGATTTTTTTAATTAGTCGGCAGCTACACACCCGCAGACACCTGCGAATGTCTCACTATGAGTATCGCTCTGCGATATCACATGTCTTACAACTAAGCACTTATCGTTATATCCTTCTTAAACACATATCACAATTGGGCTCTCGAATCGAGAGAAATTTCAAAGTCCAAAGTTACGGGAGTGCCCGCGTCAAGAAAACGGGGGTCATTCGTGCAGGTTCTTACTGAGAAGTAAACTGTTGTGCGGTCCCGACAGATGTCTAATAAGCTCTGGTAATGCTTCGAACGTGAGTTGACAGAAACAGCAGTTAAACCGGCCAGGCGTGTTAGTTCGCCCATCGTTCTCGCTGGATGATATCACATTGCGATGTACAGAGCACAAGTGTTTTAACAGGTGGGCCTTCTGTTTAAACATAGCAACGCACAGTCGACAAGCGAAGGGTTTTTCGCCAGTATGCACTCGAAGATGCGTCTTGAGATTCCACGACATACCAAACTGCTTACCGCAGTACTCGCAGCGATACTCTCGGACTGGCGCTTGTTTACTGGACCCTTGCTCGTGGTCGGTTGATGGCGAATCGTCCCCACCTATCTGAGGTTGACAAAGCCAGGTACCCCATGATCCTGCACTTGGGGGTCGGTATTTACTGAGAGCGTCTTCGTGCGCCGCTGCGGGGGGTGTCACGCTCCTCTCCGGAAGATAAGGTGGCGCTGACGCACTGAGTGGATGTAGTGCTCCAAGTCTAGCACTCGCCGCAACTCCCGCCGTTCCTCCGGGCCCTTGCGCATACCGAAGATGTGCCATCTCTTCTAAGTAACTCGGGGGGAATGATACGAATGGAGGATTTTGAGAGGGTGAATTATGAAATCCAGGTCTTCTTTTTCGATGAGGTGTGACGACGTAGTTTTCTGGCGATGTCTGTACTAGCGACATTAGGTCCTGATCGGGGGGCTTGAGATGTGCGTAATCCTCTAATTTGACAGTTCGTAAATCCAGTTCAGGGGGCTCTAGATAATGTGATTTTCTTTTTGCTCTTTCGATTCCTCGTCCCAGCCGATCACTTAGCAATTGTCTTCTGTACACCTGGCCTTGTGGTTGTTCTTCTTGACTCGAGGAAGTGGACCTTCTTCTCCCAATGTTCTGAAAAAAGAGAGCAATTTATGTAATGATTACAACCTCGGTATTAACAACTAATTATGTAAAAGATAGTAAGCTTTCTTATATATGTTTGATAGGAAAATTTACCTTTGCTGCGACTGTTTCAACATCAACATCCTGAGAGTCTTCATGTTCGCCGCCTGAGTTCTCCAAATTTCTCGCAAGCGACAAATTGACGGGATTTGATGAACTCCTTCGCCGTGCCGTCAAGCGCCCACATTCTTTATCTCTGGTCTCCCCATCTTGATCATCATCATCTCTCTCATCATTACTACTGGTTGACATGTTTTCCTTCTTTATACTTAATCCGTCATCTCCTCGGTCTTTGTCTTTACTGTATCCTGCACCAGGAGTGACCCTGTCGCTTTCCGAATGTGAAGATCCTGACGGTGCTTCGTGTTTACTGCTTTCATTGCTATTTATGTCTGTTTTGAGGTTCTTTGCTTTTAATCGTTCACAAGACCGATTTCTTTCTTCTGCTTGCTGTCGTTCTTTTGTTGATTTCCAAACATCTGATTTTATTTCTAATAGTTCGAACAACTCTTGCATATCATCGATTTCTCCTGACTGAAAAACAAAGAAAAATTATGTTAAAGCAGGAAAACGTGTATACTTATTAAATTTTTACATAGGGTTTTCTGAAATTAAACAAAAGTCAAAGTCAAAGTCAAAATCATTTATTGCATATGAGTACACTTGGTACATTTATACACGTCATTTTTTTTATCGACTACCGCTTCCTAGGTGTTAGCGCTGTGAAGAAGAAACGGCGCAACAAACTTCACGCAACACATCTTTTAAAAATCAAGTTTGCATACAATTAATAAAGATTTTGCGAAGCTGGTTAACATTAGTACCAGGCATCTTTGTCATTCAAATAATCGTTTACTTTATAATAGGCTTTCTTACAAAGTTGTTTTTTAATGTGAATCTTAAACTTTCTGTCCGTCATATTTAAGATTTCCTCTGGTAGTTTGTTGTAGAAGCGTATACATTGCCCCGTGAACGATTTGCTGACCTTACTTAGTCTTAACCCTGGTAAAACAAGTTTATTTTTATTTCTTGTATTATAACTATTATTGTCACAATTGGAACTATCAAAGAGTATGAAATATTTACCTCTATGTATGCTTGACCACTATACAAAAAGACCAGCAGATGCCTCATGAGCGTGCTGTTGATGCCGGACATGTGGATGGTGACAGGACTTTCGACAGATGGAGTGTCATCGAGAATTTTTCTGAAACACAAATAAAATACTTAATGCAGAAACTTCCCATACAGAAATCGGAAAATATCGTATTACATTTTTTTATTACCATGTAAAATTTAAAAACAAGTGCCTAATAATAGAGTTTAATAGCATTTTAAAAGAGCTGTTGGCAACTGATAAAAATGTTATGGCCAAATGGTATTTTCCTGTCTTAAAATATTAATAAGCGGCAAAATAATATATAATTAAATTGATGTAAGTATCGTCAATGTATGTAGACGATATTTCAAGTTTTTACTGGTGCAAAGTCAAAATCAATGCTGTAATATAATATTATTAAAAAACACAATTTCCGTCAATTTAAAGCGTCCTTTACATTACAGTTTATTAGCTGTTCGCCCCGACTTCATAAGTGGCGTAGTTTTTTAGCACAACTTTCCTCGGGATTAGCATAACCAATGGAGATAACAACAGTTTACGAGATTAGCCCGTTAAAGTATACTGTATAAAGTATAGGTATATTGAAATATTAAAATAAAGCCCCGCGTTACCAGGGCATTCAAAAATCAGTAAAGACTCTTTTGAGTGTTCCCCTCCACGGAAATCTTTAGTAAAAGGCGAAAGATTTATACGTTTTGAAGGGAAACTAGATTTATTTTATTATTTTTTATTATAGGTATATTGATGTTTGAATAATTGATTATTACGAGTAGTTGCTTCTTAACGTGATGGAAGCTCAGAGAACGGTTTATGGTCATGTTTGTTCATGGTTGCTTAACTACCTGATGTTCATTTGCCCTCGGGCCCCGCCGGCAACATAGTTCAAAGTTTTTTGATTTCTCCTATATTTATGAAATAATCGTCTGGCGACACTTAACGATTGCACCCTGTATAGCTCTCCAGAGTTACTTATTACGCTTGATGCGCATTGATGTTTGGTTATTTATCTAATGAAAGCCGTTGCTTATTTAAATACCTGATGAGGGGACTGGCTGCCGCCATCACGATCCTGTGCGCGGCGAGCGGCACGGCGTCGTCGCACACTAGCACCAGGTCTGAGTACCTGGCGCCGCGCCACGCCGCGCCCACCTCGTTTAGGATGCAGGCGTGGTGCTTGCCGTACGTGAGAGTCAGCAAGCCCTCGCCCATCATTCCAGCACTGGAAGGAAAGAAAACGAGGATAAGTAACACTTTCAAAGTTTGGCGTTGATAGATGTTAATTAGGAAATTAATGTAAGATGTTAGTTCCTCTACTCATTTAGTGTAAACTAGCCTTGCCCGCGGCTCCGCTCGCGGCTCAGAGTACAGAATCCTCTCCCCGATCTCGCTCTCGCTCCGGCTCCCGTTCCCGTTCCCGCTACCAATCCCACTCTAACTCTAACTACCACACCCACTACAGCTCCAAATATAGTCCTAATTCAACTCAATCTGAATTGCATCGAACATTATAATTATACTTCTTTGGCATATTGCATACCTACTATTGTATTTGAAAACTACAAATTCTTATAACTTTTGATTGAGTAAGCCGATTGCGATGAAATAAAGACTAAATGTTATGTGAAAAGTCTATCAAAATCGGATCAGTAGTTTTTACGTAATGCGTGCACAAACTAACAGACAAACAGACAATAAATGAAATATGATCAAAATTTGTTCTATTAGTTATCCGTAGACCCTTATTTCTATTATTATTTTTTGCAAACATCTTCAATGTACAGACACGCCAAGTTTACGTTTTTATTTATTAGATAGATAAAAGTTGCATTGCTTTAAATATTCTCTCACTCTCACTCTCTCTCTTTCACTATGGTTTTCGCACATTATTGCTGGCACAGCAACATATCGGACCATTATCGCCAATTTATCGTACCTAAGCGAATTGAAACCTTGTATTGTGAAAAAGAACTATGTTTCGCTTACTTACAATTATGGCTCGATATGAAACGTCCACCGTACATAGGCCACACCGAAAGTTTTGCACTCTTGGCCTCTCGTAAAAAGTTGACTTTCAAATATTAGGTATGTTTATAAAAAAATATAGAATTTCGTTTCTAGCGGGAAATCGCTTGTCAATTATTGTTTATGGCTTATAGTTAACTTTATTCTTTATGGCATATCGCATCCTTTCGCATTTTAAAACTGATATCATGCGAAAAGATTTAAGAGCGATGATTTTTTAACGATTTTAAAAATGCTTTTGGGCTTCATTGGTATGCCGAATTTAATTCTACTCCTTTCTTCACGTAGACAACTAAGTTAGTTAAGTAGTTGTCATTGTGGTGGCGATAGCGTTTCTATTCATTATGAGATTCGTGAAGCATCTGTCATTGAACAGAATGTGACTACTGCACGGGTTTACGTACGTACATACATATGGGCGGTCTTGTCGCTAAAAGTGATCTTCCAGTGATATTGGTACAAGTGTTATAACTGTGGCAATCAACCACATCGATGTTCTAATGATTAGTATCAACGGTACTAACGACGTGTTTCTCTGACCAACATTATCTAATTGGAAGACGAGTTATACTATAGTTCGTGGTTGGAAACGTTGTGCAACACACGATACTCGACGCTATAATAACAAGTGAAATCACACTGAAATGAGGCCCGCCATATCGTTCTCGGTTCACTAGTCTCGATCGGTGCTAGATTGAAAACAGTAGGTGCAAAGGAAGACAAGGTTGCAACCACTCAACTGTTACGAGAACAAGCGTTTCAATATCAAACTTATTGAAATCTACTTTACAATCAAAAGCGTGTGTAAAATCGGTGGAGATGCTATACAATGGCCATTATCCAAACAGCTAAAAGTTTCCCAACCAAATTAAAAAGGTTAAAAGGTGCGAAGAATTTAAATGAACGTGAGACAGTTGATGTGTTCTTGGACTGCCAAAAATAGAGACAGAATCCTAAGTCACAGGTGCTAGAAAGTATGTTGTAATAGGACCTTGGCCCGATGAAACATAGCAACGTGCTATTAGAATTGCGATAGAAGCGCGAGATCATTTAAAAGACGATCAACAAGCGCTTCTTTTGCATTGTGTTGGCGTTTAGCAAGAGTGGGGTCACCGGAATAGCGCTCATTGTTGTCGGCAACTGTTGCTACACTGTTGCACTGAAAAGTCATATTTAATTGCGTTGACTGAAATACGATGCGAATGTGGGGACTGCTTGTGAATTCGGCGCTTTTGTGTGAAATGTTTGCACACGAAGATGATCTTAATCGCTAGCTCTGTCACGATTTTCGTTTGTATGTTCTCCTTGGTGTTGACTCAATAACAACTTAGTTAAATCAACAAAAGCTCTCATAAGATAAAATATAAGTAGTGTTCGTTTATTGTCGTCATCATTAGCTTAACATTTCATGTTGAAACTTAATTATAATTTTTATAGAATTTGGTACCGCCTTTTCATCCGATTCTACGATCTGTTAATGAAAATGTTCAATTAGTTGGGTACATTTTTTATCGCTGATGGGTTTGCGCTTGACCTCAATCTCACCTGATGGTAAGTGACGATGAGGCCTAAGGTGGAGCTCGCTTACCCAGGAGATGCCTTTTCACTCTTCCTTTAAAAAGATCCAAATTGTATTTCTCTGGAAATACCGAAGATGGTAGGGGGTTCCATTCCTTAGCAGTTCGCATTATGAAGAAGAAGCACAACGATTCGTGCGAGAGCGTGGTATGTCTACTACATAAGTATGAAGTTCCTACCCACGCCTGGTAAGGAAGAGGTGATGAAAGAGGGATGGGGGAATCAAAACGTGCAATTCCTGGGGACATTTCCTAAAGTTACCCCTTGGGGTAACCTTGGTTACCCTGTAGAAAACCGAAAGACAGGCAGACAGACACTACGACGATGTTTGAGGCTCTGTAACTTGGTATTTAGTAAATCCTATAAAACTCATTAGCATTTATTATAAATAATGTAATTAAGTTTTATATTCACGTTATGCTAATGTGTTGGAGTAAAAAATGTGATCTTAACAAAGACCGAGCATTTCCTTGAGCGCGGGAATCGTGAAGTCATTCAGTTTAGAAATAAATAGTTATGTATGTACGTATGTAGGTACATAAAAACAGTGTGAGATAATCTTTTGGAACGTGATGTTAAATTCTCCTTGGGCTATGAATGTGGGCCGATTTGAGTTTAATAAAGCTCTAATTGAAGGCCACATGGTTATTAATGTAGCCGAATGTTCTGTAGCCTTATAGAGAGAACAATAAATAGTTACTACCATGAATTATTGTTTAATATTCTGATAAATATTCTAAAAAAATATATTCTAGTTAATATGGGTGTGTTACGAAGTGAAACTTGGGTGTTCATATAAATATTGTGTTTTGTTGTTTTCGTTATAGTCTTCAATATATGTAATTATTTTAGCTATAGTTTACGAGCTCTGAGGGCCTATGAACTAATGCTATTTTGTACTCCCTAACGGGACATGTAAATATTCTCCTAAGAATTTGGCGTCTATCGTAGTTGGACATCAAGCGTTAATATGTCTCATTCATCATCATCCTCATCATATCAGCCTTTAGACGTCCACTGCTAGACATAGGCCTTCCCCAATGAACGCCACCACACCCGTTGGAAGTACAAAATGACTTATTCTTCGACGGATATTATCCGACATGCTTAAGGAGTAGACCTGATATAATGCTTTATATTTATAAACAAATTCTTACCAATAAAAGCCAATTAGGTATATTGAATTTGTTGCCATCGTTTCTTTGAGAATATATATATTTTTATAATTAATTAGAGTCAATTAAAACGTATCTATCCTGTAACAGCTGATGCGTTCTCAAAAAATTGGATTAATAATCGCAGTAATTACTTGTTGAACGTCGTGTGACTCCAGTCGCGTGTAAACGAGAAAGCAATAATAGCGCGTTGTATTCTGTCAGTGGCGCCATCTATTATCGTTGGATAGTGATAATAAAAAAGAACTGTGGCAACGATGAACCTAGTTCCAATGATGTGCCGAATTGATATATATTAAAAACACCAATATACAATACTATACAAGAAACCTAGAAAAAGGTTTTGATTACAGCATATCACATTTTACATAAAAAGTTGGTGATGCCAAAAACGAAATTAAAATTAAGACAAAACAATATTTTATTTACGCGTTAATACCGCCTAAATGTACTAATGTAATCTACTTTATCATTGTATGTGTGTATTTTTTATCGTGCAATAAATACTAATTGAGTTAAACTTAAAGATCTTAAAAAAAAAACTTTTAACTTGCTTCAAAATGCTTCAAGAAACAAATTAGCTCGTATCCTCAGATATGAGTAGAAGAAGAATATGTGTAAAACCGCGGGCGGTCACAAGTATTATTATGCAAATGATTTTTCCTCGGATTCAGGGGATATGTATATATATTTTCAGGGCAGTGCGCGGGCGCAGCGGTGCGCGACTGGCTCGCCCGCCATTGTTCGTGTGAATCCACATGTGACGCTGCACTTCGCATGGCTTGCATCAAATTGCCTTTGATGCAGGGTTGTCTTGACATTTAGCATTTTTAAATGCAAAAAAATAAGACAGCCCGTAGTGTAACAAGTTGAAATAAGCTAGAATATTTCATCATCATCAGGTTATTTTTGTCTTCACTGCAGGAGCACAACCCTCTCTCATCTGCCGGAGACAGACGGAGGATTTGGCCTACACTCCCCGCGCTGGTCAGACGGGTTGGGGAGGCCTGATTGATGTTTTATAATGTATTCCCTTAGTCGCCTTGTACGACATCCACGGGAAGAGTTGGAGTGGTCCTATTCTACTCTACCGGAAACCACACGGCACAAGTAAACTTGGAATATTTATTACAAGTTTACTAGAAATTTTTTCATCATCAGCATATACACGTATACGTCCACTATTGAATATAAGGCTCCCAATACTTTTTCCACTTTTGGTGGGCTGTCCATTGGGAGATCTGCCATTACCACCACGCTTGGACGCAATATACACAGGTGAACTCTGCTCGTCCCTGGTGCAATCCCTTTGTCGCCTTGACGACACCGGAAGATTGGGGGTGGCCCTAGTCTGAGCCGGGAGCTACACGACTGTTCTAAGTCACACGGTCAAAACGAAAATGTTTGAAAAATAAAATGGATTGAAACAAGAGGAACAACTTAGGGTGATTAACTAAAGACAGGTTACCCGTACTGGTAGTCGGTACAGGAAACCTGCATTGTCTATGTAAGCACCCTTAAAAGTGAAACAAATAAGGGTTATATACAAACTGTGATAGCGAAGTTACGCTATAGAATCAAAATCTTTTCAACATAAAACACGTATTCCTGCAGTAAACCAACAACTAAGAAAATGTTATGGTTCAATTAATAATACAATGAGTATAATTTTGCAACAGAAATCAAGCAAGGCGCAATGGATATACCTATTACGAGTAATTTACGAAAGCACAGACATATCATAGACCTAATTATAAGTGTAGTATCATAGTACAGAATACCGCAATCTAGCGACGTTCCTTTCTATCACATTACTAATCACTTCACTATATCGTTATTTTATGACGCCACTAGATGGCAGCGCCACGCATTTCTACTTACTTTTCATAGATGGCGACACGTTGTCGACAATAGGCGACTAGAACACTATTATGAATAGTTGAGGTATAAATAAATCCACATCAGTATGAATGAAAGTAAAAGCCATGAGATAATTTAACCGCAGTTTATTTGCCCTCTTACTCTACTCACACACATAAGTCTTGACCTTCGCTCGTGTCATATACTCACTTTCACAAACATTCAAAAATTCCAGATATTATCGAAAAACAATCTCTTTGCCTTTTACTCTCTGATTTGGTTAAAAGACGAAGGTAACTGTGGTTAAATTTGGTCAAAAATTATTATATGAAAAAGTTACTTACTGTAAGTCCCGCAACGCAAGGCTATTATCGAAATGTAATTAATGAATAATTTCCGTAGCAATTAATACTAAGTAAGCGAATGTTATATAGAAACTTATCGTTGTTGTTTGAGGATATTTTGAAAAATAAGTCAAGGTTCCTTTTCACTTGTATCAATAATAATGGTGAAATCTTATGTCAATAACCACCGCACGGTGCCGAGAGAAGGTAATTAGACTTTTTTTATTATAGCCTAGCGTTCTCAGTGTCCCAAAAGGTGGTAATAAATGAGTATAGTATGAGTATTACATAGTTTAACTTGGCGAAGTTTTGAGTATAAATAATGTTTTTTATATAATGTCCGGTGCGGTACAATTTTAAATGTGTTTCAAATTTCAGCTTAATCGGTCGAGTAATTTTCGAGTTATCGGCGGACAGATAAGAAAGCTGAACGCCGGAACGTTACAAATGATGATAATGCAAAGCTACAAAAGTAAACTGCAAAAAACAGAATGTAAAATCAAACACAAACTAACATCTAAAGTCATGAGGAAACCGACATGCAAAAAATACTTGTTTACAATATTACAAGGAAATTAAATTAAATCACGATCAATAAAACTATCTCAATCAGTTCAATAATCAAGAGCAACATTCAAGGTTGGATCATAAAAGAAGTACGCCTGCCGACTTAGATAATCCTGCCCACACTAATTAAGCTTACCGACCTAGAATAGCTGGTTGCATTACAATCATTTACGCGATCCATTCCGATACAAGATTATAGGCGGATAACGCTTGATATGACGGCATGTCGCTGTAAAAGGAAGGATTGATACACTTCTAGCACAGATTATTTTTAAATAACTGATCTTGACAACTAACAAGCATATTATTCAACAAACGATTCTAGACCAATAGACATGGATAATAAAACAGGCATTGAAAATAGATATTTAGTAAAGATAAAAAGTTGATAACTGATCGGTAATGGTAAGTGTAATCAAAATAAATAAGTGGATAGGTAGTTGATAAAAACTATTAAAACTAGGTATTTTAAGATTTGTTATCAATTATGAAAAGGAACTTTCGCGATCTAAACCAAGCATGATAAGACTGATAACACAGAAACTTGGAAGAGTTCAAACCATTAATGTTTATTGTAAAAATTAATATACTCAGCTGCCGATCGCAGAAAGGCTTAGTTTTAATATTACTTGTATTTTTACAAGTTGACTATCTCGTCACGTAGGTCGTAGAATCATAAGAAAGCAAATAAACGATGTATCTGGTAACCTTGTAAGATCTATTTCTAATAGATATGATGATAAGTTAGATCAAACTGAGGACAACTAATTGAGCATACTGCCGGAATCTGTAAAGTCTACTGCTACGGTGAATAATTCGCGTTTGCGAAACATTTCGCGATGCCAGTGTTGCAAGTCTAGAAATTGTACAAGACGCCGCCACTGGTGGCCTACTGGAGCGTAGTATTGAGAAAAAAGTTTCCAACTTTCCCCGTTCTATTGCCAAATTGAAAGTTGCGAAAATACAATCATATTAATTTATACGGTGGCTGTGTTGATAGGCTGTTCAAATTGCAATATTAAATTAGATGATTTTGTAATAATTAATGACGTAAATTTCATTAATTTGATGCTGAATCACATTTTGTAAGATTTAGTTGGTGCCGAAGGTGTCTCCTTAACGCCTAAAATTAATACAGTGCAAGTGCCTACTTATTATATATCGTTCTCTCATTTTCGATTACATGCTTCTTTGATTTTCAATTTTATTGTTTTCTCTGATTTGTGCTTTGAAAGTAACCATTTTGATTTTGCTGATAGAATTATTCAAACTTATTGATAAATGATAACATAAGTTATATTTTTAGATATTACGATTATTTTTTGTAATTAAAACCTAAGTAAATAATATTGGGCTTCAATAATTGCTTTCAATGTTCCGGCACGTGTTACATGTGGCATGATATTTTATTTATTTAGTATTTATTTGTATAGCGCTCTCTGTTTAAATAAATGTTCAAATTGTTTTATAAAATTTATTTACCATCTGCATATGGTTTCCAAGGACTATTTTATGTGAATTATTTATTGTTACTTATTTGCACCACGTGTCAAAAGATATGTTGCTAAGGCTTTAAAAACTAATTTATAGAAATACTTATAATACTTGTGTTACCATTCAAAGTCAAGTGTATTCGTAATCAAATGCGTTACGCGTTGTACTAAACCTGAAGGGCAAATGTTTCAAACACACAGTAATTCAACTAGAAGGTAATAAAATAGATTTTAGGTTACATAAGTAACTGATATCAGTAGTAGTTTAACTTATATTAATAATAACAATAATATTAATTATAATATTATAACAATAATAATAATTTATATATTGTAACACACGACACTTATAAATTTGTATTCAAGTTTTATTTTATTTAACTCGTAATAAGGATTATATAAGGTGATGTAAGCATTTGATCAGGCTGATAAAAAATTAACAACTTATTAGAGAAGTTTAAATTAATAAATACCTTAGAATAAGGAAATCCTAATGCAAATAGTAGTTTTATAAAACGAGGAACAGTAAATAATAGTCCATTGTCGCCTTGTTCACAGACCAGAGTGGGCAAGACTGTCACAGCCAACGAGAGTATGGAGGTCGATCTTATTACCTCCATTCTTGTATCTTGTAATCCCCGTATATTACACTTACTTTGTAGCTGACAGCAATGACAGAGTAATTAAAGTTACGCTTTGCCCTGTTAACTATTTTCCGTCTTAACTACTTGTGCTCAATAGATCTAATCTATTTATATGTTGTTGTATGTGTATTGTACTAGAACTTGTTGATCATTTCTTTTCACTGATACTAACGACAATTCACTTTATGAATAAGCTTCTATATATATTTTCTTGTCTGTCCTTAAACACTTAATTGAATAATTATAGATGTTATGTAAAATGTATAAGAATGTTTAAACACTGTAAAGCATTATGCTAAACACCTTTTGAGTATTATGAATGCGCAAACAAAACGATAAATTATATTTCAAAGAATGCTGCGAACAATTCAATTGTCTAAGTATCTCAGCAATACTCAGCATGCTTCGATGGATCCGATTGACATTGCGCCTGCCCCGTTGGCCCTGTTGGCCACAATTGCAGATAATCCCATGAGCTGCATTTACATGGTCTCGTGAACGGTTTTATGCTCTATTTACAGAACTGAAATGATTGGTTAAATTAAATTGTCTCTTGTCATTTCAACGCTAATTCTATGCTTGTTGAAATTTGCGGCAGAATCGACACAGTACTTCACGCTTATCAATTACGAAATGCAAATGTCACAATTAACCACGCTGGATGACTTTATAATGATATAAGAGAAACACAAGAAACAACAAATTTGTATAATTTAATAATAAGGAAGAATGATAAATTATATTGGGAAGTTGAAATACAAGTAAAATGTCGGTAGTACTACATGGTTTCAATGACAAATGTGTGTTCAAAGGTACTTAGCAACAGGCCATACCCCTTTACAAGCTTCTAACAGCCGCGCAATGTATGACAGAAAGCGATAGTGATGTAAGTCGATAGTTGTCAAACAGGAAACCGCGGGGCGCGCGTGGCAGCGATACGCCGCACACGCTTTGTGCTGCCGGCCTTCGGACGAAATGTTTAGTGTCCGTACAGACTGCGCTTGCTGTATCGAACCACATACGAGCATTATGCAAAGTCTGCTCCACAACAAATGCCAGTCCATTCATAACATCTACTGTAGCTTCCACCATCTGTGGTTCATCATTGCCGTTCTCATCCTTGTCTGTAACGTGTTTGACATTCTCAAAAGATTTCCGGATTGTTTTGTGCGCAGATATTAAGAGCTTCACGTTATTTGTTTTCTTATCCATCTTGTTTACTATAAATTCGTAGGAATTTTACACAAAATGCGAATCGATAAGCTTATCAACGATAATTTCTTTTGCGTTGTAATAACAAGGAAATGTCTAAATTAGATAAAAATGTTAATCAATGTTGAGTTGAGTCAATGAGATCATTGTCAATATGATAATTTTTTGGGGCCACTTGTTTTGAATTAACAGCGTTTTTTACTTGATCTATCTTACGCACTTACTAAATATTTATGTCAATAATTGATTATACTTTAGGTAATTGATGCTGAAATATCGTCGCTCTATTCGGGAGGTCTTAAATTAAATTGACCTTTAGCAGTTGATTGTAAAAATTTGATTGTTGCATCATTGGATTCATTAGACTGAATATTAACTGAGCATTTCGCCGAGTTTGGTTTGTTGGCAACTGACTGACGTATTTATTTATAAGTGGCACCGTACCCTTGCGCGAGAGAGTCTTGGGCTGAAAGCGCGAATGAATTTTACCTTCGATGATGCTAAAATAGCTCCACAGTTACACTCTCACCTTGCGTTTGATTGACGATCGATCCCTTGTGCCAGATACTTGTTAACAGACAGTGCAAACAACTGTACTGTAAACAGACTTATTAGACATGAAACCTCATACATACAAGAATTTGTTAAACGAAATATGTATTTTAGAATTGACACTTAAACCCGCTTGTAAATAAATGGAGCTAATTAAATCTCCTCTCACCTACGACCACCATCCTACAAATAAACCCAGTGGTTTCAGTAGGATGGCTTAAGAAAAAACATATGTAATATAATATATTTTAAATAAAAAGAAACCTAATGTCGGGTTTGAAATTATTTTGTCTGTAAGTATCAGTAAGTTGAACGAGTGTCTATATCTACCTATTTTCTTCAGAAATAGATTCCTTTGCGACCAAATACGAAATCAAGCGAAGCGCCTCCGGCAAATTTCTGCATTTTCGCAATGGTTTAAGTTCGGAAACAAATCGAGTTCGTGTTCGACATTTTGCGATCACCGCGGCAGTTAGATGACTATTTATAAAGAACGTGTCTAAGAAAAGGTCGGATTTGATTGTCAGCAGTCATTTAAATATATCTTGTGTTATTATTATAGCAAATTATGATGAATTAAATCGCCTATATACTTGATGCAGTTCTCACGCAGCGATATTAGATGACCTTGGGACAGGTAGGTGCTTTGAACTTAACGACGACAACGCTTTTGTTACTGCAGGTAGCGATGATTATGTTCCATTTTTATACAAATCTTTGTTTACGCCACCACTCAGACGTTTACAGGCTTCGTCTTTTTTGTATTATCTTTAAAAGATGAAGGCAGCCCCGATCAAAATTCAAAATCAATTCTCTGTATAAACTGAATCGATGAGCACAAATCGCTTCCGTTTACTCGTTTGTTCTCTATAAACGGTCCGAGGTAAACGAGAACCGTCCAAGGTTCGTTTTGAAATAGGATGGCACTTGACCTTCAGGATGAAAGTCAACACTATTGCGCAACATATCGACGCGCGCGCAGCCCAGCTCTATGCTAATAAACCAACGAGACATATATTGGTGCCTGATCATGACCCACATACTCATGTTCAAGGATTTCACATATTTGGTAGGCGAAGATTTCAAAACTCTCAGAATTTAAAAGGCGTGCTTGTTAGTAGAATATAGCGAAGGCAACTTTACAACGAGCTCTTTAGGACAGTGGAAAAAACACACTCGTTACTCGTTCATTTTCTCTGGTTTTCCCATGGTTTTATTGACGCAAATGAAGACCACACAATAAAATGACATTTTATGAATCATTGTGTTGACTAATCATCCGCGTTGGTTGAATTCCTTCCTTTCTCTTAGATCACGCGAGAAACACAAGCAAGACATTCAATCGTGTTGAAAGGCTGTAGGACCGGACTAGATTTTTCACCACTCCTTTCTACACATTCGACTGGTTAACTCACACACGTGTGGCGCACCTCTGTGTGGTATTGTAGATGTGGTTGTGGTACACGCGCACAGGCGTGCGCACGCGCATGTAGTGGTGGAGCGTGCGTAGATCCGCGAGCACGTTGCATAGAGGGGGGAGGTAGCGCCGCCAGCGAGTGGCCCGCGGTTTTGTAATATGTTTTATTTCAAGGTCACTCGAGCAGTTTTTAGAAAGTTTCTTCATATACACTTTAAGTGTTAGGTAAACATGTATTGAACATTTCTTTCGTGATTTTATCAGAATTTATCGACCATGTCATTCATGCCACAGAATAAAAAAATTAAGTGTTGAATTTTGTTTGTTTTTTAAATTGTTCGTTATTTGATTGTTGTTCTAATCAGTTGTTGTTTCTTATTCCAATCAAATAATAGGTTATCAGATCACAATGTTCCCTATTTGTTCCTATTTTTCTACAACTCTGTGACTTGCAAGTTATTTTAATATAAGTATTAAATACCGGTTACAAAGTATAAATTGTTGTTTGTATAATTGATTAGTATCCTTCCTATAAACTGTATCATAAATCTTCGTTAATTATAAGAAAATATTCCAATTAATTAAGCTATAGAATCATAATAGCGAATGTTAGGTAGGATGCGTAACTTATGTTTCGTAAGGTGAAAGTTCAAGGCGAGATTGGATTTGTCCACTTTTCAATCATTAATAATGATTTTACTGAACGAAACGATAATAAAGAATTAAACATTGATGATATATTGTTTCGCGACAAGAGTAACAATTTTGTTGTAAAAAACATCCAAAAATCTATATGCCAAATCAAAATACTGTGCGATCATCATTACTCTTCTGGTATTGGTTACATCGTAATAACCATCGAATACATTGTTGTTGCTTCACATCACTATCCCCACATTTCTTATTTCATCACAAACGTGCCCATTTCCATATACGAAGCAATGATCATCTCTCACCGTTGCCGAAATGATGAAATTTAGTTGGCTGCCATTCGTGAAGTTACATTGCGTAACCGTTCACGCTAAATTTTGCTGACAGAGAAAGTATACGAAAGGTTTTACGTAACGTTGCTACGTAAGAGCTGCAGCGACTCGGTTTTGATTTCCTTACTTTTACGCCCATCACTGTTACGTGATTTTTCGGGGTAATTTTTGATTTGCTAAGAAGTTTCGGTGTCTGATGTGTTGCAATAGTTTTAATAGGAGGTTAAGCGGCAAAATAATCATGTACTAGGTAATTTGAATTTGAGGTTCATAAAAAGCATGTAAACTTTCTAATAACTTGCAGTTAATCTTGTGTGTGAGGTGTGTATAGAAATATGTTTTGTTTTGGAAAGTACCTATACAGGGTAAGTTTCATTACGAAAATATAACATAGTTATAAAGACATGTATAAACTTAGTAGTATAAGTTTAGAAGAATAAATCACCAGTTATAACTGAAAACCAAATGCAAATTTATGAAAAACCAGACACATAAATTACGTAACACTCGTAGACACGTAAGTGTGAAAACGAAAAAGAGGAAAATTCAACATTAACACCAACCGTACGTGACTTTTGAGAGTGTATGACTCACAAAACAATGTAAACGTGACTTTTCTAAGCACACTAGTAGGTACTAACGACAGAATACACGAAATAAGTTTTAGAATACTGAAATAAATATGCAGTACACATCAGAAATCTGCGCGTTACTTTTAATATGTACTCGTACACATAGCATTCAAAATTAAACTGACAATTCTTGCGCGTAGGTACTTAAATGACATCATAGTCGCTGTTAAATGTAGTCCAATGATTCAAACACTTACGGCCCAAATTACGATAAACCTTTAGAAATCATGATAAACTTGTACATACCGGAAACAAATGTCTGATTTTAAAACTGTACATTTGAACCATCCGAAGTAATCATTAACGAATCTGTAGTTTAAACTTATAACAAAAAACCAACATTTTTAAATTATCTCATTGATATAATTGATATTATTTCAAAAGTCTGTTACATTTTAAAAATAAATGTTAGCACGTACCTTCTGTTTTCTAAAGTCGGTTAAAAACAACTAAGTAAAGATTAAGCCAAGGAGTTCAGGCTCCAGTCCGTCACAATACAATCTCTGCCCCAAATTGAAGTTATCAGCCAAGTCAAATATCAGAAGCGCACGCACGGGTGCCGGAGATAAGTGCGTAAATGAATTTGTGTTTTGTTGAATTTGAGTTTCTTGTAGATATTGCTTCCGTGTTCTCGGAATTTGCAGAATATACGTTTTTAGTGCGAGGTCACTGCACTCTTTGTGGCTTTGAAGTTTGAAACAAAATCAGTATTTTATGCTTTCCCTAAATGTTTCATCTTGATGACAGGTAGGTAAGTAAGTAACATCATTATCATTATGCTGGTTGATAATTTGTTCATTCTTGAATATAGATACTTATACCATACTCCCGACATTCCATACAAGCGAACAGATTGCTATTACAGACGCAACAGACGCACCAGCCAGTCCGTACACAAGAGTGTACACATTTGTGCGGCAGTAGTAAGTACTGCCAGCGGTGCTCTATTTTGCGGATGACATGGTGGCTTCTATGATACCTGATGTTGTCAGGTCAGACCATGGCCGGGCTCTTGCGTTTCAGCTCTGGATAAGTCTAAGGAAGATTATTCACTTGGTTTCACCTTTTATGGTTCAATACTATTTTAACCTTAATTCAATGTTTTAGCATTTTTATCTCCTACTTCTTTCTTAAATCTAGATCTACGAAAACGAAACGCTAAGGTGACTAACAATGCATGAATTTGTATTTCATTGTTGCTTCCGCGTCTTAAATCTTTGAACTTTTTCTCTGGTTACGCAAACATCGACTTGTTTTTGTGCTAATGGAAAGTTTTCCTAGAGAATTAAATAAACTGAGTTTAATTTTATAACTGTTACTTTTACGCCGTGGTCTTAAATTAAGTCCGTCATTTCCGTGCATTCCTGATGTTTACACCTAAAATCTGTAGTAAACTGAATGTTTAATATTTAAATAACTAATTATCTTCTACTTTTATATATGTGACGATAATATTGGTAATGAAATGACTAGTTATTATTAGACGATAAAAACTTGAGGAACAAAAACAAATTATCCGGCTGTAACTCCATGCAGATTTGTTGAGACGTATGATGTGAGGCATTATTCAGTAACAAATAAAGAAACTTTCTTTATAATTATATTGTTAGGACTATTATTGATAAGGACTAGCAAAAATTGAAGCAAAGTGTAAGTTGTACGTAATGTGCAAGTAATTTTTTTCTTTTAATATATAAATCATCATATTTTATTTTCTGAAACTTCCATGATATTTTCTATCATTGTAGGTCAATTTTCAGCTGCTTCAATTTTCGCCCTTTTAGTTAAGAGTTTTCCAGAGAACAGTTTGAGTTCTCATTTAAAGTCCCGGAAAAAATAGTTTTCCTGAAATTTTCATATTATTTTCTGGACATTTTCCATATTTTAGTTCAGTCGGTCTACTACTTTTTGAATTATACGCCAGACAGACAGACAGAGAAAAAAGCTTCGCTATAAGGGTATCAATTTTGACGGATCCCTAAATACTTTAAGCAAGGTTGATAAAAAAAAACTTTACCGAATAAGATTTTAAAAGCAAATAGACACAACGCTGTGTGGACAGAGGGGTAATTCTTGTGTTACTTTCCTTAATTAACTGTAACGTGGAAGATTGCACAAGTGAGAGATGTGCTGTAATTTTGCCGAGATAACTATCTTTCACAACGGTGGCAAACAAGGCCTGTGGCTGCGTGTGGAAGAGATAGCGGCGCGGGTTTCAGAAGAGCAGTTAAATATAAACATAACTTTATGCAATTTGAGGCTACACAGTATTTTTGAATCCCTGACTCCCAAATTAGATATACTGTATTCAGGAGTCAGCGTCTTCTCCATAACGACTAATATAAAGTAATAAAGTAAACACAAAATATATTTTTTAAGATTAAGAAACTATTTTTGTTTATGTGAGCTACATAAAAGTTAATTTTAGAACTGCAAAGCTTATTATAATAACGTTATTATAATTTTAAGTAATCGTGTAAGGTGAGTAATTATTATCCAAATATAATCCAAATTATATTTGAATGCGTTTTTGGTGTTTCCACAATGGTCAGATGAAACTAAAATCTTGTTTAGAAACATCTGATTTTCCATTCATACTGTGATTCCTACCTTGTGTGACATGTTCACATTTTCCATTCATACTGTGATTCCTACCTTGTGTGACATGTTCACATTTTCCATTCATACTGTGATTCCTACCTTGTGTGACATGTTCACATTTTCCATTCATACTGTGATTCCTACCTTGTGTGACATGTTCACATTTTCCATTCATACTGTGATTCCTACCTTGTGTGACATGTTCACATTGTTTTTAACGTAAGTATTATATTTAATCCTTCTTTATAACTGCTTTTATACTAAACAGTTATACATTAAAAACAAACTGATCGTACCTAATCAGTTTATTTAAATTTTCAATATCTACCTATTTACGTGAAAAAGTTCAATTATTTTGGTTCCTCAAACATGAATATAACATGAAATAGGTATGTATGCTTTAAAACAACATAACATTTAGAAGTTTGAAAGGTAGCAAGGTATTTGTAAGAATAATAATTCACATAGACGTTCTAAAATAATGACTAGAACATGTTTATCATGAGTTACTACTTAGATATGTAGATAGGTACTTACTTTAACAAACATAAAAAAAGTCTAAGTAAGGAAGTATTAGAATGAAAACAATTAAGTCGTAGACAATATTGATCATCATTGGTGAAGGTTACAAAAATAATATCAGGCGACTGAAGAGAAAAAATCTTAGAACGCTCAATTTAATATAAGTACCTACGTGAGTGATCTTATGGATCGAGGACCTCAAGAAGGTGGCCGGAAGCGGTTAGATGCGGAGGGCGGACGACCGGGTGTGGTGGGGAAGCCTATGTCCAGCAGAGGACGTCTCAGGGGTGATATGAGTGATCAAATAAACTTAAGATAACAGAAAATCCATTCACCGAAATTTAGATTTAATTTTAAAAGTAGGTACATATAAGTCCAAATTGTCTCAACACATACAAAACAAAGTTTCCTGGATGATTTTGTCTCATAAATATATCCAAGCGTTTCAACTGCAGTCGTTACCGTCACCTTCAAAAGTTAAAGAGACAACACTAGTTCATCGTTATGAACACATAATAAGTTTCTTGTCTGAGCACAGACTGGGTTGGTGAAATATTTAATTAAATACATTCTTTTTCATCAACTTTTGGGAGATATAATGACAGTAGGTGAAACGCTCGAATATTTATCAATATGTTCAGTTCAGGTTTATCTCGCAATCTACTGAATTACGACTAACTTCTTTTCTTAGTTTATAATACTATACTAAAGTTGTTTTTAATAAGAAGGCAGTCTCGACATGTTTACCTAGACTTTTATGTAAGTTTAGTAGGTTTTCAGAAAACTATAGGTACAATTAATATAGAAACAATAACATTGATAATTGAAATTAATTATAAAACGCATTATTATTAAACGTAAAATAGTATACCTACGTGTTAAAATGTACGAACCAATAAGGATAAAAGTAATATTGTAAATGCGCACAAGTCTAAAACCAACGATGATCCAACGAGTCTTTCACTAAAATGGAACCTATTCTAAGTATTGAATCACGTTTAGACAAACGAAAACTACTGCATGAGTCATGAAAACCTCAGAACACATTCGTTACTATAAATAACTGTGGAACTTTCTACGGCAATGTAGAAAAATCGGTAGTGAATTTTATTATTTATGGTATAAGTACGTACATACATGATAGCACTGATTATAAGAAATGTTATATCAAGATTCGATACTTAGTATATACTACGGTGAAAGAAGACGTGGTTAGAAACCTTGAAATAATAAATGTAAATAATTTTCTCAAGTATAATGATTAATGATAAAAGAAAATATTTTAATCAGTATCCTAAATATTCTCTTAAGATTGATTAAAAATGAATTAATGAATATACTTTATTGCAGACAAGTCACAGAGAATACAAATATACAGTAAATGTACAAGCAGCGGCCTTATTGCTTTAAGCATGAAAAAGTATACATTAACAAAGTTTTCCCACTCATTCGTTTAATGTCCGTTTGTCTGTCTAGTTCTTAGATAACTCGAAAACTACTGGGCCGATTGAGTCCGAGACCCACAAAAAATTATCAACTTTTTAATGAGATATTTTAGACAGAAAAATTTAAATAAATTACAGAACCCACTCATTGTGTTCGACTTACGCTTTGCTGAGCTTTTGTAATGAGATAGAATTGGCGAATTATTGATACTATTTCTTTAAACATCCATGAACATTGAATGAAGCATATTTGTAACGATAAGCAGGTATAAAGAAACAATAGGAATGACGCTTGCGCAACTTTTATTGCGATAGTGCAAACGCCTCTTATCAAATTTTCAGTCATAATAGTAACTGACCTACCCGTACACTAGATTTTGCTAAAAATACCTAAATCGTTGTGAAACGTGCGTTTTCGTTCAAACGTTCAGTTTTAGTACTATACTCTAGGGTTTATTCTCTCGCGTATGTGTGAGTGCACATGTGTAGTATACGCCAAAAGTGCGCGTGCGTCGAATACATGACACAGTCTTGTGGGAAATTTTGTTATAGTGTGCGTATCTTACACTTGTGTACTCGCCCTGCTCCGGATGTGAGCGCAGATTTGTAAGCCTGTGAATGTGCTAGCTAGACCAAATTGATAGCTCTATGCATTATCTATGAACTACTATTATGTATTGGATTGTATGGCCGTGTGCCAGCCATCCGGTCATGTGTGAGTTATTGTTTAGAAGGCTTGAGGTCTCAACATATTTTACAACTTGTCAGCAATCTAATTGCCTATAAACTCGAGAACAATCAGAATTTACGCATAGGTGGATGAGGGTTTTATAGCTCACTATGACAACGGGCAGTAATTAATTTATTGACTTGGTCAAGGTTTGAAGGCTGGCATTAAACATGATAATTGACGTACGTTTGATGTGTATGAATAAAACACTGCCCATATATGTACAACAAGAATATTACTTAACAGAATGAATACGATATCTAATAAATAAAATCGTAAATATCGAGTGTCTGTACATTGAAGATATTTGCAAAAAAAAAAATTGGGGGGTCTAAGGATAAGCAACAGACTGCATTTCGATCATTTTTGAAATTTTTGTCTGTTTGTCTGTTTATCTGTTTGTCTGTTTGTCTGTGAGTTTGTGCACGCATCACTTAAAAACGACTGATCGGACTTTGATGGACTTTTCACAGAAACATGGAGCTTAATTTGGTGTAACATATAGGCTTTATTTCATTGCAATAGGTGCAGTCAATCAAAAGTTATGCGAATTTATAGTTTCCGAAAACTCGCATACACTGCGAAGAATGTAGGGTGTAAGTGTTCGACTGAATTCGTGAGCGGTAGCGGGAGCGGGTATGGTATCAGTGTAATTTGAGTGTTTGAAAATTCGCATAACTTTTGACTGAGTTACCCGATGACGATGAATTTGTGGTATACGTATGCAACAAAGTAATGTTGGTCGGAATTTGGATTGCGATGGATTAGTTACGAGGACTACATTTGGAGAGACGAGGGGGTTTGAGGGATGAAGGGAGAGCTGAGGGGAGAGTTGAGAGGAGGGTTGAGGGGAGGGTTGGGGGAAGGGTTTAGAGGAGGGTTGAGGGGAGGGTTGGGGGAAGGGTTGAGAGGAGGGTTGAGGGGAGAGTTGAGTATCTGGACCTGGACCTGAGCCTGGGCCTGGGCATGGACCTGGACCTGGACCTGGACCTGGACCTGGACCTGGACCTGGACCTGGATCTGGACCTGAATTTAAAGTCTGAGTGGAAGTGGGATAGGGAGCGGAAGTGGGAATGGGAGCGGATCCTGTAGTCCACGCGAGCGGAGCCGCGGGCACAGCTAGTAATAAAATAAATATCCTTGCAATCGATTACACTTGCAGAGAACGAAATAGGAAGGGCCTATTGAAAGCGTTAGACTTTAAGTAATAAATATTCAACGCAAGGGTAACTGCGTAATAAAACTAATAGACCAAACCATGTGGCCTTTGAGACTCGTAAGAACATTAAATTTATATTATGACGAAAACATAAATTTGACGCCTTTTTAATTTTATTGACATGTCGGCCTTACGAAAGTTTGTTTCGATTTCGATTCTAACACGAAAGCGGAAGTCGTTAGACGCGAACCGCACCTATATAGGTGAAGACGATATTGAGCATTCTGAAGGTGAACTGGTTGGCAGACTCGAAGAGGCGTAGAGGATGCGTGGACCCTAATTGAAACGGAGGTTCCTTCGTGTGTGTAAACGTTTGAAAATCGAACGTAGCTCAGGCGTGCGTGTGAGCATTGCGTGCGCGCAGACTAGCCGATAACAATAAACTATTTCCGAAGTGACCCAGTTCCAACGTCCTTCGGTAATTTGTACTGTGAACGGGAACAAGAAAGGGCTCGGAGTAAATTTGACAGTACCCAGTACAATTTTTATTGTCGATTGACAATGAGTTCTTTGTCGTGATGAGCTAACTGCCGCTCTTTGTTACGAGTCCAAAGTTTTTTATAGCATTGCCTAAAATAGAAAGACCTTGAGAAAATTCAATGTTAATAGTGGCCACCTTCAAAACTTATATATTCAAATCAGTCCACTCTTTTTTACAGGTAAAATTTTAAGTTCGAATGTCATTAAGGCAACCGCAGAATCTATCGATAGTTGAACTGTCTGATTGAATTGGAATTCGTTAAGTGTGTTAATAGACAGTGACCGTCATATTCGATGAAGTGGTAAAGGGACATTTAAAATGTTGTTTAAAAATCATTACAACTGAAGGAAACGATGTCACAGTGCCTCTCTATAGCTACTGTCCCCGACAGTTTCACAATCATAGTCTCTGACGACAGAGTCGGGCCCTTTGATAACACTTTTAATTTAGTTCAATGTCGATTAAAACATTCGATTAAAAATAGAGAATTTGTTTTTGAATGTGTATTGTGTATAGATACAGTCAACCTTTTCTCGTTGAAATAAAAATGAAAAATATAGACTCTGATTTATAACCTAGTGCAACTTTTAGTATTTTATGGCGTTTTTGAACGACTTTAGTCGGATGGGTGACTCGTGTAGCACCGACTGAATTCGTAGTTCTGGGAAATGTTTATGTCGACTTAGCAAGGAGCAAAATGCCGATTTCGACACCACGTCGAGTCGAGTAGGTACTCGTTTCGTGCATTTCGAATTTGAGAAATGTTTGCTTGCGCTTCAACGTTGTAAACCTAGTTTCTTAGAATATTGCCTGTGCCTGTGTGCATATACAAAAGCTGTACTATAATAGTTATGGTTATGACATATTTCGCAATGCTCTGAGAAAATCTGTGTTTCAAATGTTTCATTCATCGCTGTTTCACGCAAACCTGTTAACTTGGGAAAAATATTTTCTTTTGAAATGAGTGGAGCTCAGTTCTTAACAATCGACTTTAGTACCTATAAAAGTTTCTACTCAGATATTGTTTTAAAGACGTTATATCGTAAATTTTAAATGGTTGTTGATCGTATGTATCTATGTATGTAAACGCTTTATACCAAAAATAACAACAACAACAATAATAAAATAGGAATTATCGTCCTTGCTGCTTTGCAGAATGAAGACCGACAGAGTTTAGGCTGATGCCTACGTCCTAATTATAAATTAATTAGTTATTTATCACATTCGAGTTAAAAGTAAAATTTATTACAACTAAGTATCACAAAATGCCACAATAAATAATTGAATCTTGCTCATTGTAGCCAATATTATATATTGACGGAAGCAAAGCACTTTCATTTATATACCTTATTGCGATTTTTCAATGGAAATATTACAAGTACCTCTTATATTTTCCTTTGACTGCAACTATTATGATAAATTCACAGAAGCAGCTGTCTGTTTCCAGGAAACAAGCCACAATTGAATCATAGCGTGACCTAATTACAATACCTAGTCGCATTGTAACTGTGGTTATACATATGTATATGAAAATGAGATTAGGCCCAACAAATAGTCGTACTCTTTGTCTATTTAGTTTATGCAAACTAAATATCGAAAAACTAAAACTAGTTTTATACCACGTGCAAGTGATAACCAAATGGAATTGTTCTACACGGAAGTTGGTTCTGATATTAAAATTAATGCTATCGTTAGTTATTAGAATTTTATTAAATCATGCGAACCCGATAATTTGGTTTACGATTAGATGTGTGTTATTAATGATTAAACAGGCCATGTTTTTAATTTCAAAGTTAATAAAAACCGTAAAATTGATAATTAAACGTATCAATGGCACAGAGATAGGTAAACCTACATGTAGTTTATTACGTCGGAGATTTTTCCTTTCTAATAAGAATTTGGTAAGTAGGTCTTATTAGATAATTTTAACCGTATAAAAGAAGATAGTGGAATGATAACTTATATTACTTACTGTATCGAATTCAAGGGTTACAAAAATCAAACTCTTATCAAACTGGTAACAGACCGTCTTATCATGTTTCTTAATCAGACAATACTTGAAGGTTGTCGGATATGCCTTTTCAAAAAAATATAAATTGATGTTAAGGTTTTCAAATTAAATGCGAATCAAGTGGATCATTGGTAAACATTAATGAATTATACATTTCAAACCAAGGCCGGCATTTATCATTTTATTTCGGTAGTTGTAACAGTCAAAATTTGACCTCATTTATTAATAAATGCATATTTATCTATCATCAATGGAATTTGGAATATGATTAAGATTAAAGATGAAGCGTCGATGATTATCGATCGTAAATTCGAAACCAATACAATAAGCTTTGGATTTTGTAATTATCCTTGAATTTAATTTAAAATTTTTGACACCTTCATTATTATCATCTGCTTTAGTGTGTTTCTTGATAAAATGTGTTGAAGCTGAATACAATTATCTTTCAATTCACTAATATATTTTCTACGTGATCCTGTTAATGTTTTTATTACTAATACCAAGTATTTAACAAAATTTAAATTTGTAAGTATTTGTCAGGGAATGTTTAGGTTTACGGTGTTTTATTATTAGAACAATTTGTTAGAAATTATAAGTCATAATAATATATTAAATTGTCTCTTTAAAAGATTGCTTCCCTGTGAAATTTTTATCTGTCAATAAAGTATATTGTACTGTTATATGGCATAGAATGGCATAAACTTTGCCTTCTAATACGCATTTAATGAGACATGTTAATTATTGCACACTTTTACTTTTGTTAAATAAGTAGTAAGGGCAGGTATCAATTCCCATGTCAACTTTATGCAACAGTAATCGTATAGAAAGTGAAATTTGCGAAGTAATTACTACATTTATAAACTAAATTAACATTGTAGTCAAAATGGATCAACAAATGGTCCTACTTCTATGAGGGAAAGGATGCTTCGTAAATCTGTTTAAATATATTATTTTGTGTATGTAATGCGCGTAAAAGAAACCAAGCGTGGAAAAGCGACGCAGGCGCAGCTCATATGCTGAGCTCAGTCGATTTCGCAAACCACCATCTAATGTGAACCTATTAACCTCTTCATCGAGCGAGGCTCCGAGGCGAAGGCGAGAGGCGGATGAGACGGCAAACACTACGTTCATTAGACACAAGGTTGATCCGATGCCGACCATCCTATCGGACCAGGCACATCCACAACTCAACTACTCACCCACGTGACATGTGACTAAAAATTAGTAAACAAACAAAAACCATACCTTGCCAACTGTAGTGCACTTCTATTCGCAATCTCATTGTAGAAATTCAAAAGGATGTTGCTATCGAACATATTAGCACTATATCACAGCCATTTTTCTCACAGAAATACGATGAAAAACATAAACAATCCGCAGCACCAGCGATCACAGGATAACACAACGTCCGCTCCCTAGACACGTCCGTGCGCCAGCGACGTCAAATTAAACTGGCCCGGTCAAAATGACGAAAGTGAAAACATCGCACGCACAGAAAAAAAGGTTGGCGGCGGCGGTACAGTCCTTGCAGGCCACCTCTCGCGCGGGCTCCAGTGACACACTAACTGCGAGGCGCGCGCATCGCCAGTCGCCTATATAATGAAGCGCTCAGAGACTCAAACATCAAACGCCAGCAGACGGCACAAAAAGAAGATGCCTCGCAACGGTACGGTAGCTAGGAAAGATTGAACACAAAGAATAACGACACGTGGGCGCGTGTGCGTGCACGTGCGAGTGTCGGTGTGCACAGAGATAGGCGGCCGCAGGAAACTCCGTTCTCTTCCACTAGGAAAGACCTTGGATACGAATCGGCACGTTGCAATGTGTACCGCCATCGCCTACGCCGTCGGTACCTACTTGAGGTACCAGCGGATTAAATGATCCTTCCATAAAGATGTTTATTTTGAACACAATCCTGCGCTTGGTGCTATAAATCTCCTTACTGTGGGAAGTGAGACAAAACAAACGCAGCAGGTAGAGAACAAATATTAGCCTAGTTAATAGTTAATGAGTAAAGCAGATAGCTTATATTGTTATAACAAGCGGTGGCCGCGTGGACAAACACTATAATTACAGCCGATGACGATGATGATGCAATGAAAGTTGATAATGATATTAGCAATTTGACACGTTTTTAGCGTGGGTGGTCACTTGGTCAGAGAACGATGTTGCAAGTTCAGTAGAAGAAGTTTGAAACAATGATAACTGGGTCATACAGTATTGCCATGAACTTGATATCCATCAAAGTTGATTCATTAGATAAATTGTTCAAATTTTCTTAATAAAATAAACTATATTATAACTAACCCTATACACACTAAACGATAATCTTTTCGAAGATGCTACTCAAATAAGTATCGAAGCGCTAATAAATAAATATGCAGACGTAAAAATGGAACGAAGATCGCAAACCGGTTGCTTAATAAAAACGCTATAAGCGTTAATGCGACTCGAGAAACACGATCCGTTTTCGTAACGCAACAGCTTTCCACTTTCATTTCCTCAGCCTCATTGTCTAATGAATGCTCGGATTGAATAACTTCGCGAATTCCTTCAAAGACACAAATTACATAAACACTTCAGGCCTCTTCTCAGAATTATCTTAATTGCCGCTTGTTTTTAACTCGTAATTTAATTTTTTGTTATTAAAACTTTATTTTGTAATGGAGTGAGAGGCTCCCACATAAGTGATTATCACTTTGTGTGTTTTTATTGTTTTAGTTAACTTGACGATGAAATATGTATCTGTGTGAACATTTACAACACATTTTATTGTAACAATTTGAGATAATTTGATACGGAAACACAATATTTTGCATTAGGAGTCTATTGGCGTTATTGGTAACTAATAGTGAACTGTCATTGTGCTGAATTATCAATCTATCGCACTATTTAGACACAGGCCTATTCATATATATTGTAGAACAATAGTCTATTCACATTTCTCAGTTTTGCAAAATACCATATCTCTGTTCTAAATACACCAGTTGTAATATAAAATGTGCACAATCGAATATTATGCCCAAGAACATTTTAATAAGGCGTAGTCTTACGTAACTTTATTTGATCCTTTACACTTTAATATACAGCATCTCCAAACTAGTTTCTCATTAAAATAATTCAACTTTTAATTTAAATGGTATCGTCCTTTCGCTACGTTCTTAGAATATTTACTAGATTTAGATGTGAGTCATCAAGAATTCTTGATAACTGAATTGAATATATTTTCTTGCACACCAGTAACATAACATAATAGAACATAACAAGATATACTATCGTAGAATTAAACAGAAAATGTTCCTACAAGTAACTATATCGATTTAATTCTATTATCTTCAGGTACTCCAACATTGTGTTATACTTACTATACTTTTTAACACAGTTTATTAGTTTTCATTTCCCTTATTACTCACTAGTGGTTCTGTTCTTAGGGTAGAATTCAAAATCGTTTTTCCACTGGTCGATACGTCTTGAAGTGAGTCTAATTGTAAGTTCGAACTGGGGGTTGATAGATCACAGTTAGTCACCCAAACTACACGTCCATTTATTTATACATTATATAGATTGTTATAAAAATAGTCTCACTGTTTACCAAATATGCATAAAATCAGACTGCAAACATACAAGAAATATTTGCGCCAGACTTCTGGCAAAAAACTTTCTCAGCATTTCACTGGGTGAAAGTTGAACGCCTTAAATATATGCATTGTGTTTTTGTCACTGGCAAATCGTGATGTTATCTCGAATCATAATCCTGACATTTTTAGCTCCACGCCCACTATATTCGGGTCTGCAGATGAAAGTGTTTGCATTAACTTATAACACGTGTGTCTCGCGTTGCGCAACTTTGCTCTCTCTCATCGCATGGTTTTGTGAAATAAAGAGTTAAGTAGTTGAAATAAAATAAAGAGCTTATGGTCTTAAAAACAGTGAAATACTTCAAATTGAAGCATTCATTTTTCGGGATGAGAAATCCATCGTCATGGTTTTATGAAATGATATAGATTAATTCATAAAACTGTCATACAACATCAAAAGCAGTGAAAAGACTTTTCAAGCATTTAGTTTTCGTGTTGAGAAATCCATTAAAAAGTAATCCCACATATTCGACAGCAATTCTATTGAATAAAATCGCGCAGTTTTATATCAAACCAATCTATTATATCATCAATATCGTATCGTGTACCATTCCGATTGGTTTCGGTTATCTCAATTACGTATCCACAGCTCGCGTGAAAGTGTTTTGATCGAAACGATCGAATCATAATGCATCCGCATCTACCATTGGATCCGTCACGATCGGCCGTGGCTGCCATTTATTAATATTAAACGAAAATTCGTTATCCAACTGGCCTTGGGCCATGTTCCTTTCAGTTCTACTTAATGATGACAGTTGCTTGAAACGTGCTGTTTGTAATGGCACCAACTCAATGACCGTATACTGTGGTCACGGAGACTGCAAGGTTTTGCTACTAATACTTGTGAACGGTTCACCAGTAACGGAATTCTATAGTCTACCAGCATGATCTTCAGTCACGGCTAGATCAGTCATTAATCAGTAAGTCAGTCAAGAGAGCTAAAGTTTCAATCATATCTCAACATCCTAACAATAAAAACTTTCGAAAGAAAATTCGACATGCAAGGTTTTGTAATAGTTATTGAAAGCGCTTCGCTCGTCGAGCGGGCGCCGAGGCTCGGCGCAGACGTCGAAAGTGAGATCGAGAGGTTGCGCAGGCGCGTTACGAAGTTTTTATTGTCGGCCGCGCGCGAAATCACTTGAAAGTTGTATTGTCCTTGGATATTTCACTTCTTTATTTCTTACATTTCCGACAGTGGAGCGAAGTCTACAATCAGACGCTACAAGTACCCTTTACATGTGCTGTTGCCATTTGGTCCCCTTCACTGCAAACACCTGTGCGCTTAGATTTGATCGCGAAGGACGCAGTTCTAGGATATTTTACTCTGATCGCTAAATGCCATTTCCTTCATCATCTTCAACGTGTTTTAAGAGGTTATATGATCGTGTACGATCACATTACTGAAAAAAGTTTTAACAGCACTAATCTTACCAGGGGACCACTTTAGGAGAGAATTCAATATCGCCAGAGCAATCCAGGGTGTCTGTGTGCGCAAGAGCGCACGTCGCGGCTTCCTGGCGCTTGCGCCACTTCCCCGCTTGCGACACGCTTCCTCCGGGAGAGTGCGAGGCCGCGCGCGAGTTCCGCGCGCCAGTTGCGCAACTGTTATCGGCTACTTGGCCACGGTTCGACTTTCACTGTAACTAACTGAATCCAGGGTGTAGCACTGTGTGTTCACTGTAATCCGGGCACAGTTACGGGTTCGCGGGCGGAGCGCGGGCGCGGTGGGTATCGGCGCGACGGCGCTGCGGGCCGCGGGCGCCGGGCGAGTGGCGTGGCGGTGCGCCGCCGCCGCGCCCGCTGTTGCGCCACTCTGGAAAGTAAAAGTGAGCGGCGCGGGAGGCGCGGGGCGCGGCGCCATTTCTCCCACTTTCGCTGCAGTGATTCATTTCTCGGTACACGCTGCTGCACGTCAAGGTCGCTCCAGCCGCTCCCGCGGTGTACCGGCGCACATCGACGCGACGCTCCCGTCATATTTTGTCACGACGATCGATGCATCGATCAGCTACATAATACGGTCACTGGACATGACCGACCATGTCAGTGCAATGTCGTGTTGCATTTACGATCTATTTGAGTCATTCCTGATAATTTACAACACAGATAAAAAGTATAAACAAATGATGGTTCTTCAAGATACGGTAAAGTGAAGAATAAGAAACGAGCTATAGAAAAAGCCCAATTACGCGGTATGCCAATCCATATTTGTGTACAGTCTTACCTCCTGGGGTGGCGCAGCAAAAACACACCTTTTGCAGCTAGAAGTTGCACAGCGCTCTATCCTAAAGGTAGCATCTCGTAAACCATATCTGTTCCCTACTACCGAACTCTATAAATCGTTGTAAAGTTCTTTCAATCCGAAAATTATTCATTTTACACACCATACTAAAAAAACACACATCCATTACATACGATAGAGTTCTTGCCTGTACAAAGCGACGAAACGACATGGTTTCTGGTAGTGCACCTTTTAGAACCTCCTTTAATAGAAAATTCTTCCGTTTCCTTGGTACATATTTGTACAATAAATGTAACCAATCCCTTCAAGTATACTCCCTTACCAAACAGCAGTGTAAAAAGAAAGTAACGGATTGGCTACAAAATCTAACATACCAGGAAACGGAGGAATTGCTAAAAATACTTACTTAGGGACGACATACCTATGTTAATTGTATGTGTATGTATGTATATGTGTGTATATATATGTATGTATGTAGGTATATTGCATTTAAAAGTATATATGAATTGAATACTAACTTGAATACTAACAACAGACACACACTCACACGCATCCCCCACACACACACCCTCCCCCCCCCCACACACACTCACACCCACACACACACACGAACACGTCTTTCAATTTTAACTGGCGAAATAACTTTGTCCTTTCCGTGGGGTGGAGACCTGGCGTCCTGGAATACAGGGTTTCCCTAAGTCCAAGCGTCAGTCTCCATAACAATCTTCCTTGCTATTTGACGCCTAATTAAGTTAATTTAAGCCTTTAATACTTTTGTAAAGATTGATTGGAGAAAATAAATAAAATAAAAAATAAAATTATACAGTAAATAATTACGAATAATCAATTAATGACTTATTTTATCAAAACTAAGCAAAATTCAAGGAGAAAGTATTGTTGGCAAATCGGTAATGATTCCAGTTGCAAATTGCAATGCAAATGAAATGCGTAAACTGAACTTTCTTTTTACTTGGAAGATATTTGATACTTACGTCGTGGTTGTCTGGACAGCGCACTCAAATTGGTTCAAAGTGAAACTAATTGATTAATTTGCATGAACGCGTCAGTAAATGACGTAAAAAGAACTACTCTTTAAGGAAACCACTGAAATAAACTTCTTAAATGTGCATATTTGAGGTTGAGTTTGTCACTTCACTGTGAGATATGGCAAGGCAAGAGTAGGAATATGAAAATGGCTTGATATTGTTGTGAACAAACAACGTTTACAATACGTAAACAATGTAAAACTTAGATTTCAATAAAAATCGCCGACTGAATACAAGTCTATATATTTTTACTCTTGATGTAGAACTAAGTCGATACAAGAAAGTAAATCTGAGGAAAAAGAGACTGGCTGAAGTAGAAATATTGGAACAATGCATCGATTGCAAGTTCGTCGATAACAAAACATTTATTTTTCTGCCAGAATATTACCAGTTGTCCAAGAAAGCCTTTCTGAGGCGACAGTCCACGGCTACATGAAAATATACATCTAGGTCAGTTTTTTAGCCTGGAAAAATTTATAATACCGGCTACAGTCAAACCATAATTTTAATGTGTAAAATCGACTACAAATATTTCTCAAATGCTCAATATTCTTATACTATAGATAGTTATCATATAAGTTTGTACAAAATTGACGCTTATTCGATCATCTCCTCTGTACATGAACCTAAGTACACAAACAGGAACACTACATTATAAGTACATACGCACGTAGAAAGTAAAACGTACACAACCATGAGTTTTACTATACACTATACAGCTCATTGATGAAAACTCTGAGATAAGGTGAGTGGGCGATAAACCACCGGATGGAACAAACATTCACTATTTCTACACTCGTGACGTAAGCTAATAATGTGTATAATGCGTATGTACTATTTACTTGTAGATAGAAAACTTCAAAACATGGGATTTGTTATAAACATAAATAATTGTAAGTCGACTGACTGAGTCAAAGGTCCAAATTATGAAAATAATGTAGAGAGCACAAATGCAAATGCCTATTTGAATTTGGTCCAAAAAAGTGTTTCGGTCGTGAGTCGGGGAAGGGGCCGAGGGAGGGGGTGAAGGAAGGGGTGAGGGAGGGGGTGAGGGAGGGGGTGAGGGAGGGGGGATTTTGGGGGCTAATAGGAAATATCATACGCTGAAAAGAAAATATAACTATAACTGTACGTAAACACAAATTGTGAAAAATATTCCCAGAGACGGTAATAGATCATGAGACCCATTGATTAGAAGGCGATGTGGCATCACATACTCTTGTTGTAGGATCTGATATTGGCAATAGATATTTAGTAAATAACTTATAGAGTGACTCGATTTAAACAGTAACTTTTTGTAATATTTTGTATATCCGCAAACAAGTATATCTCTCTTTTTGATGCACTGTGACAATAACAATTATGATAAGTATTTATAAGAAAACAAATTTAGTTTACCACGATAAAAAACATGTTACGTCAGTAAAACGTCACAGAGCAACGTATACGCTTCTACAGAAAACTACCAGAGGAAATCTAATGAATAAAATCGTAACATAGTAACTTCGCGTGTCTGTATAATAAATAATTGAACACATTAAGATCATTTTTGAAATTATGTCTGTTTGTCTGTTAGTAGGCGCACGCACCACGTAACAAGTACAGAACCGATTTTGATGGAATTCTCACAGAAATATAGGGCTTAACTCGAAGTAACATTTAGTATTCATTTCCGCGCAATCGGCTTACTCAATCAAAAGTTATGGGAATTTTTAGTTTTTAAATACATTAGCAGGTATGCAATATATAACAAAGAAGTATAATTATAATGTTTGGTGCAATTCGGATTGCGATGAGTTAGGACTATATTTGAAGCTGTAGTGGGCGTGAACATGGGAGTGTGTGTGTGTGGGGTGGAAGTGGGGGTGGAAGTGCGAGTGGGCGTGCGCGTAGGTGTCTGAGTCGGATTGAAAGTAAGATTAATAATAATTGTGTAGTCCACGCGAGCGGAGCCGCGGACACAGCTAGTCTTAAATATGACGAAAAGAAAGTGTAAAAGTTAGATTAAAAAACATATTTGTAAGATAGCCTAGTTCTAAAATAGACGCTTATTTTAATGACTAAGATATCTGGTTATGATGTTACTTCGTTTTTTTAATAAAGTATGCAAACTTGTTTTTAAAAGATGTGTTTGTGTAAATTTGTTGCGCCGTTTTTTTTTACAACACTAATAACTAGGAAGCGGTATACGATTTAAAAAAAATACATAGGTACGTAAACCTACCAAGTGTACGCATGTGTAATAAAGGATTTTGACTTTTAATTTTTAAACGTACTAAATAAAACACCGCAACCAAAAAAATCTAGTGTCTGAACCGACCTTGATCCGTTGAGATCACAAATATAGGAAATTTTCTAAATTTTATTTATAAATATGCAAGTTTGGGCTATTATGTGTAAATGAGCGAGATGGGAAGTGTTTGTTGTGCAAATGAGTCATTGCAACGTAAATGACAAGTGACTACTGACGTCATGTCTTCATTTTTGGAAAGTTATTGTACGTATTGTATTATATCCATTCTGAATTCGTGAACTCCTTCAGAAGAGATTGATTTTGTTTTATGCTAATTTTAGTAGGTAAGTTTTCTGTTTTGCAGATAATATGATATTTGTAACTCAGCAAGGACATTTTAATATGGGCTACTCAATAGTCAAACATTTAAAATAAAATTCAAAAACTTTTTGTTTGTAGGTGTAAAACCATCAAAAAATGTTTTTTGATGGTTTTACACCTTCCTTTAAAGACACGAGGTGACCAGTCTTCACACCTACTAAAGTAAATATTTTGCGAATGGGATAGAATATTAAAACTAATATAGGCACTGCTTACAGTTCGACATTGAAAGTCGGCATTATGTTGCGTAACCCTAGATACGTCGGTCGTATGTATTGAATATCACACCAGCTCGCACGTGGCTGACATTGCTTGCACTAGTATAGATGACAATCCTGGTCAAGTCTGCTGTTTTATTGTGATTCCATTTATTTATTTGCCATAAATTATCGGTACCTATAACATACTTTGTATTGGGGCCAGTTTGAATATTTGGTTACCAAATTGGACGAAAGATTAATAAATACTAATAGTTTCTATACATCTTAACCCCATTAGGAGTGTAGCATATTTTATTATCTATCTACTTGAAACTATAATAAAAATTGAAATAGAAGTAAATTAATTAATAAAAATATAAAAAGAAGATATAATGATATTCTATTTCTACTGCAAGACTCATTGTGATCATAGAGGCAGAGCCTTTGACAATTATAACATAATAACTTATGATGTTAAGTTGTTCACGCGGACGAAGTCGCGGGCAACAGCTAGTAGTAGTAAACGTTTTATGTAGATTCCTCTGCTGTTATATTTTTTGAACATCTAATCTCGTTTCTCAGTGTGTCGTTATACGCTTTATAAATATCAAAGAACCTATTCTTTAATTTAAAAAAATGTGATTATGAAATATTGTTTTTATGAAAGACGATGAAATTAATAACGATGTCATAGGTGAAGTAGGCATCTCGAAGTAGATAGTTATTAATATCGATAACCTCAAATCACACTTATCGACAGACTATCTGGCCAGCCCTTTTTACTGACCTAATTTTTAAAACCGTCATCGGATTATACATTAAAAATTGCTGATAAACTATTCGGTCAGTACTTATTTAATAATAACTTTAAAGATAACTCTAAGGTTGGTTGAAGACTTAATTAGATAATTTTTTTCTTATTATTATTAGCGACAAAAAATAGGTGCTGTTTTTGAGTTAGTGTATCATTGGTAATTTTCCTAATCCGTAATCATTTTTTGGTCATTTGTCAATTTCGCTTGTTCGTCAGTTTTGCTAATTTGTCAGTTTCGCTAATTTGTCAGTTTCGCTAATTTGTCAGTTTCGCTAATTTGTCAGTTTCGCTAATTTGACGGTTCTGCTAGTTTTTCAGTTTCGCTAGTTTGTCAGTTTTGCTAATTAGTCAGTCTGGCTAGTTTGTCAGTTTTGATAGTTTTTCAAATTCGCTTGTTTGTCAGTTTCGCTAGTTTGTCAGTATCGCTAATTTATCAGTCTCGCTAGTTTGTCAGTTGTGTTTATTTGTCAGAGTCATATATTTTTGGCGACACAGTCAGTCAGTAGAATCTCTTCTTGTCTGTTATTTCTCTGTATCGCTCAGCTTAGGCCAATCCTGATATTATAAATACGAAAGTGAGTTTACGTGTTTGTTTGTTACCTACATCTTCACGTCTCGATTATTCAACCGATTTCTATTAAATGTTGCATACATCCTGTGTCATGGGCATAAACAAAGACAAATTAAGTATAATAACACGAACATTTCCGAGAAGTGTCGTGAAAAAAGAAAGTTTGCTGAGCGACTTAAAACTAGAGGATCAGCAGACCGTCAGCTACATTGGGGAAGTGTAACCAGCCCGCTCCCACTTTAGTCTGAAGAAGCACTCAAAGATAATACATTGGATCACATAGAACAAAACTGTGTCACAGCCTTCAGTGGCACAATTATTACTTTACTGATACAAATGTTACAACACTACTGATAACCCCGCAGCTATCACTGAGAAACGAGATTTGGGTGTTGCACAACCGGAAAATGTGATACAGACCTTACTAGCTTATATAGTACTTTGTGTTCAGTCGCTGATGATAGTGCTAGCAATTTTAGATTTTCTGATGTTTTCTGGTATTTTCCGGCTATAGTAATGATATCCGGAACGATTACTTACCTGAAAAACGTATTAAAAAAAACATTTTATATAAAATAAATAATAACATATTTACAATTCGAGTTGAGCATTATATACTGGCTATCTAGTGGATAAAAACGAAGATGCTCACAAGCTACTCGAAATTACAGTAAAACGGTTCGACCAAATTGTGTAATTTATGTTCAGGCATTTCTATGAAAGAAAATATCATAAGGTATCTCAAATTGATCAATCCCTACTTTACCCACGTAGTGTCATCTACTCACCTGAGACCCCAATCAACTACTTCGGGGCTCAAAGGGCATAAAGGCACTTCTATTCACGTAACCTTATTAGGATTTGAATTCTCAAAATTCGCAACCAAAAAAAACTATTCATATCACAGAGCTTCAAGTATTTTCACTACGTGGAATACACAGATCGATAGATAATTAAAAACTTATTATGTGGGAAGTGTTTTTACGCCCTCATATTCTTTATGCCCTTTGAGACTCATAGCCCTAAGATGACACTACTTGGTTAAAGTAGACATTGATGAACTTTATATACCTTATAATGTTCTCCTTCATAGAAATGCCTGAATATAAATTACATAAATTCCGTAAAACTGATTAGTACCTTGACCTCTCGTACCGTTTTACTGAATGTGAGCATCTTCGTTTTTATTTACCAGTCTGTAATACTCAACTCGAATTTTAATTATTTATTTTAATAGTATCAGAAATTTGTTTAAATACGTTTGTCAACAACTGTACACTATAACGCCTTATAATGTTCTCGTTAACATTGAGCGTTTGTTACTCGCATTAATTTACTTTGTAGTAGGTAAATGATACCAGTTTTATATTTCAACGCACGTGATTGTACAGTGCTGACAAAATCCGATGACCTGTTGTGTTGAAATTATCTCCTCTGCGGTGGTCTTCTGAATTTCGAAGAGAGGGAGGGTGGGAAGCTCTTATATCTACTTGAGTTCCTCGAATATCTTTTATTATTAAACTTTGATTGAATTGTCTTTTTAATAGAACAGTCCGTCAACTTTGTAATTTTAATTGATATTCAGTTCCTATTTTCTTATCACTCAGTATTTATATGACCAAAAATGATGATCACACAGAAAGAGTCCTTTAAGTCAAATGTTTTGTAAAACCTTCGAATTATCATTTGCCGAAATAAGCAGCCTAAATATAAACTATTCACTAAGATATAAGCGATGTAGGTATACGGTGTAAGAGGGGACATAAAGATTAAAATTCATATAATCTCAAAATGTGGAAGAGTTACTCTTTTCGCGTGGTATTAAAATATTATATTCTATCCTTACTTATTTTTCACTTGCAAATACTGTATTTCTCTGGAATTATACAGTTAATTGTACAGTTATACTTTATTAGAAACTAGCTGTGCCCGCGGCTCCGCTCTCGTGAACTACAGAATCCGCTCCCATTACCACTCCCGCTCCCCGCTTTCGCTTCCGCTCCACCTTCCGCTTCCGCTTCCGCTCCCGCTTCCGCTACCTCTACCGCTCCCACACCCACTACCCTTTTCCCACGCATTATTTGCATTAAAGTAGCATGAGCATCAGCCTTAATATTTTAGTATAGTCGAAAAAAATTACGTACTGAATGATATTTTTTTTATATAATTTATAATTTTTGGTGTATGTTAAAATTGCATGGTAGAGACACTTGGCGCTTGGGCTCCGGAAGCTAAGAAGTTTGTAACTTCTGAAGGAAAAGTCCGGCGACCGTCGAGCGAGATCCTTTTTTATCAGCCGCATCAGCCTGAAAATTCAAAGGGCACTAGAGCTGGAGGAGATCTTCTATCTGTAGAGCGGCCCCTCCTAACCCTCTTTTTAGTACTAGTTTATAACCATTTGTATATATTTTTTCTATCACCTCTGTTTCTCTTAATAAATTAAAATTTCGTGTCAGTATATAGATTATTTTAAGCAGTTAGACCCTAATGGGTACTACGAGTATTGTAAGGAACTCTCTATACTGTAAAAACTTTTGTACTTACACCTACAAGTTATGGCAATAAATGAAATGAAAAGTATATATATTAAAAAAAAATTGTTTCTAACGATACCAAGACCATTATTGACCTCACCTTGCTCTAAACACAAAAGTAAACATAATCATGCCGGAAACATACAGAAGGCAAATGCGTGGCGGAGGCGTGGTGGTAGCGGTACACTTCATACAAAATCCTGCTTCCGGCGGCGGTACTCTGGGTGAAGTGTCTCGTACTAAATCGAACAATACAAAAAACCGGAGTACGCCTCCGCCACGCATAGCTTTCTGTGTTTCGGGCTTCGGTGGGAACTATGACTATACTGTAGTAAGTTACTGTAGTAGCAGCAGTTCCCACTGACTCAGTTTACTGTTGTGCTTAGAAAATAAAGAATTATACCTCCAATTACTACTAGTAACTATAATATATTATTTTCTTACTTGTTTATATTACTTTACGTTATTACTCAAGTTAACAAATATTATACTTAGGTAAGGTTTATTTATAATACCACAGGCTTTTCGGTGAAGAAAAACGTCGTGAGGAAACCTGCATATGCCAAAGAAGAATTTCTAAGGCGTGTGTGAAGTCCACCAAATCGGCTTGGGCACCGATGGTGGACAGGAGTTTGGCACAATAAATCCTGAAGGGTCGAAGTGTCGCCAGGTCTTCCTGGCCCCCTAAGAAGATAAGTATAAGTTTATTACCTACCATTCAGAGAGAGGTAGAGTAGGTATTATACGTACATACAAAGGCTTTAGATAAAAATACATTTCAGTTTTTGCAGTCAATGGACGTCATAGACAACCATGTGTGAATTATATTATAATATTTTATAAAAATATTTTTCTATTATAAACTAGTTGTTGCCCGCAACTTCGTCCGCGTGGATAAATTAACACAACACATTAATATGAATATTACCACATGAAAATGTTTTGCAGGAAGTTAAGTATTTTTTTCTGTATTTTAAATGCTTTATCGCAATGGCATATGCCTTTACACCTCCTCTTCCCCCTCCGATTCCCCCTCACCTTCCCGTTCCCCTCCTCTTGCCCTCTTTTTCGATCTCCCCTTTTCGGCAGTTGCACTGGGTTCCAGAGCCCACAGAACAAATGGCTCAGACGTCTTGGGTATCACTTACGATTGCATCATAGAGAGTTTTGTCCCAATTTCGGTCGTCATGCCTTGCGCTGCAGGACGTGTGGAGCGTAGGGTGGTTAACACCATTCTTTTTTATAATCTTTTATATAATTTTCTTTTTTTTTATTTCAGTTTTAAAAATGTACTGCATCAAAGATCAAATCATCTAGACCTCTGAAATATACTATCTTTGTACTGTTCTAAAGTTTTTGTTGCTGGTTTTTCTATTTCTTGGATAATTATGGAGAATTTTTTATATATTATGTTGTTAAGGGATTTACACTGTCACTTTACAAAGTTTCGTCAAAATCGGTTCACGCAGTTTAGGCGGGATGCCCGTACAAACAAACAAACAAACAAACAAACATACAAACATACAAACAAAAATTTTAAAAAGTGTTCTAACATTTTCAGTTACTTATTTTAAGTCGCCCTGCTTGGTTTTTTTCCGAATATATTCAATGTACAGACTTTTTTGCATTTACGATTTTATTATATGTATAGATAGATATACATTATAATTTCAAAACATATTTTGTTTTCGAAGTCCTCTATTTCTGTATAAAAGTTCGCTACAGGGTAACTATCGTAGTTCTGCGGCGATTATCGTCATTTCTTATATGTTAATCGTAATCGTATTTCTCTAAAAGTATAACAAATACGCTGACCATGGTCATCTATAGTCTAATCGCAAGGAGGTAGGTACGTAATCTAAATGTGTTCTTTGAATTTCACACAAGTACGGTTTTTTCTGACGAAGAACGAAGGTAACCGACATAGCTGAAAGGATTAGCAAGCTGAAGTGGCAGTGGGCGGGCCACATCTATCACAGAACCGACGGCCGTTGGGGCTGGATGCGGAGGGCGGAGGACCGGGTGTGGTGGCGTTCGTTGGGGAAGGCCTATGTCTAACAGTGGACGTCTAAGTGGTGATATACATATAAGTATATATGGTTTTTAATAGAATACTGGTTTTGAAGGACAAAAAATGGTGAATACATTTTAATAACTTTTTAACGACTAATAAAGCATTAGCGTAATTAACATTTAACTCTTTAATATACGAAACCTTTACTTCAGCATAATCAACCTTAGTAATATAATAATATTCAAGTCGTACAAAACTGACATAAATCGAATCATTAAACCACACGATGTACTTGCGTACAATGATACAGGGTGATTTGATATAGATAAAAGAACCCGTGACTTTCACAGGTCTATTGGTCAGTCTGTAGTTACCAACAAGATATAGGTACCTTTTTTTATTACTATGTTAATTGGAAGTAAGAATGTCTTAACAATTTTTACCTGTCTATCTTGGCCGACGCCTTCGTTTATACTGGAGAAAATGTTTCCTATTTCAAAACACCAATATGATTTGATCGACATGCGAATTATCTTTAAACGTGACAGTAAAAAGAAAACAAATTTGTTATACAACTTTTGGAAGTTCGCTAATCGCAAGTAAGTAAAATGTAAGACAGTCCCCGCAAGTGAAACCAATTCAGAAAATGTTTTTCAAGGGATGTATACAGTCTATAATGACGAAAACTGTTAAAATGACTCTGGTTGGTACGTTGTAAAAGACATGACAAAACTAGACAAAATTAAACTGCAAGCCACAAACCATGTTCTGAGTTTACCCTTTCATCATCATCATCAGGTTATTTTAGTCTCCACTGCAGGAGCAAAACCCTCTCTCATCTGCTGGAGACAGACGGAGGATTTGGCCTACACTCCCCGCGCTGGCCAGACGGGTTGGGGAGGCCTGATTGATGTTTTATAATGTATTCCCTTAGTCGCCTTGTACGCCATCCACGGGAAGAGTTGGAGTGGTCCTATTCTACTCTACCGGAAACCATACGGCAAACCCTTTCAGCAAGTAGTAAGTATACTAATTTGGGTGCAACTTTATCTTTGAAATATCTTGGCCCTTTTTCCAATGACACCCTGTGTTACATGAGTAGCTTTGCTTTATTATGTTTATAAAAGTGGCGAGAGGAAGCCATTATCGGTTATGCACATAATCCTGACTCACGTTGCTAAGTTTCCATCTGACAACGTGACCGTGACGTGATTCTGAAATTCAAAATGTTGTTTTAAATAATTTTATAAGAATAATATGATGGAGGGGGAAATTATGTTAAAAGGCTGTAGGGTCACATTTTATTTTTATTCTTTTTGACCTACCGCTTGTTTTAGCTTTTCCCACAGTGAAGGTTGGCTGGAAGAGATCTCTTATAGAGATAAGTCCACCTTTGTACACTTTTATGTTATGCCCTTTTATTTGTAAAAAAATTATGTGCAATAAAGAATATAATCTAGGGTCTGATTTTTTATAAGTTGAAAATTAAAGTTATTATTACTTACTATATCATGTTAAGTTTACTTAGCCTCGCCTGATCGTATTATAGGCTCGTGTTAGACTCGTCGTGGGTTCGATTGCCACTGGGGACAGACAATGTTGTACGAATGTATGACCCTGGTATGAATGTTATATTTGTGAATTCTCAAATTCCTATAGTACAGCAGAAAATCCTAAATTAGGATTAGGCAAGTGTACGTAAGTTCTCGAGTGGAGATCGCGACTGGGCAGGCGTAGTGTGGGTCGACCCTGGCTAGTCCGTGACTGGATGAGAAGAACCGAGCATTAGGTTTCAGTGTCGCACCTTGGGAGAGGCTTATGTCCAGCAGTGGATTCTTGGAGACTGATGATGAAGTGTATGTAATATTTTTTTCATCATCAGGTTATTTTTGGTCTCCACTGCAGGAGCACAACCCTCTCTCATCGGCTGAAGACAGACGGAGGATTTGGCCTACACTCCCCGCGCTGGCCAGACGGATTGGGGAGGCCTGATTGATGTTTTATAATGTATTCCCTTAGTCGCCTTGTACGACATCCACGGGAAGAGTTGGAGTGGTCCTATCCTACTCTACCGGAAACCACACGGCAATGTATAAACACGGTATGAATGTTATATTTGTGAATTCTCTATTTCCTATAGTACAGGAGAAAATCCTAAATCAGGATTAGGCAAGTGTACGTAAGTTCTCGAGTGGAGATCGCGACTGGGCAGGCGTAGTGTGGGTCGCCCCCTGGCTAGTCCGTGACTGGATTAGAAGAACCGAGGATCAGGTTTCAGTGTCGCACCTGGGAGAGGCTTATGCCCAGCAGTGGATTTTTGGAGGCTGATGATGAAGTGTATGTAATGTTTTTTTCATTATCAGGTTATTTTTCGTCTCCACTGCAGGAGCACAACCCTCTCTCATCTGCCGAAGACAGACGGAGGATTTCGCCTACACTCCCCGCGCTGGCCAGACGGGTTGGGGAGGCCTGATTGATGTTATATAATGTATTCCCTTAGTCGCCTTGTACGACATCCACGGGAAGAGTTGGAGTGGTCCTATTCTACTCTACCGGAAACCACACGGCATATTTTTTAAAATAGACCTTAAATGCCCGGAGGGTCAGGGCGACAAGGATAGGAATTGGCGGACCATTTGGGCTGTAGGTATACGGGCTTTCTGCATCTAACCTATCAATACACCACAGAGGCTGAGCCTCTTCTAAGTAGAGGTAGAGACTTCTGGAACCTACGCCATTCACGGATATCACGATTGTTATTATTATAACCGGTCATCTAACTTGGTTTGTACTTGCAGTCCTTGCTTGATTCGTCATCCACTGCAGATGTGTGGGTGACTTCTCGTTCTGTTGTTGCCTGAATGTGAAAAAAATTATATTTAAATGGTGTGTTAAATAGGTACCTTGATTATTATAATTTTAATTAAGAAAGATAATTTTGTTATTCTATTTTCCGTAATCTTCGTTTTATAAGTCAGATTTATAAATAGATTCCTGTCCAGTGGATTGTTAATAAGCGCGATACTTGTTTAATTAGTGTTTTTTTTGGAAGGAATAATGTTTGTGTGTGTGTGTGTGAACAGGAAGTGGGCAGCGAGACGAGTTGCTATCGTGAATTTCATTCTCATTGGTCTATAGTGCGGTTGTTGAGTATTGGCTCGTAAAAGAAATTACTATTGTCTTCCTCATCATCGACCTTTTATGAAAAAAAAAATGTACCTATAAAGTGGATCAATGCTCATTTTAAATGCCACATATCATAAGAAAAGCAATAGTAGATGTCACTTGCAAAGCTTAGCGTAATCCCACTAATATTATAAATGCGAAAGTTTGGATGTTTGTATGTTACTCAATCACGCTTCAACCACTGGACGGATCGGGATGAAACTTGGCACACATATATGAAAAAATATGTCATTCCTACAAGAAACCAAATTAATCGTTAAAAGCAGTGAAGACATACGCTGCGGGCAAAAGATAGTAAATAATAATCATGGAATATTTATATTTAAGTTAACTGTATCAATATTACATAGTAAAATGATATTTAGGTCAGGAATGTCAATTAATAAATTTCATTAAATTTCCCCCGTTTCCTTCTTGCACTTTCAATCAATAGATTACTATATTTAGGCGATAAGAAAAGAAAACAAATAATCAGCAGTGGCCAATTCAAGTTGAACTTCGCGGGCGGCGCGATCCAAGGTCGTGCTGATCTCACCGACTATTTTTTTCTACACTTACATGACCAATTGTAGAAGTTCGCATATTCTATGGGATTTAGAATGGTCTCGGGAAAAGCGATGCCCACAATACTTGTTCGGGTTATAGCAGTCGCTCCATTGTCAACAGCCATCTTTGAATATTTCATGCTGTGTCGAAATACTTATTCGCTTTTTGTTTGTGTTTTTTCGTTGCGATGCCATTTTTTGTCGGCGTCACATTTTCGCGGGCGCCATTTTTCACAGAGGCACGTTAAGGACGAATCTCGCGTGCGAACTACTTTGTATTGTACAATAGGCCACACAAAAAGATATTAGAGTGTAAGACTATCTTGGAGTGGCGTTGTAGGTACATGTTAATTATAATGGCCTTTGTATACAGATAAAAAGGATTTCTTGAAGGTAGATATACTTTGATTGTATGTAACAAATAAGTTAAGTACAATATATCTTTTTGTAAGAACATCATAGTCTTGGAATCAATCAATCTTGCTTACACAAAAAAACATATTCTTTTGAAGTTACGAAAATAAGTCAAGAATTTAGTTTATAAATAAGTTTTTTAATCTGTGCAGTTATTTACGAACGGCTCTTTCTGCAGTACACTTATGTAGAAAAACTGTATCATCCTGATTTGTGCAAGTAAAAAAAATTGTGCTATAGTGCGTTTTAGAAGCAGAACAGAAAAGTGTTGACTTGAGATGAGTCTAACTCATCTATCAAGTTCTTTTTCATCGTCATCATCAGCCTACAAGAGTCTACTGCTGGATCCTCTCACAAGGCGCGCAACTGAACCCGATTCTCGGTTCTTCTCATCCTGTCACTGCCAGCCGCCATAAGCAGATCGCGCTCCATCTATCCGTTTACCTCAACTGTAATCGGTTCTTCGACAGATGTGACCACCCTCAAGGACTTATAGTACTCTGACGGATCACAAAGAAACTTCTAGCATAGCTCTTTCTATAGCCCGCTTAGCATTGTTCTATCTCGGTTTTGATAAAAATGCATTATTATTATGCCCTTTGTACTAGTGTTTCTTTTAATGTATTATTTTTTATTTTATCTGTGTGTGTGCAATAAAGAGTTAAATAAATAAATAAATTATTCGTGTTAGGCAGACCGTAGCAGAAAGGAGACATTCTGAGATCAGTAACCTTCTTTCTTCCGTTCTTCTCCGCTTTGATAAAATCGCACCGCTCGGCAACGAATTGCTCAACTTGCTGCATAGAGTATATTAAATTATTCATATACGTGTGCTAACCCTAACTTCTGTTGATACCAGGCCGATTTCTTTTTGTTGATAAGGGTTGAGTAACACTCGGGAGCGCCAGTAGTGGAAAAAATTGTTTTTAATTTTGCACGAATTTATTTGGTCACAATTTTCGCCTAAAATCAATTCGCCGGCTATATACCCTATTATTGTACCCAAGTCTTGGATGTTTATATATTTATTTAAGTATGCCTATCCGTTATCTAGTAACCATACCACAGGCTCTGCCTAGTTTTGGACTGGATAATTGGTGTGAATGTCTGTGATATTTATTTATTTATTTATTTATTTATTTATTTATTCATTTATTTATTTATTTATTTATTTATTTATTTATTATTATTATTATTATACATTACGACTCAAAAACCTAATAATTTTTGACAAGATTTAATTATATAAGTTGCACCAACTTTCGTAGTGCAATTTTTTCGACTGCTTGCCACCTCTTAGTGTTGCTCAACCCGTGAGTGACTACCATAAGCTCAAATAATAAATTATCAAATAATCACACTTGGATTAATTTTTCGGGTGATTACGCATTATCGTCAGTGTGTCATTTCGTAACTTCTAATAGATTGCTTATCAATATAGGTAATCGTTGACCTTCCTCATACAATTTAGTAGGTACTTACCTTATTATCACCTTTATCTATAATATCAAAGTGAAACACTACTGCTTTCACAACACTTTGTATGTACTGCGTTATCTTATCTCGTATTCGTCGATAAAATAAGTAGTAAACACTGTAGTAAGTGGCTAAAAATAATCTATTTACGAATGCGTATGTATTGAGGAGTTATTTAAATGCTTTTCATTGGAAAATGTGCGTAGGTTCAGCAAAATAAGTGATTCTGAACTAAAATACCTGATCATCATCATCAGGTTATTTTTGTTTCCACTGCAGGAGCACAACCCTCTCTCATCCGCCGGAGACAGACGGAGGATTTGGCCTACACTCCCCGCGCTGGCCAGACGCGTTGTAGAGGCCTGATTGATGTTTTATAATGTACCAATGCCCGTACCAACCACTTAGAGAAGGTGGGGACATACACCTTCTCTAAGTGGTTGGTACGGGCCTAGATTAAAACCATCGATTCTGAGAATGCACTTCCGACTAAGCTTCTATAGGACAAAAGGTTGGAAGAAATCGCTTTTAGCAATAAGACTGCCTAGATGTACATGTGTAAGCTACTATATTATTGTATCTTTGTATTTATCGTGCAATAAATAGTAATTGAATTGAATTGACAAAAGCTCAAACAATGTTAATAAAATTATTTCATATACACTATCGTGATCTATGTAACTATGTAAATAGGTCAACATCGTCTATAAATTACCTCATAAGGAAGCTAAAGAAATAGTTACCTACCTGTTAAGTACTTATTACCTAGTAATGGGTACCTACATATGGAAATCGTTCTGTCGTCTAATCAAGGCTGTGGTCAAAAACAGCATTTTTGCTGAAGCAAATCTCTTTTAGTTCTTAATTTCAAATGAAAGTAAGTATGTAGAGGGAAATTGCGTAATGAAGAGTATTCAGAACTGCCACCTGTCTGAGATCAGGGAGTGTTAAATTAAGTATGTATCGTAAAATTCACGATACACACATCCGCTACTTTTCGCGAGGGTCGAGCGCGGGACGCGGGGAGTTACTCCAAACCTATCCGAACGTCAGTATCTTTACGTAGGTATTCACGCATTGATGAATAGTGCGTAACGATAGCACTAACACAGTAATAATATAACGCATACAATGACATGTAAGCGATTTAGAGGAGTGGGGCGTGCCATCATGTACGATCTATAATTTAAATCCTGGAAGGATTACAAGGAAAGATTTCAGGTTGGCTGGAAGACATATCTTATAGAGATGCCCACCTTTATACACTATTTTATTTACGCCTTTTTGTAAAATACATTATGTGCAATAAAGAATTTAAGCAAAGAGTATATATTACTCTACTTAATCTTTAGACCGGATCTGAGATCGGGAAGCAAGAACACTTTTATCAAACAGAACCTGCTAAAATAATTAAACACTTCAGAATTATCCAATTCGCTTACACTTATTTAGTTGAGCTAGAGATGTGGGAGCTGGTCTGTAGAAACAATAAAATTATCTATGTGTGCAAGTACCTACCTACCAGGCACTCACATAGCGTCAATGCGCGTATCCCTATACTATAGTTAGTAAATCTGATGGTACCGACAGCAGAGCAATGATATAATCTATATCATATGTCTGAAAAAAAAAATAGAGCGACCGAGAAGAAGATGGATGGTCGACATAAAAAAATAATTAGGTGTAGGCACAGGGAAACAGCAGACAGAGAGAAATGGCAACTCTTGGAAGAGGCCTACGCTCGTAACAGAGCTGCTGAAAAGAAAACGAAGAACACAAAATTACACAGTAAGGAGACAAAGTAATTAATGTAAATAAATAATGACATGCATAAATAATAACAACTGACATATGATAATGACAAATTGTATTAATTTATAACAGCAATTTAATGAAATCTGAATAAAGGCTCTTTTTATTTTTATTTTATACCTTGGTGCGAGAAAGATTAGAAATTTTCATAGTACGCTAGTTTCTTTGCGATATTTATAAAACATTTGCAAAGCACACAGGTTATGTGACATGACTCATAGTCACTTTTCTAACAGCTGTCAGACTGGCTATACTGTATTAAAATAGCTATAATCTGACATTCTTCCCGACTGCTACGCTGAATTATGACTAGTTTAAAAACTTTTGAAAAAAACTGGTTTTGTGACAAAGGTTTTGTTCGGCTTTCAAATCAAATCAAATATTCTTCGATTTGTTCTGATTTGGTTCTTTTTTTTATGTAAATGATTGTAGTTAGTTTATATTTTCATTAATTTTTTAATTAATCATAATGTAACAATTGTTCAAGAATTTACGTAAAAACTAAAATACAAATAAACTATCCTTTATTGTGCACCAATAAATATAAAATGTTATACATAAAAAAAATACATAGAAGGATGAATCTAGCGTACAATTGCGAAATTATCGCTTTCAGCGATTTCTTCCATGCAATCTTTGGGTGATAGCTTTCGGGGTTCAACTTTTGATTTCCTATGGTAAAATAGTTTGTTTTCGCATAAATATGGAACGGATGGAATAAGTTTTTTTTACGTAGGTACCAAAAGTCATAGCACAAAAGTTGTCCAGTAATTGACTCTCATCTTCATCATGTCAGGTTTTTGACGTCCACTGCTGGATACAGACCATTTAAATGCGATACATGGTTACATTATATGGTCTATGTAACCCATCTTATCCTTTGAGAGGCTAGCAAGAACTGGCGACACTTCGACCTTTCGGGAACTTTTGTGCCAAACCATTGTCCACCAATAGTGCTCCAAGCAGATTTGGTGGACTTCATATGCGCCTTATAATTTGTTCGCTGGCATACCACTATACACCATACAATGTTTTCCTTTACGGAAAAGCCTGTGGTATTATTAATAAACAGTACAAAAACTTATTGGTACCGGCGGGGTTTGAGCCCACGATCGTAAGGCGACTGCATAACCAACTAGGCTACCACAGCTCCTATGTACTCATAAATCTATTATATTAATTAATGCTATGCTATTGTATTATTTGTCTAATTTATAGTAACCAGTACCAACTTTGATGATAATTTTTACCGGAAAATATAATTATAGTATGTACCTACCTATTAGGTAACAATATTTTAAATTACCTATATTATTACTATTATTTGACGTCATTATTATTTCTGATAGTATAATCTAAATTGTTGTTTTTGGTTGTTATCTCGGTTGGTCGGTTGTATAGACAATTTTCTATTTATTTTTATTTAAATGTTTAAATAAATAAATAAGCTTAATCGACTAGAAACGATGGCTAACAAACATGAAGGACTATGTTCAGCAGAAGACGTTGTCAGGCTGATAACGATCAACAGATACTAATTGTTTAACTAGTTATATTTTATTTATTGTAATTCATTCCCAAGGTTTAGATTTGAATTTATTTATAAGAAAGTTTACGTAGTTAATACTTAACTGAACATCAAATTGATTTTACACCGTGCGACAAATTAGAAACTCATACAAATTAAAGCGCCAAGCCAAAGTTAATAAGTAGTTTTTTTTATTCAACTTCCTGAGGTAAACTATTTAGAGTATACGATTCCTATAACGAGTCACAATAAGTAATTTGTTACACGCTGTAAAATTATTTATTACAAGAAATTGACACTTATATTATTAGGCTTTACATTTAGTAAAAAAAGAAGACGTAAAACGTAGTGTCCTTATAGTTCAATTCACGACGGCACGCTCCACTCCTTCTCTAAATCGCTTACATTTCATTGTATGCGTTATATTGCTACTGTAGTCTATCGATACGCACTAATCATCAGTGTGTGCATACGGACACTAAAATAATGACGTTCGGATTAACTCCCCGCGTCCCCATCCGTGCCATCATGATTTGAACGATATTGCTGTTATTTTTCGTTAAACCCATTTTATTCACACGAAACAAATTTCGTACATATTTTTGAATAGGAAAATTGTTCAAGACAAATACACGAGTACCTAACAATAACAGGAAGTCATTCTCTAATGAATTTATATACTATTAATTAGTGGTCACTGGTCGGTATCGTGAAGTTAACTCATACACATTAATTTTTCCTATCTAATATGACCTTATTTACGCGTTCTAATGTTTTCAGGATTTATAATGCGTAATAATAGAACTTGCTCGAAACTTACGCAATAGTTTCAAATTGTTATTTAGGTTTCATACCTATTATTTCATAGATATTATTTATATACACACACTTGTATAATCCCAAACTGAATTATCTCCTGTGCTATGGGAATTATACAAAGATTGGACAATTCACAAATATAACATCCAAACCAGTTTGTACAAATTGTACAAAATTTTCTCTCCCCAGTGAGAACCGAACCTACGACTTCAGGCCTCGAATTTAAAGGCACTAGGCCGTCAAACTACGTTGATATTTTTTTCCTAATAATGAAATTGAGAGTATTTTTTAATGTTTTTAGATATTTTGAGTTGCCCAATTTTTAACTAAATCCATTGATTTATGTTATTAACATTCACATTAATTCAAGACAGGTCTAATTTGAGATGACTTAATGAGTTTAAAAAATGGTACAGTTTTTGTTTTACTGTCGCTACAAGACGCAGGAACAAGTGCGCGCGCGCAGATTGTTTACAGTCACAAACTGTTGAATATTTATTTTGTTATGTCGAGTTTTATCGCACGCTCTCGGTGGGAACCGATCGGATCTGTACCGTGGTAACGCTGTAGGACTTTACAGTAAACAGTATTGATACATACAAACATACACAAATTTTGGTCCGAAGCGTCAGTTGAGTGTATTAACATAGAAAAAAATCACTTATTAATTTGAACAAGATCTTGTTAATTGTGAACTCCATACGGGCTCACCAAGAACTTGTTCCCTTGAACTGACTCTTGTTCCCTTGCACTAAGTCAACTTGTTAACTTGATCACGGTCTTGTTTAAATCGATCATAAAAATGATTACTTTAGCTAACATACAGCAACCAAGATAAAATGCCATTTATTGAGCAAATAATTTTTCCAGTGAACCTTTTTTGAAATAATTAGCTTTTTGCCCGCGACTTCGTCAGTGTAGGTTTCGATATTTATACATTTTGAAAAGTCGCGCTACGTCGTGAGAAAATTCACTGATTTTAACGATTAATTTGTGTTCCCGTGTTTTATCGGGATATAACTATCCTAAGTCCTATTCCAGGACCTAACCTATATGTATACCAAGTTTCATCACGATCCGTCCAGTGGCTGAAGCATGATTGAGTAACAAACATCCAAACATCCTTACTTTCGCATTTATAATATTAGTTGGATAACAAAATGCGACACTGGCCGCAGGACTATGCGTCTTATTCAATCTTATCAGGACAATTTAAGGTAAACTATATCAGACTTATTATCTTATCACCATAGATCGGAATTAGGTAGTGTCATTTATGTACTTGCGACGAAAATATGGCGCAGAAGATTAATGTGGATTTTCCTTTCCACCAGGAAAAGGAAATACTTATGTCATATGTTTTAATGAAAATCCAGGGACTCGAATAATTAAAAAGTATGTAATATCCAATTTAGAAAAAAAAAATATTCATCATCATCATCCTGAAAGAGTCCACTGTTGGACTCAGGCCTCTCCCAAGGTGCGCCGCTGAACCCGATCTTCGGTTCTTCTCATCCAGTCACTGCCAGCCGCCTTACGCAGATCGTCGCTCCATCTAGCCAGGGGGCGTCCCACACTACGCTTGCCCAGTCGCGGTTTCCACTCGAGAACTCGTTTACCTTGGTTCTCCGACAGATGTGACCAGCACACTGCCACTTTAGCGTACTAACTTTTTGAGCTATGTCGAAGACTTTAGTTTTCGAGCGGGTAACCTAATTTCATATTATTTGTATTTTATTTTTTTGGTAAGCGGGGGCGAATAAGAATCAGACATTATTAAATGAGAATCGAATAGGTACTCATTTATTAGCTGCAATATTATACACTTACAAGCGGAAACAATACAAAACTAGAACTAAATGAGGGATGTGGAATGTCCATATTTATTTTACTGTATGAGTTTATACGCAAATGAATGACAATTGATGAACAAAATTTTTTTAAATAAATATTTACATAAACTCTAAATCTTAAATACTAACTCTAAACTAAAACTAAACTATACAAACTCATAAAAATTTCATCGTAAGTACAATACTTAAATGAAACTACCTAATACCAATCCCTGATTATCACACTAACATTATAAATTAGTCGTTAATATAAAACCACTCAATCACACCATAACGTATGAAAGGATTTCAATGAAACTTGGTACAGTGCTAGTTTGTATACTGAAATAACATATAGACTTATTATCCCGGAAAAAACTAAGATGAGATACTTATATTGTCGGCCCCGTAGCCTAGTCGGTAGTACACCTGTCTGCGAAGCTCGGGGTCGCGGATTCGATCGAGCACTTGTGTTTGCGTTGTGACTGGATGTGATTTATAAATTATATTATGTATTTATGTATGTATATCAGCTGTCTGATACCCATATTACAGGCTCTGCCTAGTTTGGGATCAGGTGGCCGTGTGTGGAATGTCCTCACATATTTATTGTTGTTATATATAAAGGTCAATAGATGGCGCTTTCTAAGCTTGACACCTTGATATTCAGTGGTCGCAGTGAAATTTTGCGTGAATTTCGCGTTCCGTCTATAAAAGAATTAAACGCGGAAAAATCGGTGTTCCTCCTGATTGGAAACCAGAGTAAACTCCTTCGTGTTTTTTGACATTTCACTACTTTGACATTGGCGGAATCATTGTGCCTTATAAGCATAATAACAAAGGCCATAATTAAAAAAAATGGTAGTAAACGTTAGTACTTACGTACTTACATACAGGGTAAAAAATTAAATACATTTATTCTACTAACTGTTTAAATGCTTCTCGGTAATGGGTTAAATGTTGGTACATGATAACTGGTAGTTCGAAAGTTTCAAGTTCCTTGGGCCACAAAGAAAAACTGTCGATTTGAACCAGCTCTTGTTAACAGCCATCTTAACTCCATAGTAAGCCTTATTTCATAATAGAAATACGCCCTTTTGAAAAATGACTCCTCAGTTGGTCCTCGTAATGTGCTTGACGAATTCCTATAGTACTTACAGGAATTCTTATTTTGAGATTAGACATGCGTATAAATTATAAATTTACAAAGTTCACAAAGTTTAATATAATGTTCTCAAACCAATAAAGTTATTTTGTTGTTGTATTTTGTATTATCAGTACGACAATTAGAATTAGATTTGCTTATAATGCCAAGTTAATAAAATCGTTCTAATGAATGCATTCACAAGGATTTCGTATAAACATAGTATGTAGGGACAACTCACACATTGGCATTTGATCCCAAATTTGATCCCTAACTAGGCAGAGCCTGTTTGTACTATGGGTATCGGAGATCTGATATACTTGTACATACATACATTGCAGATAAATTACATCCAGAAACAAGTCACACACTGCACTGGACGGTATTCGAACCCGCGACTTCGAGTTTCGCAAATAGGTGCACTACAGACTATTCTGCGGGCCGCCAAGTTGATTAGTAAAATCTTCCAATGAGTAGAGTTACAAAAGTTTTTGAAGTTCGGACGAACAACACTCAGGCGAACTAAGTCCGCTTACGTCACCACTTAGCTCAACATCTAAAATCTATCACAATAACATTGAGGCCCGCATGTAACCTTGCAGCGTGTCGACTGTCGGACTGCCCGCCACATGTGCCGAAATTGCTAGTTTTTTGTTGACATTGTGTGTGTGGGAACTGACGGGCTTTTCTAGAGACAAGGGAAGTCATGCATCACAGCTTAAGGTCATAATATTGCGGTTATGTAATTGTTTTTTAAAGGCTACAATTATATTGTTGCTAGGTTTACTCCTTTATGTATAATTATGTACAAACCACGATGGCATGCCTTGCTACTTTTCGCGAGGGGTGAGCGGGGGACGCGTGACGTCAGGATCTGAGCGTACGTATGCATAAATTGATGATTAGTGCGTAACGATAGAACTAACACAGTAACAATATAACGCATAAAATGAAATGTAAGCGATTTAGAAGGGGTGTGGGGGGAGGGAGGGTGCCGTCGTGAACTGTACGATCTAAATACTACAGTAGGAGCACACCAGCTTGTTACTTTGAATCCCGTATGAGGTCAGACCTACTTTCATCTGTGGTCTTTAAGTGATGATATGAAGGGGCAGTTGCCAAAGACAGTAACAACCTAAAGGCGTAAATTGCATGTATGCTATGAGCACGCAGAATACTGCGCGTTTAAATGAAGGTGCTTCTCGACTTTTTGTCGGAAAACTGTTCAGCTATTTTTTTAGTACCTTATCTTCTTAGACTATCCCTTTCGGGTCTTTTGTGCCAAGTATCTGTCCACCAATGGTGCCCCAAGGCGATTTGGTAGATTTCACATAGGTACGGAGACAGACGGAGGATTTGGCCTACACGCCCCGCGCTGGCCAGACGGGTTGGGGAGGCCTGATTGTTGTTTTATAATGTAGGCCAAATGCTCCGTCTGTCTCCGGCAGTTGGGAGAGGGTTGTGCTCCTGCAGTGGAGACGAAAATAACCTGATGATGACATAGGTGCCTTAGAATTTATTCTTTGGCATATGCAGGTTTTACGACGATTCCCATCACCGAAAAACCTGTGGTATAATAAATAAACTCTACTTAAGGTTCGAAAAACTCATTGGTTCAGGAGGGGTTTAAACCTGAGACCACACGAATTGAGGCGAGTGCACAACGAACTAAGCAGCCACGGCTGTTCTTTGTAGTAACTTTGTTTTTACTTAGTTTATTTTTATTATTGGTCATTTTTATTAATAGACATTTTTATCATTGGACATTTTTACTTTTGGACATTGGCTTTGGACATTTTTCTTTTTGTCATTAGTCGTGCAAATCAATTTTTCGCCATAATAAGCTACAATAGTCTTGTTTAAAATATTGCGTAGTTTTGCTTTTCATAATAGCTGATATTCAATTGTTTTCCATCGTAAACACTATCTCACGCCAAAAGGGCGACATGCCGCCGACAAGTAGCTTTTAAAAGCGCACAGTTTTTTTTTGTGACAATGAGAATTCAATTTTACACCATATCTCATTCTTAGTGATATCTATAACAAAATATTGTTTAAAGATAGGTCAATCGGACGGCCAGTTTGTTCCACGAGGAACAATCAATTTGTGCAATAGAAAAAGTGAATATGAAATGGCATGCGGAGAATTGAAGTGCAGGATCTGCCTGAATGGTGGTGCTGCATCTTATCTATTCATCATCATCATATCAGCCCTTAGCTAGATGTAGGCCTTCCCTAATGAACGCCACCACACCCGGTCCTCCGCCCTCAGCATCCAGCCGCTTCCGGCCACCTTGTTCAGGTCGTCGGTCCACCTGGCGGCGGCGGGGCGTCCCACCATACGAGTGCCGATCCACCTGTTCACATGCCGCCAAACAGCAATACTATTAGTTAGTTGTGTTCCGGTTTGAAGGGTTGTAGAGCCCAGTGTAATTCTAGGGTGGAAACTCAGTTGTGGTTTTTAGGTTGCAGGATAATGGGTGACTGTGACTGAATACCATCAGGCACGCTCTCTTGCCGTTGAGGCTTCAGACTATAATTAAAGATATTTACTTACGAAGCTCTAATACCGTCCTGAAATTGATATCTGAGAGATTTGACAGCCCCTTGGGTGGAAGTGCTTGTCAAAAATAATAATATAATTTTGAAATTTTAATAGTTTAGTACTAATATTCTAGTTCTACTTGTCTTAAGTTCCATCCTACATATTATGGATAATTGTATTCCGAAATAAAACCTTTCATATCATATGAAAGGAATGATCACTGTAGAAGTTATCACAGCGAGGGCGGTTCGGCGCTAAAATATATGGACTTGCATGTACCTACGCTTTATTCGCCTTGAAATAGGAACGCCTTAGAAATTATTTTCCAATATGCCAAAAAATACTAAAAATGAAAAAAAAAACATTCATAGGTAAAATTCAGGGTTAGAACCCGTGACCTCACGAGTTACAAATGTAAAACAATTAAAATTTCAGGTGTCGTAATCCATTTACAAATGTAACGGACCATTTGGTATGCCTTTCTAGTCGCCTCTCTAATTGAAAGGTGAATGCTTTATAGTTAGAGTTCTTTATCCTCAGCTGTTTAAAATAGAAAAGAGTTTTTGTGTTTAGGTTTTGTTGGCTTTCAGTAAGTGTAGTTATTTTTTTGTTGTCAATTTAACACGTAGTTTGTGTTGAAACTTTTACACCGACATTGCTTTTTTCAGCAAATGTTAGAGATGGGTGAAAATGATGTGTATTGGTGAATGTAGGACGTTGAAAAATTTTGGTGCTGAAAAACAGCATCGTAAAGGCCCTGCCACACACACTCAGACCACACGTCAGCTGTTTGTGGGTTTCCTGTGGCAGTTTCCCATGTAAGTAATCGGTTACATAATAAATATAAGTGAGAATTATGTAATACTCATCAAAACTAAAAATAAATAAAAAACATGTGAGGAGTAAATGACGAAGTGAAGCTGTGGTTTCTGAATTTTAATCTGTGTCCTGTCTCACTAACTGCTGGTATTTTAATTTGAACGAATCGGAACCCTCAAGCCGCGAGTATTATTCGCACTAGTCCGTATTTTATTTTCAGATTTCATGTTTTCTGGTCTAGCTGTTTAGACCAAGATAGAAAGTCTGCCCCGGCACAAACTTATTAACTTAGGAATTATACCCTTGTATATTGGACTACGTCCCCTGTCGTAGCCCTTCCCCCAAAATCCTCCCTATATCTACCGCTAGGTGATAATATAATACCTGAAAACAAAAACATATGTATGTAAAAAAAAAACCACAACTTTTAAACGCATTTTCCCTGCAAGCGGCTCTAACGCATCGTCCGCTCTATACAATCTACGAGAAATGCGGTAACGTTGCCCAATGTAACGAAATTGTCGGTGCGCTTGCGACACCGCGCCGCTGTGTGGGTAGCTAGTGTGGTCAAACGCTCTCGGTTTTCGGGGACGTCCCGTGATTTGAATCTAAGTCAAAATATTCCGCCAGATCGAACCCTGTCCACCAAGCATATTAACAGTAGCTGGTCAATTCATTTTAGATAATATTTTATATGTCAGAAAAAATGTATCTTTCTTTTTGAGGCACTGTGACAATAATAGTTAAAATACAAGAAATAAAAATAAACTTGTTTTACCAGGGTTAAGACTAAGTAAGGTCAGCAAATCGTTCACGGGGGTATACGCTTCTACAACAAACTACCAGAGGAAATCTTAAATATGACGGACAGAAAGTTTAAGATTCACATTAAAAAACAACTTTGTAAGAAAGCCTATTATAAAGTAAACGATTATTTGAATGACAAAGATGCCTGGTACTAATGTTAATCCAGCTTCGCAAAATCTTTATTAATTGTATGCAAACTTGATTTTTAAAAGATGTGTTGCGTGAAGTTTGTTGCGCCGTTTCTTCTTCACAGCGTTAACACCTAGGAAGCGGTAGTCGATAAAAAAATGACGTGTATAAATGTACCAAGTGTACTCATATGCAATAAATGATTTTGACTTTGACTTTGTCCTGTATTTTAGTCACCTTTGCTCAAATTAAGAACTCAAATATCAAAATAATCTGCAACAATAACGTAACGTTTTACCGACAACACGAACGTTTGACTGATATCAATCTTGACGGACATAAAATACCTAACCTACCTAATACAAGTGTTAAATATAAAGAAGCGACCAAATAAAATCGAGTAGAAATTTGATGTCTTCGGTCAAATACATTCGTTCGTATCGATCAAACATCACCAATCTTAGAAGCCTTTTACAGATTTTGTTTTAATAGATTCGGTTTGAAAATATGGCGATATCTTTAGGCCATTTAGTAAGAGCAAAGGGCTATTAGTAGTTTTTCCATGTAATTAGGTCCTTGATAATTAAATCGCAGTGGTAGGAATACTTTAAATAATTAGATTTTAGTGTGATTAGATGCTTGTCCTCTTTCTGTCTGAAAAACGTGGCAACCCTATGAAGTAGCTACCGCCCGTCGAGCCATGCGAAATCACGCGCCGAGTTCCGAGCGGAATTGAAAATGCTGTTTGAAGAGGTCTTGCTACTCCCATTGACATTACATATTATATCCAAACCAGAAATACAAGCCTTTATAAAGGTCACTTCGGATGTAGTCTAATTGACTTGTATGTTAATTAATCTTTAGGGATTCTGAGAGGAAATGCTGCCAGCGCTTTAAGAGCTTGATTGTGGCTGGGTGCGGCACTTAGAGAATATGTTTACGTAGTCCAAACTACAAATACAGCATGACAGAAAGAACTCTGTATTAATATGTTATCATTATAAAACCAATATTTGTGTAAAAAATCCTATCCGTTTTTTAATAATAACTGTTTATTTCTTCTTCTTAAAATACCCTTCATTAGGATTTTGCTAATGTCAAGTGTATAGGATAGAATGCATACAAATATGAAGATCACGATTTAACGGAGTGGGTTGTGCCACTATAGCACCTAGGGAATGTCGCCCAGCTCGCAGTATATCTGATCAGCCCACGTGGAAGCCCTACAGCTGCAGAAGTGCAAAGGACTGGTAAACAGCTGTATTTTGGGTTGTAAAAGCAAATGAAAAGAAATATCGAAACATCGCCTTTTGTGTTACCAGAGGAGAGAAAAGGAAGCAAGGAAGACAAAAAAAGGTAGATAGGTGACATTAAAAATGCGGAAGGAGTGACGTGGAGCAGAAAAACAACGAACAAGAAGGAGTGCTAGAAACTGGGGAGGCATTTGCTCGGAAAAGGGCAGATAGAAAAACAATTACATAAATAAAATATAATTACACTTACATATAAATGGAAAATAATATGAATTAGGTAATATATTAAATGTAAAATATTATAATTGGCTATCAAAATATAAGCTATTTTTATTTTAACCTTTTGAGTTTCGTTTTTGTTTTAATTAGTACTTTACGCATTCGTTCTCAGTAAACATCTAATTTACGCCTTAATAAACATTCAAGAACTGTTTTCAAATGATATTTTTATGTTTTTCCTTATTTTTATGATAATTAAGTAGGTTATTTCTATCCTATTTTAATAGTATAACGCGGATCGCTTGTACATTATTTCTCTGTGTACGGAAATAGCCATTTCCAACAGTGAATGTCGAAATTCTTATGATGATGATGTTATGAATTTAAAGAAAGATATAATAATATAGTTGCTACGAAGTTAATGTTTGGAAATTCTTAAAGTGAGTAGGCTGTGAATAATTATTTATGACTACGTTATGTAGAGTATTATTTTGATGACTCAGTTGTCCAATGAAGATATTTTGCATCATTTCGTGAAATGATAATGAATCATTGTACCTAACCAGAGAGGTTCAGAGTCATGGTTCTGTGACTTCTTTACGTCTTTTTGCTTTTTTTAAATTTAACTTTAACTAGAAACAAGAGTCTAACTATAATAGGGAGCACAACAACATGCAGTAGATAAACCACGTTCTCGCACGAAGCGTTTTGCTTCTTCTTTCATAATGCGAACTGCTAAGGAATGGAACTCTCTGCCAGCTTCGGTATTTCCGGACAAGTATAGCTTGGATCTTTTTAAAGGAAGAGTGAATAGGCATCTTCTGGGTAAGCGCGCTCCACCTTAGGCCTCATCGTCACATACCATCACTTGTGATTGAGGTCAAGCGTAAACCGAAAAGAAATAAAAAAAGTTACATAAATCTCTTATTAATTGCGGTTAAAGAAGCTCTAATAGACGATGCTCCAACTAGACTATAAACAGCTGCTCAGCTTTGTCAGATTGTTAAACAATTAGTATTTCCACATAAGTTAAAGAAAGATTAAAGTCGTACAGTAGATGTGAACAAGCTAACGATGTTTTCAGCTGTATATATTATATAACGACTTGTTTAAATACCCATCTATGTTAAATACAATGCAAAGAAATAGTTTTCTTTCAACTTTTCCCAAAACACGAACCAGTAACCAATTGACACACTGACTTGTTGCCAATACAGAATTCAATGGAGATTTGATTTTATTTTGGAAACTATTGTATTGTGATTCGTACGTGTCACGTAGACTCTTATATCAATTTACAATTATAGGCACGGATGACGAAACAAATTTAGATTAAATTATGAGATAGAGTTCAAGAAATGAAGAAATTCAAATACCTACGTTATTCACGCCAATGTTAAATAAAATAAAAAAATATTACTGACTATAAATAAGTTCAGAGGACTACTAAAAAACTGCAGAGACCCTATTAACATATAGACCAGGCAAACTAGAGACAACGAAAAGAACGAATAAAGATAAAGAAGTTGTAGCGATTAGTTCGCCTTGTATACTCTTTTAGGGTAAACTCAATGTACTTTCTTTAGTGCTGGCCACTTAGTTCTTTCTTCGAATTTAGACAGCACTAAAGAGAGTGTTTTGTTAGAGATAGAGAATTCGATTGTGTCGAGCGAGATCTATTTTTCATTTACTTACGATGTACAATAGTATATTCCTTTACCAAGAACTAGTTTATTATTCACTTCAAAAATCACGCTGCTCAGCTCGCCAGGGAAGAACGAGCTGAGCCTACCAACCAACTTCATAGTTCCCGAAAAAGTAATTGAAGAAATGTGAACGATACTGGCAGAAAATTATATAAGGGAAAAAGGTTATTAATTCTTTCTGAAATTAATTCCGGAAGTGATAAAGCGTAAAGAGGTGTAAGCTTGTCTATTTAGTACAAGATAGTATGCGACCTCAAATTCAATTATCTGTTAGCGACTCTGACTTTACACTTCACTCACATCGGTTTACGGGCGCCATGCAATCGTAAATCAGTCCAATAAATGAAATACTCTAATTTAACAAGGTCCGTTAATTATTACTTGACCAGGCAAGGGCTGCGCATTCATAGCAGGTTCGACTGTTTATATGATTACAAATTCTAGTAACTCTATACTAAATCTGAGTAAGACAATAATTTAAGATGCAACTATAAGACAAAATGTATACAATCTTTAATTTTATAGTATTGTTCAGTACATCTTCAAAAGTCACCTTGTTAATGATCCCTTGATTCGAGCTCTGCTAGTGAATATGTCCGCTATGCAAGAGGACGTGGGTTAGATTTCCTAATTAATTGACTGACGCGTAACAGCATAGCCCATATCCTACCGCTAGACTGGGAATGTGAAAATATAACAGTAGATTTTCCTTGACTGTGTTGCAGGCAGCGATAGTAAATGTCATATTTCTTTCATTTATTTCTTTTTCTTGTTTGTTCAATAGTTATATTTATTTTTTAAAATGTCAGTTGATGTGATTATTACCTAACGCTCCTAATTAACATTAAATAATCCTACCATTATTTTCGATAGGTTTGATCCAGGTTTTAATGAATATATTTGATGGATTCCTTTTAACCCTTGAAACAAAGACGAAAATGTGTTTTCAATACTTACATTCTGTAATTGATATTCTTGTTATATCATCGGTTAAAACAAAATAACGGAACGAGAATAGGCTTGAGTAGGAATGCTTAATACAAGAAAGAGGCGGAGACCCGCGCGTGTCTCTAGAACCTACCACAATGCAGTTCTATGTAAGGGTCGAAACAACGCAGTGGGTCTAGAATATTCTTGTCAATTTGCCTGCCGGATATTTAAGCGGCTGTAGTACACACCGGGGACAGTTCAGTTTTCGGAAGCGAACGATTTGAAACTCGTCGAGCGAACTATGAGGTAACAATTAATTTTAAGTGTTTCTTGTGTGAGCATCGTGTGTAGTTTGGAATACATAAGTAACAATATAATACCTACAAACTGAATAGCAAGTTCGCCTTAATAAGTATTAGGTGAATTTCGGTATCTTTTATTGGGCAATCGTTCGCTTGTCCCTACTGGTATTTGTCTGGTCTCATTAATAGTTCCTTTCCGCCTACCACTCAATTCTGGCATTGGAATTTAATGCCGGAACTACACTTGGCCAACTGTTTCGGCAGGTTGTATTTGTAGGTAGACACATAGTCTAAACGAGTAAGTGCTGTGTCGTAACAGTAAGCATGCGACTTGTATCTAGGCTTTGGGATTTCAATATTTTCCCGTTAATAAAATTTTTTTTGATTTTATTGTGTTGGTTGAGCTATGAAATGATTGTTTAACACAACTCACGTGACGTATGTGATTTTTTTTATTTTATATATGTCACGGTAGGAGCTACCTATAGGACGCCTATTGACGTAGTGTCTACGAACGTGTTTATTAGCAGTAACCGTATAATTTTATTGTATTCTATTCAAAACAAAATCCAGGTAGATACGACGAAAAAAAAATTTCACATCGGGGGAGGGGGGGTCCGGGGGGGGGATTCTCCGTAAGCATTTCAGATAATATCCGCGACATATTTCGACAACCGTTTAGCGTTGCACGGCCCGTTAGATAGTACGAAGTGGTCTTTCGACGGATATTAAGCGAAATGTTTACGAAGTAGGCTTTTTGGTGTAAAAGAAATTCATTTTATCATAACATTAACCAAACTACGATGTTTCTTTCCGTAAACATACCGGCATACAAGTACTTATGCACTTACATATAATATTGTATTTGATGTAATATCAGAGATGGTAAAAAACTTCGCTTTAAAAATGGAATCAAAGACATATCCGAAAGGCAATGATAATGTAGGTTGGTACAAAGAATAGATTAAAATGTAAATTATCTGGCTAATATGCAACAGGTACAAGTTTTTTCTACTTAATAATAGGTACGAGACGAAAATTGAGTCATTTCCTGTTACATGTATGTGTGTACAGGTTTGTATGAGTCTGCTAATGTCACCTCTAGAAATTGCGACTTAAATTTAGAATGTTTTGTGTACAAGTGTATTTTGTATTTAACATGAAGTTGTTGTAATACAGGGTACAGAGTACCTATAACTTTCTTTCTTTTCGACAGATATCGAATACTGAAAATAAGCAAAAAAAAAAAATTATCAGTACCTACTATAGTACCTATAAGGATTAAATATTATAAAAAAATAGTTATACTTTTCTCTGCGTAAGGCATAACACTTAATTTGTTATTCGATACTGAAATGTCTCTCACTATGGTATAGGTATTTTGTAACATCCTCTATGGAGGGGTAGATAATTTTTAGAACTAAGGCAAGTGTAAAGATTTTTGTTTGTTAGTTTTCTGTCTAAAATATATTCATCATCATCAGCCTGAAAGAGTCCACTGTTGGGCATAGGCCTCTCCCAAGGTGCGCCACTGAACCCGATCTTCGGTTCTTCTCATCCAGTCACTGTATATATATTTGCTTAAATCATTCTGAGAACAGCCTTACGATCCTATTCATATAATTAATGTATTACAATTCCCCAGTTTAAATTCCACTCAAGGTATGATATTCGACTTTCCAAAAATTACAACAGACAGAACCGAAGGGAAACAGGATTTCTACTATTATAGTGAAATATTTAAAAAAATTGCATCATTATATTGGAAAGGATTTGAAACATGAATTTTCTGCTTAAATTTTGCAATAATTTTGTTTATGGTATTTAACCATTACCAAAAATCCACTTGCAAAAACTTACAGTCCCTTTGTTTTTTAGGGTTCGTTTTTAGAATACCTTTATAGCAAATATTTTTGTGCACCTGTCATGACCTACGGTGCAGAAACGTGGACACTGACAGTGAGCCTGATCCACAAGTTCCAAGTCGCTCAGCGAGGTATGGAGAGGGCTATGCTTGGGGTTTCTTTGAAGGATATGATTCGTAATGAGGAGATCCGAAACGAAGAACGATAGTCACCGACTTAGCCGAAAGGATTAGCAAGCTGAAGTGGCAGTGGGCGGGCCACATATGTCGCAGAGCCGACGGCCGTTTGAGGCAGACGAGTTCTGGAGTGGAGACTCCGCAGGGTGGCATTCAGCCGCTACCGCCAGGTGGAGCGACGACCTGAAGAAGGTGGCCGGTAGCGGCTGAATGCGGAGGACCGGGTGTGGTTGCGTTCATTGGGGAAGGGCTATCTATGTCCAGCAGTGGACTTATAGGGGCTGACATGATGATGATGATCTGTCTGTCTGTTAACCTTGAAAACTACTGGATCGATTTAGCTCAATTTTCGAAATTATATAAAATTGTCTGGCAATAATAGAAAAATTTAATTAAAGTTTAATTATAAATGTTTTTTTATCTGTATTTAAAGGTAAACGTTTGTCCACTGAATCATTTAAAAATAACTGTACCGGTTGAGTAGAAACTTTTGACATACTTAACTAAAGGTAATTCTAAAGAATTGCCTGGTAATGATGGGAAAATTAAGGAAATATTAGGAATTTATTTATATTTTGAGGTACTCATATTTCAGGAAAACTAAAAAAATATATGTAACACACGGACTTTGTGTACGGCTTACGCCTTGTAGACTTTTTGTTCTTACTGTCTGAAGCGGCAGAGCCTCGCCTGATGGTAAGCAACCACCATCAGCCATGAATATCTACATCTTTTATAATGTGCTACAATAAAAAAGTTCAGTGTTACTCTCAGAAATAGGGTGGAAATAGCTCGTGTGCCTGTAATTGTCTTGTAACTGTCTTATCCTTCAAACATTGTTCTTTTGCGGCAAAAATAGAAAAACCCAGGGTGATCCTATCTCCAGTCTGAGCCGCAATGGAACGTACCTATAACCTATTGATTAGTTTATCAGTGATTGTTCCTAGTGACTAGTGGCAGACTTGTTGACGTGGACCTACGACCAGAAAAGGGTGGAGGTAAGGAGCTGCATGGGGACGGCGGAGGTTTTGGAGTGAGGGTGATTGTGGCCGCTAGAGCAGAAACGTTCTGCACTGGGGATGGCGCACCAGTAAGCGAAACGTGGACCTACGACGACCAAAACTCCCCACTGCTAGAAGCACGCGTTGGAGAAGTCCTATGTCTAGCAGTGAACGACACGAGACCGATGATGAGTTAAGGAACCATAGTTTTGTGTTGATCTAAGCATAAACAAGCTGTTTTCTATAAACCTATTAATGATTGGTCCGTAAATACATTCATCACTAGTAAATTTACATACATAGTAGATACTATTAACCACATGTCTACTTGTACATGCCATTTTTCTCTGTCATAGTCCACGTATATAAAAACTATGACAAATTTATATTGATTTAATGATTTTGGTTTTTTAATCGATTAAATAAAACACTTTTGCTTCAGCTGTCAGTCATTACCACATTTCTATTGAGCAATTAAGTACCTTGAATGTTAATTCTGGAACTTCTACATCGTAGCTATTTGTATACAATTTATAATGAGATTATTATTATTTTTGCTATTTACCGTATGAAAGGGTTTTGCTCCTGCATTGAAACAAATGTTACATAAAAAAATATACATTTTAATGCGAAGTACAGAATCCTACATTAGATCAGTATAAATATAATTTAGCAGGGCAGCTATTTGATTTTTTTTAGCTTCTTAGTTATCTTTAAATTTCATTTTATGAGTCTGTCTGTGCACTCTTATTTCTACTTAATATATGTATGAACCCAACAAAGACAACATCAATTACACGATCTATGTACAGAGTAGGTATTAACCTATTGATCATTACGCGGCGAACTTTTGTATTTACCGTGAGTAAGGAGCAAGGATGCAATCATCGGGCAAATAACAGCAATTTCCAACACAAATTCTGACTCAGTTGCTGATTACTATGACACAAGCTGTGGGGTTTTATAATTTAACATTTAATTGTTAGTTGAAAGCAAATAGCTATATATCTGTACAATGTATTTGTACTTAATAACTACTCCGTTGATTTAGCGACTAAAATGGAATTTGGCCTGTGCCCTAGGAATCCATCATCTCTTCTTGTTCTATGTGACCTCCTTTCAATAGGTGGTTTGTAGCTCATAAATACCTTTTCAAGTGCATTTTGCTAACAAAGAGTTTCAACCGTTTGGTCATCCCAATTAATCTCACTTCAAAGGCAAGTCCTTCCTAAGTCCTTCCTATATTTTTGAAGCAACCGTCACGTTTGTAGCTGCAATACCTTCTGAAAAAGTATATGTATCTGCAACTGCCCATGCTTCTTTGCTGATGAGTTACCTATTTGCTGCAGCCATCTTTATATTTGTTTCCACTACCGCATTCGCTTCTGCAGTCACCTTTGCTGCTGAGCCAACTTTTCTCATGCAACTATCTTTGCTTCTGCGGCCGCTTTTGTTTCTATAGCCGCCTTAGCTTCTGCATATTTACTTTTGCTTCTAAGATCGCCTTTGCTTCTGCAGTCTTTTTATGCTACCGCAGAACCTTCGCTTCTGTATTGGTCTTTCTTCTAAAATCGCATATAATTCTAAAGTAGAGTTTAATATATTTTAATGGATAAGATTTATTATATCATGCTTCACGAACATGACAGACTTTTATTAAAAAAACAAATTATATAGTTACTTAATTAATATCTGCAGATTCAATTATATAAGCTAGAATTCATAACTCCGCACACAATTTTTTATTCGATCAACTACTGACGAGTGTATAACTACTTCGTCATTCCATTAGATATCACGAAGGAAAAGGTTAAGGTTGTTTGTTCCATGAAATTACGTAATTTAACTGTTATTAATTTCCATCGTGGGATTGGAGAATTCCATATGTGCGTTAGTGGTATTACAAGAAAATTTAATCATTAGCACATTCATCAATTTTGATGTTTCAATGAGAAATACGTGCGACAAAAAACTGTGTTTATTATAAAATTATGAAGCGAAAATTGGCATCGTGTTAGTGTCAAGGATTTATACAAATATTAGGCATATAAATACCTATTTCTTTTGTTGTAAAATGGAAAATAGTTGAAATTATTTGTAAGCAAAAAGTAAATAGGTATTTTGCTCGTAAAATTTGTCATTCTTTTTAAATATAAAACCTTTACTCTATTTTCACTTCTGTCGGTCAATCTGAAAGTCTGTAGAATCCTACTAATATCATAAATGTGAAAGTTTGGATATTTAAATGTTTGGATGTTTATTACTCGGTCACTGGAGAGAGAAAATCTCATAGGATCGAACTGTTTTTAGATTTATTCCTATCCCCAAAAGTCAGCTATACAAAAACTACTATACAGCTAAGGAGCCTGTAGTCATAGAATACTTAATAATATACTATAGTCCTCAGGTTTATTTTACTTGCATCTATCTAGTGCTTTGCATTCGCACAGCAAGTGCTTCATCTTAGCAACCCAATCATATTTTTCCAATTCATTATTCGGACGACCTCAATCGCCACTTTAAATATATTTTCTACCTTTACTAATTTTTACTATGTATTTAAAACAGGTTTGTTGACGGAATAAATCTTTTTAACCAGCGATGTGAAGATACTTATTGAATCAAGTACTAAAACAAGAAATCCTGAAGCATTTCTCATCGATGGGTGTAGACTAATGTAAGAGATCACGTGAATGCTTTTCACATACAAATGGGCGTATATTTCTGTATACCTTCTGTAAATGCAATACAACAGATACACTTGATTGCACAAACAAATATACACAGTTACAGGTTTTAAAAGTTATAAATAGTACGATTTAGGCGGTCTTATACTTTTACGCGCTTTCTTCCAGACAATTTTGATAAAAAATAATTGAAATGATATGTTTAAACTTATAAATTTGTTAAATAAAGAAAAAAAATTAAGTTTATTAGTACTACAAATTTTTCGTGCTATAAACGAAAAATCTTAATAGAATAAAAATCAAAGAACAGCAATTAAACAGCATGAAAATCACAGAACTGACATAATGTAACTCCCACGAGTCCCGCGACTAAGTCGTGACAGTGCTAAGTACAAGTTAATGATTTATTTTGAAAGTATCTTGTCGGAACAAATATGTGATTAAACAACAAGAGACAGCGAGAAGAATAAATAAACTTTTGAAACTGCTATAAATTAATTTAAAAAAACTGCGATGGAGACGCTGAAAACCCCATTTTCCAAATCAGTAAAGATTTGTGTTCTTTTTATAACAATCAAAAAGTTATCTCAGTGTTTTACAAATGGTAGAGTATAGCGTAGAACAATACCGGTTTGATCCCGATTGGAGAGGCCATAGTATTTTATTACGATGAGTTATTATTAATACGCAAATTATTTGCGAAGGGGACATCACAAATGCACAAATGAAAGAGTGCACACGTGCACATGAACAGAGAGTTACGGTGAATTGTTTTTAAGGTTCCATCAAATGTTTAACGGGTCTTGTGATATATTCTGATAAGTGTTTGGCGTGTAATTATTTGACCGCTTGATCGTTGGACTTGAATGCCAGAAGCATTGGGTTCAGTTCCCACTGGGGACAAACACCTTTACACATTTGTACAAGTTTGTGACGGTCTGGATGTTATATTTGTCAATTGTCCTATCTTTCTTTAATTCCTATAGGACTGGAGAAATCCTAGTTTGGGATAAGTGTATGTATATGTAATAATAAAATATTATCATTATCGTAGTTAAATAAATAAAAAAAAATATCGTAATAAATGCCAAACGCTCATTAGAATATGTCACATGACTAGTACAAAATCCCTTTTTAGTTCAACGGATATTATCCGAAATGCTTACGGAGTAGGCCTACAGATTACTGGAGCTTTTGTCGCTAGATGCTCATCAATTGCACCAGTGACTTGTCAGTCTCACGTTACAGTAGAAGGCTGTCAAGTAGTGACGCACCGCTGACCGCATCACCAAGTCATCGCGACCAGGAAGAGTGGATTACTAGCTGAAATGTTTAGTTAAGTAAGATACCGTACGCTAAATAAGCTCTTAGATTTTAATGAAGAGTTAAGGAAGTTACTTATACTGTGATGTCAGAGTCCGAGCGTTTCGTTTTGTTACAGTTTTGGAGTTTTTTTTATTCCTGATAGGTTTATGCTTGACCTCAATTACACCTGATGGTAAGTGACGATGAGGCCTAGGGTGGAGCGCCCTAACCCAGAAGATGCCTATTCACTCTTCCTTTAAAAAGATCCAAGTTGTACTTGTCCGTAAATACCGAAGCTGGCAGAGAGTTCAATTCCTTAGCAGTTCGCATTATGAAAGAGGAAGCAAAACTGTACTTTGTACGTGGATGATCATGATACCTGTTAACTTATACTGAATAATCAACAGTCTAATACTACATCCCACAGTTGGACACAGGCTTAGTTTAGTGGACTTTAGGTACGGACTTATCGAATAAACAAGCCTTGAAATTTCGAATAAGTATATCTTAGTTTGTGACCCATTGGGTTTGGCAGTTTTTACTATTCCAAAGTGTCACCTGATGGTAAGTGGCCACTGGTGACTTGGAATTTGGAATCTTTGATTTAATATAGTATATGTGTTGCATGTTTATTGTATATGTGTTTGCAGAGCACTGATTCAAAATGCTACAAGTACCTTGTCACCTAGATGACTCCGATGTGACGTCTCGTGACGTGGCCTGTACTAACAATAATCATCATCATATTGGCCTTCTGCAATGAACGACACCACACCCGATTCTCTGACCGCCGCATCCAGCCGCTTCCAGCCACCTTCTTCAGGTCTATCTGACAGTGCGGTATCCCGCACCGCGCGAGCCACTCCAGAACTCGTCTGTGCTGTCGGTTCTGCGACACACAACCATAATAATACTGGATTTCTGGAACACAGCAATGGATGTATTGCTGTTCGGAGTCAGCAATACTTAAGGGTGTCAGATTGTTCTTCTACATTGTTGTTTTGTGATTATACCATCGTGATAACAATAGTGATAAAATTATTGTAACAACAAAATTATCTAAAGTTTGATCTGATATTAAAACCTAATCTAGAGTACAGAATTTTTGTTGTGACCCAGAATTATAATAATCTGTGCAAAGGAAGCATTAGTAAGAGTCAACAGCACGATTGTAGTGAATCATGGTTCTGGAAATCGTCGCAAGAGTTTATAGAAATAATACCGGATGTTGTCATTCTAAATACATGGTGTTATGAAAAGTGTAAAAAACATAAGCCTCGCCAAGCACAAGGCAACTCAGTCCTGGATTTGCCAATAGGGCGTATAAGCCGCCACCTAGGGGTGGTAGACTTCAGGGGGCTGCAGATTATATAGTAAGGTAGAAGTTAGATACTTAGGTAAAAGGGAGGGATCGTAGTCAATTCAGAGAAAACTTCTAAGGGTCTTGAACAAATTCTATGAAGGTGGTTTTCCAGCGGCTAAGCGAGGCAAGCCAAGACGAGATAATTATGTATAACAGCACAGACTCCAAGGTATAATATAGTAATTCTCGCCAACCCTTATATCTTCTGAACTATGTAGGCACAGATAAAAACTCCGGCTCGAAGGACCAAATGTTGAGGATGGTGAGGGGCTGCAGCAGAATCTGGATATTTTTCAATAAAATACAAACACTTTTTTTGACAATATAATTGGAACACTAAAACAACAAATTTGAAAAAAAAAGTATAAAAAGTATATAAAAACAGCCAGCAATAAAAGAGTCTAGCTCGTCGCCAACATAACAGGGTGTTCAAAATAAAGATCGAAAACGAAACTGTGGGTAGATGGGGAAATGTGAAATTTCATGTTCACGTGAACGTGGTAATACAAACTTGTTTTTGCTGCACGTGCCCTTTTATTAAGTACATGTTTATTTTGTTTCCAAGATGCCAATAAAGTTTATTTTCATACTTTTCGTATACTGGAATTTTTAACATTGATGTAACCTTTTACACACTATTACCATAGTATTAAGTATTCTATGCTACTACTATCGACTAATGAAGATATTAACATGTACAATTATGGTTAGAAAAAATTAGAGCGCTTGGTGCAAGAAAATAAATTCTAAGAATTGGTTTCATTAGAAAATAATGTGAAGTTAATTGTGTTCAAAGTTATTTAGAAAACTGATAAATTTAATGAGAAGTTGATTGAAAAATAAGTAAATTACGTCTTAAACAAGCTGAGTAATAAATAACACAGATATAAAGAAATACTAGCGGTTTCGGCTTCCTTTTTTAGATACTTAGGCGGTCAGATGGACCAGTGTCTACCTGTAAGGAGTTTCCACCTGTCTGGCCAAACGGCTAGCGGTTCTGCGAGAGATGTGATCTGCCTAGACACTACATTGCGCCAAAGTGTATCATTAGTATTGTTACAAAATAAGGCAATTGTCTTTGATAAAAACTACCCTAGAAGCGAGAGTAAGCCTTAGAAATCGAAAGTAACTGCCGAACAACTTTAAATAAAAGAGTGCCATAAAAATGGGATCCATTATAAAGAAACCAAGTAGCTCTAACATAAAACTTTATAACACATCACATTCAACGCTGACGACGGTCGCCGCTCACTTTCACATTTCTTCAAAATATTATGCGGAAGACTGAGACAGACATAATTATGCAACTAGACAATGAGACGGTCTCTTTAGAGGAAAACGAAAGGCATTGTTTGGGACAAAGAATGGACACGTTGTTCGTACCTTCCTTAAATGGCAAAGGTAATTTTTTGACAGCAGCCTTTACAAAAAAAGTATTCACGTCACCTATTCCACAAAAAGTATTTGATCAGTACGTCCACATTTCTGTGCTGTAAGTCACGTGCATGACGTGACCTATGACATAGAAAAATATATACTCATTAGAATGGGCTTGATGCACAAGTTTAAAATAGCTTAGCGATCTATGGAGAGGGCTATTCTCGAGGTTTCTTTGAAGAATATGATTCGCATTATGAAGATTCCTACGTAGAACATAGGTTACCGACATAGCCTAAGGCTAAGTAACAAAGTGGACAAATGTGCGAATTAGATTCATTGCCGGCTTTCCAACTTTCAGCTTTCAGAAGTTTTTGAGTTATCCTGAGGACAGATATACAGAACATAGCTTTAATATGGGTAATGTATCCGTTTTGATGGAACCCTAATAGCCACATTTTATGTCAAATTTTATGCAGGTAATAAAATTATATTGTGGTCATTCGTGACCATAAACATGCATATATTTTATAAACAACTAGCTTATACCTGCGACATCGTCAGCGTTAAAAAGTATTATTATTATAACCTCTTTATTCCTTAATATAACAATATAATTCCGTGGTGGAACGGGTAGCTCTCGGACTGCGAGCAATATGAATGTTTGTCTTGGATGTTTATATATTTATTTAAGTATGTATAGACATACTTAAATAAATATATAAACATATAGTATAGACATACTTAAATAAATATATAAACATCCAAGACATCCGTTATCTAGTAACCATACCACAGGCTCTGCCTAGTTTCGGACTGGATAATTGGTGTGAATGTCTGAGATATTTATTTATATATTTATTATTTATTTTATAATTAATTACAATATAATCATCTTAATAAATTTCATTTTAAACATTATGGATATATTATTGTATGTCTATTTACAATTTATTAAATAAATGCAATGTCAGTTTCATTATTCAATTAAAATAAGTAATAATGTCACCTCATTAAAAAATAGTAATATTTGCTACAAAACTATAATGTCCTCTTCATTAAATAATTAAAAAGTATAGGTACTATATGTTATTCCAGGATATAAGCTAGTTTGAAATAAGTTTATTAGTTGGGGTAAATCTATATAAATTTGGGTTAGTTTCACCATTTATAACTCAAGAACGAAAAATAGTTATACAGAAAATTATTTTTTAAATACATTAGGTTTCGAATAACGCCATCTTCCGCAATTGACAGCTCACGTCACGCACGCTTATAGCTTACTTATTGCTTATAGCTTATTTATAGTAATTGATGTCCACTGCAGATCAGTGACATACTAGATATTATAGAATAGATATTCAACGGAAAATCGTAGGAAAATTTGACTTTACAATGCACAATTTATTCAAATCTAGAAAGATATTGAAATATATAGAAATTAGTTAAGTTAAGCTAAAAGTTAACACGACATTCATTGACTGTAAGGCGGTACGAAGTACGCCGCCGGGTCAGCTAGTTGTATATAAAGCGATATAATAGGTTGTGGAAGTGATATAGTAGAAATTTCCATAAAATGTTAATTGTATGAATCGACACGTAGGTATTGTTGAGTTTCAAGGATGTTGGCATTTAAATCGGTCGAGTTAGAACGAATGTAAGATTAATGTATCGCTGACAGGATGATATACTATCTTATGTAGATGAAGCTTCATCATCAGATCAGACCTAAAAACGTCCACTGGACATAGGCCTTTCCCATATACACCTTCTTTAGGTCGTTAGTCCACCTGGTTGGATGAAGCTTAGAAACTAAGAAATTTGCGTTTTTAATTTAGGGAATGTTTTTGCGTTGTTTTTAGCGTAATACTAAACTATGTTTCCGTAACTTGAACGTCTGAACGGCTAACAGGTGATTTGCAGGAGCATCATCTGTAAGTATAATATCATTAAACAGTATATACCTACTCTTGGCACAGGCCTCGGTCTTTTGGGGTTTCTACGGCAACACCAAGTTAATATATTGCAAGCACTTACTTCGATAACTGCTTTGATTTTGCATGGTGGATTATATTGTAATTAAATAATGGGCCCGATTCTGAAGGCACACATTTAAAATTTGACAGCGCAAAAATTAGTTTCGTCTTTATCTTCATAATACTGTGTGACAAGGATAGCAACAGTTTTAGTGCTGTCAAATTTTAACGTTGTGCCTTCAGAATCGATCCCAATGTATAACTAAATAAAACCAACCCACTTGCTCGGAGCGTTTCGTTTTGTTACAGTTTAGGAGTTTTTTTTATTTTATTCCTGATGGGTTTACGCTTGATCCCAATCACCTGATGGTAAGTTATTTTATGTATATTTGGAGAGATAAATAAGTGATATTTAAATCTATTTATTTATTGTTTTATTCGAACCCTAGTGAATTTCATAGATTATTATAGGTTGATGCTGTATTGCTATAAACAGGGGTCGGAATTAGGTGTCGTTTATGTACTTGGGGCGAAAATACGGCACGGAAGAGTCATATTCATTTCACACACATTATTTTCTCAGTGGGTAGTGGGTAATAGTTAAAAAGGTAAAAAACATAATTTAATATCTATTATATCCATAAAAGGAAAGTGTGTGTATGTATGCACATCCTTTTCTCCATAACCACTCACTGCCACACACTCATGGTTGCAGTGCTAGATAGCCTTTGATCTGCACTTGCAAGTAAGGGAGTTTTGGTTACGATGGGTGGAGGTGGATGGTAAAAATGTGTGATGGGATACTTCTATTCTTTTCTAACACATTGTACGGCTCATATAAACTCGAGATTGTGCTGAATGGCGTTAAGTGCGTTTGTGAGTGACAACATTGAGAACCTTTCTAGAATATTACAGATTTTTCTAGAATGTTCTAGAATATTTTTAAATTTTTAAGAGAGCTATGAAAATGTGTGACTCTAATTAGTCCAGAATGTTCTACATTGTTCTCAAAATTTCAAGAATGATCTGGGAAGTTCTGTTTATATATATCAGAAAAGCGACGATTTGTGAAAGCTGTCAATTGTCATGTCGGCTATCTGCGGGTCCTTAAAATTCGCACCATATGTAACTTATCCACGAAATCGCGGGCAACAGCTAATAACCTATCGTAACTAATATTATAAATGCGAAAGTTTCCTTCGTTTCCCGTCTTACTACCAGTCTAACTACCAGTAGTTTGGATATTTGGATGTTTGTTACTCAATCACGCTTCAACCACTGGACGGATCGTGATGAAACTTGGCACACGTATAGGTTAGGTCCCGGAATAGGACATAGGATAATTTTAATCCCCAAAAACATCCCATTCCTACGGGAAATACATAATAATTTGTGATATTAAGTTGTCCACGCGGACGAAGTCGCGGACAACAGCTAGTTATTAATATATTACTACTGTTAAGCGGGAGGCGGAACAATTTTTTTTTCAGTGAGTTATGTGGAATGTCCATTTTTATTTTAATTACTGTATAATTTAAATCAATGAACGACAAACAAATGATGAACAAATTAAATAAATCTCGGAATGTCGATATTAACATAAACGCAAGTACATAAAGACACTACCTAATTCCGACCCTTGGCTATAAGTATTGATAGGCTAATGACAAAAACTAAAATATTCAAAGAAGTAAAACTGAAAGTGACGTACGAATTGCGTCATAAAACGTTCTCAAATTGCATTGTACCCTTGGGTTTCCAACGACACCGGCACCCTTTACATACCCAGTGTTTAGATGTAAACAAACTATTGTCCGAACATAACGACATAATTCCCCTATTGTAAGCTCTTTCGACAATAGTTCAGAGAAAAAATTGGATCAACTAAAGACACGGTTTGCGTCGACAACGATTTTTATTGGAGCAAAAACGATTCTGGGTAGTGACGTCGTTTACGATCATTTGTTTTTGCCTTTTTAGACGAAAGTGCTAAGACCGACAAAGTCATTGCCGTCATATATCTTTTCATATGCAAATAAGTTACAATGAACTTATGTCCAAAAAGACCGTGGCGTGGTTCGCATGTGTTTTGAAATGACGGCGCGAAATTTGTTTATTTATCCTTTTATCAGGTCGAATTGTCTCCTTTTCGGGCTCAAATTAACGATTTACAATTGTATAGTAACACAGTGTAGGTAAGGTTTCTTAAACGTTTTTAAGCTCTGTCTTTATTTTATTGCCTTGATTTTTTTTGCGTTCATAGATTTGTGTTTTATTTGTAGCGTTTGTGTACTCGTATGCTTTCATGATTCACCAAAGACACAATAACTGAGAGTTTCGGGAGTACTAAAACATCAAGAGCTACAAATGGCAACCTTATCTACACGTGCTGCACCATGTTTGGCTTTCTAAAAGACGAGATAATGGTAGTTGGCCTAGTGGCTTAGTCATTGGACTCGCGTAAGAGGTCGTTGGTTAGATTTCCACAGGGAACAGACAACGTTGCATTATTTTGTACAGGTTGGTTCCGGTCTGGATGTTAAATATATGTCAATTTGTCTATCCTTGTCTGATTCCCATAGCACAGGAGAACATCCTAGTTTGGGAACGCCCTAAACAATAAGGTTTCCGAGCGGCGATGGGGATTTCACCGATGGAGCTACTGGCCTGGTACAACAGGTGAGAGATTTCTAGTTCAGGTTCCGGAAGATGGTCAACACTTCATCATATCAGCTCTTAGACGTCCACTGCTAAACATAGGCCTTCTTCAATGAACGCCACCACAAGAGATCCCTAAGTGGGATAAGACCACCTACAAACACTGATTTATTCTTAGTTATTTTCAGTGGTTGTATACATAAATGCATATACATAAATATATAGGAAATACCATTGTCCTTGAATTCAATGAAATTCCAATTCCAGTGGTTTATTTCAGCGTTTTAATTAATTCGACTCCCCATAAACACTGCTGCAGTTAAGGTCTTCGTAATTGATAATTACAAAGAGTATTGTAACATTTGGAAATAGACTATAGAGCATAGCTCAGCTCCTAACGATATTAGATAGAACCGAGGCGGATACAAGCGAGGACGTTCTACACCAAAAAAAGCGGTGCAAAAGTGAACGGAGCAGAATAAATGAACGCTGAGCCCATTGTTCAATTACCCGGGTTTGATACTCGTACATCCACATACAAAGGTCGATGGTGAACTACTTGATATAGTTCCGTTACGGTGAACTATAATCTTTTTCATGTTGGAATAGCTCGGTGCGCGGGATTTCATAAACATTTTTAAACATTAACATTGTAAGCCAGTAAACGTTGTCTGTTGGCTATCGACCTTTCCTGGCAAGTATTGTCCATAATGGACCTTTCCTGGCAAGTATTGTCCCTAGTGGACCGACGTGCTGACTACCATAGACTAGCCCTTACAGCGGTGGCGATGCAACCCGTTACCAGTCTGTAGATTTATGGTCTAGCTTTAAACTAGGTGTACCAGGCGCTTATTGTCACGTAAAAGTGAATAATTCGTATGTACAAATGTGTGATGGTAAGTGATACCATCAGGTGACACCTCACCTGAGGTGTGAGGTGTCACCTGATGGTATCACTTACCATCAGGTGGGATTGAGGTCAAGCGCAAACCCAGCAACGATAAAAAAATGTGCGTGAAACAGAATTATGAGGGATCAGAATTAGATAGTGTTATATACTTGCGCCTTCTAGTGTTATATACTAGAAAGCCTGCGACTCCATCGAAACATGGGCTGTTCTGGAATCCCTGAAGCGATGCCAAGTCGATTGGCGATCGAGGTGTTGAGATGCCTGTGTAACGCTGCCACAATGACCGTTCAACTCCAGAAACAGCTGACGAAAGAGGGTGACCGACGTAGCCGAAAGAATTAGTAAACTGAAGTGGCAGTGGGCGGGTCACATATGTCGCAGGACCGACGGCCGTTGGGGCAGACGGGTTCTGGAGTGGAGACCGCGGATCGGCAAGCGCAGGGTGGGACGCCCCGCCGCCAGGTGAACTAACGACCTGAAGAAGGTGGCCGGTAGCGGCTGGATGCGGAGGGCGGAGGACCGGGTGTGGTGGCGTTTATTGGGGAAGGCCTATGTCCAGCAGTGGATGTCTAAGGGCTGATATGATGATACTTGCGACGAAAAGTTTATGTTAATATTGATATTCCGGATATTTCCTGGATATAATAGATGAGGTTGGTGTGTACAAAAGGGGACGATGAGGAATACAAAAATTAAAATATCTCGGATATAGTTTTTGCGCTTCTCGCTGGTTGAGGTGGAAAAAAGAGGGCACTGATGGGAATAAAAATTTTTTTATTTTGAAACCTGGTCTTTAAATTGGTTTACACTATTAATTAAGTATTATTATACATAGTATCAGTCCTGGGATTTTCATTACAATAATTAATATCACCTCGTGAAAAGTAATGTCCATATACATCTACCGCACCATATTTTCGTCCCAAGTACCTATGCATAAATAACACTACCTGATTCCGATCTCTGGTAATTATACAAGAGGAAATAACCTATAGTGATTTTTTTATTGTCCTAATACTTCTTGTTTCTTTGGTTTGGATATATTTTACAATTTTAATATCACTTACTTTTTTCAGAACGGATGTCTGACTTCAGTTGCCTTTTTTTCACTGCATATTAGAAATCTAGTTACTTATCGTTAACAGCTATAGTGATGTTTTTGTTATTGTCCTAATAGTTCTTGTTTCCTTGGTTTGGATATATTTTACAATTTTATTATCACTTACTTTTTTCAGAACGGATGTCTGATTTCAGTTGCCTTTTTTTCACTGCATATTAGAAATCTAGTTGCTTATCGTTGCTGTTAAGTTAGGTTAGTTAATCATTACCTGGAAAGACAAGACAAACTGTCATACCTACAAGTAGCGTGGAATGCAACCCGGTAAGTGGTTGCAATATATCAGAGTCACCTGCTCGTCTGCAATGCAATGGAATTTATTCGCAAATATCAATTTGTCTTCAATCTATCAAGCGTGTTATTGCTTGATCGTATACATTTAATTGATTAACTGTTAAATTGATACTGTGTTTAAATTTTATTGCACGAATAATGAAGTGAATATTGGGAATGACCCTATTCTAAGTCGGGAACCACACGACCATGTGATAGGACAAAATCATATCAACCCTTAAACGTCTACTGCTGTTCAATAAGCCTTCCCCAATGAACGCCACCACCAGATATGGCCCGCTTACTGCCATATCAGCTGGCTAATTCTTTTGGCTATGTCGGTCACCTTTTCGGCTATGTTGTAATGGGACACTTTTGGAGAATGGCATGCACAATGAGATCTCGCACCACCCAATAATTTGCTAGGGCTGCTCCTGGTAGTAATATTTAGTATTCTATGGTTGCAGATGTAGTCATCATGATCTCCCGCGATGACACACTTAGATTAAGTTAAAAACGCTTTCTCGACATCTGTGCTCTCAGTAAATTTTCTTTAATAAAGGAACGAAAATTTAACAGTAGGTAGTTCAGTACGTGACATTCGCGTTCACACGTACCGCGGCGTAACACTCACTCAACATTATCGCTGTTCCTTTGTGTACCAACCGAAAAGAATTATGACATTTGGAATTTTAAATTCAACCCAATCGCAGTTGAAATGCTGTTCAAAATAGCATAAAAGTTATTTGGCACATAAGACGTTATTAGTAACGTAGAAATGCGTGCACTACCTTAAAGGTTCCAGTACACTAGCAGTGTTTATTTAGCTGACAGTTTAATCATCGAAACTCTTCATCCACTGTTTAGCAATCCGCGTGTGATAGTACTCTGAAACTGTATAGGGTCCTTTGACCTGCGGATTTCGAGGTAAGTTGTTGGTCTGACTTGCGAGAAACTGGATAATAAAGAGCGCCATGAAATTAGCACTTTTACCGCAACTATAGAATACTAGATTTCTGAGAGTATGCAGAAATGACATCTTGGCTTAACCTTCGCCGACCAAACAATTTATTTAGAGAGAGATCAACGGTGTTCATCGGTCCCATTTAACAGTAGCCATTTTTTCCCGACCGTGTGTTATGGCCTTTAGACAGGACCTTGACAGGGACGTGGAACAGTATCATCAGCTAGCACTGCTAACCTTTACGCAGCTTTAACAGAAAGCTTTAAAGTTAAATTTGCGGTGCAGAGCGGTGGTTTATAAGTCGCTTTGGTTGTGAAAGTGACGGTCTAACTTAGAACCTTGACTGAAGTGGGACGTTTACAACACAGGCCCTAAGAACAGAAGGTGCTAGTGCTAGGTGGCGTAACGGCTCAGATGCAAAACATAGCCGTTGCTAAGCAACGATGAGCTCATGCGAATAGGATACGTTTCCAGTATGCGCAGCCTTTATAGATTTTTTAGTAAGAGTAAAGAAGTTCTTGAATATCTTCTGGATGTATAAGTCGCGGATGTTTGGTACATCTGGGAGTCAATAGAGACCCGTGGGAGGATTCTAGAACCGGATCAATTTAAATAGTCATCACCAAGGGACGCGAATCAGGAATTTCATGTATAAATTATACTTCACATGCAGTTTCATAAATACAATAGTACCTACTTAGCAGAGGCTCATAATTAAACAGCTACGATCTGAGGCAGGAATGGGCCCAGTGGTTGCACTCCAGGACCCTTGACCTCTTCGACGAGAGTACGACTTTTGCTCTAACTTTTATTTTGTTGATTAGGTATCTTTAACACTATTTGAAAGTAAATGTTAAACAATAGTTGTTTAACTTCTATTTTCAAGCAACTTGCAATAAAACAGATATATTTTTTTTATTATTGACAACAATGTTTAGTTTGTTAACTTTTGGATTAACTTTAGGGCCTCACAAAGGCTCATTCCTTATATCATAATTCACTAGAAACTTTACACTTCACTAACAATACTTCATGGTTGAATGGTAAATTGTCTATGTGAACATGTTATATCGAACTTACCTATGTAATCATAGTTACTTCTTGTAATTATACGTTCTGCATTATTTGTGATAGAATACCTTGGATATTAGATGACAATTTAATAGAGTAGGTAGTTTAAGTACTAGGATTAGAATTAATAGTTTCTTCACTTCCTGTAACCAGGTGGGGATTTTTGAAATTTTTTACTGATATAAATTTTGTTCCACGACTATTGGATATCTTTCATGAAATTTTTCATTTTTATATTACACAGAGCAAAAAACCTAATAAATTTATGATTCATCATCATCATCATATCAGCCCTTAGACGTCCACTGCTAGACATAGGCCTTCCACAATGAACGCCACACCCGGTCTGCCGCCCGCCGCATCCAGCCGCTTCCGGCCTCCTTTTTCAGGTCGTCGGTCCCACTCTGCACCCATGATTATTTGAAATTAGACCATGCTCGAGTGTAAAAGTTGAGTTAGTGCAAGGGAATAAGAGTTAGTTCAAGGAAATAAAATCTTGGTGCGCTCGTATCGAATTACGATGACTGTTCACGATTAACAAGATCTTGTTCAAATCAACGATTGTCTTTTTTTCTTCATCGGATATTTTTTGACATTGTGTCATTTTGCAAATATGGCATTATCCGCTCAAAGCGTTCTGTTTAGTGGACATTCATCATCATCATCAGGTTATTTTCGTCTCCACTGCAGGAGCACAACCCTCTCTCATCTGCCGGAGACAGACGGAGGATTTGGCCTACACTCCCCGCACTGGCCAGACGGGTTGGGGAGGCTTGATTGATGTTTAATAATGTATTTCCTTAGTCGCCTTGTACGACATCCACGGGAAGAGTTGGAGTGGTCTTATTCTACTCTAATGGAAACCACACGGCAATTCATGGACATTCATTCATATATTAACACTTTAATAGATTGATAAGTATATTTGTAGATCTTTGCTGCTTATTTAAGCTTCTTTAAGGGTGAAGCGACTTGGTTTTCCTATCCTCTCTTTACAGCATGTTTCTCCCTCGTAATTGCTACAAATATTGGATATCAGCAAATTTCAATACAAATTGCACAGTTTAGGATTGTGTGTTTTTTTTTATAAATGTGGTTGTTATTCCTGATACATTATAAAACATCAATCAGGCCTCCCCAACCCGTCTGGCCAGCGCGGGGAGTGCAGGCCAAATGTCTCCGTCTGTCTCCGGCAGATGAGAGAGGGTTGTGCTCCTGCAGTGGAGACAAAAATAACCTGATGATGATGATTCCTGATACTGACTGTCCCTGTATCTGGTCACTACACGTGTTTTTCTACATTATACCCTGTATTGTTACTAAGTATAACCAACTTAATACGCAGAACAATGCCAACATCGTCATGAAGTGAATCACCTAATCTCAGACCGAGCTGAGTGTTCATACAACTGCACGAGATCATTTCATTCACAAAAAATAGACAGCGAAGTGCAGGTAGTAAACAATGTGAGGGTTCGGTTGGTAGTTTTTTTATTTTATTTCGGTAAATATTGAGTTTTGTAATGTTTCTATAAGTCTTCAATTATTGCCAGACAATTTTACATAATATGGACATATATTACCATACTATACTCTTGTAATTGTCTATTTAAACAATCTTTACTTCTATAATCTCATAACTCGTATTGGCCTCGAATATAATGAGTTAAGTAAAGATAATATAACTATATTGACGTATGTAAGTTTTACGTATATAACAGTTGTCTGTAAGAAATCGATTTCAGCGATAAGTACGCTCAGATGTAAGCTACTTTATTTATTCTATCTGTGTTTTGTGTGCAATAAAAAGTAATTGAATTTAACTTTAAAAAGATGCGTTGAGACAATCTTATATGTCTTTCCAAATAATAATAATAATTAGTACTTTATCTTCTACAAACTGTATGATGTGTTTAATTATGTATGTAATGTGTAATACATTTTGTGACTTATTGTGTACTCGTGTAATTGAGTCACAGTTTAGCACAATCAAATGAAAATGCATCATGTATCTTATCAACGGATTTTAGTGGACAGAGGGAAATCCTGTATCTTAATATTATATCTATTTTGTAACGATTTAAACTTATTTCAGTGCCTAATAAAAATATATAAAATTACATATGTCAGCTCATTACGAACATAGACAGACGAACAAAAATGCATCGCTGTAAAGGTGTCTATTTCACGGAACCCTAAAAAACCAGACTGCTCCTTAGAGGCCTCGCAAAAAATCGAGCACCTACCCACTATAATATATACCTAACGTAAGTAGGCACAACATGTAACTTAAAACCTAAAACCCTAACCTAACCTAAACCTAAAACTTACTAGATTTTCTTTAATATAGGAAATCTTTTACCTGTTATTTTTCCTCTCCCACTTCAGGAACTCCGGCTTTGAAACTTTTCGACCAGTGGTTCCAATTTCTGTCTGGTAGAGTAGGAATTACACTGCTAATTAATATAGCCTTTAAATCACTTACGTATTTTTAATTTATACTTACATTAATTATTTAACTTCATTATAACTTAATTAGTATCGTACAATTATACAAAAAAGTTGCAATTCTCATGAACTTTATCTTTAATTTCAACTTTTTAAATAGCAATGAGAATAACTAAGTTTTATTATATGTAAATTACTTAGCACTGAATAAACTTAAGTATACTGAAATTTAAGTAAGCATAAACGGACTCTGCACGTATGCAGAAACAAAGAAACACTTATTATATCGAAGTGTAAGAAACAACAATGCTAATGATCATCGGAAAAAAAAACAAATTAAAGATGCAACAAAGATGCCTAACCCGGAAAGAATTCAAAAAGCAAAGTGCACCAGACCCTAACAATGAGATGGTATCAAAACAAAAGATACGTATTCGGAATTAACATAAGACTACCTGCTGCCGAAATTTCCTCGCCTACGCTGCAGTGTTGTCAGGTATGGCTCTAGGCTCAGCGTGGCGTTTGATGAGCTTAGCGATTAGTGATAGCGTTAGATGTTTAGCCTCAAAATAATATGAAGTTCAAATTATAGAGTTACTATTCTCATATTTTGTCATGAAAAGATATATAGCAGAAGGTTGTAAAGGATAACAGTAAATTCAACAAAGACGTTTCACATTATACTGCGGCTATACCGATCGAGTACAGCCTACCTCTTTTTAGAAAAATAAGTAGACGATACAAAAAACTTCGGTTTTCGTCAAAATTTTCCCAATAGCCACGTTCATTCAAAAAAGTCTAAAGCTAGTCTAGTTTATGAAGCGTGTAGTACAACCCCGCAAATTTTTTCAACAGTAAAAGGTGTTAAATTGATACAACAGTAAATATTAGTAGATTATTAGTACTTATATAGAAATGTACCTACTGGATAATTATAATTGAATTACGAGGAATTCACAGCGAAGTAAAGGTAATACAATACAGTTCACATTAAAATTAGAACATAACTTGTTGAATAGATCCTTGTGCATGTTGTGTCGTTGTTTCTGTATCACCATTCAATGTAATCCCGCTTGTAGTAGAGCCCGACTATCACATTTAAGAAGTGTGGGCTGAAGCAATTGTCCAGCCGTTATTCGAGCGAATAACTTAATGTAACAAAGTTCCAACTGAAATCTTTAACTCTAGATTGTAGAACTATGTAGCTTTAAGGACTCGGCAATGTCATAGGATAGTTTTTGCGGTCGCCCACACGGCTGGCACATCAGAAGAATTTGACTTAGACACCAAGGTCGCGGTATGCATTGTCTTTTTGGTTGAATATGATCTTTTATTATCGCTGTTGACCCTACGTGTTTGGCACTTCTTTTATTGTTGCTAAATCCTTTTTAGACCACCTAGATACATCCGATTCTTTGAGACTTTTGATTGTTTTTCTTCGACTTATACAACTAATTTCTATATGTAGTTTGGTTTGTTGTCTCAGCTCAGAGTAAACCTTGGTAACAAGTCGCTTTTTAAAATGATCTACCTACTTACTATTGTATTTTGAGTATTTAGGATACCTATATGAAACGAAACGTTTAAGAATAAGTATTCTTCTTCTTCTTAATTTGACTCTTCACTATGATGATTGGCACCATTATGGCAGTTCGTATTCTGAAGCTTACTAAATCTGCAAAAAATTACTTATTGCATTGATTCCACCACACATATGGCTTTACAGTATTTTACACCCACCAGTGCGCAGGCGCAGCGCTAGTAACGAACATAGCACAAAAGGTAGTAAATCTCCCGACCTTCCTCTCTATTCCGCGGATCATCTGGGCGAACTTGTGATGCTACTTTAAAGCATAGGTAAGTATAGTCAGGGAAAAAGTTTCGGAAAAAAAAAACAATCAAGTTTTAATTGGTGATATATTATGAAGAATGATGAAGTTTTGTACATCAGCTTCCTAGTGTTCTAGATTCTTAAGTAATTTTGATAATGTTCTTTATTAAATCTGGGCCTAGAAATAGATTGAGGTTAGGTTTATGTATTTATTTACCAGTCCGGATAGTTTTGGTAAACTAGCGTATACATACGTCTACAGCGGCGTATACATTAATCATACTATTTTGGTTTTGATAATAAGGAACTCTTACTTTTAAGAATGTGTGTTCGTTCTTAGAGTAAAGGCAGAGGTGCCGTCCCAGGCATTTAGGTTTTACGTTATTCCGACTGAGTTATTTTAATGAGTAACTTATTATACCTACACAAATCTCACTCCCATAAAAAGTAACACAGACAAGAATAGGGATTTACAGTGGTATATAAAACTTTTTATTTATATGTTTAATAATCATACTCAATTTTATTGGTAAGTAATGATTAAGTTACATGTCAAAAATTATTCCAATTTCACAATAGTTAATTATAAGAATAATAAATTAATAACAATGTCAAGCAAATAAAATTACAATAGTGAATGATGTCAGTCAAAAATTATTAATTTAAACAATAAGGAAATTTTAATCGGAGAATCCTAAATAGTAAAGCAAGCCAAAAATTAGTAGATAAGTAAAACCATTATCGCTGCTTTTAATTTCGTTGTATTATTTCCTCGACTATCCAACGCATCTAATAGGCGACTTCACACGACGCCTGACCTTGCGGATATGGAGCGACGTAATCATTCGTAATTGTACAATGACTGTTGGAATGCTACAATCAATGGTTTTCTGTTTTCTCAAACGTTGTGGGATGGAGTTGAAATTTTATTACTCCGCAGTTGCAAATCCCACTTCCCACAAATATTATAAGTGCGAAAGTTTGGATGTTTGTTACTCAATCACGCTTCAACCGCTGGACGGATCGGGATGAAACTTGGTACACAAATAGGTTAGGTCCTGGAACAGGACATAGGATAGTTTTTATCACGAAAAACATCTCATTCGTACGGGACACCAAATTAATCGTTAAAAGCAGTGAAGATGTGTAAATATCGAAACCTACGCGGACGAAGTCGCGGGAAAAGCTAGTTTGACAATAAAATTAGTTTTTGCTTTTTCTGTTGCTCGTTGTTATTATAATCATATAAAAATTTCAACACTTGGTTTTCACTTCTATTTCACTTTTAGAAGATGTCTGATAGGAAGAATTATTTGAGACGCAAATATTACGCGCGCGCCCAAGGAAAACTCAGAATGAAGAGATGATACTTGAAAGTGTTTCGTTTTTGGGCTAACTTCTAGGTAGGTATTATACCTACTTCTCTGATATGAACTATCAAATTAGTAATGAAATGGGTTCGATTTTCGTCGTCGCCAATGGTATATTTAGGACATTATTAGAAAAAAATAGGTATATAAAACCGGTCTATTAGTCTAGGATCACTGTTGAGCACACGGGTTCTATTACTAAACATAAAGAAAGAATAGGTATTTTAAGTTTAGCATACTAACTTTGACAAACATATAACTAGTTTTAGTAAAATATATTCTTGACTCGTATGAATGAAGCACCAACAATAAAAACACGCAATATACACTTTACAAAATATGGTGAAACCTGTTCAAAAATCATATCTCTATTACATAAAAGCATTAGAAGAAAAATCCCTGACATTTCAGAAAAGAAACATTCCGGCCTTGCATATAGTACCTCTAAGCATATTTGCCTTCTATGAGAAGTCGTCGCTGTATTTACTCGTCAATTAATGAATATACGAGAAAATTAAAGAGAATAGCATGACTCAAAGATTTCCTTGACTCAGAATAATGGTATTGCATGGCAGAGTTATACCAAGTGGTTGACCTTGAATACGGCTGACATTCCTTGCCCTTTCTTCCACCTTGCTACCTATGTCTTCTTGAGACGGTGATTGCATACGTGAAGTGCCATTAATATGCCACGCTTCCACGAGTCATCAAGGTTTTGTCTATTGTGCAGTTTTCTTTATTTGTACCTATGATGGAATTAATACCTACCAAGCCGATCTGTCTAGGACTTAGAGAGTATTGTCAACTGGTTTTGATGGTAAATTGAAAGTTGTCAGCGATTATTTGATCACATTGTTAGACTGCATCGCCTACATCTACTGCCTAAAATCCGCAAATTAATTTTATGAACCGACAAAGGTGGAAAAATAATACAAAAATAAAGGCCGTCTATAGTAAAATTTGCATTATAGAAGTAATACGTTACAACATCACTCTTTTTGTATTGGAGATTGGAAGACGAGAACAAGAATAACTAAAGACCTGACACTTCTGGTTTTTTTTGCGCCAAACCCCTGTCCACCAAAGGCCGATTTGGTGCACTTCATAAATGCATTAAAAGCGTATGCAGGTGATCTTGTTTTGAACATACGACCGATACCACCCCCACACCCTCCCAATGTAAACTACAATTACATAGGCAACAATCTGCACCTATAGAATATAATCGATATAAAACGATAGAATAGCATCTTCTACTAAATTTCAAATACATCTTCATTGGTAAAGAAACAGAGTCATTTCAATTATCAGTTCCCCAAAACCGAACATGGGATGATTAACATGTCAGATCCAGCAGTTAGATATACCTGTACAACAGTGTAACATGCGCACAAAGGACGGCCTTGTGGTGCGTTAACTATTCGACTAAAATTAGGCGTATGCGCAGAGTCGCATACGTAATTTTTCCGTGTGAATTTTTTTAACATGGGACCCGTATGTTCACTGTTGTACTGACATCATAGAATATAGCAGAGAAAAACACTTTTTATATCAAATTATCTCGTGGTCTCACTAGGAAGACAAGCGGGGGGAACACGTACCAGAAAGCACCCCAACAGGCCTAAGGGCGTCCATGAGATAAAGAGCCTAGCTACGATACAAGTGTTGGTTTAAGAAGCACCATGCAGAGTCCTGCCGATACCGCTCGTCTGAGACAAAGGGAAATGGTTTTGATCGGAGGATGTGTTCAGTTAGGTTTAGACATCGACTAATAAGCCTAATAATATAATGCTCCTACTTTTACAAACAAATAATTCTGTCCAATTGCTGAGATATTCGGCGGAAGGTTCTGCATGCTGATTGGCCAGGTCAAGGTCGCTTCATTTTGGGATAGGTCAGATATATGTTGACGTTGTGTATAAGATGTATAAGTTTGACTGATGTGTTGCATGACAGTGCCTTGCATGAGGCGTCTATGGGCTTATAAGTCGATAGTGTAGGTCACAAATTAAAACATAATATAGCTTAAATATACCTATTTCACTTTTTTTATCAATACTAAACCTCATACCATGAAGCAAAATAATTTTTCGTAGCTCATAGTTTCACCGCAAAGTTCTTTCCTACAGGATTGACACTAATTGGGTATTAAATTAGATAACAGATGATTTTAAAATATGCATCTGTTATCTAATTTAATAACCAATTAGTGTCAATCATGAAGATAAAAACTTTGAAGTGAAACTATGAGCTACGAAAAATTATTTTGCTTCATGGTATGAGGTGTTATTTAATTTAAATAATTTCAGTGACAATAACTGTATTTATAATACATCAAACACCAATGTCTTGACACCACAGCTCAGGTAAGGACATGAGCGTCCCATTCTAATGTCATACCGACAATCCTTTCGCGTCTATATGTGCGCGTTATGCATGCCGACGTACTGAATCTAATTAATTACCTCAAGCCAAGGTCCCGGATTTGTCTGAGACAATTTGTTGTTGTACACTATTGACGGATAACGTTGAGGCATAAGCGCGAGCGATGGAATGGAAGAGTTCAATTATTTTTAGAGCTAGGATTATTTCCTTGAATGTACCATAGTACTTTCAGATTATTGGTTATTGTAAAAATTTCAAGAGTTTATTTTCTTAAACACAAAAATATATATGTTTGTTAGGGGAGCTTACAGCTACATTTACATCGGGTTTTAGTAGTTTTGCAAGATTCGTACAGCATATATGCAGCATACATGCGCGAAAACCAGTTAATGGCTAATAGCTTATCTATTTGTATTTATTTTAATTATAGGTGTAAGTTTTCCGAATAAAACAATTAAACAAAACACAAAACAAGAAATTTTTTTTTACAGCGAAGCAAGAAAAGGAATTTAAAATTTATAATTACATATATTTCTACATAAACCTAGATGAGAAGTCACTAGTAAATTCCTTCTTGGCAATACTAGAAGCACTATAGAACAGAACATGTCTATAAACCACTCTCAGCCCGTTAAACTCCACACAAGACCTCAGTAGAACGCTATTTCTTCTATAACTGGTAAGGGCAAAGGGTACGTCAAGCAATGACTTACCACGCAATCTTCGAGATGGTATTCTTAAAGTAACGTTGGCCAGGAGTCCAGAAGCTCAGGACAGTCGATTTTACTCTGAGCAATGTTCATGAGGAAGGATATGTCAACAATCTTCCTATGCACATACAACGGTACTAAATGAAAGTGACATAGATACCTAAATACAGTTAATTCTTTTAAACGATGAAGCGCGATTTATATTACCAGTAAATTATACCTTTATTTTAGTCACGGAAAGAGACAAACAAATATTAATATAATCCTACCTACCTACCTACATGCTGCTTTACAATTTCCTTATTTAACTAAATATAATTTATGCATAAAATTTCCACTTCTCAAAAACAGGTAACCTTTGTCAAGTAACCTTAGAATATATTGGTATTATAGCGTTATTTTCAACAGAGTTAAAACATACTCGTAGTAACACGACCTCACGTGTGCCTCAAAAGACAGGTAGACTTCAGGTAGACGGAGTGGTTCTGTTCTGTACCAAAAACTGTATGTAAATAAAACAGTCGTTATTAGACCTAGAAAATTTTCTGGAACTAATCTGGAACTATGCTATCAAATAGAGATATACTTTACTCTTTGAAATCATCTATTAAAATTATGTTATCATCATCATCATGTCAGCCTTTAGACGTCCACTGATGGACATAGGCCTTCCCCAACCCCAATGAACGCCACCACACCCGGTCCTCCGCCCTTCGCATCCAGTCGCTTCCGGCCACCTTCTTCAGGTCGTCGGTCCATCTTGCGGCGGGGCGTCTCACCCTGCGCATGAAAATTCGTGGTCTCCACTCCAGAACTCGTCTGCCCCGACGGCCGTCGGTGGTGTGACAGATGTGACCCGCCCACTGCCACTTCAGCTTGCTAATCCTTTCGGCTATGCGGTCACCTTCGTCCTTCGTCGGATCGAAAATTTTGTTATAATTATAACGACGACGATGAAAATAAACTATCAACCGCAGAGACTTCATTAAAAAATTAATAGATTGATGTTAAACGAGTTTTTATTACTTGAGAACTAAATTGTTTTGATTTTAAATCATTTTGTGTAGGAAGGCTATTATTGTCTTTATCAATAAAATAAATAAATAAAAGTTTTTTATCTCATCACAAAGGTAAGTTAACCTAACTTAAAATAGAGACATCGGGAGAAATTTTACATATTTACACCTATGTGGTGTCCGTACAAGGCTCGAAGTCTGTATGACGGATCACCAGGCTCTCACTCTCGTTGTAGATAAAAACAAACTATTTAAGAGTTATCAATAATAAAGTATAGACCTTATCTACCGTGTTGTTCTCGGCTTAGAATAGGGCTACCCCCAATCTTTCCGTGGTGTCATCAAGGCGACTAAGGAGACGGGCAGCGTTCTCCTGCTGGGTATATTAAGATCATTACTGCGATTAGCACCAGCGGTGGACGTTACTGCGCCTGAAAAATGTATAGGTCTGTCAATTATACTCGATTTTCAGTGAACAGAGATATTTTTAGAGATTATATTTAGTAACAGTTTCAACTACAAACGAACGCTTTAGCTACATGCACCAAGACAAAGATAGTGACAGATATATAGCTAAAACAATAAGACTAACTAAAGAGCCAACAAAACTTGGACACAAAAAGTACCTATCGGTGCCTGGGAGTGAAAATCGTATGTGCGTGAAAAGTAATTTTACAGTAGGAGAAATACTGTATGCTGGAAAGTTTTGTTTGTTATGCTTATGATCCTCTGATCACTGATCTTGTTTCTTTTGGTTTGATATAACTGTTTTTATTAATACCTTATTATAGCCTTCAGAACGAATATTTTATATCATTTTTTGAATAGTTTGCTATAGCGCGTATAGAGGTTTTCATTCGAAGATATAGCTGGCACTAGAGCATTAGAAACTTACTTCAAATAGTGCGTTTCAATGCCTTTTTCCTAAATTTGTGATTTACGAGGTTTCCATACATAGACATGCATGCAGATGCATAGACATAGATGATATATCGCCACTTTGCGCGATCCTGACACACCTCACTGGCCTCACTCACATCCATCAACTTTTTCATGCACCTGCTTTTATTCCTCTCAGTGCGGGCACTCATTTTCAGACTCAGTCAACGCTATACGATTTTGGTATAAGGTACGTAATTATTAATTGATAATGAATATCAATTATTCCACGCTCTAACATAAAATAAACAACTTTGTTGTACCAGCGGAGACTGGCGGTCGCAAATCAAAGGTGAAATCTGCATATAATCGCATTCCATCAATCATAATAAACTATTGTGCCTATAAACAGTTATTAGCACTATAGAGCTACCGTCGCCTATAAACATGTCCTACGCGAATTGACTTGAATAATAATGATAACTATATAACTATTAAAATGCAATATATTTATCAATTATCAATATCACACACATATATCTTTCATTATCTTCGTCAGGTATTGGACTTCGCTGTCAAACTGCAATTTTCTGATCGTTTGAAATAAGATCTTGATCAAATGGAACAAGAGTTAGATCAAGGGAATAAGACTTTGATTGTTCGTTTGTGATTAGAATTGCTGTTCACGGTTAACAAGATTTTGTTCAAATTAACAACTGTTTTTTTGGTGTGAAGTCAGTGAAAAGGGATACATTGCCTGACTGATTCGACACCTCCAATCTACTAAAATTTGGGTCAATTTTGTTTTTTTCAAAATCGAGTCATGCATGATATACCAATTATTATGCATGCAATCCCTGAAGTTTAAGAAGGAACAAATAGTTTTTTTTAATGTAACACCTTAATCTTACCTATAGTTCAACAATAAATATTATTTGATTTGAACCACTGAGTAACTCCGGATTTTTCAAAATATCAGCGGAAAAATCCCCCGCTAGAGAGAGCCGGTGTATGCAAGAGAACCAACGACACTTTTATCTTAACAACACAGTTTGTTGTATAATATACATATTGAATTAGTAAGTTAACATATACTTATGAACGTGAATATATATTACTAGTAAAGTTAAGTATAAGTATAATGAAATTACTTACTAAACGTATGTTAAAATTGTACCTATATATTTTTAACTATAAATATGATTATAATTAATTGTGAAACCTGAAGTTTGTAGGCTATGTTGTCATCGAGATGGGTTGATGATATACCTATGCAATAAATAAACACTCAGACAATTTGTTACGATAGTTGTAATAAGAGCTGATGCGGAAAACATAACATGGAGTGCTTTCACAATAATTTAATGCAATCGAGGAGCGGAATGCTCGGGGTTTCTTTAAAGGATATGATTCGTAATAAGCAGATCTGACGAAAAACGAAAGTCACCGACATAGCTGAAAGGATTAGCAAGCTGTAGTGGCAGTGAGTCAGTCCCATCTGTCAGAACTGACAGCCGTTGGGGCAGTAGAATTCTGGAGTGGCTCAGCCGCCAGATGGATCGACGACCTGAAGAAAGTGGCCGTAATCGGCTGGATGCGGAGAGCGGAGGACTGGGTGTGGTGGCGTTCATTGGGGAATGCCTATGTCCAGCAGTGGACGTCTAAGGGCTGACATGATGATGTAAATTGATTTGGAAGGCAAATAAGTTTCAGATGCCTACACTAATTTGATACCGCAGAACCGACGGCCGTTGGGGCAGACTCGAGTGTGTGTGTGGGCGAGCTCTGGAGTGGAGACCGCGGATCGGCACTCGCAGGGTGGGACGCCCCACCGCCAGGTGAACTAACGACCTGAAGAAGGTGACCGGTAGCGGCTGGATGCGGAGAGCGGAGGACCGGGTGTGGTGGCGTTCATTGGGGAAGACCTATGTCCAGCAGTGGACTTCTAGGGGCTGACATGGTGAGGAGCGGAAGTAAGAGACAACATTATTTTCACTAATGTTTGATAAAATACGTTTAATTTTACAGAATACTATCTTTTTCCCGCGGCTTTGCCCGTGTAGAATATAAGTTATGTTTAAGACTTTGCTCGTGAACCTATTTATACTATTTGGATGATTCTGAATGAGAGAATTGATTAAGAGCTGTCACGTAACTTAAATGATTAGTCAGCTGCAGTGACAGTGGAAAAGCCTGATCATTGTGGGGCACAGTAATATTAACTTAACTCCATACGAGCGTAACAAGATCTTGATCCTTTGAACTATCTTTGTCCTCTTGAACTTTTGGGGAGTGTTGGTCCCAAATTTACTTCTCAACATCGCTTCTATTTATACTATTTTCTACTTGCCCAAATATTCGCTACTGAGGGTATTCTTAAAATATATTGTGGATTGATATGGGTATCCCACAAACTAGCTTGTTAACTTGATTATGATTTGGTTTTAAATAATCATTAAAATGATTTCTCTAGCTAACATAGGTACAGCAACCAGAATAAATGCCACTTAGTCAACATGGAACATGTTCAAGAAGATTTCTATTTAAAATGATATTCCATATTTTTCTGGTCTGCCGTAAAAGATCCTTCATCTCACGTCTCACTCCCGCACCTCACGTTGCGTATTATGCGCAGCGCATTAATATGTTTGTTTGCAGTATCTGCTCTGGTATGTTATTACATATACATAGGTTTACATACATTTTCATATCTTACACCACCTTAAGTACAACACTCTAGTATATATTATCTTTGGTACAACCAAGTATAATTGAAAGTCAGTGTGAACCGCGGCGAGTGGCGGCGTGAATTGCGACTTGCGGAGATACGATCGCGCGTCAATGGATAATTAGCTGCGCAGGCGCATTCGTGTGCCGTCTCATGTCGAGGGGTTAGGTGATTGCGGACAAAGGTAAACGGTTGGGGGAAAGCAGGGTTTATATACTTAGAAATAATGGGCGGTTTATAGTTGTTCTGCCTGAAGGATCCTAAATTCATCCTTCTATGTAAGTTTTGTTTTTATTAAAAATGTATATGTTTTGGTGCACAATAAAGAATATTTGAATTTGAAGTGAAGGATTTGCACTTTTTACACCTGTTATATGACGACAGCTATGTGCTTTTGATAATGGTATCGGAAACAGTTCACTTGAAGTGAGTTCGTGATGCGGCACTAGACGACGAAATAGTACGAAATAAGACGTCTACAGACGTAGTGCCTCAGCGAGGAGCCACCGGTATGACGTCTGTTGATATAGTATCCGCGAACGTCTTAAATAATGCAGTAATTAATTATGAAAATATGGTCAATAATCATTAATGGTTTTATCTTTTTTGGACTAATTTTTGCCAGGGTGGTAAATTACAAAACTTAAAAGAAATATTTTTGAAACGAGCTTTCACATACTGACATGATATTTTTTTTTGGATCATCATAACCATTGACATTCGACTTCCACAAATGAACATCATCATCATATCAGACCTGAGACTTCCACTGCTGGAAATAGGTCTCCTCAGTGAACGCCACTACATCCGGCCATCTGCCTTCGCTTCCGATCACCTTCCTCAGGTCTTTGTTTCGTTCACCTTCGTCGCTCCATCTGGCAAAAAGTATGAAAATAAATGTTAATAAAATTTTGTATTTCGAAGTTTATGTGCCATGAGATTTTCTACTAAGAAATGTGGTATTAAGATATGGTGATAAGATTTTTTACCCTGTTGCTATGGCCTATGACATCAAAGCGAGCCCAGGGCTAGATCTGACATCAACACCACTGGTGGGTGGACAATTACAGAGTGTACAAACATCTGTGCCCACCTGAATACTCACCGCGGCACTAATTAATGGTTGTTGCCGCAAAAACAATGTACGAACACTTAGCGTAAGGACTTGTCCTTTGTAGTGTAGCCATGAGGTGTGTGGTTAGAGGGACATGCTAGCAATACGTGTGTTGCTGGTGTTAGGCTGTAAGAGAGGCATTGTAGTTACTCTATGCATTACTCTATAGTACGTAAAGTACATATTGGCCAAATTTATAGCGGTATCGCTCGTCATAAAAGTGTGTAATAGTCATTGACATTACTAAGCAGCGTGTTACGATTACTTATTAATTCCAATTCGTAAGTGTAGGCTGGTGTAAGAGTGCGCGGTCGATAAGAGTGCGCTCACGTGATTTCTCGAAACACCAGTGACATCTGTAGATAACTTTAATTGTATTTTGAAGTGTCAATGCATCGGTAATCATTCCCCAATTATTATTCATTTAGCGCGAAAAACCAAAACTCCAAGTAGGTTCAAAGTTTAAAACACATTTTGATCTTATTTTTCTACATTTCGAAAATATTACTACTAAAGAATTTGAAGTATACTGAAAAGATTAAAATGTTATAACCTTTAATTATCATCTCCAATAATATAAATTCAAGTATATTAATATACTGTGGTAATATTATGATTTCTTTTTCAAGTTTAAATTGTGTAAGAGTGCGCACTGTAGGGTCGTACAAATAGACTCAACACTGGCTGTAACTATAACAAAAAAAAGTTAAAACTTGATGAGTCTAAAGGAAAAGTTAAACTTAATACAAAAAAATAGATAAATGTAACAAAAGTAAAGAATAAGTAGTCCTGTATAGAAAAAAACAAAGAAAGAATTCAAAAACAGATTTGAAAGGTGTCAGGGACCAGGGTGCTTACAAGAAGCCCTTTCAAGAAGGCTGGAAAGAATGTTTTGATTACTGGTGTGTGTGGTGGAGTGAAAAATTTACTGGTTAGTTAAGTTATAGTAATTTGTGATATTTGTGAAGATTATTTCAAACGAATTGGAGATATATTATCTGCGCACTCTTATCGATATCAACGCGTACTCTTACACAACCGGGCGTTTCCCGCTTTATGTTTTTATTGATATAACTCAAAAATGTTATGTTATAATTTTAAAAGTAATATATTAAATTGTTGCCTAAGAAATAAGGTTTGCAAAATAATATGGTTTATTTATTTAAACACATTAATGATTTTTTTATAACTATCTAAAGAAAAAGTACCAGGTCAGGTACAACTCTTAAACCAGGGTAGGCCTACACAAATTCTTGCTACAGATGGGATCAAAAAACTTTTATGCAAATAAGTACTATAGAGTCTTCAACAGCAACACTACTGTAGCCCGTACTTAGTAATCTGAAAGTATAAATAGGAGATTCTAGCTGCTTACAATCAAATAAGCAGATTTTTCAGTTTGTTGTTCTGTTTTGTAAAAAGTTATTCGTATGATTTATTATTTCAATGTTTTGTTACTCTTAGTTATGGGTAGCTGTTCTACCAATAGAACTAGTAGAACGAATTAGACCTTTTTCTATTCAGATCCACCTGTAGAACTACACGTATATATTAATTAGTGTAGTACTTATTGCAACATTAGATCTAAGTTTAAACATTCCGTAAACTATTGTTAGTTTTTGAGCGCAATGTTGTTGTTTTACTTGATTCCCAAATTATACCTTAATTCTGGCCATCATAACAATGTTCATAGATACCGCTTTGCTGAGAGTACGTGGGTACAAAATGATTAATCGATTTTGCTATATAGTCGCTTAATTAGTTGCTTAAGACGCTTGTTCACAATAGGACATTCGTCTTCAAGTTTTTAAAGGATGCGTATACTTTTCACATGACTGGTTGCGTGGGGCATTTGATGTTTATACGATATTTTTTATAAAATATTTTATAATATTTTTTATAATTTTAGTATAAAATAAAAAATATCCAGACTTTAAACGTCTCAAAAGGAGTAGTCGGAAGCTCTGGGAGAGGTCACCTCTAATGTGATATACAATGGTCGATTTCCTAAGAGTAACGTATATGATCAACAATGAAATAAATACATACTTCATGTATAATATACACTTGTCTATTCTCAAACTAGGATTTTATCCAGTTTATTGGGAATTCGACAAGAATACATCAGACAATACAATTCACAAATATAAATTAGCTCAAAGCAACGGTATTAAACCCATAGTTTTGAGGTTATTTTTAAATGATACCTGGGATTTAGACTTTCTGACGCAGACAGGGAGTTGGTTCCAGAGTTTTGCTGCTTGCACTGTAATAGACTTGGTGTAGTTGTGAGTGGCGTGAGAAAGGAGGCCAAGTGCTCGAGTGTCGCAGGAACGCAGGCGACCGCCGCTAGCATCCGATGGTCATGATTTTTAAGCATAATGTACGTACATAAAAATATGATAAACACTACTGACTGATGGCAGCCGCAGCGTCACCGGTGCGAGGCCTAGTACTGCGATGGCCACGTCCGCCTAGCGTGGCCATTATGGCCAAAACTCCCCCATGAGCAACAATCAAAAACCACAGCCCCCAATTTCCGACAGCCCTACTATTCCTGGCTAAGGTAGCGGCCTAAGTAACGACCTACGACCTGAAGAAGGTGGCCGGAAACTGCTGGATGCGGAGAGCCTCCGGAGGCAGGGTGTGGTGGCAATGTCCAGCAGTGGACGTCTAAGGCCTGATATGATGATCAAAGTCAAAATCATTTACTGCATACACTTGGTACATTTATAACGTAAATTTTTCGACTATACTATAATGATGATGATGATGACGTACATAACTATATAGAGTACCAGTCGAGTCAGATATGAGAGTAGGTACCTATTACAAATTACGCGGAATTACTCCTTTTAATCGTGACACAATAATCAATAGTGTTGTATTATTCATCACTCTCCTGCGATCTCATTGGTCGATTTAATGTTATTTCTCTGTTTTGCGATCAATAATGCATATGCCTTAGCTACCAACTAAGAAGTAGTTTATACATATTCTGTACGGTCGATAAAAAAAAAACGTTTTCACGTATTGGAGGCACGCACGAGGAAAATATGTATATAGTCAAGGTCCAATGAAATTTGTCATTCAAACGGTCTGCTCAGACGTTGTTGGCGCTGCGTGTGCGCAAGTAAAATAGGCTTGAGTGCCGATCGAGGATTTCCTTCTGTGGCACACTGGGTACTGAGGGTAAGCTGTTGATACGACAACATGACGACAACACTCCAAAACTATTTTTCTATTCATAATTTTTCTGTTATTCTTATCCTCTAACCAATGGTTGTCTATAAGAAATCACTTTTAGCTATAAGACCGCTTAGATGTACATATGTATATTTCATTCCAGATTAATAGTCCTATGAAAACAAACGCATTTGCGTCTCGAAAACAAAATACACAATAGATGGTGTTCCTAAGTGGACTGCAAAGTTTACATGGTAATACAAACCTGTTTTTGCTGCTGGTGACCCTTTCATGTATATGTTACCGAGACGTAAATAGCGTTGGTTTTCATAGGACTATGAATCTGGAATGAAATATAACTACTTTATTATGGTATCTGTGTATTTTTATCGTGCAAAAAGAAGTAATTGAATTGATGATATGAAATTTTTGTATCAGAATAGGAAATTCAGTTGCATTCAAAACTCTAGAAACATTTAATATACCATTTTATACTTATGTCTACTACAAGACTCAATATATTGGTATAACAAAATCGGAAAATACATCATTATCGTACTTTTCCTTTAGTTAATCACAAAGTTTTTGTATCATTTTCTTTTTTTAGGTTCACTGAAGTTAGACATTGCTTCGCCTGCTTGCTTAGGTATTACATTAAATGGTTTCAGATTTACAAATTCTTACAGCAATGAACACTTCTGCAATTTTTTTTTATTTTATTCTTTTTTAGCCACAGAGGGCGACAGACTCCGTGTATCCTTGCACTTATTTGTTGCAGAATCATTAGTGAGAAATCCCTCAGTGTAACACAAACTTTACAAGGAAGACGCAGACACACGTCGCACGCCGAAAATTACTAGCAGTAAGTTTTTGCGTCGTGAATTTTTAGAGTCTATGCCTTCCTTCTTCCTTGTCGGCTGTCGAAGCCAAGGTTAGGAGATGCTCACGTCGACGATTAAAGGAAATGCCCTACACCATAGATAGTCAGACAAGATAGGATTTTATTTGCTTGTTAATAGGGTATATATTTAGAAGCTGAGCCATTATAACTGCATTTGAAATATTTACAAGAACAATTAATAAAACTACTTATATCAATTGTATTTTTTATTTTTTGTGTGCTCTTGGTACTCAATGGACAGATGGACCAACGACCTGAAGAAGGTGGCTGGAAGCGGCTGGATGTGGAGAGCGGAGTTAGGACCGGGTGTGGTGGTGTTCGTTGGGGAAGGCCTAGGTCTAGCAGTGGACGTCTAAGGGCTGATATTATGATGATGATATAGGTATTTTTGCCGGGTGGTTTCCGGTAGAGTAGAATAGGACCGCTCTAACTCTTGCCGTGGATGTCGTACAAGGCGACTAAGGGAATACATTATAAAACATCAATCAGGCCTCCCCAACCCGTCTGGCCAGCGCAGGGAGTGTAGGCCAAATCCTCCGTCTGTCTCCGGCAGATGAGAAAGGGTTGTGCTCCTGCAGTGGAGACAAAAATAACCTGATGATGATGATATGTATTATTATAAGTACAACAAGTATTTTTATAAACACGTTTATTAAAAAAATGTAGTATACCTTGTGAATGTGAATGGGAATTAGGAACCTAACCTAACCAGTACACATTGCATAGTTATTTTTTCCCGATAGGTATAGAATCCAGAGGCAATATCTGATATAAACGCGAAAGAGGTGGTTAAAATAGTTTTCACTGACAGTATTCATGTTATTTTTGGTCGATAGCAAACAAAGGCGATAGTGTAATAGCGCGTTACCTTATTTCACGCCTCAGAATCAATTAAAAAGCCATTTTGTTAGAAACGAAAATAGACTAATTAGTTCCGAATCACTTTCGACACTAGTTCTTAGAGCCGGTGGTGCGGTGACAAATACACGAACTCTCGTTCGATAGTGTGTAGCAAGGGCTGAATAACCTGAAAATAAATTGTAGTTTCCTAAGTCAAAAACTTATACACGTAATTTTTTTTATACTACCGCTTCCTAAGTAATAGCGCTGTGAAGAAAAAACGGCGTCACAAACTTCTAGCAACAGGTAGGAAAGGGTACTGAACTGATAGTTAAAGTAGAGATGTTTTATAGAATTCTGTGTAAACTGGAAACGTAGAGTACCAATTAATAACTCAAAAATGTAAGCATACGTAAGCTGTTTCTGAATGAACAATGTACAGATAAAGAGAAATGATAGATAGATAGATAGATAGATAAACTCTTTATTGCACACAAATTAAGGATAACAATAAAATAGGTACAGATTTTTGGAAAGTGTACAAAGGCGGCCTTATCGCTTAAAGCGATCTCTTCCAGGCAGTCTTTCTGGAGGAAAATAAGAAAGACATAGCGACAGAGTATTGAGAAATGGTTTTGGAACAAGAAAATTTCCGCCGCCAATGGATTTTAAGGGTACCGTCCAAACGGATTCCTTTCCGCTGGATAACCCATTAACTGGGTCGATTGGAGTTGAATTTGGAAGACAAGATGGTATTCTTTTTGGAAATTTCAGAATTTGAGATATTTTAGGAAATATCTAAAAAAAAAAACGGGCCGCACATTGTGTACTTTGAGCACTTAGCCTATTACCAAAAGCTTTGAAGACATTATTCTCATTATTTGACGATGGTGGCAGTCCCTGCATCGAACCCATGCAAGTAGGAAGTTTTCAGCCTAGCTTCATAAAGTGAAGGGCTTCCTGTGTTTTATCAATTAAACACTTAAATACTGTTTAAGATTTATTTAGAATCCAGACATAGTAGGTGTCCTGTCATAGACAAGACCATAGACCTCTAAACTCTCTCTTGGTAGTTCCACACTACACAAAGCTTAAGGTATACACATAATACAACATTCTGTACTGTTTGGCTACCCTTATCAAACTCTACTCCACAAACTCGAATTGTAGAGTAGTAATCGTAGTGCTCTGTTCCTGGCTACCTGTAGAATGTGGTCAAAAGTGGTTGGATGCAGAGGGCGGAAGACCGAGTGTGCTGGATTTTATTGACGTAGGCCTATGACTAGCAGAGGACGTCGAAGGAAGCATGATGATGATCAAACTCTAACAGTTTATGATAATATTGCCGTATTTATTTCAACAGTATTTATTTCTTGGTTTGACGTTCCCGCCTACCTCACCGCACCTCATTCCCTGACGCCCTTTTACTTCGGTCCCCCACTATATACACATAGGTTTTTAGTGACAATACTTTATGCCCTTGCTACCCCCTAAATAGATATTTTATGGTGTAACAATAAAGGAAGTGTCTAGCAGAGGACGTCGAAGGAAGAATGATGATGATCAAACTCTAACAGTTCATGGTAATATTGCCGAATAGGGAATTCATTCCAACGTAGTAGTAAGTCGAGAATAATAGGCTAGTATGTAATACGTTGATGAATTGCAAAATAAACTAAAAACATTAAATTTACCAGTAAATATTCCGACAATGTGACAAGTATTTCACAATATGTGTGCGGCAACCATTGTGCCGCTTGCCACACTATGGGACTGCTGCGGCCATGGTTTTGCGAAATTACATGCATAGAGGTCACGCGCATTGATGTTCTGTTTAAAATATTGCCTTCATATTAATAGACGGGAACTTCATTTTACCTAAAGGCCTATAACTACCTAGTTCCAGGCCTTAAAAGACCATTAGTTCCAGTAGGTCGGCGGAGCAGTGGATTGTGGCCTGCAGCTATCCTTGTGTTTGTATTTGTAACACTTGGACGTACCTACAGTGGGGGCAGGGCCGGCTTTAAGGCGGGGGAGGAGGGGCGCCGAAATTGCAACGATAGATCGCCTACGCAAACCCAAACCCAAGCACTTTAACCACTTAACCAGTATGTTTAATCACGAATAAGCAATTGCATATCGGGAGTGGGGCGTAGGGGGGAATTCGACAAAATAAGATCTCGCACCACCTAAAAAACCTGCTAGGGCCGATTCTGTTGCGTTGTTAACAACAGTATTTCAACTAGAAATTTGACATTAGGTATTTCTTGGTTTGACGTTCCCTCCTACCTCACCGCACCTCATTCCCTGACGCCCTTTTACTTCGGTTCCCCCACTGTATACACATATGCTTTTAATGACAATACTTCACCCTAGAAACCCCCTAAATGGATATTTTATGGTGTAATAATAACGAAGCAGTACTTTTTATTAAACACTGTATTAATTAAATTTTTTGTCCAATAAAAACTTTATAAGCTGCAGGTCTTCAAGGCAATGAGCCTTCAAAGCTTAGTACACCACCGCTGCGATCTGCAGTAAACATGACATATGTGAGAAATAGAGATGCAATAATAGGAAACTGTAGGAAGCCAGAGCGAGACATAGTATAGACAATGTGCATGTGTACCGTAGCGCAGACCGCAGCGCCTCAAGTACACGAACGCTGTTTGGGCGGAAGGTTTCAGTACTTACTTAGGATCTGTCTTACTTAGGACTTTACGTTAAAAATATAAATACACGGCGCGGCCCCGATTGCCGGGGCACCTAAGTGAATCGCGTACAACTGTCATTTAACGTGATTTAGCGTTTATTTCCTTCCAGATTATTACTTATTCTTTGCCTGTATGGGAAGCATATTGCCTATATCTGCATTATACTATTGTCTAGGGTTGCTATCCGTCCGGATTTCCCGGATTTGTTCTAGTTTACTTGGCCAATTAGTTGTAAGGGCGGGTTTAATTTTTTTACCACTCACAACTACACCAAATCTTTCACAGTGCAAGCAGCAAGACTCTGGAACGGACTCCCTTTCCACGTCAGAAAGTCCCCCACCCTGGTATCATTTCAAAACCACCTCAAAACTATGCTCCATAATCCGGGGATTTCATGCTTCTTGTCCTGGTTGGCAGATTTTAGAGATGGCAACTCTAAATATATCTGTGTACTAACATTATAAAGATCTAAGAAAGGATTATTTACGTCACGGGTCAGATTTTCTACCTATAAATCATCACCAGGTTATTTTTGTCTCCACTGCAGGAGCACAACCCTCTCTCATCTGCCGGAGACAGACGGAGGATTTGGCCTACACTCCCCGCGCTGGCCAGACGGGTTGGGGAGGCCTGATTGATGTTTTATAATGTATTCCCTTAGTCGCCTTGTACGACATCCACGGGAAGAGTTGGAGTGGTCCTATTCTACTCTAACGGAAACCACACGGCCTATAAATATCAAACCTAAAATTATTTCACCCTAAGTTTAATATATTAAACTTATACGAGTATCTCAATCAAAAGGCTTACCAACATACAATACCGCCCAATACAATTTATGTACAATATGCAACGTAATTTATTTTGCATGAGCTTCATTAGATAGTTGATTGGGTTCCTCTCGAAGGTTGTGTTGTGAACTTTGACTCCTTGTATAGAGGATGCGCGCGCCCATATACCTAACTATTATCTACGTAGGTACTTAAGACGTATATTATATAGTAGAAGTACTTTTCTTAGAATATCTTTATTCTCTTGCATAATACTGTTGTTACTACTTATTTCATATTATATTACTTAGCACATAGGAATAATTTATTTTACGTCTTTGTTGCTGTGCACAGACAAACCAAGTCACATTTTGTTGCACCAGAAAATACGCCTAAGGTCACGTGCTCCGATCGGCTTGCATACATTTATGTATTTTTATTGACTAATAAATATATAATACAAAAATAATAAAGAATTTTAAGATGTCTGATTTGTCAGATTTGTTTCTTTCACTTTCCTTACCCCGTTCTACCCGCGTAATAAAAAGTGTTACCTATATACTTAGAGTGAAAAAGTAAAAGTAATACAAACAGATTTTTACATTTAGTATAATTATTATAGTTAGAAAAAAATACTCATGTTTTTGTTCACAGGTTTTATAGGGATGGTTTTATAGGAATTTATTTTCTCGTTTACTTCTTAACATAAAAAGCTTTAATGTATCGGAAATTCCAAGCTGTGTATAGCATACAAGAGAAATACAGTAAATATAGCATTCTTATATACAAGATGCTCACGTCCTGATCCCTGAGGAGTATCCAGAGACGATGTATCATCACTTCGCGCGATCCTGACACCTCAAGAACCTCACGTACAGTCATCAACCTTTTCATGCACATCCTTTTATTCAGCTCACTGCGGACCCCCAACCTTTTTGAGGGCGTCACCAATTTGATCCCTGAGCGTCCACTAGCTGTAGTTCCTGCCACATTCGCGTTGTAAATGTATTTTGTCACTCTTCTTTCACATATACGCTAAATGTCCAAACCAATGCAACATACTCTTCTTTATCTTCGTTACTTCGTCTTCCTTCAGACAATAATTTAAAAATGTCTTAAGAAAAGTATTGTAAAATACCTATAGATTTATTTTTGGTCCACCGATCGAAATATTTCAAAGTTACAACCTTTATTTTAAATTACATTGTCGAGTTCCGACTCTCATTCTCACAGCGAGTAGGTATCAATTCTAAGAGTCACCTTTAGAATGAATCACGCGCAGGTCACTACGACCTTTCCCTTTTATTTTAGGTCCCAAACAACTTCGCCGGAAGTACCTAATCAGGATTCCTGGGCACCCATTTTAGTAATTTCGTTTTTGTTATCTTTTTGCTTGTGTTTAAAGACAAATTGTTGATTTTATAAGTGCGAAACAAAATTGATGTAGGTACTAAATATTAAAAGATTATTGTGCTTTACAATATAATTGTTAGTTGTTCTTTTCGAAATCGGTATTTTTTAGAGCATTTTTTTCGTCGCTTGTCTTATTTTCTCACGTCTTGTTTTTCTAGTTCTATTCATTATAATATCAATTTTTCTATGCGTAGAGATACCTATAAAATGGAATGTTTGATTGAAAATGTTACTTTTAATAAACTTTAATAATACTACATTAATTATTATGAATAGATATTGCTTAAAATATTAGCGCTTAAGTAATAAAAAAAATACTAGCCTGTAGTCACTATACCGGTTACTACGATTTAATTTTTTTTACGATACAATAATACATTTGATTTAATAATTATTTGAGAAAAATCTTCATTTCCTGGTATTTTATTTTCCATTAGCAGGCAATTATAATACTAGGAAATAACGATTTCGGGAGAAATCTATAACAACGTAAGTCTATGATAAAAATCTATCCGTCACCCTTTTCTTTTTCCTTAGCTATATAGGCAAGAGTTTCGAAGTCAGTTCAGTTTATTAAGCAGCCAGATTTAGCTTCTGCCCAGTGCTTCTATATTTGTACTTAATCCTGACGTAGAAATAACTTCACAACTGACGTATATCTTCTAACAGTACATCAGTGCTGTTTTCTTTATTTTTGTTTCATGTTACTTAAGAAACCTTTTTTGAGTAGGCAAACTCAAAATTCTATATTGCACATGACATGAGTATACACTTGGTACATTTATACTCATCAATTTTTTATCGACTGTATACCCATACCGCTTCCTAGGTTAGACATAGACATAGACATTTATTATTGGTAATGACAATTACAGGTCATACAATTTTAAAATCTATAACATAACATAGTAATAAATATTATATAAAATGACTATGTCTCATAAAATAATATAAAAAAATAAACAAACATTAAACACTACTAATTACATTTACAATTTTCAATAAGAAAAAAAGAGGCAGCCAGTCAATAATATTTTTAATTTTAATCAAAAATATGCTAATATACGTATATTGTAAGGAATCATATACAAGAATTATATGGAGTACAATTTGAAATATAATAGCTATAACGCCGTAGTTCCACCGGATGTACATTATGATATTTACACAATTTGCCCAACACCAGGCCTCCAGTAGCAATTTATTAGCATATAAAATACAGTAGCTATCATCACGTCGTTCGTAAACATCTATTTTACTATATGTCATATTTATTTTGAATTAGTGAAAGTGTCCCCTTCACAGTTTACATAAAATGAATGCAAACGTTTTAAATGAACGACCTATCCGTTCAATCAAAAGTTCATTATAATTTTACATATTTGAAATGAACTTTACTGCTTTGCAAATCAAGCGTCGAGCAAGTTAATTATAAACTTTAAAATGAATAGAGTAAGGTTGATTTTAGTTAAAATTGGAAGATCGTAAAGCAAACTTTCAATATTTGTTGTGATTAGTCAATGTTCAGATATTTATGGTATTAAATATTTCTCCCTGTCAGTGTTATATGTAATTGACTCGTATATGCTTTTGTTGTCTTATTTACGAATTTTAAAGCAAACACTATGCTTAATGTTCAATAAAGTGCATATGATATTGATTTATTATTAATTTATCATAGCGTTTAATGCACTGTAAGCACGACCTGGAGAAGCTCATCATTCTGGGACAAGTGGAGGACAGGCGTGCCAGAGGACGAGCTCCGACGAGGTTGTCAGAACCGGTGAGGAGGGTGGCTGGCGGATTCTTATATGAAGCAGTGCGGCTGGCCAATGACCGTTATGCGTGGAGGCGCATATTTCATACGGTCGCGATCCTCAGCAGTGAGGGAACGACAGAGAAGAAGAAGCAAGCAGTAAGTAACAAAATGTAGTCTTGTTCTGATTTTTACAGTTGTGTTATAGTTTTCTTTATTTTAAAATATTTACACTAACACTTACTGATAGTCAAATGTTTCTAGGGGTATTTCTCCAGGACAGACGTTAGCCAGTTACTCACAGCATTGTACACCGCTTGGAAAGAGATCATCAGTACAAAAACGCTCGTAAATAAAATTTTATAAATCAAAACACAATTGATAAAGTACCTAGATCAAGCATATTTATGTATTAATATTTATTATGTAAATTTAATTGAGTAATATTTTTACTGTAATATTTTGATACCACAAACTAAAATTTGTGTATGTCTAGATTGAGAATAAGGGCAGAAATAAGTTATTTCCAGCCTTATGGGACGAAAGCGCCAGCAGCGAAAATAGATCCATTGAATAAAGACTAGAACAGAACAGAACGATGTGCAATATAATAATAATAATAAATATCTCAGACATTCACACCAATTATCCAGTCCCAAACCAAGCAGAGCCTGTGGTATGGTTACTAGATAACGGATAGACACACTTAAATAAATATATAAACATCCAAGACTTGGGTACAAACATTCATATTCATCATACGAACGTTTGCCTCTAGCGGGATTCGCACCTCCGGCGTGGCAGTCCGAGAGCTACCCGTTCCGCCACGAAACAATACAAATATTTTAATGATCATTTCACAAAGACAAGCAGTAGTATTATCGTCATCATGACAGCTATGTATGTCCTTTCTTCAAAAGCGTCGCCACAAGATACTTACCTACTACAGCAAAAACGCCTACAGGTCTATTCTAAGTATAAATCGGTAAATACGGCTAGAAATAAGTTGTTCATAGCCTTGTGGGACGAAAGCGCCAGTAGTGAGCCAGTGGCGGAATGTTCGCGGGTTTACTTTCTAGCTAGCGCAACCTTGGGCGAGCAGGCCCTCTAGTCCACTCCAGCAGCCCGAACTTGTGGAAATATGGACCGGACCTATTACGATAATCTTGAGAAAATTTATCTAAACTTAATAGGTACTATAGCTAGAGTCAGTAAACTAGGTAGTTATGTAGGTATATACGGTAGTTTTAGAGTCAGACCAAGTACTTTGATTCATTAATCATGATTATGGTGATGAACTGAAGTTTAGTTTTTAACGTTTGGGTATAAGGCAATACGAAATGAGTTGTAGAAGAAGCAACTACACAACGCTACTGTATTCATCAATTTATTAAAGAACAGTTTGATAAAATATTTTATGATAAAGGGTAAATTAAAGAACATTGTTAGAAGACCGAGCCTTGGTGTTGGTGAGGCCGTCTAAAAATACACTAGTCAAAAAAAAATCCTTTTCTGTGAGGCATAATACACTGTTGCATCTATGCTAGCCTATTTAGTAGTAGAAGTCATTAGAGAGCCACGAAGACTAAAGCATACTTCTACCGATCCTAAATTTTAATCGCCGTTCTAATTCTAATTGGTAAATGTCACATAATCCATATGATTATTTGATATTTAATAATTTATAAGCACAACAAACCATCAATTTTCTCAGTGTTAAAAATACAGTAATTATAAGAAAACCAATTATTTACAACAGGTGTACGCTGTCCAACCCCTCGTGGTGAGGCATAGTCCCTAGGACGCTGGCGCTATTACCTCGCTGGATTGCCAGGCTTACACGTTGTGTAAGTAGGCGCCAGCCCTGAGGTCTCTGGAGGCGTGGACCAGCCTGGTCGACAGAGCCTTCAAGAACGCCTTCGAGTAATAAACTTATTATCAAATTTATTAATTCGAATTCTCAAATTTAATGCTCTCATTAAAACCACAAAATTTCAATGAGAATTTTTTTCCGGTCACAATCCGGTTAGCATTTATTTCTATTTACTTGACAAATAGTTTATTATATTGTATACAATTTGTTTATTGATGTCGTAGATGAAACATATTAAAACCAAACTCTCACATTTAATTATTTATTATTAAGGTTCGAGATAATATACTTTCTAGTATCTAATTATGTGAAAGAATTTGAATTAGGTCAGTTGACGAAATCTTGTAGTAACCTCTTACCCTTCCTCCCTTAATCTAAGAAAGGCTATCAGCAAGTTTTTTGTCTACACTTTCTGAATCTCAACATTTCATAACAGCATTATGATTATGAAATTCGTAATAGTTATGAAGATGAAACAGATTGCGAGCTCAAATGTTGAAATTAAAAGTAAGAGTGAAAGTCTTCTTGCATCGCATAATTTCATAATGTTACGTTATGAACTTCTGCGTACATTTCAATTTTTAAATTAATCGTAAGTAATTCATCTAATTGAGATATAATTACGAGTAAGCGTTAAAAATAAATGCTTACACAAGGCAAAAAATAGCAATTTGACTAGTTACACCGTATAATTGAGGTAATTTAGTATATTATCCATTTATTAGTACACAAATAAAACAAACAAAAAGCCTGGAGGCTCAACTGGGCACTAAGCGAGCGAGAAAACAATTGATTACGTAGTGGTAACGCCTCCAACACGTGCGAAACCGACAAAATGGTCCACGCCAACCTTAAAAAAGCTAAAGAAAGAGACAATCATATACCTCAAACCTGCGATATAGATAGAGACACAAAACCAGTTGAAGAGGAAGCGAGAGGTAGAGTTGTGAAAGTAGTCCGAGTGAATGGGACGGGTGATGGAGAGAAAGACAGGGTTGAGAGTGAAATTTCCGTGGCAACTTTCGCTGAGCTCGTTTCGGTTACGTCAGAGCTGCGCCAGCGCAGTTACGCAATTCTGAAGAGATTATGACGATTTGTATGACACTGATTTGAATGATCGCTGGAAGTAATCAATTTCTACACAAATAGTTTCCGGTGTCGATTACAGGTTTATTTTCATAGTGTTTTGTTCTTTATGGCAGATTACTTAAGCCTTAATCAGTTTAGTTAATTTGTAAGAGATTTTAATAGGTTTAGGAAGGCAGTGTTGTCAACTGATTATTGCATTGCATTCACGTCACGGTTTTAACTTACCTGTAGAGAGATACCATAAAAAGCAATCTTTTTGACTCTTAACATAAATAGAACATTAGGAAATAAAGCTGCTTATTTAAGTGGCATGACCTTAGCGATTCGTTTTCATAATTGGGATTTCTTTGTAAACACATAGTTCAAATAGAACTCTATGCCCCCAAAAATATCAAAGTTATATCTAGAAGGACAGATAAACAGGTGCTGTCACTGCCTTATTTCTATCATAATATGTAATGGTAAATTTATGTTGTTTCAAGCAAGCCCTGCAAGGCTGAGATTATGATCCGAAACGAGATCAAATCAAATGATAAGTAGAACAGTAAGATGGTTAACAAAACGTTACTAAATGCGATTACACAAACCCTTACTTACGACAATGCTGCAAGTCGTGTTATGCTTATTCTCCTATTTGCCTAATCGTCTTTTGATGGTTCTTGTCATTGTGCTGTCACTGTCAGCAGCCCCATGTTATACAATTTTACTGCAATTACACGGTACTTACTTTCACTATTACATTCTGTATGCCATACTCAACTATTAACGTAATTGTCATTGCTGACCTATAATTTATATTATCATTGTCTCCATTGGCAACTTTCTTTTTTTATTTTCCAGGCAAGGATCGTAGTGTTATCATCATTCATTACTAAGTCTTTAACATTCTTGTATTTAATTAAATGCAGACGGGAATATTTGTCCTAGTTCTTAAATGATGTATTATACTCATCTCTTCTCGCTCTAATGCCGAAGTACAATACTGTGCTGTCACTAACACATTCGCATAATGTGTACCTTACAATGTAACAGGTTTGCTAGTGTTGTTTTAGTAGTATAACATTCACTGTGTGGTTGTTTGTGTGTGTGCTGAGTTTTGCGAGAAATACTAGGTATATAGTTCAGTTTCTTCTGCAGTTTTTATAACTTTCATCAATGTATTAGAATAATATTAAAATCATTAATTAAGTAAAACTAAAATTAGTTACCTAAAATCCTTTCTAGTTTATTTTCTAAGTATGCGAATGTCTTGCATGCATTTTATCTAACGTAACTTTTGCGTCTGTGTTAGAAACTCAATGTGCATTATAATCTACGTTCGCAAGTGCACCTGTGTGAGTTTTCCTTTCACTTGTGTTAGTAAATTGCGTATCAGATACACAAAATGTTGAGATGGTGGTTGTGTGTTTGGTTATATGTGAGTAGTTTAGCGTTCACAATGAAAGTAGCGGCGGTTGCACGGATTTGGGTCATAGCTCCAACTTTGATTACAAAGATTACGAGCATCATGTGAATCATCGTTCATCTTCTAGGTCTCTGCTCTCATTACTTGGTACAATATAACCTTCTTCTATTAATTTTGTTTAAATTGTCTTTATGTTTCCGAATATGTATAGGCATTTCGTAGTGTTTGAAATTAAATAAATGACATTATTATACTTAATTTTTTTATATTTTGAAACTAAACCTATATATTTTGTTGTTGAGATTTCCTTGCCTGGAGTAAGTACCTATTTAAATAATTTTCTTTTCTGATAAAAACCTCAATCAGCCAGCCTCATTATCAAAGCTTATTATGACATAGATTTAGAGAGTAAGGTCATACAAAATTAGGTGTCTACTATAGATCGATGACTATTAGCATATTAAAAAAGAAATTCTCTTTTAAAACTTTCTACTAGTTTTCTTACATTTTTTTCTCAATATATAGAGAGAAAGTACTTTACTTCTAAATAATAAACTAGTGACTGGTAGCAAGTCTCAATCTGTGGTGTCCATCGCTATTTTTATTTTTGTTTTGTGTCTTATTTTATTCAACGTCAATGTCGGTTTTAGCTGGCCGTTACAGATAAGTCAGTACTCCTTTTAAGTACTATTATAAATTATTAAATCAAGCCGTACGTATACGTAGGTAAGTTACTTGTTTTTGCTGAACAAAATACATTGGAGTACTTAACAGGTGAAGGCAAGACCTTGATATGACTGTCATTGCACCGAGAAAGGTGGATGTGAAAGGAGGCTTATTTTTAAATTTGTAATTGCTGCTAACAAGACAAGGATTTCTGGGCCACTTTTTGTTATGGAAGTACCTACTTCTGAAGGTGTAGTGTTCTGGTAGATCTATCTTCACGTCGAAGGGGACATAAATGTATTTAAATAACCCCTAACATATATTCTTGTTAATTTGCAGGGCTCCGGTTAAGTTTTTGGTTCGACTCTCTGTCTGTCTGGCGGATAACTCCAATACTACTGAACAAATCAAAATTGGCCGACCATGCTGTCCTGATACCAAAGAAGGTCGCTAAGTATTTTGGCAATCTTTTGGCAATTGTCAAAAAAGGGCTAACTGGTTTTCTGGAATTCTATGAAAATTACTAGCGTTTCTTTACCTATCAGAATTCTTCGTAGATTACTTGAAAAGTAGTTCGACTCTTTATTTAACAAATTCCAAAAGGTTGTTACAACCCTAAGCGGCCTTCTTTGGTTGTAGGGCAGTATGGGAACATTATGGAAATTGTAGGAATAACATTATTTTCCGAGATATTCCAGGAAAATAAAGCAGAATTGTATTCTTTACTGTTTTAAGTCCTTAGGACAATCTTTGGGTTCCTTTTATATAGGAGGTTTAGTTTTTTTACTCCAAACGCCGCTGGTAGTAACATTGGGGGTAGTAAACTACAGCCAAACCAGTAACTTCTTTACTCAAAGCTTCAAGAGTGTTTTCTCCTGCCCGACATAAAGTATCTTTCCTTAGATAATTTGTTACAACACTAAGTAGTTTTTTCTCATCCAGATAGCCAGAAGCGCTTATGTGGTTGGGGAAGGTCAATACCCAACAATGGACGTCAACATGCTGTTACAAAATTATGTGAAAAGAAAAACGATGGTTAAATACGAGTAATATCTATACGAAACTAGAATGAGGTGTGAAAAAGTACATGATATAGGTACCTAAATGGAACCAAGACATTGTCTTACAAATGGTTCCAAGATAACGTTGAGTTATGAAAATAAAGTGGAAAGGAAAGTAGTTGAGAACCGCCTGGCCTTATGTCGAAACTGCTTGCGACAGCTCAGTCTCGTGAAAGGGGTTCTGGTGTTACGAGTATGATCTGACCTATTTTTTTATGATAATGGTTTATAGTGCAATACTTGGAGCTAATTTATTTGGTTAGTTAACGGAAATTAGGAACAAAAGACTTATCTTACTTGGATTCCTTGTACTATCCAGGATCAACCTGTTCTAAGTTGTCTGTCATTCATCTCATCACCTCCACGCTACGTCACATTTAGCTTTTGAGTTTAGCGCTTAAACAATTATGCCACAGAAGCGGTCTACTTGTTTGCACCAATATTTAATTAATAAATAAAATGTATTAATATTCCAGTTTCAATACATTCTTACAATCAGTTATATTTAAATGACTTGAGGGTTGCGGCATAGAATCTTATCCTACTAATATTATAAATGCGAATGTTTGGATATTTGAATATTTGGATGTTTCTTACTCAATCACTCTTCAACCACTGGACGGATCGTGATGAAACTTGGCACACATATAGGTTAGGGCCTGGAATAGGAAATATGATATTTTTTATCCCAAAAAAACATCCCATTCCTATGGGAAATACATATTAATTAGTAATAGCGACGAAGTCGCGGGCAACAGCTAGTACTTAATAATACTACGGCGGTCTTTAGGTGTAGTAGTGTAAAGTCAACAAAAAGTCACAGTACAGGCAAATATGTTTACTAATGTCATGCAAACACGTTTCAAGTTCCTTTCGTCCCATTTGGTAACCAAATATCGTAACAGTCTACGAAATGGGAAATGCAATTTCCCTGTTCGAAGCCAGTTACAAAATGGGACTCTTTCATTCCATTTAGTAGCTAAAGGACACGATTATATTTTAAAATTAATACAAATTACAAAAGGGTACATGGAAAGAAGCGTGACAAAAAAAAAGAAGGATGACAATTCTAAAAACAGTAAGGTCCATACTAAAACAACGAAGAATTAAATCAATTGAGTTTAAATACACTCTTAGGATGTTGATTTTAAATTTAGTGACTATATAAATTAAACATTGCGTTTATTCCCCTTACCTCATACTAAAAGTTATAAATCTATGCCCTCTACTCATTAAATGTCAAATGCAGTCGTCATCTATTTGCATATGCTTACACACACATATGCAATCGAGAGCCAGAAGCGATTTAGCTATTACCTATTATTCATCTATATTTTTTCATCCAACAGAAACTACACTGGCGCCGCGGCTGTCCTTTTTTACTTTAATATTCACGTCAAAAATTTGACACAGTCAGATTATATCACGTTGGTAAGTACTTACGTAACAGGCCCTATCTGTTCGACCCTGGACATTCGACGGCCTTCACACATTCTACCTACTGTGTTTGAGTATGCTGTTTACTCTTCCACTGTAAATAGTGGAATATTGTAAGTATTTTTAGTGCCTATTTCTTTGGTTAGGTTAGTATTCTATGAGTGGTCATGGCTGTACTTTATTAGTAAAATTGAAACTGTCTCCAGCTGTTTCGAAAAGTAAATTCTAGACAAATTATTTCTTACTTTCAATTGGGAGCATAATGTCTCCGACCATTCCCAGTAGTCCTACCAAATAGTTTTATCAGTTGTAGGTACTACTGGGAATGTTCATCCCAATAGACTTACTACAAAACCTAACTAAGTTTCAAATTAACATGATTTAGGATAGGCATAGAATAGGGTTACCCCCAATCTTTCCGTGGTTTCGTCAAAAGGGTGCAATCACCAGGGATTGACAGTAGCGTTGTCCATTGTATATTAAGATCATCACTGCGATCACCAAGCCGCCTGCCAAGATTTGTGATTATGTCAAATTTCCCAAAAGTGGTATTCAGCAAAAGAAGACTTATTACGGCTGATGGTGAGGACAGGCATTCCGTACTAATTATTTATTTTGTAAAAGCTAACTATTGATACAGAGTTTTTACCACGAGGAAAACAAAAATTCCAACTGGAAAAATAAATAAGGATGAGAAAGAACAGAGTTAAGCCACGGGAAATAGCTAATAATCTAAATGTCTTACATTAAAATTTAGAGAATAATGGACTTGAAACTTAAGTAGTTTGTACCAGGATACATAAAAAGTAAAATGTTGCGTAAATCGATCTAATAGACCCCCTGTAGTGCGTTTTGCACAAGAGAGAGCAGGTAGGAGCTCACGTGGTCTCCAAAACAAGGGTTCACTAATGTGTTAAGTAAGTTGAGTTCCGAATAGTAAATAAAATATAAATAACAAACACTTAAACATTCGTAAAGTATTTGCTAATATGTACCATATTAGTCGTGTTAACTTCGCATTTTTGGATCTAAAAATCACAATTTTAAAGGATTAGAACGTTTTACAGACTACTGACTGTATATATTTTATATTATTGCACGGGGGAGGGTTTTTAACAATAAAAAATAATATTACAGACTTTTCATAATATTTGTTGATTTTCGGACATAGCGTAACAATAATAAAAGGAAAATTAAAATTATGTACGACATGACGGTATGTTATAGAAATAAAAATACTCTTCCATAGGTATGTAGATTAGATGTTTCTCATGTAAAGTGTATAAAATGACTAATGCTTTCCAAAGCTTTCCCGTACTTGGATAAGTAAGAGCTTATGAAGATAGGTTGCATCCTTTCCGGTTGCCAGAATTGGGCAACATGTATTTGCGATAACTTTCTTATTGCCATCATCATATCCGCCATTCGACGTCCACTGTTAGACATAGGCCATTCCCAATGAACTCCACCTAACCCGGTTCTTTATCTTCCGCATCCAGCCGCTTCCGGCCACATTCCTCAGGTCGTCGGTCCACCATCGGCGGGGCGTCCACCCCTTTTGCGTGCCGATCTGCGGTCTTCACTCCAGTACTCTTCTGCATAACGGCCGTTGGTTCTTATTTCCGTAATTTCTTGAAATATCAAATTCGGTGTCACATATAAGGGAAAATGAGAAAGTAGTCATTATAAGATTTATTTCGCAATGACCAACCCATTTCAGTTTATTACTAACTTCGAAAACATACAAATTGTATTATTTAGTAGTCGGTAACAGCAATAAAAATAAAATCATGACCTCCAACTCAATGATGTCACTATCAAAAATCAGGGGTACTTCTTAAAAGGCCCAACCTTTCCTAACTCACTACCTGGCCCTATTATGTTTCGGGGAAAGTTATGTGAAAGACAGACTCACAAAAAAATTCGATTTCTCCATCTCTTTCTAAACTTTTTTTTTTCAAATCGACCCTTATAAATTCCGATTAAGATCGGCCGACGTTTTTTTTTCTGTGCGCACGTTCATTCTTCCACAGAATAATAGAAAAAAAGTTTTAATTTTTTTTTTATATCGCAGGGTACGCTACGCGTGTCTATGAATAAATAGGTATTGTACGGTTTCATTCTTTGGTTGAAAGGCTCTTTATATTTCGTTAGGCTTCTAAAGAAATAATTTCGCAATGTACGTTTTCGACTAAGAGTTTGTATAATCAAACTTCAACTATGAAATATACAGGGTTACAGGAAAAGTCGTGCTAGATCCCTTAAGAGTGTGGAGCACCCATCATTTCTGACTTATTTCACTATGAAACACCCTACCCTAAACTTAACCCTTTTCGAGATATTCGACTTTTAATTTTTTTATTGAAAATTGCTGATTTTTAGGCTACTACATTTATTTTTGTTTATTTTGTGTATCTTATTATTATTATTATTGCATTTTTACATGTGTAGTAAGATGCTTTAGGACGTCAATCATTAAAATAGTGCACAAGTTAATTGAATAGACTGTAGTAGACAAGTGAAAGAAAAGAAATAAAAAACATATTAGAAAGTTTATTTTTCTCTAAGGGATATCTAAAAAAAATGTTATGGTAATTGTTCGGCAGATGTTTTTTAAAATATTTACGTTTCATCAGCTATCTAACGAGGTGTAACAATCTAGGGTTTGTATTACATTTCGTGGAAAAAAAGTAGTTGGGACGCTCCAGGTAGCAGTTTTAATACATAACTCGCTACCCCGGTCGTCGAGTGCCGGATGTGGCCGTTTTTGACAGAGTTTATCGAAGACTTCGAGAAACTGGCTCTGTTTTGAGACGAAGTACAGACATGGGAAGACCACGAATTGACGACGAAGAACAGGACAATGAGATAGTGCAACGCTTTCGAGCGGATCCGACTACTTCCACTAATATTGTTGCCCGTGATCTGGGGCTTTCGCAATGGAGAGTGTGGTTTACAGTGCATACTGCTGGCCTATACCCGTACCATTACACGCCAGTACACGTTATTGAAGAAGGGGACCCCGCGAGAAGATTGGACTTTTGCAGATTTATGCTAAATGCTGATGTAGAAGACCCAGATTTTTTAAGAAATATCTTGTGGACGGATGAGTCCAAATTTGATAAAGATGGCATAACTAACTATCACAACGCCCATTACTGGGCCCTAAAAGAACTAAGGAATCCCAATAAGAAAAGAGTGAAGGGGTCCCAACGAAGATTCAGCGTGAATGTGTGGATGGGCATTATCTCCAATCATTTGATTGGACCTTACTTTCTCCCGGATAATCTAAACGGGGAAAGCTACGAAAATTTCCTGAGAGCAGACTTGAGTGATTTGCTGGATGATCTGCCACTCAACCTGATCAGGGACATGTGGTTCCAACACGATGGCTGCCCTGCCCATTTCAGGAGAAGTGTCAGAGACTGGCTGGACACAAATTATCCAAACAAATGGATTGGACGAGGTGGGCCATTGCCATGGCCAGCAAGAAGTCCGGACCTAACCCCCATGGATTTTCATGTGTGGGGCTGCATGAAAAGTCTCGTGTACAGCGAGCCGAATCCAGTTTCGTCTGTGGAAGACTTAAGAGAAAGGATTGTGGATGCAGCAAATAAAATGAGGACCACATTGACCACTGGCGTAGTGAAGACCGGTCTCCGTAGAAGGATGCGACAATGTATTAGAAATAGAGGCGGCCATGTTGAACATGAACTGTAGAAAAAGAAAAAGTTGTGAGAAAACCTTTAATAAATGGCATTTCATGCTTACCTATTGTTTTATTTTACTTTTTAGGGCTAAGTATACATTTTCTTCTCCACTGTCGCCTATGAAACTAAATTTTTTTGAATGCATTTGAATAAAACCCTACATTATTATACCTCGTTAGATAGCTGATGAACCGTAGATATTTTAAAAAACATCTGCCGAACAATTACCATAATATTTTTTTTAGATATCCCTTAGAGAAAAATAAACTTTCTAATATGTTTTTTATTTCTTTTCTTTCACTTGTCTACTACGGTCTATTCAAATAACTTGTGCACTATTTTAATGATTGACGTCCTAAAGCATCTTACTACACATGTAAAAATGCAATAATAATAATAATAAGATACACAAAATAAACAAAAATAAATGTAGTAGCCTAAAAATCAGCAATTTTCAATAAAAAAATTAAAAGTCGAATATCTCGAAAAGGGTTAAGTTTAGGGTAGGGTGTTTCATAGTGAAATAAGTCAGAAATGATGGGTGCTCCACACCCTTAAGGGATCTAGCACGACTTTTCCTGTAACCCTGATAGATACCATGGTTAGTGGATTTTTCTGTTTAATTCGTTATCATGTAAAATATCAAATTTTAAATAGAAATTGTGGATATAAATGCAATATTTTTTTGTTTTGATTCTTTCCAATTTCAGAATAAAAATTACATTATTTCATCGTACTTCCGACGGTTATTAATAATTCAAAGTGTTGCCCAGTCGATGCCAAGAATTTCGTCTCGGAACCAGCGAACAAGTCCAGGGTTCTGTCTGAGTCTAAGATAACATTGAGTAACCTCACTGCCCGAACCTACTTCCCCCGGATATGTGCCATTCCTAACCACTCGTCTTTGAAAGCGTCCGTTTATCCCGCTACAGTATCCGTGTCCGGTCACACTAATTTTTTTATAATTGCATTGGTATTCGCTCGCAATACAACAGGCTCAAAGTCCCAGACGATCTAAAAACTCACAGCATCCATGCATTTCTTAAATGATGTACTATATATACATTTAGGCAACCGCTTAGAAAGAAAAAAAATCTAGCACTAATATTTGGGTGAAATTGCACTCGGTCGAAGTCACGTTCAACAGATAGTATTAACACAGTATTTGGAAAGTCTAGCTGGAGTGTTAAGACTAATCAATTTCACCAAAAGGTTTCTACACAAATCACTTAACCGTTAAAGAAAGCCCATTTGGACGTTCTAAAGAACAAAAGACGTCGAATCGCTTTCCACTTGAATCTTTGAAGCATAACAGCTCATTAAATCACGAGTAATCAATTTAATTATTCGCGGATCGCAATTAAAATAAACTTTTAATATACCTACGTTCAAGGGTAACTTATCTATGTAGGTTTAATTAAATTTGGGTTGCTAAATCATTTCGACAGTGTTCATTGGGGAAGGCCTATGTCCAGCTGTGGACGTATAAAGGCTGATATGATGATGATGAATCTGTGACATAAGAAGTAAAAAACCCAAAGCAGAGTACCTAATTCAGAAATGAACCCGTGTTTACATTAATTGCAGTCTAACTCAAACAATTTGTGGCAGATTCAGAGTAACGAATGTATAAAATATGAGTATATAGTATATATACTAATTAATCGATCAAAATACTACATTGAAAGTAGTTGAAAAGCTAATACTTATTTAGAAACACAAAATTATACTGCAGAATCGTTTGGACGGAGGAGTAGAAATGTATATGAGGAGTAAAAAACTAGAGTCTTTGAACCCACAAAGCTTAAGTAGGTACCTAAATCGATATAGTTCTGGATAAACTTAAAAATGTTCCCGCAGATCATGTGCAGAAGTATGCAGTCCGGCTGGCAAACGGGCCGTCAGTTTATAACCGCTGACTTAAATGGAGAAAAACTGTCGCTCATCAGTCATTGGCTGGAAAGTAACGACGCGTGCGCAGTGACATCAGACTCTCACTCTTTCACCGCTTACGGAGTCAACGAATCACGCCTCGGCAAAAACTGAAAGAAAGTGTCGATGCTGGAAAAAGTGTAGCATCATTGTATATATCGCCGTCCTTCTCTGACATGATGAAACTCTCTGAAGAAAGTGCGCTCGCATGAACGTTTTACGTCATATATAGTAAATGAGAAATTAGAGACAAACCAATTAAAATCATCTACACAGAATAAATATTACAAGTAGTGTATGGTTTTAAATGATTTAATATCAGCCCTTAGACGTCTACTGCTAGACTTTGACCTTCCCCAATGAACGCCACCACATCCGATCCTCCGCCCTCCGCATCCAGCCGCTTCCGGCCACCTTCCTCAGGTCGTCGGTCCATCTGGCAGCTGGGCGTCCCACCCTGCGCGTGCAGATCCGCGGTCTCCACTCCAGAACTCGTCTGCTCCAACGGCCAATGTATGGTCAGTCAGATTTTTTAAAAGAAGAGCACTTTCAAATGCGTAACAAAATAAGGAGAAGATTTGACTCAATATTTGCCTTGTTCCATCTTTCATTACCAGGGAGCGGAAACTCATGGCAAAATAATTGAATTGTAATAGGGACAATCTACTCCGTAAGCATTTCGGACTAACTTTGATCTCTGTAGCGGGTCATGACATTTACTATGTAAAAAGTTATTGGCGATAGTTGGACGCCAAACCCTTATTCTAATATGGCACGTGAGCCGTTAAAGAGTATAAAATGGCTTTGTAGTTCAACGGATATTATCCGAAATGCTAACATAGTAGGTCCTCATGGCATTGTATTTTATCGAGTTTTCAAGTAATCGATATTTTTTCATTAATTTATTTTTTGGTTTAACTAACCTTCGTTTAATTAATATATGAATAGCATGGGTTGTTAGGCGGCTGGCAGTAACTGGATGAGAAGAACCGAGGATCGGGTTCAGTGGCGCACCTTGGGAGAGGCCTATGTCCAACAGTGGACTCTTTCGGGCTGATGATGATGATGATGGGTTGTTATAGATTATTAAATAAATAAAAAAATTATCATTTCTGTAATTAGATCCTTATTGTAATTAAATATGACCAATGCGGTGCAAAATTACCATGTTGGTATTTTATGGTATCTAAAAAAAACCTTTACTTATTAAAAATTTTTATTTTACTTAGATATGATACTGTCCTAACTCATTTCGGCCGCTTGGTAGTTTTTGTAACATTCCTTGGTAACAAATGGTTTTCGAGATTCTATGAAAATAATATAATGTAATTAATAGAATTTTAAAAACGTATTAACTGATTTCTTTTTATTCTAAAAACATACTAATTCAAAAGTTACCTACCATTACTTCTACCTGTACCTGTTTGTCACCTCTGTTAATTTTGATTGTTCTCCCAATGATAGTGAGAGTGAAAATGACGTCGACTATAGATTCAGCTGTGTGAAAGGGAAAGTTATATTGATGCTGATATAACAGAAAGAGATAGACAAGCTTGGTGCGAGATGAAGGTGTGGGAATGTATGCAGGTAAAGATGCAAGCAACGTTATGGCTCATCTAGTAATTTAATAAATAAAATCGTAAACATCGCGTGTATATACATTGAAGATATTTGCAAAAAAAAATTGGGGGGTCTAAGGATAAGTAATAGAACACATTTCGAACATTTTTGGAATTTTTGACTGTTTGTTTGTTTGTTTGTTTGTTTGTTTGTTTGTTTGTTTGTTTGTTTGTTTGTTTGTTTGTCTGTTTGTCTGTGAGTTTGTGCACGCATCACTTAAAAAGGACTGAACGGATTTTGATGGACTTTTCACAGAAACATGGGCTTAATTTCACTTAACATTTAGTTTTTATTTTGTCGCAATCGGTTCACTCTATCAAAAGTTATGGACATTTCTAGTTTTCAAATACATGAAGGTAAGGTTAGTATGCAATATATTGCAAAAATAGTGTTTCCGTACTATTCAGATTGCGTTGAGTTTGGACTACATTTGGAGCTGGGAGTCGGAACGGGAACAGGAATGGGAGCGGAGGTGGAGGTTTTGGCGGAGGCGGAGGCGGAGGGGGAGCGGGAGCGGGAAGAGGAGCGGATTCTGTAGTTCACGTGAGCGGAGCCGCGGGCACAGCTATTAATTAATAATAACATTTTAATATAATAAAACTTACATAAAATGAAAAGGAGTAATAATCAAATAATTTTAATCAATTTTGGAAATACTTTTTTTTATTTTTTATTACTTACTCTTGTATAATCAATTAGTTTGTCACCCAACACAGTACTGACTAGCAGGGTCAAGAGGTGTTTAATTTTCAAACAAAGTAACAGTTCTTGGATCTGAAGATAGTTACTAATTGCCTGCGATTTCAGTTCCTGGCATTATGTTCTTAATTTAATAACATGCTTAGTATTGACTAGGTATAGACTAGACTAACTTTTAACGTTTTCGTAACAAAGTTACATTTTGTAACTCTGGTTGCTCGGCATAGGCTAAACCAGTAAAAATGAAATGAACAACGACGCTGCCCCGATCCCACTGCACAGAAGCAAAAAATGAAGAAAGTAAAAGCATTCTCATGTTTAGGATTGTTTTTATAAACGTTTCACAAAAAAAAACTTTTATTTCGAACTGACAATGGTTTGGACAATAGTTTGTGCAACACGTGGTTCATACATGGCAGGTCACATTTGCGAAAAGGCATTTTAAAGTTTTTTATACAGTCTTATATTCACATGTGTCAAGTTCTTTTTAGTTGAAATTCATAGAAGTAGAATGTAGGATTTGTTATAGCATTCTATCTAATTTTTTCCCGAATGTTTTTTTTTTCATTTATTTTATTTCCCATAGATTTTTTTGGACTTAGTAATTTCTGAAATTAATTTCCAAATGAATTTCACAGTTTTCAATTTGTTTTTTTTTGTCTGGGTATCAGATTACACGGGTGATCACGTTGTCGTGTACTAATATTGCTCGAACAGGTCATTCAAGCAATTTAAAGATTGGTGGATGAGTTTGGTGATCAAATTTACAAAAAACTGCTTTATAGTGTAGGTTTGAATCTTTTCTAAAAAAAAAAACATAAACTAGAATGATCGAGGCCTCACATGACCAAAGGGCTGGGCATACCTCGCTCAGAGGATCAGCCTCGCCATACAGCGGGCTACTGCTGCCAGCCTTTAGGGCACGCTTAAGCTGTAAGGAGCCTAGGATCATTTTGTTAACCTTTCATATTTAATTTTTTATTCTAGTTTAAAATGTGAAGTTAATATTTCAAAGTTGATTTATTAAAACTGTAACCGTTCGTCTCCTTTTTGTTAGAGCTTGCTTGTTTATTTGCTTAAACTTTTCTCGTGTAACATAGTAGATATCGTGAAAACTACATTATAGTTCTATTCGAACTAATGACGAATAAGTATGTAGACATAGATTTCGGACTTTATAAATACAGTGTCACTTTACCCTTACCTCCCATTTGGTAACCAAATTTCGAACTGGCTACGAAATGGAAAATGTAATTCGAAGCCAATTACAAAATGGGACACTGGCTAAAAAACGAAGCAATGTTTGTGTCTAGGCTTCCATCGAAACGGATAAGTAGGTACACTTTAAGTCAATTTTCGTTGTTCGACTGTTGGTCTGTCTGTCTGTTTACTGAATAACTTGGTTTAAGATACTAGTGGTTTGTTAATAACTAAACTCCGAGCCTTCTTGTATATTTCAATTAAATCCAAGGTTTATAGCTTGTTAGCCGTTTACTATTTTACAGCTTTATAGAAACCATTCTATATTTTGTGCTTATAAAGTTATATTGTTCCTTTTTATTAGGCTTTAATCTTAAAGGACACTAGAAATAGATTCCTCTGGGTTGTTAATGTCATTCAGATCCATAATGTCCTTGCCAACCTAATGTAGACTGTACACTAATACTGAAATTATAGGTACCTGTACAAATAAATTAAAGAACGTTTGTTTGCTTGCTCAGAAACTACAAAAACTATTCAAATGATTCTTTCTTTGTTGGGTAGGTACTTGCCGTAAACATTAGGTTACATTTTAAAGGAGGCGCTGGAGGCGAAATTTCCTTAGTGATTTGTAAATGAGTTCAACGTCAAAGAAGTCTCGACGGTAGTTATAAATAAATAAATAAATAAATAAATATATCAGACATTCACACCAATTATCCAGTCCCAAACTAGGCAGAGCCTGTGGTATGGTTACTAGATAACGGATAGACATACTTAAATAAATATATAAACATAAGACTTTGGTACAAACATTCTTAGTCATCATACGAACATTTTCCCCTAGCGGGATTCGAACCCGCAACCTCCGGCGTGGCAGTCCGAGAGCTACCCGTTCCGCCACGGAGGTCGTCAAATATTTTAACGTTAGTGTTTAATTAATAAGTTATTTACAGCAGAAACACTTGACATTTCCTTGGGACCTAATATCATGGGACATGCTATGTCTTAGTTATAACCAATAACAAGGTTTCTTCAGGAAGTATATCCTGTGGGCATGCATTGTCTATGAATATTATGTATTTATTATCGCCCATGATATTATTCAACTTCTGGTCTCTAATTAGAATTCTGTGATACTTTGTAATAAGTATCACACGATTCTAATTAAAGACAAGAACTTGGATTGTAATTCATTAGGCTTTGTTTTCAATTATTAATGTGACCTTTAGATTTAGTGCTGAAAAACTTATAAAGCTCGGTTTAAGCGGAGTTTAGTTAATATTATAATATTAGGTACCTACTCACAACTACACCAAATTTCTTATTGGGATTTAATTAACACTATCTGTTGTCCGCAACGTCGTCCGCGATTATTTTGTATTTCCCGTAGGAATGAGATGTTGTTTCGGGATAAAAACTATCCTATGTCCTATTCTTGCCGTGTGGTTTCCGGTAGAGTAGAATAGGACCACTCCAACTCTTCCCGTGGATGTCGTACAAAGCGACTAAGGGAATACATTATAAAACATCAATCAGACCTCCCCAACCCGTCTGGCCAGCGCGGGGAGTGTAGGCCAAATTCTCCCTCTGTCTCCGGCAGATGAGAGAGGGTTGTGCTCCTGCAGTGGAGACAAAAATAACCTGATGATAATGATGCTGATGATGTCCTATTCCAGTACCTAATCTATATGTTTGCCAAGTTTCATCACAATCCGTCCAGTGGTTGAAGCGTGATTGATTAACATCATTCTCTGGTGTTATTATTGAAGAATTACTGATTATCGACCATGATTACAAAATTAACCTAAATAATAACCAAGCCTAACCTAACCGGGATCGGCAAAAGGTGTAGTCAAAAGTTCTAACCAACTGTGCCCATTACCTTAACCTAAAACATACCTATTAGAAGTTTAGTTCGCACATAGCGTATTTGTATTGGTATGCGCCTGCGCAGCGCACGTGTGCGCACAAGAGGGCCTTTGTGCGTCGCAGGATATAGGTCAGCATGTCTTCCCCTCCTATTCTAAATAGAGCATGAGAATAGATACTCTGTAACATCTGTTTCAACATAAATGGCATACGAAAACAAATACATTTACTTATGTCTCGGAAACAAAATAAACAATAGACAGTGTTCTGCCACACCCCCGCTCCCACTCCATACAAGCGAACAGATCTTATCACCTATTACTACTAGATGAGTACGAGTCTGTGTATACCTTTGTGGTGCGCGTAAATTATTGTAGGGCTACTACACCGAGCGCGCGAGTAAAGAGAGGGACAACGGTCAACTATATAAGTGCTTCTCTTTCTAACTTATAGCATCGATTTCTCGGTGCCGGCGGACTGCAGCAGCCTAGTAGTGCATACTGCCAGCAGTGCTCTATTTTGCGGGCGAAGGAGGTGAGTGTCGCTTCTTAGGTAGTAATAATTTAGTATTCTTTGGTTCTGCATTTGACTAAAGTAAAGTAACGAAAACTAATAGCGTTTGTTGACGTATGCCATTTCTTTTGGAATGGAATGCAGTTAGAAGAATTCGAGTTAGACATATCTTTTGTGCTACGAAAATGTATTTACAATAAAATATCTTGACTCTCGTTGGTGAGGTCGATTTTAAATACTGGACGAGCTCTCTGATCCATATGTGCGATTTAATGTTGACGTACCTACCTATAGTTCTCATAATATCTAAGTCTACTAAAATCTTGATCTCTTTGATCACAATTTTTATCATTTTCCGGGTCATTTACTCCAACTCTATAATAAGTAATAACAAGTATCTCAGACATTCACACCAATTATCCAGTCCCAAACTAGGCAGAGCCTGTGCTGTGGTTATACTAGATAACAGATACACATACTTAAATGAATATATAAACATCCAAGACTTGGGTACAAACATTCATATTCATCATACGAACATTTGCCCCTAGCGGGATTTGAACCCGCAACCTCCGGCGTAGCAGTCCGAGAGCTACCCCGAGAGAAACTCCGTGCATATGATAGCCCTCTTCATAGCTCGCTCACCGACTTTTTACTTGTGTATCAAGCCTCACCTTTAGCAGAGAATAATATTAGGTACTACTTGAATAAACGACACTCACTGCAATTGACCAGTCCCGAGAGATCGACACTATAAGTTAGAAAGAGAAGCACTTATGTTCTTGACGTATAACATTGTCTCTCTCTCGATATCGACTATTTCCGCGCGCAGGGTGTAGTAGCCCTACAAAAATTTACTCACACACATACGTGTATGGACATTGGAGAGGCTAATAATAGTAGGTAGTTAAATCTGTTCGCTTGAATAGTCTCGGAGGTGTGTCTTTTGTGTCGAAAGGATCATCATGTCAGCCCCTAGACGTCCACTGCTGGACATAGGCCAATAAACACCACACCCGGCCCTCAGGGCCCTCCGCTTCCGGCCACCTTCTTCAGGTCGTCGTTCCACCTGTTGAAAGGATAACTATTTATATTTTGGAAACTTGACTGCGTTCCTAAAGGAGAATAATCTCTGCTTTATCAGCGTCAATAATAAAGAGGACGGAGCCGCGGGTAAAAGCTAGTATGTTATATTCATAATGTCCTTACAACGACCTATCTCTAATTAACTTAGGTCCTTGCCCGCAAACAGACTGACTTTCAAACGTTCTCTTGCAATGTGAATGTCTCAATTTACTTTTTGTGAGAATTAAATAAAAGTTTGCCTTGTTTATTAGTTTTTTTAATAAATGATTCTTTGTTGGATTTTGTTTGCATATGTAATTGAACAGTAAAGTTTTGGATATAATGAGTCATTTTCAAGTAGCTTTTTAAAAAAATCCAAATACTATGTACTTCCATAGATAGCACTACTTATATCATCATTGTCAAAATATGTGAGAATGTTCCAAAAACCGTAAAGCAAGGCCAGAAAATAAAAAAAAAACTTTCGACCGAATTTGACATAGTCCTTGCAGTTTTAAGGCCTCGATTGTCAATGACAGAGAACAATACAACGCCATCTATTGCCAACGTTAATAAATAAAATGTATCTACTGGAAAATCGTTTATTAGGTAGCCACCAACAAAGACCAGAACAACAAATCGTTTTTAACCATTTAGAACCTCATTGGTTGTAACATAACGACATAGCAGGCAGGTCTTATCGACTGGAATAACTATCGAATTTCTACTTCTACAAATAAGACTGCTAAATTCTTGATTTCTTTGATCATCATTTTCCATAAATCTAATTCTGTTGAAACTTCTAGGAAAAGGGAGAGTTATCGTTCAAATTTACAACACTTTATTATGTGTAACATTTAAAATATTAAGTGTGCATTTGACCTAATTCGTAAACCGATATGGCGTAACGCCGACCGCAATGACATAGCGGGGCCAGGGCAGCGCACACGCCGCTTGCGGTGGTCAAAATGTGTTAGGAATGGTGTTATTGTTCGTAATAACTTTGAGTAGAATGTGCAAAACTCCGACATTAGCAGAGCCATTGATTCTTGTAGATGTTGATTTAGAAAAACAAAAGAAATCGAGGTAGCCTAGTTGGTAGTGCACCCGCCTCGCGTTTATGGGGTCGACTGTAGAATCCTGAGCACTACTCTCAATTAGTGCTCAAGATTGGTCCTGATACCATTTAGTTTTTCGGGAGAAACATAGTGAGAGAACGCCAAAGAAGGAATTCCAAGGCATGTGCAGTCCACTATCGCGCACTATAGGCTACTGTGGTGGCCTATATCTAACGCGTACGTCCTCGTTGGAAGGACGGGCCTTTAATAGGCTGGTAATTTGATGTATTTTGTAATGACATTGTTTACCTTACAGTTTTCTATGCCTATTTCATATCAGTTACCTATACTCGTATATATCATATATATCATATAATTCTGTAATTTTTTTACATTTAAAAGTTACCTAATGAAAGTAGCTACATTGGGGTGTGCCCCAATGTAGCTAAGAACTTCGTTGAGGAGATCGGAAGTTAATTGAAGGACAAGGTTTTAGACCCCAGCTCAGGTTCGTTTCTGAGGCAGAGGTTGCCCTTAGATAAACTTAGTTGAATCATTTCATCTGTTCCCAATATCTGGGACATCAAGTATAGGTTTCTTAGCAATTCAGTACAAGACAATCGGGCTTAGATTGTGAGCGTAAGGCATGCCGGCGAACAATAGACCAAGCGTATCGCTCTCTGCGATAGTGCACGTTATGGGCTAGTTTCTAGGGCTGGCGGTTGATCCTAACACTTTAAATTCTTTGTAATAAATAAAGGGTATTACCCAGTCATGTGCCACCCTATCTTACCTCTAAAAAAGTAACTTAATGTCTTATCAATAGAGCTTGAAAAAAAAAACATTAGTGCATTTTATGTATTGGTTTCGTTATTCGGGAATCATTTCGTTGGATTAAAAAATTGCTATACTTACAAAATATGTTTTTGTTTTCATCATCAGGTTATTTTTGTCTCCACTGCAGGAGCACAACCCTCTCTCATCTGCCGGAGCCAGACGGAGGATTTGGCCTACACTCCCCGCGCTGGTCAGACGGGTTTTTCTTTTGTACTATGGTAATTAGACTAGACAAACAATTCACAAACACCAGACCGGGACGTACAAATTGTGCACTGTCTGCCCCCAGTGGGAAGCGAAACAACGATCTCTGGCTCTTGAGTTCAATGATCAAACCGCCAAACCAACGAGACGATCAAACATGTATATTTCATTCCAGATTAATAGTCCTATGAAAACAAACGCATTTGCGTCTCGAAAACAAAATACACAATAGATGGTGTTCCTAAGTGGACCGCAAAGTTTACTTGGTAATACAAACCTATTTTTGCTGCTGGTGACCCTTTCATGTATATGTTACCGAGACGTAAATAGCGTTGGTTTTCATAGGACTATTAATCTGGAATGAAATATAGGTATATGACAAATAGTTTAAAGTAGTGGGGGACCTTGTTAAAGGGCTTTGGGGAATGGGGTGCCGTGAGGTATATATAAGAGGGAACGTCAAATTAACGCAAGTATCGCATTACACTATTAGGATGACTGTCACATTACTCCGATGGTTCTTTAACTCCCCCATGGGCCCATGGGGGACCGAGTAAAGGACCGTCGGAGGTACCCCACTTCATTCCCTAGGTCACTGTTCGTTTTCGTTTATGGTAACTATAATTTAAAACATTTTTTGTATCACGATCTCTTTAAAACAAATCTCTGCAGTCGAATAAAAAAATTTTTTTTTGGCGTAAACTTTTTTAGGAAAAGAAACGAAGGAAGATAAAAAAGCGAAGGATAGGTGATATTATTAGCTGCTGGGAAAAATTGGATGATCATGGACAGGGACAGACAAAAAACGAAAAAGATGGAGGAAACTTTTACACACAAAGACTTAAATTAAATATTTTACACTAACAATTAAATAGGTATAACACTTCAAATGTAAAAAACAAAATGAAAATAAATAAGGTTTGTTATTATTTATTACACTTTTCGTGTATATACAGGGTTACAGGAAAAGTCGTGCTAGATCCTCATCATTTCTGACTTATTTCACTATGAAACACCCTACCCTAAACTTAACCCTTTTCGAGATATTCGACTTTTAATTTTTTTATTGAAAATTGCTGATTTTTAGGCTACTACATTTATTTTTGTTTATTTTGTGTATCTTATTATTATTATTATTGCATTTTTACATGTGTAGTAAGATGCTTTAGGACGTCAATCATTAAAATAGTGCACAAGTTATTTGAATAGACCGTAGTAGACAAGTGAAAGAAAAGAAATAAAAAACATATTAGAAAGTTTATTTTTCTCTAAGGGATATCTAAAAAAAATATTATGGTAATTGTTCGGCAGATGTTTTTTAAAATATCTACGGTTCATCAGCTATCTAACGAGGTATAATAATGTAGGGTTTTATTCAAATGCATTCAAAAAAATTTAGTTTCATAGGCGACAGTGGAGAAGAAAATGTATACTTAGCCCTAAAAAGTAAAATAAAACAATAGGTAAGCATGAAATGCCATTTATTAAAGGTTTTCTCACAACTTTTTCTTTTTCTACAGTTCATGTTCAACATGGCCGCCTCTATTTCTAATACATTGTCGCATCCTTCTACGGAGACCGGTCTTCACTACGCCAGTGGTCAATGTGGTCCTCATTTTATTTGCTGCATCCACAATCCTTTCTCTTAAGTCTTCCACAGACGAAACTGGATTCGGCTCGCTGTACACGAGACTTTTCATGCAGCCCCACACATGAAAATCCATGGGGGTTAGGTCCGGACTTCTTGCTGGCCATGGCAATGGCCCACCTCGTCCAATCCATTTGTTTGGATAATTTGTGTCCAGCCAGTCTCTGACACTTCTCCTGAAATGGGCAGGGCAGCCATCGTGTTGGAACCACATGTCCCTGATCAGGTTGAGTGGCAGATCATCCAGCAAATCACTCAAGTCTGCTCTCAGGAAATTTTCGTAGCTTTCCCCGTTTAGATTATCCGGGAGAAAGTAAGGTCCAATCAAATGATTGGAGATAATGCCCATCCACACATTCACGCTGAATCTTCGTTGGGACCCCTTCACTCTTTTCTTATTGGGATTCCTTAGTTCTTTTAGGGCCCAGTAATGGGCGTTGTGATAGTTAGTTATGCCATCTTTATCAAATTTGGACTCATCCGTCCACAAGATATTTCTTAAAAAATCTGGGTCTTCTACATCAGCATTTAGCATAAATCTGCAAAAGTCCAATCTTCTCGCGGGGTCCCCTTCTTCAATAACGTGTACTGGCGTGTAATGGTACGGGTATAGGCCAGCAGTATGCACTGTAAACCACACTCTCCATTGCGAAAGCCCCAGATCACGGGCAACAATATTAGTGGAAGTAGTCGGATCCGCTCGAAAGCGTTGCACTATCTCATTGTCCTGTTCTTCGTCGTCAATTCGTGGTCTTCCCATGTCTGTACTTCGTCTCAAAACAGAGCCAGTTTCTCGAAGTCTTCGATAAACTCTGTCAAAAACGGCCACATCCGGCACTCGACGACCGGGGTAGCGAGTTATGTATTAAAACTGCTACCTGGAGCGTCCCAACTACTTTTTTTCCACGAAATGTAATACAAACCCTAGATTGTTACACCTCGTTAGATAGCTGATGAAACGTAAATATTTTAAAAAACATCTGCCGAACAATTACCATAACATTTTTTTTAGATATCCCTTAGAGAAAAATAAACTTTCTAATATGTTTTTTATTTCTTTTCTTTCACTTGTCTACTACAGTCTATTCAATTAACTTGTGCACTATTTTAATGATTGACGTCCTAAAGCATCTTACTACACATGTAAAAATGCAATAATAATAATAATAAGATACACAAAATAAACAAAAATAAATGTAGTAGCCTAAAAATCAGCAATTTTCAATAAAAAAATTAAAAGTCGAATATCTCGAAAAGGGTTAAGTTTAGGGTAGGGTGTTTCATAGTGAAATAAGTCAGAAATGATGGGTGCTCCACACCCTTAAGGGATCTAGCACGACTTTTCCTGTAACCCTGTATACACACATGTATGTAAACGCTTTATTGTACTCAAATTAACAACAACAAAAACAAACAAAATAATAAAGTTGTGTGCAAAGGCGGACTTATCCCACTTAGGGATCTCTTCCAGTCAAGATTAAAGTAATTGAAAGGACTGGTATAATGCGTCTAGTACCAAAATTGTGAAATTTATCGTTGTATAGTTTAGCAGCTATCTGGAAGCCCAGCCCTGTAATGCCAAAAGTGGGCTTAATGTCACCCGTCCATTATATTCAAATAGAACTGCGCACGAGTCGTAGCAGTAGGGCAGTGTCAATCACGACGAATTCTGGAACAGGCATAAACCTTCAGATCGATCTCTGTTTATATTAACAAGCGTGTAGGCAATCAATCATTAATAATAACTTGTGTGTCTATCTGTCTGTCAAATTTACTGGGTAGATTGGGTACCTACATTATTACAATGTCATTTTATCAGTTTACTAATTCGAATAATTATGTTTGGTACGGCTGAAACATATATAATACATATACATACACAATGCTCACGCCTTGGTCCCAGAGGGATAGGCAGAGAAGATAGATCTAATCTTATCGATCCTGACACACCTCACTAGCCTCACTCACATTCATCAACCTTGCCATGCACCTACTTTTATTTATCTCACTGCAGACCCCAGTCGTTTTGAGGACGTTATGTACTAGTTTGATCCTTGAACGTCCTCTTAGGTCGTCCTAAATAAAATGACATCTTAGAGATCGTTCTCTAGTTGTAGTTCCTTCCACATTCCTACTGTAAACCAGCGGCTTCATCCCACATGAGACAAAAATAGTGAGATTTATTTCAATATTTGCGTTATATTTCTGCATTATTTATTTCATAATGTTTAAAAAATAAAGCCTTTAAGGTGGTACGAAATATCATGGTGGCGCCCTCCCTCCCTCCCCCACCCCCTGTCCCCCACCCTATCCTCCCAATAAGCAATTGCTTATCCGTGATTAAGCTGTAGGTACATATATATAAAGAATCGGTCCAGTATAAAAAAATAGAAGCTACTATAACCAGGCACGGTGACGGGGTGGAGGGGGGGGGGGGGGGGGGTATAATTGCCCACACTGACCTACGATCGAACAATCATACTACTTGTAGACAAAAAGTTTGATAACTTATTTGATACCTTAGTACAGTCATCCTTGAGTTCCTGTATCCGGTATCTGGTGACAGTAGATGCTGTGGCTGATCATTTGCCACAGTGGCATATCCAAGAGAGAATCTCGTCTGATATAATAGTTGCATCTGTAAGTCAGAACACCAAGGAATTTTAAGCTACCTATACCTCATACCATGAAGCAAAATTATTTTTCGTAGCTCATTGTTTCACCTCAAAGTTTTTACCTTCATGATTGACACTAATTGATAATTAAATTAGATAACAGATGAAATTTTAAAACCATCTGTTATCTATATTAATAACCAATTAGTGACCTGAAGGAAAAACTTTGAGGTGAAACTAAGAGCTACGAAAAATTATTTTGCTTCATGGTATGAGGTTTAAATGCCTATAATTTAGCAGCATGTGTGCCTAGGTCATCACCCTTCCAAAGCAATCTTGCAAGTGACATTTAGCTCCTCATTTGCATACAAGGATTGCATAGAGGAAAGCTGAAATATTTAAGTTTCGTCTCCGTCTTCATTTTGTATTCAAAGCGCAATTTGAATATGACATCCTTGCCCGTTTAGAAATCACCTTGGCGTAATTACAGTTTAAATCCCTCCTAATATAACTTATTTCATACCCACCCACATATTTATTTTATACGCACCCGCTCTTGTTTTTTCCCCGTCTCCCCCTGACAGAACATACCGACAAGCGTCGCGGAGTTCCTCACATTAGAAACTGTACTAAACCTATAAACGTAATACCTAATTAAGTGCTTATGTCCCTTAAACCTATGTGTGAACCTATTAAATAAACCAAATACAGCGACTCCTCCTGAAGCGGAAAGTACCTAGAAATAAGTGCTACTACTTAGTCATCTACTCCCCTTGAACCCCTCTTTTTAGATTCATAATTTAGCCCAGCACCCTTCTACATTGCCAATATATTCACATTAATATGTCGACTCTCGACCCTTACATTAGTCCTAAACATAATTTATATATTTATCTAATGACGTGCGTTATATAATAGACAGTTAGGACTGACCAGGTAGTCCCGTCAGTTTAACGTCGCTCGTAAAATAAAGCATAGCTGGTGGTACGCTGGCAGTGGGAAGCCGCTGTACGTACTAAGTTACTACGCCAGTACGCTTTCGACCGGCCACGCTATAAAAGTTAGAAAGAGCATCAGTTATGTTGTTCACATATCCTGTCCCTCTCTTGATCGACTATGTTCGCGCGTTAGTAGTAGTAGCGCAGTAGTCCTACAATAATTTCCGCACACACACAAAGTGTACGAACAGGCTGATGCGCCCGTAGTAGTAGTAGGTAGCCGGGTATGTGGTGCTGATGCATTTTTTACACTTGAAGCACCAGCTAAGCAAGGGTCACATGTAAGAAAACTGTGTTAATCGTTATATCAGCCATTAGACGTCCATTGCTGGACACGCTACTACTTTCGGTACTCCGCCTTCCGCATCCAGTCGCTTCCGGCTACCTTCTTCAAGTCGTTAGTTCGTCTAGCGGCGGGTCGACCAAATCTGCGCGTGCCAATCCGCGGTCTCCACTCTACAATTCGTCAGCCCCAACTACTTTTAACGTCGTGCAACATTGCCCCTGTGATATCTTACACTGATCATCTCAAATATGTTGACTTAAATAGACAGAAAAAAATACATGATGTCATTCAGGGCCACATTTATAATTATTTATTGATTTTAATATTATTAACCGGATTCTTAATCCAATTATACACTAATAACCTAACCAACACCTATAGTTATAGATCTCGAGTGCACGCCTGCATTAAAATGTAAATTAAGCTAGGTATGTCGTGACCTTTAACTGAGTTAGGCGCGGGCGCATCTGCCAACTATTTTTAGTTCTAACTTGCATTAGACGCGTGCGACAAAATGCACACCTGTGGTTTGCGTATAAATTATGTGTATTTTCATGTCGAAGATGACATTTAAACTTGAATTTAATAATTAATAATTAAGATGAAATCAAACGAAGTATAAAGATTTCTACAAAGATTAGCTGTTTGTAATATTTTTCATCCATTTTCATTATTTACTGACGACCTCCGTGGCGGAACGGGGTAGCTCTCGGACTACCACGCCGGAGGATGCGATGACGGACTACCACGCTGGAGGTTGCGGGTTCGAATTCAGCTAGGGGCAAATATTCGTATAATGAATATGAATGTTTGTACCCAAGTCTTGGATGTTTATATATTTATTTAAGTATGTGTATCCGTTATCTAGTAACCATAGCACAGGCTCTGCCTAGTTTGGGACTGGATAATTGGTGTGAATGTCTGACATATTTATTTATTACTAGCTGTGCCCGCGGCTCCGCTCGCGTGGACTACACGATCCGCTCCCATTCCCACTTCCGCTCCCTATCCCACTTCCAATCAGACTTCAAATCCAGGTCCAGGTTCAGGTCCAGGTCCAGGTTAAGGTCCATATCCAGGTCCAGGTCCAGGTCAAGGTCCAGGTCCAGGTCCAGGTCCAGGTCCAGGTCCAGGTCCAGGTCCAGGTCCAGGTCCAGGTCCAGTTCCAGTTCCTCAACTCTCCCCTCAACCCTCCCCTCAACCCTCCCCCCCTCAACCCTCCCCTCAACCCTCCCCTCAACACTCCCCTCAACCCTCCCCTCAACCCTCCCCTCTACACTCCTCTCAACCCTCCCCTCAGCTCTCCCCTCAACCCTCCCCTCAAACCTCTTTCCCTCGTCTCTCCAAATGTAGTCCTCGTAACAAATCTAAAAAATTCCGACCAACATTACTTTGTTGCATACGTATACCACAAATTCATCGTAATCGGGTAACTCAGTCAAAAGTTATGCGAATTTTCAAACACTCAAATTACACTGGTACGGGCTCCCGCTCCCGCTCCAGTCCATCTCCGGTTATGCTCCCGCTACCGCTACCGCTTCCGCTTCCGCTCTCAATCCCACCCCCCACGCCCACGCCCACTCTCACTCCCACTCCCACTCCCACTCCCACTCCCACTCCCACTCCAACTCCAATTCCTACTCGCAGCTCCAAATGTAATCCAAACTCATCGCAATCTGAATAGTAGGTACGGAAATACTACTTTAAGCAATATATTGCATAATAACCTTACCTAACTAATGTATTTGAAAACTAAAAATGTCTATAACTTTTGATTGAGTTAGCCGATTGCGATGAAATAAAGACTAAATGTTAAGTTAAGTTAAGCACCATGTTTTTGTGAAAAGTCCATCAAAATCCGTTCAGTAGTTTTTAAGTGATGCGTGCACAAACTCACAGACAAACAGACAAACAGACAAACAGACAAACAGACAAACAGACAAACAGACAAAAATTTCAAAAATGATCGAAATGTGTTCTGTTGCTTAACCTTAGACCCCCCAATTCTTTTTTTTATAAATATCTTCAATGTACAGACACGCGAAGTTTACGATTTTATTTATAAGATTTAATAAATGTTAAGTTACTTATGTCAAGTGCCATGTGATTCCGGGATTAGAATATGGCCACTCCCAATATTCCCGTGGGCATCGTCAAGGCGACTAAGGGATTGCACCAGGGATGGGCACCAGCATTCTCCTGTGTATATTAAGATTACCACCAATCCGCCTGCCAGACGTGGTGATTATGGCAAATCCCCCAATGGACAGCCTACCAAAAGAGGCATTCTATTGAGGAGGCTTATTACAGCAATGGACGTGATTCGGCAAATGATGAAAGTCACATATTACATATTAGTTGCATATTATTGCAACTACAGTTTTCTTGCAGCGCAATAAAATATTGATGCAGTTAAATTAAATATTGGCAGAATTATTAATAAAATGAATAATGAGTACAAGATTAATTAATTACTCATAAATGTAACTCTTGTTGCAATAAGTTTAGTTATGAATAAGTGTCAATAAATGTAAGTTATTATTAATATTACTTGTCTAATCCCAAACTAGGATTTTCTCCTGTGCTAAGAAAATTAAACAAGGCTAGGACAATTCACAAATATCACATCCAGGCGACTAAGGGAATACATTATAAAACATCAATCAGGCGGAGGCCTGATCATTTGTTGGGGAGCCAACTCGTCTGGCTAGCGCGGGGAGTGTAGGCCAAATCCTCCGTCTGTCTCCGGAAGATGCGAGAGGGTTGTGCTCCTGCAGTGGAGACAAAAATATCCCGATGATGATGATGACATCCAGATTAGGACCAACTTGTATAAATTGTACAAGTTGTCTGTCCCCAGTCGGAATCGAACACACGACCTCTGGTCCGTCTGGCTCGAGTCCAACGACCAACCCAAGTACATATTGAGAACCATAAAAGAAACTATGAGAATCATACCCAATAATTTATTATATTATATCACTCGCTTAGTTTGAACACACGTCAGTTACTTTTTACTCCGGAATTTAAGAATCCGTAAGAAAGTTTAAACTATGGTGCTTACACCAACGATGTAAGAAAAAATATATACTTATGACTGGGAAGGTTTACTTCTCGCTGCAGCAATTCACACATTATTCCTTCGAAGGTAAGTATCTGGTTTTTAATTCTACTTTTATTTTCATGTAGAAAAGTAAGTGGGCATAGCATTGAGTGCAGGTTCGACGTCCCGGCGAGGCCGCATTTCTCGCGAGCCCAGAGGAAATAGCCCGAGATCATTTCTCCACTTGCAAATGGAAAAAAATGCATAAAAGCCTCCGCGTAAATGTCAAAGTGTTTCATTGTATGTAAGAGCATCTGCAGTAAGAATAGGGTGGCTCGTTTTTGCTCAGTAAATGAAAAATGCAAGATCAATGATTATTGAGGAATGAAAGGAACGGCTAGTAATGACAATCTTCATTTCGCTAGTGTACAAAATACCATAGAAATAGTGGACAAAAGACCATAGCTGAAAACACAAACTCACAGATACTGTATTGTATACGTATATGGGTTTATGTATGTCAATAAAAATATAGTTTTATTATGAGCTAAGTCGTGTATATATATCGTATCATTATGTTTATGTAATATTAAATAATTATTTCAGACATTCACACCAATTATCCAGTCCCAAACCAGGCAGGATTTATTATATCCATACTTTAGTGTAGGTGTATATTTGATGGGTACAATTCTTTAATAATTTTGATACTAAACACATTATACTAGTGCTTTCAGTTACTCTAAGGTTGATTGGAAGAGATCCCTAAGTGGGATAAGTCCGCCTTTGTACACAACTTTATTCTTTTGTTTGTTTTTGTTAATTTTGGCACAATAAAGCGTTCACTGTATGTAACGTACACTTCATCTTGTGATCGCAACACTATAGCATGCAGAAGAGCACAGTCAATGAAAAAAAAGTCATCGAGATCTTTGATTCTTTGTATAATAAAAGTTGCTAATAAAAATGCTTCACCATCTTTGAGATAAGTATCACATGCAAGTTCTTAACTAGTTCGCATTTCTTACGTGTGCAATACACACTATTTCGTTATAAAAATGATCTCCTTTCTCTCATGACGATATCTCTGTTATGTTACTTTATTGGTCTTCTGAAAGACATTCCACTTTCTACAGTAATAAATTAAAATCTATTTTGTATCCACATAATAATTAAATGTAAATTCATTCTCGATATAGCGTGGTGTATTTACATAACTTCATTTCTGAAAGCCAAATGGGTGTTCACAGCTGTTTTTGAAAATAATGGGCGCGCGTAGAAGATAGCAAGAGGATGTACGACAGGTGTAATTCTTTACCATACTAGTGCTATGAACACCTATGGTTTGTAATTAGCGATACATTTTGTTTTGATCTTTTAATTAATACCGCCTCGTTAACTAGACAAGATAGAAGAGACAAGTTTAAAGAAAGAAGCGAGTTGAGAGTTCTATAAACTTTAACAGAAGAAGCGACACAAACTATATAGGAATGAGATAAGTGAACAAGGAGACAGACAAGAGTGGAAGTAATAAAAAGAAAAACTAAGACAACAACGCAAATGACAATGGAAAAAAAGGTATACATTTATGAAAAGACTGAAACACAAAGGGAATAAAGAATAGATGTAGCAATGTCTTTGCTTTGGTGTAAGAAAGACAAAGAGAAATATTTAACGAATAGAAGCATGTATAATATAATTATTGTCCAATCATCAATTGATGTTATGTGGAGTAGTAATTCAGAATGTAGTTGCAAAATACCGTGGGCAATATGATTTCGACTTTATCGTGCTTTACTACATATAATAATATTATTACATATTATGTAGTAGGAACGCTGTACAGTGGGTGTTTCGTTATTGGACCAAGTTAAAAATGAATACATAAGAGTAAGTTTTAGGATAGCACAAATAGCTGATAAGCCAAGAGATAAAGGATCCGGTGGTATATACATGTACAAAGATACCCACCCAGAAGACCATACTGTTAAAGTAACCTAAAATATATTGACTAGACGCGTGGACGTGGAAGACCCCTAGCCACTTGGGTAACGACGTTGCGAAAGACCTAAAGCAGGCAAATTTAGATACTAGCGTAGCACAGAACCGTGCAGAATAGAAAAAGAAGGACAAGACCCTAAGAAAATGGGAAGGAGGCTTAAGAGATTGATGATGATTATTTAGTAGGAACATGGTTTGAATTGTGCTTTAGACACTTTATTCGAATTCGCTCTACGCTTCCCTCTTCTGCAATGTCCACGCATATTTATTCATCAATGAAGGTTGTCAATCGTGCCATCCACGTCACCGGATGTAATGTGTTGACCATCTGCAGTTCCGGTTCGGTAAGGTCTGAAATAAAAATAAGATGTCCTCTTACTTATATGATTAGACAAGACGTGCCAGTGGCATTTCCTGTGACCCTGTACTTTTAATGTTCAGTTATATCATGTTATTTTTTTGAGAATTTTCGTTTTGTTTCTTTGAAAGATGTTTGAATGCATATTGTCATGTTTAACTTATACAAAGGTGTTTCCTGATGTTTGTTGAACTTTTAGAGGTCCTGATTAGAACATGTTTTCACAGTATTTAACTACTTTTTACTTTACCTTTAAAAAGGACATGTACCTAACAAAACTAATTATAATTTACAATGAAGTGTCTCATTGTTAATGAAATGCCTTTCGTGTATGAATACTGCCACATCGTATCAATATTTTGTTTATTGCATTGCTGTACAGTTAGTTTTCTATATCTGATAGATAATTATCACCCGGACCCTGCATGACCATTCTTAGTAAGAAATAATTGTTTTTTGTTTCAAACGTGACAGAAATATAACTGCGTACATAAGAAAACACTTCGAATAGTACTTAGTAAAGCAATTTATACTAATTCATATTATCAATGATAATTTATCCGTATCTCTAACATAAATATTATGTTAAATTACGTTTGCTACACTCCCATTTGCTGAAGGGGAAGTGGGAACTCTTTTCCTACTTTGACTCTTTACTTCTTTAATTTAATTTGCTTGGGGCCCAAGGTAGCGTAGATTCAGTCCTTGGGACTTGCCCTACCTTCAATGGTAGCTGCTTTAGCGTGTTTGCTTACCTCCGTTGATCCTTGCTTAGAGGAGTGGCGGGGGGAGATTGGTGACGAGGCGGGAAATGCCCCAACGGTTGTCGGTTCTGCGATATATGTGGCCCGCCCACTGTCACTTCAGCTTTAATCCTTTCGGCTATGTCGGTTACCTTCGTTATTATTACCTATATATCTATAAAGTATGTAGCCACGAAATTCATATTAATTACACGAGAACAGTAAACTGCAAAGTCGGCTTATTAAGATTAATGATTGAAAAAACTGCAAAATACTAAAAGCCTAGTCTGTCTGTGCCGAACTTAAGCAAAAATAAATGTACTCAATTAAAAATGTGATGCCTCTAGGGCCAGGTGTCACAAACTTTTCCCACGTAATGCAAAATAAAGAAATCCTGGACCAGGTGGAGATACCAGTTGGAGTGCAATTAAGGGAGGATAAGGCAGATCTTGGCAATCTCGTTTTGTAAGGGATGGTAACCTTAATGGATGTGTGAGTATTTGCTTTGGATGTGATACCTACGAAAGCCGACATCGTCGAAGAACTGCAAGACAAATCAGTAAAATCAATTGGTTGCAAGATAATAAGCTTCTGAAGCCTCGTCTGCGCTAGATTAAGGTTTTGAAATATGTGCTAAATTATGTTAAGTAACACATCGTAGTAAATATATAAGGACAATTTGTGCCAATACAAATGATTCTCAAACGATGTCACGTCATGTCAGTAAGGCTTACTAATATCTTTTTGAGCTTCAAGAATATTTGAAATCGTTTTGCAAATACATTAATTCCGACAGAAATGATATTGTACTAGCTGTTGCCCGCGACTTCATCCGCGTGGACAACTTAACTTCACAGATTATTATGTATTTATCATAGGAATGGGATGTTTTTTCGGGATTAAAACTATCCTATGTCCTATTCCAGATCCTAACCTATATGTAGTCCAAGTTTCATCACGATCCGTCCAGCGGTTGAAGCGTGATTCATCATCATCAGGTTATTCCTGTATCCACTGCAGGAGCACAACCCTCTCTCATCTGCCGGAGACAGACGGAGGATTTGGCCTACACTTCCCGCGCTGGCCAGACGGGTTGGGGAGGCCTGATTGATGTTTTATAATGTATTCCCTTAGTCGCCTTGTACGACATCCACGGGAAGAGTTGGAGTGGTCCTATTCTACTCTACCGGAAACCACACGGCAAGTGTGATTGAATAACAAATATCCAAACATCCAAATATCCAAACTTTCGCATTTATGATATTAGTGGTTTACCGCTATTCCAAATGGTTTATCTAAGGTTATCGTGTTGTCAGTAAAAATTCCTAGAACTCGAATTAATCTTGATCCGCAAATCATTTTATTTGTCAACTATAATCTGGATCTTCTAGATCTCTGTATTCTCACATCGCTGGTCATAACGGTCTCAGCGGATGTGGCGCTAGTGCAAGCAGCTTATTAAAAGGTGCATCAGCGTATTGATAAATACCATCATCCAGTAGATAGTTGTTGCGGTTCAACGCAAACGAGTGGTTACATTAAATTAATGAAAAGTGCAAAGTGAAAAAACAACGACATGAAATGTACTCACGAAAGGAAACTCCCAATTATCTGGTTACACTGAGAGAAATGTACCGCTCTATTTAATAGGAAATTATCTGTGTGGTTCCAGGTTTAGAATAGGGCTACCCCTATGTTTCCCGTGGGTGTCGTCAAGGCGACTAAGGAATTGCACCAAGGACGGGCAGCAGCGTTCTCCTGTGTGTGTATGTTAAGATCATTACTGCGATCACCAATCCGCCTGCCAAGCGTGGTGATTATGGCAAATCCCTCAATGGATAAGTTAGCAAAAGTGGTATTCTATTGGGGAGGCCTATGTCCAGCAGTGGACGTATTTAGGCTGATGATGATGATACGTCAGAATTAAATTAAAATAATGATATAAAGTCATGTACCAAATGAAGTTTCTTTGATGAAGAAAGAATTAAAAAGAGAGCCGTTTCGGTCGAGTAATAATACTTGACTGAAACGGCTCTCCACTATCTGCAATGAAAAGACCCTAAGTTTCTTCGGTTACATTGTCTTTCCAAGCTCAACCTGGAGAAGCTCATCATCTTGGGACAAGTGGAGGGCAGGCTTGCCAGAGGACGAGCCCCGACGAGGTGGTCAGACTAGATGAAGTGGGTGGCTGGCGGATCTCTGTATGATGTGCGGCTGGCTAGCGACCGCAATGCGTGGAGTCGTATTTTATATGGTCGCTATACTCAGCTGTAAGGGAAAACGGAGAAGAAGTGACTGAAGTTTCTTGGATGATGTATTATTAGATTCCCACAATGAACAAGTATGGTAATGGGTAACACAATATACATATAATTTAGGGACAAATCAGCGACCTGATAAACTGTTAGTAATACTGAAAGTTTCAAGGTAGAACTTACAGTTTGTAATGATACCAATCTAATCATCATAGCTATAATTTAGCATTAGTTACGGCAAAATGCCATTTCTCTCAGTGTATCTATGCACTTTACCGGATGCAATGTGCAAAGGATGAGATGATAATTTGATAGATCTAATCACATTTGTATTTAGCACTGATAACGTAGCGAATGTACAGTTTAAATTGAGATTCGAGATCCTCTGAAAAAAAGTTAAGTTAAAAACGTGTAAGCCTGGCAATCCAGCGAGGTAATAGCGCCAGCGTCCTAGGGACTATGCCTCACCACGAGGGGTTGGACGGCGTACACCTGTTGTAAATAATTGATTATCTTATAATTACTGTATTTTTAACACTAATTGTCATAAAACAAATTAATTTAGTTAAAAACTGCAATTAAAATTTTAAACAGTTTAAAGCTGTTTGTATTCGGTTACGATCTGATTTCTCAGTTCAGTGTAGTTTTAAATTAAATATTATTTATGAAAAAATATATGTTGGGCTCGATTCTAAATTTGACAGCACTAAAACTGTTGCTATCCTTGTCACACAGTATTACGAAGATAAAGAGGAAACCAATTTTTACGCTGTCAAATTTTAAATTTTAAAGGCTAGGTAACGTAGTAGGTAAAGGGTAGGTAATTACTAACGAGTTACAAGACCAAGGTAGCCATGTGGTTCCCGGCTTAGAGGGGCCACTCCCAATCTTCCCGTGGGTGTCAAGACAATTAAGGGATTGCGTCAGAAACGACCAGCAACGTTCTCCTCTGTATACTGCGATCACCAATGATATTGTTTATTGCACATACTAAACTAAATACGATTATTAAATGTTGTGTACAAAGACTATCCACCCGCCTGCCAAGCGTGGTGTTTATGACAAACTCCCAATGGACAGTTCACCAAAAATTGCATTCTAATGGAGAGGCTTATGTTCAGCAGTGGACGTATTTCGGCTGATGATAGAGACCAGAATTATTATTTTTCAACAAGGGCAGGTTTGCTATAATCTCACAAAAACTATTACTATTATTAAAATTCTTAATGAAAGGCTCTCCCGCGGAGGCTCATAAAATAAAAAAGGACGCGTATAAAACAAGCAATCAATCGTAGTTCATGATCAAGGCAGCCTTCCCACGGCTTTGAACACCTGTGTACTGCGAATGTATTGGCCTAGGTTTTATAGTATAACAAGATGAAATAAGTGCACCGTTTTATTCGTTACTGACGCTTGATTAAAAGTGTTACGTTTTCTGAGGTATTGCATTCCAGATGAAGGATCCAGATCCATAGTGTTTAAATTACAATATTGCAAAATATGTTTTGTGACAATGTAATTTAAACGGTTCTTGCTCTGAATATCCTTCAGATTAATTATGTTAGCACTTAGAATAAAGTTGTAAATGATGAGTAAACAAGGCCAGATAATCGTAGATTGAAACTTCAGTAGCACCTATGGATTTTTTTTTACCAAATGGGACGACGCAATTACGGAATGGGAATTAATTTCTAATTTCGTATTCAGACACGAAACTTTCTAGACATTACATGTTCTAGCAAATAACATTGAAAATACATGGATTAACGGAATCCCCTTTTTTCTGTATTGTTGTGTTCTCGTATAAATAAGTAGAGTGCTATAATAACTAACGTACGCTTTTCTTTGAATTTTCAGAAATACATTTTGTAACGTCGCTCATTAAATGTTCGAACAGCGAATACCTGCAAATAGCACCGCCGTCCAATACCGCGGTATTAACTGCAATTATAAGAACAGTACGAACTAACCAGCCCTTCCAGTGTCTGTAACGGTACCACAGCATCTCAGGGACGAGCAGCGGAAACTAAAATATGACGTGGTCCAAGATAAAAGCTGACCAATGATGGTGGGGAGAGCTCTAGTGCAGGATACCTCTGGATGGTTACCACCCTCTCCCTCCAATCATAACAATGCTAGGATCGCAAGTAATTACACTGGCTCAAGCTTCAAAGCTTGAGCCAGTGTAATTACTTGCACAGGTATATATTTATATAATAATAACTTTCTTATAAAATTGGCGGATTGGTGAACGCAGTAATGATCTTAATATACACAGGAGAACACTGCTGCCCGTCCTTGAATACCTGAATACCTTTCTCGAATTGAAGACATAAACGGGAAGATTGCGGGTGGCCCTTTGCTTAGCCGGGAACCACACGATGATATATAGATCAACTCATAGTTATATCGGCTATGTCGGTAATGTTATTTCTTTTGCCTTTTTTTTATTGAATAGAGTTTTGAAAGACTTATAAGATGTTTTTTTGTTGTACTCGTAACATATAGTGGACGATTTTGATCTGCAACTACGAAATTTCTTATCACTTTTGGGATGGATTGAAAAAATAAAACGGTTGAATTTTACATAAAATAAATTATCTATGACTATCCTACTTACTGCTATAATAATATTATAAATGCGAAAGTTTGCATATTTGAATGTTTGGATGTTTGTTACTCAATCACTTTTCAACCACTGTACGGATCGTAATGAAACTTGGCTGTGTGCCAATAGGTTAGGTCCTGGAATAGGACATAGGATAGTTTTTATCCCGAAGAAACATCCCATTCCTACGGGAAATACATAATAATTTGTGATATCAAGTTGTCCATGCGGACGAAGTCGCGGGCAACAACTAGTTTAATTATAAATCTATGTCAGTTGAAAACTGCTGTCTCCTCTGACTTAAATGCATAATGCAAAAACTAGATTTTGTCATCCAAGTTATCATTAAAAGCTTTGGAGCGGATGTGATGGTGCTACTGGCTTTTAATTGGATTGCATTTCTCATTTCTCTTTTTACTGAGATAATTTTTGTAATAAGCCTTGATGGTATCGAAGCCTTTTAGAAGAGGCCGAGATAATCGACTAGCGAGCTGCATGAAGCGATTTCAACTTTTTTTTACCAACTTGGACTGTATAAAAATGTAGTCGAAGTTGTTATAAATGTTCACTTGTTTCAATGCCTTTTCTGTATGAGCATTCCAGTCACTTAGATATAAATAAGGAGAGGTAAGGAGAGGTAACCAAGGTCTACTTAAGGAATAAGAAAGGAGTATATAACAAAAGGAGTAAAGGAAAGGGTGGTGTTGCCAGTGTTACAAGATCATTTTTGGAATTTTTGTCTGTTTATCTGTTTGTTTGTGCATGCATCACTAAAGAACTACTGAACCAACTCTGATGATGTTTTCAGAAAAACAGGGCTTAATTCTGGGTAAGCGGGAGCGGGAGCGGAAAAAAAACACTAGTTCTGTAGTCTAAGCGAGCGGAGCCGCAGGCACAGCTAGTTGCTAACAATATTAGCAGGAAAGAATTAACAGTGCGAATAATTAACCGACATGTATGAACATTTAAAAAAAGGAAGCATTTACCAAATCAACCATTTTCGAAAGACCTTCTCTTCCCCTCGCACTGAGAGTAAAACTGCATCCGTAAAGAAAATTTAGTATATACGCCGGGACCTTTTAAAAATGGCCAAGCGATATTAGAGAATGATGAATGATACGTATGACCTCTCAGGTTGAAATTAATTTGTCGATGCACACATGCTCATTTTTGAAGGAAGTCGGTTGGTTTGTTCTGTTAGTGTTAATGTTTAATTTAACAGTTGTTAATTTTAACACGATAGATCTATATCAGCTGTGCAGCTTACAGATGCTGGCAGTGTTGTTTTCCTGTATTGTAATTAACTAATTAATGGATTTGGTGGTGACGGTGGGCCTGATCCACAAGTTTCAAGTCGCTCAGCTAGCTATGAAGACGGCAATGCTCAGGGTCTCTTTGAAGGATATGACTCGTAATGAAGAGATCAGACGAAGAGCGAAGGTGAGCGATATAGCCGAAATGATTAACAAGCTGAAGTGGCAGTGGGTCAACCACATCTGTGAGAACTGACAGCCGTTGGGGCAGTAAAATTCTGGAGTGGCCCAGCCGCCAGATGTATCGACGACTTGAAGAAAGTGGCCGGAATCGGCTGGATGCGGAGAGCGGAGGACTGGGTGTGGTGGCGTTCATTGGGGAAGGCCTATGTCCAGCAGTGGTCGTCTAAGGGCTGACATGATGATGTAAATTGATTTGGAAGGCAAATAAGTTTCAAATGCCTACACTAATTTGATCATGAACTGATTGATGATAAGAATAAAGCATAGTTAGCTGAATCTTTATGGAGTTCGTCTTCATATACGATGTTAATAATTCAGTTCAATTAAATTCAATTTAATTACTCTTTATTGCACGTAAAAAATTAAAAAGATACAATAATAAAGTAACTAAGATGTGTACATCTAGGTGATCTTATCGCTAAAAGCGCTGATGCTTTTCAGCATAAATTTCCAGACAACCTTTGGGTAGGAGGATAAAAATAACAGAAAAAGTACTCCAACCACTGTATCATAGCTTAAGAACAAATTGTAAACGAAAATAAATATTTGATTTGATTTGAAATATTTGATTTGAAAAGGTAGGTTGTGTAGGTTGGTGGTGACTCTAGTAGAAGAATGCAATCTAGCTACAAATTCAATAGGGAGGGATGAGATTCTACTATGATCTATATCTTGTTTGCCAAAGTGGATTGTATAAAGTTGTAAACGAGTGAAATAAACTAAAACTTCTAAAGTCTAGCACATTTCAAAGAAGCGTTAGATATTGAGAAACATCAGCTGTTTTTTTTTAATTTTCCATACTCATAACTCATTGATCAAACTGTATTTGTAATGCAACACATAATACTTTTGAAGTTTTTTGTTTGTGATTTTGGAATGCAAATTAAATTTGAATCATATTGATTTGACCGCTCTAATTCTTGACTTGTTAATAACACTACGATTAATTATAATTTCGTAAATATAACCTATTAATCACCACATTGCCTGCTAATTGCAGTGATTCTATTTCAAAAGAATCATGAATAATAGTAGACATTAAAAGCAGTATTAATGAAAAATTGAATGACCGTGATACAAATTATAATGGTGGAAAATAAATAACTCTGTCAGTTTACTTAATTATAACGAAACTTATAAAGAACTTAATTATAATAAGAAACGTATACAAATACTTTTTTTGGGAGAAGTTGTGCTCTCATCCGTTGTCATCAAGATTATATGCTACTTTATTGTCAGTCATGATGCTTATGAAAAACGTCTTGTTATTTTACAAATAGGTACTCAACCGAAGAATACGATTTCCCTAATAACGCAAAAACATAATCACAAAGAAAATAATCTACCATCTCGAGCTACGGCCATTACATACGTAATACTAGCTACAATTAATGTTATTACGATTTCGACCTTGTGGCTCGATTTCTATCATAGTAACAACAAAGCATCGCATTAATGACATGCAAATGTGGGTACAATGAGATTGCTAAGCTTCCGTACCATTGAAAGTGGGAATAAGAAAAGTGGATGCTATTAGGTAATTAGCGAGAATACAATGGATGAAGTACCTACTCATGCAAATTATTGCAGTTGAGTCATTCGGAAATGTTGATAACTTGAAAATATACCTTGCCTAGGTAAATATTCGAGCATTTTAACTTCCTTCATTACCATCACCTTCAAAAGTTGAAGAGACAACACCAGTTCATCGTTCTTGATATACAATTTGTAGTCCAAGCACAGATTCTGCATTTGTAAAGTTTTTAATTAAATGTATTCTTTTTTTTGTTAACTTTTGGGGTTTACGCGGTTGAATACTCACCCGCAAGTCATCTGTTTTTAAAAACAGTTGCAAATAAAATAGTAAACCAAGACTGGTAGAATAGAATAGAATAGAATATTTATTTATTGGCTGCAACAAAACACATATAGTGCAACATTACACATAAACAAAAATAATATACAACTAAGAAAAAGAAAGGTAAGGTGTTTGAAAAAATACCCGTGTTACTATTGGCAGTAGGATTGGGAAACAAAGGTTAACAAAGGGAAACAAAGGTTCCTATAGTATTGCATATATCAATCAAAAAAAGTGCAAAGACAATGTCTCTGACACATGCTAGGTCAGAGGATCGACGAGCGGAGTTGTAAATATTCAAGAATATTATTGTATGTCAAAAGCTCTGTTGTAATAAATGGATGTCACAACTTGCTTAAGCCCTTTGAACTACATGCAAGCACATTTGAAAAAGATAGGTGATCAAATTATACCGAAGATGTTGACTATGGGTCCTGTCCTAACCTTTTGAAATGTATAGATATATATATAAAGCCTATAGGATTACATTAATCTGTTATAATTTCAATGAGATTAGTGAAAGACTCAGTACAAACCGGATGACAAAAATAAATAATCCGATAAATGCAATGAAGAAACATTTACTCAAGCGATCATTACAGAGGTGTTAAGTCCACTACAGTTACGAAACAATCAATCAGGCTGGTAAAGAAAGCTTCTTTGTTTGCAACCAATTTGCATGACTGCCATTTAATTGATTGTGTCAGCATTAACCAATTATATCATTTGTATATTACCAAACAACTGTTGATAGAGCCATAAAGATAGAAGATAAAAGACAGCAATAATAATAACACCGAAATGACACGATATACACTTCTCTAATCCTTATCTAGGATTTCCCATGTGATGGAATAAAAAAGTAAAGTTAAGGCACTAATAGCACTTATTTATTTAGGGTAGAATATTAAATTAGTGTCCAATATAATGGGTTGATGATGATGTTATGGCTGCCACGTTACTGTATCCTGTAGTGCATCAGATATGTTCGCCGAGGCATGTGTGAAAGGATTCCCTGATGCACGGCGTGCGAGACAGCTCTAATAGCTTCTTGCCTGCTATATACGAGAAGGCAATATTCAGACACTGGGAGATTCCACTGTCACAAATAAGTCACCAAATATCTAAAATATAATAGATAGCCAATCTTCTCTGATTATTAAGTTGATTTTGATTAACACTTTTTGCAGTTGGAGAAAATACGTAAGTATTCATCGGAAACAAACATAACAAAATATGTTGCTTTACTGATATTTTTGTAATAATTCAAAAATCGTTTGCGAACATAAAGTTTCAGCAAAAGTGTAGTAGGTATCATAAATTATAAAAGTAACTTTAAGTTTGACATATCGATGACAGGAGTGAAAACGTGGAGAAGAACAAGCCTTGTGAAGGTCAATTTTTTTTATTTATTTCTGCTTTCACACATAAAGTAGATATTAAAGTAAAGCAAGCAGGTAAGATGGTTAATGTTAAGAAACATTGATTGGCGGGTCTAATCACAAATGCCTCTCGGAAGGTTGGTTGTTAACTAACGTGGGACCTTGGAGCCAAGCGGTTTTCACATCATCCACACTATGCTATTAAGACTGATATTATACCTACTGGTCTGTACAGTATTATGCGAATACAAACGAAGTACTTACTGATAATTTAAGAAAAATAACAATATAACTTTTGATGTGGAGGGAAAAAGTAATATATATTGTATATAAAAGGATTCCCTGCTGACGATTGATGTCTACCTGAAACCTCTGGCTTTAGAACCTTGAATTTTGTAATTAATTAATTAAAATTATGCGCAGACGAAAACGACTAATAAGGAAACTGATGAATAAACGAAAGTGACGAACTAGCGAAAATGACGAACTAGGATAATGACCACTAATTCGTAGTTCAGACCTCACTTTTCTGTAATAATTTTTTTTTTGCATAAAAATTAAATTTATTTAGAAACAGGAAATCACAGTTCTTTCTTTGCCTCGAAGCCAGAATTTACTTAATTGGATTTAAAATATGTATTTATAAATACATCAATGGAGTTAAAATAATTAAAAGATTAAAATAACGAAAATATTAAAGTCGTCCATAATTATACTTTGTTTATTGTGATAATGTATGTGTGAGTAATAAGAAATCTTAAAAAATATATATAACTGAATAAAATTAACAGGCTTCCTCATAAAAACATAATGCAAATATTCACACGTCAGTTGCAAAGGTGGTGTATTCCTCACTTCATAATGAGTTATTTAATTTGTAAGTAACATTTAAAAATAATTTAAAACCTTATTTTGTAGAATACTTCAAAGCTCGCCGCGAGGTTGCGCTGCGAAAGTCATGTCGTGTAAAGTGTATCAATGTCGTTTTAATATCAGCATAAAATGTAGCAAGTTTACGATATCTTTGTTTATAAGCTCTGGTATAGACTAGACTATGATATATAATAATAATATAATTAAAACATTAAATGTCTTGTCAACGTTAAAAGGCTTAATGATTATTTTAACGTTTTTCTTTGAAATAACAAAAAATTAACATTCAATTAAAATGTGCAAAGCGATAACGAATAAACATTCTCTATGAATGAACTCATTTTAAATTTGAAGTGAAGACACCAGCTATCTGGTGATTCTTTATTAGCTCCATTAGATTAACTATAATATCTAATGAATATTAGCAACTAAAAGAAGAACTGCAATTAAGTACATTTACCTATATGTACATGTAAAGTAATTTAACTTGAACACAAAGGATTTCCATGAACTAAATTACATCCAATCCAATGTGTAGCGAGCGACCACACACAACCTTGCGTAGATTTTACAACAGTGTAATCGTCTTAATTTTATGCCTTACAGGGCCTACGCCAGGTGATTTGTGTCAAATGAACAATGCTGGTGATTGACAGTTTACATTAGCTGAATATGTATGATGATCCTTGTTATGAGGTACCAATTAATTGCCAACTTGTGTGCAGATTACGTCGGCCTGCGACTTGTCATTTTCACACCTATTCGAGTTTGTAGGGTTGTTAGAGCTAAGTTTTCTTTTCATTACATTTGAAAAGTTCCCTATATAACAGGACGTAACTTCATTTGGTCTGTTCTAACTATTTAGATATTTTAAGCGCTCCCTTATTACCATAATCATTATCCAGTCAATCAACCTTTGATTATATGCCTTTCCTAATACTCGCCAACACAATTGGTCTTCCTCTCTATCACTTTTAGTAAAAATTACGGTTTGCTTTTCGTCTTTGAGTTTGCTTTAATGATTGTTGCTAGTTGCAATGAATAATAACTATTTTTAGAAAGTTTTCTTTGAACAGGCCAGTTATCGAATGTTTTGTAGAGTACCTATCTATTTACTAATAATAATCGGCTTATAGTTCTTCGGTACCGACTGTGTCTGGTGACATTCGTGTAATCTTTCCAATAGTTTTGTTTCACGCTTATTTATTTCTAAATTATGATGTTACTTTATCATTTTATTAATTTTGTTTTTTCCTTAGTTTTCTTACAACAGTAAGTTTGAATTTTTTTTAGAAAATTAGGATTTCTATATGAGTAGCAGCCCTGCGATCGTTCAGTGATGTAGGAGGCAAGGATAAGGCCCACCAGCTAACGTCGTCGTATTACCGCTGACATTGTCGGATTTATGGGTTAATCAGTCACGACGGAGCTTTGAAGCTTATCTGCCGAACATATCACTATTAGTTCACGAGTAGGTGTAATTATTGATACTTAATTACAGTTTTCTTTCCGTGTCTTAAATACACGTGCTTGCTTAACTAAAAGCTTGAGGTCAATAGGATTATAACTGCAAGGTGTATTAAATATTGTTATAATAAAAAAATTATGATACTGATTTATAAATTATCGACTCCTAGATGCATCGGCGAGTGCAAGGCAGCAGGAGGAGACTGATTGAGGGAAGCGTATAACAGGACGAAATGACGAAGCCTATCTCAATTGTCCAATAAATATTTAGTATATTAGACTAAAACGTATTTAGAATTAAAAAGTAAACAAATTCTGCACTACAATAACTCTCTATTTAACAAACTATCTCTCGGGAAGGTAACAGAGCTTCAATTTTGACGGTCTAGTGTGTGTATATATGTACTTACATATGTGTATGTACACATATGTAGGTACATATATATAAACACACTTGTTAAATGCGAAACTAGGATTTTCTCCTGTACGATGGCAAGTTAGACCATGAGAGAAACAGTTCACAATTATACCATCCAAACCGAGACCAACTTCTACAACTGTACAAAGTTATTTGACCCTGAAGGGATCGAACCCACGACCTCTGGTGCTCGAGCCTAATAATCATGCCACTAGACGTAAAATATTTTTTTTTTTAAATTAACGGAAATACAAAGAAGTGTAGATGAAAAGTAATTTAGTTGCGATAGACAGATATTTCGTCACGCCCTGACATACCATTTTACAAAATAATAGATTGAGGCATTACCTTAATGGGATACCGCTAAAATGTTAGGTAAATGTTCGTGAGTATGTCGAGCCAATAGAAAACTAAACAAATCTGCCATGCAAATATTTACCTGCATGTATGAGGCACTTGCTTTGACTCATACAAAAACTAGTTCTGCTTTCAGGCGTCATTCTCGTATATTCCACCTTTCCACTGGAATTATTTTCAATTCAATTCAAATATTGAAACATAAACAAAGTATATAGTACGCTGTAACAACATATAAATATAGTACGCTGTAACAATTAGGCGGTCTTATGTCTAAAATGGGCCCATATAGGATTTTCCCGAAGCAAGTGTGCTCAATTGAGTTACAAAGGCCGTTTATTTCCCTTATTCTACCTAGACAACTGAATTAGGCGACTGGTTACCAACGAAGAATAAACATTCTTGGTATACAACTGGTTGTCTAATGGGATATTTTCGTTTTACTGGGACGTTTTAATGGGACACTACTAATACGAAATAGAAGTTTATAGTAAATGAGCTTCTTTTGTCCATTTGAATTAGTTCAAATTTGAAACGTATATTGACTATCTAATGCGTAGCAATCATGCGAAAATTATAAAAAAATCAGGAAGAAATATATTTTCAGCGATATTAAAGGAAGTCTTTAACTTTTTTTTTTACTAAATAACATCGGGTGTTTAACTCAATGGAGTTTTTTTTATTGGTATTTGGAGAAACTACTCGCATTGTTCAACACTGACAGCTCCTCTCCAGTCAGCTCGTGACCACAGCTAGGTAACCTGGTCAAACACCGAGCAAAGGTAAATTAAAAGGGCATATATTTAAATGAACAAACAGAACATTTGCTCGCCAAATACGCACTCTGATGTGCCATCAGTATATTTGGTGTAAATTCATTATTTATTTGATGTGCTTTAAATATTTCTCAACAAAAAATAGTCGCGTATAAGACCTAGTATTAATAATACAGAAAACTGAATACGAAATTACATACAGCTCCTTTGTGCTATAATATAGTGATACTATCTCTAGAAGTGGAAACTTTTAATCGGCTTTTTTCACTATACATGTTTAATAAATAAATTAGTAGTATTATTAAGTAGTATAGTTATATAGGCATCAGTACGTACATAATATTAAAGTGATCTGCACGTATGAAGTCGGGGGGCACAGCTAGTGTACAATATAAATACATTAGTACATGTATACACATATTCACATATAAAATACTAGTAAGAATTAGGGATGAAACCATAATGATAGGATAATCTGAGTTTATTACGATACTTTAAAAAACAAAACATTTTGAAGTTTGATTTTGGATAGAAACTAGAGAAAATCATTACGACCGGTTATATTGTGTGAAATAAAAAAAACTTGTAGGGTAACGATTTTATTTTTGTTTTGGGATGAATTTACACATTTACATTTTACGAAAACATATTTTAAATAATTTGGCTGCACGTTTTTGTTTCAATTTTGTTGTTGTATGTTTTGCAATAAACAGTTGAGTAATACGAGGGGCGTTCAAAATATTCTCGGTATTGATATCTTACAACCTCTTTTTGAATTTGTTTTGTTACTGGCTGCTAAGGTTCATTCGTTGACTAAAAAAAAAGTATAATTCAAACCGAGATGTTCTTTTGTTTTTCTGCAATTTCTGAACAAACATGAACACTATGAGTGAATTAACAATGTTAACGAAATTAGAACATCGTTCCATCATAAAATTCTTGACAAAACAGGGTAAAAATCAAAAAACCATAAAAAAGGAAGTGGATTGTGTTTACCGTGAGTCTGCTCCTTCTTTATCTACCATTCAAAAGTGGTCAAGCGAATTCAAACGTGGCAGGGAGAGTATTAAAGATGACCCTAGACCTGGCCGGCCTGTAGTAGCTACTTCACAAGAAAATATTGATCAGGTGGAAAACCTTATATTGGAAGATGGTCGAGTGAAGATAAAATCAATAGCTCAAGTAACCAATCTTTCTATTGGTACCGTACATGATATTATCCATGACCATCTTAATATGTCAAAAGTGAGTGCAAGATGGGTTCCGCGAATGCTGACTCGGCTTCAAAAAGATATGCGTGCAGCTTGTTGTTTCGATTTTATTGACCTGTGTGGCGAAAATCCTGATGAGGTGCTGCAAAAAATAACGGTCTTAGGAGTAAAATATACTAAGTATAAATTCAAATGAAGCCGCGGGGACGTTCGATAGTACCTACGTATGTAAGAACTGTAATGCATTCGTATTCGATTATCGTAAACGCATTACGATCATTTGTATCGGTATCGTAAAAACCTTAATGTGTCATCCCTAGTAAGGATTATTGAAATATTTCTTAGTTTCTCTTAGGTTTCTCTAATTCCAAGAACGATTTCAAATTAATTAGCCAAATTTTTCTAATAGTCCAAAACATGCACCTAAATTACGCGAGTCGCCAAACACGCCGTCCCATTCGATCGTTATCTCCCCAAAATTATGGCATCTAAACTTTTATATCGAAATTCGAAGCTATAATTCGAACCTGGAATGCATTACCTAAGGTTTTAGGTCTGCCGTTCTAAGAACTGCCAGCAAAAAGTTAGGTAAATTCACCGGACGCCATTTTTTTCGAACTAAAAAGCTGTTCATCATCTCGAAGGTCGTCGGCTAGACGTACACAAAGAATGCTTGTCTGCCTGTGTGTTTTTACTTAGAGTTTTTTTGGCAATGTCATACGTGTTATGTTGGTACTTAAGCGTTGTAAGTCACGCTAAGGTCAAACATATTTAGCTTAGATAATTTCTTATTTGGCGAAGCGGAAAAAGTGTTAAAATTATGAAGGTCAGATTTTTTACTACCTCAGCTAACTTCGTTGCAATTCTTTTTTGTACGATGTTAGTGTTGTATATTTATGGTTATGTATATGTATGACTGAGCAATTAACACTTAAGTTAGATGTTAAAATTATTACCTTGAGCTTTCAAAACCTCTGTGATTTTACGAATGTTTCCTATTATGATAAAATACCAAGTATTTTAAATTCTCTTATATTGCAAATCCTTTTAACCTTAAAAGTTTCTTCTCATCATAGAGTCTATAAAACTTATCGTAATTTAAACAAATGATAACTGATGTCTTTGAATTATTTACCATAGAATAAGTGTACTAGGTATAACCGTAAGTAGGCGACTCCTCCTAATGCCTTAGAATTATTATGGAATAAGTGTACTAGGTAGACCATAAGTAGTCGACTCTTCCTGATGCCTTAGAATTATTATGTAATAAGTGCACTAGGTATAACCGTAAGTAGGCGACTCCTCCTAATGCCTTAGAATTATTATGGAATAAGTGTACTAGGTAGACCATAAATAGTTGACTCTTCCTGATGCCTTAGAATTATTATGTAATAAGTGCACTAGGTAGAACCGTAAGTAGGCGACTCCTCCTAATGCCTTAGAATTATTATGGAATAAGTGTACTAGGTAGACCATAAGTAGTTGACTCTTCCTGATGCCTTAGAATTATTATGTAATAAGTGCACTAGGTAGAACCGTAAGTAGGCGACTCCTCCTAATGCCTTAGAATTATTATGGAATAAGTGTACTAGGTAGACCATAAGTAGTTGACTCTTCCTGATGCCTTAGAATTATTATGTAATAAGTGTACTAGGTAGACCATAAGTAGTTGACTCTTCCTGATGCCTTAGAATTATTATGTAATAAGTGCACTAGGTATAACCGTAAGTAGGCGACTCCTCCTAATGCCTTAGAATTATTATGGAATAAGTGTACTAGGTAGACCATAAGTAGTCGACTCTTCCTGATGCCTTAGAATTATTATGTAATAAGTGTACTAGGTATAACCGTAAGTAGGCGACTCCTCCTAATGCCTTAGAATTATTATGGAATAAGTGTACTAGGTAGACCATAAGTAGTTGACTCTTCCTGATGCCTTAGAATTATTATGTAATAAGTGCACTAGGTAGAACCGTAAGTAGGCGACTCCTCCTAATGCCTTAGAATTATTATGGAATAAGTGTACTAGGTAGACCATAAGTAGTTGACTCTTCCTGATGCCTTAGAATTATTATGTAATAAGTGCACTAGGTAGAACCATAAGTAGTCGACTCTTCCTGATGCCTTAGAATTATCATGGAATAAGTGTACTAGGTAGAACCGTAAGTAGTCGACTCTTCCTGATGCCTTAGAATTATCATGGAAAGTGTACTAGGTAGAACCGTGGTTAAGTCGATTCCTCCTGATGCATTAGAATTATCATGGAATAAGTGTAGAACCGTAAGTAGTCGACTCTTCCTGATGCCTTAGAATTATCATGAAATAAGTGTGCTACGTAGAACGGTAGTAATCGACTACTCCTGATGTCTTAGAATTATCATGGAAAGGCTACTGTAGGTTTGATTTTCTTTGCAGCAGATATCACGTTCATAATATAACACCCAGATCAGGATTACTGACCGGTTGCATTTTTAGGGGCATTCAATATCAAATATTGAAACAATCTTTATGCAACAACTGTTGGAAATCGAATTTTCTTTAATCGCTCGCAGCAATACTTTTGTTTCACCTGTATAACTCATAATGTCGCAAAAATACGTGAAATTATAAAAAAAATCGTAACAGTTTTTATCTGCACTCTAGGTTTCGCAAGTTGTCATTGAGAACTTGTGGAGAAGTAGAGTGTAATGCTCAGATATCTATCTGCCATGACCTTACCTAACATAATACAATAATTTTGGTTGCTTGCGTGTTTTGGGCAATAATGCTGGCTTTTCTCACGATTATAGGATTAAGAATGTACAAGTATGGGAATCGTTACAAAAAATTCTTAAATATTTTTGGGTTAAACTTTTATGTTGAAACAAGTTTCCTTAGAAGCACTAAGTATTTAAAGAAAAGAATTACAACTCCTTTAGAATTCTAGTTGTAAATCAAATTAGGTAATACTATTTTTAATATCACTATAATATTACGCCTAGCCTGGCCTATATACGTCCACTGCTGATAGAATACTTAGCTGAACATAAGCCTCCCCAATAGAAAGCCTCTTTTGGTGTGCTTTCCATTGGGGGATTTGCCATAATCACCACGCTTGGCAGACGGATTGGTGATCGCAGTAATGATCTTAATATACACAGGAGAACGCTGCTGCCCATCCCTGGTGCAATCCCTTAGTCGCCTTGACGACACCCACGGGAAGATTTTGGGTGGCCCTATTCTAAGTCACACACGGCAATTTATAATATAAATCTATCTTAATATGATTGCTTTGCCAATTTGCAGGACGTCATTACAATGACTGCCCCGTTCCGTCTAAATCTCAAAATGACTAATAACTTGCAAACATACACAGCAAAACGTCTAAGCTGCTATTTTGTCTAAAATACAAAATACTTAGACGTACAATGCATATATTGTAAAATGTCTAATTAAAGGGTAATATATGTAACTATTGGTGACTCATCATCATCATCAGGTTATATTTGTCTCCACTGCAGGAGCACAACCCTCTCTCATCTGCCGGAGACAGACGGAGGATGAGGCCTACCCTCCCCGCGTTGGCCAGACGGGTTGGGGAGGCCTGATTGATGATTTATAATGTATTCCCTTAGTCGCCTTGTACGACGTCCACGGGAAGAGTTGGAGTGGTCCTATTCTACTTTACCGGAAACCACACGGTAAATTGGTGACTCAAATCGAACTAAATATGAATTCCAGGTGTACCTAGCTCAATTTCCCGTTTTTTTTGGTGTTTTTTGTATGGAAGTTCTCCAGCGATAGAATTTAACATCTGACATCTATCATCATTAAAATGTCTGTTCAAATTTCATCACTACATTAAAATCATTTGACATCAGCCGCGTTCACATTTAAGAGTCAACTAACGTTATGCTGATAACCGGCGCATGCGCATATTTATTAACAAATTATTCGATAGTCGTGATTGACGGTGTTATATGTGTTTTAGATAACATCTGTAAGAGTCTGTCGACACCCTTCACGCTTTGAAATCCGGTTTGAGTTAGTTAGAACTGATAATTTTGTTTCGCTCTGTCTATGGATTAGTTGAATGTGATTTAGATTCTGTTAATAGTAGAGATATTTGCCGTGTGGTTTCCGGTAGAGTAGAATAGGACCACTCCAACTCTTCCCGTGGATGTCGTACAAGGCGACTGAGAGAATACATTATAAAACACCAATCAGGCCTCCCCAATCCGTCTGGCCAGCGCGGGGAGTGTAGGCCAAATCCTCTGTGGCAGATGAGAGAGGGTTGTGCTCCAGCAGTGGAGACAAAAATAACCTGATGATGATGATGATAATAGTAGAGTCATTATTATCATCATCATATCAGCCCTTAGACGTCCACTGCTGGACATTCCCAATGAGCGCCACCACACCCGGTCCTCTGCCCTCCGCATCCAATCGCTTCGGCGGTGCGACGACCGTCCCACCCGCGCGTTCCTCCGGCGACAGATTTGACCCGACCACTGCCATTTCAGCTTACTAATCCTTTCGGCTATGTGGGTTACCTTCGTCCTTCGTCGGATCTCCAAATCATATCCTTCAAAGAAACCCTGAGCATATCCCTCTCCGTAGCTGAGCTGAGCTGAGGCTGAGCGATTTGAAACTTGTAGTTCAGGCCCCCCCTTCAGTGTCCATGTTTCTGCGAAGTAGGTCATGTCAGACAGGACGCACTGATTGAAGGTGTTTAGCGCTTTTATCAAAATGAAAATGGTTCAGCATCTCATTCAAACCTGTAAGGATTCCCACGGGAAACATATCTAACCGTGGCATCGAAACAGGGCCAAAAGCTACTGTCATGCATTCCATAATCCGTTTCTTCACCACACTATACCTGAAATGAGATGAAGGAGTCCCATTCTGTACTGGCTTCGTATAGGGAAATTACATTTTCCATTTCGTAGCTAGTTACAAAATTTGGTTACTAAATGGAACGAAAGGGTTTCTGCCAAACAGCAACGGGTTTGAAAGGTAAAGGAAAGGTAAGGGTACAGAATGTAATTACAGGCACAGGCATTCTAACACAATCCTCAGAGGGCCGTGAACTTGGTCTGTGGCCGACAGTGACCACTCCATAAGTCAGTGTACCACTTCTGACCGTAAAAATGTATATTAGAGAAGGGATATACATATCCTAGTGTTAACTATGAACATAACAAAACGGAGTGGTTAGCCTTGGATGTTGTTGATAAAAAGTTGATGAGATTCGCTTCCTTGTTGCTCTTACATGCCTACGCAGCGAAGATATGTGAGAACTTTTTGAACTTGAATATATAATGCTACGAATATATCACCTGTGTCAGCTAAGTTACCTAGATTTTAATAAATACCACAAAATGGGCAGAAGCGACACCGCTGTAAATAGGAGAAAAAAATGCTCAGCGTGGATAACACGATCAAACGAAGACATAATGTCCTACAATTGGCATTTATAGACTTATGTTGGAGGGACATAGACAGTATGTTATACTTGTACATTGACATTGTAATTTATATTCTGTATAGTCAACGATCTCTATGTACTACCAGATGGAGCGTTCCAAACAATCTCTCTGTTCCACGCAAGTAGCCACAACTCTTTCACATTCACCCTGAAAATTGTGCAGTTACTACTCAGAACATTTAATTATTTACTAAATATTGATATTATATAACCATAGCATCAATATTTAGTAATAATTAAATGTTCTGCGTAGTAACTGCACAAGTTTCATTGTGAATGTGAAAGAGTTGTGGCTACTTGTGTGGAACAGAGCGATTGTTTGTAACGCTCCATCTAGTAGTACATAGAGATCGTTGTGTATAGTAATTAATTTTACGACGATCCCTTTTTATCATTTTATAATAACATGTAAATTAAATATTTTAAATGTAGAAGTTAAATAAAAGAATCTAATCTATGATAATATTTTTATTTATAGAAGCTCAATGCGTCTGTCTGTGCGTCGGTTACGTTTATTTTATATGTTTGTTAGTCGTTGTAAACTCTATACCGCGTCTTTGGCATAGGTACCTACTTATCCTTAGAGAGTTTCGAAGGAGAGCCGAATTGTTAATTTTTTTAAAATTACCGTCACTCAAAAACAACAAGCGCTAGAGGAGAACTTTTCAAGAGTCAAATGTTCCGCATTAAATTATCTACAAAATCCTTTTATACTTTTAGTTTAGTAGCTTCATAGTAAATTGTGTTACAATTTCGACGTCATACTTGAGTTCTTTATCTGCTCTAATAAATTATATTATTAAAAATACCCAGCGGATGTACCCTTTTTGCAATGATTCATATAATATATTATACTAAAAATTATCTGTTATATTTTATAATAGTTATATGGTACAGTGACATCTATTAGACGATCTGGAAATTAAAGTAAAACGTAACCAGTAACTGGGTTCATTACCGCCATCTCTCGGATAAGACGTATACTACATTAAACAAGTAACTCTAAAGCAGCTGGTATTTGAATTTTGCTTGGAAATGATGCAAGATGGCGCCACTCCACAACGTAAATGAGTTACAAACTTTTGTTGCCTGGCTGTTGAAATGATTTTATTTTAATCTACTACTATAATGTGGTCTTTACGTACTTACTATAATAATTAATGTGTTGTGGTAATGTGGGGTGAAAACCCACACCCACACTAGCAAGTAACACTGTTCTTTCGGCAATGTAAACGAAAAATCACCATAATGGTATCACTTGTTGCAAAAAGGGCCCTTTGTCCCTTAACGTAATATTCTATTAACTGCTCTAATAAGTACGAATAAGTCATAAGATATTTTTTATACTACACCTGCTCGGAAAGCACTCAAATAATTTTCTAAAAAGGAAACAGAATGTCCTGTATTTATTCCCATGCTAAAAAACGGGAGAGAAAAAATGTATGAAAATCCATTGTTAACGTGCTAAGCGGAAAGAAAAAATATATAAAAATTCATTGTTAACGTGCTGTTTTTTTACAGTAATAAGATCCGAAGCGCGCGGGCTTCTACTTTTTTTACGGCTACATGGAGCCAAAGATAATATATACTAGAGTATGGAGCATAGACTTATTTGCTTCTCTCTATTAGAGAAATTATATTATTTTTGGAGAAATAAATAAAGGGAAAACCTCAACGATCTCTATGTACTACTAGATGGAGCGTTCCAAACAATCGTTCTGTTCTACGCAGTAGCCACAAATCTTTCACATTTACTTTGAAACTTGTGCAGTAACTACTCAGAACATTTAATTATTTTCTAAATATTGACATTATTTAACCGTAGCGTCAATATCAGTCACTCATCGCAGGTCATGACGGGCAGGAGGCACTGATTAAAGACTTTTGTCTTTAAACATAGTGGAATGGGCGACTTGAAGACTTGACGCAGTTTTTCGAATTGTTTTTTACACGATTTTATAGTCTTTTTTCTCCTTAAAAGCTAAAAATTAAAATACCAAATAAAAAAATGACCACATAATGGGCCCGATTCCGAAGACACACATTTAAAATTTGATAGCGCTAAAATTGGTTTCGTCTTTATCTTCATAATACTGTGTGACAAGGATAGCAACAGTTTTAGTGCTGTCAAATTTTAACGTTGTGCCTTCAGAATCGAGCCCATATGTAATTTAATCAACTTTAATACTATGTATTGATTGATATTCAGTTTATTTGGTGGCAGATTATCTACAGTGTAACGCTACAACTATAATGAATAGTTTTAAAGCTCAGTGCGCCGGTGGTTTCATAACCTGGGATAATAAAGTAAAAGCCTTTGAAACCCGTGCACAAAGAAAGCTTATTGCATTAAAATTTCTTTATGAGAAACGCAATATCGTGGCACTTCGCTGGTGCTGCGCTGCTTAGTACCTATCTGGTTTATTAGGTATGCCTAATAAACCAGATAGGTGATATTAACATCGTTATTAATGCTTGAAAGTCGGGCAGCTAAGCAGCTCATTTCTGTACATATACAGAGGATTTTATTAAATCCCATGATATGGCTCACACAAATTAAAAAAGAAAGGTAGAGTAGAACAGGACCATTCCAACTCTTCCCGTGGATGTCGTACAAGGCGACTGAGGGAGTACATTATAAAACATCAATCAGGCCTCCCCAACCCGTCTGGCCAGCATGGGGAGTGTAGGCCAAATCCTCCGTTTGTCTCCGGCAGATGAGAGACGGTTGTGCTCCTGCAGTGGAGACAAAAATAACCTGATGATGAAACTTAAAAAGAAAATTATGCATAAGAACATACATATTTTTTAAATATATTTTTATTTTTTTAAATATATTTAAAACGTTACTGGTTGTCAGCCATATATATATATATAAGTTATGTGTTATGTATAACACATATAATAATTCCATAAGTTTTTAACGAAGTTCGTGTAAATATCAGAAAAAAGAATCTTATTTTATTTTGTCACCTGTCTTCATATCTACATTTCTGTATATTTTAAGTCTATTTTGGGGCTTTCTTCGAAAAAGAATGTATTAAATAAACAATATCAAATTACAATAAAATAAAATTTGTTATTACATAGTACAACATTGCCTGAATTGCAAGCTAGAATTGAAACAAAAAGAAAATTTTATTTTACTAAAATATGTACATACAGTCAAATTAGTATGAACTGACTGTACTATACTTAAACAAAACACAAGCCATTTCTGTAAAATACCCTCACATTCACCTATTTCCGCCCATAGTGTTTAAAATCCGCGTTCGGTGCTTTTGATATGATTTTCTACCACAAAACGTTTCCTTTGAAGTCCTAAAGAAAACAAATTACTTGCCCTCGTAAATAAACATTTTTCTTTTCATTTCAAACGACTTAAGGTAACGTTAAATTTGTCAAAGAATCTGCGAAAACGTTTAAGTACGCTTTGATGTTAGTAACGTCGGAATGAATATTTTTTGTTTGCTTCCCTTTATCTATCGAGAGGTGACGTGCATCGTGCGCTCGAATCGGTTGTGTTCCGAATAAATTCCTTCGTTATAATTATAATATTTACATCTGGTTTTTACTGTCTAAAGCAATGCCCGCGTGATTTCTGACTTAGAATAGGGCCACCCCCACTCTTTCCGTGGTGACTTAGGTATTTCACGCGCAGCAGCGTTCCCCTATGTGTATTAAGATCACTACTGCGATCACCAATCCGCCAACCTATCGTGGTGATTTTGGAAAATCCCACAATGGACAGCCCACCAAATGTAGCATTCTATTGGGGAGGCTTATGTTCAGCAGTGGACGTATTTCGGGTGATGATGGGAGTAGTAAACACGTACTTCGACCCAAAAGCGACGTTTGTCTGGCTATCTATTGGTTATTTTTGTCTCCACTGCAGGAGCACAACCCTCTCTCATCTGCCGGAGATAGACGAAGGATTTGGCCTACACTCCCCGCGCTGGCCAGACGGGTTGGGGAGGCCTCATTGATGTTTTATAATGTATTCCCTTAGGCGCCTTGTACGACATCCACGGGAAGAGTTGGAGTGGTCCTATTCTACTCTACCGGAAACCACACGGAAATATTTCAATTGATCATCATCAATCTTCCACGTGCTTAACTTAGGCCTTTTCTTTCCATATGCTCATACTAGCTGTTGCCCGCGGCTTCGTCCGAGTGTACAACTTGACATCACAAATTATTATGTATTTCCCGTAGGAACGAGATGTTTCTTCGGGTAAAAAACTATCCTATGTCCTATTCCAGGACCTAACGTGAGATGAGAGAGGGTTGTGCTCCTGCAGTGGAGACAAAAATAACCTGATGATGAATTGAAATATAAACGGTTTCTAATAACGTGTGTGATTATGATTAATTAACACCAAAATGTAAAGTCAGCTTCACACGCCTTGTCGCGACATACCGCAAACCGCAACGCTTTCACAACACGGGGGAATATGCGGTTACTGAACAACCGAAACAACTCAATTTTCACAACGCGCCAACTTTGAAAGCCTCCTCTTTAATATAACAAACTTAATTCAACATTTGTTTATACCTTCTACCTCGAGTTTACATCTTTCGTTCTGGAGTTAAAGTATAGACTGGTTCGTCATGCAGAAAATGTAAAAGTTGTCGATTTAAGCAACTCTTAAACGTTTACTAAAGGTTTATTCATAACATGAAGCCTGTTGGTGACTGGCCTTTGATCTTCTTAACTTCCTAATTTTTTAAATATTTCTTCAAGGTTGGTCCACGGTCCACTCTATTTTTATTTTATTTTATTTTTAGCTTATTGGAGACACAGGAGATATAGAACATAATTACATTAAAGACTTAACATAGATAATAAGGTATAGTCTACACCCTTGACATTCTCACTATGACAGAAATTTATAAATGCAATTTGAGCTTAAACTACTTACACTAAACATACTACAGTAATGAAAAGGAACAAATATAAAGTTGATTAGAAAATAGATAAGTATTACATTTTAAACGAGTATAAGAGCCAGGTAATTACAAGTATATAAGTGAATCTAGTTATATATATATATATATGTAAGTATATGTATATATATATATGGACTCAATCGACATTTTCAGTTCATCTCGTGATTTGTTTAGACGCAATATATTCAAATGTTTGACCGATGACGAGTACAATGATGACATTGTATGTTAATTTTCTTGTTAGCACATAATAACATATATATATATATATATTTTATAGACTCTTATTATATTGGCCGCAAATTCTATGGAGTGGTCCACTCTTATTATAAAGTGCTTAATATAATATAATTTTACATGACAGTATGATTTTAATGTATATAATGCTAATAATGGGCCCGATTCTGAAGGCACACATTTAAATTTGACAGCGCTAAAATTGGTTTCATCTTTATCTTCATAATACTGTGTGATAAGGATAGCAACAGTTTTAGTGCTGTCAAATTTTAACATTGTGTCTTCAGAATCGAGCCCATTATAGTCTTAACAAGTATTATAAACATTGTTATAGATTGCTAAAGTCTTCGACATAGCTCAAGAAGTTAGTACGCTGAAGTGGCAATGGGCTGGTCACATCTGTCGGATAACCGATTACCGCTGGGGTAAACGAGTTCTCGAGTAGAGACCGCGTCAGGGCAAGCGTAGTGTTTTTTTTATTGTTGATGGGTTTGCGCTTGACCTCAATCTCACCTGATGGTAAGTGATGATAAGGCCTAAGATGGAGCGCGCTTACCCAGAAGATGTCTATTCACTCTTCCTTTAAAAATATCTAAATTGTATTTGTCCGGATTTCATTTCATTCTTTTTATTTTTTCATTTAATTGTATTTGCCCAAGCAGGTAGTTCCAATCTTAACCAGTTCGCATTATGAAAGAGAAAGCAAAACGCTTCGTGCGAGATATCTATACTACATAAGGATAGTAAGGATAGTAGTAGAAGCCCCTACATTATTAGCATTAGAAGCGCCTATTACATTAATATTGCGCTTAATTATAATCCAACGCTTACAAACATTGACGTCATGCAAAAACGGAATAAAACACTGAGTTGGTCAGATTTACCGATTAAATTAAATTAAATTTGCCGATTGTACTTATGGCGGAAGGTACGTTCGAGTGACGGAGGCCTGACTAAACAGACACAGTGAGAGAAAAATGATGTTATAAAAACTTTAATTGTCAAGTATAAGCTTTTATAGTGCTCGAAGGTTGTTACTCTATAAAATTTAATGATAAAACTAAATGATGTCCAACATAAAACGATAAAACGCTAGTTTTAATTGAAAAAACTGTCAAACGTTTCAAATTGTTCATTGGAAAACACAAATTTTGCGTATATTCGTTCATTTTGCTGGCTATGCTTTCGTGCGAGCAAATAATTTGCATCTGGCGCAAACGGTCGCACTGTGCATATATTGTACTATACATATTTATGTAGGAGATTATAGTTGGGTGGTAGCAAATAGTATTTTAGAGCTCTGTGTAGATACGTATAGATACGTATTTGCTGTGGTTGGTTCTAAATTAATGTTAGGTACCTACACTGAAAGAAATTCTCGTCAACTTAGTGGCATTTTGTCTTGGTTGCTAAAGTAATAATTTTATGATCGTTTGAAACAAGATCGTATGGAGTTTAGATGACAGTTAACGGTTAACAAGATATTGTTCAAGTTGTTATTATTTTAGTGTAGGAATATACTTATAAGTAGTTAAGTTACAATATGTATTTGCCACTTCTTACCTAAAAATTAATATGTGAATAGCTCTTACCAAATAATGAGATAACATTTTCAATAACTGTTATTGTGGATTTTAGTATCGTTTTTATTTTCACTGTTTTGAACAGTTTTGTAATGTCAACAGTATGGTATAGCGTTGTTTAGTATTTTTAGGTGAAATTAAATGTAACTCCGTAAGGGTATTTGAAAATTAGCTTTATTCTGTAGTGTGAGAAGCGTAATTAAAAACGTTAGGTACCTTAGTTTGATCTAGCTCTTCTTTCTTCTTTGATAACTCGTCGAGCGAGACTAAGGGAAATTTGTATTATTGCCTACGACGTTACGAGCTGTTGAGTGGCCAATCCTATCCTACTAATATTATAAATGCGAAAGTTTGGTTTGGATATTTGGATGTTTGTTACTCAGTCACTCTTCAACCACTGGACGGATCAGGATAAAACTTGGACACATACAGGTTAGGTCCTGAAATGTGATATAGGATAGTTTTTATCCCGAAAAACGTCCCATTCTTACGGGAAATGCATTAATTTGTAATGTTAAGTTGTCCACGCGGACGAAGTCGCGGGCAGCAGCTAGTATGGCATATATACAGGTGTAATCGTTAAGTGTCTTCAGTCGATTATTCGTAAATTTGAGATATACTTATAATTCTTAATTAAAAAGTATATTGTAGCTGCGACTTAACCCATTTTAAATTGAATCAGCACATCAAATAAGACATGAATCAAAAAAAGTAAAATTTGCTAAAAATCGATTTTACACAGGCTTGGGACCTCTGTGCTACAGAATTAGTAGAGCAGTATTTGTATTTAGTTCTGTTGTATGTAGTACAGTAAACACAATATTGAGCAGGATGAAAAATTTCGAAGAAAATTCGTTTATGAGAATCTCAGCGAATATCACGGATCCTCTGAATACAGAGCACCAATAAAACGTCTCAAGACATCGCCATAAGCCAGTTTTTCAACTGAATGGCCCGTAGAGTACAAAAGGAGAACTAATGCGCTACTAACTATCAATAGGGATAGAATTTATCGTCGTACCAACCCCTCTTTACGAAGAAAATATTGGTCTTACGAAGTACCCAGACGTGGTTTGTGAATGCCGTCTTTTGTGGAGGGGAAGGAGGAGCGAACGTATGTGTTGCAAGTTGTTAGGAAGAAGCGGATTTACAAGAAAAACTTTTTATTTTTCGTCATCCATTTATTTTGTGATTCTACTCAAGTATAGTACCTTCTAACAAGGGAGTCGTCCCTTCCTATTCCTATTATACATTATTAGATTCTCTCCTACATGTGGTTGTTTTAGTAAAATAAAAACTTCATAATCCTAAAATTTCTAAACTACAAATGAATACTTCTAAGTAAGATTTTATTTGCTTTTGAATAGGGTGCACAGTCATATAGTGCTTATAAAGCTAAGTCCTCATAATTCAACTATTTTAACCATATGGAAATATTTGCAGTAACAAATAATACTATAATAAAAACTACTTATATTTAAACTTACATTATTAAATTATATTATAGATGTAATTTCAGAAACTTAATTATTATATCTATGTATTTTAATTGTGCAATAAAAGTTATTCAAATGAATTGAATATTTTGATGCAACATTCGTTGTTGCAATACAAAAATGCAATCTCGAATATTCTTGTCGCTTATATTGACGTTCATCGGGGAAAGCCTATGTCCAACTGTGGACATAATAATAAATAATAAAGATATAATGAAAATATTTAAAAAACTGTTCGTGAAAATTGTATTTAGCGTCGTTTATTTTTACAGTGTTAAAGAACTATAAAAATTGATCCGATACGATACATATAACAAATAACTCGGTGTATTATCATTGAAAACTATTCAATTACAGTCCAGGGATATTCACATAGTTGTTTTTTATAAGACCTCCAATGACACAATAGTCGCTTTTCTTTTAACTCTTAAACCACTCTGAAAGTCCTAAGAAAGTTTGTGAGGATTGTAAACATGACATTGCGAGTGGCACAAAGAAGTGAATGATGTTGGAAAAAACAAGTCATCCCCATTGTCAATCGGTTTATTTGTTGGTAAAGTTTGTCGTAACTCTCTATTTGTTGCTTTGCTTTCTACCTAACACTGATTTGTTTAGTTTCCAAATAAAACGGGAAGATCATTCAGTTAAAATGTATGAAATAATGAAAGTTACTCAGTAACTTTGGAATTATTTTTTTTTGGAAAAAATAACATTATTATCAAAACAAATCTTCATCATCATCAGGTTATTTTTGTCTCCATTGCAGGAGACAGACGGAGGATTTGGCCTACACGCCCTGCGCTGGCCAGACGGGTTGGGGAAGCCTGATCGATGTTTTCTATTGTATTCCCTTAGTCGCCTTGTACGACATCCACGGGAAGAGATGGAGTGGTCCTATTCTACTCTACCGGAAACCACACGGCAAAACAAATTTAAATATTCTTTATTGTAGGATAAAAATGTAACATAGAAAGATGAATTTAGTGTACAATGGCGGCCTTATCGCTTTCAGCGATTTCTTCAAGACAATCTTTGGGTGATCGAGATTTTTTCGAGGAGTGGAAGTGCTGTCATTCATAGCGGTGAGTGTCGATAAAAAAATTGTAAGTCTGTAAAGTCATAATACCATAGGTACTAAATAATCAATATCCTGTTTGGTACCTTACTGTCCACAACTCCAACTCTGGGGGATAAATCAACCTCTGCAAGGCGTGTTTCGGTCTAGTGGCTCCGCAGTCCGCTCCGGGCAGCTTCCTGATTTAATTTTATGGAATTTGTTATTCACCTAAGGCGATTTTAAACCGATTTTCACGCTTTTAAAATATTGCGTATATAAGTATCTCCTCTCGTAAAAAATTATGACTGTTAAAATGATACATGAACTCGAACTTATTTGATTAACAGATATACTTTCAACAATTACCTCTTTTTACACCATGTGGTTCCCGGCTTAGTGTAGAGCCACCCCCATTCTTCCCGTGGGTGTCGTCAAGGCGACTAAGGGATTGCACCAGGGATTGCACCAGCGTTCTCCTGTGTATATTAAGATCATTACTGCGATCTCCAATCCGCCTGCCAAGCGTGGTGATTATGGCAAATCCCCCCAATAGACATCCCACCAAAAGTAGCATTCTATTGGGGAGTTATTTCGGTTGATGATGATAAAATTACCCCTTTTTGGTTTTCTTTTGATTTTGATTGTTTGTTTTTTTCAGAAAACTATTACTACAAATAATTACATAGATATGTAGATGTATGAAAAAAACACTGCCGCATGCAACTTGGTCGAAACGTGAACAGTAAGTAAGTTAATAAAAATAATTGTCTTCTAACGCGAAGAGAGAAAGTCTAAAATGGACTAAAGAAAGTTTGTCGCATTTAGTTGTTCGTTTTCTAAAGAGGTGTGTCTATATCGCAAGTCGTTGCACTACCGCAAGCTTCAAAGCCTATCAAAGGAACACAGAAACCTACTATACTGTAAACTTAAACTCCGGCGGCGAAAAACTCTATTAGCCAGCGAATGGAGGAACAATGTTCTGTGTAAACTTATTACGTTGCGAAGTCTATGCTTCCAGTAAGGAGGTTGAATTCAATATTGGTATCGTCATCAGCCGAAATGCGTCCACTGCTTAACGTGAGTCTTACCACTTTTAGTGGGTTGTAAATTATTTGAGGATTTCCGATAATGACCACGCTTGGCAGGCGGATTGGTGATCACAGTAATGATCTTAATATATACCTGAGAAGAGGGCTGCTGGCCGTCCCTTAGTAGCCTTGAGGACAGCTACAGGAACATTGACACACAGCCCAATGGATGGATGAAGGATTCGATGAAAGGCTTTTCCTATGTCGATAAAAACAAGTCATAGATATTAGAATGGGGCCATCCGCGTATTCCTTTCAGCAGCGTGTTCCTGTGTATATTAAAATTATTACTGCGATCAACAATCCGTCTGCCAAGCGTGGTGATTATGGCAAATCCCCCAATGGAAAGCCCACCAAAAGAGGCATTCTATTGGGGACAATGCCGGTTTTAGCACTACCAGCGCCCTGGGCGAGATTTTTACGGCGCCCCCTATCTTCTATTGAAACCCAAGAAAATAAGGTAAAAAGGCGCCCCTGCATATCTGGCGCCCTGGGCGGTCGCCAAACCCCCCCCCCCCTAACGCCGCTACTGATTAGGGAGGCTTATGTTCAGCAGTGGACGTATATATAGGCTGATGATGATGGAAGATGAAGCCGGAAACCACGCGGCCACTACTCCTATATCACCAACATTTATTGTTGTAAGGGATTCGATCATAGGCTGTTTCTAGTTCGACAAAAACAAGCCATAGATTTCTGTTATCATCTCCTTATCCACCATCCATCTAATGCATCTGTTGTGCCTTTTCCGCGAGTGAAGACAAAGTGGTGGAAATTAAGAAAATATTGTGAATATCGTAACATTTACAGGAGTATTTGTAACGAGAAAGCAAGTTACCGCAAGCTCTCATCGGGACCGTGTGCCGAGAACCAGTAAAGTGTATTAAACCACTCATTTGCATGTCCTATAGAGAACGATGATTGGATCTGCGTTTTATAAAACTTCACGTTTATAGCGTGCGAACAGGGCAGAAATTATTAAGAACCTATATTAAAAAAAACAGTGGCCTTCATTTCACTTCTTTTCTAACACATTCACTCTGTTTATCACAGAATATCCTAAACTATAAGTAGGTACGAAGCTGTTCTTAACTAATTTCAATAAGTACTTATTACTTTTATATAACCTCAAATATATAATTCTACGTAACTGTTCAATTTTGGATAGAGATTTTTGTCTTTTGTTTCTTTATTAGCGTCAAGTCTTTTTAATTTCTATACGATGCGCGATTCAGTTAATCAAATTTATTTGGAATTCAACAACTTGCCAGATCGACAAACTTCTGGTTTTCAGAATAGTACTTAGATTAGTTTAATAGTATTTAATATCTCAGCTTTTGTAATTATTATTATTTTTCAGCCTGTAATTGTACTGTCTTTTGTACTGTCTTGACGGAACGGACGATATTATTATATTAATAGGTATATTTTCCATTGGTATGCTTCTTATATGTTGTTTAGTTTGTAATGTTTACTATTAGTATTTTTATATACATTGTCCAGTTACTTCTGCAAAGTCTGTATTCTATTTATTTGGCATTCTTTTGTCATACGTATGCCTATAGTTTCCAAATCATACGGTATTATTGACTTATTACATCCTATATTCAGTGAACTACAAGTTATAAACTAAACCCTCTCCCATCTGAGCCTACTCTAGCATCCGGCCCCGTGTTTGCTCTCTCACTTCCGACCGGTAGTAGCAAGATGTTTTCTATTACATTGTGTTTGAACAGCGTTATTGAGAGGCGCTTCCTTGCGGCAAATGCAAACAGAGAACTCTACTCCGCTGTCGGTTTTTAAATTAAGTGCATTTTATATAAAGTTCTTTAGAGTGAACCTTTGTTAAAGTTGTTGGAGAAAGCATTTAAAATTGTCAGAACTAGATATATAGAAAGGGCCGTTGCTGAGTTAGCGTCATTTTTTTCATCATCAGGTTATTTTTGTCCCCAGTGCAGGAGCACAATCCTCTCTCATCTGCCGGAGACAGACGGAGGATTTGGCCTACACTCCCCGCGCTGGCCAGACGGGTTGGGGAGGCCTGATTGACGTTTTATAATGTATTCCCTTAGTCGCCTTGTACGATATCCACGAGAAGAGTTGGAGTGGTCGTATCTACCCTACCGGAAACCACACTGCAAAACATTGAATTTTTTTCGCGTTTTTTTTACCTGGATCTTACTTCTTAGGAGGCCAGGAAGACCTGGCTACACCTCGACCTTTTAGGATCTTTTGTGCCAAACCCCTGTCCACCAACGGTACCCCAAGGCAATTTGGTAGACTTCACATATACCTTAGAATTTCTTCCTTGGTATATGCAGGTTTCCTTACAATGTGTCCTTTGCTCTGGCTGTAAGGTATAACATGCTCGCACGAAGCTTTTCGAGATGTAACGAAGACGTAGAAGCAACGTTATTCAAAGCATACTGTCAATGCTTTTATACTTGCCAGTTGTGGGTTAAGTTTACCAGACGCTCATTTAGTATAATTACGGTGCAGTATAATGATGTTTACCGCATCCTAATAAAGTTACCAAGGTTCTGCAGCGCGTCGAGCATGTTCGCCGCGGCCAGAGTACCTGATTTTTATGGGATCATAAGATCTCGTACTTTTGGGACCGACTCTGTAAGTCCAAAAATGAGATCCTCTTGACAATGTACGAGTGCCTGGACAGTCCCATCCTAAGATACTGGCTGTCCATGCATCGCGATGAGAACTGTAAATGAATTGAAGGACTGACTAATACTTTCATATATATGTTGGTATTTTTTATATTTTATTGTAATTTTGTACTAAATTTAAATTTTATTTTATTATTTTTATATGAATTATTAACCTGAATTAAATGAATACCTATTATTATTATTAAGGTTTGAAAAGGCATTGGTATGGGCGCGGTTTGAACAACCAACTAGGATACCTCTTAGCTCTTACACTCATCTGGAATTTAGTACTGTTTAAAATTGTTATAACTATTGTTGAAGTTCGCTAGTCTTACCTTATATTGTTATTAGTTTCCTTTTAGCTATGATGTAAGTGTAGTGTGCGCGAATCTGCCATCAAGACACTGCCACACCCACACCCACCCACACACACACAAACACACACACACACACATAAACAAACACACACGCAGATACAACACAATCTTATAGTAAATAAATAATAAAAATACGCAGATGTGCCTGTTACAGCAATGGAAGAGCGAGGGGCCACCTGGCACAAGTATTTTGCAAAATACTCAATAAGTGGCCTCCAACCACTGTATCATAGCTTAAGAACAAAATGTGAACGAAAATAAATATTTGATTTGATTTGAATACTTTAGCACTATTTAATCTGTCTTTGAGCAATTGTACTGTTCTGTGATTTTTGGTATAATTTAATGGGAGGCGTTTGCAATGGTGCTACCAGCCGTTGTTCCTGTTTCCAACGTGTATTTTTGATACTCGCTGCTTCATACGTAAAATCGGTTACAATTTTATCAATATCCGACATGTGTTTCTAAGGTTTTAAACGTCCCTACAGATAAACAGGCTTATAAAGTTGCTTATTTCAGAAGAAATAACAGAAGTGTTTTAAAGAGACTACATTTGAGACGTATGTAGTACCAGCGTTCCACATATAAGATATGCCTTTATTCTTTCTTAGAGTGTAATTTCAGCACTCGGAAAGTAAATAAAACATAACTTATACTTCATTAACTAAACATTACATTTTGTCACAAATGATTGGATACTTTGAGTGGTAGTCTAGAAGGCTGGCCATATTGTTTTATCTAAAATTGTGGATGAATAAATTCAGGAAAAATTAAAAAAAAAAAAAAAAACTTCTTGCTCCGTCTAGTGTCACTCAACTCGTGAGCGACCACTCGCTTAATGGTAATAGTACGGCCAACTATACCTGCATAAAAGTGCATTAACTTCAACGGTACTGTACCAAGAATTCGAATAACGTAGTATCTAGTACATACTCGTATATGTATAGCTATATATATATAGCTAGCTAGCTAGGTATGCACGCGCAGGGTGGGAGGCCCCGCCGCCAGAGGACCGACGACCTAAAGAAAGTGGCCGGAAGCGGCTGGATGCGGAGGGCGGAGGACCGGGTGTGATGGCGTTCACTGGGGAAGGCCTATGTCCAGCAGTGGACGTCTAAACGCTGACATGATAATATATAGCTAACAAGGTATAAATGAAATAGTGTGAACAAAAGGGAACAAAATATATTCAGAGAAAGTCAAGCAAAGCTACAAAATGTAAATAAACCAAATATATGTTAAACAAAATCGGAAAACCTATATATGGAAGTAATAATCTAATTTGAAATTGATTTACGCTTTTCTTAAAACTAAATTTATTCAGTAATTACTTACTCATAATTTCGTCTGAATGTCCTCGATCATCTCTTCTCAGAACTTCTTTGACAAGCGATCCGTCATAGCCTGAAGAAAACCAATTACCTACGCAGTTCGTACTTTGTTTGGTGAGGCACAAGTATCCTTTATTAATTATTAGCAGCGATCGGAATAAGTAGAGCGATTCCCGGTAAATGACCACAAACGTATATTATGTTAATGAGGATTATGCTTCAGGGATTTTAAAATTAATTGAATAATCTTTCCAAGAGATTTGTACAATTTTTTATGCCCTCTATCCAATGTGCTCAATAAATTGGGTGTCAAAATGACATCCATTTACTACACAGGTCCATACTATGACAGCATGTTGAGAGTACCAAAAATAGCTCTACATACTCCGTCCATTGATTTTATTAGCTGTTCACCCCGCGGCGTTACTCACGGCTAGTCGTTTATTAGTAGACTTTTCCGAAGGAACTCAGTATATTTACAGAGTGAAAAACACCATTCATCCACCTGGAATAAATCAGAATTGCCAATAGCAACAGGTGCGAATTGGCAACGAAGGATTCACCCTAGCGCTAATAGTTGCCGAAGCATGAAACTTGTTCAGTAGGTACTATATCTCATCTTATAAAAAACCATAGATTTCGCGTGTCTGTACATTGAACATATTTTCAATCAATATATTTGGGGGATGAAGTAATAGAACAATTAAATATATTTTTTTGACTTTTCTGTTTATCTGTTTATTTGTGCACGCATCACGTAAAAATGACTGAACCAATTCTGATGAAGTTTTAAGAAAAATATAGGGCTTAATTTGAGGTAGTATGTAGTCTTTATTTCATCGCAATCAGCTTACTCAGTCAAAAGTTATGCGAATTTATAGTTTTCAAAAACTCCCATTACATTACTAATTAGTATACACTATACCAAAGAAGTGTGATACTCGGCGGAATTCAGATTGTGATGAGGTAGGACTACGTTTAGAGGAAGTAGCCGTGGCGGTGGCAGTTGGAGCGGGAGCGGGAAGTGAAAAAAAAACATTAATTCTTTAGTCCACGCAAGCGGATCCGCGGGGGCAACAGACATAAATGTAGATAAAGCGTGTATATGTGAATGAGAAATTCAAAGAGTGAAATTAATAAAGCACTAATAAAGTTACCTACGAGCAGCTAGATGTAGATGTAGATGTAGATACTGTTAGCTATGAGACTAATGAAGTTATCCCCCTGTCCCGTCTGTTTAGGAAACAATTAGGTATTAATATAGATTCTAATAGGAGGGTGCTTCCCCTATGTGAGCGTCTATGTATTTATGGAGCTATGAACTGAGACTGAAGTGGCCTCTCATTAAACTGGCTCTCTGGCTGTTACTTATACAGAAAGTGCAGTGTTTTTATATCTTTTAAATCTTTCTCAAACATGCTCGGAATTAAATGACTTTTTCTTTGAAAAAATAACAGGAATCACCTCATATACCTATGTCGACTGCAAAAATTCAGATATCTGTATGGTACCAGATAAAAATGGTCTGGTCGATAGTCAGTTAGATATTCGAAGGGTTAAAAATATCTCTCCGGAGCGATCGGTCTACTTTCCCCATCGGTCACTTGTCCAAATGGATCAGGCATTGCTTTCCCAAAATATGAGGTAATCCAATCACCTTGACTTCTATTACTCCGCCGTCGGGTGGTCGCAGAACAATCCACTCTGAAAGCACTGCACCCGGGAGTTCTAGATAAAGGTAAAGATAATCATGATATACCCGTACCTTTCAATCTATTTATCTTTGGGAATCCATGGACCAAACTAACCCAAGTACCTAATATTGTTTCATTCAACTCATTATACGTCGGATAGTCGGGGTATACATAGCACATATGCCAATACACTGAGGGCAGAATAATGGAGCGATCCACGTCAACTTGTCTTGTGCAGGTGATCGGTAATAGACAGGAGAACACTATTGTAACGTCATAAGTATCATAATAGGTAAATACGTATGCAAATTAAGCAGAAAATATTATCGCCGAGAAAGAAGTTATTGTGATTGACGAAATGTTTAATATCTATAGTACAAACCATAAAACTACATAAAACGCAGTCCGTTCCACACAGTAAGCGAATGCGTGCTTTAGTTTTTTGAATTTTTCGATTTAGTATGTGTTAAACGCGGCTTCTTATGGCGAAGCAATCAAATGCAGGAATAATCTTTAACATCTTTATTTCCCAACACAATATACATTTTCGTACCTTAAATAATACACTGCTGATTACGAAGACAAGCAGGCCAACTGTTAACATATACTTCAGCGACAAACTGTGTTTTTTTCTCTTGAATCAAGTACTCTCTTCACTCCGCACTCGAGATACCAACAACAATCCTCAGCGTTCGGTGTTACCAACATATTCCTACAAACTACCACATATTGTCACTGCACTACCACAAAAGTCAACACATGAGACATTTCTCACAGAGTAGGTACCACGAGAAGCAGGATTTTGTATGAAGTGAGCCGTTACCGCCTGAGCACGCCTCCGCCACGCATTCGTTTCTTCTGTGTGTTTCGGGCATCACTCCGAAAAGCTGTATTTACTTTTTCTTACGAGTATGATTAGCTAAAGCTTAAGCCTAGCTTAAGCAAAAATTATAAAAATTATTTGACATTCTCGTGGACAAGTGCTATTATACCATATCAGACTTTTTAAATGATGCAAATTTAAATTGACATTTCTATATTATTTTAATAAATCGCTTTTGACATGTATATATTCCGTTATTGACATCTGTATATTGTACTTAATTATTTGCTTTAATTTTAATATGTTATAAAAAAATGTTTAATTTGTGAAACGTTAAACACTAAATGTCGTACGCCTGTGGGCAAAACATAGAGTACCTAAATGTATTCGACCAGCTTAAAATTACCTGTGTTTACGATTAAATGATTTGAATTGAATTTGACTGCCTCGTTGAATCCGAGCCTACATGGAATACATAGAAAATGGCACAAATACTTTAGACAGATTTGTTGTCTATGCTCTAAGTGTTACATGTATTAAAATGAATCAATGATGGGTAGAATAGTACCCGCTGTACAAAACCACAAGTTAGCGGGTTTGGGCACTTTTTACTTGACTACGGCAGAGCGTTAGCAATGATTTTAGCATGAAGGTGGATTACACCCCCCCCCTCCCCTCCCCCCCCCCCCTCCCCTCCCCCTCCCCCCACTGTTTCATTACATTTCAATATGGACAGCTAATAAAATTACGTGTCCATTATTTGTAATGCTATACAACATATACTCGTATACTTATTGTACTAAAACGAATTAATTAGAGACTAACAATATGAGTATATTATAAAACGTTAATCAGGCCTCCCCAACCCGTCTGGCCAGCGCGGGGAGTGTAGGCCGAATCCTCCGTCTGTCTCCGGCAGATGAGAGAGGGTTGTGCTCCTGCAGTGGAGACAAAAATAACCTGATGATGAATATGAGTATGAGAGTATATGAGAGTATTGACCCATGACTTCTTTTAATTGAAACTTTAGACTGGATGTGTCCAAACTGAATGAACAAATGAAACGGTAAAAACTGAAAGTTTTCCTAAAGTTACTTTGGAACTGACCTTAAAAATCTTTTTTCATTTATAACCTTTTAATAAAAAGGTCGTGTACAAACGGTAAGGTAAACGTCCCTTTGTCTGACAAGTTAATAAAAAAGGGGGATGAAGTTCAAAAGAAACGTTGCTTCAAGTGTAATTTATGCCCAAGAAAAATGAACGTAACAAAGACACGTCCGACTTTTATTGTTCTTTTAGATGTACTGAAAAAAATGTTTGCAAACTTACAATTACTTTGAAATACTATTGGGGGAAATTCAATTCCAGACTTTGAGAGCGTTAACAAGTTTTGTAAATTGATCATTTCAATGTTAGATGGGTTTTGTATGAAATTGTAACAGGTATTTTCATAGTATAGTAACAAAATATATGTATTCATCATCAGGCGAAATACGTCCACTGCTGAACTAATCCTCCCCAATAGAATGCCACTTTTAGTGGGCTCTCCATTGGGAGATTTGCTATAATCACCACGCTTTACAGGCGGATTGATGATCTCATCTCTTAATATACAAAGCAGAACGCTGCTGTCCGTCTCTGGTGCAATCCCAGTCGCCTTGACGACACCCACGGGAAGATTGGGGGTGGCCCTATTCTAAGCCGGGAATTACACGGAAAATATGTACCTATTACTGAGGAGTTTAGTTCACGAAATTTCATATTTTTTTATAGCTTATCTATTAGATATTAGCAGTTGACAACTTAACATCACAAATTATTATGTATTTCCCGTAGGAATGTGATGTTTTTCGGGTTGAAAAACTATCCTATGTCCTATTCCAGGACCTAATCTATATGTGTGACTAGTTTCATCACGATCCGTCCAGTGGTTGACGCGTGATTGAGTAACAAACATCCAAATATTCAAACATCAAAATATCCAAACTTTCGCATTTATAATATTAGTAGGAAGGAAGCAGGATAGTAGGATGAAAGAACGACGACCTCATTGGCATAATGGCCTGGTTATTGAACTCGAGTGCCAGGCGTCGTGGGTTCGATTCCCACTAGGACAGACAATGTTGTACAATTTGTACAAGTTGGTCCCGGTCTAGATGTTATATCTGTCAATTGTTCTTATCCTTGTTTAATTTCCATAGTAGAGGAGAAGATCAAAATGTAGGGTTAGAGTGTATGTAAGTATATGTATTTATATACATATGTAATATTTATTTGTTAAAAAATAAACATTTATAGCCAATGCAAATTCGCAAGTTTGAACTTTGATATTACGTATAAGCAATCATGGTATCAAAGTCGAAAGTGATTAGTTGTAGGTAATAAATATATCGTCGCTGGAACAGCATATAATAGTTAAATTAATACAAAAAGATAATAAATTCATGTCAATTTGTTTTATCGCAATCGGATGTTTAAATAAAAAGATACTTATGTTTTTTAGCCTTTTCTTTTATAAAATTCTATTTTGGCGCCTCAGCAATTCTGCCTTTCCAGAGACAAATTATATTTTCTTACGAGTAGTACTTATAAATATGTGTAAAAATTACAGTATTAATTTATTATTATTATGACAGTTTGGACACATTTGACACCTTTTCAATTCACAAATAAAAGTGTCGGTCTATATCATACACGGTCTCTGGCTACGTACGCACTTACCCTCTATACGTGCAATGCCCTCAAAGCATTCGCTTCGTATATTCCAACAACGTTTGCTTTACCATTAATATAACATACCTTTATTTCATTCTCGTCTCTCTTACCAAATGGTAAGGACCACTGAGTGAAAGTAAAATGGTATATTTGTTTGCAGTATACAGGGTGAGAGGCGTCGCAGCATGCTATGTTCACAGAGTTGCTAATATGCATGACGCTGTCTATCTGAGGCTATCTAGTGTGGTATAAATTGGTAGCGGAGACGTTCAACTAAATGAACACCACCGAATTTGACTGTTATCAATTTTAGACTGTTTTGATATACAACTGATCATCTATTTGTTTTGTCCGGACTATGTAAAAACTATGTGAAATAATATTGAGTCCTAAATCATCGAAATATTGACCATATATTAGCCAAAACAGTTCATGTGCGAAACATTCTAAGAATTCCCGAGAACGTTTCCACGTTTAGAAAAGTTCTGCAATTAGTACATCGCTAGCCCAGATACAATCCAATTAGCATAATGGCGAAATATGCAGCCATAAGTTGTAAAAAAGCTCCACAGTGGGAGAACATAGGTGTTAGTTCATCTAACACCGATATACCTCCACTATGGATTTATTAGCTATAAAATAGCTGCATAATTCCCCAGTGTGCTATTTAATTGGGAAGCCTCTCACCAACGATCTCTATGTACTTACTACATAGATGGAGCGATCCATACTATCGTGTAGATGGACCGTTCCATACTATCGCTCTGTTCCACGCAAATGCGACTCCGGGAGCCGCAACTCCTTTACATTCACTTTAAAACTTATAAAATTACTACGCAGAACTTTAATTACTTACTAAATATTGACGCTATTTACCCGTTGCGTCAATATTTAGTAATAACAAAGATAATATATACTAGAGTGTAATAACTAATGTTCTGCGTAGTAACTGCACAAGTTTCAAAGGGAATGTGAACGAGTTGCGGCTCCCGGAGTCGCAGTTGCGTGGAACAATGCGATTGTTTGGAACGCTCCATTTAGTAGTACATAGACATTGTTGCCTCTCACAAAGGTATAATTTTTTTTGCTCGATTTTGTACATCTGTGGAACCTACATATATGATTCCTTAAAAAGGGTTTCATACATCTACCTTTCCACATGCAAAGTCCGTTACGTAGTTTACGTAATAATATTTTTCAAGCAGTAAATCCTCTTCAAATACGGAAGAGAGAGTGTTAAACCTAAATCGAAAGCCCTCAAGCATACCAGACCCTTGTCAGAGGGCAGTCGTCATTTCACGGGTATCTTGCTCACTGGCCAATTACAATGTGATTGACCTCCCACCACCTAAACTTGATCCACAATCTCCCTCACCACTTGCACCATATTAGATCTTGGAAGTGGAAGTGCCAATAGTAGAAGAGGTCTCTGTTATCTGGAGGGTAGTATGTACCAAGTGTTTGGTCCAATGCCCGGATTGATTGGGTATTCTCACTCGGACTGCACTGTTTCGATAATGAAGTGATTATATAGATGTAGAATATGGAGATATACATATGTATGGGGTGAAGATGGTTAGCCTCAAGCTAATGAATGAAACAGATCCATTTATAATAGCAATTTTAATGCCATCAATGAATAAAATTCACACAAACACAGACATTTATTAAGAGTTTATTGAAATTATGTAAGGGAAATATATGCAGGAAAGTATAAGCCAACGACCAACGATCTCTATGTACTACTAGATGGAGCGTTCCAAACAATCGCTCTGTTCCACGCAAGTAGCCACAACTCTTTTACAGTCACAATGATACTTGTGCAGTTACTACGCAGAACATTTAATTATTACTAAATATTGACGCTACGGGTAAATAATGTCAATATTTAAAAATAATTAATTGTTCTGCGTAGTAACTGCACAAGTTTCAAAGTGAATATGAAAGAGTTGTGGCTACTTGCGTGGAACAGAGTGATTGTTTGGAACGCTCCATCTAGTAGTACATAGAGATCGTTGCCAACGACTCACCTGATCTCTCAGTAGACGGCGATACACCGAATTTATATAATAATTATTATTATGATGAATACATATTTTAACATTGACAATTACAGGATACATTATAAAAATACGAGTCAGATGTATGTGTGTGTGTGTGTCAGTTATTTTATGAATAAGATTCTAGAGTGCTTTATGTTACTTTACACTTCTGTTATTTTTTGTTCCGTAATGTTTTTTGTTTAGTTTTAATTTATATTAATCAGTATTCGAGTTATCCTACCGACAGACAGAGATCAGATTCGCTATAAGGGTATCCGTTTTGAAGGATCCCTAACAAGCCATTTGCATTCTCAATAAGTGGAAATGTAACCTTTGTTACAATTCTTTCAGGCAATTGTTACTTTATATTCAGCGGAGTGTCGGAAAAGCTTTGAATATGTCTCTCCAAGGAGGCAATAATAGCTCGGAATGAAACGAAGTCAACTCGGAAAACTTATAAAGACTTTCAAAGGATATCATTCAATGCAGTTGCTCTTAAACATTCATGCACTTGGGAACATAAAAATCGAGTCGTGCTGCGGAAATGCATTTATTGGAAATGAAGGCCTTTTCGGTCTCGCTTGAATTCAATGTTACCATTTAGAAAAGTTCAATGATCTCCAACTTTTTATTTTAACAAATAAAATTTGATGTTCGGATAAAACTCGCTGGCGTATTCTATGTCGATTTTGGCATCATTTTTTATAAATACGCATCGAGTCAAAATAGGTGCAATATAGTGGCCTAGTGGATTGGTCACTGCACTCAAACGTCAGAGGTCGTGGGTTCGATTCTCACCGGGAACAGACAACTTTGTACAATTTGTACAAGTCTTTACTTGTTTGTTCGTCCCGGTATGGATGTTATATTAGTATTATATCCTGTACTTGTTTAATTCCTATAGCATACGAGAAGGTCGAAATCCTAGTTTGGAATCAGACAAGTGTACATATGTCATATTTATTTTATTATGAAACCATACATTGATTCTTGGCAATTTAATGAAAGTTTGATAATTTTCGAGAAACCAACTCGCTAGTATAAGAAGTCATCATTAGAGACAAACAGAAATTAATGAACGTAACTTTTTCATAATTAAAACATCACATTGGTCTGGTTCATTAGAGATTCCTTTCACACTCTAGTAAAATAATGTTTTTAAATGAGGGAAATGACGAGTCGTTAAGGCTATTTTCACACGGACGTAAAAGTGGTTTTTCAAAATGAATACTTTAAAAACAGCAAAATTCATACAATATTTTTTTTCTTCAACTTTTAAACATGGCATCTTTTAAGGTAATCTTATCTTTTCTGTTTTATTTCTACGTCACTTGTATTATATGTAATAGGTACCTATTTTAAATTATGAGACGAAAGAATCGACTATAGAAACATTGCCCCAGTATTTTTTACTCCAGTCTAATAAGTCACTCTAATCTAATAAGTCTAATAAGTTTTTAATCAGTTTATGATATTTATAAATACTATAAATATCATAAATTACAATACCGAAACTTTTTGGCGGTCTAGAGTCCAACATTATTTCTTACATAATATTTATTAAAACCTCAATGATGAATAAATATAGTTCAAGGCTGGTTCCGCGGCCGCCAGAGGATCTCAAACTTCGTAAAAATATGCTGTATTAAGGGCGATTATATTTATGCTGTATTAAATGGAGGTTCGGGTCACTGACGTGCCTTGGGAGTGGACTCTTGCAGGCTGATGATGATGATGATATATTTGAACAGTTCGCTTGCGTTTCCAAACCTATGGTCGAAGTCTTATGACCAAATTGCTGGACATTACCTCGCTCAGAGGATCAGCCTCACCATACAGCGGGGTAATACTGCCAGACTTTTTAACACGCTCCCAACATTGGGCAGCCTAGTCTTGGGTAGTTTTTTTAGCATTGATTTTTTTTTATTATTTACATTAGTTTTAGTTGTTGTTATTTAATTTTTGGTATTTAAATTTACTTCAAGAGTGCTTATTAATTAGTGGTAACTGTTATAAAAGTTAAAATAGTTTAAGAATTGTTGAAAAAAAACCATCATTATACCATGAGTTTCCCACCTAAAATATGACAGGGGTGAAGGGTGAATAGTGGCTCATACCATACCTAACAGACGGCGCAAGGGAAGGGGGATGTCCTTGTTTACGCAGCGGTAACAAGTTTACACTGCGATGCCTTCGTTAGTGCGTGTCTCTGACGCCAAATTATTGTGTTAGGCTGTGTGTATTTAGTTGGGTAAGTATGAGGAAAAAACCAGAACTTAATGTTAGAGATGGATAGTGTCAGGAATAGTACAAGAACTTTTGTTGGGAGTCACGCGCCAAGAGTTTAAAACAAGATTCAAGGAAATGTGATCTTTATTGTAGAATCAAGTGATGCTTCTACAAGGTCATACACGAAGCAAAATAATTTTTCGCACCTCGTAAGTCTCCTCAAAGTTTTTACCTTCATGATTGACACTAACTGGTTATTAAATTAAGAGATGCCATATGTTATCTAATTTAATAACCAATTAGTATCATTCATAAAGGAAAAAACTTTGAGGTAACTTATGAGGTGCGAAAAATTATTTTGCTTCGTGTTATGACTTGTAGGCTAATATTTGTTCGAAGAATATCCGCTTGAATATCCATTCACGACATATTTTACTGCATGCATTTTTGACAATAGATTCTAAGATTTAGTATCTGTAATTGCTATTTATAAATATTTTCCATTTTTTCTTTTTCTTGGCATCCGTTGGTGTAGGTTCTGGTGTAGGAGGTGATGGTTGGCAACACTCACATGGCTCCTCGCAATTTATTTTCTTTGACGGATGCTCTTTAACGGAGGCAGATTGCAACGGAAATTGCCATTGGCATAAGCCTTGTACCATGCCAGTAAACTTTGGATTTGACCTTTGAATTTTTTTCCTTCTTCCACTTCTTTTACGAACTCTAATGCCGAATTAGCGTTCTCATTTTCACTTTCTTTAACCATCTGAAAATATAATTTTTTTTTGCTATACGAAATAACATAAAATTAAGTAGGTATTGAAACAAATATTTAGATGAAAATAAATTAAATTTATATGGTTTAACCTGATATGGCATGTAATTTTTTTTAAATGTGTTTAACGGCACTGGAAGCTTTGGAAGTCCTTTTGAGCCAATCTTAGATAGTTTTCTCACTTCATTCGCTATTGTTTTTATTTACACATTGCCATGCTTTGTAATTTTGTTATTCTAATAGAATATGACAATATTGTTTTTCTGAATATTTTCTTGATGCATAGCAATATTATTTTCTGTCTTTTTGCTTCTTTCTGATATATTCTCAGACTAAGTATGTATATGTGTCTCTGCCGGTATATTTTTTTCTCTGTGTTGTAAAATATGCTATATTATTTTTATTTAATCGTTTGTAATTTAAGTTTATGTATCGACTATGTGTGTTTTATTGCGTTTATTAGTTCCTGATCCCACAACCACAATTGTACGCCACCCTGAGAGGCTCTGGTGTACACAGGAAACAGGAGTTACACTATCTTAACATAAATAAGCCTTCAATTTGGTACAATATGGCGGTAAGTATGCTTGCACTATTACATTTTTAACTTACTGCGTAAAGGAATTTTTGGTATTCATCGTTGTTGACAAGTTCCACATTTACTTTTTGAAACTTTATGTGTTCAGGAAATTGAGGACACTTTTCCGTTTGTTTCTTTTCTTCTTCTGCCAATGCCTTTTCACATTTCGTTTCAGATGCTTCCGGTGGGCAAGCTCTCTTCACTACGTTAATTGCCTTAAAAAGAAATGAAAATGGATTACAAACTATGATTAAGTTACCTAGTGCTAGATTTTTCAATGACGTGTTTACAGTAATAATAACTAGAAACCATTGAAATGCCATTGTTTTTCCAGTTCCATACACACATTCTAGGGCCGCCACTTGTTTATTATACTGCATATTCCTCCTATATATTTCTGGAATTTGTGTGCAATAAAATATATTCATTCCTTCATTCTACCCATAGAACAGGGAATCTTAAATAGTTTTGGAGCCAGATTACTGCCTGTAATAATATATCTGTACAGGTATCTACGTAGTTATATATGTCGACTAGGTATAAGAACGCAAATGTTCTCAAGTCAACCAATAAAGTTATTTGTATTCTTACTGTCTTTCATTATCAATATACATACCGGATCAAGAACCGATCTGAAAACATTAAACTGACTTATAGTGTCTGCCGCAATGATGTCTCCTGGTACATCCAAATCGATTGGGGCGTTGTTTTCACCGGCACTGGCCATGTATTGAAGGAGTCCAGTTATTATGATGGAGAATGATTTCTTTTGCTTGTTTGATCCATCTTCAACGGTGTGAGCTCTGATAAAGGAAACGTTTACAAGTGTTAATGTTTTATCTCTTAATTAGGGTACGAGCCGTACGATCATAAACAGTCTGTAGGCAGGTTCATTCTGACGATCCGAAATTCACAAAATAATGTTTCTGTTTAGCTGGGTAGGATTTTTACATGTCGAGATGTTTTTAAAAGACCTTATATTACTGTAGGGGGCCAGATATTTAACCCGGTGATACTTCGACCCTATAGGATCTTTCATGTTAGAGTATGTGTGTTATCTGTAGTCGATAAAAAAATGACGTGTATAAATGTACCAAGTGTACTCATATGCAATAAATGATTTTGATTTTGACTTCTGGAGCAACTCTACAGATATGGTGCAACATCGGTCCCGCGGTTTCACACTTTCATGCAATGTTTTTCTTCACCGTTTGAGAGCAGTCAGTAAATGCACTTGAGTTTCGAAAAATCGGATCTCTTGCCTTTTCTCCACTGCTTCTTTCTTCAGACGTTCTCGAAAGATAAGTTAGACAGCTAAATCTATTTGAGAGAACTTGAACTGGATACTAAGATAGTCTTACTTATTATAGGTACTTACAAGTTATTGTACAAAGTATCGAAACTTGTAACAATTAAATCGTTAGGCTTCCACCACTTGTTAGTTTCTTCCCAGCCCCTGCATGAGGCTACGACGGCTGCAACGATGTACAGTTTCAGCATTCTGGAATCAAGAAGACTTAACGAACAACAAAATGCGTATCGTATATAAGTAGCTCCATCGATATATTCAAAACACTTGTTACCTTTTCAATTAACGTATAGTTTTAAACACACGACTGCCACTGAGACAACTTTTTCTATATGTATGAAATGCTACTGTATTCACTGTTTTTAAAGTACTATAATAGCCAATTGGCGATATTGAACCAGTTTTCGCTTGGATAATGATATTCATTATTCATTACAACCAAAGGTAAAATAGGTAATATTAAATTAGACAAAGCACCTAGCAACAAGATACCATGGTATCATGAATAGTATTTAGGTAGGTAACTTAAATACCTAAATACTATTCATGATAGAAGTTGAATAGACAATTGTTTCCTTTATGTTAATTTAACTGTTGCCCGCGACTTCGTTCGATCGGACAAACTACGCGTGTACCAAATAAGGTACTAATTAGTATCCGATACTGACAAGGGAAGTTTCTCCATCCGAACTCACCAAAATAATTGAAATGTGGTAGGTGTGTAGAGCAGGTTTTCTGAACAAAACCACATAGTTTAGGTATATCTGCTGAATGTTTGTCTATCTCAGATAAATCATGTCGGGAACTTCTGAAATTGAACGCTTTGAAATTGACAAAACATTGTAGTACCTTTTAGACATTGTATGATCACAACGTTTCATTCTGTTTTGGTGAGTTTGGGCAAAGATAATAGGTAGCTAGTTGTTCGGGTGAAGGAACTAGGTATCGTTCCCTGTAACCGGTGACTACAGGTGTTTTGTTACACAATTATTAATTGAAAATAAAGTATCCCGTGAAGTTATAAATCCATAAAAACATTACTAAAAACTCTGGGATTTATTTTAATGTTATATATTTAATAATAAAAATACATTCAGGTTCATCCCTGGACTAATACAAGGTTGTTGTTGTTTCCTCTCCCATAACGGCAATCTTGAAAGTCTCATGGAGGCCAGGATTAATCCTTAAGCATTTGGGATAATTATACGCCCTAGTTATACGCCAAGAGCTTATCAGAATTTGTCGCATATACAGTTAGAGAGTACAAGTTGCTTTCTATTTCGACGTATATTATCTGAAATGATTTCAGAGTAGACCCGCACTGTTTATGAAAAAAAAATTACAGTATAGTCCGCAAAATCGTCCTTAATTATTATTAGAATTATTTTCTGAGTAGAAATTTAAATAAATACAATTAATTTTTTTTTAAATTTATATCAAGGATTAATATCAATTTCAAATACTTTGTCGCTATTCAGTGTTTTCTATCTTTGTTCTTTCTTCGTTTCTTCTTTTTGGGGGGTGTTTGCACCGGCTTAGGTGTAGAAGGTAGCGGTGTGCTACATATACATGGTGATGTATTGTCCTTCAACGGAGGTAGGTTGCAAGGAAAATTACCATTTTCAAATGCTCTAAACCACTCCTCTAACTTTCGAAGAACACATTTGAATTTCTTTCCTTCTTTTAATTCTTTTACAAACTCCTCTGCAGTTTTATCGTCACCCTTTTTGCTCACTTCCTTCAACTAAAAAAAAGGAAAAAAGTGTTATATAAGTCCGCCTAAATTGTACTATTTGTAACTTCTATAACGTGTAACTGTATTTGTTTATGCAATAAAGTGTATTGTATTGTATATACTTTGCAGGATCTTAATTATAGTTATTCCATGTAAGTATATTTTTCGTTTGTAGTACTCATGTTTCCACTGTCTTTACAATTTATTTAAGTTATATTAATCTAGTTTCATCGTCTAGTATTACGCTATTACCATTTTTACTGTTACCCTACGTACCAGGTCTCTTATTTCTGAGGAACAATGAAATACAACCGTTTCTTATCTTGGTATTCGTATCTTGGAAGAATTCAATGGGGTATTTAACCTTTTTCGTTTCTCATATTTAGTTCATCATCATCATATCAGTCGTTAAACGTCCACTGCTAGACATATGCCTTCCCCAATGAACACCACCACACCTAGTCCTCCGCCCTCCGCATCAGCCGCGTATCTAGTTACGTAATGTATACAGATGTCTTCATGATTTCATATAAGATTGTCATAAAACTTTCTCACCCTTTTTGCTCACTTCCTTCAACTAAAAAAAAGGAAAAAAGTGTTATATAAGTCCGCCTAAATTGTACTATTTGTAACTTCTATAACGTGTAACTGTATTTGTTTATGCAATAAAGTGTATTGTATTGTATATACTTTGCAGGATCTTAATTATAGTTATTCCATGTAAGTATATTTTTCGTTTGTAGTACTCATGTTTCCACTGTCTTTACAATTTATTTAAGTTATATTAATCTAGTTTCATCGTCTAGTATTACGCTATTACCATTTTTACTGTTACCCTACGTACCAGGTCTCTTATTTCTGAGGAACAATGAAATACAACCGTTTCTTATCTTGGTATTCGTATCTTGGAAGAATTCAATGGGGTATTTAACCTTTTTCGTTTCTCATATTTAGTTCATCATCATCATATCAGTCGTTAAACGTCCACTGCTAGACATATGCCTTCCCCAATGAACACCACCACACCTAGTCCTCCGCCCTCCGCATCAGCCGCGTATCTAGTTACGTAATGTATACAGATGTCTTCATGATTTCATATAAGATTGTCATAAAACTTATTAAAAAACCTTATGGACCCCGGAATTACTTACCTTACATAAGAACCTCTGGTATTTTGCGCCATTGACGAGCTCTTCGGTGACCTTGCGAAAGTTCATGTGTTCGGGGAACTCTGGACACTTCTTCGTTTCTTCCTTTACTTCTTCTGCCAATGCTCTTGCACAATGCTGATCAGATTCCTTTGGGGGGCAAGCTCTCTTCACTGCATTAACAGCCTGAAAAGTAGAAAAGCGAAGTTTCTTATTAAAATAAAATTATAAGATTAGAAGCATGTAAAGGAGAACTTTAACGACTTCTCAATTTTTTCATGAATCTATATAAAAGTAATGTCATTTCTGATACACACACATCAGCAACCATTATATCCTGTTACTAACTGGACTAACGATCTTAGTGCCCACCCTGGATTCGAGTGGCCCTTGACTAATCAAAATAAAGAAGAGGTTGAGAGTATACAGGGTTACAGGAAAAGTCGTGCTAGATCCCTTAAGGGTGTGGAGCACCCATCATTTCTGACTTATTTCACTATGAAACACCCTACCCTAAACTTAACCCTTTTCGAGATATTCGACTTTTAATTTTTTTATTGAAAATTGCTGAATTTTAGGTTATTCCCAGTCCTAGCCGGTGTCTACACATTTTTTCTTTCATTCGTACCTACATAAATCGTCACTTGTCTCGCTCGCACGGTGCGTCTTAACTTGAAGGACAATAGGCGTGGGACCGTTAGAACTGCTACCTGGAGCGTCCCAACTACTTTTTTTCCACGAAATGTAATACAAACCCTAGATTGTTACACCTCGTTAGATAGCTGATGAAACGTAAATATTTTAAAAAACATTTGCCGAACAATTACCATAACATTTTTTTTAGATATCCCTTAGAGAAAAATAAACTTTCTAATATGTTTTTTATTTCTTTTCTTTCACTTGTCTACTACGGTCTATTCAAATAACTTGTGCACTATTTTAATGATTGACGTCCTAAAGCATCTTACTACACATGTAAAAATGCAATAATAATAATAATAAGATACACAAAATAAACAAAAAACAAATGTAGTAGCCTAAAAATCAGCAATTTTCAATAAAAAAATTAAAAGTCGAATATCTCGAAAAGGGTTAAGTTTAGGGTAGGGTGTTTCATAGTGAAATAAGTCAGAAATGATGGGTGCTCCACACCCTTAAGGGATCTAGCACGACTTTTCCTGTAACCCTGTATACATATTCTAAAAGCTGTTATTATTCTTCATTAGGTACTTTTATTCAGTACTAGCTGTTGCCCGCGACTTCGTCCGCGTGGATAACTTAACATTACACATTCTTATGTATTACGTGTTACTAAATCCTAAAAGAAATCTATTAATCTGGTTATGCATTAAAAATATTAATATACATAAAAAACATACTATCCAATTGAGAACCTCCTTTTTTGAAGTCTGGTAAAAATTAGCGTTCCGGCGGCTGTTTCGCCCGTTGGACCACAGTTTTTTAGGTTTCCGTAGCCAAATGGCAAAAAACGGAACTCTTATGGATTCGTCATGTCTGTCTGTCTGTCTGTCCGTTCGTATGTCACAGCCACTTTATTCCGAAACCATAAGAACTTACTATTGAAACTTGGTAAGTGGACTCGTATTCTGTGAACCGCATTAAGATTTTCACACAAAAATAGAAAAAAAACATTAAATTTTGGGGGTTCCCCATGCTTAGAACTGAAACTCAAAATTTTTTTTCATTAAACCCATACGTGTGGATAGGTCTTCAAAAATGATATTGAGGTTTCTAATATCATTTTTTTCTAAACTGAATAGTTTGCGCGAGAGACACTTCCACAGTGGTAAAATGTGTCCGTCCCCCCCCCCCCCCCTGTAAGCGAATGATAAAACTTAAAAAAATATATGATGTACATTGCCATGCAAACTTCCACCGAAAATTTGTTTGAAAGAGATCTAGTAAGTAGTTTTTTTTAATACGTCATAAATCGTAAACCACAATACTATTATTAAAACATCGATCACAGTTACAACGAACTACAATAACTTTTATATTATGTTACTTGCTGCTACGGAACCCTTCATGGGCGAATCCGACTCGCACTTGGCCGCTTTTTTTAAATAAAGTTGACATTTACATTTATCATGAATTAAAAGATTATCATATAATCAATAAAAAAATATATATTTTGATATTGTGCAAATTAGGTGATATTTCCTTCCCCCCCCTCCAATTTGTCCTTTCCATACCCTTTCTTTCTTTCCTTCTCCATCCCCTTCCCACCACGTTGAAAACCCTTTCCCCCACCCCTTCCCTCTCCCTACTCCTCCTACACCCTTTATTTACCACTACCCCCTCATCTTTCCTCTCTTACCCTAATCCCTCTATTCTTTTCCATCCGACTTCCTTCCCCTCCTATTCCCTTCCTATGTTGCATATCCAATTAACTGTACAACAAAATGTCTGTCAAACTGTTGGACATGCCTTCCCCAATGAATGCCACAACGCCCTACAGATCCAGCCGCTTCCGGCCACCATCTTCAGGTCGTCCATACATACACCTGGCGGCAGGGCGTCCCACCCTGCGCGTGGGACGTCGCGTCTCACTCTAGAACCCGTCTGCCCCAACGGCCGTTCGGTACTACGACAGATGTGACCTGCCATTTCAGCTTACTAATTCTTTCGGCTATGTCGGTCACCTTCGTTATTCATAGGATCTCCTCATTACGAATCATATCCCTCATAGAGACCCCGAGCATTGCCCTCTCTATGGCTCGCAGAGCCACTTGAATCTTGTGGATCAGGCCCACCATCAGTGTCCACGTCCCCGCGCTGTAATCATGACAGGCAGGACGCACTGATTAAAGATTTTTGTCTTTAAACATTGTGGAATAGGTGACGTAAAGACTTGACGCAGTTTTCCGAATACTGTCCACCCTAACTGGATTCTTCTGTCAGCTTTTGAAATTGATCCTACCCAACTATATTGTCTGTCCTAGGCAGTACTCCTGAACAGCTTCGATATTGACATTGTCGACGATCACCGGTCTAATACAGGGCCACTAATTATCGAATAGCGAACTTTTTGTATCGAGACTTGTGGAAATACCTGAAAAACATCAGCTAAAATAAATCTATAAATGAGCTTTAAAACATCTCTGTCACTTTCTGTCAAGTTCTTGCAATGACCAGTAATGCTGAACTACACTTTCATACAAATGATATGAAATGAGAGGTCAACTTGTATATCAGCATCCTGACATTTTATTGAGATATGACTTATACCAGTATGAGGCCCGAACTCAAAGCTATTAAACAGTGAAAACGCCGTCAAATTCTGTTCAGCAGTTTCCAAGATTAGCCCGTACATACATACAGACAGATAAGAATTTTTTTAATTATATTTTTGGACTCTACTGGTCTTCAGTAATGTCCGGGCAGTGAATTTTTTTTTTTAACTTCAATGTACAGATTCGCTTTTCTTTTGTTTTTTCTACTCTTTTATTATATGTATAGATTCAAGCAAAAGTTATTAAGTAGCAAGCCTTCACTTATGATACTGTATATTGTGCCGATATACAAAATTGTAGTACTTACCGGTGACAGCACAGATTTTAATACATCCATTTGACTCCTATAGTCTGCAACGATGACGTCTGCAGGTTGGTCTAAATTTATTGGCTCGCTGTTTGTTCCGTTACTGGCTATGTATTGAAAGATTTCCGTGAACATGATAGAGTAGGATCTTTTCTGTTTGTCCGAAGCATCTTCGATGGTATGGGCTCTTATAAAAGGATAAAATTATCTTATAATTCATAGTAAATTTGAGCCGCTCGTGTGTATATTTATAGTTTTTATTTCCATGAAAATAAAGCCAATCTTTTTGCTCGTCTGTCTATCGGACATCACAAAAACTACTCTTACTATTGAGCTGTTAGAATAATTAAGTTAAATTGATCGGCAAAGATAGAAAAGTAATGGAATTTCAGGAGAACGATTCTTTTTGACGATTCTTTTTATGTGATAAAGTGATAGTTTCAGACTTCAGGACTATAAAATAAAAAGTAGATTGTGAAAAAGTATGATTTCTAAGTGTCACGTCAACTCACGCCGATGGGACGAAAGGGTTTTACGTAGCTTACACTTTGATTTGCATCTTTTAGTAGGTACTTACATATTGTTATATAATATATCAATAACTTTAATTATCTTGTCATTGCGTTTCCATAATTCGTTACTTTCATCCTCGCCGTGACATGATGCCACTACGACAGCTGCAATGATGCAGAGCTTCAGCATTCTGAAATCACGAGCACTTTCATATATTTTTTGTTTTCAAACACTTTTTCATTATAATAACTTATCGTCAGTGTCCACTCTTGGTAATTATTTCTTCTCATATTTTTTCTTCTCTTTGGTTTCATATATGATACGCTTTTCTTAACGCGTTCCACTACATTATTTCTTCCGCATTTTCCGCAGTTTTTTTTAAATAGTCTTATCGTTTAATATATTATATTGTGTCATATACTTACCTTCTATTTTTTAAACTGCTCTTAAGTAAACACTTCAGTTTTTCAGTGGGTAAAATTTCCTATTTGTATAAAATGCATTTTTGCATGCATTGTCTTTTAAAGTACTATAATATGCAATTCATATGCGGATAATAAAATTGAACGAACCGGTTTGAGAACAAATAATTATTCGTTGTACAAAATTGGATAAAATCCACAATGCAACTATCTGCCTACTTGCAAGTAAATTAAATATATATTTTTTTAACTGTTTAATTTTCATTTTTATTGTTAGTTATAGAGAAAATTTATTTTAAAATGAAATAAAGACCCTATCCTATATATGCAAAAATATAATTTAAGTACCTACCTATTAACAATACAATACAATACACTTTATTGCACAAACAAATACAGTTACACGTTATAGAAGTTACAAATAGTACAATTTAGGCTGTCTTATCGCTTTAAGTGATTTCTTCCAGAAAACCTTGCAACCCGCGAGCGGAGTCACGGGCACAGCTAGTAGGTAACATAAAACACTGCTTGTTTCGATTTTGAGGGCGTTCTGAGTGATAGCGTCGCCAGTTCCACTTCTTACTTATTCAATTGTATAAATACTCGTAGTAATTATGACAAATTAAATATCACAAGTAACGGATCGAATATGAACTCCATTAACCCGGAGGGTCGAGTGTGGTGTGGTGGAATATTGCCCTTTGATAATTTGATATTATGGTCTTATATTTATTCTGATATGTTACATTGTAGATATTGTGCAAAAAAAATTGTATCACAAACATTCTCCTTTGTAAAACTGTAAATCACCTTCGCAATAAAACGAAATAATGTTTGTTACAAATATTTTTAATCGGGATTAATGTGCTCGCACAATGACTTTGTCTACTTTAGTTGGTATTCAATGTTTTCCAAACTGAAACCTTTTCTTTTGATTTTTTTTCTTGGAGGGTGTTGGCTCTGGTCCTGGTGCCGGAGGTTTGCTACATTTACATGTATTGTCCTTTAAAGGAGGCAGGTTGCAAGGAAAATTACCATTTTCATATGCACTGAACCACTCCTCTAACTTTTGAAGAACACTTTTGTATTTCTTTCCATCTTCCATCTCTTTTACAAACCGCAGCGCAGTTTTATCGTTACCTTCTTTGCTCACTTTCAGCAACTATGAAAAGAATGAGGTGTTAAGTTTAAAAATAGTATCATATTGGGCCCGATTCTGAAGGCACACATTTAAAATTTGACAACGCTAAAATTGGTTTCGTCTTTATCTTCATAATACTGTGTGACAAGGATAGCAACAGTTTTAGTGCTGTTAAATTTTAACATTGTGCCTTCAGAATCGAGGCCATTATGGAAGAAAGTTAAACTAAAAACAGATGAGAACTTTAGACTATTTTTTGACTTTTCAGTTTAGCTAATTTTATTGCAATCCCATTCACTCATTTCCATAAGCAATCATCATATCAGCCTTATAGATTGACGTTGTCTTGATTTTGTTTGTCTTGATTGATTGACTTTGTAATGTATAACCACTACATTCATACAGCCGCTTCCGGACAGCTTCTTTAGATCGTTAGTCCGGTGGCTAGTTAGTTAAAGGTGGCAGTGACTTTCCTTTCTACATTTCCTCATCAGAACGTTTCCCTAAAAGTTACCTACCTCGCATAAGAACTTTTTGTATTCTTCACCATTGACGAGTTCTTCGGTGATCTTCCTAAACTTCATGTGTTCAGTAAATTCAGGACATTTCTTCGTTTCTTCCTTTACCTCTTCTGCCAATGCACTTGCGCATTGCTTGTCAGACGCCGTCGGGGGGCAGGCTCGTTTCACAGCATTAATAGCCTGAAGAATAAATATAGGTGGAATTTCTATGATGAATGAGTTTTTCAAGTCTGTATGAAGTAGGTAATTGTCGCGATCTTATTCACTCTACTTCGCAGAGTATCTTACTTACCGGTGCAAGTACAGATTTGAATACATCCATTTGACCTCTATAGTCTGCAACCATGATGTCTGCAGGTTGGTCTAAATTTATAGATTCTCTATTGTCTCCATCACTAGCTAATACATATAGAAAGATTTCCGTTATCATAATTGAGAAAGATCTTTTCTGTTTGTTTGACGAGTCTTCGACGCTATGGGCTCTGAGAAACGGATCATTATCATTTATCATACATCATAGACTCTAGACTAGCATTAGCAGACTAGCATTCCTCTAGAGTCTAGAGGAATGCTAAAATTACTAGGTCTGCTCATAAAAAAAAAACGTACCCCACAAACGGCCACACCGCACAACTTTCTCACTAATCGACTTAACTAATTTTACCAAGAAAAATTGGAGTTTTATTATAAATCTAAAGTTACAAAATTAGATTTCCAAAATACTAAAAGTAATAAAAAAGAAAGTTGTAGTTAACAGATTCTACTACACCACTTAGTTCCTAACCCCATTCTCTATATTCGTTACTGTTTTGAAAATACCGATGTTAGTATCGGTACCTAGGATATTATATCGGTTATTGTAAAGAAAATACCTGTATAAAAAGAGTCGGTATTTAAAGTACCTATCGGTAATGTATCTGGTACATATACCAGAGCAAGGTCACTGATACCAGTAAAAAATGCAGTTATTATAAATTCTGCATCTTAAGTTTTGATAAGAAGTACTTACAAATTGTCATATAATATATCCATTACTTTGACGATTCTATCATTTCGTTTCCACAAGTCGTTACTTTCCTCCTCGCCAAGACATGATGCCAGGACGAGAGCCGCAAAGATGCAGAAATTCAGCATTCTGAAATCAAGAGCACATACCTATTATAAATATACAGCTATTGCGTACAAGTATTTTATAGTCAGTGTCTACTGTTTCATATATTTATATTCCATATGTTCAATTTTTCTTCGTTGACCACATCCCGATTCCAGTATCTTATTCTTTCCATATTAGACAACATTCAATAATTCATTATTTTTCTCTTCAAGTGTCCAAGTTATCTGTCGATTCGGTTGTTCAGAGTATTGTTTAACATCTAGTCTCTACTTCTCTTCTTCTTGCACTACTGGAGGTTTGCCCGGCTCTAGGAAAGCGAAACAGCTTTCGATGCAAGCTATATCCGTTCACTCGCGGATGTTTTTAAGTCACTTTCTGCTTCTCCTCAATCTTTCTTATCATGACCAATTGAAGGAGATGCATTAGCATGTACTAACATTAGTTGGGATTTTAGTACATGTACAAATTATCCCACCTGGTCTTCTCGATGGTATTTCTATGCGCGATTTTTACTTTAGAAGTCTTCTGCCCCAAGAGTCAATCGATTCTTCTGCGTAACTGTTCCTTACCACGTCACCTTACTTCTATGCCTGTTGGATTCCCCATTAGGATAACAATAATTTTACCTTTTGAAACAGGTGGTTTCTAAATATTAGCCTATAGACTAGATAGTTTAACTATTTATATTTGAATAATTTGTTCGTTATAAAACACTGTCTTTTAAAGACCTGCGAATTCAACTGCGGATAGTCGAATCGAACTAGTTTCAAAACGTATAATTACTTATTCGTCGTTATAAATAAAATTAGCATTTTTATTTTGATAAAATTCACTAAAGGTAACTATTTAGGTATTGTGTTACCTGGTACTACAATGTTTCCCTGTATTGAACAGGAAGTTATGTACAAATTGACTTTACAACGAATCTATTCATTACACTGTAATCTTAGGAGTTTTCATTTCTATTTTGTAATTTAAAGCCTTTTAAATTTGTTAATAGTATTATTAAGTATTCTAATACAGTCTACAAATCTTAATCTCAATAAAAAAATCTATGTTTAATAATATTTGTTCTTTCGATTCCTACTTAATGAAAAACCAAGTCGATATGTCAATTTTTAAAGCTTTCATCATTTTGAATTAATCAAGTATATTTTAAGGTAGATGTTTAATAAAATGTCAAAACTTCATTGGGTTTGGTCACTTAGTTCTATCAAAATCATTTAATTTTAAGGTATTTTTTGTATAATTCTGAAACCTACACCACAATGCTCAACAAAACACAATACTTCCTCACAGGAAACAATAAATATCCACTTCGGTGTAATTACTTTATCTAAAACAAATTTGAAACACCATAAATATACCTAGTGATATGTTATCTCTAGTGTAGTATTCCGTTAGTAGCTACATCTTGTAAGTTGGTTACTCTAGAAGTAGTATATTTATTTCATTTCAATTCCATAGAAATGAAATGACACATCGCGCGTCATCACCCGACGACGACGTAGCGTTGCGTCGCCAAGCCGAGACTATATAGACTTATTCCATTGAGTTATCTTCCGTTATCCGTTATTAGACTTATTCCATTGAGTTCCGTTATTTATCTTAAATGTGCCTAGACCATGTAAATCTACAATCCAATGCGATTGCCCACCGTAGCCATTACGTGCGTTATTCCTGCACCACCAGGGACGAGGTTTTTTACGTAATGAAGTGACGATAGACTTGATGGCATGTGGATATTGTCACAACATTAAGACTAGGTCTAGGACCAGTACTGTAATCTTTAGCCACAAGTGCGTTGCCATCCCGAGGATAAATAGGTTAGAATACTTAATAAGTCTGTAATTACACTGGTTTTCATATCCTCAGTTTTTGTTTGTTGTCTTGGGTCAGCGAGGTGGGGAAGGAGGTCAGATAGAGGGGAGTGATGTATGTACTAACCCTTATAAGTGGTTTACTTTTAATCAAGAATAAATAAATTAATATTATCTGCAGTTGTAGATTTGAATAACCAATTCAATGTTTTTTCTTTGTTTTTTTTTCGCTTTGTTTTGAGTATGTCTTATAAGCCTAGGAGTATAGGTACTTATAAAAATCGTCAGTACATCATGCATTGGTACGTTTTTTAAGTCGCGGGCCCAGCTAGTTTTTCATAAATCATTAAACTAACTCCTCGATGGAAAGAAAAAAACTGTGAAAATCAGCGAGATTCGAAACGTTATTTGTTTAAAAAATTCATACCGAAAAAGCGACGAATCAATATTGAAATGAAGGCGAACAGCGGAACAAAACAGGAACAAAATGCAAAATCGTGCAGTCGACATCGTACGTATTCTGAATTTACGATACGATAAAACTCAGTAACGGGATTTGAGAAAAAACTTTATGCTGATGTTAGTTTCTGTTTTGTTTTTAAAGTTAGAATTGTGTTACAACGCAAGTAAGCAAGCAATAGTTAAGTTAATCTTTTAAAATTGGATTGGCACGTAATTTTTATTTATTTATTTATTTAAAAACTTTATTGCACATAAGTACAAAAGGCGAACATAATGCCAATATGGCATTCTAATAATAAGTAATTACGTACGGGCTAATTATTTCTTATGTCATACTCTTTATTTTTCATTTGAACTTTCTAATATAAGGTGTACATTTTATTGGGTGAATAGTATTGTATGTTTTGAATTGGAAATCATTAATATAAACAATTTAAGTTCTAAGTGAATGGATTAGTTTTAAAGAAATGTGTAAAAGATAAGATGCTTTCATAAATATAGAGTCTATTTGGACCACACTATTGGCGTAGTGGCTCTGTCATTGGTGGCCGTGCCAGAGTTTGTGAGTTCGATTCCCACCAGGGACAGACAACTTTGTGTACAAGTTGGTCCCGGTCTGGTGTTACACAGAAAACCCCTTTTTTTATTAATACCTGTTACAGTTGCATATTGGGGCACAAAGTAAAACATTTCCTTTATCCACAAGACGTAATTGCATTGATCATCTAATACAAAAAAATACTAATAAGGTCACATTGTATAATCGAGACATAATTGTTGAATCGTTTCTGGTATCAGAATAATCCCGTGAACGCCCTCCGAACAAGAGAGTTAACGATTATCGCACACACATTGCACACGCACCAACTGCAATTGAGGATTTTCAGTGTATTGCTGTACTGAAAAAAGTGTATTGCTTTGGTACACAATGTAGAACTGGTGGTTATACTTTGTATTATAATTTGCCAATGGCACTATGCATAAAAGTGTCAGAAGTATTCTTTATTTTACCATGCAATTTATAAACGCATCTATTATACGAAATTAAAGCCAGTGTTTTATGGAAATTATTAGCAATCCTTTGATATTTTTCGAAAAGTATAAGTACTTAGTAAAACTAGCTACATGTTAGTACTATACTTCTAAAGTTCTTATTCTAATATTTTGTTCAATTATTGTTATTATTTATACCGTTTATACATTTTTATTGTGGGTCTCTTGCCTTAATAAGGAAAGTCATTATTATATTATTATTATAAAAAAATAAACTAATCGATTGGGATATCACTTATCAAAATATTTAAGTTTTTCTATACTGCAGCGCGTCAGGGATGTGCGCAGGCGCAGAAGCTCGCACAAACGATTTTGCTGCAATAAAGCGAGCTCCCTGATGCGCAAACTGAGAGGCTGGAATCCTGAAAATGATCAACGAGAGGTTAGACGGCCCCATCATTAGACACTGGGTGGGACAATTTCTAGTTATGTAAGAAATTTGTTAATAAGTTCACTAACATAGTATTAAGACTTTACTAACACTATGGATGTATATCTGAAATAAATAATAATAATAAGGAAATATATTAAAGTACTTGCTATATAATATTTATATCAAAATACAAAAAGTATGTTTCCGCCCGGGATCGAACCGGGGACCTTCTGCGTGTTAGGCAGATGTGATAACCGCTACACCACGGAAACTTGAAGAAAGTGCTCGAAATAGTCTATCATTGTACAATTACTAAATAAATGAGTAACATTATCTGCGACAGTTTTAAATTTAGATTGGAATGTCGTTTGCGTGATCAGAAAAACCCTTTCACATTGCGTGTATACATTGCAGTGTTGTACTGCGTCTGGTTGAGATAGGCCAAACAGTAAAGTTGTCTCAATTTTTGATTTTTATTTTATTCTAAGCTGTTCATATGTCTAAATAGCCGATTCTGAAGGCACAAAGCTTAAATTTGATAAAGTTTTATGTCTATCACACAGTACTATGAAAATAAAGATGTACAACTGATTTTAGTGCTGTTAAATTTTAAATGTGTGCTTTAGAATCGGATCTATGGTTAGTCTTAATTTATCAATACATTTTTGTTTTTGTATACCTATTCAAATTCAATATAGCAATTGTTTTTGAATAAATAAATTAAAACTGAAACTGACAAATTATACGAAGGTATCACGAATGGGAATAGAATTTCTGGCGTTGTCGTCTCATTAAAGTACAAACAAATATAATTAACAGCAATGTGAGTTAGATAGTCAACATTCATAGCAAGCGTAGTATCTAAATCTAATATGGTTTTAAAATAATACATATATAAAAATAATACACTGTCATTTAAGCCAGTAAATGTGTTAACTTTGAAACGGTGTTAAACTCAATTTGGTGTCCCGCCCCGGCTAGGATAGGTTCTCTTACACCAATAAGTCCAAGTCGCAAGAGTAAGCTTAGTGCTGGTTTTCCCCTGTGGCTACTACTACATTTAAATAAATTAAAAAAAATTATCGTATCAATGTTTCTGGTAGGAAGTTCTAAATTTTTTTGAAAATTAAATAATGAAAATTTAAAGCTTAAGTAATTTTTTTTTATCGAAAGTGTGTATATGGAACACGAAAAAACTTAGGATTGTACAATCTAATCATCTATTTAAACTGTCTTTCTATTTTGCGTGATAGGTGTCGATTCAAGACGATGTATAGGTAGGTATAGATTTACAAGACCTCCAACATTTTATATTATATTTAAATAAAGATTTAGTAAAAGATATAATAGGACTATGGTTATATATAGAAATAGACATTGCAGTTAAATAAACGTTTAACATTAATAAAGCAATCTAAGTAAATACGTTTCATTACAGCCCCGTTGTTCGTCGATAATAGGTCACATTAGTGCAACAAATTGGAATAATTTGTTTACAACTCAGCGTAAATAGAAACGGGAATATTTGAACCGTGTAATTTGTTTGTTAAACTCTTGTAGATTATTGTTTTTACTAAGAAATTATTGTAACAAGAAAGTTATTGATAGCTCGAGACTTGTCCTTATTGGAGTTGAGTATTAGTCGCACACATAAACGTGTACGGATACGTTGTTGCTCCCGTAATAGAAAATTAAGTTTGTTAGAATATATTGAGTGAGGTGAGGGGGGAGGAGGCGAGGGGCGGGGGCGAGTAGAGTAAAAAACCCACTGAAAAATAGAGATAACAGACTTTTCGGTTCAAAGTTCATTTGAATCAGAAAAACTGTTTACATTTTATGAAAAAACAAAAAGATCTTGCACCATCTGAAAAACAATAATCTAATTATGGACCCAGGTAATCCATGGACAAAGTCCATTTTTACCACGGGAACACGAAAAAATACCGCTGAAAAATTATCAAACCGCGAGTAGCTTTGACGAAGCATGAATAAGTAAGTAAAGCATACCTTCTTCCAAATAAGATAAGTATCCCTCAAAACTTTTCCTGAAACAAGCACATTTATTTCCTTTGCCTTCCAGTTCATTAGGTTTCGTTCTGAAACGCAAAAATAACTTCGCCGTTTGATTAATGGGGTTTGAAACAAACTGCTGATCTCGAGCGACGATGAACTCTGATATATTTTAATGATTGATTAACCTGTGAAATATTAGTCACACGTAATAAATTATCTTTGGTCACACCCAGTTATAGAAATGGGGTCTACCTGTATAAAGTTTTGTTTTTATCTTAGTATCTTCTTTTTGGACTGATCTAGTTTGATATAGTCTACACTAGCGTTATTAGTTACTATAATATCTTAACATGCTGTTTGGTTCTCGGATTAGAACAAGGGTCATCCCCAACCTTCCCGTGGATGTCGTCAAGGCGAATATGGGATTGCACAAGGGACAGGCAGGAGTTCTCTTGTGTATATTAAGATCATTACTGCGATCACCAATTCACCTGGTGGTGGTGATTATGACAAACCCCACAATGGACAGCCTACTAAAAGTGACATTCTATTGGAGAGGCTTATTTTCCAGGGGACGTATTTCAGCTGATGAAAAAACTTGCCATAAACTTTTCGAAATTAGCGTGAATTGAATATCTATATTATTATTTCTTATTGTATACGTAAAAATTACAATTAAACGGTACAAAGAAAAAAATCTATATATAAGTCGACTTATATATTTGGAAGAGATCTCTTCCGACCAACCTTTACCCAACCTTTACTGTGGAGAAACTTAAAAATAAACGAAAGATTTTGATTGATTTTCTTTTCAAAAAATGTCATCAATTTGTCTATTTAATACATGATATTCCCAAATATTTTAAGTAATAACCCATGTTGACGTCATGTTTGTAGGTACTTAATTTGATACTGTGTGACAGGGGTGGGCAATTTTCCATTATTTATCGCCCAGTAAGGATTTATGGCCCCATCCCAAGGCCTTTATTAGTAGGATTCGGTTGGACTGTGAACAATTTACTTATAACGTCATTTTCATACATAATATGCTACTTCAATACAGTAACAGGCAATTGGGAGCACATAGAACTAAAAATTACGTACATTATTATTATTATTACTTTATTGTAATTATTATGACTACCTCCGTGGTGAAACGGGGCAACTCTCGGACTGCCACGCCGGAGATTGCGGGTTCGAATCCCGCTAGGGGCAAAAGTTCGTATCATGAATATGAATGTTTGTATCCAAGTCTTGGATGTTTATATATTTATTTAAGTATGTGTATCTGTTATCTAGTATAACCAAAGCACAGGCTCTGCCTAGTTTGGGGCTGGATAATTGGTGTGAATATCTGAAATATTTATTTATTTATTAAACTTGTATGTATGTATGTAAACGCTTTATTATACCAAAATCACAACAACTACAATAATAAAATAGGAATTAAACTGTGTACAAAGGCGGACTTATCCCACATAGGGATCTCTCATAGTCAACCTTAGACTAACCAAAAGTACAAGTATAATGCATTTAGTACCCAATTTTAATAAAGAAATGTACTACATATATACTTATAATAATTGTGAGTGATGATAATAAAATTTCATAACCAATCTCAGCCTGTATCAGTCCGCTGGTGGACATAGGTATCTCCCTGTACCTGATCTTCCGTTCTCCGCATCCAATCATTGCCAGCCGCTTTGAGCAGTACGACGCTTCATCTAACCATTGTAATCATATAATTATAATAATAATTTATTAGCTTTTTACTTTCAACTACACTGCAATGCATTTTCTCAATAACATACATGAACATAATTCCATTATGTTTACATACATACACCAATAAAAGACGCTACACAATATTCTAAAAGTGTCTGAGTGTCGATAGTAAGTTATTTGTAATCCAGTCTAGAACTAGCGGCCTATTACCCTTCACTGAAAGCAGAGCCTGAAGTTGCATTACCATTTTTATAGCAACGTGTCTGCGTATTATGCAGATTGCCGCTCGTCGCGTAACGACTAAGGCGCACGATGTATGCTGACTGGCGACAAGTGATAGGCGATGGCGGCAGCGTGATTGCAAATTATAAATAAATATGTCAGATATTCACACCAATTATCCAGTCCCAAACTAGGCAGAGCCTGTGTTATGGTTACTAGATAACGGATACACATACTTAAATAAATATATAAACATCCAAGACTTGGGTACAACAAACATTGATATTTATCATACGAATATGCCTCTAGCGGGATTCGAACCCGCAACCTCCGAAATGATAATGACTACGTGTCATCACTATTATCATCCTTTTAATGTTCCATGTCCTCAATGAACGCTACTACACCCAGTCCCCTGTTTCGCCCATCTTGCTGATTCAAAATGAGAGGATCCGACGAAGATCTAAGGGCTCTAATAAATGGGCAGGCCACGCTATTACACATTAGATAACCATTGATGTAGAATATAGTATGTGCCAGCTATGTCTGCATGAAAGCACATTGAACCTATCTGTTTCCATCAATCCTACTAATATTATAAATGCGAAAGTTTGGATGTTTGTTGATCAATAACGTTTCAATGATGAGACTTCGATTATCAATCGTGTTATATACCAATAAGTTTTTGTATTGACAGGTCTCAACCGAGCGAAGAAAAACATCGTCATGAAAATAGTGTATATGTAATAAAAGTTATCCCCAGCTTCCCTACACGTGGTTTCCGGTTGGTGATAAAAGAGCAACAAATATTATTAAACAAACATCTCGAAACTGTACAGCTTCTCTGCACCATCTCCTAATGTGTTCTGAAAGCGAGTGTTTCGTTAATCTATGCAAACCCTGTTTAAGATTGACTTGTTTATGCCTCACTTTGCTTGTGTAAGGATAGATTACTGCGGGCAATAGAAACTTGTGGGTGCCGTGCCTAATTTTAGCGAGATTGTACTACCTATTTGAGGTGACAGTATGCTAAAATGGGGTTTAAAATAGTCATAACGGTGACCTTTTGAAAGCAATGACTTCTGCCATGATTTATGTAAAAAGTATAAAAAATCTATCAATTTCAATTCCATTAAATTCTACAATCAATTTCAATTCATGAACCAATATGAATTTATTACGACATGATACCTCTTCGATGTTAGTGTGACAACATGAACCACAACATAAAGAAAAATAAACGTGGTATATAAAAGTTGTCTTCGTTGTCGTCTAGTAACAAAAATACGTTTCCTTGTTGCATGGACAATATATTTTTCATTGAAATCAATTTCCATCCTGGTTAAATGAAAGTTCAATTTTCATAATTAATTATGTACTTATTTGCTGTAAAGAAGATAAGTTGTAGTAAATGATACTAAATCGTTTTAAAAGACTCATCCCCGACAACGGCTGCAAAAATCCTAGAGCTACAGAACAAATTGGCTCTCAACCCCCATTCCTCGTCTCTTCTATTCTATTTGCTCTTCTGAAAGTATAATAAACAATAAAACTAACACCCACCAGGCCCGGTGAGAGTAATATTGAGTTCATGGACCTTTTTTTAAAATCTGTATCTCCTTTTGGAGCTTGTTATTAAATGACTGCAGAAAATGTACATTGCAATATACTCATATATATATATATATATACGAGTATTCAGGTTACATTTTCTAATTAGAAAGAACTATCGAAGAAGGTATTCATGAATGAACTGTCAAGCTTTTGCAAGAAAGAACTGAATCATGACTATTTGAGAGAAATTAGTCCTTTTGTCCTATTTCGTAACGGGCTTCAAAATAGGAAATGAATTTCCCTGTTCGAATCCAGTTACAATTTGTGACTTCTTCAGCCTATTTAGTAACTAATTTCTTAACTGGCTACAAAAATGGGAAAAGTCGACATGGGCAAAACTGTTACAATGAAGAATAGGTTGAATCCGCTGGTCGAAGCTTCTTATGACTACGCAAGTTTTTATAATTAATAATTTTGTAGTGTAATGATTGTATTTTCCGATTAAAACATCATGATTGCCTTGTTATAAAATCTCCAATCTCCCTTACATCCTGGGCCCAGTTTAGCTGTTCCGCCCCTGTCTCCGGACCTGGCATTCAGTGCCACTAGTGTCAGAGAGCGCGCAAAGGAAGCAATAATCGTAAAGTGCGGCGCATATTTCCGGGTTTTGCTTGCAGAGCCGCTGTATATCGTAGTTTTATGCAGCGCTTTGTAGCATTTGAACTGCATCCAAGTGTTACTTTTACATAAGTGGGGTATAATGTGGTAGTAAGTTTCATTTTAATGGACTTTAAATTAAAAGTTAAGCCTTGAGGAGGTAAAGTAGAGCTGATTAGAGACTTTGTAAATTAGTTTGAAAGAAAACTTAAAGGAAGACACAGGTAAAAATTATTGGCTTTTAAATAATTAGAATTACGCAAGAGTAGATAACAATCATTTGGATATTAGGTTTTTTTTATATACAGTTTAAACGGTGTTTCGCTATCGATTAGGACGCAGCATAAATACATGAGAAGTAGAAAATTATCAGAAGTTTTAAATAATAAATACCTGTCGTTTTGCAACAACTTAGATTTGCTACAAAAATTAATTATTCATTATATTTTTTTCGATTTCAATCAACAACTTTTGTTTCGGAGCACCTTGCGTTATATTAGGAAAATAAATTGTGTTTACATTGGTATGTATTGGCAGGGTTCGGAATTAGGTAGCGTCATATATGTACTTGCGACGAAATATATTTAGGGTTTTTATCCCAAATTTATTTAAAAAATTATTCCGAAATAAACCGCGACATGTATTGGATTTTTTTTTAGTGACTAAACTCATACAGTAATATATATACATATGGATATTCCGCATCGCTCATTTACCTAATAATCTATGATATCTTAAAACTGGTTGAAAACGTGAAATAGGTGAAAAAAGTGAAGGAGGTTGTATTCATGGCGCGTTCATTTAAACAAGATAGGTCAACGAAACTTCAAACCCAACAAATATGAGTACTCTAATCACGTAAGTACACGAATGAAGCTCAAAACATTATTCAATAGATTTGATAAACCTTAGAAAGAGACGAATTCAATTTGCAACTTTCGCTTGAGTTAAGGGATTTTCATTAAAACTATTAATAAAATCCCGTGACTTTTCAAGTCGAATGAACGTCCGTATTAATCAACCGTGCCATATTTTCCTCGCAAGTAAATAAAATATGACACTACCTAATTCCCAGTCCTGACCATTATACTATAATCACAAAATAAATAATAGTTACCCAACTGTACTACATGTAGTACATAGAGAAATATGTAGTACATAGAGATCGTTGTAGTTACCTATCTGTTAGTGACTAGTTGAATTTTTGCTATAGTTACAGTACATATGACTCTCACCAAGCGTTTCCCAAACTTCATCAGCAGAAGTCAATCGCAGTCCAAACGACCCCGTCGCAGTGTCTGACAACGGCTATGAATATTCAGCACCGCCCGCCCTGCGGGGTCGCTCTCGGATCCTGAACTACACCCTTCACTTTAAATGCAAGGTTATTTTTGCATTGTTATCTTTTCAAAGTTACAGTCCATAGCCAGTGGCAAACCTCGTCAGTGAATTTTCAGCAGTTATGTTAAAATTGGAAGGTAATACCTTGACCGCGTCGTTTCCCTAGTGGTTGGACTCGGGTGCCAGTGGTCCTGGGTTCGATTTCTATTAAGCACAGATCACTTTGTACAATTTGGTCCTGGTCTGGATATGTTATATTTGTTAATTGTTCCATCCGAATATAACAAAGAGACAGGAGACATTTCTAGTCTGGGGTTGGACAAGTATATACATATATACATGTAATATAAAATATACATATTATTGTGTAAGAATTAAAGAAACTTATAGTAATTTAAAAAAAAATTGTGTCCGACCGAAACAGGATTTTCAACCGAAACCAAAACCGAATATTCGCCCTCGGTCTCAGATTCGGCCGAAACCGAAACTTATTTAGACATGTTAAAATTTCTATTGTATGCTGAAATCTAGTGTAGGTATTTTACATGTTATATAGTTGATTCATGTTAAATGAAATAATAAAAAAAATAACAATTTACGAGTATGTACGAGTATGTAAGATAAAATAGATTTGTTTGTTACAATAGGTACAACACACTTTATTGCACAAACAATTACAGTTACAAGTTTTAAATGTTAAATGGGTGCTTAAGTATATAACATTAACTTTATGTAATATTAACTTCAACATGAACAAACATAATAAACAATGTTACCTACTCATGTAAGTAAATTCTACACGAACTCACCCTAATAGAGAGCGACAATTCACGAACACTGAGTTTCGGCTGGTTTTTGGTCGAAACCGAAACTATACACGAAACTCGATTTTTTGGCCGAAACTGGCCGAAACCGAATCTTCGGCCGGACACTAGTAAAAATATATTTTTCAATTTCTCTACAGTAAAATCCTATATTGGCATTTCAGCAAGTTTTCCTGAGCAGCGACGATTCTATTCTAAGGAATTATTCTATAGCATTCCATACTGCAATTTAACAATTGTATTCAACTTGAATAGAAATTTTCCAATATTACTAAATATTCAGAAGAACAATAGAAACATAACAACGAACAAAGCAATAGAGATTGCAGTATACTCGTAGTACTGACTCGGTTCTACAATTCTATTTGAAATATGAAAATCGAAAACATTTCTAGAACGAAATTGAACAGAATAAACAAACCGAAATCATTTTATTCAAAATGTTTACCATAACACTTAACATTGATTAAGTTTAACCAAAGATAATATATACTAGTGTTTAACTAATTCTTAGTTTTGATACTTAGGTTAGTTAAGAGTCAAAACACACCGATTTTAGACATTTAATTTTTAATATTAGTGGGACATTTATAATATTATTGGGATAGTGGGATGGGACTAATACTTAGTTCTTTTCCGGTTTATTTTATTATACAGCCTATATATATATATCTATATATTATCAGCAATAGGAACATCCTCATGCAAACGCTTCTGCTGCCTATTTCAGTTCATCTGTCCACCTGCCGGCCGCTGAATCCTAGTGAATTTTTCAGACAAATACCTTTTAGCGCCATTTATCGCTATTTAACTAAAAATCAATATTAAATAATTATAAATAGAATTTGTTACAGCTAAAGTTGTCTGTTGCCTGTGAACCTTACAATTTCACGTAAATGACGCACTGATTACCGCGCGGTGGGAAACGACACATGACGATCCAAACTGCATAGTTCCTGCGAAAAGATATAACCCAGGTAATCTACACTAGTATTATAAAGAGAAAATATTTGTATGTTTGTAACGAATAAACTCAAAAACTACAAACCGATTTCAAATATTCATTCTCCATTAGAATGCTACATTATCCCTGAGTAACATAGACTATATTTATTACTATAAAAAGTTAGGGATCCCTACTAAAACTTCAATAATGTAACCCAAGGTGTAAAGTTTTTTACTACTAAATGCGTAAACTATTGATGATAGAGCAAAAAAAACTTCTACAATATTAAAGAACATATCAATATCTACTTGGAGTGGGAGTGGAAGCGGGAGCTGGAGCGGGAGTAGGAGTGGGAAGGAGAGCGGTTTCTGTAGTCCACGCGAGCGGAGCCGCGGGCACAGCTAATAGGTAATATACAGGCAATAAACGCTCCGAGTTTTAACGGTTGTACATCAACACGAGGTTAATGGTTGAGTTAAAAACTAATCATTATTTCATAACAGGTATAAGGAAGAGTGCTCCATAGTACTTAGCTATCATTCCTGTATGTGTTCATAAAGCTGGGTCAATGGCTGATGTTGTCAGGCCATGCTCTACAAATTGGTTATAGTATAGATGAACGTCTGAACTCCTAAAATGGTAAGTAAGTTTGAATTCGAGATATCGGAACCCTATATGATAAACTTTGATACTAAGTTACTTCATAACACTAAAGCAAATTTTTCTTTTAAAGGTTATATCTTCTACAGCAGCGAGTGTTTGAGGTTCTGCTATTATGCTGCCCTGGTACCAAAGAAGGCCGCTAAGAGTTTTGGCAACCGTTTGGAACTTGTCAAAGAAATTTACAAACTGGTTTTTCAGAATTCCATAAAAATTACTAGAGAGGCTTCGCCAATTGAAGAATCATCAATCATAGAATTCTAGAAAACTAATTTTTTGACAATTTCCAAAATGTTGCTAAAACTCTTAACGGCCTTCTTTGGTACCAGGGCAGCATGATAGTAGAACCTCAAACACTCGCTGCTGTAGAAGATATAACCTTTAGAAGTAGTTTTAGGCAGAATTTGACGTCAAAAAGAGAATAATGTATTCCAATTTTAAAAATAAATATTTTGATTTTTGAAGAAAATTTTGCTTTAGTGTTTTGAGGTCTATAAAGTAACTTAGTAACAAAGTTTATCTTTTAGGGTTCCGATATCTCGACTCCAAAAGTGCATACCAAGGATGAAGCATTATGCTCGATCCTAGGTGCATACTATAATCCAGAATTTAGTGACTAAATTAGGCAAATAAATCTGCCAAATAAGCAAGCAACCTGCATTAATGGCAAGAGATAAGTTGGCTGGCACCACGACCACTCTTTGTTAAGGCTCTTGACACTTGACTCATGGATATCTTTATAAAGTTTATTATATGAAATCAACGATGTCTATATGTACTACTTGATGGAGCGTTCCAAACAATCGCTCTGTTCCACGCAAGTAGCCACAACTATTTCACATTCACAATGAAACTTGTGCAGTTACTACGCAGAACATTTAATTATTACTAAATATTGACGCTACGGTTAAATAATGTCAATATTTAGTAAATAATTAAATGTTCTGAGTAGTAACTGCACAAGTTTCAAAGTGAATGTGAAAAAGTTGTGGCTACTTGCGTGGAACAGAGCGATTGTTTGGAACGCTCCATCTAGTAGTATATAGAGATCGTTGATATGAAATAAATTATATTTTTTACAACAAAATACTATACAGTTGCTGAAGATAAAAATATAAACTAGGTACATGTCTAGGTTTCTGCACGTTGTAAGCGGTAATTGGGTTGCCTATCGCAAACTTATTTCTCCGTAGTTGAAAGTACCTCTTTACTTTATTTTCTTTGTTGAAGTCTACGTCGCCGGCATATCGTGTGGTTGTACCAGGGACAAGCAGCGGCGTTCTCTTGTGTCTAATAAGATCATTACTGCGCTCATCAATCCACCTGCCAACCGTGGTGATTATGGCAAATCCCTCAATGGACAGCCCATCAAAAGTGGCATTCTTTTGTATTTGTATTTTGTATTTCGTCTGATGATGACGTCAGACGTCGAACTTAAAAAATCTGCGGTTCTACATGTCTGCCTGGCTACTTGGCTGTCTTCTATCAAAGGTACGAGTTGTCCTCGAGGGCTTAACGGCACAGAATACATTTTCGAATTGACTCTTAATTCTCGTATGACTCTAGCGTGGAATTTCCTCTTAAGGTACATCCAGCCAGACCGACAATGTTCGCTCCAAACGCATGCCTGTCATGTTATTCCGCTAATTTAAGGCTAATGGTTCATTAAAGTCAAATTTACAGCGGCCACTGCAACCGTGTTGTCTGCCCCACGATTTATGTGGGGTACTGTTTCATAGACCATAATAAAGTTAATGCTCGTGCTTTGTACTTAACATATTGATTAAAATATGTGCGTTGTCATTTTCAATTCGTGGAAAAGTCCCAATTGAAAAAAAGAAATGCATGTGAAATGATTTGTTTCATTAATATTTTTTTTTTAAATAAATCTACACTAATATTATAAAGAGGAAAGATTAGAATGTTTGTAACGAATTCAAAAACTACTGGACCGATTTCAAAACATCTATCACCATTACAATACTATATTTCATTCCAGATTAATAGTCCTATGAAAACCAACGCTATTTACGTCTCGGTAACATATACATGAAAGGGTCACCAGCAGCAAAAATAGGTTTGTATTACCAAGTAAACTTTGCGGTCCACTTAGGAACACCATCTATTGTGTATTTTGTTTTCGAGACGCAAATGCGTTTGTTTTCATAGGACTATTAATCTGGAATGAAATATACATTATCTCTGAGTAACATAGGCTATACTTATTACTATAAAAAATTAGGGATCCCTACTAAAACTTCAATAATGTAACCCAAGATGTAAAAATGCAATATAACAAAGAAGTATATTATTATGTTTGGTACAATTCACATTGCGATTGGTTTAAACTACAGTTGGAGTAAGACTGGAAGTGGGATCGGAATCGGGATTGGGAATAAGAGTCGGAGTGGGAGTCGGATAGGGAGCGAGAGTGGAAACGGGCCTCCGCCTTAGGCCTCATCATGACTTACCATCAATTGTGATTAAGGTCAAGCGTGAACCCATCAAGTATAAAAAAGTTACTTCCAAACAATGTACTAACAATAATTAAACATTTTTGCAGATTCATATGGACTTTGATAACTATAAAAAAAAATCTTGTACAGAAATAGAAATAACCGAATTAAAATAGTTCGGTTATTTCAATTTCTCTGTGTCCTAGTTACTCGTACCAATTCATTCCTCAAATGGTCGGTCCCAAAATAAAATATCGAACTTCTCGTCTCTTTATTTTACTAAAAGCTGGAATAAAAACGTGAACAAGTAGGTAACCGTGTGGGCTGTGCTATGCTGAAACAAAATGATTTGTTTGCTCTTGAATTGGTACAATTGCCAAATGTTAAAATTAGCCTAAAGTAACACCAAATTCAGCCATTAACAATAGCATGAAAATTTATACAGATATCAAAAAATTACATTAAAAAAATTATTACATTACATCAAAAAAGTCAACGTTAAAAAGTAAAGTCAAAGTAACAAATAATTTACGTCAGGTATAAGAATAAAATGTGTGAACCAGGACCCAATTTGACAAGAGTTATTTGGAATCGGTTACAGGAGATGGAGATGGCTATATTTTAATTTTATTGCTATATATACCCCGCAGTCTGCACTCCGTACATCACCAGGAAGCCAGCTAATACAAGTGGCCATGTATTCCATGCGCTACTCCAAGCAGTAGAGTGGCCGAGGGCCCTTATCGGTAATATTCGATTCGGCGAATCGATACTCGACGCTTCTCGTGAGCGTATCGATGCGTAGTGCACCTCTTCACGTAGCAGACGAATTAACTGTAGCATCGACTTTTTGGCTTCAGAGAAGAGGTTTCTCTCCTATATTGTGCCGTTTGATACAACGTGTAAATATTTGCGGGAAACTTAAATGTGTTCATTCCACATTGTCCCTTGTTAAGTCCTAATTAAAGCTACTTCTCATTTAATAAGGATATGAATTACTACTGTAAATCGCCGACTAGTACTACTTGGGACCTATTTTTTGGAATATAGAAAATTAAGACAGGCTTAAAATAATTTTGTATTAGTGGCCTTAAACTTCAACATAAATAAAATTGTAGCCTCTAGAAGAAAAATATGACGCCAAATATAACGTGAAATTAATTTAAAGCGAGGAGCAACTAAGTTAAATTTACTATGTATAACTAAATGGGTAATAAAAAAAAATTGACGGAATAAATAAACCTGGGCTCTGTTGCAACTGAATGATAAATGCTAAGCACCGGGTGTTGCAGCACTCATTGAGAAAGGTCTACAGCCAGCAGTGGACGGCAATAGGCTAATGATAATAATTCCAGCCTGTCCGTAGACGTTAGTATGTGCACGTAAACTATCAAGAGAGGGACAAGGTTATACGTCAACACATAAGTGCTTCTCTAGCCAGACTACTATTGCCGGGGAGAGGTGAGTGTCGTTTCTTTACGTAGTAATATTTGGTATTTTGATATCGCTATGTATGGCGTATTGGTATGCTAAAAACATTAATAACAGGCGTCAAATTAAATCTATGACAAAAACATCGGATTAAACTGACACACACCTACGGTTCTGCCGTTGAAATTATCCGAGCTTCACTATTATTTCAATGTTATATGCTAATTACATTCCAAACTAAATTAACTTAGCAAATGCTTCCCAGTTAATTAGAGCTCTCATAACATGTATTTCGGGCTGTAATTTCAAACGAAAACCTCACCCGTACGCTTTTGAATATAAGCTTTACTGAAATGTTATTTAGAGTCTTTTTAGATTGGATTAGTTTTGCTAAAATTTGTTTTAAAATTATTTTATTACTGTGTTTACTTATTGTATCTGGTTTTGATGTTTTTACGCTTAGGTTATTGTTAGTGAAGTTGGAAGTTTTAAATTATATGGGGCGGGTAGCGACTTTTGAAATTGGTTGCTTATGAGTATAATAAATATTTGATTTTATTTACGCCTTGTTGATATAGTGTCTTAATGGTCACTGGATTGGCCAGAGGTCATGAGTTCGATTCTCAATGGGGACAGACCAGTTTGTACACGTTGGTCCCGATCTGGATGTTATATTTGTGAATTGTGCAATCCTTGTTTAATTAACATTACAAAGTGCGCTGTTGACCGGCGCCGAGAGATCCACGTTATCAGTTAGCAAGAGAAGCACTTATGACAGGCTGCTTCTCCTGTAGTAGTAGTGGGTGATTAAAGCTTTTCGCGAATAAAGGAGTCCACATCGAATAAATTAATTAACTAGAATAGCTTTATACGATAGAAGTAAAAGATATCAGATATGATATAGATATCATTTATGTGTGAAAACCAGTTAGTGGCTAAATATTTATTTATTTTTTATATGATTTATAGCGAATAAAAAAAAATTAAAAAAATATCTACAAACGGGTATATTTCATAGTCATACGAAAACCAAAGCTATTTGCGTCTCGGTTAATGTACATGAAAGGGTCGCCAGCAGCTATAATAGGTTTCTGTTACCATGTGAACATTGCGGTCTGCTGAGGAATACCATCTATTATTTATTTTCTTTCCTAGACGCAAATGCATTTGTTTCCATATACAAAAGTGTTTCTTATTCTTTCTTTTATGTATATTTTTCCTCCAAGCCATTTATATCTTATTCCAAATCAATAGTCATGTGGAAACAAACGCATTTGCGTTTCTTCAATAGAATTTTCTTACAAAGTTCTTTCTTCAATAGAATTTTTAGCAGTATCGTCCCGAAATATCTCCACTGCTGAACATAAGCCTCCATAATAGATGCCACTTTTGGTTTGGTGTCCATTGGGGGATTTGCCATAATGACCACGCTTGGCAGACGGATTGGTGATCGCGGTCATGAATGACCTTAGTTAATATATACAGGAAAATGCTACCACCCGTCCAGGTGCAATCCATCCACGGGAAGATTGGGGATGGCATTATTATAAGCCTATATCATTATAATATTATTTTATTGAAGTATGACAGTTCATACACTAAATCCTAAGAATAGCATCTAAGAAACAATATCATCATCAGGTTATTTTTGTCTCCACTGCAGGAGCACAACCCTCTCTCATCTGCCGGAGACAGACGGAGGATTTGGCCTACACTCCCCGCGCTGGCCAGACGGGTTGGGGAGGACTGATTGATGTTTTATAATGTATTCCCTTAGTCGCCTTGTGCGACATCCACCCACGGGAAGGAAGAAACAATATAGATTTTCATTATAATTAATTATAAGTCTAGAAAAGTTTTGGTAATTTAAACCTGTTCCATTTCTTACAAGTAACTTTAACTTGTCTGTTTCGTGTTTGTCAGAAATCTTTAAGAGAGTTAAGTTTCAGCCATTGTGCCTGTAATTTATTAATATAATATTCTGTTTGTGCGGAATAAACAATGCGGTAAATAGTCAGCTTTATCCAGGGAAGGTCTACGACACGTGGATAAATATTAAACCCTCTTATAGAAAACAGGAGACAGGAGAAACTACTTAGATAGATAGGTTTTTACTAAGCATCTGACGATTTCCTCCAATGTCAAACAATTATAAATTACAAAACAAGACGTGGAAGTAGATGTGGGCGTGGGCGTGGGCGTGGACGGGAGCGTAGGCGTGGGCGTGGGCGTGGACGTGGGCGTGGACGTGGGCGTGGGCGTGGTGTGTCGGATTTGAAAGTGAGTAGTCCACGCGAGTGGAGCCGCGGGCACAGCTAGTACTAAATAAACACATAAACTACACATTCTTGTACTATTATACATAAACTTAAATAAATTATAAATACGTACTATAGGTACATATAGATAAGTACCATGATTTCAAAGGAATAATAAACTAAGTTATTGTGACTTAAAACAATTTCACTAATTGCCTACTTATACCGAGTATCTGAACCGTAGTAGGAATTTTCACACCAACAGCAAAATGAGCACTGAGCATTCGCCTGCAAAGTACAGGGCCTGCCATAAGCCGATTACGTGGTTCGCCGTTCCCTATTCGGCCTTCCAATTTGCCAGGCAAATCTCTTCGCACCTCTGCACAATGAGAGGCTTTGTATACGTGGAAATTAGACTACGGATTGGATAGGTCCATTGGATAAGTCGGATTTAGGGTTGAGTTACATACACAAGCAGCTTGCATTATGGTGTTTGACCTAGACACACCACACCACACAGCGGCGATCAGCGCGTTTCCCTTCAAGCCCCGCCAAACCACGCCAAAAAAGCATTTCGGATAATATCTGCCGAACTACAAAGTCTTTTTATATTCTCTAACGGGTCATATGACATATACTGATAAGCATTTGGCGCTTAGCCCCGTGGGAGAGTACCAAGTGTAAGTTGAGTCCTGTACTCTTCATGTCAAACCACCAAGATGCATTGTTAGGCAGCGGCAGAAATAGGTAAGAGGGTGTGGAATCCACCCAGAAGGACCCTTCTAAGCTTCCTACATCCGCACTGAAAAAAAATGTTGATTTGAACAAGATCTTATTAACCGTGAACTAACTCTTGTCGCCTTGCACTAACTCAACTTGTTAACTTGTTCATGGTTTAATGAAATCATTACTTTAGCTAAAAGACAGCAAATAAGAGAAAATAGTGGTAGTGGGCGGGCCACATCTGTCGCAGAACCGACGGCCGTTGGGGCAGACGAGTTCTGCAGTGGAGACCATGGATTGGCACGCGCAGGGTGGGACTCCCCGCCGCCAGATGGACCGACGACTGAGAAAGGGGGGGTTCATTGGGGAAGGCCTATGTCCAGCAGTGGACGTCTAAAGGCTGACATGATGAAGAGAAAATGCCACTTGACGAGCATGGGATGAAAGGTTTTTTCAGGGAGCCTACATCCTTCGCTGGTGGAGGAACCAAGGTTTCAAAATTGCTTGAAATTTATGAAAAAGGCCACTATGAGCCGTTTTTTTCGTCATATTAATATATCCTGTAAAACGTAACACCACAACTTGTGTCATCTATATGGTCACATCCAATTTGGCTTTTGCGTAATCCGCTTACGAGCGTGTCAAGCCTACTGAGGACGGATTAATTATGTAAATTGAAATGCTTTTTATATAACTTTTCTCAGTATATCAATTGTGATATTTTATACTGAATGTCTAGGTAATAGGACCCTTTGTCAATTTTGGGAACAATAAGTTAGGAGTTTAATAGAAGAGGCTCAATTTGTTCGTTCTTAAAAAACACTGCTACATGTATATACATTCAGTCAAAAAAGTATCGATAATAGATGATTTGTTTATGGTTCCAAATTCAATATTTTTGTTTTTTTGTTGTTGTTGGATTGGCACTACCAAAAACTCCACAAACATCATTGAGCAACCACCTTATTCACCAGTTATGGCTCCATGCGACTTTTTTCTTTTTCCTAAACTCAAATTACCACTTCGTGGCACCCATTTCCATTCGATAGAAGACATAAAGGAGAATTCGCGGCGAGAACTGTACTCAATTCCGGAAAAAGCGTCACAAAAATGTTTTGATGATTGGATTATTCGTTGGCGTTAGTGTGTCGCTTCTGAAGGAGCATACTTTGAAGGCGATGAAATAAAGTTGGATGAATAATTAACATTTTGTGTATTATTGATCTTTGACAGAGTAGTACATAAATTTTTATTTAAAAAATATGAATTCATTTCCGTATTATTTAGGTTTAGGTTATTTGTTATCAGTCTCTATTCAAAATGATCTGTCAATCTAACTAGTCCAACTTTGCACCCAGTGTGTACCAGTGACATAGCGGAAGCATGGACTCCTGGCAATCAGTTGCGGGACTTACCACTGGGGGCAACTGGCTGTAAACGTGTTAAATAACCTAAATATTACATTGAACGTTTTTAATTTTATTTATTTTGGCCGGAGGCAGCTGGATGCGGAGGGCGGAGGGCCGGGTGTGGTGGTGTTCATTCGGGATGGCCTATGTCCAACAGTGGACATCTAAGGGCTGATATGAGGATGAGCAGGAGCCTTACAGTCTATTTGAATAATATAATCGAACATTGACAGAAAGAATTTCCAGAAATTTTGAAAAACTGGCACTAGAATCGAGTGACGATCTTGCCACTAGACCTACGAGGCGGTCTGCTAAAAATGATTTGGTGTCTTCTCGTAGCATACGGCATACTCAGGTCGCTGAACCAACAAAGAAAGTATTCTTTATTCATAATTTGGAAAACAACGGCTTTCAAAAACTGTTGCTGCAACAGAAAGTACATAGAGCCAATCAATAATATCCACCCCTCTTTTCAATTAGTATCACAAATGCACCTTTAATGCTCAGCCTCCGGGAAAAAATCTCCCGTCCCGTGTTACCTTAAACGATTTAGGGGAATCCACCACTAAATGAAATCCTTCGACTAATAGAGGGGGTAGAAAAGATGGAGGGAATCAGTAATGATGTTTTAATAAATCTTACGAGATCAGAATGGTGATGGAAAAACGAGGGATGAATGTATAAAATATATTCTCACGGAAATCTGTATAAAAGTTTGAAATGGAGATAAACTCAATATCTGATTAGAAATTTTGAATAATTAATGACAGTTTTAGGTGATATGATGCTCGCCTTCGTGCACAAAATGTCTTAATTGTATTTAGTTTTAAAAACGTGCAATAAAGTATATCCCAAGGATAATCCTTATATACCATAACGCCGATATATTACCAATTAGGTTCCCTACAAATATAAATCATATTACATTTTTTTATAACAAACGTAGTAGTAACATTTTGAATCTCATTTTCCTAAGTAAAATGTGGCACCCATGTTCTTAATGAACATGTGGGTGCATATGATTTTGGAAAAATATAACCTAATTTTTTTTTTGTCAAAATCGATTCTCATAACGATTCTGACCAAACATTTTCAGGTTTTGGGTATATAGATAGTTTGATCATATTGGATTTTGTAAGCAAGAATACAGAAAAAAGAAAGCAAAGAAGATAAGGTAGGCAACAGAACATAAAATATTAATGTTTTCTTTATTCAGACTTTAGAATAATTGATTCACAGCTTTGACGAAACGAAACCAAGGAAGTCGTTCACTGTTAATAACTAAATTCTTCGTAATTTATCCACTCAATTTATTTTGAAATAGTTTCTGACATACGTATCTAACATTTTCCATTACGCCGAAAAATAACTTGTTTCATTTCATTCCGTTCGGCTCAAATCCTCTTAAATTGAGGATTATTACTATTAGGAGACGTCAACATGTCAATACATTGGTCGGTTCTTGTCCTGTGGGACTTGAGAAAAATAATATTGTTTTTTGAAGTGAAGTTATTAACAAAGGTATTTTTGTTCATTGACTATCGTCGCTTTCTTTTTATTACGTTTTATTTTTACATTCCAATCCTAAACTGTACGACATTCATTAAGAGTGTGTCCACATATGTAATGTCATCAGACTAGTCTGTTCCTTCTTTATTTCCCTTGTTTTTATTTTAAATATTATAGACATTAGCTAGTGGTTACATTTGCTTCGTACCTTACCTACTATGGTCTAATCCTACCCAAATATTATTATCTCATCAACAATTTAACATGTAGATATATCCTATGCAGGGTTAGCTGCTTAGTAAGGATTGTGAATCATATTTTCCTAACGACCTGTAGAATTAAAGGTAATTTCTTTAGGAATCAGTCTAATTATAGTCTCAAATACTTTAGGGAATTTTACCAAACACCATCCTCCCAATCTATAACAGGACCAACCTAGTTATATATACCTATAGCTATTTATATACGCTACAAGTATAAAATCTACTTAGTATTTTATGTTTATTTCATAACATACAACATCTTTCTTCCAAATTGTTTCTCGTCTGAGCATAAATCTACCCTCTTTTTAATATTTGTCACGCCGTCAGCTATTTATCTTCAGTTTTATTTACTAGGTGCTCTTAATGAGCTCCTTTTGATGTTTCTAAAGTACCTGGATTGGATGTTTTTAAACAAAAAAAAAATTATACTGCTATATAAAAATAACTATATATAAAAAAGTATAATTATACAGCTATATACAATGCAACTAGAATTTTCTGAGAAAAGCCTTTGGTTTTCCTTTTACAAAGGTTCAATGAATCGAAATAAATAATTATTCATATAATTTAAGTATTCATAGATACGATTAGGCAGAGTAAATAGTTTGTTTGAAAAAATAACTAATAGCGTATAAGAAATAATCTTATTTTAGCACAGTTATATTTATATATACCAATTGTTAAAATCTGTTTATCGTTTCTGACCTAAAATAATATAATAATTACACGTTCGAGTAGAGTCAAAGGACACAACAGTGTTAAAAGTATTTTGAAATGAAAATGCGTAACAAAGGCTTAAATTACTCTAAGTAATTGGGAGCATGACGTAGCAACACGATTGTGTTATCAAACTAAAAATAATCTGCTAAGTAACATACCCTAGTTTTGTAGATACTCACCTGCCAACCTACACAGTAAAGGTGTAAATGCTTAAACATTAATAATTTTATACATGTTGCATTATTCAAGCAGGATTTTTTTCTGTATGCAAGATAAAAGCAATTTCTGAATTTAGATATGTTATCTTGAAAATTGTGTCCCGGTCTGGATGTTATATTTGTAAATTGTCCTATCCTGTTAAATTTCCATATCACAGGAGAAAATCCTTGTTTTGGATTAAATATATATATATGTATATAGTATTAATCAGTAGTTGTATTGAACTTTTATTAATTTATACTAATACGTTATACTAAATTAACACGTAATTTTAACTGTCGCCAGACGATTATTACTTAAATATAAGAGATATCAAATAACTTTAAACTGATATCAAAACTATATTGCCTAATGAGTAAAATGGCACCAACTACGAGTACCTACGTTTTAAAAAAGAAAAGCGATATATCCAAAAATTTTACTTTAAAAACTCCTATACATTTACTATGGACATCAAAGTGAAAATTTCCTTATTTTAAGAAATATAGGTATATTTAGAAACTTTAAACTGAAAGTGACAACGAAACTACGTTATCTACCGAACGTGTAAAATGATATTAAATAATAAAAATAATGTTATTTTTTTTATTTACCCTTAGTTATTCACAAGGTAGGTATTTTAGGATCGGTTAAAGAAATTAAGTTAATTAATTTGTAAATGTAAATAGTTGCCAAGGAAGCCACATCTGAACTTGTACATGAAAGTTGCGTGAATAAATGATTATTATTATTACTAGATGATTTTTATTATAAAAGTAACGATGTAAAGAAAAATCATCACATGAAACCTCCAGCAACACATCTGTTTCAAAGACTAACGTGTACGTGAATGAAAATGCGAGCTTAAAATATTACCTTATAAACTCGCAACAGAGTTCTCACTGAATAATAAAGTTAACACAACTGAAACTAATTTATTCATAATCACGCTCCTATTCTGAAACTCAAATGACTCGTTAAACAGTTTTCCCTGAAAGCGGACGTCGTCGTATCGTCGCTTGTCATGTTACACTTGGTGATTAAGGCTCAATTTGCAAAGTGACACGTTTGACAAGGACTTATTTACACCGTGACGTAACATAATATACTCGTATAGCTATGATATCTTCGCTTAATAAAAGATCAATTGATTAAAAACACTCTTTTATTTTAATTGAACAATACCTAACTTGACAATCCATTGGCAGAGAGCGGGGCATAGACAAGACAAAGTGCACCACAAAGTTTTTTTTTACATGCCAAAAGGACGCACCTTAAATAAATGTTCCAGGTAATATATTTGAAAGAGTTTTACGAATTAAAAAAAGTTAATAGTTGATTCGGAATTAATGTAAATATTCAACAATGGATGTTGGCATTCTAATGATGTTTTTATTTGATTAATTTTGTTTAAACTTAATTATAAAATTTAATTTGTTCTCCCGGGAAGCGAAATTCTTACTGGTCGGTAATAGATCTTACTCTATGGGTGTGAAATTTAAAGCACCCTTCTCATTACCTTACATATCTATTAATCTATCCATACACTGGTTTTCTCCTTATGTATAGCGAAAATTAATCAAATATAGTATGAGAAATTATTAGTTGTTTTTATAATATAATATAACCAAATTGCATTATAATATAGCTAAACATATTATACATTCATCTTGATAATGCATCATTTGATTTACATGCCTCTTCCAAATCACTCCGTCAACATATAGGATATTAAATTAGGAACAGTAATTACTCCTAAAATCTAAGGGCTTTTTGTTACTTTAAGGTCAATGAAGACAGGACTCATTATTGCCAGATTGACCGACGACTCTGGAAGCAGCTGAATGAAGAAGGCGGAACACCGGGGTTTGGTGGTTTGGTACTGGACACTGTACTTACGAGCACTGGACATGTACAGACCGATGATGAGACAGTAGACGCTGACAATGTTGTTATTGCAATTACACAAGGCGCTGCTTCGTTGCCAGCGGCCGATTGCGCACGTCGGTCGCGCGCGACCTCGGAAGCGGTGCTATACATTTTCATAGTCTTTAGAAATAGCAACGGCGCGCGTCGGCCGCGCACGGGCGCGATTGATCGCGATGCTCGAAAGTGCACTTTTACGTGTGGACGTAAAATAACGACAGAGCGACAACGTTATATCTCAACACATAGGTAAAACTTATATTGCCGGATTACACGCCGTGCTTTATTTTGCGGGTGGCGGGGAGGTGACGGTCGTTTCTTTACGTAGTAATATTTAATATTCTTTGCCGTAGGTTCTATGGACTAAAAGCGAAGAATGACGAAGAAAAAAGCTGTATCGCATTTTGGACTGACAACTTGTGCAAATGAAGTAGTAAAATGTATACCAGAAATACGTCACAGATATTTTGCATCTTCCAAGATAAGCTAGGTAACACGATTTATCACCACATTCTGTTTCTATGCGTCAGCCGTCGGCTTAATTCGAAACAAATGGAAATGTTACCGGGATGAAATGCAAATTTATTCAATTAATCCACCCGCCAGCCTGTATTGGGTGTCGCAAAGCCGTGATTGGCGTTAAGTCGTTCAACCGCGCGAGAGTGGTTTGCCGTTTACAGAATAGGGACGCGGGTGTATGGTAATGTGCTGGGTGCATTGGAAATTTTGTTTGTTTATTAGTTCGGCGGGAGGTAATAAGCGACGGCTGACTCGAGTTTGATTGATTGCATTTTAGTCTTTGATCAGAAAATTGTATATACACTGAAAGCCGTGGTAGCCTAGTTGGTCGTGCACTCTCCTCGCGTTCGTTCTGAGTTCGTGCGGTCACCCCATTCGTACCAATGAGTTTTTCGAAACTTAAGTACGGTTTATTTATAACTAGCTGTTGCTCGCGACTTCGTCCGCGTGGACAACTTAACATCACAAATTATTATGTATTTCCCATAGGAATGGAATGTTTTTTCGGTATAAAAACTATCCTATGTCCTATTCCAGGACCGAACCTATATGTATGCCAAGTTTCATCACGAACCGTTAAGTGATTGAAGCGTAATTGAGTAACAAACATTCAAATATACAAATATCCAAACTTTCGCATTTATAATAGTACCTAGTAGGAAGTAGGATACCACAGGCTTTCCGGCGAAGCAGAACTTCGTAAGGAAACCTGCATATGCCAAAGAAGGAATTCTAAGGCGTATGTGAAGTCCACCAAATCTTTTTGGGGCACTGTTGGTGGGCAGGGGTTAGGTAAAAAGATCCAGAAGGGTTGAAGTATCGCCATGTCTTCCTGGCCCTCTTATAAGATACGATAAGATATATACTGAACTTTGTTGTTGTTGCTTTGAACAAGATTTTGTTGATTAACAAAATCTTGTTCAAAGCAACAACAACAAAGATTGTGAACAATCTCACCAAGGTCTTGTTGCCTTGCACTAACCCAACTTGTTAACTTGATCACGATGTTGAATCAAACGATCATTAAAATAAATACTTTAGCTAACAAACAGCAACTATTTAAGTAGTTAGTTGACCACAATTTTATGCAGATTTGGTACTATAGCTGCTAAAATACTTGTGTTATAAATTGGTCTAGTTCTGTAATTGTAGTTACACCACCTACGCTCTTCCTTGTATTTAAAATCAATCAGTTGTAAAAATTAAGCTCTATGTTTTTATGAAAACTGCATTCGAATTACAGACAGAAAAAAATCTTAAAATGAAACTAATACCTAGTAGATTGTGTCATAAGGGAGCAAAATAATATTTTTACGGCGAGGGCGCTATTTTGAATCCAGAGCGGAGCGAAGGATTCTAAAGTAGAATGCTGAGCGTAGCGAGGGATTCAAAGTACGGCACCCGAGGAAAAAATAATTTTTGTGCCCGAGTAATACACTCTACTTTTCATCTCCCTCTATGAGAAAAATAAATAAAAGGCGCTTTTAGATACAATTCATGAATACGTGTATTTATTAGAATGTGAAGTAGGTAACAACAAACATTGTATTAAAAACTTATATTAATATTGGAAACGTTCGCGCCTTTTTCATTTGTTACCATTTTTAAAATAAGCCGGCGCGTTGATTATTTTTTTAAATTCAGCCTTCGCGCCGCTCACGTTATGGCCAGTAACTTTATTCATACAATATTTGCACTCAATCTCTTTAGTCGCGGAACACTAAAAGTCATATTCGTGTTCCAAATTCAAATCTCATTACTGCCCGCTGAAAAACTCTCTTGCAGAAAAGACGTACTTTGGTCGCACTTATTGAGGAACCAATCGTCGCTTTTCGAATATAGATGGGATGAAAATACTTTTTGTTATTTAGGATAAACGTCAATTTCGTCTTTTTAAACTGTATTAAATGTACCTACATGGAAACACGCTTACAGTCACACGCAGAGACTCTTATTCTTAGATAAATCTCACACGAGATGGACGGCGGCAAAAACGCTCGTCTTTTCGGGGACTATTAAATTACTTCATCCGCCTCCGTTTCTACTCTAACTCTATATAACTTATGCTACACTGGTACAAGTCATAAAATACATTTATCACATTTTATTTTGAGGCTTTGGGTTCCAACATATATAGGCCACACTGAAATTTTTGCACTCCTGGTCACTCATTTATATTTGACGCATTGTATTTTTTTTTTAATAAGTAAGTATAGAATTTCTTTATGTACTATCGGTTGCCCATTATTGCAGATGGCATAATTCAAAAAGCATGATTTAAGGCGTTGGTACACTGAATTTAAAATTATATTATTGTTTCTCTTCATGATGAGATTCATGAAGGTGGTCCGTCAACTACCGTCACTGAAGAAAATATGGTTATGATGGCAAGCAGTCACTGTTGATGTGACAACAACCCAAAGGCTGCAATTCTGTCGTCATCCAAAAGTCTAGGATGGAATGCCTTGTTTGTATGCATCATCATAGTATCGTTTGGATCCCGGCTTACTGTAATTTTCCAAGGCGACTAAATAATTGCACCAGGGTCGAGCAGAAGCGTTCTCATGTGTATATTAAGATCATTACTGTGATCACCAATCCGCTTGTCAAGCGTAATGATTATGACAAATCCCCCAATGGACAGCCCACCAAAAGTGGCATTCTATTGGGGAGGCTTGTGGACGTATGTCGGCTGATGATGAACTCATACATCTTTAAACGCGATGGTGATTCGCCACAGCTTATGTATTCAACCGTTCCTTGAGAAACTCAGACGTCTCTGTGCAATTTATGACGTCTGACTCTGAGACGGACCTGTCCTTGTGGTACGTACTAGAGTATTTCGTACTTATGCACGTCTGAGATTTATTCCTCGTACCTTGTTATGACTTCAGTGATGTCAGAAACCATAACAATATTGCCACTAAAGCTGCTGCTAAAGAAACGTGAACACTGACGGTGTGACAGATTAGAAAGCTTAAGTGTCAGTGGGTGGGCCACATCTGTCGCAGAATTGACGGCCGTTGGCGTTGACTAGTTCTGGAGTAGAGACGGACTGGTCTCGATTACAATGAAGACTCAGTTGCATCAGTGATTTTATCTTTGTCAGGTCTTCGGTCCATCAGAATCAGCGAGGCGCCTAACGCTGTACCGATACAGGTATCAAAAGGTAAGTTTACAAAAAAATCACTAGTAATGCATGCACAAAGAAGTACCTATGGTATTAGGCGGGGTTAAGCTATAAGCTAGTGTAAGTTTGGATTGCGATGATCGAGAATTAAATTTGAAGGATGGGAGGAGGGAGGGGGAAGGGGATATAGGGAGGGACGGGGGTTTTGTGTAATGACACAGAAACAAGACAAAATAATCTTGTGTCAAGTCTTCTCTTCGTTTTGTTTCGCAATCAGATCGGGGACATTATGCACAAATTGTACAAAGTACCTATTTCCAGGACAGGAATAGAACCCACAAATTCTTGCTCTTAAGTCCAATGACCACGCTAGTTAGCTAACGAGGCGGTCTTTAATAAAACGACACATAACGTTTTTCTCTTTTAAATATAGACAGATAATTAACTATGCTTTTGTAGAATCCGTTTAGCATATTTTTTTATGATTCAAGAAATTCACTTTACTTATCTAAATGTATTTAAGTTTTCCTCCAAGTTGGGTGTGAGTCAGACAATCTGCATTTGATACAACAGTCGCGATATTGGCATACCATACCTGTGCTATATTGTTCAGAATGAAGATAGTGTCTGCATGCAAATTTCGAGTGCATTGTGCGTTGCCAACGTCAATAGGGTTGGGTGGGAAGAGGGGACGGGGAAGTTGTTTCCAAAACAATTGTATGGGTTCGGAAGTTAAAGCTTGTCGCAGTTGTGGCAATTGTTAGTTTCGTACTCAGTTTCTACCAACGAGGTTTATAGTTAATGTGGTAGACTGCAGGTAATTAACTATGAAATGCTTGATTTTTCCATGGGATGCTTGTGTGGTTCCCAGCTTAGAATAGGGTCACCCCAAATCTTCTCATGGGGGTCATCAAGGCGACTAAGGAGTGCACCAAGGACGGGCAGCTACGTTCTCCTGTTTATATTAGGATCATTACTACCATCATCAACCCGTCTGCCAAGCGTGGTGATTCTGACAAAACCCACAATAGATAGCCCCTGATGGTGACTTTCCATTGTTGAGGCTTACGTTCAGCAGTGGACGTATTTCGGCTGATGATGATGCTATAATAAAATGATCAAAACGGGGATCAATTTTAGTGAGGGTTGATGATAGCTGTCCAAAATATGGACTGTGAAGGTCCAACATTTATTTGCTCGTGAGTGCATGAGCTTAAGAAATAGGTATGAGCATAATAATAGTTCTATAACATTCTTTAATGTATTAATTAAAGTAATAATTTGGTGAAGTATTCTCAACTACAAATATTCGCACATAATTATGTTTATCGAATGGGCCCATAACCTCAGCCCAATGCATTTTGTTCAGGCATTTGTAACCGTCTAATAAAATCAAATTTAATATGACCAAATTACACGAATTCTTACAAAACTCAGCTTTGCGGAATGATTTTCCTGTAGATTTGTTCTGCGTCAAATTATCCGGGATATAACGAACTGGATTAAGCTGAGAACATCAAGGGAAGAAAGCAACGATCTCTGTACTACTAGATGGAGCGTTCCAAACAATCGCTCTGTTCCACGCAACTGCGACTCCGGTAGCTACAACTCGTTCACATTCACTTTGAAACTTGTGCAGTTACTACGCAGAACATTTAATTGTTTACTGAATATTGACGCTATTTACAAATAGCATCAATATTTAGTAATAATTAAATGTTCTGCATTAGTAATTGCATAAGTTTCGTTATGAATGTAACCAAGTTGCGGCTCCCGGGCCCGCAGTTGCGTGGAATAGAGCAATTGTTTGGAACGCTCCATCTAGTAGTACATAGAGATCGTTGGAAGAAAGTGATTTTTTGCCCTTATCCCGGACCGTAATTTGAATACATTATGGCTTGATTGTTGTGTTTTAGGGCACCGTATATCAAGTAAAAGAAACTGAGCATGCGGTGATGTAGAGATCATGATATTAGTAAGTATATTTTCTTACAGGTAGTAGGTAATGGCACCTTCAGCATGGTTTAATTAAGTACTTGGATGGATAAATCTTGAGAATATAAGTAGAACTGGAATCGATCTAAATAACTTTCAATAGAGTAATAAATGAGACATGACAGTATGTCACTCCTCAAGAGGGCAAAGCATATTGACATGAGTCGTGACATAACATGATAGGTTTTGTTTAAATTGTACTTATCGGTTTTAAAAACGATTTAATCAATATAAGTACTAAATAATGCTAAATATTCACAATTCGTGAATTTGTTAAATATGTTCAAATCAAACAGATACTCGTATGTAATGGATTTTATAATGAAAGAAACAAAGCCCTTTAGGCCGGTCAAATTTTTTTATGTTCATATTGGGCCCGATTCTGAAGGCACCCATTTAAAATTTGACAGCGCTAAAATTGGTTTCATCTTTATCTTCATAATACTGTGTGACAAGGATAGCAACAGCTTTAGTGCTGTCAAATTTTAACATTGTGTCTCCAGAATCGAGCCCAATATTTAAAAAAACTCCGGTGACAGCACGTATTTCATAAAAATAGGGCACAACTTCTCCTAGTCTGTGATTTCCACTATAGCATAGTATTATTAAGTCCTAGTTGTTGCCCGCGACTTCGTCCGCGTGGACAACTAAACATTACAAATAATTATGTATTTCCCGTAGGAATGAGCTGTTTTTCGGGGTAAAAATTATTATGTCCTATTTCAGGACCTAACCTATATGTGTCCCAAGTTTCATCACGATCCGTCCAGTGGTTGAAGCGTAATTGAGTAACAAACATCTAAACTTTCGCATTTATAATATTATAGTGATAAATGGTATGGTGTGGTGTCGTGCGGTATGGTATGGGATTCTATGGCTGTAGCTCACATTCTCACTTTAATAAATATTAAGTAAAGGCCAATTTTAAACGAACCTTACACGCTTTTAAATTTAAGTTTCAAGCATAATATAGCACTTTCAAAGACATTTCCTACATAATATAATATCAGAGAGATATAATTTGTTAAAAGGTATAATGTAGGTATGACAGGCCTTCCTCTGACGAGATTCCTTCAAAAAGTCTATCAAACAGATAGATTTTATAGAAACTGACGTAGAAGTATTTGGTTACACCAGTACCACAGATTAAAGGAAACAAAAGGTTCATTTTGTCGAGTATCGATAGGTGTCTGTCTGGTTTCCCAGAACACTCGGCTTCGGAGTCACGGACACGACCCGACTCCCCTGGGATTTCAGAATGCAGTAGATTGGTGTGCTCTATTTGTGACCGATATCAGTTCCCTGACGCAGAAAGTTCTAGTGACATCCCTGACTATAATCACAGGGCGGACACTTGTGCCAAAATGTATGAGATGGCGGGAAATCGACTACCTATTCTTACACAAATACAATAATCGTGTCCGCACACAGCAGCGCACGCACACATGCCTAAGGCAATCGTTAGGGGTGTCAGACCGCGCGGACCGGCCGTGGGCACCAGTAACGTTGTGATGGCGGCGTAAAGTGTGCATAAAAATAAAAATAGTTTATATAGGTGGTTGAGATTTAAGTCGTAGGTATACAATCTTTTTTCTAACCTTCGATGTTTACGTGCAAAATCTCTATGCAACCATACAAAACTGTACGAATTCGTGATAGACTAGTTGGTACTCACGTTTATGAGGTCGAGCGTTCGAATCCGGGCACAGGCCAAAGAACGAACTAAGAACGTTTTTAGTGAAGAAGACCTTAAGAAACCAGCCAAAGAAGTAATAATTCTAAGGCGTATGTGAAGTCCACAAACCCGCATTGGGCCAGCGTCGTGGATTATTGTTATGGAATAATTCCTACTCGCGTGTATTTTTTCTTTCATTCATTATGGTTTAAATATATAACTATACATGGTGCATGTGCTAAAATAAAATATTTTTCGACATACAGGGAAAAAATACGACACTCATCATTGTGCACATTATAATTTTTTTAAATCTATACATATATTAAAACAGTAAAAAGGCGTTTCTGTACATTAAAGTAAAAAAAAATCAGACCTTAAGACCAGTGGAGTCCAAAAATATGATAAAAAAAATCGTGTCTATGTATGTATGTCTGTACGGGCTAATCTTGGAAACTGCTGAACAGAATTTGACGGCGTTTTCACTATTTAATAGCTAAGGATAACAAAGGATATTTTCGAAAATTCCACATTTGTTTGGGTAAATTTTGTATTATCACAGGAGTTTTCTGACTGTGGCAACATCAAAGTTGGTACTGCGTTTCTTTTTAATTCTTTGCAAGACGATCCGAAGCACAGAAATGAAGATCGCAAAAGCGGTGATTTTTTAAACTTTTATTGTTTGGTCGCCCAATCACTTGAATCCAGTATCTGAAAAACAATTTTTTTTTAGTATATACATCTGAAAAACAAAAAAAGATTTTATACCCAAACAAAAGGAACTGCGGAAACGTTCCTACAATGTTACGTTGTAAGCTCACGTCACACGCCACTGTATGACACATGTCATTTTTTTCTTTTTATTATGCTGCAATTACACATCTGCGCAAGTCGGTAGACAATCGCTCATTGAATTTCGATTACATCAAAAAGGTGAAAATTCAAACGTAACATCGGTTCCGTTATTTATAATTTAATTAAATATATATTTTATGTATTATACATTACATTTGTCTAATCCCAAACTTGATTTTATTCACTTCAGATCAGAACGTCTCATTCTCCTGTACCATTGAAATTAGATAAGGACCAATTCACTAATATAGTACCCAGACTAAGACGAACTCTAAACATGTCTATACATAAAAGGAATCGAACTCACGACTTCTGGTACTTGAATCCAATAAGCAAGTCAATAATCATGATATCTTCAACAGAGGGAGTCCAAACATTTATTTTTATCTTCGTGTATGCATGATTGCCATAAATTAAAACTTACATAACCGAATTTTTTACTAGCATGAACACTTGGCAATTATGCGAATGTATGTACGGTGGACCACACGCTAAAGTCTAAAGTGTACAAAATATAAAATTTGCAGAGTATAAAAATTACCTTGATATATTAAGTCACACGAAATTAGGTGCTTTTCCAACTTTACCTACAAATTTTTAGAATTCAGGTATCTTCTTACACGCTACAATTAAATCTGATGATCTGCAGGTTCCTGAATAATTCATGGTTATGATGAACGTGGGGTTTAATTGAAGGCGTGACTAATACTACTTAAATTCTTTAAGATTTAATATGTTTTGTCACAAAACATATCTAATTTCGCGTGACAAGTTACCTAATTCAAAAAGACCCACATCGATGCGAGTATCTCGCGACTTAACGCAAATGTGTAAATGTCGTACAACAAACAAATAGATATACAATTGATTAAAATTGTATCAATGTCTATCTCAAATAAAATTTTATTTACATTATCAAACAGAATAAAATAAACCAAAACGTATAAAATTATATTTGAATTACTTATAATACCAAAATTCAATCCTACAAATTGTTTGAATAAATAGGCAAAATATGTTACTTACCTCGATTCTTCTGGAGGAAAAGAATGAAATCGTCTCTTTTTGTCATTACTGTTAATCAAACAACCACCTACATCACAATACTTCACCATTATTATTTTAATATCTTTCAAGCAATACATACAGCCCTGACGGCTAGTACCCTAAACGCTACCCAAATCTGCGGCGCGGGGTGAGGAAGCTGTGATTGGCGGGGGGAAGGGAGTGTCCATTCTATACGTAGTATTATTAAGTATTCTATGCTATAATTGTCAAATTCTATATCAAGATGCTTGGATCTTTTTCTAAATAAAAATAGCGTAGTTGATAAATGATTGTGGGCGTTTTTGCACGGAACCCACTCACTAATAGCAAGCAATAACAATAAGTTGGCGTGTGCCAATAAAATAGGCATTAATTTTTTTGCATTTAAAACCATAGTTACTATGGGAGCATTTTCGTGAAAAGGATTTATTCTTAGAATATGCATATATTCGTTTTTCTGAGGATTTATTGCTAAGAGTGACTTGAAGTTTTGCGAACAGAACAATATTTGCATTTTTTTAGTTTATGTGTAGAGTCATTTAACACAAGGAACAATCACTATAGCACTAAGCAGTGCCGACCAAATCCCGCAATCTACAAGATTAAACTGTGATTAAATGCGTTTTTAGACGCGAACTGCGAGGAACCCGCGCTTGCACTCAGCACGCTCTTTGTTTGTCATAATTTACTACCTGCACCTTAACAGGTTGCGGTTTGTATGAAAATGGCAAGAATAACACTTGTATTTCAAGGGAAACTAAATTATTAATTAAAAAATAATTAAATATATGGATTATAGAACTGTTTCACTTAAACATAGATTACTAGCTGACCTATGGCCACTTCGTTAGGCGGTAAACATTTTATTTTTTTATTTTTCCGGTTAATATATAGCCTATGACACTCACAAATAACGTGGATTTCTATTGGTATAAGAAATTTCTAAATTGGTTCAGTAGATCTAGAGATTACCCACTACAGCGTCACAAACTTTACCTCTTTATAATATTAGTATAGATATAGATAACTTAAGAATGTCCTTGCAATTATTCTTCTTCTTCAAAAATTGTCCTTCCTTAGGATTTTGTCAATGTCAAGTAAAGCGGAGTAAAGCTGTGTCACCTTATCAAAGGATATCAGTGGTGATATTTGATCTGCTCACGTGGATTCCCGTTGAGAAGCCCTACAGCTGCAGAAGTGCAATTGCACGAAGTTACTTGAATTATCGATAATTTAGTTTTACTCACAAACATTAATGAGTACTGTGGTGATCACTACATTCTTAATATCGCTAAAAATAAACTCAAAAACCAAATAACCTAGCACTGATTTGGTAATGGTTGCTACCACGGGAATCCATCCATACAGTCTGTTAGGGAAATAGATTGCAGGAAAGTATAGCCCGCGACTCACCTGGTTCTTCTGCGTGGCTCGTCGTCGTCTTCTTCAGGGTACCCTGGCTGCTACACTTTCACCAACGCTGGTACTTTGGTTTTAGCACTTGGTGCACAGAATTAGTTGTGTTGTGGGGTTTTTTGGTTTATTAATTGTATTATTATTTTTTTTTCACGGAAATAACACCCAGACCGGGTCCAAGTTATAAAAAAATTACGAAGTTGTATGTCGTTAGTGGAAATCGCATGACGTAACCCTAGAGGGCTCCATTTTATGACCAATAGTCATCTTTCTCTAAATTCCAAAGTACAGGTATGTATAAACTAGTATTTTGCCATGTATTTCCAAAAGACGTTGTAGCGCCAGCCATGTGTGAAATAAATATAAAAAAAATGTAAACAAATGTCGACTTAGTCTAGAGTTCTTAATGTCCCAAATGGTGGAACTAAATGAATATGAGTATGTATGCCCTGTTGGTCTTCTTTATAAAAACTTTTTGCTTCCTTCGCCTTTCGAACATTTTCTACTCCTAAATCTGTGTCTGTCAGTAGTAACCTAAACACAATGTTGTAGAGCAACTTTGTAGTTTAACTATCTTCGAAGCTCTGAAACAATATAAACTTAGAATCTAAACCTCTTCTGACGTAAAATTTTATATAGCACTTTGGTTAAGCGAAATGACGGCACGTGTAAAAGATTTAAAGTGGCTACTTGCTTAAAAGATTGGAATTATAGTGACTTAAAGAAAATTGTACAAAGTCAGGATATTGATAAATTTTTTAACTATTGTTTTAAAAAAAAGCTAATATGAATGACAAAATAAATTAAAGTGTGGTATATATTTTGTAATTTATCGTTACATGGTGTAACACTCCACGGTTTTGCAAAGTACATTGCGTGCACGTTGAGTTGAATAAAAAAATATATACATATTATTACATATATATATAATACATTTGTCTAATACCAAACTAGGATTTTCTCTTGTGCTATGGGAATTAAACAAGGATTAGACAATTTACAAATTGTACAAAGTTGTCTGTCCCCTGTGTGTAGCGAACCCACGACCTCTGGCACTGGAGCTCAATGACCAAGTCACTAGACCAACGAGACGGTTACAGTTTGGTTACAGTTATGGTACTTTTGTCATATAAAAATAAAAGTTTCCTATCTAGGTATATGGATATTTGAAAAATAATATTGTAAACTGTCCAGTGACATTGAAAAACAAACTTAAACACAGATGACATTGAATGGAAATTAATCCGAGATCCAAATAGGTACTACGGTACTGCTATACTGAAGTTTAGAACACCGCAAGTTGCTGACGTTCAGTCTCTTGACGGTCGTGTAATCGACTCCACTTTTTGTTCGACGAAATAACGAGCGCCTTGAGAATAGGATCGTTTTCAAAGATATTGGAGGAGGTTAATTTGCTTTAGAAGAGTATTTTTTTAAAGGCAAATAAATGCCAGTTGGTAAAATGAAATTAAATAAAAAGATCAAAATTTTCTTATTTTGTTTAATTTTAACCGATTACGTCACAAGACAGATATTAAATAAACTGATAATTAATTGTCAAGCAACTCACTTTGGGACTAAGTCATAAAATAGGTTTGTTATAGTCAAAAAAAATAGTAGTTATCATATTATAAAAGTTTTAATCACGGATCAGCACGCGCAGGGTGGGATGCCGACGGGACCGACGACCTGAAGAAGGTAGCCGGAAGCGGCTGGAAGCAGAGGGCAGAGGACGAGTGTAGTGGCGGTAATTGAGGAAGACTTACGTCCAGCAGTGGACGTATGTCTAAGGACTGATATGATGATGATGAACGTTTTTAAGACGGTAAAAACAAAAAAAATAATTAATCGTAATTTCGAGAACTCAAAAGTCGATATTCATTTACTTCCGAACAATTGGACTATGTTCATACACACATATGTCTGTGTACGGATATTCTCCAGTCTAGTCATTTTGGAGCGCATGGAATTCGTAGATTACTACATTGGAAACTAGAAATCTACGTCATTTATTGTAGCTCACACTACACAAAGATAAGACCAATCTCACATTCCCAAACCTTACACCGAAACTGAAACTCAATAAAATGTTCGCGAAAGCCGGCACTTCGCAAGAGAAGCGAAATCCAATAAACGGTGACTTCCACACAGGGTTGGCAACTGTAAATTCATTAATTGAATTTCTTCAATTAAATAAAAAAAAAAACCTTTTCAATATTTGATGTCATCCCCTTTGTCTAATTATGCTCCCATCCCGAAAAGTCCTCAATATTAAGCTTTTTAGTGATTAGTTTGTTTTACTCAGGGCTTAGTGCAAGCTGAACCATGACAACTGGCTGCTAGTGCATTGCATTCATGCAGCAAGCGCTTCATCGTCACGCTGTGCGCTCCAGAGGCGAGTGCCACACAATCTTATTATTTTGCAGGATATACTACAACTTCATTGCCTTTGTTCATATCATCTGAAGTATAAGTAGGTATACTGCTAAATACTCGTACAAATATATCTTATTCATATTATTGAACAAAAAACAACTCATTAAATTACTATCTTTTAAGTTAAAATCCAATATTTATGACTAGGAAAGTGCATAAAGCGGAACATGTAAAGAGTTCCCCATAACAATAACAGAATACCTGTTGGCAACCCTACGTTCACCTGCAATGTCTTCGCACCCTGGAATGTGTGGAATGCCGTTCATTACTGCCTCTGCACTTCTAACTTGTTACCTATCCAATTTATACGGATTTTAGGACAAGTATAGGATGACGGAAAGAATTCGCGCTTGTGTTTCTATGAAATTTCTTTCCACTTTATGGAAGTTTTTCCTCATGATCCTATACTAGGACTTAGTTGGATTCGTCTTGAATGAAGTAATATATATTTACCGTTTTTTGATCTCTAAGATTATTCCCATTTCATTCTGTGTTTTGGTAGGGAAAAGTTTTTTAATTTGGTTATTTTATTTTGATAAAACTTGTTTGAAATATGATTTTATTTTATCGTCTCGTCTTGTAGATGTTTTACTTTCCATAGTAGCCTGCCTGGGTCAGATTACTGAAATTCGACTTTGTTAGAGCTGGCGTGATGCATACTAGAGCATCATAATTTGGGAGTTATGGCTTTAATATTTTAATAAAATAATTGGCGATTTAAATAAGTCTCTTACTGATAGAGATTAACCGTAGCAGGTAGTGCCTTCTTGTAATAAGCTTAGGCGGTTCGCTTATTCCCCAGTAATTAGTGATTTTTTATTTTATTTTAGTCGGCCCCGTAGCCTAGTCGGTAGTACACCTGCCTGCGAAGCTCAGGATCGCGGGTTCGAATCCCGCCCAGGGCAAACATACGTGTGATGAACACTTGTGTTTGCCTTGTGACTGGATGTTATTTATATATTATATTATGTATTTATGTATGTATATCAGCTGTCTGATACCCATATTACAGGCTCTGCCTAGTTTGGGATCAGGTGGCCGTGTGTGAAATGTCCCCATATATTTATTTATTTATGTATTTATTAGATTACTAATAGAGTTATCATATCAGACACTCATTATCATCGTCGTAGACGTCCACTGCTGGACATGGGCCTTCCCCGAAATAACGTCATCACACCCGGTCCTCTGCTCTCCGCATCCAGCCATCCAGCGGCACACTGCCTTAGTAGAACCCAGGTTTCATTTATTTATTCGTTAACATTATATATTGTATGCGAATGTTTGTACAGTTACATAATAATTAAAGTAGATAATATGATAAAGTAAGATATTAAATTAAGTAAATAAGTTAATGTCCAGGGCTAAAATATTAAAAACACGTCATCATAAATCAATAATTGTCATCATTAGTCAAAATTAAATATTAATTTTAAATCCATTTTTTTTCTTTAAAAGTTATCAACATACCACTTTTCCAAGAATAGTGCTATCAGTTTGTTTTTAAAAATACTTATCTTATTTATAGATTTAAGATCTAAGACTTTATAGAAGGTGGAAGGTACCCATCACGTTTCCACGCTGGATCTCCAGCGAGATGCGCTGCACCAGGTCTGACTTCGCGCGGGGTCTTGGGCTTCCTCACCGCTGCCGCAAAGCACGGACAATAGCTTTAGCTTCCGAGTCTCCACCTCCATCGGTACAAATTACAATGATCTTTTTTATTCCTGATGGGTTCCTGATGGTATGTGACGATGAGGCCTAATGTGGATGTACGTGGATTTTAGCTCTGCGTCCTTCCGACGTATCTGCTTAGCCGCCCCCTCTGCAGTGAACAGGCTCTGATGCCGTCTAATGGTGCGTTTTTAAGCTACTTAATATCAAAAGAATATCTATCTCACAACATTTACCAGTAAGTAAGTAAGTAAGTATTTATTGTTTCATTCCCACAAATATTTTCACATTAAAATTCTTATTTATAGTTACAACTATTGTGACAATGTTATTTATTGTTACATCACTTATTTGTGAGAATCTGGTGTCTGTAGTAGGATGAACCTGTGGCACAGATCACCAGGTCCCCACCCCTCGGACTATTTGATACAACATTGATTGCATTATTAAAAACTAAGTTAATAGGACAATAATTATTAGAAATAGTATTGACATACAGTTTAATTAGAGCCATTTCAAACATACGAGTATTTATTACATTGACGAAAAAAAAAACAAAAAAAGAGGAAAAAAAAAGAAAAAGCGTTTAGTGTGTGTGTGTATGAGTGTGTGTGTGGGTGTGTGTGCGTGTGTGTGTGTATGCGAGTGGGTCCATAAGTGTTTCAGTTTCATTGTAATCCAGTTTTTGAAGCCAATCTGATACCATTTTTTTACAGCATTTAGATTTACCAAGTACTCTATGCTGCCTCATGATCTTCAGTGTACCTCTGTTGATCCTCGCTTAGAGGAGGGAGATTGGTGAGGAGGTGGGAAAGCCTCGTGATCCTGTTTTGGATGGTTTAGGGGTGCAAAATGCGCAATAAGCCCATGATAAATATATCGATTATATTTTTAGTCTAATTTGTTTAATTTTGATATCACCATTTCCTATTTCTGGAAAACAGGACTGATTTGTCTCAAAAATCTTGTTTAGCAATCTAATTGACCTGTCCCGTATGACACGGGTGAAGTTGTTAACAGTATTGTGTATCCAATTAAAAATTTCGTATTGGACGAGCGGCTAGATGGCATTTTTACAAACGCCTGCCTCGTTGCAAGCTGGATTGAACTTTTCTAATTACGCCAGGTCACTGACCTCGGTGTGGTGCGAACGGATTCATTACAAGTTTTTAATGAATTTGTTTTACTGGAAATATTTTTAATCAGATTTTTAAAAATGTGTGAAAATCATCCCATAAAAGTATACAAAATACAGGTTACATCGAAAAAAAAACAAGTCGGCCAAATATCCTAACCTAAGGCTGTAACGCCCTGTTTTCATATTGTTCTTCTGTATTAGTCTTTTAAGGCTTTTTTAAAGGATATTATTCGTAATTAGGAAAGCCGAAAGGAATAGTAAGCAGAAGTGGTTTTGGGAGAGTGGTGGGGAACATCTGTTGAGTACCGACTTGACCTTCTTCAGGTCAGGGATTAGTAAGCTGAAGTGGCAGTGGGCGGGCCACATATGCCGCAGAACCGACGGCCGTTGGGACAGTAGAGTTCGGGAGTGGAGACCGCGGATTGGTACACGCAGTGTGGGATGCCCCATCGCTAGACTGACGACGTGAGGAAGGTGGCTGGATGCGGTATGATGGCGTTTATTGGAGAAGACCTACGTCCAGCAGTAGACGTCTACGGGATGATATGAAGACTATAGTTTTAATTATACTGTGCTTCGGGTCTCTGAGCCAACGGAATAAGCATTAAGTTCACCAATGTACCACTTTGCAGACTGGTAGGCGTGCATACTAAATATTTCTACACAAAGAAGAGACTAGTCCCCCCGCCAGTTAACCGCCTGCAAATTAAAGCGTGACTGGCAGTACGCAGTACGCGCCGGCCGCCGGTGCAAAGTAACTACGTCAGCATGCTATTGACCGGCGCCGAGAAATCGACGCTATAAGTTCACGTATGTTGTTCACATATACCGTTATCACTCTCTGGATTGACTATGTTTACGCGCTGGGTGGAGTAGCCCTACAATAATTTAGGCACACACGCAAACGTGTACGAACAGGATGGTGCGCCTGTAGAAGTAATGGTAGGAAATTAAATCTGTCCGCTTGTATGGAATGCCGGGGGTGAGCTGGTAGACTAATTTGTCTTACAGAAAGTTTACAAGAATACAGAGCAACGAAACAGCAATTACATCACATACGAGCAAAAAATGAAGTCGTCAAAGGAAAGGAAAATTGCGCAACAGCACAAATAATGCGGGCCAAACAACACGGCAATAAAGATTTATTGCTCAGATTTTTTACGAACCGTGAAACTTTGGTTCAAGTCTTCAAAGACAGCGGGCAGCGAGCAGTGGGGACTACCCTCATTGAGTCGCTATTTTTGAAATAGCATATCTATATTGAATCATATAAAGTTGCCTGGAATAAATCGCTTAAAGCGATAAGACTAGATTTTACCTTTAACTAATATTGAAGAAATCATTAGGTAATGGGGAATAACCGTAGCAATTTGAGATTTAAGACTGTGGTAATCTAAATCTCAAATTTGAAAGGAGCATATTCTATATAATATTTATAAGTACGAAAGTATGAATACTATGAAACGAACTTATAGTTCAGAGGGTATGATTAAGCCGCCCGCGGGTTACGACAATCGTCGGCCGCGCGTGGCCGCGATCGGTCGCGATGTTCGAAAGTGCACCTTACGACGTTTGCTCCGCTCGCTGTCTCTTGTCACCTAAATAGTGACGTGAAACATGCGAAAAAGTTAATGAACTGACGATAGAAGGCACAGGCGTCGCCATGGTGATGATTTGGGAGCGTGTATTGAGGAAAATTTTATAACATTCTGCGTGTAATGCGATAAAATTGCTAACTTAGACATCTAATGAAATCGTTTCTCAAATTTACTTGACATTGACATTTATTTTTTTTAACATTTGAAGGATGCAGGGGAATAACGATGAAATTTCTAATGAAATAACGGCGATCTTGCAAGTGTATTTAAACTCCATTGATTTTGGATTTTGTAACTATGTAAATTAAACTCTATGGATTTGTGACATTCATCGTCATTCCCTTCGTTGTGATCCTAATCCCGGAATATATGATAATTTTTGTCTTTATATTCAGCTGTAATAGCCATGTTACATTCGCTTGTACAAATAAATTTTATTTTGTTGCTAAAATAGCTACTTACTTGAATGGAGACTATCTAGGATGCATTGCTGCTCGCCAGATAGTACCCCTTCATAGCAACTGTTACTTTTCGCGCATTGTCCCCCAGCATGTCGTCCACCAAACTCTCTGGTAAGTGTTTAGTATTTGCGGCAAGAAACTTTCATTTGTTCGGCTTCCGTACACATTATTGTATCCCGGCTGTATATATCAGGGAAGTCTCTAAGGTGGCTATGACGTTTTTTAAATTCTATTTTAGATATTAAGTTAAATTCTTCACACACAATTAACATTTTAACCTTGTTGAACACATTCACAACCTTAAAATATTAAAACAGACCTTCCTCATCCTCTTTGTATTTTGCTTTAATTTTTTTTGGTACAATTGTCTTGAGTATGTTTAATTGTAGGTTGTAAATGTGCCCAACATAAGTTTTGTATGTGCGTGCATAGCTGCTTAAGCTATAGTTAATTATGGAATCTGCAAGAGACATATAAAGCAGCCTAAGAATATTATATGGTAGCTTATATCTTAGTATTGATAGCTTGGCGTTTATAGCTTTCAGCTTCTTGCATATGCTCTCAATATGATATCTCCAGCTGGAGCTGCTGTCTATCACCATACCCAAGTATTTATATGTATGCTGTTCTAATAATTCTAGATGTTCGCAATTACATGTAACACAGTTTTTGTGCAGACACTGGCATTCGTGGGCAACGATACTCAGTGTTACAGGTGATTTAATATATATGGAGAGTGTAAGTGCATTAGTTTGGTTTTCCCAGCATTTATTACTAATCCGATATCGTGTAAGCGTAGTGTGGGACGCCCCCTGGCTAGATGGAGCGACGATCTGCGTAAGGCGGCTGGCAGTAACTGGATGAGAAGAACCGAGGATCGGGTTCAGTGGCGCACCTTGGGAGAGGCCTATGTCCAACAGTGGACTCTTTCGGGCTGATGATGATGATGATGATATCGTATGCCCACTTACATAACATGGTGACATTTTCTTGTAACGTTATTTGAGCCTGTGTAACATCTTTGTGAGTTGCTAGTAGGCATGTGTAATCAGCAAATTGGTAAACAGAGGCCTCCGTATATATGTTACACATGTCGTTAACGTAAAGTAGATACTATGTTGGTGCTTATATAGATCCTTGGGCCGAGCCTTCTTCTGTTAGAATTTTGTCACTTTCTGTCCCGGCTATGCTCACTGACGTGTACCTATTTCTATGATAGTCCTGGCACCACTTCAACAGAGAACCTTGTATACCATTTTGGCTTAATTTTGAAAATAGAGTTTTATAATCCAAAGTTTCAAAGCCTTTCCTGAAATCAATGAAGACAACAAGCACATTATGTGAAATCTCTTCTTTTGGCTTACAGCATTTTAAATACACATAATTTAGCAGCATTACTTATAATTTTTGTGCTGAGAGATTTTTCAAATAAATCGATTCCAACCCCTTGTGGTCAGTTTTTTTTTCACATAATGAAATGGCGAAGGAGCGGACAGTCCACCTGGTAAGACCATGGTAAGTGGCTACAGTCGCCCATTAACCTGAAGCGTATAGGCTACAAGCTCGATGTTACCTTGAGGACTAGGTAGGAATGCGTAGTGTATTTATAGTTACACTGGCTCACGTACCTTCAAATAGGAACACAGAAATGCATGGATTTGCTGTTTGGCCGTAGAAATAGTTCCCACCCAACTAGCTCACAGGCAAAATATGCAGCCCTAAGCTATGATATGGATATATGTTGCTATGGAGGTACGAGTTTATTAGTATTAGTGCATCTGACACTAATTAACCCCAACTATGGACCTATTAACCTATGAAATAGCTGCATATTAGCCCCTGTGATAGTTGGGAATCCAAACGGACCCTGTATTAGAGTTCTACAAATTATTTTATTGTAGTTGCCTACATCAGTTAAGGAACCTTAGTGTTTGAGGGTGAATATTCGAGCGTTTCAACCGCCGTCATTATCCTCCCTTCAAGAGTAGAAGAGACAACACCAGTTCATCGTTTTTATTATAAAATAAGTTGCTGGTTCGAGCACAGATTTTGCAGGTGAAATATTTAATTGAATATATTCGTTTTCATCAACTTTTGGTGGTGAGGATAATGACGGCGGTTGAAACGCTCTTATTATCACCCTTGAGCTGTGTGTTATCAAAACAATCAGTGCGGTATCAACGATAAGTTCTTCTTCAATTCTTCTTGGACTCGAGAACCAGAGGTTGTGAGTTCGAATCTTATTAAAAAATTACTTAAACATTATTTAAAAATTACAAGTTGCCTCAGGTCTGGATGTTATATTTGTCCTAACCTGTTTAATACCTAATACATAGTGCAGGATAAAATCCTTAATATTTATTATTATTAAAAATCATCAAATAGTGGGCCCGATTCTGAAGGCACACATTTAAAATTTGACAGCGCTAAAATTGGTTTCGTCTTTATCTTCATAATACTGTGTGACAAGGATAGCAACAGTTTTAGTGCTGTCAAATTTTAACGTTGTGCCTTCAGAATCGAGCCCAGTATTTCCTGCCTCTTTCAAACGTTGTTAAAATGATACTTCATATGGGATGCATTCTCAGTCGTAATAAATTACAATTACTGCAAGGTACCGACCAACAGTTTGCACTATAATATGCACCTGGAATGCAGTGTACTCTAATAGTACTCCAGCATAACTCTATTTGTGCTAAGGGATTTATCGACCAACAATTCATCCAGTCCTGCCTACCCTGCATAGGATGAAGAAATATGTATGTTTATCCAATTTTGCAGTTATATATAGGTATTTATTCATAAGTAATGAACCACTCCGCCTACTTGAAATTTTGTTACTGAACTATTCATAATGAAAAATTATGAGAAACTTCTGAGAAATGACACTACGAATGAATTTAGTCCTTCGTATGAATTAATTACGAATATATATTTATATTTGCTAGCACGGATCTTGAGCTGGTACAAATATAAATCTGATTATTTCTTCTGAAAATTATACCTTTTTTTAAATATATAGAGAGTCTAGGGAAAGAATAAGGTAGGGTAAAATGATAAATGTTATATACTTGCATATACTCTGCATAATACTTATACATATATAAATTGCTTTCAAAATCGTAAGGAAAAGTGGCTTCACTTTTGAAGTTCTTATAAATTCTCGGTCAGGAGAATGTTCTTGGGATTTTACAATCACTAGTCCTATCCATGTTTAATATACAGGAGAAAGTTCTAGTTTAGGATTAAACAATTGTATGTATATGAATATTATATGTAATATGTTTGTAATTGTTACGGTAGCTTTTTTTGTAAAATTGGATTTTTTACTTATTATAAATTGTATATTAACGTCATTGCAGTAATTTGAAACAGAAATAAGTTATGTGGGTAGAAAATAATCCCCTAATTCTATAAATGTGAAACGTAGGCGTCACTGCCCACAATTTCCGCAGGTACGTTTTATTTTATTGTAAAGAAAATGCGTAGCAATATTAAGTGAAGGCTCATGTTTATACATATTTCACGTAAATACCCCGTTTCTTTCACAATAACATGACAGATTACCATGTTTTACTCTATACAAATAGCATTATTACTATGAGAACTCGATAGATATTCGGTCGAACTTAGTTTTATATTCTTGTTACATCTATATTTTTTACTAGAAAGTGGTGAGCTCAGAGCGTAGAGATTTCCTGGAGTAGGTACTAAGGCGTGCTACGCTGTAACACTTACGTTCTAGTTAGTGATGATTCTGATGAGATTACTGTGTATAAAATTATAATGAAGTGTTAAAGTGTGTATAAAATGAAAACTCCATTAAACTGCACACTTTTCATTAATGACTTTTTCAAAAGGCGTTAAAATTAGACAAGGCCCTTTATACCAAGAAGCCTGAGTTTTCTATCTGTCCTACCATACTTAGCTATATCAGCATAAAAGTACATTAACCCCATATGTTATACTTATCGCTCGTCATGCTATATGACTGTCAATTACTGACATTATTGCGTAACGAGTTGTATTCACTTATTAGTTATTTTATTATTCGTAAGTTATTCAACTTCTTAGTACAGATGAGGTCAACCTACTTTGATGCAGATATACTTATTTAGGATATATTTTATTTATTGAAAACGGTTCAATGTTCCTTCATCTTAATTCCATAGAAATCCGTTGAACCGTTTTCGAGAAAAAACATGTAAACGTTATTAAAAATCATTTATTTGGTTTCCTGAAAAGTTTTTTCTAAATTTGATCCTTTTTTACTGCAGGCACAGTTTTTTCTTGCAAATTTACTGTCGAGAAACATAAGTAACGTTATTTGAAGCAGCATAGTTGGGGCGCGCGTGTAGAGGCCCGCACCCTATCTACGTGAGGTAATCTGGTTATTCCTACCGTGCGATTGTCACGTTTTTGATCCGAGCCCACAACACAGACCACGAGTTTTTGGGCGTTTGATATGGAGTAACATCAAAGAGAGACAATTTATCTTTGAGAATGTTTTGTAATTTCTTACACGTAATAAACAAAATGTATTTAAGAAACAAGACATGTGATTCCCGACTACCTCCAAGTTTCCATGGGTGTCGTCAAGGCGACTAAGGCGTTGCTACCAGGGGGCCCTGCACCAGGGCCGGTAGCAGCGTTCTTCTGTATATAATAAGATCATTACTGAGATCACCAATCCGTCTGCTAGGCGTGGTGATTATGGCGGATCCAAAAATGGACAGTCTACCAAAAGTGGCATTGGGGAAGCTTATTTTCAGCAGTGGACGTATTTCGGCTGAAATTAAATGTATTTATTTGCAAGAATAGGTTACTTACATGTTAGAGCGCTGATCGTTAAATTATGAGCTGATGATTTAATATGATCTAAGAAAGAAAGTACATACATAAACGCGTTAATAAAATCGTAATAATAGGTAATTATATAAACGTTTATTTCTCCACTCCGTCTTAAATTTCTAAATTTGAATATAAATTACAAATTTGTAAAAAAAAATCTATGCAAATCACGAGCCAAGAATAGAACAGATTCTCAAGTAACAACACATATAAGAATTTAGCTTGCAATAAAAGTTTTTTAATGTGAAAAGAAAAATTGTTTATCGGATGACGTATCACGAAAGTTACTCAGTTGTCCAATGTCCTTGGTATTTTGCAACATTTTTAACTCGATTTCTAATCGGCAGAGAAAACGCAATACTTAAAGGTGGGCTCATTTGCGATTAGTCGGGAGACCTCTGCCTAGCGTACGACGTCTTCAAAATGCCAAAGTATTTATCTGACTGATAAATGCTTTTTCTCGAGTCTTGGACGTTTGTAATTGTGTTTGAATGTGTCCATACCACCCGCAATACAGGGAATCCTAGTGTGGGGGTATGAGTGTGTAGCGTTTATTTATTCTTCAAAATTACCTAAGAAAATAGAAAGACAGACAAAGATTTATTAATGTGCGTGAATAAAATAACTCTTATATTTACACATGCAGATCTTTGGCCGCTCAGCGAGCTATGGAGAGACATAACTTCGATAATTCGTAATGAAGAGATCCAACTGTTGCAGATGAGATGCAGCTGTTTGGGCTGCTGAGTAGTGGATCAGGCACGCGCAGGGTAGGACGCTCCGCCGCCAGATGGACGAACGACCTGAAGGTGTCCGGAAGCGTCTGTATGCGGAGAGCAGATGACCTAGTGTGGTGGTGTTCATAGGGGAAGGCCAGCAGTGGACGTCTAAAGGCTGATATGTGAATATGTTACAGCTACAGCAGCAATTTTAGTGCTGTAAAATTTTCATGTGCCTTCAGAGTGCCATTGTCTAGTAAAAAATAGTAGATCAATGACATAACACCCACATGTGTAGGTCTGTGTTTCGCATCAGCATTTTCCAACTAGTCTACTGGCCGCCAAGACTGCCAAATCGCCGATGACTTGGCGTTAACTGCCAGAACAACTGTGTACGTGATGCCAGCGGAACTCGTGCCAAATATGCATGTGTTTAGACCCTAATGATCCGATTCGGTGATTTGGCTTTGCTGTGTTTTGTTTGTCTAGGGCCTTATTAGTTAGTTTAACTAAATACAATGTTATGTGAGAGTACGACTCTTTCCGTAATACGGTTGCACCGCACGAGCATACTGCTGCATCATAATGTACCCGGTCGTGCGATAGTATGGTCCTTGCCGTGTACGGCAATGACCATACCAAGTTACGTTCAATAGCTCAGTGTGAGTTAGAAAGTAGACTGTATAGGTATTTTATTCTATGTTGTAAATCGTTGCTGGTCAGTCTGTCTGTCCGATATGATTTTAAACCCCAAGCCTGCCGAGCATCCAAAACCCACAAACCAGCAATTCACGTACCTGCCTCTTCGTGGAGTACGCCTGTGGACACCGCTGTTATTTGTGTGGCACTATAGCTGAGGTCCTTCACTTTTCCTGGTGCACCAGGATCACAAACAGCACTGCTAAGTTCTTATAGTCAATGATATTACAGCCGAACTGATGATTTCCGCCGAACCGACCGAAAGCTGCGTCGAGAATGTACCGGTAATATACCGTTTAGGTATTTTGACAGCTAGGCAATAGATCCGGTGTCATTGAGATTTCAGTGACATTACGCGACGTCGAACATTCGGTCAAACACAGTTTGGTTTAATCGATATTAGAAAGATGTATTCTGGAACGCTGTTTAGGAAATAATTGAATAATTTGACCGGAACCCACATATTATGTTGGACGTATACATATACCTTCTTTATATACCACACGGAGAAAAAAATACTATACATACGTTATACACATTACTACTGTGTACTACTTATTCTGTATGGTACAACAGTAATTTAGTTGGCACATACGTAAGAATGTTGTATTTCAATGACGCGTTTATGAGATACAACATGGTCTATAATGGGTACGGCGCCTACTACGTATAAGTAGGTTACACAATTACTAAGGATGTTACATCTTTAGTAATTGAATTACATCCCTACGTAAGTAGCTAAGCAGACGTGTGGAGACGCAGTAATAATGTTACAGACAGAGTACAACGTTGCAACAACAGGCTACGTGTACTGCTCACGTGCTACCTATGAAACATACCGGCTACGTACTACCTACTGTGAAAAAACATCCACTCGTAGTACGTAGTCCGACTACGTACTGCACACTACGTACGCAGCATGTTGACGGCCCATACCTTACGAGTAGATGTTTTTTAACAGTAATTACATAGGTTACAACAGGAACTATGTTATCCGGCTACTTATTTTTTTCTCCGTGCAGATATCTGTAATATATGTGCATATTTATACCAAATATCGTAAGCAAATTAAGCCCACATTATGCACCCCTCTCAATTGGTGCTAATAATCGCACCGGATTGAACCCCGCACCCCCAGGCACGACATATGACGTGGGTCTATTCAAGAACGTCGTATTATCCTGCTTTTCATGAAGAGAACATTTGTGTTCGAGACGTGTTGATTGACGATAAGGCTTCAAAGGTTTTCAAACGGTGTCAACGCGTTAAGTTTAAATGCGTTATTTTTAGGGACCGGTCAGAACGTACCAATACACATACAGTACATACCAATACTTATACTAATCTTATGCCAAACTAAGATGTTCTCCTGTGCAATGGAAATTAACAACGATATAATATCCAGGCCGGGACTAATTTGTACAAATTGTACAAAGTTTGTCTGTCCCCAGTGGGAATTGAATCCACGACCTCTGGCGCTCGAGTTCAATGACCAAGCCACTAAGCCAGCAAGGCGAAGCTTTCTGTCTATCTGTCAGTCCACCGAATAACTTGAAAACGACTAGATCGATTGATTGGCATTTTAATCATCTTTCAAAGAAACCCCGAGCATCGCCGCAGTAGGGGCAGTCATCACTTATCGCCTTTCTAATTGCGCTAGTATGTGTTGTACAAAATTTGAACCTGTGCTTATATTGCATTCCAAACCAACAGTTATACGAAAACAACGTTGTTCGTGTACATGAAATAGTCAACAGCAGCAAAAACAAGTTTCTATTACCATGTAAAACACCTTCCTATTTTGTTTTCGAGACGAAAATACGTTTGTTTTCATGTGACTATTAATTTGGAATGAAATGAAATATATATATTTATTTGCACAGGTTACATGTTAGACCGGTGGTCGTCAAATTTTAAGTCCGCTATTCAGCTACCTTACATTAGCATGCAAATTATAAAGGGTATAGGTTGAGTTTAAAGTTTAAAACAATTCATTGATATTGTAAAAGGTTTTTTCAAGTAGCCAACTGTACAGAAAATTTACGAAAGGCTTTAGTTTTAATGTTTTTAGGCTGTCTGGTATAGCATTGTATATTTTAACACACATACAATAAAAAAAAATTGTACAAGTGTTGTTTTGGGGCAGTAATTCAATGCCGTTATTTCTTGTATTTCTGGGGTAAGTTTCACTAGCAGTGTTAAAGAGATGCGGATGTTGCCTGAAATATATACTACTACATGTTTGGACACTATTTATACCTATATTCCGTTTCAGGACATAGTGTACAATAATCAGTGTTTACGTTGCTGTAATGGTGTAATGTGGATTATCAGTGAAGTAAAGACGTTAGTTTTGTAATCGATCTTGGAAATAATGCTTACCCTAAAGCTTCTGTCTAATGGTTCGTTGAAATTTTTTATTTTCGTTCGTGGTATAGAATATAGGTTAGAATCAAAATGTTATTGTATGGTAGATTTAAAAACAACATTAGAATTTTTTATATATTTTTTTTCCTAATGGCAAAAAATTTCAACATCTTTGTTATGCTAATCAAATGTTCAACAATTCTCGTAAATTTAACTTACGTAACATAAAAGCAAAAAATCAGACTTAATTATTTTTATTCAGAACCAAAGTTAATTTAATTACAAGTCTATCTTTTCACGGTAAATTAAAATGTCAAACTGTACTTCGTTATATATTTATGCTCTCACAAAGGTTGTAGCAATTAATTACAACAAACATCCAAAAACTTTGCTCTTCATTTCCTTTCACCTCGCCTTAACTTAAGGCATCGTCGGATATTTCAATTATTTCAGAAACAAAGTACAGTTACGGAACAAAAAGGTTTAGTACCTTAAGGTATATTTTTGATTGTATGGAACGAAAAGGTTGAGGAAAGTTACTGTTTTATTGATTAGCGGTGATCGGAGTAGGTAGAGTGATTTTCGGGCAACGACTCAATCGTACATATTAATGTGGATATGCCTCATTGATCCAGGGATTTTAAAATTATCGATAACTTTAACATTCATAAAAAAGTTGCTGGCAATTATGTTCTCTAACTGACGCCATCCAAAATAGGGTGTTAAGATATAACCCCTCTTGCTATACAGGTACCGGGCAGTTATGTGTCTCTTTAGAAGGTCAAGTAAGGGGTGCAGAAAAAAATCTAAATAACAGTTGTTGGCCGTAATGTCCTCTATCAAACGCCATCAAAAATATTGGATTTAAAAATGACGCCTCCTTGCTACACAGGTTCCAACAGCATGTCCGTACTATGACAGCAAGTTGCAAGTACCAAAAATAACTCTACCTGCTCCGATCACTGTTGATTACATATTGCCAACATTAGGATTAAATATCTATAGACTCTTTTTACACGACTTCTAGGTATAATTAGAATTTATTATCTTACAGTAAGAAAATTTTAAAAGTTTAACTTCTTCGTATATTTTAGCTATTCATAGACCAGATAGCAATCTATTCAGTAGAAATATAAACAAGGAGAAGACATTATAAGGTATACTAGTCATCTCAGACGAATGAATAATGGAGGTTAAGGGCGTGACATTTTGATCTTTGTTATGAAATTATAAAACATAAGTGTCCATGCTTTGGTTCTATTTAATAGATTAAAAAGATAACAGGTGTTCGCGATAAAATAAGTTTCCCAATTCATGAAATTTCAAAGGAATTAATTTGAAAACTGCTTAACCTTATCGTTTGGCCACTGTACATATCTACCTGTCAAACGAAACAAACTTTTCTATTTGTTAACATTTGTTACAAATTTTCATTGAACATGAATGTATGATTTATTCAGAACTGAATTCTGTTTTGTTCTTGGGCAGTATTGTAGATTGAAAATTAACATGGTAAATTTTAATTACTGCTTCAAAGTTATGCTATGCTATCTGTTCAACTTTCTTCTGTACCTACTTGTTTTAATTGTCATAATGAATCCGGACTTTCTGTAACCAACATGACCACTATGAGAAAAATCCTGCATTACTACATTTATATATTTTTTTTTTCCAATAACTTACTTAAAGTAATATAGCTAACAGACAAATAAAACAATCAATATAACTTTAAGTAATCATCATCATATTAGCCCTTACACCTTCACTGCTGGGCATAGGCCTTCCCTAATGAACGCCACCACACCCTGTCCTACCCCCTCCGCATCCAGCCGCTTCCGGCCACTTTCTTCAGGTCGTTGGTTCATCTGGCGACGGGGCGTCCCACCTTGAGCATACCGATCTGTGGTCTCAACTTCAAAACTCGTCTGCCACAACGGCCGTCGGTTCTGCGACAGACGTGGCCCGCCCACTGCTACTTGCTTGATATTTCTTTCGGCTATGTCGACCTTCTTTCTTCGTCGGGTCTCCTAATTACGAAACAAATCCTTCAAAGAAACCCCGAGCATAGCTCTCTACATGTAGGTACAATGTTACTTTACATTAAGGTAATTTTGTAAAGATATATTGTAAAGAAACTCACATAAATATGTCTAGATAAAACTGTGTAATAGTTAGGTTACTATATGAAAACTAAAATACAACCTCGGCTAAATCTAGGGATAAAGCGCTTCGTAGCGATGTTGGTACTTCAATCTTCTTAGCGGGCGCCGCTTTGTGTTTGCAATATTGCTGTGCGGGTAGTCAGGTTTAGCTCGCGCTCAAGATTTTAACTGAACATCAAAAATGATATTTTTATATTGTGTCACATTTATGACATATTTTGACTTTTAGAGCTGGAGAAGAACTGAGTTCTTGTGATCGTTGTACGAACCCCGAGCGACTGCGCTTCAGTACAAACTGTGAGTTTTTAGTACTTTGACATTAGCGGAATTATTGTGCGTCAAAAGCATAATAACAAAGGACATTAAAAATAACAACATATAACTATATTGATATAATATAGAATTCTATCACTCTTCATGTCATCCCCAACATATCCACTGTAGGCCTTTCCCAATGAACGCCACCACATCCGGTCATCAGTCCTCCGCATCCAGCCGCTACAGCCCCTTCACCTTCTTCAGGACAAGGATTAGTAAGCTGAAGTGGCAGTGCGCTAGCCACATATGCCGCAGAACTGACTGCCGTTGGGGCTGACGAGTTCTGAACTGGAGACCGCGGATCGGTACTCGCAAGGTGGGATGCATCGCTACCAGGTGGACCGACGACCTATCAACCAAATCACTCTTACATCAATCAAATCAGAGTCTTTCGTAATTATAACTTTCATTTATACTATAAAAATCGAGCAATTTTTCAAAAATAAACCTACCATACAATGAAATCAAGGAACATTTCATTTCAAAACATTTTTCCAGTCTTCATGAACGCTAAAAAACAATTTGTCTAGCGCCCTGGGGCGATAATAACACCGCAATGGCAATAAAAAAATCAACGACAAATCTCCAAATCCCCCGGACGGCCAACTAGACACGCCTTCGAAATTATTAAGCCTTTTGCAAAGTCCCACTGCCGACTCTGTTAAAGAAAAAGTGAGCTTTACGGTTATAAAATAAAGTTTAATTTGTAGTGGTATTATTGTGGCGTGGTACATCTTGCTAGCTTTAAAAAGTCAATAAAGTGAACGTCGTCGTCTTGAACACACGGGTTCCGTCATTTAATTAATATTTATTTTATAATTGCTTTGAACAAACTTTACCAATTCATTTATTTATACAATACATCTCAGGTTCGTCTTCATCATCATCATCAACCTAAATACGTCTACTGCTTAACATAATCTTCCCCAATATGATGCCACTTTTGGTGGGTTGTCCATTGGGGGATTTACCATAATCACCACGCTTGACAGTAATGATCTTAATGTATATAGGATAACGGTGCTGCCCGTCCCTAGTGCAATCCTTTATTCGCCTTGAAGACACCCAGGGGAAGATTGGGGTGGCCCTATTCCAGGCCGGGAACCACACGGCCAGGTTCGTTTTACTGCGAATGAATTTTTAATTTTATAAATGTTATGCCAATTGGCACTCAATGATAAAGAAACACTTTCTTCTCAATTTTCGCTCGATGTTATGTAAAATCATTTTTCTATCCACTACTGTGACGTAGATAGAAGCTTCGCTAATAGGTTTTCATTATTGATGGAACCCTAATACGTGTTTACGATGTCATGGAATTTTATGCCGTAGGGTTTAATAGTGGTCATACATGCTGTCCCCTTCTGTTCGGTACAGTATCATATTTGGTGTCCTTTTCTCTGGGCAGTTCATTCAAACTGACTTCCATATAATCCAATACCAGACTGGACAGGATTTGTAAGGTACTTTGAGGTTTCCCGCTTTCATATATGCCACATTTTCGTTCCCTGGGGACAGTGGCTGAAAGATATTAGTATGAAATTGAAAATGTATTTTTCAAAATCATAATGTATAAAATCTTTCAAGCGCGGCGATTATGGCAATTCACCAATGGACAGCCCACCAAAAGTGTCATCGGGGAGGTTTATGTCCAGCAGTGGACGTATTTCGGCTGACGATGACATTCGATTGTCAATTACCTTAGTATCTCCTAACAACCGACATACCAAGTAACTTCTCTAGTACTGTACATACATTTTATCACAATGTACCTGTATTATTTAGTTTAGTAGAATTGTTTGTTACTGTATCATCCAATTAGGCGCAAACTATAACACTCCTTATTTACTTCCTAATACATCTACTAGGTAGGATGCAAAGCACATAATCCCTTCAATGGTTGTCCCACCATGACGGGATTACCGGACTCGCGACGTTAGTGTATAGTCTAATTTGAAAACGGACAGAGATTACGGATTGCTAAATCGCTCGGGTTATCATCTTTAACTTGTCAACGTCGTTTGTTGGACAAGGCCTTATGCAAGATGGCCACGCTGTTGAGCAGACGTGTTTCCTCGAGCTATTTCTTTGTTCCTTTTGAGGAGATGTTTGAAGCGCTCTTTTTTTAATAATAAATAATAAATATCCCAGACATTCACACCAATTATCCAGTCCGAAACTAGGCAGAGTCTGTGGTATAGTTACTAGATAACGGATACACATACGAGTACATAAATACATATATAAACATCCAAGACTTGGGTACAAACATTCATACGAACATTTGCTCCTAGCGGGATTCGAACCGTTTTTACCGTTCACTTTTCGCATAGGCACATTTTTGCAGTAGTAAGCAACATTCTTTTATTCAAAATTTGTTTGAAAAATCAGGAGCCTTTACTAGCTTGCATGACCTATATTTACTCTAGACAATAGACACTATCAATATTTTTTTCTTACTTAATATGTATATTTTTACATTGTCGTCAGTTGTCCGATTTTTATAGAAAAAGGACTATGAGTGCAGAGGTTTTTTGTAATGAGTATACAGAAACAAAACTCAAAACTTGTGTCAAGTTCGTGGCAGTTTCCGGTATCTAGCCACAAAGTGCTGGAACAACCTGCCGCCCCCCGTGCGTGAGCAAAACACAAAACGTGGTTTCAAATTGCAATACCGCTCATTTTTGATAACTACACAAAAATCTGTTCCCTGAGTTTGTTTCTTTGGTTTTTCACCCACTAAACTACTTCGTAAAATTTAGTATCTTAAGTTAACATAAAAACACATTACACAGTTTAACTCAATGCACCTTTTCAACATTATATGTATATGTCAGTACATTTTATTCTTATTAATTCAGCTATACACAATGCCCTTATTTCTACTAATTTACAAACTTAAAATATATATTTTTAATATTATTATGTACACCAATACATTGACAGCCCTCTACGCACAATTTAAAAAACTTAATCTGTGAAGTCACTTGACCTGGTGCTGACAGAATACCAGCGCTGGAGTGCGCGTTGCGTGCTGCAGCATTATGCTGAGTCAGCGCCATTTTATTGCTGCGACACATAGGTACCTTGATTATTTTTAAATTGTAATTTATTAATTTCTGTTCTGTTTATTTCTCATGTATGTGTGTGTCGTAGCTATGAATAAATGACCTATTCTATTCTATTCTATTCAAGTATTTCTATGTCTTGTTTCGCACACATTCAATATAGTCTTCTTAGAAAAATCTAACTGTATAGTCATAAAATACCTAATAAAATAATACTGCGTAGTTGATTCATTTATTTACAACAAGGAACTTGTCGCTAACTAATCATCATTATCAGCCGAAATCAGACCACTGCTGAAGATAAGCCTCCCCAATAGAATGTCACTTTTAGTGGGCTGTACATTGGAGGATTTGCGTTTGGCAGGCGGATTGGTGATCGCAGTAATGATCTTAATATACACAGGAAAACGCTGCTGCCCGTCCCTAGTGCAATCCTTTAGTCGCCTTGACGACACCCACGGTAAGATTGGGGGTGGCCCTATTCTAAGCCGGGAACCACACAACTTCTCTGACTCCTTTCGCTAAGACAGTCGCTAACTCCTGTGACTTTAATCACGACTTTATAATATCCGTAGCACATTTGATTGATTTATCACACTGTTTGTCGTTCGACAATGCGAGAGATGAACAATGATCATTGTTTCATCAACCGGGATCAGCGTGTGATTAGTGGGATTGTAGACATTACGTTTGTAGAATTGTAGAGCAGTTACCGTACTTTTGAGCACAAATGGCGAAATATTTACCATATATATTTTTATTACGTGGGCTTTACAAATAAAGGATATTTTACTACAACTTTGCCTTCTTACCTTAAACGTAGCTCCAGTTGTATAAATCTAGTAGGTAAACGCTTCTACCTTGCATTTTCATACGTGTGAGTAAGCATGTAAAAAATAGATGAAGATTGACATTAAAACTTAAGTTAAGTTATTATCTGCATAACATATTGGTTGGTTAGTGGTTTACATTAATATACTCAAAACCGCATCTCCCAAGATTTACCTTCATTTCATTTATTTCATTTATTTTCCTTAAACAATAGATTAACATTGTGTTGGAAATATTTATAAATACAAAATTACAAACTATATTAGATTAGATTAGTAGGTGTAATAATATAATTATAGTAATTATACATTAATTTCATTACTTCATCAACTAATAATCAGTTCAAATAAAAAGTCATTAATATAAATCAATAAAATTAAAAATCGAAAATCAAACAAAATATCAGTCAAATCTCGTTCAAATATAAATTTAAAAAAAATAAAGAATAATCAAATCTAATTACCTATTATGTCCCATAAATTCATTAATATCATAATAACTCTTTTCCAACAAAAAGCACTTCAACTGGCGTTTAAATAAATGAACACTGTCAACCGATTTCAAATTGATGGGAAGCCTGTTAAACATCCTAACTGCCTGATTTCTAACACAATGTGTCACAATCTTCAATTTGGGAGCAATGGACGAGGAAATATCCTTTCTCCGTGTCTGCAACCGCATCACCCTTTCATCCGGTGTTTCATATTTTTCTGGTCTTTTAACCAGATCCGTTAGTAACACTAAAATATACAAGCAAGGCACGGTCAGTATATTCAACTTACGAAAATGTTCTCTGCAAGTCGCCCATTGGGGAATACGCACTATAGTCCTAATAGCCCTTTTCTGCAACACGAAGGCCTTGTTTATATTGTAGGCGTAACTATTTCCCCAGAACATAATGCTATATCTGAGGTGTGATTCAACTAATGCATAGTAAACGGTCTTAAGTTGTACTATAGTAATTTCATCACGCAAACTTCTTAGAGCGTAGCATGCGGAACTTATTCTACCTTCGATTTTATCTAATTCCTGCTTCCAGTTGAGGTATGAATCAATGTGGATACCTAGAAATTTAGCAGATTCTACAGGTCCTATAGTTTTATCGTTTAATTTGATATTTAGTGTTTCTCTGTTTCTAGCCGTTGTTCTGAACAACATGACATTCGTTTTGCTGATGTTTAAAGTCAGATTGTTAATGATAAACCATTCGTGAAAGGCCGAGAGGGCCGTATTAGTTTTTCTTTCTAATTGATCAGAACTATCAGCTGAAACAGTTGCGTTAGTATCGTCTGCAAATATAACTAGTTTAATATCACGTAATTTGTTGTAAATGAAGTTTACCAGATCATTTGTAAATAATATAAAGAGTATTGGTCCCAGTATGGAACCCTGTGGTACACCTCTTTTAATTTTAACCAATTTAGATTTACACACTTTTTCCTTTCCATCTTCTGTGTAGTTAATCTCAACAAACTGATATCTGTTTTCCAAATAGGATTTAAAGAGTTGTAATACCCCTCCTCTTATACCGTAGTGTGCAAGTTTACTTAAAAGAATATCGTGATCCACTAAATCAAAAGCGGAACTGAGGTCAAGGAACAATGCAGCTACCTTTTTCTTGTTGTTTAGATTTAATACTACATCATATACAAGCGTATCTATTGCCTCACTAGTACCCACATTTTTCTGATAACCAAACTGCCTATTGCTGATAATATTATTAAAAGCTAGGTGTTCTATCAGGCATAACTTCATTAATTTTTCAAATATCTTCGACAATACGGGTAAAAGAGATATCGGTCGGTAGTTTTTGGGATCTGTTTTCACACCTCTTTTAAACACTGGTATTATTTTGGCTATTTTCAGTTGTTCCGGAAATACACTGCAATCGAAACATGTGTTGTAAAATATTGTAAGAGGCTCCGCTAAGACATCGATGTTGTCTTTGATTACAGAAATTGGCAAATCATCAAAACCACACGACTTTTTTGCGGCCATTTTTCTTACTATATTGCAAATGTCTATTGGAGTTATCCGTTTCCAGGACATGGTATTTAAAGTAAATTGGGTATTTTCTGTCAGTAGTGACATGGCTTGCCCTGTGTTACTACAGAAGTTTGTATCTACGTGAGCAAAATTCGTAGAAAGAATCTCTACTATCTCCTCTGGCTTTGCTACCAATCTATTGTTAATTTTTAGCGATAGTGTTTTATGATCAGTAAGTTTATTTCTGTGCCTATTAACAACGTTCCATATAGCCTTTGTGTTATTTTTTGCTTTCTTAATTTCTGCTTGAACAGCAAGTATACCTTTTACCTTTTAGTATACGTTAAAGTATACCTTTTAGTATACGTTGGCATCTCATATTTATCGCAGACGCATTTTCTAATTGTGTTGTAGGATTTTACGAAAATAAGACATCTGATCCTGAAAAAAAGACAAAGTCGGATTTAATATTGAGACAAAGAGTGGCAACAATCTTCTACATATTAATCCTATGGGATATCTTCTTTAAAAAGATCCTCGAATAACGTATGATTAAATTCCAGAATTATGTCAAATGCCATGATATTACTATTAATGTTGATTAAATTCAACAATGAATGAAACAGGTATTAATGTAGGTATAACTGGAAAGTAACATTTCCTAAACGGAAAATAAATGACCGCCTCCTTGGCACAGGGGTTTAGTCTTTAGACTCGATCGCTTGAGATCGTGGATTCCTTTCCCACAAGGGACAGAATACTTTGTAGAATTGTACAAGTTGTTACCGGTTATGATGTTATAATTGGTTATCGAATTTGACAAGAATATGAAGAAACTTTGAACAGTTTTCAAGGAAAAAATTAGAACTTGATTAAAAACCGTTTATTTGGTCTCCTGAAAAGTATTATTAGATCCTTTTTAGGGTTCCGTAGCCAAATGGCAATAACGGAACTCTTATGGATTCGTCATGTCTGTCTGTCTGTCCGTATGTCACTATACTGTTGAACTATACTGTTGAAACTTTTTAAGTAGATGTATTCTGTGAACCGCATTAAGATTTTCACAGAAAAATTGAAAAATAAAAAACAATACATTTTGGGGGTTCCCCATACTTAGAACTAAAACCAAAAAAAAAATTCATCAAACCCATACGTATGGGATATATACGTATAGGATAGGTCTTTAAAAATGATATTGAGGTTTCTAATATATTTATCTAAAATAAGAGAATGATAAAACTAAAAAAAATATATGATATACATTGCCATGCAAACTTCCACCGAAAATTGCTTTGAACGAGATCTAGTAAGTAGTTTTTTTTTAATACTTCATAAATCGTAAACCACAATACTATTATTAAGACATCGATCAAAGTTACAACGAACTACAATAACTTTTATATTATGTTACTTGCTAAACGCAATTCTTCATGGGCGAGTCCGACTCGCACTTGGACGCTTTTTTACTGGAGGCATCAATTTGTGAATCGTCTCATCTTGTCTAATTTCCATAGTACAGGAGAAAATTCTAATTTGGGATTAGAAACGTATGAAATATTTATTTATTTAGTACTAACTGTGCCCGCGGCTCCGCTCGCGTGGACTACAGAGTCCGCTCCCGTTCCCACTTCCACTCCCTATCCCACTCAGACTCCCAATCACAATCCCACTCCCACTTCCACTCAGACTCAATATCCTGCTCCCGCTCCCGGTACCACACCCTTATCACACGCCCACGCCCACTCCCATTCCCACTCCCAGCTCCAAATATAGTCCAAACTCATCGCAATCTGAATAGTACGGAAATACTATTATGTGCAATATATTGCATACTAACCTTACCTACTTTAGTATTTGAAAGCTAAAAATGTCCATAACTTTTGATTGAGTTAACAGATTGCGATAAAATAGGACTAAATGTTAAGTTAAGTTAAGCCCCATGTCTCTGTGAAAAGTCTATCAAAATCCGTTCAGTAGTTTTTAAGTAATGCCTGCACAAATTCACAGACAAACAGACAAAAATTTCAAAAATGATCGAAATGTGTTCTGTTGCTTATCCTTAGATACACCAATTATTATTTTTGGAAATATCTACAATGTACAGACACGCGAAGTTTACGATTTTATATATTAGATAAGAGTAGATATACAATAACAGGGATAGATCTGAATTATCCTTAAAAACAAAGAGACAAGGGTCGGCCGGTATTGCTCTAAGCTTAAAAGTATGTAAGACTTCAGAAGTATTACTAGAACTTTTAGGTCCTACGCTAAAAAACTTTTTTCAATGACTTCAAAAGCAAACTGCAGCCTTATCTGAACAAAACAGACATTTCTGTTAAATTAAAAAGTTTATTATGTCTTAATTTCAGGGAAAATAATTGTGGTTTTAGCCTAAGAGTTTATTTGGCAACTTTCCAAATTTAGCTTTTACTGGAAAAATATATTCTGAAGGCTACATAGGGGACTATTTTCAGCTTTGATGCAATATCAGAAGAATTCACTGTAATGTTTTATATTAGGAAACAATAATCAATATACATTATAATTACCTACTACTACTACTACTAAAGACGCTAGCCTGTCCATACAAGTTTGTGTGTGTGCGTAAATTATTGTAGGGCTAATGCACCCAGCGCGCGAGCATAGTCGAATGAGAGAGGGGCAAAGTTATGTCAACAATATAAGTGCTTCTCTTTCTAACTTATAGCGTCGTTCTCTCGGTGCCGGTCATGAGGACCAGTAGTGCGTACTGCCAACCGTGCTTTATTTTGCGAGCGACGTTTAACTAGCGATGGAGGTGAGTGTCGCTTTTTTACGTAGTAATATTCAGTACCTACTCTCACTTACGCACATGTTTCTGCACTTACGCACTGACGCAGAATGTTTAGCAATATACAATAAATATAGGTACCTAGAGTTAAAATATTTTATACCAATTTATATGTTCTGTGTACTAGTAAAAGCGAATTCACATACATATAAATGACGTACATGGCACCGTACCGTACTGAGCGAACATTTTATTGGCTAGACTAGATGCGAGTACGTTTTATTTTCCTTTCTCCCACTGCAATAACAACGAGCCAGGATATTATTTCTGATTGAATGCTCGCTTAAAATTCATTTTCTTTCTAATATCAGTTACTAGCTGTTACTCACGACTTCGTCGGCGTGGACATATTAACATCGCACTTTATTATGAATAAATTAAAAAACCACATGCAAATGTACCTATTGTGATATTATTAAAAAAAACCAATTAAACTGGTTATGCATTGAAAAATATCTATTTACCCGCGGATTTATATGTTAACTATAGTTTTTTTTTAATTTGATATAAAAGAAAATAAAAGATTTACAAATAATGAAATAAAAGATTTACAAATAATAAAAAATTTAAATATTAATATTTGCAAGAAGTTAGGCATCTTTCATACAAATATTATATCCCAGGGCATATCCCCGTACACCTTCCCCTACCCGCTCCGATCCCCCAAATCCTTCCCTTCCCTCTACCCATCCCCTTACCTTGCTTCCTCTTCACTCAAACCCTTTCGCATATTATTCATCCCCACCCTACCTCCCGCTCTCCACAGTCCTCTTCCCCGTCCTCCCCCTTTCATTTTGCCTTCCCTTCCCCTTGCTTTCTCCCCTCCCACTTCTCATTTGTTGCATATCGTTCCTTCGTTTGTGTAATCATTGTCTTTTTCATGAAGAGAAAACAAGAACAAAAGAATTTAATAGACATAGACATACTTTATTGATAACTTCCGTTACAGGTCAAATAAAAATTATACTCAAGTTAAATAAAATCAAATTATAAAGGCAAATTAAACATAATTAAATATAAAAACATCAATAACTAACATAAATATAAAAATGTCACATAAAATTCTTAAAACTAAATAAATTATGTTAATAATGTGCGTAAATTAAAAAAAACGTAATGGTGCAGTAACAGAGTACAGATTCGAAAAAAAAAATGTGGTCTTTGATGATCACACAGCAATATAATTCATCGCTTTATTTAAACTTGAAAAAAAAATACACTTTCTAATTGAAATATACCTACGTAGTAATGTAACTACTTCTACCAACTAAGTTTTGAGCAAAAAAGGTTTATTTTAACTTGAAAATTGAGGACTAATGACTATTTAACAACAGTCATAACTCGTGTCTATTTTATGTGAGGGTTTGTGTTATTTAGGTAAAGTAAGAGCAATAATTCGTATTGTTGTTAAACGCGGCGCACTGGGATTAATTATTAAGTGCCTCCAGTTACAGGACCCTATAAATAATAACACCCTTGTCAAAAAGGCTTAGAACAGGCCCTATGTTGCGTTGACGATGGAGAATGTAGGCTGTACATAAATACGTACATATCTTTGCTCCATATTCTGAGCAGGGTGAGCGAAGATTACGGACCACCATGTCTATTCTATCTAATAAATAAAAACGTAAACTTCGCGTGTCTGTACATTGAAGATATTTGCAAAAAAATAAATTGGGGGGTCTAAGGATAAGTATTAGAACGCATGATCATTTTTGGACTTTTTATATGTTTGTTTGTTCACGCATCACTTAAAGTGTCGCGGGAACAGCTAGTGATTAATATGTCTTGCCGCTTCTTTTCAATTCATTGCATACGATTTATATAAAGGTACAAATTTTGAAAAATAGGATTTAACTATTATCACAGTTATTTGATTATGACGTTGTTTTTGAATTAGCTATAGTGCTATAGGATTCCGTCGAAATTTAACTGCAATTCGATTGAACATTTTGACCTTAGGCAAATCAGTGTTCCAATAACTTGTAGATACAGGAAATAGGTGGGACCCATTTAATGTTCGCAACTTTACACAGTTACAATATAATAGCACTACGAGTACACTGTGTCTGTCTCTGTCCATCAATAGTAAAAAGATAATGACGAAATTAGTTTTAGAACGATGTTCAGGCAATTATCAATGCTAGCTAATAGATACCCCTATAATTTATGATAGTTTAAGCTAAAAGTCATACCAATATTTTATACTAAATAAATAAATTAGCGTAGGATTCTGATTTATGACGTTATATTTTAATTACCCGCTATTGCTCATAAAATCAAACTAACCAAATATTGATTTTACCGCCGCTCTAACTGTTTACATCAAAATGATCAATGGGAGCTTCGCAGTAATTAATTAATACAAAACTATTAATTTGTATTACGCGTACAGTAAATTGAATCCGGAGCAAATTAATTACGTATAGGAATACGTGGAAATAGGTTTGACAAAATGGAGAATGACGTATCTTGGTATATTAATTACAAGAACCTTACTGTGCTAACTATTATTAAGTACTAGCTTTTGCCCACGACTTCATTCGCGTAGGCTTAGATATTTACACATCTTGAATTTCAAAATAGATATCATTTTTGGTTTCACGTAGGAATGAGATATTTTTTCGGGATACAAACTATGTCTTATTCCAGGACCTACCCTATATGTGTGTCAAGGTTCATCCCGATCCGTCCGTGGCTGAAGCGTGATTGAGGAACAAACATCCAAACATCTAAAAGTCCAAACTTTCGCATTTATAATATTAGTGGAATAGAATCGGACCTATAACCGATTCTGAAGGACCACATTTAAAATGTAACAGCAGTAATAATATTAAATATTATTACATACTTGTCTAATCCCAAACTAGGATCTCCTGTGCTATGGGAATTAAACAAGGATAGGACAATTTACATATATAACATCCCGACCGGGAACAACTTGTAAAAGTTCGCTGTCCCTGGTGGGAATTGAACCCACTACTTCTAGCGTTCAATAACCAAGCCACTAGGCTAACGAGGCGGTCAAATTGATATCGCTTTGTCTTTATAATAACTATGTGACAGATAATTTTAGTGCTGTCAAATTTTAACTTTGTGCTACGGAATCAGACCCTATTATTTAATTGTTATATATTCTTTATTGCACATAAATTTTACAAAAAAGGCATAACATAAAAGTGTACAAAGGTGGACTTATCTCTATAAGAGATCTCTTCCAGCCAACCTTCACTGTGGGAAAAGCTAAAACAATTGTTTAAACAACCAGCATTATTATTATATTTAATATATAAAAAAATTTGGAAAGTTGTGTTTGCAATAGAACAGGACAGACTTACGAATTTGATATTTAGGGCAAATCTCTGAAATACTAGAAAATATTCTGTCGTTCCATTTCATAACTGGCTACGAAATGGGAAATGTAATGTCCCTATAGTCTAAAATAATTGTTTTTCTTTTTAAATAATCAGTTAGGACATTAGAAATTCACTATACCCTACATGTTTGGATTCATTTCTGTTAATTCCAATTTAACTTCTATGAATCTTGTGAAACTCGTATAAGCGGGTGTGGGTAGGTATTCAAAATCTGTTTTCATTAAAACTGGTCTGTCAAGAGCCTTTAAAGTTAAATTGAGTTGTGGATTTCAGCAACTAACGGCAATCGGAAACTAGCAAACTGAATTAATAAAATTTGTGATTTACAGTTTGCTTTGTGAGACGAATTTAAATTGTCTTAAAATGTTCAGAGTGAATTGTTTTTGAGAGTTATTTCAATAATAACTATTATAAAATTTAAATATGTCCATGCAAATTTTTTTGATTTCACTAGTTTTAGTTTCTCCTACAGTGAAGTTTGGCTGGAAGAGATCTTTTTTAGAGATAAGTCCACCTTGTAATTTTTTTATTTATGCCTAATTTGCCTTAAGTAGCATTAGATTTCGTCTGTTTTTAGAAGTTAAGGAAAAATAATCCAGTAATTTGGTGTTTTACCAAAACAACAGTTGAATCATTTATTAAAAAAAAAAACTTGTCTATTAACATAATTATTCTATTAACTGTTCGGGTTACGTCATTAAATAATCTTTGAATTAACCCGGAAGATGTGTTCATTTTGAAATAAGTGGTTCACTTGTCCAAAATATTTATTGTTGTAAGATGAACCTGTGATATCAGAATATTATATTTACAGCCATTGTTACTTATACACAATTAATGTGCTATTATTACATTTGAATTGAAAGCAAGAGGTATTGTAGATGTTTTTCAAATCTATTCGAATTTATTAAACGGAATTTCTTTATAAGTTGGCTTTCAATAATGCTATCGATATAACAAAGGCGAAATGTCCAACAAAATTTCAACAATAACAAAAATCTTGTCCACAGTTTCTTCAGATCTTGCGTGATGAACCTCAATGTAGTAAATTTCTTTCGTTCATTATCTACACGATAAAAATCTTCTCAATGAAAAATAGGATTTGAATGACATCACCTAGAATCCAGTAGAGCTGTCAAATCTGCTGTCGGGCCCGGAATCTTGAATTTCTCATAAATAAATCAATTTTCCACTATTTAATTGGAAGAATTAAACACTAGTTTCAAATTAAGAAATCGATTATCCTTTCCAGACACAAATCCGCCAAGGTTTCAAATTAAAGAGCCTGCTGGGCGGTTAATTAATGGAACCTACAAGTCCACGACCCCCGCCATGCTATAACACCCAATTAATTGAATACATTTGCATACGCTTAATTAACATTTCAATACAATTCTAATTACCATGTGTTACTATGGCACTGATAGCGTGAGAGAGTAGTTGAGGCGAATTAACGGTGTCAAGTTATTTGGATATATTACTATATCATCATCAGGTTGTTTTTGTCTCCACTGCAGGAGCACAACCCTCTCTCATCTGCCGCAGACAGACGGAGGATTTGGCCTACACTCCCCGCGCTGGCCAGACGGGTTGGGGAGGCCTGATTGATGTTTTATAATGTATTCCCTTAGTCGCCTTGTACGACATCCACGGGAAGAGTTGGAGTGGTCCTATTCTACTCTACCGGAAACCACACGGCAAACCGGAAACCACACGGCAAATATTATTATTATATTACTATATATTATTATATATTATATTACTATATATTACCATCAACTGGTAGACATTACAGTAATTTTCTAATGCAGGAACAATGGCCATGTAATATTATGATCAGTAAAACAGAAAAATTTATAAACCTTATTTTTTTAATCCAACTGGATTAAAAAAATAAGGTTTATAATTTTTTCTGTTATAACACTTTATCACAGGTATTAAAGCATGTAACAAATCCCCTCGTCTTTGTTTTGAAATAATGCCCAATGAAATGGAAAATGAAGGAGTTTTCCTATGTACTTAATAAAAATATGTATTTGGTCTCATCGTTGGCCTAGTGACATAGTCATTGGACTCCAGCGCCAGAGGTCGTTGGGTCGATTATTCACTGGGAACAAACAACTTTGTACAATTTGTACAAGCTGATCCCGGTTTCGATGTTATATTTGTGAATTGTCCAACCCTTGTTTAATTCCCATAGCACAGGAGATAATCCAAATTTGGGATAAGACAAGTGTATGTAATATCTATTTGCTTATTTTATTTTCAGGGCATTCGTGACAGACACATTTAGAAATAAAAAAAAACTTTGCGTCCGTTTGGTCAATAAAAGTTATTTTTGCCAAAAGAAGACTTCGTAATTTTTCTAGTATAGGATACAAGTACCTATACATAGTATAGGTACTTATCGGTTATATAATTTCATATCACCTTTTCAGAATAAAATATATTAATAGAACAGAATCCTGCATGACAACAGAAGTAGAAAAAGCTATCAATTGCCTACGGAACGACAAAGCGACCGGACCAGACGGAATAAGCTTCTAAAAATAAAGCTTATAAAGCATAATAAAGCTTCTCAAAATAGCCCAGGAACAACTAGTAGAGTCATTAACAAAACTATTTAACGATATCTTAGACAAAGAAGAAATCCCTGAGCAATGGCTGACATCGACTATAATCCTTCTGTTCAAAAAAGGGCAAATAAATGACATTAATAACTATCGACCGATAACGTTAACCAGCAACATATATACATATATACAACTTACAAGGATCACAAGTGATCTGGACGCCGAACAACCCCTTGAACAAGCTGGATTCCGAAAAGGATATAGTACCTGCGACCACCTACAAGTCATGCAGCAGCTGGTAGAAAAAGTGACAGAATATAGGCAACATATTTACATAGCCTTTATTGATTTTTTTAAAGCATTTGACTCAGTAGAATACTGCTTTCTGTGGAAAGCTCTAAGCAAAGATGGAATCCCACATAAAATAAGTAATATCTATTAAAATGACGTTGTAATAATATACTTATAAACTATAGGAAGGCTTAAATAAATAAATAAATATAGAACAGAAAAAAAACAGAAATTTTCTTAAAGGCGGGACAAAAAAAGTCAATAAATTATCATAAATAAAATATTTTAGAATCTCTAATACTCTAAATTTATTCACTTTAAGTAATAAAAACAATTCAAAGTTTCTATAAAAGTTGAGAGTTTAAAACAGGTCTTATAGATCCGGGAAATTTTTTTCTACATCAGGTCAACGCGGGAAACTAATAAAAGTTGAACGTGACCGGGCAGAGACCTTTCCCTTCATATAATTTACATTCCTGAAAGTTTTTTTCAGGAAATCGAAAGACAAGTCAAGTTTCATGTTTTGGTTGATGCTATATTAGTACCAATTATAAATTAAATTTACTCTGGCACAGATATTTTTATATCTGAAAGAGGGTCCCATGATGTACTAGTAATGTACATTGTAGTAATTGCTGACGTTGCCCGTGCGTGCATACATAATTTATAATACATAGCTTATTGATATACCATAATCATTTATAACTTTAGTGTAATAAACGTACTCGGTAGCCACCGACGTCTTTCCCTTCACACTATCTTTGTGTGAAAAAAAAATGTATTTTGTGTTTGTATTTTTGTATAATTTAATTCAGACTTTGATCCGTAGTGTGTAAGTCTTAAAATAAGTTAGGAAATCATACATAAATACATAATGCTCACTCCTTGGTCCCACATGGCTAGGCAAGCACGATGAATCGCCACTTTGCGCGATTATGACCTTCGCCTGCTTTTCGCCATCAAATAAAAATTAAACAAAAAGATGTAGTACTCTCACATGTATTTTGGACAAGGTTTGTTCTCCCAATGCCTGTGCATTAAACCTGCCCACCTTCTCGTGCAGAACGCTGAGGTAATCTCCAGTACTGTGTGATGCGTACGGATGACGTTTGGCAATACTTAAATTATTTATTTTGACTGTACTTTTTAAACTTTGACATTTCAATGTTGTTAATGTTTATTGTTATGAATAATTGTATAAATTTGCATGCTATTGATAATGGCTGAATTGGTGTTACTTTAGGCTAATTTTAACATCTGGCATTTGTACCAATTTAAGAGCAAATAAATGATTTCTTTTTTTCTTTATTTCTTACGTTTGATGTTCCGTCATACCTTACCTCACCTCATTCCCCGCAGCCCTTTATCTCGGTCCCCCACTGTATATATTCGTATATTACGTTTGAAAAATAATCCTGCTTCAAGTCCTTAGTAGTGTAAAAAGTTGGAGTCTTGATTAACTGATTGACTCATCAACGGGCAATCAAACTGCTCGACTTATAAACATGAAAATTTAGGAGTAGTTACGCTTTAAGTGTTTACCTTACAAATAAATGTAAACTTCAATTTTGATAACACTACCCAATTCAAACAATTGAAAAACAAAGACCACTTTCTAACAAAAACAACGTAGAAAGCTTTTATGTCCAATCCTTTTAGCACAAAAACTTTTAGCGAGCTAGGAGAATTTTAATAACGAACCGCGGTCGAGCGAAATGAAATCTAGCCCAGGCAGCCCGTTCAAACAAGCCCGGGTTCAAAGTTTACCTACTTTAAGAAAACAAAAGTAATGTTATTCGTTATTTTACTAGACTGGTATAGAAGTCTAGATGGATTTCTACTCGTAAGTTGAAAGTGAGTGAACTACTATGTTATTATTCTTCCCATATAGCGTAGAGTAAGTTCAATTAAAACTCTAGACTATTCGTCTATGATAAATGAAGGAGCAGTCTTTATAAATTTGCATTCAATTGTTATTTACTGTGTTACTAGATGCGCCCGCGGCTTCGTACGCGCACACAACTAAAAATACGTGGCTCCTCCACCTCCCTTCTCCCTTCCGCTCCCATCTTTGTCTTTCCCTCTCGCCCACTCTTCTCTTTCCGTTTCATTCCTTCTCTCTTTCTCCCCCTGAAAACTCTCCTAAACCCCCTGTCGTTTTCCTTGCTTCTCTCCACACCTTCTCCTGCCCTCACCCCCTTCCTCACTTCTCGTTCACCAATTCCCTCACCCCTCCTCCCTTCCTTCCCCCTCCCCCTCTCTTCCACTCCACTGGTTTGCAGTCCGTCTGTACACCCTTACACTTACTTCATGAGTAGCTATGATGTAGGCCGTAGCATTTCGTTATAAAGGCCCCTTTATACTGTAGGCCGTAACCTTCTCACGATTCGCAAATTTTGATTGTACTCAATACTATAACTTACTTATTACAGTCTTAATAAAGTTTCTTAGTGCAATGAAAATATATGGTGAGTTCATTGTTCCTGAAAGCTCTGCACTGCGAATAACGTTAGTATGTAAATGTAGTTTTTGTTCGTAGCATGTTGATTTAAGTCGCTTTTTATGAGTTTAGCTGCTGCATTATTTTACGCTAAACTGAGCTAATGAGATTCTTGTTGGTGATAAAAGTTGGTTTTTCTACGAGTTAACTAGGGCTTACTATTTTAATAAGTTTGTATTTTTTGTACATGGTAAATGAAGATAAGTCTGTTTATTTGTACCTCTAAAAAAAAAGGAAATTACATTGAAAATTTTTTTCTGAACTTGCAAACCGTACGATTTTTGGTCAAAATTACTCAATAGTTATTTCTGTAAACATTATCTAAGGTTGTGCTAGAGAAAATCAATGTAAGAATAAGACCATTTATAAAATGTTTCACTGATTTAATAAATACTCTAAAATATTGTACTATTCAACCGGTCCTAACAACACAAGAAATAGTGAAATACTCTGCAGGTTTTTTTTGGTAAGAAGGAAAAAATCCCGAACAAGAGAACGAACATTCCCACGTTTCAAGAAAAACTTTCTTGGAAGAGGAATAATGAATACCTGATAAGGGTTTTTCATCAAAAAGAATAAACAACAGACAAAACGGTAGTTTAGTTAACAAGATTCCGTCACACGGCACCATAGCAAACAAATGCTGATGGAAATTTTAATTTTGCTCCGCGCGCTCAGCTGCGGCGTTCGGTCTAGGAATTGCATGTTTTAAAAACTGATCTCTTTTTTTTTACATTTTGATGTACCGGCAAAAATTCCTATGTAGGTATGTATATTTTGTCTCCAATGCAAAACGATCTGCTGCAAAGCAAAGGAAAGGATCAGGAAAGGATCGGATGCAAAGGATCAGGACCAAAGTTTTACTTTCTTGAAAACGGTTTTTGTTGTAATTTTTCTTAATAATTTTTTTTTAAAGAAATTGTTTATCAGTATTTATTTATTTTTAAGAATTAATAATATTAGGCACCCAAAATAATTTTACCCTTATAATTTAAGTTTTCCCTCATTTTTATGACGTCAAAGTAATAACTTCCTAATTTAACACAGCAATAAAATTATCCGTCACAAAAAGCGTGACTTCAAAGCGTTTAATTCATGCCACTAATGAAGATGTTCCAGGCTCGTCTAGGCATTGAGCGAAAACAACGCGACGCGACGCAATTTCCGGTTTTTAGTTTCAAAGAGCCGCGCGCCGGGGCTCCACTTCCGGTACCTCTGTTGTTGGTAACTACTGGTTTTCGATCACACTTAATGTATGTGACAAGGTAAGAAGATTTTGTTTTATCGTACAGTCGGATTTCACGAGCTTGTCTTTGCAGCCTTTTTCTGAAAACCTGGAGTGTGGAACTTAATAATATTTATTTAACCACTCTGTCATACACTTTGGTTTTTAACCCTGAAATTCTATGATAGGGATGCCTTAGTTTAAAAATACTTATTACTACTTGTGGATTTTATGTGCTCAATATGTGGATGGATTCATTTCTCTCTCTCATATAATTAGGCATTGCAGTGTCGTGTTTTACTTGAGTTCCTCGAATCTGCCCTTCATCCAAACATCCTACAGAGTCTAAGACTTCTCACTACTAATTAAGTTTTGAATTATTAAATCATACCTATGAAAGTGTTATAGTATTTTGATGAGGAGGAGTTTGTGTGTGGTTGTATGCTCTGATTTTTATATGTAATATAGTAGATTGTATGAGATTATAAAGAAATAGAGGGGTAGAAATAATTTATCAGCAATAATCGGCTGGCCACAAAAGAACCCATTGCTCCGAAAGAGTTCTGGAGGAGAGACTTCAGAAGTACGAAATACAAAAGAGTTGCCAGATGGCCTATGAATTGCCTGTAATACTCTGAGAGATGATTTTGTTTCTTGGAAATAGTCATAGTAGTTGATAAAATAATTATCAAGACCTAAGTTTGTGTAAACTGTGAATTAGTATCGTCAACCATTAGTTCCACCCCAGGAAGCACTTTGACAAACACGGATGAGCTCGGAATTGGTTCCGCTGTTTAGTTGCCGGCCGGATTACTTCCCATCCCGCCTGCTTATTTGATACACAACATAATTGGATGTTCACGTAATTTTAAACTCATTGCTATCACAACAAAGATGTCTTTAAATTGGTAGTTTTCTTTAGGAAATCTTTATTTCCTATGGTACATTATATTCTTATACACAAAATCATACATTAATTATGCAAATAATAAGAACGGTTTTTTTTTTTAAATAATCCATGTCCAAGTTATAGTAGAGTTAATTTTTATGTACTACAAAACAAATTAATCAAAATGTTACTAGTTCCGGAGCTGACTATATTTATTTGAAGTAAGAAAATTTATGTAATTTTTTTAAGAGGTTTCAACAGGTTAGAAATTTCTGATTTTATCAAACATAACTTTTACCAAAAATGTACTTTCTGATAAAAATGTATTCAATATTACTTACCAAAATACCTATTTCTCCCGTTAAAAAAGCTTGTTTACTACAAATACATTTAGATAACGAAAATTAAAAAGGAAGCAACCAAAAAAATTCGATAAAATATTCTCGGGTACAGTCAAGGGGACATCGGTAATACGAGAAATGATAAAAATTGGCAATATCTCTTTGTTTTCCATTCCAATCTGATGGAAATCGATGTCCTGAGGCCATTGTCAAGATTACGGCGCAGGGTGCTAGGGCATTGACGAGTAACCCCTGTTTTTAATAAATGAAGAGTCGAGCCTGAGGCTGCTTGGTTATTTGATATTGAGGGAACAAAGCGATATTTTATATTGTTGCTCAGGCGAAGAAATTGATTGTTTACTATTGGCAAATGCCCTACTATTTATTTCTTTATGCTTTACGTATCCTGTAATGATTTAACGGAATAAAATGTAACAATTACTATAATATTCTGTATCTTTCAATAGTTATACCAAATTATTGAGTAGCAGATACACGAAGACTTTTAATCGGTGATCAGATGTTGTAAAATCTGACTTATCATTCAAAAAGGAAATAGACCTATACCTCATACCACAAAGCAAAATAATTTTTCGTAGCTCATAGTTTCACTTTAAATTGTTTTCCTTCATGATTGACACTAATTGGTTATTAAATTATATTAAATTAGATAACAGATGCAGAAAATTATTTTGCTTCATCGTATGAGGTATAATAGATATGAAAGTGTGTACCTATCTCAATATTTAAAAAATAAACCTCTTCTGAAATTTTGAAATGAAATGCCTACTGAATGTATGGTTCAGTACAAATTTTGTTAGCCTGTAAAATAGGACATATAAAGGCGAATGAAATAAACTTATTAGACTTTATTAATATGGTGTATTGTTATAGGTACTGAGAATAATTATTTTAAGAATAGGTATGGCATTTTACTCCTATTTTTTTGAGGATATAAGGGTAAGACCAGAATAAACTAGTGTACTGCAACTGATTCAAAAAGACTAATAATAACTGAGTTTATCTATTAAAACCTTACATATAACTGAAAAACCAATGTGGTGTTATTGCAATTATATCTTCCCTAAATTTTTATGCAAAAATTCACTGGCCCTAAGGAATAAATTAAAACATTATTAATATATTGGCATAATTGCTACAATTCTCAGTCATTGATACAGTCTGCCACCAAGATAATGAATACTTTTAATAATTCCATAGCGACGTATTTATCTTTGAAAGTGGTAGCAACTTCACTGCATACTGTACGAACCCTCCACCCGAATGAACTGTATCGAAAATTTCATTAAGCATAAAGTAAATGGAACGAAAGCGAATTTCACACTCGAAAAAATTTCAAAAGAATCAACTTGGAATACTCAATATTGCGTTAAAAAAGAGAGACCGCGTAATAAAATTGTATTTATTATGACGCTACGTATACTTTGAAGTCTAGTTCTGGAATTAGTTTTTTATAGACACAAGTATAGAAACTATTCAGATGAAATTAGAGGTGGTTTAAAAGAAATAAAGATTTTGTATGAGTCAAGAATGGAGATTTATTTTTTCACTTTTACACGTATTTTATGGTAGTGACAGTAGCGCCGCGTGCGACAGTGGTTGTAACTACATATAAAAAAGTATTTGTTGCGTTTTATTTTCACATGATTGTTTACATTATATATAAAGATACTATAAGGTCTAATAAAATAAATTTATAAACGTAACATTTATTCATCATTCCTTAGATTTAAGCGACAAAGGTCGTGGGTTCGACGTACTGGGAACAGACAAAGCTGTAGAAGTTGGTCCGGGTCTGGAGGATAAGACAACTGTATGTCATCATCTTCATCACCGAAATACGTACACTGATGAACGTAGGCCTCTCCAATAGAATGCCGCTTTTGGCCGGCTGTCTATTAGGGGATTCCCCATAATCACCGCGCTTGGCAGGCGGATTGGTGATCACAGTAATGATTAGACATAGGAGAACGCTGCTGCCCATACCTACAATCCCTTAGTCACCTTGACGACACCCACGGAAGATTGTGAGTGGCCCTATTCTATGCCAGGAACCACACGGCACAGTTTAAGTATGTTTATGTAATATAGTATAAGTATGTGTATGTAAAATTTTTACATATAGATCTTTTTAAATATTATTTATTTTCAAATATTATATATACATAGTTGACTTAAGTTCACAATTTTCGTGATCAGTTCCTTTCATAAAAATGTATTTTCGCATTGTGAATCAGCCTTAGTTCAAGAGAAAACTTTACTCAAGCGCATGAAGGCGTTTGCTCGAGCGTTGCCAATTTGGTTACGAGATGAAAATAGTACCTAATGATGTTGTCTCATTGTTTCCAAACATAACGTTACTATGAAACATAATGGAAATAAGGACAAAAATATTACCAATGATTTTTTATACTTATACAGGATGTATCGGTATGGGGAAGTCAGAAACTATATAAGCGATAGAGTAATATGTACTTTGCCGATCACCGTCTAGTAAACATTTTCCTAAAGCATTTACAAAGTTTTTTATGTTATGTTGCTACTTCATTTTGTGTCATATTTGTTACCTTCATCTGTACTTTAACTGTCTCTACTATCAGATACTCGTATCCACTTTGCCCAAATCTCTTTTTGATCGCGACTAAACTTCAGCTAATATGATAAAAAAGGTATGTACACATGACGCATTTTCCGGAACATTTTCTTTTTGAAAGTTCCCGAATGCTAATGTCGGGATAAGCCTTTAGAGTTGGACAGAAGTTTGTTCCCATAACACTTTTGTTGGACACCCTAGAGGGTTCATATACTTACAGAAGAAAGAGGGATTATAATGTAAGTAATCCTTTAAATGCGCCATTGATGTGTTGAAAATGCTGTAATAATAACTGGAAAATATTGTATTGTATGGCTTTTTTACGACGACTCTGTGAATAATATATATACTGTACCATCACAAACAATTCCTGTTTCGTAGTACTCAGGTAATGTAAGTTTATTTGTAAATAGTAAATACCTAATAAAAACAGTAACTTCGATCTCATATTAATTTTATAGCCTTACAAGAGCGATTTTTTAATACCGCTTAAAAAAGCAAGAATTATAAATACTTCGATAGTCGACATATGGCGCCTACTTTATTATCAAATGTCAAATATGGCAAATACCTATGAGGAAAGGCCTACTTAACTTTATTTAAAAATATTCTGCTAACAGAATTTCATATTGTCCTTGATATGTCCATGATGTCTTGTCTTGATTGACAATGCCAGTTGAGATTGATAAGGATTGACCCGATTGACGATGCAACGTTGTCTATTGCTATTTTAATTTGTGTTAACGGGTTTTAAAAACATTATTTTTAGGGATCCGCTAAAACCCTTATAGCGAAGCCTGTATATCCCTTGTCTGTCAGTCAGTCTGTCTCTCTGTCAGGCAGATAACTGGAATACTTCTAGACATATTGAGATGAAAGGACATGTAAAAGTGGCTGGCAATAATGGGAAAATTATTGAAATTCCGAGAGAAAAATTATGTTCTGAGATATTTAAGGAAAATTTAAAAAAAAACGGAATCAGCATAATGTTTACGATGGCCACTTTGCTATTTTAACTTTTTTTTTGTTTGGTTATGGGCTATAAAAATAACATGAGTTTGTCTATGTAGTACTACCTACTTAGTTGACCAATTCCTGAATGATATTACTACTTATATTCATCATCATCATCATATCAGCCCTTAGACCTCCACTGTTGGACATAAGCCTTCCCCAATGAACGAACTACTTAAATAACTTGACATGATTTTGTGAATAGACATTTATAACCTTATTTATTGTTACCTATGTGACATTAATGTAATAAAAAAATTGGACTTACAATTTTTTGTTACCAATAATTATGAATAATTATGAATAATTCTTCATATAATATACAGGGTTACAGGAAAAGTCGTGCTAGATCCCTTAAGGGTGTGGAGCACCCATCATTTCTGACTTATTTCACTATGAAACACCCTACCCTAAACTTAACCCTTTTCGAGATATTCGACTTTTAATTTTTTTATTGAAAATTGCTGATTTTTAGGCTACTACATTTATTTTTGTTTATTTTGTGTATCTTATTATTATTATTATTGCATTTTTACATGTGTAGTAAGATGCTTTAGGACGTCAATCATTAAAATAGTGCACAAGTTAATTGAATAGACTGTAGTAGACAAGTGAAAGAAAAGAAATAAAAAACATATTAGAAAGTTTATTTTTCTCTAAGGGATATCTAAAAAAAATGTTATGGTAATTGTTCGGCAGATGTTTTTTAAAATATTTACGTTTCATCAGCTATCTAACGAGGTGTAACAATCTAGGGTTTGTATTACATTTCGTGGAAAAAAAGTAGTTGGGACGCTCCAGGTAGCAGTTCTAACGGTCCCACGCCTATTGTCCTTCAAGTTAAGACGCACCGTGCGAGCGAGACAAGTGACGATTTATGTAGGTACGAATGAAAGAAAAAATGTGTAGACACCGGCTAGGACTGGGAATACAACCGGAAACATTGTTTTGGTTGTCAGTCTGCTTTTGTGCTTCGTACATAGTAGATGCGATATCGTTTTGCTCTTTTTCTCGACTTGGCTGTGATTCTGGACTATTTCTTCTGATTTGTGACTACTGTGCTTGTTAACCGGACTCTGATTTGTGCCTGTGATACGGAAGTGTTGAGTATGACGTCCTACACACCTGAGGAATATGCTGATATGCTTATTTGTTACGGATACTGCGATTGTGTGTCTGCGCAAGCTCGCAACGAATACATAACTCGCTACCCCGGTCGTCGAGTGCCGGATGTGGCCGTTTTTGACAGAGTTTATCGAAGACTTCGAGAAACTGGCTCTGTTTTGAGACGAAGTACAGACATGGGAAGACCACGAATTGACGACGAAGAACAGGACAATGAGATAGTGCAACGCTTTCGAGCGGATCCGACTACTTCCACTAATATTGTTGCCCGTGATCTGGGGCTTTCGCAATGGAGAGTGTGGTTTACAGTGCATACTGCTGGCCTATACCCGTACCATTACACGCCAGTACACGTTATTGAAGAAGGGGACCCCGCGAGAAGATTGGACTTTTGCAGATTTATGCTAAATGCTGATGTAGAAGACCCAGATTTTTTAAGAAATATCTTGTGGACGGATGAGTCCAAATTTGATAAAGATGGCATAACTAACTATCACAACGCCCATTACTGGGCCCTAAAAGAACTAAGGAATCCCAATAAGAAAAGAGTGAAGGGGTCCCAACGAAGATTCAGCGTGAATGTGTGGATGGGCATTATCTCCAATCATTTGATTGGACCTTACTTTCTCCCGGATAATCTAAACGGGGAAAGCTACGAAAATTTCCTGAGAGCAGACTTGAGTGATTTGCTGGATGATCTGCCACTCAACCTGATCAGGGACATGTGGTTCCAACACGATGGCTGCCCTGCCCATTTCAGGAGAAGTGTCAGAGACTGGCTGGACACAAATTATCCAAACAAATGGATTGGACGAGGTGGGCCATTGCCATGGCCAGCAAGAAGTCCGGACCTAACCCCCATGGATTTTCATGTGTGGGGCTGCATGAAAAGTCTCGTGTACAGCGAGCCGAATCCAGTTTCGTCTGTGGAAGACTTAAGAGAAAGGATTGTGGATGCAGCAAATAAAATGAGGACCACATTGACCACTGGCGTAGTGAAGACCGGTCTCCGTAGAAGGATGCGACAATGTATTAGAAATAGAGGCGGCCATGTTGAACATGAACTGTAGAAAAAGAAAAAGTTGTGAGAAAACCTTTAATAAATGGCATTTCATGCTTACCTATTGTTTTATTTTACTTTTTAGGGCTAAGTATACATTTTCTTCTCCACTGTCGCCTATGAAACTAAATTTTTTTGAATGCATTTGAATAAAACCCTACATTATTATACCTCGTTAGATAGCTGATGAACCGTAGATATTTTAAAAAACATCTGCCGAACAATTACCATAATATTTTTTTTAGATATCCCTTAGAGAAAAATAAACTTTCTAATATGTTTTTTATTTCTTTTCTTTCACTTGTCTACTACGGTCTATTCAAATAACTTGTGCACTATTTTAATGATTGACGTCCTAAAGCATCTTACTACACATGTAAAAATGCAATAATAATAATAATAAGATACACAAAATAAACAAAAATAAATGTAGTAGCCTAAAAATCAGCAATTTTCAATAAAAAAATTAAAAGTCGAATATCTCGAAAAGGGTTAAGTTTAGGGTAGGGTGTTTCATAGTGAAATAAGTCAGAAATGATGGGTGCTCCACACCCTTAAGGGATCTAGCACGACTTTTCCTGTAACCCTGTATATTTGTTGATTACTTATACACATATGATAAGATAGATAGTGCTGTACGTGGCTCAACATTTAACTCACAGACTTAAAGCAGCAATTTAGATAATGGTTCAGAACAAAACCGCAGTTAGACGGTCGCACGTTTGAATCCTGCTTTAATATTAACTTATTTATTTCCTTTAGAAATACGATATCAGTGTCAGAATACTATGAAACGGCACAGACATTCTCTTCACTGGAAAAGAATTGTAGAAAGCTTTTACCTAAAGTGAAAAAGCTTGAAAATACATACAGTTTGTGCGTCGCGAGCTGACCACCGCGCAAACAAGGTTTGTACACGTTTTAATAACATTAACATTTCAGGGAAGGGTAAAATACTTAGTAACCTAGTGTCAGCCTAGTTTTTTTAAATAGTTACTTAGGTATTATTCTTTGGTTAGTTATTTGTCTCATAAAAACTATAATAAGAATAAATGACAGTTATTTACTTAACAATAGTTAAATAATAAATAAATGCGATATACCTAAAAGAGTCAGTGTGCTATAAATGGCCAAGTTCATACTAATTTAAACTTTATCATGAATAGGTAAGGTGCTAGGGCAGGTCAAGTTACTTCGTACTAGGGTAAACCTGATATATTGCAACTTGGTTATAGTGATTCTCTGCTTGTGGAGCAACATAAATAATTATTAAAATAGATATACGTAGATATATGTATTAGATATAAATAAATATAAAAAAGCAAGAGGGTGGAGGGATTACGTTACTGCGAAGCGCATATAACTGTGGGATACCTTAATAGCTGAAATTGTGAACTAGTCAAATTATTTAATTTGACTAGTTCACAATTTCAGCTATTGAAGGTATTATTAACTAATTTTACCTATGTAATATCGGTGGATATGGGAATCCCACAATAACTATCACCAAATTACAATATATACTACCGATTAGGTAAAGTTTACCCTTAGAGTATATTGTATTTATTTTGTTTCGAAAACGCTTACTGTAAAAAAAAAGTATTATACGTGTTTATTTTCATCGAATCAGTTTGACGATGAATCTTACAATAGCTTCAAAAGTAAACTTTCCACTCAGCTTCATAATTTATTACATTGGAATAAATGGAAACGGTTTTAATTTGTTCTCTCAAGATGACTGCCATGAATAATTATAACTTGAAAAGTTTTGTATGAAAATTATTAACGGCACAAGTAAATAAACACGGAAATAAATAACTAGTTTTATTCAAATGTCTTCAAATACTCATTCTAGTGACTCAAGTACTTTAAGGCATGTTATAAAGCACAAATTAATAAAACTTTAAATCTTTATAAAATAATTTACTGTACAAGAAAGTAAAAAATATGAACCTATTATATATTTTTGACGGCCTGAAGAAGGTGGCCGGAAGCGGCTGGATGCGGAGGGCGGAGTACCGGGTGTGGTGGCGTTCATTGGGAAAGGCCTACGTCCTACAGTGGACGTCAAGGGCTGATATGATATTTTTTTGTTTACTAATTTCACATGTGTACTAGGTAAGTACACTGAAAAATTTTTTTTTGACTTTAACAAGATCTTGTTAATTAACCGCTAACAGTCATCTTAACTCGATACAAGCGCACCAGTCCCCTTGCACTAACTCAACTTGTTAACTTGATTACGATAATCTTGCAAAGGACTACAAAATGATTACTTTAGCTACGAGTACATACATCAACCAAGACAATATACAACTTAGTTGACCAAAACTTTTTTCAGTGTATCTCTTAATTTTTTTTTAAATATAAGATTTTTGAAACTAAATTCCAAATACTGTAATATTCCTAACAGAAATATTCGTTGTACAATGCTAATGATGTCTCGTTGTGAGGCGATACAAAGTTACTAACTAACTATAAATAAACCAATGTTTATTTATAGTTAGGTATCCATTTTATAAATGGTAACACCTTAACACTTCTCCATTTTCACAGAAATAGTACATATTCACTAATATTCTTTCCTTATTCCTTACATGTTGTAGCACGTAATTTGAACTGTCATTTCATGTCACCGGAGGTCGTTAGGCGTCGTCGCAACTACCACTTCCGGGCCGTGACGGGATAATAGCCGCCCGATACAGCCTTCGCAGCGGTTAGTTTTTAAATAAATAATGGCGATTTAGCGGTTTAGGGTGAAATAAAGTGTTACCGTATCATTTTTGTATACACATGGTATTATCGATTTAAATTGTCGCCTTGTATAGTTAAATGATATAATTATCGTAAGCGTCTTAAAAACTAATTAAGTACACCGCCTTTGTACACTTTCCGAAAATCTGTACATATTTGATTGTTATTATTAATCCGTGTGCAATAAAGACTTATATATGTATCTAAATATGTAACAAATATTTGGCTAAAGATCATATTTCACAATATAATCGTTGCTTAAAACCTTGAGAAAATTTATTAAGTTGAATAACAAAAATTAATTAACCCTATTCTATTGTCATAACCGTTTACATTTAACTAGATTAAGTATTAATGTAATAGTAATATTATTATACTTAAAAAACTGAATCCTTTTCAGTGAATATATAAATTGCATTTTATTAAAAAAAGGTTAACCCGGAATAATATTAAATTGTCATGGCTAGCCGTGAAGATAAATAAACTTAGAAGTCTTAAAAAGTTCTCACTCAATCGTAAGTTCTTTAACTAGTCATTTATATGCTGTTTCTATTTCTGTCAATCTTTACCATGTATTTCCAAAAGACGCTTTAATGCCAGCCATGTGTAAAATAAATATACAAAACAAATTGTAATTAAAAGCAAATATCAACTTAGCCTAGAGTTCTCAATATCCCAAAGTTACAAATAAATGAGTATGAGTATTGAAAATAACATTCAAACCTTATCTATCTTGTAATGTTATATTCTAAGTCAGACATACAATGATTAAAGAGCAATATGAAATTTTAGGAAAACTGCAAGTTTAAATTCGCTGTTAGCGTTTAATTCACTTAGTGAGGCCTTCCGTAGCCAGATCCCGATGGATAGCTATAAAACTGCACACGGGGCTTACTGGTCCGGCGAGTGATGAAATTGAATATGATATAAGCTGCTTTGGTATATATACTAGATTATAGTGTATGCTGTTAATTAGGAGTTTAAACAAAGTATGAAACATCGTCAAAATTCTTTTCTGCCTTTTAGAGTTTCGTAAATGGTTGCGGCAGAAGATTTATTTTACACTAGCTGTTGCCCACGACTTCTTCCGCGTGGACAACTTAACATCACAAATTATTATGTATTTCCCGTAGGAATGAGATGTTTTTTCGGTATAAATACTATCCTATATCTTATTCCAGGACCTAACCTATATGATGTGTGCCAAGTTTCGTTCCGATCCGTCCAGTGGTTGAAGCGTGATTGAGTAACATACATCCATATATCCAAACTTTCGCATTTATATTATTAGTAGGAGTAGGATTGGTAACTGGATTCGGTAGTCGAATTTTTTATCGTTGAGTTACAATTTAATCTTAATAATAACGTACTTAAAGTTTATAATAGACTTACTAAAACAATGTAGTAGTGGGAGACAATTAGTCTGGTTCTACTATAGAGTAATGCAGTTCATTTCCCATTTCCCGTTAGAATCTTATACTGAAAGCAAAAGTTTATACTTGTTGGAGTAAATAAAAGTGCCACAAAGTGTTGAAGTGTACGTTTTTTTTCGTTTACTTTTGTCGCCAAATGGAAAATACGAGTTTTGATTGGGATCGCGCGGTGAACTGCAAGTTCTGTGCATCGTGATTAGGTAGGTGTCTGCATAACAGAGCTAGAATTTATTAATTTGATTTTGTTTCAGTATTTGTATATTTTGATTTATTTCTTTAATTATTTGAATGGTACTAACATGTAGTCAACTAAGTAATATTGTATTACTGTCAATTATATTTTTACATATGATGAAATAAATGTTAAATTAAATAACAGTGTATAGTTTAATTTAAAATTGAAAGTACCGACAGAATGACGTTGAGATAGTAAGAATTTCTTACTAAGAAACACCATCTTTGATATCTGGTCAAATCAAATGGACTGATAATTAAAAGAGATCTTGTGGATTTCGTTATACTCGTTATGTATATGTTTCTAGGTTTTGTATACAATACCTAGAAATATATGATTGATTTCATATAAAAGACTTTTGACTAAACGTTTTTGCTTACCAGTCAATGCCATTAATTTCCGTCACCTCCTGCCGAGGCACAGGGTTCGGAGCTTAATGTACCACCCCTTAAATAGGCGACTCTCCTAGACCTCTCCTCTCCTGGTAGGTATAGTGCGCACACAATTATTGCATTAAGTTGTCAGTGTATCAGATGACAGTACAAACAGAGGCGTCCCCTGGGAGTGTTTAATAAGGGGACCGTCAGTGATTCATCAATTTTGAAGGGCCCTTGTTTGTTGATGTCACCTTTGACTTGGGGGTTTACCCAATGTTTCTCAGACTCTAAGGCAACATCACCTCCTTTGCCTGTAAATGGTGATAGTTTCATATTAAACTTCAACATCGGCATTTTAGTATTAGTTTCATCTTGCCTACTTCTGCAGAAGCAAAGCTAGCATTGCTGTGTTTATATTTGAAGGGTGGGAGAGCCAGTGTACAGGCACGTCTCTAAACTAAATGTGACACTAATGCCCCAGCTATTAATGGAGGAATTGTAAATATATGAACATTTTTGCCATATTTTAAAGTAGGCGCAGAAACGTGGACACTGACGGTGGGACTGATCCACAAGTTTCAAGTCGCTCAGCGAGCTATGGAGAGGGCTATGCTCGGACTTTCTTTGAAGGATATGATTCATATTAAGGAGATCCGACGAAGTACAAAGGTCACCGATATGGCGGGCCACATTTGTCGCAGGACCGACGGCCGTTGAGGCAGACGAATTCTGGACGCCCTGTCGTCAGTAAGGGAAGAAAATCATATGCACTTGAAGTAAGTCCGTCGTTTTGCTTTTGTCATTGCTAATTATTCAAAAAATAGTTCTAGATCTAAATGAATAATATAGCAAATGATCTTAAAATTTAAAAGCAAGCAGCCCGGTTAACTTAAATATTAAATTCTCATACTGAATTACTTAGATACATTTTAAAAGCATTTTAACATAATTTCTTTCGTGTTCCTTGCGTTCTATTATGAAAACCATTTTAAAATGCAAATGCTCCTCGGAATGCTCTCACATCATATTTTTAAAGAAAACTTCAGCATTCGTGAAACGTTTACTTGAATGGAATTCGATCGCTATTTACGCGATAAACATGGCATAGAAAACAGTTCTTATTTCATTATTCCTTTTAAGAAGTTACTGTTTTTCAAAGAAATCGTGACTATGTATTGTAATAACGCCGTGAATTAATGATGATGTCCTTTTGCCGTATTCGGTCATGACTGCACTTTCTTGATTCCATATTTTTTAATATGTGTACGTACTAAGAATCATTAGACGGAGGATTATATACGAGAATATATTATTCTTTATTGCACATTTACTTCATACAGTATAAGAAGTCGGTTAAAATTGTGTGTACAAAGGCTAGCTTTGCTCTAAAAGAGATCTCTTCCAGCCAACCTTAACTATGATTTTTATGTGAATAATAAAATAAATAACAGTCTAAATGTAATATTAAAATTATTATGGTTCCATCACAGTTACTTAAATATAAAAATAAATATCCATACATATATATAAACTTGTCTAATCGCAAACTAAGATTTTTTCCTATAGTATGGGAATTAAACATGGATAGGACCATTCACAAATGTAACATCCGGACCGGACGGGACCAACTTGTACAAATTGTACCAAGTTGTCTGGCTCAAGTGGTAATCAAACCCACCACCTCTGGCACTATAGACCAAGCTATTTAGCTAACGAGGTAGTATTTTCATCAATTCATTTCAATCTTTTGTTTGTTAGTTCATAAGTAAGTCTTATACAGTCCATATAAAGTCTGGATTCTTCTAAGCACAAACTTTTAGAAACAACATAATCCTCTCCTTTTTTTAAATTTATTTTCATAGTAATAGTAACTTAGTTTTATGACATTAAATTATTGTATCAGTGTGAAACTAATATCTTTAGGTTAGTTCGTTGTAAAGTTAAAAATAAATAAATTGTAATCTGAAAAATTAGTTTAAAAAACGAGCTTTAAAATAATCCAACCCCCATAAAGTATCTCCGACGTCATCACGTAGAGTTATTTAAGGTCACTGAACCGTGTCACTCCCTCATCTCGTTTGCAATTTTCACCAGCGTCACCCCCCCTGTCGTAATTAGTGATAATCAGAAAAATTTACGGCGCCTTTTTACAATTTTAATGAGAGAAAGTTTGAATTAAAAAAAGTTGATCACGACAAGAAGAGGCGATAATTTATAGGCCACTAGATTCTAGTAGGATCTCCTGTTTATTTATTTATTTATTTTACCATAGTAAAGGTAATCTATTATTAGTCCTGAATGTCCGCTAGCAGCTATTATGCCCGATTCTGAAGGCACACATTTAAAATTTGACAGCGCTAAAATTGGTTTCGTCCTTATCTTCATAATACTGTGTGACAAGGATAGCAACAGTTTTAGTACTGTCAAATTTTACTGCTGAATGTATTAAGCAATACATACTGTACTGAATGTATTAAGATTAATTAAAATTGGTTTAACCATTATACCGTGATTAACAATAACAAATATCCAAAAGAACATCAAATACAAATAACTTTTTGGTTTCAGAACATTTGCGTCCTTATCCCATCCCACTAATATATAAATGCGAAAGTTTGGATGTTTGAATGTCTGTTACTCATTCATGCTTCAACCACTGCACGGATCGTGATGAAACTTGGCACACATGTAGGTTAGGTCCTGGAATAGGATAGCTTTATCCCGAAAGAACATCTCACTCCTACAGGAAATACATAATAATTTGTGATGTTAAGTTGTCCACGCGGACGAAGTCGCGGACAACAGCTAGTGCTTGATATATCTATATTTCATTCCAGATTAATAGTCCTATGAAAACAAACGCATTTGCGTCTCGAAAACAAAATACACAATAGATGGTGTTCCTAAGTGGACTGCAAAGTTTACATGGTAATACAAACCTGTTTTTGCTGCTGGTGACCCTTTCATGTATATGTTACCGAGACGTAAATAGCGTTGGTTTTCATAGGACTATGAATCTGGAATGAAATATATGTAGATATGTTGTTACAAGCAGTAGCCTGGCTCCCCTTTAATACTTTATGAAATCAAAGAAGGTATCTATCAGTACATATTTTTTGTTCAAATTCTGTTTCTGTTTTGAACAATAAAACAAATGGGATTTCTTTTCCTACTTGTACTATTAATAGAACAAATGTGAAATATTTTTCCTAGATGTTCTATTGGTAGAACAATTAGTAGAATAGATGGTAACGAACTATAAGATTATACCAAACTATAGGATTCCCTGTTCTATGTTCTACATAAATTTGTTTGACAATAATTTCTGTCATACAACCTGACTAATTAATAACTGTAATCTGTATTCTAGGCATCTAAGTGGGTCTGTAAAGAGATTAATTAAAATTACAAACATGGAAAAAAAACTTTGTAGCTAAAGATGTTGTGAGATGGGTATTTTTAAAGAAAACACACTTGAACCAATTATTCCGATTGGAAGCACAAAAGAAAAACAAAAAGGAACCAGGATATACACTTTAAGGGTCTACTCATGGCATTAAATTGTCATTAAGTAAAAGCCCGGTTGACCGAACGGAAAGAATTACTTAATTAGGTCCCACCGCAACTTAAGGTTTCACGAGAATTGAGATTTATAGTGTTTAGTGAGAGCATTCTTTAAATCCACTATAAAGAGAGACACTCCGTCCCCATTACGATAGCATGTACCCAGGAAAATGACATTTGATACATTTTGTGTGTCATGTCAAGTGTAAAAAATTCAAACAAGAATATCTACTTATTCCGCAGCTTTTACAATACTAGAAAATATTTCATTCCTATCAAACTAACTATGGCTTTAAATATCGCAATGAAAATGGAGACACATTTTATATTACTATGTAGAAAGTGTAGGTAAGGTATATCATTCATCTATAGGGTCTGCAGGTGACGGAATAAATACTAGACGAAGAAAAAATAACATAATTGAAAATGAAACATTTATTAAACATACGTGGGGGAATAAAACTTTCTTTGCCTTTAGAGCTCAAAATGGCCATACAAAAACCATTTTTTAATTGAAATATACTGTCACAAAACAACAACAAAAAATTGCTTAAATATAAATCTAGGAATTTGAAAGTGTAAGGTTTGTAAAGATTATTTTTAAATATTTTAGAGAAAAGTCATGGCGAGCTCGAGGTAAAATTTTAAAATAGTTTTTTTTTATTGGAATGCTGTATTGTAAATTTTTTTCTAATTAGTAAATATTTCTTTTATCTACAGCTTATTTTTATGTTAAATTGATAGTGTAATCAAAATCTTAATAATTACATTATTTTTGTAAAGAGAAAATTTTGGGTGTTGTGATGGCGACTAATCGGGTTAAGAGCAGTTAACCCTTTTGAAAAAATAAATTAAAAAAACAAAGATAAATGTCGATTCCCCCACCAACTAACTGTATAAAACAATTTACGAAATTGCCATTTGCTAATTGTAACATTTTAGTATAAATAAAGTAAATAGGGTAGTATTTACTCGAAGCAAATTTATATAGAAGGGAAACGTTGTCAAATTGATGTTTAATTAACTCATTTCCTGATTTCTGTCGCTTGGAGATCAAAGAACTTTGATACTTCCGGGGTCACGGTACCGAGGCTTTTCGCAACGCCATGGCGCCAAGGGAATGACTTTAACGATCCATTGGAAATGATTGAAGTAACTTTGTAAATGTGAGGCTGTTTAATAAAAGTGGTGTTTTACATCAAATTAAATGCCCGTGAATTATGGAGACGAATTTATTTTATTGGTTGTTTTCAAAGTAACATTAAGTTAGAAAAACACCATTATCAATTATAAGATGCTGCTGCTGTTCCAAAAATATAAATTGCAACGATTTTCAGTACGTCATCATCAGCCTGAAAGAGTCCACTGCTGGACATAGGCCTCTCCCAAGGTGCGCCACGGAACCCGATCCTCGGCTATTCTTATCCAGTCACTGCCAGCCGCCTTAAGGTGCACTTTAGAGCATCGCGCCCTATCGCGCCCTATCGCGCCTGCTGTGACAATACTAAATGATGCCCAAAAGTACACCTTTACGAAGGTCGTCGCTCCATCAAGCAGGGGGCATTCTACAATACGCTTGCCCAGTCGCGGTATCTACTCGAAAACTCGTTTACCCCAGCAGTGGTAATCGGTACAGTTCAGTACATATGATATTGAAATTACCACTAGCACAATATTGTTACTTATTTAAAAATAAGTATCCATATAATTGTAGAGACACCGCGTCATAGCGTGTGAAAATGCATCGTCAGCAAGAATGCATGAAAAAGCCACACGGACGCGGAGCCCCAGTCGTTCCCGGTAAGCCATCCGCCGCGCAACTAAATTCGTGTATTTAAATTATATTCTATAAATAAACCGTTATTTAGAACTAAAGTCAGGGAACTAAAGTCTTCGACATAGCTCAAAAAGTTAGTACGCTGAAGTGGCAGTGGGCTGGTCACATCTGTCGGAGAACCGATTACCGCTGGGGTAAACGAGTTCCCGAGTGGAGACCGCGACTGGGCAAGCGTAGTGTGGGTCGCCCCCTGGCTAGATGGAGTGACGATCTGCGTAAGGCGGCTGGCAGTGACTGGATGAGAAGAACCGAAGATCGGTTTCAGTGGCGCACCTTGGGAGTGGCCTATGTCCAACAGTGAACTCTTTCGGGCTAATGATGATGATGAAACCGTTATTTACCCAAGTGAATATTCGTATCATTAATAGTCACACGTCTCCAAAGAATTTTATCTCATATTAATTAAGCGATATAAATTTCTTTTGAGAAAATAAACACTTTGACCATAAATGTTCATCTTGTGTGTTGTAAAACAAATTTATTTGTTTCTAAATAGGTATCCTCCGTCTGTCTCCGGCAGATGAGAGAGGCTTGTGCTCCTGCAGTGGAGACAAAAATAACCTGATGATGAAGCTTAGTTTATAGTAACTGTTAATGTTAGTCCACAGTCGAGACAAAGGTGTTGTTAAGGCGGGCATTATTTGATTTTGCAATTAGCCGCGAGGTTGCAGCGGACTTGCATACTAATGCAGCTTTGTGATGCTTATTACTTAGTGCTGAGGTAGAAAGCAGTTTTAACTTGCGTTAAATTATTAAAATTGCAGCGCAGGGATTTCTGATACGATTAATGCGGAGACGAGTGATAGTATCGCAAATTTAACTTCTGGATACTGGTGAATTCATCATCATAGCATAACATAGGCCTCTCCCAAGGTGCGCCACTGTACCCGATCTTCGTTTCTTCTCATCCAGTCACTGCCAGCCGCCTTACGCAGATCGTCGCTCCATCTAGCCAGGGGGCTATGGGCTGATGGATTCAATGTGATTTAATGTAGATGTAGCTGCCTCGTAATATAGACAAAACTACAAAAACTACCAATAAAAATTGGTATTTTTAATGTCGATTTAATTGCTTAACAGCTACAAAGGTGCACCAGTGAAGTCTCGAATCTCAGTATGGTGGCAGTTAGTAGGTACATCTAAGACATATCTCTAGAATTAATACATGTTTGTCCTTTTCCAAGTTTTTTTCTATTTAATACATGTAGTTCAATTTATGTCACTTCAGTGGCATCCAACATTTATAAAACTGTTACCCTTTATGAAGAAAGTAATACTTAATAGTAAGTACTTTGTACGTATTTGTAGGTATAGTACAAATCTTGCGACTTGAAAATTAAGTATCTACTTGTACAAACCAACAGACCATAAGTTACTTTTTTTTTAGTAAAATGGTTGCGTGACAAATATTTTCAATTCTAAAAAAGTTGAATTTTTCAACACAAAATACACTATGGGGAAGTGGAATGTGATATTTCATGGCAATTAAAACATTTTTCAACAATAGCACAAAACTAACGCAATTTTGTTACCTTGTTACCAGCAGTTTGCTCCTAATTCGAGACTTTCCAATAGTTATCCGAAGTAAGCAACCGTATTTTAAACTCCTTGCACTTAAGTGAATGGGTTACTGGGTTGTTTGGCGTACTGACATGCTATTTCTCATGGATTTAGTTTCCTAGATTTTTCCTTGGAAAAGTTACTTTATTTATTCAAATAAATGAAAAAATGACTTCACACTTTTACCTATATAACATAGTTAACATATAATAATAAAAATAAATAAAAAGTTAATATATATATTGGGACTTGAATATTATCCTCAAGAGGGAATAAATTTACTAAGAGGTGTCAATACAATAGGCTATTCTATCGTATTGTATCGCGGGGCAGATCGGTGCGTTCGGGAGATAAATAGTTTCATTATGGCCGGCTTTTGGTCTTCCACGAGGTTTCATGCAGTATACGGAGAAGAACCAGATACTTCGAAGACATTCCTCATTTTATAGATAACTAGGCCTTACTGTTCTATATCGCTAATAAGTGAGTTTTGAATAGGGGTGGATCGTTTTCAATTACGATACTAATAAGTATTTATATAGTTTCAACCACAGATTACTTAATAATTATTACATAATAAAAAAAAATATATTACGTACAATACTTCCGCTTTTAATCAACTTCTCCCTACCACTGTACATGCAAAAATATGTCTAAGACGCTCGACTAAGTGTTGTTATTACTCTGTATAGCGTGCGATATGCGGGCGGCGTTTGACGTGGCACTCATTGCGCAAAAATGTGTCTAAGGCGCTCGACTTAGCGTTGTTACTATTTAACCAACCAACTGGTGGGCGGGGCGAGCGCACCGCCGAAGCGGCGCGAAAGAGCAGATACTTATCGCGGTAAGGACGTTTGAGACCTGGTTTAACTACGAAACGTTGTCAAATTGATGTTTAATTAACTCATTTCCTGATTTCTGTCGCTTGGAGATCAAAGAACTTGATACTTCCGGGGTCACGGTACCGAGGCTTTTCGCAACGCCATAGCGCCAAGGGAATGACTTTAACGATCCATTGGAAATGATTGAAGTAACTTTGTAAATGTGAGGCTGTTTAATAAAAGTGGTGTTTTACTTCAAATTAAATGCCCGTGAATTATGGAGACGAATTTATTTTATTGGTTGTTTTCAAAGTAACATTAAGTTAAGAATAACACCATTATCAATTATAAGATGTTGCTGCTGTTCCAAAAATATAAATTGTAACGATTTTCAGTACGTCATCATCAGCTTGAAAGAGTCCACTGCTGGGCATAGACCTCTCTCTCCCAAGGTGCGCCACGAAACCCGATCCTCGGCTCTTCTTATCCAGTCACTGCCAGCCGCCTTAAGGTGCACTTTTGAGCATCGCGCCCTATCGCGCCTGCTGTGACAATACTAAATGATGCTCAAAAGTTCACCTTTACGAAGGTCGTCGCTCCATCAAGCAGGGGGCATCCTACATTACGCTTGCCCAGTCGCGGTATCTACTCGAAACCTGATTTACCCCAGCAGTGGTAATCGGTAATACATAGAATTGTAGAGACACCGCGTCATAGCGTGTGCAAATGCATTGTCAGCAAGAATGCATGGAAAAAGCCACACGGACGCGGGGCCTCAGTAGTTCCCGGTAAGCCATCCGCCACGCAACTAAATTCGTGTATTTAAATGATATTCAATAAATAAACTGTTATTTACCCAAGTGAATATTCGTATCATTAATAATCACACGTCTCCAAAGAATTTTATCTCATATTAAGCGATATAAATGTCTTTTGAGAAAATAAACACTTTAACCACAAATGTTCATCTAGTGTGTTGTAAAATAAATTTATTTGTTTCTAAATAGGTAAGTTTCTAAATAGGTATCCTCCGTCTGTCTCCGGCAGATGAGAGAGGGTTGTGCTCCTGCAGTGGAGACAAAAATAACCTGATGATGAAGCTTAGTTTATAGTAACTGTTAATGTTAGTCCACAGTCGAGACAAAGGTGTTGTTAAGGCGGGCATTATTTGATTTTGCAATTAGCCGCGAGGTTGCAGCGGACTTGCATACTAATGCAGCTTTGTGATGCTTATTACTTAGTGCTGAGGTAGAAAGCAGTTTTAACTTGCGTTAAATTATAAAATTGCAGCGGAGGGATTTCTGATACGATTAATGCGGAGACGAGTGATAGTATCGCAAATTCAACTTCTGGATACTGGTGGATTCAATGTGATTTAATGTAGATATGTAGCTGCCTCGTAATATACACAAAAATAACCAATAATAATTGGTATTTTTAATGTCGATTTAATTGCTTAACAGCTACATAGGTGCACCAGTGATGTCTCGAGACTCAGTATGGTGGCAGTTAGTAGGTACATCTAAGACATATCTCTAGAATTAATACATGTTTGTCCTTTTCCAAGTTTTTTTCTATTTAATACATGTAGTTCAATTTATGTCACTTCAGTGGCATCCAACATTTATAAAACTGTTACCCTTTATGAAGAAAGTAATACTTAATAGTAAGTACTTTGTACGTATTTGTAGGTATAGTACAAATCTTGCGACTTGAAAATTAAGTATCTACTTGTACAAACCAACAGACCATAAGTTACTTTTTTTTTAGTAAAATGGTTGCGTGACAAATATTTTCAATTCTAAAAAAGTTGAATTTTTCAACACAAAATACACTATGGGGAAGTGGAATGTGATATTTCATGGCAATTAAAACATTTTTCAACAATAGCACAAAACTAACGCAATTTTGTTACCTTGTTACCAGCAGTTTGCTCCTAATTCGAGACTTTCCAATAGTTATCCGAAGTAAGCAACCGTATTTTAAACTCCTTGCACTTAAGTGAATGGGTTACTGGGTTGTTTGGCGTACTGACATGCTATTTCTCATGGATTTAGTTTCCTAGATTTTTCCTTGGAAAAGTTACTTTATTTATTCAAATAAATGAAAAAATGACTTCACACTTTTACCTATATAACATAGTTAACATATAATAATAAAAATAAATAAAAAGTTAATATATATATAGGGACTTGAATATTATCCTCAAGAGGGAATAAATTTACTAAGAGGTGTCAATACAATAGGCTATTCTATCGTATTGTATCGCGGGGCAGATCGGTGCGTTCGGGAGATAAATAGTTTCATTATGGCCGGCTTTTGGTCTTCCACGAGGTTTCATGCAGTATACGGAGAAGAACCAGATACTTCGAAGACATTCCTCATTTTATAGATAACTAGGCCTTACTGTTCTATATCGCTAATAAGTGAGTTTTGAATAGGGGTGGATCGTTTTCAATTACGATACTAATAAGTATTTATATAGTTTCAACCACAGATTACTTAATAATTATTACATAATAAAAAAAAATATATTACGTACAATACTTCCGCTTTTAATCAACTTCTCCCTACCACTGTACATGCAAAAATATGTCTAAGACGCTCGACTAAGTGTTGTTATTACTCTGTATAGCGTGCGATATGCGGGCGGCGTTTGACGTGGCACTCATTGCGCAAAAATGTGTCTAAGGCGCTCGACTTAGCGTTGTTACTATTTAACCAACCAACTGGTGGGCGGGGCGAGCGCACCGCCGAAGCGGCGCGAAAGAGCAGATACTTATCGCGGTAAGGACGTTTGAGACCTGGTTTAACTACCAATAGTTAGCTTCTGAAACTATTTATTTTTAGTAGCAGCTTTTTTTTATTCATTGCTAGAACACTCTATAAACACACAAGCCTAAGACAATCGTAAGAATCTGATGCTACCATAACAGCTTCTTGTATCTCCCTCTGTACTATACGCTTCGTTTGACAGCTTATAGAGGTCGACTAAAAACGCCCTTCCTCTAGTCCTTGCCAACTTAGCGCAGTCGAGTAATAGAAAAACTAGCTACGCAAAATAAACGGTTCCCATATGACAGCCGAAACTAGCTAAGCACCTACTATTAGACTGACGCGCCTATTCCTAGTAGTGAACAATAAGAAAAATAGGATTTCGTTATAAAACTGAGCGAAGTGGAACTAGAACGATGACAAAATCATAATTTAATCTTCGTTAAATTTGGTGAAACTGGGCCAAAACGGAAAGAAACTGTCATCTAAAATTGGCTAGACTTTATAGCACAAGAAAGAAACTGCAGATTAGACTGGATTATTGATTATATCAGATTTTATCAAGTGTTTTAATGACTTGTAAACTCCATCTAGAAAGGGAAGGATGAAAAACGCAGATGACCTGATATGGTGATTAGCATTAGATAAGTTTTTTATTCAATAGTGGAAGCTAAGAAAGAAAAGAACAGGCTTAGGAAAATTAGAAATGTAATGCGACATATGAACATAGTTTTAGATGATCTAGAAAAGTAGTGACGACACTTAGGCACTTTTAAATTTCTATAGCCTTCCGAATTTCAAATGGACACAGGAGTTTTAATTTCTCTGTAAAAATGGTTTACAAAATTCCACTTTTCTTAACATGTGTGATTTCACCTTATACCAACACTTAAATAAAGGAGAAGGCATACCAGACGGAGTCATTATTTTCCCAACAGATGGCAGCACAATCGATTACGGCCGCTCCAGGAGCGAGCGGCGCAATTTGCGATCCGCTCATCCATAAAATCTACTGAAATGAATAAAACTATCCGAGAATCGGGCTCTAATAGTTCGATTTTTGTCTCGATGTCTGTCGAATAGGGTGAAGACTTGAAAATGGTTTGCTATATATTAATATTAAAATTTTCCACATAGACATAAAGTTTAAAATTTTTTGTATGAGCGAGACTCCTTCCTGTTAAATTTGTGCACTGTATACTGTCACTGTATAACAGTCCCGGGGCTGACATGATGTTGATGATGATGTTGATACTGTCCTTGTAATTTGAGGATTATTTTGTGATGAGATGAAGCTGTTTATGATGTTATGAATAAAAACTTGGCAGTGACTTTGTATGGTTACATGTCTCCTTCTATCTCAGTCTGTCAGAGATGCTGTTCATTAAATTTCAAACTGACCTTTTACATAAAAATTAGCTGTTTGCATGGAATTAAGACATATTAAAGAAAAACTCCTTTGATATAGACATTATATACATAAGTAACAAAACCATTAATGACGTATGATCAATAAGTCGGAGCGTGTCCACGATACGAACAACCAATAAATAATTAAAAACCAATCACGGACACCTCTCAAAAAGCCAACCACTAATACCAGGCATTACCCCTGTGAGCGGATACTATTAGGATTTGGGGCCCAGTGATAGCGGCAAGACAGTAGCTAAGAGCAGCTTCATTTTTCTGTATAATCCTAGACTGTCAATCGAAACTTTTTATATATTTAGCAGCAAACGACCGCCTCCTTGGCCTAGTGACTTGGTCATTGGACTCGAGTACCAGAGGTCGTGGGTTCGATTCCCACTAGGGACAGACAACTTTCTACCATATGTAAAAAATTGTCCCAGCTTGGATGTATTTGTGAATTATCCAGTTCTTGTCTAATTCCCATAGCACCGGAGAAAATCTTAGTATGGGATTATGTATTATTAAATAACATTTATGTTTAATATTGGTTTTATTAATAGAGAGATAGAAAGAGGGAGTGGGGCTGAGGTAAGTATGGAGAAAGGGTAGAAAAGGCAGAAGAAAAAAGTAGAAAACGATAACAAATACGTTTTACATAAACGCTGCGTTTCACGTAATATCATGTAGTAACTTCAAAATGTTACTGTACCTCAAACTCTACAGTCTTAAATAAATCCACTATCAGGTCAGCCTGAATACCATGCTGCCTTTGGAGGCAGATGATGATGTTGTCCATCATTTGGATTTATCCTTTAGTAGCTGCACACGATACCGACAGGAAAAATGGAACTGGTAAAACTCTGTTTCGAATCTATTGAAATAAAACAGATTAGAATCATGATGAACAGATCATCATGATTTTATTGTGACATCATTAGTAGCATATATTTTAACTAACATATATTGATGTTTATTTTATTTATACTACAAGTATATGTATAGTTTCACTAAAGCCACTGAACTTAAAATTAAAATAATGAGAAAGTGTGAAACACTGAAATTGTATTCAAATTACTTATCAAAAATATATATTAATCACCTATATGTATTGAATTGATAGTCGAGAAAACGCTTGCGACGGGACCCCACCCTTAATCCTAATTGGATAGGAGGACCCGGGAGGCGCGTAGTAGCTCACACGTAATTGAAACACCGACGTGTTTGTGCACCAACGTGTCAGTATTAGGTATGTTATAATTATGAAATATCATTACCATTCAAAATGTAATAATTAGTTATATCTCTCTCTATCTCTATATGGATGTGCAGTGCAAGAAAAGGTCGATGGATGTGACTGAGGCTAGTGAGGTGTGTCAGGATCGCGCAAACCGATTCATCGTGTCTGTCTACGCCTCTGAGATTATTTCGGGAGCATTATGTATGTATGGAAATCTCTTTCTTCGACTTTCTTCGGTTTTGAAGTAATTTTAGTAGAGACTCAGGCTTTTGTCGCTGTTTTTGTCGTGAGATCTGAATAAAAAATTGGATAGCAGCGTTTTATGTGAAACTCCTTCGTTGATGCTTCTTTTTTCTTCTATCTTTCTGCTTGTCTCTTTCTTTCGCTTCCCCTTTTCTCTCCCTCTCTCATTCGATTCGATGGTGTATTGTCTCATAAATTGTTTTGTTTTTTATTTACAAACTTACCTATATTTTTTATGATCGTTTTGTACATTTTAATAAGTAATACCGTGTGATTCTATGTAAATAGTTTTGATTCAAGGCCTGTGATGTTTTCGGCGGCGGTCGATCGCTGTTCTTCTTGGAGTCGCTCAACTTTCTCGACATGTGGTCCGTAGTTACGATTATACATTTAATAATAACGACTATGCTTTTTTTCTTTATTAGGTTTCTTAGTAAACATATTCCGTAATACAAAACTGGTACGCTAAAATACGTTTTAACGCCAAATGTCTGAATTAATCAGATAAAGTACAATGAGAACACTTGAATAGAGAAAATTATATTTGCCCCATCCCGTCAAAACAAAAGAATTATTTTGATAATTGACATCCTCCGTTTCCGAACCGACATCCAACCTTCTCTATACAGAATAGAGTTGGAAATAGGATGAGGCCATAATAATTGCGTTGTTTACGAGGAGTTGGTTAAAGTTTAATTGAATCGGGGGCGGGTATTGGTCGGGCCGGGAAGCGAACCGGCACTGATGGAGAATTAACGATTCCGTTATAGGGACTCTGGTTGTTTACAGTCTACGCGATTTCATTATCACTTTCTCCCTTGCAATTTTCATCTGACTATTTGAATGGAAAATTTAGATGAATTTGTTTATGGACCCACGAACTAATTTAACTATTTGCTAACTTCATATTGAAAAGATATTTCTAGTCGTATTTCTTATTGTTGATGATTCGTTCTTGTCAATATTGACTGCACTGAAAAAAAAAACAAATCGACGCAAGAAATCATTAACGCTGAAACTTTTGTTACAATGACAAAACAATTTGCTACAAATTTCGTTATTGGAAATTCACAATCAGAAAAAAATACGTCGGATGGTCTGGGTTTCGTGTCTCTGGAGGACTAAGATTATTCGACGTAGATTTGTTTTCTGATTCCTTTGCAAAATTAACAAAAAAATTACATCGATGTTAAATGTGGGTTACAGCAAATCAACTAATTTAAAATTAAATAAGACAAATTAAAAAAAAGGAAAACTCAATCAAATTACGTGAAATCACATTAAATGAGGAATTAAAAATGTCCAATGTTAACTTGACTAAGTACGCTGTCGCTAAGACATACACACGTAATAAACCGACCAATACTTTCATAATTTCAGAATGTGTATTAGTAAGAACACGTCGATACCGTGCATGATCGTTGATAGAGGGAAAGGCGACTCCAGAGTAAGGATACTCCCCCTAATTTGTTGTTGAATAGGTAAAACTAGAAAAGGTTTTTAAATTAACCTCAGTATTCTGAGAAAGGTGTTTGTACTTAGGTAATTAAAATATTTATAGAGGACTTTGTAAGTATTCCGAATTTGACCAAAGGAAGTTTGCTACAAGTCTACCAAAACAAAACACATCTCCAACCTCATCTCATCGGTATGCAAAGTACGCTATTACCAAATTACTCGGAACTCCTCAACTATTCGATTTAACACAGAATTACATGCAAATTGTATCGCAATCGAGAATCAAGGCGCTCTCAATGATGGATAAAAGCGGTTTAAGCAGGTTTAAGCCGGATTACACCGCTTCGAGGCGGAGGCGTTCATTTATTATGTAAATACGCGACAAATTAAATCCAATGGGAATTTCGTTTGACAAACGTTTGGGTTTTCGAATATATTGTGTGTAGTTTGTTTATGCCAGGAATAAATTGAAAAAGAAAATTAATTTACTCGCTGCATCAACTTGTTTCATCATCGAAAGCATAATGATATCTATTACGTTAGTATAATTATGTCAAATCAATTACGTATTCCTATATTTTGCGAAAAAAACATTTTAGATTTTTTTAATATTGACATTTCTTTAAAAAAACAAGCCATGGTACTCGTTTGTATTTTGCTAGCCAAATTTCAACAATGCATTGTAAACAAGTATTCTCAGTTTGTTGGACTTATTATAATAAGCTTCTAACGATGCTTAGTGGTAAAAATTGCCCAATGTCACTCCTAGTACAAAACTGCATGCAGATCCGTTGAAGGAGTGAAAGAGGAACAAACATATGTTTTTCTTTGGGTGATGACTGAAAGATAGCAATATTACGTTTACTGGGGAAGGCCTATGTCTAGCAGTGGACGTCTAAGTGAATGATGAATATTTCGAACAAGTTTCATTATACCTATTGCAATAATTTATTTACTCAGCGGGCTATGGAAAGAGCTCGGAGTTTATTGAAGAGACAGGATCCGAACTGATGCGATCCGTCAGAGAAGTAAAGTATTCGACGTAGCTCAAGGAGTTAGTACGTTGAAAAGTCAGTGGGCTGGTCACATCTGTCGGTGAACCGATTACCGTTTATGTAAACGAATTCTCGAGTGATGACCGCGACTGTGGAGTGGGTAGTAGAGGTGAAAGATGTTAGTGTGGGATGCCTTCTGGCTAGATGGAGCGATGATCTGTATAAGGCCGCTGGCAGTGACTGAATGAGAAGAACCGAGAGCCGGGTGCAGTGGCGCGCTATGGGTGAGGCCTATGTACGAGTATAGCAGTGGACTCTTTCAGGCTTATGATGATGATGATTGACGTAGTTGTAGGACAGTAATGCCGTACGGCATCCTTGATGATGACCAATCGTATAGGCACGAGTGAACTACCCTTCAACGTGTTAATTCATTTTCTTTTGCCCTTGTTCCACCATGAGTTTCAAATTCTGCAAATTTTAGAAATTAACCATCAATCTTAAAGGGCCACATACAAAGGTAGCGTCTAATCATATAGCCATGTCAGCAACAAGTTTAAACTTCGCTTAACTTTGGTTTAATGGACTGGGGAGTTGTGTCACTGAGCGATTAAGCGGTCTCAAGGCTGATGGAGCTGCGAAACTAGTAAAACTCAATTAACTGAAACGATGGGAAACTGGAGACACGGGGGCGAAGGAAGCGGCGGGGAAATAGGTCATATAATACCTATGAATTCACAAAAGATTAATTCCAATAAATTGTTTTATTTGTATGTCATGCAAACTTCACGGGATGTCCATTCAAAAAGAACATACGAACCAAAAATAATATACATAATAAGCCAATTATAAGATTTATTATTTTACATACTACGAGTTAATGTTAACATAGGGGGAAGAAAGAAATATGAAGGACATACACGTTGTTGAGGTGAAGTTTTTTAAAGGTCGCGGTCGCATCTTTTGCCAAAGGTAGCTTAGCAGTTGCCTACGTTACTGGAGGAAGCTCAATTCGTTTCAAGTTTCTAGACCAAGTGAGCGGTCAAATTGTGCAGTGACAGATCAATAATTCAGTCCGTCAGGGAATTCTTTGATATAGGTATATGTTGGCAGTGCCGTAACTATTGCCTTTTATGCGCCCAGTGCGATCTTCCATAACTGCGTCCTTGAAAAATGCCCAACAAGATCATTTTTGCGCCCCTTGAAGGCCTGTGTAAGGGTAATGAACCCCTATAATTAATTATCCGTAGTTCGCGACGGTACACCGATAACTACGGATGGTGGTGGATGGTGGTTTTGAGAAGTAAATGTTAAAAATGTTCTTAAATGTTAAATAATAGTTTAAGTAATAATAGTTTTGTTAGTGAGTTAATTAGAACTGAGTTTAAACTGTGTAACTATGTGCGAGGCGGGCGTGCGACGTCGGCAGTTTTACCATAATTCGGGTCACACGCGTAGCGCGCCTCGACCAAAGTTCACGATGTGCAATTTTGATTGTACAGCCTGCGACCTGTGTATGGTCACTGCTAGCACCGCCCTAGTTAAAGCAGTTATGTAGGTATATCCAGCGGATTCACTTTCGTTTATACTTTCATAGCTGAAAAAATATAATAAGTGTAACTATACATATGTCCTATCTTCCTATGTGGATGTCCAATACATCTGAAATCATCATCAGGTTATTTTTGTCTCCACTGCAGGAGCACAACCCTCTCTCATCTGCCCGAGACAGACGGAGGATTTGGCCTACACTCCCCACGCTGGCCAGACGGGTTAGGGAGGCCTGATTGATGATTTATAATGTATTCCCTTAGTCGCCTTGTACGACATCCACGGGAAGAGTTGGAGTGGTCCTATTCTACTCTACCGGAAACCACACGGCATATCTGAAATAATTTGTAAATATTAAGAAGGACATCTAACTACTTATACTCATAGTGCCAAAACTAAATTGACTAAACGATACAGGGTGGAACAGAAAAGTTTCAAGAGCCGATTATTCCTTAACTAATAAAGATATCCGAAAAAATCAAACTTACATAGCTACTAAGCCTGACGCTAAAAATAATGTAACTAAAAACAAAATAAAAAACACATTAAAGGTTTTCCAATAAATGGAGTTTTTTTTATCGCCAAAAGCTAACGATTACAAATAGTGTAATCTATATAAAAGGTTCTAAATAATAAATAAATATGTGGGATAATTTCACCTGATCCCAAACTAGGCAGAGCCTGTAATATGGGTATGGGTTCAGACAGCTGATATACATACATAAATACATAATATAATATATAAATAACGTCCAGTCGCAAGGCAAAACAAGTGCTCATGACACGAATGTTTGCCTTGGGCGGGGTTCGAACCCGCGAACCCGAACTACGCAGGCAGGTGTACTACCGACTAGGCTGCGGGGCCGACACTTATATATACTATAATGTAAACATTCCATTACTTATCGAAATAGGCTAAACAAATGAGGTGTTAAACCTGTGTAATTCTAAATTACTAAAACGACGACATAACTCCCTATTTCGTAAACGATCATCAACTTACCAATAAATTAATATTATTCACGGGGACATTGAAACACGAGAACTTTGAGTGTTTTGTGAAATGGCTGGTGGCATAGCAACGTTTGATGCTGAGTCGTGGGGCGTTTTATAAGTCGTAGCCGTAGCTGCGAGACAACTAAATAAGCGATTTAGTATTCCTTATTTTAAAATATTTTTTGTTTTAATTAAATATAATTCCTCTGATGAAACGTCTTAAATTGTCGTGATTTAAGAAAAAATAAAACTAAGGAATTTTATTTTATAATTCAATATAATCAAGTAATCTTATAAAACAAGAATTGCAAAAACATTTCTTGTAGATCACGTGAGCACTGATAGTTTATAAATTCCCATAATTAAATCCTATATAAGACGCCTTTTACTGAAACTATCACAAAATAGTCATATTATTATAATTAAAATCTCGGTAACAGTGTCTTTACTGTGAAGTCATTACTGTCAACTGATGCAGCCGTGCTACAGCTACGAAACTGCTACGACACAACTACGGGCTCACTACTGCACAGTTACGACCCTGCTACGGCACTGTTACTGCATAGCTATAGCATAGTTTCAGCAGAGCTACTAGATTTAGAGTTAGAGAAATGATAAACTCAAAGACTCCTTGTGTATTGTTAAAGGTATACTCCTGTTATAGGTATGTCTAGCATTTTTTTTAAATACGATTTTAACATTTACCATGTTAGAAACACTCTCGTTGGTTTGCAAATCGCTTATTTGCTAGCCCCTCCGTAAACTTGATATTACTTCCCTTGTTTCAATCACAGTTTCTACTACCTTGGCAAAGCATCGATTACTTTTGAAGTCAGACTGACTTTGCAAATCTTTGAGAGGGAACGTTTTTGTTTTTAATGATGCACTTAAATAAAATATTAGTACAATTTCTTTCACAAAACAATAGTCAGTGAGCATTTCGGCTAGTATCCATTGTACTACAATCCATTTTGTACTCTCGAACGAGTCGTGTGAATAGTTTGGAGTTCAATAGCTTTTAGTTTTAGTTAGACGTCAAACGCTTATCACATCTCCTGATCTCTCACAATATCAAAACTAACATAGTTTCTTCAATTTAATTAATTGAATATTTATTTCGGATAATATCCATTAAATGATAGTATAGAATAGCCTACAGACTAATGTTAGTAATAAAACCAACAACAAAAACACAGATGTACACATACATACATACATACATACATACATACATACATACATACATACATACATACATACATACATACATACATACATACATACATACATACATACATACATACATACATACATACATACATACATACATACATACATACATACATACATACATACATACATACATACATACATACAGGAACCCACAATATCCTGTGTATATCTGTGTTTATTTTTTGTTGTTGTTTTTATTTACTAACATCAATATGTAAGATACTTTATACTAACATTTCATGGATATTATCCGAAATAAATATTTAATTAATTAAATTAAAGAAACTACTTTACTACGTCTCAAATATGCACTCGGGTACCATATTTACTCGACCGTTTGCAGCCGTATCCAGTGCTTCAGACAGGTCCACCTACTGGCTACTGAGCTCAGGATGCTGTTGGCACTGGTGCGCATCCGGCTCAGCAGAGAAGCGCATCTCTTTCTGCCGACAGCGTGGAAGCCATCGATGTGCGCCTCCGCAATTATTTCGGACGCGTCATAGAATGGTGGCAACCCCAACAGCACCCTGAACACTTTATTATTCTACGCGTTATGTAATTTAATGTATTTTATTGATAGTAAATTACAAGACAACCTATTTTTTATGCACTTGAGTAGACTCGAGTTTCGGACAGAGGTTCAACAGTAACGTTGACTGATGATGATCCGTAGTTATATCCACTTAAACCGCCTAAAATAATAAGGTATAATATATAACATACCTGTTACTGATAGAGTTTATCACTGTGGTATACTCGTAACATTGTTACACAAACATACATAAGTTGAGAAGTAATCTTTAAATTCTCCAAGTATTTTATCTAAGAAGTATTCATCATAATTTATATAGTAGCTTTATTCCAGTCCTTACAGTTTTTTCCAAGGTTTCTCATACGAAAAAACCCACATACTGCGGAATACAATAAAGGACAAAAGAATAGCACTTAGCAACGAATCAATTTGTCAATTACTCCTAACCGAACAAAAGCCAACAATACGCATTAAGTTTATTAGCCGGAAAATCGCTGTTTACGTTTGTCTATGTCCGTTCTTAGAGTTCCGTTAAAACAACATTCATAAAACGCTTTTTATGCGATTGTGTGTGTATTCATTCGTCCGTTCAGAGCATAAACTGAAAATCACTGTTGCGATTGACCTGTAACATATCAGTCTTTGCAACTATAACTTTGTCCCCTTTGAAAGTAATTTTTTTTTTAAATTTTAACTCAACATGCGTTATTAATTTATTAGCTGACCCGGCGAACTTCGTATCGCCAAACTTTTAAGTATTCTATGGCCTAGCCATTCATTGACTGAATGTCGTGTTAGCCTTTAGCTAAACTTACTTTAGGATTTTATTAACGTAATATAATGAAAGTCAAGCTGAAGTGGCAGTGGGCGGGCCACATATGCCGCAGAACCGACGGCCGTTGGGGCAGACGAGTTCTGGAGTGGAGACCGCGGGTAGGACGCCCCGCCGCCAGGTGGACCGACAACCTGAAGAGGGTGGCCAGTAGCGGCTGGATGCGGAGGGCGGAGGACCGGGTGTCGTGGCGTTCATTGGGGAAGGCCTATGTCCAGCAGTGGACTTCTAGGGGCTGACATGATGAATATAATGAATACAAAAAATGTAATAAGATCAATAGTTTATTAAGAAAATATACAAAAATTAAAAAAAATCAATAAAAGTACAAAAATCAAGTATTTCAATTGCGTGTCAGTCAGACAATTGTTGTGTGACAGACAAATGTATTTTGCTGCCTGGGTTGCACTCAGTGAACCACCTTGTGATATACTTACGACATTTTTCTTTTTGTGATCAGGCGCAAGAACAAATAAAGCGGATGGTTTTCCGACACGTGACCATGCCACGTAAAATTGACCATAAGAAAGACATGCATTTTCTAGATTCAGACCACAAACACTCAAGGATTGGCCTTGTTATTTGTTAATCGTATTAAGGGTATATCGGTTGGGTCTGAACAAAAATTCAAATCTTCTATAAAAGTTAATCTGTGCAAGAAAGCCTACTATAAGTTAGATGACTACTTAAATGATAAAAGTCCATGGAGTGCTTGATGGCTCAGCATAGGTAGACTTAATGATTGTAATGAATAAGATAAATCAAAGGTAGGACCCTGTGCCGTTGGGTTTGTTGCCACTTCTTCCTCTCGGTTATACAGGTGGAAGTGGAGTAGTTTTAGGCAGAATTTGACGTCAAAAAGAGAATAATGTATTCCAATTTTGAAAATAAATATTTTGATTTTGGGATCATCGGAATCCTTGGAATGAGAACTTCCTCAACTTTGAATTTCTTTTTAAGTATCGTCGCGTGAATCACATTAGATTGCGAAGCATGATGATTACCGAGCCAACCTTCAGTTATAAATTGTGCAGTGGTAAGCCAGGGCATCATCCGTCCGTCATACGACCAAGGAGTTTAATAATCCAGTTGGATAGTTGGTGGCTCCGTCTTCGTTTGTTACACAGTCAATAGATTTAAATGAGTGCAGAGTACCAACTAATTGATTCTCAATTACGAAGTTTAAGTCATCCACGTCTTTGTTCTTAGCCGCCAAAATTGCTCGCACACTCAACCATTTGTTATTTTTGTAGTCAGTAATGATTTTTGTGAATACTTTGTTTATGAGCTCGTCTTTCTATGACACCAAAATGCAACAATTAAAATCGGTCCAGACGTTCTTGAGTTATAAGTGTAATTAACCCGACTTTGTATTAATTATTAAGATTTACATATATTCAATACATCAGATAAAACAGTTCCTTTCAGTCTACATTATAATTTTTTTATGGATTGTTTACCTTAATTTCATAACTAATTTCATAATTTTACCATAATCTGCGTAAAGGACTTTCTATACGTGCCACTTTTCATATTGTTAGCAATTGTATAGTAGAACAAAATTAAAAGTAAATAAACTAAAAAAAAATTTTTTTTAATTCAGTATGTGAGTGCCATAATTGACTGTTTTGTCCAGTCCATAACTTGGGATCTTCATCATCAGGTTATTTTTGTCTCCACTGCTCCTGCAGTGGAGACAAAAGACCCTCTCTCATCTGCCGGAGACAGACGGAGGATTTGGCCTACACTCCCCGCGCTGGCCAGACGGGTTGGGGAGGCCTGATTGGTGTTTTATAACTTGGGATCTTGTAAGGCTATAATTTAGACTTTTAGCACTATATACAAGAAAAAATGTATATATTATTTGTGCGTGTTAAAATTGATCTGCATATCTTGAATGTGTACTGATATTGGGGGCAAAATTAGTTCGAAACGTATCGTGTTAACAATGCTTGGTCACATGCAACTGTTTTTTTTTAACTTAGCCTAACGCACTAACCATTCACAAAGTTTGAACTTGTTATGTTTCGTACACACACAAAAAATATCATGAAACCCTTTAAGTAAGAGCGGAAGAAGACAGAAGTTGCGTTCAATAAAATGGGGTGACGGATGATTGACGGAACCTATTACATTGCGTACGACACACTCTTTGCCTTTTTTTGGAACGAATCTCATCGTAAATTTTACTATCGACTCTACGACCGACACGCCCGCTCGTAAACTGCACATTTCACGTTTTGTTGGGTTTAAATTTACAACCAGGCAGCCAGCGTGCTGCGAGCGCAGTGCATTAAGGTGCAACACGGTGTACTTGACAGTCAGGTTTTAGCTTAGCCAGTTCTATATTTAATGATGATTTTTTATTATTTAAATAGTGCTGTAGACTTTAGTACTGTATACTTTACCATCAGCCGAAATACGTCCACTGCTGAACATAAGCCTTCCAAATTAAATACCACTTTTGTGGGCCGTCCATTTGAGGATTCGCTATAATCACCACACATAGCAGGCGAATCGGTGTTCGCAGTAATTATCTTAATATACACAGGAGAAAGCTGCTGCCCATCCCTGGTGCAGTCCCTTAGTTGCCTTATAGATTGGGGATAATTGGGAAGATTAGAAACTTAATTTCGAAAGTTTATGATAAGAAAAATTATTTCATTATCAGCTGTTGACTTACACTATTGAGCATAGGCCTTCCCCGATGTAGGTACTTCGCCACTTCCGGCCCACAGCCCTTCACTTCCATCTGCTTTCACCTACATGGCCACATTATTTTGGTAGTCAATACAATTACCGGCAGGCAGAGATAATAAATACTTAACAAGTAAACAACACATACCTACTTAATTTTGTTGTAATTAAAATTCAAATTCAAATCATTTATTTCAACATAATAATGTCATATTTGTTGTACAAAAAGAATAATAAAATTGTATTACAATAAAATCACAATAAAAATAAGAATAATTAAATTAAGTCAAAGTTGAATTAAATTAGAATAAAATGAAATCAAATACTTAATTTAAAATAAGTAAAATTAAAACAATGCAAACAATTAAAATTTGGGTTAAATTAAATTAAAACACATTAGTTAAAATTAAAATAAAACAAAACAAATAAACACAAATCATTTTCGGAATGGTGCTGAGCTGGCATGTAGTTGCATCCACCTCTGCACCATCGGCGAGTCCCACCGCTCGGCCAATGCGCTCAGCACACTGTTGGTGCTGCCACGGGAGCGACTCAGAAGCGAGGCGCTGCGCTTTCTGATAATAGAATAGAAATCATCTACTTGCGCCTGCGCGAACATTGTTGATGCGCTGCAAAACCGCGGCAGCCCCAGCAGCACCCTGAACGCATTGTTGTATTGGACGCGCAGGACGCGTAATACTACTGCCAGATTCATTAGATAGAGCGCAGGCGGGACCAGTTTACTTCGCTGATCTCGTGAGTTCAGTGGCGAACTTCGCGCGACTAAGAGAATTCGCGAGGGCGTGGCATAAGCGGAGAAAACTAATTGAGCTGCCCGATGACGGCGAAGAAAATATGGTGTGACGTCACGCCCCAGAAGGGAGAAACGTCAAAAATGTAAAAGACGAATATACTTGTAATGGATTGGCCCGTATAACCGCGAGGTTGGGAGGGCCAGATGGAATTACTACAGTTGTTGTAATACTACGTGGATAAATAGTTTTAGACATTTTTACACAGTTAAAAATATGTTACATTGCCCGTCCGAAGATCTTTCCAAGAATGTCCATTAAAACAAACATTTCCATCGGACATTCTTTTCTAGGACTCGAGAATCACGTCTCAGTCCTCCCCTCCCCCGCCCGGTCGTTGCCCCGGGGCACATCGTAAAATTTATGAGTGTACGGTCACCAGCCCATCAATCCTGTTTAGCATGTAATAGCTGGCCCATTGTGCATTTGTCACTCCGCAGCCGTTATTAGTACCGGCCGAGGAAGACGTCTGATGTGAAGATATAGTGGGGTGGGAGGGATCGTCTGTCAACTGTTTTTTTGGGATTAGAATAATGAATCATCATCACGGAACGTAGTGGCGTAAATCTTGTTCTTACCATCATCACATCTAAATTGTATGGCGCGACGAAAGTCTTTCTACCTATAATCTACAAGCAAAATAATTTTTCGTAGCTCATAGTTTCACCTCAAAGTTTTTACCTTCATGACTGACACTAATTGGTTATTAAATTAGATAACAGATGCACATTAAAATCATCTGTTATCTAATGTAATTAACCAATTAGTGTCAATCCTGAAGAAAAAAACTTTGAGGTGCAACTATGAGCTACGAAAAATTATTTTGCTTCATGGTGTGAGGGTTAGACAGTTAAGTCAGAGATAACTAAATATTACTACGTAAAAAAGCGGCGCTCACCTCCTCCCCCAGTTTAACGTCGCCCGCAAAATAGAACACGGCTAGCAGTACGCAGGACTGGGCTGTCATACACGCGAACGTGTACGAACAGGCTGGTACGTCTGTAGTAATAGCAGAAGGTGAATAAGGTGAGTAAATCTCTTCGCTTGCATGGAATGTCGGGGGTGTGGTTAAGTGTTGTGTGATGGTATGTACGTTTGACGTTTCCTCCCACCTCACCGCACCTTATTTCCCGAAGCCCTTTATCTCGGTTCCCCACTGTACACTCACACACATTTTTTTGCGTATACAACGATATATGAAATATCAGTTACCGGTGACCAGTCGGTAGGTAACTGATATTTCAGTACATATTTTTTATGCACTTGTGTAATCTTCCATAGTAATGGAAGTTAAACAAGGATAGGATAATTTACAAATATAACGTCCACCACCTTGTACAAATTGTTCAAAGTTTTCTATCCGTAGGGACAGTGGGTTCTGGAATCGAACCCACAACCTCTGGCACTTGAGTTTAACGACCAAGCCACTAGGGCAGTCAGACGGTCGAATATGCGGGGAAGTTCTCTAAGTACTTATTTATTACTATACAGTCATCATCATCAGGTTATTTTTGTCTCCACTGCAGGAGCACAACCCTCTCTCATCTGCCGGAGACAGACGGAGGATTTGGCCTACACTCCCCGCGCTGGCCAGACGGGTTGGGGAGGCCTGATTGATGTTTCATAATGTATTCCCTTAGTCGCCTTTGACGACATCCACGGTAAGAGTATGGAGTGGTCCTATTCTACTCTACCTGAAACCACACGGCAATACTATACAGTGCCATGGCGTAACTTTTAATAGAGCTCTAGATATGTAACCTTTTTTACTTGCGCCTTAGTAACGGGTCAACTGCATGCAGTGGTTCGTCCCGCCATCCTAGCCTAGTTTGTAGCACTTTCCTTTCGTTCATGAGGTCAAGAATTCAAACCTGGGCCTGTAGTAATGAGTTTTCTTAAGTGAGATTTAGTATCGTACCGCAGGCTTCACGTCTAGAAGGAATTCTAGAGAAGTCTACCAACTCGACTGCATGGACTGACGTGTTGGACTATAAGTACGTCCACGCTAAACTCTACGTCTATGCCACTTCAGTGGGGACCGATTATAGGTTGTTTTTAATTGATTTGTGATGGTTAAGCTGTATGTATGTCTGTCTACCCTTTTTGTAACGTCTTTCAGTCAAAAATTACATCCTGGTAAAACTCCTATTAAGTCCAAATCGTTCATTAGTAACAATTTGTTATTGCCTGTTGTCGGCACTTAACAGTTATACACTGATTTTAGAAAAAGATTTAAAATTGATAAAACCTGAATCGAAGCAACGGGGAAAATTGGAGCAACAAAAATAGAGCACAAAGAAAATAAAAACGGCACATGTTGCCTTTTGAGAGGCGGTAGCCGGACCGACCGGAAGTTGCTAGCTCTAAAAGCTGTGTTCTCTTTCATATCCGGTGGCTTTTAGGCCAAAATAAGTCAGCAATTTTAAATAGTATTTTTTAAAGTGCTAGCCGTTTCAGAAATAGAATTTTCTAAAATGAAACGTTACCGTTTCTACTCAATTTGAAAGTTTGGAAAGCTATGAAGATGTTTTTCTATATTATTTTGATATATATATTTATCTAGGTACAGTCAATCAGTTAATTAATTTCGTCTATTTCTACATACATACTCGTAAGTCTCATTAATGTAGTATAAATTATAAGCGTAAGCAAGCATATTTATTTTTATAATTTAATGTAAATATGTAGTCTTTTCGGCTGTCGCAGAATCGACGGCCGTTAGGGCAGACGAGCTCGTGAGTGGAGATCACGGATTGGCTCGCGCAGTTAGATGGACCGACAACCTGAAGAAGGTGACCGGAAGTGGCTGGATGAGGAGGGCGGAGAACCGGGTGTGGTGGCGTTCATTGGGGAAGGCCTATGTCCAGCTATGTCCGGCAGTGGATGGCTGACAGGGCTGACATAATGATGATGATGATTTAGTATTTTTAGTATTTATGTCATAAAATTATAAAATACTTTTATTTAATAATTTTACATATTTTTTTCTTCCCGCAATACTCTATCGTTATATATGCTTTTCTCATCTTCCTTGGAAAAGGTTGCCTGGAAGAGATCTCTTTAAGCAATAGGGCCGCCTTTTTACACTTTTAATACCTACATTGTTATTTTTAATCTGTGTGCAATAAAGTGTTTATCTTTCTATCTCACAAACGTTCACTAGACCTTTGCAAGGCTTAAATATTGAAATGATTCAATTACTGATATCACCAAAGTTTATTAATTGTCAGGAAGTTAAATACAAATGGTGTCTTCTTGCGAAATTACAATTAAAATGTTTCTCTTCGGTCTCGGTATTGTATTGTTTGTTTTGTTGCGTAACGTTGAATCAACTTGCCAAGAAATACATGAAGGAATGTAGGTATTACATTTAAATTTGGTGGTATAATACCTACCCATTTATTTGACGTAAATAGATAAGTATATGTAACTCTATATATCTAAGAGTAGCAGTTAGAATTGAGGGAAGACCTAGGTCCAACAGTTTACGTCTAAGGGCTGATATGATGCATCCCGCATTTTCATTATGTGCCATATATCCCATTTCATAAGGTATATTTCAGTTAGAACACGTAAAGGGCTATTAAGGACAGATGTTGCTGCAAAGGTGAGAGGAGTAAAGTGTAGATGGTTCTGGAGATAACTCCGAGATTGCGTGCGGTGCTGTAGTGGTCTTTGGTCTATAGTGTTTACTTCATTCTAGTTTCGTTATTCGAAGCCGAAGACGAAACTTCGGTTACATGGGAAATTTGTTAACGTTGACTCTTTATTTAACGATCGGTCACTTCAAAGTCTGATTCCCAACTTTTTGATATTTCAAAGGCAAAATAGTAATGGAAAAATATTAAAATTGACAACGCTGCCCGATCAGTGAAGTGTGATAACGAAATAAAATAATTTATTTTATACCTTAAATGTTTTTTACAACTTATAATATAATTTTTCATTTAAATCTTCTGTCATTAAGAGGCTACCGTGACAAGTTAGAATAGGTTTTTCAATAAACACTTGTCATTTACAGCCCCTTGCCCACAACCACAGTCGTGAAAAGGTGACAGTACGATTATTCGATTAATTACTGAAATTTTGCCGTAGTCTTATGCTTTCAGGAGGCAACGTATACTTTTTTTATAGATAATAAATGATGCTGATAGGATTTCCTTCTTTTTACGTTATAATTTTTCTGTATATATTTTTTATTAAGTAAAATTTAAAGTAACTCACATTTCGAATTGTTTGTACATACCAATACTAGGCTCTATTTCAACTATATTGTCGGTATTTCAACAGATACCTATCTTTGAAAATGCTAAATATGTAGACCCTATATTTCATTCCAAACCAATAGTCACAGGAAAACTAACGCTATTTGCGTCTCGGTAATATATACATGATAGGGTCACCAGCAGCAAAAACAGGTTTGTATTGCCATGTAAACTTAGGTGTATTATGAGTTAATCCGTATATATATTGTATCATTTACCTATGTTTATGTAATATTGTATGCATACTTTAATCTAAGTATATATTTGATGGGTACGTTTCTTTTATGATTTTGGTACTAAACGCATTTTACAAGTTTTTTCGGTTATTCTAAGGTTTACTGAACGAGATCCCTAAGTGAGATAAGTCCGCCTTTGTACACGATTTTATTCCTATTTGTTATTGTTAATTTTAGTACGTTTACATACATACCTACATAAACTGCGGTCCACTTCATAACACCATATATTCTTTATTTTGTTTTCGAAACGCAAACGATGACTATTGATTTAGAATGAAATATACCGAGAAAGAATGTTGATGCTTTTTGCGTGTAAGTTTGGATCAGTAGAGCAGTCTCGGCGTTACTGACAAAGAAGCAATATGTGATAGGCAGAGAAAAACGAAGTCGAATGTCAGCTTGGGCTCTAGTGGTCAGTAATGAACGGCGATAAATCGCAAAGTCGCTAGTGGCGGTTGACGTATGGGACGCAATCATGGGAGTTAAGATTTGGGGTGGAACTTTATACGTTTATGGTCACCTTAAGACTTTGGATACCTAAAACAAGATCTCAAATGTGTAAATAGTACCTCCCATTGGTAGTATTTGCTCGTGAGTGTATTTCAAAACTTAGTCCTATAAGATGCGACATAAAATACACAGTAAGGGTACGCCATACGCCAAGATACTAAACTAACGGTTTCAGAAGTAAGTTCATTCTCTACAGGCTGTATACCTCATAAATTCCACTGTTGCTGGACTCATAAACACGACTTTATGGCGTTTAAACGAGCGATTTTGTCCCACAAAACGCTGGGAATTACTTCGTTTGTCCAGTTTTATGGGTTCTTTAGTGATATAAGAACGGTTCTTCATAGTATGTTGGTCTGGGAAACAATAGGTTCTTTCCTGTTTGAGTGGAAGCAATATGTCTATAGATAGTAACATCATTCGTCATCGACCCAATTATGTCCAATGCTGATGCCACTTTTGGGGGATGTCCATTGGGTCCTATAATTGTCTAAACTTGGCATGCGGATTGACAATCGCAGTAATGATCTTAATATGTATATACAGGAGAACGCTGCTACCCGTCCCTAGTGCAATTCCTTAGTCGCCTTGACGACATCCACGAAAATATCAGGGGTGGCCCCTATTCTAAGCCGGGAACCCCATGGCATGCAAATAAAGACGTATAACTGTTATCTTGATGAATAAAAATATTTCAAGCAATTAAAACACAGTCCGCCTTGTGGTTCCCGGCTTAAAATAGGGCCACCCTCAATCTTCTCTAGGGTCTAAGCCGGGAACCACACGCCAAATGAGTAAGTATATGGAAATTATACTTTTTTCTCTAGTGTATGGACATTCTCTGGCATTTTTTTGTATTCAGTCTCAAGGTTTCTTTCCCGTCAATTTGTCTATCTATCTGTCCGCCTGCTAACTTGAAAATTACTGGGCCGGTATACTAAAATTTGAAACCTAAATGTATAATGATGGGAAAACTATAGGAAATTCAGATAAAAAAAATTACTCATTATTGAACCATTAAAAATACACAGTAATAATTTACGCAAGCACGTAGTTATTTTTCTTAGATATTAAAGAAAAAATATAAAACTTGTATAAAACAAATTAATTGAGAGAACCCGCACGTGGTGTTATAATAATGTCGGACTTTCATTCCAACATTTCCACGGTTCAAAAATATAATCAGCGCAACCTACAATTTCTCTGGCATAATATTTTTCTACCCAAAGGTTGTCTGGAAGAAATCGCTTAAAGCGATAAGACCGCCTAAATTGTATTATTTGTAACTTCTATAACGTGTAACTGTATTTGTTTGTGCAATAAAGTGTATTGTATTGTATTGTATAATTGGCTTAAAATTTTTAGCGACGCTTTAAGCTCACGTATTCACAATCAAAATAATCAGATTTCATAGCCGGTTGGCTATGTTAAAATAGCTTTGTCTATGGCAATTCAATTAATTTCAATCCAAATTGGACGGCGTAGGGTGACGTCACTTTTATTATGGTTTTATCCGGTTAGGTTTTTTATGGTTGACGTGTTCCTAATTGAAAAGCTCCGAAGGATCCGAAGTACTATGTGTCTATGTTATTTTATTTAATATTTCACCTTAAAGGAGTATACAATGGACCATCTATTCCTTAGACAAAGGAAAGATATACTTTGGATATATCCTTAGAAGAACGAATTTCTTCTAAGGATATATCCATCAACCTCTTCTTTTTCCTCAACTAAATAGGCAAGCAAGGGTTTCACAATCTTACAGTCTAGGTTATGCTGCATTAGAGCCGTGGTAGCTTAGTTGGATGTGCACTCGTCTATGTTCCAGCTGTCGTGGGTTTCAATATCAGTGAGTTTTTCCAAACTTAAGTATAGTTTATTCATCAAGGGAAACATAGTGAGGAAACCTGCATATGCTAAAGAAGAAATTCTAAGGCGTATGTGAAAACCGCCGACGGTGCGGATTTTGTGGCACATACGCCTTAGAATTTCTAGCACAAAAGATCTGGAAAGGTCGAAGTGTCGCCAGGTCTTCCTGGCTCACTATCTTAGCCGGCGTGGTAAAATATTTTCTGTAAATTGAGATTGATTTTTTAAGTATTTTATTTTTAGTAAACCATTAAAGTACATATGTATTTTGGGGACAAAAAATATATAAAACTGATTACAATTTTTATTAATTACGCAAATCAAAAAATTAAGAAAAATAATAAAGAATAAAAAATGTATTTTTTTCAGCATACCTGTGAAATACAAAATACCAGCATACATACCAACTTAAGTGAAATGCATACAGCATTTCACTTAAGTTCTAACACCACATCAATCAGTAAAAATTTAAAATTTTACAGGAGAGCAAAATATACTATTTTTTTTCAAATCAATATAAATAAATTGCGTTCACATAAGTAATTTTTTTTTTCGAAATTGTGATTTATTATTACCTCTATCTTTCGATTAACTTCCTTATGGCTAATACTATAAGTATTGGTATCTAATATACATTAATGAAATGAAAAATAATTCAGAAAAATAAAAGTATACACATAAAAAGTATACACACACTAGGTTATTTATTTTATTTTAAATGGAAAGGCAGCTTATTATAGCTGGTGCTCATACCCATTACTCGTTTATTTCCACCTTTTGGTACATTAAGAACTCTAGGCTAAGTCCACATTTGTATATATTTTTTATATCAATTTCCCACATGGCTGGCGCTATAGTGTCTTTTGTAATACATGGCAAAGAGCGACCAGTTTGTACATTATACAATTAAGCTGCGGTAAACTGGCATTGTCTAACAATACAAAGTAAAATTGTATATAAAAAAAATATCAACAATTCTCCTAGCGTGTTTTATATATTGAGTATTCTATGCTAATGGTATGAAAATCTCAATACCTATGTCAAAAATTACTTAGGTGGTATTAGAACGTAGCGACGATATTCAACGTATAGCTGTTGGCTATACAAAATTTACATGTTAGAAACATACGTGTGAGATAGATGTTTTCGCTGCGAGAAGCATTGAAGTCCAAACTCAGTTGGTAGAGCGTGACATCGGATGGTGTATTTATAAATGTACCAAGTGTAATTCATGCGCAATAAAGAATTTTAACCTGACTGTACTTGGATAGGTTGATTGCAAGTTCAAGTCTTGCTCGAGTGTGAAATGTTATTTATTTCTTTAAGGTTTAAATAAAAATAAAATTGATTAAGGAATATGAGCAAAACACTGGAAATTAATAGAAGTTAATAATGATTAGAACTTGTGTTATTATATTAAGAAAAAATAGCATAAGGGCCAGGATATTGTTCCCTTTAACTAACTCTTGCCCATTTAATACATATCAGCCCTTAGACGTCCACTGCTGGACATAGGCCTTCCCCAATAAACGCTACCACACCCGGTTAACTGCCCTCCGCATCCAGCCGCTTTCCTGCCACCTTCTTCAGGTCGTCGGTCCAGCTGACGGCGGCGGAGCATCCCACCGGCCGTCGGTTCTGCGACAGATGCGACCCGCTCGCTGCCACTTCAGCTTTCTAATTATTTCAGCTACTTATGTCGGCCCTCTTGCCCCTTGCACTTACTCAGCTTGTTTACTTGACCACGATCTTATTACAAACGATGGCGAATGATTAAGTACTTATCTAAAATACAGCAACCAAGACAAAATGTCACTTAGTCGATCATAATTTTTCCTCTAGTATACCAGAGGAGTATTTGGATGATAGAAAATAAACCGCTTGCCAGTAGGCAAAGAGATGAAATCCTCAATTCCAATGAAATATCTTATGATAAAAAGCAGTGCAAGGCAGGTTGCCAAACAGAGAGATGCTGTTGCGCAAAAAAAATACACTCACTGAGGGATCTCTCATTTTAGAAAATAAGACGTGTGTAGAATCGAACCTTTTTATAATATTATTGTTTTTTCTATCATTTGACATTGTTTTGATTGATCAATATAAACAACTGACTATCAAAACATATACGTAGGGATAGAAAAAAACTAACAGGTATTATAAATATCTAGGTACGCTAATAAATTGCAACAAAACCCGTCTTGATTACACGGAGAATTATATTAAGGTTACAATTTTTTTTTATTTTTACCTGACATTTCACAAATCACAAGAATGTAGGTATAATCTTGTTCCCCTAATTGTTTTTGTTTTATTATAATATTTTATCTAAAAAAGTTAATAGAAAAAAATGGCACTGTCAACTTAATAAACACTCAATTTGTCTCGCAAACATCTTTGTTTTTCACAAGCGATCGATCTGAGACATTATTTATCCTGACTCTTAAAATCTACCCTAAGCGTTGAGGTGAAAGTAATCGGCGTATCAAAGAGAAATTTGTCAAAAACACGACTCGCCGTGCACTTCCGTCAATTCTCTCCAATTAATAACTTGAAGTCGTCCCTTTCTGACCTGCTAGGTGTTGTATAGTGTTGTTTCGTTCTAGTCCCCTTGTTTGAGAAGCCCCGTTGAGATAGAATATTGCCACTTTGTCGCGCCGCCTCCCGTCGACTGCGTTAGGCCGGGAAGGAATTGCAATATTTTCCAACGCTGACTTTTATACGGAAAGTATGGAAATATTTAAAGTTTTATTCAGTGGAGAATGGGCTTCAAGTTTGCTGGCTAGTGAAGTTTTGTCTTCATTTTTTAATAGAAACTAATAAAGGCTGTTGTATCTAAAGCTTTATTTCGTTTAGTTTTTTTTTAGTAGTGGTCTGTTGATTATTTAGAGGAAAACTCTTTTCCATTTAATATATTAAAAGATACCTATACCTGACCGGTCTTCTACCTAAAAATAACTTCCTTAATATTTTGCTAATTCAAAATATGGGACGAATACAAACATGGAGACCACGCTTTAACGAAATAAAGCTGTGGGTTGTCCCACTAGAGCACCGAGGGAGTGTCGCTCAGATCAAAGGATATTACCATTAGTTTTGATCTACCCACGTGGATTCCTGTAGAAAATCGCTACAGTTGCAGAAGTGCAAAGGACACTGCAATTGCAGGAAGTTATTTGAATTATCTATAAATTACTTCTATTCACAAACATTAATGAGTGCTGTGGATTTAATCACCTTCTACGTCCAACTGTATTTGTTTATGCTATAAAGTATATTGTAATGTACTAGTACAAGCGCAACAGCCTATCCGTACACATGCGTGTGTTTACACGTTTGCAGCAGCCTAGTAGTGCGTACTACCAGCCGTGCTCTGTTTTGTGGTATGGTTGATTTTATAGTATGTACTCGTATATAATGAAAATCGAATCTTTCTTCTGCCATTAAATCGTGATCAGTGTATCACATTCGTAATAAAGAAAATATTTATGGGCGATTTATGTAGTTCTGTGTCATTGTCTCGTAGTCGTCCACATCACCATATATACGAGTTATCACCAACATACACACTTTCTCACGTACACTCACTGTAATAGCCAGTTTTTACACATCATCATCAGGTTATTTTTGTGTCCACTGCAGGAGCACAACCCTCTCTCATCTGCCGGGGACAGACGGAGGATTTGGCCTACACTCCCCGCGCTGGCCAGACGGGTTGGGGAGGCCTGATTGATGTTTTATAATGTATAGCCGTGTGGTTTCCGGTAGAGTAGAATAGGACCACTCCAACTCTTCCCGTGGATGTCGTACAAGGCGACTAAGGGAATACATTATAAAACATCAGTTTTTACACAGCTGGACGCAAATTCGACTAAATTTAATTTTATTAGATGTAACTGTACGTTTCATATTTATCATTGTATTATTCTCTATATTTCCTTATCAGTTTGTTTCTAATTCAAATTTTAATAAGTGTAACTTTATTACTGGCTTTATAAGTATATAATAACTATGAATTATAATATAATTGTAAAGCTGTGAAGTTTACATGATAAAATGTAATGACCCACCATTTTCCAACTCCATATAACGTTTAACACGTTATGTAGTCTAAGTTCTAACTAGGTATAATAATTCCGCTGTTAGTTTGGTGGCATGCTATGTAATGATAAATAAACGGCCACAGAGGAGTGCCCACACTATTAACGGTACCAATTTATTGCCCGTGACCGACGCACGAAGTTTTAGCAGTAATCCCGTAACGCGTCGTTGTTTTTTACGTCACACTAGCCTTCAGCGGCAAATCTTTGTAATTTTCAGTGATACCGTCGTTTTAGGTGTTTCGTAGGTGAATAAAAGTAGTTCACTGTAGTTCTTTGAACTTAAAATTGACAAGAAATATAGAGTTTTTTGCGCTATATACAACAAAATGACATACATAAAGTGTACCGACATTTCTACATCAACATGTAGATGACACGGAAAACATATCATCATCAGGTTATTTTTGTCTCCACTGCAGGAGCACAACCCTCTCTCATCTGCCGGAGATAGACGGAGGATTTGGCCTACACTCCCCGCGCTGGCCAGAGGGTTGGGGAGGCCTGATTGATGTTTTATAATGTATTCCCTTAGTCGCCTTGTACGACATCCACGGAAAGAGTTGGAGTGGTCCTATTCTACTCTACCGGAAACCACACGGCAACCACAGCAAGAATAACTAGGACGTTTTCCGTGTATACGTGATGTCGCTCAGTTCTAACTTAACTTTATTATTTAGTATATATAGATTGTAATTACTCATTATTAATATATACATTATTATACATCATCAAAATGTAAGTCTTTCCGTACTTCCTCCGACGTTGATACCTTAGCATAAAGCACTAATATAATGAAAATATATATTAAACTTTAAAGTAACCACAAATTAAATTGATGACTCAGCATAAACCACAAATTAAAAGGAACCTGAACCACTAGTTAGGAAAATGTGGTTTCAGTTATATCTGATGAAAGTTTGATATATTTATACCTTTCGGTGTCCTGATAAAACTTATATGCCGCACGCTTCTATGGACGCCCCGCTGCCAGATGGATTGACGACCTGAAGAAGGTGGCTGAAAGTGGCTGGATGCTGATGACGGAGGGCCGGATGTGGTGGTTTTCAGTGGCAGCAGTGAACTGATACGATAATCTTTTACCGAAGGATTTTTTGAAATTAAGTGAAAAAAGAAATTGAGTCATTTAATATCACCTGTGGAGTTTATTCTGAGACAAATGAAACGATAGGTAACTAAACAGTTATCGTAATACAAACAAACAGCAATATTCTATCTATTCAGTAATATTGCTCCAAAAATTAATTCGCATATAAGTAACACGGGTAATTGCCAAAAATATATAATTCTTGGACACCCCAAGGTTTTTCTAAAAACCAATTAGATTTGTTTTAGATATTTAAGTGACCTATTATCATTATTTACGGGACACCTGTGTAGATTATTATACAAAAAATTAAACAAGAAATTATTGTAAAATAACATTTTATTTCGTTCTTCATCATTGAAGCCATTATCGATTACATACATCAATTTATTTAAACAGTTACAACACAGTTTAACATATAACATACAATCACATTCATATTAATCTGGCACTCAAATGTCATACGGTTAATGACAATAATATTATATATCCAATCTACCTAACACCATTCATTCTATAATTTACTTAAATGACTGTACACCATATTGCAACTAATCAAGATAAAATATAACGTACTTAACCAGCAGTTGAAAAAAAAAACCCTTAAATATTACTGAAACTAACAAAAAAAAACATCTTGAATATATTTTTTAATATTTGTTTTCGGATTCCAGTTCATGTCTATTATTACTTTCTTTTAATTTTTTTTTAAATCAAAAATTGCTATATTTCTCTTATCATTGCCAAAAAAACTTAAAACTCTCAAATAAAAAAACTCAAACTCAACCACACACACACAGACAGACAGAGACATACGAACAAAAACTTGGCTTTTAAGGATTTCCGGTTTGACGGAACCCTAAAAACTAGCATTAATAAAATAGAATATTATTCAAATAAATCTAGTAGAACAGCAATAATGAAACAAACACATTTATTTTATATGTTTATACCTATTATAACATTATACAAGAACATCGATTTCACGATAATCAGATAAAAAGTCGTAAGTAACTAACCACTGCCCCTGCTTCTCTAAAACAAGATATTTAAAACTACTTCTTAAGATTTAGGATGAAAATTGATAGATTTTGTGTTTTTCAATTTAAAAAAAGTGTCCCCACGCACACGATATAGGTTTCCAGCTTGCCAAATGATTCTCCAGCTTGCCAGAAATACGCTTTGTGAGTACAGCCAGCGTCAAAAGTAGCTGAAAGAAAACTAACTTCCAAAAGTACTAACTGTTCTTAATTTCGCAATAACCAATCTTATATGTTTTTCAAAGTAAACGTTAAAGTTTCAAAATTACCAAAAATAAATAAATAAATTGATATTTCAAAAAGGTTGTGTGCGATGAGAATCATTTATTAATTTTTTTTTCAATATTTTTGAAATGTAGTATTAAGAAATTATTTTGAAAACTCCATGTAATATTGTCATATAACTTAGTAATTGTGCATGATCATGTTCTACAGAAAAATTATTTTGGAAAATTTATAAACTGAGATATTATTAACGCTGACTGTATCTACTTTGTTATTTTCTCTTTGGCGATTCTACAACTTAACCAATAATGAGCTAGTTTATGAGCCGGGCAATGAGAAGACCCTGCTTTCTTTACTATAGAACTTCCCACGCAGTCAACATGACCGTAGGGTAGAGATAACTAAATACAGTATATCATGTGAGCACAAAATAATTACAATTTTCACCACAAATGAACTCTGGTCGCCACGAGAAGCCTTTGTTTTAATAGAGCAGAGGAAATGGCCACAGTGATGTTTATAATAAAGCTTATTTTATAATACGAAGAAAGCGCAACTTATTATGCATTTTAATGCCTAAGATTTAAACACCCTGTTCAATCCATCGTGCGTTTAAATACATATACAGATAGCATAATATACAAGTATATCTAATTAGTTAAAAAAGGATACCACGGCTAATAATATAATCAACAGCAAAAAAGTACTAGATTTAAATAAGTATGATGTACTGTCTATTATGTTTTCTTTGTTGGTGATATCAAGGTTAAATTTTGTAAATCATATTAAGTCCCACAAAACCATGCTAACATGAATCCATGTTACGTTATTTATGTTGTGTTAAAGTTTTTTATTGGACTTCGACTTGTACATTAATTAAACAGACTTGTAAGTATTGTTGTACAACATATGAATTGATTAGTTACATACAATTCAGTTGAAAATACAGTATCTAATAAATTAACTTTGTAAATCTAAAAAAACAGTTATTTAACATTGCTAAATTAAAATAATAGAAAAAACCTCACATTCATGTACACAGTTCACAATATTGAGTTGTATTTTATTTCTCTATGGTTTATTATGAAATATTTGAATACATCTATGTTTTTAAGTATAATTGTGGTATAATAGACAAATATTTCTTGTTCACGGATACTCTACGAAAGTGTGGCTTCAAGGAATGGCTACTCTAAAATAATAAGCGCAATCTGCTTTAAAAGAGTGTACAGAGAAAGTATAGTAAGTATACCTTGTTAACATCTTCAATTAAGGTTATGATAAAATAAGTATAAAATTGAGTTTAAAAAGTAATTAATAATTATATTTATAGATAACTATTTATAGATGAGAGAGGGTTGTGCTCCTGCAGTGGAGACAAAAATAACCTGATGATGATAGGTAAAAAAATTACAAGTGAATTTTTTTTATTAATTAATGTCACATTGGGTATAAACAACTAATAAATAATGTCATAAATGTATATACACAAAAACATGTCATAATTAGAGATCGTTATCGATGGTTCAAATCGGTAGAATCTGGAGGGTCAGCGTATTCATCATGTCACCCCTAGAAGTCCACTGCTGGACATAGGGTTTCCCCAATGAACGCCACCACACCCGGTTCTCCGCTCTCCGTATCGTGGCAGCGGGCGGGCCACATCTGTCGCCGAACTGACGGCCATTGGGGCAGACGAGTTCTGGAGTGAAGACCGCGGATAGGCACGCACAGAGTGGGACGCCCTGCCGCCAGGTGGACCGACAACCAGCAATAAAAATTGAAGAACTTTAAGGGGAGACACTTTATTTATTAAAATTATTTTATTACTGATCTCGTCATCAATTACCTCAACCACAGTTGATACCATTTTGAAGTAGGATTTGACAAATTGAGGCCTCATTGCTTGGATAAAATTACCAATATAACTTACTTTATTATTGAATCTGTGTATTTTTAATGTGCAATAAAAAGTAATTGAACTGAATTGATAAATCTCAAATTTCTTTATTTATGATTTATGACATAGTATAACATTTTACTCCATGTATTTCTGCTAACTGTACAATGCTACCAAAACAAGCGAAAGATAACGATGTCTAATAAATAAATAATACGACATGTTACTTATATTCGCTTAAATATTAACTTCGTCATTAATAATTAAATTAATCAGATAGTTTGCTGGTTTTTTTCACACAAAAATATGCGAAATTAGAAATCATATAATATATTATGTAGTTACATAGACAGTAATATAGTTAGGCCTATAAATATTTGCTACAAATACACAAGTATAAAATAAATTAATATACATTATTTATAAATTTCTTTTTCTCACAAAACAGAGAAAAACGATCTTCTACTATAAATTCTGAATGGAGAGCGTCCTATCCTAAGAAAGTATAACGTCTAGCGTAAATACTGTTTAACATCATACTACTTATATTTCGACTGCAGCTTTGGCCTAGTGACTTAGTCGTTAAACTAGAGCGCCAGCAGTTGAGGGTTCGATTCCCATTACGGACAGACAACTTTGTATAAGTTGACCCTAATCTGGTCTCTGGATGTAATATTTGAATGATTGAATAATTGAACAATCCTGAATTTTTTTAATTCCCATAATACATAGAACCATTCGGTATTAAATTAGACACATGTATGTATGTATATAAGTAATATTTATTTATATTTATTAATCCTATGGATAAATATACTGGGCCCGATTTGAAAGGTACGCATTTGAAAGTTGACAGCACTAAACTTATTCCTATCCCTATCAAATACTATTATGAAGATAGAGACGAAACAACTTTTAGGGTTGTAAAATTTTAAGTGTGTGCTTTTTGAACCTGGTCCAACTGTATGCTTAAAAAATTACAACGTAAAATTCGTCGAAGCCACATCGTAAGTAACAGCCATGACTAAACTACTGTATTGGTGTTGATCCTTTTTGCCGGCCTGGACGGACTTTATAATATGTCCTCAGGAACTCTATTCTAAACATATAATGTACTTAAATAACTTTTACACCTTAGAGTTATTTCGAATAGCTATTATAGCTCCGAATTGAAAAAGTAAATTCCTTTGCATCGATTCGTTTTATTAATGTACAGTTCCCCTTAAACTTATTTCTACAATTTCATTTAATTTTGTACAATGCCTATTAATTTACTGATGTAATTACACATTGATTTGTTTTATAGTAAGACATTGAAGATTATGAAAATTGCATACGAATTTTTAACTTATGTACAGACTCGAGCAGAGTACTTTTTATTATCTACTTACTACCTGTGCCCGTTACTTCGTACGCGCAGATCACTGAAATTAGTACTGATGCAGTTTTTTTATAAGTATACTCCATTTTTACACGCTCAAAACAAATTGAAATAAATCCAAATACAATGTAAAGAATGAGTTAGTAGTCAGAGCTACAACCGCACATGTGTAAAATTGTGAATTCATCGTATCCTCCCTTCCGCCATTCCCATTGCAATCCAAACTTTCAATGCTCCGAGCACCGCACCTACGTAATTTTTAAAAACATTATTTCGAAACGAAACAGAAACTAAGTATGAAATAAATACTACAATGTGACAGCCCTATGTTTTTTTCTGAAAATTAGTAATTAATTGACGTGATGCGTGCACAAACAATACGGACAAAAATTCCACCAATTATCTTAACATTCTATCACTTATCCTTAATTCCCAAATTATTTTCCATGTACAGACACACTATTAATTACATATATAAAGAGGTTTTACCACTAACAGATGATTAAGTTAATATTTCATTATTTATCTACTCAGATAATGTATTTGGTTAAGTCAATGATATTGCTAGCCATCATATTTTTTATTATATTTCAACATGTACAATTTTAATTTTTTAATTTTACGCGAATTACATCTGTGAATAGTTTTTCGGCCTATGTTCGACATTTTTGTAAAATTGATCACTAAAATGTAAAAAAGTTCAGTTTCATTAATCAATTATCTACCTATAGATTCTAAGAACTGGCATAATTGTTTTTGAAACCGCTAGTAACCTTATTTGGGTCAATTTCAAATGTCTATCCCAAACACGACAATTCTTATAAATACATTATGTTATTCGCTTTTCTTATATTAGTATAATATATCACTTTTTATTTGCTTACTTATTTATTCTAGTTAATTAAATAATAATAAATATGTACAACCTATTTCAGATTTCTAGCGTATATTACCATTTCATTATTTTTACATTCCGTTGCAGTATCTTTAAAATTTTGTAGGTGGTACCCAATGTTTAATAAATAAATACTACCATCCGAAATAAATCTTTGGTAGGCACTTTGGTAATGAAGACTTAGTAGATAAGACTTTAGTATAAGTAGGAGTACTAAAAATGGTCAACCGTAAAACAGAAATAATTAATGCCTACAGTAATACATTTCATTAGCAGAAATTTAAATACAATTTAATAACATATAATCAGAATTACATGAAGACCACGGAGTAGTTTTGAAATACAGTAGCTATAGAACAGAAGAACCTATTTATTTCACTAAATATAAGTACTAAGCGCTTGCCTAAAATCGTGGAGAGCTGCCAAGACCTGAGGAGCAGTAGGTCGAGCTACAGTTGATGATGTCCAGCACCAAGACATTAGGCCATATCTGTTAATAAATTATAGTTTCAATACAAGATACATGCTCGCCTGCCTTAGTTGGCATTAAAAATACCTAGTAATTATAAATAAGCTTAGAATTATATTTTATCTAAAAGTTTACTATAAGTTTTAAAGTTTACTTTTAAACTATATTCAACATATTCCATATGAAGTTCAACTTTACAGGTTTGGTTAAAGAATTTAGAAATATCGTATATTTATTAAGGATGAAACGAAATTTTAAAATGATTAAAATATGTAATTATTGTCGTTTCATCTTCAGCAGACATTCGTCCACTGCTGACCATAAGTCTCTCTACTTTGCCACTGAATGCCACTTTTGGTGGGCTGTCCTTTAGAGGATTTGCCATGATCACCACGCTTGGCAGGCGAATTGGTGATCGCAGTATCAGTATGTATGATTCAGTATGATTAATGTACACAGGAGAACCTGCCCGTCCTTGGTGCAAACCCTTAGTCGCCTTGACGACACAAGATTGTGTGTGGCCCTATTCTAAGCCGGGAACCTTAAATTATTGATGTTGTTGTAAATATATCACAACACAATTGTTGTTACAGTGTTAGACGATGTGATATTCTTATAATAAATATCTTCCGAGCTCAACAACAACGACTTTTCGACATACTTTCTTCTCGTCGACTTTTGCTATCATTAAAAGTTAGAGGGAACAAACTATACGCAACTATTGTTGTAACTAAGGCATCAGAGTTAGTTTTCATGCAGTTGAGATAATATTGCCATAGATAGGGAAAGTTTTCTTTATTGCAATTATTATTATTTAGGAGTGTTTAAAGTGGTGGCCCACGGGTTGAGTAACATTAGATGGTGCCAGTAGTCGAAAAAAATAGTTTTTAATTTTTTCTGAATTTATTTATATAAAAAATTGCTGAATTTTTAACAGAATTTTATACCCTTTTTTCTTCGCAAAGACTATACAATTCTTGCACGAAGTTTTCTCTGTCGTTATTAGGTATGCTGGCAGTAATCTCAGCATTACCTTGTACATGTTTTTTTTTTCTTTTCTATTGAATGTTATCGTTTTGGTGTTGTTCATACACCGATAAAAAGTTAATTTAATAAATTGACCACATACCTATAAGGAATTTTAAAACAATGACGGCATGAAATAATGTGTGATAATATTTAACGTTTAGTTAATGAATTTATATTCACTAACTTTAATAGTGCAATTTTTAGCCCGATTGGACATTTTGATCGGTAGTCTAGAAGATCGACGAAATAGTTTTTCTACTGAAAATTGCTCACGCTGTCTATGTTACTCAACCCTTTAGCTATGTTAAATGGATACAGAAGGGTCACTTTTTTATTCTGCCTTCAGTTACCTTTTTTAAATATCGTCAGTCCAAATATAGTTGTATTGAACGTTTAAATTGCTGGCAATGAGGGAAAATTGGCTAAGACCTTTTAAATGTGTACTTACAATTCGTCAGGACAGTTGTGGGGTTGAGACGGCCTGTACCCTCCGCTCAGAAAGGCTCCAACATCAGCGGCGTCCAACTCTGCCAATGGTGCAGCACCAAGTGTTGCCAGCTCCCAGAGTGTTACCCCCAACGACCACTGTGTAGAGAATTGAGGTAAATATTAATATAAACAGATTTTCAACTGCACAGATGGTGAACTCACAGTTTCTAGAACGCAAAACGTTAATTCATCATCATCATTATCAGGTTATATTTGTCTCCACTGCAGGAGCACAACCCTCTCTCATCTGCCGGACACAGACGGAGGATTCGGCCTACACTCTCCGCGCTGGCCAGACAGAAACGTTAATTGAAATGTCCAATACCAACGACTCACTCAGTCCACTGAATCACCTATCAATACCTACCTACGTTTAAAATATATGTGAATTTGTCGTAAAAACTTAACCTTTCTTACAACAACCGAAATAAACGAACAACTCGTTTATTTATATTTTTGTAAAATCACCTAAAAATTTCATTCTGTTTTGTGTATCTGTGACCCCTTTGCCTTTTTACCTCCTTCTATAAAGAAATACATAAATAAAATAAAAATAAAACAATTTTCATTTCATTTAGGTTCTTACCACATCCGAAGCTATAGTATATTGGTTCTGGAGTAGCGTCTCTGGTGCCATCCACTTGACCGGTCGATTTTCGTTGTCACCGAGACAGTGGTAGTCATCAGGGAACAGATCACGTGACAGGCCGTTATCTGTCACTTTCAGTCTCAATTTCTCATCCACGCTAGAGAAAGAGAGAAGATAGAGGTATAAGAGCATTCTGATAAGGTACTTCTTTTATAATAATAAAATAAACATTTAACATTATTTCTTACACGCAGTTCCTGGCAGCGATATCAGCATGTACAAAACGTTGGACATGTAAATATGACAGCCCACACGCCACCTGGCCACCCAGATCCACCAGGTCTCGGGTAGCTGGAGCAGCCTGATGTCCCAGTCTACATGACGTTAGAAATCTGGTCGGAAACAAGATGAAGAAATAAGGAATTATATTGAGACAAGCAACCTATAATAATAACAGTAGTAGCCATTTTTCTAGGATAATATAACAGGACATCACTCTTTCATTTTTATTTTTCAACGCGAGTTCTTGGAATGCAATTCGGGTGTTGGGTAAAGTCGGTTATATTCGAATAATGGACTAAGATTTCATTGACGTGGACAATCAAGAAATTACTGTAAAACAATGGGGTAAGGAATACTTTGGGTTGAAGTGTAACTTAACTTTTTGCATAACGTTATAAACAGTAGAGTAGTACTTATAGTACCTATTACATTCGTGTGTTTCCGTCAATATCCGAAGTCTACTCTTAGACTCGAATTGCACTCTAAGAGCTCACGGATTTACAATATAAGTGGATTATGTGAAATGTCTAGAATGGGGACACATTGCAAATATAACAGTGAATATTACTTCAAAATTTACTTCTGAAAAAAAGGTTAGTAACTCTTGCCTTTTTAGATTAGAAGAATGAGAAGCACAGCAATAAACTAATAGTGGTCTTCGTGCCTCTTCAGCACAAGCAGCTATCGGCGTCAGCACATTAGCATGGACCAGACCACACAGCCTTAGACCTTCAGCTACAAGAAGAGCTGCTTGCATCGCTGATGCTGCTTCTAGGACAATAGCAAATATGGTTTTATATATGTAGGAAGAGTTTTTCACACGGGCGAAATATGCAGCTATAAGCTATAAAATATGTCCATAGTGGGCGTATATCGGTGTCAGTATAGAACCGATATAACCCCACTATTGACCTATTAAGCTATTAAATAGCTGCACATTTCGTCACTGTGCTGGTTGGGTTACGTCTTATGTAATTCGGTCACTAAAGATCAATTTCCGAGTTATTATGTTTTAATTTGAAGAATAAAATATAACAATGCGATTACAGTGATACTAAACACAAATCTGAATCCACTGGATCGTAGCTTTTACGTAAAAATCCTGATAACATCTAGTCCTACTGTTCATAGCTGTTAGTTGCAGCTATATATGCCCCGTTCAAATCAGGATGCATGGTCACGTTATTCTTACCTGTGACAGTCTTCACAATGACCTCTTCATAAGTATCCCCACGTTTGAACACTCCCTTGTAGACCCTTCCGAATGTGCCTTCGTGGACGAGAATTTCCAGACGGATGTTGGAGTGAGGAGTAGTGAGATGGCGGAGCTGCTCAGCAGGATCCGTGATGCGATCCTTGGCGACGGTTTGCTAAAAAGATTACAATAGAATCACATTGTGGGCATGGACCTATAATGCCAAGAAACTTTTTAAACACCATAATATCTTGTATATGAAATAATGACTTTTTGTTTTTCACAATAAAATAGATAATCATGATACCACTTATTAAAAGTTATATAACATGGTCGGCATGTCAGTGAGTCGCTAAATACTAAACACTACTAAACTGGTAGAAGTTATTGGTAGAAGAAGAAATTGGTGAAAGAAGCGTCAGGAATCGAGTATTTTATACTATATTATCTTTGCTTATACTAACAATCTAATAAATAAAATCGTAAACTTCGCGTGTCTGTTGTACATTGAAGATATTTGCAAAAAAAAATTGGGAGGGTCTAAGGATAAGTAATAGAACACATTTCAATCATGGATTAGTGTTAATTTGTGCACGCATCATGCACGTGGGATGGGAGTGGGTGTGGGGTTTGGGTATGAGTGTGAATGGGGTCGGGTGGGAGTGGGATTGGGAACGGGAGCGGAAATGGGTACGGGAGCGGAAGTGGGAACGGGGGCGGAACCTGTAGTCCATGCGAGCGGAGCCGCGGGCACAGCTAGTTAAATAATAAAATTAGGTATATTGCGCTATACCTACTTAAAAAATATAAAGTAATTGTGAATTTAGAAAATATTCTGTAAATTGTTATTTAATACGAAGGACTTTAGATACAACTACACAATACAATCGAGGATATTTTATGAACTTATGTAGTTATTAAGTAATAAAACACATATCCATAATATTTATTATCTATCTTTTATTGTTTTGTGATTTGTCTACCATTTCCAATTTATCCTGAATCCAACCGGGTATTATTACGCCTCTCTCAAGCGTCCATCTATAGTCTCTAAACAGTTCGCAGGTGCGCAAGTACATAATTGCATTTAACCATCCGAGCGCCGTTGAACGATATCGTTAATCTAGTTGAGATCGTAGAGGCTCTGTTACAGAGAACTTATGGAGAAGAACCTATAGTATATAGTAGTATATTCTATACATTTTTTTATAGTCGTTACTTTGACGATAAAAGAACCAACTTTTCACGTACACATCTGCGGTTGTAACTCTGATTACTACCACCATTTTTTAACTTCGTTTTGAGCATGTCCAAGGCTAGAATATTACTTATAAAAACGTCATCAGTACGTTTTTAGTGACTTGGGGACATACTCTGTAAGCATATAACATATTCTGATAAATTTTTGATATCTATACGGTAGTTAGACGCCAAAAGTTTATCAAATATGTTACAAGATGATATAATATAAAGCATAAATACCTTTGCAGCAAAATGCTTACGGAGTAGTATATATAAAGTTACACCCACAGTCAGTAGTTTAATAAATTATGTAATTATGAATAAATATTTTGAAATATAAATTTCCAAAATTAATGAACTAAAACATTTATTTATCAAATATTTTCTACCAACGCTGCTAACTGACATCAACACTCGTAGGATGCTGGTAATTTAGTGATGACATAACATTCAAGTAGTTAACAATAAAGCTGCAACAAACATTGCTACGAACTCATATCAAATATCACACGAAGACATAAAGAAAGGGTACATCATCGACATCGATAAACAAAGCAACGTACTCGTACAGGGCCTCACCCCCATTTGAATATTATTATCTTCGAAACTTGTAGGTAAATGAGAAGCTGACAAAGTTCGGAGTCGACAGCAACCTTGTTTGTAGTTCAGTGAAGGGTGTAAAGCAAGCAGGTATGTAGTCAGGGGAGAGACTGGGGGGTCAAGAAATTCCCTGCCTAACTATTAAAGATAAACCAGCAAGCAAAATCTTTAACGTACCAATTTTTTTTGCAATGGATGTTTTGCTTTTGTTTATGCACACAGCAGCTGCATGATACTTGTTGCCCGTAGTACTTAAATGTTTCATTGGTTTTATTGCAAAGACAAAGATTTCTATACGAGAATGGCTTCCTGATCGTAAATAATGAGTAAAGAAGATGCCTGTTTACATATTTTTTAAAGACATACGAATTAATAAAAACTAAAGAGGCACTAATTATACTTACAGTCAATGCAAGAGCTGAGTACATTTAGATCTATGTATATAGATGCCCCCCCTTTCAAAATTAATTGATCCGTACCTGCAAACGAAGGTTCTTCAAAGTGTCACCACGATTCAGTGAGCTTTAGATGTTAATAATTTTCATAGGAAATGAAACTTTGTTTACTTGAAATGTCACAATAGCAAACAAACTTCAATCTTCAAATGTTAAGTTAATGTTAGGAAAATGTGAGGACAATTTAAACAATGATACGTAACATATCATGCAACATGATAAAGACTTACGTACAGCTATGTTTGAAATCTTTAGCACATTGTATAAAAGAAATCAAAGTAGTAGTTCGAAATAGCCATCTTGGAAATCGACCAACTGCAATGAAGCAAACAAACTCTCTTATCTTTAGGCTAGTTATAAGAAACGATACCAATAACAGTTGCAAAAAATAGTACTACAGCCAATTAACAGAGTATTATTGGTCTCACTTGGTATAATATGGTATATATGTATGTTTATTATAGTTATAATTATTTATTTTACACATTACATAGTTTCGGTATTTAGTTATTACGTAGTTATTATGTACTTATTTTGCCCCCCCCCCTCCCCCCCCCTAGCTCTTACCGCCTTATATTACACCCAGTAAGGTAGGCTGGAAGATACCACTTTTAGTGATAAACTCGCCTTTGGATACAAAATGTATAACTGTATTTAGTTTTAAAATGTGTAATAAAGAATTATGCAACAAGTATTGCTTCAATCGGATTGCAAAAATCTATAAATTCCTATTTGTCCTTATTTGCATCTCAAGTCCTCGTTAGCACCTCTCCCTTACCTTACTTTGCTGAGGGATACTAATTCATATTTCCTAAAGACTTCCAACGGCGCGAGAAATTTACGGACAAAGGGGGTTGCAAATTAAAAACCTTGTTCCTTGCCGTACCCAATATTAGAGATATAAAAAACAAGACTGGAAGAGATACATTCCGTGGCGTTTGGGCAAAACCTGTATCCAACTCATGCATGTAAACATCTGGCTCAATACTATATCTAATTTTTATAATGACATTCGATACAGATATGATACTAAAATTGCAATTCTACCAAATTATGTGCTAAAAAAATACACATTTGTAAGTTTACCTTAGATGTAAACTTTAAATAAACTATTACTTCTTCATATAAATGAAAATAGAAAGGCGCTCGGTTGGATAAGGTTGTATGGAAGAAATCGCTAGCGCTTTTAGCGATAAGACCGCCTAGATGTGTATGTGTAAGCTACTTTATTATGGTATCTTTGTATTTTTATCGCGCAATAAAGAGTATTTTAATTGAAGTGGATTTTCTAAATATATTTTAGGTAGGCCACGTTCATGAATGAAATGAAAATGATACGAGTAAGTCTTGCCGTGAATCAGATTATCTTAATTATTATTATGAAGAAAACCAATCTTAAGATAATTAGACAGGAAAGTATTCATTTTTCTTTATGGAAACTTAGTATTATAAAATATAAAGTCCCCCTCCCTGATGTCCTTTAAAAACAACTTAAAAAAGTACTATCTATGGGTTCAATACCGAAGCTGTGAGCTGACTTATATTACAGTATATAAACTACTAATAAGTATTTATTGGGATATATAATGTAATAGTATATATGAACATATGTATATATTGTTCGTTTATGTTTATGTAATATGTATTTTCAAATTTTATTAAAAGTAGGTACATTTCTTTATCAAATTTGGTACTAAACGCATTATACTTGTCCTTTCTGTTACTCTAAGGTTGACTGGAAGAGATCCCTAAGTGGGATAAGTCCGCCTGTGTACACAGTTTAATTCCTATTTTATTATTGTTGTTGTTGTTATTTTTGGTACAATAAAGTGTTTACATACATACATAAAATTGACTACACAAATTGAATTCAACGTGTCACTTCCAGCATAACTTTACTTCGGCGTAAAAAATTCTTTGAACCCAACAAGATCGCTAATTGCATTACGTTTGTATCACCTGAAGGGGAGACGTAACTCTTTTCAAACTGGATTCTTAATGAGGTAAAAGGCTCATTATTCACAATTCGTCTGCTCTAAGAAAATACCTTAGTAGAAAAAAAAACAATATTATTGTCTCTTTCCAGACAAGGTTTGGCTGGAAGGAATCACCACGCTTGGCAGGAGGATTGGTGATCACAGTTATGATCTAATATGCAAAGGAGAACGCTGCTGCCCGTCCCTGGAGAAATCCCTTAGTCGCCTTGATGACACCGGAACATTGGTCCTATTATATCCGGGGACTACACGGCTTATATAACATATTATACCAGGATATCATAGATGCAACATAACTCACTTTTAAAGCAGATTTTGTTTTGTTGTTTTGCCCGTCTCTGGTAAAATGCTTAGTCAACGATACCCACGGGAAGCTTGAGGGTGGCCCTATTTGAAATCAGGATCCCACGGCAAGAACTATACTTAAAATAACGGTAAATAGGAGGAATAAACCGTTTTTTTAAATTTACTCAGTACCAGTCGCTGGTTCCTACATTTTAGAGTTTTGAACAAATAAACAACTGAAACAACGACATTATATTTAATTCCAGATTAATAGTCCTATGAAAACCAACGCTATTTACGTCTCGGTAACATATACATGAAAGGGTCACCAGCAGCAAAAACAGGTTTGTATTACCATGTAAACTTTGCAGTCCACTTAGGAACACCATCTATTGTGTATTTTGTTTTCGAGACGCAAATGCGTTTGTTTTCATAGGACTATTAATCTGGAATGAAATGTACAATGTTTTATAGTACGGATTACAGACCTGGGATTGCTCAGTCAAAGATCAGCGGGAACCGCTTAATGTGGGTTAATTTATCTGCGGTGGTGACTGAATGTAATGTGCTGGTACAAACTTCAAGTTGTAGCGACATATATGCTTAAAGCTTACGAACAGGTGTATTGCTAGTATGTTGGCGCGGCGATCACTTTATATATACCCCCAATTGACCACCCAAGGAACACAATTGCCCTGGTTAAGCAGTTGTTTTTGTGGTTCTCACGATTTTACGATTCGATTTTCATGATTTGTTGCATCGTCCATGCGTTGGAGGATGAAGGATAGTAATAGAATACAATAAGATCATTTTTGGATATTCTATCTGTTTGTCTATTTATCTGTTGGTTTGTTGTGCACCGTATTATTAAAAAACTAATGAACAAATTTTAATGGTGCTTTCATATACACATAACTTAATTTTACATTACATTACATTTAGTATTTTTTTATAGCTATCGGCTCACTTAATCAAAAATTCTGCAAATTTATAGTATTTAAAAACTGGGGTTCGGAGCGGGAGTAGTAGAAAAGGAAGAACCCCATCTTTTCTACCAGGGAAGGGAAGGGGAGGGGAAGGAAATTAACACTAAGTACATTTTAACTTTATTAAAAAAAAAAACAATAAAGACAGCAAGCTTCCATATTTTTCCCAACATTATCGCTTGATTTAGCTGTTTGGACCACAGAAACAGGCAACAAATACGAGTAGTAAACTAAATCTACTCCGACAACAAACTAATTTATAGGACATAGAGTAACACAACCGAATGTTCGGTGCCAAATGTTTTTAGTGTCATTCTCCTAAAACTAGAACTGTGTATGTGGGATTTAGTTGAACGTGGTTTTTCGCTTATTTGTTGGTTTTCTTACGACGCTGTATTTAGTTACACTGTGTACTGCATTCAAACGAAAAATACAATACGGAATAGCCTATGGCAAAAACCGTGCTGTCCTTTTTGGCACTCGCCTCATGTCCATGAGGTAGTGGGTTCAAACCCCGCCCGTACAAATTCCGTTTATTCAAAACTTCAATTCTGTTTATTAATAACCAGCTGCTGCCCGTGATTTCGTCCGCGTGGACAATTTAACATATCAAATTATTATGTATTTCGCTTAGGAATGGGATGTTTTTCGGGATAAAAACTATCCTATGTCCTATTCCAGGACCTAAGCTATATGCGTGCCAAGTTTCATCACGATCCGTCTACTGGTTGAAGGGTGATTGAGTAACAAACATCCAAATATCCAAACTTTCACATTTATAATATTACTATGTGTTGCCCGCGACTATGTCCGCGTGGACAACTTAACATCTCAAATTATTATATAATTCGCGTAGGAATGGGATGTTTTTCGGGATAAAAACTATCCTATGTCCTATTCCAGGACCTAAGCTATATGCGTGCCAAGTTTCATCACGATCCGTCTACTGGTTGAAGGGTGATTGAGTAACAAACATCCAAATATCCAAACTTTCATGTGTTGCCCGCGACTTCGTCCGCGTGGACAACTTAACATTATAAATTATTATGTATTTCCCGTAGGAATTGGATGTTTTTCATGATAAAAACTATTCTATGTACTATCCCAGGACCTAACCTATATATGTGCCAAGTTTATTCACGATCCGTTCAATGGTTGAAGCGTTATTGAGTAACAAACATCCAAATATCCAAACTTTCACATTTATAATATTAGAAGGAAGTAGGATATTATAGTAGGATAGGATACCACAGGCTTTGCGAAGGAAGTCATGGTAAGGAAACCTGCATATGACAAAGAAGCTAAGGCGTATGTGAAGTCCACCACCAAATCGGCTAGGGGCACCGCACAGGAGTTTGACACAAAAGATCCTAAAGGGTCTAAGTATCGCCGGGTCTTCCTGCCCTCCTAAGAAGATATATATGGTATCGTACGTATGTCTTAGTGGGGGGGACAGAGTTAATGGACCGTCGGAGGAATTTGACAGTTATCTGATAGCACTGCAATGAGGATCAACCACATAAGAAAATATAAGATTTTTAATTAATGTGGCGTAAGCGCTATTTCTGAGCTTTTTTTTAATACAAGACATCCAGAAATGACGAAGTTATTAAAGTTTTTTAAACGGCTAATTCGAAAGGCGCGCTTTCGCTTATATTCTTACTATGACGTTATATATTGCAGCTCGCACCATCCCAGTTCTCGCACTATGGCAGACTGCGCTAGTGCGCTGCGGCTTACTCGACCCGCGATGCGTCACATGTCGTCACATCCGGTCGCTATCTTTCTTGCGCGCGTTTTTGGAACTACTGCCACTTAAATCGCTGTAACTTCGTCATTTTTGATCCTGATAATTATTTTTTCATTTTGCTTAAGGAAAACTTATTAACGTAGATTGGTTAGATATTACACAGACATAATTATTTAAGTTACTATCCTATACTAGTCTAACATTATATCCATGGGTCAGCTCAATAGGAGAGCAACTCAAAAAACACTGTGCTGAGATAACTCTCATACAAATAAATGTAGTTTTTTTATTATTTTAGTATAAATGTCTGGTATTGTAATAGATCCGAAACGAGGTAATCCGTCAGAGAACTAAAGTTTTCGACATAGCTCAAAAAGTTAGTACGTTGAAGTGGCAGTGGGCTGGTCACATCTGTCGGAGAACCGATAACCGTTGGGGTAAACGAGTTCTCGAGTGGAGACCGCGACTCGGCAGGCGTAGTGTGGGACGCCCCCTGGCTAGATGGAGTGACGATCTGCGTAGGGCGGCTGGCAGAGACTGGATGAGAAGAACCGAGGATCGGGTTCAGTGGCGCGCCTTGGGAGAGGCCTATGTCCAGCAGTGGGCTCTTACAGGCTGATGATGATGATGATGATGATTGTAATAGATATTTAAGATTCTGTCTTACTGAACTGGTAAAGGCTGGCTAAGTCGACATAATGATCTAAAAAAGAGGACGAACATATTTTACTGGTTAGAAAATCCTTAAAATCTAGATGAGATAAAATTTTATCAAAAATGTTCCACGATTTGCTCATTAAACTAAGAGTTTGATCTATAATTATGACCTTTATTAATACAAGCAACATACTTAGGTATCTGCTTATAGTTTAAATATCTGTGAGGTCATTGAAGAAAAGACGAGACCCCTCTATACTGAGTTAAAGATTACTGAACAGAGAGTGATACAGCAAACACGTAAAAATACCTAATACCTAATACGTAAAGTTCTTTTTACCCAGCCGAAATGGTAGATACAAATTTGTACCTTCATGCTTTTTATGTAAGGACGAATTTTGTAAAGTAGGTATTACAATTAAAATACTTATGAACTGACCTATTCGTAAACTTACTTGTGAAACGTGAGTGAGATTAGAAGCAGCGTAGTAGGAGACCCTGGACTCTGGCTTAGCGTAGACGTGCTCACCAATATGTGTGGTGGCATATGGCGATGGAGACCTTCGGCTCCCTGGTAAAAAATCATAGATTATTTTAGGAACAGGGTACCTACCGCAGTCAATTAATTATTCCAAAAATGCTAAAAGAAGGCACTGACTTACTATTAAATTATTTAAAAATAGATTTGTGAACCGAACCTATCCTTAGGAAATATCCAAAGTTTTGCATAATAATATAAATTACATATTCACGCACGTTAATAATGTCTTTATCTGTTTAATTTCTGATTTCTTATGTAATTTGAAGGAGTATTTTGGCATTTTGAAGGCGTCGTATGCCCTACGAGTATCGACTCTATCGACAGAACGCAAATGAGTTCACCTCCTGTATTTCGAGCTCAATTGCGTTGCTGTTTTTCACTGCAGATTAGAAATTTGTTACATACTTATAAAATATAATGGAAAGAAGATGAAGAACTTGTGCAAAGTATATTTAACAAAAATGAACATTAAGTTTCTGGAGAATAATATCTAATTTTAACTACTGATGGTGGTTATAGAACTCTGGTGCAGCTTCCACCTGAGTACAACTCTCTTAGCCATTTCTTCATAATATTCATAATTATTTATTAGTAATAATCAATCATACAGAGTAGTATGGATATACAAAGATTATATTTCCGTATAGTACTTAATTGATTAATGCTTTGATTATACATAGTATTCACTTATACATCATTCAATTAATATGTGTCTTAATACTTCCCTATTTTAATTTCCGTATTATTTTCACCTTTGTACATTTGTATGCATAAAGAATAAATAAATAAATTCATTCATTGTCATAAAATATGCCAAAAGCATAAAATAAATGGTTCTTAAATAAATTAGTAGATAATCAAAAAATTATTTGTTAACAATAAGTAATTTAAAATAATTGAAATCTATATCAAATACTAGGTTATTGAGATATTATTAACAGAATAATAAGCCTTTTGAATTAGTGTTTTATTGAGCACTTACCAAAAGGAAACTTGTGTAAACTAGCTATAGTGGCATATGAGCCTGTAGAGCTGGGCGGCCGACCGAGGGTGTCCAGCCGCAGCAACACGTTCTGATGGCTGCCGTACGCAGCTGTGGTGTACGATGTACTGCGAACAAGGAATAAATAGTTCATTATGTGTATTATACCAGATTATACCCGAAACTTCGTCCGCGCGGCAATAATGTCAGATATTGTCGACCCCGTAGCCTAGTCGGTAGTACACCTGCCTGCGAAGCTCGGGGTCGCGGGTTCGAATCCCGCCCAGGGCAAACATTCGTGTGATGAGCACTTGTGTTTGCCTTGTGACTGGATGTTATTTATATATTATATTATGTATATCAGCTGTCTGATACCCATATTACAGGCTCTGCCTAGTTTGGGATCAGGTGGCCGTGTGTGAAATGTCCCCACATATTTATTATTTATTATTATTATTATAAAAAATATCCTATATGTTGTTACAGAGTATAAGCTGACTCTGTACCATATTAATCGAAATTCGTTCAGCCGTTATGGCGTGATTGAGCAACAAACATTCACACTTTAGCATTTTACAATATAAGTGTGATTGCATTGGACTGCACTGTACACTATTATAAAAACTTTCCATTTACTGTTTAAAAGAAAAATAGTGGAATTAGTACATGGACATCAAGAAACTACGAGTAAACGTATCAACTATTATATACCATGAATGATAAAATTAGGGGTTTCAGAAAAATAAAAATGCGAAGTAGACGTACATAGAAAAATAAAATGAGTTTAACATGAAAATAAAAATAATGCTTAAGAAATAAAATGTCGAAATATAATAGAAAGTAGGTAAATAGGAAATTAGTTTACTTTTTTCAATGTAAAAATAATTGGTATGTATTTTTCAACATCATTCTAGGCAGAAATAAACAAAGAAATATCATTTTCCATAACGCGTTTCAAGAGGAGAGATTCGGTACTCAAATTTAACTTTATTGTTAGTCGATGAACACAGCCGTTTGAGTAGAAAAACATGTAATATGGGTATCGGATTTCATGTTTTTTGATTGAGTTTGAGTGAATTCCGAGAAATTCATCTGAGGCAAAATATCAGTGCTTAAATTCCCGGATTGTTAAATACTTACATTTAATGTAAGAGCTGTGTAGAGTTACTTTTATACACATTTATATTCTACCTACGCTGTCACGCTGCATGATTTCTTGCAGGTATGCAGAAAGAACGGAACGACAAGTACAGCGACACAGGTTTTGCTTCATTGAGCACATACAGCGGAGGATCCGCTCTTTTCACATCGTCAGCGTACATACCGCTCAACGATTCACATCAACAGCCGTGACGTCACTCTCGCCGCTAGCAGGAGCGGCTTGCTGCCGAGGACGACCAGAAGTTACGATCGCTCGTTTCGGCGGACGGCTCGTTGTGTCATATGCATCGATATATACTTTGTAGTATATGAAATAAAGCTTACAATCCGCTGCAGAACATGCGCTGGATATGCACAGAGCCTCAGTCTCGTCAAAACCCATCATTTCCTTCATACAACGTCACCGTGGTACACTATTACCTAAAATGTATACACATAACTTTCATTTTAATACAAACCTAAAAGAATATTAAATTCCGTCTGGTCTTGTTTCAAAAATAATTTCTCATAATTAACTCTAATGAAGTTCAAAAGCGGGATGATTTCGTTTTAAACTCTCAACAATGTTCACCTACTTTGTTCTGGCAAGTGACGGATATTACGAAACAAGGAATATAGGTACCAACTTGCACGCTTTTTAAAAATATTATACTCTTTTTAAATATTTTTCAAATATAATGGAAAATATTTTACTATCGCAATGTATCAATTTAACAAGCCGTTGACGTCAGGCTTATATGCATTTCGGCTGATAACGCATGTCTGACTGATAATTCCTAAAATACTTATAGGTACACTCCCAAAAACTGATTTTTTCCACTGAAATGTGTACTATGTACCTAAAAAAACCATGTAAACTAAACCAATTTTATAATAATAATATGTTCATTTAGATTCTCCACAATAAGGTTATTACAAGTTAAGTAAATCAGATTGACATTTTATATAATCAGTAACCTGTTTCGTGGAGACTGATGCCTGAACTAGACATAGCCTGTTTTTCAGGTCGACAGGTAAATTTTTTAAATAGTTATTATCGTACAGGATTATATTTATTATTAAATGAATAATTCATTTATGTTTCAATTATTCCGAATAAGTGATCATCCATCAACGTGAAGATTTATTAAAATTCTTATGTAGTGTATCACAAAACAGCAAACCAGGGGCACTCCGTATCCCGACCTGGACTAACTTTTTCCAGGCCGATACAATAATATATTCATTTATTTCTACTAATTATGTAGTGTCAAAAATTACATTAAATTAAATGTAACATGCAAATAGTGGTTTAGTAACGGGTCACTACGGATATTTTGTTTACAGTCTGTGTATTTAGTAAACTTTCTTTTTTATAAAGTTTACTACCTACGTTAAACTATAAAGTAAATGTGCTAATGAGTGACCGCGTTATAGATCGGGACTGAGCTGCGGTGAGGTGGTAGAAGGGAACGTCAACTTTCAATTTTGCCAACTGTCTCTTTCCTCAGACGTTTCATTCACTTGGTTCCCCACTGTATCTTATACAACAAAAGATAATTAACAAATATCACTTACTGTATAGAATCGTGATGCCTAGCTTTACTCCCACGCCGGTACAACGTCCCGGCTGCCGCCGCCGCTGACAGCAACGCTAGCGCTGCTGCCGCGCAGCCGCCCGCTGCGAATAGTATACTATCCGAGGTTCTGGATGCATCACCAGCCAGCCTTGCCGTTTCGTTGTGAGTGACTATCGTTGATAGACCTGGTAACACCATCGATTTGTTAATAAAAAAAAAACGAATAAAATTAATTTTTGTTGGATACTGGCAATGGATGTAACATATTTAGTAATGAAAAGCTTAAATCGAGCCATAGCTGCCAACTTATCGTAAACGATTTTTGCGGAAGTAAAACCTAAACCTTAAGTATTCGTGCCGTGTGGTTTCCGGTAGAGTAGAATAGGACCACTCCAACTCTTCCCGTGGATGTCGTACAAGGCGACTAAGGGAATACATTACAAAAACATTAATCAGGCCTCCCCAACCCGTCTGGCCAGCGTGGGGAGTGTAGGCCAAATCCTCCGTCTGTCTCCGGCAGATGAGAGAGGGTTGTGCTCCTGCAGTGGAGACCAAAATAACCTGATGATGAAGTATTCAAACTTTATTTTGTAGTTGGCGGTTATGGCTCGATTTGTCTGTGATTTGTTTATGAAGTCGAAGAGTTCTGCTATTCTATCTTCTACTCAAAAGTTGCCTGGAATAAATATCTTTTAGCGATAAGTACGCCTACATGCACTAATCTAAGCCAGTTTATTATATTTGTGTATTTTTAATTGTGCAATAAAGAGTAACTGAATACAAATTTTAGAACAGCGCCAATCCTTCCTGAAGTTAATCTACCACAATATTTTCCTTCTTCATTTTATAATAAACTTAACTCTTAACTTACGCTTTATTTTAAAATATTTCCCCTCTAACTTAAGTGCATTTGCTTTCATGAGTCAGCAGCAAGAATTTGCTTTCAAAGAATTCTCTGAAACAAATTTTCTTTCCGCAAACCTAATGATATTAGATGAATCCCACTAAATGAAATATTAGGGGTAATACAAAAACTTTCTGCGAACGGCAAGGGGAGGGGAGACTGATGGTGTAATAACAATATAATGGGACAGGTACGTACGTACTCAGGGTGCACCGTTTTATTAAACACCATCTTCTCATCTTCCCTCCTCAAAACATTTGTTTGATATGAGCACTCTGAGATTTTAAATTAGACGAAACGAAGCGTGTTTAGTGACAATAAAACAGGTATAGCACCTTGCGTTTCAGTTGGCTTTGTGTATTTTTTAAGTGCGATAACTTGTCCTCTGTATTCGGTTTTCAGGTAAAAACTTGTGTAAAACAAGTTAAAATATATTGGAAATATTTTGAAATGATATATCGTTAAACACCTTCAGAATTAAAGTGGAAAATTAACTATATTCTACCAAGCCGTAGCGCATGTGTAGCATCGTCTTACATAAAGCTACAAATGTAACGATGAACGTGATTTAAAAATGAATTCTATCATAAATAATTAATAACTTTCGAATCATTTATGAAAATCTAAATGAGAAATTAAATTACTTTTTGAGGAAGAAATTATCGAGAGCTAACCTCAAACAATAAAATGGAAAACCGACCAAAAGTTAATAATGAACTGAACGAAATTGAAATACTCGCAGGAATAATATACGGGAATGAAATTTACATCTTCATTAACTACGAAGGAAATTGGCAGATGACCAAAAGAAAACTAATAAAAGTCTGTATCAATCATCACGTAACGAGAAATGCATTTCCACGCAGCAAACTACATATAGGTAACATAAACACCAACCGACAAATGTGCCGACAGATAGACTATAGTCTAGTAGACATTGCTATGAGGAATAGACTCTGACCAACAGTGATACGTTTCTTAGGACGTAGATTTGATAGGTAAATTACACAAGGGAATAATAAAAGAAGGCTTACTATGAGCACATAATAAGAAATACAAGTACTATAGTCAATATCTATAAGTGAGGACCACATGAAGAAACATAATTCAAGAGATCCTTTCCTCCTGAAAACATGTCACAATATGTATTTTATCACATCATGCATCATTCGTTACAAGTACATAAATACATTTTGGAACACAAAAGAAAAATTTAAAACGTTTCTAAAGAGGAACAAGAAATTTGCAAGTCAAATAAAAGTACAATAGAACAATCGATACTTCCTTGTAAACACATTAAAATGAGGGGAGAACAGTCGCGACCCCTACATCTTCATCCCTCGGTAAATATCCTGTTGCGTCTGCGGAACCGTCTACATGCTAATAAAGAGTGCGACGAAGTGATTTGTGGAGTAAACTTGTGTTCGCCCGGGTGTAAGAGAATCGGTTTTATTGTTTTTTATACCGCGCCGAGAATTTGTGAAGTGACGTCAAGCGAATGATTGAATTGTAATTTAATACAAAGATACAATCGATGACGTTGAAGTAAAAGAGAATACCTACTTAATGTCCGTGGGCAACGTTATAAATGAAATTATGGATGATGAAATAATTTTAAATTAAATTATAAGAATTCAAGACAAGTGACTGTACAAAGTTATATGGTACACAGAAAAAAGAATATGAAAGAAGAATTGAAAATAATGATTTAGAAATCATAGCGCGTTGTGACAAGTCCCTTATTATAGTTAAAATATTTAATATATAAAATATACATATTGAAATTGGAACAAAGAAATTGAAATATATATGAGTGAAAGATATTAAATGCATCTATCGAGTATAATACAATGTGTCACTATGAACAAGGGCGGTACGACCGTCGAGTCATCGTAGGCAAAATTTATCGTTATTACTATTGCTTCAGATAGAGAAAGTGTTCGCGGGAGAAGTTGGCTTTATTATTGCCTTTATATGTTTTTAGTGAGCCAATTGCTTGTTGTAAAATGATTTGTTGGAAGAGGGAATGGAAATGGTGCAAGTTTAGCCATTTTTCAACTGCACTCGGTGGATTATGGTTTTTTATGCTGAATATTATTACATCTACATTGGGTACTGCATAGCATTTTATGATACCTTCGAGGTCGTAATGGAACTTAGAAGTATACTTAGAAGTTTGAAGCACACGTAGCAGTGTAACATGGTCCTAAGTCTATACGTTTTACATTTCTGAAAGTACAACAATACTTTTACCGCAATCTGTTGACCGACAAAAGTTTCCAATAATGAGATCATTTTTAAAAGTCAGACATTAGAGATATTAATTTTGCAATAACAACGATATCAGATAGGATAAAAAAGTTATTTCCTCGTTTATACATTATACATCATGCGATAATATATTCCATCAGCAAAATATCATAAAGAATATACGACCTTCATACGACAGGCACAACACACAGGTTTGATTGATTAAAAATAGGCCAGCATTTATGATTTATGATCTCGAAGACAGGTTCCATAAGGAAGCAGCTCATAAGTATAATGGATTCTGCTGAAGTGGTGAGGCGCGAACTTGTTCCAATGTACTCGTGGATAAAAGGGTAACAACAGCTTTTTTTAAATAATTTTTTATATACTTTGAAAGAAAAAAATAAACTGTAAAAACAAATAATTCCAACTGAAATACAGTCAAGTAGGCAGTAGGAATACACAACAATTTGCAGAAGCACTTATTGATAAGACCAAAGGACAGATGAAAAGGAATCATTTAATATCGTAACTAAATAATTATTGTCGTGGGTAAGAAATAGAGACACTTAACGAACTTGGAGAAAGCATAATCATAAAAGCCTCCACAATAGAATGCCACTTTTAGTAGACTGTCCATTGGGGTTTTGCCAAAATCACCACGCTTGTTAGGCGGATTCGCCTCGACGACGCCCACGCGAAGATTTCCCTATTCTAATCCGAGAACCACATATACCATACACCAGGATATCATAAACGCAACGTAACTCACCTTTCAAGCAGATTTTGTTTCTCTTGAACAACAACCGGACGTCTTTATGCGCGCGATCTGGTGCAGATATATTTAACTGCATTGTAACGAGGATCTCTGCACTCCTAGCACCAGTGCATGGCAGGCGGACCCTGGACATAGAAACAATAATAGATACTTGCACTGTTGATTGGTGTTTTTATTTTCTTTCACTTAGATCTAGAAGGTTGGTTTTATCATTTAACGAGAATTGCTGGTTGGTATAATATTTGGTAGGTAGATAAACATAGGCAGAAAAGTTCACACTAAAATCAATAAGCTATCTTTGATATATCAGCCGAAATACGTCCACTGCTGAACATAAGCCTTCCAATAGATTTATTGGGATATTTGCTATTATCACCAGGCTAGGCAGCCGGATTGGTGATCGCAGTAATAATCTTAATATAATGGGAGAACGCTGCTGCCCGTCCCTGATGCAATCCCTTAGTCGCCTTGACAACATCCGAGGGACGATTGAGTGATTCTATTCTAAGTTGGGAAATAGGGCACATATTTGCACGCATATCTTGTAATGAACCTGTTTAATAAAAATTAATACCTAACAATTCGACCATTGTCTGCTTTAGAAAATAGTGGACTTATCCCTAGACTATTTACCTTTACTAGTTGCTTTAGTTCCCTATACTTTCGAACAGGTAGCCTTAGTTACGACTGGATTAGTTTCATAGGCTATTTTAGGATTACCGACTCTAGAGCTATTACTTTTTATGTCCTCTATTGCTACGGACGTTGCAGTAGGAACTATATTAATCGTGATTGTACTTTCTGCTACCATAATTTCACCTTGTCACATAACTTTTACTGGCACACCGATTACCTTGGAAAAACGAGGGCAATTAAAAGCCAGAAGGTTCGCAAACTGTCCCGAGTGATATTTATTTCTTCATTTCAGAGCAATTCTTATATGTGAAAATTAAAAATAAGTGTTTGGAGATCATAAAGGTCGTCCAGGAAAGTAATGGTTACTTTCTGTAGCCTAATTTAATATATTTAGGCTTTAAACTTTTTTTTTTATTTATTTTGTGCTTGTTATGAAGTTAATTGTGCCTCCTTTTTATAAATAAAAAGTTAAACTTCGCGTGTCTGTACATTGAAGAAAGGGGAGCGGGGGCAGGGGCGGGAGTGAGGGCAGGAGCGGGAGCGGGATCGTAATTCGTAGTCGGATTCAGTGTGAATATTCCAGGCGAGCGCAGTCGCGGGCACAGCTAGTTTACAATAAGATACAAGAGATAAACAATGGCTGGTATTATATTAGACTCAGGTATGAAGTACTATAGAGAGATTTTCCTCACTTGCTGGCTACCGGCATACGCGGGGGTATGAGGAACGGACCTGATACAAGTGGTAGTGCCTAATTATTATGTACCTATTACTGTAGAAGTGTTGGTAGTAATTACGAATTTGGAATACAAGGAAATTCGGAAATAAATGGTGGCGTTCATTACAGAAGGCTATGTGCTCCAGCACATATCCACCATACATCCTGGACGTATCGACGTGGCCTATTGAGGTTGATATGAAGATGATGACGGAAATAAGAAAGTAATAGAGAAAGTAATTGGGAGTGATAATTAAGCAACTAATTTAACAGTAATTAGGAAATAATAAGAAAATAATTGGACAAGTTTTTGGGAAAGTAACTAGGAAAGTTACTAAAAAAGTAATGGGCAAGGTAATGAGAAAAGTAATGAGGAAATTAATGACGAAAGTAATGAAGAAAGTGATTGAGAAGTAATTGCGATATATTTTGCCTACAGCTTAGCTTTTCCTATATTGGAAAATTATTTAAGACTATGCTTACCTAAAAGTCTGCAATGTTGTAGGAACAAACCCTCTCTCGGATATATTGACCTGAGGCGGCAGCATGGCGCCCCGGCTGTCGTAGTCTATGCCCATCACGTACGGTAACTGAAACGAAGCAATGACGTCAAACCTTTGGAAGTGCAAAGTAATATCAGAAGAGTATTATTTGTTATTATCCTTGCCTAATTCCTATCGTACAGGAGAAAATCCTAGTTGGGGATTAGACAAGTGTATGTGTATTTATATACTAGCTGTGCTCGCGGCTCCGCTCGCGTGGACTATAGAATCCGCTCCATTCCCACTTCCGCTTCCGCTCCCGCTCCCACGCCCACGCCTACTCCTACTACAGCTCCAAATGTAGTCCAAATTCATCGCAATCTGAATAGTACCTACCGAACGTTAAAATTATACTTCTTTGTTATTTTGCCTACTACTGATTTGAAAACTAAAAATGTCCATATCTTTTAATTGAGTAAACCTATTGCGATGAAATAAACCTTATATGTTACTTCGAGTTAAGCCCTATGTTTCTGTGAACAATCCATAAAAATCGGTCCAGTAGTTTTTAAGTGATGCGTGCACAAACTAACAGACAAATAGACAAACAGATAAACAGACAAAGAATTCAAAAATGATTAAAATGTGGTTTGTTATTTTTCTTTAGACCCCAACTTTATTTTTGCAAATATCTTCAATGTACAGACACGCGAAGGTAACGTTTTTTTAAATAAGATTATATGACAGATTATATAACCCAAGAGGTTTATTATATGTGAGTTATGTAAGACATGAGATGTATTTTCTTATTAATGTTAAATAAATAAATAAAAAAATAAAAAAAAATGTGAAATATTTATTTTTATCATCATCTACTTATTTATCATTCTTGTCATGTTAGTAAGGAAGTTATTATCAAATACATCTGAGGTTACATCATAACATAATGGTGGCGGCCATTTTAGCAAGATATTGTCAGGGAAAATATGTTAAGTATCCGCAAGGCCAATGTCCAGTAGTGGTGTACATGGGTCTTATTAATAACTTTATTGTTTATTTAGTTATTAATATATACTACACAGAATACCGTCATGTTATATACCAAAGGGTATGGATAAAAATGCATCACAAACAATTGCATATTCAGGTGGCTTAAAACGTTTACAGTCCAGGCGCCATCTATGATGAATCAAACAACTGCTTGCCAGGAGTATGTGTACTATAGTAACTGATACAGTTCCCCCCATTATTGTGTCATTTTCGTTATCTAACGTAAGTCCATGCTCCATACTAGGATCGTCTAGTGATGTGCCAGCCCTGGGAATACTCAGTACTGTTTTCAATAATTACATCGCAGCATTTTACATAGACTTATATAAAAAAATTCAAATTCGAATCAAATATTCGATATTGTGCATGAATACATATAAAATTATGTTTGTGTTTAAATTAGTTGTGTGACTTCTATTTGTGTACAAAAAAATTTATAAAAAAAAATTACATAGAAGGATGAATTTAGTGTACAGCCTTATCGCTTTCAGCGATTTCTTCCAGGCAACCTTTGAGTGGTGGCGAATTTTTAATGAGTGGAAATACTGGATGCAGAGAGTGAAAAAAAATTGGTTTAATAAATATGTACTACGAGTATATTCACATTGACAAGTCCGTGATCCGAAACTGGGTGAAAAGATCGACATGTGAGATTGTCAGATCATTTTGCATGGGGCCTGTGAATTTGTTAAAAAATAAGAGAGTAATGTATCTTCAATCCTATGAAATGAATACAGGCCGCTATCATTGTGGTACTCACTGGTCTTCTCCCAAGAGATTGCCACATGAACTCCAAGTCAGCAATGTGCGCAGGCACCGGTACTATGAAGCTGGTTGCGTATGAGTTAACCACGCCTTCTCTGACGTAGTACAGCTCTGCGTCTAGACCTATAACAAGGAAATATATTGAATTACCGCGACAGAGATATTGTGATGACTGAAAAGCGTTTAATGTAGAAAAATACAGGACATTCTTTTAAGATGGGGTGCAAGGGAGCGCAAAGACATCCGGCCTCATCTGCATGCGGTGCACCCTGATGATTGATGAACAAAACCCTTGCGACCGACAATGGCGGTATAGCTATTCTACAATTCACTAGGCCATAAATACCACAGACCGGTAGCGTGATCGGTGCAAGGCCTAGTACTGCGAAGGCCAACACGTCTGCCCAGCGTGGCCATTATGGGCAAAAATCCCCCATGAGCAGCAACCGAAAAGTCCAGCAGTGGACGTCTAAGGGCTGATATTCTTTGATCAGAACCGATAACTATATATTTAAAATACTTCTGCGGTTCTTTACGTGAACCGCCTTTCTGCAATTTTACTAAAAGTTAGCCAGCGATATTTACAAAATATTCATTTTGTTTGTAATAAAACCCCTCTAAGGTTTTAACCCCGCGCGACCGTATGGGAAATATGCAAAAACCTGAAGAAGAATTTTAATAAGGATATTATGTGAAGTTCAACGATCCTTCTGTAAATATGTATCAACTATCCTATCCTACTAATATTATAAATGTGAAAGTTTGAGAGTAGGATCATAGTATGACCCAGGACTCGGAACCCAGATCGTAGGACCCGGAGCACGACAATACATTACACGACTACTTATTCTACTAATCCATCCAGTAATATTATAAATGTGAGAGTTTGGATGTTTGTTACTCAATCACGCTTCAACAACTGGACGGATCGTTATGAAACTTGGCACACATATAGGTTAGATCCTGGAATAGGACATAGGATAGTTTTAAAAATAATACCATTCCTGCGGGAAGTACATAATAATTTGTGATGTTAAGTTATCCACGCCGACGAAGTCGCGGGCAACAGCTAGTATGCTAACCCGTATATATTAACCCGAAAAATGAAAAGACTTTTTCGTGGTAGTCGGAAAATGTTTACCGCTCAACGAAGTGGGCACGGGTCAGCTAGTAATATATATATACATACATATATTTTTAATTGAATTTAATGTAAGTGCTTAACAAAACACATTACTTAAGTGGGCAAGTAATGTATTTATTTCTTTAAAATGAAAATCCAATAAAAAGCCGATCTATAACTAAGTTATTGCCTCCCGAATGCATTAAGGCGTTTACTCATCAATATTTCAAATGCATCCCTTGAAAAAAAATCTTATTATTCTAATTTCTTCAATACGAATGAATGTGCACCGAGAACGGATGCTCCCCCAGTTGCAAGTTCTATTCCCGGGGGGTGCAACGTCAAATTATCCAACTAACTTTATTTGCTTAGCCGAATGAAGTAAAGTGCGTTCAGTTGTATGTTTAGGTATGTACTTTAAATAAATGTGAATAGAGGAATAAATGTCATTTGGAATTGAATAATATTTTATTGATAAAAGAATTTAAGATAGATCGTACCCAAAAAGCTTTCGATAGTTATAATTTTTTTTTAGAACTGACTTTAGACTCAATAGCCTACTATTTAAATTGACAATGAATTCTGACAAAATCTTCTTTAGGACATTACCAAAGTTCTGCGTGTGTACATATAAAAGTAATCATATTCACATCAATAATTTTGTCTGTTTAATTTATAATTTCTTAGGTCATTTGGAAGAATACTTTGGTATTCTGAGGGTGTCGCAAGGTGCAAGGTTGTAGTCATCTCCGACTGATCGGAAATGAGCTCACCTCTGGTATTGCGAGCTCAATCGCGTTGCCGTTTTTCGCCGTAGATTAGAAATCTAGTTACTTATAGTACATTATTGATTTTACAGAAGGTGTAGAGGTAGGTTAGGTTGTGGGGGATTATCAAAATCAGGTGTTCTCAATGCATTTAAGGTGTAGGTATTTCGCCTACCTTTGGAACATCACTACAATATTCGCTCAGTAATTATTAAATCTAGACCCAAAACTTCAAACAAAAATATTTAAAAGCCATTTAATGTCCTTTTAAAAACTAAAAAGCTTTATCAAATATTAACTCCTCAACCCCAAACGAAAATTAGCAAAATGCTAAAAAACAAAATGGCCGATCGTCCAATCAGCATTCATTTGGAAGCGTCAAAGCGGACGAGACGGTGAAACAGACTGAATATGAAGTGCCACTTTACACAATTGATGAATCACTACCCCTACTTTGGACACCCTGTAGCAGACACCCTATAAGCGTTACCCCGCAGCTACTTTGGGCTTAATGCATCCCTCCGTTTACACCTACTTTGAACATCCTATATTTGCGATACATATAAATCTGTATATCATACCTACATGTATTCTATTTTTTTAAATTTTTTGACATAAGAACATAAATATTAACCTACAACACTATTACGCTTCTTTTTAGGGATACGTCAAAATCGATATCCTTATAGCGAAGTTTTTTTTACGCCTTTTTTTTCCTTTTTTTCTGTCAGGCGGATAGCTCGAAAAAACTGTACTAATTGAGCTGAAAGAACACGTATATTGCCAGACAAAGATAAGAAAATTATAGAAATTTAATTTTTTTCTTATTAATAGAGACATTTTAGGACAAAAAATGCAGAGCCCGCACATTGCGTACAACGTAAGCGTGGTTGGCTTTTTTGTGATATTGGGTGCAATTAAAAGTTTATCAATTAAATTTATTGATTAATAGATTTATCATTACGTTGAATAAAGCAACTTATTATAAAATAGGAAATATTCGAAACAGTCTTTATAATACTTGTTTATAACGGGATACAATATATACCGTAATCTATACTAGGATTTCTACTAAAATTTGAATCAACAATGATGAATGGTAATATAGATAGATAGACAATCAAATAATCAATTGTAGCGGAAGTGGGAGCGGGAGCGTCGGCGTGGGCGTGAGGGTCGGGGTCGGAATCGGAGTCGGATTGAGAATGATATTAGAAATAATTCTGTAGTCCACGTGAGCGGAGCCGCGGGCACAGCTAATATTATCATATTACATAATTTCATACGAAGTATCATTCAGGCGTAATTTATTACTATTTATTTATGTATAGATTGGCTTTTGATAAATAATCTAATAAAAATCAAACACGTCACAACTGCATTATATGTTATATTTTATTGCATTCCATACTTCGTTTTACCTTAGACACTATGTAATTCCGTATTTCCTTTGAAACAAGCACGAACGCTTATAATAATTAAAATACACTAATAACAGAGAATACGTGCGGAACCCTCAGGCGATTCCTTTGTATTAATTACTCAAAGGCTCTAATGCAAACCCCGTCTAGTAAAGAATACTGTATGCAGTCCTGTGAACTGCAAATGAGGGTCCTATAAATGTGGACAATGATTATAGGGACTCTGACAAAATATGTAATTTCCTATTCTCTTTGAAAGATACGAATAACTTCTATAGGAATACTTCAGTACTAATTGGAAAACTACGTAAGATTGCTTCAGAATATATATAATCAGTGCCGTAATCAAGGCGATGCCAGCGTTGCCCAGGGACAGGGCAAGAATAATCTGGGTGGGCATTTTTCAAGGGCGCTGTTATAAAAGCTTGCACAGGGCGCATAAAAGGCTAGTTACGTTACTGTTTGTAATTTCCTCATACGAGAATTTGTTAAATCATAATGTACAATAGGAAAAACTGGTCAGAAATAATCTATCTACAAAACGTTAACCAACGAATGCCAAAAGCAATGCATCTTTGCTGTATTCAAATTTGAAGGGATAGAGAAGCAGTGTAAGTAGTAAAACCGAGCCTACACTGAGAAAAAAATAAGTAGCCCTCCTACTTACGTAAGGATAAAAATATACCACTATTACATAAGTAGCCGCCCCCATTATAAATCGTGTCACCCACAACTGATTCAGTAGCTAGCCACATTACTAAGTAACCAAACTACTTAATAATGTGTCCGGCACACCATTTATAATAGGGGCGGCTACTTATGTAATAGTGGTATATTTTTATCCTTACGTAAGTAGGAGGGCTACTTATTTTTTTCTCAGAGTAGCCTTTGGACCGTTCCATGCGGTAATACAAATGGCTGCAGGTGTAACCATTAGATAAATTGCTTTTAACGTAAAAAAAAATCAGAAATCCAAGGAATTCATATCATTGCAAACAACCGTCTCAACAGTAGGTATCAAGTGAACATTGAACCACGTAATGCTCTCATAAATACAGTCCGGCAGGCAACGGCGCTACGCACTCCAGTTTCAGCACTTAATGAACCATTACGGCCTAAACTGCCGAACGATACGGCACTGTTCGGCCTATAATTTGAACCATTTCGGCCCAACTACTGCGGCCGAGCGGAATTTTCACGGCGTTTTAAAGTTAATGTGATTAGATTATCCAGTTTTGAAGGTAATTTGAATCTACTAAATGGTGTTACGAACTTTAATTTCAGGGCAGTTGGAAATTTGGAAACCCAATATTTGGCGGAGTAAGCTTGATAGCTTAAGCCAGAATAGTTCTGAGAATTAATGACAAACAAATCTCCACACTCACGACAAGAAAGGATTTTATTTTTAACTAAAATGAAATTAGATTAGATTAGATTCATTTATTTCACTTTTACATCTTAAAAATACAATTTTACATGTCATTCTAATATGGTAAAAGGGATCGTCATAAAATAAAATAATGTATAAATTACAATGTCAACATTTCAAATAATATAGTACATAACATACTATCTATGTCAGTATATAATATTAAAATAAAAATTTAAAAATACACTTTGTATTAAATTATCACTAATTAAATTAAACGTCAGATGGCCCACCTATTTCGTTTTTTAGAAAATTCATTTATGGAATAATATTCATTTTCCAACAAAAGGTTTTTCAGTCGTCGACTAAACGTTTCGTCATTGGTCTCGTTACGTAGATCTGCGGGCAGGTGCTCGTAGTACGTGGGGCCGATGACGCGGGGGTTAGACTACAAGATTATATTTTAACAATATTTCAATGTATTTTAAGTAACAAGAAGTAAAACAAAACTGATGTGTTTTATCACTGAGTAAAATTAATAAAATGCAAGGTTTGGTAGTTCGCTCCTGCCTCTATTGTACTATTAGGATTTATCAAAGTTATTGAGGCTCATGATACCTAGGTATAGGAAGCTTTTCGCGTCTGCATCGTCAATGTGTTTTGTTATATTCTAATGCATCAAACCGAGGAAAATAAATTATTTTCTTTTCGATAATTTAAAAAACTTAAAATTTTGATTCCAGTCAAAGTGCCGTGTGGTTCCCGGCTTAGAATAGGGCCACCCCAAAGCTTCCCGTGGGTGTCGTCAAGGCAACTAAGAGATTGCACTAGGGACGGGCTTCAGCGTTCTCCTGTGTATTTTAAGATGATTGCTGCGATCACCAATCCACCAACCGTAATGAAATCCCCCAGTGGACAGTCCACCAAAAGTGGCACTCTACTGGAGAGGTTTATGTTCACCAGTGAACATATTTCGGATGTAATGCAAAATACCTTTCAAACATTATTTTTCTAAATGACATCTTACCTTTACGGGGTTTTACGACCTTACGGGACTTGTCCTTTATTATAAAAAAAAACATATTTTCCAGTAAAACCAACGATCTCTATTCTACTACTAGATGGAGCGTTCCAAACAATCGCTCTGTAACTTGCAAATGCGGTTCCGGAGGCCGCAACTCGGTTACATTCACAATGAAACTTGTGCAGTTACTACGCAGAACATTAAATTATTACTAAATATTGAGGCTACGGCGTTTGAAGCGTCAAAATTTAGTAAATAAGCGTAGTAACTACACAAGTTTCAAAGTGAATGTGAACGAGTTGTGGCTCCCCAACCCACCGTTTCGAGAGCGATTTTTTAGAACGCTCCATCTAGTAGTACATAAAGATCGTTGAGCAAAACGTATAAAACACAAATGATGGAAATTAACTGCCCACCTAACTCACCCAACGATGAATATGTAAGTATTTTATGTGTATTCATAAGAGTCATCATAAAGTTTCCTCTTTGTCGCGACACCTCGGAAGTTCCTTTAGAGATAAAGCTTTTATTACCTCGCCGGTTTATTTATACTAAGAAAGTTCCGCGCACATTTATTAAAATGGCGATAAAGGTTTATTTATTGTCTCCTTGGTTGACTGTGATCACGCAAGCGACAAATGTTTAGGCGAATTCAAGATTGTTAGCATTTTGTGGTTCGGGGGTATGTTAGACTGTTCAATATTAAGGGTGCTACTTTAATTTACGACCCTTGCTGTCTGCGAGTCGTTAACACTGAGTGGAAGTTAAATGAAATATGGCTTAAATGTCAACATAGCATATTAAATTACACATGTAAACAGTTCAGAATAGAAATGTCCCAGGAGTCCAATTCAGTAGGTACCAATTTGAGAAAATACTTATCAAAGCACACCCTAGCCTGTAGATCTTTATATGATCGATGATGTATTTCATATGTAGTAAGTCAGTGACGTAACGATAAATGAACAAAGTTCAATCTAACTTTAACTTTATCGTCATTGATTAAGGTTAGAACTGGTTACTTAATTCAGAATGCGACTGCATGTGTGACTAACCTTTTCTCTCTCTTTTGGGTTGATTTACTGTTTTTTTTTACTTCACAGAATCCTGTCACATTGTCACGTAGCTGCAAACCGTATAGTCATTCCCTAGCTTTTTACTTCCGGTCTGCATTTATCAGGAATATGTCACCATAATCTGTGTTTAGTTATGCCCATCGTTAGATACTCTATTTTACCCTATTCTATGTTGTACAAGATGTCAAGAAGTATATTATTGGTATTGGTTAGTTTTAACACACTTTTATGGTCTTTAAGAAGAAAAAGGCTATAAATTGGTGTTGAAATATCTGTTAAAACATTTGACCACATTAGGAGGTATTTAGAAACTACGATGTAAAAATAAAGAAAGATGATTTTATTTTTTATTTTTGTGTTTTTTCCTGATTCAAATAAGACTAATGGTTCGCCAAGGTTTTATCGCAAACAGTGTGGGATCCGCGAAATTCCCTGAATTCTGAATAGTTGGAGGCAAAAGTATACTCGACCAACAAAATTTATGCCGCCTTTTCGAAGTTTTGTTATCGCTACCATAAATTTGAGTTTGTTCGTAGCCTCATTTTCGCATAGAGAGAAATTTGCTGAAATTTTGCTGCTTATTTGGAAATGTCTTGTTATTTCATGAAATATAAAGTGACTTGGAACTGCTGGTTGGCTTTAAATTTTGTGGAAAATTTTGTAGAAACAGCGAAAGTTAATGTGGACGTAAACTTTCTTGGACAAGGTAAATAAGATACCTTAATTTTTTTACACAATGTCAAGGTTTTATTGCATCTATCAGACATATTAAAAATTTATTAATTTAATATTCTAAAAGTTCAAATATTTTAATATAATATATTTATATAAATTTAATTATAATTATATTAATTTATTATTATTTAAATTAATAATTGATGATTATCATGATTTTAATTTTCAATATAATTATTATAAAGAGAAAAAAGAAAAATTATTAAAAATTTAATAATTTATATTAAATATTTTAATATAAGTAATATATTTATATAAATTTTATTATAATTATATTAATTTATTATTATTTAAATTAATAATTGATGATTATCATGATTTTAATTTTCAATATAATTATTATAAATTTATTTCCTGCATATTTCCTCAAAAAATTCAAGAAATAAATTATTATTAATAATTGTGTTGAATATTTTTACGATATCTCATACTCAATGTCTGATGGATGACTGAAGTAATATTGTAATTATTATGTTGTTAGACATATTTTGTGAAATCTATACCTAAGGTTCTTCATCATGGGGCATATCCTTGATAATCAAAGTAACATTTCATAGCAAGTATTTACATAAAATTGCACTGCCTTTTCCCAGCTTCCGTTAATAGGGTTCCTGTTTACAGATATCTCTAAAAATCTGTAGAAACAAGATAGCCTTTTTGGATAGAATATATCTACCCACAATAGAGTTCGTTAAAATTTGTTTTAATTATCGCCCCTTTTCTCAAATAATCCCTTTGATAAGTTTTACCATCGTTAACGCGTAAATTGAGTTACCGTTATGGTTTACTGTCTTTGACGTTTTAACTTTATTTACGGTTTGTGTACACTACAATAGACCAGTTACAGAATTATTTTTAGAAAAAAAAACAAAAACCGACTTCAAGACTATACCTACATGTACAAACTTAATCTAAAAAGTAGAAAATAATATTTTCATTACTTCAAAGCAAAGAGCATTAAAGGACAATCAACGAAATTATTGATACTTATATACCTATTTACAATCTATAATAAGTTAATTTTTGGAGTCGGTGCCAGCCGAAGCAAAAATAAGCTTAATATACTAAGAATACTCGTATATTTGTATCTTGTTGATTTGTCAAAAAGCGCCGAATGAATTTCGTTAAATTTATATGGGACCATCTCTGAAATATGACCTACCATACAAAAAACGAACCATCAAAATCCATTCAGAATTCAAAACATACAAAAAAAATCATACCGTCGAATTGAGAACCTCCTCCTTTTTTGAAGTCGGTTGAAAAACTAAAAAAGGGAAATAAAAAAAACTGATTTTAGTACATACAATATGACATACATAATGTATGTATGTTTACGCTTTGATCCCAGAGGGATAGGCAGAGAGGATATATCGCCACTTTACGCAGTCTAATGTCTAAAAAACAGATTTAAATGAAACCACCTGAAATGTGTAGTTTAAAATTTTTTAATGCAGCTCAAGTTGTATTTCCGTTTATGTTTGTTTTTATGTGAGTTTAATTATTGAATTAATTTAGCAAATAGCGTTTAAAATTGTGAGTTTACTAGACCAGGTGTTTTTACTTGAATAAGTCTTGAGCCAAATATAAGTTACCTATATCGTTTGCAACTGCTAGTGCAATATACCAGCGACGTACATACAACTCACGCTTCATTCATACCCACTCAGCACATTATTCGAAGTGAAACGCTACAAAATTAAAATTAAAGTCACGGCGCGTTTCTAAAGCCCGTACTACAAGGCGTACCAACAGCGCCCCGGCCACATTAAATTGCTTCGTCTGCGCCTCACAAAGAGTCCGTGGGAAACCGCGCGTGTTCGCGACAATCCAGCCATTAGTCAAATCTTGTGACCGAGCAAAAAGGAGTAGCGTCGCTTAAGTAACTACACTGTAATAAGTTTGGAATAACGTATTAATTTTTATTGTCTTTGGATAAGTATGAGTCATCGGGTTCCATGATGATAGAATATTTGTATGACAAAAATATATTAAAAAAGTCACAAACCCCGACTGCGTCTTTACGAACTATTACTTAGATTATATACTATATTGGTCCGAGAACTATTAAGATGGAAACAAGATGAAATAGAAAAACAGAAAAGAAATTAAAAACGGATCTGGAGGTCCACCTGTGTAAGCATTTCGGATAATATCCATCTACGACAGTTAACCGCCAAACGCCTTATCCAAATATGTTAGACGATCGGCATCTGATATTTCTGTTCAATTTGCTACTACCTACACGTATGTCTCTCACTTTATATTATCATTTGATTACATTAGAGTATCCACGACACTTTCTATCATCTTCCAATGTTGAGAACCGTAACCATTTCGAGGTGAGGGTAAAGGATATTCATTTTCCTAATTTTCTATTTCATCTCGTTTTCATCTATGGAGTAATAACGCTCTTTTTGCAGTTGGATTTTTCACTTACGTCTTTTTAGTGTTATATTTTTTAATAAATTCTATGTAATCAATAATGACTTATCAGTTCATCACTCTCGGAATTAAGACGACCTAATGATACCTCATTTATTACAATCCATGTAGGCGTTTGAATGCTACGAATCCTTCATACATATACTTATAATTTGAAAATCTCTAATTTATTGTATCTCGAACTCTTCCTCTTGAATATTCGTACTGATTAAAGAAAAAGTGTGTGTGTAGTTACCATTGTAGAAGTTTTTCAAACATTCATTTAGAACTGTCATATTCTCCAAAAAACTTTATTTCTCCTAATATTATTTCGAAAAATTTAAGCTATGTCGTTATTATGATAAAGATTTGAGGGACTCCCGGAAAAATCAACATCGCGATATTATCTAATATCTATATCGTGTCGGATTTCCGTCTCATTTCCTCATAAAGGTCGTTAACATCCCGCCTGAGGGACAACAATGACATTATTTCAGGGTTAAGTGACTACCGAACGCACGGAGGCTCTCGCAACAAGTGGCCGAAAATAATGCTTTCGGGGAAATAAAATATTATGATTGCAAGAGAATATTCGAAGTGGAATGATAAACAGAGGCAAAGCCTGCCTCCACTGTTTACATTAAAAGTTGCATTGATCATGGATAATGGATATATTCAATAGAAAGTACCTACGAAAGTAAGTATCGAAATTTTTGCTTATCAGCAAACATATGAATGTTTGCTATCACCATTCAAATCCATACGAGTAGGTACTTACACTATTGTCTTATTTCAAACTAGGATTTGCTGTTCTAAGGACATTAGAATTGAATTGAATACATTTTAGACAAGAGCATCAAAATCATCAAAAACTTACCTGTATCTAATAGAAGTTGGACCCCACAACCTCTATCCGAAATATACACCTGAACTGCAACTCCCAACATGGCAGTCTAAAAAATCATCTTCTTCAGCCGAAATACGTCCACTGTTGAACATAAGCCTCCCCAATAGAATTCCACTATTGGTGGGCCGTCCATTGGTGATTTGCCTTATTCACCACGTTTGTCAGACAAATTGATGATCACAGTAATTATCTTAATATACACAGGAGAATGCTGCTGTCCGTTCCTGGTGCAATCCCTTAGTCGCCTTGACGACACCCAAGTAAAGATTAGGCGCTATTCTAAGTCAACCACATGGCCAAAACAGTGAATCAAAAATAAAACCTCTGTTACAGATGTGTATCTGCACCTTAATATAAGTATGTAACTACCTTTATATTTTATTGTCAATGGTCATTCATAGAGATTGTCTTTGCTCTAGATGTCTGTCTCGTAAAACCTACTTGTGTTCTGCCATCGTTCTACCTAATAAATACATCTGTCTTAATCATCAATATCGTCTTATTTAACATACTGGATCCACCACAAGAACCTCCAGGAGCGAATGTAGTCATGCACTCACCACCTGCACGTATCATACAAGTAAGAGCCTGAGAACTGCAACGCAGCACATTCCAGACTGTTATCCCAAGCGACTCAGCAGAGTCCAGGTGGTCGATGGCGTGGCCCCTCTTCGTGAGAGGCAAGCCATCATCAGTACGGTGCAACATGTCTTCTGTTAGCACGTCTGACTCTTTAGTCAAGTTAGGTTTAATTCATTATAATTAAATAGTTTAATTAACTTTTAATTTGTATTTTTAAAAAGCTTTCCAAGCTCCCGTAAAACCTGACTATGTTGCCGTATCAGCATCAAAAAGTGTTTGAAGAAACTTTGTGATACATAAATAATTCCCAAACCTGCCCTCGCCAGCAGTGAATCAAAAACCCTTGAAAGTCAAAGCCAACTTTGACAAAACATTATGTTTATTTAAGTGAAATGTTTACTAACAAATGTGAATATTGTAGTCCTTGAAATAAAAGCATGTAGTTCTCACGACACTGTTTCTTTTATTCTCACTTTCTTATATAGCTACTACCTTCAAACGTCCAAATCCCAATAATCGACTGTTTCGCATCAACAAATAACTCCCGGCCTCATATTAGTCAAATCAGCAATCCATATCCGCTGTGGCCTTATGATGGCCTGTCATCGGCGATGATGGAGTATACAACTTCCGTCATTGCCGATACTCTTATTTTTAACATTTCTATTAACTGCTGTTATAAACAAAATTAAAGTAATTAATAATATTATTAAACATTGAAAGTAATAAATCAGTAACACTGTTCTCATTAATGTAAAATGATTCTTACAATATAAGGTAGTAAAACATAGATATTCTAGCAAGAACTTATCAGCATTTTTAAGGCTGACAGATTCCATAACCTACATGCTTGTCCCGTAAAACTCTTAAGGTAACCCACGTGACTTTTTGCACTTTTGTAATTCTAATTCGATACACGTCGTACGTATTTGTAAACAAGCAATAACTCCATCACGCACGAGCACTTCGGGGTAAACTTAGAGGTACAGTTTTCACGCGTCGACACGCGGGGCGGGCTCCGGAGTAAACGTAAACAGTTTACGGTTCGTTTAATTTTAGATACGCCATTGTAGTACATTATTATTAAATCCACGGCACTTAGTTATAATTTAAGTAACATGATGTTTATTCTTAATTATTGTTTCCTACTGTCTGTAGAGGACTTACATATGTATATTATGAGTACTACCACAAAGACTATATTTCATTCACAATGAATTCATATAAAAACAAACGCATTTACATCTCGAAAACAAAATAAATAATATATGGTTTTCCTAAGTGGACCGCAAAGTTTACCTGGTAGTACAAACCTGTTTTTGCTGATGGTGACCCTTTCACATACATGTTAGCGAGACGCAAATAGCGTTAGTTTTCCTATGACTATTGGTTTGGAATGAAATATATAATCAAATACGAGTATATTTATATTCTAACACCATTACAAACTAGTATTATAAACTAATATAAAAACGCGTCACAGTATGAACACGTCGTCCAGTTCGCCTGTGTGCGGCATGGTTCCCAGGACACTGGCGGCGTTACCTTGCTGGATCGCTAGGCTTAACCTTTGTGCGAGGTACGCGCCAGCCCTGGGGTCTCCGGAGGCGAGGACCAGTCGCTTCGAAATAACTATAATTTTTTTTTTGTGTCGGACGACCATGGACCCATTGTCTTCACCGCAAGCGCCGCAAACTCGTAATCGTCCGTCAAACACGAGTATTTGCGACGCTTGAGGAACTGGGTATCAAATACGATATATTATTCTGTAATTAAACTAAAACATATCTTTGACTCGAAAAGTCTCCAGATGATTGAATATTATGTGTGTGGATTTATTATTGTTCCGTCAAATCGAATTTCCTACCATTATGGCGAAGGCTTTTGTCCCGTCTCTCAGCTGGATAACTTAAAAAGCGGCCAAGTTCGAGTCGGACTCGCCCATGAAGGGTTCCGTAGCAGCAAGTAATTAATATAAAAGTTATTGTAGTTCGTTGTAACTTTGATCGATGTTTTAATAATAATATTGTGGTTTACGATTTATGACGTATTAAAAAAACTACTTATTAGATCTCGTTCAAACCCATTTTCGGTGGAAGTTTGCATGTCAATGTATATCATATATTTTTTTTAGTTTTATCTTTCTCTTATTTTAGAAGTTACAGGGGGGACACACATTTTACCACTTTGGAAGTGTCTCTCGCGCAAACTATTCAGTTTAGAAAAAAATGATATTAGGAACCTCAATATCATTTTTGAAGACCTATCCATAGATAACCCACACGTATGGGTTTGATGAAAAAAAAAATTTTGAGTTTCAGTTTTAAGTATTGGGAACCCTCAAAATTTATTGTTTTTTTTTTCTATTGTTGTGTGAAAATCTTAATGCGGTTCACAGAATATATCTACTTACCAAGTTTCAACAGTATAGTTCTTATAGTTTCGGAATAAAGTGGCTGTGACATACGGACGGACAGACAGACAGACAGACATGACGAATCCATAAGGGTTCCGTTTTTTGCCATTTGGCTACGGAACCCTAAAAACGAATGAATCGAATAAGCTGATATCTTTTAAATTGCCTGGCAAATAGTGAAAAATTTCAGAATTTTTTGTATTTTCAGAGATGTTCCAAAAAATTTATAAAAATTAAAAACCGTTTATTTTTTAAACAGATTCTTGTGGAAGTGGTTCTTTAAGCTCTCTCTAAAAATTTATTGCTGTATTTTTGTCCAGTAGTCTTTCTAAATTGATTATTATTTACAGCAGATTTTAAATGTTACATTTGCAAACAATTTTCTAATTTTCAATGCAAAGGCTATACCTATTTCAGAATAAGTAAACAAATTTTATAATATGTAATGTAAATATGTATTTTGTAAATACCTCCTATTACGTAACGTTAAAGTATTAATTATGGCGCAAACGTACAATTTTCAGAGTTCCACACTCTGTAATTGCCCGGGTAGGGTTGACAAACGGTTCCGTACACACCAGATGCTTCCCACGGTGCCCCTTGTCCGGGAATGTTTATATAAATGGAGAACATTGATTTACGGTTCGGGGAATTCCGGGAAAACAATTCGATTTAGATGTACATAAATATTTACTTATTGTTTATTTACTTCGCCGCTGTGTCTTGAACAGGCTTTATGTGTGTGTACTTACAATAAATTACCGTAATTTTCGGAAACAAATTAGGTATATATTTTGTGATTAATTTCAAATTTCGTTTCTCATTTGTACCATACTCCTAGCAAACGTGTTTCCAACTGAAGTGTTTTTTCGCTATTCTCCTCAAAAAGACTGACGTTGTTTTCTTACGGAATAGTGAAAACAATTTTGACTTGCTTGTTGCCAAAAACGAAGTCAGAGAGGAAAGTCATAAGGTATAGGTATTTTTTTTATTCACGCACAGTGTATCAGAATAATAAATCGTGGATAAAAAACAAAGCGCAATGACAACTCGTAATGTCCAATCGAACGAGTCCCAGTGGCAAACGCAAATCCCGACCAAAAATGATAACCGTTGAAATAAACGCTTGTATTTTATGTTGTCGGTTCATTTTGTCCAATCTGCGTGGATTGTGGTCCATTGGGAGATTATTATCGGATTGTTACGCTGTATGTTTTTTTCTTTTTCGGAATAAATTGTTGGAAAATTACTAAGGGTTTACCGAGTTGAACTCTTACTGATAAATCGAGTATTTCGTAATAGGGTATCGCTTGTATCTACTGGTATCGCATGCTGTGGGCTTGTTATTATTGTTGTCGCCAAATATGTTAGGCGTAACCTGAATGAGTTCCCGAACTACAATAGGTCAAAGGCACTCCGTTCGAAGACCCCACGATCTCCAAATTATTAATCATCGACTGCAGAAAAGTGCCCACTCCATAAGTTGCCCCTTGCAATAAAAGATGCACAAACTTACCGTAGTTTCGCTGCTAAACTGAAGGTGGAACTGACTCAGAAGGCCTATTATTATTCTGTTAATGAATTCCTGAACGATTGAATGTCCCATACAGCGTCCTAAATTTAATTTTAGGTTAAGTCATTCTTGTGTTGGAGAAATGAACTCCAAACTTAATAGCAATTCAAAAAAAATATCAGACATCCTCTTAAATAATAACTAGGTGTCAAAACGTAAGACTTAACAGGAAACTGAAATGAAGTATGTACTAACTCAAGTTTCTTGGGTGATGTATTACTAGATTCCCACAATGAACCAGCATGGTAATGGGTAACACAGTATATAAGTCAGGGACAAGATCAGTGTCCTGAACTGTGAGTAATACTGGAAGTTTCATGGTGGAACTTTTATTAGGTATGGATACCGATTTGATTTCTCATCTTAGCGATAATTTTGCATTACCGCAAAATGCCATTTGTCACTAAGTCTAACATTATTTGGAATGACACACGGATTCTTAAATAGCTTATTTTGAATTTAAACGCAATTCGCTAAATTTAACAATAACATACATAACGCCTTGGTCCCAGAGTGGTAGGCAGAGACGATGTATCGCCAATTCGCGCAATCTAATATAACTTTTTCAAATCTTTGAAGACACTACAGAACTCTAAGTTACATGGCGGTTAGTGCAGAAGAGTTACTTAAGTAACGTAATTTGTATGAAATATAAGACTTACTACAACCGCAGACCACAATGTAACACCTCAAACGTCAACCCCTAACCCGCCGCGGTGTTACTAATGTCCCATCATTTAGTTAGCATCGGGTAACATTTTAATTGGACGAGATTTTGCTCCTGTAATTTTTCACTTTTCGCTTCGAGAACCCGTAGTAATATATCACGCGTGGATGACGAATGGGGTGCGTACTCGATACAAATTGGTCGAACTTCGAGTTCGTATATTAATGTGTCATAGGATCGTATGTTATGTCATGTAAAGTGACTTTTTGGGTATGATTTATAATGATTGGAATGGTTTTTGGTGTGATAAACCGGTGTTATGTTTGTTCAGTTTTGTTACGTTTATTTTAGCTTAGTAGGTAAGTAAGTATTTACTTCTAATGAGCTAAAAAGAACACTTTTAAATATATATTAATTTTTCTATGTTCTGCCCTGTCCCGGCATTTTGAGGTTACTGCAGAAAATTACATTTTCCCGTGGTAAATAATAGAATAGCATTTTCCCTAGAACCGTTACTGCTAGACTCGGTTTGATCTTAGTCTATTTATTACTAGCTTTTGCCCGCAACTTCGTCCGTATTTCAATATTTACACATCTTGAACTTCAAAATAGATATCATATTTGGTTTCCCGTAGGAATGAGATGTTTTCCGGGATAAAAACTATAATATCGTCCCTCGCATGACTAGGTGTCGTAAGTAGCTTCAAGCAAATGTTGCAGGGCAAGGCATTTTCGGTTTTACACTTCACATTCTATTGTCTTGGAACATACGATAGTTGGTCATTTTCAATAAATCCATTACAGCAACTGATACGGATACGACGGTTAGAGGAAAAATTTTAACTTTGATTTTTACCATAAAAATTTAAATTATTAAATTAAATTTAAATACTTGTTAGTAACTCATTTAGACAAAAAATTATAGTTACGACAGTTAGTCATGCAAGGGACGATATGTCCAATTCCAGGACCTAACCTATATATGTGTCAAGTTTCATCCCGATCCGTCCAGTGGTTGAAGCGTGATTGAGTAACAAACATCCAAACATCGTAACTATCGCATTTATAATATTATTGGGATACAACAAAACCGCGTAGTTTGGGATCAGGTGGCCGTTTGTGAAATGTCTCCAAATATTTATTATTTTCAAAACCTTTGTTAAAAAATTTCAGAAAAATATATAATTTTATTAAAATTTATCAAGTAGTTCAATTCAAATACTTTTTATTACACAATAAAAAGACATAGATACAATAATAAAGTACCTTACATATGTATATCTAGGCGGTCTTATTTCTTCCAGGCAACAAAAAGTTCTAATCTTTCAAAAGTAAAAACAAACTTTTATAAATACAAGTATAATGAAGTAGAGATTTTCACATTAAAGTTCATTGGCGGACCATAAGCAATAATGCAACATAGAGGGTGCCCAACGAGGTTTCAGTTAATTTTATTGATATTATCCCTAACTTAAGGCTTTAGGGGTGGGACAGGAAGGCCGTAATACGTTAATACACGCATCGTTACTGTTCTACGACCTCAACAAGTGATTTACTTCCTGCTAATGTGGGAACATGTTTAGGGAAAACGTTACTTTGATTATATCCTATACTCATTTATCATTTCTAATTGTTAATTTAATTTAAAAATTAATACATTAATCGTGACAAAGTATATTAATAAAATAATAATATAATACAAGTAGTTGTCATGTATTTTTTAAATATGAAATCTTATAATTGGCCTTCATCAGTATAATTATATGCTGTAAGATTTTCTTATACTTAAAATAAAAGTACCCAGTACTTTAATCGTTTCAAAGCGATGTTACTATGACGTTAAGGCAACAACACAACAATATAATGTCAATGCTTTAATACATGTCAGCTGTGGCTTAACTAGATCAGTTGTTGGGTTAAGTTCACTAGACGACCATACGATACTATTTATTAGGATGCAGTATAATGAAACTGCCTACATACTGTATCATGTCGGGCATGTTCGCCTCGGTCAGAGCCCAGATTTCTATGCCGTAATTAGGTTTCGCATTGTTTCATTTTGGAACCGACTTCTTTTCTCTGGCAACCAGATTCTCCTGACGATGTGCGAGTGCTAGTCAGTCCAGATACTAAGGTTTTGGCTGTCCGTGAAAGGAACATAAATGTAACATTGGACGGAAATGATGGAACAATTATGATATTTTTTAACTTAATATGCCAGGATTTTTTTTATCAGACCTACACACATTGTTTACGATATGGTATACCGTACCAAGTACCTAAATCGTTTCAATAACAATGTGTAACAATGTTACCATGACGTTAAAGCAACACTATTAAAAGCATAATAATATGATTTGAATTGAAAAATGAAAAAATAATTGACGAGATCTGCACATTGTCTAAGTAGGCCTATGATTTTTAATGTTATTCTTAAACTTTCTGTAAGTCGTATTTATGATGTCCTCTAGTATTTCCAGTTCGTAGAAGAAGCAATCGCCCCGTGAACGATTTACTGATATTATAGTCTTCATTGTAGAAATACACTCACTTTTTTTTCTTATATTCTGTTATTGTCACAATGCGTGAAAAAGGACATACAAAATATTTATTTAAACTTGCTACGATTAATATTATGTTTATTTCTTCAAACTTTCACGTAATTACTCTACAACGCCGATTATTATAGATCGCTGTAATAGCTCTCATATACAAAACAAAAATGATATCTTTATCTACTGTTTCACCCCACAGTGGGATACCGTATACCACATTACTGTGGAAGTAGTTAAAATACACGAACCTCACAGCAGCAATATCATTTAACGATCACTTTTCTCTTACAGCGTACGATTAGACAACCAAACTTTAATTTTAATCTCCAATTTGAACAAAAGAAGTAATCGGAGTTCACTACTACCTGCATTCGCAAGAAATAAAAGTACTTATGTTATCCTACAAGCAGGCAACTAGTCTGGTGGCCTCAGTGTGAGTAGTAAGCACCCCACGCTGGCACCGCGCGATAAGACTCCGTCCAAATTGATGTTTGAACTGTCATTAATTCCCCAGCCCGACAGATGTCGCCCCAGTCTATTATTTTTGACACATACGACTGTCATTTGTCGTTAAAAATGATTTATATAGGTGGTGGTCCTTAATCGAATAAAGGATTGAGTTTGTTGAACTTTATTAGTAATGCTGTTCGTTTTTATTGTGGTTTTGTTAATTGTCTTATACCTTTAACCAAGAACAAGTATTTACAATTTAAAAATAATTAAGGTGTCTTGCTGACGTTTTTAACCTAAAGTTCCTATCCAAAATTTGTAAGGGTTAATTTTTTTAAGATTTAAAAGTTGTAGACCAAAAGTTGTTCTAGAACGGATGTTACTTATCTGTTAATAATAGTGATAATTATATTTTCAACTCCAAAGGACCTTGTATAATTTTCGAAATAGAACAACAACTATTGACGTCCAAATTGAAACGAAATATGTAGTTTTAAATTATTTAAAACCCAGTTCAATTTCGTTTTACTTAATCTCGTCTGACTCTTGAAATAAAAAATTTATTAGGATTAGATTTTTCACACAATGAACAAGAAACGATATACACGTTCTCATAATAAAGCATCCTGCATTAGAATAAGATAGTTACTGGAAAATAGAAATAACATAAATGCACAAGTGTCTGCGCCATTCCGTCATGCACTAACCATTATTTTTATTTCCATAAAATGCATTTATCTTTTGACAGGTTGGTTTATGACTCAATCCGATGGCAGCATTCGTAATTCCGTATGCATTGCACGATGGCAAGTTTCTTTTATCTCTAATAAGATCCCAATTCCGATAGTCTGATGTCGTGTGCTCCCTAAAGTAATAAACTAGTAGTTGGTACTAGATAATTTATTTCCACTGTCTCTTTCGTCACGGTATTTCTGGTACCGTGTATACTTAATAACTTTCCCATAAATTAATAATGCTTAGAACATAGCTCTATATTTATTGCCTAATTATTACTTTTTAAGGGTCCGTTTTTTTTGGTTCGTCTGTTTATCCGCTGAAGTTGGAAAAAACATGAAAATTGGACACCAATAATGGAAAAATGATTGATATTTTAGAGAAGAAAATAATTCTATAAGTACCTACATTCCAAGAAAACGAAAAAAAATTAACGACGAAACCTGCACATTGTGTATGACGTACACTTCGCACACTTTGTTCAGATTAGCTACATCATTCATATAATTTCTTGGCAACTTTTTGGTATAATTTCTAATTTCCTAATACATTTGAGTTTCGCCGTTGTTTAAACCCGATAACGCTCGTCTATTAGCAGTTACTCCGGCTAATGAAATCGACCTTTCTTGTTATTCCCAGAATAGCAAATTATTACAGCGAATATAAAAGTTACCAAGTTGAATAACGTGTGTAGTCTAGACAAAGCAAAAACAATAAGAGAAATGTTGCGAGAAACGACTAAGTATTCGTAGCTTTGGGTAATGAACATAATTACTTAATAAATATCACAGTTGAAAATACTCGTGTCGTACCGTACCTGACATTGGTGACGTGTACAATTGCGCACACGAAATACGTCGAATTTGTAGAACAAATATAAATGGTTGAGGGTAGATCAGGGGTAGATAATTACATTTTTTGATCTTCGGGAATAGGGGATGACTGACGTCACTACCGCGGAGGCGAAAGGTCTTTGTATCAGACGTGTTTTGATAGTGTCAGAGATATGAGGCGTGTAAACAAAGTTCGTATGTTGTGTTTCGAACAAAGTTGGTATAAATGCGGGTTTGGGCATAATGTATTTTAGGAAGTAAGGCATTTATTACGGTTAGTTTAATAAAAAAGAGATTAATAATTTATGATCAGGTGCTTATCTATACGAGTACTTATAATAAAACTGTAACTGGTCTATGTCTGTACATGAGATATTTAAAAAAAAATGTATGAAGGGTCTTTATAGGGCCAATAGAAGCTAAAACATTTTTTTTTTAGAATTTTTCTCTGTATGTCTGTTCATGGCAAATCCTGCAATGGACAGCCTACAAAAAGTGGTATTCCATTGGGAGGCTTATGTTCAGCAGTGGATGTATTTCGGCTGATGATGTTTCTGTTTGAAGTTACAAATTATGTAGAATTTAACCAAGTCCTAGAACATGGACTTTGATATTTACATAAAGGCTTGTATCAGCCTCAGGCAAGCGAGGGCGATTGCCCTTGAAGAAGGGAGTTGACGTTGTAAGATTGGATGGTCAAAAATTTAAGCAACCGCCTTAGGCCAGACCTTTTTCAAGGGCTTGTACTATACCAGCCCTATTTGATATAATACATTTAAGATTGAAGATTGCATCGCTAGGGGCAGTCGACGCGGTTGCCTGGTCAGCCTGGTCTCAGGTTCAAGTCCTGCTCGAGTGTGATTTTTTTATCTATGCAAAAATCCCATTTCGTTACAAATTTTTGTGTCACTAATAATGTGAAAACTAAGAAAATGCAACTGAAATGAAAATCAAAATATATATTTTCCAACTTTTAAAGACATTCTTTAAATAGGTCGATGTAAGAAAGTTTCTTATATTTCATGTAACACCCTTTACACCCCCCCCCCCACACACATCCATACACGCACACTTTAATACTCTCTCACGCTCAACCAGAACTGTACAGTATCTATTTTATTGATATTTGCGTATACTACATAGTTGGACTTATCCGTGAACTCAAGATTAATATGACTTCCGAGAGGCGAGAGCCTGGTGATCTGTAAAACAGGCACTTGCCTAGTTCAGACACCAGTCTCTCACAAGGCAAATGCTGACCTATTGTTAAGTCTAGCATAAGATTCCTGCTGTATGTATTTACCTTGTGAGAAGAAATAAATAAAATTATTATAAAGTTGTTATTAATTACGAAACCTCAGGAGTTATTGCGATTATTGTAACCAATTCTTTATTTATGACCGCCAGTGTAGTTCCTAAAAAATTATAATAGGTTATATAGAAAACCCATAGGTAGCTTACCTGATTACTATTTGGGTTTTATACATTATGTTAGGAATATTCGAATGTTCGCCCTATATAAAAGTAAAAATAAATGTTCCAAGTTGTGTCAACTATTACGGTGAGCGTACCAGCGGTCATGTTATTATGTTAAAATTTGGAATTCTCTACCATCCGATTTAAAATATATTGTGGATTACTAAAGCAAGAACTGCACAAGCACTTATTGTCGATGGGTGTAGAATAATGTACTGAGCGCTCTGTCCACATACAAATGGGCTTTTATTTCTGTGGACAATACTGTAATTTATATATTGTAAAATTTTGTTGAATAATAAAAAAAAAGTATAGTTGACATTTCTAAAACTATAGTATGGAATAAAGCGTGGGTTTGATTAAACATTTAGATGTATATTTTATACCTACTGTTATTATAATTAATGACACATGCAAATTAATTAGTAGGTAGACTAATATCGTGTTTTTTCTTTAAAAATATATATGTTGTCTAATTTAAAACTATTTTGGATCAAAACCCCTTTAACCTGATTGCGATGCGAATTTTTAGAGGACGAAAACGGCCTGTATTTGTTTGAAAATAGTTAAGTTTATATTTAAATATAATAATTTAATTTAATATAATAATTTGACCCAAAAATTGTATGGTCTACAATCCTTGTCTGCTCGTACCGGACGAAGAGAGCCACAACAAAGCGTAGATGAGATGTTGGCAGTATTGATTGAAGAACCAGACACCTGTATCAAGTTACAATATTAACAGGTACTTACCTAACAACTTCATAACTTCGGCTTGACTGATGAGAACGTTGAGGTGGGCCGTTGCCATTGGCAACGCGAGCCACACCGCCCAGGCGAAAACAAGTCTTTTTAACGCCACCCCCATTATCACAATCACTGCTTAAGCTTCAGTTTCACTTTTGTATACATTTTAATTGTCTTTTGTTGTTATGAAAAGTTTTGTTATGTTGTATCCATAATTGTAGTTATTACAAAGATACAAGTTACTTAATCATTTTTTACTGAATTACAAGTACGAGGAATAGATAAGTAAACTTTTAATTTACTTTAAAAATAAAAAACTTAAACTAACACCGATATCTTTACGTGAAACAAATAACTTAAAAATAATTTAAAGTAAAGACGAAACGAAGGCTACTTTAATGTAATATTTGAACGCACGGGAAAATTTCGAATTTCAAAGTCGATCGCCGGAAGCGAGCGCGTCAACCCGGCGGGTACGCGTCGCGCCTTCAATTCCGCGCCGCACTGCCGACTGCCGTTCAAAACGTTCCACGCGCCAACAAGTTACTCACCGACATGCGCACTCGACTCTCCCAATATGAACATACACTTTTTCACCCAATCCATTGACATTTTTCTTCAGAACCGGTAAAAAATTACAACTGAGACTCAGAAATGTACTGCAAAGTTCTATGAAGTTGGAAATCAAAATGTGTTTAAATTTTAAAAGCCTTTCATTGGGAGAGACGGGTGTTTTAAAGGGAATTAATTGAGTTTGTCTCAAGGGAGAGGCGTTTCCGCTTTACATTAGGCCCGTTCGGAGAGTACTAATGAAATTACGAAGGCTTTTGTACAATATCTGTAGTTTGGAGTATACTTCGTATTAGGTACCATTAATAAGTACCAAGTACAAAATAAAAAGTCAGCAAAGTATACGTCGTACAAAACGTCGCATAATGTGTTCGACGTGTTTTTTTGTTGTTTTCCCAAAATTTCTCAGATAGAAAATTTCTCACGGAACTTTCATAATTTTTCCATGATTTCCGGCCATCTTTACTACTATGTACGAGTATGTTCCAGATTTCCGTTCAACCAGTACAGTAGAATCTGAGTTATCCGCCGTTCTTGATTATGTACGGCTCAATATCTTAAATTAGTACAAAGTAACTCCTAGTTATTAATGGAAAAGGTATATCCAAAATTAGGTTTGGGTCAAACGATGGGTCTTAGAAGGTTAAAATTAAATGAAATTACTATATATCGTGTATATTTAAGCCATTATCGTTCGTGACGGGGTTAATGATCCTATCTGGATGTAGTATTAGTAAACCTAAAGCAAAGTGTAGATTGTAGGCTTTTGTCAAAACAAATATACTCTTATCGTGTCCATCTGTCTTTCATGTCCATCTGTCTGCCAGCTAACTCAAAAATAATGAATCGAATGAGCTGAAATTTGAATATATACGAGTGTATGAAAAATTGCTCGGCAATGACGTAAATATTATGGCGATGCATATATTTTTTTATAAGTTTCAGAATTAAAGACGTGTGTTTGCCGGCTTAGAATAGGGCCACTGCCAATATTCCCGTGGGTGTCGTCAAGGCGATTGCACCAGGGACGGGCCGCAACGTTCACTTTTATACATTAAGATCATTACTGCGATCACCATTCCGCAGCTCACCAAAAGTGGCATCCTTAGGAGGCTTGTGTTCAGCAGAGGACGTATTTCGGGTGATGCAGATGATGATTTCAGAAAAAAACTTTAAAAAATTACCTTTGTTGGAACACTTCAATCTATCAAAACAGCAAAGTTCTAAGAAGCACATACTGTTACAGAGATTAGTAGCCAGTAGCGAATGTATAAGTAATCGGATTGCGCTCCACACTGGCACTGATGGATGAAGTCGGTTAATAAACGGATACGTTGCTAAATATGTATGTACTTTTTCGACTTAATGTTTTCCCGGAGTTCAATGCGAGGTTTCTTCCAGAACAGGACTAGAAGTGAGACGATCCGACCAAGAACTAAGATGTAAAAATAAGATAAGGTCCAAGAAATAAGCCAGCTGATGTGTCTCAAAATCGATGAACGTTGGAGCAAACGATTTACACAGCATCTTGTCTGAGAAGAATAAAGAAGGGAGGACTGGCTGGTGGGAAATACTCAGATCCAGAGGAGATAATATGAGATTACAAAAATTGAATGCTCACCAGCACTGAAAAAAAAGTATAACCTGCTGCTTGGTTGCTGTATAAGCTAAAGTAATCAGTTTTATAAAAACAAGAAACGAGATCGTTATCAAGTTAACAAGTTGAGTTAGTGCAGCGGAACAAGAGGTAGTTCAAGGGAACAAGATCTTTATGCGCTCGGATGACTGTTCATGATTAACAAGAATATGTACAAATTAACAATTAATTTTTTTATGTGAAATTGCACCCTTAGAGAAACTGTATGCAATAGGGTTGTCTCCAAATGGTTGTATTTGCAACACCAATAAATATGTTTAAAAACAGAAAAGTCAATTTTTCAAAGAAAATAAGCAAGTCGACTATAAGCATCGGCTGATATAAGCTGCCTTTCCTTTTAAAATAAAATAAAAACAAGAGAATAGTTCAATTAGTTTAATACGATAGTTAACCTGGTTATAAGTCCTTATTCTACTAGTAAGTTTACATAGCTACCAGTAAGCAGTGACAGCTGAGACCAACCGATGCATGTAGATGATCGAGTAATCATACTAAAATGATCTTTTGTGGATCCTGTCTCAGGTCCGCCTATAAAACCCAAGTGGATAACAAGTAGTCAGCGAAAATACTCAGGGCCAACCGAATGCTTGAATCTGAAACCTGTGATGTATAGAATCATAGCTTATCTTATCGAGTTAAACCTAGCCAGGCATACTCGGCAACGCTTCGATTATATGTCATCTTTTCTGTCAGACCTTGTGTTTAATATTACTCCCGTTCAAGATTGTCAGCTTCATAAAAGCTATTACGCAGGGATAGGAGCCTGATATCATTAGGTTTAGATTAAGCTGCACCCAGGACACTCATTCGCCTTGTAGCTAGTTCATTGCATTCGCTCAGCAAGTGTTTCATCGTCTCGCTGTCCTCTACACAGTAGGTCTCTGATCAGTGGTCAACAAAAAAACACTTTTTGCATGTAACATGAAAACTTTTGTCTAGTTATGTTTAGGACAGGGATAAGGATAATAGAAATAAAATTAGAATGATTCAAATACGGATAGTTTTTTGTAATTAGATTTTATTAAGTTTTAGAATTCTTCAGTTTTTATCAACAACAAAAAATGTTATTCTATTATATTGCAACATTCATATAAATGTAGCTTTATGATTTTCGCCTATATTTGGTTCAAGGACATCTCGTTGTGATGTTCAACAGTAATTAGCTAGATACGTGGATTCCTCCACTTTCCCTGATATCGTTTTTCTATGGCAGAAATCTCTTTCACCGTGTTCATCTCTGATTAGAAAAGATTAAGAAAGATTAGACTTCTATCCTAAAAAATTATACTGTAATATGTAATCCAAGATATATTTTCTTCATTCACATTTAGATGTGAATGAAGAAAATGTATCTTAAATTACATATTACAGCCCAAAGCCTTATATAAGTAAATAACAGCTCCGCAACAATACTTTTATAGTCACTTGATCGGTGATTTCCTAGAAAATTGGAAGTTACTTTCCAAATTACTAAAGCTTTTCTTTAAATATATACACTTTCTTGACATTATTTAAGAATCACTTAACTCAGAAAACAGAAATAAAAATACTACGCTCTTCCAATAAATAAATTCTCTGAATGCAAAAGTGAAACAAAAACGGTTAATATTCAATTTTGTGGGTAGTAGCTATCACACGAAAACGAGACCTGATGGAATCAAAATAAATATGGTGATAAAATGAGGGTAGGTAAGTAATTCAAAATTAGTAAGCACCTTTCTTGTTACAAAATTTTGTTGACTAGAGTAATCTCATCTTATGCAGGAGGTAACCCACACCTAAGTGGCAGAAAACACTCTTCCGATAAGGCGGACCGTTCCCTTACCGTGTTTTAGGATGCGTGTTGAAATACATACGTTCAAAATTCAAAAGTCATCCAGTTTGCAATATGTATTTATTATCATTCGCATTTTATGCTATGTATAAAATACGTATGCATCTACGTTCGTTCTGAAGTGCACTCTGTCGGAAAATTCTGGAAACTCGGGCGGGCATGAAAGTATGCGGGGCTGGCGCAAACTTTCGCTCATGAAATATGCTTGTATGAGCTGTGTGCTTATTTTTTTGTACGATCGTCTATTCAATAATCAAGTTGTTGGAGTGAGAATTTTCACACGCTGTTGCAAAAAGTTGCAGTTTTGTTAAATGATTTTTCATTTCAAATAAACCTGGTTGCTAAAAATACATGCATGGCAGTTTGTTGGATCATTTGTGTAAGAAGGCGAATTTTCTTGTAGATAGTTTACAAAATTTAGGTATGGAGTTTACGAAATTATGAACTCTGTCTTGTGCCTAAGTAGTTTCGATAGACATAATTGAAAAACCTATGTTTTTTTCCTGATGGGTACCTATACGCTTGAGCTCAATCTCACTTCATGGTAAGGCCTAAGGTGGAACGCGCTTACCCAAGACGATGCCTATTCACTCTTCCTTCTTAAAGATCCAAATTATACTTATTTGGAAACACTGACGCTGGCAGGTAGTTTCATTCCATAGCAATTCGCATTATGAAGGAGAAAGCAAAACGCTGATACGAAAATAATTTGTAGGTAGATACTTGAATTCTCAATAGCTTATTTGCTCCGCCAGAGTACGAACGCTTCATTTCATTCATTGTGGAGGCCAACTCGACCACATATTAGACATTATACGTATATCCAAATTCGACTATCAGAATTTTTTGATATTTAACTGGCTAATCTGTCATTTTACTGCGAGAAATGGTTAAATAACAACAACAATATTTCTAACTGCTATAAATCAAAAAATTATCATCGATCAGCCTGTGACGCAAAAAGTTTGCGTAGGTATTCAATATCCACTTCAATGAAATCTGGCATGTCTGTTTGCAGAATACCTACGTTACGTAATATAAGTATTACGACAGTGATTCCTTCATTGTTCAACATTTATTATGAGATCAACTTGACTGAAGGACATATTAGCAGAACATAAACAGAAGGATCGCAGTACAGTAAAATTGAAGGGAGATATTACGAGACTTACTAACAAAAAGGGAACGAATGGATGGACGAATTGTAATGTACAACATATAACATAGATACATTTAAAAGTTTCTCCAAGGATCAGAAATGAAGTGATCCGCCAGAGAACTAAAGTCTTCGACATAGCTCAAAAAGTCAGTACGTTGAGAAGAATGAGAAAAAGAAATACATACCTAGGTAACTACTTGCTTCACCCTGACGGAGTAAAACAAGTCAGTGCTAAAAGCATTGTGCAGTTTCTAACTGCTGCAAGGCTTAACACGGAACTATAGCATGGTGGCGATCACAATAGACCAATAGACCAGAAATGGTCGCAGTGATACAAGGTCTAGACTGAGATCTTGAAATAGCCCCAACTCAAATAATAATAGTGCGTTGAAGTGCAGTGGACTGGTCACATCTGTCTGAGAACCGATTACCGTTGCGGTAAACGAGCTCTCGAGTAGAGAGCGCGACTAAGCAGGCGTAGTGTGGGACGCCCCCTGGTTAGGTTAGATGGAGCGACGATCTGCGTGAGGAGGCTGGCAGTGACTGAATCAGATCAGAGCCGAGGATCGGGTTCAGTAGCGCGCATTGGAAATTGGCCTATGTTCAGTTTTGGACTGATGATGAAATTAAAAAGAATGGGTTAAAAAAGTAGGTACATAACTATACTTAGAGGACCGTGTTCGAAACGGAAAATCTGCGAATAATTTGTCAATACAAGAGCTTTTATCATCCTTTATCTAAGCTTTGTTTCCTGAGATTTCTGAGGACACCCTACACAAATACAATTGAAGCACAAGTGACTCGTCTTCATGTCTATTTTTGCAAAGGTTTACTTACATTCTGGAGGCAAAGGGAATATTTGTACAGTCTCTGCAAACAGTTAGCGATCTCTTACCATATTGGATGGGTTATGTGAGTGATGATTTATGATAATCTAGAAGGATACAAGGCTTGCGTGGATATGGATAGGAATATCCGTTTCTAGTTCTCTTAACAAGAGTTGTATTTACAGCATGTTTAATCGTGTAATTAAATTACATTCGTTTCAACATGTTGTTGATTCATCGAAAATTTTCTTGGAATAATATTATCCTAAATATCATAAGTAATTATTAATTACTTACATTTGGAATAAACATGTTGTTGTAATCATTTAAAATTCCCTAGCAATAATAAAATTGATAATTAATTATTTTTACCCTCTCTTTTAGCGACATAATTAAGATTCTAAATTTAGCAGTTAATTATTTAGTTATCCTAAATGTGAAAGTTTGTATGTTTGTTACTCAATCACGTTGAACCACTTGACGGATTGTGATGAAACTTGGCACACATATAGGTCCTGGAATAGGACATAGGATAGTTTATATCCCGAAAAAACATCCCATTCCTACGGAAAATCTAATAAATAAAATCGTAAACTTCGCGTGTTAATTGCGCTGAACTGCTGAACAGGAGAACGCAGCTGCCCATCACTGGTGCAATCCTTTATAGTCGCCTTGACGACACCCACGGCAAGATTAGGGGTGGCCCCTATTCTAAGCCGGGAACCCCATGGCATGCAAATAAAGACGTATAACTGTTATCTGGATAAATAAAAATATTTCAAGCAATTAAAACACAGTGCTCCTTGTGGTTCCCGGCTTAAAATAGGGCCACCCTTAATCTTGTCTTGGGTCTCGTCAGTGCACCAGTTACAGGTAGCAGCATTACTGCGAACACCAATCCTCCTGCCAAGCGTGGTGATTATGGCAAATCCCCCAATGGACAGCCCACCAAAAGTGGCATTATACTGGGGAGGCTTATGTTCAAAAGTGGACGTATTTCGACTGATGGTGAAAACATAGAATTATAAAGTGGTAGATAATTATTATTTTCCCAAGAAATTAAGCTCTTGTAATAACTTTAAGTAATTCTATTTCTCTAATATCATTTTCAATCGGTGTTCAATGGGGATTTGTAAAATATTATCCGGATTCGCTGAAACAGCAATCCAAACACATTATCTCGTGTTTCCGAAGCCCGCGGCAAACATTGGACGTGGAAGCCCTGTTACCCGGTTACCCGGATTTCTTGCTTCCCGTGTACCTTCTGGCCCGTCTCGAGTTTCCCGGGCGATCCGGGGGTACACGGGTGAAAACAAACAGTTATCCGTGCTCTGAATATAAATGATACGACAATAGAGATGTAAAAAATTGAATTGATTACACTGATGATTTTTTTTTCAATCTACAGTAAAGGAACCATTACCAAAGCAAGAATACTAAACTATTCCAACAGTCTCCTGTGCGTTGTTATAAATAAAATTGAGAGTCCTATTATGACAATGGAATAGGTGCCGGTATCTCATATAGAAAATAAGTATTGTTCTTATCTATTAATGTGCCTACCAATGATTTATTACTAACATAGATTAAGTTTTATTTTTTGTATTTTTTGCATTACTAACAAATTATGGACTTTGTCTGAAATAAATTATTATTATTAAATATTACTACTTACATAAAGAAGCGACAATTACCTCCTAATATATCTATTTTGCTGGCGACGTTAAAATGCCCGCCAGTAAAATAGAACACGGTTTGGTTAGAAAGAGAAGCATTTATGTGATTCACGTATAACGATGTCCCTGTCTCGATCGACTATGCTCGCGCGCTCGGTGCAGCAGTAGATTAGCAGTAGAGCAGTAGATTCTGTACTAGATTTATTCTACCAAATCTTTGCAATTTCAATATCATCCGAAATACATTTTGGTGGGCGGTCTATTGAGGGATCTGCCATAATCAACACGCTTGGCAGGCGGATTGGTGATCTTAATATACACAGGAGAACGCAGCTGCCCATCCCTGGTACAATCCTTTATAGTCGGTGGCCCTAATCTAAGCCGGGAACCCCATGGCATGCAATTTATTACAGACGATTTTCAATAATATATATGGCCCCATTGCTAGAACCTCATTACAATAAAAAAAATGATAAGTGCACATTGTAATGTTACAAAATTGGATGATAATATATGCAAAATCCGTTTGAATGCTGTTAGAATGCAATTATGGAACCAAATGCAGTCTCAATTAGGAAACCGCTAGCGTGGAACTGACATGAGCTCACCGCTGAGGCCGAGTCTATTTCGTGTGATATTGCGAAAGGATAGAAAATAAACTACTAGGAACTCACAGCTTTGCTCTCGGTATTTCATGGTTATTCTTATCAGCTTATCAGTCATTAGTGATCTTACCGCTACCAGGTCTGTTCACTCCGCACTTTTGGGTATAAAAATATACCTACACGCCCGGCCCCAATTACCGGGGCCCCAGGCGACTGTCAATGTTGCGTGATTTGGCGGTTCAGCGTAACATTGACTTTCTTCCGTGCGCGTAGAATTCAAATTGGCTTGCATTTAATGTTGTAGGTATGTTTATGAGAAATTGAACAAGCATTCTTCCCTTCTGTACTTGTACTATTCCTTATTTTGTGCCGCTACAGATACCTTGACCATTTGCTTCATAATTGTCTTTATTATAGGTTGTCATCAACTGTAGCCTGGTCATACGGCTGAAGTGTGATCTTAACTTCCCAGTTTAATTGTATGTCCAAAGTACATTTATTCCTGAAGAGTTTCTCGATCCCTCCAGATCTATTTTCTGTTAAAAATATATCAAAATTGTTTATGGCTGTGCAAATTCTGTATGTAAAGTTGTCTATACTGGGATCGTCTCTTGTTTGTGATCCACAAGTAATGTGTGTGTGTGTACCTAGTATATATTTTGGTAATAATAAAGTGTTTTTGCAGAATTGCGTCTAAGTACTGCTATTTTCAACTGGTTATGGACCCAGACCCATACGCTAATTGTGTTTTGGTGATTCGCGAATTCGTTCGGTTCTAGAACTTAAATCAAAACTAAGAGCTGGGAGGATGGCTTTGATTTACATACATACAGACATAATGCTCACGCCTTGGTCTCAGCGGGGTAGGCAGAGACGATGGATCGCCACTTTGCGCGATCCTGACACACCTCACTAGCCTCACTCACATTCGTCAACCTTTTCATGCACCTCCTTTTATTTTTCTCACTGCGGACCTCAACCTTTTTGAGGACGTTACTAATTTGATCCTTGAACGTCCTCCTAGGACGACCTCTAGCTGTAATTCTTTCCACATTCGCACTGTAAATTTGATTTAACTCTGTATTTATTTTTAATATGGGAAAGATAATGGGAGTTTTAAGTATTAGTCGTTCTCTTGCTTATTGATTTTAGTTAATATTGAAACTTAGTCCTTCAAAACGGAGTTTAGAACTAAGTAAGATCTACTACTAGTTTCTATTCACATTTCAAACAGAAACTTCAATTTCCTCAGCAGCATGTTGCATTGTTTTGCTTCTTAACCGGTCGCCACGGTTTACTGTTGAAGTTTGCTGAAGTTCAGCTGAAGTTCGGTTAATCTGGCTCGAGCAGCAGTCGTGCCGCACCGCAACACTTCGATAGTTTCTATCGAGAAACTTGACAATTTGATGAACAAGAGATAGGATCTGTGTGGTATTTGCAACGTAATAGCGCCACCCCCATTCGTGGACGTCGCCTAAAGGGTAATTTCAGGTGACGGGAAGCATACTTCATATGAAGGGTACCAGCGAATAACGAGTAATATCACAAATCCATAGAGTTTAATTTATATAGTCACAAAAACAATGGAGTTTAAATACACTCGCAAGATTTCCGTTATTTTAATATGGCCCATACTGTTTTAGGACGTCCATCGTTATTCCCATGTACCCTTCATATAGGTACTGCGATTACACGCCTTCCTAGTAACGCAATTTTTTGTAGAAACCTAGTAAAGCAGGGGTCTTATTTAGTGGATTGTTGTTATAATTATAACTAATTTAAAAGAAACGAAAGAAATATGAATTGCCGATTGATGCAAACATGTTTTATGCTTGACTGTTGAAAAAGACAAATTCGTTGGCCAAACGTTTGCAACTCCTGCTGAGGTTGCGGATTCGATTCTCTCTAAAGTTAGATAACCATTGTATTAGTATTCATCATAGATATATTTAACTTAACTATTTAATAACATTTAAAAAAAAACAGTCTTCCCACCCTGTCGCGCTATATGCTGAGGAGGCTGTTGGGGCAGTCACGAACCCGACGCACCAGGGAAGCGATTCGTTTGCGAAATCATCCACACGGGCTTTAGCGAACATCGCTGATGCATTGCAATATCGTGGCAAGTATAAAATGTCAAAATATTCAATCCAAACTACAACCGGTGGAAGAATTCTAGTGCAGGATGGTCACCACCCTCATACCTTTTACTGTTGCCAAACAGCAATGTGTTTGAAGGGTATGAGAGCCGGTAATTACAAGCATATGAAGCATTCTAACATAGTCCTCATGGTGATAACGCACTTAACCCTGTAAATTTTTAATCGAGTTTAGTTTTTTTCCTCGGCCGAAGGATTTTGAACTCTGAGAAGTCCAGCTGTTGCTAAGGGACCGTCCTCAAGCAACCGCACGCCGCTACGCAGTCGGCTGCCGCCTGCAGAAAGTGAAGACGATGTTGCTGCCCGACGGTAGCGAAAGTGAAAGACCATTTGAGTGTTCTTTTGGGACTCGATTCCTATTTTTGCATACCGTACCCACAGAAGTCAGCTTGTGGTCATTGATCAAATGAGACACAAGTATGAAACTGGTTTATGAGAATTTTGATTTATTTTATTCTTTTCATGATTGGAACGCAAGGTCTGTAAACTTGATTATTTTAGGCCATTGCTAAAATTAATATAATTAAAACATTTGGTACTATACGTGTTTTTTTTTCGAAATCGATAAAATAATATCCAGCTAATATAAAACATCTAAAAATTTTGCCATTTAAAATGCAATAGAATACAAATTAAAATATACCTCCACAACCTCGACGTAACTATTTTCACCACATCCTCGCCGGTTTAAGGTTTTTTGGATGCAGACTACGGGCGACTGCCACCACAGACAGTAAAATAAAAATACAACAAAGTTGATACAACTGAAGCCATTGAACCATAAAAGTAGAACGGAAGTATTCGACACAATCAGGCTTCTAGAACACAACCCCTACATGGACTACAATGAAGTAATAATGCGACACATTCTCCTGCGCATATTTTACTCTTTAGCGGGTAGTTATAAAGTCGTAAACCTAGAAACGTGCAATCCCTGGGGTTTCATGTTGAACCCCGTTGAACTACTTTGGTGTAAGTAAAATGTTGGTAACAAATGGTTAAGGTATGGACAAGGTTGAGCATAGCAAGTATCTTTAAAAAATATATTATTAATATATAAACTTACTATTTTTAACTAAGTTAAAAATTTTAAATTGTTTTCTCTAGTTCCTATTATTTTTTTTTCCTTTTTCTTGCTTTGTTGGTTTTTTCTTTGTGTGTGCCAATTATGGTAGTAAATAAATGTTTTTTCTTTCTTTCTTTTTCTTTATAAACTTGTTTAATCCCAAACTACAATTTCCTTCTGTACTATTAGAATGAGACAAGGATCGGACAATTCAGAAATATAAGACCAGAGCATGAGCAACTTGTACAAATTGTACGAAGTTGTTTGTTCCCACTGGGAATCGAACTAACGAACTCTGGCATTCAAGTCCAACGACCAAGCTACTAAGATATCGAGGCGATCAAAATATAGATTCTATGGGTTACAGTGAGCATGCAGTTGTAGTTGGTCGAACCAAAAATAAAATTCAACAGATCCACGTCCATTTATTATAGAGATCAAAATAAATAAGCAAAGAGTTCTTAAATACAGTCCATATGACGACAAGACTAATGCAAGTTAATTCTGCTTATTTCATGTGACTAGCAAAGCTAAACTTGGTGATGGAGCAGTATAACGTCCATGGACGTTGTAATTGGTATAGGAGATTTCTGGAAATTTCTTGCACCGTTTACTCGTCACAGCGCTAACACCTGTAGTAACTGTAACAGCAATAGTCGGAAAAAAATTACATATATAAATGTACCAAGTGTACTGCAAGAAAGGATTTTGACTTTGAGGTATAGCTTCCATGTTGCTGAATGCTGTCGAAGCCAACTCCACCTCTCATGAGTCGCACCACAGGGCAAGGCATTGAATCAAACTGTTGACAGTCATGCGAATGGTCACCGTCGTAGCATGCTGATCACCCATTAAGCCCTAAGCGGCTGGGTTCACGGATGGCCTCAGTTGTGCCTTATCGCTATTTTTGTACCTTACAGCTAAACGTATAGGTACGTACGTACTAGTTTTGTACAGGTAGAACTATAAACACTTATTTGAAACATCCATTTTTCTAAAAATATGTGTTCCTTTGTAGAGTTTCGTAAAAATTACATCAAATACTTACTGAACCGATTACATAAAAAAATCTGCAACTGTGTAAAATTTACCTCCGATAATGAGAAAATTTCTGAAAAAATATTATTTTCTGTAGTATTAGAGTAAAATATATCACCAAATAACCTCCGGTCTCCGAACTTAGGATTCCCCATCTGTCGGAGACCAGATGAATATAACCCGCACATAATATGCGACGATTGCCAGAAATATAAGACATAGGTATATTTCATTCCAGATTAATAGTCCTATGAAAACAAACGCATTTGCGTCTCGAAAACAAAATACACAATAGATGGTGTTCCTAAGTGGACTGCAAAGTTTACATGGTAATACAAACCTGTTTTTGCTGCTGGTGACCCTTTCATGTATATGTTACCGACACGTAAATAGCGTTGGTTTTCATAGGACTATTAATCTGGAATGAAATATACGTAAGGTAACGCTACAATACAATCACACGTGTTTCGCATGTCTGATCCTAAACTACTATTCCCAACACCCAGATCAGAACAAACTTTTACAAATTGCATAAAGTTCGGTCCCTATTGAGAATCGAACCCACAATCTCTTGCGCTTGAGGCTGTCATTTCTTAAGTATTTATTTGTACACTCCCGGCAAAAAGTGTGGATACGAGGCCTTTTTCATACAGTTTGATTTCTTGGATCTCCGCCGAGAATCGATTTGGGAGATACCTTGTGCTGGTTATCCAGAGTATGGATGGATTTGATCAAATTGACCGTTAACATCAAAATTATCCATTAATCTAAAAACGTCTGAAAAGGCAACAAAATGTAAGTAAATCCAAACACCTAGGATTCTTTGCGCAGTACGTTGTTTTATCAGGTACTTATAATCTAATTGCTTGGTATGGCAAACTGATGCGCCCAATCTCCATGGGGCGAGAGCCTGATAATAGTTATAATACAAGAAATAAAAATAAACTTGTTTTACCAGGGTTAAGACTAAGTAAGGTCAGCAAATCGTTCACGGGGCAATGTATACGCTTCTACAACAAACTACCAGAGGAAATCTTAAATATGACGGACAGAAAGTTTAAGATTCACATTAAAAAACAACTTTGTAAGAAAGCCTATTATAAAGTAAACGATTATTTGAATGACAAAGATGCCTGGTACTAATGTTAATCCAGTTTCGCAAAATCTTTATTAATTGTATGCAAACTTGATTTTTAAAAGATGTGTTGCGTGAAGTATGTTGCGCAGTTTCTTCTTCACAGCGCTAACACCTAGGAAGCGGTAGTCGATAAAAAAAATGACGTGTATAAATGTACCAAGTGTACTCATATGCAATAAATGATTTTGACTTCGACCCGATTTCATAGATTCATAGATTCAGAGAGAACATCCTTTATTTTACGCACCAGTCTCTCACAATAGATACACTGTACTCATTTTTAATGTTATTATACAATTATAATCATACTTAATCTTTGGTTGAGATAATAAATGAACTATTTATTATATTGTATTCTGATAAGTCTTAGCTTCTCAGTCTGACAGCTTGCCTGATCAAAGAGCGGTATTTAACACATTCGACCAACTCCATCCATACTCGGCACAGACAATATCAGATGTCACCCAAGTCTTTCCCCAGCGAAGATCCAAGGGCTCAAAATGACCTCGAATATATGAACATTTCCCCTAGTATCCATACTTTTTGCCGAGAGTATACATATAAGTTTCTACGATAGGAAAAGCATAGTTTGTGACTGTTCAAGCAATCAGCATTCCATTCCAGCTAATACCAAACGTAACAGAAACTTTCACAATCCGTGAAGTTTTCCGCCCGACCGAGTCAAAACTAAAATAATTGCATACAGTTGAAAGCATCGATGCACTTTCTGTGTTCATGGTTCTGTGTTTTACAAGACACGATAGGTTTAAACTGACTATTGTGACTGGATATTTTTCTTTACTAGCTGTTGCCCGTGACTCCGTCTGCGTGAACTATCAACAAAATAAGTAGAGTTCCAAAAAATCCTTTTTTGGTCACCAATATGCAAAGTTTTTAGACCTAGCGGTTTTAGTTTTAGTGATTAAACCTGTCAGTTAGGATAAGTTTCCGACAGAAAATTCCGTTACGCCCAGTTTCGGCCAAAAATCTAGTTTCGGACGTAGTTTCGAATTCGGCCAAAAATCCGCCGAAACTTCGGCTGCGCCGCAAGTCACTGGTCGAGCTTCGTTTGGGGAATTCGTGTACAGTTTACTTAAAAGAATAACATACTGTTTATTATGTTTGCTGATGTTAAAGTTAATATTACATAAATAATCGGAAATTGGAAAAAAAACCATTTGTTAATACAAACAGTTTTTAATTTTATCTGACATATTTTAATAGTTGTCTTATTTCATTTAACACGAATTAACTATATAACATGTAAGACACACACTAGATTTCTACATACAATATAAATTGTCACATGTCTAAATAAATTTCGGTTTCGGTCTAAACTGAGACCGGGGCCTAAGTTTTAGTTTCGGTTTCGGCTGCAAGTCCTGTTTCGGACTCACGTCATGATATCTTTTTATGTATACTCTTGAAATCAGTCTGATGGTACGTGGCTGAGGTTAAGGATAGGACCCAGAAGTTGCCATGATCACTCTTCCTTTCAAGATATGCAAGTTATGTGTCCGGAAACATGGAGGCCGGCAATGAATTCCATTCCTTAACATAGTAGCCCGTGTGATGAATGATTCGAGTGTAGGTTATATGCGGTATTATTATATTTATTTTTGATTTTACAGGTAAAAACAAACATAAAAAAGCAGTTTTATATGCAAAAAATGGTGAAGTGGATGAGAAATATAATAATTAAAAAAACAGTGTTAGTTCCACTTTTTTTGTCTGTGGCTAATTTAAAATGTTCATTAAGCTCATAATGGAGGCCTTGTATCACCAATAAAGTAAAATTCGGAGAAAATGGACTTGACATAGTCTACCTCTGTGTTACAGAATTAATTCTCCCAATTCCTGGGGACTTTCTAAAATGTTCATACATACATATATATTTACCCTATATCCCCCTGATAGGGTAAGCAGATGGAACGGAGCAAAAAGTATCGTGATATGGCACACCTTTGTCGCTCTCTTTAGATTCACAATTATCTTCACACATGCTTTCCATGGGCCACGAGTGCTCATCTTGTTTCCGTCTGTGAGCTTTTGTTCTATCTGATCTATAATTAATGTCAGTCTAGATCATTCCTGACTTCTCCTGCCACTTGCACCTCTCTGTAATATTTCCGAACCAACAGAGCGTACCATTTGTCAACTTAACCTGCGTCTATATTTATAGGTACTGCATTATATAAGTATATTTTCATTGAGTATTAGATCAGCTAAGGCTTAATGTTTAGCATTAAAACAAGTGGCGCAGATATCGTATTTCTACTACACGATTCTTTAATTGATATCATACTTACTACTACTAGATATTACGGTCTATAGTAGCGAATATGCCAGCAACAATCCAAAAAGCCTGTACTATAGTAATCATAATATTCAAGACATGCTTTTAGGATTTTATAAAACACGGTGCACTGGTCATATTTTTCAGATTTAAAAGGTTCAAACACTTACATAACTGTGTAAAAACTTTCAACTACCCTACTTTCACGTGGAATTTTAAAACGCGGTACAAAGGAAGGGGGACTAAGTGGCCGGAATAGAGAGCAACTACCCCCTTTGTTATGTGCAAAGCGACGCCATTCCCCTTTTGTCCTCTAATTGGAAACTACGCCAATTGGCCTGTAAGGGAAGATACTGTCCTTTACCTTTTGAAGTGCTGAATGTATCTTTTTGGGGAGTTTTTATATATTAATTTAATGAATGGCATTTGTTTGCCAGCCATGAGCTCCAAGCATAGGTACGGCTATCAAATTTGTTGCAACGATATCATTGTATTTGTTTGCGCAATAAAGTGTATTGTATTGTATTGTATATCTATTACCAACAGGGGCCACATGTAAGGAATCTGGTAACTCCTTCATCTGCCCCACGATGTATAATTTCATCATCATCAGCCTGCAAGAGTCCACTGCTGGACATAGGTTTCTCCCAAGGCGGGCCACTGAACCTGATCCTCAGTTCTTTTCATCCAGTCACTGCCAACTGCCTTACGCAGATCGACGCTCCATCTAGCCAGGAGGCATCCCACACTACATCTGCCCAGTCGCCAACTCCACTCGAAAACTCGGTTACCCCAACTGTAAACACGACCAGCCGCAGTAATGTACAACTTTATCAGCTACATTATTTCTCAGGCGGATCACCTCATTTCGAATTCTGTCCCTTAGACGTATTTATACGCGATAATCTCAGATGTGTAGTCCGTTTGTGAGCAAACCCTCCACCACCCATGGCTTCCAACCACCTAGTTATATGGACCTAATCATGGGGAGGTATTCTATAGGTATTTGTATAGGAGCTCTTTCATGGGCACCCACCCTGCTTGATCTTGATACAAGTAAATCCTTTTTTTTGTCTGTCAATCGGTTTAAGAGAAGTCAGTATATGTACGTATATTTGTAATAATAACTCAACAATGCTAAGTCGCATCTTTCCTACTGCGTCACTGATAATGCTCTCCTTGTTTTGGGAAGTAATTTTTTGTACTTTGGTGAAATTTACTTAGTTCTTTGTAAAACTCAATGAGGTATAAAGTTACCACGTCTGTCAGATGTGGTGGTGCTTACCATGAAGGAAGAAAAAAATTTACACCGCCCAGACGTAAAACGTAACGTAGACGTCTGGGCGGCGTAAATTTTTTTTTTCCTTCATGGTGCTTACCGTCAGTTGGTGTCATTATTGATTTTTTTATTGCTAATAACGCAGTTACTTGGTCGTCAAAGGCTCTCTTTTCACGCAATTAAGATATTCATTTAAAACACTTGATGTTGTTGCGCCCCTTCAAACCACTTACCTTTAACAATTTATAGGAGTACTAAGAATTCAAGAGCAACTGATTAGGCTGATTTTCTAAACGTGAAGCACATATTTGAGTTTCAGTAATTTTCTTCACAAACAAATTTCTTCAAACTTTCTCCATCTTATTTGAAAATCACGGACTTTCTAACTCTAAGAAGAGGAATAGATTGTAGCGCCAGTGAATTTAAAATACACAGACATTTAAATTCAAACATGACAGCGGGGAAAATTTCCACTTTTAAAGTTTCCCGTATGTATTCATGGTATTCAGTTCAACGATGCAGAAAAGTGAAACTATTCTGAGCACTATTCTCGTTTCTTGTTCAAGTTACAAGCGAATGGCAGTGAACCCGATCTACGAGTATCTTTCTTCCCACGACGCCGATGAAGACATCACTAAAACATTTCTTAAATTCAAACGATTTATAATTAATGGTATTTTTAACGCAATATAGTTATACCTGTCCAAACTTCGTAAGCATTTGGGATAATATCCGACAAACTAAAAAACTATTTTGTACCTACTTTCTGTAGGATCATTGTGACACTGGCATTCAACTATCGTAGTTAGACGCCAAAACCTTATCGGAATATGTCACGTGGCCCGTTAGGGAGTGCGGAAAAAGGCTAACGGAGTAGGTCCCCAGGTCGCCAACAAAATTAAAGCTTGTCATCAATACTCGTTTTTCATGACAGAAACAGAATGTCCCCGTAATACATGAAATGTGGGGTAAATTTATATTCAGTGATGATAGTAAGAAGGTGCAAAATTGATTACCGCGGTGTATCTTTCTATCTCACTTATGTGGCCTGTACACTGCGTGGCATTTGATGTGGCTTCACTCACAAGTCAGCCCGCTCTTTAAGTGCGAATTCAATTAACCAAAGCGGCACCAGACATTTTAACGCGCTTGGTCAATAATATTTTCCGCGCTATTAAAATGTGTCGACTGCGCAGATAAATAAATAAGCCATATAAACATGGTGGTGCAATAACGGTTTTTACGCATGTTTAAAAATTTCCACATGTATTTCGATTAAGTTTTATTAATTATGCTTATTAGGCCCTCGGACATCTTGTACCTTGTACCAAAAGGCTAGAAGAATGTCGAATGGCACGAGCAAATATTCCATCGGATATGTTGTTTGATCGTCGAGACATGTGTTTACCGACAAATATGGGATAGGAAAGGTTTTAGATCGCTATGATATAGCAGAGTTTTCTGATACGTACACATGTTATATCTGACTTTTGTTACGATGTCACTTTCATACATACATACATAATGCTCACTCCTTGATCCCAGAGTAGTAGGCAGAGATGATGGATCGCAACTTTGCGCGATCCTGACACACCTCACTAGTCTCACTCACATTTATCAACCTTTCATGCACCTCCTTTTATTCTTCTCACTGCGGACCCCAGCCTTTTTGAGGATGTTACTAATTTCATCCTTGAACGTCCTCCTAGAACGACCTTTAGTTGTAGTTCCTTCCACATTTGCATATGTATATTTCTTTTGTCACTCGTATTTCACTCAATGCCACAGACAGAGAAAGTACGAGTAAGTTTTATTTTAATTTCAATCAACTGCTGACGTAGCCGAAATACGTCCACTGCTGAACATAAGCCTTCCCAATAGAATGTCATTTTTGGTGGGCTGTCCATTGGGGGTTTTTCCATACGATCGCAGTAATGATTTTAATATACAGGAGAACACTGCTGGCCTTCCCTGATGCAATCGCCTCGACAGGAAGATTGGGGGTTCTAAGTAAGTCAGGAACCAAACCGCCACCATACAATAAACGTATGTATCTTTTCTCTCCCACATTTGCAAATTGCATGATATAACTCTAAAATCAGACAACTCACTCCTCCGCTTTGTTTATGAAAAAAGAAGAAAAACCTAGGGTCTGCAGCCGCAGCCTCTTGGCCTACATACGGCTGTGATTGCGGCGCTTGGCACTCGTTCAACGGCCGACGACACGGGCGAGGTACGAAGCCTAAATTTATTCACCAAACAAGCTTAGAGTTGAGAATTTCCTTAAAGAAAATCTACATCTAAGTTTGTGAGTTTTCTTCAGGTAATCTCCGAAACCCTGCCACAGAAAAAAGATTTTGAACATTATTGTACTGCTGAAATGCTGATTTAGCTTTTAAACTTATGACGTAGTCGGCCCCCCATGTGTAAACATGTACGTTTTGGCATGTTACATTTTGGTTGTTGTATGTACACTAACCTCAACTCTAGCTTTCATTTTAAATCCATGCTCGCGTGCCACAAACACCAAACTACACTTTTAACTACACAATTAAAATATATGAAACCACTTTAAACTTTTTCATTCCAAGTTCAGTTGTTAAATATTTGTAAACAATACATTTGACACTGACACTGACAGATGTCTTCTCAGATCGACACCAACATGTCGAACAGCAAGCGTTATTTTAAGTTCTCCTTCTCTTACACACATACGGCATACCGTATCTCCATCCTGCTTTACAGGCGTAGTGACAGCAGCCACTACAACAATATTAATTTATACCTGCTTTCAAAGTTTATTGTATCAGGGTAGCCACCGGCAAAAATATGAAATCATATCATATAATCTTTTTAAATAACTAGCTTCTTATTATCTAAAATAAACCCTAGTTATAGCTTAAAAACTTTTTCTCCCCCTCTCAAGTAAATATCAATCTTTAATTGAATGATGTATGTAAATATCAAACCTCCCGCCAGAAGATTCTAGAAAATCTTCACTACATCCGGTACACACTTTTATGGAGGTACATGTGACGGATGTACGGAAGCGACTTTTGGAATCAACCACGCAACCAGATGGATTGCTCGTTCTTATTTTTCTTGAATCTATTTTTCTTTTAATCTATACATACGAATGCTGATAATTCGTAGTGGAGGCCGATCGATGCCTACTGCGAAAAGGATAGTGATCGTGGTGCAATTTCTCGACTCCAGAAGCCTGGCCGGTTTCTTCTTTTATTCTACTAACTACATTGTTATCTACTCGTCCTTCGAGTTGAAGCAACCTTCCATACTGCTGGCTCATCCGGGGAGAGTCAGAACCTCATCCTTCAGGACGCCGCTGCACCGACGCGCCCGAAATAAGGTGTAGACAAATCCAATTTGTTTTATAAGTGACTCTCTCGTGTTTACACCACAAGGTGACCGAAACTTCGTTTCGCCTTAGGTTACAATCCTACAATGCATTAGGTTACAAGCCGACAATCTATTCTGCAAATCGTCTCTGCCTACCCCTCTAGTATTATTTGAAATTCTAGTTGTAATATTCCCCGTTCACGCTTGCGGTTTTGAATAATTATAAGCGTGTGGTGCCCTTATCTACTTTCTTGTAAAATTACTGTGTATAACATCTGTATCTCTTAGAGTAGTGAGCTTATTCATTAGGCTTGCACTAATTGTGACAAGCGATCTGTAAAGTTTTAACGTTACTACCCACTGACCCTGTTATATTATTTAGTGCTCTTTATTTCCTCAAAATTTTAATGAATAAATTCCTATTTAATGTCCTTTGGCCAATTTTATTTTAATCCCACCGGTTACAAACTAGAGGTTACACATGGTCACTGAACTTTCTCTGCAGAGACCAATATTACTGTGGTAAAAAGTAACATATTATATTTCAAAAAGTTTAATGCCTAAAGTTTATAGAAGACTAGCTGTTTCACTTAACCTCACAAATTATTATGAATTTCCCGTAGGAATGGGAGGTTTTTCGAGATAAAAACTATCCTATGTCCTATTCCAGGACCTAACCTATACGTGTGCCAAGTTTCATTGCGATCCGTGCAGCGGTTGAAGCGTGATTGAGTAACAAACATCCAAATATCCAAACATTCACATCATTTATAATATTAGTAGGATTACCCACTATGGCGTTGAGAATGAGTACCTATGTTACAGTTTTATATAAAGTTAGCTTAGATAAAGTAATAAAAAAGTATAAAGTACGTAAAAAGTATAAGCTAACTTAAGTGTAATAATTTGTTCGTATAGATACACATTCGATATTTGAAATTTATGATGTGTAGTACGATTCACAAACTCTTTTATTATCCTGGCCAGTATACAATTACATACTCATTTTTCTCGCTCAATTTTTATATCTGTAGGTACCTTATTTTAACGTCCTCCTCGCTCGCTCAATGCTCCTCGAAGATATTAACTTCAAATCCTGATTACGACATCTTTCAACAACATTTTTCCTAAGAACATAATAATTATACTTAGTTATTTATAAAAATGCATAAGTAGGTGTAAAAATTCGCATATAGTGGAAAGGTCCTCCTAGCTCCTAGGTTTGGCAGCAAGTCAACTCGGTCCAAACTCAATTTGGGTTAGAACAGTTTTCAAGTTTAGTCAGAACTTCACGGCGTGAGAATATTACACGTTCGCATCCGTACTTTTATCATCTCGGGAGTATGAACTTTTCGACCAAGCTATTATTTTCACAGAGCTGAGTGGTTGCCAAGGATATTCCCTACTTCACTATGACTAAACAGCGTCTTATTTATTTATGCATAAGGTCCATCTTATTTGTGTCATCTTATAATTACTGCAATATTTATTAAACTTCAACAAAGTCGAGACGGTTTATCTTATAAAACAAAGAACGACGTTATTTTTTGTGTAAAACTCAAACTAGTTCTTTGGGCCCTATTTCGGAACCTTGTCTCTTTAGTGTTGTAATTTTAATTTATTTGACAGTCTGTACAATACCAACCAGGGAGAGGACCTTCTATATGGTACGAGTATGCACATCAAATAAATACTGAATCTACACCAAATATACTGATGGCACATCAAAGTGCGTATTTTGAACTAAAACAGAAATATTTGATGAGGGTTAGGTTAAGTTGGATGTTCATTATATATCATCATCAGGTTATTTTGGCTTCCACTGCAGGAGCACAACCTTCTCTCATCTACCGGAGACAGACGGGGGAATTGGCCTACACTCCCCTCGCTGGCCAGACGGGTTGGGGAGGCCTGATTGATGTTTTATAATGTATTCCCTTAGTCGCCTTGTACGACATCCAGGGGAAGAGTTGGAGTGGTCCTATTCTACTCTACCGGAAACCACATGGTCATTATATATATGCCTTTTTAATTATTATTTTTCTATTGAATGACTCAGTGGCCATATAACGATAATACATAATAGTATATCCAATGCTCACTGGAACCCTCAAAGAAGTGATTTAAGCAACCAGATGGATCAGTTTGCCAGAATCTGTTGTATCTGCCACATCAGTACAATGTTTAAGATCAGACGAGACAATTTAAAAAAAAATAATAACCAAGTCGACTACTATGGAAGCACCAGCTATAAGCCTTTCCATTTAAAATAAAACATCGGAGTATACGGGAATAGTCCTGACCAAGTGGATCAAGTTGCACTGCTCACTGGCTCTTGACTAACAAGCCCCACACTGGCAAATTGGGCCGCTACTGACAGAACGTGTTTACCTAACTCGGAAATATCCAAATAACTTTTTACTATGATGAAATCCTATCTTACTCCTTAATGAACAAATCCTTACTTTTTGTTTACTGGAAAGCCTTCGGAACGACCTGGTTAGGAAACTCTTTCCTCATAATTTTTATAGTAGACAAAAGTAACTCTGGATTTTCACAGATTTTTCACTCAGTATTTTTATTCATCATCATCAGGTTATATTTGTCTCCACTGCAGGAGCACAACCCTCTCTCAGCTGCCGGAGACAGACGGAGGATTTGGCCTACACTCCCCGCGCTGGCCAGACGGGATGGGGAGGCCTGATTGATGTTTTACAATGTATTCCCTCAGTCCCTTGTACGACATCCACGGGAAGAGTTGGAGTGGTCCTATTCTACTCTACCGGAAACCACACGGCAGTATTTTTTTTACTTTTTCGAATTTCTCTCCCCAAATGACTTTTTTCTTTAGATACCCCAGATATTAATATTATATTTAAAATCTCATATATGATGCCCATTAAGCACACTGGGGAAATATGCAGCCTATTTATAGCTTAACTAGCTGTGCCCGCGGCTCCGCTCCCACTCACACTCCTTTGTTGTGTAGTATATAAGTATACTATACTAATGTAATGTATGTGAGTTTTTGCAACTATAAATTCCCATAAGTTTTGATGTAAGCCGATTGCGATGAAATAAAGACCAAATATTACTTCGAATTAAGCTCTATGTTTTCTGAAAGCGTCATTATAATTGGTTCAGCAGTTTTTACGTGGCGTGTGCACAAACAAATAGACAAAAATTCCAAATATGTTCTTAATGTATTCTGTTACTAATCCTTCTTCCCCCAATTGTTTTTTTGTTGTTGGAAATATTTCAATGTGCAGACACCCGAAGATTACATTTTTATTTGTGGACCTATTTCCATAAATAAAAATGTAATAGGTCCACTTTGGACCTATTTTATAAATTAAGGCTCTATATTACGCAAGTGGGAATGAAAATTGGAATGTATGGCAAGTATGTGTATTAAAATACAGAAGTGTATCAACCATCCCATATAGCAGGCGCGCTGCGACCCTGCTCGATATGAACCTGACATAGGGTTCGGTCCCAGTGGGTTACTGCATGCAATTTGAAACCCATCGATATTGCCTCTAATGGACAAACTTTCCGCCTTGCATCGCAATTATACTAATGTGATTACCAGCTTTCTTTGTACTGATCATACACAGGGTAGAGGAATTCAGTGAACCATAGATTTCAAGGACAGACCTTAAAAGACTTTTATCGATACATAGATTAAACCAAAAGGAGGAATGTGACTGACATTGTTTAAACGAGTGCAGTAAGCTCGGGCTATGCTCGGGGTTTCTTTGAAGGATATGATTCGTAATGTAGGAATCCGATGAAGAACGAGGGTGACCGACATAGCCGATATAATTAGTAAGCTTAAGTGGCAGTGGGCGGGTAACATCTGTCGCAAAATTTACGGCCATTGGGGCAGACGAGTTCTGGAGTGGAGACCGCGGATCGGCACGCGTAGGGTGGGACGCCCCGCCTGATGAAGGTGGCCGGTAGCGGCTGGATGCGGACGGCAGAGGACCGGGTGTGGTGGCGTTCATTGGGGAAGGCCTATGTCCAGCAGTGAATGTCTAAGGGCTTATTATGATGATGATGACTATAAGCTCGGTGCACGACGACTTGCACGCAGTCACACAGATGACATCAAAGTTGCGGTCGTTCAATCATTTAAATACAGAAAAAGTGTTAGATAGACAGGGTTAGATCAGTTGAGCTAATGAGACAGTGGCAGCGCGGCTTTCACAAACATGGCGTGGCTTATACTTAATACTTGCGAGCGAAACGTAACAACATGTCTTTCTGACAAGTCTTTCTATGTAAGCTTACTCTTTCGGAAAATGACGAAGACATATTTCTGTTTATCTAAATATACTCTCCAATCCAGTACCAGTCTTATTACAGAGTAGGATATAGTAAAAAACAGCTCCATAATCTCGTTCGATTACAAATGTTTGTCGAACTCTACAGCGGTATGTCACAGTAGAATAAAACACACGCCTGTTGTGGTTGCAGGTTCAATCTCACGTGAATTCACGTGACGCTACTCGACTAAATGAGAAAGTTTGTTTCATAGTTTAAAGTTAATCATGGAAGTGCGGTTTGAATTTTGCCGGATAAAATAAAGATTGATGAGTCTTGCGAATTAGAATAATGGTGGGATAATTAGATAAGTAATATAATTAAGGGTTAACTTTTTAATAGATTTCACTGAAAATTGTTTTGTAATTTGATTTAATTAATGTTATTCGCGGTGATACCATCATCGTTATTTAGATTTCTAGTCGTAATGTAAGTTACTTTATTATTGTATCTGCATATTTTATTGTGCAACTGCTGTGCCCGCGGCTTCGCTCGCGTGGACTGCAGAATGTTTTTTTATAAAGTTGAAATTACTTAGTACTGACAAAGATAATATATACTAGAGTGTACTGATCTCCTTCGCCCGTTCCTCCCGCTCTCTCACCAATCCCCCCTCCCTTCTTAATTAATTATGTATCATCCCTTTCATTCCAAATCAATAGTCATATGAAAAACAAAACGCATTTGCATCTCGAACTTGGTCCCGTGCTTAAAATAAGGTCAATGCAACGATTAAAATTAGCTGTAAGTACACTTCGAAGCATAATTACGCCATAGTTACATACAACCCTTAAAAGCAAAGAGCGTAATGTCACGCTTCACCATCCAAGCGAATTTCGATCTGTATTTGAATAGAGTTAACCCTTTTCCTGTTAGCGATGAGGCGATGATTGATTTCTGTTTGCGGAGGGTGGTGGTGGGTGCAATTTAATATCTTATTGTTAATCGGGAGGCGGTGGTGTGGTGTTGACTCAGACGTTCGTTTGTTTTGGCTACGATGTTAATTATTATAAAGCGTTTTCCGTTATTGTTGCGGTTTTGTTGATTGAAATTTGAAATTGCCAACGAAGTTTCTACAATTGTTGTTTAGTGGTAACTATGTGTATTAGTAAGGTTTACTATTATAATTCTCCGCGGTTCTGAAATTATTATGTACTAGCTATGCCCGCGGCTCCGCTCGCGTGGACTACAGAATCCGCTCTCGTTCCCACTCTCGCTCCCTATGCCACTCCCACTCAGACTCTCAATCCCAATCCCGATCCCATTCGCACTCCCGCTCCAACCGTAGTGCAAACCTATCGCAATATGAATTGTACCGAACATAATAACTATACTTCTTTGTTATATCGCATATTTACACCTTGGGTAACATTATTGACGTTTTGGTAGGGATCCCTAATTTTTTGTAATAAATATAGCTTCTCTTATTTAGGGATAATGCAGCATTCTAATGGTGAAAGAATTTTTGAAATCGCTCTAGTAGTTTTTGAGTTTAAACGTTACAAACATATAAATCTTTCCGCTTTATAATATTAGTAGAATACAAATGACCTCCAATATTAGGTATTTGTCCCAGGATTTTGAAATATAGATCGTTCAGTTCACGATGGCATGCCTTGCTACTTTTCGCGAGGGGTGAGCGCGGGTCGCGGGGATCTATTCGGAACGCCAGTATTATACTGTACGTACGTGGAGACCGCGGATCGGCACTCGCAGGGTGGGACGCCCCGCCGCCAGGTGGACCGACGACCTGAAGAAGGTGGCCGGTAGCGGCTGGATGCGGAAGGCAGAGGACCGTGTATGGTGGCGTTCATTGGGGAAGGCCTATATCCAGCAATGGACTTCTAGGGGCTGATATGATCATGATACTGTACGTATGCAATTGATGATTAGGTAGTTTGTAACAACCGAACTAACACAGTAACAATATAACGCATACAATGAAATATAAGCGACTTAGAGAAAGAGTGACGTATGCCGTCGTGAACTGTACGATCTATATCATTTAATATAGTTCATAGAACCGGGAAAATATTCATTGATTTACTGGTTTTGAGGGAACGGTTTCAGCCTTACTGAATTCATTAATTTACCATAATTAAACGGAATGTCTATACCTAAATCGGTTTTTTATTCATTAATTTACCATTAATTGAACGGAATGGACATAAATCTGTTTTTTTTTTCATTTACAGGTTAATTGAAGGAAATCGAAACCATAACCAAACCGGTTTGGAATTTTAACCGGTTTCTTAGCTTCTCATTAATCATTTGATCTTAAAAAAAAAAGTCTACAAAATGTTGAAATTTGAATAACTTTCATTTTCAGGACTGCTATAATATCTGATGATATTATTCATCATCATATCAGCATATCGACGTCCACATAGGCCTTCCCCAATGAACGCCACCACACCCGGTCCTCCGCTCTCCGCTTTTAGCCGCTTTCCCCCACCTTTTTGAAGTCCTTGGTCCATCTAGCGGCGGGGGAGTCCCACGCTGCGCGTACTGGTCTTCGGTCGATAATAAAATAATATTAAATAATCATTTATATCAAACATGCAGCTTCTTCAGTACACCTATCCCAACACGATACACGACTTAGGAAATAATTTAAACTACTTAACTCGTATGCAAACTCACTAGAACTCCTTACTGAAGTTCTTCCACATTAAGTAATTACGAGTAGTTGAGAAACTCGAGTCTCCCCGGTATAGCTTGTAGTTAGGGAATTACCGACACTTAGTGAATTTATCTAGGAAAATTTAAGTACACGCTTTAAAATTTAAGTAAAACTTAAAGTTCTTGTGAATGGGAGGATGCAAAAGGTTCAGGTGTTGCAACGTTTTGTTCTAAGTGAAGTAATTTAGATTGGAGGCTTATAAACATAGCTGAAAAAGTCAGTACGTTGATAGCAATCAATGGATAGTCACATCCGTCGAAGAAACGATTACCGTTGAGATAAACGAGTTCTCGAGTGGAGATAGCGACAGGGCAGGCGTAGTGTGGGACGCGCCCAGGCTAGATGGAGTGATGATCAGCGTCAGGCAGCTGGCTGTGACTGGATGAGAAGAACCGAGGATTGGGTTCATTGTCCCGTCTTGGGAGACGCCTATGTCCAGCAGTGGCTCTTGCAGGCTGGTGATGGCGAAGAGGCGTCTCCACACAGGTCTGTTCATTGATTGAGCCTATAGAGTTCTATTTTAAAGACATTCATGACACATTTTTACGAGTCTTTGAATGATTTAACTAAAACTAAAACACGACTTTTACAGAAAAAACACAGGTTTAAACATGGCCTAAAATGTGATATTAATTTGCTAAAACCGCAAGTTTCTACGGTTTACCTCAGTGCATGTCTGCCGTCCTGTCCAGCGCAGTTCGGGTGCGGTTTGGTCTCTGTCGACTAGGGACTCTCATATGCACCGACAGGCTGTAGTAATTAGCTGCATTCGGTCTTTATTAATTCAGCACTAGAAACGCCACTTAACAAAAAGTGGACGATATTTTTCTCGCTTATAATCTGGGCTGTATGTTCATATCATTGCCTATTATATTAGAGTAAAAAAAAATCTCACTCACTTTCAATCGCCATCGCCGCATACGCCTACAGCTCTGCCTGTTTAATTTACTTTTTATTTTAATTGAGTAATCTCTGCATACACTCACGATTCACACAGATACTCAGGTGAGTATAGTGTGAATCGTGAGTGTAGTGTAGTGTTGTAGAGGTCTACAATGCTACAATAGTGCTTCATCCAAATCCAGCCGGATATCGGTAAGTGCTTATTTTATTACTTTAGTTTTATATAATTATTCTCTCCCCTAAATTGGCATAACGGCCATGGAGTGTACTAAATAATCCCACTAATATTATAAATCCGAATGTTTGGCAGTGGACGGGTCACATATGCCGCAGAACCGACGGCCATTGGGGCAGACGGGTTCTGGAGTGGAGACCGCGGATCGGCACGCGTAGGGCGGGACGCCCTGCCTCCAGGTGGACCGACGACCTGAAGAAGGTGGCCGAAAGTGGCTGGATACGGAGCGCGAAGGACCGGGTCTGGTGGCGTTCATTGGGTAAGGCATATGTCCAGCAGTAGACGCTTAAAGGCTGGCGCCGGGCCGTCCCACCCTGCGATGACAATCCGCGGTCTCCACTCCAGAACTCGTCTGCCCGTTGGGCCGTCGGTTCTGTAAAGTAATAATTGGAAATTATAAACAGAATCAATTCGATTTCCAAACGATTGCCTGCTTTCAAAGCAACCGAATAAAATGTTGTAGGTATTCGAAATGATTCGTTAAAAAAGCCTAACAAAATGCAATGTGATGTGAGACCGCTAGGCGTAGGGAAGCAAGCGCTTAAGCGATTTAAGCCAAAGGATTTTACGGCCGACAGATTTCAGCGATCCACGCCTGCGGACAGGCTGACTGTTTCGCTTATCACGTTTCGTGATAGATATTGACAGTGATTACCATAGACTGTGCTTACTAGAAACATTTTGTAAATAACATTTAGAACGTATCTATATAAATGAAAAAAAATTATCATTTCCAATTTTCTTTAATTTTATTGATTTGTTTAATTATCAGCCAGTCAAAATAGTTTTTATTTTCAATTTTTATACAAAACAAATAACTTTATTGGTTCAAGACCATTTGCGTCCTTAAATTTACTAAATATATATATTATGTAGATATATTATTACTGTGGCTCCCAAACAAGAATTTCCTGTTGGGTAGTCTTTCATTTAAAAATGTATTGTAATAATGTACATTCATTTTAGTTTAACTCTATAGTAGTACAAGAACACAAATAAACTAAAGACAAAACACGAGCAGATAATTAATCCATAAATACATACAAGCAAAACTATCCAAAATTAGGTAATACAACATGACTTATTGTACACTTATTTTATAAAATCTAAAAATACTTATTATATATAGAAGCTAGGAATTAATCTTAGGATTGATATTTTTAAATATCTTCATTATGGAATCCATTATCAACCATAGTTGTCTATTACTTATTTTCAGCACGACCACATTGCATTGCACTTGTTAATTGTTTCATGGCAATAGAAATTAAATACGTATTACGTGTCCTGTCGTCGCCTGCGGACAGCGCGGACTGTTCGGCCGAAATTGCGAAACCGCGTGCGGTGGGTGGCCGACGCGTCCGCATTCGTGTTGGTGCCAATATTGTGGCCATGAACACAGAACTGCTAGAAGGAATTCCAATTGCATATCGTCGTTGTTTAGGAAAAGTTGCTCAAGGTAGGATTTTACGGCAGAGAATTTGAAAATATATTTTTACCTAAAATATTTTTTTTAGTCTGAACATCAGATTTTGGTAAAACAACAATTAGTTAAATATATCAAAGTCGGCTGTTTAATTTAAAATATATAATTTGTTTTAGGTAAAAATATATGTTTCTTAGCTATGGCGCTTTTCCTACCTATCCTACATTGGCGCTTCAGCAACTTTTCCTATAAAATTATCATTTATAAATACCAATAGCATAAGAAGGGTACAGGCCTAAGTAGCAATCAAGAATAGTGATTAAATCCTACATATCTATACATTATCTTAAAATCGGATTTTGCTAAATCAAAAAGGTTTTCGTTAAGTCATTTAATTCTTTAAGACTAAATACTTTTAATACTACCGCTACTTTAGCAAGTTCAGAATACCCAAAACCAAGTTCAGTATTCTCAAAACGATTTAGTATTAAATATGCCTACAGTTAAATCTTAAAATCTTTTTTTTACTGTACTCAGATTATTTAAAGGTTCACTTAAAACAAAATTAACTAATTGGAGAATTTGTCTCGCAAAGTAAAATTTGGTTTTGTAGATAGACTAAAAATAATTGTGACACCAAATTCTGGGTCTTTCTGAAGAATATGTTATTCCTTTATTACTTAAATAAATAAGTTTAGAGTAAAAAATACATTTAACGGGACTTCGTCCGCGTAGCATGACATGTTTTTCGTGATAAAAACTATTTGGTAAACCAAATACCAAAGTACCTATCCATTAACCATCTACAGATCCGATTCAATTCGCGCTCTTTATTTTGACCACATCTTTATAAAAAAAATTGTAGAAGATCATTTCCAGCTAAAGATTATGTCCCGGTCTTATTGTATGCTAAAGACAGAGTGAGAGAAGATATTTTGCATAAGGGTTCGGAGACATCCTTTTGAGGATTACTCGCTTCAATTGCTAACTTCGTTTCCATCTATAAGTACCACTTATATGTATTTCTACCACTTATATACGGGTTAAGCAAGTTTGGAATTAGGTAAAGATGAATGTTGTTCTTTGTAAAATGAGCTAGGGCAAATAAAATATTTTATTGAAAAAAATAACAACCGACTTCAAGACTATACCTACATGTACAAACTTAAACTAGAAAGTAGAAAATAATATTTTAATAACTTCAAAGCAAAGAGCATTAAAGGACAATCAATAAAATTATTGATACTTATATACCTATTTAAAATTTATAATAAGTTATTTTTGGAGTCTGTGCAACTCACAACAAATCACAACTTTTGCTGAAGGGAACCTAAAACTAGCATGTCGTCTATGTAGGTATATACTTAGCCTATATTTGTGTCTTTGTTGATTTTTCAAAAAGCGCTAAATAAATTTCGATACAATTTATATAGAACCATCTTTGAAGTGTGACCTACCATACAAAAAACGAACCATCAAAATCCATTCAGAATTGGCGGAGCAATGCGTAACAAACATACAAAAAAAAACATACCGTCGAATTGAGAACCTCCTCCTTTTGAAGACCTCCTCCTTTTATGAAGTCTGTTTCGGTCCGTAGAGCCCATTGGGACATTGATATTAAGGATGTTGATAAAAAAATTACAACTATAGCTGGACCGTTTATGGTGGATGCGAAAGGTGGAGCACCGGGTAGGGTAGAGTTCATTAGAGAAAGCCTATGTCCAACAGTGGACGTATAAGGGCTGATATGATGATGGTAATAGTTTATTTGCAGCACGACGCAATCGTGCTTCAGCTATCCAGACGTGATTATAAACAAAACATATCATTATTTTGGAAGAGGCCTACTTTAGCAGTGGTTTTGTATAAAGGTTTTGACTATCTCACACTGGACCCCTCCCTCTATAGTGAGTTTAATATTTAATTACCTATGTAATGCTTTACCGTAGAAGTTATTTACTAGCCCACTAAATTCCTGTAAAATTAGCTGTATTTTAATATTTCTGGTCAATTAACCTTTGAACCTCTCAGTTGTTGCCGCACGCCAATTTTCCAGAATACTACTTCTCCAGAATACTACTTCTACCTTGAAGTTTCTTTGCTGCTAACTGCAAACTACACGTCCCCGCGAGGCGAGGCCTGAATTATCTTCTGCGGCAATGGGACATATAAATAGTCCACAGACGATACATCCACAGAAACAAATTTAATTTCAAATAAAAATACTGAAACATTTAAACCGAAAACTACTGTTTTCCAATCCAATGGAAAAGTACGTTCGCAACACTTCACCGACGCCAAACACCTTGACAGGCGGTAAAAAACACCACCCCTTGTACAAAACGAAGCTGAACCCCTCAGCCCCTCGCTCGCCCCGACGGTTGATGGCGCGTTTATACTGTGTAACACGAGCTAACTGAATCAAACTGTCATTCTGGCCGCATTACGTAGCAACAAAGGTGGAAAGGTTAACATGGATTAGTTGACTGATTTCAATCCAGTACCTTCTATTTCTAATGTATTTTGTGCATAAAAAAATCGAAGTACATCTATTTGTACCTACTCCAGATTTTGTTTTATGGATTTTAATACGCTGCTCATAGTACAAATATATCCATGGCAGATGTTAAAGTCAAAGTCAAAATCATTTATTGCATATGAGTACACTTGGTACATTTGTACACGTCATTTTTTTATCGACTACCTTTTTTATAAACTTCACGTAACACATCTTTTAAAAATCAAGTTTGCATACAATTAATAAAGATTTTGCGAAGCTGAATTAACATTAGTACCAGGCATCTTTGTCATTCAAATAATCGTTTATTTTATAATAGGCTTTCTTACAAAGTTGTTTTTTAATGTGAATCTTAAACTTTCTGTCCGTCATATATATTTCCTCTGGTAGTTTGTTGTAGAAACGTATACATTGCCCCGTGAACGATTTACTGACCTTACTTAGTCTTAACCCTGGTAAAACAAGTTTATTTTTATTTCTTGTATTATAACTATTATTGTCACAGTGCTTCAAAAAGAGAGATAAATTTTTTCTAACATATAAAATATTATCTAAAATGAATTGACCAGCTACTGTAAATATGCTTATTTCTTTAAACTTTTCTCTTAACGACTCCCTACACGAAGATTATAGATTGCCATAAAAAGAATAGGATCTGGAATGCTAAAAAGGACAATCCGCTGTATTAGGTTTTTCGGAAAATGCCGATGGTTTGGAGAAACAGTTATAAATACAATACAGTACACTTTATTGCACAAACAAATATAGTTACAAGTTTTAAAAAAAATCGTGCAATTTATGCGATCTTATAATAAATCAGTGCTCAAAGGCAAAATACAGAATCCACGATCTCTCTTTTTCTGACTTTACATGTGGTCTGAAGTTACAGACGTTTCATGTAAAAAAGGACTTTCCAGTATCACACTTGTATCTCGCAAAAGGGTCTTATCCACATTACTGTTTTCGTATTTGGTGTTCACTTTTCGCTTAATATCATCCCTTGCAGACGAGCAAGGGGTCCACCTAGCGAGGCCGCGCTCCCTCCCTGCGCAAGCGAAATCACTTCTACTGTGAAAATATACCTTAAATTTTATAATTGAATTTTTTTCTTTGAAAAGTAAAATGGAGACTGAAATTGATCGAGGAGAAAAGTATTAATGAAGTGCTCGATTACATTTTGCGCAATAGTTTTATAACCTTGAGCCTGCTGTGTCCCACTGTTCGGCAATGATGTTTTAGCAACTGTTTTTTTTATTTACATCAAGGGCAGACAAGTATACATGTATTTGTATGTATGTAAACGCTTTATTGTGCCTAAATTAAGAACAACAATTACAAATACGAATAAAACAGAGTACGAAGGCGTACTTATCCCACTTATATAAAGAATCGTTTCACAAATATGTATTTTTCGTCAGCTTCATAAATATGTACATACTTCTGTACCTTGTTACAATAACTTAAGGTTAATGTGTACATAATCTTGATGCTGACAAACAATACATATTTTTATTAACGCTGTGTTTTTGCCCATGACTTTACCTACCTTCTAGTACATTATAATATTCTTAGAACATAGCATAATATTTCTCGATAAGAGTTCTCGTAGCTCCTATATATCTTGTCTATAGGGCAGCAAAATATTTCTGCATTTAAGTACATTGATCTCATGTGCAGTACGAAGTCGAATTTGTCATACAAAAATGTCACTCTCAGTCACTGATAATTACTAAGCAGCGCGATCCAATTACTTGTTAGTGAGTTATTCGTAAGTTGTTCGACTTCTTGGTACAGGTATGGTGTCAATGTACTTTTATGCAGATATACCTTGCATGTACTGTAGGTAATAAGGTGATTTTACGGATCATTTAATTCGATTATTACCATTATCAAGTCTGTGGATTTGACATCAGTAAATTTTTGCGAAGGTGTTGTATCCATAATTACTTTCTCCACCCAAGATGGTGGCGCATTGCATCGGATTCTGAAGTTTTACAATTTGAAATTTTCTTATAGAACAGAAGTGCCCATCTAAAATAGTTTTAATATCTTTAACTTTTTATCAACAAGTAACCTCTAAGGTTTTTACAATAACGAACGAAGTAGGAAACTTTTTATGTTTCCCAATAAACTAATGCAACGACTGATGGAAGATCCTCCGTGTCTAAGGTCGCGTCCAGACCGTTCCACTGCATCAGTCTTGTAGACAGACACCTCATCAATCACTGGTCACTACAGCCACAAGTTAGCACTTGTGGCCACCAGTACTTCCTTATTTATAAGGATAAAACCACACCGGGCCAGTTTGAAGTTGGGTTAAGCAACTTTGTCTAAAAGGCCACTAAGTATAGAAACGCTTTTAAATCGAAATACTTACACTAATATAAAACTAAACGACTTGAAATTGTAAAACAAAATTATTATTTTTGCTAAAAGTATGGTAACGTCGTGGACAAATTATACAGAGACAGTCATGCGTTACTAAAATAATAATGTTGTGGATTGGAAGATTTATTGTGTTAAATTGATATTGTTGAAATCTCCTATTATATGACATTTTCTACTTCAGATGACTCATTCACTTGCAGTAGCGTTGTGAGCATGGTTAAAAGGATTTAGAGCATTTGTCCCTTTAAAAAAACAAAGGCAATGTCGAAGATTTTGTCATTTAAAATTTACTTTGTAACTGGTGACTTGACTCTTATTTGAGGCTGCTATGCCTAATAGACTGATAATAGGACTGGCGTTCATTAACATTGAGGTAAGCCTATGTCTAAGTATCAGTAGACAGTTAAAAGAGGATATAGTATCAAAGAAAGCGACTCATCTCATGTAACTCGCGTTTTGGCAGCACGGTGTTAATTTGCATGCAATTAACGACAGGTGGTAAAAAGGGGTTCTTTACTTATCCTTAGACCCCCCAATATTTTTTTTGCAAATATCTTCAATGTACAGACACGCGAAGTTTACGATTTTATTTATTAGATTATTAGTAATACTTACGTAGAGAGAATATAAGAAGGGCATATACAGAGAAAAACTGTCATGGGACAAATTCGATAGAGTTATTGTTATGTATTTTGTGATATTGTAATTTAAACCCTATGGATTTGTGACATGAAATGTTATATATATACTTTTAGGAATCAGAAGCGGATTCAGTTTTTTAAAAAGCATTTAATTTACCTAACACTGAATTTGAACAAAACTAGGAAAGAGGTACTTTCAAGTAATAGATCAATACGAATAGAAACAATACCGCACACAAACTAACGTACACCTCGCGCGACGACTAGCAGCAGAATAGGGGCGAGCCTACTTTGGTTCGCGCTTATATAGCCTGTGTCGCCTACCCACTATTTTACACTTAAAAATGTCCAACACGGCCTCTCCTGACATCCTGACGTCCTCGTCAGGTTAAAACACAACTTAAACCTATTTCAAGCTTAGGCATGACTAGGCTTCGTGAGGGCTCTGGTCCCGAGATCTCTGGTCTTGTTGAAAGTCCTGGTTCCGGCTCGTCCGATGACAAAGGCTCAAGCTGGCCCGGCCTGGAGGAGAACTCCGGCTGGTATTTACCTAACCCAGATCATGATCATTAGCTGCGAACAGAGACATAATGTCAACTACTGGAGTAACAATGTAGGCATACTGCCCTGGATAGTATTAGCCAGTTAGTTTTGTTAGCTATTATGTCACCACAACCCACAGGTTGAAACGCTTCCTGAATATTGGTGTTCTAGAGTAGAAATCATAACTTTCCACTGTATAAAAATTAGACTGACCATCCCATAGTTGTAGTCTATAAAAATGTTCCAGGTTTCTCTAGAACACACAACATTGAGGTCACCGTCACAAGTTATACTACGTATGAAGTAAACATAACATGCTTAATAAAGAACACTGTGAGCGCACACCGCACAGCGACTGATCGGTTTGCAAAGCCGACCAGCTTCCAGAGTCGTGGGTACACCCCTTTGGGTGCACCACACCGACAACACTATTCCTCAGAATAAGTGCACCACCTCAAGGGTCACATAGATCACACGTACTCTACCCTCAAAGAGGGCAGAGCAGGATCCGGGAGTCCATTCACCTCCCCACGGGACCGCATACTGCGCAGCAGCATGGTTGTCGTCCCGTAAGCACCAGCCAACAGCCTCTGCTCGAAGCGGCCGTGAAGCAAAACACGCACCACTCGATCACACTTGATCACGAGGACCAGATCGCCTCTCTGAAAAACACGAGAGGGACATCCGTCCCGATTAACATACATAGGTCACACATACTCTCGTGGCAGTCCCTCCTCTCGACCAACAAAATAGGGCTCGAGTAGGGCGATTACTACCCAAACAAGATACCTCTGGACACAAGGTCCTGAATAATTCCTCAAACCCTCAGCCACTCTTCACGAGACATCCTGTACGATTCTCAGGGGCATCGCTGTTGAGCTAGACGCGCCCACCTTCAGCACTGACAGTGAACGTCGCAGCAACCAAAATCACGTTTATAGCATAAAAGTGATTGTACAGCAATCTGTAATTTTACCATTTTTAAAAAAAAGTGTCAAAAAGGTTCAGTGTTCTCTTATTGCAGAACCGCTCTTAATTTTGTGAAGTCATCGCCAGTTAGCAAGGCATTAATCGCACACTGCGCATTCGACTCCACAGCCGAAACAACCAATAAATCCGGACAGCGAACGATACGTTAAACATTCCTAGCCCGTATATAATTGACGCCGTCCCTATTGAGTACATCTGTACCTATTCATACATTCATTCGGCACAACTAAAAATTTATTTCCACAGAAATACCCTCCAACTCGATATTTAAGTCAATTTGAGTGATTAACTCACCTACCCTCTTTATTTAGCAGCTACTAATTTTCCTAGCACACGAAAAGCGATTCACAACCTAGGAAGATAGTAACGAAACGCCTATAGCACCGCTATGGATAAAAATGTCAACTGGAATGTCTTGAATGACACCCACCGCAATATCACTACGCTTACACAAAAGGGCAAAGCAAAAATTAACATTGGTATTACAGCGCTGTTGACCAGCGCGCTGTTTGACAAGGCGTTTTATATCATGGCCCGTCTTCTTGCAAAAAGCGCATGTTATTGTGCCCGAACTAGGTTTGTTTACAGGTGGAACTTGACCTGAACTAGTGGTGGTAGTCTTATCCCGTTTAGGGCACACGGCTTGCCGATGATAAGGCTCACCGCACCCATAGCAGGTGCCCGTACCGATTGTACGTTACGCTCTCTTGAAACCCTGTGATTTGTCATCATTATTTTTATTCAAAATAATTGGCGATTTGTGCGGATATCCGCATAAACAAAAGTCTATCGAAGATATCATAAAGGTGGACAGGTAATCGACTAGATCAGCGGGTTTCAAGTTGGCATTAGTAGCGGCTGCTTTTACCTAATCTTATATCTCAAAATGTCCGTAATTAAGTCATCGCTAAGACCTTTCACAATAAGTAGACGTACCAGCGATTTACGCGCAATTATTCGGTATGTATTAAACTCGTTGACATAACATCAAACGGAATACCTGCCGAATGTATTTTATTAACATATAAAAGTTTAAAATCTGCTTAGAAGTTAGTCACCCATTTGATATCCATTGAGCCATAATTTGGCATCGCCCTTTAGACAATTCCCTATCCGAGAAAGACATTTGTAAGGATTACGCAAAGTGGCGATATATCGTCTCTGGCTACCCCTCTAGGACCAAGGCGTGAGTATTATGTATGTATGTAGACTGGCATCCGCGATCATCTCATTTGTTTACAAACTTGGCCCTGTCGACTCATTAAAACACGAATCTACGTCATGAATGCTGGGATATAATTTCATCATCAGCCTATATACGTCCACTGCTGAACATAAATATTCCTCAAAAGAATGCCTCCCCTGGTGGACCGTCCATTGGGGGACCCGTCACAATCACCACGCCCGGCAGACGGACCGATGATCACAACAACGATCCCAATATACATAGGAGAACGCTGCTGCCCATCCCTGGCGCAATGCCTCAGTCGCACCGACAACACCCATGGGAAGATCTGAGGTGGCCCCATTCTAAGCCGGGAACCACACGGTATGATTTGACACATAATTGTTAGTACTCACAGTTTTCAGTGATGGTATTGCTTCTACGGTTTCCTCCGTACCTTACCCAGACGTGGGCTCGCATGAAGCCTGGAAGCCCGACAGCGCCTTTCCAATGCCTCTACCCGCAACAGTACAGTATTCCAAGACTCACGGGTTTTAAGCGGCGGCGGCACGGAAGGCGTACGCACGGTCCACGGAGATCTCTCATCGCGGTCGGCACGAGTAGCGTGGCGCCCGTCACGGTAGCTCCAGTCTCGGGAGCGGCGATCCCGTAGACAGCGACCGAGGCAACACTCTGGTCACGATCGCCAGTGAGTCGCCCTCGCGAGTGTGATCGCCGGCCGCGCAGGCGCCTACAATGCGGCGAACGAGTGCGCAAGCGGCGCGAGCATCGATAATACGGCGAGCGAGTGCGTGAGTGGTTAGGCCAGCGCCAGCCCCGGGAACGCAGGTCCCGAAAATGTCGGTTTCGCCGTGAGATTCTAGCGAAGGCCGGTTACGAGATCATAAGCGACTCGGCCTATCCATCTCCCTAGCTCCAATGTGCAAAACACTATTACGCTGCGCGAACGCAGCCCAAAATACTAACGAAATCAAAAGAGGTTACGTAAACAAGCGCGTGAATATTTTTAACAATAAAACCGAACAGAATTTTGAAAATCCATTCAAAACGATTATCAGGATCGTGTGGGAATGTTTTCTTTATCCCACTTCTGATTTTAGGAATCAGAAGCGGATTCAGTTTTTTAAAAAGCATTTAATTTACCTAACACTGAATTTGAACAAAACTAGGAAAGAGGTACTTTCAAGTAATAGATCAATACGAATAGAAACAATACCGCACACAAACTAACGTACACCTCGCGCGACGACTAGCAGCAGAATAGGGGCGAGCCTACTTTGGTTCGCGCTTATATAGCCTGTGTCGCCTACCCACTATTTTACACTTAAAAATGTCCAACAATACATATTCCTCACATTTTGGTCCCAGAGGAGTAGGCATAGACGATGTATCGCCACTTTGCGCGATCCTGACACACCTCACTAGCCTCACTCACATTCATCAACCTTTTCATGCACCTCCTTTTATTCTTCTCACTGCATGAAATGTCCTTTCCAGTATCCTTCTTATCAGAAATGGCTTTTAGTTTCCCATACTGCCATACCATGATTTACTTGTACGAAGAACTTATATTATACATTCAAATTAATATTATCAAATGGACTTCAGAAGGTTTCAGTAACAACTGATCTTAAGAGGTTTCTCGTTACAGAATATCATCCACTGAGTTTAAAATAAATCTCGAAATCCCTCAAAACATGGAATCAAATTTAATCTTATTAACATTTGCTCCAACCTTTGACCAGCATCGTACGAATGATGATATTTACTCGGTACGACGTGTTACGTCAAAAAATCGCATTTTCTTTAGAAAACTACAAATCAATTATCTTTGAAGATCAAACAAATCTAAGACTAGGTAAGATTGTATAAAAATAAGAGGAAAACGTCTACAAATAATTTAAACCATAGCTTGGTTTTGTTTTAATATAAAGTTATTTTAAATTAACTACACAAACTCTGAAGGATACAGGTTTGACATACTTATATTTATTACATTACGTCATTTTTTTTAGTTTTCCTGGAATATTTCAATACAGAATTGTTTCCTGGAATTTCAATAATTTTTCCATCATTGCCAGTCATCATTTTTTTTTCTTCGCTATAAGGGCATCGGTTTAGAGGGATTTCTAAAAACATATTTTAAAGAATAGATAAAAAAATTCTTCATTATTGTTATTTCGTTTTTAGTTTTTGTCAGTAATTACACCGACCCACGGTGAATGTGTCATGTTCCGTCGGAAATTATGATGTGGAGCCACTAGCCACCATTCGTAATTCGGCCGCGTTTATAACTCTACATTTGTTTGTAAAACACGACTAAATTACGATAGGTGGCTAGAGGCTCAACAATCATTACTTCCGATTGTATATACGCTTTAAGATTTATTCTCCAGTATGGCATGGTTCTTAGGCTTGGCACTCAAACTGAGAAAAAAAAAGCTACTGCAGTCCAATGGACAAGCATAACATCTACATATATGTACAGTACAAGTATACTACCCATATTCTAAAGGTTGCAAAGTTAGTACCATTTTGGTATTGACTGCTTCAGAAAAAAGTCGTCAGGGAATCGTGTCGTGAAGTGGTCGTATCGCATGAGATGACGACACTTCAGTGTTTCAGGAGTAATTTAAAATACATAAATCTCCTTGGCTCAGTCGGTCCGCTAACAGGATTCCCCGGAGTTTTAACTTTCCGTTTTATGAATAGGTAATCGCTTGCTATGAGATGGCTGGCCAGGAGTTAAGTGTCTCTGGAAGAGACGAATAAAGTTATAATGTTTAGAGGACTATGTTGATGTCGTGTAATGTGTAAAATATAGATTAAAAATAAATATAATAAATTACCTAGATATTTATAGGTATTATTATTTAAATAATTCAAGTATGTATTTTAATATTGTAATGCATCATTTATGCGTATGTAATTATACTTAACAATTAGGTATACATTTTGGTGGAAGTGTACGAGTACGACTTTATTATCAAAATTTGGTACTAAATGCATGATACTAGTCCTTTCAATTACTCTAAGGTTGACTGAAAGAGATACCTAACTGGGATAATTCCGCCTTTCAGTTTATTCCTGTGGTTTTGTTGGTGGTATAATTTTGGTACAATAAAGCATTTAACATAAATCAAACTTTTGGATAGTCCTTACCGCCAGCCAGATAGATTCAACATTCCACAGCAATAATTTTTTCCTTAAAACCTACACTATCAATTTTAGTAATAAAGTACCATTCATTTTTTTTAAATTTCCACGTTCGATTCCCGAGTCGCGTTGGATTATTCTCAAAATCTATTAATGCAGTTTTTCTTATATCTAAAATCTACATCATGGTTCCTTAAAACAAATCCTTTTATCTCTTATAGTTTCTGACTTCCCCATACTGACCGGTCTTGATGATACATCTTGTATATTTCAACAAATAAATCTATAATTTGTAAAACCGATAATTTTATTCATTAAATTTCTTCATTATTATCACCAGAGCGGGGTCAAAGGATTGGCAAGGTATTTCTGATTAGACTAGAAATTTTACGAGTCAGTTTTACTTACGAGCATATACGTGTCACCTAATGTCATCCACCAGCAAATGACATTTCCAGTATAGGTTCCGGTAGGTACCTACTTTCCTTTTTAACTGTTAGTTGGTCCGTCTGGACTGGACGAGAGCGAATGAGATTAATTTGAACAAGCTAATGTCATCATGTTGTACAATTTCAACTAAAATCTTGTTTAGAGGGAATATTAGAAAATATAAATTCCTTGACATTAAAATGATGATAATTTAATGAAGAGTCAATTTATAAATAAGTTTAAATAAAAGGAACCTATAGTGTTTTGTACATTTTTATCATCATCATCAACCCTCATATGTCCACTGCTGGAAATAGATAGGCCTTCCCCAATGAAGGCCACAAAACCCGGTCCTCCGCCCTCCGCATCCAACTGTTTTCAGGTCGTCGGTCCATCTGGCGGCGGACCGTGTCACCCTGCGCGTCCCACTCAGAATCAATATAATATAGTACGCATTGATGTATGTTTATTATACTTAGTAACCTACTAGGTATTTTAGTTATTATATGGTTTATTATGCACTTATTTTGCCCTTCTCGCTCTTACTGATTTGTCTCACCCGGTAAGGTTGTCTGGAAGGGATCTCTATTAGAGATAAGCTCGACCTTATTCACAAAATGTCATACCTAATTGTATTTAATTTTTTTAAATGTGCAATAAAGAATATACCTATAATAAGGAGTATAATCAAACAAAAACCTACAAAAGCAGAACTCTAAAATAAGCAATCTGTAAAAAACCACTCAAACTGTAGTAAAAGCCTCATTTAAATAAGTAAACAAGAATGTATTTACCTAAAGTACATATAAAAATACTTTAAAAAAGAAATTGACTGGCGTCTATCCTGGCCCCATTCGTCACGCCATGTCAACAGTCGTGTGAAACAGCCCCTATTTTACATTTAATTGCATTTCTTTGTCGATCTCCCTGTTAATCTGGATGCACCCTTATCCACGTCAACTACCACTAAAGGCTGACCTCCCTCTCTCCCCGGATCTCTACGTCATCCAGTGAGAAGGAGTGTTTCGTATGAGGCAATAGGGGTCTTCATAAGTGGACATAGTCTAGACTTGTTTGATATTGGAGGAAAGTGTGTGTTGACGCAATATTTGCGAAGGCACTCAACCTGATAACGTATGCTTAGGATTTATTTCTTAGATTGGATTCGATGTAGTCCTGAACACGCCATTGAATTGCAGGAAACTAAGTACTGTAGTAGTACTATCCTAACTTAAAAATATCGGATAAAAATCTCGTTCGACGAGTCAATGCAAAAACTGCCACCCTCGTCTAAGAATAGTACCCCAATGCAATGACAATTCATACTATTGACGTATCACGTCGTGCATAACAAAGTAAAACTAATTTTCGATATTTATTGAAATATCAACGTTAGTTCTGTGACTATATCAAGACCAGCGTTGATCTGAAGCACTCTGATACTGACAGTAAACAGAAAATAAAAAGGTATCGTGATTAGACTGCCGTGTGGTTTCCGGTAGAGTAGAATAGGACCACTCCAACTCTTCCCGTGGATGTCTTACAAGGCGACTAAGGGAATACATTATAAAACATCAGTCAGGCGTCCCCAACCCGTCTGGCCAGCGCGGGGAGTGTAGGCCGAATCCTCCGTCTGTCTCAGGCAGATGAGAGAGGGTTGTGCTCCTGCAATGGAGACAAAAATAACCTGATGATGATTGAAATATCAGTTATTTTTCTACATCCTGTACACTTTTTCGTGTTATCTTTTTTTGCGTCGTTGAGGAATTATTTTGGTACTTGATTTTCATCATCATCATCAGCCGTAATACGTCCACTGCTGGACATAGGCTTCCCCAATAGAATACCACTTTTGGTAAGTTGTCCATTGGGGGATTTGCCATAATCACCACGCTTGGCAGGCGGATTGGTGATCGCAGTAATGATCTTAACATACACACACAGGAGAACGCTGCTGCCCGTCTCACGTTCACGTCCCGTTCCACGGGACGTGGACGTGAGACGGGATTGGGGGTGGTCCTATTCTAAGCCGGAAACCACACGGCGATTTTACTGTACTTATTTGTACTTGATTTTATAATGACGCAATTCGGCATCTTTACAGCTTTGCGATCAACACATACCTGCCAAAAAGTGTGCTTACATTGCCATTAAGCACACTTTGACGAAGTCCTTGGTATGACATGTAATGGATTGGTCAATACAATTTGTATTATGGCTTACCTACATCCATGTCATTTAAACTTATTTTGTATCATGGATATTAATTTGATGCTTAGATGGGGTGTCGTGTTTACACTAAATATACTATACTTATGTTATAAATAACTCCATTGTTAATGAAACTATTTCTGATAGGTAATGGCCGGGAGGCAGAAAGCACAAATGTTGTTTTAATTGAGCGGCGGTGGTGCATTGAATATTTATTAAGGTTGTTCAGTTGCTATTGTTATTCTTAATAGATTCCTGATCCATTAAAAGTGTAAGTTTGAAAATATTTACCACCAAAGGTGTCCCAAACGATGTTAGGGAGGTGTGCGTTTGAGAATAATAAAATCAAGTGAGGTAGGTCACTCCAGACATAATATGCAATAAATTTTTTTAAAGAGAGCAGACTTTCGTAAAAAGGCTTATGTTCATCTCTATGATATTGCCTATATGTAGGTTTGCAAAATGTCACGATCTAGTTTAAAGTCAAGCCATGAAACACGACCTATACGACATTTTTATACTTTGTCATTTTTCATTTTAGACCAAAGTCGCCTAACCCTATTCACTGATTTCAAAGATAATTAATTATTAATTTCAATACAGGATGTTTTTTTCAAGTACAATAAAGGATTTTTCTTTCTACCTGTACTTTATCTTAGTAGAAATACGTGGAAGTAAAATTTCCATGTATCCCCCCTAGTAGAAAAGAGTGGAAAAAAATTCCATTCTTCCCTAATAGTAGGGACAGACCAGTAGGGATATGTGGAATAGGTCATTTTCATTTTCGTATTCATAACATTACTATTTTATAACTAGCTGTTGCTTACAGCCCCAAGAGCGTGAAGTATGTTTTTTACCACGGGAACAGACTTTCCCATGGTACAATAATAGCAGATATTCATTTTTACGGTGATCGGTCCAATGATCGTGTAGTGAAACCGTGACATTATTCATTTTGTTTGTTTTTATTTTTGAATTGTTTATATTTATATTTTTTTGTCCTATCTTATATTATAATTATAGGTAATATTAGCTAACATTAGAACTTTACAACGGTGAATTACAAAATTACAAAATGTGTACCCGGTTACAGAAGCATTTGATAGATAGCATATTGAATCAGTAAACGTTTTATTTGATTCACTGTATTGAATAACATTTCTTCTGAGACAGGATTATCGCAGACTAAAATTGGCTAATATATTCGTTTGTCTTATACACGCACAGGTTAATTTTCAACTATACATACCAACTATGACACATATATTTTTTGTTAAATGAATAGGTATACTTCTACGAGTACTTATGTTAGAAACTGATATAAAAGCTTTAAAAACTCAAAAAGTTCGAAAAAGCATAAAAACCAGTTAAAAACTGTTCCCGACGTGGCCATGCATGTAAAGGCTGCATAGCATCAGTCATCCGTGACGTCATTCATCGCCCTATCTCCCTTGTCCACGCTGCGGAGTCCCCACGCATGTATCCGATTAAAAAATGAAAGTGTCGATAGGAAAAATTGTTTTACGTTTGTTGGGGTGAGTTTTATTTCGATTGGAAACTTAAAACCACTATAGATGCTTTTTGGGAAATGTACAGTAATAAATGGTAACAAAAAAATATAAAACATTTTGTATGAATAATATTTTCATGGAACAGGAATTAAATACCGAAAGAATATGCCATCTAATCGTCTATTAACCTTGTTGCGAGATTAGTGTATATTTTCAACCAAGTGGCTCTCACGATTTCGCCTCATAAGGAATCTAAATTGGAGAAGCCTTTACCTTTGTAGTAATTAGGTATTAAATTGAATTATGATGTCAAGTTACTGAACAAAATAATAGGAAATACAAATACTAATATGATTACTCTATTTCCTTTCTTGTTTTGCAAAGACTTTGTATAGGTTTTGAGGGTTGTGATCTTTGGGTGTAGGTAGTAATAGTAGTGTAAAGTCAACAAAAATTCACGGTACAAGCAAATATGTTTATTAATGCCATGTCAACAGGTGTCAAATTGATCATTAATATTTGTTTAATATCTATGCAGTCATGGGACGCCGCGCCGCCAGGTGGAACGACGACCTGAAGAAACGTCTGGATGCGAAGGGTGGAGGACTGGGTGTAGTGGCGTTAATTGGGGCAGGCCTATGTCCAGCCCGGCCTAGGCTGGGCATAATGTTTAAGGGCTGTCATGATGATGATGAAGATGCAGATCATATCGTCAGTGGAAAGGTAAAAACGCTAAAGCGCCAGTTTGACAAGTTTACAGGAGAGAGGTTTAAAGTTTTTTGTTTTTTACGGAAAAAAATTAATATCTCGTTTTCTACGGGGACTATTTTTATGTAACTTGAAAACAATACGATTGTATAATAACTGCTTAATTATGTAAAACAAAGAATAGGCCTATTATTTTACGAGATATTCTCATTAGCGACAATATGATATTCTTTATTGCACAAATTTTAAAAGTAAATACAGTTACAAATTTTGTGTACAAAGGCGAGCTTATCTCTAAAAGAGATCTCTTCCAGCCAACCTTACAGGGTGTGAGACAAGGCACTAAGAGCGAGGGGGGCAAAAAGTGCATAATATACTACATAATAACTAAATACTGAAACTACTTTACACACATATACATATATATATACATACATATTACATATAGTAAATAAATATGTATAGTAAATAATAATAAATATAATAAACATACATAAATACATACATATCATATTATACTGAGTGAGACAGATAGTGCTCTTTTAGTTTAGTTTTAAAGGATGTCACCGACGTACTATCTCGAATGACCGTCGGCAGTTTATTCCACATCTGCGCCGCTCGGACAGTAAAGGAATTGAAAAAGAATTTGGTGTTGGATTTGGGATAGGTGAGAGTCTTGGTGACGCAGTCACATCTAGGTCGGTCGGTGGGTAGCTCGTGGAAACAATCACCTGAACATATAAAAATTTTTAGGTAAAAAACGGTAAACATATATATACATAGACAGATCGACGCAGAAAAAGAATACAGTCGAATGGGATATATAACCCATTTTCGACCAATGTGTCGCTGTAGCGTTTTTACCTTTCCATTGACGATATGTTAAAATATGTCAATTGCAGTCGTCATCTATTTGTACATGCTTACTCACACGTATATAAACGCAAGGCAGAAGCGATTTAGCTGTAGGTATAAGGTATATATATGAGTTTATTAAATATCACGTTGATAAGTAATTTAACGTGATACTTGATTTAGATACAGATGATTAAATTCAAATTATTTTCGAACAATTCAATCGTAGTATAATGAGGTTTGATTACTTTACTATTTGGAAAAATATAGATAACATGTTTCTGATAAATTACGTCTCATTACGTCGCTAACATAAAGGTATATTTTACGTCGTATAAAAGTACATTTCTAGGTCGAATTAAGTGTTTAGGAATCAATATTTAACGGTGAAAATTACAGTGTGAGACTTTTAAATCATCTATTGTATTAATAGAGTCGTGGTAGCCGGTTGGTTGTGCACTCGCCTCACGTTCATGAGGTCGTGGGTTCAAACCCCGCCCGTACCAATGAGTTTTACGAAACTTAAGTAGGGTTTATTTATAATACCACAGGCTTTTCGGTGAAGGAAAACATCGTAAGGAAACCTGCATATGCCGAAGAAGAAATTCTGAGGCGTATGTGAAGTCCACCAAGGCTTGGGGCACCGTTGGTGGTCAGGGGTTTGGCACAAAAGATCCTGAAGGGTCGAAGTGTCGCCAGGTCTTCCTGGCCCCCTAAGAAGATAAGATAAGATTGTATTAATCATCATTATATCCTACTGTGGAAGTGGAACAAATTCTTTGAATAATAAAAAACAATCAATCATTATTTTTAAACTTCAACACATTGCGTCTCTAAAACTTGGTCTAATACTCGTTTTGCCACGAGGTTTCCACATTTATAAATATTGTTGACGAAATAGATTTAGCGAAATTACTCTAAATCAAGTGCATGCGAAATAGCAATACCTACAAGCACAGATCAATTAATGTTACCTACGATGGTCTATGTATGTATTGCTCTTCATGTACTGCATGCCATTTTGTTAAAAAATGATTATGCAGTCAGACATAGTCTCCTAAATTTATCATCTTTTGTAGACGATGATACTTTTGGTAAACCAAACAATATTTGATGTATTACCCAATAGTTTTAAAAGAATCGTAAGTGTATACTGGAAGCTAAATTTAGGTAAAAATAATAATGAAATAATAATATAATTACGAAATCGATGGCAATTGAATCAAATTATTTAATTACATAGTTAATTGCTTCAAAACCGACATGTAAGACAGAAAGTCTCCTAAATTTTTAATAAAAAAAGAAAGAAATAATTTGATGAGGTAATTGCATAAATTCAATTTCATTTCTTACTCTGTCAAATTAGAGTTTTCAGTTTTAGGAGTTTGGATACACCATTATAATGTAGCTACTATTACCGCTGGCGTGCAGGTATGTGTAGCTTAACATGAGCTCCACTGTACCTCTGAATTGGGATGCAATACAAGGAGTAATTTTGCTTTTCTATAGCTTATTGTCTATTTAAGTCATATCCTAATACCTAGATAATCGTGGTACCTCAACACGAGGCGGCGATGTTGTTCAAAACTCATCACGTCAAGGGTTATCACGGAGCGAAAAGCGAGCCAAGGAAAGTCGCTTTGCGACATTGAATTGCGCAAAGTGGCGATACATCGTCTCTGCCTACCCCTCTGGGCTCAAGGCGACAGCATTATGTATGTAATTATGTAAGTAATCTTCCATTACCTCTTTAAAAAAAGTTTTAGTAACAATGATAGATGAGATATACTTGTTAGTGGTACTTGTTATATGCATATTGTTTTGTGTGAAAGAAATTACTATTATACTGATAGAAACAACCAACTTCAGCAACTAAAATTTTGCAACTTCTGGAAAATCGCTCATTTGAAATACAGTCTTGATCGTGGCACGCTGCAAAAATTAACTTTGACGATAAGCAACGTTGACTTCAAGCGAAAGAAAAGCCGAAAACAAAAGTTGAAGTTATTTTTTATGTTATCAAAAAAAATGATTAATAAGAAACTGTTATGTTCGAAAAATATTCTCGTAGGGCAGCGTGCTTGTTATTCCAAAAAAATACAAGCTTAAATTAAAAACTCCGCACTACCCAACTCGCACGTAACCAAACACCATTAACGCCTTATAATAACAGACATGACCCATAACCGATGGTGACTGTCAATTGTACGAAATGCCGAAAATATTGATCAGTCGCCCCCCCGGGGTCAATGCACGATGATTGCCTTCATTGACGGATGGGTGGTCGAACGAATTTGATGAGGCTTTCAGGGAGAACTATTATAAAGGATATTTGATAATAAATATTTTAAAGAGATTAAAAATTGAAGTAGAATTTTAGAAAATATTTATATAAAAATCGAAGTTAAAATTTAAAACCCAACTACGACCTTTAAACCCAATAAAAAGATATAAACAAGACTTCGAATACGATTTTAACTGACGTGAATACACTATTAGGTATTCTGTGGTGACACACAACAGTTTGTAAATACGTTATTTTATAATATAAACTCTAGCTTGCTTATTTACCTCTATATTAGACATACAAAAGGACAGTGTATGCCTATGCAATGAGACATTAAAATTCGATGAATTTAAAACGGTACATATTTATGTTATTACGAAAACTCTCCATGTTTACCTTTACCAATTACAATAATTTATGATTAAAATAAATATCGATATTCATATAGCCGTGATTCACGTCAATTAAAATAACAGATAACGTGTATTAAAACAACAGATGTTGCTTTGCCGTAATCGGGTTAAAAAAAAATAGGTATAAATGTAGGTTCTGCTTAAAAAGTTACACAATAAAATCAAAATTAAATTTAAAACCCAATGAAAATTCTAGTACGTTTCGTCGTTCTACGGCGTAGCACTCGTAGCAAACTGTGCTCGCTACGCATGTTCGCATACATTTTAAATTTGACAGTGATAATTATACTGTATTTGGATATCTCTCAATACTGTTTGACAGGAATGTTAGTAATTTTAGTGATGTTTAATTCTAAAATATTTAGGATGAAAGTCAGCACAAATGTAGCTCTGGAAAAACTTATTTATTTTAAAAGTTTATAATCACTGTGTATTGTTAATACGACCGCGCGGACGAAGACGCGGGCAACAGCTAGTCCATAATAATTATGTAAAATTTATATGAATCAACATCCATTGATTGCATAATGTCTTTGGAGAGTTATTAAATACACACGATTGCGGGGTTTTCCGCTAAAGTATTTTATTAAATTAATTTAACAGAGCAACATCTATAATAACATTAATAACTTAGATAAAAATCATTGAGGGATACTATTTGAACTATAAGGGTACCACCCACCTGATTAAGGGGTTTTCCACCAAGAGTATTAAGTATTGCCAAAATTCATATACCAATCATCGTCGGCACCGGCACTAAGTTTCATCAAAATCGGTAAGTAACACCTCTGTAGGTTCCCTTATTGGTTACTGAGGTTACTGATATACATCTTATAGGATCTCCTTGATCCTTTACTACATATTTATTGTACTGACTTATTTTTACTCCGGAGTAATAAGTTCCGTTAATCCTACTAATATTATTAATGCGAAAGTTTGGATGTTTGGATGTTTGGATGTTTGTTACTCAATCACGATTCAACCACTGGACGGATCGGGATGACACTTGGCACACGTATAGGTTAGGTCCTGGAATAGGACATAAGATAGTTTTTATCCCGAAAAAATATCTGATTAATACGGGAATATAAATTATAACTTGTGATGTTGTTTTTGTCCACGCGGACAAAAGCTAGCAAATTATACGTTCCTAATTTTTAAAATATAACTATATCCCTACTTTTATTTAACTGAACAAGTTATTTCCTATGCTATTCTTATCCACAGCCCAGAGGTTGTCTTCGCTTATCGCTAAAAGGATTCTTTGTGTGATAAAACCACCTAGATGTACTAATGTGGGATACTTTATTATTGTATCTTTTTTTTTTTTATTGTACAGTTAAAAAAGTAATTCAGTTGAAAGTCACAGGGCGTAAATATCTGTTTTTGCAGTATAAAACTGTTTAAAGTCTGTTTTTATAAGATATTTTATATCATGTACTGATACTTTTGCTTAGGATAGCATAAATCTCTCAAAGTAATAAGCTTAATCTTTCAAGCATATTATTCCCCATTTTTGGTTGTAATAAATGTTTTGTTTGTGCAGTAAGTTTTGTTTAAATACAAAATGAAGTTTGGAATTAAAGTTTCGACAATATCGATTTGTGTAAATTGTACTTACAAGAGTAATGAAAAGCCTAAACACTTTTGACGGTCAAATACTCCTTACACATTCGGCCCCGAGGCTTGAGGGCCTAGAGGGGCCTTTGTAAAGGAAATTGCATTCTGGAGGCCCCCTCACGGAGTAGCCCCCGCCTTCGGCATAAGGAACCTGACTGTATGGTGGCAATACGCAAACTATGAATTTTTGCAAAAATAGTGACTGAAATTATTTTTTAAAAACATACAGGTACTTAAATGAAATGATGTTCAGTATTAAATCATCATCAGCCGAAATACGTTTACTGCGAAACATAGCCTCTCCAATAGAATGCAACTTTTGGTGGGCTGTCCATTGGGGGATTTGCCATAATCACAGCGATTGGTAGGCGGATTGGTGATCGCAGTAATGATCTTATTTTACACAGGAGAACGCTGCTACCCGCCCCTTGTATAATAAATAACATAAATAATTATCTTTGCTAAGAATTAGGTACTAAACGTTCCAATAATCAGATGTTATTCTGCCTTCCATTTTCAAGTTAAAGTTCCTACTTTTCGTAGTCACCAGTTGAGCTATATAGGTATATTTTGATACGTAAATAAGCAAATGGGGACCAATTGTGCATTGTACCGCACTTGATTCCCAATTTTAGAACTCGGTATATGCATTTACCTAGCTACCTTTATTATTCGAATCCATGGTTAAGTTTGTTATAGGAGGATACGTCAAAATGTCCCCAACGACCAATAATGATAACCAGTAAGTCATTGGAGAGCCATTTTCACGACTGTAATTTGTTATTATTACCTAGTAATATATTACATTTGCTATGATCTAGTAATATATTACATTTGCTATGACCTAGTAATATATTACATTTGCTTTTTTATTGCTGATGGGTTTGCGCTTGACCTTAATATCACCTAATAAGTGACGAGGCCTAAGGAGGAGTGCGCTTACCCAGAAGATGCCTATTCACTCTTCCTTAAAAAAAATCCAAATTGTACTTGTAAGCTAGCAGGGAGTTCCATTCCTTAGCAGTTCGCATTATGAAAGAGGAAGTAAAACGCTTCGTGTGAGAGCGTGATATGTCTACTACATAAGGATAATGGGGCACCACGTCTGGTAATCCGGTGATGGAAGGGGGGTGGGGGAATCAAATCGTGCAATTCTTGGGCACACAATTACTATGACCAAACATATGTTCATCATCATCATCATCATCATCATCAGCCTGAATATTTCCACTGCTGGACAAAAGCCTCCCCAATAGAACACCACTTTTGGTAAGTTGTCCATTGGGGGATTTGCCATAATCACCACGCTTGGCAGGCGGATTGGTGATCGTAGTAATGATCTTAAAATACACACACAGGAGAACGCTGCTGCCCGTCCCTTGTGCAATCCCTTAGTCACCTTGAAGACACCCACGGAAAGATAGGGGTGGGCCCTATTCTAAACCGAAACATATGTTATTGGAAAGCTATTCTCATGACTGTAATTTGTTACTGTGGCAATCAATCTCAAAACATTGTGAGAAAAAAGTTTTAGCTAAAACAAAAACCAATTTAATTGCATCTATTACTCGTAATTTTTAAGTTATTTTTTAATTAACAATATTTTAAGTGGAAAATATATTTGAAATAACGATTTTTTTCTGTAATAAGCGACTTTTAGATACAATTACATTGGTTTTTGTTTTAGCCATACCTTTTTTCTCACAACGATATGAGAATGACCGTCATACAATTACAATCAAAAAAATAGCTTTCCAATGAAATGCATCTGGTCATTAATGGTCGGCAGTGACAGTTCATAGGTACATCCTTTACCTTAAAGTTGATAAGTGGTAGTCAACATCTTTAACAGAAATTTATTATTCTAACCAAAAATAATGTCGGTGATGTCTGTTAACAGCACGGAGCATAAACGAGGTCACTAACAGAATTCAAGATGATATTTATAGATTATTAATTTGAGATGCTTTGATTAGATAAGATAAGCAAAAATATTTGCCTTTTGTAATATTAGTTTAATTAGTAAAATTACATTCTTTTGTTTTAGGAGCTTTAAAATAGTAACGGTAGCGACAACCTACAAGTACCCAGGTAATATCCAATATTTATTTATAAGAGAGCTCCTACGTTTCTACACATGCAATAAATCCATCAATATTTATTGCAAATCACCAGCTTATTGATAGAGATATAACCCAAGACCAGTCTCCCGGAAAAACGGGTATAATTCACTTCCAAATGAAAATATGTAAACGGAGAAAATATGGTGGGGATTTAGAAATACAATTTTCTACACATTGAGCTCCCAAGAAGCGATCAAACGGTTTATTTCGAAGGATTTGGTTTGACAGCGACATTTCGATTCGAAATAAAATTGATTTCGTGGAATAAAGTTGTGACAAAGACAGTGGCTTTCTCTATGAGATGTGTTCGGGACAGATTCGTACGTAACTTGTATTTTGCCCTTTGAATTGGAATGTGAAAAGAAAATAATTTATTTTTGAATTGTCCTTACAAAACTATGAATCTACAGGTACCTATTACTTATTTTATTTTGCAAGAACAGTCACACTTAATCCTGTAAATGGTAATCACATATTTTTTTAACCAACAGGCTTGTATTCAGATCGAACAATTTGTCAGACCTGGTTATATCTGTCACGTCAATAAATATGTTTAAGAAGTGACTAGAAAATTTCTTGAAAGAAAATAACCAAGTCGACTACTGATTTGGAAGCTGTCTTTCCATTTAGAAGAAGAATATAGAAGTAATAATATATAAGTGTTGATCTTTGTTCTAATTATTTAATAAATCAAATCATACATTTCGAAAAATATATTTTATAGTAGATGGTATACTTACAAATATTTATCCATTACAACACTTTAAATATAAATGCAAATAATTTAAATTCTAAAGTCTAAATGTCAATAGTGTAGTGTCCATGTTAAAACTTAATTTATTAATTTAAATTAGACAACGAGTTCCGAACAATTACTTTCTCAGCAAATGTCCAGAGTTAATGTTTGACACAACCACAATGTTTTTGTTTGTTAATTACTCGTGAGCTCACCTTCAGATTTGCGTTACCGTTTAATCACTGTAGATGAGAAATCATGTTTTTTATAGAACATCACTGATGTTTAAAGCTTGGTTAAGGTTCTAGGTCCGTGCTAATTAATTTAAATAATTAAAACAAGAAATACGTGTACAACTCGTTATATTGTCAGAATGTTGCTAGTTTTTAAAACATATTAATGTTGCCGATACAAAATAATATTAATGTTGCTATTTATATATATTGAGATTGCAACATACTCCACCAACAGGAAATTAACATCATATGCTTATCAAGAACCAAAGGACAATCGTGATAAGTATTACAAAGTTACAAACAATAATTTAAATTCTAGTGATATGCTTGAATTACATAGCTTTAGATAGCTTAGAAAGTGGACTGTAATCTTGTAAGGTATTGTTTTTGTAAATTTAATATTTATCTTGACAAAAAAAATAAGAGCAATGTAATACAAGTTATATGACTAACAAATTTAAGTCTCATTCAGATTTCAGTGATAACACAAACATGGACTTAGTTTATAGACAAAGAAAGTAAATGTCTTTTTAACATTGAAGGTTTCTTATTACTATAAGAAAATGAAAGTTATTTTATCATTAAAGGTAAACATACTAATGTTTAAAAGTTAAGTAAACAAACACAGTTTTCTTATTTAAGAACACAATAAGAGAGCTTTCACAAGAATAAGAACATTTTCACATTTAAGGTATGTTTGTTTATTATAATTTACAAACTATTCATCTATAGGTAAAATGCAAACTTTAGTGATAGAAGTCTTATGCACATGACCGTTGGCCTTTTTAACTTCTAGGGCTCTCACTTTACCGTCATGCCCAGGGAAGGTTTTAGTAACTCTGGCCATGGGCCAGGTCATTGGAGGAGTGTCCATCTCGCGCAAGATGACGAGGGCTCCTTCTTTGATGTTAGGATAAGAGTTCTTCCACTTGGGACGATTTTGCAACACATTTAAGTATTGTTTGTGCCAATATCGCCAAAAATGTTGTTTGAGAGCTGTACATTTGCGCCAGAACTTTAACCTGTTATCAGGAGTGTTTGTGATATCCTGTTCAGGATAGCAGGTTAGCGGCGCGCCAGTTAAGAAATGACCAGGCGTTAGAAATGAGAGATCATTAATGTCCGAAGACAATGGAGTTATTGGTCGTGAATTCAATATACTCTCTATTTGAACTAAGACAGTATATAGCTCCTCATAAGTTAATACACTTGAGCACAGAACTCTTTTTAAATGAAATTTACAACTCTTCACAGCTGCCTCCCACAATGCTCCGAATACTGGGGAGTAGCTTGGGATAAAATGAAAGGTTATACCTAACTTTGCTGTTACGTTTTGAACTTGCACTTGATGACATTTGGAATTATGCAATTTATAAAGCTGGGACAGCTGGGTACTAGCAGCTTTGAAAGTGCCAGCATTGTCGCAATAGACTTCCGTTGGAACATTACGTCTCGCAATGAATCGCTTGAAGCTTGCTAAGAAGGTGTCAGTCGTTAAATCTGAGACTAGCTCTAGGTGTATAGCTTTAGTGACAAAGCATACATACACAGCAATATACCCTTTAGTAGTGATGACACTTCTTATTCTTGACTGCTTAATCATAATCGGTCCAGCGAAGTCTATCCCGACCTTTTGAAAGGGGCGGTCAGCATTGATCCTATCAGCGGGTAGAGATCCCATTAGTTGTTTTGCTGTAACACCCTTTAATCTAAAACATATTAGGCATTTATTAACAATCTTTTTTACTAGTCGTAGACCATTAACTATCCAATAGCGTTGGCTTAGACTACTAAGTACTTCCTTTTGACTTGCATGTAATAGCTTTAAATGTTCATTTTCAATTATCAGGTAAGTCAGTCTAGATTCTTTAGGTAAAATTATTTGATGTCTTTGACTAAAAGGTAAGGAAGAGTGTTGTAATCTTCCCCCGATTCTCATAAGGCTGTTTGCATCAATAAACGGATTTAGCGACTGTAAATGGGAGGATACCTGCTCGCCCGCCTGCAAAGAAGCTAGATCCTTTCGAAAATGTTTTGATTGTTCATCTTTGACGAATAAATGCAATGCCTGGCTTTGTTCTGCATAGGTAATAAAGTTCTCTGTAATTCTTTTGGAACCTGGCCTTGCATTTTTACAAAATCTTATTATATAAGCAAGTACGTACGTTGCCCTATTTATGTTAGAATACTTTTCTAACAAATCACTATAAAATGAAACCGGTTTGTCCTGTGATGCTGCACACACCAGTTCGCCTCGCTTGGGAACTTTGACCTCAGGTAAGTGACTAGGTACATCATAGTTGTTACCTTCAAAACTGTAACTAGGGTCAGACATGCACCCTGGCCCGTGCCACCACAGTTGGTTATTTTGCAACATGCTAGGGTTAAGCCCTCTACTTAGGCAATCAGCTGGATTTTGATCCGTTTTTATATATGACCATTGAAATGATTTTGTGTACTCATTTATCAATTTGACCCTGTTCGCAACATAGGCATTAAGTTTTGCTGGAACCGTCCTTTGCCAGGCCAAGACAACTTGAGAGTCACTGAAAAGATGTACACTTTGAATAGGTATTTTTTTATTAATAGTATTGTAAACCCTCATACATAACTTTGCCATGAGAAGGCTAGCATTTAGCTCCAGGCGTGGGATTGACAATTTATTGTCCTTTGGTGCCACTCTTGACTTAGAGCAGAGAAGCGACATGCTCACCTTCCCTTGGTTATCAGTGACTCGCAAAAATATCGCAGTCCCGAAGGCCCTGATTGACGCATCTGCGAACGCTACTATTTGAGCTGATTGACAATTATCTATACAAACATCTCTTTTTATTGTTATTGGCTTCATGTTTTGTAAATCATTGTAAAATTGGAGCCATTCCTTTTGCAAAAGAGGTGAAGGTTCAGAATCCCAATTGACATTAGATTGCCATAGTTTTTGCATTATGATCTTGCCCTGAACAAAGACAGGTCCAGCAATACCCAATGGGTCATAGAATTGACTGATATAACTTAAAATTTGCCTTTTAGTTTTCGGAGTTTGTTCAGAGATTGGACATGATAATTTAAATGAATCTTTATCTATGTCAAAATGTATTCCTAAGGTTTTGATATCCTTTTTTAGCTCTATGTCCCCGAAACTCTGCTGCTGCTCAGGAATATCGGCCAAGATTGACTTATCATTGGCAGACCATTTATGCAATTCAAAGCTGCCTTTGGCAAGCAATTCAATTAACTGAGTTTTAGTCTTAATAATGTTTGCTAAGCTTTCATCTGTATAAATGGCGTCATCTATGTATGTTGAGTTTAATAAAACTGAACTAGCTAGAGGATATTCACTCTCATATTTTGTAGCTAATTCTTTTAGACACCTTGTAGCTAAGTATGACGAGCTTTTCAAGCCATAGGTAACAGTTTGTAGCTGTATACATTTGATGGGCTCGTCAGCATTGTCTCTCCAGAGAATGTTTTGCAATGAACGCTGTTCTTTTTGAATTAATATATTTCGGAACATACGTCTGATGTCGCAGGCAAAAAAGTACTTATTCAGTCTGAATGACAGCAAAATATCAAACAGTTCTTGCTGAACAATTGGTCCATTTAACATTAAATCATTCAATGAAATTTTATTACTTGTTTTCATGGAACCATCAAATACAGTTCTTAATTTTGTTGTGATGGCATCCTGCCTTATCACAGCATGATGAGGCAGAAAATAGACTGGATCTTTTGTAAGATCATACAAAGATATGTCAATGTAAGAGCCATGCCCTAACTTGAGATATTCATGAATGAAATCTGTATAGTCTTTGTTCAATTGATGATCTTTTTGCAATTTCTTTTCAAGATTGATAAATCTTTTGAATGCTAGACTGAATGAGTCTCCTAATGCATTGTTCACGTCATGGATCGGTATTTTTAATGGCATGGAAACTGTGAATCTATTATTTTCTAACTCTACAGTATCCATGAAGTACTTTTCGCAGTATTGCTGCTCAGGCGTATGCTCCGCATATATTTCTGGTACCTTTTCAGTTTGCCAAAATTCATTTATTGTATTGTGAATGTCATTTTGGCATTCTTGACAGAAAAGAGCAACAGCAGAATCTCGGTTTGGTGAGCTTGGGACACTACCTCCTACTATATATCCGAACTGGGTGTGGACGAAACTTGGTTGTGCAGCATCACGTGGTTGAATCTGCTTAGGCTGGGGCAGCAGCGCCTGAAACAGTACATCAGCAGCAAGTAAAATATCTATCTCACTTGTGGTGTGAAAGGAGTCATCAGCTAACTTCACATTGCTTGGTACTTTAATGTTCGAAATGTCAAAGGACATTTGGGGCAGCTTTGTCGTTATACTATCAACCACTAAAAGATTTGTGCTTACTTTATAAGGGTAAACAACAGAAAAGATGTCCAATTGCAATGAATGCTTCACATTCTTTTCTGTATTGGCTATGCCGATGATGTCAGTTGAATTGGGCAACAGCGGTTTACCTAACTCTTTGGCAACTTTAGAGGTGATGAATGAAGTTTGACTGCCGGAGTCTAACAGCGCTTTGACTATAATCTGTTTACCAGCTTTGGTGAGAAGTTTAACTTTTGCCGTTGGCAACAAAACATGATTTTTGCCAGTGACACTATTTAATGAAACATTGGAAGACTTTGATGGTTTCTCCTCATTTGAATTACCTTGATCTTTATCTAAATGCAATAGGGAGTTGTGACTTTCTTTACATTGCTTGCATTTAAAATAAAATCTGCATTTTCCCTGATGGGAATTTAGGCATGTATTGCACAGCTGTTTGTCTTTGACGAAGTCTAAGCGTTCTTTGATAGATGCTAGCATGAACTTAGGACATTCAAATAATTTGTGAGACTTACTGCAGAACAGACACTTCATCTCTTTGACCACCACATTGGCCACCTTTGACGGGGCGGGCGGTTTGTTGAAGCCGGCAGCATACCCGACGTCCTTGCTCTCACTGTTTTCTAAAGCAAGGGCTCGACCTTCCAAAAATTTAACAAATTCTTTGAACGTGGGTTTCGCTGAATTGTTACGCTCTAAGTGGTATGCCCTACCTGTTACCGGATCTAGCTTCCTAACAAGCAAGCACACAAGTATACTGTCCCATGTGTCGACCGATTCACCTAAGTTTTTAAGCGCAGCAATATGCTGCTTGGTAGCCGATATCAGGGAACGCAAACCTACCGCATTTGATTTGACTATTGAAGGCAAATCCATTAGTCCAGAGATATGCTCATGGATTATTCTACTTTTGTTGTCATAACGCTGTGACAGAATATCTAAAGCTTCTACATAACTCGATCCTATCACTGGAAGGTTTTTGATGAGGTCATAAGCTTCGCCTCGTAGATAGCCCTTCAGATAGAAAAACTTTTGAATATTGCTCATTTTTGGATCATTATGAACTAAGGCTCTAAACATTTCAATAAATGGATAGTATTCAGTGTATTTACCATGAAATGGTTGTAATTGAATGTCAGGCATGTTTAATTTAGACAGCACTGATACAGCATCATCAGTCTTGGAAGACGGTTCAGCAGAGATCGCTATTCTACTAATGCGCTCCCGCAACGCAGCTACGCACTCATAAAAACAAGATTCTGTGGGACCTGGATCCTCGTCGTCCTCAATTTCTAATATTAAGTGCTCGTACTCACTAAACTGCTTTATGGCTTTTTCCTCCAAGAGTTTCAGCATCTGGATGGACGCGTTGTCCAACTCCTCGGATGAGAGCTTGTTCTTCAAACGCGTCAACGCACCTTTTAGACCGCCTCGCCTGGCGATCATTTTCTTTAGCTCCATTTCCTCTGTCTGCCCCATTGGACAGAGTTAACAGCTAATTTGAGTAATAATACTCTTGCGCACATGCGCCGATCGACAACAACAATTGTTGTGTTTATTTGTACTTAAAATATGCACTTTAACCGTAGAGTTCCTAAAATGAAATCTTGTCACACAAAGCTTGCGATCAAAATGGCCGATTTTTAGCAATATTTCGAAACAAAAAAATAGTTTCCGTGTTAGTCGTGCATGAAATGAAGTTGAAGCGGATGGATGGGATTGCGGAGCGGAATTTCACCCTTGGCCAATAAAATTGAATCGAAAAAGCGCGTTCCGTTTTAATTGCGTAAAGCTTGTTCCGTTTGTCAACAAACACTTGCATGAGCAAATTTGCACACAATGCGATGAAACCACAGACAACTTGCTGTCAAATTAGAAGCGATACTTGCGTTGACAGCCGTCAGATTGACCACTGTGAAGCCCGCCACCTTGTGTGAAGCGTTTTTCCGTGGCTGATGTTGGCAGCTTGACGACCGTCGCCGGCGCTGCGATGTTGGTTGCACTGAGTAATGGCGGCGCAACCTTGGGTTCAGCTATAATGGTTTGATAGCCGCACCAAATTATTTCAGCCACACCTGATTTGTTGCACTGATCGACGCACTTGTTTTCAATAACTTGCACAGACTACCGTTAAAGGACCATGTTTTAAGCTTGGTTAAGGTTCTAGGTCCGTGCTAATTAATTTAAATAATTAAAACAAGAAATACGTGTACAACTCGTTATATTGTCAGAATGTTGCTAGTTTTTAAAACATATTAATGTTGCCGATACAAAATAATATTAATGTTGCTATTTATATATATTGAGATTGCAACAACTGAGGTACCACCAAAATGTTCCACCAAGGAACTTTTTTTTCGTAGATTCATGGCTACCCCACAAATAATGGAAAATACGTAAATATTCACAACTGACTTGAAATGTTAGTTTGTGTTAGGTGTATTTTGTCAGCTAAATTTTAGTTACGTCGACACCACGTCAATATGTTACTGTGAAACATGTGTGGTGCAAAACTCGCGCTTTAAGCGGTAAATTAATAGTGGTGCAGAAATTTTTTAAGTCCATTTTGTGACAATTTAAACTTTAGACAATATTACAGTTTTGGAAGTCTAAAAAAGCGTCCCTTTTGCTTTACGCACTGCACTTTTCCATGAGCTGCATATTAAGAATACAGGGAAGGAAATAACCGGAGTGTGTATCTTCCGTGTGTATTGTCATCAATGATTTGAATTTTGTGTCAATGTAATTTGTACTCATTGCCACATTATTGTTTTTTGTTTGCATAACATTGGATGACAATTTACACAATGTCTCTTACACAATACATTAGCCGATCATTCGTTATGAAAGGACATACAGCGTGTGTCCAGAGAAGTCACAACAGGCCATACAGTTCGTGTCTCCTACATTATTTACATGTTAGGACGCTTCATATTTTGTAGTTTCCATTTCTATACTTTTATAGTTACTTCATGTTTTTTTTTTCACATTTGTACTAAAACTCGTGTTCTTCGCTGTAATTACTATTATAAATCAGTCCGTGCTAATATTATATAATCCTACTTTTATCTAATAATTGTATAATATTTAAGAAATGCTGTAGATTTCCCTAAATAAAAAAAAATATTTTGCCATAACCCTGATGTTTGTAGAGTTTTCTATGTGACATTGTTTATAGTTTGACCATGTTTTAAGCTTGGTTAAGGTTCTAGGTCCGTGCTAATTAATTTAAATAATTAAAACAAGAAATACGTGTACAACTCGTTATATTGTCAGAATGTTGCTAGTTTTTAAAACATATTAATGTTGCCGATACAAAATAATATTAATGTTGCTATTTATATATATTGAGATTGCAACAACTGAGGTACCACCAAAATGTTCCACCAAGGAACTTTTTTTTCGTAGATTCATGGCTACCCCACAAATAATGGAAAATACGTAAATATTCACAACTGACTTGAAATGTTAGTTTGTGTTAGGTGTATTTTGTCAGCTAAATTTTAGTTACGTCGACACCACGTCAATATGTTACTGTGAAACATGTGTGGTGCAAAACTCGCGCTTTAAGCGGTAAATTAATAGTGGTGCAGAAATTTTTTAAGTCCATTTTGTGACAATTTAAACTTTAGACAATATTACAGTTTTGGAAGTCTAAAAAAGCGTCCCTTTTGCTTTACGCACTGCACTTTTCCATGAGCTGCATATTAAGAATACAGGGAAGGAAATAACCGGAGTGTGTATCTTCCGTGTGTATTGTCATCAATGATTTGAATTTTGTGTCAATGTAATTTGTACTCATTGCCACATTATTGTTTTTTGTTTGCATAACATTGGATGACAATTTACACAATGTCTCTTACACAATACATTAGCCGATCATTCGTTATGAAAGGACATACAGCGTGTGTCCAGAGAAGTCACAACAGGCCATACAGTTCGTGTCTCCTACATTATTTACATGTTAGGACGCTTCATATTTTGTAGTTTCCATTTCTATACTTTTATAGTTACTTCATGTTTTTTTTTTCACATTTGTACTAAAACTCGTGTTCTTCGCTGTAATTACTATTATAAATCAGTCCGTGCTAATATTATATAATCCTACTTTTATCTAATAATTGTATAATATTTAAGAAATGCTGTAGATTTCCCTAAATAAAAAAAAATATTTTGCCATAACCCTGATGTTTGTAGAGTTTTCTATGTGACATTCTCTGCGAAAAAAACTTTACGACTTGTCTCAGGTTCATTTAAATGTCGATTTTCTTATCCGCTAATATCTTGTCAACGACACCAACCAGTGCAGTAGGTTGGTTAGTGTTTGGCAAATATTTTGCTACTAACGCAGTGTGGCCTTTGATGGAGGGGCCAATTGACTGCCTTGCAATTAGTTCATTGTTTTGTCTCTGTATTGTGAACAAAAGCCTCTATTCTTACCTATAGTAGAGAAAAGAGATGACATGTTTTTATTTGTGTTGGGTAACGGGGATGAAAATTACTGTAAATATATGTTTTATACCATAACGTCTGATTATGGAACTCTTAATAACCGTGGTAGCTTAGCCCTAGTACCAATAAGTTTTACGGTTTGTTTTATAGTACCTACCACAAGCTTTTCGGTGAAAAAAATATTGTAAAGAAACCTGCTTTTGTCACAGAAGAAACTATGTATGTGAAGTCCTCCAAATCGGCTTAATGCATATATATATTGGAAAGGGGGTTTGCACGAAAATCATGAAGGATCGATGTGTCAGGTCTCCGTGGCCCTCTAAGAAGAAAATATAAGATGTCACTTATAAAAAAAATATGGATGGAGTGAATTACTTGAGAGTTGCGTTCTTGAGGTGTAAGTAGTGTAAAGGCAACAAAAAGTCGCAGTACCCTAAAATATGTTTATTAATGTCATGACACGTGTCAAATTAACTATTAATTAATTTTTATTCTTTATGCATATCATATCATGTGTGAAATGTCAGTTGCAGTCGTCATCTATTTGTACAAACTTACATATAAATTTAAAAAAGGGGTTAAACTGGTTTTCCTGAATTCAATGAAAAATACTAAAGTTTCTTTGCCAATGGGAGAATTTGAATTCATTATCTAATTATACAATACTAGAATACGGTATTCTCACTTAATAAACAAGCAGTATGAAAATACACAATGTACTTTCATACTGCTACTTTTATATATTACTTTCTACTTTCATATGTTAAATTGAATTTCACGGTAAAGTTAGCTCATATTAACGCTGCAAAACTTCTAAACTTCAGGTGACGGTATTCCCACAATACAAAGTACTAACATGACATGAATTTAAGCTTCAACCGCACTAGCGTGGCAAGCGGCGAGGCACTTTCTGACCATCCATCGAATCCCTATATTTACTATTTATATCTTTATTCTTTATGTAAGGAAACCGTGGAGTAATCGTTAGAAAGAAATTATTCCTAGAGGTTACGATTCTTAGCATTGAGAAATAGGAAGCAGGGAAGACCTAGCTACTAAAAAAATAGTAAATCGACGGTTCCCGCTACAAAAGTCTAAACCAAAAAAAAACAGCTTTTCAGGTTTATTTTCAGAAAGAGCGAAAAAAAAAGAATATTTATTTTAGTTTATAATTTTTGAATAAAATATATCTAAAATACCTTTTCATCTATTTTAACGAGCATTAACCATTTATTTAACTCAGAGCTTTTAGAAGATTATCTTGGGTTCTTTAATCAAAAATAACTTCTTATTGAATTTGCAACCAGAATAACTTATACACCATAACTCAAGCGCTTTTACTTGGAGAAAGTTATCATTAAGTAGAAGAATTAACCGTGTTATTTTTTCATGCAGCTCAGTTATTAACGTTATTTATTACCGTTGCCATGTTGCTTTGCTTGGAGACATTTTCCGCATCAATGTGATAGAATCTCAAGAGATTTTCTCCTCCCTCCTCGTCCAAAGGTTTGAGGACCTCAGCAGGGGAGGAGAATGTAATGCTAGAGCTCATTATATTCTGGTCGTGTATAGCACTATAACGGTTAAAGATGTGTTATTTTATTAATTATTCGGAGGTGACATTTTAAGTTATTATAACTTAGGATATAGAATGCGCAAGCAAAACCTCACGTCTTGTTTGTGTTTTGGACACGAGAGTTACTTATAAAATAAAGAACACAAATCTAATATCATATTACTTAAAATCTCCGTTATACTTAAAGTGGCAATACACATCGCCACACTTGCCGAATATTTGCGGAACGGACCAAACCTAGACCTGGATGGACTTAGGACTAAATTGGAAAGCATGATCATCTATATTTGATCCATTGTGCAAAAGTTCGGCAAATGTTGAGATGTATATGCCTTTAACTATAATATGAAAAGTTGCATATTAATTTGTAGGTAATGTAAAAGTTGCATATTAGAAACATGATTAAAAAGTCATTATTTTACTTATAAGTTTCAAATTTCAGCTCAATAGGTCCATTAGTTTCAGAGTTATATGGCGGACAGACAGCCAAACCTACCGAAAGACAAGGTTATCCCTTTTGCAGCATCCTAAAAATTATGCTGTTTTTGGAAAAATACTGGAGTTCAATAAAACTATAGAAATCCATAAAATTATCAAACACTCTAAAACCTTAACATAAGCGAAATATGCCACATCCAACTATTTTGTCTGTTTAGTTTCTCAGAGCAACGTCCATAGCATCCCCGTTGGACAAGTTTCGAATGCATTATTTAACAAACTTAGTTTATTAGTCGTCGTCGTTTATTAGTTAAAATAGTTTCGCTATTCGTGCTTGTGGTAATTTGTTAGTAAATTCTTTTTTCAATTATTTTGCGGTAAATGTCCGGATATAGTCAAGTACCAAACAAATTAAGCTAACTGGGAGTACGGAAGGAAAGAAAATTGAGATCTGTTGTTTAATTGAGACTAATCACGTATGGGAACAGTATATGTTGGACCTTAGAGCAAACCTCGATTTTCCAACAGGCCTTATAGGCCACGGCCTAGGGGCAGCAGATTTCAGGAAGTAGACTTCAGAGGGTAACAGGTTGATTAAGATAGGCAGAAGGGAGGGGAGGCACAAAGTCAAGTGGCCTATACAAGCACCATCTCAAGCAACACAAACAGGCGGCTAGAAATGACAGTTAGACGACGCGATTCATCCTGTAATTTTTCGCGGGGATCTACACACACATGCACACATTTACGCTGTCGCTACACACACGTAATAAATCAAACAACACAATCATAACCTATCGTTGACAAACGATACATTTCGATATGGCGCGTGACCGCTGGTCCTGTACCTTTGACAGAGGAGAACACCAGAGACTCAGCAATGGGTGTTGTTATGTGTTGGACAATACATATAAAGTGGGACAATACAGGGATGTTATAGATAGAGATAGGTAGTCAAGTACAAAAATATGTATCAACAAAATCTACTGGATCGACTGTAGTGAAATTTTGAACATACGTATTATAAAACTGATCGGCAATAATGGGACAAACATGGAAATATGACAGGGTTGGCATGATTAAATGAATTAAATCAGATGATTTTTTTCAATAAAATTCAATGATTTAATCCAGTGTCATTATTTACGTCTTAGATAGAATACTTAAAAATTAAGGGTCTTAGAATAAGTAAATCACTTGTAACTAACTAACTCTCTAAATCTGCATTTGCTAAATAATATCATTACTATAATATTTAAACAACAACAACAAAAACAGCGTTTTCTGTTCCCGAATTAATCCGTAATATTATGTGAACAAAACCAAATGTTCCTGAAATAGTTGCCTAGCTATAAAGTAAAAAAACTGAATCATAAAATGAAAAAATAAAAAAATCGTGATTAATTACGGTTTTTTTAAATACACATGATTTATTGGATTTTTTTTGAAAAAAGTCACGATGTTTTCCAACCCAGAAATATGAGAAGATTTATTTTCCGAGACATAAAAAAAAATTAACAGTTTTTTATTCAATAACAAATAAAGGTACAAACTGTTTACTGGTTGTAGAGGCCTTCTATTAAGTGTGGCAATACCTGTGTCTAAGGGCTACGCTTTTCCATAACATACATATAATAGTGTACAAATGATTAAAGTATAAGATTCTTCTCAAAAACAGCATTTTACTTACATCTAATACTATTAAATATTTAAGAGTGCAACATTTATTTCACTTGAATACACCTGGTACTCGTACATTTATATATGACGGAACCCGCATTTTGTGTACCGCATACACTTTGCTCACTTTCTTTTACGTCATTAATACAATTGATGTTTTTAGTATATTATTTGAATTTTTAAAACAAAGATCAAAATAAATCTCGAACGCGACGATTTCTTGCTAGAAAGATCGTGTTCTCGCAAAAAATATTCGATTTCACTTAGCGATACTGACCAGTTCCTTGAGACCTGTCTACACATCCATCTTCAATCTGAACAAGGGTTTCATCAAATTTGTCACCGATCATCCGAGGAGATTTTGTTGGAAAAATATGAAGATGAAACTTGGCTCCAGTCTCGCCTTGTTTCGTTTTTCTTGAGCCTACTACGAAGAAAATTGTTTGAGACGGCAATGTTTTTGGACCGAAACTTGTTACTGTGTGATTGTAATAAATAAAAAAAAAGCAAACTATAAGCTTACGCTCGCGATTTCACTGATATTGAAGAGTCCGTAAGTAAGGGTATTGAGTAGTTTATGTACTAAATAATTATTGTGTATTATATTATAATCTTTTTATACGAGCAGTGTTTGACGCCCCGCCGCCAGGTGGGTCGACGACCTGAAGAAGGTGGCCGGAAGCGCTGGATGAGGACGGAAGACCGGGAGTGGTGGCGTTCATTGAGGAAGGCCTGTGTCCAGTAGTGGACGTCTAAAGGCTGATATGTGGATGATATTATAATCTTGACAACCAAAGCTGTTCAATGGATATATTCCGAAAGAAGCCGAAAGACCATAACAATGTCCTGTCTGGATCAAGTTGGTCCCATCTATCCACGGGTAACTGGTAGCTCAATAGTTACATAGTTTTATTTATACCTTTACTAGCGGATAATCTTTTTTATGTTTGCAGCGAGTAAGTCTATTCCTCGAAAAAAATTCCATCACCGAAATATTGCCTGGAAGGAATCACTGAAAGCGATAAGGCCACCATTGTACACTAGATTCCTCCTTATATTTTTATACTTTGTAATACGTTCTGGTGTACAATAAAGCATGCAAAGGGTACAGGGAAAAAGAAACCCTATGGCACAAATTCATAGAGTTTATTATCACAAAATACAAACCAATTACAAATGACCTTAATATAACACCCGAGCGAGTGTTAATTTAGGACATGATAAATTGTTTTGTTTTGTAATAATATAATTTAAACACTATGGATTACCCGCACTACTTTATTTCGGTCTTCTGGGACATTGAGAACTCTAGGCTAAGTCTTTATTGTGTTTTGTAAATTGTTTTGTTTTATATTTATTGTGTATTGGCTGACATTACACCTACTTTTAGAAATACATTCCAAAGAAGGTTTGGGCGTATAATGTCCCATTCCCTAAATGTAACGTTGTCCCAAATTACCCTTCTACATATTTCTCATTTAAATAAGATTTTTTGTATGGTAAAACCATTATTTGAAAATTGACGATAATATTAAATTATTCTCTAATAGTGTAGTGTTCAGCGAACACGATTTGTGTACGGCGAATTATCACGTTCATTCAAATTGTATCAAATTAGTGGTTAAAACATGTGGTAAATCAAACTAATTATATGGAATTTTATTAGCAGAAAGCAACATTGGATTTCTATTGCAATTAGGTAAGTAATTATTGGCTGTAGTGCTACTCGTAGGCATTTTTATTATTATTATTTATTTATCGAGCCTTATTTAGTAATAGTTATTTACAATGCATTATAGTATTTTTAAATTCTAGTATTTCAATTATAATTTCTCAACTTCAACGAGTGTCATGACTAAAATATCTTGGTATAATTCTTGACTGTAACCTTAGCTTCAAGCTCATATTGACCTTCTGTCCTCAAGGATACGTAAGCTAATATTCATATTTAAAAATATTAGATATGTGGCTGATCCCAAAATTATTAAAGGTGTTTATTATGCTCTCTGTCAATCCCTCCTATCCTATTGTATTGTCTAGTGGGGGGGGGGGGGGAGGGGTATGCCCAAAACTAATCAAATTGAACTTGAACGTGCACAGAGAGCTGTTTTAAAGGTTAGCAGCTTTCTTCCTTTCTATTACTCTACTACAGTACTTATAGTACTAATATCTATGACCTCTTAGCTTTCACAAATAAACGTCGCCATCATACTGTCTGTCCCACCCATCTATATAACACACAATTCTCTCACAGGTTCTTTGGCTTTCCAGTTAGTTATGTATATAATAAACTCACTACTAATACTTTCAATTTACAATAAATCTAAATATGAATGGAAAATAATGCAAACGCTCTGTTACACGTTGGCTTTTACAACTAAACTATGACGATACTGAAAACTTACTTTCTGTGATTTCCTAACTGCTGCAGAACTAAAATAAGAATATAATTTTCCATCAATTGTAATAACATTCAACAGGTAGATATTTGTTGTCACACGCGCATGCATACATACCCACACACCCCCTCCCCCCACACACATATCCATACACGCACACTTTCATACTCTCACACGCTCAACCAGAACTGTACAGTATCTATTTTGTTGATATTTGCGTATACTACATAGTTGGACTTATCCGTGAACCCAAGATTAATATACGAGTAACTTCCGAGTGGAGAGAGCCTGGTGATCTGTAAAACAGGCACTTACCTAGTTCAGACACCAGTCTCTCACAAGGCAAATGCTGTCCATTGATCTATAGTTAAGCTTAGCATAATGATTCCTACTGTATGTATTTACCTTGTGAGAAGAAATAAATAAAGTTATTATTATAATTATTTTATTAACAAAATGTTTAATTTTTTTATTCAAATTGCATGCATTATGATATTTTATAAATGTATAATATACTACAAAGCATCACATTGTCGGGCAAAGGCCTTTTTATTTGTTGTCGCGGGGAAATGTCTATTACTGCATACCGACTCGCCTCGGGGGACGAGGGTTGTTGGGCTTGCACCGACTAAAACCCCGCGGTCATCATTTTTGACGCACAGACGAAGGAGGGAACCCGGGAGATCCCATTGGTCTTGCACCCGGGTGTCCCTACTCCGTGCGCCCCGCCGCTTGCGCTCGGCAGCCCGTCTCGTCGAGACTTGGTCACTCCCCCCCACACTCTCGCGGTGCCTGCAGCAGCAACGAGGCTACCCCGTTACTGCCGCTCTCCCCAGGGACGCGTAGGATACCCTCATCCTCTTCCAGGTGTCTGGTTTGCAGGCATTATCCAATTACTTAGTCCTTGGCTATACCCAGAGTTTTTTTTTTAATTTTGATATTGTTTTGAGATATGGTACGATAGACAGATACGGGGAACCGAACTGGTGTTAACAATCATAGCCGTATATGCTGACCTTACGACTGCTATTGTTGCTGTCATAAATTAATAACGTAGTGAATCAATTTTATTCCTAAATTAAGTATTAATGCTCAAGATTTAAGGTTTAGGTTTTATTTCCGCAATCTTGTCGCTTACGATTAGTTGGCGGTTATGGCTCGATATAATTGTCACATAAATATTTTATAAGCTGTCCGTAAGGCTGACGGATACGACCAACGGACTAGTGTAAAGAGACGTCAGTCAGCCGAATTAGATTGTAACGTCATAGGGTACGTTCGTACGCAGTATAATAAGGCGGACTAATGTATATGTGCCATTAGTAATGATTGTATCACGGAGCGAAAAGCGGGCGAAGGAAAGTCGCTTTGCGACATTGGATTGCGCAAAGGGGCGATACATCGTCTCTGCCTACCCCTCTGGGACCGTGGCGTCAGCATTATGTATGTATGTAGTTATGATCAGGGATCGGAATTAGGTAGTGTGATTTGCACGGAAGAATAATATGGATATTCCTTTATACGGGATTTCATTATCTGTTCTAATGAAAACCCGAGACTCTTAGTAGTAATGATTAAAATGTATATATTAGGCCCGAACTAGCAACAATTTTAGTGCTGTCAAATGTTAACCCAATATCCAATTAAAAAAAGATAATTTCATATCATTAGTATTTAATTTTACTGGTAAGCGGGAGGAGGAAGAAGAATCATAGATTATTCAAATTCAAATTGTATTTATTGCGTAACATGGGTAATTACATTAGTTTTGTTGTAAAGTAGTAGTGAAGCCGTACATGTTCTACCATTTCTGGCGTGCAACAATTATTGGGTTATTTAAGTACTATATAAAAGACCAATACATTAATTACATCATATGTCAAAGTAACGTTAATAATAAAATCAAATAAATAATAGTTAAAACAGTAAAAATAAAAATGTCAGATATGTGGAAAGCAATTATTAAATGACAGATATGTGGAATGTCCTTATTTATATTACTGTATGAGTTAATACATAAAAATGAATATCAAACAAATTATGAACACACTGTTAAACAAATTTCCGAAAATACTCCGGAATATCCATATTGACATAAACACTTCGTCGTAAGTACATAAATAGCGACACTACCTAACTTTGATCCCTGGTAATGACAACACACGTTTTAGTGGCTTTAAAATATCAAATTAATTTCCTAACAAAAAATCATCTACAAAATTTTCTTTATAAAATAACTAAAAAAGTTTAAATTTTTGTACCTTTTAATATAAGACTCATCCATATACATAACTAGTTCAATAATTATAGACTGGTACTCAAATAATAAAGTATTTCTTATGTTTTTTTATCATCTACTGTCAAAATTATCCTAAACTGCTTACGAAACTATAGGGGAGTTGTAACAACTCTCAAGAGCTCTCGAACGGCTGCTGATTTTGATCGGCGTGGGGTGTGAAGACCACTCTATAGATATATCTTTGGGGTTGTGAGAGGTTTTAGTATAAATAAAATATTTCATATTAAACATTTTCAATCGGTTTAGGGAGGTTTTCTTCATAAGTAAGATGTTAAGTACTTTTTAAGCTTGTTGTTTCCAATGGAGCTTAGAAGTCTTTTCACAAAGGCAAAAAAAACACTATGTATAGTCATTTATTAAATATAGAAGTCAACTTCTTATGCCGTTTTTATTTCCTAAAAAGCATATAGCTAACCTGTAGCTAATAAAAATAAGGGTGCGTATCCAATAACTCGTAAAACCTGCACTACACCATAACGATCAGTTTATAGTCATGAAAGCCCTGACCGAATTGATTGCTAACGGCGTTGGTTAACGGAGGATAAAAATTGTAAGTCAGCAATGTGAGTTATTGGTATTTCAATAAACGAAATAACCACTCGGTTGATTAATTAATGAAATATAGTTTTTTAAATTTAAAATTATTGTTTGATTTACCTACGTTGATATATTTTGTAATTATGGAAAAATTTAAATACTTTTTGCAAAATAATACAAAATATTACTACCCAAAGAAGCGCCACTCACCTCCCTCCACCAGTTCAACGTCGCCCGCAAAATAACGTACGCCGCGTAGTACAAAAGAGAAGCTCTTATGTGTTGACGTATAACGTTGTCCCTCTCTCGATAGTTTACGTGCACATACTAACGTGTGCAGACAGGTTAGTGCTCCTGTAATAGTAGAAGGTGATTAAATCTGTTCGCGTGTTATATTGCTATCGTTATCTATTAAGATTTGAAAGCAGCGGCAAGAAATTATTTTAGTCAGAAAATACACAATAATTACAGAAACAAGAAACAGAAATATGAAACGAAACAAGTTTTATCAGTTAATATTTTAAGCCACATAATAGTTATATTGTTATATTCATTCTTGTAAGTGTAAGCTTAGCTATGTGAGTAGACACTTACTAAGACTAAACAAAGAATAGGACACATCAAAGACAAAATGTGACAACATCAACAAGTGTATGGAAGTGAGTGGTAAACAAACAACATAATAAAGACAAAACTCAATGGAGACTAATGGAAAAGGACCTCCCGCTGACAGGGTAAAGCTATGAGCACACAGACTAGGTTCAGGAATAAATAAGTCACATCACAGTTAAGGTCAATTTAAATTAGACAATGAATTTTAAACAAAATCTTCTTAGGAAATATCCAAAGCTCTGCTGCATGTAAAAGGCAAAAGTAATCATATTTACGCCACGTGTAGGTCTTCTTCTGTTTAATTTGCATAATGACATAAGCCGCAAATATCGATTATTATGCAATAAATGTTCCATAAAGAAGACAATGCTAGAAGTTTACCCCCAAGTTTTCGAGTAGTTGTTACTACTACCTGTTGAGATTGAATTTCTAAAAAAATTCAGATTTACACAGTTTTATATGTGCGTTGATGGAATAATCATCCAGGACATTTTTTTTTGGATACAATATGAATATTATTATTTAATATATGCAACAATATGTTTAGAAGAAAGTCAAAAGATTATGAAAAAATAAAATATAAATAAAATAAAACATATCTCAATAGCGAATATACCTTTATCACAAAAACTGGATTCTTTTTTGTTATTTATTAATGTCATAAAATTTTATGAATGTGGTTCTGCCTTTACAGTGCTAAGACACTTGGCGCCATATGATCACATGATCTCGTCTATCTCCATTTATTTTAGTTTACGTAAATAATGATAAATACTTGTATGTAATTATTTTGGAAGAATTATATATAATTTTTCCAAAAATGTCCTTTCTAGGAGTATAACAATAACTAACTATATGTAAACTTTCTTCGTTGACAATTTGACAATTTAAATTTTCTTCAATAAACTGCTTTTTTTATTTTCCTTCCATGTGGACAGATGATGACCTAAAACACGTGACCAACAGTGGCTATGTATGAAGGAATAAGGACTGGATGTGTGATAATTCGGTTTAAAAAAGTCGTATGTTCAACGGGCTGCCTGCTACCAAAGAAGGTCTGTTTTTAGTTTCTTTTGTTGTCAATAGAGAGCGCTGAAGTGGTCTCAACTGTCATTATCAAAAACGCCAGGCACAACATGATTTATACCGACCTGTAAGCAAAAAATATTAATAAATATTTATACAATAGACTTTGTTCGTCTTTTTGTAAATTAGTTATGTGGCCTTGCTTCATGTTGCAAACATTATATAGAGTTAGTGCCATCTACATAGGTTTTTAGAACTAAGAGCTACTTCAAACTAGCTTATAACTGCTTCTGCAAACCCCAAGTTAAATAGCTATCTACTAACGCTAGAATATCATGGTGGATTTTTCCTCGTTTTCAACAGCGGTTGTTGGTTGTTGTAGATAAAAACGAACCCTTTCTGTATTCTAATGGTTTGCTGAATGTTGCAAGCGAACCTTTGAATGCACCGTTTGTGAAACACAGCGGAAAGCCATGCAAAATTGTGTAGGTAACCAAGCTCGACATTATTTGTGCGAGAAAAATCGTTTCACATTGTTCAGGTGCAGAAATCTGGGTTAGATTTATGTACGTAAATATATCATCATACCATCAGCCCTTAGACATCCACTGCTGGACATAGGCCTTCCCCAATGAACACCACCACATCCGGTCCACGTAAATGTAAAAATAAAAACGAATAGAAATTAGGATTTTTGGGGTTAATCATTATCACCAGCCGAAATACGTCCACGGCTGAACATAAGTCTCGCCAATAGAATGATAGTTTTGATGGACTGTCCATTCACCACTACGCTGGGCAGGCGGATTGGTAACAGTAATGATCTTAATATACTAAGGAGAATGCTGCTGCTCGTCCTTGGTGCAATCCCTTTACCGCCTTGATGAAACCTACGGGAACATAAGAATAGGGCCACCCTATTCTTATCCGGCAACCACACGGATAATTTTCGGGGGTTCTCATGAGAAATGTTGTTGGAGTGTTTCACTCGAGCACCAGAAGATTTAATTCCAGTTAAGTATAACGAGATAGATCTAACTGGCAAAACAGTGTTGACTCTATCTATTCAAGAGACGTTTGACTTTAAATTAAGCAAGTTTTTTTTTTATTCAACAAAATTTTACAATATATACATTACAGTAATGTCCACAGAAATGGAAGCCCATTTGTATGTGGACAGAGCGCTCACGTGATCAGTACATTAGTCTGCACCCATCGACAAGAAGTGTTTGTGCAGTTCTTGCTTTAGTAATCCACCTGATACAATGTATTTTAAATCGGATGGCAGAGAATTCCAAATTTTAGCCATAACATAACCGCTGGTACGCTCACCGTAATAGTTGACACATCTTGGAACATTTATTCTCTTGTTTGCTTTAGAATATTGTCTTTTAGTTACATTAATATTATTTCTGATATAGTCTTTAAGATAATTTTCTAAATATAGCAAGTGTTTAGTCTTAGTTTAATTATGTAAGTCAAATATTTATAACTTAGCTTATTGACAAACATCGCTATTATAATAATTCTAATGTAGATGTTCATATAATAATCATTAAACACATTTAAATGAAACAACTCCGCAGACAGAAAGCGGCACGCAAATAATGAAAGTTCTACGCCGCATGTTCGACGCTCCCCGTCAGTTTTAAGGCGAAGTATTACTTACCAAACTACTGTCAACTGAGTTGAATATCAAGTTGAACTACTACTGAATTGAATATCGAGTTCTACATTAGAAAGGATGAACGAAAGGAATATTTGTTTGAAACTAACAAAAAAACGCTCCGATAATCGGTTAATCGGACTATAATAGGCCTTCCAGCCGATTAATCGTAGCCGATTGATGGGTTCGTTGAATCATCGTAATCAAACCTGAAAAAGATGTAAAACCAACGTTATTTTATTGTCATTATCATTATGCCTTGTGGTTCCCGGCTTAGAATAGTGCTACCCCCAATCTTCCCGTTGGTGTCCTCAAGGCGACTAAGATTGCAGCAGGGACAGGCAGCAGCGTTCTTTTGTGTGTATTAAAATCATGATGCCAGGCGCGATGATTATGGCAAATCTCCCAATAGACAGACGCGAAATCACCCAAAGTGGTGTTCTATTGGGTAGGCTTATGTTCAGCAGCGAACGTATTTCGACTGATGATGAAGCTAAAGTAGGTTCATAGTGGAGATACACGATGTACCTCTACTACGTACCTATCAAGTATAAAATAGCTCCAGTTAGTTGGGCGTTATCACGGTTTCTCGAATTAAAACATTGTTGGGATTCTATTCTACTATATTTATCGACCATTGCGTTATATATTTATCGATTTTAGAATTTATATCATCATCATCATCATATCAGCCCTTAGACGTCCACTGCTGGACATAGGCCTTACCCAGCGAATGTCACCACACCCGGTATTCCCCCGCATCCAGTCGCTTCCGGCCACCTTCTTCAAGTAGTCAGTTCATCTGGCGACGGGTTCCCCCTGCAAACTTATATAATACACATGAATAAAAGATTATATACCCTTAAGTTAGCCGCCGTGTTTCTGTTGGAGACTGGCTAATTAAACTTGGTAACACACGGCAGCGTGGGGCTTCACTTTGTCACACACTGTTTGACTACCTCACGGCGACTGTGACGCGCTTTGTATTGCTCTGGTTTTGAGCTGATGTAAGTCGGCACAAACATCAGGTGTCAACATTTATAAGCTACCTTAACTCCTTGGGAGTTGAACCATTTTCCTATAATTCAACATCAATCGTATTCAATTTTGAAGTGGCTGTGGGCAGGGCACATTGCATCTGGGGTAAACCAGTTCTCGAGTGGAGATCGCGACTGGACAAGCGTAGTGTGGGACGCCCCCTGGCTAGATGGAGCGACGATCTGCGTAAGGCGGCTGGCAGCGACTGGATGAGTAGAACCGAAGATCGGGTTCAGTGGCGCACCTTGGGAGAGTCCTACGTCCAACAGTGGACTCTTTCAGGCTGATGATGTTATCTGTGTATTGGGGAACACGGCCCCGGTGCGGCGCGTTGGAAGACATATTTTATTATATGCATGCTATGATGATTCAAAACTATTTATAAATCGAAGCACCTATTGTAGTTTTCAATTATGATGAGCTTATTTTTCATGTCATCGTCTCTGCCTACCTCTCTGGGACCAAGGCGTGAACACTATGTATGTATGTATTTTTCAAGTGTCACATGGCGCGCGCAGGATTCATAAGAAAAATAAAAAAGGCAATGATAACAACGCACCAAACCACCAAAAGTAAAAATTCCAATATATCAGTAAGATTATATATAATTCCTATCTTTGAATGCGTAGATAGAAAGTGCTTGGCTTGTTATTTTAATGAAACGATCATTAACTATCTTGGTATTAAGTTGCTGACAAAAACTGAACTACAATGATGTTTATTATAGTTTTTATTATTTATATATATACCTATATATATAGTTCAGGTATTTAGTTATTATGTAGTCTATTATGCACTTATTTTGCCCCCCTCGCTCTTACTGCCTTGTCTTACACCCTGTAAGACAAGGCAGTTGGCTGGAAGAGATCTCTTTTAGAGATAAGCTCACCTTTGTACACACCATTTATTACTATATTTAGTTTTAAGATGTGCAATAAAGAATATATACAATCTAAAAAGCACGCGTGTAGGTATAATGAATAACATTATGATATAGAGAGAGTGTGGTTTCCGGTAGAGTAGAATAGGACCACTCCAACTCTTTCCGTGGATGTCGTACAAGGCGACTAAGGGAATACATTATAAAACATCAATCAAGCCTCCCCAACCCGTCTGGCCAGCGCGGGGAGTGTAGGCCAAATCCTCCGTCTGTCTCCGGCAGATGAGAGAGGGCTGTGCTTCTACAGTGGAGACAAAAATAACCTGATGATGAATTATATCTAATTCCTACCTTTGAATGCGTAGATAGAAAGTGCTTGGTTTGCTATTATATTGAAACGATCAATAACTATCTTGGTATTAAGTTGCTGACAAAAAGTGAACTACAATCTAAAAAGCACGCGTGTAGGCATAATGTATAACATTGTGATATAGAGAACGCTTATGTAACAGCTTTTACGAGCAAGTGTATTGAAAATAAAATTTGTAGTTGCATTTGCTCCAAACTTAGAACGTCGGTGCACCTTACTAGTTCAACACGGTTCATAGCCTTCCCCGTTAGAACTAAAGGGTTTTTTCGAGGAAAAAGTCCATTTTATTTTACTAAGAAAAGTAAGACACTCTCATTGGCCAATTGTCCATAACATATACAAATTGGTGACATCATAAATTTAGGAAGTCAAGGTGATATATTTATTGACAGAAATAAAATGTCGAAACGTATATGTCTAGGTTGTCACAGAATTGGCATGCATGCATATTTTATACACGATAAAATAATCTTTCCAAGTAAAACTAACCAGTATGGATAACCTTTACGATTCTCGTAATATACGGTTACTAAATAAAATATATCTAAGTAGATAAGACTCTATCAGCATCTTACCAATCGCTGCCATCTTGCAAATTACCTCGTACAAACTTTACCATTATTATAGATCTTACGCAGTCAAATAAACAACAATATAAAGCCTTTTGAGAACTTCAAACATATTGAATCGAGTACGATTTACATAGACATATTTATATTTTAGGTAGGTGCTTATATCACATATGGAAGGATCAATAATGAGATTATTTCAAAATTTCCCTACCCCTATATCCCCCTCACGTTTGAGAAATTTAAGAGGATTTGTCAGGTTCCGAGGCGTCCGACCGACTACAGAAATTACGCGCACCCTCGTTACGGAGCTCTGCGAGTGACAACCATCTATACAGGATAGAGATGTTTGCTTTTTGTTCGAAAAATGTTTTGCACCTCTGGCTGTGTCGAGATTATTAGGTAGGTACACTCGCAAATAATAATTGTTAAGCCACTAGCCCTTGGTCATCGTAATTTAGCCGTGTTGTTCAAATCGGGCAAAATCGGTTGAACCCGTATGAGTTCGTATCTACCAATACCAATATCTGGCGCCGATAAAGCAGAAGCAAATACGAACGAATTAAAAAATATCAGCTAGTGACGCAACAATTATTACACGACAGTACATAATCTTATCTAAAAGGATCTAACAAAAAACTATTACCTTACTGTTCACGTTTTTTATGTTTGTTTGTCGTAAATTTGTGTACTTGTATTCATTTACGTATCATTGTATTTGTTCTATGTCTATAAGAATAAATTAATCATCTATCTCTCTATCTAAATATTACATATGCATTTTTAAGGAGAAAGCGCTGAATCGAAACAGGATGGAATGCTAATAATAATCTTCATATTGGAATATAAATTTCATTCATATACAATGTACACATATAATAAAACAGTAGAAAACAAAAGAAAGCAAAACTGAACATTGAAGTTAAAAAAAATTCACTCCTCGGATATTACTTAACACCACTAAGTCCAAAAATGTAATTAAAAAAATTTACAATAAGACAACAAACAATACATACGTATGTATAGGAGTTTATGACGTGGTGGGAAAGGTTGGGAAACAACAAACTACCAGAGGAAATCTTAAATATGACAGACAGAAAGTTTAAGATTCACATTAAAAAAACAAGTTTGTAAGAAAGCCTATTATAAAATAATCGATTATTTGAATGACAAAGATGCCAGGTATTAATGTTGATTCAGCTTCGCACAATCTTTATTAATTGTATGCAAACTTGATTTTTAAAAGATGTGTTGCGTGAAGTTTCTTGCGCCGTTTCTTCTTCACAGCGCTAACTCCTAGGAAGCGATAGTGGATAAAAAAAATGACGTGTATAAATGTACCAAGTGTACTCATATGCAATAAATGATTTTGACTTTGACTTTGAAAGTGTGGGGGAATTGGAAGATGGGGAGAATTGGTAGAAGGGGAGGAGGGACGGAAGAGAGGAAGAGCGAAGGGGCGAATGGGAAGAAGGGAGGAGGGAGGAGGGAGGAGAGGAATAGGGGAGGAGGGGAGGGGAGCTTAATAAAGGATCTTTTCGAAATTTACATATACTTTCCAAACTTGCAACTTTGTCTGATTTCTATTTGCTTTTTTAGCAAAAAGCAGTATCTTTACAAAAAGACAACCTTATTTTATTCAAAGACTAGATGATAACAATAACCTAAGCCCAACGATTTTGATGTGATATGCGTAAAGTTGCACTACGACTACAAAAAATGTTTATAACACATCTGCATTGTTAATATTACAGCGCGGACGAAGTCGCAGGCAACAGCTGGTGTATACTTAAATAAATAGACATCCTAGAGTTATTTATTTTTATAGTAAGCACAACCATTTAAGGATTTAATTTAAACAGAAATTAGTTTTATTACGCTTTTTGCAGGATTATTTCCATAAATTCATTTTTGAATATAAATATTTTGTCTAAACTAAAGTATTTTAAAACGCAGCAGTCGGCAACATTTTTTTCAGAACAACCTTATAATTGAGTGATATAAAAATCAAATATCACAAAAGAAACCGGCAATATCACGCACTTTACTCCTCCTCGTCTACCGATACTTGTGTACTTTATTCCTTGTTCAATCGACAAGTGTTAGCGTTTGACTGTCGCAAATAAATATATGTTAGGTTTGACTGTAAATCCAACGTAGGTATCCTATATTCCTTTTCAGGAACGAAAATAATATTTACCAACAAATAGCATTACGAATACTACAATAATCAATGTATATATATATGTTGTTATAATGGTGTAATGTAGATTATTAGTGAAGGAAAAACGTTCATAGAATTAAAAATTAAATCCTACTAATATTATAAATGTGAAAGTTTGGATGTTTGTTACTCAATCACGCTTCAACCACTGGACGGATCGTGATGAAACTTGGCACACATATAGGTTAGATCCCGGAATAGGACATAGGATAGTTTTTATCCCGAAAAACATGCCATTCCTATGGGAAATTCATAATAATTTGTGATGTTAAGTAGTCCACGCGGACGAAGTCGCGGGCAACAGCTAGTAGTAAAAAAATACAAATATTGATAACCCTATAGCTCCTGTCAAATGGTTTGTTATTAACTATTATTTTCATTCCTGGTATAATGTAGTTATGTCATAGAAATCGAAATATTTGTAGTATAATCGTAGCTGTAGTAATCATATAAGAAACAATATCAAAAATTCCGCTATGCATTTATGGTACTATAAATAAACAATTTACTTCTCATGTTTCAAAAGCTTTTTATTACATACATTTGTCTAGTCTGAGAATTATGCAAGGACAGGACTAACTTGTATAATTTATACAACGTTGTGTCTCCCGATTCGACAAATCGCACCCGTTACCTCAGGCGCTTGAGCCCAACATCTAATCCGCTGAGCCAATGAGGCGGTAAGTGCATAGTTTCGTTAAGTGACCGGGCATAATAATATCCAGTACATTATATGGTGATACTAACAACGGAAATACTTCCACAAGCCCAATAGAACGGCAATTTTGGTGGGCAGTCCATTGGGTGATTTGCCATTATCACTTAATTTGGCAAGCAGAATGATGATCGCAGTAATGATCTTAATGTATACACAAGTGAACGCTGCTGCCCGTCTCTGGTGCAATCCCTTAGTCGCCTTGACGATATCAATGTGGTCTCCCTATTCAAATCCGGGAACACACGGCTAAACTATCAATAATAAGCTCGCATTTGAACCCTCAACCTCATCATACCTACCAGGCTACCAGGACGCAGCTGAAAGTCTTATCACTTGTACCGCCACGCTTGTCTCTGCGGCCCTTTTTCCCGGATCAACCTCGAATCGGGCGCGTAACTCGATCATATTGTAACATGATTACCGAGGCCTCGAGTACCTCTCCGACTGGAAGCTTTTATCCATAATGGTCTGTAATACTGTGTGCTTTTGTGCAGTCTACCTTGCTAAGGGTTGACAATATCTGTTTTTATTGATTTCTTAAACGTACAGTGCTTCCTTCACTCCATACATGGCTTGTTGTATGGAGTGAAGGAACAAGCCATAAACAAGAATCATCAGTGATCTTCATCATCAGGTTATTTTTGTCTCCACTGCAGGAACACAACCCTCTATCATCTGCCGGAGACAGACTTAGTCTTACTTAGTTGGTTAGTCAATGATATTTTTTAAGTTAACATAACTAAAACTTGATGGTTGCCTGGAAAATATAGCTGAAAGTCCGCCATTTTACACTAGATTTTTAATTCCTTCTATGTATATGTTTTATAAAAAAAATATATGTTTTAGTACACAATAAATCATATTTGAATATGCACTTCATAGCTTTATTTAGGTAAATAAGTAAATAAATATTACATATAAATACATACACTCCCAAACTAGATTTTTTTTCTGTGTTATGAGAATTAAAAAAGGATAGGACCATTCACAAATATAACATTCAGACCCGGGACCAATTTGTACAATTTGCACAAAGTTTTCTGTCCTCAGTCGGAACCGAACCCAAACCTCGAGCTCAATGATCAAGCCACTAGACCAACGAGGCGGTATAATAAACTTGTCATGTAAGCTTGTTTATTTAGCTTACACTGTGCTGCATTAGACAAGCAATAATTTGCATTACAACATAATTTATGCAACCGATATACCAAATAGTACCTGACAATAAATTAATATTAATTGTTTGTTAGTGCGAAATTGTTAGTTTTATCGGCGATCGTTTCGACCGTTTAAATTCGTTGCAATTGGTAAATATCCCAAAATAATTGAATTTAAATATTGTTTATTGTTTACATATTATTGAACTAGCTGTGCCCGCGGCTCCGCTCGCGGGGACTACAGGATCCGTTTTCCATTCCCACTTCCGCTCCCAACCCACTCCCGCTCCCGCTCCAAATGTAGTCCAAACTCATTGCAATCTGTTAGTACCGAACATTAACACTATACTTCTTTGTTATATTACATTGCATACTAACCTTACTTACTAATATATTTTAAAACTAAAAATGTCTATTACTTTTGATTGAGTAAACCGATTGCGATGAAATAAAGCCTATATATTACTCCGAGTTAAGGCCCTATGTTTCTGTAAAACGTGCATCGAAATCGTTTCAGTAGTTATCGTTTCAGATAAACAGACAAAAATTTCAAAAATTAATGAAATGTGTTCTATTACACCTCTCCGAAATATACCTCTAATTGTGTAAATAAACGTATACAAAATGTTATATACGCTTCCTGGACGTCCTTTGCTTATGTAAATTTTAGAAAATGATCTTACTGTATAAAGTGGGATCCCTTTTTAAACGTAAAAAGTAACATTCAAAATGAAATAGTTCATATTGAAACTGTATAACATTCAGCGAAGTCTGAATCAAATAGTGTCCTATTCAATGAAGACTATCCGTTGTCATCCGCATGTAATTAATAATCTGCTGTTGGTTGAAATACGTTGCGCGTTTTAGAGACGTAACATCAATTGTTCGTTTAAAATTAATTACCTTCTGTAGATCAATACTGCTTAAAAATATATAGGTATTTTTGACCTAGTATGTATCTATAAACGCTTTATTGTACCAAAAGTAACAAGAACATAAATAAATAAAATAATAGAATTGTGTACAAAGGCGGACTTATCCTTATGTCAGCCCCGTAGTCTAGTCGGTAGTACACCTGCCTGCGAAGCTCGGGGTCGCGGGTTCGAATCCCGCCAATGTGATGAACACTTGTGTTTGCCTTGTGACTGGATGTTATTTATATATTATATTATGTATTTATGTATATCAGCTGTCTGATACCCATATTACAGGCTCTGCCTAGTTTGGGATCACGTGGCCGTGTGTGAAATGTCCCCATATATTTATTTATTTATTATTTATTTACTTGGGGATCTCTTCCAATTAACCTTAGAGTAACTGAAAGGACTGGTATAATGCATAGTAACTTTGTACCGACGGGATACTGACCCGGCGCGAGGCGACAACGGCGTCAGCCCAGTGTGCATACTGCCAGCCGTGCTCTATTTGAGTGACATTAAACTGGCGGGGTGGATGGGGGGGGGGGGGGTCTCTCTGCTAGAGGTGGTGGCTGCTAACAAGGCGCGGCCTATAGACTCCATACAAATGTGTACCTCAGCCGGCGGCGCCTGGCCCACGTCATTGTGAGGTCCGTCAACAGCTGACCTCCACCGCCCCAGTGTGGGAGTGACTAGACGTCCATTCATATATCCTTCTCCAGCTTGATGTCTTGTGCCAGTCAACACATCCTTGATTTTCTAAAACATTCGATATTGAATGGAATCTTCCAATCGGCAGACGTATTCATTTCCTCATCCACCCGTCCCGCTTGCACACTAGACCGGAAGTGCTGAATATCTCGACGAGACGCCTGCAGCGCCCCTGTGCAGACTGCTGCATCCGGTTTCCACTTCCGCCACTTGCACCGAGGTTTTCAGTTGAATGTTTACTGGCTTTTATTATTTTTTATATTTGGTTAGTTTTGTTTAAAATAAACACTACCGTTTTATTATTATCCGCCTGCCAATCGTGGTGATCATGCCAAATCCCCCAATGGACAGCCCAGCAAACGTGGCATTCTATTGGGGAAGCTTATGTTCAGCAGTGGATGTATTTTGGCCGACGATGAACCTTTGTGCTAAATTTAAAGTTTCTTGAGCAATCGGTTTGGAGACTACTACTTTCAAACTTCCTTTCAGCCCCTTAGGGGATGGATTTCCAAAATTGTAAAACACGTGTTGAATCATTACGGTTTTAGAGTATTTACCTCTTACTTTAGGCGTACATAAACATCTATGTTTATTGGCTTTTTTATAGTTTTAAAAGACTTTGCCACAGAATCTAAAATAAATATAATATCATTTCCGAAGGTGTATTTTCTCCAAGATATTGGATTGGACGTCCAGCGCAGCGCCCGTAATATAAAGGTACAACGTGACAAGAGCTCGGACGGAGTGTCACGTGAAAATGATATTGTTGAATTCGCCAGGAAAATATTTCACACTTCCTGGTAAAGTTGTGCTAGAGAAGTTTAAGGTTCCATCAAAACGGATACTATTTTGTGTGTCTGTACGCATAATTATGATAAATTCAGTTTAAAAAACTATGATGTTTTTGGAAATCTAAATCATATCATCTCAAAAATTGAGTGTCATACAATACAATACACTTTATTGCACAAATAAATACAGTTACACGTTATAGAAGTTCCAAATAGACCTGATAGAGTTCCAGATATAGCCTGACGAGGTCAACTGCACATGACAAAGGTTGTCTGGAACAAATCGCTTAAAGCGATAAGACCGCCTAAATTGTACTATTTGGAACTTCTATAATATCTATGACGATCTGCGTAAGGCGGCTGGCAGTGACTGGGTGAGAAGATCCGAGGATCGGGTTCAGTGGCTCACCTTGGGAGCGTCATATGTTCAGCAGTGGACTCTTTCAGACTGATGATGAATCCACCTTGCTGGTCATAGGCCTTTGTTACAAAATTAATGTTATAGTGACCTATTAATGTATTGACCGATTGTAATCATTGTGTATTTACAGTAAATAGTTTTTTTTTTATATATTTATTTAACTAGAGAACTTTCATTGCAGTCTTCCTTATCTCTATAATCGACGTGACGTTTTCTTATAACAAATTAAGTACTCCATCTCTTGTAGTTTCTGACTTCCCAATACTGACCGGTCTTGACGGTACACCTTGTATATTATAGATATATATTTATACATATTCCCTATATATGCCCACATACCTATGTTCAAAATAGACAGGTTAGCTGGAAGAAATTTCTTTAACTTTTTATATGTATGTATGTATGTATGTATGTATGTATGTATGTATGTATGTATGTATGTATGTATGTATGTATGTATGTATGTATGTATGTATGTATGTATGTATGTATGTATGTATGTATGTATGTATGTATGTATATTTCATTCCAGATTAATAGTCCTATGAAAACAAACGCATTTGCGTCTCGAAAACAAAATACACAATAGATGGTGTTCCTAAGTGGACCGCAAAGTTTACTTGGTAATACAAACCTATTTTTGCTGCTGGTGACCCTTTCATGTATATGTTACCGAGATGTAAATAGCGTTGGGTTTCATAGGACTATTAATCTGGAATGAAATATATGTATGTATGTATGTATGTATGTATGTATGTATGTATGTATGTATGTATGTATGTATGTATGTATGTATGTATGTATGTATGTATGTAACGCTTTATTGTACCAAAAATAATAACAATAATAAAACAGGAATTAAACCGTGTACAAAGGCGGACTTATCCCACTTAGGGATTTTGTATAATTTTCTTTTCTTTGTGTTGTTATCTGTATGTTTGTGTGTACAATAAACTATTAAATAAAATAAATAAATAATAGGCAAACATAAACAGGTGTAGACAGGTTACTAGTATAAATTAACATGGATCAAATAGTCGGGAGGTCAACTAACTAAACGTCGACTAACAAGCTCTGGACTACCCTCGTCAATCGCGCATGGTTTTGACAGCAAGTACCCACAAACTGGGAACTTAGGGGTTGAAGTGAACTGCTTTGTTTAATAGACTGAGGAAATTATGACTACCTTTGTACTTGATACTTAGACAGAATGTTTCGAAAAACGGAGCGCATATTACCGTGATGATCACCATCCTTCGAGATGATGACATAGAAGTATAAGGTTTAATTTTTTTCGGTGGGAGGGTTCAACAGAATTCGACTGGATGGTCCTCTAAAATGAAATGAGTAGTTTAATCACTGGAATATGGTTAATATTCGGTAGTCTTAAGTAACAGATCAACATATTCTTCCATTTGTAAATACCTATTTAGTTGCATTTGGTAAATGGATAAACATAATCAATTAGTAATACAATTTAGTAGAAATATAAGTATCAGTGGAAATAAAACTCACAGGAACAAACACATTAAAATTATAACAATTACTATGTTTGTCATTTATAAATTATAAATCTGTATAGTAGCACCTGTCCAATTTGTGCACCTGTCTTTTAAACAAATTAATATTCCCTTTTTAAAGGAATCAGGCAAATTGTTTTATATTCGGATCGCCATGCGGTACGCATTTTTGCTATAAACATCTATTTTTTGTTTCGGTACATGCAATTTATTTTCATAAACTATGTAATAATTTTATTTCTTTCTCTTATCTAATTCTGTATATAAACAACAATGCTGTCAGTGTAATTATTATTCATGAGGCTTTCTAAAATAGTCTTTAACCTATTAGTCTTTGTCCTATATTTTCATTCAACTTTAAAAACTTTTCTATGTCGTGTATTTTCACTACTGGTATAACTATGGCAAAGGCACGAGCACTATCACTGACAAAGGAAAAAAATATGGGATAAAGCACAGATAAGACTTTTTTTAATAGATATAAGTATATTTCGATTTATCATAAGGAAACATACTTACATCTAATCAAAAGTCTTACTACTATTGATCTGTGATATACTTCTGATTAGATATTATCAAAAGTCTGATCTGTACTTCTAATTTTACATAATTTTAGAGTAAAATAAATACCTAAACCTAAAAAAAAATTAAGTTTATAGTCAGGCTAAAGCTAATAGTACTAAAGTAGAACCTAAAAATATCACCCCAAATGACAGTACGTAGACGTACTACTTTATCAGAAAAAGAAAACACAATTTACTGGTTTGAAACGGTGGCTAAGTATTGCTAGTCTTTAAGGAAAATCGTTCAAAAATGCTGTTTGTTTCCTCAAACGCCTCTAAACGAGATTGCCATACTTCTTACTCTGAAATCCTTCTTTATTTACGCACAAAACACCGCCACAACAATATGTGAAATTCCATCAAATACCAAAAATAATACCCGATCAAAAAAATGGGAGAAAAATAAAACTTCCATAAGTAGCAAACAAACTATTTATTATCTGTAATCCGAGCGAACAATGCGATATATCCGCATTGCACAATCCTGAGCCTCTAGGAAACCCTTTGTTCACCCAAAAAAAAAGAAAAAAAGAAGAAAATATCTCAAACCGCGTTTACAGCAACGCTCCCGTCATTCAATATCCACTGATATCTCATTTTGCCGCGCGAATAGAGGCGAACAGAATGGATACCGATTCTGAGACCCTTTAGAAGCGGTACAAGTTACAGGAATGCAAATAAGTAGGCATTACAAAATTATCGACTGTGTCAATTGCTGACTGGTCTTAAGAAACATTGTAGATCTCATTGACAATAAATGCTGTTTAAATTAGACTATGAATTCTGAACAAAATCTTCTTTAGGAAATGTCCAGAGTGTCTTTGTTTAATTTCTAATGTCTTGGGTCATTTTCTCAGAAAACTACATTTTAAAGGCGTCGCATCGCACAACTGGCTCTGATCTCTAAACTGATTGCAAATTGTCTCGCCTCTAGTATTGCGAGCTCGTTTGCGCTGCCAATTTTTCACTGCGGAGTAGAAATTTTGAATTACTTCTAGAACATCTTTGGTAGATCTGTATTTAGAGTTAAGTACAGGAGTTTAGATTATCCACCACAGCCTCTCCTCCGCATTTTGCGTCCAGCCGCTTCCGGCCACCACTTTCAGGGCGTCCCACCGTCAGAACTCGTTATGACAGGAAGGACGCACTGATTAAATACTTTTGTCTATATTCGCCCAGCTTTTGTTACACTAATATGTTTTCTCTCCGTTCACCTGTGACTTGAAACGAGCCTTGATCTCGCCAGAGGCTGCGGTCCTTCAGCACTGAACATTGAATTTTGTATCGGGACACATTTTTGTGAAAATATGACCCTGGGAACACGTACAGCAACTTGGATTATGATGCTACTGTAATAAGATTTTGATTTTAGGGTTCCTTTGTGAGGACAGCCTTAAACTACGTATGTGAGTAAATCTTATAATAATAGAAAATACAGATTTTTATTTGCCACAGAGCAAAACAATTTATATGAATAAAAATAAATATCTTACTAATATTACAAATGCGAAAGTTTGGTTATTTGGATGTTTGGATGTTTGTTACTCTCAACCACTGGACGGATCGGGATGAACACACATATAGGTTAGGTCCTGGAATAGGACATAGGATAGTTTTTATCCCAAAAAAAATCTCATTCCTCCGGGAAATACATAATAATTTGTGATGTTAAGTTGTCCACGCGGACGAAGTCGCGGGCAACAGCTTAGTCTAATATAAAATGTACAGTTTAGTATACCCGACACTCCATACAAGCAAACAGATTTAATTCTAGTACTAGGTACAGACGCACCATCCTGTCCACGTTTGTGTAAATAATTGTAGAGCCGGCTGCTGCACCGAGCGCGATCGAGAGAGGGACAACGTTTATAAGTCAAACACATATAAGTATGTTTTGTATGTTATAAATAAGTGCTTCTCTTTCTAATTTATAATGTCAGTCTCTCGGCGCTGCAGGGAGGCGAGAGCCTAGTAGTGTGTACTGCTAGCTACGCTCTATTTTGCGGGCGACGATAAACTGTAATATTTAGTATTCTCTGGCCAGGGTCAGGATTAGTTAGAATCCTGCGCACTCGAGTGGCACGCGACCCTATAAGGACCACTCCGCTAGTCTACTGGACGAATCGGTATTGCAATGTGGTGCTAAAATTTACTTCATATTAGGATATGTTGCAGCGCTGCTGGTTTTCAGTGTTGCCACCATTATCATACGTCTGCGTTTTTTTTTCTCCTGAAAAGATTTTCTGAACCTCGTACTTACTCAATTACAGATTATCACTCGAAAATCTTTTCATGAAATCTTTCCACAAAATTAACCCATATAGGGTACTGACACTATAAGGGTTAATTCTATGGCCACGTGAGATGTAGAGTAGAAGCTCTCATGCTATTGTCGCTGCTACCCGCCGCCTGTCTGTAACATTTGTGGTCTAGCGGCTGCAGGACGGTCTGAATAACGTTATATCCCATCTGCGACACATGCTGAGTCAGATCCTTTCCACTGGCACGACACGGGAAAATACACGGCAAAGTCAAAATCATTTATTGCATATGAGTACACTTGGTACATTTATACACGTGGTTTTTTATCGACTACCGTGACTTCAGTCACTGCGTTCTCATTGGCTCGCAATGTCTTATAGACAGGACGTAGAAGTCCTATTGTGTCTCGTTGGGTGCCGTTTGTCTAAGAAATCTATGTGTTTTTTATTTGTTTGTCTATCTAGGTACATATTGTGAGGGTTCAAGACCCTAGTAAGGTCCTAACCTTTCTCAATACTATTTTTTTTTTTCCTCTGAGCCAACAATATTATATAGAAGTACAAGAATATGATAACGCGCACCGTTATTGGGTCGCTAGGTTCGTCAAGTAATAAGTTAATAATGTTCATAGGATAGTACCTGGTGTGAGCAAGTGGAAGAAAAGCTATTATATAAATTTATGTTTAAGTAGATATATACCTATGCTCTAGTATTCGGTTTACCGACACTAATAAGTGTATCGGTAAAGGTGACGCCCCGCCCTGAAATGAAGAGAATCAAGACTCACTTCAATTCAGTTTTTCCGCGTCACCCATGATGTCCGTCCCAGACTGGTCGCATCCCTGCCGAAGAGTTTACCCGCCCGCAAGGTATACTAATATGTCTGTTAAGTTCAACCAAACCAACGATGTTTTAGTTTGTGGCCAATAGGTCCGTCAAAGTCTTGGTTAGTCAAGGGGAAGCAAATTAAGAGGAAAGCAACCCCAATACTAAATGTTTATGCAGCTTCACGTTAATAACTTCAGTTCACGATAGCTAGAAAGGACACTTAAGGCAAGATTAGTAATTATTCTAAAACTTAGCTCCGGATTTCAGCTTTCTGCAACGTATCTCCGCTCCGGCCCTCTAGAGCTGGGACCTCTCGTTTCCCTGGCTCTCTCTGTGCGGTCACTCGCGCACAACTTTCTATTTATGATTCTACAATTGAATCTTTATACACATTCTACGCTTTGCTTATTATTTGCAACTAAATAGCAACACTCAAAATATGCACACTTTACGCATTGCTTAATATTTACAGCCAAATTATCGACAGACAAGATCACACACAATACTCGGAAGACCAAAAGCTCGATCTTAAACCTCTCGCGCCGGCTCTCTGAAACCGACTCTCTCGCATCAGGGTGGAAAATCTCCCTTCACCCCTCTGCGCCCGCGCATCGTAAGACACCACCCTTGAGATGTATAAGCCACTCCTTCAGTTCTCCCGTTGGTTGCGTCTGCGCACAAATGAACCTTTCATCCCTTAAGACATTCATAAAGCGACGCCCCCTGTTATATAATTGGCTAAAAGTAAAGTTTATGTTAAGAGAGACCAATCACATGTACTTAGTATCCTTGAACAATCAGCAGCTATTCAAATTTGATCCTAAACAAGATCTATTTAATGATTAAAATACTTGGAGGTTCAACTGAAATTCAGGAATATTTCATATAATGTTCACACATCTTATTCAATGAAATAGTTCATATTCTAATTAAATCATGCGCAATATTAATTGTATTTATAATTAGTATCTTAATCCTAGATGTGTCAAGATACAACTTATTATTGATCAGATAATAAGTTCTCTTTTGTGTATGTTATGTGTGTTGTGTGAATGAAATGTCTTACATATTTATTTATATAAAACATCGAGGCCTCGGTTGTTATGCAATCTTATTATGTTACGCCTTATTTGCATAGTAGTATTTACAAACACACCGCTCCATACAACCCAATAACAGTGATTAGACTTTTGATTAGACCAGATCAAATTGATATAATTTACACTTGCACCACGACATAAATCATTGCATAAATCAGGCATTGGGAACGACATAAATCGGCTTGACGCTATATAATTCTTATTGTCAAAAGGCCGGCTCATTCAATAAAGCAGTTTAAATGGTTGTTGTAATATTTCGTCTATTTAAACGCGCCATATGTTATACTTTTTCTCAGTGCAGAGTATTTTGTCCCGACTGCTTGCCTTTGTAAATGTGTCATTGTTTTAGAATTACTTCCTTTGAGTTTCGTAAAAGGTATTTGAACAATTACCCCGTTCGTACAGCTCCTTTTGTCTTAATCTACATCTATTCGAATATTTTAGTTGCGTATTTTTGGTTGCATTGTGAGTTAAACCTTTTAATTTTCTATTGTCTTTAATTTATTACCACAGGATGTTCCATGGTGTCGTTTTTTTTACCAATTGAATAACTCTTAGAATTATATTTTTAAAAGAAGTTGTTATTTATGGTTTTTGCGATGCGTCAAATTAGTCAAGGTTTTTATAAATCAACTTTGAGTTAGTTGTTTTTGCACACTGTTCACATTTGTTCCACATTTGGTTCTACACTCCTTGACAAACACTTTGGGAGTAATTTATTAGGGTTCGAATTCCGGACGTCTTTTAAAATATTATTGTCCACTTGAGTTCAAAGAAATATTAGGTAGATGCAAGTGTTAGTTAACTATGCGTACATTGACATTATACATATATATATAATTCTATATATATATATATATGTACACACATACATTACGGACTGTGTTCTATCACAATATCTATCTCATAATAGGGCATTGTTTTCGAACAGTTGACGTCATTAAACCCTCTTACATGACAGTAGTGCTGACCTTATAACTTGATCTTCATCGCTTTTCAGCTGCTTAGCTATCTTCACGTTTATCTCTTAAAAATCACTGTCTCTGGTTCCTTTACCCTCAAAGCAAATATTGTGACGAAAAACCCTTTGAAACTTGATATGCTACGAATATCCCGATGAAAACTAAGCGACACAGCGTATAATTGATTTAGCCTCACCCGCCAGCCCCGGCGAAAACGAAAGTAATGTTATTATAAACGAGCTTTTAGCTTGTCGGGGCGCTGCGTAATTCCATTAAATCACTGGAAAACGGCGGATGACTAAAATATACAGACAAGCGGTTTAATACACAGGTATATGTTTGAGGGTGCTTACATAGACAATGCAGGTTTCCAGTACCGGCTACCAGCCGGTATAAGACGGTCGTCGAACATAGAGAACTGGCAAACTGACACGTGTGCTGTTTCTAAGGATGTAGTTTGTTGTTGCTATGTTTATCTCTTGTTTCTAAGACCCCACACTGGCACCCTGTACCGGAAAAACGGAAAATAATCACAACGGTGCAGGTTTCCTGTACCAGAGTTTTCTTAATGTCCGTCGCGTACATTATCCGTACTTGTAAGTAGGTACTGACTACCCGTACCTGCAATTTTATGTAAGCATCCTAATACAGGTTTAAAAGTACGGCAAGCTTTTCAACAATCGAAGATACTGTAGTAATTTTCATAGAACTCTAGAAAACCACCTTTTTGGCACTTTCTAAAAGTTCATCTTTTACGTTTTGTCTCGTATCCTGGCAATGTTATTATAATGCCTGCACAAACTGATAACAGCAGAAACTTGACATAGGTAGCTCATCTTCGTCTGCTGTAAACTGTAGGTTTATGATTCACCTAGAATAGTATTGGAGGAATCGAATAATTGGACTGTTACCTTATAGCTCATTTCGGAAGCTAGAACTAGGGCGACATCATTTTCGCAAAGTCCAAGAGTAGCTCTCTGCAAGAACATATCCAGGCACTTGTCTTGAGCATTAAGATGTTAGTATTGAGAAGGTGTCCTATCATTAAATAAGGGAATGAGGATCAAAATACAAAACGATTTCGCAAAAATAAAATCTTAAAACCTGATATATTTTTTCCTAACTAAACAACTTTAGCTAAAGCCTACTAGAATTTAATTTAACTTCGTAAATAGTAAGTACCTAGGTACTTATTCAATAGACTGTGGACGCCCCAGCCGGCGTAATTAGCATCCTATACGTCTGAGAGATATTTGAATAACGTGGGGCGGCCCTATTTGCAAAGCTGGGTACTCATGTAGGATATTTTATCAGCGTGGTAGGTAAAAACATTTAACAGTCACAAGTGGTAATTTACGCTATACTTCGCATTAAGTATTAAAAAAAACATAATGTTGCCAACATAAAATATCCAAATTGTGTATTTTTAAGGTTAGTGTAAAAATAAATCATGGCCAATGGATGGTTTATCGTTTTAGAGAGATAACGTCATATTAATTAAATTACTATTTGTACATGTTTTTTTTCTTACTTTTATTGTTTTGTATGTTTATTTTAATTTTGTGTGTGCAATAAATTGTTAAATAAAATAAATAAATATAATACTGTATTATATGCATTTTTACTTAGGGATATATGCATTTGGTGTGGGTTTTTTTCTCAATTTACCTTAAGAATATAAACGAAGGTACTATGTTGTGTGCTCATCCTTAGGCCACGCAGCGTGTAGGGCGGGTTGGCGTGTTAACGCTCCCGTGGACACGTTAATTGAAAGTGGATTGGAGGTGACAGTGTAGAACGACTTTTTCTGATTTTTTTAAAATCCTTTGTTAGCATGGGCTTGTGTGTAGGCTTGGCTTTAGATTTCAGTGTTTACGTTCGCAAATATTTGTTATTATTCTGTTATATAAAAAACTTAAGTGTCTTAATGCTTCTTTCGCCGTATCTTCCCAAGCAGAGGTAGTTACCCATTCTTCTGATAAACTTATTTATTTATTCGTTCGTTTTCGTCGTTTCTATAACATTTTTAAATTCTGCACGCAGCTGGTTGCGTCTTCGGAAAGAGTTAAAGAGGAATGTGTTGATCGAATTGTAGAAAGGGTTGGGTATTCTTCGTGAGCTAAGAGGTCGATGAACTCTATTGATGGTAGGTTAAGTTCTGCTATATATTATTAAATGAGCGATGTGGCAAATCCATATTTATATTACTGTATGCGTTTATACATAAATGAATGACAAAGAAATGATGAATCACTTTTAAAAATAAATATCAATAATAATCCCGGAATATACATATTTACATAAATAAATATGTATTTATTTGTCTTAGGTACCACATTTCATCCCAAGTACATACATGACATACCTAAAATTTTGATCCCTGATTATTATAATAACCCGTTAATCCAGCTGATTTGTTTATTTGTACTGGTATAAAGGGCGAAGGAAAGTCGATTTTGCGACGTTTGTCAGAATCGCGCAAAGTGGCAATACATCGTCTCGGCCTACCCCTCTGGGACCAAGGCGTGAGCATTATGTATGTATGTATACTTGTACATTAGGGCAGATGAGTTCTGGAGTGGAGACCACGGATCAGCGACGACCTGAAGAGGGTGGCGGAAGCGCCTGCATGCGAAGGGCGGAGGACCGTGTGTGGTGGCGTTCGTTGGGGAAGGCCTATGTCCAGCATTGGACGTCTAGGTGCTGATATGATGATGATGATGCTTGTACAAGTTACTTATCATGTGAACTAGGTAAGTACCTGAAGAACTCGACATCAGAGATGGTCTCCGTCTAAGAATAAAGTTCCTTGTTCATAGGTTGAAGGTGAAGTACCTTTAGAAGTACCTTTAGAAGTCGACCTCAGAGGTTATTGTCTCCGTCTATACCTAAAGAATAAATAGGAAAACACTGTTGAGATGGACGTACAAACAGAAAGTTTTTCCTTGTTCGGACCATTAACTTTACGGCACCAATAAATCTTTGAGACAATGTGTGGTTAAGTTGGTTTTCTCCTTGTAGGTAATAATTATTACGACCCCAATTCGTTTTGGCATAGGTGTTTTTTGGAGAAATCTGTCATGTCATTTCATACATCAAGTGTTTGACGTAACGATGTGTCAAATAAGAGTGTTTCCAACTTAGAATTATATTCGTTTTTCTGAGGTTTCCAACTGTGTCATCCTAGGTGTCATCAATGATGACTCCTTCACTGTGTCATCCTAGGTGTCATCAATGATGACTGCTAGCCCCTACTCTATTTAATATCTACACCAACGACCAGCCGAATCCCCCCAGGACATGCAGATTCTTGTACGCGGATGACCTGGCACTAGCAGCTCAATGCAACAAGTTCGAAGATGTGGAGACAGCGCTGACTACAGGCTTAGACCACTTAAGCCAGTACTATCAGGCCAATTGCCTCAGACCAAATCCCTCGAAAACTCAAATCTGCGCTTACCACCTGCGTAATCATCAGGCAAATAGGATGCTGAACGTCAAGTGGCAAAGAGTACAAATCGAGCACCATCCCCACCCGAAATATATAGGAATTACTCTGGATAGAGCACTCACCTATAAAAGTCACTGCACAAACACAAGAATGAAGGTGAACTCGCGCAACAACCTCCTGCGGAGGCTTACCACTGTAGACTGGGGCGCGTCTGCGCACACCGTCCGCTCTACTGGCCTGGCTCTGTGCTTTTCTGCTGGCGAATATGCGTGCCCTGTCTGGCATCGCTCCGCTCACGCATCGCAGGTCAACACGGCGCTCAACGATACGTGTCGCATAGTCGCCGGCTGCCTTCAAACCCACCCCGCTTCAGCAACTATATCCCCTAGCAGGAATCGCCCCCCCGGAGATCCGAAGAGAGGTTGCCTGCGCCGTGGAGAGGCAAAAACAGGAGTCTGATCCGAGGCATCCATTGTACGAGCACAACTTGCCACCTTCCCGTTTAAAGAGTCGGAGAAGCTTCGTGAGGTGCACAAGACCACTAGTGGGCTCCGCCCCTAAAGAACGTCTCACACTCTGGCGCGATAGGTGAGACTTCTGTCCAGCCCGCGGAGGAGCTGCTAGCAGGCCACAAGTTACCTTGGACCACTTGGAGGGCACTTAACCGGCTCCGAACACGGGTCGGCCGCTGCCGGGAGAACCTTGTCAGGTGGGGGATGCAAGCAACTCCACAGACCCAATGCATATGCGGAACGGCAACGCAATCCATGGCGCACCTCCTGGCGTGCCCGCACTCCTGCGACGAGCAGGATCTCCGCAATGCAACGGATGAGGCCGTCGCTACAGCTGCGTTCTGGTCGCGCGTGATTTAACTAGTGGAGCCATCATTCGACACGAGAAGAAGAAGAAGAAGACTCCTTCACTTGAAAGTCGCTGTAGCTTTCGCTGTATTGTTTTTGTAACCTTGTGTTATCAGTCTGTAAATGTGTATTGTTTTGCTTATTATATATGTCGTAGGTTCCTACTTCCGTCGAAAATTTGGGCTCCCAAATTGAGTTTAACACCGTTTCAAAAGTTTACTGGCTTCAATGACACTACATGAAATTACACTACATCATCAAGTAACGATTTTAGAAGGCAGACGATCCGTCCGTGTAGTGCCTGCGCACCGCACGCGTATCGAGCGAACACTGTCTCGAGTCTATGTCTGCGCCAGTCCTACCCGACGTTGCGAAGCGCGTGCTCGCAACGATCGCCGAACCAAGCCGAACGGCGCGCCGAACACACACTGTGCCTCCAAATCAGCTCGTCTTTTATTATTTCACCGACATATATAATATATAATGGGAAAATTTTGACACCGAGCAACAATCTCAACAAACCGCTCAATATTATCCTACTGTGTATTTTCCACTACGTGAAATTGGCAGAATTATTGTGCCCTAAACACGATACAAAAAGCCATAAAAAAAGCTTGTCGGTCTCTCAATGGGTATTCGGTACAGAACCATTCTATTCGGCCCTCCTCGTATACCATAGTTTGACCTGTGTTCTATGGACAGGAGCAAAATTGTTATAGCTTTTAGATTACGTTCCGGACACATAAGTTTACTTTTTTGATAGAGAAAGTGGAGTCTCCTAATTGTGCAGAGTGCATTGTAAAATAGTGATAAAGATCACCATCAGCTTGCCATAGTCCACTGCTGGACAAAAAATAAACTCTGTATGGGTCATATACAGACAAGCTTCCGCGGTGTAGCGGTTACCACATCTGGGCGAAAAAGGCGTTTTGACATTTTTTTCACTAGGTGCCTACAAAAATTATATATATTTTTTAAATGTTAAACATGTTGTTAAATTGCTATAATATTTTATTTGTTATAATATTATGATTATTATTTTTATTTATTGGTTTTATTACATCCTGTTTTGTACCCGTACATATCAACACAATTATAATTTGATGTGATATAGGCAGTGGGGAAGGTTTTACCTACATCTAAGCTAATTTCATATTTTTTTCACTAGGTACCTACAAAAATTATATATATTTTTTTATGTTAAACATGTTGTTCAATTGCTATAATATTTTATTTGTTATAATATTATGATTATTATTTTAATTTATTGCTTTTATTACATACTGTTTTAGACCCTATCAACCATATCAACACAATTATAATTTGATGTGATATAGGCAGTAGGGAAGGTTTTACTTACATCTAAGCTAATTTCATCGAATTAGGCATAGGCTTTTGAACATCACCCGGGTCGGAGTCGCCTATAATTGTATTAAAACCGGCTGCGTTCAGAATTAACAAGTTTAATAAATATATATATACGTTCTTACTTGTATACAAATGAAATAAACAGGATATAATATGCAAATATCTAAGTATAAAGCGAACTACAGATATATCCGATCCCAGTCATTGAAAGAAATCGGAAAGCGTGTAGGATAGAAAAGTCTGGTAAAAAAAAATTTTAATTGAACGATTATCTATGTACTCGTATAGTATAGCGAGGGTGCAAGCGCGGATCGCGGGGAGTTACTCTATACCTATCAGATCGTCAGTGTCTTAGTGTACCTACGTATTGTGATGATCACGTGTAACGATAGAACTAATGTGCCGTGTGGTTCCCGGCTGAGAATAGGGCCACTCCTGGTCTTACCGTGGGTGTCGTCAAGACGACTAAGGGATTTCACCAGAGACGGGCATATAGTTCTCCTTACTGCGATCCCCAATCCCCCGACCAAGCGCGGTGATTATGGCAAATCCCCCAACGGACAGCCCACAAAAGTGACATTTATTCAGGAGGCTTATGTTCAGCAGTGAACATACTTCGGCTCATGATGATGAAAGAACTAACATGTAACAATACAATGAAAGTTAAGTGAATGGGGTGGCTTCCTGAACTGTACGATCGACAATTGCCAATTTCTTCAAATAATATTATAGGTACCGCACCGCACATAGGACAAACCCAAGAGGTTTATCATGTGTGAGTTATGAAAATCATATGATGTATTTTCTTATTAATGTGAAATAAATAAAAAAAAGGATAGAGTATCAAGTAACATTACATCTAAGATTTGTAGGCAATCCCATAAACTTCTAGACTGGTATTATTTTATCCAATTAATTGTCTGCTAATCCCTTTTATTATATTCTTAAGTATATTTACTAACCTGAGTATTGCCCCATAGTCATTATTATCCAAAGTTAAATGTACCGTCGAAAAATAAACAACTCCGCCATTGAGAAGGTATTTCCGGTTGCGGAGGTCCGTCCCTTCCGGTCGGGTTCATTTTCCATATCGTGCGCTTCTAATTTTGTTTGAAATTTGTTTGTGTTACCGCCTGATCGACTCGTGTTTTGCTCTGATAGATGTTTATTTTATGGAAATTACTAATATTGTAACAATAACACCAATAAATACTTGTCTATTGCCAAACTATCATTATTCAAAAATAACGATTACGTCACGGATTTACCGCAAACGAATGGTTATTATCAGACCTAGACATTTTTCAGTGACTAATGCCCCAACTTCAGCGTACTAACTTTTTGAGTTCTTTTTAAGTTCGAACTTCTCTGGCGGATCACCTCATTTCGGATCCTGTCTCTTAGAGAAACTCCGAGCATAGCTCTTTCCATAGCCCGCTGAGCGACCTTGAGTTTTCGGTCTAGTCCCACTGTCAGTGTCCACGTTTCGGCGCCGTAGGTCATTACGGGTAGGACGCACTGGTTAAAGACTTTTGTCTTCAGGCACTGTGGTATACGCGACGAGAAGATATGACGTAACTTCCCAAATGCTGCCCAGCCTAGCCTAATCCTCCTGTCGGCTTCCTTCTCGAAGTTATTATTATTATAATTCTTTCAAATAGTAAAAAAGTTATCGAGTGGAGACCGCGACTGGGCAAGCGTAGTAGTGTGGGACGCCCCCTGGCTAGATGAAGCGACGATCTGTGTAGGGCGGCTGGCAGTGTCTGAATGAGAAGAACCGAGGATCGGGTTCAGTGGCGCACCTTGGAAGAGGCCTATGACCAGCAGTGGACTTTTTCAGACTGATGATGATAATGAATGCTTTCAAATAGAGATAGATGAACATTAATTACTATTTTAAATCACATATTAAAATTAATTGTGATATTTCTTTAAAAAGAAATAAAGCATAAGAAAAGAAGATAAGAAAATATTCTTATTGTTTGTAGATGAAATATTATATTAACATAATCATAAATTTAGTAAGTCTGAGAACATAATGCTGTAAGACAAAGAGTAAGGAGCGGTGAAGTAGGCGGAACGTCAAAATTGGTATGAGCGTCAAACCATAAATATTTTTTTGTTTTAAGACATTGGCAATAATGCCATCAGTCTAATCATCATCATCAGGTTATTTTGTCTCCACTGCAGGAGCACAACCCTCTCATCTGCCGGAGACAGACGGAGGATTTGGCCGACACTCCCCCCGCTGGCCAGACGGGTTGGGGAGGCCTGATTGATGTTTTATAATGTATTCCCTTAGTCGCCTTGTACGACATCCCCGGGAAGAGTTGAATGGTCCTATTCTACTTTACCGGAAACCACACGGCAGTCTAATCACGATACCTTTTTATTTTCTGTTTACTGTCAGTATCAGAGTGCTTCAGATCAATGCTGGTCTTGATATAGTCCTGTGACTATATCAAGACCAGCATTGATCTGAAGCATTCTGTGAACTAACGTTGATAGTAAGCTTTAGTAAGACTCATATCTTAGGAAGTTCACTGCTAGAAAGTTCTGCCGCTAAGAAGATCAGCTTAGTCACTTTTATTTATGTTTCCTCCATAGTGTACATACATTTGTTGCATTATATACTATCATTACTATACACCAAAGCAAAATTATTTTGGAAAAATAAATACACAACAAACTGTTCTCCAAATAACGCGGAAGTCATCATCTTGTCATCTAAAGTCAATCTTTTTTTTAATATATTTTATGGCTATCACAAACTTCCAATTGCTGTGCTGCTATATGTGTCTGTCACATTCCTCCGACAGTCCTTTAACTCGGTCCCCTATTGTATAATAGTCCACTACTAGACCTGATCTATCCTAAATAATGGGATGTTACGTAGAATTTACTGCATTGATAACTAAGCAAAGGTTTGATTGTCACTTTACTCCGGTTTTTTTTCCAGTGTAGAGTTTTAAGCACAGATGATGCTGACGTTCAGCGTATCACATTATAGGGCCACCCCCAATCTTCCCCTGGGTGTCGTCAAGGCGACTAAGAGATTGCACCAGAGACGGGCAGCAGCGTTCTCCTGTGTATATTAATATCTCTGCAATCACCAAGCGTGGTTATGACAAATCCTCCAATGGACAGCCGACCAAAAGTGGCGTAGTGGACGTATTTCGGCTAATGATGGAAATAACAGATTCCATATATATAAACTGAATATGAAACCACGTTCTCGGATGATTAATATATCAACGAGCCTGTGAAATGTCCACCCAAATGAAGCAGTTAACCTACTGACCCCAGTTAGCAGTTAGTCGCTATGACAGATGTTTTCACGGCAAAAATTACCCGGAGACACGCGAAACGGCCATAAATTTAACCCCCTCGCACTAGCCATGGCCACTTTGACCACAGAGAAAAAACAGGCCCCGCAACAGGGAAAACAAGATGCCGCGTAATATTTTTTGTGAGAAACCTTTTTTTAGTCTATGGTTTTGGTGACGTCACGTTGAAAGATGACCTTGCGTGACCAAATAAAATGAAATTTGACATAAATACTTTAGATTACCTACTTATATTAAATTAACACTTATAAGGGTCAGGCGCATAGTTATTGGTTTTGCGTAAATACCAAGTCGTTTTAAATGCCGGTCAAATGTCTTACATTATTTTTCAAGGTTGATGATGCAATTTTGAGTGAATTGGATGAATGATCGTTCTACCCAACGATATCTATGTACTACTAGATGGAGCGTTCCAAACAATCGCTCTGTTCCACGCAAGTAGCCACAACTCTTTCACATTTACTTTGAAACTAATGCAAACTATATTTTTTAATCCTTTTCGTAAACTTTCTAGTGTGCGTGTGTGATGAAAAAAATTCCCGCAGCGAACTTATTAATTTACTTTTTTTTTTGTTGTGCTAATATTGACCATATCGTTACCTTATTAGAGTGACAGTAACCAAAGATGGTTAAAACTTTTATTGGTCGACGGTTACCTAAAGAAATAAAACGGATTTTCTTTCATGGTTCCCAACAATGTGCGTTTTCCCTTTATTGAAAACAAAACCGTATTGCCTATCGAGGCATCTACGAGGGGCCGAATGCAACGCGATTGCAACTTACAGATATTTCGTATCGGGTGGTATTTTGATTTTTTTCTACTTGACTTGACGAAGGGGAGAATGGCTTGCTACGGTTTTAGTCTTAGGCGACAAGCGATATAACTTTATATTAGGATTTGTTCCTTAAATGCTCTCTAAAATTCATTAAAAAAAATCCTTATAATATTTGCTTGTCACACATAAACTGGCATCGATTGGCATTCGTGTATTACCTAAATACTTAGATCATAAATAAATATTTCACGTGATATTTTTTTTTTTGTGTGCTGAGAAAATTATAGAAATATTAAAAACACTACTTTTACAGTAAAATTTATGTTTTACTTTGGCAACTAACTAAGATGCGGTATGCGAATTCAGTGTATTCTGTAATGTTTTCGGACTGTTCCACGGCTGAAGAGGCTCCCTCTCTTCTTCAGCGCATCATGCATTTATGACGATGCGAGCGTAGATGATTTTTACGAAATTTGAGTAAAAATCAATTTTTTTATTGTTGATGGGTTTGCGCTTGACCCCAATCTCACCTGATGGTAAGTGATGATGAGGCCTAAAGTGGAGCGCGCTTACCCAAAAGATGCCTATTCACTCTTCCTTTAAAAATATCGAAATTGTACTTGTCCGGAAATACCCAAGCTGGAAGGGAGTTCCATTCCTTAGCAGTTCACATTATGAACGAGGAAGCAAAGAATCCTGAAGATAATTGCCGAGATTGGATTCCATCCTACTTGATGGATTCTCTGATTTGCACATCAGAGGTGCAAAGCAATAACTTGGGGTCTGAATCTCTCGCTAGTTCCATTTTAACTTTTATCAATTCTTTTTACTTACTATATTCTGAACTAAATCTTATCTATATTAGGAACGCACATTAAGAATGTATATGGTGTTTAATTTCTAATGCCATTTGGAAGAATACTTTGGCATTTTGAAGAGCGTTGCACGCCCGGCAGTGGTCTCTCTACTGACCGCAAATGAGCACACCTCTATAATTGCGAGCTCAATTGCGTTGCCGCTTCTTCACAGATGATTAGAAATCCTCTTATAATAACAACATCATTGTTATTTTGCAATTGTTTCTTTACTAACATTGTTTTAACTAGGCTTTACTAACATTAGTTAAGTAGTTCAAATGTCTAAAGTAAATGAATTTTATAATTTTTTAAAGTGCTTCTAATGAGCTTGTGTAGTTTCAGCAACCCGCACTGGTGGATCTGACTATGGCCCGCCTGTTCTGAGGATAGGCCTGTACTATAGTGAGGAAATAGGCGGTAGATTTGATTTTTTGAAGTGATTCAAAATTTTAAACAAAAATTTACACACTGACCAAGAATATAAGTTTCATTTTCGTTAAGAAAAAAATATCGCAGTATTTCATGAATTGCACCCTCTTTAAAGAATAGATTTTATAGCCTCAGGGAAAAAGCAGAAATGTTATGTTACATTCGTCGTCCAATAAATACCTTGTTAGCATCGGCCCTTTCCGCGTTTATCTGGAGAAAATGGAATATATTTTGGGTTTCGAAATTGGCTCTGAACCACTGAAATGTAAACACAACGAAGCAAACGGTTTGAAATTCATACTTCACTTCTTGCAGCAAATGTAGCGTTCGAAAATCTCGAACGATTTTTTTTAAATTCCTCAACTTGTCGTCTCTGACGTTGGTCAGTAATAGTTTATGAGGTGTTTGGTTCCATAGTGTTATGGTAAGTAGCTTAAGAATACTCTTGGGGAATTTTGCAGTGTATAGTGTCAAAACATTGATAATATGTAAAATACATATATTTTTTCTTTTGCATTACTATTTTTTTTTAAATGTATTTTTACATATGTATTGCAATCGGTTTTTTCTTGCTGAACTTATTTTTTTATTACCTAACTATTCACTTACCGTCATACGTGCATGTGTAAAGCCCTACTTAGCCTTACTTATACGATTGTATTGTAATGTTTATACCTAGTATTATTTCTGGTATATCCTTCGTATTTACTGTTACAAACCCATTGATATAGACCTAGTTTAGTTCGTTTCTCAATATTAACTCAGCAGGAACCTATTGTGCAATATAGGCATATTTTTCCCGGACTTTTTAAGATGAAAATGTAAGGGACCTGAAAAGTTGTGGTGTTTTCACTGACCCATAGACATAGACATTTATTTTTGGTAATTGGCAATTACAGGTCACACAATTTTAAAATCTATAACATAACATAGTAATAAATATTATATAAAATGATTAGGTACGTCTTATAAAATAATATAAAATTAGATAATAGATATGAAATAATAGAGGAGAAGCAGGAACTCTTTATTTCTTTAACTTAATATACCCCAGGGTAGCGTAGATTCAGTCCTTGGGACTCGTCCTACCTTCACTGGTAGGTGTTATTGTGTTAGTGTACCTCCGTTGATCCTTAGAGGAGTTGCAGAGGGAGAATGGTAAGGAGGAGGGAATGCCCCATTGATTGACTATCTGTAGTTCAATCATGCGTAAATTTTCCAGCAGGGAATCAAACTTGAAACCCCTTGATAGTTGTCAAACTTTTAATGACGAAACTTTTAAAGACGAAATGTAAACGGCATCAAGTGTCAAAACGTCTCTTCTAGAGCAACAAATGGGAGCAGCAAAGAGGTAAGTAATTAAGATTAAACATCTTAAACGTGTTAAATGGAGAACGTGAGAGTTTCAAGTTTTAAACAAGGATGGTTGTAATCTTAAACAAACTCGGGTCTCTGCCCGCGTGGAAGTAGTTAATACCTAGATGTCCAGTACTCGTCTACTTGTTGCGTCTGCGGCTACTTGTACGTACGTATTTAAACGAACATACAAACAGAGATACTTTGCGTTTAAGAAGTGTTTGTCCTAGTACCTGTTAAGGAATTAGTAACAAAGGAACCCAAGTTCCCATTTTTAAAAACAGTGGACTTAGGAACGAAAGTTATGACTTCATTTACCTAGAAAAATTCCAATCGTTAGGAAATATAAATTAGAACAACAAATGCTATGTACATTTTTCACGAAAATGACTCACTCCTTCATATGTAAAAAATATATATCTGAAACAACTGTATGGAGAAAAATACATTTTAATTTTTTCTCGGAACTGTCAACAGCTGTTGTGGTTTAACCTTACATGTTCTATAGGACTATGTACCGTCCATATAAAACCATAAAAATCTAGTGCACATCGGTGCAGCTTTGGCTATAAAGTGCGTTTTTATTTTTCATATATATTTTTAATATTTTTTTTACAATCTTGCGGTTATTATGGTTTTTTTTCTTTCAGAATACTAGTTTTTGAAAAGTGTAATTAATAATTTCATATTACATTGCACTAAATATTGATAATTATTTTTTTCTTGAATATTTTCAACTATAAAATTGTACAAAAATTACACTAAACATGTAGTCATTACTCATTTTTACATCTCATTTTTACTGCGTCTTAATATAATTTTTCCTCGTCCACTGTAGCAATTTCAACTGAAATTCTGGTCAGAAAGCCCTTTACTTATTTGAGTAACAAACAGAAAGAAGGCGTTATGAATCATTATGCGATTACCCGGAAGAGGAATTAACTTTTATTTATTTATTATTTATTTAACTCTTTATTGCACACACACAAATAAAACAAAAAATAATACATTAAAAGAAACACAAGTACAAAGGGCGAACTTATCTACGAGAGAGATTTCTTCCAGCAGACCCGCGAGAACTTTTGCTTTGGTTTCGAATCTAAGTCTAAGACTAACTTAAGATACCTACTTTCTGAAGAAAAGTCCATGTAATATGGAAGTCAAAGATTTGTTACTAAGCAAAAAAGAACAAAAGTATTTTCATGAAAATTAAGCTCTGGTTCTTACTGTCTCAATTAATTGTCTAAGTGGAAATATTTAATACCGAAGATAGCGTTTGAATAGCTCTCGAACAGCTCTCCAAAAGTAAGAGTGTCATGGTATTATTCTTTAAGAAAAGACAAATTACACTGCTTAAGTATTATAGGCCGATCTCACTCCTGAGCCATGTCTACAATCTGTTCTCGAGGGTTATTACGAACTATCTCGCCCGAAGACTTGACGACTTTCAGCCTCCGGAACAAAAAAAGTCGGGTTTAAAAAGGCTACAGCACCAAAAACCATACACACATTACACCAGGTTATACAGAAGACCGAAGAATGTAACCAGCCCTTGTATCTTGCATTTATGGACTACAAGAAAGCCTTCGATTCCATCGAGACATGGGCTGTTCTGGAATCCCTGCAGCGATGCCAAGTCGATTGGCGATTTATCAAGGTGTTGAGGTGCCTGTATAACGCTGCCACTATGACCGTTCAACTCCAGAATCAGCAGACAAGGCCACTGGTTGCGAAAGGGAGTTAAACAGGGGGATTTTATATCCCCGAAACTGTTTACCAGCGCACTGGATGATGTCTTTAAAACACTGAACTAGAGGGGACGGGGCATAATTATAAACGGCGAGCACATCTCACACCTTCGATTTGCAGATAACATATTAGTTGTGATGGCGGAGTCGCTGCAGGACCTGAAAGAAATGCTGATCAGCCTCAACGGCTCTTCCAGACGAGTAGGTCTTTAGGATGAACGTGGGCAAGACGACAGTCATGTCCAACTCACACGTCAATCTAAGATTGGTCATCGTTATCAATGTCAATATCGAAGTTGTTCAGGAGTAGGTACGTCTACCTAAGACAGACAATCAGTTGGGTAGGAACAATTTCGATAGGGAAGGTGACAGAAGAATCCAGTTGGGCTGGGCAGCATTTATTAAATTGGGTCAAGTCTACAAGTCATCTACTTTACAATGTTTAAAGACAAAAGTCTTTAATCAGTGCGTCCTGCCTGTCATGACCTACGGAGCGGAAACGTGGACATTGACGGTGGGCATGTTCCACAAGTTTCAAGTCGCTCAGCGAGCTATGGAGAGAGCTATGCTCGGGGTTTCTATAAAGAATATGATTCATAATGAAGAAATCCGAATGTGACCGACATAGCCGAAAGAATTAGTGAACTGAAGTGGCAGTAGGCGGGTCACATCTGTCGCAGAACCGGGTGTGGTGGCGTTCATTGGAGAAGGCCTACGTCCAGCAGTGGACGTATAAAGGCTGATATGATGATGGTATGACATGAGTATTGCAAACTTACTGTATTGTTAGGTTTGGATTAAATACCTAAACCCAATAAAATATGACGCGGTGGCCAAGACGCCAACAACTGGTTACCGCGGCGATTACAAGGCGACGGGAATCGTTTGCGCTGCTTTGAAACACGTTGTACATTAAATCAGGATTTTCTTTAAAAAAAAACTGAGAATTCCTAGCCCCCGAAAATCTTCAGCACGCCGCCGCCGCCGTTTTTCAAGGCGGCGCCCATGTCTAAGTGGGACTACTCCTCGTTGTCGCGTTGATTGACGTGTTTGGAGTTTTCATTAAAATATTTCAATCTACCTAAGAAACTGTTTAATTTTGGCTAAAAAGGAAATATTAAGATAACAGTTAAGTCTCACCAGTTTGTAAGTACTAAATAAGTTTCTTTAATTTCTTTAGTATCACCCGGTGGTAGGACTAGATACTGGTAGGATTCTAGTGCGTCTGGATGGATATCACGTGGGTATCACACCCTTCAAAATATTTCTGCCGTCAATAGAAATGCATGCATTACTGGGTTTCAATTTGATGAGAGAAATGAGACAGTGTACTTAATTAATTGCAGACAGATAAATACACTTTTATTACTGACTAAAACACTACACACAAACACAGCATGACCCACACTCTTATAACGACGTCTAAATGCATAAAACTTGAGATATATCGCCATTTTGTATGCTAATGCCCTACAATACAATGTAACATCCATTTTGCACCGAATTCCGTATACAAAATAGCCTATTACAGAACCTCAGTTGTAAAATATGTCCGTGTGTTTTGTATCCAAAACTGGTGTGCCCTATTCACCCGTGACCCAATCGGTTGACCGTAAATCTACGTCAAGGTCGTACGTGAACGCGTTACCGCCCGTGATACATAGCCCGATACATGGGCATGCGCGTGATTTGTGTGTAAACGGCCTTATCGCAAAGAGCAGGGAAGCAGAGAAGTGTCACCTGGAAAGGTATGATTGCTACCTTGGGACGATTGTCTCAGAGAGAGCGGAAAACAAACATACATAAATATATATTTTTAAACAATCCTAAACTGTTCTATGGGGAACGGCTATGTCCAGCAGTGGATGTCTAAAGGCTGACATGAGGATGATGAAACTGTATATTAACGGGCTGAAAAGCTTTAGATCTTGCCCCAAGTGCCAAAATGTTTAATTTGAAAGCGCAGATAATACATATTATGATAAATGCTTGAAAATTAGCAAGTGTGACGTTCTTGGACCAACTTCGCTTCCTACTGAAAAAGTTGAGATTTTCGATCGCTTAGAAAGCTGGGGTGAATCTTTGCATCACACACACAATGAAACTTAAAAAATAACAAGCAAAATAACTAAAAACATCGATAGAAGTTATAATAGAAGTGCTACGGCTGCGCGGCGTAGCGCTCGTAGCTACTTAATCATATTATTTTTCTGCCAGTAGGTACTGCTCTCTCACCCAGGTACGAACGTAACGTATATTGTAAAAATATATCTATATATAAAATAATAAAGTTATTTAGCTAAACTGGACTACGCCCAAATGCTTCTAACGGGAAGAAATATATAATAAACATTTCATATAATACGTTTTTTTTATCATAAATTGACAGTTCTTTCAATGTTGCCAGAAACTTTAAAAGACTGGTTTTCAAACTGACGTTTTTGCTCTTTTTAACGCGTATTGTACTTCAAAGGAATGTCCAGTGTACTTATTTCGATTCCGTACTGTTACTCTATAGTTCTCTGTTAGCCAAAGGGTATTCTCAGAGCAGCAAAACGTCGTAAAATAATATGATTCTATATTTCACCTTCCTCAACGCGGGTCCATCCAGAAATTGATTTTGACACTGCTTCCCTGAGGGCGGGCGGTCCGTGTTATTTGAGATAGGTATATCAATTGATACTTTTATCTTTCATTTATATTTTATTTTCGTTGTTACTTATTTGTAATTAAACAATGCTGAATAATTAAATCAAAAACATAGGTAGGTATCAACATATGTTTAACAACTAGCATTAATTAAATGCAACGGCTGTCTTCTTACATTTTATATACTTATTTAAATGATGCTGATGTTGTTCTGAAGGAAATTTTATAACTTGTGTAATGTACCTGTAATAAATTCCATGGTTTTTTCGCAGCTCAGTGTTTTGGGCCTCATTTTCGGTCGTATTTCTGATATTTGAAACTTGATAGATATGAAAAGTTCTCTCGAAAAGGCATCTACTATAGTAGACATATTAGATTTTCCTTTTTTTTTAGTTTTAGTAAAATGACTTTTACGGCAAAAGCAAATTTTTATTTAATATAGATTTGTTATTCGTTTACCACAACAAAAATATAAATTTTCCAAGTAGGTATTTTTTTAAAGCTGTAAGTAGGAACGACCAGGCAGTTTTCTCTGTTTCAAAATATCCAAAAATGAAATCAAATATAGCTGTCACAATCCAAAAATCCCTCGTTTAAATTTTCCCGCTATACGTTTTTTCACGGTTCAAAACCTTTGCCCATGTCACGTTGGGTCACGTTTCAAATAAAACTGAGTGAGCGTCATGCATCAAGTTCCTGTGCGCTGTGTTTTTTTCTATTAAAAACAAAAATATTTAAAGATTTAAAATATTGTTATGTAAGTATGGGGGCATTTTTGCTAAAAACCCAAAGTATTTTACAAAGCTATTAAAAACTAACTACGCTAGGTACATATTTGTATATAGCCATACAAACTCTTCACAGACGTAGAGTCTATTTGGATCGTTATACTTAAACACCTACGTTTATCAGTTTTTGAAGTGTGGTTTCCCATAAACTAGCAGCTTTTTTTTCATATTTCGGTGGCGAAGGTGGTTGAATTACTGGAGGTTGATCGTACTCGATATCGATATGACGCTAGCATTGACAAATAAGGCCATGCTCAGACCAAGACTTGGTCTGAACATTATACGCCTCATGCAAGGCGAATCCTTTCTTGCAACACATCAGACTAACATGTCTTATACAAGATGCAGCACTGATGCGCATAATGTCATGATGTTTCTGTGCCATGACTTTCTTCTACAAACACTCGCTTCTCCTTACTGTTTTCCTTCAGGTCAAGGATGAGGTACCGGTAGTGTTTATTATTCCACGTATATTACGACAGTGTTATTTTAATACTTTTTCCCCCGTCGTACATTTCGCCGTAGTCGGATAAAAATTGCCCAAGTCGAAGTTAACCGCCAAAATAATAAATAGACCATGAACTGCCTTTACTGCCATCTACACTTTTGTATAGATTTCATTGAAATCAGCGCCATCTACATTATTTATGTATTACCAGCAGGCGTCAACAATTTGTGAACGCAAATGTAATTGTCATTCTTCTCCACATTCATGGATTGTATTTCTGAACGTCGCAGTGATGCCAACGCAAATTTAAACATCCGACTAACAATGCACTGAAACCTGGGCAGCAAATAAATACCACTATTTGAAATAACATAACTTTTAATATCTTTATACAACTTTTTGAAATATTCAATTCGGACGTTCCATTCGAAAGATATCACAATATAATAATAAATATTTATATATTATATTATTATTATCACGAGTTTAAAAATATAAGCATTAGAACACTCGGCTCCCTACGCAGCGGTCGTGCACTCGTGTGCGGAATCGAATAATTTTCGCTTAAAAATATTTTGAATTCGCTTTATATTCGTTTAGTAGGTAATTAAACCCAAAAAAATCTTTTTCAAACTAAACCAAAGTTCTTTTCAGAACTAAGCCAAAAAAATAATTGCCGGGCTGATGTAGTCCAGGTTTTAAACGTTATAAATAATACAATTTAAGCGGTATTATCGCTTGAAGAGATTTCATAGCAAAGTTAAACCAAATTTAACATTTTACCTATATTGTGCAGATTTGACAGATATACTTAAGCATGTGGACCACTGTAGGTACATATATAATTAATTTGTCGTGTTAGCCTATATAATGTATGTACGTAATGTATGTAGGATACGTTTTTAAATGTAGAATGTAAGTAATGACTTCACTCACATTTCACATATCGTAGCGAACCATCCCAAAAATGAAATAAACATGTATTTGTGTTATGTAGGTATTGCAAGATTCTGCGGAATCGCTTACCTAGCAACCCAACCTGTCAATGACGTGCTTGCGTTAAGTGAATGTGGTTGGTTGGTAGGTGGTTGGTAGTATCGATCGATAGATAGCAAGTTTCAAAAAATATTACAAACACTTGTCGCTTCAGACATAAATTCGTATTCAAATAACACGATAATGTTAATTAAGTACCGTTAAATAATAACATTTGTGATAAACGCGGACTACAACGCGTAGAATATTGTGAAAATCCAGTGTTTCGTTGTTGTAATTTACAATTTTCCAAATAACATGATGAATAAATTGATTTTTCCGTTATTCGTCACGCTCGCGACTTGTGTATTTGCCAACGAGATTGATATTTATGATCTTCTGATGCCTGATGTTTATCCACATAGGGTAAGTGCTTCTAACAAAAACATCCTTTGCTGGTGAATTACACGTAAAAATGGACATTTTTGTTGTTTCCTACATATGTATCAGTGGGACTGTGGGTAAGGGGGACATTTTAAAATAAATAATTCATATCACTTCACTTTCTCCATAAAGGGATTAAACAAGCATCATGTGGTTCCCAGCTTAGAATAGGGCTCCCCCAGTTTACCCGTAGGTGACTTCAAGGCGACTAGGGTTGCACCCAAGACAGCCAGCAGCGTTCCCCTGTGCATATTAAGATCATTACTGACATCACCAGTCTGCCTGCCAAGCTTGGTGATTATGGCATATCTTTAAATGGACAGCTCACTAAAAGTGGCATTCTATTGTGGCTTGTGTTCAGCAATGGAAATATTTCGGCTGATGCTATAACAAGCTTAGGACAATTCACAAATATAGTCCCTCTTACCACAAACTCTCCTAGCTCAATTTGGTCTGTTCGTCTGAACAAGCGCTTTTAAGTTAGTTACTATGATAACTGATACTAAGTTAGTTACTATAAGTTAGTAAGTACTATATTTCAATTTCATGCACTTCTATATGGATTAAATGGGTACATGAGTTAGTGGAAAACATAGTACAGAAGGAAGTCAATAAAATCGACAAAACAGCTATTAGAGTTATTCATGTGAGGGGTGATATAACATCTATACTGTAATGAACTTGTGCTGGTCTTCATCACAGAGCTAAAAGCTAAGAAGCAGTGGTAGATAAAAACAAATACATCTATAAATGTACCATGCTGGCTTAAAAGAATAATCCCCCAACGCTAGCAGAGATACAACATAGAACTCTAGAATTTGGATGCATTAATGGATGTATGGCTAGCAAAATTCATACTCAATATCATACATTTTATTATCATGTGTGTAAATGGTGACGGATTGTACAAAACACTGGGCAAAATAGATATTTTTTTATCAATGTATGTGCAATAAAATATTTTAACTTTAACTTGTACTACATAGTATTATTAAGTATTCTATGCTTGTACATAGGTTATGACCCCAATGGGGATCTAACTTACATCTGAAACTCGAACCCCATGATCAAGCTACTAAACAAATGAAGCATTCTCAAATAGATAAAACATAGTTATCGGTAAATTAGTTCAGTCTACAGATAAATAAATGGTCTCCTATTTCTGAATGTTTTTTCCCCTTGCCTGTTTTCCTCAGTCTCTTTTCATGTACTTATTACACCACTACCTATCCAATGAGGATCTGTATCTTCAATGATGAAAGCTAAACAAATTATTGTTTAAAAGTATGAATAAAATGTTTCAAGTACAAATATTTTAAGACATTACACAATCCATACATATTTGCGTCTGTTTTAGGCCTTAAATTTTCTAGAAACAAAATGCTTGTCTAATTCCCATAGTACAGGAGAATATCCTAGTTTGGGATTAGAAATGTGATTAGATTAGATGTAATATGAAATATGTATTTATATTTACTTTGTAGGTATTTGAGTAATAAACCACTTTGTGACCGCTTCAGTTTTATCAATGGAAGTTTAATTATCTAGATAAGTGTTATGCAATAAAACTCCACTGTGTGGGTGTATGTGGGTTGTACTACCCACTGAAATATTGATCTAGTGAAAAATACAGCTTCATTCATGCAAAATAAACCTTCCTTTGAATTAACCTGAGTTTCACTGATATACTCGTAATATCTTTCAGTGTCCACAGTCTAGCTAGTATTGTAATCTTGCCTAAATATGCATGGGGAATAAGAATGATCATCAAATTATCAGCCTATAAACCAGAGTCACACCCCTGACACTCCATACTAGGGTACCTACTACTATTAAAGCCCGAGAAAATTGGAAAAAGTTAAAGGAATTTTTGTGTCTACCGGACACACTAACTTGGATGAGAAACCGGACTGATGTGCAAATTTATATTCTGTAAACTAGTTAGTAATAACTAGGCTATTCATTCATTTACTATTACAGGCGCAGGTCTGTCCCTACACGTTTGTATATGCGCGTAAACAATCGAGAGAGGGACAACGTTGTACATCAACACATAAGTGCTTCTCTTTCTAAAAGGCTGCGTACACAACGTGGTGCTTTATTTTGCGGGCGACGTTAAACTGGCGGGGAGGTGATTGTCGCTCTTTATTAGTAATATTTTGTATTCTCTGCCAGAAGGCTCAATGTGAGTTGGTAGACTTAACAAAGAGAATTTTATTTTCTCGCGTACTTTCGCGCACACTCATTTGAACGCGTTAGTAGTAGGTTAAAATGCACAACACGATTATTTATAACTCTATAATGAATATTTTTTATATAGATTCGTATTTAACTACACAGAGCACAATGCAAGTAGCCTGTTTTTAACAAAGGTAGTAAGGAAAAAAGTTATTTATTGTAATGAATATAAAGTTTGTTATCTTTTAATGCTTTTATTACGACTAAAAACATTTGTTTCGTTTGTTACAGGACGAGCTCTACCTCTGCACTCCAATCAGGATATCACCGCGGACTAACTATTACATAGGTTTGTATTTAATGTTCACAACAGATAGGGTACTTCATTAGCTAATACAAGTAGTTTAAAACAGAATTCTCCATGCGTTTCTGTTTGTGTTTTCCGGCTAATCTCGAAGAATAAATTTGGATCTATTTTTACTATTGGTATAAAAAGGCATTTTCTGAAGAAGGTTTTGGTATGACTAAATCTAGCTCTTATTTGGAAACCTACGTGTTAAAACCCAACTAGGTATTCTAAGATTCAAGGACTCTTTTTCACATGCGGCTTAAGGTCTGTTTCTATCACACAAATTTTTATCACTTGACACCCTTTTAATAAATTGTTGACATAGTTAGAATCTTGTTTTATATTATCTTATCTTGTACTAATGATAGGTTTGTGCAATTTGACTATTACTATAAGTAGAAATCATTATCTTGCTTGCAACACCCTTTTAGTAAATTAACATTAATCATATCAGCCCTTAGACGTCCACTGCTGGACATAGGCCTTCCCCAATGAACGCTAACACACCCAGTCCTCTGGCCTCCGCATCCAGCCGCTTCCGGCCACCTTCTTCAGATCGTCGGTCCACCTGGCGGCGGGGCGTCCCACTCTGCGCGTGCTAATCCACGGTTTTCAATTCAGAACTCGTCTGCCCCAACGGCCATCGGTTCTGCGACAGATGTGACCCGCTCACTGCCATTTCAGCTTACTAATTCTTCCATAAATTTACATTAGAACCTAAATAACTAAACTATAATTATAATATTCCACCTATAGGAATGAGATATAATTTATAGCAAAACAACCAGCCGTGTGGTTTCCGGTAGAGTAGAATAGGACCACTCTAACTCTTCCCGTGGATGTCGTAAAAGGCGACTAAGGGAATACATTATTAAACATCAATCAGGCCTCCCCAACCCGTCTGGCCAGCGTGGGGAGTGTAGGCCAAATCCTCCATCTGTCTCCGGCAGATGAGAGAGGGTTGTGCTCCTGCAGTGGAGACGAAAATAACCTGATGATGAACTACAAATAAAGACAAAGTACTTGTTCTTGGTGGTGTAATAGCTTAACGATGCATTATGAAGTCTACTTCACCTGATAGATTCCAAATACTGCAATGCATGATCAAGTTGGGGCCCTACTCCTTAAGCATTTCGTATAATATCGGTCGAATTAAAATCCATTTTATATTCTTTGGGTCATGTGACCTTGGATATGTTATGATATATGATAGTGATTTTGGGTAACCGTGTGGCGTCTAATTATCTTAGTTAGACGTCAAATACTTATCAGAATATGACACATGACCCTGTAGTTAGATACTATTAAATGACTTTGTAGTTTGACTGATATTATCAGAAATCTTATGGAGTGGACCTCCAGGCGCTTTACAGCAATTTATTATATTTCTTTTTTAAATAAATAAACTCGTTGGTTCGATTCCCACTGGGGACAGTCAACTTTGTACAGTTTGGTCCCGGTCTGGATGTTATATTTGTGAATGGTCCTATCCATGTTTAATTTCCATAGAGGAGAAAATCCTAATTCGGGATTAATAATAATAATAATAAATAGCCTATTTATTTTCATTTTTCTTAAATTACATTTCCAAATAGTGTTAGTATTATTAGTTTTGCTTATTCACTAGTTGTTAGTATGGTTAGTTTTCTCTATTTGTAAATGAACCCCTCTTGGGGTGAAGGTCTCCTCCATTGCTTTCTCTGTCTTTGCCCGTAGAGAACCAATCTTTGCCCACATAGTTAGCGACTACGGATTATACAAGTGTATTGTTATGTACATTTATTATGTATCATTTAATAACGCATCCAAAACAAATTGCAGAAAAAAAAAATTAATTGATTAATTCTACAAATAATAAAAAGAATGAAACTGTTTATACTAATACTAATAATACAACTATAAGAAACAGCATTTTCCTGAAGCCATATAGTGTATAAGAGGTGGAGAACATCATTACTACACTTAACAACACAAAGGCTTTGATGAAAGAATGGTTTAGATGAAATATCGACACAAGTAATTAAATACTGCAAAGCAGAGCTAGCGCTCGTAATGACATATCTAATCAATCAATCGTTTGTGAAGATGCTTAACCGAATTATTAAAGTCTTCTATTGTCAAACGCCTGCACAAAAAGAATGACAAAGTGGATCCGGGAAACTACAGACTAATAACACTTATACCAGTCATGTCAAAGATATTTGAGGAGGCAATGCATAAAAGAATATCCAGTTATAAGAATAACCGAGCGACCATCTGTTTATAGTGTCAAGGGATGTACACTCACGCAATGTCAGGTATCCAAACCGACTAATTTGTAACGTAAACTCAAGAACAGCTGTGTACGAATAAAGTTGTTATGCAATGTGTATAAAAACATAATGCACTGCCTTAGGATATTACAGACCTCCCGTTAAAACGTTTTCGCGCAAAGTTAAAGTTTGGTAGCTGGACAAAGGATTTTATTCTGTAAAGGGGCAACTTTGTCCTAATACTTAGTTTGTAATATCTTTACTTCCAGTTTTAACAATAGGTAACAAATTATTATGTGTTTAAACAGTTTGACATATTGTAATATTATATGCATACTTACGAAATTTTGTTGTTGTTGTAAATTACTATTAAATCATTTTTATACCTAATTATTGTATGTCAGAAATGAATAAATGTGCTGGATATATAAAATAATTTACCACCTGTGTACCACCACATTTATGGCAATAAATATTCATTTCATATGTAATATTTCTTTTGTATGTAAATGGATTATTTTTTTATATTAAAATATGTATTGTTTCAGTTGGGTTTGAACCAAATGCTACTATGCACACTGCCCACCATATGCTGCTCTATGGATGCTCCGAACCAGGCTCGAATGACCACGTATGGTAAGTTAATAGAAACGTGAGAAGGAATTGGTGAAACTTGGACACTTGAACTTTAGAGGGTCAAACAATAGATAAGGGGAATTACTGCGTTTATAATTTTGTGACTCATATATATGTTAATGACAACATGGAAATTTCAAATCACGTAAGAAGCAGATACAGTATGAAACATATTCACAATATTTTTTTCTTCAAAAAATTGTGACATTTCAATCGACCGTGCTGTTCTGCGCTGTTACCAAAGAAGGCCGCTTAGCGTTTTGGCACCGGTCTGGAAATTATAAAAAAGGGGTCAAGCTGGTTTCTAGTCAAGAATTTTAATTCTTTAATTAGCAAAGAAACTGGCAATTTTCATGTATATCTAGAAAACCAGTTTGCCCCCTTTTTGGACAATTTCCAAAGGGCTGCCATAACACTTAGCGACTTTCTTTGGTGGCAAGGAAGCGCTGATTCCAAATTATACCTGACAGAGACCAATATTTGATGTTTCAGGACTTGCGGTGAGATGCAGAGCAATGAAATCGACCCCATGTACAATATGGCCAGTCCCTGCCGCTCGGGCTCCCAGGTATATGATTTAACTTAATCACAGCATTATCACACCCCCGACACTCCATACAAGCGAACCGATTTAATAACCTACTACTATTATAGGCGCACCAGCCTGTCGTACACGTTTGTGTGTGCACCTAAATAATAATAATGCTGGCTACTACACCCAGCGCAACCGAGAGAGGGACAACGTTGTACGTCAACAACATAAATGCATCTCTTTCTAACTGAAAGCGTTAATCGCTGAATTTTGTGGGTGACGGTAAACTGGCGGGGGGGAGGAGCGTCGCTTCGTAACATTTTGAATTCTCTGGTATTATAACGAGTACTGTGTACAGTATTCCCTCTCCTACCCCCACCAATTAGGCTTCCCCGCAAACTAGTGACCGATTGGTGATCGGCGCTATGCGGCGACATGCGCCTGTTTGTGTATACATTGTGTCCACATCAAAATTGACCATGTCAGTCACATAGCCGACTAACTAATTCCACAAATCAAAATCTAATTAAATCAAATGTTATAATATACCCTACTACGGGCCGTAGGTACGTGGAGGTAAATTAGCTAGAGTTTATAATATATAATTACATATTAGCTTAACTGTTGAGGTAATCGAAGTCTTTTTTATATCTTTTTAATAGGTTTTAGGTCATAGACTGGTTTTAGTTTTTGACTTCCTTTTTCATTAATTGTATATTTACTTCACAGATCGTTTACGCCTGGGCTCGTGACGCGCCAAGCCTGCACCTGCCAAAGGGCGTCGGCTTCCTCATCGGCAAGGACTCCCCCATCAAATATCTGGTACTGCAAGTCCACTACATGTCTAAATTTCCAGGTAAGCTATGGTCCCTTAATTCAACACTTCTTAGTAGGGCACTCGTGACAGAGTGGTCGTAAGCCCTTAGTACACCACCGCTGCGTTGTGCGGTAAACATGCGGCCCGATAATAGGATAAATCATCATCAGGGTATTTTTGTCTCCACTGCAGGAGCACAACCCTCTCGTCTGCCGGAGACAGACGGAGGATTTGGCCTACACTCCCCGCGCTGGCCAGACGGGTTGGGGAGGCCTGATTGACGTTTTATAATGTATTCCCTTAGTTGCCTTGTACGACATCCACGGGAAGAGTGGGAGTGGTCCTATTCTACTCTACCGGAAACCACACGGCAAAGGATAAATATTACATATATATACATACACTTGTCTAATCCCAAACTTCGATTATCTCCTGTACTATGGAATTTAAACAAGGCTGGGATAACTTACAAATATTACATCCAGACCAAGACCAACTTGTACAAAGTTGTCGGTCCCTAGTGGGAATCTAACCCACGACCTCTGGTGCTCGAGTCCAATGACCAAGCCACTAAGCCAACGAGGTGGTCAAATAGATGCAATTATAGAAGCCAGAGAGAGATAGGCAATATTGTGATTGAACTTATTGTTATTTTCAGTCCAAAGAGTTCAACTACATTTTGAAGTTGAAAAAATTGGAGAAAAGTCATCCAATATATTCAACTGATTGAACAGATAGTTGAACATATTGGAGTAGAGGATGTGCTTCTCATCCGGACAGATCCTGTCAAGTATATAGATTGTTCAATTTACGACGGCACGCCCCACTCCTCCAAATCGCTTACCATTGTATGCGTTATATTGTTACTGTGTTAGTTTTATCCATAGGCCATAGTGAATTGAACGATATGTATCTGTACTGCAGATCGCTATGCCATGAATTCCTCATTGCTAACTAAAATGGTGTTGTTTATATTTATCTTTATTGTCTTAAATAATTTCAATAATATTTATCTTCGATAATAAACAAAGTACAATAGATTATATAATTTATTGTTACCAATCGAACAATCGGAATGTAAACATGACTTGCTTATGATTTCAGAGGGTGTAACGGATAATTCCGGCGTCTTTCTGAAGTATACCAAAGAACAGTAAGTAGTACTAAATATTTTTAAACTTTCACGAGCTCTACGATAATATAACATAAGTGCGTTTGTGAAGTGGGAGTGAGAGAGTGGGAGTAGGAGGAGAGGGAAGGGGATGGGGATTAACACTAAATAAGTTTCATCTTAATAAAATAACTGATTGTGTAGTCCACACGAGCGGAGCTGCGGGCACAGCTAGTGATATTTAGTATTCTCTGCCATAGATATGTATAAAGTAAGAGAGCAATTTCTGCCAACAAATTGTATTATACATTTGGCAGTAACTGTATTGAATGTATTTTTTGTGGAGACACAAATGTTTTTTTATTTATTTATTTATGTAGTAATGCTTACCTATATTTAGCATTGTATGTTACATTATTCGAACTTGGATTGGTTAGGTGTAACCAAGTTAACATTAAAATGTACTAAATAGTATATAAAAGGAAATCTGATTTAAATAATATAAAACATGGTTAGTATTTTTTTCTAAAAAGTCATGATTTTTGTCAGCCTCCTTCTGCTTCTATGCCAAGAGTCGAATCGTTTTATTTTAAAAATTAGTCTGGTATGTTCCTAGATATGTTTATTGATGTGTCAGTTACAACTGATTCTGGTAAATTGATCAATCTGGATACAACTCTGTGGCTTACACGAATTAACTCTAATAGTATATTATTATAACGTTCTATAAGGACCATAACGTCGAAGTCCACCTTGTCTGTAAAATTTGAATTGCAAAACTTTCTTTCAGCATGCCACGACAAGCCGGCGTGATACTGCTGGGCACCGGGGGCTCCATCGCGGCCAATCGCGTGGAGCACATGGAGACCGCTTGTACCATCAACGAGGACAAAGTCATCCATCCGTTCGCCTTCCGCACCCATACCCATGCCCTTGGTAAGTGATACTCAACAATTATTAAGTCCTCCTAAGTTTCACCTAAGGCTCATTTGATACTACTGGGCTATATAAATACTGCACGCATCCACCATCAACGAGCACATCCATAAATTCATCCATCCGTTAGCCTCCGCAATGCTCTTGGTAAGTGAGATTCAACAGAGTTAATTATGGCATACGTATCACCTAAGGTTTAGGTGATACTGCAAGGCACCGGTGGATACATCGGCGCAGACTACGTTTACATGTCTGTGTTCTATACTAGCATATATAGACCAATACCACATATATAGAAAACGAGGACAGTCATCCGTTCCGTTTTCGCACGCACCAGGGTGGTACAATGTGCTTGGTATGTGAAATCCAATAGCTGAGATGTAATGGAGATAAGCAGTCAGCTGAAGTAGCCTTATCTCTCGCACACAGAACCGATAATGGTCATTGGTGCAGGCAAGTTCTGTAGTCAAGACCATGTGCCAACCTCAGCGTGGTATGCCCATGCACACCTGTTACACGAACCGTGGACCTGAAAAGGTATCTGGAACTTGTGGATCAGGGCCAGCAATCACAAACGAAAGATGGATGCTGTTAAACTTGATTCCATCTTATTTTAATATCTTCCTCTATCTAGAAAAACGAAGCGAAACATCCACCTCGTATATATAGCATTTAACAGATCTTTTATTGTAATTCAAGCTAAAAGAATCTCTATTTTGACACTTACATACGCCACAAATCATTTGAAATATCACGATGTGAATTTTTCAGGTAAAGTAGTATCCGGCTACGTGGTCCGGCAGTCTGACACCGGTGACGTTTGGCAGCTGGTCGGCAAGAAGAATCCGCAGTTGCCTCAGATGTTCTACCCAGTGCTCGATGAAACCCCCATCCAACGTGGCGACGTGTTGGCCGCTAGGTGCACCATGAACAACACCAACGACCATACTGTTAATATCGGGTATGTCTGCAAATCTACATTAGTGAGACAGGAGGTATTGGCACATGTTAGACAGGGAGTTGCAGTTATCGTTGATGTAACGGAGCGAAGTTTTGGCTACTAAGGGCATAACGAACAACCCTAACTACTACACTATTAATATCGGGTATTATCTACAATTCTAACTAGATTAATTAGATGGAAATCTTTCGCCGACAGCTAGAGACATTCAATTCTTTACAAAGTAGTGTATCTGGTTACGCGTAGTGGAACGTGATCTCCAGGAACGGAATGCTACCTTTAAGGTACAATTTAAAGAAAGCACTTGATATTATAACATAACTGTACTACTTTAGTACCCATAGATCAATAAGCTCAATAGCCTTCTAATTCTACAAACAAACAATTCTGAGAAGTGCTGACGGGAGGGCTATGCACGCTGATTGACCCGGATAAGACCTTGTCATTCATGATTGGTTGGAACTAGATATGTCTCGATCATTGCCAATTAATCGGTTAAGCCGAGTAATCTGTCTCCCAACCGATTAATCGCAGTCGACGATTGTTAAATAGCAACGCATGCATTTCTGTGTTTAGGTTTGAAGAGTAAATAGAATAGTTACCATTTGGAACAGGTGATATTAAAAAAATATGAAATAATAAATTGCTCATGTTTTCTTTATTTTCAGAGCAACAAACAGAGACGAGATGTGTAACTTCTACCTCATGTATTGGGTTGAGAACGACACCCCCCTAAAGCAGAAGTATTGCTTCTCCGCCGGACCCCCCTACTACTACTGGTCGCGAGCCCCCCAGAGCTTCAACCGTGTCCCCGACCGGGAAGCCAGCACGCTGTAAGATATATATACGATTTATTGTACAGACCACCTAACCTACTAAACTAGATCATTGTTTCGGTATCTGATGACTGTGAATAGCAGGGAGCGTAGAGATGAAGGGCGTAAAGACACTCAGAAAAGACGTCGGGCCGCGATGTAGCGGGGCAAGGGGGGCGCTACGTATCCGTTTAACGTCCCTTCCGTGTGTCTTGTCGGAGAGGGGTCGTGGAAATAGGAGTTGAAGGGATTTAATTTACTATATATATATATATTTAATATATATATTAACATTATAAGGGAATCACGTGTATATTGCTTTCTCATGTAGAAACACGTCTCTATAATTATTTAATAATTGTGTAACAAATATGCTCTTGGCCCTTTCCTTTACAAAAAAAAAAAACTATAATTGATAATATATAGTAGGGTAGATGGTCTGATTATAAATACAAAGGCCTGTTTACGTTCCTTTTTCGTGAATTCACGACATTCCGATGTAGATTATGTATACATATTAAGTTGATGTCTTATCGATGTGATTACATATATTGTAAAAAATAATGGAAATCGCCAATTTACCTGTACGACGGGAAATTCCGTGACATCTTGAAGTTTTATTCGTGAGCTTAAGCATTACAAATACACAGTATAGTATTGAATATCTACAGTGGGAGACCAAGTTAAAGGCTTTGGAGAATGAAGTGCGATAATGTAAGACGGAAGGTCAAACGTACCCAACTAGCTAAATTTAGCTCAAAGCGAAATATGCAGCCTGTTTTATAGCTTTATAGGTCCATAGTGGCGGTATATCGGTGATAGGTGAACTAACACCTCCACTATAGGCCTATTTTATAGCTTATGGCTGCATATTTCCCCGGTGTACGTGTCGCACGGTACTTAGATACCTGTCACATTCCTCCGACGGACCTTTAAACTCGGTACCCCACTGTATGACCCGGCCCTGCCCCCTCGGTTCCCCATTGTAAGTAGGCCCTGGCCCTACCCTCCGCCGATTTGTCTTCCTCACACATCCAATACCGTTTGCTGGTCGACGGTATGGCGCACAAGTAACTCACACACGCGCACGTAAGCGCCACCTGCGCAGACGAGTGGCAGTCCTCGGAGTACTTTTTCCTCTATCAAAATAGATCTTACAACTGTATCACATAACGCACACGATTTCTCGGCGGAGATTAATTTCACGGTTCTGAGATTTTTGTCCTCAGCCGACAAAAGTCCCTCGTCCGCGCAGGTCTTCTCAATTAGCACACTGGTGAAATATGCAGCCATAAGGTATTAATAGGTCCACAGTGGAGGTGTAGCCGTGCACCTGGCCCCGATATACCTCCCCTATGGAGCTATTAGGCGATTAAATAGCTGCATATTTCGCCAGTGTGCGAGTTTGGTTCTGACTTCTTAAGTAATCAAGCCCAATTGTCCGTACATAGTTTTAGCGAATATCCATAAAAGGCTGCAAATGTTGTATTCATTGCATAATTTTAAATAATCGTCTTGTGAAGATCTGATGTACTGATATGAACTCACATTCCATTTCATTCCTTATTTGAAAATGATCTGAGACTATCTATATTAATGTTAGATGTAAGAAAACTATATGTTAAATGTTATTTGTAATAAAATATCAATTTTGGTACACTTCTAGTCAAAAATCATTATGAAAGACTTATTATATCTTCTATATGTAATTTTAAAAAACAATATAACTATTTATGTATAAGTTTAATTTATGACAAATGTCAACATATTTCTATCAATTTTACTGTAAAGATAAGAATACTATGGAAATAATCGATCTGAATTTAACCATGGCATAATTTATCTTTGTCAAAAGACTATGTATGTTGGAAGAAGAAATGTGCTCAACACCAACAAAATATCGCAAATCGAATTATTTAGCATAATATTGAAAGGTGTATATAGTGTCATAGTGGGCTATATAAAGGAGCTATGTTCACACTTGTGGACATCTTGGATGCCTTATATGGTATCATCGCATTCTGGTTTTTATTCAACCTTTTGTAGATACAAAAAGGTTGAATAAAAACCAGTATGTGGTGTAGATTGTATGAGGCAAGCACAACCATGCTGGTAATGTAACGTCAATTTGGCTTTAAGAACTAAAATGATGTTTGATGATGTGAAGATAGCTTAATAAATAGCTAATTATAAACAAACAATGGCAACAAACATTAAACAGGGCCTTTGGTAAAGAGATATCGCCAGTTAAAATCTCATTCTTCGCATGTAACTCCAATTTTTCTCGTTCTGTGTTCGTTAGTTAAGAAGATGTACGATTTTAGCCGACGATATTTCCAACAGTGGACAAACATTAGAGGAACAAGAGAATAATGGACTTGCTCCAGTCAACAGTTGGTTTGCCATTTATTTCATTGTACTTTTAATAATTGATTTTAACTCGTAAATGGATATTTATTCCTGTATAACGACTCGAGCTTGTAAACTGGACTCCGATATGTAAATAACATAGGATAATACTTCATTTAACGTGTTTAGATATTTGTTCAATTTTCATTTTATCAACAGTTTCTGAATGACAGTGACACTGAAATATTTAGAGTTTTTAGACATAAAAGTTCACTTAGATTTATGAAGATTCCAATTCTTTTTATTTTACTTTTAGTATTATTATACATTCTAAAGAAAATTAGTTTAAATACTAGATCATTTCCCTTTATATTTTTACTAGGTATTTTGATTTAATGAATTTATTTTTATAATAATTAAAATATTGCACAAAATTATTGAATTTGTATTAAGTTTAGTTAAATAACAATAAAAGTTTATTTATAATTATTATCATCACAACAATAATAATTTATTTGTATTTTACTATCGTTATTACTACCGACAAGCTAATTTACTTCATTTTATATTTTTGTGCGAAAATTAGCTCTGTTACGCAATGCAGTCGCATTATTACAACGTTTTGCCTTGAAATTTTTTATTAATATTTTATTAGTGATATAAATCAATATATATATTATACAATTTTATTTTATTGCGTGTCAAACACTGCAAGAATCCCTTGTCATTAAATGAATGGGATATGTAGGTATTTTAATATTGTATTGATCTGTGTAAATCAAGGCATGTTTATAGATGGAAAAATTTATATCGTATATAATTCTATTTCTACACTTGATTCTGAGTCCGGGAAGTGGTAAAATCTTTGCATTAAATTTTAACTTAAACCCTAGTCATTATGGTGAATTTCTGTAGGTTGCATGGCGTTGTATATTATATAATCTATATACATACGTACGAGTAATTGAGTCACCAGGCATTACTGTACAAAATATGGAACTTCTGGACATAATTTTACAGGATTTTTACTTTTTCATAATTTAGTGTTCTGGGTACAATCTGGTATGGGATTTACGAGTATATCAATAAAATGTAACGACGCTTGCTAAAAGGATAAAATCTCATTTCGCCCTCGTCTCACAACGTCCAGCCCTTGTTAAGCTTAGTCAAAATCTCCTATGCTTGCAAATGGAATCTGAATCTGACATTTATTATGAAATCCAAAATGGCCGCCATAAAATCGCCAACTTTTTTCATTTATGGCTGACATTTTAGGGCGCACTGTGAAATATTGTTTAACACTCCCCGGACAAACCATATTTTATAAATGTGACAACCTCAATATGTGTTTAATTAGATGGTCAAAATGTATAGTTATTGGAGAAGTGAAAAAATAAAATATTACGTATATTTTAATATTTGCTTTTATTTTAAGAATCCATCACATTGCAATTTTAGATAAATTGTTACATGGGCTGTGAGTGGACACGGGTCGGATCCGATTTTGTTTTCTATTTATTTTCAGTCCGAAATTAGTACTTTTGTGCTTTTCACTGAAACCACACTTTATTTTGTATGGGTACTGATGGATAGCCAACCAGCACGCGTGAGTTAATTGAGAAATTGTGAGTGCATTTGAGAAGACTCCTCAGACGACAAGACAGTCTCTGAATCCGAAGAAACGAAGTTGAATTGGACAAAATGCAGGTCAGAGCCTGGGGCATCTTTTGGCGACGGAGTACAGTATAAAACCCAGTTACCACCCATTTAATTCCACCCACTGGGTGGTTTGTGCGGGTGAAAATGGATAGATTTTCAATTGCACAAACCATGGAATCTAATGGATTTTAATCCACCCGTGGATTTTATCCGGATGGTTAAAAATACCTCTGTATATGAAAAGTAGTTTTTTTTATTATCAATGAGCACTAAAAGGTGTTCAGTATTCCATGCATGCTATGTGCACATGTCTAACCTGTCGCTTTAGGCAAATATATTTCTCCCCATATACACCTAATCCCAAACTAGGGTTATCTCCTGTACTATGCAAGGTAAGAACAGGACAAACACGCAGACCAGAGCAAACTTGTCTGTTTCCAGTGGGAATCTAACCCACGATCTGCGGCGGCTCGAGTTTAAGCCCCAAGCCAACATTAACATAATATTCGCCAGTCTTAGGCATTTATTTGTTACGCCTCTATAAAGGACCTCTAGATAATTCCGAAAACATGAAAACAACCGAATAACTTTTGAGAAATCGCCGTCCTTTGGGTCGCCAGAGGGGAGTAGTTACGATATGGGGGTGGGGTCGCACGTTTTGTCTCCCGCTGAGCGTCCCCCGCCACGCTTGCGTCCGTGCGTGGGGCATGTTGCAGCGTAGGTATAGATTTTGGACTTGGTAATGTTATTATGTCTATAATATCTATGGAGACAGAATAATAATTTAATATATTCACTACTAAATCTCTATTTACTTCTAAATCTTTAACATTTCTAATGGAGGTGATTTATATAGGTTTGAAAACTTATACTAAAAAGTTTGGTCGTGTTTTATACTTTAAGTACAAGTTTACCATTAAATCGTGGATTATCTTTTCACTATAATTACAAGACTGCATCGCTATATGAATTACCTACTGCGGAATTCTCAGCCATAAGTAAGTGTCATCTTTTAGTTACGCCGTAACTAGTAACTTTTAACAAGTAACTTTTTTTTCGTTGAAGCTAAATATATGTATGTGTATGTAAACGCTTTATTATACCAAAATTAACAACAATAACAAAATAGAAATAAAACTATGTGTAAATGTGGACTGATACCACGTAGGGATCTGTTCAAGTCAGCCTTAGAGTAACTGAAAGGACTCTACAAACAGTGTATAAGAGTGTAGTATATAAGTACATGATTAAATAAATAATAAAGTAGTTGCAACCAAACAGCCGTTTCAATTACATGCCTCATGGGGACCGTGACAGGACTCGAACCTGCAATCTTCGGATACGAAGTCACACCTGCGGAAGCCCTTAAATACACGTTACGACAATAAGCCTCACTACCTAGTCCTACCTACACCTAGTAATGATACTGTTAACGTAGATGTAGGAAAAAAAATCAATTATCACGTGACACTACCAACATTACCTTTATCATTTTTAGGTTCACTGATGACCCTGCATGCCTCTCATAGTATGAAGGGTATGTGACATATTCTAATTAGGCATTTAAATACGGTACTTAGACGCCAAACGCTTATCATTATGAGGATTATGGGTTGGACTGAGGAACGAATCAGGGTCGAATGTACGTTCCTGGAGTCTACTAGCACTAATAACTTTAAGGCCTGTAGACTCCGGGTTCCCACAAAACACCAGAGTATATTCCTCAGTCCCGACTTCTGGCCCGAGGTAGTAGTGTTTAGACGTTTTAAGGATTCAAAGACTAAAATCCCAAAAATTGTGAGAACTCTGTTAATTAAGATAAATTGTATGTATTTCTAGGTTAAGGTATTTATCTATGGGCCAAGTTGCCTGATAATAAACGATTTATTATTATTATTATTATTATCAGGATTATGACACTTTAGTGTACCAAAACGGCGGATATTATTGGAAATGCTTACGACATAGGCCCCTTGGTCAGGGCTACCCCTTTACATGGCAGGCAAGAAAAGAGTGAATATGCTGAGTGTAATGTACCTACTTAATATATATACCTACTTGGTATTGTGAACTTAGGTACAGCAAGAATAGGTCGTTATCTACGGACTACGTCACTTAACACTAATCTAATAAATAAAATCGTAAACTTCGCGTATCTGTACATTGAAGATATTTGCAAAAAAAAAATGGGGGGTCTAAGGATAAGTAATAGAACACATTTCGATCATTTTTGGAATTTTTGTCTGTTTGTATGTGAGTTTGTGCACGCATCACTTAAAAACTACTGAACGGAATTCGATGGACTTTTCAAACATAACATATAAAATTTAATTAACTTAACATTTATTCTTTATTTCATTTCAATCGGTGTACTCAATCAAAAGTTATGAACATTTTTAGTTTTCAAATACATTAGTAGGTAAGGTTAGTATGCAATATATTGCAAATAATAGTATTTCCGTACTATTCAGATTGCAATGAGTTTGGACTACATTTGGAGATGGGAGTGGGAGTGGGAGTGGGAATGGGAGTGGGCGTGGGAAGGGGAGTGGGTGTGGGTGTGGTTGTGGGAGCGGGAGTGGGAATGGGAGCGGATTCTGTAGTTCAAGCGAGCGGAGCCGCGGGCACAGCTAGTAAATAAATAAACCCGATCAACACGCATTGCATATCCTATTTAATGCAAGGGCTGCTTGTCGAAGCGGATATGTGGTTAGCCTACTGACGTGGACAAAGTTGATTGACGTCATTACACGCCCCTGCGTCCAAGTTATAAGAGTAACTAACACTAACTGAATTACTTCGTTGATCGCTCAAGGATGGGTCTAATTTCATAAAACTTAACTCTTAGATCTAACTTAATCACTACGGGACTTGGGGTTTTGATGAAAATGGGTGTACCGGAAATATCTACAACTAAATCTACGATAGTTAATCATAACATTAGCTATTTTATAAAGTAGCTTTCTCAATTCAACCTGATAATTCAATGCAATGAAGTACCTACCTACATGGAATACCTACAATTTAAATGTTAACTTAACTTACAGGCACGGAGGCGTAATAAAAGAAGTTTAATCTTCGGAAAACCAAATTCGATTTCGCGTAGAAAGTACATTACTATGTATGGACAGACGATGTTTTCCGAATTTCCAAAAGTCGTTGATAGTTTTTTAGAATTCTATACAGAACTGGTCACTACAGGCAGCACCCGCGACATTTTATGACTTTTAGCATAAAACTTACATTACAATTTATGGAGTAGCTTGCAGGTGCAGATCCAGCAATCAGATAAGGGGGTGGTCATTTTGGTATCTGTCCTACAAACTTGAAGAATAGAGTGAGTTCTCTCAAAATCCCAAAAATAATTAAAACGTTTCTTAAAATCTAGTAAAACACATTTTTCCTGAATGTTTCATAATTTTCCCATTATGTGGGACAATTTTACACAACTTACAGTGCGAGGGTGGGGAACGAGTTAAAAGCCTTTGAGAAATAAAGTGCGATCTGCGGTAAGGTAGGATAGAACGTCAAACTTCCAAATTGCAGTGCTATGCTACAGGATTTTGTCCACTGCAGTTCCTTCCTCCTCCAAATTTCAGATCAGTCGGCGAATGAATCTTGAATATATTGCTGTACAAAACAGTGTTTTGACGGAAATCTTCAGACTAGATCTTTCAGTTACTCTGAGGTTGACTGGAAGAGATCCCTATGTGGGATAAGGCCGCCTTTGTACACAACTTTATTCTTTTATTTATTTTTGTTGTTGTTAATTTTGGTACAATAAAGCTATTATGTACATACATACTAGACTAGATAAAATTTGCCAGCGACCGACGAAAACGCGACGACCGCCGATACAACCAATCCAACTGGGTCCGCCACTGGCGGCATATGTCAATGGAATTATTTAGAACACATACCTACTCTGCAACTCGCAATTAATGTTTAAAAATAATAACGATCAATACGATTTTAGACTCAAGTTAGCTAGGTAGCTCGTTAGGAATGCACGCGTTTTAATCACAAATCATGTGGTGTACCTACCTAATGGTCGAGGATTTAAACTCGGAAACGTATCATATCTCAAGTTCTTTGCCGACCAAGTCGGTAACTATGTAGGTACCTGAAAGATAAACATACCTATACCTCATACCATGAAGCAAAATATTTTTTCGCACCTCATAACTCACCTCAAAGTGTTTACCTTCATGATTGACACTAATTGGTTATTAAATTAGATAACAGATGCACATTTTAAAATCATACTTCTTTAAAGCTCCACTTCGGGAAATGTCCATTTATGGAACGTATGAAATTGATTAAATAACAATTTGTATATTGTCTCTTTCGCGAGATACGAGTCTCGCAGTGTGTGTCTCCCCCTCAACTTTTCAACCATGCAGTTCAAAAATCTGAAACAAGCCAGGGAGGCTCACATAACACTCCGAGCTTTGTACATAAAATTTCATAATTGTATTTAGTTTTAATACGAGTAAGGTCGCATTTTATAAAACTAAAAATACTGACTCTCCCGTGTATGTAAGTATATATATGAATCGGCGGTTTTTGCAAAATCTAATATTAACATGTTCACATTTAAAATTCGTATGAGGCAATTAGATAAAATGGCAGTGTTACCAGCAAACACTGCCTTGTTACACAAAAGCCTATTCTGCAGGATACCTCACATATATAATAAAATCCCTATTAAAACGATACGAGATGTAGATGAGATTAATTTATTTAAAAAAAAACTCCACGATCTGTTGATAGAAAAATGTTATTATAGTTTGGAAGAATTTCTTGGTGACGGTTCAATTTAAGGTTTCTTTAAGTATCTAATTAACTCTAAAAAAATAATAATTTGTAACATTGTTTTTAAATGCATGCTTTACTGCGACACAATGTTGTATGCCCATGTGGCGGGACATAGCTGAGCTCTAATTATGACATTTAATCTTTTATATACCTATGATCCACAATAAAGATATTTCATTTCATTTCATTTCAATAAAGAATAATATAGTACATAACATTAAAACACACATTAAACACAAAACAGAAATACCATAAACATCAAGGCAGACGGGTTCGTGATTGCAGTAGTCTGATTATACATATCAATAGGTATTGTGGCAGTTAAAGTATGGGACTTTTTATTTATTTATGACGAAAACCTTTTTGTTTTGATATTATTTTATGATAAGTAGTCAGAAAAAGTCTGTCACATCTGTCGCAGAACCGACGGCCGTTGGGGCAGAAGAGTTCTGGAGTGGAGACCGCGGGTCGGCACGCGCAGGGTGGGACGCCCCGCCGCCAGATGGACCGCCGACCTGAAGAAGGTGGCCGGAAGCGGATTGATGCGGAGGGCGGAGGACCGGGTGTGATGGCATTCATTGGGGAAGGCCTACGTCCAACAGTGGACGTCTAAGGACTGATATGATGATGATGAGTCAGAAAAAAGTGTCAGCATCGATTGCTGCTGTACTTAGCATGACCTTCTTAAAATGATCATTGATCACTTTAAAATGGATAAGGGCATACTCCTATGCAGCAGATAATAAAGCAATTTTTCAGGCTCTCTAACACGTATATATACCTATAGGTATATGAAAACTTCATCATCTGTCAGCAAACATATCACACTCGCCTTTAGAATATATTCCGCAATAGGATTACCTACAACAAAGATGCCTTGAGTACCTAATCCTTAAAGGAAAGATCCTTTTTCTCATAGAAAAGCCTGTCAAACCATCTACAGCAGAATAAATTCACTAAACAGAGGACCCAGTCCATAAGCATTTCGTTGCACCCGTTGAACTACAAATTTATTTTGTAACCTCTAATTATTACGTGACCATATTCTGATAAGTGTTGACGTCTATTGTAATTTGACGCTAAACGCTGTGAGAGCAGAATCAGATATTATAAATATTACTACGTAAAGAACCGACACCTCCCCCGGCAGCTTAACGTCGCCCGTAAAATAGATCACGGCTGGCAGTAAGCACTACGAGCTGTCGCCGAGAGATAGATAAGTTTGAATGAAAAGCACTTACCTATGTTGTTGACGTATAACGTTGTCCTTCTCTCGATCGCATTGACTATGCGGTCGTGGGCTCGGCCTTACAATAATTTACGCACATACACAAACGTGCACGGACAGGCTAGTGATCCTGTAGTAGTAGGTAATTAAATCAGTTCGCTTGACAGAGTTCCGAGGGTGTGGCAGAACCCTGATCATGGAGTCCTCACATTCCATCAGTTATCCATATCTATGATCGTAGTACTATCGTATCGATCGTAACTAATTTGTTCTAGGTATCACTTATCACTTGATTTTGGAACATTTAGTTTAATTTAATTTGAAAGTATTATCAGCAGTAAGGCAAGGTTTTAAAAGTAGCGAATTTTTACTAGATCTTCTTCTCTGAGGGTTATAACTGACCACTAGAGGATGCACAAGATCTCCCTTTGTTCTCCCCTTCCATTTCCCTTGTTCTCCCCTTCCTCTTCTTAACTTCTTCTTCAACCAGTGAAGGTCGCCTCATAACTTATTCTTTCGCCAAGCCAATCTCAGTTCACACGCTTCCGATGACCGAACGACCGATGCAATATCTTCCAGAGACTTTACCTATTGTGTTCTCGACTTTTCTTTTGTTTGACGGTCTATCATAGTTAACGTGTTTTCCACTCGTCATAGAACTTAATTCTTTTTTAGGTATTTTCTCGTCAAATGGTGAAATATTTCCGAAATATAGATACGCAGGTGCTCTTGACGCAGTCGAACGAGCGTAGCCCTCAAGCATGACGCCGCGTGACGTCATTCCACCCATTCCTACCCCCAGTTGCGGGTGGCGTGAAACAGGATAAAATCCGATGTACATATAATGTAGTGGCGGTAAGCTATAAGAACGGTATTTGATAAACAAGGCAAATCGGATAGGAAATAAGTAACCCCGATTCTTTGTAAATCGGTAAAACTTAGACAGATACCTATTTACTAGAACTATTAATACACCTCATACCTCAACCTATACAGTTTTAGTTTTAAGGTTTTTTTTTTTGATATATATATATAGGCTGCATAGTCTTCCTAATTGAATTTTAATAGTATTCTTTAATATTACATAAGTAAATAAATGTATTTATACATCATCATCAGATCAGCCCAGCATCAGCAGAGTAAATTGAACACTGAATTTTGGAATTCAATTTATACAACATTACAACTAATTCACTTCAAGCGATTTGGAGAAAATCGAAATTAACATTTTGGTTATCACTTTGGTTAACACTACTGAAACACTCCTTTCGACAAAAAATCTGCAAAAGTGACATAGTTTCTAACTGCATAACTGTATCTCCTCACTAGAAACGTGACCGCGACGCATAAAGAGTCCGAAAATCGGCACGCGCGAGTCTGTTTGTCTGTTAGTTGGTAGTGGGAGCGGGAGCGGAAGTGGGAAGGGGAGCTGATTCTGCAGTCCAAACGAGCGGAGCCGTGGACACAGCTAGTATTACATAAAGTTAATGTTTATAAGTACCCATTTATCATTTAAATTTCCTAATCAGCGTAACCTACCTATTTCTCTGGCATACCCAAAGATTGTTTAAAGGAAATCGCTTGATGCGATTAGACCAAAATTGTAGTATTTTATCTTTTAAAACTTGTAACTGTATTTGTTTGTGCAATAAAGTACCTATTGTAACAAAAAAATCTATGTAATCTAACATAAGTACTTTAAATGTTATTATTTTATTATTATTTCAATTAACTATGTAACATATAATATAAAACAATGTTTCAGCATACAGTAGAAAGGAAAATGCCCAAAAGTGGGCCTAAGATGCGTCTTCACCATTCATGTACCAAAATGTTGGTCTGAATTATGAATTCCCTCAAATTTTTTTAAAGCTAATGGAATAGGAGTTTAAAAATAACATATAATAAAAACGTTGATTGATTTTCGCCGGCCGACCGGCATCTTATCAACTAGAGTAGTGAAAGCAGAAATAAAATCGATATATATTTATAATCGATATTTGTCATTTAATCGATATTTATCACATTTTTCATTTACTGACTGGAAATACGGTATTTATACTGATTTAATGTGATACACACGTTATTAAAAGAGGTTTATGAAAATATTGGTACGGAACCGAAATGTCGATTTATCAATTTTATAAGTCGGTGTAGTAGAACCTCGCTATCGATTTGCACTATGGTTTTGTACGTACTGTCACTCATGTCAGACTTTGTGTCGTGTAATTTATAACCTGTGTTTATAACCACTAAACTAACTAGGGAAAAATTGAATTGAATCTTGTGTTATATTCTCTTTGCACACAATGGCATCAACATCTGGAGCAATTAATCGTAACCGTATACCACGGCGCTGTATAAACTGTACGTGTGCCTAGACCTCCCTAGGTGACAACCCTGACGATATAATTTGAAATGCGATTTATTCAAAAGTTAGGCCGAGTTAGAAATTACTGCTTTGGTAGCTTATTGATGACATATAGTGGCATGTATCTGTTAAGGACAGAGTTTCGATATCGGCCTTAAAAAAATATAATAAAATAACAACCATAATTCTAATAAAAAGAAGTTAACTTCGCTCCTACTGACTTTTTCGCGAAGTTGATAACTAAAATATGTGTAGTCAATATAACCCAACCAAATAACGTTAATAGGAAAATTCTGTCGCGAATAGATTTCCAGAAAAAAATATTTTTTGTTGAGTTTTCCGATCGGGGGGTCAAACTGAAAAAAAATTATTTCTTCAAAACCACTTGGAATTGACGCGCGGGAGTTTCACTAGTACATTTAAAATTAAAAGGTTTGTCGGACTATGCAATAAAAAGGGCATATCACTTTTTTAGGGCAAAAAAACATACTGTGCCACGGTGTTGTGAAAACTGTGCGCCAACGAAGATTTCATTCCAAGTAAGATTATTAAATTTTCCCACTAAATAATTAAACGATTTTCTTTTTAATCCTTAGTATTTTGTCTGTATTTTGACGACAATTTGATCCAGACGCAAGGTTCAAAGTTCAAGGGCAAACTCCCATACAATTTTGGGCATTCTCCTTTCAATTATTTAACAAATATTTGTTTAAATAAGATTCGGTTTCGGTTTCGGCTGCAAATTCTGTTTCGGTCGGACACTAATCTTAATACCGAGAAAAGGTAAAGGACAGTCGAAAATACTTGTAAACTAAAACTAGATACTTCAAATGTAGACTAAAATACTAAAGAAACGACGTCCTCGAAGATCCTGAAAGCAGCGCTGCGTCGTCGCTACCGGCGGCACGCGCCACCCCCCCGATCAGCTGCGAGGTCAAGGTCTCCCGGGTCAATGCTGGGGGCTTCCGCGGGGCGGGGAGGCGGTAGGGCGCCGCGTGGGCGTCCCCATGGTAACCAGCCCACGGCCGCCCACTGCCTCCCAGGTACTCAATCAATTTGTCCGCTGAGAGCAGTTTTCTTTGAGCGTAATGAACTGTGTGGAAATTGCACCTCTATTAGTATTAATTACTCACAATTGTTTTGGGTTTAGGGATTTTGTGTTCGGGGTTTTGTAGCAATTTAGCTTTGTTGGTGTGTTTTACGCTTTGGTTGTTTTATACTTGAATTGCTTTAGACTTTAGTCGATTTTAAAGAACTTTATTTAGTTAGTATGACTATAAACGTCCTGTTATTAAAGCTACGTGTTTGTAGCCTGCAAACGTCTACTGCTGGACATCATCATATCAGCCCCTAGAAGTCCTCTGCTGGACAAAGGCCTTCCCCAATGAATGCCACCACACCCGGTCCTCTGCCCTCCGCATCCAGCCGCTACCGGCCACCTTCTTCAGGTCGTCGGTCCACCTGGCGGCGGGGCGTCCCACCCTGCGAGTGCCGATCCGCGGTCTCCACTCCAGCATCTGGACATCAGTAGCATTTATTTCCTAGTTTGAATTTAAAGTAGTAACTAAAATGTTTGCCGTAGTATGTGGTTTCCGGTAGTATAGAATAGGACCACTCCAACTCTTCCCGTGGATGTCGTACAAGGCGACTAAGGGAATACATTATAAAACATCAATCAGACATCCCCAACCCGTCTGGCCAGCGCGGGGAGTGTAGGCCAAATCCTCCGTGTGTCTCCGGCAGTTGAGAGAGGGTTGTGCTCCTGCAGTGGAGACAAAAATAACCTGATGATGAATCAAAATGTTCACGAGATGTCACTGTATATTCTATTGAGTGTTCGTCAAGAAATGTATAATAATAGGTAGTAATATATTGCAGGGCATCTTCCGCCTTTAAACGAATTAAGCGTCTCCTTTCCATGGGGACAACGTCACGGGCGAAGCTCGTATCCACGTATATTAATAAAAGTAGGAGCAACATAACGACGTCATAGTTATCTATACATTTTATACACGCTGCAGGCATAGGTGGTCCGGCTACTGAATCCTCACGCGCATTGAGCACCATCCAGTAGATACGCAATGACCCATGAAGCCTACGCCACGCCTCACAGCCTGCACGGACGATGCAAAAGAATTACCTTGTATAAGTATTTAAAATATATTGCTAAACTAGCTTTTGCCCGCGACTTCGTCCGCGTAGGTTTAGATATTTACACATCTTGAATGTCAAAATAAATATCATTTTCGTAATCAACGTCGCTAAAACCTCAGTAATGACATACATTCATATTAATTTGGTTTCCCGTAGGAATGAGATGTTTTTCGTGTTAAAAACTATCATATGTCCTATTTTAGGTGTATGTGTATTCCACCTATATGTGTGGCAAGTTTCATCCCGATCCGTTGAAGCGTGATTGAGTAACAAACATCAAAACTTCTGCATTTATAATATTAGTGGGATATATACTACCTAGGTGTTGTCTGCGACTTCGTCGGCGTGGAATTTCAAACTCATTTTAGGGTTCCGTACCAACATAGAAAAAACAGAACCCTTATGGTGCGACTCCGTCACAGCTGATTATCTCAGGAACTACCAATGCTATCGACGTGAAATTTGGAAAAGTTTTAAATAATACCCAACTTTATTTCAAATGATAGAATTAAAAATATATTTTTATTTATATTGAAAAGGGGCCGAAACGAGGGGGCATAATTTTAAAGTGTGGTTACTAGGTCAAGTGGGTATCGTATGAAAGGGCACCATTTGTAATTTTTTTTCGTTTCCTTTTATTCCGCTCAGTTTACGACTTATAATGAAAAATATCTAAAAAAATACCATTCTCCCCCCCCCCCCCCCCTTTATCTCCGAAGTTTGCAAAGCTAAAAATCTGAGATAATTAGAGTTGATAGAGGTCTATAGAAATATTACAGGAATAATAAAATTATGATTATATTATAGTTTTTTAGAAATACGCAAAAACCCTTTACAAATAAACTTAGTTATGCTGTCCTAAAAATTAACTTAATTGCGTGGTGAAAATACCTACTTAAATATTTTTTTCTACGTTTCCTTTTTAAGGTATGGGACCCTCGGTACGCGAGTTCGACTCGCACTTGATTTTTTTTTTTAACTAGGTAGTACAAGTAGTAGATAGAATAATATGTAGTACTACCGGTAGTATACAGGCACACCGTTCAATTGATGGTAATCGCCTCCGCAACATCTAGGGAAACGCAGCATTTTCTTTTAATTGGAGACACAAGGTTCCATAGCAAGATTTCCTTCTTAAAACCTACACTATGAATTTTCGTGATAAAATGACATACTTTTTTTTAAATAAAGAACCGGGTTCGATTCCATTGTCGCGGTTAGTTATTCTAAAAATCTATGAACGCAGTTTTTCTTATCTTTAAAATGGACGTCATCATTCCTTAGAACAACTGTACCGGTACAACTGACCGGGCCCAAGGTAGCGTAGATTCGGTCATTCGGACTCGCCCTACCTTCACTGGTAGGTGTTATATGTTACGTGCCTCCGTTGATTCTCGCTTAAAGGAGTTGCGAGGAGAATGGTGAGGAGGCGGGAATGACCGGTCGTGATGATTGAACCGTACTTATAAATAGATAGTTATATTTTCACAACTATAATAAGTACCTATGTATAAGTTAGATACCTAATTATATACTTTGTTTATCTCTCACATACACTTCAGGGAATTGTCCGTATTCCGATGTCTAATCTCGGACTTTTGACAGATCTCGAGATTCTTGAGTCATTCACCTTACGTTGTTTTGCAGGGTAATATTGCCATTTTGTCCACAGAATCAGTAGCATACGAGTTATCAGATACCAAAATGTCATCCTCACCTACGCGAATACTAAAGCATTGTGTTTCCATGTGAATGGTAGGAGAGTCAAAGTAATTAAATACACACGAGGCATGCGTATTGTGTGGTTCTCGGCTTAGAATAGGGCCACCCCCAATCTTCCCGTGAGTGTCGTCAAGGCGAATAGGGATTTCACCAGGGACGGGCAGCAGCGTTCCCCTGTGTATATTAAGATCATTACTGCGATCACCAATCCGCCTGCCAAACGTGGTGATTATGGCAAATCCCCGTATAGACAGCCCATTAAAAGTGGCATTCTATTGGGGAGGCTTTTGGTCTGCAGTGGACGGACGCATTGCAGCTGATGGTGAGGCATTCTGAAAAAACCCTCGGCGGCAATGCACTTATGACCTTCGAACTGATGCTAGCCGCGACGACGGTCCAAATCCTGCAGTGTATGGGCGACAGTAACCACTTACCATCAAGTAGGCTGTCTGTTCGTTTGCCCCTTTAGACCGTAAATACATATAAATGTCTATCTACGGAAACGATCACATACGTAGGTAAATAGTTGGTAGAAAGTCCTCGTATATGATAAGGAACGATTATGCGTATTAGATAAGGAACGATTCGTCAAGAAATTGCTACTTATTTATTCAACGTGACATCGCTTACGTTCTAAGTGGCCAATTTGTTTAGTTTCATATTTTATAGGTTTTTAATAACTAAATTGTAGCCAGGAACCGATATTATCTGATTGCTTGTTATTAGAGAAGACTCAATTATTATAAACATTTTGATGATACTAGGAACACGAAGTTCCATCAGAGGTAGGAAATGAAGATAGTAACAATTACAGAGTCAAATCCGTAAGAGTATGTACGCGTGAGGTAATTGAAGACGGAAGTAAATTGTTGAATTTAAATACCTTAGATATAACATAGTTATAGTATCTTTTACGCTTGTGCGATTCTGTAGTGCCTCAGGCATGTTTGCTGAACGACGGGTGTCCGACTGTTTTGCTGTTGTCAGAACTCGTATTGCTTCCTTTAAGGATAGAATACGCAACTCTTTCAATGGCATTCTCGGTGTCGCTTGCAATGGATCCCCAAGTCCCATCGTCAAGCATTGGGTATCTGTTAATAGAGAGCCGTGGTAGCCGGTTGGTTGTGCACTCGCCTCACGTTCATGAGGTCGTGCGTTCAAACCCTGCCTGTACCTATTCGTTTTACGAAACTTAAGTACGGTTTATTTATAATACCACAGGCTTTTCGGTGATGAAAAACATCGTAAGGAAACCTGAATATGCCAAAGAAGAAATTCTAAGGCGTATGTGAAGTCCACCAAATGCTTGGGGCACTGTTTGGTGGTCAGGGGTTTGGCACAAAAGATCCTGAAGGGTCGAAGTGTCGCCAGGTCCTCCTGGACCCCTAACACCCAATCTTGGTGTCTGTGCACCATAACAAAAAATAAGTGTAATAATTGTATCCTATGTGTGTTTTATAATAAGTGTTAGTTTATTTTATTTAGTTTAATTATTCTATTTTATGTTATATTGTTTGTATTTGTCCAATGTCTGTGTATTTTATACCTGCAATAAAGATATATTATTATTATTTACAAACATAGTTAAAAATTCATATGACTTTTTTATTTTAATCTGATGGAGAACTCTGACACCTTCCTTACAGAAAGTTTCAATCATAATTAACGTTTAGGTATGTCACATTTCGAGTTGAGAGTTAAAAATATAATTAAGCGCAAAAATTTTGTGGCAAAATTACTATTACAATTGTGAAACGGTGTTAACACCGCATGCTTGCAGTGGACGTTTATAGGCTGATATTATGATGATAAACACTTAGTAATAATACTAATGCATAACGAATATTACAATCGCTCTCTCCCCCAACATCAGGCAAGTATTTGTAACTATTTAGCCTTAGAACAGACCTAGTCTTTTTGGGTTGTAACAACACCATGCCTCATTTCTACACGCTTGCCCGTTAAAAAGTATGTATAACAATATGGTGTAATATGTTTTTTGATTGTAAATAAACAAAAATAAAATACTTATTGGAGTCTACAGAGAAAGATTCATCAAATCTATCACAAGACATTGAAACTCTCATATTACTCATTCATGGTAGTGTATTATTCACTTTTCAATAGGCTGCACTTAAGTGCAGTAAGTGGAGTCAAGAGGATCAGGTGCACAGTGCGCAGGCGCAGGCGCCGCCGTCGGCCAGCACCGGTCGGCGTCTTTGAGGCCGATAAACCCAGATTACGACTCAATACGAGCTGTGTAATTCAGATCAATTAGAGTATATGATAGTAAATTGTGGATGCTTAGTAATGTAGGCTGAACTACGTGTAACACGCGTCACATACTGTAATATTTAGCATATTCTGACACAACTGTGATCAAACGCTCATAGATCTTATCGATGTCAATCGTTGACGGACTTTAGTGATGTCGCCCAACTTTCTCAACATGTGGAGCGAAGTTAAAGACGTTTCATGTCCAATTATTGGTGTGTATAATCCGTGTATAATGTATTTCAATCTGAACTTATAAAAGGGTATATTTTATTGTATGTTCAGGATGATGTCCGTAACTAAAAATACGGTTTAAAAACTTCTTACATTTTTCAATTGCAATTTAATATACTTGGACAAGTCTGTTGTTACTTCGTGAAAATACTGCGTTCCCAGAGGAATGTAGACTCAACGTGGTGAAAAGTAAAATAATTTTCATCCAATTTCAGAAAGTTTTAGGGCTAAATTAAGTATTTATTTATAAATACCAATAGATATTTTTGTTACAACTGTTTACAAGATATTTAGTGTAATACAAATAGGCTTTCATTAACATTGTTTACTTTTTTGTAATAAAATATAGCGTAGGAGTATTGTACGTATAGCAAATAAAATACAGATAACCGGAGTTGTAGCCGTAGCATCGTCCGAGAAAAGATTTGGATAAAATTATAGGAAAATACCGAAAGAGAGTGTTTTCAAATGTACTCGGAGAGTAGAAATAGATTATTGTGAATGTTATTGGAGTTTTCTGTCGACTACGAGAATATTTTTTTTGTTTTTCTAGTTCCCTTTACACACATATTATACTTAATATATGTGTGTGTTTTTGTGTGAATGTCCTCTTGGGTCATCACGACCCCCGGAGTTTTTTTTTTATTATTTTTAAGGCGCATAAAAACGTGGTTTTTAGATTAATTTTTTAATTCACATTAATTTTTTTTATTCAAGTCTCGACAGTTGGATCTGGCAATACTTAGGTAGTTCTGAAGTTTCTGTTGTAGTTTATATAGTTTTTAACCCGACAACAATCAAAAGAGGGAATATTTATATACTCATACTTGTCACGAACTGGAAACGAGTGGGTTTCACTCCCCTTTCAGACAATCTGACCTTCCTGCCTCGTCAATAACATCCTAATTTGCGTAACAAGGTTGAACATGCTTTCTACCTTGTAGAGAACCTATTATGTGAAGTCTTGCTATGAAAGAGCTCTTGAGAGCGTGTGTGGGCGCTGCTTAAATTAATTTAGACTCCTATCAAATGGGGTATTGAGTTACTCATACATATTTCAGCTACTGTTCGTGTTTTAAAGGCTTGATTTGAGTTTAGGGTCTAGTAAACCCGTTGTGTGGCATTATAATATTAATATGCAATGTTATTAATTATATTTGTAAGGAAACTTCATTCAATATATTACTGATAATATATAGTGTATTATTTACAAAGAATAATCATTCTCATACATATTTGCATTCAGCACTTATTACCTTCTCTCTGAAAAACTCCCTATCACCCAAAGTTTTTTTATTTATTTATACTTTATTGTACACAAATACAGTCGCCTATTTAAATCTAAATGTCCAAAGGTCTCTAAATGTCTCACTTAACTCTGTGAGAGTTTTCTTTTCTAGTCAACATGTTTATCTACAACATCATCATATCAGCCCTCAGACGCCCACTGCTGGACATACGCCTTCCCCAATGAACGCTATCACTCGCAAAGGTTGCCTGGAAGAAATCGCTGAAAACCATAAAGCCGCCATTCATCATCAGCCGAAATATTTCCACTGCTGGACATGTAAGCCTCTCTAATAGAATGCCATTTTTGGTGGGCTGTCCATTGGGGGATTTGCCGTTATCACCACGCTTGTCCGGCGGATTGGTGATCGCAGTAACGATCTTAATATACACAACGCAATCCCCTTGACGATACCCACGGCAAGATTGGTGGTGGCCGTATTCTATGCCGGGAACCACACTGCAAATGTATGAAATCTTATTATTATTATTATTATTATTACAGTAGTACTTTGCACCTACCACCTTTGTAATGTATCAGACTGACAAATCAAAGAAGCCAACTTTGTGGGCGGGCCGCATTGTAGAAATTTCCCTGTCAATTTAATATGAAAATTATGTACCATTACCGGATTGAACTCTGTCTGGTATTGCTTTACTGGTGACAGTCGACGTATTTAAAATTTAACGTCACATACTTTGTTCGATTCTTATTGTTAACTATTTTAGTTAATATTCGAGGACACAGGAAAGTTTGCAATGCATTGAAAATAATCAAATCCAAACAAAGGGTGCAAAAGTTGAAATAATGTCAAACTTTCAAAATCACCACCAAAATCATCACTGGGCAAGATGGAGCGACGATCTGCGTAAGGCGGCTGGCAGTGACTGGATGAGAAGAACTGAAGATCGGGTTCAGTGACCCACCTTGGGAGAGGCCTATGTCCAACAGTGGACTCTTTCAGGCTGATGACGATGATGATGATTTCACAATGGCTTTCAACATAATCCAGAATGATAATAATTTATCAGGAATTGTTGCCCAAAATGAAATATTATCAGCAGTTGTAGATAATGAAAAACCATGGAGATTTTAATAGAATACCTACCTACTACTCGAAAGATTCTATAACAATTTTAATAATGCAAGTGACAAACCGACGTCAACCACTCCATATTACCTTCAACCTCAGACTAGTCATAAATCTATGGCTTCAACCTTCTGCATGAAATTATGATGTATTATGTGATTTGACAGTTTAACCATGAATTTTGAAAGACTGTTCCATTGGCATTCCGAGCACAACATTTTGCCAATGCCGGTCAGTCGGCATCCGGGTCTAAATCTGTCGAAGTCCACATTGGACATAGGCAGGGGGCCTACTCCTTACGGAATAGTCTCCTCTGGTTAGCCACATTTTTTGTGTACCTTTTTTAGGTTATCGGTTTCTAACACGCCTACAGAAATGTCGCGGGTTCTACTTAGAACTCGTCTTTCCATCGGTTCTGTGATAAACCCAAATGCCTTACTGGCGAAATACGCAGCTATAAGCTGTAAAATAGGTCCACAGTAGGGATATATCGGTGTTAATGCACTTAACTAGTTTGCTAGTTGACATCAACAAATCTTCCTAACAAAAATGAAAAACAGATTCCAAGTATCTTAATTCCCTACTCCAAATGACGTTAAGCTCAATTTATATCCTATAATTAGTTATAATCTGTTAAAAAAGCAAGAGTTTCATAAACACTCAATACCTTCTATCGACTTCTACAAGGTTTTTAGGGCGCATTAAGAACTTATTTTCGGGGGTCATTCTTAATTTCCAGAGGAGTTTGAGTCAGGGGTGATAACTGAAAACTCTATAGCTGTTATAACCATGAGGCTAATTTTTAGGGTCTCAAAGGGTGATCGACCATATATTTCTAACTAATTTTCTATATGCTATAATATGCTTTATGATCCCCACGAAATATTTCACAAATATAGCCTGTGTCATAAAGATAGATTATTTTTTACCATTGGAAAACTATTCACGCAAGCCTTGGGTCCCAGCTGTTAGGGGTTTATATGGTATGTACTTTTTTTTATTATCAGTCGTATCATTACAAAAGTTAGGTCCTGTCTTAGATTTTTTGCGTCACATTGAATAACGTAATTGATTTTTTTAGAAAACTACATAATTAAATAGAAATTTCATGTAATTAATTTGTGTAGTTAATTTGAATGACATTGTATTTAATCGAAAACTTAGGCATCGATATTCAATCGTAGGTTTTGAGGACCCCAAGGCCTCCTCCCTGGATACGCTCTTGGTAATAGAGGCTTGGTTGCGTAGCTACCGTGGGCGGATGCACCCCTCTTACCCCCTCCTCTCTCCCCCCGTTTCCCGGAACCCGGGATGAAGCCACTTGTTGATCGAGAGCTCTGCAAATTAGCGGGAACCAGTAAACAACAAACATAGGTACCTACTTTTTTGCGAAAACAACAGATTAAATCCTGATAAGTATAAGATTTTTGGATTAGATTTATTCTTTACCAGCGTTTTACTGCGACGTGGTTTGTTAATTTTATGGTATTACTAGCTGTTTAGTTTTAAAATATGAAAGATACAATCTTTTATTATAGAAATTTGTACAAATACTACAAAACAATTAAAATAGAAAAAGTCAGATCTGTTCAGGACAATGTAATTTTTGTCTTAGTTATTTTATATTTAGTTTGGTTCCAATACCTATGATCAAAATTATGTATTTATTTATTAAATACTAGGTAGAACTTTACCTATAATCAAAATTATTGACCAACGATATGTTATTGACAAATAAGTTCCAGAGCTTGCTATTAGTTTACTGTACAGTCTATCACTGAATCGTAACAAAACTGTAACTAAAGGTACATCATCAAATATTCGAGTGGGCGAGTGTACACCACGTATTTGACCAACCAATCGATCGATAGCGAAGTTAGAATCAACATATCCTGCTGCGAACGACTGTAACCTTGTGTATTGAATATTTTAGTATCTCTTAAGTAAGGGCGAGTATATGCTCCTAATGCCAACTTCATTTGCACGATGTGGGTGCAGATTAGCTAGCCGAGGCCCTTACGGTTGAGATATGGGTTGAGATAGGCATTATGATGGGATTCAGGGGACACAGTGGATCGAAGTACATTGGGACCACACTGTGTCCCCCCCACTAAAGGCAGGAGGGGAAAACGCCGGAGTGGTTTTAGTGGGTATTCTCCTCATACCATCTCGAGGAGTGAGTCCCACATACCCCTCGACAGCCCTAAGTCGAGGGGATGCCTAAATGCATTTCTACTCCGTCAAAAAAAAAGCATTATGATGGGTGGCCTGCACAGTACCGTGCTGCGCCAAGAGAGCACTGCCCCCACGTTACAAACAAGCTGATACGAAAGCTCAATACGATCGTGCGCAACGTCAATTAGGAGTAACATTTTGTAACTGGCTTCGAACAGGGAAAGTATATTTCCCATTTTGTAACCAATTAAGAAATTTGTTACTAAATGGGATGAAGGAGTCCCATTTTGTACGAAGTGTGGTTACCAAATGGAACAAAAGTAATTTTAATGCTCAATCGCTGCAGTTGTTTTAACTTATTCAGCGGACAGACGGACAAAGTTACCTCCATAATGGTTTTCCTTTAACTTTTTCAGAACTTAACGCGTACTATTTATGAATCAAACTGTACGCAGCCAACGCGTTGTTGGGCGGGAAATCCCTCCTTCGCCATTGGTCAGCGCCAGCTATTACAGCCGTATATGGAATGCGCTTGCGCATATCATGTTACTTAATGCGGTTGTACTTCCTCGATCCATTTAACCGTATTTATTATGTTTTTTTCTGCTCCATGTATGAAATTGAACTATTGGATCTTTAAGTAAAAAGCGGCCGGATCCAACCATGAGTATGACCATAGGACCTGTAGAGAGAACGCAGTGGAAACGTATTTCGCTCGATTTTGAACGAACTGGCGGCAACTGCGAGGTAGTACTCAACTAGAAAACTGGCGAAATACGCAGCCCTAAAGAGATCTATAGTGGGCATTAACACAGATATACATCCACTATGGACCTATTAAGCTATACAGTAGCGCATATTTCTCCAGTATTGCAGTATTGAGAAAGCTACACTCACCTCCCACGTCAGCTTAACGTCGCCCGCAAAATTATGTACAGCTGGCAGTACGAATTACTGCTCTGCCGCACACATGAACACACACGCACGTGTAAAGACAGGCTGGTGCGCCTGTAATAGTAGCAGTTGGTTAAACCGTTGTGCCGTGTGGTTTCCGGTAGAGTAGAATAGGACCATTCCAACTCTTCCCGTGGATGTCGAACAAGGCGACTAAGGGAATACATTATAAAACATCAATCAGGCCTCCCCAACCCGTCTGGCCAGCGCGGGGAGTGTAGGCCAAATCCTCCGTCTGTCTCCGGCAGATGAGAGAGGGTTGTGCTCCTGCAGTGGAGACAAAAATGACCTTATGATAAGAGCACTTATGTTATTTACCTATCACGTTGTCCCTCTCTCGGTGCAACAGCAGCCCTATAATTAACTACGCGCACTTGTACGCATAGGCTGGTGGGCCTGTAGTATAGTATATAAGTAATTAAATCTGTTCACTTGTATGGAATTTCGGAAGTGTACGAGAGAAGAAATAAGAAGAAGGGGAATTTGAGAAAAAGGAAAAAGAAGTTGTCTAATAGGTTACCTATAAACTTCTATGAAAATTTATACGGTTTCTCATCTATTTAAGAATTAGAACTCAATATTATTAAAATTCTAAACAATCAATTTTATTCTAGACAAATTATTATTTATTTTTTCATAAAATCTATTTCACACCTTGAGGGGCTTATCTCGAACCATGGCAGAGGTATATAACGAACCAATCCTTATAAATCCAAACTATACCCCTTTCATTATAATAATAACACACTGCGTCAATGTAAACCGTCGACTGCAGCGGAAGCAACAGCGATTATCGGTTCGGTTTTACGCCAAATAACATAAACTTAACTCGGTTTACGCCGAAGAGCGTAAAGTTTACGCGGAGTCGATCGCTTGGGTGGTTTTCGATGACACGGGTAGCACCACGGGTAGAATCTATAAATTAATCTGTGCTGCGGAGTAGATTCAAATTCCGTTCCAGCTTATTATATTATTGAAAATCATTAATTAGTTTAACATATAATTAATTAAATTCCAATTAACAAAGCCAAGTTTATTAAGTGATATGCAGCCATCGGCGATGGCTACATATTCGTGCATTTCGCGGTGGAGACGATGGGACCGTGGGGACTGGAGGCGCTTCGCCTTGTCGCCGACTTGTCGAGCGCCTAGTCGACTTGTCGGGTTACCGGAGGACCGGTGCGTACCTCGGCCAGCGCATTAGCCTGGCCATTCAAAGAGCAAACGTGGCCAGCGTTCTGGGCACCCTACCGCAGGGCAGCGACCTGGAGCCCATTTTTTAATCTCTAATTAATTATATATCTGTATTTTTTATTTATTTTTAGAATAAGAGTTATCTTTAAGCACTATCGATATTTATGGTAAAATAAACAAAGACATTTGTGTAGATTAAAATATAAAAAAAATAAGTGATAGTCAAAATTAACATGCACGAAATTTCAATCTCTAATTCCTCAGTATAAGGTATTGCGTCAGTCTGTTTGCGGATTACTCCTAAATTCTTATTTATTTAATGATTTATTATACACACTGAATTACAAAGAAACAACACACAAAATGTGAACTTTTTGCTAAAGAAATTTGTTCCAGCTAATCTGCGGTTTCAGCTTGTTTAAAGAAAAGCTTGTAAAAAACTGCAGTTTAAAGAATCAAAAAATCATACAACATAAACAATTCTTGTGATTTGTTAGATAGTATTTCGAGAAAGGTTTTGGTTTACGAATAAACAATCTGTAAGGAAAGGGAACTCGGGAAGAACTACTTTAGGCAGGTCTTACATCGCAATTCATGCAGATATAAAAATATAAATATACGGCGCGGCCCCGATTGCCGGGGCAGCTAGACGAATTGCGAATGACTGTCAATGTTGCGTGATAACATTGACTTTCTTCAATGCGCGTGGGATTTAGCATTCACTGGCATTCTGTACTTATGTCAATGAGTTCAAAGTCACTAAGTACAATCAAGAGGTGGGGTTTAGCTAGTGCATTAATGTCCTTCCAGCGTTTAATAGACACTTATATGTAGATGTACTTCATGAGCAAAGTCACCGCACGATGCTGAGAAAAAACAAATGCACCGCGGCTGCCGTGTAAACAAACAGCGCGAGAGCGAGGGCGCAAAGTTCAGATTGAAAAGTGGCAGATACGACAATAGGCATAAAATATTACGTACTCGTATACACGCAAGAATGTATGTAAAGGCATTGTTGCAGTAAGAAAAAATGATAGATAGATAGATAGATAGATAGATAATTCATTTATTCTTAGACACAGCACAAATACAATGTTACAGATAGGTCACTTAATGATACAGAAGTACAGCAAAAAAATATAACAGAGTAACAGTAACAGTGTAGCCCGTGCTGTGCTGCAGAAAGGGTGCTGCAGGAAAATAACAAATAGGAATCAAATTGTGTACAAATTCGGACTTATCCCACATAGGGATCTCTTCCAGTTTACCTTAGAGTAACTGAAATAACTAGTATAATGCGTTTAGTAGCGTGCGGTGCTGCAGGAAAATAACAAATAGGAATCAAATTGTGTACAAATTCGGACTTATCCCACATAGGGATCTCTTCCAGTTTACCTTAGAGTAACTGAAATAACTAGTATAATGCGTTTAGTAGATAAACATACACTTACACTAAAGTATGCATATATTACATAATACTAAACCATACAATACATATATACTCGTAGACCATACTCGAATAACGTTGTTGTTATTGCATAGGGTAGAATGAAAAAAAGTCTTTCCAGAAAATACTTATCTTATTGATTGCCTATCTATACCAGATATATTGACATAAGATATAATTATTTACTTACGGCCGAGCTCTTTTCTTAGCAAATTTACGACAACGAAATTTTGTTAAAACTTACGTACCATCATTGTCTCTTTTTGTATTTTACATTTGAATATTTTTAACAATAAACAGAATTCACTATTTGTACACTACAAGAATCTTCTTAGCGATATTGAAGTCCTCTGAAATGAGTTTCAGCAAGTAGGCAGAAATGATGTCGACATTCAACACGAATGATTTGCCACAGCAGTTTGTCTATATAATCTTGGTCGAAACGTGAGCCAAACTCTTATGGAGGGCGGGCGGCGGCGGAGGGGGGCGGCGCGCCCCGTATATGGCCTGCGCTGGCGCAGCTACTGTACGGTCGAGCAGAAAACTCATTTTGTGTTTTCTAGATTTACTTCTATACAGGGTGTCATACTAATTTGTAAGCTTAATTATGAACTATTTTATGTGTAAAATTTTGGTAGTTTTACTACATAAAGATAATAATTTAGAAACATTAGTATTTCATTTTAAAATAATATTGTTTTTAGCTAATCGTCTAACAGGCGTGAACAGATATATAGAGAGAATTGATTAGTTTTCCGTTCCGTAATTGATTAGTTGCCGTGCGGTTTCCGGTAGAGTAGAATAGGACCACTCCAACTCTTCCCGTGGATGTCGTACAAGGCGACTAAGGGAATACATTATAAAACATCAATCAGGCCTCCCCAAACCGTCTGGCCAGCGCGGGGAGTGTAGGCCAAATCCTCCGTCTGTCTCTGGCAGATGAGAGAGGTTTGTGCTCCTGCAGTGGAGACAAAAAAAACCTGATGATGATGACTTACTTACTATTTATTTTAATACTTTAAGTACCTATAAAGAGCAAAAGTCGTTTGTTAATTATTACTAGGTAAACAATCGACAATCACCTCCCCCCGCTAATTGAACATCTCCAGCAAAATAGATTTTCGATGTTTAAAACGTTAACCTCTTTAAACATTATAAGTTCTACTAACTCGTTATCCTTTTTTATTTCACTTCTAAGCACTTCCACTTTCATTTAAAATTTTGAATATAATGGTTACCTATTGGGAAGTTGTTATTTTGAGCTTACTCGATTCTAAACATTTAATCGACACTCTTTTGTTTGAATAGGATATAAGTCGAATGATGATGGCGTAGTTTTAAATCACTCCATCAATGGTTAAAACTAATCTTTAGGTCTTATATTTGTGTTACCACGAGAGTTTTTATATTTCGACACTTTGTAAGGTAATGTAGGCGTAGTGGGAAGGCCTTGAACTCTTTGTCGACATGTCCAAATTTAGTTATGTTATGACATATATATGGCTTTCTCAAAACTAACACATTTACTGACTACGATAATCCGGAGGGCAGTAATTTTATACGGAGTACCAGGGTTGTGCTAAAATTCTATTATTTCACAGACGATTTCTCCTACAAAAAATAATCTAATAATTTCTCTACAGCCTGTATGGCTGGTCAAAGAAATCTCTACACGATTGTACCCTGGGGCGCCGGCTGTTGTCGGGTGCGCACGCGACGTCGCCCCGCCCACCGGCCTTTGTGTGCGTGCGACGTGACGCCATCCAGTCTTACACACTCGCATGACTCGCATGCCGCCGCGCCGCCGCAGCTCCGCTTCTCTTGGCAGATCCAGCTGAAATGAAAACCGACACGTTCGGAAAACAAATAAGGTCGTTCTGAGAAGTGCCGGCCAGATTTCCTTGCAACTGTAGAATATTAAATGTTAGGCAAGGATTGGGTTTAGGTAATTGTTCTTTTAAATAATGCAAGATGAAGAGTTTATCCAAAGAACTCACTGAAAGTTGAATTTACTGCAATAAAAATGTTTTATTTTCTTAATCTTTTCTGTATTTTAAGAATTTATTAGTAGATTACTCTTTCAAAAGTCAGTGGGCTCTTCTCCTGAAAATTTTGAAGTACGTAACAGTTGTTAGAAAAATAGGATTCAAAGTTGTTTCCGAAACTAAAGAATGTTGTTATGATGAAAATGCACTTATTTTCTTTTGTTTTTCTTCTCGTCTTTGATTTTCGTTTATTAAATCAATCATTCCATTGGAATACAATGTCTGTTTCTGTCTGGTATGGTTCTGTCTGTCAATTTCGCCTGTCTCCCTATGCCATATTAAGCTAAAAACTAAATTTCCAACCTAATTCATTAGATGAACTCCACAGTTCTAGTAGGAAGACGACGTGCCAGTATGTAGGTCGAGTAACTGGCTCCATGCCAGCCAGTTAGTCACCCGGTGTGTGGCCAATGCGTGACGGTATTGCTAAAGGTTACGTCTGATACTTTTTTTTTTAAGAATCTATCACCCATAATTTTGAGAGTAATGCTCATTTGACTTCCTGTCTATATTTAGCTGTGCCTCTTTCCATTTACTGCGATCACCAATAGGTACTGCATCTGTCCAATGTGGTAATCCTTCCTACTAAATATTATAAATGTGAAAGTTTGGATATTTGGATGTTTGTTACTCAATCACGCTTCAACCACTGGACGGATCGTGATGAAACTTGGCACACAATTAGATTAGGTTCTGGATTAGGACATAGGATAGTTTTTATCCCGAGAAAACATCCCATTCCTACGGGAAATACATAATAGTTTGTGATGTTAAGTTGTCCACGCGGACGAAGTCGCGGGCAACGGCTGTAGGACATAAACCTCACAGCATTTTGGGCCAGGCTTGGTTTACTCTAGGGTTCTAACTAGCGCAGTTAGACACCGAATGCTTATCAGAATGTCACATGATCCGTTAGAGAGTACTAGCTTTTAGTTCGGCGGTTATTATCCGAATTGCTTATACGGAGTAAGACACCACCTGGTCTATAAATGAACTTAGCGTAGATGTTGTTGATAGTATTCAGTTTTACCTGCATACAAGGTATAAACCGAAAACAAACTGTATAGCCATTCTCAATATTGGTGCTATGCCAAATATCTTAGAAAAATACGCAAATTTCGCCGTTGAATTTTGACCACAATTAGCATCAGAAGTCGACAGAATTGTTTTGTTTTTTGAACATTTGGCACGATCAGCAAAATTAGTAGTTTACTGAGTTTTCCTTGCACTTTGTTGATTGACAAAAAGTATCTTTGGTCTATAAGTCTCCAATCAGTGCTGGACATAGGCCTCCCAAGGCAAGCTAATAAACCCTTGAAACGCTAATAAAATCTTCGGTTCCCCACATTCAAACCGGCACCAACATCAGCTTCTCGATATATCGTCGCTACATCTAGGCAAGAAACGTCTCCACTATATGTGTCGCCATCGTGGTTTCCACTCCAGAACTCACCAACCCCTATGGTTTTTCGGCAAACGATAACCCTTGATAACATTTTTACCAGAAACTCTCATTTCAACTTTGAGCTTTAACGCCAGCTTTAATCCTCTGGAAAATTTACTCATTTCATCCTGTCTCTCAGAGAATCTCTAAGAGTGAAAGACAGCTTTCTCCATAGACAGATTAACGATTTTAAGTTTATTAAGTACCGAATCGATTATCATCTCAGTAAGTTAACATTTTGCGAAGTTATCGGTAATTTACAGTATTCCATCTCATGATTTTAACTGTTAATCAAAACCAAATTCCCGACAACTTTATAAGGTACACAACCAACAGGTTGGGAAATAATGTAACTTGGAGCATATTATTTTCAATGTTATTACTTTGGAAACAAATTGAAGTTTAGAAGGTTAACAATGATTGAATAACAGAAAGTGATGAGTAGGGGGATTGTTGAATGGAAGGGGAACTTAAACCTAAAGTCAGTATCAAACTACATTAGGTAGTAGGTAAGTATATGAAACTGCCTTTTATGTCTTCTGGGTCTGTTCAACTATGTATTAATATTCAATTATTAAAAGTTAAGCCAGTTTGAGGATTTTTTCAAGTGGAAGGTTTAACTACAGCATAGATGTAAAACGAAAGACAACTTTGTCCCTTGTGTTTTTACGATAAAAGCCGATATCCAGCTCATCTAATGGTGATAGCGGTTAATATCGCTTGACTGCATGCTTTGAATAGGGCAATCAACAAAGACTATTAAATTTGCGTGTTATATATGCATATTTAAATAGATAGGAACCATAAAAAACCAAATTTACCTAGGGAACTTTATCAATAAAAACAGTAGCTGTTCTCCATCAACTAATAAGTCCAATAGTCTATAAAATCATAATTTCTACTAACAGTCAATTCTGTCAAAGGACTGAGGTGAGCAGGGCGGAGAGAACTGCACGCTGATTGGCCCGGCAAGATCGCATCATGTCATAATTGGTGGGAACTAAGGTGACTCAAGAGCAAGTCTGATGTGTTGCCAGTGTTCACTTTCTATGGGCTTTTAGCCGATACTGTTTTCCCACCCGCAAAGCTCGCACTACGAGAGCTGTTGATCGGCTCCCGACCGAATGGGGTCACTCAAGCACGTCTGCTGCTCGTCCGTCACGACCGGCGAAATGCTTTCCGCAAATAATTAGATAAATATTTAACACGTGCTGCTACCACCGGAACTCACTCGCTTCCCACCTTTTAAACAATGTTGTTGCATTTGGATTTTGCGCATAACGAAAGGTGGCATTTACCATCAGGAGACTTGTCTGCACATTTTATTCTGTCAGCAAAGTGTATGTACGTCGTACATAAAGTGCGTTTCATGATTTTTTTCCTGAATAAGAGAACAAATGTTTTCCTGTATTTTCCTTTCATTGCCAGCTAATTCCTCATGTGTTTCCAAATTTTAGTTCCATCAGTCCAATATACCTAGTATTCGAGTTTTCGCGGGACAGTTCATTCATACACAGATGGACAAAAAACCTCACTACGTGTATATATTATGACTGATCTTTCGTATTTCTTACGGTTAATGACGTCTTTTATTAATAATTAATGTAATTAATCAAATACATATCTAAATGTTAACCTCTGATGTTCTGAAAGTCTACGACGACTACGACTAACTTATAGTTATTGTGGACCATATACGTAGTTCATACTTTTTTCCCCTTTCTAGGGCAAGCCACAGGCATATTTTCTTATTCCTCTTCACGCTCAAGTTTGCTTCTTATACTATACCAGACATGCTCGTTGCTCACGAGATCACAGTAGACCAGGTCTCAACCTTCTCGATCTATCCCACCCATCAGCTTTCGCCTGAGCTCCTCATATAGCGTGGAAATTTCCACAGCGTATAATGCATATCCTCTTCTGCTACGCGACAGTAACACCTGGGTGTCGATTCTGTAAAATTGAAACAATAACGCGAAAATCGAAACGAATACCGACGCTTACTGCGAATTAGATCACGAACGACTCTGAATAGGTATTTTGTAAACAAGAACAAGCCACTTTCGAAGTTGTGTGAGCTTCGTTGCTCCCATTCGTTGGACTAGTGCTTGACGCTCTGAAAAATATCCTAGTCAATATAATCGAGTTTTTTTTTCGTTTAACTTATTTAAAGAAATTTACTAATAAAAAATTGTTTAAGTGCTGTCCTTTAACTACAGTTTCTAAGTCTAGATTTTTTTGCATACAGCATAAAGTTACATAGTAAAAAATACATAATGCATTCAAATATTGTCATTGCTTTAAAAAAAAAAGAATTTCATACTCATTCTTGGCCAACATGGTTTCAATCTACTGATGGTTCATTCAATTGTACACTAGATGTCTAATGCGTAGCATACTATAGTTTGTTTTAAACAAAACTTAAAGGAAGAAGAGATTATTGTTATTTGGAGTTGTTACTCCTCAAGATCGGCAAGATCCTCAAGATGAATATGAGGTATCGATACTTCGTCACATACTCGATACTTTTTCGTGTAGCGATACCATTTGCGAATCACTCGCGCCAGGGATAATTATATGACCGCAGTAGCCTCCGCATGTGTAAATGCGGTAAACTGCATCGCATACGCATAGAGTGTCATCTTATTACCCTTCTCTTCTCTCTTGTTTTGCTGATGCATACCGACCCTCTCGGTTGAGGTAGATAGATTTAGTGGAAACCCCTAACTTATTAAAATATGATGTCGTAGCATGGAGACAAACTACTTTTTATGTCTAATTATGGTCTGATTGCAGTGATAAAGATTGGGGGTTTAAAAAATAATCATATTTACATCTACCATTAGGTCAATGTCTGCTGAAGTAAATAAACAGAGATGGGCTATTAATATTGGTATTATACTTTTTATTATTGTTAATTTTGAGACACGGTTTATAAGGTGATGAAAATAGTACTTGAAAATACATACATTTAAGACATGTTTTTATGTAATTAAATAAAATTTGAGGATAATTTAAACGTACCATTATTTCAAAGGTAGTATACTATTTTTAATTTTTTTTCATCTGACAGCCCTGCTGCGCAATGGTCAATCACGTCAAATCAGTACGCAGAGCTTGTTCCCGCGTTTTTTGGAGTATTTGTTTTTTCCAAAATAATGTATACATCGGGCTTTGGTGTTTAGTAGGGATAGTATATTATACAACAAGTGTCTGTGCGTGTGTACTTTATGAAGGAAACATATATAAACGTGACTAAGCTGATTTTCTTAACTCAAACTCAAAACTTCCTAACCTCAAACCTTACTAAAGTTTACTATCAACGTTAGTAAGGGGGTTCTGCCCTTTCTGTGATTATGTCAAGACCACAGTGTCGGGAAAAATAAGAATTTGCTTCGGCATTATAAGCTGCAAAAAACTAAGAAATCCTACTAAAAATGACCTGGCTGTATAGTCTAGCGACCTTTGCCTGTCTGAAGGACGAAACAACCAAAAAAATCAATCAGTACGTGTTGTGTCAATTCTGCTCACGTAATTTATTTTTATATTGTATTTGTGGTCGTTCGTGGTGATTAATCGTGTTAAAAATGAACAAACCTGTAATCCGCAGTTGCGCTAGAGAGGTCCTATATTATTATAAAGTGTATACACGATGTTTGCCAGAACTCGAAGCCGGAAATTTGTTGTCCGATCTCCTAACGATGTTTTTAGAAGAGTTGCTGAAATGACCGGTATGTTATGGTTTTATTTAATTAATTATATTTGCCGTGTGATTTCCGGTAGAGTAGAATAGGGCCACTCCAACTCTTCTCGTGGATGTACAAGGCGACTGAGGGAATAATACATTATAAAACATCAATCAGGCCTCCCCAACCCGTCTGGCCAGCGCGGGGAGTGTAGGCCAAATCCTCCGGCTGTCTCCGGCAGATGAGAGAGGGTTGTGCTCCTGCAGTGGAGACAAAAATAACCTGATGATGATAAGCTAAGTATTGCCCTAATGCAGTGTTAGTATAACCGCCCTCTATCAATGAATTATATTTAGTTATGTGTTCTAAGGTGCTATGACTTTATTGTATCAAATTATTGAGTATAGATACAAGACGGTAAAGTTATTATTATTATGTACCGTAGCCTAGTCTGTAGTACACCTGCCTGCCAAGTTCGTGGTCGCGAGTTGGAATCCCGCCCAGGATATAGCTAACATTTGTGTGAAGAGCATTTGTGCTAGCTGTACATAAAGATAAGATGATATTAAATTAATTTGCAAATGTTTATATTGTGTATTTTTTTTTAGGCAGCAGCTAACAATCGTTTCTGGAGGTTTCAGTTGATGATTGGAGAAAATTATGCCAACATGTAATGAAAATAGAAAAGCAATGTTATGAAAGAGGACTGACAAACTTTGTATGGCGACTTCGTCAGAATAGTCAGTCATACACCCCTCAAGATGACAGCAGCAGTAGTGACACGCCTGAAGACAGCCAGACTATTGGATAAAGCTCCAGCTTAGCCAAGCCATGGATGAAGATTTTTCTGGCGTGGAATATTTAGATGAAAGCGAGTTTGATTCAGATTAAATAAATAATTATAAATTGACTTTTTTTACTTCCACAAACATACATTGTACTGTAACAAAAATAAAAACTGACAAAAATTGTAGCTACATACTATAACATAATACCTAATATGCTCCGCAATATTGTGATATAGAAGCACGGGATCGCGGGTTCGAATCCTGCCCAGGGCAAATATTTTGTATGATGAGTGCTTGTCTTTGCCTTGTGTCTGGATGTTACATGAGTGTGTACTCGTAAGTATGCATTTATCTATTTATGTGATATATATTAGCTGCCTGATATCCACCATATTACAGGTGGCTTAGGAGGGCTTAAAACCATTGGCAGATGAAAAAAAAAAACAATTTATATGGTCCTCGTCAAATAATAATATATTTTCTTTGTCAACAACAACCAAGGTGGTAAAACCAATTGCTCGTCCTACTGAATTACGGGCTGTCTTCTGCTGTTGATTATAAAAGCCTCTGGACTACCTTCTTCTACATTAGCCAAAGGAATCATGGTGAAGACACGCTATGCATATCCATAATCACCTGAAAATAAACAGGCATTTACCTAAAAAGAAAAATAATAAAGTTGCATACAAATGAAATACCCACAAAAGATGAAAATTATTATATTAGTTTTTAGCTAATAAAGTAATATAATAATAGGTAGGTGAATAAGAAAACAATTTGCGATTAGTTTAAGGAAAATGACGGGGTTCGATTCCCAGTTGTGTATGAGAATTTTAGGAAATCTTTGTCAAAACATTGCGTGTCAAACATTTTTTCTAACTTAGATTTTTTTCTTGTTAATACAAGTAGTGTATCACTGGTGATTTTTCTTCATACTTACCCACCGCAATGGCTCACCTTGTATATCACCATCAGCCGAAATATGTTTACTGCTAAATATAGGTAAGCCTCAATAAAATTACACATTAGGGATTTGCCGTGTGCTGACTGACGCTCCATGCTCCGACAAAGTATATCTTTTACTGCTTGCTCTAATTTAACACCTGCCTTGTCGATTTTGTGGAAACTGAAAAGGTATATTTTTTCACTGTAATAGGATGGTTAAGGCTTTCACTACTTCGTTTATACAGGTGAAGTTAAAGATTGGGACAAATATGTAGGCACTATTTTCACCATTTTTGGTAGCTATCATTAGCCAGGAATGATAGTGGACATAGTATCTGCAAGTAGATAAGTGTTATGATTTGTTTGTGATATCATTTAAAATACACGGTAAGTCGCATAATAATTAAGAAAGCTATAAAAACGTACCTTTGTTCTTATTAGGTCCAAATTGATTAATTAATTCTTCCGACAACCTATAAACCTCCACATAGTCGTTTTCGCTGATTTTACGTATAATATTAGCTTGATGCTGGATATCATAATTGTGAGCTTCTTCTACTGAACTTATGAATTGAAATGAACGAGCCATCTTTAAAATACGTCACTAAACACAAGTAACCACTATTCTGCGATAGAATAACTTTTATTTTCCAGTTCCACAACATTCGATCAAGTTTTCACGCACAAAATAGTAACTTTTTGCTAGTCGAATACAAGTACGAGTCTTAGATAGAAATAGCGTTCGTAATGTTGCTATAAAATACCATTCTAAAGTTATCTCATACAAACAAAAGTCGACATGTCCACTAACAGTAGTTACAACACGAAGTCGCACTCGAAAGTGTAGCGCTAGCATAGAAATCGAACGACTGTGAACTTTAATTAATGAAAATGTGAAATCTCACGGCGGATTTAGATTATAGTTGCTAAGTTAAGCTTTACAAAAATTTTCTACAGCAATTCCACAATATTCGTGCAAATTTTCACGCACAAAGTACTAAAACTTCGTCGAATGCAGGCACGAGTTTCGAATTGAACGACGTGCGTAATGTTGCTACAGGATACGATTCTAAACGTCATCTCATACAAACAAACGTCAACATGTCCATTTAACAGTAGTTACAACCCGCCGTCGCGCCCGAAAGTGTGGCGCTGGTATAGAAATCGAACGACCGTAAACTTTACGGGATACGAATTTGTATTACTAAGCAATTTAGAAGTCGAGTTGCAAAGTAACTTTTTACAGAATCGCACTACTGATGGTAAGTCACTGTCGCCACTGCTGCATGCATGCTAAATTTTAAAGACCAAAAGTGCATTGTCACCCTGATGACTACATATGTTGGAAATTTAGAATGCATGTGCCTGTAATTGGGTAATTCTCATTGACACTCAATTTTTATGGTCACACAGTTATATTTCCTAAACAGTATAAGTTAAAAACATAACTTGTGGATCGGAGGATAAAACATCTATTAGGCCACAAAATAAATAAAACTTGCCGTAATAGAAGCAAAAATAATATAAATAATTAACATGAACGATCAAAAACGGGGCCATTTTTCGTATTCTCATCGTGTCACACTTCCCGTTGCAGTAAAACATTTGGTTACTGCTTTGCCAAATTTCAGTGTATTTGTATGTTATATATACTAAAGTCATCGTAATTATATACACTTTACATACATTGGTGTAAAAAAAAACTTTTCGTCATTATTTTGAATTGGAAACACAATATGTGTCGGTCACACGATTTTAGGTACTTTAGATTTGAGTAGTAATAAAGGCTTGCTGTTGAATACAACAGCAGCAACTAATCACAGAGTTCGATTCGGTCATCGTCAGTCGTGTTCCTGCATCGCAGAAATGGGACGAGCGACTCATCGTTCCGTGAGTAAAAAATATTGGTAAGTTTATATTTATTCGTAGGTGTACCGATCACTTGCGTGGACAACATATTTGTGCATTGTATTTTAGTAATTGAAATTAAAGTTAGCTCATCGAAACTCCAAAATGTTCGAGATATTTATATAGTATTTGATTTAAAACGATACACCTAAACTTTGCAGGAATTTATAAAAATGGGATATTTTCGTCACCTTTGTGGCGTTTTATTCACGAAGGTGAATTTTTGCCACGAAAGTGATTTTTTGCATTGTTTTATTTCGAAATATAGCGACTGGTGTATACGTATTAACAAAATCAACTAGTTTGATGTGGTAAATAGAGTTTTGATTACATAAGTATAAGTAAGTATATTTACATGATACATTAACAACTACACTATTAATAGATAACTAATTAAACATGAAGTATGAGTAGGTACTAATTAAAGTAAGTAAGTATATTAACGTTGTTTTTAGGGTTTCGAACCAAGATGGTAAAAATGAACCCTCAACACCACGTAGCTTCTGGTCTGATGATGATCCAGATTCGAGTTACAATATATTTGATTTACGCAAAACTAACGTTCTGATATTTTCTTTTATTGTTCGAAGAGGTTGCCGTATTTTTGTAATGAGATTTTTTAAAATAAAGTATAACGTTTTTGTTTTTGAAAAGGAAAAGTGCTGACTAACAACGTGTAACGTTTCGTTTTTATTTTTTGAGAGATTTAGACTTTCTAAAGCTCAGACTAAAAGTAGTATATAATCTAAGTTCTAAAGACTTATTTGATTCAACATTTTCATATCAGCCCCTAGAAGTCCACTGCTGGACATAGGCCTTCCCCAATGAACACCACCACACCCGGTCCTCTGCCCTCCGCATCCAGCCGCTACCGGCCACATATTGCAGGTAGTCGGTCCATCTGTCGGCGGAGTTCCCATTCCGCGCTTGCCGATCCGCGGTCTCCACTCCAGAACTCATCTGCCCCAACGGCCGTCGGTTCTGCGGCATATGTGGCCCGCCCACTGCCACTTCAGCTTGCTAATCCTTTCGGCTATGTCGGTGACTTTCGTCGGATCTCCTCGTTACGAATCATATCCTTCAAAGAAACCCGGGCATAGCCCTCTCCATAGCTCGCTGAGCGACTTGGAACCTGTGGATCAGGCCCTGTTAATGTCTGTAAAGTTACTGAGTCACTTTCATGGACCATCGCGCCACTTTCGTGGCATCTAGAACTTCAAAACATTATTACTTCTAACAGAGACTCACGATTTGATTAATTGACTTATAAATTTACTGGTATTATCAAGCACTATTACATTTTTTATAAAAATAAGTTATATAAGCAAAGAATAGAATTTACCACGAAGGTGACGATGAGAATCGTGGCGATGAGAATTAGCCAATTACACTAGATCTTCTACCCTTCAAACTAGAACACAACAATGCCAGCACTACTGTTTGGATGCAGAATATATATGAGGGTGGATCCAACACTAAAATCTTCCAACCGGTAATTATAATTGTTTATACATCATAAAATAATTATTAATTTCTAACATTTATTTAAATTTGCCTTGGATATTAGGAGCCCTCCATATCTTCCGATAGATCTTCGTCTGGTCGAGGCTTTCAAATACCAAGAGCTCAGCTCTTCTTTGCTAGAAGGGTCTGGTTTGGTTTTGAAACTAGGTACGAGTAAGTAATGCGACTAGATTCTTGTGGTTGCTTTGAGCGTTGGCGAATCCTTGGGTTTGTGGCATGGCTTCCCATTGCATCTGAATAAAAATACATACAATAAAAAGAAACTACTAAAAAAGGAGAGAAACAGATGAATTTTCCCTCAATCTTCCTATTCAACGTCTGTTTCTCTTCTACTTTCAGATGGATGCTGCACTAGAATCCTCCCACCTTCCACCATCACCACTAACATTGTGTAATAGTGGCTAAACTACGCTGATGTCACTGATGATTTCATAAAATTCATGTGGTCAAATTGCCAACCTCAAAATATAGAAGCGGAAATTGAATGAGTTTAATACAAATCAACGTAGTAACTCCGTTCGCTGATTTATTGAGAATGCAGTTAACTTCATGTCGATAGATACTCAATCTAGAATGCCTCTGAGCTTCTGTTCTATTAGTTTAGAGTTATAAAGTAGTACCAACATAATAAATGTCTTTACTAGAAACATGTTTTCCTGATGTACTGATGATATAGGTAATAATAGACTATGCATGTGTATAAATACCCAAACCTGAAAAACGTTACTTGTCTAAAGATGTTTAATTATAGGTAAGTTATTACGCAATATTTTATTGTATATATGAAGATTTATATTCACACAAATTTAGTGAAGTGTAGGTACCTACTGTCCTTGTCCAATTTCATATAGCATAGGAGAAAATCTCAGCTTGGGATTGACAACTGTATTATAATGTACATAAGTATCATACTTATGAGGTTTGAACTTAATCGCGTGCTTGTAAAGTTGACATCTAACATTAACGTAGTTATCACCTCTATTAGCTCAATGGTTCTGATGTACTTAAGTGGACACTGACTTGACAATAAAACTGGAAAGGTACCTAACAAAGTTGGAACATTTTATTCAACATGCGGAATCACCTCTTTCACCTGCGGTTTATCAAATTTCTCTTAGTAAATGGTTGTATTTCTATGCTATCACTTCTCTTCTTTCTCGAAATCAGATTTGCTATTGTATCATGAATCAAGACACGTGACTGAGTATCAAACGTCATACATACGCATTATGATGTTACACTAACTGATTGCCTAGATTTACACGACCGCAAATCGAATCCAAGACCGCGTAACCGCGTTTGCACAAGGCACATGAGCAATAGACTAAGTCATAGTCGACTCATTTTTCACAGATTTTCATCCTGTGTGATCTAAAAATATATTGTTTGGCCACCTTGAAGTGACACGGTTCGGTGTCACGTTTACCAGATCCTCGGTAAATTCACGTTAGGAATATTTCCGTTCCTAGGAATTTATTATTTTTCCATTTTGGTTTTTCCATCGTAATTTGCGTAACTCTATAATGATAATAGAATACTGGTAACAGAAAAAGATTTTAGATTTTTTTAAATCCATGATCCCCTCCACTGTTATTCGTATAACGGAGAAAAAAGTTCAAGTTGCATTTACCGGAATTTTGTTAATTCTACCTGAATGTTTTGTGATGTGACAATGCTTTCGTCCTAATTGGTAATCAATAGAAATTGACAGAAATAAAAAAACCTAAAGTGTAACATAACTTTTGGTACACACCACTACCTTTGTAATGTATGCAAAAGTCCCAAAAATAAAAATAATAGTATAATAAAAAAAACGTATAAAATTTAAATTGACAAAACTAATGCAGTATTTATTGTATGTACGAGTATGTATACGCTTTATTGTACCAAAATTAACAATAACAAAATAGGAATACGATTGTGTACAATTAATTATATTTACTTGGACTAGTATCCTGTTATACCACATAAGTAGTGTGTTTGTATCCAAAGGTACTTAAAATCCCAGGGCCCAATAAAATCCTGTGCCGTATGGCGAAATACATTGTAAATTGTAGTGTAATAAATTGTCGATCTAGTACAGACAATTAATGGAAACAATGTAATAGCCATGACGCGGGCACGACAGGAATGTCACTTATTCTAAATTACATCTCAATAACGTGTTTTAAAATGCTACAGAGCAATCTCGGCGTGTCATAAAACAAAATTTTGGTAAATCTAACCATAATAAGTATAAAGAGAGAATCCGTACAAAGTTCTTATTTTATTCTTAACTTGATAACTAATAAATAAATACAATTGTTTGGCATGTGTTGTATACTCGATTTAAGATAAATATTTGTGTTCAAAAGTCATTCTGGTCTAGATAACAAAATTCTGTTTCTTTCAACTAGATTATTATCTACTTATTAAAGTTGTTCTGGTAGTATTGTAAAAATCTTTTTTCAATATGTGTATATGTTTATTTCCAAACTATTTTTTTCTGACGGGGCAGCTTCGGTCTCTTGGCCTAGAATTTTGAAGACAAGTGAATTAATTTTACATCAACAGAGCATGCTGTATTGGTTTCTGGTAAAAGACAAACCGCTTCCAACACTCTTTGACTGAAGCAATTATGTTCAGTAAGAGATAGCAGGTAACCACTTATGGAATCTGATTCGAAGCAAGACTTTTCGGTGAAATTGAGTTAGATGAACATTATAAAATTGACGCCCACAAGTTACTTGGCAGTGGAAATATAAATATTGAAGAAACATTCGTAGGCGTGTCACCTAATTTGTTACTATTTAAATATTTACTGTAAAAAATCTATATTCCACAAAAATGATCGAACTTTTAATAATGTAGGTACTAGGTATACTACTTTGACAGATTTGTAGTTAACAAACAAAAATGTAACTCATAAGACTAACAACGAGAATATATAGACTACAGACATTATTACAATGATAACTGCATTAGAATCTGTCAAGCGAATATCAATTTACCAACCAAACCAAACAAACCGCAAAAGCGTTGCATTTTATATGTTAGATAGTGATTTAAAATGTAACAATTATAATATAAACATCATTAGTGGCCATAAGATAAGTGCCTGGAGATTTGGCGTATAGCCAGATGTAAGATACAGTCGTGAAAATCGGTGCGTAGGTATGTCTGTGTTGATCTTTGATCGATATGTGTAGCTTTATAGATGATGCGGTTTCAGTCTGCAGAGGTATTATAGTTACAAGAAGTTTCGAATATATAGAAGAATTTAACCTTTTGTATAACTTTTGTTTTACCTTTTGTATTATTTTCTTTGTGTTGTTCTTTGTATGTTTGTGTGTACAAAAAACTGTTAAATAAATAAGAATATTTTTTTAAACCTTAATCCGTATGGTTCCCCCGGGTCCAGGGTCGCTCCGTTCCTGTAGATGTCGTCAAGGCACTAAGGCATTACCAAAGACGGCAACAGCAAGCGTGGTGGTTATGGCAAGTCCTCCAATGGACAGCCCACCAAAAGTGGCATTCTATTGGGGAGGCTTGTGGACGTATTTTGGCTGATGATGATGTTGATGAAGCTTATAGGACCATCCTTAAGATCCACTTATGTTTTTTTTCGGTCTTCAGCATCTCTTTCAGGTGTCTTATTATTGTACCATAATATTATATTAGGTATCCCTCAGAAATACAAGTGTATGCATAAGGTTAGCTCAATTGGACATCTTTAAGCAGTTCAAAATTGACTTTCAAAATTTGAGCTAAACACAAATATACAAAAGCTTGTATTAAAAACAGTATTCAAAATTTACTACACGGTATAACATACAATACTGCCCTGCTACCAAAGAAGGCCGCGAGACTGGTTTCCTGAATTCTATGATTGATAAATTATAATTCTTCAATTGGCAAAGAAACCCTAGTCATTTTCATTGAATTCTATACAGAAGACAACCAGCTTGCCCTTTTTTGGCAATTTCCAAATGGTTGCCAAAACACTTTGCGACTTCTTTGGCAGAATAATAAAATTTAATTTAATAATATGGAATACTTATTATAAGTTAATGAACGTGGCATATCCGGACCTATCGGCGGCGACAAGAATCACGTAAAAAGTATTACCGCAAACTGCGTTACCGCAGTTAACGTTAGCTGACCGTCCGATAAACATTTTTTCAGTGGCGCGGACGCATGTGACACGGGGCTAGGCGAGGCGCCTGTTGCTCTTGGCTCCTCGCCAGAATACACAGCACCGCGGTTTATCACGACGAACGACCGCTTCAATGTCCTCTTCACTCTAAATTTTGTGGAAAGGGAATAGTTATACTGTGTATTTAATTGTCAGTTACATACTTTTAAGGTAAATAGGGCTGGGTCAGGTGTTGAAGTGAGCTTTGAGCACACCCCCGACACTCTCTATTCAAGCAAACAGATTTAACTCCCTTCTACTATTACAGACGCAGGACACGTAAACTATCGAGAAAGGGACATCGTTATACGTCAACACGTGCTTCTCTTTCGTACTACGTACGCCGTGCTTTATGTATCGCTTCTTTACAGTAATATTTAGTAGTCCCTGCTTTGGGGAAGTCTTGTGGGTTCTGAAGTGGACGTTAACAGACTAAAGATAATAAGTTAAATAGACACAAGGAAGTGAACTCAATAGAAATCGTGGAACAAATAGAAAAGGTTGTATAGAGATGTTTTTTTCTATAACTTCCTTTAAGTAGATAACGAATAGAATTCAGACTCGTAGGCGCAGGAATAAAATTATTGTAGAGGGATATCGTAATGACAGGTTCACGAAATTTACTACAGTGACCATTAGCTGTCTGCGATCTTTTACCGTGACATGTATCTCCGATGTAATGGTAGACTAGTTATAGTGCTTTTGCCTCACTTTCAACAGGCCGAGGGCTCAAACCCGGGTCTGTATATTGTTCATTATCATAGCTGCATATGCCTAAAAAGAAATTCTAAGGTTGCAATCATTGCATCATGCATTTCAACAATCCACACTTAACTATCGTGGTGGACTTGGGTGGGTTGGGTGCTAGTTAGCATACTGGCGAAATATGCAGCCATTTTACAACATAATAGGTCTATGGTAGGGTACCTAACACCGATATACCCCCACTATAGAACTATTTTACAGCTTATGACTGCATTTTTCCAGTGTGCTAGTTTGGTATGCCCTGGTTGAGAGGGTATAAATTCTGTTCCCCTGCAGTAGGGATGTACCTACCTTATCTAGTGCTCAACTGACCGGTCAGTAGTAAGCTTTACTCGTCCAGCTATTCATTTTTAAGGGAGCTTCAGATCAAAACCCTCAAGAGAACCAACATCATCTCTAAGCTGCATTCTTTAAGCTGCGTCTAAAATGTCAGAACTCTTTCAGCATACGAGAATACAGAACTATTTGGATGGTTTGATTTAATTGGATTAGAAAGAGATAGGAAGACTTGAGAATATATGGAATAATTTATCTATTGAGGAGGCCTTCACCTAAAAGGGGTTCATATCTAGGAATCGCAAATTACAAGACATATACAATAATTATAATAATAATGAATGAAATGTATTAAAAATAATCTGTAAACTGAAATTGTAAGTATAGTTACAAAGGATTTGAAATAAAAGGCTATTTTAATTTATTTTATTATTTTTATAACACACCTTCCATTCTCTCATTCAGTATGTCTTTCATGAGACACACAAGCTTACAGAATTGTAAAGAATATGCTAGCGACGATGGCTGCGCACGCGCCTCTCTGACGCATATCAAAGATGCGCGACGGACGGCCATTTTTTTCCACTGTACGCTCCCGATTTGGCGTCTTGCCAGAGACGCCGCCTGGCACCCTGCCAGCAGCCATATCACCCCCTCCCGGGTCTTGGAAGGTGGCGATGGAGATTTCGAATCGAAATCTAAACTCTAGCGAATATATTTTGGTAGAGGAATGAGGTCCTTTAGAATCTACTTAAACGTGAAAGCAATATGGATTATTCCAATAAGCGATCGGATCTCAATGTTCCCTTTCATCCTCTAATCTTAAATGTTTGTCGTTTCAAAGGAAGGATTTCAATGCGCGACTCGAGCAATCTAAAATGTTTAACATTTGAAACATGACACTCGAACTAAAGATGTTATATTTTCCTTAGAGTGTTAAAGTTTACCTCATCCATCACTAGTCAAATTATACGTATATTATAACCATATTCTAGAAAAAAACCACTCCAGATCAGAACATCTCGTAAGCAAAATGTCGCAGTATTACCTACAGCGACATTTTTCTTACGCCTATGTGATGCCTAAGCAAGTCGAAATACTGTTTTGTTTCTGTAAACTGTACCTTCTTCCTTGTTTTCGGAGATCTTTAATAAGTGTAGATATCAGTTATCATAACATCAGTGTTCGTTGATCATAATATCATCATCATTACTGTTACGTTTTGATATGTATACTAGTAAATAATCTATTACACAAACTTGCACATACATATTATACATACATTTGTCTATTTAGGTTCAAACTAGAATCACCTTTTACCTTCTATGGGAATTACACAGAGACTAGACAATGCACAAATATACCACCCAGGCTAGTGTTCCAGTGGGAATTGAACCCACAATATCCGGTGCTAGAGTTCACCACCCACTAATCCAACGAAAAAGAGCCTAAAAAGAGCCTAAGGCCGGAAAAGAGTATAAATTCGTTTTCAATTATGTTATGTCTGAAGGCGAAAACGTTTTCGAATATCGATAGCCGTCGGGCTGTCCGTTCGTCCGTCTACTGCGCGTCAGAGCTTACGCGATCAACGAACTAAGGACATAGCTGAAACGCATTCCTAGCTTATTGGCGCACACAGATGCTCTCAAACTTTATCCCTTACTAACTTGTTGCCCTCGACTACGCCTGCACGGGATTGTGACCCCTTAGATTGAAAATCATTTCGACGTCGTTGTTTGAGAAACCTGTATGAAAATTTCAAATTTCTAGACAGATTGAGCAGTTCTTTCATAGTTCAGTTAGTTTGTCAGTTTTATTCTTGTATGTCTATATAGATGGACAGATATATAATTCAAGGAAAAGTTCTAACAAGACCTGACATAGGCCATCACGAGACATAACACAACTAAAGTGGGTCAATCGGATGTCATTTTTATAGCAATGATAGCACAAGCGTTCATAAATAAAATCTATTGCCCACTGTGTAGAATGAAAAACTTCTGAAAAGATGGAGATGTATATTGAAAATGTTCAGTATGTATATCTTGTATTGCTATGGCCCGCAACTACTCGCGTGAAACACGTTAGGAGTGGAATTTCGTATCTTAGTAGTTGCTTAAGTCATTTTAGTCCCATAGAAAATTTTAAGTTTCTAGCACTAACGAAGCAGTCTGACTGAAAAGGGTAAACAATATAGATTTTTTGGGGGGTCAAGCAATGCAAAAGTTTGAGAACATTCGGCGAAAGTTTACGATTAGGCGAACGCAAAGGTTGCGCTTGCGTTGAGTTATCACAACAGATTTACTGCCGTACGATTGGTGCACTCAGTAAACTATACACTTGTTGTCGAGTGGTTAGGAAAGTTTTCGATTGCATTATGGTTTCAGTTACGAAGCACTTGTGGCCATCTGATGAATCTATTTGCCACTGCCCTAATAATGTTTCTGTATCGTGCCTGGATGCAACTAAGTATGAGTTGGAGAAGACATTTTCATGTTATATATATATTTCATGTCTTCGATTTGAAAATATATTCAAACGCACAGCAAAACAATATTAGTCTCTGTTTCATTTACACTGAAAAGTCTGAATTTAGCAAAGATATATCTTTATGGCTAGTTTAAAGGTATTTTGATTAACAAATCATTAACAGAGCAGGTTTTCAATTTGTTATAGACTTATTGAGCAATTTGCTAAATTTTGTTTATCATTAAACGTCGAACCTGTAAGCTTTTTCCCTCATTTAAATTGATCAAAATTTCATAAATTTACTTTTAGCTTATCTCAAATGGGTAGTGTGAGTTAAAAATTTTAGTGAGAACTAAATTTTATTTTTGTAAACGTGATCAATGGGTTTACGCTTGACCTCAATAACACCTGATGGTTAGTGACGATAGGCCTGAAATGGAGCGCGTTTACACAGAAGATGCCTAATCCCAAGCTAGGATTTTCTTCTGTGCTATAGCAATTAAGCAAGGATAGGACAATTCTTCTACAAATTGTACAAAGTTGTCTTTCTCCAGAGGGAATCGAATCCACAACCTCTGGCGCTTGAATCCAATGGCCAACGAGGCGGTAAATAGAGATTTTAAAAAAGCTGGATGAGGTGGAAGGAAGACTCGAGTATGATGGCGCGCATTAATGAAGTATTTCAGTTGTCTGATGTTTTGTATACAGAGATTTTTTATTTTATTTATTATTCGTCTGTCAACCTCCACAACCTGAACAGCTGGATAAAGGGTCACCGGAGAAACTAATATCTACCCACGCTACTTATCAAGTAATAGCTAGGTATACATATTGTGATGGGTTTATTCCAATAATCTCCTGCGAAGGGGATTTTTGGACTTTATGTCCAGAAATCCCCTTCCAGTGCTCAAAGGACACGCAAAAGGGATTTCTGGACAAAATTCCAGAAATCCCCTACAAAATCTTGCGTTGATTAAAATATTACAGAAAATCACATTTTAATAGTTATTCCCCGACAACTAAGTTCTATAATCACCGATTTGAGGTGTGAAGGCAGACAATACTGACTATTGCTGTTTGTTAAAATATTGAGCATCGTTTTCAGTGAAATTGGCGAGCAATATTTGTTTGTTCCGGTGTACATTGAGCGGCACGTGATGTAAAATAAAACAGGTATGTGTGCACGTAGCTTTACAAAATATACCTACACTCTTTACTCATACACAATGTTAAACTGACACTTTCTGAGACGGATATTAGTACACAGAAAATCATCATCATTCGCACGCTTAATAATAAACTGGAATAACTCAAAAACAGAAACTTTTGGGTATTCGCTGTTAAAGTTTTGACTGGTTGCCGCGTGGCCAATATTTAAACTTTCGCGTGAGATTGGAGCCTATTTATTGGTTTGGTTAGTCTTATATTATAGTCAAATGTACAATGAATAATGTCATGTAAAAGGATTGTAAAAAAAGTAACAATATATTAAAATAATTAACGTTTTAAAAAAAATCTCTTAACTTATTTCAGTTTATGATGAAAATCAATATTGATTTGAAAAAAATTCTGCGAATTAAAACCTATTAATTCGGTTATTATTAAAATGAAATAGTACCCAGCTTAGTATTTTAGGAATTATTTCACTTTATTTTTAAGGCAAACAAACAAACACCAAATTATTGCAGAAAAATACTTTTTATTATTAAAAGTATATTATTTTATAAATCACTTAGTTTTCATTAATACAGGTTTTTGGAATCAAAACCTACGTTATCCTAGTAAAATCAACAAATTTTTAAAATAGGAACTTCGCAATATTGAACTTGAGTTTAAATCTACAGTCAGTCTCATAATTATTAAACAGCCATCATAATAGGTTTCATAAAATCTAAAACAAAACAAAATTACTTAGTTTCTAACGTAGTTACGTTTCTAACGTACTTACGTACACACATATTAAAAATAATAACACACATTAAAGTTTCATTTTAGGAACTAAAATAATTTTTAAAACTTTTCTCAATAAAGTACTATCAAAAATAACATAGGTATTATAAAAATCTAATATTCAAAAAATTTAGTTATAAAAATTAGTGTAATAAGAAGGGATTAACCCTTTTGAGATCAATTCTTTTAAATCTTTCTTTTTATTGTCACTTAACTCCTGTTTTTGAGTATATGCCTTATCAAGGCTTATTTCTGAAGCAGTTTTCATTCTCTTGCGTTTGTTCCTTACATTAACTTCTTTGAAACTCGTTTCATTGTACGACGTCTTGTAGTAAAAAGTGAACGGGTTGTCTTTTGTAACCTTCAATACTTTTACGTTATTCCAATTGAGTTTTTGTCTATCTTCGTTTGTGCTATAATTGTAGCCCCATTCTTCATTTAGTCGTTTCAAATCCATAAAATCGTCGAACGTTAGCTCATGTACAATGACGGGAGGTTTACGTTTCTTAGAGTTTTTAATCAGTGGTATATACTGATCAGGGCTATATATGGGTCCAGATTTCAAGTTTTTTTTAATTTCTTTTTCAATTAAACTATGAACACTGTCTGCTTCGTTTTGTGTGTGTCCTCTAATCAGAAATTTATGCGTCACAGATTTAATGTTCAAACAACTGACAGCATACATATACAAAGAAGTTATATATTTATTATTGTTTTGGCCGCAGCAGTTGTCCGAATAGAAAATTATATTCAATTGGTCCTCCGTGTTCTCACAAATTCTTTTTAAATAGTTCCAAACACACGTCCCTATTTCAATCGCTCCACGTTTAGCATCAGCTTCAGTCCAAAAATAGCAGTGTACGTGTTCGTAAGAAGTACAATTTTTTGGGTCAATTTTCGTTAATTCGGTCAAAGTCAGATTGTAACTATTGAGTTTTGATTTATAATAAAATGCTGAAGAATCACCTCGCGGACACTGCAATACAGCTTGTAAATCATAAACTACTACTTTATTTTCTTTGGTAATATTTGTACGGTCTTTTTTTTTTCAGCTCTGCTTAACTTCTTTTCTTCTAAATGTTGCATATAATTTTCTTCAAGGTCCTTGTTTTGGTCGCCATTCAAATTTTCATACGATAAACATAAGTCGCACATATCCTTCTTCGGTTTGAAAAACGATAGATTAAAATCTTGTGTGAATATTTTGTAATAGGTGATGTATGTCCCAGTCTCTTTGTTGTTTTGATTTTGCTGTGTGACAAAATCATTGTACAAATCTTTAATTGTTTTCCCTCCATCTATATACTGCCTTGAAGTAGAAGATCGTACGTAATGGGATTCAATTTTTGGAATCGAGTTAATATGGTTTTTTATATCTTGAATTAGTTCTGGACTGTTTTTTTTGTGGTTGTTGTGTTTTCCACGTAAATCATCTGATAAAAAGTATGTGCCGTTTGTTTTTTTTTGTGTAGTAAAAATCATTCGATCTGATATATCCAAAGTACTTTTATAGAAAGTTTTACATACTCTGATTTTGTTTCCGTCAACGGTGAAATAATATGCTTTATTCGGCTGTCGGGGATTGTTTGCGTTTGTATATTTATATTTTGGAGTAATATCGACCATAGAGGCCTTTATAAATGCTCTCTGCTTATACAAATCCCCTAAACGCCAAAACTGTTTAAAAAGTTCATACCTACCATCAGTCTGAATTTTTTCCGAGCATTTTAATCTGCATTTTTCTGTACATGGAAGCATAAGACAACGAGCCGGAACTTTCTTACATACTTTTGATAAGGATATATAGGACTGACCTCTATTTCGCAAACGTTTGGCTTTATTCTGTTTCCAGTTCGAAGTGTCACGTCTACGTTTACGGCCTCTTTGTCGAGTTGTACGTTTCGTGCTAAAATCGTCAGAGTCGGGAAAACAATTGGACGCAGAACTCGACAATAAGGATTCGGAGGATGATGGTATTAAAAGGTTTCGCAATTTCTTATTGTTGGTTTTGTTTATATATGTAGGATCATCGTCGCTTAAATCTACATCACTCTCGTCGCTGTATAATGGAGAAATTGCATAAGATGTCCGAATCGCTTCGAATCGTCCCGCGTTTCTTGATGTAGATGGACTAGTAGTTTTCTAAAAAAAATGGTAAGTACGCAGGTTAATAAAATTATATTAAAAAGTATATAGTATTATAAGTATACAGTAACAAGTAGTAGTGGTGCGATAGTGTATAAATATTTGTGTGTAATGTGTATGGGGGTGGGTGCGCGCGTGTATTTTAGAATTGTAAATATCATGTACATTATTATTTAATAATAATACATTTTATTATATGTATTTACCTTATTTATTTGATCAACATGATTTAGAGTGGTATTCTCAAAGTCATCAATGTCAGAATTAAGAGGATTTATGTTTGTAGTATTCTGGTTGGATTCCGAATTGGATTTTGAAGACGATCGAGACTCTACATAATTTGGAGGATTTTTATTAGCTGCATTTGCTTCCTCGTTAGATTCAGAGTCTGACTCTGAGGAGGAGTCACTAGAAGATGTGCCCGAAGAAGATGAGCTTGACGAAGATGAGCCGGATGAAGATGAGCTCAACAATTTCCTTGATGTCACGTCTTTGGAATATTTTTTTGTGTCTTCTGTCGTTGCACCTGTATTATTTTCATCATTATCTTTTCCTTCTATTCCAGTTCTTATTTCAAGTCCCTAAAATATTTATGATTATATAATTATTAAATAATTAAACTTAGTAATTTAAGTAAATACTTGGGTAATTAATTACTAACATCTCTTACGAAAATTATAAATTCATCATAAAGTATTATAATACGCTATAATAAAAACAACTCAAACTATCAATAATCTGGCTTACTTGTATCTCATCTGGCAGGGTCTCATCTTCACATGATGTCTTCGGTCTTTCATAACTATTTTTTGAAGGATTTTCCTAAAAATTAAAGTATTAAAGAACTAATAATCATAATACTATAAAAAGGCGTCTAATTTAAAAATCTATTTACCATATCCGGTGTATCTTCTTTATAGTTCGTGTTGTCAAGTGATCGAGGTTGATTAACAAGTGACATTATTTTTTTGCACCTCCATTCTCGTTTTGCTGACATTCTGAAAAGAAAACCAATAAAACAGTTGAAATAATTCTATTTATCATTTATCTATAAAAACTAACCTTCGAAAGTATTTTTATAGTAAAACGAAATAACTCTGATATCATTATATTTTAACACAACGCGTTAACCATTAAAAAGCCATAAATTGAAATGTTTTTTTAATTTCATGCCTTCTTTAAAATTGAAAAGAAACATCGCGAATTGCTATCCAAAACGTCTTTTTCACTTAAAACTAAACTGAATTAAATAATATTGTCATTCTCTAATTCGGACAAAAATTAAAACTAAACTGAAATAAGTCAAATTAGTTCGCTATTTCAATGACAATAATTTCTAAAAAGGTGAAATAATTCTAGATAACTCTCTTTATGATAAAACAGAAATAGAAATTCCTTACCTGTATTTGATAATAAACTGATTTATTACGACTTACTCTGCCGTCACTCTGCCGAAACCACGTCCTGCTCGCATCGAAATCGGCTCATCACTGACAGACGTCACTTTAGCATGAAACGCATGTGCGCCCGCGTTAATAAAAAAGAGACGGGTGATGCGTTTACTCTGTCATTTTTCTCCGATTTACGCGCCGATTGAACTGTACCGATTCTTGACGCGTAAATAATTCGTTTTATGATGAAAAGTCAAAATCTCAGATTTTTGAGTTATTCCAGTTTATTATTAAGCGTGCGATATCAGCATTTAGACGTCCACTGCTGGTCATAACCCTTTCCCAATGAACGCCACCACATCCGATCCTCCGCCCTCCGCATCCATTTGCTTCCGGTCACCTTCTTTAAAGAAAACAATAATACCGTGTTTCTCGAAAAGTCTATTACACTTTTCAATCGAGAAAAAAAATACATACACAAAAATTTTACATTTATAATCACATTTAATTGAACGTAGTAATCCACTCACTATAATTACTATAACTTTTAAAATTAATAAAAATTACTAAAACGAAGAATAAATCTTTAAACGTTGGTCGTCGCTTCCGTATCTCTCACACTCTTAAGTATATGTATTAGAACACCTAGGATCGAAGACCTATTTTGTGTAGTTTTGCCATTATTGGTTAGTAAAAGTCCCAACTATAAACTCTCTTTAAATTATAGTATACTAGCTGTTGACCACGACATCGTCCGCGTGGACAACTTAACATCACAAATTATTATGTATTTTCCGTAGGAATGGGATGTTTTTCGGACTATCCTATGTCGTATTCCAGAACCTAACCTATATGTGTGCCAAGTTTCAATACGATCCGTCCAGTGGTTGAAGCGTGATTGAGTAAGAAACATCCAAATATCCAAACTTACGCATTTATAATATTAGTAGGAAGTAGGATTAGTAGTACTATCCTTGCCTTCGGATAGTTTTATACCTAGGTAATTTTATCCTTTGTACTAATACAAAGGATGATAATATAGTATACATACATATATAATGCTCACGCCTTGGTCCCAGTGGGGTAGGCAGAGACGATGTATCGCCACTTTGCGCAATTCAATCGCGCTTTTCGCTCCGTGATACCCCTTGACGTGATGTGTTGCAAACAACATCGCCGCCGTTTTGAGGTACCACGATTATCTAGGGAAATATTGTCCACCTCGTCAAAGCCCTACCACAATTATAAATACTATAATTATAGTAAAAGATCCTTTAATGCTCATACATAATTGATTGCTTGCAAAATCAACAAATAACAAATACTTAATAACGATTATATTAATTTTAAATTGAACAAACTTCTGTTTATGTCAAAAATCTAAGAAAAATAATTTAGAAAAACTTTGTATATTTTGCGTATTTTATTAAGAAAAGTATAATATTGAAAATTAAATTTGATATCCAGTTTTGTGTTGAAGAGTTTTCCAATACTTTATCAACAATGTTTACTTTGAAAAGGTCTTTGTTACCAGGAAATTAGAAGTCAATCAGAAGTTACTTACCATATAAGAGCTTTTGTTATACGGAAATTACAAGTCATAGTCAGATCAGGAGCGACTTTTTAATAATTGGTTACCAGCTAAACTCTTATTCTATGCAATGCATAATTACATAGGTCTGGATCGTACAATCCACGACGGCATGCCCCGCTACTTTTGGCGAGGGGTGAGCGCAGAACGAGAGGAGTTAATTCAAACCTATCCGAATGTTTCAGTATCTTAGTGTACGTATTCACACATTGTATGATTAGGGCGTAACGATAAAACTATTATAGAACATTAACGATACAATGAATTTAAGCAATTTAGAGGAGCGGGACGTGCCGTCGTGAACTGAACGATCTATATGTAAGAAACTCTGGAAAACGAAGAAAATAAATGAAAAAATAGTGCAAAGTCGGTGTTCACAAACTATCTGTTTGATAAAGGAAATGAACAATTTGATAGCAAAATACTAGGAACAATTACCTATACCCACCGCAAACCATCAATTGATGTTGCAATAATAAAAAAAATTACTCGTATTGTTTGCATTTTATAATAAAAAAAAAAGAAAAACACTTTTTACACCATATTGTTTAGTATACGCATCGAGTATATACCACGTGAGTCACGCTCGTTGTAACTGAGACGCAGCTGCCAAAGGATCTCGAATTCTCGACTTACTTTGCACACGGCAGCGCACGTGTTGCCTTGGCTATCGAAAACAATATAAATCACCTTTTTATTACATGCCAAAATCAACATATTTGCTTTCGCCTAAAAGACTGTTTTCCTATGGCAAAAATTTGTCAGACTGTTTCCGTTTTTCTTTCTACTTAATTTTTTATTTATTTATTGCGTGTGGTTATAGTGAGTCCACTGGTAGGACAAGCCTTTAATCAAAACACTGGGAAGTTTATTTCCCGGGTTTGTGATCGCATGCTACTGCCCACCAACTAGATTTATTCAATCGACATCCACAGAATGATTGGGAGAAGAACCGGATACCACACGAACAAAAAATCTATCAGTACATAGGTACATTTGCTTGTCTCTCTCTCTTAGGGTACGTACCCATTAGGGAATTAGTTGTCGTTGTCGCCCTCAGTTGAAGTTAATCTTATTTATGATCTACTTGCGCATACGCAGCTGCCGCACTCTCTCCCTCTCTAACAGCTGCCCTCTCTACAATATACATAAATTATCAATATTAATGGAACATTAAGTCTGGAATATAATGCGAATTTTAGCTCTTCAGGAACTGTCATTACCCAGGGAAGTTGTAAGGATAGCTCTCAGCAAACAATCACTTCTTATTGTTATGTGTTCCTAGTCATATGTCTTTGATTCCATTCTAACTCCATGTAAAATTAAATAACCGCTACCAACATTACCCCCTCTAATATAACTTTACTGCAAAAACTTTCATTTTTCCGTCGTAAAAGGTTCCCTTTATCATATGTAAAAAAAATTGATAAAATGAAATATTATTCCTTTAGTGTTTTAAAAGCATATATACGACTTATCTTCTTAAGGGGTCATGAAGATCTGGCGACACTTCGACCCTTCTGGATCTATTGTGCCAAAACCCCAACTGTGCCCTAAGCCGATTTGGTCGACTTCACATATGCCTTATAGATTCTTCTTTGTCATATATAGGTTTCCTCGCGATGTTTTCCGTCACTGAGAAGCTTGTAGTATTATAAATAAACCATACTTAAGATTCGAAAATCTCATTGGTACGGGCGGGTTTGAACCTACGACCAACGTCAGGCGAGTGCACAACCAACTAGGCTACCGTAGGTACTCGAACATACATACCGAGAGACCATCGTAATATTTACAAGTAGTTTTTGTTTCAACCACCAAACAGTAAATCGTGAATTGTTGTTTCTAAAAATCTTAACTCAGACTTCCGCAATAAATAAAGTGATTAGCATCGGAAAGAGTAACGGAACGAAGTTTTCCTGTTCTAACCTGTAAACATCGATCGAGCAGTCTCCAGAAAGGGCGCAGTGTCAAAAACACTTGCTACCCACCTACACGAAACCACCAGGTGTGTGTTCATAACACTGTAGTTTTCCTCTAATAAACATGACAAAGAGTAATTTGTTAGTATATCTACAAACAACTGCGTTGCATATTGATTGACAAAAGAAAAATGTCAACAACCTTTCGCCAGGTGGACCGACGATCTGAAGAAGGTAGCCAGAAGCAGTTGGATGCGTATAGAGCAGAGGCAGGGCCGGATTATCCATTATTATTATTAGCCCCGCACCCCGTCTTTTTGAAAATGTTTCTTAGAGTGAAAAGAGGAGTAGGCGTGGGTCTGGGCGTGGGCATTGACGTGGGCTTCGGGTCGGAGTCGTAGTCGGATTGAAAATGAGTAGTCCACGCGTGCGGAGCATTGCGTTGTGGTATTTATATTTCATTCCAGATTAATAGTCCTATGAAAACCAACGCTATTTACGTCTCGGTAACATATACATGAAAGGGTCACCAGCAGCAAAAATAGGTTTGTATTACCAAGTAAACTTTGCGGTCCACTTAGGAACACCATCTATTGTGTATTTTGTTTTCGAGACGCAAATGCGTTTGTTTTCATAGGACTATTAATCTGGAATGAAATATAGAACACGGTATAGGGGGTTCGACACGTGTATTCCTATAGGCGCCCCGACATGGTTAATCCGGCTCTGGGCAGAGTACCGGGTGTAGTGGCGTTGATTAGGGAAAGCCTATGTTCCAGCAGTGGACCTCTAAGGGCTGATATGAGGATGATTTATTATATACTGTTGGTATTGCCGACTCTGGATATTTTTTATCGAACATCAACAGTAATGTTAAAAGTAATCATTTTTCGTGACGCAATTTTATCAAAACTTTGAAGTGAGGCTTTCCTATTAAGTATATAATTTGTTTATTTCTTAATCAATAAAAACATAATTTTAAATCTTTCCGGTTCAACCACAACCAGTTTGTTTATGCACCGCGACGTACAAACAAAATAAACAATCATATGTGCTAAGTTTTGGTTAAGGTTTGGATCTAGTCAAAAACACTGAACAGAATCTTATAAATATATAGCTGTGCGCCTGGCTTGTCGAGCAGGCATTTTATTGCTATGAAGAGTTCTTGCAGAACGCATTAACTTAATTTATTTAGTTTTAAGAATTTTATTTGACATTGTTATATTTATGTTAGTTATTGATGTTTTTATATTTAATTGTGTTTAATTTGCTTTATAATTTGATTTCATTTAACTTGTTTATAATTTTTATTTGACCTGTAACGGAAGTTATCAATAAAGTATGTCTATGTCTATAATAAAAACCGACTTGAATACTATTAGTGTTATACCTATTTTTTATTCGTAAGAAACCGAAGGAAGCAAACGCTGTACGTAGTGCACTAATACGACAAAGGGCCACTAAGTGAATAAAATTAATTCCGTCATTTACTATCGTTTCCTTTTACTATGACGTAATAAAAAAATAGACAGACATACGGACAAAAAAGCTATGCTATAAACATTTTGGCTTATCTATAAAAATATGGGAATATTGGGTTTGGAAAAAAGGTGCCAAACAGTGAATAAACTACGATAATTTTCATATAATTCTAGAATACTAACTAGTTTTGCACCTCTTTCCACATTCTGAAAAATCTCTGTTTGCCTTTTAACCGTAACCGACTTCTCTCGTGTCGGGGCTGCGTATTATGAGAGCAGGACCATACACGGCACTCCATATAGGTACGCAAACAGATTAGTTATCTACTACTATCCGTATATGTTTGTGTGTGCGTAAATCATTGTATGGCTGCTGAATCCAGCGCGTGAACACAGTCAATCGAGAGAGGGAATCGAACGTTATACGTCAACAACAAGTCCTCTTTCTAATTTATAGCGTCGAACTTTCGGCGCCACGCTGGTCGATAGTGCGCTGGCGTAGAGAGTCGATCTCTCGCCCAGTAGTGCATACTGCCAGCCAAGCTCTATTTTGCTGGCGACGTTAAACTGGAGGGGGGAGGTGACTGTACCTGCTTTACGTACTTAGTAATAACATTTAGTATTCTCTGGTAGGACACGCAAGGGCCTTTATTGCACCCATAAATACTCCCATTATCAGAATTGCTGCGTAGTGAGCGAAAAGCGAAAAGTACGTTTGACGCGTATCTATTCTACTCCCTGTAACTACGTACCTCCCACATTAAAGACTGAGAAGAAACGCTATGATTTAATTTCCATATAAGTACAACAGACCTAACAAGAAAACAAGAACAATATTGAAAGAATCTTGGAAATCTCCAGTGGCGGTGTATATAGCCGCCTTGACGGGAGGCGCTTCTAAATTTAGCTGCGCGCGCGCCGCGCCGCGTGCTCAATGCGCATGCGCGGCGATCACCTACAGAGCCTGTGTGCGTGAGCTCTAGATCAACCATGGACGCCTGGCACTTTCGTAACTAATGTACCTGGGATCAGTGAACTTCATTAGCTGATTATGACTGAATGAGCACTTTACAGCTCGAAAAGCGAATAACGTAAATATATTTACTGAAAACTATACCAACATAAAGTGTGACCACAAAGTTCGAATATTTGAAAGTAATTAGAGATATTTGTGAACATGAGACTGTAATATTAATCTCCACATAGCCCTTTTCGAAAGTCAAAGGTCGTGCATGAGTTTGATTACAATTGAACATATCTCTTCTCTTTTTTCCCCTAAAAAATAGGCATATAGAAGATAACAATGTAGGATGTAAGGTACCAAAGACAAGATTAATGCCTACGCCTAAGAGGTTCTTATATATTATGCAAGTATGACATACAACATTTAATACATTCGTCGTTCAAAACATCTAAGAACAATAAATCGTTGTGTATGACCTTAGCAACACATTCACAATGGATTTTTCTAGACTTATCATTATCAGTTATCAGCTAGCTTTGTTTCAAGTACTTTGTCAAGAGTTCCATAGATTAGTTCCATTCCGTCTTCGCTTTCTGTATTACGACTACCTTTATACTTCTTGCGCTAAGTTTTGGATTACTTGATAATAATTTTAAAGAAGACATGCTTAATTTTGTTTTCTTAAATGTGTAGGATAAAATATTTTATTATTTTTAGGTCATACATACTTAACTGAACTGTATGTTTCTTTCAGTGTAACGAAAGAACAACAAATAATAAAACTTCTTTTTCATCATCAGGTTATTTTTATCTCCACTGCAGGAGCACAACCCTCTCTCATATGCCGGAGACAGACGGAGGATTTGGCCTACACTCCCCGCGCTGGCCAGACGTGTTGGGGAGGCCTGATTGATGTTTTATAATGTATTCCCTTAGTCGCCTTGTACAACATCCACGGTAAGAGTTGGAGTGGTCCTATTCTACTCTACCGGAAACCACACGGCAGACCTTCTTTTTAAGATAGACTTTCAGCGAGATTTTAAAATTACTCGGTGTACGATAAATGACCAAATTCATTGTAATATTAGCTTTATCATCATTGGATAAGGTGCTGGGACTGGACATTTAATTCGGTAATGCGGTTATGTGCAACTGTGTACATCGAGAAAACATGGTGAGACCTCCCAACCCAACGACCGGCCAGAAGAATTTTGGTACAATATCTCACAGATGGCAGATATACAGATTACTCAAATTTAGATACTTCCATTTAAATTTAAAAATTGTTTTTTTCACTTGTCTTTGAAAAGGAGAAGGCCTCAGGAATCATTAATTCTCAGATTCTACCATCACCTGCAGCTTAAAATCAGTCATCTGTGCCTCATGATGACACACACGAACATCTCAGTGTTGGTCCAAAAAGAGAAGAATACCTATTACCGGCACCTTTTGATTCATTTTGCCAACTTAATGATTCATAAAAGCTTTTATGAATTTGACGGCATATGTCTGGAAGCACAACATGTGCAGAATAGGTACTTATACCTACAGGATACGGTGATGGGTTGATTCACGGCTTTTTTCTTGTGCCGGGCGAATTATAAATATTTTAACAGTTGCTAATAAATTAGAATAGGATACTTTAACGTCGGCTTTTAAGATGATGGAATAATATCGTTGTTTATAAAACAAACCTAACAATGAAACGAAATGAATGCGGTCAAAAGTTCTTAACATCATTTGAGTGTTTTTAATCTGAAACCCGAAGTAGCTGGAAGAGGGCAGGGAACCTGGTGTGGGGACAATGCATATGTCCATCTGAGGACGTTGACAACCTCATACGATGATGCTGATTACTCTGTGTTAGGTACTTTAATTTTTATAGTTACCAAGTGTGTGTTATACGTAGTTGTGAAAGTTGTCATGGATTCGTGTTTAACATATTGCACGACAATGACGCCGTAATGGGTCCTGTACAAATTGTCAATTTCAACATAAAGCCGATCGGCGTCCTCCTATTAACTGAACAACTTCTAATGCGAACTTGGTACATGATAAAGGTATCTATCAGCTTAAAAAGGATGGTAATAATATGCATGAAAATGTATTTTTGATGCAGTGTGAGCCCGAGTTTCTTAGGAATAAGTCTATATAAATCAACGTCATACGATAAATTAAATAAAAGTATATTTCACGATACCTACGCTAAATAATTGCTTTGTGATAGTTGAATATTTTCAAGTAACTTCACGGTATTTTATTGCAAATAATGGCACCGGTGGAAAGATTTTAGTGCAGAATCCGTGTGAATTATCACCATCCTCTTTCTTACTCACTTCTGACACCAAACAGCAATATTAGCATTGCTGTGTTAAGGGTAGTAAGTTAAAATACAAGGCATTCATTCATTCAAATACAAACCGCTTACCACCAGGCGGGGCTGTCTATCTGTTTGTCACTCCAGCTATGAATAATGCTACCCTCCTTAGATTATCGAAGATCGTAAATATTGTATATATGTATTGGCACATATCTTCGTTAAACTGGGAAAACCAATTGTATCTCAAAAATTTGAAAAAAAAAAAGATTTTACAATACGAAACTACTTTTCATCTGTAAACCCCCATTAAACGCTATGTCGCGTTCTTTGTAAGAAATTCCACATCAAAACCAATTATAAAAAACCAGGAAAATATGTATTTATAAAAAAAACACTATTAAATGTCACTTGCATTTCAAAACAGAGTTTTTGTGATTTAATTGCTTTTCGCTATATCATGGATGTAAGTATTTGTACGTTCTAAAGTCTGGACACTACACTGAAAAAATATAATTCCTGATCTTTTTAACCGTCTAATTACCTTCATACGAGCGCATCACGATTTTATTCCCCTGAACAAACAACTCTTGTGCCCTTGCGCAAACTTAACTAATTACCTTAATTATGAAATGGTTTCAAATAATCGTAAAAATGATTACTTTAGCTAACATACAGCAGTAAGACAAAATGTCACTTAATTGATGTTTTCCACTGCACCCGCTAGTGACTTAGCCAACATCATTGAAACGCCAATGCATATGCGGCCACCGCAAGCAATTATTACGTAGGTATATGACACTCTATGTAGCCGCTTGCATCTATAGTTGCATTTAGACGCACGCTTTTTTGCGCTAAATTGCGCGCGAGCCAAGAGCTCATAAAATCCCATTCGTTAGACATGTTCCAGGCGTGTTTTCTTGCTGCGTTTTCCTACGCAATTATGACAAATGTATGCACGCTTGGTGCGCAATTGCTGTAACAGACTGAAACTCTTGGCTTGTGCTACTGATTTTTCATCTCTTTCTGAAGCACAGGTGATTATGCTGTCGTGTATGGACTCTTGCCTTTTCCATACGCGACTCATTTTAATGCGCGCATTCTTTTAAGATCACGCAATTTCCTGCACGTGTAAATGCACCTAATCGCACGCACACACACGCACGGCCGCCATATTGAATGCGCGTGGGCACGGGGCATGTAGCCGCCCGCCGCCGCCGCCCGCGCCGCGAGCAGCACGTGCGGGCTATTTTGGGCGGCGCCCGTCCTGCCCCGCGCATCATTACCCCGCTCAGCCATAGAATGGATTTTATAGATGCGATATTGGAGTTAAATTTTCAGTTGAGTTAAAAGTTTTTTAAGTTAAATGGTTTCGGGGAATGACCGCCTCGTTGGCCTATAGTAGCTAGGTCGTTTAACTCGAGCTTCAGAGATCGTGGGTTCTATTCCCACTGGGCACAGATATTGTACAAATTATATACGATAGTCCCGGTTTTTTGCAGAATATTACAAAAGAATCCGGATATTCAAAGAATATGGTTGCGATTTTTGGAAATAAATTGTTTTTGGTCTGTTTGTTCAAAACTGACTAACTAAATTGGTCACTATTTCTTTTTTAAATTCAAAATTGTAGAACACTGTGTGAGTGAGTAAGGAATGATGTTATATAAGCAATGATTCGTGAATATGAACAAACTAAAATTCAAAACTTTTTGTTCACATAAGGATACAGAGTAGTTATGTATGTATGTAAACGCTTTATTGTACCAAAATTAACAACAACAAAAATAAATAAAAGAATAAAGTTGTGTGCAAAGTAAAGTAAAGTAGTTATCACTTATTGAACGCTATTATAATACAGGACAGTTTGTTATCATCCATATATTTGTTATGTATGTCGATCATCTATAATTTTATGGTACAAAAATCGTTTCAAAATCCACGTCTGAATTATCAACAATCACTCATTTTGCCATAAGAGATTCCACAGTGAATTCGGAGAAATTCGAAATAAAAAAGATTCTAGATTTAGTAACATAAGCTTGTAAGAATATATTTCCTTGTTTGCTCATCCTAAAAATGATTTTATTGAATTGTTAGGTATGGGAAAAATAATTTTCAAAGGGACAAATATAGAATGTCTACTTTCATGATAAAGTGTATGTATTTGCTTACAATTCTAGCTTATTATTCCTTTTTCGTATTGGGTTAAAATATAATTTTGCTGTTGCCAGGACCATTGTATTAAGTCGTCAGTCGTGAGCTCGGTTACTGTCCATATTTAAACACCGTCGTTATTGTATATGAAGGCTATTTAAGCCCCAGTACATACTTTTAAAACAATATTCGTTGATGTTTTCCCTCTGTATTCTATATTCTTTGACGCGTCAAGCCGCTTGATCACCGGCGACCCAACTTCACATTTTCAATTTTGACGGTGGTTTTTAATGAGCCGTTTACTATGACGAGAGATTCGACGCGCCTAGCGTGATGCTGCATAAACACACATAAAACATTCTTCTGTTTGCATCAAGTTTTCTGGAGAAACCATTAAAAGGTTTATCTTTATTCACCATTGTTATTGGGCAATAAAATTATTAGCTGCGTAGTTCGACGATGTTGTGCGGAAGAGTGGTGGTGCAGACTACACTTTCAACGTTTTCAAGGTGATCTATGACGTTAGTCCATGTCTAGCGGTAGTGACTGCTTTATTATTCCTATGTATCTACTCATCTCTTCGTACCATATTACCATTTATTTTGTTCACGGCGTCATCTGGGAAGAAGAAATTGGCGAGTGATCCGAATTTTTTTTTTATTGTTTTTCATACTGGAAATGAGGAACCGGATTAAATATGCGTCGGATTAATGACAGTTATCTAATAGTGCTGTGCGATACGGTCGTTTATTAACGTTTTCTTTTACAACTCACCGCACCTTAGTGGTTAGGTACTGCTTGATATAGTAAGTAAATTTATTTATTTATCAGCACACAACAGTTTACGTCATACAATTTTAAAGTAAATAGAATTAAAGCCTTGGTCCCAGAGGGGTAGGAAGACGACTTCTAAACTAACTTAAACTTAAGTTGGATGATGTTATAGAAGTGACCAGGTCTCGAACCAAGTTACCGTGTGGCCGGCATCGGATTTATACCCTGACTGATCCACTGTCTGATTTCCAATTCACAGTCCAATCCACTGGACTGAAAGTTTAGCTTAGAGACAAAATATTGCTACCCTAAAGGGTTGAGTTTCCACGCGGAAATTACAGCACAAAATCAAATACAGTATTCAATCCACAAAGTGTTCACCAGCAAACTATCAAGGTCTGTCACATCAGGGAATCCTACCAGCCCAACTCCGACACTTGTTCCGTTGAACCGACAGCATGCACTAGCGCCCATGAATAACTGATAAATGCTACAGCAAGTTCGCGTCTTCCACTTCGTCTGTGAACCTGAACCTGCGAAGAACTTTGGAGTAGGAACCAACCGAAAGTGGGTTTATTAGGTTTGACTTGAAGAAATTTGGAATCGCCACTGTCGAGCAATTAATACTTCAGTTCATACTTTAAAGTCGCTTGAAGACAACCCAGGACGACCATCATAAAAATAAATATCTGATACTACAAGAAGGAAACATTTGAAAGCAAAACTTACAAACTTAACTTTTAACTTAATTATAATAAAGTTTAAGCTAGATAAACATACAAGATAACAAATTAATCCATGTATGACATATACATATACATAACCGTTGCAAAGCGATAAAAGCAAACCCTGGGTCTCATTTTCAGATATAACCTAATTTGTTTTACTAAGGATCACCATTTATAAATTAGTTTTTCATTGTTAAATTATCGATTTTGACAATAAATGATCAGCGACAAATGTAAAATGCAAAATTGCAATTTTTTGTAAGTCTTTTTGCAATATAGTACGTGAGTGAGAAGACATTTCCGATACTACCTATTCAGAAACTTTTTCATACTCCCGTAGGTATATTTAATACAAAAAGACTAAAAAATATATATCATTTGTCATTAATAAATCAAAGGTATCTACTTAGGTTAACAGGGATATTATTGTATCTAAGTAGGAATTATTTATCTGAAATGCCATTCCTGAAATAATTGTTGAATTTTGAAACAAACCTGGCTGATTGACAAAATAGGATTCCAAACCTATCTCCACTTAAGTGTATAAATCATTGGCTTTGGTTCAGAAGTTAGTTTGTTAAAATATTGGTTTTCGTAGCTCGCAAGCAGTAGTGATTGAAACGTAGCCTGAACGTAGCCTATCGTGTCGGAACTTTATTCTTTAAAAGCTTTACACTGCGCTACAACATAATGAAGGAAACAGTGAAGACCTTTACAATTTAAACCACCACAATATTGTAAGTTTAGTAAATAGTTCATGCACAATTCCTGTATTTGTCCTTTGTACTGATTTACATTATTAATATTATATTATTTACATTATTCTAATATACTAATTTAATTGTTATTGTTGCAATTATAAATGAATTAAGTGCAGCTACCTATATTATATTAAAACTAGGTCATTGAGAATTTTGAGTAATTTAAAATGGAGGGCAAATTATAACGTAAATGAATTTAAAGTAAAGTAAAATTTTATTACGCCTTAATATTTGAACATTAAGTACTTTTAACTTGATATAGAAAAGTCTTTAAACAATATTGTAAAAAAACCAGTCTCATATTGTTTTTTGCAACACTTACTTCAATAAGCATTTTTCTTGGCTTTTTACGTAATCCTGTTTACCACATCAACAATGTTAAAAAAACTTTCTTGGTCTTTAGAGGAAAAATATTTATTTTTAACTTATGGAAGTCTTACACAGTTACTTTACTTAGTCCGTGCGTAAGCAGGTAAACGTAATTTTCAATATATTTTATGTAAAATGCGGCGAATTGATCGCCTCGTGGCCTTATTCGTTCGAGAGATTGCTTCATGTATTATTTTTGAACGATGCCAGGGGACTTCGAATAATTCACGTGAATGAGGTCAGTAAAAAAACCATTCTATTGCAAAAATGTTCACAGAAGATATTTGCCTTATTCTTAGTTGATTTACGGCGACATTTAAATGTTCTTAAGAACAGCCTCAAAATTTTGAAATTCGTTCGTCATTTACATAAGCCCATCATCATTTGATTACTGCTCAGTGGTACTTTTTCCCAAAATGGCCACGCTGGGCAGACGTATTGGCCATTGCAGCACTAGGATTCGCACCGTTGATGCTGCTGGTCTGTGGCACTTATGGCCTAGTTAATAGTAGCATGGTTATACCACCATTATCGGTCGCCAGGGCCTCGTTGGTCAATCAGCAGAGTGCACCGCGTGCAGGTCAGGTTGGCATTTAGAGCACCGGATGTCTTTGTGTTCACTTACATCCTAGATTTTAAAATAAGTGTGATAAAATAAATAAAGACGGAAAAGGAAACACTCAGCTAGTAGCTAAACCAAAGCCTGAAGATCATTCATCAACTCAAACATTTAATTCATAAGTACGAACTTACCAACAAAAATAGTTGCGCCTCATTACGTGACAATTACACAGGTGCATGAGATGCTGTTTGGAAATATGGTATTAATTGCTAAATTAGTGAATGTTATTTTTCCCTCCTAATACCCTCAAAATCCCAAAACCAAGGATTATGTTACAACGAGAGATACTCAAAAAGGACGAAGATGAATTGACATCCATCTTGTACAGCCTGTAATTACACTGACTCTCTTATTTCCCTTTAAACCGAACACAGTAGCAGAAGTAAAAGAGGGTGGAACCTTCTTAAGCCATGCTTGCACTAGAGCGTACCGCAAGTTAACTGATTTGGTAAAGGTTTCGAAACTTGTTAAGGACGCAACTACAAAACCAAATAGTCTAAAACTCTAACTACGACCACACTTTTACAAAGTCCACCGATTTGACACAATTAACCCTTCATTAACAGGGACCTAAAAACAAGGCCCTCAAAAACCCTTTGATTTGCCGCTCCAGTACGTTTCCCGGGTCAAAGCCACCAAACCCAATAGGCCTTAAAATTCAAATGCCCCTGGATTACGCTCGACGAGTTATTACTTTTAATTCTTTGAGCATCAAAAAACCTTCAGTTCGGTTTCTTGCTAAAAATAGCACTTTAAGTCATTGTACAACGGACGATTTTCCAGTGGATACTAATCGTTAGTAACTAATGTTGGGAATAGATGGCGTGGCATTGATCTCAACTGTCATTTAAAGTTTTTATAAACAATTTTACGTATTGCTTCACGAGCTTTTGCAAACATCGTCGAACATTTTGACATTTTATTAGGCAATCAATTGTATCTAGGTATTAAGAACAATTTGGTTTTTTTATAGAGCTACTTGAAAATTTCTCATTGAAGCCATAATAACATCGTGATAGTAAAATTGTACTAATTTCTTGGACCAAGCAACGTCTTGATTGCAGCCAAATCACACAAATGTCTAGATTAGACTAGATATCCACATTTGCTGAATTATCTGGTAACCAAATAATAAATTAGACGCAATATTAAAAAAGGCCTTGGAGAAATTAACGAGGGCATAGCTACTGTACACAGTCCTCCTGCACACAGGTGCATCCTCAACAAGTCGACTGCTGATTGAAGAGCGATAGCAATAAATAATCCCAAAACAAAACGGCGGATGCCTGTCACCTGGCAATATGGCGACCAGTTCGAAAATGGAATGTCATAAGTTTGGCAGTTACTTGCGCGCTCGTCACTGCTGGCGAGGCGCGTGAATGGACGCGGCATGTCGTCATGAGGAGCAGCGCAGACGCCGTCTCGGAAGCCCAGCACTAATTTTACCATCTGGCTCGTACGCACCACTAAGTTTAGCCGCCCCAAGATAGCCCCGGTCCACGACCCATCGCGCATAAACTTTTCACAATTAGACTATTATTTTTGGTAGCAAAGTCAGTCGGTCGATTATTAATAGAGGCTTTTCCGAGTTTATATTCGTTACGTGTGTTGTGGTGTTAACTTTTAGTGAATTTATACATAGACGCTTATAAATAGGATGTGCTGAAGTTGCGTCTGACGGACGGGGGAATACCTTCCTGAAATATCTTACTACGGCCGGTGGTTTGCGTGTTTTCGGGCGCATTGGTAAACGATTATTTATACATTGATTGCGAGGATTTCCTCTTGGGCGCGCCAGAGTTACCGCTACGCCATCAACTCGCGCCCAGCGCTTCGTAGCTCTATTGCCTAGTATCTCCTGGCTCTTTATTAGCATCAGGCGCCTCTACGGTTTGCCTACGCTCGTAGATATTGAGAAAATTGTTCCTTATATCATTACTCTTCGGTGGTCTGTCGCTTTTGAAGTGTAATTTTGGATTGGAATTAAGTATATTACAACTCTGACGTTTATGTTTACCTATGTATCTCCCTTCATAAAAAAATCGAAGCAACACTAGTTTTGTTAATCAAGGTTTGGTTTTATCGTTCTTTTTATTTATTTTAATGAATACATTCTTACAAAATAGGTAAATAAGCTCTGATTTCAACAGGCCCGCACAATAGCGGTTAGACGGTCGTGGCTGTCAAAGCCTGAGCGGATCAGAATCAGAAATCATTTATTGTTTACTATCAGGTACACATATACAGCAGATGTTATTGCAGAAAGTAGCTCTTATCTAATAGTTTACCCATTACAGGCATACAATATTGCATATGAGATGCAGATGAGAAGAAAGATCACAATATGACATTTGGTAGTAGGGTGAATCACCCGTAGCCGAATAAACAGATATAGTCCCCTACACCGTATGCATGCAATATACGTCGATATACAAAGTCATCTTGCACTCTCTAAAGGATCATATTAGATTTTCCATAGATAAGATTTGAGCGTCTAAAATAATTAGGCCCCAAACGCTTACCTATCAGAATATTTCACATGACCCGTTAACAGAGTACAGAATTGGTATGTAGTTCGACGTATGTTATCTGAAATGCTTAGGGAGTAGGCTCCCAAATGTTACATATTGCGAACAAAGAATAGTTCAATAATTGAATCAATTTCAATGTAAAACTTCATAGGAAATTTATACGGAATGTCCATTTAAAATTTACTGCGCTTATATGAAGAGAGGTTGCACTGTCAAAATCCATTATGATAACAGCGAACTGCATTCTGGCTGAAACGGAACTGAGACTAAGGGGGGTGCACACCACCCGTTCCACCCGCACGTCGCGACCGCCCGCCCGCCAGACAGCCGTGGATATTTTCGTCTGGCCTGATGTGTCAATTCAAATTAGCGAATGCAGCCGGCGAATAGCTAATGACATGCGAAACTGTGCTGTTTGGACTATCTGTGTGTTGTGGCAGGTCGTGAACTGTGATTAAATATTGATAATCGTGAGAAAATAGGTACTTCTTTGTCTTTCAACATTACTTAGTATCCCTTTTATATGTATGTATATATATTGTGTCATTAGGACACTAGGTCAATCTCATAAGAATATGTAGTAAATACGTAGATGGTACCACAATTTTTTTCATATATAGCTTCAGCATATAAGTAGGTACAAACCAACACTGGGTATAAAATAAACTTTACACCTAATTTTACAAATCCGCACATAATTTGTGATATTATTTTTTCAGCTTCATCACATCACATACAAACTTAATTACAATATCATATTTCTTAACACAACCAACATAACGGATAAACAAAAACTTCATTCCTGTAACTTTAACGGTGTTACGAAAAAAAACACAGACAAATTGTGACAGGAAGCGGGCCCAGCCGGTGAGAGCAGGAACAAAAAATGGGCACCGGTCATTGACCCGATCACGTCCCACTAATGTGTACCCGCCCTTAGAGCATCCGACTGAAATCTGATTTACGAAATTTCTACCCTATATTCGAGGGTAATGCCGATGTTAATAATTTAATTATATCATGAAAACGGTTTGGTGAAACCTTTACGTTATTTTTAATGTAATTGACGTCGCAATGTATTTATTATCCGTATTTTCAGCTTTTGTTTGAATATAGTGTTTGTATTTGTATTACTATTGTTATTATCTTTAGTTTTATTGATTTTTGCATTAAGTGGCTTAGTTTTATTAAATTATAATAAAATGCTAATATTTTGTATACAGTGGGAACTTATTATATGTCTTGGTGTCTTATATTATCTGTCTTACTGAGACTAATATGGTATGTATGTATTTATGTATGTTTATTTTATATATAAGATTGGTTGGCTGGAAGATATCTCTATTAAAATTGAGCTTGCCTTTGTAAGCAAAATATCATAATTTATTTTAAAATATGCAATAAATAATAAATATAGTGTAGACTCTAGCTAGAGTCATTGTATTTGGTATAGTAACTTGGAGTATAATAGAAACTGAAATTATTTCCTTTTTTTTTTCATTCTTGTTTAATTGTAACAGTACATCGAACTGAGAATAACAGCACAGAGCTATTTAATTCTAACTTCAGTAAACTTAAAAAAGGTGTTACAGATATCTACTAGTAGGACTTGCAATTTACATATTATTGCATTTTTGTCATTATTATTTTTGTTTTTGTCCATGTTGAAATTAAAGTAAAATTTAATATCTAAAGTTGTACCTAATTGAAATGTGTTTTGAAGTCAATAATTATATTCTGTTTGTGTATCTAATAAATAAATTCTCCTCTTTTTTCATTCGTACCCTCATGGTTTCCCAATGATTTTTCTATTAGGTTGGGATAATACAACATTTGTAAAATAACAATGTAAAAGTGATTTGGTGATTGAAAACCAAATATATCAAGTCTTGACTCTCCCATTAGAAAGTTATTGGTTTAAACACACATGAAATCCATTGTCACGAGTGAGCGCATTATTCCGTGGCTTCTATCACCCTCAGGAACTAAGAACATTTGGTGGCGCCTGCTTAGCCCGCCTGCATAGGGGAAGGAGATAACATATTAGTTCTGTATGTTACAGGGGGAGTTTTTCAGATAGATAACGACCCATACTTTTCGATCCTGATATTTTGATAAATTTTTGAAAAACAATCTTTGGAGATTTTTACATTACAAATTAGTTTACAATCTGACTGCTCCATTTTCTAAATACAAATAAGTAACTTTATTGTACAAGAACATTTGGGTCCTTATACCTACTAGATATGTATATGTCTGTAGTTATATTATAACAAGCAATAACCTGACTGGCTGATTTTGTGCACTTCACATACTTAGAATATCTTCTTTGGCATACGACATTTTCCTTCACTGAAAAGCCTGTGGTATTATAAATAAACCGTACTTAAATTTCGAAAATCTCATTGGTACAGGCTGGGTTTGACCCTCGACCTCATGAACGTGAGGCGAGTGCACAACCAACTATTCTACCACGGCTCTTAAAAGTGTTTAAGTATAATGTTGTACCTCTCTTGATAGTTTACACAAACGTATACGGACAGGCTGGTCCGCTTGTAATAGTAGTAGGTGAATATGTGCCCATATCATCTATGATTGCAAATTCAGTATACATTTTTAACACATTCGTAGACATAGCGTATATGAAGCGGTGCGGCTGGCTAATGACCGCTATGCGTGGATTCACATTTTAAACGGTCGCGATCCTCAGCAGTGAGGGAACGACAGAGAAGAGAGACACAGCCCACGTTCGTGATGCGGCACTAGACGACGAATCAATACGAAATACCTACGACATCCATGAAAGTGTTAAAATACAAGCAGTTACAGTATTAAAAGTGTACCTAAAATATCTTAAATGTTGTCGCAGAGCTGCATACAATACCGTCACACTTTAACTCTTGACACACGATACAGTGCAAGCACCCTCTTTCTTTCCCTCCCCGCTCTTTCCCACTCCTCCCCCTTTCAGCTACATCCGGCGCGACACCTGCGCTCGCGCTTCGTCCCTTCCACTTCTTATGGCTTTTTAATACTCCACGGTTGCAAGTAATGGACTTTTTGTTTTATGTGTTGACGGTATTGAAAAATGGTTTTTTAATGAGCAGTGTTTTTTCGCTGTGACAGTCATACAATTATTTAAGATGAAAGTTTTGGATAAAGGCCAATGTGTGATAAATATTACAGAATTTCAAGATTTATTAAAGTACCCGACTATTTTTTTCATTATTTTCAATGCTATTCTATTATGTTCAAGGCTTTTTTGTCTAAGTTTCCGGAATGAATAATTATTCCAACGCTCCAGTTGTTTTTAGTTTCACGTATTAAATACATACTTTTATTAAACTACTAAATGGTTTCTGATATTTTTAGTCATTGCCACATTTGTTATTCTATTATTTTTATAATAAAAAATACATTTTATCAATGCGACCTGCTTACGACGCAGAAACGTGGACACTGACGGTAGGTCTGATTCACAAAGTGTGTGAGTGAAAGTCGCTGAGCGAGCTATAGAGAGGACTGATCTCCAAAGGATTAGTAAGGTGAAGTACTAGTTCGTTCAAGAAGAAAGTTGTAGCAGAACTGCCGGCCGATGGAACCAACGAGTAATTTAGTGGAGACCGCGCGCAAACGACGTTGCCAGATAGACCGATAACCCAAAGAAGGTGGCCGAAAGCAGTTGGATGCGGAGGGCAAGGGTCCAGGTGTTTTCATATGTACAGCAGTGGACTTCAAAGACTGAACATAAAACAATAACTCATTTCTCCTCCAACCGCCTCCTACGTCCCACTATGTTTTGCAGAGGCGAGGGTGTGCAGATCATCGTCAAACCACGCCATAGACACTAAAATAATCCATAATATCTTGTTCCAAACTTCCGAAAAACTCGAGTTTAAAACTGACGTAAACCTACCATAATGACTAATAATGACTCAGGTCGCGATGCCACTACAAGTCACTTCATATCTGTACCAAGTACCAGTAAAACATAAGTTCTAAGAGACTTCAGATAAAACAGTCCGTGGATCTTACCTGTTATTTACTAAGTTAACCAGGATAGCAGAAGTCCTAGGACTTCTATGCAAACAATCCAGTGACTGTATCCAGCTCTGCTACTGCATTATTCAACCACCACTAAGTGACAGAGCCATCCGCCTCTCTCCATATATTATTCAACCCCTGACTTGACACGTCGACGCCTGACGACCCCTTCCTACCCCACCGGTAGGGGGGCCACGTCAGTTCCGTATCCAATTATGCATACGGTGAAAATGTCACAGCCACTTATTGTGGAATGACCCTTAGACCTATTGGCCTTTTATTTCGGTGAGGGGATACGGGTTTAGGATGCTTTGATTGGACAAGGTCGGTTGATTGTGTGGTCGTGTTTTCGAATTAACATACTACTGGAGTTACCCAATATAATTTTTGGGATAAAACCAAAAGTAGATATCCCACTAGGCACAAAGGCTATCCTCAAAACTAGGAGTTGCGTGCTATACCCCAGTCCACCACTGGAGTAATAATTAGGTTTTTAGCATAAGCAAGAGTTTCATCATTTTTGATGAAAATATTTTCTTTATATACTTTCCAACTTAAAGAAAACCGTGTTCAAAGCTTGGTAACTAATTAACTAACAGAAGAGACAAAGAGTTTTATTTAGAACTCGTGGGCTGTTCAGGATTATACTATAATGATCTTACCCAACTTGCTTGATAAGATTACAGAGTATTCAAAGTTTGGATCCTCAGAGGAGATTGTAAATTATCAGCACCCTCAAACTGTTAACGTTATTACAGTAATCATCAGTTTAGAAGTGGAAGAAGACTAGGAAACGTTAGAGACTTCACCAGTTAAACAGAACATAGATAAAACTAAACAGAATGACACGCTGAGATTATTACGTTAGGAAATATTTCATATATACATACGCATTTATCTATCCCCAAAACAAGAATTTTCTCCCGTATGATGGGATTTAGACAAGGACAAATTCACAATTATAGCAGTCAGACTGGAACCAAGTTGTACAAATTGTACAAAGTTGTCTGTAACTGGTGGGAATCTAACTCACGTCCGCTGGCGCTTGAGTTTAACTTCCTAGGTCTATGAGGCGGGCAAGGAGAAAAGAAAAGACATTAAACAAAATCATATAACAAAGAAAATATAAATATTTGAATGTTTGTTACTCAAACATCATTCCACCACACATTCTACAGAAATGTTGTGTGTATGAGTAGTTTAGAACTAAGGATAATAACCATGGCAAACTAATCAGTGAGGCGAGAAGCAGAAAATAGCATCTAAACGCACTGTAAGCTGCAAGAAATGCTGAAATGAATATTAAATAAGGAAACAATTATTATTAAAAACAAGCGCATTGAAACGTGAACTAAAGTAGGTACTGCAAGTAAAGCTAAGGATTAATTCGACAGTGTTCTGCTACAAACAAATACTGCATTCAATTCAACATACGTTTCAAATAGAACTTCAAGTATTCTTTCCGTTATAAATGTACAACTAAGTGTAGAACTACTTAGAACAAGTCAAAAATATTATAATTATATCAACCCTTTCATCGCTCTACAAATCCACTTAATTAGAACACTTTTAGCTTTAAACAAGGTAACGGTTTTAACTTAAAAAAGTGAGTATTATGAGATGGTTTTAACTTTTACAGTCTAAATGCAGTTAAATGCACGAACTGCGGATTATTTTCGGACCATGAAACACAGGAAACCGCTTAGCTGGGTAGTTTATTAATGAAAATTGAGCGACATCTCGTGTAACAGTCCGCCTGATTTAGCCTATGCCTTACCTGCGGGCTGGAAAATCTAGGACAAGATATTTTGGTAAGCCGACTGATATCCACTCCTCTTCAGGTTAATAGCGTTGGCAATTTAGATAGATTGTGTAACATTTCAACGAAATCATATTTTTTTGGATCCCAGAATGATATTTCGGGTTGTTGACTAACACAATGCATACAAAATGGACGGACATATAGCTTATAAATATTAGGACTTTTGGACATTTTGAATATTATTATGTTTCGCGAAAAAACTATGACTAATTTTTTTGTAATATTAAGTTGGTTATACTACCTTGAAAAGCTTTGCAAAGCAAATACCTATAGAAAATGAAAATTAAATTCTGTGAATTATCAGTAAACATGAATAAACAGGAAAGTGCCGTATAATATAGATGTTAAAATACCTTTTTATTTTACTTAATTAAAAACGGGAAATTTTATTAAAATTATTGAAGTTGGGAAATTCAGTCATAACTCATAATTGAGCATGAAAATTATTATTGTCCATTATGGACTTTCAGAAACAGAATAAACATAATAGAATCGCTAACATTTTACTGCAATCATCAACTTAATATTGGACAAATTACAAACAGTGGACTTTCTTCCAAGGATAATCTAATCGTAAGAAATTACACCTTATACATCAGCAAATGACTGTGTAAGCAACAAAGGAATGGATTTGGAATATGTGATTTATATAAAAATGGTACAAAACGAATGCGGAGCGTTTCTGTTTCAATGCTCCGTCAACATAGATAAATTAACCCTATTGCGAAGATTTTTTGTCCGTAATAATAAAATAAAAAATCATCTCTCCAAAAAAATATATATCTACAATAACTCCGCCAAACTGTATAATACAGTTTGATGCCAGAAACTGCTCTCTTACTGTATACATATCTATGGCAGAGAATACTAAATATCACTACGCAATTATGGTGAACAGCAAAGCAATTTCAGGTTTTTGTTATTGCTAATGCAATAAAAGATGGAAGTTACCTTAATAAATTTATTAATTTAATTTTGAAAGTGTTTTTGTTATTTAAATCGCTTCTGATACCTAATGAGACAGAGTTAAAAATTTTGGGTACCAAATATTGCCTTGTTTTTTGACCATAGTAATAGTCTGCCAGTACGGCGGATAACTGAAAAACTTCTGGCCTGATTGAATTGACAGCTAGTTACGTGTAGCAATCCATAGATGTTTATTTACCCACATAGACCCAGTTATCTACAGTGAGAGACCGAAGTATCGGGCTTCGAGTAATGAGATGCGGAGAGGTAGGAGGTAACGTCAAACCGTAGAATATCTAATGTAAAATTTCCAACTGCAGTATTGCTATTCATATTTATTATATAACTGTCAGATTCCTCCGAAGATCCTTTAGTTCGGTCCCTCAATGTACTTGTACTGGGGGACCGAGTTAAAGAGCTTCGGGGATAAGGTGCGGCGAAGTAGGAAAAAACGTCTAACCATGGAATACCTGTAGTGCTATTCTCTAAAATACAAACTCATGTGCGAGTCTCACTCAAATAACTTTACTCACTTCGAAACCTAATCCACTGGACCTTGGTTTGGCATTCTGTAAACATTCCAGACCACTATCGATGTGAAGTGAGTTCTTTGTTCACTTTACTTCGATAGTGCTTTGGAATGTTTACAGAATGGTTTCGAAGTGAGTGAAGTCACTTGAGTGAGATTCCCATATTAGTTTGTACTTTAGAGAATAACACTACTGATGTCAAACTTCCAATTGCAGTGCTGATATATGTAACTGTCGCATACCTCCGAATGTTGTTCAACCAGTCAGTTGCGTTATCTTTCTTTTAGGCGACTCAGAAAGTATTTTTTCTTACGCTTTGTTCTATAAGCAGTTATCGCTTGCGCTCGTTTCTTTTCCCACAACACAAAAACATGTCTAATGTCATTTCGGATGCAGCACACACTTGTTATTAGCTGAATAGCTTATTACAAAGCTGACTGTTGCTGGTTTAAATACATTTGCCTAGATTTTACAGGTTGTGTAGTTCAAATAGACACTAAATTTTTTTTATTTACAGGTTCATATACTTACAAACTTAATTTGCATTGTTATGATTACTTCTGTAATCATAAAACGGAACTTCAGTCCAGATTTGTACACTTGTATCTCTAGAACTGATTTTAATACAGTTTCCACGGCTTCGTAGTCTACCTATAAATGTTTTGATTTATTTGATATATTTATATTTAGTGGAGCCATGATTTATTTAACTTGGCAGGTCTGCAGGTCTTAAGTTCTAAATATTCAGTGGTACATTACAGCCTCAACGTGGAACCAATGACTTGAATTACAAGTAATGTACCACCAAACGTGTGTGACCCATTTATTAAGAAAATAACAAAATTCCCACAAATTAGCAAAATGTGATGCAGGCAAATGTACCTACTGTTATTAGCTATCACGTGATTTAGACAAAGGTGGTGAATAATTTTCTTTAGAGACTAGCTCCACTGGTCTTCTGCAGCTCTGATCAGTTTTCTACCTATTTGTGATCTAAAATAGCAGCAATTACTCAGGTCTCGGGGCATCGTAGTCCGGGAGTCAGATATACGTTTTAACCATTAGAAGTGCTTCGGAACAAGTTGCCTGTTCATTTCTGTAAAAGCATGTCGAACTGACACTCGGCTTTATAATTCAGTAGACGGTAGACGCCATTTTTCTATCGGGTTGGTTTATGTTTTCAGGGAATAGGTACAATTGTTTTCATGCTGACCTCAGTTAGTTCTAAGAAAAAGAATTGTCATACAAATAAAAGTAGCACAGAGACTTTCACAGAAAAAATGTCTCACATTTGTAACTAAAATGATTGCATACATGAAACTTGATTTTAGTAACCTTAAGAGTCCCCGCAGACTGCAAACTTTATATCGGCCGATAATTTAGTCAGGCTCTTAAACAGTATAAAGATGTATGCAAGTGCGCACACTATGACGATTTGTTGGCCCAGTGTGCGCACTAGCAGCTCAATCCGACTAAATTATCGGCCGATATAAAGTTTGCAGTCTGCGGGGACTCTAATAAATATAAGAACAAAATACCTGTACTAATTTTTTTTAATGATTGGCTGCTCATACTTGTTAAGTTGCCGGAATGGTTTAATTTTGACGTATGAAAAGTCTTTCTTTTTCTTTAGAATTTTCAAATGTCGCCATCCAAAAAGTTGTCCAGTCCCGGATACAGGAGCGCTCAATATTAGATATGCACTATCTATTTCTTCACAAAAAAAACTTGTACAACTCTGCTTTAGCCGCAGCTTTGTTTATATACTAAACTCTATTTAACGAGACTCTTTAACAAAAAAATTGTCTGCATGAAAATCACTATGGTAATTTTTTTTAATGTAATTCTATCTTTTTATGGTCACAAAAAGATTGAAATATTGCCAAATGACCAACATATTGTGACACATTTTGGCTTGCCAACTAATTTATATAATTATCATAATTATATGAAACAAGAAAAAATTACATGGGTAAAAAACAACGTAGGTAAATAGATGAATCAAAGTTGAAGAATGACAAGTATATAAACCTTCACAAGAACTATCAATTATAATTATCTATACATTATAATATAGTTATGTATATATTATACAATAATGAGATTATGTAATGTAGGTACGTATAAATTTAAAATAAAATAGTTGTATACATAATAAGTACCAACTAAATACATAATTTAAACAGCGTCATAAAAAATATTTACCCTCCCACGCACTTAGAGCAACGCGGGGACACCGACCGGCTCACCTCGGTCGGTGGGGAGAAGCCATTGCGTTTTCTTCAGCTGCGAAACAGACTATCATTTTGCGCGGGGGATTCACACACACATACAAACTTGTACGCTATCGCTACGAAATACAGACGTAATAAATCCAACAGAATGTTCATTACTCTCGTATAGACACACATTTCGATCGGAGGCGCACCGGTGCTCTTATATCTTTTCCTGAGTATGAGGACTCCCCTTCTGTACTGCTTTATGCCCACGCAGTTCCAAGGTCAAACTACCAAGTTATTAGTATATTTTATCATCCAGTCTAGTATTTCGGTCTTACACGCTTTCACAGAATATTTAGAGAGTCGGTCAAGGATCTGCTAGTTTACGGATATCGCATACGGAACTGCTCGATCGATAGCAGCGATGTATAAAAATAGCGCCGTTCTATCATGTGACGAATGACATGGAAAAGTTACGGCAAATATCCTATGATTGTAAGTATTGGACTGTAATTTGATAGCATTACTTTGTTCTTCAAAGGATATATCGATCGCTCCTACTAGTAGATACAAACGATTGTTGTCCAGGCCAGAGTATATGCGATCTAGATCGCGAGAACGCTCCCAAATCGTTATATATGTCTAGCAGTGTATGACAACAAGCTGAAGATTAAATTAAAATCATCTACATTTACAATGTTTAAAGATTTAGTAGTAACATCTAGCTAGCTGAGTGAGTGGGTATAAAAAATAGCCAAAGAAATTACCGGACTAAAGTGATACCATATTCTTCTGTACTTTACTTGTATTGGCACAATGATTCGTACTCTAGTACAGAATAATATGGTTTCCAAATGAATCTCAGGATGTACGTATTGACGACCTATAGTGGGGTTTTTTATTTGGTAACCATGTTCTTCCGTACTATATTAGTTATCTAATAAATTAAAACGTAAATCTCGCGTGCTTTTACATTGAAGATATTTGCAAAAAATGGGGCTCGACGGAATTCGTATTGCAATGAATAAGAGCTACATTTTGGAGATAGGTGGTCATGGAAGTGTAGGGGGAAAGTGGGGGCGGGGTCGAATTGACAGTGAGTAGTCCACGCAATTGGTAATATAGTATTAATTATTCTATGCCAATGCACGTAAAGTACAGAATAACATGGTTCCGCTTTAGTCCGGTTATTCTGTTGGCTATCTTTTTATCCACTCACTCAGCTAGCTAGATGTTACTACTAAATATTTAGTCATTGTAAATGTAGGTAATTTTAATTATGCTTGAAAATAAAAGTAAGTATTCATGATTCAGGAAGTAACTTACTGAGAAGAAAATATCGGTCTGCGGCTATGAAAGTGTTGTACCTTGTATAAAATTATTATTGGACATGGCTTTTAGTTTATTTAATTACTAGCTGTGCCCGCGGCTCCGCTCGCGTGAACTACAGAATCCGCTCCCATTCCCACTCCTGCTCCCGCTTCCGCTTCCGCTGGCGCTTCCACTTCCGCTTCCGCTGGCGCTTCCGCTTCCTCTTCTGCTTCCGCTTCTCCGCTTCCGCTCCCACTCCGGTCTTGCTTCGGCCCCAATGTGTTCTATTACTTATCCTTAGACCCGTAATTATTTTTTTTGCAAATATCAGTGTACAGACATGCGATATTTACGATTTTATTTATTAGATTATGAAATTAGAAATTACATTCTACGTCCTACTATCCTATCCTACTTCCTACTAATATTATAAATGTGAAACTTTGAATATTTGGATGTTTGGATATTTGGATGTTTGTTACACAATCACGCTTCAACCGCTGGACGGATCGGGATGAAACTTGGCACACATGTAGGTTATGTCCTCGAATAGGATATAGAATGGTTTTTATCCCCAAAAAACGTCCCATTCCTACGGGAAATACATAATAATTTGTGAAGTTAAGTTGTCCACGCGTACGAGGTCGCGGGCAACAGCTAGTATTAAATATATAAGGGGTAACGCATTAAGTACCCTCGGGACCATTAAAATCTCTGCAGAGCTGGAGGAGATATTTTACCTGTAGGGCACTTCCTATCCCTTTTTGTAATTAGTATCATTATCATCATCAGGTTATTTTTGTCTCCACTGCAGGAGCACAACCCTCTCTCATCTGCCGGAGACAGACGGAGGATGTGGCCTACACTCCCCGCGCTGGCCAGACGGGTTGGGGAGGCCTGATTGATGTTTTATAATGTATTCCCTTAGTCGCCTTGTACGACATCCACGGGAAGAGTTGGAGTGGTCCTATTCTACAAAGTAATTAGTATACGTATAGCAAATTGTATATTTTTATTTTTAAATAAAGTAACTATATTAAATAACAATATATGACATGTAGAATTTAATTCACATACATACATACATACATACATAATGCTTACGCCTTGGTCCCAGAGGGGGAGGCAGAGATTAGGTAGAGATAGTAATTTAATTAATTAAAATTGTTATTCAACCTTTTCACTTGTTTTGACAATAAATATGGTTATGATTACCTTAGCTGTTGAACTAGGCCGATATAAGATAAAAAAAAACTAATTCTTGTAATTTTACTATTTTTGACAAATTGACATGTAAAGTTATTAGAAGTGTTGTAACTGCTCAGTACTCTCGTCTCGGCTGCGTTACTAAAAGTACATAACGTATCTATATCAATAAAAACTGTATGTTATCTGATGTTTTTCGCGGTGTTAAAAGAATCATGTAGTCTACTTTTCATCGTGTGTAACATGTTGTTTTAAGTAATAAATTCATTTCTTACTTCCTACGCTGCTCTTTCAAAAAATTTCTATATTTAAAAATTAAAGACAAAAAATGTTTTGACAAACAATGATTTTTATTCTTAGTTTTATCAATGTCATCGTCAATGCACCAGGGATGGGCAGCAGCGTTTTCTGGGTATATTAACATCATTACTCCGATCGCTAATTCACCTTCCAAGCGTGGTGATTATGGCAAATCCCTCTATGGACAGCCCACCAAAAGTGGCATTCTGTTGGGGAGGCTAATGTTCAGCAGTGGACGTATTTCTGCAGGTGATGAATCATCATCATAATCTTATAAATTATCACAACACTTGTCCAGAGTTATCATAATCATATATGATGCATCTTAATGCCACATCCAAAAGAATGGGTGATTGGGCAGGCTTGGTGATCGCAGTATTATATAAATTGTATAACGAAAATACGATACCTATGCATTTTTTATATTATATTGAGATTATATGATAAAATCTCTTTAATCCGCTCATTAATAGTCATTGTGAAACGTAATACATACATATGTTACAATATTTTTTGTAAGAAATAATAAACTGTAAAAGTATGTTATTTTTTTTTTAATTATATATCAAAAACCCGAGGCATATCTGTTCTTTTTACTTTTTATGAGGAAACCTGTCAATATAGCCTTAAATAGTTATAATGACTGTACTTTGTAAATATTTTGTAACGCTGATGGTTTTCCTAAATTAATTAATTAATTATATGTACAATGCAAATACTCAAGACCTACCTATACATTAATTTTTTTGTTATGTTTTATGTACACAAATAAAAAAAATGGGTTTTACATATGTGTTCCACATCTTAGCTCATTGCAGGTCCAGTAGTTATAGTTATCGGCCGGACAGACAGAGAGACAGATAAAAAAGCTTCGCTACAAGGTATCCGATTGTCGGATCTGTAAATAGCAAACAGACTACCTATTTCTGAATATTTATTTGCCTAAGTTCTCCAGATAACAGGTATATTTTCCAATCTACATGTAAATTCTGTGACATTGGCACATTCGTGTGTTATTGACAAGACCAGCGTGACATCAATACCCAGAGGCTTACGAAACTTTTTTATTAGGTAGGTACGCCCTCGCGATCGGAAAATACCTTCACATATGCAAACATGTGACCTTATTTCTAACTTTCGTTACACGAAAACATTACAGTATAACATTATCAACGACCTGTGCCTTGTATATATATACCGATGCCGTTTTATTTTAAGTATACTCCTTCCTAAAAAAAGATAAAAATATAAAGACAATAAAAAATTTGATAGGTAAATAGAAATCAGCGCTAGAAGCGCAGAAATGTAAGTCAATACCTTCCTTCCTTATCTGCCTCCCTCCTTCCCTGACTCCCAACACCCCCTCCTACTCCCCTCCGCCCTTTTCCCCTCTTTCCTTACTTTCACCCTCTCTGTTTCAATGTAGTCCTCACTAATAGCGATCTGCATCCCGCCGAATATATTATATTTTATTTGTTATAAACAAATGCAGTGTGAGTTTTGAAAACTTAAAATTCGCAAAATATCCGATTGAGTGGGTCGATTACCGAAATAAAGACTAAATTTTACTCCAAGTTAAGTCCTATATTTTTCTGAAAACTCCATCAGAATTGGGTTAGTAGTTTTTACGTGATGCGTCAAAAAGAAAGAAATCCAAAATGCTCTTAAGTTTTAAGAGCCCTTCTTCACCCTCTAAAACAATTTCTTTGAAAATATTTATATAGTGCAGACACGCAAACATTACAACTTTATTAATTAAAAGACTAATGAGTCGCAAATACTTAATGAATATTTAGAAAGTGTCAACAATTGCTGCAATGCTCCAAGGCAGATCACAGAGACCATTATACAAATGTACCGCTACCTTTAACTTACCTGTGTATCGCAATAAAGATTTTTGAATTTGAATTTGAATTGCCATAAAGAAGTAATTTATTAATACTTTTAGCAGTTTCAGTATTTAAGATCATTTAAATGTGGTGTTTTATGATAAATCTTAAAAGATTTACAATAATAATTTATGGTTTTCAGGCATCAACAAATTTATTATTAGGATAGTAACTTTCCAAACATCCAAAGTGCAGTTTAAGTGTTTTATACTCCCATAAAATTCGACTTTGGTGTCAAATCGTAAAATTTCACTTAACTCTCATTAACACGTCGTTACAAAACACTATTTGTTTGGGAAAAAATCGATCAAACATTAATCACTGCGTTTCTTGTGTTAAGTTTTTGCCATTGAGGTTTTTAGTTTTTGTAGGCTTAAACGTTTTGTTGAATGATTGGAACTTTTTGTGTCCTTTTTGGTGGATAGTTAAATTCATTGATTTTTTATTTAGATTAAAAAACCCTTGTTGAGAATGTCAATTCTTTAGAAATATCGTAATAGGCCAATTTTTACATTACTTTAGCGGGCTGCAGGATGTAAAATATTATTTTTTGTCCGTGGCTGCATTATTTGCCTAATCATCATCATCAGGTTATTTTTAATCTCCACTGCAGGAGCGCAACCCTCTCTCATCAGCCGGAGATAGACGGAGGATTTGGCCTACACTCCCCGCGCTGGCCAGACGGGTTGGGGAGGCCTGATTGATGTTTTATAATGTATTCCCTTAGTCGCCTTGTACGACATCCACGGGAAGAGTTGGAATGGTCCTATTCTACTCTACCGGAAACCACACGGCAATTTGCCTAATAACTATTGTTAAATGGAGATGACTTTCGGAATGTACCAATGTTTAAAAATGCCAGAAATGATTTTTTAAAAATCTGGAAATTTGTGGAACTTTTCGAGAATTTTATTTAACGCAAGTCGCAAATAAGTAACGTACACTTTTGGTGCCGCTTTAAATTTTTTCAACGCATTTTTACGACTTCGCCCGCGTGATTATATTGTTTGAATTTTACGACTTCAGAGCTCACGTTTCTTAGTACATTTTACGTGAGAGAAAGACATGAACGGGGATTTTCTGATATAAGTCTCTACTTCCAAATTTCTAAATACATATGTTTGACGAGTTACTTGCTTTTTTTGACGCCAGCTAGGTACGAGAGTTTAGAACATATAAGATTATTATTCATCTTTGATAAGTACCGCTCTATCTCAATGTTTGTAAACTTTATAATAAATAGTCGATAGTCGATATAATTATTTCAGCTTCAACACTGAAGTGAATATAAAAATGTGTAGGTAAATATTTCTTCCATTCTTTATAATTGTTGTTCATCTTAGTAGACCCCTGTTTATCAAACAGATAACTGATACACTGGTGGCTTTGCTTTAAACTACCACACATATATTCATATCTGCCCTTAGACGTCCAATGCAACGAGGCTCACCCACATACTCCGCATCCAGCCGCTTCCGACCACCTTCTTCTGGTCGTCGGTTCACCTGCCGGCGGGGCGTGTACCGATCCACGGTCTCCACTCCAGAACTCGTCTGCCCCAACGGCCGTCGGTTCTGCGACAGACGTGGCCCGCCCACTGTCACTTCAGCTTACTAATTCTTTCAGCTATGTCTGTCACCTTCGTTCTTCGTCGGATTTCTTTTTATACCAGATTGTGACCCGAACTCAAAGCTATTAAACAGTGAAAACGCCGTCAAATTCGGTTCAGTAGTTTCCAAGATTAGCCCGTACATACATACAGACAGACACGAAATTTTATAATTATATTTTTAAACTCTACTGGTCTTAAGTAATTTCCGGGAAGTGAATTTTTTTAACTTCAGTGTACAGATTCGCTTTTCTTTTGTTTTTCTACTATTTTATTATACAAGTATGTATAGAAAAGATACCTACAGTCAGAAATACATCTACTTCCTATTTTTTTACATAACCGCTACATCTTTGTAGATACAGTTAATAATTACCGACTTCATTTTGATTCTTTCCTGCCTAATTTCAACATGTATAAACTTAATTCTGTCTACTTAACATTTGTTAGTAGCTTTCTATTTATTGTAAAATGACGAACTTTATAATTGGCTTATTAGGTATTATTTTCTGTTTGGTATTGTTTTCTTTTTTAAATTGGACGTGCTGTACAGTTTGTTAATAATTCATATCACCCTTAAAAACTTTGCAGTGTATTCAAGGCAAATCTGTTTAACAGTTTGAAACCCCGATTCCAATCCCATTACGAACACACACTCAGCCGTCGTCTGCCGTAACCTGAACGAGGTGGAGGGGAGACGCAGGATGTGGAGCCACATGGCCCGCGAGAGGCGGCTGCGGCACGGGCGGCTACACGGCAAGCGCAGCGTTGAAATAGGGTGGATATTACAGTTAGGTAATTGTGGATATTTTACTGCAAATTGTTGCATTGCAACGGTGCATTCCATGACATTGTGTAGTGGCAACTTTTAAGTTAGTTATTTATCTACTACATACTATGGGCTCGATTCTGAAGACACAATGTTAAAATTTGACAGCACTAAAGCTGTTGCTATCCTTCTCCCACAGTATTATAAGGATAAAGACGAAACCAATTTTAGCGCTGTCAAATGTTAAATGTGTGCCTTCAGAATCGGGCCCTATAAGTACTTTAAATTTTTTTTAATTATTTATACTTACATACAAAATGATCTATTTATAAATAAAAAAGATTTTCTCCTGTATGATGAGATTTAGACAAGAACAAATTCACAAATATAACATCCAGACAGGGACCAACTTGTACAAAATTGTCTGATCCTATTGGGAATCTAACCCACGACCCCTGGTGTTCGAGTCTAAGGACCAATCTACTAGGCCAAAAATGCGATCAAACTTAAGCTTGTTATTTCAAACAAAAGTCTGAAAAGATTATATCAAAACGGACACCATTTTGCGAACTGCTCACTCACATTCCCATTGCCTTTTCTACATTAAAACTAGATGTTGGATTTATCGTTCGACACTAAAATCGGGCACTATGAATTATGGGATCGATTGATAATGTGATTAGATAAAGCCTTTTGAAGTAGTCTCTGTCCTACGTCACGGAGTGGCCGTAAAGTGTCACCATTTGTTTAGTGTGTGTGTACTTGTCAGTTATCTAACTACATTTTGCGTCAAACATAAATGGCCTTAGAATTAACGTATCCGTACCGTTCAAACGGAGGTAAAGTCAAACAAATCTAATGCAGTCCAAATATAATGTAATGATAAAGAAGGGATGACTGTATTAAGTCAAACTCGTATTTAATTCAAAAGAACTGCCATGATTCTCATTACCTCCTTTCTTTCTGTACCTGTTTGAAACAAACGATCTATCTAATTTTAATTATTAACAAACCGAAGACGACAATCTGCAATGCAATACTTATTAAGCCATTCTATTCTATTCTATACTTGGTCATGTACTCAAAGCTTTTTAAAATTTATTTATGGTTAAGTTTTCTTTATTTGGTAATAATAAATCAAAACTTCATTACAGCTTTACACTTTTAAATTTATAAATAACAAAAATGATTGACTTAAACTTGAAGTATAAGAATATCCACATTAACATATCTTTAGGATAAAAAAAAAAAAAAAAGTATTGACGGATGACGGATGTCATTTTGGAAAAAATTCTATTATTTTATTTATTTGCCAAAATTTGCTGTATAATCAAACGCTTATTTAATATTTAACGTGTTTTAAGAAATTAACAAGTTGTAATTAAAAGTTATCGGTTTATACGATAAGACGGAAAGGAAACCGGACAGGTTTTTTTTGTCGCAGTGACTTTCCTAACGGTGTGGTGCAGCTCGTCCCAGGAGAAAAGTCGCCAGAGAAGTCCTTTCCCATCTGCACTCCGAGGAACTTCCCCAACGCGATGGAACACACGCAGCAGTGAGCGAGGGACGAGTTTTAGATGCTGTTCCGTCAGGCTTTGGACCAAGCGCCGCAATACGAGTACCTCACTTTCGTGTAGCACGCACCGCAGCTACCCGGCATCGGCACCAGCCGATAGCAAGAGCGTCCAGGCCGCTCAGCGCCGCCACCGGTGCAGCGTGACGTCGGCGTGGCCCTACCCACTTCCTACTTCCCCCCCCCCCCTTTTTTTTTTTTTTTTTGCTACCTATACCTCTCATGTCAGGCAATTCTCCGTGTATTTGTGGTATCCATGTTTTCACTTCGGATAGCACCGGCATCTTGTGCAACGGCTGCAGTATATGGTTTCACCTCAGTTGCCAAAATCTGCCTTCAGATTTTCTTTCCAAACAGGCTTCCTCTGTTGATAGTTGGCTGTGTCTGTCGTGCTCGCAATTTCCGCCATCCCAGTCTCAAAACATAGTCGCACTTGCAAGCACGGCAAATTCCGTAACATGTAGTTTTTGTGAAAATAAATTCAAAAATATCAAGGGTCTTCGGATTCATCATGCACGTAAGCATAAGGATGCTGAATTTACATCTTCGGTTTTACTTAGTAATTTATTACCAAATTCGCATATCCCCGTTAACCCTATACCTTTTTCGGATTTCATGTCTTCTCATAGACATGACGTAAAAGCTTTGAAAAGGATTCCCAAGGGCGCGCGCCACTGTACAGCTTCCAAACTTGCCAGCCTGATCGGCAAATGCACCGACGGTAATACCCTTCCTGATTGGGAGAATTTATTTTTATTTTCGTACGTTTGTCTTCAAGTCCCCGTCAAATCGAAAAAAAGTCTCACTTCAGCGATTAAAGACAATATTTCAAACACTTCGTTTTTTCCAGATTGTGCTTCGGGACACCACAAAAACAACACATACAAGCTGTCGAATACAATTTCAACTAAATTATCAGATGGGGACGTGAGAGGCGCCATTCGTTTGCTTATGTCCAATGATGTCTTTGCACCTAAGGATGAACCAACTCTGTTATCTTTACGCTCTAAGCACCCTGCACCCTCCCGTCCACTTATTTTTCCTAATCCTCCGCCACAAGGTGAAACTCCTTTAAGAGCACACCCAAAAGAGATCATAGCCGCGATCCGGAGTTTCCCTAACGGCTCTGCCGGTGGTTTAGACGGTATTCGGCCTCAAATTCTTAAGGACCTCATTTCTTTCTCAGCCGGTGATGCGGCTCCTAAGTTGGTTGATGCTCTTTGCGGTTTAACAAACCTTTTACTGTCTGGATCAGTAAATAACAACTTTTCGAAATTTCTTTTTGGAGCATCGCTTTGCGCTTTGAAGAAAAAAGACGGCGGTATACGCCCGATCGCGGTCGGCAGCGTTTTCAGAAGAATTGCCTCTAAAATTGCCTGTCGTAATATCTCGGAAACATTGAGCTCCTACCTTCTGCCTTCCCAGGTCGGTTTCGCCGTCCGCAATGGCTGTGAGGCCGCGGTACACTCTACACGGTCATTTTTACATGCTCGTCATGATTCGAACAATGTACTTCTTAAAATTGACTTCAAAAATGCATTCAACTCGGTGGAGAGAGATGCAATGCTCGAACAAATCAAACTGCAATGTCCTTCGGTTTATCCATATATGTGGCAAAGCTATTCCAAAACGTCTTCACTTTTCTATGGTGATAAAATCATTGACTCAGTCGTTGGTTGTCAGCAAGGCGACCCCATGGGTCCTGCTGCCTTTGCGGTCACGATCCAACCAATTATAAAAGCTTTACGTTCTGACTTTAATGTCTGGTATTTGGATGATGGCACCATCGGGGGAGATCCCCAATCAGTGCTGGCAGATTTCAATAAGATTATCACGGACTCGAAAGCACTAGGCCTCGAAATTAATGCCGACAAGTGCGAAATATTTTTCCTTTCCGATTCCCCCGACCCTAATGTCATGTACTCATTTAACAACCTTGCGCCTGGCATTAGAGTGCTGTCGCCGTCCGATCTTTCGCTCCTCGGCGCCCCTCTCACTGATGAGTGCATTCCATCAATTATTGAAAAGAAAATAAGCTCCCTGAAAATAGCCAGCGAGAGATTAGGCGAACTAGATCCGCACGCCAGTTTCTTCTTGCTTAAAAATTGTCTGTCTTCACCTCGATTGACTTATTTTCTCCGTTCAGCACCTACCTGGGATGTTCAACACCTATTTGATATCGACAGTATTCTTAAAACCACCCTCGAAAATATTTTAAATGTCCACATGAATAACTCGCAGTTCCAACAAGCTTCACTACCTATTTCATTATCTGGTCTGGGCGTAAGAAAGGCCACTGACCTCGCTATACCTGCCTACCTCAGTTCCTTGCACTGCGCAAAAGAACTCTGCGGGAGAATTCTCTCCAAAATCTCAAATTACGACTTCCACAGAGAAGATGAAGCCTTCAAATTCTGGAAGCTATTGTCCGTAGGCGCCGACCCGCCCCAATCTGTTTTCCAGCGCGATTGGGATCGCCCCATAGCTAAATGCATTTTTGACAAACTCCCCAGACATTCAATTACCGACAATGCTCGCCTCCTAGCATCTTGCGAAAGCGAGTCAGGTTCTTGGTTACGTGCTTTACCCTCTTCCAATACGGGCACGCACCTGGATCCGCACTGTCTACGAATCGCAGTTTCTCTCAGGCTTGGTTTACAGGTTTATAGGCCGCACTCTTGCGTATGTGGTGTTGTAACGGATTCCCAAGGTTTACATGGGTTGTCATGCGTTAAAAGCGCAGGTCGCCTTTCCCGGCATCATAATATTAATTTTATTATTAAGAGCGCACTGTGTACAGCCCGTATCCCATCAGTCCTCGAGCCCCTGGGAATCCTTCGCTCTGATGGCCGAAGACCTGACGGCATGTCACTCGTCCCTTACAAACAAGGACGTTCACTAGTCTGGGACGCTACCTGTACCGACACCCTTTGCTCCTCCAGGACTGCGGGGACCACAATTAGAGCAGGTTCTGCAGCCGAAGCCGCCGCAAACGCGAAATCCCGCAAATACACGGAGATTTGCCGCACCTACCATTTTCTACCATTCGCAGTTGAGACGTTGGGCCCCTGGTGCCAGGCCGCAAAGTCTTTTGTACAAGACTTGGCTGCAAAGCTGAGGGAGGCCACGGGCGAACCTCTGTGCAAGGAATACCTTGCTCAGAGGATCAGCCTGGCCATCCAACGAGGCAATGCAGCCAGTGTCCTTGGCACGATGGGCCCAATGTACAACCCAGCTGGGGACAATAGTTTACATTTTATTTATTAGTTTTAAGTTTCACAAAAAATTGTTCCGTATTTTAATTTGTGCATACCTAATCCTACAAGGTGTACCTTAAAATTGGTATATGTATATATACTATTCATGTCGTAATTGTTCCTTTTGATCATTTGTATATCACTTTCTCATTCTTTAGGATACAGTAAGTAACGTTAAAAATCGACGTGGCTAGCACGTGTGCTCGACAATTTCAGTCAAATGCGCAAGTACCTACCTATGAGCATGCACAATTATATTTTGTATTTACATAGAAGTTGAAAATAATTATATTGCCGAAGAAAATAACAATTGGGTTAGCAATTGTTTATCATATTATGATGACATTGTGATTTTACTTTATACAATAATTCGTAGTTTCACTATAACGCAATTCATGCGCATTTCAGAATTAGTTGTATCCTTCTTCGATCAATTGCTTAAATTAATTCCCTTTTTCATGTTTTTTTCCAGCATCCTTTATTAAATTTATTACTGCCAGAGCAAAATTAATTGATACTTAGGTAATTTTTTTGTTACAAAATGTGTTTATAGTTAACTGCACAGCTGTACTGCAATGTTAGGATAAAGAACATTAAATCTCGCAAATCTGCACTTTTTATTGCTTCCACCGTAACTGTTTTATGGTCACCATCGGCCTGCGCTCTTATAAACATTCTTAACGGGTACCTTAATAAAACTGGTCATATTGTTCTAAAATAAATTTATGGTTAGTAGGTTATGATCATTGTTAGCTTTTTATTGTTAACTCGTTTTGTTTTCTTCTATAATCAGATTCCGAAGTCAAACAAAAGTTGACAGTACGAAAATGATTTCTTCCTGATTAAATTAGGTAGATACCGATTTTAAATACTGCAGTGCTATCAGATTTTAATATCAGATTATCTTTAAGTAACACAATACTACAGGAACTAGAAAATACAAGGAAGATGGAGTACAAAATAATGCAGAATGAAACGTCCTGATCGAAGACTTTGAAGAATTGGTTCCCAATTTATTTATTCCCAAGTAGTTCTAAAAGTGGTCACTAGTTTAGTACAGAGGGTTCAATTAAATATGTAATCCGCAGTCATATACGCTGAAAAATGAGAAACTTTTTAGCCCGACGAAAAAAAGATTTCCGACACAGTAGTAATAAACGATGTTATTATTTATCCTGACTGTGAACGATATTCTTTAGACCCTGCTCTCACATTCCTGCTACTAAAACTAACTGGAGTTTTATCTTTGTCTTTCAAAGTGCTTGACTCTTGACTGGTGCACACGGTAATCGATGATTTTGACATTGTCGGAAGAGAGACAGTATTTTTACTATAGAAAATGACCAAGTGACATTTACAGGAAAACATGCGAGATGCATAATGAATGCAAGCCCACAACATGACCTTCTACTCCTCACTAGCTGATACGAGCGTCGCGACCCGCGTGAACTTTTATGCATCATCAGTCAACTAACACGCAACATTATACACGTTAGTTACAGCATTAAATTGCATTGTTAACTTAGACCTTGTGGAAAATGTAAGTTAGAAAGTTTTTGTTATCTAAACCAGCTCGGTAAGAGAAAACAATACTTAATACCAATACCAACCCAAAAGAAAGGAGTTAATCAATTGTTTTCTGAAATAACATGCAACAGATTCAAGCAGTACGTTGTGGTCTAGGTGATTTACGCTTTAAAGGTAGTTATTAACTTTCATGGCGACTGTAATATAGATGATGAATTTATGTATAAATACTGTAATAAGGCTTTATTAAATTCTGACAGATTATGTAGGTACCTTAGGACGGTACTAGTTGTCAAATTTATTTGCAGCAGTACTTTTCGCTATAGCTGAATTATTAAGAATTACTAATCGCAATTGCTGCAAAGGGAGAAAATGAAATTCAAGGAGTTTCTTTGTCCACGAATATACAGTAAGACCAAGTAAGACTTATCTTTCAATATACGGTAAGTCGACAATTAGTATGTATGTATGTAGGTAAACGCTTTGTTGTACCAAAATTAACAACAAAAACAATGACAAAATAGGAATAAATCTTTGTACAAATGCGAACTTATCCCACTTAGGAATCTTTTTCGATCAACTGTAGAGTAACTGAAAGGGCAAGTATAATGCGTTAAGTACCAAATTTTGTAAAAGAAACTTACTACATATGTACTTACAATATAGTTAGTATGGCATAATGATGAAAAAAAAACACTATGTAAAGATATAGAAAGGTGTTGGTGAAACAGAAAATACTAGGAAAAACAACAAGTCGCAAGAGTAATCCGTCACGTATTGATAATGTCATCCATTTGATATGTTTCAGATAACAAATAGGTCCTTCTGGTGAGACTAAAAGTTAGAGGTTTCAAGCAAAACACTTATGTATCTTCACTTATTTTACTACGCAATAAACTAAATATTTACATAACAATTAAAATTAATTTAAATCATAAGTACAAATAGCCTTAAAAACCTACATGATGCTAAAATTATCGATCAATACAAAAGTTTTTCACAAAACTTGTATAGAACTCATTTTATTTAATTATAAATACTATCTCCTGACATAAATATACTACTTAAGCAAATAAAACGTGACACTCTTTTTCACAAGAAATAAAAAAAAAGCTCAAGTTTCAAATGATCTTAAATTTATGAACTGCCCAGTTTCAATATAAGTACCTAACCTATATTAATATATTTTTAGTCTGCCATCCAGCGCCGTATAGCCAGCAAAATTAGGCTTGGCCATTCAAAGGGGAAACGCAGTCACGTTCTAGGCACCCCACCCCGGGGCAGCCGTCCATTATTTATTTGTAACTTTTTTACATTTAGTTATGTGTAAATTGATTCAACATTTTTAACAATAACACAAGTTTTCTCTTAAAAATAGTCTAACTACTTAAATACTATAACTTCTTTCTAGTATGGAAAACTAAAAACATAATACCTGAATTTATGAAAGTAGTTGCGACCAATGGAATTGACCTAAAACTGAAAAGAGACTAATTATAAGGAAGGTGTAGCCTACAGCGGTCGTTGCTGAATCGTCGCAATCTTCGTCATCCGCATCGCATTCTTCCTCTTCTTCAGTTTCCTCTGGATCTGGTATATCAGGCTCGTCCTCTTCCTCATCTTCTTCTTCTAAGCTGTCAACAACTATTACGTCATCATCGTCATTCCTTTCATTCAGATCCCATTTTCCTTCTGCATCAAGAAAATGCTCCTCGTAAATATTTTGCCAAAATAACAAAGTCCCAGGATGGGGATCCTCTACTATAATTTCCAGAGTGCCTTCCTCTATTTCCTCAACATCTAAAAATCTAAGGAAGACAGGATTGGTCACAGTAAAAGGCTCCCATTCAATGTTCGAAGTTTCACTAACAGGTACTCTGTAAAAAAGAAAACTTTGTTATATTATATTCTGTTTAAGTTTCATATTTTATCTGGAATTGATTGAAATATCTTACCCATATTTAGCAAAATTAGTCCACCGTTCTATAAGAATGTCACCAACAGTGAGATCTATATCTGATATTGTGGTATCTAGGGGGGTATCATGGAACAAATATGCTAACTCTTCACTGTGAGCTACTGTATTAATTTCCAAAGGGCCTACGAATGGTTTTCCTAATTCGCCTTTATAAGAAAACTGGTAAACAAAAACATTTTGCGTAGTAGCACGTGCACGCATGAAAGCCTCTCTTAAAGCAGAAACTAATATCATTGTATCGCCATGATACGATATATAATCTTCAATATTTGTCATGCTAACTTCTCGGTTTTCAAAATAAAAGGTCTTTATTTGCTCTGCTACTTCATTTTTGTCATCTTCATTTTGAAATTGTAAATCTGGCTGTAAGAAATCGGTAAATGATGTCCCCATTCTTTCTAGCCAATCTCCTTCGATTGCCTCCTCAGCTCTGATCGTACCTTCACTATCAACAAAACCTGTCATGAATGGAATTTGCAAAAATTCACCATCACCTATCGTTCTAACAGGCGATTTTATAAGAAAAGGCTGTACGTTCTCTAAACTTTCATTTTCTAAGCATGGGGAAAAAGCAAGTGAATTGTCGGTTAGATCAAGTTCATTTATAACTGTCATCAAAGCTGCCACACTGGTCCTAGTGAATAGTTGTGACAGATCTTCAATGTTTGTGATCTTGTGACCAAGACTCTCAGCCACTTGCACAGCGAATTCTAAATTATCACGAGTTACTGCCCACGGAGCAATTGCAGTTCCACTTTGAGATATGGCTTTGTGAACCAAACCATATGCCATCGGGGACATTGTTATCAAATCTACTGCTGCAGCCCCACTTCCATGACCAAAAATACTGACATTATTGGGATCTCCTCCAAACTGAGCAATGTTTTGTTGTACCCATTGCAATCCTGCTATAATATCCTTAAGACCAGCATTGCCAGGTGCAGTTTCAGTTCCAAGACAAAGGAATCCAAGAATTGACTCTCGGAAGTTCAGTGACACAACCACAACTCCCTTTTCAATAAAATGCTTGTATGACAGTTCTTGTTCATAGACTCTATCGAATTCTCTTCCCTTGATCCATACCATGACGGGCAGGAGGCTAGTGCTTTCAATAGAAGGTGTAACGACGTTAGCTACGAGGCAGTCTTCGGTTCCTTCAAACCCGATACCCAAAGGTCGAACGCATATTACATCCTTTCGATTTGCGACAAATGTGTTTAAGAACGATGGGGGTGGATTCGGTGCCTGGAAAAATAATATAATTTTTATCGTCTTTCTTAAACATTTAATATACAAGAAAACTTGTAATCGGTGATAAGGAACTAGTTTTCTCAACTGAGTAATCGATGGCCATTACGATACAATAGTAGTTACTTGTAATTTTTTCCGGGAAATTAAGTTATTAAAATAAAATCATTGTCATCAAACTGCAATTTCGCATTTATTTTTCACAAATACGTCATTTTATTTATTCGACATAAATAAAATGACGTATTATATAAATAAAATGAAGTATAATAATTACACCATTTCATGAAATATAGGATGACCGTTCATTCTGTAAGTAGTAGGTATGTAATATTTTTCAGAATACCTTATTTTTAAAAATATTTAGATAAACACTTTCAAACATATTAATTAGGTTTATTTACTTTTTTACTTACGAGTATAAGTCAGATTTTATAACTCCTGATCACCGATTTTTTTTTCGTGTGTACTGAATAAAAATTGTTATATATTCTGCACAAACTGCCTCGTTAATAATAGCATTTATGTTGTTTGACTTTTAAATCAGAGATCATGAATGCGGTTCCCTTTTACGGGGGACAGAAAACTTTGTGCATTTTAATCTTGACATTAGTGTTTTATTTGTAAGTGGCAATATTATTGTTGTAGTATCTAATTATGACAAAGAAATTAGTTACCTTAAACCTATGACTGCCTGAGGTAGAATCAGCATACGGTATGCCATAAAATTCGAAATAATCTCCATCGTCCGCTAAAGATCCTTCAACAGTTCCTTGTCCTATATTGACTATCGGTGGTCTTTGGCCAACAACACCGAAGACAAGAAGAGAACAAACACTAAGTATGAACCACATGGTTTCGTATCAATCGAAAAATTCGTACTGAATCGCTGAAATATTTGAGAATATAGTTTGATTTCCTCTCGATAAGATAGTAGGTACTATCATTTTCAAGTCTTAGTCATATCGGCTTAGGCTTTCGATGACACTTCGTGCTAAATAATGGATAAGATTAGACATGAATAGGTGAAAATATGACTATGGGATCAAGATCAGTAGTTTGATGCGTTGATTCTCGCAGCATTTGGTTATGTATACTCTTGCATAAACACAACCAACATATCAAAATCTAGTAACAAACTAATATTCAGCATATAACTGAAAAATGTTCTAAACGACTGCAAAAAATAGAGTCAACGACCTTACTAAATTGCTTCAGTGAAAATAAAAAATACCCTCCAAGTACCGTTTCTAACAAAGTGCCGCGATTCTGAACTAAAACCCTTAGTACTATAATAATAAAGGTCACATTTTTTGTTACTGGTCCGATTTTTTCAGCGGTTCCCTTATCGGGGGAGGGGTGTGGCGCGCGGGATGAGGGGCCGGGGGTCCAATGTGTGCGCCGCATGTGGTTGCGCAGACGCAACGTCTTCATGAGAATTTCTGATTCATTTGCCTTTTGTCATATTGGAATGAATACTTACGTATTTGTTATGTTTAACTTTTTGTGTGATGATGATTCATTAAAGAAAACAATCTAAGGGCCTCAAAACCTTTTAAAACAATAATATGTAAGTATATTTCACGAGGTAAGTTTGAAAAGTTCTAGAACTTTCTTAAGTAAATAAAACTTTTTACAGGAGTTTAAAAAATGTAAGCGATAAGAAAACGTATAAACAAATAATAGTAAAATGTAAAAATATTAATATAATACTTATTTTTATTGTAGCAATTTTTTTTTACAAAAACGATTTTTACAGTTTTCCAAACTCTCCCCCAATACGCAGTACCAAGCATCTCCCTTGGCGCGGGATGCGATGGTCCTGACATGTGTTTGCACCACGTGGGTCTAGAGCAAAAAACTACCATAAACATTAGTCACATGTTACAGAATATCTTCATTGTAAAATGGACTTTTATCTCATACCGCAAGATTCAAAAACGTGTGACTGAAAGATGGGATTTAGTAACCTTTTGTGGCGTTAAGAGTTACCTTGTGGGAGACTCCGATGGGACAGGCGAAAGGTTAATGTTATGCGTCGCATATTGTACAATATGCACCGTTAACTAGAAAAAAGTCGGAATTGAAACAAAAAAAATATGTAGGCCACACGGAGTTTGATTATGTTAGTTCTGGTTCTGGTTTAGCAAGTTTATCGTCATTTTAAAATAGTCCTTGAGTTTTAGTTTTTTTATAAGCTTTTCTTTAATCATCAGCTAGTACGTTTGGGTCAAATCTTGCAACTGAGTTTTACACCAATTGCGACTAACCGATTGAACTGAAATTTTCCGCACACCTTAGGTCAATAATGTAATATATTCAAAATGGTCGCCGCCACACGGCGGATTACATTCATCATCATCAGGTTATTTTTGTCTCCACTGCAGGAGCACAACCCTCTCTCATCTGCCGGAGACAGACGGAGGATTTGGCCTACACTCCCCGCGCTGGCCAAACGGGTTGGGGAGGCCTGATTGATGTTTTATAATGTATTTATTCCCTTAATCGCCTTGTACGACATCCACGGGAAGAGCTGGAGTGGTTCTATTCTACTCTACCGGAAACCACACGGCAATTATTTATTACAACCCCCTTAAGTTTAGACACCCTTTTCGTTTTGCGTCGATTGAGACACACTAAAACACACAATAAAAACATATTTTTTAAGCCGAGAAAGGTATTCTTATTATATTTACTAAGTAAAGCGCAATAGAGAGAGGGACAACATTGTACGTCAACAACATAAGTGCTTCTCTTTCTAAACGAAAGCTCGGCGCCGGCGGGTGGCGCCGCCAGCTCAGTAATGCGTACAGTCAGCCGTGCTCTGTTTTGTGGGCGACTAGAACTGGTGGGGAGGTGAGTGTCGCTTCTTTACGTAGTAATATTTAGTATTCTCTGATATTACAATCAGTCTTCCTATTAATGTCGAAGAGGCGACTAAAGGCATTTGGATGTTAAATTATGATCAGCAACCCATTAGGATGATTAAGGTATAAGAGCGTTAAGGCATAAACATCTCATTACTTTGTTAGGAGTCTGCTTCAATAGAGGATATCACATAATGATAACGATAACGATAACGGATAACAAATATAAAAGCCAGGCCAGTCTAACTTGTACAAATATTTCTGTTAGATGGGAATTACGAAATGGTAATTAAAAATTGTGAACCAACGACCTGAAGAAGGTAGCCGGAAGCGGCTGGATGTGAAAGGAGGACGACCGGGTGTGATGGCGTTCATTGGGGAAGGCCTATGTCCAGCAGTGGGTGTCTAAGGACTGATATGATGACGATGAATTAAAAATGTCCGCCTATTTCTGAATGAGATTTTTATTCCCGTTTCGCAACCGGTTACCTCTGAAAGTTTTGCAGTTAATTGGAAATTACGTCTATGAACTAGTTTCAGAATGGGATATTTTCCCCCTTTTTCCATTTTTTTTGGTACGAAATGGTACTAAAAGGAACCCACAGCCGTTGGCGTTCGATTGAAACGTTCGAACTAGATCAACAAGGCGGTCAAAAAGGAAATTGTCTTGTTAAAGGAACTTAATGCAGTCCAATTACGAACATATTAATGCTACATTTTGTGTATATTACTTACAGTCTTTCGCGGAGTTATTCAGAACTCGACATGCAATGTCATTTGATCTAAAGTTACTTGGTCTAATTAAGTTTGTTGGTCTTCTAGCATTCCTTGTTTCCTGGTTGGTAATGCGCTCGCCTCACGTTCATGAGTTCGAGAGTTCAAACCCAAATGACTTTTTCTTAGCATAACTAATTTAATTACGGAACGCTGTCATATCACATTCTTTGTTCGCTGATGGAAAATATCTTGAGGAAACCTGCTATACCAAAGAATATAGTATGATATGTATCTATGTGTAGTCGACGATCCTGCACTGTCCCAATGTGATAGGGTAGACTAATGGCCCATACTTGAGATGAGATAGAGATGATATAAAGATGAGAGTAATAGTGGCACGTATTACATAGGCTACTGAGTTGATTTGATGCTTTTATTTACTTTTCATATTGTTTGCCTATTCCACAATATTTAAAGACAAAAGTCTTTAATCAGTGCGTCATACCTGTCAGACCTACGGTGTAGAAACGTGGACACTGACGGTGGGCCTGATCCACAAGTTCCGAGTAGCTCAGCGTGCTATGGAGAGGGCTACGCTCGGGGTTTCTTTGAAGGATATGATTCGTAATGAGGAGATCCGACGAAGAACGAAACTCACCGACATAGCCAAAAGGATTAGAAGGCTGAAGTGGCAGTGGGCGGGCCACATATGCCGCAGAACCAACGGCCGTTTTGGGGCAGACGAGTTCTGGAGTGGAGACCGCGGATCGGCACCGGCAGGGTAGGACGCCCCGCCGCCAGGTGGACCAACGACCTGAAGAAGGTGGCCGGTAGCGGCTGGATGCGGAGGGCGGAGGACCGGGTGTGGTGGCGTTCATTGGGGAAGGCCTATGTCCAGCAGTGGACTTCTAGGGGCTGACATGATGATGATGATTGTTTGATATTCTTCGTCCTTGCATACTTTGGCTTTATTCGTAGTTAATTCATAAATTATCTTACCTATTACAATTCCCAGTATGTTTTCAGTTCAGTACATTAAACTCTGCCGTGAAATCTCCCCGTGGAGCGCGTGCGCCGACGTCGAGGGGAACCGTTCAAAAATAGAACACTCTCAGATTCTTGTTGCATGTTCATAATTCGATGGAGCCAGCCGGATCGTTATGCGCACGCGCCTGTTGAAAGCCATTGAAAACACTGGAGGAAAGAGAGGGAAAACATTAAATTACACATGTTAAGTTTGTAATTTTGTATAAGGTCAACTACAACTAAATTACAAATTATATTAAAACGTCTGCCTTAAGAGAAACTTAGTGGTTACCCCGCAACATCGTTCAAGAAAAAAATGTAACCTTAGTCGTTGTTCTAATTTGCTTAAGACGATGAATACGCGTAAGTAAAATTGGGGGTTAAAGTTATTCAGGCAGTTTAAGTCACTCTAGCTTCGACAAAACAAACAAATTAAACCTTTTTCAATTTGCTTTGCTATTCACCATAGTAGTGATATTTAGTTTCTCTGCCATAGGTATGTATAAAATAAGAGCGTAATTTCTGCCAACAAACTGTATTATACAGCTTGACGGAGTTATTGTATGTATTTTTTTGGAGAAATGATTAAGTACATGATTTTGTTAATTTATTTTAAGAACTACTGTTATGCAGGAAAAATTCTAGAAAATAATAAAAAATATATATGAAATTATAAGTAATGAATGACACATTATTTAAATCTACGAAGTGTAAGTAATAATTAAAAAATATATGTTTTTGTAAGGTTATTTATGAAGCTGTAACTGTCCGTGAGAGAGGGGACAATGTTATCTTGACAGATTTAGTATGGGTGGCCCATATCAAAGAGCTAATGAATTCCCTTAATTACCGGCTTTTAATTTGTCTTTCGATGTAGAAAGTTATATCATTATGTGTATGAGGAACACATGTCTAGTTACGTAAATAACTTGATCTTACCTATTATTTTTAAGTAACTAAAATTAAACATTTTTAATTCACTAAAAAATGCAACGCAGAAGTCTTTTTATTTTTTTATTTTATGACTAAATAAATGTTACAGCATATAATTTTTATAAGATAATTTTGCTTATTACTGACCTACTAATGGAGGCCAATTATAAGAATACATTTAAAAAATAATAATAATACTTAACAGCTGATTCAAGAATAAATTACAAAATACAAACAAAAAAACAATAGTGCGTATATTAATTGAGAGGGACAGGAGTAAATTAATATAATAAAATAAAACACATGCAATAAATAAAAATACAGAGACGGTGTGTCTGTGGGGGTGGGGGGGGGGGAATACCTAATCAGACACGATCCTGCCTATTGCAAAAACATCGAGGTCCTGGAACATGGTGTTATAAGTGTGAATGCAACTGTAAATGATTGAGTTGCTTCTTCCTTCATTCCATTTCCTTCTTTCCTATTAGCCTAGATAGATTTGATTTTTAAATTTTAACCGCAATATATATCGATTGAATGACTGATGCACTCGTAGAATTATTGTTTGCAAAACGTTACCCTATGCAATTTATAATTCTTCAGCTATTAACAATTCTGTAGCGTGCAACAGTCCATACCCCATAGATTTCTGTAATTTTCACCTTTGGCCCCATGTGGCAGTTCCCATCACTTCCTTGAACAATATAATATGTATTAACTGACGTGTTTGCTTTATGTTTGTCTTTAATTTGTGTTTGTTGCGTAATTATTGGTGGTGTTAGTCTGTGAAAGACTGTATTTACTGTACTATGCCGTTTGAATATGTGTTAGTTTGATGTTTAGCCTGAGACTATAATACGTTGTCTAATATCTGCTGTTTAGACGTTTAGTCTCCCCGTTCTGCTAAATATTCATTTTGTTCAATTTAATTTGGATTCCTCCATCGTAACCAGTTAGGTACGAATAAAAATAATTTCTCCATCGAAACTGGTTACGTACTTGACAAGTAAAATAATTCCCCGATAGAAACTAGATAGTTACAGATATTACTAGAGATAGTACTAGATTTTCTATTTTCTAAGACATACAAACAGAACGCTCAATTAACACATATCACACATACAATTACACTCATATTCTCACCCCCACTCACAATCACACTCCCATCTAACTCTTACTAATATTAACATATTCCTACAGTTGCAATGTAACCTGGAATCTCAGGCTCCCCGGTACAGACTGCATGGTCTAGTGTGGGAGCTCCAATATGTATTGTAATGTTAAATTTAATGTTTTAATCGTACTCAATTGATGTAATCATATAACTGTAAGGATAACTGTAATAATCTATTAATCTTGTAATTTATAATACTAAACTATTTGAATTTGAAACCGGGTTACGAAACTGCGGTTTCGTAGACGGCCGAAGATATGTACAGCTACTGTAATAATAATTATCTATTTGTGTGATGGGACATAATGGTTGATGGGTACTATTGTGATGCAGATTTGAATACGGTTTTGTCTCAAGGTTCATCACTGGGGCTTTTATACTAATAATTTAGAAGACTTACTGTGATATCACTCCATTTATTATGTATGCCGTACCTATACATTGTAATTTATATAATAACATGGGCAAGGAATTGTGTGGGAATTGTTTCAATAGGTGCATAAAGAAAATAAATCACAAACAGAATATTATTAAAAAATTCTGGTAGGATTTTATATTTGAAGTCATTAACTACAATGTTAGTAACAATTATAATCATTTAGAAATATAGTTTTAATTTATAAAGTATAGGAGCTGTATTGTTTTATATAACGTTTTTTTATTAAAATAAGGTTCGTAAATGTATTTAGTGTAGATAAATATTAAATAATATTCATAAGTAACAGATCCCTAAATTAAACACACTTAAAAGTTACTAGATCCGTAATTTTTTTTGCAAACAAACAGAATATTTTTAATACTAGCATTTATTTACCTGAATATTTATAGTAACCTGCAATGCTTTTATTAGGTAATCTTATAAATAAAAATGTAAAATGTGTCTGTATATTGAAGATATTTGCAACAACAAAAAATTGGGGTCTAAGGATAAATAAGTTCGCCGTGTGGTTTCCGGTAGAGTAGAATAGGACCACTCCAACTCTTCCCGTGGTTGTCGTACAAGGCGACTAAGGGAATACATTATAAAACATCAATCAGGCCTCCCCAACCCGTCTGGCCAGCGCGGGGAGTGTAGGCCAAATCCTCCGTCTGTCTCCGGCAGATGAGAGAGGGTTATGCTCCTGCAGCGGAGACAAAAATAACCTGATGATGAAGGATAAGTACATTTAGATCATTTTTCGAATTTTTGTCTGTTTATTAGTTTGTGTACGCATCACGTAAAAACTTGATTTTGTTGGACTTTTCACATAAACATAGGGCTTAACTCGGAGTAACATTTAGTCTTTATTTCGGCTTACTCATTCAAAAGTTATGGGAATTTGTAGTTTTCAAATACATTAGTAGGTACGCAATTTACCAAAGAAGTATAATTAGAATGTTCGATGCAATTCAGATTGGGATGAGATAGGACTACATTTGGGGCGTGGGAGTAAGCATGGGTGTCGTAGTTAGAGTTAGAGTGGGAGTGAAAGCGGGATTGGGAGCGGGAGCGGATTCTGTAGTTCACGCGAGCGGAGCCGCGGCCAAAGCTAGTTACAAAATAATCGTCTAAACCTTTTTTCCAAGATATTGTATTAAAATATCTATCTTTATTACTTTTCTAATATGACTTGCCCAAGTTTTTTTTATCACATTTACGTTGATATTCTCTTAAAAGTTTATTAATTGAGTAGTCAGGCTTCGATAAGATTAAAATTTTAAAATTTCTATAGCTTTAAAGACGGCCATAGCACATCTAGCACACATCTAGCATAATCATGGTAAGTCTAGATCACGTCCCATAAACGTTTATACTTAAATCTGGAATACAATTTCCTGCGGATATATAGTATATTATACTTCCAGTCATCCTAATCATTCCGAAATCAGACTTCAGCTCCATTTCCTTAAAGTTCTTTTTCCTTGTCTTAAAGTTTTGATCATTTCTGTATTTTTGTGTAAAGTATTTTGAATTTTAATATATAAGTGTTAAAGTAAGTTTTGTGTCTGCGGTTTGTAATCATTAGGGCGTGTTTTCACCAAAGCGGAGATGAACGAAGATAAACGTAGTGACATACTTAGACTGTCATATATGTTTCAGCTAAACACATATAGACAAAAACGTCATTGAGGTAGAATATATGAGAGATGTACAAAAAATTGATCTTAAAGTATATAAACAGGCGCCTATACTAAAGATATTTTTTATACAACTTAGGTACTTTGTAAATTAGATATTCTGGTAAATAAATATCATATTCGATCATGTGAATATGATGAACTGCCGATTTCAATAATAAAAGATAACATCAGTTTGTTAGCGAAACCTCTTGCTAACTTTTATAATAAATGTTATGACCAAAGTGTTTTTCCGGAGCAATTGAAGATTGCCAGAGTTTTGCCGGTTTATAAAAAAGGAGTAAAAACTGACCCACATAATTACAGGCCGATGTTACCAGTTTTGTCATAGATTTTTGAAAAAATTATTAAAGCCCATCTGCTTAGACATTTAAACGCAAATAAGATTATAAATCCAAGACAATATGGGTTTCAAAATGGTCTAGGAACTGCGGATGCGATAGACAAATTAGTCGATGATGTTATAATTAACTTAAATGAGAAAAAGAAAGTCGCAGGTTTGTTCCTCGATCTACATTCTGCTTTTGACACAGTAGATCACGTGATACTCTTGGACAAGCTAGAGTTCTATGGTGTGAGAGGAAAACCATTACAGCTCCTCAGATCTTACTTGGATAACAGGAAACAGTTTGTTGAAGTAAAAGCTACTGAAGGTGGTCGTGAAACAGCTTTCAAGTCCAAACTTGTAATTAATAGTAGAGGTGTACCACAAGGTTCTATCTTGGGGCCAATTTTCTTTATAATTTTTACAAACGACCTGGTAAATCACTTTTATAAAAATATGGCTGATATCAGTTTGGTGGTTTTTGCAGATGATACCAACGCGATTGTAAAAGCTGAAAATAGTGCTACCCTTGAAAAAAAAAGTAAATGGAACGCTTGCGGAGTTTCAGAAATGGTTTGATGTAAACTATCTACAACTCAACGTTCAAAAAACCAATATTATGGTGTTTAGAACAACTGCGAGGGCAGAAGAGTCTCTACGTGTTAGCCTGGACAACAATATTTGTCATATTGTGGAGTCTGTAAGGTTTCTGGGGGTTGAAATCGACTCTTACCTGAACTGGAAACAAGAGGTGAACGCTATCGAAAGCAAAATAAGCTCAGCCTGCTATGCTCTCAGAAGTCTACGTGAAGAGGTTACTACTAGACAGCCGAAACTGGTATACCATGCGCTTGTTGAGTCACGTTTAAGATATAGTATTATTCTCTGGGGCAATAGTTATAACTATAATATAAAGAAGGCATTTGTCATACAAAAACGAGCGATAAGGGTGATGGTACGGATTCCCCCGTGGGAGTCATGCAGAGAGCATTTCACCAGGCTCAAGATACTTACCGTACCTTGTCTGTACATCCTGGTGTTGCTCACTAATATGGCAAAGCATCCGGGAAGATACGAACACCCAGATGAGGCTAGTGTAAGACAGCACACAAGGAGGAAAGATTTACTGAACTCTATTAATCCAAGGTTAAGAGTTGTGCAGCACAGTGCTCGTTGTCAAACAGTAAAATTATTTAATAAACTGCCAAATGAATTTAAAATTATTAATAATGTAAATGTTTTTAAACGCCGCTTGAAAGAGTTCCTACTTGACAAATGTTATTATAGTATTGAAGAATTTTTAGGACATTAAGTAATATTTTTTTTCTCAGTTGACATTGTTTAATAATATATATCGAATTTGTTAGTATTATTGTTGCATGTTATTTTGAATATTATGTTTGTGATGTTTCCGACACAATGTATTTTGTTAAGGAATAAATTGAAATTGAAAATTGAAATTGAAATATTATAGTCATCATCAGCAATCAACTACTTCCTTTAGCTTGTAAGTCTTCCCTTTGGATTTTTTGGAGATTTCGAAACTAATCAATTCAATTTCAGGTCATAAACAGGTACTCGTATATGTACCTATTTATGTAAGCATTTTTGTAAGCAGTCGGTAGCAGTAAGCCTTTATCCGAATTTTGAACCAATCATTCGATGCACCTCCCGGTATCTTTTCGTAGCTACACTCATAAATAACCACAGGTTATGTAGAATATACAATTAAAGTGGCTCCCCATTCGGCAGCGCAGAAATCTGCATATTCTTTCACTTCTGTACAATATTTTGAAAAACCCCTGTTCCCCTGAATACCTTCGTTCCCGCTTCCAACTCCTCCCCACTGACCGGCCCAAACGATCCTGCGTCACCAAAACCTTAGTGTTCCCCTCCTCAAACTCCAATTTCTTCTTCAACTTTTACACCGTTCGTGCTACACAACTGTGGAACGGTCTTCCTGCACACATTCGTGTCCCACAATAAGATCGTTTAAACTGAGATGCAAAGAGCACTTCCTATCTAACTTGCCGTGATATAGTATATATTATGTATATGTATGGTATGTTATATATTTGTATACTTTGCATGTATTTATGTATATAATATGTATAGTTGTAATTATAATTATTATGTATTATTATGTTATATATATATTATTATGTATGTACCTTACTTAGTAACTTATATTAGTATATATCAGTAGCTATACCTACTCATTTATTCTATGTATAGTACAGTAAATTTCAATATCCATGCACATTTTATTTTTATTCTTTTGATCTACCGCTTGTTTTAGCTTTTCCCACAGTGAAGGTTGGCTGGAAGAGATCTCTTATAAGTCCACCTTTGTACAATTTTATGTTATGCCCTTTTTTTGTAAAATTTATGTGCAATAAAGAATATATATATACAAATAAATAGACCAGGTAAATGTAAAAGTTTACTATGTACGCACAATAACTAATTAATAATACATAATAATAAAAATCATAGCAGTAATAAAAATAAAAATTGGGTCAAATTTAAAACCTTTGTCACTACACTTTTCAAGTTGTTTTAATTATACCTAGTAAAAAATATTATCTTTGATTTAAATTAGTGTTTTAAACTGTAATCTTTAAACAGTTATTATTTTGAAAAAAGATTGGAATTTTTGCCTGAACCTTTAAAAATATACTAATACTTCTTTATATATGTCATTTAACCAGCTGGTTTATTTTATTGTACAGCTGTGTAAATTTTTTCTCTAAGTACTACTAATTTCTTTTTTCTTCACTACAACCATGAAATGAGAAGATGTGAAATTCAAGCGATATTTGATAATTTTTTCCATTTTTCTCTCCGCTGCTCTTGTCTTAGCTTTGGTGGAAACGTGCCCTTAGCCCTGTGTGGGTGTTTAATGGTCGAAGTGAGGCTTGGGGACAGCTGTCGCCTCCTCGGCCACCGCTAAGGGTTTTGTTTACGTCTCACTCTAATGACACAGCTCTTAGTACCGGGATTAAGTTGATTTTTTAAGACGTCTCAATTTGACTATTTCAATAGAATTACGCAAATATTGAGATAATGGAAAGAGCTATGCTCGGAGTTTCTCTAAGGGACAGAATCCGAAATGAGGTGGTTCGCCAGAGCCTAAGTCTTCGACATACCTCAAAAAGTTGACGGTGGCAGTAGGCTGGTCACTAATGTCTGTGAACCGTTTACCGCTCTGGGGTAGATGAGTTCTCGGGTGGAGACGGCGATTGGGCAAGTGTAGGGGATGTGGGAGGACCCCGTGTGATGCATAAGGCGGCTGGCAGTGACTGGATGCCTATGTCCAACAGTGGAAACTTTCAGGCTAATGACGATGATTGACATTATTTAGCGGCCTTAAATAAAAGACTATGATTTCTGTTAAAATGCTATTCATTTAGTGCAAAAGAACATAAAATCTTTACTCTCTTTCTTCTTTTTTCTCAAATCTTTAACACAGAAAATATTAGTAATATTAGTACACAACACATCCTAATAACGATACATATTGAGTCTTTTAATTTAATACTTCATAGAATACTAATAAATAACTAACACTAAAAGTAATTTAAATCGACCAAACACAATCCCACAGTTACCACAAATACCGTGATCCTATGGTACCAGCTCTGTGGACTGCATCACAGTGGTCCCGTGAGCAGTCGTAGCGACGTCCACCGGTGGGCGCTGAAAGTTCATCTGTTTGTCTATCGAACGAAGTTTTTAATCATTATAAATTTGGTATTATATTGTAATTATGTCAGTCCAGTTGCCGTGTTGGTTTTCGGTAGAGTAGAATAGGACCACTCCAACTCTTCCCGTGGATGTCGTACAAGGCGACTAAGGGAATACATTATAAAACATCAGTCAGGCCTCCCCAACCCGTCTGGCCAGCGCGGGGAGTGTAGGCCAAATCCTCCGTTTGTCTCCGGCAGATGAGAGAGGGTTGTGCTCCTGCAGTGGAGACAAAAATAACCTGATGATGATGTCAGTCAATGCTTATATATTCAATTATATCTAAGTGTTCTGCTTACCGAGGTATACGTAGAGCAGGATGATGCACTGTTACTTTCTTGCGTTTATAAAATGTTTCACTTAACGAATAGCTACACATATTTTACATAATCATTATTAGCCATTGAGATCTTTCTGATTTGAGATCAGTGAACTAGACTAAATACGTATAAACTTATTTCGATTTTAATATCATATTTTCGTATGCTCTACTAGCATAATTTCGTATGCGTATGAGCACAGTGCTCGTTGTCAAACAGTAAAATTATTTAATAAACTGCCAAATGAATTTAAAATTATTAATAATGTAAATGTTTTTAAACGCCGCTTGAAAGAGTTCCTACTTGACAAATGTTATTATAGTATTGAAGAATTTTTAGGACATTAAGTAATATTTTTTTTCTCAGTTGACATTGTTTAATAATATATATCGAATTTGTTAGTATTATTGTTGCATGTTATTTTGAATATTATGTTTGTGATGTTTCCGACACAATGTATTTTGTTAAGGAATAAATTGAAATTGAAAATTGAAATTGAAATATTATAGTCATCATCAGCAATCAACTACTTCCTTTAGCTTGTAAGTCTTCCCTTTGGATTTTTTGGAGATTTCGAAACTAATCAATTCAATTTCAGGTCATAAACAGGTACTCGTATATGTACCTATTTATGTAAGCATTTTTGTAAGCAGTCGGTAGCAGTAAGCCTTTATCCGAATTTTGAACCAATCATTCGATGCACCTCCCGGTATCTTTTCGTAGCTACACTCATAAATAACCACAGGTTATGTAGAATATACAATTAAAGTGGCTCCCCATTCGGCAGCGCAGAAATCTGCATATTCTTTCACTTCTGTACAATATTTTGAAAAACCCCTGTTCCCCTGAATACCTTCGTTCCCGCTTCCAACTCCTCCCCACTGACCGGCCCAAACGATCCTGCGTCACCAAAACCTTAGTGTTCCCCTCCTCAAACTCCAATTTCTTCTTCAACTTTTACACCGTTCGTGCTACACAACTGTGGAACGGTCTTCCTGCACACATTCGTGTCCCACAATAAGATCGTTTAAACTGAGATGCAAAGAGCACTTCCTATCTAACTTGCCGTGATATAGTATATATTATGTATATGTATGGTATGTTATATATTTGTATACTTTGCATGTATTTATGTATATAATATGTATAGTTGTAATTATAATTATTATGTATTATTATGTTATATATATATTATTATGTATGTACCTTACTTAGTAACTTATATTAGTATATATCAGTAGCTATACCTACTCATTTATTCTATGTATAGTACAGTATTTTATTATAAAATTTCAATATCCATGCACATTTTATTTTTATTCTTTTGATCTACCGCTTGTTTTAGCTTTTCCCACAGTGAAGGTTGGCTGGAAGAGATCTCTTATAAGTCCACCTTTGTACAATTTTATGTTATGCCCTTTTTTTGTAAAATTTATGTGCAATAAAGAATATATATATACAAATAAATAGACCAGGTAAATGTAAAAGTTTACTATGTACGCACAATAACTAATTAATAATACATAATAATAAAAATCATAGCAGTAATAAAAATAAAAATTGGGTCAAATTTAAAACCTTTGTCACTACACTTTTCAAGTTGTTTTAATTATACCTAGTAAAAAATATTATCTTTGATTTAAATTAGTGTTTTAAACTGTAATCTTTAAACAGTTATTATTTTGAAAAAAGATTGGAATTTTTGCCTGAACCTTTAAAAATATACTAATACTTCTTTATATATGTCATTTAACCAGCTGGTTTATTTTATTGTACAGCTGTGTAAATTTTTTCTCTAAGTACTACTAATTTCTTTTTTCTTCACTACAACCATGAAATGAGAAGATGTGAAATTCAAGCGATATTTGATAATTTTTTCCATTTTTCTCTCCGCTGCTCTTGTCTTAGCTTTGGTGGAAACGTGCCCTTAGCCCTGTGTGGGTGTTTAATGGTCGAAGTGAGGCTTGGGGACAGCTGTCGCCTCCTCGGCCACCGCTAAGGGTTTTGTTTACGTCTCACTCTAATGACACAGCTCTTAGTACCGGGATTAAGTTGATTTTTTAAGACGTCTCAATTTGACTATTTCAATAGAATTACGCAAATATTGAGATAATGGAAAGAGCTATGCTCGGAGTTTCTCTAAGGGACAGAATCCGAAATGAGGTGGTTCGCCAGAGCCTAAGTCTTCGACATACCTCAAAAAGTTGACGGTGGCAGTAGGCTGGTCACTAATGTCTGTGAACCGTTTACCGCTCTGGGGTAGATGAGTTCTCGGGTGGAGACGGCGATTGGGCAAGTGTAGGGGATGTGGGAGGACCCCGTGTGATGCATAAGGCGGCTGGCAGTGACTGGATGCCTATGTCCAACAGTGGAAACTTTCAGGCTAATGACGATGATTGACATTATTTAGCGGCCTTAAATAAAAGACTATGATTTCTGTTAAAATGCTATTCATTTAGTGCAAAAGAACATAAAATCTTTACTCTCTTTCTTCTTTTTTCTCAAATCTTTAACACAGAAAATATTAGTAATATTAGTACACAACACATCCTAATAACGATACATATTGAGTCTTTTAATTTAATACTTCATAGAATACTAATAAATAACTAACACTAAAAGTAATTTAAATCGACCAAACACAATCCCACAGTTACCACAAATACCGTGATCCTATGGTACCAGCTCTGTGGACTGCATCACAGTGGTCCCGTGAGCAGTCGTAGCGACGTCCACCGGTGGGCGCTGAAAGTTCATCTGTTTGTCTATCGAACGAAGTTTTTAATCATTATAAATTTGGTATTATATTGTAATTATGTCAGTCCAGTTGCCGTGTTGGTTTTCGGTAGAGTAGAATAGGACCACTCCAACTCTTCCCGTGGATGTCGTACAAGGCGACTAAGGGAATACATTATAAAACATCAGTCAGGCCTCCCCAACCCGTCTGGCCAGCGCGGGGAGTGTAGGCCAAATCCTCCGTTTGTCTCCGGCAGATGAGAGAGGGTTGTGCTCCTGCAGTGGAGACAAAAATAACCTGATGATGATGTCAGTCAATGCTTATATATTCAATTATATCTAAGTGTTCTGCTTACCGAGGTATACGTAGAGCAGGATGATGCACTGTTACTTTCTTGCGTTTATAAAATGTTTCACTTAACGAATAGCTACACATATTTTACATAATCATTATTAGCCATTGAGATCTTTCTGATTTGAGATCAGTGAACTAGACTAAATACGTATAAACTTATTTCGATTTTAATATCATATTTTCGTATGCTCTACTAGCATAATTTCGTATGCGTATGAGACAGCATTATCTATAACAACTTGCTTGTGCCATGTAGTTCCCGGCTTAGAATAGGGCCACCACCTATCTTCTCGTGGGTGTCGTCAAGGTGACTAGGGGTTGCACCAGGCATCCAGAAACACTAATATAAATTAAAGAAAATGCGTTTGTTATTAATGTAACGTAATAATAATTATTGTTTATTCTTTATTGCACATTTGCAAAAAGGCTTACATGAGAAATGTGGAGAATCCTACTAATATTATAAACGCAAAAGTTTGTAAGTATGGATGGATGTTTGTTACTCTTTCACGTAAAAACTACTGGATGAATTTTAATGAAACTTTACAATAATATAGCTAGCTATACATCAGAATAACACATAGGCTACAATTTATAAAGATATTGTGTGAATTGTCCAAAATATCAAGTAAGTAGGAAAAAATCTACCATCTGCGAGCTATTCTGGTGTGCGCTGCCAAAACTTATCCTGAAAAAACATCTAATAATTGTTTTCCACGTGGACGAAGTCGCGGGCAACAGCTAGTCTTTAATATCTGTGGACAACTTACCAAAAGTGGTATTGTATTGGGGAGGCCTATGTCCAGCAGTGGACGTATTTAGGCTAATGATGATGATGAATATCGCCTTATATAGGAATTACAATTATCAATACTAAAGCCCAATTATGTTTGTCGTCGTTAAATATTAAATTAAGTTCGAGCAAAATACTAAAGTGAACTTTTAAACAGATTCTGTAATTCAATTTTTATATTTCAGCGAGAGTATGATAGAATGCTCTTTTTTTGTGTCAGCACATTTACTAATAACGATTCTTGTGTTTATGTATTCTACAGCGTAGTATATTAACCTTCCTTGGCATTTGCCCAACACGCTACGTGTGGAGGGAGAATTCTGAATAGCGTGTCATTAAAGGTTTACTTCGACTTACAAACAGGCACTGTATCTCATTTATGTACCTTTACGTCGAAGATAATGAGCTCATTATGCATATTTCATTACACCGTGATTTTTGTCGGTGCTTACCGCCCGCAAAAAGCACCCGCCCTAGCTGAAGGAAGCTCGGTAGGGCGGGCGACTTCCTCCTTACGTGCAGCGCTGCTAGCGTTATTCTATGGAACTATAGGCCGCGCGGCCATTGGCCGGCGCCGGTGACGTCATGCCATTTCCGACCAATGGGGGGGAGCGCGCTCGCGCCCGGCCGCAGTTCTCGTCGCCGCGCCTTCGTACGAGCCGTGTGTCGCCGCCGGCCCCCTCCCCGCGCCCCGCGACTGAGTCTCGCCCGCATTCTAGTTGTGGGTGTCGCGCCGTGCAGTCCTCGCGTGTGCCGCCGAACTCAGTGCGCCGTTTGTGAGTGCTTTAGTTCCCGCCCGTGTGTCTGTGTGACGGAGGATCCCGTAGCCCGCCGCGGAGGATGTTAACAGCGCACGGTGAGTGATGTCGGAGAGTCGTCGTTGGCTGCTTATCTCCCGACGGCGCCACGTGAACGCGCTCTATTTATAAAATGTAAACACGGCGCTAATTTGATTTAAGATGATATTGCGGTATTGCTGTTTAAAAGCGAGAGTAGACGTCCGGTCCGCGCGGGACTCCACTCGCGCTCGCAAATTAGCAATAAAGACTCTGCGCACGACGACAGTCGAGATTGCCGAGTTCCTGTAAGATTATGGACGTGCTAGTGCCGGTGACGTGTTTATTTATACCGATAATTGGGAAGGAACACAGGGCGGACTGCATTCGGTATCCATTGCGCCAGTGGATATTTTGCGGATAACCTTGTAGTGGTTCAGGGCTGGCGATAGCGCGATAACGTGACCTTGGAGAAGTATCGCGAGCGCCGGCCGGCGGGCGCTGCTGGAGCGCGCGAGCTCACGGAAAATGTCCAGACAAACAACGATAATGGTGTCGCAAACACAATGATAATGTTGTTAATATGACAAACTCGTGCAGGAAACCCAATAATGAAATCTTTGTCAAGTGATCCAGTCGCAGAATGCTCTTTGAAAGCTAATTTAAAATGCATTACCTTTAAATTAGTACAAATCGAATTGGAGTTTTAAACCAAACCAAATAAGAGGACGAATATGCAGTTTATACGTCGAATCATAATGAAAATGTCAAAGCTATAGAGATCAGCCTAGCAGTTTTGGATGCGTTTCAATTAAGAACAAGTGAGACTGTTTAAATGACTAATGAAACGATTGGAATGAGTAATTCAAATGAACATAAAACGTCATTACTCCTGGCATACTGCAAACACTAAGGCTAACGTGTTGAGGAAATCGTATTGTTTTACTTCTATTCCCCGTATTTTACTAAACTAACCTACATGAGAGATTGGAATTCTAATTAGGTACATACCTGACTACCAGCCTTCTACAACATGTTTCATTCTTTAAAAAAAAATCATATGTTCTGCAGCACAGTTTCCACTATAGCTGTCGCTGTTTTTTTACATGTCAGTCCAGCAGGTCTGTCCGGTTAAGATACCTCGATACGGTCAGGTTCGAAGCGTTGTCCCACGCCTTGTTCCACATATTCCATTCGACGACTTTGCAAAATGGTCAGTGGGCCTGATACCCATCAAATGATTTACGCCTCTACCACGAAGATAATAGGTGCAAAAATCGAAATAAAAACTCAAACAAAAACAACACAAGCAATGTTTTCAACGTAGCAAATTGTTGAGCAATTTGATTTTAATACTACTCATATGTTTTGAATACATCTCAACGTTAGTAAGTTTATAAGCACTTCAAGGCCTCAAGACAAGTTACAGACCCAAAAAACTGGAAGCAAAAACAAGACTGCAAAAATTAAGAAGATTTGGGATTCTCATTGGCACTTACGCATGTTGAGCTGTTGCCGTATGTGTACGATTGCGTTCTCTGTCTGACGCAGAATATTTGCGTGGGTAGGACAGAGACGGTGATAATTCGCATCGCGCTCGCGAACCGGCCATGCGAGATGCTCAGCCGTATCATAAATATTAATCAGGCGCTGGTGTCAACAGCCACCGCGTAACGTGACACCGGCACGATCCGCTGCTCGCCTGGTACTCCTGCGGCCAGACAAGACTGTGCAGACCGACATGGAGAGTTATCTAACTAAAAGCTACTGTAGATAGTAGTAACCTTTCAAATGTGATGGATACCAATAAAATTAAAGCCAGCGTTCTTGCATAACATAATCATAATATTATAATGGAAATATTTCTACAAGATAGTAACAATTACATAAATCAAGATGAAGATAAAAACCTTAAACATACAGACATTTACTCTCATACAGCTTTTAATGCTGCTAACAAACTGAAATTGTGATAAAATTATCATATGCACATCCGTTTACACTTACACGCACAGCCATGACCTGCCCTACAACTTTGACTGTGAACGGAGAATGTAATGCAGTTTTACCTTAGGCTTGTGTGGTTTACGAATCTATTACTGCTTGAATACAAACTGATTTATTATTAAGAAGAATCAAATAAACAATCATAAATTAGAAGAGTTTAGGTCTTGTACTTGGTATAAGTGTATATATAAAATCATCATTAATTTGATAAATAACTTCTTTAGATGTAATAATGAAATCCGATGTTAACCAGTGCAAAAAATTAATTCATTTTGAGTTTTATTTGGCTTCATCAGTGCAACTTTGAACAACTTCATATGCTTGTAGGTACTCGTACCTATTCATTTATTGGATTACTACAACAGTTCTAATTCCCATTTTCGAACATGTCTTTTTAATCTAAGCTTTAAAGTCCCTTTTCCCGGTGGCTAATCATCCTATCATCATACGATTTGACAAATGTAGAATATTCTCATAATAATCACCGAATCTAAGATACAATTTACTAGAAATATAGGATATTGTATTTATTATATCATCTTTAGATATTACTTCTAATGATAAGTAACTAAAATCCGGTCTCTACTTACGATAAATTAATTTGAGTTTTTATGTCGAACGATTGTAATAACTTTAATAACTTATCTATCGGAAGTCACTTTGTCAGTTCCTCGCACTATCGACCTTCGCGCTTGACATTTTGCACAGGCAATTTTGCAAAACAGGTTATTTTACGTCGTCTTAGACATTTTATAATTTTCCATCGAAAATTCTGTTAACTTAAATACTTATTTAAATTATCTACCTTCACTGCCTATTCTGTCGTCATAATATCTCTCTCTAAACATCTTTACTCACTCTTTATCTAAACATTTAGTTTGATCATAGACTCCCAGTAGGTTTGTCTATTACGCTAGCCGTTTATCATAATTTTTTTTATCATATAATCATTTACAATTAGCTGGCCAATAAAATATTTATCACAAGAATCTACGAAATATTAAGAGCTAACTTTCCATACCCGACCACCTCTGTCCATTACCCAATCTGTGCCACAACCTAGTATTTTATAACCTCTATGACACAGATAACTATAATGACTTGATGGGAAAGTAGCAAAAAAATCGCCAGCGGTTCGCATAGCTTATATTTTAAGAATGATATGTACTTATCTTTATAATTATATACTTGCTTTAAATGTAATTAAATACCAGTTACAACTGCGCTTGCGCCGGTAAGGGGTAATAAAGGATGAAATGCAAATGTCCTCTAAGAATAGATAAAGTTGTAGAGATATGAATAAAAACAAGAAAATAAAATACTCAAATACAGTAAAAGGATGCAATCTTGATGAAGATAATAATTTTGGTGATAAACTTTGTTTGATTATAAAATGGTTGCGTCGTGTTTTTATATAAATTTCATTCGGGAATAGAAGTCACTGTTATTTCGTTCCACCATACCTATTTAGGTAAATACCTAGCAATTTTGTTAAAATACAACAGTTGAAGCATATTAAATCTGATAAGTACTAAATAATAAGGAAAGGGAGTGTCATCAAAAAGATTTATGTGAAATATCTAAATTCGGTTAGGGCCAACTATAAATATATAGTTGATAAAACATTTAAAGACCAGCACATTTATAAGAAAAATTAGTAAAAATGAAAGAAAAAGATACTCAATAACAAACCTGCTCAGTGACGTTGCGCAGACGCAGGCCTCAGACTCGTCGGTCGCGTTTTTGCTCGACAACCATGCGTGTGAGCACATCTGCAAAGTTTTTGCTTCTATGTGTGTATTCGTATACCTACTTTTTATACAGATTATGTTGGTTCGCTTCGTGGGCCCTCGTAGGCGTGCGTGTCCAACTGTTTTTCTTATTTTTTTTCCATTAGTTATATTGTACGGCTTATTGCTTGCGTCTGAGTAAATAAATATGTATTTGTTAATTCTTCACTGGTAACACTGTTCTTCAGTGTGTTTAACATGTATGTGTATACTGTCAGAACAAACACTTGAATTGTCTAAAATCGTGTTTTGAAATATGCTTCAGCTAGATCGAATATGAAGTACATTATAATTCCTTTTTGGAAGTAGAACGTTACAGAATAATCTACTCACTATTTACTTTAAGTGTATGTATTGTATATATACATTATAAAGATGGATAATATAGTTATAGCCGGAGTGTTTAAGCATTTGGCACAACACTGCGCTGATTGAAGCAACATATTTTATTTGTATGTTAATACGTTAAAAATATAAGAAGCATATTTTAAAGAAGAGCCCTATCTGTTTACGGATAAACCCATATGCCATACAAGTAAATATAATGTGATCTACCTCAACCTTTATAAAGAAAACAACAATAACAATTTATTTGTGGTTGTGAGAAGCGACCTGTATCTTTTTAGGCTAGTATGCGAATAGAGAACACGATAGAAGAAAAACATCTCTAGCTAAAGAAGAGAGAATGGTTGGGGGAAAGGCACATGCAATCTTTTCCGTACAGCAGCAGTATCCAGTGAGCAAATTACCATGATGGTCGCCAACCTTTTAAAGAACAATAAGAAGTGACCGATAGTAACCATAACCACAGGCTTTTGTAAAGAGATAATTGACAGCGAGATACAAAAGTGCAGGAACAAGCATGTTAGTATTCACTTCAGATAAGGAAGCGTTTACGTTCATCCACCACTCAAATTAAATCATTATTAATGATATCGAAAAGGTCTGCATTTGATTTGTGAACACGATGTCGCTTACGACGTTCACTACTTTGGATGTCAGTAATGAGAGTCACGAGTTGTTACGTAATATACTAACTTTGGTTGGGCCTATGGCATACTATAACATATTTTTTTGCGTACGTACAAATTTGTGTTTTATCTTTATTATATTTCTTGATTTCCAGTATGAGAAGAAAATAGGAAAAATATATATTGTAATATATATGTGAAATAAAATATTTACCACAAAAATGAATAAAAATATATTCCCACTAAAGTTATATTAATCATTAAAAATCTTTTTATTACTGCACATTCTCTACAGCAAATTCTCTGTATCAATCTTTCGCGGAGGTCAAGAAGCAGCAAAACAATAACAAATTAAATGTTTTACGGCAAAAAAAAATGCTATTCATAATAAGACTGGTTCTTATAGTCGAATTAAGTGCTAAAAAACATCCTGCATGTCTATGAACAGTGCTTGAGAAGTTACTTGTGTGTCGGTTGTTAGAAGATACTTCGGTTATTGACAATCTTATGATATCTTTCTTTCACTTTTAAGAATATAAACGATTTTGCCAGATACGCTAAGTAACTTCTCCAGCACTGTGCATTCTTTGTAAAAAAACTGACATCACCCACACATTTCATAACATCCATTTGGATACTACAAGTGAAGTTCTTATTTCTCCGGTCGATATTACTCGAGTTGGAGTAACAATGTATCAAATTTTAATTAGCAACTAGAATCCAGAACTACTTGAGAACAAAATTCCGGAATTAACTCAAATATTCATATAATATTCGTACAAAATGACTTGAAGTTTAATTAAATTGACTGAAACGTCAGACTTTTGTTTAATGAACAATTATTAAGCATTGCGTATTTAAAAATTTCAAAACTGAACCTTGTAGACGAAGAAAGTCAAAACAAATTTTTTATATCTTTATAGAATTGAAATCCCAAGTTTTAGGCCATCAGAAGCTCTACTGCAAACACGCAAAAATCCTAAAAACTAGTGCACCCATAGTACATGATAATCAGACTAGTGGGAAAGAAGTGGTGAAGCCAGCCAGAATGACAGCATCGTACAGTCAGCCCGAAGAAGATTGATACTATAGGTTGTATATATAAACTCCAAAAATACAAATTATTATGTATGACAGGAACTTGAAAGTATTCCAATGTTTTTCGCGTCAGTATTGTGATAAATGCCAGCGTTCGTTCCCTCAAAATCTTCCGTGTAGTCCCAGAGCATTGTGTGATAGATGCGTAACGACGCATCACTAGTTGTGATGGATGGCTTGTTATCACGGCTGATAACCTTCTGTTGTCTGTCCTGGCACGGGCACTCGTCTACATAGTGATGATGGTTTAATGCGAAAAGGTGTCATTTTGAGTTTGGACAATTAAAAACTTACAAACTGCGTTATAAACACAAAAAATATTATAATCGCACCGTTTGCTATATCATCAATGCCTTCAAGTTCTTTCTTTCGAGTTAGTGTATCGTCCAAGACTTATGTTTGCTTCTCAAATACGAAACTTTGACCTGGTTCAGTCCAAATTTTGATTTACCACTGACTGGTGATTTCATCGAAGGATTCTGAAAGGTTTTCCACCAAATGGTTATGAATAATGGTAAAATACGTGTAAGTGACATTTGAACTCTGTATATAGTGTTGTTTTTATGTGTAAATGTTAATACGCAAAATGTTAAACAATTTCGCTTATCCCACACAAACAGTACAAAAGCTTAGTATAGTTATTTTTTTAGGAAGACCAAATGGCTGAATTATGACAAAACAACGTTGTCAAGCATACTTTATCCGAAGGTTAATCACATAGATAACCTCGCGTTTCGCTACTCATGTTATTTTTTGACGAGTTTGCGCAAAACCTGTTTTCCTGAACTTCATTATATGTGCGTAATCATTTTTGTAAATTGCTACTTCAAAGATGACATAGCATGAGTTACACGTGTTCCCTGTATGTATAGCATATACGTTATACCTATAGACAACAACATTTAAAACTTGTAGATAATAGGATTCAAAGTTTGTGTTTGTCACATCCGCTCCATTGCCTCTAATCAAAATATTGCCTTGCTTACTCTTAAATGTAAGTTTAATATTTGGTTTGATAAGCATTTAATTATTACTTTTTAAACAAAACAAGTTACCTTGTCATTAAGCTATTTTTTAAATAATGACAAGATTTCCACTACGTTACGAATACGTCCTAGGTTAAAGATGACAAAACGAAATCCGAATTATTTAACGCTTAATGATCTTGCAACCCATAGCTTTGCAGCCATTTCTTCATATAACAAAGTGAAAAAAAAATATATTATTATTTTGTCTTTTGTCAATCGCTCCGTCACAAATCGGTACAACTGTACTAGTTATGTTCCTTGAACGTTGCCTACTGTAAAAACTACTCATATTTGGACTTCAAAAATTGAAGCAAGATTACGACAAAATTTATGTTCAGATTAATTACGGAATAAATCAACTATCCAAAACAGATTAACTGGAAAAGGGACTTTCAAATGTCCTCGCTGCGGCCTTATTAAATAGTAATACCATAATTATTTGACAACTGTTGTTCTTTGCAAGTGACAGGACTTTTTCGACAAGGTTTGCTCTTTGTATTGTTTAAATGGAAAATTTAGATTTGTTTTCTGTGACTTATTATTATCTGTCACTGAAACAGCATATTACGTTATTTTATTAATTCTTATGTTTTTGAGGCTTGTGACTCAAAGACTACTTTATTCATACTTCAGTCTATTATACCTACTATTGTAAAGTAAAAGTACATTTAGAACTGAGCCTTTCTTGTCAATACCTATTGATGACCGGTACTCCTTTCATTTTTTAATAACATTTGCATTTTCTTCTTTTACATACTTAATTAGCAGCTGATAGCCTATATCTTATTATTCAATCATAGATTGTATATTTTAAAATTACTAGTGACAATGATCTTGGAAACAGGCCTAAAAATGGTTTCTACAAAATGGTTATCCTTTTTTATCTCCGCGTTTACTTTAGAAAATACTCGAACTTTCGTTTTTCTTAGAACTTTTTAAATATTAATTTAATGATTAGATTTATTTCCCTTAGCTTTAGTGAAAATTGCTTAAAATTTGTTAAATTTGGCGATTTTCAATTTATAAGCGTCCTTACATTAGACCTTACATATGAAAGTGATAGTAAAGTTAGTTTACTATTCGTACTCATTCAACTATGATAAAGGAATAGTAGTATTGTTTAATCTATCTAAACGTGTTCATTCTACTAGATTTTTTTTATTAAAACGTTTCATAAAACACGCCCAGAATCGTGACCGTAGTGACAAAGTACTGGACAGACTGACATAGTATCGTTTGTATTCGGTATTCATTAGTGATCTTGTTATACAGTGCACAACTATAGTTCACTTGCCGTGTTACTGTTTCTAAATGTATGTGTGTATTTATTTGCGAGGCTCACTGTACACCTGCGTTATCGCGCCATGGCTAATGGCACTGTATCAAATATTGACTGTTTTGCTATCGCATTACGTCATCCAGTAGTATTTGACGGCATGTAAAAGGCACTCGTACGAGTAAAATTTACAATATTTGCTACAAATACTTTATCCGTCGAACAAAATCCTTTTTTTATGTATTTAAATGTTTATTATAATTATTATAAATTATAATTTGAAAAAATACAGTTACGAACATTAAAAAATATTTAAAATATAAAGCTCCCCTCTCGGGTAGGAGCCTCCTCCAGTGTCTTTTAAGTTTCACGCTATTTCCTTGAGCTCGTTTGCTGAAATAAAAATTTACTTGTAGTATTTCAGTACTAGAATCATTTCAGTGATTCTCACTATACAGGTGCTTTATATGTTTCTGTTTTTATGCCAACAAATTTGGACTAGGAAATTACAGAATTTGTATGATCTGTATGTTATATTAATGCCGATCATGAGGCATTATTACAATTATTGTAGCTACTCTACCGCCGTTATAATCTTCTACCCATTCTTACTTACATTAAGGCTATTTGGCTTTACATCTATTCTAGACAATCTGCATTTTGTGATAGTTTTGCACTTTATTTATACTCCGCATGTTTGTACAAGGTAGGCATAAAACAATGCGGGGTCGTCTTATCATACAGTCAATATTTGCTTATGACCTTAGGAAATTTCTGTTACCCTGGTGATTAGCACATTATTAAAGTACATTTGCATATTGATTAATAAATATCGTAGTTCTCGTAAGGTTATTATAACACAGTATGTCTATAAATTAATATAAGAATTTGTTTCCGTATTATGCCAAATATAATAAATATTGTGTTTCATGTGCCACTACTGACACTCTTAGTTTACTACTTATACATTACTAGCTGACCCGTGCCCACTTCGTTGTGCGGTAAACATTTCATCTACCACGAAAGAGTTTTCATTTTTCGGGTTAATATATAGCCTATAACACTCACAAATAACGTAGCTTTCTATTGGTAAAAGAATTTTCAAAATCGGTTCAGTAGATCCAGAGATTACCCGCTACAACCTCACAAACTTGTGAGTTTGTGAGGTTGTATTAAAAAACATTATAATATTAGTATAGATTTATCAATGTTAGAAACTCTATATTTGATTCCAATTGCAGTGTCAAAAAAAGTCTACGAGTATCTACATCTCGAAACAAAATCTAAGCGCACGACAAAATGAAATTGTAAACTTTGCAGTCCACTTCGAAACACCAACTATCCTTTATTTTGTTTCCGAAATGCAAATGGATGTGGTCTTTGTCACATTTGTTGAATTTAAATATAGTAAGGGCCTTCTGTATCTGTAACACTATCTTACCTACACTTGAATTTTTTTTTATTGATTTGAACAAGATCTTTTTACCGTGAGTAGGTAAGTAGTCATCTTAACTCATTGAGGCACTCCAACCTTATCATTATAATTAATATTTAAATTAATAGCTATTATTTTCAATACAATTTACAAATGACAAATACCAATAATAGAAACTCGTCTGTCTTAAATTATTCCATAACCTCAACCATGAAGATTTAAAAATTACCCATATATCATATCTACATAAAATAAATATTCTGATATGAACTCGAGTCGCTCACGTTATCGTCTCGTTTATAATATTTCGAGACCTGATACCTGTCAATCTTTATTTATGTTCGCCCACGCACCCCTACCTTCACCCCCGCCCTTCAGTTTCCTGGAGAATACTCGATCGCTGGTGCGAAAAATACCTTCTGAATTCTAGAACAATTATCAACGTTAAACATCCATAATACTTCTTATTTAATTCTTTTAAGTTTTAAGGAAAAATATAAGTCACGTTCCAAAAAGTTTCCCGTGCTCAGATTTTTCTTATTAAATTTTCCTGTAATTACGTCCTTACAAGAATCTCTCAACATTTCACGGAACACGCGTCATGATAATTGTAGTGAGGCGAAATCAAATCCGCCCCAGCCCATCGTAGGCGTCGAGGAATGAATGAAATCGCTTCGGCTGTTTTCGGCAACGTTCGGTTGTTTCCGGGCCTCAAGGTCACGAGCTGAGGGGGGCGACCCCATTACCACGGGGATCGATGGGAGCGCCCTAGAAACACCCCCAAATTCGGGTGTTCAGGTCTGTTCGACGTGCGTTTTCAATGTCAAGTGATTCATGTCCGAACCCCTGTTTCGGGGTAAAATTCGTGATTATGACCCGTTTCCGTGACTCGGTTATTATGACTCTGGTATAACTAACTGTACTGTATGATTTGCCGCCTGAGCTTAGTGGTTTTTAACACGGATTTTTCATTGTTTTTTCCTTCCGCACTAATTTCAGAGAATCTTTCAGAGGTGATCTGCATTATTTTCCATGATTTGGATGAATAAACTATTGAGGTTTGACTTCTATCGTTAGAAAAATACAAGGAGTCTTTGTCGGACTTGTCATGTATTTGTTTTACCTTAGAACATAAGAGTTGGTTAATAATATTGTATAGACAATGTCGCAATTTTTCTCAAATGTGGGGTTCCTCACGATGTTTTCCTTCACCGTTTAAAAGCAGTCAGTAAATGCTAAGTGCACTTATCGTATATATAGACTGTTGTCTACAATTCCTTTAGTATGAGTATCTTAAGCAATTTTTCCCTTCCGAGTTTCTCAACATCGTACTGTTTGGGGAAACGCTGTTTTTTCTTATAACAGGCCTGTCACATTCGCACTTTAGATATCTCGGCCCCGATTACCGATTATTTATTTAATGTTTGTTTACTGGTACTAAACTTTGATGTATGCAAGTAAATCTTCACAATCTAAGAACATCTTTACTTTTAAATTGTAGTATCGTCCCTACACAAAGTACGATATTGCAAATTCAGAAGCATTGTGCCATATCCCACGCAAGGGTGTATTTACCACAAATTATACTAGTCTACAAAGTAAACGAAGACAACTTGTTCCTTTCTTCATAATAGTGTAATTGTCCTTTAACTATTAGATAGTTGTTTATTCTGTAGTCAACTGTCTTTTGATTTCGCTGAATTCGCTAACTACATAATGGGTTAGTTTTGATGTTTATTTATTTCATCATCAGTCGAATTACGTCCACTGCTAAACATAAGCCTCCCCAATAGAACGTTGAACGTTACTTTTGATGGTCCATTGGGTGATTTGCCATGATCACTACGCTAGGCAGGCGGATTGGTGATCGCAGTAACGATCTTAATATTGTACACAGAAGAACGACGCTGCCCATCCCTGGCGTAATCCCTTAGTCGCCTTGACGACACCCACTTGAAGATTGGGGAAAATTTATTTATTTAAGCTTAATTGCACACCATCAATTTCGAGACCCTATATTGGAGCGTTTCGGACTCGATTAAAGGAAACGGTGTAAAGGATAAGTTAAAATAATTGTTCGACAGAGGGACGTTTTGTAGGTGATTATATTATAGGTCTTATAATTAGGCGGACTTATGACCAAATGAGATATCATCAAATTTCCAAATTTGGTAATAAGATCTTATAGACCATACAAATAGAGCCCAATTTTATTATCCGCATAAGCAGCGCAACGATGATTCGGTTGATTCGTTTAATTTGATTGATTCAATCCATTCAGGTAATCTGATATTAAAAAAAACGTGAAAAATAGCAAGCGGGCCTGAATTCTTGAATCGATAAGAAAAGGAAGTTATTCTAGAATGAATAGGAAAAGCTACATGCCGTCTGGTGGGGTGGGAATCAAGTCAAAAGTCATGGTCGAGGGTCAAAAAGTTCTAAATGAAACTATGTAATTTAAAACGCTGCCTCTCAGCGTCGAGGGACGCCCTCTGCGAAGAAATCAGACGTAGAGAGCGAAGGATCAGGTACTTGGAAAATGAATAAGTCCAACAGATAATGAAAAGTATTGCGAGGCTCAAAACTACGAGGTTGTAGAGTTTTTATGCGCCCAACAGATACGATATTTTTATTTATTGTTGAGATTATGTCACAAGTTTATCATTGGTTTGTGTTTGATATCACATTAAAGCTATCAGTTCCTTCTGTTCATAGCCAACGCCTATCAATCCGCCTTATCACGTTATCGTATATCAACCTTAAAGGACCACGAATTTTCCTTATGTACAAACACGTACTTTGGCATTCGATTGACAGCTGATATGCGATCGCTAGCGCCGTCACAAATTGCAAGTCTTAGTGAAACTTTAATTTTCAAATTTACTTTCCCTATAGACGCCCGTACCAGTTTATTTATAACTACACCATGAAGCAAAATTTTTCGTAGCTCATAGTTTCACCTCAAAGTGTTTTCCTTCATGATTAACACTAATTGGTTATTAAATTAGATAACACATGATTTTAAAATGTGCATCTGTTATCTAACTTAATAACCTAAACGTATACAGGTTTCCTTACGATGCTATATGTTATCTATGATATGTAGGTATATGATATAATGTATTACGTATGAAAGTTTTTGTGTTATAATTTATTAAAAATATTTTGTAAATTAAGTTACAGGCTAAAAGAGTAACTATTAAAACAAAAACTGTACAAAGAGCATCAATGAAACTTCTTTCATGTATATAAAAAAATTATTTAATTAAATTTATCTATGACGTTTTCATTAATTACAATGTCCACTTGCAACAGTTATGAAAGTACGTATGTGTATAACTTACAGCACAAATCTAAATATGAATACTTAAGGCACGTAGCCTGTAAGCTATTTAGACTTATAAGATGTCTATAAGCAGGTGCTTCACAGTATACGACCTTAGAAAGAACGCCGCTCAAAAGTAACGCTTAGTTACTTGTTAAAAAAATCTTTAATTACAAATAAAATTATACATTTACGAAGACTTATACCAATTAATTATATTTAATATCTGCACTTGGTATCCAACCAGCACGATAAATAACAGAAGACTTCCTTGTTCGGTCGGGTAGCCGCGGCAACAAAGTAAAGACTCGCAGAGGGTACACTTTGTATTCAAAATGTTATGTCTGTATGATAGTTTTTGGGAAAAAAAATTATCCATTAGACAAAGATGGAATAATTCATAAATATAACATTCAAACTGGGACCAACTTTTACAGTTGTATAAAATCTGTCCCTGGTGCGGATCGATCTATGTAGTAAGCCAGTTTGTGTAGTAGGAGTGGTTCTGAAAGAGTGTAGGGTGGGAAAAGTGTATGTGGAGTGTATGATAAATTGACAGAATAGATAACTTTTATAAATAATTGCTCTTCATCTATGGCCATTTTGATATTGCGCATTTATTTTAAATGAACCTTCTGTCACTACGTAACAGATACTGAAAATATCTACGCTTTTAATCGCCTACTTCTTCCCATTGTTAGATAATACACGTAAAAATATGTCTAAGGCGCTCGAATTTGCGTTGTTATTACTCCGTGCGGGCGGGGCGAGAACTAGGTACTTATCGTAGTAGATTCATTCGAGTGATGGATGCCTGTTTCTGTATTCTACTTACTCTGTGCAGCGGCGGCGTTTCGATTGCGAAATCGTCGCACGCGCATCGTCTAGTGAAGCGACTTCCTCGCGGCTCGTAAGCGCAACCTTGACTGTGAGTACTGACTTAAGACGTGTTAAAAGGCTTTAGTGCCCTTAGTACTGGCATAAGATGTTATGGACACTAAACCTCAAAGAGCGTTCTAAAATCGAATTCTGTATATGCTGAAGTAAATTGACATTTAGTGGGTTGCAAGTTTTTATGAAATGCAAATAGTGTTGTTACCAAAGGTTTGAGTAAATAACGTGACCAGTCGCTGAAAAGGCAAATTAAAGTAGAGAATTAAAAAAAACATAAGTAACTAACTAAAGCATTTTCTCTAAAACTTTTTCACAATATGAAACATTGTCTCATTTATTTCTCTCGTACACTTGTCTAATCCTTAACTAGGATTTTCTCCTGTGGTATGGAAATTGCACAAGACCAACTTGTACTAAATTATTTGTCCCAAGTGGTAATCGAACCCGCACCTCTGGCGCTCGAGTTCAATGGCCAAGTCACTTAGGTCAACGTGGCTCTTATTTACTTATTTCGTTCTAAACTTTAAAATATTCTTAAATAATTCGATGCAGATTAGTCTTTTGAACTGCTGCAGGGTTGCGAGGGACAATTATCATGATATATTAGCTGAAGAAAATGCGTGACACGCCAATACGCGCGTGTAACAGAATGTTTACTTTGTCAATTAGACGTACCTAGACTAATTAGTTTTATCGACATCAAGCCGATTATCATAGGCGGTATTATACAAGTTATTCAAAATTTCGTGTGATTCCAAAACCATATGAAACAATGTTTTCTGTAAGTGGTGCTGTATTCCTTGAAATATCGGATTAGGAACAAAATTATGTTTTCTCTTCTCATGTTCGTAAAGTATATCATTGTGCCTTCGGGCAGGAAGGCTAAAGTGTATCACTTATGTTGAACGCCTCGTTAGCCTATTCTGGCTTAGTCATAGGACTCGAACGTCTGAGATCGTGGGTTCGATTCCCGCCGGGTCTATCCTTTACCAGCTACTTCTAATTTTGTGCTTATTTTTATTTCATCACAGTCGAAATGAAAAGTAGAGTATTGAACTCGATACAACACACTCGAACTATATAGCCAGACTTTCGGCCACCCTCTTTAGCTAGTCTATCAGGCTAATATGAATCTAAATAAGTCCTTAAGGAAATCTTTAACCTACTTTAAGAATATGTCCTACACCTTAACTGGAGAACAATTACTCGTACATATTAGATTTTATTATTAGCTGTTCTCATCCTTATTTGTAGCAAATCTTACTAAACATGTAATTGAATGACGTACATAAATCATAATTTTTTGCCTCGTGATAATTACCAACAAAACATGCAAAAGATTCGTAATGTTATATATGTATATTTATTTGTATAGTATGTATAAACTAAGTTATTTATTGTTTTTATAAAAGGAAATAAATTTGAATAAATAAAGCATAAATAAAGTTGTAAGCAATTACGTCCTAATACTCATAAGATAATTTGTCAACTAATACTTATGCCATTTTGACAAATTATACAGGGTGCACTACTTATGAAATGAAAGTATTTCCGAAAACTATGATTCATAATTTGTTAACTTAAGAAAACTATTAAAATTCTAAAATTAAAAGGATAATAACATATATATATTTTTTTGTATATTATAAAATTAAAAGTATAAAAATATGTTATTTTATTAGTATATAAAAGTGCTAGTAATAATGTAAATCCACGAAATAATTAGGTGTAGTTAAGGTATTTGTTTTATGATCGATATGTTTATTTAACATTTTAATATCTCTAAATATTCCCATCATCATATCAGCTCTGAGACGTTTACTGCTGGATATAGATAGGCCTTATGCAGTGAACGTCACCACACCCGGTCCTCCGCCCTTCAGGGCTCCATATTCCCAGGCTTTCGCAAAATTATTAAAAAATAACTTGAATTACTTTCTCATATTTTCGATGAAGTTTTCGATGTAATTTTAAAAGTTTTGATTTTAGAGACAAATTAAGATCTTTTATCATCTATATGTACGAGTATGTAGTACCAACTGTTTAAATTCGAAACGCGAAGCGACTTAAAAAGAACAAAAAGACAAAAACAACCGGTCTCATACGAATTAATGCGATATAATGAATAATTAAATGTGTTCGGCTGTTCTGACGTCAGTTGGGCACAAACAAGGTTATTTGACTGCTCACATAGTAAAAACAAAATTCCATGCTGAATGAGAAAATTATACCTCTTTCTATCCGTTATTTAATTCGATCAAGCTTAATAAATAAAATATTTTAAACATTGAAATGGCATAATAGTTTATTTAGCGAAAGATAAGTCTTTTTTTTAATAGTTTTTTTACACATTTATTTACTAGTTGACGTAAATATATTTGTAACATACCCTATAAATTATTTACTAAAATATGCTGCTCACTGTCACAATCGAATGAACCAATTCCTTTTCTTATTTTCCAATCGCTTTACTTTAAACATAAAATAATCCCGATATAATATATGAAGTGTTTTTCTATCGTATTTATTTTCTGTATTAATAAACTTCAAGGTGCTTGTAGACTTTCGTTCCTTTTGGTTGCTCTGATATCCTGAAAGAATCCCAGTATCTCTTTTTTTCTTATGCAAAACTGTAACATATACGGGACTCTGCTCCAGCAGACATTAATACGAAAGTTGATTTTTAGTCATATAAAACTGATAGCGATAACTTGATTATGTTCATTGATACAAAGTCGTAAACTCCAAGCAATCCTTCGCTGCAGACGGGACAATGAATCACTCAAGCGATATAGAACATATTGGGCGCACAGTGTGAAGCGAGCGAGAGAGACAACACGCGTGCTTTGTATATCTAATGTCATAACATCGTCTGCCGCGAATGATTGCACGTAGTATAGTGTAGTGACAAGAAACCTCTTCAATGTGTGATGCATCTGGCGCCAACGGACTCTTGCGCAGATTAACGATGTTAATCGCAATAATTTTGTTTAATTGAAACGGAGTGGGAATTGTGTCTTGAGAGCAATTGTGGAGACAATTTTGGATTCTGGAGCGGCTATTTATAGGCCATTGTATTTGTATCGGTACTAAAATATATTTTATGAATCATTCAAGAGGCCATTTACTTGAGATATAAATATTTGTCAATAGTATATCTATAGACTACTTAGATCGATTATCTAAACATACTATCACATATACCCCAATTAGATCATGAAATGAGGTCTATTGTGGAAAACAATAAGCTTTTAAGGCGGGTAAGTGGGCAAGTATTGGGCTAGAGTGTTCAAAACAGATTTATTTCTACTTGGTTGAGTTTGAGAAATGAAGAGGACACTAATTATTTGTTAATATTATTAAATACATTTATATTATTAAGGGTCTTCACTTTGTAATTTCTTTCCTAATTGACCGCAAATATTTGTAAATTACCCACGGTCTGATGACGTCACTTGTTCTTGTTTCACGTATGCCAAGTAGCCAATGGTAAGGACAGTCATCAATCCACGTCTAACGGGAGCGAGCTGCCATATTCGCGAGACCAGCCTTGGTATAACCTCGCCAGCGTAGCTCAGGTTACATTAACAGTTGCTATTCAGCATTTGCTATTAAAGTTCATGATCGTTATTCGTAAATGATACGAAATGTAAGCGACAGGTAATAATACTTTTAATTGTATAATAAACATACATTCCAGCATTGGACTGAATAGTTTGATGATGATGAGATAGCACATCGAGACGGATAACGTTATACGTCAGAGACATCAGTGCTTCTTTTTCATAGCGTTAAACGCCGCCGTACACTTGGTCCAACCGAATAATTAAAAATTGTACTTAGAAAAACTAGTTACTGGTTTAAAAAACAGGGGCGCCTCCGCCGGCGGCAGCCCTGTGCGTGCGTACTCCCAGCGGTACTTTATTTTGCGGCCGACAACACCGTCTATTCTTTCGCGGCCGACGTAGCACACTGTAGGACGTATCTCTTCTTTACGTAATAATAATATTCCTTGATCGGCTGCTCATAGTGATCTTAGTTTGGATTATCTAGTAGTCCCTTAACTAATCATCCACAAATAGACCGGAAGTGGTGGACTATGTTCTGGAAACCACACGGACCAGTCTGATGGAATATATTACTTTATGATTGTGTTATTTTCACGCCCTAATATATGGCTGTCAACTTTACCAGCTTAGGTAATATAGTGATATTTATAGGTAGAACTAAAATAAACTATTTTCAATTCGCACAGATAAAATTATCACTTATTACAAATGTGTTATAGATATTATACTCGTGTCTCTAATGACGTAAGTTAATCAAATAAGCATTCAAAGGACGAATCTTATCTCAATGTACACCGAAGTCACCTCATATCATACAATATTTATCTGCATAAAACAATAAACACTGTTTTCATAAAACAAATGGGAACATCATTGCAACTGTATACTCTATTTTTTATGGAATGATGTGACAAACGATCAACTTATTTCAGACACAATAGTTAAAAAACGTCAAGTGCATTGCCACCTGAGGACTGGATTGAGGCACCTCGTGTGCCTGTATTTAGGTGTACTGGGTCTAACTAGAAAACAGTAATGGAATAATTCGCCGTATAGGAGCAGAAAGAAGCAAGGGTGGTCTGGTATCCTCTAATACCATCGAATAATATGTCCAATAGACTCTTATGAATTATGATCATAATACCGAGGTGTGCGGGCGGATAGAACTACACCCTGATTGGCCCTGTCAAGGTCGCGACATGTTGTGATTGGTCGGAACTATGATGTGGTGCCCGGTTGGTGCGTAGCGGGTGTCTTGTATAAGACAATATGCCCAAGTCTGAAGTTTTGAAGAATTTAAGTGGTCGCGTAACATGAAGCATCTTATAACGGACCTGCACTACGACCAGTACCCAAAAGTCTATAACTCTTTTACGTCTCTACTCAATGGTCAATTTTAATAACCGCAGGTGACACTGGGATAAAACCTAGGACTAATTACTATAACAATGACTCTACAAAAACACTTGTGTAATCCTTGAGTAAGACTGTACTCTAAGAATTCAATACCATCAAAAACATCCCAGACCAGAACCGACTATCACAAATAGAATAAAGTTTTGTGTCCCTAATGGGTTCACACCCATGACTTTTAGTATTCGAGGTAAACATTCAAAATAAGGTGTAAAAACGACAGAGAATTTAAACGTGAAAAACTGTAAACTCTAAGAAAACGTTCTACAAACCGAAACATTAAGGTTGTCGTTTTACAAAAATACTCTATCTATTGTTCATAGGTTCAGTTATCTGTGAACTTAATATAGTTATCTTCCTGTAACAGATGTTACATACAACTGAAGTTTGTAAACTGAGTTATCTATCATATCGTGAAAACAATCAAAACATAGTGACATGAGATAAGTCTGTCCATATGAAATCAAATGAAACAACCGACATTTCGCTTAGTACCTACAATCAGCCGCAAACATATTCAAAAAAGTCATATTGGGAAGCAGTGTAAATCTAATGAAAATTATGTTCTATGACTTTGAGAAAGTGACCTGAAAGACCTTAAGTAGCGCAGTTTTGACCACCCAGATTTTGTAGTGGTATTTTTTTTACCACTGGTGGTGAAGTGGAAAGGTATTCGTAATTAATTAGCACTCATTTCGTTAAGCAAAACTAATTTTTTACTTATTTGTTCCATTGGCTCAGTGTTCTCCTGCCAGTCCGAGGTTTGTAGCTTAGTTAGTATCCGAGCTCTTCCGACTAGGTTATTCTACTATTGACTGAGGATTTTTTATTTCTACTTACCACGATATAATCTCAACATTGAAATGTCCAGAATTTAAGATTATCGTCGATCAGAATTATGTCTGTTTCACATTGTTGTATTGTCATTTCACTTGCACAAAAGTTATTTTGAAGGTCACTGTAATTCTAGTTTTATATATCTAAGTTTATTCCGTTGTTGTATAGGTCCTAAACCATTTGGCTTGTGATTTTTAAATGAGTTCACTGATGTAGCGGTAACTACTTCGTTTGGGAGCAACTCTATTGCTTAGAAAGTGGAAGGCGATATTGGAATTAGAATTAGTGCGGCTTATCCTCAGATGGTGACCTCGCAACGGCCATACGCCTTTCATTGTAAAAATCTTCTATAAGTCTGGGACGTGGTATTAAAGTTTCTATTAAATCACCTCTCAGACGTTCTTCGCATGGTTTCCATTTCTATAGATATTGAATCTCCCTAGTTTATCTTAACAAAATATTCTGACACTGACAAACTTAAAGCCGTTCCTCGAGAAGAGGTCTGAGGCAGGTTTTATAAATTTTAATTAAGACTTCAGCTCACAGTATTGAAAGGATCCTCTTATAGCATATACAAAATAGTTGGCTTGCTTTACCACTGAAATGGTATTCCCACTTTAGGTTTTGGGTCATTACCACTCCCAAGTCTTTTCGCGAGTTGACAGTAGATATAGCTGTGTAATCTATCTATGCTGTAGCAAACCCAAGGGTTGTTACTACCTAAGTGTAGTATAACATACTTGACTACATTAAGTTTGACAATCTATTCTTTTAGATGGTCCATATCCATTGCAACTTACCTAATACATCAATTAATTGCCAAAGAACTTACCGTCGTCTGCGAAGAAACTTGATTATGAGTCAATAAAAGCAATTCGGTATTTAATGTAAACACTAAACAGCGGAGAGACCAGGACAGATCCTTGTGGAATGCCACCTCACCTCGTTTCTTGTCAATGACACCTGTTTTGTCAGGATAAAGAGGAACCCACTTTGAAATGATCTACCTAGGAGGTAGTTTCAAATGACCATGGATGCCGAAGTGCTCCTGTTTTAATAGCAGACGTTGGTGAGGTATCTACTTTATCTGAAGCGCGATCGAAGTCAAGATATATATGACATCCATAGGATTCTAATGATCGAGGCTCTTTGTCCAAGAGTGTGCTGTGTTTGAACTTAGCAGGATCAGTTTTATACCCATTTTTATACGTAACATCTGTGTGTTGCCCGGTGTCAAAGTAGATCTTCATCAGTTATGTTAGTATAGGAACAAGAATGCCATGGCAGTCGTTAAGGATAATACTGGCAATGTTCAATATAATTAAGTTCGGTCTATAGTCAGTTAAATTTGAACTAAAATGCAACATTGAGCTGTTATCAACTCGCCATACCCAATTAACCACAGTATTCTTAGTCCAATAAGAATGTCTCTACGCTTCCTACAACACGTTCGGTGACGTATTTAGTGACCTCCGTGGCTCTTACTTTTTAAACAAATTCGATTCGAATCGAAGACTCGATTTGCGGAAACATAATAAAGGTGTTTTTTATTCGGTGTCGTAACTTCACGGTCAATGTCGACAGGGCGGCCTTGCAGCGCAGTGAAGCACGTCTCACGGTTGGTTATCGTCCGACCGCCTAATACTGGACATTTAGTTACATAACATCCATTAAATAGCAAATTTTTTCTAGTTAAATGAATTTATTGACGATTTTTGCGTATTTTTTACACATTATACTTATTGTTTAGTCATTTATGATGTTGATGATGCACTGATGAACAGCAAGTAATATTATAATATATTGTTTGGTAGGTAACTAATGAGATATACATGTTTTTTTAACTTAATTAAATTACTGTTTAACTACAAGTAAGATATGTAGCATAGCAATACATGATAACACTGCATGTAATACCTACACATAGACACATGACATCTAGTGACTCCTACAGACTTTTTTTAATAGTAAAGCAACTTGCAATCTTAGCTCGGCCCTGTATTTATTACTTAATACTCGTAGTACTAATGTAAATATTTATTTTTAGACATTAGTACTTATACTTACCTATGCTAATTTGAAAAAAAAAATTCAAACTTTTACAAAACTGTTATTTTACACAGTCGTTCGGAAATGTCACCAAATGATGCTTGAAAATTATTTGCAATCATCGTAGACTAATTTGACGTTTTTTAAAGAGGCTCAATGTCCATTTTGTTATGGTCGTGTGAACACCAACAGCGCGTCCGTGGATTTCCGCATTTTGAAATTTAAAAAAATCCATTTTTTCGACTCGAAGTACCAGTTTTTTTGCTTAGCTCCCTGACATCATAGCGTGACGATATCTGAGTCCACTTGATATCATCTAAGTTGTTTTTAAGTTAAAATTAAGTAATGGATTTTTACGTTATTTTTTTTTAAATGCTTAAAATACTCGTATCCATTGTTTTATAAGCAGTTTCATTAGCATTAAAATTGCTCGCGCCAATCCGCAAAAAGATTCAAAAGTGTGCTCTGCATAAAATTATCATTTGTAACTTACTTTCACTTTCATAAATAGTTAAATGATGGTTACGCAATCATTATTATTCTTTCTTTAGCTTGGTACGTAGGATTTAAGATATTTTGCGTAACGCCAAATGCTATTTGTAGAAATAAATAGGAAATATAAAAAATACTTTGAAAATTTGCCCTATCACTGCACCACATATGAAAATAAAACGTCTCTCGTAGCACGTACAATGATAATGTAGAAAAGAAGTGTAGTAAAAGTGAGAAGGTTGCAATTGTAGAGGAAAGTTTCCCACTATCACCTCCGAGGAAGTTAGATAACCCCGTTAACGATTTTATGTCAATAGATACTATAAAACAAACGAGTAAATAATGTCAACGACTCTTACATTCGTATTATCAAGTAAGCGTCATACATAGCTCGCCGCAGTATTTTTAGCCTAGGCCGCACTAAAAATAGTACAACGGTTATTAATGAATTAATATTTCTAAAAACGGATCGTCTACTACGCGTTGATAACGCGACCGAGACCGATAGTAGGGGTGACGTTTTGACGCCATATTGAATTTGTTTTGTTTTCGTAACTCGTCGGAGTTTTTGCTTGTCTGTTTTGTGCCGTTCCAATGTCTTATTTGCATTTTATTACAAATTTACGATAATTTTCTACAATATCTAATGTGTTGATTACTTGTATAACCAGTCATGTTAAAACAAATCGGTTACATATTTTGTAGGTTATATATTTTGTTATTTACCGATAAGGCTTGTAAATAATGTTTTGAGATATTTTTCCATTGATGCAAATATTACGATATTAAAAAATATTATGTAAGTAGCTATTTATACTACTCGTATATTCCTAGATTATAATGTGGCTTTAGTCAAGTAAAAGAACATGTGAATTAGATCTAACTTTACTTAAAAACTACTTAGAAGAAGAAATATTGCTAACATTTTAGGTAGGTATGTCATGTACCTACTGATAAAAGACGTGACTAAGATCTTTAAAAAAACTGACTTAATTCAAAGTTAGTATATAGTTACATAATCTAATTGTTTGGGATTTTTATAACAACATTGGTTTTTATCCTAAGTTACCTACGAAAAAAAAACTTCATGCTAATTTATTTCGTTTCTAAAGTCATTCATTGGCAATACCTTAAGTTTTCTTTAATCCTTAGAACATATTAATACATAAAAGACGTCAATAAGGCTCAGATGACCTTGCACAAATGACATATTACATAGCATTACCTTACCTAAAGAAGGTGGCCGGAAGTGGATGGATGCGGAGGGCGGAAGACCGGGTATGGTAGCGTTTAATGGGGAAGGCATATGTCCAGCAGTGGACGTCTAGGGGTTGATATGATGATGATAGTATAGCAGCTAAGTCACTTGTAAGTGTATATAAATATTAAGCAAATTGGGAACAGCAAGTACGCATGCGTTATCGTGTCATTTTATTAACTGACCTACGACCGCACTGGGCCAGTCCGGCGCAGGGCCCTGACATCGCCGCACCAAACTGTCATCCAGATAAGATAGCACTAATCACGTATACCTTAAGGTCTGCTCAAATGTTAGAGTGATAAGTGACATGTTAGAAGATATTATATTATAAGAAGTGTAGTTATAGCCATGAGAAGAAAATCTTAACTCGAAAGTTTTTTTAGCTATAGGTAAAAATATGTCACGTACTTAATAATAAACTTGAGGAAGATGAATACTTGGTACAGAGCGCGAGCTTTCCAACTTTTATGTGCATTAAATGCAAAATAAATTAACTCTTCAGGCACATTCACCCCTTAATTCAAACGTGTGAACAGGGCCTAGCCCCGTTAGCAAGAACTGCCTCCAAGCACGCGATTGAGGCAAAACCGTGCCCACCAGAAACGGTGCTAGATAGGTAAACTTGACCATTACAATATAATTAAATTTTTCAAGATGGCGGTGGTGTAACCTTTTGTATTTTTATATCAGGAATTTTAAGGTTATAGATTAGTTTTTTTTATTGAAAAACGAGCGATCATAGCTTACTCTATTTTTTATATATACAATATTTAGCTGTATGGTTTAGAATAGAGATTAAACGGATAGTGGTTTAGCCAGATACCGGATAACGGATATCCGGCGAGCTTCTAGACCGGATAGCCGGATATCCGGCCGCGGGCTAGCATACAATTTGTAATTCACACTATAGAACATTAAAACTAATTCATTTCAATGGATTTAGAGAAAATCAGAGTCTACATTTTGGTTACTACTACCCCTATTTTGGGAGACTAATGGATACTGCCATAAGATAACACGCGAAAAGATTCTAGGACATGCAAAGTTTGATCAAAATCATTAAAACCGTTATAGATTTTTTTTTTAATTTTTTTAGTATGACAGCTAACCTCAGATTTAATTCAATTTCTTGTTTGAAACTTGTTTTTTTGGGATATAGTATGCACACACTTTAAAAAAATCACGACGACAATACCTTTCTCGCTATGCTCGAAAGTAAAAACAGTATAATAATGTATCACGGAGTTTTAAATTTTCTTTTCCCTTTATCAATAAATAAAAATATAAAGATAGTATAGTCATAGTAAAACTAAGATGGATAGGCCGGATACCGGATATTTGTCGGATATCCATTTCATCTCTAGTTTATAATCATTGCCTTTTCTATTAAAGGAGAGCGCATAGTGTTTCATTTTCAATCCCTTAATTATTAATGATTTTTTTAAATCTATCAATGACGCTTTAGCAATAAGACTAAGTTTACAAAAACTACTTTATTATTATAACTGTGCAAGTATTTTTTATCATGCAATAAAGACTAATTCAATAGAATGGAAAACCTTTTTTGAATTGGGTTATTAATTCAGTTTTCAAGAAAGCCAAAACAAAGCCTTTTATTGACAAAAACTACATTTAATTTCCGTACAAATTTAAACCTTAACATGGGACAATGTCCATCAGCACACGAAATAAGGGCGCATCAATCTTTCCGGATAACCTGTTAAGCAGGTCGCCTGTTAGGAAACGACCTTTGCTCACGCATGGCGGTTTCTGTGACACTTCGTTACCTAAAGGGTCACTTCTACCCCCGCGGTGTTGCCCGCAGTTTATCAATTTCCTGAGAGAAAATTTATAACCTTATATTATGTTAATCTGAGTGACGAACTATTTACAGGGCGCCTACTCAGAGCCTATTCGGACAATATCACTCTCAGTATCAGATAAAGAGTAATTGAATTGAGTGTTCCTAAAATAATCATAATATAAATTTTTGTCCGAAACCTCGTAGGGTTAAAAATACATAGTTACGGTATTGGTTCCCTTCTCAAACACCCATGTAGTCAGGCCTGTTCACTCCTCACTTTAGGTATAAAATATATTTACGAGGTGCGGCCCCGATGGCCGGGGCCAATCGGTCAGGGTCACAAATCCCGCGCCGCTCTACAATCCGAATACGTAGGTACCAGCCCTAGGCGAATTGCTTACGGATGTCAATTTGTGCCTGATTTAATAATTCAGTGTAATATTGAGTTTCTTCCATGTGCATAGGATTCAGTTTGGCTTGCACTGAATTTTGTAGGTAAGTTTTTGAGAAACTAAACAAGCTATCTTAGGGGTCCGCCTTCTTGTACTATTACTTATTCTGTGATGTAGTTGAATGAACTATGGAAAAATTGAGAAGATGTAATCCTAACATTCTACGAGATACAATTTTCAACATACTCAGCAAATATTTGCTAAGCGATAAAATGACAGAGAGGTGTGTCGCATCGTGTGTCTACGTCAGCGAAATGTTGTATTCCAACGCAGAAACGTGCTTTAACAATTAATTATTCAGAGCGTACAATCTAACCTTGAAGAAATTTAACATAAGTACCTTATTACCGTATTCAACAATTGTTAGTTACGATTAAAGATATTTCAAGTTACTTTAGGCAAATACCTCTCTGATATAAATCTAAAATCAACGGCTAACATCGACTGGATGCCGGCAGACCTATAGTCCAATACAGTACTTTGGGCCCTAGGGCCCAGTACTGAATTGAGTGCTTCCTCGGCTCCCCCAATATCCACATAGGTACAATCACATTTTGAATTAAGTGACCAGCCCCAGCACCTCATGCAATGATGGTAAAGATAGAATGCTTATGATATGCGAGTTGTTTCCTATTCCTAATGATTATTTTTTCACCGAAATATTTTTATAATATACTAGCCCGGGCGTAGGTTTCATTGAACCTCTAAAACACAAACTTTTGGCTAGCGCAATCTCAATGTAAAAACACTTAACAATGATTTTTTTCCTATTGTTCCAGGTATGTTCTGAAATAAGTTCCCGGGGAAGCCTAGCAAATTCAAAAACATCCGTGGGTTGTGTGACCTGTAACCTTATAAAGTGTATTTCGCAAAAACCACTGGCACCCGGGATTGACACGTGAATTAGTTTACGTCACAGCTTCTTGGTAAGTACATTCTAGAACAAAAGCTCTATTCGATAAGACGTCAACATTACCAAAACAGTCTTTTTAACAGTTTCACGGACAAATGTTATGTATTTTCTATTTAATGGCTTAGTAATCTTATTATGACCGAAAATTAGGTAAGCAGGTAGATGCTGTTTGAAATATTTAGTAGGTATTTACTTCGACTCGAGGAAATTATTTTTTATTAGATGAAGTTATTCAGAATCTAATTATGATCATTTGTTTATCTATGACTTTTGGAAATTCATATTCTTGGTCCGAATAATATTTAGAAAAAAAGAGCTAATTATTCATCAAATTTAAATGGCAAAGCGTTATTTGTAAGGACGATTATGAATAGGATGTGCTCGTAAAAATAAAACTTGATCTTTTTATAATATTCCAATAAAATAAGACCTGTTCATGTTGAAGTTATTTTCCTTATAGTTACTTCACCTTCAGTGGTGGTATCTCTTATGTAACTAAAACAGATGGTAGAAGGAAGTAGTTTGCCTATTTCTAACGCTAAACATCAAGCAACGCCTACATTCCTGTGTTCTAGTTTGAAAGATAAGAGATTTGTAGCTTTTACTATTTTCCGTAATTATTAAAACTCATTCATAACCTAAGACTTTTTGTAGATATATGTAAATAAAAGTAAATATTGGTGCAGACGAGTTTTGGACCGCGGATCGACACGTGCAGGGTGGGCTGTTCCGCCGCCAGATGGACCGACGACCTGAGGAAGGTAATCGGATGAGGCTGATGCGGAGGCCCGGGTATGCTGGCGGTCATTGAAGAAGGCCTAAGTCCAGCAGTGGACATCTAAGGGCTAATGATGATGATAAAATCTTGGAGCTAATACAATTGTAATTAAAATAACCAAATAAAACGGAGTTCCATAGTAAATAATGACAAAGACATCAAAAACAAACAGATAGGTATATTTTGATTAACATAATAATGAAGCTATGAACCGTTCAGTGCGAGTTCAACTTGACGCTACTTGGCTTCAATGACATCATCGGCAATGACAGATTTTTATGAAATAACTATTGTTATGCTAATAGTTAATGATACTTTACGTAATCTTAGATCTTGTTACATAGAAATATGTAAGGAGGAAGGAAAACAGAGCCAAAATTATGACTAGATATATATTTTCCTATATTAGCTATATCATTAGCGTAGTTGTAGACTAGTTTTATCGAGGGAATATATCCCAGAGGAAAGTTGAAGGTGCGTTTAAAGCGGAAACACAAAAACACACAACAACGATATTTAAAAAAGAAATTGTCTTTATAAAATGAAGGCTTAAATTATCATTCACGTAAAAGTAGGACGCGATAAACATATTTATGTTTACGATAACAATATAGGAGAAGAGATTTGACTGTTTCCGATTATATAGGCAGGACATTGCTATGAATATCAGATGAACATACAGACTCCAATAAAGTTATTCAAGCGAATAAAAGCTACATGTAAAAAAAACAAAGGATAAAACTATTATTATTTTATCCTGTAAAGCCTGCCTTCCTGGAACTTTTTCCATTTCACTTGTATGCCCACTGCTGATATAGATAGTTATGGAAAATTAGTATTAACAGAAAACATCGCAAGAATAAAGTATTATAATATTAGTTTTATTAAAGCCGTGTGATTCCCGGCTTAGAATAGGGACACCCCCAATCTTCCCAGTGGGTGTCGTTGAGGCGACTAAGGGATTGCACAAGGGACAGGTAGCAGCCTTCTTCTGATCATTACTATGGATCACCATTCCGCCTGCCAAGCGTGGTGATTATGGCAAATCCCCTACCAAAAGTAGCATTTTATTGGGGAGGATTATGTTCAGCAGTGGGCGTATTTAGGCTGATGAAGGATATGACTTCTGGCCCGAGGCGGTCGTCTTTAGACGCTACAGGAAGGCAAAGACTCTAGAATCCCTGAAATAGTGTGTATTTAATGTAAGGTTATATAATGTATGTATTTCTAGGCTAAGGTATTTGTCTATGGGCTAAGTTGCCTGCAAATACATGATTTTATTATTATTATTAGTTTTGATAATGCGGGTAGGGTTATATCGGCTGTTGATTAATAAAGGATATTCAGTTAAACATCGTCGAGAAAAACAATTCAAAGAAAATAAAATAAAAGAGAATAAAATGTAAAAGGAGATCTACCATCGTTCTACGTAGGAGGCATGTAATTCTCGACGGTGTATAACTTGAGTATCCTTTGTTGCCCGTCGTACTAACATCCTACTACATGCTACTACGATTAGTAACACAGGTAATTTCTTACCCGACTTAGTACTTCTATTACTACTACTTATTACTACTATCAATGTTTTTGGTTGTTATTATCTTCAGCAATTTCTAGACATAGGTCGTCTCCTACTCGATCCATGCTTACTGGTAGTCTGCTTAAACCCTCTGTAACAACCTTAGGCTTTTTGTACAACCAGCGGAAGATGTAAAGCGGCTCCATCCGTGCGGCGTCCGTCCGTCCGTTGTGTGCCGCGAGCGCTCGTTTCAGCGGTCGGTCGACTCGCTCGTTTCAGCGGTCGGTCGACTCGCACGTTTCAGCGGTCGGCACGCTGTTGCATGTGCAGGGTTGGCACGATTAAATCATTTCATCAATTCAATCAAATCAATCAATAAAATCAATGATTTAATCAAGTGTCTTAATTATTATTAGATAGAATTTAACTTAAAAATGAAGGGCTTTTGAATAATTCTAAGAGAATAAGTAAATCACAAGTACCTAACTCTCTAAACCTGCATCTGCTAAATCATTCAATCATTCATTATTACAATATTTAAACAACAATAAAAAATCTGCTTTTTCTGTTCCGAATCTATTCCGTAATTTAGTGTGAACAATGCCAAATGTAGAAAAAACTCTTAACTGAAGCTGAAGAGGCTTTCACGACAAATATTTGTTTCACTATAGGGTAAAAAAATCAAACTATACCATAAAATAAAAAAACAAAAAATCTGATTAATTATGATTTTTTGAAAAATACATGATTTATTGGATTTTATGAAAAAAAAAATGTTTTTTTTTTCCAACCCTGATACACGGTTATAGTATTTCTAACAACCCGCTGCAGATCGTTCGCTGTATGTGCACAAATCCTTTAACTCAGTCTGATATTATTTTAATAGTTTCTAAAATGAATCCTAATAATCAGTAAGTAGTGATCGGTTACACTTGTATTTGCTATCTTATTAAATACCCAGTAGAAAAGTCGTCAAGTATACGAGTAGCCTAGCATAGTAGATAGTTGTTGGCATTTTTCTGTGAATAACCGGTGCTGTTAGGTTAGGTAGGGCTGTCCAAAGAAGTGTCGTGTTAACTCGGTTAGGGGCTGAGTCGACACTATGGAAAAACGTTTACTCTATCGTAATTCGTTGTAAACCGCGACCTTTACGAGACGTCATAAAAATTACACGGTATATCTATCTGTACAGAGGATTTTTTAAGTAAAATTCTTATGAAAGTTTGCTCTCGCCAAATGAACTAGGTAGAACTAGGTATACGAACGGCAAAGTAAATGTTTTTTCACTCCATTGCTGGAAAATGTTCTCGTTTTTATTCTAAAATGAGGATTCAAAGTTTCACTTTTCTGAAAACAGCGTTAAAACAGGTCATTAATGTAAAATAGGTCATTAAAATTAGTATGGTTCATTGATATAGTGTTTCATGTAACGCAAAATCCGATGATCGCACAATGGTAAGATCGTAAGATCCCAAAAACGAAAAATACCAAAATATTAAAAATCATATTTCAAAAAAAGGATTTTTAAACATCATTTATTCCTATGTGAATAAATTTTATTCTCGTGCATTTAGACGTGAAAAGCACTATGTATGCCTCGACGGTAATTTAAATTCGTGGACTCTCATCTCTTCTAAATTGTTCTATTTCTGTGTCGACTCAGTCTCTAACACGGAGTTTATTGTGAAGGAGTTTATACTATACGCGTCCAAACTAATGGTTTTCAAATTTACCTATATTATTTTAAACTCCATTGCATCAGTGACTTTAAAGAAAAATCGACTACCTACTGGAATTTAAGCTGAATAACATAAAAAAAACAGCCAATATAAAAACATTTTATTTCCTACTAATTACCGTCATCGTGTAAAAGAGGCTTTAATTACTTGTAGGTACGTTAATGGCTTTCAAGTTTCATTCTTATTAATTAACTCCATTCTCTTTGAATCATTAGTAAATAATTAAAAAGCTACAATGAAGTCTACTTTAAAATTGATATGTGTAGTTAACACGTTGTGAGGAGGTACTGAAGCTGAAAATGATATATCTAGCCATCATTTTCAGCTTCAGTAAAATTAATCAACTGTATAAACTAAGTCCACCACTAACCGGACTTACCACATGAACCTTTGCTTGGCCATAATAGGCGAACGAAACGTCATTATCATCTACTTTCTGTGACGTGACTGTACAGAAAGTAGATCATAATGACGTTTTGTTCGCCTATTTAAGCCAAGCAAAGGTTCATGTGGTAAGTTCGTTTAGTGGTGGACTGAGTTTATACAGTTGATTAATAAAGCCTCGCCTGTAATAGTATATCTCTTAAATGACAACAGATACGTGTTTCGATCTTCCAAGCTGTAGTCTTGCTTAATGAAATGGTATAGTCAAGTCAAGTCTTTAAAACTTATAGGGTTTTAAGAAGAATTGGTCCGTGTTAGTTTAGCAGGTGAGTCTATAATTATTTTAGAAAACCTAATATAACCCCTGTGAATACAACTTTCAATTACAATTAATTTTAATTGAAGAAGTATAATCTGCTTAAACTTTGTTTATCTGTAAATAGTAAATAGAGATGAGTACCAAAGTAAAAAAATAAAAGGTATTTTTTTTCTTATAAGTCTGTTATTGTGTGTAAAATATCTGGTCACGATTCATTCTCATATTTCAAAGGTATACATGCGTAATTTTTATATGCATTTATATGCAATCGTCACCCTTATCCGAGAGGTCTAGGCAGGCCAGTAATCAAGCGCTCGAGTGTGCGTGCGGACGCATCTCTGCACATAGTAATTTAATGTCGTTGCTACTGAGCTGGTTTACACCAAGACCGGTCGCCAATTAACTACCTAACACAGTAAAAGCATTATGAATAAAAAATCAGCTAGATGGCGCTTTTGTAGAGAAAAAATATAGCTTTTGCCTTCCCCTGCACGCAGTCGGTACGCGTGATTTTTCTATTATTTAATTGAATTAGGTATCATTACAGAAATATTACAATTTACTAGAGATGGATCGTAGTTCGGTTTCACATTCGGTATTGCCAAAATTCGTTAGTTCAACCGAACTTCGGTATTCGGCCGAAGTTCGGTTCAGGCGCCGAAATTCGTATCAAAATTAAATTGATATAGTCAGTGATACTGACATTGACAGTAAGAAAATATCGATAAAATGACTCAGTATCTTTCATTGCATCGAAATACTTAATCTGCTTGCTCGGTGAAGGATCCGTGCTTACCTCGTTCAACAATGGTTAAACATAATATTATCATCAGGTTATTTTTGTCTCCACTGCAGGAGCACAACCCTCTCTCATCTGCCGGAGACAGACGGAGGATTTGGCCTACACTCCCCGCGCTGGCCAGACGGGTTGGGGAGGCATAATATTATATTACGGTATAATATTAAACGAGCACATATTATACTGCCTTCTTCAATAAAATGAAGTAAAAAACTGTATAATTAGGTTCTTGAAGAAAAAAAAACACGCACGACATGCAAGGTCATTCAACCTACCGAACCGAACTTCGGTTTTGCCTGAACAGAAGTTCGGCCAAATGCCGAACTTCGGCAATAGTCACATCTCTACATTTTATTACATAACACAAATATGCGTCGAAGAAATCTGTTTTTACTAAAGTTTATGACTATGAGCTAATTTTCTATTTAATTTGTCGAAAAATATTGTACAGTTCTCTGATTTTAATAACTATTTTAATGTCTAATCCCCTAATCAATACTAGAAGAAGCTGAGAGACGCAGCCATTCAATGACAGGTGCAGCCGAGCTGTTTATGGATGCTTACTTTTTAATTTTTATTTCAATAATATTCTCTATGGTTAGGTTTTAACCCATCGAAACAAAGTTCAAAATGACACAAAAAAGTCTGCAGAAAAAGATGCGCGAAGTTCCCATGCCATCGTCGCGTACCGCACGCCATATTTTTTTTTAAGATATAAAACGGGTCTACAAATGAGAAGATTCTGGTTTTGCAAGACAACTTGCAATGACGACATTGTGGCGTTTCGATTTTATCTACCTAGGTGCCATTATTTTTTATAACTACAGTATATTCATGCCCAAAACTATAAAAACTAATACAAACATTGTATTTCTATTGTGAACGTCATATTTTGTTAATAATCCGATATTGTCGTGGGACGTCAAACCTCCTTTACCAACGACATGACTGGCTGACGAAGACGATACAAATTTAGAAGACAGACTGACAAACAGTCAGAAATTTAGACAGAAAGATAGAGAACGAAAAAACAAGGCGGGACAAACGACGGTATTTTTCCAATAAATATAATTCGGACAAAATACCAGTTTCCATTGACCTTACGACCGTTCAGATATGTTTTATGTTTTTTTTTTAATCGGACATATAAAACGGCTTAGGTACGTAGAATTGGTTGTTCTAATTTTAAGACTCGCTGTTTCCTTTTTATATAAAAATATCGTACAGAAATATTATTACTAGCAACCGCGTAGAATTATAATTAATGAGATGTATCCTGATGATGTATCACTTTTTCCTACAGTCAAATGTTGGATTCCAAAACCAATGTCAACTTCGGATTCAAGGCCCCCGAAAACCTTTATGATAAAAAGTTTCAAATGAGAAGTCGCATTTTCGATCTCTTAGATATCTTAGATCTCAGTGTCGCTTAACTTTCTTGACATGACCGAATGCGCTGAATGGTATTGACGCTTTTCAAATGTAATAAATAAAATCGTAAACTTCGCGTGTCTGTCTGTACATTGAAGATATTTGCAATAAAAGAAATTGGGGGTCTAAGAATAAGTAATAGAACACATTTCCATAATTTTTGAATTTTTTATCTGTTTGTGTATGAGTTTGTGCACGCATCACTTAAAAACCACTGAACGGATTGTGATGGTCTTTTCACTGAAACATGGGGCTTAACTTAACATTTACTCTTTATTTCATCGCAATCGGTTTACTCAATCAAATGTTATGGGCATTTTTAGTTTTCAATTACATTAATAGGTAAGGTGAGTATGCAATATATTGCACATAATAGTATTTCCGTACTATTCAGATTGTGATGAGTTTGGACTACATTTGGAGCTGGGAGTAGGAGTGGGAATGGGAGTGGGAGTGGAAGTGGAAGTGGGCGAAGGCGTGGGCGTGGGCGTGGGCGTGGGCGTGGGCGTGGGCGTGGGCGCGGGCGCGGGCTAGGGCGCGGGAGTGGGCGTGGGCGTGGAGCGTGGGAAAATGGGAGTGGGTGTGGTAGTGGGAGCAGGAGCGGGAGCAGGAGCCGGATAAAGACAAGCAACAGAACACATTTCGATCATTTTTGAAATTTTTGTCTGTTTATCTGTTTGTTTGTGCGCGTATCACTTAAAAACTACTGAACAGATGTTGATGGACTTTTCACAGAAACATAGTGCTTAATCGGTGTAACGTATAGGTTTTATTTCATTGCAATTCAGTCAATCAAAGTTATGTCAATATAGTTATGCGAATTTATAGTTTCCGAAAACTCGCCTACACTGCGATGAGCGTAGGGTGTAAATGCTTGACTGAATTCGTGAGCGATAGCGGGAGCGGGTATGGTACCAATGTAATAAGAGTTTTTGAAAACTATACATTCGCATAACTTTTAATTGAGTTAGCCGATTGGGAGTGGGATCGGAACCTGAAGCTGGATCTGAAGCTGGGTCTGGGTCTAGACCTGAATCTGGACCTGGAATGAGCAGTGAGCAGTGAGAGTGGGAGGGGGAGGGGGAGGGGGAGTGGGAAAATGAACGGGAGTGGGAGTGGGAACGCAAGCGGATTCTGTAGTCCAAGCGAGCAGAGCAGAGCGAGAGAGCACAGCTAGTATTAAATAAAATAAACAACAGCAAAAAAGGTAGCACATGAAACCCTATAGCCTATGTTAAAACAGAGAGTAAAACCTATCCAACACGGGAAGAATTATTAAACTCGGTTCTGTAGTTACATAGGTTACTTGAAACATACATCTATCCGTACAAACTTTATTTCTTTTTTTATAGATTACTTACTTGATTTTTAACCTCAATGTAATTTTGCATCATCGTAGTGGTTGATCGTACAACAGAAACTAAATGATTTGCGGGATCACCTTTATATAACCTGTATCTGTACTCTATCCAGCAATAACCATAACGTTAACATAATTAACGATTTTCTGGATCATTACCCTGTCGTAACGTAACAATGTACCGAGCCTTTACTAAAAGACCAATGAATGTGAATTATTGATTTCAGGCGATCGTTTCTTTACGATATATGAATTTAAAGCCGGCGCCGCAAAGCCCCTGGAGCGATGATAAAAAGTGTAAATGCCCTCCGTGACTAGGACAGCTTCTTATGACCTTGGTGGCGGCCATTTGCTTTTTTTCGCGCGCTCAATGTTGCCAGCATGACAGCAGTCGCTTTTACTTTTTTTAATGAAGTAATATGCCATACTTGTTTTTTTATATACTTTTTACATCAAAGAGAAGTAATTAGCGAACTTATTTCCTTTAGTTAGATAACAGCCTATGTAAAATCTCGATTAAATGTTAACACTGTAATCTTTGAGTTTTGCACGCGCTTCGATAAACTCCGATAAATTGTAGATAATAATTTATCTTTCCAACATAATACATCATCCGCAAAATGAGTCGGTTGCAATCTTTACTTTGATAAGGTTGGTATTATTTATTAGCAATAAGGTGCTATGCTTCTAATCGTGTACGTAATTTAAGATTAAGATAGGTACTTAAAATTTTGATAATACCTACTTACTAAATTTAACGTGAATTCTATGCCTCTTTTTCATTCGGTTTTGTTTTCAGTAAGTACTCTTATTTAATTTAAACTGATAATGTTGGTAATAAATGGCGTTGCATTGATCTCTGCTGTCATTGACGGCACTCGAAAACGCCAAGGACATATCTGTGGGTGATAAAAGTTTTTTTTTTTTAATTTTATAGCGTTAATTCACTGGCTTTTGCCAACATTATCTCTATATTTTGGCATATAATAAATTGTAATATCTCACTTCCTTACCACATAGAATCTTAGTTTGTTTGAGATTGTTGTTGAGTTAAAATTATAGTTGTTATTGTTAATACTTTTTCCAAGACCTAATTTTTAAACTACTTTTGTTTTCATATAAATAATGTAATTCATCTGTGGTTGGCCTATCTTTTCTTATATTTTTACTTTGCTAATAGTAATATATACTCACTATCTTTTGCTATCTTCAACTTAGTTATCGGTAGTCATAAGACTAGATTGAATTATCATTTTATCTGTGTATGCAATAACTTGTTCAAATAAACATATCAATAGATCCCGATATCTATTAGATTCGTCAGTGACGTTTATCTGTGCCACGCTTCGCAGGGTTTGGTAATCCGCTTCCTAGTCAAAGCTCCACGTATACGGGGTTTAGTGACGATGTTCGTTAGCAGAGCGTTAAGATTAGCCCGAATATGGCACAAATTTATATAAATTAGAACATATACCTACCGACACTGATTGATTAAAATCTATACTTGAGTGTGCGATGAGGTTACGGTCTGTTGATATTTGTTTTCATTGGGGTTTGTGTAAACTTATGATAGTTCGAAATAATTACGTTTGTTACTTACTAGCGCCTTATTTTGTGTTTTATTGTGAGATTTCGAAATTGCTGTATTATGCTTACAATTTTATTTATTCGTAAATTTCCGTAATTCACCATTCTAATCAATTTTGCACGTTTTTCTGGTTGATTCAATAAGCATACTGCAACGAATGTAAAAAATGTTAAATCTACAATCATCCTTTTATCTATGGTAGAACTTTCATTCGGAACATCAGTGCTGTGTTGTGTTTCTTTTCCACTTTCTTCTGTTTGTAACACATCGTTAGCAGCATTCAAGGGCAGGAGATATACACCATACGGTTCACTCCCTGTGCTGATGTCGCTACACGACTTTGAACGTAAATGCGTAGAGTTGTAGTTGGATTTCAGTTTGCAGTTGGTTGAGAGTCTTGGCCGCAGATTGAATAAACTGCTTGACACAGATTCGCGTTTCGGGTCAGACGGGTGCCTACGCCCGGCGCTGCTTGGTAAACAAAATGCCCGTTACGACATCTCGGGATTGGAACGATATTGGTATGCTTCGAAAAAGTTACGGCTATATGTTAGTGCGACAGCACGCAGTATACTTTCTTGATGAAAGTGTTGTAAATAAAAATCGACTGTATTGTGTTACTTCATAATAATTTGCGTATTTATTTATAATCGAATATACGGAATTTGACCTTTTGGTCATTTCGGGAATTTTGAGAATTTTATCTAATAGGACGAATTATTTTATTTTCTCGGTGAATGCAGGTAAAAGATGTTGTCGGCTCAAAGTACTTTTGGTCTGCCGATTGAAAACTACTGTGCAACTATTTTTGACTGATTGTGAGCATTATCTTCATCTTGAATTACATCTCATTAAGATTTAACATATTTCTTCTATGTATTTAACAAAATGGTTACTGATATACTTAAATATGTCGATTTCGTAAAGAATTTACTGTCATTGAGCTTAAGAGCATGTTGGTGGAACATGTGTCAGATAAGGAGATGTCAGGTCACTCCTTTGTTGAAGATTACAATGTCACACTGTAGCCCGATGTGTTTTCTCTTTCATATGCTAATCGTAAGAGCGAGATGGCGCCATCTGATAATACCAAATGACTGAGGCCCGTTCATAATGTGTTTCCAATGTGATTCGTTCACGCATACATATCTGATAGATAACTGTTTTTTAGCGTTGTCTATTGATTGGCAAGGGAAAGTTAGTATTGGGTTTTAATAGCTTTACCGAAAAAGGCTAAAAATCTTATACACAGTTGCAAAAAAAGAAACACCTATATATTTTTGATAAAAAATGTAGGCCTGTTCTATATAGGGTATTTGTCATCATACTTCTGCTTTGGATTTAGAAAATTGTACTTTCTGGTGGCGTTTTCCAAAAAAAAAAGAAATATAAAAAATATCACTGATCTGAAATGACATAGAATGAAAAAAACACCTGTATACCTATTATTATATGTATAATAAACTTTAATTTAAAAACCTTTTACTATTCCATAATACTATATTTAAATTCATCAACAACATATCATCATCATAATATTTTTAGTATGAAAGATACGACCTTCAACTAAGGGTAGGATATCAGCGCATCGAAGTCAACTTTTTTACAACGAACGCCACCACACCCGGTCCTCCGCTCTCCGCATCCGGGCGGAGGACGAAGGGTTTCAACCACATTCTAGTCCATCTGGTGGTGGGTCGTTACACGCTGCGCTGCGCTGCTCCGTGGTCTTCGTGAGTTCTGGACTCTTCTGTCCCAATATCCGTCAGTTCTGTTACGGATTAGGCCCACCTAATGCCATTTCAGTTTGCTTATCCTTTCAGCTATGTCGGTGGCCTTAGTTCTTCATCGGATGTCCTCATTGCGGATCATATCCTTTAAAAAATAGCCTTTCCATAGCTCGCTAAGTGACTTTAAACTTGTTGGTCAGGCCCAGCGTCAGTGTCTACGTTTCTGCGCCATAGGCAGGAAGGACGCATTGATTAAAGACTTTGGTCTTAGATTTCATTTATTAACTAATAATTTTTAGTTCGTACTTTATTTATTAAGGGCCCCTCTATGGCCCACCCCTATTTAGACCAGATCTCTGTCTTGTAATCTTTCTATCCAATTTTCTTCTACAACTTTTATTATCTCTTATACTCGTCTTGTTTCTTCTTTTCCTTTCCATTTTGTTGTAGTTTCAGACAGCATACCCTCCAAAAAACAGCCATCATCATATCAGCCCTTAGATATGACCTTCCCCAACTTCGTACTGCGACAGATGTGACCAGCCAACTGCCACTTCATCTTATTAATTCTTTCTGCTATGTCGGTCACATTCGATCTTCGTCTAATTTCTACATTACGAATCATATCCTTTAAAGAAACTCCGAGCATAGCCCTCTCCATAGCTCGCTGAGAGACTTGAAAGTTGTGAATCAGGCCCACCGTCAGTGTCCACGTCTCCGCGCCGTAGATCTGATCGATCACTGATAATAAAAAAAATGTTTTTAAACATTGTGGAATGCGGTTTTCCGAGTGCTGTCCAGCCTAACTAGATTCTTCTGTTTGCTTCCCTATCGAACTGTATAAAAAACGATATTAAAATATCATTATCTATGTTATTTATTTAGCCGGAAATTTCCCACTACTGGGCAAAGCCTCCTTCCGATCTCTACACGTCCTTCTATCTGTCAAACATCTGTCAAATTAAATTACATTAATTTGTAACTTCTGTCCCGTGAAACTTAGTTGCCACGTGTACGTGGCCTTTGCATGAAATATTCAAGATTTTTGCGTCACACGTCGTGTGTATGTACATCATACATATTTCATATGTGGTGGCTCGATCATACTTCAAACACTAACGTATAGAACATTTATGGATATGAATTACCCCTTTCGTTTGAAATCTAAATATATTTTTTTGATATTGAAAAATTTGTTGCCTTTCATTCAGAAATATACTAATATTTCTTTACACCCATATCTGTCTAGTTTCATTCAACTGTTAAATCCTACATCCAAGTTACTTTATACATCCTAGGGTTATGGTTTTATCGGGACCACATAGTGTTAGATTATTGGAATCCATATTTAAGTACTAGCTCTGCCCGCGACTTCTCACTCTCACTCACAGACCACTGTAATATTTCGTAAATCCTGTTCTACTAGCTCAAAACAAAGTACTATATATAAAGTACTATGTACTATATTTAAAGAATTTAAATATAGATGGGTAGTAGTCAAAGCTACATCCGTAGATGTGTGATACTTCCTTGTCTCCCACACTCCCTTCCCTCCTCCTTAAGTTTTTAAAGTCAAATTATTAAGTTAATGAAGCAGTTTCAATACCATCTTAAAAAGTATTATACCTTTAAACCTACAAATAATCCTACTCGTATATCTGATTTAGTATCTACCTTTAATATTTAAATGGGTTAACAAAACAAACAACGTTTTTGGGCTAAAGTTTCAATAAGTAGTGTAGATGATAGAGCAGTGACGACTTCTTTAATATTTATATTAGTCAACTCAATTGCAAAATCGATAGATTTATTATCGAATTCTTATAATTACGAACTATTACACCCACATAGTTAAATTACAACGTCTATTATAGGTAGGAAGGAAATTGTCCACTTATAACAAGTAAATTAGCATTACAATTTCTTCGAATGTTACTTTTCTGCCCTCGTACCTACCTACTAGCTACATACCTATTTATTACCGTACTGCGTATAGAATGCCCAGAATAACTGCATCTTCAAGCTATGAAACTACTGGACCGATGGTGAGTATACTGGCCCGACAATTATGGGAAAATTATGAAATTTTCAGAAGAAAAAAAAACATTTTTGAAAGCATAGAAACTATATTGTGTCACTCCCATGACTGACTCGAAATTGGCAGAATCCTAATAAAAAGAGGCCATTAAATAAAAAAGAAGAAGAAGCAGAGAAACTATAAAGAAAGTAATTAACTTTGTGCACTTTGCTGACTTTTTTTATAATTTTCAGCAGGAATCTTACGTTTGAAAGAGGTACTTTCTTTCAAATGTAAGACTCCCGCTCAATAATATTAAAACGGGGGCTTTTTCATATACCTATTCGAGGTCATTTTGATCTCATGGATATCGGTCGTAGATCGATTTGGGTGACATCTGATACTGGCTGTATGAGGTCCAGAGTACATCAATCCCCGGTGGATATACAAGGACTCAAATGGACCTCGAATGTATGAACCCCCCCACCCACCCACTACCCCTCTTCTATATTTTTTAATAAGCCGACTTCCATGATACTTTTTAACACGCATGAAGTCGCAGTAGTTTCACCAAATACGTCATATATAAATAATATATTTTTGTTGAATACCTACATAACAAATTATAAAAATGTTTTATACCAATTATTAATCTATGTAGCTACTCTACCATTCCCTATTTAATTTGTATACTCTGCCTACTGCATTAGGAGTAATGACAATCATACCATCTCGACAGTGAACCATTGAAAGTGTAATCTTTGAGCACCCACACTTGTGTTTGTATTGACAAACGCACACAGATACGGTCGCTTGTCAACACAAGTGTAGTTGCGGCTGTGTAGTGTGGGTGACGTCATCCACAATTGTCATCGCTGTCACGGCTAACGAGCGTACTCGGTCACCACACCACACTGGTCCGTTCAGAAACCACGTAATACTGGGGAGAGGGGGGTAAACTAACATATGTATGAAATTTTGAGAAAAGGGACTGTATACGAGTATTAGGGCATACCTACTTTTATTATTTATGTGGTTTGAAATGACGCATTATTAATTTCTACGAAGTAAATTGGAGGTCAGTGTTTGTACCTCGTGAAATAAATAACAGTACGCCGCGATAAATCATAAAACGTCAATAGTTTCACGGAATTTTTTGTCAGTTCGCTTTTTCTAGATCAATACAACTTACGGATCATAAATCCAGTAGAGATTGTGATCGGAAATGAGTTTCTTTATGAGTCAAAAGAAATTAGGTCACGAAACGCATTAAATTGTGTCGTTTATGAACTATCCCTAGAATCCCTTTTACGTAAAACTATTTGTTTGTTTATTAAGAGAGGTTCAATGATAATGTATTCCTGTATTTAATGTCTATACATCATCGTATTGTCGATTGACATTGACTTTGTTGACTCAGTTGCGAAATACACTGGCACAAATTTATTTCTGCAGGTGGTAAAATAAGGAACTAACCGAAAAAGTAAGCTTTACAGTAGTTTTTGACCATTATTAATTACTACAGCGCCATCACCAACTGCAACAATAATTTGGGGACTCTAGACGATAGTTCCATATCATTTACCAACTGAGTTCACTTTTATCCCGACCTTATGTATAATTAATTAGGTATACAATTCCATAAATCCCATTTAAATAGATGTCCTAAAATTTAGTAACTTTTTGACGCTGATTATATTCATGATTACCTTTCTAACACCTTGTAAATGTGACTGTGAAAGTGAGATGCCGTTTGAATTCACTTTCATTCTCACTGAACTTGACATGGGTCAAACAATAACAACAACGTGTAAATTGTAGAGCCTCGTACAAATGACGTCATTTAGCCTTCACGCCATTATGGACCTTATATTTTAGAACCTCTTGCGGAATTTAAGCTAATTTTGCATATCACAAGTTATGAGTTCACTTTATACTTTTGCCTTCCGCAAGAATGCCTCAAGGACACAATTCTTAATTCTAAGGATAGATAGATAGATAGATAAACTCTTTATTGCACACAAATTAAGGATAACAATAAAATAGGTACAGATTTTTGGAAAGTGTACAAAGGCGGCCTTATCGCTTAAAGCGATCTCTTCCAGGCAACCTTTCTGAAGGAAAATAAGAAAGACATAGCGACAGAGTATTGCAGGTGAAACAAGATAAATTTATAATTTTAGAACATGGTAAATATTTAGTAACAATATTACACAATTGAATTTACATACAAATATACTTAAATACATACACATGCATACATATATAGTTTATAATACAATACATATACCGTACGTAATATACTATATTAAATTAGGCAAAACTATTGTGAGAAGGATATTTCAGTTTCTTTAATACATAATTATTTAAGTATAAATGTAAAATTAACTATGCGAGTACCTGATCATTTTTCTTAACTGAGATTCGCTATAAAGTGTGAAGAGATGATCGATGAAAAAAAAACATTTTATTTGTTTAATTACTTAAACAAATTCATTTTGTAACTTAAAACAAGTATAATAGATCTTAATTGACATCAAAAGCTCTTGTTAACAATTTAATTGTCAACACAGGTATCGGCTTTTTTTCATTGGGAAGTGGACACGGTCGTCGTCACTCGGCCGCGAAACCTTGCCCCCCTTGCCCCCGCCTCCCCGCCTGGGCTCAGCTGACGTCATCCGCGCCATCTTGCGGCAGTGTCGCGTTGCTTAGCAACCGCCACACGCTACGCATTTCGAATTTCCAGCGTGTTTCACGAATTTCAAATTAATTTAGTGAATCTCAAGTTAACTTGAAACTTCTCCCGTTTCATCGCCTGTCTTTGCCATCTATCTAATTAGCATCAAATTCGTATTGTTGACATACAATAGAATAATCTATCGACATGTGTAACGTTTCTTTGTTTTCAGAAATACACTTACTTAGGTAGGTAGGTACTTAATATTTTTTGATTTTATTCTTTTGTCTTTCCAGTATTAAAACTGCGATCATTGTATTTTCACCACATCCTCTTTCCCATCGATCTTTTTGTTTTGTTTTTCATTGTTTTTGGAGAGATAAACAACAAAACAAAACAAACAAGCAAGCTCTGTCCTATTAACCTTAATAAACTCAATATAAGTTACATTCAGTAATAATTTATAATGAGCGAACAACAATTAGATGATTATTAACAGATAACGATGTACTAAATGTTATGATGTCACCTTTATTAATTAAATTTATAATCAAAATGTTTAGAACTACTGAAGTACGCGAATGCAAATTACATGAGTACTAATAATAATCCTGGTAGTCAGGGGTATCACGGATCGAAAAGCGGGCGAAGGAAAGTCACTTTGCGACATTGGATTGCGCAAAGTGCCGCTGCATCGTCTCTGCCTACCCCTCTGGGACCAAGGCGGAAGCATTATGTTATGTTTAACATGAGTTTAATTAAAACCTTAAATATAGCGTATATTGTAATCATGGTTTTAATACACTTTTGTATACTTATATAAGTACTTGTCTAATCTCAAACCAGATTTCTTGTGCCATTGAATTAATTAAGGACAAGATAATTCACAAACCAGTACAAACAAACGTTTACAAATATGTCGGTCATCGGTGGGAATTGAACCCACGATCCCCGGCACTTGAGACTAACTAATAGATAACTCTGTCATTCCAAATAAACTACCTTCATAAATAGTTAACATTAATTCTAAAATCAAATTAATTTATTATATTCTTTATTGCACATAAATTTTACAAAAAGGGCATAACATAAAAGTGTACAAAGGTGGACTTATCCCTATAAGAGCTCTCTTCCAGCCAACTTCCACTGTGGGAAAAGCTTAAAACAAGCGGTAGGTAAAAAAAATTGCATGGGTATTAAAATTTTATAATAAAATATTGTACTATACATAGAATAAATGAGTAGGTATAGCTATTGATATATACTAATTTAATATGAAAAATAATGTTAATATTAAATGTTTATGTAATTTTTTTACTGAACATAGTATTATGTAAGTCATAATATGAAAGTGAACCCTGGATGCCTAAATAAATATCTTTTCTATTATATAGTCCCATCATTTCCCATCGTCTTTACATGCCAGTGCCAACGAAGTCTGAATGACTCCAAACCTCTTCTATGGTTTTACAATTGGCTGCTAGTTCTTCTATTTATATTTCCTCGTATACAAAATATACGTACAATATATATCCACTGTACAATATGTAAGTGCCCTCAATATGCCGAGATTTTCCACGAGCACACACAGGAAAGCTTATAAATCTCATAATTCATTGCCGGATTTGCAGGTATTTGAAGCGTTCACCACAAGGTATGTGTGTGTAAGAGAGGGTGTATGTACCTACGTGTTATTTGCATGCACACCTACGCAAAATGGGGTGCAGAACTGCCCACTCGTAATAATCTCTACACGTTAATCTATTGCAATTTAGTATCTCACACTGCAATATATACAAGTTAAACTATTGTTGCCAACTGTTCTATATGAATATTTATTAAGATAAATGAAAAGATTTAACAAAAAGCTTAAAACTTTTAATCGACTTACGATTAAAAGTTTTAAGCTTTTTGTTAAATATGTAGAAACTTTGCCTAAAATATCTAATTAACATTACAATAGATTCAGATTTAACGTAATGTCGATTTTAATGTCTGGAATGCACACATTGTTCATGTCCTGCATATTTCTCCGATGTTTTATTATGTCACTGGTGTACAATAAACTATATTCAATTCATTTATCTGTCATTAACTCCTAATTTTAATATTCAGTTTCATCTGAGACCTCAAAATAGCATAACTAACCAAGTTACCTTTGCTGATTGTAGTACATCATCTTCCCTTTCATTGACTAGTATCTAATTATGCCACCAGCACATGGTGGCGCTGCTGTATAGGAATACAGGACGCATGTGGTGTACGCGTGACCATCCTCCCTTTCCTCCCCACCCATTCCCCCGGCAAGGTCACACAACTGGAACTAGTTGCGCGCACTGGAAACAGGTTTGCAAGCGATACAGGTGTTTGCAGCAATCACTTTTTGTTTATATTTTTAAAGTCGAAGTCCTACGGATACTAGTTTCAAGTTCAAGTTAGGATCTGTATATTGGCAACTTACATCTTGATATTCGTGCAGAATTTTTCTTCTGCCCTCTATTATATAGGTAAAAAATGTACTATTTTATGAAACTAAAATCTCAACATCGGGAAACAGCGGTAACTGTCAAAAGTCTATTTAAAGTTTCCGAAATAGGAAAATCAGTGCTGGGAAAATATTTTTTGTAACTAACTGTACAACTACTTTTGGATTGTTACAAAAGTTTCTTTGGAAAGAAGAATGCATTAGCTCTCTAAAAATGTACAGTACTTATATATTTCTCTTATAACCGAACCACAATAGATATATTAAATTCTCGTTTCGCTACATACGTCAATGATATAATTTCGATCGACTACTTCAAGTGCAAGTTTAGAATATAAATAATGGGCACTTTTATTATTCTTTTAAGCATATTTTTCAAGAATATCAACAACAAAAAATTACATGACTATACGCACCGTTACGCGCAGAGATCTACGTTACAATTTAGAAAGAGAAGCACTTATGTTGTTGACATGTAACGTTGTCTCTCTCTCTATCGACTATGCTCGCACGCTCTCGGTGCAGCAGCCCTACAAAGTTTACGCACACACACACGTGTACAGACAGGCTGGTACTCCTGTAGTAGTAGTACCTAGTAGTAGCAGGTGATTAAATCTGTTCACTTGTATGGAGTACCGGAAGTGTGACAAAATCATGAAATTGAATAGTATTTCATTTTAACTTAGTTCCTTTTTAACTTGTTTCAATAAAACAAACACTGCTTGGCTCCCTTTGCCCTGACTCAAAGATTCTTCAAGAGTAAGTTGTATGAATGGTTAGCAGTTATCAAGTCACAAGCGACACAGACAAACAGAAATGTCAGTTTATAAGCAGGTGATGAATTGACACCGAGAACGAAATAATTATTTAAATGAAAAAAATACCTACTGCCCAGGAGAGCTTTACTAAATCATAGCAAAAATACACAAATCTATAAATTTGTACATTGAATTTAAAAAGGAGGAGAGGATGGGTGGAGAGGAGGGAAGGAGATGCGTACTTGTTGCACTACGACTACTAAAAATGTTTATAACACAACTGCATTGTTAATATTACAGCGAGGATGAAGTCGTAGGCAACAGCTAGTTACATTATAAATCTTCCTTTGTCAGTTACAGAAAAACACAGTTTTCCCGAACGAGTGTTATTGTTCGCCGCCGAAACATCGACCTATCGGATAGGGGCATCTCTTCGACGGCTTGATAACACACATGTTTACAATACCTACCTACAGGCTTATCTTTCATGTGTGTTCAGATACTTGATTGAAACGGAGTCTACTGCATTGTCATGTGATTTAGTATATCTCATAACTAAATATCTACAGCATGTTTATCACATTTCTGTTATGTCTGCAAGGATTTAATAGTTACCCTCACTGTCAGCTTATAATTATACCTACATTGTTGGATATTGGCCCAAAGAAACCTCACATGCGATAGGCCGCTTTCCTCATCTATCTACTTCCGGCTCTTTATTTTAAATCGTTGCTCCATCAGGCATAGGGTCCCCAAGTTTTTTATTTTTTGATTGATTAAAAAAATATATTTAAACAATAAATAGGACGGAGGACGTTCAAGGATCAAATTAGTAACGTCCTCAAAAAGGCTAGGGTCCGCAGTGAGAAGAATAAAAGGAGGTGCATGAAAGGTTGATGAATCTGAGTGAGGCTAGTGAGGTGTGTCAGGATCGCACAAAGTTGCGATCCATCGTCTCTGTCTGCCCCTCTGGGACCAAGGCGTGAGCATTATTTACGTATGTAAACAATAAATAGTATACATGTCATTTACAACTATATAACATTACAATGTGTTAAAAGTTTTTTACAGACTATACCTCTATAAAACATTTAAACATAAGTAATATACTAGTTTAAACATCATTAAAAATAAAGTAGGTACCCTAGCATTTAGTCTTTTTCGTACGATATCATTCAAGAAACTCCGAGCACAGGACGGAAGTTGTCAAATATGTTCAACTGGTCGATAGGTTTTTGTAGTCGCCGAATCAATCTACGAATTTATAACTATTACATTTCTAACTTTTAAACTTTAGTTAGGGACGTGAAGTTCTCGTTAGTATTAATTGTTCGTAACGTAACTTTAAGATTTTCATCGAATTATGTCAAAATGGCAGATAAATTAACGTTTTAGTAATAGCATAAGAATCTGTTATTTATAGTACCTATCTCTTTTAATAATCATTTATAAGTAGACTCAATCTGCAGGTGATATCTAGTTTAATCATACTGGGTGCACAAGACCATGCTCCTTTTATATAAATAGCATAGATAAGCGGCACGTTTCATATAGAATAGCCATCACGTTCACGTAGGTAGGCCGCACGCCGCACGCCGCCCGCCCGCCCGGGCGCGCGGAATGCGTTGGCGTAGCTGAGATTAGTCGCCCACGCCACGCGCACTTGACTACCGTCCTTTAAAATAACTTGTTATTGTGTCGCTTGGGTGTTTGTAGGTACAGGGAGCTTGTACTAATGGAAAACAGGGGTCACGAAGACCCTTTTCTATAACTCTGAAACGATAGGACTGTTCTACAGGATAAAAAACCTGGAGAAAAAGGACCTTGAATATTAAAGATAGCCAATTTTACTAAACGGAGCCTTTTTTAAATATGTATTCTGTACTATCATTAGTATATAAACCCTTAGACGCCCACTGCTGGACATAGGCCTTCCCCAATGAACGCCACCATACCCGGTCCTATTATATTATATTCAGCCGCTTCCGGCCACCTTCTTCAGGTCGTCTGTCCACTTGGCGGCGGGGCGTGCTGGTCCGCGGTTTCCACTTCAGAACTAGACGAGTTCTGGAATGGAGCCCCAACGGCCGTCGGTTCTGCGACAAATGTGACCCGCCCACTGCCACTTCATCTTACAAATTCTTTCTGCTATGTCGGTCACATTCGATCTTCGTCTAATTTCTACATTACGAATCATATGCTGGCGGCGGGGCGTCACACCCTGCGCGTGCCGATCCGCCACTGCCACTTCAGCCTGGTAATCCTTTCGACAATGTCAGTCACCTTAGTTCTTCATCGGATCTCTTCATTACGAATCATATCCTTCAAAGAAACCCGAGCATAGCCCTCTCCACAGATCTCTGAGGGGAAATCCGGGAAAGAGGGAATCGAACCGACAGAAATGCGAAAAACCTGTATTTTAATGTCACCATCTATGATGCAGTTTTTTTTTAAATAAAGTCACCTTTGAAAAAAAATTGCAATCAATACATAAGGAACTTTCCTCCAGACAGCGTTACTTATATGAATTCTTATATTCGTTTATATGCAACATAACTCGATCCCATCCTGTGTTTATCAAGGAGAAAGAGCGGTGAATTGTAAAGGAAGAAATTGAATTATGATGATTAATTGTAAACTAGAATACTTGATGTTGTGAATTTATCCCCTTCTTATTTATCTTCAGATCAAATTCAGTAAACTCTACTGTGGAGAAAGACATGCAGGAACTGTCATCGAAATCCCTTATGGATTTATTGAAGAAGAAAGTAAAGCTTGAAGAAATAAACAGTGAATTGAAATTTCTTTGTCATCTTTTTATGTGAAACTTTCTAAAACTTAAAGTATAAAGTGTGGAACCACATTTGTAAAATAAATTTATCAGACAAGGTTTTTGCGACGGCTTTACTCGGACCTGTCGTGAAACCTAAAGCACTTCTATAACAAATATCTCTTACCTTCAGTTTATTACTACTTGAATAAAATGAATCATAAAAGATCAATTGTACCATTAAATCCATTATTTAATAAATCTAAATATTTAAGAGGTTACCTGTAATGGTATTTGAAATAAATAAAATTAATAAACAAATTATTTCGACGCAAAAACCCTAATCGATGTAACATTTTTGATATTGCAAACGGAATCCCGTGTGTCTACGGTTAATAATACAGTAGACCCCATGATGGTGAAAACTTTTTAGTGGACGCCTCCTTTTTTATCCTTGCTGCTGTGTCCAGACCATTATTCCCATAACAAAATATTAACATCGATGTGGGTTACAGCGTTTATGGTATTTTGCGTCAATATGCATGCCTTGCGATTTATGAAATAACATACACTACGTACAATAATTTTATAAACTGTTAAAAAAAATCTTTATGCATTCATAATATGTAATAGATGTAAGGTCTTTACCATCGCTATTAGTCGGTCATTAGCTATGAATCAGTGTTTACAAATGCGCATGAAAGCCTTTTTCACTTGTTTAACTTCGGAAGGCTTACAGTTCACGCTTTTGTGCCTTTGTTAACCTTTTAAGAAAAAAACCTAATGAGCCGTAAGCTTAATGGGAAGGCATCAGTGACGTCAACGATACTGAAACTTTAAACAATATTTTTTATCAAGTAAAGAAAATAGTAGATTTTGTATCACGGTTATTAAATATTTCGGGGTAACATTTAAATATATCGTCGTTGAAGTTCTTCACCACCTAATTTAAAATTGAAGGGTTGTTTTACAAATCCAACACTTGTCAAATTCGACAAACACGAAAGCTGACTGACCACCTCCAAAACTGAGAAAACTGTGAAGTAAACTGGTCTTAAATAGTGGTGAAAACGTTGTCCCTTTAGTATTGCTACTTCAATGACGTCATTGCACAGCAGCGGTTGTATGATGACGAAATTTTGACTCAACAATAACTAGAACAGATTTCCTTGTAAATTACAGGCAATGTAATAGTAAGGTGTCATTATAAGCTAACTGAAATATTCATTTTGCTAATATATATTGTTCTATGTTACAATAGTCGGAGTTAGATAAGAATAGATAGCGATATATCTATATGGCGGCGGCGTAGCTATGTCGTAGGCTGTAGCCACAACCGCGTTCGTAGCGCTTCCCTTATAATAAGCAAAGATGGTCGTATGCATACTTTACATATTGTTAAGCAATTAAATTTAAATAAATTAACACACTGACACACACACACACTGAAAATAGAAAACTGTTTTAGTTCTTAATTTATTAAGGTTCATTTAAATTTTCAAAACTGTTTAGGTGTACACAAAAATTTTAGGTCACGTACTCCAAATTGTTATACAGTCATATTTTTTGCAATTTATAGACAAAACTTGGGTTTCCTTTAACGAAACTTTTTTCCAATGAATACTTACCTATATATATATATATATATATATACAGGGTTACAGGAAAAGTCGTGCTAGATCCCTTAAGGGTGTGGAGCACCCATCATTTCTGACTTATTTCACTATGAAACACCCTACCCTAAACTTAACCCTTTTCGAGATATTCGACTTTTAATTTTTTTATTGAAAATTGCTGATTTTTAGGCTACTACATTTATTTTTGTTTATTTTGTGTATCTTATTATTATTATTATTGCATTTTTACATGTGTAGTAAGATGCTTTAGGACGTCAATCATTAAAATAGTGCACAAGATAATTGAATAGACTGCAGTAGACAAGTGAAAGAAAAGAAATAAAAAACATATTAGAAAGTTTATTTTTCTCTAAGGGATATCTAAAAAAAATGTTATGGTAATTGTTCGGCAGATGTTTTTTAAAATATTTACGTTTCACCAGCTATCTAACGAGGTGTAACAATCTAGGGTTTGTATTACATTTCGTGGAAAAAAAGTAGTTGGGACGCTCCAGGTAGCAGTTCTAACGGTCCCACGCCTATTGTCCTTCAAGTTAAGACGCTTACACTTAGACGTTGACAGAGTTTATCGAAGACTTCGAGAAACTGGCTCTGTTTTGAGACGAAGTACAGACATGGGAAGACCACGAATTGACGACGAAGAACAGGACAATGAGATAGTGCAACGCTTTCAAACGGATCCGACTACTTCCACTAATATTGTTGCCCGTGATCTGGGGCTTTCGCAATGGAGAGTATGGTTTACAGTGCATACTGCTGGCCTATACCCGTACCATTACACGCCAGTACACGTTATTGAAGAAGGGGACCCCGCGAGAAGATTGGACTTTTGCAGATTTATGCTAAATGCTGATGTAGAAGACCCAGATTTTTTAAGAAATATCTTGTGGACGGATGAGTCCAAATTTGATAAAGATGGCATAACTAACTATCACAACGCCCATTACTGGGCCCTAAAAGAACTAAGGAATCCCAATAAGAAAAGAGTGAAGGGGTCCCAACGAAGATTCAGCGTGAATGTGTGGATGGGCATTATCTCCAATCATTTGATTGGACCTTACTTTCTCCCGGATAATCTAAACGGGGAAAGCTACGAAAATTTCCTGAGAGCAGACTTGAGTGATTTGCTGGATGATCTGCCACTCAACCTGATCAGGGACATGTGGTTCCAACACGATGGCTGCCCTGCCCATTTCAGGAGAAGTGTCAGAGACTGGCTGGACACAAATTATCCAAACAAATGGATTGGACGAGGTGGGCCATTGCCATGGCCAGCAAGAAGTCCGGACCTAACCCCCATGGATTTTCATGTGTGGGGCTGCATGAAAAGTCTCGTGTACAGCGAGCCGAATCCAGTTTCGTCTGTGGAAGACTTAAGAGAAAGGATTGTGGATGCAGCAAATAAAATGAGGACCACATTGACCACTGGCGTAGTGAAGACCGGTCTCCGTAGAAGGATGCGACAATGTATTAGAAATAGAGGCGGCCATGTTGAACATGAACTGTAGAAAAAGAAAAAGTTGTGAGAAAACCTTTAATAAATGGCATTTCATGCTTACCTATTGTTTTATTTTACTTTTTAGGGCTAAGTATACATTTTCTTCTCCACTGTCGCCTATGAAACTAAATTTTTTTGAATGCATTTGAATAAAACCCTACATTATTATACCTCGTTAGATAGCTGATGAACCGTAGATATTTTAAAAAACATCTGCCGAACAATTACCATAACATTTTTTTTAGATATCCCTTAGAGAAAAATAAACTTTCTAATATGTTTTTTATTTCTTTTCTTTCACTTGTCTACTACGGTCTATTCAAATAACTTGTGCACTATTTTAATGATTGACGTCCTAAAGCATCTAACTACACATGTAAAAATGCAATAATAATAATAATAAGATACACAAAATAAACAAAAATAAATGTAGTAGCCTAAAAATCAGCAATATTCAATAAAAAAATTAAAAGTCGAATATCTCGAAAAGGGTTAAGTTTAGGGTAGGGTGTTTCATAGTGAAATAAGTCAGAAATGATGGGTGCTCCACACCCTTAAGGGATCTAGCACGACTTTTCCTGTAACCCTGTATATATATTTAAATTTAATATAACGTAAGTAATTTTAAACATAATAGATACACTTGGTCAAATTAGTTTCTGACCTATAATAAAAATCAAGCTTACCCTATTGTATACTGTAACATCCAAGAAGTGTCGTTTTTTTTATCTAAAATTATTTACAAAATTAACTCACAATCTGTCACACTCCCAATTTTCAAAAGAAAAAAAAAACACAAAAGACTTCATAACAAATTTATAATAATACGCATACATTCACATCGTGCAAAAACGGATCAAAAACTTTGATAGCTCAGAAGTTAAGTTTGTCGCCCGTACCTAACCATATTTCGAAAAAATATGGAGGAAAACTGGTTACAGGTATCGGTACAGGTATAAACCAAACTCAATCAATGTAATAAATCCTTCTGATCCCGAAGCAATATATCGTCACCAACCCTCCCCCCTTACCCCAGCCACCGCTCTAGAAGCGTGATAATGCATGATTAGACGCAAGTGCGGCACAACAAGCCACCTATAAACACAGTGACCTGGCACCCTGCCTCCCTCAACCACCCCCACTAACACGAGCACAGTTTATACACACGGAAACTTGACGCACACAAATAAATCATTTGCATGTGTAGCGGTGTGACCACGTTTAGAGGATCCTCAAGGATATCGAGATAAGTAATAAAAATGCGTAAGAAATCAGTGCATAATATTTTTTCAAACTTTTATGGAGTAATTTTTAATTAGCATATCACATATCTTTTCATAAAATTTAGATCGAGCTATTAAAACTCTGATGGGAAATCAGTCAAAATCAAGAAATTAAAATCAAACATTATTAGGCCGATACTTTTTGCTGAATAAAACTGGTCACCCTCATGCTGTAAATTCATGTCGACCTCACGCACACCTAGCTAAATGGTGGAGGGGACAGGGGGGAGTGGAGGCAACATTGCACCGCTTCCTACTATACATTACAAAAGCAGGGTGTAATGCAAAATAGTGCACTAACACATTAAAAACAATGGAATTCGCGACCGTACAAGTGAACCTTTATAACCAGGGATCGGAATTAGGTAGAATCATTTATGTACTTGCGACGAAAATATGGCACACGGAATTTCACAGGATTTTATTAACTGTTTTAATGGAAATCCTAGTAGTAATAATTAAAACTTATATTAATATCCAATTAATTTGTTTTAAAATTCTGTTATTTAAAATATTAGAGCTTTAGGATATTTAACAAAACCCAAGTATTTCATGTAAACATATACAAGGTTATTCCTTGTATACCAAAAAGCCGATACGCCCCAATGAGTTTATGTTCCCTATGATTTATAGACGAAGAAATCAACATCAACTAAAAAAATAAATAAAAAGAAATGTAGTAAAATTTAGAATACCATTTCTTACGTAAAACTATGACACCCTATCTCACCTACCGCTTAGAGCAATACAATGACATTTCTTAATTTTAGGTATAAAAAACCTACAAGAATTTAGCCTCATATATTTAAGTCATAGTCGATAATCCTGATGATTCTGACCAATATACTTTCAGTTATACATAATCAAATCATAACAATGTCCCATTATTTCTGAAGATTAAAACATTACCTTCCTATTTAATAGAATAAAGTTTCAATGTTAGCTTATAGGAAAAGCACATGCATGCTTCGAAACCATTTTACTTTCATGCTTAGTCAGTTATAGTTAAAATTAATGACTAAATATAAAATTAGGTCAAATGAGATAAGATTGTTTCTAGAAACATGTCACAAAAGCTATAAAGTTCTTATAACGTCATATTCAACTTATTTTTATAGTCATTAAAAATGCATACGTCGAATACATGCTTCTGCTACCACGTGTGGTACCATAGGATATTGGAAAAGTTCATGCAAGATCCGTAGAGTTGCAGAGGTGTCAAATAGGAACAAACCAAAATTTTAACTGATTTTTTTCTTTAAAATACCTTACGTTTCAATGTAGGTACTTAAAGACATTGTATAGTATATTGTTTACCAAGCTATTGATACAAAGTTCTCTGTAAGTAAATAAGATCGATCGGTGTATATAGCTGCCACTGGCACGTGCGATGAGTGTGAGGGGAGGCTTCTAAGGTAATAAAGCCAGATACAGACTGGGTTCTATAGATATACTAGCTTCTCCTAGCGGCCTGTTCAAAGACGCGTCTTCGTTTTATTTTTTTTGGAACTTACATAAAAGTCGTTATTTAAATGTGCTGGTTTATAAATTAAAAGCTTCTAGGAAAGTTATACGTTAAAGTGAAAATTGCATTAAAAATCTATTGCGTTTTAGTTAAGCTTTTGGCGTTTTCAGGTTTATTTGGCATAGAAATCGCAGGACAGACAAAACTTCCAGTATCGTATTTCAACTCCTCGGAACACCAAATGAACAGACAGACAAATACGGTTTGTTAATAAAATTGAGCTTTTCTGAAAGCATCGCATAGCTTTTAAAAGTCGAAATTCATTTATGCTGGTGTAATTCTGTCCGCCCGCCCTAATGTGAGTAACGGCGACCTTTTTAAGAAGGAAAACCTGTCGTTTGAACTTTAATACCTCAATTATGTTGATAAAAAGTAAAGTCATTTTGAAGATCTTTGAGAAGGTATCTAATATGCATATATTATAATTTAATTCCTTTTACAGTGGCGCATGAACTCTGATATGACGAAAAGTAATAAATATAATCAAAATTTATAAAGAACATTAGAAAACAAAATATCTTCGTGTCTTTCGTGTCGTTTATTCAGTTGAGGTTCGAAACATACAATACCTAGCTGAAATCGTCCTTTCCCATTATCCTTCCTGATTTCTGGTACTAAGGTCTGTATATACAGTGACATTCTTATAATATGTGTACTAATAAATTTGTTGGAATTGTATTAATTATTAATTGGCTATTAATTGTATAATTTAATATATTTTTACATTTTGCATACCAGCCATGGTCGAATATGTACGATTCCTACCGATATTGTTACTATATTATTATGTACCCATATTCGCAAAATAAACAATTTGAATTTGAAATTCAAACCTCAATCTTTGTTTGTTTATCGATAAATACAATCGTAAAAAAAGAGTATAAGTTAGCATAGAGTATAAGCTCAAGAAATTAAGAAGTTGTCAGAAGATATTTCGGTATTGACAAAGGAAATCATACGTCCTGAAATACTAGTTCTACACCTCATACTATGAAGCAACATAATTTTTCGTCATAGTTTCACCTCAAAGTGTTTTCCTTCATGATTGACACTAATTGGTTATTAAATTAGATAACAGATGCACATTTTAAAATCATCTGTTATCTAAATTAATAACCAATCATGAAGGAAAACACTTTGAGGTGAAACTATGAGCTACGAAAAATAATTTTTCTTCATGGTATGAGGTATTGGTTATTTCGCTTTTGGGTTTTGTTCAGTTTTAGCGATATTTAGTGTGTAGTGATCGCCACAATACTCGTAATGAGTTGTTATAGAACTAATTTATCGAAAATGATTCATAGAACTTCATGCAATTCAAAGTCCTTTGCACTTCTGCAACTGTAGGGAAGCCCCCCTAGAGGATTCCACGTGCACAGATCAAAGGTTATGGTGATATCCTTTGATTTGAGCGACACTCCCTCGGTGCTGTAGTGGCACAACCCATACAGCTCTACTCCGTTAAAGAGTGGTCTCCATGTTTGTACTCGTCCTATATACTTGACGTTGGCAAAATCTTAAGAAAGGCCATTTTAGGAAGACAAAGTATTTAGAAGTATTTGTGTTATCTTTGTTTTACTTTTACGAACATAAACGAGGTTGCCCAACGTGTTGTAGTTGTTGTTTGTCGTGACAAGCAACTTTTGCATCACTTTCCGTAGAACACAATGTGCTAAATCTTATTTAATTTCTAAAATAATAATTTAACAATAATGGCCCAGCAATGTATGTCCAAATTTCAGCTCAATCGGTTCAGTAGTTTTTTTAAACATCCAGCAGACAGACAAACGACCAAAACCTTATTCGATCGCTATATTGGTGTCCGTTTACAGAACCCTAAATCAATATCCGACACAAAACTTATCATGCGCGGTAATATAAAATCTGAATATACATTCTGAGAAAATTTCCACCTGTCATAGGTTTACATAATGTATGTATTGAAGGATCATCCACACTTTTCCAGACCCGCTGTGAGTAACCCACGCACCTTTGAATCCTTCAACACACTTCCGAATATTTAGTCGCCCACGCATTATTGACCGATGTTAGTAGGTATATTAATAGCAAACTTCCTACGATTTCTAACACACATGGCCAAATATATAGTTTTAGGCTTAATTACTTCAATTCTGAAAGTAAAACGAAATCCATAGCAACAAATCCTTTGTTTAATCCCTAACTAATGGAAATAAACAAGGCCATCATAATTCTAAAACCTATAGGTACACCCGAAATCTATATCAGACAAACTGTTGATCAGAGTACGTTTTAACGTACGTTCGATACCTACACAACTGACAAGGACGTCGTAGGTTTTATTGAAGAAAGTGGTGAGAGTGCTATAAAAGCCGAGTTGCTTGTTTCATACAATGAAAGGAAAAGAAGATGATACATTTAGATGAAAGTTTCTGGCCTGAGGGCATTGAATATAGATACCAGTTTTAAACTTAAGTTATGTTTTAAAGATAATTACAATATATACGAAGAAGTAGAAGGATACCAATATGAATTAATAAAATTAATAGCAGTATCAATGAAATCACTTAATTATATCAATTGCAAAATCTTATCACTAGAAGGTATTATACTAAAAGTCGTAGGGATAACAAAACGTAAAGATAATTAAATTATTTTATCACGACAGTAAAGAATATTGTTATGATGATTACATTAAGTTATTTCTGAATAATTTAAATAGATTTCATGAATTAATCGAATTTAGGGAAGAAATACATTGTGGAGAAATAGGCAACATAAACAAATTAATTCCTGAGAAAATACAACTTGACAGAGTTGATAATAAAATCGATGATATTCCTCAAACCAGGTGCAACTATTTCTCAGATGATGTATTTATAGTTCTTGAAAATATATTAGAACTAAGTGTATGACTACTTGGAATCAGATGGCTGGTCTCATTTAGTGATTAGGGCGTTCACACTGTTGTGCGTGATGGATCCGCCGTACATACCCATACATTTTTCATCCGTGCGTGTGATAAAATGTATGGGTCCATGCAGTATATACACCATTATAGTTTTTTCTGAAGTCGTGCGATTAAAAGTTGCTAACAGAGCTTGCAAATACGCCATCCAAAGAATAACTTTCCGACCATGTCTCGGACATACAATTTTCCTAGACTTCCGTTTTTGTTTACAATTTCGCCTATACATCAAAAACGGTGACATCAACATATCGCACTGCCGCAAAACAATAAAACAAACAAAGAGAGAGACACCGTCGAGCCAACCCATTAGTGTTTCCATAATATATGGCATGAGACGGTAGGTCACACAGATTTGCATAATAACCCCACTATCAGCCCACATGACCCTGTTTTTATCCACCTACCGTGCATTGCAACTTTGTTTTCCTGCAAAAGAAACACTGTGTTACGGTCTAGCAAACCTGATTTGACAGTTCTGAAATTTAACGAATTGTCTCACTATCATTTATATTACGTTCTTATTCAATTATGTTACTATAATTAACTAGATTCATATTCATGTCATTTATTGTTTCATGTAGTTAACGTTTTCTTATGTGAAGAAAAAAAATACAAATAATAAAGGCGGACTTCATTTTCGATCAGTCTGGAGACCACGGTACAGCGCCTTCAAACTGCTGAAGTATTCTTCCGAATGAACTAAAAAATTAGAAATTAAAAAAATACATTATTAATGTGCATGAATATGATTACCTAAACTTTGGACATTTCTTAAGGAAATTTATGTGCATATTTCATTATCTAGTAAACAGTGGGTCAGTGTTCTAATTATTAACAAACATAAACGAAAATTAGTAAGCATACTAAAAAGAGGAGTAGAAGTGCTGAATCTACGGATGGTCACTATGTGGGTAGGAAAGCAAATGTAATTACAGGCAATCGAGGCATTCTGACATAGTTATGCGGCAACACACTGTGGCCTTTGGGCTGCAGGCATAGGCAAGCCGTGTGGTTTCCGATAGAGTAGAATAGCACCACTGCAACTCTTCCCGTGGATGTCGTACAAGGCGACTAAGGGAATAATACATTATAAAACATCAATCAGGCCTCCCCAATCCGTCTGGCCAGCGTGGGGAGTGTAGGCCAAATCCTCCGTCTGTCTCCGGCAGATGAGAGAGGGTTGTGCTCCTGCAGTACAAAAATAACCTGATGATGATTCATTCTGACATAGTTATCAGGGCGGCAACACACTGTGGCCTTTGTGCTGCAGTTTCATAGGCAAGTCACCGTTTACCGTAGATAAAGTGCCTTATATTAGCAATTTATTAAGTACTAGTAGTTTAGAGTAGGATAACTTTTACCAATTAATCGAATACGTATGTTTGAGAAGGATTTTGTGTGGTGACGTCATCATTAGGCATGACGTAAGCGTGTCGTGGTAAACGTTATCATTAATGTAGTTTGCATTGGGTTCCCCTAATTGGGTATATCCCTCATTATTTCCCTAATACTATGTTGTTGTGATGCCTATGTGTCGGATATTAAAGAGCTGAAGAGTATCTTAAAGCTTTAAGTCTCCACTATTCTGTTTCATGTCGTTTTTAATTTGTGCAAGGTTAATTGAATAGTGTTTGCTATATTTGTGCCTATTACATTATAAATACAGCGGACAGAAAATGTTTACCCAGTAATGAGTTTATTAGCGAAGATGTCCTGAAGCTCAGTTTAGGATATAAAAATGTTAGGTTACAAGTTACTAGAAGTATCTTTGAACCTGTCAGTTAGGCTCTTTAGCTTGCAAAGTTCGGAGTAAGCGACAATGACGACGAAGTGAATGACTAATTTGATTTAATTGTGTTTTCCTTCTTTGCAGGTAGCAGCTGTTGACGTCCGAAGTAGTAGCCAGTCACCGGCAACTTTTGTTCTCACCCCCGCTCCCCACCCCCCCCTCCAAGATTGCTGCCACCATGGGTCGAAAAAAAATACAAATATCTAGGATCACAGACGAACGGAATCGACAGGTCAGTTACTCGTAAATGTTTACAACTTAAAATAACATTATTTAAATGATATCTGCAGTTAAAGGGTAGGTGGAACTAGAAGTGTGTTTAAGACGAGGGGAGAAATGCCGTAAATAAAGATAATAAAGTCAAGAACAAAAACTAATAATTCAAAGTTTTTATTACATACAGATTTATATAGTAGATAACTATATTTTAATAGAGCTAACTTTTCTTCATTATGTGTTATAATTTTATTCACTTACTTCTTAATTTATGCCCAGTAATATTCATACAAATTAACACGAAACACAAGGTTGGTAAAGAGTGAAATGACCTTAGCAATCGGTCTGACCCAACAGATGGGGCATATCAGCACTCTCCCACTGCAAAACATTATCTCAACGGGACAACGACCGCTCCTGCAGTTAATTTATTAATTACACGCCACCCTTGACCACTATACTTAGAACCGGGAAACTTAACTAGTTCCTCTCTTTGTGAGTTAAATTTGAGAAAAATGGAAAGGGTCTGGAAGTTCAAAGGCAACTGGTAGTGTAATAGTAGTCAAACTGAAATAAAAGTTGTGATGGTCGAAAGTCTTTTTCACGAAGGTTTTGGCATTGAAATTGTTACTGTGTTTACGTGTATATTTTTAGTTTGGACTACATTTAATGTATAAACAATAAGTGGTCAAAATGTGCAAAAGCTCACGTTAACTATTATTATCTTAGTACAGTACGGGAGATAACGATCATGAGTCTATTTTCATACTTTCTCATCGTTGTAAAAGGATTCTAAATACATCACGTGGTACTGTATGGAAAACAATGGTTTTGAAACGAATTTACTAGGTATATTGGGAAATATGTTGTTTCATTAAGGAAAACCATTAATAAATTATTGTTACTGTCATTTTAATACAGTTAATGAAACATTCGTTTTTAAAGTGCACAATGTTGGTGGAGTGGATGTACACGAATGTACATTGACTCCAGCAAGTAATAATTATATTCGGTGTCCATGACACAATTACGGCAACTGTAATACTCTCAGCAATGCCCATTTTCATGATGAAAACATTACAATTAGGTTAAAACCGTGTTTAATGAATGGTTTCAAAATCACTTTGATCAATAATAAAACACAGTTTATTTTCATTGTAATTCACTTAAAAATCGATGTATTCTTATTTAAGCGATAAAAACCATAAAAGTTTATAAATTAAGTATTCTTTATTGCATTCAGATTAGTCAAAATCCGAACCAAAGAAAACTATTTAATAGATGATTAAATATAGTCCAAAATTAAAAAAAGAGATTATTTAATACTAGAGTATCGTTCTTTCTTTACAGGTGACATTCAACAAACGCAAATTCGGTGTGATGAAAAAGGCATACGAACTCAGCGTGCTATGTGACTGTGAGATTGCCCTAATCATCTTCAGCTCTAACAACAAACTCTACCAGTATGCTAGCACGGACATGGACAAGGTACTATCTTCATTTAAGCTTCTGTTACTTTGAGTTACTTATAAGATTTCAAATCCAGATTAATACTGTATATTTTAAATCATTTGCATATTTTTATGAACAGTTCAAATGCAAATTGCCAATAATACATTATTGTATTCCATCGAACATATTGGTTTTAACATAGCTAGTATAAGGCCAACCGATCACCTAAACAAATTTACATAATGATTTCATCTATGCAACAAAACTTTACTGAATAGGTAGACAGATTGACATCTTCTTCGAGTTTGTTATGTTAATTTTGAAGGTTGTGTATACATATTTTGCATTATGTTTCATTATTGTAGCAGTCTTTGCTACTACCTATCCTATATCAAAGGTAATATGCATGCGAGCAGGTTTTTGACTTAACTACTTATCATTATTATTGTTCCAGGTTCTTCTGAAATATACGGAATATAACGAGCCACACGAGTCGCTGACGAACCGCAACATCATCGAGGTACATTAAGTACGGCGTCATCTGTGTGCCCGTGATCGCAATGCAATGTCCATGCAAACCTGACTTATCCTATTAACCGCGTGCTTTGTACTCACAAAACAAACCTAATGCATACACTTTTGTAACTAAACTATCCCCAAGTAACCTTTTATACAAATATTTGTCATAAACCTGTAACTGCCAAAATGCCATCCACAGTTCCAAATTCAATATATACCTACCTGTAGAATTTTCCCCAGTAAATAAAGATGCTGTAGAAGATATCACATTAATCGTAGCGAGAATAGATAAACACGAGAAGGAACCAGCATGCCAGTATATTTCCTGTTAGAAAAAGTTGAAGTACAAAACACCAGACACCCCGTTTTTATACTAACAGTTTATGACTAGACACCCCAAATATTTATGTTATTCTTTCCTTGTACAGCATGGGTTTTGTAAATATTTTTGTGTTTATTTTAATTAACCGCGCCTACCTGATTTGATACAAGGGTAAAGTCAGTTGCATCATTGCATTCGACACAACACACAAATGTACGCTAATAAGTTTCACATACAATTTTATTCTTATCACTATGTAGTTTTGAAAGCACTTTTTTATTTGAACCCTCCACTACATAAGTACTTAGTGTAATCGAAACTAATATTGATAAAACTGAATATAACTAGATATTGACAATGATAATGATAACACTAATGTTGTGTATAGAGGGTGTTTTCTAATATTTAACTCGATTGAAATTAATGCATGCCAAGTAATAACGGCGTAGTAAAAAACACTTTGGCTTGTCAAGCCACCTGAGCTCCTTTCGCTGACACTTGCAGGCACTAACGAAGAAGGAGCATAAGAACGGAGTGATGTCACCTGACAGCCCCGAAGCTGAGCCTGAATACAACCTAACGCCCCGGACTGAAGCAAAGTACTCGAAGATCGATGAGGAATTTCAAATGATGATGCAAAGGAACCAGTTGAACGGCAGCAGAGTTGGAGTCGGAGTGACAGGCAGTAATTACAATTTGCCGGTTAGCGTACCGGTGGGGAGTTACGATCAGTCTCTCTTGCAAGCTAGTCCACAGATGCATACCTCTATTAGTCCACGGCCATCGTCTTCGGAAACCGATTCAGGTGAATACTAAACCCCTAACACATTTTTACATAAACCCCTAATTATGTTTCTGTATTAACTGAAAATGAACTCTTTGAATTCCAGTATACCCCAGCGGCGGAATGCTAGAGATGTCAAACGGATACCCTGGCTCTGGGTCCCCACTGGGTGCCGGCTGCACCCCTTCCCCTTCCCCCGGGCCCGCGCCCTCTCCGCACCGGCACCCTCACAAGTCGCACCACGCTCCGCCGCCGCACCACTCGCCGCGGCACAATAACCTGCGCGTCGTCATACCCAGCTCCATGCCGCCGCCGCAGGATGATATATCGTACACTGGAGAAGTGAGTACCTATTTAGAGTTTATGGAATTTTTAATTTTTTAATAATTCCGCCTCGCCTCTAATTATCTAGCCGAAGAAAAAGAAAGTACATTTAATTATAACTAAAGCTCCCATTGCATTTCTAAAGCATGTGATTGATTTGAAACTTTATCAATTACAGACACCACTAGGCTATTCAGGACTCGGAAACTTCGGACCACAGGACTTCAGCATGAGCTCGGACATGGGAATAGGGTTGTCGTGGGGCGCACACCAGCTGCAGACACTACAGCACAACAGGTACATGTCTGTGCCCAATTTTATTTATTTTCTTTAAAAAAAAATGCTCCGCCGTGACAGTGAGGCACTGCCGTGACCAGGATTCGAACCTGGGTTACTACGGCCACAACGTAGGGTCCTAACCACTAGACGATCACGGCTGTCGGAGCTGTGACTGTAGCGGCAAATTTTGCAGTCTCTTTTCGGATAATTGCATAACAGTTAACGGTGACTGAGCAAAAGCAATTACGATAAAAATCAAGACCAGTTTAATGATCAAGCTCAATATTTCCTTTTAGTATCTGTTATTGAATATGGATCGATTAACATGATAATATAAACATGCAAACTTTCGTTTCCTGCGTTTACTCAAATTATCCCTGTCCCCTGAAAATTAACCGTTATGATAACTTTGGCAAAAGAAAAATTTATAAATCGAATAATCTTTATTCGATCTTATAAAATGTAGTCGTTGTTTATTTTTCCAAAAACAACAATTGTCTCACTGCTTCGGTATCAACAGATTAACCTTCCAAACACTAAGATTCGAATCTGAACAACTGTAACTCCACATAGGTCCGAAAATACTTCTTTGGGACCTAGTAAATACTTTACCAAAACTTTTAAATTCAGAGCTTCACCAGCTTTCAAAGACCCATTGGGCTCATTTACTGAACTCACCGTAACAATATACACAAAATATCAATATTACTGGCATGGTATCTAAGCATCGTCATCATCTAAGAGCCAAGCATGACCGGTGTGATAATTGCGCCGTTCCACGCGATTGAATCCAATTTAATCGACTGAAAAAACGTCTCAACATCTCTCTTTTCGAAGATTTCATAAAACTACTTGGTTCTGTTCGCTACATTGTTAACAACATCGCATGTCTTATATGTGTTAGACCTAAACTCAAAGTGTACGATTTTATTCATTAAATGTCAATGTCAATTTACAGCCATTTTATATACTGTTCTTGTTGGTTTCACATTTTTCACCTATATAATCTCAAAAGTTAGATCTGGTTTTTAACCTAAATTACCTCCTCCTCGGTCTCAACTATTAAAATCCGGTCCAGCATCACTGTAAAAGCATGACATATCTTAAATCCAGTACTCGCCATTACTGGTTGTATTAATTAATTGCCCCGACAGCTTCGTAAAGTACATCGTTCTTGTTAAATTTACAATATAGTGTTCGATGTCGTCTGTGTAATGTATCTTTCATATCATAATATGCTGTTATGATACATTATATCAAATTAGTTTTAAAAAATTAACAACTTTCCGTTTTCCTTCCTTCTACGGATATCAAACCGTCTTAATTTTTATTAAGAATCTTGAATTTATAATACGCCCGTGACCAACCTTTCAAGCTTCAGTTATTAACTACCTTGAAGAATATTTCCTGAACAATTGTAACAAAATTATAAAAATATGCTCCGCCGTGACAGTGAAGCACTGCCGTGACCAGGATTCGAACCTGGGTTACTACGGCCACAACGTAGGGTCCTAACCACTAGACGATCACGGCTGTCGGAGCTGATAAGCACCAGATCGAAATTATTTACTGCATTGCAGACACCTTGCAATTTTGACCAAGTTACAAAGCCTTCCCTGCCGCCCTCACTTGCATTATAACTGGACGATGGAGGGGATATTGTAAATCCGACTCAAGGTTTGAACCAGATTCGAACAAGTGATACTTTCACTCTTCAATCGTTACACACGAGTGCGCCTGTGGTGATAATTGACGCCTACACTTTGACGTTATCTGTTGCTAGTTGCTACGCAACACGTAATGCGTGCAATGTTTTTGTTATAGGTTTTTGTTGTATTTCTAAAGTTATGGTTTTTGTGTTCCGGCCAGTGGAATCAGGCATTATAAGAAATATTTTGAAAATTCACGACTTTTGATGACTTAATCTGTATACAGACCGATGCATATTTACAATAATATGTACCTAAAATCATGTTATGAAATATATTATTATGTTAAACAATTCGTCGATACATCTGAAGAGCTTTATCACATATAGCAATAAACTCCTTTTTTCTTAAGTTGGCTTTAGACATTCTTGATATGGTGGTTATGATCCTTGGTTGGTACTACTGAGCTGTTACTTTTAAAATTATGAAATATTTAAGTCATTACGCCTCCGTATATATATTTGTCCATTCTAAGCCGAAGGCACGCTTACGTCAAAGTATAGAACATTGGCCATACAATTACATCGAATCCCATCCTTTCAAATAAACCAGAATATAAAGATTTGTCTTAAAGACGGACAGCTGGTTAGGTATTTCTAATCTTGAAGTAATTTATTATTAATAGGCACTTGTCTTCCTTTAAAAGATCATCTCTAAATCCACGTTTCTTTACACAGTAGCAGCTTACCAGTGCTGGGCGGAACGGGCACGCCGCCGCCGGCCTCGTCGCCCAACAACGTGAAGATCAAAGCGGAGCCGGTTTCCCCACCACGCGCGCCCGATCACATGCATCGCGCCCCGCCGCAGCAGACAGCACCGCAGCCCGCACACCTATCTGGAGTCATTGATGGTGGGTACGCAATGTGTAAGTGCTGGGTTTACTTTGGTTGTATCACCTCCACCCCATATATTGTAGCAGCTATCCATCATTTACATATACAGATAGAAACAGTCTAGGGGCTGCAGTATTAGACAATCATCAAAGTCGTTAGAAAAATATCAGTTCTCCTCCTCCCGTTCTCCCAGGTCAAACAAATAAGAGTAGCAGCTACGAGAAGATGTGTTAATAAAGTGTTTTTTTACTGGTTTAAGTTTTTACTAGTTTTTTGTTGGTGCTTGAGACGCTCTGTAGCATAGCTATCAGGAAAATCGGGCTTACTTAAAGCGAATTCATTAGTCTCGTTTAAATCATTCACCATGGATCACTAAATTACAATGCACACGACTTAAAAATACTAAAAATAACTTTTTTAAGTAGACATACTTTATTAATAACTTCCGTTACAGGTCAAATCAAATTATACACAAATTAAATAAAATCAAAGGAAGAACTAATTAATGTGTGGTAGTGCTGCTCCATCATCGAAACCAAAGAGTTTGGCAGCAGGCATCCATTTGTGGCGAGTGCCGCGAATGCGCATACACGTGGCTCGTATAATAGAGATGATAATACTAAAAATAACTTGCTTATAGGTAGCCTCGAAGACTGCACTTAGATCAAAATCCCTTTAAACACCTTTCGAAATAAATGTTTATCATCTTGAATATATTATTTCAGGTTCAGTAACGTCAAGTAACATGGGCTCGCCGGCTGGTCAGGATATGAGGCACACCAACACCGTCCCACTCGACTACGAGCAGCCCCACTCAAAGCGGCCGCGGATCGAGGGTTGGGCCACATAGCTAGGCTATGAGGCCTTCGGTTCTTACCCGAGGCCCCTTCATCCGCACTGCTAAACGCTCCTGGCGTAGCCTGGGTCATACGTAAAATTCAGGCCAAACACGCTGCTGCGAAATCCCCTATCGAGCTTCGGTACCGACCGTCCTGCGCTGGATATCAGTGATACGACCGACCACCCTCATCTCTCGATGGTGCTGGGTTCCATACCGTGACAGTGCTAGAAAATATTTCTAACTAAAGTCTGAAAAGGAAAGGTGCATCTGAAATGAAGGTGCTTTTAAATTTTGATGGCACGGTCACACAAATTGGTGCGATGGCACTCAAAACTTACTTTCTCGAGACAAGAGAACTTCATCAACCCTTTGAAAGGGTTACTTAGTACACTATACAAACCTTTGTATTGATTTCTAAAGAAATCGATGTTGACACGACATTAAATGTTAAAGTACACACTACCCTTTTATTATACGTAATTATTAATATTGCACTGCAAGTACACTAAAGAGTTAAGGTTGAATGTTAAAATTAAGTACAATATTATATAGTTGCAACCCTGATCAATTTCGTACATAAGTACCTACATATAGATAGATATCTAATATCCCTGTACATAGATGATATTGAATGTGCAATCCGTGCCATTGTCTGTTTAGCTTAAAAGTTAGTCAATTTAAATTTAGTGACTGTGTACCGGGTAGTTAAAATAGAAGAGATAATGCACGATTCCCCTGAAGTTGAGTGATTATAGCGAAGCAGCCAGCCGGACGCGAAGTGCGTGACACGAACAAACTTTGTTGAAGTGTGCAAGTGCGTTAAGACTAAAACAACTGTTGACTTTTGTGTTTAGTGTTATAAAGTTTTTTGTGCCATTTTAAAAATATAATAATAGCGTGACATCCGAACTTTGAATCTTTGTAATATAAGTAAGCGTAGTGTCATCACAGAAGATAATAAATTATGTATTGTAAAACTTTATCTATTGACATATTTATACATGAGAATCATATGATATTTACATAATATGTATACACGTCCCGTTAGGAACGAATGTTATGTAAGTAATGTAGGTAATATTAGCTAGAGATGAGTATATAAAGGTACCACATGAAGCTTTAAAATTTCTTATGATAACACTCGCACTCTAAGCAGTCCTCTAAGTGTATGATCACAGTCTTTAATTGTAATAATTACAAAAATCATTAGGTATATCCTCACCAACAAGTAGTTTTGATTGTTTAAGCAGCTAATAAAGCAAGATTAATTTTTCCGAGTAATTCGCTAAGCAAATTATACACACATGTAATATTTATTATTCCTAAATTCATTGAACAACTTGATAAAATATTTTCATGCGAGCGTTTCTCGTTTGCAGACCAAACATCAAGTCAATTTTGAATATCATATGTTTGTATTAGTGTTTGTTAAGTATGTTAAGGTTTATATTAGTGGCTAAATTGGATTACTAAAAGTATGAGAAAGCTTGTTGATTGTAGTTTTAATTTTGTTAATGTGATCTGAAGAAGTTCTTTTGTATTTCTACTTAATTTTCAATTACGTATAGTTATTACATCACAAAATAATATAATGAGCAAATTCAGCTTTACACTAAAATAATATTAATAATATTCAGTAAAATGAAGTATTTTGGTCAAACACAGTCACGATCCGCCCTATTTTTAGATAATATTGTGTAATCGTTATATTATTCAAAGTATATTTACCATTAATAAAATATACATACATATATTTACCTAAATTCCTTATACATATTCATAATCACCTCTACCAACGTCCATATTGTGTCGGTGTCTAATAATAATCATAATAGTAGTACTTATGATCTTGGCTAGATAACAAAGAATGTTTTATTTTATATGAGGTTGTGTGGGCAGAAGAAAATGCGAGCAATAAGAGTAAGAAAAATAAAAACAAATCTATGCTTACTTTTAAATGTGCAGATATTTGTCTCCTATTTTTCTGCTATTTCCGACCGAACATTCTCTGTTAGCTTGTTATGAGATAGTACCTGTCCCTCACTCTGTCCTTTCATATCGCCTCACTGTAGATGCCTTACTCACAGTGCCTAAATGTACCATTTTTTACCAAATTTGTACGATACGATACGATATACATTTGTGCATCAATATTTTTCACATCCTGATAATTTTAAGAAATGCTAAATTTTAGAAACTGTTGTATTAAAGTAAATCGTAATGTATCTACATACTAATAAAATGAACGATAATAATGATAATTATCATTTTGCTACTTCTGTCATGAACAGTGTAAAATTGTTGATCAAAATAAATAGAAACCTTTTGTGATTGTATCTGTGTAAATTATTGTAAGTGTAATAGACGTTACCTCTAAGCGTAAAAGTACTTAGAAAGTAATACTTCAAATCACAATAACAAAATACTAAATGTATATTTGTTAAATTTGTACAGGGAAGTAACCAGTTTTGAAAGTTCAAAAGTCTGAACGCGTAAGAAAATGTATTTTCGCATTGTAAAATATTATACACGATTAGGTTTTAAAACGAATTAATATTTTAATACCGGAGCATAATAAATGTTGACCCATGTGTAGGGAATGTACACCTTATGTTAGCGTGAAATTGTTAATGTGATATAATACACTACACACTGTTACAATCATTGGATTTGAGATTCTAGAATTGCGTTAAATGAAATGGTTTCGGTGGTTCGTTCCTAATCGCTCCTTTCTCTAGAAATTTGATGTGTTGTTCATTAGAATTTGCTCAATCGTGTTTGTTTACGATAAAGCGTTTTCTAACTTTCCTTATGTGCTTGTTTGTTACTTACTCAGGATCTTGTGTAGATTGTTTCAATTCCTTTGGTTAATTAATTGCTTAGATGGATAAATGTTCTAGTTAGACGTTTTGTAAGTTGTGCAGTCATTGCTTGGTTTGTTAATTATCATAATCAAAATCTCTATTCAGAAACATTTTGTCACCTATAAACTATGAATAAAGCCGTATCTATCCAATAAATAAAATTCACTGTATACTTAGTTAGTCGTCTTGCACAAAGAAAATGATGGATGAAACTTGTACGAGATATAATCAGAAGATTTCGTATAGAAATGAAAAATATATGCATAATTAAGAGGAGTGCTTACATGGCCCCTTGCACATGCATATTTCATGGATTTACCTTGTATAATATTTCAACAGTAAGCTGGTATTTGGGAGCATTATTTCCGAGGTTGTGAGCTTTGCTATCGGGAATGAGTTCGAGTTTAATTAATTAATGTTTAATATTATTCTTTTAACGCACAACTGTGTTGTGTGTTACTGTAAAAAGGGTTTGCTTGACTTGTTTTGTAGATATACCTACTTTTGTGTATGTTTTTATCGGTATCTTGCTGTGTGCCAATAGCAAAACATTACTCAGTCCATTTATTTCCTCTTTAGAATGGTAATTCATTGCATTTAATTAAAATGTAGTCATAATTATAAAATATTTAAAATTAATTGTTTCGTCACAGTAGATGTTACGAACTTCTCGTGTCACCTCTGTTTTTTTGCTATTGTTTCACAGCGCATTGAGAACAACCCAAATAGAATATAGGAATATAAAATACATATCCTTATTGAATACTCAAGTCGATTTCACATTATTTTCTCTAGTAACATCAGTTGTGCAATACATATATAACAAAATGCTTAGGTAGGTATTAGGTATATTTTCGTTTGAATTTACAAAGAATGCAAAATCTGTTGTATTTTATCGATATTTTTAATGATAACGTTAGGGGTTCCGACGATATTTTGGAGGTTCCTCTCGGGAATTTAAGTCATAATGTATAATTATTTTTTAAGCTAAGGCCGGGCCAAATATTGCATTAAATAGGTCTTGCGGCGGCGCCTGTATTTCTGTGTTGAGGCAGCCATTTTTGCCCCTGTGTATAAAGTGTACTATGCAAACATCTCAGTGGCTGAATGAATATTAATGTTTATCGACAGTGTTAGAAAATTGTTATAAATTATTTTGATGACTGTTCGAAGGATAATAAAGAGTTGGATGTCATTTTTGCGTTTAATTTCTTTTCTTTTGTAAGTTTTCTAAGTAACTAATACTTTTAACACACACAAAAACTATGAAGGTACAACTTTTTACTACAAATTTTTTGGTACATTTTTTTTTCCTTCGTGCAATAAATAAAACAAGCACTAATGCCTAAAACAAAAATGAAATTCAAACCTATTATAAACATTTCATACTTAAAATGTGTATAGTTATCCGTTACATTCAACATTACCTTATGTAATTCAAATACCTACTCTGTACAAAATTTGCTGTGTATAAAACACTTTACGAAAAATTATATGAATTATGATTAAGTAGGTATACAACTATTAAAAAAAACTTAGTCATAAAGTATTCAATACTAAGAGTCACCGCAAACTGCAAACTTTATATCGGCCGATAATTTAGTCGGATTGAGCTACTAGTGCGCACACTGGGCAAATCGTCATAATGTGCGCACTTGCATACATCTTTATACTGTTTAAGAGCCTGACTAAATTATCGGCCGATATAAAGTTTGTAGTCTGCGGGGCCTCTTACTGGAATACCATCGTAACGGACAACTGCACATGTTTTGTTACACCATGTATATAATTATAAATCTCTAAAGGTCTACATACACCTAAGTCTATTTTAAATGATCTCCAAAAGCCCCATTAGAAGCGGTTTCATCTTCGTTTACTTCATGGACTTCAATAACGTCATTTACAATCATTCTTCTTTTTTGGTCTTTCTCAAATATCTCTTGCACTTCTCTGTCTAAATCTGTGGAACTAGATCTTCTCAAATCCCAATCATTGTCATTCAGTTTATTATGAACCAAAATGTTTTCTTCTGTCACATTTATTACTTGGCCTTCTAAGCTATCTCTTGACCCGACACTTGAAGATCTAGTAGTACCAAATTGCAGTTTGCTATCCGAGCCATTGGATAATTTTATTTCGTTATCTGCATCTAAGTTGGGTGTAGATATCAGAATTTCTCTTGAATTGGCAATTGATGGTGTTTCGGTTTTTCTTCTAAAACGACATTTCCTACTAAAACCTCCCATCCATTCAGATATAAGTGCTGTAGCACCTATAAGGAAGCCAGCACCTAAAAGTAAAAACATGCCCTGAGTGTCTTCTAAAGTCAAACCTTTTTCTTCTGCAGATATTGTTTTGGATGAACTACCAGATGTTACCTGAAAATAATCAGTGACTCATTACTCGCATTTGTCATTAATAGCGGGTAATCTTGCAATAACCTAATTTCGATATTAGGTTGGCAAGATCGCACGCTATTAAACACTTGTAACTCATTAATCTCTTCACTTACAGCTAGAAACCCTCCAGAACTGCTTCTCTGAATTTCCCAACGGACTTCGTCGGCGATTTTGTCTACAATACCACTTTGATACATCCTTCTCAAATCACCGCTTAACTTTTCTGTGTAGAGAGAATTATTTGGGAAGCCCATTATAACTCCGAATGGCACGAAACATTCATTAGAGATATGTAGCATGGCTCGCTTTCTAAAACAGAAACACAAGTATACTATTCCTTCGATTGAAAAATGAACGTATTGATCTGATTATATCTATGATGAATGAAAAGATTTCAAACTATTAGACTAACTATATTCAAATGATCCTTCCTTCTTCCGAAGCTTACATATAAGTGTATTGTACTTTATATAGAGTCGTTTTAATGTTTTATTTTAAGGAAAGCTTCTTATTTTCAGTAACGAGATATAAGTACTGTTAATAACCAGAACTTCAAATTAATATCTTGAATTTGCTTTCCTTAACTATTTCTATGTTTCTTTTGTTCTATTCATCATATTAGCCCTGAGACGTCCACTACTGGACATAGGCCTTCCCCAATGAACGCCACCAAACACGGTCCTCTGCCCTCCGCATCCAGCCACTTCCGGCCACCTTCTTCAGGTGGTCGGTCCACCTGACGGCGGGGCGTCCCACCCTGCGCGTGCCAATCCGCGGTCTTCACTCCAGAACTCGTCTGCCCCAACGGCTGTCGGTTCTACGATAGATGTGACCCGCCCACTGCCACTTCAGCGTACTAATTCTGTTCTATTATTTGTTTGTATTTGTTATCAGGTACTTACTTGGTTTTTGTAAAATTAGCTTGAATTATGTACTTAAGCTCAGATTGAGATCCCAAAAAAGCGTATGGCCAGAAAAATGCCTTTGTTGTATTTCTTATACCTGCCTCTACATTAGGAACCAACTCTAGCTTCCTCATAAGTTTATTAGTATTCAAATCTGAAGAATTGAAAAACCATCTCTCCCAACCACCACGATCTGATTAATATCAAAACTTTAGGGTTATCAAAAAGTCAATTAATAATTATTATAGATTGAATTTATAAAACCTATTTACCCAGAGTTCCAATGCGGTAAAATCCTGACAGAAGTTGTTTAATAGAATCTACTGTTTCAGGAAACACCGGAAGTGTTACAAATGCTATAATAGAGCCAGTGTAACAACTTGTGATGATTATTGTGAACACCCAGTACCAACCTAAGAATTAAAAAGAAAATGTATTAAAAAAAAGTATTTAAAAAAACACTACCTACATAAATAACGATTCTAATGCATACCAATCAACAGTCTGGTTGTAATCTTTGTTGTTTTACTCCACGAGTTCTTCCCAACGAAGGTGAAGCAATTTGTAAAGGTACCAAAAACATACCAAAACATATTTTCTATTTCTCCACTATTATGAATAAGATGACGTAGAGTATGCTTGTCAGAAAAAGCTAATGGAAAAATTCCAATAAGATATGTAAAAGTTAAGGCTACCCAAACATGCCAGTGGAATGGGCCAAGTATTGCTCGGTACCTGAAAATTATTCAACCAGTAATTATAGAGCCCAACTTTTAACTTAAATAAATGAAGGGCACAAGCCATGATTGTCCATTATTTTCAATTAAATATAATTTGTCTGTAGGTTTTCGTCAGATGAGAGAGGGTCGTGCTCCTGCTGTGGAGACAAAAATAACCTGATGATGATGATGATGATGATAATCTGTTTGTAAATTCTTAGCACCATTGTATCGAAGACTAATGTATGGTTCTTTCTGTGTCATAATTTGAGATTGCAAGATTCTTGAGAACAAGATTTTTTTTGTATTGTTGTAAGCTATAATAAGTATTACTCATTAACTTGGATAAATATAGAGCAATCAGGTTTTCCCTTGAAGGATTAAATGTAAAAGAAAATAGTAACCGAGGTAATGCAGTAGACATAAGAGTGATGAAGACAGCACAATCCTGGGAATGAGCAAACGTCAAATCCATATCACGTATCCTTTCACTTGTCGCGTACATTCCTGCTACTCCTATATCTGCTCGACCCGAAGCAATCTCTCTTGCAACGGCATCCCCTGGACTTTTAACATTGAATTTATTATACTCGTATTAAATCATCAAGGCGAGAGGCGAGACTATTATTAATAAACGATATATCAAAGACAAAAGAACATAAGGCATAATGAAATGCTTGTCGGGAAGGGGAAAAGAAAAGGCAAGGGGGAAAAAAGAAAGAAAGTAAAATAATAATAAAAAACAAAAATGTTTCAAGTTAAAAAAATTAATGTACAAGCAATTAAATAGAGAAATATGGTCCTTGAAAAATAATTATCGAAGGACCTTAGAGAATAAAACTTCAAAAAACAAATCATCAAGGCGGTCAATATTATAAGTATTATATATATAAAAAGATCAAAATACCCTAAATGTAGATCCCGAGGTTCAACTACTTCGATGGAGAAATTATTCTTGTCCGCTAACATTTTCAATAGTCTGATCTCTATTCCATCCCAAGTCACTCGAGGATTCCCACCATCGAGGTCAGTTTTTATCCTGAACGCAAAAACATGATAATATTTATTAATTGTCATAAAATACCTCTATAACTACTTCCAAAATAACTTTCTCTAGTTGACTTTCTTTCAGGGAAGAGCAGTGGGATTTACTGTTTATTATACTGTTGTTTTTATATAATCGAACATATGGCCTAGATATTATACCTAGTTTTAAGTATTTTCTTACCGTCTCACTACAAATGGAGGTTGATTAGCTGCCGCAATCAAAAATCTGTGACCTGCATAACCTTGGGTCATTTTTCGTGGAAATAGGTTGACTTCTCTTGAAAATTTTCCATGCGACCAGGAATTTAGCACTCTTGGTTGACTGGCGCCTAACCCGTCAGTATAAAGTCTATGCGTATACAAAATATATGGTGATTCCTATAAATTATTTAGTTAAAATTAAATTCTTCCAATAGTAGGTACTCAAAATACTTTAAAAATTTTAATTCAGCACTTACCAAAGAATCATCATCATCATCTTTGAAACTTTGTGCGATAATCAGTAAATTAACAAAAACTCTTGACTGGGGTCCAGCAAGAAACTCTTGCACAGCCCACTGAGAAGATCTGCTTACTATAACCACTTTACTTTCTGACTGTTTACCCAAAACCATTGCACTCATTTTGACGTCGTTTAGAAAAACTATATAGTGGAGGCATTCGTGTTCCGGTCTTATGAGTTTTGGCTCTACTAGTTGACTTTCTTCATTGATGTACCCATGAACAAAGGTAATAGGAAAATCTTTTAATAAGTTCTGAAATAAGTAACTTTCCTTTAATTTCACTTGATTGTCATAGAGTATTACTGGAATGCACGCGTTTAGATATGTCATCGTTATATTATGAACAAGTCTTATGAGAGAAGGCGTTTGGTCAAATCCAGTTTTTTCATTTAGAAAATGTTCGTTCCATAGTTCTTCTTTAGTTTTTGGGTGTCCGTGAAATATAGGATCTGCAGCACGTTTACTTGGTATTTTCTTATCTATCTTACTTTCTGGTTGATTGAAATGTCTCAAAGTAACATCTCTTTTATCATAGCTATTACTTTTTAATGCGCTTTTTATGTCTTTGTTTAAATGGTGAACCTTTCTGATGGAGTAGTCTATAGCAAATTGTGATGGATAGTATTCAATTTCTTCACAAACAGCTAAATATAACATAAATGTTTCTAAAATTACAACTGAAAGTTTCATTGTTGATGTGAACTAGACAACGGTCTGTACAGATATCTAGTGATGATCATTCATCAGTTTTTTTTATATAGTTTTCTTAGACCTTGTACAATGAAATAACGTAGTGCAGGTGTTATGATTGGAATTTAATTTTTTATGACCACTGCGGATCCACTGAGGTCAAGGTCGCAGCCGTGACTTGGGACAGACTTCATGAAATGGTGTTTCATATTTTATTAAAGGAATACGTATTCATTGACCATGTTCTTTGGCGCAAGGGTAGGTTTACATAGAAATAAAACATAGAATTATTTATAGCATTTTATTGATCAGCACTGGTCAATATTTGCAAATTGGTACATAAATTAAGTTAACCGATATAGAACAAATATGTTCAACTCAATTTAAACCTTATTCGATACAAAGGTCTCAGTGCCGGTCACGTCCAAGACCGAAATACATTGCAATAGTCGAGAGAACATTAAGCTCACGTTCGAGAAGTCCGTAAAAAAGTGAAATCGAATTTAAATACTACAAACTATATTTACAATAGTAGGACTTAATAATATTGTCTAAATTCTAAATTTAAATAGATTCGTAGCAAGCGCTTTCATTAGCTTTAGTTGCAGTAGCAAACCAAAGCGTTAAAATAATTGAGTACTTAAGTTAAACTGCTAGTAAATCTGATGTCTGAGTCATAATAGCATGTATATAAAAGTCAATATAAAATTTTAAATTAGGTTCTAATATGACTCACATGCTGAAGATTTACTTAATTTAGTAAAAATATTTTAGTATTTACGATTACAACACATTCTTCAAATGATTAGCAGTCGCTTAGACATGTGCTACATCACTCCAGCGATGTAGACAGACGTCTACGCAATACTAAAAAAAATTACCGAACAATTCCAAATCAAAGTTTTTAGTCCAGGATATTTCATTTTACCGATGTCAGAGTGTAAAAAATCTTACAGTAGATACATACGTAATTACTAATACTATATTTACATTTTAAAAGGCAGTGTCAACCACGAAGCTGGCAAGATTAGAAAACATATTTTTCTAAATTATAATATGGCTTTCGTATAAAAATATCGAAAATGGTAATCTGTTTCAGGATTTATATAAATACAATCCAGGTTTACTACACTTGATAAAAAAATACTGTAAAATATAACTTGAATCACTCCAGGATGTAATTTAAGATCAAGCCTTAACTTCCATTCTTCACACAAAGAGTATATTTCTATCATTAACTAAAATTCATAAACATACGAACACAAAATAGGAAAAATAATATTTCAAAATATCATTGCACAAAAATCAATAAGTATACATAAACCATGTAAATAATAATTATTTCTGATACATTCTTCATTCAAAGCCGATTGAAAACACTTAATATCACAGTTTCCAATACAATTATGCGACAAGTCCATAACATGAAAAATAAACTCACTAATAGGTACAAATTCAAATCACATCCCTATAATGAAATCTTTATTAACATCAAACTTTACTTTGTGACCATCAAAATCTAAATGGCACTCTTTACTTGGTGACAAAACAACTAACTGTAAGTAGTTTTGCCTCGATTGATTCATAAATAATACCTATTTTCTGTTAAGTGTTTCAGCGATGCATACAATTTCAACTGCATTTTTTACTAAAACTATAGAGATGTGCTTATTCCTCAATGTCATTGTCGATTCGTGAAGATCTAATACCAGTTTTACCGGTCCATGGGTAGATTTCAGGACAGGGCTGGCATGTCCTCATGTATCTTACGCCGGACTTATGCCAGAGGTTGCAAACCTTCGGATTATTGCACTTCTTCGGACGGTCCTGAAATTTACAAAATTAAAAGATATATTAGTTATTAGTGACCCAATATTTTACCCAAAACGATAGATAACGCATTGTGTTGAATAAAACCAACCTGATAATTGCACTGGAATGGCTGGAAGTTGTTGAGCCTTGAGATAGGAGTGGGATCTCGCACCCACTGCAAGGCTTGCCAATTGGTTACGATCCACACATCTGACATCTGATTAATGAAGTCCAGGAACATGATGAACCCTTCCTTGTGGTGAGGCTGTGTGAACCACGCTGCATGGTAGTAGAGGCCAAACGGTGCTCTGAAAATGAAATTGTTTAATTATACGTAAATGAATTAAACACATATTCAAATCAGTCACTTCACTAAAAGGAAACATTACCTGTTAGTGGTATAGTGCCGATCAAAGTTCTTCAAAAGCATTTTATAAACTCCTTCGGCTTCAGGAGGATTAGCACACGCATCACCCATAGAGCATCTGCCTCCATTGAGATCTTGCCACATCACCATAGGAACCTCCCAAACACCTGTAACATTTTACCCTATAAAGTATCCTATTTATTAACATTTAAGTAACATAAATTGAATCTATATATTAATTACCTGGATATGATTTCGTGGGGCATGGTGGAATCATACAGTCATGGAATAATTTATAATCAAGAGTATATGGCCAGCTAGGTGGTCTGTTCTCATAAACGGGCAAAGACGAATCGTATGTAAAGTTTGAATCGTACAACATTTTGAACATTTTGTTGCCTCCAACTGAAAGGAAAGGCGCTCTCATGCCTCTCACATCCTCTAATTTCACGCCACCATATGCAGCCAGGATCTCTCTTTGACCACCAACTTCTCTATTCCATTTCTTTTGGGAGAATTGTTCTCCAAAACTATGGCTGAAATTTAAATTCTGTAAGTTAGAACCTAACTTAAGGGTAATAAACAGTATAAGAAACTGGAGAAAACTTATTAGCTGCAGAAAAATTAAACTCAATACCAAAGAAGTAAAATATTATAGTAATTATTAGAAAAAAACACAGTAAGAAAAGAAGATACCATAGCAGTAAAGTTATTATTAAAGGAGATCAAGTACTGTCATTTCGACTACAATTCATTATGACTTTTATTAGTGTTTGAAACTCCCTAAAGACTTACGAAACTGTGTGTGAGGCCATCTCGTGTCCAGCAGAGTAAAGATTCTGTACTTGGCTGTAATCGGTCCATTCGTGTGATACGTAAAACGTTGCGGAGATTGGACAACCGTTGGGGTTTACACGGCCCTTTTCAAACAAATCAGCGTATAGGCCCTTGTTCAAATCGTTTACGGAGTCATCGAATGTCAGGAGAACGATTTGCGGAACGGTTTCCACAGGTGAGTCGCCTGTTGTGTCGTGGGATGTTTGGTAATGAATGTGCATGTGGTAGGTTGGATGAGTAAGAGCCGTGCCAGGAAGAGGTAGAATAGAGAATAGGTAGAAAGGACGGTTGAAGAAGCAAGGAAAAGAAAACAAAAATATTTTTATTAATAAAAAAGATAGTAACATTATCGTACCAATACTATACCTATAACATAAATACATAGATGGCCAGGAACATAATAATGTTAGTTGTATTTAAGTAAGAACCAAAGACATTGGCAAGTCCCATTAAAAGGTAGAAGATAACCAATTGTTCTATGACTTACGATATAGTATGTGACCCAAATTCGTGGCCATCTGCATATAGGTTTTGGACTTGACTATAATCAGTCCACTCGTGGGAGACGTAAAATGTGGCGGAAATCGGACAGTCATTAGGATTCACTCGCCCCCTTTCAAAAAGTTCTTCATAGTACATTTTATTTAAATCATTCACTGCATCGTCGAAAGTAATCAATACCATTTGCGGTACTTCGTTGACTGGTAAGTTCCCTATGATAGTTAGCAAAGTTGTTTAAATTAGTGCGTATTTTATAATGTCATATTCACCAACCTTATTGTATTTATTTCTGATAATTTTCCTTCCACACAGTTTATATTTTTATTATTTGCTCGATATTCTGTATTGCTTTTTACACAATATAAGTAAATAAGTTTTATTCTATCAAAATTTATAAGTATTCAAAATAGTTTAAATAGTAAAGCATACCAGGTATGTCCTTTCCACCGCAGTAGCAGTCAGGCAGCAGGCATACATCCTTTCTGCACTTGGCTGCAGTTTTATCAGGTGTAGGTTGTGGATATACAGGGGCTGGTCGCCTAGGAGGATTGGTGTAGATATCCACAACGGGATTTGTATTGGTTACGACCGCTGTCGAAGGCTTTAGTGTCGGGCGACTGCGACTGCTCAAGAATAAAAATATTTTAATCAATCAAGTTTTCAAATATTCATAGGTAGGTACTTTAGATTTTTATGTGAGTTATGAAAACGCAATGGAGGTGCGCATTCCATCATATAGTAATTAAATAGCAATCAAGCGTTCATTGATGAATGACATTAAATCGCAAAAGCAAGTTACTATATTGATTAGGAAACTATAAGCGATGGTCTTTCATATTTCAATTCTAACGTTGGTGGTGTTCCTCTGTTCGAGGTCTGCTGTGGCGGAGGGTCAGACCCGCTTAATGTGGAGTAGTGTGCTGATCCTCGCCCGCGGGTACTGCTGGGCCTGTAAAACATAAAGCATCCAATGAACAGCTCACTTACTATAGCACAGTTAGTATGCGTGATTTTAGAGATAAAGCATCTTTTATGAAAATCTGAAACAATAAATAAGTATATAATTTGATTTCATTAAATTTAAAATAAATTCACGAGTAGATCGTGAATTATTTTGATTTAATAATAGTAAATATATATTTTTTATGTTTTGTGGTTTAGTACAAACAATATCATGATTTAGTACAAACAAAATTACAAACAATTCTATATTACATGCAAGTAGCATATCAAAAAATAAAGTTTGATGTACTAAGTGATGGTGCACAATACTTTCTAAAATAATGAGTTGCCATGTGGTGCCAAATATACATACAGTACAAATAACATTGAGGAACTTTCTACTATTCATTTTAAAAAAACTAATTCTATAAACTACTTGCACAGTACTGCCAATTTGTACAGGAAAGGAAATGGTTGCGACAGGAGTTAACAATTCAGAAAACAAACTTGAACCGGCTTGAAGTCCCCCAATGAGAATAGTAATGTTAAGCGACAGAATTTAGCTGAAGGTGCTATTAAACATATTTTGATAAGTAGAATTTCATGCTAGTTACTTCGCGAGGCTGAAAGTAAAGACTTTATAATAGACGAAGCCTCCACCTTCCATTATTAATGTGAGAACGAACGACATGTTGCTTAGACTACTGTCCGGCGTGTAATACCTCTGGTATTTGATTTCGTTGCATTTTGGATTCGCTTGCAGACTGTTGTCTGATGAGCATTTGGACGACGATTGGTAACTCCTGCGCCCACCTCCAGGGTTTGTCGCAGCTAACTTTATGGCGGAATTGACGCGTGAGGCTCTTGTTGGGAAGGATAAGCTTTTAGTCGTTGATGTCGGTTCAACTTTTGAAGTCGATGTCGATTTAGTAGTGCCTGTAGTCGTTGCAATTTCACTCACAACTTTGTTAGTCAGTTCATTCTCAGTCGTAGACTTAGAAGTTTCAAGGTTCGTTCTAGTCAGCTTAGTCACTTCATTTTCTAAATTATTGTTAGGAGTTTTTTCAAGATAATTCCGTTCAGTTGATAGTTCATCCCTAATAATGCTATGAAATTTCCGCGAGCTTTCTGGTTTGCCTGTTATAAGATTATTGAATTTAGAAACAAAAGATTGCCTACTTGGTACGCTTCGGAACTCATTGTAAGGGGATGTTTCTAATATAAGTGGAGTTGTCTTAGGACTTGCATATACTAAAGGAAAATTAGCTGAAGCAGAAGTTGTTGTCTTTATTAATGTCGCTGTCGTTGAAGAAAAATCTTTATTAAACTCATTATCCTTTTCAGTTATGCTAATGGTGCCGACATTCGGTGAAATAAATTTATTAACAGTTGGTTCCGTTAATATTTCGACATGTTTAACATTGTTTCTTAAGGGTTTTTCATCTACGTACTTAAGTGTTTTCTTTTGGAAGCCTATGTTCACAGTTTTCTCTTCCGGCTGTGGTGTAGTTTTAGGAATAATAAACTGATGTAACTGTTGAGGTTTTTGAGTACTAGCTATATTATTAAAGAAAGCTTTTATAATATTTTTGACTGTAGCACTAAATACTTCAGTGGTTTGATCAGGTACTTCATCGTCTAGTATACGATAACTATAATATGACGGTTTGGAAGGATTAGGATCTTCTATTCTTTTATTTTGTTTTGCTGTAGTAGTCACGAATCGAGTAGTTGATGCAGTCGTTGTAGTATAGTCTTGGACTAAGTCTTCACCCTCATTATAATTATTTCTCAAGTTGTTTAATGTTCTGTATGATGACACAGCTGGTTTATTCCATGATCCTTCTGTTTTTCTATATTGATTCCATTTAGGAAATTCATAGTTTGCGGAAAAATTTGCTTGTGAATTCATATATCCGCTGAATTTAGTATTTCGTAATGCAGTTTCAATATTACCCGCATTTATAACATTTTCAGTGGAATCTGCATAACGTTCATTATTTTCTAGAAGTGGAGCTGGACGTTTGATAACAGTTTTTAGGTAATATTTAGTTGTTGACGTTGAAGGCGGCGTAGGTGCTACTTTGAATTTGGGTTTAGAATTTGTTTTAATTCTACTGGGTCTCACATACACAGGTATGTCCTCCTCACTTACAACCTCAGAACTACCATCGTTACGTCGCATTGAACTGTCTAATAATTGCCCGTCGGTATGAAAATCTGGCTCTTGGTGTTTTTCAATGGATTCTTCTTGACCTTCTTTATCGTTTTGGTAATAAGTGTTTGGTGCTTGCCTGTTGTTGTTATATTTAGTTGCGTTGGGTTTTTCTTGCTTATTATAGCTATCAAATGGACGCGTTAAAACTGTTAATGTATAAGGATTATTAGTGTTATTTGTATTCCGTCTTATGGAAAAACCAGATGTTAATGACACAACCTTTCTATTGTTTTGATTAGTTGTGGATCGCACCACTTCCACTGGTAAGTTATTGTTATTTTTGTTAGTCACATATGAAGTAGGTCTAGGGGTCTGTAGCTCTTTAGTCAATGGTAAAGTTTCTTTTAACCTGTATGTGTTTTCAGTCCTTTCAAAGGGTTTAGCAAGGGAGGAAAAGTTTATCACTGGTGTTGGTGTCGAAGGGACGGAGTAAGCGGACCCGTCAGAGGGGTTTTTTGAAGGGAAATCAGGAGTAGGGTTTTCATCTGTGGATGATCTGTTGAATACAAAGCAAAAGAAAACTTTTCTAATTTAAGCTCTTTAAATACAATATTAATATACTACTACAAATAAATAACATAAAATGTAAATATCGAGAGCCTAAATCTTGCTTTGCTCTTTGGGAAACTTAAAATATAGTTAGCAGAGGCATAATTAGTCTAAGTACAGTAATTGGTGTCGGAAGAAGTTTCGAAGATACCACAAAAGCCGACACATTAATTACATTATCATTTTCATTAGCAGAAGAAAAAGATAGAGCCCTACAATATTTGAATATTTACAGGTTTGTGGTGTGTAATACAATACAACCTTTTAACTGACCAAAAAACTCACCATAGTCATTAAAATAGTTAGCAAGCACCAAATCGTAATTAAGTTTAGTTATAAGAAATAATCAGTTTAAAGGTTGTCAAGATGAAATATGAAAGTCTTCAAGTGAACAAAAGACAATGATGATAATGTGATAAAGTTAATGACATAAGCAGGGATGAAGATTCAAGGCTCGTTCACGTCAAATGATATCTTTTGTAGTACCTTGGAGTGTGTCGAGACGGGATCATAGCTTCGGTGAAGGGTGCAGTAGTTGAGCGTTGTGTGGTAGTGCTTGTGCTAGTCGTAGGAGTAGTGCTTATAGGAGTAGCCTCGTATATAGTCGTCTTCACGCTGGTCGGATTATGATCATAGCCCAATTCATTACCTTCGCCCCTGGATTGTTGGCAATTTGGTCATTTTTAATAATAATTCTAGCAAAGGCAATCTATCTAAAAGAAAATCTATTAAATTTATTACAACATAAAAATAAACTACAATCTTACCTAGTAGAATGACGAATGGCCGATTGATATTGATTCTGGTTGTTTATCTGAAATGATATTAGCATCTTTTTTATGTTTCGTAATATAAAGATTATCTTAAATCTGAGGCACCTAAATAATCTCTGAATAACTGCGGTCAGAATATATAATAAACTAATATAAGTTTAATATATATATATATATAATAAACTAATATTATAAATGTGAAAGTTTGGATGTGTGTTACCTAATCATGCTTCAACCACTGAACATGGTGAAACTTGGCACACATATAGGTTAGGTCCTGGAATAGGATATAACATAGTTTTTATCCTGAAAAAACATTCCATTCCTACGGAAAATACATAATAATTTGTGATGTTACGTAGTCCACGCGGACGAAGTCGCGGGCAGCAGCTAGTATATCATAAATATGAAAACAACTAGCACACAAATTTTCAGCGTAAAACATGCTACGTCTTGCTTTACTCGTAACGTCCTTATTTTTTTTTATTTTTTTTGTTAACAAATGACGACCATAACAAAAACAAACTACCTATTTCTTTCTTAATATATATTTTTTGAATGTGTCCTGAAATGTTGTACCTGTCCTTGTATAAGAGCGTCATCATAATCGTCTTGCGACGGCCTCGGCGTGTAGGTCTCAACAGGGCGGCGGGTCGGGGGTGGAGTCCCGCGGTACGTCTGCTGGACTACAGGGCGGAGCGAAGCCGTATTATATTGCTGCACATAGTCTGCCAACACCAGTACCAACCTCCCCGTTAGAACGTTAAGTGATTATAGGTCATGCGTCATCAATTCATGGTTATGTTTAGGTACTATTCGTCAAAATAACAATCCCTGTTTCCTCTTCTCTGATTACCATGATTTATTCTTTTAGTAGTGAGTCAACGTAAGTGTAACTAGTAACATGCTGAATGAGAGAAGGTAAGGAAGAGTGGAACAGAGAAATTCTTCGCTTGACAGGTATAATTTTAGAAAACGATGAAGAGTTTAAATAAAAGACTAAAATACTAAAGTAATATACATAAATGTAGAGTCCAAAAGTAACTTAGCTTTAGCATAAAGTTACAAACTAAATAAACAACTGATGATTATATTTATTTCGAAATGAATATTTATATTGGTTTTAAACTCATAGACCAATTCCCATGGTATTACATATACGCCATACGATTAAAAAATATATTTTTACATGAAATAGAGTTAAAATTCAAAGGAGATTTCATTAATAGTAAGGTTATAGGAAAATTGAACAAAGGTTTATAAAAACAATAAATAAAATATCTATATGTCACACATCGGAAATAAAACTCATTTACAAGAAATGCCAAAATTTTTGTTAATTGATGAAAGTTTTTGTTGTTAGAACGTCATCACCCCGTGAAATAATTCCTTATATTTACAGTTCTTGTATTTGAGATTAAAGTAGGTAATCAATCATGCGCCATAAATATTCTTACCTGTATCTTTATACAATTCGCCGTCTTCATCGTAAACAGCATAGAAAGGATCATATTGGTCAGGACTGTAGTTCTGAGAACCATTATAAAGCATTTTTGGTCGAGGACTTGCATATGAGGATGGCGTTACACTTTCTGTCGGTTCCAAGCTGAAATATACAAGAACCATCAAAAAATGTATTTGTTGGGAATCAAAGAGAAATAACATTTAGCTACCATTTCGCTATTCACAAAGCAGTCAGTACATCAGTCAAAATGTACAGTCGAATGTATATCCAACGTCTAAGTACCAGTATGTTAGTTTTGTCAGTTGTGCTATCTTATACAAGTAAATAAGGATGAGTTTGTACAGAATATTGAGGTTTCGTTAGTCAAGTGCAAAGATATTTTGAAAACTGTATTCGTATTCTTCGATATGTTTACCTGTTTGTCTTATCATCATGTTTAGTCTTAGTGTAACGAGTCTCTTGATTATGGTTATCACGAGGAGTTGTCAGTTTCATTTGCGCAACAATATTCGGATGTCTAGTTCTTCCTCTTGTTTGCTTATTGTTCTCACTCTGAGTATAAGGGTCTTTTACAGTAGTCGGCTTAGCTAGTCTATGCCTAACTGTATAAGGTCTCAGAGTTGTCTGGTTTAAATATTTAGGAGGCTTTCGAGTGTACGGACTACTTTCTTGATAAACTGGTCTTTTAAAATGAAAAGTTCGATTACGTGGTGAATGATGAACAATTTCATAATTAGAAATTTCAGGTCGCATTAAAACATTTGGTGATGGAGTTCTATAATCAACTAAGACTGGAATAGTAAGTTTACCATTCACATGTTTATTAGAATCTTTTAAAGGAGCTTTCGTCACAATAGACACGTCATTATGGTTTTTAGTTGCAGATTCTTGCTTGTATTGTATAGGCCGCCTGAAGGTAGTATGTGCTGGTTTATTATTCCCAGGGCTCTCGGCGGAGTCTTGAAAATCTTCATATTCTTGATAATTTTGAGCCATAGGTGGACGCTGAGGCTTAACTTCAGTACTCGGCATATATTTTGACTTGACAGGAGGTTCATAGTAATACTGTTCATCTTCATCATCATAATAGTAATCGTTCATTTCTGGAGATGGCTTGGGTATAGGTCTACGCTTTGGTGTTGATTTAGTAGATGTAGTTACGGTATCTTTGGCGTTTGCAATATTATTTTGATTTATTGGAGCTTGCGTTGTCGATCTGATTGCTTGTGCAAACCAATTTGCTATCTTCGGATTTTCAGACACTGCATTATGTTTGACGGTCGACTGTATGTAAAATTGAGATTCTGTGGACGGATTTCTCCAATAATGCTGAAGAGCAGAAAGTTGCTCATTGGCTAAGGTCGTTAATGGTTTAGATGTGGACTGTTTAAATGTTATGTATGGATTGTGAGATTTAACAGAAGAAACTAAATAGGGTTTTCCCGTGGCAAACAAATGCGGATGTAGAGTTATTATCTTTTCTGGTTTAACCAGATGCTGCAACTTCGGTGTCGACAATATAATAGGTCTTCCCGTACTTGTTACGACTATATATGGTTTTCGTGTAATTGTAAGTATTTGATTAGTTTCGTCTTTAGTTTTATTATAATTTGGTTTTGGGGTACTACTACCTATGGGCCTATTAAAACTGTAGCTGATTGGTAATTGACGATCGTCCTTAAAATTTGGTGGATTTAGTTTTGGTTTTACTGCTTCTAAAGGTGTGTAACTAGCGTATTGCTGAGGAATCCTATTGTAAAGATTGTCCTTGAAAGGCTGATGCTCTTGTTGTTGTCCATAACCTTGATGATTTGCATATGGTAATTGGATCAAGTTCTGAAATTTTTCTGGTTGTCTCGTAGTTGAAGGTGAATTAAAGTTAGCTTGATCAGGTTTTGTCACCTCACCAGGGCCAGGGGGTACACTAAAGGGACGAGGAGTACTCATACCATTATAATTTGAAGTCGACGATCGTAACCCAGAGTTAGTATTTGAAACAGTCGTAGATTCCAGTGGAGAATTTATAATCTTTACTGCAATATTATGTTGTTTAGTTTTAGGTTGTTTCGAGGTAACTTCATAATCATCTTCCTCTGAATCATGTTTTAATTTTGCAATAAAAGTATCAAAATCAAAATTAGGATTAGCAAAAGGGTTTTCTATATCTGCATATTTATTTGATGGATGTGTGAACTCATATGGTGGATCGGGAAAGTCATGGTTAAAGTATTGATTATTATTTTCTGCTTTGTCGGGGTTTTCTTCAGAGGACTCTTCATCGTCACCATCATCATCCTCTTCATCATCATAATCTTGATTATTACTGACTGGTCTATTATCAACCTGTCTTTCATTATCTTTAATGTTCTGGTTGGAATTGTTAAATTCTTTTTGTAATTGGTTACTATTAGCATGTTGTATTATATTTATTGGACGTTTAGGCTGAGTACGTGGAGAAGTGGACATTCGAATTGGTTTTCCAGTAACAACAGTACTAGGAAGAAGTGACGAGTCTGGAAATGAGACCTGGTGATTTGGACGATTTAAAGAAGCAACTGTTTGTGGGGGGTATAGGTTATGGTTCTGATTTTGTTGATTATTCCCTGTATTCTGTTTAAGTACGTTATTAAAGAAACCTCCAGCCAAAGCTAAAAATGGATTTTCATTATTTTTTAATGCAGATATTGGTGGACTCTTAGTTATAATTTGTGTTGCTACATTCATTGGTGTATGGGGTGATCTTTGATTAAAAGGATCTGGTAAACTTGCTTTAAAAGGTCTTTGTGATTGTGTATTTTCTGTCTGGTATGATGCGTATGGGTTTGCTGTAGAATAGAAATAATTATCAGGTGCATATGGTTTCCTAGTTGCATCATGAAATTGATTGACGCTCACTCCATTTAACGTTTGCTGATATCTTGTACTCTGTGTACTAGGACTGTAATTAAATTTTTGAATATCTACGAGTTTGACAGGCTTTGAGCTGACCCAAATCTTTCCAGGATTCTTATAACCATTTTGCAAATAATATCTAACTTGTCTTTTTCCTCTTTCAACATCATATTGATTATTTTCATCAGCATTCTCATTATCTTCATCGTTCTCATTGTCATCATCATCTTGACCTAATTCTGAATCCATTGAAATATATTCCATAACCTGGTCACTACCGCTTCTATCTGATATTTCATCTACATTAGTGGAGTTATTTACATCAAATCCTACATTTTGAACCAATTCTCTTTTTCGTCTTAGTATGAGTTTTTCAGTAACGTCATGAACGTCTATTTCATTAGTCTCAATGTCTTTCTGTCTGTCATGAGAAGAGTCAGTCACGTTGTCAATTCTGTTTTCACTGAAATAATGACACAGTCAATTAATAAATACTTTAATTCGGTTTTTGTCATAATAGTTATTGAAATCATAAATTTACCTATAAGTTTGTGGTGCCTGGGTTGCGGTGGCTATTCTTCTCTCATCAACTTGTGTTCCAAAAGAGAAAGATCCAATTTTACCGTTACTTTGAGAAATTGAAGCCGGTATGATATTAGAGTTTATAGTTCTTGAACTGACAATCTGGGCGCCATAGCCATCTCTGTCCTTCTGAACTTGCCCTATTGTTGAAGGCTGCCCTCGATAAACACGCTGCTGTCTGTCGCTTTCGATTTCTTCGACTGGGGGTAGGTCATCCACCTCTGCATATAACTGCTGTTGCTAAAAATATAAAAATACTTATTTATTGCAAACATATTATTTACCATAATTTAAAGCTATCTACTGTCTTGTAATCTACAAATTTACTTTCAAATTGAGAGTTGCTGACTAATCGCTAAATTAACGTCCAATTGGCTTACATAGTGACTCCACCTAGTGGCTTGTCAACCAGAGGTTACGCGATTAGCACTGGGGAAAACTTTGTACAATTTGTAGAAGGTAATCCTGATCTAGGTGTTATATTTGTAAATTGGCATGGCCTAGTTTACTTTTGTACAGGATAAAATCCTAGTTTGGTATTAGAAAGTCTATTTATGATTCAAATATTTAATAACTTACTGTGAATCAAACACAGCTTACAGTAAATTTGTAATGTGAAAGAATAAATACTTTCAGTAAGGTTTTACTACCCGAGCTCTTTGACTTTAATACAACTGATTTACATTATTGTCTAAGATCTCGGCAACTTTGTAAAAAAATCCGTTTAGAAATTCTACATGTTTGTAAAAACAGTCAAATCATACGATAAAAATTTGTTCATAGTTTACTAAACACTTAATTAACAGACTTTCATCTACTGTTTACTTATATTATTTACATTTTCATACTCCTCGCGATTGAACTTAGGTTGTCCCCTAGAAGTGACAACGGGGTTGGGCTGCACTCGCGGCGGTGGTGGCGGGGGTGGAGGAGGGGTTCTTCGCGGAGGTGGCGGGGGAGCAGGGGGGTTCCGCTCGATGAGTCGCTCTAGCTCCTCGCCGCCTGCTGCGCTGGTGCCGTCACAGCCCACATTGCGCGGCCAATCGCATGTTTGGAGCTCGTGGCTGAAATTGACAAGATGAACATTTTTCAAAACTCTGCAGGATTGAAAAGACTTAACGACATAATATTTGCGTAATGTGTCAAGCATTAAAAAATTTCAACCTTAATGACCAATGTGTGATTTAGACAATTGAAATAATTATACAATTTACTGCAAAATTCTGTGTCATTTGACTACAATTTCATAGCATTTAGACTATGTACAAGTTTAAATCAGATTTTTTCGCTAAACTCATTATGTGCAGTAACTCATCTACCTGCATAGGTATTAAATAAACTGTACATTATTATTGCACTTTACCATTCAGATTTCTCTTTACAACAATGTAAAAAGGCAGTAAAGTGTACACAATGTTTGGGTTCCATCAAATTTTAATAGCAATTTTACAAAAGCTAATTCCAAGCAATGTTACATATATGTGGCCTAGCCAATTTAATCATTTTCACGTTATTTGACGGACAGACAGACGGACAAAAGGCTAATAAGGAAGTTCTGATGGAACCCTAAAAGTGTTTAACACATAATAATAAAGATAAGAGGGATTAAGTACCTGTACATGAGGCCACCAGTGCAAGATTCGAGCAGAGCGCCGCCGAATACACAGACGTAGTATAATGTGCAATCAGTGGGGTGCGAGTAGTAGCCAAACTCCTCAGGGCAGTCGAAGTTGACATCTCTTTTGACGTCTGCCCCTACAGGAACGCTTCTGATTGGTCCAGAGCGCTGCCGCTGTCGGTCTGAATGAGCGCCTAAGCATTCTGAAAAAGAAAGGAAACAAATTAGCAAAAAATCATACAGAGTAATACACGGAAACTTTTGTCAACTAATGAGTGAGCAAAGTTAGAGACAACAATGAACTGAAAGTAAAATAAACAAAAGTCGTTGGTCAAATACATTTGAAGGCAAGCAATAATGTAACAGTGATCTCGTTCATTGTCGAATAGAACGATCATGTAGCGATTACAGTAACACATACTACCTACACAAAACATAACGTAACCGATGTACTCATTGATAAACTAAGCAACTACACCGCCACAGATAATCGAAACGAAACAATAACTAAGGTACCAGGAGAGCGGTAGTATTTAAAGTGATCGCTCACGGGTAAAGTAACACAAGGTTGACCCAGTAGTCGAAATTTTTTTTTGTAATTTATCCTTAATGCCTAAAAGGCACAATTTTCGCAAAAGATAAACAGTTTCGCGGACCTTCCAGACTACCACTTAAAGCATAATTTTCAGTAGAGAGAGAGCGTGCTGATGCAGATAAATTCATTAATAAAAGTTTAAATCTTGTTATAAATGATTGGAGACCGAGTGGTAGTCTCGAAATTGATTTTATCGAAAATTTTATCTACATAAATCCAGGACGAAATATAAACTATTTTTTCGGTTACCGACGCCGTCTAGTGTTACTTAACCCGTAAGCACCAACCTTAATATGTGTAGGTATTTAAACGGAGGTATGCAGAACAATTTCAACTCTTCCCGTACTTGCAATAAGTGCATTGTTGCCTCTCGCAATAATGTTAGATTAAACGATCTATGTCAGAATATTTATCAAGATTTAACGTTAGCAAAGCATTGCAGTAGTATTCCATAGCAAATAATTGATTCAATTCACAGCTGGAATTGTCGTAAAATAGATACCTAGTTACAATTTTGTATGAAAAGTATGTTTATAGAGTAACTGATAATTTATTAAGTCTCTCAGTTGAATATTATAAGAGTGTTATTTCATCTGTTAAGAAAAAAAACAGCAAAGCTGACGTCGTATACCTACAATGTGCGGGTTCTGTTATTTTTTTTTAAATTCTTGAAATATCTGGGAAATTTATATTGTTTTCTGTTTCCACAATTTTTCAATCAATGCCAGGCAATTTTACAGTTATATTCCAAATGTTACCACTATCGGTCTACTTGTTTCTGAGTTATCCGACGGAAAGTTAAACAGACAAAAAAGCTTCACTATAAGGGCACCTATTCGTTTTGATGGATCTCTAAATAAGAAACGGTAATTGACAGACTCAATATTAGGTGCTGACCTTTACCGCAAGAAATCAATACATATATTGTGGTAAAATCAGGTTATGTTAATCTCTGGGTCATTCATAAACTACGCGTATGCAACATTTCCCTTTCATGCAACTCCGTCCGTTAAGAATTGTCAAAGCGTGACTAAGTAACAAACACTTAGACTGTTTTTTTTATTAAATCAAGTGGAATTTTAAACAAACATACTTAAAAATCTATACGTAAATAAAAAAAAACATTTACAAAAAATTACTGATGAAGTAGTAGTAGGTAGGGAGGGATGAAGAGATTGTGGAAGAGTGGAAGGGATGGAGGGAGAGAGGCAGGGAAGGATGCAGTAGGGAAGCATGAAGATGACATACAAATCTGCTAGTAAATGGTTGTAGTAGCTCTGACTTTTACCTACCAATTTGTTTATGTCATTGATTTTGTTTTCACTTTGTTATGAACATGTCCAGGGCTAAGGAGTATAGTTGTAAAACATCGTAAGTATCACTTTAGTGGTCTGCGTGTACGACGTCGCGGGCACAGCTAGTGCTAAATAATTTATGCATAGTGAGACTATGTCTTATGAAATCTGCAATGACAACAGAAACTGAGAGCATTTAGAGTTTTATCTCATTTCAGGTGTACAATTTTGTCACGTTCGCATTGTGATCACGATCTAGTGTGGGATTTGGGACACTGGTCGACTCTCGCGCACGTCTTTATATTAAATACGCAATGCACGAGAGAAATTATAATAATGTGAGAATTTTTCTCATAAATCTTATAAGTTATCGTACCTAACAAAATACTTTCTCGTATTTTAATTGTCTTCGTCAATAGCTGGGAAGTAAACGGAGGAGGATAAATTTAAAATAATGTCTTGCACGTTTGCTTTTGGACTTTTTGTGTTTGCAATGCAATTTTGTAGAAAAATTAACTTTAAGTAAGTTTTTATGTTATTAGTACGAGTATATAACTTATCTATTGGTGATTAGTTACTTCAGGACAGCCCATGTCCATGAATAATTAAATTATCAACTACTTCGGAAAGGGCTCCCCACACCATATGAAGAGATATCTATGAGAAAAGCAGAGGCAAGGAACCCACAGTTTCTTATACCTACTTAAAATAATAAAGTAGTTACTTTTTAATACCAGTAAAATATCTTTGCTAACACATACTTAACCAGTACATTCACAACCATATAAGGATTTTAAGATGTCAAAGGAACCGAGTACCTACTTACAAACTATTAAATTAAAATTTGTCGAAAAGTTTCTTAAGCTCATTAGATTGCAATTTAAAATAATGCAAACAACGTAAATAGACATAAGTGCAGTAATTAAGACACCGCAACAAATGTTCATAATTGTGCACTTAATACTCAAATAAAAACTACTAAAACATAAAGAACATGTCGTAACACAACCTTGTAGCTAAATCTCTGTCATAACAATGAGTATTAATACCAATGAACAATGGTAATAGCCAAACAAAAGCCGCAGAGTTTCCCACAAGTAGCCAATTCGTGTTAAAACCTTAAGCAATTGCGTCGAAAGTCAATACTCGGTATATCACTCTGCAACGTGTCAGACGTGTCAGATGTTGTCAAAGTTAGAGGCAGCCAAATGAGAGATGACAAGTAAAATATATAAGTCTGTAATGTAATTTTGAACACCTGACAGGGGTTTCTATCTTATGTATGGCTCTACCACCTATGGCTGTTGCAGAATTACTAAAACGATTTAGGTGATTTAGCAGAAATTGTTGACTTATATCTTACGAAATGGTTGACAGTATTATGGATTGTCTTACATTAGTTCTCAGTTTAGCCTTAGGTGGTTATGAGTTTATGACCGAATGTGTCGACACACGACCGCCAACATATGGAACGCACAGCGCACGCGCACCTAACGACGCGCCTCGGGCGATAGCGTTTGCAAGGAGATACTTAGTATCAAAATATAGATTACGACTTTGATATAAAGTGTAACGTATTATTTGATTTCATTCTTCAATGTCGAACTGAGTAAGACAATACTAATAATAGTGAAGTATTTTAAACGCTTGTAATATTCCTACAGTGACCTTTTATGGCAGATGGAGGTGTAGTCACATGGATCATTCTTGTGCAAGCCTGCATTTATTTTGCGCGTTTACATGTTTTTTTAAAGTCTCCAATTATTCTCTCTCCCCTCTGTTATAGGTTTGTTGGTGTCTTTTACTTAAATAATTACTTATAAGTAGTCGACATTGTGAAGCCATTGAAGTGTTGTATATAGGTAGTTTGCGTTAGGGCAGAACTATTCGAGGTAATGTCGAGTAGCACATGGTCTTGTCCAGGAATACTAGGTTTTGCAACGAGTGAGTTCACTGTTTTAAAAAACTGTTATTCTTTTAAAGAGTGAAGTAAACATGCTTCGACACTACGTTAAAAATGTTTGTCTGGATGATTTCCGTTGATATAAATGCTAATTGGTAATATAAGGTAGTACCTGCTTTCGTGCCATGGCTTGCCTTTGGCTTGCATGGCTTTACCCAGGGGTCGGAAAAAAATCATAAATTGGATAAATTTCGTTATTTATTTTTAACAAACAACTTCTTCTGTTCACATTTAAAATAAAAACTGATCTTTATAATTTTATTTGATTACTTAGGTACCTATAACTTCATCCTTAGCTACCCTAGTCTCCCCTAACACTTAATAAAAATTAACGATTCCTATTGGATGCTTTAGGCATTGTTTTCTCACAAACTTATTATAAAAGTGAAGCTAATGAGTCTTGATAATACAGAATTGTATTATCTTATTATCAAATAGTTTTTTAAACAGGAATCTTACGTTAGTCGATTATAGATCGGACGATGAGGCAAATTCCCAATTATATGAAAAATTTCATTAAAATCTTGCCGGATATTGTATGCTAGTCCTAAGTCTACTAAGCTACAGTTAAACGTAGCAAAACGTGATATTATCGAACTCGAAATCGACCTAGGTTGATGCAATGACCGGCCGACTATAATGCCCGTATACCTCATTAATCAATCAACTCAGTCTAAATTCCTTGATCGTGTCTTGGGGTGTTGCAAATCCAATATAAGTCAGGGGTACTTTAAAATTGTTCGTTATAGACTGAATAGCAACATGAGATACACAATAGTGGCTTGTGTGGGAAATGCTCACTTGTATCACAGTATATCAATGCAATATGTTATGTTGAAATATTCACGAAGCATTGTCTATTCGTCTATACGTATGGCCAGGGCGGGGAATGTAGGCCAAATCCTCCGTCTGTCTCCGGCAGATGAGAGAGGGTTGTGCTCCTGCAGTGGAGACAAAAATAAGCTGATGATGATGATTGTCTATTACTGCGATACATTCAGTCAAACGCTTTACTAAGATCTCATCTTGCATATACATGAGAACACTGACCCCGGCATTCTTATACTTCCTTTATTTCAATTGCTTTTCGATGTTTATGGTAACTAAAAGAAGTTCTCTGACTATTTAGACGATAACTACACGGTGGAGGTGGGCGGATATCGCCTTGCATTGCAAGACATTTGCATTCTACATCGATTGTGAGTGCATTTACACCCACTATTATCATGGATTCTCAGAAACTATCTCAAAATGCACTAAAAATAAAATCAAAAATATAGATTGTATCCTTAATTGCTGGCGATGCAATAAATCTATGTAAACAAATCAAACATATTTAAATAGTGAACATTTAACATGTTTAAAATTGTCTGAAGGCAATATTTTACAAAGAAAAGTTTATTTTATGAACGTGAATTATTTATTACTCACGATAAGATTTATCTTAAGTACAATACAAGACGCACTATATTCGTTATAAACTATAAATATAAAACGCATTGAAATGCAAGTGCCGTTGAATTATAGGGACATATTCGCTGTCACCTCATATGTTCTATAACATTAGAGTGATATAAGTAGTTATGAACATGTATCCATATTTCTATTTTCGATAAAAGCGAGAGATTAAAGGCATAAATAATCCATGAAGGAAAAAAATTGCTCCCCAAGGTGCCCAATTATAAATAAGGGAACGTACCCAAACTACGTGATCCGTTTAGGGGGGGGGGGGGGGGGGGGATAGGTTATCGTCACGTAGTCAATATCCTCTAGGGAAATCTCGCGCTTTTTTGAGCTACATTCAAATATGGCGCGCAGTTTTTAGCGCTTATCAAACTCACAGGTGGCAACACGGACGTCAGCTGATTGAAAATTAACAGTTTTTTCTTCTTGATGATATTTTTTCCACTTATAATTATAGGAACGCACGCACTTTGGCTTCACGGTGCAATCGCCGTATTAATAAAGACAAATATGAGCATCATATTTATATTTCATTCCAGATTAATAGTCCTATGAAAACCAACGCTATTTACGTCTCGGTAACATATACATGAAAGGGTCACCAGCAGCAAAAATAGGTTTGTATTACCAAGTAAACTTTGCGGTCCACTTAGGAACACCATCTATTGTGTATTTTGTTTTCGAGACGCAAATGCGTTTGTTTTCATAGGACTATTAATCTGGAATGAAATATACGTGAAAACTAGATGGGTCTTGGCATATACTACGAGTGATCACCGGGGGAGGGGGTAATTTTTTTTAAATGGATCACGTAGTTTGGGTACGTTCCCTAATAAATGCATTCAAAACTCCAGAGACTTTAGCAGGTAATGTTGTAATTAAATATTTGGGATGAAGCCGTTTTTAAATAAAGTTCAATTCAAATTACATGACATGCTTCGAAGTACTTATCTGTATGTAGCTTGAGTAGGAAAATAGTCGCATTATACCTGATATAGATACCCTTTCCAATGTTAATGATCCAAACACTCGTGATGAGACATATCTCCTACAAAACTTTCTCAGTTGGTTAGATTGTTATCGGACATGGAAACATGTTAGTAAATACATGTCCACAGGATATGGGCGCGTGTGGGAGGTAAATGGACCAGGACACTTGTGGGCAGACCAGCATGAGTAGGCGAATAACAGACGTGGATGCATTGAATGATTTATATTATCTACAATCTTGCATTAATAATGTCGCAATAAGTAAAAAAGAACTGAAGAATCAATAAATCAAACTTATGAAAGTATCATTGTTGTTTTGTCGTTCGACGCGATTATTGTCAAACGAATTAAAATAACTACATCAGTGATATTAAAATTTCATAGATTTAAGGAGAAATGGCATGAGACTGCCACATTTTTCTTCAATTTGCATACTCTCATAATTATTTCACACATTGACTCAAAAAATTACCTTAAGCTTAAACTTGTAAATTTGCAAGTTTGATTTAAACTAGAATTGTTTTTACGGCATATTTTGATAAACAAATTCTTAATTTCTTTTTTGACGGTAAATTTGTTGATCTGAACTTAACGGAATGTAATGAAAACCTTTTTTTTATTAAATAATACTCTTAACTTTACTAGATATATCGTATGAATTGTTTGACTCAATGGTGTGAAAGAATGTTGAGATTAGGATGGCTTTTTGTCATCATTTTGTCAATAATAGTAACAGAATTTGGTTAAAAGCTGAAAACAAACCATAATAAACTTAAACTTAATAATAATGAACAATGGAAGAATGGAAGAAATAATGATGAAAGGGTATTTATTATTCGTAATATTACGGTACTTAATAAATTATCCACGTTAAAGTTGATAATTAGGAATATATAAATCTGGCCTTTCATATTAACTGTTTATCTCTCGGCTTATAATTATAGCTGTTAAATCAAACAATAGATATAAAACTTTATGTACCCTATAAACAATCAAAATCGTGCTGACTGCATGCCCTTTGTAGAGTTGGCCTTTAGACTGTAATTCCTATCTACTGCCTATATCACTTCGCCAAACTGCCCATTCGTGGTTAACACAGTATGGCCCGATAATAATACATCGACTACAGCCTTGGACCTCTCACTCACATTATATCTATTCATTAATAAGAATAACAATAACGCTTGTGTGGGTGTTTCAAAAAGGCTCTGGTTACACGCAATCCAATTAAATTTTGACACTCGATTTTGCTTTTGTTCTGCACTTCAAGTCGGTGACGCTGCGATCATTTGCTTTCAAGCATGAAGGAAAAAAAAATTTTACGGCGTAAAATTTTTTTTTCCTTCATGCTTTCAAGCATCTTTAATTAAATCTAATAACGTTCTGTTTGTTTCGGCTGTAAGCTAAAGGTATGTGATGAAGGTCCGTCGTTTGTCAGAAGTTAGAGATTTCTCGGACACGTTCAACGTTATCGGGTTTGCCTGTAAGAGAAAAAGGTTCATCATCATCATCTGTGAGTGATGTGATGAGAGAGGGTTGTGCTCCTGCAGTGGAGACAAAAATAACCTGATGATGAAGTAATTTTTTATACTACGTCATATATTAACAAAATATAGTCAATTATACGTAATTTGTCTACAGCAAACCCACAAATCAGTTTAATGACCATAAACAAATCACAAATACATTTTGTCGACTCATTTATTGTTGGTTCGTTTAAAAAAGCAATTACTCTATTATAAATCACAGACATAATCAAATCAAACGTAATCCAATTTCGATTTACTTAGGAATTTGTTCTCATGATCATTAAGGAAATAGTTGTAAGAACATTTAATCATGTTACACGAAGAAATATGGATATTATAAAGTTAAACGCAAAGTGACCATAATTTTTTTTTTGTGAGTATATCTAAGTTTAATTTTTCGGTGTTCAACTGTAGTGTACAATTCATTTATCGGTGCCGGTATATTATTAAATATTGGTCTGCCCATTACGTAATTGTTTAGGTCTGCTAGATTTTATTCCCGAACGTAAAACTAGACCAATGTCAAATTCATATAAGAAATAGGTACATATTATTATTTACAACAGGTGTACGCCGTCCAACCTCTTGTGGTGAGACATAGTCCCCAGGACGCTGGCGCTATTACGTGGCTAGATGGTCAAACTCAAACGTTTTTGTCAAATCAGACTCTATAAATAATCATGGTTGTGGTTCAATAATATACTGACCCACGTTTTATTTCATGTATTCTCGTTACATTGCATGTCGCAATTATTTTTCGTATATTTTATTTATCAATTGCCAACGCTAATAGTTTAGGACATTAGGCGGCGGTCAGTGTAGTAAGACCACCCCGGGGCACACTCTTGTATATTTTCGAACACGCCCCAATACTAAATGCTATCGTTTAGATTCAAATTAATCACAATAAGAGACTCTTTGATACCGCTTTGATGTTAATTAAAGTAATTAATTTATGCAATCAGTTGTAATGTATTTTAATTAGAATTTGTACTTGTTATTAAATCATGGGAGAAACAGACATATGAAGGGTACCAGGGGAATAGCGACGAAAGTCCTAAAACAGTAAGGTCCATATTAAAATAACGGAGATCTTGAGGATGTAAACTCATTGAGTTTTGATTTTGTGACTATATAAATTAAACTATATATGTTTGTTATTCCCTTGTATTATTATTTAGACCTCTAGAGATCAGGATAGGCCTTAAACTGGTTCTGTAATAGTATTTCTGAGTCTACTTTATAGGTAGGTACATCGTCACCTCTCTCTCCCAATCTAAAATTGACTTTTCAGGACTAAAAGACATTGAGAGTCGTCAGATGCCTAGTATTCTTGTCTTGTATATTACTAGAGTTTAAAAGACTTTTACAAGACTAATATATTATTATCAGTAATCAGTTTAAGTAAGTCATCATCATCATGTCAGCCCCTAGAAGTCCACCTAGAAGTCCGTTTTACCAGATCCCTAAAAAAGATAGCCATTAGTAGTAGTGGTAGGGACTGACTTACACACGTGGGGCCGACCATCTGAAAAAACTGTCTGAAAACAACTGAATGAGGAAGACAATAGAATCAAAGGCATATATTTTCAGACAAGCAATCTATATTTTGTTAGTCGTTTCTTATTATATGTTAGTACATTCATTATAGAAATAAATATAAGGTAAATAATAAGTGACAGAGGCCCACCGAATCACGCATTTCGCATGCAATCCCATGAATCTACCAAGTATGGCTGTACTGTCAACCCGCTCTGCAATGATTTTCAGCATACCGTTGATCCTCTAAAGCATTCGACACATGAAAAAGGCAGACTTTAAATAAACTATGAACCCAAAACTATTCTGTCGATGAAATACGAGTAGACATTATGGCATTTAGTAATACTTATTGTAATTTTTTTATTATGTGATATTACCTGTTGCTATCAAAGAAATAGCGGTATAAGTACCTGTCAGATACATAATAAAGATACAATTAATCTGTGTAGATACGTTATATAGATCACTTGTTTCTGGAAAACCTTGGCATTTGGCATGATGTTGAAGGTATTTTTTATGTATAGGTACGCGTTTGAACAAAATAATTAATAACGATAGCAATACTTCCTTTATCAAACGCATTAATACTTGACAAATTACTAGTAAACTCAATAGCATAAGCCTTGATATTCAAAGTAGATGGAGATTATATGGCAATCTATTACAATTAACACTTGAATTTTGGATGGATTTTTGCAATTTAAGTTATTTATAAGGATAATAAACTTAAACTAGACTACCTACTGGTAATTTAGTGAGAATGTAGGCAAATATGACATCCGTCGAACCATAATAATTTAATTAACATTTAAAAACTAATAACTAGGTATAGATTCAAACACCAAAACTCGAAATCCATGGTTACTTCAATAAATGGACAGGGATTTTAATTTATACCTAAATGGGAGGGGGGGGGCGGGCAATATCGCTGGAATCATGCTTCGAATCATGAATCGTTTTGCTTCCTCGTTCATAATGCGAACTGCTGAGGAATGGAACTCCATGCCAGCGTGGGTATTTCCGGACACGTACAATATGAAGAGTGAATAGGCATATTCTGGGTAAGCGAGCTCCACCTTAGGCCTCAACGTCACATACCATCAGGTAAGACTGAGGTCAAGCGTAAACCCATCTAGAATAAAAAAAACACTATAGAAGGTTTAAAATAGGTGTCGTGGGTAAATGCTACAAATAATATTTTTTGCATTATATCTGTTATAGTATATAATAAAATATGTATAATACTCGGATATTTTTTTTTTATTTTAGATATTCAGAAGTAATAAAATTTCCCCAAAGAACGCCACCGCACAGGGTCCTCCGCCCTCAGCATCCAGCCGCTTCCGACCACCTTCTTCAAGTCGTTGATCCATCTGGCGGTGGGGTGTCTCACCCTGTGTGTGCCGATCTGCGGTCTCCTCTCCAGAATTCTTCTGCCCCAACGGCCATCAGTACTTTGGACGTTGGTCACTGCCACTTGAGCATGCTAATCCCTTCGGCTATGTCGGTGACCTTCGCTCCGTAGGATCTCCTCATTACGCTACATTGCTCCTCATTCTACTCAGTTTAAAAGACATTGATGAATAAATTAATTGTTGAAACTATTTTTTTATTTTATTTAAATTATTGTAATTTTGAAATTAAAGAATAATGTGTGTGTAATAAATAAATTAAAATTTAATTAAATTACCCCTTAAAGCAACCCCGAGCATAGCCCTCTCTATAGCTCGCTGAGGGTACATTTGGTTCAGAATATTAGTGATCCAACAACAAGTTCCACATTTGTGTAAAATACATATTATTTCTGTAAAATCGAGTAAGGATGGAGTTACATTTATACAGCAGTTATTGAAGTAATTATATATATATTTTACTTTTCATATAAACAGCACCGCACCGCAACATTTTGCCTGATTTTGAATTTCATTATTATTTGTAAGTACTTAGGTATTTATTTACATTTGTTAGGTACCTTTTGTTATTATAAGGCTTTAACAGAAGTGCAATCGTCCTACATTTATACTTATAATGTCAAGAATTTAGCATGTAGGTGGCAAATCATGATGCATAAGATCGAAATACATGATGTCATTTTTGTTAAGTAACCATTCTTTTAATGGGAATTCCGATAGAAGCATTCTGTTACCATATAACATCTGATACGCAAGGTCAATAGAGTAACTTTTATACTTATTATTTTAAAGTGGTGTGTTTAAAAAAGACAGTGAAGCGTACCTTCCACACAATTGTTTCCTAAAATGATTCGTCTTCCCGTAATGTTTAAACAATTTTGAAATAATATGATTTTTTTTTAAATAATTTAAATAATTGCAAAATAAAAGTTCGCAGTGATGTCAATATTATAGCATAAAGAAATAGCTGCTACCTGCCACTTCAACAGGAATTTCAAGACAGAGGCAAAATGTAAAAAAAACAATTTTATATTATGTATATTCGTTATTGCACATTTTAAAATTAAATACAGTTTAAATTGTATGTACAAATAATAAAATGCTAAATAAATAAATAGTTATAGGTATATAAATATACATACACTTGTAAGTAAAACAAATACTTTGTAATACTAAGGCGAGCTTATCTCTAATAGAAATCCCGTTCAAACAACCTTACAGGGTGTGAGACAAGGCAGGAAGAGCGAAAACAAGTTTTAAGGAACGGTAACTGTTTAGGAACTTCTCTGCGCAAATTTTAATCTATACACAGACGTTTAAGCTGAGGGTTACTAGATCAGTTTAAATACCACATACACACAAAATATAATAGATATTTCATAAATTTAGTATAAAATATACGTTATTTTATCAAGGGTACGAATGTGTGTGGTATTTGTGTGTTTATCCAAATGATTTACCGTAAATTACAAATACCTGCTCCTAATTTTAACTACTGGTATGTTTATGTATGTTTTTTTATCAACAAGGTGCAAATTATTAAACAAATAACATATTTATCATGTGCTAATACAAGCTTGTAGGTTTATGCAAGTCAAATAAACTACAGGTCTAGGTTCAAGGTGCAGTCTGTTAGAACAGACACGAAAAATCCGTTTTGTGCAAAATGATGTCACAGTAACGCAATGTAGAGACATTATACGAGTACTGGCTGTTGCCCGCGACTTCGTCCGCGTGGACAACTTAACATCACAAATTAATATGTATTTCCCGTATAGGAATGAGTTTTTCGGAATAAAAACTATCCTATGTTCTATTCCAGGACCTAACCTATATGTGTACCAAATTTTATCACGATCCGTCCAGTGGTTGAAGCGTGATTGAGTAACAAACATCCATCCATACTTACAAACTTTCGCGTTTACAATATTAGTAGGATAGGATGTACGACGTTTTGGTTCAATTTTGTGGTCGTATTCATAGTAAACTAGCGGCTTCCAGTGAAATTTCAGAAAATCCTTCGATTTATCGATTAAATGACTGCTTGGGTTACATGTATAGTGACGCATCTTAGTTACGCGAAATGACATAAACGAGGAATGGCAGAAATGCAGAATAAATAGTTTTCTCTATTAAATGACATTAATCAATCAGTAAAATAAAAGTGCCGTGTGGTTTCCGGTAGAGTAGAATAGGACCACTCCAACTCTTCCCGTGGATTTAGTACAAGGCGACTAAGGGAATACATTATAAAACGTCAGTCAGGCCTCCCCAACCCGTCTGGCCAGCGCGGGGAGTGTAGGGCAAATCCTCCGTCTGTCTCCCGCAGATGAGAGAGGGTTGTGCTCCTGCAGTGGAGACAAAAATAACCTGATGATGATGATGAATCAATCAGTACTAATATACAATTTAGCTAAAATGTAGTATGCATTTACACTTTACATGTTTGTATTTGCTACGACGATGTAGCGCCCGTATCACTGTGTACCTATTCTTCCACAAAATAAAGCGTAGTGTAAAAATATATAAAGGATTCGATTGAATGTATTCCCTATTTACATAAAAGCACACCTTTACATTACAGTCACAATAAATATAATGAAGTAGGATCACCAAGCATGTTTGTTTAAATGGATAATCCGTTCAAAATTAGCGTTGTTCTATGTGGCAGCGTGCTCACAGATGCTTACTTGTTACCCAAAATTTTGTATTGTGAATGTTTGTAAGCTATTTAAACTGATAAAATAAAAGTAAAATCCAGGTAAAGGTAAATTACTCGTAACAACCTTGATACTGAAGCAAAGAACTTTACTGTTTTTTTTACATTTGACGATTTTTTTTGTAAATACTGTAATTTACTAACCTTATTGAATGGAAAGCCAACATGCAATATTTTTTTTGTTCAATATTTTATTCTAACCTCAGAATTGTTCTGAGATTCAAACGGTCAGAGACATTTCTATGTCACAAGTCGTTTGTTGTCTTTTGTTTCAAATGTCAAGGTAATTTTTTGTTGAGTCGTCAAGTAGGTATCCGGCTCAGATAAATACTTAACTGTCATGTGAACGGACAAACAGCCTACGCGGATTATGATGTTTATGAAATTATCTTAAGTTAGATACGTCAGTCAGCTTTACCTATACTATCATCATCATTATCATCATATCAGCCCTTAAACGTCCACTGCTGGACATAGGTCTCTCCCAGTAAACGCTACCACACCCGGGCCCTCCGCATCCAGTCGCGTCCGGCCACCTTCTTCGGATCTTCGGTCCAACTGGCAGCGGGGCGTCCCACTGTGCTTAAGCTAATCCTATATACTACTCTAAATAATAATTATATAGACTAACAATAAATAACAGTTAAATACAAATTTCATGATATAAAGAACACACACTTGTCTAATCCCAAAATAGGATTTTCTCCTGTGCAATTGAAATTTGACAACAATATAACATCTAACTTTTACAAGTACAAAGTTATCTGTCCCCAGTGGAAATCGAACCCACGACTTCTGGCGCTAGAGTCTAACGACAAAGCCACTAGGCCAACGAGGCTGTCAGTATAATGATAATTTGTCTTACTGACTGGGCATTGGTCTGTATGTGTATTTAAACCAAATTATTAATAATATTATGAAGGAGAAACTTCTATGTACATATACCTCATACCATGAAGCAAAATAATTTTTTGTAGCTCATAGTTTCACCTCAAAGTGTTTTCCTTCATGATTGAAACTAATTGCATCTGTTATCTAATTTGAGTAGAGACCAAGTATAATAATGAATATGTTAATAAACTCAGTATTAATTGCTAAGTCAAAATAATAATGGAAAAGTAGACCTATTAATCATCATCGTATTCAAAGCCTACTCACAACCAAGTCCACCTTGAAAATGTAATAAGTGCAGTCCATTTTCTACCGTATAGTACGTTTACCTGTATAGGGTTGCCATCTCTAAATTCGCCAACCAGGACAAAACCATGAAAACTCCGGATTTTGGAGCTTACAACCCGGACATGTCTACAGAGTATTTTTTAAGTGACTCAGTAAAATAAAAAATAGTTTTAATTGTTATAAATCAACTTTTTATTTATTTGCGACCGGTGACTTGAAAACTTAAAAACCCGGACTATAAATGACATACGCTGACGAGCCCGGACGCTCCACGGATGCCCCTAGTAGAAAATCCTAGATTAGGATTATACATAATAGATAATGCTCACGCCTTGTTCCCGGAGCAGTAGGCAGAGACGATGTATCGCCACTCTGCGCGATCCTGCTAATGCCGTAAAACGACTTTCCTTCGCCCGCTTTTCGCGCCGTGATACCACTTGGCGTGATGTGTGGTGAACAACATCGCCGCCTCCGTGTTGAGACACGTTGTGGTTGGAATTATACCTAGTAGTATACGTAAATATAAAAAAGTGCAAAGATATTGCACGTTTTACGCATAACTAGTAGGTAAACCAAACGTGATTCACATAGTCAATAACTGTTTTCACTCCATCACGCCTAACTCAACACGAAAATCAAACGAAAACTTGTGAATCGAACGTAATCGTTCATTGTTCAATAAAGGGCACACAGTCACGATTTTGTTAGAATTACAAAGCATGTATGAATGATAAATACTCACTCGGAGGCTACGAAATATTGTTACTGGTAGGAACTGGAGCATTCACTATTCGCATTGTTTAGAGTCTACTTAAAGAACTGAAGCTTTGGTTCTAAATGATATCTAAATTAAATTCCAAAGGTGAGGAATGCGAAAACAAAAACTATTTGCGTCTCGGAATCAAAATATACGTATACATGAAAAGGACTCTAACAGAAAAAAAATGTTTGTATTACCACATTAACTTTGCAGTCCACTACGGAATACAATCTAAGTATTATTTTGTTCGTTGATCTTGTATTTCGTAAGCCATTTGCGTTTGAGTCGGAACACTTATAGAAGCTGATGATAATGTTGAGTATCCATAATTCTGTTCATGATTGCTTCATTCAAAATCTCAGCCTTTTGTACAGAAAATTCGGTATTTACACATAATAAAGTTCAAGTTTATTCGTCAGTTTTTTTATTCAGCCTAAAGCAGCATCTACCAACCGTTTTCTTTCCGAGAAGTAGAAGAAATCTTTAGCTTAAGTGAAGTAGCATTTTTTTATGCAAGCAAATCCAAGCGTCTAGTTTTACTTACACAAATTATCCTTCGCAATGCGGAGTTTGTAATCTCTTTTGTACAAAGAATGGTACATAGTCAGATATTGTTTAATAAATAACTCTTGTTACACCATCGATCGCCTCCAATATTTCTATCAATATTTTTAAAGTACTCGTATTGACAATATCAGTACCGTAGCTAGGAGAGGGCAGAGAGGCGACAGGCCCGGACGGCAAATTAAATATTTTTTAATATGATATGGTATTTTTTTTCTGTTTTTTTTTCTACATTTAATTTTTTTATATCAAATTTGCAGTATACTGGTTAACCTTATTTATAAGATTCTGAAGTTAATTTAAAAAAAGTTTAATTTTTTTCAAAGTTCTATATAATCATCATATTTACTTTTAATAAGTTGTGACACAGGGCGGCAAATTTAGTATCTGCCCCGGGCGGCAGAAATCTACTATATGCTACGCCACTGGGTAATATTCATTTTCTCAAGCAGATACTTAGCGCTATTACACGCAGACAACAATTATAGTTCATTGAGCAGAGTGTAGCAACGACATGGACCATGGGAACTTTTGTGGAGTGTTGTAACGTTGAATGTTACCTTATGACCGATTAATGGCCTTCAACGCGATGTGCAGCATCTTTATGTTGCTTAACAATGTTGGATTTTACGACAAGTCATTGTAATTTGCTAGATTTTACTTATAATTTTAATGATTCGCTTGAATTTTACATTACATAATGCTACATAGTGTCCCTACAGAGGTAGGCACAGACGATGTTTCCCCACTTTTCGCGATCCTGACACACCTCACTAACCTCACTCACAACCATCAACCATTTCATGCACCTCCTATTATTCAACTCACTGCAGACCCCAGTCTTTTTTGAGGGCGTCTCTAATTTGATCAATAAACATCCTCCTAGGACGAACTCTAGCTGTAGTTTCTTCAACATTCGTGCTGTAAATCTCTTTTGTCACCTTTTTTCAGTCATACGCTCTAAATATTGAGTTTTAGTTAAAAGTTATTCTTTAAAAATATGAAGATTTTTTCAGTCATCAAAATAGGAGAATCTTGGACTCCTCCTAATAATTCTTTTTCCACTTCATGAAGACGTCTGGAACAGAAACTCGTCTCTCCTCTCTTAGTATACTCAGATCAGAGTTGTAAAATGTCACTGCATCGTCATCATCATCAGCCTGCAAGAGCGCACTGCTGAACATAGGCCTCGCCCGAGGCGCGCCATTGAACCCCATTTTCAGTTCTTCTCATCCAGTCTCTGCCAGCCACCTTACATAGATCGTCGCTCCATTATAGTTATTGAAAATATATTGTAAGATATATTATTTTGTGTGATAAATATACATGCCTCCCTTCATTTTGTGATAAATTCCTTTTGGAATCTATGCTGATCATTTCTATAGCTTATATTCCACAATCGTTGAACAAAACTATTGTATATTATTAGTAACTTGTGCAATAATGAATATCCAACTGTTACAGTTCTCTATTCACTTACTCTAATAATGCCGCGGTCCCCTGCATTTACCGCCATTAATCCTTCAAATGGCTACCTACAACTGGACCACCTATTTCGTAAGCCTAACATTTCCGAGACAAGTGGGTGCAGCGGCATTCTAGTCAGCTGCCCGCCGCACTGCAAGTCGCAGGTTCGACTCCCGTTGACAGACAGTGACACTCGCGAATGGACAAAATCGTGATCGTGACTGGCGCAACGCCTAAACAATACTTAGTTACTGGAATGGTTGGACGTGTGGTGCAAGTGGTAAATAGAAAGCGATTAACAAAATAACTGTGAAACACTAGGTAGGAGAAAGTAGCTTCAGTTAAATCTGATATGTTATATTTCGGTATTCTGGGACCTACTACGTAAGCATTCGGTTAATATCCGCCGAACTAAAAGCCATTTTGTACTTGGGTTATGTAACATATTATACGACCCGTTAGAGAGTACAACATTGCCTTATAGTTCGACGGATATTATCCGAAATGCTTACTGAGTAGGCCCCTTGATTAAGTATCTGTATGATCGCGTTGGATCGCGCAAAGTGGCGATGCATCGTCTTTGCTTACCTCTCTTGGCACCAGGGTGTGAGATTTTGTATATGTGTGTTATACAACTACCGAAACTGTACACTTTCCGAACTCGGTCGATTTTTGTTCAAGGTAGTAAGTTCAGTCTATAAACGCCTTATCCGCACTCCCTGGCCATATTCTATGACGTGAGATGTTATGATCAATACAAAATGACGCTATAACATTGATACTAAATTTGGACGTCACAACGTTTGTGACATAGACCGAGGTTGGGACAAAGAGAACCGTCCGTGAGATTATTTACTTAAAATCTATTGTTTTGTTTAAAATTACAATAACTTTACGTAGGCCAATATTGAAATGGAAAGTGGTGCATAATGGATTTTAAGACAAATAACAGCACGATTTCATTATTTTGTTTGAAATGTTCCGCAAAATAATTCCAATGAACTCAGTATTTTTTATTTGAATTACGGACGGCTTTCAAAGTCTTTGGAACAATATTTTTCTTTTGTATTTAGTACTTTACTTACGACTTTCGACCTTGCTGTAAATACTAAATAAAAAAATATCTTAATATAATATTCTTTACGGCAGCCGAACTTTCGCAATATACCTGAAACAAAAAGACAGCAAAGTGTTAGTCGTACACTATGTGCAGGTTCCGTAAGTTTCTTATTAAATAAATAACTAAATATTACTTATACATACTCTAGTCTAATCCCAAACTAGATTTTTCTCCTGTGCTATGGAAATTAAACAAGGATAGGAATACTCACAAATATTACATCCGGACCGAACCAAATTATACAAATTAAATAAATGAATGAACGTATGAACGAATGAATGAAAGTTAGAATGTGAGAATTAAATCCACGACCTGTGGTGCTCGAGTCCATTGGCCAAACCACTAAGCCAACGAAGCAGTCAAATATAGTTTTTGAACTTAAATAGAAATAGCAAAGGAAATCATATATTTATAACTGCATCCAAAATATTATTTTGTATCAATTTGGAGTTGTTGAAACATTTAATTGACGTAATGAAAAAAATATGTAGGTAATTTATGAAGTAGGTACCTAAACTTTGGATTAGCTATTTCTTATTCATTTTCACTAAAGAGAGAAGCTGATAGGTACTGACAGCTCTTCTAATAGAAATCTTAACGCAGTAATTAGATTTATACATAAATATTAAAAACGTGACCCGATGTCTGGATGTCGTTAAGAGAAATGTATCACTTTCAACTTACGTAAAATACCGTGTTACAGATAAATTAAAGCGAAAGTCTCTACGAGATGACAGTGTTCTGTACATAATTATTGTTCATACATAATACATGGGACTACATAATACTAGTACCTATTCGTTATTTGATACAATTTCGCTTAGCAATTCAATTTTTGCTGATAAGAATAAATAGCTAGTTTTACGCATTTTTTTAAAAATATTAACTACTACTATATTAAAGTAGAGTTTGGAGCTTATGATTATCTATGACACTTATTAATAAATGTATATTTCCTTCTCAATTTTCCAAACTAACTATTTTTGTTTATTACAAAAACAATTCTGAAAGATGTCTATAAAAACTTTACTGATTTAATACGGAACATGGAAGTTATTACCTTAAGAGTTTTGGACCTTATATCTATGACGCTATATTATTAAATCTGTATTGCCAAACTTGAAAATCTACCTTTAGACAGTTCAGACAAATTTCTCTAATTATTTTTGTCTAATATCGCACGCTTAATAATAAAGTGAATTATCTCAAAAACAGAAACTTTTGGGTATTCGCTGTTAAAGTTTTGACTCGTTGCCGCGTGGCCAATATTTAAACTTTCGCGTGAGATTGGAGCCTATTTATTGGTTTGGTTAGTCTTATATTATAGTCAAATGTACAATGAATAATGTCATGTATAAGGATTGCAAAAAAAGTAACAATATATTAAAAAAATTAACGTTTTAAAAAAAACCTCTTAACTTATTTCATTTTATGATGAAAATCAATATTGATTTGAAAAAAATTCTGCGAATTAAAACCTATTAATTCAGTTATTATTAAAATAAAATAGTACCCCACTACATATTTTAGGGTTTATTTCACTTTATTTTTAAAATGTATTTTATAAACCAGTTAAAGTTTTCTTAAAAACTGCTTTTTGTCACAAAAACTACAAATAATTATAAAACAAGAACTCCAAAATATTGAACTGCAGCTTAAATCTGCAATCAGTCTCAAAATTATAAATAAACAGCCATCAGAAGTGGTTTTGTAGAACCAAATTTAAATTGTAAGTTTAAAACTTTTTTTAAACTTATTGTATGCGCGTCTTGTAGTTAATTTGAATGAGTCGCCCTTTGTATCCTTCAACACTTTTATGTCATTCCAGTTAAATTTTTAATCAACTTCGTTTGTACCAAAATTAACTTTTGTGTTCCATTCTTCCTGCAATCGTTTCAAAAAAATAAAACTATCGAATAAAAATAAAATAAAAATAAATATTTCAGACATTCACACCAATTATGCAGTCCCAAACTAGGCAGAGCCTGTGGTATGGTTACTAGATAACGGATATACATACTTAAATAATATATAAATATCCAAGACTTGGGTACAAACATTCATATTCATCATACGAACATTTGCCCCTAGCGGGATTCGAACCCGCAACCTCCTCAACAACCTCGAATATTAGCTTATGTAGGTAAATTGACGGGAGGCTTACATTTCTTAGAGTTTTTAACAGGTTAAATTTTTCATCAGGGCTATTACATGCGTCCAGACTTTTTTTAAACTTTTCAATTTAACTGTAAACACTGTCTGCTTAAGTCTCCTCTAACTTTCGGAATAGAAAATTATGATCAATTGGTCCTCCGTGTTCTCACAAATTCTTTATAATTTCAACACACACCCTATTTCAATTGTTCTCGATGTTTAGCATCAGCCTTAGTCCAAAATAGCAACGTGTTGATAAGCTGCGCCATTTTTTGTATTAATCTTTATTAGTTCGGTAAAAGTCATATTGTAGCTATTGAGTTTTAATGTATAGTTAAATGCTGAAGAATTCCTCGCTCGTCGACACTGCAATACAGAATATTATAATACGTATAACAGCTATATTTTTTCTTTGTTACCATTTTTACCGTATATTTTCTTATTTTTTTAAATTTTAAATTTTTTTCTTATTTTTTTAAATATCTCAGACATTCACACCAATTATCTAGTCCCAAACTAGGCAGAGCCTGTGGCATGGTTACTAGATAACGGATAGACATACTTAAATAAATATATAAACATCCAAGACTTGGGTACAATCATTCATATTCATCATACGAACATTTGCCCCTAGCGGGAATCGAACCCGCAACCTCCGGCGTGGCAGTTCGAGAGCTTCCCGTTCCGCCACGGAGGTCGTCGTTTCTATCGTTTCTTTGGATTAAATTTTTGAAATAGAGTTAATAGGTATACTTTTAATGTATTGAATTAGGCTCTGGTCTGTTCTTTTTGGTTGTTGTGTTTTTGACATCCACTGCTTAGGCCTGCCTTTATAAATTCTCTTTGCACAAATCCCCTAAACGCTAAAACTGTTTAAAATATTCATCTACCATGAGTGATAATTTTTTCAGTGCATTTTTTTCTATACAGGCTTAACTCAGCGATATTACATGCTTTTTATATATACGACTGACATCGATTACGCAAACGTTTAGCTTTATTCTGTTTCCAGTTTGCAGTATCACGTGTGCGTTTGCGGCTTCTTTATTGAGTAGTACTTTGCTTGAATCGTCATAGACAGGTAAACGATCATTGGGTGCAGAACTTGACAATAAGGATTCGGACGATGATGGTATTATATAGGGTTCGCTTTTTTATTGTTGTCTTTGTGTATAATGTAGGATCATTAACGCTTAAATCTAAATCACTTTAATTGTTATAAGATGAAGAATTGGGTCAAATCGTCCCGCGTTTCATGATGCATGTAGACGGATTAGAAGTTTTGTAAAATGTGTTTAGTAAGTATGCAGGTAAGTATAATAAATGATAATAGTAAAAAGTAGTAGCGGTGCGCCAGTGTGTTTATCTCTGGGTGTATTTGTTTATGTGCATGTTATGTGTTTTGCGGTTGAGTGTGTAATGGTGACTGGTGCGCGTGTGTATTTAAAAATAACTAAATATTATGTAGCATTATTTTTATTGTAGGTATATATTCACCTTATTTAATTGACGAATATGTATTGGAAGGAAATTCTTAATAAAGCATCAGTCTCGTCTTTATGTATGTCTGTTGGATTTGTTGTATTCTATTTGGTTTCCGAACAGAATTGTGACGACAATCCAAACTCGTCATCACTAGGAGGATTTTTATTAGTTGGATTTGCAATCTTATTGGAGTCAGAGTCTGACTCTGAGGTTGTGAGTCACTCGACCATTAATCAATCAAAATAAGGCTGCGAAAGTATTTTTCATAGTAAAACGAAATAACTCTAATCTTAATTTTGTATTATCATGACATAATAACTATAAATAGAAATAATTTCAAATGTTTTTTTTCAATTTCATGCCCCTCTTAAAACTAAATTGAATTAAGTTTTATTTTTTCCATGAATTCGGACAAAAATTAAAACTAAACTGAAATATATCGGATTAGTTCGCTTTTTGGATTAAATTAATTTCTAAAAAGGTGAAATAATTCGAGATAACTCACTTTATGACTAAACAGAAATATAAATTCCGTACATGACATTGATAATAAACTGGTTTTTTAAGAGTTACTCCGCCGCCGGTCTAACGAAACCGTGTCCTGTTCACATCGAAGTCGGCTCATCTCTGACAGCGTCACTTTAGCATGAAACGCATGTGCGCCCGCGTTAATAATAAAGAGACGGGTGATGCGTTTACTCTGTCATTTTGCTCCGATCTGCGCGCCGATTGAACTGTATCGATTCTTGACGCTTAAATAATTAGTTTTATGATGAAAAGTCAAAATCTCAGATTTTTGAGTTATTCCAGTTTATTATTAAGCGTGCGATATATACAGAAACAATACTGAAATAAGTTTTTAGGGTTCCGTAGCCAAATGGCAAAAACGGAACCCTTATGGATTCGTCATGTCTGTCTGTCTGTATGTCTGTCTGTCTGTCCGTCCGTCCGTATGTCACAGCCACTTTATTCCGAAACTATAAGAACTATACTGTTGAAACTTGGTAAGTAGATGTATTCTGAGAACCGCATTAAGATTTTAATACAAAAATAGAAAAAAAAATTTTGGGGGTTCCCCATACTTAGAACTGAAACTCAAAAAAAAAATTTCATCAAACCCATACGTGTTCTATGGATCTATGGATAGGTCTTCAAAAATGATATTTCTAATATAATTTTTTTCTAAACTGAATAGTTTGCACGAGAGACACTTCCAAAGTTGTAAAATGTGTGTCCCCCCCCCCCCTGTAACTTCTAAAATAAGAGAATGATAAAACTAAAAAAAATATACCTATGATGTACATTGCCATGCAAACTTCCACTTAAAATTGGTTTGAACGAGATCTAGTAAGTAGTTTTTTTTTAATACGTCATAAATCGTAAACCACAATACTATTATTAAAACATCGATCAAAGTTACAACGAACTACTATAACTTTTATATTATGTTACTTGCTGCTACGGAACCCTTCATGGGCGAGTCCGACTCGCACTTGGCCGCTTTTTTTAAAATATTATTGGTTCAATGCGGAACCCAAACCAATGAAAGAAATGATAGCTGTTACGACTCAATGTCAGTGTTATCGCCAATACGTATCGGAATACGGATGTTTTATTGTATTGTTAGTGTTGGCAGTTTTTGTTACAATAATGTTACGTAACAATGTTACAATTGGGTCAGGTTACCTTAATTCTGATTAGTTGTCCAGATTGATGTTGTAATGGTATTATTGAGGTTCTGTTGACAGTGACACGTTAATAACTCGCCCTTCTTATTGTAAATTATAGTATAGAGTTACTTTATCATAACCATCATTAAGCATTGTAATATATAAGTCCTCAATCTCGTTATATTCAAATAATTACTGTCTATAATATAGTGTTGCCGAAATAGCTATAGTCAATAAGCCCGATAGTATTTAGGCCAACGATCTCTATGTACTACTAGATGGAGCGTTCCAAACAATCGCTCTGTTCCACGCAAGTAGCCACAACTCTTTCACATTCACAATAAAACTTGTGCAGTTACTACGCAGCACATTTCATTATTACTAAATATTGACGCTACGGTTAAATAATGTCAATATTTAGTAAATAATTAAATGTTCTGAGTAGTAACTGCACAAGTTTCAAAGTGAATGTCAAAGAGTTGTGGCTACTTGCGTGGAACAGAGCAATGGTTTGGAACGCTCCATCTAGTAGTACATATATTTCATTCCAGATTAATAGTCCTATGAAAACAAACGCATTTGCGTCTCGAAAACAAAATACACAATAGATGGTGTTCCTAAGTGGACTGCAAAGTTTACATGGTAATACAAACCTGTTTTTGCTGCTGGTGACCCTTTTATGTATATGTTACCGAGACGTAAATAGCGTTGGTTTTCATAGGACTATTAATCTGGAATGAAATATAGATATCGTTGATTTAGGCAGAATTATAGGTATCAGTCTTACCATATCGACAAGCCCATTGTGTAGACGCAACACAGTTTGGCCACCTCGTTGGCTTAGTGGTTTGGTAATTGGACTCGAGCGCCAGAGGACGTGGGTTCGATTCCCACCGGGGACAGACAACTTTATAAATTTGTACAAATTAGTCCCGATCTGGATGTTATATTTGTGAATCTGTCCTTGTTTAATTCCCATAGCACAGGAGAAAATCCTAGTTTGGGACTAGACAAGTGTATGTACCAATCTGTATATAATTATGTAATATTTAATCGGTAATTACAGGTTATATCGTAGTCATTATTATCAAATAATTAAACAGTAGATAGTAAATATTTCTACACCCGGCGAGGTTTGAACCCGCGACCTCATGAACGTGAGGCAAGTGCACAACCAACTAGGCTACGATGCCTCCGTCTACTCCACGTAAAAGCATATGACCTTTTATATAAAATGTGAATTCCTTCTCTCAAATATCTAGGATTAAATATTAAATATTATGTATCTTTCAACAAGTTACTTTTATATCACTACATTATAGAACAAACATTTTCACTAATTCTATGAAGGTAGAGCTACAGGTAAATAAATACTATTAAAAAACCACAGTGATTGTTAAACGAGGTAGGTCTAACCACAAATGGAAAATAGGAAGTGACCTTCAACCTTAGTGGCCTATTACCTAAACTACACTTTCAAATGGCGCTGTCAATCAGAGGGACCTAGTCCGACTGACCATATCGCACTTTATGAATAAGTACGACAGGTCATGTTACGCAACAAAAGTTGGAATTGACAGCTAATCTTGTAATCGGGCAGTTTTTTTTTTAAATAAAACTATTGTTGTTTCAACATCAAGACTTTACTGTTATAAGTTCCTAAAATACATTTACCGTGTGGTTTCCGGAAGAGTAAAATAGGACCACTCCAACTCTTCCCGTGGATGTCGTACAAAGCGACTAAAGGAATAAATTATAAAACATCAATCATGCCTCCCCAGCCCGTCTGGCCAGCGCGGGGAGTGTAGGCCAAATCCTCCGTCTGTCTCCGGCAGATGAAAAAGGGTTGTGCTCCTGCAGTGGAGACAAAAATAACCTGATGATGATGACAAAAATATATTTAAAAAAAGCATTACTTAAAATAATTAGTTTTTCGCAGAGTTAACGCTAAGCGTTAATTTAAAGTTATTAGTAACAGCGCAAGTCTATGAAAAACTTAGGCTAAGTAATGACTCTGAGCATTTTTAAAGGTCATTAATATGTGACGACACATTTTTGATTATACGAGTATTTTAATATTACTGAGAGGTCGTTGCACTTCATTCCATTATAGTCTATCGTCCACCATCTGCGTAAAGGCTATAATAATATGTGCAACTGTCAGCGTGATACGAGATACGTGGCCGTAAATTGTGCAAGTTGCAAGCTAGCGGCATATCCGGCACTTGATCTACCCGAGAGCGCGGTTTCATTGTCATACGTGAACTGACCAATAAACTATTCCAAAGATAGGTTTGCCTACTCGTTAGTCAGTCAGACTTCCCTTTAGTTTTCGACTATCAAACATTATGTTAACTAATAATAAGAAATATAATACTTTACCATCTTTTCTACCTAAAACTCTCCCGGATGGAATGCCTATGTATTTATTTAGGATACAAGTATTTAAAATTGATGCTTGACAGCAGAAAATAAGTTAAAGGGACCTTGTCAGATGAACCAGCATCAGAATCCACCAGAGTAGAATGTATGTGCATAATGCTCCACATGTTAACTGTAAATAGGGGAACAAATGCTACGCGTGCTACGTCTCGTCGTAGCAATTACTAGCAGCTAAACTTTCTCGTAATCAAACTTCATGACATTGATATAGTAAGATGATGCTGTATGTAGTAGGTATTACTAAGTATTCTAAGATGCTGTTGTTAAAATTTTGTAAGACAATGAAATCTTCCCACATCATCAGGTTATCTTTGTCTCCACTGCAGGAGCACAACCCTCTCTCATCTGCCGGAGACAGACAGAGGATTTGGCCTACACTCCCAGCGCTGGCCAGACGGGTTGGGGAGGCCTGACTGATGTTTTATAATGTGTTCCCTTAGTCGCCTTCTACGACATCCACGGGAAGAGTTGGAGCGGTCCTATTCTACTCTACCAGAGACCACACGGATAATCTTCTGGCAATCTTCCCACTATTATATATTATTACTTAAGTTGGACTAGATTCATTATACTCAGTTGTTCTATATGAATGATCTAAATATAGTTTCCGTGCAAGCATAACAACTTCGAGTGCTTTAAATGCTAACTTTCACCTTCATGCATAGTACATAATAATAAACTATACTCCTGCCATGCTTTGCTATTCTTATTCTCTATCCAAAGGTTATCTGGAAGAAATCTCTTTTAAAGATAAGACTGGCTAGATGTACAAATGTACACTACTTTATTATTGTATCTGTGTATTTTTTATCTTAAAACAAAGAGTAATTGATTTGAGGCATTTTATAACGTTTGCTTTATGTTAAATAAATTAATTATTTTAATGATTGTTTGAAACAATAATCAAGTTAACAAGTTGAAGAAGATCTTGGTGGGGTGGTCAAGAGCTGAGATGGTTGTTCACGATTAACAAGATCTTATTCAAATAAAATATAAATATTTCATTGGATGTAGTAGTTGTCGTGTCGTGCGGGAAAATGGATACAAAGTTAACGCAGTGTGAAGTCCGCCGCATAGTGACAGTCTGCATGTAATATATTACAAAATATACTGTAAGATTTATGAATAATTCAAATGGTTTTGTCATTCACAACGATAAATATTGTAAGTTATATAGAACTTACTAACATATTGTACTTAAAATGATAAATGTTCTTTGTGGAAAACTATATAATATTAATCATCATCATCAGACGTTGGACGTTCAATGCTGGAGGTAGGCCATCCCCAATGAATGCCAACACAGTCGGTCCTCCGCCCTCTATATCTAGTCTTCACGTCAACGTTTTCGCAGGATTCCAAAACAAAAAAAATTAAATAAACCTAAAAAAACCTGGTATATTTATATTAACATAAACATTTCGTCGCAAGTACATAAATGACACTACCTTATTCAGAGCCCTGCTAATGAAAGCCTGTCTATTGGTATACTCGCGAAAAAAAATGTTTTGAAATTATAATAATCAGAATAAAACATATTCGTACTTAGACTCTAAACAACTAACTTGGATACTGAAGTGAACAGGCAACATAAAAAATATGTTTAACTTAGCGCCACATTTGAATTAAAGTCAACCTTGTCCAAACCTCATAAACTCGTTTCAAATCTCTTGGGAATGCTGTTGTGTTACTATGTCTGGTGAATCAGTGTTCGTACACTTTGGTATAAAACCAGGTAAAAAAATTAGACACTTGTGGTATATTGATTTATTATTTTTATTAATCAAATTTTCAAATTGTTTATTTTATTGTTTATTCTTATTTATTTTTTCAATATTTTTGTAATTTTGTAAAGTTTTCTATCTGGCCCGAAATAAATACTATTCAATTTAATTTTAATTAACTCTAAAATTGAATCGTCGGCCTCTAGGCATCAATCAGTTTGCAACAATTCCTGCCGCGCGACACATTAAAATAAAAATCTATTATATTATTTAAATATATCTATTTATATTTCATATTGGCCGCCTCGTTGACCTAGTGACTTGGTCATGAACTCGAGCGCCAGAGGTCGTGGGTTCGATTCCCACTGGGGACAGACAACTTTGTACAGGTTGGTTCCGGTCAGGATGTTATATTTTGTGAATTGTCCTATCCTTGTTTAATTCCCATAGCACAGGTGAAAATCCTAGTTTGGCATTAGACAAGTGTATTTTATTTTTACTTTATTTTATTTATTTGGAAAACCAACAGCTTACAAACATTTGCAGTGTTACAATGACGGATATGATAACATTTAGTATAGCTAATAACAGGTTTTCACGTAAGATAATTAAATAAGAACGGATATGTTTCAGAAGAAAAGAAAAAAAAAGATATGAAACAACAATAAAAAAATTAAGTGTTTGGAATGTTGTGTGTGTGTGCATGAAGTGTGGAGTTGTATGTGTGTGGGGGGGGGGGGGGAAGTGTGGTTAGGGGTATATATGTATATAAAAAATAAATCCATAAATAGACAAATTGTAAGTAACTATTTACAATAATCATCATCATCAGCCGAAAACGTCCACTGCTGAACACAACCCTCCCAAATAGTTTTGTGATTTTCCATAATCACCACGCTTGGCAGTCGGATTGGTGAACGCTACGGTCTGTGCCTGGAGCAATCCCTTAGTCGCTTTAACGACACCTACAGGGTTGGCCCTGTTCTAAGCAGGGTATCATACGTCTAAAACTCTACTGCCCCAAAATTGCTCGGTTTTTCTGCAAGTGACCTGCGTACTGCCAGTTTACTTATTTTTTGGCCTATGAAGTGGCCTTAACTTTAAATCGGATTTCCTTATATCTATTAATCTATCCTTCAAAGAAACTCTGAGCACTTAGATTTGCAATAAAAGGTAGGTAATACGCACCAATAACGTCGACTTTATAACTGTGTAATAGGCCATTGAACAATATACTTGTTCCGGGTTTATTATTGTCTCTAAACCCATATATTGTACCGGATTTTCTAGTTTGGACCGCTGACATTCGATACTACTTGTAAAAGGTGTATATTTAACCTATTAATTTTTCTATTGCATGACAAAACTCAAATAAAGCCGTATTTGCTTTGCGGTCTACGGGCAATTTAGACAATAAGCGTCTAAATAAGCAAATCACCTACGGACCCAATGTCGCTAAGGCTAAACAGTTCACAAATAAATCACCTACAACCTTGAGACTGTTCTAGCAGCCTGCTCTAGGCTGGGTGTCACCGCGATTTCAGTTGCGACATGATCAATGAAACACTACATACAGACTGGCAAATTGAGCTTGTTAAGAGCCAGGTACATCAAGGAAATGGCGTAAATCGCCTGCAGGCTAACAACAGCTTGTTATGTTGTTGAAAAATATATGTACTGTTCTATCAGGCAGTAACAAAATGCATACAATAGTGAGCCTAACACCACCATTATACAAGTGTGTATGTATATTAAAATAGAATTCCTGTTTAGCGGCTGACATTGTAATTAAGATGATGCCTACCAAACCCTGTACCACAAATTACTACGTAACAGATATATTACTTCCTTGCGTTTGATGTGCCGCCCAGCGCGCAAAATGGGTATAAGTCGCTCGACAAATAAATTGTTATTACTCCGTACAGCGTGCGATATGCGGCCGGCTTTTGATGTGGTACTCAGCGCGCAAAAATGTGTCTAACGCCCTCGACTTAGCGTTGTAACCTAACCAACAGACTGGTGGGTAAATAAAGTGTAGATACTTGTCGCGGCAGAGACATACGAGTGACAGAGGCCTGCCTGTACTGCAATAGCCGTCCTATTACTTAAAGGATTAGAAAAGGCATTCAATTAATTTTATACGACCGTGTTGAGCCGTGTGTAGACTTGTAGAGTCAATTATAAGGTGTTTGACTAAACCAAGGTAAACGTCTATAGTTTGCCTGCGGTTTGACGAGACGTGTCAAGAAACTGTGATTAATAATTCTAGGTCCTTACTTGGGTGAGTACCTATTTAACGTTAATTATAATTAAACTAAAACACTTCTCTAGAATTATTAATCCCTCGTCTATTAGCTGAAACGTCGTCGTTGCTTTGAACGTCAAATAGTTTAGTTATGGCTAAATAAGTACGAGTAAATGAATAATGTTTTAGTTTTAGTAGTTGTGCCGTGTGGGACCCGGCTTAGAATAGGGCCACCCCCAATCTTCCCGTGGGTGTCTCAAGGGGACTAAGGGATTGCACCAGGGACGGGCAGCGGTCTCCTGTTACTGCTATCACCAATCCGCCTGCCAAGTTAAGCGATTATGGCAAATCCCCAAAACAGCCCACGAAAAGTGGCATTTTATTGGGAAGGCTTATGTTCAGAAGTGGACGTATTTCGGCTGATAATGATGTTAAGTACTCTGATATAGGTATGTAACATGTTAACGGTAAAACGGTTATATTTGATGCTCAAAGCGAGAACCTTTCAGCTAACATAAGAGCTCTGGCCACCGAACCATAATGTAAGCTCCGATGCAATGCATAGAACTGCGATGGCCAATAAGACTCCCGAAATTGGTAATTTTATTCACTATTTAAAGAAGAGAAAACCTGTATCCATTATTTTCATAGGCTGATGACGGCTTTTTATTTACCTGAAACAATAAAATACAAAATAAATAAATATATTGCTAAAGAAATTGACGAGCCAGTTTCTCAACCAAACAGCACACAATAATAATTCGGTGGTGTATCAGAGAAAATGGATAAGTTTTCAGTACAAGCGTTTTAAGTTTACATTCTACTTTTAAAGTACAACATTTACAATACTATACACTTTATTGCACAAATTAATACAGTAGCAAGTTTATAGGTTAAAAATAATACAATTTAGGCGGTCTTATCGCTGTAACTGCTTCACAAAGCACTGGTTACCCATGCATCGGACTGAGAAACGCAAACTCTAAATCCTAAATGTTAAATTGTGCAACTTATAGTTCTCTTATTTATAGATTTATTATATTTCTAGTTGTTGCCTGCGACTTCGTCCACATCACAAATTATTACGTAGGAAATGGATATTTTTTCGGGATAAAAACTATCCTATCTCCTATTGGCACACATATAGGTTAAGTCCTACCTATATGTGTGCCAAATTTCATCCCGATCCGTCCAGCGGTTGAAGCGTGATTGAGTAACAAACATCCAAACATCTAAATATCCAAACATCCCAATATCCAAACTTTCACATTTATAATATTAGTAGGAAGTACAGTGGACGTCTAAAGGCTGATATGATTCATTGATGTTATATACATAAAAAAATGTACTCATCGAATTTCTCCCAGATACCACCGAATTGTAATAATATATATACATAGGTACGCGTTAAAAGTGGGCAAGCGCCATTTTGATATCTGTGTAACTCAGTCTCTCATCATTTATTAGAATAAATTAATTGCACACCCATAATAACATGATCAATCGTAACAACTAATAACATAATAGACAATATTTGGAGCAACGTATTACACCCGCATATTTTATAAAAGGAAATCAAATCACTTGTTCTACAATTTATGTGAGTATCATGCGCTTACAAATAGCTGCATCACGAATTATATCACGATCTATGATCGTAAATTATAATGCGCGTACGCAGCCGAATCCGGAGCAAATCGTAATTGTAATAAATCTTTATAACCATTGGCCGTTTCACACGAAAATACCGTGAAGCTGGGCTATAAAAGTAAGGTAAGATTTTTTTAATGTTGATTTATAAGCTTCTCAAATGAGAATATTTGAATTTTGTAAGAAGATTGTCAATGTTCTTAATTCCAAGCTGATGAAGTTGTTGAAGAACAACTAAACCGACCTAAGAATTTAGGTCTTGGGCCCTTTGCACATTATAAGACACAAGACAAGAAAAACTTTTCTATGCGCGTGTCTGATCCGTCATAAGAAAAAAATTCTTGTAATATGTATGGTCTCGTATAACAACCAATGCGAATAGATTTCTTTTAAGACACAAGAAATTTTCTTATAATGTGCAAAGACCTGCTGTGTGAATGCAATGCACTAGCTGCAAGGCGAATGAGTGTCCTGGGTGTGGCTTATCCAGAACCCAAGGACTACAGGCTTCTGCCCCTTAGTTGCATAATAGATTTTATGCAACGAACTGTGGGGGACGGAAGCACAGCATAGACAAAGGGGCTGACACAATAGATCCCACAGGGTCGACGTGTCGCCGGGCATGCCTGGCCCCCTATTAAAAGATAATATATAATGTGCAAAGGCCTTAGAGTATTTCTTGTTATAGTATGTTTTTGGTGCACAATATTTAAATTGAATTGATCTCGAATATACCCATACATATCTCGACAAACGTGCCTAAAGGCGTTCGATATGTAACCTTAACTAATAACTATTCTACAACTTAAAATTACTAATAACACGTGCCATTAGATCGCCCACCTGTTGTGTATTATATAACAGACAGTCATTACCAATGATTCTTTATTTGATAAGATTTCAAATCGACTTGTTAAGGCGGGTTTAACAGACCGTCGATTATTTCTATCAAAGACGTATTGAGAGGTGGTGAATGCTATGATTATCGTTCTGTGGATGGTAATTAAAGTTTAACTTTTACTTTTGTATTTAATTAACTGCTTAAGAAATTAATGCGACGTTTAACTAACAAGGTGTGAAAACATATAACTGTGATGAATTTGATGAAATACACGATAATCCAAAATGTGTTTTCTCATATACGGTCAAAGTGAAAATCTAAAGAACTTTGACACGAAAGAATAAGCAATTTCACACTGAAGACAAGCCAAGCTTTTTTTCCTGTCTGAAAACCTGTAAGAGGTCATTTTCTGCAACAAGTTCTGAACTAGTTCTGAAGCGTTACTAAGCATAAGTTACGGAGAATCACTCGTGCGCAGAATATTCAGCACTGGGCATACCAATTACAAATTCCTCGCTATGACATAATACTGGCAATTTTCCGCTAGAGTTTAACGTACTTTTAATGTGATTATTACGTACATTTCTGAATAAGCGAGAGCAGAATAAAATTAATTGTAACAAGATATTCTTTACACCTCTTCAACACGCTTCTATGAGCTTGACCTACAACTTCCTAACATTATAAGCAAACCTTACAAGTAACTGCGATACATTTTGTAGCTGGCTTCGAACATGGAAATTATATTTGCCACTTCATAGTCAGTTACGAAATCTGGTTACCAAACGGGACGAAAGGGTTCTGACTAATCGACATAACTGAAAATTTGAAAATTTTACGGTGCAACTTTAATCTATTTCTTGCCACATTCAACAGCAGGGCGTTGAAATTTTACTGTAGTAGACTATATTTAACATTTTTAAATACAGATTTGTTTAAGTCGAAAAGTTGAAATTGTGATTAAAATTTCCCGTAAAATGGAAAAAAATAGATAGAGTCGATATGTCGATTAGTCGGAAAAGCGACTCGACTTTTTAGCCACTTCTAATTATTTTATCGATTGGAAACTTAGCATACGAGTACTTATGCAATCTAGTCACACCACAGTAATATGGTATTATCGAGCTGGTACCATGACGGAGGTGGGAGGTGGTCATAGGAACTCCTCAAATGGGCTCGTTTGACTCGCCTCAATAGTCCTTGACATGAACGTTTTATTTGGGATATTGGTTCAATACTTATTTACATGCCTAAATATTGAGTTTTTGTCTTATTTGCATATATTTTTTCGAAACCCTCATCAGTGTTAAGTCAAATAATATTATTGCTATGATCTTAACCATTCATTTTCGGAGCAGAATAGGATGACTTTCTGTCTATGTGGACATCGTAAGGTGCAATATAATAAATCTAGGTAGATCCAGCTAAGCATTAAACTTCATAAATTGCAATCACCAACTCGTCTCGCCAGAAGCAAGGAGATTAGAGTATAAACCTCCCGTTACTACTGCCGTTTTGAATGACAAAGATGTTTGGTATTAAGGTTACTTAGTTCCGTATAATCTTTTTAATATTGTTACAGAAATTTGATTTTGAAAGATGCTGGAGAGTGAAGGGTATTGAACTATGAATAATTCAATCCTGTGATTCTTACATACATATATAACGCTCACGCCTTGGTCCTAGAGGGGTAGGCAGAGACGATACATCGACCTAAGAGCAATCCAATGTCGAAACGCGACTTTCGTTCGCCCGCGTTTCGCTTCGTGACACATCTTGACGTGATGTGTTGTATACAACATCGCCGCCTCCGTGTTGAGGTACCATGATTATCTAGGGACATTATTGACCACCTCGTCAGAGCCTTGATTGTGATTCTTTTGATCACTTAAACTCGTGTTTATTATTTCCCGTTATAATAGTTGTTAATTTTGGTACATGAAGTGCTTACTGTTAGTTTTGGTCGAGGCTTGATTCGCTCCATGTCCTTTAGTCAGACACATAAAAACACTTGCTTTAAGTTTAAACACCGTATCGTCAGCAGTTAGTTTAATTATACGTAGAGATTCGTTAACTCTTATATTGCAGCATTTAAATGGAAATGATCCAAATTATACAACAAACTACGAGTAAGTGGTCAAGACAGAAGATAGTGGAATCTTCAATCTTTTTAAACACACTAGGAAGTAATCTCAGGTTTTACAGTAGAACTCACGAAAGTAAAAAAAAAAGAATAAACAGTAAGTGTTTGGAGCCAACAATGATATTGAATGCTTATGACTAGCATCAAATGTCGTTTTAATTACGGTTTTAGTATTAAAATGTTTAATAATTATTAAAATAATGTATAAAAACGAGGGTTAAAAAGCTTTTCAGATGTTAACAGGTACACGGCGTATCAGTCCTCTTCTTGCATACTGTCATGCTCTAAGTAGTAGCCCTATATAGAGTCAGGAACAGATTTACATATTTAATTGACTACCTTAAAGAGAAGTGTACCCTACATCCAAAATACTACTATCAGAAGCTATTAAATCTTACCTGCGCTAAGCTAGAGAGCCGTTATACGATGGAGAGATAAGCCTTTCTAGCGTGCGCCTGGGCACACGTCTCTGTTCTGAGTATTGTGGTCTAAGGTAGCTGTGGAATAAGTAATTACTTAAAGATTTATGTTACAGTACGTTGGTAGGTATAATGTCTTATTTGTAAATTTATATAGATGAATTGGTCGCATACGACTATTAACTTCGCTTACCAAATTTTGATGAACATTCAGTACACCCCGCACTCAGAGTTGATTTTGAGTAAAATTGGCAGAAATTTTGATATACTGTAGATTTTTATCTCCGGATTAAAAGTTTCTACTACACTTACCATCTTGAGATTCAGTACCTACACTCCGCACTCAGAGTTAAAGTTGGTTTTAAGTCAAATTGGGGTAAATATTGCGATTTTCATTCCTCGATTAAAAGTTTCTATTGAAAAAAATTTTACCTTACCAATTGGTTTTAAAGACTTCACCTATAGTGCAGTTACTTATAATATTACACTTATTATAATAATTAAAATACCCAATCCTAAATAAACAAATTCATTTACTAAGACCAAACCGTGCCTTTTATTACCAGGCATGTTTTACACCACCTTCACCACTATATGCATTCAGAGCCTATTAACTGGATCAGTTTACGTGTATCCCTTGTTGCGCAAACGCATAGATAATAGATTTACGACTACCATATAGTAGACCTATTCATTAACTACATTAACAGTATTACCCTGTTATTGCTCGGGTATTTTATTATAGTAAAAGCTTAGTAGATTTCCGCTACACGTGCGACCAGGAAAACGAGACTATAAAATCGCATATTGAATGAATGAAGGAAGGAACGATTTAAAATTGTTACATACATCATAGTGATTAAGAGAATTACGTTAAAGGTGATATTTTAAAACATTATGGAAGGTCTTCGCTTTATGACGGAAATTCACAAACACTGCTATTGGACAAGATGCACAGTTTTTCCCACTCTAGTCTAGTATTACTAATTTGAAGGTAGGTTTGACGCTGTCATTATTTTGTCGTATTACAGGAAACAGAACAAATAACAGTTAGCTAAATCTATTAGATACTATGTTATAGACTTTGCTATCAAAGACATATGTCTTGGTATATATATTTCTTATGCATTTAACAAAACACAGGCAAAGACCACAGTCGGGTCATGCTTCGCAACAGACAGTCCCATTTCCAGAAGTACCTCGACCTTACCCATTATTACAATAATGTCACGCCACTCTAACTTTCATAGAGCACTACCCGTCGACCAGTGAATGTTAAACTAATCCAAGTTTCCTAACATCCAACGCCCCCGTAAGTTAGCGTGAAAATACCGCGACAGATGTAGTTCAGCGATAAAACCAGAGTAATGCCCGCATTTCTTGCTTGCGCAAAATTACGAGCGTAATACAACGTAATAAGATTACAGGTAGACAGTTCATATATTGTGGTTTGTAGAGGATTATTTGCATTGAAAACTCGTCCTAATACTCACTTATATATATCTAATATTCCTAATATTATATGAAAGGTATCCTGAATAACCAATGTATTAATGCACGCTCAAATTGCTGCATCTAAAAAACATAGAATTGCTCAATAACTTATGCACCACTTATAGAGGATTTATTAAAATTCACCCGTAACAAGTTGCAATTCTACGCTGACGAAGTAAAAGAAAATGTTACTAAAATTCTTGTATCCAGTTAACATTTGGTAGAAAGTTATAGTTGTTAAATTACAACTGCGAGATCGATCGGCGGCACTGAGAGATCGACACCATAAGTAAGAAAGCGAAGCACTTATGTAGTTAACATATACTGTTGTCCTTCTCTCGGTCGACTATTTTCGCGTTCTCTGGGTGCCATAGCCCGACGCTGTTTACATGTACACACAAACGTGTGTAATTAAATAAAAATTTTGGATAATGTAAACGGACGATTATTTTACGATTTTTTCAAAGCTGGTATACGTTTTTTTTTTTTATTTGACAATCCTGGGTGCACCTGTAATAGTAGCAGGTAGTTAAATCTATTCGCTTTTATGTACGTGTCGGGGGTGTGCCTTTATCCAACAGTGGACATACTGACTGAGCTTAATAGCTACCCAGCAGCATTTTTACACTTTAGTTAATTGACATGGTAAACAGTAAAATTGCACGTTTATTTATTTCATAACCTAATGGAGGCTTAGATCACCGCACTCCCCGCTACAGTCGTGCGAGAATGTTTACATGGTACACAAATTGGCAGCAATCGACCATAGACTACTGAGATTACTCTTAGTGAGACACAGGCAATTTTGCGTTCAGGAAACCATTTTCTCTGTTACAGTTTGTTATGTAAGACTTTTGTTTATTAAGTCACTATGTGGGTACTTGCTGTGAATTGTAAGGGTGTAGAGATTTGTTAGACCATTTTTCCGAACTTTTTATTTCGTGGTTTTTTTTTATTTGAAGCGAGCTTGATTTTTATCAAGAATGACTTTTGCAATTCGAAGGGGCATAGGTAGGTACAAACTAAAGGGAACGTATCTGGGGACTTTGTGAGAGAGTGAATCAATGTCATATGTTGCCAAGGTTGTTCGCCTAATTACAAACGGAGGCAGATTTATCTAATTGACAGATGATTTAACAGGATGTTTTTTGCAGATTTGGAAGTTCAGATTAATTAGTCGTAATTGGGAATATAATTGAAGTGAGCTTGATTTTTTTTTCTCATGATTGATCTTTGAAATTCTAAAGGTCACAAATAGGTACATATTAAATTAAGTACCTACACTATATTTCAGATATTTCGGAATTGTGTGCCAGTTTCTTTTTTTAGGAAATCATTATGTAGATGAAGTATAGCATAACAAATAAAATATCTTTTACATATTCAGCTTCCTTTTTTACCTAAATAAGTAAAATTTAATATTCTACATGTTCTAAAGGTAAACTAATGCTCCCCCTCACCCCTCCCATATGGGCTCCTCACCGTAGGTGTCCAAAAGGCTGGCGAATTTTTCCTTTGTATCCTTTTTCCATATGTATGATGAATGAGACTAATACCGTTAGCAATATAGTACCCAGCATACCAATAAAATCTTAATCATCATCATCATCAGGTTATTTTTGTCTCCACTGCAGGAGCACAACCCTCTCTCATCTGCCGGAGACAGACGGAGGATTTGGCCTACACTCCCCGCGCTGGCCAGACGGGTTGGGGAGGCCTGATTGATGTTTTATAATGTATTCCCTCAGTCGCCTTGTACGACATCCACGGGAAGAGTTGGAGTGGTCCTATTCTACTCTACCGGAAACCACACGGAGAAAAATCTTAATAATACAATATAATTTTATTTTTCTGACTTTCAATGTTTTATTTTGTTTTGTGTTTAATTTTAATGTTAATTTTTTTTTAATTTACAGTGTATTTCCTTTGACTATGTAATTTATTAATATTTTAAAACTCCTAATTTTAATTTAACTTATATATATATATAGGTAAGTATAATAATAGACTAGTATGTATAACCATAATTATAATTAACCTAACACAAACTAGGCATGCTGTCCTTGCCTATAATTGGGGTGTCATCTGGCCAATGTACAATTGTAAGTTTCCCCTAAGCAACAATTGATGTACATTCTATTGGTAACCTAATAAATAAAATAAAAAATAATACCTAAATGTAAAAATATTCTTGCACGATGGCCATAAACATAGATTAATTAGCATTTTTTATTCGCTATTTTACGGTACATTATCCAAACCAGCAAAGTATTACCAACTAAGATCTCATGTAAAGGCAAATTGAGATATTTGAGTACCTATACGATTTATTTAATAGCTAACTGAGCATACAGGGTCAACGTTAATTTATAATACCCTGTCAAATACAGTCGTAAATTCTTTAATTATTTCTTGCAAGCACAGATATGTATATGCAAAATCAATGATTACATGTAATTTATTATCATCATGTTTGACACGGTATAATAAGTTATTATTTAATGTATATTTGGTTGTCAATAATCAGAAGCAGTTTTAAATAATAAATATGATATAAGTACTTGTCTAATCCCAAACTCGGATGTTCTCCGGGCTTTGGAAATTTAACAGGGATAGGACAATTAAAAAATATATCCCAGATCGGCACATGTATAAAGTTTTCTGTCTCTATTGGAAATCGAACCACCGATCTCTAGCTCTCAATTCCAATGACCAACTACTAGGCCAACGAAGCGGTCAGGTTTAGGTTCAGGTCTATGTAAGTAATACTAGCTTTTTGCGGCTCTTTGCATCTCCACCAGAGAATAATCTCTTCTTAGCGAGCTTGATCGATTTTTACTGTCACTTTATATAAAGAAAGATGCGTCCATAAGTCAGTTGTCTATTGTCCACGTGGAGTATTTTTATATGTAGTTATAACTATACCAGTTATAGTGATACCACAGTGAGTCTCAACACGAAGGCGGCGATGTTGTTCGCCACACATCAAGCCACGTGGCGAAAACCGGGCGAAGGAAAATCGCTTTGAGACGTTTGTCAGGATCGTGCAAAGTCGTCTCTGCCTACCCCTCTGGCACCAAGGCGTGAGCATTATGTATGTCTGTAACTATATTTAATGAGTTTTTTTATCCTGATGGGTTTACGCTAGACTGAGGTCACACCTGAGAATAAGTGACAATGAGGCCTAAGGTAGAACGCGCTTACCCAGAAGATGCCTATTCACTCTTCCTTTAAAAAGATCCAAGTTTCACTTGTCCGGAAGTTATACCTATTGCTCTCAATTCTTGCCTAATACGTTCTTGTTGGCCCCATACACGCCGGCCATCATTAAAATATGTCAAGCAAGAATGGATTAACAATATCTGTCGGTTACTGTAACTGTCACGTACCGTACCCTTACCCAATAAAGTTAATTATCGACAATCGTCATCCACGCAATTAAATTGGAACATTGACACACTTACGCGGCGGACTATACCACTAGGGCTGAGCGTTACAACACTTACGCGCTACTGCGTAACTGAACTTTATAACACACTCACGTAGAGAAAGCCACTGCAAACGGAAGGACAGACAGACGAACTAATTCCTACGTGCACTGAGATAATTTGCTGAATCCTGTATTTCGTAACAGTAATGCAATTGCAAGAATTAATATGGGTATCTCATTAATATTGAAATATGTAGTCGTGTGTTAATCGAAATAAACTTAGTACAGTGAATATTCTGTTTTACCTAACAGCATATATTTCCTGTAGGAAATCTATGAACAGCAAGAATCACCCAGGGGTAGTTAAATTAGGTTAAAATAAAAAAAATAGGTATGTACAAGAGGGGTCCAAATATAACTAAGAATGAAGTACATACTCCTTGGAACTAAAAAAAATGCAGGCATCAGGCATAGATAAGGCATCATTGATTGTTTGTTTGATTATGGTTTAATTGTTCTATGTAATAGACAACTTAGCACATATGACCATTTTGTTTGTAAGTCGTCGCGGCACACAGACAAACCAACTCCGGTTTTTGTGACACCGAAAAGATGTAAGTTATATGTTTTATTGATCAATAGATAAATTAAAATAAAAAAATGTGATAGATTAACAAAATAGAAGTGAATTGTTTGCGACTTGTTGTTGCGTGCATACATGTAGAAAATTGAAGTTCACGCGCCAAATATGTATGAACATTTTGCCTAAATGCCTGAACTTTTTTACTATGGTACAAGTAGACTTATAAGGGATATTTGAGGTGATGCTCCGCCATATTCTACAACTGCATGGCAACTTTCACGTTAGTGTATGTTTAAGCATGGAAAAACACCCACCAACGATTACCCTTGCTCGGTACGATGCCAGGATCGAGGAAATGTTGAAAAAGTGTTTTAGCAGATCGTCGTATCACGGTGCATTTTAATGTTGAAGATGTGAAGATTTTACATGATAACTAGCGGAAGAATAAGGTATCCGCGCATATGTATCGACGTTCAAATAGAAAGCAGAACGAGGAGGAGCATACCTCTTTGAAATTAATACAACAAGATCCTGGCCGTTTCTTGACTCGATTCATAACCATTAATGAAACATGGCTTCAAGATTACAATCCAGAAATAAAATAATAAATAAGGCACACGACAGGACTCAGGGTGGCAACGCACATGGCCTTTGGGCTAAAGCTTTATGAACGACAGTGACCATTGCCTCTCGGTTTGTCTCGAAATTAAAAAAAAGTGTGCTCTTTAGTTACTACACACAGCAAGGGAGAACGACAACAGAGGTAGACGATGCTTTCGCTTGTATTTGCAGAAGCCGTAGATATACGAGTAAAAGGGGTGATCTATCAGAATAACTGTTCCTTGCGTTTAAAATCCCTTTTATAACAGATTATCGAATATAACCTTGCCGTGTAGTTTCCGGTAGAGTAGAATAGGACCACTCCAACTCTTCCCGTGGATGTCGTACAAGGCGACTAAGGGAATACATTATAAAACATCAATCAGGCCTCCCAACCCGTCTGGACAGCGCGGGGAGTGTAGGCCAAATCCTCCGTCTGTCTCCGGCAGATGAGAGAGGGTTGTGCTCCTGCAGTGGAGACAAAAATAACCTGATGATGATGATGAATATAACCTACACAAACAATTTAAATAGCTGTATAAAGTTATCAATGAATACAAAACATCATACAAGAATGCATCTTTTACAAACTTAAATTGTGTACAATCACCAGCAAAATCTATCCAATTACTCTACAAAGAAACTATTATCGAATATCGATTAGATTTACTTCTCAATTGGTTTCGATTGTGATAATTCCGGACACTGTTACGTTTAATTAAATTATTTGGTATCTTTTGGTAATGTTTCCGCTCCAATTGTTATTGGATTCAATGCACGACGTCTCTATCAAGTCTGCGATCGGTGAAGTTCGGGAGTTAGCCGACAATGGTCAATGAATAGTGAAAGTTGGTTGCGAGTGTACTTGCATGGAATAACTGATCTAGAACACCTTTATCATTAGCCGAAAAACGCTCACTGCTGAACACAAGCCTTCCCAACAGAATATCACTTTCTGTAGGCTGTCCATTGAAGGATTTTCCATAATCACCACGCTTAAAAATAATAGAATAGAATAGGTCATTTATTCATAGCTACAACATACACATACATGAGAAATAAACAGAACATAATTAATTGCTTGGTAGGTGAATTTGTGGTCGCAGATTACTGCGAAGATCATCATCATCATCAGCCTAAATACGTCCACTGCTGGACATAGGCCTCCCCAATAGAATACCACATTTGGTAAGTTGTCCATTGGGGGATTTGCCATAATCATCACGCTTGGCAGGCGGATTGGTGATCGCAGTAATGATCTTAACATATACAGGAGAACGCTGCTTCCCGTCCCTGGTGCAATCCCTTAGTCGCCTTGACGACACCCACGGGAAAGATAGCCGAGAACCACACGGCAACTGCCTACTGCGAAAATCTTTAAGATTTTAATATACAAGAGAACGATGCTGCCCGTTCTTGGTGCAATCCCTTAGTCGCCTTGATGACACCTACGGGAAGATTTGGGGTGGTCCTATTCTAAGCCGGGAACCTCACATTTATTTCCACCAATGTCATTGATTTACACACACATACACACACGCACACACACACACTCGAAACTGTCAAAAAAAATTTTTTTTTTTACATTTGTAAATCCGTTATTGGTAGTAAGAGCAATAAGTTAGAATGATATTGTTTTAAAAATGCTGTGAATTTTGCAAAAATAAAAAAAAAAGATTAAAAAAAGTTGAACGCTCTCCCAGTACAATACGGCGAAGCTTGGAATAAATCAACACTGGTCAGTGAAGAGTGAAAGTTGACTTCGACTTTACTTGGATGGAATACTGATATTGTTACACTTTCCGCGTGCGTTATGTTGCATGGTTTTGATTATGCATCAAAGGCATTTTTGGCATGGACAGTACCTACATAAACAACAATCTTCCTAATCCTCATCATCAGGTTATTTTTGTCTCCACTGCAGGAGCACAACCCTCCCTCATCTGCCGGAGACAGACGGATGATTTGGCCTACACTCCCCGCGCTGGCCAGACGGGTTGGGGAGGCCTGATTGATGTTTTATAATGTATTCCCTTAGTCGCCTTGTACGTCATCCACGGGAAGAGTTGAAGTGATCCAATTCTACTCTACCGGAAACCACACGGCACTGAATACTAATCCTACTAATATTATAAATGCGAAATTTTTGATATTTGGATGTTTGGTCATTTAGATGTTTGGATGTTTGTTACTCAGTCACGCTTCAAACACTGGACGGATCGGAATGAAACTTAGCACACATATAGCTTAGATCCTGGAATAGGACATAGGGTAGTTTATATCCCGAAAAACCATCTCATTCCTACGGGAAATACATAAGAATTTGTGATGTCAAGTTGTCCACGCGGATGAGGTCGCGGGCAACAGCTTTCAAACACATCAATATGTATATATGTAGTAGTTTGTGGATAACGTTGAGGACTTTACATATACTAAGCTATATAACTACACATGTATTATAAACTTTTATGTAATGGTTTGTTGTCCTAAAGAAATAAAATAAAAATAAAACAAAGCCAGTAGCTATAGTCAAAATACTCTTATCTTTAGATTTCGCAAATGAAAGACCCTGGATTTTTCGTGAGATTTAGAATTATAAATACACGAGGATAGGCTAGAAGGCATGTTGATAACTGAACCTCGGATGGGTCGAATTATAGACTGACTAAAGTCCACTGTTGCCAACTTTAATTTAGACAAGAACCAGGGGAATGCCTGCAGCAGAAATGTCTACTACGTAAGTATTTCTGCTAATATCCGTCAGACTCAAAAGCAATTGTACTCTCTAAGGGGTATGTAATGTAAACGCCTTATTGTACCAAAAATTAACAACAAAACGATAAAGTTAAGTACAAAGGCGGACTTATCCGACTTAGGAATCTCTTCCAGTCAACCTTATAGTAAACAAAATGACTAGTATAATGATAATTCTGATTAGCGTTTAGATCCCAAATTGTCGTAATTAGACTCCAAAAGTTTATCAGAATATGTCATAAGTATGTCCTGTTCATCATCAGGTTATTTTCGTCTCCACTGCAGGAGCACAACCCTCCCTCATCTGCCGGAGACAGACGGAGGATTTGGCCTACACTCCCCGCGCTGGCCAGACGGGTTGGGGCGGCCTGATTGATGTTTTATAATGTATTCCCTTAGTCGTCTTGTACGACATCCACGGGAAGATTTGGAATGGTCCTATTTTACTCTACCGGAAACCACACGGCAATGTCCTGTTAGAGAGTATATAAATATCTTTGTAGTTCGACTGTTTTTTATCCTTACGCAGTAGGCCGGTGATTCCATCCTAAAGAAGTCAGGCGATCATTGCAATCATTCAATTTACAGGCGAAGTTTGAGATTAGACAAGTGTATGTAATGTATAAATGTAATATGTATTCATTGTAAACTATAAAAACGGCCAAATGCGAGTCAGACCCGCGCACCGAAAGTTCCTTACAAACTTCTATGAAAGCATCAAAAAAAGACCGTATCTTTTGATTGCGTTAACTTAGCAGTTTCATTTTCTCACAGCTTTAAGGGATTGCAGACCAGAGTATTTGGTATTAATTTCAACTTGATACCTCCAAGCGTCCCTAAGAAAAAGGGTCTTGTCAGACAGACAGACGGACAACGAGTGATCCTATAAGAGTTCCTTTCCTTTTGAGGTATGGAACCCTAAAAATTATCTGTAGACCTCACAAATGCAACCCGAGCAAATTGGTAACTAGGTTACCACAACATGCCTTATATAGGAATGCAGCAATTCATGAAACGAAAATGGTAACCACTAGTCATAGGTGACTATGTAAGTACACGCAAACTGGTATATTACAATGTGAGTATAGACAGACTGGGTCTTACTTTCAATATGTGCTAGGCTGTGAAACAAGCTTCTTACTCTCATGGCATTGACCGTCAGGGAAAGTTGTAAAATACTCACCTGATGCTAGTTTTAGATATATATATTAGTATCATGTACATTTGAGAGTCATTCCCAAAAGGGGTATCCCATAGAGGTACCTACGTTGTAAGCTGGAATCGGAATGAGGTAGTGTGATTTATGCGATGAAATATTTATGCTAATATGGATAAACCGGTATTAAATAAAATAAAAGATGTATAAACACTTACAGTAACATACATATGGAAGTTTTTAACCGCTTATTTAATAATCTAAAATTCTACTTCCGCCCCCCGCTTACCAGTAAAACAAATTACAAATATATGAAATTATCTTTCATTAATTGAATATTATATACTTTTTTATTATTACTGCTAAAGGTCCTGGGATTTTCGTATTGATATTAATTTTCCATGTCATATTTAATAAATAAATATCTCAGACATTCATACCAATTATCCAGTCCCAAACTAGGCAGAGCCTGTGGTATGGTTACTAGATAACGGATAGACATACTTAAATAAATATATAAACATCCAAGACTTGGCTACAAACATTCATATTTATCATACGAACATTTGCCCCTAGCGGGATTCGAACCCGCAACCTCCGGCGTGGCAGTCCGAGAACTACCCGTTCCGCCACGGAGGTATTTTTTTCGCAAGTACAAAATGACACTACCTGATTCCGAACCCTAGTGGTAAATCTTAAGGAGAACAATGTATCATCATTACAATAGGTACTTGAATAATGATTTCAACCGTTTAACGTGAATTTAACTTTTAACTACCAGCACCGCCAAAATGTAGCAAGTTTTTCTTTTATTTTGCAAGAGTTTTATAGAGGAAGTAACGGTTTAAAACAATAACACCACTCCAGGATGTATCAATCAATTCTTGTCGAACAATTAGGTCGATTTAATGAAATATGCTTATAGTTCTGATTCAAGGCATTGCGCAATTCCGCAAACAAACGCCGCCGCGACGTAACACCGGAGCTCACACAGCATCCGACATAATCATTAACCATGCATGAGCCTTTAGGTATTATTAGTTAGTTACTTCATAATCATGAATATTATAATCAAAAATTATTATATTAACTATATTTTTGCCATCCTTATCCTGTAGTGGTCCACTACTGGGCCTTGACTATGAAGACCTTCCTCTATGAGCACCACTACACCCGTCCGGTCCTTCGACCTACCCAAAAAAGTCTGTCACAGATTCATCATCATCAGCCTGAAGAGTCCACTGCTGGAGAGCCTCTTCTAAATTGTCGTTCCATCTAGCCAGGGGGCGTGCTACGCCTGCGCAGTCGCGACCTCCACTCGAGAACTCGTTTACCCCTACGGTAATCGGCTTTCCGATAGTTTATTTATAGTATCGACTAAAAAAAAATTATACACATTTAACCCTAACCAAGTAAATGTGTTAGTTTGGTTTTAATTAGTATTGTATTTATGTCACAAATAAATAAGCGATAAAAACATTTTTACGAGAGAATTTGTTCAACGAAACAACAATAGAACAGTAATAATCTAGTGAATTTGAACATGTCATTTCACAAAGAGATTTTCGAGGAGGTAATGATTTTTGGTTAATGCTGCCAATCTGAGCTAGCAATAGATGGTATTGCATTCATCCATAGACTTACTAATTAACTTCCTAAATTTATGCATTGATCTCTTAGATTATATACTTTTTAGTCTGAGACTGATCTCAATGTCATTGCCAGTCGAAACCCCAAGTACTTTTTTTTTAATTTTATGGCTTTTGCAAACATAAATATGTTGACACTTGTTACAATCCACATTGATAGTTAGTTCAGTCAGTGCCATCTATATATATTTCATTCCAGATTAATAGTCCTATGAAAACCAACGCTATTTACGTCTCGGTAACATATACATGAAAGGGTCACCAGCAGCAAAAATAGGTTTGTATTACCAAGTAAACTTTGCGGTCCACTTAGGAACACCATCTATTGTGTATTTTGTTTTCGAGACGCAAATGCGTTTGTTTTCATAGGTCTATTAATCTGGAATGAAATATAGGTATTTAGAACTTAATATATATTTTAAACCTATTTAAAATAAACGCTTATTTCAAAATTCACAATCTTTCTATTCTGTCTGTCATTCTCAAAATTATCTGTCAATGATTCGGCGAATATCTCCACCGATCGACGTCACGATTTGCCCTAAACGTGCGCTCAACTCGCCCGCACGTTTTCATAATCACATTATGCCACTTGCAAACACCACTGATCTCGTTTCTTACCATTGATCTTATGAAGAAAAAGTTGTTGTATGTTGTTAGCATTGTCCTTGGTCAGGTTTTGACAAGTGATGTTCTGCCCTAATAAGGGAGAAAGGCAATAGGTGTCTCAGGGTATTTAAAGACAAACAATTGAGGTTTTTAAGAAGGTTTTTTTTTTCTTTTGGTGTCATGTTTTGATGTTATCGAAAAGTTCTAGAACTACTTAATTATAAGAGTTATATTTATATGATAAAGATCGTAGCTAAGTATCATCTTCATCAAGTCGTCAATCACTCTAAAAAAATACCACAGATTAACAATTTAGCATCTCAAAGATTTCGCATACGTTAGACTACTGTACCTGCACATCTGGATTAATAAATCTACCTTATTATCCTGTAGGTATATTATTCATCAATAAAAAGTGTAATATTGAAGACAAGAAGAGTTAGCCTTGCAGCTGCCCGACTAAACGCTGTCTTGCGTGGAAAGTGACATTATTAAAATCTCTGTAACCTATTTCATGCAAAGTCAAAGATTGATACCAAAATCTGCATCATCATTTGCGAGGTTATTAGGACTGTTAGCCGGCAAGATAAAAACAACCTGTACAAGGAACTGATATGTAATGTAACAATAACCCAAGTAGAAAATAAAGGCCAGAAAATTATATAAAAGTCTAGTCGAGTTTAAGTAAAGGACTCGGATAAAACACATCTGCAAATGGATTAAAGTCGCCGCCGTTACAATCACTGACTTCTATGCACAAGTGATCCAACCCGTACCCATGCGCTCTTTCTCTTAAAAATGAATTTAACATGCTCAAAGCTCTTGGTGTCAGATCAGTTTTGATAAACAAACTATATAGATGCTCACATTTCTCAATTACAAGTAATATGTCGCTAAACTCCACTGTTTGTGACTCCACATAATATGTGTCGTCGAGTCCGCATTCGTACTCACAAATGTAAATATTCTCTAAAGTCAGACATCTGCTTAAAGTGTCGAAGAGGATTTCGTAATCTATATCTTCAGAGGCTAGCTTCACATTTTTCAGATTTTTCGCGAGATGTATCGACTTGGATAGGAATAGAGTGTATAATCGGAATTTGCCTGATCGACCAACATTTTCCACATAAATGTCCAACGTATTCAATTTCTGGCACGCTGTAAATAGGACAGTAAGAAATTCCTCTCCGATGCCAATCTTATCAAGACTTACAAACGTTATATTCTGCAATGTTGTTGGTTCAGGTGATAGCGTTATTGGACGGTTACTGCGTCGTGTAACCCTGTCTTTCCTACAAAAATCAGTCAAAGTTAGTTTCTCTGGCAAATAATCTAATTTTTGTTCAAAGCCATCACAAGCATCTATACAATACCAGTTACTGGTAGCGTTTGTTACTGTCGTTATACTCGTAATATTGCTATGCAAACATACATAAGTTGGGAAGTAATCTTTAAATTCTTCAAGTATTTTATCAAAGAAGTATTCGTCGAAATTTGTTGTAGCTTTATTCCAAGCCTTAAAAACTATGTTTCCACTTATAAAGAAGTCAAGAGATAAATACGGAGAGATTTCTACTCGCAAACTACTAATATTTACTGTGAATGTTGATCTGAAGATGGGAGAAGCGTATATATTTATTTCCCTGAAGTTGTTCATGATGAGAATATATTCCAGGTTTTCAAAATGTAAATTTGCGACTCCTTTTAAACATTGTGATGGCAACATGGCTAGGCAGTCATGAAATACATAAGACAATTTACTAAAATTGGGCTCAATATCATCTGCAAGTATATATTCGAATTCAAAGAAATTATAATTACCAGCCACAGTTATTTGTAAGTCTTTTGTTGCAGGGACGTCTTTTAAGAATATTAAAGGCATGTCACCATCTTGGAATTTAGACACAATAAAGTGTATAGTATCAAATTGCTTTTGTTTAAACAATTCTTGGCATATTTTCCAAACACCAGCCATTTCGCTTGTTCTTGGATACTTGTAGAAATTGATGCTTATATTCTCCAAATGGTTTGGACAAATTTCAGGTAAATCTGATAAATAGATGTTTGTAAAAGAGATATCCAGAGTTTTGAGGTGTACGAATCGTTCTGTGTGGGGTTTGAGATTATCTGCAGTCAAATCTGGAACTCCACTCAAATTAAGTTCCCGTATATGTTCTCTTAGATTAATGAATAAGTCTTGGTTTAGAGTTTTCACAGTAGCTAAGGTATTTCTTGATAAAACTAACTTCCTCACGTGGCTTGGTGCGAAGAAACCCCTAAGCTTATTACAGCTATTATATAAATTTATTTTTGACTTTAAATCTAAATAATTTAAAATTAATATTCCCACATCGATTGGTAACTCGATAATATTCATTTTTAACTAAATATGTTTCAATCTAATGAAAATGTAATGAAAAAAATATATATATAATAATAATACAAAAATGACTTGTATAACAAAGTGACGGCTTTACAGATCATGTTATTTGTTTCAAAGGAGGTTTGTTAGGTCTACAGAGGTTTTACTCTTTCATAACTACAAAGGCCTCGAAATCAACTAAATATTACATTCATTCTTTAAATACGACCTCCGTGGCGGAACGGGTAGCTCTCGGACTGCCACGCCGGAGGTTGCGGGTTCGAATCCCGCTAGGGGCAAATGTTCGTATGATAAATATGAATGTTTGTACCCAAGTCTTGGATGTTTATATAATTATTTAAGTATGTCTATCCGTTATGTAGTAACCATAGCACAGGCTCTGTCTAGTTAGGGACTGGAGAATTGGTATGAATGTCTGACATTAAAAAAAATCCTAGAATACCTGTAGAGCTGGGGCAGAAATTGTGCCCCAGCTCTACAGGTATTCTAGGATTAAGTACTAAGTTTTATTTCGATAAAAGTATCGATTTTGTTGTAGAATGTGTGATAAAACAATACTGCATTATCGCATTCTACACAAAGTGCCCAGTTCTACTTCCAGTGGTGAAATAATGGCACGAAGTGTCCTATTTCTACCAGCAGTGGTGAAACAAGTAGGTAGATGGAAGAGTTAAACAAAACTCCCATAACATCGACACTATTAATTTATAAAATCAGCAAATTTTGAGACATAAATTAGAGTCAGTTTATTACTATTACATAACTAGTATATTTTTCTCTCCAACTGGCTAAATTATCTATTGAACCATGCCATTTTAAAGGAACGTTGATCGAAATACTTTTTATAGCTTATTACTAAAAGTAGTACAATAAATATTCCAACTATCAATACATTCATTTGTCACATCCTGCAATGAACCAATACGACAAACCGCACCCTTATTCTGAAATCGAACGCGATTTCCCAACTATTGAAAACCGCGCAATCGATTTTACGGTGAACGCACGCCGCGACCTTGGCAACGCCACCCTTCGGCCGGTAAGCGAACTACATAATCCAATACAGCTTGCATTTTCACCTTCTAAGCCTGACAAGGAGATCTCTATAAACTACGTTGTTGCTTTTTGACACTTTTCGACCCCGCCCTTCTTTTGTCCCTCCAGATAATGAAATCTAGTTTTTTTCTATTGCTTGCTAGAAGGCATTTTCACTGTGTTCTAAACCCAGAATTTGAACTCTACGAGACGACTGCAAGATTATGCTTTAGACATTGGACGTTTGGTTCGATTCATACCGTGGACAGAGTACTTTAAATAAATCGTGGTGTGTAGGTAATAGGTACCCATTTCATATTTATAAATTGTCCCACTCTAGTCTAATTCACATAGTACAGGAGAAAATCCTAATTTGTATATAAGTCTACTTGAAATTGTAGGAATGTATATGAAATAGGTACTTATTTAATTAGTTTATTAATTAAGTAAAATTAACCTTAAACTTAGCATAAAGAACTGTTAGGTACTAGTCAAGAAATAAAAACTTCAGAACGCAGCTTTTGACGCCCTCTTTACCCCACGAAGTCCAACGCAACCGTTTATAACGTAGTTTATGGACGGCCACTAGTGGAAAAACAGGCACACGAGGCCACTCTCGCTTTCATGGGTCGAATCGTAATATTAGTTGCACTATCGTTCTACTTGAACAGTGTTCAATGCGTATGCGCTTGTTTTTATTCTATCTTGCAATACTAAGTAAATTTTTATTTTAGTATTTAAAAAATGACACGACGACCAGGACAGCTCCTGGACACGCATCCACCGGTACGTCAGACGTTGGATTGCCAGACGGGACAGGGATCGGGACGAGGGAGACAGGAGACGGGATTATAGGTTAGGTATAACCAATATTAGTATACATAATTAGGTATAAATACGTACAATAGTTAAATTAATTCCAGCTAGTAAGGCTGTGTCTTAAAAGTCTTTATACTTTACATTCTTAACTTGACAGACAATTTCAGTCACCTAGACACACATTTATATCACCGCAATCTAAATGCATGTATAATTTACTCTACAAAGCCCCATTAAATTGTCAAGCCATATGCAAATTAATTACACTGGCGTGGTTACTAAACAATTTACACTTGATTGCACTGGACACATGCAATGTAGCAAGAAAGAATGCAAGACTGAAGGTCGTTTGTAGACACCCTAAGGCTGTGACGGAAGTTACACCAATCATGTGAACCAATCGTAAGTGATATAGGCAATTTAAAAGCCTATTGCTGTTATAAGGTAATAGTCTTGGTACATAGCATTTGTAGTGGATAGGAACGGAATAGACGAGAGTAAATACCAATGCATTTTCTAATAAATAAAATCGTTAACTTCAGGTGTATGTACATTGAAGATATTATTTAAAAAAATTGGGGGGTTTAATAATAAGCACTAGAACACATTTCGATCATTTATGGAATCTTTTTCTGTTTGTCTGTTTATCTGTTTGTTTGTGCACGCATCACCTAAATACTACTGAATCGATGTTGATAAACTTTTCACAGAAACATAGTGCTTAATTAGGTGTAACATATAGGTTTTATTTCATTGCAATCGGTGCAGAACCCGGACCCGGGATGAACCGAATTGAACTGTTTTGAATCACAGACAGTTATTCACAGTTGTCTTGCTGGTGGTCTAACTTAAAATCTGATGCATGTTTCATCTTGATACGCCACTTAAAACCTGAGATATAATAAAGTACATTTTTCTAGAAGCCGGATCGGATTGAGTGAAATTTAGTTTTTGGGGATGGTGATGGGGATGGGGATGGGGATGGGGATGGGGATGGGGATGGGGATGGGGATGGGGATGGGGATGGGGATGGGGATGGGGATGGGGATGGGGATGGGGATGGGGATGGGGATGGGGATGGGGATGGGGATGGGGATGGGGATGGGGTTGAGGTTGAGGTTGGGATTGGGATATTGAGTCTCGAGTCTGAGTGGGAGTGAAAGTAGAAGTGGGAAGAGAACGGGCGCGGAAGTGGGAACGGGGGCGGATTCTGTAGTTCACGCGACCGGAGCCGCGGGCACAGCTAGTAGAGAATAATATGATAGCGAACTGATATTTAGAAGGAATAGACGAAGTAGTAATGAAGGAGAACCTAAGAGTTTACTACGAGCTCCGACGAAGTGGACGGACCCGGTAAGGATCTTTATATGAAATGGTGCTGCTGGCCAATGACCGCTATGTTTGAAGGCGCATTTTGTACGATCTCAGCAGTGAGGGAACGACAGATAAGAAGAAGAATGGGAAATGTGAAATAAACGCCAAACGCTTAGCATAATATGTCACATATCCCGTTAGAGAGTACAAAATGACGTTACATTTCGACGGATAATATCCGAAATGCTTACAGAGCCCTCAGTGCTGGGATTGCTAGTCAATCAAATCATTACCCACTGACACATGGAATCGATTCACATCAGGTAATCCATCAAATGTATTGTAAAACATCGATTTGGGTTCATCGCGCTTGATAAATGTTTTGCGGTCGAGTTGCATCAGAGCGATGGCTCATTAAGTTCGTATGGGGAGTCGACTCCAATTTACATGGGTCGTAATCATATTGCATATTTCAACATTCTTGTAGCAGTTACGGATTCTTTATTCAGATATTAAACTAGCTGTCTGTCAGCAGTCATTATCGTGATAGTTCTGATAAATCAAACCGAGTACGTACGTGTGTGATGAAAGTTTCCTATTTAATTCCATACATTGCCCCAAGGATATATATATACATGTGGGGACATTTCACACACGGCCACCTGATCCCAAACTAGGCAGAGCCTGTAATATGGGTATCAGACAGCTGATATACATACATAAATACATAATATACTTATATAAATAACATCCAGTCACAAGGCAAACGCAAGTGCTCATGACACGAATGTTTGCCCTGGGCGGGATTCGAACCCGCGACCCCGGGCTTCGCAGGCAGGTGTACTACCGACTAGGCTACGGGGCCGACAAAAAGGATGAAGATGAAAAATTCGGTGTCATCTTGAGATGGAATGCCAAATGTGCGGCTAAGCATAGTCTCTCACTTCATTCAAACCAGAACACAACAATGCACGTTAGAAATAACCAAAAGGCTAGTAGCTCTCCAGGTGGACCTTATTGATTCCTACAACCGGATCTAATAGAGAAACGGAACGACCACAGAAATGACATTGACAATTTCCATTGTTAATTAACAATATATAGATATAGTGAAGTGTGTCAGGATTGCGAAAAGTGGCGATATGTCGTCTCTGCCTACCCCTCAGGGACCAAGGCGTGAGCAATTACTATTTATTGCCGGATAAAAAATAGACAAATACAATAATAAAATAGCTTACATTAGTGAATGTAGGCGATTTTATTTCTAAAAGCGATTCTTTCCAGATAACCTTTGTACAGGATAAGAATAGCAGAAAAAGGTAGGTTGCTGTGCAGTTAAATAAAAGTAGCTATAAAACGGAGGATATATTATACAATATTTTAAAAAAATCTTTACATTAATAACATACATTAAATAAACATAAATAAATAAAAATAAATAAAATAAATAAATACAATGATGTATTAAATAATGTGATTAGTAACGACTAATTTCTAAAACAAAGGAAAGAGGGGTGTTAGATGATCAGCCAGAAAGAAAATGTTCTCTGACTTGGCGCTTGAACTCTAAGCATTGCACATGTCTGATCAAAACCAGCAAGGAGTAAGTATAGCGTGAAATGTAAAAGACTGATCACAGAATTAAGTTCTGGAAATGTTAGCAAAAAAGTAACAAATTCTCTGATAACCAATTAAGTACATATAAGTTCTAAAATAAAAGAATGTGAGATGATCAGTCAGCATGAAAATGTTTAAGTCTAAGTATTGCTCATGTCTGATCAAAACAACCAAGGATAACTCCTTGGTTGTTTTGATCAGACATGAGCAATACCGTATAACATAAGTACCGTATAACGTGAGATTTAAAAGATTGATCACAGCATTTAGCACTGAAAATGTTAGCAGAAAAGTAACTAGCTATATTCTCTGAAAACGAAAAAGAACTTTCGAAAAAAACAGTGGAATCACAACAAAGGCGTCTAGCATCGATAAATAGCTTCATTTTACATACAAAAGCACTTGCTTCTTCAATACAGGCTCCTCTTTAAAACTAATTTCCTTACATTAACATGTAAGTACCTATAACAACGTTTGTTTCTATACAACTATACAAAACAGCTTTGTTACTAAATACTTATGCTGTTTAAAGAGAAAGTGATTTGACATAATACGCTATTAGCAAAAACATTGCGTCGTGTTAACAGCGGCATTAATCAACAAGTAATCAATGAAACACGATTTGTATCAACAGTTCCGTTCTCATTCATTTGTACTACAAAAAGAATTGATCAAATTTCAATTCATTCAGTTAAAAGTACCAAGATTGCAAACGCACTCTTTCTGTCTATATATTTTGTCTATCGCTTTACTTTAATAAAAAAAACACTATATGCATGAAAGGGACACTAGCAGCAAAACTAGTTTGAATTACCATTTTAACTTTGCAGTCTCCTTAGGAACGGCATATATTGTTTATTTTGTTTCTGAGACGCAAATGCGTTTATTTTCGTTTTTGTACCATTTGTGATGGAGCAGATGTTAGACAAATTTTAACACAGTTTTCACTGAATCTTGGTTCTGGAGTATCAAACATCAAGGTACAGAAGATTATTTACAGATAGTGATTTATTACTTATAAATATGGCATTGACAATGCGATTCGTAATTTATGTTCATTAGTGTTGCAAGAAGCAAAAATGAGAATTTTATATAATTTATTTGAAATCAATATTGATTTACTTAACATTGCTTTTTCATTGATCTATGTAAATTAATCAATTAACCTAGCTTTTATTTTAATATCTTGCTAAAATCAGGCAATATTGAAATGGCTATCGGTCAGTTTTAAATGCATTGCTTTATATTTTTGCAGATTTTAATGATGAGGGCAACAGTTTGTCATTTCTGGAAAACTTTGTCTTTCAAAGTGAATGCATGCGACGCGAATGCGACCAAAGCATTATCTTAAAAATGGCTTAGCATTAGGTATAAGAACTTGTCTGTCTTAATGACACTAGAAATCAAAAGCTATTGTAATCCATGTCAACAGTTTCAGAAGTACTTCGGTTACGACAAATTGACCGACAAGGTCGAGGCTGCGCCTGCGCCGGTGCGCGTGATATGCGCGTTGCGCGCACGCCCCCCGCGCTGTGTAATCGTGACCTCTCTATGATCACGCTTTCTAGTTTCTGTCACTAATTGAGCCTATTTATTTGCTACCGAAGTTACGAGATATATACGAAACCTAGGTCTTTATGGGAATAACGATTCGACTATACACGAAAACCAGAACCACCGACGACCAGGAACTAGTTTTTTTTAAATAGAAGTTACACGTATCATTTTCAATATTTTTCTTTTTTCCGATAAATTAAGTTAATAAAATAAATACACTACGCTCCGTATCGAGAAAGAGATGACCATTAAAAGGATGACCATACATTAGAAATTATCAGGATACATAATTTGTTTTATATTCTTACAGCACCACAACAGTGAAACCAACATATTGAGATAAATATATTGAGATACATACTTTCATACCTATTAATTAGGTCTACTTCCTTTTTCACTGGTAAGTCAGATTTTATAACTCCTGATAACGGAATGAAAATCTTCGTGCAAAGATATAAACTTAGAAATGGAGTATGAAGTTTTGGACTAACATACTACACGCATTTAATTTATTTTATTTTACCGTGGGAAAAGTATCCAGGTTCATAGGACAAGCAAGTATTATAAAATTAGATTCAGCCGTTATATATAACGTAATTCAGTAGTTGACTAAAACTCACACATTTACATAAAAATATATTAAAAGTGTCAAAATTAGTATTTAATACGTGGTCTATTTGTGGTTATTATTTTCACTTATTTTAGACCAGAAATTCGTTGCATAAAATCAGTGGCACCACCACAAGCTCAAACTATATCACCGACAGGAACTTTCTACTTTAAACCTTTTTTTAACCTAAACAAGGTACCTATTTCTACATAATAACCTGAGCGTTGCATTAGGTCACCTCCCAGATGTTATCTCTCAATCGTGTTGAAGAAATGGTCTCGGTCGGTCAAGCTTTGATAGTCCGGCTGCGCGGGCGCCGACGATGCACCGAGTGAAAGTGACTATTACAGCAATCGAATTATTAGGCCTGATGTAATAATCGATTCTAGCACTTTTTGTAGATCGATACCAATGGCGATTGTTGAACGATAAGGTTTTAATAACGAGGTTCTACTTGAGGTATAAAAGGAATGATTTGTTGTACATATTTCAATTATTTTCAACTTGCCTACGCCCTACGGCGATGGTCGCAGCTATTGTGATAAATAATGTTTAGAATGATAAAAAAATTATACGCTGGTCTTTCTATGTGTATAAATTTTTCGCACGCATATTGAACGAAGTAGAGAAAGATGACTTACCGTAAAATTTTAATTTTTTTTTATTAACTCGTGTCAATTTGTTTTATAGAAATCCGATGTTTAGATAAAAAGACTCCGGGCACTATTAGCCTTACCAAATCATGTGGGGCATTGATGAGGTGGACAATTATTTCCCTAGCTAACCGTGGAACCACAATGTGTCTCAACATGGAGGCAACGGTGTTGTTCGCCACACATCACGCTAAGTGATATCACGGGGCGAAAAGCGGGCAAAGGAAAGTCACTTTGCGACGTTTATCAGGATTGCGCAGTGGCGATAATTCGTTTCTGCCTACCACTCTGTATGTATGTATAAAATACATGATTGTTACAATAAATAAATTTTGATTTCATATTCTCTTCTGCTGTAAAGTCTTGTTTTGGCGCTTCAGCAATTTGCCTTTCTTGATTATATTCCATTCCAAAGCGTGACACAAAAAAAAAGTTATTTGCGTCTCGAAATCAGAATATAAATCTACTTAGAAGGAACACTAGAAACAAAAACGAATTTGTAATTACCACGTTAATTTTGCATTGAACTTCAGAACACTGTCTAGGTATTATTTAATTTGTTTCCAAGACGCAAATGTATTTATTTCGCATTTATGTTCCAACAGATGTTAAATTTGAATATTCGTGTACGGAAATATAATGATTTGAAGTCATTAGACTTGCCTCTGATTTTTAGTCTTAGGTCCAGATACTGGAAGTTTATTCAATACATATAAACATAATAATATGATACGTTAGTCTCTTACGCAGGCCAAATATTGTTGGTGATACTGCAATAGGTATGTAAATATGTAAACAGTTACTAAGTATTATAAATCAACTTTTTATTTATTTGCGACCGGTGACTTGAAAACTTTAAAACCCAGACTACAAATGAAACCCCGCCCGAACGCTCCCCGGACGCTCCCCGGACGCTTCCCGGACGCTCCGTTAACTAGGACCAATCCGGGAAAACCCGGACGGATGGCAACCTTCATATAATAAACAAAAATGTAATAAAAAAGTGTATCTACTAAAATCGTTTTTTGGTGGGATATAGCAGCCCATTGCAGTATCGCCAACTTATTATCTTTGTGCAATACATATTAGATAAGCATGTTGGATAATAGTGCAAATATTTATTGACCAACTTAAATGTTTAATGATCGAACTAACTTTTTGAAGACCGTCGTTGTTCGACATACAAATTTGGATTCAGCATGGTATTTACCTGTAACAATAAGCAAAATGTGTGTGTTATTAATAAAACAAAGATAACTAAAGCAGAATAATAAATACACATTAAAGACCCAGGAGGGTAGGCAGGGATGATATATCGCCACTTTGCGCAATCCAATGTCGCGCAACGACTTTCCTTTGTCCGCTTTTCGCTCCGTGATACACCTTGACGTGATGTGTCGGGAACAACATCGCCGCCTTCGTGTTGAATTGGTGATTATTTTTGTTTGTTTCAAGACATTGGCAACAATGCCATCAGTCTAATCACGATATCATTTTATTTTCTGTTCACTATCAGTATCATAGAGTGCATCAGACCAATACTGGTCCTAATATAGTCACAGAACTTCCCTTACTAACGTTGATAGTAAGCTTTTGTAAGGTTTGAGGTTAGGAACTTCTCAATTTTAAGAAGATCAGCTTAGTCAGGTTTATTTATAGTTCCTTCACAGTGTGATTTAAACAGAAGAATGTCAAAGTCAAACGTCAAAGTCTCAATTACATATACCTACTTTGGTTAATTCGCCGGTTGCGGTGTGTGCTGTTAAGTTTAAATAAATAAATTAAGATAAATACTTGAACTGTAAAAGGAGAATCGAAATCATCGAGTATCAAAAAAGTGTTGATTTAAATCCTTATGAAAATGTCAGTGCAGCCAACATGAAGACAAGGATGTATGTGCAAGATTTTTTATGGGCCCGTCAGAACGGGAACCCAATTTGCGATGCTCAGTTCGTCAAGTCTCCGAATTAAAAAATATATAACACTCAGCTAGCCAAGGAAGCAGTAATTAATTATAAGAGTAATCAATCAGTATCTAAATAATGCCTAATTTTTATTTTACATTATTAGCATGTGTTGAAGTCCACAGTTGTACACAGACCGTCCGTAATGTGCGCCAACACGTATTTTGAATACTCTATTTTTTTTCTTCACTCCAATAAAGTATCGCTGTAAACCCTATGGTACCAATATCGACGCTGTAAACTCATAAGGGGTACCCTAACCAGTATCGACGCATAAACTCATTATAGGGTACTCTTATCGGTATTGAAGCTGTAAACTGATTTTAGGGGTACCTCTACCAGTATCAGCGTTGTAAATTCACAGTTACAGCGTTTCTACTAGCTATCGGCTACGAAAAAAAATTATATCTATCACTTTTTGTCTTTTGTATTTATAGGAAGCAGCATTATTACGTAGTCGCTGATAAACATCGACGCTGTAAACTCAGCTAACAAAATCTACCCGACAGCTATAAGTAAGGTAAGCCATCGCCTTACAAACCCCATATAACACGATTTCTCAGATTTCGTGGTCAGCATCCAAACAACTTTTTTCATAGTCAAACGGGATCTGAGTAAAAAGGCAAGCATGACTTGGGTTTAAATGACGTCATCAACGCCAAATGTTTGCACGCTTCTTAACGGTTAAGCTTATTCAGTAATGTGAAATAACAACAAAGAATGTAGGCTGAGAATGTATTGTATTATGTTGTTTTTATATAAATTACGACACATTCAACGACCAAACTGGGTAGACCGGTGACATCACAATATAATGAGAGCCAAAAAACCTATGCTTATAACCACAAACCATACACCCAATATAGTCGTTATTCGTAAAAGTATCATATGGTCAGATGTTTTGCTCCATATACGTTTTAACTACCTGCTTTTTCTATCTGTATGGATATGCCAAAACTCTTTGCGAGTTTTCAAAAGTACTATTACTGAAGCTACGTTTATTTAGTAGTCACTAACCGCTTGTATAATAATAATGGGCCATAGCCCATGCTTTCAGACTTGAAATATAAATCTTAAAATAATAAGTATAATAATATTATAAAATAAATAAATAAATAATAATATGTCAGACATTCACACCAATTATCCAGTCCCAAACTAGGCAGAGCCTGTGGTATGGTTACTAGATAACGGATAGACATACTTAAAATATATATATAAACATCTAAGACTTGGGTACAAACATTCATATTCATCATACGAACATTGCCCCTAGCGGGATTCGAACCCGCAACCTCCGTCGTGGCAGGCCGAGAGCTACCCGTTCCGCCACGGAGGCCGTATATTGTTTAGTATTTTCAGGCAATGGACTGTATGTCTTACCACGTATTTTAATACACTCCGTATAAATTAACCAGACCAAATCATTTTTTTGTATAGTGTCATGTCATAGTTGCGTTTTGAGCACATAACGCACACGCTAAAAGATCGAGTTCAAGTTAGGACATTTTAGTTAGAAAAGGAAATATCCTTGTAAATGCCCCAGAACGTTCATACTTCTTACCCTTGGTAAAAGACAGATAGGTATCATTCAGTAGGTAGGTATCTTATTATGAGAGATACGACCGTTATCAACCAAGGGTAATATTTTATCACACCATAGTCACAATTACAGAGCCACGGCATAATCGGGACGAAACGAAACTTCCGAACGATTTGACATATAAATTCTGCAAATTGCCAAATGCCGAAAACAATCAACAACAAATCCTTTACAGCATAAATAATACAGTTTACTATACAGTTTCAGGATAAGTTCTTTAGATTAACTGTGGCATCGCGGAGTTGCATTGAAATTCCAGACAAAACAAACAAAGACAACCCTGAAGGTAAAGTATTGCCAGTTCTAAGTTATTAGACAGCAGCGATTGTGACATAAGTAGTGCTTGCTCAAACAGGAATCCTCATCAAAGAATAAGAAAGAATTGGAACTTTTGGGGAGGCCTTTACCCCGAAGTGGGCTCATCGTCATAAGCCGAAATACGTCCACTGCTGAACATAAGCCTCCCCAATAGAGTGACACTTTTGGTGGGCTGTCCATTAGGGGATTTGCCAAGCCACCATACTTGGCAGACGGATTGGTGATCGCAGTTATGATATTAATATACTCGTACACATGAGGACGCTATTGCCCTTTTCTGGTGCAATCTCTTAGTCCCCTTAACGATACCCACGGGAAGATTGAGGGTGACCCTGTTCTAAGCCTGGAACCACACGGTTTACAGGAATCATCATCATCGTCATCATCAGGTTATATTTGTCTCCACTGCAGGAGCACAACCCTCTCTCATCTGCCGGAGACAGACGGAGGATTTGGCCTACACTCCCCGCGCTGGCCAGACGAGTTGGGGAGGCCTAATTGATGTTTTATAATGTAACAGGAATGGTACTTTCAATTCTATACACTATCACAGATCACTAAATTTTAATATTTCAGATACTTACACTACATTGCAGTAAACACGCAAAAGACGCAAGAAATGTACGAAAAAAGAGCAAAAAGATGTACCTGTCTACTTAGATCATTACAACACTAAATCTAAAGCTGCTCATTTGCAACAAAACACAAAAATTAGATCACGACCCAAACAAATGGAGCAATATATCTGGCAAAGATCAAGGATGATCCGCTTACCTCCTATTCTTAATACAGCATGCAAAAGGCGGGCGACATGCTAGATGGATCGGGAGATGTCATTGAGATAGTGCATGCGATTGTTCAATACAACTAACAATGGCCCACGATAGGGCATTGTGCTGTCTGCCTGGAGAATACCAGAGGAAGCAGAGGCCATGCATAATCCTTGGACGGGTGAATAGGCCGAATGGACGATGCATGACGCTTCTTCAATAGTATTCAAATCGACTGGCAGATATTAATTGATGTTGTAAACAAGTAAAATAGAGTATGGAAGCGGAACTGTCTAATAATTTCCGATGGAGACAATAGGTCGTTAGCACGAGGCGGCGTGTTGTATAATAACAGCAGGTGCCTCGAACATCCGATAGTCTTACAAAGAACGCTGTAGTCTCGCCGTTGTAGGTCGATGTAAAAGTGCAATTATTTAGACTTTCTCAATGTACACGATTAGAAGATACACTTTACTGCAACGGTCAGTTCGTGATCGGAACGTGGAAGAAAAGCTACCATTTGACCGCCTCTTTGGCCTAGTTACTTGATCATTGGACTCTAGCGCCAGAGGTCTTGTCAATTCCCACTGAGGACAGATAACTTTTCACAATATTTACAAGTTGATCCCAGTCTTGATGTAAGTATTTGTTAACTGTCCAATCTTTGTTCAATTCCCATAACACAGGAGAAAATCCTAGTTTGGGATTAGACAAGTGTATGTATATATGTAAGATTTATTTATAGGTATATTATTATTATTATCATCTACATACTGTCCTAGAGGGATAGGCAGAGCCGATGTATCGCCACTTTGCGCAATCCAATTTCGCAAAGCGACTTTCCTTCACCCGCTTTTCGCTCCGTGATACACCTTGACGTGATGTGTTGCGAACAACATCGCCGCCTTCGTGTTGAGGTACCACGATTATCTAGGAAAATAATTGTCCACCTCCTCAGAGCCCCGCATGACTCGGTAAGGCTATAGTGCCCGGAGTTCTATTCCATCTTCAGTCCTTAAATTTACATTTCCTTGACTCACTTTACTGTAGACCCATTAGTGAATTTTTCTGTGAGTACCCAGCGTTTTCTTAGAGCAAAAGTATAAATAAAAAGTACGAAGATTACCTCAAGTAACCAGACTATAGCTCTTTATTATATTGGTTTTATTGCTGCTACTAATTCAGTTTCGAAACATTTTCGCTTGACGGAAAGGAAATTTGTTTTTGTAATTTAACGCTCTAACAATGGCGAAGTATTAGATAATAGACTCCTTTGTTTTTACTCAAACGATTTGCTCGAGGAGATTATTGGGACATTAAGCTGCTAAATTAAGTCGTTGCTATGAATGGCTCAGTTCTCTTTGTCAACTTCGTTATGGATTGTCTGAAGCGGCAAACGGGCTGACAGCCTACCGGATGCTCAGCTGCTAATGTCGTCAATGAAAACTAACTTCGCAGTTACCTAATACTTAAAACTATCTCTTTCGTTTTTTTAACGTGAATTTGGGGGGGAGGGGAGAAGAAAGGGGAGGACAAGGGTGAGAAAGTGGAGGGTTAGGGGTGAGGAATGGAGTGATGGCAAGGGGAAGGTGTAGGGGTAGGAGGGTATAGGAGGGGGTCCACAGGAAGGAATGGAGAAGGAAGGAAACGGAAGGAAAAGAGGCGAGGGCGGAGAGAGGGAAGTGGGGGAGGACAGGAAAGAGGGAAGTGGGGAGCCTTGTATTTCAGTGGACTGCGCGTACGAAGTCACGGGCACAGCTTGCCACAAATAAGTGTTTCACATATACACATAATTGCGGTTCTAGGCTAAAGGGCTAAAAAAAACGTCAATATATTTTGATGCCAGTGATTGGTATGTTGATAATGAAAACCTTCAACTGTTGTCAAAAGTAGAACGATCGAAAATTGAGCTATCAATTATGGACGTGTAGTTTATTTAATATATTCGTTTTAATATTTTAACCATATTCAAACGGGCGTTGTAAATTAGTAAATTAATACCAATGTAATGATAATTTATTATACATGTATTTATTTCGTGACCTCTGTTTTATTTCAAATCTAGACCTTTTATATTTTGCTAATTTTTGATAAATTGACCCGTAAATCTGCAAAAACATCTACTTAGAAACGCAAATTAGAACTCCGACCTCGTCTATAAGAATATAAAAAATATAATAAAATACACTGTATAAAATAATCATTATGAACACTTGTAATACCTCAAACTAAAAATCTCTGTACTATTGGAATCAGCGCCAATGGGAATCGAAGCTACGACCTCTAGCACTGAAGTCCAACGCCTCAGCCACGATCTAGAATGAGATATCCGACCTTGTCTCCTAATAACTAAGCTATTATACTGCTTACTTCAGCAGACCATTACAACGAAAACAACGGAACCAAGAACGGACCGGGCGGCGGACTTTTCGCAATGTTTCGGCAAGGCTACAATTGCCCCTAATGACTGCCCCAATGGTAGAATTACCCAGAAACAGCTTCATTCTAATTCGTACAAGACAATGTAGCTACTAGTAAGTCATAGTTAAACGTTTGTTGTACGGCTGGGAACTAAAACGTTTAGTTGATTTCAGATATTTGAGCTAAGTTGAATGAATGACTGCTCCTCTTCTTTATATAACCAGTTTTCTAATCTGCAATGAAAAAACGGCAACGCAAATCGCAATACTACAGGGGAGTTATTTGCGATCAATCGGAGACCACTTTCGGGCGTAAGACGTCTTCAAAATGCCAAAAGTATTCTTCCAAATGACCTAAGAGACAAAAGACATTACAGAACATTAAACATTTCCTAAGGAAGATTTTGATCAGAATTCATTGTCTAGTTTCAATACAAGTGTAGTGGGTCAATGAATGACGTAGAAAACCCCGATGAGTCACACAGCGATAACTATCCATAGTTAGATGCGTTTATATCGGTGACGTAAGCGAGGCCGCTAGAACTTTCACCTTCGACAGACGCTCGCCCAGCGGCATTGAACTTGCGCAGTTGTATAAGATCGTGTTATGACATCTTGGTTTGACTGGGTACAGCAAGAGTTCACGATCAACTCTCATTATTTCCGCCCAGTAGTCGATTTGGGATTTGGCTACTATTAGAAATATATAGAAAACTGTTTATTTTAGTCATAGGTGGAAAACGGGCTGACTGTTCACCTGATGGTACCTAAGCGCAACACCCGCAACATCAGGACTGTTGCATGAAAAAATCCAGTGTGTTACACCCTGTTAGGTGCGTTACACTCTTTAGAACTAGGCTGTTATGCCTCGTATGACTGATTTGCACTGAATCTTCAAACAAGGAAAACAACAATGCTGTTTTAGGAACGTTCATCGTCTAGCTATTTTGGTCTAGGCATTATACTGGGTCGTTGCCCTTTTACTGCAGTGCACACACATACGATTTATTTTAACTGCTTTATCTTTTTTTAATAATTGTGTGTGTGTGTGTGTCAATTATGACAGTAACTTCTTTCTAACTATTTCACTATCTAATTCAGAGCATGTAGGTATTGTGTAGGTACGTATACAGTTTTTTCTGTTGCCAAAACTATCATCTATGCAGTATAAGGGAAGCCGATGTACCCTTAAAGATTTTGAGCAGATTATTTTTATCCTGCCACGGAATTTGGAGTTTGGATAATAAACAAGACCCAATATTAGGGTCAAATGTTCGTATGATGAACATAAATTTTTGTACCCAAGTCTTGGATATTTATTTATCCGTTATCTAGTAACCATAGCACAGGCACTGCCTAGTTTCGGACTGAATAATTGGTGTGAATGTCTGAGATATCTATTATTATTTATTTGTTTAAAGAAGGAAGACATCGCATGGACATCTATATATGCCAAAGGAGAAATTCTGAATCGTGTGTGACGTCTATTAAATCCTCTTGGAGCACCGTTGGTGGACAGGAATTTGGCACAAGAGGTCCCAAGGAGCAGAAACATCTCCAATTCTTCTTGGGCGCCCAAAAAGATAAGATGAGATCTGGTCCTAAAACACTGAACCGTACTAATGACAATGTTACTGATGATTAAAATGACAGCGCGGCGGTTGAAGTGCTCGATTATTTACCGATGACATTTAATAACACAGTAAAGCTATGAATAGTACAGCCAGATCAGTCATTAATCACGTATACAACGATCTCTGGATGTGGTCTGTTGTAACATACTTACATATCATTGTAACGTACAATGGTCTCATAGTTATATATTATTGTTAACATGCATTACGACATTTGTTGTCGGAAGAATTGTCGCGTGGGTTTTGTTGTCGTTTAAAATCAAACTACGGAACATTTGATGTCACCGCCAATCTGCCATCATCATAATCATAATCAAAAGCCTGTTAACTTCCACTGTTGGATATAGGTCTTCGCTCGTGCCCTTGTAATGCCTTTTTATGTTACACACGTAATTATCCTCTGACAAGTTGAGTTGTGAGTACTTGTTACTTTTCATTTCTACCTGTGGAAACACACAGAAAAAAATATTTTTATTATATTAATATAGATAATATAATAAATAAACAAACATATGTATTTCCTTCCTTTTTTTGCGATATTTATTTTCTTTTCGCCTTATTTTTATTATTTTATAAGTATATTTCCTAATGTTATCCTTTTCTTAAATGCCTTTTTCTCCTTCTTAGTATATTTTTAATGCATTTTACAGTTATGCAGAATATAGAGCAATGCAAAAGCAAGATAATTCGACAAATATTAAATTGAAACTGTAAATTAACTAAGACACTATAAACTAGTAATGCCATATGGTCACAATGAGAAGTAAAATTGGCCATCACAGTCTAGATATTTCACCTATGTATCTCTGCTTCCATGACGTATCTACTCGTAGGAGCTAGAATGTTTTAAACACGATGTAGATACAATATATATAAAAATATATTACTTTTAAATTATAATCTAATTTTTTTGTGTTTACGATCCACATTAATCTAACTAGTTTATTTATATGTACAGCCTGTATTACTCAGCTCAATCAAAAGTACGTTTAAGTATGCTAATTCCTTCTATAGGCAAAAAATCCAATGTCAATATATTATGATATTGTATCGCTATAAACAATGTCATTCATACATACGAGATGCACCAACGGAATGCAATAATAAATGGGTGCAACACAACTTAGTCAGGGCCGTTGCAAGAAGGCGATGTGAGTTACAAAAAATTTGCTAAATTTTTTTTAAGAAAAAGAATTGCTGTATTAGTTTAAACTCCTCAAAATTAAATTGTGTTATTTCGTTTCCATGTTTATTTGTAGTATTCTGTACAAATTGATTTTAAAATATAGTATACGCTGCAATTAGAATATAGAAAGTATGGATCTCTTACAAAGTCAAAAGAAGGATGCTGTACAAAATAGGAAACAATATAATCAAGTTTTTAGAGATAAGGCTCTAAAAACATGATTATATTGTTGCCGAGTAGATTTCAGAAGCACAAAGCTTTCTAGTTTAGTTACCTAATATAAGAACATTAATTTTTGAACAAGGATAGCTATATATACCATATCTTTGGAGGATAAAGTATAGAATTAAAAAATCTAAAGGTCAAGAAATAACCTGAGTCATTATAGCATTTGTAAAGTTACAACTTAGTCATTTTTTTACCAGTTATATATAGGAGGCACCAATTAATAATAACTGCTCGGGCGCGGTGGGGCGCTCTAAATGTTAATTGCGGCCCTGTATACAGTGTAAATAGTAACCTATATGAATTCTTTCCGGGTTCAACGCACAAAACAACCAGTGCGTTCGAGCAAAAAATCTTTTAAGTAATTACTTGACGACAGTTTCAGGACAATCCAGTTTTTATATGGCATACTCATACCTACCACTTTAAATATTTATTGAGTTAAGACCACAGGGAGTTTCCTTATTGGATGGAAAATCCCGAATAGAACTTAAAACCACGTCAAAATACACTACAATTTGGATAGCTGTCATATTTATGGCGTGATGGTTATAGATGTGTGGGTTTGAATGATAATAATTTACCAAAAGAGTTAGAGAATCACGGCACATTTTTTTAGACAAGCGACAATTCCAAATTACATAGCCACTCTTAGACCGGCTAGATGTACAAGTGTTATTGTATCTGAATAATTGAATTAAATGAATCTTGTAAACTCGGTCTCGACGTTTGAGATCAAAGTTCATTGTAATGTTAACTTTATTCGTTTTAGCTTAGGTAAGATATGCTATAGGTGTATAGGAACTATGCCTAATGCCTATCTATCTCTATAAACAATCAGTACTTAACCACCTGGCTGTAAAAGCCATTATGGACAAGCCTTAAAACAATCACTAGTAGAGGTTTTTTCCACAGGAGACCTATTAATCCAGTTACTGCAGCAAGCGGACCAGCTCGACTCGTGAGTGAGCGGAGTGGTCGGCCTCGGCCACGCCTTGCAGGGCTGCTAACTCGGTTACCACGCGGAAGCCTTTAGCAATTGTCCACTGCAAAAAGTGAGACAAATTTAAAGTCAACCTTCGTTTACACTTTGGAAACACTTTTGGTGTTTCAATTGACATTTTAAAGTGTTGATCATTTATTGGTTTGGTAGATATGATTTTTTGCATACTTTAGCCATATAATACATAATAATACTCGTGCTACGTACGTTTCTAATATAATAATAGTACTAATTTATGTCTGGACGTTAGTGTAACTTCATCTTCCCACAATGTTAGCAACGTTTTGTTATCAAACTTAGTTTTAAAGGACGTGCTGCTGTAAGTTTGTGTGCCGGCGTTCTTCTTGACAGTACTAACACATAGGAATCGGTGGTTGGTAATAAAATTGACGTATATAATGTACCAAGTGTAATCGTGCATGAGCAATAAAAAAAAATCGTAGGAGGACGTTCTCATGTCTTAAATCTTGCAGCAGGTGGTTTAACAAAAGTAACTACCATTGTTATCTTATTCATACTAAGAAAGAAGATACTCCAAGTCCTGGAAGTACTGCGAATAAAGATGCAACCTACACGCATATAAATAATGCTATAATTACAACAAAAAAACTTCGGTTTTACTTATGTCTGGGTAATGCGAATCGAATATATACCCTGAACACTTATCTTATCTTCTTAGGAGGCCAGGAAGACCTGGCGACACTTCGACCCTTCAGGATCTTTTGTGCCAAACTCCTGACCACCGACGGTGCCCCAAGCCGATTTGGTGGACTTCACACACGCCTCAGAATTCCTTCTTCGGCATATGCAGGTTTCCTTACGATGTTTTCCTTCACCGAAAAGCCTGTGGTATTATAAACAAACCGTACTTAAGTTTCGTAAAACTCATTGATACGGGCGGGGTTTGAACCCACGACCTCATGAACGTGAGGCGAGTGCACAACCAACCGGCTACCACGGCTCTCCCTGAACACTTAATTATAGAGTTTTATTTTCATTACTGTACCAATTCAAAATTAAAGCATGGTGTACTTTTATGCTTCATTTTTTTCTATTTAAAATGACTACCCATACTATTTAGCGACACCTAAAAGGAATTTTTTTACAAGGCGTTGGTCCTACATGCTACAAGGAAACAGTCTATTTGTAAAGAGTCAAGAAGATGCCTTACAAAGAACATCTCTCTGATGAACTGTTATTAAAGGCTGTTTTTTGATCATAAATATTAAGAAACCTACACATGTTTCAACACATTCACTATATAGTCTACTATTTTACCCTACTACACCGCACATAAGATGTCCACATCAAAAATTACTCCACATTCCTTAAGCATTTCCAAATCGATCGATAAGCACAAGCATCCGATATCCGGTGAAAGGCTGGGGTGCAAAGAACTGGTCTGCGACCTTCACACTCGAAGGTCGGAGCACCACTATTAAGTTAATAACGTAGGGCCATTGGCTGTCATTACTGGGTACTGGGTGACTTCCGCATTACAAGTGGAATGTAACAGGCTTACCGTGAACTTATTTCTGAACCATATAGATAGGGCAGTATAAAGACAGTCACATCTTATATATGAAAGACTAGCCGTGCAAGCGTCTCTGCTCGCGTGGACTACAGAATTAAAGTATTTTTTATTCCCGCTCCCGCCACCTCGTACCCTCGCTCCCAATATATAGTCGTAACTAATCGCAATTCGCAATCTGAATTCCGGCGAGCATTACACTTCTTTATTGTATATAGTGTATATACTAATCTAATGTACCTATACGAGTTTTCGAAACTATAAATTCGCGTTACTTTTAATTGAGTAAGTCGGTTGCGATGAAATAAAGACTGAATGTTACTCCGAATTAAACCCTATGGTTTTCTGAAATCTTCATTCTAATGAATTCAAATTCGATTCTAATCGGTTTAATAGTTTTTACGTGATGCGTGCACAAAATAACAGACAAACAAACAAAAAATCCATAAATGATCTTATTGTGTTCTATATATTACTTATTCTTAGACCCCATATTTTTTGCATAAAGTATGGGGTCTACCATATTTTTTGCAAAAATAAAAGAATCTTTATTTCTTTAAACAATATGACAGACAAAATTTAAAATTTACATTAAAAAACAACTTTGTCTAATATAGAATAAAAAGCCTATTATAAAATAAACGATTATTTGAATGACAAAGATGCCATTATTCTGCTTCGCATAATCTTTATATAATTGTGTGCAAACTTTATTTTTAAAAGATGTATTGCGTGAAGTTTGTTGCGCCGTTTCGTCTTTACAACGCTAACACCTAGGAAGCGGTAGTCGATAAAAAATGACGTGTATTCATACTCATATGAATACATGTCATTTTTGTGTGCTCATATGCAATAAATGATTTTGACTTTGACAAATGTGTCATAGGAATTTAGGGGCTAAGGTCTCCTTTTAGTGTTAGGCGGCACCATATACATATAATCCATGTATAATCATGAGCCCACCTATTTGTCAAGTAATTTCCTCTAGCTAAGGTTGAAAGGAGTCGCTTATAGCAATAAGACCGCCTTGTTTGTACAGCGTGCTCTTTACTTTCCTTTGAATTACATTGAACCATTGCAGTGCTATATAAGTAGATTCGATCAAACACTGGATGGTATTGCTGGCGGTAATGCAGGTTATACCGCTAGTATACGGTAGTCAAAACCTAGGCTGTGAGTTTGACATTAGGAGCTGGCACTTGATGCTCTTATATAATATTTCCCCTTACAACTTAAAGTGTACTTACAACACAAAAAATATTAAACGAAACTATAGTGTGGAACTTAATGGGCGACGTGAAGACTTGACGCAGTTTTCCGAATACTGTCCAGCCTAACTGGATTCTTCTGTCAGCTTTCCTATCGAAATTAATCCTACCCAACTGTATTGTCTGTCCTAGGTAGACGAACTCCTGAACAACTTCGATATTGACATTGTCGACGATGACCGATCTAATACAGGGCCACTTATTATCGCATAATGAACTTTTTATATCGAGCTTATGGAAATACTCTGGATAGAACAGCTAAAATAAATAAATAAAACTATAAATGAGCTTTAAAATATTTCTTTCACTCTCTGTGAAGTTTTTGCAACGACCAGTAATGTTGAACTATACTGTCGGACAAATGATATGAAATGAAAGGTCATCTTGTAAATCAGCCTCCTTACATTTTATTGAGATATGACTTATACCAGTATGTGTCCCGAACTCAAAGTTATTAAACAGTGAAAACACCGTCCAATTCTGTTCAGTAGTTTCCAAGATTAGCCCGTACATATACATACATACAGACAGACACGAAATTTTTCAATTATATTTTTGGACTCTACTGGTCTTAAATAATGTCCGGGGAGTGAATTTTTTTTTTTTAACTTCAATGTACAGATTCGCTTTTTTTTTGTTTTTCTACTGTTTTATTATATGTATAGATAGCGGTTTAGTACCTATCAGAATTTCTTACCATTAGAATGGACTCGGTCATATTTCTAAATCTACTGTATGAAATAAAACAATTAACATTTATTTAGCATTATGTTGACATTTCACTAACTAGGCCGCATTCTTTATTCCGAGCGCGCGCCCTTGCAACAGTCGGCCTTTCGACGGACGACGTGACGTTGCAGCGGCGGGTTTTACATACTAATTAATACCACAGTACTTACCACAACTACATAAATATTTAGTTCTACTAACATTTCATACTGACTTAAATGTAACGTGACAGATGTGAGGTATAATTTCTACATTCTTCTTAATTTCTCTGGTCACGAAACCTTGAAATTAAGAAACAATATTGGTTCTTGCGTTGCGTGGTAATGTCAAAGCAGTTAAAATGCTAATGAATGCTCCTTGCATTTTAACAGCTGGTCTCTTGGGCAATACAGTCCCATCTGTAGAAGGCCTCTAGAATCTACATTTTTGTAAAATTTACCAAAATTAGCCTGGATGCGTAAGTCTTGCCTCGTGATCGAGTTAAAGTCCATAAGACCACGTACGTATGAAACTTAGAGCACTTAATTTACAGTTTACTTAATATTAAACTTTGCCTATACAGAGAGGTCCAGAAAACAGTCACAGCCAAGGCCGACTTCTAACTAGGTAGAATGGTAGTGGGTTTAAAACAGCACTGTCGCCGCCTCGGCCCGGAAGTAAACGTCATAGCGCTTTCATCCGGTGCTATAAACATTTTGTCATTTTTCGCTGGAGTGAGGCGAGTCTGCGCATACATACATACATTGCATATTTTACCAGGAAACGATATACAGCGTCAAAAGGCAGATAATCAAATGTCTCATTGAGCAATCAAATAAAAAATAATGTCATTCGCAACTTCACGCGCAGACAAAAGCATGTCTCATGACAGCAAGCATCAAAACCTTTGACATAATAAAAGACATTTAGAAGACAGACATAACACTTATAAGTACCAACGTAATGTAACCCACTGAGACATGTTTGCATAATAGTTTTGATTTAAAAGCCCCACTTTCAAACCGGTCGTGGCGACCTTGCGACGATTGTAGGCGGTCGTAATCTGTCATCCGCATTTAGCGAAGAGTGTTCTAACGTCAATAAATAAACAAAGACGCTAGTGCAAGGCCGCTGCGTCCGCCCCAGCTTCCGGACTTCAAAAATCTTGATACAAACTGGCCAAGAGTATCTTTTGACCTCGCGTTGTAATTTTAGACTGAACCGGAAAATATAATAAAAGCAGCTAAGAAATGTATTAATTATGATTCATTTTAAGAATGTTAATATCTTAATCTATGCATCTGAAGTGTTCCAAGCTGGCTGAATTTAGCGGCACCGAAATATCTTATTCCTTTTCATGAATTATGCACTTATTAATAACGATTGAACTGCTTCTACAATTTCATATAGTCGTTAGAAATTACGAACGGAAATCAGTACTTAAATTTAACCACTTCTCCGCCTGCCTAGCCAAATCAAGTGATCGGTTTTGTTGCATCATTGTTATGGTGGTGATTTTGAATCCTGAATGGCTTGTAGCTCAGTGACTTAGTGTGAGTGACAAATTGTCATGGAGATTAAAGGTATCCCGCATATTTAAATCTACCCGGAAGGCTTTACAGGTGTCTATTGGACACAAAAAGGTTTTAAGCCGGATCTAATTATCAATGTTGATTTATGAAACCCAGCAGTAGAAATAATAGAGTGGGTTTCAAATTATAAGTTATAGTTATTATTATGGTATAAAGTTGACTGTTTATATCACTGTATGTTCCTCTATAACTCGTAAATGACTATAGTTTCATTTGTGGATTTTATTGTTACGTAAAGGGGCTCTTACGTTTGTACATATAGGCAGTCTTATCGCTAATAGTCAAATATATATCCAGACAACCTTTGGGTAGAGGATAAGAATAGCAGGTAAAGGTAATTTATGTTATACTATTAAGTGCTTAGATACTCAAATAAATACATACCCACAATATAACGTATTACACAATGTAACTTATAACGACTAAGTTTTAAAATAAAAGAGACACAAGTTAGATGGATCAGTCAACAATAAAACGTTCCTTCTTTAAATGTTCCAATGATTCGTAAGTTATTAAGATGTATTTAATAAAACTTGATAACTGCGGCTGTATCTAATCAGGTTTATCCAAGAGTCTTTGATGATTTTTTCTTTTTTCCTATAGTATTTGATAGAGGATCGTGATCATTCTATAGGAATGAAACATATATAACGAATGTCTTGGTTAAATTAATTGACTGGTTGGCCTTCTCTATTTCCGAATCTGGATGCAGATGTGCAGGTTTCGTCGCCGTGTTTCCCTTCGCCGAAAAAGCTATGATAATCGTTACTACGAACTGTATTGCCAACTGAGCTACTCCGACTTACTTGATGATTCCTGTGGTGGCAGCCATTACGGAAGCGTGCTAGGTTATTTGGCTTTTGGGTTTATTCAGTTTTATCGATATTTAGTATGTAATGATCACCACAGTACTCATTAATGTTTGTTAATAGAACTAATTAACTAATTAGAGCCCCTTTACGTAACAATAAAATCCACAAATGAAACTATAGTCATTTACGAGTTATAGAGGAACATACAGTGATATAAACAGTCAACTTTATACCATAATAATAACTATAACTTATAATTTGAAACCCACTCTATTATTTCTACTGCTGGGTTTCATAAATCAACATTGATAATTAGATCCGGCTTAAAACCTTTTTGTGTCCAATAGACACCTGTAAAGCCTTCCGGGTAGATTTAAATATGCGGGATACCTTTAATCTCCATGACAATTTGTCACTCACACTAAGTCACTGAGCTACAAGACAGAAGACGTCAGAATACTTTAAGAAAAATTGCTGATTCCGGACTATTTAATATCGTAAATAGCCTGTGGTTTCTTGTAAAGTAATTTCAACTTTGAATCCGAAGAGTTTGAGTTGCAAAGTTAGTCAAATAGGTACCCGAAGAAACTTTAAATTGTTTTCTTCAAATTCTCAATGGGAATATTTGACATCAAGTTGACTTCTTCCTAAAATGACTTTGCCAATGTCAAGTGTATAGTACGTTTAAAAACATGGAGACCACGCTTTAACGGAGTAAAGCTGTGGGTGGTACCACATAACACCGAGAGAGGGTCGTTCCATTCAAAGAATATCACCATAACCTTTGATCTGCCCACGTGGGTAAGAGAAGCGCTACAGCTACGGAAGTGCAAAGGAAATTGCAGTTGCAGGAAGTTATTAAAATTATCGATAAATTAGTTCTATTAACAAACATTAATGAGTACTGTGGTGATCATTACATACTAAATATCGATAAAACTGAATAAACCCAAAAGCCAAATAACCTAGCACGCTTCCGTAATGGCTGCCACCACAGGAATCATCAAGTAAGTCGGAGTAGCTCAGTTGGCAATACAGTTCGTAGTAACGATTATCATAGCTTTTTCGGCGAAGGGAAACACGGCGACGAAACCTGCACATCTGCATCCAGATTCGGAAATAGAGAAGGCCAACCAGTCAATTAATTTAACCAAGACATTCGTTATATATGTTTCATTCCTATAGAATGATCACGATCCTCTATCAAATACTATAGGAAAAAAGAAAAAATCATCAAAGACTCTTGGATAAACCTGATTAGATACAGCCGCAGTTATCAAGTTTTATTAAATACATCTTAATAACTTACGAATCATTGGAACATTTAAAGAAGGAACGTTTTATTGTTGACTGATCCATCTAACTTGTGTCTCTTTTATTTTAAAACTTAGTCGTTATAAGTTACATTGTGTAATACGTTATATTGTGGGTATGTATTTATTTGAGTATCTAAGCACTTAATAGTATAACATAAATTACCTTTACCTGCTATTCTTATCCTCTACCCAAAGGTTGTCTGGATATATATTTGACTATTAGCGATAAGACTGCCTATATGTACAAACGTAAGCTACATTATTACTGTATCTGTGTATATTTTTAACCCACTTCAAAAAAAGGAGGACGTTCTCAATTCGTCGGTATATAATTTTTTTGTGCAATAAAGAGTAACTGAATTGTATTGAGACTAGTATACGATACCATACTGTAAAATTTGAGACTCCTGAGCATTACACATTACAAATTAATGCAATTTCGCAGACGGGCCGAGCTAACTGTGTACAAGACAGTGTAACCTGGGTAGCCCGAGAAGTTTCGCAAGCGGCGTGTGCGCATGCGAAATCGTTACCACACTTACACGAACAAGCTCACTGTAACTACCATGTTGTTGGTTAATTAAAAGGAAAACTTAAATACGTGTGGGTGTTTTAAGAGTTGACCAGGTTTCAATAGTTGACCACCGCTGTTATATTACTGGCTGCCAAATAGGATTACAAGCATTTCTGCGTCCCGATTTTAAATGTCAAAAAACTGAAATAGTCTAGTTTCTGATTCATGAAGCATTCTTAGTCCCGAAAGTGACAAGAGTGACAACGCAGTGAGTAAAGTACTCTGAAAAAAATATGGTTAGCTAAGTAGCATTTTGTCTTCGTTGCAGTGCTGTATGGTAGCTAAAGTAATCATTTATTTTACGATCGTACGAAGCAATATCGTAATTAAGATAACAAGTAGACTAGCTTAGACCAACTAGACTAGCAAGGGGACAAGATTTACTTAGTTCAGGGGAACTAGATCTTGATAAGCTCGTATGGAGTTAAGATGGTTGCATGTTCACGGTTATAAGGTCTTGTTCAAATCAACAAAGTTTTTTGATTTGAGTTCTTGCGTCAAAAAATTTACACATGACCATGCGGATAAAGCCGCGATAATCCACTGGTTACATGTGAAATAAACATACGACAACCACAAGCATTATGCATTTCCCTGACTTGCCTTTAATAACCATACAGCGGAACAGCGTAAAGCAACCACCGTTTCAACATCTCACCACGGAAGAGTGGTATCGAGTATCGAGATACTAGTGAAAATGCATTCCTGGCGACCTGAGGCGGAAAGCGACTCGCACGGACCGACATAGGCGGAACAATTAGCGTTTTAACTCGCCCATACAATTGTACTAGATGTGGCTTGATTTGGAGTACTAGACTCTTAAAGCATACGAAAACAGACGCATTTGTGTCTCGGAAACAAAATATACAGTACATTGTGTCCCGAAATGGACTGCAAAGTTAACGTGGCAATACAAACTTGTTTTTGCTGCTAAGAGCTAGTAGTGTCATACTCTAGGCATACCTAATAATAATACTGCTAGTGTCCCTTTCTTGCCATTTCATGTAGAATATAATATAAATTATCTCATTACCAGCTCAAACCGCAGGGTCTATAGAAACATGGAATATTGCACAAAGGTTTATCAAATGAAACTCTAAGCATCAGTAAATAAAGAAGTAAACAGGTATTTGTAACTGAAATACAAGGCAGGAGAGTAGACTATTCGTATGACCGCCTCATTGGCCTAGTAGCTTGATGGTTATTGGACTCAATGCCAGATGTCGTGGGTTCGATTCCCACTGGGGAGTGGGGACAGACAACTTTGTACATAATTACGCAATTTTGTGAATTGTCCTATCTGGTTAATTCCCATAGCACATAAGAAAATCTTAATTTGAGATTAGACAAGTGTATTTATTGATATGTAATATTTATTATTAAATTTATTCGTACGTAAAATAAACATTGAAAGGAAAATAAAAAATATATAATAATAATGATTTATAGTCTCTTTCAGTGTAGTTGTACGTCTCCGATAGTTATCTGTCTATCTTTCATTAAACATTATGTAGATAGATAGTGTGTGCCAGCACGCGGGATGTACAGACGCGGAAGAGTAATCGGAATGAAATAGAAAATACCAGTAAGACGCACGTCATGCAATATGAGAGACAAGTGAAAACAGAAGAAATAATCGCTCCCAAAGAAAGAATGGAAAACAATAATAGAACAATAGTATTAAACAAAATGAACAGTTTTAAAAGTTAAGATCAATATACAAAAAGACCTGTAATAACCAAATAAACCAAATGTAAAACTTGTAATATCTCACGATGCAATAAATGATTATGACTGAGTAGCTATGACAAGAAAAGGAATCCTACAAACCAGACAAAAAATCAAAATTGTTATTATAATTACACATTATTACAGTTTAAACAAATGCTTTGGATCAATATTAAATTAAAAGTACATGAAAAATATGATAAGTTACGAGTATCAGTATTACAGAAAGTATTGGATGACCAATTAAATGCGATTAATGAATGTTTGTAGTACCTACTTATATATACTTTTATTTGTTTAAACAACTAGAATAGTAGAGTTAAAAGCGACCGTTTTTAAGTTATATAGAAATCTCTTTCTTAATAAAAATAATTTATTATATTTATTTTTTATAACAAGTCATTAAAAACAATTGAAGTAGAATACAAGTAGATATAATAAAATTTTCAAAACACCGTAACAACCACTCAGAAATAATTCAATTAAAATGCACATTTTAGAAATATAAAAATATACATAAATGTCAAAGTATAAAAGGTAACCACTTAATTAATAATTTAATAAAGTTTGGATTATTGAAACACGCAGATAAAAGTTAAACAGAAAATGAGTATATTGCTCAATCTTTGTTTAAGATGAACTAATGTTTACCTGAGTTCAACGTAAGTTGTATAATATCTGGAAAAATGTTACAAAATTCTAATTATGTATCAGAAATAGCATGTCATTTACTCAATTACAATACAGCAAGCTTTCTCCAAAAATAATACTATTTATTCTTAATAAATTTCATGTGCGAATGAATGCATTTTGAGTAAAATGACATATTCACTTATTTCTTGCAGGACTTTGCAAACTTTATAGTCTCCGGTAAATGATAAATCAGCTAATATTACTAATGCAAATGAGAACTCAAGTAGAGACACAGGAAATTTCATCACCGTGGATCAAGTTAAAACTGGTTAGGCTTTGGTTGGTCGGGAGTTAATACACGGGAGTTGCATTACGAAAATGCATCAGAGTTGCAGTGAGGTAACAAACTTCATCATATCTCATCTGTCTCCAAACTGAATATATTTTGAATTTCAAAGTAAGTATATCAATAATATTTAAACTGATCTGAATCAACCAAATTGTCCACCGCAGAACGATCGTATTTCTAAAGATTTAACACTTGATCTTTAGCTTTTTAACCCAGTTATAAGAATTATGTGTGGTGGCATGCACTATGGATGGTCTACATAATATGTCGTACTGGTTAACACCGAAGATAAAATAATAATCACTGATGATAATAATAATTATGCATATCATGTACCCAATTATGCGCAAATTGCTTACAGTCCGATGTCAAAGCTGTTTACTAAGTTGAGCCACTGGCTTATAGAACAAGCGTTCTATAAAATCATTGAGTTAACGACGATGACGCTTAGATAATGTAAAACGTGCGCATGACTAATGTTTTCATTTTATTTGTTTAATCGAATAAATTATTTTGACATGATTCATTTTATTACTTTTACTTCGATGTCTTTAATTAACGATTCACTATTCGTTCGTTATTACATATTTATTTTATCAATTCTCCTAGCCTTGTGTGATTAACTTAAACCTAATAGTTCTACTGATAGATCAATCAGTAGAACTGCTTGGTACAGATGAACGTAAATGGATATGCATGGTCAAAACAATTTCCAACATGCTCCTAAAATAACGCAGCGAGATTTGAATTGCAATAAAAACCATAAGAGAGAAACAAATGGCTAATTTAAATCATGAAATCATCGATTAAAACAACTTAACGATGGTTTTTATCTGGTTATTGCTACTCGGAAAATATTTTGGTATATTTTTGCACAGATTGTGTGTTTTGATGTTTATATTGAGGCAATGACCTCAATGAACCTTTGTTTTTGATCGGTTATCTTTTTATTAGTGCCTATTTTATATTAAACACAAAGTTTGATCGACACGACATTATACAAGTTCTCTTAATGGTACATACTCGTATATAAGCACTTATAAAATTTTAAGACAACTTTATCTAGCCTACGGCGAACCCTAATCCTAATATTTGTCTATTTCATCGTCGTCTTGATAACTCATATCTGTGGAAGTTCCAATAATTTTATAGTAGGTATTATGAAATAGTTTCCCTAATGTTGTTTTATAAAGTAGTCTAAAGTGAAGAATTTAAAGTTTACTACTCAAATGATTCAAGCTATTTTTAACCTTTTTGTTCGCAAGTTTTCTGCGCACTGCTTATCATCCCATACGCCAAAACATAAAACATTAAGTACTTATGATAAAAATAATAATATAACCCCGCAGAAGTGCACTGTGTAAAGAGACATTATTTTGACAGCTGGAAGATTTCCTGACAGTTATTGATGAAACATGTTGTAAATGATTGAATATTGCACTTTTGCAAAATCATTCCAGATAATTTTTATATCAATAACAATATAATACGATGATCAATGAGATTTTACTTAAATATGACGAGCATTTTATACTGTTTTTAAAATTATTTCTTCTGTCAGATGTTATTTTGTTTTATAAATCTTAAAATCTTGTAATTGGCCTTCACTAGTATTAAGCAAATTTCTTGTAAATACTCGTATATTTCACATTGTAAGATTTCCTGGTACAAAAAATAAAATAAATATATGAACTAAAAATTCTATTTTGCAAAACAGAGGCCATTTTAAGTACTGTTTTAATGTGGTTCTGAAAACAGTCAAAGTCAATTAAATAATTATGCTATTAACATAAATAACTCTATATTTCAAATTAACTACTCGAATTTTACCTTTCGCTACATTACAGGCTATTCAAGTTACGGTTATTGCGTACGCGTGCTCTGAAAGTACCTGACTTGCACTAGTCCTGTCTGTTGTCAGGTGCGACAAGCCAGTTGGTTTCAGCATTGCTCCAGTTTCATTGTTACATAAACTACCTTATCCGATATCTTGTTGCTTAAGGTACATACGTGTGCTATGGGTCAAGGCAGAGGCGAACTGGTTGAGTTTCAAGCACTGAACGCTGACATAAATTCTATAAATGTAAGTAATATACTTAAATTCGTAAACCACGACAATCACGGATTGTTATTTTAATGTGCACGGTTCATAAAAAGCCACTGATAGTGATTGGAATTTTTATTATTTAAGTACTTTATTTAATTATGGATATGAATTTGATCAAGAATGACATTACCCTAAACAAATTAAAAAGGGGACATGGTAAAATTATCATTTAATAAATAATAACACCAAAATACTGCTATTAACACTCTTCAATTAAAGTAGTTTTTTTTATATGTATTTTAATCATTTATTAATTTAAGGAGGGTTTTTTCCACAAAAGAAAATGCCACCCTCATAGAGCTCACAAAATTTATTCTTATTTATGTCTACGTCGAATGGCAGGTAAAACCATCTTGTAAAGTGCCTTCGATTTCCCCAATGTTGATAATTAAAAACAGACACCATAACACTAGACGTAAGAAAATATGAAATAGAGTAGTATGAAGTCACTACATTGACGACAGTCTAATTCACGCTAGGGCTTTTGACTTGTAACAAATAACGCTGATATTAAAGGGAAAGGTAACATTAAATTTAAATATAACAAACCAGGAAAGGCCGACGGGATACGGTTTCGCAAACCATTGTCGATATCACAGTGATCTAGAAACGATATTGCTGTTACAGAGTGTATGCGATAACGACCGTGATATAACTTTAACAGTGAAATGCAAATTGTACTGCTTATTATGTTCGTAATTTGAGTAGGTAGTAATCTTCATTTGCAATCAAATATGGATACTTAAGCGTAATGGATACTTCAATAGCACTGAGTGTTGGTTTTGATAATATTAAGGTTAGTGCTGTGATAATTATTTAATGGCTTGTAGCTTGGTCATAGGACTTTGGCCACTGGGATCAGATCACTTTTACAATTTTTACAAGCTGGTCCAGCTCTGTGTTGATATTATATTTGTGAATTGTCCTATCCTTGTTCAATTTCTATGCACAGGAGAAAATCCTAGTTTGGGATTAGACAAATGTATGTATATGTTTATACGCAATATTTATTTATATTCTTTATTACATATTAAAAGAAACGAAACACAATTATGAAATGTTATGATTAATATAATATAACTGGAGGCAAGAAATAAATTACCCGGTCATTTACTGATTAAGTTATGAGCAAATGAGAATAAGTAAAGACAAGTTTACAATCTTTTGAAGGGTGCTCCACGGCGGCAGTAGCAGAGCCAAACTTGACCACAAATGCTATTGGTGTATTCCATACCAAACACCTTCCATTCTCCAAAGCAGAGGGGCCATTACAAGCCTCTACCATCGTAGGTCATGCCGTTTAGTGGACACATATTATTTTCCCTTATTTCTTTCAATAAAAATCTGAGAATAGCCTACTTATCACACTTCAGTATACATTACATACAAAATCAAGCCTTTATCCATATTTCGCAAGTTTTTTCAACAGCCACATGGTGTTAGGTATTGTCAACCGATACGGGCAGAACGAGTCCAAAGTAGTGCAAGTGCAACACGCAACACAACTTGTTTCGTTGGTCGACTTATTTAGCTGTAGTCGAAATGACCTGTCTCACAAAATTAATTGATACTACAACAGGTTTTATTTATTTATACTAGTTTATTTATATTGTCTGTACTTATGACTGACGAAAATCGAAATGCTATAACATCGTTTTAGACTTTCTTTACTGGTTGGGGCTTTTATATTGTTTCTGCTCGTATGTAGTGTTACCGACAAATCTGCCAAGAAATCAACTAACAAATATACCAACAAGTTGACTATCAAATCCGCCAATAAGTCGACCATCAAATCGGCAACTAGTCGAACAACCAGTCGACCTACCAGTCGATCACCCAATCGGCCAAAAAATCGTCCAACCAGTCGACTACAAGCAGCCAAGCCTTGATCGCTAACGAGCCTACTCGAGCGGCAGAGGTTGTGGATTCGCTTCCAACTTTGTACAATTTGCGCAAGTTTGTCCTGGTTTGGATATTTTAGTGTATTTATGAATTTTGCTTATTTTTGCCATTATTTAATGATGCAGGAGAAAATCCTAGTTTAGGATTATAAATATTTATTTATAGTTCTCTTAATTTAAAATTAGGAAGTGGACAACTTTGGAAGTGGTTAAGTTAGGAAGTGGACCAAAACGTCCGGAAAGAACGTGTCGATACTATCAATAACCAAGACTTGATGATTCGAAATTAGTGTAAGTTATAACAAATGTTAGCAGTCGAAGAAACAGCATTGTTTTGTTTACTACTATAAGTATCTCTCACGCAATTGGGTACTGTAATTACAATGTTTACTTTAATTTATCTTTCACTGTATACAAGACTAAGAACATTACTAATATCATGAATTAGTAATATTAGTAATAAATATCTAAGTAATATTTCCTATCGTATATTGATGAGGCTATGAAGAAATCAGTTATTCGAGGAACTAGCTGTAAGTTATAAAATATTCATATTTATCTATCCGCCGCCAGATGGATCGACGACCGGAAGCGGCTAAATGCGGAGGGCTGAGGACCGAGTGTGGTGACGTTCAATGGGGAAGGTCCAGCAGTGGACGTCTCAAGACGTCATATTATTATAATTTGTCTTCAGGCGGTTGCTTGTTCCCATATTAGCAGACTTTTTCCGCTCTACTTTCACACCTACTTTAATAAAACATGTAGAAATGCTGTTCAATACAACATTTTGATCTAGATATTAACCTCGTTAACTAACTTATGTAACTTGAGCACTTTAATTAATAATCCTTGTCACTACGGCCTTTAAAAAGCATATTACTTTGATTTATAACTCTAATCGCCTTTCAGATAAGAGAAATGGCTCTGACAGATTACTACATCAATGGTGACGCTCATTTCGAAACTGCTTGATTTTGTGTCGATCGTTTTTTAAGGCTAAAAGACTAGACAGCCTTGGATTGATTAAGTCTCAGTTTACTTAATCAATAATTAATACATATTGTAATGTGTACCCTGAATTTTGTTTACATTATGTTAGGTACCTATTAAAAACTTTGACCCCAATTTCGCAGATTTTGAATTTCGATCTAAAGTGTTAATTAAACGCATAGCAAACAATATTTAATATACAACACGTGAACAATATAAGTGCTTCTCTTTCTAACTTATAGTGTCGATCACTCGGCGCCTACGGAGGCTATCAGTCCAATACTGCGTACAGCCAGCCGTGCCTTATTTTAGGGGAGGTGAGTCTCGCTTCTCTACGTTTAGTAATATATGCTCTGACTGCTATCTGCGGTGTACATGCAGGAAGCACATTGCCTGTATTTATGTCTCGCTCTGGCTTCCCGCGACTTTTCTTTAATTGCGTCTCTGTTTCTCACATATCGCATGTTTACCACAGATCGCACCTGTGGTGTACATTCGGCTAATTTAATATCTCACCCATAAAATCATGCTATCGCTATTGCACTACCACACAACCAAAAAAGTGTAATTTTTTTATCATCATTATTTACCAATGTATTTATTAGGATTCTAGAAAATTAACAAATTAATTAAGTAATTAGGGGAAACCAGGTAGTGATTGTCCACTTAAGGTTTAGTTACATTTGAAGTCGCCATAACTTCTTTATTATTAATGACTAGCTGTGCCCGCGGCTCCGCTCGCGTGGACTACAGGATCCGCTCCCATTCCCACTTTCGTTCCCTATCCCACTCCAGGTCCAGGTCCAGGTCCAGGTCCAGGTCCAGGTCCAGGTCCAGGTCCAGGTCCAGGCCCAGGCCCAGGTCCAGGTCCAGGTCCAAGGCCAGGTCCAGGTTCAGGTGCAGGTCCACGTCCACGTCCAGGTCCAGGTTCAGGTTCAGGTTCAGGTCCACGTCCACGTCCACGTCCTCGTCCAGGTCCCTCCTCTCAAACCTCCCCTGAGCTCTCCCCTCAACCCACCCCTCAAACCTCTTTCCTTCGTCTCTCGAAATGTAGTCCTCGTAACTAATCCATCGCAATCCAAATTCCGACCAACATTACTTTGTTGCATACGTATACCACAAATTCATCGTAATCGGGTAACTCAGTCAAAAGTTCAAACACTCAAATTACACTGGTACCATACCCGCTCCCGCTACCGCTCACGAATTCAGTCGAACATTTACACCCTACTACATTCGTGGCAGGGAATGCGAGTTTTCGGAAACTATAAATTCGCATAACTTTTGATTGACTGCACCGATTGCAATGAAATAAAGCCTATATGTTACACCAAATTAAGTCCCATGTTTCTGTGAAAAGTCCATCAAAGTCCGTTCAGTCGTTTTTAAGTGATGCGTGCACAAACTCACAGACAAACAGACAAACCGACAAACAGACAAACAGATAAACAGACAAACAGACAAAAATTTCAAAAATGATCGAAATGTGTTCTGTTGCTTATCCTTAGACCCCCCAATTTTTTTTTTGCAAATATCTTCAATGTACAGACACGCGAAGTTTACGATTTTATTTATAAGATATCATAATCAAATTACTTATTTTACGAACATTAGACATTCTAAAATACTATTTAGTATTGTTTTGGTCTTAAATCCAACAACCTTTGAGAATGTTGAGCAAATAAAAAAAAACATCCAAAATGTACAGTTATTGTCCATACAAGACAGTGATTGCCACCCTTAGGTTTAGTGATTGACCACTGTTAATTAACCTTTATAATATTTTTAAATTACCTATCAAATATCACAATCCACATTAACAATTAATTAAAAAAAACAGCCAATAAGACCATAAATATTTCTACATTCATTCGTAAATAAACGAGACAATACACTTGGATGGGATAGACATTAAATTGGTCGACTGTAGTAAGGGCCTGAACGTCACAATATTTTACAATCTCAGCTAAAGAAAGTAAACTTAACTATTAAATTGAAACAATTATAAACATTTAAACAAACCTTAAGCTAATATATTTTGACTTCTGCCGTCTTAGGCTTTAGGTTTTCTTGTGGCTCGATTAGTGAAACCATATATGGTAATCGATGCTTACCTGCAACAACAAAAAAACATCCATAAACATAAAGAAATAAAGTAAAAAGTACTTTAACTAATTAATTACCTACTACTTACCACTACGGAAGCTCTAGCCTATCTGTAAACGTTTGTGTGCGCGGATAAACTATTGTAAGGCCGAGTGCGCGAGCATAATCGATCGAGAGAGGAACAACGTTATACGTCAACATAAATTCTTCTCTTTCTAATAGGAGGGCGGCGGCAGCCCAGTAGTGTGCACTGCCAGGCGTGCTCTATTTTGAGGGCGATGTTAAACTGGCGAGGGGATGGGGGGAGGTGTCGCATTTTTACGTAGTAACATTTAGTATTCTCTGCCGCAACCTCATAACACGAAAATCGTGACGCTGATGTCAAAGATGTTCATTTTCGAAAAGGCTGCAAAGTATACGTGGTTTACTAAGTCCGTCAGTTATTTTTTTGTTTTCCTAGAATATCTCAAAAAAGAAAACTTTTCCTTTAATTTCCATACTTTTCCCACCATTTAAATTGTACAATTACGCTAAACATTTCAGCATAATCGATGCTGTAGTTTTATCCGGTGTAAAGACAGACATGCGGACAAATTAAGGGTTTCTATTATGACGGAACCCTAATAACGAGTATTTTTATAACCATGGCTGATTTTGGTCAAGGACCTTACTGATTTTATACAAAATTTTACATACGGTTTTATGAAATGTTTAAAATCATTCCATAATCGACATTTCATTAGGTCCATTAAATAAAACTAATAAACAAAAAAAGAAATTTGGGATTTTGACAATTTATATTTCCATGGAAAAGGGAATGTCCAAGGTTTTTTTACGTTTTAAGAAAAACATTGCAAGCTAAAGCCAGCCCCATACTGGGGCAGTGGCGAGCCAGTTTTGATATATGGGATTGTATGGAGGATCCCACATTGACGCGGAGCCCACATGCAGCCTACAATGCTACTTTTTATGAAACTTAGGCTGCGCCACGCAGATTGCCATCGATACTGCGACAATGTGGGGTATTCAATATTCCAGCGATATTATATTGAATGTGAAACATTTTAAGAACCATTACGATCAAACAGAAGGACACTATTACCGATTCTCCACTCAGAATTCTTACACACCAACCAGTTCCGCGACCCTATTCACGGTGTGAATCGATTCCACCCTAATAAACCCCACTATCGATTCGTTCCTCTCGATTATACCATTGGTTTCAACAATCGATTCGAATCGAGATTCCACGAGTAGCCTTTGGTTGCACAACCGGTGGTTACTGGAGCACTTTGGACACTTTTTGTATGTAGTACTGACCGACCGAAAGTGTTTTCATCCGAAACCAAAACCGAATCTTTGGCATTCAGCATCTCTCGACCAAAAGTCGACTTTAAGGTTTATGTAAATTACGTTCTTTTTGGTAGAATATGTATCATTTCAATAAAAATAGACAAATTCTAATTAAAAATAACTTATTCCAAATTATTGAATGTAAAACTTGACGAGCCAGTAAAAAATTAGTTACTAAATGGGACGAAGGAGTCCCATTCCGTAACTGGCTTCGAACTGGGAAATTACATTTCCCATTTCGTAGCCAGTTACGAAATCTGGTTACGAAATGGGACGAAAGGACGTCTATGCATACGTACCCAGCATGTAACTTTCAAGTTTCGGTTGAAACCAAAAGTCATTCGGAAGTAAAGCCTGAACCGTATTGAAACCGAAACTGCGGTCAGAGACCATTTAAAGGCTCATAAGTACGATACTACGATGACCTCAATTACTCGGTGTTTAATCGATTCATTATTGTCTGTAGTAATTCGATAGTGCTAATTGAGTGTTGATTTTGGATTAACAAGTGTTACGACATTTGCAGGCATTATTTAATTTATCGTTTCACCATCAGCCTCTCAACGGCTACTGTTAGCAAGGCCTTGTTTATAAAAGAAAAGTGCCATTTATCCAACTAACTGTCTTTACAGTTTGGCGGAATTAATTTATTCTTTATGCGAGATATTTGATTCCCCCATCGTTACATTACCGGACTATCAGGCGTGGGAAGGGCCTTCATCCTTATGTAGTAGATATACCACGCTCTCGCACGATAGGCCGGCCTAGGGGCAGGCGGCGAAGTAGTGTGATAGCGGGTCTTTAGGTGATGAAGATAGATATGTATTATTTATTGCACATCTTAAAACTAAATATAGTAATAAATGGTGTGTACAAAGGTGAGCTTATCTCTAAAAGAAATCTCTTCCAGCCAACCTTACAGGGTGTGAGACAAGGCAGTAAGAGGGGGGTAAAATAAGTGCATAATAGACTACATAATAACTAAATACCTGAACTACTTATATATAAAATAATAATAACTATAATAAACATACTTACATAAATATGTAGAAGGGAAGGCGGTACAAAGTCAAGTGACCTATACTTAAAAAAATGGTAAATCCGGCACTGCTCATGATAAAAGTTTGTTGACAGATTAATAGCGATGAAAAAAATCGAACCTATTGCATTTAGCAAACAAAGATAACACTCAAACCTAAACGAAGCGGTTATAATAATTCCTGCTGTAGGAAACACATAAATCAACTAAATATTTGGATTTCAAATTATTATATAAGTGATCTATATAACTTAGTTTTATTAAAGACTGTTATCAACTGCTCGTGTAACGTTACAACACTTTAAATTATTTTTATGATTAATTGAATTATATTAAACACATTATATAATTTATTAACTCCTAACCAACCGACGTAAAAGATTTAGTGTGCACTTCTTTTTACCATCAGGAACTTAACTGCTATTTATACCATTATGTTATATTGTTATTTGTTTATTTAATCCGTATCAGTGGGCGGTCTTACAAGAAAGTTATAAGATGTTATAATTAATTGATGCTAAAACGATAGTCGATCATGATCCATCAACATATTTTATATCAGAGACGGAAATGGAGTGTAAGTTTAACAAGAATTTATAATAGTATTAATTAATAATGATAAACATTAAGTTATGTAATGTTTTATTTGTAATATATATAACATCAGGCATTTCTCGGTCGTATTGTCAAGTCATAAACTGGTGGGCTTTTAAAGTAATACATATAACAGAGGTATAGATACGTAATTAAATCTTCATCTGTACGTATATCACAGTACTGCACTATACTACTTTTGTACTGTATTATAAATAATTAACTTATAGTACAGAACAAAAACTAGGAACAACATTTAGGTTCCTAGACTGGCTATTGGCCGTCATTTTGTGTTTTTATTTAGCGAGCTGGAAGTCACTGAGAACGTTCTAACGTTATAAATGGTTAGAAATTTATTTGATTTAAAGTGGTGCCCGGAAGTGGCCGGATGTGGAGGGCAGAGGAGCGGGTGTAGTGAGTTCATTGTGGAAGCCCTATCTCGAGTGGTAGACATCGAAGAACTGATATGATGTTGATGATGAATCCTTTAATATTGTACCAGTTTAATATCAAAGCATGGATCATAATATTTTGTTATCCTTAATTCTAAAATTGCATTGCTATTCTAAAAACCTACTGCGTAATTCTAGCTCCAGCGTTATCTCATACCGACCTCAAATAACGAAAATAAACGAAATTACAAATACTAAATAAATTTTTAATAACTTTAAATTCTACCATTCGTTACAGGGTATGTAACCATTTGAAAGTTTGAGAGGCCATCCAACATACACAAGACAGACCTTAGAAAGTTTAACTTGCACCAAGGGACTTGGGACAACTTTTACTCGTCTGGTCTAATTTACGACACCCAAGGCTGTCTCGTTTGCAAGACATGAACTTGGATCATACAATTTCTCTACATATGGTGCTTCTCGTTGCCATGTAGCGTGTCGTAATCGTATTTAAAAAGTCAGTTTTACTAGTTAGTGTATAACCTAAAAATACTATTATTATTATAAGCTTGTTAATGTATGTTTTGGCATTCCAATACACTTGTCTAATCCAAAACTAGGCTTTTTTCCTGTGCTATGGAGATTAAACAAGGATACAACAATTCACAAATATCCAGACCGGGACCAACGTGTACAAATTGTACAAAGTTGTCTGTCCGCAGTGGACAACCTATATGTGTAACCTATTGACAATTTTACGATAGTTCATTTCGACCTGTCAATTTAATGCATTTAATAGTGCCAGAATGTCAGGGGTCGTGGGTTCAAACCCCACTCGAGTCGGATTTTTTCATACTTAATATTTTTTAAAATGTGCTCACTTTGAGAAGTTCTCCAGATGAGAATGTCCCGAATGAAAAGTTCCCCAACTGCGAAGTGCCCCAATTGCGAAATGCATATTTGATGTCAACGGAATGGGAATTAATGGTTACGAAATGGGATGAAAGGAAGTACTCATTCTACGTGGAAACCTCTTGATCTTGTCCCACTGCACTAACTCAACTGATTAACTTGTTCATATTTCGGTTTCAAATAACAATAAAAAAATGATTACTATACAATAAGCAAGACAAAATTCCACTTAGATTACCAGAATTTTTATCATTGCACAATTTGTGAGTGCCGTAAAAAGTTTTCCTTTCATATCTCGAAAAATGATTTTCTTATCTATTTCTATTTCTTCCATGATTTTCTCATCATTTTCGAGTAATTTTACATATACAGCTCAATCGATCCAGAAGTTTTAGAGTTTTCCATCGGACAGTCTGCCGGGCAAAAATGCTTCTTTAGTAAGGTAGCACAATAAATAATTAATCATAAAGTAGCATGATAAAGCATCATTTCGATATAGAAATTCATCGCAGGGACTTACACAAATTAATATTTCAATTAAGATAGATAAGAGATTATACACTTAGATGTTAGGTCATACGAGTACATAACTGCTTATTCGAATAAAAATTAACTAAAGTATCACAATTTACATTAGTCCTGGACATAAAGGAAAAAGTGTGAGAAATTAAAAATATTTTAACACACACTTTCTTTGTCTTGTGAAAGATGACACACTGCTATGGGTGCAAACGTACACAATGAAAATTCAAGATAAATCACAGTTGTGTCTTAACTTAAAGAAGGATACGAAATATACGAAATCTTGTTCAGCCCGTCGAATGCAAATAGCTAACAGTGGCATTGACAGAGGAGTTACAAAACTCCTAAGTGCTGCCGAAATCTTAACTCTATTTCCGTGCGCGTTTAAACTATTCTTCATTGAATATAGACGACGAGTATATTCAAATGATTTGTTGAATGATTAATATTAATATAGTGCTAGGGTCACGGTTGAGTTCCATCGACACGCGTTCTCACTTAAACCACATTGGCTAACATATTGTCTCGCAAAATTAGTTTCTTGTTCTTTGGCCATCCCATTAACAGTCATAATACTTGGTACACACAGAAACCGAGGGCGTGGCGGTAGCGGTATACTTCATACAAATCCCACTTGAAATATCTAAATCTAAATGGTCCAATACAAAAAAAACGGAAAACTGTGTGTTTCGGGTTTAAGAGGTACTTCCACTACTGAACAATAAAATATCGTCTCCCAAAACAATGAGAGGCTTATACCCATCAACTAATAAGCCTAATCCTCCGTCGTAACCAACTGGTTAGGTTTATACCTACATAACTATGTAGGTATAAATATAATTCCTCCGTCAAAACCGGTGACGTACAAGTAAACATAATTTCCTCCATCAAAACCATTTACAAAACTCCGATTTGGTAGACGGCTGAAGGGATATAATTACAAGGGGAACACGTTAAACTTATATGTCTTATACAATGATTGACTGATTTTGATGATGGGACGCTACCTGCATGGATACACTTGCGCCGGTCCCACCTTCCATGTACCTCTGCAAGAGCTAGTGCAGCTGCTTCCAACGCAGAGAACCTCGAGCGTTGCAAATATGAGTGCCTCAGTGGGTATCTCATCATTGACGAGACCCAGGGCTCGTGGGGTTTCGGTGCCCATCGCCTTTTCAAGAACATCTTGTAAAGAATGATGGAGAATACCCGGGGCCTCAGAGCAGGCGGCTACTTCGCCCAGCACGTAAGCCTCGCAATCCATCAATCCTGAGTACTCTGCCGGCGAGGGACGAGCTGGGCAAGTTATTTTTTGTATATTGTTAATTCGTGCCGTGTGGTTTCCGGTAGAGTAGAATAGGACCACTTCAACTCTTCCCATGGATGTCGTACAAGGCGACTAAGGGAATACATTATAAAACATCAATCAGGCCTCCCCAACTCGTCTGGCCAGCGCGGGGAGTGTAGGCCAAAACCTCCGTCTGTCTCCGGCAGATGAGAGAGGGTTGTACTCCTGCAGTGGAGACAAAAATAACCTGATGATGATTATGATGATTGTTAATTAGATTCAGAGGGGGAACGCTGCCAGCATATTGGGAACCCCGCCGCGGTGCGGTGCATTAGAAGGCATTTTTTATTTATAATTATTTTCGTGTTATTGTTTATTTATAATTGTTTAAATTAATTAAATTTATTTGTACTACACTATATAAAATAATAATAATAATATAATAATATTATTTGTGTACAATATTATTTTAAATTAGTAATAATTTGAATATTGGTATCCGTTTTGACGAATCCCTAACAAAGACGTCGAACAACTAACATTTAGATTAAATGTAAATCCTCGTGACATTTCTGTACCCTACATACCATTATCAGGTTACGTTACGTAACGTTTTCGCTATACTATGCATGTCGCCTGCACAGTTCTAAGATGTCAGCTTGTCGGGAAGAGCAAGTTATTGCAACAATTAATCAGTAACTTTCACTACAATGACAGCGTTTTGTTTTACAGAGTGCAGGAAAAATAAAATATAACGTAGGTATTAGCGTTGCGTCCGCTCTGCGGTAACACGCAGGTAGCATGCCGATGTTAATAAATTTTACAGTGTTAACTTTTACACTATTCCATGGTTTAAAGCAGTATATGTTATTAGTAATAACATGAGTTTAAGATGCTATCATTTTAGGTGTTGACTTAAAACGATAGCATTTAAAATACATGTAGTGCCTGCGTTGGCACTAATTATCGTTTAAGTAGAATTAAAATATCAGTATTCAATAACTACCAATAAAATCAATTTACGGTCAAAGTCCGTTGAAACCTATTCATTATTTTTATAATCGTGCAATCATTGTATCAATCGCGTAACTTCTCTCTTTCAAGACAAGGTTTCGCTGGAAGAAATCTCTTTTTTAGATATATAAGCACTCCTGTGTATACGGCCTCTCCTTCTGTGTATTTATTTTCATATTTTCTGTGTATACAATAAAGTTATAATAAAAATTAAGAGTGAAAAGTTAAAATACAGATAATCCGACTCTATTGCTCTTTTGTTTATTATGTTTCATGTAGATCCATTGAATTGTAGAGATGTGAAAGACTAACAAGTATATAATGATATTTCTTCTCCCAGAAACTTTACGTGACCGAAGTCATGAGCAAAAGCTAGCCTTAAATACTATGCAAAAATTATAACCACCAACATATGTAGGTATAATCTAGTGAAAATCTTTCAGCATATTTGTTTGGTATGGAGATAGACATAGACATAAGATTATTAATTAATAACTTCCGTTACAGGTTAAATCAAATTTAATTACAATATAAAACAAAAACACAATCAAATTTAATAAAAATGACAAATATAATTCCTAAAATTAAATATAATTATGTCAATGAGTTCTGGAAAAACTGTTCAGAATAATTTTGGTCTATCATGGAACTGTTCCATGGAACCTCGGCGAATGACCCAAAATGACTGCTTCACAAGCCAGGCACACAGTCCCTTTTTGAAACTAGGTAGACTCGGTGACCTCTGAGGGTGTAGTTGATGGAGCGAAGCCTATTCGCGTGCCGGGTGGAATACGCGTGACAGCCACCAAGCCTCTCGTAATCATAGAAATTCCACTTTCCACATAGCATATTTGTACTGGATCCATGCCGTGTGGGATCCGGTAGAGTAGAATAGGACCACTCCAACTTTGCCGTGTGGGATCCGGTAGAGTAAAATAGGACCACTCCAACTTTTCCCGTGGATGTCGTACAAAGCGACTAAGGGAATACATTATTAAACATCAATCAGGCCTCCCCAACCCGTCTGGCCAGCGCGGGGAGTGTAGGCCAAATCCTCCGTCTGTCTCCGGCAGATGAGAAAGGGTTGTGCTCCTGCAGTGGAGACAAAAATAACCTGATGATGATGACTGGATCCATGCCAAATTTTTCCAAATATCAGTCAGTAACTACCATCGAAACATCCAGACTTTCTCCTCTACAATATACACGTGAGGAAGAATAGTAAAAATGCTTGGCTACACGGGGAGTTAACACGTGTATGTAGGGGATTTTTTTCTACACGTAAATAGGTATTAGGTGTATCTATGTAATGTTGTATCACTGGTAGGCAGGTACGATTGTTAGATAATTAATTATTTAGTAAGCTGCGAAGTAACAGTTACAAACACGCACGATCGTCAATCAATGTGAAATATGTAGCAGGTAACAATAAAAGTTTATTTACTTATACTTCTATTTTATTATGTATAACTACTGTAATACTACCGACTTGTGAAAAATGGCTATTTAACCGCCTTGTGTTAAGCGGTGATGTTGTTCGCAACACATCACGTCAAGGGGTAATCACGGAGCTAAAAGCGGGCGAAGGAAAGTCGGTTTGCGAGCTTGCGTCATTTTGGCAGAGCCACTAATATACCCCTATAACATTTAAACGGCTGAAGTACAAATTCAAATTTTCGAGTACAAAATAGTACATTTTCGGGAAAAAATTTCTGCATAGTCAGATTTCAAATCCGAGACTATGGCTCTGACAAAATGACGCAAGCGGTTTTAAGAATTGGATTGCGCAAAGTGGCGATACATCGTCTCTACCTACCCTACCCTGCATTATGTATGTATGTATGTGTTAAGCAGGCATCGTCAAAGTTTTCTTCACATCAAGTTTTAGTACCTCCTATGTGGTAAATTGTTTTGGTTGGATTTATAGCACAATTTTATAGACTTTGAGAAGAAAAAAGGCTAATGTAAATGGGGCTAAAAAATCAATCAAACGATGTACCACATAGGAGGTATATGTGTAAGATACTTTATTATTTGTATCTGTATTTTTTTTATTGTGCAATAAACAGTAATTGAATTGAATTGAAATGTGGTGTTTTAGAAACAACAACGGTATAATACTCTGCACAACCTGTTTCTGCTATTCTTATCCTTTACCCAAAAGTTGTATGGAAGCTCGCTTTTAGCGATAAGACCGCCTAGATGTAGGTACATACATATGTAAGTTACTTTGAATATGTATCTTTGCATTTTTGACGTGGAATAAAGAGTAATTCATTAGTCAATTAGACTCGAGTGCCAGATATCGTGGGTTCGATTCCTACTGAGGACAGACAACTTTGTACAATTTTTACAAGTTGGCCCCGGTCTGGATGTTATATTTGTGAACTGACCAGTCCTTGTTTAATTCCCATAGCACAGAAGAAAATCCTAGTTTGGGATTAGACAAGTGTATGTATGTACCTATATTATTAATATTAATATAATAATAATATTTAAGTGAATAATATGGCTGACGTTTACTACTCCTGACGCGAAATTAGTGATTTTCGATGATATATTATAAATTCTAGTATGTACGAGAGAAGAGAGGAAACGAGCCATCCAAATATGTTACAAGAGTAAAAATGGCTTTTTCCTTCGACGGCTATTATCCGAAATGCTTATAGAGTGTGCCGACCACTAAAACTTGATGATGTAATGATTTGATATCTAACACATGTAACCAACGGCCGCAGTAACAGTAATCAAGCGCTAATCGTGATACCAGCGTGTCAGGGCTACGTGCAGTAAATCAAACCGAACTCAATGCGAGTGCAATGTGCGTGAAGGCTGGCATCTAAGAGCCTTACCTAAATCGGAAATGAGAAAAAATCGTTGCAACCTCGACTATATCCTGCGTTTTCACCGATAGATATGCAGTTAAAGGTAGGAGCGATTTCGCTTATTAAATCTATTACTTGTGTGAGTATCTAACTACTTTATAAACGAGAAAGTGTGAATACCACATATTATAAATACACGTGGTACAGCACGAGCGTAAGCGTAGATATGTCACTCCAGGAAACTCCTGAAATGAAAAGTAACAATGACTTATCTCTATAAGAGACCTCTTCCAGCCAACCTTCACTGTGAGAGAAACTAATACTAGCGGGAGATAAAATTTAAAATGGACATATTGAAATCTTATAATAAAATGTTGTACTTATATATAGAAAAAACTAATGGGTATAGAATTATATAAGGTATCTACTTTTAATTATAACGCTTTTAAAACAATCACAACTTAATTGTCGCTTAATAAATAAACACCAAAACGCAGTTTATTTGATTATTGCTACAAAGAAAAGGGTTCCCCAATTAGTTAAGACTAACTCGTCGAAAAGCGTCTTTTCAAAAATCATAAGTCAGAAGAGAAAATAATGCCTTCTACCTAAGACAAGCATAACAGAATGTATGCATCCATAGATGCAAGGACTTTGATTCGTACCTGCATATTTACCACCCACCATGACTGCATGCGTGCAAAGTTAGTCATAGACTTAGATAAGATCTGAATTTAAGATGTATACAGAATTAGTCTCTATACATACAAACAGTAGATGAGAAGACAAGTTGGTCTCTATACATACAAACAGCCATGCTGAGAAGACAAGTTGGTCATATTGAATAGGTCTCGTATCGACGATAGGCGCGTCACAGGCCCAAGGCATTGATATCCGTAAAGAAATTATTACTTGAGACTTTTCATTTTTATAAAGCTTTTTTCTTGTAATTCATTGGGGAACCATTTTGTTTGTAGCAATAATTAAATAAACTGAGTTTATTACAGGACAAACTGACAGACGCTTCTCGTTCTACAATGCAGTGCAATCCACAGTTAAAAAAAGTTCTAAGTAACTCCCGGAATTAACTAACGCAGTTCCTAGTGATATTCACATAATAGATTATTATACATTATTTATAATATTAGATTATGTTAAACTATATATACTCGTATATAGATACTCTAATCTCTAAAATACAGCTTCTTTCGTCCAAATCCTATGTTTAAATGTCAATGCCGCAATTTTTAGTTGTCAGTGCCTCGCTTGTCGCATACACCGTATGGAACTGAGGTTGATATGAAAAATACTTAGTATTGTAGGGATACATCTATACTTAAAGATTCAATACTATACATTTTAATACTTAACTGCAGTGCAGTCAGACGCGAAATTCCAAATTTAATTTCTAATAACTTTTCCCGTACAAAATGCACTCGGGAATTTTGGGATTCCCAATAAGATAAAGGTTTAGTATTGTAAATACCTCTTTAAGAGCTTATTTTAACTCCGGCAGTTTCGCAGCGGTCACCAACCTCTCCCTTGACCGGTTCTCTAAGATTAGGTATCTTAAGGTCTCAGGTTATACAGGACCCCCCCATAAAGTTCTGAGAAGTAAAATATTTCTGTCGTTAGAAATAATATATTTGCTGTCAAATTGCGGTTTTACATTGGGTCGTGTATGAAAGATATTAATGTGTGTTTACAAAGAAATTGTTATCCTCCGTTTATATTTTAATTTAAGGTATTTTATTAGTGAAAATCACGTGAGATTTTACACAAAGTATTGGAGAGTAGTGATTAATAGAATAATAAGTAATATGAACATAGAACGTAAACTGCCGGAGAAAAAATAAATGTCTATATTCTAGACCACAAGCGAAATAATGAAAACTTACAAACCATTTGACAAAAGCTTTAGGTTTAGCAATATTTCTAAGATCTACACAAAACGAATGTCTTTACTTCACTAATAATCCACATTACAACATTACAACAACGTATACACTAATTGTTATAGTATTCATAATGCTTTTGTTGGCAAAAATTATTTTCGTTCCTGAAACTGAATACCTATAATCATATATTTTTTTATTTTACATGTGAAAATGATCCTAATTAGATCTAATATCAGCCCATGAATTGATCGTGATGAAACGAACTATGTATGTAATATTCTTAGGAACCTGTTAGTTTGAGGTAAAGCTCTAGACAACTGTCTGGAGGCATCTTCAAAAGAGTTTTTTTTACCGGAACAAATAAATCAACAGCACATCGTAGTACAAACAAGTTGACGTGACCTCATCCAATCACGGTAACTTCAAATACCTGTACACAATAATATACTATTTACGCGCTAAATTATTACATCCATTTGATGACATCAAGTAAGGTTTACCTATAGTCGGAGTTACCGCAGACAGCTGAAGGTTAGTTTTGACAAAAGCTGGTTGTCTCTTCATCAACACGGATTCTTTCCTGAATTGATCATTGAGGATTGCTCAAGTTTATCTGAATCAATTTTAAATAACTATAGTTTTTGTTGCGGTATGTTACCTATGTATATCTTTTTAGGCATAAAGCTAATATTTATGGATTAGGTTGACCTAGATTGGAGCTGTACACGCAGTTGGAATTGTCCTGCCGAGTTTCGAAGCCTGGCTGGAGAGGAAGCGGCACGTCACCTACAGATTGAATCAGATACACCGGGCACAGCTGCTGCCATGAGTACCTGAGTCGAATCGAATGCGAGGCGACGATGCAATGTCACCACTATGGAGGGAATCGGGATACCGCACAGCATATACTCCAGGAGTGCCCCACGTGGTACTCCGAAAAGGGGTCCTGGTCGTCCGGATCTGGCGAGATCTCTCCCCTTCAGTGGGAGCTGAAGCTGGCGAACGAAATGCCGGGGATGGCCGTGGTCTAATGTTGCGAAACCTAATAGTTCAGAAGGAGGCCGCCGACTGGGGTCGGGAGAGAGCCGATCCCGTTCGAAGAAGGACACGAGATAGTAGCGACAACCGCGCAGGCCGCATCATCCCAAGTTTCGTGTAATGAATTGGACTACGGCATCCTCTACCGTCCGGTTTCCGGTAGAGTAGAATAGGACCACTCCAAGTCTTCCCGTGGATGTCGTACAAGGCGAATAAGGGAATACATTATAAAACATCAATCAGGTCTCCCCAACCCGTCTGGCCAACGCGGGGAGTGTAGGCCAAATCCTCCGTCTGTCTCCGGCAGATGAGAAAGGGTTGTGCTCCTGCAGTGGAGACAAAAATAACCTGATGATGATGATGATGACGGCATCCTCTGCCTGTCGTAAAAGGCGACTAAGAACCGTCTATTCTGTGACATCACACTGAACATAAACCTCGCCTACCAGTAAATGTAGACAAGTCCTCGAGGACAATTCTACCTACCTTATTCCCCAAACCAATTAACAAAAAGTTTCAAAGTTTACACAAATATCTCAGGATCTTATTTCATACTAGAGGAAGAAACAATGCCAATAACGTTACGTTAAACCCCTGAAATCGCCACTCAAATTACAACTTCGACGACACTAAAGTTACAAGTTAAAGATACCTAGGCTGGTAATCTAAAAAAGTACATTGAACAATTTATACAGCAATTAGAATATTTACGGAAGTTTCTTAGGTGTACGGCGCGCCGGTGCTGCGTGCGATGTCGCAGTGCATTCCTTTCATACAATACGCTATTGTGAGTGAATGTACCTAATACAGCTAAGTGCATATTGCTGCCATATTCTATTCTTGGGCATTTAGATGAATATAGCTGTACATATACGAGTAAAAATAGGTGGACATGCGAAATAATGTGTATAGGTAGTATGCAAGAATGTAATAAGGTCGTGGTATTTAGCCCCTAGTTAATTTAGTCGAGGGTTCAATCCGGGCATGTACCAAGTGTTTTTCATAACTTAGATGCGGTTTACTATCATACCATAGGCTTTTCGATAAAGGAAATTTTGAAATTCTGATAATAATTGACAGTATCTGTCCCTGTCTGTGTGTAGTTTCGTTTTGGACGTTTATTTGCTGTATACGTATTTTTTTATTTATTTATTGTCAGCAGCGGACGTCTAAGGGCTGATATGATAATGAATTAGGAAAAAAAATATGAAAAATTCAGGAATACATTAATACCTTATAATCCTATAAGGTCACTGGAAGAGATCATTTTTTTATAGATAACCTCACCTTTGTACACAAAATGTATTACTGTATTTAGTTTTAAAATGTGCAACAAAGACTATGTAAGTGGGTACATAGTTTGTATTAGTGTATGTATGTATATGTTTTTTTTTATTTACGTACACACTATGTCTACCTCTCTTATTTCAATTATCTCTCTCGCAGGTCTGCTGGAAGAAATCTCTCTGAGAGATATGTTCGCCCTTTGTACTTGTGTTTCTTTTTAACGTATTATTTTTGTTTTATCTGTGTGTGTGCAATAAAGAGTTAAATAAAATAAAGACTATATATACTTAACACATTTATATTATGAGGTATTGAAGGAAAACGTGCGATGTATATTTTACTGACTCTTTAAGCAATCACGAAAACACGAAAAAGACCAAATGTAAGTCAAAGTAGGACACAGTGTAGTGGTAAACAAATCCTGAATCAAGTTTGCCATTGAAGGGAACTGTGCCGTGAAAATCACTTATTCGTAAATGCCAACGATGTATAAAGGTCACATTAGCTACACAGTGTACACAGACTACACTCAGCAGTTGCTCAATCTATAAGACTTGAGTGTAAGATTAAGTGGCATTACTAAGTCAAAACATTCTTAATTGATACTTAGAAAGTAATCCCCTTATATCTGGTTATTCCATTGCAATTTGGCGTTTTACTTACAGCAAATAGCTTCTTGAGGTATGGAAGCGTTTCTTCTAAAACAAAATTTAGGTAAAAAACACACACTCATAATCAAATTATCACTTGCCAGTTTATTCGTTTATTGTTAGATGCAAAGTAACCCATATAGATTATTTATATTATATCTGTCCCCTATAATATAAGCAGATATCTCAAGTTTAACTTCGATATTCCATTGAATAATTTGATCAAATGACGTTGTCTAACAGCCTTCATAGTAATGTAAGTTAAAGTTCGTCATTTACTAGTAAATGCTAGACGGGTCATGAATCGTAATAGTCAGTTAATTATTACTTAACACTGCGATATTGAAATACGCGGAAACTAATACACAAAGAATCAAAGGGCTAATTTATCTCAATGACAATTAAATTATCTGCTAATCAATCACACTTGTGTAGAATGTCATAAAAGTCACGATGTAACTTATGTTTAGATAAGTGAAATGGCAAAGTTCAAATGCCACAACTTTATTTATATTTGTAGGTAAGGTAAAGCCTATTTTACCTTATTCATTCTTTGTAAATGTCAAGCCTTAAAGTTTTTGTAAAGTATGTATGCTACATGACTTGAAATTGTTGAAATTTACCTCCGATGCAAAAGAGGAGTGTTGTGTTCGTCCATATCTCATCTTCATCTGATCCAATTTCAGTGCGATTTCCTATTGATAAGAAATTAATATTTCAGGGACAGTCTTTGCTACGTCTTGTGTGTCTATTTTATACTAATTTTAATCCAGCGAGTTTATTCTCGTTATAATAAAATTTTGATGCAGATATTTATAGTAAGCGTTTGTTTTTAATTATTTATAATACCTAATATTAAATTGGTTTACCCAGGATATGCTACCACTATTCAAAGTTTCATCGAAATTTGTACTTGTCCGGAAATACCGAAGCTAGCAGGGAGTTCCATTCCTTAGCAGTTCGCATTATGAAAGAGGAAGCAAAACGCTTCGTGCGAGAACGTGGTATGTCTAACTACATAAAGATGAAGTACCTCCCCTAGCCTGGTAGTCCGGTGATGGAAGGGGGATGGGAGAATCAAATCGTACAATTCATAGTATTATCAAAAATTAAACTTGATAGTAGGCAACTCCTTTAAAGAACATTCCTACCAGTTTAGGCTACCTATTAATTCACAATTAATTTGCATAATGGCAATACTAAACAACGTTACACAACAACGAGATCCTAAAACACATGTCTACTCACAGCGTTGAGTTTTTGCAAGGGTTTCCCAATGCTCTGCCTACTTAGGCATTTTTTAAATTAGCAATAAATAACTCTTAGCGTTAAATGTAGACAATTTATTAAGCTCTTTTTCATAAATAGCTCCATTGTTGCGAAACAATGATCGAATTTGTTTATATTTAAGTGGCAAAAAATCCAAATACCTAAGTGTTTATAACTTGTCCACATCAAATGTTGGACAAGTATTCCCCAAAGCCAGGTGCTAAGCTTTTTTCATCCTGTTGCTTCCGGTTACCCATTCCAAGTTAGAAATATAATTTAAGAACTTCTCTTAATTAATTTCGCTTTTTTCGTCATGCAGCTAATAGTAACCATTTTCATAGGTTTTTTAATCAACAGTAAAATAAACAAAACTGTTAACTTTGTGTGTATGTACATTGTATATAATTGTAATAAAATTAATTGGGAGAAAGAAAGATAAGCAATGAAACACATTAAGGTATTTTTATGAATTTTAGTCGGTTTGTATGGTTTTCTGTGTACGCATTACGTGAAAACTACTGAGATAATTGATACAATTTTTAGAAAAGTATAGTATACCTTGAAGTAAATATTGCGTCTCACTTCATCGCAATCGAGAAATCGGTTCACTCGATGAAAGGATATACGAATTTCAAGTTTTCATAAATTCACTCACACTGCATTAGTACAGAAAGAAGTATACCTAATGTTAAATTAGGAGTAGTCTAAGTTGGGATTACGATAATTAAGGACTATATTTGGAGGGAGGGAGTGAAAGAAGGAAGGGAGCTTTGTTTTGAGAATGGTCAAGACTAGAAGTAAGTATATTTATTAAAAACGGTTTCAGTACATAATTCAGAGGTCTGCACGTACGAAGTCTCGGTAACAGCTGAATTTGAAGCCATCGGAATAATTCCAACAATCAAAACACAACTAACACACTAGAACTTATGGTATCTATTTCAAAGAGACTCTACTACGGAACAATTTCACACCGCGAACTAAAAGTAATTACGTTAGAGTACCGATTATCGCCTGACGGCGTGAGGTTTCAAACCGATATGTTTCTATTCATTCGAGATTGATGAATATGGATGTCGACTCGATAGCGAATGCGATACGCTTTAATGGCTCTTGTCGTATTTGCGGATGTTTATAATTAGCGACTAATGTCTAATTATGTGTGACAGGCGACAACTTTCTTTGTTCTCGTAAAGTCTGACAGCAGTCTTCTTTGTAGAGCTGTCCTTGTTGTCCTGTGCGAATTGATACGTATTGTCCACATCATCATCACTCTGAATGAGTCCACTACTGGATATATGCCTCTCCCATCGAACCCGATCCTCGGTTTTCATCCAGTCACTGCCAGCCGCCCTATGCAGATCGTCGTTCCACCTAGCCAAAGGGCGGCCCACACTACACTTGCCCAGTCGCGGTCTCCACTCGAGAATCTGTTTACCCCAGAGCGGTAATCGGTTCTCGGACAGTCCTCGAAGCTCTTTAACTCGGTCCCCCACTGTAGACTACAGAACTCAGGTGACTTAATTGTGCTACAAGGAAGACTGAAATGTTAGACTTAGTAATAATACTCTACTATATAGTATACGTAACAGTGAGGATCGAATTAAACTCGGAGGAATGTGACAGTTATATATAATATATTATTACTAGGAAGGGATTATCCTTCTGATATTTTTTATTCCGAAAAAAATATGTGTTATAATAAAATATGCTTATCGGGGAACAAGGGATAATTACTTCCTACATGTATACGAGTATTATATCGCAACCTAAACATGTCACTACCTATCTACAAACAAACTGAACAGTAGCCTACATCACTAGTCCACAAGGCTTTGTTACATTACTCTAGTGACACATCGTCGTTCGCTACCCTATTGTCTCCTAAAGTTATGTGACAATCATCAGGGCCGACTGAAGGTGGAGCGATAAGGACAAAACAAGGCAAGGTCTCGGGGCGCAAAATTGTGTAACATATTGGCAGTCTGGAGACTATGTCTCTGCTTTTCTCCTCCTGATGTGCTGGTGGCATTTTTATCCTAACTAATTTGGAAGATCATACTCTACATATTTAGTAACCTAAACATTATCTTTTAACTTTTATAAGTAAGATGCACCTGATGAGTTGGTTGTGTGCGTAGACCTATGCGATGATACATGTTTACTTGGTTTATTAATCTTCTACATATTTAAAAACCTCTATGCTAATACTGGAGTAAACATAAAAAAAATAAAAATACTGCGCCATGGTTAAGTTAAAGTTAATATCAGGTACGTGATTTGTAGGTAAAATGTCATGAAGAAAAGTATGTGCGGCTTTGTGATCATTTGTACCACATGTGTCAAATTCCACATATCGCCCAAGGGCACCATTTACCTAAATGCGTGCCTGAGCAGCAATAACACTCATTTCGAGATTTGTTTCAACAGACAACCACTCAAACATTGAGACAATTTCTATAGGGTTGCGTAACCAAAGAAAATTGTATCAAACTGTCGTTTAAATGAGTCGTGATGATTTATTTAGGAAATTGTTTAAGTAACTAAAGATGAGAGTGATATACTGAAATGAAAATATTAAACAAAATTAATCCATAGGTAGCTTTTGTTTGTTGCGCCGTTTCTTCTTCACAGCGCTTACACCCATGAGCCGTAGTCGATAAAGTGCAATAAAGGATTTTGACTTTGAGACTTGCGTAATTAAAACGATTTGTGCCATGTTCAAGTGCATCTAATTTTGATTCTTTACCTATTTACAAATTTGATAACAAAGGCTTGTGCTTCTTCTTACATATTTTAATTTCAATAGTAGGCTTAATAAAAATAATAACGTTAAAAATTTAATATGACGACGCACAAAAAAGGACAACGACACAGTTCGTTTGTATCTGTGAAAAAAACGCCAATGACAGACTTTAAAACAAAGGTTCTAAGGAAGTAGATGTAACATCGTTAACTTCCTGCGCATAAAGTGTACTAATTTATGGCTTCTCAACAAACTGATCTTGCATTGACTAGAACATCGCCACTTTTTGTATCTTACGCCACAACTCAAACCGCCTTTCTCACCGCAGCAAGTCAAGGAAGCAAGAATTATCTCACAGGCTGTGTTTTGTCGTAACCGTCGCAACGCCTTTATGCCGTTTATTAGCAAACAGGTGCAGTCGGAAGGAATACAATGCTGTAATTTACCTTGCGTCTGTGTGAAAACGTCTCAGAATGACACATTACATAACTTTTGCATAGATAAGATACGGAAATATTAATTAAAAACAGCTGCCTGCAAGCTAAATTTTAATTTACAATAACAGTTACGTTTTTTAATGACATTGTTTGCCAAAGGAAATCAAAAGTTTGGCACACAAATAACAATGTAGCCTGTTTCAAACTGCATGTGTTAGCTATTCTAATTAGATAAAATTACAAATTAAATGTTAAACTCTGTGTATAGCGAAGAATTCCGTCTGGACGCTGTTGGATATATTTTCGCTATTTTTCATACATCTAACCAATAACATGAAAATATCATAACAAAATTCCATTTAGTTGACCAGTATTTTTTCTTTGTATGTTTATTCGATATTTCATCATCCTCAGCCTTTAAAAAGTCTACTGCTGGACATAGACCCCTACCAAGGTGCGCCACGGAACCCGATCCTCGGTTCTTCTCATCTCGTCACTGCGAGCCTCCTTACGCAGATCGTCGCTCCATCTAGCCAGTCATCTTCCCTAATTTGTCACACTCCATTTTTTACACTGATATTCCAAAAGATATACACGTAAAATGAGGTGGAACACTAAAATTTCATATTCTCACAAAACTGCAAATAAAACCATGAGTACCTCCACAAATTCGATATCATTGACTTCCAATTGCCACCTAAAGTGTTATAAATAGCACATTAGATCAAATAGAAATGTTGTTAAGCGTGTCCATTACATTTCGCAAGCTATAAGTGGATACTAATGCTGGTAAAGGTTGACCACTACAATACTATACCAACGTATTACTCACAAATTGCATTGGCTTTAGAGCCAACGATGATAGGTCACCGCAGGTGGTTTCGTTACTAAATACCGGTAGATGTAAAGAGTCTGTTTTTACTTTTAACTTGGTAGTCTAGTTAGAAGCGGACTGTAATCCTGTTTTGTTAGTGAGGTTCCAAACCCTGTTTGCTTCCAAGATGTTCACACCTTGGAAGCAACCTGGACCAGGGTGCCAGTCTTCAGACTATCAGTTTTTGGGGCCGCAATGCAATTTGCGGCCCCAAATTAATTTATAAATTAGTTAATAATTAGGCTATTCTCGGGATTTCTTCTAAGGATATGATAATGCAATTATTGATTTGACTTAGAATTGCGATCACCGACGTAGCCGAAAGTATAGGAGCTGAAGCGGCAGCTGGCGAGCCACACATGACGCATATGAAGGCCGTTGGGGCAGACGAGTTCTGGAGTGGAGACCGTGTACAGGTACGAGCAGTGTGGGATGCCTCACCAAATGAACCGATGATCTGAAGAGGATTCGCGGCTGGATGGACATTGAACGACAATGTATATTTTATCATTTCATTCTGTCCTTTCAGTTATTATTAGTCTGAGAATGTAAAGTGTTTAAGTTTAGATGCACTGAAATATAATTTCTCCTAAACCTCTGTATAAACCGACTGAGTTAAACATTTCAGGAGCATTCAAACAAGACCTTATCAAACAAAGTCAAAAGACCAAATTATAAAAAAAAATCTAGTAAAAGCGCACGTCGGCAAACACGTTTGATGTTTGCTTACAAGCATGTGTATGTGGCGTACTCGAGACGCAACAGGTTGTAACTTACAACCTGTAAGTTATGTCACGTTGGCTAATGACCCGTTTATAGAAAGTCTAGCCTTGGCCTCGGACGTACCAGGGTCGTTAGATAGAAATCACTTTATTAGAAAACTGTGGAGTGTTAGCCTTCGTAGCGGAAACATTGTAACAGAGGTCATCTAATGATGACGCTACAGGGCAATGGCAGGCAACGCATATGTTGCGTTTATTGGCGTTGCTATCGGAATACTCATATTGTAATAGTATGGTCTTTATTTTATATGGAATGGAATATAGAATCCATTCTGCTTGGTAGCACCTTAAGCGAAATTCAGAGCCTCCAAACGCAATCATGAACACTGACATTGAAATTAATCCGAAAACTCAAAGCTCAGCGGGATAAAGAAAGAGCTACGCTCGAAGTTTCTCTAAGGAAAAGGATCTGAAAAGAGGTGTTCCGCCAGAAAACTAAAGTCTTCGACATAGCTCAAACAGTTAGTACGTTGAAGTACCAGAGGGCTGGTCACATCTATCGGAGAACCGATCACCGTTCGGGTAAACGAGTTCTCGAATGGAGACCGCGACGTAGTGTGGGACGTCGACGTAGCCAACTATATGGAGCGACGATCTGCATAGGGCGGCTGGCTTCTTACTGGATGAGAAAAACCGACAATCGGGTTTAATGGCGCACCTTGGGAGATACCTTTGTCCAGCAGCGGATTCTTGTAGCCTGATGATGAAACGCAATCTTATAGTATGAAAATACCCGCGTCGACGATAAGTCTTTTCGTGATTCAAAATCGTTATAGCTCTAAGTGGATAGTGAACTTCTTACTAGCTGTTAACGCCTGGGTACACACATTAACTCAACCTACCGCGATAATTTCATTTGTTGCAATATAATCACCTTAACAACTTAATATTGCACTTAATTGGGCTCTTACTTAAATTTACTGCTTAATCTCATATTGCCTCGGAAACTCGACTTGAGATGAGAGAAACCTTTAAGAAACTATGTTTAAAATTAAATTAATATGTAACCAATACTCAACGATCTCTAACAAAGTCGCCTCATGAAAGGAAGACACTTCTGGCTACACGCCTACACGTCTTCCAAGACGCGACGCACCACGTAATCTTAGTTCCGACCAATCTTGACATGACGCGACCTATACCGGGTCAATCAGGGTGCAGTCCCACCCGCCCGTACACCTCAGCACTTTGACAGACTTTACCTAATTATTCCCAAGACTCAACTTTAATGGTCTCTAAGCTCAACTGTCTATGTCTGAGCCTTCTTCACTAAAAGACGCCTATACCTACTCGACAACTATATAACCAGGCTTCTCTTGTCCACATCAAACCCCCAATTCCATGTTTAACCACTTTCGCCTTCATTTCATTGCTATACACTCCCATTTGCTAGAAGGGAAGTGATACTTTATATTTCTACTCTTTAATTTCTTTAATAAACTTTAGAGCGGAAGGTAGCGTGGAATCAGTCCCAGGAACTCGCCTAGTCGCAGGAACTAGTAAGTAGGCATTATTTGTTAGTGTACCTCTGTTGATCCTCGCTTAGAGGAGTGGCCAATAGTCCAATAATGTTTATTTTTTGTAACTGTTATTATTTTATAAAATAATAAAATAAATATCTCAGACATTCACACCAATTATCCAGTCCCAAACTAGGCAGAGCCTGTGGTATGGTTACTACATAACGGATACACATACTTAAATAAATATATAAACAGCCAAGACTTGGGTACAAACATTCATTTTCATCATACGAACATTTGCCCCTAGCGGGATTCGAACCCGCAACCTCCGGCGTGGCAGTCCGAGAGTTACCCGTTCCGCACCGGAGGTCGTCATTATCTATGCAATGAAGAATTATGTATTCTATTATTTTATTTCTAACACCGACGTATAAACTACCGAACGGAAAATAACTGAGCAATTTTTATGTTAATTAATTTAGCAAATAAATAATACTATTACAATTCATTCTACTCCAGAGAAAGTTAATTTTAGAACTCTGAAAGTGCGTTCAGCATAGGGGCCAGTATATTTATATGTTTGTTTGCCAGATAGCAATGTGTTACTTCATCATCACTGATGCCTCCTTAATTACATACCTATAACGTGTTATTAAATTGATAATTCAAAGGTGAATAACTACTAACCATTGCTTGGGAAAATGTAGGCATTAATAAGAAACTGATGACTAAATATCAAAACCTCTTCAGCTCGTGAGAATTAAAAGAATTTTTGCTAAATTACCTTTTTTTATTTGCGCATTACCACCATTAAAATAAAAATCAATGGATTTTTATTATTTGTCAGCTAGTATTATTACCTGCAACAAAATAAACCATAATTATTAATCAATAATACAAAATAATAAAAATTATAGTTATCAACCATATCATATTGACACAGACATCTTAAAATGATACAAACATCAAAAAATATCACTATTTTATTTTTAGGTATCAGAAAAACAGATAAGTCCCCTAAATAGCAATAAGGCTTTTTTGTCCGTCTGTTTGTCTGGCCGGATAACTCGAATACTACTGGACTGATTAAACTGAAATTAGGAACAGTAATGTAACACTGGGCGGCAATTATAGAACAGTTATAAAAATTCCAGAGAAATATTTTTTTCAGTGGTATGTCAAAAAAGTTCGTTTCGGTGGTATGTCAGAAAATCTAAAAAAACTGACGGACCGCTCATTGTGTACGTCGTACACTTTTCTTATAAATCTTATTATACTGTCGATACCTAACTAATAATAATAGTATTTTCATTAGCACATATTGATTTTTCTGCAGAACTTAATTTTGTAATAGATAATAAAATATCAAGTCTGTGATGTGACAAGTTCTTGTAACGGCGAGTCAAATATCGTTTAGTTTGAAACTAATATTTTATATTATGTCGTCTTATATCGATATATCGTAATTACAGGCAGTAACTGACTGCTTAGCCTAAATAGCGAAGTTTTATAGCACTTACTTTCATTTCATGTCAGCTGGTAATCAACCTTGTAGAGCAAACCTTGCTCTGGTTTGCAGTGACAAAACAACAGCGGCGTTATTATTTTTATAGATAATTGAAAGTGACAAGACTTGATTTTCCTGCTGTGAACAAGAACCATTTTTTCATTTGGAACAATTAGCTAATTGACAGGTTTTAAACTAAACCCTCAGATACAAGTAAACATGTTTAAATTTTGATAAAAAATAATTAATGATAATAACTTTGTTTCTGTTTAAAAAAAAAATAAGTTGAAGTAACACTAGATAAGAAATTAGTTATGAAATGGGATGCATTATTCATATTTTGTAACAGGTTTCGAACAGGGAAATTACATTTCCCATTTTGTAGCCAGTTTGATTACCTAATGGGAAGAAATTTGATTACCTAATGGGACGAAAGGAGCTTAACAAACATAAAATAGTTTACGACATAGATGATCTTGTCAACTGTTAAATATGTGGTCAACTTTTACAGCTAAGTAAATGAATGATAAAGAAAACAGCATAGCGTAATTAATACAAGTTCCATAATTGTTCTATCATTGTCGGGCACTATTACATATCCAAAATTCTGCTCAATTGGTCAAGTTTTTAAGTTATCCGGTGGACAGACATATAGAGAGATGGACAGACTAAAAAGCTTTACAATAACAACGATCTCTATGTACTACTAGATGGAGCGTTCCAAACAATCGCTCTGTTCCACGCAAGTAGCCACAACTCTTTCACATTCACAATGAAAGTTGTACAGTTCCTACTCAGAACATTTAATTATTACTAAATATTGACGCTACGGATAAATAATGTCAATATTTAATAAATAATTAAATGTCCTTTGTAACTGCACTAGTTTCATTGTGAATGTGAAAGAGTTGTGGCTACTTGCGTGGAACAGAGCGATTGTTTGGAACGCTCCATCTAGTAGTACATAGAGATCGTTGTACAATAAAGATATTTGATTTGATTGAACCTAAAGAAAAATCCATAATTTTTAGTTATAAAAGAGTATCAATTCAGAACTCGGTTAACTACTCCATGTAACCCACGCGCAAATCATAGAGTCAACTCACCGCAACCACAATACTTAGGGGAAACTGTTACTTCGCTACCACTGGCATTCCTAATAATCAGGGGTAACAAACGTTTCTTGTGAGAGACTTACAGATTCGCAACCACTGTGGGAGAATAAAACAAAGCAAGTTAGCACGATTGCTCGCATGGTCGCTGCAACTTGCCTCTAATTGATGATTCACTTTCGATTTGTAGCCCAGTTTTTATGCAATCGAGTGTAGTCTTCCATGTTTATGGTAAGTCGAGTGAGTAACGCAGCATTGTTTTAGTTTTAATTGAATTTATGTGTATGGCAACACTGACTGATGGTAGGAATTTATTAGCCTATCTATGATTGATCTCAAAATCTGCTAACAGGCTTTGGAAATCGATTCGCTGATTACAGCAAGCAACATCTATGTATTAACTAAATACTTAAACAGGTAAAATAAAAATATATCAGATATTTATGTAGAAGGAGAAATCACTTAGTCCATCTAGTGATAGCTTTAAGTGATTTAAACAGACTGATTATTTTTGTATGTCTAGATCTTACGAAAGTTTGAAATACTATTTCTCCAGGCCACGATTTACATATCTTGAACCATAAATTGCAAGAAAGTAAATCAATCTCAAGTTACGTGCTAACAAACATCGTGAAAAAGAAAGTGAATCGTCGTTGGTGCAAAAAAATCTCATTGACGTTGTACTATACGCGGTATATACCATATCGGTACGTCGTTATTCGCCCAAACCGGATTTCTAACAGTAAAACCGTATAATTTCGGTATTCGGTATTCAAATTAAAATGTAAATCAATAGCTCGTGGTCGGTATTCGTAGTAAACTATTATGAGACAAAAACTTAAAGAGCTCTCTTTCTCTCGATTCATATATTGTCATTCGGGCACATGGACAGTTTCAAATAGGTATTGCCTGGCCCGGCTTAGAATCGAGCAACCTCCAATCTTCCCGTGGGTGGCGTCAAGGCGACTAAGGAATTGAACCAGGGACGGGCAGTAGCGTTCTCCTGTATATTAAGATCATTACTGCGATCACCAATCCGACTGCCAAGCATAGCGATTATGGCAAATCCCCCAATGGACAGCCCACCAATAGTAGCATTCTATTGGGGAGCCGTATCTTTGACACTGCAGTGTGTGTAAAGATAAATAGCGCTTCTAAGACATCGACTGAATAGTTTATATTTTAAAATACATTTTGTCTATTATTTATTAAGTACCACAATATTATTAACAACTAGCTGTTACCGGCGACTTCGTACGCGTGGAAAACTTAACATCTCAAAGTATTATGTATTTGCCGTAGAAATGGGACGTTTTTTGGGATAAAAACTATCCTAGTCCTACTCCAGGACCTAAGTTATATGTGTGCCAAGTTTCATCCCGATCCGTCCAGTGGTTGTAGCGTGATTGAGTAACAAACATCCAAATATCTAAACATAAAAAAATATCCAATCTTTCACATTTATAATATTAGTAGGAAGTAGGATACTATATTAATATATTGACAGTTTTTACAAATTATTATCGACACTCCGTACCTCTGTAACCATAACATCTTTAACAAAACTCTTGCGGAACGATATAAATAGTACTTTGCAGAACTGGTTTCCTAAGTCTTGCAGCCGTCATCAAATTTAGAGGTGATCTTGTATTGATACTATGTATTGGATGTTAAATTCACTCTGCAACACTTAGCTTAATTTAGACCGGTATTTTAATTATATATAGAATTTCTGCAATAAATGCTCTGAAGTATATACTAGAAAAGTCCTTGGCTATTTAACCTAAATTACTGGACAGAAAACATGTAATTTTAGCAACTTATTCCTTAAACAGAGCGTCCCACGGTTATGAACTACGAAGTACTCATTGAAATCATTAAAGATAGAAAATTTTACTTAAAGAAGACCTATTTCTTTTTACACTAGGATTTTCTACTGTGCTATGGAAATTAAACAAATGTAGGACAATTCACACATCCAGAAAGGGACCATTATGTACAAATTGAACAAAGTTGTCTGTCCTCATTGGGAATCGAACCCACGATTTCTGGCGCTCGATTCTAATAACCAACCCACTAGGCCAACGAGGCTGTCAGATAAGTTTTAAAAACATAAAAAATTAGAGTGTAGTTTTAAATTTAAAAATGCTGACTGCCAACTTTCAATACTAAAGAGACTTCTTAAGAAGCAGAAGTTTCTTGAACGTCATTAAATTGATGTCTTGTAACGTCCTGTAAAACACGTGTGCAGAGAAAGCTTCATGACTTGAAGAATGAGGATTTTTATGATATTTCTTTAAAAAAGTTTCCCCTGCCGGCATTACGTTTATTACTCTAACTTAGTAACGTGCCAACGCTTCCAGTTTGTGAGTGAAAACGTCGCAGGCGCAGCCACACACACAAGCGCGATAGTGTATCAAAATCATGCAATTAGTACTCAAGTGTGTGTTAACTCTCATTGCATAGCACGTTACAATATGTATACGTTACAATATTATTGTTGTAATGTTTTTTTATTAGTAGATTATTTTGTGATTCGATAAATGGACAACTTTCACACTATTTATATGTTGGAAATAGATATTTGTCCACTTATTCCGGTACTTAAATCAAAAATCCTCCGGTAATGACATTGACATGCCTTAGATATAGTGTGGGGGTCACTGGTAAGATGCAAATTATGTAAAATTCGTTATCTAAGTTAAATAATTAGGCCCGATTCTAAAGAAGACGCACATTTAAAATTTTACAGCATTAACATTAGTTTGGTTATTATCATCATAATATCTCAAGGAAAGAAACAATTTTATTGCTGTCAAATTTAAACGTAATGCCTTCGGAATCTATATTTAATATCTGGCATATTTAACCTATTGCTTAAATTTAAAGTTAACCATTAATCTAAATTCTTAAAAAATAAAACTAGATTTGTCCGACGACAAATCTAGTTTTGCACCTAATTAACACAGGAACTTATTCTCCTATGATAAAAGTCGCATATGATAGTCTTCTTAGAAACTACTTACTGCACACCCACTTACTAAATTTCTCGCGCAAAAGAAGAGAGATAGAAGAGTGTCCATAACTTCCATAACATTGACTGGCCATTTATATAGCATTGAATTGTTCCCACCTGTCTTGATCGCCCATTCTTTACCTGAATACATCAATCACTTAACTTAATTAGATATTTAACACGTCGTCACGCAATGACACCTAAAAATTTAAATGAAATGCAACCTGTTTCATAGAAAAAATAGACGTCAACTTTCCTTCCTAAATATAATTGAACGCTGACGTCATAATCCATTAACACAGTAATTAATCAATTGAATGACTTTGCAAATAGAGTATAAGTACGGGTACGTATTTAAAATTGCAAATTGCTATGATATGGTTTTTGTTTACCTAACAAGATAACAAGAACTTTAAAATAAAATTGGAAAGTGAACAATAAAGTTCAATAGGATAGAATTTCAAATCGTTTAAACGTAGGCTTTTAGTTTCAATTTTTATAATAAATTATAAGCCTCGATTTTAACACAATTTTTATACAATCCAAGTAAAACAAGATCAGTTGAAAAATTAACAAATAGTTATTCCGAAGTTCCATATAACAACGAACTAATGCATTAATAATTAATTTACAAATTTAAATATCAATATAATAAAATTCCACACTAAACAATAATCTAGCTTCTTCGTAACGTAATTGATACATACGAGTATCTCTTATGATAATCGTGTAACAATTGCTTAGGTAACGAAAACACAAAACTGTATCATTTTCGCACACTCATACATGCTAATCTCCGCACACCTCTAACTAAGCAATAAAAATCCAAGAACGTACTTAATTACCAAATAACAAGACTCCAATTTCGGCAGTGGAGTTCTATTCGCGCAGGTCAGGGGAAACTGGTTATTTAAATTTGGTTGTGAAGTAATTAGATGACAGCTATTGCGTAATGCTGCAGGCCGAGAAATGCGAAAGTCACTAACATTTCTCCGGAGAAGTATAGTATAGCTGGAGACGATTTCTCCCTGACTCGCGATTTTGCAGTGGTGGTGTTATGTTTGGACAATATGACTTGGCTTGTTGGTCTGTTTATAGATTACGATAAGATTTGAGTGTCTACATATATTTCTTTGAGTAAAAATAAGATTGATTGCGAAGCTAGAATGTGTGAAAGGACAACGTCAGTTCGACTCAGTTACTCTTTATTACACAATTAAAAATACAATAATAAGTAGATTACAATAATACATCTAAGCGGAATTATCTTTTAGACCTGCTTTCGTTAGAGAATAAGAATTAGCAGAGAAAGGTAGGTTGTGCAGTTAATGCCATTATGTTTATGCCATTTAAGTCTTTATAGGACCATAATAATGCATATATATGTTTAACTATTTAAACATCGATTAAGGATTAAGCATTTAAATTATTCTGAATGATTTAAAGCACATACCTGTAACAATTCGACACTAATAAATATATACCAGAATTAAGTAGGTACTAAAATAATTTAAAAATAAGGTAAAAGATCACATTTATCTTTAATGTACTTTCATTTTGATACAAAAGCAAATAAATGATAATGCGTATAAAGTATCACGTGTGATCGTATCCTAACACAAGCAGAAACGTAACAAGTGTTAACACCTTGTACGGGTAACTTGTTCAGATGTATTTGCGCAAGTTGTTACCGTGAGTAGGTGTCATGATCACCAATATTCACTGCATAATGTAATATTACATTGAAAAAAGTTATAGGTGTAAATAACACGACGCGAGAAGTATGTGTGGGTGTTCTTTGATGCATTTCGTATTAAAATCTTAAGGAAGAAGTATATATAGCATTATTTTGATCTATCGTTGTGACATCATAAAGTCAAAGTCATAATATACATATATCAAACCCTATCGATTAAAATAAAGTGTACTTTTTATGGTTAATAATATAATTTTAATGAAAACAATCCAAGGAAAGCCAAGCAATCAAGCCAAGCCAATCAAGGAAAGCCCCAGAAAATGCATTACGAAATGGACAATTGCCTTAATGACTGCATCTTCTGGTAACCTGACGACAATGAGAACACAGATGGTAGCCGATAGAGTGGCAAGATCAAAATAGGAATATTCTTTTTAGGTCTAGTGGAGCGACGATCTGCGTAGGGTGACTGGCAGTGATTGGATGAGAAGAGCCGGAATCGGGTTCAGTGGCGCATCTTGGGAGAGGCTAAGTCCATAAGTGGACTCTTTCAGGCTGATGATGAGTACTAGCTATTACACCTAAATGTTTTCTTTTCGCTAAAATGACAACAGTGTTTTCTGTACGTCTAAAAAGCCTTTACAAATACTAGTCTTATTCCAAGGTCGAGAGGGGTTGTTTTTACTCAAGACCGGCCACCTGTATTCACTTCAGCTTGCAGAAATTTCCAAGATAAAATTAAATTAACCATCAGAATGACGTCGTATATCTCGGGGTGATGATAACGAGGGGAATAGACCTGCTCATTGCGAGCAGAACAATGCGCCGGCGCACCGAAGCACCGAAAGAAAGTCGCCCACGCATTCATGACCGTGAAAGTGCGCGGAACGATGGAAACAATAAAAAATGCAATTCCGTGACTCGATTTACGTCGGACGACGTAAGTGGTTACGCAATAGAATGTAACGTAACAGAATTGTTATAAATATGTAATTATCAAAAATAAATAATTAGGTGTAACAAAAATAACTGTGTTTTGTCTTTATAAATAATAGGTTATTGATATTAGGATACAATCGAAAATGAGATGAAGAATTAGTAAGCTATACGGTGGCAGTATGCAGGCCACATTAGTTATAGAATCGAGCCTTTGGGCAGCCGAGCTTTGTACTTTTTTTTTTTTGTTTGTTTTAGGAGGCCAAAGTTGGGGAGGTGTCAACAGGCTCTGACGACTCGACGAAACTTCATCATATCAGCCCCTAAACGTTCACAGCTGGACATAGGCCTTCCCCAGTGAACGCCACCGGCCGTTACCGGCCACCTTCTTCAGGTCGCCGGCGACCTGGCGGCGGGCCATCCCACCCTGCGAGTGCTGATCGGTTTCCACTCCAGAACTCGTCTGCCCCAACGACCGTCGGTTCTGAGCCATATAGTGGCCCGCCCACTGCCATTTCAGCTTGCTAATCACGTGCATTATTTTAGTAGGCTTATGTCCCACAATTTCTCGATTTGACTCTAGTTGAGATTTTTAAATTATGTATGTATGTAAACGCTTTATTGTACCAAAATTACCAACAACAAAAATAAATAAAGGAATAAAGTTGTATACAAGGGCGGACTTATCCCACTTAAGGATCTCTTCCAGTCAACCTTAGAGTAACTGAAAGAATTAATAATAATAGGTTATTTTAAACAATTACCAAATACTTAACAGCAATAAATAATGACAACCTTGTGAAATAAATTATCTGATGCCAATGCAAACAAGTGTGTCAAATTGGGTAAACTTTGACCTATTAGATAAGTATAGGCTATAGACATGTGTTCAAAGAGTAGTTTGCATTGACGATGAGATGATACAGGCTTTAGTTGCTTACAGACGCACCAATTTCCAGGTCCAGCCGATTGGGATTCAACAACAGAACTTCTTGTTGCTACTTCCAACCAATCTGTATTTGCCTGCCAACTTAATGATTATATCATTAGATCTGGTGGATAATCTTACTCTCTGATGAGCGACTGGGGTCGAAATATTGGAAAAATTGGGTCAGGAACCTGGCTTCCTTTCCCAAAAATATTAGTATTCTTAGTTTAGAAAATGAACCTTTATGAATTTCTAAATTCTGAAAATGCCGTGTGGTTCCCGGTTTAGAATAAGGTCCCCCCCCCCCCTATCTTTCTAATGGGTGTCGTCAAGGCGACCAAGGAATTGCACCAGGGACGGGCAGAAGCGTTCTCCTGTGTGTGTATGTTAAGATTATTAGTGCGATTACCAATCCGCCTGCCAAGCATGGTGATCAGATCCCCCAATGGACATCTAACCAAAGTGGTATTCTATTGGGGAGGCCTATGTCCAGCAGTGGACGTATTTAGGCTGATGATGAATTCTATAAAAAAATAGAAGGTAGGAGTTAAACACGTCTTTGGTTAGAGCAAGTCGCCGCCAACCGGGAAAAATAAGGCGGTTCGGGAAAGTTGGTCCTACAGGTTGCCGTGTCTAAAAGGTGCTTTATGTTTGCTATAACGAAGTCATGATATAATAATAAAGTTTGCAAGATTTATTCCACTCGGTTCTTAAAGTCAAAGTTCAAAGAATATCATAAGCTTTGGTAAATAAAGTATCTATTAACTGTTCCAATTACTATTTCATTATATCTTGCGTATGTGAAGATTATATACTACTTTGAACAATTTAGTGGCTTCGCCAGTGTTGACAAGCTGTGTTCATTATATGGGGTCAGGGTTCATCATTTGAGATTTCGTGTGACGAACTTACTCGTATAAGCAGAGAATGCTAAATATTATCACATATAAAACGCCTGGCAGTTCCCCGTTCGCCGTTATTCTCTTTCTAACTTATCGACCGGCGCTTGGAGATCGACGCTATAAGTTAGAAAGAGACTTATGTTCCTGACATATACGTATACGTTGACTGGGGAGTGATATAAGTATGTATAAAAATGTCTGCTTTTATAAGACCAGCTTTAAAGGAAACTGCTCTTTATGACATACAAAATAAGGAGATTTGATGAAGATCTATAATCACCGACATGACTGAAAGGATTTACAAGATGAAAGGGCAGTGGGCAAGCCATATCCAGTGGCGTTTTCTAAATTTTGGTGCCCTGGGCACATATGATTTGCCGACTTATTATCCGAAACGAAAATACAGCAACCAAACGCTGCCCGCTATACCTGCCGCTCCGGGCAAGAGCCCATCTGGTCCTTAGCGAATATGCCACTGGCCATATCTGTCATATAAGTCTGTCATATAAATGGTTGTTGGGGCAGACGAGTTTTGAGTGAAGACCACCAAGTGCAAGGTGAATCGACACTGATCAGATTGACCGAAAACCTGAAAAAGGTTGCCAGATGCGGCTGGATGAGGAGGTCAGAGGAGCAAGTGTGGTGGAGCAGTAGAGCTTACATTAAGACAACGATGCAACGGTATAGAGTATACTAAAACTGACAGATGTTAATAAAATCGTTCATAATCAGAAATGGAACTGATTAAAACATAAGACAATAAATTTGTATCGCTAACGTGACGCTAGTGTCAAAATCGTTTCTTAACTTAATGGCTACTCTAGATTTAATGAACTGTATTTTTATTCTAATTTGAAACATATCAATTCAAATCCGGCGACAAATCACCGAAATGGATTCTTTGTACAGTGCGTAACCTTGACCCACCAAATATTCGTTTCATAGATTAGTTGGACAAAGATAAAATATACAAATAACACACTGTTGGAGTGAAGGACGACAATTTTTTTGCATAAACCATTCAAATCAAATCATTATATTTTCTGTTTGCTATGAAAGAGTGAGATCATCAAATTTAGCAAATCATATTGACAGAAACAAATATCTTAGCAACATCGCAAAGCACCCCAGAAAACGCAAGTGTACCAATATTAACTCAGGGGTAAAAGTCTAAAGGCTTGGTATCCTAGTTGGCAGTGCACTTGCCTCACGTTTGTGTGGTCAAGGGTTCTAATCCGGGCCAGTATCAATTTTTTTTTGGAAGTTAAGTACGGTTTGATATATTGACTTATCTTATGATTTTGATTTTAAAACTCTTAATAAGGACTCAGAGCGGATTCGTAGACTCACAATTTCAAATACTCCTTAGAACTTATTTTCAGTTAATGTAGTAGTACGTAATGAGCACTTCCAATTAATAGTGTAAAGTATTTAGTAACAGACAAATTTCTTCATAAACTTGGTTCTTATAAAGGCACTCGGATGGAGTCGAAATGTCGAAGCATATCCGACATGCCATGGAACGACTAATATAATTCATAATTTTAACCCGCAAAAAATTAGGTAGGTTACAAGACCTAGATCTTTTGTTCCCAAGACTTCTGTGACAGACAGACTAACACACATTGAATAGCTAATGCCATTTGTGAAACTGCAGCCTGCAGCCTTGGCCGAAATTATTGGTCTACTATTGTGAGTATACTTGCTTTGATAGTTTAGCAGACATCACGTTTGTCGCTGGATACGGCGACCTTCGATAATAACAGCCTAAGCGTGCAGTTTAAAAATTCGCATAATTTATGTAAATGGAGTCACTATATTTGTATTTAGCTGTAGGTATAGGAACAAAAATAATGTAAATCTCAGTAAAACTAGTTTTCAACACGATACGTACTCGTAGTATATAACGAAAATATTTGAAAACTTTTAAAATAAAGTCACTTTCGTTACTGACTTACTTAAACCTAGTTGTACATTTGATTTTGGTTGTTCTCTTTAATATTTAAATGGGAAAGCATCCGTTCTAAATTCTATAAATTCTACATTAACTTGATCGGAGCTGATTTTTTTTCTAACTCTACAAACTGCAGATATATCTACGAATTACTAAACATATGGACAAATATATTCGTATAACTAAATTTTAAGGAAATCGTACTTTTTAAAATACTGACAACAAAATCTAGAAAAAGAAGGAAGACTTTATAGCACAGAATAAGCAATATTACAAGTACATAAAGCGAACTCCCTAAGTAGGCTTGTTCAATTTCTCATAAACGTACCTACAAAATTCAATGCAAGCCAAATTGAATCCTACGCACATGGAAGAAAGTCAATGTTACGCTAAACCGCTAAATCACCCAACATTGACAGGTGTACGCGATTCGCCTAGATGCCCCGGCAAGCGGGGCCGCGTCGCGTAGGTATACTTTTACACCTAAAGCGTGGAGTGAGACAGGCCTGGCTATAGGAATAAGTTAATGCTACTAGATTAAGTTATAGGTATGTAAATAATAAAAAATAAAAACAGAGCCAAGATTGCTGCCAACAGATTTGTACTTTAAAGCTTTAAATGACATGGACGTCATCAGCTCATGGTCCTGGAGGAGGGGGGGGAGAAAGGGGAATAAACCATACTTAGTTAAAAGTTAGGCACTCTACCCACTAAGTAACTGCCATTTATAAATAGAGATCATTCATGAAATAAAAGGAGGGGGGGGAAGGGGGAATAAACCATACTTAGTTAAAAGTTAGGCACTCTACCCACTAAGTAGCTGCCATTGTAAATAGAAGAACGGGGATCATTTGTGAAATAAAGATTTATGTGTGATACTTCTGTGTGCATAGCATTTTTTTACTTACAATATAAACGACAATACCGAGAAAGTGATAATGCAATACGGTTAGCCAACAGTTGAAAGCGGCCGTTCGGTCGTAATCGTCGTCCCGCCATTTGTCCCTATCAAGAATTCACGAACCGATCTCAATTCTCATTCAAACTCAGACTGGAAAATTGTTTGCACAAATCAGCACGTGTGAGTTAGTGTCTGACCGAATGTTCGCCCCTTTCGGCCGAATTTAGGCCACACCTACACTGGCGCGGTGGCGGCCAGTAACTCAGGCAAGGGGCGGCTAACCGCTTTAATTCATACTAGCTGTTGCCCGCGACTTCGTCCGCGTGGACAACTTAAAATCACAAATTATTATATTTTCTCGTAGGAACAGGCTTTTTTTTCGGGATTTATACTATCCTATGTCCTATTCCAGGGCCTAACTTGTATGTGTACCAAGTTTCATCACGATCATGAAAGAGTAACAAACATCCATCCATACTTACAAGATTTCGCATTTATAATATTAGTAGGATACTCTAGTATATATTATCTTTGGTAGGATAGGATAGCACTAAGACCTTTCTCCCAAACTATAAGATTTTTTTTACACAATTCCTTATAATTATACATTTTTTTATTTATACTTTAAACCTATATAAATGTACAAAGGCACATATAACTCTCCAAGAGTTTACTTCCAGTAAACCTTTGGGTGAAAGAGAGAAATCAAAGCAGATAGGCAGACAGCAATGCACATCATAGTGAATTTAAAAAAGTATTTAAACTTAAATTCTATTTAATTAGATAAAAAGTACCGAGATGATTGGATTTATAAATTTTACCAATGTTCAGGAACAATTGACATATTACTAAATAAAAATATATTTTCGTTTTCTTCTACTAACAGTGGGGGACCGAGTTTAAGGGCTTCGTGTCATGAGGTGCGGTGAGGTGGGAGGGAAAGTCAAACCATAGAATACCTAATTTCAAACTTCCAATTTTCAATACTGATATAACTGTCACATTATTCCGACATAGGTAGGTCCTTCACCTCGGTCCCCCCACTGTCCCCCACATTTAGTCTTTAAAACACTTTACTTGCACGTTTCACTCTAAATAAATGCATTTTAATGTAAGAAAATTCGTTGAGTTTCAGTTTTCGGCTGACGAATATTGAAAGTCGAAATTTCGGCTTCGGTCATGACATGACACTAGTGTGAGGTAACCGGTGCTTTTGTTGCCGTTTCGTTATGTGATAAATGTGCGTGTCTGTATCATTTGTTGGTAATATTGTGGAGCGTATGCGCAGACGTGGAACGTTGCGTAGTGGTCAGGCGCAACCTATATGGCGATGCTTCGTAGACTGTGAAGAAGTTCAGACCACATTTTCACTTTATATGGTATGAAGAGTCATTTCGTATAGGTAGATATGTAATGTTAGTGACCAATTTGGGTTTTAACATAAAAGATTGTAAGGAATATAAAGACATGCTTAAGATGAGTCCGTATACATTTTGATTTTCGAAATAATGATATAGCTAAATGTATAATTCCGAAATCTCTACCCACAATAAATGGAAAATTAACATTTGTAATGTACGAAATTCATAATACACATTAGTCGACTTATAATTTCGAAAATAAAATAGTTACGCACGGAATTGCTTACTGCTTTCAGTAAAAGAGACAAAAGTCTTTAAACATATAGAACATTAGCAGATTTGTACATTAGATATTTTAACTGAAATAAAAATAGCCTTTATAGCAAACAGAAATAATATTTTAATATAAAAATAATTTGCTATCAAAGCAATTTATTTTTATATTAATATAGTATTTCTATCTGCCCTTTCCGAGCAAAGGCTTCCCCAAGCTTCTCCAACTCCTTCCTGTTCTTTATTTTTCTGTTTTTTTTTTTCATTTTAAACTTAGGTAAATTAAACGAATAAAATACGTTTTTAGGAATTTCGTTCATTACAAATGTAGATTTTTTATTTATTGCTGTCAGAAATTTCGTAAGTATAAATTTTGATTTTCGAAATTATGCTACAGACCTTTTGATATTTCTTAGGTAGGTTAAGTTAGTTAATTAATGCTTAACAAAAAACTTAACCCATCATTTTTATTAGGTGTTACATAAACATCAGAAATATGTGTATTTACTTACATATAAAAAAATTAAGCACGAGGTTAAGCAAAAACGTTTTAACTAAGGTGGTCGCTTACGCGTTTAGTAATACCAGATGGCGCTAGTAGTCGAAAAAAATGGTTTTTAAATGTTCCTCAATTTATTGGGCACATTTTTCGATAAAATCCGCTTAATATCCATCTATTAAAAGTATATATCACAAGATTTAACGTTTACTTAATGAATTTATGAGCACAAATTTTTATTAACGTAAAATAAAAATAAAATATATTTACTATATTATTTTACGTAAATTTATTTGAATGCTAAAAATAACATGGTAATCCCTTATAATATAAACATGTATTGAGGCTTACTCAACTGTGTATAGTACACCTACTGAAATTATTTCCTTGAAGAATATACTATATAAGTTATCGAAAAAATTACTACCTACTCATAGTCGACTACCTACAAAAAAAACTATTAAGGTTATAAATAAAATACCTATTATTATCATTTGCCACATCATTTATCTTGTCTGTAGGTCAAGACATTTAAACATTGTCCGATATGTTTGACTCGCGTAACGTACCTCTTAGATTTATTATATTTCTAGTTCCTATATAAATAAATAAATATGACATTATATACACACACTTGTCTTATCCCAAACTAGTATTTTGTCCTGTGCTATGGCAGTTAAACAAGGATAGGACAATTCACTAATATAACATCCAGGCCGGGACCAACTTGTACAAATTGTACAAAGTTGTCTGTCCCCTGTGGGAATCGAACACACAACCTCCGGTAAGCTCGAGTTTAATGACCTAGCCTAGCCTAATATATACGAGCTTTGATAATATTTTCTCTTTTCGTAATAATTAATCAGGATATTATAAACAATATTTGACTATTTGTTTAATTTTGCTAAATATTTAATTACTTAATGAACGTATGGCATCTTTCAGCAAGTGTCGTAACAAAACCTTCCATTAACAATCTATTACATATTCCGAAATCACTAAATGCACATTTTATTACATACATTTAAACATAAACATTAATAAAACAGAAGGAAAACGTATGATTAATTTTCACCGAGTGTTACGGGCGATTTACGTTCGCGGCAGCGATGGCGCACGCGCCGACAATAGAAACAAAGCGGAGATTGCGCAAAAAATGGTCTATAATTACCTGGTTGCAAAATTCACAATACCGGCCAACAATTTCAAATTATTTAATAGGTGTATTTCTAAATAGTTTAGCTGCATTGCTTAAGAAAATGGCCTCCATTTCATATAGGTTTTATTCGTTTTTCCCATGCATGCATGGTAATAAAAAAACATGCTGTTCTTTCACTGCGAATAGGTATATATGCAATGTCGTAAATAATAAAATTAAAGGGTGTAATTATAAAAACAACAATTGTCGTTTCCGAAAATTTAAAAAAAAATCATCTACCACAATACCTATTTAATTGGTTTGTGTTTAATTATAATAATTGCACATTTACTGCATATAATAAAAAGAAATAATAAGTATTGAAGTATACTAATTTTGTACTAAAATTAAAACTTGTAACTGTATTTGGTTGTGCAATAAAGTGTACTGTATTGAAAGTGTAAATAATATTACGAGAACACGAGTCTCTTATAAATATAATTATTTTTGACCAGTGTTATTTTTATAAAATACTCTTCAACTATATGTGTATATTTTAATGTTGACTTCTAATTGAATTTACAACGCGATAGCATGCGGAATAAAGCATGGGGAATATTGTATGATCCATATTTTAAACTTTATATTTATATTTTTTGTAATATTTATGGTGATTTTGTGTGGTTTAAAATATAATTGGTTTACTTTAATAATGTAAAACATTATTAAATTCATATCATATGTTTACTTCAATTTTTTATATTTAATCCTTTGACTGTAGTTGGTTTATTAATAGATTTCTCTGGAGGCAATATTTATTTCAGTTGATAACCATTTACCTAAGCATTAATTACACTCTTATTTTATCGAGATCAGCACGAAATATGTATTGTTTATTTAATTTCAAGTCCTTTAAAATGCTATGCCACCACACTTCGCTAGTAAATTTTATTTTTTTAATTAGGCACACATTGCAAGTCATCGATTACACCTGTTTACTAATGAAACGAGTGAGTATTATGCAAAATGTGGAATATATGCTTAGTAATATGTTGTCAATATAATTACGTAATAGTTCAAAGAAAGAAGAAAGTGTTTACCAACGCTGATTAAATAATTCGTAAATCATGGTATGTTTTAAAGATCTTTGCGAAATACGGTATTCATACTTAATTATAATATTTATATTTAATCTCATTTGGACTTAAAAACTATAAATGAAAAAAATTAACCACCGTAAGGAATTATCATTTGTAATAACTTAGCTTTAAAAAGTATGATTTAAAAAGTATGACCTTTAAAGTAAATCACTAGTACTAACCGCAATTCGAGATCTAGGCTAAAGCTAAAATTATAATAATAATCGTAATATTATCTATGGATTATACTATGTCGGCAAGTATTATTATTTTCTAAAATATAGACACTAAAACTAAACGTAGATAAGACTTTTTAATGCAAGTCGAAAAACCACATGAAAATTCCGTAAATAAAAGCTGCAGTTAAAGAAAAACGCACGAAGGAAAAGCGTTTGATTTTCTCTGTCTGTCTTACCTGTAACGATGGCAAGTGTGAGCAGCGCCGCGGCGCTAAAAGACCTCATGTTCGTTGGTTCACAGATCACGGGTTGGTTTGGTACTTGTTTTTACGTACACTGCACTGCACTGTCACCACCGAAGCATAGTATGGGCCGACGCGCGATAGCTCAGCGCGCGTGCGCGTTAGTGAAGTGCCGAGCTGTGCTGCGCCCGCGCCGCGCCAGCCGTAGTGGTGGGGCTTGAAGGCTAGTTACGGAAGCCGGCGAAATGTCAGGGATTGTGAGGCGGATGCAGGGCAGGATAGAACAATATAGACCTTTTTTGAGATCAGGGCGTAAAGGTTTGAAGACAGCCTTCTTGATCAAGGGCGGCACCAGGATTCTGAGGTAGAAGAGAAGGGGATGACCAAGAAGCAAGCGGGGGGAAATATTGGGAGAAATGATATTGAAAAGAGTTCGATATACTTTATAATATTAATACCCCTCATTACATGGAATAATTAATCTTAAATTAGTGGTCACATATAGGTGCAAAAATAATTACTATATAATTAAATAATAAATTCTGTAATCGCTGAAGTTAGCGCGTTGAAGTCTTTTGTATGGAGCTATAGAAGTTGGACAACTGATTTTTTTATTCGAATGAAGTGGCAAACGAAATCAAAGGTAGGTAGGTAGGTACATATTTACGTATATCGGAAATAAAATATACATGTACTTGAAAGGCAGCAAAAACAATTTTGTATTATCATGTAAACATTTAAACTTTAGAACACCAACTATTGTTTATTTTGTTTCCAGTACGCAAATAGTTATTGTTTGTCATATCTGATAGATTGAAATACACCTATGCCAAGCACTCAATTGAAAAATAACATAAAATTGCTTTTTTCAGTAAATAAAAACCAGTTCAATTTGGAATAGGAGGGAATCGGAAGGGTGTAAACTTTAAAATGTAAATGTTTACGTTGTCAGTTTTTTCTTATTTTAATAATAATAATAATGACTAATATACTTTAAAAAATCATTTTTATTATGTAAAGATATATATATATATTTCTATAGATACTAATAAGAAACCATTGTTTCATAAAAATAACTGAAGACTACGTTATATCATAGTAGAACATGGAAGACCAACATTACCAAACACTCGGGTCAAAATAAGTAATAGTAATTAAATCACAAATTATAAATACCAACCACTTATTATCTTGACCGCCTCGTCGGCCTAATGGCTTAACCGTTAGAGGTTGTGGGTTCGATTCTTACTAGAGACAAGTAAGTTGATCCCGGTTTGGATGTTATATTTGTGAATTGGCCTATATATGGACATATATAATATATATATGGACAATACACTGACCATCTCAGATGTTCATACATTTTTCTCACCTCACCTCACCACATTTTCCTTCACTCTACCAGAGAATTCAGTAAATAAACTTAAGTTTCCAAACCCATTGGTATATTGCATGACCAGAGATTGAGTTCCGACCACTCGACACGATCGGCCGCGTGTTCCCCTCTGCGCCACTACTCTATTGCTGAAGGTAGCCACCCACACACTCACCTTCCATTCAGACACTTTAACCCAAACCACAACTTTAAAGCTAGTTTTTGTCCTTAACTTCATCGGCATGGAATTTATTTAAATAAAATTCATTCATTGTGATATTTGGGAAACCTCTATGCAAAAATTCGTTTGTAGCGGATTGAGTTCTACATAAGTATAGTAGTGCAGAGTATCGTTCTATAAACATGAATGGATATTCGCGGGTCGCAAACTAAGTTCTCAAATACCCCTCCTGCTTCAGATCATAATTTGTCACAATGACATCAACTTCCTGTGGTTGTGGCATCAGCATAGTCACTGTTTCTGTTTTGCTGCGTCTGCGTCTAAGCGTGTTTTTATTCTTAGATTTACGTAATCTATCTATCTATCTTCTTCTATATCTATAAAAGAAGAAACTGATTGCACAAAGATTCCTTATACAGCATATGCAAGCAATAAGGAAGAGTTTTTCAAAATTCATCCCCTAAGGGGGTCAAATGGGGGTTCATATTTTGTATGGAGAACGTCTATTAGATATTCCTATCAATTTGAAACCTTGTAGTATTAGAACTTAATTATACTTTAATGATAAAATACGTGTTTTACAGTTTTTGAAAAATCATCCCCTAAGGGGCTGGAATGGAGTTCGAAAGTAGTAGTCTCCAAACCGATTGCCCTAGACCCTTGAAATTTAGTACAAAAGTTCCTCATGTATCTCCGGTATGCACTATCAAAGGCTGTTTCAAAATTCAACCCCTAAGGTGATAAAATAGGGGTTCAAAGTTTGTATGGAAAAAAACTATTAGATGTTCCTATCAAGTCGAAACGTTATAGGAGTACTCTAAACACTTAATGATTTAACACGTTTTATAACAGTTTTTTAAAAACAATCCCCTACGTTAGGTTCAAAAGTAGACTACTACTTTTGAACCTAGACTACTACATCCTATGGTTCAGCAACTTAAAATTTCGCACCAAGGTTCCTTACATAGCTCACGTACCCACTAATGAAAGGTTTTCAAAATTCATCCCTTAAGAGAGAAAATGGGGTTTTAAAGTTTGTATGGATACATTTAAAGTATACAGGATTAGCAAGCTGAAGTAGCAGTGGCCTAGCCACATCTGCTGCAGAACCGATACGACGGCCGCTGAGGTAGACGAGTTCTGAAGTGGAGACTGCGGATAGGCACACGCACAAGGTGGGGCGCCCCGCCGCCAGATAGACTGACGCCCTGAGGATGGCGGCTGGAAGCAGCAGGATTTGGAAGGTGGAGAACCGGGTGTAATGACACCTATTGGGGAAGGCCTATGTCCAGCAGTGGTTGTCACAGGGCTGATATGATGAAGAACTATATTATTTGTATAAAACGATGAAAACATTACAAGTAAACAGGTCGATTAAATAATTTATGATAATGATAACATCCACCAGCGTCTTCTCCAAAACCACTAAATGGATTCGAATGTGATTTTCACTGTAGGATAGCTAAATTTACCATGGGTTTTTTTTCAGACTTGAAGAAGACCCTTTTTTTAAAAGACGAAACCGCGGGCAACAGTTTTAATATAATTAAGTCGAAAGACTGTTTGTGTGTTTATTTATTTCTTTCACGGTTCGGCTCACTGAAATTTTTTGATAAGTACCTATACACATAATATCATGTATATGAACATAGGCTCATGTTTACCTTTGGAAATTAGGTTCCCTCGGGAAACAAAACTTGCTCCACACGGGTGTTTGCTAGTTTGTAATAAAATAGGAAATGTATTACGATTTATTTACTTTTACTTCGATTTCAATTTTGTTTGTCCTTAGTCTTCATATGTTAACAAGTTACATTACCAGTAAACTAGTAATCTTTTTTGTAATTATCTGAATTTCAATTGACAACCAAATGATCAAGTGCTCTACAGAGTTATAAATAATACATATTAGTATATTATACGTTTACATCGGTATATATATTACATTACATAATATACATATACATACACTTGTGTAATCCTGAATTAGGATAAAAAAATTGTATTAAATAAAATATTTGTTTATTTTTTTTAAATTTTAATAATAGATGTCTCTTTAATCGTTATTTAAAAGATGTGTACAAAATAAACCAATACAAATACATTTGAATACCAAAGTCCCCAATAAACCATACTAATATTTTAAATGTCATTGTGTAGATGATTTCTTGTTTGGATCTGTGTTACTCAACCACGCCATAACTAATGTATAGAAGTTATGAAGTGATTGGGTAATCATTTAGTTGAATACAATCAATTCGAAACTTGATGCCTACATAAGATACGTTTTACCATGGGAAAGGGTATATTCGAACGTTTTAACCGGCTTCGTTATCCTTGCCTTCAAAAGTTGAGAAAGAGATGACACCAGTTCATTGTTTTTATTATACAACTACCCATGCCCGCGGCTCCGCTCGCGTCGACTACAGAATCCGCTCCCGCTCCCGCGATCCCACACCTAGGCACACGCCGACGTCCACTACAGCTCCAAATGAGTCCTAATCTGAATTGCACCGAACATTCTGATTATACTTCTTGGGTATCATGTCAGCCTTTAGACGTCCACTGCTGGACATAGGCCTTCCCCAATGAACGCCACCACACCCGGTCCTCCGCCCTCCGCATCCAGCCGCTTCCGGCCACCTTCTTCAGGTCGTCGGTCCATCTGGCGGCGGGGCGTCCCACCCTGCGCGTGCCAATCCGTGGTCTTCACTCCAGAACTCGTCTGCCCCAACGGCCGTCGGTTCTGCGACAGATGTGGCCCGCCCACTGCCACTTCAGCCTGCTAATCCTTTCGGCTATGTCGGTCACCTTCGTTCTTCGTCGGATCTCTTCATTACGAATCATATCCTTCAAAGATACGCCGAGCATAGCCCTCTCCATAGCTCGCTGAGCGACTAGAAACTTGTGGATCAGGCCCACTGTCAGTGTCCACGTTTCTGCACCGTAGGTCATGACAGGCAGGACGCACTGATTAAAGACTTTTGTCTTTAAGCATTGTGGAATAGGCGAAGTGAAGACTTGACGCAATTTTCCAAATGCTGCCCAGCCCAACTGGATTCTTCTGTCAGCTTCCCTATCAAAATTGTTCCTACCCAACTGTATTGTCTGTCCTAGGTAAACGTACTCCTGAACAACTTCGATATTGACATTGTCGACGATCACCGGGCTTAGGTCGTCGTGTGAGTTGGACATGACTTTCGTCTTGTCTACGTTCATCCTAAGACCTACTCGTCTGGAAGAGCAGTTGAGGCTGGTCAGCATTCCCTCGAGATCCTGCAGCGACTCTGCCATCACAACTATGTCGTCTGCAAATCGAAGGTGTGAGATGTGCTCGCCGTTTATACTTATGCCCCGTTCCCTCCAGTTCAGTGTTTTAAAGACATCCTCCAGTGCGCTGGTAAACAGTTTCGGGGATATAACATCCCCCTGTCTGACCCCCCTCTGCAACTGGATTGGCTTTGTCTGCTGATTCTGGAGTTGAACGGTCATTGTGGCAGCGTTATACAGGCATCTCAACACCTCGATATATCGCCAATCGACTTGGCATCGCTGCAGGGAATCCAGAACAGCCCATGTTTCGATGGAGTCGAAGGATTTCTCGTAGTCCACAAATGCAAGACACAAGGGCTGGTTGTACTCTTCGGTCTTTTGTATAACCTGCCGCAATGTGTGGATGTGGTCTACGGTGCTGTAGCCTTTTCGAAACCCAGCCTATTCCGGAGGTTGAAAGTCGTCAAGTCTTCGGGCGAGAGGGTTCGTAATAACCCTCGAGAGCAGCTTGTAGACATGGCTCAGGAGCGAGATTGGCCTATAGTTCTTAAGAAGTGCAATATCTCCTTTCTTGAAGAATAATACCACTATGCTCCTACTCCATGCCTCTGGCGTTGTTCCGCTGTGAACGACGGTATTGAAGAGCTCCTGTAATCGCGTTAGGACTGGCGTCCCTCCGGCTTTAAGAAGCTCCGCTGTGATACCATCGTCACCTGGCGCCTTGTTGTTCTTGAGCTGCTCGAGAGCTATTCTAATCTCGCCCACGTCAACGTCCGGGATGTCTTCCGTGTAGTGGCGGATCAAGGGTGCGCGACTATCGCCCGTGTCGTGGGCCGCAGGTTTTGGCGCGTGTGTTGGGTACAATTGCCCATAAAACTCTTCCATTTCGGCAAGTATCTCTGGCTTAGAGGCAACGGTCCTACCATCAGAGGTCCTCAGTTTCGTCATGTGGCTCCTCCCAAGTCGCTTGGCAAATACTTTCGATCCCTTATTTTTCTCGATCGCTTCCTCTATGGAGCGTGTATTAGAACGGCGGAGATCGAAACGTATTTGCTTTTTGACGCGCTTGTTTAGAGTATGCCAGTCTGGCGAGGACGTCGACATCTCCCGTCTCTGCCTCATAAGATCCAGAGTCTTGCTAGAGATCTTGGACTTGGTACTCTTACGCTGTTGTTGGCAGAATCTGCGGTCCTCCTTACGGACGACATTCGCGAAATCGTTGTATTTTTGATCAACGGCCTCTGTGGTTTCCAGCGAGGCGAATCGGTTGCTTAATTCCAGTTGGAACCGTTCGGATCCCATTATGGTTTGGCCCAGTGTCGGTCGGAGGGTTGACTTTATCAGCCGATGGCGTTCGAGCTGGAAGTCTATATTTAGAGTGCCTCGGAAAAGTCGGTGATCACTTCCGCTATTAAACCTATTGATCACTGAGACATCTTCAACTATAGACCTCCTATTCGTCATTATGAAGTCAACTTCGTTCCTGGTCACAGTGTCGGGGCTTCGCCATGTCCACTTCCTATGGGGCTTCTTCTTGAAGAATGAGTTCATCAAGAATAGCCCCTGGCTCTCCAGGAAGTTGACAAGCATTTGCCCCCTGTGATTCCTAGGCCCAAATCCATGTGATCCAACTATTGATTCGTCGCGTTTTTGTACTCCCACTTTGGCGTTGAAGTCTCCCATAACAATGAGGTGGCTGGTCTTGGTGGTGTGGTTTATGGCCTTGGAAATGTCGTCATAGAAGGCCTCGACCTCATCATCAGCGTAGTTTGCCGTGGGCGCATATGCCTGTACGACCTTCAGAGAATATCTCTGGGTCAACTTAATTATAGCATATACGATCCGCGACGACACACTGCTGATCTCCACCACATTGTTAGTGAGGACTTTGTTGATCAAAAATCCAACTCCGCCTTGCGATTTTTGGTCGCCCTCTCGATAGTAGAGCAGGTGTCCCGACTCAAGGGTTATCGCGTCCTCCCCCTGTCTTCGGACCTCCGATAACCCGAGCAGGTGCCACTTGATTTTGCCTAACTCTACTTCGAGCTCGGCGAGGTGTTCGTCTGTTCTTGGGTATATTGCATACCTACTAATGTATTTGAAAACTAAAAATTCCCATAATTTTTGATTGAGTAAGCCGATTACGATTAAACAAAGACTACATGTTACTCCGAGTTAAGCCCTATGTTTATGTGAAGAGTCCATCAAAATCAGTTCATTAGTTTTACGTGATACGTGCACAAACTAACAGACAAACAGACAAAAATTCCAAAAATGATCGAAATGTGCTCTTAGACACCGAATATATTTTTTTGCAAATATCTTCAATGTACAGACACGCGAAGTTTACACTTTTATTTATTAGACTAGCTGTTGCCCGCGACTTCGTCCGCGTGGACAACTTAACATTACACATTCTTATGTATTACGTGTTACTAAATCCTAAAAGAAATTTATTAATCTGGTTATGCATTAAAAATATGATAAAAAAATAAAAATAAATAAAAAATATACTATCCTATTGAGAACCTCTTTTTTTGAAGTCGGGTAAAAATTAGCGTTCCGGCGGCGGTTTCGCCCGTTGGACCACAGTTTTTTAGGTTTCCGTAGCCAAATGGCAAAAAACGGAACCCTTATGGATTCGTCATGTCTGTCTGTCTGTCTGTCTGTCCGTCCGTATGTCACAGCCACTTTATTCCGAAACTATAAGAACTTACTATTGAAACTTGGTAAGTGGATGTATTCTGTGAACCGCATTAAGATTTTCACACAAAAATGAAAAAAAAAAAACATTAAATTTTGGGGGTGCCCCATGCTTAGAACTGAAACTCAAATATTTTTTTTCATCAAACCCATACGTGTGGATAGGTCTTCAAAAATGATATTGAGGTTTCTAATATCATTTTTTTTAAAACTGAATAGTTTGCGCGAGAGACACTTCCAAAGTGGTAAAATGTGTGTCCCCCCCCCCCCCTGTAAGAGAATGATAAAACTAAAAAAAATGTATGATGTACATTGCCATGCAAACTTCCACCGAAAATTGGTTTGAAAGAGATTTAGTAAATTTTTTTTTTTTAATACGACATAAATCGTAGACCTTAATACTATTATTAAAACATCGATCAAAGTTACAACGAACTACAATAACTTTTTATGTTACTTGCTGCTACGGAACCCTTCATGGGCGAGTCCGACTCGCACTTGGCCGGTTTTTTTTAATAAAGTTGACATTATCATATAATCAATAATTTTTTTATATTTTAATATTGTGCAAATTAGGTGATATTTCCTTCCCCCCCAACGTTGAAAACCCTTTCCCCCATCCCTTCCCTCTCCCTACTCCTACCTCTCCCCCTTCCCTTAATCCACCCCTTCCTACACCCTTTATTTACCACTGCCCCCTTATCTTTCCTCTCTTACCCTAATCCCTCTATTCTTTTCCATCCGACTTCCTTCCCCTCCTATTCCCTTCCTATGTTGCATATCCAATTAACTGTACAACAAAATGTCTGTCAAACTGCTGGACATGCCTTCCCCAATGAGTGCCACAACGCCCTACAGATCCTGCCGCTTCCGGCCACCATCTTCAGGTCGTCCATACACCTGGCGGCAGGGCGTCGCACCCTGCGCGTGGGACGTCGCGTCCCACTCTAGAACCCGTCTGTACCAACTACGTCGGTACTACGACAGATGTGACCTGCCATTTCAGCTTACTAATTCTTTCGGCTATGTCGGTCACCTTCGTTATTCATAGGATCTCCTCATTCCGAATCATATCCCTCATAGAGACCCCTAGCATTGCCCTCTCTATAGCTCGCAGAGCCACTTGAATCTTGTGGATCAGGCCCACCATCAGTGTCCACGTCTCCGCGCTGTAATCATGACAGGCAGGACGCACTGATTATAGATTTTTGTCTTTAAACATTGTGGAATAGGTGACGTAAAGACTTGACGCAGTTTTCCGAATACTGCCCACCCTAACTGAATTCTTCTGTCAACTTTTGAAATTGATCCTACCCAACTATATTGTCTGTCCTAGGCAGACGTACTCCTGAACAGCTTCGATATTGACATTGTCGACGATCACCGGTCTAATACAGGGCAACTAATTATCGAATAACGAACTTTTTGTATCGAGACTTGTGGAAATACCTGAAATACATCAGCAAAAATAAATCTATAAATGAGCTTTAAAACATCTCTGTCACTTTCTGTCAAGTTCTTGCAACGACCAGTAATGTTGAACTACACTTTCATACAAAAGATATGAAATGAGAGGTCAACTTGTATATCAGCATCCTGACATTTTATTGAGATATGACTTATACCAGTATGAGGCCCGAATTCAAAGCTATTAAACTGTGAAACGCTGTCAAATTCTGTTCAGCAGTTTCCAAGATTAGCCCGTACATACATACATACATACAGACAGATAAGAATTTTTTTAATTATATTTTTGGACTCTACTGGTCTTCAGTAACGTCCGGGCAGTGAAATTTTTTTTTTAACTTCAATGTACAGATTCGCTTTTCTTTTGTTTTTTCTACTCTTTTATTATATGTATAGATTAGTTGCTAATTCTTGCACAGATTGTTGTTGAAATATTTAATTAAATATATTCTTTTTCATTAAGTATTGGGGGTGAGGATAATAATAATAATAATAATAATAATTCATTTATTTCAGATTACTCCATAAATTGTGTTAATGACAGACTTAAAAGTAATGTTAGTAAATATTAAATTCAAATCAAAAAGCATCAAACAAAACATTAAAAATATTATTTAACATTTATAATGACGACGCTCGAAATTAACTCGAAAACAAAATGTACCAGAAAATTAATAGCTGCGGGGAACGCCGCGGGGTCGAAGCCAGTTACAATATATTTTTTTACAACAAAGTTAGCACCAAAAAAGCGAATTCCATTCATTTGGCATTGCCACGTAATTGCAAAATTGCAATTATTTAAGTACAAGCGCTGTAATAGGCAATGCACCCAACGCGGTGCAATGACGCAGTTGCATAACCGCCCAAATCGCGTAAAGTGGGCCGCGGAACACTTTCCATTTCGCACGCCTGCGGCTGCGGCCGGCTGCTCGCATTACTGACACACATTGCCCTTAACAGAGCCATGCAATGCTGTGAGGGATAACCAATAATTCCTGACAATATGGCACATCCAACAAAATATCTAGATGTTCTTTCATTTTATCTAGAGATATATTAGTAGATTAGTAGCCAAGGGCTGTAAGGCATCAATTGCAGCCCGAGATATTTAGGCGCACGAGCGCAGCGAGGGCGCAATTGATGCTTACACCCGAGCTAACTACTCTGCTTTACATCTCGATTGTGACGTAAGTAGAAAAAAACCCGGCATTACAAGAATAAAACATTTTATTAGTTATTTAAAGTAAAAGATTTCTATTCCCGCCTTTTTTCATCTTTTTTTTAATTATTTTTTTCAAGAACGAAATTGAGCTTCGCCGTTCGATATTTAAAATTGATGACTATTATACCTATGATTATACTCATACAAAGACAAGGCTGAAAGCGAAGCGACCTCTTTTGTCATTGGGCTGAATGCATGATGTCTATTGCCAGTATGATGGTTAGATGTACGCGAACTGAGTGAAGTTTTTTTTAATTACTTGCCCTAGGGCTTTTCTAGCTACATTATTACCCTAGACCGCTAATTGGTCACCTACAAGCCCCATTTGGGGGTAATATGGACCTACTTACCGAATATGAGAGATGTAAAAGTATTTTAAAACGTTCTGAAGCGCTACGGCGTCCTGTTTCAATGACCATCATGTCAAACTAAGCAGTAGAACAAATTGAACAACTAGGTACTATGTCATACTAAGCAGTACAACTACTTCGAATCTTCTACTACAACTTTTTTTATCCATTCTGTTGTATCGTAGAACTTACAGTAGACGTAGACATTAGACATCATTTATTCGTAATATTCATTATAAGTCATTTAACATAATAATAACTATATTCTTACCTAGTTGTATTTCTAAAATAAAAAAATTAAAAAAATGTTAAATAATCAAAAATATTAATAATCGGTAAAATGTCAAACATTGAAATTAATTTTACTGTATAAAAATATGCAAATAGCTATATACTAATTCCGATAAAATTTAATTAGAAGGACCCTACAGATAAAAGACAGCTCTGCAAAGTTTATAATAGTGCCGAGGATGCTCGCTGCGTTACCCCTTTGAATCTCCAGGCTGTTAAAAAAGGATCTGGTTTGTCGTTCGGCGACCTTTCCTTCAGAAGTTTGCCAATATTCGATAGCAAATGGCTTGGCCTCCTGAGCCCCAGCACCAAGTGTCTCTACCGCAAAAAAAAATCTATAAAATAATTTACTAATGTCAACTTTACTGTTCAAATAACTCTTTTAGTTCTTCTTTGCGTAGTTAATATTTAGTATTTTCTGGTACAGCAGAAAATCCCAATTTTTTATTCGGCAAGTGTATGTACATATTTATGAAATATTGATTTAATTATATCACTCTCAGTTACTTTTACATTTTGTGATTTTTTTTAATTATAGGGTTATTTATAGTTATTTAAGTGTAACGATTCAGTACATTATATTTATTGCGTTCTTATCCGAATTTCGTCAAGGTACTAACTGTCGAGTCAATTGACTTAACTACTGTCACCAGCGGCTTTGTCTGCGTGAAATTGATAATAAAAAGTTACAATTAAAAAGTGCATTTTAATTTGAACTTTAGCATAATTAGATGAGGTGCTCGGGTTGGTCGCTTAATTCAGAATATGAATGTTTTTTTTATTGTTGATGGGTTTGCGCTTGACCTCAATCTCACCTGATGGTAAATGATTATGAGGCCTAAGGTGGAGAGCGCTTACCCAGAAGATGCCTACTGACTTATATTTTAAAAAGATCCAAATTGTACTGTCCTCGAAATACCTAAGCTGGCAAGGAGTTCAATTCCTTAGCAGATCGCATTATGAACGAAGAAGCAAAACGCTTCGGGCGAGAGCATGTCTACTACTTATGGATGAAGTCCCTCACCACGCCTGGTAGTCTGGTGATGGAAGGGGATGGGGGAATTCCTGGGCACACCCCCCAAAATGTAACAAAACCCAGAATGTAAACTATTTAAATCGTGTTAAGCCAGCGTCCATCTTAGGGTAGTTCATTACAAAAAATAAACAGTATTCTATTTGGGAGCCTGTCTTTTACGATACGATGATGCTAACATGTTCGTTATATTACCATTTAAATAAATATATTAGCAAACACTTGTTCCAACACTATACAAGTGGTAAGTAACGTCCACAAATTGGACAGTCTAGCTATCTGACTACCTGTGTATTGCTAACCGTACCAATTCTTAATACGTCAGCGTTGCTATTGTTGAAATAATAATTAAGCAATTCGTTATCACTCGTCCCCATCTGAGAGCAAGCTCAGAACGTATGCACCAACTTTAGAAGATCTTTGTATCTCCCACACAACTGAAAAAATGCTCTAATTAAGAGGTAGACTGATAGCTCAAGCAGCTCATGTTACAATGGTGATATTATACTAGGTACACATTTCCTATTATTTCTTCATCTGTTTAATAAATCATTCATGACATACTCTTGCACTGCCCTATAATGGAAATCTTTTGTCTAACATGTTGGCAACATATTTCGTCTGCGAGACTAATTTTCGGAACCCAGAGCACGTAACAAAGTCTTTTTTGTGGTAAAACGATAATTAAACCGTACCTAAATGGCGTTAACACTAGATTTAACATACCAAATAGAAAGTCAGAGTTAGGCACTAAAGTTTATCCCTTACATATTATTACATATTACCTATAATGTGATATTATTTTTAGTTACTAATCATTATTAATTCTAGTCTAAAGTATGTATTTATCTAACTTCCATATGCGAATTGTACTGTGTAGAACTTACGTATGATTTATATAAGTTTATTACCTTATTTACCTTTACGACCTCCGTGGCGGAACGGGGTAGCACTCGGACTGCCACGCCAGAGGTTGCGGGTTCGAATCCCGCTAGGGGCAAATGTTCGTATGATGAATATGAATGTTTGTACCTAAGTCTTGGATGTTTATATATTTATTTAAGTATGTGTATCCGTTATCTAGTAACTATAGCACAGGCTCTACCTAGTTTGGGACTGAATAATTGGTGTGAATGTCTGAGATATTTTATTTATTTAAATATTATGCCGTAAAGTGAACTCAAATAAAATAAATTATTTAGTCAATACTAACAAGTTCAAAGTTGCTCAGCTATTTTTGGAGACAGCGGTATATGGTCGGAGTTACATACTCCAATATGAGGAGAACAGATCAAGAACTAAGGCCACCGACAAAGCAGAAAGATAAATGTAAAGTCATTTTGTTTATAAAAAAAACTGTAACAAATTATTTCCATTACCTTAGGTAATTCGTAAATTAAGTAACGAATTAATGGGTATTACGAATTACGTTCTTGTGTGAACATAATCGTAACAGGTGGCTTATAATCCCAAGGTTCCATACAAGGTGTTGCGGTTTTATCTTAGGACCAACCGTGGACCCATTCTCTTTGTTAAAGGCTAATTTACACTGAAAATGGTTGTTTGGGTAATTGTGTTACTTGTATGGTAGGTAATGTACAAAAATATACAGTATTTTTGCCAAATAATTAGTTTAAAAGTAACTTTACACCAGATCTTAAATAGTACCATCTGTCTGGTTTTATAAATATGGCTGGCCAATTTAATTAGCTCGTCAACAGCCTAAATACTTGTCCCCTGCTGAACATAATATACACAGGAGAATTACGGGAAGTCGGGAGTCACCCACGGGAAAATTGGGGGTGACCCTATTCTAAGCCGGGAACATACATACATATATTAAGCTCATTGCTGCGATCACGACTCCGCCTGCCAAGCGTGGTAATTATGGCAAATGCCCCAATGGACAGCCCACCCAGAGTGGCCTTCTATTGGGGATGTTCAGCAGAGGACGTGAATCGGCTGATGATGTATATTTACAATTTCAAAATTTAGTTATCCGCAGATATTAGTTTGGGGAAATTATACATACATACATAATGCTCACGCCCTGGTCCCAGAGGGGTAGGCAGAGACGATGCATTGCTACTTTTCGCGATCCAACGTCACAAAGCGACTTTCCTTCGTTCATTTCTCGCTCCGTGATACCACTAGGCGTAGGGAAATTATCCTCATCATCATTCTGGGACCAGTGGAGGGCAGGCATGCCAGAGGACGAGCTCCGTCAGATCCGGTGCAGAGGGTGGCTGGCGGATCCTTATATAAAGCGATGCGGTTGGCCAGTGACCGCTATGCGTAGAGGCGTATTTTATACGATCACATTCCTCACTATTAACGGAACGACGGAGAAGAGAAGAGAGATACAGTTTAGCGGAATAGTTTCCTCTATAAAATATGTCATAATATTTAATCTATATAATATGTACTTCCTATTTATAGGTAAGTTCGTACCTCAAACGCGTTATATCAAACTGGTGTAGCGGGAAGCAGATTTTAACACTTTCAATACGGATATATATATATATATATATTTATTTGACAAGTATGACCCATGACGGAATTTCATACCGTTGAACCATGCATTTATTATCTTAACATATTGAAACTATTTTTTCTAATATGAACTTAAACTACCCATTTATTAAGTTGCTAGTCTGATCGCATGTCACTTATAAGGTACAACAAAGTTATTATTTACTACGATTTTAAATTAATTTAGACCTAATTTATCAAGTAATAAGACGGAATTCAATGTTGTGCTAGTATATAAAGAGATCTGGGTGATAGTTAAAAAGGTTCAACAGTTGACACAAAGGTCGTTCGCAAGGCTGCGACATGCCTAAAGGCTGGTTTCTGGTATAATTTGAGCTATAATTAGAATTTTCTGACAATTATTTTTGGGATATGCATTGGATCATAAAGACGTAGTATGGTATAAAATTTATCAAAATTCATATTCATATTCATTTATTGTTCCATGTAGTTTACAAGATGTTAGATAACAATACACAGGTACTAACATGAACCCTGTAAGGGCGCTACAGTATATGTAAAATTATCAATTAAAAATATAAAATTAAATTATAAAATAGAAATTAATTTTTTAAATATTTACAATGTCAGCATATTAATGAAATCAAATGTCAATATAAATCTATATAATATAAAATGTCAGAAAAACTAATAAAACAAAAACATCAATTTAAATATTATCCTTATCATTAAAAAACTCACGCAATGAGTAAAAACATTTGGCAATTAAATACTTCTTCAGTAAGTAAGTCCTTTATTAATTAATTTTCATTTATTTTACAGGGTACAATTAAATACATTTAATGACTACTTATAAAATGATGAGCTGAACAATGCAGTCTGTATCTATGATAATTAAAAAAAAACAATTTTACAAAAAAATGTTACCACTAGAAGAATTTCTGTATCCGATACTGAGTGTCCCTTTAATTGGCCATTCAGGTATTTACCCTATGTATAATATAACTGATGGAATTAAATTCTGCGATCTTTCTAGGGTCAAGAAGAAATTCGGACCTCGTTCCACGGTAAAATTGCTAGATAGTACTAACCATGACAGATATTTCTCAAGGGTTGCACTCCACTCGCGACAATCTTGGGATGGCGTGGGGAGGCCATCCGGCCGCGCGAAATCGCATGCGATCGATGCATGCGGTACATACTGCCCAGCGTGGCGCGGCGCGGTACAGTGCTTGTCAGCCAACTGCCATAACGCGAATGCACGCGGTTGTATGTAACTCAACCCTAACACATTGAAACGCAAGAGACGAACGTAGAACGGACGTCGTCGCAGCGATTCGATAAGCGATCTAATGTCACGAGCGTGCACGTGCGCCTGCGCGCGTGAATTTGGCGAACCGCTGCGTTTCCGCGTGCCGGAATATGCTGCAGGGTAATCAAGATAAAAGGTCGACTGCTTGTATGAAAATTCCTGAGGGATGGATAAATCACGCACTCGATATACCTTCCAATACCAAATACAAATTCTTTTCCCATAAAGTATTATGAATTTACTCAAAACTCCGAGTGGGACGCCCCGCTGCCAGATGGACCGACGACCTGAAGAAGATCGAAGAAGCCGGAAGCGGTTGGATGCGCAGGGCGGAGGACCGGGTGTGATGGCGTTCATTGGGGAAGGCCTATGTCCAGCAGTAAAAGTTATGTGCGAAATGTTAAAACGTATTCCTAAAATCATCGTAAAAATTACACATAAAAATTAAATTCTTTACTGACCTTTGCAATGTTATAAAGCTCGGAAGGAAATAACCACATGACGTTATTAACCATGTCAAATATCATATGCATATTGTGTCATAACCGCCAGCGTATCCTAAGTGACAAATTTGCGAAAATAAAACCTAAACCTTAAATCATGAGGATTAAAAGCTTATTTTCTGAAGAAAAAAAGTGTCGCTTATGTTAAGTTGGCGGTTAAGGCTCGGTATATACAGCGTGTTGCAAAGATTGCGTGTGCAATGATAGGTTTTCAAATAACTAAATAATGGGGATTATTGCGCAACCATGATGAACTCATACTGTAGACGTTCATTGTAAGGTTCTCGCTCGTTACTGGCACATACAGAACATGTGCTCTTTTATATAAACATCGTACACTTCGGGCCATACCCAGGTAAACACTAAAATATATAAAAGCATTCACTTAGTATTTATTTAAGTATACAGAAATGCTCATTTCACTACCACCAACGCATTCTTTTGTAGTTTTTCTAGTTTTCCGCATTGCTGTGCTAGACTTATGTACAGTTTCCTGAAACTTTTCTGAACCAACCTGAATAATAAACTGAAATTTTTCCATTTTTTTAAAGTATCATATGCTCTAAATTATATACAGCGTAAAAGTAAAAGAAGAGTGACAAAAGAAATTTACAGGACGTTCAAGAATCAATTAGTAACGTCCTCAAAAAGGCTGGAGTCCACAATGAGAATAATAAAAGGAGGTGCATGAAAAGTCTAATTCTACAAACAAACAATTGTGTCAAAGCTATGAAGTGCGCGGTGTGCAGAAATGCACGCTGATTGGCCCGATCAAGATAGTGCTATGTCGTGATTGGTCGAAAGTAAGATGACGGCGTGAATGGCTCTAGCATAAGACATATAGTCTGATGTGTTGATAAAATATATAGAGAAGCTGATAGATCATCTTAGTCGAAGAGATACAGAATCAAGTCTGAGTAAAGTCTACTCAACGTTCGACATCTACTTGCAACTATATCTTCATTGAAATATATCATTCATCTATGTTTGTTTTTCTTTCAATTTGGCCGTCACTGAAACCTCATAAATTGTGTCCATACCATGAGAGGTGTGATGCAAAACAATATGTGTACATCTGAAACGCCATCATTTTGATACGGATGAAAACATACAGGTCTGTAAATGATTCATAAACACTTCTGTTTTAACGTCAAATAATTATATACAAATTGGGTAGGTACCTGTTTATTTACCACCTAAACTAATAAGTATTTTATCCCTTTATTTCTTGTAGAAAACCATTCTACTCGTAGATATATATTTTGAAAAAAATTGCTCGACCGTGAGCTACGAGATTGTACGTGAAGAACACGACGCATTTCTTCCGTGAGGGCGCATTTCTAGTCTTCGGCGTTATTGTACGTAGCAAATAACAGGTTGCCAACTTGACAGTGTTTAAAGACAACCACCTAAGCTATTTGTATATTGGCCTGTCCATGTCGTAAGTAAATAGGACTTGAACCCGTGACCACTTGCCGCTGTTCTGCTGACGACCTAAACGGGTCGTCGTTGCAGATCCGAAAAATCGTGGCTGTTACTCACGCAAATCCATCCCTTATGTTTACATGTCAACCGGAACGCTAATCAACGGAGATTCGCGGTAATTCACTAACAAAACGACAACTTAGAGGCATTTCAACACAATGCAGTGATGTTAACTGGCCTTGGTATTATCGGATAAACAAATTTGCAATACCAATTACCCGAATTCATGAATAAGAAGCCGTGTATTCTGATCTGCCTACATACACATACTCGTACACACATGCACACAGCTACGTTGAAACATGGCAGCCAAATGACATACCTACTAGTCATAAGTAGTACTCCTAGGAGATCTCCGATCTCTTCATTTTGTGACAATCTTCGATCGGCCTTGCCCTCCAAAAGATCGATTCAAAAGTCGATCGATCATGTTGCACCCTCAAGCGGCAGTTTAAGAAACGCGTAACAGACAGTGCCAGGGGGTTGTATTCAATGTAATTTCTTAATTCCTTTACGTTCGGTGATTGGTTAAAGATTATGGTGTCCGATCAGTGAGTTGGTTGATTGAGTGCCGAGTGAGTTGGGAGTATCTGAAGTGCTTAGTGAAAAGTGTTCTTTTTTTTTCTTTCTGTAATTTTTTTTTTTTACACTTAGAATAATGGGCGGAAAAATGTAATAGAATCGTTCCGCAGCAGGTGCTTCCCTAATCCTATATGAAAATCGAATTTTTTGTCCCCCGATTTTTCCTGGATCAATCTCAACTTCCATCATTCGAATCGATTCGTATGATCGATCTTTTCTCCAAAGATTGAAAACACTCATGTGCCTCTATTTAATGTCTTACTTTAAACTGCAAAATCAGCCCACTATCTGCCATAACCTAATAATACCTATTGGACTTTTCGAACTACAAATTTCCTTATTAGTGGATCGAAATTGCAAGGAAATCTGAAATTAGAATTAAACATAATAATTTCCTACAATTCAGCAATCTATATGAAATCTAATTTGTTTGAGTAATTGTGCACAGTCCAGAGGAAATCAACGATTTGGAACGAATTTCAAATCCGCAGCTATTACTTAAAATTAATGTATCTGGCATTTAGTTCTTTAGTTACATTTATTCTAATAAATGATTGTGGAACAAGTATCATTTATTATTTCCTATATCTGTCTCTATTCACAATGACCAGGCTTATATTGAAGGCCACATAAAATAATTGAGTGCCAAAAAAGGACAATCTAATATTTGTCGCCTCAAATTTGTATATCCGCAAAAAACATATTAAGTCCAGGAAACTGGAGTTAATTAAAGGATGACAAAGATTCTAATTAAGTTTTTTAGACGCCCCTTTATGTCATCGTCATGATTTTATATAGATTTTTTCGGCAATCGATTCTCAGATCACGTGCGGGGAGCTCTACTCCGTACCTGCCTTTCGAAAAGTCATTTTGTACCCTCTGACTGGTCATCTTCTATCTAATAAAAAAAAGGGAAACTTCGCGTGTCTGCCAAAAAAATTGGGGGCTAAGGATAAGTAATAGAACACATTTAGACAATTTTTGGATTTTTAGTCTGTTTATCTGTTTGTTTCTGCACGCATCACGTAAAAACTACTGAACCAATTCTGATTGAGTTTTCAGAGAAACATAGGGCTTGATTCGGATTAACATATAAGATTTATTTAAACACAATCTAGCCGGGTAACTCAATCAAAAGTTATAGTTTTCAACAACTCACATTCATTGATTGGTATGCAACAAAGTAATGCTCGGCGAAATTTGGATTGCGATGGATGAGTTAGGAGTTTGCATTTGGAGCCACGAGGGTAAGAGAAAAATTTGGTTGAGGGGAGCGTTGAGGGGAGAGTTTAAGGCAACGACAAACGTCTTTCCGTGTATATTAGATGAAACGTTAGAGAGTATAAAATGGATTCAGGCTATTTATTACTGCTTCTTAATCATTTAAGTTTGTTGGTTATTCTTCATCTGCCGCAATGCTTTTCTGTCCTATATAATGCCGTCAGAAATTAAAAAAAAATGTAGCAGTTGGTTTCGTTTCGCTCTATCTTTTGCAAACTGCTTAGTAATTGTTTCCTTCCTTCTCTAGCCTCTGTGTTTCTTTGGCCATTAAATAGACTCCCCATAAAATAGAGTAACAAGGCATCTTCTGGGTAAACACTTTCCACCTAAAGCCACATCATCAGGTGAGAATGAGGTCAAGCTTAAACCAATCTAGTATGAGAAAAAGAAAATTGAATTTTTGCACAGTTCATGTATTTAACTTACCAGTTTATTACCGTGTTTATACATGTTCCAAAACTTATCCATTCACTTGCAACATGTTGCAATGTCGGTCCAGTTGTGTAGGTATTTTAAGCATAATTCGCAACGCCACGCCATTACGCACTATCGATTTACCAAACAATTTCCAAAGGGCCAACAAAGCTCGCCATCACAATAGACCGTGTCAGGATCTAAGCAACAATAATATTCATTATTTATTCGTACACTAACATAATAAAGTATCATAATAATTGTTTGTATGTGAGTAGTTAAAGTAAATTTGAGACAAACGACAGATTTTATATAGCTTTATATTATTAAAGCCATGTGGGTACCGGCTAAGAATAGGGCCACCCCCGTAAGTGCCGTCGAGACTTCTAAGGGATTATATTAAGATCATTGACTGCGATCACCAATCCGCCTGCCAATCGTGGTGATTGTGGCAAATCCCCCCACATCTTACCAAAAGTGAAATTCTATTGGGAAGGCTTATGTTCAGCAGTTGATATTTCGGCTGGTGATGACAGATTTTTATGCAACTGATCCTTGTCCTGATTATCACGTCTTTAAATATAGGTAGATATTTTTCTTCATAGACATTCTCTACGCTTTTAGATCTGAACTTAATGTAATTTAATAAATAGTTCAAAAATGTGGAAATACCGGAAGCCAATGCCTTTTTTAACACTGAAAATGAGGTACCCCAGAAAATTTTAATATAGGGTACCACTGGCGACATCGCCGTAGTACTGAGAGATAATATTACCTTTTCTTAAATATATGTATATCATCTGCGTATCAAGCAAATCTTAAATATATGTATATCAAGCAAATCTGCGTGAGAGTGTTAGTATACCCAATAAGTAATTTCATAATGACCCATTATCATAATGGATTGTTAACAATAATCGTTCATGACCGTTCGGTGATCGATTGCAAACGAGATAGCATTCGAGAACAAAGTATTGCCATCTATATTGAAATGCTTTGTTTCTATCTGTGGGCTTTGAGTTCAACATAGTTCAAGTTGATTCTGAAAGTCTCTAAAGGGTTTCCTCATCATCATCATCATCAGGTTATTTTTGTCTCCACTGCAGGAGCACATCCCTCTCTTATCTGCCGGAGACAGACGGAGGATTTGGCCTACACTCCCCGCGCTGGCCAGACGGGTTGGGGAGGCCTGATTGATGTTTTATAATGTAGGTTTCCTGAACTGTCCGCATTGTCGAGAGGTCTGAGTCCGATTCCCCTTCAATTAGCTATGTACCATGGAATCGGATGTTATAAAACTTCATTTTTTGATTGCTCTAATAATGTAGGTAAGTATATATGGCAGTATATATATGTAGTATTTGTTGGTATGTACTTATTGTGTGTATGTGTGTGTGTGTGTATAACTATTATATAACTTGATATTTAAAATTATCTCTATGCTATAAGTAGTTGTAATATTAAATTTAAGATTCTAAAACTGCAGAAACTAAATTTTTTGTGCCAAAATATCTTATTTCTATCCAAATATTGTTTGCAAGATATCGTTTATATAGTGCATATTTTAAGTACCTGTATTTATTTTCTTGGCGCAATAAGTATCGAATTGTATAATAAAATAAAACAGCGTGAGAAAAACATTTGAGATGATCAAATTGTGAAATCGCAGGTTAATGCTGTAAAACTTCATTATCTAAGGGCATGAGTTATGGTATGAACAATAACTACATTTTTTATCTTGCAGACCCGCAATTTTTATCGTGCAGAAGTAAAAGTGCAATAAGTATTTCAGCCATACTGTCCTTCTCGATCTGACAGTTTAAATTATCTCACAGTGAAATGAGACAGGACAAATAAAATATAACCCGCAAAACTTTTCACGGCGTTCTTTCCCTACCTCCTAGTCGAAATCAAATTACTAATTGCAAAAGCACAGTTAAGATAGGTTACAATGTGCATAACACAATATATCAGCCCTTAGACGTCCATTGCTAAAAGTAGGCCTAAATTAACGTCATCAGAGTCATCACAACGCGGTCCTCCATCCTCCGCGTCCGGCCACCTTCTTCATCGGTCCATCTGGCGGGTATCTTTAAATATCATGAGGTTCTGAGGTAGATAAGGTTCATAATTGTACCTAAAATAGTCAAACTTATATTACGCTTATAATAGGTTATAAGCGTTATATCAGTTCTCACACCTGCGCACAAAAATGTATCATAAATCTGTGTCTAAGTATTCTAGAACAAATGACCTTTAGACAATCTGCAATCAAACGCAACTGTGGGAATGTTCGGTTCACTGTTTCTATGACCACAATTATATCAGGACTTATTATATACATCCCCCAGATTATAAAGACCTCCCCTGCTCTTTCCTTTCAATAGTTAAATGGATACTTATTACGGTGAGCTATAGTTTACATAAGGTCAAGTTATAATGAACGGAACACAGTGGGTCCAGTTTTAGTTCGTAAGTAATTTAATCTAAAGCACCTTGGCATTTTGCGAATTAGTACATTGTTGACGCATAGTTCAGTAGAGTGTTACTCTGATAGGTGATAAATGCTTAGTCCGTTCAGATAACTGTTAATGTGGCATTTAATATAATAACTAAATGACATACCTACATTTTAACATGGGCATATCCGGAAAGAATAATCTGAAGTAATTAACATTTAAATAAAATTAAATGTCATATTTAATATATCTGTTATTACGTAGAAAATACAAATAGTATTTTAATACTAGTGTATGGATAATAAGTAATTATTAAAATAAATACATAAAAGATAAACAACACAAATGTAATTGACAATGATAATAAATAAACACAACCATCTGGTGAAAAAGGTTTAAAAACTCATTTCAGACAATATGGAGGAGGTACTTTACCAGAAGAAAATATTAGTTTAGGATTAAATATGTATATGTACAGGCTTGATACTGGTTCCGAAAATACCGGTAAGAGCGGATTTTCTTATAAAGAATTTATAATCAGATACCTGATTACGGTATCATTATAATACCTACGTGAAGAAGGAATGGTCACATTGTTGTACAACCCGCCACGCTCCACATGCTCTTACAAAAAATCTGTTACCTGTACCATACCAAATCTGGCATCCGTACTGTGCCAGGGTAAGTGATACCGATTTCTGAAAATACCGGTATTTCAAGCTTTATGTATATATTTGAAATATTAATTATTTAAGAATGTGTTTTACGTGCTTTGATTCTATCAGTCGTAGTTTAATAATATTCTATTTAAACGTAGGTACGTTTTCTAATTCTATTAAATCTTGGTTAACACGACTCAATGCGAAAGGTTGGTTTAATGACATATAGCTGACAATTATTAACGCTCTACATTAGGCCGCATTGTATCCAACCGCGGTATCCAGCCAAGGTTTGCCACTCACCTAGGCCGGCTGCGTACTTACAAAACTGAAGGTCTGTACAAAGGGTCAGGTTGGATCAAACTCTCAAGCACAGGATACCGTGAGAATAGATGAGTTCTAGTAGTAATTTACTAGTTAAGTACAAACTGACAATGTCATACATTGTGAACGATATATATATAATACTGAAGCTTTGTGATACATTTTGTTGTAACTTAAAGTGTAGGTATTTAGCTTTTGTTCAGTTCAACGTAAATATTTTTTACAGTGTACATTCATTACGATCATGAATTTTCTATAAATTTTTCATATAAATACTACCCTAATAACCTAACACAAAATGTCGCTAAATATGAAGGCCATCATGCTCTACAAAAGTACAAAACTTAGATAACCGTATTTTGCAAATATGCACGAAAAGAATTGAGAGCGGATATTACATGACGGCGACAATTTAAAACATTCTCAACTCCATGTGGGGGTAAATAAGACATACAATTCATACGGGACCAAATATAGATATTTTATATGAGACCCTTTAACAAGGTATATAATCATTTAATGGTCCACCAAGACGAAAATAGAGAAAAACCTTCAAACCTCAAAGGAATAAAGGAAATTATACACGCGAGCAGGGCTTAAACCGACGTCCTAGCTATGTCAACTGACTTATCGCATCGAAGTAGACCGATCGCTCCTGAGGGGATTCAATAAATAGTATCATTATTATGAAACGTCATTACGTAACATGCGAAGAGTAAAAATAAAAACAAAGAAATTTTTAATTATCGCTATACATATTATGCTAAAAATATAAAATTAGATACGAATAAGTATATTTTATTAAAATATTTTAAAAATATTTTTTTTCTTACCGCAAGAGCCAGTAGTAGGTAACTTAGACATTAGCCTTCTGTCATGCGTTAATTTTAAATAATTTTTACCTTCAGGTAAGATAGGTATTTAATATTTAAAAGTTCATACTTTGTTGGATGTCCTAATTAAATAGTTAATTTCGTAATGTTAGTCATTCCAATCATACAAATACTGAACACAAGCGACCTACGTACATGTATAAAATTGACCTAAAAACTGAGTATTTGAAATATTCTCACATTAAATGAAACAAACCTATTTTCATACAACAAATGCCGGAAATTGCTCGAAATCCGCAACCACAGATAGAAGTAGAATGTAGATATGCGCGATACCAGAAATAATTGTGTATATTAAATAAATAAACATTTCATTTAGCATACATATGTATGTATACCTACTACTACACTTGTCGTATAACTTAAATGTTCAATATGCAATTTTATCTGAGAACAACTGATCAATAATACGTCAATTGTATTTGTGCATTATAAAAAAGTAGATCCTGGTCTATGTATCACATATGTTATGGCCTTTATAATTCCCACATGTTCCCTTGTAGATTATTTGGGCTGTAGGTAAGTACACTTACTACCTGCCAGCACCCGGTGACAGGTTAATCATACATGCACGCTCCAGCACATTTTTAATATCGACTATTTTAGACTCCATAAGTGTAGTTGACACAGTAGATTTTCATAAAAACGTGATTTTTTTTTCACACGATTACAGTAAATCCTTGCTCCTATCGTTGATTGAAACTTTAAAAAAAATGATAATTGTGTTGTACTATAAAAACATCGTCATCTTTTTCTTCAAACTTACCTAAGCTTTACTTACAAAAAAGGCTATGTAATGATCTATACATATAATAAAAGAGTAGAAAAAAAAACAAAAGAAAAACTAATCTGTACATTGAAGTAAAAAAATAAATTTCACTGCCCGGACATTACTTAAGACCAGTAGAGTCCAAAAATATTATTAAAAAATTTCGTGCCTGTATATATTATGTATGTATGTACGGGCTGATCTTGGAAACTACTGAACAGAATTTGATGGCGTTTTCACTGTTTAATAGCAAAAAATAGGTGTCAATAAGGGAGGGGTATAGGAGGGGAAGGAAGTCGGATAGGAAAGAAGAGAGAGAAGGGGAGGGGCAAGTTAGGAGCAGGAGGGATAGTAGGAATGGGTTAGGGGAGAAGAGAATGAGAGAAAAGATAAGCGCGAGGCTAGCGGATTTTCAACGTGGTGGGAAGGGCATGAGGAAGGAAAGAAAATGGGAGAGGGGAAAGGGGAATATCACCTGCGAAATTATTATTTTTTTAATAAAATTAAAACGCCTAACTTTTTGCACAATATTAAAACATAAAAAATATAAATGATTTAATGATAATCTTTCAATTCATGATAAACATGTAGTAATATGTCAACTTTATTAAAAAAAAACATTAATTGTGTAGTCCAACTTGCGGAACCGCTGTCGGCAGGCTAATTTTATGTATATATTTTCAATGCATAACCAGATTAATAGACTTCTTTGAGGATTAAGTAATACATAATAATGTGTAATATTAAGTTGTCCACGCGGACGAAGTCGCGGACAACAGCTAGTAATAAATATTACTATATACTAAAGTTCCAAAAAAACTACTACTTCGTGTTTAGTGGGTGTGGATTTGAAACCTCGACGTTACGAACTTAATGCAAACACATGAACTAAACTATACCTAGGCTTTATTTAAAATTACATAGTGACTTTTATATTACATAATAAACAAAACGCAGTCTTTATATCTGAAATTTTACACTAAGCATAAACTTAAAAATCTTCCATCATAGTCGAGATATTTTTTGTCGTGTTGCTACGGCCGCCCGCGCCAATCAACCGTGATCATCATTTGGAAAATGAAAAGCAGGTCACAACTGTTTTTTTTTATTCCATCAGGTGCATGACTGTCTAAATATATAGTGCACGAGTCGTTTCATTAAACTGTCAATAAGTGAGTTAAAGATATAGTTCTCAATAAGTGAATGAAATTAGATACCATCGCGTTTATTAAAAACTATATTTTCCCAGAGGTTTTGTTCACTTTGCCTAAAAATACTATATTATATTACCCATGAAATGTTTGATGTTTCACTAATCGTTACTGCCAGGATCTCTTTTACTGTGGTATATTAATTTTATCTCTAAAGTAATAGTTAAAATTGCATGTAACCGAAAAAATATAGCTTCAAACGGCAACATCATCACATCAGCCTAAATAAGTCCACTGCTGAACCAATAGAATGCCACTTTTGGTGGGTTGTCCATAGGGGGATTTGCCATAATTACAACGCTTGGCAGGCGGATTGATGATCGCAGCAATTATCTTAATGTACACAGGAGAACACTGCTGCCTCTCCTTGGTGCAATCCTTTAGTCGCCTTGACGACACATACGATTTAATGGCCAACGTTATCCCACTAATATATAAATGCGAAAGTTTGGATGTTTGGATGTTTGTTACTCAATCACGCTTCAATCACTAGACAGATCGGGATGAAACTTCGGACACATATAGGTTAGGTCCTGTAATAGGACATAGGATAGTTTTTATCCCGAAAAAACATCTCATTCCTACGGGAAATACATAATAATGTGCGATGTTAAGTTGTCCACCCGGATGAAGTCGCGGGCGACAGCTAATAGCGTTATTAAAAAAAATACCGACTAGCCGTCAGACAGACACCAATTTTGTATATTTGTCGCGCTTTTTCTACGTGTTTATTATTCGATTTACATAATATAAATAGTGGACACAAACGAAACGATTCGCGGAAATGTATCAATTCGTGTTCTCGATTTACGTAATCGATTGTTAACTCTCCGATTATTGTCTTTATTTTTTGTCTGCGGGAACGATTTACTCGGTTTTGCGATTAAGTAACAATCTTTTCAAGAAAAAGATTAAACAATTTGTCTATTGGACTTAAACTGTTACCGATATTAGAGGTGTCACACTGTGGTTAAAGGTAATGGAGGGTATTTAAGCGCTGTTGTAGTACAATTTATTTATTTATTAAGTTACTGTGTCTAAAGTGTATAAAATCTGTAAAAAACTTATTATGGTGAGACTTCGATGTCCAGCAATAGTATTTCTCAACAACTAAAAACGCCATCGACCTGAAATTTGGCTCATTTGTAATAAACAAGACACTACAATACACTTTATTGCACAAACAAATACTTACAGTTACCATATTTAGAAGTTGAAATAGTACAATTTAGGCGGTATTATAGCTTTAAGACCGCCTTTACCTTCTAAACCCGCACCTACTCCAGGTAAAAATCGCATGAAGTTTCCCTCTGCCAAAGATATAAGACCACCAATACAAAGCGATGTGTATAATATTCGACTAGTGGTTCGCGTGTGCGCCGCGGGCCGAGAGAGGTTGTGTGTGCAGCTTTATTTGTAGGGCAGAGCACTTTCAACTTTTAACTTTAAATTTAAAAAATTATGTCGATATGGGTGCTGAAGTTGAAATTATATCAATCCCGGGTGTGAGCACCGGAGAGCCGGGGATACAAACTGTTTGATGAGGCTGTATGGGTTTGGTGGCTGTGCCTTTTTTTTAGAAAAATAACTAATTCCAAAAAATAGCTCACCTCAGTCATATTGAAAGTACGGATTTACAGATTGGAGCACTATACATTAACTTCGCCATTTTCAAATCATTATCTTACCCGGGTGACGCGGCACGCTTGCTGTGCTCGGTTCGATTTGTTACAACGATATCGTCAAGAAGTTGTTACTTGTGTGTTTCATAGCGAAAGCGTACGTATGCCCGTACGAAAAATGACAGACTGACATACTGAAAGAAAACGCTATATCGTCTCCATGAAAGTGAAAATTTTTTGGTGAGAAATTTATAAAAAATGAAAATGTTTTTTTTTTTGTTCGTGGTTATCTCTGCTCCAGATAGACCCGGCCAAGGATCAAACATAATGATCTAGGAGCGGCTATGTTGTTTCTGGAGGCGTTACATGTTATATATTCACCATCATCATCATGTCAGCCCCTAAAAGTCCACTGCTGGACATAGGACTTCCCCAATGAACGCCACCACATCCGGTTCTCCTCCGGTAATATACTATCTTTGGTTAAATCGAGAAAATATTTTTTTCCTCAAGTTTTATTATCAGATCTATTTAAAACTTCATCAGTGCAGTTTGCACACCAACAGTGCTTATTACAAACATTTGATAATACCCCATTCTTCACTATTACCTCACACTGGATACGAATTACACACGAATATGGGAAACTACTGCATAATACGAAAAAAAACATACATATTGACACGATAACAATAGAAATCTGCAACTGCAACTTTGGCAACTCTTGGTAAACACGTTTCCACGGTAATACGACGTTTAGAAATAATGAAGAACGAATATTATATACCTGTCAGTTTTATGTGTATGAAATTTTGGTAGGAACACATGTATTTCATGAGCTGAATAGTAAAATAAACTATGTTTTCAGTGATTTACCCAATAACAACGATAAAGTACTTAAAAGTACGATAAAGTACTTAAAAGTACGATAAAGTACTTAACTAAAACGTATCGCAAATCCGTCCTGCGGTAAATATTGCTTCCCATAGTAGAACCGACTCAAACTACCTGTATGATACATTTCATATAAATCTGTAAGTTATTTTTCGAAACGTTTATATGTTAATAATATAAAAAGTAAGGATTTACACGTTAAATCTGACAATGGAAACAGATTATATTGCGCCTAATTATGTCCGTGTTTCATCTCACGCTGTATAGTCTATTGTTTCGGCCAAATTAACACATTAAGTGGTCAGACAGTAGCTTAATTGAATAGAGTGTGCAACGGAATTGTGGATCATTTAAATATCAAATTTTGGTAATAGTAGGATAGGTTACGCTTGATAATTCTATACTCTATTGTTCATTGCAACCATGATGAGATTCCTTAATGGAAAGATGATGAAAATGTAAACAAATGATTATTTGTATAATAAGTACTTAGCACACAGTTATCACTTCAATATATATATTTATAAAACGCAACATCAGTCTGTCGGCTTATAACACGAAACTGGACTCTAGCATAGGTATTCTTATAAGGTTTTAGTTTAAGAACTAGCAAGCTAAAGCAGATACGACGAAGCAGGACCGACAACATGAAGAAGGTGGCCGGAAGCGGCTGGATGCGGAGGGCGGAGGACTGGATGTGATGGCGCTCTTTGGAAAAGCTTATGTCCGACAGTGGACGTCTAAGGGCTGATATGATGAACCTAGAGCAGTAGAGTGTCTAGTGATACTCACGATTCTCTGATACCCGACAAGTTGTACTTGTAGTACATATGTCCGCAGATTAGGGTTGCCATCTCTAAAATCTGCCAACCAGGACAAGAAGCATGAGAATCCCGAATTTTGGAGCTTACAACCCGGATGTGTCAACAGAGATTTTTTTAAACTTACTCAGTAAAATAAACGGAAACGGATGGCAACCCTACCGCAGATTATAGTTGAATTTGAGTCCAAAAAACTCCCTTGACTTTCAAAAAATAAAAAAACTTTAAACAATTAAAGCTTCTAAAATAAGACAATCCGTCAGGAAACACATTACCGCATACGTGTTCAATTTCTCAATATTAAGGCCACAAACTTTAAATACAATTATCTACATACTTTAATAAAATGTTTTTATTTCAGCTTTGTTTTGTTTTCGAGAGGTCGAAGGTGAAAACAATTGAAACAAAGCGTGACATTGCGGGAAGAGGTCAATTATCAGAGCCACGAGAACTGCATTACAAGAGTTGTACGTAACACCGAGTAATACACGCTAACTAAATTATTCAACGAGAATTTCACAACCCTCATTGAGCAGAAGGTTGAATTTCGACACCCCATTCACACCCTTATAACTTATAACAACGAATTTTGTCACGCCGCGACTAATTTTCATAACAGATTCCGCTCCTGACCTTTCAGGACCACAATGAGTTTCGAAACATGTTTAAAGTCACACAAGTTCAATGGTAGATATGGATCGAATGGGTTGAGAATAGAGGTCGAATGCGCACGAGTTGCTTCATCATAAGTTCATAACACGCGCAGTTTAGACAGATACGAAGATACAGTTTCGCAAACTTAACTAGAGCAAAATGGAGAAATCTTTTTAAAAAGCCATATTTAGGACCAAGTTAAGACTAGTCGATAAAAAAGTGATTATTCGATAATGGTCTTGGACCCAATTTCATTTGAATCCGGGGCACGCATTATCAGAGACAATGATATTCAATGCCGTTTATATCACGACCATATTCGTCATGTCTAGTCGATATAGATTATCGAGACTGGCAGTGATCGATACCGTATCGGTTTTAGCACGCCTCCAATAAACCAAGGTTACTGGCACTTTTGTTCTGGGTGTAATTAAAGGAAATTTTTCAATATTCTGGTCGGAACAATGCGATTTGTTTCAATTAAAATTCTATTGCATAGAACATGCACGCGTGTTATAATAATGATACGTGCACACTACCTCGTATGATTTTATTAGCGAACCTGAAAAAAAAGATTTAATAGCAATACGCGTGGTTCCCGTCTTATAATATGGCGACTAAGGGACTGCACCAGGGACGGACCAGCAGCGTTCTCCTGAGTATGTTAAGATCATTACTGCGAGCACCAATCCGCCTGCCAAGTGTGGTGATTATGGCAAATCCCTCAATGGACCACTGCCCATTGCTGCACCCACCAAAAGTGGCATTCTATTGGGAAGCCTTACTTATGTTCAGCAGTGAACGCATTTCGGCTGATGATGATGATGAAGGTGAATCGTTATTAGGTTTAATTTACTTATTACAACTTTTTATATATTTTCCAAGTTTAACAAAACTATGTATTTTACACTCCTCAGGTCAGACCCCCGTTATCGCAGATTTTTGAATGAAAAGCTAGGGATTCCATATTGTAGTTTATCGACTTTTGAGTAATCGATGTTGTTGTACTTTTAATATAATAACGGAAAAGCAAGTATATTACAAGCGAAGTAGTAAATACAAGCGATCTTGGTCACACATCTTATAACTTTGTTCACAACTAGCTGTGCACGCGGCTTCGCTCGCGTGGACTATAGTTTTTTTTTTTAATAAACTTGAAATTTACTTAGTGCCTCCTCTTCCGCCTCCCACTCCAACTGCCACTACCACCGCCACCGTAGTCCTAACCCATCGCAATCAGAATTCCGTCGAGCATTATACTTCTTTGAGCGAGTTTATAAAAATAAAAATAAAAATAAAAATTCGCATAACGTATGACCGATTGCGATGAAATGAAGACTAAATGTTACTCCAAATTAAGCCCTGCCCAGACCTTTTTCTGCAAAACTACAACAGAATTGTACAGTAGTTTTTATGTGATGCGTGTTCAAACTAAATTCCAAAAATTATCTTAATATTGTGTTCTATTACTTATCCTTAGACCTTTTTAAATGTATTCAATACACAGACACGTTTACGTTTTTATTTATACGATAGCTATAAAGGCTTTACAGAATTCTGTTCACAGTCATTCTTAATTACATACAGAGCAAATATTATAATTGTTATCTTTAATCGGAGAACCATTATTTTGAGGCGAGCTTTACACCAGCAAGGTTAAGTTGGAACACTTGACCTCTCCGTTAAGGTCACCTTACCATTAATTAAATTAATTAACTCTTGCCAATTGTAACAGGAGCAATAATAATTCATAAATCATTACAAACTACATAAGTATTGATCTTAAGTTTACCTTTGATTTAAGGCAATAATTGGGCTCGATTCTGAAGGCAGAATGTTAATATTTGACAGCACTAAAACTGTTGCTATCCTTGTCACACAATATTATGAAGATAAAGATGAAACCAATTTTGCTGCCAATGTGCTGTCAAATTTTAAATGTGTGCCTTCAGAATAGGGCCTAATAACTTGGCGAAGTAAGTTAGGTATATAATTATAACAGGATAAAGTTGAGATAGGTTTGGTATTATATAGTACTTCATAAACGGCATTATATACAATTGCGGAACGAAAAGGTTAAGCCATTTTCAAATTCTTTTCTCACATCGCAGACACATGTGACCTTTTCAAGCTATTAAATAGAACATACTGAAGCATGGAAACTTATGTTTTATTAGTTGACACCATAGATCAAAATGTCACGCCCTTAACCTCCACGTCTAGTATACCATATAATATCTTCTCTTTTATTAGATTTTTGATAAATAGATTGCGTACGTAATTACTACGTAATCGATAAAACAGTAACTTTTCTTAAACTTTTGTTCCATACACACAACAATAGACCTTAATGTGCCTAATCTTTTAATTCCGCGACTGTACGTACTTTTATTTGAGCACAACATTTTTTTTCAGTTACCTTATCACATCACAATTCATATATTCTTACTTATTTAACACGCGGTTTGATTGAATCTGTAATAGGCATTGAACCCAAAAAGTCTATATCACTTACTTCGAAATCGCTAACGAACATGCGGCATGCCTACTTAAATATTTTTTTCAAAAGTTAAGTAATGAAGTAATTTAAACAAATCTCGTTACCTACTTATTACGTGACATGATTTAAAGTGTGTGTAAACCTGTGATTTATAAATCAACTTCGAAGAACTAGAACGAATATTTAATGCCACATATTTTATTATCACAATCTTATTCGCATAACACCCTCCGTGGCGGAACGGGTAGCTCTCGGATTGCCACACCGGAGGTTGCGGGTTCGAATCCCGCTAGGGGCAAATGTTCGTATGATGAATATGAATGTTTGTACCCAAGTCTTGGATGTTTATATATTTATTTAAGTATGTATATCCGTTATCTAGTAACCATAGCACAGGCTCTGACTAGTTTGGGACTGGATAAGTGGTGTGAATTTCTGACATATTTATATTTATTATTATTATCAATACAGATATTTAACGTCCATTTACACGATATAGGTACTGGTACTGACCAAAAAAGTCAATAAAATGTATACAAAGTGCAGGTTGTCAAAGCTTGTGACATGGACGCAACTTCAAATGTAGGTATAAACTTTGAATCAATTGAAGCATTCGAATGCCGGGCCAGGATCCTGAAATCTGACCGTCACACCCCCCGGCACTCCATACATGCGAGCAGATTTAATTACCTACTACTATTACAGGAGCACCAGCCTGTCCGTACACGTTTGTGTGTGTGCTTAAATTATTGTAGGGCTGCTACACCGAGCGTGCGAACATATTCGATCGAGAGAGGGAGGAAGCTATACGTCAACAACATAAGTGCGTCTCTTTTTAATTTGTAGCGTCGATCTCTCAGCGCCGGTCGATAGCGCGCTGACGTAGTAAGTTTGTACCGGCGGCGGCAGCCTAATAGTGGGTACTGCCAGACGAGCTCTATGTTACATGCGACGACGTTAAACTTATCTACACCATTACGATTAAAATAAAAACAGAATATGTTTATGTCATTGGTCTACAGCCTGTATCATTTTATAACGTCACCCTTACTCCGTAAGGTTAGCGACCGACATTCGGTAAAAATATTGTTCAGTTCAGCTGATAAGAATTTCACAATAACTGTAGCCTATAGCCTTTCACCGTGGTGTAACAGCATTTACAGGCTCGTGTGCGGGTCTGTGCCGGCAGGTGCATTTTGAAAATCAAGGTTGTATGGAAATATAATAAAAACTGATTGACTTCTAAATTGTATCATTATGTCGCCATTTTCATTAAAGAGAAATCCACCTCCGTAAAACTACTTTGTTACATATTGTTTGTTAGAGTAGGCCCTCTGTCCAGCAGTGGGATGCGTCGGATGCGTATACAGAATTACACTGGCAGAAATGTCATTTGGCATTGTCGTGTAGTTTCCGGTAGAGTAGAATAGGACCACTCCAACTCTTCCCGTGGATGTCGTACAAGGCACTAAGGGAATACATTATAAAACATCAATCAGGCCTCCCCAACCCGTCTGGCCAGCGCGGGAAGTGTAGGCCAAATCCTCCGTCTGTCTCCGGCAGATGAAAGAGGGTTGTGTTCCTGCAGTGGAGACAAAAATAACCTGATGATGATGATGATGAAATGGCATTTTGCCGTAATGCATAATTACCACAAAGATGAGAAATTAGATTGGTATCATTATAAACTGTAAGTTCTACCATAGAACATTCAGTATCCTACTAATATTATAAATGCGAAAGTTTTCATCTTTGTTACTCAATAACGCTTCAACCAATGTACGGATCGGGATGAAACTTGGCACACATATAGGTTAGGTCCTGGAAATAGGACATAGTATAGTTTTTATCCCGAAAAAGACATCTTATTCCTACGGGAAATATATAATAATTTATGATGTTAAGTTGTCCACGCGGACGAAGTTGCGGGCAACAGCTAGTTACTAATATATTATCTTTGGTATTACCAAAGATAATATATACTAGAGTAAGATAAGCAATCCCCGAACAAAAAGTGTAAATCTAAAATTGGTAGCATAAACTTAGATGGCGCATTTGCTATCCAATTATAAAAGTATTATCTAAAATCCGCACGGCGCTGGTGTGTTTAGTGCACTGTTTCTAGTTGTGGCGAAGGTAAAAAGTGGTAACACTACCCGTCGCTAGATGTCATTACATGTAATCACCTAATGAGTTCATGAACGTGTTACGTAACAGATGGCGCTAATACGAAACTAGTTACAATCTGTCGCAACTTTCATAGTAACAACAGTTATATGAAACGAACTAATGGCAGATATACCTGTCTTGCTTTAACATAGATACTTCTCATTCACACCCCTAGCCGCCATGCCCGCCATGTTTCTTATTGCAGTGTTGTTCTTTGAATTTCTTTTTAACCGACTTCAAAAAAGGAGGAGGTTCTCAGCTCGACAGTATGTTTTTTTTAGTATGTTACGCGATTACTTCGCCAATTCTGAATGGATTTTGATGTTTCTTTTTTGTTTGGTAGGTTATACTTCAGAGGTGATCCCATATAAATTTTATCGAAATGGAGGAAATGGGCTGGCGGGATTTTATCTCAAATAACCAAATGTATTTTTTTCAGTACTTTCTGATCCTATTTCTTTCAAATCCGATCCATAAATTCCTTTAAGAGTCATTAATATTACATGTAGGTATATACATCTCTGTGTTATGGAAACAAAGTACCTAAGGAAAGGACAATTCAATATAACATCAAGACTCGAACCAACTTGTACAAATTATATAAAGTTCCCTGCCCCCAGTGAGAATCACGAGTCCTGACTCACTCACTCTAGTACATAAATATTATCTTTACTACAACGATCTCTATGTACTACTAGATGGAGCGTTCCAAACAATCGCTCTGTTCCACGCAAGTAGCCACAACTTTTTCACATTCACAATGAAACTTGTGCAGTTGCTACGCAGAACATTTAATTATTTACTAAATATTGACATAATTTAACCGTAGCGTCAATATTTAGTAATAATTAAATGTCTGCGTAGTAACTGCACAAGTTTCATTGTGAATGTGAAAGAGTTGTGGCTACTTGCGTGGAACAGAGCGATTGTTTGGAACGCTCCATCTAGTAGTACCTACATAGAGATCGTTGCTTTACTATGACCTGTAAACTTGTTTTTCTTATCTTCTAGGTAACTAAAATTGGAATACAATCGCAATTGCACAGTGCTCTGGTAAATCAAGCCGAGGTAGATATCTAGATATTCAAACAGGTCACTGACCTGAGGTCAGCTGTTCTTTCTCGTTCCATTTGTTTTTCACAGTTGCGAAATATGTTATGTTTGGTAGCGATTACTACTAGTAGTGCAGTCAAATTCCGAATTGTGACCATCCCTAGCACCTTATTATTATAGCAATAAAGTAAAAATTAGAATGAACATGGTTATTTATCGTATCAACCGAAAGTACCAAATAGGCATGACGAAAGATTTTGAAATCCTCTTCCGTAATGTAGGTACACATTTACTATTTACGAAAAAACCTTTGTTTCGGTATAAAACTTAAGTTTAACGGAGTTTAAAGCCATTTTGATAATATTTTTTCAATATTGCGCGCAAACAGCTCGCAGCTGTCATGGCGTCGGCTCTGACGTCACGGTTAGGTAAACATGTCATTGTGTCTATGCGTACGAAGAAAGTCAACAAAATATTCAATTAATTCGTGTGATAAAAATGAATTCCAAAGTTTATAAGTGGTGTACAGTACTGCAGTGTAAAAACACATCAATAAAAACACCCAACAAAGTGTTTGTACATATTCCAAACAAGTTATGAACAAGAGATAAATGGTTTGGTTAAAGCTCGCACGGCGAAACAACGTAGTCACGAATTCGCCACTTTATTTCTGTGAAGACAACTTTGATGTGAGTATGTTATCATATATTGATAGATCTTATACTTAAAATGTTTGTTTGATATGAAATAGTTGAAATATTGAGGCTATGGAATAATTAATTTATTGAGGTTATGTTTGTTTTGGTCTTGGCCCTCATTCCTAATAACAATTTTAATCGTTTACTTTTCTTTTTCCAGTTGCCAAATGATATGAAAAATTATATGGAGTATCATGTGATGGGGTCAGTATCACAAGTACGTATGAAACCAGGATGTATGCCCCATAAATTTATATGCCAACCAGACAGGAAAACACGAACATCTGACACAACAGAGCGACCCTATATAGCTAAGAAACGAAGAATTATGATTATTGAAGAGTGTAAAAAGGAATTCGAAGAAAAATGTATAGTTACAAAACATTCAAGTTTTGAAGAAATTGCATCCGGTAGTTCAGGTATTTAATATTAACTTATTTATTAGAATATAGCATTGAAAAAGTTAATTTTATTCTCAGTGTTATTACATAGGTACATTGTTGGTACACACAAAACTACATAGATTTTTCTGTGATCTAGTAATCTCCTATTTGTGTTCATAATTATAACATTGCACTTAAATAATAAAATATTTGTTTTACAGTTCAGCAGAATGTAGAAGTTCCCCAAGTAACACCAAGAGTGTTGGATAAATCAATTCAAGTACACACATGGAAAACATTCAGAACTAAAGCTAACCAAACAATAGTCAGTTCAGTAAATCAGATGACATCACCATTGAAGCCGTTTCTACATTCTGTCTCTACATCACCATTTAAAATCAAGCATCAAGGTGTGATAACTATAGCTTGTGGTTTGATTAATATACAAGATTCTCTTATTAAATAAAACACAAATGAAATTACTGCATTTTTATTTCCTATTCTATACTTTTATATAACAATGGATACACATAAGTTTTTTCAAAATTTAATAACACTTTCAAGCCTGACATAGCTCATCAAAAGTTATACATATAATTTCTATATTTTTATTAGTAGTAAAATTTGGGTCTGCGATGCTGAAATAACACTTATTTAGACCACTTAGGTACATTTGCATTTGAACCTGGGCAAAGCATTTCTTGCTGTGTTTCCCATTTTTTATATAATTGAGATACGTTTTGTTGCTTATGGGACATTCTATATTTTTATTAGTAGTAAAATTTGGGTCTGCGATGCTGAAATAACACTTATTTAGACCACTTAGGTACATTTGCATTTGAACCTGGGCAAAGCATTTCTTGCTGTGTTTCCCATTTTTTATATAATTGAGATACGTTTTGTTGCTTATGGGACATTTTATCTCCACAATGCTATCTTGACATATTCCATCAGGGGAACCTGCTATCATTGGATATTTTTGGGATATGAACAGTCCAGTATTCTTGATTTTTTCCCCTAGTTTCTTGCTTATTATTTCCCGTTTCATTGCTGGTGTGTCTTATTTCCCCCCCCCCCCCCCCCTCTCCCCCTCCCCCATGATAGTAGAAATCAGAGTCTCATCATTGGTCTGACACCGACTCACTTCATAAGCTCTAGAAGCTATTACCCTGCCATACCTCAGTTCAAACCAAAGGTTATTATTGAACTGGTCCCTGGTTTCAGTTTCAATCTTGTTAATAAGATCAACAGTCAAATTAATTTTAGTTAAAAATAAGTCACAACACTCTTCCTTATATGTAAGCACAAGTTGGTGCATTGAGACGCTAAGTAGTTTATTACAATTATAATCTTGTTGATACTTTAGTAGCTTGCAGTTGTCATATTTTCTCTTTTGTCCTTCTTCTAAAAAAATTTCAAGAACTGTGGAGTTAGAAGGCAATATAGGGCTACCTTTAGATAGATCTTTTGCAGATATAAATTTAAAGGTAGTGCCAACTCTTGATAGCTTTGATTTCCGTCAGTAACATTGAACTTCTGTGCATGAAGGTTCTTCGCTTCGTCTATGGATCCACATAAGCAGCGCTATGGCATGCTTACATCCGCCCTGGGGAGCAACACAATCATGGCATTCGATTGATATTACTTTTTCTTCATCTTCATCAACCATCAATGTAACAGCATATAGTTTTGCATGGACTTTATGCTCTGGGCAAATTTTGCACTTTACTGTACAAATGTTTCCTTCCCGTTTTAGTTGCACATAACTGATTGCATCATCCCCATACTTGGACCTATTAACCTATGGACGAGTAACATTACCATTCTCGCCTGTACCCCCTCTGTCACGAACCACGAACTTTTGCTATGGCGATTATTTCTTTTTGTCAGTCTGATGCAGACGCTCGGCGAGACAATATATGTGAAAAATGGGTAAATGCGCATTAATGTGGTGCACATCTTATATTGGCAAAACAGGCAATCTGTCTTTTCACTTGTAAGTATAATTTTATTTCATTTACATGGCTACTTTTATCGAAAGTCAAAATTATTGAAAAATAAAAACAATGTAATCCGTCTATGTTGAATACTTCATTTATATTTACACATGGTAACCAAAAAGTTACCTACTTTATTCATCCGGATTATCGCACATTCATTCTTGACAAATTCATCGTAAGTAGGGGTTGACGTTGTCGATAATGATATCGATAAGAACGAATGAATGAAATAGTGAATACAAATATCTTTATTGTGTATCATAGGTATAGAAAGGATTACATGTTATAGTTAGAGCTCAGCTATGTCCCGCCACATGGTAGATAATAAAGTTATAATAAAAAATGAATATATTAATAAATAACCGAAATAATATTTATAAATTATTTTATTCTAATAAATTAAATATATATTCTGTGAGCGTTAGTATAAGTACATTGATAATTCACGACTCTCTACAATGTACTCGTATATGAGATAATGATACTGGCCTTTATTCGACGTAACGTGTAAAAATGCTAGCGACAATGATTATTCCTTTAAGCGATCACAGGTTTGTTTTATCCCTGTTTTGTATAAATCCTTAATTATAATTTATTAATGTGTCATTTTGTTCAATTTGATTGTACAATAAAGTTAAACAACTTTTATCATTACATAACCATATCTGAAAAAACTCAGCAAAGTGTACATAATACACAATTTGCGGTTCCGTAAGATTTTCTAGAATATTCCAGAAAACCATACATTGTTTCAAAATTCCCCAAGTAATCAAAATATACGTGTTAATGTTAACAAAAATAATAAGGTCGACTGGAAGAGAATCCTAAGTGTGCATAATCGTAATCCATTGTACACAGTTTTATTAATATTTCTTATTATTTTTGTTAATTTTTGTACAATATAGAGTTTACGTTACAAGTTTCAGCGCAATCAGACCTGTACTTTTTAGTTATCCAGCGGACGGACGGACAGAATACCTACACTTATAGTGTGTCACTTTTGACGGAACCATAAATACGACACTTGGATACGTCGGTCCGATAGTCTGAATAATAGACGAGACGATAAAAGTAAACATAGTATAACTATTATGTCACCTCTTGGCATAACTGTGTGCAGTACCAAACATTAAACTATTACAACAATATACAGGTTTATTTTATAATAACTGAACTAATATTAACCAGAAATAAGAAATTGTCATTCATTCGTTCGTACTCGATACCAAGTTATCGACTGCGTCAAGCACTAGTGTCAGTCGCTCATTTTGTCTATGTAATGCATAAAAAAATGTTTCAGTGGTGGTAGTTAGACAGTGACAACGCTCTATGTCAAAGTAGTGCAACAATAGATCACACAACAATAAAACGTCGTATGTGCGAAATAATGAACAAGGCTATTACGATAGTGTGTATTAATTACGTAAAGTTAGCGTTGTGTGAAGTCTTTCCCCCCTCGGATAGTTGGTTGAACGTGATTCCATACTTCGACGATATCGGGTCGTGTCCGGAGGTTAATAGGTCCAAGTCCCCATATGATGGTCTTGAAGACCTAAAATAATTGAAATTAATTAGAACAAATATATACACACTGACTTGATGATTTATCCGATTTTAGGTGTTTAATTTGAGGAAAAATACTATACTAGTAGGTGTTTTTTAGTTACAGAAATGTACTAGTTTTATCGGGTATTAACATGGTATTAACTCTAAAATAGCAACATACAAGCTATGAGGGAGCTACCTCTAAAATAAACAATGACAAGTTTATTGTGCAAATAACCTATGAAAGTAAAATAAACTCGCACGAGTTCAAAAAGTTTGATTATATCTAGGTTGGTTGTATCTAGGGTAAAGATAAATACAAAATTTACTTACTAGGAAGTTTTCACATTTCTCGTAACTCAGCGAGCAAAATTCTTTATTTGTTGCGAGGAAATCGCCCAACATTAATACATCAATCCTGGGCAAATTTGAGCTATTTGCCTTAACAAAGCTTGGTTCCATTGTTATAGTACAGTGGAGTCGATAAATCACACGTAAAAGAAAAAAAATCAATCCAAATGCGTAATCAGTAGTATTCACAACAACTAGGGATCCGCAAAAAGTATTGATACCTGAGTAGTATCGATACTTTCGTTACGATACCAAGTATTTTCGTACTCGATACTTTTGTTACGATACTTTACTAGGTATCGATACTTCGTCACATACTCGATACTTTTTGGTGTACCGATAGCAGACCTACTTTGTTTTGCGTATCGCCCAGCGCCAGGGATGAGAATACGCCAGCGCAAGCTCCGTACGCTCCGTGTGTAAATGCGGCAAACCGCATTGTATACTCATAGAGTGTCATCTCATTACCGTTCTCTTCTTTCTTGCTTTGCTGATGCATAACGACCCTCTCGGTCGAGATTTAGAGGAAACCACTATCTTATTAAAATATGATGTCGTTGCATGGAGATAAATTACTTTTTATGTCTGATTTTGGTCTGATTGCAGTGATAAAGACTAGGGGTTTAAAAAGAACCATATTTACATCTACCATTAAGTCAATGTTTATAGTAATGGCGGCTCCACATTAGTGCCGTGAATTCACGCGCGAATTCACGCCGTGAATTCACGGCACAAGTCGTGCCCTCCACATTCACGGGATGCTCACAATCGTTCGTGAAACCTGCCGCGAAATGGACGTAGAAGTTGCTGCTGCAATTACTTTGACAGTACATTTTCATAATGGTAATGTTCTAAAAAAGACCATTTTCAGTTTCGTTATTCCAAACTTTTTAATTATATAATTATTTAATTTTTAATTATTAATAAATTCCTTTGTAGTCCGGAGTAAACAAGCACGGGGCCGTGAATGTGGATGTGTACGCGTGAACGCCGCGCGAAAGGGGCGCGAACCCTTTGTCGCGGGACAAAATACCGACTCTGATCGGGGAACAGGCGTGAACACGCGTGAACCCCGCGAAAACCATCCACATTCACGTTCACGCTTGTTTACGGAGCTTCACGGCACTAGTGTGGAGCCGCCATCATAAATAAATACTATTTTATTATTAATTTTGAGGTTTCTAATGTGATGAAAAAGTACTCGATACTGAGTAGTATCGATACTTTTGATTCGATACTATCGTCGGCATCGATACTTTTGATGCGATACTGGTATCGAATACAGTATCGTTACTTTTATTTTTTTGCGTATCCCTAACAACAACAAAACACAGAGAATGACAGTATTGTTTACCTAGGCGTGACGTCATGCACTGTGATTGGTGTTTCAGTCAAAATGGCCGATGCAGTATTTTAATTAATGTTTTATTTTATTGAAAATCTTAATAATCTGAACCTTTTAAATAAAACTAAACCAGTGTTTTAAATTCTTTTAATATGAATTTTCCCCTAACATAATTAAATCGACGATTTTTGGATACTGTCGATCCATACCATTTTTAGTTTCGCTTTGCTTAAGTACTCAATTTATATTTTTACTAGGGGTAGAGGTGATAATAAGGTAATAATAATTTAAAGTTAAAGTTGCAAACTCAAATTCGAAATATAATTTTTGAAAGTTTTCATTTGTAGCTCAGATTTGTACAACAAAAACGCGATGCAAACGTCAAACGACGTTCCGTTCCGTAAGCTAAGATTTCGAGATATAATTTTTGAGTTTTCATTTGTAGCTTATATTCGTAGAACAAACACGCGATGCAAACGTCAAACGACGTTCCATTCCGTTAATAGCTAAAGAAATGTCACTTCTTATGCATCAATGCATTCAAAGATATGAGCTATTTGGGTAAGCGAATGAATTACAGCAAACATGAAACGAAATGTGTTTGACAGCAAAGCTGTTATATAATGAAATTGAGAGCTACTGTTCATTAACTGCTCGTCGTAGTTTATAATATTATCTTTGTACTAAGTAATATAGGTATTATCATCATCGATTACGTACATGTCTTGTTATTTACCTAAACGCCATCTATTGGGGTTTGTAAATGCTATAACATTATGAAACATATAACGTCATACGACTATTCGACCATAGATGGCGTAAAAGTCTAATTTTTCAATATTCTTATCGAATTGTGATAATTCGTTACCTGTAGCGCAATCTAGTGGACCGTTGAGTAACTACAGCTTGATTGACGCAACCAATAATGACATTTGCGGCCCTCGGTATTACTAACAGTTTATCTGAATGCTGATCTATGCTGATCTTGTCCCTGAATTATATATTTTGTTACCATTACCATGCTGGTTCATTGTGGGAATCTAGTTATTACTAAATTATCTAGTTATTACTAGGTTATCATCCAAGAACATCAGTCAGTACATAACTTTATATAACTTTCCTGTTCATTCTTACGTTTGTACGCCTTGTCGTTTTAAAATAGAAATAAAATAAATATACCTGATAAATCTTTCAGAATCGAGGGGTACCTATCTCACAGCGTAGGGAATATAACGCAGGAAAGCATAGCCAACAACTCACCTGATGCTTTCGGGGGGATATTTTTTTTAAAATTGTACAACTAACTGGACTACCTATGTTAAATTTATTCATTTCCAATATGTCAAACCAAGCAGTGGAACTAACTAAAGCTTTATTTTGTCTATGTTGTTCTATCGTATAAATAATAGAAGAACTAGGTATATTGAGTAATCAATAAAAAATAATGCAATATTGAGGAAAACCACATACTTAATAGGCGTAAACTGACAAACTGAATGGCAAAACATAATCATTTTACAATCAACACTAATCTAAATACTTTTGTATAATAACTAATGTTCCAACCACTACTCCATATCTAAAAAAAGCAAAACATTTCAATTTAAATCAATTGTCATACAAAAACAAAATGGTGTTTCTAAGCACACCACAAAGTTTACATGGTAATACAAACCTGTTTTTGCTGCTGGTGAGCCTTTCATGTAAATGTTACCAAGACATAAATAGCGTTGGTTTTCGTATGACTATTGGTTTGGAATGAATAATATAAACACCCTTTTACTCTCAACAAATAACTTAATTTCGATTACAGGTGCTATTTCGTAAATAAATAATCGATTTTCTGCGGATTTATCTGGCAACCAAGAGTTCGATAATACTTACCTGTTAATAGGAGAAAAAATTTGATAGATTACCCAGGATATTACCTACTAAAATAAAGTGTAATGATTGTCCCAGTTACATCAATTTATTTATAGAACTACATTTAGATTAATAAATTGATTGATCATTATCACCATCAGCCTAAATACGTCCACTGCTGAACGCAAGCCTCCCCAATAGAATGCCACTTTTGATGGGCTGTCCATTGGGGGATTTGCCATTAATAATCACCATCTTCGCAGGCGGATTGGTGATCGCAGTATGATCTTAATGTACACAGGAGAACATTGCTGCCCGTCCCTAGTGCAATCACACCCACGGGAAGATTGGGGATAGCCCTATTCTAAGCCGGTATCCACACGACAATTGATTGACCGTTTTGGTTGAAAAATAAATACAGTAAGTAGGTTTTTGTACTTCATGAGATAGATTTTTTTTAAATTACAAGGAATCCTTGTTTTTTTTATGGTTCGGATTCGCTGGTTTTCCACTCCGTCCCCACTAGTGGGACAAGGGCAGCGGGATCAATAGGAATCCTCCAGTGCGGAAAGATTGATCGACTAAACAGTCACATTAAATTTTCTTCTAGTGCATTCAATAAACAATAATCCAATCATTTGTTAGCCTGGTTTTAAATTGAACTGATTACGAGGCGCGACTCTTTCAACTGAGCTACCTCTACTTTCAGTTGTGTAACAATAATATACGGATATTAATTTGAAGACAATTAACTGTATCATAAGTTAGGTAACTGAACTGTAGGTATGTAATCTATATATTAACCTATTGTTAGGGAAGTCGGCAGTGGAGGTTGAAATGTGTATTTCTCCAAACATCCACACAAGGGGAGAAACTTAGATTATATAGGAGAAAGGTACGCCTGTCAAATGACAATTATCTTTTTTTTTATTCCTGATGGGTTTGCGCTTCACCTCAATCTCGTCTGATGATGGTGAGATTGATGTATTTCGCTCTGTCTTCCTTATTTAAATGTTCTCGTCAGCCAATCCTCGTACTTAATCAATCAAACAGGCTGAATGCGAAAACATTTATTTACAGAAGCAAATGCACTTATCTATGAAACAGTATGTAGACCAATAGGTCATGTGTTGCATTGTATTTAGTAATATATTATCTATGGTGGCTGTACTTAGCTCCTTAGTAAATCGTACCAACATCTTGATGCAGTTGTAATAACTCTTGTAAGCGAATATGAAGGTTCAAAGTAACTCAAAGAGTAACAGAGATATAAGGTATCACGGTTGGGTGGAGTACGAAGATAGGAAGGACCTTGGGAATCGAAAGTGCGGACAGCAACCGGAACGTATAATACGCGCTCTTGATATCAGTGAGCGATATTCCAGTAGGTACCAATTTTTTTTTAAACGTAGGTACGTACTCCAAGCCCGTGTCGGTTTGATTCCTGACTAAGACGACTTTTCAAAAATATTTGAATGGAGTTTTACCTACCTACTTGCTTTTCAAAATAAAGGTATTTTTTTTCCTTTCAGTTAAATTTGCTATCTTTAATTACCAAGTCCCATTCGATCATTTCTGTTTATAATACATAACGTTTATTCCCACATACATATACATACATTACATAACATAACATAATAAACTATTTAATACCTATATATACGATCGGTTTGATAAATCAGTGACTTTAAGTATTAAAAATAATTAAAATATTCTTTTTTAATTTTCAACATACTTAACCTTATTATACACTAGCTATACATATACCTACCTACTTTGACCAATGATATTAAAGCTTCTTCATTCCGCCAAAGAATTATTTTTTATCAAACCCTGGAAAAGATAAAATTCACAGAGGGCCAAATCAAGTAGAAGCATTTTCCATTCAAACCATAATTCGACAAGCTTTACTGCTGCAATTGCAGATGAGCGGCTCCCGCTAAACGAAGTCTAAGCATATTGGATTTAAGCCGATTAAAACAACATACTTATCCTAAAAGTTTTATAATTAGCCTATAGTGAACTAGGTATGTGGCAACAAAAGAATCGGGTCTGATTGTGTTGGTCAGGCTGTTACTGAGCGCCCACTCCCGGCCGCTATCCCACTACTGCCCGATACGGGGACTTTTAGCTGCTGGGTTTCCCCCCTGGCCCGGTTCGCCCCTCCTTAGATAACCTGCACCCCCCAGACTCCTCCGGGGGGTCCATATTAATACCGGGCTTAGTGTGGACGTCCAGTCAACATGGGCCACTCAGCAACAGGACTCCCGACCTCAAACCATCCTCCGGCCCCGACCTCCGAGAAGCCGGATTACAGGAGACGCCACGCTCCCAGTCGAGAGAGATGACGAAATTATTGATAGTTCTATTAGAATGAGCGTGGCTTCAATTCTTAATGAATTTCAAAAGTTGAGTTTCAAACTTTTTGTTTTCTTTGTTATTACATGCACTAAAATATAAACAACTGAATTAAACTTTAAAGAAGTTTTGAAAGCGATAAAATAAAAATTATATTTTTAATAGTACCGCAAGAGTACCGCCCTCTATTGAAAAAACGGGGAACTCACTAGCATAGTACCTACCAAAGAGTACTATGAATATGGTATCTACCATTATCGTTTCACTGCTAAAATCGACAACATCAATATAGTACTCAAGAACAATTCACAAATTTTACCTGATCTTACCAATATTAACTATTCTATGACCGTACACTAAATATAAAATAGTAAGACCTCATTGCTGAAAACAAATCGAGGCAAAAGAATAGCCTACAAGGCATAGCACCATTGCCTAGCTCGATTGAATAAAAAAAAGTAAAGTTTGACAATCTTAAAAGTTACGTTGATGGCGGCGCCACCTCAAAACAATCCTGATATACAAGCTGTCATTTTCATAGAAATAAATTAGTTCTATTATTTTTCACTAGAACAATAAAGATGGTCAGACTTTACAACCGTCTACACCATTTTTGACATTTGACAGCTGTTTATTTGACATTTGTCAATTTCGTTCTTTGTTTGAAAGTGGAAGTCAACGGATTTTAGAATTTTCGTAAAATTGTATTCAAATACGAAATTGATATAACAAAGTCCTGAAAACTTGCCTTCGACGATGGACACTGCTGAAGTATTGAACTTTAATAGGTATTTGTACATTTAAAACTAACAAATCATGCAAAAATTTGTTTACGTCACTATTTGAACTTGCGCGCTAGAATATATTGATTTTCCTTCCAAATATAAGTTTGAAGGATGTAAATAAATCATATAAAGCTGTTCTTTACGCTTCAATTGATAATTGGAGGCAGGGCCGCTTATTGAAATGTATCCTATTAGTTTGAAATCACAAATTTGATACTGGGTTATTGGTTTCGTTTCTAGAAGCAGTTTAGCAGATAATTCTGGACTGACTCCAGTAAAACCAAGACTTGGAAGATTTGGAGATGATTATTCCCCTGAACATCTCAATTTGACTCCTAGGCATGTAAGTATAATGTGCTACAATGCAATGACAATTGACTGAGTGAACTCCTTTTCTGAAATTAATCTTAAAATTTTCAGAAAGCCAATATCTGTTTGACTGAAGGGAACAATGAAAATCAGAATTTGTTTACACCTGACAAGTTACTGGAAATTGATCACAAATGCAGGTAAGTCAAACAATGGAGAAGTAGTATCAGTGGTAAATAATTGCTATAAACCAGTACAAAGACACAAAGCAAATGTGTAAATTACCTCTTGGTATTATTATTAGATATTAATAATAAAAAGAGTGTTATATTTTGTATGTGGAAGAACTATCAAACTTTGTATTGTCTGAAATGAGTAGCTAAAGCCAAATTACAAGGTTTTTAATATACATGAGATACTTCATATATAACAGTAGAGTGGGATGCCCCCTGGCTAAATGGAGCAACTGTCTGTGTAAGGCTGCTGGTTGTGACTGGATGAGAAGACCAATAATTGGGTTCAGTGGTGTGCCTAGGAAGTGGCCTGTGTCCAGAAGTGAATTCTTGCAGGATGATGATAATACTATTTTTTAAAGAATAAATGTGTACATATGTCTTCCATGACATTTTAGGTACATTATATCAAAATCTCTTTCTCTAGAGAAGGTCTTTCTCTTTATTTTAACGCAGCTTTCCTTATTTCTGTAACTTTATTATTTATAGGACACTGAAGACCCAGCATAAATTTCACAATGTGTGGAGCAATTGCTCTTTTGAAGGCAACCAGAGCTTCCCGCGGCTAAACCGTAAGCTCAGGCCCATCAGGATGGAGCTGGAGACACCCACCAAAGTCAAACCAGCTGTGGATCTTGTGAGAGGTCTGTGCTATTGTGCATGTAGGGCCAACACCTTTTAAAAGTATCCTTGGTTTCGCTAAGAGATAGTGCTAGATACACTATCAAAATAGTAACATATCTATAGTTGTAAGTAATTATTGTACAATATGACATGCTATCAAAATGACAGTAACTTTATTAACAATTTTGGTGATTGGCAGAAACATCGTTAACATGATGGAGCCATAATCTTAAATTGGAATTAGATTGGTTTACATTGTATCTTTTATAAAAAACATTTAACAAATATATTTATTTTAAATGGAAAGGCAGCTTTTATCTGGTGCTTCCATATCATTAGTCGACTTGATTATTCCTTTAAGAAATTGTCTAGTCTGTATTTAAACATGTTTATTGATGTGGCAGTTACGACAGATTCTGGCAATTTGTTCCATCTGGTTACAACTGTTCTAAAAAAATTCTTTGTTATTTAATATTCATGAAAATGAATTTATTAGCTACTGTTAATATGTTTATTACTTTGAACTTTTCTCGTAATGACTTTACAAGACAGATTATAAATCACCCTAATAGGCTAATAGTGCTCTTTTGTTAAATAAAAATACTATATATATTTGCTGCTACCATATGCCATGATACTTAAGGCTAAAGTACACCTTATATCAAATAATATATTTATAATGTATTGGCAGTGGACGGACCAAATGGGCTTCGCTTCAACACCTCGTTGGCTTCTGGAGAAGCGCCAGGCTCGCCTGCGCCGCCCCAGACCGACCGCTCGCAGCAAACCATCAACCCTAGCAAAGCTGTCTTCACTATTGAACCAAACACTTCCAAGGTAAGCATAAATGTGATATATGTTATACAAAGAAATTAATCATAAACTATACAGTTTATTTTATTTTTAATACTAGCTGTGCCCGCGGCTCCGCTCGCGTGGACTACAGGATCCGCTCCCATTCCCACTTCCGCTCCCTATCCCACTTCCACTCAGACGTTAAATCCAGGTCCAGGCCCAGTTTCAGGCCCAGGCCCAGATCCTCAACTCTCCCCTCAACCCTTCCCTCAACACTCCTCTCAACCCTTCCCTCAACCCTCTCCTCAACCCACCTCTCAACCCTCCCCTCTGCTCTCCCCTCAAACCTCCCCTCTGCTCTCCCCTCAACCCTCCCCTCAAACCTCTTTCCCTCGTCTCTCCAAATGTAGTCCTCGTAACTAATCCATCGCAATCCCAATTCCGACCAACATTACTTTATTGCATACGTATACAACAAATTCATCGTAATCAGGTAACTCAGTCAAAAGTTATGCGAATTTTCACCACTCAACACTCAGATTACACTGGTACTATACCCGCTCCCGCTACCGCTCACGAATTCAGTCGAACATTTACACCCTACATTCGTCTCAGTGTATGCGAGTTTTCGGAAACTATAAATTCGCATAACTTGTGATTGACAGCACCGATTGCAATGAAATAAAGCCTATATGTTACACCAAATTAAGCCTCATGTTTCTGTGAAAAGTCCATCAAAGTCCGATCAGTAGTTTTTAAGTGATGCTTGCACAAACTCACAAACAAACAGACAAAAATTTCAAAAATGATCGAAATGTGTTCTTTTAAGCAACAGAACACATTTCGATCATTTTTGAAATTTCTTAGACCCAACAATTCTAAACTGTACCTTAATATGATAGATGTCACCTGTCAATATGTGGCAATCACTTATGAGTGAAGTGGTATGCCACATGACAACATAATATCAAAACACACATCGTAAAATTTATGTCCAGGCGTTTAAAGCACGCCCTAAGAGACATTTTCTTATCAACTGGATTGTATTGATGAAATAAATTGCCGAGATCTGTTTTTTGTTATTTTTTGTTGTAATTACACCAACTTTAAACAGGAAAAAAGCAAGGTGAATGTTGATATGAAAGTATGAGAATTTAGCTGCCTCTTTGTGTCAAATAAATTATAATACTGTGTTTATTCCAATCCCTTATTTTAATTTTCATTGGTGGGTTTATTTCAGATCTTAATAGTGAACAACAAAGCGTGCTCATTGCTGGGCTATTCATCGGGGGAGCTCTGCGGTCTGCGTTTCTCTGACCTACTCCGTAACAGGAGCTATAAATCCTTCAGTTTACAAGAACCAGAAGATGGGGACACTTCTGAGGATGGGACCATTGTGTTGCTTAGTGGAAAGGTAAGAAATTGCAGTGTTTAACATACACCAGTGAGATGATTTTAGTGTAGGATACATTTGGATAGTAGTAGACCACCCTCTTACCTATTTATGCCACCAAAAGCAAAGCTATCCTTCGTTCCGGTTTGAAGGGTAGAAGAGTTAGTGTAATTACGGGATGACTAGGAAAACTGACTGACATAACTTATTTTTAAAATTGTATCATATTCCCTCAAAGATAAGGGCAACCTTACCTACGCACAACGAGGGTGTACAGGACATAAACTACCACACATGCACAACTTCTATATGCGAATATAAAAACGTGTCATATAGTAATAATCTGTTCCTAATTGGTGAAATAAGTACTTATGGTTGCTATTTTCTACTGTGTAGGTTATGTCTATTAACTGTATTCCATTCCTTAATTCTAAAAAGATGCAGCTAGCTTATACTCAACTAAGAGTATGTATTTATACTCTTAGTTGCCACATATATAAGTTTTAACTACATACAGCTATGTTGCAGGTAGTAGAATTGCTGTCAAAAGGTGGAGGCGCAGTGCAGGTTTCCCTTTGGATCAGACAGTTGGACAACGACGGGCCGTGCTTAGTGGTCGCCGAGCCGGTCAGCTGTAAGAACGTTGTGGTGAGATTATTTTTCAATATAAAGCTGTTATATATAATACACACACAGCCCTAATTGATTGACAAGCCTTGCACCTTACCCAATGATGACACAGTTAAAATTATAACGAATGTAGTCATTTATCGAAGGGCACGGGCTGTACAAAGATTTTTATGGTATCCCAATTGATTTGGACAGGAATTCACAATTATTTATTCGGCCACCTTCTTCAGATCGTCGGCCCATCTGGCGGCGGGGCGTCCCACCATCACATTCTAGCTTCATTCTTTTATTCTTATTCCAGTTGACCATAGACGCGGAGTCCGGAGTGATAATGTCGTGCGACGGTGAGGACGCCGCGCTGCTGTTCCAAGCGGACTCGCGGGAGAAGCTAGTGGGGCTGCCCATCGCGTCGCTCATACCGTCCATTCAACTACCTCCAGACACATCCATACCTAAGAGTGTCTCTAAACAAAAAGCTACAGGTGCTGATTCTGCTTGGTTTTCAAGAAAAATATTTCTGTATACCTTTTTTATTAGGGATCCGTCAAAACTTATTAATTTTTCTCGGTCTGTCTGTCCCTCGTATAACTCGAAAACTACTGGACCGCTTGAGCTGAAACTTGTAATATAAATGTGGGAACGAAAACCAAAGTTAATTCAAACACTACTTTATTTAAAACTTCAATTAACGTTTTCACAAAATCCGCGCACTTCTATCTTCCTTTCGATCATCGCCCTTCGTCCTCCCTCTCTCTCTCGCCTTCCTCTCTCTCACACACCTTACGTTCCATTACACTCATCCGCTCCCACATCCCACATTCGGCCGTCCTGCAATCAGTCTGTCCTCAGACTTAATCTAACACACTTTTAAAGAACTTACTATGAACATTTTTAGGAAATCTCATTTAACAACAAATTATCAGTATCTTAGCCTACTTACAGACTATTACAATCTGGTACAATTTACTAAGTAGAGGAATGTGTAAATAGAATGAACACAGATATACAACAACTTGCTAGTTTCTTTAGTCATCATTGACTACACCAAGTGGCCATCGCTTCATATTGTCAGCAGAGGTTGAAGTTTTTCTAGGTCCTTCTTTCAAGCTGTCGAGCTTAGCCACCTCATACCTATCCCTTCCCTTAACACATGTGACTTTGTATGGGCCGAGGTACTTGGCCTTCAGCTTCATTCCAACTCCAAACTGTGTCCGCTTTATGGCCACAATGTCTCCCTCGTTGTACTTGTCACTCTCTCTCCTTTTCCTGTTGTAATTCCGCCGGTTCTCTTCCTGCACCTTCACTATCTGTTGTTTTGCTCTAATCCTCAATTCTTCTCTATTGTTCACATAGTTAACTCTATTCTCCTGCTGTAACAAATCATAAATTTCGATGTCCTCCTTCATCTTCAACTTTGTGCCTATCAGCAGTTCACAAGGAGAGGTACTAATGCTTCTTTGGAATGTACTGTTTAAGGATCTTTGCAGGCGACTCACATGTCTGTACCACAAAGTAGGGTTCTCTATACATAATTTTGCTAGAACAGATATTATCGTCCTATGCACCCTTTCAACCTGTCCATTTCCTCTTGGAACACCTGTTGTAATTTTGACATGTTGTATGCTCTCTTCTTTACAGTACTCCTCAAAATCTCCCGATGTGAAGGCAACACCACGATCAGTTATAATCCTTGAAGGATTTCCAAAATGTTGCTGATGTATTTTTAATTTGTCAATAGTCTCCTTGCTGGTTGTGCTCTTCGTAGGAAAGATCCAGGTAAACTTCGTAAATGCATCTACTATTGTGAGAATGTAATTATATTGTTTCTTTGTTTCTGTCATTGGCCCAATGTGATCCAAATGAAGAGTATGCAGTGGTATTTCTTCTTTTTCGATTGGATTTAAAAATCCCTCATGTTTCCCTTCCTTCCTGCTGGCCAATAGACATGGAATGCATGTAAGTATGAAATCATTGACTTTCTTTCCCAGCCCTTCTATATAATAATCTTTGCTGATCAGTTCAATCGTCTTTTTCTTAGAGAAATGACCATTGTCATGTGCTCTTCTTATGATTTCGATTTCCATACTTTTTGGTATAACCAACCATCTTTCCCTACCTTTGAATAGCAACCCATCTTCTAATGAATAGTCATCATACGGTTTAACTTTCAAAATTTCCATAATTGCTTTAACACCTCCATCATTTTCTTGAGCATGCTTTATTGCGTCATGTAAATCTGAAAAGATTACTCCCACAAATGGGGGGTTTCTACTGAGGGCGTCTATATGCTTCATTTTACTGCCCTCCCGATGTTCGATTGTAAAATCATAATCCTGTAGCAATAGGATCCATCTTGCAACTCTTGTCGACATTGCTAAATCTTTCTTGTTTAACGTCATCTGAAAAGCTTTACAATCAGTTACTATTTTAAACTGGATACCAAACAGATAATGTCTGAACTTTTTCACACCTTCAATTATAGCCAGAGCCTCCAGTTCATAACTAGTGTATTTACTCTCTGACTCACTGGTCTTGCGACTCATGTAGTGCACGGGATGCAACTCACCATCATCAGGGCTATGTTGCAACAAAATAGCAGAGTACGCACTGCTGGATGCATCTGTGTGCAGCTCTGTTGGTAACTTTGAATCAAAAATCTTCAAGACTGGATCAGAAGCTAGTTTGCCCTTTAAAGTATTGAAAGCAACTATCTGTTCCTCGTTAAATTTAAAGTTACAATTCTTCTTTAGTAAATCTGTTAGCGGTTTGGCAATTAAAGCGAAATTTGGAATGAACTTTCTGAAGTATGAACTCAGGCCAATAAAACTGTGCAACTGCTTTAACGTCTTTGGTTCTGGGAATCTGACTACAGCATCCGTCTTACCTGGTGAGGGCTTCACCTGACCATTTTCAATCACATGACCTAGGTACTCTACTTTCTTAACCATCAGCTGACTTTTCTTCCAGTTGATCTCCAAACCATACTGTGAAGCTACCTTGAGTACTTCGGATAGTCGCTCCATGGCCTCTTTCTCATTTTGAGCTGGAATCAATAGATCATCGATAAAAATCACAATAATACCTTTAGCAATTAAATCCCTGAAGATTATTGTTATAAATCTGGTAAAGACCTTTGGACATATAGCTAAACCAAATGGAGCCCTTAGAAATTCATATTGTCCAGTCGTAGTGACAAAAGCTGTGTACTGAATTGAGTCTTCCTGTACGCGTAAATGAAAGAATCCATTTTTTAAATCCAGTGCACTAAATACCTTCGCATGTGTCAACTTGTCTATGTGATCTTCAATGATAGGTAAAGGGTATTCATCCTTCACCATCTTCTTGTTAATCGCTCTGTAATCTACACAGACCCTTATGCTGCCATCTTTTTTCCTAACCAACACAAGCGGGCTTGCATACTCTGAAAAGCTTACCCGAATAATATCATCATCAAGCCATTGTTTAATCTGTCTGTCTACCTCATGCTGCTCTTTAACCGCCAGTCTTCGTGGTCGCTGACTCACAGGTATGTCATCCTTCAGTGTAATTCGCAATTGGATCGGCGCCTCCAACGTCTTATCTGGTTTGTATAGCTCAACCATTTGTCTAACTTGTTGTTGTATATGTGGGTCCACTTCAATACCTACAATTTCCTCAGATATAAAACAAGTTAAATTACGAAACCATGCCTCATTAGAAGGCAGTAGTAAAACCTTGTTGCTATCCATCACCATGACAGCGTTTTGTAAAAAATTTTGACCAATTATCATACAATAAGGCATAACATCGCTAGGTACAATATGAAATCTAATGTTCTTATAGCATTGGCCGTCAATGCACACGTTCGCTACTAACCTTCCTCTTGACTGAACTTTAGTCGACCCAAGTCCAGAAAAAACTTCACGACATTCCTCACAGTCCGGCGAACCTAAAGACTTATAACAGTCGGACGATATTAAATTCGCACTACTCCCAGAGTCTATCAACGCAGTAACACTTTTGCCATACACTTTTACACATTTCATCGGCTTGAAATTATTTTTACCGGCGTTTTTTTTGACTACACTCATCATCATAACCTCTTCGTTGTTTTGACATTCGTTTGACAAATGACAACCAGCCGTTGCGCTTTCGTCGCATTCGCACGCCGCCATGTCATCTTCACTAGTGCTGTCCCGCTCAGCTGTGACGCACATCGCTTGCCTTGCGTTCCGATTCATCCTACCGTGGCGCCATTGAGACTTCGCTTGCGCACTATCGCCGATGCTAACTTCACGCCGATTTTCGCCGCTCGGCGGATATCCGGCATTCTTATTGCCGCTGTCATTACTGCATTCTGCAGACACGTGACCGAATGAGTTGCATGAAAAACATTTCAGACCTTTCTGCTTATGTGGACATGCCGATGCAATATGTGAACTTTCTCCACAGCCATAGCATTTCTTATAATTTTTTCTGCTAGCTTCAATCTGATTCGTGTGCACGTTGCTACTCTGCGCTTTGTCTCTCCTGCGATGAGCAAACTCACTACTCTGCATCTGCATATTTTCTTTCACAGTCTCGTAGATCTTTAGTTTTTCTTTCAGCTCGCTGTACGTGGTTACACCGTAAAGCATAATTTTATTCGCTTCATAATCCACAATACCTTCCACGATATATTTTATGGCCACGTAGTCAGGCATCTTCCCACGCTTTCCCATCTCCTTCATTACCAGCATATAGTTGATGCAGCTCTCACTTCGTAGCTTCTTCCTGCTACTCATCAACTCATGGATGGTTTTACTATCCACTGTGTCAGGAAATTCTTTGGATAAAGCAGTTTTTAAATCTTTCCAACTCCTATACGGCCGCTCAGCTTTCAGCCACAGCTCGGCAGTTCCTGTCAGTGACCGTCTTGCCACCAGAAGCTGCTGTAACGGTGACCAGCCAAATATCTCTGCGTTATCCTCCACGTCCTCTATCCACCTCGCGACAGGATAAGTATTATCCTGGCCGCTGAAGCTGGGCACGAGCTCCGCCGTCATCTGCAGCATGTTCCCACCTCCGTACATCGTACTGGTCGCAGGTTCCTCGTCGTAATCAGCTTGTCGGCTATTTCGTCGCTCCTTCTTGCTCGACATGTTGAACGAACGTCGTGATTCTCACAATCCGTCGTAATCCGTCGTCGTACGGATAAATTGTGAGAATATTTTTTCGTCAACACTGTCAAAACAGGGTAGCTTATAAAAAACAATCCTTTAAAAAGCCTGCTAACCACTTGGATTCCACGTCGTTTCACTGAATCCTATCCCGGACGAGCCCCCAAAATTGTGGGAACGAAAACCAAAGTTAATTCAAACACTACTTTATTTAAAACTTCAATTAACGTTTTCACAAAATCCGCGCACTTCTATCTTCCTTTCGATCATCGCCCTTCGTCCTCCCTCTCTCTCTCGCCTTCCTCTCTCTCACACACCTTACGTTCCATTACACTCATCCGCTCCCACATCCCACATAAATATATTTAATTTAATATTGCCCAGCAATGACGGAAAAAATTATGAACATTTCTAGTATTTTTTACGGGTTATTAAATGAAAAGTAAAACTGTTTGTCGTCAGAATAAGTCAAAGAATTTACGGAACCCGCATATTGTGTACGCCGTATGTTTTATTACTTTGTTATATTGAATGGTTTAAGATTATTTATTCTCATAAGAAATAACATTTCACTTATATGAGATAGTAAACTAAAATTATATTATGTTCTATTCTAATCTAATCCGAATTGAGCTTACATAAAGCAAAATACTTTTAAAATGAAGCGGGTAGTTACAAACTATTTTTATAATATACAGAAAACAACAATATAGGCGATTGCCGCGAAGCGAAAACACAGGCACTGCATCACTACTGGCAAAGGAATGTGACAAAGATATAGAGCGCAATCTACAAAACTAGAAATGGCTCGACTTTAACGAAACATGTTCAAATACGTAGTTTTTATTTTCAAATATTTTATATAATATATAGATTTATGTGTATGTATGTATGTATGTATGTATGTATGTATGTATGTATGTATGTATGTATGTATGTATGTATGTATGTATGTATGTATGGATATATGTGTATTTATGTATGTACAGTTAGTTATTTTTGTTCATTTTATAAAAAAGATTTAAATATATATATATATTTTTTTTTTAATGGGATTTAGCTTGTATTATTCATTATATAATATTTAAGTCGTTTTTTAAAACTGAGCATAGTTTTGGCGTCTTTAATATCTTTAGGTAGATGATTGTATAGTTTTGCGCCCTCGTACAATATGCATTTTGATCCGTAGTTCGTTCTCGGTTTACGCAGTTTTAGGTCATTTGCGTTTCTCAATTTCATTTTGTGTATCTGTTGTTTTTTTGTGAAGCTAATTTGTGTATGTGTGTCTTTGTTAATTATTTTGCGTACTAATATACAAGTATAATATAAATAACTTTGTGCTATTGTAATTAATTTTGTTTCTTTATATATTTTGTTTGTTGATGTTAGGAAGTCATAATGAAATAGAACCTTTATTAGTTTGTTTTGTGATACTTGTATTAGATTTATGTTTGTCTTGCCTGCTGAGCCCCAAACTTCTATCAGATAGTCTAAATGTGGTTTGACTAAGGAGTTATATATTGTGTAGCGTACCTGAAGCGGTAGACATCGGACAGTACTACGTAGTGCTCCAGTTAGAGATTTAATTTTAGATTTTATATTTTCAATATGTGGTTTCCACGTCAAGTGTCTATCAAGAGTTAAACCGAGATATTTTTCTTGGTCTGTTCTATGTATTACTTGATTATTTATTTTTAGAGGTTCATAGTCATTAATTTTTTTGTTTTTAGCCATAAATATGATATAATTTGTTTTTGAAGTATTAATTGTTAGGAGGTTATATAAAAACCATATATTTAACTGGTCTAGATCATGTTGTGCATCAGTTATAACCGTATTTATTGAGTGTCCATAGTAGAAAAGACTAGTATCATCAACATATAACGTTACATCCCCTTTTAGACCAATATCATGTATATTATTTATGTATATAAGGAATAATAACGGTCCCAAGATGGATCCTTGAGGTACTCCATATGTGATTAATTTGGGGTCACTTTGATGGTCACCAATCCTAACGATTTGATATCGATTAGAAAGGTAAGATTTAAAGATATCATATGCAGTCCCATTAATTCCAATGTTAGCTAGTTTTTTTAGTAATAGTTTATGGCTAACTGTGTCGAAAGCTTTCTTTAAGTCAATAAAGACCCCTAGTGCAATTTGTTTCTGGTCTATGCTAGTTTTAATTTTCGTTACGAGATCTATAGTTGCCGAGAGTGTGTTGGATTTAGGTCTGAAGCCATATTGTTTTTGGTAAAGAAAATTTATGGAGTCTAAGAATTTTTCAAGACGATTGTATATAACTTTTTCGAAAATTTTGGATATGATCGGAAGAACTGAAATTGGTCGATAATTTCCTGGATCAGTTTTGCTTCCAGATTTATAAATAGGAGAAACTTTTGCTACTTTAAGACTGTCGGGAAAAATACCTTCAACTAGACATTTATTTATGCATTTAGTTAATTCTTCAACTATTAAATTTTTGATACATTTGATGGATTTTGTATTTATTCCGTCTATTCCCGATCCCGAGTTAGTATTTAAATTGTTGATTATTTTAGTAATTTCCTCTGAGGTAGCTGGTGTGAATTGGGAGAGTACAGTACTATTTGTATCTTTTATGTGTAATGATTGATTGTATATACTATTATTATGGTATTTTTTTGGAATATTATTTGCTAGAGTCGAGCCAATAGTGGAAAAGAAAGTATTAAAACATTCACAGATCTCTGCTTCGTCAGTGATAGTGTCGGTTTCAATTTGAAGCTTGGTTGGAGCTGAGACTTCCTTTATTTTATTGTTGGATAGATTGTTTATTAGAGTCCACATTTTTCTTGGTTTGTTTTTGCACTCCATGAATGCTTTGTGATAGTACTGGCTTTTTGTCTTTTGAATATTTTCAGCTACATGGTTTCTTTCTTTTAAAAAGTCTTCCTGTATTTTCTTATTATTTGGGTTGCTTTTATGTTGGTACCATAATATGTTACGTTTATTTATTTCATGTATAATTTCATTATTAATCCAATCCTTTTTTGGTAAGTTGAGTACCTTAGTCTTAATAGTTTTGCTCTTGCATATACTGGATAGTAAAGTCTCTTCCAACACAACATATTTATAGTCTTCGTTATTATTTATTGTTTCTTGAATTGTATTATATAATTTATCGTAGTTTATTGCTTCATATTCTATTTTCTTTGCAAGTGTAGGTACATAGTTTTTCGTTTCAAAGTATAGTTGTTTGTGGTCTGACATTGATGATTCTATAATCGCCAAATGGTAATCATTATCTTTCAGATTCGAGCATACATGATCCAATATTGTCTTTGTCGTGGCAGTCTCACGAGTACAGTGGTCTCTATCAATTTTGTTAATTATTCTATAATCACACTCTTTTAGCATATCTTTATATTTATGTGTTGAGCTGTCAGGACTTAGTAGATTAAAATTGAAATCGCCAAACACTAGGGCTCTTTTCCTCCTTTCCAGCTGCTTATTGTACGTTTCGAGAAATTCATTTACATTTGTGCGTTCAGGTTTGTATATAGCTCCAATATCAACAGATAGCTTATCTACATGGATCCATAAGTAATGGTTCTCATTTACACATAATTCTTGAATGAGGTTGTGTTTCAGGTTATTGTTAGCAAAAATCGAGACTCCACCACCCCTGACATTTTGCCTGTAGTTATAGTAGTGCGTATATCCTGGCAGTTGAAACCTTTTAGCCTCTTCCTCAGATTTTATCCAGGTCTCAGAGATCACGATGATGTGAATTATGTCTGGAAAGGATTGTATAACGCATCTTAGCTCATCAAATTTGCCAGGTTTAACTATACTACGAACATTAGCATACAAACATTTCAAGGATTTCTTGATGCTCTGGTTTGAATATTACTGTAGCTATTGGTTACTTGGTACGAAAGGTGGCTAGTAGTTTGAGCATTGGTGCTTGCAACTTTTAGGGATTGGACTTTTTTGGCAATACTTGTATTATTTTGGGAGTGCCGCTAACATACTTTATGCTCAGATGATTCTCACCGTTTTCAGTTCTATGTTTTATTTCTTCCTTCAGATGTTTAAAGTATGTTTGCTGATGTGGAGTTTGATCAGAAAATATCTTGATGGTATCATTTTTAATATTGTTTTTGTTCCGTAATATAGATTTGGTTGTTTCTATTGATGAAAAACATACTTTGATGGCTCGATTTTTTCCTGCATTGTATTTCCCAAGACGAATGGTCCGCTCAGGTTGTGGATAGTCATCAGATATCTCTTTTATAATTTTGGAAATCTCAGCTTTGTCTAATTTTTGCCGTTCATCTTTGTTTGTTGAATTCGGTTCCGGTACTCCTGTCAGTATTATGTTTCTCCCTCTTAAGTTACGCTCTTGGACTTCCATCATTATATTTTCACACATTGGGAAATAGTTCATAGTTCAAGTAGCTATATTGTTAATTATAGTTTAGGACTTTTTCACAGTTCTTTAATGGTTGATAAGGAATCGTCTCTTAAGAAAAGGTACAACTGTTCAATTTCGTGCGTCGCTTCCTATTTATAAAACTATAAATAAATATTTTATTGTACAATATACTTGCCTAATCCCATACTAGGTTATTCTCCTGTACTATATCAATTAGACAAGGATAGGACCAATTACATATATGTATAATGTGCAGACTGGCACCAAATTGTATAAATTCTGTCCCTAGTGGTAATTGAACCTACGTCCACTGGCGCTGAAGTTACGAACAAGCTACAAAGCGAACGAGGCCAACGAAGTCATTGTCCAATTCGTGACTTGTACATAAGTTACGATCTGATTTGATTCCTCTATATATCAGGCATATTCTTCTACATCTTCTCTTATTGTATGCTGAAATAATATAACTTTCTATTTAACCATTTATTTCAGGAAGGACTTTGGATGGTTGTTCATTTCCTCTGTGCCTGTGGATCACAAAACCAGATAATACTGAGACCTCACCTTGGTCTGGTATAAAAATTCCAAAGGACAGGCCAGTTTTTGAAGTTAATGTTAGGGTAAGTAAATGTAATACGAGTATTTACATAAAGTCAAAATTTCATTCTTCTGATTAAGTAACTTACTCCAATCATCATCTTAACAACATGTTGATAGACTGTAAATCGAAAATTTTGGAGTTTTTATGCCTACTGTCACGTTTTTTTCCATACATGGGTACCCATACCATTGGGCAACCGCACCCCCCAGTTTGTTAGTATTTAAGTTTTACTCATGGTAAAAAACTATATACAATGACGTCATGATATTTATTGTGTAACGATTGAGGAATTATTCTGTAACGCAAATATCGTCGATCTTACATCCCGCACCGAACTTACATCAAATTACACTCACAGGTAACTTACAACGTGAGCGGTTTACTAGTGGTGGACGATAGCGGCGTGATAACGGCGTGCAACCACCACTTCGCGATGCTGACGTTCGGCAAGCCGCACTCGGAGGTGATCGGCCACCACATCGAGGACGTCATCCCCAACTTCTGTAGGGAGGCCGACATGGTGAAGGTGACGGAGCGGAACAGGAATATGACGCTGTCGCCCGTTAACAATGAGAATGATGGCTCGGGTGGGTGATTGTATATTAAATAGTTTATCAGCAGCTTCTTCAACTTCCACTGTTGAAGCCTTGCATAATGCCGAAACTTTGCGAAATACTCTACAGCCCGTAATAGTCAGATCTTATTTCATCATCATCATCATAGGAGGCAGACGGAGGATTTGGCCTACACTCCCCGCGCTGGCCAGACGGGTTGGGGAGGCCTGATTGATGTTTTATAATGTATTCCCTCAGTCGCCTTGTACGACATCCACGGGAAGAGTTGGAGTGGTCCTATTCTACTCTACCGGAAACCACACGGCAAGATCTTATTTAATTAGCCAATTTTATAGAAAATGTTGAATTATAAGTCTAAGTGATTTGCAATAAATGTAAAAAGTGTTTGGTTTAACGCATAGTTCGTGTAGTTAATTTTGAAAGACTAAACTTATTAATGTATCTAACTGCCTCGTGGGCCTAGTGACTTGGTCATTAGACTCGAGCGCCAGTAGTCGTGGGTTCGGTTCCCACTGGGGACAGTCAAGTTTGTAAATTTTTTACATATTGGTCCCGGTTTAGATTAAATTATTTATATTTGTGAATTATCCTATACATATTTAATTCCCATAGCACGAATGAAAATCCTTGTTTGGGATTAGACAAGTGTATGTATATGTGTAATATTTATTGTTTATTTGTACAGTGTCAGATACGGACGAAGACTCGTGCGGAGCGTTTAACGGCAGCCAAAAGTCAGCCTGCATGTCGCTCAACGTGCAACCATCCCAACTATCCACCACCAGGGAGAAATCCTCCAGCGCCCTCTGCCTGGACAAATCCTGCAGTCTCGTCACCCATACACCCACGCCCACACAAGACATGGTCTCCAGTATAAGCACTACGGAACAAAGGAACGACGTATCCGCGCTGCCCGATGTAACGTCAGGAATGTCAGGGTTATCTATCGACGAGGAAAACTACTGCCACAGCAGTATATCTAAATCTCGCTCGGAAAACATACTAAGATCCGAACAGAGTAACGCACTTGCGAAACAAATGAAGACCGCAGAGAATGATTCTATTTATTACACGTCACAGCATTCGCAGGAGTTAACGCCGACTGGAAATACACCTAGGGTTAGATTGAATGATCCGTCTTTAAGATTATCTTTTGATTCGAGTAGGTATAGGTCTTTGAAAGCTAATTTGACTAGTCAATTGAAAGATGACAAAAGTAGTTTGTCGTTGGACTTCTGTGATTCAAACGAGACGAGCGCGGACTTCCTGACGCCGATAAATGAGATGCCGCCGTCGGGGTGCGAGATTGAGGACCTGCCGAGACACAACGGGACCGAAAGTGTTGACAGTCTGAGCAATGACAACGATTTGGAAACTCAAACCGAGTCTGCTCCCAGGAGAATATATGAGGGTGAGTTTTAAATACCGCACATGTACCCAGATCTTTTTCTGTGCAAAAGCTCTATCTGCCATCGTTTGGGCTTTCTTATATCCAACCATTTCAATTCACAGAACTTAATATCTTTTTTCACTTGCCCCATACTTCATGACCTGGGGGTCTACTACGTAAGCATTTCTTATATTCGTCGAACTACAAAACCATTTTGTACTCTAACGCATTTAAAGAGATACGAGTATTCTGATAAGCGTTTGGCTTTTACTACGATAGAGGCCAGACGCTAATCCAGATATCTTTCATGACCCATTAGAGAGTCATCATCATCATATCAGCCCTTCGACATCCACTACTGGACATAGGCCTTCCCCAATGAACGCCACCACACCTGGTCTGGTTCTTCAGGTTCCACACTGCGCGTGCCGATCCGCGGTCGCCACTCCAGCACTCGTCTGCCCCAACGGCCGTCTGTTCTGCAACAGATGTGACCCGCCCACTGCCTATTCTGCTTACTAATTCTTTTGGCTGTCGGTCACCTTCATTCTTCGTCGGATTTCTTTATTACGAATCATATCCTTCAACGAAACCCCGAGCATAGCCCCGAACTGACCCCGAGAAGACCCTCTCCAGAGCTCGCTGATCAACTTGAAACTTGTAGATCAGGCCCACCGTCAGTGTCAACGTCTCCGCGTAAAGCGTTAGAGAAATTAAAGAGTAAAAATAATAGCTTTGAAGTTTGACTCTGTAAGACGGATATCCGAATGCTTACAGAGTAAACCCAAACAGACATAACTTTTCGAATTGGGAATCTTAAATCTACCCACCCAACACTGTATTCTGTGTAATAGACGAAGCGCCCGACACGCCGTGCGTGGCCAAGCGCCTCCTTCGGACGAACGTGATGACGTCCACCCCGCAGCAGTGTCGCGCCAGCAAGTCGGAGCACTGCGAGTGTACCGCTGCCAGCGACTGCCAGCACCGGGACGGCGCGTACAGAGGTGTCGTTCTGCACAGAGATGGGACTGAACTTCGTGAGTATATATACCCCTGTAAATCAACAACCTATTTTTGTACATAAGATGTCAAATAGCTATTCAACGTTATGTCGAGAGTCAAATCTAATAAATAAAATTTTGAAGATATTGAAGATATTTGTAAAAAAAATGGGGAGCCTAAGGATAAGAAACGGAACACATTTCGATCACTTTTGGAATTTTTATCTGTTTGTTCTGCACGCATCACTTAAAAACTACTGAACTGATTGGTGGGAATTTTCAATAGCCCTAAATGGCACAGATAAAGAACTTAACATAACATTGTCACAGATGTGCTGTACACGGTGTCGAGCATGCAGCTTGCCAACGGCAGCCGCGTGCGGTGCGTGTGGCTCGGCGTGCAGCTCGAGGACGTGCAGCGGCACACCACGCTGGCGTCCAGTGTCGCTTCCACGGCTGACAACTCGCTAGTACTCGTAAGTATTGCAAATCGTGTTTGTAATCAAATTATACATACATACTTATTTTTCATTCCAAATCAAAAGTCGTATGAAAACGTTTGCGTCTCGTTAACAAAATAAATAATAGATGGTGTTTCTAAGTGGACCGCAAAGTTTACATTTACATACACACATACATAATGCTCACGCCTTGGTCCCAGAGTGGTGGGCAGAGACGATATATCGCCACTTTGCGCGATCCTGACAAACGTCGCAAAGCTACTTTCCTTCGCCAAATCAATCAAATAAATTATGTTTAATGTTATTTCTGCAACTATTGATTTGCATCGTGAATATGGAACGAACTACATCTAGAGGTCGTCCTGGGAGGACGTTCAAGGGTCAAATTGGTGACGTCCCCAAAAGGCTGGGGTCCGCAGTGAGATGAATAAAAGGATGTAAATGAAAAGGTTGATGGATGTGTGTGAGGTTAGTAAGATGTGTCAAGATCGCCCAAAGTGGCGATCCATCATCTCTGCCTACTCCTCTGTAACCAAGGCGTGAGCATTATTTATGTTTACAACTTTATATGAAGTTGCATACATAATTTTATCTATGATACAATAGTTTAAATGAACGACAAAAAAAGTATGTAATGAAATGCAAAATACGGGAAAGCAGTCCACCGCGCATGCCAGTTGCCTACGCTTTTTATATTATAAAGAAAACAGCATAGGAAGACGGCAACGGAGTGCTGTGTTCCTATGCTATTTTAAATATGGCGTCAAAACAATATTGAAAAATAAAATCATTACCTACCCTGAAATTTCATACAATATTATTAACCATGGATGGAGGTTATGTTTGTCATATCCTCTGGTTTATGATTTCATTATAAGTAATTTACGATTACTGGGTTCTTGTCTGTTATTTACCATGTTGTACATTTTACATACTTATTAAGAAAAACTTTATAAATACAATACAGGATCGAATAAATCTTTTTTATATTATTTTGTTTATTATAGTATGTTAGTAGATCTTCATCATAACTTGAACGGTTGTAACTGTTATTATCTTCAGGGTAACAAATCAGTGAGTAGCAGACCTCAGTCAATGTCCCTGGTGAGCCAGTGCGGTGAAGAACAAATTGCTGGAGAGTACAACAAACACTATGTCACGTTGAAGCAAATAGGTAAGTAGTTGTGAGACACCATTGTTTTAATAACTATGAGCAATTTTGACCGCCTAGTTGGCCTAGTGGCGTGGTGGCGCACGAGGCCATGGGTTCGATTCGCAGTGTGGACAAACAAACTTTGTAGAAGTTGGTCCCGGTCTGGATATTATATTGTGAATTGTCCTATCCTTGTTTAATTTCATTAGCACTGGAGATAATCCTAATTTAGGATTAGACTAGTTTATGTATATTATGTAATATATATTTATTTTAATGTAACTCGTATGTAAGGAAAACGGTTAGAGGGCGGCACTTAGTCAAAGTCACTCTCAGACGAATTCTACAAGAACAAATATTTTATGGCAAAGGCTGTATTGCCACACTAAATTAACATTATTGATGACCTCCGTGGCGGAACGGGTAGCTCTCGGACTACCACGCCGGAGGTTGCGGGTTCGAATCCCGCTAAGGGCAAATGTTCGTATGATGAATATGAATGTTTGTACCCAAGTCTTGGATGTTTATATATATATTTAAGTATGTCTATCCGTGATCTAGTAACCATACCACAGGCTCTGCCTAGTTTGGGACTGGATAATTGGTGTGAATGTCTGAGATATTTATTTATTTATTAGTAAAAATTATAGCGAAATTTTTTTGTCCGTTTCCGGGATAACTCGAAACCTTCTGGACCATTATGTAAACGTGGCCGGCAATTATGGAATTTCCAGGATAATAATTATTTTCCGAGACATACGACTTACTTTTTTTTATCATCATCGTCATATAGTAGTCTGTCGGTGTCACTGTTCCTTATTCTGCCAATGGCTATGGCGAAGTTGTTAATTTGTGCTCATATCGTGTACAACAATCATAACAAAGACCTCACGTTCACGTCTTTTTTAATTATAGTATATAGTTTTTAATGTCGAATAATTATAGCGAATAATTCGACTATTCTCCATAGGGAAAGCCGAATAATCGCTAACCTCTTATTATTATTATCATCATCATCAGCCTAAAAGAGGCCATTGTTGGACATAGGCCTCTCCCAAGGCGCGCCACTGAACCCGATCTTCGGTTCTTCTCTGCCAGCCGCCCTACGCAAATCGTCGTACCATCTGCCAGGGGGCGTCCCACACTACGCTTGCCCAATCGCGGTCTCCACTCGAGAACTCGTTTCATAATCAGGTTATTTTTGTCTCCACTGCAGGAGCACAACCCTCTCCCATCTGTCGGAGACAGACGGAGGATATGGCCTACACTCCGATTATCGGTTCTCCGACAGAGGTGACCAGCCCACTGCCACTTCAGCATACTAAGTTTTACCTATTATTCACTATAATTACGCTACTATTCGCGGCATCTCTAGAACCATGCAGATGAACATAGTTACGAGTACGATACCAAGGTGTTATTAAAAGCTTATTATAATTAAAATTACTGTGGATATTATTCAAATCCAGGTAAAGGCGCTTACGGCTGCGTAAAAATGGCGTACCGGCGCTCCGATCGCCTGCTAACAGTCGCCAAGTTCATTTTGAAGGAGAAGGTGGGCGCGCAGTTCTGGGTGGACGGCCCGGACGGGCGCCGGGTGCCCCTGGAGCTCAGTCTGCTGATGACCCTGAAGCACCCAAACATTGTAAGCTGTACATAAACTAGCTACTACCAAAGATAATATCTTCTACCCAGTAGTAATATAAATGAATTTAAATCCATTGCTTGGTACGAATTGCGCTGCAAGTATCCACTCGCTGTCTATAATAACACGAAACTGGTCATTAAATATCCTAATACTTTTCCAGGTGAGCGTCTTAGATGTGTTTGAGAACGACAAATACTTCCAAATGGTTATGGAGAAGCATGGAGCCGGCATGGACCTGTTCGAGTTCATCGAGCGACGGCCGCGGCTCGACGAACCGCTGCTCAGTTACATCTTCAGACAGGTAACAATAAATACTGCTACATTATTATTTATTATTTATGTGTATGTATGGAAAGGCAGCTTATAGCTGGTGCTTTCATATCATTAGGCGACTTGGTTATTTTCTTTTAAGAAATTGTTCAGTCTGTTCTTAAACATGTTTATTGATAAGGCAGGTACGACAGATAGGTTACAGATTGCATCAACCTAAGGCATATTGTGATAGTGCAAATCGCTACGTTTTATGAAAGGTAATAATGCGAACCGTGAGTATCAGTTTGTTTATTCATGAACAATTGTTACATTGTATTTGAATATAACACAACAACAACAAAACAATAAATATTGATAAATTAAGATAATTTTTAAACCTGTGAACCGCTTAGAATAAACTAAATGTACAATTTACAGTCAATATGTCAACAGGTGACCAGTACAACCGATACTTAAGACAAGTGAAAGCGCATTAAACTATATTCTGTGTAAAATTACAGCATTGATAGTACAAACCGCTTACATCTTCCACATATGATGTTAAAAAACCGCTGTGAACAGCCAGATATATCTGAATCGCTTTTACCTTGCGTTTGCATACGTGTGTGTAAGCAAATCATGTATAAATAGACGACTGCAACTGAAATATTACATATGATCTTCATAAATATTAAAAAATAATGCTCAATTATCAGTAAACATATTTTACATATTGTGAATTTTTGTTGACTTTGCACTACTACCCTTAAGTGATTTACCTAATTCATTCATTCATGTCAGCCCCTAGACGTCCACTGCTGGACATAGGCCTTCCCCAATGAACGCCTCCACACCCGGTCCTCAGCCATCCACATCCAGCCGCTACCGGCTACGTTCTTCAGGTCGTCGATCCACCTGGCGACGGGGCGTCCCACCCTGCGAGTACCGATCTGTGGTCTCCACTCCAGAACTCGTCTGCCCTAACGGCCGTCGGCACTGCGGCATATGTGGCCACTATCACTTGAGCTTGCTAATCCTTTCGGCTACGTCGGTGACTTTCGTTCTTCGTCGGATTTACCTAGTACGAGCCGCTAATCTACATCCAAAAAAGTTTACGGTATAGGGTGCTGCGAAATGAAGAAAATTCTTAATTTAATAGGATAAATCACATTCCAGATAGGACAAGCCGTGGAGTACTTGCACTCTCTGAACATCCTGCACCGCGACATAAAGGACGAGAACGTGATCATAGACAACAAGTTCCACGTGAAACTCATCGATTTCGGCTCAGCCACCTTCATGAGTAAGGACACGCTGTTCTCCACCTTCTACGGGACGACGGAGTATTGCAGCCCCGAAGTGCTCGCTGGGAATAAGTAAGATTCATCATTATCATATTAACCCCACTGTTGGCCTAGTGAATAGTCATACAGCCATTGTCTGTTGCTAGGGCCTCGTTGGTCAATCAGGAGGGTGCACCGCGTTCAGCTGAGGTTAGCATTTGAAGCACCGGATGTCTCGTTTAAAAGATAATACTATATAATTGTCGCATATGTTTACAGATACGCAGGCCCGGAACTAGAGATGTGGTCAATGGGGATAACGTTATATGTGCTAACGTTCTACGTTAACCCGTTCTCAGACATCGAGGATACCATACAGGGGCCGCTGTCTTTTCCACAAGTCGTCTCCGAAGGTACAAACCACCGTTTTTAGTCACTAACACTGAATAGTAATGAGAATTATTCGTATAAAGATTCAGTATTGAATTTAAAACCATGCTGTGGGCATATGACTACCGCATTGGTTTTCTCTCATCTACTCACAATGTTGTTTTTTTTTGTTTTGAGCGTATTTTTATCTTAGTAGTAGTACCAGGTAGATGGCTAGGTCTCTTACATACCTTAGTAGACCTATCGTCCATTATGTAAGATCAAAGATAATATATTACTAGGTAATAACATCTATGCAACATTTTGCCGAATGCTCGCATATAGTATAAATTGATAAATATTACATCTACAAGTATATATACATTCGTTTGTCTAATCTCAAACTAGGATTTTCTTCTGTGCTATGAGAAATAAAAAAGGATTGGACAATTCACAGATGTAACGGAGATCATTTTGTACGAATTGTACAAAATGACCTCTGTTCAATGACCAAGCCACTAGACCAATGAGGCGGTCGAAATATGACGTTAGCAGTAGAGCTTTGAACAAACTTTGAGCATGCAGATATTATATCGCCTACAGGTTGTAAAATGAATGGCTCCTCTTTTATTCCATGTATATGATATTTGTCTATGGGACCAGCTTCTTTTGTGTGAAGAACCAAAAATCCGTGTCAACAGAATTTCATTATTAACATCGTCTCTGAAGCGTTGTTTTTTTGTTGCATAATGGACGATATGCTCGGGCTTTCTTTGAATGATTCGTAATGAAGAGATCCGACGAAGAACGAAGGCGACCGACATAGCCGAAAGGATTAGCAAACTAAATAGCAGTGGACGGAACAAATCTGTCGCAGAACCCTTTGGGGCAGAATAGTTCTGGAGTGGAGACCGCGAACTGATTACCGCTGGGGTAAAAGAGTTCTCGGGTGGAGACCGCGACTGGGCAAGTTGTGACGCCCACTGGCTAGATGGAGCGACGATCTGCGTAAGGCGGCTGACAGTGACTGGATGAGAAGACCGCGAGCTGGACCGACGACCTGAAGAATGTCACCGGAAGCGTCTGGATGCGGAGGGCGGAGGATCTGTCCAGCAGTGGACGTATAAGGGCTGTTATGATGAATGGACGATCGGCCTTAATCTGAACTCTTAAGTCTACTGTACCGTCAGTAATATATGTTTATCTTTCAGACTTGGAACAACTGCTACGATGGATGCTGTGCAAAGAGCCGACCCACCGGTGTACGGTGCCGCAGCTCATGGCGCACCCCTGGATCCGGCAGCCCGTGCCCATCGCCAACTATATCTTCCACGAAATCATCGACTGTGGTGAGTAGTCGGAGACTAGTTGGCTACTCTGTAGTGAGCCAACCCAAAAGAAACTTATACTGAGTTACTCATTCATTTATTGCAACAAAACATTAAAAGAAATATATACGAGTATTTACAGTAGGTATTGATTATCTCTAAAAGGAATTCTGCCAGCCTACTGAGAATGGAAAACATTGTAATATTGCATTTAGATATTATTTACATACAGGTAATAATACCTATCTATTGGGCCCGATTCTGAAGTCACATATTTATAATTTGACAGCGCTAAAAATGGTTTCGTCTTATCTTCACAATACTGTGTGACATGGATAGCAACAGTTTTAGTGCTGTCAAATTTTAACGTTGTGCCTTCAGAATCGAGCCCATTATCTAATTTAATAACCAATTAGTGTCAATCATGAAGGCAAAAACCTTTGAGGTGACTTATGAGGTGCGAAAATTATTTTCCTTTATGGTACGACCTGATACGTCTTAGAGATAATCAGTACTTACGAAATTGACCTAGGTGAATATTAATGTAACTGTCTTAACAAATCTGTAATCATTCTTAACACGTATATCATTAGTCTTTCGCATAATATTTTATTTTATTCTAGCTTATACCCTCAACTCCTAATACCCAAACTCCTAATACCCAAATATATGGTCAGGTTTCCGTAATCAAAATTATTTCAGGATATAAGCTGTCACTTTACCAAATTTACCAAAATCCGTTCAGCCACAAGCAAATATCAGCATTTTTCTCTATTAGTATGATAAGGGAACTACAAATATTTGTACACTGCTTAGATAGATTTTTAGCGATTTTTTTTTATCGTTGATGGGTTTGCGCTTGGCCTCAATCTCACCTGATGGTAAGTGATGATGAGGCCTAAGGTGAAGCGCGCTTACCCAGAAGATGCCTATTCACTCTTCCTTTAAAAAGATCCAAATTGTACTTATCTGGAAATACCCAAGCTGGTAGGAAGTTCCATTTCTTACCAGTTCGCATCATGAAACATTTTTATCAAATGATCAGAATATTACCAAAAATCTTAAATTTTTTTTTTTTATTATTTAGTTGTAGTAATTTATATTTTGTTACACGCGTTTTCCTTTCTAATTATTCGTTTTTGTTTTAAATGTTATGCATCTTAGATCGCCACGAGGCCAACCCGGAAATGTATTACAGTGGAAGCTTGGGCTCACCCCGTAGCGGTTCTCCCGTTTCTCTTGCGGACCCACTGCTTAAAGGTTAGTTTCATTTCTATATGCAATCTTTTTGGTTCTTTGAATAGCAGTCTAGAAGGCCGCCTAAATTGACTTTTATGGATAACTGTTAAATTCAGGAAAAATTAGAAACTATTTTTTCGATTATTAACGCCATCTAGTGTTCCTCAAAGCACACCCCTAACACTCCATACAAGTGACACAAGCAACCAGATTTAATTATTTACTAATATTACAAGCGCACCAGCCTGTCCGTACACGTGCGTGTGTGCGCGTAATTAGTAGGGCTGGCTGCTGCACCCAGCGCAATCGAGAGAGGGACAACGTTGTACGTCAACAACATAAGTTCTCTTTCTAACTGAAAGCCTCGATCGCTCGGCGCCGGCGGGCGGCGGCATCCCAGTGAGCCTTGCGTACTGTAAGCCGTGTTCTGTTTTGCTGGTGACGTTAAACTGGCGGGGGGAGGTGAGTGTCCCTTCTTTACCTAGAAATATTTAGTATTCTCTGTCGTAAGCGACCACCTTTAGGCCACGGACACGAAGTCGGCGGGCTGCGGGGCGGCGGCGGCGGCGGCGAGGGAGCGGTGCGTTTCAATGCATAGATTTATATGAAACTGGCCACGAAGGTAGCGGCGCGGGGAGCGGCGCACAAGCGATGCTCGCGCGTGTGCATAAGCACAGTGTTGTGCATTTTTATAATTGTTTTTACGTGAAAAAAAAGTTATCAAAAAGATGTCGCCGCTGTTGTAGACATTTCGTTCGCGAACAAAGACACAAATCACTTATAACACAACAATACACCGATCCAGGGCCGCGCGATCTGCCCGCTGACTTCGAGACCGGGTCTGCGTTGCCGGGCTTTTCCCGCGCCGCCCGCCCGCCGACTTCGTGTCCGTGCACTAAATGAAACATATATACAAATCTTCCATTAAAATAATGTTTATTTATTATATTCCAGAACGTTCGAATCCGTCCGAAGTGGCGATACGGTCTGACGGCAAGAATATTTCGCGCGAGGACCGCAAGCGTCACTCGCTAGCGTTACACGCGCTCTCCACAGCCGACCGCGACGCGCAGTCCGACAACTACAGTCTGCGCTCTTCTGCTGACGTATGTAACCTATCTTGAACCTTAAGGGAAAACGGTGACGATTGATGAACAAATGATGAACAAATTTTTAAATAAATGTCGGAAAAATCCCGGACTATCTATATTAACGTAAACAATGCGTCGCAAGTACATAAAGGACACTACCTTATTCCGATCCCTTGTTATTAATATTACCAAATTAACTGCAATTATATTTTTTGAGTCAATGTGTGACAGAACGTGAGTTTAGACCGATTGAAAAAATCTCATAGCAGCCCTTTCCCAGCAGACTTTTTTAAATGTAGTTTTTGTCTTGTATGTTTGTTTCTCATGTATCCAGGTGACGTAGCTATGAATAAATGATCTGTCATATTCCGTGTGTTACACAGATCCTGGACATATCTTCAAAGCCAGTATCGGAGGCGGCGTTGACGGACATCAGCTCGGACGCGACGGGCCACGCGGCCTGCGACATCGACTACGACTGCGACCAGTACGAGTGCGACAGCTGGGACGAGTGCGAGCAGGACAGCTTCTCGTAGATACCTATAACACAACTGGCATACGAAAACAATCACATTTTTGCGTCTCATCATCAGCATAAATACGTCCAACCTGAACATAAGTCAATAGAATATCACTTTTGGTGGGCTGTCCATTGAGGGATTTGACATAACCACCACGCTTGGCAGGCGGATTGATGATCGCAGTAATGATCCTAATATACACAACAAAACGCTGCTGCCTGTCCTTGGTGCAATTCTGTAATCGCCTTGGGAAGATTGGTCTTATTCTAAGCCGAGAATCACACGGCAATTTTGTTTGCGTCTCGGAAACAAAATAAACAATCCATGGTGTTTCGAAGTGGACGCAAAGTGAACGTGGTAATATTTATTTATAATTATTGCACATAGTTAAGCAGCAGGCGAACTCTATCAGTATTAACTTGTTTTTGCGCGTGATGACGCTCGTTGCCGAGATGCAAGTAGCGTATGTGTTCGTAGGCCATTTCATGGAACTCATTATTTGTTTTGTATTGTTTGACAAATGTGGAACGCGACCTTCCATCTGAGGCTTTCTTACAGCGCTATGTTATGGTGGTTTTCTTTAGGAGCGCAAATGAGTCCTTCGGCAACATACTGACAACATTCTTGGTGTTGCATTTGTCTATAGGCGGCGTTGGCAACACGGCGTGGACCATCTGCCTATATGACATTAGACAGAATTTTGCGTATTTTGGTATTAATATTTAAATTGAAACAAATAGAAAAAGTTTTTTTAATAATCTACTTTTTATCTATAAAGAACTGTGTCCATTTTGCTTTGAGACATTATCTCAGCCTGCCCCATAAGTTGACAACAAAAATTCTTTCGGATTCAACACACTGTAATGTAATTTTCAATACACGCACTGGTCGGCTTGGTAGAACTTTTGAGATAATTAAGTCTTCTTTGTTGTAATAAGTATGTAATTTAAGCTTTTCTTAATCCGTCTGAGTAGGTAATAATGTACTTATTTTTATTTATTGTAATAACCATTTTCTGGTTAAAATGAGACTTGTTTTACTATGAATTAGCTTTGAAATTGACCAATCACGTTTTATATAAATCTAAGATTTTATTTGCATGTAATATTAAATTAGTGATATTGTTTACTATTATGGCATATTTTGACTGGCCCAAACCAAAAGAATGAAATTTTTATTATATATTTTTTTCTTTACATAAAGAAAATAGTTAATCGAACAGTATTCTAATTTATTTTAAACTTAATTAATTGTTTTTTTTGTCACATAAAATATTGATCTCACTTGTATACTATTGATTTGTAATGTAAGTTAAACTACCTTTTCACTTGTTCCATGACGTAAGCACTGGAAGTTTTGGATTAAAATTAGAAAACTCTAGCTTAAGACAAAATTAGTCAAGATTTCATGTAAGTGAACCCTACACTGACGCGGCTCTAGAGATATCTGCTTAATTCTTTGACAAAATCATGACATTATTTGGACGAAGAAAAAGATCCGAATAACGGGTTATATTTTTCTTCATTGACACATAGTAGTATTAAAAGTTTAAAGCTACTCACCACTCTGGCGCGGTGGTGGTGACTGTCAATTATGATATATCGACGCATTCAAAGGGTTAACGCTGTAACCCACGTCGATGTATAATTTTTAAAAAAAATTACGTGGATTGGGTCTGGGTCCCATTTCTCTACGACTAATAGAAAAGATATGTAACCCACGTCGATGTGAAAAATATGAAAAAAATTTACGTGGAATGGGTCTGGGTCCCATTTCTCTACGACTAATAGGAATATGGGACCCAGACCATTCGATATAGGTCTTGTTTCTGATTCCGAATCTGACACAGGCAATGCACAGCATGCGATACTAATTTGTATAGAGTCTAAGCCGCGCCTCGCCCGCAGGCCGCCACTGCCTCCGCGCCAGTATTGAGGTCGCTTTAAAACGCGCGGCAGTTTCAATTGCTAAGGAAAGTGGCTTATCAATTTGTCATCAAAATGCGTATACTGCTGGCACGGCAGCGTAGTTCGGACAATTTGTTGCACGTGATTTGCACCGTAAAGTGCTGGTCACTTTCTTTGGCAATTGTACATTTTAAAAGGCTCATCTGTCACTTCTTCCACCTTAATCGCAACTGTACTGTTATATTAATGTGATATAATAAAAAATAGCTTTACCCATTTTTGTCATAGAATAAGGTAGCCTTTAAATTCACTTAGGTATTTAAATAAATTACAAATGAAGATCGCGCGGAAAGAGTCCTGTAGGTCACCTTTTTGTATTAATTTAACTACCTCCGTGGCGGAACTGGGTAGCTCTCGGACTGCCACGCCGCAGGTTCGAATCCCGCTAGGGGCAAATGTTCGTATGATGAATATGAATGTTTGTACCAAAGTCTTGGATGTTTATATAATTTATATTATTTAAGTATGTGTATCCGTTATCTAGTAACATAGCACAGGCTCTGCCTATTTTGGGACTGGATAATTGGTGTGAATGTCTGAGCTATTTATTTATAATTGACATTTTAATGTAATTTCATTGGTAATTCTTCGAATTACCATTTGCCGAAATAAGCATCCCTAAAAATAAATTATTCACTAAGATATAAGCGATTGTAAAAGTGTATACAAATCGTATAGGATTTTACTGTAGAGAATGAAAAGAAAATGAACCTAAAAATATAATATCTTATTATCGAATGTTTAGATAAAAATGAGGAGGGTGGCTGGCGGATCCTTATATCAAGCAGTGCGGCTGGCCCATGACCGCTATGCGTGGAGGCGCATTTTAACGGGCGCGATCCTCAGCAGTGAGGGAACGACAGAGAAAAGAGATAAAAATATATAATTAGTTTTTTTATTATTAAATTCTCTACCGTAAAATCCTGTTTTGGCGTTTCAGCAATTTTGCCTCACCAGCGACGATATAAGGTCATTAATATCAAATTCATATTATCTTAAAATGTGAATAGAGTAGACTCTTTCCGTTATAGTCTTCAAATAGACTACTATAAAATGTTATACTGATTGTATGTGATGCGCAACTACACCGGTTTGGTACAGGCTGACCACAAAAATCAGGCGTGTTGTCACAATCCTCTTTTGCGCAAACAATAATAGACAGTCCCCAATAATGCAAAACGTTGAGCAAACTATTCTATCTTATGCGCAATAGTAAAAAGGTGTAAAATTGATTGCTGCGTTGTGTCTCTGTGTCTCTATTTCACACATGCGTTTCCTTACTCTGCCTGGCGTTGTGTGGCTTCACTCACACATCGGCCCGCTCGTTAAGCGCCAAATCAATCAACCAATAGCGACACAAGAGTTTTTACCGCACTATTGTGGAGTGTCCTGGTTGGTCAAGAATATTTTCCTCAGCATTTAAAATATGTCGACTGCCCAGGTAGCGGTAAGACATATAAAATGGTTACATAGCAATGCCCTATTAGTGTTTTAAACACTGTCAGAATATATCTTATTGATATTTGCAACTGTTTATTTGAAATTATGCTAAATTAGTCTAGGGAAATGAAAATTTTAAATTTTTTTTTTTAAATCTTTCATAATATTAAAACTAGAATTTTCTCCTGTACTTTGGGGATGAAAAAAAAACACTAGAATGGGAAAATTCACAATACGCCAGACTAGGACAAACTTGTACAAAATCCGCAAAGTTATCTGATGCTATTAAAAATCAAACGGCGCTCGAGTCTAACTACCAATCCACTAGGCCAGTCGGCTATTTAACATCTATTAATAAAAGGCAACGCAATCACAATAACATTTCACAGTAGAACAATTCTTATGATGACTATTATGAACTAAATTATCTAAAATCAGTATTAGAACAATACTTAGTATTTTCTTACAGCCAACATGATTAGAATTACGAATAAAATTCCTAAAAAGAACCAAATCTCTATAAATGTTAGTTTTGTATGTTACCTAGTGCATTGTAAATATGTAGTATGCGTGATTCATCAACTCAACATATCTGTGTTGGGTTCTAATTAGTAGATACCTACATTTTATGTACTTCTGCTTCGATGCGAGTTCCTTAAACATTTTTATGCGAGCAGCCATCTTGATTGATACGAAAAATTCGTTGCGAAAAATTATTTTGCTTCATGGTATGAGGTATCCTCATTGCAAGATGGCTGCACACCTTGTAAGGCACCTCAAAGTTTTTTTCCTTCATGACTGACACTAATTAGTTATTAAATTGGATAACGGAAAATTTTAAAATGTGCATCTGTTGTCTAATTTATTAACCAATTATTGTCAATGATGAAGGTAAAAACTTTGAGGTGACTGTAAGTGCACAGGTGCGAAAAATTATTTTGCTTCATAGTATGAGGTATAGATACGCTGATCGCTTGTTGGGATTGGTCGAATCTGAGTTCGCGCGCTGGACACGTGATATCACTGCAATAAAAAGCTGTATATGTGCTGAATATGAACTCACAAATGCGATGTGACCAAATGGGTAGGCATAGGAGTATACTTATTAGATTAGATTAGAACTACATTAGATCACTTATTTTCTTTTCTAATTATAATATTATAATGTACGTTAAAACAATTTAATTTCATAATTGCTATACCCAAACGGATTTCATGTAGCACTGGTTCATAACTTGTAACATGGAATGCATATAAATACTTCGAGTTCATGAACTCGAATGGTCATAGTGCTAATTTTGGATTTGAACAGGTGTGCCGAAATAAATTTAAGACAATATTGTTTCAGGATTTTAAAAGCACTAGTCTCCTATGACCTATGGTTGTCGCTTTACTTAAATTATATTTCTTTCCTCTTGAGTCCATCGTAATTTCCTCTATTTTTGCGTCAGCCATCGGATTCAGCCTTAACAAGCTGTTTATCGCGGGGATATCGCTGTCACTGCATTGCAGTCGGACTGCAACTAGGTACTTGGGTCTCGCTCGCTCCCAAACTCTGGGGCCTACTCCGTAAGCGTTTCGGTTAATATCCTTCGAACACAGTCATGTTGTACTCTCTAACGTCCCGATGAGCGTTTGGCGTCTTATTATCCTAGTCATATTACATTACATATTTATTTATTTTAGGAAAACTTACAGCTTTTTATATCGTAAGTAAATTACATATACATACAATAATGCTCACGCCTTCCCAGAGGGGTAGGCAGAGAAGATGTATCGCCACTTTGCGCAATCTAATGTCGCAAGGCGGCTTTCCGTCGCCCGCTTTTCGCCCCGTGATACCCCTTGACGTGATGTATTGCGACCGTGGTACCTCAAATTACAAATACAGTGAAAAAAGCCAATAAAAGTTTCCACTTCTAGACACATACATACACTTGTCGAATTCCAAACTAGCATTTTTTCCTGCGTTATAAAAACTAAACAAGAATAAGACAATTCACAAATATAACATCCAGACCGGGACGAACTTGAACAAATTGTACAAAGTTGTCTGTCCACAGTGGGAATCGAACCCACGACCTCTGGCGCTCGAGTCCAATGACCAAGCCACTAGGCCAACGAGGCAGTCAAATGCCAATCGCTTATCACAATATGACACATGACACGTCAGTACAAAATGACTTTGTAATCTGACAAATATTAGCTTACGGAGAAGTCCTTGTTCATATATGAAGCAGGAACTGGGTAAAGGCCGCTTTTTTCGGCAAACTAATCATGCAGGAATCGTGTCGTTAAGCAGTACAATAAGAGAGTACATAAGATTATATTTTTGTAGTGTTCCAGTATAATTTACTGTGTTAATGTACGTAGTGTTTATATTGTCCGATGCGTGCGTCCGTTATTCGATTGGTGGTGCCTTACGACGCACGGCGGGTTACGTTGCTCGGTTAGGACGCTCGTCGTAAATAAAATAAATTGATAAACTGACATTAATGAGTTTTATTTTATACACGAGCTTTTAGCTCCTATGTTTTCAACTTTTTTTCCGATGAAATGCTAACCCTATGTTAAATAATATAACGCCAAAGTAGGCGATCATAACAGTACCTAGCAAAGGTATCCAAATCTGTTAAGTGGTAAGTACTGGGCGGAGCACCACACCTCTTAGTACGTAAATGGCTTGCTATGCATTTCTGTTTTTCGTAAAGTAAAGCGGTGCAAACAATCCTTAGTGTAGATGCAAATTAAATGATTTAGTCCACATTCGTCAGAAACACCAAAAGCTTACTTTTTGTTCCACATTGGTCAGAAGTGACGAATGTGCACAAAAATATTTTTCCACTTTCGTCATTATTTTCTTTGATAAATTTTGTATATGACGAAAGTGGAATTATGACGAAAGTCTTCCACTTATTATTTTCTTTAATACAAATAAAGCAAACATGGAATTGTAGTCTTTTAATTTTATTTAGGACTGCTGTGCCCGCCCGCGGCTCCGCACGCGTGGTCAATAATTTTTTTTATATCACTCTTACGCCGTCTCCGACCCTGACGCTCACTCCCACCTCCACTATAGCTTCAAATGTAGTCCTAACCTAACTCATCGCAATCCGAATTGCACCGAATACTATATATAATGTATACTTATTTGTTAAATTGCGTACCTCCCTACTAATGTATTTTAAAACTAAAAATTCTCATAACTTTTGATTGAGTAAGCCGATTGCGAAATATCATAAAATAAAGACTTAATGTTACTCCGGGTTAAGCCCTATGTTTCTATGAAAAGGGCATCAAAATCGGTTCAGTAGTTTTTACGTGATGCGTGCAAAAACTAATAGACAAACAGACATTTACGCTACATATTAAATACTAGCTGTGCCCGCGGCTCCGCTCGCGTGGACTACAGGATCCGCTCGCATTCCCACTTCCACTCCCTATCCCACTTCCACTCAGACTTTAAATCCAGGGTCAGGTCCAGGACCAGGCCCAGGGTCAGGTACAGGTCCAGGGTCAGGTACAGGCCCAGGCCCAGGCCCAGGCCCAGGCCCAGGCTCTGGTCCAGGTCCAGATCCTCAACTCTCCCCTCAACCCTCCTCTCAACCCTTTCGGAAACTATAAATTCGCATAACTTTTGATTGACTGCACCGATTGCAATGAAATAAGGCCTATATGTTACACCAAATTAAGCCCCATGTACTCGTATCTGTGAAACGTCCATCAATGTCCGATCAGTAGTTTTTAAGTGATGCGTGCACAAACTGACAGACAAACAGATAAACAGACAAAAATTTCAAAAATGATCGAAATGTGTTCTGTTGCTTATCCTTAGACCTCCCAATTTTTTTTTGCAAATATCTTCAATGTACAGACACGCGCAGTTTACAATTTTATTTATAAGAAGATAAATAAATTAAATATAAATAAATACATGGACCGTGTAGTTCCCGGCTTAGAATAGGGCCACTTCATCTTCCCGTGGTATGTCATACATAATATACAAATAAGTATTAGAAAGATAAATATATGTCTTCATAATTAGCCGAAATCCGTCCACTGCTGAACCATATTTAGAACCATGCAAGCCTTTCCAATAGAAATCCACTTTTGGTGGGCTGTGCATTTTCCATAATCACCACGCTTGGCAGATGGATTTATGATATTAATATACATAGGAGAACGCTGCTGCCCGTCCCTGGTGCAATCCCTTAGTCGCCTTGACGACATCCACGGGAAGATGGGGTGGCCCTATTTTAAACCGGGAACCACACGGCTTTTAATATATCAACAGATTTCTGACAAATGTGAAAACTGTCGAATGTCGAATAACTTTTATTCCCGATTCGTCAGAAAAAACGAAAAACTAACAGATATCCGACGAATGTGGAATTATTTTTCAGTACATATTCATTAACCATTTCAGATATCTGACGAATGTGGAATGAAATGGATTTCTGACGAAAGTGGAATCTGACGAATGTGGACTAAATCAATTAAATGACTGTCCGCCCTAGCTACCACCAATTCATAGTACTCGGCTAGCAGCTAGCTATTACTGTTCCAGCAGAAGTAAAATATGTTTAAACACGTCAGAGCGTGTAAATGTTGGAGCACGAGGACTGCAAGTACCCCATGCTTCACCTATAAAAAAGCATGGGTTCGGGCTCATAAAATCATTACAGTCATTACACCTATTTGAACTTTGTCGCAACCGGGTAAAACCAAAAAACGGTCGATTACGTCCCGTTTCACATAGCGCGCTCCGTTATATTAAATCTCTGACATTTGACAGATTGTAAATTCTTCTGTAATGGAACGTAATTGTAATGTCACCATTATACAAATTACTTGGAAATGGTAGTTTTAAAATCATAAAAAGGGCTACGAAAATTAAAAATGAATGATTTGGAAAAAGATTAGAAATAGATTTTATTTACTGCAATGTAGTTAAATTGGTTGAATTGCAATAAATAAGGATGTAATAGTTGTGTCATTTATACCAGTTCTTCATCATCAGCTTATTTTTTTTTGTCTCCACTGCAGGAGCACAACCCTCTCTCATCTGCCGGAGACAGCCGGAGGATTTGGCCTACATTCCCCGCGCTGGCCAGACGGTTTGGGGAGGCCTGATTGATGTTTCATAATGTATTCCCTTAGTCGCCTTGTACGACATCCACGGGAAGAGTTGGAGTGATCCTATTCTACTCTACCGGAAACCATACCATTCTTAAATATTAAAAATTCAAAGAGTTTCTACTACGGTTGGGATGTTCTTAAAGTTTTAAACTAGCAACACCGTATTAGAAATGTCAAGTTGCTTGGTGGTGCGTCCCTTTTTTGCCAATCATTACCGGATTTTATCTAATTTATCAGTTTTTACATGCAATCAAAGTAAATTATTAACCTGTGTGAAAACTACATCAAATTTCTACGTCCCCGTAAAGAAAACCGTAAGTGTTATTTTATTACTTAGTCGACAATTTAGCCAAATGGTCAAAGTAATTGGCATATTGATGTCACTGCAATTTTCTAATTTATTTTAAATGGTATAGTACCGCATATCCCTAGTTTATATGCGTGTTATATATGCTTACTATGTGATTCAGCAAGTATAATTTTCATTAATCGGAAATAATCTATTTATACCAAAATAAACTTATATTCCTCTACCCCCTCTTTGCAGATGAGATTTCATATTTAAATAATTTACGTATCATAATTCAACTAGAAATTACTTCTGTCAGCAGCATGCCAACGTTCATTGCTGAACATAGGTCTACCCTCAAGTTTAAAACAACAGCCTGCCATCGTGTGTCTGAATCTGCCATCTCAAAACTCTCTCCTGTCTGTCACTGCACTTGTAGCATTTGAATGGTTATACCATTATTTGGTCAGAGTTTCGTCAGATAGCTAGCAGATTGTGTGTAAGGTGAGGTTGTAATAATGACAATTTCAATGATACCCTAAGTAGCATGAATCAATCCCTTTCTCCCCTATTCTTATTCTTATACAGGGGTGGTAGTCTTTGTATGGACTCCACAAACACTGGTATTATATTCCGCCTGCACAATCAGTAGCCATCTCAATTTCTTATTTTAATGAAGTATGACTTCTGTCTCTCCACCTTGAAATCCTTATAGCTAATTATAATTTTGTCTGTCCATTAATTGATCTGTGATTGTCCTGAGTAATCTCAATAATGACGGAACATATGCTGATGGTTCTTTGACAAGCCTAAAGAGACTACTAACTACAACATAGTTTTTGTTTCATCTCATTATTATTTATTGGCAAGGCAGTGTCTAGCTTGTGCTTCCATATCAGTAGTAGACTTGCTTATTCTCTTTGAAGCTATGTTTATTGATGTGGCAGATACAACAGATTCTGGCAAATTATTCCATCTGGATACAAGCCTGTTGCGTCCATAATCTCTTTGAGGGTTCAGGTGTGCAGTGGATCTTTGTAAACTCATATGTCATCTGAGTTGTTCAATGAGGTTTGAGTTAAATATTTTCTTTATATTGGATGAGTTATAGTTATAGATTAAAATCTCAATTAGGTCTCCTCTTTCTCTGCATTCTTTCATAGGCTAGTAAGATATCTTGAAAGATTTTGGTAATATTGCAAGATAACTTACTAGATTGTTGTACCTGAATCTTAATCTGAATTTTGAAGGTCTCAATTCTCACCATGTACTTTATCTTGTCTGTGTTCACACAACTGGTGCCTAAACTAAGACTAAATCTGCTCTCACATGCTTATGTGCAAAATACCTATTTTAATAATAAAATAAAATCCTGGTTGAGGGGTTTGTCAAGTGTATGATATATTATTCCATTATAATTTCTGAATCTTATGATGTCTAATTTGTCTTTTTATGGTTCCATCACATTTTAAGGGCACATTACCAGCCGAATGGCACAGTTTAATTAAACAAGCTATGAATTTAACTTGCAGTTTTATTTATTATCGGAAATTAAGATATATTACCTCGACATGTAATGCCGTGTGGTTTCCGGTAGAGTAGAATAGGACCACTCCAACTCTTCCCGTGGATGTCGTACAAGGCGACTAAGGGAGTACATTATAAAACATCCATCAGGCCTCCCCAACCCGTCTGGCCAGCGCGGGGAGTGTAGGCCAAATCCTCCGTCTGTCTCCGGCAGATGAGAGAGGGTTGTACTCCTGCAGTGGAGACAAAAATAACCTGATGATGATGATGATGATGACCTCGACATATTTATAGTTAGTGTGAAAAAAGAACACATAAATCATAAAAAGACAATTATATTAAAAATTTGCTCAGTAATGCTCCCTGCGGTGATATAATTTATATATAGTGTATGGTTTGCATTGTTATGCCATATGAAACAAAGACAGTTCAACCTGTAATGTTGTATTGTTCATCACTCATAAACTATATTTATAGAATTCAATGTCTGTCTGCTTAGAGAGTCAGTTACTAGAGATCTAAAGGACTATTTCGAAGGTGTTTTCGTATCATTTATGATTTCTAGGTTAAGGCTTAGAGCTGGAGCTACTATAGGCAGCCTAGAAAAAGAAGAAATGATTTACAAAAAAAATGCTAGAGCAGGATTATTAGGGTCAAGCTCCACTAGTCAACACCGCACTACACTTTTCTCATACACAACGCATATATTTTACAATATGCTATCTATACAGATAGCATCCGAATCAATCAGTGTAGTGCTGTGCGATGTACAATAATCAACCTCTATAATGCGAATGTATGCTGACTAGTAGAGCTTGACTTTTATTCTTTTTACACAGCTTGACTAGCAGGCAAAAGGTACTTTTAAGAAGAAGAAAAAAAACAATTTTAATTAGGCCTCAGTTGGTGTTGGCTTTAAAATCGTATTTAGATCAATACTCACATAACAGTTTACGAGTATTTGGCGAACCACTAAATTATAAGATACAGTAATTACATAATGGGCCCGATTCTGAAGAAAAATGTAAAAATTTGACAGTACAAAATTTTTTGCTGTCTCTGTCACACAGTATATACTGTATTCATTATTATGAAGATAAAGACGAAACTTATTTTAGTGCTGTCAAATGTTAAATGTGTACTTTAGCATCGGGCCTGATATATATGTAGGTATCTTATAATATTATTTACATTTGTCTTATATATCTTATCTAGTATTGTTATACAATTTGCGACAGTAAGCAACTCAGATGTCATAATCATTCATTATCTAAAACAGCGCGGTATAACTATACAACTGTGAGACTGAGTTTTAGAAATTGCATATCTATCTAGTTTGTTTCTTCTTGACAATAATGTAAGTTTTTTATGTCACAGTGAATATCATTTATAAAATTTTAATATATTATATTAAGTACTTAGATAAAAAATTCAAAGTAATTCAAATTCAAAAATATTGAAAATAATATTCTCATCATTATTATTATTATTTTAATTTTGTATATTATATTTATAATGATTTTTATTGTGATTTTAAATTAAGTTAACTATCTTGAACTACGCTAGGTTACGAAATCATTTAAGTTTTCATATCACATGATGATGTAGGGACTGCTATGTGTAAGTCCATATAAACACACAAGATCTATAGATTAGATAATATTGTTCATTGGCTTCCACTAACTGGTTAAGTATCGTTCAAATTGACGTGATTTTACAAACGCGAATTTTTTGGAACAACGTTTAAGCCCGAAACACAGCGTGGCAAAGGCGTGTTCCGGTTTTTTGTATTGTTCGATTTAGAATGAGACACTTCACACAGAGTACCGCTGCGGGAATCGGGATTTTGTATGAAGGGTACCGCTACCGCCACGCCTCCCCCCACGCATGCTTTATGTGTGTTTCGGGTAGAGTTGCCAGACGTCCGGATAAAGCCGGACAGGGTCAGGCTTTTTGCATGTTTGTCCGGCCAAATTCGCCAGTGTCCGGTCCGTCCGGTTTTTGTTAGGTTTTTACATCTTGGGCCATCTCGCGGCTCGTGCACGAGTACGAGTTAATCGAGTCGCCATCTCATGGCTCATGCACGAGTCAATCGAGTCGGATGGAGTTCTAAAATCGTTGGCTTTTAGAGTGTCCGGCCTTGATATCGAAAAGTCCGGGTAAACTGCCTGCCCAGTCCGGCTTCGCCGTATTAAGACCTGGCAACCCTAGTTTCGGGCTTTATGTGGAAGTAGTTTATTCGGCTTAAGCTGACCGCATATTTGTCAGCAACGTATCTTTACGGAATTATCATACACGTACCTTGAAAAGGTTAACATTTTGCAGAGGTGTTGGCGTAATGCCAGGTTTCGCGCCAGTGGCGCTGCTGCCCGCCGCCGTCTCAGAACATGTATCATTCATTATGACCCAGCAAATTTGAATAGTTATATCGTCATTGTTTGATTGCCAAAATATCGTTTTAAGCTAGCATGTACAAGTAATCCAAAAGACGAGATTAGCTGAAATCATGCCACATTTCACACGCCAAGTTTGCGCAAGGTATTCGCTCATGGAGCTAGACCGATCGCAGATAGATATAAAGAAAAATGTCAAAAAAAAGCAATTCTTACAGTCTGCTGACACCCTGGTCTCAGAGGAGTAGGCAGAGATGATGACACTTTACAGTTTAAAGTACTTACAGTTCTTTAAAGTACAGTTAACTTGAGTTAAATCGTTTATTGTATAAGCATTTGGAGTTTAAATTGGAGAGAACTGTGCGGCGTCGGTTCGTGTCACGCGTAGCGATCGCATCAATCTGCAGAGTCCTTAACACGACGTTTTGTACAATTGATGAAAGAGATGGCTGTTGTTTTATCTTATTTCTTTTACTTTATTGAGTAATTGACCATTGATTGCCACAATCCATCCTTATTATGTCCATTGTTCGACTTGGCGCGGAAATATCTAAGTAACTTATGTATCTGTAGTGTACGGATGTTAGGGCGCTTAACTACATCAAGTATTCCTCCAAGCCAACTTCGCCTGCACGTGTTGACCAAACAATGACTATATAATGGTTCCATAAATATTACTCAAGGTCACGGCGGCCTGCAGCGCCAACAGTGCGAAGCCTAGTACTGCAATGGTCATCGCGTCCGCCCAGAGTGGCCATCATGGACTTTCCTCCAGCATTGGGGAAGATCTATGTCCAGCCGTGGATTTTGTCGGACTGATGCTGATGCAAGTTGTATGTCGGCGTATAAGCACGGTAATCTAAGTATCCATTCCGTCTACCAATTTTTTATTTATTTAATCACATCAACGGGTATCTCGGAGCGAAAAGGAAAGTCGCTTTGCGTCATTGGATTGCGCAAAGTGGCATCCATCGCCTCTGCCTACCCCTCTAGGACCAAAGCGTGAGCATTATGTATGTATGTACCTAATTAGTTCATAATATTCCTGTCATTGCCGGGCAATTATATTTTTCAGCTCAATCGATACAGTAGTTTCTAAGTTATCCGAATGGCAGACAGATGACCATATGAGCCTCGTTATAAGGTTTATGCTGTTTGACAGAGTCTAAAAACCTCTATGCTCTCCTGTTCATTACATCAACTCTGGCTACAATTATTTCCTTTTTTTTTTATAAATCTGTCATTTTTTTTTTGTTGTGTTATTATTATTGTAGACTCTGATATAGTCAGAGTACACTGTACGGAATGCCGAAAAATACTATCAGCCCATCACATAGCTGCTCTTACGCCAGCCCGGTTCGTTTTCCACCATCGCACATCGACTATAATATAAAGACCGCGCGTCCGGCGGACCAGCCAGTCTGTAGCAGTGTTTGCGGACGCGAGGAACACGATGCGTTGTAGTTATGCGTGTGTGTCAGTGTGTGCGTTGTTGCAGTGTGCGTTCGCGTCGACGTCAGCGCCGAAGACCATGAGCGCGGGCTTCGTGTACCCGGAGGCTCGGCGGGACGACGCCGTCGTGGACGAGTACTTTGGGACCAAGGTACGTAAACACATCATTGTATCGTCCACTGCTGAACATGGGCAGAGGGCAATACTAAATATTACAACGTAAAGAAGCGACACTCGCTTCCCCCTGCCAGTGTAACGTCGCCCACACGCCAGCTGCTCAGTTGTGCGTACGGCTGACAGTACGCACTACTGAGCTGCTGCCGTTAGGCTCGCGACGCGCCGCCTGCGGGTACAAAGTTACTACGCCAGCACCGAAAGATCGACGCTATAAGTTAGAAAGAGAAGCCTTATGTTGGTGACGTGTAACCTTGTCCCTCTCTCGATCGACTATGTTCACGCCGGTGCAGTAGTCCTAATATGATTTAAGCACTCAAACGGAGTGCTGGGAGTATGACATAGCTCTTGGTGAACGGCGCCACACCCGGCCCCCTTACCCTGCATCCACCCGATTTCGTCCATCTTTAGGACTTCGGTCCATCTGGTGACGGGGCGACCCACGCCACGCGTACTCGTCGTTATATATCCCAGACTTCGTCTGCAACAAAGGTTAGGTTGCGACAGATACTGCCACTTCAGCCTGCTAATTCTTTCGGCTATATAGAATCTTGACCAATGATTGATGGCAATTCACAAACATAACATCCAGAATACAAAGTTGTCTGTCCCCAGTGGGAATCGAACCCACGACCTCTGGCGTTCGAGTCCAGTGACGAAGCCAAGGATTCAAAACTTTGTGATTCTAATTTCTACTCCCCTTAACCCTGCCCTCAACTCTGCTCTCAATACTCCCCTCAACCCTTCCCCCAACCCTCCCCTCAAAGCTCTTTCTCTCTTACCCTCGTCGCTCCAAATGTAGTCCTTGTAACTCATCCATCGCATTCCAAATTTCGCCGACCATTACTTGTTGCATACCAATGTAATGTATGTGAGTTTTTGAAAACTATAAATTCGCATAACTTTTGATTGAGTTAACCGATTGCGATGAAACAGATAAACAGACAAAATTTCCAAAAAATATCGAAATGTGTTCATTACTTATCCTTAGACACCCCAAACAAAACATTTCAGCTATTTGGTTTTGTATCAAGAATTTCTTGTCTCTAAGAAACTTTCTACTGTAATATCATCATCATCATCATATTAGCCCTTAGACGTCCACTGCTGGACATAGGCCTTCCCCAATGAACGCCACCACACCGCACATATATTTATTTAACTAGCTGTTCCCCGCGACCTCGTCCGCGTGGACAACTTAACATCACAAATTATTATGTACTAGCTGTGCCCGCGGCTCCGCTCGCGTGGTCTACAGGATCCGCTCCCATTCCCACTTCCGCTCCCTATCCCACTTCCATTTAGACTTTAAATCCAGATCCAGGCCCAGGCCCAGGACCAGGCCAGGCCCAGTTCCAGGCCTAGGTTCAGGTCCAGATCTTCAACTCTCCCCTCAACCCTCCCCAACCCCTCAACCCTCCCCAACCCCTCAACACTAGATTATATTAACGCATACCATACCAATCACAAAAAATTAAACCTAAAGTAAAATATAAAAAAATGAGGTCACAGTAATGAGGTTAAAAAAGTGCGCCTCTACTGCTGCGTCAATAAGTATTAGAACTATGCACAAGTAAACCTTAATTAACAACATTTGTTCACGTTTCTGCGACTCTGTAAACTCAACTTCGTAGCAAACGTACATGAGGCTCGCAAATGCTCTCATTAACTCAATTCTTCTTAATAATTGTCGCAAAACTATTAATAGCAATTGAATTCGATACGTTTAATTGACGCTCACGTAACGCAAAACTCGTGCTATTGTATTTATGAAATTGGCTGTAACAATGAAGTTGTTTCTCTATGCTAAAACGAGTGGACATATTTTTTGCAAACCCGCGACTATGTCGTGGCGGAGTCTTCACATTTTTAGGGATCCGTAAATCAGATACCCTTGTAGCGAAGCTTTTTTGTCCGGCGGATAACTCGAAAATTTCTGGACCGATTGAGCTGAAATTTAGAAATACGTTTAAAATACGACGGCAATAACGGAAACATAACAAATCTTATAAATAAAAACGTAAACTTAACGTGTCTGTACACTAAAGATATTTGCAAAAAAAAATTGGGGTCGAAGGATTAGTCATAGAACACATTTTGACAATTTTTTGATATTTTTCTGTTTGTGCACGCATTGCGTAAAAATTACTGAACCAATTCGTATGTAGTTTACAGAAAAAAACATAGGGCTTAATTCGGAGTAACATATAGGCTTTATTTCATCACAATCGACTAACTCAAGTCAAAAGTTATTCGAATTTATAGTTTTCAAAAACTTTACATACAGTATACGGTCCATTATTTTGTTTAGGGTACCATAATCGGTCCCTTTTGACCATAGGCGATTTTGTTCGTAAAATAGTTAAATTCATAAAAAAATAACTATCTGTAGCTACTGAATAAGAAATCTGTCCGAGAAAAACAAATGAATTGAAGTAAAATACTGTATTTATTTGCTAATTACGGTAACTCAGTTGCTTTTCTTATAAAAATTGGCTGTCCTTCTGTTTAAATCACTAGAAATAAACTTTAAAATATTTCTCGGAAATAACATTTTTGAATATTTTAAGATATTACGTCATTGATTGAACTATATTTGAACGCCAATAAGTACGATTTTACTACAAAAAATTTTAATAGTGAAATACTTCTCGCCTTGTCCCCATTGATAAACAAAATTATACATACCCTGTGTTACTATAGGAAAGTGAACCTTCACCTTCAAATTGGAGCGCGGGGGAGGGGGGGAGGGAAGGCAAGGGAATCGACACTTAATAATTTTCTACTTTATGTAATTCTACAGTCCATGTGAGCGGGCACAGCTAGTCCAAGAATAAATGTATTTTCCAAAAGACATTTTAAAAAATGACTGTACTCTCACATTGTGTGCCACGTACACTTAGCTAATTTTGTTATTGTTGATTACCTTTGATACTTTTTGAAGGTTACGTTAAATCAGTCACGCTTGTAACCTCCAGATCATGTAGGCTACTCCGTAAGCATTTTGGATAACATCCGACGAACTAAAATGTAATTTTGTACTCTCTTACCGCCTCGTCAGCCTAGTGAATTGGTCATTAGATTCGAGCGCCAGAGGTCGTGAGTTCGATTCCCACTGGGGACAGACAACTTTGTACGAGTTGGTCTCGGTCTGGATGTTATATTTGTGAATTGTCCTCCTATCCGTGTTTAACTCCCATAGCACAGGAGAAAAATCCTAGTTTGAGATTAGACAAGTGTATGTAAATATATTTATTTTCCATATGTACGAGTTTATCAGATAACAACTATATCGATTAACTGTGAACATAAATGTATACCCGGCGATGACAGCAAAGTAATGTACTTTTAGGAGATATCTTTACTGCTGAGGAAATTGAAGCCCAAATCGTTACGGAACCCACACCACACATCTATTTTTTTTCTTTAAAATGATAGTAAAAAATTATTATCGCTTAGAATTTCAAGTGCAAAAATATAGGTTTTCTTAAAAAAACATATATATGTCATTTGGTGAAAAGATTATCTTCGGTCTTTTTCCCACGGGAAATTTTCCGTCGCTGAAATTTTTACACCATATAAGTCAAAACTGACAACTTTACTGGTGAGCAAAAAAAAATTTTTTTTTTTAACTATTTTTGTGAACTATCGTTTTATGTTATCTGGACGCTCTATACGACTTAATTTAGATTAAATAAAAGGGATAGTGGGTATAAAATAGGATTTATTAAAATATATTTTTTTCTACTTCGGGAAATTCGAAAAAGCTTATAAATATAGCTTATAGCTAAAAAGCTTATAGTATATAAATAAGCTTGTCGACATATACATGTTAAAGGATACTTTGACTGACTTATGTATAAATAACGCACAAATCCAGGTCGAAACCTAGTCTAGGCTAACCTTTAAATGGTGCATAAGGGCGGTCCATATCAGACCATCTTACCGAAACGTTGAGGACTGATTAATATTCAAAACGATTACACAAACTCGTTCTGTATTCTAGTTTTGCGATCGTCTCTTAGATTCATCATCAGCAGTTTGTTCCAACCGAATTCATTCACGGAAACAAACTTAAACTTGCGTGTGATAAACAAATTATTCAATAGAATATGACAGTGACGCCAGCCGCAAAAACTAGTTGGTATTACCAAATTTACTTTGCGGTCGCCTTAACTGTATCTTATATTGCTTATTTTATTGGCGAGACACAAATTAAGTTGGTATTTTGTAATCGAATTTGAAAAACTTCAAAGGTTGAATGTAAACCTTGCTTTGATGTAAAACAAAAAAATGGGAACTTATAAAAACATGCTATTGTAAAGATTTATAATTGTGCATTAACTTTTTATGACTATTTGTATCAATCTTCAGTAGGTATTTTTTTGTATATTTTTATAATACAAACTTATAAAATATGTGCCCGTGGCTTCGCTCGCGTGTTCTACAGAATTATATAAAGTTGAAACTTATTAAGCGTTTATTCCCATCCCCCTTTTCCCCTCCCGCTTCAGCTCCAGCTCCGACTCCTGCAAATATTTTCAATGTACAGACACGCAAAGGTTCTATTGTCAATAGTTTCCGCAGCGCATGCGATGGAAGACGTTTTATGGCAATTTTTTCCACCTTCTGTTACATTATTGAAGTTTTAGTAGGGATCCCTAATTTTTCAACCGACTTCAAAAAAGGAGGAGGTTCTCAATTTGACGGTTTTTTTTGTATGTTTGTTACGCGATTACTCCGCCAATTCTGAATGGATTTTGATGGTTCATATTTTGTATGGTAGGTCATACTTCAGAGGTGGTCCCATATAAATTTTATCGAAATACATTCAGCGCTTTTTGAAAAATCAACAAAGACAAATATAGTCTTAGTATATACCTACATAGACGACATGCTAGTTTGGTGTTCCCTTCAGCCAAGGATGAAGCATTAAAACTATGGATCCATCATATTAAGTTGAAAGTAAAAAGTGTAATCGACTCCTTCACACATTTAATAATGGTCATTGTACAAAAGAGATAGGTATATTGAATCTGTATTGTTTAAATAGTACAATGTCTATATATATATAGACATTGTCTTATCATTGTTCATTGTAATGTCTATATATATATATATATATATATATATATATATATATATATATATTCTTTATTGCACACATAAATATTGTCAATACATTACACAAAGAAAAAGATGTACAAAGGTGGACTTATCTCTAAAAGAGATCTCTTCCAGCCAACCTCTACTGTGGAAGAATCTAAAAAAAATTGTCTCCACTTTTCCACGTTAACAGACGCCATCAGGCTTCATTTTCAGTGCATTAAATAACTTTTTAGTATTTACTGGAACAAATTATTGACATATTTGTTTAAATCAACTTACCGATGAAAAGATAATTTGTAATTGTTTTCTGTTAAGACACCAATTCGGCTTCGACAGCCCACAGTAGCACATGCCATAGTTTTTATAAAAGCAGGTTACACAGAACATAATAACTAACGAATTAATCACGAAATTTACGAAAAACTAACGCAACCAAAATTGTATTCAGCTGTATACCAAAAGCTTTCAGACGTCAAAACTGGTGGCCCGCCGGCTTTCAAGATGACGCGCGTGCCAATTGTTATCTCTTTTTTTCTCAGTAAATGCTGCCATATATATGACAAGTATGAAGTATTTATTTCAGGTTTCAACTTATAATTAGTCATCCATGGTTTTAATGCTTGATCCTTGCATTCAACAAAAGTTGTGATGAGGAATTTCAATATTTATACAATATACAATAATTTAATTAATTTTAACTGTCATTAGCTAAGAAGAAGAAGAAAGAAGATTGTATGTATTTGTAAGGAGCCTTCATAATAATTATACATTAATATCTGTTCTTAAAGAAAACTACCTATTTGTTGAAAAGATTACACAAGCGTGTCATTTTTGTTAAAGGTTTCTCATCGTGGGGTCGATTTAAAAACTTGCCGCATAGCAACTAACCGAGTCGATCTGGATTCATTTGATAAATGCTCGTGTTGCAAGCCAAGACGATGAAAACATTGCTCTTCGGTTTCGATTGATAAACGTTGTGAATCAAACTGAGTCGTTGAGCATGACTTTCTGGACTTTCATTAAGCCTTGATAAGTTCGTGTGTCTGAGAAAGTCTACAATTTACAATTTATAATAAGTTATTTTTGGAGTCGGTGCCAGCCAAAGAAAAATAAGCTTAATGGATACCTCACTTCACTCAGGCATATCCCCCGTTGTTGCTTAAATTGTTAATTAAACTGTCCTTCTTCGCTTGGCTTGGCTTGGCTTGGCTTCTAAAAAATAATTTTATTTTTTACTTTTTATTATATTAAATGTTACTCAGGGATAATGTAGCATTCTAATGGTGAAATAATTTTGAAATCGGTCCAGCCAGTAGTTTTGAGTTTATTCGTTACAAAATACAAATCTTTCCTGTTTATAATATTAGTGAAGATATTATATTATAATTATTACTATCTAATAAATAAAAACGTAAACCTCGCTTGTCTGTACATTGAAGATATTTGCAAAAAAAATATTGGGGGGTCTAAGGATAAGTAATATAACACATTTCGATGATTTCTGGAATTTTTGTCTGTTTATCTGTTTGATTGTGCGCGCATCATTTAAAAAGTACTGAACCGATCTTGATGAACCCTTCACAGAAACATAGTACTTAATTCGGTGTAACTTATAGGCTTTATTTCATTGCAATCGGTGCATTCAATCAAAAGTTATGCGAATTTATAGTTTGTTATACTATTCGCATACACTGCAAGGAGTGTAGGGTGTAAATGCTCGAGTGAATTCGTGGGCGGTAGCGGGAGCGGGTATGGTACCAATGTAAGTTTTTGAAAACTATAAATTCGCATAACTTTTGATTGAGTTAGCCGATTACGATAAATTTGTTGTCACTTTGTTTCATACGTATGCTAGGAGGACTACATTTGGAGCGACGAGAGTAAGAGAGAAAGAGGTATGAGGGGACGGTTGAGAATAGTGTTGATGGGAGGGTTTGGGGGGAGGGTTGAGAGTAGAGAGCAGAATTAAGGGAGGTAGATGCGAGAGTGGCGGGACCTGAAGCGGGAGATGGATTGGAGCTGGAGAAGGACCCTGACCTGGCCCAGGACCTGGACCTGGAGTGAGCTGTGAGAGGAGTGGGCTGGGGCGGAGCGGGAGTGGGAGTGGGAGTGCGAGTGCAAGAGTCTGAGTTGGAGTTGGAGTGGAAGTGGAACTGGGAAAATGAACGGGAGAGGCCGAGCCGAATTTACTACGCCTGGAGAGTGCGTACAATCGAAATCTCTGCTACTTCTGATAAAAATAGTCTTGGGTATTCCCAACATTCATATTCAATTTTATGATTGTATTTTAACATATTCAACCAATGAAACAAATGTATGGTGCCTAAATACTTATGACCGGTAATGTATGTACTCAATCAATACAACAAGGAACAGACGTACGGGAATGTGAGTAAATACAGACTGTGACCAGTGTGTATAAGACGGTCGGTCACATAGCTAATGACCTTAATGAGTGGATGCCGCCCTCATATTAAATCGACTCACGGCATCAAATAGAGAACATGCGTACTGAGTTGTGAAGGTTCGCTATAGTTTAATATGTTGATGGATGACGATTTTTTTAGAATAGAAAATTTTATTTATTGAATTAACTACATTTGGGTATGGAAAATTATAATGTACAACGTGTTTTGTCATTTGTAATATGCGATTTGATGGTCGGCGACCACTTCCTGATTCGACCACTCCTGTATGTGACCACACCTTGTGCAGTCGTAAAAAAACTTAAATATTAAGAAAAAAACATAATAGAAAGTGGGACCTCGCAACTTTGTAAATTATTTTAGGTATTTTTACGACGGTACCAAGTGTGGTCAAATGCAGAAGTAGTCACAGACTATCAAATTGGTAATATGATATGCATTTTTTTTAAATAATACTTCGTAATAGTTATTAATAATACATATACGTTTCTCTAATCTCAAACTGGGATTTTGTATTCGTAAATCGGTTGCCTTTCGTAATTTAATTGTCACTTTTACGTTTGGGTATTGGTTGTAAATTGACTTCTATCTGTAAATTACAGATCCATGACCCGTACCGGTGGCTAGAAGACCCGGATGCAAACGAGACCAAAGAGTTCATAGAGGCAGAGAACAAAATCACCCGACCGTTCCTTGACGCGTGTCCTGTGAATTCGGAAATCAACGCACGGCTCACAGAACTGTGGAACTACCCTAAATACTCGTGCCCCTTTAGACGAGGGGATAGATACTTCTTCTACAAGAACACTGGCCTCCAGAATCAGAAGTAAGTTATCTGTTGCTCACAGAAGCTTCAGAATAGTTAAGAAAGGTTAATTTTATTATGCACTTTTACTGAGTTACACATTTTTAGGTATCCTCAAGGATTTTGACAAACGGATTCCCTTGTAGCGTTGTTGTAGAGTTGTCCTTAGACTTCAAAAACTACTATTCTGATTGAGCTATGAAAGCGAGAACTATGAAACGTTAAAAAATCTTTACCGAAATATTTTAAGAAAATAAAATATGAAAAGGAATTGACGGAACCCGCGTATTGTGTACGGCGTACACCCTAACATATTTTAATTTTATAGCTGTCAAGTTTCTAATCGTAAGTTCAGAGTTGGGCCAGCATCTTTAAACCTAATCTCTAAACTTCTGGGCAGTGTCCTCTACGTACAAGACAGCCTGGACGGGGAGCCGAGAGTGTTCCTCGACCCCAACACGCTGTCCGAGGACGGCACCATCGCGCTGTCCGGGACCCGGTTCACGGAGGACGGCGGCACCTTCGCGTACGGACTGTCCGCCAGCGGCTCCGACTGGATCACTATACACTTGAAAGATGTCGCTACTGGTGAGTTATATCTTTGATTATACTTGCTATACAGTGCATAGTACCCGTTACACGTACACTGCTGGATATAGGCCTTCCCCAATGAACCGAGTGTGGCCACACCCGGTCCTTCGCCCTCATGTACAGTGCCGGATTTATACTTGTCTTAAGTATATGCCACTTGACCTTTTGCCGACCCTCTCTTCTAGGTAGACGACAAGTCGTTTATTGTTTAGTGATTATGATAGGTTTCTTAACCACTAAACTTACATAAAAATAACTAAGACAGGATAGAAGCATTATTAACAATAAGTCTCAAAGAAAACTACAAACTTTTTTAGCATTTAATAGATCGAAACTCTACCCACAAGTAAGGGAACTTACCCAAACTACGTGACCCATTTTTTTGCAACTTTTACCCACTCTCGGTGACCACCCAGTATATATGCCAAGACACCCCCCCCCTCTACTTTTCACGTAATTCATAAATATTCTTATACTTGGAATATTCATAAGCAAATTATTGACAAATCTAGTACTGCTGGTGTAAAAGAATGGTTTTAGTGCAAAAACCGTCAAGCTGTGACGAACCGAAACTGAAGACGTCAGCACGTTTGCATATATCACAAGGGTGGAGCTGCAGCTAAACTCCAGCTGTTGAACCCTCAGATAATATTTTTAAGCGACAGCGTTGTATCCAGTCGGAACAATTTGCCACACTCTGTTGTATCTTCCACATCAGTAAACATACGAGTAAGAACAGATTAGACAATTTTCTTAAAAGAAAATTACCAAGGCGACTACTGATATGAAGGCACTAGCTATAAGCTGCCTTTCCATTTAAAATAAATAAAATCTAACTAGTGTCTGTGTTGGTTGCAGCAATAATACTTGACTGTCCATTTTCTGTGTTTACGTGTACTATTTAATTTATAGGTCAAGATTATCCTGAGGTGTTAGAAAAAGTTAAATTCGCGTCCATGTCGTGGACGAAAGACCACAAAGGACTCTTCTATTCTGTAAGTACATCTTTTTTGACTGAGCTAAAATATTGAACATTTATAAAATATTGCCCGGCAAATTTTGTAAAAAAAATCCTCTCAGAAATTTGTTTTTATAATTATGAAACCCGCACTTTGTATCGCTGACTATGAAATTATAGTGAAACTTCGTATACATCAATTCTGTTAACGTTTTTAACTTTATAATGTTAGCGGACAAGAAAAGTCGAAAGCAACTTAGACCATATTTTTAATTGTCCTCCCACCAAGGCAAGGTGAAATATAAACGCCTGGATTACTCTCTGGACCATCCTCGTTGTACGAACCGCCTGTTTTCCCACAGAGGTACCCCGAGCAGACGGGTAAGACGGATGGCTCCGAGACAGAGGTGAACCGCGACCAGAAGCTGTGCTACCACCGACTCAACACGCCGCAGTCGGAGGACGTGATCGTCGTGGAGTTCCCAGAGGAGCCGCTGTGGAGGATGTGAGTTACTCTAATTGATTTTTTCTACGTTCCAAAGTAATAAACGGTCAGACAGCCCGCCTGGTGGTAAGCGGTTACTATTGTCCATTAACCTGCAGCCTAAAAGTGACACCAATTTTATTGTACAACCGACCACATGAAGTTATTTAATATGCGCAAATACTCGACTGAAGTGATTGTTGGGGATAGAATGCATGAAAGTATAGCCAACGACTCACTTGGTACTCCCGCGTGGTTCTCCGGCGTCTTCCTCAGGGTACCCTGAATGCTACAATTACACCGACGCTGGTAGTCCGGTTTTATAACTTGGTCCACACAGATATAGTTTTTTTAATTGAATTTTAAATGGAATAATGATGCTGCGCTCGCAATTGTCCCTCGAGAGATAAGAGTCGAGATGCCAAAAATATATGGGTAGCACCGTAGCGGATGCTGTCGAAATTAGGTGGCCGTAAGCCTCACTTTCCTTTTGCATTATTATAACTTATAAGAATTGCATTGTAAAGCCTTGTGCTAGCATTGAAATAGATACATATTATTTATACGGAACAGTGATATAAGTATATATTTTTGTTGTGTATGTCTTTGTCACTAACACATTGTTTTGTTATCAACAGTGCAATCAATACTAATAAGTACCCGCCGGAGAACCGCGCGTAGGTTCCTTTACATACTATACTGTACACTGTAGTTACTAAGCATATACGTGTAATTGTAGAGATAAAATCAATGGGTCAATTCAATAGGGGAACAACTCGAAAAACACTGTTCTGAGATGATAACCTGTTGTTTTTGACTCTCATAAAAATGAGTAGTTGTATGGTTTTAGTATGTATAGTATAGTAATAATTATTTACATCTCTCATATTCGGTAAGTAGGTCCTTATTACCCCGAAATGGGGCTTGTAGGTGACCAATTAGCGGTCTAGGGTAATAATGTAGCTAGAATAGCCCTAGAGCGGTAAGTAATTAAAAAAAAACTCTTCACTCTATCAAAAAGTTCGCGTACATCTAACCATCATACTGGCAATAGACATCATGCATTCAGCCCAATGACAAAATAGGTCCCTTCGCTATTCAGCCTTGTCTTCTTATGAGTATAATAGTCATCAATTTTAAATATCGAACGGCAAAGCTCAATTTCGTTCTTGAAAAAAATAATTAAAAAAAAAAGAATAAAAAAGGCGGGAATAGAAATCTTTTACTTTAAATAACTAATAAAATGTTTTATTCTTGTAATGCCGGTTTTTTTTTCTACTTACCTCACAATCGAGATGTAAAGCAGAGTAGTTAGCTCGGGTGTAAGCATCAATTGCACCCTCGAACTATAGGCGCCCTCGCTGCGCTCGTGCGCCTAAATATCTCGGGCTGCAATTGATGCCTTACAGCCCTTGGCTACTTATCTACTATTAAGACGTCGGTCCATCTGGCAGCGGGGTGGCGAGGCACCGATGAATATGTACATATGTAAATGTAGTGTATACATAAATTAATTCTGAATTATTTACTTAGATTAACACTCACAGTATACTATAAAATATGTCCTTTATTGCACAAGGCGAAAAGAACCGACTCTTACCAAATCCTTTATTCCTAGTTCATAATTTCCTGTCTTTGAGTTCTACCAATTCATTTGCCGTGTGGTTTCCGGTAGAGTAAAATAGGACTACTCCAACTCTTCCCGTGGATGTCGTACAAGGCGACTAAGGGAAAACATTATATAACATCAATCAGGCCTCCCCAACCCGTCTGGCCAGCGCGGGGAGTGTAGGCCAAATCCTCCGTCTGTCTCCGGCAGATGAGAGAGGGTTGTGCTCCTGCAGTAGAGAGAAAAATAACCTGATGATGATGATGATGAATTCATTGATATTCGATCAAACGTATTTCGAAACGACGTATGGAACCCATATTGTATTGTTTAGCGGCGCGGAGGTGTCTGATTGCGGCAAGTACCTGATAGTGTCTCCGGTGAAGGATTGCCGCGACAACTTGCTGTTCTTCGCCGACCTCACCAAGAACCCAGACATCGCAGGCAAGCTGCCGCTCACGCAGATCGTGTTCAAGTTCGAGGCTGACTTTGAGGTATTCATTAATAGCCTCTTGATCATTTGCATGCTTGTTATATAAGTCACATTAATTCATTAAACCCATAAGCGCGGCTTCCATCTCCGTATTGCTTAAGGATTACAATAATTATGTTTTGTTTTCAGTACATCACTAATGAGGGTTCCGTGTGCATTTTTCGCACGAACAAAAACGCTCCGAACTACAGACTGATCCAAATAGACCTGAACAACCCCGCCGAGGAGAACTGGACGACGCTCATTCCCGTAAGCAATGCTCGATTTATTATAATTCAGTTGCGTTGTTTGGATTGCTTGACACTCAAGGTAGGCCTGATCCACACTTACAAGTCTCTCAGTGAGCTATGGAGAGGGCTATGCTCAGGGTTTCTTTGAAGGATATGATTCGTAATGAGAAGATGCGACGAAGAACGCTATAGCTATTTTCTATATCCGCTCGGCGACCTAGATAAACGAAATCTTGAAACATGGAAATTGCTACGATTTGACTAACTAAAGTGGAACCGAATTTGTGTTACTGATGGTTCTGCTGTACTATATATAGTATTTGTGATGTATGCGGTTATATTTTATGTACCCAATATGTGGGTGAATTCATTTCTTCCTCTCGCAATTAGACAGTTAAGAGTATGGACGTGTTTTACTTGTGCTCCTCGGACCTATCCTTAATCTATACACTCGACAGGTCTAATACTTCTCAGTATTAATTATTATATGGTATGCTTAACACCTATGGTACGATCTAAAACATCATCATAGACATATCAGCTTTAGGCGTCCACTGCTGGATATAGGCCTTCCCCAATGAACGCCACCACACCCGGTCCTCCGTCCTCCGCATCCAGCTGCTTCCGACCTTCTTGGTTAGTTCTTCGGTCTATCTGACAGCGGGGCGTCCCACCCTGCGCGTGCCGATCCACAGTCTCCACTCCAGAACTTGTCTGCCCCAACATCCACGGGTTTCTAATATTAGTGTGGATAATATTATAACGTAATCTAATACTTATGTATAAATACTGAAATAATGACAATCATGATTTTTAACAGGAGCATTCCAGTGATGTTTTGGACTGGGCATCGGCGGTGGACAACGATAAGCTCGTCATCCACTACGTCAGAGACGTCAAGGTTTGTAAATAAATAAAGGCGCTTTTGACCGCGGCTTCACTTGCGTAGTTTTCATTAATTGGCAGGTTGCTCGGCTGACTAACGTAGATAGAATATACGCAACCTACCTACCTACCTTATTAAGTGGGACGGGTAAGCGGCTGCCATAGATTTCTTTAACTGACCGAATTGCACAATTCTTTTACACTATGGACTCCAAAAAAATACTAAATAGACCTTGAACCTTATCTAGTAAATATGAGAGTCTAGAAATTTGAGACAGTATAATTTGTTTGACGAAACTTAAGGGATTTTAATGACCCTCTCATTACAGAGTGTTCTGCAACTGCACGACATGAAGTCAGGTGAACAGCTACAGAATTTCGACCTGGCCGTGGGCTCGGTGGTCGGGTTCTCCGGCAAGAAGGAGCAGACGGAAATCTTCTACCACTTCATGTCGTTCCTCTCGCCGGGAGTCATATATCACGTGGACTTAAAGAAGCAGCCATACAAACCAACCGTATGTATCCTCTACTTTATATAAATTGATTATTTTCCTGCAGCAAATTGGTTTTCGTACTAAAAAAGTTGAGTGAATACAGGATTACTCGTTATGTGACGTTATCTGGGTAATGGATTCAAATTCAAGATATGAACTTATGTTATAATGCTCCTAAAATCCACATACCTAACGAAATATGTTTAGGTATGTAGTATATATAATAATGCAATCATTCGTACCCATGGCTTCACGAGCCTATTTTATCTGACGCTTACGTCAAATCGTCATGTTTTTTTTTAATTTTTCATTAAAGTTATTCTAAACCGACTTTATACCTACTGATTCTGACGTGTATTTTTGTTTACGTATCCGTATATACTTTTGATGCTATATGTATAAGTATTATTGATTTATGTCCCACGCACCGATCTAACATGAAGATTTAAAAAACTTAATTACGCTTATGGCAGTTGTCATTTGTATTATAATATTTCAGATATTCAGGGAGGTAGAGGTGAAAGGCTTCGATGCGTCGCAGTACGAGGCCAAGCAGATATTCTACTCGAGCAAGGACGGCACTAAAGTTCCTATGTTTATTGTTTCCAAGAAGGTAAGCTCCCTTTCAGCCGAGTAGGTAGGTAACTGAGTTTCGTAACCGGTTTACACTTCTGCCACGCACGACTGTCCTTAGCAGTGTTGAATTTTGTACTATAACGATAATATTTATACTTTAATTTCAACTTTAGTACTAAATAAATTTATTATGTAAGGTGATGGAAAACGTGGCGCAGCAACTCGCTCTGAAGATAATCAGCTTATGAATCACGGGTTTAACCGATGTTGCACCACATCCATACCATAGCTATCCCACACGTGATCCCTGGTGGTGCAATATATTGGCAGCCGTACTGTCTTTGAACTCGCGGCTTACTAATAAATGCTATCATCATCAGGTTATTTTTGTCTCCACTGCAGGAGCACAACCCTCTCTCATCTGCCGGAGACAGACGGAGGATTTGGCCTACACTCCCCGCGCTGGCCAGACGGGCCTGATTGATGTTTTATAATGTATTCCCTTAGTCGCCTTGTACGACATCCATGGGAAGAGTTGGAGTGGTCCTATTCTACTCTACCGGAAACCACCCGAAAAACACATGCTATATTACGATAAATTTTCAAAATTTTCCTAAATTTCTTCGACTTCAATGTTTGATAAAAGCTCTAGTATATATTATCTTTGATAAAAGTCAATTTCACCGACCTAAGGCTGGATCTTACAACATTCCGTAGAGAGGTAGCCGCCCAGTTGAAAACTTTACTGTATGAAACCTATATACGATTTTTTTCCAAAATCCTCCTAACTATAATAATAATAATAAAAGTTTATTTAAGCTGTAAGTTCACATAAGACATAATTACAGTAGTTTAAATTAATTAATAGTTAACAGTGTAAATATGTGGTACTGGAGCCTAAAAAAACAAAATATTCATTGCAGGGTCTGCCCCGAGATGGTTCGAACCCGACCCTTATCTACGGGTACGGCGGGTTCAACATCAACGTGCAGCCGAGCTTCAGCGTCACGCGGCTCGTGTTCATGCAGCACTTCAACGGAGTCGTCGCCATACCCAACATCAGAGGCGGCGGGTAAGGGACCAGTCATTACAGTTGACGGCACATAATTTGAGTTCTAATTTCTTTGAGCGCCGGTACATATCAGAGCTCAAGTTACGTGTACCAACTATATCATACTAATATGTAAACATCATATCATACTAATATGTTAAGTTTGACGGCAGCAGGAATTCCTCTAAGAACAAAGCAACTAAACAATAGGTACGTCACAAAAACAGTAATTACTAATTAGCTACATAACAATTCACAGATAACATCCAGACCAGAAATGAAATGTACTTCCAAACAGAAGTTATCTGACTAATTATTCATACAGTGAATACGGCGAGCGATGGCACAACGCGGGCCGTCTTCTTAACAAGCAGAACGTGTTCGACGACTTCCAGGCGGCCGCCGAGTATCTTATTGAAGAGAAATACACTCGGCCGAGCCTGATCACCATCCAGGGCGGCTCCAACGGCGGCCTGCTGGTCGCAGCCTGCATCAACCAGCGGCCGGACCTGTACGGCGCCGCCATCGTGCAGGTCGGGTGAGTAGGTACATCGTCAGCTCGTCGACACCCACTGCTGGACTTTGGCTTCCCGCAACCAACCAGACAAGCGCCAGATGCATGAATCATGATCGATCTGAAAAAGTATATAAACTCGGAAGGCGGAGGTGGAAGTATCAAAGTCGACCGCCAATTAATATATCCCCACTGTTGGGCCACAGGCTTCTCATAGACGGTGTACGGGCCATAGTTCACCACGCTAACCCACCCAGTAAGATTTGGTGGCCTTCACATACGCCTATTAACTCTTTGGGGTATGCAGGTTTCCTTACGATACTTTCCGTTACCGAAAAGATAATAAACCGTACGTAAACCTTACTTAATATCCGTACTTCCGAAAAACTAATTGATACGGATTTGAATCCTCAACCTTATAAACAACACGAGAGCGCGCTACCAAATAAAGATAGGTGTAAGGACAGCATTGATCAGTTACATCAGTAACAAGTTACAATTTGGAGCGAACTGGACAAGTAGTAAAGCAAAAGCGTGTATTTAAGTTTCCCATACAATATACACATTTTTTAAATACTATGTTACTTAAGCAAAGTTATTATTTTTTAGCTGTTCTTTCGATTGGCGTCATAAAAGTAGGGTGATTTTTTTGACATTTAAGTCGGTTCGATTCCCAGACGAAGCAAGTAATTTTTAGAAAATCTATTAATGCAGAATTACTAACTTTTAAAAGTAACATAAAGTCTTCTTTCAGCAAAATACACTATCTACGATTTTTAAGTACTTCCCCTTCATGTCCCATAAGTTTGGGACGCCCTGTATATGGAAAGTTTTAATACAAGATAAAATCTCTGACGAGATCGCTACAAAGTCCATATGTGTTCCATATACGGGGGCTGTTTGTTCGTGTTGCAGCGTGCTGGACATGCTGCGTTTCCAGAAGTTCACCATCGGCCACGCGTGGGTGTCCGACTACGGCAGCTCCGACAACGAGACGCAGTTCCACAACCTGCTCAAGTACTCGCCGCTACACAACATTCACCCACCTGATGATGGTACATATAATTTCCAATCATATCAGCGCTAAGACCCCCACTGCTGGACATGGGCCTTCTCCAATGAACGCTACCACACCCGTGCCTCCGCCCTCCGTATCCAGCCGCTATCGGCCCCCTTCTTCAGGTCCGTCTGGCGGCGCGGCGGGGACATGCCGATCCGCGATCTCCACTCCAGAACTCGTCTGCTCCAACGGCCGGCGGTTCTGCGTCAGATGTAGCTAACTTCCAATTCAATATCTTCTTGTAAGCTTTGTAGGACACTTCGACTCTTCGGACCTTCTGTGGCGGTCCACATTTGAACAACAATAAATAAACAGTAGGCCAAATTCTATAGGCAAACACTTACTTAAAATTTGACAACACTATTCTCTGTCAAATAACATTAAGAAGAGATGCGTTTCTTCTGAATCAGGCTTATTATGTATAATGATATATACACTTCTAATCACAAACTAAGATTTGCTCTTATGCTATGGTAATTAGAAAAGGACAAGAAAATACGACACACAGATGTAGAAATTTATCTAGCTGGAATCAAACGTCCTAACATTGGGCTATAGTCTCTCATTCACCATTAACTTAACTGGTTGTTGTTGTCCACCACTGATTCATAGGATGAACATAAGCCGTCCCCAGTGCTATAATGCGCACTGTTGCAATATATGACATTTAAAAATTAAATCCCCCACACGGACCCGGTGGCGGCCACTTGACATTAAGGGAAGAGAATCGGTAAAAACACGTGTCACGTAAATCACTCCATTACACCATTTCATCATCATCATCATATCAGCCCCTAGAAGTCCACTGCTGGACATAGGCCTTCCCCAATGAACGCCACCACACCCGGTCCTCTGCCCTCCGCATCCAGCCGCTACCGGCCACCTTCAGGTCGTCGGTCCACCTGGCGGCCATCTACACCATTTAGTTTGTGATAAAATAATTCTTCATATATTTTATGGAGCACTATAAAAACTTGCCGACTTGTTGTTCAGGCCGGCCCCAGTACCCGGCGACGCTGGTGCTGACGGCGGACCACGACGACCGCGTGGTGCCGCTGCACTCGCTCAAGTTCATCGCCGCCCTCCAGCACGCGGTGCGCCGGAGCGCCCAGCGCCGCCCGCTGCTGGCCCGCGTCGACACCAAGGCGGGCCACGGCGGCGGGAAGCCTACCGCTAAGATTGTGAGTATTACTACCGGTTTAATAGCAGATGGTCCCATTTCCATAATAGTCCCGTTCCCAGATCATCCCATTACCAGATCGTCCCATTCCCAGATTGTTCTCGATCATTTGAAATTCGGTTTATATCAGACTCCCAGTCTCCACTCCCATACATTTAACAGACAAATGTAGCAAATAACCTGCATACGCCACTAAACTAGAAATCATGTTTACTTTGGCTCCTTTTCATAGATGGATTTGTTTGTTTCAGATCGACGAGCACACAGACATCTTATGCTTCATGACGCAAGCCCTAGGACTGAAGTTCATCAAATGAGCCCCTCCGCCATACACAGCCTAGCGTAGTAACAACAGAGAGACGAGAGCGATAGTATTATGTAAATATACCTACCTACCACGGGCAGTCTGTCAATTACCTCGGGTCTTGAGTGACTGGTGATATTTGTTACGCATTGCTATTTTTATTAAATAAATAAAACTTTGTTTATTTTTGAATGATTTTGTTTTTTTGCATTCGTCGACCATAAAACGTTGAGAGTATTGCGAGAATAGAAACGATTTGCAGAATGAATATATCAAATTAATTCAATAATATATTTAATACACTGTTATTTTGTGCCCAAAATTAGAATAATTCAACATTTCTGCAAATACATGAAAATACCGACTAATAAAATTCCTGCTCAAGTGAATTTTATTTATTTATTTATTCTAACACGAGTGGGGTTGAACCCACGACCTCCGGCATATTCTAGCACTGTTCGATCCTGTGGTTCGATTACTATTCAACAATTTTTTAAATCAAAATAAATGAATCTCGTTGCTTACGGTTTTGTCTATCAGACTTATATTGATATCCGAGAAAACAAAAATGATTTATTTTTGTGGGGTCTCTGTTTTAACTAGTGTCCGACCGAAACAGATTTGCAGCCGAAACCGAATCTTCGGCCTCGGTCTCGGTTTCGGCCGAAACCGAAACTTATTTAGACATGTTAAAATTGTTATGGTAGGTATGCTAAAATCTAGTGTGTTTTACAAGTTATATAGTTAATTCGTGTTAAATGAAATAATAATAAAAAACAACATTAAAGTATGTAATATAAAATAGATTTGTTTTGTTACAATATTTACAACACACTTTATTGCACAAACAAAAACAGTTACAAGTTTTAAAAGTTAAAATAGTACAATTTAGGTTTATCGCTTTAGGCTATTTCTTACAATCTTTGGGTATAAAATATTATGCCATAGAAAAGGGTAGGTTGCGCTAATTAGGAAATTTAAATGATAAATGGGTACTTATATAACATTAACTTTATGTAATACTAGCTGGTGCCCGCGACTTTCTCCGCGTGGACAACTTAACATCACAAATTATTATGTATTTCCCGTAGGAATGAGATGTTTTTTCGGGATAAAAACTATCCTATGTCCTATTCCAGGACCTAACCTATATGTGTGCCAAGTTTCATCCCGATCCGTCCAGTGGTTGTAGCGTGATTGAGTAACAAACATCCAAATATCTAAACTTTCGCATTTATAATATTAGTATGATAGTAGGATTAACTTTAACATGAACAAATATAATAAACAAAGTTACTCTTGTAAGTAAACTCTACACGAAGTCACACTAAAAGAGCGCGACAATTCACGAACACTGAGTTTCGGCTCGGCCGAAGTTTCGGCAGATTTCTGGTCGAAACCGAAACTATGGCCGAACCTTGATTTTTTGGCCGAAACTGGCCGAAACCGAATCTTCGGTCGGACACTAGTATTTGTGTCATTGACCGACCTTGCCGATCCTAATATTTGGTTTTGTAAGCTTTTGAGTGATTGGGTTTTGTATAATATGATCGTTACCTGGAAAACCAGTTTGTCTAAAGGTCAGACACTACACATTATTGGTCAAAGTCGGATCGGATTTGCTATAATAGTTCCAGGGTCTGTGTCTTGGGACAAGACGGACGATTTTAACTAACATTGTTGATGACTTTTGAGAGTAGACTTGTTCATTTGTGTATAAATTTCACTGCCAGATTTCAGAAGGGAATTTAGGTATTTGATGTTTTAAACTCTATGATAGTTTCAAACTAGTTGGATTGTTTTAGTCTCTTAATTAGCGTAGGTTAGTTGTTAGGGTTTTAGGGCCCACGCTCACTCCCACGCCCACATCCAGTCCTAGTCCCAGTACCACTGCCACATCCAGTCCCAGTCCCAGTACCACTCTTCCACGCCCACTACAGTTCCAAATGTAAGTAGTCCAAACTCATCGCAGTCTGAATAGAACCGAACATTACTAATGTATTTGAAAACTAAAAATTCCCCTAAACTTTCATTAAGTAAACCGATTAAATTAAGACTAAATGTTAATTCAAATTCAGCTCTATTTTTCAGTGAAGTATCCATGAAAATCGGTGCAGTAGTTTTTACGTAATGCGTGCACAAACTAACAGACAAATATAAATTCCATAAATGATCAAAATTTGTTCTATTACTTATCCTTAGACCCCGAATTTTATTAAATATTTTCAATGTACAGACACGCGATGTTTTTTTTTTATTGTTTACATATTATTACGACAATTTACACACTAGTTTACGTATTTATTTAGATAGGTACATTTATTTTTACCTGCAGCTTTTGGCATCCTATTTAAAAAATGTGAGGTAGGGGTAGGGTAAGTTTCGTCAAATCTATTTCAGTTTTTAACCCTACAAGACGTAAGAATATTGTCAGAGTACACTGTACGGAAATCCCGAAAAATATCAACCCATCATATAGCTGCTCTAGGCCAGTCCGGTTCGTTTTCCATCGCACATCGCCTATAATATAAGACTGCGCGTCCGGCGGACCAGCCAGTCTGTAGCAGTGTTTGCGGACGCGAGGAACACGATGCGTTGTAGTTATGCGTGTGTGTCAGTGTGTGCCTTGTTGCAGTGTGCGCTCGCGTCGACGTCAGCGCCGAAGACCATGAGCGCGGGCTTCGTGTACCCGGAGGCTCGGCGGGACGACGCCGTCGTGGACGACTACTTTGGGACCAAGGTACGTAAACACATCAATGTATCGTCCACTGCTGAACATAGGCAGAGAATACTAAATATTTCTAAGTAAAGAAGCAACACTCACGGCTGGCAGTATGCATTGAAATTGCAATGCTGTTTGAGCAGATAGTACGGAACAATCAGATGCTATAGTAACTGTTTTATCTACTGACTTGTTATGGTTTAAGAGTAGGATCATAGTACGCACCAGGACTCGGTACCCAGATCGTAGGACCCGGAGCACGACAATACATTACACGACTAATTATCCTACTAATCCATCCTGTAATATTATAAACTAGCTGTGCCCGCGGCTCCGCTCGCGTGGACTACAGGATCCGCTCCCTATCCCACTTCCACTCAGACTTCAAATCCAGGTCCAGGTCCAGGTCCAGGTCCAGGTCCAGGTCCAGGTCCAGGTCCAGGTCCAGGTCCAGGTCCAGGTCCAGGTCCAGGTCCAGGTCCAGGTCCAGGTCCAGGTCCAGGTCCAGGTCCAGGTCCAGGTCCAGGTCCAGGTCCAGGTCCAGGTCCAGGTCCAGGTCCAGGTCCAGGTCCAGGTCCAGGTCCAGGTCCAGGTCCAGGTCCAGGTCCAGGTCCAGGTCCAGGTCCAGGTCCAGGTCCAGGTCCAGGTCCAGGTCCAGGTCCAGGTCCAGGTCCAGGTCCAGGTCCAGGTCCAGGTCCAGGTCCAGGTCCAGGTCCAGGTCCAGGTCCAGGTCCAGGTCCAGGTCCAGGTCCAGGTCCAGGTCCAGGTCCAGGTCCAGGTCCAGGTCCAGGTCCAGGCCCAGGCCCAGGCCCAGGCCCAGGTCCAGGTCCAGGTCCAGGTCCAGGTCCAGGTCCAGGTCCAGGTCCAGGTCCAGGTCCAGGTCCAGGTCCAGGTCCAGGTCCAGGTCCAGGTCCAGGTCCAGGTGCAGGTGCAGGTGCAGGTGCAGGTGCAGGTGCAGGTGCAGGTGCAGGTGCAGGTGCAGGTGCAGGTGCAGGTCCAGGTCCAGGTCCAGGTCCAGGTCCAGGTCCAGGTCCAGGTCCAGGTCCAGGTCCAGGTCCAGGTCCAGGTGCAGGTCCAAGTCCAGGTCCAGGTCCAGATCCAGGTCCAGGTCCAGGTCCAGGTCCAGGTCCAGGTCTAGGTTCAGGCCCAGGTCCAGGTCTAGGTCCAGATCCAGATCCTCAAAACTCCCCTCAACCCTCTCCTCAGCTCTCCCCTCAACCCTCCCCTCAAACCTCTTTCCCTCGTTTCTCAAAATGTAGTCCTCGTAACTAATCCATCGCAGTCCAAATTCCGACCAACATTACTTTGTTGCATACCTATTCCACAAATTCATCGTAATCGGGTAACTCAATCAAAAGTTATGCGAATTTTCAAACACTCAAATTACACTGGTACCATACCCGCTCCCGCTCCCGCTCCCGCTCCGGTCCAGCTCCGGTTCCGCTCCCGCTCCCCTCCCACTTCCGCTACCGCTTCCGCTTCCGCTCTCAATCCCACCCCCCACGCCCACTCCCACTCCCACTCCAATTCCTACTCGCAGCTCCAAATGTAATCCAAACTCATCGGAATCTGAATAGTACGGAAATACTGCTTTAAGCAATATATTGCATAATAACCTTACCTAACTAATGTATTTGAAAACTAAAAATGTCTATAACTTTTGATTGAGTTAGCCGATTGCGATGAAATAAAGACTAAATGTTAAGTTAAGTTAAGCACCATGTTTTTGTGAAAAGTCCATCAAAATCCGTTCAGTAGTTTTTAAGTGATGCGTGCACAAACTCACAGACAAACAGACAAACAGATAAACAGACAAACAGACAAACAGACAAACAGACAAACAGACAAACAGACAAAAATTTCAAAAATGATCGAAATGTGTTCTGTTGCTTATCCTTAGACCCCCCAATTTTTTTTTTGCAAATATCTTCAATGTACAGACACGCGAAGTTTACGATTTTATTTATTAGATGTGAAAGTTTGGATGTTTCAATGTTTGGATGTTTGTTACTCAATCACGCTTCAACCACTTTAACGGATCGGGATGAAACATGGCACATATATAGGTTAGGTCCTGGAATAGGACATAGGGTAGTTTTTATCCCGAAAAAATTTCATTCCTACGGGAAATACATAATAATTTGTGATGTTAAGTGGTGCACGCGGACGAAGTCGCGAGCAACAGCTAGTATAAAAATATGTGCCTCTTGGGGCAGTGGTGGTGGTGGGTATACTTATATGGGATTAGATAGCTCCACCCACACCATTGCGAGCAAGGCGCAGTACATTTTGTATGGTACTTAGGTCGCCACCGCGCCAGTGTGAGGCACATATGGAAAGTAATTTTTTTTTCATCTATGTTTTTTCTAAATCTGTTACTACGATTTTACTGAAATTTTGGTAGGATATGCTAAACATGAAACCACGTCACCAATTTTTTTTTGTGGTAACAATTTAGTAAGCTGATATTTTGGGAAAATAATACCAACCTTAAGTGGAAATAAAATTAGAAAAAAGTATATTTAGTTCAAGGGCCGCTTCCCATATAAATGCGGTTAAGATGTTTGATTCGCAAAAATAGTTACCTACATGAATAGATTCCATATATGCAACAACATGTTCCGCTTATATGTTAATCAAACTAGTCTGCTACCACAGAGTTGACTATATGTTAAACTAGCTGTGCCCCCGGCTCCGCTCGCGTGGACTACAGAATCCGCTCCCTATCCCACATACATTCCCACTCAGACTCCCAATCCGAATCCCAACCGAAACCCCAACCCCAACCCTAATCCCAATCAAATGTAGTCTAAATTGTGCCGAACGTAATAATTATACTTCTTTGTTATATTGCATATACCTACTAAGTAATGTATATGAAAACTAAAACTTCCTATAACTTTTGATTGAGTTAGCCGATTGCGATGAAATAAAGACTAAATGTTAATCCGAATTAAGCCCTATGTTCTTGTGAAAAATCTATTAACATCTGAGTCAGGGCCCTTTCTGCAGGAGAGCACGGGCTACACGGTTTACTGTTGTATTGTTATGTTTACTTGATGTACTTCTGTATCAATATGTGACCTATTTGTAACATTGTATTTGTGCTTGTATTTGCCGTGTGGTTTCCGGTAGAGTAGGATAGGACCACTCCAACTCTTCCCGTGGATGTCGTACAAGGCGACTAAGGGAATACATTATAAAACAATCAGGCCTCCCCAACCCGTCTGGCCAGCGCGGGGTGAGATGAGAGGCTGGATGAGAGAGGGTTGTGCTCCTGCAGTGGAGACAAAAATAACCTGATGATGTATTTATACTGTGTCTAAGAATAAATGTATTATCTATCTATCTATTAGATCTGTTCAGTCGTTTTTAAGTGATGCGTGCACCAACTAACAGACAAACAGACAAAAATTCCAAAAATTATCGAAATGTGTTCTGTTGCTTATCCTTAGACCACCAATATTTATTTTTGCAAATATCTTCAATGTACAGACAAGCGAAGTTTACGATTTTATTTATTAGATGTCTTATTAAAACGAGTATGACTTGTATAATAAATAATTAATAAAACACGGCACCATATCCAGTATTAATTATCATCTAAACAAGATTATTATTAAGATATCTAACAAAAAATGCATTTATTAGACGAGTAGGTAAAATTAATCATTGTTTTAACTGTGTGTGGTGCGAAGTAAAAATTTTCAACCTTATATTGATGATGATTACTGATGGAGTCAGAAAAATATAGGGCATATTAATTCGAAGTAACATTTAGTCTTTATTTCATCGCAATCGGCTAACTCAATCAATAGTTAGGGGAATTTTCAGTTTTCTAATAAGTACATTACTTAGTAGGTATATGCAATGTAACAAAGAAGTAAAATGATAATGTTCGGTATAATTCAGATTGCGATTGATTTGGACTACATTTGGAGCTCGAGTGGGAGTGGGAATGGGCCTGGGAGTTGGCGTGGGCGTGGGCGTGGGCGTGGGCGTGGGCGTCGATGTCGGCGTCGGGGTCGGGGTGGGGTTTGAGCCGTAGTCGAAGTCGGACCGAGAGTGAGTAGTCCACGCGAGCGGACATACGAGTATATAAGTAGGTATGCAATATAACAAAGAAGTATAATTAATGTTCGGTGCAATTCAGATTGCGATGAGTTCGGACTACATTTGAAGCTGTAAGCTGTGCGTGGGATTGGGATTGACGTGGGATTGGGGTTGGGATTGAGATTGGGATTGGGGTTGGGATTGAATTTGGATTCGGATTGGGAATGGAAGTGGGATAGGGAGCGGAAGTGGGGACGGGAGCGAAAGTGGGAACGGTAGAGGATTCTGTAGTCCACGCGAGCGGAGCCGCGGGCACAGCTAGTATAACAATAATATCATTATATGAAATAGAATGACTAAAAATGAACGCTATAAATAATACACTAAATGGTATTTAAATTAGTTTTTTTAGAAGGCTATTTTATTATATTTTTATTTAATTTATTTTGATGCTTGTGGAATAATTTTGTTGTTATGGATCTAATGGAGTACTTTTGTACCAAAAAAGTTCCATAAACTGGCATAAATTATGTTTTTTTTGTTGCGAAATCGTTATTGCAACATGACATAGATCTAGTACAACTATATTTTTCTTTGTTCGTAACAAATAAGGAATACTGAAATAAAATTTATTTTTAAGAAATAGTACTAGTCCCAAATAAAACAATTATTATTAGTCTGTTACTTTTCTTAAAATTAAAGAAATATAAATCGATATCAATATCAATAAAGAAAAAAATAGAGTAAGATAGTAGCAGCATAGAGTAGTTATTTATTACATTCCAACTACTTATGGAATGTAATTTGAACAATGCAGTTGTCATAGCATATATATAATCTGTAGAAGTACCTATACACTACCGTTTATAAGTATATTTTAGGCATGTTTTTTAATTTAATATTTAATTTTAGATCAAACAGAAATAGTTTGTTTGAAGAATTTAATTTATTATGCTTAATGGCCATAAACCAAATAAGTTAGAATAAAATATAAACATATAAAAGAATTACAGATTTACTGTACCTAATCATTGTACCTAAAATGAATGATGAATGATTTTATAATTTGATTATTTGTTACACATCATCAACTCATTTGCGGTCACTTCTTCAACGTGAGAGTCCCAGTCCCAGTCTTATGTTCAGCAGTTGACGCGTATAGGCTGATCATGAAACAAATGTATGGTGCCTGAATACTTATGAGCGGTAGGTACTGTATGCAGGTACTCAATCAGTACAGCAAGTAAGAGACGTACGATTATGTAAATAAATACGGACTGTGACCGTCAGTCACATAGCTAATAACCTTAATGAGTGGATGCCGCCCTCATATAAATCGATACACGGAATAAGAGAACGTGCGTCAGTACGCATTCACGCATGTTCTCTTACTCCGTGCATCGATATTCATCAATATGCTAAACCATTGCGAACCTTCACACCTCAGTAGTTGTGAAGGTTCGCAATGGTTTAGAATATTGATGAATAACCACTTCACTTGTAGAATAGAAATCTTTATTTATTTTAATGTTTAACATTTTTAAAATGCGATTTGATGTTCGTTAACCACTTCTGCATTTAACCATTTCTGAATTCGACCACTCCTGTATTTGACCATACATACAAAAAATAATACATTTATATAAAAAATAGGCCAAGAGAGAGAGAGTGGGACCCCTCTCAATTAATGTTCCGTATCCGTATCAATAGAAATTGTTTTGTGTTGTTTTACAACTGTATAAAATGTGTTCAAATGCATAAATATTCACCGACCATCAATTCGGTAATATGTTTTTTTCAAACAATACTTGTTAAAAATCTAATAAATAATAACGTAAACTTCACGTGACCGTACATTGAAAATATTTGCTGGCTCTGTAGGATAAGTAATAGAATACACTTCGATCATTTTTGGATTTTTTGTCTGTTTGTTTGTACACACATCACTTAAAAACTTCTGAACCGATATTGATTTTGAGTTGAAAACTCGCATACACTGCATTAGTACACAATATAGAAGTGTAGGCTGTAGATAGATGCTCGACGGAATTCGTATTGCAATGGAGTGGTGGTGGAAGTGGTAGTGGGGGTGGGAGAAAGTGTAATAAGTATTAGGTAAAGTAAGTGTAAGAGCGGGAGCGGGAGTGGAGCCGCGTGCTAGTTATTAATAATAAATAATAAGAAAAATTTAATCTCAAACTAAAACTATGATTTTGTCTTCGTAAATCGGTTGCGTTTTGTTATTTATTTGTCACTTTTCACGTTTTAGTATTGGTTGTATATGTAAATTACAGATTCATGACCCGTATCGGTGGCTAGAAGACCCGGATGCAAACGAGACCAAAGAGTTCATAGAGGCAGAGAACAAAATCACCCGACCGTTCCTGGACGCGTGTCCCGTAAATTCGGAAATTAACGCACGGCTCACAGAACTGTGGAACTACCCTAAATACTCGTGCCCTTCTAGAGAAGGGGACAGATACTTCTTCTACAAGAACACTGGCCTCCAGAATCAGAAGTAAGTTGTCTGTTACAGAAGCCTTAGACTATAGAAAGATTAATTTTAACGCACATCTTAAAATGCACTTATCCAAGTAAAAGAGTTACCTACTCATGTTTAGGGATTCCTCAAAATGGATAACGTTGTAGCAAAACTTTTTTGTTCATCTGTTTATCCGACAGGTAACACGGAAACTACTATACCGATTGAAAACTAATTTATTTTCTAAGATATTCCAAGAAAAAAAAAGAATTTGACGGAACCTGCTTATTATGTGCGGCGTACAATTTGCTGACTTTGTTTAAAAACAAAGTAATGCTAAATTAGAAGTAAAAAATGTATCTCTCTTAAGGATACATAAACATTTGAATACTTGTCGACCATTTGTTTTTTTAAGCCAAGGTATCATAGAAAAATGACAGAGAAACAGGTCTCAGTAGGGGTATAGTAAAGTCAACTAAAAGTCACAATACAGGCAAATATGTTTATTAATGTCAACAAGTGTCAAACTGAACATTAATTACTTTTTAATTTTATCTGCCTACCTCTCTGGGATCAAGGCCCAGCATTGCCTGGCCCAGTGAGCATATGTTTAATTTTATACGGATCATAGTATCATAGTGTTAAATGTCAATTGCAGTCGTCTATTTACACATTCTTACAAACACGTATGCAAACGAATTTGACGCCTCAAAAGTTGTCCCAAACAAACAACGTTAAAGTACGTTACAAGTCTAAAGCCTAATCTCTAAACTTCTGGGCAGTGTCCTCTACGTACAAGACAGCCTGGACGGGGAGCCGAGAGTGTTCCTCGACCCCAACACGCTGTCCGAGGACGGCACCATCGCGCTGTCCGGGACCCGGTTCACGGAGGACGGCGCCACCTTCGCGTACGGACTGTCCGCCAGCGGCTCCGACTGGATCACTATACACTTGAAAGATGTCGCTACTGGTGAGTTATATCTTTGATTATACTTGCTATACAGTGCATAGTACCTGTTACACGTACACTGCTGGATATAGGCCTTCCCCAATGAACCGAGTGTGGCCGCACCCGGTCCTTCGCCCTCATGTACAGTGCCGGATTTATATATACTTTTCATAGGTATAGGCCACTTAACTTTGTGTCGCCCTTCCCTTCTGCCTATCTTAATCAATTCAGTATTATGTCAATCGTGTACCAACTTGACGGCTTATACTATACCAAAGCGCATGTTTTACTGGCAATATTCTTTACCACCCTTTTGAAATCTGTCGCACCTTAGGCCGCGCGGTGCACGTCGTGCCAGGGATCGCTACCTCCGCGTCACAGATATACCATCCGCCAGGTCTCACAGATCGCCACTATATCATAAAAATCGAAATCGGTTCAGTAGTTTTTAAGTGATGCGTGCACAAACAAACAGATAAACAGAAAAAAATCTAAAAATGATCGAAATGAGTTCTAATACTTATCCTTAGACCCCCAATTTTTCATTTCGTCCCATTTCGTAAGCAGATTTCGTAACTGGCTACGAAATGGGAATTTAATTCCCATTCCATAACCGGTTACGGATTGGGAATTACGTCGTCACATTTCATAAACAATTTCATAACTGGCTTTAAAATGATGAAATGAATTCCCAAATGACATGAATTGTATTGATATATAAATAAATAAATATATATATAAACTAGCTGTTGCCCGCGACTTCGTCCGCGTGGACAACTTAACATTACACATTATAGAAGTCTACTAATCTGGTTATGCCAATGCATTTTTACTTTTGACAGCTGTCATCTGAAATGAAGATCTCATCGAGACCTTCCATTTTGGTAAAGACACTACTAGTCTAGAGTTAGTACTTTCCGAGATATGGCCGTTTTACTTTTGACAGCTGTCATCTGAAATAAAGATCTCATCGAGACCTTCCATTTTGGTAAACAGACTACTAGTCTAGAGTTAGTACTTTCCGAGATATGGCCGTTTTACTTTTGACAGCTGTCATCTGAAATGAAGATCTCATCGAGACCTTCCATTTTGGTAAAGACACTACTAGTCTAGAGTTAGTACTTTCCGAGATATGGCCGTTTTACTTTTGACAGCTGTCATCTGAAATGAAGATCTTATCGAGACCTTCCATTTTGGTAAAGACACTACTAGTCTAGAGTTAGTACTTTCCGAGATACGGCCGTTTTACTTTTGACAGCTGTCATCTGAAATGAAGATCTCATCGAGACCTTCCATTTTGGTAAAGACACTACTAGTCTAGAGTTATTACTTTCCGAGATATGGCCGTTTTACTTTTGACAGCTGTCATCTGAAATGAAGATCTGATCGAGACCTTCTATTTTGGTAAAGACACTACTAGTCTAGAGTTAGTACTTTCCGAGATATGGCCATTTTACTTTTGACAGCTGTCATCTGAAATGAAGATCTCATCGAGAACTTCCATTTTGGTAAAGATACCACTAGTCTAGAGTTAGTACTTTCCGAGATATGGCCATTTTACTTTTGACAGCTGTCATCTGAAATGAAGATCTCATCGAGAACTTCCATTTTGGTAAAGATACCACTAGTCTAGAGTTAGTACTTTCCGAGATATGGCCATTTTACTTTTGACAGCTGTCATCTGAAATGAAGATCTCATCGAGAACTTCCATTTTGGTAAAGAGACCTCTAGTCTGGGGTCAGTAGTTTCCGAGATACGGCCGTTTCAATTTTGACAGCTGTCATCCGAAATGAAGATTTCATCGAGGACTAGTGCACAGGAATGTTAAAAGGATGCCAATGATTTTAATTTTCTAGTTATTCTCAAGTTAATTTGCTTTCGTCCCATTTGTCCTTTAAATACTACTAAATGGGATGATAGAGTCCCATTCTGTAACTGTTAAGAAATTAGTTACCCATTCCCATTTGGACGAAGGAGTCCCATTCCGTAACTGGCTTCGAACTGGGAAATTACATTTCCCATTTCGTAGCCAGTTACGAAATCTGGTTACGAAATGGGACGAAAGGCAATTTTTGTGCAAATATCCTCAATGTACAGACACGCGAAGTTTACGATTTTATTTATTAGATGTACCTATGGGTATGCCCTTATTGGTATATACTCCAACCTTTATTTAACTGCATAACCTACCTTTTTCTGCTATTCTTATCCTCTACCAAAAGCTTTTATCGATAAGACCGCCTAGATGTACATGTAAGCTACTTTATTATTGTATCGTTATTTTTATCGTGCAAAATCGTGCAAAAAAATAACGTGCACCTTAGTGATCGGATCACCTTGGAACTGGGGATTGGTATTGTCAGGGATTGTCATGTGTAAGAACATACTAGACAATTTCTTATAAGTCATGTCGAATACTGACTGAAAGAGAATCCCTACGTGGGATTAGTCCGCCTTTGTACACAGTTTAATACCTATTTTGTTATGGTTGTTGTTATAAAACGTACCACACTATACCACTCCACACCCTATCATCTATATGATACAAGCCTAGCCTTTCCATTTAAAATAAAACAAATAAATTCGATCTGTCTTTATTGGTAGCAATAATAATCTTCACTGTGTTTTTTTCTGGGTGTTTACGTGTACTATTTAATTTATAGGTCAAGATTATCCTGAGGTGTTAGAAAAAATTAAATTCACGTCCATGTCGTGGACGAAAGACCACAAAGGACTCTTCTATTCTGTAAGTAATTTTGTTTCTATCTGGATATTTAATTGAATGTCCTTTTTTCAAACCGGGCTAAATTTCATGGACCATTTTCCATGAAGAGGGAAGCCCGACTAAGCACTGAACCACCTCAGGAACCTACTCAGTTATGCGCTTTGCCTATAGCATTGCTTTTGACGGCAGAAATATGTAAGAGGATTATGAGTTATGACCATGCAGAAGAATCCTGTATTCTCTCACTTGTGAAATATAAACGCCTGGAGTACTCTCTGGACCATCCTCGTTGTACGAACCACCTGTTTTCCCACAGAGGTACCCCGAGCAGACGGGTAAGACGGACGGCTCCGAGACAGAGGTGAACCGCGACCAGAAGCTGTGCTACCACCGACTCAACACGCCGCAGTCGGAGGACGTGATCGTCGCGGAGTTCCCAGAGGAGCCGCTGTGGAGGATGTGAGTTACTCTGATTAATTTTTTCTACGTTCTAAAGTAATTTATAAACGGTCAGACAGCCCGCCTGGTGGTACGCGGTTACTGTCGTTCATAAGCCTGCAGTGCAGTGAGTGGCAGCGGGACCGGACGTCTGTCGGGGTCGGGATCGGAGTCAAAGTCGAAATCTGATTGAGAGTGAGTAGTGCACGCGAGCGGAGCCGCGGGGCACAGCTAGTAATTTATTAAGAGATAAGCATTACTATTTGTACATGTTATTTTTTCTTACTTTTATTGTTTTGTATGTTTTTTTTCTTTTGTGTGTGCAATAAATTGTTAAATAAATAAGAACAACAAAAATACAATACAATACAATACACTTTATTGCACAAACAAATACAGTTACACGTTATAGAAGTTACAAATAGTACAATTTAGGCGGTCTTATCGCTTTAAGCGATATAATAAAATATAATAAATAAAATATGTGTTCTTAGTCTTTCGTATATAGAAAAGTCAAATACTTGCAGCCCAATTTTTTCATATCAGGATTTAAAGTAATCAAATCACTTAAGCCGTTACAAAATACATTAAAGGCCACCACACCTGGTCCTCCGCCCTCCGCAACCAGCCGCTTCCGGACACCTTCTTCTGGTCGTCAGTCCATCTGGATTGATATTCGATCAAACATATTTCGTAATGTCGTATGGAATTCATATTGTTATATTTCTTAGCGGCGCGGAGGTGTCTGACTGCGGCAAGTACCTGATAGTGTCTCCAGTAAAGGACAGCCGCGACAACTTGCTGTTCTTCGCCGACCTCACCAAGAACCCGGACATCGCCGACAAGCTGCCGCTCACGCAGATCGTGTTCAAGTTCGAGGCTGACTTTGACGTATTTATTAAATAATTAAATAGCCATTTGCATGTATGCTTGTTATACTTATAAGTCACATTAATTCATTAAACTCTTAAAGCACGGCTAATGGCTCGACTCGGATGGGAGACGCCGTCCATAAATTATGTTTGGTTTTCAGTACATCACTAACGAAGGTTCCGTGGGCATTTTCCGCACAAATAAAAACGCTCCGAACTACAGGCTGATCCAGATAGACCTGAACAACCCCGCTGAGGAGAACTGGACGACGCTCATTCCCGTAAGCAATTCTTGACTCAGTCAAGTCATTTTGGATCGTACCATAGATGTTAACGATACTGAAACAGAATAATAAATACAGTAGAATAGATCTTTTCATTCACGATGGCACGCCCCGCTACTCTTCGCGAGACGAGTTTACATATGCACACATTTTAGAAAGAGTGGGGCATGCCGTGAAATTAACGATTTAGACAGAATAACAATCAGGAACACAATTTCTGTTCTTCTTTAGTTAGTCAGTTCACATCCATTCACAATATTTCAAGATTTAGTTTAATCTAGGTCGCCGAGCAGAAATAAAAAAGAACCAGCCAAATGTAGGGTTAGGAAACACTGTGAAAGGAGGTTATTTGAATTTATCGATGGGTCAGTTCAATTGGGGAACGCGCTCGAGTCCAGTAACCAAGCCACTGAGCCAGTGATTTTTTTACAGGAGCACTCCAGTGATGTTTTGGACTGGGCAACGTCAGTGGACAACGATAAGCTCGTCATCCACTACGTCAGAGACGTCAAGGTTGGTGAATATATATAAGGTTTATTCGCACGTATCAGTGCCGCCTCAGTCATGAGTACGTCTTTTTCAGTTAAAGAATAATGAGGGTAAGAAGTAATGTATAAGGAATAATAGATTCTATTAAATCTAAGGTTCTATTAGTAAATAATATACTGAATAGTTACTATGCTTACTATGAATGGAGACTAATTCGCATTGCTCTTCGCAAGATAATATCCCTTCAAAGCATTTTTCGCGCATTGCTTCCCAATATGATATGCTTCATCTACGAAAACTTTTATGCAAATCGTTCAGAATGCGGTAAGATATTTTAGTTTGTTCGCATTACGTGTAAGTACCTATACATACATTATTACTATACCCCGTTGTACATAAATAAATGCTTTTAATTACCTATTAAAAGGATTTTAATTACCTTCTCGTTCTAGAGTGTCCTCCAGCTGCACGACTTGAAGTCAGGCGAGCAGCTGCAGAATTTCGACCTGCCCGTGGGCTCGGTGGTCGAATTCTCCGGCAAGAAGGAGCAGACGGAGATCTTCTACCACTTCACGTCGTTCCTCTCGCCGGGAGTCATATACTACGTGGACTTCAAGAAGCAGCCATACAAACCAACCGTATATATCATCTACTTTGTATAAAGTGGCCTATTTTCCTGCAGCAAATTGGTTTTCGTAGTAAAAAAACTTGAGTGAATACAGGAAACTTGTTATGTGTTGTTATCTGGGTAATGGATTCGTATAGTAGACTAGCATTCGTACGCGGCTTCGCCTGCGTGTAGCAAGTTTTTATTTCAATTTTGCCAAAGATAAACATGAGTCTATGAAATTTTATGGCAGTTTTCATTTGTATTATGATATTTGCATATTGCAGATATTCAGGGAGGTAGAGGTGACAGGCTTCGATGCGTCACAGTACGAGGCCAAGCAGATATTCTACTCGAGCAAGGACGGCACTAAAGTTCCTATGTTTATTGTTTCCAAGAAGGTAAGCTCCCTTTCAGCCGAGTACGTAACTGAGTTTCGTAAACGAAGTTTCGTGACCGGTTTCTGCCATGCACGACTGTCCTTAGTATTACCAAAGATTACTAAATATAAAAGTCTAAAGTTTAACGTCGACCGCAAAAAGAGTGCTGAGCGAAGTACGAAAGAGAAGCACTTATGTGTTGACGTATAACGTTGTCCCTCTCTCGATAGTTCACGCGCACACACAACGTGTACGGGCAGGTGGGTGCGCCTGTAGTAGTAGTAGGTGATTAATCCGTTAGCTTGTATGGAGTGTCGGGGGTATGATAATTAGGAGATCTAGCCGCATAGTTGAAAACTTTACCGAATGAGACCTATATTTACCTACTAGCTGTGCCCGCGGCTCCGCTCGCGTGGACTACAGAATCCGCTCTAGTTCCCACTCCAGCTCCAGTTCCCTTTCCCACTACCACTCAGACTCTCAACCTCCCAATCCCACTCCCAAATGTAGTTTAGTTCTAATGTCACTACTTTTCCCATACATCTCCATGATCACCACCTATCTCTAAAATGTAGTTATCACTCATTGCAATACGAATTCTGTCGAGCATTAATTCCACCCTACACTTCTTTGTTGTATACTAATGCAGTGTATACAACAGGCTTGATCAGGATCTTTAGAAATAAAAGCTCAATAGCTGTATAGTTTTCTTTTCTTTGCGTTGTATCTTTGTACTCGTATGTTTTTGTGTACAATAGAGTATTAAATAAAAACATATAAATATAATTATACGATTTTTTTCCTGAAAAAAGGGTCTGCCCCGGGATGGGTCCAACCCAACCCTTATCTACGGGTACGGCGGGTTTAAAATCAACTTGCAGCCGAGCTTCAGCGTAGGGCGGCTCGTGTTTATGCAGCACTTCAATGGAGTCTTCGCCATACCCAACATCAGAGGCGGCGGGTAAGGGACCAATCACTACAGTTGACGGCACATAATTCGAGTTCTGATTTCTATGGGCGCTCCGATACATATAAGGCTCAATTTACGTGTCACCAACTATATCATACTAACATGTTTTTTAACTCACAGTAAACTTTGTTATCTTTATCGATGCTTTCAAGCATGTTACCTCTGAGAACAAAACAACTAAATAATACGCCACCACAACACAGTAATAATCAGATACATAACAATTCACAAATAACATTCAGACCAGAAATTTAGTTTACTTCTAAACAGAAGTTATCCGACTCATTGTTCATCTCCGCAGTGAATACGGCGAGCGATGGCACAACGCGGGCCGTCTCCTCAATAAACAGAACGGGTTCGACGACTTCCAGGCGGCTGCCGAGTATCTTATAAAAGAAAAATACACACAGCCGAGTCTGATCACCATTCAGGGCAGCTCCAACGGTGGGCTGCTGGTCGCAACCTGCATCAACCAGAGACCGGACCTGTACGGCGCCGCCATCGCGCAAGTCGGGTGAGTAGGTAGATCATCAGCTCGTCGACACCCACTGCTGGACATTGCCTTCCCCCACACAACCAGACAAATGACAGACATATGAATCATGATCGAACTGAAAAATAATAACCTAGAATATAAACATGGAAGGCGGAGGTGGAAGTATTAAAAACCAACAGTCTAATTATATATCCTCACAGTTGAGCCACAGGCTTCTCATAGAGGATGTACGGGCGATAGTCAACCACACTAGCCCAGTGCGATTTGGTGGACTTCAAATACGCGTTCGAATTATTTTCTTTCCCACTTTCTTTCTTTTATTTTTAGTCCTAATGTAATCGTAATCTGAATGCCAAGCATGTTGTATTTATTCTCTTGTGTATGTGTACCTACTAATGTACACCATCCCCTTGTCCTCACCCCCCAGGGTCCCCACCACTCACCCTCCACTTTACTCACTACTTTCTCCTACACTTCCATGATCTACCTATCTCCAAAATGTAGTTATCACTCATTGCAATACGAATTCCGTCGTGCATTAATTCCACCCTACACTTCCTTGTTGTATACTAATGCAGTTTATGCGAGTCCAGGTCCAGGTCCAAGTCCAAGGTTAACCCTACCCTCAACTCTGTTCTCAACCGTCCCCTTAACCTTTTCCTCAACCCTCCCCTCAAACCTCTTTCTCTCTCTTTGCATACGTATGCAACAAATTCATCGTAATCAGCTAACTCAAAAGTTATGCGAATTTATAGTTTTCAAAAACTCACATACATTACATTGGTAACATACCCGCTCCCGCTACCCCTCACGAATTCCGTCGTGATTGTATACTAATGCAGTGTATGCGAGTTTTTGAAAACTATACATTCGCATAACTTTTGGTTGACTGGGCCGATTGCAATGAAATTAAAGCCTATATGTTACACCGAATTAAGCACTATGTTTCTGTGAAAAGGTCATCAAGATTGGTTCAGTCGTTTTTTAAGTGATGCCTGCACAAACAAACGAATAAACAGATAAACAGACAAAATTCCAAAAATGATCGAAATGTGTTCTATTACTTATCCCCCAATTTCTTTTTTTTGTAAATATTTTCAATGTACAGACACGCGAAGTTGACGATTTTATTTATTACATTAATTAAAGGTCTTCGGTGACTGCAAAAAAGACTTTCACCAAAATAGGGCACACACAACTAGTATACTACAACTATACTATATATAGCTCATATAATATAGCTATAATGTAGATTAAAGAAGCGACAATCTGGGGCGAACAGGATTAGTATAGTAAAGCGTGTATTTAAGTTTCCCGAACAATATATACATTCAAAGGCACATGTTGCACAAAACACTATTACAGTTGTGCAAAAAAGCTCACAATATATATATGTATTTGGAAAATTTTAATACAAGAAAAAAAACTTCTGACGATATCCCGCTAAAAAATTCATATGTCCTCCATATACGAGTACGGTTGTTTGTTCGTGTTGCAGCGTGCTGGACATGCTGCGCTTCCAGAAGTTCACCATCGGCCACGCGTGGGTGTCCGACTACGGCAGCTCCGACAACGAGACGCAGTTCCACAACCTGCTCAAGTACTCGCCGCTACACAACATTCACCCACCAGATGAAGGTACATCCAACTTTCAATCATATCAGCGCTAAGACCCCCACTGCTGGACATGGGCCTTCTCCAATAAATGCTACCACACCCGTGCCTCCGCCCTCCGCACCCAGCCGCTATCGGCCCCCTTCTACAGGTACGTTTGGCGGCGCGACGGGGACATGCCGATCCGCGGTCTCCACTCCAGAACTGGTCTGCTCCAACGGCCGTCGGTTCTGCGACAGATGAGGCTAAATTATAATAAAAAATCTTATAAATATCATCTTGTAAGGTTGCAAGCCAATTCGGCTCTTCGGACCTTTTGTATCGGTCCACATTTGAACAACAATAAATAAACAGTAGGCCCAATTCTATAGGCACACACTTAATATTTGACAGCACTATTCTCTGTCAAACATTATAATAATATACACTTTTAATCCGAAACTAGATTTGCTTTTATGCTATGGTAATTAGAAAAGGGACAAGAAAATGCAACACAAAAATTTAAAACCCAGAATAAAACCAAAATTGTAGCAATTTATCTAACTGGAATCAAACCCCGAATTTTGCGCTATAGGTGGCTATAGTCCAAAAAATCCACCTGCAGCAGGCAAATAAGTTACACATCATCATCATCATTAGCCTGAAAGAGTCTACTACTGGACATAGGCCCCTACCAAGGTGCGCCACTGAACCCGGTCTTCGGTTCTTCTCATCCAGTCACTGCCAGCTGCCCTACGCAGATCGTCGCTCCATCTAGCCAGGGGGGCGTCCCACACTACGCTTGCCCAGTCGCGGTCTCCACTCGAGAACTCGTTTACCCCAGCGGTAATCGGTTCTCCGAAAGATGTGACCAGCCCACTGCCACTCAGCGTACAAACTTTTTGAGCTATGTCGAAGAGTTTAGTTCTCTGGCAGATCACCTCATTTCTCATCGCTGACTCATAGGGTACGTAGCTGAACAGAAGCCGTCCCCAGTGCGATAATGATGCCCATAATGACCTCGCACTGTTGCAATATATGACATTGGAATAATAATAATAATAATAAAATCATTTATTCATCTCTTAAAAAAAAATTACATACAATAACTCCGCCAAACTGTATAATACAGTTTGTTGGCAGAAATAGCTCTCTTACTTTATACACATCTATGACAGAGAATACTAACTATCACTACGCAATGGTGAATAGCAAAGCAAAGTTACAAAGTTTTTAAATATGATATTAGCACAAAAAGGTTGAGGTTACGTTAATGAGTTTACTAGATATTTCTTATATTTATTTCTGAAAGTGTTTTTGTTGATTACATTGCTTCTGATGCCTAGTGGGATAGTGTTAACAATTTTGGGTACCAAATACTGCCTTGTTCTTTCACCATAGTAGTTGCAGACTCTAGGCACACAAAACAGTTGTTGGTCAACACTCCTCAAAAGTTAAATCCCCCGCACTGTGACGGACCCGGTGGCGGCCAGTTGACATTAAGGGAAGAGAGAATCGGTAAAACACGTGTCACGTAAATCACTCCACTACACCATTTAGTTTTGATAAAATAATTCTTCATATATTTTATGGAGCACTATAAAACTTGCCGACTTGTTGTTCAGACCGGCCTCAGTACCCGGCGACTCTGGTGCTGACGGCGGACCACGACGACCGCGTGGTGCCGCTGCACTCGCTCAAGTTCATCGCCGCGCTCCAGCACGCGGTGCGCCGGAGCGCCCAGCGCCGCCCGCTGCTGGCCCGCGTCGACACCAAGGCGGGCCACGGCGGCGGGAAGCCTACAGCTAAGATTGTGAGTACTACTACCGATTTAGTAGCAGATGGTCCCATTCCCAAATTTACGCTTTCTCGAATGGTCCTATTCCTATGGTCCTATAGGTCCAGCAGTAGGAGCGGAAGTGGAAATGGAGCGGATTCTGTAGTCCACGCGAGCGGAACCGCGGGCACAGTTTTTTTTTATTTTATTTTATTTTATTTATTAACCAATAAAACAGAATTTACATATTTCCAGTGCAACAAAAACCAGACTTGGTTTGTCTGTGCACCGCGACGACTTACAAACTAACATTTAACAGTCATATTATGTGCCAAGCCATCTATCTGTATACATTGCTTAATTAGTATTAATTACTAACAAAGTCGAAACCTTCAAAAATAAGGGTACAATATAAAAAAGTGCCAGTCGGTTGCTGTGCGTGTGTGAGTGCTGTTTGTTCTGTTGGACGATACTCGTGTCGAATAGCATTCCTCTAAATACAGCATGATTAAAAAAAAACAATAATACATATATATACAAAAAAAATTTATTCACGAAATCTTAAATTGTAAGTCATAGTAATTGTAATATATTATGGTTCAATTTGGCTACCTGCTAGAAAAAAAATGTTAAGATGTATAGATACAATAGTATTATTTAACGTAATTGTATTTAGTTTTGATTTTTACATATGTAAGAAGTATTGTTTTAATTTATAATTGATATTTCTTCTGTTTATTTCATTTTTTAGTTTGACGGGTAATTCATTAATTAGACTTGGTAATTGGTATTCCAACATACGTTTTCCATAGAGGTTATTATATTTTGGAATTGTTAAGCGTGGATTTAAGGCGTTGCGCGTAAATTTAGCATGGCTAGTTAATGTTTGAATTTTTTTATTAAAGTATTGTTCTTGTAGTAATGAATATTTTATTTTATCATGTACCGGTATTATCTTACAATATGTAAATAATCCACAGTAATTAACTTTAAATTGTTGTTTGATTTTGAATGGAACAAGGGTTTTAAGAATTCTAATTTGCAACTGATATATGCGATCAAGTATATAAATAAATAAACATATGACCTGTTTGTTGTCAGACACATGTGCCCAAATAACCTGCATAGGCCACTTAACTAGAAAGCATGTGAAGTACCGATACTTTTGGCCCCCTTTCCTAAGTGAATTTGTTTGTTTCAGATCGAGGAGCACACAGACATCATGTGCTTCATGACGCAGGCCCTAGGACTGAAGTTCATCAAATGAGCCCGCCGCCATACACAGCCTAGCGTAGTAACAACAGAGACGAGAGCGATAGTATTATGTAAATATACCTACCTACCACGGGCAGTCTGTCAATTACCTCGGGTCTTGAGTGACTGGTGATATTTGTTACGTATTGCTATTTTACTAAATAAATCTTTGTTTATTTTTGAATGATTTTGTTTTCTTGCCATCGTCGACCGTAAAACATTGCGAGAATGCTACCTCGATTTTAACAAGATACGAGTATCTATGCCGATCTTATCGGAGTCAAACCCAACTACCTATATGGGATAGGGCAAGCTTGTTGTTCGATCTGCTAGATATTTGTTTGTTATAAACTGCGATAGGTAGCGCTGTTCATTTTTAAAACCCACTATCGTTTTGTTCCTGCAGAATATTGGTATTGTAAAGCGGTGTGAATTTGTACAACCATTATCTATGTGATTAAATAAAGCGATATGACAAGGTCCTTTGTAGCCGGACTGTGCGTCGTAGAGTGAAGTGTGTGACGGTGATTGAACAGTGTCGGACTCAAACTGTGAGTAATAATTATAGTGAAATTAAATTAGGAACTTAGCCAAATTACCAGTAGTTTCAGCTTAGTCGAATTTCACTCAAAAGTGGTACAAACGGGGAACCTATCCTATGAAAACTATGTTAATTTCATAGAAAAAAATCGTTCAAAACGACTTTGAACACTTTTGTTTACCCGATTTGTGCATAAAATCCACAAAACAGTGAAACACTCACTCACTTAGAAATAAAATAATTATACTTTGGATTTTTGAAAATAAATTTCATTTTTGGTTTGTAATATTTTCATCTACCGTACTAACTACTTGTTTACCGTTATTTAAACTCTTATAACTATATAGACATTCAAGATGGATTGCATTATTAAAGTTCAAAATAATATTACGAAATCATTGAGCAACTTTAAAAAGTCAACAAAGATACCGATAACTACGTCATATGTCTCGACACGTTTGGAAATCTTAAAAACTTATTGGTCGGAGTTCGAAAAGAATTACCGTAATATTCTAATGGAAGCCAGTCTTCTCCTGCTTCCATTAAAATATTATGGTAAGTACGGAAAAGTATTTTAAAGATGATTTTAACGAAAGAGTGGAGGAGAGTTACATAGACTATAACGTAGTTAAAGGAAGCACTACCTATCGAAATTAAAATTCTACATTTCCACCCACTTCCGGACTACATACTAGTGAATCTGTTGCTGTTAAATTGCCAAAAATTGAACTGCCCTACTTTTCTGGAAAATACATGGAATGGCCTTTCACGATTTATTCGAGTCTCTTATCCATGAGAATGCCACATTAGCTGACGTACAAAAATTGCACTACCTGAAGAGCCACCTCACTGGCGAAGCAAAACTCACTCTCAGGCACATTCCGATTACTGACGCTAATTATGGTAACGCAAACGCTATATTGCAAATTGTATACTTACTAGATTAGTGGGACAGGAGTTATCAACAGAGTAATACATATAAGTCATACATCTCGTATTTCATAAGCTCTAAGCTCCAGAAAGATATGAGAGCAGAAAATAAGTAATCAGACAGTGTTCAGAAAACGGAACGGAGTTAAAGGAAGCACTATCGAAATTAAACATAAATAATTCTACAAGGATTAAAGAATCTAAAGAGAAAACAGAGAAGTCTAAAGTGAATACGTTCAATGTGGCCACTGTGACCTTTCCATTTTGTTCAAGAGACCATCTGCTTTACCAATAATTTTGCGGCAAGAATTTTGTCAAGAAAACTTACGAGAATCGACAAGAATTTGTCCAAAAACAAAGACTGTTTTTTTGTCAAGAATTGTTTTGGAACGAATCACCCAGCATCACTATGCAAACGATGTACTACCTGCAGGCGATGTGGCAGACGTCACCACTCTTTACTGCATACTGAAGAATCCACGAGTTCTTCGTCCCATATGAAGATGAAGATCTCGAGCCCATTGGGATGCTAGGAGAGGAGGAAGCTGAGAAGCAACTAGAAGCCAATCGTATATCCACGTATTTTAGTACTAATGGTTCACATAAATCACCTGGTAATGTAATACTAGCTACAGCCTTACTTAAGGTAGAAACCTCTAGAGCTCACTGCGGGTATTACTGGATCAGGGCTCTCGAGCCTCATTCATTACGAAACAGCGGTTATGGCTCCGTAAATCCCAGTTAAAAAGGGGTAGTATCTGGTTTGGGAAGAGATCAACTCAGTTTCTCTTTCAAACATATTCAGTCAATTGTAAAATACAGTCCACTTGCTCGTCATTCAGTGGTGTTATCCAGGCCTATGTATTGACTGGCTCATCCCGGTTATGACGTGCCACAGAACATAGATATATTATTAGACGCAGAGATTTACGGGTAGATTTTTGTAAACGGGATAATCAAGAATCCACCAGGAACTTTGACAGCTCAGAATACATTACTGGATTGGATTCTCTCTGGACGTTTAGATTCGAACGAACACTGCTCGCATGCCATAATAAGTATGCACATCCAAATAACTTTGCAAATTCTAAGAAATCGTGACCGATCCAACATTGTATGAATCGACTAAGACGAGAGATACACGGGTCGTTATGTTGTTTGCCTTCCCTTCTGTCATGAAAATATTCTGATTGTCAGTATGGTAATCTTAGAACAATTGCATTGAAAAGTTTTTATATGCTGGAGAAAAGGTTAGTAATCTTCAACTCCTAAAGCAAGTGTATTCGCACGTGATAAATTAATACATAGAGCTCCAGCAGATGGAACCAGTTCTTAAAGATCCTATAAAGTCCAACCGTTTTTATTTGCCTCATCACGCAGTAGTTCGCAAAGATAAAACGACTTCCAAGGTTCGCGTGGTATACGACGCCTCCTGTAAGGGCATCAACGGAAAATCATTGAACGATGATCTGTTGGTAGCCCGGATTGCAACCAGAGCTTCGACATTTAATACTCACGTGGCGTATGTATCTTATATGATTTGTTGCTGATGTTGTTATATAATGTATCGGCAAGTGAAAGTCTGATTTGACTGAACTGATTTTCAGCGAATCATTTGGAGAGATAAACCTGACAAAGAAATTAAAGTTTAAATGTTGTTGCGAGTAACGTTTGGTTTCTCATCGGCTCCATACTTGGCCGTGAAAAGTCTCCAGCAAGAGTCAAGGATTATAGCTCAGAATTTTCTTTAGTTTCTGAAAGTGTACTGAAGCTTTTTCATATATGAACGATTTCATGTCTGGTGAACTGTCTGTCTGCCTGCGAAACTGATGAAGAAGCTTTGGAAATGTATTATCAAATAAGAGAATTAATAAAAAGGGAGTATACGAAATGCAAAAGTGGGCTACCAATAGTGAAAGTCCAAGAAGATCAAAGAAGAAACAAAAACGGACAAAAGTCTGGAGGTTAAGGTTATTTCAGTATACTGTTAAGTTAAAATGATTGGATCACAAAAATAGCGATTTTATCTAACATAGCTCGCCTGTTCGATCCACTGTGGTGGATTTCACTGGTTATTATAAAAGCAAACATATTTATGCAGAAGCTGTGGATTGCGGGTCTTAACTGGGTCGAGGAAATTCCTAATAGTCTTCTAAAGGAATGGGTGACTTTCAGAGATAACTTATCCATGCTCAATCAAATTGGAGTATCTCGTTGGGTACATGTGACACAACTCCAAGTTTGAAACTCACGGATTTTGTGACTCCTCCAATGACGCTTACTCTGCGGTAGCTTTTTTAAGTAAGGGTCACAAATAATGATAGTTCAGTATCTGTCAACTTGATTGGTTTGGATTTGAAAAAGTTCAGTAAAGGTATAGCCACCTGATTATTTTCCTTTACTCTTCTACTAATCCGCCTTGAATCGAGTCGAGAGTTGGTCGGGTAGCTTTTCAATAGACCCAAGGAGATTATATACTATGTTCCTTTTCGACCGCCTCTTTGGCCTAATGGTTTAGTCATTGGACTCGAGTGCCAGAGATCGTAGGTTCGATTCTCACTGAAGAGAGACAACATTGTACATTTGTACAAGTTGGTCGTGGTCTGGATGTTATAATATATGTGAATCCTTGGTTAATTCCCATAGCACAGGAGAAATCCTAGTTTGGGATTAGACAAGTGTATGTATATTTATGTAATATATTATTTTCTGGATTTCCTCTTAGAGGTAAGGAAATTTCCTTGTTTTTCTATTTCATACCCAATTGTAGTCTTACCACGTGTGAACACATCTCTCCTAGATACCAATCGGCAAAATAGCCAGGTTCTTCTTTATACTTCTCTATACTATATTTACTCTGAAGTGACGAACCTGAATTTTTAAATGCTCCGATGATCTTAAATTCGCTTTAATATTATCAATATACTTTTATTTTTACCTCCAGTTTATTTTTGAAATAAATGTAAAAAATAAAAATGTAAGTTGCATAAAAAATTAATATGTAATTATATATAAGATTTTTTGGTAAATAAACGTTTCTGTATTCTGTATTCTGTATTCTGTAAGTTTTGTCTAATTTATTTCAATTTCAGTCTTTAACCCTACAAGACGTAGGTATGTTGTCAGAATGTACCTACACTGTACTGAACAAATAATATTATAAACCCATCGCACAGATGCTCTTACGCCAGTCCGGTTCGTTTTCCATCGCACATCGCCTATAATATAAGACCGTGCGTCCGGCGGACCAGCCAGTCTGTAGCAGTGTTTGCGGACGCAAGGAACACGATGCGTTGTAGTTATGCGTGTGTGTCAGTGTGTGCGTTGTTGCAGTGTGCGCTCGCGTCGACGTCAGCGCCGAAGACCATGAGCGCGGGCTTCGGGTACCCGGAGGCTCGGCGGGACGACACCGTCGTGGACGACTACTTTGGGACCAAGGTACGTAAACACATCATGGTATCGTCCACTGCTGAACATTGGTCTTGATGCACACCGCCACATCCGTCCATCTTTAGGTCTTCGGTCCTTCTGGTGAAGGGACGTCCCAGCAGATACTGCCACTTCAGCGTGCTAATTATTTCAGTTAGGTGCTATAGTAACTGTTTTATCTGACTCGTTATTGTTTGATAGTAGGACTATAAAGACCCAGGTCCCAGACCCAGCTGGATCGTAGAACCCAGAACACGACAATACGTTTACATTATACAAGAATATAAAAGATATATATGCCTTCTGGGACGGTTCGCTATGACACGCTCCATACGAGGTATCCTGAAAACTGATTCACACGATAATCCATGTTACGGGATAAAAATAATAAATTAATATTACTATGATAAATCAAGTTTGCTTTTACGTATTTTTGTTTTATTTTATTTGTTAAACATATATAAAAGGGCATGAAACCTAACTCTAGTTCGATAGCATGATTTTGAAGCAATAAGTTGCTACAATTCTATGCCACCTTACTCGACATTTTTTGATATAAGTTTATATGTAATATACATTATTTGAATACCTATAATCTTCTAAAATCGTTTCGTAGTTAATATTTGTATTTTTTAAAATATTATTTTAGTTTAATAAACTAAAATGAATCATTATAGTTTGGAATGCTTTTTCTAATAAATAAAAACGTAAACTTCGCGTGTCTGTACATTGAAAATATTTGCAAAAAAATAAATTGGTGGTCTAAGGATAAATAATAGAACACATTTCAATCATTTTTGAAAATGTTGTCTGTTTATCTGTTTGTTTGTGCACGCATCACTTAAAATATACTGAACTTTATTTTTTCGATTTTGACATACTTTTCACAAAAACATAGAGCTTAACTCGGAGTATCATATAGGCTTTATTTCATCGCATCGGTTTACTTAATCAAAAGTTATGGACATTTTTAGTTTTCAAATACATTAGTAGGTAAGGTTAGTATGCAATATAACAGAGAAATATAATTTTATGTTCGGTACTATTCAGATTGCGATGACTTTGGACTACATTTGGAGTTGTAGTGGGAGTTGGAGTGGGGGTTCCCATCCCGATTCCGATCCCAATCCTACGCACGCCCACGCACCCCACTACAACTCCAAATGTAGTCCTAACTCATCGCAATCTGAATTGCACCGAACATTAATTATACTTCTTTGTTATATTGCATACCTACTAATATACTCGTATGTCCGCTCGCGTGGACTACTCACTCTCGGTCCGACTTCGACTACGACTCAAACCCCAACCCCGACGCCCACATCCACACCAACGCCCACGCCCACGCCTATTGCTACTCCCACTTCAGCTCCAAATATGGTCCAAACCAATCGCTATCTGAATTATACCGCACCTAACGCGTAAGGGGTATTTTTTAACGCCATTCGAAGGCGCTATCATCTACATAAATGGTTATGTACTTACTTCAAGGTCTAAAATTCAGTAGTTACCGAAATAATACACTTCAAACACGTAGTGGTTATACGTTAGTTCTTGTTCGCAAAACTAGTTTTTAAATTTAAGGTACAAAAAAAACAATGTACGCTTAGTCCAACGGCCGTTTCCCATACAAATCCGGTTAAGATGTTTGATTAGCTTAATATTTATATAAATTGATTCCATCTATACGTGTCAACAACATGTTCCGCTTATATGTACAAATTAAATTAGTTCCTCGTAATCCACTAATTATCATCTGAACAAATAATATTGGGCAGTAAACAAACACTTATCTAAATCTAGTAAGAAATATAAGGGATAAATATTCCTTTTAGTATGGAATGCCTAGTTAAATCTGTTTCAATTGTCTTTTCTATATTTAAGTAAATTACAATTAAACAAGTGTACCTCGGTGAAAGGCTTATTGCACATCAGCTTTAGCTCGACCCCTATTAATAGTTTTATTTAGTTCTAAGCTCACCGGCTGGCACCCAAAAATTTCATATCAGCCCTTAGATGTCCACTGCTGGACATAGGCATAGAATATGACATACTTAGGCCTCCAAGCAATGCCAACACACTTGGTCATCTACCCTCCGCATCCAGCCGCTCAGGAAGAAGTGAAAGGAACTACAGCTAGAAGGATGTTCAAGGATCAAATTGGGGACGTCTTCAAAATGCTCTGGTCGGCAGTGAGATAAATAAAAGGAGGTGCATGAAAAGGTTGATAGCTAGCGAGGTATCAGGATTGCGCAAAGTAGCGATACATCGTCTCTGCCTACCCCTCTGGGACCAGGGCGTGAGCATCGTTATTACTGCGGCATCCACTGCTGCCTGGATATCTGGTGATGGATTAGTGGCCTCCATGGCGGTATCAGTAGGCTTCACCTAGTGTCAGCAGCTTGTTTATACCCTAGAGTAGGTTTGTGATCTTCCAAGCCATTTTAATTGGTTTTCGAAGGTCCTTGGCGTACACCACCCTGAGCTTTACGTCCTCAACGGTTTTCCCGTTGAGTCCATATAGCCATTTGATGGATGGCTGGCACGGGACTCTCTGCCACCAATACTAGTATCGGACCACCTCTGCTCGAGTTAGCCCCTCGTCCTCTGCCTGGCGTTGTGTTCCCCCCTGAGGTTCCCACGCCCCCGAAGCTTTGAACTGAATTTGGGACCTCCTCTTGCGTTGGCAGCCCCCTTTTGAGCATTGTGCTATTTTTGCGCTCCTATCACAGAATATGAGCCTTCTGCTCGCCCATTACGGACTAACCCTTATTTTGGGTTTTTGGTAAGGTCTATAACCAACCAACAATACAAAACACTTTATTGCACAAATACAGGTACAAGTTTTAAAAGTTAAAAATAGTACAATTTTAATAGTCTTATCGCTTTAAGCGATTTCTTTCAGACAACCTTTAAAGTCAAGTTTGTATACAATTATATAAAGATTGTGCGAAACTGAAGCAACATTAGTACCAGGAATATTTGTCATTAAAATAATCGTCTACCTATTTATAATAGGCTTTTTTTACAAAGTTATTTTTAATGTGATTCTTAAGAGCGTTCTCACAACCTTGAGACCTTGAGAGGTTTAGGTAAATTCGAGTCGTGCGCTTGTGTGCGTAACATCACTTGCGCCACACTGCCTTACCCAAGAACGATTTTGATTTGCATGCATTTTATTAGTTGATTTGATTTTATTGAACTACTTCACTTTTCAAATAATTTAAGTTTTACTTGAATAGTAATAAAAAAAAAGGAATTCTTAACGAAAACTAGACAAAAATATAAAAAAAATGGGACATGGAACTTAGCACAAAATACTTCGTTTAGATTGTTCATATACGAGTTGCATACAAATTTGCCTTATACAAAATGTACAATAAACTAGATGTCTATTTTGAGATTTAAATACCTAAGGTTTAAGTTAATTCATGCTCGCCCGCAAAAATAATTATATTTTTTGTATTCTTAAACACACAAACGCTAAACCTAAAGGCCTCGGCCAGCGCGGGGAGTGTAGGCCAAATCCTCCGTCTGTCTCCGACAGACGAGAGAGGGTTATGCTCCTGCAGTGGAGACAAAAATAACCTGATGATGATGAAGTAGATTCTATTTACAGTGTGTATGGGCCGCTACCGAGTGTCAGCACGAACCCTTAGATTGAATGTAGTTGAGTGGGATGAATCCAAAGATAGGACGTTAAGTTAGTTTATTTAGTTGACGTAAGTTGAAGGTTGTACGTATCTGGCAGTTGTATAGGTAATAGCACGCTGTCGCGTAATTGATATGTTCTATATAGCTATAAATGGTTACGTGCATTATATAGCAACACATCATGATAAAACCACCCCTGCCCGGCACTCCATACAAGTGAACAGTGAAACAAGTGAACCTACTGTGAAGGGAAGGTGATCAGAGAGGAGGGGAGGGGATGAGTGCGAAGGGGAGGGGATGACTCATGATTTAAATTGCCCTGCCCTATGCGCAGCGGTGCACGGCCGTACACAGTCGTGCGCAGTCGTGCGGAGGTCATGCGCAGCTGCACCCAAAGGTTTCGTTAGTCTCACACTATGATTTTGTCCTCGTAAATCAGTTGCGTTTCGTGATTTTATTTTCACTTTTCACGTGTTTGAGTATTAGTTGTAAATTGACATTTTATTTGTAAATTACAGATCCACGACCCGTATCGGTGGCTAGAAGACCCGGATGCAAACGAGACCAAAGAGTTCATAGAGGCACAGAACAAAATCACCCGACAGTACCTGGACGCGTGTCCTGTGAATTCTGGAACCAACGCACGGCTCAAAGAACTGTGGAACTACCCTAAATACTCCTGCCCTTTTAGAGAAGGGAATAGATACTTCTTCTACAAGAATACTGGCCTCCAGAATCAGGAGTAAGTTGTCTGTTGGTTAGAGAAGCCTCAGAATAGTTATTCATGTTCGAACTTAGATAGGTGAATTTTAACGCCCATCTCAAAATGCACTTTAGTAATTGAATTATTAGCAGTAAAAAAATATATTGTTTCTTTCAAAGTTGTGGTTGAAGGGGCCGAAACAAACCCGAAGGTTACATAAACATTTGAATACTTGTCGACCAACTAACAAATGGTCGACAAGTATTCAAATGTTTATGTAGGCTGTCTAGGCTATCACAGAAAAATATAAAAGAAAATTGCAAATGTAGTACTAATCTTAGCGAGTTAGATAATCTAGTTTTGAAGTATAACATCAAAAATATTTGGATAAATACATTTTCTGTAGAAAGTTGAAAGAATGCCTTATAAAACCGCCTTATACAACCTTAATATTTATTGAATTGTTAAGTTTGTATAAGTTTTGAAGTTAAACCTTAAATTAATATACCTAAATTTGACGGCTCAAAAATTACACCTTCTCTAACGACCTAACATGGCTTGATTTTATAGCCGTCAAATTTCAAATTGTAATTTCAGACTTAGGCCCAGCGTCTTCAAAGCTAATCTCTACATTTCTGGGCAGTGTCTTCTACGTACAAGACAGCCTGGACGGAGAGCCGAGAGTGTTCGTCGACCCCAACACGCTGTCCGAGGACGGCACTATCGCGCTGTTCGAAACCGAGTTCACGGACGACGGCGCCACCTTCGCGTACGGACTGTCCGCTAGCGGCTCCGACTGGATCACTATACACTTCAAAGATGTCGCTACTGGTGAGTTGTATCTTTGAAAATACCTGCTGTACAGTGCCGGAACTTTTCATAACTATAGGTAGGGTTTATTATACACCTATATAATTTGAACATCGTGTCCCGTATTTGTCCTTATACTGCTGCTGAGCTAAGGTAACGCAAAAATTACGCGTCGGTGTCGGTCAGCGGGTTATAGGTTTTTTTATTTTTTTAATTCATTTGATACCTTTGAAGCCCACTACAGTTGAGATCAGAGATAAATTTTAACAAAATGCGTGTATTGTCTTTCACTATGTACGCATGCATGGTTTGGTGTAGTTAAAACGCTGCATGTCAGCCTTGAATGTGTTAATGCAGTTTGGGCATCTAAAGTGTTGAAACGGCCCGATACGGTACTAGGAAGTAATGGCAACCCTAAAGCCACTTGACTTTGTGCCCCCCTCTCTTCTACCTATCTTAATCACTAAACGACCAGTCGCCACCCGCGCAACTAACATAGGATACGAGTACTAGGTACTAAGTCCCAATGGGGACTTAAAACCTTTATCCAAATAAGATTTAGCATTTAATAGATAGAAAATTCTACCCAAAAGTGACTTTTTTTTGAGTCTTATATCAATAGTGAACTAACTTGATGGCTTATAAGTAGGTGCTATACAAAAGCGCAAGGTTTACTTGTAATAATATTACGGCATTATATTGTAATAAATTATTTAATTTATAGGACAACATTATCCTGAGGTGTTAGAAAAAGTTAAATTCACGATCCTGGCGTGGACGAAAGACTGCAAAGGACTCTTCTATTCTGTAAGTACAATTTTATTTCACCCTTTATTGGGAGATTTCTTTAAATGTCCCATGTTCAAACCGGCCTAAAATTCATGGACCATTTTTAGGGTTCTTGCAAGCTTTTTGTCGAGAGCTATGAAAAGGTTGATGAATGTGATTGAGGCTCCCATGATCCCACTCCCATGTCATGGCAGTGTCAGTGTTATTGATTAGGTACTTGTAAAATTACATAGGTACCTCCATAGGTACCTATATAATTTTACAAGTACCTAATCAATAACATGGACACCTTAGAAAGAATAACGTTCAAATACTAGGCATTTTACTTTTCGCTATGAAAATTCCGGACCATCTAAATGGAAGCGTACTGGAATTCTCCCACTGGTGAAATATAAACGCCTGGAGTACTCTCTGGAACATCCTCGTTGTACAAACCACCTGTTTTTCCACAGAGGTACCCCGAGCAGACGGGTAAGACGGACGGCTCCGAGACAGAGGTGAACCGCGACCAGAAGCTGTGCTACCACCGACTTAACACGCCGCAGTCGGAGGACGTGATCGTCGCGGAGTTCCCAGAGGAGCCGCTGTGGAATATGTGAGTTACTCTAGTTAACTTTTTCTACGGTATAAAGAAGCAAGCGGTCAGACAACACACCTGGTGGTATGTCACTGTCGCCTATAAAGCTGCAGCCGTGCGTAGACACCCTGAGGACTATATTACACTGTCTTGTGTACCTCCCAACTAGCACACGGGCAAAATATACAGCTATTTTATTGCTTAACTAGCTGTGCCCGCGGCTCCGCTCCCGTGAACTACAGATTCCACCCCCGTTCCCACTTCCGCTCCCGTTCTCTTCCCACTTCTACTTCCACTCCCACTCAGATTTGAGACCCTCAATATCCCAATCCCAACCCCATCCTCAACCCCAACCCTATCCCCAAAAACTAAATTTCAATCAATCCGTTCGCCGCGCCGCGGCCATTGACCTCGCCCATATGATGAACATACTCGTACGTTCGAGAAGTATTGAATTTTTTTATCGAAATTTTCGTAAAAAAAGATGTTTTTTTCATGAATGATTTCTAAATGTGATACTGAGTTACTGGAAGAAACATTAACAGTCGTTTTATTATCATCCGATATATGGCTTCTAGAAAAATTTACTTTATTAATATCTCAGGTAAGTGACGTATCAAGATGAAACATGCACCAGATTTTAAGTTAGACCACCAGCAAGACAACGGTGAAGACTGCATCAAATTTTATTTAGTAGTTTTTGTGTGATGTGGTAACAAACATACATACAGACAGACAGACAAAATTTCTTTAAAAAATTGTTTCAGCTTCTATTGGCCCTATAAAGACCCCTCATACAATTTTTTTTAAATATCTCTCATGTACAGACCAGTTACAGTTTTATTACAATTGCTTAATAGGTCCATAGTAGTGTTAGGTGCACTAACACCGATATACCCCACTATGGACCTATCATATAGTTTATTTACTGCATATTTCGCCAGTGTGCTAGTTGGGCTGTAATTGCACTGACTCTCCTTCCCTTCAAACACGAACACAAAAATGCAGTGCTGTTTGGTGTGTAGGTATAGGTAGTGTTAATACTGTCTCTGTTAGTGTAGTTGTCCAAAATACTAGTATTTTCTTTACAAATAGCGATGTAATGTCCAAAGTACGTCTACCTAGGACAGATACAGTTAGGTAGGTACAATTTCGATAGAAAAGCTGACAGAAGAATCCAGTTGGGCTGGGCACCATTCGGAATACTGTGTCAATTCATCAAGTCGCCCATTTCACAATGGCGATTTGATGACTTGATGTGCCTACGGCGTGGAAATGTGGAAACTGACGGTGGGCCTGAACCACAAGTTGCAAGTCCCTCAGCGAACTATGGAGATGACTATATATGCTTGGGGTTTCTTTGAAGGATATGATAAAGAGATCCGACGAAGAACGAATGTGACTGACATAGCCGAAAGGATTAGCAAGATGAAGCGGCAGTGGGCGTGCCACATCTGTCGCAGAACCGATGGCCGTTGGGGCAGACGAGTTCTAGAGTGGAGACCGCGTATCGGCACGCGCAGGGTGGGACGCCCCGCTGCAAGATGGACCGACGACCTGACTGGAAACGGCTGGATGTGGAAGGCGGCGGACAGGGTGTGGAGCCGTTCATTTGGGAATGCCTATATGTCAGCAGTGAACGTCTAAGGCCTGATATGATGATGAACAATCAATGAATTACACATTCGACCTATTAGATTAGACAGTCAATGAAATTTCACCAATGAATTGATATTCGAACAACCGTATTTCGAAATGACGTATGGAATCAATATTTTGTTCGTTAGTGAGGCGGAAGTGACTCACAGCGGCAATTACCTGATAGTGTCTACGATGAAGGACAACCGCGACAACTTGCTGTACTTCGCCGACCTCACCAATAACTCGAACATCACCGGCAAACTGCCGCTCACGCAGATAGTGTTCAAGTTCGAGGCTGACTTTGAGGTATTTATTAATTAATTAAATAGCCTCTTGGTCATTTTCATGTTTGCATAAAATATAAGTCACATTAATTCATTAAACTCTTAAAGCACGGCTAATGGCTCGACCCGGATGGGAGACGCCGTCAATAAATTATGTTTTGTTTTCAGTACATCACCAACGAAGGTTCCGTGTGCATTTTCCGCACAAACAAAAACGCTCCGAACTACAGGCTGATCCAGATAGATCTGAACAACCCCGCTGAGGAGAACTGGACGACGCTCATTCCCGTAAGCAATGCTTGACTCAGTCATGTCGTTTTGGATCGTACCATAGATATTAACCATATACTGAAACACAGAAAAATAAATACCATAGTATAGATTTTTTTTTTCACGATGTCACGCCCCGCTACTTTTCGCGAGGGGTGAGCGCGGGACGCGGGGAGGCATCTTAGTGTATGTACGTATGCACCCATTGATGTATAGTGCGTAACGATTGAACTTAACAATACAATGCATACAATGAAATGTATGAGAACTGATTGATCTACACAGTGATTGTTTACAGGAGCACTCCATTGATGTTTTGGACTGGGCATCAGCGGTGGACTACGATAAGCTCGTCATCCACTACGTCAGAGACGCCAAGGTTGGTAAATATATAAAGTAGCTTTTGACCGCGGCTTCACTTGCTTAGGTTGCTCAGCTGACTAACGTACTAGATGTAATATAGATAATTACCATTCATAAGTATTTAGGCGTGTACTTTTTGTTATCATTAATATCAACCTGCAAGAGCTCACTAGGCATAGGCCTCGTATCGGAACCCGATCGCGCTCCAAGGCGCGTATCTGAACCCAATCCTCGATTCTTCTCATCCTGTCTCTGATAGCCGCCTTACGCAGATCGTCGCTCCATCTAGTCAGGGGGCGTCCCACACTACGCTTGCCCCGGTCTCCACTCGAGAACTTGTTTACCCCAACGGTAATCGTTTCTCTGACAGATGTAACCATACCACTGGCACTTCAACGTACTAACTTTTTGAGCTATGTCGAAGACTTTAAGTTCTCTGGCGGATCACCTAATTTCAATTCCCTCTGAGAGTCTGTCCGTCCCTGTCTGTCCCTTAGAGAAACTCCAAGCATAGCCGTCTCCATATCCCACTGAGCGACTTTGAGTTTTCGGACTAGGCCCACTGTCAGTGTCCATTGCACTTTTTGTTATCGTAAGTAATTTCCGGGAGGACGCAAATAAGGATTATACATACTTACAAATTTATATAGTCACTAGTTTTTGTTTTTTATGTTACAATTTGATAATTTCCTCGGTTCCACAACATCAATTCAATTGCGGTCACTTCTTCAATGAGCGTGGGCCAGGATATCAGAGGATACTTTAGATAAACACATAAAAAAGCTCACACTTTGCTTGGCGGTAATCAAAACTGGAGGTGGATGTTTTGATGAATCAAAACATTTATTACTCTCAATTGTTATTATTATACTCCCAAGAATGATGTAACATATTTTATACGATTTTATAATTGTTTTTTAACATATTCAACAAATGGAACAAATAGGGTCTAAATACTTACGAGCGGTAGTGAAAGGTGCATCTAGTAAATGAGATAGTTTGGTTTCAATTTGTATTGTATTTACGTCATAAATAAATAAATGCTAAAAAAATTGTGACGGCCTTGTTTTTCGACAAAACGTATATTAATGACCCTCATTGCAGAGTGTGCTCCAACTGCACGACATGAAGTCAGGCGACCACCTGCAGAATTTCGACCTGCCCGTGGGCTCTGTGATCCAGTTTTCCGGCAAGAAGCAGCAAACGGAGATCTTCTACCAATTCACGTCGTTTCTCTCGCCGGGAATCATATATCACGTGGACTTCAAGAAGCAGCCCTACAAACCAACCGTATGTATCTTATCTATACATATAATAAAACAGTAGAAAAACAATAGAAAGGCGATTCTGTACATTACTTCAGACCAGCAGAGTCCAAAAATATAAATAAAAAATTTCGTGTCTCTCTCTGTATGTATGTTTGTACAGGTTAATCTTGGAAACTACTGAAAAGTATTGGACGGCGTTTTCACTGTTTAATAGCTTGGAGTTTGGGATACAATTTGGTATAAGTTGTATCTTAATAAAATGTCAGAAGTCGGTTCCAGAAAATGAGCTCTCATTTCATATCATTTGTATGAAAGTGTAGTTCAACATTATTGGTCCCAGCAAAAACTTGACAGAAAGTGACAGAAATGTATCTCATTATTATAGCCACTTTTTATTATAGCTGTTGGATTTTTGGGTATTTACACAAGTCTCTATAATAAAAAACTGTATTCAATAATAAGTGGCCCTGTAATCGGTCACTGCCTAACAGGCATTTTGTTGTACAGTTTTACTTATTTTTTTGTTTTACAGTGTTACAGTTTTGTTGTACAGTTTGGGTATGCAAAATGGGAGAAGTATCAGGAAGGAGAAGGTAGGGGAAAAGGATGGAAAGAAGAGAGGGAAGGAGAAGGAAGGGAGGCGTGGGAAGGAGGTAGGGGCAGGTTGGGAGGAGGAGGGGAAGTAGAAAAAGACTACGTGTTCTGACTTCATAATTTGCAAAAAAGGGAAAGTTAATTACCTACCTACATAACGCCTAAGAAAGAAAGGCATACAAATGTTGATTAAGTCTATGATAGGAACCGACTTTATACCTACTGATTCTGACGAATATTTTTGTTAACGTATCGTACATTTTCGATTTTATATGTCTAGTCTTATTGATTTATGTTTCACGCACCGATCTAACATGAAAGCAGTTAAATTACGTTAGTTAAGTTTTCATTTGATATTTGCATATTTCAGATATTCAGGGAGGAACAGGTGAAAGGCTTCGACGCGTCGCAGTACGAGGCCAAGCAGATATTCTACTCGAGCAAGGACGGCACTAAAGTTCCTATGTTTATTGTTTCCAAGAAGGTAAGCTCCCTTTCAGCCGAGTAGGTACGTAACTGAGTTTCGTAACCGGTTTACACTTCTGCCACGCACGACTGTCCTTAGCAGTGTTGAATTTTGTACTATAACGATAATATTTATACTTTAATTTCAACTTTAGTACTATACTATCCGAAGCGAAGGATAGTACGCTAATGTACTATAATTTACTGAGATAATGGCAACGGCTCCGACACAAACACAAAATAGGCCTTCAATCCTTGGTGTACTAACACATATTTTTATTAATGTGAGAGAGACGTATGCGACGACCACGAATTTAAGATTTATTTAAAGAAGTTGCCAGTATAGAAATTATAATACTAGTGTAATTAGTGGACCACATTCAATTAAATATGACTGTAATCGTTCTTTTTTTAACATTTAAGTATTTTTTAATTCTATTCTAAAGTGTACTTTAATAATCGAGAAAGATCTTTCTTTTTCCTCCAACACTGTGGTCTTTTAGTTATTTCTTTAATAAGCAAAGTTATTTTTTGCTGCAAGTGCCGACCTTAAATCACGAACTAGCGAAGTAACCTAGAATTGAATTACGAGCGTAGCGAGTGATTCTGATTATAGACTAATGAGCACAGTAAGTGATTTAAATGCACGAGACATAACAAAATTTTCTCTCGTGTGAAACATACAACTTTTCACCTCTACCAGCGAGAAAGAAAAAAGTCTATTTTTTATTTAAATGTTGCGTTCTGAAACTGCACTGCTTGATATTTTTATAAAACCAAGTAAACATGACGTTTTTAAGTAAGCGATATTAATATATATTAGTAGACGGCGGGGACTTGGAGCTCTGAAGCAAAGCGCTTCGTCCGCGAAGTGGGGCGACGCGACAGGTGAGGGAGTGAGGCGGCGACCCGCGCGCCGGTTATTAAAGCACATGTTCCTCGCAATTCAGCGGGGAAATGCTGCGGGTATCATGGGGACGTTTGGGCGGGAGTCGGTGCGAGGGGAGCTCTTTGACTAATATTGTAAAAAATATTATTTTTGTTTACGTCATCTTTTTTTAATTTATTTTGACTTTGTTATTGTATTATTTTGACATTATTTTGAATAAAGAATACTAGTCAATTGTACTATTTATAAACTTAAATTTCAATAAATAACATAAAAAAATTGTAGCCTATGTGTTAAATCGCTAGGCCTCAATCACTTTTACATACGCTTGCACCAAAAAGCGATTTTGCTCCGAGTTTTTTGCACCAAAAGCGCCCCTTACGAGCTGGAGAGACGAAAAGTATCTTTGTTCCTACTAACAAAATCTTTATTGCAGGGTCTGCCCCGAGACGGGTCGAACCCCACCCTTCTCTACGGGTACGGCGGGTTCAACGTAAACTTGCAGCCGAGTTTCAGCGTCGCGTGGCTCGTGTTCATGCAGCACTTCAATGGAGTCTTCGCCACACCCAACATCAGAGGAGGCGGGTAAGGGATCGAGCAATCATTACAGTTGACGCCACATATTTTGAGTTTCGTTGTCTTTATTGCGCCCGGTACATATCAGAGCTGAAGTTACGTGTCGCCAACTGTATCATATAAATACCAGCTGCTTGCCAAAGACACCCGCCCGTTAAATTCGAAGGCAGCAGGTTTTTTTTTTATTCGTTTATCATCACAGATTGTTCCTCAGTTCACAATTCAGACCGCCAACCCTTATCCATTGCCTTCAAGAATGTTTCCTCTATAAGATGTAGGTATGTGTAGGTATATGTGTGTATATATGTATATATATTATTGATGAAACATAAGATAAGTTAATATCATCTTTAATATTATTAGCTCTTATGTTTTATATACTTCTAATCTTTATAAAATTCTCATATTTGTAATATCGTGTTACCTAGTCTCAATAAAGACCGTCTAGGCATTAAATTAAAATATGTCTTAAACACTGAGAGATAGCCTCGGCACGGGCTGTATGGCCTATTGGGCTTCTCTGGACAAACACTGTCTGTCGTTCCATAACGCATGCTCGGCCCATATACTCGCATGCGCTGTGTTAGAGTTAAGACAGTGTGTACATTGTCATAATAATTATTATGTAAACAATAAAGAACAAGGAAGCTAAATAATAGGTACGCCACCACAACACAGTGCATCAGATACCTACATCCCAATTCACAGATATCATCCAGGCCGGAATTTAAGTGTACTTCTAAACAGAAGTTATCTGACATCTATTATTCATATCTATACAGTGAATATGGCGTGCGATGGCACAACGCGGGCCGTCTCCTCAACAAACAGAACGGGTTCGACGACTTCCAGGCGGCCGCCGAGTATCTTATAAAAGAAAAATACACGCAGCCGAGCCTGATCACCATCCATGGCGAATCCAACGGCGGCCTGCTGGTCGCAGCCTGCATCAACCAGCGGCCGGACCTGTACGGCGCCGCCATTGCGCAGGTCGGGTGAGTGCGCACATCATCAGCTCGTCAACACCCACTGCTGGTCATTGACTTCTCCCACCCCACCAGTCAAACTCCAGACACGTGAATCATGATCGATCTAAACAAAGTAGGATATAAACCTACACAGAATATAAACATGGAAGGCGGAGGTGGAAGTAACAAACTCGACTGCCTATTCATATATCCCCCCTGTTGGGTCACAGGTCTCGCATCGACGAGCATGTACGGGCCATCCATAGTCCACCACGCTAGCCCAGTCCGATTTGGTGGGCTTTACATAACTTACTATATAGCCTACGAATGAAATGAAATGAAATGAGAACTTTATTCGCTGGAATATGAATATAATTCCTTGAGGTATGCAGGTTTTCTCACGATATTTTCCTTTACTAATTAAACAGACCCGGATTTGAATTCTCGACCTCAGTAACAAAGTGTACTCTACAAACTAGGTTACTACGAATGGCTAGGGTAAGTACAGCAACGAATAATAACATCAGATGTGACTAAATTGCGTTGCGCGACGATTCTACTCCTAAATTCTCTTTGATTCTACCTACGGAAAAATAAAATTTATTAATATCTTTACGGCCCTCGAAACAAGCCCTTTTGACCAGATTTTTGACTCGTTTATTTCTATACGGTTCTAACTTTAGAGCACTGCTTCCACAAAATAGGGCACAATTATTATACCTACTATTATACGAGTATACTATTCAATAGTTTGCATAAAAAATAAAGCGATAGCGTACGTAATGCAGATTTAACTAGGGATATTTTGGGAACAACTAGACGAGTAGTTCAACAAAAGCGTGTATTTAAGTTTTTCAAACAATATATACATTCAAAGGCACTTGTTGCATAAAATTCTATCACAGTTGTGCACCAAAACTCACAATATAATATTTATTTGAAAAACTTTAATAGAAAAAAAATCTCGAGATCCCGCTAAAAAGTCCTTAAGTCCTTGTTTGTTCGTGTCGCAGCGTGCTGGACATGTTGCGCTTCCAAAAGTTCACCATCGGCCACTCGTGGATGTCCGACTACGGCAGCTCCGACAACGAGACGCAGTTCCACAACCTGCTCAAGTACTCGCCGCTACACAACATTCACCCACCAGATGAAGGTACGTCTAACTTCCAATAACATATCTTTATGTACGGTTGCAGGGGACTTCGGCTCTTCGGGACCTTTTGTGTCGGTCCACATTTAAACTAACAATAAATAAACACTAGGCCCAAATCTACAGGCACACACTTAACATTTGACAGCACTATTCTTATATCTGTCAAATATCACAAAGAAGATAAAGACTGAACAAATTTAGTTTTAAATGCGTGACTTCATAATAGGACCCTATTATGCATATATACACTTGTCTAATCCCAAACCAGGATTTGCTCTTGGCAAAAGGCATTAGAGAAGGACAAGACATTACACAAATATTAAATCCAGACCAGGACAAACTTTAAATACGAATGTATCTAGCTGGAATCAATAACCCACGACCTTTGCCACTCTAGTCAAAAATCCACTTGACCAATGCTTTACAGCAGATAAATAAGAAAAACAAGTCTCACGTCTCATTCATTTAGCCATTCAAGTATTACATAAGCATTAAGGAGGTTTGACAGGAGGTTTGTTCTTTGCTTATTTTTGATGACATGGGGGATGGTCTGGATGGTGATTACGTCAGCAGTATTTATTTTTTACTTTTTCGGATTTTCTACAAAATTTGGTCGATATTGGTTGAATGGACAAAGATGTTGAATGGCTCGAAGAGAACGATGTCGATATTCCAAAATCCCACAAAAGTGAGTAGACTCACAACATTAAGCAGCAAACATCCAATGTCATCGAAGGCTTAAAGTCATGGATTCGTGTGTCGTGGACTAAAGACTGTTAATTTGAATTAATATAACCAAATTTAAAATAAGTTTGTTTTGTTCGTTAATATATTAAGATTATAATAACAGAATATCAATAAAAATTGTTTGCGTTCAATGTGTCCATAAGCGTTTTTATTTATCAGGTTTGAAGTTGGATATTTGAATGTTTGTTATTCAATCACGCTTCAACCACTAGACGGATCGGGATGAAACTTGCCATACATATAGTTTAGGTCCTGGAATAGGACATAGGATAGTTTGTATCCCGAAAAAAACAATAATTCCTTCGGGAAATAAATAATAATTTGTGATGTTAAGTTGTCCCTGCAGACGAAGTCGCGGGCAACAGCTAGTACTAGTAGTAGTAGTATTAAAATTCAAATTGTCTCCTTTCTGCTTCGTCTATCTGGTCACACTCCACTAAAATATGATAGACATGTTCTTTAAGCCACTGGACATATAAGGGAAAAGGGAAAGCAACAACAAACACGATTTTGTTGTTTGTTCATTTGTCGGCCAGACTCAAAAACTACTTGACGAATGTAAATTTCAAGGGAAAAAAGCTGTTCTCTAAGATATTTGTGAAACATGACAACAGCCCATTGGTGACTTTTGCATCCCGCGCAGGCCGGCCCGAATACCCGGCGACGCTGGTGCTGACGGCGGACCACGACGACCGCGTGGTGCCGCTGCACTCGCTCAAGTTCATCGCCGCGCTCCAGCACGCGGTGCGCCGGAGCGCCCAGCGCCGCCCGCTGCTGGCCCGCGTCGACACCAAGTCGGGACACGGTGGCGGGAAGCCTACAGCTAAGATTGTGAGTACTACTACCTACAACACTGTTTTCCCAGCCTGACTTGTTGTTGTTAATTTTGATACTCATAGGTACATACATGAAAATATTAGCATGCTATCGCGCGCCGCGCCGCACTTTACCTGATAGCGCCCGCATCGAGCAGTACCGCGATCGCATCGCACTTACAATATTTAAAAAAATACAATAAAAAGATACGATAATACATTTTGATTCAATAAGCCCTTCAGAAAAATATCGGTCGGAGAAAGAAGAGACTAGAAAATACGCGAGAATAAAAACTTTCGCAGAAAAATGCGAATTGGAAATAAATACAAGGAAATCGGGAAGAAAGCTCTACTAACAAATCCCGAACCCCGGACACCGGACCCAGGACAGGCCTGTCTCACTCCGAACTTTGTTTTCTAAAGTCGTGGTGCAGGGTCTACCGGAAAAAAACAGTCGGTCGGTTGCCGCCCGCGTGATGTGACGTACGCGCGAATAGTGGTGAAAGCTACCACCTCGATCGCGTCGTCGTCGACTCGAATGGATAACAAACGAGATTGTATCACCTTCGGTTATCTAGTAGTAGGTACTATACATTTTGTTCACTGCCTAAGGATATCGAATGGTAAGAAAATTATACAAGAACCTATACCTACTGGAAAGTTTGACACAAAATTAACCTTTTAGCTAAAGATAAGCTTAGATGGTGTGCGACAATTGAACTAGGTAATTAAAAAGTCATAATTAAAGACAGTTGCGACTCTCGGATTTCTTGAACTTGCCTTGGCAATATTTGCATACAGAGGCAATAAGGAGGTAGAGGCACAAATGAAATGTTTATTGTTTACAGTTTCCAAGACCGAGAGTTGAGAATTGGTCGACTGGACAGTTTTTTTCTATATGATTTTTCGTAGATTTGGATTATAGTCCAAAGCAGAATTTGTTACCTTTTGGTTTTGAGTTTCGTTTAAACATTTACGGCTAGGGAATAATTTCTGTATAAGTTTAAAAAAATACTTAACCGTAGTTGCTAAAAATACTTATAAATAATTCATAAATAAAATTATAAGACAACCCTAACATCACACGTGCCGCGTCTGAATGAGATAGAGTTATACGATAGAAAGAGAAGCGTAATGTAGTTATGTTTTTGGTACCTAAACACCGTTTTATTTGGAAGAGAGACTTCTGTACGAATAGTACTATTTAGCATTCTGTGCCCAGAAATGCCTATTTCGCGGCAGAAATTGGTAAAAGGGCACATCCAGATGGACCCGAAGTCCTTCAGCCGTTCTCTATCGAAATCAAAGAAACTCTTAACTACAGATCGTACAATTCACGATGGCACACCCTGAGACTTTCATAACGTGTTGTGTTTCTTTTCGTGAGGGGTGACGGGGCCGCGGAGAGTCAATCTACCAAACTTATCCGAACTTCAGTATCTTAGTGTACCTACGTATGCACACATTGATGATTAGTGCGTAACGACACAGATGAGATAATAGTTACGTTGTAACAGATACACCACTTCCTGGTAAAACTAAAATACCTACAATTTTCATCATCTACCTACCCACTGTCAAACAATACACGCAGAAATGTTTCTAAGGCGCTCGACTTAGCGTTGTTATTACTCCGTACAGCGCTCGATGGTCGGGGCCTTTGATGGTACCGACAATACACGCAAAAATATGGCTAAGGCGCTCGACGTAGCGTTTGTTATTATTCCGTACAGCTAGATATGTAGGAGGAGCGCTACGGCGATTGATGTGTCGGCAGCGCGCAAAAATGTGTCTTAAGTGCTCAATTTAGCGGTTGTGTACTACTCCGTACAGCAGGCTATTTGTGGGCGGCCGCTACGCTTTGATAATGCCGACTACGCTAGGGTTGACTCATTACAATGAAAATAAAAGTTTAAATTATAGTGTTGGAGCGTTACTAAAAGTTTTTGAGAATATTTTTATGGTCATGTGACCATACTATAAAACATTTCATAGTCCAACCCTTCTAGAACCTTCCATCATCTTCCATGATCTCCAGAACATTCTAGTCCAGACCCTTCAATATGATCTACATAAAAAGTTCTAGAACATTAGAGACGCTTCCAGAATTTTCTCGAACTTTCCATACAGATGTTTTAGAGAGATTTGTTTGTTTCAGATCGACGAGCACACAGACATCCTATGCTTCATGATGCAAGCCCTAGGATTGAAGTTCATCAAATGATCCCGCCGCCATACACAGCCAAGCGTAGTAACAACAGAGACGAGAGCGATAGTATTATGTAAATATACCTACCTACCACGGGCAGTCCGTCAATTACCTCGGGTCTTGAGTGACTGGTGATATTTGTTACGTATTGCTATTTTTACTAAATAAATCTTTGTTTATTATTGAATGATTTTGTTTTCTTGCCATCGTCGACCGTAAAACATTGCGAGAATGCTACCTCGATTTTAACAAGATACGAGTATCTATGCCGATCTTATCGGAGTCAAACCCAACTACCTATATGGGATAAGGCAAGCTTGTTGTTCGATGTAGCTATAAGCATTTGGTTGTTATAAATTGCGATAGGTGGCGCTGTGCTTTTTTAAAAACCACTATTGTTTTCCTCCTCAATTCCGTGCATTTTTGGACCTGTCGATAATAGACTATCACCGTTTCCGCGTTAGTTGATTGTATCGTAAACTTGATGGACTTTGGTTCTGCGGTGCATATGTTTCGCCTGCGGGTTTGCTTGCACGACCGGTGTATGTACGTTATATGTTTCGCCTGCGGGTTTGCTTGCGCGACCGATGTATTGGTAGTTCAGCATAAATTGGTGCTGGCCGCTCGGTTCTAGACTACGTGTGAGACAACTGTGAAAACTGCATCAAATTTCATTCAGTACTTTTTGCGTGATGCGGTAATAGACATACATATAGACAGACAGACAAAAATTCTAAAAAAAATATTTTAGCTTCTATTGGCCCAATAAAGACCCCTCATACAATTTTTTTTAAATATCTCTCATGTACAGACATGGACCAGTTACAGTTTTATTTATATAGATAGCTCGCCTGTTCGATCCACTGTGGTGGATCCACTGTGGTGTTATTATAAAAGTAAAAATATTTATGCAGAAGCAGTGGATTGCGGGTCTTAACTGATACGAGTAAATTCCTGAAAGTCTTCTAAAGGAATGGGTGACTTTCAGTGATAACTTATCCATACTCAGTCAAATTGGAGTACCTCGTTGGGTACTTGTGACACAACTCCAAGGTTGAAATTCACTTTGTACATTTGTACAAAGTTTTGTCGTGGTCTGGATGTTATAATTTATTTCAATTCAATGTTTAACCCTACAAGACGTAGGTATATTGTCAGAGTGTACCTACACTGTACAGAATGCTGAGAAATATTATGAACCCATCACATAGCTGCTGCTCTAGGTCACTCCGATTCGTTTTCCATCGCACATCGCCTATAATATAAAGACTGCGCGTCCGGCGGACCAGCCAGTCTGTAGCAGTGTTTGCGGACGTGAGGAACACGATGCGTTGTAGTTATGCGTGTGTGTCAGTGTGTGCGTTGTTGCAGTGTGCGTTCGCGTCGACGTCAGCGCCGAAGACCATGAGCGCGGGCTTCGTGTACCCGGAGGCTCGGCGGGACGACACCGTCGTGGACGACTACTTTGGGACCAAGGTACGTAAACACATCATGGTATCGTCCACTGCTGAACATCGGTCTTGATGCACGCCGCCACACCCGACCATCTTTCCGGTCTTCGGTCCTTCTGGTGACGGGGCGTTCCAGCAGATACTGCCACTTCAGCGTGCTAATTCTTTCGGCTATAAGGTGACTTCGGGTGGTTGATAGGACCTAATAGGTGCTATAGTAACTGTTTTATCTGACTCGTTATTGTTTGAGAGTAGGACCATAAAGACCCAGGTCCCAGACCCAGCTGGGTCGTAGGACCCAGAACACGACAATACATTATTCAAGAATATAAAAGATATATATGCCTTCTGGGACGGTTCGCTACGATAAGCTCCATACGAGGTCATCTGAAAACTGATTCACACGATAATCGATGTTACGGGATAAAAACAATAAATTAATATTACTATAATAAATCAAGTTTTCTTTTACGTATTCTTGTTTTATTTTATTTGTTAAACATATATAAAAGGGCATGAAACCTAACTCTAGTTCTATAACATGATTTTGACGCAATACGTTGCTACAATTCTATGCCACCTTACTCGACGTTTTCCACTTCAGAAAACATTTCAATAAGTCTTTCAAAAACTTGTCTGTCTAAGATCCATCTAAACTATGCCAGATGTTAAGGATAAACTTCCTTTAGTACATGCTCTCGTAAAAAGTACTTAAAAGATTTTTTTTTATTTAAATATCAAAATTTTAGAGAGCGCGTAGTCAGAGGGCTACGTATCCGTAGCGGCCTAATAACTAAGACTCAGGCAAAAACCGGCAGCTAGTCGCTATATTTCCATGAAGTGCAGTATCTGGTCATCAATTTAAACTATAAATCAAGTGAGGCGCTTTATGGCGAAATAGTCATTTTACGGGAAACATCTTAACTTGAAGATTACTTTTACGTGTTTCGTAGCAGTCGTCTACTTTAAAATTTCATTTGAAAAAAAAACATCAAAATCATATGTAAATGTAGTCCTAACTCATCGCAATCTGAATTGCACCGAACATTAATTATGCTTCTTTTGTTATATTGCATACCTACTAATATATGTCCGCTCGCGTGGACTACATACTCTAGATCCGACTTCGACTACGACTCAGACCCCGACACCGACTCCGACGCCCACGCCCATTCCCACTTCCACTCCAGCTCCAAATGTAGTCCAAACCAATCGCAATCTGAATTTTACCTAACATAATAATTTTACTTCTTTGTTTTTTAAATAATGTATTTGAATACTAAAAGTTCCCATAACTTTTCATTGAGTTAGTCGATTGCGATGAAATTAAGACTAAATGTTAATCCGAGTTAAGCCCTATGTTTCTGTGAAAAGTCTATCAAAATCCGTTAAGTGGTTTTTAAGTGATGCGTGCACAAACTTACAGACAAACAGACAAAAATTCCAAAAATGGTCTATAATATAATATAATATAATATAATATAATATAATATAATATAATATAATATAATATAATATAATATAATATAATATAATATAATATAATATAATATAATATAATATAATATAATATAATATAATATAATATAATATAATATACTATGCTCAAGCGCCGCAAATACTCATCTCTCATCGCCCATTACGAGTTTGCGGCGCTTGCAGTAGAGACCATGGGACCGTGGTCGTCCGATACGTTTAAATTCGTAAAGGACATATCGACGCGGTTGGTCCTCGCCTCGGGTGACCAGAGGGCTGGCGGCTACTTTGCCCAGAGGCTGTCCATCGCCATACAAAGGGGTAACGCCGCCAGCGTTCTGGGCACCATGCCGCAGGACGGGCAACTAGACGACGTGTACATTTTGTAAATATTTTTGTCTTTATACCTAATGTTATTTATGTTATTTTAAGTGCTTTCCTGTATATAATATAATATAATATAATATAATATAATATAATATAATATAATATAATATAATATAATATAATATAATATAATATAATATAATATAATATAATATAATATAATATAATATAATATAATATAATATAATATAATATAATAGAGCAAGTTAGCGCCTGTCCCTCACTCCCTAGCGAAGTCGTCGAGGTTGGTACGTACCATGGGCCCGTCCGTCTACAACCGGATACCCGAGGACATAACAGACGCACCTTCTACTCTATCATTTAAACTGAGGCTGAAGAAGTGGCTCATCGAGCAAACTTTCTACAGCTTTGATGAATTCATGGAAAATTGTAAATCTAATTAGTAGTGTTTAATGTTTGTTTTTTCATTTATATTGTTTTATGAGACATAATAATTTTATATAATATTTATTAATATGTTATGTTATAAATTTTAAAATTGTATGACCTGTAATTGCCGATTACCAATAATAAATGTCTATGTCTATTGGCTGCCACTACTTCCTATACCGCCATTTTTTGGTGTAGTTAATCACGCCACCACCACTATAGTGCAACAGACGGCAGAGGAGGTAGCGCCACTCGACCCGAGGTGCGGTATTCCAAAAGCCGACGTCATCGTGAGTAGAGTAGTAGTAGTCGGTTAGAAGTATATATTATGAGTTTAAATATAGATTTGATATTAATGGTGTAGTCTTCGTACCATTTACTGCACCTGGCTAGGAGGATAGACGGTACTGTCCAACACTTAATACATACATTTCTCTAATAGCAAACTAGGATTTGGTTTTCGTAATTCGGTTGCGTTTCGTTACTTTATTTTCATTTTTTACATGTTTGAGTATTGGTTGTAAATTGACATTTATTTGTAAATTTCAGATCCATGACCCATATCGGTGGCTAGAAGACCCGGACGCAAACGAGACCAAAGAGTTCATAGACGCACAGAACAAAATCACCCGACAGTACCTGGACGCATGTCCCGTGAATTCGGGAATCAACGCACGGCTCACAGAACTGTGGAACTTCCCTAAACACTTCTGCCCTTTTAGAGAAGGGGATAGATACTTCTTCTACAAGAATACTGGCCTCCAGAATCAGAAGTAAGTTGTCTGTTGGTTAGAGAAGCCTCAGAATAGTTATTCATGTTCAAACTTAGATAGGTGAATTTTAACGCCGATCTCAAAATGCACTAAGTGAATATTAGCAGTGAAAAAATATTGTTTCTTTCAAAGTTGTCTTTGAAGCGGCCGAAACAAACCTGAAGGTTACATAAACATTTGAATACTGGTCGACCATAATGTGGTACTAATCTTAGCGAGTTAGATAATCTAATTTTGAAGTTAAACCTTAAATTAAGATACCTAAATTTGACTTCTCAAAAATTACCCCTTATCGAACTTCCTAACATGGTTTGATTTTATAGCTGTCAAATTTCAAATTGTAAGCTTAGAATAGGGCCCAGCGTCTTCAAACCTAATCTCTAAACTTCTGGGCAGTGTCCTCTACGTACAAGACAGCCTGGACGGGGAGCCGAGAGTGTTCCTCGACCCCAACACGCTGTCCGAGGACGGCACCATTGCGCTGTCCGTAACCGAATTCACGGGGGACGGCGCCACCTTCGCGTACGGACTGTCCGCTGGCGGCTTGGACTGGGTCACTATACACTTCAAAGATGTCGCTACAGGTGAGTTATATCTTTAACAATACTTGCTGTACAGTGCCGGATTTCTACTTTTCTTACCTATAGGTAGGGTTACTATACGTCCTATATAATTTGACCATCGCCTCCCGTATTTGTCCCTATACTGCTGCTGAGAATTATGCGTCGGTGTCGGTCAGCGGGAGATACCTTTTATTATTTTTTAAATTCATTGGATACCTTTGACGCTTACTACATTTGAGATCAGAGATAATTTTCACTATGTACACATACATGCTTTGGTGTAGTTAAAACGCTGCATGTCAGCGTTGAATATGTAAATGCAGTTTGAGCATCAAAAGTATTGAAACGGCCCGTACTGGGAAGTAATGGCAACCATAAGACTATTTGACTTTGTGCCCCCCTCTCTTCTACCTATCTTAATCACTAAACGACCAGCCACCACCCGTGCAACTAACATAGGATACGAGTACTAGGTAACCTTTACCCAAATGAGATTTAGCATTTAATAAATTAAAAACTCTACCCACAAGAGACTTTGCTTGAGTATTATGTCAATAATTCACTAACTTGATGGTAAGCGCAAGGTTTACTTGTAGTAATATTCATCATCATCAGGTTATTTTTGTCTCCACTACAGGAGCACAACCTTCTCTCATCTGCCAGAGACAGACGGAGGATTTGGCCTACACTCCCCGCGCTGGCCAGACGGGTTGGGGAGGCCTGATTGATGTTTTATAATGTATTCCCTTAGTCGCCTTGTACGACATCCACGGGAAGAGTTGGAGTGGTCTTATTCTACTCTACCGGAAACCACACGGCAAAATTGTAGTAATATTACGGCATTATATTCTAATAATAATAAATTTGCGGCAGACTTCAGGGAGCGGCAGATTTGCCCCTGAAATCGGCCTCCCACTGAAGTCTGCCGCCCCTAGGCCGGGGCCAACTGACTCTGTATCTGTAAACGTTTCTGTGTTTTACATGTAAATTATTTAATTTATAGGTCAAGACTATCCTGAGGTGTTAGAAAAAATTAAATTCACGTTCCTGTCGTGGACGAAAGACCACAAAGGACTCTTCTATTCTGTAAGTACAAATTTATTTCACCCTTTATCGGGAGATTTCTTTGAATGTTCCATTTTCGAACCGGCCTCAAATTCATGGACCATTTTAGGAGTTTTGCAAGCTTTTTTGTCGGGAGCTATGAAAAGGTTGATGAATGTGATTGAGGCCAGGGTGTTGTGTCAGGTATGTATGTAATTTTTTCAGTCAATGTCTACTAATCAGTAACATGGACACCTTAGAAAGAATAACGTTCAATCACCAGGCATTTTACTTTTCGCTATGAAAATTCCGGACCTTGGTCATGAACATCCGAATGGAAGCGTACTGGAATTCTCCCACTGGTGAAATATAAACGCCTGGAGTACTCTTTGGAACATCCTCGTTGTACAAACCACCTGTTTTCCCACAGAGGTACCCCGAGCAGACGGGTAAGACGGACGGCTCCGAGACAGAGGTGAACCGCGACCAGAAGCTGTGCTACCACCGACTCAACACGCCGCAGTCGGAGGACGTGATCGTCGCGGAGTTCCCAGAGGAGCCGCTGTGGAATATGTGAGTTACTCTAGTTAAAGAAGCAAGCGGTCAGACAACACGCCTGGTGGTAGGTCACTGTCGCCTATAAAGCTGCAGCCGTGCGTAGACACCTTGAGGACTATATTACACTGCCTTGTGTACCTCCCAACTAGCACACGGGCAAAATATACAGCTATTTTATTGTGGGGGTATGTATGTAGGTGTTAGGTGCACTAACACCGATATACCCCCACTATGGACATATTTTATAGTTTATTGCTGCATATTTCGCCAGTGTGCTAGTTGGGTTGTAATTGCACTGGCTCTTCTTCCCTTCGAACGCGAACACAAAAATGCAGTGCTGTTTGGTGTGTAGGTATAAGTAGTATTAAAACTGTCTGTTACTGTAGTTACGGTTTTAGATTTTTATTCTCATAAGAACATAATACAATATTCACTTACTGAGCAAATACAATGGGTGTAGCGAACCAAACAACTAAATTTAACAATGTTATTTACTTTACACATATGCTACAATAAAAAAATCAATTTATGGGATTCAATTCAATTCAATAGGTACATTAAGAGTGTTTGATTCTATTATATTTCTGAGTAGATTGTTATATAACTTTGCCCCATCATATATTCGTATGTTTCTTTTGCCATAATATTCAGTTATCGGTGTTGCAAATTGCAACTGGTGTTTGTTTCTTGTGTTGTGTTTGTGTGTCTTTGTTTTAACTTAACTTTTTATACTTCATTTCTCTCCAAAAGAGTTTAAAAATGTGATTAAGAATATGAAGAGGTAAGTATCCTGGACACGATGGGCTCAGTATCGAGCACTTGGCCAGTGCAGGCTTCCATTTCCCGCGAGTACTACTATTAGTTTATTAGTTATAGCTGTGCCCGCGGCTCCGCTCGCGTGAACTACAGAATCCGCCCCCGTTCCCACTTCTACTTCCACTCCCACTCAGACTCGAGACTCTCAATATCCCAGTCCCAACCCCAACCTCAACCCACAAAAACTAAATTTCACTCAATCCCATACGCGCCATTCGCCGCGCCGCGCCGGGGCCTTTGACCTCGCCAATATGATGAACATACTCGCACGTTCGTTTAGGAGGGGCAGAGTTATTAGTTTAGGAGGAGCAGAGTTATTTTTCAGTTTGTTTTTAGTTAGCGTAAATACGCTAATGAAAATTTTGAAATCTTGTAAATTATAAGATTCCAAATTTTCTTAGGTATTCCTTCACTTCTCTTAAAGGAGATCCAGATAGTATTTTTTTTACTTTCGTATGGTATATCTGACTTTATATTTTGCTTAATCAGTTTTTGTTCTATATTTTTGTTTTCATGATCTTGTTTCATATTTCGCCACAGTGTATTACTGTCGTTGATTTCTTTTAGTATATGTTTGCTTATCCATTCATCTTAGTGTAGATCAAAGATAATATTCAGTATTTATGTTTTGATTATTTTACTCTCATTTATTTTAGTTTTGATGTACGATTCCAAGATAGTAAAATTTCCTTCTTCATTTTGAATACCTTCTTCACACTTTTGGTATAGCTTAGCATAATCTTTTGCTTCATACTTTCTCGTTTTTAGATTTATGCTCAAATTTCTGGATTTCAAGATGCATTTGTTTGTGGTCTGATAATAGTCTATATTGGAGTCTATATTAGTAAATCCAAATTGTCCAAAATACTAGTATTTCCTTTACCTGATAGAAGAGTCCAGTTGAGCTGGGCAACAGTTGGAAAACTGCGTCAAATCATCAAGTCGCCCATTCCACAATGGCGACTTGATGACTTGACGTTCTAATACGGCGTCCAAACAAGCCCCATGTTTCAAGTCCCAAGTTCCAAGCATTCGGCGAGCTATGGAGAGCTATACCCAGCACCAGCGAGTCCCCGCGGGAGATCAGCGCCGTATGCTTGGGGTTTCTTTGAAGGATATTATAAAGAGATTCGACGAAGAACGAAGGTGACTGACATAGCCGAAAAGATTAACAAGATGAAGCGGCAGTAGGTGGGCCACATCTGTTGCAAAACCGAGGGCCGTTGGGAAGACGAATACTGGAGTGGAGACCGCGGATCGGCACGCACAGGGTGGGACGCCCTGCTGCCAGGACCGACGACCTGAAGAAGGTGACCGGAAGCGGCTGGATGCGGAAGGCGATGGACAGGGTGTGGAGTCGTTCATTGTGGAATGCCTATGTGACCAATGAACGACTAAAGCCTGATATGATGATGAACAATCAATGAATTGCACATTCGACCTATTAGATTAGACAGTCATTGACATTCGATCAACCGTATTTAATATTTTGTTCCTTAGTGAGGCGCAGGTGACTTACTGCGGCAATTACCTGATAGTGTATAGCATGAAGGGCAACCGCGACAACTTGCTGTACTTCGCAGACCTCACCAATAGCTCGAACATCACCGGCAAGCTGCCGCTCACGCAGATAGTGTTCAAGTTCGAGGCTGGCTTTGAGGTATTTATTAATTAATTAAATAGCCTCTTGGTTATTTGCATATTTGCTTGTTATATAAGTCACATTAATTCATTAAAGTCACGGTTTAAGGCAGATTACTCTTAAAGCACGGCTAATGGCTCGACCCGGATGGGAGACGCCGTCCATAAATTATGTTTTGTTTTCAGTACATCACCAACGAAGGTTCCGTGTGCATTTTCCGCACAAACAAAAACGCTCCGAACTACAGGCTGATCCAGATAGACCTGAACAACCCCGCTGAGGAGAACTGGACGACGCTCATTCCCGTAAGCAACGCTTGACTCAGTCAAGTCATTTTGGATCGTACCATAGTTAATAACCATATACTGAAACACAGCATAATAAATACCATAGTATAGATCGTTTTATTCACGACTAGCGCTGCCCGCGGCTCCGCTCGCGTAAACTACAGAATCCGCTCCCATTCCCACTCCCGCTCCCGCTAGCACCGCCTCCGCCTCGAACTTCGCCTCCGCCTCCGCCTCCGCCTCCGCCTCCGCCTCCGCCTCCGCCTCCGCCTCCGCCTCCGCCTCCGCCTCCGCCTCCGCCTCCGCCTCCGCCTCCGCCTCCGCCTCCGCCTCCGCCTCCGCCTCCGCCTCCGCCTCCGCCTCCGCCTCCGCCTCCGCCTCCGCCTCCGCCTCCGCCCCCGCCTCCGCCTCCGCCTCCGCCTCCGCCCCCGTGTATGTACATATGCACCCATTTATGATTAGTGCGTGACGATAGAACTGTACAATACAATGCGTAGGTACAATGTAATGTAAGACATTTTGAGAACTGATTGATCTACACAGTGATTGTTTACAGGAGCACTCCAGTGATGTTTTGGACTGGGCATCAGCGGTGGACTACGATAAGCTCGTCATCCACTACGTCAGAGAGGCCAAGGTTGGTAAATAGTAGCTTTTGACCGCGGCTTCACTTGCGTAGGTTGCTCAGCTGACTAACGTAAATAGAATATACGCAAACATTTTTTCAGTAAGGGTAAGCGGCTGCCATAGACTTCTTCAACGGACCTTATTTCATCACTTGAGATAACTACCGTTCTAAGTATTTAGGTGTGTACTTTTTGTTGAATAGTTCATTTTATACAAAAATATTTTTCAGCCCATCTATTCGAAAAGCGACGATTGGTTCCTCAATAAGTGCGACCAAAGTACGTATTTTCTGCAAGAGAGTTTTTCAGCGGGCAGTAATGACATTTGAATTTGGAACACGAATATGACTTTTAGTGTTCCGCGACCAAAGAGATTGAGTGCAAATATTGTATGAATAAAGTTACTGGCCGGTAACGTGAGCGGCGCGAAGGCTTAATTTAAAAAAAGAATACAACGCGCCGGCTTATTTTAAAAATGGTAACAAATGAATAAGGCGACGTTTGTTTCAATTCCTCAACTCACGGATTGTTAAAAGTGTATTGCTTTGCTTGAAAATATTTTTTTCTCATAGATTGAGATGAAAAGTAGAGTGTATCACTCGGGCACAAAAATTATTTCTTCGCTCCGCTCTGGATTCAAAATAGCGCCCTCGCCGTAAAAATATTATTTTGCTCCCTTATTATGACACAATCTACTATTTCATTACTCATACTCGGAAAGTAGGTCTGAAGTTGCCTGAGGAGCGGGTTGAAAGTAATAACTTTTCAGCCATAGTGAGAATCGTTTTCAATTGACAGCTGTCAAATTATAAAGAAAACTAGTTCTATTTTCACATTTCTATTGAACCATGTTCCAACTTTCTATACAGCCACTCAATTACAGCGCAATGTAAAACTGAATTAGCATAAAGTTAAGTATTAATTAAAGAATATATATTTTTAAATTACTTTATTCGAATTTACTTCAACTATTTCTTTAAAATAACATAGATTTGGGTACAATATTTTCCAGGATATCAGAGGATACTTTAGATAAACACATAAAAAATCTCAGACTTTGTGTGGTAATCTTAACTGGTGGTGGATACTTTGATGAATCAACAACAACAAAAAAACAACAAAAATGTTTATTACCAAACTTAGGGGGTTACAGAGGATAGTTGGGGCCCTCTTTTAGACATAAAAATATCTGTGCCAGAGGACCTCGCTCTTCCATACTTATATCTTATTATATAAATTATATAAATTTAATCAACTTGTGTGAGTGGTGTGTGTGTGTGTGTGTGTGCGTGTGTGTGTGCGTGCGTGTGTGTGTGCGCGTGTGTATGAATATATGTATATATATAAATGTGTGATACCATACGATACGATATGTAAGACAGATGTAGTAAGAGTAAATATGTACTTATATTATACTTAAATATTATAATTATTATTCGGACTATGAGTAGAGCCCTATGTTGAAGACATCTTAACATACATTGCACACATATTATGCAATATATGTCAAGAAGTCCTCAGTCTCGTCATAAGTTAAAGGTTTTAGCCATTTAGTTAGTATATCTTTACTATTATGTAAGCTATAATGATATATGTTTGTTATTTTATTTACTTTATTAAACAGATTTGTAGAGAGTTTATCAAATTGACGACCTGCAAATGTTGTTTTAGTTGGTTTTGTTCTAGCCACTATATCGTTTCTTCTTTTGCTTAGTATGTCAGGATCATATTCTAATAATTTATGTTTTTTTAAGATTGCATGTAGTATAAATAGTTTTCTTACGGAAAGGACTTCACTTAACACATAGATTTGTGCAGTAGGGAATCTACGTTTTTTGAAATACATCACTTTTAATAAGGTCCTTTGTGATCTTTCTACCTCTAAAAATTTGGTTTTGGTCGCCCCGCCCCATATAGGAATGCAGTAAGTTATAACTGACTGTACTAGTACAATATAAATAATATTCAGTAAGTTTTTTTTTGTAGTTTTAGTTGTATTATATTGTGAATCTGTGATCATTGGTACCACATGTCTTAGGTTTTTAAATATCCACGTTAACTTCCTTATCCTACTTGAAATTTGTTCGATTTGGTTGTGCCAAGATAATCTTTGATCGACAATGATGCCTAAGTACCTCGTATGAGTAACTTTATCGATTGTAGGACATGCGCAAGTAGGATTATTAGTATTGTTTGTAGGTGTGCATTTATGTATTTTAATTTGAAAATTATTTTCAGGTTGTGTATGATTGTATAGACTAAAGCAAATATAATTTGTTTTTTTAGTATTTAAGGTTAATAGATTACTATCCAGCCAGCACGCAATCTCTCTCATACCCGTCTCTACTGTGGTACGTAGACTACCCCAGGACGATCCCTCGAAAACTACTGCAGTATCACCTGCGTAGGAAAGGATGTGAGCACTGTCAACTTTCATATTGCAAAGGTCATTTATATAAAGTAAGAAAAGGGTCGGACCTAATACGCTACCTTGAGGAATTCCATATTCTATGTCCCTGCAATTACTCTCATATTCACCCACTTTAACCTTTTGTTTTCTATTGAGAAGATAATCTTTGAGAAGTGCTAATGGGGTACCTCTTATACCGTAGTGTTCAATTTTGTGCACAAGAGTGGGGACAGATACAGTATCGAAAGCTTTTTTCAGGTCTAAAAACACTGTTAGACATTTTTTTCCTTTATCAAGTTTATCAGTTTATCAGAATCAAAACATTCATTACTCTTAATTAAATAAATATTTCAGACATTCACACCAATTATACAGTCCCAAACTTGGCAGAGCCTGTGCTATGGTTACTAGATAACGGATACACATACTTAAATATATATATAATCAACCAAGATTTGGGTACAAACATTATATTCATCATACAAACATTTGCCCCTAGCGGGATTTGAAGCCGCAACCTCCGGCGTGATAGTCCGAGAGCTACCCTGTACCACCACGGAGGTCGTCCGTTATTGTTATTATAGTCCAAACAATGATGTAATGTGTATGTGATATTTTATACAATGTTATAATTGTTTATTTATTTATTTAACAATTTATTTCACACACAAAAGAAAAAAACATACAAAACACTAAACACTATTGTTTTTTAACATATTCAACAAATGGTGCCTAAATACTTACGAGCGGTAGTGCAAGGTGCATCTAGTAAATGTGATAGTTTGGTTTTAATCTGTTTTATATTTACGTCTTAAATAAATAAATGCAAAAAAATTGTGACGGGCATTTATTTTTCGACAAAACGGATTTTAATGATCCTCTCATTCCAGAGTGTGCTCCAACTGCACGACCTAAAGTCGGGCGTGCAGCTGCAGAATTTCGACCTGCCCATGGGCTCTGTGATCCAGTTTTCCTGTTCGAAGGAGCGAACGGAGATATTCTACCTCTTCGTGTCGTTCCTCTCGCCGGGAATCATATATCACGTGGACTTCAAAAAACAGCCCTACAAACCAACCGTATGTATCTTATCTATATCCATCTAATAAATAAAATCGTAAACATCGCTTGTCTGTACATAGAAGATATTGGCGAAAAAAAATTGGGGGGTCTAAGGATAAGCAACAGAACACATTTCGATCATTTTTGAAATTTTTGTCTGTTTATCTGTTTGTCTGTGAGTTTGTGCACGCATCACTTAAAAACTACTGATCGGACTTTGATGAACTTTTCACAGAAACATGGGGCTTAATTTGGTGTAACATATAAGCTTTATTTCATTGCAATCGGTGCAGTCAATCAAAAGTTATGCGAATTTATAGTTTTCGAAAACTCGCATACACTGCGAAGAATGTAGGGTGTAAATGATCGACTGAATTCGTGAGCGGTAGCGGGAGCGGGTATGGTACCAGTGTAATGTGAGATTTTGAAAACTATAAATTCGCATAACTTTTGATTGAGTTAGTCGATTACGATGAAAAATCTGGAGCTGGAGCTGGATCTGGAGCTGGATCTGGATCTAGATTTGTACCTGGACCTGGACCTCGACCTCGACTTGGACCTCGACCTCGATCTCGACCTGGACCTGGACCTGGACCTGGACCTGGACCTGGACCTGGACCTGGACCTGGACCTGGACCTGGACCTGGACCTGGACCTGGACCTGGACCTGGACCTAGACCTGGACCTGGACCTGGACCTGGACCTGGACCTGGAATGGGATTGAGAGTGAGATTGAGAGTCTGAGTGGAAGTGGGATAGGGAGCGGAAGTGGGAATGGGAGCGGATCCTGTAGTCCACGCGAGCGGAGCCGCGGGCACAGCTAGTACATATAATAAAACAATAGAAAGGTGATTCTGTACATTGACGTTCACACAAAATTCCACTCCCCGGACATTACTTAAGACCAGTAGAGTCCAAAAATATAATTAAAAAATTTCGTGCCTGTCTGTATATTTCATTCCAGATTAATAGTCCTATGAAAACCAACGCTATTTACGTCTCGGTAACATATACATGAAAGGGTAACCAGCAGCAAAAATTGGTTTGTATTACCAAGTAAACTTTGCGGTCCACTTAGGAACACCATCTATTGTGTATTTTGTTTTCGAGACGCAAATGCGTTTGTTTTCATAGGACTATTAATCTGGAATGAAATATATGTATGTATGTTTGTACGGGCTAATCTTGGAAAATACTGAAAAGTATTGGACGGGGTTTTCACTATTTAATAGCTTGGAGTTAGGGACACAATCTAATTGTATCTCAATAAAATGTCAGGAGACTGTTCCAGAAAATGAGCTCTCATTTCATTTCAAACGTTTTAAAGCTCATTATTATAGCCACTTTTTATTTTAGCTGTTGGATTTTTGGGTATTTGTCTCTATCTATACAAAAAAAAATTGTATTCAATAATGACTTACCCTGTAATCGGTCACTGCCTGACAGGCATTTTGTTGTACAGTTTTATAATTTGGGTATGCAAAAAGGGGAGGAGGAAGGAGGGGAAAGGGAGGGGAAAAGGGGGAAAGAAGAGAGGGAAAGGGAAGAAACGGAGGGGCAGGTTGGGAGGAGGGGAAGTGGAAAAACACTACGTTTTCTGACTTCATAATTTGCTAAAAAGGGAAAGTTAATTACCTACATGACGCCTAAGTAAGAAAGGCATAAAAATGTTGATTAAGTCTATGATCTGAACCGAGTTTATACCTACTGATTCTGACGAGTATTTTTGTTAACGTATCATACATTCTCGAGTTTATATGTACAGTCATTGATTTATGTGTCCCACGCACCGATCTAACATGAAAACAGTTAAATTACGTTAGTTAAGTTTTCATTTGATATTTGCATATTTCAGATACTCAGGGAGGAAGAGGTGAAAGGCTTCGATGCGTCACAGTACGAGGCCAAGCAGATATTCTACTCGAGCAAGGACGGCACTAAAGTTCCTATGTTTATTGTTTCCAAGAAGGTAAGCTCCCTTTCAGCCGAGTACGTAACTGAGTTTCGTGAACGAAGTTTCGTACCCGATTTACACTTCTGCCACGCACGACTGTCCTTAGCAGGGTTGAATTTTGTACTATAACGATAATATCTAATAAATAAAAACGTAAACTTTGCGTGTCTGTACATTAAAGATATTTACAAAAAAATATGGTAAGCAACAGAACACATTTCGATGATTTTTGGATTTTTTTGTCTGTTTATCTGTTTGTTTGTGCACGCATCACTTCAAAACTGCTTCATCGATTTTGATGGACTTTTCACAGAAACATAGTGCTTAATTCGGTGTAACATATAGACTTTATTTCATTACAATCGGTGCAGTCAATCAAAAGTTATGGTAATTTATAGTTTTCAAATACATTAATAGGTAAGGTTAGTATGCAATATATTGCAGATAATAGTATTTCCGTACTATTCAGATTGCGATGAGTTTGTACTACATTTGGAGCTGGGAGTGGGAGTCCAGTCAGTGGGTAGCGGGAGCGTGAGCGGGACCAGGATATTGAAGGTCTGAGTGGGAGTGGGAGTGGATGTGGGAGTGGGAGTGGGAGTGGGAGTGGAAGTGGAAGTGGAAGTGGAAGTGGAAGTGGGAGTGGGAGTGGGAGTGGGAGTGGCAGTGGCAGTGGCAGTGGCAGTGGCAGTGGCAGTGGCAGTGGCAGTGGCAGTGGCAGTGGCAGTGGCAGTGGCAGTGGCAGTGGCAGTGGCAGTGGCAGTGGCAGTGGCAGTGGCAGTGGCAGTGGCAGTGGCAGTGGCAGTGGCAGTGGCAGTGGCAGTGGCAGTGGCAGTGGCAGTGGCAGTGGCAGTGGCAGTGGCAGCGGGAGCGGGAGCGGGAGCGGGAGCGGGAGCGGGAGCGGGAGCGGGAGCGGGAGCGGGAGCGGGAGCGGGAGCGGGAGCGGGAGCGGGAGCGGGAGCGGGAGCGGGAGCGGGAGCGGGAGCGGGAGCGGGAGGGGGAGCGGGAGCGGGAGCGGGAGCGGGAGCGAGGGAAGGAGCGGCAGAATGGGAGGCGGAAGGAAATTAACACCTAATAATTTTCAACTTTATATTAGTGCCGTGGACCCTGGGCCGAGCACTGGTGTGGGGCGCCACTGGTGCGGATACTCTAGCCGCGTCCCACATCCAGAAAATATCTCGCAAAGCCGGCGCCGCCGCCGAAAATGCCCAATTCCTCAAGCGTCGCAAATACTCGTGTTTGACGGACGATTACGAGTTTGCGGCGCTTGCGGTGGAGACAATGGGTCCATGGTCGTCCGACACAAAAAATTTTTTTTATTGATATTTCGAAGCGACTGGTCCTCGCCTCCGGAGACCCCAGGGCTGGCACGTACCTTGCACAAAGGTTAAGTCTAGCGATCCAGCGAGGTAACGCCGCCAGTGTCCTGGGAACCATGCTGCACACAGGCGAGCTGGACGACGTGTTCATACTGTGACGCGTTTTTATATTAGTTTATAATACTAGTTTGTAATAGTGTTAGAATATAATTAACTGTATAGTACAATATGTTATTATGTCAAAAATAAAACTTTATATTTAATTCTGTAGTGAGCGGAGCCGCTGGCACAGCCAGTTTATACTATAATTTCAACTTTTGTACTATATGTACTAACGGAAGCGAAGGATAGTAAAAGCTAATGTAGTAGGTATAATTTACTGAGATAATGGCAACAGCTCCGACGGAAACACAAAATAGGCCTTCAATCCTTGGTGTAATAGGCACATATTTTATTAATAGCTGTGCCCGCGGCTCCGCTCGCGTGAACTACAGAATCCGCTCCCATTCCCACTCCCGCTCACGCTTCCGCTTCCGCTTCTGCTTCCGCTTCTGCTTCCGCTCCCGCTCTCGCTTCCGCTTCCGCTCCGGTCCCGCTCCCGCTCTCCTCCCGCTGCCGCTTTCGCTTCCCTCCCGCTTCCGTTTCCGCTGGCGCTCACGCTCCCACTCCCGCTTCCGCTCCCACACCCACTCCCCTTTTCCCACGCCCACGCCCACGCCCACTCCCACTCCTATTCCAACTCCTACTCGCAGCTCCAAATGTAATCCAACTCCTACTCGCAGCTCCAAATGTAATCCAAATTCATCGCAATCTGAATAGTACGGAAATACTATTATGTGCAATATATTGCACCCAAATAACTAACCTTACGTAATTAATGTATTTGAAAACTAAAAATGTCTATAACTTTTGATTGAGTTAGCCGATTGCGATGAAATAAAGACTAAATGTTAAGTTAAGCCGACCTATAAATTAAATAATTTACATGTAAAACACAGAAACGTTTACAGATACAGAGTCAGTTGGCCCCGGCCTAGGGGCGGCAGACTTCAGTGGGAGGCCGATTTCAGGGGCAAATCTGCCGCTCCCAGAAGTCTGCCGCAAATTTATTATTATTAGAATATAATGCCGTAATATTACTACAATTTTGCCGTGTGGTTTCCGGTTTGCCGTGTGGTTTCCGGTAGAGTAGAATAAGACCACTCCAACTCTTCCCGTGGATGTCGTACAAGGCGACTAAGGGAATACATTAGAAAACGTCAATCAGGCCTCCCCAACCCGTCTGGCCAGCGCGGGGAGTGTAGGCCAAATCCTCCGTCTGTCTCCGGCAGATGAGAGAGGGTTGTGCTCCTGCAGTGGAGACAAAAATAACCTGATGATGTTAAGTTAAGTAAATCCCCATGTTTTTATGAAAAGTGCATCAAAGTTCAATCAGTAGTTTTTAAGTGATGCGTGCACAAACTCACAGACAAACAGATAAACAGACAAAAATTTCAAAAATGATCGAAATGTGTTCTGTTGGTTATCCTTAGACCCTCCAATTTTTTTTTTGCAAATATCTTCAATGTACAGACACGCGATGTTTACGATTTTATTTTATTTATTAGATGTGAGAGAGACGTATGCGACGACCACGAATTTAAGATTTATTCTTCGACTTTAATGAAGTTGCCAGTACAGAAATTAATATACTAGTGTAACTGTAATCAGTGGACTACATTCAATTAAATACGACTATAATCATACCTAATTTTATTTTTTAATTCTATTCAAAAGAGTACTGTAATTTTCATGAAATAATATCTTTTTATTTTCTGTGTACTCTCCGTCTGAATGCCTTAGTCTAACACTGCGGGCCTTAGTACTACTTAATTACCGCGCCTTTTACTTACATGACACGAGATTCCGCCCTGTCTGACTACCAGCTGTTATTTGAAAATCCTGCGGGAACTTTCAGGTCCCTTTGTTAATACTAGATGATCTACTGAACAAATTGTGTTACGAAGTAGAGAAAATAACAGTAAAAATTTGTAATTACTAACATGGTGATGGAAAACATCGCGCGACCACTAGCTCAGAAGACTAGCTTACGGATTGAGTAACACTAAATAATACTTCTATCTAGTGGCGCCAGTACCTAAATAGTAGAAAACTTTTCCTGAATTTATTTGACCATAATGTTAGATAAAAATAAATTTCATCTACGTAATAATTTAGACTACGTACCACTAAAAGTTATCAAACACTTGTGACAAGAATAAGTCTTATATTCCCAGTAACAAAATCTTCATTGCAGGGTCTGCCCCGAGACGGGTCGAACCCGACCTTTATCTACGGGTACGGCGGGTTCAACATCAACTTGCAGCCGACCTTCAGCGTCGTGTGGCTCGTGTTCATGCAGCACTTCAATGGAGTCTTCGCCACACCCAACATCAGAGGCGGCGGGTAAGGGAGCAATCACTACAGTTGACGGCAAATAATTCTAGTTATGTTATCTTTGAGCGGCCTGTACTTATCAGAGCTGAAGTCACGTGCCACCAACTGTATCATTTAAACACCAGCTGCTTACTGAAGACACCCCTTAAATTCGACGGCAGCAGGTTTTTTTTCCGCTTATCATCACAGATTGTTCCTCAACTCACAATTCAGATAGCCAAACTTTATCTATTGCGTTCAAGAATGTTTCCCTCTAAGAACAAGGCAGCCTAAATAGTAGGTACGCCCCCACAACACAGTAATTACTAATCAGATACATCACAATTCACAGATATCATCCATACCAGAATTTAAGTATACTTCCAATCAGAAGTTATCCATGTATTCATATCTACAGTGAATATGGCGTGCAATGGCACAACGCGGGCCGTCTCCTCAACAAACAGAACGGGTTCGACGACTTCCAGGCGGCCGCCGAGTATCTTATAAAAGAAAAATACACGCAGTCGAGCCTGATCACCATCCATGGCGAATCCAACGGCGGCCTGCTGGTCGCAGCCTGCATTAACCAGCGGCCGGACCTGTACGGCGCCGCCATCGTGCATGTCGGGTGAGTACGTACATCAGCGGCTTGACATCCACTGTTGGACATTGGCTTCCCACAATCAACCATACTAACGCCAGACGCATGAATTATGATAGATCTAACTAAACAAAGTACCCAGAATATAAAATATGGAAGGCGGAGGTAGAGAGAAGCATGTAGAAGTATCAACATTTATTTATATATTTTAAGGGCCCTGGAAACAAGTTCTTTTGAGCAACTTTCCTGACTCAATTTTCTCGTTTATTTGTATACGGTTACGACACTACTTCCACAAATATAGGACAAAAATTAGTATACTAATAACTGTTGCCCGCGACTTCGTCCGCGTGGACCAATTACCATTACAATTTATTATGATTAAATTAAAATGCCACATGAAAATGTTTTGCAGGAAGTCGGTGAACGAATATAACATCTCCGTTCACAGCAGGAAGTTAAGTTTTTTTTGTCTGATCGTAAAACAAATATTTTATCGCAAGGCCTTTACCCCTCTTCTTTCCCCTTACCTTAGCCCCCCTCGCCCCTTCGCCTTACTTTCACCCTCCCCTTTACCCTACTTTCCTCCCAGCCGCTCCCTCCTCTCATTCCTCCAACCTCCTACCCCACCCCTCTTCCCAGCCACTCCCATTCTCTTTCCCCATTCCCCTCCCCCATCCTTACCCTCTCCCCTACCCCTTCCTTCTCCCACCACCCACATCCCATCATCGGAGTGCTTAATTTTTTGCATACCCAATATAATATAACAAAATGCCGTTAAGTAAGAGATCGGTTACAGAGCCACTAATTATCGGATAACGATTTTTTATCGGGATTTGTAGAAATACCCAAAAATAAACTATGCAACAGCTAAAATAAAATTAACTATAAATGAGCTATAAAATATTTAAAGTTGTCATATTCCGCCCAGTTTTTCCATGACCTGTAATGTTGAACTTCATTTTCATACAAATGATATGAAATGAGCGTTCATATCCTAATAAAAAAAAAAAAAATACAAAAATACAAAAAATGTTTATTACCAAACTTAGGGGGTTACAGAGGATAGTTGGGGCCCTCTTTTAGACATAAAAATATCTGTGCCAGAGGACCTCGCTCTTCCATACTTATATCTTATTATATAAATTATATAAATTTAATCAACTTGTGTGAGTTGTGTGTGTGTGTGTGTGTGTGTGTGTGTGTGTGTGTGTGTGTGTGTGTGTGTGTGTGTGTGTGTGTGTGTGCGTGTGCGTGTGTGTGTGCGCGTGTGTATGAATATATGTATATATATAAATGTGTGATACCATACGATACGATATGTAAGACAGATGTAGTAAGAGTAAATATGTACTTATATTATACTTAAATATTATAATTATTATTGGGGCTATGAGTAGAGCCCTATGTTGAAGACATCTTAACATACATTGCACACATATTATGCAATATATGTCAAGAAGTCCTCAGTCTCGTCATAAGTTAAAGGTTTTAGCCATTTAGTTAGTATATCTTTACTATTATGTAAGCTATAATGATATATGTTTGTTATTTTATTTACTTTATTAAACAGATTTGTAGAGAGTTTATCAAATTGACGACCTGCAAATGTTGTTTTAGTTGGTTTTGTTCTAGCCACTATATCGTTTCTTCTTTTGCTTAGTATGTCAGGATCATATTCTAATAATTTATGTTTTTTTAAGATTGCATGTAGTATAAATAGTTTTCTTACGGAAAGGACTTCACTTAACACATAGATTTGTGCAGTAGGGAATCTACGTTTTTTGAAATACATCACTTTTAATAAGGTCCTTTGTGATCTTTCTACCTCTAAAAATTTGGTTTTGGTCGCCCCGCCCCATATAGGAATGCAGTAAGTTATAACTGACTGTACTAGTACAATATAAATAATATTCAGTAAGTTTTTTTTTGTAGTTTTAGTTGTATTATATTGTGAATCTGTGATCATTGGTACCACATGTCTTAGGTTTTTAAATATCCACGTTAACTTCCTTATCCTACTTGAAATTTGTTCGATTTGGTTGTGCCAAGATAATCTTTGATCGACAATGATGCCTAAGTACCTCGTATGAGTAACTTTATCGATTGTAGGACATGCGCAAGTAGGATTATTAGTATTGTTTGTAGGTGTGCATTTATGTATTTTAATTTGAAAATTATTTTCAGGTTGTGTATGATTGTATAGACTAAAGCAAATATAATTTGTTTTTTTAGTATTTAAGGTTAATAGATTACTATCCAGCCAGCACGCAATCTCTCTCATACCCGTCTCTACTGTGGTACGTAGACTACCCCAGGACGATCCCTCGAAAACTACTGCAGTATCATCTGCGTAGGAAAGGATGTGAGCACTGTCAACTTTCATATTGCAAAGTTCATTTATATAAAGTAAGAAAAGGGTCGGACCTAATACGCTACCTTGAGGAATTCCATATTCTATGTCCCTGCAATTACTCTCATATTCACCCACTTTAACCTTTTGTTTTCTATTGAGAAGATAATCTTTGAGAAGTGCTAATGGGGTACCTCTTATACCGTAGTGTTCAATCTTGTGCACAAGAGTGGGGACAGATACAGTATCGAAAGCTTTTTTCAGGTCTAAAAACACTGTTAGACATTTTTTTTCTTTATCAAGTTTATCAGTTATTATTGAGCTTAGAGTCATTACTGCGTCTTCTGTCGATTTCCCTTTTCTAAAACCATATTGAGACGTAGATAGGAGATTAAATTTATCCAGATATTTTAAAAGTCTAGTATTTATTAATTTTTCCAAAATTTTTGAGATCGAGGGTAAGACCGAGATAGGTCGATAATTATTAATATCTTCTCTGTCCCCTCCCTTGTACACAGGAGTAACAATTGATTGTTTTAATATGGCAGGAAATACGCCTTTATTGAAACAAATATTAGCTAGATGGGTAATAATAGGTACAACTTCGTCTTTTGCAATCTTAAGGTAATTTGTTGAAATTTTATCCCATCCAGGGGCACTATCTGATTTTAGGCTCATCAGTACGGATCGTACTTCGTCGCAATCTGTATCAAGGAGTACAAGTGATGTTAATTGTAAATGTGTTACTTTTGAGTGGTTCTTTAAAGAGAGAGGAGTGAACTTATGTAAAATATCATCTGCAAGTTGTTTGCCTATGTCACTAAAAAAGTTATTTATATAATTTACAGATTCTTGAGGAGAAGACTTTATCATTAGCAATTCATTATTTTGATTATTATTTTTTTTTGTATACGTTATATTTTTTATGTTATTCCATAGACTTTTCGTTGTTTTCGTAGCTATTGTCAACTGCTCCCTTTCATATTTATGTTTGTTTTTTTTAATTAGTTTATTACAGAAGTTGCGATATCTTTTATACGTAATTTTTAATATTTCATTAGTACAATCATTTCGTAATTGTTTCTGCAGTTTGTTTCTATTTTTTATGCATCTTAATATTCCTGAGGTTATCCAAGGTTTAATGTTTCGCTTTGATTTAGGTATATGTACTGTTGATGTATTTTCCTCTATAGATTCCTTTAGTTTATTAATTAAAACCTGAATAACCAAGTCCGGGTCGTTACTAAATAATATTTCAGACAGCTTTCTTTCTTTTAACGATTTAAGGGCATGTTCAAAATTAATTATTTTTTTAGTTTTAGGGCATGGTATCTTATTTCTTAACTTGGACAGAGCTAGAAAAATTGTGAGATGGTCAGTTACAGAAGTGTTAAGTATTGCAATCGAAGCGGATACTTTCTTTTTATCTATTTTTAGACAAAAGTGGTCCAGGCAGCTGTTTTCTCGGGTGGGCAAGTTATGACCAGGTAATATGCCATGTAGTGTTAATACGTTCAAATAATTTAGTCTGTTATTGCGCTCATAGGTACGTTCATGTTCCTTTATGATAGTGTTAATATTAATGTCTCCAGTGATTATTATATTATTATTATTTTGTAGTTTTAAAGTGTCGAGGTGGTCACTCAGTGATGTTATAAAGATATCTGCATTCGAGTTGGAAGGTGAACGATAAATACATAGAATAATATGATTCAACAGATCTAGCTGCAGGCATGATGCATGTTTAAGTTTTATTTCTTTAATATTTGATTTGATATTTTTTTTTATATACACAACTACACCATCGTTTTGGTTGAGATGACAGGTTGTTGCGAACATATTATAATTTATAAGTTTGGGGATGGGTTTGTCCGGACTAAGGCGGCATTCTGATAAGGTTATTATGTCAGGGTCAAATCTCAGGGATGGTAATATGAGTGTAAAATCATCAAAGTTACGATATATACTACGAATATTTTGGGAAATTAATGTGAGATCGCATTTGTCATTGTGAATGTGATTTGAAAGCTCGTTGACGTCGCATTGTACTAACTTGGCGATTTCAAAATTGTCTAATTCGTTTATTGTGGTAATAGTACTATCCATTAGCAGAAATGTTAATTTTAAAAGTCATCTTTGATAAAATATGATACTTGTGGAGATAATAGTCCTTATTATGCATTATATTATTTTGTGTATATAGAAAAGTTATTAATGTATATATAAAATGAATAGAGTATCTATAAAGTGCATGTATGATGTCTATAAGTTTATTTTTGTTAAATCTGTGTATAGAAGGTATATCGCATAGGTTTATGGTATATAGTGAGGAAAATATATAATTGTTTATTGTACATACTGTGATGTTGAGTGTGTTGGTGTGTATGTGATTCATGTTCATGTAGGGGTGTTTGAGGTAACTGTATGAGTAAAGTTTAACTTGAGAGTAGCACTTTAAGTTGTCGCGACTACTAAAAGATGATAATATAAGATAACAGGTGTATAATGAGGAAAATATATAATTGTTTATTGTACATACTGAAATATTGAGTGTGTTGGTGTGTATGTGATTCAATTTCACGTAGGAGTGTGTGAGGTAACTGTATGAGTAAAGTTTAACTTGAGAGTAACAATTTAAGTTGTCGCAACTACTAAAAGATGATAACATGATTCCTAGTATCATGCTTAAGATCGTGTTTAGAAAAATAATTTTATATAAACCAATATTTATAGGATGTTTTTTTTGTTTTTCAGGATAGCTTTTTCGAGCTCCATTGGATAAAAAATACAACGGAAGTGCTAGAGCTATGAAATACTTAATCATAGAATGTGTTTCACCATTAGATAGTCATTCTTCTTGCAGCATGTGGTGCACTTGCGATTCGCTTTTTCTTTTCTGAATCAGCCTTGAGATATAATTTATACCAGCTTGTGCCCTGAACTCAAAGCTACCTATTAAACAGTGAAAAAGCCATCAAATTCTGTTCTGTAGTTTCCAAGATTAGCCCGTACATACATCGTACAGAATCGCCTTTCTTTGTTTTTTTACTGTTTTAATGCAAAGATAACTGTTCAATAGTTTAAATAAAAAATGAAGCGATAGCGTACGTAATGCAGATTTAACTAGACATATTTTGGGACGAACTAGACGAGAAGCGTGTATTTAAGTTTTTCAAACAATATATACATTCAAAGGCACTTGTTGCATAAAATACTATTACAGTTGTGCACCAAAACTCACAATAAAGTTTTTTTTTTTTTGAAAATTTTAATACAAGAGAAAACCTCTGACGAGATCGCTAAAATGTTCATACTTATGTCCTCCATATACGGTGGTTGTTTGTGTGCAGCGTGCTGGACATGCTGCGTTTCCAGAAGTTCACCATCGGCCACGCGTGGGTGTCCGACTACGGCAGCTCCGACAACGAGACGCAGTTCCACAACCTGCTCAAGTACTCGCCGCTACACAACATTCACCCACCTGATGAAGGTACGTCTAACTTCCAATAAAATATCTTTATGTACGGTTGCAGGGGACTTCGGCTCTTCGGGACCTTTTGTGTCGGTCCACATTTAAACTAACAATAAATAAACACTAGGCCCAAATCTACAGGCACACACTTAACATTTGACAGCACTATTCTTATATCTGTCAAATATCACAAAGAAGATAAAGACTGAACAAATTTAGTTTTAAATGCGTGACTTCATAATAGGACCCTATTATGCATATATACACTTGTCTAATCCCAAACCAGGATTTGCTCTTGGCAAAAGGCATTAGAGAAGGACAAGACATTACACAAATATTAAATCCAGACCAGGACAAACTTATACGAATGTATCTAGCTGGAATCAATAACCCACGACCTTTGCCACTCTAGTCAAAAATCCACTTGACCAATGCTTTACAGCAGATAAATAAGAAAAACAAGTCTCACGTCTCATTCATTTAGCCATTCAAGTATTACATAAGCATTAAGGAGGTTTGACAGGAGGTTTGTTCTTTGCTTATTTTTGATAAAAGGGGGGATGGTCTGGATGGTGATTACGTCAGCAGTATTTATTTTTTACTTTTTCGGATTTTCTACAAAATTTGGTCGATATTGGTTGAATGGACAAAGATGTTGAATGGCTCGAAGAGAACGATGTCGATATTCCAAAATCCCACAAAAGTGAGTAGACTCACAACATTAAGCAGCAAACATCCAATGTCATCGAAGGCTTAAAGTCATGGATTCGTGTGTCGTGGACTAAAGACTGTTAATTTGAATTAATATAACCAAATTTAAAATAAGTTTGTTTTGTTCGTTAATATATTAAGATTATAATAACTGAATATCAATAAAAATTGTTTGCGTTCAATGTGTCCATAAGCGTTTTTATTTATCAGGTTTGAAGTTGGATATTTGGATGTTTGTTATTCAATCACGCTTCAACCACTAGACGGATCGGGATGAAACTTGCCATACATATAGTTTAGGTCCTGGAATAGGACATAGGATAGTTTGTATCCCGAAAAAAACAATAATTCCTTCGGGAAATAAATAATAATTTGTGATGTTAAGTTGTCCCTGCAGACGAAGTCGCGGGCAACAGCTAGTACTAGTAGTAGTAGTATTAAAATTCAAATTGTCTCCTTTCTGCTTCGTCTTTCTGGTCACACTCCACTAAAATATGATAGACATGTTCTTTAAGCCACTGGACATATAAGGGAAAAGGGAAAGCAACAACAAACACGATTTTGTTGTTTGTTCATTTGTCGGCCAGACTCAAAAACTACTTGACGAATGTAAATTTCAAGGGAAAAAAGCTGTTCTCTAAGATATTTGTGAAACATGACAACAGCCCATTGGTGACTTTTGCATCCCGCGCAGGCCGGCCCGAATACCCGGCGACGCTGGTGCTGACGGCGGACCACGACGACCGCGTGGTGCCGCTGCACTCGCTCAAGTTCATCGCCGCGCTCCAGCACGCGGTGCGCCGGAGCGCCCAGCGCCGCCCGCTGCTGGCCCGCGTCGACACCAACTCGGGACACGGCGGCGGGAAGCCTACCGCTATGATTGTGAGTACTACTACCTACAACACTGTATTCCCAGTCTGACTTGTTGTTGTTAATTTTGATACTCATAGGTACATACATGAAAACATTAGCATGCTATCGCGCGCCGCGCCGCACTTTACCTGATAGCGCCCGCATCGAGCAGTACCGCGATCGCATCGCACTTACAATATTTAAAAAAATACAATAAAAAGATACGATAATACATTTTGATTCAATAAGCTCTTGAGAAAAATATCGGTCGGAGAAAGAAGCGACTAGAAAATACGCGAGAATAAAAACTTTCGCAGAAAAATGCGAATTGGAAATAAATACAAGGAAATCGGGAAGAAAGCTCTACTAACAAATCCCGAACCCCGGACACCGGACCCAGGACAGGCCTGTCTCACTCCGAACTTTGTTTTCAAAAGTCGTGGTGCAGGGTCTACCGGAAAAAAACAGTCGGTCGGTTGCCGCCCGCGTGATGTGACGTACGCGCGAATAGTGGTGAAAGCTACCACCTCGATCGCGTCGTCGTCGACTCGAATGGATAACAAACGAGATTGTATCACCTTCGGTTATCTAGTAGTAGGTACTATACATTTTGTTCACTGCCTAAGGATATCGAATGGTAAGAAAATTATACAAGAACCTATACCTACTGGAAAGTTTGACACAAAATTAACCTTTTAGCTAAAGATAAGCTTAGATGGTTTGTGACAATTGAACTAGGTAATTAAAAAGTCATAATTAAAGACAGTTGCGACTCTCGGATTTCTTGAACTTGCCTTGCCAATATTTGCATACAGAGGCAATAAGGAGGTAGAGGCACAAATGAAATGTTTATTGTTTACAGTTTCCAAGACCGAGAGTTGAGAATTGGTCGACTGGACAGTTTTTTTCTATATGATTTTTCGTAGATTTGGATTATAGTCCAAAGCAGAATTTGTTACCTTTTGGTTTTGAGTTTCGTTTAAACATTTACGGCTAGGGAATAATTTCTGTATAAGTTTAAAAAAATACTTAACCGTAGTTGCTAAAAATACTTATAAATAATTCATAAATAAAATTATAAGACAACCCTAACATCACACGTGCCGCGTCTGAATGAGATAGAGTTATACGATAGAAAGAGAAGCGTAATGTAGTTATGTTTTTGGTACCTAAACACCGTTTTATTTGGAAGAGAGACTTCTGTACGAATAGTACTATTTAGCATTCTGTGCCCAGAAATGCCTATTTCGCGGCAGAAATTGGTAAAAGGGCACATCCAGATGGACCCGAAGTCCTTCAGCCGTTCTCTATCGAAATCAAAGAAACTCTTAACTACAGATCGTACAATTCACGATGGCACACCCTGCGACTTTCATAACGTGTTGTGTTTCTTTTCGTGAGGGGTGACGGGGCCGCGGAGAGTCAATCTACCAAACTTATCCGAACTTCAGTATCTTAGTGTACCTACGTATGCACACATTGATGATTAGTGCGTAACGACACAGATGAGATAATAGTTACGTTGTAACAGATACACCACTTCCTGGTAAAACTAAAATACCTACAATTTTCATCATCTACCTACCCACTGTCAAACAATACACGCAGAAATGTTTCTAAGGCGCTCGACTTAGCGTTGTTATTACTCCGTACAGCGCTCGATGGTCGGGGCCTTTGATGGTACCGACAATACACGCAAAAATATGGCTAAGGCGCTCGACGTAGCGTTTGTTATTATTCCGTACAGCTAGATATGTAGGAGGAGCGCTACGGCGATTGATGTGTCGGCAGCGCGCAAAAATGTGTCTTAAGTGCTCAATTTAGCGGTTGTGTACTACTCCGTACAGCAGGCTATTTGTGGGCGGCCGCTACGCTTTGATAATGCCGACTACGCTAGGGTTGACTCATTACAATGAAAATAAAAGTTTAAATTATAGTGTTGGAGCGTTACTAAAAGTTTTTGAGAATATTTTTATGGTCATGTGACCATACTATAAAACATTTCATAGTCCAACCCTTCTAGAACCTTCCATCACCTTCCATGATCTCCAGAACATTCTAGTCCAGACCCTTCAATATGATCTACATAAAAAGTTCTAGAACATTAGAGACGCTTCCAGAATTTTCTCGAACTTTCCATACAGATGTTTTAGAGAGATTTGTTTGTTTCAGATCGACGAGCACACAGACATCCTATGCTTCATGATGCAAGCCCTAGGATTGAAGTTCATCAAATGATCCCGCCGCCATACACAGCCTAGCGTAGTAACAACAGAGACGAGAGCGATAGTATTATGTAAATATACCTACCTACCACGGGCAGTCCGTCAATTACCTCGGGTCTTGAGTGACTGGTGATATTTGTTACGTATTGCTATTTTTACTAAATAAATCTTTGTTTATTATTGAATGATTTTGTTTTCTTGCCATCGTCGACCGTAAAACATTGCGAGAATGCTACCTCGATTTTAACAAGATACGAGTATCTATGCCGATCTTATCGGAGTCAAACCCAACTACCTATATGGGATAAGGCAAGCTTGTTGTTCGATGTAGCTATAAGCATTTGGTTGTTATAAATTGCGATAGGTGGCGCTGTGCTTTTTTAAAAACCACTATTGTTTTCCTCCTCAATTCCGTGCATTTTTGGACCTGTCGATAATAGACTATCACCGTTTCCGCGTTAGTTGATTGTATCGTAAACTTGATGGACTTTGGTTCTGCGGTGCATATGTTTCGTCTGCGGGTTTGCTTGCACGACCGGTGTATGTACGTTATATGTTTCGCCTGCGGGTTTGCTTGCGCGACCGATGTATGGGTAGTTCAGCATAAATTGGAGCTGGGCGCTCGGTTCTAGACTACGTGTGAGACAACTGTGAAAACTGCATCAAATTTCATTCAGTACTTTTTGCGTGATGCGGTAATAGACATACATATAGACAGACAGACAAAAATTCTAAAAAAAATATTTTAGCTTCTATTGGCCCAATAAAGACCCCTCATACAATTTTTTTTAAATATCTCTCATGTACAGACATGGACCAGTTACAGTTTGATTTATATAGATAGCTCGCCTGTTCGATCCACTGTGGTGGATCCACTGTGGTGTTATTATAAAAGTAAAAATATTTATGCAGAAGCAGTGGATTGCGGGTCTTAACTGATACGAGTAAATTCCTGAAAGTCTTCTAAAGGAATGGGTGACTTTCAGTGATAACTTATCCATGCTCAGTCAAATTGGAGTACCTCGTTGGGTACTTGTGACACAACTCCAAGGTTGAAATTCAATTTGTACATTTGTACAAAGTTTTGTCGTGGTCTGGATGTTATAATTTATTTCAATTCAATGTTTAACCCTACAAGACGTAGGTATATTGTCAGAGTGTACCTACACTGTACAGATTGCTGAGAAATATTATGAACCCATCACATAGCTGCTGCTCTAGGTCACTCCGATTCGTTTTCCATCGCACATCGCCTATAATATAAAGACTGCGCGTCCGGCGGACCAGCCAGTCTGTAGCAGTGTTTGCGGACGTGAGGAACACGATGCGTTGTAGTTATGCGTGTGTGTCAGTGTGTGCGTTGTTGCAGTGTGCGTTCGCGTCGACGTCAGCGCCGAAGACCATGAGCGCGGGCTTCGTGTACCCGGAGGCTCGGCGGGACGACACCGTCGTGGACGACTACTTTGGGACCAAGGTACGTAAACACATCATGGTATCGTCCACTGCTGAACATCGGTCTTGATGCACGCCGCCACACCCGACCATCTTTCCGGTCTTCGGTCCTTCTGGTGACGGGGCGTTCCAGCAGATACTGCCACTTCAGCGTGCTAATTCTTTCGGCTATAAGGTGACTTCGGGTGGTTGATAGGACCTAATAGGTGCTATAGTAACTGTTTTATCTGACTCGTTATTGTTTGAGAGTAGGACCATAAAGACCCAGGTCCCAGACCCAGCTGGGTCGTAGGACCCAGAACACGACAATACATTATTCAAGAATATAAAAGATATATATGCCTTCTGGGACGGTTCGCTACGATAAGCTCCATACGAGGTCATCTGAAAACTGATTCACACGATAATCGATGTTACGGGATAAAAACAATAAATTAATATTACTATAATAAATCAAGTTTTCTTTTACGTATTCTTATTTTATTTTATTTGTTAAACATATATAAAAGGGCATGAAACCTAACTCTAGTTCTATAACATGATTTTGACGCAATACGTTGCTACAATTCTATGCCACCTTACTCGACGTTTTCCACTTCAGAAAACATTTCAATAAGTCTTTCAAAAACTTGTCTGTCTAAGATCCATCTAAACTATGCCAGATGTTAAGGATAAACTTCCTTTAGTACATGCTCTCGTAAAAAGTACTTAAAAGATTTTTTTTTTATTTAAATATCAAAATTTTAGAGAGCGCGTAGTCAGAGGGCTACGTATCCGTAGCGGCCTAATAACTAAGACTCAGGCAAAAACCGGCAGCTAGTCGCTATATTTCCATGAAGTGCAGTATCTGGTCATCAATTTAAACTATAAATCAAGTGAGGCGCTTTAGAGCGAAATAGTCATTTTACGGGAAACATCTTAACTTGAAGATTACTTTTACGTGTTTCGTAGCAGTCGTCTACTTTAAAATTTCATTTGAAAAAAAAAACATCAAAATCATATGTAAATGTAGTCCTAACTCATCGCAATCTGAATTGCACCGAACATTAATTATGCTTCTTTTGTTATATTGCATACCTACTAATATATGTCCGCTCGCGTGGACTACATACTCTAGATCCGACTTCGACTACGACTCAGACCCCGACACCGACTCCGACGCCCACGCCCATTCCCACTTCCACTCCAGCTCCAAATGTAGTCCAAACCAATCGCAATCTGAATTTTACCTAACATAATAATTTTACTTCTTTGTTTTTTAAATAATGTATTTGAATACTAAAAGTTCCCATAACTTTTCATTGAGTTAGTCGATTGCGATGAAATTAAGACTAAATGTTAATCCGAGTTAAGCCCTATGTTTCTGTGAAAAGTCTATCAAAATCCGTTAAGTGGTTTTTAAGTGATGCGTGCACAAACTTACAGACAAACACACAAAAATTCCAAAAATGGTCTATAATATAATATAATATAATATAATATAATATAATATAATATAATATAATATAATATAATATAATATAATATAATATAATATAATATAATATAATATAATAGAGCAAGTTAGCGCCTGTCCCTCACTCCCTAGCGAAGTCGTCGAGGTTGGTACGTACCATGGGCCCGTCCGTCTACAACCGGATACCCGAGGACATAACAGACGCACCTTCTACTCTATCATTTAAACTGAGGCTGAAGAAGTGGCTCATCGAGCAAACTTTCTACAGCTTTGATGAATTCATGGAAAATTGTAAATCTAATTAGTAGTGTTTAATGTTTGTTTTTTCATTTATATTGTTTTATGAGACATAATAATTTTATATAATATTTATTAATATGTTATGTTATAAATTTTAAAATTGTATGACCTGTAATTGCCGATTACCAATAATAAATGTCTATGTCTATGTCTATTGGCTGCCACTACTTCCTATACCGCCCTATTTTGGTGTAGTTAATCACGCCACCACCACTATAGTGCAACAGACGGCAGAGGAGGTAGCGCCACTCGACCCGAGGTGCGGTATTCCAAAAGCCGACGTCATCGTGAGTAGAGTAGTAGTAGTCGGTTAGAAGTATATATTATGAGTTTAAATATAGATTTGATATTAATGGTGTAGTCTTCGTATCATTTACTGCACCTGGATAGGAGGATAGACGGTACTGTCCAACACTTAATACATACATTTCTCTAATAGCAAACTAGGATTTGGTTTTCGTAATTCGGTTGCGTTTCGTTACTTTATTTTCATTTTTTACATGTTTGAGTATTGGTTGTAAATTGACATTTATTTGTAAATTTCAGATCCATGACCCATATCGGTGGCTAGAAGACCCGGACGCAAACGAGACCAAAGAGTTCATAGACGCACAGAACAAAATCACCCGACAGTACCTGGACGCATGTCCCGTGAATTCGGGAATCAACGCACGGCTCACAGAACTGTGGAACTTCCCTAAACACTCCTGCCCTTTTAGAGAAGGGGATAGATACTTCTTCTACAAGAATACTGGCCTCCAGAATCAGAAGTAAGTTGTCTGTTGGTTAGAGAAGCCTCAGAATAGTTATTCATGTTCAAACTTAGATAGGTGAATTTTAACGCCGATCTCAAAATGCACTAAGTGAATATTAGCAGTGAAAAAATATTGTTTCTTTCAAAGTTGTCTTTGAAGCGGCCGAAACAAACCTGAAGGTTACATAAACATTTGAATACTGGTCGACCATAATGTGGTACTAATCTTAGCGAGTTAGATAATCTAATTTTGAAGTTAAACCTTAAATTAAGATACCTAAATTTGACTTCTCAAAAATTACCCCTTATCGAACTTCCTAACATGGTTTGATTTTATAGCTGTCAAATTTCAAATTGTAAGCTTAGAATAGGGCCCAGCGTCTTCAAACCTAATCTCTAAACTTCTGGGCAGTGTCCTCTACGTACAAGACAGCCTGGACGGGGAGCCGAGAGTGTTCCTCGACCCCAACACGCTGTCCGAGGACGGCACCATCGCGCTGTCCGTAACCGAATTCACGGGGGACGGCGCCACCTTCGCGTACGGACTGTCCGCTGGCGGCTCGGACTGGATCACTATACACTTCAAAGATGTCGCTACAGGTGAGTTATATCTTTAACAATACTTGCTGTACAGTGCCGGATTTCTACTTTTCTTACCTATAGGTAGGGTTACTATACGTCCTATATAATTTGACCATCGCCTCCCGTATTTGTCCCTATGCTGCTGCTGAGAATTATGCGTCGGTGTCGGTCAGCGGGAGATACCTTTTATTATTTTTTAAATTCATTGGATACCTTTGACGCTTACTACATTTGAGATCAGAGATAATTTTCACTATGTACACATACATGCTTTGGTGTAGTTAAAACGCTGCATGTCAGCGTTGAATATGTAAATGCAGTTTGGGCATCAAAAGTATTGAAACGGCCCGTACTGGGAAGTAATGGCAACCATAAGACTATTTGACTTTGTGCCCCCCTCTCTTCTACCTATCTTAATCACTAAACGACCAGCCACCACCCGTGCAACTAACATAGGATACGAGTACTAGGTAACCTTTAACCAAATGAGATTTAGCATTTAATAGATCGAAAACTCTACCCACAAGAGACTTTGCTTGAGTATTATGTCAATAATTCACTAACTTGATGGTAAGCGCAAGGTTTACTTGTAGTAATATTCATCATCATCAGGTTATTTTTGTCTCCACTACAGGAGCACAACCTTCTCTCATCTGCCAGAGAGAGACGGAGGATTTGGCCTACACTCCCCGCGCTGGCCAGACGGGTTGGGGAGGCCTGATTGATGTTTTATAATGTATTCCCTTAGTCGCCTTGTACGACATCCACGGGAAGAGTTGGAGTGGTCTTATTCTACTCTACCGGAAACCACACGGCAAACCGGAAACCACACGGCAAAATTGTAGTAATATTACAGCATTATATTCTAATAATAATAAATTTGCGGCAGACTTCAAGGAGCGGCAGATTTGCCCCTGAAATCGGCCTCCCACTGAAGTCTGCCGCCCCTAGGCCGGGGCCAACTGACTCTGTATCTGTAAACGTTTCTGTGTTTTACATGTAAATTATTTAATTTATAGGTCAAGACTATCCTGAGGTGTTAGAAAAAATTAAATTCACGTTCCTGTCGTGGACGAAAGACCACAAAGGACTCTTCTATTCTGTAAGTACAAATTTATTTCACCCTTTATCGGGAGATTTCTTTGAATGTTCCATTTTCAAACCGGCCTCAAATTCATGGACCATTTTAGGAGTTTTGCAAGCTTTTTTGTCGGGAGCTATGAAAAGGTTGATGAATGTGATTGAGGCCAGGGAGTTGTGTCAGGTATGTATGTAATTTTTTCAGTCAATGTCTACTAATCAGTAACATGGACACCTTAGAAATAATAACGTTCAATCACCAGGCATTTTACTTTTCGCTATGAAAATTCCGGACCTTGGTCATGAACATCCGAATGGAAGCGTACTGGAATTCTCCCAGTGGTGAAATATAAACGCCTGGAGTACTCTTTGGAACATCCTCGTTGTACAAACCACCTGTTTTCCCACAGAGGTACCCCGAGCAGACGGGTAAGACGGACGGCTCCGAGACAGAGGTGAACCGCGACCAGAAGCTGTGCTACCACCGACTCAACACGCCGCAGTCGGAGGACGTGATCGTCGCGGAGTTCCCAGAGGAGCCGCTGTGGAATATGTGAGTTACTCTAGTTAACTTTTTCTACGGTATAAAGAAGCAAGCGGTCAGACAACACGCCTGGTGGTAGGTCACTGTCGCCTATAAAGCTGCAGCCGTGCGTAGACACCCTGATGACTATATTACACTGCCTTGTGTACCTCCCAACTAGCACACGGGCAAAATATACAGCTATTTTATTGTGGGGGTATGTATGTAGGTGTTAGGTGCACTAACACCGATATACCCCCACTATGGACATATTTTATAGTTTATTGCTGCATATTTCGCCAGTGTGCTAGTTGGGTTGTAATTGCACTGGCTCTTCTTCCCTTCGAACGCGAACACAAAAATGCAGTGCTGTTTGGTGTATAGGTATAGGTAGTATTAAAACTGTCTGTTACTGTAGTTACGGTTTTAGATTTTTATTCTCATAAGAACATAATACAATATTCACTTACTGAGCAAATACAATGGGTGTAGCGAACCTAACAACTAAATTTAATAATGTTATTTACTTTACACATATGCTACAATAAAAAAATCAATTTATGGGATTCAATTCAATTCAATAGGTACATTAAGAGTGTTTGATTCTATTATATTTCTGTATAGATTGTTATATAACTTTGCCCCATCATATATTCGTATGTTTCTTTTGCCATAATATTCAGTTATCGGTGTTGCAAATTGCAACTGGTGTTTGTTTCTTGTGTTGTGTTTGTGTGTCTTTGTTTTAACTTAACTTTTTATACTTCATTTCTCTCCAAAAGAGTTTAAAAATGTGATTAAGAATATGAAGAGGTAAGTATCCTGGACACGATGGGCTCAGTATCGAGCACTTGGCCAGTGCAGGCTTCCATTTCCCGCGAGTACTACTATTAGTTTATTAGTTATAGCTGTGCCCGCGGCTCCGCTCGCGTGAACTACAGAATCCGCCCCCGTTCCCACTTCTACTTCCACTCCCACTCAGACTCGAGACTCTCAATATCCCAGTCCCAACCCCAACCTCAACCCACAAAAACTAAATTTCACTCAATCCCATACGCGCCATTCGCCGCGCCGCGCCGGGGCCGTTGACCTCGCCAATATGATGAACATACTCGTACGTTCGTTTAGGAGGGGCAGAGTTATTAGTTTAGGAGGAGCAGAGTTATTTTTCAGTTTGTTTTTAGTTAGCGTAAATACGCTAATGAAAATTTTGAAATCTTGTAAATTATAAGATTCCAAATTTTCTTAGGTTTTCCTTCACTTCTCTTAAAGGAGATCCAGATAGTATTTTTTTTACTTTCGTATTGTGTATCTGACTTTATATTTTGCTTAATCAGTTTTTGTTCTATATTTTTGTTTTCATGATCTTGTTTCATATTTCGCCACAGTGTATTACTGTCGTTGATTTCTTTTAGTATATGTTTGCTTATCCATTCATCTTAGTGTAGATTCAGTATTTATGTTTTGATTATTTTACTCTCATTTATTTTAGTTTTGATGTACGATTCCAAGATAGTAAAATTTCCTTCTTCATTTTGAATACCTTCTTCACACTTTTGGTATAGCTTAGCATAATCTTTTGCTTCATACTTTCTCGTTTTTAGATTTATGCTCAAATTTCTGGATTTCAAGATGCATTTGTTTGTGGTCTGATAATAGTCTATATTGGAGTCTATATTAGTAAATCCAAATTGTCCAAAATACTAGTATTTCCTTTACCTGATAGAAGAGTCCAGTCGAGCTGGGCAACAGTTGGAAAACTGCGTCAAGTCATCAAGTCGCCCATTCCACAATGGCGACTTGATGACTTGACGTTCTAATACGGCGTCCAAACAAGCTCCATGTTTCAAATCACTCGGCGAGCTATGGAGAGCTATACCCAGCACCAGCGAGTCCCCGCGGGAGATCAGCGCCGTATGCTTGGGGTTTCTTTGAAGGATATTATAAAGAGATTCGACGAAGAACGAAGGTGACTGACATAGCCGAAAAGATTAACAAGATGAAGCGGCAGTAGGTGGGCCACATCTGTTGCAGAACCGAGGGCCGTTGGGAAGACGAATACTGGAGTGGAGACCGCGGATCGGCACGCACAGGGTGGGACGCCCTGCTGCCAGGACCGACGACCTGAAGAAGGTGACCGGAAGCGGCTGGATGCGGAAGGCGATGGACAGGGTGTGAAGTCGTTCATTGTGGAATGCCTATGTGACCAATGAACGACTAAAGCCTGATATGATGATGAACAATCAATGAATTGCACATTCGACCTATTAGATTAGACAGTCATTGACATTCGATCAACCGTATTTAATATTTTGTTCCTTAGTGAGGCGGAGGTGACTTACTGCGGCAATTACCTGATAGTGTATAGGATGAAGGGCAACAGCGACAACTTGCTGTACTTCGCAGACCTCACCAATAGCTCGAACATCACCGGCAAGCTGCCGCTCACGCAGATAGTGTTCAAGTTCGAGGCTGGCTTTGAGGTATTTATTAATTAATTAAATAGCCTCTTGGTTATTTGCATATTTGCTTGTTATATAAGTCACATTAATTCATTAAAGTCACGGTTTAAGGCAGATTACTCTTAAAGCACGGCTAATGGCTCGACCCGGATGGGAGACGCCGTCCATAAATTATGTTTTGTTTTCAGTACATCACCAACGAAGGTTCCGTGTGCATTTTCCGCACAAACAAAAACGCTCCGAACTACAGGCTGATCCAGATAGACCTGAACAACCCCGCTGAGGAGAACTGGACGACGCTCATTCCCGTAAGCAACGCGTGACTCAGTCAAGTCATTTTGGATCGTACCATAGTTAATAACCATATACTGAAACACAGCATAATAAATACCATAGTATAGATCGTTTTATTCACGACTAGCGCTGCCCGCGGCTCCGCTCGCGTAAACTACAGAATCCGCTCCCATTCCCACTCCCGCTCCCGCTAGCACCGCCTCCGCCTCGAACTTCGCCTCCGCCTCGAACTTCGCCTCCGCCTCCGCCTCCGCCTCCGCCTCCGCCTCCGCCTCCGCCTCCGCCCCCGTGTATGTACATATGCACCCATTTATGATTAGTGCGTGACGATAGAACTGTACAATACAATGCGTAGGTACAATGTAATGTAAGACATTTTGAGAACTGATTGATCTACACAGTGATTGTTTACAGGAGCACTCCAGTGATGTTTTGGACTGGGCATCAGCGGTGGACTACGATAAGCTCGTCATCCACTACGTCAGAGAGGCCAAGGTTGGTAAATAGTAGCTTTTGACCGCGGCTTCACTTGCGTAGGTTGCTCAGCTGACTAACGTAAATAGAATATACGCAAACATTTTTTCAGTAAGGGTAAGCGGCTGCCATAGACTTCTTCAACGGACCTTATTTCATCACTTGAGATAACTACCGTTCTAAGTATTTAGGTGTGTACTTTTTGTTGAATAGTTCATTTTATACAAAAATATTTTTCAGCCGATCTATTCGAAAAGCGACGATTGGTTCCTCAATAAGTGCGACCAAAGTACGTATTTTCTGCAAGAGAGTTTTTCAGCGGGCAGTAATGACATTTGAATTTGGAACACGAATATGACTTTTAGTGTTCCGCGACCAAAGAGATTGAGTGCAAATATTGTATGAATAAAGTTACTGGCCGGTAACGTGAGCGGCGCGAAGGCTGAATTTAAAAAAAGAATACAACGCGCCGGCTTATTTTAAAAATGGTAACAAATGAATAAGGCGACGTTTGTTTCAATTCCTCAACTCACGGATTGTTAAAAGTGTATTGCTTTGCTTGAAAATATTTTTTTCTCATAGATTGAGATGAAAAGTAGAGTGTATCACTCGGGCACAAAAATTATTTCTTCGCTCCGCTCTGGATTCAAAATAGCGCCCTCGCCGTAAAAATATTATTTTGCTCCCTTATTATGACACAATCTACTATTTCATTACTCATACTCGGAAAGTAGGTCTGAAGTTGCCTGAGGAGCGGGTTGAAAGTAATAACTTTTCAGCCATAGTGAGAATCGTTTTCAATTGACAGCTGTCAAATTATAAAGAAAACTAGTTCTATTTTCACATTTCTATTGAACCATGTTCCAACTTTCTATACAGCCACTCAATTACAGCGCAATGTAAAACTGAATTAGCATAAAGTTAAGTATTAGTTAAAGAATATATATTTTTAAATTACTTTATTCGAATTTACTTCAACTATTTCTTTAAAATAACATAGATTTGGGTACAATATTTTCCAGGATATCAGAGGATACTTTAGATAAACACATAAAAAAATCTCAGACTTTGTGTGGTAATCTTAACGGGTGGTGGATACTTTGATGAATCAAAACATTCATTACTCTTAATTAAATAAATATTTCAGACATTCACACCAATTATACAGTCCCAAACTTGGCAGAGCCTGTGCTATGGTTACTAGAGAACGGATACACATACTTAAATATATATATAATCAACCAAGATTTGGGTACAAACATTATATTCATCATATAAACATTTGCCCCTAGCGGGATTTGAAGCCGCAACCTCCGGCGTGATAGTCCGAGAGCTACCCTGTACCACCACGGAGGTCGTCCGTTATTGTTATTATAGTCCAAACAATGATGTAATGTGTATGTGATATTTTATACAATGTTATAATTGTTTATTTATTTATTTAACAATTTATTGCACACACAAAAGAAAAAAACATACAAAACACTAAACACTATTGTTTTTTAACATATTCAACAAATGGTGCCTAAATACTTACGAGCGGTAGTGCAAGGTGCATCTAGTAAATGTGATAGTTTGGTTTTAATCTGTTTTGTATTTACGTCATAAATAAATAAATGCAAAAAAATTGTGATGGGCATTTATTTTTCGACAAAACGGATTTTAATGATCCTCTCATTCCAGAGTGTGCTCCAACTGCACGACCTAAAGTCGGGCGTGCAGCTGCAGAATTTCGACCTGCCCATGGGCTCTGTGATCCAGTTTTCCTGTTCGAAGGAGCGAACGGAGATATTCTACCTCTTCGTGTCGTTCCTCTCGCCGGGAATCATATATCACGTGGACTTCAAAAAACAGCCCTACAAACCAACCGTATGTATCTTATCTATATCCATCTAATAAATAAAATCGTAAACATCGCTTGTCTGTACATAGAAGATATTGGCAAAAAAAAATTGGGGGGTCTAAGGATAAGCAACAGAACACATTTCGATCATTTTTGAAATTTTTGTCTGTTTATCTGTTTGTCTGTGAGTTTGTGCACGCATCACTTAAAAACTACTGATCGGACTTTGATGGACTTTTCACAGAAACATGGGGCTTAATTTGGTGTAACATATAAGCTTTATTTCATTGCAATCGGTGCAGTCAATCAAAAGTTATGCGAATTTATAGTTTTCGAAAACTCGCATACACTGCGAAGAATGTAGGGTGTAAATGATCGACTGAATTCGTGAGCGGTAGCGGGAGCGAGTATGGTACCAGTGTAATGTGAGATTTTGAAAACTATAAATTCGCATAACTTTTGATTGAGTTAGTCGATTACGATGAAAAATCTGGAGCTGGAGCTGGATCTGGAGCTGGATCTGGATCTAGATTTGTACCTGGACCTGGACCTCGACCTCGACTTGGACCTCGACCTCGATCTCGACCTGGACCTGGACCTGGACCTGGACCTGGACCTGGAATGGGATTGAGAGTGAGATTGAGAGTCTGAGTGGAAGTGGGATAGGGAGCGGAAGTGGGAATGGGAGCGGATCCTGTAGTCCACGCGAGCGGAGCCGCGGGCACAGCTAGTACATATAATAAAACAATAGAAAGGTGATTCTGTACATTGACGTTCACACAAAATTCCACTCCCCGGACATTACTTAAGACCAGTAGAGTCCAAAAATATAATTAAAAAATTTCGTGCCTGTCTGTATGTATGTATGTTTGTACGGGCTAATCTTGGATAATACTGAAAAGTATTGGACGGGGTTTTCACTATTTAATAGCTTGGAGTTAGGGACACAATCTAATTGTATCTCAATAAAATGTCAGGAGACTGTTCCAGAAAATGAGCTCTCATTTCATTTCAAACGTTTTAAAGCTCATTATTATAGCCACTTTTTATTTTAGCTGTTGGATTTTTGGGTATTTGTCTCTATCTATACAAAAAAAAATTGTATTCAATAATGACTTACCCTGTAATCGGTCACTGCCTGACAGGCATTTTGTTGTACAGTTTTATAATTTGGGTATGCAAAAAGGGGAGGAGGAAGGAGGGGAAAGGGAGGGGAAAAGGGGGAAAGAAGAGAGGGAAAGGGAAGGAACGGAGGGGCAGGTTGGGAGGAGGGGAAGTGGAAAAAAACACTACGTTTTCTGACTTCATAATTTGCTAAAAAGGGAAAGTTAATTACCTACATGACGCCTAAGTAAGAAAGGCATAAAAATGTTGATTAAGTCTATGATCTGAACCGAGTTTATACCTACTGATTCTGACGAGTATTTTTGTTAACGTATCATACATTCTCGAGTTTATATGTATAGTCATTGATTTATGTGTCCCACGCACCGATCTAACATGAAAACAGTTAAATTACGTTAGTTAAGTTTTCATTTGATATTTGCATATTTCAGATACTCAGGGAGGAAGAGGTGACAGGCTTCGATGCGTCACAGTACGAGGCCAAGCAGATATTCTACTCGAGCAAGGACGGCACTAAAGTTCCTATGTTTATTGTTTCCAAGAAGGTAAGCTCCCTTTCAGCCGAGTACGTAACTGAGTTTCGTGAACGAAGTTTCGTACCCGATTTACACTTCTGCCACGCACGACTGTCCTTAGCGGGGTTGAATTTTGTACTATAACGATAATATCGTTAAAAACGTAAACTTTGCGTGTCTGTACATTAAAGATATTTACAAAAAAATATGGTAAGCAACAGAACACATTTCGATGATTTTTGGATTTTTTTGTCTGTTTATCTGTTTGTTTGTGCACGCATCACTTCAAAACTGCTTTATCGATTTTGATGGACTTTTCACAGAAACATAGTGCTTAATTCGGTGTAACATATAGATTTTATTTCATTACAATCGGTGCAGTCAATCAAAAGTTATGGTAATTTATAGTTTTCAAATACATTAATAGGTAAGGTTAGTATGCAATATATTGCACATAATAGTATTTCCGTACTATTCAGATTGCGATGAGTTTGTACTACATTTGGAGCTGGGAGTGGGAGTGGGTCCAGTCAGTGGGAGTGGGTCCAGTCAGTGGGTAGCGGGAGCGTGAGCGGGACCAGGATATTGAAGGTCTGAGTGGGAGTGGGAGTGGATATGGGAGTGGGAGTGGGAGTGGGAGTGGGAGTGGGAGTGGGAGTGGAAGTGGAAGTGGAAGTGGAAGTAGAAGTGGAAGTGGAAGTGGGAGTGGGAGTGGGAGTGGGAGTGGCAGTGGCAGTGGCAGCGGGAGCGGGAGCGGGAGCGGGAGCGGGAGCGGGAGCGGGAGTGGGAGCGGGAGCGGGAGCGGGAGCCGGAGCCGGAGCCGGAGCCGGAGCGGGAGCGGGAGCGGGAGTGGGAGGGGGCGAGGGAAGGAGCGGCAGAATGGGAGGCGGAAGGAAATTAACACCTAATAATTTTCAACTTTATATTAGTGCCGTGGACCCTGGGCCCAGCACTGATGTGGGACGCCACTGGTGCGGATACTCTAGCCGCGTCCCACATCCAGAAAACATCTCGCAAAGCCGGCGCCGCCGCCGAAAATGCCCAGTTCCTCAAGCGTCGCAAATACTCGTGTTTGACGGACGATTACGAGTTTGCGGCGCTTGCGGTGGAGACAATGAGTCCATGGTCGTCCGACACAATTTTTTTTTTATTGATATTTCGAAGCGACTGGTCCTCGCCTCCGGAGACCCCAGGGCTGGCACGTACCTTGCACAAAGGTTAAGTCTAGCGATCCAGCGAGGTAACGCCGCCAGTGTCCTGGGAACCATGCTGCACACAGGCGAGCTGGACGACGTGTTCATACTGTGACGCGTTTTTATATTAGTTTATAATACTAGTTTGTAATAGTGTTAGAATATAATTAACTATATAGTACAATATGTTATTATGTCAAAAAAAAAACTTTATATTTAATTCTGTAGTGAGCGGAGCCGCTGGCACAGCTAGTTTATACTATAATTTCAACTTTTGTACTATATGTACTAACGGAAGCGAAGGATAGTAAAAGCTAATGTAGTAGGTATAATTTACTGAGATAATGGCAACGGCTCCGACGGAAACACAAAATAGGCCTTCAATCCTTGGTGTAATAGGCACATATTTTATTAATAGCTGTGCCCGCGGCTCCGCTCGCGTGAACTACAGAATCCGCTCCCATTCCCACTCCCGCTCACGCTTCCGCTTCCGCTTCTGCTTCCGCTCCCGCTCTCGCTTCCGCTTCCGCTCCGGTCCCGCTCCCGCTCTCCCCCCGCTTTCGCTTCCCTCCCGCTTCCATTTCCGCTGGCGCTCACGCTCCCACTCCCGCTTCCGCTCCCACACCCACTCCCCTTTTCCCACGCCCACGCCCACTCCCACTCCTATTCCAACTCCTACTCGCAGCTCCAAATGTAATCCAAATTCATCGCAATCTGAATAGTACGGAAATACTATTATGTGCAATATATTGCACCCAAATAACTAACCTTACGTAATTAATGTATTTGAAAACTAAAAATGTCTATAACTTTTGATTGAGTTAGCCGATTGCGATGAAATAAAGACTAAATGTTAAGTTAAGTAAATCCCCATGTTTTTGTGAAAAATCCATCAAAGTTCAATCAGTAGTTTTTAAGTGATGCGTGCACAAACTCACAGACAAACAGATAAACAGACAAAAATTTCAAAAATGATCGAAATGTGTTCTGTTGGTTATCCTTAGACCCTCCAATTTTTTTTTTTGCAAATATCTTCAATGTACAGACACGCGATGTTTACGACTTTATTTTATTTATTAGATTAGATTAGATGTGAGAGAGACGTATGCGACGACCACGAATTTAAGATTTATTCTTCGACTTTAATGAAGTTGCCAGTACAGAAATTAATATACTAGTGTAACTGTAATCAGTGGACTACATTCAATTAAATACGACTATAATCATACCTAATTTTATTTTTTAATTCTATTCAAAAGAGTACTGTAATTTTCATGAAATAATATCTCTTTATTTTCTGTGTACTCTCCGTCTGAATGCCTTAGTCTAACACTGCGGGCTAAGGCGCTACTACTTAATTACCGCGCCTTTTACTTACATGACACGAGATTCCGCCCTGTCTGACTACCAGCTGTTATTTGAAAATCCTGCGGGAACTTTCAGGTCCCTTTGTTAATACTAGATGATCTACTAAACAAATTGTGTTACGAAGTAGAGAAAATAACAGTAAAAATTTGTAATTACTAACGGTGATGGAAAACATCGCGCGACCACTAGCTCAGAAGACTAGCTTACAGATTGAGTAACACTAAATAATACTTCTATCTAGTGGCTCCAATAGTAGAAAACTTTTCCTGAATTTATTTGACCATAATGTTAGATAAAAATAAATTTTATCTACGTAATAATTTAGACTACATACCACTAAAAGTTATCAAACACAACAATAAGTCTGACAAGAATAAGTCTTATATTCCCAGTAACAAAATGTTCATTGCAGGGTCTGCCCCGAGACGGGTCGAACCCGACCTTTATCTACGGGTACGGCGGGTTCAACGTCAACTTGCAGCCGACCTTCAGCGTCGTGTGGCTCGTGTTCATGCAGCACTTCAATGGAGTCTTCGCCACACCCAACATCAGAGGCGGCGGGTAAGGGAGCAATCACTACAGTTGACGGCAAATAATTCTAGTTATGTTATCTTTGAGCGGCCTGTACTTATCAGAGCTGAAGTCACGTGTCACCAACTGTATCATTTAAACACCAGCTGCTTACTGAAGACACCCCTTAAATTCGACGGCAGCAGGTTTTTTTTCCGCTTATCATCACAGATTGTTCCTCAACTCACAATTCAGATAGCCAAACTTTATCTATTGCGTTCAAGAATGTTTCCTCTAAGGACAAGGCAGCCTAAATAGTAGGTACGCCCCCACAACACAGTAATTACTAATCAGATACATCACAATTCACAGATATCATCCATACCAGAATTTAAGTATACTTCCAATCAGAAGTTATCCAAGTATTCATCTCTACAGTGAATATGGCGTGCAATGGCACAACGCGGGCCGTCTCCTCAACAAACAGAACGGGTTCGACGACTTCCAGGCGGCTGCCGAGTATCTTATAAAAGAAAAATACACGCAGTCGAGCCTGATCACCATCCATGGCGAATCCAACGGCGGCCTGCTGGTCGCAGCCTGCATCAACCAGCGGCCGGACCTGTACGGCGCCGCCATCGTGCATGTCGGGTGAGTACGTACATCAGCGGCTTGACATCCACTGTTGAACATTGACTTCCCAACATCAACCATACTAACGCCAGACGCATGAATTATGATAGATCTAACTAAACTTACGGGTACTTTTACCCAGAATATAAAATATGGAAGGCGGAGGTAGAGAGAAGCATGTAGAAGTATCAACATTTATTTATATACTAGCTGTGCCCGCGGCTCCGCTCGCGTGGACTACACGATCCGCTCCCATTCCCACTTCCGCTCCCTATCCCACTTCCACTCAGACTTCAAATCCAGGTCCAGGTGCAAGGCCCAGGTCCAGGTCCAGGTCCAGGTCCAGGTCCAGGTCCAGGTCCAGGTCCAGGTCCAGGTCCAGGTCCAGGTCCAGGTCCAGGTCCAGGTCCAGGTCCAGGTCCAGGTCCAGGTCCAGGTCCAGGTCCAGGTCCAGGTCCAGGTCCAGGTCCAGGTCCAGGTCCAGGTCCAGGTCCAGGTCCAGGTCCAGGTCCAGGTCCAGGTCCAGGTCCAGGTCCAGGTCCAAATCCAGGTCCAGGTCCAGGTCCAGGTCCAGGTCCAGGTCCAGGGCAAATCCAGGTCCAAATCCAGGTCCAGGTCCAGGTCCAGGTCCAGGTCCAGGTCCAGGTCCAGGTCCAGGTCCAGGTCCAGGTCCAGGTCCAGGTCCAGGTCCAGGTCCAGGTCCAGGTCCAGGTTCAGGTCCAGGTCCAGGTCCAGGTTCAGGTCCAGGTCAAGGTCCAGGTCCAGGTCCAGGTCCATATCCAGGTCCAGGTCCTCAACCCTCCCCTCAACCCTTCCCTCAACCCTCCCCTCTACACTCCTCTCAACCCTCCCCTCAGCTCTCCCCTCAACCCTCCCCTCAAACCTCTTTCCATAGTCTCTCCAAATGTAGTCCTCGTAACTAATCCATCGCAGTCCAAATTTCGACCAACATTACTTTGTTGCATACCTATACCACAAATTCATCGTAATCGGGTAACTCAGTCAAAAATTATGCGAATTTTCAAACACTCTAATTACACTGGTACGGGCTCCCGCTCCCGCTCCAGTCCAGCTCCGGTTATGCTCCCGCTCCCCTCCCGCTTCCGCTACCGCTTCCGCTTCCGCTACCGCTTCCGCTTCCGCTTCCGCTTCCGCTCTCAATCCCACCCCCACTCCCACTCCCACTCCAATTCCTACTCGCAGCTCCAAATGTAATCCAAACTCATCGCAATCTGAATAGTAGGTACGGAAATACTACTTTAAGCAATATATTGCATAATAACCTTACCTAACTAATGTATTTGAAAACTAAAAATGTCTATAACTTTTGATTGAGTTAGCCGATTGCGATGAAATAAAGACTAAATGTTAAGTTAAGTTAAGCACCATGTTTTTGTGAAAAGTCCATCAAAATCCGTTCAGTAGTTTTTAAGTGATGCGTGCACAAACTCACAGACAAACAGACAAAAATTTCAAAAATGATCGAAATGTGTTCTGTTGCTTATCCTTAGACCCCCCAATTCTTTTTTTTGGAAATATCTTCAATGTACAGACACGCGAAGTTTACGATTTTATTTATAAGACTAGCTGTGCCCGCGGCTCCGCTCGCGTGGACTACAGGATCCGCTCCCATTCCCACTTCCGCTCCCATTCCCACTTCCGCTCCCTATCCCACTTCCACTCAGACTTCCACCAGGTCCAGGTCCAGGTCCAGGTCCAGGTCCAGGTCCAGGTCCAGGTCCAGGTCCAGGTCCAGGTCCAGGTCCAGGTCCAGGTCCAGGTCCAGGTCCAGGTCCAGGTCCAGGTCCAGGTCCAGGTCCAGGTCCAGGTCCAGGTCCAGGTCCAGGTCCAGGTCCAGGTCCAGGTCCAGGTCCAGGTCCAGGTCCAGGTCCAGGTCCAGGTCCAGGTCCAGGTCCAGGTCCAGGTCCAGGTCCAGGTCCAGGTCCAGGTCCAGGTCCAGGTCCAGGTCCAGGTCCAGGTCCAGGTCCAGGTCCAGGTCCAGGTCCAGTTCCAGGTCCAGGTCCAGGTCCAGGTCCAGGTCCAGGTCCAGGTCCAGGTCCAGGTCCAGGTCCAGGTCCAGGTCCAGGTCCAGGTCCAGGTCCAGGTCCAGGTCCAGGTCCAGGTCCAGGTCCAGGTCCAGGTCCAGGTCCATGTCCAGGTCCAGGTCCAGGTCCAGGTCCAGGTCCAGGTCCAGGTCCATGTCCAGGTCCAGGTCCAGGTCCAGGTCCAGGTCCAGGTCCAGTTCCAGACCTAGGCCAGGTCCAGATCCTCAACCCTCCCCTCAACACTCCTCTCAACCCTTCCTTCCCTCAACCCTCCCCTCAAAACCTCTTTCCCTCGTCTCTCCAAATGTAGTCCTCGTAACTAATCCATCGCAATCCAAATTCCGATCAACATTACTTTGTTGCATACGTATACCACAAATTCATCGTCATCTAGTAACTCAAACACTCACATTACATTGGTACCATACCCGCTCCCGCTACCGCTCACGAATTCAGTCGAACATTTACACCCTACAAACTTCGCAGTGTATGCAAGTTTTCGGAAACTATAAATTCTCATAACTTTTGATTGGCTGCACCGATTGCAATGAAATAAAGCCTATATGTTACACCAAATTAAGCCCCATGTTTCTGTGAAAAGTCCATTAAAATCCGATCAGTAGTTTTTAAGTGATGCGTGCACAAACTCACAGACAAACAGACAAACAGACAAACAGATAAACAGACAAACAGACAAAAATTTCAAAAATGATCGAAATGTGTTCTGTTGCTTATCCTTAGACCCCCCAATTTTTTTTTTGCAAATATCTTCAATGTACAGACACGCGAAGTTTACGATTTTATTTATAAGATTTTAAGGGCCCTGGAAACAAGTTGTTTTGAGCAAATTTCCTGACTCAATTTTCTCGTTTATTTGTATACGGTTACGACACTACTTCCACAAAAATAGGACACAATTAGTATACTAATAACTGTTGCCCGCGACTTCGTCCGCGTGGACCAATTACCATTACAATTTATTATGATTAAATTAAAATGCCACATGAAAATGTTTTGCAGGAAGTCGGTGAACGAATATAACATCTCCGTTCACAGCAGGAAGTTAAGTTTTTTTTGTCTGATCGTAAAACAAATATTTTATCGCAAGGCCTTTACCCCTCTTCTTTCCCCTTACCCCCCCCCCCCCCCGCCCCTTCGCCTTACTTTCACCCTCCCCTTTACCCTACTTTCCTCCCAACCGCACCCTCCTCTCATTCCTCCAACCTCCTACCCCACCCCTCTTCCCAGCCACTCCCATCCTCTTTCCCCATTCCCTTCCCCCATCCTTACCCTCTCCCCTACCCCTTCCTTCTCCCACCACCCACATCCCATCATCGGAGTGCTTAATTTTTTGCATACCCAATATAATATAACAAAATGCCGTTAAGTAAGAGATCGGTTACAGAGCCACTAATTATCGGATAACGATTTTTTATCGGGATTTGTATAAATACCCAAAAATAAACTATGCAACAGCTAAAATAAAATTAACTATAAATGAGCTATAAAATATTTAAAGTTGTCATATTCCGCCCAGTTTTTCCATGACCTGTAATGTTGAACTTCATTTTCATACAAATGATATGAAATGAGCGTTAATCAGCCTTGAGATATAATTTATACCAGCTTGTGCCCTGAACTCAAAGCTACCTATTAAACAGTGAAAAAGCCATCAAATTCTGTTCTGTAGTTTCCAAGATTAGCCCGTACATACATCGTACAGAATCGCCTTTCTTTGTTTTTATAGTTTTAATGCATAGATAACTGTTCAATAGTTTAAATAAAAAATAAAGCGATAGCGTACGTAATGCAGATTTAACTAGACATATTTTGGGACGAACTAGACGAGAAGCGTGTATTTAAGTTTTTCAAACAATATATCGCACGCTTAATAATAAACTGGAATAACTCAAAAATCTGAGATTTTGACTTTTCATCATAAAACTAATTATTTAAGCGTCAAGAATCGATACAGTTCAATCGGCGCGCAGATCGGAGCAAAATGACAGAGTAAACGCATCACCCGTCTCTTTATTATTAACGCGGGCGCACATGCGTTTCATGCTAAAGTGACGTCTGTCAGAGATGAGCCGACTTCGATGTGAACAGGACACGGTTTCGTTAGACCGGCGGCGGAGTAACTCTTAAAAAACCAGTTTATTATCAATGTCATGTACGGAATTTATATTTCTGTTTAGTCATAAAGTGAGTTATCTCGAATTATTTCACCTTTTTAGAAATTAATTTAATCCAAAAAGCGAACTAATCCGATATATTTCAGTTTAGTTTTAATTTTTGTCCGAATTCATGGAAAAAATAAAACTTAATTCAATTTAGTTTTAAGAGGGGCATGAAATTGAAAAAAAACATTTGAAATTATTTCTATTTATAGTTATTATGTCATGATAATACAAAATTAAGATTAGAGTTATTTCGTTTTACTATGAAAAATACTTTCGCAGCCTTATTTTGATTGATTAATGGTCGAGTGACTCACAACCTCAGAGTCAGACTCTGACTCCAATAAGATTGCAAATCCAACTAATAAAAATCCTCCTAGTGATGACGAGTTTGGATTGTCGTCACAATTCTGTTCGGAAACCAAATAGAATACAACAAATCCAACAGACATACATAAAGACGAGACTGATGCTTTATTAAGAATTTCCTTCCAATACATATTCGTCAATTAAATAAGGTGAATATATACCTACAATAAAAATAATGCTACATAATATTTAGTTATTTTTAAATACACACGCGCACCAGTCACCATTACACACTCAACCGCAAAACACATAACATGCACATAAACAAATACACCCAGAGATAAACACACTGGCGCACCGCTACTACTTTTTACTATTATCATTTATTATACTTACCTGCATACTTACTAAACACATTTTACAAAACTTCTAATCCGTCTACATGCATCATGAAACGCGGGACGATTTGACCCAATCCTTCATCTTATAACAATTAAAGTGATTTAGATTTAAGCGTTAATGATCCTACATTATACACAAAGACAACAATAAAAAAGCGAACCCTATATAATACCATCATCGTCCGAATCCTTATTGTCAAGTTCTGCACCCAATGATCGTTTACCTGTCTATGACGATTCAAGCAAAGTACTACTCAATAAAGAAGCCGCAAACGCACACGTAATACTGCAAACTGGAAACAGAATAAAGCTAAACGTTTGCGTAATCGATGTCAGTCGTATATATAAAAAGCATGTAATATCGCTGAGTTAAGCCTGTATGGAAAAAAATGCACTGAAAAAATTATCACTCATGGTAGATGAATATTTTAAACAGTTTTAGCGTTTAGGGGATTTGTGCAAAGAGAATTTATAAAGGCAGGCCTAAGCAGTGGATGTCTAAAACACAACAACCAAAAAGAACAGACCAGAGCCTAATTCAATACATTAAAAGTATACCTATTAACTCTATTTCAAAAATTTAATCCAAAGAAACGATAGAAATATACGGTAAAAATGGTAACAAAGAAAAAATATAGCTGTTATACGTATTATAATATTCTGTATTGCAGTGTCGACGAGCGAGGAATTCTTCAGCATTTAACTATACATTAAAACTCAATAGCTACAATATGACTTTTACCGAACTAATAAAGATTAATACAAAAAATGGCGCAGCTTATCAACACGTTGCTATTTTGGACTAAGGCTGATGCTAAACATCGAGAACAATTGAAATAGGGTGTGTGTTGAAATTATAAAGAATTTGTGAGAACACGGAGGACCAATTGATCATAATTTTCTATTCCGAAAGTTAGAGGAGACTTAAGCAGACAGTGTTCACAGTTAAATTGAAAAGTTTAAAAAAAGTCTGGACGCATGTAATAGCCCTGATGAAAAATTTAACCTGTTAAAAACTCTAAGAAATGTAAGCCTCCCGTCAATTTACCTACATAAGCTAATATTCGAGGTTGTTGAGGAGGTTGCGGGTTCGAATCCCGCTAGGGGCAAATGTTCGTATGATGAATATGAATGTTTGTACCCAAGTCTTGGATGTTTATATATTATTTAAGTATGTATATCCGTTATCTAGTAACCATACCACAGGCTCTGCCTAGTTTGGGACTGGATAATTGGTGTGAATGTCTGAAATATTTATTTTTATTTTATTTTTATTCGATAGTTTTATTTTTTTGAAACGATTGCAGGAAGAATGGAACACAAAAGTTAATTTTGGTACAAACGAAGTTGATTAAAAATTTAACTGGAATGACATAAAAGTGTTGAAGGATACAAAGGGCGACTCATTCAAATTTACTACAAGACGCGCATACAATAAGTTTAAAAAAAGTTTTAAACTTACAATTTAAATTTGGTTCTACAAAACCACTTCTGATGGCTGTTTATTTATAATTTTGAGACTGATTGCAGATTTAAGCTGCAGTTCAATATTTTGGAGTTCTTGTTTTATAATTATTTGTAGTTTTTGTGACAAAAAGCAGTTTTTAAGAAAACTTTAACTGGTTTATAAAATACATTTTAAAAATAAAGTGAAATAAATCCTAAAATATGTAGTGGGGTACTATTTTATTTTAATAATAACTGAATTAATAGGTTTTAATTCGCAGAATTTTTTTCAAATCAATATTGATTTTCATCATAAAATGAAATAAGTTAAGAGGTTTTTTTTAAAACGTTAATTTTTTTAATATATTGTTACTTTTTTTGCAATCCTTATACATGACATTATTCATTGCTCATTTGACTATAATATAAGACTAACCAAACCAATAAATAGGCTCCAATCTCACGCGAAAGTTTAAATATTGGCCACGCGGCAACGAGTCAAAACTTTAACAGCGAATACCCAAAAGTTTCTGTTTTTGAGATAATTCACTTTATTATTAAGCGTGCGATATACATTCAAAGGCACTTGTTGCATAAAATACTATTACAGTTGTGCACCAAAACTCACAATAAAGTATTTTTTTTTGAAAATTTTAATACAAGAGAAAACCTCTGACGAGATCGCTAAAATGTTCATACTTATGTCCTCCATATACGGTGGTTGTTTGTGTGCAGCGTGCTGGACATGCTGCGTTTCCAGAAGTTCACCATCGGCCACGCGTGGGTGTCCGACTACGGCAGCTCCGACAACGAGACGCAGTTCCACAACCTGCTCAAGTACTCGCCGCTACACAACATTCACCCACCTGATGAAGGTACGTCTAACTTCCAATAAAATATCTTTATGTACGGTTGCAGGGGACTTCGGCTCTTCGGGACTTTTTGTGTCAGTCCACATTTGAACTAACAATAAATAAACACTAGGCCCAAATCTACAGGCGCACACTTAACATTTAACAACACTATTCTTATCTCTGTCAAACATCACTAAGAAGATAAAGACGGAACAAATTTTAGTTTTAAATTTGTGCTTCAGAATAGAGCCCTATTCTAATAAATAAAAACATAAACTTCGCGTTGAACATTGAACATATTTGCAAAAAAAATTCTGTGACCGGCCAGCTATTCAGCCATTATTTTTCATTTCCATCATTGAAAAAATGGTAAATATTTTGCCCAAATCTATGTTATCCTAAAGAAATTGTTGAAAATAAATTATAATAAAGTCTTTTAAAAAAATCTTTAACTAATACTTTGTTGTTTCAATTTTACATCGTGCTGTAATTAAGTAGCTGTATAGAAAGTTGGAACATGGTTCAATATAAATGTGAAATGAAATAGAACTAGTTTTTTTATATAATTTGACAGCTGTCAGTTAGAAACGATTCTCACTAGGGCTGAAAGATATTACTTTCAACCCGCTCCTCAGGCAACTTCAGACCTACTTTCCGAGTATGAGTAATGAAAAATATGATAGATCATGTTATTTAATTTGAAAGGTTAAGCCACTTGTAATACAAGGGAATAGGGAAACAGCAACAAACACGATTTTGTTGTCTGTTCGTTTATCGACCAGACTCAAAAACTACTTGACGAATGTAAATTTCAAGGTAAAAAGCTGTTCTCTAAGATATTTGTGAAACATGACAACAGGCTATTGGTGACTTTTGCATCCCGCGCAGGCCGGCCCGAATACCCGGCGACGCTGGTGGTGACGGCGGACCACGACGACCGCGTGGTGCCGCTGCACTCGCTTAAGTTCATCGCCGCCCTCCAGCACGCGGTGCGCCGGAGCGCCCAGCGCCGCCCGCTGCTGGCCCGCGTCGACACCAACTCGGGACACGGCGGCGGGAAGCCTACCGCTATGATTGTGAGTACTACTACCTACAACACTGTATTCCCAGTCTGACTTGTTGTTCTTAATTTTGATACTCATACATATATGAAAACATTAGCATGCTATCGCGCGCCGCTCCGCACTTTACCCGATAGCGCCCGCATCGAGCAGTACCGCCATCGCATCGCACTTTCAATATAGAAAAAAATTAACAATACAATAATACATTTAATTCAATAAAGCTCTTGAGAAAAATATCGGTCGGAGAAAGAAGCGACTAAAAAATACGCTACGAGAATAAAAACTTTCGCAGAAAAATGTGAATGGGAAATAAATACAGGGAAATCTGGAAGAAAGCTTTATACTCTAGTATATATTATCTTTGGCTTTACTAACAAATCCCGGACCCCGGACCCAGAACAGGCCTGTCTCACTCCGGACTTTGTTTACAAAATTCGCGGTGCAGGGTCGTCCGGAAAAAAAACAGTCGGTCGGTTGCCGCCCGCGTGATATGACGCACGCGCGAGTAGTGGTGAAAGCTACTTACCTACCTCGATCGCGTCGTCGTCGACTCGAATGGATAACAAACGAAATTGTATCACCTTTGGTTATCTGAACACAAATAAAAGTAGTACTTGAACATTATTTTCACTGTCTAAGGATATCGAATGGTAAGAAAATTATACAAGTACCTATACCTACTGGAAAGTTTGATACAAAATTAACCTTTTAGCTAAAGCTAAGCTTAGGTGTTTTGCGAGTATATATTATCTTTGTTTGCGACATGGAAATAGATTGGTTTGCGACGATTGAACTAGGTAAATAAAAAATCATAATTAAAGACAGTTGCGACTCTCGGATTTCTTGAACTTGCCTTGCCAATATTTGCTTAAGGAGGCAATAAGGAGGTAGAGGCACAAATGAAATGTTTATTGCTTACAGTTTCCAAGACCGAGAGTTGAGAATTTGTTGACTAGACAGTATTTTTGTATATGATTTTTCGTAGATTTGGATTATACTCCAAAGCAGGAGTTGCTAATTTTTGGTTTTGCGTTTCGTTTAAACATTTACGGCTTGGGAATAATGTCTGTTTAAGTTTTAAAAAATACTTAACCGTAGTTGCTAAAAAATACTTATAAATAATTCATAAAGAGTAATAGGTACTTTTGTACTACTCTAGTATATATTATCTTTGGTACTACCCATAAATACTTAGATTAAATTATGGGTTCACAAGATGACAACCCTAACGTTGTGCCGCGTCTGAATGAGATAGAGTTATACGATAGAACTCTTTCTATCGTCTAAGCGTAGTGTAGGTATGTTTTTGGTGCCTAAACACCGTTTTATTCGGAGAGAGACGTGTGTACTAATAGTACTATTTAGCATTCTGTGCCCAAATGCCTATTTCGCGGCAGAAATTGGTACAAAAGCACATCCAGATGGACCCTGCACGAGTCCTTCGGCCGGGACTCCGTTCTCTATCGCAATCAGAGACCCTAAACTATAGATCGTACAATTCACGATGGCACGTCCCGCTACTTTCGCGAGGGGTGAACGGGGGACGCGGGGATTCAATCTACCAAACCTACCCGAACGTCAGTATCTTAGTGTACGTATTCACACATTGATGATTAGTGCGTAACGATAGAACTAACACAGTAACAATATAACGCATACAATGAAATGTAAGCGATTTAGAGAAAGAGTGTGGGGCGTGCCGTCGTGAGTTGTGAACTATAACGATCTGTACAAAGAAGTATTAGATGCCCATATTGACAAAAGTTGTCGTAGTCGGGAGTGCGTTCGCATTTCAACTATTTGTGTGAGATTGAGGGTTCAAACCCCCGCCCGGGCCCGTAGCAATAAGCTTAAAGGATTTTCTATAAAGAACATCATCAGGAAACCTGCATAGTATCATCGTGTTGACGTCCACTGCTGGACCAAAGTACGCGGTCTCCACTCCACCCATACATTTAACGCACACGTGGCAAATGCTCTACATACGCCACTTAACTACCAAATCATGTTAAGAGTACCTTTGCGTCATTTTCATAAATGGATTTGTTTGTTTCAGATCGATGAGCACACAGACATCCTGTGCTTCATGATGCAGGCCCTAGGACTGAAGTTCATCAAATGAGCCCGCCGCCATACTCGGTCTAGTATAGTAAGAACGGCGAGACGAAAATGATTATGTAAATATATCTACCTACCACGGGCAGTACCTCGGGTCTTGAGGTTATGCATTGCAATTTTTACTAAATAAATCTTCATTTATTTTTGAATGATTTTGTTTTCTTGTAGGGCTTATTCTGGCATGATGGTCACCATCGCGGATTACAATTCTGAATAGATAGAACAAATGTCGATAATTAGTCGATTTAGTCGCAAAAAAGTAGATTTAGTCGGTCCGCCGTTTAAAAGATAATAGTATTTTCTTGTCTTGTGCAGCAATACCAACATTTCTGCAAAATACATGAAGAAAATAACAATTAATAGAAAAAGTAAATATATTTTTGTAGAAAAGGCTGTGGCTTGTTAAATGAAACAAGTGATTGAAATGTTTAACTTTTATTGTTTTATTCTTACATACGTTTCTAACAGCACGAAGATCAGTTGGGACTTGCACCATCCACAATAATAAAAATATTTGTTACTTAGAACAAAATAAATAAAACACCTCTTATTGCCTTTGTGGCGAATACCTATTAATTTCTTAATGCTTAGTTACTTGTGCAACTTTTAACACTAAGAAATACTTCCATTGGCCTCGATTTAAAATCGTGTCGACGAATTCGTAAAACAAGTCAAATTAGGTGCCTAAACAGTAATTAAGAACACCAAAATTTACGTGGAGTTACATTTACTTCAAAGTAAAGGTAACCGACTCGCCAAGTAAATTTATAAACTTGCATGCACTACCGCCAAGCAGAACCGAAGTAAATGGCGAAAAATTTTACTCTATGTCAATAGAAAAATCTTTCACCATAACCTTTCTCATTTAAATCGGACCCATTACAATGAAATGTTTAATCAAAAAAGTACAAATTCATACAACTGATCGGTCTCATTCCCTTCGAGTTTATTATTATAACATTAAACGTAAAAACCACATAAATAATGTTTATTGTTATCATTACCGATCAATTGTATTCACACTTATTATATTAACACCTAGAAAGTTTATTATAAATGTGATTAGACAAACGCTACATTAATATTTAGGAGTACACAAGATACAAGATTGGTTACAGAGATTTAGGTGCATTAGTATAAGCAACCTTCAATCTTAAGTCTACATTGAAAAGGACCTTTTTCTGAAGGCACCATTTATTTGCCATAAAATTATCTGTTCAAAACAATATCAAGATAACAATACAGTACATTTAAATGTTTTTAAATTCAAGTGTGCCTTCAGAATAGATAGATGCTTATTGCTAGTAAATTGTGTATAGTCGATTGTTGGAGTTCTTAAATCTAAAATTACACATTTCATAGCTTAGGGTCGGGGAGTGTTTTGGACGCTCACTCACCAGTGGTTTAAAATCGAGGCCACAAGTTGTTCTAATCGCCGTACTCCCCGCGGCTGTACTTCACTAGATGTGTTGTGAAAACACATGCGCACAGGGACGGAACAAAACCGATTTTTAAAGTACACTAAAGCAAACATGATACTAGTGTATTGCAAAATAAAAACAACATTATGTTTGACAAAGTTATTAAATTACTTATTTAATCAATTTCAATGTCAAATTTCTTTGGGATATTACTATTTAGAAATTTCTTTGCAAACGGTAGGATAATGCGAAACAATTAAATGCGTGTGGTGTAAGCAATTTTAAGTTCTTAGAAAAGTTGTTAGTATTCGGATTGTAAAGACAAGTGTTTCTTGCTTCTAATTAGAGCAAATTAGAAGTAAAACACGATCAGTTTTCTATTTTCATATTAGAGATGTGGACATACCTGTTTTGAAGTAGAATACTTCTTATGATCTCGAGTTTTTCCTCTAAACTCGAAGTTAAGTGACGCAGTTTTAGACGATTATTATAGATCGAATATGGGAATTATTTGGCTTTTAAATTTAAAAATGAACAAAGTAATATTTCATGCAATTTTATATATTAAATACATAACTTTGTTTAATTTCATTCCAGGTTAGTAGGAACATTTTGTGTTGGTGCGAAGTACGTCCATTCGTCGAATCAACAAGCAGGCTTTCTCGCAATAGGCAGTGATGCCAGCTTGATAAAAAAATTAACGAAATGCACTATTTTTACGCACAGGGCGTTACTAATTCTAAAAAGATCTATGAACGAAGAGTAATTTGAACCCCTGATACAGATCAAATCCCCTTAAAATACCGGTGTCAGTCACCGCGTGCGCATGGATGACGAGACTACGGCTAGTGTACGAGGGCTACGGCGATTACTACTGTAAGCTAAACTAAACGAGACACCATGGCCGCATGATGCAACTTTTAGAGTTCGTCGGGCGGGCAGGTGACCACCTAATTACGACTCTTATCCTAAACATTTTTGTCTTAAAAATATTTAAAACAATTTCATGTCCATTAAAGAACCTTTTATAAAATACCTTTGCCTCTTTCAGTGACTCTAGCATATATTAAAAGCTTGTGGTCACCTTGCCGCAACCCAATGAAACTATTTTGGTTTGGCTTCACAGCCTCAGTTCGTTATAATATTTGATTCTACTAAATAATTCATCAGATATTTCAGGTCCAATTATTTCCTATATAGTATAAAATAGTGTCGGCTATATAAGTATATAATAATAACCAATTTTATAATGTGACCCGATACATATGACTATTTCAAAACTATCCTTATAATTAATTGAGATGAGCGTGACCTCCTTTGCTCGTGTAGAACTCAAAACCTATTTTAGTTCATTTAAACAGTGTATATTTAAAATGATGAAAACAGAAAAAAGAGGAAACATAAAACAGTTCGTGAGCGGCAGGTCCTTTTTTGCAAATCGAAAAAAATTCGACAATAATTAACTAAATTAGCATCCTAATATAACAAAAAATATACATTTGTAATTCTAATATAATAGGAAAAACGTTCAGAATAAAAAAGACAGTGCTGTTGCAAGACCCGAGATCAAAATAAAATGTCACAGTGAATATGTCAGAGCTAGAAACTTGACAATTATTTAAAATCATTGGAGTCCCGAACATATTTCGCGCTGTGAAATATTCACGACATGTCTAATAAATATTGCAATGAATTGAAAACAAACGAAATATATAAATCTATATAGGGGTAGGAAAATACATGGTCAGCATAGCTGGCCTCACTCGGTGATGCCGTTGCTGATGACCCCGCCGTTGGGGGATCCGGGCACGCCTTGCATCCTGCAAATAAACAATACCGTAATGTAAAATTGGGTATAATTATGATGACGTAACAGCAAGTTCCGTATATGGGCGGCGGTGACCTTCCACCAAAGTGGAACGTCTACCTCCCAATATTAAATATGTGACTGTCTTAAATCGCTGTTAAAGATTTACTAGTGGCTCCATTCCAAAACCAGAATTATTGTAGAAAAAGAAAGAAAAGTTAGTTACTCACTTACACAACAATTATAAATAACATTCATTTTTATTACATTCATAAACTATTATACTAACTTAGAAATGAAAGGGGTTGAAGGATGTTGTGGAAGCGAGAGGTCCCCGACTCTGCAAAGCTGTAGATAGTTGCGTGTACGCCTATGTACATATGTATGTAGCTAGCTAGTTACCCCGTGGAGGGCGCGTCGAGGCCCATGAGCGCGAGCGCGCGCAGGGCGGCGCGGGAGCACTGCTCGTGCGAGTGCGCCGTGCTGGGCCCGCCGCCGTGGCACATCACCGGCGGCTCCGTCGACAGCGACACCAGCGACAGGTACTCGCCGTGGTTGCGCTACAACACACCAACAAACGGGTGAATATTCAAGCGCTTCAACCGCCGGCATTATCCTCATCCCCAAAAGTTGATGAAAAATAATATATTAAGGAGTAAGGAAAGTAGCTTTGCGACGTTTGTCAGGATCGCGCAAAGTGGCGACATATTGTCTCTACCTACCACCCCTCGGGAACCAAGGCGTGAGCATTATGTATGTATGTAAATATTTTACCAACGCAGAATCTGCGTTAGAGCCAGAAACTTATAGTGTAATAAAAACGATGAACTGGTATTGTCTCTTTAACTTTTGAAGGCGAGGATAATGCTGATAATGTTTGAAATGATCGAATATTCGCCCAAACACGTTATATGAAGTCATTCAAAGTCAACCAAACACACCTTTAGAGATTTATATACAGGTTATACAAATGCCGTGTGGTTTCCGGTAGAGTAGAATAGGACCACTCCAACTCTTCCCGTGGATGTCGTACAAGGTGACTAAGGGGATACATTATAAAACATCAATCAGGCCTCCCCAACCCGTCTGGCCAGCGCGGGGAGTGTAGGCCAATTCCTCCGTCTGTCTCCGGCAGGTGAGAGGGCTGTGCTCCTGCAGTGGAGACAAAAATAACCTGATGATGAATACAGGTTGTAAAGTCACGGACTGTTATTTGAAACCCATCTAGAGTTTAATTTCCACAGCAAGTTTATATATAAGAGAGATGACATTCTGAGTTGTCTATACGATGTACAATCTCTATTTTTGTAGTAATAATTTCTAACAGAGGAGTGTTGAAACTTCGTAACTTCCTTCTCTCACACGGGATATAACATCTTTTTGATAATAAAGTTTGCAAAGAGGAAATATCTTAATACTGTGACAGTGTCACACAGGCTAATCTATGAGTCAGGACAAGACTGTTTATAATAATAATAATAGTATTATTTTTTCTTTTACTATTAGAATTTTCAATTTTTCCAATTTAATGAAATTGAAACTTTTTACCATAGACTTTTAATTATAGCTAAATTAAATCTCTCTAGCTCTAGCAAAGCTGCAAATAATTGAAAATTTAGGCCTTATTGCAAACGAGTGTTCTAAGAACTTTTGGATCCCAAATTAGCGTTCGCAACTGTACTATTACGTCAAACAAACAAAAACTAAACTTTGTAGGATCACTGCAAATTTAAATTTTTTAGATGTATAAAACTGATTTAAGTCCCGTGAATTATGGATGCTCCCATATTAATATTACCTTTGGGAAATCCGAGAACTGCACAGTGAAGCCAAGCAGCTGCGACAGATACATGAGCTGGTCCTTGGCGCCCGGCGTGTTCCCGCCCGCGCCCCCCGTCGCGCTCGTCTCGCTCACGCCTGCAACACATTTACACTAAATTGATTGGCTGCCACAAAGCTAACCTAAACATCGTTTCACTGAATATTGAAACTGTCAAACAGAAAAAGGATATCTCGATAAAAAGTAGAACCTTTAGACGACAAACACTTATCAGAATATGTTTCGTGATCCGTTAGAGAGTACAAAATGTAGGTCGTAATAATAAATGCTTAAGGACTAATACAGTAGGTAGTGACTTCTTGCAGTAAAGTGACGTTATAATGTATTAGTCTGTAACTTCTTTAAACTAAAATTTGAGAACTTAATGATGGAAAGTAAAACATTGAGAACAGTCATTGATAAGTGGGTAAAATAACACCGCGTCGAAATACATCTGATGTGTGAGGAAAAGGAACTTCAAGAAAGCCATTGGTTATTTTAGGTATTTTAGAATGGAACGTCCCATTTTTAATTAAAAGGTATGCGTATCCGATTACGTAGATACAGTTAGTTGCCGTTCATCATCAGCCTGTACGAGTCCACTGTTGGACTAGTAGACTGGTGGAGTCACCAGTTTACGCTCACCTGCTCATAAATGGACGAGGCCCTGACGACGGACAAGTGGCAATATAACCTCCTACAAATGAGATCAGGCAAAAATGCCAAAGGCCAGTGACGGGTAGCAGAGTGAAGGTGCCTGACGCTATGACCGCTAACTCAAGGAAATATTGCAAACCAATTGTCATACGAAAACTAACGCTATTTGCGTCTTAATAATATATACATGCTAGGGTCATAAGCAGCAAATACAGGTTTGTATTACCATGTTAACTTTGCGGTCCACTTTTGAACACTATTATTTTTTTTCGAGAAGCAAATGCGTTTGTTTTCATATGACAAATCATTTGGTATGAAATATATGAAGTGGCGCCGCTCGTTTGATTACCGTTGGGCTGCGACGGCTGCCCCGAGCGCTGGTGGTAGTCCATCAGCAATACTCCCGGAACGGGTTGTCGCACTTCGCTGCTAGCACCGCCCGCGGTAGCTTCGCCATCCTAGGTACATGACATGTTATATTAGAAGTAAACAAGATAGTCCATTGTTAGAGAGGCGGGAAAGTGAACGACTTTCCATACGAGTCCCACGAATCGTACTATCCGCCGAGGCTGTACATAGTGCTTTACACGACTACTGTGAGGAAAATACATTTTCAGATAATGGATTTGCATTTTTCTTATTTTTCCACATCAACATTTTCGTAAGATTTTAAATACTATGGCTACCCATAGAACATGGAATCCTAGTTTGGGCGCCAGGCTACTGCTTGTAATAATATATGTAGATATATAATATATATTATAATGCAAAGGCGCAAAATTGTTCTTTAACCAATAAAGTTATTTATATTTGTAGTTATCGCGGGATTTTAATGTCAACAAGTTATCAATCACGGAATTTGACGTTTTGTGTGTTTCAGTTGGAGTTAGAATGTCCATATCACAGTTACTTGGTTAAATCATTTTAAAAATTAAACACCTACTTATCTAAAAGATCAAAATTTGCAAAAGTAACCTTAAAGTTTTTCTGGTCTTATTGTTTTTTATAATTTTATAAACATGATTTTTTCTTAGTGAACTGTTCTAGTCATGTTTATAGAAAAAATATCAATTTTTAATAGATTTAATAGGTAGGTTGTAGATTCAAATCCTGCTCGCGCATATGCTAGACACCCTAATACAATTTACTACTTTTAGTATTATAGAACGCGAAACATATACAGATTTATTTGTAAGATTAGTGACTAAACTAACTGACTCTAAGACTTTTAGTATTAAAGCACAGGTCAGATTTGATGAAATCATCATCAGTCCGCTATTCATTGTGAGGATAACCTGTTAACTTGTCCACAGCATGTGACAAACTTTTTTTTGAATACTAGATGGACTTATGCCCTATATCCTTAGCATAAGTATTATAAACATATCAAAATATCTTTTGCACCCGCATTAAAGTTACGATTATCACTAGCTATATGGTTGCCTGGAAGAAATCGCTTAAAACGATAAGGACGCCACTTGTACACTTACTGTATTTTTGTATACTTTTAGGTTCTGTTATTTGTGTGCAATAAAGAATATTCATTGACTTATACTACAACCTCAACTTAAAGTGAAGATGAGGAAAGAGATTCAGGCTGTACGCTGTCAAACGGCAGACAGTTGAGCCCCGCGAAAACTGTCAATTTATTATACTCACTTTTCGCTTTATATCGCTGCTACTCTTGTTGATATCAGGTGTCCCGTTGGCAGTCTCCGAGGCGTTGGACACGGGCGAGGCAGGATTCTCAGTGGAGCTCGTGTTCACTTCCATCGCTAGGAGCACATCTGAAATACATATCTTCTAAGTCCTTTTACGAGAACATGTCATGTTCCACGATGTGTTGTAAGTTAAGCTAACCGTTAGTTAGCTTTTGAATTGTCTATTTCTGTATCCATGTTTCTCACACTGAAGTCAGTCGAAAAATTTAGAGTTGCTCAAAAAGCGATGGAGACAGCTACGCTCGGGATATAATTGCACTATCGCTAATGAAATGACTAGATACGGCGTATATGATAGCCGCATCGCGTATGAATTTAACTCGGTGGACTAGAAGAGTTGTAGAATCAAGACCGCTCGAAAATTATAGATGTGGTGAATCAGACGGCACGGAGGTCGATAATGGATTCGGCATGACATTACTAAAAATGACCTCATTTGCTCTATGTCGGGAAAAGCCAAAGATTCCTTTCAAAAAATTATAAATAAAAGAAATTATTAATGTGAGCGAGTATGATAACTTTATATTTACATAACGAAAATGCTGCAACCCTTACCGTGGTAAAATTTTTGTTATTGACATTTCGAAATCAGACAAAAATCTACGTCGAATGGTCTGAGTCCCGTATCTTTTCTATAGCCATGCAGAACAAGAGGATTCTAGTGTAAGATCCGCCTGGACAGTCACCTACCTATTTCTGCTGCCAAACAGCAATGATAGCCTGTTGTGTTCCAGTTTAAAAGGTAGAGAGGCAGGAAGGACCCAACAGGCACATGGAGCAATCTAATAGTAATAATGTTGGCAACGCACTTGTAGCCGTTTGGGCGACAGTGACCGTTTAACATCAGGTCTGCCCGTTTGCCACTTAACACCGTAAAACAAAAGTAGGTAAAGGTGTGCATGTAAATCGAGAGTACTGACTGTGCGCGGCGCGGCGCTTGGCCGTCTTCTTGTTGGGCCCCACGCCGGTGGCGCAGTGCGGCGGCGCCGCGCACTCCACCAGGAACTCGCGCCGCCGCGCCTGCCCGCGCTCCTCCAGCACGCGGTACTGCTCATATATCACACACACACACATACAGCTCAGAAACGGTTTCTAACAATTTAACAAGTATTTTGTTGCAAGGTATCGGTTCGCATACTAGTACGCTGGCGTATTGTTTCATCAACAGCCGAAATACGTCCACTGATGAACACGAGTCTCCCCAATAGAATACCACTTATGGTGGGCTGTCCATTGGAGGATTTGCCACGCTTGGCAGGCAAATCGGTGATCGCAGTAATGATCTTAATATACACAGGAGAACGCTGCTGTCCGTCCCTGGTACTAAATCGCCTTGATAACAGCCTCGGGAAGATTTGGGGGTGGCCCTATTCTAAGCCGGAAACAACACGGCCTACAAAACAAATAAAAAAGTGTAAGTGTGTGTATACAACATACGTTTGGTTAGCATTTACCTGCGGGGAGCGCGCGCGCGCCGCGTGCCGCGCCACCGCCAGCCGCGAGATGGGGTTGTCGGCGCCGGAGGCCGCCCCGCTCGCCCCGCCGCCCGCGCCCTCCGCCCCCTCGCCCCCGACACCCTCCTGACAGAATTATGCACAAACTTCAATTCTCTTCTAACCCATTGATACGATTAAATAGGCGAGTTTAGAAAACGTTAACTGGTTAACAGAAACAAATCTAATACCGAATATTATTAGGCTTGTGACGACACACAGTAGCTTTGAGATCGCATCGTACTTCCGGTTGCGTGACGTGTTCCTTTTTAAGCCAATCAGCGCCAAGATCGTTTGACCAATCAGAGCTGATTTCCGTTTGCCGCCTAGTGGGGTGTTCACTGGAGGTAGGTTCGTTCTGAACCGCCATTTTCTCATAGCGTCGTTATTTCTCTTTGCGTCAACATCTCCGGAATTAAAAGAAAAGTGTATTTCGTTGCTTTTAAAATTATTAAGTTGAGTAATCGCTGCTGCAACTAAAAATGAGTGATAGCGAAAGTGATTCGTCGGAGTCGACAGAGGACACACACTTGGCGAGAAAGGTACCTCCACAGGCAGGAAAAAAGCGGCGGCGGTCATCCAGCGGCGAGCGAGCCTCGGCGGACACACCGAGCACGAGCGGTGCGATCAAGAGGAGAAAACGGGGTGAGTCGAAAAATTCGTTAGTTAAAGTATTGATCGAACAAATGGGTGCGTTAACAAATATTTTGTGGCACAATACGAGCATGGCACTTAGCGTACCACCCCTACCGCTGCCGCCCTGCTCGACGACGGGCACACTGTTGCCAGAGGCACGGTGCGGGCCGGCCTCCCTCGCTGAGCCGGCCCTGGCAGAGTCCATTGCCTCGGCCACGCCCGTCGCCTTGACCACGCCCGGCGCCTCGACGGCGCCGCCCGCCTTGGGTGCACCGGGGGGCATTTCATGGGCTGGGTCGGCCTCCCTTGCTGAGCCGGTTCCTATGGCGCCAGCTGCCACGACCTCACCGCCCGCCCTGTCCGCGTCGCCCGCACTGGCCGCCCTGGCCGCGCCTCACGCGCTGGCTGCGCCGGCTGCCCTGGCCGCGTCGCCCGCCCAGGCTGGCGCGCCCGCGCTGGTCGCGCCGCCCGCCCTGTCCGCGCCGCCACCCCTGGCCGCGCCCCACGTGCGGGCCACGCCTCACGTACTGGCCGCACACTTGGCCGTAGATGCGATCACAGGTTTGGTTACTAATCCACCGGTTTTGGAATTGGGTGCCGTCAACACTTCCTTGAAGGACCCTAAGGTGTCAGCAGCGGACCCAGAGAGATTAAAGCGGCTTTCGGAGTTACAAAAGTTCGAACACACCTCCTGGGTTAACGTGCGTTATTCAGAGGCTTTAAAAACACACTGTGCGGCGCCTGGGTTTATTGAACTTGGCGTTAACGATGAATTAAGACAGCTCATAAAAGGCAAGGATTATTTAGCACCTGCAGAAAGAGCTCTTGCTGCTCTTAGCAATGCCTTGTTAGTACAGCGTGAATTATTTCAACATCACCTGCAACAGTTTGTCGATTGGGTAGCAATCCCGGATACTATACTTACACCTAATAATATTTCAGAAAAGATTTCTAACGTTTTTAATTCGTCTTCGAAATTTCATAAAACTTCTGAAGAGATTATGCAACTAGTGTGCGGTAAACGAGCAGAATATATCGAAAGCCGTCGGGAGCGTATCCTGGAAGAGCTGCGGAATCTTAACCTCAGGGAGGGTATGCGTAAAATACCTCCAAGTGCGGAGTTTCTTTTCGATGCAAATCAATTGCGCACTTATATTCAAAACACTGGGGGAGTGGATAAATGGGTTCGACCTTGGTTCAATCCAGAAAGACTTACGAAAAAACCGAATCAAAAGCAATCATTCAAACCGCCACCCCCACGTGAGCATGCAACGCCTGGACAGCCCTTTCGGATGCGAGATAGGCAAGCAGGAAATAAAGGTAATAAACCCTTTAATGCTACGAGGTACTACGATTCAAAAGGCAAGAAGCCCTTTACGAAGGATGGACAAGGGGGAAAGAAGAAAACGGACAAATGACTACGCTCCGCCTACACATCAGATGTACGGGGGCTGCCTCCGAGCATTTTGGGGTCAATGGCGGCTGCTGGGAGCTCCGCAGCCTCTTCTGAAAATTATTTCAGGAATGCACCTGCCATTTACCTCCAAGCCTCTGCTGGTCTCTCCAAACCATCGAATAATGCAACGATTCAAAACTTTAGAATCCTCAGAGATGTCACTGCAAGTAGAGGATTTATTACATCACGGTGTGTTGGAGATACCAGACAGGAACAATCTGGGAGGCAGTTTCTTCTCAACTCTCTTTCTAACAAAGAAGAGCGATGGGTCATACAGACCAATATGCAACCTAAAACGACTGAACAGTTATATTATACCCAAACCATTCAAGCTAATTTCACAGTACAGGGTTCCTCAATTCCTCCAGAGCAACGATTGGATGGCCAAACTGGATCTCTCTTCAGCTTACTTTCACGTACCAATAACGAGGAGTCACAGACGATTCCTTCGCGTGATCTACAAGAACCAAGTGCTCCAGATGACGAGTCTGCCTTTCGGCCTCTCATGTGCGCCAAAAGTTTTCGCGTCCCTAACGAATTGGGTGGCGCAGATTCTTCGGAGCAGGGGTGTGAGGGTAATTGTCTATCTCGACGATTTTCTACTAGCGAACCAGTCGAGGCACCTCCTCGGAGAGCAGGTGGAGGAGACAGTTCATTTACTGGAATACTTGGGTTGGACAGTCAATTACACAAAGTCAGAACTGAAACCTACTCAGGAACTAGAATACTTGGGTTTGATTTGGAATACGAGAGAAAACGTCAAGCGTCTTCCACAGAAAAAGGTTGCCTCAATCCTCAGTATCTGCAATCAAGCGCTTGCGAGGCAAAGAATGTCGAGAAAAGAATCGCAGATTCTCCAAGGAACGCTAAATTTTGCCAATTTTGTAACACCTCGAGGGCGACTTCACTGCCGCCAACTACAACGTTTTTCTCGAACATTAACAGGCGATCACAATTGTCGCAGACTGGAAATTCCCCCGGAGGTCGTAACAGACATATATTGGTGGATTGCAACTATGGAACGACCCCCGAAGAGCACCCTTTATCAGAATGTGGTTTATCATTTTCTAACCACGGATGCAGCGGATTACGGGTGGGGGGCGCAGATGGACGATCAAACAACATCGGGCAGTTGGAAATTTTACCAGAAAAAATGGCACTGCAACTGCAAAGAAATGTATGCGATAATAGCGGCAGTAAGACAAATGTGTCATCAAATCAAGGGCCATCACATAATTTTACAGACGGACAACCAAACGGTTGTTTCTTACATCAGGAACGAAGGGGGAACGCGTTCGGTAGCGCTCCTTCAAAGCTCCGGCAAACAATCATCGGAATGGCACCTGCACCGCTCAGCGCTAAAGAAAATATTTCAGAAGTTTGGAGTGCCTCATGTGGACCTCTTTGCAACAAAAGAAACGAGAGTGGTGAAGGACTATGTCACAAAAGACTGCAGCGATCAATCAGCACTGTTTCACAATGCCTTCAGCCAGGTATGGAAATTTCAGCTGGCTTGGGTGTTTCCACCACCAAGCCTACTTCCTCGAGTTTTACACCACCTGAATTCAGCACAGGGAACGTATCTAATAGTAGCACCACTATGGAAGAAGGCGTTTTGGCTACCAGATCTTCGTCAGCGAGCCCTATGCAGACCGCTGAGAATCCGCAACCTGGACCAAGTGCTGGTAGATCAGAAGACGGGCCTACCCCCTCCTCAGACCCGACAAATGAAGCTACTGGTATGGAAGATTGGGGCTGGGGTAGTATGATCGAAGATTGGTCTGAATCGGAGAGAGCACTGCTTAAGAAAAGCTGGAGAGACTCCACTCTCAAGACTTATAAGCCGGCTTGGTCACGTTGGATCAAATGGTGCACAACTAACGGCATAGACCACAAATCACCAAACGGAAAGGCAATCGCAAAGTTTTTGGCTTATTTATTTCTTAAAGAGGGATTGTCTTACTCCACCATTTTATTACACAAATCAGTAGTAGTATCATTTTGTGAAAATAGGGAGGAGCTAAATTCGAATTTTTTAGTGAAACACATACTAAAATCAATATCTATTCAGAAACCAAAACCAATTACAGCACCCATTTGGGATCCAGGTAACCTAGTCGAATGGTTAAGTTCTCATCCTCCGGACAGATTATCTCTTTTTGAGGCATCTCGTAGACTTGCTTGTATTCTTTTACTGGCATCGGGTAGGAGAGTTCATGATCTAACTCTCCTAAGAATATCTGTAGATCATTTTATAGACTGTGATAGCTTTGTAGTATTATGGCCAGCCTTCGGCTCTAAGACCGACACAGCTACTTTTAGACAGTCCGGATGGAAACTTTTACGACATCAGCAGCAAAATATTTGCCCCGTTATTTGGCTTAGGAAAGTCATTGAATTAAGTTTACCAAGACGAACAACTGAATGTAACAATGCCCTGTTTATTTCTATCAAAGGCGACCCGCGTCCAGCTTCTCGGACGGTTATCGGTAATTGGATCAAAACGCTTATGAAAGATGCGGGGATTCAGGCCTCGCCGGGTAGTATACGTTCAGCTGTAGCATCCTTAAGTTGGTTTGAAAATTTCCCGATCGGGGAAATTCTTTCACGCGGAAATTGGCGTGGAAAAAACACATTTGCTAAATATTATTGTAAACAAATTATTGGTCGTTCTATAAGTGAAAATAATCAATCGCATAACTGCCTTACAGCTAATTTTGAACCTATAACATAGTATATTTTTAGTAGACATTATAATTACACATTAAGTAATAATGTTTTCCTGGGGGGGGAAGCAAGATCGAAATAAGTTTGTGATTTTACAATACATCCCTTGATACATGTTATTGTCTTATTACATTACAGCCTACATTTTTCAACCCATGCTTTTAATACAACCCTAGATAATATGGGTTGAGTCACATAGCGTCGTGGTGTTCACCAGGAGTCAACAAACACATCTCTCAAAGCTACTGTGTGTCGTCACAAGCCTAATAATAGTGCAAGTTTTACAAAACAATAAAACTTGTATTATTATGCAAAGACGACACACAGTAGCAGTCAGGCCTCCTGGTGAGAGACTTAATGAGAAAATGGCGGTTCAGAACGAACCTACCTCCAGTGAACACCCCACTAGGCGGCAAACGGAAATCAGCTCTGATTGGTCAAACGATCTTGGCGCTGATTGGCTTAAAAAGGAACACGTGACGCAAGCGGAAGTACGATGCGATCTCAAAGCTACTGTGTGTCGTCTTTGCATAATAATACAAGTTTTATTGTTTTGTAAAACTTGCACTATTACCGGCTGTTCGAATATTATCAAGACTGAATCGGTACAAAAACCTTTGTCCGTCCACACAAGTTTTTGCTGATAGATGATTAGGAATCATCATTCTAGACACTACAATAGAGTACTTGACTAATCTGTCAAAATAAAAATATATAAATAGATTATTACGTAAGTACAATTCAATGTTTCATCAATAGATAAATGTATAGGTAATATTTTTCATCTGCACTCTTATGTTTACCTAAACTTTGTTTATAAGGTACAGCAAGCGTAAGCATGGGACGCTGTAACCGAACAGCCTCGCCGCACATAGGACAAACCCAACAGGTTTATTATGTGTGAGTTACGTAAGGCGTGTATGTGATTTTTTCCATCAATCCTATCCTATTAATATTATAAATGCGAAAGTTTGGATATTTGGATGTTTGTTACTCAATCACGCTTCAACCACTGGGCGGATCATGATGAACCTTCGCACACATATAGGTCAGGACATAGGATAGTTTTTATCCCGAGAAAACATCCCATTCCTATGGGAAATACATAATAATTTGTAATGTTAAGTTGTCCACGCGGAAGAAATCGCGGGCAACAGCTAGTGTTAAACAAACTAAAAACACGGCGTACCTTGATCAAGTTCCTGGGTTTCTTCTTGGCTGGCTGCGGCTTGCGCTTGTCCTGCGGCGGGCGCGCGCGCAGCAGCGCGGCGGGCCAGCGGCGCCGCATCTCGTCCAGCATGCGCTCGGCCGCGCGCCGCTTCGACACCTTCTTGCCGTTGCCCTCGCCGTCCGTCTCCATGTCGCCCACGGCGCACGTTGTTACGAACACCTGCAAGACAATACGTCATCGATAGAAAGATAATCTTTCTCAGAGCACGTAGGCCAAGTAGTATATAAGTTCGTGTAAGTTGTTATTAGAATCAATTTATTTGTGATTAAATTACTTGGCGTATGCGCTCTAAATTGTAGGAGCATTTTTTTAATTATTAAAATCCATCAAGATATGACTCTTTTTATATCGGCATCACTTGTTACAACCCGCGCACGATGTTCCCGTCCACTCGTTCATTCACTGCTCTTTGTCGCGCGTTATTTGTTGACGGCTAGTGTGCTGCGACTCGTTATTCCCGCAACGCGTCGGATGACGTCACTTCCGGTCGCTTCACTTTTTGGAACTATTGCACTGATATTTCGGTATCTTCGTCATTTTTGATCCGATTAAAATATTTTATTTCAGACTATTTATTGTTTTTTTAGCACTAAATATCTGCATACTAACAAACGTGATAGATCCTCATTACACCATCACACACTATATACCATCGAGACAATGTATATCGAATTACCCCAGTCCTTAATTTGCAAAAGAGTAAACTCACTCTCATGTGTGGAGGCCCGCGTTCAGATTTAACTGTGAACTGAACTGATAGGTTGCGCTTCAAAGCCAGCTCATGTACCAACGAGACGGGTGACTTCACATCGGATAATAAGTCGGCGGTGTCTCCTGAAAAGCACAAATTCTAATGTCTATGATCCTGGGTCATGCTAGTACATGAAACGACACAACGATTTAATTTGCGTCATTCAAATACTATTATTTCCTATTTATTTCGTTTGTTTCTTTTTTTTAATTTACTGTCTCGCCACGGATATTATAAATGTACTTCGTTTAAGTCATAACCAAGTTCACCATAGGTTCCTATCATGTTCAATCAAGTCGGGGTCACCAATGTACTAGATCAACTTCGGAGGAAGTAAAGACTCTTACATGTTGATAATATATAATGAATCATATTAATATAATGAGAAATTACAATGTATATATACCAAATAATAATGTCTACTCATGAGAGTTAGACTGACCGACATCACGTATACACGGAAAACGTCCTAGATATTGTTGCCGACTATTTGTTCTCCGTGTCATCTACAGGTTGATGAAGAAATGTCGGTACAATGACCTAACAGAGGCCTATGTGCTACAGTGTACTCGTTCAGGCTGATGATGATGGTGGTGTGAATAAAGTATGAGTAAAGTACATACACTTGTCTAGAATTTTCTCGACTGCTATAGGAATAAACAAGGATAGGAGATAAGTCACAAATATAACATCAAAACCAGGATAACTTGTACTAGTTGTCTTGTGCCCAGCGGAAATTGTACCCACAACCTCTGGCGTTCGATCCAATGATCAAGACACTAAACAAACGAGGTGGTCGATCATCAACTTCATATAATAATAATAATTTATTTAGATTCAAAAAAAAAATTATAATTCGCTCTCCTAACCTGAGCTGGTGTTTATAGCTGTACTGTTTATGCCATAGTGATAGTCATTTATTGTATCATGTGTTATATTTCACAACATGACCCTGTAAGGGTGTCCATGTAAACACCAGCGGCCAAACAATAGTTTCTGGCGTATAAGAGTCAAGCAAAGAAAACGTAAATAGTATTTTATCTTAAAATCAAGACGACATTATAATATATGGAAACACGTTTATGTGTGTGTGCATGAATGTATGTTTGTATATATAACAGGTCTATAATATTTTCGATAACGATCGCAGCTCCCGAGGCTTGCGCGTCACCGTATCTGGCTCGCTAGGGGGTCACTGACCGGCGTCGGCGTCCGCCTGCGCGTGCGCGGCGCCGGCGGCGGGGGAGGCCGGGGGCGGCGCGGGGCGCAGCTCGTGCAGCGCGCGCGCCGCCGCGTCGTGCCGCGCCGCCTGCGGGGTGCTGCCCTCCCCGAGCCACGCGCGCCCGCCCACCATCACGCGCACCCTGACAAACAACGTAATGCACTTTTATCCTACGCTAATATTTATTCATACCAGGCGTGGGGAGGTACTCACCTCCCCCCGCCAGTTAAAACGTCGCCCGCAAAATGAAGCACGTGAAAGAGAAGCACTTGTGTTGACGTATAACGCGGACTATAAGAGGAACACCTCTCTCGATAGTTTACGTGCACACACAAACGTGTACGGACAGGTTGGTGCACCAGTAGGTGATTAAATCTGTTCTCTTGTTTGGAGTGACGGATCATATGAAAACCAAAACGGCCAACATGATAATTCTTGGATAGAGAACCCTCACAACGAACTTACAATTCCATTACAACTCAATTGTCATACAAACACAAACGCCACTTGAGTCTCGGCCATGAAACGGACATTAGCAGCAAAAACCGGTTATATTAATATGTAAACTTTGCGGTCCACTTGGGAACACCATTTATTACTTTGTTGTCGAGATGTTTTGCATGCCAATTGATTTACAACGGCCCGGAGCGTAGCAGTGTATATATAATGCAATTATATAAAATACTTGATTGTACAGCAATTTAAACCAGCAGCAGAGAGCGAGTCAAGTATAAACTGACCTGTAAAGCAAGCCCGGGGTGAGCATGCGCTGGTAGTTGGGCACGAAGGAGGGGTGCATGCGGTAGGGCGGCGGCGGGGGCGGCGGGAGGCGCGCGCGGGGCGGGCGCGCGGGCGCGGGGGCGGGCGCCGTCACCGGCGGGACCGACGTGTACACGGCCGGTTGGCACAGCTTCATGGCCAGCGCGTTCAGTTCCACCGTCGGCATCACCGCACCTGCGTACACTGAGAACGCTTACTAACATTATAACATTCAATATGGAGGTATGGACATATAGACAAGCTCAGCATCAGCACAGACAAGTTTTGAAAAAAGACACATGTATACACGATAGTATTCATTACAGACAGTCTTTCATCATTTCAGACCATTTCGGTTTGCATTATTTCCATTGAATATTTATGAACCTTCTTATAAAAAGGTCAGCTCTGCTGAAGTTCCTCAAGTTTGTGAGTAGTAATGGCAGATGACTGACCCAAGTTTCTGCGGAGGTCTGCCACAAGGCCGTCCACTCTGCCGTTGTTGGTCATAGTCAGGCAGTAATTTTGTGGGGTAATTTGGTAGGGTAAATGCTGATGGTTAAAGTGTCGGTCAGCCATATGGTATGGACTGTTTTCAATAAAGGATTTTTCTTTCTACCTGTACTTTATCTTAGTAGAAATACGTGGAAGTAAAATTTCCATGTATCCCCCCAAGTAGAAAAGAGTGGAAAAAATTTCCGTTCTTCCCTACTAGTAGGGACAGACCAGTAGGGATATGTGGAATAGGTCGTTTTATTGAGGATGCTTAATGTACACCTAGCCTTTAAAACTAAAATGTTCGGTCTGAGTGTAGCTGCCGCCTGCACTCATAGAACTACTGTTTTGTATACATACACGGGCGCCTGCGTATGCGTGTGGTAGGCAGTGTGCGTTATGGCCGGTCACCAATGTGTCACTGATGTACGGGGGGGGCCAATTGGAAATGGGAATGATCATATTGTACACAGTACTTGTATTATACTCTGCTCAAAGGGCTGACCTCTACTATATGCACTGGACAGTATTTAACGTTTAGTTCTAGACATTCGTTACTGGTCTCTCTGCCGAAGGTACAAGACGACTAGTCCATGCGCGGTAGTGACGTGTACGTTAAGTGATAAATCTGAATTTGTTACGTGCGTGTTTCGTAGCGAAAGCGAACATGTGTGCCTAGATCCCACCGCGAATAATGACAGAAAGTTTTGCATCATGACGTCGGTCGAAGCGCTAGTCGCCTTCAGTGCCAAAATAGCGTAAATCAGTTGGCACAAACCAGAGTGCCGATGATGGTGGTGCGGCGCGAGGTGCGCTGGGGGCGCGCGCGGCGGCGGCTGCGGGAAGCCCGTCTCGGCCAGCGCCTGCGTCGCGGCCGCATGCTGCGCGCGCTTTATTGAAGACCCCTGCAACCACACACTTATCTAAGTCCTGCTATCATATATAAGGCAAACACGGTTTTTGAGGAAACTTTGTACAGTGTCAGTATATTACCTGGAATAACTAAGCTACTTATTATCTGGGACACTTAAATGAGTATATATATATTTATGTTTTATATAGGAGATTATAGTTGGGTGGTAGCAAATAGTATTTTAGAGCTCTGTGTATAGATACGTATTTGCTGTAGTTGGTTCTAAATTAATATTAGGTACAATGAAAAAAATTGTGGATAACTTAGTGGCATTTTGTCTTGGTTGCTAGAGTAATAACTTTTATAATCGTTTGAAACAAGATCGTGCAAATTAAGTACAAACTCAAAAAATTTCAGCGCTTGGATTTATTCAGTTTTAACGATATTTAGTGTGTAATGAATGATTACCACAGTACTCATTAATGTTTGTGAATAGAACTAATTTAATCGATAATTCAAATAACTTCATGCAATTGCAATGTCCTTTGCACTTCTGCAGCTGTAGGGCTTCCCTCGGAGATTCACGTGGGCAGATCAAAGGTTATGGTGATATCCATTGATCTGAGCGACACTCCCTCAGTGCTCAGGTGGCACAACCCACAGCTTTACTCCGTTAAAGCGTGGTCTCCATGTTTATATTCTACACACTTGACATTGGCAAAATCCCAAGAAAGGCCTTTTTAGAAAGATGAAAAGGAGTCCATATATACTCAACTCAGAAATATGACAACCTGGGAAAAATAATGTCTCACCTCTGCAGTGTATTCTTCACTTTCACCCAAACGGAGTGTTACTGTGAATACTTTCTTGTGAGCAGGTCCAGTTTCGGATGTGAGGCGGTATTGATGCTTAATCTGTAACAGTTAATCAATTCCATGCTGTATGATCTTTACAAATACGAAAGTATAAATCATCCTACCAATATTACAATTGCGAAAGTTTGGATATTTGGATGTTTGTTGCTCAATCACGCTTCAACTACTGAACGGATCGTGATGAAACTTGACACACATATAGGTTAGGTCCTGGAATAGGACATAGGATAGTTTTTATCCCGAAAAAACATCCCAATTCTACGGGAAATACATACTTAATAATTTGTGATGTAAAGTTGTCCACGCAGACGAAATCGCGGGCAACAGCTAGTAAGAAATAATTGATTAAAAATAGGATATCTGGAATGTAAATCACTAACACATTTTTTTTTACAGTTCGGAGTTGCAAATGTTTGTGTGGCAGAAAACTTCGTAGACATAAAAACTGCCGAATTGTGATGTTAATCTTTAAAACTTTAATCTCATTAAATGTATTTGTGCAAAAATGGTTGATGATTCTATGGTCATTTGATTCGGGCGCCAGGGGCTGTGGGTTCGATTTCCACTGGGGCCAGACCACTTTGTACTTACAATTTGTACACGTTTGTCCCAATCTGGATACAGTACAGGAGAAAAACCCAATTTGAGATTAGACAAGTGTATATGGCAAATCCTCTAATGGACAGCTCACCAAAAGTGGCTTATGTCAGGCGTACTTTGGCTGATGACATATGGATGAATATAATGAAATATTAGAATTTTACCTTATTGTACCTGGCCAACTCATTGACCAGGCACATGGGTGTCTTCTCTTTACTGTTAGCCTGCGTTGGGGACGGGCGAGACGCCTCGCTGTCGCCCGCGCCCTCCGCCCCCGCGCCGCCCTCCGCCCCCGCGCAGCCCGCCGCCCCCGCGCCCTCGCCCGCGCCGCACTCCGCCGCGGGCGCTGCAGTAGTCGTCGCCACGGTGCTTGGCGCCGTTGATACCACTACTAATTCAAACCTCATTGAGCCGTTTTGATGACAAGTAAGCATAAAGTCAAAGTATTAGGCTACTAACGCCGGAATAAAACCTTATATTACAAAAGTTATACATATTACAAAAATCGTAAACAAGTATAAAAAAAATACGCCCAAGTGCCAGTAGGACTATGGTCATGAAGGTTCCGTACCGTACTAGACAACTAGCCTTATTGCACAACTTTCTAATGTTCCTGACGTACCCTTTATGCAAAAAATGTGTCTCGGGAAAATAACAATCTCAGAAACTACCTATGGAATTATGACGTGACGTGCAAACTTCAATTTGCGGTTGCTTTTATGTAAGCAACGTCCAAATTTTTAAAAGTTCATTTCTAGACACGGAACTCTAAATAAGAACACAAATTTCGCTACATTGTAAAATAGAAACGCACAGAATAAAAATAGTAATTCTAAGATATAATATATCAATGATACATAAATAAAATAGTTTACACTAACTAACACTAACAAGTCAAGTTCTAACAGTCAAGAACCGAACAGACAAAAATGAGAAAAACATCACTAAATAATTTTATGGCATTAATCGACAGGGTCAAATATTAAAAACTATTATCTATACACGTGTCGCTACAGATAACAAAAATATGATAACTTTAATTTCGAGCTAATTGCTTTAAAAAACATGGTGATGGAAACTACTCATGATAAAAATAGTATGTCATCACCATCATCATGTCCGCCTCTAAAAGTCCACTGCTGGACATAGGCATTCCCCAATGAGAAAATAGTATGTATTATAAAAAAATACTGGAAGCAAAAACATTCAATGATAATATTTTTTTAAGAAATCATTTTGCTTAATCTATGAATGGAGTTTTGTTTTAATAAATTCTCGGTTGAGTAAACTGTTGTACTATGTACTACGTTCAATTAATGTACTTCTCCTTGATGTTTCGTTGTTGTTACTTTCATTTAATTTCCTTATAAGAAAAAATACAAGCTAATAACAGATTTTCTAATATACGCCAAAAGTAGTGTATATGGATGATTAGTGTGTGTAAGCGAGCTAGTAACTGACTAGATAGATAATATTTGATCCTCATCATTGACCCTGTCGATTGATGCCATACAATTTTTTTATAATTTTTGAGGAAATTTCATTTTTTAGGCATATAATTTTCCACCCTGTATATGTACACTTGTCTATGCCCAAACTAGGATAGTTATTATACAATGATTTATAAATATAACATTCACACCAGGACCTACTTATACAAAGTTGTCTGTACTTAGAATCGAACCCACGACATCTGGCGCTTATTTTGCAGGCGTTCGTTTTCTACTAAAGCGTGACAGATAAATAAATAAAAACTACAATATTATATAAACCACTACTGAAGAAATTTTGATTAATAACTGACCAAAGTCAGAAGTCATCTTTGTCGGCGGAGCTGGCAACACTGGCGACGCTGGTCTGCACAGACCTACTGATGTCCAATAATACTTTAATTAGTTGTGTATTTTCTTATTTGTAAATTTTTAAAATTTTTAGTTTTGTGTTCTACTTTATTTCCTTATTATTTCAACTTAGTCGTTATGGGGAAGACGCTGAAATACAGTTTATCTAGTTTGGAAGTCAGGGCTAAAAAAAACTGTATCACTTCAAACTGAATAAAGTTAGTTAGTTAGTGTAAGTATAGCAGTCTTCCATTCAGGGACATATGTCATATGACAGATTTTAACTTAAATTCCACTGTCTGAATTTAAGAAACAACAATCGAGAATTCTGTATGATACCCAATAAAATGCATCGTCATCCCGCCATATTCCTACTTAACATCTGTTCCAACACAAATTGCATACGAAAACAAACGAATTTGCGTCTCGGAAGTAAATTAAACAATAAATGACACAAATAGAGTTTTAGCATGCCATTTACTCTTGTAAAGTGACAAGTCTGGCAATTCTGAGATGTCGTTGTAACGTTGACCCTATCTTGCCCTGACATGAGGACAATATATTGTGTGACCCCCTCGCCGTTTTAGTTCTAGTTTGTTTAGATACAATAGACTTAATTTTTTTTTATTGCTAACTTCCGTAATGGATCGCGTCACAGGTCAGTGTCAATGCTCATAATATGTACCCAACCTAGAATACTGGTTGTCAGATACAAATTCAAATCTACAGAAAACACTACTAATGTATGAGTTCTCTAGAATCACTTTACATATTTTAATCTGTGCTTAGCTAATTATATATAATAGACATATTTAAAAACATTGCATTTATAAGTGTTAGTTATTCAAAAAGTCAGCAAAGTGTACATCGTACGCAATGACCGTCATTAAAAAACCATTAAAAGGTTGTCTAGTTAAAAAGTTTCATAGTGATGAAACTAGTAATTTTCTTAGAATTCTAGACAACTTCTTCAATTAGTGAATTGAAGAATAAAAATTCATCAATCATAGAACTCCAGAAAAATATGTCACCTTTTTTCTCTAAATTCCCTTTATATACTTTACGGTCTTTTCTCGTAATAATAATAAAATATTTTTTTAGAAGTCTCAGTTTGACTGAGGGGAGCAGTCTCACACACAACCATATGCATATTATCAATTAATAGAAAGCTAGTCTTCTTTATGTATCTATGTGGCTTGCGCTCAGGGTAAGTCACAGTTCCCGAGAAGGTATTTTCTATAATCAGTCGCGAACTTACATTTGTTATCTTGACGACGTATACTGTTAGGCATTTCATTGTAGACAGGGCTACGTCGCTCAAGCAATCTGCCCCCGAAGTGTTTACCAGCGTGAAGGACCCAAACTCTCCCTGAGCGTATGAGTAGTGTGTGTATAATAGTGTTGATTGCGAAGTGTAACAGTAAGCTCACCGGTGTGCGAGGGCTGCGTGGGCTCGGGCTGCAAGGGCTCCGGCTGCGCGTACGGCGGCGGCATCACGCTCGGCCCGCCCGGACCGTACCCGCCCATGTACGGCCGGCGCAACTGCTTCATTTGTTGCTGCAACATAAAAACACCGCAGTCGAGAACGTGAAAAGTTTTGTATCAAATGATAAGGCTTCCTTATCTCTCCATCCATATGGCACACCTGTTTTTGTCAGAAACTACGCACACTAGGTATTGGTTTTAGACTAGGTGTAATTTTTTTTTAAATATTCTTATTTATTTTAGGGTCAAACTAGGTATCACAATTTCATAATTATGTACGTATGTACATACATACACTCACAAAGCAAAAGACGAGTTTTAAGACTTTTATTTTAAGGGACATAGTTATTCTCAAGACTTTACAGCTTAACTATTAACTTGAGCTTCTCAAATTGTTAGGTCATTTCTTCGTAGAGTGCAATGCAGAGTACAATCTTAGAGTGCAATCTCTGCGCGACATTATTCGCTAATGATGATCTCATCCTGTCATTAATTTACTTTATCATCATCATTTATCATTAGTCTATTAACGTTCATTGCTGGACTTAGACCTTCCCCGATGTGCGCCACTACTCCTGGTTTTCCACCCACCTCGTCCACCCAGTTCCGACGAAACATGACATTCAATGAACTCACCGGTGGCACGGAGTGATGCTGCGCTTGCGGATGATGTGGCATAGCCCTGATGGGATGTGGCGGGCGTTGCTGGGCGTGATGCGGCGGGGGCACGCCCATACCGCCCATGCCGCCCATACCCTGGGCGTGCCCGTGCCCGTGACCATGCGCGCCCATGCCGCCGCCCGGCTGCGACGGGCCCAGAGGCACCCTTCACCAACAGAGAAAAACACTTGCTAACTTACGCGTTAAACACGTGGCTCAAGCAACTCGCCCAGATAGAGAAGACATGCCGAAGATCCAGAATTCACAAATGATTCAAGAATATTGAATTTAAAATATTTTATAGTTAGATGCTGAGTATAGTAGCAGTCGCTGATCCAAACTCAACTGACACAGAACTCGAATTTTCAATAAAATGGACTTGTGAGAGATTTCCTAGGGGAACACGCAGCATCTTTCTCACTGCCATACTGTTATTACAACTGCCCGACATTCAATAGCTTTGATATATTAGTCTGAGTGAAAAAAGAAAGGTGAATCTTACATTCATTACATGTCTCTGAGAATCAATAAAGGCGTCGTCATATGTTCCTTTGTAAGGGTCATTCAGTACCAGTTCTAGTGACAAAGAGTGCCGCAAAGAACCCTCGACGCATCAACAAATTACACAATATTAGCATATGAATGCAGTCTCCATTCCATTTAGTCGCGAAAGACGTAGCTCTTTTGTTAAACACAGTGTCAATGTTAGAGTGACCAAGAAACAACTGTGACTTTTTAAAAGTACAGATTAAAGTATCAAACATTATATTAGAATTCCTTGAAATAAGAGACCTATAGAATGTTTATCATACTGCACAACTCAATTATAATTAAAACTTTGGCAGAAAAATAAAACAATGAAACACATTGTCTTATAAAATTGGAACCCACAAATGGATGTGCAAATAGCCAACAAAGATTATACTAGACTACCGAAAAAAATCAAATTTATATGTAATAAAACTAATTAAATGAATTCTATAAAATACTATTTAAAAACTAGTACCAACAGACCTACATTATGGAATAAACTTCTAAAATACAAGGTTGATTGAGTTATTATTATCTAATCTGGCAGATACTAGGTTATGTTTGAAGAAGTTATACCATAAGAATACAGCATCAAACTAAATAGGGAAACTGATTTTAGTTACTATTAGAATTGTAAAAATTCAACAATATTAAATTGAATCAATCCATTCTTTAACTAAGAATGGTTTGATTATATTTGATATTTATTATTAGGGTATTTATGTACATGCTACACAATCTCATCATTGACATTTAGGTTAAAGCTTGCTTTATCCTACTAATATTATAAATGCGAAAGTTTGGATATTTGGATGTTTGGTACTCAATCACGCTTCAACCACTGGACTGATCGAGAAAAAACTTGCCACACATATAGGTTAGGTCCTGGAATAGGACATAGGATAGTTTTTATCCCGAAAAACCATCCCATTCCTATGGGAAAAATACATAATAATTTGTTATGTTAAGTTGTCCACGCGGACGAAGTCGTGGGCAACAGCTAGTAACAAATAAAAATCTAAACTATCTAAGTGTATAGATAAAAAAAATAAGAATGAAAAATGTGTATGTGGTGGTAATTTATTTATAGACATTTGATATTTGAAATTTATCATGTGCCATAAAGATCAACAACTCAATTACATATTACATACACATTTTTCTGTTTTAAGTTTTTAACATATAGGTATCTATTTGTGCTAACATGGGTTTAAATTTATGAGTAATAAAGCACTATTATTAAATAACTATTGTGTTTGTAGAACATATGAAAATGTACAAGTAGACAACAGTATTTTGGTGCTCTGTATAGTGACTCATAGTGAGAAGAAAAATTAATTGGACTAATGCCCATTTATCAACGATAATAAAATATTTCACAAATTTATGTTGATAGGAAGAGCAGCTAATTAAACCCCAATTTCAGATATCTAAAAAAAATGTCCTTTGAATATTTTTTGTTCAAAATTGTGTTTTGTATGTTCATTTACAGTAATATACTATAAAAGAAAATGATAAAAAGCTGAACGTTACTCTACCTAGTGAGTGTTACGTGCCTGTTCTCCCGGTGCAACTGGTGTGGTGGCATCTGATGGTGTCCCGGCATGCCCTGGTGCGCGGGCAGATGCTGCGGCGGGTGCCCCGACATCGGCTGATGGTGCATGTTCGGGTGATGCATCATCTTCCACCGATCTGCCTCCACGACCAAAACAGAATCATAAGATTTCACCGACAAACATCCAAACTTACCAACACAAAAACAAACACTTGTACACCAATACTCTTACCGATATTTCACGTGATTAGTAAATCAGTCTACCGGCTATGCATCCAACATAAATCCGTACACAAATCACGCAAATATTAATTTATTTTGGCAAACAGTAAAGAAAATCGTTTCGTTCAACATGCGGCCATGTTAAAAATGTTGCCATCTCTAAATGACTTGCTTCCTATCCTACTATAAAAAAGTACTATGTTCGGTGTTTATTCCTAGACATTTCCTAAGAATACAATTTATTTATTAGTATAATGCTAAAAACAATTATGGGAATAAAATTTGAAATGTTTAAAAAAATTTTAATATTACAAAAATGAAAACAAATTTTATGTACCTAATTCTATTCCATAGCAAAGTTATTTTTATCAACCGTTCGTATTTAACATTTAATAAGTAATAAATTGACTTCATATATATATTTATATTTACTTTACTAATATTTAAAAATGCAAAACCTTGTGATTAGTATATATGTATTTTTAACCCCATCGTAAAAAGGACTGTTAAGTTTTATGCGTGATTTTTGTGCGTCTGTTTTTGTAATTAATTACTAATTATATTTAAAGGACAAGATTTATATTGTTAGACATTTGATTTTCATTTGACTACTAAGCTTTTTCAAAAACTACCAAGCAACTAGAAATATTTTATATTAGTAGAATTCATTTTTCAAAAATAGATTGCATTTGATCGATTTCACCAGCCAGCTTTATCGTTGCTTGAGCAAATAATAAATTGCTATTTGCAGTCTATTCGTAACCGACGACGACGGACAGTTGGCGTCCATATTTTCCTGTGTCTAGTACATCCAGTTTAAAACACATTGTTGAGAGAATAAATAATGATCAAACTTAATACAAACTCATTTATTTATATTAAGTAAACCTAAAATTAAACATTAAATAAAATTACAACTCAGTTTGACAAATATAAAGGAACACAACAGACAGAAAATGGAAATAGTCGTCATCATTATTGATTTGTACATCGGTTAGATTCGAATACACAGTTTCTATTTCCTCCTCCGAATTGTCTATGACATCCGCGTCGCTTTCTCGCGTCGTCTCCGCCCAGGAGACGCGCTTCGAACTCCTTGGAGCTTCTTTCTTTTTGTCTGAAGTGGGAGTTGAATGGGAAACCGGAGAAGGTGGTCCTTTAGTGGGGGTCTGTGCGCATTTGTCCAAATAATGTTTGCGGAGAATATACTCGCGCATAGAGTCGTGCGAGGCTCGCTTGGGAGGGGGTGGAGGAGGCAGTGATTCTTCATCATCTTCTTCATATAGGCATAAGTTCTTATCTTTCCTCGCTTCTTCGATCTTTCTGGCTTCTTCTTCGTTTGGGGGCAGTGGCCATGCGCCCAGTTTGTTGCGCACGAGGTGCGGGCGCAGGTGCGCGGCGCAGAGGATGCGCTTGCGCACGAAGTCGTGGAACTGGGTGAGTTCAGAGCTGAGCTCGCGGCGGACTAGTTGCTTGTGGCGCGCGGGCACGTTCGGGTCGCGGACTGCTAGCAGAGCCTAGGAAATAAAACAAGAAATGAAAATCATTACCGACACAAAAATCACAACGGCACTCCAAGCAAAGCGGGCGAAATTGGACTGCGCAAAGTGGCGATGCCTACCATTCTGGGGCCAAGGCGTGAGCATTATGTATGTATGTACTCCAAGCGGCCGAAAATCTAAACTTTTTCAATGCTAATTTGACAATTCCTAGCAGGGAAATATAAAATTTATTTATTTTATTTATTAGGTTACCAACAGAGTGTACATCAATTGTTGCCTAACGGAAACTTACAATTGTACGTTGGCCAGATGCCACCCCAATCATAGGCAAAATTAAAATTGAAAATAATGCAAGAACGTCACAATTGGCTAATCTTTACCATCATCTCTGAGTTCCCAGTTTCCAAATATTTCCGCTAGGAGGGGCGTAATTTTTGCGTCGTCTATAAGTTAGCCAAGCTTCTTTGTCCGTATGTCTGTCTACCTGTGCGCCGGATGACTCGAAAATTACTGGACCGATTAGTAATGAAGAAATAGTTTTTGAATTTTTCCATATTAAAAATTGTATTTGACTACTTTCACTAAAAAATAGATTTTGGGCCACTTGGCGCAAATTTGTTTGTAATATTCTTACTTGCGACGCCAGCAGCGTGGTTGTAGCTTGCACGGCGCCGGCGACAAGCCGCTCGTTGGGCCAGTGGACGGCGCTGGCGGCGGACGACATGCTCGTGATGGACTCGCTGCGGTTGACGCGGCGCGAGTCGCCCGGACTGCCGCATGAGCACACGCGCCGGCGGCCGCGGGGAGAGCGGGACCCGCTGCTGCCTTCCTCTGCGTGATATGCCTGATGAAGAAAAACAAGTTGGTAAAGGAATATGGGCGTTTCCACCACCAACAATAGGTGATACGCCAGTGAAAAGGTTGTACCTTTGGCGTATCACTTATCACAGGTATGCTCAAACGGTCGATCGAGAGTGCTTTTTGAGTCGATCGCGAGAAAAATTTTCAATTTTTGAATTACGTAGTTTGAGTTTTTACTGATTTCTTAGAGCAGACCTACACCTACCTTGACTAAAAGAATGTAAGTATATTGCGAGTGCGGAAAACTAATTTCTGTCGTTCCTACTAATTCTACGTGGATGGCCATGACGTTCTGCAACGTGCCTATACACTTATACCTGCGCCACGATACACCCTACCTACCTAGACGACAATCCAGCATCACACTTGCTTGCAGCCTCTCAGAGTCGATCGCTCAAGATTATTAAGTAGATCGCCAGCAGTTCAAGTTTGAGCACCCCTGACTTATCGTAATTGGTTGCTGTTAGTGGGTGGGTACTAAAAGACCAATAACGCCGAAAATACAGCTGACTGAGATTAGCCCTCTAGTTGGCCTAGTGACTTGTTCATTATACTCGAGCGGTAGAGGTCGTGGGTTCGATTCCCACTGGGGACAGACAACTCTGTACAATTTGTACAAGCTGGTCCCGGTCTGTATGTTATTTTGTGAATTGTCCAATACTTGTTTAATTCCCATAGCACAGAAGAAAATCCTAGTTAGGGATTACACAAGTGTATATATATATATATATATATATATATATATATATATATATATATATGTAATATTTATTTATTTCACGATAGTAAACATTTAATGTAACAATCCGGCCGCAGGACTATCTTGTCGAATATAACATTAATTTAAGGTGCCTATGGGCCCGATTCTGAAGGCACAACCTTAAAATTTGACAGCGCTAAAATTGGTTTCGTCTTTATCTTCATAATACTGTGTGACAAGGATAGCAACAGTTTTAGTGCTGTAAAATTTTAGTGTTGTGCCTTCAGAATCGAGCCCTATATCAATATACTTAAAGTTTAATTATCTTTAATATACTGTTTATTATCAATAATTAAAAAACTCACATGGTTAAGAGATCGCGTCAGCAAGCAAATAGCCGACAGCAGCGTTCCAAACGTCAGCTGCGGGTAAGGTTCGTATGTGATCTTCGGAGCACCAAATTGCAACTCCACGAGTGGCTGCCACCGCTCCAGGTCTAAGCCCGGATCAGCCAGCAGGGAGAGCAGATCTGGACTGAAGGACAGAAGGCACAGTGTCGACATGTGGAGGATCTCCAGTGTTCTGTGGACAGAAAAGGGTTATTTTTAAAATCAGGCCACAGTAAAAAATACTAGACGCACAGAAAATGCACTCCTTTGATGTTGAAGACAGCCGCAATTTTATATACCTATACAACATCGCGCGCCCAAGTTAAATTAGACTTTAATGCCACGCCTTAGCGTATGTTGTTGACTGCGTGGTCGAACGCTAGGTGTTACGTGGAAATCCCAAGAACGCGACAGCTCGACTGATTTTGCACCGCTGTGGTGCATTGAGCTGGTGGTGTTTATCTTATACGGATGCCTGCCACAGTCAAGCAGTTGATGTAAAGCTATTATTGTTAGATATCGCATTATCCGTGCCGTGTGGTTCCCGGCTCAGAATAGGGCAACCCACAATCTGCCCGCATGGGTGTCGTCAAGGCGACTAAGGGATTGCACCAGGGATGGGCGTGTATTAATATACATTATGATTAATGGATTATTACTGCTATCACCATTCTGTCTGGTGATTATAGCAAATCCCCCAATAGACATTGGGGAGGCTTGTGTTCAACATTGGATGTTATTTCGGCTGATGATGCGTTACCCCACCTAAGCAAAATCAAACACTTACCCAATGGTATATGTATGGTTTCCGTACCAATATCTCATCAACTCTAGAACCTTATTCAGAACTTTTGTGTCACGCAGTTTGCTCACGTCGGAGGATGCAATAGGTCGTATGTCCAAACAACTCAATACATGTATGTATGCATGCATGAATGTATTTATGTATAGGGTATGTATGTATGTATATTATCAAATATTTGTTTATTTATTACCTATGCAACAAGGGCGCCTGATTGACTGCCTCTTCACTGGACTGCATCGCCGCGTCGGAGGAGCGGCGTGCGCGCATCATCAGAGTCACGCATTGGTAGAGGCATGCGCTGATACTTCTCTGTAAGTACAACAATACTGACAGGTCAACTCAATGGGTGCACAACTCAAAAACATGTTGTTTTAGTAATGCCATTGCTTAGTCTTAGCCGGCATTTACTAGTTCAAGACAAGATACAATTTTAAATATCTATTACCACACCATACACACTACAGGTCATACCATGAAGGAAAATAATTTTTCGCACCTCATAAGTCACCTTAAAGTTTTTACTTTCATGATTGACTCTAATTTTAACGACCTCCGTGGCGGAACGGGTAGCTCTCGGACTGCCACGCCGGAGGTTGCGGGTTCGAATCCCGCTAGGGGAAAATGTTCGTATGATGAACATGAATGTTTGTATCCAAGTCTTGGATGTTTATATATTTATATATATTTAAGTATGTCTATCCGTTACCTAGTAACCATACCACAGGCTCTGTCTAGTTTGGGACTGGATAATTTGTGTGAATGTCTGAGATATTTATTTATTATTATTATTGGTTATTAAATTAAAACAGATTAGTCATCTGTTATCTAATTTAATAACCAATTAGTGTCAATCATGAAAGTTACAACTTTGTGGTGGCTTATGAGGTGCGCAAAATTATTTTCCTTCATGGTTTGACCTATAGAACCATAAGAAAACTACACTTATTTTTATGAGAATTAAAAACGAAATTTTCCCGTATTGTGCTGACCCACGGATATAATGGCAATAATAAATTAGATTTAAAAGTACAGCGAATTACTCACCATGATTCCAATCAAAGAATTGTTATTCTGTATACGCCACCTAGCTTCAAATTTTACTAGTTGAACCACCAAATTCAAAGTCGAAGCACACAGATTAAGCGCATCTAATGTGGCGACCTGCCGTGGTAGCAATACTGCTTCTATCAAGTACTCCAAGTGAACACCGACGAAGGTGATGGCATCACTAGCGAAGAACTGGCCGTGCTTCATCACCATCATCGAAATGAAGTCGAGACTGTAGGAATAAACGCGCCACCATTCATGCGGCTTCCATGTTCCTAATCCCCCATTAGGATCAAGCTTAGGCGGCAGCAGTTGCAACCATAGGAACTGGTCAACGTCGCTCAACAGCAAGTCTTTTGAGAATGGTCCTCTGGAGTACGCCGTGAGACATCGCAATGCCGCTAATGACGTTTGGTAGTGACGTCTATTCTGCAAACAGATTTGGAGACAGCACAGCAGTTTATTTGTAAACTTGCTCGATTGGAACCAGTGCGACAAGCCCGAAAACATGTCGTCGTATAGCTCTAGACATTGTTCTAACATGGCTAGGGATAACACCACAGGTGGTATATCTTCGTTGATCGGATGACCGCTCTGTGCAGGCTCTGTTCGGGGTTCCACATTTATATAATCGAACAATTTCTCCAACTCCAAGCTATTTATATTCGTCACAGATCTGATAATACTCTGTGCTGTTATACAGTTTGCTTTTATTTCGTAGTCTAGACTGCTAATTGCTACAGTTCCTATGGATAGTATTGCGCGAATAGCTCTTGGATGTAAACATTCGTAAACGACGGCTGTGTTTGTTAGTAGACTGTCAACTTCTTTCGCACTACCTTTTCTGTTTTCAAAGCAATCATCCTTCCAGTTCGCCAGCATTATAACATACAGCTCCGCTAATATGACGACTAATCTACCGTCTTTTAAGTCTTTCAATTCGTTCAATATTGCTTTCATACATGGAGCAACCATTTTAGCTTTATGCGCTATGTTCAAGTTCATCGGAAGACATTTGCAAAAGATTGTGGTGAAGTCTTTCCAGGAAGTTAACAAGCTCAACCAAACAGGCACTTTGTCAACCACTTCCTCGCATTCATATCTGCCTTTGAATGAAAATATGTAATTAATCCACGTGTCTAGATGTTTCCTGTGGACGTCGAAAAATTGTTCAAGCATCTCGTTAAGATTAGGCTCGAGTTTTTCTCTTGAAACAAACAATTCAATGCCTAACACGTTGAATATCTGCGTGTAAGTTCTTAGGCCTGGTTGGATTTCACTGAACAGAGGACTGGTCATGTGTTCCCAGAATTTTGGATTTTCCCTTAGTTTTTTCACTAGGATCTGCATGTTGTTTTTCCAAAGTGCATGAAATAAGCCCATAATGCATCCTAAGAGAGGACTATGAAGCAATTTGGCGTCCTGTAAAAAAATTATGACGTTTTAACGACTTTAGAGTTTAAGACCTAAAATTGAGCCTTGTGGAAATTCAGTTTCAAAGAGAATACTTACAGCTTTAACTGTCCCAAGATAGTCAGCCATGTATCCCAAGATACCTTCAAAGCTATCATCAAGCTCAGCAGTCTTCTCCTTTTTTACAATTTTGTCCTTATCATTTTCCTCTGTCTTCACTTTCTCGTGGTTCATCATGAAGAAGGCTTCAGTGAGACCCGGCTGCTTGCCGATACAAGTGGCTACAAATTCCAATATGGCTACTTTCAGTTCGGTAGTTTCGTACTCGTCTCGTAATCGGTCGAGGAACATCACACGCACTTGGTAGGCTGTCATGTCTAGGGACGCGAAGAGGGACATTTGGAAATCCTAAAAATATACAAAATAATCTGTTACCGGCTTAGAGCAACTTAGGGCTGCCGAAAGTACAAGCGAGGGGAGACGCCATAGCGTTTTCTTCCGATTGCAATCATCCTGTCGATGACCGACCATGAATTGCTTACATATCTAAATGACAAATTCGGGTGTCAAAACGTAACATGTCACATGGCTACTGCCGTGCATAAAATTATATTAAAAAACTTAAAATGTAATAAAGTACGGTGGGGAGATAGAAATACAGAGCAGATTAATTTATATCAGAGCATTTGTAACAATGAACTTAAAAATATAGATTTTCCTTCTGAGTTCCAAAAATGCTGTGGGAAAAACTGTGATAATGCCCACCATAGGCATATTATATACAATTTATATAGTAATGTAGTAAATATATTAAGTCAAGCTGCCAGTACCACCTACAAAAATAAAAAGGGCAAGCGGGTTGGAATAGGCATGTGAGCAGGGCTCACAGGAACGCTAGGTTGAATGAAATTCAACATTTGGTTACAGTCCGGTAAACCACCTTCCGGTCCGATTTTTGAAGACATGGTTGAAACGTGTAAAATTTTTAAAGGTAAACTTAAATGGTGCCAGAACCACCAGGGTCAGATAAGGATGGACTTGATGGCAACACATCATGCCAATTCAGATTTTAAGAGCTTCTGGAAGTATACACGTAGTCTCAACACTAGACCTGGCACTCCTGTGCATGGCCTGTACATGGTCTTTGGGGCGGGTACCAGATGCCCCACTTTCATTAAACATGTAACACTTAACGGTGTTGCTCTTAAAAGAGTGCACCAGTTCAAATACCTTGGGCATCTGGTAACCGACGAACTTAAAGACGATGTAGACTTAGAGAGGGAACGCAGAGTATTGTCAGTCCGGGCGAACATGCTGGCCCGCAGATTTTCTCGATGTACTAATGCAGTTAAGATAACGCTTTTTAAGGTATACTGCACATCACTGTACTTGGCAAGTCTGTGGTTCAGATATACCCAGAGGGCTTGCAATGCTCTGCGAGTCCAATTCAATAATGCGTTTAGGGCGCTTTGCGGCTGCCACGCTTCTGTAGTGCATCGACAATGTTCGCCGAGGCGCGCACAAACAACTTCCACGCCGTCTGGCGCAAGAAAACTGCCTCACTATTAGCCAGAGTGCGCGGGAGCAGCAACAGCATGATAAAGGTAATAGCAGACAGACTGGACAGTCCTCTGGTGTGGATACTCACCCAGAGGACTAAATCACTATTAGTTATTAAGTATTAACGTAACTTAAGATTTTACTAACACAAATGGACCCCTGTTGTCTTTTAAATATAAATAAAATAAAAATACTATGCACCGTGGATTTTACCGCGTTACATCATCATTTTTTAAATATTAATTGAAATGTATATTTATAAGTATTAGATAATTTTGGAACCAGCATTCCTTCCATTTAATAGATTTGTCTAGCTAGTCTTAGAATTTGATAAAAAAAATTACATCGCAAACTTACATCTGCAAATCTTTTCAAAAGTCGACAGCATAAAACTGGCAGACTCTTATTAAACGCATGGTTGATGTAGCTCGTCACTTTCGGCACCACTTTCAAGGAATCCTTTTGCTTATTTTGGGCAAAGACCAGGTGCTCTAAAGGCGTGACTTCGTTCTCAGCGACAAGATGCTTCAGTCTCAGGGCAAACATAACGATGGCCACGCATCTTTGTATAGTGGATATGTACTGCGAGCCTGTGCCTGATATCCAGTTTGTTTCGTCGTGTATTACTCGTTCTAGTTGTTCGTTGCCTAAAAATAAAACAATCTATTACCTATTTTTTTGGACTTTGAAATCATATCATAGTTCATTCAATATGAATAACAATTAAGGCAGCAACATCGAGTTTTCTCGAGTCTAGACTTTGTGAACTCAATGCAATTGGGAGGTTGGGTAAAATCGATTATATTCGATTATTAGATTATAATAGATAAAGATCGCCGTGTGGTTTTCGGTAGAGTAGAATAGGACCACTCCAATCTTCCCGTGGATATCGTACAAGGCGACTAAGGGAAACATTATAAAACATCAATCAGGCCTCCCCAACCCGTCTGGCCAGCGCGGGGAGTGTAGGCCAAATCCTCCGTCTGTCTCCGGCAGATGAGAGAGGGTTGTGCTCCTGCAGTGGAGACAAAAATAACCTGATGATGAGATAAAGATCTGGGACTCTTTGATTTCATTAACAAGAAAATCATCACGGAATGTAGTTGTGTTAATAGAGCGGTTAATACCACCAATATAATTATTTTAATCACATTTCGCAATTTAAAATATATACGCCTTAAAGAACAATTGATAAATGAGTTTCTTAGTAGTTACTGGTTAAAAAAATTAGACTATACTGAAATACAAGTCAAATTAGCGAAAGCACTATTGGCGAGAGAAAATGTTTCTCATATTCCTCATTGAAAATATGGTGAACAAAAAGAAATTGTTGCTGTCTGTACTACGTAAATTAGTCATTACGTCACTTTGGACAATTTAATCCTTTGGACATTCTGAGCCATTTTGGAGAATTCATTTGGTGTCACTGATCATTTTGATAGGGTATGAAAAGATAGAGGTAAAGACAGATTAGGAAAATGACCAGTGATATACTAAGTCATACCTAGGGGTCTTCGTTACCATTCTTAATGTTTCAAACCTAAAGGCACTCACCAACAGAAATAATCTTCAACAGTTCCAAAGCGTTTTCCGTGTGCAACAAACTGTAGATGCACGTCCGTTTGACCTTCTCCATATTTTTGCATGAGTCCTTGGTTTGTTGCAACAAGAGCGTCAAGAACTTTGCGCAGCGCTGCAGAAGGCTGCGACGCTCTCCGTAGTTCGCGTAGCGCCAGCCACAAACATTGGGGAACACTTCCCGCAGTATGAACACGAGGCCGGGGAGGATAATCTCCGATGTGATACGCTCGTCTATTGGTGCCTGAGATAAATATTTTATAATATTTTGAATTCAAACTGTAGATTAGATTTATTTATGACAAATGTTAATACATAAATTTACTTAAGTATACGTAAAAATCAAAATAAAATACACAAAATGTCAATTTTAGAAAACTTGTGTATGAAATTCATAAAAATGTCATAATAATAATTAGACATACACATATGCCACCACCAAACTTGTATTTTAAAACGACTATACAAGTTTTATTTGTCAAAAATAAGACACAAACCTCTTGAAAAGCGCACAACAAATCTAGATATGCTCCCAAGAACTTGTAGCTGCCGGTCGGCTGTTCTATGGTAATCAGGTAGGAACCCACGGCGGCAGAGTCGAACGACGCACCATTCGCGTATTCCACGTGCGTCAGTTGCTGGTTCATTACGCGTGGTAGCAGACCTGTGTTGATTAATCTAAAAAAAATTGAGCGTGTAAGTTGGAGGCTTCAAGAAACACGGAGGGGAGTGCTCAGGCTTTACCCTCTTCCAAAGTTGGTCGATTTGATACGTGTGTGTTTCGTATCGATACAGCATACAAGTGTGCGTAGATTTTCCCGCAAAAAATAACAATATATTGCATAGGAACAACGCTATGACTTGATTCCCCTTCCATCACATGACTACCAGGCATGGGACATGACTTCATCCTTATGTAGTAGACATACCACGATCTAGTACAAAGCGAATGAAACTCTCAGCTAGTTTCGATAGTTCCGGATAAGTACAACTTGGATCTTTTTAAAGGAAGAGTGAATAAGTATCATCTGGGTAAGCGCTCTCCACCTTCCACCACTATCAGGTGAGATTGAAGTGTAAACCCATCAGAAAATAAAATTACCCTCCAGATCCAGCCGGTAGCGGCCGTGTTATCTTAGTAAACTACGTACTTCCTTAAGATAGGGTAAGGGCGAAAGGGAGTTGTTACTAAAGAGATAGATATCCTACATGCAAGTGATACAGGGTAATAACGAAGCAATACTAGGTAACATTTAAATTTCTATCTGTTACTAACATTTCTATTGGTCATTAGTTTGACCAACTAAACTTTATCAGTCAAATCAGTATCAGGAAAACTTTCCAATCTTCCTAGGGAAGCAGAGAACCTATCTAAGGGAACATTTAGAGCTCTAAAGCAATAACCAACCTCAAATGTATCTCCTTCGGGAACACAGGTATCAAAGCAGTGCAAACGTCAAGGCATTCCACCAACAGCGGCAACGATGGTGCCTCAGCCCTCATAAACCTCACCATAACGTCGAACACTCCCTCACTTGGCGCAACTAAAACTTTGGGTATTTCCTTGTCTTCAACCAACGCATTTAGCACTCCTTTCAGCACTTTGGTCCCTTCGTAAACCCTTTGCAATGTCAGATTTGTGCTACTTTGATGTTGTTTCCTATCCAATGCTTTCTCAATTTCGTGATTTAAGATCGTCCAATAGGTATATGGGGTGCGGAAATGTATCATGGTGCCCTCCTTCCTCTCCATTATAGTGGCTTTAGAACCTGCTTCGATGCGGTACGAAGGGTCTCCGAGAGGGCAGTACTCGCGGCCTATGAGAGCGTCGTTGGATTGCAAAGACATTATCGGGACAGAGTTCGGAATGTAAATTTCTGTATAGACCGGTAGGCTTTTCAGTTCAGCTAGCATCTGTAAACAAACAGTAGTGTAAATATACTAGATGTACCCGCGGCATCACTCGGCGTACTCCACCTTATTACTCCTTATACTAAAACGCCAGAGGACAAGATAACATAATTATCTATGAATTTAAAAAAAACACTATGGACAGAGAGACTTAATTTGTAGGATGAACATTACAAGAGTAAAAAATTTGTATTAAAAATCGATTAAAAGCTTTTTGTTACATAATTTTAGTGCACATATAAAAACATTAGAAAATCATGAGAACCACATACAATAAATAACAATGTAGCCCACTTACATTTCGCACACTACATTTGCCACCCTCAGCTAAACCAGCAGCCAAAATCGATAATGCGCTAAAGTTATACGGGAAATACTCCAACGCGCTGTTCCAAAGTGACACAACCCCGTATCCTTCCTCCTTCTGATGGAGTCTCCAGAACTCGCACGCCACCTCTGGGGATCGTAAGAGGTCAGCACAGAGCTGCATGACACCAGGCTGGTGGCTTATGGTGCCATCGTCATCGAATTTGTCGCACAGTTCGTTTAGAAGTTTGAACACACGTAGTCTGGCAACTAGGGAGCATTCTGATTTATCCTGTTGAGGCAAAGGCTTACTTATTAATCGGGACAACAAACTTCCCTATCTTGTTATATAATGCAGAATAAAAGCAATAGAACTTTCTGGATTTGAAGCAACATGGCTTTACTTACAGAAAATACAGAACTATTCAGCATTTGCTGCAGAAACTCAAAGACTTTCATTTTAAGCGCTCGGGCGCCATAGTGTTGGTAATGACTCTCGAATAATTTAGCATGTTGAGGACTCTGAAAGATAAAAAAATTTAAATATATTTTGCCTTAGACAAGTCTTATCTTGTAATAGGGGGCCAGGTAGACCAGGCGACATGTTTTGTGTCAGCCCCTTTGTTTATATGATGCTTCCATCCGCCAGAAACCGCTGCATAAAAGCTATTATGCAGCTAAAAGGGGTAGGGTAGTCCTTGGGTTCAGAGTAAGCTATACCCTTAGCTATATCGTTTACACTTGACATTATGAAACAGAAGAAAAATACTTAGCAGGTGGGATTACTATTTCCCCTACATATAGATATAGACGATAAACATATATATATATATGGATAGAAGACCACCTAAAAATGTACAAATATAGTGATGTAAAGATTGCAGGAACTATTGCAACACATCATCGGTAACATTCAAATGCTGATCATCAACAGCATCAGCTTTATGAGGTAATGAAGGAGAATACTTCACCTTTAGTGTTAACAGCATCCAAGAGATAAGCAATACAATGTGTTCTGTGTTCATATGAAGTTTTGTTAGCTCACACTCTATGGGCTCTTTTGTCTTCTCTATCCAGGATGATAAATTTGATCTGAAATTAAAATAGAATATATAACTATATGATCTGATCATAAGCCTACCTAGATAAGAACTACAAATCTAATATGCTAGCTACTGGCTTATACTGTCAAGACATGATTACTAATTGACACTAAAAAAGAGTACATTTTAGAATTTCGTGCTTTGTACACATTAAAATACATATGAGTATATTTACTATACAGGGATGAATCAACAAGACCAGTCAGTATGGAGGAAGTTAAAAACTATAAGAGATAATTTGTTCTAAGGAACCATGACATTAATTTAAGAGATAAAAAAAACTGTCTATACATTTTTTTTGCACTATTTCTTATCTCTAAAATAAATGTTATGGCTATGCTCTAAGTTTCTATGAAGGATATGATCCAAGGAAAATCTAAGGTCACAGTCCATTGTGGTAGACGAACTCTGGAGGACTGAGAGTGGTGTTGTTTTTGGAAAAGTCCTATGTCCAGCAGTGGTCGTTGATGGGCCTATACGATGAAGATAAATACAAATATTTGCATGTAAGCCCTGTGTATATACTAAGAAATAAAATGTTTACTCACATTTTTCCATCGTCTAAAATAACCATCAAAAGGCACACCTCCATATACAGAACCCTCAAACATGGCTCTCTGTGCCTCTCCTCTAGCAAATCGTTGTAACCTTGACTTTTACCAAAACCATGTTTTCTGAATAAACCTAACAACTTAGTTAATTCTGTTTCAGAAAATGAATTCTTATTGGCAATGAGAAGCAGGATCTGTAAAATGGCTAGTTGTTCTCTCAGGTTTGTTTCTCCCCATTCTTGTCTAATTGTTTCACTCGCAAATTCACTCAAGATTTTCCTAGGTGGTGGTGCGGCAGACAATAAATTGTCAAATTGAGATATCAGTGATGTCTTTAAATTACAAATTCCTATATCACTAATTATTTTAGTGAACTGCTCATGGTATTTATGCTCAGTGTCATCTTTGAACTGAACAATATACTGTAAAAGTTTGAGTAGGAATAATCTCTCGGCGTAATAGAACCTCCAGAGATTGGGGAGGAGGAATGTAGGCCGTGTATCGACAAAGGCAACATTCTTGAGCGCATTAGCTGGTGTGCCATATGAGATATCACACAAATAGTATTTTAGTATTTCCCATAGCTGGAAGCAGTCTACATCCTAAAAAACATAAACATTATTAACATGAAATACAAAGTTTAAAACAAATCAGGAGGGATCCTAGTCTTAAACAATAACCTATTTATATAAAAGGATTTCTTTTCTGTGATCTATTAGTTTTCCCCAATTTTAGTGCTACTTCAAGGGTTGTATCTTTTAGCAAAATTAAAAAACACAAAACTTTTCCATACTTATAATATTACACATGTATATACATATACTTTCCTAATTCCAAACTAGGATTTTCTCCTGTGCTATGGGAATTAAACAAGGATAGGACAATTCACAAAATATAACATCCAGACCATGACCAACTTGTACAAAGTTGTCTGTGCCCACTGGGAATCGAACCAACGACCTCTGGCGCTCGAGTCCAATGACCAAGTCACTAGGCTAACGAGGCGGCCAAATCTATGTTTTTGAATGGCTTATGTCCAGCAGTGGACTGCTGATGATATAGTATTTTAATTAAACACAACTTATTTTACAGTTAGACTTACAATGTAATTCTGCAACGTCTGCACCACACTCAACAGTTTGGTCTGATCAGCATGCTTCGACTGCAACTGTGAATATGCTTCCTGTCTCAAAGGCTTGTAACTCGCTAGGCCTTCGCGTAAACCATCGGTAACGCCCTTGTTACCAAGTACCGTCGCAAGTTCTTCCTTTGTAAGGGTTTCGGAGGTCGTCCATCGCCACAACCGCTTCCAGTAACTAAATAAATATTGCATTTGTTATGTACACAGAAACACATATAGTCATTTTAGTAAAATACAAGGTCTTACTTCACATCTATGGAGGCCATGGGTTTAAGTTTATTAAAATTCTTATCTAAGGCACGTAATATAGACTGATTTCATTTAAATTTTGTAACATTTGCATTGGATTCTACATTTAACCGCCACCATTTTTTTAGGTTATTTCACGGCAGATAATCTTAGAACATGGATCTTTGTCCTTCGAGAAATGTCCAGCAATCCGTAACATGACGTTTGTCACCCCCGCACATACCTCGGCTTCCCCTCAGACACCAATTTTGACACCATTTCTTCTTTTTGTTTTTGGCTTTTGCTACAACGCGAAAAGAAAGTCGAAGAAAATTAATTTCCCTAAGATGCAAATACGTCTCGATACTCAAAAAGCAGAGGGACTCTTACTCTTTTAATGTAAATACTTTCAATCGATTTGGTATTTTATTTAGCACACACAAATTATTTAGCTTTTCTTTTTTAATTTTTCGGGCGAAAAGTTAGCAAGTTTCTTAAATGCATATATAATAACAGCCTTGGACCTATTAACCTTTGGACGAGTAATATTACCCTTCCCGCCTGTACCCCCTCTGTCACGAACCAAGAACTTTTGCCCTGGCGATTATTTCTTTTTGTCAGCCTGACGCAGACGCTCGGCGAGACAATATATGTGAAAAATTGATAAATGCGCATTAATGTGGTGCACATCTCATAGTGGCAAAACAGGCAATCTGTCTTTTCACTTGTAAGTAATCAAAATATACGTGTTAATATATAAGGTTGACTGGAAGAGAATCCTAAGTGTACATAATTGTAATCAGTTTTATTACTATTTCTTATTATTTTTGTTAATTTTGGTACAATAAAGTCGTAGTTTTTAGTCATCCTAACGTTCTCGAGCTGCATATGCCTAAATATTTTTGGTGAAGATTTCCTCATTGACACAACCAATACTGTTATCTGTCAATGTTGTTTTAGGTTGGAAAAGAAATTTGTACTACCAATGCAAAAAACTCATTTGAAAAATGTAAGAAAACATTTACAAATAAATCATTTAATAAATAAAACTGCTGTATTTTATTTCGGTGATATTTCCTAAATAAATAATTAAAATTGAATACGCGGGGCGGGGCTGTAGGGATTTATCAGGCTGTTGATTTTATCGTACCTTTGCCTACAATCCGTATGCATCGTATAAAAAAACATGTGTGAAAAAAAACGAACTGTCATATTCTATTTTGCTCTAATCTCTAAGGTACAAAACAAATGTATGAGAGATGTCCGTCTGACGCTAGTCACTAAGTTTGGGTTATTTATATGTATCTGCTGTCACTGTCAATCAAACTATATTTTTTTATTTTGTTTCAAGACATTGGCAATAATGCCATCACAGAATTTATTTAAGGGCCGTTTCCATTGTAAATAGCTTAACAATGACATTTACACCTGCGCTTATTTGTACGACGAACGAGCCAATGGAAGTAACCACTGGCAATCTCATACATATCATCAAGCTTTGTTCGTAAAGGTACAGATACTCATACCTATTAGTAGCATGCTTATAAAGCTCGCTCATGGAGAGTTCATATTTCTTGTATGCTCTTTATAAGCATGCTACCTTAATAAGCATTGTACCAAATACACATAATTCAAAATATTCCGTTAAAATGGATGATTATACGCCGTACGAAGTGCTATAAATGAACCAAATTATAACCAACGTTCTATTAATAACAGTTTCTTGCAAAATGAACTCAACAAAACTATTCAGTACTAGCATGCTAATAGGCAAACACGTTCACATGTGCTACTAGCACACCCCCTTCCACTTGCATCACAGGTAACATGCTCCAAAATCAATCGGCTTGCGATTTAGTAGCATGCTCATTACTAGCACGTGCTGTATACACATGCTAGTAAGTAGCATTTGCTCTAAATAAGCATGCTCTCGTGCTATTAATGAGTATGTACCTTAAGCACTTTAATGCAACAATTTCTACGTTTTCAACCCAGCCATACTTATTCATGTTTTTCACATTGCGCATTGTTAAATGTGCGCTTCGTTTGCATTCTACAGAGCGGGCAGGTCTACTCATATAGTGTGGAACGTGAATGATAAATAAATAATAATAAAAAATATTTATTCAATGATAAAATGTATATGCATTACTAATCTGTAACGGACTGTTTGGACACTTCCGTATCACTTGCATTGCATGCATAGGAGAGAGATAAAGACTTCATTTTAATCAAAGTACGGAAATCCTTTGTAATTTCTTTTATTTGCACAAGGCTTTACAGTGCTTATAAAGTCAACCAGTGACACACGAATCGACGCTAGAATCCATCGACCAAACCGTCAAGCAAAGCCAATGATGTAGTGTCTATGGGATTCAGTCAAAAATATTAAAGTTAAAGTATACCATTTGTAAAAAAATTACAATATAAAATGGATGTAACTTGCAGAAACTTACAAGATATTAAACAATAAAAACGCCTGTCTGTCTGTATGTATGTTTGTTACTGCATCACGCAAAAACTACTGAATTAAATTTGATGAAGTTTTCATAGTTGTCTTGTTGGTGGTTTAACTTAATATCTGGTGCATGTTTCATTTTGATACGCCACTTAGAACCTAAGATATTAATAAAGTAAATTTTTCTAGAAGCCATTTTATCGGATGATAATAAAACGACTGTTAATATTTCTTCCAGTAACTCAGTATCACATTTAGAAATCATTCATGAAGAAACATCTCTTTTTTACGAAAATTTTGATAAAAAAAATTGCAATATTTCTTGAACGTACGAGTATGTTCATCATATGGGCGAGGTCAACGGTCCGGCACGGTGAACGGCGCGGCGCGTATGGGATTGAGTGATTGAGAACAAAAGAGATTCGCAAACGTTGGAATTGGGATATTGAGAGTCCCGAGTCTGAGTAGGAGTGGAAGTAGAAGTGGGAAGAGACCGGGAGCGGAAGTGGGAACGGGGGCTGATTCTGTAGTTCTTGCGAGCGGAGCCGCGGGCACAGCTAGTGTTTAATAAAACCTTGCAATACGAGGTTTATCCGCTTTTTTATCTATTTCAATAACATAAGATATTAACTCTATAATATAAAACCTTATACTTGCCAACTTGATTGACCTTGATATATTGATCAATCGCATTCATTCATTATTTTTAGACAGCGAAAAAAATGTTTCTGTCTACCAACCAATTGCTATTCGTTCGCCAATTGCTCTTAGTTATATTCTCTTTCGTTGCGTCCGTTCCACTCAACCACAAATTAGATAGAGTATGACTCAACTCTCGTACGTCACGTATACGTAACGTATTATGTAGAACGGCATCCGCCGACTCCTTCGTGTCATCTACCTTTTCTTGCTCAAATCAATTGTAATTCTGGCGGTGTTTTTCTTTAATTAGATATATAGGACAGTGCACGCACGTGATCCCGCTTTTTTTATTCAGCGGTCGCTGCAAGGTCACTTGATCCGAGGTTCATTTTAGTTCATAGGTTGGTTTTAAGTTCATTGCAACCAATAAGTCGGTCACCATGGCTCCTGCAGCGCCTGCAGTCAAACCGAAGGCAGATGGCCCCACTGGCATCAGAGCAGTGCTCCTTGGCCCGCCAGGATCAGGAAAGGGCACTCAGGTATGTCAAAACCTCGTGATCTTTGACTTCTCCTGATAGTAATTGAGATGGATAAAAGTTTGATTAATTCACAAACTTTGTACTTTACATTGTTATGATTAGTTACATAACTTCAAACTAACGGTCAGAGTTATGTCAATATCTGATCTACTTACTGATTACATTGCCTACCACTGAGTCTCTACTCAAGGCTAATATATTTTTTAGAATATACCATTTAGGAAATAAAAAAACTATAACTTTTATAAGATTGTTCACAAAAATACTTAATTAGAATTAGGTTAGGTTATATCAAAACTACCAAAATAGGTTGCAACGAGGATGGTAGGTTGAGGTAGACAACAGAGTTCAAGCATGTGGCGGTACTAGCCACTTGGTTGGGTTACTATAGTTTTTTTTTCAATATTGTTTTGCATTGCCTAATTTTGTTATTTTTTTTATAAATAGCATTGTAATTAATAAGCTGTATTGCATTAAAAAACGTTTCCTGTTATTATCTCACAGTAGGCATTGTAGTCTTTCCATATCTATCCATGGAGAACTTTAGAACTATAATATCTAATCTGTTTCTGTATTAGCTAGAGTCGCCCCTGCCCAGTACACAAATCTCATGTCCCAGCTATTTGATTTGCATTATCTGCGTAATAGGATTCACTTTAAATTAGTTTTTGTTTGGTATTCATATCCCTATATATGCTACAGGTTTAGTAGTTTGAATGTACCTGCTTTGAATCAAGAAATCAATTTACATGTTTCAATCAAATCTGTTTTTGTGAAATCTAAATTCTTTATATTGAAATTTATGTTTTACAGGCACCACTTTTGAAAGAGAAATACTGTGTATGTCACCTGTCTACTGGTGACATGCTCCGTGCAGAGGTGGCATCGGGCTCCGATCTCGGCCGCCGCCTCAAGACGGTCATGGACGAGGGAAAGCTGGTTTCTGATGAAATGGTGGTGGACATGATTGATAAGAACCTAGACCAGCCTCAGTGCAAAAATGGGTTCTTACTTGATGGGTTCCCAAGAACTGTGCCACAAGCTGAGAAGGTTGGTGTTTACGAGATCCTTTTATTTAAGTACTAATAAATTATTAGACTAGTAATATCCCAAAGAAAATACCAAATGCAGTATAATCAGCAAGGTGTGGAATCTCATAGCAATACAATTGAAATGTCATAGGGAAGGGTCAGACTTTTTTATCAAGTTTGCATTATTTAATGGTGACAGTTAAAACAATTTTAAAGTCACATAGTTTCTATACCAGTAGGACAAGAGGAGGGGGCAGGCGTGCCAGAGGACAAGCTCCGACGAGGTGGTCAGACCCAGTGAAGAGGGTGGATGGCAGATCCTTATATGAAGCAGTGCGGCTGGCCAATGACCTCTATGCCTGGAGGCGCATTTTATAAGGTCGCGATCCTCAGCAGTGAGGGAACGACAGAGAAGAAGAAGAACAATGAAAAGATCCTACAGTGGGCTGACACAGTTGATGTCGCGGGAAATGCCAAAAATTATTGTCAAATGTGAAATAGTAGCTATCCTTCCCCATGGTTCAAGCTATCTCCATATTTACCAAATTTCATTAAAATCGGTTCAGTGGTTCATCTATGACGATATAACAGAAAGACTTATAGAGTTCGCAATTATAATATGTACTAGTATTTCCAGTATCTGCTAGTAAAATAAAATTTTGATAGTTTGAAACTCAAAAAAAACAATGACCCATCCCTCTGGCTTTTAAATTGTTTTGCTATAAGAGTCTGCGCCCCTCATAATAAGTACAAATCAGACATTGTATGTGTAATTAATCTCGGTTTTTGCCTACCCTGCAAGAGGCATTTATAAGCATGATGACCTCAATTTGTAGACTCGGATACAATACTAAACAGTACATTATCAACCTGTTTTTAGTATGAAACTATCATTAAAAGCTAAATGTGAACAAGTAATTGAATATTCTAGTATTCCCTAATACATTTTAATGTACATTGATTAGTTAATATATTCCTTATGATTTTAGTTGGATGATCTACTGGAAAAACGAAGGACAGCGCTTGATGCAGTGATTGAATTTGGAATACAGGACAGTCTGCTCGTCCGCAGGATTACTGGAAGAATGATCCATCCAGCTAGTGGACGCAGTTATCATGAAGAGTTCCACCCTCCTAAGAAACCCATGACTGATGATGAGACTGGTGAGCCATTAATAAAGAGGTCTGATGACAATGTTGATGCACTGAAGAAGCGTTTAGCAACCTACCATGCGCAGACCGTACCCCTTATTGACTACTACCTAAGGAAAGGCATCCATTATAGAGTAGACGCCTCAAAATCTGCTGATTATGTCTTCAGTAAGATTGATAACATTTTCAAAAGTCGCATTTATGGCAGATCTTATATGGTGTAAGCAAGTGTTGTACAAATGATTTTACAAATGTGATGAGTAGATAACTGTTTTTGTTATTTGAGAAACTATTTCTATAAATTCTAAAGCCTAAATAATCTAGCTAAGCTAGATGTGTTGTTCTGTTTTATAAGACTATTTTTCTTCGACAAATACAGTGAATTGCATTTATGATATATTTTTTTTATTTAAAGATAAATAAATTCCTAAACAGTAAATTCCTATCATCAACTTATACAGGGGCAACTTAAAGCAACAGGGGCTGCCGGCTCAACTCTGATAGGAGACGCCATAGCTTTGCCTTCCGATGCCAAACACTTGTAATTTTTCGCGGAGGATCCATGCACACGTACACACTCTTAGGCTGTCGTACAACACACGCAATAAATCGAACACATTCGTAACCTCTCGTACTCATTTCAGTTTGGCGCATGACCAGTGGTCTTGTACCTTTAGTAGTGTTTTTTTTTTACCTTTTTTGTGTGTGGCGATTCCCCTTTAGTGTTTTCAAGCAATTTTTTTTGGCCATAACACCCTCTATCTAACGCTATCAAAAAAAGTGGGGCGCAAATAATAAGACTGCTCGCGCTACCAAAAATGGCATAATTTCAACATGTAGCAGGCGCAGAAAGAAAATGTATTTGACGAAAGTTAAAGTTGTTGGCCATGATGACCTCTATCCAACGTCAATAAAAAAAAGTAGTCTATTTAATTTGTGATGTTGTCATTGTAGCTTAAATGCTTTGAATTTGTATTTATTGTTACAAATTCTACAAAAATAATATACCTATTTTCCCCTTTCGTACACTATAACGCCAATAACTTCTAAGTATATACACTTTTTGTACACTTTGACCCAAACTAATAGTATGATGAAATAAAATTAATGAAATGAAAGTTTTTAATTCGGAAAACAATGATCCATAAATTGTTAGTAAGCACATAAGAAAAATAAAATAAAACTGTGTTAGTATCAATACAATTAAGATTATAAAACAAACTATTACATTATTATTTTTGACAAGCACCTCACCCAATGCCGTGTGAAGGGGCTGTCGAATCTTTCGGCTATACATTTCAGGATGCTGTTAGTATGACTAGTTGGACTAACCCATGTACAGTGTGTTGGGCCTAATGGAAATCGAACCATGTCCTCCGGGCCAGAGGCTCTGACCCTCGAGTCCAATGACCAAGCCAATAAGCGGCACACATATTTGAACCCCTTGGTCGCTCATAATCATAAATGTATGATGCTGTCTCTATCAGTAAGTACCGAAATTGCTAAGGAAAAAACACTGTTTCAGTTTGAGAAATTTATTTCCAACAATATTGTCTGGAACAGTAACCATACATAGTAAATTAGGTATTTGTTCGATAATAAGCTCGAATAAAGGCCAATGCATACACATTTCATACCGTCTGATAGGCTAATGAAAATACATACATTATCTTTGTTACGTACATAGCTTTTAAAGCATACCGAGTATGATATCAAAGAAGGTCGCTTTTGGTAACCTTATGGTTGATTCACCCTGACACAGTCGAGTCGTGACTACTCGATGCGCGCGCACCAATCATGGTTGGCCGCTAATAGACGCGCGCAAGCATTACGTTGTTCAGATAGAGGTCAATATGCTAAGTAAAATTTCAGTGTTGATGTCGCTTCGATGTGCTTCGACTCTGCGTCAATGTGATCTTTAGCGAAATTTCAACACTTAGCGGCATTCTTAAGTATCAGGGCAGTTAGTATTTTGATTCCATTAAATAAGATTATAGGTATTTGTTTGCATCCTGACTGTAGTTTTAACAAAAACATTAAGTAAATACAAAATTCGTATTTTCCTGTAGGTATGTAATTATGTCCATGAAATCAATAATAATCCAACTATTAACATTATCTCAATCTGAAGTGTCCTATCCTCTAATGTACTACTACAATCTACCACTACATTTAAATGCTTTTATAAAACGCTACCATTTCGTTTATAAAGAACTACTTTGAGGTCACTTAACACAACCTAAACGGAGAGTGGCACAAAACAGTTGAATCAATGTGCACGATAACATCTAGACTAAACAGTAATTGGTTTCTCTTTTTACAGAGTCTGAAACTAAATGTACACGGTGTTTCCACCTATCCCTTCCAGCTATCCCCTCCTGGTAGGGATAGGTGGATTTTTTTTCTACTTATCACGAGTGTCTAAAAATCTATTGTGTCTATCCAGGCCATCCATTTGGCGCCCAACGTGGGACCAAAATGTAATTAAGTTCCTGAGGGTCTGCAGGTTCCTGGATACTTAATGGAAGTTTACCATTCCCTGACCCCCAAGGAGGGTTAATAGTCCATGAATGAACCTGCAAACCTTCAGGAAAATAATTAATTTGGTCCCACGTTGGGCGCCAAAATGCAATGAAGTTCCTGCGCAAGTTCCTAGATACTGTTCCTCTGATCCTCAAGGAGGGTTAGTTGTCCATGCTGTAATGATAACAAATAACACAACAAAGTAATAAGAATAACACGACAAATTATGATTTTCAGTGATTTGTTATCTGAATATGTAAAGAAAATATATTCTATTTTGTGCCGGATATATTACACACCTTTGTGCACATTGATTGAGCAGCTTGACCATTTAACAAAGAGTGTTGTGTAGATTTCTATAACTTCAGTCTATTTTTAGCGCATAAGCATATCAGTTTTTCTTTCCATTAAGTCGTTTGAAACGGTGTTCCCTAAACGACTCATATTATGAAATAGGTTTAATATATGAACAAAAAAGGATAGCACTAAATTTTAAAATAACTATGTTTATTAATGTATATTACCATAATGTAACATGCTTCACAGTTTGCATGCGCATTCTCTGATTGCCAGCTTTATCTAGTACTAGAGATTATACATTTTAATACACTAAACGGGTGTTTCTCTAGACGAATTGTCTAATATAAACTTCATATAAGTACTTATTATTGTTTAGGCGTTATAAAAGTTGATAGGTAGCAAATATATTAAAAAGAGGAAAGTTATATTAGGTGAGAAATTTTAAAAAGTTTACGAGATTAGAAGTTAGGTTTTAGATTTTATAATTTTTAACAGGATTGTAATCAAATTTTATAAAAAATTCATTACTAGGATTCTCACAGCCGTATATATTTGCACTTTTAGAATATCAACCATCTTTAGGCTTAGGCAATAACTGTCCCCGTGTTTAGAATGAGACTGAGAAAAAAATAGGTGTCTATGAGTTTAATGTCTAATAATGAGTTAAGGAAAAACAAATAAAACACAACTAAAATAGACAATTTCTGTATAATTGTGGTCAGCTCGAAAAATGAACATAAGGTTTATACAAAAGACATTTTTTATGATAATAAGAACGATAACACATTTTATACAATACAGGTACTGTGGCATGAGAAATATGAACGATATAAGGGTGACCATCCCATACCCAAAAGCGAAGCTTTACTAGATCACATCTAAAAGCATCTCACCATCAGGTGAGATTGAGGTCAAGCGCAAACACATTAATATATAAAAAACAGCATTTAATTTAAGAGGCCCCACTCATTTACAATGATATTGTGTCGAGATATAGAATTGAAGATTACACAATGACTGAACCAAAGTTTGAGCGAGTTTAAATTTCTTTTGTTGCCCGTGGTGCTACCAATCCTACTACCAATAGTAAAACGGGTATTTTTTCTTACCCCTCTTACTACTATTTTATTGCCCGTACTACAACTATAGAAAATGAATAAATTTGGATTGTTTATAACAGTAACCACTTTTAAGCGTGCAATATTTTTCATTCCATGATTCGGGGCGGTTCTGTACGTACGCACGCGCGCATGCGACATCAAAAATGGCTAAAAAAACCCGCGAGTATACACTCTCACTGTTTCTCTTACCGTAATATATTGACACAAATGGATTCATTTTATTGATTCAATTATGATTAAACGTTTGGGATACAGATTTTGCACTTAAAATCGTGCAATAAAATTACTGCGCAATTATATTATAGGACTAAATACTGCATTCACACATAATAGCTTAGATTTTTAAATTGATGGTCACCCTAAGTATTTTTAAAACATGATCTGAAATGATATGACTTCATTTGAATGATATTATGACGTTTTACGTATTGAGTAACGTAGACTAGCAATAAACAAGTTTCACTTTTAATATTAATACACATTAGGCCCGAATACCGAAACACTCTGTGCCGAAGCGTTCATTCATCAACTTTAATATTTGTTAACCTTCAGTGACACTTTAATGTACCTATACTTACGCTGTTGAGCATTTCAGTATTCTGAAAATATACTCAGGATAGGCGACTAATTCTAGGAATTGATTTGGATTTAAGATTATATAATAAATTCTAATTTCATTATCTCAGATTAATGCATCGAATGACAAGTAAGTTGATATCGAGATGATAATAACATGATATGGTAATGACTGATCGTAAACTAAACGTGGCTTTCCACAAAAATAAACAGATTCAAAAACACACAGGTCCCTAAATTAATGCCGCGGATTACAAAAGCATTAGAGAATTTAGCTCGGGGCTTTGATATCTCTTCTAATTCCTGGCTTAAAACTTCTCTTACATTCCTGCTGGTTATCTGTTTTTGACCAGAGATTGCAAGTTACTGAAAACCATTTCGATGTGATTTGCCTTTTTAGGCTAATCGAAGCGGGACATCCACATTCTTTTAAAGATATCTGACCAAAATGACCTTATTTATCCCTGCCTAAAAAAATGTTGCCTACGTCAACGTCTTCTCCATTTGGTCTCAGAGTGATAAACTATTGATTTTACAATCCGCTGACAAAACAACACTACCCACAGTATCTGTCATGGAAAGTTGAGACGTATAAACACGAATTAACACCGAAAGCTCAACTGGCATCCAAATAAATTACTATAATTAAATAACTATGTACAGAAACGGGGACCAGCCGTCTGGTTCACAGTCTTTTTTCCTGGACCAACTTTTTATAAGTGCATGACATCTCAGATGATGTCCTAAATTGTGGTTTAGATATTGAGAACTAGATCTGTTAAGGGCAAGCCCTATAGCCAAGGTATATTATCTAACTATTGTCCCACATACACTTTACGTCATATCCCAGTATTACCGGCTCTGTCACTTCAATTGCACTAACAACTTAAATGATAGAGATAGTCTTCCCAAATCATGTTCCTACTAGAACCCAAGACTGTGAACTGGAGGGCTGCCACGGCCGCTAACGACCTCCTGCGCCACTACCGATTGCTTTGGATAATCGTAATCATAACGATAACACGGGTCTACAGCTAAGACTAATTTATAATAAAGCTTTTTTAGAACAACATTTACATACAATAACAAATAATTATTGTTCGACATTAACAATAGCAAGTGGGGATTGTCGTCAATCACCAAATTTTCTTCAAATGGATCGTCAACAAATCCGTCAGGAGTTTTAAAACAATCTTTGATATTAATTTGAGACACAACAGAATCCATGTTGTAGTCTAAAATAGAAAAATACTACTTTCATTATCAGTTTGCTAGTTTTACATTTATAATTTTAAAAACATTAAATTCAGTTTTTTTTTTCAACTAGTTGTATAGTGCAACTTTCTGCTATTTAATTTAGATAATTTTGTGCAAGGGGCGTGTACATATATGAATGTATTTTTAATTTCTTTTAATTTCAGAATTTTTAAAAACCGTCGAATATTTGTAAGTTTTAGATCTTGCTCGTTTGCTGGAGATCGGAATTTCTTAGAACGCCCTTGGTTTTTAAATTTTAATGAAAAACTTCAAACTGAATATAACCATCACATGTTCTGTGCACATAAAGTAGGTGTTTAAACCTAGACATTGACGTCCTACTGTGTTGTGTGAAAGTGTTTGTGTTCAGTGGTCGTGAAGTCTGTCGTGAGACCGACTCGAGGATCGTGAGGTCTTGCGCTGGTCCAGGTAAGCTGCCGGCGCCCAGCCTTCGCCCTGACCACCTGAGAACAAAAACGCAATCGAACATAGTTTTTTACTTTCCGCAGAATCGTGGTTGAAGGAAATATATTGAGGATGGTTGGATGGCTGTGAAGTTTCTGTTATCCACCCCAATGGTTGGAGTGTAGAAAAGGAGACGCTATGGAAGAAAACTCTGAATGGCGTGAAAAAGAATTTTGGGGCGTTATTAGCGTTAGGGATTTGTAACCCCAACCACACCGACTACTAAATAAAGGTCATATAACTTTCCTGTACAAATGTTGCTCTCGTGGTGGTAAGTGTAATAGCTTATAATAATATTCCTAAACTATGTAGGTAGTAAAGCTGCAAGCGGATTATACAAGGTAATTAGGATCAATGGTCAGAGTTACGAGTTGTAAGTCTCGACACATTTTAACCAGAAGACAAGATAAACACTTTTGGAAGCAGGTTTATATGTGACTTAATTACTAGGAAATTATTTAAAGGTAATATATTTGTTGGATGTATAAATTGTTGTGACCATAGCTGATGTTTAAGAAACGAAGTTGTCTATCAATATTTCTTTTTCTGCAGCTTAGTAGTACGTACTGCCAACCGTGCTTTATGTGGCGGGCGAACGGTAAACTAGCGGGAGGTGACTGTCGCTTCAATCTGTACGCTAGTACGCTGTACTAGCTGTTGCCCGCGACTTCGTCCGCATGGACAGCTTAAAATCACAAATTATTATGTATTTCCCGTAGGAATGGGATGTGTTTCGGGATAAAAACTATCCTATGTCCTATTCCAGTATCTAACCTATATGTGTGCCAAGTTTCATCCCGATCCGTCCAGCGGTTGAAGCGTGATTGAATAACAAACATCCAAATATTCAAACTTTCACATTTATCATATTAGTAGGAAATAGGATTCTCTGTCACTACCTAGGCACGACTCATCGCTATGCTGAGAATATATTCAAATTCAAATATATTTATTCATAAACACAGGTGATGTAAAGAATGTACAGAATACAGAGAGCTCTGTGTTTTTACCTATCGGGCACATGAAAGCATTTAATATGTTAGTAAACTTCTGTCAAAGCAGACAAACGGAAAACTTGTGTATTAAAGGTACATAATTATGAAATTAATTAATTTAAAATTATAAGGTAATGTCATATTCAGTAATGTCACTTAGTAAACAGAAATATTTAGGAGGCAGCACCGACCTGCGAGCCGCACGTACCACCAGCCGGCGCAGCCCACCTTGAGCAGCTCTGCGTGCTGCGCCTCCCGCAGCGAGACCTCGCTGGCGCCCACCGCCGTGTACTCCGACAGCGCCACCAGCGCGCACCCCACCGCCTGCGCACGCGCATACATACCTCACATTTAGCCAAAAGTAGATACCACACTTTGAAGTTAGTACGATACTTATATACTACTTCGTCCGCGTGAACCATCGTAACTTTATAATTATATAGCCCATGACACTCACAAATAACGTGGCTTTCTATTGATAAAAGAATTTTCAAAATCGGTTCAGTAGATCCAGAGATTACCCGCTGCAACATCACAAACTTTACTTTATAATATTAGTACAGAAATACTCTAAATATATTTAGCCTGTAAGAGACAGCTAATTTGAGGCTTGTAAAATTGCCCTGATGTATGGACAACATTTTTAATCAAAAAATCATTTTCCATGGTAGTATCATGTTGAGTTGTAGTGGCGTGACCGGAACAAGCTAAAATTAAAACAAGATGCTCTCAACTCCTTAATATTGGTCTAGAAAATACATACCCAGCTTTTGGCTATTTCGACAATATTTATTCGCTATGACGTCTATTGCCATTCACACCTGGACATAGGCCTTCTAAATGCGCGCCACCACACGGCCTCCCGTTATTACTACCACAATTGTTATTACTTAGGTATCGGTAAGGCAAATGTCATTCCCATTTTACATTCCAGGTAAAGGTACAATCTTGGTAAATTAGTAAATGAGATGATAGTGATCTAAGGCCGACTTTTTCCTTTTTTTCTACCTCACAATGCATAGGACCTTATCATTAACTCTTGATATTATTTCTAGTACAGTCAGATTATACAAAGTTATACACAGCTGTAATGCAATAACAAACATATAATAATAACACCATTAACCCATTTTACACCAAATACATGCATCCGTTCACCACGGGCCAAACTGCTTTGTATACATGCATGCAATTATCATTATTTCGAATGTTATCGATAAATTAGCTTGACAAGTTTGCACAGAATGTGTCCCAAGTGTATAATTGATGAGTGGAGAAGGTTAGAAGGTCTGCAAAAGGCAAACACGCCTGATATGTGTATTTTCGTCGATCTAAGTTCACTCAGTGAAAAAAGTTTTTTGAAAATCAAAGGCAGGTCTCCAGAATTATTTCAGCTCCCGCTACACCGTACTCTGAGAACATTCTTTACTAATTTGTCAAGCTATAGAGACTTAGTGCAGCAGTTGTTGCCCTTATGGCTTAACCATGCATGTTAGTGTAAGCGACAACGATAATGGTCCCGATTCTGAAGACAAACTTAAAATTTTACAGCACCAAATCTAGCTTTTTTTATTTGTTTTTTCTAAAAAGGAGAGGTAATGTCAGTGTGATTTATATTGTTTGCCATTAGAATTGGGTCCATTGTAATTTTAATATAAGTATGTATTATATTATTATTGTATAGTTTATCATTCTAAATAAAATAGATAAATCAGTTCACAAATATAACGGAGTACTTAAGAAAATAATAGGTATAAGTAGTGATATTAAAAAGTTTAAAGTAAACTTGTCTGTATAGCCTCAGTCTAGTTCCGAACGCGTAAGTAGGTATCTTTTGTTAAGTTTGTATCGAAAGTGTACTAATTTTCTGACGTTTATTGTGTGAATCACTTATTGCATCGAGTATAATAAGAACATAAATGAAATGGCTTTTTAGGGCACAATAATTCTGCCAATTTCACGTAGTGGAAAATACATAGTGGGATAATATTGATCGGTTTGTTTCTATTAAAACACCTAGACCAACACCTAAAACAACATAAATAATACGTTTAATTGAACGTCGAAAGCTGTGGAATGTGCGTGATGGAAGCCGAAATGCTGTGCTGTGCTGTGAATAACACTTTTCTTCGTATACAAAACACACAAATTGCATAAGTTGGTTATTATTTAAAAGTCATAATAAGTACTACTAGTAGTAGATTTCATGTTCATACTTAGTACTAAGTATATGATTATAGATATTGTATCACATGATTTAGTTTTACGGTTATAATGAACGGATAGATCAGCGTTGCTATTAATTCAATAGGAAATATAAATATAACATTAAAACGAAGCAAGCGCGTTAATTAAACAAAAAAGCACACTGACAATGAATGACATAAACAAAACATGACTTACACGATAGTTAATGTTCGACAACCGAATTATCCACTTTCTTTCGTAGTCTTTGGTTACTAAGCTTTGGGATATTAACTCAGTCTCTTTTCATTGTATGTACAACGCCTCTACTGGCTCTAATCTCTTAAAGGTTTATGTTATCAGTACTGTGACACGTAAAACGTGGATGTGGCATGCGCGGAGCCCGATACAGAAAAGAATTGTACCACTCTGTGTATGGTACCGTTGAGACCGACTGCCTCCGTCACCTGTTGAACAATACAACTTAAAGCATGGCGACCATTTTGTTTATACAACGCACGACAAAATGGCATCGTATAGGCGGCCATCTTGTGGTCTGTATCATGTACTACATTAAAACCGCATGGCAAAATGGCGTCACATAGGCAGCCATTTAAAAATATGCTCGATTAAATCACCTCCTACTTAAAGTTAATTTGATTAAAACAAAGTGAGGTGCCAGATGTGCACAACTAAATCATAAAGGTATTTCCGTGCCAGTGTCTCTAATATTGAAATTTTAAAGGAACTAAAAGTGATGATGGAGTGGTATGCTAAATTAATTATGCAATGACAGCGTGAACTCTTTTCGACTGAGTCAGGACGTTATAAAGATCTCATATTTATATTGAAACGTAATAGGAGAAGTTGTAGTATTTATTGTTGTCGCAAAACAGTTAAATGAGATAACAACTAAAATGTATTAGGAGCCTTTTACGGTGGCGGTTTTTTTTATTACAGACAGTGTTCAAAGTACCTGAAATCCTTAGTAATCGGTACGACTATATATATAATCGATTATAATATAATTACGATCGATCGTAGGAGTGGTGCATACTACAAATTCTCGGTAGATAAAGAATCTATCACCACCGCTTTACTAATGATAATAATTGCTGCCGAATAAGATGAATCTGTACATTTAGTTATTCCGGTAAGCATTAGGTAAGTGCGTTTGGGTTGACAGCCTATCATGCGCTAACCGCGTGACTATTCAGCCCGCATTCCTTTTAATAATACACTTTACACTTACATAGAGTGGATTTTTCACCTCACTCAACACTGCAAACCCAAAATTAGTTGGCATTAGGTAATTTAGTAACCCAAATTTAGTAAGCTACCCCGAAAGCATTAAGTACGTGGACACTTGTTAGTACCTGCTAACAGTCGAAACATTTTCTTATAACTAGTAAGCATTAGAAAATGTTTCTATGTAGTAACGTAGTTTTTTTTATTTACAGAACATTGAACATCCTAAAATTGCTATCTTATTCCAAAAAAGATAATAAAAACACTGCTATTTCTGACTCCATGATCTGCCAAACCGTGTTTTTTTTTCAAGAAACTGATTTATAAACTAGTGATTTTGCGACTTGACGTTCGTCGATTCCCGTACGACATGTAATCTACAGTCGCTTTAAATCAGTTATAGTATTGTAGTCAGCAGAACTACAGGTCATACCATGAAGGAAAATATTTTTCGCACCTACATAAGTCACCTCAAAGTTTTTACCTTCATGATTGACACTAATTGGTTATTAAATTAGATAACAGATGACTTCTGTTACCTATATATTAATAACTAATTAGTGTCAATCATGAAGGTAAAAACTTTGAGGTGAATCATGAGGTGCGAAAAATTATTTTCCTTCATGGTATGTATGACCCATAGCTAGTTACGAAGAAAGCTTACCGCTATTCTGAAAAAGCCAAATTGAACTCTGTGAGTATTTTGGACAATATCCGTCGAACTACAGAGCCATTTTGTAATTTCGAACGCGCCAATTTATTTATTCTGATAATAGTTTGACGTCTAACTGCGATAGACGCCAAACTCTTATCTAAATATATTAAATTAGTTAGAGAGTACAACACAGTTTAGTTCCAACGTTTTGTTTGTTAGCTTTACCGACTCAGTCCTGTAAATATTACAAACATGACATATAACGTCGTTGTTCATGCAACAGTCTGTTTTGTGGCATAGTTTGAAGAGGTACTATCATGTGCTGGCCACATGCTGAAGGAATGAATTTGAAAATGTCCTGAATATCGTATTTTAACTCTTTTTTTTATGAAGTATAGCGGTAATCCTCTTTCGTAATTAGCTTGTTCGGTTGGCTACAGTTTTTTAAATAAGATACCAACCCGTATTATATGCGAATCCACTCTGAAAACAACAGGTTGACAGATCCCACAAGCAATTATTCACAAACCCGCCTAGCCCCCACCTACTAGCGCCCGTCACGCAGCTATACGCGTGTACGTACCGGCGTGTGCTCCGGCTCCTCCTCATCCTCGGACGGGTCGGTGGACCAGCAGGGCTCGTCGTGCGTGTCGCAGGACACGGTGCGCGCGGGGTGGGCCGCGGGGGGGTGCGGGCGGGGTTGCGGCGCGGCGGGGGGGACCAGGTCCCACGAGCTCGCTTGGATTAGCGTCCTGGAAGAAAACGCAGTATTGATGATGGCAGGTACGTACACGTAGGTTAGAGCTAACAATTAACGAAGATTCACCCCAGCGCCCCAAGCGGCTGAAAGTCGAAACTATTTCAGTACTACTTTGACAGTTCGTTTTCAGAAGTGAAATATAAAAGTGAAGTTAAGCAGAAGAAGAAATTGATGAATTTTAATTACGGTTAATCAAGATCTCTGTATGGTAGCAGAGCGAGTTTTAACAAATATATTACAAATTGAATTACATTACTGTGAGGTGTAATGATATAGAGAATATAAGATGATTGTGAGACTTAGCCCTACGATCTTTCTACCCACCCCGCATACATCGCGAATGGAATACCAAAATAAACGCTACTTGCGTCCTGCCATTTGTGATGCAACACTTGTGATGTGTAAACGTCACTGTACCGACCTGTGGGCTCCGTACTGCCGCACCCTTTCGCCCTTCAGCTCCTTCAGTTGGTCGAGCAGAACCCTCTTGACGCGCTCGACCCACGCCCGCTTTATTTCCACAGTGGGCGCAGTTATCGTGTGCACCTCGGACCGGCCCTGGCGCCACACCTCGAACTTGCGCGGGTCGCCCTTCACCGACTCCGTTAGGCCGACTTGTGACATCTGTACGTCAACATGGATTATGATTTAAGTTATTTAATCTAACTGGTTTAACCAGTACACTTTTGCAATTTGATGTACTGGGAGACAGCTCGGTAGTGAACTGGAAGTAGCAGGAATTACAAGCCTTAGGAGCAAAAACTTATAGATGAAGAAAAAAATACGCCTAAATATAATAAATAATACCACTTCTTATCTCTGTACAATTACGTCTTTCAGCACTTGGTTCAATTAAAATAAAATCGTTCCGAAAATATGCGACTCCATTCCAATTAGAACATTATTTTGATAATAAATTCCACGAAGGTAAAAACTTCTTGGTGTGCGCCTCCGTCGCAATTATGTAAATGATAAATTCTAGCATTTAGGGTTCATTTGGAACACAATTTTCAACTCCAAAGACGCCAATTTTATAACTGAATAACTATTGTCATCAGCAAGGTGTCTTTTTCGTCAGGTTTTTTTTTCTCGCCTTATTAAATTCTTTGTAAACTTCTTTTTTGTTTTTCCCCTGCCTGCCCTGCCTGCCCCCAATTCTTACTACAAAAATGGGTTCGGTAGGTCATGTCCAAGGAAACTAGGACTAGACGTCTAGTCCAAGCTATCAACACTTTGTTGTAAACCTCACCTGCAGATCGTGTTTAAAGTGATAGGTGGCTTTGTTGTGGCTGTTCTTCGTGCCGGGCTTGCAGAACAGCATCGCCTTCTCGTAGAGGAATATGTGTCGGCGGCGCGGCCGTATCCGCAGCCGCAGGTCGCGCTTGTTCTCGGAGACCACCAGGAACGAGCCCTGCATCAGGAGCTCGCCTTGCTGGCTCAGGTCCACCTGGGGGAGGGGAATTGTGAAGGTCACGAGTGTTTTTTTTATTGTTCTTTATATACATAAATTATATTAAATACATATACATACACTTTTCTAATCCTGAACTAGGATATAATAAGGATATAATCCTCATCATCTTCAGTCATGACCTCGGCAGAGAATACTAAATATGACTACGTAAAGAAGCGACACTCGCCTCCCCCGCCAGTTTATCGTCGCCTGCAAAACAGAGCACGGCTGGCAGTATGCACCACTGGGCTGCCGCCGCCCGCAGCGATCGACGCTTTCAGTTAGATTCTAACTTCTCTTTCTGACTGTTAAAAAGAGAAGTACTTATGTTGTTCACGTACAACGTTGTCCCTCTTTGCACACACAAACTTGTAAGGACAGGTTGGGGCTCCTGTAATAGTAGTAGGTAATTAAATCTGTTCGCTTGTATGGAGTGCGGGGTGTGACCACGGTCTCTATGCGTTTTAGTGCATACTGCCGTTTGATGACCGCATTATTTCGTTAAAACGTATTTTTTTCTGTAAAAATTTAAATTTCTGAAGCAAAGATGGTAAGTCAGGAGTAATGAAATAGGATCAGTGTAATCGCCCTAGCCTAAACCATGTAGGCACAAAAATAATTTAACAGCAGCCGTCCAGTTTAATTTATCTAATAGACTAATAGGCCAGGAGATCGAATAACTGCAGTATAACTAAGTAAGGATATAAGTGCTATAGACCGGTTTTGGACATTAGCGCCAAAAATGCCTCGAATGATAGACCGAGTCTTTCTCACTGCCCCATCACCAGTTTTTTCTTAAGTTACATACATTTGCTGAATGCTCTAAAACGATGAAGAAACCCAGTGAAGAAACCCACACATATGAGATAGTGTCTAAAATCTCAGGGCCGATGTTGCACCACGTCTGTAGGAGTTACCCCCAGCTCGCCTACATGGCCTCTGGGTGGTACTAACAGCCGTACCTGTGTCCTGGACCTTACAGCTCAAAACAAATGCCATACGCTTTTATACAGCAGATAGGGAAAAATATAAAATAGACGAAGATATAGCTCTTATGTATGTGAATGTATATAATCTGTGGCACGTTACCGGCACGCCGGTGATGGCTATCTGATGCATGGAGTCGTTGACGCACTTGAGCACGACCAGCATGCAGTCCAGCGCCTGCTGCAGCCCCGTGCTCATCGAGCCGCACTCGCCGTAGCGGAGGAGATCCTGACAAATAATATATCTTAGCTTTGGGCATGTTTACATATAGTTTGGCAACAAAACAGCGCATTGCAATCTGAACAAGCTCAATAAGTCGGGGCAATAGCTGCCTGCAAGGAAACAAACAATGGAACACTGCACACTGCCCAGCAACAAGATAAAAACTGCCTGCTCCGTCTTCATCATCATCCGAAATACGTTCACTGCTGAACTAAGCCTCCCTAATAGAATGCCACTCTTGGTTAGCTGTCCATTGGGGACATATGGGGGAATAAAGGCTTGGTAAAGTTTTTTTGATATAATTCGTTTTTATTATAAATCTTTAGTGCTACTTTACCGAGGCGGTCTAAGATTGAGACACTGAGTTTGGATCTTTTATAATACGCTGTAACACCGGATACACTTGTATAATCCTAATCTCCTGTTTATGAGAAACAAAGACAGCATAATTCACTACAACAACTTATATACTGTCTTTACTGATTTTGATATACTGATGTGACAAAGCACACAGACAACGAGGTGTTAAACATCTGTTAGGTACTCCTGTTTCCTGACAATAAACCCCAAGTTTCTGCCTACCTTAAGTAACAACTGGTACTTGGTGATCCTCTGCACTGGTTTGAGCAGGTACGCGGCGAGGGGCAGCTTGTGGCCGAGCCGTAGCTGGCAGGCCTGGAGGAACAGATGCGTGTCCACCAGCGTCTCTCGTAGCCGCTCCGAGCGCGGTATGTTCTGGCAGTAATAGCTGTACAGGCGGAAGAATGTCTCCCTCTATCGAAGAAAGAACGGCAGATTATCAGAATGGTAATCGTTAAATTCATACTATGGGTCAAACCACCATATCTGACCCTTCCTCTAACTCCAACTTATCAACTCTTACACAGTTATGTAACGGTTCTAAGCACGAGACAGTCCTGTTAAATCCTTCAAACTAAGGTTGAATAAGCACTACCTGACCAACTTGTCGTATAATGTATGTATGTCTACTCCTACCTGTTTTTTATTGCCCTGGTTTTTTTTTCACTTGTTTTGAACTAAGCTAAGAAAAACGTCACCAGCACTTATTTCAGTGGTCTGCACGTACGAAGTCGCGGGCACAGTTAGATATAATAGAACTCTAGTGTAGTGTCCTCTCCATCGAGTCTAAAAAACGGTTTTAAAGGGCAAGATAGACAGTTGCATTGGATGGTTGCAATGTTTATGAGCCGACAGTGGCTACTTAACATCAATGGTTTCCGCTTCCGCTTTAAGAATATGATTAATAACAGCATCGTAGCCAAATCAGAGATAATCGGTAAAATCATCGGATATTTTAAGGAGTGAAAGTAGAAATTAGATACACAACACTTTTACCAAATGTATTTTTGGAATATTAGTCACTAATATGTTTTTATTGTTAGTAACGACATGTCAAGTTTTAAGCACCAAAGCTGAGCTGAGCTTTTCCTTAGCTGGAGCGGAGAAGAGACACTCAGATATGGGATTACTCCGCGAGTATCTTGATTTAGTTTAGAGAGAGGAAGTTTCTAAGAAGAATCGTTAATTTACCTTTTCAACGAAGCAAAGAGCAACCAGTTCTGTCGCTGAAATCGATTTCTCCAGGTCCTTGAGAAAAACATCCTGGTGGAATGTGAACAGTTCATGTAGGTTCCCAAACAGCACGTCTGCTTGTCCGATCAGCGCTGATGGTAGCAAGTTCTGGTTCTCCGCCTTCTCAATCTCCTCTTTGTAACCCTGAGAAGTGAAAAGATATTTGTGAAATTCTAAACGCTATGTGATCTGGTCACTGATCAGCTTAAGTAAATTAAAGTGCCATTAACAGTAAATGAAACGATTTATTAGCCTACATTACTGTTGTAATAAGAATGTAAACCGCCTTCAGAAAATCGTCACTGCATCTAATCTCTAGATATAAGGACTTTCACGATATATGTGTCTAGTACGATTGTCAATTCAGGCGGCACTATATATTTAGTTAATTAACAAAATGAAAGTGTTTTATTATTGTCTTATATCAAAATTACCGAGTTAATCAATGAAGAGCAATGGCTAATAGTGTCGCACCATTCCTGCAAGCGTTTGTCGTAATCCTCGTAAATGGTTTCCAAACATTCGCACTCCGAAGGCGTCATACTATCATTGATCTTCCAAAATGTTGCTTTATTCTTAAGATTTTGAAGCGTTGACGACCAATTGCCAAAAGTCTGGTTTCTGTTCAAACTCTGAGTTTTTCTTTGGTCATCGGAATGGTACTGGTTTCTTTTGCAGATTCGAGAAGTATATGCATAACTGTAATGCTTATTGCTTACTGATCTAAATCCAGTTGGCATTCTACAAGACAATGTCGAATGTAAGCTTCGAATGTAGCTGTCTGTGTTACTTTTTCGGCACATGGCGGAACCTCTCCTGTGGGATATAGATGAGTAATGATTTGTTATTGTGTTGTTCCATTCCTTCATTATTCTTTTATAATCCTTCAAAATATTTGATAAAACATTTTCAGGCTCTTTGCTGCTGCACATAGTTTGCCTCAGCTCAGTGCAACTAGACGACTTTAGTTGAGAATCTTTGGAAGTGCCATCAGTTAAGTATTCAGGTGTTGGTATTTGCACCTCATCTTCAAGACATCCGTAAAGGGGATTCCTTACAAATTCAGGTGCATCAACAATGGTGGCAGCAGTTGTAATTGACTCTCCAGTAGTGTCCTCAGAAGCGGTCACAATATCAGAATCCGGTAAATAAATAAGTTTCTCTTCAGTTTTTTGCGAATACTCGTAACCAGGTAGTGGCTTACCGTAATAAAAGTTTCCAGTGAACGGTTCCATGTACACCGGTTTAATACTCCGGGGATTGTATTTAACACGAGTATTTTTGCCGACATCACTAACTGTTATTTTGCACTTTTTGTTGTCAGATTTCTCTTTATCAAACAGCGCTATTTGGTTTGCATAGTCACTGAAGAGCGTAGAATCGGAGTTTGATCTCTTCAGTCGTTTCTTCTTCCGCGTAGTTTGGTCGTCATTTTTTCTGTAGTACCAAGAGTAGGAGGTGCCGACGCTGATATTCGCGGAAGATTTATGGAGGTCGTATTTTCCATATTTCATGGTGCAGAGAGCGGCGAGGTGTAGCACGCGACCGAGAGACTGCACCGACTTGCAGTTAGGGAGTGTGGCGCGTGCATTGCGTTCCGCTCGGCGGGCCGCTCGCGTGCGGTGCATCGGTTGCACCGACTTGCACCGCGTCTGCTAGCGGCTACTCCGCGACTGTCCGTGGGGAACGCCTAGTCAAGTGGAGCACGCACTACTTACATAGTATTGGCACGTTTGATTTTCAGAGCGCGTAGTGAAGATATCGCATCATTCATTGGAAGTAATCGACTGTGACGTAAAGGACGCTAAAGCTATTGAGATGGCAAAGCCTACAGATGAAGCCATGTGTAAATGAGTAGTAGTAGTTTACTTACAGTGAGTATAGAACCAAGCTCTTGTACGTAGACCCGCTCCGTCTGCAGCAGTTCGGCTAGGACGTGACCCCGCCGTGCCCGCCGCGCCTCTGCGTCTTCGCCACCTGAGCTCTCTGAACCTCCTGACGTCTCCATCTGCTGGCAAAAAGAGATGATATTAGAAAACACCGAATATGTATATCAAGTATTCAGAATATCCCATCGCACTAATATTATAATTTTAGTGGGATGCGAAAGTTTGGATGTTTGTTACTCAATCACGCTTCAACCACTGGACGGATAGGGGTGAAATTTGTCACACAATTACGTTAGATCATGGAATTGTACATAGGATAGTTTTTATCACGAAAAAACATCTCATTCCTACGGGAAGAAAAGCAGTGAAGATGTGTAAATATCGAAACCACCACGGATGAAGTCGCGGGCAAAAGCTAGTTTTAAATAAATAACAGTTTGAAAAGATCCAGCTATTCAAAAAGTCTTCCGTCTCGTACCTTGAAAAACGGCGTAAGTCGAAAGTTTTAGAAAGAAATGCTAAAAAGTAAAAAAACAGACAAATGGAGAGGTTTTCGCTAGCAGAGTTAACATAAAGATTACCGAAGGCCATGGGTTGAATTCTTGTTTCATTGTATCAATGTTCAATTCTGATTTCTGAAACTCCTTAACTCTATATTGATAAAGCTCCAAGTCACTATCTCTGCGAGTACATTGAATGCTTCCAGCGCTCTTTCTTCTAAACTTCGCAAAGTTCATCTTCATTTTCTAATGGATTTACGATACACAAAAAAAAACTGAGTAGCCTATTTTCTTCTTTTTTTTCTATGGGAGAGGCATTTATCTAGGAAATTATTGAAAATTATTCTGTTTGCATTTGTAATTTGTTATTATTTTTGTTGCACTTGTTAGTGTGTCAATATAATGTCATTTATTACGAAAATGTTTTCTTTTATCCTAGTACAATAGACAATGGTGATACTCCATACAAGGCCATACAAGAAATATATTTTGACATTAATTTATTCATATTTTAAAAATTCATCTAAATATCGATAAAATCTTATTTAATAAATAAAAACGTAATCTACGTATGCCATTATTTTTTTTGGAAAATAATATTTGGGGGTTGAAGGATAAGTAATAGAAGATATTAAGATCATTTCTGGGTTCAGGGGAAGGAAGGAAACGGAGGGAGAAGAGTGGGCGCGAGGGCGGAGTGGAAGTGGGAGAGGAAGGGAGAGAGGGAGGTACGTATTTCAGTAGTCTGCGCGTAGGAAGTGTTTTTATTCTTCATATAAAAATTATAAAATTGGTTCAAAAAGAAAAAAAGTGTGCAAAGATGGGCTCTCTTTATTCCTAATGGGTTTACCCTTGACCTCAATCTCACCTGATGATAAGTGACGATGAGGCTTAAGGTGGAGCGCGCTTACTCAGAAGATGGCTATTCAATCTTCCTTAACTCTATAACTCTGTCTCCCTCTCTGTCTCCCTCTCTGTCTTCTGGTCTAAGCAAACATTAACTAATTTATACTCTTTGGCACAAATAGAAATAAAAATATGTTCTTGTTTCTCACGCTAATTAAACGAACCTATGCATTTATAACTGCATATGATGAAGTAATGCAATATAACTGCAATACAATACAGTCAGACATAAATTATAATTCATAATGTTAGTTCCCACAATTTCAAACGGAATACTAGACTGTTATCAGATTCCAAGGCTGAGCTATATACCTACAATGAACAGAATTAATTTAAAGCAAAATTAATATATTAAACGTTACATGCGATGAACATTTAATTAAACTATTAAAACAAAATACTATTTTTGATCGAGTTTAATTTATTTCAAGTTGACATTTATCTTCTTTTAGAAATTATAAGATGTCCACAAGCAATTTAGAATAAAAAAATTAAAACACTCCTTAGACAAAAAATAGAACGCAGTGCGACAAACTTACAGGCTTGTGTTGTTCCGAAAAATCCTTTACAATCTTGTATCCAGTCTTTAACATCACATTTATCGTATCCATAACGTCACACAATTCCTTATTTTCACAAAAAACCAACTGTATCACTCTAATATCGATTTTCAGTAATAAATATATATTTCATTTTATATCCGTTTAAACATATTAAACCTGAGCATATGGTGTGTGTCTGTTGTGAAGTGTGTAAGTAAGAATAAGGAACTGAACTGACGGCTCGGGATACGAAGGGGCGCGGGAATACGTTGGGGCCGTAAAAAAACTTGTTGCCTCCACTTTTGTAACGCAATTGGCTCGACCGATGCTCTACTTTGAAAGTGGCACGTTGAAAAAAGTCGCGCAAAGCAAATCAAGCTTTACTTACTTGATCTATCAGATTCCTTATCAGTATAATATTTTATATTCAATTGAAGATGAATACAAACTTATGATCTGAGGAAATCGAACTAAACATCTAAAAATCATAACGCATAAATTTCTTATTTTTTACAAACGGTTACGTGAGAATTCTACATACAGCTAGTTTCTATTTTCCAACAAAACATGTCGTTCCTTCTTTCCAAATGGTAAATATTTATTACGGTTTTAAGAGATAGATGGTGATTGATGGTGATCAGCTGTGTTGCATGAGATGACGTCAATCAAAATGAAGAAAATAAAATAAAAGTTTTTAAACATGACACAATACTATAATAACTTTTCAAGCCCAATCGCATATGAACGCATTTAAATCTGGGCAGTAATTATCGACATTTGGATGTCATTTATTGCATTAAAAGACGTCAAACTCAAGTACAAAGAAGCAAATACGGTTCCATGTGTTATTTACTATTACAAATCCTTATTATCATCTGGGAATTTAGTTATACGTTTTCGCTTTCTATCTACCTTATCTATCTACATAAGAATTAGTACATTTAGAGAGGATAGATTTAACAAAATTTAATTAAGAAATTAAATTTATTTGGTATTCATTATGGCAGAATTCGCACTATGGCGGTTAACTGACATGCGCAGCATCGCCGCTCCCAACGTTTTACGTTAAATCGAAGCGAGCGTGCGCGACAGCGTGCGGCTGCATGCGCCCGAAAGGGCCCTACTGCACATCGCATGACGCTCGAATGCTGCTCGATACGGGCGCGATCTCATACAAGCGAATTGTCTGGCAAAGTCCCCCCTTATCCTTATCCGCGAAAACAATCACTATTGTATACAGGAAGCGGCTGGATGTGGAGGGCGGAAGATCGGGTGTGGTGGCGTTCATTGACGAAGGCCTATGTCCAATAGTTGACGTCTGGGGTCTAATATGAAAGTGATACAGGTGACTTAGCCAACGAAATAAACTGTGAATTTACGTGTCAGACAAATACTCATAGGTAGTTTATCTTTAGATATTTATTGTAAGATTCGTAAGTAGAGCATACTTCCTGTTAAGACAACTAGAGCGGTAATAAAGGGCGTGCATTTCTGTAGGTACAGGCATCACTATACCAAGCACGTTGTGTATCCCCGCTGAGTTGGTGTGCGTCTCTCCTCGTTCTACCTTAGTGTAAGTAGAGCAGCCACACCTGCCAGCGGGGACTCTCTTGGGATTCTACTACAACAACTATAGCAGGCTAAGGCGAATTGGAATTTGGATTTGTAGATATCGGGAAAAAAATGCAGAAATAATAAACATAACTCAAAAATAACGATCCAATATTTCGAGAACGTATCAGAAAGAATCTGTGTAATTAAAAAAAACTAGAGGTTGATATAAAATACCTGTAGTGATTCGATACCGAAACATTCAGTATAGTTGGCGGAATGTAACTACAAATTATTGTATAACCATACAATACGCAATACAATATTGAACAAAATTCTGAATATTTCAGCGAAATATTCTTTAAAGTGTAAAATAAAACTTTACTTGATACAGATGTGATCGAGTTCAGAATTCAGATCAAAGATCAGAGTAGAGTATAAGCGACTACATTTTGTATTCAAAGGTATTGATCTCCAACGGCTGCCCAAGCCGTGGTTTATTGTTCTCTTTGTTATCTTTTTCTTAGAAACATCTGTGGACTTCTTTTGTTTTTAAACGAGACTTGGGTTGGATGGAGCACGTGGGACATGGTGGGAATTAATTCCGTAATCCGTAAGCCAACCGCTCGACTATCTATATATCTATTTGTATGAGGATACCTTGACTGACCGATCTATTTTTTTTAAATACGGGAATCGTCATCATCATTAAGGTTGTTCATACATGTTTTATTGTGTATACTTGAAAAAGTATTTTATCATGAGCATGTCAATCTGTGATAAACTTTTGACATTTATTTAATTTAATATGTCACAAATTGGTATGAGCCCAACTATAATTAGTACAAGTGGTTCCCTTTCTGGATTTTATATTTGTGAATTGTCCTATCCTTGTTTAATTCCCATAGAACAGGAGAAAATCCTAGTTCGGGATTAGAAAGTGTGTATATGTTATTTGTTTAGCAATTGATCAATGAGTATCCTATTTTTTTAGTAGTGCTAGGTTAAAAATTAGACTAACTGCATCTTCAATAGCACAGTATCTGCATAGTTTGGCCATTATTGTTTTATAGATGTATGTACTTTTTTAATACATTCTCAAGACATTAAACAATTTCTTGAGAATTAACTAAAGCATTCGATACTCAATTCCTCTCTTACCGCTCACTACAGTAAATGTATTTAATTATGCAATACTCTGTATTAAATATTTCTACCCGTTAGCGATCTCGATTGTGTGCAAAAAATAAATTATGTAACTAAATATCTACATCTCTAAAGACCAAGGAGTGGCGGTTGCATTAATCCATGACCCCAACAGCAATGTGCACTTGAACTGATTGACCATTTACGATCTCAATTGCCCCACAGGCGGCGTGGCGGGTGCGCCCGCGCACTGTTCTGATTCATTTAAGGTACTCAGTACGGTACATGCTTCAAACAGTCAAATACATACGCCTATTCAATTTTATTTCTTCTCAGATGTAATTTACAGCAAAACTTTCATTATTGTATAATTAAACTAAATTCTACAAAAAAAAAGTTTCGTGCCTTTGTTATATATATCTCAGAGTGTATACCACGTGCATACCCTACGTCGTTAAAAAAGGGGGAAAAATCAAAGGTTAGTTGATTAACATAAATTATTACGCCCAATTAAATTATTATGATTTCAATCAGATATTACCCAGTTGGAAGTGCACTGGCCTTGTTTTTGTGAGGTCGAGGATTTGAACAAACAAGGCGCGGTACTAAGAACAAATTATTATATAAATGAGTCTTCGTGAGTGGGTATCACCCTGTATACTTATTTCTACCATCAAACAGCAATGCATGCATTTCCGTGCTCCAATTTAAAGGGTAAGAGGCGGAAAAGAGCTGCAGCTTGTTTGGATTGTGTATTGCAGCAGACCACTAGCTACCGTGGCCCAGCTGCAAGGCACTTAACCGGTTCCGAACACAGATGGGCCGCTGCATACAAAACCTCCTCAACTGGGGGATGCAACTGACGACGCCTCAGATCAAATGCATATGTGGAACAGCATCGCAGACCATGGCGCACCTCCTGGCGTGCCCGAACTGACGAGTAATACCTCCGCAATTTTGACAGATAAGGCCGTCAGTACAGCTGCGTTCTGGTCGCGCATGCTGTAGTGGACCGTTCGACACCAGAAGATGGCTTGCTGGTTGTTCATGGGCGATAGTCGCCGCTTACCATCGGGTAATCGGGTCTGTCAACACGATTGCTCCTTCAGATTGTGCAAAAAATTACACTGGATAAGATATTCCATGGCGTATGGAAAGTTTAGCAACTTACACTGGGTCTGTATGGTAGACTATGCCCTGGACCCATACGCCTATACATACACCCTTCTTGTAACTGGTCTATGACGTGACCAACTGTGGGACGATAGAGATTTGATGACAAATTAATCACACTATTATGATTATCGCGAATTAATCATATTTTAATGACGAATATATCGCACGACGCAACGAAACATCTAATCTACAATTGTAATACATGTTATCGAGGATGGAGCAATTCTTGAACGACTGACCTAGAAGGGCGAGCCTTGACGAAGCCTTGGAAACAAACTTTTATTTAAACAAATTTACATAGAAGCAAAAAGTAATGAAAAAAGGGATAAACAAAATATTTTTTTGCCATTTTTGTAATTTATATTTTTGCATTTTAATAAGAAAAACAAGAGCAATTATGATTGTATGTCACTTAAGAAAAAAAGCAATTGTGATCTGATAAGTTATATCAGTTATATGAAACACGATATTGGATGATCAATACGCATATTTCATTAATGACCGGTCTCATACACCGTATTCAGATGAGTGAAACTTTGAATCCTTTTAAAATAATAACGAACATTACCGAGCAGTGTCGTGAAAAATAAATTAAATCCGCCAAATAATTTGCAACGAGTCACAGTAAGTACCAGGAGTGCAGAAGAGTATTGTGGATAAACGGTCATTGATAGCAGTTGAAGGCTGCAAAGCAATTTGAGCACAAAGAGCACGAATGCAAACATTGTGTTTAAACCGGTACAGTCTGAATAAAATGAAACTTGGGGATTGTCAATCATCGTTATTTTGTACATGAGTACTTCTTATATTTGCATAATGTACGTCAGTTAGGTAATGTTCTAAAGTAGTTGCTGCTTCTCTACTTTATTGCATTGAAATAAGGTTTAAAAGTGGTTAGACTTTTATGGCGACTGCACAAAAAATTACCAACTAAAGGGGTAATACTGGATTACAAATACTATAAACTTTCATAAGTCGTAGAAATAAAGTTGCTCTAATGCCTCTGTCACGGGTCACCACAGAGATATTTTGTTACCCGCTTATAAACAATCATGTTTTGTCGACCTAAATCGATGTGACGTAGGTAATGCTCCTGTTTGTTCAATAAAGTAAGTAAATATCCTGCTTGTTAAACAGTATAGGCGTTTGAAAAATACAGTACTTACACTGACTTTTACTCTTGTACTGAGTGAAATATAGTAAGAAACAAAAATATGGTGAAACTTAGCGGTACTAACCATCATTTCCAAGAGTTATGAATACTAACAGACGGCCTGTAGTAGACATTACTTAAGTCTTTACTTGCATGTTGGTGTAATAGGTCATGTACAAAAGTATATCTACTAGGGGCGAAGGGAGAAAAAGGTTCTACGAAGTATAGATGCACATGTTGTTTTATGTTAAAATAAAAGACCAAAAATCGGACGTTGTTTTTTATAGGATACAATATGTGTAGATTTGATGGAAGTTATTATACAAGATGGATACATTACACGCATCGATTTTTAGCCACGATTTTAATCAATTTTTTTGCAACAATGAAATCTACAAATCTACCTAATAAAAAACGACGTAATATTTTTAAGTCTCGTAACATTGAGAGATGGAATTAAGTCGCTGACTGACGGCGGCGGTCTAAAAGTGTCACTCTATAAGCTAATAAGTAAAAGCTTAGGGGAGTGGTGTGGACCGCAAAGACCAGATTCTCTTATCTAGATCTCTGTGTACAGAAATAACAGTTGCGCAATGCCATCGAGAAGCGAAACCAGGACGGTCTCCCGTTACACGCCGTTACTGTAATGCTATTACATGGAACTCTTATAAGTTTCAATCTAGAGGAGTATCATAAGTTATAATAATTTGAAGAGAGCGAAAGGCGAAAACGTTCATGTAAGTTATAAGGAAAGTAATAATCAGAAATATATTGACGCAAAAAAGAGGAAACGCTACCCACGCCGCTGTAATTTTTTTTATTGCAAATTCTGACACAGAAAAAAAATACGTCGAATGGTCTGAATTCCGTGTCTACGGTGAATAGAAAAGACACGGGACCCAGACTATTCGACGTAGATTCCTTCTCTGATTCTAAATTTGCAACAAAGTGGGATTGACATTTGGGTGGGTTACAGCGTTTACATTTTTTGCGTCGATACATACGAGTAGATCTGTTGAATAATCCTCTCGTGTTAGCACTGTCCAATACAAGACTACGTTTAACGTTACCATTAAAGATCCAACTCACAGTTTTCAACTTCCAAGACAACTCCTCCATGACCTGAGCCCATCCGATGTGGACGCTCCTCGATCTAGGCTGATGAATATCCAACTGTCGTTTCCTCAGCAGCACCGGTGAGCTGCCCGTCGATCTAAGAGGCCTCAAAGTCTTTGACCTCATGTTGAAGAAACTTCTCCCCCTTTTGAAGGTCAAAGGTATGCTGCTCCCTAGACCTATTTCGGAGCGTGTCGACGTCATTATCATTATTGCATGGTCTTTAATGCTCAGTTTCTCCATTTAATCACTTAAACAGTTAATTTTATCTTTACACGGCACCGTTTAAACTCTTTAACAGACGCTTCATTTTAATATTGATTGATCTAATGTTGTAAACTATTTCGTAATAATGGAACAGTAATGATAATGTATTTAGAAAGATAGTGGTAATCATGTTGTTTTATGTACCTACGTTTCAAAATATGGGCATGTAAACGAGGTCGGAGTGCAGTTCCGGCATCATACGGCGATAATTTGATAAGAGTCAATAAAACACAACTATCCAAAGCCCGAGGCAATCTGTTGCATGATGCAGCTTGGGTATCAACAGTATATGAGAGTATAGTCAAAAACTAAAAATCATTGACTACAACATACAGACTGGCAGTAATAACCCATTGGAATATAAAGGATGACTCGAATATACAAAAAACTTTTGATATAAACGGTTTTGTAGTGAAATGTCTCTATGTCACGAAAGCAATAAATATATTAAGAGCTAGAGAGTACAGATTAAGAGGAAACCACGGAATATGTCACTTATTCTGATAAGTATGTGGCGTCTAAGTACGATAATTAGACTACAAACACGAATATGACACGGGACCCGTTAGAGAGTACAAAATGTCTTTGTTGTTCGATGGATATTATCAGATATGCTTATGGAACCCTGAACAGAACTTATATAAAACACCGCCTACGTCTAATGCATTATCCAAGGCAGTTACTATGTCTGCTTCGTGATCGCGTCAAAATAGACAATAAATCCAATAGGTAACGCAAATTCAAGTCCGTTTTAAAAATGTACTAGTAGTTGCATTTCATTATTGTGAGGGATGAAAGGAATTGTGATTTTTTTTAGATAAGTATATTATGAAATCTTGAACATGAGTTTGAATTCATTTATCATGTAAAACATGTATTATATGTTACATCGACAGGTTATTTCAAAGAATTTGTAATTGTGGTGGGGCTTCCTTGAAAAGCCACTACGATTTTTTTCTATGCCTTATGCAGAAGTAAAGGTTACGCATTTTAGTCAAAATATATATTCTTTATTGCACATACAAAAATTACACAAAGGCATACATGAAAAAAGTGTAGAAAGGTTACTTATCTCTATAAGAGATCTTTTAACTATGATAAATTTCTATCAACATTCTTTGAAGAGTATATAAAAATGAGAAAATAAAAGGCGTTGTTGACCCGGAAGGTGGCGTAGAAGTTCTGCGACGAAACGTAACGATCACGGAGCGGGCGGAGCGGGCGCAGCATCACAATAACCGGTCTCGATGCGAGAAGATCCCCACAAGTGGGGCACAACTGTAGAAACTCACTATCACAACGTGTTTTGGATACATTAAGAACGACCTTCAAACTTGAGTGAAATTAAATCTCGCCGGGGTACCGATTTTGGAATCGGTGATAATTTTCCCTCAGCGTCGACGTGACGACGGAAACTTTTACAACCTTTCTTAGTTTCTTTTTCTTTTCATTACAATCAGTCTCGTTATTTGCGTATTACCGACGGAGAAATTTGCAACATTATTGGCATTTCAATATTTTATCCTCTTCTTACAATATTATACAAAGTATCTTCGCGAGCCTATAAATTCTCTTCCACAGGCAAAGTACTTCCGATGGTCTTTGATCTTGGGCTTTTCTAATTTATTTCGCCCCGGAAACTACCTCTATTCATAATAACTAACGAGTATATTATCTTTGGTGGCACTAATGCAGAAGAAGAGAACTGAGAGTGTGACAACGCTATAACATCAAGTATGTACCACCTCAAACACGAATGCCCGATTTGATGCAGTGGGGACAATTCATAAGGATTCGAATTACAGACAAGGCCGTAGAAAGCCTAAACACGTCGAGGACTCTTAAAATGCACACATTTTTAATAACCCACTTAGGATCATGTTATGTATGACTTATAAAACTCCAAATACTTCTATATTAAGTCATATACTAAGTCTATAATCCACTGAACTGTCTGTAGACTGTGTAGTTGATGATGATTTTATTCACAGTTACAAAACGTATCGAATATTGTCCGAATTTGATCATATGTTGTATATGCCACATCAATAAACATGCTAATAATAACAGACTAGACCAACTTAAAATACTTAACCAAGTCGACTGTTGATATGGAAGCATCAGCAATAAGAGTTGTCTTTCCATTTTAAAAGCCAGTAATAACTTTGTAGTTAGTATATTCTGTGGATGGTCTTTGTAATTTCTAATTTCGTACTTGATATATTATTCATTATATTTTCATATTATGTGGTACTGTAACTTAGTACGGAAGTGTAGTTATATCACAGTGATGCGATAGTGGGTGGAACGTGCGAGAATCCAGATAGGTTTGAACTGCGACCTCCAAAGTCGTGAAACAGCTGTTATACTTTCACTATAAAGGTTTTGAATTAATTAGCTGTGATTTAAGGAAGGGTATAGGTTTTTATTTATTTTATTTATGTGACTCAATAGAAGAATATAAAAACATTGTATTTTTTTGTAATAAAATGTTTTTTTTTGTTACCTACATAACAATAAACGAGCTTTAAGGAGAACTGTAACGAACTTTCAATATTTTCTAAATCAGTGCGAATCATTATGTAAAAATAACAGTAATTAAAGTAGACGTGTTACGTACTCGTACAGATAGGCGCATTTTGAATATAAAAATATAGATTTCCTTTTAAGACACATAAAAAGACCGTTAATATTTTGTTCGTTATTTATACCTAAAGTATACGCTCAGTTAATGTGAAAGTTAAAAGGAAATTTTTGTGTTCATAAATCAAGTAGTAACGAAATAATAATAGCCAACACGAATTCACAGGCGCAGACCATTTTACTTAATTGGATCCGATTTCGATGAGCGGATGTGGCGAATTGCAAAATTACGACAACAGTTCGTCGCCTCCTTATGAGCTATGTTTCACTTCATAATCTAGTTTTTGTAATCAAAAGTTGTAATACCTCAATTATGTAAACTTGTACCAGATGAGTTCCATCGAAATAAAATCATAAAGTTCAGTTACCCATACAATCTGCGCAAATCATTCAAAGCTCGCTTATATTATAATGGGCTTCACTGGAAAACATAATAGAGCAAATACTGCTACATCTTTCATCCAGACTCCGCACGAGAAAGCTGCTGACAGAAGTAGTTAGGAACTAATTCAATCACGATCTATATCTGAACTAATTTAAGGATCATTATGCCAAATGCTTCAGAAGCGAAATGTGACGTATTTCTGAAACTCCAAAGATAGCAGGGGATCAAAATCCATTATCTGACTTTGACATCTTTCCGAATTAACTTTTGAAGAGGTTGCGACACTTATCTCAGTCAGGCGTCAAATACCTTTTACATATTTTGCTTCTTAGAATTAAGAGTCTCAGTTTTAGAACACGATCTTACTGCTGTATTAAAACCAAATCAATCACCGGAGATACCAAGGTCTCGGTAGAGATCTTTGCAAAGTCATGTTTAAAGGCGAAGCGTATACATATTGAAATGTCTCGAATTCCTCACATGGATTTCACTTGTCTAGTCTTTGAAGCTGTTAAAGCGTGTGAGTTTTCTTCTCTCTCATGCAAATTGACTAATTTCTTGAAATGTTCGACTTCTTTCTTTTCCTTTTTGAATGTTTAAAGAATTAAGACATGTCTTATAGCACCGGTCGTTTCTACTTAAAGATTTGAGTCTCCCTCCACATGAATGTTATTTACCTACAGTATCAGATACTGAACAACTTTGTGCACTATCGAAATTTTGAAAATCAACTTCTTATACACAAATACTTGTTCCAAGTAGTCAACACCTAGTTAGCACAGATCTGACTCTAGAGCAGAGTTTCTCAAACTGGGGTACACGTACCCTTTAAGAGTAAGGGGTACGCGGAATATTTACATAATAGCGGCAATAATTTAATAATAATAATCAAATATATCATCATCTTTCTCATCTACATATGAGGACTTCAAGACATCATTTTCCGACATCCATGTATGGTTTTAACTGAAGACAGATATAGAAGAGTAAGACCAGCTGTTTAAAAGACAGAAAGAACTATTTATTAAAAAGTATGTTATAAACAAAGTTTTTGTAAGGAACTGTCTAAAGATTCACGTTTAAAAAACTAATTTAAACAAAACCACCTCAAATGTGTAGTGACAGAAGTTTTGAAGTAGCCCAATTTTTAATATTATTTCTGTGTTAATTATTGCATTAATTCGGCAAAAGGAGTAATAAAAAATAATAAACACAATCTATTACCATGATTTGGCTGTGCTTACTATATATAACCCATTCGTCCAGCTGATTTACTATTTGTCCAGTCATTTATAGACATATCTACAGGTGAAACCTTGTATGCAGATTTTTCAAATATTACGTTTTGACTACGAGAGAACTCCCAAACTAGTACAAACGTAAATTGTTTTTACTATACGCAATTATTCTACATTCTACCTGACAATAAATATGGCCACCCAACTATTAGTACTGAAAATAGGGCAGAGTTTTTGTTAAAAATCAAGGGGTATGTCCAAGCTCTAGATAACATATTACGTAAGAGGTCAAATAATGTTTTCCGATTCTTAAAAACGTCAACCAGAAGATAGTGTTTGACACAGAAAGATACAGATTGACTATTATGCTACAAAGTGTTGCAATGACTAAAAGCGAGTGGGATATGCTAATTACAGACATGAAGCAGACAGATCGCGACATTGATTTGTATTTTACAGTTCCGGGTAACATTTGCGCAATTGGTTGTTCCCACGGTGTGGCTCTTTCACTTGAAAGTCCAAGTTATGTTAGGTTATTAGCAACACAAAAAATTACTTGTTGACATGCTTTGGTCATTGTCCGGTGGCTTTCCAGTTTCCTTCATTAGTGAATTGCTGACACGGTGAAGGCATTAGCGTTCAAGGTTTCACTTCAACGGACAATGTCCATTAGCATTAAATTAGGTAGGCATGTATATGCAGTATTCATATATGGTTTCAGGGAAAAATTTACAGTCTATTTCAGGAGTGCATATTTCAGACTAATGATGCTTCTTCCAACAATTGTGACAGTTTGAATGGTTTTGAAATAAATTAAGTGGAAATATGTTGCCTGTTACGCGTATTTATAGTTTCCTAAAGTAATGTTATCTCGGAAAAAAACGTACACACAAGGATCTGACAGATCCTTATCTAATGTTCTTTGAGTAATAAGTAGAAATAATGACATGTTATGTTGAGAAAGTTGTTTTTCTGACTTTCTTCCAGTTTATCAAAGAATTAGTGATTTTCTTGATTAAAATGAGCTAATGCCATTCTCTGATTTATAAACTACCTGCAGTGCATACTAAAATTTAGTTAAGATAAATTGTTTGAAAGAGGAACAAAAAATACTATCTAATATTAGTTTTTTCTAAGTCAGGGTCAAAATCATTTATTCCACATGAGTACACTTGGTACATTTAAGCATGTAAATTTTTTGTGAATATATATTTGTATCTAATATTTGTTATGCTCTACCGACTGACCTACGAGTATGATCTGATTTATGTTGCGTACAACCACATGATGGAATTACTGAACTGAAGTGTCAAGCATTTAAACAATATGTGTAAAGTTGCGGTATAGGGCCCCGTTAGCTATTGTATCCGAAGCGTAATTGATTTCGCTCACACGCACGGTGAGCTGCTCCGAATTCCAGTGCATGAGCGCAGTTATCGCGGCGAGGGTAATCATCATCACATATGAGAGTTATTATTCGTAAACAACCCAAAGGCTCTATGTGAAGAATTGCTGGGAACTACAATAATAGTGTAACGTCATGGATGAAATGAGAATAGAGGAGAGGAGAGATAGAGAGATGTTATCTCTGCCGCAAAAGGAGCAGAACAACTGGATAGACTATTATGTATATTTTAGTTTCTAAGAAAATAATAGTTTATGGTTGATGTCAGAAAACACAATAAAGCATAATTCGTTTTTCGATGTGATTGGTCAGTCTGTAGAAGAGATTAGGATATATTAAGCTCATGTTGAGGTAGAACCTAAAGGACCAATCGGAAAGGATAACGATAAAGTTACAGAAATGAATAAATTCAAAAGAAACAATATCCAAATTGATGAAGAGATTGATGGTAGAGTTGAGACATCTATTCAGAATGAGAAAGTTCTGATACGTGCTGTAATAAAATTGATATATTTTCTCAACTTTGTAAGACACCAGTGCAATAAGTTTAAATATGTCTTTCACGTAGTCTTGTTCAGTTACAAAAGAAAAATCTGGGATTTGACGTACATTGTAACTATTCGATATATTTCGAAGCTTTCGCTATTGAACATCTGTTTCTTTTATTCTATCGGTTACCATAATAGCCCCCTAGTCAAGTCACTTTCACTAGCCGAACACATTCCGTCAACAAGATTACACGTTTATAGAAATCGAAAATCTCGATGAATTTGATGAAATAAGTATTGAAGATAATTTCAATGGCATTATAGCTAGCTTTAAGCAGGAAATTGTGTGAACAAATGTTACGCCTGCGCCAGCAGCTAGCAGTGTTGTGACCTTATTGCGAAATTTAAAAAATAGCAAATGTTGGCTTTTGGGTGTTACGTATAGGTCCTACATAATGCTTTAGATATTTTGTTGAGAAATTGTGCTAGAAGTACATTTATCCAGCACGTGTAATGAATGTAATTAAAATTGGTATAGATATCAAATCAACGTTATAATGTTGTATGTAACAACGATCGACAATTTGACGTCTAAAAACAGAAATACATTTATTATTATGAAACTACATTACGAGCAAGTTTTGTTCGTACTTTAACAACATAAACATACATTTTACTAAACATGTACAGTTTGATTGAAGAAAACGGAGAGATGATCATAAAAATATAATTTCGTAACCGCAGACCGCATCCCTGCAGACGGCGGCGGTGAAACAAGCCTGGAATAAGTAAAACCACAGGAATGGAAGAGGGGAGGGGAGTCTCGTTAAAATGGCTGAAAAGAGCAATGACCGTACTTAGCATCCCATCACGTAAACAACTTAACGTTCTAACAAGTTGCAGGAGATGACGAAACTATAGGGGCTTTAGCAATAGATTAAGAAGGACATAAAAACCAACAACAACTTAAATGCTTGTAAGGTCTTACAAGTTATATTAATTAGTCACTGTAAGATAAAATTAGTAATTGAGGCATGTTACATGTTAATTAAGGAAACCAATGACTGAATAATTAGCAATGGAAAGATAATAAGACATAAAGTTGTTGTAAAGGTGTTGAATGTGCCATATAAAGCATCAACGTTTTACACGAAATTAAGTTATATCCTAGTTTTTTGGTGGGAGACTTAAAGATACAGAGATATATACGAGGGGCGTTCAAAATACATGTAGTGTTCTGCTTCTGCATGACAACGCCCCTGTCCATACTGCTCATATTGCCAAGGCAGCTATTGCTGAATGTGGGTTTGGAACTATAACTCATCCACCGTATAGTCCGGACTTAGCCCCCAGCGACTTCTTTTTGTTCCCCAATCTCAAAAAGGATCTGCGTGGAAATCGATTTTCTGACGATGAAGCGTTGAAGGCGGCAGTGGACGAGCATTTTTACACCAAGGATAAAAAATATTATTATGAGGGATTAAAAAAAATAATTGATCGATCTTTTAAGTGTATTAACATAGGGGGGGGAGTATATTGAAAAATAAAAATATCAAACTTTTCGTACTTGTTCGTCTTCATTCGAATACCGAGAATATTTTGAACGCCCCTCGTATAAAATACCACTGTTATCTGAACGAGTATGTGCTTTAATAAAACATCAATTTATGTAAAAACCAGGACTCAAGACCAAGATTGACCAATGTTGCGACATCTATTGCATTCGTTTTTTTGTTAAATCTTTATTGAAAGAGCTGAGTATCTACTTTATTAAATTGTCGAAACTCGAAACATTTGAAACAAAATTCTAATACAGCAATTATCTGAACAATACCTTATAATTTAATATGTATTTAACTAGAACAAGCAATTATATTATACAAAGAGTGTTTGTTTGTTTACAAATTAAACCAAAACCGGTAGTGGTGTTATCAGCTGAACGAATGTGCTAATGGCTGCCCGCTGAGCCCAAACACGCGTTAACACCTAGCGGTGCTAACTCTTTGTTTGCAGAGGTCGGCAAAAACTAACCGCGAAGGTCGGCTCGGAATGAGATCGCATTATTTTCTTGTTCTTGTTCGATTTCTGAGGAGATAATTTTGTTCTTTTTTTTTGACTAATTTTGTTCCCATACAGAAAAAACACAATCGTCATTGGAAGCGGAAGGAAGCGAAAGATTATTGCAGATCTGAAGGTTTACCTTAACCAATAAATAAACCATTCCCAACAATGGAAAAAGAGATATGAGGAGCAAAGATTGTAATTTCATAGACCAAAAATTGATGTGTGAACGTGGTGAAATTTTGATTTTCCACCATCGTATCATAAATGCGTTCAGCTTAAAGCGGTCTTACTTCTCGACCCTGGATGGCTCTGCCTTCTTTTCCAGAACATAAAAGATAACAAAAATAGTGGAATTATACAAACTAAAAAGACATCATAATGCAGAAAAGCAGTAGTGACAAACGACCTTTAGTTAGAATATTTTAAACGACCAGTGAACTCAAGAGTACAAGCAGAAAGCAACAAGTAAATAAGAGTTTTTATTTATTTAATAGCAGATTGTACGAATATGTGTTGTCGGCCCAAAAATGAAGCATGAATGTAAGTATACATTTGAAAATTATGCAAATGTGATTACTTAACATATTTTAAAGTAATCAATGGTTCCGAATGTACATTATACAACAGCAACAATAGATATGAATTTAAAAATATTTAGGTCGGATATATAAGTTTTACGTTCTAAATTTTGAAGACAGTACAATTTGTCATTTATTAGCACTGGCTTGTTAATTTTACTACCGTCACAACACTAACACTTTCATAGCCGGTAGTTATTTAGCGATCACAAGCACAATTCACTTGGCAAATTTATTTGAGTTTTTGTTAATAACACTACACGAAACATACGTTCGCATCCAGCGGATTTACGGAAAACTAATGATAAATGTAATAATTATGTGTAGTACATTATTAGTCAATTACGTATATATTTGTAGCATTGTACTTTCCTCCTTTAACTTATGTAAATATAATAATTAGATTCGAAATATATACATTAACATTCAGTTTGTAAATAAGATACTGTGTAATAGGAATTAAAAAGGAAATGTTCCAAAATGATAGAAAGATAGAATTTGCGAGTTTGCTACTAACACTTAGTGACCACGGATAATATTTTAATATTTTCAAGGATTCTACTGTACTGGTAAGTCACGAGTACGATACAAATATTTAATGATTTATTGTATCTGGAGAACCTAGTAACCATACTTCCACATTTGAGTAATAAAAATTTGAAATTCTTTTTAGTATTAAGCAGTTACATGATGAAGACTAACAGCTCATTTAAGAAGTCATAACTTCACTAATTACTAAATATTAATAAGAATGCGATACCTAACCAATAACCACCGTATCAATGCGGAATCGCGTGAGTTATCCAATACGGAGATCGTGAAAGGCCGTCCGACATATGGTAATGTAGCTATTAGAAATCGGAAAACGGTCGACTCGTACCGTTTTGACGACTCCCGACACGGCATCACCGGAACAAGTGGTCGATACAGAACTAGTTTCTGATCTATTGTGACAATACCACTAATTTGCATAAAATCTGTTCACTTATTAAGAAAAGAAAGCACTGAAAGCTGCTGTAGACGTTAATACATGATTTCTCGACTCGCATTGCAGTGTTTAACGAACCAATGCGACGAAAAGATGACGCTGATCATGATCACTTGAAAGTTTAAACACTTTCAAGAGATCAGCGTCATTTATGATTTCAGCAGTTTTTCATTTCACTTGTTGCAGAAACAAAAGATGCAACAAGACTCAAACCAAATGATAAATGAATCTGAACTTTAGACCATGCTAAAAAAAGATTATCGTTGCTGAAGACTACGAAGAAAGACTTTCTTCGTCGTCTTCAACTTAGTTATTTAAAACCTCAGACCAGTAATCTAAGTTTAAAACAAACAATTTAAATCTGGTATGGCAGATCTTGTGATTCCTAACGAATGTCAGGGTCTTTAAAACTAATTGCTGGGCTAACACAGCTCGCTGCAAGTAACAATGTTCAGAATACATTAAACTTAGTTTCGGAACAGAATAAGACTTAGTCTCAAAGAGTTCATCACTTTAAGATGCCAAAGTTAGGCAAGATGTTGCTTCTTTATGAAAATAATATTACACTGGATGATGAAATCTCATAAAAAAGATATTTTAGTACCTCTCTTACGTATGTAATTACTGTATAATTCTCTTTTCCTTCATTTGATCATGCCCTCTAGATACAAACGCTCGATTTGACCAAATTAAAACTGTAACGAAGTTGAAAGTCGTTTATAAATACAACTTGATATAAGATTCACTGAACTTAAATGTCCAATTAGGATTTTATTTTACATTTTACATAATTTGCTGTCTTGGTTGAGGTCAAATGTGAGAGTGACGGTAGAATCTTAGTCATATTTTATTTGACTATTATGGTTTTCGATTTAATTGCTGCACATAATGAGCAAAGGTCTTTTAGAGACAGTTCGACTAATATTTCGTACACAACAACGTATGATTTCATTGTCATTAGAAGCATACGTGTCAATCAGCATAATCGTAGTCGTACACAATGATTTAACAAAGAAACGAATGTTAAACATATGAAGTCAATGGGTTGTAAAAGCAACAATTAATAAATCAGTGTAAAATTGTTACAGACAAATAGAGTTAAACATTACTAATGACGATACTTATTAACCAAATAGAAAACGTAGCTTATGATATTGTATACTGATGTAGGTACAATTCTTCAATCTAGCTTAGAATAATTATTGACACCGTTAGACGACCGGTCAAGCTTAAGGCGTTAAGAACATCGCACCGTTTCACAATTTGAAACGTAATTTGTATCTGTAAAAAGTAGAACATTTAAATTAGTTCCATCATTAACCGGTTAGTTGATTCGGAACATAAAATTGCAACAAAATCAATCTAAACCTACATTTTGCGACACTTAAAGACTAGTAAAAAGACGATCCACCTACATACAATTAAGTTATTGCAAACTTTAAATCCCGACGACCTGAAGAAGGTAGCCGGCAGCGACTGGATGCGGCGGGCGGAGGACCGGGTGTGGTGGCGTTCATTGGGGAAGGCCTATGTCCAGCAGTGGATTTCTAGGGGCTGACATGATGATGATCATGATGAAACTTTAAATTAATATTAAATAAATATTTATTATAAAATCAAGTTCCTTAAAAAGTATTAATGAAACCGTCGTAGTCATACTTTACTCATACTAACACTTTTTATTCACACTATAGGAACCTACAGCACACATGCTTATGTCCTAAACTAATCACATCTAAAATATATGTGGTTCAATGTCCGTGGTTGAAGAAAACAGGAGTAAAAATTGATTTGAAATGAAAATGGCAATATTTGTGACCGCCTCGTTGGCTCAGTAGCTTAGTCGTTGAATCGAATCCCAATGTCAGAGGTTTTGGGTTCTCTTCCCACCAATTTATCTTATACCTTATTTTTATAGTTATATTTTATAGTTATATTTTATAGTTATATTTTTGAATGGTCCTGTCCTAGTCTTAGAAAAGACTCCTTGTTTGGGATGTATGTTTATAAGAAATATTTTAAATTATTTATCTCTTTAAATATATAACAATAACACCCTCAAACCTATTTATTACCATTTACGCGCATAAAAAAAGATCAAGTCCCTGTTCACAGACATAATGTGTAGATTTCTCTAATGCAAGATGTTACTGTTACCTGATACTCATGTTACTTGAGTAATCAACGCGTTCCCAACACACTAACGGTAAATAAACAATATGATAAAAGCATTTCCCATGCGATGCGGGTAAAAACATTTTTTCACTTGTATGGGCTTTTAGACAAAAGACCGGCGAGGAAGGAAAAAACTACCCTCTAGCTAGAGTTTCACTTTCCTCGTGTATTGTGTACCGTTGGCGGGCACTATTGTACGTGACGTGAAAGAGCTATCACCAGACGTCTTTTTGTAGTGGGTTTCTTTCAGGACCCTACGTAGGTACTTAGCGAAGCGTCTTTTCAATCTCGGCATCTTGCACGCCCCTAAAGAAAGTCATCTGCTTTTAGCTTGGGTAGGCTCTTTAAAATTGTAAACAAAGATGACACGTTATTGTTTTTATAGTCGCCTGAATTTTGGCATGCAAGGATAAAAGAAAGTATAACGAGTTCTACCGTCGTATTCTTTTCAAAGCAACTCGTTTAATTAGTTCGAAAGTACAAGATACAACATACGTCACTACAATGCCAAAATCGCGAATGTGCATATCAGCGAAATTCAATAATACATACTACTTGCATATACATAAATAACATTATAACAGAACCGCCATTTAGCACATGCGCGATTTTTACATTTAGTGACGAATTAAAATGTATTACTAATCTGTTGGGGAACTTATTCATAAACATGGCGACATTTCTGCCACTAAATCCTTATATGGCGCATTTTTAGTAATACTGGCGATAATCATAAACTATGTATGTGGAAAGATATTTACATATTTGGCCAGCCATAAAAGATGAAGAAGCATTAAAATAAATCCTTAAGACGTTGAACTTTGACCTTTAATTATAGATTAAGTAATTTTCCTTTTAGATTGATGAATTACATATAGAATTATTCGTCTGGCCTTACTACTACTGAAGCAATGTAAAACTATAAGAAGCTTACAGTTAACTAAGCACAAGCCCCTTGTAGCCCAAGGCAAGTATGGAGCGCCCCAATTTCGAGAAACATATCACACTCTTGGAGAGCATGCAGAAGAGAGCTACACAACTACCGCATACTTTCAAAAAACTGGAATACGAAACTAGATTGTTGCGCCTGTACCTTATTACTCTTAAAGAAAACTGAGGAAGAGGAGATGTATTTAAGACCTTTAAGATTTTAAACAATAACTACAACACATCTAATTTGAATAACATATTTAACTCAAACCCCGTGCCCCATTAAACGACTCAGAGGACATAATATAAGATTACAAATATCAAATGGTCACCCTCACAGACGCTGTTGTATCTGACACATCAATAAACGTAGAATACAAAATGTATTTATTATCTCAACACAAAGATTTACATAATTATAAGGGTATAATATTAAAATGAGTACAAATGTATCTTTTGTGAGAGCCTATAAAAGGATGAATCTGTGATATCAGGCTTGTTTAAGAACAGACTAGACAATGTCTTAAAAGAAAATAACCAAGTCGACTACCAATGGAAGCACCAGCTATAAGCTGCCTTTCCACTTAAAATAAGAGGCATAGCGAGTACCTATCTGTGTATACGAGTACTACAAGCTATTAGAGGTATTACTATATGCCCAAGTGCGATACGCAAGCACGTAGAGTGTGTAAAGCCATCATATTCTCATCATTCTCAGAGCAAAGGTGCTATATTTCAATGGCTGTCAATCAACACAATAGCATGAAAGTGGGATATGGAAATGAGTTTTTTGTGTCAAATTCAACATGAATTTCGCAAAATATCAAAAGTACTTACATAAAGGGACATATTGAGCGGATGTTTGTGTATGCAAAAAGCAGAAAAAACCTTGACAGATTCCCAATTAAAGAGCTAATTACGTGAAACAAGTTTAAATACTTCTGACGTATGGAAAGGTCGACGGACCTTGAATTTTATAAATCAGCAAATATTTGTTCAGCGCCGAAAGAGATAAGAGAATTTCAACTCATCACCTTATCAGTAACTAAATTATCCTTTCTCCTGCGCTAATGTTGTAACAATGTGATAGTATTTACTACTCGAGGTTAACCTTTGCTTATAACAAGTTTAGCATGCGTAGGAAAGTACCGTTGTTTTATATACCATCAGATATTTTGTGGAGAAAAGTATGCAGGTGTACTGAAACAAAAAAATATGTTTTCGCATGCATGTAAAGTTTTATACCTTATCGCTACAGACGCAAACGTAGTTAGGGTTGCAGTAAGAGCAGTCGCACTCAGCGCATTCGCTCCAGAAGATTTCGCCGTTGCAGCCCAGGCGGCCGCCTGATTCCACGTCCACCCACGTCGACCGCTTCATCAGGATGATACAAAAGACACTTTTCCAACGAAATGTCCTAAAACTTTCGAATGCAATCCAAATTCATCACAATAAGTTGAGATACTCAATAGAGTTCGAAATCCGAAACCACTTCACTTTTCAATAAAAAGTCACTGACTCCTTGAACTTTTAACAGTTATGTCAAATTATACTAAACCGTTCAAGACACAGATCAAATATCACAAAAGAAACTTCAGTTCAGTTTATTCGTTGCACAGTGGAAATATTCCCGGAAAAGTTGACGAAAATACGGAAAACCAGCAACACTTAGGGACGAGACCGTCAGAAAGTACCAGGCGAGCATCAAAACAGCGGAGGTTATATGCGCGAGGCGGCAGGACCGCCGCGCTACGGCTCATCGGGCAGACTGATCAGACGCTCGCCCCACAACACGCGAACCCGCTGCGCTCACCTCGTACAAGGAAGCCATCCATCAAGCAATATGCGACGAAATAAGATTGCATACTGAAAAAATGACGTAAATCAACAACGAAACTGTGAAGACACCAAACGTGGAAATCTGGTGTTGTTAAACTTTAATTAAGTACTAAATCAAAACAAAACCTAAATAAGACACTGCAGCCGATATACCCACCTCCACGTATCAAAACAAGAAGCCTGTCAAAATAATGTTAGTCATTATGTCATAATTACCTATATGTGTACATACTTTCAGTTGTTTTAGCTGTAAGTATACAATACAATTCTATTCAACTCCATGCTCATAAATTAGAACGGTTGCAAAACAACACGATACCACTTTTCTGATGTTTATGCTTCTAAGGAATTTAGGATATTGAATATTTCGAACGCACTTCATAGTAATACATTTAAACTTGCACATATATCACCAATTAAATTTAGTAGACAATTATGACAATTAATAAATAATGCACATAAGAAAACACTTAAAATTCCACTTTGTTCGAAGACTGTCCAACACATAATATAGATAAAGTTACTCCACATTTGTTCACTATCACGTCACTTATGAAACTGAACGATGGACAATGGGTACCGGCTGGTGACATAGTAAATACATCATTATTGAAACCGACGCTTGTTGACAAATAACTAATAGCAACATGCATTCTTCACTCCGGACCATACAACGTGTCAACAGACGCTGAAGTCCGTATTAGCGGCGTACGATATTATCTACTCTACCCGTAGACAAAATATATATTCTGTGCAATAAATAACGCTCTTTATTGAATCAGACTACAGACAACTGTAACGCTTAAACAGCTCAAGCATAATACTTTGGGTAAAACAGATGCGATGCGAGGTGATAAGGTATTAACCAATAGTCAAAGTTAAAATCATTTATTGCACATGAGTACACTTGGTACACTTATACTCGTAATTTTTTTGCGACTACCGCTTCCTAGGTGTATAAATATCAGGATATATTTTCGTGGATAATTGGAAGACCTTGAAGTAATGATAAAGTAACTAGATACCACTATTTCTCACAGTTCATTTGTAAATTTTTAAATATGTCAATATTGATAGAACACGGTCAGAATTTATGTGACCTCAAATTTAAGAGTAGGTTACAAGTGATCTTTTTGAAATGATACAGAGAACAAAAGAATCTTCCCACAGTTTGGTTTTGATTAAAAGTGAAGTGATAAAATTACTCAATGTTAAGGTAATTAAGTTAACAAAAGAGTTGAGCAATTAACTAACACCAGTTAACAAGAATATTAAGAATTAAGTCATAACCAGGGGTGTACTAATATAATGAGAATGATTTCGATATTTGTTTAGCTTAATTAGATGAGCATCTGACTTCTTCCGAACTAGATGTCGTGGAATGCTTGTATGCAAAATACTGATATTGTCCAGATATATGTGTAACTAGGTTTTGCCTGCGACTTCGTCAGCGTAGGTTTTGATATTTACACATATTTGTATATATTTGCTTTTAACGACTTATTCGGTTTCCCGTAGGAATCGATGTTTTTTCGGGATAAAAACTAACCTATGTCCTATTCCAGGACCTAACCTATATGTGTGCCAAGTTTCATCCCAGTGGTGGAAGCGTGATTGAGTAATAAATATCGAAACATCCAAACTTTCGCATTTATAATATTAGTGGGATGTTCGTGATTAGGTGTTAATTATGGTGGTGGTATTTCATAACAAAACAATGATGTAAGTACCTACTCATTATCTTTTAGCCGAATGATTTATCTTATATAAATAAATGTATATTTTTTAACTTTTACCTTAGAAATGCAAAGTTCTTATCCTCTTGCCGACTAATCCGCATTCTATAAAATTGACCGAAACTGAAATTAGTCGACGTTACAGACAGCACATTTTGTAGTATGCATTGTAAACTTTACAAGTATCTTTATAAGGTTTTTATTTCTAATTTTCATGATCTGTTACTTAGTTAGTGGCTCAGAACTGATGCATTCGTATTTAGGTTACAATGTCAGTGTGGCTGCATTTTTTGCGCCCTGCATGCTAATGATGCATGCACGGTAAAATGATTGATTCTTCTTATTGTGACTGCATCCGTCTTGTCGACCGCTTCATGGAAATCTTCATATACTTATTTCATGTGGCCTATAATTACTTTTACTAACATATTTTCCTTTCTTCAAATAAAATCACTATAACCTAATCCCTTCTATCTCCAAGACATATGTATACCATACATTGACTTGAATTCTTATGAGTCGCATTAATTACTTTAACGGCGCAGCTTCTTTAATATTTCATTTACAATTAATGGGTAAATACGTCTATCTCGGCATGAATACGGCTTGAAAACTACTGGACCGATTGAGCAGAAATTTGGAACATACATGTAAGTATAGGGTAGTGGTGGTAAAAACAATATATTAAAGGAAAACTAACAAAATATAATGACTTTTTGTTAGTATTTCTGAGTACGTATGAGGTTGGTAATTTTAGTTATTAGATCTGCCCATTCTCTCGACGCGGCCCACCTTAAAATTGATACTTGCAGCTGTTAGTTGTAGTCGTGTTATTTAAAAATACGATTAAAGTAATAACTGAATGATCAAACGCACCCGAAACTTTCATTTTCTAAAAAAATTAAACAGAGAAATCTCGTCAGAGTAGGACAATTCCGTGATCCGGCGTTAAATTATTCAATAAAATTTGCCACAAAAACGTGCGCACGCGCGTCTTGTGATTTTTCAGGTCACAGTCTGCGCGTGATCGGACTTTTTAGCAAATCTAGACCAGAAATACGCATTTCGTTTACGTGAATTCAGATGAAAGTGACGAAAACATTCTTAAGATTTCTCTACGGAAAAAATCCTAAAACGATAAAAGGTATGCCTCGTAAACGGTATGCGGTAATGAAAGCCAGGTAGTAATCAACATAGAACCAGTTCTAAATAGTATAGCGCTGATCAGTCCAGGCACCCTTGTAAAATACCGACCGGTTGCGTTTGCGCATATTTGCGTCCAGCTGTTGCGACAGAGTCGTCGCCTATAACTGCCATTATGCCCATGTTTGTCAAACGTGGGCTTCTGACCAGCCACGTACCTAATTTACTGCAATATTGTGCAAAAGATTGGAATTAAGTTTTGAAGTGAATTAATCACGTAACGTAAAAGAGAGAAGGTAATAGGTACAAAAATAATCAATAATTTTAAAGAGAAACCCGAAATACACCTATAAAAATATAAAATGACCTTGATCATAAGGCGCTTAGCTCCATCAAACATCAATTGAAAACAGCCACAAAAACTATTAACAACTATTGTAGGTCAGTCGCACTCGACGCAGACGCGGACTTTTGTATAGAATCAATACGATAGGATGAACATGCAGAAACTGACATTATGCCGTCGTGCAGAGTCATAGTTTGTATTTCTATATTACTTGAAGTTCGTGGCATTGAACTTGGTGCCGATCGCAGCAAGAAATTAATTGACAGACACGTGTACGTACTCGTATAGGATTAAATTAGATCAGTAATAATGAGAAATCGTGACCGACCCTCTCCCAGACATGATGGATAAAATTATTTGGCTTCGGATTATAAGAGGTGTCTTATTTCCCTCCATATTACTACTTCAGGAAACAAGAAACTCAAACGATAAACGTACTTTCTTAATAAGAAGGAAAGAATTTAAAGAAAGCTTTTTAAGGAAACCATTCACAAGTTTATCTTTGTCTTGAACAAAGAAGTGACAGTGGGGCTAAAAACAAGGTTTGCAAAATCTATTCTAAACATAAAACGAACGGCGAATTCTGAACAAAGATTTCGGCAACATGTTGTTTTAGTACATTCGAAAGCAGGAAGTGTGAATAGTTTTGGACAGTTGCTTATAAGGACGAAATGCAAATCAATTCCCGCGACGTCGGCGGACTCAATGAAGGCGTAGGCGGGAATAAGCAGTGCAATGCGTAGGAAATTGGCTTGTTAAACAGCTGTATAATGACGTATTTTAATTGAGCACCCAAGCACGATAGGTACTTTAAATGTGCCCCACGCGTTTAAGAAATGCAGTGGCTAGGGTAATGATAGACTGTGATTTCTCAGAAGTTTTACCAGAGAGACAGCAAGATGGTGTCGTTATTATTATAACTAGGTACGTTCTGTCTAATATGCACTGGTATAACTGCATACTGTTATAGTGTTGTCTCTACACACGCAAACACACACATTTCACAGAATTTAGTGGAAGATGTATTGGAGTTTCTTTACTTTCTCGAACATAAGCAGACTACAAAAATTCAGGAGACTCATTCGCATAAAGAATCTAAAAAAAATACTTTTGTGTAAAAATGCACATTAAGTATAGGAATAGTATTGTGGTAAACACAATTATTGAAATTAAGTCCTAGTGGTGGCAACACCCTAAAAGCCTTAGGGTGGCACATAGTAAAGCAAAGGATAAGTGTGACGATAGACGGAGTATCCGCTTTATCATCACCATAACGTGGTTCTCTCTGCTCGTTTTCATATCCAGACCGTATAAAAAACTGTTCAAATTTACACAACTAACGAAAAAATAATATGCTTCAAATTTTGTGTTTGGCGGATACTTTTAGCTGGCCACGGCCAAAGAACTCTCCGGATATGGATGTGGTGTGGGCGAGCGGCATTTAGGATACACGTTCCATGTCGTGGACATTTCGCGATGACTTTATCCATTAATATACTAAATTGGAAATACAAGGTTGGAAATACAGACTAGACAGTAGGAAAAAAAGGTCGCATGTGTATTATTGAAATTAAAGTGGAAATTTTTGAATCATGGGTCAAAATTGCTAAAGAAAACGCAACAAGACGATTGTCCGCCAAATCCACACTTCGAAAACTTTTACCTTTTAATAAAATAAAAATAGGTTAACCTTTGTACACTTTTTTCATTTATACATTATTGTGTAATTTTGTTTATGAGCATTAAAGAATAAATATAAATAAAAAAACTGGATTTATAAGTAGACTATAATGGCGTAGCGCACTGACTGTACATCATTTTAGTTCCCAATGTTGCTAATAGATGATTAATTATATGGCTTTAGCAAGAGTTCTTTGGCTTCTATAGAAATACATATTCAGAAGATTTCTTTTTTTAAAGAGGTATAAGTTTAATAATTTCATAATTTAGTTTTATCAAAATAAGAACATTTCTCTCGTTATTGTTACTTTACACTACGAAAACTAACAAACGAAATACTGATCAATAAAGACAACCACCTAACAACGGGACTGTCATTAAAAACCATAACAATGCCGACGCGCTCTATTACAGCAGCTAGAATAATGGCAACATTTGAAGACGATACATTAACTAGTATGTATGCAACAGATGAGAAAACGTCATAAATACACCGCAATGTATTTATAATAGGAACAACTTGTCGCTTACGCTCAAGTAATGTTTAACAGATCATCAAAATAAGGCTGACCTATGAAACTGCATCCGTTAAACCCATTTTCATGTTGTAAACAAAAGGCAAGGGAAACAAGGAAGGTCTTGGCGAAGTGGTGGAAAAGAACATTAAACAGCACTTAGTTACGATGGGACGTCGATGAGTTCCCAAGGGCAATGTAATGGTTTCACATTAAGTGGTGTGGAAAGTATGAGGACACTTGTGCAAACTTGGAAAGCAGCATTTACAAAACATAGTATTAAGCAAACTACATCATTCGAAATGGTTATTTTTAGAAGCAACTAACTATAAGGAGCTTCTAAATGAGCAAAACAGATCTGATGCAAACTTGTAATGCTGCAGTTACAAAACGTTGTGTTAAGCTACCACCATCATTCGAAATAGTTATTTGTAAAAATAGTTATACATGAGGAAAGCGGATATGATAAATAAAAATCTAACAACTGCTGCGCTTATAAATTTAGAAATTAGCAGAAATATTGGCATTCCTTTCGAAAATTTACCAGCAACTGGTATATTTGCTGATTTTCTGAAAATTTTCTTATTTTGTCATATTAAAGTTGCGCTCTAGTCCGTATTAACAAGTAAAGGGCACTTTACGCGACATTAAGTCAACAAAGATGACTTCACGAATAAATGATCTTTGGACCAAAAGGTGAATGCAATATCTGTAAATAAATATCAACTGCTTAATATTTTTGAGATTAAAATTGCGAACGGATGAATTAATGGGCGTTATATTTTTAGCTTTTGAGAACTTTCTAAAATTCACTACTTATGTTTCTTATAATTTTTGTTTTTGATCCTACTGGGAAAGAATTGGTTTTTGATTTTCCAAATGTACATTCTACCGGGTGTCTACAAAAATAAATCAAATGATTCGTCAGGCTGGTTTAAATAACATTTAAAAGCCAAAAATAACGTAAAGTAGAAGATAACAAAATGTCACTGGAATAATACTAAAACTAAAATCACAGTATATTCTATTGTTATACGTGACACAGTAGTTTTATGACCAAGACACCAGATAAGAGCTTTGGCTCAGTAAACCTTGAGAATGGAATGTACGATTTGATATTCAGACATTAGAGGCCACAGCTAAACAAAGCCTATTTTCTTGATGTAGTGTCCATAAATAATGACATGCTAGAACGACATAGGCAAGATACTAAAAATAGATCTTAATTAAATATACACATCTATTTTCGCTATTTTAGAAATATTTGTAGTTTAAGATTTTAATAAGCTTTATAATTCTTAAAACAGGCTGTTCATGTGGCTGTGACGTCTCCAATTTAATGAATTATTAATATGTTTATAATATTTTTATAGCTATGAATATTCATTTAATTAACTGTAAAACCTATACGGGTTCTGCTCCTAAAGATTTCACTTTTTGGGGTGTGCCATATATTAAATTAATATACATGTATGATTAGGGGCTGCTGAGTTATGCGCCGGACGAACCGAGAAATAAATTAGCTATGCTTCAAAAGGGTTTTTGTTTTGAGGCAACTCTAAAACCTCATCTAAGATGCAGTCCAAACGAGATATTAATTAATACAATGCGGCAGTAAGCGCTGGTTTATCAATCATTTCCGGGTAAAAACTAAATATCTCATTAAATTACATGACGACTCGACGTTCGCCGATTAATTCAGTCGCAGTCGGCAAAAACTGGTCAACGACTGACTGATGGAGACGTGGTTTTACTCTTGAAGTTTGAACTTTACTTTTAAAATCCTTTCACGTAGCCTACGTACTTATGACAGCTATACAGGTTTTTGAACTCTCTTATTTGGTTTCTTTGGTAAGCTGATTATTGATTTCATCTTCTTAGGGTAAACCTGGCGACATTTCGACCCTTCAGGATCTTTTGTGCCAAACTCCTGTCCATCAACAGCCCCCCAGCCCATTTGGTGAACTTCACATACGCCTTAGAACTTCTTTGGCATATTCAAGTTTCCTTACGATGACTATGTTTTCTTTCACCAAAAACCTATAGTATTATAAATAAACGGTATTGAAGTTTCGAAGAACTTATTAGTACGGGCAGGGTTTGAATCAACCACAACCAACTAGGCTACCGTGGCTCTTGATTACTGATAATGTGTGCGCTGCTTATCCCATCAATCTACGCTGAGCCAGCATGGTGAACTATGGTGCATTTTTCCACTTTGTGAGGTTAGACCTACGCCCAGCTGTTGATGTGATCTAACCAACCCCTTATTTTTGTTTTCTGAGATTCTGTTTCCTCGACAGACCTCACTGGCAGAGAATACTTCAGTATCTTGCCTTGCTCTAACCGACTGAGCTATGGCGCCAACTATTGTACAATGATTAAAACAGGAAGTGGTTTATTCAAAGTTTTTAAAAGGTGGACTCGACACAAATGACTTCACTTAAGTGAACAGTTAAGTCTTTTTATAATTACCCTTTAGTCATTACATTAAGTTCGACCTACGCAACATTCGGAAAGATAAAAAATAAAATATTTCGTGTATAATATACCATATACACTAATCTAAATCCCAAATGAGAATTTTTTTCATATTTTTTAATGTTTTTTTGTATTATATGAAAAAATAATGGCCAACATGCACAAATTGGACAGAGTTGTCTGTACCTGGTGGGAATCAAATCCACGACCTCTGACGCTCACTTAAATCTTACAACGAAGCCGAAGATGATAATTAATTATTAGTTATACGGTCGTTATTGAATTAATTACATAGGCACAGCTCCAGCATTTTAGTTAATGACAATTTCAAATTTAAATCAACTGCGACCATGGTGGTACTAAAATGTGACATTAATTTGTTTTGGTCGGTAGAGTCTATAAATGCATATTATTAAACGCCTACAGTTCATACATATGAATGGACTTGTCTAAATCAATCGATTGGCATTCTACCCAAGTAGGTACTTTATAGGACAGATTACCTGTCACCAATTCACCTTGACGCCAACATTCCAAAGGATGGGAATCCAGCTTCGGATAATCTACTGCAAGATATGCAAAAGAACATTAATTAGGATTTTATACATTAAACAAACATTATCCCGGCGGAAGAGCTTTATGTACAGTCGTGTAAAATGTACCATGAATTATCCTTACCCTTAAGAATTTCTGTCGGGAAATATCATTCTTCCATTGTACCGGTTTGAAGACCAAGAGAGACAGTGTTCAGGCATACGTGCGTACGACGACGTAGGGTAAATTTTGGATAATAGCTAATATACGAGTATTATAATTTGGTGATAGTGATAGTCAAATTAAAAATTCGCTACTTGCAGAGCAACATAAAGAGTTATAAACATATATAAATTGGTACATACATATTACATGAACCATATATATTTTTTTATGTTCCTGATAGGTTTACGCTTGCCCTCAATCTCACCTGATGGTACGTGACGATGGGGCCTAAGGTGAACCGTGCTTAACTAGGAGATGTCTATTCACTCTTTAAAAAGATCCAAATTGTACTTGTCCGGAAATACCGAGGCTGGGAGGGAGTTCCATTCCTTAGCAGTTCGCATTATAAAAGTGCAAGCGAGTGGCGCTTGTACGTTACAACTGCGAAGCGCATGTAACTATCACCAAATTACAATATAGCACCGATAAACCAAGGTTTACCCTAGGTCTTTATTTATATATCTTAGTTCTCGAAATGACTCCGCAGTTATAGCCTTAATTGGTGTTATAAAAACGTATAAAGGTTGCATGTATGGCAGTGACAAGAGCCCCCGTTCTCTGGTGCTCTAAGTAATCTTCCTAACCACCAGACCGACGAAGGATCAGTTGCTTATATTCTACGTAGATTTTTTGGTTCACAGTTTCTAGCATTATCGCATTATCGTTATCAATAGTACATACTTACACGAAGAAGTTTTGTGTGTCAGAGTATCGTAGCTGTAACCTTTAACCCTAACCTGAGAAGTTGCGTCAAACTTACGTAATATTGTTGTCATTAAAAACAATTCAGGTTAATTAACACACATACCTACATATACTCAGAGTAAATAGGAAGAGCATTAAAAGCTCTGACGAAAGGGTCGTGAACTTTCTAAATAAAAGCTGTGAACTCGGCGAGGCGAGGCGCCTTGATTCAATTGAGTCTGATTGGCTCTGCACTGCATGCAGCTGTTACCAACTAGGTGTAATCAACTTACATTCGTTACCTGAATCGTTGATATCTAGTTAAATTAGAGGCAAAAGAATCAGGCATGGACTCGTTCCAGGAGAGTTACAGTGGTTATGTCAGACACAATGAGCTTGAGATGAGCAATTGTCGCATATTTCTTATGCACTTCACTCTACCATTTTCTTAGGGAAAATAAAGACGCACTCATGGCGATAATGGTGTTCTAAATGGTTGCTTAGTAAAAATTATTTAGTAACTATACTGAGCCCTAGCAATCCTGACTTATTAAGGGAAAGGCAAAAATGGATAGCAAAATGTTTCAAATACTTATCTGTTGCAGTATTTTGCCGTAATTAGACATTAATGGAACCGCTAATGAATCAAAATTACTGTACTTAATAGACTAAAACCAGTCATTACGCACCGTTTTAACTGCCGGCTTTTGCTTTAACGAAAATCTTTACTAAGTTGTATATGCTACTTGCGATGCTTCTGTAAATTATATAAAAACTGCAATAAATATTATTATATTGGCGGAGTTAAGATACCTAGGCAGTTAACGTACATCTATCATGCTTGTATAATTGCTAGGTATGCTATGGTGTTCAATGGTCAGACTGATGATGAGCTGTAATGATTGTGTCTCCTGAATACGTCACTGTATAGATCGTAAAGTCCACAACGGCATACCCCACTCCTCTAAATCGTTTACATGTCATTCTATGCGTTATATTGTTACTGTGTTAGTTCTATCGCTACGTAATAATCATGAATGCGTAAAATGAGATACTGACGATCGGACAGGTTAGGATTAACTCCCCGCGACCCTTCGTAACGACTGCACGATATATAGCAGTAGTCTCTTTGAAATCGGAAACATATAAAACTATTAGTTTGGTTAAGTTTGTTACGATTCGTGAGCAAACAAATGCAGCAATGCATACAAATGCATTTTCAAAGTATAATGTGTGTAGGTAGTCGACCGAAGCGAATAAGCATACATTTTGCAAATTATACTTGCAAACAATATATACACATAACATAATCCGGTCGTGTATCGTCACGGATATTGCGCCAATAGCCCATGGTTACTGTTCATATGTTACCTCACTTTCACTAGCCACCATATGAGTATATGCTGTCTGACATGTGAAACCTTCGCTCTAGGCGCGTCACGCACCCCAAGAATATACGATTCGGGCATGGTTCTATAAGTCTATAAGAGTCGACGAACTTTACGTCGCGACGTAAAGTTTTTATAACCGGCTTCAAAAAAAGAGTGCCAGAGCAGAGAATAGTAAATATTGCTAGTATTACTAGGTAAAGAAGTATGCACGTACGCACTACTGGGTTGCCACCGTCTGCCGGCGCCAAGCGATCGATACCTTCAGTTAGAAAGCACTTATGTTGTTGACATATAACGTTGTCCCTCTCTCGATAGTTTACGCGCACACACAAACGTGTACGAACAGGCTGGTGTGCCTGTAGTAGTAGTAGGTAATTAAATCTGTTCATTTGTGTCGAATGTCGTGTGTGTGGCCTAAGCTCGTCCACATTTGTGCCTAATTTGAATCACATACTCCTATGTGTATCAGAAAATGATACATAGCATTTTCATGTTGTTTCTTCAGCTTTCGAGAGTTATTTTTTAATAAAATATACAGAGGAGAAAATAAAATATACTTAAGTATACATATTAACTAACATATTTAACGAGATAAGATACCGACAAATATTAAAGAAAATGGGCCACAGTACTGTTTTCGTCAAATATTACTAAGTTTGCTCTACCTAGATCAACAATATTTAATCCGTAGGTACACGTTTGAAATATCATGCGATTAAGTAAATAGCGTTTATATAACTAAATAAATACAATTTATCTTCAACCCCGATTCTGTTGGTCAATATTCTGTTACCGATACGATAGGTTCCATTTTCAAAATGGATGTGTTACGTTAAGAAATTCTATCAGCTTTAATATTTGAAGATGTCAGAGAGGTATCAGAAAACGGAAGCACGAGATATAACGATTGACGTAACTTCCACCTTTTTTTGCTAATATCAAAATTAAAACTTTGTAATTTGCTTTGCTATTCACCATTGCGTAGTGATATTTAGTATTTCCTGCCATATGTATGTATAAGTAAAAGAGCAACTTCTGCCAACAAACTGTACCTTACAGTTTGGCGGAGTTACTGTATACATACATTTTTGGAGAGATGAATAAATGTTCTTTTTTATATAAACTTTTTGGTTTAATAATAATAACAAAAAAAATTAACTCTGTGTCGGCTCGCTTCCAGGATTGTCCGCCGGTTTCTCTCACTGTCGCCCTGACCTAGGCAGGACTCCTCAGCCGGAGCCGGTCTGTCTGGCCATTTTGATATTGCTGGCAAGACGAGACAATAACTTAGATTCCCAAATAATAATATAATTTAATCAAGTTTATATCTTTACGTGCGTGCGGTGTAAAACACTTGTGCACTGGGTATATACGATCCAGTCTAGAGTATATGTCGAACAATGTCATCTTTTATAATGTTAAAACAGAAATGGACAAACTCATTCGATAATAGGTATATTTTTTAATACCTTGCCTAAATATATAATGTTCTTCCCAGTGCGGTATTTTGACGGACTCAGATGCATGCATAAGCGCACTAAAGTAGCCAGTGAAATCTGATACATAGTAAATGATCGATGAGTAATAAATATGTCATGTACAATTTACATATTTGACAAACATTCTATTATACAAGGTCAAGGGTTCAAAAGGAGCCTCCAAATGACTTTAAAATTAATTTTTCAATTATAACGGTTATATAACAGTTGAAGTAGTTAATAATTTTGGTATGAAGTGTATTTCCTCTATGGTATAGCAGAGCTTATGGTATGGCCGAAACCTGTGACCCAGTACGTTCGTGACTTCCGACAGGATATGGCAAATTAAAGAAAAAGAAAGTGCCTTATGATACAAGATTACGTCAATTTGTGACCAACCAGTGAAACTGTAAACAAATCTACAAAAAACTAACATGCAGGAACAGAGGCGATCAACAATGCAGAGTTTCCGCTCCCAATGTTAATCGAACTTGGTCGAACAAGGAAATTGTCTTTCTGAGTCCTCTGTGTTTTTTTATCTTTCAATGCTTTTACAGAAAACAATATCTTTTGAGCGCCATTTAAATCCACATACAAATTAATATAAACGGCCCTTTAGACTAACTTCCCATATTCCATATAATTTTAACTAGGTACATGTACATAATTTAGGTAGATATTTAAAAAATATGACTTCAGACTTTGCATCAGGCATAAAGATGTAATAAAATAAGAGGAATACTGGGTTCCTAATGACGAAGGTAAATAGCCATAAAAATATTATTTACGAGGTAATGTAAGTAATAGGTAATTACTTAAAAGCTGTCTTAAGATTTATCATTTTCTTTTTTTAGATATTTATTTATTTATTAATTTATTTAAAATACTGCAACATCACAGATTATTATTCCATAATATATACATATCATATCTATATAATGAAGAGGTAAGTACATTTTATTCTGTAAAAGAATACATAGGTCGAATGACGCTTGGCAAGCTTATTAAAAATTAAGTACATAAATTATTTGTTTATTTTGAATTTTTACTTAACTTTAACATTTTTATGTGTTGATGCTGTTAATATTTACTGTAGTGAATAATTGTATATTGCATGCTATTGTCAATGGCTGAATTGGTGTTACTTTAGGTTAATTTTAACATCTAGCAATTGTACCAATTTTTAAACAAATAAATGATTTCTTTTTAAGGTTTGCGAGTTTGTTTGCTCGAAGTATGTTTGTAACTACAATTTTACTCTTTGAATGCTTTGACATTTTATTTTGAGTTTGTCCTAGATGGATATGAATAAAGGTTACGTCGTACGACTAGTAAATACTGGGTTCCTATACGAGTAGGCGATTATATAACCGGTAGAACCGTTGGGTGTAAAACAAGTAATTAAAAATTTCACGACCACAGCTAGGGGTCAGACGGGACAGTCCTTAACATCGGTAGCAATGCTTTCTACTGATGAGCCTGCGCATATGACGTCACGGTAACGCGTACGGTATGAAAGCTGTGCGCTTTGACACCGAACGCGCGACCTGCGCGCACTTTCTAAGATAAACTTCAGTTAATGTTTTTGTGTATATGCCTTGCATATCAAGTTATAGTTGATACCAATGATATTTTTTTTTAATAAATAAATAAATATTTCAGACATTCACACCAATTATCCAGTCCCAAACTAGGCAGAGCCTGTGCTATGTTACTGGATAACGGATACACATACTTAAATAAATATATAAACCACCAAGACCTGGGTACAAACATTCATATTCATCATACGAACATTTGCCCCTAGCGGGATTCAAGCCCGCAACCTCCGGCGTGGCAGTCCGAGAGCTACCCGTTCCGCCACGGAGGTGGAGGATATACAAATCTAGTGCGCGCAAGAGAAGTAAAGTGGGGCTCGAGTTAAAGAGTTTCAGGGAATGAGGTGCGGTGGGATTCCCGTGGTGGCGGCCATTACGAAAGGAGTGCTAGGTTATTTGTCTTTGGGGTTATTCAGTTTTTGCTATATTTAGTGTGTAATTAATGATCACCGGTAAGTAAGATAGTTGAGTAAGGTGTGTATTACTTTCTCAACTAATTTATCGATAATTTAGTCCTTTGCGCTTCTGCAGTTGTATGGCTTCTCTACGGGAATCAACGTGGGCAGATCAAAGGTTATGGTGATATTCTTTGATCTGAACGACACTCCCTCAGTGCTCAGGTGGCACAACCCACAGCTTTACTCCGTTAAAGCGTGGTCTCCATGTTTGTTTTCGTCCTATACACTTGACATTGTAAAAGTTCTAAGGAAAACCATTTTAGAAAGAAGATATAAGAGGTGCGGTGAGGAAGGAAGGAACGTCAAACAATAATCAAATTTCCAATTGCAGTGCTGCTATATGTAACTGTTACATACCTCCGACGGTCCCCCAATATACCTATCATGCCTAAGCATACCAAGTATCAGTGGTAGGACTCTATTAGTGCAGGATCTGTCTGGATTGGTTCCTCTTACCTATTTCTACCACCAAACAGCAATTGATGCCTTGCTATGCTCTGATTTACAAGCATCCGTGGCCTTAGGGTAGCAAAACACTCGTATTCGGATAAAAATATTCATACAAATAAGTAGTCGAATTGAAAACTATTCCAAATTTCAAAGTGTCGTAGAACAAACACTACATACAGTATATTAATTTGCTACAGCCTGTATGCCTCAAGAAAATCAATTGGAAAGCCGTATTTCTTCAAGCGATATATACATAATTAAATATCTTTTTATGTGTACGTACGTATTAATGTAATTATAGCAATGTAAGTAGAACCTGGGTGATAATCTTTACGTCGTCGTAGGTATATCACGATGCAAATTGTAATGCTGATGTAAGTTGTACACTACAGTGGCGGATGAAGGGGTTCTTCAGTTTTCAAATTCATTCCTTCAACAAGTCGCGAGCATTTGCTGCCTTGTTTAACTATGCCACAAAACAGAATACATAAATAAATAAATAAATATGTGGGGACATTTCACACACGGCCACCTGATCCCAAACTAGGCAGAGCCTGTAATATGGGTATCAGACAGGCTGATATACATACATAAATACATAATATAATATATAAATAACATCCAGTCACAAGGCAAACACAAGTGCTCATCACACGAATGTTTGCCCTGGGCGGGATTCGAACCCGCGACCCCGAGCTTCGCAGGCAGGTGTACTAAAGAATGTTGCATGGAAAATTATGTTTACTTTATTGTTAAGCTGCTTAAATTTAGGTGTGATTACTGTAAAACAGTAAACAAAACATACGATTTATTCAAATGTTAACAGTACTATTTCTTGCACTGGTATAACCTTTGAGATGATGACCAATGATGATGCTTGAAATATTACAAGCGTGACGTTCTTGCGCTAACGCCATTCTTAATATACACTTCTATGAACGATCAAATCCAGAATGGTTATGCCCTCAGAACAATGATGTTTATTCATTGTTCTGAGATTGTCTCCTAAACACAATACAAAAGGCCATGTTTAAAAAAACTGTCAAATGTTCAGTACTGTACAAGTTTAGATTTTCATTCACTAGGAGCGCTGGGGTGAATTTTTGCGTCGCTATTTTTATATAATAAAACAAAATTAAATTACCTAATTTGACTGTAAGTATAATTATAATTATTTTGCATATTTCACTCAATTGTTTACTATTTTCCATCTTGTTATTACTTTATTATATTGTGATGTTAACTTTCCTAGTGTAATGGGCTGTAAAGTATCCATGAATAAATAAATATATAATAAAATCTGGCTAGACCGCCCGATACCACCTGTTACACGGCTTTGTTTAAATGTATTTCCAAAAGTAAACAGTCGTGTTTAGTATTCTCAAAGAGTTACAATTTAGACATCCATCCAGCCGCAGCAACTACTTTCCTTAGCATGCGCTGCGCGTGCGCAAGGCGCGGCCCGCATACAAAGTGCATAGGAAAGTGGTCGGGCGAGTGACATTATATGCGTCGTTGACATTGCACTTTGAGATCATTAAAGTGATAGTGAGGAGCTTGTAAATTTTATTTATTTATATCTATTTCTACTACTAGCTGTTGCTCAACTGCTTGTCAAGTTTTCGGATGTAAAGATTAGTATACCTACTAGACACAGATACCCCTCATGTACACTACGCCTACGAAAATGTTGGTCAATTTATTTTGATCAAAATCGAGTCAACAAATCTCTAAACTCTAAAAAAAAAAACTTTAAATTCAGGGAGCATAATAATTAGTATTTGATGACTTGATTTTGATTAAAACAAAATTAACCAAAATTTTTGTTAGCGTAGTGTTTATTGGAGGTTATGAAACCTTATAGTTCCTGTCGCCTTAAAAAAGTATCTCAAAAGAATTGGTCACAGTCATACATAGCCCTTGCGACTTAGATTATATTTTAGTCTGAGCCTTGCGATTATTCTAAAAGGTTATCTATGCATCTATGGACTACGACAACTAGCCTTCGCTGCTTAGATTATATACTACTATTAGATTATATTGGTTTTTAGTCTGAACTTCGCTGCAACAACTAGCTTCAACATTTGCCATAGATTAATTTCAAAGTTTTTTTTTCTTTTGTATTTCGTTGTTGCCACAAAAAAATCAAATCACATATCTAAAGGACAAGTCCATTGACATTATTATTCTATTACCTGCTCTAAAAAGTTAGGAATATGTCATAAAATACCTTTTGAGAAACCCAGTGGATGTCCCCTTATTCCAATAAATGATTGATTCATTTACTTCACTACTTCTTTGATCGTGGTCAGTCTCTGTTTTATTTTGATTGCCGTGTTTACAAAACGCAATCAAAGTTTGTTTTAGAGAGTAGATTTCATTGAAAGGCACTATACGAGCTATGATACGAGTATGTGTGCCTGCCTCTGCATCGCGCTCCCATTCTAAGTCATCATCAGCCGAAATACGTCCACTGATATACATACGCCGTCCCAATAGAATGCTAGTTTTGATGGACTGTCAATTGGGGGTATTTTCATAATCATCAACCACGCTTGGCAGACTGACTGGTGATCGCAGTATTGATCTTAATTATACACAGGATAACGCTGATGCCCGTCCCTAATGCAATCCCTTAGTCAGTACTCACGGGAAAATGGGGGTGGCCCTATTCTAAGTCGGGTACCACACGAAGATTCTAAAGTGTATCATCATTATTTTAGTACAAGTTTTCTGATAGACCTGAAGTCACTGACCTGGTGATTGGCTGGTGGTGCGGCGGTCTGCGGAGGTACGGACTGCACCGGGCGCGCCGGCTTCGCAGCCGCTCGCTGTAGAGACGCCCTCTTTACTGACACCATCAGCCACACGTCTTCTACTCTTTGCGCCACCTAAGAAAAGATTCAAGGCTTAAAAACATTCAAAGTTTGTTGATATCCAGTGGACGATCCGTGGCGATCTATTCATGGAAGTAGCGGGCACGATGCTCAACGATTCACATTAACAGCGGTGACGGATCTGTCGTTCATAGCGGCTCGTCCCCTGTTCAGCCAACAGGCTGCTGTTGTATGTGCATCGATACGTACAAATGGTGGATAATCCGCTGCGGATCGTCCGCTAGATATGCACAGAGCTTCATCATAATTTTGTAGGCAAATACGGACTTAGCTAATTTTGTAAACATATGTTTCTTCATCAAAAGTACTTAGGTACTACAAATAAATAATAATCTTTAATACTGCGCGTCTGTACAATACCCAGCCAATAGACCAAAAAAGCGGCCAAGTGCGAGTCGGACTCGCCCATGAAGGGTTCCGTCGCAGCAAGTAACATAATATAAAAGTTATTGTAGTACGTTGTAACTTTGATCGATGTTTTAATAATAGTATTGTGGTTTACGATTTAAAATGTATTAAAAAAAACGACTTACTAGATCTCGTTCAAATCAATTTTCGGTGGAAGTTTGCATGGCAATGTACATCATATTTTTTTTTTACTTTTATCATTCTCTTATTTTAGAAGTTACAATGGGGGGGGGGGGGGGGACACACACATTTTACCACTTTGGAAGTGTCTCTCGCGCAAACTATTCAGTTTAGAAAAAAAATATATTAGAAACCTCAATATCATTTTTGAAGACCTATCCATAGATACCCCACACGTATGGGTTTGATAAAAAAAATTTGAGTTTCAGTTCTAAGTATGAGGAACCCCCAAAATTTATTGTTTTTTTTTTCTATTTTTGTATGAAAATTTTAATGCGGTTCACAGAATACATCTACTTACCAAGTTTCAACAGTATAGTTCTTATAGTTTCGGAATAAAGTGGCTGTGACATACGGACGGACAGACAGACAGACAGACAGACATGACGAATCCATAATGGTTCCGTTTTTTGCCATTTTACTACGGAACCCTAAAAACCGTGGTAATGTTGAAATTGGAATTTACTTAGACATCAAAAACTGACCTGTTGATATAGCTGATACTTGAGCTAATACCGTTGTCTGTCCCGCCCAAGTTTTAATTGAACCCACGGCCCCTGGCCCTCGATTCCAATATGCCAACGTGACGCAAACAACAAATATAGTGTGTCCTATTTATGTCCTATATCTTTAATCCTATTCTTATCTTCTACCCAAAGGTTGTTTGGAAGACATTGCTTTAGATTAGATTTATTTATTTCACTTTTACATCTTAAAAATTCAATTTTACATGTCATTCTAATATGGTAAAAGGGATCGTCATAAAATAAAATAATGTATAAATTACAATGTCAACAACTCAAATAATGTCATAGTATATAACATACTATCTATGTCAGTATATAATATTAAAATAAAAATTTAAAAATACACTTGGTGTTAAATTATCACAAATTAAATTAAACGTCAGAGGGTTTTAGCGATAAAACCGCCTATGTACAATCCAGTAGGTACAATAAAGAGTAATTGAATTGAAAAATAAAATCCCTGTAATGAATAAAAGCCATTTTCTATCTGACCATATACCACAAACCATTCATTAACACAGATTAAACAGTACACCAAGTAAAGTACCTGAGTGACCAACGCCCTGGTCTCCTGAGTCGCCGACTGCATCAGCATCTCCCGGAACTGGTCCGGCGCGGTCAGGCCGAAGCTCTTCGCGTCTTCGAGCAGCTTGTCCACGGCTATTAGACCCCCTTCTCCCGCCAGGATCTCCACGCCTGTCGCGCACCATTCGTTCGCCTGAAATGAATACAAGTGGTTAACAAAGGAAGCAAACATGTTGGAAGCGCATCTGCCTTTATATATATATAAGTGCGGATGCGCCCACCTAAAAGTTTTTACCGTCATGTTTTAATTATTATACAGAATAAATATAAAATAAATGAAGCCGCAGGTTAGTATCCGTTATAATGGATACTTAAAGAAATCGTCATCAGTATCGTAATACCTGTATTGTTTCACAACGAATTCGCTTCCAGCGCGAATTTTTTTCATCTAATTTATAACCAATTAGTGTCAATCATGAAGGTAAAAACTTTGAGGTGACTTATGAACTGCGAAAAAATATTTTACTTCATGGTATGACCTGTAGGTACATGTAAACGTGTCGAAAACCTTACAGAGGTTTACTAAAATATAATTAGCTGCACTACAAGTTTCATCATCATCAGGTTATTTTTGTCTCCACTGCAGGAGCACAACCCTCTCTCATCTGCCGGAGACAGACGGAGGACTACAAGTTTAGTCTTACCTTATCTATCCTGTCCATAAGTTCACGTGCTTTGGTTAGTAACAGATTTCGTTTCTGAATTTTGTCAACTAGCAAAGCGCTCGTTCGCCTCAGTTCCTCGCATTTTGACTCAATGTGGTCCACCGAGCTGAGTGGGTCTTGCATTAACTGCTCTCCTACAAAACAAATAAATAGCATAGAGATTATCGCTAGCATTGAGCATGAATTCTAATTTAGACCACTTTGTCGGCCCAGTGCAGGGGTCGTAAACATGCGGCTCGCGAGCCACATGCGGCTCTTTGGATGTGAAGATGCGGCTCTTTAGTTCCACTGGTCCCGGTCTGGATGTTATATTTGTGAATTGTAAAATCCTTGTTTAATTTTTTACTTAATAAGTGATTATCTAATAATACCATATATATATTATCTATTTTGTTGTAAAAAATACACTATTTATTATGAGTAAATAGATATTTTTCTTATGAATAAATAGATAAGTATTTTTATCAAAAAACTTTATTCATGCAAACACTATTTATTGTTGGCAAGAAAAAACTTGTGGCTCTTTAAAAACTTTGAAATTTTGTACATTGTAATTTTTGACTCTTCCGACTCAAAAGGTTGCCGACCCCTGGCCTAGTGGCCTGGTCCTTAGAGCGCCAGAGGTCGTGGGTTCGATTCCCACCAGACAACTTTTTACAATTTGTAAAAGCTGGCCCCGGTCTGGATGTTATATTTGTGAGTCTTTCCTTGTCTAAATCACATAGGAGAATAACCTAGTTTGGGAATAGATTAGTGTTTTATATGTATAGTGTTTTGTATATATAAAAAAATCGTTAAGAACCTCGATATATGAAGCTGTAAGTACTTAAGGTACACCTATAGGTCAGTTCAATGGGACAACTAAATAAAATGTTGCTTTGAGTTTATGCCATCGCTTCGCCTTCGCCGGCCTTTACCCATTCAATAAGACACAATCTTAAATATCTATTACCACACCATTCATACATACTAAAACCATAAGAAAAGTACACAATTTTTAAGAGAGTAAAAACTTAAAAAGGTCTAAAATTTATCTTAGAAGTGTTTTTCGAGATGAAATTGAAATGACCCATCAATATGTTCTGGTAATCTAAGAATAAATCTTTATAAATATATATATATATATATATATATATATATATATATATATATATATATAAATCTTTATATATATATATATATATATATATATATATATATATATATATATATATATATATATATATAGTTTTTATGGTTTTAGTATGTTCCTCCTTTTGGTTTAATTCACGCTTAGTATTAATAAATCTCACCATCATCAATAACCGACGAAGCAGTATCAAGATCGCAGTTGCACAGTTTTTCGAAGTCATTAGCATCTTGTATGAGACTCTCCACTCTGATCGCGGTCTCACCCACCTCGGTCATGTCACACGCTGCCTTGAGATGACCGTCTAAAGTAGCCTGAAAGCAAAATAAACAAAAATAAAAATAAAAGTTTAAACAAAAAACGTTGCAGCCCTAAAAAAAATTAATTTAAGAGCGGGCGGCTACTTTGCTCAGCGCGTAAGCCTCGCAATCCAACGAGGCAATGCCGCCAGCTTCCTGGGTACTCTGCCAGCGGGGGACGAACTGGGGTCAGTTTTTTATTTGTAGTGTATGTATATAGTTACGTTTTGTTTAATATTTTTATTTATTTATAAATAGTATATTCTACATTTAAACCAGATTAGTTACGCAAAATAAATAAATTTGATTGAACCGGCGTTGAAGCTACTATAAAGAACCTAATTTTAATATTACTGCCAATCAGTGTCAAAAATATTTTTAGAAAACGCCATTTGGAAAAATAAAAGAAAATCTTTTGACACATTAATATAACCTACAAATATTTTAGTTATTTTGAGGTTATTTGAAAATTTTCGAAAATGACTCTGGATATGGTGTGTAATTTTCGAAAGTGCAGAAGATCTCTAAACAGCCAAGCGTGGGTGACGACGTGTTCACACGCATTCTGTATTGAGCATGGGAAAAGAGAATTTAAGAGAAACTCTGAAAATTCACTGACGTGTCCAGCCTGCGCTAGTGAGTTACGTGACAAATTTGACGTTATTCAAGCTGATCTCAAGCCAAGCGAGACTTTCAAGTCCATAGTATTGGCAGGTATGAAACCAGATACGATAATGGACATCGCTATGAGAGCGATGTCTTTCTGGTCATACCAAGTTGAACAGGAGACCCTGTACCACGAAAGCGTCGCGAAACACATGAGGGACAAGCTTCAGTGCTTGGAGGAAATCAATACATTAAATTTGCAGAAACTGAAGGCCGAATTAGAGACGTGCAAACGTAAAATTCTTTCTCTACAAACCGAGTTCACGAAAAAGAGTAAACAAGCTGAGGAAATGAAAGCGAATTTGGAAGATAAATCGAGGAAAATACAGAAGTTGACGTTTCAGCTCGAAGCACAGAAGAGGAAAGATATTCGAGGTAGTAGTAATTTTGAGAGTTGTAACGTTAATCAGGAGCAGTGCATGGATATATCGGAATTGGTTGGCAAGAGAGCGGCATCGGAAGCGTTCGTATTCAGGCCTGTGAAGGAGCCACGAGAACCTCGGATATGTTCACCGAATACGCCCAGAAGGCACATGTTTGATTTCCGAAAAAGACAAGACCGAAATAAGCAAACGTCGAATTTTAATTTCAGACCATTATCATCCTAAATTGTATTATGTATCAGTGTCCAAAGTTCAATGATCTAACTTTTACATATTAGTGAAACAGATGAATCGCGTTAATCTGTACCTAGTTTTAGTAGTACGTAAGATAAAGCATAATTAAGTAATAATAATAATCACCTGCATCTGCTTAAAATTTAATAAAAATGTTCTAAACTTCAACCAATGGTTTAACTTTGTGGAATGTTTTTGCCAAAAGTTGTCGAATTGTCTTTCAGTCTCTTCAAGTTGCACCAGTAGCCTGGAAATAATACAATTTGATTAGTAATATACCTAGTAATAGCTAGGTATATTATCTTTGGTAATACGATGAAAATAGTAGTTATGTAAGTAGCGAGAGGGCGCCACAAACAGTACAACCAGCACTACAAGCAGTGGCTTGCCATACAAACTACTTATTTACTCTTAAACTAGGATTTTCTTCTATACTATGGGAAGTATGTATAAAGCTGTACACCAATATAACACTCCGTACGGGACCAAATTGTCTGTCCCCAGTGGGAATCGTACTCACGATCTCTAGTCCTATGACTTAACTTCTAAGCCAACGAGGCTTTATTCAGTCTTTGTTTGGTGTCTAAGGGTGTACAAAGACGGGATGCATTTGAACTATTATCGAGATGCAAAATTGTAGTTTGGATGCAGTTCGATGCAAAACATTGTCATTTTTCGCGGGACATTTACGTACACATGCACACTTTGTACGCTGTCGCTACGAAACAAGCACCCGTAATCAAACGAACAACATATTCATAACTTATGGTATGTGTATGTATGTACCACGCATGACCAGATGGTCTTGTAATTTCGGCAGAGGTTAACGCCCAACTATGGCGACTCCTCTCAGTGTTACTATAAGGATGGAGCGAATAATTACCTTTCCACGGCAGCCACATGACTAATAATGTTATAGGTAAGATTTGGTTTCCGCACTTGCGCCAGCAACTCTTCTCCTTGCGATGTGGCTGAAGTCAGTTCGCCTTTTAAAGCTTTATACCTGGAACAGAACATTGAAACTGAATGAGGGCTTGCAACTGTCTGGAACTGCCTTTCGTAGTACCACGCGTACTTCTACTTTGAGGGCGACGTAGAACTGGAAGGATAAGTGAGCGTTACTTCTTTACGTAGTAAGTTAGTATTCTTTGACAGTGCCTTACGTAGCGTGACCTAGGTACCATGTCGAGTGCTCCACTTTCGACCCCAGGACAAAAAAATTATCAAGCGATTTTTCAAAACCTACAAACATTTATAACTGCTCTTAAATGGTGAAGGAAGACGGCGGAAATACAAACGTGTGAGAGCTCCCATACTGTGCCCTCCGGGTGGTGATAACAGTGCAACAAATCCGGCAGTGGTGTCTTTCTGGACCTCATGGCTCGTAAAATAAAGGTCATACAACCACAGCAGATGTTCTACGGATTGGCTTAAGCAATGCAACTGAACATCATGTGTTGAAAAATTAATACGCTAGCAAGACCTGCTACCGACCGGTCCGCAGTTTTACTCTAAGGCCATTTACACTGCTCTGCGTGCAGCGCGTGCCATACTTTTTTGTCCCGTGTGTGCGAGATAGATAATGTATTGCAGATATTATGGTGAACAGCCTAATCAATTAGCTATCATCAAGACGCGGTGATACTTTTGATAATTCAATTTTTTTTTATGATAATGCAAATACCTACAGCTATTTGACTTGATACGAGAAAGCCCGAATGTTTGTTTTGAAATGTACATGTTTTAGTAAATGGCACCTCTTTTCTTAACATGTACTAATAACACTTAGGTCGGTTTTGTCTTGTATCAGGGCAGTATACAGTCTAGCAGCATTGTTTACCATAAAATTCCCAGAACAGTCATTGTACTAATCGTCGTAGTACTTCTATGCCGTACACCGATGGTTCGGTCTGTTCCAAGGGCCAAGGAGCAGTCAGTATCATTTACAGCTGACTTATTTAGTTTAAAAGGCTATTAACAAGTTACAAATTAATAAGAAAGTAACATCAACTGACCTAGTTTCCTGAGAGTCTAATAATTCTTTGGTTTGTGTAGGGTCGTTGCCCATATCACAGTCCATTATCTCATGCATGAAGCTGTCCAATTTACTTGAGATCTCTTTCATCAGCGTTGAAAACCTTTCCAGCGCCTAAAACATAGTAAAACTCTATTAAAGTCTTTGGTCACATGAAGATTAACGTCTGCAGTCCGGCTCAAGTTAGGTCACAGAAAAGTCAACAACTTGAGTTAAGCTGATGATATGGAGCGGCTCAATCCCTCAATCAAATGTCAAAAGGAACTGAAGCAAAATGTGAAAAATAGGCACATACACTTGTGAGGTTAGGTTATTAGTCATTTCACTTACTATCCGCTGCTGTATCCATTCCGAATGTGAATACTGCAACTCGCCCCCAAGGTCAGGCGTCAGCTGCGACCTGTCGAAGTGCTCGTACAACTCCTCGATGGAGGAGCACACCAGTACTCTGAACCGGAACTCCTCCTTGAACAGTTTGCTGCTGACTTCAGACAACGCCTTTTGTAAGAAGCTCGCCGGTCTCAACACGTAAACAGTGTGGATTATACCCGGAAAGAACTCCTGGAACGTTAGAAGAAAATGGTTGTTATTAGAATACCTTTAGACTACAAAACCAAAAAGGCCTAAAATAATAACTATATAGGATTTTCGAAAATATTATGAGGAACTTACATCCATCATCATAAACCCAATAACTTCCACGGTTATACATGTTGAACTTGCATTTGTTGGAGAAGATTTTTAAGGTGAGATATGTGAATCCAGCAATCCTCACTTGCGAAACACCTCTTGGTAAACTACACCTGGCCTGTATGCCGCGCATCACGCACAGGTTGGGTTTGTAACCTTAGACCTTACGAGCACACTCGCTATCGTAACACGCCATCATAATGTATCACATGCATAAACATATCTTAGTAAGCAAAGTGTACGTTTTTTATTTTCTTGCAATATTTTTACTTCCATAATTTTCCTATCCAATTTAATCAAATCATCATCGAATTATTTAATAATATGTTCCAAATTTTACCTCGAACTATCTACTTAGTAGTTTTTTAATTTATGAAGAGATTAGACCGACAGACGGACAAGAAAGCTTTGCTATAAGGGTACCGTTTAGACGCCATCCTAAAAAAATATCTTAATATCCCAACCAATAAAAATAAATAATCATACTCACAGAGATCCTTAATAATACTGTTTTGACAGAGTTCCACCGGTCCTTTCTCCTGTCTACTATAATGTGAAAACCCATATCTGCTTCTAGTAATCTGAAAACAGGAGAAACAGAATTTTATGATATTTGTACTTATCACTCACAGATTGACTTATCTTTGGATTGACCAAGTTCTCAGAGAATACAAGGAAAAAATTCTGATCAAGGAATTGAGCTGAGCAACCAGAGTTGAGACAGGATTGGCTAGATGATACTCACGATGGCACCGAGGTGAGGTAGAGTAACAGCCGCCGGTACTCGTTCGCAGAGACGACGTGGAAGTTGTTGTTGTCGGGGAAGGTGATCAGGGGCCGATGGTCTTTGGCTAGCCCACCGGTGGCCAGAGCGTACTGGGGCAGCAGTAGCTCGCCGACGGTGCGACCCTCGTCGCTTTCGCCGCAGCCGTCGCATTCTGCTTCTGCAATGAAGATAGGCACAGTTTGAGACTGCAACTTTTGGTGGTAAGTAAGTCGAAATGGTTCTGCCCTCATGTTGAATAGAAAGTACCGTATAATGTATCCCCATAAAGCGATAGGACCTTCCAAATTATACTTTTTTAACTGAGTTTGTTTGTGCAGTAAAGTGTATTGTATCCCATTGTACATAACCTAGGTGTGATAAGTATCCGAATTTTTTGTTTATTATCTTTCATTATGTAAACTGTGACATAAATTCCCTGGCCTACAAAAAAATCTGCCCTAAATTTGCATTTTTTTTACAGTTCTTTGTATTGATTTTTATATTCTGCTCGTATTTAAATGCTCTAAGTCGTAGGTAGAAATTATAAAAATCTACGTATGTTTTTGCATGGTACGTACGTATATATACGAGTATGTATGTAAATGCTTTATTGTACTAAAATAAATAACAAATAGGAATAAAATTGTGTACAAAGGCGGACTAGTGTAGTCTGTCAACTTACTAGATTAGTTTTGCTTGGTTAACGTATTTCTGTAATGTAGACATTAAAGTATCGTATAAGGACGGTAGCTCGCGTGTTTACTTATCATTAGTGTATACCTACTAAGAAAAAGGATAGCTAAAGTACTACTTTCATTGATGTATAAATAAAATATAGAATTATTGCTAGTCTAAACTCAAGTTGTTGGCAGCATGGCCTAAATTCCATTACACTCGGTAATACCAATACAAATTGTTTAATTTCGTTCATAATATACTCTATCCTTATTATTAGTTTAGTTACTGACTCTGATCTCTCTGACCAATGTTTTATTTGCCTCGTTAGCACAGTGTTTGCGCGTTTGCTTTGCGTTGAGCGCCAGAGTTCGAATTACCTACATTTATTATACCTATTTATCCTTTTTAGGGTTCCGTAGCCAAATGGCAAAAACGGAACCCTTATGGATTCGTCATGTCTGTCTGTCTGTCTGTCTGTCTGTCCGTCCGTATGTCACAGCCACTTTATTCCGAAACTATAAGAACTATACTGTTGAAACTTGGTAAGTAGATGTATTCTGTGAACCGCATTAAGATTTTCATACAAAAATAGAAAAAATAAAATTTGTGGTTCCCCATACTTAGAACTGAAACTCAAAATTTTTTTTTTCATCAAACCCATACGTGTATCTATGGATAGGTCTTCAAAAATGATATTAAGGTTTCTAATAATTAATTAGAAACCTTATAATTTTTAACCTATAATTTTTTTCTAAACTGAATAGTTTGCGCGAGAGACACTTCCAAAGTTGTAAAATGTGTGTCCCCCCCCTGTAACTTCTAAAATAAGAGAATGATAAAACTAAAAAAAATATATGATGTACATTGCCATGCAAACTTCCACTTAAAATTGGTTTGAACGAGATAAGGAAAGTAGTTTTTTTTAATACGTCATAAATCGTAAACCACAATACTATTATTAAAACATCGATCAAAGTTACAACGAACTACTATAACTTTTATATTATGTTACTTGCTGCTACGGAACCCTTCATAGGCGAGTCCGACTCGCACTTGGCCGCTTTTTATAAGTTCAGTTACTAACTCTGATCTCTCTTACCATTTTATTTGCAATTCTCGTTGGTATAAGTTCAGTTACTAACTCTGATCTCTCTTACCATTTTATTTGCAATTCTCGTTGGCCTAGTGGTTTGTGCGTTTACCTTGAGCGCCAGATCAGATAACCTACCACTCTGGTGAAAACTCAGGTCTAACAACTTTGCATAATTTGAAGTGATTTTATTCCTTTATAATTATTTCTTAAAATATTGTCAAATATAAGTACTAAAAATGCTCAGACTAGATGCGAAGGGCAGAATATAGTGATTGAAACTGGGAAAGTCTGCTTTTTGTCAGGTGTAGGTAGGTATCACATATCTGCGCCTGGCTTTTCTTTCAAACTGTCTTGATTTTCTTTACAATCATGAATAATATTAATTAATACCTGCTGACAAAGACACTTTAATCCCCATAAATGTTATTGTTATAAGATCTCAAGAATTCGTACACGTTTTTCATCACGCCGCAGTGCGCGCGCGCAACTCAAGCGCAAGGCAAATGAGTGCGAATGCCAGACGAGTGCCGACATTATTCAAATGAGGTTCAATGACCGAGCGAATCTAATCTGCAAAGGTCAAGATGGATTGGTTAAGGTGTGTACAGATAGGGCTTGCAAGATATGAAAACAGAAGGCTGTTGCGGTGGCCAACGTATTGCTTTGTGGCCGTTACGGCCCAACGTTATACCCAACAGTGGACGATAACAGGCTGATGATGAAATGAAGTTAGCCGACATTATAATGAGTGTTGTAAGAATACATAATAAAAAAACAAAGATAACTCGAGCCCCACCTTTAATTATTAATTACCTACCTATTCCTACCTGCCTGCGCCATGCCGCAGGCAAGGCTGTCACTTACCTAAACCAAAGATAATATATGCCCAAACACAATTAATAGGTCGTGAGATTGTCATAGCAGAAATGAAATTCTTTAGAAATGATGATGATAAATGATGGTTTATGTATTTTTGGTTTATAGTTTCTCATATTTTATGAACTATATAAATTGTTTCCTCAGATTAAAAATCCTGGAAACAAGTTAGAAAGTTCGTTTTAAGATCTAGAAGTTATGGTAACCGTGCAGGTCAAAAAGTTAGAATAGATACATAAAAAATTATTTTTTAGAAAAAAACAAAAACCGACTTCAAGGCTGTACCTACACGTCCAAACTTAAATTAAAAAGTAGAAAATAATATTTTAATTACTTCAAAGCAAAGAGCATTAAGGGACAATCAACGAAATTATTGATACTTATATACCTATTTACAATTTATAATAAGTTATTTCTGGAGTCGGTGCCAGCCAAGAAGGACAGTTTAATTAACAATTTAAGCAACACGGGGGGATATGCCTGAGTGAAGTGAGGTATCCATTAAGCTTATTTTTGCTTTGGCTGGCACCGACTCCAAAAATAACTTATTATAAATAGGTATATAAGTATCAATAATTTCGTTGATTGTCCCTTAATGCTCTTTGCTTTGAAGTAATTAAAATATTATTTTCTACTTTTTAATTTAAGTTTGGACGTGTAGGTACAGCCTTGAAGTTTGCTTTGAAGTAATTAAAATATTATTTTCTACTTTTTAATTTAAGTTTGGACGAGCCTTGAAGTCGGTTTTTGTTTTTTTCTAAAAAATAATTTTATTTTTTACTTTTTAGTGGGAAGTAAGTGTATTTTGTTTATTTAAAACGCGCTGCTCAAATGAGACAGCGCCGATAGGAAGACAGTAGTGACGAGAAGAAAGATTGTTTAAAGAAAAGTAGGGAAAGATGTGCTATAAATATTTCAAATGAGAGTTTTGAACAGCGGGCCTATAGACTTTCTTAGACACAAGAACTTATCAAGGTTTAATGAAAGTCCAGAAAGTCATGCTCAACGACTCAGTTTGATTCAAAATGTTTATCAATCGAAACCGAAGAGCAATGTCTTGGCTTGCAACACGAGCATTTATCAAATGAATCCAGATCGACTCGGTTAGTTGCTATGCGGCAAGTTTTTAAATCGACCCCACAGTGAGAAACCTTTAACAAAAATGATACGCTTGTGTAATCTTTTCAACAAATAGGTCGTTTTCTTTAAGAACAGATATTAATGTATAATTATTATGAAGGCTCCTTACAAATACATACAATCTTCTTTGTTCTTAGCTAATGACAGTTAAAAAAATATTGAAATTCCTCATCACAACTTTTGTTGAATGCAAGGATAAAGCAGTAAAACCATGGATGACTCATTATTAGTTGAAACCTGAAATAAATACTTCATACTTGTCATAGCATTTACTGAGAAAAAAAGAGATAAAAATTGGCACGCGCGTCATCTTGAAAGCCGGCGGGCCACCAGTTTTGACGTCTGAAAGCTTTTGGTATAAGCTGAATACCATTTTGGTTGCGTTAGTTTTTCGTAAATTTCGTGATTAATTCGTTAGTTATTATGTTCTGTGTAACCTGCTTTTGTAATAACTATGGCATGTGCTGCTGTGGGCTGTCGAAGCCAAATTGGTGTTTTAACGGAAAACAATTACAAATTATCTTTTCATCGGTAAGTTGATTTAAACAAATATGTCCATAATTTGTTCCAGTAAATACTAAAAAGTTATTTAATGCACTGAAAATGAAGCCTGGTGGCGTCTGTTCACGTGGAATCGTGGAAAAGTTCTCCACTTTTGAAAAGTGGAGACATTCTAATATTTAAACAATACAGATTCAATATACCTATCTCTTTTGTACAATGACCATTATTAAATGTGTGAAGGAGTCGATTACACTTTTTACTTTCAATTTAATATGATGGATCCATAGTTTTAATGCATCATCCTTGGCTGAAGGGAACACCAAACTAGCATGTCGTCTATGTATACTAACACTATATTTGTGTCTTTGTTGAGTTTTCAAAAAGCGCTGAATGAATTTCGATAAAATTTATATGGGACCACCTCTGAAGTATGACCTACCATATAAAATATGAACCATCAAAATCCATTCAGAATTGGCGGAGTAATCGCGTAACAAACATACAAAAAAAAAAAAAAAAAAAACATACCGTCGAATTGAGAACCTCCTCCTTTTTTGAAGTCGGTTGAAAAGAAAAACAATTTCAACGTGAAAAAACAAAACACACACTAAGCGCGCTGAGGCCTTGACTGGCGGCCCACGAGACTATATACGCGGGAGGTGGAAGAAGAATTATCTAATAAATAAAATCGTAAACTTCGCGTGTCTGTACATTGAAGATATTTGCAAAAAAAAATTGGGATAAGTAATAGAACACATTTCAATCATTTTTGAAATTTTAGTCTGTTTATAGTGAGATTCCATGTACGAGTAGTGGCACAGAATAAGAAGTACCTAGACGTAGTGGTGGAATAAACTCGTAGGTGCGCTAGTAAGAAAGATATTTTACTATTCTTTTTTTTTGCTGTAGTATAGTGTTATAAAGTAAAGAAGAGAATCAGGTAGTTAGAACGATAAACTCCAGGTGCGGTTTCGGGAAGCACACTCTTTTCATTGTCTTCTTGTAGTCATTTTTAGTGGTATTAGTGCAGATTATCACATGATGATTGCCGATGACATTGACTGATCGATGATCTTGATAAATCCGCAATACAATCAAGGGAAGTTACAATACATAATTGTATGTAACTCAATACGGACGGCCATAGCAGAGCGTTCACTTATGTAATGTTAAACTCTGTAATGTAATGTGTAACTCCTATACATTTAACAAAGGCTGCGAGGTTACTGGTAGAGCATGTATTATTTACGTACGTGACTGACAACGACAAGACAGTACATACGTAGTACGATGAGTAGTATTTACCTACTTTGTGTACTAAGTACCTTGTTATCTATGAAAAAACGTGCCTCCGAGCTAAGGTACTTTTGTTGTAAACAGCGTAGTAAATATGTGTCACACATAATAATGTAGGAGTACATAACAATATGAAGAGATCATATGAGGTTTACTACAGGACATAATGTGCGCACCTACCTATCGTTTCATTTGACTGAAGTGGCCACAAAATCTTAAAGCCGGTCAGCGAATAACACATTTTGGGTAGGTACTAAATCCTGGTATCAAAATTATTCCTCTACGCGAGATAAGAGATCTCCTGTACCTGTTATTACCACGAAGGAAATAAAAATTTCGCGCGCACACAAAAAAGTGTTTATGGTAATTACAAATGGGTACAGGCTGCATATCTCTTGTCTCGTAGACGTAGAGGAATGATTTTGATACCAGGATTTAAAAAGTACTCAAAATGTGGTATTCGCTGACCGACTTTGAGATTTTGTGGCCACTTCAGTCAAGTGACAGAATTGTCCCCAAGTACTCAATGTACTGAGGGAATTACCTTTGCCGATAAATTCTGGTGATAGTAACTACAGGTACAGTAGGCCTAATACGAACTTTAAGAAAACCTTTATAGAGCCTTGTACTGAGTTGTTTAATTTTACGTATATCCAGAGAGAAACCACTCAACTAAATGTCAAATAGCACCTCAAAATTTTAATATTCCAGGCAACTGTCGGATCACAGACTCTGAACAGCTTCACGTTACCACTGGCTGACTGCCCTCGAGGCCCGTTTAGAATAGGATTTTGGCAGGCAATTCAGTAAGAGTACATAAAGGCCTCCAGGAGACATATCTCTTGAGTCCTCAGTTTGATAACATACTTGTAGCCCTTCAGTTTTTCCAAGCTTCACAATTTTGCGTAACCATGAGATCCTTTAATGATAATGGTCAGTTACCATGACACATTTCAAAGAATACACCGAGTATAATGTGTATGCCGATATGATATGTGATACCGTAGTATTATAGTGATGTTATAAATAGTCGAGGTTGCATTTCCGCGGTCTGTGTGTTCATGTACTGTTATGGTAATTTGCTAGAGGAATGCCGTTAAACCAAGTACCATAACATAATAAAGTCAAAGTCAAAAACATTTAATGCATATGAGTACACTTGGTACATTTATACACGATTTTTTTTATCGACTACCGCTTTCTAGGTGTTAGCGCTGTGAAGAAGAAACGGCGCAATAAACTTCACGCAACACATTTAAAAAAAATATTAAGTGTGCATACAAAAGATTAAAGATTTTGCGAAGCTGAATTAACATTAGTACCAGGCATCTTTGTCATTCAAATAATCGTTTATTTTATAATAGGCTTTCTTATAAAGTTGTTTTTTAATGTGAATCTTAAACTTTCGTCCGTCATATTTAAGGGTTCCTCTGGTAGTTTGTTGTAGAAGCGTATACATTGCCCCGTGAACGATTTACTGACGTTACTTCGTCTTAACCCTGGTAAAACAAGTTTATTTTTATTACTTGTATTATAACTATTATTATCACGTGCCTCAAAAAGAGAGATAATTTTTTTCTGACATATAAAATATTATCTAAAATGAATTGACCAGCTACTGTTAATATGCTTATTTCTTTAAACTTTTCTCTTAATGACTCTCTACAACGCAGATTATATATACAAAATATCCAAAGCCCGATGACGGGCAGCAGACGAAACCAGTTCTTAGAAAGTATAAAATATATTAATATTGATAATGTTTTTTTTTTTGTAATACTTTGATAATGATAATTTGATACACATTAGCACAACAACACTTTTAACACTCGTACTGAAAACACTTGAATTATCGTACATCATTATTATGGACTATCAAGATAATTTCCATTAAATCTTCTGACTAGAGCCCAGTAGATTTGCGTGCAGGCGAATAGCACTCGTTTGTTGCTATATACTTAGCGCAGCCAAATTTAATTTTATTTAACTACAATACATTTTGATAAACACATATCCTTCATAGATAACTATTTACGCGAATGAAAGTACACAAACTCACTGTAATTAATGTTAATCCCATGTTCGGTTCATCTTTGTATGACGTCACGTCATGTTGAATCGCAATTCAAATCCTTTGAAAGCGCCTATACGTGAACTAGATCCTCCCAATCCTAACTAGCAGTGTCAGCTACGTTTCAATGCGTCCCATTGTGACCTATAGAGTGCTCCAGGGTCCTACATTCATTGGTATGCGCCGAGGGACCTGCTGATACATTGAAAGAGGTTTTATTTTATGTTGATTTTGTGAGAATGGATACATAAAAATGAGGTAGGTACAACATTTTTGAATTAACTTGTTATCTCTGGAACTACGGAAGCGATTTTACAACAGTTTTACTGTTGTAATGCTGATTTACTATACATGGATATAGGCTAATTTCTATTTCAGGAATATACTGAGTTGCAATAGGAAAATTGGTTAGCCGTGGACAACGTATCTCGACGCGTAAAGCTACTTTAGAATATGATATTAGTGTTCTCTAGCCATGAAAGCAAACTCAGCAATTGCCTAAATACCGATTCTTTAAACAGTTTTGTAACAAGCCCTAGCACATGCCTTGGTCTTTTCGGGCTATTATCGGATGTAATGCCTTGTTTTTATTGCTCAGCGCTTACTCAGTACCTATGCTATAAACTCATCGAAACTTACGAGTTCATGATACTGAGCAAATTAATTTCGTAAATAATCATTAAATTTACGAAAAATTATATAATATTGCTTAGAATCATATATATATATATAAGCAATATAGAATATATTTTTCGTAAACGTAACTATTTTTACTAAATAAATAAATACGTTGAGACAAACTCTATCCGTTATCTAGTAACCATACCACAGGCTCTATAGTTTGGAACTGGATAATTGGTGTGAATGTCTGAGATATTTATTATTATTATTTAATCTCAAAAATAGTATAAATCAAACGAATATGAAATAAGTAGAGTCATGAATTTTAGTTATTGCCGTTGAGAGACGTTGTTTTATAAAATGTAGGGTAGAAACAACTAAATGACTATCTGATTGCCAGTTATTGCCAGCCGGAAAGGCCATTAAAAATAAAGACGTCGTTAGATGAACAAGCGCGCTTAATCATTTAATATGTTATGTATTCTGACATAAGAATGACAACAGCATCTAAATATGCTTATAGACCTTTGTAACTGATGGAAAGTATGTAAAGAGTTTGTCAACTACTTCCTCTAGAGCAAGGAAACCCTTTCTACATCATGGATATCAAGAGAATTGTCCTCGACCTTGACCTGGACACATCTTGCAAACATAGTAGTAACTTTGCATATTTCCCTCTGATTTTTCTTTTTGGGTCCCCGCGCAAATTTGTTATTATAATAAATAGACCATTAAATTTTTTCCTCGGCGAAAAATTGTGAAGATAACGTCGCGTCGCTCGAGTTATTACACCCGACGTTATTACCTTGGGTGCCTAACCGAAAACTCATTGGAGTCCTAATTGTTACTTATAACGTTATAACGTTATTACTTTTAACGTAAGAACGCTTTTAGCGAACACGAATTGCGATTCAATTAGGCGTTACTTAAGAGCGATAGAGTTGTAATTAGCTTTGGGTATTCAATGAATTTTACTCTAAGAGAAAGTGGTCGTGGGTTGAGTAAGTCTAGAGCCCGTGTGCTTGTTATGTTTTGATGTTCTTTTAAGTTTTCCCTGGTTTTACCAGACTGAACTGATACCAAAATCGACTCTATTCATGTAAAATAAACACACATTTTCCAAAAGCACCGACAATTCCACAGTAAAAACAAGTTTTACAGCATAGTACGAGTAGGTATTTTTTACAGACGACAAAAGTTCACACCAAAAACGAAAATCACTTGCCTAATCTCTGACTGTACGGAAAAAAGAAATTAAACCGCATTTGTGCAACGCGAACGCGGTACTTGAGGCGACACATCGACCGGCGCGTGCGTCGGCGCGTGCGACGCCGTCGTATCTGCTTACACCTGGACTATTGGAGATGGCTTCGAAGAAACTACGCTTCTCTGTAACTGTTATAACTTCGATTGTGTCAGACATGGAATAAGAAATTGCATTAGAGGGGGTCTAGACAACAACAGTGATTGAGAGGTTATGGGCCTATACAAACAGTCAATCCCCTTTAATTTAAAACGTTCCAATAACGAATGCAACTGGAGAGATTCTGATTAGTTCTTAGTTGGACCATAAACCTAAACTATTCTTACTAGTTGCGTACCTGGTTTATTTAACCAACTATGCTACGTCATTGGTAAGTTAAAAATAAGTGAGAAATCGATTTTACGCATCGATAACCATCGCCGTTTCGGTCAAATCTCAACTTAGATCGCTAGAATCACGCTACCAACCAACCAAGCGCAGTAACTAAACAATCATGATACAATAACGTTGTGTTTGTTTGTTATAGCGACTTTAGAACTCAAGGACCTAGCAACGGGCTAAATACGAGTAAAGTGATTTAAGAAAGCGTTGTATTTATTAAAGGTATAATGATTATGGTACGTTAGAGGTATTATTAGAGGTACCTCTGAATCCAAAGCACTGCATCCTTCGGCGCACGCGGCAGCAAGCGCCTGTCGCGACCACACTGTAACTAATGCTGTCACGCTCTGACATATCACCCTTTGACATACGACCTTCGTCCACCACATCAATACGAACGCGAGAATTGTAGCTTTATTATTACTAACTAAAGGTTCACAATGAAGCGGTTTTCACGGATAATAAGCCGCTGAGCGCTGAACCGCGACTGACGTCTGAAATATCAAGCAACGGGGATTGGGGAAGCGTTATCATTACCGCTGCCACACAATCAATGAGATAAAGTGGATCAAAACGAGATGATTCTGTTATCAGATGTTTTCGATTGGATGAGCAAACAGCTACTTACTTATAGAGACGGAAATTGTAAATTTGTTGGCATTGGAGATTTATACAGACATTGAAAAGGACTTAAGTTCAGAATACTTGTGATTTAAATCTAATAAGAATGAAAGAGCTCAAAGGTCTTGGAAATTACGACGAAGTATCGTAGGAGTAGGTAAACAAAGCAATCACAGGCACGGAGATTTGATAAATTGTTGTGTAAGTAATAAGTGCCCTTGATTCAATCTAATAAATAAAATCGTAAACTTCGCGTGTCTGTACATAGAAGATATTTGCAAAAAAATGGGGGGGGGTCTAAGGAGAAACTACAGAACACATTTCGATCATTTTTGAAATTTTTGTCTGTTTATCTGTTTGTCTGTGAGTTTGTGCATGCATCACTTAAAAACCACTGAACGGATTTTGATGGACTTTTCACAGAAACATGGGGCTTAACTTAACTTTTAGTCTTTATTTTTTCGCAATCGGTTTACTCAATAAAAAGTTATGGACATTTTTAGTTTTCAAATACATGAATAGTACGGAAATTATTTGCAAATAATTTCCGTACTATTCAGATTGCGATGAGTTTGGACTACATTTGGAGCTGGGAGCTGGGAGTGGTAGTGGGTGTGGGCGTGGGAAAAGGGGAGTGGGATTGGGATCGGGATATGAAATTAAATATATTTATTTGCTAGAACAGGTTACATATATATTATATAGGATATTGAGTTTGAGTGGGAGGCGGAGGCGGGAGCGGAAATGAGAGCGGATTCTGTAGTTCACGCGAGCGGAGCCGCAGGCACAGCTAGTTTATAAATATGTATGTTCCTATAATATATCAAACCAGACTTTTCCATAAATTTTCCAATCATTTCCAGCAAAGTTACATGTTTGATCATAATTTCAGCTTAATGAGTTCAAGTAGTATTTGAGTTATCCGAGGAACAAATAACAAAATATTTTTTCTCCCGAAAAAAATGTATTTAATGGATTTTTCCCACCATTGTTAGGCAATTTTACATGTATGGTCATAATTTCAACTTAATCGATCTAGTAGTTTTAGAGTCACTTAGGTGACAGACAGATGGACAAAAAAGCTTCGCGATAAGGGGATTGTGAACTCTAAGAAAACCAATTTTCCAAAGTAACAGTACAATTACATTTAATATGAAGATTTTGTACCGTGAAGAAAAATAAAAAATCGTATGTGGTTGTGCCAACAAGCATCACACTAAAGTTTTTACAGATCCCTCAGAAGAGGAGACCTTGGATAAAGTTTATGAAACAAAGTAAAAAATAACGTCGCCGAAAAACAACGTACTTATACGTAGCTGAACTTGATGAACCATTGTAAGGGTGAAAATCGAATTAAGGACAGTAGGACTCTATTTAATGCCGCTCACTTCGATAACTTTGGCAAGTCGACATTTGCCTAAAAATAATAAATCCACTATCGTTGGAATTACTTATCCATTAATTACGCGAGGTCTTTTATGAAAAGGGTCGATTAAAATAGCGACAACGTTATACGTTAACAACATAAGTGCTTCTCTTTCTAACTAATACCGTCGATCGCTCGACTTGGTTGCCAGGTGCAGCTCAGTAGTGCGTACATGCTGTGCTCTATTTTGCGAGCGACGTTAAACTGGAAGGCGCATGAGGGTACCGCTTCTTTACGTAATAATATTTAGTATTCTTTGCCTATAGCATGAGCCTAATGCAGTAGTATTCTATGCCTGTACTGTATTAGTCTAGTACATATATTTATGCATGAGAGTGGGCATCATTGTCTTCGCTGAATTACATTCACATTCAATTATTCATGTAAGTATTGATTTAAAACTCAGGCTATTGACGTGTACATAAGTAACATGATGCTAAAGTTTGAGAAAAGGCTTCAGCAACGTAAGAATTAGTAACATGGTTTAAAAAGAAGAGGATTCAAAAATTCTTATACATACAGATTTTGGATCTAGAAAACTTGCAATTCTGTAGAAAATTCTTCCATCAATCCAAAAACCAAACGAGAATCAACAAACAAATTACAGATGACTATATAATTCGCTTTTCCTTCTATGTGGAAGACATCAAGCAGTAGCTTCATCAATGCACGGAATCAAGGCAGACATCCGAATCATTCGGTTCCGATACTAAACGAGGCCGGGCTGTGTGGAATGCCAACAAACAGACTGGAACACTGATGTTAAATGTCTAAACTATACGTCTAAATCCTAACAAAAAGAACGGAATTCCAACAACTCGAAACAATTAGCGTCTACTTTATGTTTTCTTTAACTGAACAGATTCAAGGAACAAAGTATGTTGAAGTTTGTAGCAAAACAATAGTGAGAGAACAAACATTAGTTTAAATTTATAACATGCCACCGGAAAGACAATAACGCAGTCGAAACAATAGTAATAAAATCCCAGCATTGATTAAACATGACAGTGAAATAAGTTTGAATATTAAACAGGTAAACAAAAACTGATCAAGCGTGGCAAATACCTGAGATTTCGTATCGACAAAGTTCGACGCAGTCACCTTTGTATCTTCGAAAATGTTATTATTGTAAATAATTGAAGTATACTATATTTTTCACGAACATTTATTTTATAGATAGCTAGTTGCAAAAAATTATTATAATTAAGATAGACATACCAAAGATACTATATTTTATATGTAAGTTGTAGGCTTTGTTATAACGACAAAATATATAGGGACAATAAACTTTATAAGGGAAATGAATACCTACATGAATTAGGTAACGTACCTAATTTCGCGTGACGAAAACAGTTACATAATTCATTAAATTATAGTATAGGTAGTATAGTTTTTTTTATACAGTGATGAATTTACGCAATTAAGTGAAAACGGACACGGGAATACGTGATTTACATAGGTACACCCCGAAATGGTGCAACTTGAATGATTAGCAAGGATTTGTAACATATTCAAGTAAAAAATGTAACGATAATGATTTGTTGCAATACTGCCTACAATTATTTGCAAGTAACAGTCCTTGATGAATTTTATGTGTATTTATAGTCCACCCAAATCCTCTTATCACTGTACCTCAACATTTCTGAATGTAGCTTAAATACTTCTTTTAGGTTTGATATTGAAATATGATTATTATGAATTGCACCTTCACCGTCTGATAATAGATTTTGATAACATTTCATTGATCGCCAAATTCCGACAAGCCCGTTGCCTTTGGAATCCACACAGCTAACACAAAACCCTCGGTTGGAATCCAGGGACACAGACATACAACAGACGATACCTAAATTGTTGGAATGTTACAAATGGAAGAAGACTTGTCAATATAAAAACCTTTGCAATATAAGTAGTAACTCTTAAGACCCTTCACATTTTACATTGCAGTTATTAAAGTAGAGGAATTTTCATGGCTTTCTATAAAATACCGTATGGCAAAGTGGTATTGTACTTTTTTACACACTTCTTTTCATTACTGTGCATAATTGCATTTAATTTCTCATTGTAATATTAACCTTCGCGTCTAATTACTTAATTTTATAATGATTTTCAAAAAGATTTATTTCTAGGGCATCCTGAAGCTGAAACTTTCATTATTCGTATTTTGGTGTATCTGTATTTTGATCAGTGTTAAAAAGTTTAGTCAGATCAAAGTTGAGAAAGATAGGTACTTAACCCTCATGTGGGCCTGAAGTTCGTCGTTCTTAAAGCATATGTTTTAAGTTCCCATATTAAAAAGGCCTTGTTTATCATTTGTAAAGCTTACGCATCATGATAAAGACAATTCTGTCAGTATCGGCGGCTCCGCACACCTATTGTTTGCTGACCTTGCCACTTGCGCGAAGGCGATGTGACTGTGACAGATGTTTTTCACTTCACATACTCATATTTTCATAATGTGTGAACTTGTTTACTATAAAAATATTCTCTAGTTTTAAACATATTTGCATAAAAATTGGTGACAACGACGATAAATATGCCATAAATTTGAATAAACGTACTGAAGGAAGATTTGCCTTCATTGGTTTAACTAGTAATACCTTTCAAAGCGTAGTCTGATATGAATATACCCATAATATTAAACAAAAATTCAAGCAATCTGTTACTTTGATTTTCTCAAAGTTCTAGCGAGAAGTGGAATCAGTGGGAATAATTAACTGCTCGTTAAGTCAAAGTTTAAACATCTGTAGTTAACTTTCGACCACTATAATATCTTCAGTATAATATTTTGAGGTCGTTGGCACTCATGATTTCTCTCCACAACATCGAGCTATAGTTTATTTAACAACGGGGTTTCGTTTCTGTGACAACTAGGTCAAGGTATTTCCGACAAAATCCTGCGGCTTTAGCAAGTAATTTCTATAGTTCTGAAATATTAGACTTGGAGCCGAAGCACAGAGTTGGCAGGAAACTAGGAAAACAAACTACAACGCCAAACTAATTTGGCAAAATCTTGGAAAGTAAGAAAGCAAAATAAAGTCTATTGCACAACGCTTAAATACAAAAACCTTTAATCAGTCCGCCTTCCTGAATTACCTACGGCGCAGAAACGTGGACACTGAAGGTGGGCCTGATCCACAAAAAAGTAGATCATTGAGGTATTGAGTGGGCTATGCTCGGGGTTTCTTTGAAGGATATGATACGCAATGAGAAGAACGATGAAGAACTAAGGTCACAAACATAGGCGAAAGAATTAGCAAGCTGAAGTGGCGTTGGCTGGGCATATCTGTCGCAGAACTGATTGATATTGTGGTAGACGAATTTTAGAGTAGATACCGCGGATCGGTACGAGCAGTGTGGGACACCCCGCTGCCAGGTGAACCAACGGCCTACGAAGGTGACCGAAAGCAGCTGGGATGCGGAGGACCCGGTGTAGTGACGTTCATTGGGGGTGGCAGGAAGACTAATATAAATAAATAAATATGTGGGGACATTTCACACACGGCCACCTGATCCCAAACTAGGCAGAGCCTGTAATATAGGTATCAAACAGCTGATACCCATATATAATGATAATGATTGAAAAGCACTGTGGTAGAGTTAAGCTAAGATAGATTTAATATTACTTATGATATAGCTAGAACAACACGTACACTTGTTCATAGAATAAACTGTATAGGTATACCTATATGACAAAGATACAGAAAATACAAGTTAACAACACCCAGACCATGGTCGAACTTGTACAAACTTCACAAAGTTATCTGTCCCTGTGGTAGTCGAAACAACAACCTCTAGGGTTCAAGAAAACCACCAGGCGGCGGTCAAACGAGTTCGCACGTATACCTGTCTTATCTATTCAGGGCAGGGGCGCCAAACAAGTAACTAACTTATCTAGAGTCCCACTTGGGACTATAACAATGGCTATCGGGCACAATGCTATCTGACACAAGTCTAACATTGTTAGCGCCGAATCAGGCACCGATCCAGGCTCAGGCTAGACTAGAAATATCTCTTATTATGTATTTCCTTAATAAATGGTGATCAAGTCAAAATTTAAATACACTGGATCATGAGGTACTGACTGCTCATTCTTTTTTATTTTTTTAATACCGACTAGACTTGGTGAAATGAGACCATGATAGGAAATTAATAATGTAGAGTTAAGATACGTAACTTCTTTTGAATGGGGATGGATCTGGCATTTTAACCGAGGCATCGATGCTTGACATATCTTATAAAGTATATATCTGCCAAGTAAGTAACTTTGAAGATAGTACATTAAATACTTTCGCGCGCAGTTGTCTTATACATTAGAAATACACGGGTCTTACAAGAGAATATTTTTATCAACTTTGCTAATTATTTCGCGTGTAAGACCTAAGTATAATAAAGTAATGCTCTTTGAAGATGTCTGCTCCCAGTGCTGGGGGCGCCAATACTCTCACGACTCGTCCTAGTTGCGGCCCTGGGCACGACTGCCAGGCTTTGTGGACAGGCATCAGGCATTGGCCTTCATATAACATTGGATAGAATTGCTACTCTATTGCACGACAATAGCTGTTGTCGTTATACTCATATATTGCAATATTTTTTATTGACATATTTTCTCGACAGATTTTTTGCGGTGTGTATGTTTTGACGATGTTCATCTAAGTGATTCTTACTACCTACAGAAAAATCAGGATAATCTTCAATCACCTCATCACTCATTATCAGGCAACGTATATTTCTATACATATGCCACATAGGGGCATTCCCGTATGCTAGGCAAGTGTGTTGGGTATCGTAGTACTAGGCCTCAAAGGTGCTGCCTTTCGTCGTTAATAAAAAAATACCTAGTATCTTTTATCATAAAAGTTTTTATTATGAATATTTACTACACAATGTGATTTTTTAATGTTCGAGTTATCGAAAGTTAATGTTTTCGCAATAACAAAATTTAATAAAACTATGAAGGTTTCACACGAAACTACAAACCAGTAACAATCGATAACAAGTAAAAAGTAAAAGTGATTATGAATGAAAGTGTCAAAGATGTAGAGACAGTTCAGACTCGTAAGTTCATAACAACTCTCAAAGTTTGTATGCATTGGTGAAAATTATTAATTGCAAAAGTTAGTAAACTTCGTGCCTATGCCAGTAAAATGAAATGGAAAACTGCATACAGCCTCATTAAATCGTTCTGTCGGATACAAACTATTACTATCTATAGACTCTACATAGTTCTATAAGCATAATAATGGAGTGCACCTTTCCTTACTTAGTAGTGGTCTATCTGCACCAGATGCGGTTATGTTTATGGATATTTGAGGTACAAATGAGACTAGCCTATTTACTAGAAGAGTGTCAACAACATTTATAAATCTAAATTTAGTGTTAGCTCTAGATGAGCAGATTATGGAGTAGAATTAGACGAATATGATACTTCGTGAATACTATTAATACGATGATTAAGAAAGACCTCCTAGGTAGATCGTTCTAATACCTATAGCGTCAACTTCTAATGCAAAAGAAAGCAATGGAATACTGGTCTGATTTACCGGTAGTTGAAGGTCCTAACTTACAGACGAGTTTATGAATATAATTATCCACAGCAAAAAGCACTCAACCCTACCTCTGCCGAATGTTATTTCCAACTTATTCGGCACTTCGAACCGTATCCTCATATCACTCGCTTGCTTATCACATCTAACACGAAATTGATCTAATTTCAGAACTGACCGAATTTCGAAATACAAACGAACTTTGGGAAAAGAGCGCGTGCCCAGAGGCAATGGCGCGAATCGGTGTACAGTGACAACGGCGGACTGACTGAACGAACGAGCGACCGGCGCGGCGCGGCGTGTGGCGTCCTTCCGCACTCTGCAGTGGGATGGCGGCATGCATGGCTCCCGCGGTGCGGCCTACATCTACATGATGCGTCGAGATGTGATGTAATCTGTATGTGACGACACTAACAGATTAGCATGTTGATAACACGTCACAAACAACAGCTGCTGGCACGTTTACACGTTGGTGATTGATAACCCACCTCGCACTTGCTTTCCCTTGTCCTATCCGTTAAATTAGTACTTCCCGAGAAAAAATTAAAGTTATTTCGCTTTTAGAGCTCGGCAATCATAGTTAGGCGCAGTATAATGATGAAGAATTCATGGTATTCTAGTACTTCTTTTTAGGGATCTGTCGATAGGATTGGGATAAGTACCTACCATTATTTAGTCCCTGTCTTTTCTGATCAGCCTATAACTCTAAAACTACTGGACATAATGAATTAAATGTAATATGCAAATTGCTGGGCAATTTTGGGAAAAGTATGGACATCTTCCGCGGTAATTCAGGAAATTTAAAAATATACATATATACCGACGGAACCCGCATGTTGTGTAACGTACGCTTTACTTTTACCTCGGAAGAAACTTTAGTGAGATAGTGAGTTTTTTTAACAGTTTTTTTTTGTTCTTGAGTTTGCAACAGTTGATTAACCATGGACAACAGAAACGTTAGTAAGTAAAAAATCCACGCTGACGGAAAACGATCATGTCTTCATTTGGCATTTACACATATAACAAAACAGTAGAAAAACGAATGTGAATGAAAAGCGAATCTGTTCATTAAAGTAAAAAAAAAATTCACTTCCCGGAAATTACTTAAGACCAGTAGAGTCCAAAAATAAAATTAAAAAATTTCGTGTCTGTTTGTATGTATGTACGGGCTAATCTTGGAAACTACTGAACAGAATTTGTTGGCGTTTTCACTGTATAATAGCTTTGAGTTTGGCGCACAACGTGGTATAAATTATAGCTCATTAATATGTCAGGTGACTGATCTACAAGTTGACCTCTCATTTCATATCATTTGTATGACAATGTAGTTCAACATTACTGGTCGATGCAAATTTTGACAGAGAGGGACAGAAACGTTTTAAAGCTCATTTACAATTTTATTTATTTATTTTAGCTGTTGTATTTCAGGGTATTTCCACAAGTCTCGATACAAAAAGTTCGTTATTCCATAATTAATGGTCCTATATTAGATCGGTCATCGCATCGTCGACAATGTCAGTAGGTATCCAAGTTGTTCAGGAGTACGTCTACCTAGGAAAGACAATACAGTTGGATAGGATAAATTTCGATAGGGAAGCTGACAGAAGAATCCAGTTAGGTTGGGCTGTATTCGGAAAACTGCGTCAAGTCTTCAAGTCGCCCATTCCACAATGTTTAAAGACAAAAGTCTTTATTCAGTGCGTCCTGCCTACGGCGGAGACGTGGACACAGACGGTGGGCCTGATCCCAAGTTTCAAAGTCCCTCAGCGACCTATGGAAAGGGCTATGCTCGGGGTCTCTATGAGGGATACGATTCGTAATGAGGAGATACAACGAATTACGAAGGTGACCGACATAGCCGAAATAATTAGTTGGCTGAAGTGGCAGTGGGTGGGCCACATCTGTCGCGGTACCGTTTGGGCGGCCGTTGGGGCAGACGAGTTCTAGAGTGGAGACCGCAGATCGCCACGACGCCCCGCCGCCAGGTGGATTGACGACCTGAAGAAGGTGGCCAGAAGCGGCTGGATCCGTAGGGTAGAGGACCGGGTGTGGTGGCGTTCATTGGGGAAGGCCTATGGCCAGCAGTTTGACAGACAATTTGTTGTACAAAATAGGTGTCAATAAGGGAGGGGTATAGGAGGGGAAGGAAGTCGGATGGGAAAGAAGAGAGGGATGGGGAGGAGCAAGTTGGGAGTAGTGATAGTAGGAAGGCGTTAGGGGAGAAGGAAAGGAAAGATGAGGTCGAGGCACGCGGGAATGGGAGGTGGCAGGTGGTAGGACAGAGGGAGGGGGCAGTGGAAAATTAAGGGCGGAGGAAGAGTAGGGGTAGGGAGCGGGACGGGGTTTTCAACGTGGTGGGAAGGGAATGAGGAAGGAAAGAACGAAGGGGGTATGAAAAGAGGGAATGGGAGAAGGGAAAGGGAATATCACTTGCGATATTTTTTTAATAATATAAATCTCATTACTTCTTGCAAAATATTAAAACATAAAAAATATAAATAATTATATGATAATCTTTTAATTCAAGATAAACATGAAGAATGTCAACTTAAAAAAAAAATCTGTGGTCCAACGGGCGGAACCGCCGTCGGCACGCTAATTTTATGTATATAAATATTTTCAATGCATAACCAGATTGATAGATTTCGTTTAGGATTTAGTAATACATAATAATGTGTAATGTTAAGTTGTCCACGCGATCGAAGTCGCGGGCAACAGCTAGTCGGACATAAAGCAATAGGTATGTAAGTGTGAATCGGTTTTCATGTAGCCCGATGAAGGTTATATCCAGCGAAGTGTTTAAATTTCACCAAAATTTTCAGCTAGAGTAGACTCGAGCTCGTACGCGAGTTCGTTTTAAACTGTTTGTGCATTCACATGAATAAATCTGTTAGCAATTTCATCAGTTACAGGAAGATACATCGTAGTAGGTATCTTGATACAAAGCTATTTTATTATCGTTATACTAAACACGGACAATAAATGAAACTGATTAATAAATTAAATTGACGAATAAGGAAAATGAGTAATGAACGAAAGTGATCAATAAACAAAACTAACAAACTAGCGAAACTGACAAATATACGAAACTGACAAATATACGAAACTGACGAATAAACGAAACTGACAAATAAGCGAAAATGACGGATTAGGAAATTGACCAGTGTTACCTACACTAACGTCCATAGCCGGCTATACAATATTAAACTTTTGATTATCTGAATGAGCAGTTAAACATTCCTATTATCAATTGCTGGTTCAACGTGTTTTTCTTACCATTTTGACAGCTAACCATTTTTATGTCAACCAAATCCTATGGTTAATAATCAAGGATAGGAATTAGGTAGTGTCATTTCGGAATCTCGGTATATCGTAGTGGTCATGCACTAAACTAATAAAGTAGTAAAATATAGACATTCTACATCGCTGATTTATTTGAAATTCCCGGATCTAAATTCGTTGTAAAGGCGAAGGAAGTTGTATTGAAGCCGAGTCACAGGCTAAGATGGTCACAGCTCGCATTAATAAAAAAAATCCCGTAGATAATATCAATGATAGATAGTATCAATGTCAATATTAATTTACCGTGACATATGTTCGTCGCAAGTACATTAACACTACCTGATCCGATCCCGTGGTAAGTAATTAATAATACAGGCTATGGGGGTAATAAATAATTCAGGTAAAGTTACGGTTAGGCATTTGTAAAAACATTCGACTTTCCCCTTCAGCTAAATTTTTCTATAATATTTGTTAACTGCTAAATTCCAAAGCGTGACCGTCAAATTCTAAACATTGGACCGGACCATTTCATAACATTTAGGATGCATCTAACTTTAACAATGACTAGCAAACACTGAAATCTGCTAACAATGACGAAGCTACAAGTTTATTTTAAGGCTAGTATAAACAATTTTAGTATTATGAATACAATAGATCATGTAACCTAGACGGACTCGGTGACAAAATTTGAAGTGCATAAAATAATACAACTTATATTAGCTTAGGTAATGACGAACTGACGAAACGATAAACTAGCGAAACTGACGAATACAGAAACTGACCAGTTAGCGAAAATAACGGATTAGGAAGATTAGGTAGTTAAGTAATTTGTATGTAGGTACCACTAACTCACGAATTCTATCAGTTTAGCAATTTTCCAGTGGTAAAAAGTTTCTTAAGTTATATTTCAGGATTTAAGTAATCATATCACTGTTCATTTTCGTAATCCGTCATTGTCAGTTTATTCGTCAGTTTCGCTAGTTTGTCAGTTTCGTCCTTTCGTCAGTACCTCCACCTCATACCATGAAGCAAAATAATTTTTCGTAGCTTATAGTTTTACCTCAAAGTGTTTTTCTCCATGATTGACTGACACTAATTGGTTTTTAAATTAGATAACACATGCAATTTTAAAATCATCTGTTATATAATTTAATAACCAATTAGTGTCAATCATGAAGGAAAACCCTTTGAAGTGAAACTATGAGCTACGAAAAATTATTTTGCTTCATGGTATGAGCATAGAATACCTAATAATACTACGTATAGAATGGACACTCCCTTCCCCCCGCCAATCACAGCTTCCTCACCCCGCGCCGCAGTTTTGGGTAGCGTTTAGGGCACTAGCCGTCAGGGCTGTATGTATTGCTTGAAAGATAATTAAAAGAATAATTGTGAAGTATTGTGCTGTAGGTGGTTCTTTGATTAACAGTAATGACAAAAAGAGACGATTTCATTCTTTTCCTCCAGAAGAATCGAGGTAAGTAACACATTTTGCCTATTTATTCAAACAATTTGGAGGATTGAATTTTGGTATTATAAGTAATACAAATATAATTTTATACGTTTTGGTTTATTTTATTCTGTTTGATAATGTAAATAAAATGTTATTTGGGATAGACATTGATACAATTTTAATCAATTGTATATTTATTTGTTTGTTGTACGACATTTACACATTTGCGTTAAGTCGCGAGACGCTCGCATCGATGTGGGTCTTTTTGAATTAGGTAACTTGCCACGCGAAATTAAATATGTTTTGTGACAAAACATATTAAATCTTAAAGAATTTAAGTAGTATTAGTCACGCCTTCAATTAAACCCCACGTTGATCATATCCATGAATTATTCAGGAACCTGCAGATCATCAGGAACTTATTACATTCTAGCGCCCAACGTGGGGTTTAATTGTAGCGTGTAAGAAGATACTTGAATTCTAAAAATTTGTAGGTAAAGTTGGAAAAACACCTAGTTGCAAATTTTATATTTTGTACACTTTAGACTTTAGCGTGTGGTCCACCGTACATACATTCGCATAATTGCCAAGTGTTCATGCTAGTAAAAAATTCGGTTATGTAAGTTTTAATTTATGGCAGTCATGCATACAAAAATAAATGTTTGGACTCCCTCTGTTGAAGATATCATGATTATTGACCACGTCGTTGGCTTAGTGGCTTGCTTATTGGATTCAAGTACCAGAATACGTGAGTTCAATTCCTTTTATGTATAGACATCTTTAGAGTTCGTCTTAGTCTGGGTACTATATTAGTGAATTGTTCCTTATCTAATTTCAATGGTACAGGAGAATGAGACGTTCTGATCTGAAGTAAATAAAATCAAGTTTGGGTTTAGACAAATGTAATGTATAATACATAAAATATATATTTAATTAAATTAAAAATAACGGAACCGACGTCACGTTTGAATTTTCACCTTTTTGATGTAATCGAAATTCAATGAGTGATTGTCTACCGACTTGCGCGGATGTGTAATTGCAGCATAATAAAAAGAAAAAAATGACATGTGTCATACAGTGGCGTGTGACGTGAGCTTACAACGTAACATTGTAGGAACGTTTCCGCAGTTCCTTTTGTTTGGGTATAAAATCTTTTTTGTTTTTCAGATGTATATACTAAAAAAAAATTGTTTCTCAGATGTATATACTGGATTCAAGTGATTGGACGATCCGACTTAAACAATAAAAGTTTAAAGAATTACCGCTTTTGCGATCTTCATTTCTGTGCTTCGGATCGTCTTGCAAAGAATTAAAAAGAAACGCAGTACCAACTTTGATGTTGCTACAGTCAGAAAACTCCTGTGATAATACAAAATTTACCCAAACAAATGTGGAAATTTCGAAAATATCCTTTGTTAAGTATACCCCTTCTCTCCAGTTCCCAAACTACAAGCTATGCAGTTCCCGAACTATATGCAGTTTCCAAGATTAGCCCGTACAGACATACATACATAGACACGATTTTTTTATCATATTTTTGGACTCCACTGGTCTTAAGGTCTGAATTTTTTTTACTTTAATGTACAGAAACGCCTTTTTACTGTTTTAATATATGTATAGATTAAAAAAAATTATAATGTGCACAATGATGAGTGTCGTATTTTTTCCCTGTATGTCGAAAAATATTTTATTTTAGCACATGCGCCATGTTTAGTGATATATTTAAACCATAATGAATGAAAGAAAAAATACACGCGAGTAGGAATTATTCCATAACAATAATCCACGACGCTGGCCCAATGCGGGTTTGTGGACTTCACATACGCCTTAGAATTATTACTTCTTTGGCTGGTTTCTTAAGGTCTTCTTCACTAAAAACGTTCTTAGTTCGTTCTTTGGCCTGTGCCCGGATTCGAACCCTCGACCTCATAAACGTGAGTACCAACTAGTCTATCACGAATTCGTACAGTTTTGTATGGTTGCAAAGAGATTTTGCACGTAAACATCGAAAGTTGGAAAAAAGATTGTATACCTACGACTTAAATCTCAACCACCTATATAAACTATTTTTATTTTTATGCACACTTTACGCCGCCATCACAACGTTACTGGTGCCAGCGGCCGGTCCGCGCGGTCTGACACCCCTAACGATTGCCTTAGGCATGTGTGCGTGCGCTGCTGTGTGCGGACACGATTATTGTATTTGTGTAAGAATAGGTAGTCGATTTCCCGCCATCTCATACATTTTGGCACAAGTGTCTGCCCTGTGGTATGAGGTAGGTATAAGTATAATAAAAAGTTCGATAATTTTGAAACAATTCTCCTTGCTTCTATCTCCGCGTTGAATCGGTGGACGAGTAATCCAATCATTGGCTTGGCTGGCTGGACGCTTCCTAGATGAAAGCTAAATAGGTGCAAAGGTGTTTGCGTCCGCATCGTTCGAGCCACACTATAAATAGCGCCCAAACGTTCGGCCGAAGAGAACGAAAAACATTACCAAATCCTAAACAAACGGAAATGTGCTACACTGGATAAGTAAATACCAAATTAATACTGTTAGGTGCGTACGGGTTGTTAAGTAGAGACGTCATTGGATTAGGGATTCAATTTATTTAATTCAATAAAATTCTAATTTACACCCTATTCCTACTAGTACTAGATAGACTGGAATCCACGCCTCCAGAATGTTCCAAACAAACGGCAGTAGCCTACGACATTCTAGTGAAACTTGTCACTAGAATGTCGTAGGCTACTGCCGTTTGTTTGGAACATTCTGGAGACGTGGATCCAGTCTCTTTCCTGCATTGAGCTTCACGCTTTAAGCTTTTTTTATACATCTGTATTACCTATCTGTAAAGACAATGTAAACATACCCAAAATCGTATAGGTTACAGTAACAACATGATTTTTTTACTTCCCATTAATCGCTTTAAAATATTATTCCCACTAAACCGGTCAGCAGCGTTAAAACTAAAGAAATGAGAATTGAACCGATTTTTGTCTAAAATTATAATATATAAAAAATACCCTAAATTTAATTCAAGAAAAAATGTTTATAAAGATATTTATCATTAGTGACGTAGGTAGTTATAAATCTATGTTACTGACCCTATCGATTGGTGCCATAAAAGAAAATTGGATCTTAAAAGACCGACTAGAACAATGTGCAAATTTTGAAAACCGGATAGTCATTGGTAATTCAGATGAAAAGCGAACAGTGGCTCGTAGGCTGGTAGCTAGTAAAAGTTGAAAAAAAGGAAGGACAGGACAATGCGAATGGCAAACAAAGGCCGCCGGACGGACCCCGGCGCGCATAGTAATCAGGGCTGAATAGGCTGTTTGGAGCTACATGCCGTTGCCGATCCACTAGGCACGTCAACATTTACGATCTTATACGGAGTGTAGCGTTTATGATAACCATAAAGCACACGAACGGGAGTCGCCATACTCAGGATTCCCCTCTGCCAAACGTACAAGCCCAGACTAACGCGGTATCGGCATGTACGATAGGTTATTTATGTATGAATGTTGTTTGATTTTCGTGTGGTTCGTAGCTCCAGCGTACAACTGCATGTACATGCAGTTGTACGTTGTTCCAAAAATGACGTTTTGTATTGGAAGAAATAACGCTATGGCGTCTCCCCTCAGGATCGGGGCGGTGGCCGTGTTGCTCCAATATGATGTTTCGCCTACGCCATGAGCCTCATAGCATACATACATAGCACTTTTTCAATACTTTAGTGTTTAATGTACCTACTTTGACAGCTGGTAAATACCAACAGGGCGCACCTTTTATACAATACTAGCTTTGCCCGCGGCTCCGCTCGCGTGGACTAGAGAATCCGCCCCCGTTCCCTTTCCCACTCACTCTCAATCCCAATCCCAGAACAGACATACATACAAAAATTTAAAAAATGACCGAAATGTGTTCTATTACTTATCCTAAGACCCCCCAATTTTTATAGCAGCAAATAGCTTCAGTGTACAGACATGCGAAGCTTACGCCAGGTCCAGGTCCCACTCCCGCATCTACCCCCCTAAACTCTGCTATCAACCCTATCCTTAACCCTCCCCTCAACCTTCAATACCAATGTAATGTATGTGAGTTTTTGAAAAACTACAAATTCGCATAACTTTTGATAGTTAGCCGATTACGATGAAATACCCGCTCCCGCTACCGCAACATAACTGCACCGATTGCAATGAAATAAAGCCTATATGTTACACCGAATTAAGCACTAGTTTCTGTGAAAAGTCCATCAACATCGGTTCAGTAGTTTTTAAGAGATGCGTGCACAAACAAACAGATAAACAGACAAAAATTTAAAAATTTATTGAAATGTGTTCTACTACTTATCCTTAGACCCCCCAATGTTTTATTCATTAGATTCCAAGTAATATAAATACCTACATAATCAAACATTAAAAAGGCGGCAAGTTCCACATGAAATCTCTTTTCTTAAATATTCATTTTGTTTATAGGTATCGGTTATTTTGGTTACCGTTTATTTATCTCATTTTCTTCTCAGTTTCTTCCTACGAGTAGGTACTTCGACACTGACATAAACAGTGTGGAATGAAATTTATTGTGATTCTTGTAGTATTTCGTTAAACTTATGACTTGGTTCTATGGCCCCTCAGAAGAATGAATATGGCCCTGTATCTTAGCCTTTAAAAATACTACTGCCGAAAGGTAATACTGTTCATTTTTCTGTAATACTGTTCATTTTTATACTTATTAAGAAATACGTGTGATTTTCATTCAATATTTATACTTTTTATTGAGAAATTTAGGATACAAAAGTTTTCGATAGCCCCAACATAATATGACTGCTGCATTTTGTATGACCGTATTAGACATGACATTTAGACATTTATTCCGCAAATCCTTAGTCAATAAAATAATTGATCTTTCCCTCTGAATTTCAATAGCGATCTAATCTAATAATGTACTAAGAAATTGAAATCAAAATTAATTCAACTATAAAGAATTCCGACCTGTATCGTGTTTCCGTACAGCCATACGTACCTACTGACATCAATGGTAGTTAATTTCAATCGTTATTTTAGTGCGTGTAGCTAATTGAAAGTCGATTTGGAGTTAATTTACGAGATATTTTTATATAAGTTGTTAATTTTGTTTAACATAAGAGCTTTAAAACTTCATCTGCCATCTCGGGATGAGCAGCAGCATCCGCTGAGCACTGAACTTCATAAATAAACTTGTAATAGTAACTGCAACGACCAGAAAGTTTACCCAGCTTGGCGATTAGAGTATTAAATCATCCATTATTTTTGGGAGAAGCCTGGTTTAACAGCAGACTTATTATATAAACTGTCGATGATACTGTATTGTAATATTTTCAAAATTTAAAGATTTACTAAAAGCATGGCGTACTGGCGCCGCAGTGGTGTTGAGTGTAGCATGGCTCCATACAAAATCGTACGTGAGCTATAGCCGCGTCTCAGTGTGGGGTTCTCTATAGGTACAATCCCATACAACACAACTGGTCGCCGACACTGTGCAGACCGCCCTCAAACTGGGGTGGTGGCGGGCGGACAGTTGTGCTTATGTTAAAAGACAAACCATAGAAATGGCGTTTTTGCACAACATCCAAACACTTTCCTGCACAGTGTCATTAATCTAGTAGAAAAGGAAAAAAAGTAACAAAGTTTTCAATTTAAGTTTTAACAACCTATAGCTATTACTTAAATATGCCCTTGAACGTTTGGTTGGCGTCATACACTTTTACGGTTTGCAATTCATCCTCACCGCCCAGGCAGAGAATACTAAATATTACTACGTAGCCCAGACAAGACGCGACTGTGAATTAGCTACTTGATAGTTTTTCTTTATTATAATACACCAAGGTGATATTAGGACGAATATAAATCAGGCTACACGTTTATATCATCGCTTGACTGATTTTTGACTGAAGCAATTCACATAGCTCGCCTAAGTAGCTGGCTTAGTTTTGGGCATTGTCCGTAAGTAAAAATATTTAAGTGATATGGGAAATAGAGAACGACAAGACAGTTCACTTCTCTGGCCCAAGTTTAAACCGAATCCATGAACAAGGTAAAACCACCTTAATGTACCTTGGCAACAAAGTCAATACTTTCACGTAACCAAACGGAAGGCGGTTGCGCAGCGCACAATCCTCTCCAAGTTTTGTCCAAACAGTTCAATTGTACAGATTGATTGAACTACTGGGAATAGACAAAATCTGCAGCACAAAGCCTTAATATTGTCATCTTACGGACTATGTTAAGATACCTCGTGTGCTTATAATAACACTGGTTCTCCTACTCCTCACCTCACCGTAACGCAACAATGATAGCATTGCTATTTGGCAACAGAAATATGAGGGTGGTGAGTGCTGACTATCCAGACAGATTCTACACTAGAATCTTCCCACCAGGAATCTACCAATCAACACCCGCAGGGCTGAGCAGTCGCAGAGGCATTTCTCACCGGAGACGCTACTATCCTGGTCACTGGACTAAGGGAACCATTAGTGATGTTTGAATCGACCGTCCTACTGGATAGGCAACCCCCTTAAGATTTCTAAAGTAATTACATTATATATAGTCCTTTGTTCATATAACTAAGCTGGCATGGCAGCTGCGAAACAATGCTAACGGTTCCTTATTACACGCCCGTCACCCCAAGCGGACATGATAAATAAGCTTAACACAAAAAGAAAACTTGTCTGTTTACTTATGCACCAAGCAATTTAGTTACGCTCCCTCCAGTCACGATGAGCCAGACGGACTATAATCATTTTCATACAGCCTGGTGTCGCTCATTGGGGAATCCTATATCCAGCAGTGGATGACGGTGCGCAGAATGCGGGACGTTCGAATGTTACTAGTAAAGCAAAATGGTCTGTTATATCCAAAACATCGTAAACAATACTTGACTTATGTATGTATGTAAATAAAAGAAAAAAGTTGTGTACAAAGGCGGACTTATCCCACTGACGTGTAGGTAACGAAATGAAAACGTCTATTTCTCACAACAATGTTATCACGAAAATGATTATAGAGTTTGCTATTTTATTGGGTAGATGAATATTCGAGCGTTTCAACCACAGAAATCCTATTAAGATAGAGTGGTTATAGCCACTTGTTTATTTCAGTCTCGCGCGTGCCGATTTTCGGACACAGCGCGCCCCTCTCGCGCACCATTTATGCCTCGCGATCACGTTTCTAGTGAGGAGATACTGTATCTCCAGCATTCAGGTAGAAATCGCACAATATGGCACTATTGCAGATTTTTTGTCGATGTTTACCCGACCTAGACTCGGCACGAAACGAGTAAGCGTTTGATAGTTTATGCAATATATTGCATATGGTTGGCACGCGTTTCGCGCCTACTTCACCATTCTATCTTGATAGAATTTCTATGGTTTCAACAGCCGTGATTATTATAACGCTCAAAATTTGACGAGGGAATATATTTCATTAAATATTTCACCATTGAGATTCTGCATTGGTTAGAAGGAAGAACTTATTGTATAACAAAGACAATGAACTAGTATTGTCTCCTCAACTTTTGAAGATGACGGCGAATATTTACCCGCACGTCCTAATTCACGTGTAGGGGTTGTCAGAATAGAGTTAAACCGTAAACTAGGGCTTGAGGGATCTAGAAGATCCGACCAAGAACAAAGGGCACACGCACCATTTCTCTCTTACGTTTTTAGCTAGCTTTTAGGTTGCCTGGAAGAAATCGCTTAAAGCGATAAGGCCGCCGTTTGTAATTTTACATTTGTATACTAAAACTGTAACTTGTGTGTAATAAAGTATACCATATCATTCATTCAAAGGTCACAGATATGTCGAAAAGACTAGCAAGCAGAAGTGACAGTGGACCACTACATCTGTCACAGAACCTATGGCCGAGCTCTGGAGTGGAGCAGGTAGGCGCAGCGTGGGACGCCGCGCTAAATGGACCGACAACCGTAAAATATAGTCCTGAAGAGGTTGGTGGACTGGGTGTGGTGGCGCGTATTGGGGAAGGCCTACATTTAAGGGCGATAGGCTGATGACAAACTAGGACTTGAACTTTAGACTAATTGCGTAATACAAACTACTTATTATTGTACGATAATCTAACATTAAGTACAGCAATGTAGTATAATGGATTTGGTTCTGGTTGTGTTAGGTGTAATTTTACACATACTGGCAAACCTGTTTAAACAGTTGATCTAGCCATATGTGAGCGATGTCGTCATTATACTTTTTTACCAAGATTACGCAAGGTCAATGTAAGGACTAATTGGGCAACTTTAGGACTTAAATGTTGAATCGATACGATAACATTAACAAAACTTCGTTAGCGTAGATCGTTGAATTAATTGAAATATTTACGCGGATTAGAATCAGGTCGGGTTAATGGTTCAGCGACATCTTAAAATATAAGAATCATTGTCTCTTCCGCGCACTTATGAAGACAAATTGAAGAAATCTTCTAGTAACGGAGCGAAAGTAGGTTAATTCAATAACTGTATAGTTAGTTGGCTATTTAACTATTGGATGTGCGATCAATTATACGTTCAAACACTGCAGCAACCGGTGACAAGGACAAGGTACAAGAACCGGCACTTGGAAAATAAAGTAAATATTTACTGTCGTAGGTAAACAATAATCTCACCAACGGCAGCGATGCGTCGTTCGGTCTTAGTGCTGCACTTCCAAAACTTCATGTCGCTTGTCGCGTAGTCAGCGAGACAAAATGAAATCGCACGCGCCCGTCAAGGCAACTCGCCATCGTCGAACTGCTCGATTGGGGACGAAACAATGAGTTTTGTTTACGAATTGGCGGCGCGGCGGATTTATTAAATTGCCGAGTGTAGTGGCCGGTGCAGTTGCACACCAATGAGCCACAGCACCGCACGAGTGCGACGAACCAACACCTCCAACCGACAATCTCCGGTTGCAACTGCACCGGCCTATTGAAGGAAGGCGTGGGAGCCTTGATCCCGTTCCAGACCTTTGTCGTCCCGACGACCTCTCTAAATTAAAACAAAACGTCTTATTTACAATTGAAAGGCATTTTAGCGTAAAAAAGTTTTATTTTCTATCACATCATGTCTTCCTACGATAATTTTAGAACATAGATGCCGAATATCTTGCTAAGGGCAAATCACTACTACGATTCGAAGCATACTATTGGATAATTTTCTTATAACCACAATTTTATGGATTTCATTAAATTGGTCCAATTTTAGTAAAAAATTATGCTGGGCCTGATGTTGTAATATAACACAAGTCAGTAAATACGTTAGCGATATTTCAAATAATATCTTAGGCAATTAGCCTAATTTGTTTCAGCTGCCTTCAGTGGTCTGAAAACAGGTTTACATATTTTGAACAATGTTTAAAGAAATTTCCAAATATTCCCTTTCATAAGCCACCTTTTAGAGTCCAGAAATAATAGATATCAGTCAAATGAAAAATGTTTCGCTTGACATAATAAACAGTCGCACCGTGACTGGCGCAGCTAAATATACAAGACAATTTATTCAATCCCAAGCTGCATCTACTCACTGTAGACCAATTAATTCTGCTTCGAATCTCACATGCTATTGCACTATAAAAATACACGGGTAAGCATAAGTTCTAGGCACATTTCTGTACTTTCTATATTTATATCGATTACACACTTCTATCAGTTACACAAATTATTCCTATGTCTAACTTAGCACAAAATTTGAACTGAGATTATCATTATTATATTCCAATTAATTTTCTTCTGCACTTATTAAAATACAAATAAAATATGTATTATTTATTGTTAACGGGACTCAATAGACATATATACAAAGGTAAGGAACAAAAAGGTAAGCGACAATAGAATGACATGTAAAAGGTCAGTGCAAGCTAAGGGCATACTGTTAACGGCATAATGTTACAACCTTTAATAAAGATTCGCTTCTTTTTAAGATATTCATGAATAGTATGTAAAACATTAGATGAGAATTTTAAACATTTATTTCATTTAAAAAAGTTGAGAACACTATTCCATCGGTCTAGATGTTACACACACACCTCGTAAGTGAAAAAGTATTAGATAGGATTTATCATTTTGATGAAAAACTATGCAAATATATATATTTCTGGTGTTAGCCTGTAATTGCTTGATGCGTAGTTGAACGAAAAATCAACTAAAAGTAAAACATTCCATAGTTAACAAAATGACATATCTAGTTAACACGTAATGCGTAATTTGAAATTAAAAATTGTACATTATTGTAAATGAAAATGAACCATTTTGTAGTTACGAGGTATCCACCACTATTTAGACTGATGAATTTCCTTTCTGTTTAAGTGTGTTCTGAGTTTTGATAATAATATGATTTCAATGGAAGAAGTTCCAATATGTATTATTAAATAAAACATAGTACACCCCTGCATTAGCATGTGCTATTGGTAAAAAAACACGAAAACCAACACGATATAAATATGTATTTTATACAAAGATTTGGCTCGGCGGCATCGAACCAGGACCCTCACGAAACAGGCGTTATATAAACTTGGCTGAGCAAATTATTTTTTTAACTAAGTGCAACAATGGGTAGAAAAGAGAAGGAAACCTTTACAGTTGGACGTGTCTCTCTCCCACCCATTTATTCTTTTATATAGAAATGGTTTTGCAGTTGGTAGTAAATAAGACTTTAGTTGTATCAACAAATTAGAATCTAATTTTAAATCAAAGCAAAATAAGAAAGATATTAGACTATATTACATTGCTTAAGCGAAAACCAGGCTCCATGCGCACAGATGAAATTAAAATTGCGTTCGCAGTCACAGATAGACAAAGCTAGCATGAGGGGCTGGACAGTCGTGTGATTGAGACCGGGCGGCGGCCTGTTTATTTCAATCTTTTTTATGTCCTTTAAGAGAAATAGTAATCTCATGTGCCTTGAGTGATTAAACACACAGATTAAATGCACAAGAACTTTTATTTCGCTGATCTTCCTTTTATGCTTAAGTCGGAGTTTCTAATAAAAAAAAATCCCAAACTTTTTACAAACTGTGTATATTTTAACATTTCATAATTATTTTTAAAATTGTGATGATGGAGGGACTTCTTTCATTAAAAATCATTATTTGGTAGATTTATGTAACGCAAAACTTTATTATTTATATATTAAATTTGATGACCGGAAACTGGTATATTTGTGCTGAACGTAGCCCCCTATTCAATTAAAGCTACCCCTACACTAGGGTGGTGGCGGTGAAGACGGACACGGGCAAGACGCGACCTACTGCTGTACATGTTTGGCGTCTAGGCCGCGCCTTTTCTGCCACCGCGTCAATGGGGCTTATATCGAGATTTATCAAGTTGTGATGCAAGTTTTAGTTCCACATTTTAGCCAAATCAGCTTAGTAGTTTTAGGTTCCCTGCGACACATCCAAGGTGGACGTAATGACAGAGGCTTTCAATTTAAATCTCTTAGGTTTTTAGTATAAACCTAAGATTGCCATATGTTAATTTAGAGTTTTTCACCATGAGCCATGATATTGTTGTATAAATATACCAGTTTCGTAACTACAGAGTAGGAATATGTTAATGTACTTTTTACTCATTTCTAGTGTTCAATAATAATTAACTGGTATAGTTAAATTCAATAAAAATAGTAGTGCAAGTGGCACAAGGCCGGGATGCCTCGTAAGTAGTCTCCGCCAACCTCTTAAGACGGTCATCTTAATAGTACACGTAGTTCTCATATAGTCACCTCGTATGGTAAGTTCAAAACATTCATTCATATAATTTTCTTTAGCTCCAAATTGTTTATTTTCATAAATTACGATTCGAAATTTCAATTTGTATACTTTCTATAAAATTAAACTAAAATTTTAGGTGTATATTTTCTAAAAGAATACAGATTACAGCTTAAAATAATTAACTATAGTGTGATTTGTGTTCTTGCCTTATTCTAAAGTATAAATAAATTAAAATTGTAGCATACTAAATAAAACTCGTAGATGGATTTGGTTTATCGAATAAAGCAAATATAAATAAAACCATCCACAAAAAACTAAGTAGCTGCTAAGTCTACTTTATATTAAAATGTACTTCTTAAAACTTCCAGATTCTTAAAATAATATGTTAATTTTATAACTCTGGCCATAAAATAAAAGCATTGATATGTACCTCTCAAAAATCAATGTCAAAAGATTGTTATAGTAAGTTGCTAAGACATTATTCTTAGACTATCTTAAAATAACTTTTGAAAAATAACCGCACATTTGGGTCCGATTCTGAAGGCACACATTTAAAATTCACATCTTCGTTAGACTAATGTGGGTTCTTACTATAAACAATATTGTAAGTTCATATTAAATTAGGATATTGTATACTCGTACATTCTACACTGAACGGAAACTTTAAGTTAGAAAACTTGACCTATCACACCCACAAGAGAAATAAAACATTGAGTAATGTAAAATTTGAAGTGTGAGCATTCGGAATACAGCCAAAAAGAAAGACAGTTATAACTTTTAATTAAATTTTCATGTGCCTTAAGAATTTGGTTACTTTTTATGTCACATTCAGAAGGCACTGACTTTTCGATAGCTAAAAGAATGAACATACACAATTTATGATGGTCAACAAACGTAGATGCACTAATACAATCACACAAGTTAAAAAAAAAACTACAAAATGCGACAAAACACCTGTCCCCAAAATCCTAACACATAGTGCTAATATAAATCGTGTATAAATAAGTTTATACTTAGCCATAGTTGTTAAAGATCAGTTTTTCAACCAATACTGTATGGTGTAACCTAAATCCTTGCTTACTTAATGCCAAAATTACGTGTGACTACCAAAATCTTGTAATTTTTTACGGAAATCACCTTTTTAGTACTTGCGAGATCGTAGGTTACGTAAATATGTTTTCCTCGCCACTCTGTTCTGTATTGCTCGGAACCTCCACAGAGGCGACAATGGTTTGTTGTCAATGTCTGTACCAAGCTCCCTGGACACGCGTCTGGAAGTGAGACACGGGGGTCACGATGTAGGCCTGCTGCGGCTGTTGCACTACAGCTAGTGGAATCACCTGCTGAGCCATTTCCACTGGCTGGCCACCTTCCTCTGACACGCCCAGGGGTTGTAAGTGTTGTTGCGAGACTTGCTGCACTCCGCCAACTTGTTGCGTCAGGACCTGTTGGTGTTGGCTAACCTGCGGCACCAGCATCTGCTGTTGCATCTGTTGCTGCTGGGGCTGCTGCTGATGTATAACCACGTGTGGGCCCTGGTTCTGCATCTGTTGGTGTTGTTGCACTTGCACCTGTTGCACCTGTTGCTGTTGTTGTTGCTGCTGCTGCTGTTGCTGTTGTTGTTGCTGCTGCTGTTGCTGAGCTTGTTGTTGCGCCTGTTGCTCTCTGTCCTGCTCCTCCTTCTTCTTAGCCTCCAAAGCTTGCTTCTTCGCGTCAGCCTTGTCTTTCTCCTGTTGCATCCTAACGGGGTCTTTATTCTTGTCGTAGGTCATGCACTTGCCACTGCGGAACGGCACCATGTCTTTCGGTAACTCCTGTTTCTTTGTCGCGAATTTTACATGAGGAAATTGATCTTTCATGAACGCCCGGAAGGTCGAGTAGCCCATTAGTTTAACACCAGGTTCAAGAATCTCCCCATACTCTTTGTAAGCCTCGAACAGATGCTTCCTTGAATCACTTGATATAATAACAGTCTTACTGGCTTTTTTACCCCCTTCACCTGAAGGTTGTACATCTTTTGGAGAGCTTGCATGCTGTTTCAAATACTCCTTCAAAAAGTTGGTCGCATGTTTGTAAATGTCTAATGTAAAAGTGTTGTAAGGTTTCTTACCGACATTACCATGTATCCGTGGGGCAACACCATGTGTCATTACATGCTGCCTGATGCGTTTTAACTGATAATGAGTAACATTCTCAAGATACAAGAAAGCTTCTAAGCAAACCTTTCGCCCCTGGTACACGTAGCAAGCGCGTAGTCTCCTCCTGACTTTATGGCGTGATGTTTCAGCCGGATTTGCTAAGCTAGCCATGGTGATGCCCATGAGGTACATGTCATGTTCGCTTTTGGTCAGCTCAGCAATATTCAGACGGTGTCGGTATACAGCCTCAGGATTAAGTCCACGATAGCAGTTGTCCTTACAGTCACAACCTCTCATCAACCTGTCCTGGACCTGAAAGCAAGTTAATGAAATATTTTGAGAATACTTTTCGGGTCATATGGCGCAATCTATCTACAGCTATGCGTGTGTGCGGCAGTCGTTCGTACACAATACTACCGGTAACTAGTAAGTAACTGATGTACTAGGGAAGCGGAATCGGTGGGGGGCAGGTAGTGGCCATATTATAACGTAGTAGTGCTCATTGCTATACTGTCACCAAGTATCACAAATCAGTAATAATAAGCTCAATACAAATTAACGCCTCAGGTTTTATACCAATGCTATGAAGTCCTTTAGCGCGGTATACCTCTACTAAAACCACGCAAAGTGGATCATTCTTATAGGACCTTAGCGATAGCAGGGTACTATAAGAGTTGTAGAGTTTGATCAGTGATGGTAAGGTTTTATAAGACCTGAACACTAACCCTAGAAGTGATTACAAGGATGATAAAACTCATAATTATTTAAGGCCCCTTAGCCTAATTTGGACAGGACTTAAAGTAACAGAGTATTAACATCATGCTTTACAAGCAGAATTTCACCATGTGATATCAGTATGCGAATAGCACAAATCCTAGTCTTACTGCGGATGTCATTCAACACAACTATTTAACCAGATGAAGGGCAGAACTCCACACATAATGTCAAAAACTCATAATATAGTCCAATATGCAGCATCATCTGTGAAATTACACCTGCGATGTCAACCTGCCTGCCCAGCTCAATGATAAGGGATAAAACCCATACTGGGTGAGACCTGGTGTGCTATTATATTGTAGTTTAGTCGGACTAAAACAGTTCAGTCTAATATCAGAATATAACAAAATTGTCAGGAAGTAATCTCTTACAGCTATAAAACCAAAAAATGTACTCTTAAAACCACACCTACACCGAGGTGGTGAAGACCAGTTGTGAAATATGGTATTGTATACCCACACTAACAGGCAAGACTCTGCCTGCGATATAGATACAATTTTGTATCGTACCTAAGTCGTCACCGCTCCTATGTGCGGGCAGCTTAAAGTTCCAAAATTATAACCCTGAGTATATTTTGATACTAGCTGTCGCCCGCGACTTCGTCCGCGTGGAGAACTTAACATCACAAATTATTATGTATTTCCTGTAGGAATGAGATGTTCTTTCGGGATAAATACTATCCTATGTCCTATTCCAGGACCTAACCTATATGTGTGCCAAGTTTCGTTCCGATCTGTCCAGTGGTTGAAGTGTGATTAAGTAAGAAACATCCAAACTTTCACATTTATAATATTAGTAGGGTATATGCAATAAAGCATGTTGTATTGTATATTACAAATGATTCAGAATATGGGACAGGACAATGCATCACACACACATCACACATCCACCCAGTAAATGACACAATTCAAGTGCAAGCTTGTTCACCAGCCATGAAATCACATCCTCGTCTTTGTTTCCTTGTGGGTATGGACACCTTAGAACCAGATTGTGACATCAATCGCACACTCATGGTGGATAGAAATTTTAGACAATTGAGATATTGTTTAGAAATATAGGCTAAACTCACAAGTATGATAGTGTTGTATTACATGTCCAATTAAGGCGTTCTATAAGTTTGGAACAGTAATATGACAGGTAAATACAAGAGAAAACATACACAATTCATAGCATAGATGTTGTATTTCTGCTGCACACAAAATGTAGAATGATTGGCAGACATCACAATGAAATAAGGGTTTAAAAAAAATACAATATGGGAATTTCACTGTATTTTAAGTGTAATGAAATAAGGGTTTAAAAAAAATACAATATGGGAATTTCACTGTATTTTAAGTGTAACTGAATTGGAAACAACTACTGGATTAGTTTGGAATCATACAACTACTTCAGTGTTGCAGGTGTCTATAAGCATTGAGCACTGGTGATTATATACCATCAAGTGAAATAACTGCAAATTAGCTTTCAAATTCATGAAATACAAGCTTGTTATCCCGCTTAGCATTTGGGGAACTATTGTCTATCAAAGTCTTGAGGAAATTAGTTTGCACGATTTGCCCGAACATATGGCAGAAGCAGCTGAGAACTATGTTTCATACAATTTACTGATTATGAAGTCAGATTAGTCAGGAAAAAAATTACCTGTGCTGGATTATCCTCCAACTTGTTATCGAAGACATCCTCATCACTTTCAGACTCTTTCTTCTTCTTAGATACAGTCTTCTTCTCAACTTTAGGCTTTGTTTCCACCTCCATATCGGCTGGTTCTCCTTCGACAGTCTCAAAACCTATGCTGTATGGAGGCTGCATGCCCTGCATGGTGGCATCCCCATTTTCAACTTGTATCGTGTGGCCTTGCCAGAGGACCTGAGAATACATAACAATATAGAATAAATAATAAAATAATGCTTAAACTGAAAAACAAAAAACTTATCAATTAATTTTTTTTATGATCTTTATCAACCTTGGTTGATTAACTCAACTGTACTGTACATGAAATGTACATGATAGCTTGAATCATAATAGTAATGGTTCTTTAAGTACAATTGGCCAATATAATGTATGACCCATAAAATAATGCTTAGGGATAGCATTGCACTTGTCACATGGACAAACAAAAAAAACAGTAAAATAGGACACCATAAATAATGTATAATGCTTCACATCATGGAAAAACGGGACAAAACATTGGACAGGTCAGAAATTAATCAACCCTACCTTGGTAGATGCCTATATCTAGAAAACTGAAATCGGCTGGTTTTTTAAAACTGAAGTGGCAAACAGACCTGCAGCCCAAAGGCCTCAACTGTGTTGCCACCCATAAGACTATGTTAGTGTCTTACATGTAGGCAATTAACTGGCACTCCAACACTTTAACCCAGAACACAACGCTAGCATAAATAGGTAAGAGGGTGATAATGAGACCATCCACTACCAGTATCTGATGCTGAATTCTTAATCTAGTAGTGGTGTGTAAGTACCTGCTCCTGATGTCCATTGTAACTATGTTGTTGCATATTTTGCGAGCCCATCTCGAAAACTGAATGCTGGCCCATGACCGGTGTGTGCCACTGAGCGCCCTCGCCGTACTCGCCGCCTCCATTCTGGTCGTTGGGGATGGACACGATGATGGCTTCCTTGCTGTCGACGCTGCGCCGCTCCACAGACAGCAGCGAATGCAACACCTCGCTCGCTTCCTTCTCAGCAGGGTTAACCACCTCCATCTTCTCAAACGACATCCTGCCCGGGCCCCCACGCTACAACCGACCGGTCATGTCAATCACATGTATGTATACGTGTATGTACAAACAGCACGAGCCCGCCCCAAACGATGTTATTTTCTCAATAGCAAACCCAGGATTGAAGACAAGAAAACCGCGAGATAACTTTTCAAATTCATGTAAATAAACATAACAAAAATCGCGCAATTATTAACCTTAATCGCGTTTTTTAAGTTTCATTATCGCATAGCGGATCGAACTCCCGTGGAATATTGGGCCATATAGTCATACCAAAGAAAGAATCAAAACTCACCTTTTAAGCGGAAATTCAGAAACTTCGATGCACAAAAACGTAATCCCGCAGTTGCCAATCCTTTGTGGATTCGTTTTCTTCACTTCATTTTCGTATTACAGTCATAATTGAAGAGAAATGCACAATTATTTCACTGAATTCACGGAAGCAATATGGCGATTCCACTTTCCGTGAACAAAATCGGAGGACGCCAAAGAACACGTCATTAGTACAGTGCACCGACACCAGGGAGCGCTGAAACGCGGTTTCCGTATCGACGCACAATCGGCACAAGACAGGAGCGCGTATTTTAAAACGTTTGTGAACGTAGCAGGTGAACGAATGACAAGTTAATTAGAAATAAACGGGAAAACCAGATTTACTTTTAATTTCACACAATTCTTAAATATAAATAATGACTCAAAGAAGTCCTCAAAGCCATAGGTGGTCTTGTTTTTGACTTTCTACTTCCGATTCCGTTTGATTTTTTTTGCAATAAAGGTAAAGTGTCAAGTTGTTGCACTTCTATATTCCACATTTTCATTGCTTTTCTATTCTAAACAAAATACGTTTGTTTAAAGTTTAAACAACAAAAATGCGGAGTAGGTAAAGGTAAAATCGATGGAGTCACGAAAGTTGTCGTGCGTATTTGTCAAGGTTAAAGTTCAGATATTTTCGTTTACATAAATTCTGATTATTATCAACGACTTTCTGTATTGGCTATTTTAACTTATGGAGGTAATTATTTACGATATTTAGGTAATAATGAGGTGGTTTTATATGGACAGAATTTTCATTTATACAACGAATTTACTGTCATTTGCTGTTCATTAGTAGACCTTCCTGTGTGATAATTATTATTAAACAATATGAGTAACAGAAAATTGGTAATGAAGACCAACCACATAATATCGTGCCTACTTATATTTACTTCAATGAAACTTACGCACTTGTAAGTGTTCCTATTCCGTACATATTATCTATCTACGTAGGTAAGCCTATTTACAGCTGAGTGTAAGATGCCACTGATTTTTACACTTGTATTATATACATTATAGGGATGAAGACTGAGTAAGGTCTGTAATTTATATATACATGTAGGTACGAGGCAAAATATGCGACATACGTACAAAATATAGTATGTACGTACAAGTATATACAACGAGGGTCCGCATTGACGTGGAACAAAAATGAAATACGAGTATTTCTATTTCCATGCGAGTATTTAACTGATAGGTATCCTCACGTCCGCTATTACTTTTATAATTCACACAATAATACTTGACGTCAACTTTACAGCTATACTTTTAAAGCTATATTTTCGATGTATGTTGAGTAACGTACTAAATAATAAACGATGAGTTAAGGGACTCCGAGCTCTGTACGATTAAATTTGTTTCCATAGTACATCCGTACACCCATTTCCGAGGACGATGTCCTGATTCCACGAGCAGTGCCCTCTATTTTTAAGTCCTTCCTGGTTAAGTTGATGGATACATATTGTTTTTCTTTCTTTTCTGAAGTTAATTGGAGGCTAAATCTAGCCGGAGCTCAAACGTAGATGAGTCACACAGATTTCAGATTTCGTTCTGTATTCTATGTAAGTAAATTTTTGTGGCATTTTGGGATGTTATAAAACACTTTTATCATGTGTATAATTGTGTTAGTGGATAATTGGATATTGATGTTACTTTCTCACTGATAAAGAATTGTGTATGTGATATAGTAATTTGATAAACCAGTTTCGAGCTTATAAAAATAGCACCTCGTGCTGTGTGCCTTTAAAGTAATCATTTATTTCGTACTTTTGTAGGTATTAAAATAAAAGTAAATTAAATAACACGGAAATACTACATGTTTGTCTTAAAAATGGAAAAAAGAACACGTTAACGGATGGCGGCGGCGCGGCGGACGACACACGCCGTACCTCATGAAGTATAAACCTTGCACAAAATCTGATTTAACGCTATTTAAGTTACAATTGCTACAAGCATTCGAATATAGGACTAAGCACTATCTCGACTATGTAGTTTTTAAATTAGAATTCGTCTCATTTAGCACGTTTATACGGGTTATACAAAACCGTTAAGGTTACAGAGGCACTCAGAATACTGTACAACTTTTTGTATAACAACTTATGAAACTTGACAAAATAAAATTCACCTTCTCACACAAATTGGTGCGCTGAACTGTTCAGTGGTACAAAAAGAATTTTTTTCCAGCGATATTTCAAAAGTCGCTAGTGTATTAAAAGTTGTTCAGTGCCTACCTATCTGATACTGAGTGTTCCTTTAACAAACTCATTTAATTTTTATTGTATCAACGTATTTCAATTTAATAGACAGGCAAGATTATTGCTTCTGCACGTAAACATAATAATATGTTTTTAATACACACATCAAGAAATAATTATATTAGACGTTTAATAGTTTACAAAAGTAAGGTGGATGATTTTGGTCTATTTACAGGGGCATTTACCCTAATAATGTAAATGTGTAGTTAATAAAATGGCGCGAAAATAGCGTGTGACGGTGTGAGTAAATGTCGTGTTTATTTCGTAAATCGTAAGTAGAACATTATTCAAAGAAATTGATAGGTACCTAATATATATACAAATACCTTTTACCTATACACAAAGTCTGTTTCTGTGTTTTTTTGTTGGTGTGTTTACTTGGTTATTGATATTTCTGCACCTGAATGGCAAGATGTAGAAAGAAAGACAATTTAACATCGCCTGCTTTTTTCTAAAGTACTAAAAAAAGTTGACATCAAGGACGATTGGGCGAAAGGGTATTCTCAATAGTGCCTGAAAGTTGTCTAATTTGATAATTATTTAAACATAGTTAATGCTTCAGAGTTCATGTAAGTACCCAGCTATACGTATACTTACTTTAATATATAATTAAAAATGATAGTAGATATACCTATTTTGTTATCTAGGAACTAAATCATATCGATTAATTGTATAGCTAGTAGGTGGCATTTAACTTGAGCTCTGATTTGTACGAGCGTCAATACAAATCAAAGGTCAAGTTAGTGCCTTCTCTGATAGCTTATTTTGCTTCTACCACGGTACTTAGATAGGATCAGGAGGGGTGCAGCTAAAACCAAGAAAGGACACACTCCAAAGTTCCAAACACTTACCAACAGCAATGTCCAGAGCGAAGCAACTGCTGCGAGACTTGACCACGGCACCGGGCGAGGAACCCTCAGGCCACTCCATCCGCTCTTCCATGGCCTTCGAGGCACTCCTCTTGAACTGCTCCAAGAAACTGTCTATTTGCGTCTCTATACTCGTCGGGGAGTTGGCCATCGCTCCAGCGACACACCGAAAACAAACAACACTCGATCCTGCCGCTTATGACATTTTATTCCATTCTCCACCTTCGTTAAGTTTCCAACACTATTCATGGCCAAGGATCCTCCATAATCTATCGTAAATTAAGTAGTTCACGTCATTCTTGCGCCAAATTCGACCATCGACTCGAATTGACGCACGATAAATATCACACAATACCGCAGAGAGGTAAATGAAAGAAACTCCTCATTGGGAATTCGGAACCAATGTGATTTTACTACGGATACCGTTATGCTATATACAACAACGAAAATAAAGCGACACCCACCGACATCTATCGATCCCAGTGAACAGCTGATCTAGTGTTGCTAGTATAAATAAAGTAAAATGGTGGTGTTGCAACAATAACAAAATCAGAGTAATTCATAAGTAATTACTTTTGTTTTTGTTTATTATGTATGACTGGTGATATGAAGTCTTGTATTGTAAAAAAAACTATTGTAGAAAATACTTGCTTTTCATGCTTTGTTGCTTTCAAATACTTTTAATACAGCTTCATTTGACGCATGCGCCTGGCATCAGCTATGAGTAGGTAGATATTTTTATTATCGGCGTAGTGTGAGTGGGTGGAAGCGTGCGGTGTGAGGTAAGGGGGTCGCTGTAGCCGGTCGCGCACGTTGCCTGCATTTGCTAGTGCTGCGCGGCGAGCGCGTGTGGTTCGTGCTGTTAGAGTGACTGGAACTGTCACGCACGAGATTACACCCGGCTTCATAATGTCAAGTGAGTCTGATCAATTCTTTCATGTCTTTGATTACGTTTCCATTGTCTTAATTTTTAAACAGCCCTATCCTAGTTCTACATGTAAGTTAGGTGGCTATTAAAGAATGTAGATTATTAAATAATGAGAAAATAGATGAAACCATTTACGGAAATCAGTTGACATTTGCTTAATACGGAGGTTATCGCATACAAAAATTAGGGTAGACTTAAAAATAGCAGATTTTTTAAAATGTAAACCATGATACCTAGGTACTTTCCATATCATAACTAAACCATAAATTACTAATCTAGACATAAGCTATTGTACTTAGAAAAATAATAGTTTTAATCCTGATTTCTAAGATAATTAGAAACTTACGCAGTTACGGAAGGTAAATTTTAAAGAAAATGAAGATATTTAAACTTAAATTACCTTTAAATGTACCTACGTATAAGTCCGACAATTAAAAATAATATTATTATTAGTTAAGTAATAACCAATATTATTATAAGTTATTTTGTATGGTAATTCTTCATTAACAACATAAATTAGAACTTTAACGTAGGTAGGTGAAACTAGTTCTACCAAAGATAATATAGGTTCTACATAGGTATCGCGTTAATCTATGCGTATTTTTTAAACTTGGTCATTATGATTCAAAATGTATTTTATGAACTTTTGATCTTAATTAATACTTATTTATTTGTTACATATGAACAAGTATATTTGTCCAAATTGCTTTTAGACACATCGTAAGTGCAACTAAATTACAGAATCACACAAATAAAATTCATGTTCTACATCTATCCTAAAGAATAGATGTTATATTAGCACAAAATATCGCAGCCCAGTGTCCATTAAATAGTAAATATTGAGATTTTTTTAAAACAGGAATCTCGACAGCCTTGAAAACTATTCTAGTCTGGCGGCCACTGTGCCTCCTATCATCTTTGTTGACACCACAAATATTATCTTCGTCATCTTGGTTTAGGTTGCGTTGCGGTTATTCAAATCTGAAATTATGTCTCATATACAAGTCAGCTTTCATTGCTCTAAGATAGCATATCAGAGTAATCTATACTCTGTACATTTGTTAGTATTGTAAACATAGGTAAAGGACCTACCTACTAATCGTTATCAGGTTAATTCTTAAACACCTAGTTTATCAACGTACGCGTTATCAAACTAACATTCTAATAAACTGCATTTGTCTCGTGAATCTCTCAATCATTTCATTACCATCGTTATATTTTTTTAAGATAACGTCATTAGCAACAGAAATTCTTTTTATTATGACATATGATTGAAATTTGTTATTATTTAACGTGATGTTGTCGCGAGATCGATGTGGTAAGATGTAGGATATTCAATACTAACCACATAGGTTTATCAGATGTGATTGTGGCTGACTGGCGCCGATGGTTAGACATTAGTTACCTACTTCTACATACCTACCTAGTTCCAATGTTTTGTCATTTCAAATTTTCTATTTGCACCGCGCCGCAACACTGCTCACTTAGTCGACATTCTTAATGGGTACCCAGTTTAATTGTTGGGGCAGATAATAGAACTAATCACCATTTCTAGATTTCAAGCTATCAAAATACCTTTACATAGAACACTTTCAGTAATTTCATTAGTATATGTAGATAACGATTCAGTGACGGTTCACTGAATATAAATCTTCCTAAGTTAAAAATCAGTCGACTGTCTTCATTTGTTTTGTCTAACTCAGGTTCGGTCGGTGTCGTTGCGTCATGCGAACGTATGTCATATAGTGCCTAACTTACCTTAAATATTACTTAGGTACCTAAATACTACCTTTATAGATAGATTCATCATCCATTTAAATGTCCGATTTTTTGACGAAATAAAAATAAAAAGTATTGAGAACATAACTGCATCATGTTGCAAAAATTCATCTTGATCGATTCGTTGATTTTTGTACAGACAGGTCTATTTTATTTATTATAAACAAATATTTGAACCAGGGTACCATGACACCGATTTTCAACGCTTCTTACTAACCACTAACCCAGATCACTAACGAATTTCAATCCAGTCAGTCCTGCTTTCTCTAGACAACAAGCGTCAAGTTCTAAGCATATTTAAGTACCTTTCAATGTTAAAGATTTTAAGTGAAACTCATTTCAATCATAAATTGTAATGTGTGCATCATAGAGATTATGCTAACTTGGAACACGTAGATCACGTTAAGCTAATTACCTAAGTAGACGTTTGCTCTGCTTGAATAAAAAAACGCATTAATTTTGCACGAAAGAATAGTGAAAAAAAAGTCAGTAAAGTTTATGTCGTAAACAGTGTGCGGATTTGGTCAATTTTTCTTTAGTTTTCCTGAAATACAAGATATTTTTTCCTGGTGTTTAGGTACATGATTTTCTTATCACTGACGGCCATGTTTACTTATATGTATTTTCCAAATTTCAGACGGACAGATAGACGGACAAACAATATTCGCTATAAGTATTCGTTATGACGGTTCCCTAAAAAGGTTAAAACGTCTTCATTGCATTCCTTTATTCTGCTAAACGAGCGACTGCCGGCGTTGTTCCATCCCGCCGGACTGGCCACACCTAAATAGAAACCGCAGGGACATTGATCCCAAGCCGCGTCTGATCCTGCATCTTCAGTTGGTTCTTTATAAGTGCCTTGTTGGGGTCGCTTTTTGACCGGCGTATCCCATTCAATTCTAATTAAAACGAATATATTTCATTCTGCAACATCCTCTATATTTTTTACTTACGACACTATAAACCTTGAGTTTGGTGTTCTGTCGAAAAATATTGATGCATAGTTAACATTATGAAAACAAACAACTAGATTCCTGTCTACTAAAGTTTGGCCTCGAACATTGATGGCATTTCCGGAGCCAGAATTGCGTGCGTGATGTTTTTCCAGCATCGACATTTCATTTAATGATCTTCTTAAACCTTCTTCTTAATTCATACGTTTAAGAAAAATAGGTTGATCCAAACCAAACTTAGTATCGTCATCGTCGGTCAACAAGTTATCATTATCAACATATTTCAAATTATTTATAGCAAAGCCATACGTAACTGTTATCAGTTATCTGACGGTTATGGCAATCGCATGATGGCGTTTGTCTGGCTTGTTTAGCTACGTCACCAGCGTAGCATTGGCACGAGTTGGGTTTGATAGAAAAGACTGATTATTAGTTTAATTGTGGAATGGAGGCGTCAACAGCCCCGGCGCAGAATATCTGACGCTATCCAGTGGTTTTATTTTCAATTTTATTTGTGTCGCGCTATTTCGGAACAGAACGTGCGGCACTTGTCTATTACAAGGCGGCATGTGATGGCCCACGCTTGCTAGATGCCGGGAATTATTCACGTGAATTTTATGAAAAATCCTCTACCATGCATCATGGATTATTAATGTGTTTGTTATACAGAACAAGACAATGCAATGAAAAATGAAGAATAACTCTAGGTATTTTTAAAAGTCTAAGTAGTTTAGTTGACGTACTACTTTTGACGACCTGTAAAGTCCAGTTAGTAGGAGAAGTCCGAATTTCATTTCCAGTCGTACAAGCTGAGCATTTGTGTGTTTAAAAGATAGGTGTTTGTTCGTAAGTGTATTATTTGTGGTCCTTCTGTGTTGTCCGCCTCTACCACTATTTGATATTTATTGAACTTGGGCTCGACTTCCTTCGGACAGACATCAGCTTCTTTATAGTTCCAGATTTTCTTTTATTTCTCTAAGTAGATACCTATGAGAAATCGGAAGCAGTAAATAAATGTCCAAATCTCAACGAGCTTATTGTTTACACGTGTTGTCAATATCGACATCAGAGAAAATCATACCTACATACATACTTGGACGTTAGCGCCGTCGATGCCAACGCCGTCTATATTCCATGTGCCAATAATATCGTACGTCGAAGCGCAACGTCACTCTACTCAAGAGGAAGAAACTGCGCATTTCCAGACACATTTTTACGACAAAGCACCCACACCATACAGCAGCATCCTGACTAATCTTTAAATACAGATTTGCGTAATCCTCCATAACCACGATTTCCAGTTATTTTTGATATCTACGTCTTTGGCACCTAAGCAGAAGTGCGATTAGATTTGCATGTCGTAAATAAATTAAAGATCGGTACATAATTAGATTTAGAGTTTTACTTTTAGATGTTGTCTTGTGTCATTCATTAAGTCATGATGAACAAATCTATTTCATATTATACCTATTTAAAAGTTTGCTATTTATTATATCTGAAATCTTTTTTCCAAAATACGTTGGCAGTAATGGTATACATTATGATGCCAGCGACCGATTTACATGGAACGTAATGACAGCCATTTGCTACATAAAGGCTACATATTATGTGATGGCGATGATGTGTCTAATGAAATGAAGTCATTGCGAGTAAATTGATCACGCGTCAAGAAATTTAAGAGCCAAATAGGTTTAAAAGTCACCAAACTATACATCGTACACAAAAGTTTTTTTGAATCCTATCCTACTAATATTATAAATGCGAAAGTTTAGATATTTGTATGTTTGTTACTCAATCAGGCTTCAACCACTGGACGGATCGTGATGAAACTTGGCACACATATAAGTTAGGTCGTGGAATAGGACGTAGGATAATGTTTATTCCGAAAAAACATCCAATTCCCACGGGAAATACATAATAAATTGTGACGTTAAGTTGTCCACGCGGAAGAAGTCGCGGGCAATAGCTATTGTTTCATAAGTTTCCCATCATTGCGGGCCAATTTACGTTATAAGAGTATCCGTTTTGACGGAATCCTAAAAATTAGGATTTGTCTAGTTATTAGTTTTGCATAAAAATTTGAAAATATATATTTTTTCAGATCGAGCATGGGTGACTCTCGCCACAAACGATTCCTACGGTATCGGAGCCTTGGTGCTAGCGCATTCGCTGCGTCGCACTGGCTCCGCGTACCCAGCCGTGATACTCATCACGCCATCCGTCACTGACGCCATGAGGTATGCATATAGAAAAGTGGCAAACGCCTTTATGGTAAGCGGTCCACTGTCGCCCATAAACCTGCAGTCCAAATGCCTCAAGTACGTACTACCCTGCGGACAATGTTAGAATGCATCGTGTGCCTACCGGAACACAACGACTCCATAGTTTTGTGGCGGCAGAAGTAGGTTTAGAGTCGTGATCATCCTGCACTTGAATCCCTTACACCAATGAAGTATTTACTTTACCTCGGATCTGCATTCTTTATGTCATCATCACCAGCCTGAAAGAGTCCATTATTGGACATAGGCCTCTCCGAAGATGCGCCACTGAACCCGATCTTCGGTCACTGCCAGCCCCTTACGAGATCGTCGCTCCATCTAGCCAGGGGGCGTCCCACAGTACGCTTGCCCAGTCGCGGTCTCCACTTGAGAACTCATTTACCCCAACGGTAATCGGTTCTCCGACAGATGTGACCAGTCCACTGCCACTTCAACGTACTAACTTTTTAAACTACTGTCGAAGACTTTATTCGTCATGTGTCATTGATTTATGATAATTATGATGACGATAGTGCCTGATGTTACAAGTATGAACAACATATACATGAATTGTATGGTCTTGAAGCATATTGCTATGAATACCATCAGGCCCGTTATTGACGCTATATGATAAACATATCCTCCAAGCAGAATACAGAAGACTAGTGAAGATAGTTTTATTGAACGAGCGATGCTTTGAATAACTTTTGGTCGAATGACAATAACCGGTGATACACTAACTCGAATTTTCCTCTGACGCTATGAAGTATGAATCCAAAAGTCAAAGTAATAGATATATCAAAGCCATCGACCATACTTACGACTGCAGACCGTAGAAACTTATTATCATCAACTAGCTGTTCCCGCGGCTCCGCTCGCGTATACTACTCCGACGATTTTAAAATTTCTTTCACTGTTGGTTAACAAAACAGCATATTTTTTACCCCACAGAGTTCTGCAACCCCATCCAATTAACCCAACCGTAATGTACCATATTATGTTTAACATACAGTCGCCTAACAACAACGCTAGCATTGTTGTGATCCGGTTTGGTGAGTAGGAGAGCCAGTTAAATTAATTACAGGCACGCGAGGCTTTTTTGCCGTTTTAGTTGCCGTTTGGTTTCCGGTAGAGTAAAATAGGACCACTCCAATTCTTCCCGTGGATGTCGTACAAGGCGACTAAGGGAATACATTATAAAACATCAATCAGGCCTCCCCAATACGTCTGGCCAGCGCGGGGAGTGTAGGCCAAATCCTCCGTCTGTCTCCGGCAGATGAGAGAGGGTTGTGTTCCTGCAGTGGAGACAAAAATAACCTGGTGATGATGAGGCATTTTAACATAGAGTTGTTGTGCACTTGCTGCATTCGGACTGCAGCTTTATGGGCGACACTCGGCATTGACCGTTTTGCATCAGGTGGGGCGTCCGATTCAGACCTCAAAAGGAACATAATTTGTTTAATCCCCAGAGACCGCCTGAGCGCTGTGTTCGCTGAAGTGATAACAGTGAACGTGCTGGACTCCCGCGATGCGACCCACCTCGCACTACTGCAGCGGCCCGAGCTTGGGATCACCTTCACAAAGATTCACTGTTGGAGTCTCACTCAGTATGATAAATGCGTCTTCCTTGATGCCGACACATTGGTAAGTTCGGGAAGACCTTCACCTACTTTGCTTTTAGTGAAGGATTATCTAAATATGATTTAAATGATCGTAAACCTAATCCAAAAGCAACCACATTACGCGTTTTAAAAGATATATCTATAGGAGATGTGAAACTCGAAACCAAACCAAATCGATTTGCATTTCAGTGCAGATGCGAGAAAAATCTTTATTCAAATTCACTCTTTCTATTTTTTTATTATTTATTTATTTAACTCTTTATTGCACACACACAGATAAAACAAAAAAATAATACATTAAAAGAAACACAAGTACAAAGGGCGAACTTATCTCTGAGAGAGATTTCTTCCAGCAGGATAATATTCTATTTTGTTTACAATCAATAAGAATTCACGGTTTTGTTACTTGTTCATAATAAGATGATGTGTGTTTTGGTTCAAGTCGTAACATTTAGTGATACGCCAATGAAAAGGTCTTATAACAATAGTTACTGTAACTATAATAGTTTATAGCGTATGATGATTTACCAATAGAGCGTAGGCTTCCGTTGCGTGCCAATAGAGGGCAACCAGCCCTTCGCTATTCGCCCGAATGATATTCTCGGGATGTTCGGGAACGTTCGGTAGCACTCGGCTACCACCCGAACCTCCCTTCGCGGCGAGCTAGTTCGTTCGGGACCACTGACTGGCAAACCCGTATGATTGTCCCGCGCTCGTCGTCCAGAGCGGCCGAACTCTCTTTCTGTTCATGTTTGTTTTCGTGTACCTTATAACTTGTGTTTTCTATAGTAATTAAACATTAACTACCATACGCGAGACTTTAATTCCGACATCCAGACGCACCCACGCCACATTTGACGCCCAACGTGTTTGTGCAAGTGCATTTTGAAGTTGAACTGGATTTTCGGTTTAGAACGAGGTTACCTAAAACCTACCTGGACTATTATGGTGGTGTTGTGCAGTGAACTTTATGCATTTTGTGGCTTACGCGTTCGATAAAGTGTATTTCCTTTTTTTTTTCGAATTGCGTCGCTTATGTGTACGTTACTGACACTACGAATAGTTCGATCGGTTTTCGTTCGTTAACAAAACAAAACATTGAACATGGGACGAAAGACCCGCCAGTCGCTACCTGCTGGTAGTGAAGACGAGTCTGAACAATCTGGTACGGCTACTGGTGGCAACATAACGATGTCACACGACAGTTTGACGACTATACTTGCTACGCTGCAGCAGTCGCAAGCAGAATTTTGCCAGCAGCTACTGCGAGAAGTTCGTTCCTCAACGCCGGCCCCGGCAGCGATGGACTCCGTGGCCACCGCCGCCGCAGTCGTCGCGGCCGCAGGTACTGTTAATGCCAACTTCTCTCAGTGTCCAGCACGATACAGTGGCCAGCCGGACGAGTCATTGGAAAATTTCATTGATGCAGTCGAGACATATAAGTCATGTGTAAATGTTTCGGACGAGGTTGCATTACGCGGCGTGTCCATGTTGCTGACTAACTCCGCCGCTGTCTGGTGGCAAGGCATAAAGCATACCATCACCAGCTGGGCTGACGCGCATACAAAGTTACGCAGCGCCTTCGGAGAACGCCGATCGCCTTTTCAAATTTATCAAGAGCTATTCGCGCTGGTACAAGGTGAGACAAACACAGACTTGTTTATCTCTAAAATTAGAGTTCTCTTTTCGAAGTTGCCTAAAGGAGATTTAAGTGAACATGTACAACTAGACATGTCTTACGGCCTACTTGACCGGAGAATAAGGAAAAGGTTAAGTAGGGAGAGCGTAAATACCTTCGACGAATTGTTGAATAAAGCCCGTAACATAGAAGATTCTTTAAAAGAAAGAAACTGTGGCTCGAAGGTTAGCGTTACGAAGGCAGACCCTCCCAAGTCCGACTCTACGAAGTCGGGTAGTACTGGGAAAAATACCTACACGTCACGGTATTCGTCGCAGTCGCAGCGGTCGGCTAAGTTGGATAGCTTGGGCGGCACGGGCGGCGCGGCCGCTGGTGCGCAGTCCGCGCATTCGGGAGTGCCCGTGGATCGCGCCGAGCCGCCGCCCCAAGACAGCAGTGCTACGTCGGCGGGAAAAGGGAAACGCGCCTTTTGTGGGTATTGTAAACAGGGTGGCCATAATATAAATAATTGTGAAAGACTTGAAGGTAAAAAGCAGGGAAAAAGTGAAAATAAAGTCCAGTGTTATGGGTGTGGTGCGCCTAATATTATTCGTTCTAAATGTCCCCAGTGTAATCCTCCCGGTGGACAGTCGTTTTACGCATTAAATACAAATGACATTCCGGAGCGACGACCTACACCGCCGCAGGCGCCGCCGCGGCGGTCGGCCGGCACACGCGCGGGTGGTTGCCATGGCAACCGCCTCAGTCCGCGCACTCCCGATCCGGTCAACGGCGACCTCCGCGCCTCCTCCGTGGTCGCGGCGGCTTCGCGGCCGGCGCCCCCCGCGCCCCCGCACCCGCTGTGTCAGAGCGCCACGAGTTGTGTTGCAGGTAACCCTACGGTTGCCGTAGGGGTCTGTACTAAAAACTTTTCGAGTGATCTAAATGTACGATCTACTTGTGTTGTGTGCAATAATTTTTCACATAGTAATGAATGTTTTTCCTACGGTTGCGATGTTGTAAACAATGACTTGTGTACTTGTACTGCTAAGCAGAATTGTATAAATTCTAATATTATTGATAGTGGCATGCAAGGGAAGTCGACGTCTCAAACGCTTACGTCTGCCGTATTACATGAGGCCAGGTGCTCTCAATCGTTTTTTGTAAAATCCAGTGATTGTCAATCTTTTTCCGGGAAATCCAAAGAATGTCAATCTTTTTATCAAATGACCAGGGATGGTGAACCTTTTCGTAGGCCAATATTAAATATCAGTATTTTAGGGGAACAGGGTACTGCTTTAGTAGACTCAGCGGCAAAAAGTTGCGTTGCCGGTCATACGCTGTACGCTCTCCTTAGGGCTAAAGGACATCCTTTGCATTCGTCAACAAAAATTGTTAAACTGGCGGATGGCATTAGTAGGTCAATGGACGTGTTTACTACCGAAGTAGAGGTGACACTCAAACGTAAAACGATGAGTACTAAGTTTTTAATTTTTCCGGACGCGGATAGTAACGAGACGCTTTTAGGAATCGATTTCCTTACAAATTTTAATATCGCTATTGATTTTGGTGGTGCCAGCTGGCACTTCGCTGATAATTCTAAATTGAAATTTGATCTGCGGTTTGAGAGTTCATCACCTCCTGCTTCGTGTGCCAGTATGGATGTCCTTAGGGAAGACGAGGCGACGTCTCTCACTGAACAACAGCGCGAGGAACTTGCCCACCTTCTCACGGAAAATAGGGATATTTTTGAGCTAGGGGGAGACCCTACACCGTTCGCTGAACATAGGATCGACACCGGCGACCACGCCCCTATTGCCGTACCGCCATATCGCGTCACTCCTGCGAAAAAAGAAGTTATGCGTGAGGAAATTAACAAGATGCTGGCTGATGACGTCATAGAGGAATGTGAGTCTGCCTGGGGCTCTCCTGCTCTCTTGGTTCCTAAGGCTAATGGTAAGTTTCGTTTTTGCGTCGACTATAGAAAGATTAACGCCGTGACTAAGTCGGACGTCTACCCGATGCCATTGATAGATGAGTTAGTCCAATCGACAAAAAGGAATTGTTACATGAGTACGCTTGACATGAGGAGCGGATTCTGGCAGGTGGCTGTTCGGGAATGCGACCGGGATAAGACCGCGTTCCTGTCACCGTTCGGGACATATCGTTTCAAACGTATGCCTTTCGGTTTAAAAAATGCACCTTCTACCTTTCAGCGTCTCATAGATCGGCTACGTTCTGGGGCTTCACTAGAGAATGTGACATTGCTTGCATACCAAGACGACCTTTTAGTGATTTCTGAGGGATTTGAGCAGCATATTGCTGACCTTCGTGCGGTATTTGACAGGTTGCGAGTTTTCAAACTGCGTGCAAACCGCGAAAAGTGCGTATTTGCGAGAGAACAGGTAAAGTATCTCGGCCACGTTATCACGCAGGACGGTGTATCACCGGACGAAGATAAGGTACGTGCTGTGCTTGACATGAAGCCACCTTCTACAGTGCGCCATCTCAGAACTTTCTTACAAACCTGTTCCTGGTTTAGGAAGTTCATCCCCAACTTCTCTTCGGTTTCTGAACCACTGACGCGTTTGCTGAAGAAGGGAGTAGCTTGGTCATGGGGATTAGAGCAATCTGAGGCGTTTCAAGAGTTGAAGAAGCGGCTGACATCAGCACCTATTCTCGTTCAACCTGATTTTAACAAACCTTTTGTTCTGCGGACAGACGCGAGCAATTATGCGGTGGGAGGAGTTCTGCTTCAACTTCAAGGTGAAGGTAAGGATGAACGCCCTATCGAATACGCTAGCCGTCTGCTGAACTCCGCTGAACGAAACTACAGCACCACCGAGCGTGAGGCTCTGGCGGTGGTTTGGGCGTTAGAGCGCTTTAGGGGTTACATCGACGGACAGCAGGTAATTGTAGGCAGTGATCATCAGCCGCTGAAGTGGCTGCTCACATTGAAATCACCTTCAGGGAGACTTGTCCGTTGGGCGCTGAAGTTGCAAAGTTTCAACATACAGTTCCAGTACACCCCAGGTAAAGCTAATGTCGTTGCCGACACTCTTAGTCGCCCTATCTGCGAAGAAAGTAACAAGGAGCAGTGTGGAGTGTGTTCAGTCGTCGTCGATTTGCCCGCTCGAAGCCCAACGGACCTGCGGCGCGCTCAGCTTGACGACCCGGAGACTGAAAAGATCATTAATGGTTTAGAGAACACTTCAGAGTCTGCAGCCATTGAGGTAAAACGTTGGTCTGAAAGAGGCTATTTTATACAGCAAGGGGTGTTATACAGATACAACCCGGATATTGACAGCGAGGAACCGCAGTTAGTCGTTCCTGCTAGTCTTCGCCTAGAAATACTAACGGAGTGTCATGACTCATCGACAGCAGGACACCAGGGTATCGATCGGACCTTCCACAGGATCGCACAGCGATATTACTTCCCAGGCATGCGTCGAGCAATCGCAGACTATTTTAAAACCTGTGTCACCTGCCAACGGTACAAGCCGTCAAACGAGAAGCCGTCGGTTCTCCTACAAACACCTGTACTTAACCAAAGAGGTGAAGTTTTGGCAGTTGATTTGTTCGGACCGTTGCCGATAGGAGAAAAGGGGGAGAAGTGGATACTCCTGGCAGAAGACACTGCGACTCGCTGGGTTGAGCTCTACGCTTTAACAGAAGCTACTTCTGAAGCTTGTGCTCGTGTACTTATAGAGCAATATTTCCTGCGGTACGGACTACCTCGTCGCATAGTGTCGGACAATGGAGTCCAGTTTGTGTCCGCAGTTATGCAACAGTGCATGTATATTTTAGGAGTAAAGCAAGACTTACTTCCTTTATATCACCCGGAGGCTAATCCAGCCGAACGGAAAAATAGAGATCTAAAAGGGCAGCTCGCGCAGTTGGTTGATACAAAGCACACCTCGTGGCCAGAGTATTTGCCTTCGGTTAGGTTCGCTATGAATTCAGCTGTTTGCCATACTACAGGCGTTTCACCAGCATATCTCACTTTTGCTAGGGAGCTACGTTCACCTTTAGACGTTCAAACTGACATTAGAGCTGTTTTGAACAAAGACAATTTTGTGCCCCAAATAACACCTTATTTAAAGGGTTTTCTTGATTCGTTGATATCAGTTAGGGATCGTGTAGAGAACCAACAGGACAAGCGTAAGAATTACGCTGACAGATCACGTAAACCGGGAGACATCTTCAAAGTTGGTGATCAGGTGCTTATAAAGTCTCATGTACTGAGTAATTTGTCTAAAAATGTTACGGCAAAGTTTGTGCCGAAAAGAGATGGGCCGTATTTAATCGTCAGGAAGGTAAGTCCTACGACCTATCTAATCGCAGGAATAAATTACCCGGAGGAGGTTTTGGGTAAGTTCCATATTTCAGAGCTTAGTCGGTTTCATAACAGGAATGACTCGCCTCCTGATCCCGTCATGCCTAAACGTAATAGAGGCCGTCCTCGTAATCACAATCAAACTGAACTGCGAGTTCAATCACGGGGACGTTCTTCTGAACTCGAGGGGGAGGGTATAGCGTATGATGATTTACCAATAGAGCGTAGGCTTCCGTTGCGTGCCAATAGAGGGCAACCAGCCCTTCGCTATTCGCCCGAATGATATTCTCGGGATGTTCGGGAACGTTCGGTAGCACTCGGCTACCACCCGAACCTCCCTTCGCGGCGAGCTAGTTCGTTCGGGACCACTGACTGGCAAACCCGTATGATTGTCCCGCGCTCGTCGTCCAGAGCGGCCGAACTCTCTTTCTGTTCATGTTTGTTTTCGTGTACCTTATAACTTGTGTTTTCTATAGTAATTAAACATTAACTACCATACGCGAGACTTTAATTCCGACATCCAGACGCACCCACGCCACAAGTTGCTATTAGTAGGTGAATACTAAAAGGCACATAACGCTGAAATACAGAGTTATACTGTACAGATAACTGAAATTAGCTTCCATATTAACTGTGGTTCTACATAATAATTGCGTATCACTCATTGTTATTAGTGGGTGGGAGCCAGGTTCCATACAAAAACGCCCACCATTCCGTCGAGTTTTTTTGCGAGTGCCGTGCGTGTGGTTCGCGGCTTAGAATGGGCCACTCCCAATTTTCCCGTGTGTGTCGTCAAGGCGACTAAGGGATTGCACCAGGGACGGGCATCAGCGTTCACCTTATGGCAAATCCTCCAATGGACAACCCACCAAAAGTGGATTTCTATTGGGAAGGGTAGTGTTCAGCAGTGGACGTATTTCGGCTGATGATGAATTGCGACGCTTTTTCGTGCGCTCACTCTCATCTGCTGTCGAATCTCAAAACTGTGAAAATATTATGAGATAGGAATATATTGCTCCTTTAAATAAAGCCTACAATAAGATATAAATATATAACACTCTTCCTAGGCATCTTCAACTTTGTGTATTTATTTAACTCCCTCCTTATCTCCACTTAATTCTTCTAATCACTTCTAAATTCTGTTGTTATTCTTACAATTCTTGTGCTTCAAATATGATCAATAAATCAAAAATAATTTTAATTTGGTTAAGTATTTATAAACAAGCTCTATCACATTCAGTGCAATAGTTCTGATAAATATTGCTCGGATGAGATTGTTCAATTAATTCTCGTACATAACATAACAGCCGATTTTAAATGAATAATGTGTTGTAAAAACATGTTATTATCATGTTTTAGATTACATATTTATTATTATTATTACCTATTCTTATTTTAGCGTTTCATCCGCCCCAACTTAGCTATGTAATTCCCGGCGTAGAATAACGCCACTCCCAATGTTCCCGCGGGTGTCGTCAGGGCGACTAGTGGCCTACACCAGGGACGGGCAGTAGCGTTCTCCTGCTTGCCCTTTGTGTATATTAAGATCATTACTGCTTTTCCAATCCGCCTGCAAAGCTTGGTGATTATGGTAAATCCCTTTATGGACAGTCTACTAAGCGTGGCATTCTATTGGGGAGGCTTATCTGAAGGAGTAGATGTATTTAGGCTGATGATGATCCGTCCCCACTTGATTGGTGTTTTCTCAATTTGAGCTAAGTTTTTAAAATTTAGAAGAAATTCTGTTTATTATGTGATTACTGGTAACAAATAGAATTTCCTACAAATAAAATATGAGTACTAGTAGAAGAAGGAATCTGTATGCTATGCTGCTAAACCTCATTCTAATATCCAATCCCACACAAGTGCCTCAGAAATAATTTTATGTTTACCTATAGGTACATATTTTATCTCCGATGTCTGGTCAGATCTCTGCTAAAGTGTGTTTTTGAGGCTGAGGCTAAAGTGTGTTTTACCAGCTTGCTCACTTTAATTACCATACCATCGATTTGATGTGATAGTCGTAAAATCTATTTCGACGTGTAATTGTTTATGCGTAAAGAAAGTCAATGTTACCGGATGTGGACGGGACGTTAGCACAGTAACACGAGATGAGATGACGAGACGCATAGCCGTGGCCCAAATACTCGTTCCCAACAATTTTGGACGTCCTCCAAATTAATTTACACTTTCATGCTGCGATTTCTTTCGAACGTACCGCACATGTGATGCCCCTGACTGAAGCCAGAGTATAATAAGTTGAAGTAACTAACTCATATACGTTTTTACGCCTAATCCCAACGAGGACTTCCTGTACTATGGAAATTAGACAAAGACAGGACTATCACAAATATATAATATATTATGTAGTAGACATATCACGCTCCAGCGCGAAGCATTTTGCTTCCTCTTTCATAATGTGAACTGCTAAGGAATGGAATTCCCTGCCAGCTTCCGTATTTCCGGACAAGTGCAATTTGGATGTTTTAAAGGAAGAGTGAATAGGCATCTTCTGGGTAAGCACGCTCCACCTCAGGCTTCTTCGTCACTTACCATCAGGCGAGATTGAGGTCAAGCGTAAACCAATTAGGAATAAAAAAAACACCCAGTTCAGGACGAAATTCTACAAATTCTGCGAAGTTTTCTGTCCCCAGACTGGGTTGAACACATGACCTCTTGCGCCACATTCCAATACCCAACTGAGCAATCGAGACTCTTACCACACACGACACGAATGCGTGTATTATAGTAAGCATTATCATGTAATTATATAATAGGATCACCAGAAAAATTCAATTTATGATTCGACATGTATTGTAGGTACCAATAATATACAATGAGATAGTGTCTCGATAGAATCCATTGACTTGCCAAGTTTTTTTATCGCAGGTTATTGTGTCAACTGAGGCTTTATCCACGTGCAGATAAAGAAATAGCGATAATGTTTTATATTTAAAAGTACACGTGAAATGAATCGAGGAATAAAATTAACTCTAAATAACTTCCGTTGTAATTAGTGTAATGTTAATATCTTAAAGTGAGAGTGAGATAACTCAAACTTGACTGTTATTCAAGTTACCTCATTGCGCGAAGTGTCAATGGCGCTATGTTCAAAATTTAAACATTTGCAAAACAGTAGTATATGAATAAGCGAATATGACACTGTGTCGTTGTCATTCCCTATGCTGCACTCTTTCATTGGTCCTTACATACAGTGAGATAACTCAAATTCGACTTTCATGAAATATCTCACTGTTATAGTTTAAAAGGTATCGCGATTGCTTTACTGAAGCAGACTATTTTAGTGTTTGGTTATAATATAAATATACAATACACTAATACTCAATCACACACGGACATAATTATAATTAGCGGAACGGATTTTTGCCATACATGTAGGGGGTAGTTTTTAGCCCTTAGATTTCCGCGGGGAAACGGTTTGGCTGAGATCTGATCTGGAGTTTTGATGGAAGAGGTCAAACATATCGCTGTCACTAGTCATTCATAATTTCATTTTGAAATATAATTACGCACAAGCGGTGTAGAAAGTATATGATATGAGCATAAAGCAACCTGGAGGGCAGTCCCTATACTCAGGCGTTGTCCTCTGCCAAGGATGCATGTACCTACGGCATCCGCGGGCGAGCTGGCGGCCCCAGCGTTGTGTTTTAAGCAGATGAAGATGAGCTTCTGTGGTCGAAATGTGTGGTTTTAGTTAGGTAGCCAGTTTTAATTTTGTACAGTTTTATACACTCCTTCGCTGTAGCATGTTCCGAACTTGGGTCCGATGCACTTGTTTTATTATTAGTTGATCCACAGAATGAGTAATTGAACTGAAGTGAATGAACCATTGTCGTGCATTGTCAACAGCCCGCGAGACTTAGTCGCTATCAAAGATCGACGTAAACTTTTTTAATTACTACGAATTCCGAGGTATTTACCCATTCACTTGTGGTGGTGGGTAAAGGTCCAAGTGGTGGGTGTATCAACCAAGTTATATACACCAATAGTGTAAATAAGCCTATATGAACGATATTGCATCTATCGTTCTGAAAGGAATAATAAAATCCCACCAAAACCATGATTGTTAATGGCTGAGAGATACGAGACGAGATATGACAAAAGTAGTTTCGAGATTTACATACATACATAATGCTCACGCCTTGGTCCCAGGGGGTAGGCAGAGACGATGTATCGCCACTTTGCGCAATCTAATGTCGCAAAGTGGCTTTCCTTCGCCCGCTTTTCGCCTCATGATACTCCTTATGAGATTTAATAACCTTTTAATGTCACGCATATCTTGTTTTGATAGTTCTCTGTATATCTGTGTTTTGCCTTATCATTAATACTGGTTGTTGCAACATTGTATTTGCACACTTTTATTTAATACCCGCATAGTTTTTAATATTGTATACTTTTATCTGTACTCTTATTTTATTACTTCATATAACATTAAAGTGTGGCACAATGTCCAAATCGGACGATTGCCATTAAAAAAAAAAAAAACATTAAAGTGCGTAGTATTCTATTCTTCTAGGTTATTCATATTTTATTTTTCATAAGTGAAATATATAATTCCTAATCCAATAAATAAAAACTAAAATTTCACGTGTACATTGTGCATTGGAAATTGTTGCATAAAAATTATGGGGGGATGAAGAATTAGTAATAGAAGATCATTTGGAGGAAAGGGGGGTGATGGCAGGGGGGCGGTGGGGGGGGGGGGCAGAGGGAAGGTGTAGGGCGAAGGGGAGGACAAAGGACGGGGTTTACAAGGGTAAGATGTCGCGAGTCGTGGATGTACAGACCCTCCACCTCCCATGGCTTTTCGACATCTAGGTCATATGAGCCGAATCTCCGGGGACGTGCCCGTTACTTGCTCAGGTGCTCTTTCCCGGACACACTGCTTGATCCCCCTACAAATAAAATAATTCTGTCCTTTGTCCTCTGTACGGCAACTCACCCCATTCAGGGGCGCAATACCATGCTTACGGGGTCGTCGTCGGGCTGTCCAGTCGGTGTCAGTCAAGTCACGTAAAGTCTATAAAGTCAGTTAAATAAATAAATATCACCTTGCTCCACACCCATTTCTCTTTCCCTTTTTTCTCTCTATTTTTTTTTCTTCTTCCTCTCGCTTTTTTTTCTTTCCTTTTCGCTCCTTGGCTGTCGTCGTGGCTATATAATGAAATTTGTTAAACTTTATATTATTTTCATACAGGTTGTACAAAACAGCGACGAGCTGTTCGACCGCGAGGAGCTCTCGGCCGCCCCGGACGTGGGCTGGCCCGACTGCTTCAACTCCGGCGTGTTCGTGTTCGCGCCCTCGGCCGACACCTACACCAGACTTATCACCTTCGCGCAGGAACGCGGCAGTTTTGATGGTGATACTCTTTTAATCATCTATATCCCTTAATTTAATTATTTATTTTTAAATACTATATATCTCACCTGATGGTAAGTGATGATGAGGCCTAAGGTGGAGCGCGCTATCCTAATCATATGAAAATACGACCACAAAATGTCAGATGTCGATTCTTTTTAATATAAATTATAATGCATATTCACAAATGAACATCCAGACCGGGAACAACTTGTACAAATTTTACAAAGTTGTCTGTCCCCAGTGGGAATCGAACCCACAACCATTCTCACTCGAGTACAATGAGCAAACCACAATGCCAACGAGGCGGTCAAGGAAGTAGAATGAGTTTTGTGTCCCAAACAAAAAAAAAACAATAATAAATGTTATTATAAGCAAAAATACATGTGATAATTATTACACACAGACGAGCCAACTTATACACATTTATTGTTCATTGATTGTCCCAATTATCGAACCCACGTCCTCTAGTATTCGAGGCGGATACAAGAACCACAGAACAGCAGTTCATCAATTGCTTAACAAAGGTCACGGCGGCGACGTGTAGATGGTGACCTCATTCGTTATTATCATTCAACATTCATTGTTTTGAAAATAAACGGGTCTTTCAAATGCATTTCATTTATTTGCCATGAATTGTAGGTATAACATACATTGTATTAGATATTAATAAATACTTATGGTTTCTGTACAATTTTACTCCATTAGGAGTGTACCATATTATTATCTACTTAGAAACTAGCTTAAAAATTGAATTAAAATTAAATCAATATAAATAAAAACGTAAACTTCGCGTGCCTGTACATTGAAGATGTTTGCAAAACATTTTGGGGGGCTCTAAGGATAAGTAATAGAACACATTTCGGTCATTTTTTAAATTATTGTCTGTTTGACTGTTTTGGGATGACTGTCCCAATGATTGCGATTGGGAGATTGAGAGTCTGAATTCCCACTCAGAAAGTGGAAGTGGGAAAGGGAACGGGAACGGGAGCGGATTCTGTAGTCCACGCGAGCGGAGTCGCGGGCACAGCTAGTTAATAAATAAAATTATAAGATGTCATATCATTGTATTACTGTAGTCAGGGTCACTCCCTGAATCGGTCATCTGTGGAAAAATAACTTACTGGAAAAATAATGACTTGTTTTCTAAAAACCAGGTGGGGACCAGGGTCTGCTCAACGCGTTCTTCTCAGATTGGGCTCATGGCGATATCAACAAGCATCTTCCATTCCTGTACAATGTCACATCTGCAGCTTTTTACTCATATCTACCTGCACTTAAACAGTGAGTATACAAATAAGATCTGTACTGTAAGACTGTACTGTACAAGACCCAGTGCCGTAACTAGAGCTTCTATAACTGCGCTCTGCTTCAACCAGAGTAATCCTTGCAATTTGTGGTTCCTACAACGAATTTTTTATAGTAGCGGAAATGGCGTTACGGAATTCCGTGATGAGTGGAAAGACTCTTTACGAAACTTCTCCGTATGTTTTTCAGATAATATCAGTCGAAGCCATAATATAAAGGATATTGTGACATATTTGGACAAACTTTGCCGTGTGGTTTCCGGTAGAGTAGAATAGGACCACTCCAACTCTTCCCGTGGATGTCGTACAAAGCGACTAAGGGAATACATTATAAAACATCAATCAGGCCTCCCCAACCCGTCTGGCCAGCGCGGGGAGTGTAGGCCAAATCCTCCGTCTGTCTCCGGCAGATGAGAGACGGTTGTGCTCCTGCAGTGAAGACAAAAATAATCTGATAATGATGATTATGATCTGGATAAACGTTTACCAGAATATGTCATAAAGACCCATTGCACACCTAGTTATATTTTTTTATAATTTTACTTTGTGTTGTTTGACAATGCCGCTTTACCGCAGCTTAATTGTATAATGTAGAAACTGGTCGCTCTCTGCCCCTTGTATTTCCAAAAGACGCTTTAGCGCCACCAGCCATGTGTGAAATGGATATAAAAAAAATTAAACAATAATGTCCGCCTTTGTATACAAACTTTATTCTTTTATTTTATGTTGTTGTTATTAACTTCGGTACCATAAAGCCTTTACATATACATACATAAATGTCGACTTAGCCTAGAGTTCTTAATGTCCCAAAAAGGTGGAAATAAATGAGTGTGAGTTAGAGAGTACAAAATGGCTTTTGGATAATAAGTGTCGACACACTGGTACTATACGAAATACAATCACATTAAAGAAAATTACTGACGGAGTATCCCCCTTTCTAAATAGGTATCATTTGTGGCACAGCATTCAAAATAATTTTTGGGAACAATAATTTTTATTTACTTACAAATAAATCATAGGTGCATTAAATTCGAACAAAACTGTTTTATTTAACCGTATGAGGTTCATTTGTAAGAAAAATTATTCACACCATGCGTTTCTTTTAACATCAACCTTTACCGACCCTTTGTAATGATCTTAAGTCTTACCTTCTGCACTTTCTATTACAGTTTTGGACAGAACCTGAAGATAATCCACTTCATCGGAAATGCTAAGCCATGGCTCCAACGTTTTAATTGGGCATCTGGCACAGTCGACGCACCAGAACACGTGCGTGAACACCTGCAACTGTGGTGGGACCTGTTTGTGGGCCAGGTCCACACACGGCTCGACACGACCATGGTGAGTGTATATTGAAGTTGTTTGTAATTATTTGTTCGGTTTTATTGTGCCTAAAAGTGTTTTCGTCGTCGTGAGTTAACAAAAATGATTAAGAACAAACCTATATAGTTTTACAAGTTTGATTTCTTTTAGATAAAAGGTTAGATATTCAAATATTACGAACTTTTAACTATAGACCTGTGTAAAGGTTATCATCAAATACCTACCTAAAAATTTGAAATGCTTACTCAAAACTTAATATGGGTTATAGATATTAATAATGTACATAGATGATATTCTGGTCAAATTTTAATAATTTCGTATCAAATATTTATCTAAGACTTGAGTCTTATACATTGCCCAGATGTAATTAATCCTTATATTGTGGTTATTAGTCTATAACCGCAAATCTGTCGTGTTGTACTTCGTATAAAATCTAGTAAACCGATCTATTTTCATATCAGCCGTCCATTTGAACACTTCACTATGTTTTCCAAGCATACACAACAGGACTGTAATATTGCAGAGGTGAGATTTATGTACTAAACAACCTATCCGTTGTTAGATATTCTTTAGTTTTTCTTTAATTTAAACCTGTAGAAGCAGTTAAAACTTAAGTTATTTTCGCCTTGTAAATAAATAAATCCTTGAGTTACTAAAATTTATATCGCTTGCACTGTTAAGCTTGTGCACTACCTATATCCGCTGTTTTTTTGCACCATGAAGCACTTTGACGCTAGTGTGAGAGTAATTTGAAGTTTCTCCAAAATACTAACATTTTCTAACGTTTCAAAGTTTGGCTATCTGTTGCTTGCTGCACGATCTGTTAAAATTATTAGAGGTTTGGGATGTTGTAGATGGTGTTGGTATTTTGGTGAAATACTCACCGCGTCTTTAAATAAACATACTGATATGAATGGATATTCTTAAAACTCTTAAGAGATTTACTACAAATAATTAAATCAGTTTAGAAACATTACCTATTACTTCCCCTTATCAGCATATCATTTAGTAAGTAATGAATATGGAAATAGAGTTCGTTTGTATGTTTATTTTTGACGGAATTTTATAATCTGTACTAATGATAGCTTGAACAAAGCTTTTAACACTGTTTGATAATGTTTGTGCGTGAAGCTTAGTTCAAGTGTCTGCATGCCTCCCATTGAGCTGTTTTGTCCCTTCGGTCAATAGGATCCAGTCGTTGTTGAAGTAGAGGAAGCTACTCCGGTGTTACCCCCAGAAGATTTCCAACAATATTATGCACCGAAGTTAGACGCAAAGTCCGAATTTCCTTGGCATCACCCTGATTCCCAAAAGAATGATCCAGAAACTCAGACACAACAACTAGATATGTCACAAATCTATGACCCTTGGAAGAACTATAGAGGGAACGTTCCGCTAAATCAAATTTATCAATATAGTTCTCAATCAGAAACAAAAATAGCAGAAGATCGAAAAGAAACGAAAACATATGTCGCGGAACAAATTCCGCCCCAACAACACTTCGTCCAAACTCAACATGGCCAAGTAACACATCAACAGAACGCATGGCCGCAACAACATTACGATCGCCAAGAACATACACAGCACCATCAGGTCCAAGTTCATCAACCACAACATCAAATTCATCAAGTTTATCCAAGTCACGGCAGTAACACACAACCTCATACCCACATTCATAACCAACATAGTGTTTATACTTCTCAGAGTAACCATCAACCGAATGTACAACCCGGATCTAAAACAGAGCACCATTCATATCAAGATTCATCCCAGAACCATGAACACAGTCACGATATTGCTATTCATTCACAACAGGAACATAAAAGTCAACACACAGAACATATGCAAACACATTTCACAGATGTCCATCACCAGGATCATACTTCTCATCCTCAACATAGCCATCAACCACATGAAAATTACACACACCAAGAGCCTCTTCCAATTAATGTAAATCACAAACATAATGGTAATGATCATTCTGAACCTCATTTTGCAAGCGCTGACCATTCACCTAACCAAAGCGGATACAGATCTGATACTCATGATTATGGATTCATTCAATTGGACCTTAATACTACTCAGCAATCTGGAGACGAACAAGTATACAATGTGCACATCGATCGGAGAAGGCAAAATCGAAAAATAACTAATAATCATATTTCTACGGGATCAGTGGTAAACGGATTTGCTTCTGAGAGTGATAGTGAGGATCGGGACGACTTTATACCCAGACATCCATATGATGGCTTCTATTTAAGACATAGATCTACTATAGACTCACATGGCCGCAAGATTTGCACTCACGAAGTGCCCCCGTCACCACCATCTCCTCCACCGTCGTCGCCGCTCCCAGACGTACCCCCGTTAGTTAGTGCGTCTAATGGAGACTCGCAGCTAGACTCGGCAAGTGATGGTGAAGATCGAGTAAGTAAATCAACCATTATTATAAACGTTTAAATAGTAGTAATGATTCAGGTAAAATGTATAATAGTTAGTTATATTTTTAATAAGCCTTCGCTCGTGATTTATTAGTGAGAGTTAAGTTATTCAAATATAGACTAGCGGCTTTGCATGCTGTATATATCCTTTGCACGTAACTTTACATTAACAATACTTATTCCCCTACTTAGAAACAAAAAAAACCCTTTACAGATAAAACTTACATTACAGTAAACTACCTACGGACACGATAGCCATGGACACTCTCCACATATCATCTTCCCCCGTTCTTCTTCCATCTTTAATATGGACCTCGTGTCATGGACCACACGTACGAATGCCCCGTACAAAATAAAACTATTTAATTAATAACCCATTGCGTCTCTATTCCAGAGTGGCGTGGCAGGTAACTTGGCTCGCGTGCAGCCAGGCGCGGACGGACACCAGAGTGAGGCTCTGGATGAGTTGACACGCCGCCAGGGGTGGGAAGCTGGCAACATCGATTACATGGGTGCTGATTCCTTCGACAATATCTGGGCAAAGATCTCGCAGACTCTCAATCAGTCACCGCCAAAACAGCCATCGCCGCCACGCAAGGAACCTACACCTCCAAAGGGACCATCTCCTCCTAAAGAAGCGGCATCTGTAGAAACACATGCTCAAGTGGAGGCGGCTGCGCCAGCTGAGTTCACCGCACCGGCTTCGGCACCCACGTCTGTTCAGTCAGCAGCACCAGTTGAGGAACCAGCACCAACAAAGGCTTCTCCTCCAGCTGAGGCCCCTGCGCCTGCTGAGGCCCCTGCTCCAGCTGAGGCCCCTGCTCCAGCTGAAGCCCCTGCGCCTGCTGATGCCCCTGCGCCTGCTGATGCCCCTGCGCCTGCTGATGCCCCTGCGCCTGCTGAGTCCTCCGCGCCCGCTGAGGCCCCTGCGGCACCTCAGGTCTCTGCACCAGTTGAACCTCCTGCAACCGCTGCGGTACCTGTGCCAGCTGAGGCCTCTGCGCCAGCGGACCTGCCTGCGCCTTCGGAGGCCCCTGCACCAGCTGAGGTTCCTGCACCTTCTGAGGCCCCTGCACCAGCTGAGGTTCCTGCGCCTTCTGAGGCCCCTGCGCTATCCGCCGCACCAGGTGAGGTTCCAACTCCAATTGAAGCCCCAGCATCAGTAGAGGTCGCCACGCCGCCATTACCTGTAGAGGCTGCAGCGGCAGTTGAAGCACCGGCACAAACAACAACAGTTGCACCAGTTGAATCAGCTCCAGTCGAGACTGCCAAAACGGTAGCAGAACCGGCACAGACTGAATTAGAAGCTGCAAGCCCTGCAGCAACAAAAGAGGAGGCCAAGACTGAATCAACTGTACCACCCACTCCTCCAGTGACGCCCAAGTCTACTCCAGAAGCATCAACACCGGTCACTGAAACGGCACCTAAAGTAGAAACAACGAGTGAAGTACAATCTGCACCGACAGCGGCTGAATCTCCTAAAGTTGCAGAATCAGCTCCGGCGCCGGCGCCTGTGGTTGCCGCACCGCAGCCATCCAAACCTGTTACTAGCGCAACGCCAGAAAAAGCTATAGATACCTCCTCGGTCACGACTGCTTCCACTGACAGTCCGCCGTTAGTTCATACGCCGTCCAAAGCAGAGCCCCCCGCAGTCCCACCCTCTAAACGTAAGTAGACAAACTAGTTGCGCGGCGGCTACCGGCTAACGGCTTTGCACTCTCAGTTCTCACCGAGTTCATTTTGCGTTTTGTCTAGACTTACTAATATACCTATTATAGTTAGCTGCATCTGTTCTACGTGGATCGAAATGTCATAGAACCGATTCTGAGCCACGACCATCCCGTAGAACTAGATGCGTCCACATGTTTTTCTTTTGTGGCGTTTTGTGTTTTTTTTTGTTTTTATGTTGATTTACTGAGCATAAGTTACAAAATTCGTTGTTATTTCATCCAGCTACCGAGGAGGCAGCTCAAGAGACGCGGCTTTGATAGATCAGGTAATAACATTTTTTGTACTTGGACACAATGCAACTTCACGTCTTCGAAATAAGTACACTGGGGTTTTGGTGAAGGGAGCAATGTTACTAATGTTGTATGTCACTTAGAAGCTTTAAATGTTTGTATTATGTGTTTAAACAAAGCTACAGCTCATTTTGCAATATTATATGCGGCAGTTTTGATTCTAATAATACAAAATTAAACGTGTACATTCAAGCATTCAGTGCGATTTATAATCGATAAATGTTTTGCAATAAATAAAACCATTTAATGTGTGGATGTTGGGTTGCGTCCAAGTAGATGCTGTAAATAGGAATGTCTAGTCACTCATTGCGCTATTTTTGGAATATGAAAGGAATTTGAAGACTTCCCCACAATAGCGGAATGCGTGACTTGCAGTCATCTTCTTATACAAATGAATTATCAGTAAAGAAATAAGAGGAGGCCTGCGTAAAGCCGCGAGAAGCAATCATCAGGGACCTTTGAATATTGTTCTACTTAATTTTTGGGCAACTGAATAATCTCTTTGTTTTATTCGCTTTACATGTGCGTCTCATACATTGCAAGGAACATTATTCAATGCTTATTCTTAGCCATTCGCTCTTACATCGCAGTCTCTGTGCAAAGCATATCATGCATAGTCAGGTTTTATAGAATCTGCTTCAGATTTCGTATATAGCCTATCTTTATCCTAGAATTTTTTTTATTAGATTAATAATACAATAATATTCCTTGTAATGTACTCAGCTTCGGATCGTCGCTAAACTGACACAGACCTAACTTTCCGCTTGCATTTTCGAGTTAACCGTGTAGTTCTGTTTTCCCTCGACTTTGTTCCAGGCCCTAACCGAGCTTGCTCTCTAATGTGACCGCCATACTAACGCCACGTCTAATCGACCGAGTATAAAGGCGGGAATGTTGTAGCGGAGGAGCGTCGCAAGCCAGCGGGGAAGCTGCAGCTGGTCCCGCCCGCAGCGGCCGACCCCCTCCCCACCCCCGACAGCGAGCAAGAGGACGCGGCCGCGCTGGCCCAGTCCATCATCGCGAGCGAGCTCAGCACTACAGTCACCTCGCCTTCACCCTCCGCCGAGCCCACTTCACCCCCGCCGCCTAAACAAAAGAAGCAGCTGTCTGTGGAAGAGCCCGAGGTGCCCACGCCGCCGGTGTCCCTCGCACAGATCGGCGTCAAACCCAAAGGGAAGGCCTCGACGGCCGCGCAGATAGAGTCCTCCGTATCGGAGAAGTCGGAGCCGTCCACTCCCACGACGCCCACGACACCGCCCACGCCCAGCACCCCCACAGACGCGCCAAAGAAAAAAATGGTAAAGAAGGTGGTTAAGAAGGAGGTAGCGTCGAGCGGCGATGCGCCCACGCCGGTGCCGCCGCCGCGCAAGAAGGAAAAGAAACCCAAAGAGAAGTGAGCGCCCGCGCAGCGCTAAATAGTTCCTCTGTGCCATAACTGTAGCCTCTATTTTAACGTCTATTTAATTGTCGATTATGCTTTTTTGTACTGCGTAACCATTTTGTTAGTTTTCATTTTTAATAGTGTACTCATCATCACATTGTATTTTTTAGTCAATGGATTTGTATAATTTAATTTTTTATTATTTATACCTATTTTTAGTCGCTGATTTGGCTTTACAGTTTGAATAATAATTTGCCAAAGGATGAGATGTATTTATTTAAATGAAGTTTTTATGTAATTTTTGTATTAAAAGTCTATTTTTTGGAATTTGGTCTGATTTTAATGTACCTAATCCGAAAATGTCCTCGCACATACATCATACTTCAATGATAAATCAAGAAAATGCTACGGTTTTCCGTATATATACAATCTTTTATGTAAGTATTTTTGTATGTGTATCGGGATTTTCGGGATTATACAGTCCACTGAAATTCCTTTTGTTCCCGTAGGAGCAAAAGATTATATAAATTTAAAATGAAATTAACTGCCAAAACTCGGAAATGGTGTGGATAGTTCAAAAAGGCGTGAACAAAACTTCCTTGAAGAAAGCTGAACCATATTACATTGCTTTGATACAAATAAGATTTAAAAAAAGCTAATAGTAAGTATAAGAAATACGTCGGTATGAAATCGACTTCATCTTTAAAAATCGAAGCTATAAGATTTCGCCGAACCCTGCGTCGGAAAATGACCGCTTCTTAAAAATTTCACTTCTAGAATTCCACCTTATTTTTAGGGTTCCTTGGGCGAATGGCGAAAATGGAACCCTTAAAATTTCGTCCTGTCTGTCTATTCCTCTGCCTGTATGTCACAGCATCAAAACAGATTTAAGTACTGGACATTTTCATAAGTAGAAGTCATTGTCGGTTCTCGAGTGGAGACCGCGACTGGGCAAGCGCAGTGTGGGACGCCCCCTGGCTAGATGCAACGACGTGAGGCGTAAAGCGGCTGGCAGTGACAGGATGAGAAGAACCGAAGATCGCGTTCAGTGGCGCGCCTTGGGAGAGGCCTATGTCCAGCAGTGGACTCTTGATAATGATTCGATTACATTTGACGGTCGCGGTTGAACGAGGGAAAAGGTGGAATAGCGGCTACACACCTCATGATAGGATCCATACTAAGCTGTCCGAGAGAGATGCAAGAGACAATGCTGTGCAGCGAGAAGTCCCCCACGCCCAACGCCAACGTCAAATCCAGGCGCTCCCGGTCCCACCGCCCGCACACCTCCGCGCACTGCTGGCTCGGCTCCCTCCCGATACTGTGCAGGTAATGCCCGAAGCACCCGTGCCCGGTCATCACCTGCGTCAGGCGGAAGCTGAGTCCGCCCCGCCACCTTCCCACCCACTCGTTGAACGACGGGAGGAGTCGCCTCAAGGCCACGAGCGAACAGGCGCCTACAAGGGGCCCCCGGTCGTCCGGAAGTCCCACACACGGGAGCAGCCGGCCCAGGGCCGACGCTGTCCCCACTATTCGGGGAGCCATTCTCGCGAAATGCTCCCCGAAATCCCACTTCCGGTCCAGGACCAGGCCAAGATATTTGATGTTGGCCTTGACCTGGACCCTTTCCCCCCGGTGCAGAGCGTGTCCCCCTCCCCACCATCCCCTCCTGAGCGCGCCGAAGACGATGGCTTCCGTCTTGGAGAGGGACACGCTCAGCCCCAGCGCGCCGATGCGGCCGACGACCAACTCGGTCGCCACCTCCGCCCGCCGCCCGGCCTCCTCGTAATCCCTCCTCCGCAAGGCCACCATGGTGTCGTCTGCGTAACAGATGGTGATCATGCGAGGGAGCTGTACCCGATGTTCCATAGGAGCGGTCCTAGGACCGACCCCTGTGGGACATCGCAGGCCGTAGACAAAACTAATGTTGTATTCACCACTGTCTTCCACCAGATAGCAAGGTAGAATGAGTACTAAAGATCCGAGGATGTCCGGGTGTGGTGGTGCTCATTGGGAAAGGTCTACACGTCCAGCAGTAGACGGCTAAAGGATGATTGTTTCGACGGATATTATACGAAATGCTTACGGAGTAGGCTCGCTGCTGTTATGTTACTGATGTAGGGCGGCGGTGGCGGGCGAAGTTGGGATATATGTCGTAAGACCTCGATCAAACTACTCACTACATAAATAAGGGTGGGACGCCCCGCCGCCACGTGGACCAACGACCTGAAGAAGGTGGCCGGAAGCAGCTAGATGCGGAGGGCAGTGGACCGGATGTACTGGTGACGTCCATTGGGCTATGTCCAGCGGTGGACGTTTAAGGGCTGATATGATGATGAAATAAATAAGGAACATCCTTTGATTAGGTTATTTTATATTTGAAAACGAAATCCAACATAATAATCTAATATCTGTACCACAACTGTTTGTTGTGGTACTGATATTCGCCGTTCACACTGTTTACAAACAAAACAAAAAAATGCTAGAACAATACAATTTATACAGTGTTTCCAGCCAATATTACAATCTCGTCATGTCATTCAATTCATTGCAAAGAGGAAGAAACTACCACGCTTCGTACAATTTCCAGGTATTTGTAACAATTGAATGTAAACAAAACCTTATAAAACGCCTAATTATGTATCAAAAGAAAGAAAGAAAGAAAGAAAGAAAATCATTTATTCACTACCACAATTGGCACACACAAAGAAAAAACCAACAAAGCAAGAAAAAGGAAAAAAAACTTATAAGAACTAGAGAAAACAATTTAAAAATTTTAACATAATTAAAATAGCATGCGTGTGCCGTGGCAGCAAAAGGGCAAACGACTCGGCATATGCCTAGACCTACTTGGTCTAGGCATATGCTGAGTCGTTTGCCCAGGTGCTAGGCGCTGATTTTCAGTCGCACCCGGTGCAGACAAGCTTGTCTACAGTGCCAAACAAATTATCAGTCCGGTAACTAGGTACTAATATAAAATAATACAATCCCTTCGGAGCTTAACGATTAAAGCTCATGAAATGCGTATTATCTTTAAAAGGTTAAAAGAATGTAGAGAGACAATAATAATTAATATTAATAACCATGATCAAAGATAATATATACTAGAGTCATGATGAATTTATTAGTACCATTGGAAACGAGGACAAAAATGTGATTCTCCCCGGCGGGGAATCGAACCCCGGTCTCCCGCGTGACAGGCGGGGATACTTACCACTATACTACCGAGGACTTACAGACTTGTTGCAAAATTATGAAATACTTCTGATGACAGCATTGTATCTAACATTTGTAAATTATTAAAGCTTTTAAAGGAATTAAATTTAAATCGTTTAAGCAAATGATCATTTTAATTATTCAGTTACTAACGTTTAATTATTATTTGGAGCAGCCGAATTTTTAAGAATACGATGTATAGCGCCATCTAGCGATAATATCTGAGAATAATAGATGATACGCCATCTAGTTTATGTTATGTACAACATGTTTGAAATGTATCTATCTAGTTCTTCAATACTTTTACAGATGGCATGATATCATCGCAAGGTTTTCAGAAGATATTTGCATAGAATAGGTACAGTTAAGTTCAAAAACAGTATATAATCAATTAATCATACACAGCGCGTTTACAACAATATGTATTCTTCGATTAATGAAGCTGTCGAAGAGTTAAATTCAATTCAATTACTCTTTATTGCACTTAAAAAATACAAAGATGCAATAACAAAGTAGGTAACTTACATATTTACATCTAGGCAGTCTTATCACTAAAGGCGATTTCTTCCAGACAACTTTTAATAGATTCTTCTATTAAAAGTTGACAACCTAAGAAGAATACATATTTGTAAACGATTTTTTGGATAAGTACATATTTATGGACATTTATTTTCATAGTCAACATTTTGGTAACCTTTGCACATTTGTGAGGTCGAGGGTTCAACTCGGTCTTGTACTAATGAGTTTTACGAAATGTTTTTAACATAGGTACCACAAAGTATGTTTTTAACACTGACAATAAATTTGGTAGATAAAAAGATGTTCACCCACCCTGGGCTTGCGTTGCGACTCTAGTATATATTATCTTTGGTTGCGACTATGAATATTGCGCGTCACCCTCGTCGTGGGATGGAAGACCTCTTTCTGCCCAACTGTAGAATAATATTGGCACCTTAATTAATTTGATTTTTTTATATCATTGTTTTTATATATTGTAGTAGTAAAAAGATAACACTAAAAATAAATATAGGTCCATTTGACGAGTGTTTGACATTAAACATATTTGCCTGTACTTTTATTGACTTTACACAAAGCACCTTTGATTATAACAGTATTTTCTGATAATAATCTTTTCACAACTTTTTGTATAGTATTGCCATCTAGTGAAAATTTGAAACAACATGAATGAACCGAGAACGCCCGCCCGGCGCAGCAGATACTACTACACATACAATCAAATGTCATTTCTTTCACGCACACAGCACAACAATCAACCAGTTTGAAGGAAAATGTTTGACGGGGAGGTTGTGTCATACGTTTACGTAATTTAACGTTGAGCTTATCAATGTTTATAAACAGAAATCGTCGTGATTTCTAAACTGATACGTCTCTTCATGAATAAAGTTTAAAAAAATCGTATATTAGTTGACTAAATCGTTACTATATTCGTGATTTCTTGTGATTTTGTACGTTTTATTTGAGTGTAATCTTGCGTCGAGCGCGAACTCAGAATCGTCGTGGGACGGTCGGTGGTTGAAAATGTGAAACAAATGTGTTGTTATTGAACTTTTGGGACTAATGAGGACCAGTTGTAGTATTTTGTGAGGAAGGGAACCTGGATAGTGGAACGATGAAGTGGTTATATTTTGTGTTATTGCTGCCCATGTGCTTGGCGCATCTCAATGTTTACCTTAGCAGTGCAGAAGTTTGGAGGCTTTTAGGTGAGTGAGAGTGTAACATTAAGAAAGTTGTTTAGTTTTAGAAGTAAATCTAAAAGATAAACCCTTAGAATTTAGAAAAAATAACCCAAAAGTTGATGTCACCGCGCACCGTGCGAGATCGGTAATCATCACGATATTATTTTTATCCCTAATAATCCAATTATAAAGTTCAACGTTGCCTGTTCGCTTAGCGGGAACAATTTTTGTGAGCAAGCATGTTTCCTTGGGTTTTTGAAAGGGTGTTTACACTGCGGATCCGTAGTCCATGGCATACATTTTTCTCCCGTGCGTGTGAGAAAGTATGCTATCCGCGAAGCAGACAATGTGAACACCTTAGCAGGCGAAGCCACGTGCTAAGTTAGCTCATTTCCGTACCTCAGATTGTCCTTCCCATTGGCATTAGTTTTATCATTTGTCAAACGATGATAATGATAGATAAGCCAGTGCAATGATAACCAAATTATTATAACCTATACCTATTATAATAGCTATTATAGTTAGTATGTAATCCAAGAACAGTTTATATCTCATTTCCCTAACCCAATGTATTCAAATTAACTTATTAATGCACCTGTTTTCTTCACATTCAAATGCTTACTTACCTATTTGTAGTAAAAATGGTAAATTTCATCATCAGCATCAGGTTATTATTGGCTCCACTGCAGGAGCACAACCTTCTCTCATCTGCCGGAGACAGACGGAGGATTTGGCCTACACTCCCCGCGCTGGCCAGACGGGTTGGGGAGGCGGTAAATTTGTTTAGGTATTATTCATTATAGTTGTAGGTTCGTGGTTGTACCCTAAGATGAAGAACATCTAAACACGAAACTTTCCCTGGATTTTTTCTACAAACCAATAATCTTGTCTGATTCTGACTTACAGTTTTAGTTTCAAAATCAGTTTATCTGTCACATTTCTTGTCCATTCACCTCCTGTTTAAATTTATCCTACCTATGTTACCTATTATTATCACAGGTACCTACAGTGTTACGTACTTAGATTCGACTTCATTCGACAATTCCATAAATTGTACTAATTTTTAATTTTATACATTACTAGCTGTTTCCCGCGACTTCGTCCGCGTAGGTTTCGATATTTACACATCTTGAATTTAAAAATAGATATCATTATGGTTTCCCGTAGGAATGAGATGTTTTTTCGGGATAAAAAACTATCCTATGTCCTATTCTAGGACCTAACCTATATGTGTGCCAAGTTTTATCCCGATCTATCCAGTGGTTGAAGCGTGATTGAGTAACAAACATCCAAACTATCGCATTTATAATATTAGTGGGATAGTCGTACTTAATCTTGCGTATTGAGATAATAAATAAATTTTGTATTGTATTTGTTGTTGTATGATCATCATCACAGCACCGACTAGGTTGTATTATTTTTGTGACTAATGTCCTCGAAAAAGCTAACTTAGGTTACCTACCTAGTTTTAAAATATGTTTTCTAAAATGAATTAAAGGACAGTCTGTAATTTATCCTTGTGATTAATCTCCAGCCCTCTCAATATGACACAAGGTCCAGGTAGGTAGGTATTTATCGAACCATTTAATCTCATTTCACAGCAATTTCAGCTGCCAAAATAAGCTTTGAATCACGAACAATTGACGCCATATCTTTAAATCTGACTTATTCAAAGGCGTCCCTTTATCATTTGGTGACAAAAAGCAAACCTTAAAACTGCGTCCTGCTGTGCGTGTTCTAAGAACGAGCAAAGAGAACGACAATAACTTCAATCGCATTTTGAACCTTATGAATGCAAGATTTGTCTTGACTCTTGATACAATATGTTCAAAAGCTTTTGTTACAAGGATTTTCTGTTAGATAGTGTAGGTAGCCATGAAGTAGCCTTAAAATATTTTTCACAAAAACGTCCACCGTTGGACATAAGTTTCCCTCTTGCGGTGGTACTAGACCTCGGACCGGTTGCACTGCATGGCTGACCACAGATTGCCAGAATCTAGAATACTACTCTATTTGAATTCTACATATCATCATCAGCCGAAATACGTCCACTGCTGAACATAAGCCTCCCCAATAGAATGGCACTCTTGGTTTGCTGTCCATCGAAGGTTTTGCCATAATTTGCTTGGCAGGCGAATTATCGATCGCAGTAATGCTCTCAATACACACAGGAGAACGCTGCTGCCTGTCCCTCCGTGGTGTCATCCCTTAGTCGCCTTGACGACACCCACGGGAAGATTTGGGGTGGCCATATTCTAAGCCGGGAACCACGCGGCACATTCTATGTATATTATTATGCTAGTATAAAAAGACGAACCCAATCAATGGCAATAACTTTTTTCTAGCAACCAAATCCCCAAGATTTAATTAGACAAACGTCACAACTAAGACCTCACTGGCCATCAAATCCCTTTTGATGGCGAGGCAAAGTGACAGATTTACAAGGGCCCGTGTGCTGGAGCAGGTAATGGACTTAGCAATGTGACCGTTCTTACAATGAGTGCACTTTTTGTCCCTTTCCTATTGTCCCATCCATAGGACCATAGAGTGCCATCTATCTTTGTCAGCGCCGAGCATCTGCCCTTTGTTCTTGCTAAAAAATTAGAATAAAAATAAACAATATAAGGAGAAAACGGGACTACATCGGCCTTGCTTGAGAGACATTTATTTTTTTAAGGTAAACGCAACGATATTTGTGAAATTGTTCAATTCTTAGAGATTTTGGTTTTGCATTCTTGTATAATTTCAGGGTCGATAACAGTTAGTACTCCATAATCTGTGTGAGAACAACTAAAGTTTGTTAAATGAAAACTAGTAAGTAACCTTAATAAAATCAGTTTAAAAAATGGACGAAGTACGGAACTTTTGTTGATTCCAAAACAAACTCATATTTAATTCAAAAATTTATCTCGTATTACATGGTTCCAAGCATAATTTAATTTAACAAAATTAATATAACAACATTAAAATTAACATATCTCAAATCTTTATGTTATGCGTTATCATATTATGTTCCCATGTGTCGAGTCGGAGCTGGGCGCACATTATCGTGGGGCCGATCGGCTCAGCGGGTATACGTTATTTATTTCAGATGACATTTATGGAGATTCTATGGAGCCAAGCCAATAAACTCGACGCCTAAAAGCGTGTTTCCCGACACGCAGAGAGCGATATTTTATGCCGTTTTGATTAGAAAACCACATGACCGCGCGAAACTTTCAGAAATTTATTTGCCTTCCATTTTATTGGATATTGGATTGGAAGCGCTTAACGCCCACTTACCCATAAATGTCGAGTAGTGCACCACAAAAGCTGATGTGAATATGATACGAGATTATTTGATATGGATAATATTTCAATATCATCCCTACTTGCCGGCAATAAACGTAAAACTTCCTCGGCATGTAGCCAGGTACACAGTTCGGTTCACATTGGCTGCACGGACAGACGAGACATACAAACGAGGACAAAAACATAGTATTATTATAGATTTAAATTCTAAAGCTTACTGAAGAGACAGGTTGGAAGTTGACTGGAGGCGACAAATTTTTCCCCGTTTATAACAAAATTATAGCAAGAATATGTGTTATGGTCACCCTTTATTCACACGGAACCGGTTATTTGACTGATTTTATTTATAAAAATTATTTTTGTAAATAAATGTTATGTGAATCCTCATTTCAATTTAGGTACATAATGTTAAAAAGACAAAGTGGCTATGCAGGTATAGATATTCCCATCAACTTTTAGCCTTCTAGATTTTATTTAGCACTTTCGAGTTTCGCATAAACTACAGTGATAGATAACTGATAACGTCCACTGCAACTTCGTTAGTACGGGTGCCAGCGCTGGGGCGGCGCCGGACGACAGCATGGTTTATGGTAGGCCACTATCGCTCATCTGAATTCTTTACGAATGGACCGTAGTCCAAGTGAAGAACGTTGAACTTTGTAATCCTAAAACTCGATTCTTTTGTCGTCACTCTTCACACGAAAGTGCACTTTAGTGATTTACCTTTCTGAAGAGTGAAAATCCTTATAAATAGTAATGTTGTACTATTTGATTCAGACATACATCCATAGTGTTAGTAAAAGCCTTAATGCTAATAAATATATGTTAATAAACTTATTAACCAGTTTCTTAAATAACTAGAAATAGGTTTCAACCCAGTGTCTGACGATGGGACTGTCAAACTTCTCATCAATCGTTTTCTGTATCCTGTTAGCGCTGCCCCACAGCCTGCGCATCAGGGAGCTCGCTTAAAAACGCCCGTGCCAGAGGGCTTACCTATTATAAGTCCTATACCTCCTGCTACTGTCAGTCTGTTGTACTTTATAACTCGAGAAATGAATTATTGTTACCACTGAGATTTTGTTTTCTTATTATCAAGTTAGAACAACACATTGTAGAGCTGTGATAATTTCTATAAATATAAGTTGGACGAATCACTCGAAATTGGTTCAAATAATGTATTAGTTAACTCCGCTATCAGGTAGTTGCGTCTTAATTTCGTACGGGTTGCTTTATAATTAAAATAAATAGGAAATGTCACCAAATAAGAAGTAAACTTAGTCGACGATCGCTCTAGAATTAAGCTTAGCCTAATACAACTCTAAACAACTAAAGGTGCCCAGGCGCATTGTTCCGCGAAAGCCCCCCACAACGAGGAGCGTAGGCGCAACATGGTTTAACCGTTTCCTTGATACCTTGATAACTCCTGCCAGACTTAAGTTTCATTTACAAATAAGCTTATACATATTTATTACTTAAATCATGCTCGTGGAATTTCAACCCGATAAGAGTAAAATGTAAAAAAACTTGTTGCCTACGCTTTTTGTGAAATCTTTAAATTTCATGTTTCAATCAACCAGTCTGAGCAGGTGGGAAGTTCCTACTTCCTGAAGCTGAGAATTTTGTGTGATTTTCCTCTAAAATGCCACCTTCTTGATTCTTGAAGTAAAAAAGGACTTCTAGGTTCGTGACTCTCCTGTTATAGGCTTCGTGCTTATAAATAGGTTTGCATCTGTTAACATTCTGATGTCCTTTCTTACTTGTTCCATTGCTGAGCAGTGGAGCAAGACGTGCTCCATTATCTCGTTCTCATTGAACATCTTACCTCAGAAATAATATTGTTTTCAGTTTTAAAACAATTTACAACAGCAATCTGACAAAAAAATGGAAATTCGCCATCTGCTCCTAATTTTTACAATTGATTTTAACCACAATGTTTCTTGCAAATTGGTTTATTATTACAATTTTGCTTCATCTAACTTTGATATAGTTTTAAATTACACTGTGATTGGTGGTATTGGACAAAAAACTGGCTACGTAATGCAACAGCATCCGCCGGTAAGGAGATCTTGTATTCGGCTCTTGGGTTACGCGGCTAGAAATGCGGTGGGTGAAAAAATAACATAAAAATTAACGTGAGTAACTCGATAGCTGGATACCGTGTAGGGTTTCGTCTACCTCTTCATGTTGTCTCCATACCTTCAAACTTAAAATAAAATTTTACTCAAGTACTACATACACATGCCTGCCCTCTTGTTAAGATGGTATAGGAAAATTTTAAATCCCTACAAAAATTAGGTACCACCATACATTGAAGTTATTACGTTATTGATAGCCAAGTATCTTTCCCTACTATAACCTCTTGACAACGTTTTTAGGTAAAACATTTTTATCAATTTATTAGAATCTGCATTATAGTCTAAACTGTATCTTGCAATTTCAAAGACTTAATAAGTTGTTTCTTTCTAGCCGTAGGATGAAAATTTAAGTTTCATTGATAGCTAAGTTCCAAGACTATATTTATCAAGGTTTGTTTTAAGTAAGACCTCATCTTCATCAATACAATCTGTATCACAGTCTACCTGCATTCAGTTTCCAACCCCCCTCAGGTAAGTTATGTTTGTTTTATCTGTCGTATCTGCACTTTGCCTTGTCTCGGCACGTTTCCGAAGCGTTATCTTCCTCTTATCTTAAGCGTGATCTAGTTTTTTCTCCGACCTATGCCAACATTATCAGTTCCACGTACATCTCAGTCACCTACGTGTAAATTGTCCTGTCCCGTGGCTTATCCTTCGCATCCGGGCCGTCTTTTCCAGATATTTTTTTTAAGCATGGAACTTAGAATTGAATAATAAAAACGCCTCAGCTATATTGTTATTTTAATAAACAGTATTAATGCTGCATTCATAGTGCCATTCGGATCTCGTCCCCTAACAGAGGCGTCGTTCACAGAATTAACAATGAAATATTTCAATAAACAGCTCGACGACGGCTCTATATAAATATGGGCTCGCGTCCTTCTCGAAACTATTCTTTATGTAAATACCGTTGACATACTGGATGTTGTGCTTGCGGAGAGGGCCCTAAATAAATTTAATTTCACGGCTGATGGGATGGCAGCGGAGTTTTTAATCCGTGGGGGTGTGATGTGTCAACCGCGGGCAGGTGCGGCTTAGGCAAAACACGACCCGTTTCGTGATTGGAATACAAGTGGTTTAATTAAAATTTGTTTAGGTTGACTAATTTTGTTTGTAAGCACACTGCAGGTTAATTTCGAATACAAAAACAAACCTTCATAGGTATGCATTTAAAACGCTTGGAGGCAAACAGATGCAGATGGCAAAAATAGAATTAGGCGTGCATGCAACGCTGCAGCCTATAGAGGGATCATTATGCACGTTACATGAATATGCAGGTCCTTATTTCAATTACGAGAAGCGCCGGCTTAACTGGGAGCCTCTAAAACTACTGCTATTCCAACGTAACACCACGCCAAGCAATTTTAGTGCAGTCTTATTAAACTGACAGTTTACTAAACTGGTGTTTACAAGGAGTCAGATGACATTATTATTGTTATATTATTGTAAATATAATTGGCTAAAGCACAATAATAATACACTGAAATATTATAACGGAAAAAACGGAGGCGAACAAGTAAAAGCTTTCGCAAAACCAAATCACTTTAATAATTTTTCGGAGGTAATGAAAATATTAAATTCAATATTTACACATGTTTTTTTATTATAAGTTATAAATATATTTTTTCAAAACTACTATTGTTAAAATGATTGCAAATGGTAAAAACTGAACGTATCTGCATAATATGCACTCAACTCATGAACTGTGAGTCTGGTAATAAACGGCTGCTTATTACTGTGGTGAAATAAAATTAACACCTTAAATAGTATTTTTCAATGTCATCCATCTCATTTATACAGTGTTTTGCTTATCAATAACTTATAAGTTATAACTAAAAAAAAATTTAACACCGATCACAAAGCCGTTTTACCAGTTGCCGCCAATCATCGACGACGATGCGATGATCGATTTGGCGCGGGTATCCATTAAGGTGTGATAATGGGGAGCCGAGGCACTCTAAGATGTTTTTCTGGACTCCACGTCTTGTCAGGATCGTACGCGAAGGAACGCAGGTACACTGTAGGTCATTTTAACGAGATATTTTCGGGTAGTTGGCATGTCTTATTCGTTAGTTTAATAACTTCTTGTTGGTTCACTACTTCTTTTCGTGTTTTGTTGGTTAAATCAGGTCGTATTTAGTATTGTTATATTTTTTTGCCGTGTGGTTTCCGGTAGAGTAGAACAGGACCACTCCAACTCTTCCCGTGGATGTCGTACAAGGCGACTAAGGGAATACATTATAAAACATCAACCAGGCCTCCCCAACCGGTCTGGCCAGCGCGGGGAGTGTAGGCCAAATCCTCCGTCTGTCTCCGGCAGATGAGAGAGGGTTGTGCTCCTGCAGTGGAGACAAAAATAACCAGATAATGATGAATGAATGATATTTTTTTAATGATAAAATCTAAGCTATGTCTACCGTGTTTAGGCTGCACGATTTAATTAAAATTAGCGTCAAAGAATATTGAACACAAACAAAAGTAAAAATTGCGGAAAAACTGTTTTGTAGAAACAGAAAATTCTGTATTTTAATTAAAGAATACATATAATTAAAGATATTTCTCCACTCAGTCTAAAATAAAATAATATGTACAGAAAGAACTCATTGCAAACCAGTCTCAGACTGCATTAGATAGGAACATTTTCTCTGAAGAACGCAGGTAAGAACCTTTTATATTTTTTTCTCAGTCACCATATTAGCTTCAGTCTATGAGATACGGGTATTACATGTTATTGTTGGCTTTGGAAAGCAATCAGTCAAGCCACCGCCGTTCGCGATCGATCTCAGATAACGGAAGAGAATTTTTTTTTTTTTTCCAATGAAATTCATAGATTGTTTTCTATACACGGTGCTGTCTATCTTGGATATTGCAAGTTTTTGTATGCTCTACTCTTGCTAGTTGATAGGCAAGCCATATTTGCAAAACAAGGCAACTCGCTGTTTACATAACTTTTGGGAAGTTTTAGTTTGCAAGAATCTGAAATTTTAATAAATGTTGTGACTTCGTCTCATTCTATTTTTTTAACACTTTTTTTACCGTAATGATAAATATATTAGTGTAAGTATTAAATATAAAAGAAAACTGTATATTAACAACTATAATTACGTTCCGGCTCTTAAATTTAAGGGAACAGGTCATATGAGAAACTTTTGACTAAATTCTAATAAGTAAAATTCAAACACGATTAGGACAATAATAACCAATCATGTTTACTTCCTATCAGGTATCACCAGGACCTCATGTTTGAACACGGCTACCAACAAAACAAACACGTTAAATTCTGTATCAACCTACAATGACACGTTGGCAGTGTATCCAGGTCAGCTCCGTCCACAGCTGAATAAATAGATCTTTTATAAATAACGCCAAAACGGCCGCCGCGCTGCAGATAAAGGTTAAGATTCGGCCAATTTGTATGTTAAACGGTCGTGTCGCTCTTTAAATTGAGCAGTAATTTAATTCTACAGAAGTTGGTAACTGTCGTAATTAAAACTAATGAATTTTCCGGTAATTCATTGAAGGGTTATTTTATTACTTTAAATACATTTCATTAATATCTCATATTACCGACGACCTGAAGAAGGTGGCCGGGAGTAGCTAGATGTGGAAGGCGGAGGAGGCGTTCGTTGGGGAAGGCTTATGTCCAGCAGTGGACGTCTAAGGGCTGGCATGATGATGATAAATATCTCATGTAGTTAGAAAAGAAAATAGAACCAGCATTCGTCCCACATAATCAATGTATTAAAGAAACAGACCTATACTTTCCTTTTAGTAGTTAGACCTATAGAATGGGGCTTTCTGTTTCTCGATCATTTTGTTCAGTGCCATCCACTAACATTACTGACAATGAAAAATGTTGATGTATTAGTTCCTCAAACTAGACCAACTATATAACCGATACATCAAGTTCGGAGCTTGTGTAAGAGCGTTTTAAAAGTTAGGTACTTTCCTTTGATCGATAGTTGGGCATATTCAAAATAATGGCCGTGGCAGCTCAGGTCGGCTCTCAATCACACCTCGACAAGGGTTTTGTCGCTCCGTGGCAATTTGCCCGGAATGGATGGAGATGTCAGAGCGACAAAAAGCTTCGATCGATCAGCGATGCCTGCGCGCGCGCATATGTCACCGGTTTTTTGTGCGACTCCCAAACTTTTGTCGTTAGATGCAGACGACAACCTGACTATCTGACTTGAGTCATTGTTCCCAGTTATCAGATGTAGACATGAGATAAATTGCAATAGTCACTTTTGTAATAGCAATTTTTCTTAGGCACTACTAAATTAGATTCCAAAATGTAATGTAGTGACACATAGTTTTGTTAGTACGGTAAATAATGTTATTTTTATTTACAATTCAATATTTAATCCAATCAGTGTATATAAAGCAATATCCTGTCTGCTACTAGAACATTGTTTCTTCCAATAACTAACGCGTCACAGAAATAATCACTTCGGAGGGCGTAGTGCGCGGCGCTATCCTCCCGGGACAGTTCGGGAATCGCTGGCGCGTTGAGACAATGGGGCTGGAAAAAACACTCTCTTCGAAGCGAGGTGCAACGGCCCACGCTTCCTCGTTCCCCAATATTGTTAACGGGCTTTGGCTTTTAGCCTAACAAAAAATATGTCTAAGGAATGTTCTCTTTAATTCGAGAGGACAAATTGGTCGTTCTCACTTCACGAATGCGGGTAAATTCGACATCAAAATGTTTGACATTGCTATGAATCTGAGCTTCGTAGCAGGAGGGCAAGTGGTCAGACTTTACCCTTCTCACCGGTCGGCAAGCTGACGCTGACGGGGCGTCACGGCGCGTCCATCAACTGCCACCGCTGACGAGTCAGTCTGTGCCCAGTTTAAGCTCAGTTTAAAACCTGACAGCTCCCGACCATGATCGATGATGTGTGTTAGGAATGCGCCCAAACTGAAATAGCAGGCGTCCCGACAAGGAAACTCATTAATGTTTAGTCTAATGACTCTACCAGAAAACTATGGAAATGTTTGTTTAACGATTAGGTGAGTATTTGTACCTAGAATTGAATTAGGTATCTGTTCAGATATAAAACAGTATAAACTTTAGTCTTCGGACCCCAAATCCCACGTCCATAGTTAATGGCTACTTTAATAAAGCACGAAGTACTAGAAACGCGCTGCGTGACACCACGCACTCGTAACAATATTAGAACTCCTGTTGTGATGCCACACGACCAGTATTTTATCTCTTTATTCTAAGCTCAGAGATGTCCCATTAGGGATGACGTTGTGACAATTTAGTTTAGTGCGCGGCATAATTGAATAGGCGTATGAAAGCTTGACACACGACCTCGCCGCATGTAAAGAGACAATGTGCAAATAAATGTGTGAAATAAAGCATTATGTTGGTATTACGGACATTATTAAAGGAATCAAAGCTGTGAGAGAGACACTGTGTTACTAAAAGCTTGGTAACGCTATAGAATGCGCAATGCTTTCGCGAACATTATCTAAATTGTTAAATGCACTTAGAGAGCACTGTGAGGAAACATTAAGTCGGTAAAGTTTCACACGTCGTTTCTCTTAAGGGTTGACAGTTGCTGGATTTCTGCCTAATGGGCGAAGGGTTTTATGCTCTACATGATGGCAACAATAAAGTTCTCAGCACTTGCCTACTCGTCTCAAAGTGGCGAAAGGTGATGCGAGAGTACAGAAATGAGAATCTTTTGCATTAACGGTTATTTTGGGTGCTCTATGCTTACAATACGTAGGTTGTAAAGACCACACACACGCCCTGGTAGCTCTCCCTATGCAAACACGACGCGTCATCGTTGGCTGTACTTACCTGTTTCTGACTGTGTGCGTTCCCAGTTAGCTGCTTCCAGGTGATAATCAGTTCTAAACACGATACTATCATTATGAAACGCCATTCTTTCCCTTGTTAACATCTCGATAGCTTCAAGTTACTCTCTTGGATCAAATATTTTGTTTAATCATCCAACCTCACGTAACCAGTCTTCTCTTATTTCTGTCTAAACACTTTTAACAAGAAAGTGGAAAAAACTTACAATGTGAATGCGTAATGTTGGCGAAACATGTTCAAATGGATATTACCATAATTAGATACCATGAAATATGGTTCCAGACGATTGTATTTTAGATTTGTGACAAAATAACATTTACGGAGAAGGACCAAAAATAAACAAACACGCACACAATCGGACGAATAAATATGCTGGCACAATGCACGGGCCAGCACGTCATAATAAGGCAGTGGCTTTTGTGCCAGTGGCTGTAAATCATACAGTCCTTTGAAGAGAATGGCATACCATAAATAATGTCCCAAAATTCGGTTGCGATGCTCTACACCGGGACGTTTTTGGTGCCCGTGAAGAGAATTCTAATGGCGAAACAAATTAATCAATAGGGTCGCGACAATACTTAACTTTTTTGCCACGAGTCCTATTGTAATGAACGTTATGCGCACGGATATCGGCCAAAAGTTGTGACATTTATATAGGGGAACCAATTTTATAGCTTTTGAATTTATGCGTGCTTTAGGTAGGTAATTATTGTAACTTGGCATAACGTAAACTTTAGTAATTGTTCAATTTTATACCGTCACGCACGGTTAAAATTAAAAATGGAATCGTAAGTATTGAACTGTAGCCACTCACAACTTTTATGGGTTCGTAAGAAAGCAATTAAGTTGAGCATTATGATAGTATTGAAGAATTTAACGCGGTCGACGTAGTTACGACTCGACTGCGTTTTAATGGTTCACTGCACCCCTGAATAAACAAGGCCATTCGTAGTTAAATTTGCTTGCACCGGATATGGCTGCCACTCGAACATATCCATCAAACTTGAGACTTGCTCAACGATCTAACCTCGCCACTTGAAACTAGGATTATCTCTGTAAAGAAAATACAGGGAAGGGGATGCGGTCAACTTGCCTTATTTTATGATCAGTAAATCTTGCCAGTTATGAGCTCCTAAATAATAACATTTTATTGGCCACCGTCGCCGTGAGATTGACGAATGCCCACTTACGTTTTATTGTGGATGGCGCAGTGAAGTGTCCCAGGATTTATGTTCCCAAGAAGTTTACTGCTAATGCAACGTGCCTATTGATAAGATTTGAGCTGAAAATTGCAATAAGGTAGTCAGCCAGTTTCTGGACTTTCGGGTAACATCATGGGAACTTTATTGATTGTACGATAGCAGTCGGAACCATTATTGAATTATTACTATTATTGCGTCAAGAAACCTACCACTCCAACCAGTGATTCATTCTAGACATTCTTAGAATCCATTAATTTTTTTTTACAATTTGTGACGTTTTAAGAATTGACATGTTACTTTGAAGATAGCTCAGGCATTCCTTCGCTTATCGACGGACCACCAAGGTGGCAGGCTTGCCCAGCGGGAATTTGGCACACACAACACTTCTTGTTATCTCGCAGTTCAGGATGTCGCATTATATGGATAATGTGTGGGCTTTATTTGTACAGCAGTACATAAACTCTCCGTGTGGCTCTGTGGGTGTTGACTAACATTGACGTTTTTTGAGCCGTCTGACAAAATCTTTATGGTTACGAACGACGTGTATTGATTGAGGGTCTAAAACTGTACATGTCTCGAAGTGAATTCGTATGTTTCGCAGCATGGCGTAGAGATGGGTCCAGTCATGGCGTCGGGCTGTACCGGGCCTCCCGCGGCGCACCGATCCCTGCGAGGACCCGCATGCCTCCAAATTTACATTCTGAATCCCAATAAGGGTTATTGTGATGCGCTGTGATCTTGTCCCATCTAGGATAACGTTGAGTCACTTCCAAATCAATAAAATACACACAAATTTGTCAATAAAATCCTCTGGGAAATAGACCCGCCTATTGTGTCTTGTCATTTGTTTACATAAGCACAAATGCTTATTTGGGTTACCAAAGCTATACATTTTTGTATCTAAGATATTTAAATTGAAATGTTTATATGTATAATTTTATGGGCAATGCGATAGCGAGACTGGTTGCCTTAACTACAACAAACTGGTGTCAGGTTTCATGAAGGTTTTTTTATGATGGTCGTTACTAAAACTCAAAAAACGTAAAAGGTGTCAGTGTTCGAATTAAAAATGTATGATCTACATTTATTGATGAAATATCGATAGACTATAAGATTGACTCTAGTATTTACGTAGTTCTGACTTGAGAGCTCGTGGTCTGACATTTCAATACCAAACATAGGGCTGTCGACATGACTGATTTTGCCGAAATACTATTGACGTATATCGACTTTCCGGCAACACTATCTTCTTCGATACTCGATAGGTACTCGATATAGTGTTGGTGTTTGCTGGTGAAGTCTCGGTAGAGCAAACATCGTGACACCCTCGCTTGCGTCGAACGGTAGAAGTTGTTGAATAAGAAAATACACTTTTGGGAAGCAGTCGTACAGAATAAATATTGGTTGAATCCGTTCGAAGGTGCGCGTGGACAAATATTTGAACTCCACAGAGGTCGTTATTACATGCTAAAGGTGGTCATCACCCTACTAAGCATCAAATAGATTTCTAATAGTGAGAATACTGTTTCCACTTTTTTCTAATAAATAAACCAAATTTGTAGTGCCTATAGAATTCAAGGAGGACATTCTACCAAACAGAGATTTCATTTGATTTATTATTATATTAGTTTATTTATTTACTTACTTTATATTTAAAACAAAAAGTTACATGTAAGTACTTGATTGTGTGAAGGATCGTAACATAAATGGATTAAATTTTTTTGTCAACTAATTGAATCTAATTTCAAGAGAATCCTAGAGCTGTGTGAGAAAATCAAATTATTTATTTAAAAATTACCTTCGGATTTAAAACTACAGCACGTTTCCCCGACTGGCAGTCCTAGCTACATTTACACGCGATCGGGTTTAACTTTATTTCCGTCTCAGTTAACGCCGTCCGGGCACCAATCGTATTAATGGGAGGCTGCATTTATTTAACCGCTCGTAACTCGGCTGGTTACGACCGCGTGTGGATTTTTAAGCGGTAACGATCGATCGAACGAACCACGCGTCATTTCTATCAAGCTAGGCGCGTATCGTTCGTCATAACGACGTCAGGTCGGGTGTTTAACAGTTGATTTATGTTTTAGTCTACAAATGGCACAATATTGCGGTGGCAGTTAGCAAAAAACAACAACAACAGCGCATACTACCACACTGATATTCCTTCTATGCTATGGAATTTAAACCCGAATATCACAATACACCAAATATTTATTGAATTATTTGGGAAAAAAATTATAATGTGCACTGCTTAGGAATGGAACTCACTGCCAGCTTCGGTATTTCCAGACAAGTATTACAATTTTGATCTTTTTAAAGGAAGAGAGAATAGGCATCTTCTGGGTAAGCACGCCTCACCTTAGGCCTCATCGTCATTTACCATCAGTTGAGATTGAGGTCAAGTCAACCAACAGAACCCAACCGAAAAAAAAGAACAGTAACACCTATTTATTATTTTTAATTAAATAAAAATTAAACTAGTGTCTGCCTAGAATTCAAGATAAACCTCAAAATCTAGGTAAAATTTATCTGAATAAATCGATATTCGGTAACACAATCAAATTAAAATGAATGTAGGTAATAGTTTTCTGACTCTGGTTACCGGTAACGAGCTATGCAGCGTTGTTAGGGTAATTGTGTCTGTTGATGGAATCACCGTACCCGACCACATTATCACCGGGCCGTTCCGATTGCGTCTCACCGCACTGCCGTCGGATGGCAAAATACTGTATTTGAACAACCCATCGTGATATCGAGTTTTAACGATACTGGACCTTACGATTACAATAATACAGCGTTCTTGATATACATTATACATTTCTTAACATAATTTATAAAAGTTTATATTATTATTATAAACTTACGCTACACTTATCCCATATCAGGATTTTGTTCTATACCATAGTAATTAGACAAGCACAACTCCGACAAAGCCATAAGCAAAGTTGTATATAACTGTGTTACAAAGTTCTCTGTCCCCAGTTGGAGACGTTTCTGGCGTTCCAGTACTGTGTGATCAAGCCACTAAGCCAAGGAGGCTGAATTTCTTGATTGTACTAAAGTTTGCTGTACCAGTGTACTGCAGTGTATTTGTAACAGAAAATAAATTAAAAAGCATTGTATTAAGCAAAAACAATAGTAAGAGAACTCTTATAGCTTTTTGCCATTCGAAGGCAGTGCAGTTTCAGTCGTGATCAAGGTAAAGCTCAATTGTGCTCTGCAGTCACGTTTTACCTGGATCAAGGAACGGCAAACAAAACTCATGCAAATAAAGCTTTATAAAAAGACAAATAAACTGGAATTCGCAGCTGCATTTAAAGCTGGATGCAAATTCTGAATATGTTACCGAGTCACATTGGCGCCCGGAGTGAGACGTGTAGGTAATAAAGAGAAATTCAAGTACGCGGGCGAGGTGTGGGCGCTGCGAGTTTTGCGCATACTTGTTTTTTTCTTCAGAAAATGCAAAATTCAATTCCATCTCGGAAATCTTTACGGGAAATATTGAATAGAAATATTTATTTTTATTCAGAAAGATTTATTTTCCAAGCCATTTGAGTAGTAGCGTTCATGAAATACACATTTTGCTAAACTTTGTACCCTCGTTCAATGAAGTTAAGTTACTCGAATGTGTGGTTTTGTTTAAGGATAGTTTGGGTCTGCAGCGGTTTCCCATTAGACTGGTTCAGCCGACTTCAGAGCATCCGATAATTCATTAGAGACCGACAGCACAGGCCTTGTTCTACATGCTCCCTCATTAACGGATTTATAAAATTAGTTCTTCCTTTTACTGGAATTGTTTCTACTTCGTTCCTCGTTTAAACCCGATGCATTTTACATTTTATTCTGGCACTGTTAGCCGCCGCTGTTCATTTGACTTTTATTTTCATCGCTTTCCTTGGCGTTTATTTTTCAAATTCCGCCGTTTAACTGATCGTAGTTTTGCGTCGCGTGGTGCAAATGCGGTTTTTATTTTCCGACTCTGTTCACTGTGTCGTGACTTAGGGGACTTTAACGGCATTAAAGGAACAAAACACTTCGTGTGTCGTGCCGTTTGCTCTTTATCTCGAGAAGCCGGTAGCAACTAGTATAAAAGTGGCCTGTCTAATTGTAATGGGTAGCAGCCAGGTGGAATAATGCCCGGGTCTCGCCCAGAGGCTTTATAAAAAGCGGCGAGGGGCGTGTCGTGGCCAAGATCCTGTTTGTTTTCGGCTCAACTTTAATCGACGCCGAAAACTGAATAACTGGTTAGCGTCTTTAATTCTGATTTATTAACACCGCACGGTTGTTATTATGAAGTTGTGGTTATATCCACCGCGACGGTTTGATTCCCCTCCTCTCATTCCCAGCTCATAATATCAATTAACTCATTCATAATGCATAATTCTCGGTTTATAATTAAAACTTCCTGCCTTGGCCTTTAACTACTTCAGTTTGTTTAGAGCCTTGAACTTTTAAGTTTTAACAATGGTCAAAATCTTACGGAAAATACACTGGGACTCCATAACGAGCCTTTGTTAAGGATATCTCTACGATCTTGCTTTCGTACACAACCACCTAAAGTAAATCACCTGCAGCTGAGATCCATCCCGATGATACGTTATAATATTTGTATAACAACCTAGATTCGTGGAATGAACGAAGCTTGTTAGCTATTCGTCGGTGCAGGAGGAAAATTGAAATGGTACGGAGTGAAGGTGACTCGGACAGATTGGTGTAATTCAAACTCGGTTATCCGGTGCTTGTTGGGATAATACAAGCAATCCATCTCGCGTCGGCCGGTCCCGGCGCGATGATGGATCAGTGATGGGGATCACGACTGGTTCTTTGTTGTTTTGCTTTGTTGATAAACGCGTTGCGCCGCCCGTTCCACCATATTAGTACCTTGTTACATTCGAATTGCCTTGTTACGAGGTTAATAGGTTTGGTTGTTTGTTGCTGAGATATACATACACAGTTTTGAAATGTGGTTCGTTAAAATTTCGTTACAATTCGATTGTCTTGCACAACTCTCGTTCTTACGACGTGAGAGAAAGTGAACAGACAAAATTCGAAAAATGGCTAAGAAAATGTTTAGGAAAATCACCTTACTAAAGTCCTGATGGTCATCTAAGCGTGTTTATGTGAGTCAATTTATTAGATAGAATGTGAAGTTCTCTCAGCTTACAATCATATAAGTTGTAACGTACGTAGGCTTCAAAGTAGTTGGTACGATAACATCATCTCATACGTCGCATTATAAGGTGTCTCGTAGAGCTTTCACCGGTGCGTCAGCGCAGCGAGCGATGCCCAATGGGCGCATGTTGTGACAGCCTCCCACGATAAACTCCGTGTTTATATGCGCGCGAGCCCGCCATGTTTGTTTTATCTCGATCCACCGTTCCTCCGTGTTAATAAATGTCTTGTATTGGAAGAAATCTTATCTTCCTTTTTTCCATCAATATTTTTATGTCCGTCGTATGTTTTATTTAGACATGGGGTTATTAATAATAATGGGTCCTTCAGGGTCGTTAGATCAAAATTTAAGATCTCCACATACTTGTCGTGAAGGCAGTTTTTGTGCGTTTCGTTTTTTGTTGGCGTCAGTTGTTGGTTGTGTGTGGGTCTCATTTTTATTTGGGTTTTTAACAAGGGACGCGACGTGTTGCCGTATTTTGTATTCAAAACAGATGTTATCCTTCGACGATGGCTGGGAAATTAATCGAATTAAATTTGTTATTCGTTACGAATCCCACGCATACTTAAAATCCCAACGACTTTTCATGCAATGACAGCAACATATTTTATAAAACTAGCACGTTCTCATGCAGGCCATGGATTCGTTTAAGAACGTTGGTATATTTTCAAAGTTAGCTACTTTCAAAAGCTATTCGTCCTTTGAAGTTCCTGCTAACATTTATGGTCCACTAAGCTTCGTATTACGGCTAGTTAGCGCGGCGCGTCGAATCGCTCCGATGCGCGCACCAGAGCGACGCGCATTGTGCGCGTCCGGAAACTGTCGCGTGACGGAAACCGCGGAAAGCCGTGTAATTAGTCACTAATAACCTTTCTGATACACGTCAGCATCAATGAGATTATTTAGCCCCATTTCCCTAATTAGAGACTGCTTTTAGAAAACTCATTTTGTTCTGCTACTGGGATTGTTTGAGGGCTACGAGCTTTGCATCCTCATATATTTTCTCGCATATAACCAAGAAGAATGTATGGAACGCACTGCGGACCCGCAAAGTTATGTGAATTAGTGATGCAGATGCAACGAAAATGAATACTCGTTTTCGCCGAATATTAAGCGAATATCTTCCCATCAGAAGCATTTCTATTCGCCGAATATTTAACCAATATTCGTATTAGCCGAATATCGCCACAAATGTTATATTAAACTAATATTACTGTGTCGTGTGTATATCTTAAAAAATTTCACACACTGAGAAAACTTGGTCATACATATTTTTTAAATCCGTTAAAATTGATATCCTATAGCGAGTTTTTGGTCTCCTTAACATAGGGATAAGTTTTCATAAAGTAGCTGCTTTTTTCATATATTAATTTTTTTCATATAGTTTTTTCATATCTACGTAGGTATAATAAACCTTGCACTTAGATGTTCGTATTCGTTAAAGTAGTATTCGTTGCATTACTAGTTAACTAAATTGTTATTTAGTTCAAACAAAATCTTGACGTAATTAAGTCAAGATTTTGTCAAACAATAGATTAAGGAATAGAAGTTTCTTTTGATGTAATGGAAATTTATTATGTTTGAATAGTAGTAACCACAGGTCATAAAAAAGATTCACCCTCCTTAAAAACCTGCCACGAACACAACGCGGCGAGTAGTCTGTTTTATGATTATATTCAAAAATTTATTTTTTAGGAGTTGAAAAATAAAAGGAACGCACAGCGGGGCATTACCGGCGGGCATGGCGGCCTGCACCGGCCGTTTACTCTTGCTCGTTTTGCCCATTGTTTACTTTACGGGCGTTGTACAAAATTTTATGATTCTCATCAGGCAGGTCGGACTGCGTAAATTATTTTCTGAACGGCTGCCAACTCGATAATTCCCGGTTGCGCATGCGATTCTGTTTCGATTGCCTCTAATTTATGAGACGGCGTGGGGCGTCCGATTACACGTTTTAATTTCAACTTGCGACTCGTCTGGCAAGGGCAACCTACGACGCGTTACTCAAACGTACGTACAGACAGCAACACTTGTAACCATTATTGAACTGTAGCAACGTTTTTTTTGTACGAAATTGTGCGTTAACTGAGTAGACAATCCAAAAAAATTATACTGGATTTTGTGACCCTAGAAACCATGCTTTTGGGCCAGTCTTATTTTTCAACATTCGGATACAAAAAAGCGGCAGTTACTGCTCAGCTTCTACAAAAAGAGGGCACAACTAGAGCTAGTCGGCGATTTGAAACCTCACTGGAGTGCTTAAAGCATTAAGCTTATGCTTTTATTTATGTTCCCTGCATAATACACACATTCATATGCATTTGTGACACATACAATACTACTACATCAAAATCCACATTACTTTTTAGAGAATTAAATATAAAATAAATACGTTGACGACCAAAGCCTACAAATACGTTGCTTCTCAGAGGACTCGGTTGAAATGCTTCGTGCGTCTTCTTCGTTGCTAACTGTACCTACCTCGTTAGGTTTATGTCTTTCTGGGAATATTTTCATATGATACGTAGGTGGTGCCCCTTGAGCTGTAAACAGCACAGGTTAAGCACGCGGGCTGACGTCGACGCTCATTTCGAGAGCCCTTGTCGAGAGCCCTCTGCAAACTGCTCTCTTGCAGCCTACGCACAGCATATATTTTCAACCTTCTAAGCATTGTTTTTCCTTTGTTTTATTTTATTTCTCTGCAGGTATTCAATACCCTTGGTGTACTTCTAACTCTGCCCAGCTAGGATTGTTTAGTGTAAACGGTGGTAGGTTCTAACACACTGACACGAGAAAGCGATACCTTGTTACCTATTTTAAACTAGTTTTTGCTTGGAATCAGGAACATTGTCAGTTCGGAAAAGAATATTGAAAATTAAAAAAACCTTTATTATATAGTGGTTCCCTATGTCATTTAAGGCTCAACTTCTGTCCAGTAGTTTCCAAGTTGAGCCCGTACACACAAAAAAGTGTGATTGGACTCCACTGGTCTTAGATATCTGTGCACTGTTTTTTTTAAATCTCGTATGTCAGTAAGTTATTTTCTAATATTTTCCTCCTACCGAACCTCATAACCTTTCTAAGTTCCAAAGCAAACACGACCGTGCTTCTGTCCCATAGATGTTTTATGTCGGTACAAATCCACCAAATAATACAGTGTGGCAGTCAGGATAATATTTGGTGAGCGCTGTTTGACAACCGTGTTCGTGTGCTTTGTTATTGGACACTTCCACTCGGCACACAGTTTCTATTTGAATTGCACTGACAGCCCATGGGAGTTTTCAGGAAATGGTGGCCTGGGTGAGGGCTGCAGTGTTTGCACATCTGTTGCTTACGAACATTTTCCCATATTAAAAATGTGCAGTAGCTGTGTCGAACACGATTGTTATCAAAGGCTGATAATGATAACGGACGAAAATAAATCTTATATCATTATGACATGTTGATAACAAATTGATTTTGTGAAGCGGGCTACCGTGCGATAACCTCCGTGGAAGGTTTGCCTAATTAGTGTCCGATCCTTTCAGTCGAAACCGAAAATAAAATTCGACGTTAAATATTTCGATTTGGAGCCGAATCCGAAAGCCTGAACTAAACATATTATTATTAGATGAGATGACTGATGATGAGGTAAGCAAAAACCTTATTTTCAATCGTAATTTATGTCCTTTTCCTATAATTTTATAGAACCACAATGATTTCCGATTATCTCGTTTGGTTCCCAAAGGTCCACAACCTGCGTTCTAAATGTTTTGTTTCACCGAAAAATGCCTTGAAAATCGAATGTAGTCGAAAACCGGATTCGAACATTTCGTTAAAGCACACTAGTCCTAATCAGTCAGATAAGTTAGAGAAATGTTCGTTGTCGTATCTACAATAGTGGTGCACGTGGGCCGACTCAGTAATTGGATTTAAACGATACGAGCCTCAAATGCATGGGGGTTGTTGAGTCAACCCGCAACATTTACAAACATGTCACGGCTGCGTTCATGCTGAGGTGGTTTTTTGTCAACCGCGCTGCTGTTAGTCATATTGCAGCTCTGCCACTCGAGAATGAGCTGCCGAGTGAAATGGGTGAGGTTTTTTTTTAATTTTCAAGCTGGTTTCGTATGTTTACAAAGTCTCTTGGGACCTGAATTGGTTTGTGTTGTTATTACACTAGTCCTGCCTGACGCATAGCAGATGCAAGTGTTGCTAAAGATGATGTTTTTTTTTATTCAAAAAATAATGTTACACACATATTTACAAAGGTGCTGGTTTTGTCTTTCGTTCCGTGTAGCTATCAACTATCAGGGCGAGTCCTGGAGCGATAGCGGGCCCGCAAGTAGTAGTTGTGGTGTTTGTGGACCGCGGGCGACCACGAACGCCGCACTATTTTGCCACTGCGTTCACGACTTGGAATAATACCGTACATTTCGTATACAAATAGGACTATCGTAGCAGTTTGCTCGCAACAGATCGGGTATCTATCTATACAGCTAGTATTTCATAACAAGCGGTAATTTTCTTCCCGTATTCGAGTCGTAAAACATGGACTGAGAAAGGCGGTAGTTATTTGACTATAATTCGATAAGCAACGGTGCCAGAATAGGGCAAAATAAAATAATATGAGTAGATTTACATTGAATTCATGATTAAATAAATACATTACAATACTGATTCATATCAGACTGTGATATCCTGCCAAATTCGAATGGATGAAAACTATTGTGAACATATCTATCATCCATCTCGATCACTGATGTATGTAATAGACCTTCTTATTCACAGTCATCCGATGTAACATTAATTTAAAATTATGGGTCTTGCTAACATTTATATTAGGAAACTCGCGACGGTACCAGGAGCACATAACTCTATCAAAGTTAATTTCCTCCGTGCTCCATGTGGCGCGCGTGACGTCATAAATTCGAGTAAGACAACACGCAGTGTTCCGTTTCGCAAGTATTCCAAGCTCGAATACTTGCGTAAACACAACAATTAGTGCCCGAGTTTGTGTTGATAGGCTCGCGCTCCATAAAGTTAACGTTATAATGATAATGTTTACATATTCGCGATATAATTCAGCGACAGGTGGGTTCTGTTTACGCCGGCAACACTCGCGCCTGCCGGAGAATAAATCCATCGTCGGAGTTCTTACACGGTAGGCTGAAAGTAAACAGGTCATTCTTTTTATTTATTTTGTAACAACATTATTTATTGTATCGCTAACATGTGTACTAAGTATACATATAGATAAAGGCCAACAATAATAAATTACGTCTTGGCTTTTTGAGATGAGGACGATCATTATGACGAGTAACTAAATCACTACAACAATGCGACCAGGGGTAAAGGAGGTTTAATGAAGTTGTTTGAAGAAGTTTGAAGTCAGTGTACGTGATATATTTAATACAGTGGTGTTAGAGTTTACAGTTAATTAGGCAAAAGTATAACGAATTGTTTCCGTGTCGCCTCACATAATTATGGGGAGACTATTTCAATAAACATCTGGGATGTAGGGCGCAAAAAATCAGGAAAAGATTCCGGCTGTCAAACTAATTCCGCGGGATTAGCTCGGCTCCAAACCGAACCCGGGCACGCGGGCAAAAAGCCGCATCCATCAGCGCCAATGAGCTCGAGAATATTTTTATCGCTATATACATGTTGAAGAGTCAATTTCTCCCATTGATACAGTGAAAACTGTTCAAATCTGTCTGTATTCAGTTACAAACATACAGGTAGACGTTACATCTCATTGCTGATGATAAATTCATTAATGACTATTTCTATCTTTGTGAAGATGCCTACTGTACTTTCTATTTCATCATCACCCCAAATACGTCCACCGCTGAACATAAGCCTCCCCAATAGAATGCCACTTGTGGTGGGATGTCCATTGGGAGATTTGCCATAATCATCAAGCTTGGCAGGCGGATTGTTAATCGCAGTAAACGATCTTAATTAATATACACAGGAGAACGCTACTGCCCGGCCCTGGTGCATCCCTTAGTGGCCTTACGACACCTACGGAAAGATTATAGGTGGCCCCATTCTAAGCTGATAGAAACCACACTTTCTACTTATTAACTTGCATTATTTGTAAAAACAAATTCTCATCTATTTAAAACATACTCTCAGACTCGCGCCAGAAATACACGACAAAATAATAAACTATGTTCGATCCCCAATAATACTGCATTGCTTCGCAAAAGTCTAATTTGCTTATGGCATTAAATGATTATGGATATGGATAACTATTTGTTATTCTGTTTACTTAGTCCAAATCTGTCATGCATTAAAAATGTCGACTTAATGTGTAGCAATCAAAAGGTGTTAATAATTTAATTGTAGGTACCTCATAAAGATAAGCTGTGGGAGGTGTAATTAATTCAATAAATTTATTTAAATGAATCCACGTGTAATTGCATTACAGTATAATTAAATGCTAGGTAGGGGAAGGCGGGGTAATGGTATGTGTAACAACGGGGCGGAGAAGGATGGCGGTGATTATTACGTGCATTATCCTCCCCGAGATGTTGCCTTGCTTCCCCTTCGCACCCTTGAAATATGGGATCTGGTACCATGATTTTGTTTAAGAAACTCTTGGGCGAGTCTTTGAGATAATGACCTGGATAAAAGCAATCACTGCATGCAATTTATACTGTAAACAACAATACTTACATTGTGTATTAAAGAAAAGAGAAATATTTAAGTAAACCCTGACACATTATACTTACCATGAACTCCATAATTTTATTTTTATGTATCAAATACATATCAGCAGGTGTACAATGCCGTGTGGTTCCCGGCTTAAAATAGGGCCACACCCAATTTTCCCGTGGGTGTCGTCAAGACGATTGCACCAGGGTGTATATTAAGATCATTACTGTGATCACCAATCCGTCTGCCAAGCGTGGTGATTATGTCAAATACTCGAATGGAGAGCCCACCAAAAGTGGCTATCTATTGGGGAGGCTTATGTTCAGCAGTGGACTTAATTAGGCTAACGATGAATGTGTACAATATTGACTGCAAAAGGATTGTTCATCATCCTAATTATTTTACGACTGCATTTTTAATCAAATATTTTCAATACTATCATCACACGATACCAGCTGGTTACGCCAGTATTTAATGTAAATAGATCTGTATTGTGTAGCGCTCGTTGCTAATTAGTCTAAAACAAATGAAACCATAGTTTGAATGGTTGTGTATCTCGCGGATTGATATAATCCTGTCGTTTTGAGTGGACTATGCGGCCAGTTGAATATGCGGCTAGAAAAAGAACACCACACGCGAGCGCAACGAGCAAACCACCGCCTTCAAAAAAGAAAAAAAACCAGTTCTAACAAATCAACTTACCGGCCGGTTCGCGCTATATACGTTGTGACCAATTTATGGGATATTATTGTGTTGGCGTAAAAGAGTTTTCTGGTGAAGAAGTGTCCTGCAGGACTGCCAGGACTTAGCATCAATCTTCGATATCCGCAGGTAACAAACTTTGGTAATTTGTCTAAATAGCCAACGAGTGCAATCAGTAGCAGTACCTATAAATTACAGTCTAGAGTCTGGGGTTTCCAATAGTTTTCCCCCCTTTACAAACCATAATTTGGTTCCTTCGAGCCGGATTGGCATTCGGAAGGATATTTTGTTGAAAAATCCATTAAAATTCCGATTGTGATTTCGTCTCGTTGGCATAAACGCAGAATCGATATTGAACCTTATTGCATAAACTATAGGGTCGAGATCAGCATTCATACCAAAGGTGGTTAAATTGTTTAAATATCGCTTATTTCGCTTTTTCAGAGTCACAACGTTATTATATAGTTCAGTTACAATATTGCAACGTACATTCGGATAGTTATAGTATCAGGAGTTGCAATTACTTAGTTATTCTCATAACACGTACGCCGCTCGCACCCGAGTCGGAGACCTACCCCCGAACATTTATATCGTGCGCTCGCTTCGATTATCTCGATGCCCGTGCATTGACGAAGAATTATAGTTGTAAAACGTTTGTTAGTTTCTCGCACGATATTGATTGATTTGAGTGGTTTAGATAGAATTTGTTAGAATAGTACATAGATAACTACTTAGTTACGTTACTTGTTCGTAGCTACTTGTATTTAACTAACATATTTAACCCGCATCGCACAATTTGTTACGAAGTAGATAGTCATATCCTTTGTCTGTGTCCGTCACGGGATAGACAGATTCATAGGTATTTGATTATTGCAGAAAGAACTTTGTCTCGTAAAACAAGTACTTACATTTAATTGGTTTAGTGTAGGAAGGTACGAAGAATTTGTCACTAACATTATAGGCTATTAAAGTGAAGGACTTTTATTAAATTTCGCATCGCACGCTTTGGTTTATTGATCCAAGTGTTTATTTATAGAACTTTATTTGAACGCCTAGTTATTATTACCGTATTCGTACCGATCTAACTGAACGCAGCGCCCGCACCGCACGTATCGCATTGTATTGGATCGTATCGCTTGTTCCTCATCAATTTATTAACGCCCACGGTTGGACTTCACTGTTGGACACATCATATTGTTTGTTGTGATTTATACGCAGTATTTCGGGCGTTTACTAGTGTTCTATTACACTTTTATGCAAATATTTTATGAAATTTATTGGGTACTAATGTCTTGAATATTTATTATTTAATTACATTTTGTACACGTAAATTGTTGTTTACGTGCGCGTAACTGCTTATTACGTACTTAATCTGCTTATAACTTATATATCGCTAATTTGTTTGTTATTCCTATTGTTATTTATTTACGATGGCTGAACAAAAGATACAAATGTTGGAATCCAAACGCGCTATGTATTATGCTCAAGTAACAAATATATTAAATTTAGGATCTAAACTCAAAGACGAAAAAGCATATCGCACCTTTGTGTCACAAGCTCGTTGTATAGACAATGTGCGAGAGGAATTTGTACGCATTGTGGATGAGATAAATTTATTAAATTTACAGCTTGATCCTGAGTATGTCATTAATTATCAGACATTGGTCTCGTTTGATGACTTGTATTATTTCATAAAGGAAACGTTTAACCAAATATTGGAGAACAGGGCAGCCGCACAACAATCAAATCCTGCTCCAAGTGCCAAACCAGAGCACACTATTAAAATTCCTCGTATTGAGTTGCCCGTCTTTGATGGGGAAATTCATAATTTTCCTTTCTTTCATGAGACGTTCAAACGCGTGATTCATCATAACCAGAATTTATCTGATTCTGAACGAGTTCACTATTTAATTAGCCATCTTACAGGAAAGGCAAAGAATATATGCGCGGGTATAGTTCCTGCTGCTGAAAATTACAATATTATTTGGCAATCCTTGTTAGACAAATACAAGGACGATAGAGCTTTGGCAACATCTTATTTAAATCAATTATTTTCTTTAAAAACTATTAATGGTCCTTCGGCAAACAATTTAGAAAAGTTTATTGATAAATACGCTGCTATTATCGCAGCATTAAAACAACTAAAAATTCAAAATTTAAGTGATTTCATTTTTGTTTATTTTGGATTAAAACTTGTCGATTCTGACACTGCAAAGAGCTTTGAAGCTTCCATTCGTGGCGAGTCTGACATGCCTAAGTATGAGGAGTTCCTAAAGTTTGTGCGCGAACAAGTTAAGATATTACATCGCACTTCACAAAGAGCTGACAACAGCGCGTCGCTGCCTAGTGCAACCAGCCGCGTTTCAAACGCACGCGCTCCACTGCCTCGTGCGCTTATCGCAACGCAGCAAACTCCCGTCCACGCTGGCAAATGCAAGTTATGCCGAGAAGGTGGACATTTGCATCTTTACGAATGTAAACAATTTTCGAATCTTGCACCACATGATAAATTTAGATTTATTAAAGAGAGTCGTTTTTGTATAAATTGCCTAAGTAGTCAACACACGGCTTTTAATTGTAATTCGAGGGTAGTTTGCCGCAGATGTAACTCCAAACATCACACCCTCTTACATTTTGACAAGGGAACGTCAGCAACGCAGCCTAGTACTGCTATGGCAGCCGTGAGTGAAGAAACAGACATCCCGGAATTGTTGGATGGTTTAGAAATCGACGACGAACCTTATGCAGATTTTTCTCTACCTATAGAAGAGACTGCTGAAGTTTCGTTCTGCACATTATCATCGACCAAATTCCAACCAAAATCCGTAACTCAAGTGCTGGCAACTGCGAAAATCTATGCGACTGGTCGCAATGGGCGCGACGTAACTATAAGATGTTTACTCGATCCTGGCTCTCAAAAACATTATATAACCTCAAAATGTTGCTCCAAATTGGGCTTGCAAATAAAATCAGGCTCGCCGGTGATAGTTAAAGGAATAGGTGGTTCTTCACAGCTTATCAAAGGCGAAACATCGGTTAGTTTTAAATCGCGTTTAGACCCTGGACCAAGGTTTAATATTCAGGCTTTGGTTTTAAATCAAATAACTAACAATATACCCACATGTCAAATTGATCCCAAATTCATGGACAATTTAAAGGGTATCCCACTAGCGGATGACAGTTGGGGAACGCCGGGAGAGATAGACTTATTGCTTGGTGTTAGTCTGTTTGTAGAGATGTTGCGACCGGGAAAAATTGAAGGGCAACCAGGCTTGCCTGATGCACTTGAGACAGTTCTGGGTTATATCATTTTAGGTGACGCACCTGCTAGTTTTAAACCTGCGAATACAGTTTCTTTTCATTCAGTAGCGACTTGTGAAATTGAGTCATTAGTTCGAAAGTTTTGGGAGATTGAGGAAGTAGACCTCAACCCGATTGTAAGCATCGATGACAAAACGTGTGAAGAGTTCTATAAGGAGACCACCACTAGAGATGCCGCGGGACGCTATGAGGTAGCTTTACCTTTTAAATCGAATTCCGATGTGCTTGGTAATTCCTTTGAGGTTGCCAAGCGCAGATTTTTGTACTTGGAGCGCAAGTTTGAGCGTCAGCCTCCTTTAAAAATTGCATACGACGAAGTAATTAAAGATTATTTGGAGAAGTCCTACTTGTCTCCAGTGAATAGTATTGATACAGACAATCGCAATTTTTATATTCCACACCATGCAGTTTTACGGGAAGACAAGGCAACTACCAAGGTTAGGCCAGTTTTAGATGCCAGTGCCAAGTCCAGCAGTGGATTCTCTTTGAACGACTTGCTGCACACAGGCCCCAATTTGCAGGGTGACCTTTTCACAATACTTTTAAACATGAGGTTGTTTCCAATTGCTATCTCCGCCGACGTACGACAGATGTACCTTCAAATAAGTGTACGAGAGCAAGATCGCTGTTTTCAGCGTATTTTGTATAGAAACAGCTCGGGTGATAGCCTATGCGCGCCCAATGAGATTGATCAGTCTGACATGTCTAATGAAAAGGGTAATTCGATACAGACTTTTGAATTTAACAGGGTAGCTTTTGGACTTAAATGTAGCCCCTTTTTAGCATTGCGTACAGTCGCTCAATTGTCTCAAGACGAAGGCCATCGTTTTCCTATTGCAAAGGAAATTGTACAGAGAGATCTGTATATGGATGACATTGCGGGTTCATTAATGAGCGCTGATCAGGCTGCTTTAGCTTCTCAAGAACTCATTGAGCTCTTCAAGGCTGGGGGTTTTCAACTGGCAAAATGGAGTAGCAATTGCGCGCAGGTACTCGAACAGATTCCGGAAGAATACCGTCTTTCCCAAAACGTGGAATTCAACAAAGAAGACACTTTGAAAATTCTAGGCCTTTGTTGGCGTCCTCACGCCGATGTATTTGCTTTCAATGTGAAATCGGATGATCGTCCTTGCAGCAAGAGGAATATTCTATCCTCAGTCGCACGTTTGTTTGATATTTTAGGTCTGGTGGCGCCAATCATCTTATATGCTAAGCTTTTAATTAAAAGCCTCTGGACTTTAAAGATGGACTGGGATGAAGTCCCCCCTCAACGGATTATTCGTTTATGGACACAGTTTCAAACTGAACTCCCACAAATTGCTCAATTGCAATTTCCCCGACATATTGGTGTCGTCGATGGATGTTCAGTGTGTATTCTAGGCTTCGCGGATGCCAGTGAGAAAGCTTATGGAGGAGTGGTCTATATTTACATTTGTACCCCCCGAGATGAAACAAAGGTTATATTGGTCTGTGCAAAATCCAAGGTCGCACCTTTAAAGACCGTCTCACTGGCGCGTCTAGAATTGTGCGCAGCTTTATTACTTTCTAAGTTAATAAAGAAGGTATACAAAACATATTATTCTCGTTATCCGATTCAATCCGTATTGGCATTTTCGGACTCAACAGTCGCCCTAAATTGGATCCATTCGTCGCCACATAGATGGCATACATTTGTTGCCAATCGAGTTTCGAAAGTGCAAGAAAATTTACAACCTGACCATTTTTATCATATCAAGGGTAATGAAAACCCTAGCGATTGTCTTTCGCGTGGTCTGACCCCGGCGCAACTTGTCAACCATCCCTTGTGGTTACATGGACCGCCATGGATCAACACGCCAAGATACGAATGGCCTATTAAACCATTTATTTCGCAAGATTCCTTGGATATGCCAGAGCTGAAGCCTGTTTCGCTCATCACCACAACTCCTGAAGAACCTTTTCTTTGCGATCTTGCTCGTAAATATTCATCTTGGAATCGATTTTTGCGTACAGTTTGCTACATATTCAAGTTTGTAAGAAAATTGCCATCAGGATCAATTACCGAATTTGATCTTAAGTACGCGGAGCGGGAAGTTCTAAGGGCTGTTCAGTCAGTGAATTTTGATTCTGACATTTCCAATCTGAAGAAGGGTAATTCTTGTTCGTCTGCTATAATAAAGTTGAACCCTTTTTTAGATATGGATGGAATTTTGCGCGTAGGTGGACGCTTGGCAAATTCAGATGAGGATTTCAACTACAAACATCCAGTGTTACTCCCTGGGAGAGCACATGTCGTGGAGATGCTAATAAGGCACTATCATAATAAAAACTTACATACCGGACCAGGGCTATTAATGTCGGTACTTCGTACTAAATTCTGGATACTTTCATCTAGACGGGCTATTAGGTCGGTCATTGCTAAGTGCAACATTTGTTTCCGTTTTAAGCCACGACCTGGCTTACCCATGATGGCAGATCTTCCCGAGCCGCGGGTGAAGGAAGTGCGTAAGGCCTTTTTGCACACGGGATGTGATTTTGCCGGTCCGTTTCATGTGACTCCATATCGAGGTAGGGGAATCACAGGTCGAAAAGCGTATATTTGTCTTTTCACTTGTCTTACTACACGTGCAGTTCACGTCGAACTTGCTAGTGAGTTAAGCACAGCCTGCTTTCTTGCAGCATTAAAAAGATTTTTAGCTCGTCGCGGAACGGTTCAATGTTTTTATACGGATAGGGGCACCAATTTCATTGGTACTCGTTCATATTTGCGTGATTTATACACATTTTTAGAGAATGAATATAAGGAAGTATGGATAAATGAGTTGGCTGACAACTGTATACAGTGGAAACTCATTCCTCCTAATGCACCTCATTTTGGTGGCTGTTGGGAGAGCAATATAAAATGCATAAAATCCCATCTATACAAGGTGATAGGCTTACAAATACTAACCTTTGAGGAGCTTAGTACTGTGCTCGCACAGATTGAGGCCCTTTTGAACTCGCGGCCTTTAACTGTTCTCAGTCCTGATCCTACGGAGCCAACAGCTTTAACGCCGGCTCATTTTTTGCATTTAGTGCCTCTTAAATTTCTGCCTACTTTGGATGTATCGGAAACAACTACCCATCTTTTGAGTAGATATGAATTGTTAGACAAGTTAGTCCAATCTTTTTGGAAAAGATGGCGAATAGAATATTTACATACATTACAAACGAGGCAGAAATGGAACTCTCCAACCCTTCCTGTAAAAGAAGGCATGGTAGTTGTTGTAATGCAAGACAATACAATGCCATTGCTTTGGCCGTTAGGAGTAATCGTGCAGACTTTTAGGGGTAAAGATAATGTAATACGCGTAGCGATGGTTAAAACCAAGTGCGGCACGTATCAGAGGCCGGTCGTTAAGTTATGTCCTCTACCAACGCAGTAGCCCTACTATCGGAGCATGCTAGTTAGTCTTAAGTTTGTTTAGTTAATAGAATATGTTAGGACTTACCGATAATGATTTTATAGTTTTAATGCAATAAGGTCTTTACGATTCGCTAAATTTACTATTGAAAGAGTTCCTTTCAAGTCTGGGGGCATGGTTACGCCAGTATTTAATGTAAATAGATCTGTATTGTGTAGCGCTCGTTGCTAATTAGTCTAAAACAAATGAAACCATAGTTTGAATGGTTGTGTATCTCGCGGATTGATATAATCCTGTCGTTTTGAGTGGACTATGCGGCCAGTTGAATATGCGGCTAGAAAAAGAACACCACACGCGAGCGCAACGAGCAAACCACCGCCTTCAAAAAAGAAAAAAAACCAGTTCTAACAAATCAACTTACCGGCCGGTTCGCGCTATATACGTTGTGACCAATTTATGGGATATTATTGTGTTGGCGTAAAAGAGTTTTCTGGTGAAGAAGTGTCCTGTAGGACTGCCAGGACTTAGCATCAATCTTCGATATCCGCAGGTAACAAACTTTGGTAATTTGTCTAAATAGCCAACGAGTGCAATCAGTAGCAGTACCTATAAATTACAGTCTAGAGTCTGGGGTTTCCAATAGTTTTCCCCCCTTTACAAACCACCAGCCCTATGGATCCCTTCTGTAATAGACCAGAGTCAGATTTGAGTCTGGGAAACCGTAGATGCAATTAACATACTATTTAAGTGCATTTAAACAGAATTGCAAAACAAATTGCAGATTGGATAGTTTTGTTTTCCAGCAGAGAAGCTGCGCCTATTTTATGGCACAAATAAGTTAGTACGTCGTGAATCCAGAGCTTAAAGCATTTAATTGCTTGGTTCACAAACACAATCAGAACTCCAGTCCTGAGACATAGCAAGCGCTAGTTCTTACACAACAGACCTATGGCATTAAATTAGCCAGTGTAATGCAGTTCCATATGTATTTGGTTTCCTTGTAGCGAAGTCACAAAATAACAAAGGTTTGGTAGATGTAGATAATAACTCTCATAGATTATAGATTAACGTAATGAAATAAGGAATAGAAGAAAAAAGATAATAAGGAAGTCAAAGTTACTATAGTAATAATAAAATTAAAATCTTAAATCGTATTCAGGTGAAACAATGGCATTACGCGGTTAGATCGCTCTCTCACGACCAATATGTACTAGTAATTATGACCAAAGAATAATAAAGGATTCACAATGTAATACAAACAAGGAACACCAATCGTCTTCACACCTTTTGGATTTATAGCCTTTAATTTCACAAGTCTTTGTGAAGATCAATGAGAACCGGTCGGTGTAAGGGCGAATCTTATTAGGGACAAAGCCCTGCTTACCGACAGACAGACGGACAATAGGATCGCGTTACCCCACCTCACTTCCGGAACGGTGAATTCGAAACCTCATAGTTTTACACCTGGATACACCTTTGAAAACCTTTTTCCACAAATGCTATTACGCAATTTTCAACGGTACAGTAAGCATTTAAACATACATTGCTTGCGAAGTTAGTGGTAACTATCTATTTACAAAGCAACCAAAGTGCAATACATTCTTAAATACATTTTCATCACGGAGAATGTAAGCAAACATAAGTCTACAATAACAAAGCTTGAAATCTTATGTCTAGATCGATCTCTCGTCATCGCCTTCCTCAATAAGTCCGACAGTGCGATACCTCCAAGGTACACTACGCCAACTCAAATTTTATTCAATTTATGTTTTTATCAATCATCTAATTATTATGCTCCCTGAATTTTAAGAAAAATGTTTTGATATTTTTTTTATTTTGAGATTTGATGACTTGATTTTGATAAAACAGAAATTGACCAAAATTTTAGTAGGCGTAGTTGTAGCTTGGAGGTATCGAGTGTTTAACTATTAGTCACATTCACATTTAGTTTAAATATTTCCAAGTTGTCTATCTCATTTTATCTATAGCGTATTTTATAGTAATTTACTGTACGTGACAAATTGGTTTTTGAGCTGTTGTCGCAGATTTACAACCGGCTAATTCTGTCTGCAGCAGTTGCTGCGTCTGTGCAATGTAAACTATTAACTTAAGCTTCTCGCATACGTGCGATTCAAATAGAACGTAATAAAATTAAACATGAGGCAGTCTTTGATTTTCCATACTATGCAGACGCAAGAAATAAGTAATGCGTGAGGAAAAATTGCAGTGTATTTATTTGTATTTAGTTTCACTCTTTAGCCAAAGTCCTATCTTCAAAAGTGTACATACGAGTAGTTTATTTTCACATATGCCTTTAAATTTCTCAATCTTTTTCCAATGAACAGTATGTTTCTGTTGCGACGTTGATACGTACTTTTATTTCAAAATCTTCATATTATCCGCGATATCATAAACGTGTTTCGAGCGCATTTTTAACTAAGTTGTAGAGACTTTTTGTCGGTCGTATACGAGACGCCTTACATCACTATGTGTCTCGAACTCTCGACAAGCCGACAACAAGGCCAATAAAGCTGTCGTTCTTGCAACACGCACTACCTAAATACGCTTTTTTATGCATTCCCAAAGATTTTTACGACACGTCCAGCGCTATTCTTAACACATTGTACATTTTATGATTACTATTATCACCCGTAGTTATGGGATGTGGTAACGCTGTAAAATGTTAAACAGTTATTTATCTAGCGGTTTCCCGTTCGGCTTTGTACCTACGTGTACACTCGCTAAGGTTTGTTGGAATAATGTAATGTCGAAATAATAAACGACGACATTTTTATCCCGCTGCGGACCCTCGACGGACTCAAGTGCATAACTCTGCACACCTCTGCCGCCACCTCTGCACTTTTGTTTTATTTCCTTGCACGCCTCGTCCGCATAATTCCACAATAATGCCTGTGTTGTGCCCTAAAATCTTTTACACCGTGAAGGGGAACTTTCTATACGAAATATCAGCGCCCATTGTGTCTCGCTCTATTTTATTCCTTCACAAATGGGGTTTTGTACGATTGTAATGAAGGCTTTATTCGAAGGTGCGAATATAGAATGCCTTGTGAAACGCGTACGCTCAATGGCATTAATCTCATATCTTTTAATATCTCTTCATATTCTTCAACGCTATAGCGACTTCGTCGGATTTCTTTAACAATTCTGATATTACTGAATAGATTTTGAAACATAACATTTACAAGTATAGTATTTAATTAAATCTTCCCGTAATAATTAGGTAAATGTATGCTCTGGCGGTCGCATTGTCTAATTAAAACGATTCCATTTAAAAGGCTTCGTAAAAGCGTGTACAAATATATTTTTAAAGAAACCGCGATAAGGTAGCAACAAAAAGAGTCGTTAGTGTCCTCAGAGTTTGAATAAGCAACAAAAAGCGGGCGCCGATGCAGGCGGGTGCTGCTGGTTGCGTGGTTATCTCTAGTTATTTGTCGTATCAAGTGGTTCTTTCTTTTTGCCGCCGCCGCATCAAAGGTGCCGCGCACGGTAGCAGAGTCCTGCCACTTATTACCTATGTGGGAATGTAAGAATTTCAACTTACGTCACATCTTTATTGCCTCATCAGAATTCGTAGATGGCTGTGCGTGTCCCACATGTATTCCGGTTGGTCATTAAATCCTAATCTGATTTAGAGTTTGATTTCAAGGAAACAATTTATTAGAGAGATTCCTGTAATTTTTGGCTTAACTCTATTGGATATCTAACACCAGATTAACGACAGGTGATAATAAATAACAGTACCGTTACAAAATGATATATTTTATAGGATTATTATTATGATCGCTTGCAAAGAACACTGAAGCTACAAACATGTCATTTTTCAATTCTTCTTCGTGCTTTTCATTCGTTGTTCGATCAATTCTTAATTTTTAAAAGTTATGAAACTTATTCTATAGTTAATCAAGTAGCACAGTGTCGGAAGAGCTTTAAATAACACAAACATTTGAAAATAACCTTATTTAACAAGGTGTCAAGCCAATTTGTCAGCGTGCCCGTGGGCGACTGTATGCATATGTTAATTTAATGTATTTTATTCGACTCGTTAACGTTAATCGCCGTTATCGCGTCCAGAATAAACAAATAACGTTAACTGGCGTTAAAATTATTAATTTAATCACATTCACGACGTTTTGGTAAACCAGTTTGCATTTTAGTGCGATATGGTGGGTTGCGATTAATATTAATAATTATATACTTCATATACCTAAATCTACACAAGAATGTTTAGTTAGGACTTAATTTACGATTATAGTGTCAATAACAGCTCCGTAACCGTTGGATGGGGCGTGAGGATCTCGTCTCCATATTAATGTAGAACCGGTCACAATATTTAAATTACTTTTATTATGGAGAAAACTATTAACGATCTTATTAACGAATTTGATATAAAATAAGCAGTATAAAAAAAAACTTAGTCAAAATGTTCGTTGTATTTTACCAACTAATCTTTATGATGCTGTATTGTCTTAATTTAAATAAAATATGAAGTATTTTTGCTTTCTATAAAGTTGACAATTTTGACTTACTTGGCTCCAACTTCATCGACGATATGCCATTGCCAGTCGTTTGAATGAGAAATGTTCTTACCGAGCCTTAAAAAATTTATTATACCGACTAAACCCATTAAAATGAACTCTCTGTTTATGCAAAAGCATCAAGCATGATATCCAACAACCTATAATCTTGAAGAATCATTATGTATGTTAGTAAAGTACATGGTAGTTAACGAGATGTGACTTCATAACGACTTCAAAGAAGCTCTGAGGTGCGCTTGTAAAGTAGTATGCTGGAATCCAACAATATCATGTTAATTAAGCCCGTATTAATCGGTCGTAATCGTAATAAGCACACTTATTGGATTAATTTAAATACGGATTTCATGTTCAGCTCGGTAAATGAATTCATTAGTTGTTCAAATGTATGAATGAAACTAAATAGGTATTGTTTTTAGGTATGTATTTTTTTTGTCTTGACTTTTTACGTTTCTTTTTCAATACATATGTATTGTACATAATGTTTATCTTTTTGTCTCCTTGATTTAAATCTAGGTTATTTTCACAGCCACGTCTATAACCTTCACACAAGGATTTACATTTGACAGCAGTAATGAGATAGCTGGGTGGTTTGTGCGGGTTAAAGCAAATCCCTTTAGTTGTTTATGTAACTTTATATAATTTTAAAATGATAGTACTTAATTCATAAGATCACATTGATGGAGGAAGAACCACATTGTTCTGTGTGTTTAATTTTATGATGAATCATATTATGATAATTATTTCCTATAAGTTCCTCCTAGGTCAGGGGTCGGAAACCTGCGGCTCGCGAGCCACATACGGCTCTTTGGATGTGAAGCTGCGGCTCTTTAGTTCCACTGGTCCCGGTCTGGATATTATATTTATGAATTGTAAAATCCTTGAATAATTTTTTACTTAAATAATAAGTGATTATCTAATAATACCATATATATATTATATAATTTGTTGTGAAAAAACACTACTTATATATGAGTAAATAGATATTTTTCAAATAGATTAGTTTTTTATCAATAAACTTTATTTATGCAGGTACTATTTATTGTTGGCGAAAAAATTGGCTCTTTTAAAACTTTGAAATTTTGTAAATTGTATTTTTTGACTCTTCCGACTCAAAAGGTTGCCGACCCCTGTCCTAGGTAGATGTTAGTTCAGTCATATCCAACACAAGTGGCATACGAAAGCAACGCTTTTGAAGGGTACAGGGGAATAACAATGAATTTCACAAATCCATAGTTTAATTTATAATAGTCACAAAATGGAAAATCAATGGAGTTTACCTTGGCAATATAAAATATTTTTTTATTTGCAATCACTGGCAACACTGTCGACTGCCACTTTTTGTTTACGGTACGGCTAATTTATTTAGGTGCTCTGTATAATATTTATAAATATAAGACACCTGAATACATGTCTTTTCCTCATCATCAGCCACTCTGCAACAGAAACCATACAGTCCACATTCTCCATATGCAACTTCATAGTTATTTTAATATGGACCTTACTGTTTGTGGTCTTTTCTCGTTATACCCTTCATTTGCGCTTAGGAAAGCAATAGTAGTTGGACAGGAAAGTTTAACTTGGTAATTCGAACTTGTTTTTGCTGCTAGTGTCCTTCCTCGTGTACACGTATATATTGTTCCTAAGCCACAAATAGCATTCATTCAAATAGTATTCCATTTCATTTAGAATGGAATATACTCGTAAACGTTCTTTCACCACTGGTTTCCATGAAACAGCTTTATTGAAATGAATTTTTTTTCGTTCTTTTCCGCTACGTACGGATTTCGTAAGTAGCTACTGGTATGGTATGTTGTTGTTCTGTTTCAACTCCATCCAGTTCCATCATATTGGAACTTGATGGCATTGGATTGGGACCATAGGATAGTAAAATAAGATTTAAGTTTATTTTCCAAGATTTTTAATTAAATTATTTAACGACTTCCTTCCAAACATGAATTATAAATAAGGCCCAATCTCCAAATCTTCTTTAAACCAGTTCCCATGATTTGTGGACAGGTGGCGCGGGCGTCGGGGCGGCATCTTTGTGCGCGTCTTTGATCTCGCCGCCACATTGTGCGCGTGCGCTTTCAGTTTTTTGCCAACTGATATTGTACGTCATTGATGCGTGCATTGATTTTTTGAATGTCGGTTATTTTCAATGGTTCCCCATGATGTGTATTTTTGCACTACATTTCAAATCTTTGTCAGATTTTATACACTGCTAGACTCTATGGCGTCAAATTTCAGTATTGTTACGGAATTTGGAGAGAAAGCGTGACGTTAACATCACAACGGGAACTTTTCAAAAGCTCCAATTTTAGCTACTGCAGAAGCAAGTCCAGTCTGACCCCTTTTTTGAAAATTTGCCAAAAGTTAGCAAAACACTTCGCGGCCCCCGTTGGTAGCAGGAAAGTATGTAGGATCATAAATCTTAGGCAAAGGAAAGTACAAGGTTCGTGTTCACTAGACACGTCACACAAACGCTGTTTCTCAGCATATATTATTTAATATTTCTACGATGCGCCGATAAAGTAATAATTGGCGTGTTAAAGAACCCATTTGGCAAATAAAATGTTTCTAGTTTGATGAGAGCAAATCGGTCATTAATATTCATAACATGGAACGCCTGTTGCTTTAATATGTTCTGTGCAAAAATCTTCGAAATGGATACTGTTGTTGACTAGAAAATTGGATTTGCTAATATGATTTCTATTTTGATGTTTTGAATTTTCACTTCTATCTGGCTAGATTAAACCGGGCAGACAGGCGGTATCCTCTGAAATATGTAGACAGAAGAGCATATGATGTATTTAATGGAGCACACAGTTACAGTATACTAATGAAATAAATGAGTACTACATACGGGCACTCCCTGTCTCCCACGGATTCGGCTTCCACCGCACATAGGGTTGCCAGGTCTTAATACGGCGAAGCCGGACTGGGCAGGCAGTTTACCCGGACTTTTCGATATCAAGGCCGGACACTCTAAAAGCCATCCGACTCGATTGACTCGTGCATGAGCCGTGAGATGGTGACTCGATTAACTCGTGCTCGTGCACGAGCCGCGAGATGGCCCAAGATGTAAAAACCTAACAAAATCCGGACGGACCGTACACTGGCGAATTTGGCCGGACAAACATGCAAAAGGCTGACCCTGTCCGGATTTATCCGGACGTCTGGCAACCCTAAACGCACATCAGTTACAGATTGGTTACTGGATGGGCGTTCTGTATGACACATGAGTGACTCACACATGCAAGTTACACATTGTAGGTAGATATAAATGTATCATCATCTGATCTTACCTGATAGTCTCCGACTGAACATAATTTGTTCCCTGTCTAAATTTATCCTTTGTCTACAGGCCTGACAGCAGAGCTGTTCTACGTAAGAGACGGCCAGATCAACTTCTATGCTCTCAACTTCGTGGTACCAGTGCCAGCTACCATCGGGGAGCTGCACTTCACCTGGCAAAGCCTTACTAGAAGACCGGTGAGTAATTTAAGCAACAAATTTGTTAGAAGAAGGCTAATTGTGTCAACGCTAATCTAAAGAAACCGTTTGTACATTGGGATAATTTTGTAATCTAGGTAGATTATGGCTAAGACAATACGAACTCGAGTCGGCACCTGATTACAGAATAGATAATGGTACTAAACTTGGTCTGGTTTAAATGAGAACATTTGGAACTGGAAAGGAACAGATGTCCTTGTCAAACGCTTAGATATCGGAACTAAGCGGGGGTTTCTTGTAGTCCCAACCGAATAGATTTTGCTAGAACAGCTAGAATAATGATATTTCCATTAAAACTATAGTGTTATTCACTAAATACGATAATTACCATTCGATTGTCTGTTTCCCACTGTTAGTCATGCATCTTGCTGCCTTCTAAACTTATACACTATACATTTCTATTGGTTGGTTAGTGTAATGTTTTGATATCTGTCTAGCTTGTCTGTAGGCATTAGTAACATTGGCATAATCAGTATTCTCATTACTGCGTATGCGGAAACTTATATCAATTACACTGTAATTTATGACTCGCATCTCACAGATCATAACAGGAGAGGTGAACGGCATATTGATTAGTATTTATTACACCTCGTCAATATTAATTTCCAAGTTAATAATTACTTACTTATTAATTACTTCTGCCAGGTTTGTTTCTTAATATACATCCCTTATATTATATTCTTGTAATACTTCCCTTATATCGTACTTCGTAGAATTGCCGGCAGAAAATTCGACTCTTAAATTCAAGATAATTTGGAGCCCTGGTGGATTCGTGTGAGATTTGATTAAGAGACTGTACGGATATCAGAGGTCCAGAGTGCCTCAGATAATTATATAATCAAAGAAGAGATTGATAGATTTTTATTTAGAGTATTCCGATTTCCATACACTTGCAATTTAAAAAATTTGATTGTTACATGGTTAAGTAAACTGCTTGTTCGATCTAAGCCACCCTAAGGGGTGCCCTGAATCTTCTTCATCCATAATCTGGATTAGTACGATCAAGTCGCAACCAGATCATTTTATAACGAACAACCCCGAATTCAAAATATGATAAAATGAGCTTCTGTGTGTTTGTCGAGTCTCTGCTGTAGTTTATATGAGAATCGGGATTATAATTTGAATAACAACAAGGCTATGGATATAATAGTCTGACCCAAGCGCTTAAATCGAACAATCGATTGGATGAAACAATGCCGTATTATGCTAATCACTATACGAGTTGAATGTTAAATAATCCAGGCTCATTATATACGTATGGGTAACATAACACTGAAACTACCATAGTTCCATTATAAAACGGAAACCCCTACATATTATTTGGATGAAGTTTTAGTTTTTACAAGTACCTATCTATCGAGTACTTATATATTTGTTGTGTAAACCATTAAGCTACGATAAAAGAGAGCGGAGAGAGAAACAACTCTTTAACTTTGTATTGGATAAAAATATTGCATTTATACTATGATTTCCTCACTTTTGTAGTCTGGTTATATAGGGTAGATTTATTGCTTCAACTGAATTTGAAAGTAGGTTTTTATGGAATGTTTTTACAGAAAAGCAATCTACAGCATCCTGCTGAACTTTAAGTTAACGTAATTAAGGGGGGAAAAGTTTATTTTGCTTGAGTTCGCCTCTCGTAGCCTCGCAAACAAACCATTCTTATGGAAATACCACTTCCCTATCTTGACTCAGCTTGTATAGCTTCCGATAACAGTATCATAATCTTCAAACCAATAATCTTGTCTGGTAGCCGTTTATCGGCCTAATGCATGTCGTATGATTGATTATTTTTGAGTACATACGACCGTACCCAGATATTTTGTAATTTGTTTTGGTTTATTTCCGAGTCAAATTAGTACCAGTTTTGATCGCTTCATATGCAAATAGCTCGTTCGAGGCACCGGTTGCCATTTATTTACCTCGCATCCTGCATCAACAAACAAATATTATGTGCATTTATTTATTTTATCCACAACCGTTCGTCGACATACACAACTAAGTTGCTCTCAAGAAATCTACCTCAGACATGTTGAATTTTGATCTGGAAACTGTTGACGTGCAATTTACATATTATTCAACGTTCAGACTACAAAAGCAGCAACTGAATGTACTGTATACAAGTTCGCTGACTTGTCAATATAACCTCTCTGCTTATTTAGGACGGTATTTGCAAGTCAGAAGATTTCAGACAATACAACATATTTCTTGACTTGGAATTGGATGTATTCAAGATTTGTGCCACATGATCATAAAAATGATAAATGGCCAGAAAAATGAACGTCGTACACGATTTATGGGTTCCGTCCTTTTTTTTAGTTGTCCTAGTATATCATCATTATCATCATCATATCAGCCCTTAGACTTCCACTGCTGGACATAGGCCTAGTATATGCTGGCTAATAAATTTTGTCTTTAAATTTCCATAATTTTATTTATTCATGTATGTTCCAAATTTCAGCTCAATCGGTACAGTAATTTTTTATTTTCATTTAGCTGATAGACAACAAACAAAAAAGTATCGCTATAATCTATATCCGTTTTAACAGATCCCTGAATATATGGCACCGCGCCTATGAAAAACCTTAGAAGCCTATTAAAGTCAGTAAGTTAAAGTCAGCACATTTAAAAAGCAAATGGTGCTGTGAATATGCTGCTGTTGCAAGTTGTGATCACGACCCTATCAACATCTCCTCGAGCTTTGTGCCGGCCGGCGCTATCAGATCTCCCCTTCCTCTGCCCACTCCACAGCCCCCTTATTTGCTCGGCGGCGCCTTTGACTATACAAGGCAAATATTTGGGAACCGGTTAACTAGCGCCGATGAGCGATCGCGCCACTACCACTATTGTCTGTACTCACCGACTGCCGAGTGATAATATTTAATTAGCGGCTCCGCTGTCGCACCTACGCGCTTTACGACCAACAAGCCCCTGTAATGCATGTTTGATGAACCGGCCAAAGGGCCCGCGGCGAATAATGTTTGTTTTACCATTCATGTAACGCCGCCTAATGATTAGTCAGATTGTAATGAGCGTATCATGTTCACAATATTTAATTATGCCTCTGGTTAGACAGTTAACTCACAACATCTGCGTAGGATTCCATTATCGTGTTGCAATTACAATACATCCACGTCAGCCATGTAAGGAAAACATAAAGCACGGTGAACGATTCAAAGCTGTCTATATGCTAATATAGTCCATGTCCGAGATACCTAGCAACTATGTGGTCTGCTAGTTTATGTGGGCTGTCTACTGTCGACATGCATCCCATAAGGAGCGAGGTTCGTGCTCTCGCGGTGGGTTGTTCGACATTTGATCTCAACTGACACGGCCACGGATTCACATAGAGACCTTTTAGGGTCGGCTCGCGTGCCGCTGTCCGTCAATCGCACGTACTGATACAGTTACATCGTGATGAGAGTGTCCCGTTAGGAATGTGTAATGTTCATTTCAATGAGTCACCAGTAAAGTTACTTGAATGTTTAAAGAGTAATATAAAAAATATTATGTTCTTTTGTTGCAGTTGCCGTACAAGTTACGAGTTGAGGTTGTGTCACACCCGGAGGCAATGCACCCACCGACGTTCAACATTACAAAAGACGGCTTCGTGCCGACGGAACCACAAACATGGCGAGTGGACTTGCCTTGTACGCACACAGTCGCCGCCGAAGTGGATATCACCATATCGCTCGACGTCTCGACCGGTTCCTCTTCTACGACATTGCATTTCCGTCGGCGGAAAATCTGTCTCATCGATGCACCGCGTCCGGCTGTTAGAGTGGACAGCGCCCCGCATTCGGCTACCTCAGCAGACATATTCTACGCAGCAGCTGGTTGCGCTGGAGGAGTGCTTCTGATAGCAGCAGTAGCCGCGGCTGCGTGCAGAGCCCGAGCGAGGAAACTTCGCCGCGCCCGAAGCGATGAACAAGACGCTCACGCATTCCTACCAGATTCTTCTTGCAAGTCTGCTGCCAGCTACACCAGCTACCGTCGACCAACATCAATACCAGCCGCAGCAGCCGAGGATCGTGCAAGAGACTTGCAACAGAGAATAGCCGAGTTGACAATACAGAGATGTCGCGTCAGACTTCGCTCAGTGGCTATGGAAGGAACGTTTGGGCGGGTTTACAGAGGAACTTATGCTGATGAGGAGGCAAGGGAACAAGAAGTGCTCGTAAAGACGGTTGCGGAACATGCTTCGCAAGTACAGGTAACAATTCTTCTTCACTTACGTGATATATTTGTGCTCTGTGTATTATTGATATCTAACATAATATTTCTTTTGTCAAAGGTTTCACTACTCCTCCAAGAAGGCTGCATGCTCTACGGCCTTAATCACGAACGCGTATTGTCCGTTCTTGGCGTAAGCATTGAAGACCAAACCGCACCATTCTTACTCTACCCTTGGAGTGCTAACTGGAGGAATCTGAAGCAATTCCTTCTGTCTTGTCGAGGAGTGACGGTGGGGGGTGCAGCGGGAGGTGTACCTCCACCACCACCGCTCACCACCCAACACGTAGTACGAATGGCTCTCCACGCCTTAGATGGTCTGGCGTATCTTCACTCTCAACACGTCTTGCATAAGGATATTGCGGCAAGAAATTGCGTGTAAGTTCAGAATTAAAACTATTTTAACTCGACCTTAATCAATTCATATTTCGATTTTATGTTTATGAAGCCTTATTTTCTCAACAGAGTTGACGAAAACCTGCGAGTAATGATCGCTGACAATGCTTTGTCAAGAGACCTGTTCCCCGCCGACTACCACTGTTTAGGCGACAATGAGAATCGACCAATCAAGTGGCTGGCCTTAGAAGCCCTTTCCAAGAGACAGTTCAGTCCCGCAGCGGACGTGTGGGCTTTAGGAGTGCTGCTATGGGAGCTGACCACGTTGGCTCATCAGCCGTATGCTGAAGTGGACCCGTTTGAGGTTGCCGCCTATCTGAGGGACGGCTACCGGTTGCAGCAACCGGCGAATTGTCCAGATGAACTGTAAGCAAATCTCCATATTAATTTGTTTGTCAAACAACCATTTACTATCAAATTTGTGTTTGAAAACACCAGAGACTGCTCGTTGTCCTAAAATATGTGATGAATTCGTAATATACCTGCCTACCAGTGTTGAATAGGATGCCTTGATGAATGATGATTGATCATACAGATCTTCTTTAGTAATGCCTAGAATAACTATGGTGTAATCTATTCTCATACTCATACCACACTCAGTAGATTTACAAATTGTGTATTTTTCAAAGGTTTGCGGTGATGGCGTATTGCTGGGCCATGTCCCCTGATGACCGACCTACGTTGCCGCAACTACAGATCTTCCTTCGGGACTTCCACACGCAACTCACGAGATTCGTGTAAGCGTTTCTCGGACTGCAATAGACAATTCAAAGACGACAATAAATTTAAGTGTATATAAAGTGGACATAAAGTGCTATAGTGACAAAGAATGGACGTATAGAGGCCTTATTGTGAAAATCATAAGTTCTATATGACAGTGAAGTGTCTGATAGTGGTGTTGACTGGTGACTGATTTTAGACGATTACACGATGAGTAGTGGAGATTATCGAAGAGACTGATATTTTTAATGAAAGTGAATGTTCAAATTGTAAAATATAGATATTTGTTGCTATGTAGCAGCCGCATTGTTTTGATTTTCGTCTTGTACTGTTTATCTCATATTGGAAGTGCTGGTTTGGGCATAGTTTACGTTTCAAATGTTTAATCTTTGAGAAACATCATACTATTGCAAATTTTGTTGCCAAAAATACATTATAACTAATCTAACTGCAATAGTGCCTAATTCTTTAGAAATTGGCATACAATTTGAAGTAGTGTGCCAACTCTACATACAATATTGTTGATAAGAGCACTAATTGTGCCCAAAACAATGACTCCATATGTTACGTTGTAACCAGATGAACAACAAAAAAATGTGGCGACTAGATAAGGTATTATTATTGTTTGACACCTCAATACTGCCATATTAGGATAAGTGACAATTTGTAAATATCTATTGATAAGTTTGATAGAACTTTATTGTACAATATACGTATTTTGATGTGCCTCGGATTTTATGAAAGATTTAGATGTTTATATGTGTTTAATTGGAGTATTAAAGTAAATAAATTAAGACTGGACTTGCATCAATTAATATAGTCCTCAAAACCAGTTGCCCCTGGGTTCATTTTTTGTTTTATTATGTCTTTCGTATATTTTTTGTGCCAAACGACATTGACTTTGTCATTTTATGTGCCAAAATTAATTAATATTTTTTCTCAAATATTTCAATACTTGTAAATCTTTCTACTTCTTTTCATTTTTATTTCTTTTACACATTGACTACAACATTGTCTCTAATTGAGAAACCTCACTGCAATCGAATCAACTGAACCTTTCAGATTATTTGCTTTTAAATATTTTATTTGAAGAACATATAACAAAGGATATTTATTATAAGTATATTGTAATAAAATAAACCAATAGAAATAAAATTGTTTGTGTACTACCTTTACTATTAATGAGAAAAAACAGTCGGAACCAATACAATCACCAAAGAAACATCTGACCACTTTTGAACTGACATACGTTCAACACACGAACCGTACATTCAACACAAAAGTGGCCAGTCGCATTCTTTGGCGATGGTACATAATATATTTATCTACAGGCCTTGGCAAATAGGATCTGTGTACCTATTTATTTACTAACTTAAGCTTCGGTTATCTATCATTCACAAGACAAACTTCTCGACGTATGTTTGATTGGTCATACTATTTGAATAAATTAAAAGTGACATTTAATTAGTGACTAACTTATTGTCAGAGGTAGTGTCATTAGTACTTGCGACAAAAATATAGTGCGGTAGACATTCCTTTTCACGGGATTTTATTAATTGTAACTTGTGATCGTCGAACTCAACTCCAGTTTCGAGCATAAATGGTAGGATAGGATATTCCAGGATAGCGAAATAAATATTTTTAGTAAATCTCGTAAAAAAACCTGGAATATGCAGTCTAACAAAAATATTTTGTCGCAAGTACATTAATGACACTACCTAGTTCCTACAGAAATCCTATCAAGATAGAACGGTTAAGACATTTGTTAACTTCAGTTCCACGCGTGCCGATTTTCGCACACAGCGCGCCCCTCGCGCGCGCACTCTTTATGCACCGCGGTCACATTTCTAGTAAGGAGATACAATTATGCAGTTAGAAATCGCGCAATATTGCATTTTTCCAGATTTTTTGTCGATGTTTACCCGACCTTGACTCAGCGCAAAACTAGTAAGCATTTGATTTGGCACGCGTCTCGCGCCTACTTCACCATTCTATCTTGACAGGGTTTCTGTGCTAATTCCAATCTCTGCTTTTTATTAACTGACAAGTCTGAATGACGTAATGCAAGTATAAATACATTGATTTATATAATTTGATACGGTCACTTGTTATATTTGAAGTACTTACATATTATATTAATTCTTTATACAAATGATTATAAGGCCAATTACACTAATATCTGTAAGTATAGAGCAAACTGATCGGACTTTACCGTATTAGACAAAAAGACTAGTAAATTAGTATCTATTTAAGTATTAGATAATATTTATTATCTAATCTATGACGAAGACCAGTTTGCTAAGGGGGAGATTCCCAATTTTATTTTATTTTCTGTTTAGAGGAATCTAGCTCTTTTTTGAGCTAAGTTTTATTCTCTACAAATTGTTTAAATTCATTTAGGAGGGAGGAGGTAGTCTTGACCCAGAGGGAGGGAGGGAGAGTCAAAAGTTGCCAAAAATGGGTCAAATAGTGTGGGTACCTTCTCTAAGATGAAACTATGAATATTGTATAATTATACAACTATTTATGCATTCTATGTTAAAAGTAGTAAAATTGGTCTAATATTCATTATGTGCATTTATTTCGTACTGAAACCAGCTGCTATTACTCCTTTGAAGTCTATAGTCAATGTTATAATTAGGGGCAGTAACTGCTACAAACAGATTGTATAGTGTAAATATAGTAAGAGGACAGAAATGTGAATATACGAGTGATTATATTGAAAACATGTGTTTTTTTAAGTTATTACACCCATCAATCATCAAAAATGATCGTTTCCTATTTAAAAGTTTAAAACAATACGGACCAAAATATTAAGATCTTGTAAACAAACGTGTGTGCATTTGGCTAGAGTGATTGCAATTTATTAAATTTAATTTAATAATTATAGCAACAATAATCAGTTTGGTGACGTCCTCCAAGACTGGAGTCCGCAGTGAGATGAATAAAAGGATATGCATGAAAAGGTTGATGGAGTTGATGGATGTGAGGCTCAGTGGCGATACATCGTCTCTGCCTACCCCTCTGAGAACAGGGCGTGAATATTATGTAAATAACAAGAATAATAACATGAAATACCTTATTTTTTATCTCCTCTTACCCCTCGGCCACGACCTTGCCGCTGCCAGCGACGAGCGGCGACAACAAATGTACAAAAATGTTAGCAGCACGCCACGAGGCGCCTCAATCAGCGGCCAACCCTCCGCCTGCCGAAACCGCGCCGCTCACCGCGCTGCGTCCCGCTAAGCCAAAAGTCGTGGCCGAGCGGTTAGTGCGTCAGGAAGACCTTGCCAAATTTGAATTTCGGGGTATTTTTTACTAAACCCCTGTCCACCAACTGTGCCCGTATTTTCCTTTACCGAATCTGGTATTGTAAATAAAAAGTACTTAGTTTCGAAAATTTATTAGTACGGGCGGGGTTTGAACTCACGACCTTATGAATGTGAGGCGAGTGCACTACCAACTAGGCTAGCACGGCGCTAATCTAAGATATTGAGGTCTAAACTAAAAAAAAATGTTACCCTATAGTTATACATATAGACAGAGAGGGATAGATATACACTGAGAAAAACTTATTCAATATCAACAATTGGCAATTTTTTACACAAATAAAAAGTGTATTGGCAATATGCTGGCAATACACCGCAACATTAGCGAAACGGACCAACCATGTCTGAATTACATCTTTGCTATTCGGTTATGTTTGGTTAGCTTCAGAAATGTTTGCCAAATTGTACGTTGCGATGTGTATACCAATCTTTTTTAAAATATACAAAAAAAAAATACAAAAAGTAAGTGTCACTCGTCACTAGGCCCCGGCGAGATTCGAACTCACGATCTCCTGTTTACTAGACAGGCGCTTTAACCAACTAAGCCACGGCGCCGATGTTCAAGTCTGCGAAAATAGTGTACAAAAGATACACGTTTAGGCGAATACAGTCGGCAACAAAAGCACCAATAATTAGATGCCAAATTCATATAAGTTTGTTTCAATACAAAGGGCAACTACATTGATTACAATATGTGATGGCGTTAAACTTATATTATACCACAGAATAAGTAATAGTACTACTTGTTCAATTACTCATAAACGTACCACAAAATTAAATGCAAGCCAAATTGAATCCTAAACCCATGGAAGAAAGTCTGTAAAGGCTGAATCGCTAAATCACGCGACATTGAGAGTCGAACGCGATTCGTCTAGGTACTAGCCCCGGCAATCGGGGCCTCCGATTAGGTATGTTTTTATGAGGCAGGCCTGAATGTACTTGCTATAAGGATATTACGGTGATTATCTAATAATTATGAATGACAGCTGCCTGATGTAGGATGGAATCAAATCCTGTTTATTCAATTAGTTTCAGTTTTATTTTATCTTGACTAATCAAATAAATTAGACCTATTCTATTTTTTTAAGAAGCTGACCGTATTTTATCATCAATGAATCCATATTACGTTCTACGTAAAATGTACGAGGTCGATGCGATAAGTGCGAAAGATAAAATGCAGTCTTTATTGATATCATAAATTAATTAATTCATATAATCTTGACAAAATGTGATTGCTTAAAATAAATTCGTGGAACTATTTTAGTCACGACTGTATTTGCGTTAGCTCAGGGTGCTTAATTTCACCAGTTACTCTATGGCAGTCGTGGCCGAGCGGTTAAGGCGTCTGACTAGAAATCAGATTCCCTCTGGGAGCGTAGGTTCGAATCCTACCGACTGCGAATTCTTTTTGTTTTTAATTAAGTACATTAGCTACCTTTATAATAATAAATCATTATTACTGCGTTATTTATTTTTATGTAACACTCGTAATTGCGATCGTTATCGACTGGTAGATAAATGGGGTATTTTATTGCATTGCGTGGTCAATATATTGAGCTTTTCATTCATTGCGTTTATTATCAGATATATTCCCATAAAACGCGGGAATTAGTGTTCTGGGACCTGTCACGGCCTTTTTCCCCTGAAAAATATGAGGTGGATAACTTTAATGATGTAGAAACGAGGGCAGGTTAAGTAGGTATGTATTTTGTTTCAAATAAAATTAAAGTCGACAGCCTGCTAACAACATAACAGCTGTATTAACTAAAGAGAGAGTTAGAGTGCGCTTTAGAACTTGTTTCCCATAGTATACAGCGCTGGCGGCGGCGTAGACGCCAAATTAGACCGGCGTCGTCGGCGGCGAAATTGGCGTAAGCCTTTTTGCAGTTTGCCAATAAGTTGACCTACCAATCGATCAACCAGTCTAGCAACCAATCGACCAACCAGTTGACCGAACTGTCAAAAAACCAATCTACCAACTAGTCGACCGAACAGTGGACCGAACAGTCGACCAACCAGTCGACCAACCTGCTCTTGCTCTAATGACCCAACAGTTACTTGTATAGACTTTACAAAAGCTTTTTTCCTAAACTCTGTATTCTTTACTGCATAGGTTAAACGTAAAACAATACTTTTAATTCCGTTGTACTTCTATCGCTATATCTACCAGACAAGTTTTGTTCGGCTGAATAATGGTCAACTGGGGACAAAATATTATTTAGTTAGTTTACTCTCGCCATGTTGGCTTGACAGGTTAAGTTGCTAAATTATTATTATTACCATCAGTAATCACTTATTATTATTACCACAGGTGTGTATTAATTAAATTACAGCTGTTTAAAAAGTATTAATTACTCGTGATATGTATAATTTATAACTTCTGCAATGGATATGAGGATATAATTCTACAAAAATGGATATAAACTACTTTTCTGTTTCTACACCATTTTATCATTATAATAAGTGTATATAGACAGGTTTTATGATGCCTTGCTATACTAAATTTTTTTGCCAATTGTTTGCAGAAATGTGAAGCAACCAGGTGCCATACAACGTGACGCAACAGGTGACATACAACATCTAATGACTTAATGATTATTAAAGAAGGCAACCCTAAACTATGATGATACTTTTCTCAAAACTCAAACCAATATCACACCCCCAAATGTAAAAATTCGCAGTATGTAAAACAGGCAACAAAATAAAAAAAGGTTAAAGTCTATTTGTCAGTTGCTCTATTTTATAAATCGTTAAAATCGACCGAATAGGTGCGGAAGGTTCCCGGTTTAGAATAGGGCCACCCACAATCTTCCCGTGAGTGTCATTAAGGCGACTAAGGGATAGCATCAGGGACAGGCAGCGGCGTTCTCCTGTGTAATAGGATCATAACTATGATCACCAACCCGTCTGCCAAGCGTGGTGATTATGGCAAAATCCCCCAATGGACAGTCCACGAAAAGTGAAATTCTTTTGGGGATGCTTATGTTCAGCTGTGGACGTATTTCGGCTGATGACGACCGAATAGATTTGAATGCAGTTTTTACTCAGAAAGAGACAACTCAGATAAGGTTGTAAAGAGTAATGAAATAAGAAAACTTTACCATCGTATACTCAATACTGATACGATTTGATTTACGAAAAGGGAGCAAGAAGTAACGATTGTAATAAAGCTGTCTACGAATGCAGGATTAGTATTCCCTCGGGGAAAAGTTAGTAAAGATAGTTTCTCAACGATTTTCTTAATCTCCAGAGAAATATTTAAGACAACCATTAATGTTGTGATGCAGCACATTCCACAATCTAGACACTCGTACCATTCATGGGCTCTTCAAAATCGTTTATTGTTCGGAAAATGGGGAAATATATGGACTTTTGCGGTGGTAATGAAGTTTTAGTTATGTCCTCCGTTCAAAAGGGGAAGTAATTACTGATTGAAGTCTTTGTGCCGAGATACGGCATGCAGGGAGGGTAGGTGATCCCCAGTGACGGAGATAACTGGTGGTTGAAGCAATGCATTGTTTGTAGGGAGGAATTTATAAGACAGTAGTGAGCCAAGTGTTCAATTCGAATAACGAATGAATTGTCATTTACTTTATTGAGTTTCACCAAAGGTTTCACTGAATGTGGTGTCACGTAATCTGTAGAAGTTTATTTATTGTTATTATATATTTATTGGGTCACCAACTGAGTGTAGGTACTAACAGTTCTTGCATAAAGGAGCCTTACAAATAGAGATTGGCTAGATGCCGCCCTAATTAGTTATGGGCATCGACAGTATGCGTTGTTTGTATTAAGTTACGTTTAATATTATATGTGTAACTTATATGTAAGTTGCATTATACATATAGCTATTTTTTATATAATTAAAAATAAGAACATACAGAGAAATACACATAGAAATTTAGATATCGAACTAAAGTTAGAAATTAAAGTAAGAAACTAAATATAGCTGCAAATTGTTGTGACTAGTAGTCAGTATGTGTTCCTAAACTTATTAATGCCCATGCTAAGAAATATAATGTAATAGTTGCTAAAGTTATAAGTTAAGGAAGACAATTACTTTATTTAAATAGATCTACATGTAGATGATGAATGATATATTGAAACTGCAATATGAGTCTGCCTTGTACTACTACTTACTGTAATTACATAAGCTAACACATGCTAAATATTAGACGAGTTCCGTCTCAGAAAAACGAATAACTCCGTAGTACTCTATTCCACAGTACTTCGCAGTACCGCGCAGTACTCCACAATACTCCGCAGGCAGTATTTAACAATATTTAGTAATCTTTGATTCCGTAGTACGGCACTGCTCTATTTATCTATGGTGGCTTTAGTGTGGTGGTTTTATGAAATGGAAAATTGTCGATAATCCCAAGTCCCTAGGGTGTGTAGTGAATGCAACATGGCACCCTCCAAGATTGCTTCGTACGAAAAATAGTAGAGGAATTATCTGATCTAGAGAAATACCTACGGCATTCCCCTGTAGCACACTTTGTTGTTAAAACTGTTACGTTGATTTCTGTTAGAAAAAACAATCGACTCATATCAATACTTAACGAACAAAACATTTTCGAAATTTAATAATCCATATGCGAGCACTAGGTTTTATCAATGTTAAGTAAATAATAAACTGTTTGATAATACAGACATTAGGAACGATGCTAAAGTAAACAGTTAAATAGACATCACTAAAATTAGTTTTGTCTTTTTCTTTTTGTACTTTTAAACAGGCATACAAATAATTTAGGACGTGTTATTTTTAAGTACAAGTACAATAGTTTAGATTAATATATATTAAATCAATTTGAAAATTTCTCATACTAATTAATTTATTAAATGTACATGTCTGGGAAGCAACTAGTTCTCCACAACCACAGTTTAATCTAGTATGGAGCCTAGAGTGCCAACAATAATACTGTGTATGTTTTGTGAATAATAAATGTGTCAGAATTGGACCCATTCTATATTGAATTCCCTAGTTTACTCAAAAATGTGATCTCCCAGGAAACCCTGACATTTAGGGTCGGCGGGAGACAAGATGAAATTGCGTGCTGTCGTCACCTGTCGCACTGAGGAATTTTCATTTGGGTCCCTGAAGAAAAAACACATTTGACTCCTTAAATTTTTAATTAATAAAAGTAAGGGTAATGAAGTACGGTTCAAGTCCTGCTCCGGTGTGAATATTTATATTTAAAAAAAAATGTAGCTATAGTGCGAGCGGCGAATACCTACGTGATTTGATACCGAGACGAGCTGAGCGTTGAGTTGTTATCCATATCAGAAACAAATAAAACTATCTGTCTATACGTTATCTAGTAACCATACCACAGGCTCTGCCTAGTTTAGGACTGGATAATTGGTGTGAATGTCTGACATTTTTTTTTTTTTTATTTATTCATGTCTGCTTGACCGCAACGGGTCGGAATCTAACGATATATTTTTGTAATGATTGCAAAATCTGAACTTAAAATTGGTTCAATGAATTTAGTACGAAAAAAATACACACACATACCTAATAATGTATGAAATTGTGTTGAAGCTGAAGCCGTTTTATAATGAAGCATGCGTTCAACATCGTTTGCTGGGGTAATGAGTACAAATTTTTAACTTTATCTTCGTTTTCGTCGACGTAAGTTTTTGACTTTTCACTTACTGGATCCAGAAACAGACGTGCATAGTTTATTTTGTCTATTATATGGATAATACCCTCAGACTAAAAAAATCTAAGATAATACCTAATCTGCCCACAGACAATAGACGCAGTAAGTCAAACCGCCCTAGCCCATAAATGTAGTATGTTTGGAACTTACGTTGTTTTGGCTAGGATGATTATGACTTACTGTGTTTAGGCATCAGTAGGCACATCTCTTCTCTGCATCAAATCACGTAGAGTACAGTTACATGCCGAAATAAGTAACCATAATCAATGATGATAAAGTTAAAATTAGAATGAACTTGGTATTTAACTCAGACCACTGTCTACTGCAGGTACCACTAGTAAAGCCTCGGACCAAAGATAATACTTTTCATGACGCGATTTTATAACGCGATATCATAACATAACGCAAAGATTCTAAATGCAATGATTCTTTCATCATATGCCAGACGTTGGAATAAACTGCGATATATTATTGATGCATGTACAGGATGTTTATTCTAATACTGGAACGTAATTATAAAGACGAGCTCTTAGTTTCAAAACATACAGTTTGAATGAGAATATTTTGATTCCGTACTAATTTCCTAATCACTAAGTATAATTGTATATGTCATCTATCGATGCTTTTATCGATAATTAAATACTAGAATTTACTCTACCTATGTCGATGGTGTGAAAGGACCAGCATTTCGGATAATATCCGTCGAACTAAAAAGCCAATTTACGCTTTCTGACGGGTCATGTGACATATTCGGATAAGCGTATGGCGTCAAGTTAACGTATATTTCATTCCAAACCAAACAAAGAGCAACGCTATTTGCGCCTCGGTAACATGTACCTACATGAAAGGCTCACCAGCAGCAAAACAGTTTATATTGCCATGTAAACTTTGCGGTCCGCTTAGGAACATTCATCATCAGGTTATTTTTGTCTCCACTGCAGGAGCACAACTCTCTCTCATCTGCCGGAGACAGACGGCCTAACCTCCCTGTGCTGGCCAAACGGGTTGAAGAGGCCTGATTGATGTTTTATAATGTATTCCCTGAGTCGCCTTGTACGACATCCACGGGAGGAGTTGGAGTGGTCCTATTCTACTCTACCGGAAACCACACGGCAATAGGAACATTATCTATTATTTATTTTGTTTTCGGAGCGCAAATGTGATATCATATGACTACTGATTTGGAATGAAATTTAGACTCCAAACGCTTATCAGAATGTGTCACGTGTCCTGTTAGAGAGTACAAAACAAAATGGCTTTTAAGTTCAAGGGATATTAATTAACCTTCAAGCGGGCGCGCGGTCATTTGTAACGGCAGAAGTCGCGCGTGATATTTCAGGGATTTAAAGCACTAATTAATTAATAATCTTTTTTTTTGTATTCATACACATAATCTTTACAATATGTTATACACAATATGTTGAAAAAAATAATTAGACACAAATAAAATCAAAATTATAAAATCAAATAACATAACTCAAATGGGCTCTGATGAACTCTCTTCTTGTTGTATTTGCGCCAGTATCGCGCTATCAGTCAGCGGTCGACGCGTCATTTTTATAAAAAAAAACACTATTACAAGCTTCATACAATATTACAAGCTTACTAGGAATAGGAAATACATGCGACAAGAAATAACGATATAATGAACGAAAATGTATCGAATTCCGCGCGCGCCCGCTTGAAGGTTAAAACAGAAATGATTTTGGAGTAGGCTCTCTATTTATTAAAATATTCCACACACGGCTGTTGCCTACTGTTCTATTATTATCTCTTGTATACTTTACACAATAATTTAATTTCCAACACAGGAGATTAAGCACATCAAAGTACGCGATTATTACGCATGCTTAGAAATGTAATGAGCGGGTACAAACATTCATTATACCTGTATCATCATTAATGAACTCGAAGGCTCCAGAGGCGATGTAAAGGGACTACACACGATGAGACTGTTGTCTGACTGAACAAACCGAATGTATCCAACCAAGAGCGGATGCAGAATTTCATTTTAAGATACGCTATAGATCTATAATTGTCACAGCCACTCCTCTCCTCGAGAGGTGATCGACAAATAATTATCTACACTATAATATTAGAGGAAAAGAGGAAAGATTTGTATGTTTGTAACGAATAAACTCAAAAACTACTGGACAGATTTCAAAAATTCTTTCACCATTAGAATGCTACATTATCCCTGAGTAACATACGTTATATTTATTACTATAAAAAATTAGGAATCCCTACTAAACTTCAATAATGTAACCCAAGGTGTAAAAAATTATCCATAAAATGTTTTTCATCGCATGTGCTGCGGGAACTATTGATGATAGAACCTTTGCGTTTCTGTACATTGAAAATATTTGCAGGAGTCGGAGCTGGAGCTGAAGCGGGAGAAGGAAGGAGAAGGGCGAAGGGGGAATTTATTTAATTCTGTAATCCACACAAGCGGAGCCGCGGGCACAGCTAGTATTATGTAAAATATAATTTTTGTCATAGTCCCAAAGTCCCTTACTACCGCCCTAGATTATCTCTTGTCATACGAACATGTATCACGAACTGTTTGATAGACGCGATGTTAGTGGTGAACTGAGCGTCCGAACGAAGACGATCGGCATATGTGGTCTGTGGTGGTGTAAACACAACTTCAGACCAAACAAATCAGTCAATATCTGTCCGAATAAGTCCATCAGATCTCATGGTGTGTAGCGACCATTAATGGTGATGGTGTCATTGACAGTCTGTCGCCAAATGATGGATTGCATGCCACCGCTATCAGGTGCAAGCAGGACGCACATAATCAATCATGCTCACTTTTAATCAATTTACTTTCCCATCGATGAAATTGTAAAAGAGATTTATTACATGTGAAATCGTTGGTTGCGATACTGATGAGCTGATGCATGATACTTGATAGGTTTTTGTCAACAGACACCAGTCACGGGCTAGAATACATGCTGTTATCAGTGGTAACAGCATAAATGATAAGGACGAGAAGCTCCTCTTCTTACTCGATATCCTCGAGCAGAATATAATATGATAATTATTATATTATCCCAGATTAGATTAGCCTAGATTAAATGATCTAAGTACAAAAGATTATTTGTTTAATAATCGGGATATTCGGACGCTTTAGCGACGTGCGTTATTTTTTTAAGTTTCAACAATCAAACCGGCGAACCGCCATCTGACTGAATAAATTAAATTTGGCTATCTTGCGGCTGACAAGATCCATTAAGTGCCTGACTTGCCTATTTGTGGAAACAGATAATAAAACTGGCAGAACAAAATGTACTTCTTATGGAAAGCAATATCGCTTATAAGCTTGCAACGCATAATGATCTGTTTTTCTCACTTTATTGACACCTATCGTGTGCGTCACTCCAGCTCGGACGAAGTCAAATTTCAATAATCTGACCCTGGCAGGTTTTAGCACTCATCACGTACTATTTTGTAGTCGATTTTCAGAGCCGAAAAACTTGAGTTTTCTCGGTCTTATTTCCCATACTGCCCAAGATACGAGAGAATGCCGCAAAGTCTAAAAGGGCTTTCCTAAGGCTGAGTGCCAAACTAGTTTTCTAGAATCTATTGACCAATTAGAATTCACCAATCACAGAAATCCAGAGAACAAGTTTGCCTTCTTTTTTTTAATTTTTCCGAAATTATCTTGTTACATTAGCGGACTTCGGGAATGTCTCAGGCTGACAGTTGCCCTGCCGCAGTATCCCATGTTTGCCCTGCCACGAAGGTGACACTTCATTTTCCTTTCTGCGCCGCTGCCCTCGCACTTCGGCTTTACATAATGAACGCTCTAATGCTCTTGCCATCGCCACCTTTGAATATTCCTCCGTTGGATTACGCAAGGGGATACCCATGAATGTGAATATTTTAAAGGTTGTCGAGGCTTTGGAATTTAGGGTAAAACATATTTAGAAGACGATATGAATTTGCCATGATAACTGAAATGAATTCAAATTTGGAGGTATTTATTATAAGGCGTGAAATGCGACTTAACTAATAATAAGAAACACAATTAATATATATTTTTTTATTTTCAGAAATAAGGTTTTCAGTTACAGCAGATCCTTAGTCAGTTCAGATCAGTTACAGCAGGGCCTTCTTTTAGACATAAAAATATCTGGGCCAGAGGGAACTAATTGCTTTTAAACAGTTTGTTGCTAATTACAAACATTAGGTACTTACATAATGTATGTATCTTAGTGCCTGCACTATTCCGTTATAACGCATTATAATATGATACAAATAAAATCTTAATTTCTCAATCAATAGTGTTTTTAATATTGAAATTTGTATCAAAACGCATGTAGGACATATGTCCGTAGATATCTACTTAGGTTCTTTACATTTCACAATATCAATAAATGAAGGGATTAAAGAGATTTTATACCAAAAATTCATGGCATCGTCAGTTTGCGCGATAAGATACTCGTATTCAAATAGTAAGTATGTTCGTACCTATATTCTTTTGTTTTTAGTTTTCAAACTTAAAGTGTTGAGCATTGTTTTTTGAACTTCTAAAGTTGTAGAATAAAGTGGTTCAGTATATTGTTCCTCTCAGAATACACGAAGAGAATCTATTATTTATTAGATAGTATGCATAATATATTCGCATGTATATTTAAGTAACTTTGTCAATCTCTTCAAATTGCAAGAATAGTGATGTAACTATACCACGGACGGAGCGGCGCCTGTGTGCATGGAGAATATCTTTTGTCTCCAAGTTTTGTAATATCGAGAGTGAGGCAGATGTCGTCACCTTCGTTTTGCCTTTTGGACCGGGTCTGTCATCCGGAGCTCTCGACACTATGAATCCCTGCCAAGGAAGGGAGGCCCTCTCTCGTCGCCTCATTAGACTAAATGCACTCTCCCAAACTGTTCGATAATATCTGTTTTTGAAAGCGATCTTTTGAAATATTGCTTGGAGATGGAGTGGAGATAAGAACATCTTGAGTTAGCTACTTAGTATATACTACCGTTAGTTAATAGTTGATCGGTTGATACAGTATATGAAGTACAGTGAAAATCAGTAAGGCTTAGGAGAATGCTTCGGAAAAGAAGTAGGAGCTTTAGGGTCTATGAACCTCATAAAATCATTAAAGTGCATATCGCTTTTCGCCTTGTTGGCTTAGTGGCTTGATCGTTAGTGTAGGGCTCGAGCGCCAGATGTTATAGGTTCGTTTCCCGAACTTTGTACAAATTTGCATAATTTTTACAAATTGGCCTGGGTGTTATATTTGTGACTTATTCCATTCATTGAATGTTTTAAGCAATGTGAATTGTGAACCTAATGATATGTGAATCAAGCAAAAACAACACTTGTCCATTAACATAATTATTCTGTTACATGCTCTAATAGGCTACGAATACGTGATAAAATAATATCTGGAAAACCCGGTAGATGAGTTCTTTTTGTATTAATTGATTCATGCCAAGTTTTAAGCAGATTCGTAATAACAAGGGTGCTCAAGTAACAAACATATTCAGACAATATAAGTATAAGAATAAAATAGATACATACATGTCTTATTGTATGCTTGTATAAACGTGAGTACATTTAAGTCCCATTTCCTTGTTCGAAATTGAGTTCGACTGACGACATGACGATATCAAATGTGATACAAAAGCTACTCGCAATATTCCTCGGTTCCCGCTCGAACCTTCAAAGGTTTCCGTAAGCCGACACTTCATTTCGTTCAGCCCTTTTATACTCGTGTCATACACGTGCAAGTGTATAAATACGGGTTACAGTAAAACCAGTGTCAGAAAATCCTAGAAGTAGAAAATCCTAGATGGTAGATGTCGAATAGAGTTTTTTCACTTCCAATGCTTGTAAAATGTCTCGTTGTGCCTTCGCACAGGAAGACTACAGTGTAATTTTAAGTCCTAGCTAAAGTAATTAAATTCTAATTGTACTTTTTATTCTAGTAGAATTTGTCATTTTTGATGCAAGTAAGAGAATGTAGGTTCATACAGCCTTTTAAGACGTTTTGGCTGAACCAAGCCATTTTATACACTTTTTTAGATAATTCAAACAGACCTGATATTTTACCATTGTAAATTTTGTACTTTTAATCAAATGTCATCTACTTGTAATTTTGTGTTTATTTTTATTTTTTCGCAGTTGAAGTGAAAAGTAGAGTGGTTAATACAAACGTACACTTAGACACCATATCACACTCAAACTATAGTGTGATAAGTATGACTCGTTTTTGTTAGTCCCTAGATGAACAATCTACTACTTATTTTACATTTAATGAAATGTCCTTATTTCCGCTCATAAAAAAGTAAAATAATAAATAATGTAAAATTATAATCAAATACACGTGGTAGACATTAATTTCATCGTGTCATTTACAGACTCAAGCCTTGACTATTCACTGGGAAAATTTAAATTAAACCACAAAAACACGACCAAACACCTTACCGAATTAAGTGTTTTAATAACATAAACAAAGTAATATAATTAATCAATGTCTGCCGTATAATTTCGCCGGGGCGTATATACTGTTGCCGTCGCCAGACTCGCTCAATTAGGTTCCTTTCGGCAAAGCAAACACTTGTCTTGGAGGAAAATTAACGAGTTTTCGGTAAAATTTCGGTAGGGGGTAAATATTTTCGGTAAAGTAATGGAAGGGTGGAAATTGCTGAAAATTAACAAGGACTGCCAGCCGCTTATCGGCGGGTGAGATTAGAAATTAAATGTAATTTGTGGCAACTTCGTTCCAAGCAACACTGAGTTTCCTAAGTTTAGTAATGAGTTGATAAAGCTATTTTTTTTCTTAAATGAATTTATACGTCGTTACAACTAAAGCAATGAATAAATACGTTAAGTAAAAAATTTCAATCTATATTTATAATTAACACTAGACGCAGTATAAAAAGAGCACATGAAACTAACTTGCATAGTGTGCATTAACTTTAATTAGCTTTTTATTAATGTATCTTAATTGAAAATGCATAAAATATATTGCATTTCAGTAGGTATATTTAAATACATGACTAGTTTATATTGTATTTACACAGTAGAAAAAATATTAGAATATTTTGTTCATAAAGCACGGTGGGTGTATTGATTAATAAATATTTAAATACCCTTTTTTATTCTTTAAAAACGATAACCAATTCTTTTGTAATAAACAAATAAATGGGTCCTGAATTTTGACAAAACGGGGAAGGGGGGAAATGTTTAGCTTACGAATGCGATAAAATGACTTTAGCTACGTCTCGACTCTTGACGGAAACTCATTTAACCGAGTTAGCCGAGCGAAGCTTGCCCTCTCGGGTACAGTGATATACTTCAGTAGGTAATGTAGCGACCTTCTCCACTGGAAATGATACTTCCACCAAAGTTAATTCAGAAATTAACCAAACATGAATTCAAAAGCTTCTTTGGGACAAATTATCGTGCGATATTCAGTCGAATGGCCGTGATAAGACGTCTGGATAAGCACGACGGAAGGGGCCTATCTCGGTGTAGGCTGTGGGTCGGTCGATATTCGAGACGTGAGGAGAATCGGCAAGGTGACTACTGGATTACCATCACAATGAATGGGCGAGAATCTGTTCAATTGTGACGATTTGTCAAATTCTACTATTGAAACTAACGTGACATTGTAACATTTGAAATTATTAAAGCGGATTACTCCAGTGAATCGTTTTAGTGGGCTTATGTCCGACATGTTTCGACCGGGGATCTTAAACAAGGAGAACTAAACGAAGTCACCTCGGGGTGCGCTCGTCTGGCACAAAACTTATTTATTTTATACAGATTATTGATAGATGATTAGTGACCAAGAGTTTTTCTTACTGAGATAGGACGTGTCAAATAACCTCAATATTTATAAAAATGCATCTAAGACCCTGTCTCTACTTACCATATTGAAAATTGTTTTGCTGAACTTAGCGACTTTTTATCTTGGTTGCTATATGTTGGCTAATCATTTTTATGATCGTTTGAAACAAGATCATGATCACAGTAATATATCGTGACAAGTTGAGTTAGTGTGAAAAGATCTAGGTGCGCTCGTTGGGAGTTAAAATAGCTTATCACGGTTAACCAGAAATTGTTTAAATAAATAATTGTTTTTTTTGTTCAGTGCATGTTTATAGCACTTGGAAGATTTTTATGAATAATTCACTGTTACACAAGAGTCTATCTGACGAATGATTCCGTGAACAATTGTAAAAGAAAACGTCCACACGTTATCTCGCTTCGGTTAGCAGGCGGAGGGGGGTAAAACTTAAGAGGGCTATACAAACTTGTCTCCCATACAAACTTTCAATTCAAGTAACTTGAAAATGTAAAGTCCAATTCTGATGAAACTTTTTTATACAGGTAAGTAGGACACGAAATTTTTAAATTTGTACAGTAGATATTGTAAAATACTTTATTATTAAAAAATACATTTTTAACATTACTATCATCATCATCATCAGGTTATTTTTGTCTCCACTGCAGGAGCACAACCCTCTCTCATCTGCCGGAGACAGACGGGCTATGAAAGCTTGAATTTTTTTAATGACACTTAAATGACGCTTGAACTATTTTTGATAACAACAACCTTTTTTCCCTAATCGTACAAATTCATAAATTTCGTGTCCTGCTTACTTGTATAAAGTTTCATTGTTTGATAAGTTTGTCATAGCTCTCTTAAGATTTTATGAAATTTGTATTAGGAAGAGAAGCTTAGACCCCGGGAACGAATATTCGTACGCATGTTCGCTTCGGTGGAATACCAGGAATTCGTCATTGCACATCGCGTCAAGGTAAAATAAATTAAAATGTTGTGCAATTTTTTTTGTTGTTTTAATTTCTGACTTTCACTTTGCTTAAATAATAAGTAATTTGCAGTATTTGTGGTGATTTCTTCATCATCATCATATCAGCCCCTAGAGTCCACTGCTGGACATAGGCCTTCCCCAATGAACGCCACCTCACCCGGTCCTCTGCGCTCCGCATCCAAAAGCTACCGGCCACCTTCTTCAGGTCGTCGGTCCACCTGGCGGCCCTGCGAGTGCCGATCCGCGGTCTCCACTCCAGAACTCCTTATTATATTAGATTTATTTTTAAATATTTTAAACGTTAAAAATCCTCGACCAAGGAAGCAGATCAGGTTGAAGCTAAATGAAAGTTTTATTCCAATTTCAAACATAGGTTTAGGAACACTTAATTTTTATCGAGATCATAATAAATAATTGACAAAATAAAAACCGATTGAAGTATTAGGCTATATCACTTTTCCAATAATTAGTTAAAAAGTATCTAAAATTAGTGCAATTCTGCAATGGGTTTTCAAAAATTACTCTAATATCAGACAATACTAAATTATGAATGTGAATTTGTAACAGGGTACTTTTTACATGGCCTTTCGCTGTTTGCCGATTTAAAAAGTTACACACTTGTACGCAGTTATATCGAATCACAGCTTATGGAGCCGTACGGAGGGGCACGCAGCTGTACGGACGTGTATGCAGATCACCGTCGATGACCGATCACGCTTCAGTTCAGTTGGCCGCCTTTACGCGTACGTCATGAAAATGCGAAAGGATGCGTACGCTGTCCCATACTTTGTGATCGTTTTGTATGGACAGACCGTCGAACGCCGTCGATCACTGTGTCGTGACCCTAAGTCGTGGGGCGTCTGCTAGTAACAGCACATAGGAATAGGCATCTTCTGGGTAAGCCCGCTCCACCTTAGGCCTCATCATCACTTACCATCAGGTGAGATTGAGGTCAAGCGCAAACCCATCAACAATAAAAAAACATGGCCTATATGACAGCGACAGCAAGATATAAGACATTGTATGTTTAAACTGAATCTGAAAGAATCACTGTTCCTCTTCATGCATCCGGTTTTTCCTCAGCAGGGACATAGGGCTCTTAACAAGGTTTTTTATTCAGACCGTTCTTGTGTACCTGTTTCCAGCTGATCATCCATTAGCACTCAGAAAATAATTTACTGGCACTCAATGCTAACCGGGGCTGAGACAACGGCATAAAGGAGAGGACATTAAGTAAAGCTCACCGCTAATAACTTATGTAAATGTATGTGGCTGAGCTTTTAACAAGAGTTACTAACAAATAGTCGCTTCTTTCAATGCAGAAACAATGGTTTGTGGTGGGCGGCGAGCACTATGCTGGCGTAACGATAATATACCGATAATAAAGAAACATTAGGCCGTGTCTTCCGGCTCGGGGATATTGGGGAAGGGATTGCACTCCAAGCGTACTCCATATTCATATAAATTAAGATCATCACTTGCTACCACCAATCCGCCTGCCAAGCGTGGTGGTTAAGGTAAATCCACCAATGAACATCATCATCATCATCATCATGTTATTTTTGTCTCCACTGCAGGAGCACAACCCTCTTTCATCTGCCGGAGACAGACGAAGGATTTGGCCTACACTCCTCGCGCTGGCCAGACTGGTTGGGGAGGCCTGATTGAGGTTTTATAATGTATTCCCTTAGTCGCCTTGTACGACATCCTCGGGAAGAGTTGTAGTGGTCCTATTCTAATCTACCGGAAACCACACGGCACGATTGCACTCCAAGCGTACTCCATATTCATATACATTAAGATCATTACTTGCTACCACCAATCCGCATGCCAAGCGTGGTGGTTAAGGCAAATCCACCAATGAACAGCCCACCGAAAATGGAATACTACCGGGGAGGCTTATGTTCACCAGCGAACGAATTTCGGCAGATCCAAAGAAAAATAACGATGTCATTGGTTGGTTTTTAGTGTATGTATGTATGTAAACGCTTTATTGTACCAAAAATAACAACAACAACAATAATAAAATAGGAATTAAACTGTGTACAAAGGCGCACTTATCCCACTTAGGGATATCTTCCAGTCAACCTGTGATTTAAACTAGGTTAATAAATTAGGTATGTACTACTCCTTCAATTTTTAGAGATAGTTTCCAGAACTCCTTTCTCATTTACTAACTAGGCAGGTACTTAGCGCAGTGTTCGGAGTATAAATTATTGAAATGAAAGAAAAGCATCAAAGGTTATGTAGATCCAACTGCAGCAAAACTAGTCTTTTTAAAAATTGTATTTCTAATTAGGTATATGATCCAAGTTATATGCGTTCTTTAAATATTAAAGTGTGACTGACGGATCAATCCAGTTTCGATGTAAGAATTTCCTTTTCATGGTACTGTTTTAGAGAGACATATTTTCCCAGTAGGTCATATTCTAAATTGTATCGGTCTTCAGGATAAGAACTTAAGAACTGGTGAGTTATCTAGACGTGCCGAGGTGATTAAACTAATTGTCTGCTCATTCTCCTCCTGCCCTATTCAGAGATGCTTAGCAGCATAGGTCACCGACCCCGACACGTGATATTTTTGGCAACAGGACAAGTACTTTTAGATGAGAAAGTATTGTTTCATCTCTGGTTCCCGGCTTAGAATAGGACCACCCCTATCTTTCCCGTGGGTGTCGTTAGGGCGATTAAGGGATTGCACCAGGGACGGGCAGCAGCGTTCTCCTGTGTGTGTATGTTAAGATCATTACTGCGTTCACCAATCCGCCTGATAAACGTGGTGATTATGGCAAATCCCCCAATGGACAACTTACCAAAAGTGGTTTTCTATTGGGGAGGCCTATGTCCAGCAGTGGACGTATTTAGGCTGATCAAATCAAATCAAATATTATTTATTGTGCACCAAAATATATAAATTTTATATAAAAACAAAAATTACATAGAAGGATGAATTTAGTGTACAACGGCGGCCTTATCGCTTTCAGCGATTTCTTACAGGCAACCTTTGGGTGGTGGCGAATTTTTTGATGATGATATATACTATTAGTGTAGTGTGGATATTTTTTTTTATTTAACAACTTATTAATACCATATCATTATCAGTAAAGTCTATAGAAATGGAAGCCCATGTCTATGTGAATATCAGCGCTCACATGATCCACAGCCATCGACAAGAAATGTTTCTGGACTTCTTAGTGTGAGAAACGGCTATGTCCAGCAGTGGACGTCAACAAGCTGATGATGATACGTATTTGAACGCCTTGTTGGCCCAGTGTGGCTTGGTCGTTAGACTCGAGCGCCAGAGGTCGTCGGTTCGACCCACCGGGGACAGACAACTTTGTACAGACAAGTTGGTCTCGGTCTGGATGTTACTTTGTGTATGGTTCTATCCTTGTCTAAATCCCATCATACAGAAGAAAATCCTAGTTTGGGAATAGACAAGTGTGTGTGTGTATGTATGTATTTATGGAATATTTATTATTATTATTTACTAGCTATGCCTGCGGCTCCGCTCGCGTAAACTACAGAATATCCTGCTTTCGCTCCCGCTCCCGCTTTCGTTCCCGCTCACGCTCCCGCTACCACACCCACTCCCCTTTTCCCACTCTCACTCCCACGCCCACGCTCACGCCCACTCCCAGCGCCAAATGTAGTCCAAACTCATCGCTATCTGAATAGTACGGAAATACTATAATGTGCTATATATTGCATACTAACCTTACCCACTAATGTATTTGAACATTAAAAATGTCTATAACTTTTGATTGAGTTAGCCGATTGCGATGAAATAAAGACTAAATGTTAAGCTAAGTTAAGCCCCATGTTTTTATGAAAAGTCCATCAATATCTGTTCAGTAGTTTTTAAGTGATGCGTGCACAAACTCACAGACAAACAGATAAACAGACAAAAATTCCAAAAATGGTTGAAATGTGTTCTATTACTTATCCTTAGACCCCTTCATTTTTTATTTGCAAATATCTTCAATGTACAGACACGCGATGTTTACGATTTTATTTATTAGATTTGGAATCGTAAAGCAACACGGGGCTGACGGTTCGAATCCGTCACGCATGCTTGTACTCGTACTGCCAATACGAAACCGTAACCACATTGTCACCCACTCTTTTTTTAAGTCGTCGATCTTGAGCATCGATAATGAAATTACTTTCAAATGTCAAAAAGTAAACGATTACAATAACTATAAAGTAATATAATAACGGTGTTCGCTGGTCACAGTTAAAACTAAATCATTTGAAGGTACCGAACTCATGAAATATTAAAACAAAAAGTAATCGAAAAAGGTAAATAACTGAAATTCAGAAAACGTTGGTTCACATGTCGACGCCGCTATTTCATTAATCATTATCCACACGCCCCGACGTCGTGATTTTAATTAATGCGTCCAACACCCTGTCATCCCTCATCATTTATATTCAAATTGAAACGCACACCGTTCAAATTTGATTAAAATTTTGTCAATGTATGAATCCTGAGGCTGCATTTTAAAGAACTGTATTGTTATTACTGATTTTATTTAAGCCTATACGAGTACTTACATTTAATTTACTACTACCACTACTTTGTTATCTTATAATCCCTATCTTCATTTATTCATAAGACTGAAAAAAAATGAAAAAGATATATTTCTATGCAACTAACTCATATCGTCACTGTTTAGGAAAAGTTGCTGAAGCTCAAAGATAAGATTTTAATATAGATTTTTTTTTAATCTACGAGTACAACGACATATATTTCATTCCAGATTAATAGTGAAAACCAACGCTATTTACGTCTCGGTAACATATACATGAAAGGGTCACCAGCAGCAAAAATAGGTTTGTATTACCAAGTAAACTTTGCGGTCCACTTAGGAACACCATCTATTGTGTATTTTGTTTTCGAGACGCAAATGCGTTTGTTTTCATAGGACTATTAATCTGGAATGAAATATAGATACACTACGACAAACTTTGCTACCCCATACCGAGCTTTACTTACTGGTAAGAGGGTTTATATTATATAGTTGGTTGAAAGAATGACATAGTTACCATATATTCTTTTCTGGATATAGAGCCTAAAAGTAGGACTAAAACAAGTTTCCTCTTTAATACTGGAGAAAACAAATTCAATTACATGATTAGATCTTAACCAAAAACAACTTATGGATTTTTTTTCTCCCATCTCCGATATCACGGGAAAAACTAATTCAGTTATATCCTCAGAAATATATAATATTAATATACAATAAAATCGCACCTTGGTTTGCCCACGTGCCCACACCTTTCCACACAAGGTGACACAGTGGGCGCACGCAATAAAATATAATAAATATGTGGTTGTGTTCTCTATTTGTGCAAACGCAGTGGCGGGCGATAATAACCGGCATTGTTCTGTGTCGCCGATGTCGGTGATCGTAAATTTGTAATGAAATAAGAAGGTGTAACGAGTACTATTGTTGGACGGGACAATTGTAGCAGAGTGTGTCCATTGCTTTGCGTCAAACTCCGCCCCATCATCAAACTGGCAACATCTGGTCCTGGGCATCAAATCACCAGCTAAATACGTCCCACTACTGGGCAAAGGCTTACGTTTCATAAGAAGGACAGTAGTCCACCACACCGGATCTATGTGGGTTAGTGAATTTCAAATACGACTAAGAATTATTTCTTTGACGTAGTACCTATGTACATTTCCTCGCGATGTTATCCTTGGTCGAATGATGATGATTAATGAATAAATAAACCATACTTAATTTCCGAAAAACTCAGTAGGCCGAGTTAGAATCTTCGTCCTTATTATGAACTTCGTGTCATGTTCGAGCGAGCGCACCAACTAACTAACTAAGCTACCAAAACTGGAACGTTATTAAGTGACAACACTACTTTTATTCTAGTCATCAAACTTTGACTTGAAATGAGTAGGTACAATATGTTTATGTCAAACTGGCTCAATTTTTTTTTATTTTAGTGTAAAGTTCAAACTATGTTGCTTACTTGGCTATAAATGCAAACCGACCAGACGGCAACGCTGTTGCAATCACAAAATATCTCCCAAGAGTGGTCGTTACAGGTAAGGATTGTGTCCAGCGTAGATATCGTGCATTGCTGTTCGTGAATCAATGGATTCGAACTCCAGAATCAGTTGTGAGAAAGGCCGATTTATAAGCGAGCTTTCGCGCGTGCCCCCACGCCGGACATTGCGTTGGTTACGCCCCGGCAGTTTTCCTATAAACTAGAATATTTTATTACAAGGTCTAGATATTGATAATATGCTTTAAAGGCACTAAGACTGATTCAACGACATAAAATAAACCTTTTAACCGGTTATTGAAAGAGACTATCTAGTCCAAGGCATATAACTAACTAATATTAAAGTAAGGTATACTTATATTTCGTTGTGAAATAATGTAAGAATAATGTTGTGAAATAAAGATTAAACAAGCTGGGTAGACCACATAAATTAATTTTCAGTTTTGAATAATCGAATAATTTCCGCTCGGTCCCAGGCCGCATGCTGCGAACACTCCAACGTAAATTTGTTTAGGCAGACAGCAGTCTCATAATTTAGTTTTAACTCAATATACTGCTCTAACTCAATTTACTGTAAATAATCGAAGGAACAGGCCTTTGTTTAGTAGAGTTAGTAATTAGGGATACCATCTTCAATATCATGTGAGGACATAGGATTTTTAATCGATCGAAAAGGAAATTATAAATATAAAAATGGCTAAAAGCGATTATGTGGTCATTGTACACTAGATTAGTCCGTATATGTTAATTTTTAATTATTTTTAAAGTTGTTTCTGAGCATAATAAAGAATTAGATCGCAAAGGATTTTTTTTATTTGTATACTTCAGTTTTGACACCACCGCCGCAATGAAAACAGTTATTGTTGCGTTGATTTAGAAAATACCTTGTTAAAAATCTTTTTACAAAAATCTCTGAACACTGGTTTCTATACTAAAACATGTGAATAACTTAATATGTAATTACAATTAAGGAGTGATTTGTGATTTTCTCATATTCTTTGAAATCGCCAAAGGTTGTCTCGCTTTTAGCGATTAAACCGCCTAGATGTACATATGTAACCGACTTTATTATTGTATCTTTGTATTGCACATAAAGAGTAACTGAATTGAAATTCCAACTTTAACACGCAGGCTGAAAAATGCTGTGGAGCGGCGCTGCTTGAACTTTCAGCCTCACTCCCGAAGTATACCCGACCCCGACGTTAATACGTGGACAAATCCTACAAAATCCGAACGGCTGCAAGCCCTACTAAATGTGATTCGCGCCCATCCAATACCAATTTGTAATAATTTTAATGTGAGAGTAATGCTACCGGAGCACGCATTGTTGTGTAAGTTGTATGGACGCCCCCTCAGATTTCAACTACGAGTATTGTGCTTCAGTGAATTATTATTGTTACAATTGCCAAGTTATTTATTGGAACTCCGCGGGAGATATGATCAACTCCAAGATTTTGCTTATACGACTAGTTTTTTTTTATTGCTGATGAGTTTGCGCTTGGCCTCAATCTCACCTGATGGTAAGTGATGATGAGGCCTAAGGTGGAACGCGCTTACATAAAAGATGCCTACTCATTCTTCCTTTTAAAAGATTGTTCGGAAATACCCAAGCAGGCAGAGAGTTCCATTCCTTAGCAGTTCGCATTATGAAAGAGGGAGAAAAACTCTTCGTGCTAGTACATAAGGATGAAGTCCCTCACCACGCCTGGTAGTCCGCTGTAGCTTATAATAAATAAATGTTATATAATAAATATAATATATACAGACGCTTTTCTAATACCAAATAATGATTTACTCCTCTGCTATGGAAACTAAACAAGGATAGGACAAATCACAAATATAACATGCGGACTTGTAAACATTGTGCCAAGTTGTCTGTCTCCAGTGGGAATCGAACCAACTACCTCTGGCTCTCGAGTCCAATGACGTAGCCACTAAGCCAACGAGGAGGTCAAATACGTATCATCATCAGCTTGTCGATGTCCACTGCTGGACATAGCCCTTTCTCACATTAAGCAGCTACTAGCTAATAATACTAATAGTATTGAGATGAATCAATACCTTCTCATTTAAAAGTACTTGTACTGTTGCCAAAATATACACAGGGGAACGCTGCTGCCCGTCCCTAATGCTAGCCCTTATTCGCCTTTACCCACGGGAAGATTGGGAGTGGTCCTATTCTAAGCCGGGAACCACACGGCAAGAGTACGACTCGACTTGATCGGTTTTTCCTTGTTAAATCTCTTTAACAAGAAAAAACCGATATATACTCTTATACTTTACGTCACGTTGCCTCAATGACCCGAAGTATGGATTTTGTCCACCGACCGTCATTATTATGTAAAAGATAAACAGTGCAGTAAGTTATCTATAAGTAATGCATGCTGTAAAGTAGACCATGTGCCGTCCATACGCGATTAACGCCACAATATAGGTAAATAGTAAATAAATAAAGTAAATATGTGGGGACATTTCACACACGGCCACCTGATCCCAAACTAGGCAGAACCTGTAATATGGGTATCAGACAGCTGATATACATACATAGATAGATACATAATATAATATATAAATAACATCCAGTCACAAGGCAAACACAATTGCTCAACACACGAATGTTTGCCCTGGGCGGGATTCGAACCCGCGACCCCGAGCTCCGCAGGCAGGTGTACTACCGACTAGGCTACGGGGCCGAGGTATTTAGATAGTTGATCTGACATTTTCTTTGGACACTGTACCTCTACTAACTATACTTCCTAACATTGTTACACCAAGGCGGAAAAGTTAGGGTCAGCGCAGACTTGGCGGAGAGCAGTACTACGGGTTTTACGCTGACAATCAGTAATAGTCTTTAACTATATTTCATAAAGTTCAAAACCGTAGCGCGAGCATACACAGCTATTTTCTGGACACATTTTACTGCTACATGCAAGTTTGAACTTTATTGTAACAGTATTAAAGACAGTTATCAATTTTCCGCTGTAAATACGCCGCGCTGTCTCTCTGTTTGGTCTGCGCTCACTCCAGGAATTAAATACTATTGTGAATAATTTACCCTCCTACATTAAACATATTTTGCGTGGTGTCATAAAAAGTGAATGCGTGTAGAGCATTTTGTACAGTGAGATTTAGTATAATAACGTTGTTTTTGCTTTGCATTAGTAATTAAAACACCAAACTGTATACATTCTTATTCATTTGTAGATATGTTCAAGTTCTAGTGATGTTCTTTAAAACGTGCATTTGGAATTATGCCAAACAGCCAGACTACATTTTAATTAGTCACAGAATGAATTTTGTATTACTTGAGCATTCGCTCCCGGACAAGAAAATGGGGTGTCCAAGAATTAAAGCTGTGATGGTTTTGAGAAACCTATTAGGTACAGTCCAACCTCAAAATGACTTATCAGGTTTCTCTCGAGCACCACATAAATGATATTCATGGATATTGCTATTATTCTAACGTCACTTCTTATTTGACATTAACTTTAGAACTACATATACGTTTTACGTGTGCTTATACGTTTTTCTGCAGTAGAGTACGAACAAAACTGTCTAAACTCAACGATCTCTATGTACTACTAGATGGAGCGTTCCAAACAATCGCTCTGTTCCACGCAAGTAGCCACAGCTCTTTCACATTCACTTTGAAACTTGTACAGTTACTACTCAGAACATTTAATTATTTTCTAAATATTGACATAATTTAACCGTAGCGTCAATATTTAGTAGGTAATAATTAAATGTTCTGCGTAGTAATTGCACAAGTTTCATTGTGAATGTGAAAGAGTTGTGGCTACTTGCGTGGAACAAAGGGCTTGTTTGGAACGCTCCATCTAGTTGTACATAGAGATCGTTGTCTAAACTAACTAAGCTAATTTGCAAAGTTCGGTAACTAACACGTGTTGCTTAGAGTTAGCTGCACACACTAACCTCCTTGTTCCATTGCACTGGCTGCTTTAAAACTATTCTTGTGACTATATTTCAGTCATTTTATAGTTGAAGACTTTGGCGACTAGTAACTTTTGTTCATGGTTCTAAACATTTTAACGCAGACAGTGGCTTAGCTAGGTAACCAAAGGCCCAGGGGCAAAAAATAAACTAGGGCCCCAACTAACCTATTTAAAATCGTTTGTTCCGTATTCGTCGTACTATAAGTACCACCGATTCGCGGAGTGCAATATAAGGCTGGTTTCACAGTCGCGCCGTATAATAAATATAAACCGCATATTTGACCGCTATAATTCGATCTCTCACCTCTTTAACTATGTTTTACTACGAAAATTCCAACCCTTGCAGATAACGGTAAATTTTGTCATGCTTCGACGGTAGGTAGTAGATTTCTGCTGAGTACGGTGTATTTACCGTAATTACGGTGCACATGGCAACACTGGTAGTGTTGAAACGCGCTGTTCGACGGCGCGACTGTGAAACCAGCCTAAGAATACAGGGGAGTTCCCCGCAAATTTCAAACAAAGGTGTTCGAGCCTTGTTGGGAATTCCCCTGTATTTTTTCAAATAAGTTGCCATTATTAAAGTCGCTTTCCTGGAATCTGGTTTATTTATATTCCGAATGTGGGAGGAATTTTCTCTAGTTCAATTTATAAGTATACGTAATTGTAAGTATAGTATAAGTAATTGAACTAGATAATAAGTTTGTAAGTCAGAGTTCGAGGGCCCCCCTGTGCTTGGGGGCCCCGGGGCACTGCCCCGTCTAGCCCTCCGGTAGCTACGCCACTGAACGCAGATTGCTTAAGTTTAGTTCCGTTAGCTGTTAGTTGTATGAGACAGTTTAGTGTAACAGAGATAGAAGTCAGTGGCCACTGTGTATGTAATGCTTAGTCCTAATTCATCATCATCATCATAAGCCTAAATACGTCCACTGATGGACAGAGGCCTCCCCAATAGAATACCTTTTACTTTTGGTTAGATGTCCATTGGGGGATTTGCCATGTTTACCACGCTTGGCAGGCGGATTGGTGATCGCAGTAATGATTTTAACATACATACACAGGAGAACGCTGCTGCCCGTCCCTGGTGCAATCCCTTAGTCGCCTTGACGATACCCTCGGGAAAGATAGGGGTGGCCCTATTCTAAGCCGGGTACCGCACGGCAAATTTCCTATTTGAACATAACAAATGGTCACCCTACTTGTCAAATTCAATCGCTATAGCGTTAAACTAGTTAATCCATCCATACACTCTTTGTCATGCCGACGCGCCGCCATCGCCACGCCATATGGCGTCCTTCCAGCTCGAACAAAAGCTTTGTCGCCCAAGATTTTTGCGCCACAATAGAAGATTATGCCGAATTCGATGACGTCTGTGATTTCACAGGGGCGATAAATACGCTCCAACTGCCGATGGTGTGGAGTTACAAAAAAGAATTATGTGTACTTATTTAATAGGTGTCACGTTAAATGTGTTATTATTTGGGACTCCTGATGGGTGACGTTGAATTCGGTGTGTATATTATGTTTTGATTATTATGTTTGAATGGTTAAGCTGACGTTTCATTTTTGGTATTGATTTCTTGTCGCACCTAGGTATCTACTTACTACTACTACGTGTTTGGGCAAAACGGACTGACATTATTCAATACATTGGAAAAAAAACAATTGTTTAAAACAATATCATAACCGTCATCTTAACTTACTAGCGCACCAAGATCTTGTTCCCTTGAACTAACTCTTGCACTAACCCAACTTATTAATTTAATCATGGTTTGGTTTCAAATAATCATACTAACACAAGACAAAATGCCTCTTAGTTGAAATGCTTTTCTCAGGGTACTTTGCGTTGGCAGATAGTCGTTTTTGCCGTCCAAGCTCATTTTTAAAACAAATTAATAAAAATTACTTATCCAAAGAAAATTAAAAACCGTATCATGAAAATTCAATCATAACAGGAAAATTTAATACAGCTGCCAAGGGAGAGTGCCTATTTCCTTCGCTTTCGGAAAATCATTCTTCTTTCAATCCTCCCCATATTTCTGTAATAATACGTCTACCTCGCTTCTTTACCCAAGTTTGAACCCTATTTTTTGAACATCTAGTCTTTTTATGCTGGTATTGGTATGAAAACATAGTGTTCGGTATCTTGGTATTATAGGCGAGCACTTGTCTGCTTTAGCGGATTTAAATTCACCTTTTGTTGTGGAAATCGTCGCTTCAGGCGGTGCCTTGTCGGCTCGAGACTTGTTGATAAAGGAAACTCTGAAGAATAAAAATACGGTTGGGAAAATTAAATAGAGATTACTAAGAAGTAAGGTGTGTAAGACAGATTGTATATAATTCAGTTCTGCAAATTTTTCACAGATCTTTTAGAATTTATACGTTAATGGAAAGGGCTTGTACGCTTTCGTATGCGTATTAAGTAACTAGCTATAGAGTGAATGTTTTTTGAGAGTTCTCCTACAGAAGATAACAGACTTGATAAGAACAACAGTCCTAGTTATTTAAGAACAAAAACTAACTAAAAAGAACTAACACATTTATAATTTGCAAAAATATTTCTGCAATATTCAGTGGCAATCTAAAGCATTTGACGAAAAAGGGATTTGACGATCGTCTTTTTAACCATCATAGTTTATAATTAATTGTAACTTATGTGATACTGGTATAATATCTAATGAGATTTTTTTATAATTTTTTTTTGTTTATTTTAATATGTATTTTTTTTTTACTCAACACTTCCATTAGAGATTATAGAAAGAATATACAATTTGTTTTACTTCCTAGTTACGAAAAAAGGTAAGAGGGGCCTCCCTTCAAATAAAAGATCTCCTCCAGGTCTGCAGAGTTTATGATGGTGCCGAGGATGCTCGCTGCGTTACACCTTTTGGCAGATAAATACACATTATATTATTTATTTAATAATATATGAATATTTTATTAAAGACATGAGTCATGCATCACTAACTCAACTACTTTAAATTCAAAATCAATTAAAACTTGCCCTCCTAATCGTCACGAGCTTAATAGTAAAGATGAAAGCTTTCGGAGAGATAAATGTTTCCCACAATTCCAATGTCATCTTTATAAAAATAACATCTAAAACAAATCGTTAAATCTTTAAATAAGCGTTAGTAAGATCGCAACTCATGAATATCTCGACATTTACTGCTTTTGCATGTTGTTCAGCTAATATTTTAGTGTTATTTACTATAATACTTATATATTACACCTACGTAATAGACAATTTGAAGGTTTTTGAAATATCGTTCATATGCGATGCGAAGCTAATATTCCTACGAACGTGGTTTTTACAAATTCTGCTGTACAAATAAATCAAAAATCAAATTGATATAAGCGCTTATACCGTTACCTACGGCCAACATGAGGGCATTTTACGCCATGACCTTGCGAAGGACTTCACATACGCCTTAGATTATTTCTTCAAAACATGAAATTTTACTGCACTTATGTGATTGTTTGGATAAAATGAAATTTTTTTATAACTTATTTGTTGCGAACTCGTATTCTATAAATAACCTCATTTTTTGTTTTCGTTAGAAGACTCAAGTATAGTCACTATGTGTTATTATTGTTTTAACAAATTAATAAAAAATAAAAATTTCACAATGTTTCTACCGGTGGTATCTGTACATTTCAGAAAACTCATTCTTACAGTGTACATAGGCGTATTTAAATCCTTCGAGCTCACGAACATGACATACAAGCGCTACCAACAATACTACTATCACTGTCTTGCGCCCAAAGCGATATAATTTTATGAGCGGAAACGATGTATTGAAATCCTTCGGTAAGGATAAAATATGAAGGTGCCCTGAAAACCTACAAAACGCTATTTTATCCGCATAAATCCAACTTAGGGCTATCTTTCACTTCCACAGCTTCCTCTTTCCTAATTTTAGAATTTATCTGACCCCGCTCTACCGAAGTGCAAGGCAGTGGCGGATCTACAAAGGGATTTTAGAGGGGACACCGAAACAAGGGTCGGTTTTGTTATTTTTACAAAGTTGTCACAACAACAATGCATCCCAGTGTTGGGCACAGGTCGTGTGAGAATTTAGAACGAGTTCGACTAGATACGCCGCCGGCGCACTTAGAAAAGATTTATGAACTTCACATTCACCTAAGCTTTCTTCTCAAAAAAAGTCTGTTTCAGTACTTAAAATATTGCTGTAGTGCGTTATTTTCAGAGACGTGTTGATGAAGTACCTTTGCCATGCGCTCAACGCCCAGCAACACTACCTCAGTACGTGAAGTAGCTTTCCGTGCGAATAACGCTTGGTAAACTTGGGTACCCAATTCTGTCTCCACTGAAGAGATGTGCTGAAGAAGCTAAATTCCATATTATTATCCGTATTAAACTGCCGACTTCTTGAACGTATTTATTAACTATTCTTATTTTACTTGTTCTTTATGTACTATAAATCGATTTGGAACAGTCTAGTTCTGTATAAATACTATTCCTCTGGGGGAGGGGGGTCATGCATGACCATATGTCCCCTGAATCCGCACCCCCCTAAAAGACGACCAGCCCTTCGAACTCATAAATCACCCTTATTACGCATCCACTCGCGAAATTCACACAATTTTGTAGACTTAACACCGAATTTTATTAACTTTAATTACGGAAACGGAAATGGAATGGGACTTATAATGTGAAAAGCGTAACATTTATCAAAGTTACGTTCATAATTTGCAGAAGACGTAGCCTATTACACTAGCCTATACTTTCTGTTTTGTGCCTAATACCTATACCGTGGTGTCGTAGGAGTCCCGTGGTAGTCAGCTCGCCTCACAAGTGATTAAAACATAATATGACATATTATAAACATCGTACAGTTCACGACAGCACATCTCACTTTTTCTCTAAATCGCTTACATTTCATTGTATGCGTTATATGTAATTATCAACACGTACACTAAGATAGTGAGGTCGTTGAAGATAGTGATCTTTGGATAGGCTCGGACTTCTCGCGGCCTACGTTCGCCCCTCGTGAAAAATACTGGGGCGCGCCATAGTTAATTCATATATCTATACCTATATGTCTTAATAATAGTTTTTGACTTTAATTTAGGTTAGTCTTAGAATTTCGATAAGCCTCTGCCCAACTGTGAGACATAAAAACAATACTTGATCCTACAGCTAAATATGATTGGTTGCTCTCGTTAGCTCTTAACACCCTATACTTGGAACTAAAATCGATTTAATATTTATTTTAACGTCAGCAAGAAAAATCTAGTAAAAGCTTAACGATGCAATATAAAAATATAACCACATATTTTCATGCAGGCCCATAAAAATAGAGGCCTCAACCCGGAAGAGAGGCCCTACATCTTGTATATTGCCAGTAATATGTCAGCAAATTTGCGTACCGGACCCTTCTTGATATTGTGAAATTCCACTGTGTTCTCGGTGTTAAACTCCCGTAAAAATTTAAATCGAAAAGGGTATTAGAAAAAGAGGTAGATACACTTTTTCAGTAATACGAAAGCTCATATACCTAAATATTTTTAAATTGTTGACCAACCAATTCTAGTTTTCAGTCAAAATTATCTAGTGGAATAGATAGTGTTTTATAAAAAATCCCTTAATTGACCGACTATCCTTCTGAATATTATCGTAATTCAAGAAACTCTTCAAAAGAAGTCTTCAGCAGAATTTCCTACGACTTCAATAGATCATATCAGTCAGTTATATATATGATCAGTGTTTTCCTAAGTCATTAAGCATTTTTACGAGATCTATAATAAAATACTTTATTAGTCTGCAAAGTTGGTTGATAAAATCTCGATAACACTAAAACTATAGTTTTTTTATAGTTCGCTCACAGCGTAACCTAGCCGTATTAGTACTTATTTTACTGCATCATTATCTATCGAAGACTGCTTTATGTCTTTATCTATTTTATGTGGACCGTAGTGGAGTAAACCGTTATACTGGGATATGGATGTAGATTATGGGCGCTAGTAACGCGTACACACCATCAGATCTGGGCTTATAGACCTGGTTGGGTAGATTTAATCTGATAGGTTTGGTCCGCAGTCGTCGTTTGCGTCTCCGCACGTTCCGACCATCGCGTCGTCGTTCCTCTGTCGTTTAGCCGTTATGTAGATGGGTCGTGCGCACCATATAAGTCTTCCACATGTGTGTGATAAAATATATGACTGTGGATCGGCAAAGAAGTGTTGCATGCAGACCGTCAAATACTCTGTCTTTGTGGCATACATGTAGAACTCGGTCGGGTTAAGTCAGTCAGACTAAATCCGACCGACAATCGCAACGTGTGTGGTCACGGTGTCGGGTTTGCGAATTCTGAACATCAGCCATCCATCTACATCGGACCCTCGCTGCTTAGCATACGTATTGCATACCTCACTGCCATTCGCATACACTATACCTTATTTGATATATCTTTAATATAATAACCGACACTTCAGAGATCTATATCATTAATTCACCAAAATATGAAACTTTCTGTAATCAATCATTCAATTTTATATTTTAACAATAAATAAAGAAAAGCTATGTAATGAGTGCCGTGTGGATTCCGGTAGAGTAGAATAGGACAACTCTTCCCGTGGATGTCGTACAAGGCGACTAAGGTAATACATTATAAAACATCAATCAGGCCTCCCCAACCCTGGCCAGCGTGGGGAGTGTAGGGCAAATCCTAAGTCTGTCTCCGGCAGATGAGAGAGGGTTGTGCTCTTGCAGTGGAGACAAAAATAACCTGATGATGATGATGTAATGATTGGTAGGTTCAAATTAAACCGCGTTTAGCCTCAAACTATCATCATTAGGCACCTACTCGTAGTTGTGATCAGTGTAACTTATATAATCTTTTTCACAGTAGGTATACAAGTATCATGAACAACATTACCTATACATTTACATAGGTAAGTAAAGGAATCTGTCGTATTACACAATCCCAAGAATGTGAGCAGTAGTGCTTTGGTGCAGTATATTCCATCACGTTCCGCAGTCCCTAGTCCGGCCCATTCCCCTCGCATGATTTACAGGGCAGGCGTGAGGCATGCGCCGGACGCGAACTGTTTACACTGTCTGTGGCACAGAAAAATAAACTCATTTATCTTTAGGAACTGTTGCAAAAAATATTTATATTTCGTATGGCATTTATTTTTAAACCGTGTCATCGTGTGAGCCACTAGGAGAACGACTGAACTCTGCTCCGGCTTTACTTCCATGTAAGATGTTCCTAACGGTATCGTGTCGTAGGCACTGGCTCTAAATACCCCCCCCCCCCCCCCCCACACACACACACACACTATAAAAGCAAACAGATTTAATTACCTACTAACTACAGGCGCACAAAGCCTGTTCGTATATGTTAGTTTGTGCGTAAATTCATGTTGGGCTGGCTGTACTGACAAAGCGCGCGAACGTAGTCGATCGAGAGAGAGACAACGTTACACGTCAACAATGTATATTTCATTCCAGATTAATAGTCCTATGAAAACCAACGCTATTTACGTCTCGGTAACATATACATGAAAGGGTCACCAGCAGCAAAAACAGGTTTGTATTACCATGTAAACTTTGCAGTCCACTTAGGAACACCATCTATTGTGTATTTTGTTTTCGAGACGCAAATGCGTTTGTTTTCATAGGACTATTAATCTGGAATGAAATATAAGTGCTTCTCTTTGTAACTTACTGCGTCGATCTCTCTACGCCCGGTTGATAGCGCGCTGACGTAGTAACTTTGTACCGGACAGGCGGCGCGGCGCGGCGCGAGCCGAACGGCGCGGCAGCTCCAGTAGTGCGCACTGTCGGCCGTGCTCTATTTTACGGGCGACGTTAAACTAGCGCAGGGGAGGTAAGTGTAGCATATTTATGTAGTAATATTTAGGTAGTAGTCTGGTTAAATTGCCTAACTACCATCACTACCTACCTTATTTCTATTTCAATGTAAACACATCCTCAGCTCAGAATCTCTATTTAATAAGCTCCCTAATTTAGTTATTTATTACGCCCGAAGAGGCGACGCGAAATGTCCAGGCGTAAAGGGAGCAACTAAATCATAAGCAGGCCCGTTAATTGTGAAAAATATTACCTCTAAATAGCTTTTAAATGTCTCGAGATTTACTCGTGAAAAGAATAATTTATGTACGAGCTTGAGGGGACCATTTTAGAACAAAGAAATTTTTTCTGTAAGTTTTATTTAGGTGGGAATGTATTTTATCTCAAGTTTTCCACATTACTTACGTGTTTCTAATAGGACCATAGAAGTATAATAATGGACTACTGATGGAAACATTCCTGATACCCTGTATGTACCTAAAGGTATACTTATTTCAAAATATGACGTGCTTTATGACTATCGTTTTCTGTTTAAATAGGTGTAGGATCACACGCATCATTTCCTATTCTGTAACTTAGTTATCATGTGAATGAATCAGCCTACTCACGTCCACATTTTGTTAGACATACGTCGTCACATTGTGACCCCGTGGTGGGACAAACGTCTTGGCCATCGCAATACTAAGCCCCGCTTTTATTGCCATTTACCAGATTCTATCTTATCCTATTATTAACTAGCTATATACTCGTACCTATGCCAGTGACGTCGAACGTGAAGACTACTGAAATGATGATGTTTCTCCTAACCATTTAACTTAAATATAGTAGTAAAATCTTATAACTTATGTTCAAATGAAATAATAAGAGACTATTCAACACTTTGAAATCGACAGCTCGAATAAAATTTAATAACAACAATAAGTGTTTATTTTTTTTGTTTTTGTTTATTTATTAAGAGAAACAGAGATTACAAAAAAAAACATTTTTATACGAATACCTACCTATGCTAGTTATGAAAAAATGGGATGGGAAGTAAGTGACGCCCTACAGATAAAAGATCTCCTCCAGCTCTACAGAGTTTTTGATGGTGCCGAGGATGCTCACTGCATTACCCCTAAATACCAATAACAATAATGATAGTAAATAGGTAATAAATAAACAATCAATAATCATTATTACATAAACCCCTCCGCCAGGTGGAACGATGACCTGAAGAAGGTGGCCGGTAGCGGTTGGATGCGGAGGGCGGAGGACCGGGTGTGGTGGCGTTCATTGGCGAATACCTATGTGCAGCAGTGGACGTATAGGGGCTGATATGACGATGAGCAGAAACATAGGTAATCATTAAATTAAATGTAACCCTGGCTTCCAAAATGGATATAAATAATACAAGTATTGTTCAAACATATGCATTTTACCATGCGTTTAGTCATGCCTGTGAAAAGTACTTACTACCCCGCCAGGTTTACTCGCGTCGCTGGCGCATACCATATCTCCACTAATTTATCATCGGTTTTCGAACGAGAAATTGATGTATGTAGCCAGCCCGCGCCGTGCCACAGCGTGTACATAAATCCTTTGCTTGTTACATGTAGAGTCCAACTAGAGGTCTTTCGAGGCCGAAGTCGAATATTCGGTATTCGTTCGCCTCTTGTTCGCTCTTGTCACTGGCGTCCATAAACCTCCAACAACAAATTTACCTGAGGACTGCGGTAGAAATCCTTGTGTGCCTAAAATCACTTTGCCTCTCCCACCATTTAAACCGTAACATAACAATGCTATCGTTGCTCTTTGGCGGCAGAAGTACCTGAAGAAGGTGGTTATCATCTAAACGCATCCTACACTGGAATCCTATGTATTTATTAATATCAGTCTAAAACTGCTATGTATTTTTTAGAAATGATGTAGGATTTTTTAAACGAAAGGTATATTATAGTATGTACGAGGGCTGTTTGATAAGTCGTTTTAAAAAGTAAAAAAAATATATATTTTTTAAACAATTTAAATTTATTTTTCAACATAGTCTCCTTTGCGGACCAAACACTGGTTCCAGCGAGTTTCCAATTTTTTTATCCCCTCCAAAAAATACATTTTGTCGAGGTCTTCAAAATAGCCGTTTACACCTGCGATGCAGTCCTCATTTGTCAAAAATGTTTGCCCTCCAAGCCATCTTTTCAGATTTGGGAATAGGTAATAATCGTACGGAACTAGGTCCGGCGAATACGGAGCATGCGGAACCAGCTCGAAGCCCAACTCGTGGATTTTGGCCATTGCAATAGCTGACGTGTGCACTGGGGCATTGTCTTGATGAAAGAGGACTTGGGGGACAATTTAGGTCGTTTTTCCGCTATTTCATGTTATGCCTGTGTTCTCAGCTATTTCACGCACCTCACCTCACGCACTCGGCGGTCGTCGAGTACAATATTATGGACTTCTTCAATAACATCCTCAGTAGTGACTTCGATTGGGCGACCAGAGCGTGGAGCATCAGAAGTGCTTGACGGACCACGTTTAAAATCATTTATCCAGTTCTAAACAGTCTGCAACGTTGGTGCGTTAGTGCCATGAACAGAATCAAGTTCAGTTTTTATTGTGGCAGCACTGCAACCCTTCATAAAAAATGTTTTATAACGGCACGAAATTCAGATTTTTCTATAGTTGTTGAAAATATACGAGTGATCACAGTTAAACATTGGTTAAACTGACAAAAACTGGTTTTTTTTTGCTGAATTTTTGACAGTCTTTATTTGAAAGATTGTGCCTTTCAGTGTTATTGCCATTTACCAGATAAAAGGTTTTATAAATAGTTTTTAAAAGGACTTATCAAACAGCCCTCGTATATTATCTTGCAAGGTAATGAATTTAGAAAATCCCTTCAAAGTTTTGACAAGATCAAGATTCGATTTTTACCAAAGCAGATATTAATATCGAAGATAGCCGAAGGTAGGATTGGCCTCTAGTAAAATACTTGAGTACTCCGTAAATGCTTCCACTAAATATTGATCTTTATTTTCCGAACGATTAAAATCCAGTTTGGAACGGAATATGTTTCCTGTGAAGCCGCCGTTTGGTGCCAAACTCCCGACGGGTGGTAACTGGTAACTTCTTATTTGAATTTGTATTTGTTTTGTAATAACAAATCAGGTATGGCATATAGTCATGAATTAAATGAAACGTGGTTCCTAGACAAACATCTTAAGTACACTTACGCGTTTTGAAATAGTATCAACATCACAAGCTCTTCTTTTTTAAAGATGTATACATAATTCAATTCATAGATTCTATTAGTATGACTTTAGGCCACAGTCCGTCCATTTAGATATACTACCCTTCGACCTATTTCTGCTTCCAGAGAGCAATACAGGCTCTTTGGAAGCTGTTTCGATTTATAGGGCAATAAGCCTGGCCACTCCGCCATTAACTTTAATTAACTCTAATGTTTATTTTACTGTGGCTATTGTGTACCGGGCATTCCATTCGAATACTCATTGTGACAACCAACTTGTGCGTACTGACTGCTCTCATATATTGAAGGAAAACATCGTGGGAAAACCCATAACTCTGATCTGACCCTGATCTTGTTATAGGGGGCCAGGGTAAAGCCGGCGACTCGTCGACCCTGTGAGATACCTTTTTCTATGTGGTGCTTCCATCCCTCGTAGACCGCTGCATAAAAACTATTATGCAACCAAGGGAGACGAGCCTATAGTCAATGGGTTCATGGTAAGCCATACTCAGGACACTCATTCGTTTTGCAGCTAGTGCATTGCATTCACACATCAAGTACTTCATCGTCTCGCTGTCCTCTCCACAGGCTCTATACAATTGACGGTCTCTGACAGTTCCATCTTATGCAGAAGGTGTCTTATACCGAAGTGGCCAGCAAAAACTCCTACGAAAAGACGGATGTCTTCTTCCTGTATTTTAGAAGTGCTCGCCACTCCACCAAATGCTGCAATCGGCATGTTCTTTTAGAATGGTTTTGATGGTACTCATCGAGAGTCCCAATAAATGGAAACATATATGGGATATCAGTGAGTTTAAGTAATCGAGGTTCGATTGTGTACCAGGTCATTAGGCTATACGTGCCCCCCCGGGTGATAAGAGTACAATGAAGGCAACCGTACCATTTTTTCTGGACCTCACAGTTAATAAATATAATGCCATACAATAAGTAAAGTTAAAAAATAAGGAATATAAATAGTTATTGAATCAATCGGCAATGAAGAGATTACAGTAGCCCGTCGCCTCAAGAAAGTTGTGTTTACTACTGCAGAATGTGGATAGAATGATACTACTTACCAATAAAAATGTCAAGGCCAATTTCAAGGCCCTATTTGAAATTTTTGTTTGCCCGTTTCGTAATATTTCAAAGATTTTGCTGTCGCATATCGCCTTCCAGCATGATAAATGATATTTGTTAAAAGGGATGAGTACTCTTAAATTGTCATCGTCTTCTTCCAAGTACGCTACATGCATGTATGTTCATACATTTGGTGTCGTCAGTCGATCTGTCTGTCGCCGGCCCCGCTTGCGCACGCGCAGTCTGGCGACCTGTAAATGTGTCCGCGCCCACGTTTCTGTTTCCGATACTATTTCCATTTGTTAGTTTAGTTTCCTCGATTTCGGTAGCTCGTTCTGTTTAATACACATGTAATTGAGGAAACGGTTTATTTATTGCTGTTTCTTGTTTTGAAACTATTAGTAAGTTACCAGCAGACATAACTCTGGTATAGTTATTAATAAGTGGATTAATAATGAGTAGGATCTATAACTGATAACATTAATTAGTAAACTACAGGTAATTGAGGAAATGGTTTATTTAAACCTGTTTTTAGTGTTCTAGCAAAACGGATGCTCTTGTAGAGAAGCTTGTTTATCCATATGTCTGTCTGTTACTCGAAAATTACTATGCCGATTGCGCTTAAGTTTAGTAAGTATAATTAAGGGAATTTTAGGTAATTTCTTATTTTCCGAGATATGAAAAAAATATTAAAAATAAATATTTTTAGTATTTTAACTGCCGTGTGGTTTCCGGTAGAGTAGAATAGGACCACTCCAACTTTTCCCGAGATGTCGTACAAGGCGACTAAGGGAATACATTATAAAACATCAGTCAGGCCTCCCCAACCCGTCTGGCCAGCGCGGGGAGTGTAGGCCAAATCCTCCGTCTGTCTCCGGCAGATGAGAGAGGGTTGTGCTCCTGCAGTGGAGACAAAAATAACCTGATGATGAAATATTTTAATTGCCGTAACCCGCACATTGTATACGATGTACATATGAACATACTTTGCTGACTATTATTTTAAAGTATTATAACTACAGGCAATTTATAGGTTGCTGAGATTAATAATGAGCACTGGATCAAACGGCATACCCAAAAGCTTTATCGTTAAATTATATTATCTTATCTATCACCATTTACCATCAAACCACATCAAACACAGTTTATGATTATGACTTATAATACCGATCAATATTTGATAAAAATCCCTACTGACACCTTCTCACTGATTGATTGATTACCGGACGGATTAGGCGGACGATAATTTCACTATGTCTTTTCATCGTCATCAGCTGAAGTACGTCTATAACCCTTCGCAAAAGAATGCCACATTTGGTGGGCTGTCCATTGGGGGATTTACCATAATCACCACTCTTGGTAGGTGAATTGGTAATTGCATTAATGTTCTTAATATATACAGGAAAACGCTGCTGTCCGTACCTGGTGCAATGCCTTAATCGCCTTGACGACTCCCATGTGAAGATTGGGGGTGGTCCTATTCTAAGCCGGGTACCACACGGCGATGAACTTTGCGTGTGATGAAAATAACAAATAACTTGTATTAATTTTAAAGTTAAAAGGCACGTATAAGTTGGTGGCACGTATCTTGAGCACTGATTTGTGAGAGCGTCAGTACAAATCAGAGCTACGAGCTTTGACCACCTCTTTGACCAAGTGGCTTTGGACTCGAGCGATAGAGGTCATGGGTTCGATTCCCACTGGGGACAATTGCACAATAACATTGTACAATTTGTACAAGTTGGTCTGTGTGATATATTATCAATTGCCCAATTTTTCTTTTAATTGCCATAGCATAGGAGAAAGTCCTAGTTTGGGATTAGACAAGTGTATGTATATAGTAATACTAAGTACGGTTTATTTATAATACCACAGGCTTTTCGGTGAAGGAAAACATCGTAAGAAAACCTGCATATGCCGAAGAAGAATTTCTAAGGCGTGTGTGAAGTCCACCAAATCGGCTTGGGGCACCGTTGGTGCTAAGAAGATAAGAAGATAGTAATACTAGCGGTTGCCCGTGACTTCGTCCGCGTGGACATTTTAACATCTCAAATTATTATGTATTTCCAGTAGGAATGACATGTTTTTTCGGGATAAAAACTATCCTACGTTCTACCCTAGGACCTAACTTATATATGTACCAAATTTCATCCCGATCCGTCCAGTGGTTGAACCGTAATTGAGTAGTAAACAAACATCCAAACTTTTGCATTTATAATATTCATCATCACAACCCTCTATCATCTGAGACAGACGGAGGATTTGGCCTACACTCCCCGCGCTGGCCAGACGGATATAGGTAATATTAGTAGGATTTATTTATTTAAGTTACGTGTTACTAACTATACGCTCACTGATAGGTAAACACTGTGTAGTTGAAAGTAAATGTTATGGCAAAAGTTATCCTCTACGACGAATGCACAGTGTAACCAAGGATACTATAACCGTAACATAAGACATAACAGTAGGTTTAGCATAATCCGGCCATTTGTCGGGACAGTCCCGTCGTCGTCCCGCGAGATAGCGGGACCCATCATATTTCCTTGCTTATCCCCTGGAATTCACTTTTATCTGTAATATTGCGTACGCTGCAGTTGCTTCATAGCCCAGCTTCTTCTTAGTAAACTGTGTATGTAGTTATGTTTGTTTGTGGGTAAGTCTATTTTATCTTAGAGTCTAAACTACGTGATTTGAGCTTTTAGTCGTGTATGCCAGCTGTATCAAAATCTCCACTGTATCAGAACCTCCACTGTATCTAAAACTCCACTGTATCAGTGCCTCCTACGTATCAGAATGTCCACTGTATCAAAACCTCATATGTATCAGAATGTCCACTGTATCAGAACCTCCACTGTATCAAAAACTCCACTGTATCAGTACCTCCAAACGTATCAGAACCTCCACCGTATCAAAAACTCCACTGTATCAGTACCTCCAAAATTCAAATTCAAATTCAAATAGTTTATTATAAATTACCAGACACATAGATTTTTACAGTCATCCTTAAAATTGTATGATTACATTAATTAAGTACGATTAAAATTTAAAAATTCACAGGACAATGCATATTAGAGCTCCCACACTAGACCATGCAGTCTGTATCGGGGAGCCTGAGTTTAAACGTATCAGAACCTCCACTGTATCAAAAACTCCACTGTATCAGTACCTCCAAACGTATCAGAACCTCCACTGTATCAAAAACTCCACTGTATCAGTACCTCCAAACGTATCAGAACCTCCACTGTATCAAAAACTCCACTGTATCAGTACCTCCAAACGTATCAGAACCTCCACCGTATCAAAAACTCCACTGTATCAGTACCTCCAAACGTATCAGAACCTCCACCGTATCAAAAACTCCACTTTATCAGTACCTCCTCCGTATCAGAATGTCCACTGTATCAGAACCTCCATTGTATCAGAACCCCCAATATATAAAAATATCTACTGTATCACTCGTCTTTTGCAAACTGTATGTACATATTGCTTGTCCTCTTTGACGTGCATTGCAACCAGTTATTGTATGAAGAAATTACATTTTATTGTGGAGAAATAAGTTCTCGTCATGGGTACTCTGACCTCAATAAATAACGTCCATTCCGTTTGGTCCCGTAACGCTATACTGCCGTCAGAGATACTGTAGAGTCAAGAATTTTACAACTTCAGTAAGAGCATATCGAAATGACCTACACTGTACATGAAAGTTGGATTATCTGAAAGCCTGAATGCACAATGACATGCTGTTGGAAATTGGGTAACTTACTGTCTTCTTGTAGGTTCACCATTATGTGGAGTGATAAAGAAAAGAAAATAACAGCGAAAAATGTGTACCTATGTAGTGGTAATTTATTCATATAGACATTGGATATTGGAAAATCATGTGCCGTACGGTTAACAAACTCATTTAGTACTCTTGCCACTTATAAATAAGCTACACAATTAATGGTAATGGATCAAGCCTTATGTTGAAAGTTATCTGAAATAAAAGAGTTTGTATAATACATACCTACCATAAATTGTAATATAACACAGACAGCAGTGTCCATTTCCCCTCTTCAACTGCGCTCAACGCCACAACGGAAATATTTCCGTTTTGACAGTTTGTAAATTGTCCCGAGAGAATACGGCTCCATCATGGTTTGGTGAATGGTATTTAAATTGTATGAATTATTATAGTTCCTGTCTTACTCACTCTCATCTGTTAAATAAAGATAAAAAGAGATAGCTGAGAATTATTGACGGGTCAGTCAGTAGCGGGCATGTAGACAGAATTGAATGAGAAAAGTAGAAATAGATGTGGCCTGTGAAAGTTATTTCTATTGAGATGTAGAATAGTTGACAGAACTACAATGATATAGAGGAGAGAAAATTTAAAAGGTTCCTATTACAGTTTTGTACATTTTTATTCTTATCAGTTAGTATTATTTAATCTGTGACAGTATTAGGGAACGTACCCATATTACGTGATTCGATTTTGGCAACTTTTGACCTCCTCCCTTCCTGTAGTATGTGTCAAGACCCCCACTCCCTCTTTCATGTTTTCACATAGTCATTTACGTTTATATATGCTTGTCAGTGCCAAGTCAGTATCGTCACATTCTAGACGGTAAACAAGTTAAAAGATCCTTCAATAAAACTGTTTATGATAAATGATTTGGGCGATGTGTCCCTGTTTTTATGAAAAAATACAGCTTCCGTAAAAACTAGGCGATTCAGACCTAACACCCTAGACATTTACATCCTTTTCAATATTTCCCTTTTACAGAAACAAACGAAAACCTTTATTTAAAATGCCGCATCCATGATTTGTCTGCCCATAACTTGTCAGGCAAGTTTTACGATAAGATGATTAAGGATAATTTATATCGTCCGCATTCAGTAACTCATCGCCGCCATCGCGTCTATAGTTAAATAATAAACCGTGCTTAATTGCGTACTATTGATGGTCACGCGCCAATCGAATCGAATGCCGACATAAACGGGAATGTAAAACGGAGCCAAGTTAACTTAGGATTCGAGTAGGGTTGTCTTGATAGTGAATGACATAGCTTGCGAAATTTTGTGGTAATTTTGCTTTTATGGATACTTCACGGATTTTATTTGTAGTGCCACGCAGTTTACTTAATGTACAATAGAAAAGGATGTCGACTTAGGTTTTACTGAGATATCTTTTGGAAGTATACAAGAAAACCAGAGAGAACTACTACAGTATCTCCACTGCTGAACACAAGCCTCCCCAATAGAATGCCACTTTTGGTGGGCTGTTCATTGGGGAATTTGCCATAAGCACCACGATTAGCAGGCGGATTGGTGATGCTGTAATGATCTTAATATACGCATGAGAACGCATATGCCCGTTCCTGGGAAGACTGGGGCCTATTCTTAGCCGGGAACCACACGGCAGTATTTAAGTAACATCTCAGTTTAAAGTATTAAGTAAGTATAAAGTAATATAGTAAATGTATGAAATAGGCAGCACTGAGCACAACTTGGCCTACACACTGTCGTACAGCTTAATATACTCGTTATGAAAATATGTCATGACGTGTCAATAAATGCTTAACACCAATTACATGCACTTTAAAGCAATTACTGGTGGGGTGTGTGTGCTTAATTAAGTTAAAGACATGGGAAATTCGGACCCGTCACACCCGCCATGTCAAAACAAGCACCAACATGCTGTGTGGTTTTTATTTTATATTTGCGTGCGAGGTGTGGGGGAGTTAATTAGTCATAAATAACTCGTTTATGGTTAATTAGGAAAGTTATCGAAGCTCATAATGTATAGCATGGGAAAAAGTGCAATGGCTGTGTTTGTGAGGTTGGACATAATTTTATAAAGTTATGGAAGTAACTTTTTATTTATTTAAAATATATTGTAATTATAAAAAAACAATTATTTACAATAGGTGTACGCCGTCCAACCCCTCGTTGTGGGGCATAGTCCCTAGGACGTGCTATTACCTCGCTGGATTGCCACTCTTACACGTTGTGCGAGGTAGGCGCCAGCCCTGAGGTTTCCGGAGGCGTGGACCAGCCTGGTCGACAGAGCCTTCACGAACACCTTCGTTTCGGCTGACCACGGGTATACTAACTTTTTATAAAGTTAGTATACTCGTAGTTTCAGGCTTCCAGACTGCATGCTATATTATGCACTGAAGGCTACGTTAACCCAAGTTAAAGTACGTCCCTAAATGAGTGATAGCGCAAACTAAAAAACCAACGTTATCTTGTAAAGTAACGTTGTATCGTAAAGTTGTGCTCAGTGCTGCTTATTTTGAAAATCGTTAAAAATACAGTTCAAACCACCGCACTTCAGGTATACCAAAAATGCGTTAAGCGCCGCAAATACTCTAACCTGACGGCTGACTACGAGTTCGCTGCGCTCGCTGGGTCTCCCCTGGGCCCGTGATCAGCCGACACGAAGGCGTTGGTGAAGGCTCTGTCGACCAGGCTGGTCCACGCCTCCGCGGCTGGCGCCTACCTCGCACAACGTGTAAGCCTGGCAATCCAGCGAGGTAATAGCGCCAGCGTCCTAGGGACTATGCCTCACTACGATGAGTTGGACGGCGTACACCTGTTGTAAATCATTGATATTCTTATAATTACTGTATTTTTTAACTTTCTCCGTTATATAAAAATGATTCAGCCTTCAAAAATGCGTTCCACTATAGACATGGTTGTTTGAAAACTGGGTGGCATGACGTTGCGTTTGGGAGCAGCGAAGGTGTAAAAAATGACAGTCGACGGCGGCTATCGCAACCGGAGAAAGTTGGGTTATTGGTGCTCGAGCAAAAATGTTAATAGGTAATCCTCGGCCAATTGGTAGTGCTGCACTATTTTCTCCAAATGACTCCAGTTTCTAAATGTAGGCTTTTATGAATTTTGTTTCGCCATTTTCAGAAATAAATAGATAAATTCCACGAGTACGAAGTCGCGCGCTGGCTGTAACTAGTAATATACTCGTATATTTTAAGTTTCACCCATTACTTTAAACTCCAAACCATCTGCGCAACAGCTCGCCAAATGAGTCGTGTAAAGATTAAAAAGGTTTCAGAGGCCCACGCTAAAGTCATAAAAGCGGCTCCTAAATTTAAACCTTAGATTAGAGGCTATCAGCTGTCACTGGCAGACATTACGCATTCGCACTTTACTATAGACGTTTTAATCCTGCACTTGAAATATGTTGGAATTGTTGGAGGGTCGGGATTCTAACCCGGAGGGGATATTGTCCAATTCACAGACAAGATCTAGCTTGAGATTAACGAGCGGATACCTCCATCTTTTTATGGGGGGACCACTGAACGAAATGTCACGTTTTAGTGCTGACTTGTTTGACTTTCACAGGGTCGACCATGGAATAGAATATAATATAGGTACTGACATTTATTTCAAGTTATAAAGTTAGTGTCGTAGCGTCCAGCACCCTTGACCAACGAAATGAGTGGCTAACGAAGACGATTAAAATTTAGGAGACGGACTGACAGACAGACAGAAATTTAGACGGAACAATAAAGACAAGATGGGACAAGCGACGGTGTTTTTTGCCAATATATATAATTTGGACAAAATACCAGTTTCCATTGACCTTGCGACAGTTTAGTTAGGTATAGCTTAACTATAGTTTATACACAACTATTACTCTCAACTCTCAGGCATGATTGTGAAAAAGCAATCCTTTAACGTTCTCATTTCACAAAATTATAGTTCACACGATTGAATACAGAAGATCATAGCTTGTCGACTAAGGGCACTAAAGTATTAATGAAAAATACCTAAGTATTTTCTATACTATACATAGCAAATACTAAGGTAATTTTAACTCGTTTTTAAAATTGAAGAAAAACAACTACATATTTAAATGATTATTTAGCCGAGGAATTAGAATCTTCTAAAAACGACACTGAACACAGTTAAGTGGTAACAGTCACACTTGTATATAAACTCTAGATAGAGCCTAAGCGATCGACAAAGTCCCCGCAGGGCCGGGTTACGAAAATTAGACCCCAGGGAGTGAACTGCATCCGACCTGCATATGTGCATTGGTTCTAGAGTGGAGAGCTCTATGTCACACTGCGACAAAAATCGAAAGAAAGTATTTTGGATGGTTTACAGAGAAATGTTCTCATGCTACTTGTTTGGCGATCCATACAGGTGTTACATACTATTAATTACTTATAATGCCCTAACTGATTTTTTTACTTATATTATGTTCAGGTATTGGATATTGTTCAACAGGGGCTGCAACAAGTCGCTACGTAAGTAATATAAAATCCTTTACAATTCTTACGTTAAATATAATAAAAATACAAATTTATTAAAAATAAGAATTGAAAAAAAGGATATAGATTTTTTTTTGCTAGTAGCTATCATTTCAAAACACTTTCACATCATCGTTATTTTTCGCTCATGCTAATTACGTCCACTCTGTAATTTTTTAACGTTAGGATTTTAATTTTTATATAGACTACGATTTTATCGTATACCTATAGTATATGAATATTTTTTCTAATCATATATGTTAAGTTACAGGCTGTAGATATAAGTGAAAAAGTGTTGGTATAGTTAATTTTGAAATACCTTTGTATGTAGACCTCACACTGTACCACGTAATTGAGTTATGTTTACGTGTCACCCGGTCGTCGACCCGAGGTATTTGGTACCTCTACAGTCAGGATCTGAGCCTCTAGAAATGCCAAAAGTGCTCATTCACATAACCGACCGTTACGAAAACAAATATCACGAAAAAACATTGAATAGAAGTGCAAATCATGCTCCATTCAGCACAACTCCATCCAAGCGCCGAACTTTAGCGTATTTGCAATGAAGTTATCAAGAAATGTAGGGGTCCACGGGTCCACGGCGGGGTTCATGACAAAAAAGCTAACACGTTGAATTGCATTACGTTTGTGAGGGGAGGCAGGGCAAATAGTGAATAATATATTACTGTCTTATTCATACAGTTAAAAGTTTTAACTCCCTCTATCGACTGTACACGCGGGATGATAAATGCGTGTAGTCAGTAGCATTCACGGTTTGTATTGTTGACTGGTATTCATTGTATTGTTGAAAGTGAATAAAACCTCAGTCAGTTTTACAATTTTATTTAATATTCCTTTACGATACGACTACAATGATACTATTTCGATAAGTTTAGCCACAAAATCTGGTTTTTGTGAAGTTAGACTTTTTATTGTCATTAATATAAATTCAAGTATAAATTACGACTGGGTTATTTACTCAATTTGAGGTGAGAACACTCCATTCAAGCCTCTCAGACGATGGCTCTTTCCCTAACTGCTCTAAACTGTGTTTCTTTGAAGCTTTCTGATTCTCTCTCCCATATCCATGTATCCTGACTTGTCTGTACAAGAATTCTGTGGTCATAATTTGAGGCACGAACATTTTTCTACTTTTGAACAGTACCTTGTCCTTCGGTCCCCAATTATTAGTTGGCATAAATATATTACGTATATCATCGTACTGATAATAGTGATACAGTTCTATGACAATACCAATTAAAATGATAGCAACGTATATAAGAATAAGCACTAAAAATAAAAGGTCGTCTAGAAATAACGATATTGATGTGATTTTCATTGAATTATCATATTCTTTGGACACCACTAGAGAACATTTTGCATAGATAAGGGCAAATAAAAAAATTGGATTCAAGATCCATGTTATTTTCCAAAAGTAACTTGCCTTTATCCCAATCATAAAGATTATATCAACATTGTGATTTTCAAATCCATATATCCAATACAGAGATATAGAAAAGAAAAAGCTGTTTATTATCTGAATGAGGTCCACTACTTCATCTAGAGAGGTAGCAAGATCTGAACAAAAGAATGGACAGGAAATTACACATAAGAATACAGTTATTACAAAAGACGATGATTTTGTATATTTTCGTGCCAAGCCTATATTAGATACAAATAATTCAACTAAAAATAAGTAAATTATCCACAGATTTAGAAAAAGGCACAAAAATATCATTGAAAAGAAAAGGAATCCCCACACTGGCATATTATCATTAAAATAGCTAAATATTTCGGCTATTGAAGCGAATCCATTAAAATAAACGCTATTGCCAACTTCTAAAACATTTACATCTTCACCGTGATAATAAGACATTGCTTTAATGCCGCAAAAGATAACAAGTGCTAACATAAGAGTAGTAAATAAAGAAAATAAAGACAGGGCTATGGCAGTCATAGTCGCAGGGCTGCGAAACGAAACGTCACGTGTCAAATAGGCTACCATACCGGTACCTGTTCCTAGTGTTATGAACCCTCCTATCAGAGTCCCGGAATATTCATGAAATCCATAAGTTGACCATTTTATTGTTTTGTGCGCTAGCCAGTTTGCGTTCGCCGATAACGCCACACAAGTCAGTGTAAATATCACCAAGCATAGATAAGTCACTATGAGTTTGGCAACATAGTGCAATAAGTGATCTTTCTTTATTGAAACAAAGTATAAAGTTATACAAATGGTTACGTTAGCTATAGCTGCCTTCCATTGGTTTAAATAGCAATACGGTCTATCCAACGTATTATTAGCACCAATTTCACGTTCAAAAAAGTAATGGCTTGCTGTTATCATACCGCAGTCATCAGCATACTTGTTCTGAGCTTCTATGCAGCGTTGAAATATTGATACGTTCACTTTTTTCACCATACATCTAGTTGTATTGAAGTCATCGCAAGAGAACCATGGCGGAGGATCTAACGCTGCGAAAAATGTATATTCTAAATACCACGATGCTAATACTAATTGGAGTGTTGTTTTTAGGATCATCAAATATATTTGACCATATCCAATTACGCGAAACAGTGGGAAAAAGTTCCACAATGACATTATACTGCAGCTGGTGTATTGCGCTATGCATATCTCCGAATATAGCAATGGTATTCCTATAAAAATAACTGCAAACACGTGGATAATAACGTGTATACGGAAGGATTTATGTGCGATTTCTGTAGAACTAAAGGAGACAGTTGTTTCGTTCAACATCCATGCAAAGATCAACAATCTGTATGTTCCGTAGGTTTGCAATCGGCATTTAGGTTCTGGACTTTTGGCATCCATTATAATCACATTACTTTTTGTTCAGTAAACATTACCAATATATAAAACTTTGTGTTATATCAAGTTTAGCTCATTATTTAAATATGTCATGTGACAAACACGGCCTTCTAGATTAAAATGGTATACTAAAAAAATCTGTTTGTATGACATTGTATGAAAGTCCAAAACAGCAAACGAGTCTCATGGACAAAAATATTTTTTTGCTGTTAGCTTTTGACTCTGATATATAAAATTTTACATTAGTATCACATCTGCAACAGATAGCCAACACGTTCCCAATGTGTCCAATAATGGCAATGCTTCCGCATCAGGTGCAACGATGTGAATCTTGTAGCACAATTTGTCTACATCGGTCTATTCCTTGGGATTTCGATTCATTGTCTCAGTCTCACTTGTAAAACGAAAAAGGTTCGTCTACAAAGCTAGAACTAAGCGATCGGATGCAAGCCGAGGCGATGGACCGAGGCATTTACACTCGGCTTTAATCAATGAAGTTCTGGCGCGATGGCGCTCCACAAAGGAAATATATTGAGTCAGTAGATAGCTGAGGCTGGCTGCAATCTTGGCTTAATTCATAAGCTATCAATTCGTTATGTGAAGAAATTTCGCCTTCTACTCGACTGAAAGCTCTAATGAAAAGTTTCTGCAAGTTTGAATCGTGAGAATTGATTTAAAAAGGTTCAGTAACTCTGATACTTATTTCTTTCTAATGGTGCCACTCTTTTCATATTTGAATATGGTATTTTTTGAAATATATCAGTCAAGTCTCGTTCATTTTTCGTAATTATCTTTCAGTAATTGAGGATTACCAAATACTATTTACATTCTGACAGCAAAATTATTATTATCATGTACCAAAACCTACGGGGCTCCTGGAATTTGCTCATTTGTCAGCGGCAATGACGATTTCTGTTAACCAAAATCAGTGTGACCCTCCAGTAGGAAGTTTGTGACTTGAACGTGAAACCAGCAAGTGCATTCGAATGCAGTAGTCGTTATTGAATTGTGGCAGTCGTGAGATAGCTGTCTAGCTTGTAGCATGTGGGTATGTAGCTCTCAATGGCTCTCATTGAACAGGGATCCAGGAAAAATTGCCTCTCGTAACAATAGACATTATTGCTCTTTCTAATACATGGTATTTTATAGATAGGCGTAGTGTACTGATGTTCTGTTTTATGCTGGTTAATCGTTATACCTGATAGTTTCAACTAAATTTTGATTGACAATCTCTGCTTAGATTATTTTTTAATTATTCAACAAAAATGACTGTTAAAGAATTTCTTTGTAATTTATTTGTGCCTTAGTTAGGAAGTTATATTTGTGAATTTCTCTAAGTGACAATTTGCCAAAAGTAAAGAAAACACTTTGGACCAATTCAGTTATAAAAGTCCATAAAATAAAGAGGCGGAAAGCCCTCAAGGGAAATGACGTTCACAACTCGCGGCACCAACTTGAATTAGATCGTCTTCATAAACGCGATCGTAATATTTCTCCTTGAACCACTTTTTCTTTTTGGCAAACTTTTGTTTATGCAATTTACTTAAAAGCGAAGCCTCGTCGACATCTATCTACGTTTGAATTTAAGCAGAGTTGTAAAAGCTCTGATGGAAAAACTTGGATAGAGCGTGGAGATAAAATGAATGATGGTAACAAAGTCAGTAAACCAGATTTTTTTCTAATTTATTTGATCTGTTTAAATGTTTGTCTTTGATGGAAAATAAAATCTGTTTATATCGTTGTGTTCGTCTGTGATTGTCATTAACTGTAGTTTATAATAGATAAAAAACATCATCCAGAAATCCCCCATAAGAAACCTTAGTTCTCACCTTAATCGATGGCTGCCGAGTGCGTTCATAGTCATATATGTACCAATATTTATTGTTATGTGGATTGCAATACGAATGAATAGTCGCCTTCAGGTGCTGTGCTGCTCATATACATATTAATAATATGGTGTTTTAGTTTTATGAAGCAAAGCTCTTATTGGGCTGTGGAGATCATGTCCGAATGGTACGAATTGATTGCTGTTACGCAGCGGGTTAATAACATTTCTACTTAATTGTTTCTTTTATGAGTTCATATTTATCTAAACGAACAAAGCTTATTACAATCCGAAGTATCTAAAATACATTAAACGTATATCTAAGATACGTTCTAACTAAACTTTATAACCGTTGCCGTGTGGTTCCCAGCTTAGAATAAGGCCACCCCTATCTTTCCCGAGGGTGTCGTCAAGGCGACTAAGGGATTGCACCAGGGACGGGTAGCAGCGTTCTCCTGTGTGTGTATGTTAAGATCATTACTGCGACCACCATTCCGTCTGCCAAGCGTGGTGATTATGGCAAATCCCCAAATGGACAACTTACCAAAAGTGGTATTCTATTGGGGAGGCCTATGTCCAGCAGTGGACGTATTTAGGCTGATGATGAAACTTTATAGGAAAGGTTCATTTGATAGGCAGTTCGAATAGCACTCGAGTGTCAATAATCACGCCGTGCCGGAGTGACCCCATAGTAAAGCAAATATAAAACCTCGTTACAATCCCCTCGCATTTCATCGAACGGGAGCAACGCATTGTGAAATTAGAGATGCGCAGTCACGTCCCGGGTATGAAAATAACGAGACGGGGTCTGTAGGTTGGACGGGTCAGACTAAGATGACGCTTAATTCCAATGGTCAAAATGTTTTAATCGAGACTTTGTACCTTTAGCATAGTGATTGCTGTCGGAAGAGCATTGTCGAATTGTTGTAGCTAGATTACAAAATGTATAACTAAACAAGTTGACCCAGTATGTAAAGCACGGTTTGGTAGTTGACGAGAAAAATAGTTTTCATATATTACTACTAAAACAAATTACAAATTATTTCATTTATTTACTTCACAACTTTTTGTGAAGTCTGGTGCCTGAACTAGGTTACAGTGTCACAGTAGCCTGTAAATACAGGTCGCCAGGCTCCACCTCCGAACCGTGAAATACAATGGTAAGTAATTATTAAGTGTTTAGTGTATTAGGATGTGAGTAGTGAGTGTAGTTATGTGTGTGGGTGTGGGAGTGTTTGTGTGCATGTGTGAATGTAAGAAGGAGTGTATATACTACTAATCATTAGTTTATTTAGGTAAGTAAGTACCTACATATTATGCAATATCTGTGATTACTACACAAAGTTCGTGGACATAGCCCATTCAGTTCGTGATGTAACACTAGACAGATAGATAGATAAACTCTTTATTGCACACAAATTAAGAATAACAATAAAAAAAAAAGGTTTTTGGAAAGTGTACAAAGGCGACCATATCGCTTAAAGCGATCTCTTCCAGGCAACCTTTCAGAAGAATAATAAGAAAGACATAGCGACAGAGAATCGCAGGTAAAAGAAAAGAAATTTATAATTTTATAACATAGGGAAATACTAAGTAGAAATACTATTCAACTAGATGACGACACTACAAGACACAATACGAATCACGACGTTCATAGACGTATTTTCGCGGTTGAAGCCACCGTTATGAAGTTTATTTACGTTACTGTTCACAAATATGTTAAGCGTATATCATATTTGTGCTATGCAATTTAGGTAAGTTTAATTTAGGTAAGATTAAACTTACCTAAATTGCATAGTGAAACCACACCCCGACACTCCATATAAAAGAAAAACATTAATTACCTACCCTACTACTTATTACGGGCGCAACAGCCTATCCTTACACAATTGTGTGTACGCGTAAATCATAGTAAGGCCGGCTGCACCCAGTGCAATCGAGAGAGGGACAACGTTGTACGTCAACAACATAAGTGCTTCTCTTTCTAACTGAAAGCATTGTTCCAGCCGTGCTCTGATTTGCGGGAGACGATAAACTGGCGGGATTCTTTACGTAGTAACGTTTAGTATTCTCTGGTGAAACTATGTACCTCAACATCACAGTTTATGTCCAGCATGCTTGATTTCGAACAACAGGCGGCTAAGTTGTTAGCTGTTCTGCTTTCAGCACCATTTTAGCGGCGTTGTCGCAGTAACAGCTATCGAAACGGGCAGTAAACACAGGGGCGGATTACCGCCCCTGACCCGGTGACTCAGAACGTCTCAATCAGGGGCGCCTCATTACTGCCACCGCCCGATCGGTAGCCGATAATGTCTGACATTGTTTGAATTTATTTCGGGGCACTGCGACGTAATTAGGGAACTTGGAGACTTTTACACAATGCTGTGGTAATTTTTTTTTCATTCAAGCAATGTTTAGATTGTGCGTTGTCTTCATGATAATGTTAAAAATTGTAATAATTTTTAAAATGTTTTTTTTTTGCATAAATGTTATAATGAAACCAGCATTTGTTTCAAGGATTTACTTTCAAAATTGTATAAATGCAGTTCCAACCTCAGTTTTTATTTAGGGTTCAGTCAAAACGAAAACTCTTCTAGAGAAGTTTTTGTCCCTCTATCTGTCCGCGTGATAAATCGAAAACTACTGAACGATTATAAGAAATTTTAACACGTGAATTATGGAATAATTTAGTAGATTTGAGGGAAGAATTTCATTTCCTTAATGAGACATTCCAGAAAACCTAAAAATATTTAATTGTAGTACGGTATACTGTTAATTGTGTTGTAGTTATGCGCTGTTGCCCGTATATTTATTTATGTTTATTTAGGTTTCCGTAGAAAAATAAAACATTCTTCTTATTATCATCATTCAAGAATAATTATCAGTGTTTCATTAAACCCGCACGTTGTCGTGTACTTTGCCCTTTTTTACAACATACATACATACATAATACTCACGCCTTGGTCCCAGAGGGGCAGGCAAAGGCTGTCAAACGTCGCAAATCGACATTCCTTCGTCCGCTTTTCGCTGTGTACTTCGTTTTTTTTTTTACAAATTAGTACTATGAAGTAACACTAGCGAAGTCAACAATAAGAACAAGCTCGTCTCAAAATTAATAATCAACTGATACCTTGCAGAATTGATCGCAGATAACTTTATTCCCCAGAAACCAATATAAAAGTAAACTAGATCAACGCAATAATGCCCAGCAATAATGTACGGCAATAATGTACGCTGTCCCGCTTTTGTCCCGGTTCGTAGCAATAAGGGTCTCGTAGAATTAACATTAGGAGCACGTGATGCCGCATGCGTGATTGGGTTCTGAACAGTTGCCAATAAATAAAATGTACACTTGATTAGATTTGTTCATGATGGCAGCTTTAAATTATTTGTTTTCCTGCCCACACTGTTACGTAAGCTGGGTTAGATTATATTTTGTTATACTTATATTGGCTATTGGCCAAGCAATTAAATTATATTGTAGTCTATAACTACTATTTGGTTTTGTGTTTATATTATTTCCTCGTTTGTCTGTTGTTATCAGAGATGTTGTATTACCCTAACAGTGTCCGGGTGAATTCGAGCATTCGAGCGTTTCAACCGCTGTCATTATTCTCCCCTTCAAAAGTAAAATAGTCAAGACCAGTTCATCGTTTTTATTATAATTTATACCATATGTTTCTGTTCCTTGCACAGCTTCTGCACAGGTATTTAATCAAATATATTCTTTTTCATCAACTTTTGGTGGTAAGGATAATGACGTCGGTTAAAACGCTCGTATATTCATCCGTCCGCTTGCAACTCCGTTTCCATACAAATTACGACTACCTACTTGAAAAATGTTTAACTTGAATTCAAAACGTTTACTAAAAGCTTTTAGTTTTGTCTATATTAAACGTAAACCCTAATGAGCCATTAGTTACTGACTGAAAGTTATTAGCCAGGTCCGGAATCAGAAATGTTGGGCCACACTGGATTGGTTTGCGAACCATTTTATTCAAGCGTGCGAAATTAACACGGGCAATGAACACAATATTCTAAAGGTTGTACTAGGCTGATGACAAGCTCTTACTAACCAGTAGGCCTACTCATTAAGAATTTCGGATAATATCCGTCGAACTAAAAAGCTATTTTGTACGAAAGTAGAAATATCGGGTTATGTATCATATTCTGAGGTTTGGCGTATTATTATGGTAGTTAGAAACCAAACGCTTATCTGAATAACTCACTTGACAAGATATAGGTAGAGTACAAAGTTATCAGAAAGGCTTACTGCTTCAGCCAGATGATCACATTACATTACTTTTAATCTCAAAATCTTTTATCACGATCATAAAGATGCATTATGATCAGAGTAGGACCCCGTTCTGGTCCTCAGTAATGCCGGAGATATTAATCTCCATCATCCATTGCACTGAACACGCTATGAGCCCCGGAATAAGTTCCCAAACGATTTTGTTTACAAACTAATTAATTAAGAGGGCTGTCTACGTAAAGTTGTCGCGTGGTGTTGTGGTAAAGAGGCACGCAATGGTCGTGTACCGGAAATTATAAACTTTCATTGGCGATAAAGTTTTTTTTGCTTTTGAATAATGCGGTGTTAGGTCATTGGGTTAGAAGGGGTGTATATGATAACTTATCATAAGTCTTTGATAAAATAAGGAATTCTTGGAACAATCTTCGCCACAGCATATTAAACTTTACGGACTATGTATTTATATAAGTTCCATTATCCTGGTATAATATAAGTAATGATGGTGGTTTTTTGTTTATTATTATTTATTATGGTGATAGAAACCAATTCGCCGGTGCCAGGTTTTAGACACTTTTTGGCAAGAGAGAATTCATAAACTACCTTAGAGATCTACGATTTTACTCACCGCCAATATCTCATTCCTGTACCAATTATTCCCGATCCCAATTTCTCATTTCATTACCAGCCGTTCGCGACTCACTTGCAGACCCATAAGTCTTGTCCGAGACATATTATTTATCCGCGGGACAACGACGGGGAGCACCAAGTGCGTGTACGGTGTAAAACCGTGGCAGTGAACGAGTAAATCAACTATTTGCATTCTCCGAGCGGGACAACGTATGCGAGAACTGATGTTTACATTGTATGTACAGGCTGTTAGAGTATATGGGTTTCTTCAGTTATTTCAATACCTATATAACATAGCCAACTAGTTTGAATAGTTTGCTCAGTATTCCTGTCACAGTATTATGAAGATGAAGACATAACTAATTTTGTTGCAGTCAAATTTTAAAGTAGTACCTACAAGATCGGGCTTGAAGCGTTCATAACTTTACCATCAAGCTGTCTGAATTAGTCTAATAATAAAAGTAACATTCTTAATTGCGAGTATGCAACAAAGATAATGGATCAGAAGTTATATCCAAAATTGCAATCTCACCTCGGACCCATTTTTCAGGTGTCAATGGACTGAATCCGCACATTTTGCGGGATTTTTTAAATTATATTTTGAAATAAAATGAAATATGAAATGAAATATCTTTATTGTGGATCATAGGTATATAAAGGATTACATGTCATAGTTAGAGCTCAGCTATGTCCCACCACGTGGGCATACAACATTGTGTCGCAGTAATGCATGCATTTAAAAACAAAGTAAAAATTTTTTTTTAGTGTTAATTAGATACAAATTGAAACCTTAAATTGATTGAGTGTCTTAGTAGCATCAGCATGTAGTGCGTACGTACACAGTACTCAATTCGTATTGTAGAATGCGCGCGCGCCTCTGACTGCGATCTCGTTAGCGACACGGCGCCTGCGTGAGACAAATGTGACGTCGTTATTTATATGCGCCAAAATAAAGCATTGCCCAGCCGCCTACTGTATAGCGGTATATGTACTTATCTAGATAATTACGTGGGTAGCTTATTTACATTACAGTCTTAATTGCTTTGTGGATTAAAGGTATAATTTAACTGTACGATTTGAAATGCTACATAAAGGATGATGGGCACTTCTGTTTTCAAAATATACGAGTATCATCAAGTATATTAAAGACTTTCTCAACTCATTAGATCAATCATCCAGTGCTGCCTGAATGATCTTTGCAATCATCAGAATCTATGTTGGTATCTTGGATATTATAATAACTGAGAATATAAAATACAATTGACTTCATTTACAAGTTATTTTTTATTAACAAGACAACAAATTGTGTTAGTAGATAGTATAATAAGCCACCAAATTTAATTTGATGATATATGATTGTATGACTCAAACTTTACAGCATTATATCGTCGTAAATTGACACAGAAATAATCAACTACAATATTATAACTGACATGCAGAATAAGCCCGCTGAAGTTTCTAATTACGGATATTACAAATGTCCGAGCACACATGTTCAGCATACGTGTCTGCTGAAATCGAGTACAGGCAGTTAAAGGCAATTCCAGTCGGTGGAACATTGTAATTGCGCCTCGTTAAACGAATCACTATTTAAACGGACTACTTCCATTTATCAAAATATTCTTAGCAATTCACTTTGGTTATTATAAACGGTTAGTGTGTTATGGACGAGTTAGTATAGGACCAGTAGTTAGCGTTTTGTTTCAGAGGGGGGCTGTTACATTTTACTTATATTTTATTTAAGGTTCTCTCAACATATAAGCATTTTTATCATGAACAACCTATATACATCGCACTGTGTTGAGAGTGAAGGAACAGGTCTGAACTCACGACGAGTGGGCGCAAACTATAGTGCCCCCTGGGCATATAGGTTTCATCAAAATGTTTCTCTTCACCAACTCTAGTCTGAAATCCTGTAATCATATCACTAAAATCAAACCTTGTTATTGAAGCTATCTTCGTCTGTTCTGTTCATCAGTCTTCCGGGATATTAATGTGTAGTATGTACCTACTGATAGATTGAAAGGATCATACTCGTAGTGTCGAGAAAATATTCAAAGAAATGACGTACATATTATTATTAATTTTTATCCGAACTTAGAAAAAACGGAGACAATTTATTTTATTTCCATCTATGCACAGGTGTTAAGCAAGTTAAATATATGGCAGGAATCATCCTTGGGAAGTTAGGGCCTTAGAGCCCCCTACCTGTTCCCTGATTACGCACCTGTTTTTATATGAATCGGTCGGGACATTTTTATGTCGCCGTAAATTAAAATAATTTTATTTTCCGTCAACCATCATCTAAATGTAGGTTTTATGGTTTTAATTTTTTGTTTTACACATTCTTGTTTCATACGTGATTCATGCTTGTTGATATTTTAATGTTGGAAATGGTTGGTTTAAATAAAAAGTGGAATTTGTTTATCTGTTATTCATATTTTATTAGACAAAAGGAATGCCCAGTGCTATATATTGTACCATTTATTATAAGAATACTCAGTGATTGAAACTCATCGAGGTAAGGTACATTAGGATCTTGTTAAGGTCACAAATATAAATACTTTTTCTGGAATTTCTGTTAAGATCATCCATTGAAAAGCATATAAATAAAGAAAAGTAACGGAGAAAAGACGACGACATATCTACTATTGTAAAGTTGGAAACACATAGACATTTACGACATAATTTTTCAGTATCGGGTTACACTTTGTCAGTTGCGTTGTCAGTCATAAACTGAGCGGTAAGCGGACTTTGAGCGAGAAATAAAAAAATTGCTTAAAACCTCGGAAAAAGTTCTCATGTAAGGTGTTCCGTATAAAAACAAATAGAACGATACACTTTCTTTACCTATTCCGTTGTAAAGCGACTTTTCTGTACTTCTCTGTACAACAAAACGACTAAATGACGCATCTCTCTGTAGATACTGCTATTCGGCTGATTGAAGCTTGCGTACTGCTTGCGTAAGTGATCTTTTGCGAAAGGGACTTTTTGCGAAGAGTACTTTATCGTGAAAGGAACTTTTTGCGTAAAGCACTTTTTGCGGTAGGTACTTTTTCGTGAAAGGAACTTCTTGTGAAAGGGAAAGGGAGTTAGATAGTATACGTCCAAACCCCTTTTTAAACGTTTTTTTGCACAATGGGACTGGAACAAAATAATATCTCTTTACAACCAGAGCCACATAGTAGTACCGTGTTTTTTGGACAAATATATGCGTAAGTTCAGCTTTCTTTGTTAGAAATCTTATGGAGACTTTGCGTCATCATTTGTTTTTTTGAGGGTTAGTGAAATTACTAGTAGAACGTTTTCAAAATTCCTCTGATATCATTTCTCTTAACTAAATTTCTCGCCTACATATATTCAGTTGGCAAAGCATCAGAGCAATAATCGCCGATTAACTAGAAATAGCATTTTGTGTATGGTGGTTGGTAGTCTCCCGCTGATTGGCGTGTTAAACTGATCCGTAGCCTATTAAACTATCCGCTTTTCATTCTACTGAGCCCACAACCGCAAGCTGTTCATCATAGCAACGACTGTGTGCGGTTACATCAGGGATGCATAAAGATAGGATAAGGGGCCGCCATCCACCACTATGTTAATCGATGTGTTTTCGGTTTTTTACGAACGAGTGGAAAGAATAACATAAATATCTTTTTATTGTTTCTTTAAATAAAAATATACAATTTGCTATATACTAATTACAAAAATGGATAGGAAGTACCCTACAGATTAAATATCTCTTCTAGCTCTGCTAGAGTTTTTAAGTATTGACATAAATACTGATACATATTTGAAATGAGTTTCAGACTAATTTTACTCGTGGAATTAAATAACGGTGAAGCTAGGATCTGATATATCGGATGGTTACACTAATATGTTTTCTTCTTGTTAGGCAAAAAAATTCAGTCTTTCTACACATTTAAAGTCATGATTCACCTTTCCTGCCCCAGAATGGCTACTGGCTCGAAGTTGAGTACTACTTCTATGTGTTGTATAGTCAGTTCCTTACCGAAATCATATCAAATAAGCGTAGGTCGCTCGCGACGTGCGGGCCGTAATTTGAGCATCTCTGTGCTAGATCCACCGATAAGCATAAATAAAGGTCGTGTACAGAAAACGAGCGCGTCATAAATTTGTATCTCTTTATCGCGTATAGTATCTCGTAACCCGAGAGTAGTACGTTGATCGATGGCTGTTAGCCCGCGGTTGGCGCCCCCTGCTGTATTTGATGAATTTATGGCAGTTTCAAGTTGTATTATGGTATTTTTATTTCTGAATTGGTTGTACCTAAAATAGTGATTTTCGTTTACATACTTGATTGTGAACAGACAGGTTGAATCAGCGGTGACTGATGGTGGGCCTAATCCACAAATTTCAAGTCGCGTGGCGAGCTATGCTCGAGGTTTCTTTGAGGGATATGATTCGTGATTTGGAGTTCACGAAGGACGAAGGTTACCGACATAGACGAAAGGATTACCAAGCTTAAGTGGCGGTGGGCGGGCCACATCTGTCGCAGAACCGACAGCCGTTGGTGTAGACGAGTTCTGGAGTGGAGACCGCGGATTGACACGCGCAGGGCGGGACACCCCGCCGCCAGGTGGACCGACGACCTGAAGAAGGTGATCGGAAGCGGAGGACCAGGTGTGGTGGCGTTAATTGGGGAAGGCCTATGTCCAGCAGTGGATACATAAGAATGAGTCAGGGCATGCTTAATAAAAGCTATGGTAGGTAGCAACTGAACCGTGCTGTATTTTTTTTAATTTTCTTTTGAAGTATTAGACAAACTTAGAGTTTACCACAGATAATCTATTAACCACGAGCCATAATAATTTGAAGACACGGCGTGGGCGCGGGGCGTGCGCGCATTGTATGCATGCACGTGAGCGCGCCACGACCGGCGCGCGCGCCGCCCGCAATAAGACAATGACGGTAAACAAACAAGCCTACGCCGCCGCCGCCCGCTCCGTCATGCTTACCAGTGATTTTTCACTTGTTGCTTTTGAATTATTAACAGAAGACAGAAGATGCGGTGAAGTTGACAGCAATATAAAACACAATTCTAAACACATAACTTCTTATAATAAGACGACTCGTTGGCCTAGTGGTTCAGGCGTTAGATAATATACCATAGGATCCCGTTTAAATTTACTCCCTTATTTTATTGTACGTATATCAATTCACTAGATAACTCAAAAACAAGCTGAAATTTTGAATTTAATCATACCTACTTGTAAAAAAAAAAGACGATAATGGAAAAATTCTCCTAGTATTAATACATGCCTACATACCTGGATGAGAAGATTTCAAACTACTTGTGAAGATCCACAAAAAGTTTGAAAACTGGATCAATTATTTTTGTTTAAGCTTGTTGCGGTTACTAAGCTTATTATATACTGCCCTAGCAATTTACAATTAGTGTATTCGATCGAAGCCCAGCATATCCTGTACATATGGCTTTTAAGCCCATGAAATCATGAAAACAATAAATACACCCAAATTAATCAAAACCATAAAACTTATCACGACTCTACAGATGGCCCCACCCACGTCCATATGTGGAATTAGCGCCTCGTCATCATGTATCCGTCCGTCTGTCACACTCGTTAATACTTTAACGGCCTAATTGTACACTAATATCGGCTGTAAAAGCCTTTTACAGACCAATTTGTGTGATTAGAGGCAGCGGGCACGACGTTACGGTCACTCGCGTGAGGCACAGTTATATCAAATTATGGTACTTATAAGATATTTTATAGACCATAAAGTGAGCTTATTTAATTCAAATCGAATATCTAGAGATAACTTTAATATTTGGGCATAATTCCGCGATGCGAATCAATCATGAGTAACGTCACCCAAGTCAGATACCAAAAACAACCCCACGTACACTAGCGAAATGGGATCGTTTATCGCTTAAAGGAATTTCAAATTTTACTTCTTATTACAATTTAGATATGAAACTTCAATCATCGCGTGCCATTCGTGTCTTTCGTCTTCAGTCGTATTATCTCGGGATTGTATAATGCGGTCAGTTTAAGTTGACGGCCGACGTACTAATCATTCCCCTTTCGCAAGTGTACCTTAAATCTGATCTAACTAGGCCTCACCAGTCACCATGTGCCATTTTTGTGGACCTTAGACTTTTATCTTTGGTGTACCTACCTATACAGGATTAATCATTATGTTTTCTTTCACCAAAAAACCTAGCAGCAAACTCGAGTTTGTATCACCATGTAGACTTTGCAGTCGACTTCTGAACAACTCGTTTAAATGCGTTGTAAATGCATTGGTTTTCGTATGACATTTGTGTTGGAAGTTAGAACATATGTTAGGCTACCACGACACTTAGATATCTCTCGATACCTACTCACATATATAATCACACGAGCACCTGCGTGGGCGACTGCCCGTCACAATCTCATCAACCAACGGCCGGAGACGGAAGTGTCTCATGCATTATGCAGGCGACGCCGCGGGATAATCGCGTCTCGATACTGTTTGTTAGTCAAATAAGCCATTGTGCACGTTCAAATCTGATAGGACGTTCGTAACGAGATTCGAAGGGGTAAAAGGAGGTTTAGTTAGGTTGGAGTTTTGTTGTTAAATGTGTTCGCGGGATGGATTTAAATACATTGTAAAAGGCATTTCTAGCACCAATAGCTCGATCATGGTATTTTTTTTAAACATTTTCTCCAAAACATAGTAACAGCATGGACGTTCTTGTGTATAATGCTAAATATCAAAACTAGAGCATTAATAGATCCAAAGTTATAAAGCTTGACAAAATAGCTTATTTTAGCACTCACTGCTGACTGACAGTAATAAAAACCTTTAGCTAACTTCATTTAAATTGGTGGTCTTAACCAGGTTTCAATGGTTATATATATGTTTGAGACATTCTTTTCGATAGTATTTGTTCATAATATGTTCTAGTTTCTAGTCCCAGAAAGTCTAGTGTCTCGTGATAGAACTTAAACCGACGGTCGGATTCAGTGGCACGTTTCCAGTAGTGGACTAATTGCAGGCTGATGATGTATGTATGTAATGAAGTCGGCTAAAAATATACTTTGAACACGCTCCCTAGCGGTAATTACCTTTAAGTTTTCATTTGTTGTACCAAAGATAATATATACTAGAGTGTTGTACTTAGTTTAGTTCTTATGTTACGAAAAACTGCGAGTCTAAGTTACTACAGCGACTATCTATTAACAATTCTGCATGTTTCCTCAAGACAAATGTTTCCTTTCCCCCTCAATCATTTAGTCATAAAACTGTATAAGTACCAGTAATTTTTCTTTCCATTGCCCATAGAGCACTGATTGTTAAACCATTCTATTGCGTTCACGTAGTCCTTCAATCAGGCGACATGGTTTGTTTAAGTGCTTTAGAAGCGCGTGGAATGATAATGCGTTTTGTATTGCATTTGGGTGCATTCCCAGCAGGATAGGTATAAACTTTTTATTATGATGGCGCCATAGTTTTTTTTGTCACACGCTATTTCTGCAAAACTTTAAATATAAAATATGTTACATTTATTGGGTCTAAATATATTTTAAAACACGTATCTAATATGTATAGGTATTCTATTTATTGATTCTATGTTTTCTATTATTTGTGCGTTTTACTATTTATTATAGTTTCAGTTACATGTACAGCTAGTTAAGTTACAGTTAAACTCCAGTTTCAGTTATAGTATCAGCTATATAGGTGAATAAAGTATCCCGATAATTAATATCAATATTAAATTATCCGACAAGGTGAATTAAGCCTACGAAGTAGTGTACTTAATTCACCCAGGTGATTGGCTCCAGGTGAATTAGGTCTACCGCACCCCAATTTGTAAATTTCAAGCCGACAATGTTCCTATCCTTATAGAACTTTCATTGTTATTTGGGACTTCATCAGTAATTTTTGAAGTAATTTCTTCTATTTTTATTCTTTGCTAATTTTTTTAAACGCTAAGCTTTGTTTTAAGAATACTAAAGTATTAAATTTTTTTAAGACATTTGCTTAGTCAACCTTGTTTATTAATTTAAATAATAACAGTTTTCTCAATTCGATTTACTTGTTGTTCTTGTATTATCCTTAATTGTATTTGCACATTACGATAGAAGTAATTATACTCTATCCCCGGTGCGGTTCCAACACGAGCTTTACGGGAGCCATGAGGTCGGACACTAACTCCTAACTACCTTCATCCACACTTAATTTGTAGCCAAAGAAAACCGTAATTTATACTACACATTGCCCCAATTGTCTAAAATATCCTGCACTACCCTTTACCTGCCTCATTTTATTCCAAATCTTATCTTCTTAACCCGAAAGTCGAGCTTTATTTGAGTTGAAATTCAGTTAGTTTAATTCCCTAACCATTCTAGCTGAGTGTCCCCTTACGGTCCGGTGAACATCGGGACTGGGTGCTTAATTACGTGATAGTGGTGGTCCGTTTTAGTAACATTTCTACATAACGTTTTGCTCGAAATGTGCATACAGGGTTCGGATTAGGTCGACAGACTAAATTATTTTCATAGTTTCAATATGACCACTGAAACAGTGGAACTCTGAAAAGTATGAAACTGAAGTAGACTATGTGCAAGAGTATTCAAGTGTGTGGTATTATTAGAGGCGACACACTGTACAAATGTCAGAATAGCAATTCTCCTAACGACCATGTGTTGGTTTGACAATACAATTTAGGGGCATGGAGGGTGTTTCTTGGATTTGGCAAGGGCTATCTTACATTTGATTAATTCGAGCCTAATGGTCTTGTGGAATTTGTAATTAGGAATTTTTGGAACCACTGTTCTCGGACTTGTTTTATTAGTATTTCTGAAAGTAATGTTAGTCCAACGAAAAGAGAAAAATATTGGGTACAAACAAAAAAAAACGTATAAAAATAGTTGATTTAGTTATACAGATATCTCCTCTGATTTCTAGTATTATAGATGTGCCCAAATAATGTCAAAATATGTTATTCGTTTTTTTCTAGATTTGTGCGCATACCATCAAATGAAAATTCCGACAACTTCTTATGCATACTATCCGTCATCCCCAATATTAATGGTTTCTTAGTGCGTATAAATTGAACCAACAACCGACCCACTGACGATATAAATGTAACATATATATTATAACAAATGAACAACATACATATGATATAGATTGTACTATGCCAACCAGCAGTTACAAATGTACAATTCCAAAACTCAAATTAGATTGAAAGCAGTTTGAAAACAAAACGATCGGAGTGGATTTGAAAATGAAACGAGGCGCAATCACGAAGGAATCCCATTCAAGTCACATATCTCTAGCCGGTTGACCTTTTAAGGACCTCCCAAGTTTAATCGAACTACCCCTCTCTCGCCTGTGGTAAAAGGAGAGAGGGCAGAAGGGTAGGTTATCTTCAAGTGGACGTTCCAGGCGTGAAGGGTTCGCGTGAATGACATTTGCGTAAGCGGACACACACCCTCGAGATTAGCCGCTGCACGATGTTTCCGACCTAGATTAGAGGACAAAGGAACACGACCATATTGGAGACTTCAAGTGATAACTAAGTAAAGTGGTAATAGGGAAACGGAAAATAAGTAAATATGTAGCTCATCTAAGGAAAGTAATTGTAAGGTCTTAACTTAAGGTTTACGTTATGGAAAATCTATTTTCACCATGAAAGTAAACACTTTTTGGTGGGCGCTTCCGCCCTTATGAGACACATTTTTTTTTCCTTCAAAATTATCACAGTCTATTTTTCGAACTGGATGTGACGATACTTAAGTAAAACTTAGCTAACATCATAACATAACAGATACTCATTTTAGACCTTTTTTGGAACCCTATGTCCCTGCTGAATAACAAGAAGCAACAAAAGAAGAAGACCATAATATTATTATTAGCAATTTTATAGTATTAATTAAAAGACACATGTCACGCTCATAGAAACCTATCCTCACGAGGGTGGATGGAGGGACCAATTCCATTACGTTGGTCCAGTGTGGGTTGGTGGATAGTTTTAAAGGTTGAAATAATTTGACAAAGATAAGTACAGTTTTGATCAACTTAAATATTTGAAAAAGAACAAAAATTACGACAGAGACGGACATTAAATCTCTTTTATCTCTCTACTCTACTTCATGGATTTTCCTTTACATGGGCTTAAGTTGATCCGTGGTTTAAACTGTATCGTCGGCATACACGAGCAACTTGTAATGATCGCCGCCTCGGTGCCGAGCTGGGCGTTCGGGGCCGAACTTTGTCCTTGTTCATACCGGGAGACCGTGGCTTGGGAAATGAAACTGAAAATAATTAGAAAGTTATCAATCAAATTATAATCTCTTGTGAGGGTAAATCTGAGCCCACAGTGTATAGTTGTGTATTAAAACCAGATGTTCTTGTTTAAAATACTTTTCAAGATCACAACTTAAGACCGTTAAAGATAATCAAATCTTCCAAGTTTTATAGAGTTCCGTCAAAATTGATAGCTCATATAGCGAAGCTTTTATGTCCGCATTTCTGCCTATCTGTCCGCCGGATAGCTCGAAGACTTCTGGGCTGATTGAAATGAACAAGAAACAAGTAAAATTGACCGGCAACGATGTGTGATGTGTACTTATTACATCGACTATTTGAAGAAGAAAGTGTACGTAGTAAACGCAATATACGGCTTCCGTTTTGTACTTTCTGTAATACTTTCAGAAAATAGTTTGGGAGTCATCGGGTAATGGAGAGGGTTTAGCATCCCCCAAAATGTGGTATGCACCACTGTGTAGAGTATATGGCACCCTCCACTTCTACAGGGCGTGAGTGATGCATAGAAATCTGACTGACAGATTCTTTGGAAAAAAAACTGCTGAACTAATAGGTTTTCTATTTTAACGACGACCTCCGTGGCGGAACGGGTAGCTCTCGGACTGCCACGCCGGAGGTTGTGGGTTCGAATTCCGCTAGGGGCAAATGTTCGTATGATGAATATGAATGTTTGTACCCAAGTCTTGGTTGTTTATATATTTATTTAAGTATGTCTATCCGCTATCTAGTAACCATACCACAGGCTCTGCCTAGTTTGGGACTGGATAATTGGTGTGAATGTTTGAGATATTTATTTATTATTATTATAACGGAATCCTAAAAGAAACAAGTGGATTGTCCTTTAGCCCATAACCCATTTAAAGGCCAAATTGCCATTCCAAATCAACGTAATGGCGGTAGCGGGGATTTTAGATAACCTTTTGTACCCCAATCTGTACAACCGCTGAAAATGAAGGCAAATGTCCCGGAATGAAAAACGGCGTTTCATCGCTGAAGATTATCGTAAAACTTTCGCTCGTCAGCTTTATTTCCAAATTTGTTATGGATCCCACTTCTGATGACGGCTCAGCGCTCTACAGTTTTTGGTAAAGGGTTGTGAAGTTTCCTCGTTAAGCGTGATTTTGTGTGCTCTGTTACTCGTACATTTTACGGATATTGCTGTTTTCATTTAATTGTTGTTTGCTTCAGAAGTTTATTTGTAAGTTAGTTTTTGTACAATGACAGTAAAAGGGAGAACTTATTTAAAAGTTAATAAACACGACAATTGAGGGGCTAAAGTGTTGTCTGATGGTCTCTTTTGGAACTTATTAAAATGCATTACAGATTAATTATAATATAACATGTGTAAAGCTTACGTTAGCTTACGTTAGCTTACCTACACTCCGATACTGAAAAAACACAATTGTTGATTCGATTAAGATCAGTCATCTTAACTCCATACGAGCGCACCAAGATTTTGTCCCTTGCACTAACTCAACCTTGATCACTCATGATATTGTTTCAAACGATCATAAAAATTATTACTTTAGCTAACATACAGCAACCAAGGCAAAATGCCACTTAGTTGACCACCTATTTTTTAAAATTAATTCCATGGGAATTCGGATAGAATATAAAGGCTCGTATGCCTGTAATTACACAGGGTATCTTATGCATAAAGACAAATCCCAATAGGGTTCCCTCAATATAACTTTTGGAATAATTTCAAACCGTCCTGGCATAGTCCTTGCGGTATCAGCTGGTCCGTCTGACACGGGTGTAAGTTAATTTCCGTCGCCAGTCGCCGACTCCCGGGATTTCTAATAGAGTTTATCCGAATCCCAAACCGTAAATACCAAACTTTCAAGGAAATAACAACGGGGCTACGTCTGAAGTTGCAAGCCGGACCAAGGCACGAATTACTAAAGAAAGTTCGTTATACAAACGTAAACATTGGACTTTTAAAATAATTCTGTTACCTGAAAATTTTCCGCTTCAGACAATTTGTGGATTACTAAGAGAATAACTTTTCCATTTAATCAGATAGGGAAGAAGAGAGAATCCAATTTCAATCATTGTCCCTGCAGGCATTACTCATGGGGAAACAATGGTGAACAAAGCTGCAGATAAAGAGTGACATTAGTGCTAATAATGCGGCACATCAGGGAAAGAAATTCGGTCGGTCCCACGTTATATTGAATCCGACATGCCGCAACAAAATAAATACTCAAAATAAATTATCCGTTTCCAATAAAACAACATCACCACGCTCCGTGAAGCAAAAGTGTGGGTAACTTATTTTTGTCCCATTTTGTGTCCTATTTAGTAGCAGAAGGATTGAGAATCGATTGTTTTGCTTAGGCGGTTGCGTCATGCGTCGATATCTGTACGGCGTTGTGCGATTTTTCAGAAACCCATCCTCCGCGCTTAATCGAGCGACGGTAAACATCGTATTTTTCGCCTCTCGCGGAAAATATCGATGGGGTATCCGCATTGTAGTCGTTCGAGACGGCGGAAACCCGGGGCTCCCACGAATGAATATGTTTTGCGAACACTGGATCATTAATCATGCATTGAGTGCTCGCACAATGGTACGCGTAATGGATGCTGGTTTTGTCGCGAATGAACCGCTGATGGGTCTATAAATGCACGGTAACAAGCAGTGCCGAAACTAGGTCTCTAAAAGGGTTGAGTCCCCAGTTTTATTTATAATAAAGAGAAAAGTCATCACAAGGACGTTGGAAATCCTGCAAAAGCTGTTATACCTATAATTGTATCCTCTTATCACACATTCGCAGGCGCTACTACTCACTACAAGTAACTTCTAATAGACTTTCTTCTAATAGATGGTAAGTATAAGTACCTTACCGTATTACTTAGTGAGAAAAATACCATTTCTATATAAATAAACTACCGAACGAGTACTTTTGGTAGACGTAATTAGTATATTTTCGAGTTTCGCGCTTTGTACGCATGAATAGGTAGAGTAAGCGTGCTCCATCTTCGGCGTGAACTTAACTTTCTATCAGGTAAGATTGACTTCAAGCTAATATTACAAATAAACAAAATATACATTTGCCGTGTGGTTTCCGGTAGAGTGGAATAGGACCACTCCAACTCTTCCCGTAGATGTCGTACAAGGCGACTAAGGGAATACATTATAAAACATCAATCAGGCCTCCCCAACCCGTCTGGCCAGCGCGAGGAGTGTAGGCCAAATATTCCGTCTGTCTCCGGCAGATGAGAGAGGGTTGTGCTCCTGCAGTGGAGACAAAAATAACCTGATGATGACGATGAAAATACACATGCGTAGTTGCACAAAGCTTCTGATTTTAGAAGCTTTGTTAGTGAAATGGTGGTCAGATTTTCCCTTAATTAGGTTAATGGCCCAGATAAGTTCTCAAATCCACCTAAATACGTTCCTATAGATACTAACAAAGCTTTAAATAATTGTAGCTATGCCTCCGCAACATACGAAATGAGACGAACAATGGAAGACTTTGTCTCAGTCGGTTAATTTATCATTATCACGTATCTAACAGTAGTCGGATCTTCCCGACTGAGTAATTAATTAATGACGTTACTTTCTTCGATTGTTGCTAATCATACAATACAATACACTTTATTGCACAAATAAATACAGTTACACGTTATAAAAGTTACAAATAGTACAATTTAGGCGGTCTAAGTGATTTCATCCAGACAACCTTTGGGTGGAAAATATGGTAGGTTGCGCTGATTAGGAAATTCGGTTTCTCTATTTAGATGACAGTGTAGCTAATGTAGAAGTGGGCTAAGATTTGGTTCTAAACTCTGAATCTATCAAATTTTTTGGGACTGTTTAAAAGAGATTGCTTTTAGAAATGGAACGCGAAAGGCATTTTGTGATTCATTGTTTAATTGCATTAGGTATAATATTAGTATAGTATAGTTCTAACAATTCAGTTGCTTATACAACGCAGTATAATTATAGTCGGTATTGCATCAACAAAAACAATCTCGTAGAACAGGAATTTACGGTGAAAATTAGAGCCTTTCAGTGACTGGAAAATTCTACATACTAATCTATCAAAATTGAGTAGGTTCCTAACCTACGAGGAGTTCAATCGGAAAACAAATGATCACAGCGGAACTCATTCACCTAGTTTGTAGCTCCGATTAAATGTAAGTTTCGAGAAAATTTGTTACATAAAAATGTACTTTAATGTTAATTCTGTAAAGTTAAAATTTCTTAGGTAGCTGGAAGGTTCTTCGGACGTATTTGGAAACATGACACAAGGATGATTAAAAATGGTCCGGAGCTATCCATCAAGTTGCAGTGTCGTTGGCGATATGCCGCTACTTTATTTAAATAACGCCCTTCGGAAAATGATTGATATATGGAAGTGGAGACGCCATTGCTATAACTTTTATCGTAATAAATATTCTGTATCTATTGAGATTTTCTTTATCTTTACGGAGGACCGTCTGGAAATTGACCTCTTAGGTACGAACTCCCTAATTATATTTAACAAATCGATTGCAGGTAATATTCCAAAGGCATGGATAGAGTTCCTATGTGCCAATTCTGCCTAGTTTTCACGAAATATATTCTTGAATACACCACATTTTTATGTAGGTATAGTTAGTGAAAAAAGATTGTTATTAAAATATGCACTCATAAAGTAATGCTTATAAGTATAGTTTTAGTCGTTTAAAGGAGCATAAGACTATATAGCTGCAATACATAATATCTCAATAAGTTTTATTTTGTATATTTTTTTTTGCGGTATTTTTCCGAAGTTGCAATTCAATTTAGTATCAAAAAATTGCTTTTAACTGCCCTTTATACATCATAATTATATAAAAAACAGGTTTTATTTTTTTTAATTTAAGCAGTTACAGAAGTTTTAAATTTTCTATAATAGCTGTCACAAACTGCACCTGTTGCGTTGTCGAATAACTATCGAAAAAAATGTGCCAATAATTCATGTACCGAAACCGAGTTTTACTAAATATTCTTAGATTATTCTAAGAATATTTAGTAAAACTCGGTTTCGAAGTTTTCGTGTTAACGTCAGTCATAATAACATAACACAGAGTCATAATATTGAACTTCCATCTGTTATTAGCCTTAGATTATATACTTTTAGTCTGAGGTTATTAGCAGTCAAACACAAAATCATGCAACTGGCTAATAGAACCACAAAATCAATATGAAATCAAACGGGTTGAAGAAAAACGAAAATATTCTGTTGTTATCTTATTTTTTGGTGTACCTTTTAATATGGAACAATTATAATGATTCTTTCAAAATCAGTAAGTATTTTTTACTAATAATAATTTCAGTTAGGTTTTAAACGAGTCTGCCACTGGTTTTTTTAAAAGGTTATTGTTACATTATAACTTCTTTTATTGAATTTTATACGACCTGATGTCGGTCGCCTCTACTCCAAGCATGGGGTGTGTTCCAGAATGATTGATCGCCCGGTATCGCCGCGACACAAATTGCTGCTCATTTTAATATTAGATCCGAGAGCCACTTGTGGTCTACGGCTAACAGTATCAATATCCTGCTTTAAATAGATTCCAACTGAAGTTGCTTAGTAATAACGGGAAATTGGTCCTTCTGTCATTTTTATTTTTGGTTTCTAAGCACATAGCGTGCCTCTATTTTATATTTCCATGTAAAATTTTGATTTTGCTTATAATATTCGACGTCGAAAGTATATCGTGGTCAGAGAATACTAAATATTTTATGTAAGGAAGCGACACTCACCTCACCAGCTTAAAGTCAAAGTTACTACACCAGCGCGCTATCAACAGGCTCCAAGAGATTGCCGCTATAAGTTAGAAAGAGAAGCACTAATGTTGTTGACGTATAACGTCCCTCTCTCGATCGACTATCTTCACGCGCTGGATGCAGTAGTCCTGTAATAATTTACGCACACACAAACGTGTACGGACAAGCTAGTATGCCTGTAGTATTAAGTAACTAGCTGTTGCCCGCGACTTCGTCCGCGTGGACAACTTAACAACACAAATTATTACTCGTATGTATTTCTCGTAGAAATGAGATGATTTTATGGGATAAAAAATATCCTATGTCCTATTCCAGACCCTACCATATATGTGTGCCAAGTTTCATCCCGATCCGTCCACTGGTAGAAGAGTGATTGACTAGCAAACATCCAAACTTTCGCATTTATAATATTAGTCATCATCATCATCAGGTTATTTTTGTCTCCACTGCAGGAGCACAACCCTCTCTCATCTGCCGGAGACAGACGGAGGATTTGGCCTACACTCCCCACGCTGGCCAGACGGGTTGGGGAGGCCTGATTGATGTTTTATAATGTATTCCCTTAGTCGCCTTGTACGACATCCACGGGAAGAGTTGGAGTGGTCCTATTCTACTCTACCGGAAACCACACGGCAGGTAATACTAAATAAAAAGGAAGACCAATATGATATTAGTGGATGTAATATAATAAAAAGGAAGACCAATATAATATTAGTGGATGGAATTAAATCTGTTCGCTTATATAGTGCCGGGGGTGTGCCGCAGTCATACCAGCGTTTTCTCATCTATATTTTATTTCGTTTTGGTCAAAAGTGTCCTTTTTATCAATTCAGGACACTTATTATTATAAACATTAAATCATCAAAATCGGACAAGGAAACTGAACTCTTCATCCAACATTATCTTTCCAGTCTTTATTTGTTGTAGAACAAAACTTTTTCCTACGGTTCATTGTATGCCTCTAGCTAAATTGGTCTCTACAGTGATTTTGTTACACTCTGTACATGTTTGACTTTGGTCACTCCTTTAACCGACCTCACCATGATGGATGGTGTCGATAATGTGTTGACTGTGTCGAATTGTAATCGTAATCCCATGTTTGTTTACGCTCTATCGTCGCGGGACAGTCACCCTGTGTACACTCAGCCTAATTGATCGGCTGTCAAATGTTTACTTACTTAACAAACTACTATATTGCAGGTCGGTTAGTTATCAAACTAATATTATAAATGCGAAAGTGTTTATGTGGGCGGGCTTGTTGCTTAATTACTCCATAACGGTACTTATGTACTTATTCCTGAATATAATCTATATTAGTTACTATATAGGATCGTCGGAAACTTCAATGGGAATATATATCAAAGTTGTATTGATTTTTCGTAAACGAAAAACCATAACAATATGTTATAATCATGGCGCGGAATCTCATAACAAAACAATTGATATGTCATAAGGAGCCATGTACCTAGCCTATACTATACTCCGTAAGTATTTCGGATAATATCCGTCGAACTTAATAGCCGTTTCGTACTCTTTAACAGGTCACGTGACACATTCTGATAAGATTATACAAAATTGATAGTATTAACCGAAATTCCTACATAGTAGCCCCCTGGTCAGTCTCTTTTTGTCTAGTTTTCGAACTATCGATATTTTTAAATAAATAAATTTTCAGATTTATTTTGATATAACAGAATCAAAATCTATGTCTATACAGGTTTGCCATGAGATTCTGCGGCCTTATTAAAAAATCTAATATTATAAATGCAAAAGTGTTTATGTGCAAACGCATGTACTTATTTCCTGGATATAACCTTTTTTAGCTACTGTACCTACATAGGATAACGTCGAAACCTTCAATGGGACTATATCAAAAATGTATTAATTAAAAAAAGACAATGTTGTTATAATCATACAAATTTTGATAAAATAACGCATGTTGTATGTGTGTTCTTACTTATATCAGGATTCCAACGAAAACCAAAATGCGGTTTTAGTCAAGAAAGTAAACTTCTGTGGCGAGCATTTATTTTGTCAAACGTCGAGACGCGCTCTGTCTGAATATGTAAGTAGTATTTGTTTGTTTGTTTGGGGTTTGTTTGAGCAGTTGCCTGCCCTGCCCAGTGGTTAACGTCTCACCAGCCTGATAAATTACTAAAAATAAAAAATCATGTCTTGAACTCTAAATTTAGGTAACAGACTGTTCATAAAAATTCAGTGAGGTTAATATCATTCTATTTGGTATTTTATTAAACTACCCATTTGTAATGATCATGATCAACTGATCATTATTGGTGTGACTTTATTCACAGTTTGTATGGTATATTAGTACTTATTGTAAGTGAAATAGAATAGGCGTAATTTGTGGAATATGGCGTTAGTCATCGTATCTTGTTTTTTCTAAAATATATTTTAATTTCAGTTAATCCAAAATAATTGAGAAAAGTAATAAAAGAGAGAATGTTTAACCTAAAACCTACAAAATAATCCAAAGAAATCTAACTTAATTTATGCTATCAGTCTGGAGTGATGTTTACAACGTAATAGATAGATGGAAGGAGCTTTAATCAAGTTTCAATTTCCCCAACACGCATTTCGTTAAAGTCTTGTTAATCACTTAAACCCTACATGATAAACGTGTTTTTAATTTACAATTTCCACGCACGACCACTATCAGAATTACACCGCTTATCTACTTACATCGTCGTTGGAAATTCAAAATAGGGTAAACAGGGCCAGTTTTTGTCAGAGAAGCTGTCACGTCATGTCGTGCAAGTCATGGGGTGTGCGACGCGACAGTTTACCCTCCAGTTTGTAGGCTGCTTTTTGTCAGATTTGTTTAATGGTTGCTGTGTCATCGGATGCTACCCAGTAAAGTTTCAAAAGTCATCCTACTTTGTATCGGATCATAACACAATTTTAACGCAATATGTGTGTTTGTCATCTAATTTTATTAATAAAAATGAATGAAAGCAGGGGAATGAAATATTTATTTGTAAAATTAATAAGTTTTGTGATAATCAGTCTCTTCTCTGATAGAAAGAGCATGATTAAATTAATTGTATTAGGTGATTTGATAAACTGAGTTAATTTATGTTGTATCTATCAAAGTTGTGTTTGCCATGTGACCGGATGTTATTTATAAATTATATTATGTATTTATGTATGTATATCAGCTGTCTGATACCCATATTATAGGCTCTGCCTAGTTTGGGATCAGGTGGCCGTGTGTGAATTACCCCAGATATTTATTTATTATTTATTTAAAGTTAAATATTCTTGACAAAACAACGCCGACGACTGACAGATTTTTGTCCTACCTATTCCGAATCCCGTCAGCCGTTGCGCTTATATACCCCAAACTTTTCAATCTTGCGCATGCTGAGAATGTTCATTTTTACACGTCACTCCCATAAGCGCCGTGACCCCAGGCGAATGTCATTCACACACATCCCGGCGCCTCCCATACGATGCTCAGTATATTTTTTTATTTATGTCAATATTTATTTTATTTTATCTGTTTGTTATTTTTATTTTGGGAGCGGTCGGATGCGTCGCTCAGTATGTTTTTGCGATACACTATGAGCCACAGCTAGGAGAATGAGTCATTATTTGATAAGTGATCTTAATCTATGATATTAATAATAAGTACTTAAAAGTAGCTTTAGGTCCTTTCGGCATTCAAACTCATCATCGTAAGTAAACCAAAACTGTAACTGTTGTAACTTGGCGGTCGGCTGGCTATAGTTTTCGGACTATTCCCACTGCCAGTGTCCACGTTTCGGCGCCGTTGGTCATTACGGGTAGGATGCACTTGTTTAAGATTTATGACCTGCTTACTTGCTTTATTAAAATTTGTTTTTTTTTTATAATTTTTAATTTTTCCTTAAGGCAAAATTATAAAATAACAAGCGTCCAATTTTGCGAAATAACAAAAAAATAACGTTAACGTAATATTAACGTAATTACGGGAACCGGACTGCGAGGAAGGATAATGACAGGGTCGAATGGTAATTTCTTAAACACACGTACAGAGAGATTGATGTGAAAAACAAACAGTGGCTATTCTATTATTAAAAGTTGCGTAAAATTTTAACATTTATACTAAAATCATTCACATTAGTACAACGTCTTTATTGCCGCTTCCCTCGTTCCTCTTTCCCCTGTCTCCGTTCCTCCCTCCTCGCTCGGTGTATTGTCACTTATATTATTTGAATACTCTTGTCTTGGTTTGATTCCCACTGGGGACGTAGACAATTTTGTACAAGGTGGTCCCGGCCAGGAATCTCGATGTTCTATTTGTGAATTGTCCTATCCTTGTTCAATTCCTACTTAACTTTTAAACTTTTTTGACATATAGTCTGAATTTACAGATCGCAGCTTTTAGAGACTTGAGCTCCGGGATAATGTAGTGGGGGTTTCAGTGACTTAAATAAATTAATTTTTTATACATAGTTTATAAGCGAACAATATAAGTAATTTGGTTGCAAAAATTATAAATTCATTTACAGTGTCATTCATTGTAATCTCAATAATTTGATGAATACAAAAATATAATACTCAAAATGCCTTCCTAGCCATCAGGAGGTTCACGTAAAATGTGTCAGTTTCTCAGAACTAAAAACAAAACGGCAAAGACAAATATTTACATTCCAAATGTTAGTACAGAATAGCCCCAAAACGTCTTGGCAAGCAGGTGGGGCTGCAATTTGCAATTCGTCGGATCAATATCTGCCGTAACGAGCCTGCGATGCGATCGGCTGCAAATTGCAATCACTTGCATGCAGTTGCAAGTCGCAGACCTCGCTGGGTGGTGGGTGGTGGGTGGTGCAACTAGGGTTTGTTAATGACTGACGATTTTTATGTTGGTTCAGGTGAATGATATAGTTGTAGGTTGGTTAAATATGGAATGTTGTACTTTACCTTATAAAATGTTTAAAGTGTTATTTTCGGGGTAGGTATACCTACTGTATACTGACTTACTCACAGCACTATCAGCAATGTCATAGAAAATGGCAGTATCTGTTGGATACATAACAAACATATCTATAGCATAATATTAATAAATATTTTATATCTTATCTTATCTTCTTAGGGGGCCAGGAAGACCCGGCGACACTTCGACCCTTCAGGATCTTTTGTGCCGAAGTCCACCAACGGTGCCCCAAGCCTATTTGGTGGACTTCACATACTCCTCAGAATTTCTTCTTCGGCATATGCAGGTTTCCTTACGATGTTTTCCTTCACCGAAAAGCCTGTGCTATTATATAAATATTTTATATATTATACATGAGTAAATCCAAAACTAGGATTTTCTCCTTTACTACGGGAATTGGACAAGTATAGGAGAATTCACAAAATATAACATCCAGACAGTTGGTTCTCGTGGCAATATACAAATTTACAAAGTTGTCTGTCCCTGATGGAAATCGAACCTAATCTAACGACTAAGCCACTAGCTAGGCCAAAGAGGAGGTAGACGGGGTCCAGACTACCATGGGCCTAATCAAAGATAATATCGCCTAATGCCTGAATTTCGTATACGTTCAAGTATTCTGTTTTATGATTGTTAATTAATGCCCATCAATTGAAAGAAAATGGGGCGAGGTTCTAAAAAAAAAGAATTCTAAAATTATTCTTTAAATGTACTTAATGACTTTATAAATATCCCGAATTAAATGTCTGCCTATTCCTGGTAAAGTTTCTGTGATAATATGGCGTCAACCTGTCCTGTTTTGATAAACCGAACGCAGCAAAAGTTTCACGTTGTTAGTCCAGATCCAGCCACGTAATCAGGAAGGGGACTTGAGATTTGTTAGTCCATGTGCACTTGTAACGCATATTGTACTCTTATTGGTTAACAGTGTTGCCAATATAGGGTAAATTTGAAACAGAAGAGAAAAAATCATAACAACTTATATATTTACCAATAGTTTTTACGGTATCTGTACTGCATGCCACCATAATACTATAGTAAATCCTATTTTGGAATTAGACAAGTGTATGTACTCATTTATATGGCAAGGTGGGTCGCCCCGCCGCCAGATGGACTGAAGAAGGTGGCTGGATGCGACTGAGGACCGGATGTGGTGGCGTTCATTGGGGAAGGCCTGTGTCCAACAGTGGACGTCTAAGGGCTGATATGATGATGGTGAGAATGTACTCGAATATATATGAAAAATTTATTTGTAAAGAATGACCCATCCTTCCTACTAATATTATGAATGCGAAAGTTTGGATATTTGGATGTTTGTTACTCAATCACGCTTCAACCACTGGACGAATCGTAATGAAACTTGGCACACATGTCGGTTAGGTCCTGGAATGGGCATAGGATAGTTTTTATAACGAAAAAACATCACTTTCCTGCGGGAAATACATAATCATTTTTGATGTTAAGTAGTCCACGCGGACGAAGTTGTGGGAAATAGTTAGTTTCATATATTGTATTCGGAAATAATTAACTCCCGTCCGGCTCTAAGAAACCCTTTCCGCAACAAAATCCTGACTTAGCCCCCCCTCAGAAGTCCTAACTACATATCTGAGGTGGTATATTTTCGCCAAGTTCTGTCCCAATTTTCGCCGACCGACGACGTTATAGATAATAATATTTCCCTAAAAGCTCCCTTCCCGCCGTGTTGTTTGACGGAGAGAACGTCTCGGGTGTGCCCAATGTGGTAATATTTCCTTATTACACCATATTTTTCTTCGCCCTTCCAAAATTATGATTAAAATTTATTACAACTGCAACGCTTTCAAGTAATATTGAACCACAGTTTCTAACCACGGAAGTTGTTATTAAATTATGTTGAAGAATGTGCGTGACCCCGTGGTTTCTTTGGCGAAGAATAATATTTCCGTCAATTTGAACTCGTTTTATGGAAATCTTTGTTTTACTTTTTATTTTGTCGTACCTACCATTTGTCATTGCCTGATGGTTATTATAAATTCGATAATGTTTTTTCAAAAATAATAAAAAAATTATTTCAATAATAAGTTTTTCTGGGAAAATATTAAAAAAAAATTTGACTTCTGGCGCCGCGCCATCTAGTGTTTTTCAACCCGTGCGCGACAACCAGCAAACCAACAACATCATAATATTGTATGTAAGTATACATAAGACTCAGGTGCATACTGTTTCACTGCGCATTGGTTTATACTCTCCAAAATCACAATTAACCTATAACACTCACTGGCTGCGTGTTGCATAAACTATAAACCAGAATATTTACCAACTCAAGATACACTTTGAAATACGATTTCCATACAATTATCTACCTTACTGTTGGATTATAAGGTATATAGAACATTGCATCGTGAATGTAAGAATGTTTTGGTAGAGAGGCTTGTTGAGTGCATTTGGCGCAGGTGGGAAGATCTCCCCTCTGACTTAACTTGCAGGATGTAAATTGTTAAATAGGTAAATGACGTTTTCTTCTGTATACGCCAAAATAAATTATTCATACAACTGTTGCACAAACATTTACATAATAACATAAGATATTCGCGTTTGGTATTCAAAAGTTATTAATATATTGTGTAATATTAATACTATTGTTTATTAATGAATTATTACGATAATATATTATACATTTATCAAATGAATGACTTGTAATCGGTCGAATCTATGCCTAATGACTATGCATATCTAAGCTTCAATTACTTGACTAAATATTTATCTAGATGCATAGGTACGTAGTGATAGTTATTATTCCGGGCCAGCGGCATTGACTTCACAAGCAATAGGTACATAAAAAATACACACCAGAGACGCATACACTCAGTGACGCGCCTTGAGGGAAGCGTTTGTCCAGCATTGGACTTATAGTTCAGAACAACCATAAGTTGATAAATCATCATCATTATCGGCCGAAATATGTACGTCCACTGCTGAATATAAGCTACAAAGGCACTTCTGGTGGGCTGTCCACTGGGGAATTTGCGATAATCACCACGATTGGCAGGCGGATTGGTGATCAGATCACAGCAATGATTTACAGGTGAACGCTACTGCCAGTCCCTGGTGCAATTCCTTAGTAGCCTGTACGACACCCACGGGAAGATAAAAAATAGCATATAAATATATTTTTCCATGGCTTCAATTATTCTTTTGAAGATTGATTTGTTTGTCAGAATATTGTGAAAAAATATATGTAATTAATTATATTATGTTTATTCCCAAACTTTTGATTTTACTTTGATATGGATTTATTCAGATTAGGGATAACATAATATACTCTAACCCTAATGCTTACTTCGGTTATCCACAAATTAGAAGGTAGAAATGTTAATTTCTTCAAGCTGCTTATTCAATGCTTATTTTTAGAAATTATGACTTTTCAAAGCCCACATTGTATAGCAATTAAGCGAGTCAAGAGAATAATTTCAAAAAGTACACACAACAGCACATAAACACTTAATAAATATTAATTTAAAATATTTCGACGTCGCTCAGCCGTCATGTTTAATGTTGAAACTGAATTCCGAGTGGACCTCATAAGGTGTCCACGAGTTAAAAAAAATTATTATTCCTAACCAGTCATTTGTACAAGTATTTTAGTATTAAAGGCCATACAACTTTTGCTCTTCAAATTGCAAAAGTATGGATATTAAGAGAAAATATGGGATAGGATGTATTGATGAAGGCTTGAGTTGGACGTTGACTGACTGATGACGGTGGAGGAAGGTTGTTTCAAACCGTTACCGCTACGTTAATAATTATAATTAACTGAAGAAAACTCTCTCAGAAAGGTGCGGGGGTCAAAAGGGGTATTCATGCCGCGAGTAATAAAAATCATATTTTTATGACACTAAATAATTTATTTATTTCATCGGGCCATATTTATTTATTTAACAATTTTACACACTCACAATAAAGGAAAGAAAAAAAATAACATATTCAAATGGTGATGATTATCTCTTTCTGCCAGCCTACCAGCGACAGAGAAAACTTCGATGACGATGAACACGACTTCGACCTTTGAACATTTATGATGTATGAATTAGATATCCAACTACCTAAAATACTTAGATTAAAGCAAAAGGGGAGATCGGTAACTTTCATACTCTGCATACAGAATACAGATTCATACAGCTGAAATCAAAAATGAGTTTGTACAGATAAAGATAGCGTGAGGGGCTGGAACAGTCGTGCGAGGGAGACAGCGGCGGCAGTCGCTCACACAGCCATTGCGTAGCGAAAAACAAAAAGTGATATTTCCATATATTAATACTTTTTGATGTACGAGTACTTATGAGTGAATAGTAATCCCATATTTTTTGTCTTAAGTCATTTATTTGAACACGGAATGCACAAAAAGGCATTTTGACCTCTATTTTCTATGTAAATGGCTGCAAATCAAGTATAATGCGCAGTAGTCGCCGATCTTCCCCTTTTATAATAATAATAATGCCTTTATTTCGGGAAACATAGGTCCCATAAAATACAAAAAAATTATTATAAAATAAAATTACAAAAACTAAAAATATTTTTTGCTAAGCTAAGCTAAAATTCGTAGATATTCACGTAAAAACGATATCCTGCATTGATTCAATAACGTGGTCACAGCACTCTTCATCCGGCTGACACGAGGTGATTACGGCCTTGTTTATTCTGTTATTATTATTGTTTTTTTTATCTAAACACGATCGTGATTATCGAATGGAAGTGCTTCAGACGTCGCGCGTCGGCCCGACTTATGACTGATTTCGAGTTTCTTTTCTCTTGTTGTAGTTTTTGTGTTTAGTCGGATTTCGACCACTTATAGAATTAGTGACCTTATCGGAGTTTGTTTCATGAGGCTTAAGTAGAAGTACTTATAAATATTTCTAAGTAATAATCTTTATGAAGTGCTAATCCGAAGAAGAATCTCGAAGATTTAATTTCATTTTATGTATTGTATTCATTATAAAAATAAGTGTTTTGTTTGCTCGCAAAAAGTATGGTCCTCCTGAGCTTAAGTTATTTCAAAACCATTGAAATATGGCCTCTATTCAAAGTACATTATAAATCCAAAATTACATAGTCTTGAAAATCTTGACAACCTTGAAAAATTTTCTATCTTTAATAACAACATGTAAATATTTTTATAGAAATGAATTCATGGTTTAATGAAAGGTTTTTTAAAATTTAAACCTTGTGTCAGGCACGTCCACTGTGAAACTTTGTCAGACATTACGTAAGTACTATGTACTAGGTACCTACATCGACAAGAATGTACATCGATTAATTATTATTAATTATCTGCAGTTCCGTCCTGCGGAACTATAATTACAGTTCTGTAGGATGGGCTGCGACAGGTAGGACTAGACATCGACATAAAACAATTTCCTATCGATAACAAAACCGATTCTATTCTCAGTAATAAAATTAAAATCACGGCATTATTATAATTTCATAAACCAATTTGACGATATTCTTATTATTAGTTTTCAATACTATATATAGTTGTATAAAATTCCATTAATTTAATATTTAATAATTGTAGACGTATATACGTAATAGTTAACAACAATAAATACCTTGGGTTTGTATATACAAACCATGAATTTTTTTTCATATGTTAAATATATATTTAACATATGAAAAAAAATTAATTTCTTATTTTTAATTTCACCAAATTGATGGATGAGATCCCGTCATAAATTGTGGCAAAAGATACTGAAAACAAACAAAGACAAAACCTGACTATAAACCTACCCTCAATTACACAATATAACCGCATCAAAATCAAACCACTCGTTGATGAGCTACGGAACAAAAGTTTCGAAATAGCGAATATCGATGAAAAGTTTTTTTAATAAGGTATAATAAATAAACTATAGAAGTAAGTAATGAATTTCAGTTAAATAACGCTTCGCACAACACGTCTCGATATGACCCTAGTAATATATTATCTTTGATATGACACAGGGAAACCTTACAAATTTAACCCCGTAGAACACATGTCGGCGTCAGTTCGCATGTATCTACCGCTTGATAAGAACATGACTGACAGACAAATTGCTGCGGGCACGGTGAAGAGTAACATTTGACCTGGCGGTTCCTATTCCGTGCTTCAACTAACGAATATACAAGAGACTAGGGTGAATGTTAAATGAGTCATTACATGACTGAATCACTGGTAACATATATCAGTAATTTATTGGAATAGGTGGATTATTAAACCTGATGCGAGTGACTCGCATGCTATTTCCTCGAATAACAAAAACCAGGAGATGAGTAGGAAGTAAGATTTTTATTAAAAATCCCATCCCACTAATATTATAAATGCGAAAGTTTCGATGTTTGGATGTTTGTTACTCTATCACGCTTCTACTACTGGACGGATCGTGATGAAACTAGCCACACATATTAGTTAGGTCCTGGAATAGGACATAGGATAGTTTTGATCCCGAAAAGCATTTCATTCCCACGAAAAACAAATTAATCGATATGAATGTCATTTTTGAGGGGTTTATTGACGTTGACTACGAAAATGATATCTATTTTGAAATTCAAGATGTGTAAATATCGAAACCTACGCGGACGAAGTCGCAGGCAAAAGCTAGTTTTACATAAAAGTAAATAAGCGTTTGACGTCTAATTATCATAGTAATATGCAGACGTTTATCAGAAAATAACACATGCCTCCTTAGATAGTACAAAATGAATTTGTAGTTCGACGCATATTAACAGTAATGCTGACAGTCCCAAACTAGGACATTAAGGGAATCAGATTCATAAATTATAATTTATAACACTCAGGACTCAAACTAACTTGCATTAACAAATGAACTAAAAGCGGCTAAGTTTGCAAGTTGTCGGATAGATTGGACCCGAATCAAAATTTATGACTTAATATCTATAAGATACGCTGCCAGGAATCCAATCCTGTACAACAGGAAGACTTGGTTTTTTTTATCAATATTTCACCTAGCTAAGAAGTATTTGTATGATTGTAGATCATACCATGTAGGATAATAATTTTCATGATGAAGTCATCTACTATCTAAGTGTTAATTGGTGTCAATCATGAAGGTAAAAACTTTGAAGTGACTTATGAGGTGTGAATATTATTTTCCTTCATGGTTTGACCTTTAAATAGGTATAATCGTAGATACCTACCTAAGACTATATTGATGTAAGAAGAAAATGTAAAAAACAAACCTCCATCACTTTTGTTTCCGACGACGACAGCAGTGCGACAGGCCATTCGCCAGGAAAATAAAACATTGTCTATGTTTCTTGTGTTCCTTTCCTGCTTACGTTCCCCTTTCAGCTGAACGTGACATTTCATGTCGGAAAAATTGAATTTTGCGGATTCATTTCAAGTATTGTCACAACATTGACGGCGTCTATTTCCTATAGCAACATTTTATATTATTTTGTCTTTGTTTTAAGTTGTATAGTTGATAATAATTTTAAATCATGTGCTTACATTATCTATCACATTTATTTTAAAAAGGGGAATCATCTATTTTGCCATAGCAGATTTAATATTATTGTTATTAATTTATTTATTAAACAATAAAACATAGAACTTACATCTTTTCGGGGTCACAATAACCAGACTTGGTTTGTCTGTGCACCGCGAAGACTTACAAACAAAATGGTCATATGTGCTAGGTTATCTGTTACATTTGTTACATTTTTAAATTCTGTGAACATCTTTCCATTTTAACTGCGCCAGTGCAAAACTACCTTTAATTTAGCTGTACTTAGTGGATAGACTTACTACTTATTCATCATCATCATCACCAGCGAAACCTACTTTTCTCTTGTATAATATTTTCTAACCAAAGGCTGTCTGGAAGAAATCGCTCAAAGCGATAAGACCGCCTACATTGTACTATTTTTAACTTTTAAAACTTGTAACTGTATCTGTTTGTGCAATAAAGTGTATTGTATTGTATCAGTCGTCCACTGTTGGACATAGGCCTTCCCCAATGAACGCCATCATACTTGGTCCTCCGCCCACCGCATCCAACCGCGTTCGGCCACCGTCTTCAGGTCGTCTTATCTCTTACTATTTTCATACCTACAATTCTTACCATATTTATGGTTGTTCAGTATAGAGAATCCTGTACAGCATCTTTAGACACCAATTTTTTCTCTTTTATTTTGATGCTCCCATCAAGCGGCTTACCTTTGAAGTCCAACACTATTTATCTGTTATTGAATTTGCATTGTAGTTTTTTGTCTTTCTCGTGACTGCCCCAAGATGCCTACGATAGATAGACATCAGCATTTTACACACATAACATAGACTTGCTTTGAGTCTGCCGATAGTTTTTGTTCTATCTGGTTAGCGAGAATTAATAAATCAAAATTATAATTCGCTGTAGTACTGGGAAGTTATTGCTGTGATTAAAGATAAGAAGCCGAGTAACTAAAATATAAGCTTAGAATATTTCATAAACGGTATTCCAAGTATATATTACATACAAATACCTACACTTGTTTATTCCCAAACTAGGATTGTCTCTTGTACGATAGGAATTAGACAAGGATATAACAATTTACAAATATAATATCTAGACTGGACTAACTTGTACATTTGTACAAAGCTGTCTGTCTCTGGTGGGAATGATACCACGACCGCTGGCGCTTGAGTCTACTCAAGATCGTGGGATCTATTCCCGCCAGAGACAGGGGACTAAGCGACTAGGCCAACGAGGCAATCGAGAATAATGGACAGCTCACCAAAACTAGCATTCTGTTGGGGAGACTCATGTTCTGCAGCGTAGATCGACTATAGTAAGTACAGACAATTAGGAACTAAGTTTTCGTTGCACTTTAGTTTGGCTATTCGCTAGTTATTTTATATTACCACTCAGCGACTCAAATGTCATTGCAAACATTTTTAAATATGTAAATGGATGTGATTTGAATGTAAAATAATTATATTAAAATAGATCCTAAACATATTGACTTGTTTTTTACGTTCTAAATATTTTACATTATTGTTTGTTATTAATATTATGCCTTTAGGGTTTTTTAGGTGGTGCAAGATATGCAAGATGTACGCCCCCACCCCCTCCTTGCCTGGCAACATTTCTCGTGCAACTATAAACCCACAATTTAATTTTTCTACAGTGACAGACAGACAGACGGACCGATTTGTTACTGTTAGTTCGATTAGTCTAACAATCCGGAGAAAAATCCGTTCTGTTACATTTGTCTAATCGAAACAGAGGAATTTAACAGTATATAATAGTGCTGTACGTTGGTGTCCCCTCCTACCTCACCGCACTTCATTCCCCGAAGCGTTTAGCCTTGAAATTAATGCCACTTAAAAAAATCATACAACATAAGTAGGTCCATAAGTACTATCACTTTCTAAAAACTTGGGCCCAAATTGAAGGGCCACACTATGTATACCTCGATGTATTTATTACAGGGCTGGCAAATGCCTTGGTCGGGTAGCATCGGCCCGCACGCACTCTACTGATTGGGCCCCGTGCCATTTGCATCGTTTTGGTACAGTCGGCTAAAGAAATAAAAGCTCTTTTCCTGTTTGCAAACCCATGATTTATAGCTAGGTGGCTCTTTAAAAAAGAAATACATAAGAATACATCGATATACACTGAACTGACTGTATCATCGATGCATGCGAGATTTTTTTCGGTACAGCTCGATGAAGCATGATATTATAAAACAGTTCAAAAAAACTGCTAACAAATTTGACGTTCTCCTTGGAGTTTTTGAGTTTCGATTGACCCAATCACAGTTGAGATCAATATAACACCATCTATTGCCAACATAAACATTTAAAATTTAGTACCTCGCTCATTAATGTTAACAAATCGCAAACTATTAGTGTTTTAAAAGGTATAACTGGTAATCACAGGCATATATAAATATAATAATAATAATAATCACATAAGTCGCAGGCAAAAGCTAGTTTTACATAAAAGTAAATAAGCGTTTGACGTCTAATTATCATAGTAATATGCAGACGTTTATCAGAAAATAACACATGCCTCCTTAGATAGTACAAAATGAATTTGTAGTTCGACGCATATTAACAGTAATGCTGACAGTCCCAAACTAGGACATTAAGGGAATCAGATTCATAAATTATAATTTATAACACTCAGGACTCAAACTAACTTGCATTAACAAATGAACTAAAAGCGGCTAAGTTTGCAAGTTGTCGGATAGATTGGACCCGAATCAAAATTTATGACTTAATATCTATAAGATACGCTGCCAGGAATCCAATCCTGTACAACAGGAAGACTTGGTTTTTTTTATCAATATTTCACCTAGCTAAGAAGTATTTGTATGATTGTAGATCATACCATGTAGGATAATAATTTTCATGATGAAGTCATCTACTATCTAAGTGTTAATTGGTGTCAATCATGAAGGTAAAAACTTTGAAGTGACTTATGAGGTGTGAATATTATTTTCCTTCATGGTTTGACCTTTAAATAGGTATAATCGTAGATACCTACCTAAGACTATATTGATGTAAGAAGAAAATGTAAAAAACAAACCTCCATCACTTTTGTTTCCGACGACGACAGCAGTGCGACAGGCCATTCGCCAGGAAAATAAAACATTGTCTATGTTTCTTGTGTTCCTTTCCTGCTTACGTTCCCCTTTCAGCTGAACGTGACATTTCATGTCGGAAAAATTGAATTTTGCGGATTCATTTCAAGTATTGTCACAACATTGACGGCGTCTATTTCCTATAGCAACATTTTATATTATTTTGTCTTTGTTTTAAGTTGTATAGTTGATAATAATTTTAAATCATGTGCTTACATTATCTATCACATTTATTTTAAAAAGGGGAATCATCTATTTTGCCATAGCAGATTTAATATTATTGTTATTAATTTATTTATTAAACAATAAAACATAGAACTTACATCTTTTCGGGGTCACAATAACCAGACTTGGTTTGTCTGTGCACCGCGAAGACTTACAAACAAAATGGTCATATGTGCTAGGTTATCTGTTACATTTGTTACATTTTTAAATTCTGTGAACATCTTTCCATTTTAACTGCGCCAGTGCAAAACTACCTTTAATTTAGCTGTACTTAGTGGATAGACTTACTACTTATTCATCATCATCATCACCAGCGAAACCTACTTTTCTCTTGTATAATATTTTCTAACCAAAGGCTGTCTGGAAGAAATCGCTTAAAGCGATAAGACCGCCTACATTGTACTATTTTTAACTTTTAAAACTTGTAACTGTATCTGTTTGTGCAATAAAGTGTATTGTATTGTATCAGTCGTCCACTGTTGGACATAGGCCTTCCCCAATGAACGCCATCATACTTGGTCCTCCGCCCACCGCATCCAACCGCGTTCGGCCACCGTCTTCAGGTCGTCTTATCTCTTACTATTTTCATACCTACAATTCTTACCATATTTATGGTTGTTCAGTATAGAGAATCCTGTACAGCATCTTTAGACACCAATTTTTTCTCTTTTATTTTGATGCTCCCATCAAGCGGCTTACCTTTGAAGTCCAACACTATTTATCTGTTATTGAATTTGCATTGTAGTTTTTTGTCTTTCTCGTGACTGCCCCAAGATGCCTACTGTCACCTAGCGTCTAGGGTGGTAGGGTGAACAAAATAAGAACGAGACTAAATATTACGAAAAGGTTCAGTTTATTAAATTGTCCGGCTAGGTAGGGTACGTAGGTTTGTAGCCTAGGTCGGTCTGGCTATCGGAGACTGGCCGAGCTGTCTTTCAAGATACCGCACGCCCCTTGCTCGCGATGATCAGCTGCCACGCCGTGATGACCCGGTGAGTCGTCAAAAGTATAGGGCGCTCAGGTAAACCAGGGGAGGACTGCACATGCCCTTCTTCACGGAGAATGTGTCTGTGCGACCTCTTCAACCCGTAGGGTCTTCCCAAGTATGGGACACTGTTATTTCACTTTTAAAATAAGTTATAGTTGGAAAAATAAGAAATAAGTAGGATTATAGATCCAGAAACAATCCAATGATTATTCGCCTAGCAGTTGAGGCTGCGTGTGAGTGAATGAATGGATGGCCGGCGGCCGCGTCCGAGCGACCCGCACTTGTTTGCAACAATGTATCGGCCGGAATTATCTATATAGACTGTGTTTGAAGTTTGTCTGTTTATTGATTTTTTGTAAAGGGGATTTAGGATTTTTTTATAAAATATGTTTAAGGATTTTACTTTAAAATAAGGTATTATTTAATATTTAGACCCTTCGCTGTTTCTCTTATTAAAATATTAACGTTTCATACGTTACAGTACACCTCCTCCTAGGAAAAAAAATCTTCTTATTAGATTTTTTTTATTTTCGAACTAAAAGATCTTCAATCCTACTATACAACCTCTCATACATCATTTTTCATTATAATTCACTTATGTTGTTTGCACACTTAGGAAAATAGTGTACAAACTCCTCTCACACTAAGAGGTACGCGTATTTAGTTTACACAGTACCCAAGTAGGATTTTTTTTTATGTGTACATAAACGATAACTAGGGTCAACATTCCACAATTCCACGATTTTGATTCTCAGCAATAAGAGTTGCGCAAGAAGCAAACATTAGTCAGTATAAGCTATAAGCTGTCTAGAGTACGAAGTCACCATCCGCTTCAGTTTGAGAAGATTCTGAGACAAGGAACAGAATATCTCTGGTGTAGGCTTTTAGAAAATGTCTAAGGGAATTAAGGAGAGAAAAGAAAGGTCTAAATACTTCCTTTTTTTGTTGATTCTTAGCAATAAGAGTTGCGCAAGAAGCAAACATTAGTCAGTATAAGCTATAAGCTCTCTAGAGTACGAAGTCACCATCCGCTTCAGTTTGAGAAGATTCTAAGATTACAAGGAACAGAATATCTCCGGTGTAGGCTCTTAGAAAATGTCTAAGGGAATCAAGGAGAGAAAAGAAATGTCTAAATACTTCCTTTTTTTGATTATCAGCAATAAGAGTTGCGTAAGAAGCAAACATTAGTCAGTATAAGCTATAAGCTGTTTAGAGTACGAAGTCACCATCCGCTTCAGTTTGAGAGGATTCTAAGATTACAAGGACAGAAAATCTCTGGTGTAGGCTTTTAAAAAATATCCAAGAGAAATAAGGAGAGAAAAGAAATATCTAAATAGGTATTTCTTAAAAAAATATGAATTCCGGAACCAACGGCCATCATATACGCAAAGAAAGAAAAAAACTTGAACCTGTACATATTATAGAAATATGTAAAAAAAATAAGTAAACAAAACTATGCTACAGCTGTACTCTGGGAAAATGTTGAAAAACAGTAACTCAGCAACAACCTTCTCAGATTTAGATCGACAGCTGCTCGGTTAGACGCCTTTTACGTCACGCTATCCGGCGGCGGTAAGGAACAGTATTCTTCCCCGTCCCTACACAGGTTAATGAGATTTAGAATTAAGGAACGCAAGCATTGTTAGACAATTTGAAGTCCTTAATATGCCAGGCTCCCAAATCACGGCCAGACATGTCCTCCACGACGTAAACTAAAGGTGAACGTTTGGCCTTGATCCTACATTTTAAATATTTTGGAGCTAACTTTTTTGAAAAATGTGCACCTTTATCACTCTGGAAATAGCAACGTTTCCAAATAATATCTCCGACGTTAAACTCAGCTTCTTTTCTTCTTGTGTTGTAGCGTCTGGAATTTTTCTGATGACTTTTCCAGAGCGCTGCTTGAACTTTATCGAACACACCAGACAAGAGACCAAGATTTTCCGCATAAGCGTCACGTGGTACGAAAACTATCTCATCAGGGATATCATTGTTAGAATAGTGAGACCCACATGTGACCAGTTCTCGACCGTGCACCAGGAACGCAGGGGTGAATCCTGTTACTTCGTTCACCGAATTATTAACGGCAAATTGAATTTTTGTAATATTAACATCCCAAGACCTCTGATCCTCATCTATGTAACTTGATATAGCCGTAATTATTGTTTTGTTGTATCTCTCCACCGTATTGATTTGTGGAGTATACTTTGGAGTAAAGTGAATATTGGGAACTTTGTACCTTTTGAATAGAGTATCCATTTCGCGACTGACAAACTGACAGCCATTATCGAGTATAATAGTTTGCGGCACACCGTGCACTAGGAACACGCTGTCCTCTAGGATTTTAGAAATAACGTCGGCAGTAGCACGGCGCAAAGGAAAAATGAGGCAGTATTTTGAGAAACAACAAGTAACCACAAATATATAGCTATGTTGCTTTCTAGTATTAGGTAATGGACCCATTAAGTCAATGGACAACATTTGGAATGGCCTCTGACAATCCTTTGGCCTTCCCATTGTTCCCAGGGTGCCATGAGTAGGAACCTTATGCGCCAGACAGATTTGACAACTGGCGACATACTTAGCTACATCACCATACATCTTAGGCCAATAGTAAGTAAGAGCGATGCGTTTAAATGTCTTAAAAACACCGAAGTGCCCCGAAGTCGGCTCACAATGGTTTTTTGAGAGTATATCTAGTCTTTGTTCACTATACGCAACCTCTTTCCAGTTAAACTCAGCAGAGAGTACATCTTTATTTTTCATGTGCCTATAAAGTTTGCCGTTTTGCACGATATAGTTAGGATAGCTAGTTGGTGAACCCAAGCAACCGTTGTATAGGTTTAAGTACCACTGGTCGGAAGTGGATGGAGGAGAAGAAGCACAAAATATATCTGCAACGGGGACACACCTAGACAGGCTGTCAGGAATAACATTATCCTTGCCCTTGCGATGTTTAATAATAAGATCAAAAGCAGACAGCCTCACACCCCATCTTGCAAGACGACCAGTTGGATTGGTCAACGACAAAAACCATTTCAGCGCAGCATGATCAGTATATACTGTGAAAGTGCGACCGTTTTCAAGGTAGCACCGCCAATGTTCCAGAGCTGTCAAGACCGCAAGAGCTTCCCTTTCAGTTACGCTATAATTACGTTCAGGACCAGTTAATGATTTGCTCATGAAAGCTACCGGATGCTCAACACCATCTACACCTATTTGAGACAACATGGCCCCTACCCCGTAATTACTGGCGTCCGTATGCACCTCGAATGGCAGTTCAAAGTTTGGACAAGCTAGAACTGGTGCTTGAACAAGACGTGCCTTTAGGTCAAGAAAAGCTTTATTCGCTTCAGGGGTCCACTCAAAAAGAGGGCCGACTTTCTTTGTAGAGGTGAGCTTATTCAAGGGACCAGCAATGATACTGAAATTGTGTATAAACCGTCTATACCATGAAGTAGTACCTAGAAAACGCTTTACTTCTTTCTTATTGGTTGGCACTGGATAGTTAAGAATAGCCTGCACCTTATCTGGGTCTGTCCTTAGTCCATGGCTGTCGACGACGTAGCCCAAGTATCTAAGAGTGTCTCTAAAGAATTGACACTTTTTAAAGTTAATTGTTAAGTTAGCCTTTTTAAGTTTGTCAAGGACGCGTAAAAGGATAGAAACGTGATCCTGGAAGGTTTCGCTTATAATGATAATGTCATCAAGGTAACAAAATACGCTAAGCTCGAACTCCGGCATGAAAAGAGAGTCCACTAGCCTTTGCTGTGTTGCTGGGGCATTAGTGAGACCAAACGCCGTCACGTTGAACATATACGTTCCACGGCCTGGGACGTAAAATGCCGTTTTTTCTCTGTCCGACTCGTTAATGGGAATTTGCCAAAATGCTTTGGAGAGGTCAATGCTAGATAAGTACTTTGCATTTTTGAGGTTGTCAAGAATTTCAGATACATAGGGGAGACTATAAGCATCCTTTTTAGTCACGGAATTCAGTTTCCGGCTATCAAGACAGAAACGCGGTTTGCCATCCTTTTTACCCACGACTAGGACTGGTGATGACCAAGGGCTCTCACAAGGAGAAATAACACCTAAGGAAATCATTTCGTCTACTTGCTCAGTAATTATCCGTTTCTTTTCCGGAGATAAGCGATAGTACCTTTGCTTGATTGGTTCTGCATCTCCGGTGTCGATGCGGTGAGAAACAAGCGAGGTTTTACCTAGACCTTTACTTTCGAAAGAAATCTCATTAAACTGTTCAATGACGTTATCAGTGATAAGTTTTTCAGAAGCGTCTAAGTTAAGGTATGAACGTAAATGGGTATCATTTTGATCTAGGTTAATTTCAGCTAAACAAGGTTCAGACAAGGAGATATAATCAATATTGTTTAGAAGTTTAGGACAGATCTGAAATTCCTTCCAAAAGTCTATGCCAAGAATGAGGTTTGTTTCTATCTCAGGTACCACATAGGCCTTTAGCACATGTTTAACGTTTTCAAAAATAATTGGTAATAAAATGTAACCAAGAGAAGCGATTTTCTGACCGCCCGCTGCAGTAATAGTAATTTTTTCGTTTTCAAACAGATTTAAGCCGAATTTAGAAAGATGAGTATGAGATCGTTTACCAAGAATTGAAACTGCTGAGCCAGAGTCAAGTAAACCATATATATCTAGACCAGGAATATTATCTATTGAGACCTTGACGTAAGGACGAGGATCATTAGATGGTTTTGAATTAAAAATTGTTGCAACCTTATATGTTTTAAAAAAGTGTTTAATTGTTGATAGCCAGCCAATCCAATCAGAGCTATCGAGTTTTGGTTTGCAACAATTTTGTTTAACTAGTTTTTTGACTGAGGTTCATGAGTGGTAGTTTTTTCAGGGTTACATTTCGGGCATTCGGGAGTTCGATAATCCTTCAGTCCACAACGAAAACAAAATATGCTACGATCAGCGGTGCACTGTCCCATTGTGTGTGTGTTCACACGGCAGCGGTAACAATAACTGTTTACCTGCTTAATGGCCGATACATTGTAAGCCTTGTTGAAACTGGGTCTAGTAGCTGTATTATTTTGATTTGAGTATCCCGCATTTGCCCGGTTCTGCGAAGTATCGAAATTAGATTTGAAACCACTCTTGCTTACTTCCTTCTTTGGCTGGTAGGCGTAATCAGCAGCGAGTGTACTAGAAGAAACAGAAGGTGGCTCTTTGAAGTTATCTGAACGCGCTTTAATCTGCTCGTAGCTCTTACAAATAGTACGCAAACCAATAATAGAATCTAAGTTGGGACAAGTAGCTAGAACATTAGAGTAGCAAGGCCGAATATTGTGTAAGATGATCTCGAGCTGCTCTTGCTCACCAACTTTGCGACTCAGCCTGTCGAACATCCCATGCATAATTGCTAAGTAAATAGTTATAGTCTCTGACGGTCCCTGACTACGGCTTCTAATTTCATTCAGCATGCGGTAATCGTAGTCTACAGTGTCAAAATCTGCCTTTAGTGATTTAAGTAAGTCACTCCAGCACGTTACAGTGTCTTTAACGCTGCGGAACCAGTGGAGCGCATCCCCGGTAAGTATTTCAGTAGCAAGTTGCAGCATCTTAACATCTGAGACATCCTTTGCCTGGCGAAATTCCTCTAGGCGTGTGATGAAGGACCTAACGCACGATTTTCCATCATATTTAATTCTGGAAATGTCGGAGCTTATACCACGATCACAGGTCACCTTAATGATGCGCTGCAACTCTGTAGGAGCTTTTTGCTGTGAGTCTGCATTTGAATTATCAGACACATTATTTAGGTCATTAGGGACAAGATTAAGTAGGGGAGTAGTCCTTGTGTCACTAACAATATCAGTATGTTTGTCAGTGATCCCTAGGGCATTATAAATATCATTGAGCTTTGACCGCTGTTCATTATAAAATTCCTGCGATTCCCCAAGTAAATCCTTATCCTCAGCTTCTGCGGGTGGTGAGATCCTATTCAGCCTATGATGAACGTGATTGAGAAAAGTATGTGTGCGTTCCAGCAAACTCCTTTGGTGAGGATCTTCTTTAAGAGAAGTGAGATTAATAGCAGATTTAGCAAGAGTATGCTTAATACACTTTATATCGTCAGGGAATTCGTAACAGGAGTCTAAGATCTCTTCGGATGGAAACTTAAGTGCAAGTTTAGATATTTGTTGCCTAAGCTCTTCTACTTTGTCTTTCGGTACCTCCGCACGGATTCTAACCTCATATGTAAGCTCAGGTTTAGTTAACTGTAAGAATTTAATTGGATACATTTCGTTTAAAAAAAATTTATTATTATGAGTATTCCTCAATGTAAGATTTAATATTTATGTATTTGTTGGATTGCAGTCAATTTAAACAAGGTAAAAAAAATACCATCGAACAAGGTAAGTGTCACATGAGATAACAAATCGGCACTATGAAGCACTAATTCTATAAAAGCATACACAGTAATTCATATTTCAATATTATTATTCTAGACAAGATCTTATGCTATGCTAAGACATGCACGCAACCAACACCAAGAATGCAAAAACAAAAACAACCAACCTCCAGATAGACCAAGACCAAGAACCTATTATTAAAAACACGTTTTGGGCGCCATTGTCACCTAGCGTCTAGGGTGGTAGGGTGAACAAAATAAGAACGAGACTAAATATTACGAAAAGGTTCAGTTTATTAAATTGTCCGGCTAGGTAGGGTACGTAGGTTTGTAGCCTAGGTCGGTCTGGCTATCGGAGACTGGCCGAGCTGTCTTTCAAGATACCGCACGCCCCTTGCTCGCGATGATCAGCTGCCACGCCGTGATGACCCGGTGAGTCGTCAAAAGTATAGGGCGCTCAGGTAAACCAGGGGAGGACTGCACATGCCCTTCTTCACGGAGAATGTGTCTGTGCGACCTCTTCAACCCGTAGGGTCTTCCCAAGTATGGGACACTGTTATTTCACTTTTAAAATAAGTTATAGTTGGAAAAATAAGAAATAAGTAGGATTATAGATCCAGAAACAATCCAATGATTATTCGCCTAGCAGTTGAGGCTGCGTGTGAGTGAATGAATGGATGGCCGGCGGCCGCGTCCGAGCGACCCGCACTTGTTTGCAACAATGTATCGGCCGGAATTATCTATATAGACTGTGTTTGAAGTTTGTCTGTTTATTGATTTTTTGTAAAGGGGATTTAGGATTTTTTTATAAAATATGTTTAAGGATTTTACTTTAAAATAAGGTATTATTTAATATTTAGACCCTTCGCTGTTTCTCTTATTAAAATATTAACGTTTCATACGTTACACTACGATAGATAGACATCAGCATTTTACACACATAACATAGACTTGCTTTGAGTCTGCCGATAGTTTTTGTTCTATCTGGTTAGCGAGAATTAATAAATCAAAATTATAATTCGCTGTAGTACTGGGAAGTTATTGCTGTGATTAAAGATAAGAAGCCGAGTAACTAAAATATAAGCTTAGAATATTTCATAAACGGTATTCCAAGTATATATTACATACAAATACCTACACTTGTTTATTCCCAAACTAGGATTGTCTCTTGTACGATAGGAATTAGACAAGGATATAACAATTTACAAATATAATATCTAGACTGGACTAACTTGTACATTTGTACAAAGCTGTCTGTCTCTGGTGGGAATGATACCACGACCGCTGGCGCTTGAGTCTACTCAAGATCGTGGGATCTATTCCCGCCAGAGACAGGGGACTAAGCGACTAGGCCAACGAGGCAATCGAGAATAATGGACAGCTCACCAAAACTAGCATTCTGTTGGGGAGACTCATGTTCTGCAGCGTAGATCGACTATAGTAAGTACAGACAATTAGGAACTAAGTTTTCGTTGCACTTTAGTTTGGCTATTCGCTAGTTATTTTATATTACCACTCAGCGACTCAAATGTCATTGCAAACATTTTTAAATATGTAAATGGATGTGATTTGAATGTAAAATAATTATATTAAAATAGATCCTAAACATATTGACTTGTTTTTTACGTTCTAAATATTTTACATTATTGTTTGTTATTAATATTATGCCTTTAGGGTTTTTTAGGTGGTGCAAGATATGCAAGATGTACGCCCCCACCCCCTCCTTGCCTGGCAACATTTCTCGTGCAACTATAAACCCACAATTTAATTTTTCTACAGTGACAGACAGACAGACGGACCGATTTGTTACTGTTAGTTCGATTAGTCTAACAATCCGGAGAAAAATCCGTTCTGTTACATTTGTCTAATCGAAACAGAGGAATTTAACAGTATATAATAGTGCTGTACGTTGGTGTCCCCTCCTACCTCACCGCACTTCATTCCCCGAAGCGTTTAGCCTTGAAATTAATGCCACTTAAAAAAATCATACAACATAAGTAGGTCCATAAGTACTATCACTTTCTAAAAACTTGGGCCCAAATTGAAGGGCCACACTATGTATACCTCGATGTATTTATTACAGGGCTGGCAAATGCCTTGGTCGGGTAGCATCGGCCCGCACGCACTCTACTGATTGGGCCCCGTGCCATTTGCATCGTTTTGGTACAGTCGGCTAAAGAAATAAAAGCTCTTTTCCTGTTTGCAAACCCATGATTTATAGCTAGGTGGCTCTTTAAAAAAGAAATACATAAGAATACATCGATATACACTGAACTGACTGTATCATCGATGCATGCGAGATTTTTTTCGGTACAGCTCGATGAAGCATGATATTATAAAACAGTTCAAAAAAACTGCTAACAAATTTGACGTTCTCCTTGGAGTTTTTGAGTTTCGATTGACCCAATCACAGTTGAGATCAATATAACACCATCTATTGCCAACATAAACATTTAAAATTTAGTACCTCGCTCATTAATGTTAACAAATCGCAAACTATTAGTGTTTTAAAAGGTATAACTGGTAAATAAAATGACAAGATATAAAAGACTTGTAGAATAGTTAGCAGTCTTGTTTCAGTTTGCAGCCCGAAATGAAAGACGCGGCGGCTAGTTATTCTAGCCTTTATTATTTTGAGTGAGTAGCCGCGCTTCCGCGGCGTTCCAGCTGCGGTTTTGAATAGAGCGGATTCCTCCGCAGATCGTGAGCTGAGTACGCACAGAGCCTTACCCAGCTGACTGTACCGACCGTGGAACCGATCCGGGAACTAGCACAGTTCCATCCCGGTAATTTGAAAGCACCTACATTACCCACCCACACCTTACGGTGTCGGGTAACATTTTACAACACGCATCTTATACTAACAAGTAACAAGGGAACCTCGCGACGTGTGTGTTACTCATCGATTTTGACTACACTTAGCTGAAACTTTGAGCATAGGTGTAAAAAAACCTGCGAATATGTGAAAGAGATAGTTTAGATTTTTATTTAAAAAAAATACATATTTTAGCTGAACTATATACCTTAAAGTGTGGGCGGCAATCGGCTATTATTGTCATGCTTTCTTATATTATAAATAGTTTATAACTACCCGCTTCTTTTTATAAATATACTTTGTATAAGCTAAATTCGGATTAGAATAGAACATAATATAAATTTAGTTCACTTTCTCATATAAGTGAAATGTATTTCCAACTCCGACTGCCCAATTCCGACCCCTGATATAATAAGTATAAGAACGTATTGGATATTTTCGTCTATGTAGGCCTCTCACACGGTTTGAATTTTATCTTGACGAATCACGTCCCGTGCGTATACCTACCTATATGTGCACTCGCCACACAATCCTCGGGACGTCGAGGAGATCCCCTAGGAGCCTCTTTGAGCTTTTGATACGTTTGAGTCAAGCATCAGAGACGCAATATGCACTTGTAAACAAGATCCTATCTCCGGCTCCCATCTCCATGCAATTGCAGAAAAATCGGTAGCTTTGTCAGTTTGTGTCCGTTTCAAACGAAAGCGTCTTATACCTTATACTTAGTACGAGTATGTTTTGCTAGATTCTGCACTTCAGCCCCGTAGAGATAATTTAAGTTTTTATTTATCCTTTTTACACTGTCAACTATTATAGTTATTATTACTTTATTAATAATTGATTTATTATTATGACACTAAACAAACAAATATTTCTTTTGAAAAAACTGGAAGCGTAATTTCAATTTTCCAAAAATAACAAGGTAGAAATATTACAGTTTTTTGAAATAATGTGCCTTTGTCAATTATATCGGTATTGTATAAATATACATGCGGTCATCATAGATAGCATACCACAATTTGAGAAGTTATAATAACTGCCCGGCTAGCTCAGTCGGTAGAGCATGAGACTCTTAATCTCAGGGTCGTGGGTTCGAGCCCCACGTTGGGCGAACAATCTTTTTGGTCTTTTAAATTTATTACACCATTTGCAATTAAATTTTGTTTTTAAATCTATGATTTTTATATGTGTGTAATATAATAATAGTACATAATGTAACGACAACGAAGCAAGGCAGTACAATGAACGGCCTTACTGCCCTCTAGCGGATTATTTGTAAACTTCTTATGTGCATCATTGGGGTGCCTCTAAGAACACGGGATTTACTGTAAAAGCTTCTAATAAATTTGAATAGATGGCAGCAGTATCGCAATTATTTAAAGCATTTCAAAGCAAGGCCTCAGTTTGGGTCGTCTGCAGTGTTATTATTGTGCACATCTGAATTTAGAGTACAAGGTGATTGATTTAATACTATTAGTACAAGTTGAGTAGCCGACTAGTCTAATTGGGTTGGGTTGAAGCAAACTCAAATTTTGAAATTATACATAAACAAGCGCAGTACTGAAGGGTGTTCATAGGGTTAATAAAAGGTAGAATGTTGCTTCCCATAATGAGCGATTGTCAAGTAGCTCTTTTACAAACAAACTTCTAACTATCTCGATAGATGGCACAGTTGTATAATCAAATGTCAAAATATGATAGAACCTCACGGAAATCCCATAAAGTTATTTTAAAAATGTTCCACCTACCGAATTTGATGTGATCCTTTGAAGTTCTTGAGTATCCATTGACAACGATAATTACGATTAATGCAACGGCAAGGCCATCTATTGCCAATATTGGCAATTAAAAAGGACTTACTGGAAAATCGCTATTGTCATATACATCCAAAAACATTAAAACATACTTGACTTACATCCGGAGAAGCCTTTCACTCTCTCAAATCCGTAGGACCACCCAAGCCTTAACATATAATTATCATAATGTTTAGAATATATTTTCAAACATATTTAAATTCTAAACACCATTTCTTGTAAACTATTTTCTCTTTCTCTTCTTTTTTGTTTACAATGGTTAAAGATTAGTAGCGACATCTATATGTCTCGCTAAGCGGCAATAAAAAATATCCAGCCAGGCTAACATAGAGAACCGGAATTACCTGTCATCATCAGTCGCAATACGTCCACTGCTGAACATAAGCCTCTCCAATAGAATGCCACTTTTGGTAGGCTGTTCATTGGGGGATTTGCCATAATCACCAAGCTTGGCAACGGATTGATCATCACAGTAAAGATCTTAATGTACACCGATGAACGCTGTTGTCCGTCACTGGTGAAATCCATTAGTCGCCTTGACGACACCCACTGGAAGATTGGGGGTGGCCCTATTCTAAGCCGAGGACCACACGGCATTACCTATATGGTGTTAGTACCTATATGGTGTTATTTTCCATAACCAAGAATAGAACACACCTCGACTATTATAATATTCTAATTGCTAAAATAATTAACAGTAAATTTGAGTTACAATTAAAAAACTATTACGAGTATAATAATAGCTAAGTATGTTTTAAATGTGAAGATGTGCATCATGTTCATGATATACCATGATTCATGTTTTATATTTTTTGCTTCAACCGACACCTAGCGTGGCTTGGACATTGCTTAATTTATCGCTAAGATTGAGCTTACAGATATAAAGTCCGATCTGGATAAGGCAGGCCAAAGTTAATCACCGTTAGTTTCACATTATTCAAACAGTTTTTGAAGCACACTTATCTACCTCATAATTTTTATTAAAATAAGAATGGGTACCTACTAAAATGATCTCACAAGATGATCTGAAAATTTACATAATAATTAGGTACCTAATTCAGATTGTACAGAAAAAAATCAGAAAAAATAATAATTCGATTCCACTATTGTCTATTTGGCTATTTTGTTCCACTCCGCGAGATAGATGTTTCTTCTTAATCTTTAAACATTGTAAATGGAGGTGTTTAGAATTTAAATAGAATTTAAAATATATCCTAAACATCTTGGAAGGAAGTTTCTTGGTAAATGATACTACAAATTTCTTACTAAATATATGAAAGATACGACTGTCAATGTGTTCATCATTGTACCAGTTAAACATTAAATTATGGATTATGGGATATTTTATGCTTAATTCCAAAATTGCATTGCTATTTAAAATACCTTTTGCGTAATTGCCCTAGCAAATCCAAAGACAAGGATTGGCATCACATGGTACATCGTATACTATAAGTACTATAAGACTGGTCTCCGCCAGCGCCAGGCTAAGAGTATCAAGGATATGCTGAGCCTCTAACGTCTCTGAACACCTGGTAACTTTTCAGTTGCAGAGTCTAAAAACTCAAAGGCTTACAAGTGAGTGTGTTGCTTTGTCACTCTGACAACTTATAGATGGAATACTTTGAAGAGCTTTAATGACACTGGCTCCTAAACAAAAGCAGCTGAAGTGGTACCTACTAATGCGCAACTTGTAATAAAGTCTTACCACCAGTTCGGGATCTCGTATTCTAACTTTAGCCCATTATAAGAAATCGAACAATAAGTAGGTGTCGACGGTGGCGTTGAAGATGGTGATGTCCACTGCTGAACATAATTATATGCGGTCCCAATGTACGCCACCACATCAGGTACTTCGCCCACCCTATCCAGCTTCTTAGCCAGGAAAACATTGCGAAGAAACCTGCATACGCCAAAGAAGATATTTTAAGGCGCATGTGAAGTCCACCAACCCACTTACTACGTAGACTATAATAGCCTGTACGCCATCGATGAGAGGGTATGCGTGTATCCAATAGTAGGAACATATTATAGGTTGATACTTGGCTGAGTCTATTTCATTTGATAGTATTTTAACTTCAATCAGTCCCTCCATACTTCTCTAACATCCACGTCGTTAGATAATCGCGTGGCTTCCTTCGCGACATCATTTAGTGCAATTTGTGTTGTTTGTATAAAACGCAGGTGACACGCCACGCGAGCCTTATTGCTGGTGACGTCTTCATCCTGATGACAGCATGCGGCTACTCACCACCTGCCTGGCTACTTGGGGTGAGACCTATTATAATCTTTACTTCCTTATCTTTAATCCTTGAAGTCGTATGAAGGATTACGTATGGGTAGCAAGCACTGAATAAAATCAATTGTTGATTTGAACAAGATCTTGTTACACATGAACAGTCATCTTAACTCCATACGAGCGCACCTAAATCTTGTTCCGTTGAACTAGTTAACCCTTCTTGTCCCCTAGTATTAACTAGGTTACTCAACTTGTAAACTTGATCACGATCTTGTTTCAAACGGTGATAAATATGATTAGCTAAAAATCTTTGCTAAAGTACAGCAACCGAGACAAAATGCCACTCAGTTAACCAGATTTTTTTTCAGTATACACGAGTACATTGTAATCTAATATATTATATAAGCAAGCCAGATACCCTGACTTACTATCAACGCACAGCTCAAACCTTGAGGTCTAACCACATGAAATTTTGCAGGCAAATGACCTAAGCAATCACTTAAGAATTTTTTGTCCAGTAGATGGTAATGATATATGATATGTAAATTCATCTGGTTAATCAAATAATACGATTAGTCTTTTTCACGCCTACGAAGTGAAACACAGGTATTGCTTATAATCAGTATAAAGCTTGAATCTATATTCAAGCTTTATACTGATTCAAGCTTTATCTATGTATATATATAAAGGGATACCCTGACTGACTGACTGATACGCATAGCTACTGAGCTATGCGTATCAGTCAGTCAGTCTGACTGCCACAGGGTCTGGAAACATGAAATGCATAGTGATTCCTCAATCATAGGATACCAAAAAGGCGAGATCTCTCTAAATTCTTGCTGGAGCATGAAGAAATAGGATCGTCATCTTTTTACGCGAACAAAATCGCTGGGTATCCGCTATATAGTTTTCGCTATAAAGTAAGGTTACTATGTAAGGAATTGTATTCTAACTTTGGCGAATTTATCAAAGAAAACATATTTTCTTCTTTCCTACATAAACATTTGACTGATATATCGAATAAGTATAACCCTAGATGCTACAACAACAATAATTTGAGTATTTGTATTTCCACCCACAGCAATTGTAATGTCCTAAAATACATTTCTTATTGAATTAGATATATTTAATCATGAAGGCCAGTCAAGGTTTGGTTTCAAAGGGCTACGTGACAAAGGCTCAAGGCCCTTCATGTGCTTTTGCTATAAGTGACACCCCATTTCTAACCTTGACCTTTCAATGAAAGCTTCTATTAATATAATTCTCAAGCTCACTATTATGTTTTATATTTCCAGCTATAATAGATTTAAGTAATGGTGTATCAACGAAAATGGATTTCGGTGGGGACGAGTCTACTTTAGTTGTGACAAACTCAAGTACAACGGACGATGAAGATGTTGAAGTCAAGCATACAATAGTTGTATCTACAAAACTGAAGAACAACAATAGGAAAGGCATAAGAAGTAGTGAAGGTAAATATTTATTGGTTTTGTTGATTTCTACTTAATGGTTAAACTCGACTTAAAGTGGAAAAAAGCAAATCAAAGGTACGTAAAGATATATGTAATATAAGATTCTATAAGTGCTCGTAATGAACTAGAATTGCATTGAAACTTTCTCAAGAAACTATATTGGTTTATTTATTTCAGGCGACACACTAACTTACAACATTGGTCAAAAAAATCATAGAAAGGAAGACAGTGGCGAAGTCCCAGTAGTAAATGGTTACAAATCCGTGGAAACAACACAAATTAGAAGCCCTGACACACGTCTCAACCACAAAACTAAAATCTACCCCGACTCTGTCTTCGTTAGCCGTAATGTACGCGATGAATACGACAATGTGTATCCGAATCTGGCAGCCAATCCCATGCAATGGAAACCATCATCTTTTTACAACAACATTAATAACTGGACTCCAGATAATGGAGGAGGAACGTATAGCCCTGGAAGAAAGACTAGACCCGCTTATCAGAATCCAGGGAAGTTACACAGGAAGATTACGGATGATGCAACCAGGGAGTTTTATTGTAGGAAATGTATAGAGTTAAGCAATGGTCGGGGATTGCGGGGATGTTCATCAGCAGTGCATCAGCGATCAGTAAATCCTTGGTCGTACGAGACTACGACACCAAAGATGAAGATAGACGGAAAATTGGCGAAATTAAACTAATGGCTTTGTTCCATTGTTTTTGTTCATCCCGTGTCCACGCGGCAGTTAGTACAAAAACAGTGCGGTGATGCTATCGCAACCTTGAAAGGTTGCTTGGAGGTTGAGTGGCATCGTAGCATATGAATATAGTATAATAGAAATAGTTTATTTATATTATTACTCACGCGTTGTATCATTATGTGATTGCTGCACACGAAAGCTTTAAAGGTTAAAAAAAGTTAAGTAAATACATAAGTATGAAGTATTTTATATATATAACACTTATCTAAATCTCAAACTAAGATTTTTTTATCTATCACTTTGGAAACTGCGTCTTATCTTTAGGACAATTAACAGATATATCATCCAGGTTGTGAACCGATGTTTACAAATTGTACAATGTTGTCTGTTCGCCAGTGGGAATCAATCCCACCAAGCCACTAACTCGGAGACGATCAGCATTGTAGTCAGTAATTTGTTTAGAAATATTTCAATTCTGAATTATATATTTAAAAAAATTACACGCAAGCAATACTTAAACCTGATACATCCTGTCCGGGCTAACTCGCGAGCTATCCATTCTATGATCGTATGCACAACATATTATTATCTGAGTCTGTAGGTATGGAGAAAATCACTTAATTTTAATATTGATAAAGTAATTAACAAAATATTGGTCACGAATTTATTAGTTATCTGAAGGATTACATCGACTTTCACATAACTTTATCATAATTTTTTATATAAACCTAAGTACATTAAACTTATAATTGAAATATTACATTATATTTTAATAGATATTTTTAACGCCTCAATCAAATGTAAAATTCTTGAAACATAAATGAAATTAATTTTGTACAAAAATTATAATACGATGTCCAGTTAAGGTAACAGAAAAAAATTAAGTACAACGAAGTAATTTTTTAGGTGAAGCGTTCGTCGTTCGATATCAGTTCATACTTAACTGTGGACCTTATAGGAAGTTATTTTTCCATTATCGTTGACAACGGTCTCTGCACCTCTATGATTTTGCTCTTTACCATTGATGTTGGAAGACGAAGAGAACGAGGAGGTGGAAACACTCTTAAAGTTGCCATTGCCTGGTGGCACCATTTCAGCGAAGTTCGTCACGTCTACATTTGGCATTTGCTGTAAAAAAAATTAATAAATAATTACAGAGAAATAACTCTGTTATAATAATACAATGGTAGTAGACGGACTCACTATCTTAAGAGTAGCCCTTATAAATTCGTTATACAAAACCTTGTCCGCTTCACAGAAATGTCAGCGAAATTATGTGTCTCCCAGCGGGCATTTAGGGTCTACCGTCTAAGGGTACCTGATGCCTGGTGCCTACACCTATATATATTCTTTTAAAGGACTTTTCCAACTTCGAGAGTTAATTATGAGTAGATTTTATATTCTTTTATTTACTTCGTCATTTATAAAAGGGTGTATACTTCGCAAGCAAAGTTAAATATTCCTGTCGCATTTCTGTTACAGGAAAAAGCTAGTATTGTATGTATAACGTACACTGGCGGATTAATAATGAAAACAGAAAACAAATTATAGGATTGACTATTCCGCATCTAAATGATCTCGTACTATCTCAGAGCAATTAATAATCAGTAAGAATGATGGAGGGAAGGTATATTGAACAGTTACTGTGTTGCAACGGAATTTGATTATGATCTTAAGCGTCATGTGGTGTAGTCATACTAAATTCTGTCTCCGAGTATATTTTTCTTACTTCAGTCATATCGAAGACTAAACATCTGATGATTAAGTCAGCCGCACCACCATTTGCTGTTTTTAAAAGATTTGCATCATTTCTAGCGTTACTATGCTATTGAATTCGTATTTATATTCAAGGCTCTTGCAGAGGTATTTTATTATGTTATTATGCATGACGCATTTAGTCATGTTTATTAGATCTGCTTCATCTTGTTAAGATAATGAAAATACTTATAATAAAATAATACATATAAAATGTGACTATGGAAGAACAATAACAGCCTATAATGGTCTAGGCCTCCCAAATAATTAGAGGAGAAAAAAAGAGGCAGGAATGTCAATCATCATCAGCCTGAAAGAGTTCACTCCTGGACATATGTCTCTCCCAAGGCGTTCCACTGAATCCCATTCTCGGTTCCTCTCATCCAGTCACTGCCAGCCGCCTTATACAGATCGCCGCTCCATCCATAGTGGGGCGTCCCACACTACGACGTCACAGTTCCTTAGAACATTACTCTATCTCTTATAGTTTCTGACTTCCCCGTACAGACAGGTCTTGAAGATACAGCCTGTATACTGCGATCACCAACCTTTATTATTAGGGTATAAACCTCCAATTATTTTGAGAAAGGCTTTGAATGCAGGGATTGATTGAACGGACCTATTTAGGATATTCAGTTCGACCTACCGAGTTGCCTGGGCTGATGCTAGCCATTTGATGATTGAATCCATTTCCTGCCACGGCGCTGGAGAACGCGCTGTTACTATTTGGTCCAAACCCTGGCATGTCGAAGTTGGGTTCCGAAAAAGCAGTAAAATCGGGGAAACCAGGGAAACCACCGGCGAACGGCGCAGAGGACCTGAAGTTGAAATTCGGAATATATCCAGCCTCGTTCGAAGTTATGTCGAACGCTTTTCTGGCACTTTCGATAGCTTTTTTCTGATGTTCTGCTTGATCTCGGAATGCCCTGTAATATTAGAAGAGTACGTGTACACACACACACGTGCACTAACACAAAGTAAAATGAAAATAGTGCTGTGGAATAGAAAGCGATAGAAGAAATACCCTATATAATTAAAAGGAATAATGAAAAGGAAAATTAAATAAAAATGCCACTAATCACTATACGAGGTTAAAGTTAGGATTTGAAGCGGAACAAATTCATGGTTGACCATAGGCAGCTTTATGATTTCAATAGCGTTAGCGTTGATAGAGTATCAAAGTATGAGGTATGATTTACTGATACTGGTTTATGTTTACATAAGAGATTTTATACGAATAGGTTCTTCCTATTCCTGTAGTAATTTTTTTTTGATTAGTTCATTTTGAAAAGTGGTGGTCCAAACGAAGTTCAGAGATGGGGGAGATCATTTAATATCATTTTGACCCCAAATGTGCCTCTCCCATTTGTATGGTTCAAAAGGTTTTTTTTTTATTTTGTCATGTAAATAATAGCATAGTGCGTCAGTAAAAAATATTTCTCAAAATAATAGGAGGATTTACTCTTTGGTTAAGAAAAATACAAAACTTCCCTTCACACACACTACTCACTGCTACCGTCTCACCATCTAAATAGCCCAAATTTTCTCAGTGGTGGTTGAAACAAGGATCGACGATGAAACCTATGAATTTGAATATTGTTAACGATGTATCTTTCTGATTTCTTGTGGATCTAAAATAGACTTTAATCAATGGGCATGTAGGCGTTTTTAAATTAGCTAGTGGTGTTTTTAATTTTATACCTGGTTAGCGCGTCATCGCCTCCGCCACAGTCGAGAAATTAGATTTCTTTTAACTAATTTATTTATCAACCGACTTTATGTTCCTAGTAGTCTTATTGGTATGTCCTGACCTCCTCGTTGTTCTAGAATACTAGTGTCTTGGTCGTTAGATTTGAGGGCCAGAGGTCGTGGGTTTAATTTCCACCAGGGAGAGACAACTTTGTATAATTGTAAAAGTTGATCCCGGTTTGGATGTTATTTGTAAATTGTTCTATCCTTATCTAATCGTATCCTACAGGAGAACCTCCTAGTTTAGGAACTGACTCATTGACAGATTGATTGACTGACTGACTGAGGACATTAACCTCTTAAGGCTTATCATGGGAAGGAGGTAGAGGGTCTATCAACTCTTCATTACCACAGGCTAGTTCTTGCATGAATACAAGTTTCTACTATACTGCAGGTCATACCAGAGGAAAATAATTTATCGCACCTCACATAACAGATGACATCTGTTATCTAATTTAAGAACCAATTAGTGTCAATCAAATGATGTGTCAAACAAAAATGTAATGAACGTAAAAACTTTGAGGTGACTTATGAGGTGCGAAAAATTATTTTCCTTCATGGTATGATTTGTACACTAGTAGAAACATATCATTAAGCGAATTACCATCACCGAATGCTATCAAAAGTACCTAATAGAAATTCTTTTAACAGTACATGGTTTTATTAAAAAATTCTAGAACAGATGTTGAAATCTTTCACCATACTAAAAGTTGGATACCTCCACCGAAAGCCAGAAGGCCAGAGAGCCTATCACATTTACTGCGTCTTACTCTTGCAGCAGATTCTGGAAGTTCTTAAAGTATTCAGGGAAAAAGTCGTTCACGTCCTGGAATCCAAAATTGCCAAAATTGGGCATATAGTCGTCTCCCTTGGTGCCATACACCTGGCCGTCCTTTAGATCGTATGTACCACCGTACCTATGACCAGCTGAGTCTTGGTATGCGAATGCTCCTACTCCTTGCGGTCCACCTGGGTAACCTAAAAACAGAGAAAAAACATTTTTATATTATTTATTTCCATACAATGGGGTGAATATATGTAGTATAGGTTCAAATCATCATATCAGCCCTTAGAAGTCCACTGCTGGACATTGGCCTTCCAGCCACCTTCTTCAGGTCGTCGGTCCATCTTAAGCGTCGTGCCGATCCGCGGTCTCCACTACAAAACTCGTCTGCCCCAATGGTCGTCTGTGACACTGGCCCGCCCACTGCCACTTCAGCTGGCTAGGGTGTGCGGGGTAAATAAGGAAATTTGAGGTATATTTTTGGAATCATAACTTTTAAGGAACATATGTCATTGTTTTTCTATGGTTGTATTATGTTCTCTTTGTGTTGGTAAAATTCATGTTTGATAACTTATCATGTAATTCAAGTAATGGCACTTAGACGAAGACTATATAATGTAGTAACACTGGCTTTGCATATTCATATCCTAGTTGAACGAAAATTTACTCGATTTTCGTATAACATTATCAAACAGAAGTCGGTCTAAATTCAAGCGAATGGTAGAAATTGTTCATATATTCGGAACTTATTTGTATAAGCTTTTTAGTAGTAATAGGATTATTATTATTAGTACTAGCTGTTGCCCGCGACTTCGTCCGCGTGGACAACTTAACATCACAAATTATTATGTATTTTCTGCCGGAATGAAATATTTTTTCGGGATAAAAACTATCCTATGCCCTATTCCAGGACCTAACCTATATGTGTGCCAAGTTTCATCACGATCCGTTCAGTGGTTGAAGCGTGATTGAGTAACAAACATCCAAACTTTCGCATTTATAATATTAGTGGGATAAGTCCTTAGTTACGCAAATCCTTTCAGATAATATAACAAGTTAGTGCTATCCACCATGTTAATAAAAGCAAACCGTGAAACGAAATAGACTAAAGCTAGTAAATTCAAGAAAGAATAACAAAACGAAAAGATGCCTTTATGATGACGTAAAAAACAATACATTTCGAAGTCATATTAAAAGTCTATCACAATCTAAAACAATCAAACAAGTCCGTGTCAAACCTATTAAATATCGTGGTCAATAAACAAAAACTCGAGCGCGTCTGACCTCATTGCCTGATCGATGGGAAATCCCAAGGAATAGAAGCGCTATATGATAATTACTTGATAGGTGGAGTATCAGTCTTTTGTTTTGATCATAAAAATTAGTCTGAGTCATTGTAAACATTCTACGAACTGGCTCGAAACTTATGTGTACATACCTACCTATCTACACAAGTACATAATATAATATAATATATGGGTATGTGCATAGATATACAGTGTGTGTGCAAAGTTGTATTTAGTACAGTAGATGATGCATATAACAGCTGAATACTGGTGCGTAATTTGTATAAAATACAAATTGTGAAACTAGATAGGTTAAAGGAAAATGATTAAACAGACAAAATGAAGAAGAAAAACTCCCACACATTTTAAGTGTCGTTTAAATTCCGATTATTTTATATTCCCTACAATCTAAAGACGAAAAAATAATAATCATATCACTTTTTTTCTACAAAAGTAACATTTAGAAGTCCATTTTCCTACGTAAAGTTTGGACACCCTATCTCACATACAGCTAAGAAAAATACAATTGACGACTCTCAAATGGGCAGCCTCTCTCATAACTGGGTGGATATGAATTCTCCATTTTAAAGTGTGATTTGGGAAATAATATAACTCCATGTTTTTGTTTTACCCTACGTATGTGGTTCGACAAGTAAACAGGATGCCCTTAAAACAAAATAAGTTTCCTAAAGCCATAAAGATAATACCAACACGATTTTGAACTGGAAAACGTCCTTGGAGTAGTAACTAAAAATAACTAAGTAAAACACACGACAATGTTAACGAAATTGTAATTGGAATGGATGACGTATTTATGTCTGTCTGCAAACAAAGGTATTAATCAATATATAATTGAAAGTATACCTGGTTCATAAAACAGGGAGTAACATTAACTACTTTTTCTCAAGCAACTTTTAAAACCCTGGAGTACTAACTGAAAAACAAAAAGGCAGACTAGAATTAAAAAGTAGAAAAACTAAAAGTGATGAAATTCTATATGATGCCATAACAAAAAGGGAATGTCTCAGCTACGAATATACTAGTAGTACAAAATAACAGAGTACAAACTAACAAACAACATGTAGGGAGTAAAGAAAAACCATTCTTTGATCTAGAAGGGAGGTAGTGATATCGGTATTACAGGAATATCTCAGTCTGGATCGCGAACATGGCGTTATTAGAACATTTAAAGTGTCTCACCTGCCTGAACACTGCTCACGACAATACAGCACGACTTTGACTGAAATGAGCCAGCGAAGTCTCCACACAAAGTAGGCACTAGCTCTCAGTCGATACAGGTGTGAGTAATGGTTTAACACGCAGGCGAATATTAAAAATATTGCGCAATTTTCCATGGACTTAGTAAACAAGAGTTTACCCTGAGTGTTAATTAGTATGATGTAATAAGTAGGTACTTTGAGAACTACAAAAAGTTCTGTTATCTAAAAGAAGTATATCAATTTCTGATATAGACCGCCTCGTTGGCATAGTAGCTTGTTATTGGACTCGAGAGACAGTGGTCGTGGGTTCGATTCCCACTGAGGACAGACAACTTTGTACAATTTGTACAAGTAGGTCCCGGTCGTTTCTGTTATCCTTGTAGCACTAGAGAAATGACTTCCATATAGCACTGGAGAAATCCTAGTTTGAGATTAGACAAGTGTATGTATGTATATCATTGTTGGAAAGGCAAAATTGCTGAAGCGCCCAAATAGGATTTTACTATAGAGAATTAAAAAAAAATACTAAAAAAAAACCTGTTTCATTCACGAAGTGGATGCCAAGACTGTAAATCTGATTAACATTACTTATTGCTGCTGCGTCGTGTGGTTCCCGGCTTAGAATAGGGCCACCCCTATCTTTCCCGTGGGTGTCATCAAGGCGACTAAGGAATTGCACCAGGGATGGGCAGCAGCGTTCTCCTGTGTGTGTATGTTAAGATCATTACTGCGATCACCAATCCGCCTGCCAAGCGTGGTGATTATGGCAAATCCCCAATGGACAACTTACCAAAAGTGGTATTCTATTGGGGAGGCCTATGTCCAGCATTGGACGTATTTAGGCTGATGATGATGATGATTGCTGAATACTGCTTGGAAATCTATCCCGCGAGAGCTGTTTATTCAGAAGCCATACATATAGACGAATATACGTTGTTTTTTACTTATCTAATTAGTAAGTATGTATATAATAGTTATATAAATATTATCAATAATTTACTAATAAATAAAATAATAAAATATACTAATATAACACTTTGGGTCAGACTTACATGACTTACGAACTAATTAAACAATGGCGATGAAAATAAAATTAAGTAAGAATAATAAATTACTGATGCCATTGACTTAAAACACAGTAATGGAAGCTCACGGCGATAACGGTCTCCGATTATATTATAATTAATAAGACAAAGCTAATCTAAAAAACTTATCTAAATATATCATACGACTAAACAATCATTTTTGTTTCAAATCCAACAGTTTTAGGGTTCTGTCAATTAAAACTGAATACCTAGCAACTGATACCCTAATATCTAGCGAAACAGGAGAATTCTGTTTGTCGGTAGGATTACTTGAGACTACTAGATAGAACAAGCTGAAAGAAACATATTTTTACGTTAAATTTACAGGCAATAATGGAAAAATCCACGAGATATTCTAAAAAAACTAATAGACGAATGGTCGGAACCCACACATTCTATGCGTTTTTTTTTTAAATTATAGCGGCTATTTCATCAAAGTCCATAATCTTGACAAGAAGACAGCAGAATCTTCTAATGAGTATAATCAAGATAGAATATGTAATTTGGAAAGTGTAATGACCACAAAAACTTTATTTGCAATCAAATCTGTAATGGAAATGTAAAAACATTAGATTTTTAGTTATAACTAGCTGTGCCCGCGGCTCCGCTCGCGTGGACTACAGGATCCGCTCCCATTCCCACTTTCGTTCCCTATCCCACTTCCACTCAGACTTTAAATCCAGGTCCAGGTCCAGGTGCAGGTGCAGGTGCAGGTGCAGGTGCAGGTCCAGGTCCAGGTCCAGGTCCAGGTCCAGGTCCAGGTCCAGGTCCAGGTCCAGGTCCAGGTCCAGGTCCAGGTCCAGGTCCAGGTCCAGGTCCAGGTCCAGGTCCAGGTCCAGGTCCAGGTCCAGGTCCAGGTCCAGGTCCAGGTCCACGTCCACGTCCAGCTCCAGGTCCAGGTCCAGGTCCAGGTCCAGGTCCAGGTCCAGGTCCATGTCCAGGTCCAGGGCCAGGTGCAGGCCCAGACCCAGGCCCAGGGCCAGGTCCAGTCCCAGGTCCAGGTCCAGGTCCCTCCTCTCAAACCTCCCCTCAGCTCTCCCCTCAACCCACCCCTCAAACCTCTTTCCCTCGTCTCTCCAAATGTAGTCTTCGTAACTAATCCATCGCAATCCAAATTCCGATCAACATTACTTAGTTGCATACGTATATACCACAAATTCATCGTAATCGGGTAACTCAGTCAAAAGTTCAAACACTCAAATTACACTGGTACCATACCCGCTCCCGCTACCGCTCACGAATTCAGTCGAACATTTACACCCTATTACATTCTTCGCACTGAATGCGAGTTTTCGGAAACTATAAATTCGCATAACTTTTGATTTACTGCACCGATTGCAATGAAATAAAGCCTATATGTTACACCAAATTAAGCCCCATGATTCTGTGAAAAGTCCATCAAAGTCCGTTCAGTCGTTTTTAAGTGATGCGTGCACAAACTCACAGACAAACAGACAAACCGACAAACAGACAAACAGATAAACAGACAAACAGACAAAAATTTCAAAAATGATCGAAATGTGTTCTGTTGCTTATCCTTAGACCCCCCAATTTATTTTTTTGCAAATATCTTCAATGTACAGACACGCGAAGTTTACGATTTTATTTATAAGATAATAGAATTGAATAATAATAGAATTTCCATTGGTCTCCCGTTTATTTTTTAGATTCTCCCACAGTAGAGGTTTGCTGGAAGAGATCTCTTTTAGAAATAAGTCCACCTTTGTACATCTTTTTCTTTGTGTAATGTATTGACAATATTTATGTGTGCAATAAAGAATATATATTTATTATATATATATATATAATGAACTACCTGAGATATAAATAAGTGACTTGACCGCCTCGTTGGTCTAGTGGCTTGGTCATTGGACTCGAGTGCCAGAGGTCGTGGGTTCGATTCCCTAGTACAGACAACTTTGTACAAGTTAGACCCGGTCTGGATGTTATTATTAATGAATGATGGAATCCTGTCGATCTTGATCAATCGATGAATGATGAATAATGAATAATGAAATGGAACGGAACGGAACGGAACGGAACGGAACGGAACGGAACGGAACAGAACAGAACAGAACAGAACAGACCAGAACAGAACAGAATAGAACAGAATGGAACAGAATAGAATAGAACAGAACAGAATAGAATAAAATGAATAGATAAAAAAATCATATTGCATTGCAAAAACTGAGGAGAATAACAATAGGTACAATGTTTTTTAAGTTTGGTTTTATGCGATTTCACTTTTATCGTGAACATAGTCGCGAGGAACCTGCTAGGAAACATATTTTTCTAAACTTATTCTCTATCAAAAACAAAGCTAAAATATATTTTATAGTTACCTGTGTACCGTTATATTGTGATTGACGATTACCACTTTTATTTTGAAATGTCTGACGGCCGGTAACCGAATCATGGCAGAAAAAATCTCTGTGATATGCAAATCATGATAAAATTTTACAAATCGCCCATGTTGTAATCAATTATATCATCAGGTTATTTTTGTCTCCACTGCAGGAGCACAACCCTCTCTCATCTGCCGGGGACAGACGGAGGATTTGGCCTACAATCAATTACAGAATGTTTAAAAACAATTGAAGTTAAAATGACATTAAAATTACACTCTATTTAGTTTTTAACAGGATTAATGTGAATGTAAGAAAATTTGTTCAAGTCATTGTACAGAGTAAAAAAGTATAACTACTTGTATGTGCAATAAAGTGTCATTCTTTATACACGATTAGCACTTTGTCACAACTTTATGAATAGGTATTTACAGTTGGCTTAAAAATCAATAGAAATTCATAAAGCTTATTGCACTGTAATATGAATTGGGTAATTCAGCAGTATTCGTTGCCAACCGCAAGTTTTTACCAACTAAACTATGTGTTCGTGACACCGTCTAAAATTATTATTTTTACAACACAGGGGACTTGAATAGGTATATAACACCATATCAGTCTTATTTCATGGAAATAGGTGCCAAGAAAGGAGCTTCACTGCCGAAGGAGTATCATTTTACTTGTTCCTTCCACTGGTTCCTACATATAATGTGTCGGTCGTTATTACCCGTTTTTAAATGTTGTAATAGAAATTACACTGGATAGAAAGAACTAGGCGTTATAGATAAAGGCCTGTACTATTATAGTAATAATCATCATTCTGATTGATAATGATTTCAGATGTTCTAATTAAATTAAAATAATTAAATAATTTTTTAATATTAAATATTGCGGCTCTAGACTCTATGTTTCAGGTTCCAGAACCACACAACTGGACAGTCAGTCAGTTCCAGTATAGTGTTAAGGAGATTGTTGGAACGGATAGAGGATGGCTATCCTATATCTGCACTATAGGTAAACATTATAAAGTAATAGATATTATATGGGGATTATATCTTCGGATTATAATGTAAAGACTAAAAACATCCTATCAGAGAAGAAAAGGAACCGCTCACAAAGAATTCTGCTTTCACTGTTGTATGGTAATGGTATTGACCTATGAAAATAAATATGTTTAATTTCGACAGATTTATTTCTTCTGTCAAAATACCGCCAATGATTATAAAATTCATGAGAAAAAGAAACATAACCTGTTTCTAACTGTTAATTCATTGTATTGTAATTCTTAATTGGTCAAAAAGTTGATTTAAAGGCGTATCTGATTCATCTATGGTTTTTATGGACAGGCTGTATTGTTAAGCAGGGCTGATCAACATTTTTAGGTCACAGACTATTCATAAATGCAAATTATTTTAATGCCGTAAACTATGAGATATCATTTGAGACTCCTATTCCATAAAGGTTGCATGTCGCAACGCACATATTAATTTTGGTGCACAATAGTAAACACTAGGCACAATGCACACCTGATAAGACTACCAATCGACTCAATTTAGCATATGGCAGGTAGTTCTACCGACCGCACTGGTTACACGAATCGGCGAGCGCTGCTGGTTTCTGACCATGCCAACTATTTTATTGCATATGAAATTTCTAAACAGTTATTTCTTACGACCAAAGCTAGTCTAAATTGAAAGAACAACGGAGGAGTTGTTTTATGTTTAAACAATTTTGTTGGATGCGACAGTTGACCATGTCGCATGCAGAATGATACCTAATCGATATTATTGCCCCACTTGGGATTTAACTTTGCAGATAATTTTGTGTTTTGTATGTCCGCATTATTTTTAGTATGACTTGAGGATCAACTTTTGTGAACTGAGTGTGAAGTGGTGGAAGACGTACGTTTTCCACCAGTCGTACGAGTATCTGACATCTTGATGGAATAAATCTTGTCCGTCATACAAAATACATGATTATCACAATGAGAATCAGTCACGGTTTTTTTTAAGTATGCAGATATAGCACTAATAAACCCAATAAAGACTATAAAAAATTATTTAAATCGGACCAAGAAAGGCCAAAAAACAACAAATTCAGTGCAATAGTTCCAAAAACGGAAGTGACCGATAGTGACGTCATCCGTCGCGTCGCGGCAAAAAGTGTACGCAGCACACTAGCGCAGTCTGCCGTAAACAAAACACGCGCGACACAGAGCGTTGAACGAACCCCGAGCTGTGCCTCGAGCGAGAGGGCAAGAACATTATAACAAGCGACGTCGACATAAAAAGCGCGCGCGTTTAATTGTATGCAAACTTGACTTTTAAAAGATGTGTTGCCTGAAGTTTGTTGCGCCGTTTCTTCTTCACAGCGCTAACACCTAGGAAGCGGTAGTCGATAAAAAAAATGACGTGTATAAATGTACCAAGTGTACTCATATGGAATAAATGATTTTGACTTTGACTTTGAATAACTTCGTAATTTCTTGACGGATTTTAATCACTTAAAAAACTAAACTTCTTATGTGATTATGTCGTTAATCCAAAATATGTTTCTAGATATATAGAAAACCGTAATAGTGCGTTGGCTTTTCCGTTGTTTGAACGTGCCAATATACGAGTGCGGATTAATAAGTTCGCGGCCTAACCATGAAATTTTATTAATTTTTATTTTTCTACGTAGCCCCCCCTGAAGTTCATTATGCTTTTTCCATCTAGTTTTCAGGGCCATTATATACCTATCACTTTTGAAAAACTATTCGTTCAAGTTGTCAAAATAACTATCCACTTCGTTCATTGCTCGAAAATGTAAACCCACCCATATGTTTTGTTTTTAAATTGGGGAATAGGTGGAATACAGATGGCCGTAATTCAAAACTCTCAAAGTCAAGTGTCCGGATAGCAACGAAAAATAAATGTTTAATTTATCAAGTAGTCTAGGCTGCGAGTTTGACCACTCCTGGTGTAGTCTCCTAAAATGGATTGCTTTTATAGACAGTTCGCTTCGCGTAGGCTTTGTATAAATTATCCTTGAGTGAAATTCACCTACTAAACTAATCCTACGGCCATTAATCTTGTCCGAATTTGATTCGAAGCCTTAATCCACCGCTGTCTGCGAATTGACACCACCCTGCTCAAGGTTTTGTGTCTGTCAATATACGAATGTAGGCAAAAGTCAGCAAACCGTATTTTGTATGCAATGTGCGGATTCCGTCAATTAACACGTTGAAGGACAGTCAGTTCTAAAATAATTTTAGTCCATATTATTCACTTCTTCTTTAAAGTTGATATCTATCACTTTTAACGTATAAATCACATTAATATTGGTACTAATTTCAAATTAAAATAAAATTTCCTTTGCCTTATTTGGCGTTACTGTCCTTCAAGGTATATTATTTATTTTTTAATTTTCCTGAAACAACTAAGAAAAGAAAGGTTTTCCTAATATTTCCATAATTTTCTCATATTTGCCTGACTATACTACAATGAAGTTTTAAAATTTCAGCTCAATCGCAATGGTACATTTTAAGTTATGAAGGGAGAAATTGCTTTAGTTTAGCATTAATAACTCGTAAAAAACAATGACATTTTCTTAATATTTCCATCATTAACAGGCAATTCTACATCTAATAAATAAAATCGTAAACATCGCGTGTCTGTACATTGAAGATATTTGCAAAAAAAAAATTGTGGGTCTAAGGATAAGTAATAGAACACATTTCGATAATTTTTTGAATTTTTGTCTGTTTATCTGTTTGCCTGTTTATCGGTTTATCTGTTTGTTTGTGCGCGCATCACTTAAAAACTACAGAACCGATTTTGATGGACTATTCACAGAAACATAGTGCTTAATTCGGTGTAACATATGGGCTGTATTTCATTGCAATCTTTACAGTCAATCAAATGTTATGCGAATTTACAGTTTCCGGAAACTCGCATAGTACACTGCGAGGAGTGTAGGGTGTAAATGCTCGACTGAAGTCGTGAGAGGTAGCGGGAACGGGTATGGTACCAGTGTAATGTGAGTTTTTGACAACTATAAATTCGCAAACCTTTTGATTGAGGTTGAGAGGAGTATTGAGGGGAGGGTTGAGGGGAGGGTTGAGGGGAGGGTTGAGAGTAGAGTTGAGGGCAGGATTAAAGGAGGTAGATGCGAGAGTGGGGACGGGACCTGAAGCGGGAGCTGGATCTGGAGCTGGACCTTTTCTTTACTGAGTTTTTATATCGATAAAGGTTTTCGTATACTAATAATTCACCAAGCGTCGATTAAAGATAGCTGAACCACAACCCCTCAGAGAAGTTCTGTATTCTTTAATTTACAATCTGATGAATCAACAGTGATGATTCAAGAGATAATTAATTATTATTAACGAATGGGATTGACAACTTCTAAGAACATCTGAAGATGAAATTTATACTTATCACCGGCCTGTCAACGCTGACTGTTGGACGGTTATTTTTCCTTAGGCACAGGAGTACCTGTGCCTACTCATAAGAATGTAGGTATCCTGATTCTGCTGCTCGTAACCGTTAAAAACTGTATATGTCACAGGTCTGCTATACATTAAATGAGATTTTATTATTATCTAATCCATTATTTGATACTGTCTCGATTTTAATTAACACATTCGTGAACACACACCTCATGACGTCAGTTCGTGATGCGACACTAGACGACGAAACAATACGAAATACAACGTCCATAGACGTACTGTCGCGGCCACCGGTATGACGTACTGTTCACGAACATGTCAATTAACGCATTGGGTAAGACGATTAAAATTACTTTTCTCGTACCTAATGAATGATTAATGCTTATAATTATGTAGGGTTATAATTTCTGTTTTAATTAGGCATAAAGTAACGATCGACCTACTTATACATTCCAAGACATAAGGATATATTTTAATGACCTATACTACGTAGTGATATATTATCTTAGCCTGTACGTAGTATTCATATGTACTCTATGCTTTACGCTCTCCATAAACTTTATGGTCATGAAGTTAGAAAAATTCCTCGCCCAAATGGAGACTCTCATCGGCAAATTGACAAACAATTAATGTCCATACAAAATAAGCGTGATGCTAACTCCATAATACCCAGAGATGAGAATATGTTTTTACCAGACTGTGGCGAAAACCATCATAAAAGGAGGGTGATGTTTTAACCTTCATGAATTTAGTGTGTGTCTATTAAAACGGAACATAATTGGTATAACGTTTACATGGAAATCGATATTACAATTTGTTTCTATACCTATTGTATAAAAAATATATTGAAATATAAATTTACACAATTCTACAATACTTGAATATGTTTTCCGATGTCCTTACGTGTTAATTTGTCACGCAGATAACAAGCTATAAATGATTAATTTCAATAGTTCACGCTTAAACGATTTTATTAAAAAGTTGTGGAATGCTTTTTAAAACTTATTATATTTCTTTCTTTCTCCACAAAAGTAACAGTCGCTATAATTTATTTACAGTTATTGTGTGCAGACTGATATCGTAACTAAGAAAACATTGTAGGTACTTCAGGTCATTAATTGAAACCGCGACTTCGTCCGCGTGGACCACGTCACTTTATAAATTATATAGTCTATGACACTCACAAATAACGTTGCTTTCTATTGGTAAAAGAATTTTCAACATATTTGATAATAATGTGCTAAGAATAAGATTGTCTTAATTCTAATAAAAACCTTATTCGTAAATTCCGAGTATACAAAAGAATTTGAGTGAGAAAGTTGTTCTGAAATTAATGACCATTCTTGGAAACAATTTCGTGTAGGTAGTCTTTTTTTGTCTTAGTACAGTATCCAGAAATCGATTATCTTAAGGCATAGTAAACCATTTTTAGAAAATGTCGGAGTTTCTAGAAAACATATATCAACTTACGGCTTATTTACTTATTTAACATAAACATAATAAGCTAATTATATTGATATTTATGTACTTAATTAGGTTGGTTGGTTGGGAGGTTTAAAAAATAATTTAAGCGAAGTGTTAGCACACTTAAAATATAAATAATAAATAGAAATGTGACAAAACGATCCAGCGTACATACGCTGGCAGATGACATTTGTAGATAGGAACATAAGGTAAGTGAAGCATGAATGAGCAGTAAAGTGAAAAGGATTTGGATTAGGAACCGTTTCGATTCCAAACACCTGCACTAACGGTTAGATGATAACTATTTAATCGTTTCATAACAGTGGTAAACCCAGTTTGCGCGCACTGAAAAGTCGATCGTCACGAGATTACATAGAATATAAACACCGTGTAACAAAGTCGTTAATATACGCTAGGAATAGCGAAAAACCCATAATGCTAATACCAGAAGGCAGACAGCAGACCTAATGGTAACGGCCGAACGACTAATACCTTATGGTTACCAATGTACATACGATATAGACCATAGACAATATGATTATCTATTATTGTAAGTATCAAATGATTATTTTTTAAGAGAGACGAGAATCTTTTTTATATTTATGTTGAATAAATGTTATCGTGCGGTTCCTGGCTTGTAATAGGGCCATCCCCAGACTTCCCATGTGTGTCGTCAAGGCGACTAAGGGTTGCACCAGCGACGGGTAGCAGCGTTCACCTATGTATATTAAATCCGCCTGCAAGCGTGTTGATTACGGCAAATCCCCCAGTGGATAGCCCACGAAAAATTGCATTTAAATGGGGAGGCTTATGTTCAGCAGTGGACTTATTTAATGTTAAATTTATGATCTTAGTATATTGCAAATAAGACGTTAAAGCACACATTAAAATAAAAATCACTCACCGTAAGTCCAACTCAACTGCATGAAAACTGCACTGATTAGAATAAGACCCCTCATGATGACTTTACAACGTCGACTGCACTGATTCCTTCAACCTATCGTAACCAGTTTCTGACTAATATTACCTATGTGGTTACTTTATTACTTTACCACTTAACGCGCGCCTCGAGTCGTCGAGCAGTCGCCACAGAGTGTTAGCTAGGAGATCCCGCGGACTAATAAATAGGTACCTAATATTTTGCTCGCGCTTATCACATTAGCTCTATATTTTTTACAGCGATAAAGGTTTTGTTGGTGTATTTTCATTAATTTTCCTTGTGATTATGGTCTTGCCGCATCCTTTATAATTGAAGTAAGTAAGATCCGGGTTCACGGACTGCAAATGCCTGTGCATAGGGTTTTTACATTCATTTAGTATGCATGCGTTTTGTGGGTTACATTTGAATACTGTCGCTATATATAAAATATCTTATTATTTTATTCTAACCACTGTCACGACTGCTTTTATCTATTTTCCATGTTTTCGTAGCACACACGTAATCAAATCAGTAAATAATATGGCACTTATATAGAATTAGTGATGAAATTATGAGGCACTAAACAAAATAAAATAACAAAACTAATAATGAATCTCCTTATACGTAGGTATTTAGAAAAACAAAATCATTATTTCTTACCAGAAACACGAAAAACAACCTCTGCAATAACATGTAATAAGTACCTATGTTACTTATATATAAATTATAATAATCGGAGGCGTAAGTAAGGACGAGGATTTGATATCGATACCAACAAGTATTGATGTGGTACCGGTAATACCGGTATTTTCATGTAATCTAATCGTGTACTATTTACTTAACGGTATGCATATTTTTATCGAAAGTTGCCTTACCGGGGGCAATCCTAGCAACATAATTTTTCACAAAACGTAACTGACCGTCTGCTGAAATGCAGGTTTTAACACAGTTCATATTCCACTGCAAAACTTCTCAAAGTTGCAGCCGTAGCTTACGTCTAAATAAATTTCAGACTTTCTCACTTACACTTATAACGCTTCCTTTCCATTTCGCTCACACTGACTAATGTAAGTTGTGGGGTGTATTTTAGAAATACCGGTATAGGTAACTGAGATAAACCGGTATAGGGTACTGAAAGTATATTTATTAGCATCTACAACTAGCTATACCGACCGGTTTATAAAAGAACGGCATTTTATACGGTAGCAGTAAGACGGTACCGATACCAGAGCAAGGTCAGTATGATACCCGTAAAGAAGTACCGGTATTTCAAGCCCTTTCACAACAACATCATTATGGTAAGATAATAATTTCAACTGTACCAAAGGGCGACAACAATGGTGAACTATTTGAGCCATAACATGTGTAGCAGACATTACTAAAGGGGTGTAACTGAAAAACCGGTGAATGATTTGCTTACCCTACTTACTCTTACTTATCATATTTTAGTACGAGGATTCTTGTTCAATTTAAGACGGTAGAATCATTTTGTTAAAATGCCAGTGGCTTAGTAAAATGAACTAATGACTCGTATATCTAATTAATAAAAACGTAAACTTCGCGTGTCTGTACTGTTGTGATAACTGTGTGATTTTAAGTAGATTTAAAGGAATGATGAAAAGTATAGTAATAATAATTATGATGGATAGTTATGAGCCGGTCCAGCATCAGCCTTTTGATTGAAGGACCGTTCGTTTATATACCACGTGGTGAAACGAATTCTGTAGTCCACGCGAGCGAAGTCGCGGGCACAGCTAGTATAGTAATGAAACGAATAATGAACGTTTACACATTAATATATTACGGTTTACTACCTATAAGTTTTTACTTAGTTCCTTTTATTCGTCTATGCCATTATCATAAAACGGAATTAATACGGAACTAAATACCTATGTGTGTACTATGTAAATATGAATCTCAATAACTTTGTCATGTCCGTATGTTTATCCTTCTGTCTTTTCTGTATATCACTTTAATATTTGTATTTTTATTTATAAATTGACTGAATTCAACTTTGTTCCAGTACCAACTGTTATTAAAATTAGGAACATTGACAATTTGGAAAGGAACATTGGACATTCAAATAATCTTTAATGGTCCCTTCCTTCATTCTTCATCATATACAAACTTTAAAGTTTCAAGACCCAACGGTTTTATACTGACAAAGACTTCATGGACCAATTTCAAAGATCATTTTATGCTGGACTTCACTTTCGTAGAAATGTTATAAACTTGGCTGGGGGAGGAGGGGGAGACGGGTGTAAGAAGCGAGGACTGGGTCAGATAGGGTGGATGAGAAAGAACAGGCACAAAATTAAACAGTTGTATTTTTGACGTCACTGGTCCGCTGCTGGAATGCCTGTGGATTTATCCTTTTAGAAATCAATCTATAAAAACGAAATTTTATAATATGTATAGATATATCGTCTTTAAGGAATGATATGTTTTACCTCACATCCTATCTTCATCATCATCCGGTTATTTTTCTCATCATCATTAGTCTCCACTGCAGGAACACAACCCTCTCTCATCTGCCGGAGACAGACGGAGGATTTGGCCTACACTCCCCGCGCTGATCAGACGGGTTGGGTTGGCCTGATTGACGTTTTATAATGTCCTATCTACTAGTGGAAATGGGACAATCTCCTCTTCAGTTCATCATAACACGAATGGATTTAGACTTTACTCTCGCTACACATATAAGGTTCTTAGAATTCTAATATATTAGTAATATTTATACTCTCTTCCTGTACATATAAATTATTGCAAAAAAGTATTTGGGGGTTTATACCCAAATACTTATTTGCACATTTTTTAATTTTTGTTGTTGATAATAATAGTAGAATATATTAAGATCATGGATTATTTTGGGTGGAAGTGGGTATGGGAGCGGCAGGAAATGGGGAAGGGGATTAATACTGGGTTTTCAAATTTAAACATTAAACAATATCGCATGGACAACAATAGTATTGTTGTCCATGCGAGCGGAGCCGCGGGCACAGCTGTGCCCATTACATAAATTACAAGATGATATAATGGTGAATAAGCTCGATGTATCCTAATACAGGTAACTATATTATATGTACATCCTTATTAATTCTCATCTATGCATTGTGAAAATAAAAGATTAATAAATGCGCAGGCAATTAGTCTTGTGGATCGTGCGTCTGCCTCACGCCCTGTCAGCCTTCATACCTCGCAGATCACTGTCTGGAACCGGACATCACAGTGATACATTATTAAGTACCTTGTGGTGAGGAAAGGGATACTTTTTCTAAGAGAGACCCAAAATTAGGAAAAGTTAAAAATAAACCTTTTTTATATATTACATTTTTATGGTCATTTTTTCTTCTCTCCCGCACTGCTGATGATCGCAACGTTATAAAATGCACCTCCGCGCATAGCCGTCAATGGCCAGACGCACCGCTTCATATAAAGACCCGCCAGCCACCCTCTTTCTGGTATTTTAATGTCCCTAAATAAGAGGTCGTGAATCTCTCATTATTTAATGCATAAAGTTGCTATATCCGTACCTACTTGATCTACGAAATACATATTAACATAGGTCTTGGTTGAACGCTCAACCTAATAAATGCAAGAGAAAAATACTATTTTAACTCCGCTATCACGACGTAGTAAAATAATAAGAAAAGTCCGTTTGAAACATAGTTCAAAATAACTCAGTCTCTCACACGTATAATTGCTAATAACATTTGAAAGGCGCGTAATTTATTTAAACACATCTTACGTCATTATCATTATATATTATCTTTATCATTATACATCTTTTTTGTATTGAAAGAGTGAGAAATACACGAATGGCGCTCGATGATTGAAGTTTCACATTCAAATTATCTTTTATTACATTTTCTTTTTACATTATCATCAGCCTGCAAGAGTCCACTGCTGGACATAGGTAGGCCTCACTCAAGGCGCGCCACTGAACCCGATCCTCTGTTCTTCTCATCCAGTCACTGCCAGCCGCCTGATCGTCGGTCCACCTAGCCAGGGGAAGTCTCACAATGCGCCGGCCCAGTCGCGAACTCTATGCTCGCTGTATTCGCTTTTCTACTGCATGGAAAATTTCAAATTCTTCAACTGCTAAACATTCAATTTCAGCGATTGTATGAATTGTACAAACGGACGAGCAGACAACTTTGTACAGGGTGGTACGGTCTGGGTGTATGTAACCTTTGTGAATTAATAATCTTGTTACTGACATGAAAAAATCCTAGTTTGGGATTAGAAAAAGTGTACATACTTTACGTAGTCAGCGTAACCTGAAATACAATTTAATTATTTTAGTTTAGTATCATTAACCAGTATTGTTACAGATACCAAAAGTACCGCATGCCGATATGGTCGGTCCTCAAAGCTTCTACTCAAGAACTCTAGCGCTCGGTTCCAAGGCCTAAGCCATTTTCACGAGTAAAACCAGGTTTTACCTGGTTACTAGACCTTTATTTAAGTCACATCTTTTTAACCTAAAAAGATTCGTATTTCTAGTGTCCAAGTGAAGATGAACAGGATGTGGCGCCGCAGCCGCAGTTGCGTGGAACACAGCGATGATTTGGTTCGCTCCGTCCAGTACGTAAGTACATAGAGATCGTTGACTTTATAGAAGGCAAATTTTATATTACAAAGTTGTTTCAACAAGTTTGTTGTGAAAACATACATTGGGGATTGCAAATAAATATAAATAAAACAACATTTGGTTAAAGTTTTTTTTTATTAATTATTATTAACAGTAATCATAATCACAGGATGTTAATATCTACTGTCGATCATAGAATAGCTTCAATTATCTTTTTTTTAATACAACATGAACTTATACATTTCGTTATTGTCGTTCTGTTTCTCCTGTAATTTTTACTTAATTCATTTCAAATTATATCCAATAACATATTTTTTATGGCACTTAACATTTGTGAAATTCTTAAAAGTATATACATAATTTTAATATTATTAATTAAGTATGTAGGATACAGTTTATAGGTAATATTCTATGATCGTCTTCTATTCTATAAATACTAGTACTTTGTGACTTTCGTTCGTTGTTAAACAATTGATATGTTCGTTCGTAGTTTGAGAAATAACTCATAAACTTATATAAATAGGTAATTATTATTTTCTATTTGTTTGAGCTCATAATATTAATATGCATAATCAATATAAATATAAACAAAATAATCACCCTAATTAGTAATAAAATGATATTTAATTCTGCCATTTTTATGGTGAATTATTCTCAAACCTTCATCAACACTAAAGCTTCCCACAAACTAACGCGGCATGCGGCAGAGACGCGGGCGCGAACGTTGCGTCCACGGCACATTTCACGTACATGTGTTTTCGCATGAGAATTACTCTCAGTGCCTATTACACGTTTGCTACTTCATTGCTTAATAGTACTCTGTATATCAACTATAAGGAAAATTGCTAGTATAATATGTGGGAAGTTTTGATGATTAAACAAGTAACGTGCAGCGTCCGTCTTTTGTTCAAATTAGTTCTACGGGAAGAACTTTTTGTAATAAATGAATCTTGGTTAACTGTTAGATGGATATTAAAACCAAGCTCACTAAAATAACAAACAGATGCTGCATACTGCATGTCTTTATTTTATTAAGCATTTCTCATACAGGAGTGGGAAACAAAGCAGGAGTGGTGATGGTTAAGACAGAAATAGAACGCGCACAACAAACTTAGGATCACAAATAAATCCCTTAAAAGTCGAATAGGGATTATTTAAAAAAAATCCCATTGTCTATTACAAATTGATTTGAAATATTACAATGTAGTTATGATCGATACTGAATACAACAAAGTTTTGACTTTACAGTATATTGAACAACATATGTAACAAACTTTTTGAAATTTTAAAAAAAATCTTCCTTTAGAAGCACAGTTTGATGAATCATTCGTTTAGAGAAAAAAAAAATTAGCAATCGATACGATTAACTTTTTCAACACTACAAACACCTCGTATATGTATGTATATGGTAATGCTGAAACGTTACGCTCTTGCCCAGCCCCCCGCACTAATATGAGCGAAGCTTTAATTCGTTTAGATTTTAAGTTTTAAAAATGCGGCTTAAATATTATCTCCCTGACCATTCCGTTGTCGTTTACGACTTTGTATCCGCTGCTCTGTTCCTTGGTCTGCCCTTTGGCATCTGTGCTGGAAGAGTGGACGGCGGCCTGGAACTCTGCGAACACGCGGCCTCCCTTCTCAGGTTTTAAGTTCCTCACGCTGCTTTCTAAGTCTTTAGAAGACTGGAAAGAGACAATTTAAACCTTAAGTTCCATTACATCATTTTATTCTTAGAAAGAAAAGGTAAAGTGTACGTCATACCTATACAATCGGGTTCTGTAAATACATTATTTTTTAGATTTCCGGAAATATCTCGAAATATATATTTTCCTGAAATGTAATTTTTTTTTGCAATTTCTGTGTAATTTTACATGTATGTTTTAAGTTTTCAATTGGTACAGTAGTTTGTTTATCTGCCGGGCAGATAGACGGATATAAAAAAAAGCTTCGCCAAAACGGTATTCGTTTTGACGGAACTAAAAAAAATAATTGCACGGCTTTAAAGCAGAGCATTTATTCCGTTCCATTCCATTTATTCATTCCACTTATCGTAATTACAATTTAAAATTATAAAGAAATGGAAGGGCATTTCTTTATAATCTTAAGTTATAATTATGATAAGTTGGCCATTTAATAACTATTTGCGAGCTGTTGGCATTTTGCGAAGATGATATTATTCGCAAATGAAATATTTGTCGTGAAGTATTTTAAAAGTAGTCTAGGGTCACGGGCATCGACTCAGGGGTTTAATCGATCGCAAAATAAGTTAAAACAACCCTTATAAAAGTAGTGTTAAGTTAGTGTTAAATTGTAGTAAAACTGACTTACAAGTATATAAGTTATGTTATGTATGTGTTAAGAAGCGTAATGTGTTGCTGAGAAATACGTACACGTGAGTCAAAACTTATGTTGGATATCTTGCTTATTCTGCAATAAAAACATAATAATTATTGTTATTTACCTTTAAATAAAATAGCATCTGCACGAAATTTTGTATTGGGCAAAACATTACATATAAGTCGCACAATTTAAACTTTAATGCTGTCAAATTTTAATTGTGTGATTCAGAATCCGGACCCAGATAAACATAAGTTTATTCCATAAACTTAAATTATTCTAAATACAGCGTAGCACAGCCTTAGTATTATACCTTATTATAAGTTGTGTCATAGATGAATTAACATTTAGTAAAGCTAAAACCAATTTAGGAAATGTACCCTATTAAATTTTTTTTAAATTACTACGTAAAGAAGCGGCCCTCACCTCCTCCCGCCAGTTTTTAACGTCATCCTCACCCGCAAAATAGAGCAGGGTTACCAGCTCGCGCCGCCACGTCGTCGCCGGTACTAAGTTACTAAGCCAGCGCTCTATCAACCGGCGCCGAGAGATTAATAAATAATAATAATAAATAAATATTTACAGACATTCACACCAATTATTCAGTCCCAAACTAAGCAGAGCCTTAGCTATGGTTACTAGACAACGGATACACTTGGGTACAAACATTCATATTCATCATACGAACATTTGCCCCTAGCGGGATTCGAACCCGCAGCCTCCGGCGTGGCAGTCCGAGAGCTACCCCGTTGCGCTAAGGTCGTCTTGACATTATAAGTTAGAAAGAGAAGTGAAGGGGTAAGTTTTTACACACTCACTTCCTCCTATGACCACTTGTAGTATATGTGAAGGCCCCTCCCCCTGCCCCCTCCTGTTTTCACCTAATATTTTACATAGTATTTTACGTTCATATAAACAATTTTTCTTGTGAAACAAAGAGGAAAACAATTATAACTTGGTTCTTGTTTGTCTTTTAAATTCCAATTGAGAAAGAATATTGGTATTTCATAGGTTTTTCAATTGACTTTTAATTAAGAAATGATTAGAGCGACGCGTCCTTGTTTTTCAAAAAAATTACAGCTCCCTTAAAAACTACATGACAAATACTTAAGCCTTCCCTCCTATGTGACCAAACGTGGTATTTTGGGAACCCCACTCCCCCTCTAAACTGGTCACGCAGTATGGGTACGTTCCCTTAAGGCTTTCTTAACGTCCTTGGTGAGAAAGCAAGAGACACTTAAGTTTTTGTTCAATACACTTATAGACCGACGATTTGCGTGCCCCGCGAAAATGTCCGCGACGCGTGCTTCCCGCTAAAACAAGGCGTCATCGTTGCTGGCAACATTTACAAGTACACGTGAACGTAGTCTTGTTGCCGGATACAATTCACGTTTTAAGTCTTAATAGCTAAGTTAAAGGAACTCGCCTTACGTTTGTGAGTTGAGTGTTATTTTTTTCAGCAACAGAGACAGCAATCTAATGCAAACAGCCTGACTGAAAAAAAATTATTCGCGGGTTTTAGGTTTAAAAACTCTACCTGAAAAACGTAAAGCAAGTTCCTTCAACTAAGATACCAAGGATAAAAAAACGGCCAGGCTGTTGTTCAAACCCAGGCTACTACAGCTTTTCTTCGAGCAATATACAAGTTTGTGACCCGGATATAGAATTTAAAAAAAACAACTATGCAACTATGTATGCAGACATGACAGTTCAACTAACAAAAAAGTGCCCGAGGTGTCCGTCTCTGATTTGTTTTCGGATATGTTGTATGGAACACGTTTTTAGTCCAATCTGCCCAAAGTCTTATCTAGTGGGAGAAATCACCTTTCAAAGTTTACAGCAGAGTATTTAACAAGAAAATTATTCAAAAAGTTCTTTGTATTGTAAAATGTCAGGGGGAAGGTATAATCCAAAACCCAGATCATCACCTGGGCAGCAATGTCTGACCTGCCCAAAGTGGAGGTTAGGGCTTAAACCTCCTTATTTCTGAATGATCTAGTCCAACAGTGGACCTAGTGATGCCTATTGATTAGATAAGTGTATGTAAATTATATATCAAACTATATGTGCCCTCGACCGCTCTCGCGTGGACTGCTAAATTATGTTACTCCTTATTAAAAAGGTATTATAACAAAATATATACTAAAACCTGGGTAGATTATCTATGAATTAAAAAAACACCTAAATCGGATAAGTTGTTACCGAGTTATATGTAAACTAACGAGCAGACAAATAGACAGAGTGACGTAGCGTTTTATAATATGTAGGGATAAATAAACAAGATTTGTATAAACAATGACTTACATCCTATGGACCTCGTCCCAGTTGCCCGCAGCCGCTGCTGCCCCGATGTCATTTTCCAGGACAGGGAAACCTGTGAACACAGAAATCACATTTTATTGTTCAACCTTTGTTCAACATCTTGGTTAAACAATTTGACCTGATATTTTAGTCATTTCCTTTTTCCGTTGAAAGGATGTTAGTGCATGATCTCGCACCAATGACTAACAAACTACAAACAACCATATTTTAACTCTTTAAAACTCATTTTGTCTTCCAAATAAATTAAACAATGTCCCTAAAACATGAGGTAGTGACACGCCAGAGTAAGATGATGCTCCATTTTGTTATCAATTACTTTGCCATCTCGTCAATCTCCGCCACAGTGTATATAATTAAAATTTTATTAAAAAAAAATAGATTAATAAAATTAGACTTCCATTTTACATTGTCACTTATTCACCTTTACATCCATTGAAATATCTTTGATACAAAATATTGACATGTCTCAGTGGCGCCTACCATCATAATAAAATGTTATTGTTATTAAAATCTGCACTAAACCAGTATTTGGTGCAATTTATATTCAAATTCGTGGTGGAATGAACGAATAAACGAAATAATGTTATTTTTCACATTCTTTTATAGAGTTTAGGAATTAATACGCGACTCTTGTTATTAAAACGCAATATTTTATATAGTTTAAAAATAACATTGGCGCCTGTCTGTCCTAGAATATAATCGACTTATTTTCTTGTTATTGTCTCGTAATAACTTTGATATGTTGGAGGTATATAAACTTGAATACATATTCACATTCTCTGCTAGTGGCTTCAATTGTTAAGATTAAGTAACATGTTAGCTTTGGATTTTATTTCTTGCATGCTAATTTTATTTACCTAACTAGCTGTGCCCGCGGCTCCGCTCGCGTGGACTACAGGATCCGCTCCCATTCCCACTTTCGCTCCCTATCCCACTTCCACTCAGACTTTAAATCCAGGTCCAGGTCCAGGTCCAGGTCCAGGTCCTGAACTCTCCCCTCAACCCTCCCCTCAACACTCCTCTCAACCTTTCCCTCAGAACTCCCCTCAACCCTCCTCTCAACCCTCACCTCAGCTCTCCCCTCAACCCTCCCCTCAAACCTCTTTCCCTCGTCTCTCCAAATGTAGTCCTCGTAACTAATCCATCGCAATACAAATTCCGACCAACAATACTTTGTTGCATACGTATACCACAAATTCATCGTAATCGGGTAAAAGACAAAAGTTATGCGAATTTTCAAACACTCAAATTACACTGGTACCATACCCGCTCCCGCTACCGCTCACGAATTCAGTCGAACATTTACACCCTACATTCTTCGCAGTGTATGCGAGTTTTCGGAAACTATAAATTCGCATAACTTTTGATTGACTGCACCGATTGCAATGAAATAAAGCCATATGTTACACCAAATTAAGCCCCATGTTTCTGTGAAAAGTCCATCAAAGTCCGATCAGTAGTTTTTAAATGATGCGTGCACAAACTCACAGACAAACAGACAAAAATTATCGAAATGTGTTCTATTGCTTATACTTAGACCCACATGTCGATGTCCATATGCAACCCTATACTTATTACGTGCTTTATGATTCAATACAATAAAATAATTGCACTTCATGAACGTGAAATCTCAAAGTTTCTCAAATTTAGTTTACTGGCGCGACGGAACTTTACCGGGTATATCCGAAAGAAACCTCCAACAGTGTAGCTGGAAATACGTAACAACTTTCTATAACTTCTTCAACTTCTTACACGACTTTTTTTCAACAGAAACAGTGGAGAACAGACAAAAAAACAATGGCGCATTTAATAAATATGCATAACAAAAAAATTATTTACTTCTAAAAACCTAATTTACATTTCATTAGTATTAAGTATGTGGTCATATTTAAAAGCATTAGTTTTTTTTTATTTGGTGTCATTTTATTTTAATTAAATAAATTATTGTGTTGTTTATTATTATTGTAATAGTATTATTAATATTGTTATTGACAATGATCTTTATCAGAAGTCCCGGGTTTGACGGCCTCGTTGGCCTAGTGGATTTGCCATTGGACTCGAGCGCCAGAGGTCGTGGGTTCGAGTCCCACTGGGGACAGACAACATTATACAAGTTGGTCCCGGTCTGGATGTCATATTTACGAATTGTCCAATCGTTGTTTAATTCCCATATAGTACATAAGAAAACACTATTATAGGATTAGACAAGTGTATGACAAAATCATAGACTAAACGAGGTAATGTAAGTATCGTAGAGGGCCACTGTCTTTAGTCACGGTTGCTCTACATTGTTTATTTATTTAACTCTTTATTGCACACACACAGAAAAATCAAAAAAATAATACATTAAAAGAAACACAAGTACAAAGGGCGCTTATCTCTGAGAGAGATTTCTTCCAGCAGACCCGCGAGAGAGATAATTGAAATAATAAAGGCAGACATAGTGTGTACGTAAATAAAAAACATATGCCGCTTGCACAGAAAATGAAAAGCTGTAAAAATCGGTTGTATGGGAAGGGAGTTTCAAAAGGGAGCTAATGTGGGATCGAGATAGTTGCTGACTAATAATTACTCCGTGTTAATTGGACTAATTTAGCAAAAATCCTTCAATATATGACTTGTAGGGCTAAAACGTATGTCTGATTATAATTTGTGTCCTTATTACTTTTACAGGCTGTGTAATATGATTAAGTATTTAAAAACCGAAACAGGATGGCTTAATATATGTTTAATCACATATATCAATAATATGATTTAATATTTATTTTCAAATTCAATCAATAACTTAAATTCAATTAATACATCAGGGTTAGTATATCAGCTTCATTAGTTCCACTTATTGACTATTCAAAGCGGTTAATCGTTTGTGGCTCTGTTTGAACTAAACTTTGCTACCGGCGTCTTTGTTTACATCACAACAACTTTCTCTATTCTTACCCTCTACCCAAAGGTTGTCTGGAAGGAATTGCTGTTAACAATAAGACCGCCTAGATGTACAAACTCGTATTATTGCACCTGTGTTTTGTATCGTGTCATCATCATTAGTCTGAAATAGTCCATTGCTGGACATAGGGCTATCCCAAGGCGCGCCATCGAACCCGATCTTCGGTTCTCATCCAGGCACTGACAATCGCCTTACGCAGATCGTCGCTCCATCTAGCCAGGGGGCGTACCACACTACGCTTGCCCAGTCGCGGTCTCCACTCGAGAGCTCGTTTACCCCAACGGTAATCGGCTCTCCAGCAGATGTGACCAGCCCATTGTCTCTTCATCGTACTAACTTTTTGAGCTACGTCAAAGACTTTAGTTCCCGGCTGATCACCTCATTTCGGATCCTGTCAGAGAAACTCCCAGCATAGCTCTTTCCATAGCCCGCTGAGCGAATGAGTTTTCGGAATAGTACCACTGTCAGTGTTCACGGATAGATCATTACGGGCAGGACGCACGACTCAACGAAGAAATGAACTAACTTACGGGCAGGACGCACGAGAAGAAATGAACTAACTTACGGGCAGGACGCACGAGAAGAAATGAACTAACTTACGGGCAGGACGCACGAGAAGAAATGAACTAACTTACGGGCAGGACACACGAGAAGAAATGAACTAACTTACGGGCAGGACACACGAGAAGAAATGAACTAACTTACGGGCAGGACACACGAGAAGAAATGAACTAACTTCATAGTGTAAATAGTGATGAGTCGCGAGTTGAAGCCAGTGGTAAATATTGGGAATGCGTTGACACTTGACATAAAAGGGCGCGCAATTCGTCACGGATCCACCAGCCCATGACGGCGAAGAGTTAATTGAAAGTAAATTGACATTAAAACATCACTTTGACTGTTGTCTTCAAGGATGCTAGATGTTCCGGGTTGACATCTTGTTAAAAGTATGATTTTGACGTGAAATCGCGAATGGATGTTATTATAATTTTTTTTCGTTGGCTTGGTCCCGAGAACCAGAGGTCGTAGGTTCAATTCTCACGTTGGTCCCGGTCTGGATGTTATATTTGTGAATTTGTCCAAAGTCAAAGTCAAAATCATTTATTGCATATGAGTACACTTGGTACATTTATACACGTCATTTTTTTTTATCGACTACCGCTTCCTAGGTGTTAGCGCTGTGAAGAAGAAACGGCGCAACAAACTTCACGCAACACATCTTTTAAAAATCAAGTTTGCATACAATTTATAAAGATTTTGCGAAACTGAATTAACATTAGTACCAGGCATCTTTGTCATTCTAATAATCGTTTATTTTATAATAGGCTTTCATACAAAGTTGTTTTTTAATGTGAATCTTAAACTTTCTCCATATCCAAATCCCATCATATATACAGGAGGAAAATCCTAGTTTAGAAATAGATAAGTGAATGTATATATTAATGAAAATTTAGCTTTTTGTCCGTCTGTTCCGCGGATAATTTGGAAAATACTGAACCGACTGATCTAAAATTTAGAACATAATATAAAATTGACCATGTGCCGTGTCTGGCGGTCTTATGCCTTACTCATCTAGAACTTCGGATTAAACTGTATTTTTTACACTATAGCAGAATTTATCTCTTCTGTTTTAATTCAAATGTTAAAAATGTATCCGAATAATGTGGTTCAAGTCGGCGCGTGGTGTGTAAAGTGCACGTAATGAAGGCAGAATAACAGGAACTATGTAATTTGTGTCATTTTGTGTCTTGTGCCCAATTACTATTAGCACTGAATTCGTTTGTTTTTTGAGACAATGTGAATTTGCCTTATCAAAGTTTTTCAATTTGTACCGGTTCGTCAAAAACTGGTATTATTTGCTAGATTCTTGCGACATTAATATTTATTCAAATTATTATTATAATAAGTTACATCAATCTTGTTACATTTTAGATTATTACGTATGTGAGAAAACGATAATAAATATCAAACATGAATCTAACAGTCATTGGGTGAAGGAGAAGGACCACGTGACCTATGCCAATAGTGCTAGACTGACAATAATGATATATTGCATATATTAAAAAATCTAAATACGAATATGATATTACCTGCACAGAGGCGAGCTTATTCGAATAGTCTTTCAACACTAAAACTTTTTTTTACTATATTACATATATATAATTTTTTAAAGATAAAGCCATGTGTTTGTATATATTATTTAACGTACAATTTAAAAACAAAATACAATTATCATATTTGGTCACTTCCAGCCAACCTTACGAGGTGTAAGGTAAATCAGTAAGAGCATAAGGGCAAGATAAGTGCATAATGAACTACATAATAACGAAATACCTGAACTACTTATTTATAAAATAAATATAATAAATACATACCATATTGTACGAAGAACACAGTCGTATCATTCATACTAAATAGTTAAATACATATATGAAACATACGTCTGTCTTCTGCATACATCTTGATATCTATGTTAATGCACGTAATAAAGAGTAAAGTTTGTGAGATTGCTCAGAGTAAAAATCTTTTACTACTGTTACAACACCGATTTTGTTCAAGTAAATATCGCAAAAGGCTAAGGGTTATGGGAATATAATACTGGACTCCCACGGGAAACTTCAATAACCGTGGACTGGCTTGTATATTCAATTTAATCTTGGTTGGCTTCAAGACTGGCTTGTATATTCAGTTCCATTTGCGGATATAAAAGAACATAGATATATATTGGAGTCAATAGAACCAAGAGGGTTCCTTCTAGACAACATTGCAGGTAGAAAATGAATCATAATAAAGGCAGCAAAGTGTACTTAGTTATGCATTCGCAACCCACACGTACCATACAAGTTAGAGCCTAAGAAGTGCAATCCAGCACATTCCAGGGCTCTTATCCAGAAAGACTCAGCAGAGTCCGGGTGGTCGAAGGCATGACGCCTCACCAACTTACTTTAGGTTTTGCATTAGAAATATACGAGCATCGAATCTGTTCGGACGTCTCTCATTTACTTTAATTAACTTTAATTAATATTAAATACTTTTAATTAGCTTTTTAAAAAGCTTTCCAAGCTCCCCCAAAACCTGACTGGCGCAGCCGGTTGTATTTCTACAAACTGTGCCGTTTTTCGCGTGTTCCGGAAGTGTCAAAATTCACCCTAAAACGCGTGTGACTGGTAACAGTGGAGGAGATACTCGAACCGAACAAATAAATTTGTCAGTGTCCTTGTGGCGTACGGAAGCGGATATGAGAGCGGCCGACGGCTGGTGAGTAGAACTTTTCACCTTCCTTCCCCCGACCTCAGTCCTGTTATCTTGGGATCGAACTTCTCCTATTATAACGATTATCTGGTTTATGTGATTTATTTTAAAGTAATTTAGTTATAGTGATTTTGTGTAAGTTAGAACTCTATTTTGCATTTTTGTGTACTTATAACAATTTGTAAAAATGGAAGAAATTAGATTAATACCTAATGAGATGAGAAAACTCATCCCTCTTTACAACGGCGATAAACGCCAATTAAATTTGTTCATCCATAAATGTGAATATATTATTGATAAGTTTAGAGGTAGTGATAGTCAAAACCAATATATAATGCATACGATAACGAGCCGGCTATCCGGTGACGCCGCCGCTCTTATCAGCGAGCGCGAGGACGTCCAGACGTGGGATGATTTCAAAGAATTGTTCGTTCAGCATTTCGGAGATCCACGTAGCGAGGAATGCATTGGCATAGAGCTAGAAACATTAAAGATACGACAGGGTGAAAGTTTTTTAGATTTTTGTACCCGTGTACAAACTGTTCGTTCAATTTTGATGTCAAAGGTCAACCTGTTAGGTAATCCTTTGAGGGATAGTAAGATTGCCATTTATAACAACACATCTTTAAACGTGTTCTTATATAATTTGCCAGAGAATATGGTCCGTATAGTGAGGCTCAAGCAGCCTGCAAATTTGGAAGAGGCACTCAGTATCGTGTTGGAGGAAACTAATTTCCATAACCAGTACGAGATGCGAAATAAGATGACTTTATCTAAACCACCAGTTAGTGCACCGAATCAATTTCGATTTGGCGTCCCTACACAGTCTACAGGCTTCAGGCCCATGGTACCACCAAACCAACCACCAAAATTTAACTTTGGTATCCCACACAATAGGGAAATTAAAGTAACACCCCATAGCTATCCCCAACCCTATGTATACCGACAGCAATTTGGTTATAGACCAGACGGCCTTCAGCAACAGCCGTCAATGCGTCCACAGCAATTTGGAACGCAACCCCGTTTTAATCACCCCCAAGCGCAGCGCTCGACTGACGTGTCTATGCGTACTGCACCCCCGTTAAGACCTCAACAAGGATTTGAATTAAATGAACTGGAACTGACGGACAATGACTCATATCCCGACTATGAATACGAATCTAACTCGTATAACTATTACCAAGGCGATGATAAAGTGGGTTATCAATACTCACCAGAGGCTTCCATACCTGAAATCGAACCCACCAGACCAGACACAGACGGAACAGACTCGACTGAACACATCAGAAATTTTCTCATACGAGCCTCAGACGACGAGTCGTACGAGTCAATAAAATTAAATTGTGATTCCAAACTTAAACTACCTTATATTTATATACCGGAAATAGATGCCAAATTTATTATTGATACTGGCAGTACAAGGTCATTTATAGGACCCAAAAAGGCACATGAAATTTATTCACCTTTTATTTACTACGAACCCTTTGAAGTAGTGAGCACACACGCTTCTAGTAAACATAATCAAGTTATCAAAATTCCCTTACCACCGACCTTCAAAAACACTGAATATCATAAGTTTTATGTATTAAATGTCGACTCGCGCTACGACGGACTTATAGGCAATGACCTTCTCCATCAGATAAAAGCTATAATTGACTTAAAGCATCACGTGCTTAGAACAAACACAACTACAATACCAATAGTACATAAACAACCTGACAAACCGCGTCTTATACGCAACCAACAATTAGATTTTGAAATCATTGACAAGAACGGGAAACAGAATACGAATGCAGATGCGTCACCTGATATTAAACTTAACGCGCTCGCATCAGACGATGAGTCCATGAAAATGAATGTAGGTGACAAAGATAAAGAGCTATGTAGGTACGTAGATAGCTTGACAGAAAATATTACAAAACTGACAAGACAAAAAGACCCAAAATACAATTCCGATACCATAACTATATCCGACACTTCAGCTACTCTTAGCATATCAGATCCATTAGAATTTGATTCAGTTTACCCAATCCCTTCAGTCCAAAGTGAGTTAAAAACAGCCCATTCTGCTCAAGAACTCGAGTCAACTGGAATTCCCATTGTTCGTGAAGCCATAGCTAGAAAACCCAATCAAATATTAGTTTTTCTATGGTATAGAAACAAATTACAAGTCAAAAACCTTTCCCGAGATAAACAGAAAGTCTTAGAAGTTTTCATGCCTGAAGGTAATGCAGATATAATAAAACAATTCCTTAAAGAGTACATAAAGAATAAAATAAAATATTTTATGTACTTTAAAACCATGACTAAGGTCCCAATTAACGATATAAATCGTAATCCGCAGGTGGTGTCTGGTCACATTGATCTTCACCATGACCCTGGTCCTGACACAGGGGACCCGTGCCCTTCAACTTCAAAAGGTTGAAAGAAACCCTGGGATACTTCCCGTTAAGGAAGGCCAGGCATTCAAGCAGGAAGATAGATGGCTTATAGTTAAGGTATTAGACTTAAGTAGTATATGGGAAGAATTATCTCTTAACATTAGAAAGTATAAGGAATTCGATAAGATAGTAGATATTAATAAACCATATGTTCACGAGTTTCAGGGTATTAAAACACAGGTAGAGTTCATATGTGAAATGACAGTTGAAAAATTTAGGCAGCTTGTACCTTCCGGAAGATTTAAAAGAGGCCTTATTAATCCTCTAGGATCACTGATAAAGGTCATAACGGGCAACTTAGATCATGATGACGCAATAAAATATGATAGCATTATTTCACAGTTAAACGGTAAACAGATGCACACCGATAAAAAGGTAACTATGATTTCCGAAATGCTGAATAACTTTATTAACAGCACCGAAACCTTACATGAAAATAGTCTCATTTTGGACGAGAGGCTAAAAAGAATTGAAAGGATAGTTACTCACATAGCAACGAAAGAAAATAACTCTATATACTCTACATACATATTAAGTATGTTCAACATGTTTTTAAGCAATTTTCGTACTATTTATATAGTAATAAGCGAAATTGAAACAGCCCTAGCGTTCAGTAAGGTATCGGTACTACACCAATCCATTGTTAACTCTACCGAATTACTGTTAATCTTAAAATCGATTGCTGTAATTGATAATCTAATGTACCCTGTTAGCGATAGTAATTTAGTTAAGTTAGAAAGGACTATTGTAGTTAAGGCATATGTAAAAGGAAACCAGATAGTATTTATAATGGAAGTCCCTCTGACTGATGGTAATACTTACAACTATTTCAAAATTTACCCTTTGCCAATTTTCAATATCCCAAATAACAGAACGTCTGTGATTATTCCCTGCTATCCTTATCTCCTGGTGAAAAGTTCAAAATACCTGCCCGTCGCTAGCCCATGCGATGAGATAGCTGCTAACCAGTACTTATGTAGCGACACCAACATGGTGCCTTACCCCGAAAGCACATGCGTTGAACAACTCATGAGGTTTGAGACGAATCTTACCCTCTGCACACCCTCCACGGTTGACCTCGAGAATACCAAAGTTCAAAGGATTGGAGCCGCTAGCTGGATACTTTATCTTAAAGACAATGTAGTGCTGACCAAAAAATGTGACAGTGACGTCACCAAGGAATCCCTTCAAGGCACTTACATCTTGGCAATAGAAAAAAACTGCGAAGTTTATCTAGGAGACATTAAACTTCATAGCCGCCGACACTATGCTGAAAATCTGCTCTACAAAGTAACCCCAATTATAACTCTACCAGTATTGGCGTATCATAACTCAAGCAGCGTTAAAACAGTCCAGATGAAAGGCGTTAACTTGGATGACTTGAAACACATGTCCTTCAGCTTGAAGAAAGAATTAGACTTTAGTGAAAATGTGGAAAATTACAGTGCAGTGAGTGTCAAAAGTGTTAGCTTAGCCTCTATATTACTCTATGTTATTTTAGTCGTAAGTTGTATTAGCTATGTAACATGGAAATGTGGATGGTGGAAACGTAGATTGCGGAATCATCGGGCTTCCGATTCACCCGATAATTTCGCTCTTGATGAGGGAGGAGTTATGCATTCGCAACCCACACGTACCATACAAGTTAGAGCCTAAGAAGTGCAATCCAGCACATTCCAGGGCTCTTATCCAGAAAGACTCAGCAGAGTCCGGGTGGTCGAAGGCATGACGCCTCACCAACTTACTTTAGGTTTTGCATTAGAAATATACGAGCATCGAATCTGTTCGGACGTCTCTCATTTACTTTAATTAACTTTAATTAATATTAAATACTTTTAATTAGCTTTTTAAAAAGCTTTCCAAGCTCCCCCAAAACCTGACTACTTCTTACACTATTTGCGGGTACCGTCAATTAAATTTTATTTTTAATTTAACATTTCGGAAAATATAATTTTCCCATGGTTGTAAAATTTTAAATTTATTTCCAATCTGTCCAGTAGCTTTTAAGTTAACCGCCGGACAGACAGACGGAAAAAAACCCTTCACTAAAAAGGTTTCCATTTTGACAGTACCCTAAAAATAAAGAATTAAGATTAATACTAAACACTTGCCTTGGACAGCGACAGCCAGCGCCACCAGTATCGCCACAACCGAGAATTTTGTCATTTCGTGAATTGTTGTAACAAATAAACAAACAAATCCTCAAGTATATGTGCCGTAACCGCCTTGGTCGGACTGTCGCGAAGTAATGCCGCATGCCAGCCGACGCATGGCTTATATCGCTCGTGGACTTGATGTGTGCGAACGACAGGAGCCTATTATCAAATTCGATATGTTTGTCAGAACACAAATCCCTTTATAACCCTGGTTACGTTAACGTAATTTTTAATTTTGGTAATATTTTCTTGAGTACCTATCACGACAAATGATAATTTTGCTTAATACTAGTGGAAGCCTAGACGATTTCACATTTGAATAATATACATAGAAAACAATATAAAAAAACAATGTAACATGTTATTTCCTTTTTTTCTTTCATTTATGCCTTTTCGTGTAATTTATTTTTAATACATGAAAGCAATATAAAAACAATAGTGCATATCTACATTAGAAAATGGGGGACGGGGAGTAAATCTAGGTAATAAATAAAATCGTAAACATCGCGTGTCTGTACATGAAAATATTTGCAAAAAATGGGGGTCTAAGGATAGTAATAGAAAACATTTCAATCATTTTTGGAATTTTTGTCTGTTTGTGAGTTTGTGCACGCATCACTTAAAAACTACTGAACGGATTTTGATGGACTTTTCACAGAAACATGGGGCTTAACATTTAATCTTTATTTCATCGCAATCGGCTAACTCAGTTTTCTAATACATTACTTAGTAGGTATATGCAATGTAGCAAAGCAGTAACATCATGATTCAGATTGCGATTGGTTTGGACTACATTAGTTGTATGCAATATAACAAAGAAGTGTAATTAATGTTCGGTGCAATTCAGATTACAATGAGTTAGGACTACATTTGGAGCTGGAGTGATCGTGGGCGTGAGGTTGGGGTTAGAGTCGGGGTCGGCGTCGGGGTCGGGGTCAGGGTCGGGGTTGTGGTTGGGATTGGGAGTCTGAGTGGGAATGGACGTGGGATAGGGAGCGGAAGAGGGAACGTGAGCGGAAGTCATACAGATATTGTGTATGTTTGGTAGCCTGTATTTCAAAGTTGTGCTCAAACTCGGCTTTTCCTGAGTTATATGGTATTCCAGCGCCAGAGGTCGTGGTTTCGATTCCCACCAGGGACAAGACAACTTTATACAGTTGTACAAGTTGGTCCGGTCTGGTCTGTATGTTATTCCTTTTTTGATAGTTAGTTCCTATAGTATAAAAGTGTGTAAGAGTATGTATAATTTATATTTAAGCCACTCTTTGAGAAAGAACTCAGCAGTAGGTATACGAGTAAGTATATAGACAAACCTTAGCCCTTCAACGAGATTAAATCTATATAGAATGTACCTAGATCAAGATATGTCTGTATGGGGTATTTCTTAAATCGACGTCATGCTTCATTAGAACAAATTCGTCTATCTCTTATAGTTTCTGATTTCCCCATACTGACCGTTCTTGATGATAGTTGAACCACTCGGACTCGGTCGAATTGGTGAACTTCACTTCATCTGCCTGTGATAAACCATCAAAAGCTTAAACACGTCCAATGCTGGGTTAAGCTCTCCCAAAATATTAGGAAGTTTATTCCCTCTCTGTCACATCTGTCGGAGAAATGATTACTGTTGGGGTAAACGAATTATCGAGTGGAGACAAGCGTAGTGTGGGAACCTGGGTAGGTTGAACGACGATCTGCGTAAGGAGGCTGGTCGTGACTGGATGAGAAGAGCCGCGGATCGGGTTCACTGATACACCTTTGGAGAGGCCTATGCCCAGCAGTAGACTGTTTCAAGCTGATGATATGCCCTCCACTGCTTAGCTGAAAGAGTGGTGATCGCAGTACTATAAAATCACGAACGAATAAATATCTGCAACAATCCTAATCTAGTAGAATTACGAAGATAACCCCTAAATTTCCATTTTATTTAATAACTAGCTGTTGCCCGCGACTTCGTTCGGTGGACAACTTAACATACACATTATTATGTATTACTAAATCCTAAAAGATATCTATTAATCTCATTATGCATTGAAAATATTTATATACATAAAATTAGCGTGCCGACGGCGGTTCCGCCCGTTGGAATTAATGTTTGGACAGAATTAATGTTTTTTTTAAAGTTGACATTATTATTTATTCATGTTTATCATGAATTAAAAGATTATCATATAATTATTTATTTATTATGCCTCCCCAACCCGTCTGGCCAGCGCGGGGAGTGTAGGCCAAATCCTCCGTCTGTCTCCAGCAGATGAAAGAGGGTTGTGCTCCTGCAGTGGAGACAACAATAACCTATAAACAATAACCTGATGATGATGATGATGATTTATATTTTTTATTATTTAAAATTGTGCAAGAAGTACTAAGATTTATTTTATTTAAAAAAACATCGCAGGTGATATTCCTTTCCCCTCTCCCATTCCCTCTTTCCATACCCCCTTCGTTCTTTCTTTCCTCATTCCCTTCCCACCACGTTGAAAACCCTACAACCCCTTCCCGCTTCCTCCTACCCTTCCTCCGCCCCTTATTTTCCACTGCCCCCCCCCCCCTCCCTCTGTCGTACCACCTCCCATTCCCGCTAGCCTCGACCTCATATTTCCTCTCTTTCTCCCCTAACGCCTTCCTACTATCCCTCCTCTTCCCAACTTGCCCCTCCCTTCTCTGTCTTCTTTCCCATCCGACTTTCTTCCCCTCCTATATCCCTCCCTTATTGATACCTATTTTGCATATCCAATTAACTGTATAACAAAATGTCTGTCAAACTGCTGGCCATAGGCCTTCCCCAATGAACGCCACCACACCCGGTCCTCTACCCTACGGATCCAGCCGCTTCTGGCCAGCTTCTTCAGGTCGTCAATCCACCTGGCGGCGGAGCGTCGTGGCGATCTGCGGTCTCCACTCTAGAACTCGTCTGCCCCAACGGCCGTCGGTACTACGACAGATGTGACCCACCCACCGCCACTTCAGCTTACTTACTGTATTGTCTATCTTAGGTAGACATACTCCTGAACAACTTGGATACTGACATTGTCGACGATGACTGATCTAATACAGGGCCACTAATTATCGAATAACGAACTTTTTGTATCGACACTTGTGGAAATACCCTGAAATACAACAGCTAAAATAAATAAAACGGTAAATGAGCTTTAAAACGTTTCTGTCCCTCTTTGTCAAGTTTTTGCATCGACCAGTAATGTCGAACTACAATGTCATACAAATTATATGAAATGAGAGGTCAACTTGTAGACCAGTCTCCTTTTTATTATGGTTCCGTAGCTAAATGGTAAAAAACGGAACCCTTATGGATTCGTCATGTCTGTCTGTCCGTCCGTATGTCACAGCCACTTTATTCCGAAACTATAAGTACTATACTATTGAAACTTGGTAAGTAGATATATTCTATGAACCGCATTAAGATTTTCACACAAAAATAGAAAAAAAAAAACAATAAATTTTGGGGGTTCCCCATACTACGGAAGTTTTAGCTAGGAGTTTTTTTATCGTGTGGGATATCTATGGATAGGTCTTCAAAAATGATATTGAGGTTTCTAATATCATTTTTTTCTAAACTGAATAGTTTGCGCGAGAGACACTTCCAAAGTGGTAAAATGTGTGTCCCCCCCCCCTGTAACTTCTAAAATAAGAGAATGATAAAACTAAAAAAATATATGATGTACATTGCCAAGCAAACTTCCACCGAAAATTGGTTTGAACGAGATCCAGTAAGTAGTTTTTTTTAATACGTCATAAATCGTAAACCACAATTTACCACAATAACTTTTATATTATGTTACTTGCTGCTACGGAACCCTTCATGGGCGAGTCCGACTCGCACTTGGCCGCTTTTTGAGATATAAGTTATACCAGATTGTGCCCCGAACTCAAAGCTATTAAACAGTGAAAACGCCGTCAAATTCTGTTCAGTAGTTTCCAAGATTAGCCCGTACATACATACTTAAATATACATACATACAGACAGACACGAAATTTTTTCATTATGTTTTTGGACTCTACTGGTCTTAAGTATTTTCCGGGAAGTGAATTTTTTTTAACTCCAATGTACAGATTCGCTTTTCTTTTGTTTTTCTACTATTATATGTATAGATATCATTTTATATATTTTAATAAAACAAGCAAATGAGTGGAAATCTACTTTCTTCTGTTGTTATTAATCACTAAAATAAGAAAGTGAGCATATTTCATTAAAGTAAAACCAGTCTTACTAATTTAATAATTACTTATTTATTATTAAGTCATAGTAAACATAGAAGCCTGAAAAATTATTTGAACAGTAGTGGAAGATTATAGTTTAAAAAGGTATTTTTTTAGATCAATACGTTTTTGCGACAGTTTTGAATAATCTTTAAAAGAACCGATTAACGGCTTTAAATTGTTCGAATATTCGGCTTAAGGTATGACCAGTACATCTCTAATTTCCACAAACAACCGTCTACTTCAGAAAAGAAGTACGTTTTCCTAAAAACATGAATATTTAAGCTCTCAAAGCATTTTTGGTTCTAGAAAGGTTATTGTCATACGTCAGCAAGTATGTCATAATGTCATTGTAGTGTCGTCACTGTCGGATCTGCTTGTCAATTCACATAGTCTTACCTGGCCGGTCTATAAAACAACAAAAGTGTTTATTGTTGAGCCAACAATATGTATCCTCTAAAACATAGGAGGTAGGTCAAGTTCGCCATGAGCTGCCGAATACAACTGAAGAGAATCGAATTTAAATTAATATTAATTATAGTATTGAGTTCACCACGAAAAATACGTTTCTCTCCATTAATACCTAAACTCTAAACCCTGACATTTACATACATACATAATGCTCACGCCTCGGTCCCAGAGGGGTAGGTAGAGACGATGTATCGCCCCTTTGCGCAATCTAATATCGCAATATTCTTCGCGCGCTATTCGCCCCGTGATACCCCCTGACATTTAATTTGTGATTATTTTATTATCGTCGATCCTAGGTTCATGTTTTCTCTGCTTTTATTAGCTAAACAGCTACAACAAATCAGTCACACAAGAAAAATGCTAAACTTGTCGTCCTTTTACAGACAGTCTAAACACGCGAACAATGAACCATCGCATTCGTCTACTTATAATAGGGCATTATGTTGACAAGTACTTCTAAGTAATGCCTATTTTTGGCCTAAATATACTTAATAGTTCTATTTATAGATAAGGATAAACTGACTTGGTTATTAGTGACTATTATCACATTAGGGCATCGCGAAAACTAAAATGGTGATGATGATGTTAATATACGGTACTATTTTTATTTACGAGTTTTCGAGACTCTTCAACATTGACTATCTCATTGTTTTATACTTGATACTTGCCCTGATGAAATGAGATAATGAGCCAAAGGTTGCCTGGAAGAAGGCGCAATTGTATACTATATTCATTCTTATGTTACATTTTTATAATTTTTATATGTTGCACAATAAATAATATTTTGATTTTGATTTGATTTTTAGGCCAAAGATAAAATAATATAGTCTAACATCTACTTTCAACGTGTTTACATTATTCTCTTTGTCTATAACTTGCTCTACATAATATTAAATTAAGGTGGAGAAGCGAGAAATTAAAGATTACCGCTGTGTAATTGATTTTATATGCATTTAGATAACACTTCTACCCATACAAACTTTACCTATTGTCATTGGGAGATAATTTGACAACCATTCAGAGTAAAACAATATAATCCTCAAGCAGAACCAAAAATATCTATTCGGAATGAATAATGTAAATATCTGAATATTTAGTGGATAGATTTTACATATTTGCTGCAATCACAAAACAAAATACTGATATATTCTTTGTCGCATCTTATAAAACAAAATATGCAACTGTAGAATCTTGCACTGCCTCAATAATTTCGTTTAGCTTGTACGAAATATCTATCGTTGATAATGTCTCTGATAATCAATTCAGTACCAAACTAATGTCTTAACAAAATCTCTTATATCGACCAGAAAGTAGAACCTCAGTCGCAAAAAAAAAATGTTGACCACCGTCGTACACCGCCTACAAGATAACTACACGCAAAGCGTATTTGTACGAATATTGCACGTCATTTTGGTGAGTACTTCGAAAAGGTAAGACATATTGAAGGATTTCGTCCAAATGATTGGTCAGCACTCAGCAGAGCCCGTGTTTCTTGTGTAACCAAGAGCGATTTTTGTCATACAATACATAGAACTGCAGAGCATTGTCTAAACATAAAGAGGACGAAACGAAATGATAAACAAGACCTACTCTTATCTTCAACGCTTTCTAGACGTTAAAATAACATACAGAGCACGTTGAGGTTTTTTGTTAAAAGAAAAATATACTCAATGAAAAGACATCAACGCGACTCTGTAATTATTGAGGCTCTTTTTATTTTAGTTTTTAAGATTCAAACCAGATAATGAGCATGAGAGCAATAACACATAGATTATATAGTGTGTAATATATGAATTGCATTATAAGTCTTTTTTTTGTTCTTAGGGTTTCAGCAAGCTAAAGAGGCAGTAGGTGGGCCACATCTGCCGTAGAACCGACGCGCCTAGGTAGACAAGTTCTGGAGTGGAGACCACGGATTGGCACGCGCAGGGTGGGAAGCCCTGCCGCCAGATGTACCGACGACCTAAAGAAGGTGGTCGGAAGCGGTTAATGCGGAGGGCGGAGGACCGGGTTCATTGGGGAAGGCTTATGTCAAGCAGTGGACGTGTAAGGGTTGACATGATGTTGTATAATTTACACTTATATCATTTCCTGTAAAACCTCGCAGTGATAGAACAATGCGTTATATTGTAATCAAGCTGCGTGGCAGCTTGTATAAATACAAATAAAATATATATTGGAAGTAATTCGCTGGTGTGTAATTTTTGTATGTATTTAGGTGCTTGTGTGAATAACGAGATATGTAGTGACGTCAGTGTGTGTATAAATATAGACAAATGTATATGGAAGAATAACATTTCTAAATAGTTTCTTTTACAGCAAAGTTCAATGGTTTTATATTAGCTTGTAATGTTTGCTTCAGAAATTGAACGTTAACTCAAAAGATCGTTAATCAAGTACCTATTACATTATCAACCGAAATACGTCCACTGCTGAACATAATGAATGCCACATTTGGTGCGCCGTCCATTGGTGATTTGCCATAACCACCCCGCCTCGAAGCGGATGATCTTAATATACACAGGAGAACGCTGCTGCCCATTCCTGGTGCAATTCCTAAGTTCGTACCTATTTATCATTTAAGTTTCCAAAACAGCACAACCTACCTTTTTCTCTGACACAATATCTTCTTTCCAAACGATATCTAGAAGAAATCGATTAATTAAATTAGACCGCCTATATTGTACTATTTTTACTTAAATTTTTTTTTACTGTATATGTTTTGTGCATAATGCACATAATACTGCAACTGCACATAATACTGTACATAATACCATTACTTTTATGACAGTTCCAAAACTATTTATGAACTTGAACATTAAATTTAATATCGAACTAAGAGACAAAGCCAGTAACTATAGGCCCATATCTGTCTTGACCGCAATATCTAAAATATTCGAGAAGATTATAAATAAGAGACTCATAGGTTATTTACGACGATTCAACTTTCTTTCGGACGCGCAATTTGGTTTCAGACAAGGTATTTCCACGGAAGACGCTGTGACAGCATTAAGCTCTGAAATTACTGAACAACTTGATTGGGGTAAAAAAGTTATGGCTGTTTTTCTTGATTTACAAAAGGCTTTCGACACCGTCTCTGTCCCCATCCTTATCAATAAGCTAGAGAGAATTGGTATAAGAGGTAATGCATTGTGTCTTTTTAGTGATTATCTTACGGGACGAACGCAGAGGGTTAAGATTGGGGAGCACATGAGCACGGACGCTGAAGTCTCATTCGGGGTTCCACAGGGAAGCGTAATGGGACCTACATTATTTCTTATCTATATCAATGAACTCTGCAATATGAGTATCAAAAATGCTAAACTATTCTGCTATGCAGATGACACTGCTATTGTCTTTAGTGGCACGTCATGGATCAACATAAGAAAAGATAAGCGGAACAAGGGCTAAACAGAGTTGCCTCCTGGCTGGAGAGGAATTTACTTACTCTAAATATTGATAAAACAAAGTATATTTGCTTCTCTATTTATAATAGGACCCAACCAAAAGGAGATTTCAATATCAAAATGCATAAGTGTATGGATCCTGGGATAACCGACAGCCCATGCCCAAAGCTGGGTAAGGTATCCTATACAAAATATCTTGGTGTTATTATGGACTGTCACCTGTCATGGTACCAGCAAATCGAGTCTGTTCTAAACAGAATAAGAAGACTTACCTGGATTTTCAAAAACCTAAGACATATTGCCCCCAAAAATATGTTAAAATCCATTTATGTAGCTTTGGCCCAGTCTGTTGTTGTTTATTATATTCCAGTATGGGGAGGAGCTGCAAAAACTAGATTTCTTGATGTCGAGAGAGCACAACGATCACTATTAAAAGTTATGTATTCCAAACCTTTCCGTTTTTCGACCGTTCAATTATACGAAGAATGTGAATTATTGACTATCAGAAAACTGTACATTCTTTCTGTTGTATTAAAAATACATAAGACTGTCATAGTGGATGAAAGTCTTTTAAGTAAAAGGCGTGTAGGAAAGGTTGCTCATTCAAACCCAGTTAAGACTACTTTTGCTAGTCGGCAGTACAAAACACAAGCTACTTATTTATATAACCTACTAAACACTAAACTAAATGTATATACATTAAAATTTTATTATTTAAAAAAGCTACTCATAAATTGGCTAAAACCGCTCGATTACAACGATACCGAAAACCTACTTAAAATTATTACTTAAATAAAATAAAATGTATAAATTATAAGGAATTAGCAGTGGCTGTTCCTGGAGTCACTGATGCCAAGATATTAAATTAAATCGTAGGCTAACTACCATAACTATACTTTATAAGGCTACATAATATACACACTATTAATTCTAGTTTTCATAGTACAATTTAAATTGGCGAGTTGGTATTGCATTGCTGGTATGGTTTCACCACCTTAATAAAATACACACACATTTACTCTCATACATAAACACACACACCCCACCACTCACCCACACACACGCACCCACACGCACACACACACACCCACCCACCCCCACACATACACGCACACACATACTGTATACGCGAGATTTGATTCAGTTATTTTTGTTTGATTTCTAAGTTTTCACTCCATTATAATATAATATATATAATATGTAGAAATAAGTATTACCTGTTAATATAAGAAGAAACGATGCTATATTTATATTTTACAATACGAAACAATATTTGTAAAGTAGAGCGGTGCCTCCTAACACAGGCTCTGCGAGCCTAAAAGGAGACACCTGCCTCCGAATTTTTATGTAACTTTTTCTAATGAAATAAATAAACTTAAATAAACTTAAAAATAAACTTAAAAAAAAAAATTACCAGCTAAAATTTTAATTCAATTGTAGTTTTCTCAGTAGGTAACATTTAAGTAATGAATGAATCCTGATCAATTATTATTATAATATCTTGATCAAAAATTATTCATCATCAGTTATCACTGCTTTACGAATGCTGATAACCAATTATCTATTAATAACCACTATTATTAATATGGTTGTGTCACACACTATTGTTTATGTTTTGGGGCAGAGTACGAATCCCAACAAAATTGTTTTATTCATTGTTGTTGAATTGATTCCGGCGTTTCCACCTATCCCTGCCACCTATCCCCCTCCCCCCAGGTAGGTATAGGTGGAATCCATTTATCATTACCATGTTCATTCATTTGGCGCGGTCCCAAGTTGCAGAGGTTCTACAGGTTTCTGGATACTTCATGGGCAACAAACCCTATTCTACAGAAAAAATTATAAAAACAAAGAAATTATTAAAATTGTAATTGTTGTATCTTCATCATTTATTTATTGAATATCTTTATTTAATTAAACTTGTAGGTACAGTCTGGGTAGATTTTGTAAGCAATGTACGTGGGTTTATTTAGTTTCTGAGTGGTGTTCGGTGACTTTTCCGTTATCATTGACAACGCTATCGTCTTTGTTCTCGTGCTTGACCTCCTTTCCGTTAACTTTCTCGATCGAGCTGGAATGAGATTCAGACATGCCGCTCACAACTGTATTTTCGTCCTTAGGCTTCAGGTCCTTGATAGCTTCGGGGCTTAACGATGTTGCCTGGAAAAAGATATATTCAATTCATTTCGATCAAGTCTGAAGAGTTTGTCTACGCATTGTCTATTGCATGAAGCGAACCGCAATGACGGTGGCGCCCTCATACGTCAAGAGCTAGCTGTCATTTACTCACTTCACAAAACTTATCATCTCACCTGACTACATTACCTAACTCCGATCCCTGATAATAAAAGGAATTGAATAATATTAATTAAGGAAACTTACAGTCTATACAGATAATTATATTCTAACAGTATTACAAACTAATATTATAAACTAATATAAAAACGCGTCACAGTATGACGTTATGCCCATGATATTAATTAAACTATTTATAAACTCACATTAAGGCCTATTTTTATTTTATTTCACCGCGCCAAGATATAATTACCAAGCTACTTATCCAATAGTGAAAATCCCATATGAACTTTTTCAGTAGTTTTGAAAGAGCAGAGTAACGACGCAAAAACCATCTCTCGTTTATAAGTAAACGAAAGAGGGACGGATTTATTAGCAAGTACTTATGTTAGAAACAAATCTGTAGTTTTATCAAAAAATCTATTTCTATATACCTATAGCCATGTAGATAAATTTAAATAATTAATACCTTTGATGATTCCGCGTTGCCTGTCGTTGACGCTACTGAACTTCCGGCAGACCTGGAAAATTATATTAAAATAAGGTATAAGAGTCTCCAACACTTCTTTCTAGAAGTAAAGGAGCTAGGCCTCTGGTTAGAGGACGACACTAAGGTGGAAATGGGAAAGAGTAAATAGGATTCTACTTTACAAAAGTTTGGGTTACACTCACGTTTCACGTTTGGCATCACTAGAAACATTTGATTCGGCTGCTGTCTCTTCAGCTGAAATTTAAATTATTGAATTATCTATTTAAACGGCTATTTCTCCATCCAATCCTTTTGTTATAAATTGAAATGTGGCACAAGAAAATTTCTTGTGCTACAAAGTTCTCCAATTTTTATTTTCCATTTCGGAATATGTGTGAATCCCTATTCCTATAATTTAACACAGTTCTTACCCTTGATAGAAGACAGTCGTATCTTTCATACTAAATATATGAACTGCTTCTATTAAGGGAACGAATTGTGTTTTATCGTTCGTGGGCTTATTTTATCTAACTTAACAACCATTGAACCTCGTATTCCATGTTTAGGTAAACATATTTGTATCTAAATAAATATATTATAGATACATACACTAGTCTAAACAGGTTTAGCCAGGAGCCTGGAATTTATTATGTTCTATGGCAATCATATAATGACAAGCAAGACTTGTTCAAGGATTTGTTCAGTTATTTTACTTATTATTTTATTTATTTAATTCAAGTAAAATACTTATATTAATGTACGTTTTACAATACAACATACAAAATATAAAGTATAAAAATAATCGGTAATAATTATTTAGCTTAATTTTTGCTTAACGGTTAAAATTAATGCTATGTAAAACGCCTTCATAAAAACAATTAGATTAGAACTATGATTTAAAGTAAATCAATTTCTTCATACATAATTATGCATATAAAGAAAGTGTTAAAATACCAGGGGCACAGAAGACGAACGCCGCCATCGCCAGAATAAGGAATGCCTTCGCGTACATGCTTAGAAAACTGTATTGTTCTCTGGTAACCAACTACTTCTGCTCTGCAGCTCTTCTAATTATCTGATTAGTTAACTAAAATTCAGGTGTACTTATATGAAGTACTAACCGGCCTTGAGCATTTGTAGTCATATGATATTTATGTATTGAGGAGGTTCGGGTTAAATGGAGCAATTAATAAAGCGCACTTCATTGATCTAATTCTATAGATAAACCGTATTCTTTAGTAACTGCTCACCATAGCAGAGGGCAGAGGCCTACCATAGTATTAATACAGTCCACCATGCTACGCGAGTACGGATTTGTGGACTTCACGTGCGCCTTAGAATTCCTTCTTTGACGTATGAAGGTTCCCTCACGATGTTTTTATTTATCAAAATGCCTGTGGTATGATAGACGGTACTTTAGTTCCGAAAAACTCATTAGTACAGGCGCGGATTTGAACCCTCGACCTAAGGATCGTCGTGAGGCGGGCGCACTACCAACTCTAGACTATCAGGACTTCGGACTGCGGATTCAGAACCAGCAATACAATCAATATGTAGGAAATAAACATTACCATTTTATTGTGTTTCAGGTGAGTCTTTAAAATTAAATTTGTATGGTCATTGCTGAAGGAGATAGTATTCATAATAATAAATACTAGGGTAAAAGGAAGGTTAAAGGATATTGAGTATGTAAACTTTCATTTTAAATATTGCATTATGTATTTCACCTATTATGGAACTATAACGAGTACAAAAGAAGTTTTAATCTTGTTGTCCAATTTACCCCAACAGGAAAGATTCCTAAATTAGTCAATAATCGACAAAAGAAACGTATTGAAAACTTATGTGGACTAATTTATTAAATTACAGAACAATATATTTGAATGTCTTTGTTGTTTATTACAGATGTTTAGGTTAAGCATTTCGTGGAAAGATACGAACGAGTACCTTTTAGGAAACTGTGTGTAGAATTAAACCACGACTTATTTTTTTATTTCATGTATTTAGTTCGAAGAAATGACAAGACATCTACATACACTAATATTATAAAGAGGAAAAATTTGTATGTTTGTACGAATAAACTCAAAAACTACGGGACCGATTTCAGATCCAGCTCCAGATCCAGCTCTCGCTCCCACTCCCGCATCTAACCCTGAAATCTTAGGTCTAAGTTAGGAATAGAAACTTAGATTAAGTTAGGAAATAAAAGACTGTAAACATATTCTTTATTAATTAATAATACTCTTGTGTATGTTTGCAAAATATGTTATCTTAATTATTTATTAATTACATTAATTCTAGATCTAATTTCTACTTACATATTTGTTAGTATATTATCTTTGGGATTATAGTTAGTTTGGTTTATGAAGACCATTCATTTATTTTACTGTTTGTACAGTTTTGCTGGAGACACTTGTCAGTCATATCTTCTAATTCTTATACTGAGCTATTTCAGGATTTACTGTGTTAGTTTTAATGTAGATATGGGGTTTTGCATTGTATAGAAGCAGCAGGTCAGGGAAATGACTCAAGTATACCCATGGCTGCTTCAAATATTAAAAAAAAAGAGTAATAAACGATCAAAGTTCATTAATAAAGAACAGTACGGTTTAATTATTTGGTTCCAGAGAGGGACTTAGTTTGATATTAAAAGTTATATTTAAGGTAACATGGTGTATGCTTGGAGGGGTGCGAGGCGGCTGTTTCTCCTCGGGTTTTAGGGTGGGTTAGGCCAATAAAACTTTGGTTGTGGGTTGATTTTGGAAATATGTGGGTGTGTTGTGGTCGAAAGGAATATAGCCCAAATATGTGACAGTAAAAATATTTAATTATTATAGAACAGAAATGCACATATTATAAGTTGACAGATACTTTGATAAATGAGGTTGCGAGGTCTAAGTTATATGATGGCGGGAAAGCGTTATTCAACCGGCCAGTTTGACTACTCAGTAAGTACTGGTTTAAAAATTATTCTTTCCCATAGACTCGCTATCTTATTTTATAACCCTACCTGGTATTGCAACAGACTTAAACATTAAACAATGCCAGAGAATAACTGTGTTTCACAAAAAAATGCGTTTAAGTCTCTACCTGAGGTACGTGGTATCGCCTGAGGTATCGCCACATAACTAACAGTTAAAGTAGATAATAAAAGTAATTATGAGGCATATTCATTTATCTTACTAAAAGTCTATGCTATAGTTATATTACTTATTTATGATTATTTACAGTAATTTTATCTGTTTATTCATTATATTTTGATATTTCTAGAGTGTAAGCTAATTATTTGTGTCGAACTTCTGATTCTAAAAGATCACGGGTTAATTTAGAATACAACAGGAAGCTAGATGATCACAAGGCCAAAACAATGTTTAGTTTCAATACTTAATTCTTTCTAATATCTATTGAATAACTTTTAATTTAATTTTAATTTCTCTTTAGCTCATTTGTTAGTCTTCTATCTTCATGGGGTGGGCTTACAACGTTCACAATCAGATCTGTTTCTAACAGCCGTAAAGATTTTTTTATCGTCCGCATACATTATGTACCGACCGTGGACGAAGCATGACGATATGTCATGTAAATAAATGTTAAATAATAAGGGTCCTAAATGGGATCCCTGCGTTACTCCTGATGGAATGCGAACGAAATCGGACGTGTGGCAGCCAATTTTCACAGACTGAGACCTGTTTCGGACGTAAGATTGAACCCACCGGAGGAGATTGCCATGCACACCGATATGTTCGAGTTTCGACCTCTTTCGACATCAGTAGACCCCAGTTTATCAAACATATAACTGATACACTAGTGGCTTCGCTATAAACTTACACACATACATACATTCAAACACACAACTACTCTCACACTTCCACTCTTTTACACAAAGACCACATCTCAAACACATATGTCTTATAATATTTGTTAGTAGCTTTCTTCCCGCATTGTCAAACTTAACCATTTTGTTATGTAAAATGACGAACTTAATAATTGGCTTAATATATGTTATCTTGTACTGTATTTTTTTATCAATTAGACATGCTATTAAGTTCGCATGAAAAAAAAATGATGGCGAAATTAGCTGAGGAACAGCCCCGACTCGTGAATTTATCTTCACCATTATTGCTCCATGATAACGCAAGACCTCACACTGCACGAGAAACCGTTGTAACTCTACAGGAGCTGCAGTTAAAAATCATACGTCATCCTCCGTACTCGCCAGACCTTGCTCCAACGGACTACAATGTTTTTCGTGATTTAGACAATTTTCTACGTGGTAAAAAATGTTCTTCCCAAGAGGCAGTACAAAACGCTTTCACACAGTTTGTCGAATCTTGATCCCCAGAGTTCTATCACAAAGTCATAAGTGAATTTCAACTAAAGGTTGTCTGGAAGAAATCGCTTTTAGCGATAAGACCGCCTAGATGTACATGTGTAAGCTACTTGATTATTGTATCTTTGTTTTTATTTATCGTGCAATAAAGAGTATTTGAATTGAATTGAACTTACGATTAGATGGCAACAATGTATAGATAATGAGGATAAATATTTTGATTAAATAAATATGTTACATTTTAGAAAAAAAACTTTATTTATTTTTCAGTACAAATCGGCAATTTCATACTTTAACCCCTAATATATATTGATTTCCTAAGGAAAGTAAGCAAGTCTTATTTATGACTTATTATGACTCATAGTCATGAATCATATATTTTTTAATTTTTTAAAGATTTTCTGGCTTGGTTGCAAGAACTTTAAGTCATGTCTTGAGTCACTGCACTTAAATATATAGATAATATAAATATCTTAAGTAAATAAACAATTGGTTGTCATAATTTATGACATAATGTAAAAGAAAACAACATAAATATAGATGCAGATTTTTATTTAAACAGGTCGGTGCGTTGTCATTTAGATCCTGCAAAGGATAAAATCACTTAATTCCCTGAAGAGTATTCTTGGACTTTCCCATTGTCGTTGACGACGGCGTCGGAACTGCTCTCGTCCTTCACAACTTTGCCGTTCTTCGTCTCCTTGCTGGAGGAGTGGTGCACGCTGTAACCCTCAACGTGGTCATTATCTCCATCGGGATGCAAATTCTTGATGTCTTGCCTGGTTATGGGTTTCTGAAATAAATACATTTCAAGTAAGCGGTCACAATCGCTAGAGTTGCCATACGTCCCGTATATACGGGAATGTTCTCGTATTTGATCATCGCGTCCCGTATAGCTTACAAGTCCAGTTTTTCGACAATTTATATAGCTACATTCTATCTATGCAAGCGAACAGATTTCATTACCTACAACTATAGAAGCGCATCAGCCTGTCCTGTACGTTTGTGTCTCATATGAGGGTTCTGAGCCAGAAGACGTGAGCAATTTTGCGAATTGACAATTTGTCGCCCTAGATTGGCGCTGATATGATCACGGGCGATAGGGCCCCGATTTTGCCACCGACGATACAATCTGATTGCCGATTTGTAAATCAGCGTTCGGTTTGGTAAACAAATCGCCCCGTGTAGCGCGCCTATAGTATGGATGTAATTTCCGGCAATATTGCTGGCCACACTATTGCAGCCACATATTGCAGTAAAAAAGACGCCCGTTTAGAAGGCCCTTAGTGCTGGCTGCTGCACCCAGCGCAATTAATCTCTTAATTGCGCTGGGATAACGTTGTTTGTCAACAACATATTTGTGTGACAGGCATATCTGTGTATAGTAGTAGGTAATGAAATCCGTCGATCGATGCTTCTCTTTCTAATTGAAAGCGGCGAAAGCTCGGCGCGTAGTACTAAATCGGAATCGTTTATATTGGTGATATATTTGTAAATTGTTCTATCCTTGTCGGACTCCCATAATACAGGTGATAAATTTGATATATGTATATGATAACAACAAGCACTCTATGATCACACCACGTAGAAAGGGAAGTGCACTCCTCCCCCTCAATTCTACGAACCATCACCAAATTGTCACTTTCAAATATTTGAGCCCACATTTGTAATACTATTTACTAAGAGTTAATCTATTGTTAGTTAGTTAGTTGCCGTGTGGTTTCCGGTAGAGTAGAATAGGACCACTCCAACTCTTCCCGTGGATGTCGTACAAGGCGACTTAGGGAATACATTATAAAACATCAATCAGGCCTCCCCAACCCGTCTGGCCAGCGCGGGGAGTGTAGGCCAAATCCTCCGTCTGTCTCCGGCAGATGAGAGAGGGTTGTGCTCCTGCAGTGGAGACAAAAACAACCTGATGATGATGATGAATCTATTAAAAAGCCAATGGTCGTCGTAAATAAAGTTTACACAGCCCATTTTGCGAACTTGTAACTTAAAAAGTAAAGTCATTTTGCAAGTTTATATTCACAAATCCACCTTACTAATAGTACCTAGTTATATATTATTATCTTTGGTTATAGTAATGAAATAAAAAGGCTGTAAAATACATACAATGGTTGGAAATGTCGGAAACACGAATGGTTTCATCGTTGGCATCACAGGGAAGTCAGCAAAAAAGTCATCGTCACTAAAACATTGAAAAAAATTATATTAAAAGGAAATGAAGCACACATCACATAAACTTAAGCCAAAGAATTTATCTATATAAGGATTAGTTTTCAACAGAAGCAGAATTAGTTATATAAATTCAATACTGTTTACAACTAACACTAATTGAGACACGAGCCTTACATAAAGTAAGCAAAAGTAAGAAATTTAAGTTAATAAATGAAACTAGCTGTGCCCGCGGCTTCGTTTGCGTGGACTATAGAATTATTTTATTTTTTAACATTAAGTTTAAATTTCCTTAGTGTTAATTAATTCCCTTTTCTCCCGTTCCCGCACCCACTAGCACCCCCTACCTCCCTACCCCCACTCCAACTGCCACTACCACCCCCAACGTAGTCCTAAATCATCGCATTATGAATTCCGCCGAGCATTACTTTGAGTTTATGAAAACTATAATTTCGCTTATCTTTTGATTCAGTAAGCCGATTGCGATGTTGTAAAGGCGAAATGTTACTCTGAATTAAGCCCTTTGTTTTTCTGAAGATTCTGATAATTGGTTCAGTAGTTTTTCACAAACTAACAGACAACCAGAAAGAAAATGATCTTAATGTGTGGAATAGGGACTGCAATCCCGCAGTCCCGCATCCCGCAAAATGCGGGATCCCGCGCATATTTTGCGGGATTGCTTTTGCGGGACTAGGCGTGCGGGATCCGCGGGATTTGCGGGATTGAAAAAATCATAAATATACGTAAAATTACGCGCTACTTTAAGAAAAGAAATGAAGTGCTTGATTGAGAGACTGCATAGCCCTTCAGTAGCTATCGATGGCAGCAGTGATGATGATGATAACCTAACCCTTTCTCACTTCCGGGAAACTACCCAACCGGAAACGCCAATACCGGCCACTTAGTTAGAAGAAAAACTGGAGCGCACCTTGCAATCACAGTGGACTGCTCGTCCAGCTGGTGTCCAAATTTCGACACTTGACATCATTTTAAAGAGAGAAATGACGCTCTTCGAATGCGGAGGGAACAGAGGAAAGTACCTCGATTTAGTGCACAAATATGTGACATCCATCCCACCTACAAGCGTCGAATCTGAGCGTGCATTCTCTGCCGCCAGTTACATATGCACTAAAGTAAGAAGTAATCTTAATGACAAATCTATCAACACATTGTTTTTTAAGAAAATACTTTCAGAAACAGACGAAACATAAATGTATGACATAGAATGGCTTTGATTTTAGTTGTTAATTTTTTGTTTAAATGTTCCTAATACACCACGTATTTGTCAGTATATTAACTGATGGTTTTATTTATTCTCTACTTTTTTGACCGATCCCGCAATCCCGCGGATTGCGGGACTGGCATTTAGGTGCGGGATTGCAGTCTCTAGTGTGGAACACTTATCCTTAGACCCCGTTTTTTTATATTTTCAATGTACAGACACGCAAAGTTTATATATAAGATGAAATCTGAAAGACCATGGAAAACATGATTAGCGAGAGAGAATATCAGTTACACTCATATGTACTCACAAGTCATTTGGTTCCGGTGCAGGATTGGCTGAAAGTTAAAAAAAACATACTTTTCATAATATATAAATTAGAGGTCTAAGCAGTCATAAGTTCATAAGTGGTTTGGTCTTTTAAAAATGCTTCTGACAAAAAGGTAAATAAAGAGGTCAATCAATAAAATACATTTTAGGCCGCCTAGTCGAACTGGGTTCTATTCTCACCGGGAACGGAAAACTTTGTATAATTTGTACAACTTGGTCCCGGTCTGGATGTTATATTTGTGAATTGTCCTATTATTGTTTAATTCCCATAGCACAGAAGAAAATCCTAGTTAGTCTATTATATATAATTTAATATTTATTTATCATTTCTTTATAATTCACATATTTTTTTAACAACGTTTGTATTTTTATAGAATCTATTTCTTCATAGATACTATCGGGTATAAACATATTATAAAAAAGTATTAAATACCATTAACGTAGTAGACGAATGCTGCGAGTGCGAAGACTATGGTCAGTTTCGACATGTTGAGGAATAAATCAGTAACAATAACAATGAAACGGCTCCTCCTTCTGTTCGCAAAGCACTGGTCAGTTGACGAGAAATACAGTTTATTTATAAAGAAAAAGACCTTGGGTCTTTTGTTATCAATTACTTATATTGATGAGTAGGGGAGGTATGACTAATCGACACTACTTAAAAGTTATAAGGAACCGTTGAGACTTTTAATTTCTTCAACAGTCTATGTGAAACTACGATCATGCCATCATGAGACGCGAATATCGTGTATAATTAATTATCTTGACGCAAATGGTAAGCTGTTTTTGAAAAAATATACATTGTCTTTCGGTAAATATCGACGATTAGTCACAATTAACCAGGTGTATTGACAAAGGCAATAAAGTTATTCTAGCTTCGTTTGTAGTGCGTAATAATTTGTTAGTAGGTACCTAATAGAATTTAAAATAAATTATCGCCATTAAAGTTATTAACCTTCGAATTCGAATTACTGGAAATATATATTTTTATTTTGGAAAACTGACTTCCATTTCAAATTTTTACAGAGAATACTCTAATGTACAGTAATACATAATTTACGACAGTTACTCATTTTCTAAATCGCTAATCTGAGTTAGTTCTACCGTTACGCACTAATCATCATTACATACGTACATTAAGATACTTACGTTCGGATAGGTTCGGATTGGGTGAGGCCTATTGCCAGCAGTGGACGCCAAGGGGCTGATATGATGATGATGAGAACAGGTTCAGAAAGACGGCAGCCTCTGTAGTACTTTTGTCTCGGAGCCAAAGTTGCACCACGTCCATAGAAGTTTGTTTGTTGAGTCGTAGTTTTAACCTGGCAGCACTTTTATGCAGGGCAACACTTTGGTCTCTGCCATTCTGCGCTCTATGGGAGTTGTTTCGTTCTCCTATTATAGGTATGTGTTTAAAAATGTCTCCCAAAGTGTTATTAAAACTAATCGCCTCGTTTCATTATACAATATGATAAACATTAGGGGTGTGGGTGCCAAAAAGGATTTGGAATGACAACACCGTAATGTTAGGATAACACAATTGGCAAGAATATATATCGAGTTAGTTTACCCTACTAAATGCATAAATAATAATTATCTCAATCGTTGATAAAGGCATATGCATTGGATCTATTTCACTAGCTGATAAGGTTTATCACGTTAAAAAGGTACTTAACTGCCTAGTTGGACAATATGGAGAACAAGACTATTCATCAATGGGGGCTTTAACGAATCTATTTTGGCAAACTCACCCCTGGGAGTATCGTTTGGTGGTGTCATTAACAATGAACACCCTCGGTTCCTAAATTTGTGACCCGGACGTGATATGAACATGCAACGTTCTGATTTAGTCAGTTACATAGTGCGCCTAAAGTTTAACTGTCTTTACCACGCCCTACACGCACCCCTCGGTTTTTAGGTACTGATATATGCTGAAACTTCTTTCATATCAACAATAAAGAATTTCTTATCTGCAAGGAACCATAAAAATGTAACTAATAATAATCATAAATATCAATGAGCGTGTAAATAAAATTCAATAGTCAATACGTGAAAAGGTGGACAGATGACAAATGTGCCTACAGCTTTTAATTGTTCGTTTCAGAAGTAGCGCTTAGATGGTGACGTAATTATGTAGCGCGCGTATCGGTCACGGTTTTTGTATTATGATTAAGAATGTATTATACATGAATAGAGGACAGATAAAACCTAACCGACACTTGACTCGAAAATCGATACATTCACATACATACACATACATACATACATACATACATACATACATACATACATACATACATACATACATACATACATACATACATACATACATACATACATACATACATACATACATACATACATACATACATACATACATAAAATATAAATAAAATAAAATAAAATATATCTTTATTTTCTCTACACAAAGGTTACAGATAAAGAAAAAAAAAACAAGAGCAACCATAAAATAATAAAAATACCTTTGCGAGAGACTGGTGACTGTACTAGGTAGAAACCTGTATGACAAATCACCAGGCTCTCACTCTCAATAAAGGGCGAAACTTATTCATAACGTAAACAAAACAAAAAAATATTATAAGTAAAATAAAAACGTATAAACGGCGAGCACATCTCACACCTTCGATTTGCAGACGACATAGTAGTGATGGCAGAGTCGCTGCAGGATCTCGAGGGAATGCTGACCAGCCTCAACTGCTCTTCCAGACGAGTAGGTCTTAGGATGAACGTAGACAAGACGAAAGTCATGTCCAACTCACACGTCGACCTAAGCCCGGTGATCGTCGATAATGTCAATATCGAAGTTGTTCAGGAGTACGTCTACCTAGGACAGACAATACAGTTGGGTAGAAACAACTTTGATAGGGAAGCTGACAGAAGAATCCAGTTGGGCTGGGCAGCATTTGGAAAATTGCGTCAAGTCTTCACTTCGCCTATTCCACAATGCTTAAAGACAAAAGTCTTTAATCAGTGCGTCCTGCCTGTCATGACCTACGGTGCCGAAACGTGGACACTGACAGTGGGCCTGATCCACAAGTTTCAAGTCGCTCAGCGAGCTATGGAGAGGGCTATGCTCGGCGTATCTTTGAAGGATATGATTCGTAATGAGGAGATCCGACGAAGAACGAAGGTGGCCGACATAGCCGAAAGGATTAGTAGGCTGAAGTGGCAGTGGGCGGGCCACATCTGTCGCAGAACCGACGGCCGTTGGGGCAGACGAGTTCTGGAGTGGAGACCACGGATTGGCACGCGCAGGGTGGGACGTCCCGCCGCCAGATGGACCGACGACCTAAAGAAGGTGGCCGGAAGCGGCTGGATGCGGAGGGCGGAGGACCGGGTGTGGTGGCGTTCATTGGGGAAGGCCTATGTCCAGCAGTGGACGTCTAAAGGCTGACATGATGATGATGAAAATAAAAACAGCAAATAGGTACAAATAGAAAACATGCTTGCGAATGTGTATACATACATACATACATACATACATACATACATACATACATACATACATACATACATACATACATACATACATACATACATACATACATACATACATACATACATACATACATACATACATACATACATACATACATACATACATACATACATACATACATACATACATACATACATACATACATACATACATACATAGTATATAAATACACAATTCTCACGCCTTGGTCCCAGACGATGTATCGCTACTTTGCGCGATCCGGACAGACATGCAAAGAAACTTTCCTTCGCACGTTTCCCACTTGGCGTGATGTGAGGCGAACATCACCGCCGCCGCCTCCGTGTTAGGACACATTGTGGTACTACGATTAGCTACGTAAATAAATTGTCCACCTCATCAGAGCCCCGCATGACTCGGTAAGGCAAAGTCCTATTAAGTCCCCGAAATTCGCCCAACTCGTATGCCTTATTCTGGCATGCCACCAACGCGGATTGCAATTCTGAATAGATAGAACAAATATCGGTAACTAGCTGTGCCCGCGCCTCCGCTCGCCTGAACTACAGAATCAGCTCCCATACCTAATCCCGCTCCCGCTTCCGCTTCCGCTCCCGCTCTCGCTTCCGCTTCCGCTTCCGCTCCCACTCCAGTCCCGCTCCGATCCCGCTCCCGCTCCCCTCCCTTTTCCCACGCCCACGCCCACTCCCACTACAATTCCTACTCGCAGCTCCAAATGTAATCTAAAGTCATCGCAATCTGAATAGTACGGAATTAAAAATGTCCATAACTTTTGATTGAGTTAGCCGATTGCGATGAAATAAAGACTAAATGTTAAGTTAAGTTAAGCCCCATGTTTTTGTGAAAAATCCATCAAAATCCGTTCAGTAGTTTTTAAGTGATGCGTGCACAAACTCACAGACAAACAGATAAACAGACAAAAATTCCAAAAATGATCGAAATGTGTTCTGTTACTTATCCTTAGACCCCTCAACTTTTTTTTTGCAAATATCTTCAATATACAGACACGCCATGTTTACGATTTTATTTATTAGATTTGTCGAATTTAGTCGCAAAAAAGTAGATAGTCGGAGCGCCGTTTAAAAGTTATAGGGGGTTGTTGGTGTCAATAAGGCATACGTCAAACTCCGGTATGTCGGCACGCTCACGACCAGCTAGCAGCCCCAGGACACGCATCCATCGGCACGGCAGACCTTGGCGGACGGGACAGAGATTGGGGCGAGGAAGACAGGATCGATACCTATCTCGAAAAATAGAAGGACTGGGGAATTCTTTGTTTTAGAAGACATTAGATGGCATATTCCAACGGTATCTTCAAGTTCAATGACAATACTCATCATACGACATTTGACCGCCTCGTTCGCCTAGTGGCTTGGTCATTGGACTCGAGTGCCCGAGCTCTCGTGGCTTCCGTTTCCACTGGGGACCGACGACTTTGTACAAGTTTGTCCCGATCTGGATGTTGTATTATTTGTCAATTGTCATATCGTTGTTTAATTTCCATAGCACAAGGGAAAATCCTAGTTTGGGATTAGACAAGTATATTAGCCCGTCATAATGTATATGTAAATAATTTAAAAATATATATGTAATGTAATATTTTTTATCAAAAAGAAGACCTAACCATTATATCTGTAAATTCCGAAAATCACGTTTTATCGGTATTATCATTCCACTATCGATATGATCAAACAGTATTTCTGTATGAATCGTGGAAACCACTGCACAGAATTTGATGAGGTTTTCATTAGTTTTAATAGATTAGGATTCTGGGAACAAACGATATAATTTTTGCTTGCGTCATTTTGGCAGAGCCACAGTCTCGTATTTGAAATCAGACTATGCAGAAAATTTGTCCTGAAAATGTACTATTTTGTACTCGAAACCTAGAATTTGTACTTCAGCTGTTTAAAATACTGGTGGCTCTGCCAAAATGACGTCACTACAGCAGGGCCACGCCATATCTCGGAAACTACAGAAGGTATCAAAATTCTGTAATAGTATAAAATTTGTACTCGAATTTGTGCTCCACATATCCAAAATTCAGATCTCTAACCCTTACCGTTTTTGAGATATTCGGGTTTGTTTGTGGCTCTATATATAATAATACGATGTCAAAAAGGAGTCGACAAAAAGATGAACTCTTATTTCGCGTTTAGCGTTTGTATAAAAGTACAGCCTAGCAAGAACAAGGCATTGAAATAGACTTGGTCCATATGAAACCTCTGTGTTAAGAAACTTAACATTTTGCTTAGAGGTTCCTCATAAGACAACCACTAGTAAAGGATTTTTTGAAATTTCCACTGTTCTCTTATAATGTAAATATTCCTAATTCCATATTGTAAATCAGATCGTATTATATTTCAGTCATTACAAAAGCAAACAAGCAGTTCCAGTCTCGACTTTATTTCGAAGTGGGAAGGCAGACGACATATCACTTCCGAATTGGTTGCTCGTGCTGCCATGATGATCCCGAAAAATCAGTTCACTCCGAGCCACTATACTACTAAAGTCCACCTAACCAAAGTCCGTGCTTGTGGCATCCGACGGTCGGTAGTTTGGAGCCGCTCGGTGACTCTCCCACGTTGCGCATCCGCATGCGTCGACTCCAGACTATAGGAACATTTTGCATTCCAACATTTTGCAGTCATGCGTCGAATCACGAATGAGATGTGGGGAGTATCTGCTTTTTACAGTTGTAAAGTTTGAAAATGCTCTCTTTGAGAAGTAAATGTACCTTGACTTACATTGTAACTTAATGCCAACCACAGAAATCCTATCAAGATAGAGTGGTTATAGCCACTTGTTTACTTTAATCTCGCGCGTACCGATTTTAGGACACAGCGCGCCCCTCCCGCGCACCCTTTATGCCTCGCGGTCACGTTTCTAGTAAGAAGATACAGTTATGCAGTTAGAAATCACGCAATATGGCAATTTTGCAAATTTTTTGTCGATGTTTATCCAAACGTGACTTGGCGCGATTCGAGTAAGCGTTTAATACTTTTTGCAATATATTGCAATTAGTTGGCACGCGTGTTGCGCCTACTTCACCATTCTATCTTGATAGTATTTCTATGACGAAAAACAGATTTTATAATATGTACAACTCTACTATAATGTAGAGCGATTTGAAAGAGAGGGTTTACAGTCATAACTTTATCAGTTCTAAAAAAGGAAATATACTCTTCATGATTCGACACATGCAGTGAAAGATAATGCATCTCTTCATGAATAGATTGTATTGGATTTTCTACGCCTGTCTATTTATCGAAGCAAAAAATACTGAAGGCCCAACGAAATTTTCGATAGGCACTTCGTAACGCCGAGAAGAGGTATAGAACAGGTAAAAAGGCTTTGGAATATCGATTTTGACATCGTTAATGATATAGAATTGTATGTAAGTTTTTATCATGGCTATTGTTTATGAGTTTCATTGTCTTTGTATTTAAGGTTTGATTTATTTTTTAGTTACCGGTATAACGATACCATTGATAAACAAGGCTTATTTCTTGTTAAAATAAAGTACAAATTTAAAATCGACTTAGTTAGCGACATATAAAAAAAATTTAAAACACATTTCGCGTTTTCATAAAATTGTTTGCAATAGAAATGATTCTGCAGACATTGGAATCAAAAATGTTTAAATAACGTTTCAAAGTAGGAATAGGGTTAATTATAAGACAACGACGACAATAAAATATAAACAAATATTTGACATATTGTATTGTAATTGTTATAAGTATAATTAATTAGATAGTACGATGACTATTCAGTACGATTGGAATAAACTTTATAAAGTATGTAAAGATAAATTATTATTTTATTGCCTACGACAAACATGACTTAACATAGAGATGCATTATTTAATCTTCATCTTCGACCTCTACCTCGTGTTCTCTTTCTGTCTCTTTTTTTCTGCCGTGTTCTCTCTCTTCCTCTCCTTCTGGATCGTCGTGTTGTCCAACACGAATATTCTTCTCATCCACGACTCCGTCCGTGTTAACAATAAGATCCGATCCAACACTGCTGGACTTCACTCCATTTACATTCGAGGAATGACTGAATGACGAAATATGTGTACCGACGAAGTGCTCATTTTCCCCTGGCATATGGTTTCGGATGTGTTCAGGGTCTATTGGCTTGATTGGCTCGAAGACGATTGGCTCGAAAACGATCGGCTTGAAAGTGATCGGCTTGAAGACATGATGCTTGAAAGCGTGGTGCTTAAACGGTTTGAATTTAGGAAACTGAAAGATAAGATTAAAATTGAATTATTATATATGTTCATTTGATTCGCATTCGTAACAACCAAGACAGATAAAATTCTAAATCGTAGCAAAAATTAGATTTATGTGTGGTCATAAAGGAACTCTAAAGAAGAAGATAAAAAAGGAATTCTACATGAACGAAAGACAATGAAATACAATGGTCTAAAAAGTCGAACTCTGGCTGCATGTAATGCAAACAAGAATTAAAATTAGAACTTCTTATATTATTATTATTTTAAATTTTAAATAACTTTCAACTTTTGTATGTGTAATATAAATGAAATATTCATAAATTTTATATTATAATTACCTTTGGTTTGACAAATCTGGGCATCTGTAGGTAGTAAATAAAAAACGCTTTATAGTGATATATAAATACATATAATTATTTATTACCAGCTCACCATAAAATATAAGCATAATAAAATCTATGATATGGATTTAGTTACCTCTGACGTTTCATATTCATGCACCTGTAAAAATAAAACCAATTTAGTTTATAATAATAATTATATTTTTAAATTTTATATACAGATATGATACGATACTCGAAATATATTCGCCTTTGTTGTGCGTCAAGTGTGATTGTGCTTTAATTATTGAATGTTATATTATATTTACCTGTGTATATTTATTTCTTAGTCCAAATTATTTGTAGTATTTATATTATAAAGTTTTTTATTTATTTATTGAGGATATTTTATACATCTATGTTCTTAATTTATAAATATGTTGTAATAAATACATTATAATCTTATATTTATAATATATAAGTGTTTAATATGTTTCAACAACTATCATTTGACCGTAGGCTTATTAAGCTCTCACCGGATCGCTGAAACAAAAATAAATTGAATCACAGTTATTTAGAAACAAATAAAATGAAACAAAAGAAAAAGGTTTTACGTACTTATTATATTCATCTTGGTTTTTTGGAGATTTTCCAACTGAAAACAAATAATTTTTAACTTTATATAAAATTCTATAGAACATCATAATGTATTAAGATACACCAAAAAATATTTAAAAGTGCGAGTAGGACTTATGCATTGAAGGTTCCGTTATATAAGTAGTGTGTTTAAAAATTAGCTCTCAGAATTTTGTGATGTTACTCATTACCGGATAGATACTGAACAGTTTTCGAACAACAAAATTAAATGTAAAAGTCCTTCTTTCAGTACCGTTATATAAACAAGTGGAATTATTTTGTGACCTCAAAAATAATGTTGTCAAGTAATAGTAGCAGTCATGATTTTCGTATGTTTTCTCTTGTGCTAAGTGACATTTCTACATGTCTAATTTTAGGATTCTAGGTCAACGAAAAGTATCCTATAGGTTTTGATGCGACAGTCAGTGAGTCAGTATGAAAATAAACTTTTAACGGCCGTATCTATTTTACATTAAATCAGAAACTTTAATTTTTAACAAGGCTGTAGGCATTATTATTCGGTATTAATTTTAACTTGATACCCACTTCTAGCCATTACTGAGAAATAGGGTATGGACGGACAGACAGATGGATAACAAAGTAACCCTAAATATAGTTTTTTTTTAATTTCGAGGTACGGAACTCCTTGTATGTAAAATAGAGTGATATTTAAATTCATTATAAAAAGTACAATAATTTAACAATACCTGTAAACTTATTCACTTCGCCATTGTCGTTGGTAAGGATAGTCGACTCGCCAGTCCTGACCACGTTGCCATCCTTGTCTCTAGTCATATGACTGGAAGATGACACAGCAATACCGTTGTATGTTTGTCCATCCCCTGGTTTCACGTTAGCTATATCTTCAGGCGACGGAACATGTATTTGGGGGAAGGCGAATTGAAATCCCGGGAAGTGTGAGAAACCAGGCAAGGGATTGAAGAGAAATCCATTCCCCTGCAAAGTACGTGTATTATGTATGTCACAAAGGCGAATTTATATAAAATATAATACAAAATTCATAGTTATATATTTTATATCATATAAGTATTATATAATTTTATAAGGTTATTGTTAGGTGGGCGGGTACACGTTAGGTTAATTGTTAATAATCCGGGATTTGCCGGGCAGTTCCCGACTTTGAATAGGGCCACCACCAATCTTCACGTGAGTGTAGTCACGGCGACTAAGGAATTGTACCAGGGACGGGCAGCAGCGTTCTCCTGTGTATATTTAGATCATTACTGCGATCACCAATCCATCTGCCAAGCGTGGTGATCCCCCAATATACAGTCCACATACAGTATAGAGCCTATTTGTATGGACAACGGAATCTAATTTAATTAAATCCTAGGTTTACCCGCCTTCCTGACATTACCCGTAATTGTTACCTACAGTATCTTATAAATATACATATTTCATGTTTGTAACGATTACAAAGTCAATATCATCATCATCAGATTATTTTTGTCTCCACTGCTGGAGCACAACCCTCTCTCATCTGCCGGAGATAGACGGAGGATTTGGCCTACACTCCCCACGCTGGCCAGACGGGTTGGGGAGGCCTGATTAATGTTAAAAGTCAATATAAGGTAGTACAACTCCAAACTCTTACCGCATAGCTCCTGCAACAAAAATAAAATGTAATTGTAATAAATTGTTTCTTTCATTTATGGTCCTGTTATTATTTAATGAGAGCAATAGGGTACATTACAAATTCGTATGTCAAGAAGAGCTTAAGGGATCATTCATCCCGTCCCCCGTAGTGTGGTTTTTATATAAAGATCTACAAGAAATAAGGTCTTAAAATATTTCATTTAAAGCCACTAAGACTTGGCACGGGCCGACAACTTTGAACCATTTGTACAAGTTGGTCCTCTTATGGTTATATCTGTGAATTGTCCTTGTCTAATTCCCATAATATAAGGGATCTGAGTGTATGTATTAAATTTTATTATTCTATGTATTACAGAGTCCATCGTGCCCTAACATAATAACATTTTAGCTAAGTGCCGCATAAGCCATAATTATCTTGTTTGAAATATTGAACTTACCCTGCCCCTGTGCCCGAGCTCGCATAGCTTCCAGCATAACCGGCTAAAACAAACAAATTTAAAATTATAATCTATGCATATAATAAAACAGTAGAAAAACAAAAGAAAGGCGAATCTGTACATGGAAATTAAAAAAAATTTACTCCCCGGACATTACTTAAGTGGACTATATTCGAGTCCAAAAATATAATAAAAAAAATTCGTGTCTGTCTGTATCATACATACAGACAGACACGCAATTTTTTAATAAGTATGTACGAGCTAATCTTGGAAACTACTGAACAGAATTTGACGGCGTTTTCACTGTTTAATAGCTTTGCGTTCGGGACACAATCTGATATAACTTATATTTCGATAAAATTTCAGGAAGCTGATCTACAGGTTGACCTCTCATTTCATATCATTTGTATGAAAGTGTAGTTCAACAATACTGGACATATCAAAAACTTTACAGAGAGAGACAGAAATGTTTTAAAGCTCATTTATAGTTTTATTTATTTATATCTTGTATTTCAGGGTATTACCACAAGTCTCGATACAAAAAATTGGTTAAATTCTATAATTAGTGGCCCTGTATTAAATTGGTCATCGTCGACAATGTCAATAACAATGTCAAGTTGTTCAGGAGTACGTCCTCCTAGGACAGACAATACAGTTGGATAGGATCAATTTCTATACGGAAGGTGACAGAAGAATCCAGTTAGGCTGGGCAGTATTCGGAAAACTGCGTCAAGTCTTCACGTCGCCCATTCCACAATGTTTAAAGACTAAGTCTTTAATCAGTAGTGCGTCCTGCCTGTTATGATTACGGCGCAGAGACGTGTACACTAACGGTGAGCCTGATCCACAAGTTTCAAATCCCTCAACGTGCTATGGAGAGGGCTATGCTCGGGGGATATGATTCGTACTGAGGAGATCCGATCCGAGATCCGATCTCAATTGCAGATCGCCACGCGCAGGGTGCGATACCCCGCTGCCAAGTGGATCGACGGCCTAAAGAAGGTGGCCGGAAGCCGCTGGATCCGTAGGGCAGAGGACCAGGTGTGGTGGCGTTCATTGGGGAAGGCCTATATCCAGCAGTTCGATAGGCATTTTGTTGTACAGTAATTAGATATGCAAAATTGGTGTCAAGGATAAGGGAGGGAATAGGAGGGAAAGGAAGTCGGATGGGAAAGAGGAGAAGGAAGGGGAAGGGAAAAGTTGGGAGGAGGAGGAATAGTGGGAAGGGGTTAGGGGAAAAGAGAAGGAGAGGAAAGATGAGAGGGAAGCTAGCGGGAATGGGAGGTGGTAGGATAGAGGAATGGGGGCAGTGAAAAATAAAGGGCGGAGGAAAGTTAAATGAAATAAAAACACCTAACTTTATGGCACAATATTAAAACAAAAAATATTAATAATTATATAATAATCTTTTAATTTATGATAAACATGAAGTAAATGTCAACTTTATTTAAAAAAAAAATCCAACGGGCGGAACTGCCACCGGCACGCTAATTTTATGTATATAAATATTTTCAATGCATAACCAGATTAATAGATTTTTTTTAGGATTTAGTAATACATAATAATATGTCATGTTAAGTTGTCCACGCGGGCGAAGTCGCGGGCAACAGCTAGTTAACAATAAACTGTTCAACGTAAATATACGTTATAGGTAGGTAATAACGTAAAAAAAATTAAAGTATTCCAAAAATATATCTAAATCCATCAAATACAAATAAAAAACAAAAGAGGGTGATCGCCTCTTTGGCCCAGTGGCATGTGATGGTCGGTAAACACAAACGCCAGGGGTCGTGGATTCAAACCCACCAGGGACAGACCGACAACTTTGTACAATAGGGTTTGACTTTTCAAAAACTGTTTTAAAATATTCGTAGGTATGTCTTAAAATATAGTTAGTTTCTTTTAGTTATATAAAAAAGTATAATAAAAAAATTAATTTTTGCAATGATTTTAAAAGCGACATAATGTTCCGATGTACCGATGTCAAACGAACATTCTGACGTCTCGCTGTTTGTAAACAAGGATAGATTTAGTAAATTTTGTATCTTTATCATCTAAACTATATTTTTTTCAATACCCATAAATACCCAATTGTACAAGTTGGTCTAGTGTTGGTTGTTATATCTGTGATTTGTTCTGTACTTATCTAATTATCATTTTATCAATCTCAGGTTGGGAATATACTTGTGTATTTATTTATCTGTATGTAGAAATGAAATATTTATTTATAGATCTAGGTTTAATCTCACTCATAGATTATTTTGACTTAACATTAATTGCAGTATTTTTATCAAACAGTTATATGCTGATGTACCTACACAAAACTAGGCTACTATTTTAGATATATAATAATAGCAAGCACGACGTAGGTAGAAATCGATTCGAAAAATAACAATTTGATACGCATGCAGATTAATTACACAGCTATTGTCTGTTGTACTCAAGTATATTGATTCATATGTTTGATCACCTGGGTAAGTAAGAAATTTCGCGAATTCTGTGCTATAAGGTGTGATAGGTGTTCACAAAGATTTCAACAATTTACGCAATGGACCATTAAATTTGTGCAATTGACCATTAACTGAAATAGGAGCTAATAGATACAAATATGTCAAAAGATATTAAGTATTATATTTAGATAGATAGTGTGAGGAGAATATGCGTAGACATTGTGAAGAAACAGTCAACTGTTAAGTCATTTCTAAGTGATGTACATCAGGATTGAGCGTAAGAAAGAAGGAAGCACTGGGCAGAAGCTTATATTATAATTTACTTTATAATCATGGAATCTGCCTGATTAATAAACTGGACTATATGGGTTGTCTTTGCCTTATTAAGATGAATAGAAGAAATAGAATACATAGAAGGTATTAAGTCCCGAAATCTGAAGAAATAAATATTGTATAGCAATACATCTTTTAATAGTGGTTACTAAATAGTATTCTAAGTACTAAGGGAATCTCCTACGATCTGATATTTAAGATTTCTTTAACTGGCCTAAACTCACGTATTTTTCACAATATTCCCTCAAAATTACTAGATAATAGATTGAACCATAGTATATTTAATGTGAAAGTTTGGTTTTAATTTCTCTTGTAATTTATGATGTAAATAAATAAATGAAATAAAAATATTACAATAAAATTTATTTAAGCAACAGAGCATCAAAAATCTATTCATTTTAGCAATTACAATTGATAATATTAAATACTTAGTGAGTTTATCAAATAATCCTTTGATTGAGAAATAATTGAATTACTTATTGTAAAAGGACACTTGTCCATTACCATAATTATTCTATTACCTGTTGTAATGTGTTACGAATACGTCATAAAAGGTGTCCTTTTCGTAATAAATGAATCAATTGTGAAATTAGACAAGTTGTTAAGTCTTATAGATGCCTCCCAGGTGAGCCATCTTAGGCCCCATCTTCACTTACCATCAGGTGAAATCGAGGACAAGCGTAAACCCATCAGGATATAAAAAAAGAACAACTTTTGCTAAACTTACATTTAAATATGAAATAATAAGGCCAATGGTGTACGACTATACTTCTACTAGTCATTCAGAATTGTTCAAGTTCTACACGAATTTTGGCAAAGTCGAACTGCTCTCTAAATCATTAGGTTGTTTTCAATTTCGAAGAAGTAGTTCAGTAAGTTTGTGAATGTGTCTGTTTGTCTTACACCTGTATAATTTTTTGTTAGGGGTTTATAACTATCACTCACCCTGCGCCACTGCCAGAAGTGCAATGGCAATAAGAAGCTGCGTCATGAACGCCATTTTCAGGCGAAATTATTTATACTTCGTAGTAACCCTCGCTCGTATACTTTGTGAAACTGTGGAAACAACACTAAAGTATCTTGCAATAAGTACTCGTTTAAGTATTATTCATAACTTGTTGTTCGACACACCAAGCTGTTCAAATAGTGAGACTAATGGGGGGTTTTGTGCTTCTAGGAAACGTATAAAAGACGACGAGCATGTAAAATAATGAAAAATATAAGTGGGACAATAGACTTGTTACAAATCTTGAATCTTCTCGAAATATTCTTCTGTTTGTTACAAATGAATCACATATATCTGCGTAATGACAGCCAAATGGTCCACGGTCTCACTGTCCTTGCTTTGAATAGAGAATTTAAATACGAATGACGTCATATATGTATACTTAAGAATAATTAGACTTTCTTAAAACAGGTAGTAAAAGTAAATATTACGTGGATCTGGACACGTCAATTAAAGTATATCTACTGGTATCGTCTGGCAATACTCACTTAAACATTAATACAATTCGTGAGGCAGCGTTTAGTCATTTTTAGCAATAAAAAGTACTCGTAAAACAAGTGTTCATTGTCATATGTACAATGTAAATAGGACTTTGTCTTTCGTAATTAATAACAAAGCACGACTCAGCCCTATACTATATATTATGATGTGTAATCTTCAAGATATAGTACTAAAAAGTAGCAAACAATAACTTTAGAACAAGTGAGTGATAGCTTGATGTTGATACGACGCCAATGGTTACTTTCAGGAGTGAAAGGGCACCAGTTGTAAATTTAATTACTAGCAAGTGCTAATAGGATACCAATATGAAATTACAAACTGGCTAATACTACAAAGACTCCAATGTAAATGTGAAGATTGTTGGAGATTTAAGGGCGCCAATTTACATAATTTACCATTTTTAGGGTTCCGTAGACAAATGGCAAAAAACGGAACCCTTATGGATTCGTCATGTCTGTCTGTCTGTCTGTCCGTCCGTATGTCACAGCCACTTTATTCCGAAACTATAAGAACTATACTGTTGAAACTTGGTAAGTAGATGTATTCTGTGAACCGCATTAAGATTTTCACACAAAAATAGAAAAAAAAAACAATAAATTTGGGGGCTTCCCCATACTTAAAACTGAAACTATTTTTTTTTTCTTCAAACCCATACATACGTGTGGCATATGGATAGGTCTTCAAAAATGATATTGAGGTTTCTAATATCATTTCTTTCTAAACTGAATAGTTTGCGCGAGAGACACTTCCAAAGTGGTAAAATGTGTCCCCCCCTGTAGCTTCTAAAATAAGAGAATGACAAAACTAAAAAAAATATATGATGTACATTGCCATGGAAACTTCCACCGAAAATTGGTTTGAACGAGATCTAGTAAGTAGTTTTTTTTAAATACGTCATAAATCGTAAACCACAATACCATTATTAAAACATCGATCAAAGTTACAACGAACTACAATAACTTTTATATTATGTTACTTGCTGCTACGGAACCATTCATGGGCGAGTCCGACTCGCACTTGGCCGCTTTTTTATAATTTTGCATATAAATATAGTGATATACCTTACGTATCCTAAGTTATATAAGAGAAGACTGAACAAACATAATAAATAATAATAGAGATAAGTTTTTAATTAATAAGTATTTTCGGCATTACTTTTAATTTAATTAATAACCCTGTAAAATTATCATTGTAAATTTCTTTTTGTTTGTTTGTAATTAACTCCTATGTTTACAGCTTAATTTTATAAATATTATTACAACAACAAAAAATTAATGTAGTGCCCTTACAGGGTTCATGTTAGACCCTATTAACTACATGAAACAATATTAACTACATGAAACAATAAATGATATGAATATATTATTATGATGATCAAAATTCTAAATTTATTGACAATGTCACTTTATAGCAGCTAATAATGTTTATCTATTGATATTGACAATTGAAACTGACCTTATTACTATTAAATTTATTTTTACACTACCTCTTTTGGACATAAGTATGCCTCTACAGCTACTTACAAACTGACATAGTTATGATTATATTATGTTGTATTTTAATTATTCATATGTTGACAATGCCACTTTACCGCAGCTTAATTGTATAATGTACTAGTTGTTGCCCGCGACTTCGTCCGCATGGACAACTAAACATCACAAACTATCATGTTTTCCCGTAGAAACAGGCTATTTTTTAGGTATAAAAACTATCCTATGTCCTATTCCAGGACCTAACCTATATGTGTACCAAGTTTCATCACGATCCGTCCAGTGGTTGAAGCGTGAAAGAGTAACAAACATCCATCCATACTTACAAACTTTCGCATTTATAATATTAGTAGGATAGGATAGGATAAACTGGTCGCTCTCTGCCATGTATTTCCAAAGGACGCTATAGCGCCAGCCATGTGTGAAATTGATATAAAAATGTAAACAAATGTCGACTTAGCTTAGAGTTCTTAATGTCCCAAAAGGTGGAAATAAATGAATATGAGTAGTTGATGCTAAAAGGCCCACAGGCGAGAATTTTAGCCTTAGCTGGTGCTTACAAGATGACAAAAGATAATTTCAGGACTGACTGGTGTTAAAAGTGCGCTAACAGATCACTTCAGAACTGACAGTCAGCAGCCCAGTAGAGCGTACATACTACCGGCTGTGCTCTACTTTGCGTAAGACGTTAAACTGGTGAGGGAGGCGAGTGTCGTTTCTTTACATAGTAATATTTAGTATTCTCTGCAAGGAGTTTCACCTCCACGGACAGACATACACCTTGACACAATGACCATTAACCGAACAATGTTGCTATCCATAAGGATATAGAGATATATATCACACTGCATTGTTGTATCATAATATTTATAAGACGACGGAAAGATTGCACAATTAGTGCTTTCCAATTTACATAATCCAAGCGTGACATCATATAGGTAAGCAATTTACCGTAGCAAGTGTGTCAAATCCTTGTTCGAAACAAAAATGGACGTTCCGATATCTAAACGTTTCTACTTACGTCAACAGTAGTTGCTAAGTAGGCTGCCGCTAAATACAGGCTTGTATCATTATTATTGCATAAACTTTTGTTTATTTGAAGCAGGAGTTTGAAGTTGGAGGCAAACACCTCAACTGACCACCTATCAGTCGTCGAGACTGTCAGCGACTGCAGCCAAATGTCCTTCAAGAGGTTGCATGCTCGTGGTTTACGCTGTTCACAGTTTTTAAGTAAACGTCATATGATTTCAATTATCATTTTCAGTCATTGACTGCCTTTGTGTATTAACTGTCTTTGTGAACATAGGCCTCCTAAAATTATCCAACCACACAATGAGAAGATTCACGGTTTTCAAAAGTTAACTTACATTGTATTAGCACAAAAAAAAAGAAGGTTCGATGCTCTGTAGTCTGTAACTTAAGGGAAGGGGAAGTGGAGGGTACCTTAAGTATTTACTAACATTTTGTTTTGTTTTAAGATATTGGCAAAAATGCCATTAGTCTAATCACGACATCTTCTTATTTTCTACTAGCTGTTCCCGCGGCTCCGCTCGCGTGGACTACAGAATCCGCTCTCACTCCCACTCCCACTCCCGCTCCCACTCCCAGCCCCGCTCCCACTCCCAGCCCACCAGGTCCAGATCTAAGTCCAGGTCCAGGTCCAGCTCCAGCTCCAGATCCAACCCTTTCCTTAACCCTCCCCTCAACCCTCCCCTCAACCCTCCCCTCAACCCTCCCCTCAACCCTCCCCTCAACCCTCCCCTCAACCCTTCCCTCAACCCTCCCTTCAAACCTCTCTCTCTCTTACCCTCGTCGCTCCAAATGTAGTACTCCTAACTAATCTATCGCAATCCAAATTCCGCCCAGCATTACTTAGTTGCATACGCAACAAATTCATCGTAATGTATGTGAGTTTTTGAAAACTATACATTCTCATAACTTTTGATTGAGGTAGCCGATTACGATGAAATCCCCGCTCCCGCTATCGCTCACGAATTCAGTCGAGCATTTACACCCTACACTTCTTTGTTGTATACGAATGCAATGTATGCGAGATTTATTACTATCAGTATCAGAGTGCCTCAGAACATCGCAGGTCCTGATATAGTTACAGACTTCCCTTATTAACGTTGATAGTAAGCTTTAGTAAGGTTTGAGGTTAGGAAGGATTAGCTTAATCACGATTATTTACGTTTCCTTCATAGTTTACACACGCACAACATTTGTTGCATAATATACTATCACTACTAAACACCAAAGTCCGAAGAATACATTATTTTGGAGAAAACAAATACACAACAAACTTTTCTCCAAAAAACGCGGGAACAACCTTACTAACATATCATAGTTTGTTGCTCTGACTACTTACTACCTACTCCATTTTCAGTTTATTTTGAGCATGTCGAAAAAACGGCAACAGTATGTATTCTAGTGATCTACGCCTATGAATTCGCGGGCACAGCGCATATTATATATTTATTACTCATCCCCAGCCGAAATACGTCCACTGCTGAACATAAACCTCCCCATAAGAATGCCACTTTTTGTGGGCTGTCCATTGGGGGATTTGCCATAATCACTTACGCTTGGCAAGCGGATTGGTGATCACAATAATCTTAATATAGACAGGAGAACGGGCTGCCCGTCCCTGGTGCAATCCCTTAGTCGCCTTGATGACACACACGGGTAGATTGGCCCTATTCTAAGCCGGGAACCATACGGCTAATATTTATTATTACTTCTTTCATCTATTATTTAAGTTTCATTTTAGTAGGTATCATTCAAAACTTAGTCTTTATAACAAATGTAATTCTATAACACAGGTTTCCCAAAATTTATACAGAATGGTTAAACAAAGGATATTTATTATTTAAAGACATCTATTGTGACTGTGTCCAGTTGATACAAAGCATCTCACGATATGGCATCACATCTTAAAAACATCGTCCTGAGACGCTTTAGAGTATCTTCCTTTATATTCGTCAACTTTTATGTTCATCATCATCATTCTGTCAATGTCCACTGTTGGACATCCTAATACCGACCTACATCCGGTTCTCTACCTTCCTTCTTCACTTGCTTCGGCTTTAATGCAATGAAAGGATTTTTGGTACAGAGATCTCAGAAATTTTCTCCCGCAAACCTTATATGAATATTTGGATTCCAACACTTTTTGCCACTAGATGCGTCAATGACATTGACTTGAACGTGTTGCCTAATTTGCACTACAAGGAATGAATACATAATGTAGCGAAGCATAGCGTCAGTTTGTAAACAAAAAGTCGTCCTCTACATTAACACAATCATGCATTCATCATAATCATCAACTAAAACACAGCTTTTGGGTGTTCGACAAACGTTTTTCAATTTTTTTTTATTAACGTTGCTAAAAATATACAAAACATAAAATTTCTTCGAATTTAACTAGTCCTAAAAAAATCCAAATTAGTCAGTTAGAAAGTTAACTTGGCTTCTTTCGTCAAAATGGTTTTTACGATCTTTATAGTGGGAGCCGTCTATATACAGGGTTAGATGTTACCAAAGTATATGTCATATACAATGTGGAGATTCCGTCAATTATATTTTTAAGCTTTCTTAAATGTCTCAAATTTTATAGTTTTTAGTTTTCCGGCGAATAGACAGATTTTTGTAACCCTATTTTCTACCTAATATATTTACTTACGAAATGGCATCTGTTCAGTACCTACGTATTTTACCGATCTACGTGTACGAAGTCGCGGGCGCATCTAGTGTAGTGTGTTTATATATTGGAGACAACTCTGCAATAAATTCAAGATATTAAAATCCGGAACGAAATACGCAAATCATAAGTTTAAATATTAATAAAACATTTATTGATGTTCATGAATAATAGAACAATAATTTTGCAAACGACGGTACTGCACGTGTGAAACCTCAAGGTTGAGATTACACGTAGACAATGTAGTGCATTGTATCGTGAAGAAAAAAAACTTAAGAAATTACAGTAACGCCTGCAGTTGCATGAGTTCATAATTTCTTCTCTTCAACTTCTTTGATTATTTTAGCGTCATTATCTTTAATAGAAACCAAAAAGATATAGATTCCTAAGAATTAAACAAAGAAATAAAATTAGCTAACGACTAGTAGGTACCTATTCGCATATCATTTAGGTCGCATTTCATGTCGCATTACATGATATCAGTTGATAATAAACTTTTGAGATACTTGTGGAAGCTGGTGGATAGGGATGGCGAGGATGCATTGGAGGAGACTTATGTCCAACTGTTGACGTCAGTATAGTGATGTCCAACAGTGGACTTTTTCAGGCTGATGATGACGTCAACGGACTGATAATTATGATCTTATCTGACGTCACAGTGATGACTAACAGCTATTTCCGAATACAATACATTCAAAATGAGGTCATGTACGAATTGCATGCATGAAACATGATTCGGGAATACCTGATTCTCTCTTTAACAGAAAATTTGAACACAACAAAGCCTAAAGATTTCTCAGTTGTATTGTGGCGTGCAAGGTTGTATCACGACAATATCATTCGTCACTCGTCCATTACATTTTTAAAACAACTTCACCAGACCCGTAGATAGGGGTTCAATCAAATCCTCGTTAAATCTTAGTATAATTTAAAAATAATTACTTACAATGAGACTGAAACTTTGATGAAAGTAATGGCATAGGACAAATCACCTCTCCTGCTTTCTCTCATCATCAAATCCCTGCACAATAACACTAAACACACGCGTACACAGGACAACACTCACACAGACACTCACACACACACACACACACACATATAAATATAATTATCTATATATATATAGATAATTCACCATCTGTAGGTAACAGGTATCATTTTTCAATCATGTAAAGTATGACGATATATTATAGCAAGGTACTACAAAACTTATTTTGTATCCCTACCCAAATACTGTTATCACTGACATCCTGCGAGACGGCCAACAGGTCAGTGCAGGTGCCAGGAACTATTTTTTCTTTTATTTATCTTATATTATATTTATCTAAGTATACCAGTCCTTTCTGGCTGACTGGAAGAGATCCCTGGTGGGATAAGTCCGCCTTTGTACACAACTTTATACTTTTGTTTGTTTTTGTTGTTGTTAATTTTGGTACAAAGCGAATGTCCTCTCACTTGCACAACATCGTCCACCCCTTAATTTTAAGACAATGTTATAATTTTATATAATCTAGTAAATAATAATAATTTATACTGAAATTAAAGAAAGATAATTTTCTCATCATTAAATCACCACCTTAAAATTACCAGATACTTAAATTTAACCACTAGATGTATTATGTTCTAAATTATTAATTTGCGCTATACTTTGTTTTATCGGGTAATTATAATCTAATTGCTTGGTATGGCAAGGTGATGCTCCTAAATTCTATGGGGTGCGAGCCTTGTGATCTGATTTCACAAGTTCATCCTATTTTTAGGCACCAGTCTCTCACAAAGGATAAATTGTACTCTTTTTTAAGTTTATACATTATAGTTGTACTTAATGTTTGTGAAGAGCTAATAATTTTTTTTACATTTTTACATATATTTTTTTTACATATTTATGTAATAATTTTTATTATTAAATATTTTTTTTTTCGAAAGGATAACCGTGAAGGAGACCGCGGAGCAGCACGCACATGATGGGACGTCGTGTGTGATGGCGTTCTTTGGGCTGATGATGATGAACCAAGGTTAAATCTTTGAATTTCCAACGCCGCTAAAGCAAGTGAAAAACTGATTGAAGCTACAAAGAAATTTGATATTACCAACGCCGTGCGAGTTACAGTAGGACTTCACATTATTTATTTATCTTAAATGATACCATATATACTACGTATTATAAAACACAACGTCTCCCTATATATCCGATAGTGTAGTTACGAGAACTACTTACTTATATCCAATTTACGTGTATTGTTTAAAGTTCTCTGAACAGGTTTTATTAAGTATATATTTTATTACTTAGGTAACATAATCAGGAATAAGTAGTAATGATATGCAATAAGAAGTAACATAATTCTGTAGTCCACGCGAGCGGAGCCGCGGGCACATAAGGTAATATCTAGAACACTATTATGAAAACATTTGAAACATCATGTCGGTAGCCGCCGTATAGAGCAAATGCTTTACTTATACGTGCGTGTGCGCATGTATGCGACCGTGACACAGGACGTGCGGCCCCGGCCGGATCACTCGCCCACTTTGGTACTACCAGGGTTATCAAAAATAATATATATATAAGTCCCACTGTTGGGCCTCTAACCCTAACAACGAAGGCGCAAAGGCGAAAGACCAACACTCTAGCCCAGTGTGGTTTGGTGAACTTCTCATACGTTCTTCATCGAGAAAATATATTATTCAGGTTACCTCGTGATGTCTTCCTTTACTAAAAAAGTTAGCAGTGTCTCAGCATGCTTAACTGTTGTATTTTTCTATATATAACAATGAAACAACCTGAATTTTGTCCACAACTGTGGAGCAATTTGATATATTGTTTTCTTCATTTCAGCTAAATGAGTTCATTCGTATTCGGACCAATCGTAGGCGTACAAACAGACAGGCAAATATACAGTGGGACAGAAAAGCTTCGCTATAAGACTATTCATATCTAAATTCAGTGGTAGGTACGGGCCCGAGATTGAACCTTCAACCTGTATAAGGCTGTACTCCCAACAGGTTGACTTCAACGACCAGGGATGAAGTTGAAGTCAAATTGACTGACTTTATTAAGTTTCGTGATTATGGCAAATCCCCCAATTGACATCTAACCAAAAGTGGTATTCTATTGGGAAGGCCTATGTCCAGCAGTGGAGGTATTTAGGCTGATGATGAACTGTGTAAAACGTTGGCTACGTCGTGAGACGACGTGCCCAAAGTCTAGGCCCATCTCTTCTCTTTACTGGTTCGCAACCCTATCTGTCTTTAAGTAATTTGTGTACAGTGACCGCTTGACACTACTGGACTAACATATGGCAAGTAGAAGTATTACCTTGCCACATGACACTGTGACACCTGTCTGTAATTAATAAATTAAAATCGCGTCCATTAAAATTGACATTTTGATCTGTTTCCTCAATCTGCTCAAGAATGTTTAATTATTCATCTTTTGATCTTTGTCATCTTGTCAGACTGCCTCCTGACAATCTGAGATAAACAACGAATTTATAATTTACACATACAATTTAAAGACTGCAATTTAAAATTTACAAGTCTGGTTCTCACGACAACAAAAAGGTAACAAGTTCTATGATCGTTGAACTTGTTCATTAATATGAAAAATTGTTATTAGTTTTTTAATATGTACCAGTTTATAATACGCTATAGAAATTATATTCAATACCTACCTACTAGGAATTGCTAAGAGACACATAGGAGAAATTCTAAACCAGACCTATGCTTCCAGGGGGCATTTTATGGAATCATTTCGGCTAATATCCGTCGAACTAAATGCGATTTTGTACTGTTTAACATATTTGGATAAGCGTTTGGCTTTTAACTATCATAGTTAAACCATTAGGGTAATATAGATATGACGTAAAACTGATCAATGACTCATCCATCACCTACATAATCTTTCTACTTCCGTGACACCTTAAGAATCGATGTCAACGTGTTTAGATTCCATAAGCACCTCCTACAGAACTAGTACTTGGTTTTTCCAATAATAACAACACTCCATCTGAGTTTTCCGGCTGTCTGTCTGCCGATAAAATATTGAAACAATAAGATCGTAAAAGTTTAAAAGGAAAGGATTTATTAGTCAAAGACGTTTGTGATCAGGAGTGGGGATGGGTACAGGACAGGACGTCGACTCGGACGCAGCACAGTGGGTTTTCTGAAGGCTGCGGCGCGTGCCGCATGCCAACACCGCGGGTGACCTCGTGCACTCCTATTAATACAAGAATCATTGTCTATCACAGATAGTATCTCAGGTATTTCCAACTATGAAGATCCTCTGCTCATTCATCTGTCTTGCGACAGTGGTGGGGATGGCGTTCCCGGCGCCAGCCCCAGCTAACGGCTTCGTCTTTCCTGACGAGCGACGTCGAGAACGGAAGCTCGAACCGATTATCACTCCTCCTGTTCTACCTGTGTTGGAACATTTGGAACGTGATCCGAGCACCCTGCATCCCCACGAGAACGTTGGGACGCGAAGTTTCCCCGGTCAAGTGAAGCCGAGGTTTGGATTTGGGGGTGGATTTAACGTGGCTCCTTCCGGGAATGGTGGATTGACGGCTAGTATCAGCAGCAGCGCTAATGGTGGTGGAGCGAGCCAGGCCGCGTCGCAGTCCTTCTCGTTCGGTTTTAGTGAAGGCTTCAGTGCATCGCACTCTGCCAGCCACGCGTCGTCTTTCAATGGCTTTGGAAGGTCAGTGACATTTCTTTCATTATACTTACATTGTTTTCATTAACTGTTATAGCTTTTGTAGGAATATAAGTAGACATGACAGCATTTTAAGGGAAATATGCCGGTATCGACAACTACTACTAACGGCATTTAAACAACGTCAGACCGATATGACTGGCTATACCGCTTCCTTGACCTAAAGCTTCTTAAGTTGCATCCATGCTTAGACTATAGAGTGTTAATTGAGTGTAACAGCTTTCGCACACGGATATGGATGATGATTCTGTTAAATAAATATCATGTATAGTGTTAAGTTTGTTGCAAAAATAGTTAGTGTTGATCGCTTTGTAAATTAGTTTTATTCTAACCATAGACCATCTTTCTTTTCGAGCTTAACTCGCATTATAATTGCTTCATATCGGACGAACCTTTTTCAATTACTGATACAATTAAATATAACGAAGGCTGTCATCTAGTCGATATTTTGTAACATATTGATAGAGTACAAGTATGTGCCACTAATGATATAACATAACATACTTGCCCTCGAATAACTTGTCATTAAATTAAGCGCACTAGGTCACACCGGCACTTGCGCTCGGATCTCAGTTAGGGTGAGGCAGAACTCGATAAGTTTGTCATGCAAATAATGCAGTCTTGTGGGTATGTCCACCTACATGTGTTTCACAATATTTTAGCACTTTACGTAAATATGCAGGTACGTACATACTTAGAGAGTAAACAACTTTTATCTAGTTTACTGACCGATTTCAAGCCACTCATATTATTATTAGTTCGTACTTACTACTATTAGTACTATTTTTAATTAGTACCAAAATTCTTGACATTCGCATTACACTAGCTGTTTGATAGATGGTTATAACATTTGATATTATAAAATTTGAAGATTGGCATCTTCACAATGTGCCACGTGCGCAGACACGCTTGCTCCGTCCCACCTTCCAGCCACGGCCAAGAATGCCGGATCCGCGGCGGCGTCAACGGAGAACCTCAAGCGGCGCAAATATGCCAGCCTCAACGGAGACTACATTTTTGCGCCGTTTGGGGTGGAAACCTTGGGGCCGTGGGGACCCGGCGCTCAGGCACTCTTTCGAGAGCAGTCGCAGCGCCTCGTGAGGGCTCGCGTGACATTTGTGTATACGTGGAAATTTAATGGTTTTATTGATATATAAATCAAGTTTAATTAATTACTTTCCAGCGGCTTCAGCGGCAGTCAGGCAAGCAGTCAAGCGGCATCTTTCAGCGGTGGCGGCAGCTCGGCCTCTGGCGCGACATCATCGGCCGCGGCATTCGGCGGCAACAGCGGGTTCGGCGGCAACAATGGGTTCGGCGGTGGCAGCGGTAGCCAGAGCGCCTCCTCGGCTTTCAACTTTAACTCTCTTAATGGATTCCAGTCTGAAGTAAGTTAGCTTTAAGATATTTTCTTGCTTGTAATTATGATTTAAGATGCCTTAAACGATTCAAATCACAATTTATTCTCCTATTAGTAATTATTTTTATCACAATTCTTATACCAAAACACTCCAAATTAAGATTAGTATTTTTTATGCCCAGCAGTGAACAATAGGCCAATGACGATCATGATGGTGACACTTAAATATAACAAAAATATAAAGTATAAAAAATATGTAACACAATATAAAACATATGTAACAAATTCCATGACACTTAAATTTTTTATAAACTTATTTATAACCAAAAATATGTTGGTGCGCAAAATAACCAGTCAGTTTTGATAACGGGGTGAATATTCGAGCGTTTCAACGGTCGTCATTATCCTCACCTTCAAAATCTCATTATAAATTATCTATAATACCAATTCCAGACTCCATATCGACATAGTAAAAATCAAAGATGATATTTTTTCCATATATTGTGAAGGTTTAGGCATAGAATACTTAATGTTTAGGGCTAAAAAACGCCGGCGCTTTTTGTATGGATGTTAGTTCGGACGAGCAGAGCACTATTTGCGTTTCAAATTTCATGTGAACGATGTCGTGGGTAAAGAGCTAGTATCTGTTTAGATACGCAGTACGTGCTGAGACTTTTTATGTCCAATGATTGGCATATTTAATCAAAGCTTTTTGATGATTATTGATGATAATTGGCGGTCAAAAAGCATCCGGAACGCGTAGGTACTATTTTTACCCAACAAGCTTATTAAGGTGAAGTGAGCCGCCAGAAGATGATATTTTAAAATATTCAGTGAGACAAGTATCGAATACGCATAAAGGATCTTATGCCGTATACTTAATCTCTTAATTCAAATATCTTTAAAATAGAAAGGGTGATTTTAATGAGCCTTTATACATGTAACCAGGACATGAAATTGTTGAACATTACTTTAATAAGTAACTCATAAGTAATAAGTAACATTATTTTGAAAACTAAGTTTATTTTTTAAAAGATGAACGTAATTTAAACATTACAATGCAAAGCTTGAAATCACCATAATGTATGAAAATTTTTTGTTTGAAAAATTAATCTGTACAAAATCAACAATTTCGTCTCCTTACTTGTATAAAAATCCATTATAAATGCCTTTTCCATTTTAAAGATTATTATTTGAATTGAATCATTGTATTGGAGACAAGTTTGTAATAGCAATTTTAGCGTTTTTAGTATAATTTCTAAACTGTCAACACTGCAATCAAAATACGTTATACGGATTCCTCCCACTTGCGCAAGGCTATCGACTACGTCTTAATCACTAATACTCACTTTAAAAATAGCTTTTTGTCTAAAATCTAAAATACATTAGTTATACGCAATAAAACAGGTATAAGAACAGCTGTAATAAAAAAATAAGTATTTTATATTCTAAATTTAGTCACGTAAACAATACGAGTATAGTTGCATTGTGTTTAGAACATATATGTAAATAGGTAATTCAAAATTGCCCTAAAGATTAAGAATAAAGAGTATTTGACCGCCTCGTTGGCTTAGTGACTTGATTATTCGACTCGACCAGACTTGATTCACACTGGGGACAGACAACATTGCACAATTTGGTCCAGGTCGGGATGTTATAATTGTCAATTTTCCTATCCTTGTTTAAATTCCATATCACAGGAGAAAATCTTAGTTAGGGATTAGACAAGTGTATGTACTATATATTGATTATAAAATACGAAAAGTCCTTTAAAACGGAAGAAAATAATAACTCCTCGGAAGTAAAAATCTGCATATTGTGCGTCGGACAATGTGCGTATGAATTAGGAGTTAACACATTTTAAAAATTATGTACACTATGCCGACATTATTTAATAAGCAAATGTTCGTATGATGAATATGAATGTTTGTACCCAAGTCTTGGATGTTTATATATTTATTTAAGTATATCTATCCGTTATCTAGTACCCATACCACAGGCTCTGACTAGTTTGGGCATGGATAATTGGTGTGAATGTCTGGCATATTTATTTATTTAACATTTTTCAATTTCAGCCCACCTTCGGTGAGGGACAGCTGGACATCAGACACCGCGGCGTCCCCAACTTCCCTTTTCCAACCTTCTCAGGCAGAAGTAAGGGTGTTGGAGCTGCTACCTTCAGAAGTGGGAAGACTAGATCCTCTCCAGTTAGTAACGACCAGTACCTAGCTATTCTAGTCTCAGATTAGACTTACTCTAAAGTTAGGTGTTTGTTTGTGTTTTGTATAGACAGTTAGAAACTTATTTGGGTCAAGAAAATGTTATATGGATAGTCAACAGTTATTTAAACTTCATGAAAATGCCTAGTTATAGTTACAAGGTGATATATAGATCGTACAATTCACGAAGGCACGCCTCGCTGTTTTTTGCAAGGGGTGAGCGCGAGACGCATGGAGTTAATATGAACATCAATATCTTAGTGTACGTATGCACACATTGATAATAAGTGCGTAATGATACAACCAACACAGTAACAATGTAACGCATATGTACAATTAAATATAGCGATTCAGAAAAGGAGTATCGCGTGCCGTCATGAACTGTACTAAATACGTACGTACTCGTACTGTAATTAAATTTAAGAGGGTCAGTACTATCTTAATTGTCGATAAAAGTGCTAATAAGTAACTACATAGTTACTTCCTGCTTTCAGTCACAGTGCAGGAATAGAAAAAAATCAAAAATGTGGCTTTTCTTCAAAGTCAAGGCTCTCTATTGGATAACTTATAATAACGAATGATACTGGTATGACAATTATCTATACTTAAATGAAAATGGGGAAATATTACAACTATCTAGGTTTTAGACATATTTAGGGTTTTTTAAAGTAGCAAATTAAAATTATGTTTTTAAATTAATATAACAATGTAGGCAATGTATATATTAAGTGAGAGGTATATAATCAAGACATTGGAACAAGGTTGTAATAATTGTTAATCAAGATGTAAATAATTAATTAGGAATTGGTTAGCTTTAAACATGATGTAGGTACTCGTGTTACAAAATATATGATTATGAATACAAGAACATAAAACGTTACTAAAGTATCACTGAAGACAGTTTAAAATTTATTTTATGAAAAGTAATTGAAAAATTTAATAGAATCAAACATTTTGCTCAATGCCAATATTTTAACCATCGTATAGTTGAAAGAAGTTCTATTTATTATAGTTATAAGGCGTTATTTTTAACGAATACAAACTTAATTGAATTGTTTCATTTTAATCAAATTTTTCCAACAACATTGACATAAAACGAATGAAGAACCTGGGCCACCGTGCATGTGGGCTAAAATTGAAATACTTCACTTCAGCGTATGTAGGTTTGGATCCACAGTTGTGGGCACGGTGGACATGCCTACACCCTAATTGAGGTCGATAGCCTAATGTTATATTCAATGCCTTAATAAAATTAAAAAACTATACAACGTCTTGGCCAGGGCGTCGTAAACGATCGATACATTGCATTCCTATAAAGGAGACGCCCTTGTAGGAATGCAGTGTATAGATCGCGAGCGAGTCCGTAGTCCAACTCGCACTTGGCCGATGTTCGCGTGGCTGTGACTACCACCTGTTTTGAGCGCTGGATCCGGAAATGGTAAAATATTATAGGTACTATGTTTTTCTTCACCAAAAAGTCTTGTTATAACAAGTTATTATTGTTACAGTTTCAGTCGTTTCGATCAAAATTCAATGTGCGTTTCAGTATGAACAATCCGTCAGTTTTCTTAATTCTGAACTAGACAGAACCATATAAAGAGCTCGAAACTTTCATTACTAATAATATTATAAACGCGAAAGTTTGTAAGTATGAATGGATGTTTGTTACTCTTTCATGTAAAAACTACTGAATGGATTTTAATGAAACTTTACAATAATATAGCTTATACATCAGAATAACACATAGGCTACAATTTATAAATATATTGTGTGAATTGTCCAAAAAATGCGCGCGTGCGCGTGCGCTGCCAAAACCGCTATAGTTCATTCCATCACACATATGTAATGTATGATGGAAATGTTTATCTTAAATAGTCATACAAAAAAGCTACTCGAAATACTAATCATGCGCAGACGAAGTCGCGGGCACCAGCTAGTGCAAAATAAATCAGGTGAATTTGAATATTAATCATCATCAGCCAAAATACGTCAACTGCTGAACATAAGCTTCCCCAATAGAATGTCACTTTTGGTGGGCTGTCCATTGGGGGAATTGCTATAATCACCACGCATGGCAGGCAGATTGGTAATGGCAGTAATGATCTTAATATATACTGGGGAACACTGCTGCTCGTCCCCGGTGCAATCAATTAGACGCCTAAACAACACCCACGGGTCAATTCAGGTGGCCTTATTCTAAGCCGGGAACCACACGGCTAAGTATTAATATTGATGCCGACTCTATTTCTTTTTCATTCCTTTAATCTTAACGTGCGATAAAAAGTCCGAACCCTGATAATAACCCATAACTAGTAAAGATCAAAAAAAGTCATTGAAACTGGCTCCGGTTTCAAACCACCGCGGTACCTATCATCCGCACCATATATCAAAACGATCTTACAAACGCAAAGCAGTAACTCCTGAACTGAGATTCAGTTATTCTCATAGATACAGTATTGTTTTAAATTCTTATCGATTGTCCCAAAGATGAAATGAATGAATAAAATTAGCTTTTGTTATGTTAAAATACAGAAAACGGCGCCTGATATAAAACTTATCATATTTTCTTTACTCATTTAAAACAAAACACTGTTGTGGTTATGTCAGGCAGAAAACGCAATTCAAGACTTCTTTGCTGTTATGAGAACGCGAGCTTAGTTCTGGAAAAGGCTGCGTCATTCTGAGAACTGTGTTTGCTGTCACTGGGATAGACCCATCTATAGTAGGCATTGGCTAAATGCGTCTCACATTTTTTAAAATCCTGATGGGTTTACGCTTGACCTCAATCACACCTGATGGGGTGAAGATGCACCCAGAAGATGCATTTTTCCTTTTAAAAGATCCTAGTTGTACTTGCCCGGAAATCTGGCAGGGAGATCAATTCCTTGGCAATTCGCATTATGAAAGAGGAAGCAAAACGCTTCGTAAGCGAATGCGTGAATCGGAAATAGAAAAAGACAAGTATTAATGGCTTTTTATATAAACCACTGCTTTTTGAAGGTGTTTTATTTTAGTTTGTTTCATATTTCAAATTGTATATACAGTCTTGACTTTTGACGAACTTTAAACACATGGACGAATACGAAGGAACAACGAATAGAACAATGGTTGGCTGAGCACACAGAACCGGTTCGCGATACATATACATTATTTTAGTGTTGATACATTTACATATATTTATACTTTATTTGACATTTTTAGGTTAGCAACGTCTTTGGGTTTCATATACAATTTTGAAAACATATTGCTGTGGCGTCCTTGTCTGACGACACGACTGACTGATGAGGACGTACGATTTTGTAAAATAGACGGACAAATAGACAGATCAATCGAGAGATATAATAAAAGAAGAGTTCAGCAATAACACGTGACTTTGCCTTTGAATTTTTGCCTAAATATTTAGCTCCTGACTCTTCAATATGGTCCTTCGGACTGGATAAAGATCAAGAAGTAGATATTACAAATTAAGTCAGATTTGAACATAGAACTGTCTAATTTATAAAGTTCTAAAAATAGTTCTAGAATACGTTTTAGCTACAATTACAATCAATTTTCTTGCAGATCTAGCATGTGACCATGTTTGAGTTTTTCACCATCTACATATAGAAACGAACTAATTGTAACGGAACCACTTAGAACTAGGTTGAACCTTCATGGCAAACTACCCTTAAGGTGATATGACACATTAAAATTAGTCTATTTAATTACAAGCTTGCCTAAATGCCTGTCTCGAAGCTTCAAATATGAAAAGGCCTCATCTGCTTTGCTGAAAGAAAGAAATATAGTTGATACAATCATTAACAAGTACAATGATCTCAGCTGATTCTATGCAAATGTACATCCTCATTGCAATAATCACAACTCAACGTACGATTGCGTAATTGAGTAAAAAAATACATATCAACGGCCAGTAGTCATGTAAAGCCATCATAAAACAGCCAGTTTAAGTTCCAGGATATACCAGTGACTCATGATGCGTCGAAGTTCGTATCAGATTATAAATGAGCCTTAAGTTGCCCAATGGAATATTTTACTTAGCTCTATACTTACTTTACTGACTTAAATGTGCGCAGGTAGTTATTTTTCCATGATCACAACAATGCAGTTTTTTTTTATTGTGAGATATATGAGTCAGGTTAGACGAGTTGGTCTGCCGGAGGACTGAAGTTGTCGACAGAGCTCAAATAATTTGAAAGAAAATGTTTCAGCGGGCCAGTAGAAAAAGCGAAACCTCGGAATAGGCGTTTATTTGAGTATAGGCTTAGGCAGTTGTTGAGTGTACAAGGAGATTTCATCATCATCATCAGCCTAAATACGTCCACATTGCTGGCCTCCCCAATAGAATACCACTTTTAGTTAGATGTCCATTGGGGGATTTGCCATAATCACCACGCTTGGCAGGCGGATTGGTGATCGCAGTGATTATCTTAACATACACACACAGGAGAACGCTGCTGCCCGTCCCTGGTGCAATCCCTTAGTCGCCTTGACAAAACTCACGGGAAAGATAGGGGTGACTCTATTCTAAGCCGGGTACCACACGGCCACATAGAGATTTGCGGTATCGAAAATAGAGTTCAAGGCCTAAAAGATCTAGTGGTGACAGTTTATCCAAGTCCTTAGGGTAGTAGGTAACGCATAGTACTTCCATTCTTTGGATCCATTGACCTATCAGCCGAGGATCAGTCGAAGCCACGTGATATCGGCTCTTAAACCAGAAAATGTAGAAAAAAAATCTTCCTTATGAAATTCCCAAAGTTCTGCATGTGTAAATATAAATGTAATCATATTCACGAACATGAATATAGTTTTGAATGTTAAATTTCTAATGTCTTAGTTAATTTTGAAGAATACTTTGGCCTTTTGAAGGCGTCGCCCGCCCGGCAGAGTTCTCTTTTAGTACTGGGAGCTTATTTGCGTTGCCGTTTTTTCACTGCAGATTAAATGTAGTTTATCTTTCATCTTTGTTTGGATCCAATAAAGGTTTCAGATGTTCGTGGGCGACAGAAATCATTGAATTGGGACCGTAATTTTACTAGCACTTCTTGAACTAGTCAGTTTTTTACGGAATACAGTGGCATACGGACGGACAGACAGGCCAGTTGATGGTAAGAGTACGGGAGAGGTATCCATGAACCCGCAGCATATATATTACTTCGTGCAACACTCTAAAGGCCACTAAGTAGCCCTCCTACTTACATAAGGATAAAAATATACCACTATTACGTAAGTAGCCGCCTCCATTATAAATGGTGTCGCCTACAACTGATTCAGTAGCCGGTCACATTTTTACGTAGTGTGGTTACTTAGTAATGTGGCCGGCTACTGAATCAGTTGTAGGCGACACCATTTATAATGGAGGCGGCTACTTACGTAATAGTGGTATATTTTTATCCTTATGTAAATAGGAGGGCTACTTCTTTTTTTCTCAGAGTAGTTCGTTGTCAGTCTGATAAATAGAGGTAGAATGCTTTGTGTGTCCGTAATTACAATCTCCTTACTCTTCAAACTGGAACACAGCAACGCATTTAATGCTGTTTTGCGACAGAAATGAGTTAGATGGTAGTACCAACCTAGACGAATCACTGTATTACAATATTAATTTTACTCAATTCAGAAAGGTTAATTCAGTATTTAGACAGATTCTTGTTGACCGTGAGTTGGCACTCCTAGGTATCGGCCGTAAAGCTGAGCTAGAGATTTAGATAAATCTTATTGCCATATGGATGCAATAGGTACAGTGCCAACAAATAAAGGTCGATGACTTTGTTGAAGCATCCACGTAATTTAAAATACGATGTTGGCCTTATTACGAAAACGTAATACATGTTAAGGAAATGTTTGAATATTGTACAGATAACATAAAGACAGATAAGTATAAAATTAAGTATGGTACGGTGTAGCTGCTATTATTATACGTTTGTGTTAAACTACGCCAATATTACTCTGAACTCAATTCTGGACTCAATTCTGAAGGCACAGTGTTAAAATTTGATAGCACTAAACTTGTTGCTATCCTTGTCACTCAGTATTATGAAGATAAAGAACAAACCAATTTTAGCGCTGAAAAATTTTAAATGTGTGCCTTCAGAATCGGGCCTATAGATATTATACAAATCATATATTTATACTATTAGACAGGTATTAAATTTTAGTTTTGTTTATTACGAATTGTTTACGCACACGAATGTGGGATAATTCAAAACTATGACAGAATACCAATATTTAGATTGTATAACCAACTGTTCAATAAAATAGGCTTTTTTTTATTTATAAAACCATTTATCAACTGAGAATTAATTACTAGATTTTTAAAACTATTTTTGTAAGCAGCCACTGTGTTTAATTTCATTTGTAGTCTGGGTTTTAAAGTTTTCAAGTCATCGCTTGCCGCCGGAGCACCGCCCCAGAGCGAAGATTCTGATTTGTTTCTTTACAATACATGTTTAGTCTAAAATTGGGTGAATATAGATAAAAAGTTGATTTATAAACAATTAAAACTATTTTTTATTTGATTGAGTAACTTAAAAAAACTGTCCGGGTTGCAAGCTCCAAAATCCGGGGTTTTCATGCTTCTTTTTCTGGTTGCCAGATTTTAGAGATGACAACCCTACTATCGATACATTATTTTTTAATTCGTTAAAATAGAAGGCCACCAATATGTACCGCTTTTTTTTAGAAAACATTTTATTTGGAAACTGATCTCGATATTTTGGTACTGACTGTACCACCAATCAACAGTAAAATCTTCATTCGCAAATCCACTCAGGGCAAACTAGATTACAGATTTATTTTAATTTTATTCTGTAACACAATGTCAAATCATCATCATATAAAATTTAAACCGATCATTCAAGTTCTATCAGCCATAAGATTCTTGCGTGTCTATAGTAATACAAGAAAAAACACGTGTACTTATTCAAGAACCATAAATATAAAATTGACACGAAGATGAATGTACGATTGTTTGCACTCGTTTTTTCCGTTCTACTGTGTATTGTTGCGAGTCTTAGAATATTCCCATTGGACAATCCGATACCTTTGATCGACTCGGTGGATTACAAGAAGACTTCCGGATTGACTGCTGGACTATTACCAGGCGCTGCTGTAACACAGGCGCCTGTCACTTCTGATGAAATAGTGCAGGCACCTGCTAGAGATCTACTTCCGCCAGAGGTACCTAATATTTTTATTTGTTTTTAGCCTATTCTGTGCAGAAAAATACCCACCACTCAGTTTTCATATGAATGTCGCATAAGTCAAAATCTTTTGTTGCACATGAGTACACTTGGTACACTTATACACGTCAATTTCTCAAGACTCGACCATCGCTTAATATATAGGTTAGTGCTGGAAAGGATCACCTCATTGATTTAGCTCTTGAACTTGCACTTGAACTCGAGTGTCGTGGGTTCGAATCCCACTGGGGACAGACCACTTTGTACAAGTTGATCCCGGTCTGGATGTTATATTTTATCATTATTAAAGGAGAAATGAGCAGCAGCATCATCTGTGTATTGGCATTAGGTAGTAGATTTTATTTTACACAAACGTCCAATCTAGTCTAAACGAGTCTTTAAGTGCAGGTACTTATAATCAGAGACAAGACAAATGGGGATCATCCAGGTTTGCACTCCGAATCTATAATCTGAATTAAGCGGTGCAATGGTTCGCGACTTTCATCTGTTCACTTTTATTTAGTGAGAATACTAAATATTACTACCTTATCTACTAAATAATAAGTGAGTTGTTGTATCTAATATCTTATATTTGGCCAGTCTTAAGATTTCAAATATTGTTTTTTTTTTTACATTTCAGATTGGAAGAACTCGGGCGTAGAGAAAATTAAAATTAGATAAAATACAGGTCTTTTATGTCTAGTACGGATTAAAAGCCACATGAGGTTTTCTTAGCGAAATAATTAATGTGTTTATGTTAATTTTATTATAGCATAATCAAATAAACACGTAATCCACTCATTTAGATAAAATACCTACTCATAAAAACATGTTAGTGGCCTTGAAACATCGGGAAATCCATCTTGATAATATACAATTGTGATTTACCTCTTCTTACATTATGGTACAAATATGTCCAATTCAATAAGCAAACGAGACAGACTATAAAGACAGGCTACTGAGACAGTTTTAACATCCCGATACATGTCACATGTACGAAGAGAAAAAATAAATTATACAAAAGAGTAGGAGAGCAATAGATCACCAATCCGCTAGACAAGCGTGGTGATCATGGCAAATCACCCAATAGCGTCCTATTAGAGAGGCTTATGTTCAACTGTGGACGTTTTTCGGTTGATGATGATGATGTGATGATACAAAAGAGTAGAAGTAGTATTATGTTTAACAGTCACATGAAGCACAGAACAAAAAACAAATACAAGTTTCTGTTACGGTTATCTCATTGCACTTTCCCCCCTACATGGAAAATAGACTAATTTTCCAAACTTTATATCATTGAATTTTATTTTCCAATCGCGATTTTCCAACTCACTCTTCTTTTTTTACACACTAAATTCATAAAGGTTGAATCTTGCAATATTAGTGTCACCTAAATATAGCTCAATCCATTGGTCGACTGTTTTTGTCGTTTGTTTCAGTCGCTTGGCTTTGTCGATGTGGTTGAACCTCGTACCTCAACAAAGCAAACTAATATACTTTTTCGCCGTGGATTACAGTGAGGATTTAATAAATTAAATTACAGTAGTTTATAGCGCTGACTTCAGTAATGATGGCGTATACGACAGATTATATACCTTTGTTTCCCATGGCCACGGTTGTAAGGATTCCCCAGACCGGCCAAACCACTTAGTTTAACAGACGAGTTTTTGATAATAAACTGTTTAAATTTACTGCGTTTTATTTTTACTACAATACACATTTTACATCAATACAGGAATGCAGAAAATGTCTGATGGTATATGTGGTACTATCGACCTATAAATACCCAAATATTGTCCGAACCGGTCAATAAATGCTAAGTTTGAGATATACGAGCTGCTTTACCAAAAGAGTGGTTAACAACTCACACGTGATTAACTTACACATGGTAAAGCTTCGTAATATGAGGGTAAGTTTTATAAAGGTCTCAGTCATTTGATTCTGGCATGTAGGTACCTATAATTTAAATTTTCACCAGACTTAGATTAAAGTAATACCTACGTTACTACATAGGAATCAGAAAACATTATTTAGGTAGTAAGAAAAAAGATAAATAAAAAAATCCAACACAATACTTCTGATCATTACCGGTAGAACATAATCAAACAGTCTATCATACTATACTCTGTACAATTCTTCGCGGCAGATGGGACTATAAATCATGCAAGCGAGCGAGATAGAACATAAATGCGAATGAGGGAGACAACGCGTGAAATGTTATTGCACAGCCTGCAGCGATTGCACATGGTTTACTCCAAAAAAAAAACTAAATTATAGAAGATTCATTTATTTCAAAAAAAAACTATTAGGTAGATTATCCTAGTTTATTATAACCATATCCAGTAAGATAACTACTTTTACTGTACATAAAACCCTCGCTCTTACTGCCTTGTCTCACACCCTGTAAGGTTGGCTGGAAGAGATATCTTTTAGAGAAGCTCACCTTTGTACACACCATTTATTACTGTATTTAGTTTTAAGTTGTGCAATAAAGAATATCATAAAAACAAGTTGAATATCATGCCCACAAAAACGGTACCAAATAAAACCTATAAATAGTTGGAGATTATCCTTTACAGGTCATTATAGCATTATCCTTCTAAAAGAACCTACACAAGAATGAAGGTTCTAATATTCGTAACGTCTCTTTTACTCGTGCTTAATTTAAGCATGGGGAAGGAGACAGTGTTATACAAAGCTCAAGGAGTTGAACTGATCGACTTGATTCGAGGGATTCCTCCCAAAGAAGGTGCACTCAAGTTAACTGAAGTGAAAGGTGATAGGGACAATCTTCCCGATGGCATTTACTACCAACCTGAAGGGCTCAGAACAGCTGATTTAACATCCAACGATAACGAATAACCTAAAGATAAGGCTTTAGCTGGGCGTCGGGATTCCACATATCTGTATTTAAATGCAACTTAAAGTTAAGTAAGTGATGAATTCTTTCATATCATATTTGATTTTGTGGAGATAATAAATAACATTTGTATTCTGTTGTATTGTATTTTGATGTAAAACTTCATTATCAAGTTGAACTTCAACTTGAAGTTCCGAAATCTCAATGATCGGATTCTGTATATACCCTGTAGAGCTAAAACTCGAATCCAATGTTGGACATGGCGTTTCGGAATAGGCGCCTTAGCCCACCCGGTCCTCTACAGGAGCTGGGTTGCCATGGATGCAGGAATTCTCGAGTGGAGACCTTGACTGGGCAAACGTAGTTGGGGACGCCCCCTAGCTAGATGGAGCGATGATATGCATAAGGCGGCTAGCAGTGACTGGATGAGAAGAACGGAGGATGAGGTTTAGCCATGGGAGAGGCCTATGTCCAGCAGTGGACTCTTGCAAGCTGATGATATTTATCAAATTTACCTTTTATCAACTTTTCCCTTTCCTATACAAAAATGAGTTTTCATCACAAGGATTATAGCGCGTACTTAGGACTAAATAAAACAGCCGCAGAGCATTTTGATACAAAGCATAAACATTAAATTATAAATAGTTAAGACGTGTATTATTTCACTTCAGAATAACAACGGAAAATCAGAAGATAGTAATTCTCTTTAAAATCCAAAAACAAGTAGTTTCCATAACACTACTAAAGAGAAAAAAGCAGCTTTCGCGTTGGAACATATTAAGTTATATATTTATCTCGAAGTGGAACTAGATAGAAATCAATTATATATTTATGTAACAGCAAAGTTTATCAATAATTACAAATTATACATACACATTTTTTTGGTTTGTTGTTGACTATTGTCTGACACGGAGAAGCTTCTAAGGTCAAGCAAAAAACTGTTGAACCGGTCAAAATATTCATAAGCTTGATCTAAACATACTTCTGTTGAGTTTAATGACCAAGATCTGCGTTTTTAACCGAGATTGTTATATTCCTTAGCTTTGATAATGAAGAGCTTGTTATGTTAAATCATATAAATATGTTTTTGTAAAATAAAATTATCTTAAAGTTCATATAAATGCTGGTCTTTCCCGTCTGGATGGATTCACATAATAAATTGCATGTGTAACATTGTTGTTGTTATTTACTATTGTACGAAGTATGTATCTATATTTCTAAGAATATGTATAGTCTAGCTAACAGGATGTGGTTTCAATGTTTTAGTCGAAATGTATCTACTATTAGATGGCATTTACCAAATTTTACTACTTTTGTATTATTAGAATCTTTCCATTATTCAACAACAAGAGCATGAATTTGACCAACTTGATGACTCATACAGTTACGTCTTGTATCTAGATTTATTTCTACAAGATAGAGTAGCCAATTAATGTAAGTAATTAAATCAAAAGGAACTACATGCAAACTGGTGTCAATCATTTCACAAGTCGTGATGTTCTTGAGAAGTCTTCTTATAAATAAGCTCTTCCTAACTTCCTCTCGCACTTAACTTTAGCCACGATGAGAATTACTACATTGCTAGTTAACTTTTTAACATTATTATCAATCATTTACTTAGTAAATGGAGACTTAAGTAAAGAACATGTGGTGTTAGTGGCACCAGTGCTGGCTCCACCTAAAGCTACCAGAGCTAGAGTCACTGAAACAGCAAAAGACTTTCCAATAATAATGCTACTCTACGGTAATGTTAATGCAGAAAAAGTAGACAAGCCTAAAGGAGACCCTCAACCCATATACGTTGAAGTAAGTGTAATGGCGTTAAAATACTAACATAAATCACAAATGCCGCTACTCTTCCTGAAATCTTCTGCAAATCAAAACGTTGTTGATCTTCCATACCAAATTTACAATCAGTTTTAGTGTGGCACAAAAAAATCATATGTTTAACGTTATTGTAGAAGTTGTTCAAAGTGATGAGTAGTACGTGTTCCTTAATTTCAATAGAGTCGCTATAATTACCTTATTATGATTTTCAGAAACTGGAAGACCAAAAACAATCAAAGAAGGCGCCAAAATTCAAGTCGCACACTACTTAATGTATCAAAATCAAAATGGAATTACTGCCATATATAACAGTGTTCTGCAATTTTTTTTTGGAATATAATGTATACTTATTTGAACTGGAAGTTTGTTACAAAAATATGATTTTAAACTAAATATAATTTTCATGGCATAGCTGTAGCAACAGTTTCCATATAAAGCATAGTTATGCTCTATATGGAAATTGCTCTATATATAGTGTAGCTGAACGTTACAACAGGTGTTCTCATTGTTTCGTTCTCGTTGTTGTCGTCCTCGAATGTCAGCGATCTAATGAAAAATACGAGAAATTCTTCTCTGCTTTTTCCCTTCTAATTACGGCCCAATTTTCAATATTCTTACACGATGAAGTGCTTTTAAGTACACCTATTTGCCCTCTATAGAAGTTACTAAGAGTAATTTCATTTTAATATCGAACCGAACTGTAAACGACGGATGTAAGGGAAAGAAAATACATCCGGTGCCCCAAATGCCAACCTCACCTGCAAGAGATGCAACCTACTGATTGAACAAAGATAACCTGGCGACCGACAATGGCGTTATAACCATTCAACCACCACTAGGCCATAAATACCACAGATCGGTGGCGGGCAGCAGCGTCACCGGTGCGAGACCTAGTACTGCAATGGCCAATTGTCCTGCGTGGACCTTATGGGAAAAACTCCCCCATGAGCAGAAACAGAAAACCACGGCCCCCAGTTCCCGGCAGCCCTAATATTTCTGGCTACTAGCCGTCTAGGGAACGTTAGGGCAAGGGGTGCTAAGAAACCCCGGGTTGGACGCCTCTTCGCCAGGTGGACCGACACGACCTGAAGAGGGTGGCCGGAAGCGGATGGATGCGGGGGGCGGAGAAGAGGATATGTTAGCGTTCATTGGGAAAGGTCTATGTCCAACAGTGGACGTCTAAGAATTGATATAAATAAATATTTAATTGTATTTGAAAAATGTATATGAAGAGTAGAATTATTATATAAATTAGAAAATAATTATTTTAATAGAATTATTGAAGAGATACGAGATATTCCTAGAAGTACTTCATTTATTTTGACATTTCCAGTAATAACTACAAGCTGTAGCTACCTACTGGAGTAGCTGGTAGCCGCTACTTAGGACCAGAGTTTACAGAATATAAAAATTTTCCATACCACGTCATTATTATTTCCCGAGAAAAATAAATAACAAAGTTTGACATCATATTTTAACATACATATAAAAACAGATATTGTGGTCAGAACGAATAGATAATAGCAGGTACTTAATTATTATAACCTGGTATACTTGTATATAAATTATTATTAAAGAAACCATTCAATTCTATTTATAAATTCTGTTTGTGAGTATTCACCAATCTAACAAAATTTTAATCCTAATCAGAAATTGTTTTTTGTTTTCTTGAACATAGAATGCAAAACAGAGTCCATGTAGAATGTAAAAAACCTTTTCCATCCGTAGTGGAACTTCCTTCAAATAATTACAGTTCATTACCAATGACCTACCTTACTTAATTATTAATTACGTATGTATGCGTGAACATGCAATGAAGCAATTGGTAATGCTGTAGCATGATACAATCAATTTACTCTTTGATCGTGACATTGTCATTATAACAATAAATCGATATGACAAATGTTTTATTACATAGTTGTAGCACTTCATACAAGAAAACCGATTCAATTACCTACTACTACTATAGGAGAACCAGCCTGTCCTGTGCACGTTTCTGTGTGCCCATAAATTATTGTAGGGCCGAACATAGTCGATGAGAGTGGGATAACGTTATACGTCAACGATATATGTGATTCTCTTCGCCGATGGGCGGCGCGGGCGGCGGCAGCCCACTGCCCACAGCCCACAGCCTACTGCCAGTCGTGCTTCTATTTTACGGGCGACGTTAAACTGGTGCTGGGAGGTGAGGTAGTAATATTTAGTATTCTGTGGTTTGGGGCTCCAATTAGCTTCAAGTATCATGATAACGCTAAATAAATCCATAATAATCCCAGTGTTAATAAACTCTATCCTCGTTTCAAGTCAAAAAATTAAAACAGTTCTTCTTTTTATAATAATATTAAAAAGACCAGCCCGAGCTGGAAAGCTAACCCGTTTAAAAAAAAGAACTTCAAGAATAAGAAACTCTACCATGTCAGTGTTTGCAAAAAAAAGTGTTTAATCTCATACAAAAAGAAGGTAGGTAAAGAAGTTATTGCCTCTAGTGATGTTATTAAGTATCCAAACACAGCAAGTTGAGCATCCGGTTTAAGGGAATAACCAGATGTATTATACGTGCATGGAATTTGCAAATCGGTAGGCGTGTTATATCACGAGCCGCCGGTTGCGTCTATCTCTACAATTTCTTGATGATTTTAGCTACTTCAACAATAGTCGATGCGTGAACGCTTCGTAATTTAATTACTCTACGTCAAAAGATACTTGTCTGAGATTGATACATTTGTGGACGGTGACGTCAATGTAGTCAGGTCAGCATCTAGGATAGTATTATGGAGGCTAGTTACGTTAAAACTAGCCTTTTCTGATAGCTTAGTTGAGCTGTGCAATATAATTCAGCTTTCCCCCAGATAACTTTTATTTTGACAGTAGTAAATTTATATCACCTACTAGTATTCATATAGCTACTTACGGAGGAATCCATTCAAGGTTCTCGACCCATAACATACAAACAGAAGAAGATACGATGCATATTGCGAAAAGAATAAGGATCTCCCAGTCTATCAAAATATATATTTTTTAGCTAATTAGAAAAAATCTTTGGGATTTTATGGTTCTTTGCTAAGTCTTGATAGGGGGAAAAAAAGAGAAGGTGAAATTGGAGATGGAACAGCTAATAATAATGATCCCCATGCGCCACTTCCCTAGATCCGCGCCTGACCGTGAGAATTGAGCATTCTGAGTATCCCGCGGACTGGTTCAAACGACTAGGCGGGTCAGGTGTGACGTTCGGCGTCTGCAGGAAAAAACATGGCATATAAATAGGTTGGCATTGTGAGTCCTGCGCCAGTGATCACGATGGGATATAGCAGTGCAGTGGCGGGCGTGTTGGCCCTTGCGGTCGCCGCGTGCGCATCCGTCAGAGACAATACCCTCGACGCCGGCGAGCGCGTGGTCCTCGTTGCCCCGGTCCTGGCTCCGCCCAGGGACTCGAGGACTCACTCCACGGACCGCGCCAGACAGTTCCCGATTCTAGTCCTCCTGGCTCCGCAGTACCCACAAGAGTATATTCGCGAGCCTGAAGCCAAGTCTTTGGATAGGAATCCTCAGCCGATTTATGTGCAGGTGATTAATCTAAATTTTGTGATTGGCAAATCCTTTCTGAATGTATGGGTATAAAAAAAGACATTCTGTCGAATTGAGAACCTCCTCCATATTTGAAGTCGGTTAAAAAGTGATTTATGATGAGTGCATATTAATATTGAGTAGATACAATCATGAACAATGCGAGCTGCTATTTCATCATCACCCAGAAATTTTAACAATAAGTGACGACAAAAGATTTTTTTGCACCTGTGCTAAACAACTTTTTGTAAGCAAACATAAAACAATAGGTAACTAAGAACAATAACGAATTCACGCATTTATACTGATGTGAATTAAAACATTTTTTTTTAAATCATTATTGTTTTTGTAGGTGGAATATTAATTTTGGGTAATCGAGTTTAATCACCTACTGTAGGTAACAATAATACGTATTAAAAAAATATCAAATTTTTGGACTTGTGAAGTACAAGTCCAAAAACAAAGCAGAAAAATCAGGTTCACTACAAAATATTTTTTGGTTTAATAAATTTGTAATCGCTTGAAAAGGTATTGCATCTCTCTCCCAGATACTTGATCTTAGGGTATGTACGATCTATGGGGTACGTTAGTACTAGTTCTATTCTATTCTGTGGTCGAGGACCGTAAAACTGGGAAGGAAACGTCAAACTTCCAATCGCAGTGCCGTGCAACAGGAGTTTTGCAACTATGACATGACGGTCCTTTATCTCGTTTCCCCATTGGAGGTAATTTGTGACACCAAGTACAATATTTTTAAATATATTATTTTATGCCATCAGAAATTAGAAGACCAAGAAAGACCACCAGTTCCAGGTCGTCTGAACAGACAGAGGCGGCACTTGCACAGAAAGCATGGCTGGGGGGGAATCTCTTTCGGCGGCGGCGGCTTAGGCTACGGGGGTGGTGGCGGCTACGGCGGCGGTGGTGGCTACGGTGGCGGTGGCGGCTACAGTGGCGGTGGCGGCTACGAAGGTGGCTATTACGAAAAACCCACGAAAACGATCGTCGTTCAGGTCGTAAAGGAGCAGCCTGTCTATAGTGAGTTATATTCAATAATATATTTTACTTACATTACTGAACGCCAAAATAAAATACAACCGGGCAGATTCGTGGCCACACTCCTTTATTTAGTACCTTGAATTTCTATTGTAAGCATAAGAGCTTGATAATTGTAACAAGATAGACCAGATTTAATCGATAGACACTATTTATAATACAGGTTGACAATCGGAACACTCGAAGAAAACGTCATATGTGAGGCAAACTGTGAAGTTGAAAAATAGAGATACCAACAAATCAGGATTTCGATAACATACAAGGGTCCCTCGAGGAGGGTTTTTGTGTAAGAAATCTAAGGTCAGCAACGATTTTTATGAATCAAGTTGACAGGGTCAGAGTCATAACATTCTCGCGGGTGAAGATGCTTGAATAAGCTTTTTATATAACAAATATAAATTAATTTTCTTTTCAGGCGGACATCATCAAGGCGGCGGCGGCGGCTATGGTGGTGGCTATGGCGGTGGTTACGGAGGTGGTTACGGCGGTGGTTACGGAGGCGGGGGCGGAGGCGGCGGTGGCGGCGGAGGTGGCGGCGGCGGTGGCGGCGGTTACGGAGGCGGTGGTAACTTAGGCCATGGCGGTGGAGGCTGCGGAGGCGGTTGCGGAGGCGGTGGTAACTACGGCGGCGGCGGTGGAGGCGCCACTGCTACGGCCACGGCCACTGCGACGGCCACAGCGCAATCTAGCTCATATGGGTAAGTGGACAATACTATAACTACGATACGATGTGTTATTCAACGTTGCTTATATGTTTGACTGTTAAGTTTCGTCTATTTTTAGTCGACAATCACAAAAAGTCAATAATAATGAATGACCAATATTCCTAGGTACTCTCGTTTAAAGACTCGTAGTTGTAAATTTATGTTGACAATTAAACTGCGTATGAATAAAGTTATAAAAAAAAATTCAATGAATAGCTAGGCATTAAAATGATCAATCCCTAGGCATTTAAATGATCTTGCTATTTGCAAAGTAGTTCCTCAATCACACTGCAATACTGTGAGGAGTCAACTTGATTTAATATTAATATGACCTGGAGCAGACCAGACGCCCGTGAGACCGAGTGCGTTGCTCTTAAAACAAGTTTTCCATCCTTGATGTATACAGAATGTCAAGATATAATAGAACATCAAAATGACTTGTAAAGACCTTGATATATGAATATACTAATTAATTTAATAAACTTTTTTGCATGTTTCACTGATCTAACTTTAGTTTTTAAGGTTTTTATGTATTTACTACATGGACAATTGTCTGAAATAAAATATTATTAAAGAAATTAAGGGTACGATACTATTTTAATATGGAACTTAATGTTTTAGGAGTTTCATCATTATTCCCCTGTTATGTACCTTTCATAATGTAAGAAAAAAATATTTAAAAAATTTCCATAAAAACCTAATTCTTAATGAAAAATCTTCGCACATTCATAGAGTGATAGATGCATTTAGGAGAAAATCAACGAATAAAATGTTTTTTTTTTTCAGATATGGAAAGAAACGTTAACTCAGAATGTGACTAGTACGCGTCACCAAGCAGTACCATTGAAAGTCTTCAAAATGAGGTGTGATTGTCGGTGAAAGGACGTTTGCTCAACGCTAAACACCAAAACAGCTTTAAGTTATAATATAAATATGAAAATTTACTTTAGCACAGTGTATAGAACTCTAAGGGTTGTAGTCAGCTCAAACCCTACTCCCTTTTCTTAATACACCCCTGAATTTCTGATACAATATGTCAAATGAAATGTTCCAAACCTAGTTATAGACAACATTTTGTTATTATAAATAAATTATATTTTTAACTGATTAATTTCTTTGTTCTCCCACATTTTCTCACTCTAGCAGCAATCGATACGAGACCTACCTATCTACTATTGCGATGTGCAGTAAGTCTGCCAGCGTGGCTATAATGCCCGCATGAGAGGAGGCTCAGGTCCAGCAGTGGACATTGAGGATATACATTCATCGTACTTACATATACCTACATCTGGTCGAATCACCTTAGTCCTTTAGTACCTACGTCCTTTAGCACAGCGACGTAGGTACATAATTCTATACTTAACGCCATTTGATGTGTAAGAACATATCCCAGAATTCAAAGTATATTCCCATAGCATAGGGCATATTTCTTAGTAGCAAGATGGTAATTACCTAAATTTTCGATCAAAAAGCATTGCGCCTTAAGCCACCCAGAATACGCCACTTATTGGCGAGGTGGCGACGGCGGTGATGGCAGCCAGTTGTGATAAAAAAAACACTCATAATCACTGCTAGTGTAAGTGATAAGATAATAAATGAGATTGTATGGAGGACCCCACAATGAAGCAGGTAAAGCGCGGCCTGCAATATAATTTTGTATGAAAACCTAGGCCGCGCATTGCACGCAGGTTGCCACAGCCACCGAATCATTGTAGGGTGGTAAAACTTCTTCTTTTAATAACTGAAAATACATTCTGAGCAATGTTGACTTTGCAAAAGTCAGCTAAACAATGAAACCTCTGACTTCTAAAAAGAAGGAGGATATTCTTAATTCAACGCGTATGTCTGTTTTTAAACGCTTTCAAAAAAGGAGGAGGTTCTCAATTCGACAGTTTTTTTTTAATTGTACGAGTATGCTCTTAATATGAAAATTCAAACTGTGTAACTTCACACTGTTTTTTTTTTGTGATAATGATAAATCTACATAAGTTTTTTTTTACTGTTCATAACCTATTAATCCATTTGTAGAATGTTTAAGGTTTATAATGTTATGTTAAGGGCATTTAAATCGGTATTTTGGGACACTGAGAACTCAGGAACAAAACAAGGTACACTGAACAGCTTCATTAAAAAGGCTGACTTGAAAAACAACTAAAAAGTTATAATATTCTTCGAGTAAAGCAAGTAGTGTCGAAAATATATAACCGAGAATATTCCTTATTGTGCTTCATCATCAGCCGAAATACGTCCACTGCTGAACACAAGCCTCCCCAACATAATGCCACTTTTAGTAGGCTGTCCATTCGGCATAATTACCACGATTGGCAGGCAGATTGGTGATCACATTAATAATCTTAATACAGGTAGGTACACAGGAGAACGTCGCTGCCAGTCACTGGTGCCTTCTTGTGTTTGAAATAAAACAATTAAAAATGTTAGTGAGCGCCTACAACTTTTCATATACATCAAACACATTTCATACTGTTGGCGATCATGTTATTTGAAGGCGGCGCATGATTCAAAACAGGTTTCGTTTTCTATGGGGGCAAACGAGCAGACGGTACCACATGATGTAAGTGATTACACCCACCCATAGACACCTGCAACACCAAGGGAATTGCCAGTTCATTGCCGATCTTGAAGGACTCTTATTTACGCTCCTCTTGAAGACCGTCTTATCCATAACCCTCTGTGGAAAAACGTTAGGGGTTAGGTCATTCCACATTTTGCACATACGGAGAATGAAGGATCGCGTAAAGCGCACAGAAAGTTGTCATCTTCGACCATAGACATGTACAATAGTCTACCTATTTTCAAAACCTCATATCATTCGGCTGTGAGAACTTTAGTGGTGGAGGCCTATATAGGATCAAGTATTAACAAGGTGGAGGCCTATTTCAAAGGCTTTCGTGTACGAATCAGGAACACCAGCAGTATAATCTTTTAGCTTCATCATCAGGTTATTTTTGTCTCCACTGCAGGAGCACAACCCTCTCTCATCTGCCGGAGACAGACGAAGGATTTGGCCTACACTCCCCGCGCTCGCCAGACGGGTTGGGGAGGCCTGATTGATGTTTTATAATGTATTCCCTTAGTCGCCTTGTACGACATCCATGGGAAAAGTTATAGTGGTCCTATTCTATTCTACCGGAAACCACACGGCATCTTTTAGCTTCATGTAATTGTATTTATTTGTAAGTATTCTTTCAGGCAAATGGAACAGCAAGGTAATAAAAATATGCAAAGAAAAATCCTCCCAAGTCTTCCATTTATAATCTTGATATTGGAAAGCCCAACCTGACCTGTCCTTTTTTATCTTTTGTTTTGTAGTTATTGTTTACTAACATTTTAGACACGAGTATTATTTTTTTGTTATCTCATAAAAAGAATACACATACAGTATGTCGTTTTACAGTATTAATTGTGTGAGACTGGTGATAAAACAAGGGTTTTCCATCCGGAATTTTAGGTAATTCTACATGAATATAGAATAAAAATTAAGTAATTTAATCAAAACAAATACAAAAAGATAAATTACAAGCCAAAATTTGTGTGCATGTGTGAGGGGTTCACTAATAAATAAAATCGTAAACTTCGCGTGTCTGTACATTGAATCTATTTGCAAAAAAAATTTGGGCATCTAAGGATAAGCAACAGAACACATTTCGATTATTTTTGTCTGTTTGTCTGTGAGTTTGTGCACGCATCACTCGAAAACTACTGAACGGATTTTGATGTACTTTTCACAAAAATATGGGGCTTAACTTAACTTAATATTTAGTCTTTATTTCATCGCAATCGGCTAACTCAATCAAAAGTTATAGACATTTTTAGTTTTCAAATTGGCCAGCGCGGGGAGTGTAGGCCAAATCCTCCGTCTGTCTCCGGCAGGTGAGAGAGGGTTGTTGTCCTGCAGTGGAGACAAAAATAACCTGATGATGATTCAGATTGCGATGAGTTTGGACTACATTTAGAGCTGCGAGTAGGAATTGGAGTAGGAGCGGGAGTGGGCGTGGGAAAAGGGCAGTGGGTGTGGGAGCGGGAGCGGAAGCGGAAGCGGGAGCGGAAGCGAAAGCGCCAACGGAAGCGAGAGTGGGAATGAGAGCGGATTCTGTAGTTCACGCGAGCGGAGCCGCAGGCACAGCTAGTTAGTAATAAGTTATGGACTTTGTCAAAAAAAAGTATTATTTAAGTAGTAATTAAACAAGTCGGTACAAAGTATTATTTTATTAAACAAGTCGGTACTAACTATGAAGCGCTTTTTGGATGAGAGGTCATTTTATCTATAGCCTCTTTTCTAATTTACGATAACCTTTGAAGAACTTGTAATTGTATTTATTTGTGAAATAAAGTGTATTGTATTTTAATATTGAGTAACATTTGTCATTTAAAGGTTACGGGATTTTCAATATTTTTGAGTAACTGTATATAACAAATCTTTAAATGATGAAAAGTACATTCAAACATGTATGAATGCTTATTAATATCTAAGAACTGGCCAAGAGATTTTAATATTTTTTTTAAACATGCATGGTTGTCTTTAGATGGGTGAATATACGAGCGTTTCAACCGCCGTCATTATCCTCACCACCAAAAGTGGATGAAAAGGAATATATTTAATTAAATATTTCACCTGTGCAGAATCTGTGCACAGACCAGAAACTTATCCATATCTATAAAAAAAGAAACTGACTGACTGACATATCAACGCACAGCCCAAACCGCTCAGTCTAGAGGCTTGAAATTTTGCACAAAGGTTCCCTATATAGCACAGGCGAGCACTAAGGAAGGGTTTTTCAAAATCCATCCCCTAAGGGGGTCAAATGGGGGTTTAAAGTTTGTATGGAGAACGTCTATTAGATATTAATAATACCAATACATTGACAGCCCTCTACGCACAAATTTAAAACTAAATCTGTGAAGTCACTTGACCTGGTGCTGACAGAATACCAGCGCTGGAGTTCGCGTAGCGTGCTGCAGCATTATGCTGAGTCAGCGCCATTTTATTGCTGCGACACATAGGTACCTTGATTATTTTCAAATTGTAATTTATTAATTTCTGTTTTGTTTATTTCTCATGTATGTGTGTGTCGTAGCCATGAATAAATGACCTATTCTATTCTATTCTATTCTATATTCCTATCAATTTGAAACTTTGTAGGAGTACTGTAAAACCTTAATGATTCAACACGTGTTTTACAGTTGTGGAAAAACCATCCCCTAAGGGGCTGAAATGGAGTTCGAAAGTAGTTGTCTCCAAACCTATTACTCGAGAAACTTGAAATTTAGCACAAAGCTTCCTCATGTATCTCCGGTATGCACCATGTAAGAATTTTTTCAAAATTCAACCCCTAAGGTGTTAAAATAGGGGTTCATAATTTGTATGGAGAAAAACTATGAGATGTTCCTATCAATACGAAACTTTGAAGGAATAGTCTAAAAACGTAATGATTCAACACGTGTTTTACAGTTTTTGAAAAACCTTCCTATAAGGTGCTGAAATGAAGTTCGAAAGTAGTAGTCTTATAACCGATTGCTCTAGAAATTTTAAATTTAACACAAAAGTTCCTTATGTATCTCCGATATGCACTATCGAAGGGTTTACAAAATTCATACCCTAAGGGGGTAAAATGGGGGTGCAAAGTTTTGTATGGAGTAAAACTATTAAATGTTCCTATCAAATAAACTTTGTAGAAGTAACTGTAAATTTAATGATTCCACACGGGTTTTACAGTTTCAAAAACCCATGCCCTAAGGGAGTGAAATGGAGCTCAAAAGAATTCAAAAGTATTTTCCTAACCTATAGATACATCTAAAGTGCTGAAGTGGCAGTGGGCTGGCCACATCTGCCGCAGAACCAACGCACTGAGGTAGACAAGTTTTGGAGTGGAGACCGCGGATAGGCGCGCGCAAGGTGGAGCGCCCCGCTACTTTATGTACCGAACGCCTTGAGGAAGGCGGCCGGAAGCAGCAGGATTAGGAAGCGGTGGACTGGGTGTGGTAACATTTATTGGGCAAGGCCTATGTCCAGCTTTGGATGTTGCTGGGCTGATATGATATTATATGTATAAAACGATGAAAACATAAGTAAACAAGTCGGTTACATAATTTATGATAATGATAACGTCACCAGCTTCTTCTCCAAAACCACTAAGTGGATTAAGAAGTGGTATTCACTGTGGGGTACCGTGATTTTTTTGCAGACTGGAAACAAACCCTTTTTTGCAGGCGAAGCCGCGGGTAACAGCTTTAATTAAGTCTATAGATAGAGTGCTTGTGTTTTATATTTGTCTGTTTTTACGCTTTCTCGGCTCGGCTATTTAACTGATTACCATAGTTTTTGATTAGTACAGATATGTATATGTCCATACAAACATAGGTTCATGTTTACCTTTGGGTAAATGGTTATCTAGGGAAATAAAAACTTGCTCCAAGCGGGCAAAGCCGCGGGCGAAGCCGCGGGCGAAGCCGCGGGCGTTTGCTAGTTTTATAATAAAAACTATGAACTGGTGTTGTCTCTTCTACTTTTGAAGGGGAGGATAATGGCGGCGGTTGAAAGCTCGAATATTCACCCAGATAGTCTAGCTAGAGTTAATAATATAATCCCCGCATAAGGTCATGGCATCATTGTTTATTGTTAAATTGTTAAGCGTTGTAGTTATTGCATCATCTTGAACAACAATAACATGCATGTCTATCAAAGTTATTATCAATTTCGTTTCAATGGTTCCTCGAAGTATTTTGCAATATCGTTAAATTCTATAGGTATGCAAACTACCTACTTCTTTCAAATATCATTGGTACGAAATACAACATACTATAGATTGCACCAACTAAGAATTGTCCACAAACCTTCTTCCTTTAGCCGTCTTAATTCTTTTTTTTACAAACGTAATTTCAATATTTTTCGTTATATTATTCAAGCAAGTATAACTATGTATAAAAATGCTAGTGTTATAGTTAAACGAGGCATTCCAAATTTTTTTTAATAATGTGTTTTACGGCTCTGGATGCTAAGTCCTTTTGAGCCAGTGTTAGATAGTTTTCTCACTTCATTCTCTATTTGTTTTCATAACAAATAGTGACGCATTCCAATAGTCTTCAGTGTGGCTATGTACTTGAAGCCTCACCTGGTAAATATTCCACCATCGAGGATGCTTATTTATTAGTTACCACACACATGTTTTTTTATCTTGATTCAATGAGTAAATTCAAAAGCTACCTACATCAAACGAGCGCAATACAATGTCCAATCACGTTACGGTAATGGATTCTGACATCCATCATGTTTTGATGGAACATAATTATATTAATTGTCGATCGTGACCGAATCCTCGTGCCATGTAGGTATGTAGCTATGCTGAAAAACAATGATGGCTAAATAAAAAAACGTGCTATTTTATATACATATAGTTAGCCACTTAGTTATAAACCTATTGCCAATACTGATTCATCATTTACTGCGTATCGATATGCGAAAAAAATCGTAAACTCTGCGTAATTATTGCCCCCTTGGTTGAAAAAATGCCTAAACATTTTAAAAAGTATTATACATATTTGATAATACTATTATACATGAAAGTATTATAAATAGTAGGTACATAATAAATCCTGAAGGCCGGGGCTCCGCCGGTGACAAATCAATCCAATATATTTTCAGATGTCGTCGCTCGTTGTGTGATCTTTGACGGACTATAGCTATACTAGACATAGGGTTGGCTGTTATTTGTATTGGAGTTTACATTTCGAATTGCACCGAATTCTAAAATACCGCGAAGTGTCAATTTCAAGTCATATATAGTATTTCGTTACATACCGATAAATTAAATTCATCTGATGGATGACTTGAACAGAATTAAGAGCTTCCGTTCAATTCCATTCAAGTAAATTTTGAAGTGATTTTCTAGACCAGGTTTCCATAAACATTCCACTTCGATAGAGATAGCCATTTTGTACCCTCTTGCAGGTCATGTGACATATTTGGATAAGCGTTTGGCCTCTAACTGTTGTAGTTAGACGGGTTTCTTATGGTGTGGCTTTCTTTGCAGTTGCCCTTTAACTAGTGTATATATTTCATCCCAAATTCAATAATCATAAAAAACCAACGTCTCAAAAAACTCAATGTAAATAGGAAAACTTTGCGATCCTAAGTAGATCGCAAAGTTTTCATGTAATACAAACCTGTTTTTGGTACTGGTGGCGCTTTCATTTACATGTTACCGAGACGCAAATAGCGTTGACTATTGGTTTGGAAGGAAATATAGTTAGAAGGGTTTCTTATTTAGACAGAACTCTAAAATCATAAAAGTAAATAAACTTATTCTTAGAACAAGAATAACACAGGACAGCATTGAAATACCTACACAATAACTTTAAGTGTAACTTTATCTGAAATTTGTTTACATAGTGCTCTTCCAAGAAACAAGGAAAGATATTTTATTCTTAGGTTCTGCCGATAGTGATAAATAGTAAGCTACAGACAACATTAGTCATAACAAAGTCAAAAACGTATTGATCCTCGAACTTGACCCGTGCGATACCGACCACTAAGCTAGGTAACTTATAAATACCGTACATGCCTTGTTAATAACTTAAGGTCGTCACGATTTCCGTAGTCGCCACCTTTGCGTAATTAATTATTCGTACCTTTTTATTTTATTTCCAAATCCGATTCCACGCATACATGCCTGAACAGAGTAAGAGTAATCAAGCCGGATAATATCGAATCGAAAATCTGTCACCTGCCTCTTTACGTTGTACCGCTGGGAACACTTATCTATATCTAAGTGCATAAAAATATATTTAAAAACAAGTTTTGTTAAAATTCATTTTTCAATAGAATAAGTATGTGTTTTTTAGAAATCATAATCGTAAAGTTATGGTGTCAAAAGATGTTTTTATATAAAAAGAGACGGTGCCGTCGTCATATTATTTATCTCGTTCGCACATGAGCGTGGCATGCTTCGTTAATGTGGTAGAAGTAGAGAGAAGTGACACTGGCCTTTTGAGCAGTGACTGCCCATGGAAAGGCCACAAATTCTGAAAGTTTGTCAGGGACGTTCAGATAAATCCTAGTTTGGACATTATTCATGTACGCATGCGTGTTTACTGGTCCATATTTCTAGGGTCACTGACAAGTAGATTCCATCTCATAATTTTTCCCTTATTATTTTCTGATTTAAAAATAACTTGAGGGTTTGTTCTTTCCCCACAGGGTACTCAGTACTAGGGTACTAGGTACTTTTGTAGTAAATCGTCTTACTACTAAAGAATAATTATAATAATGCAAAACAATCCAAACAATATAAATAGGTATATCACAATTCATAATTTATCAACAAGTGAAACCTTTTATAAATGCCGACAATAAAATTGTATTACGTGCCTCAGTGACATCATAGTCGGGGTTAAATTTTCTGAAGATAACTCGAAAGTATTTGTTTTATTTATAAATATAATTGGCTTAATACAACAAACCAAACATAACATGCGTCATATATAAAACAAGAAATAATATTACTTTTAGATAGGCGCCATCAAAAACACTCAAACTTCAAACACCTTACGCATCAATCTGAAATAAATAGTATATCAATGATCCTAGAGTCGGCTTTAAATTGTTGTTGTTCATAGGATATCAAAATTTTAATTTGATCATGATCACATTTGCACATAAGCCTAGTCTCACAACGGAGTAGGTAATACTCTTGCAATACTAAGCGCCATTTACCGGTGGGAGGATTCGAGTAGGAGCGGTTCCTCTGGGCTGCCGCAGTCCGGCTCGCGGCGTACCCGCCGCCCGTCCTCCGGTTCAAAGTTACTGCGCCATAGCGCTATTGACCGGTGCAGAGACGACGCTATAAGTTAAAAAGAGAAGCACTTACGTTGTTGACGTATAACGTTGTCCCTCTCCCGATCGACTATGTTCGCGCGCTGGGTGCAGTAGCCCTACCATTTTAGACACACATACAAACGTGTAGTCTGGTGCGCCTGTGGTGGTAGTAGTATGGAGTTCGCTTGTATGGAGTGCCGGGGGTGTGCTTCGAGCTTGAAATCTAATAAATAAAATCGTAAACTTGGCGTGTCTGTTGGGGGTCTAATGATAAGTAATAGAACACATTTCGATCATTTTTAGATTTTTTGTCTGTTTATCTGTTTATCTGTTTGTTGGCCACGCATCACTTAAAAACTACTGAACCGATTTGGATGGACTTTTCACAGAAACATAGTGCTTAATTCGGTGTAATATATAGGCTTTATTTCATTGCAATCGGCTCAGTCAGTCAAAAGTTATGCTAATTTATAGTTTTCGAAAACTCGCATACAACAGAGAAGTGTAGGGTGTCAATGCACGACGGAATTCGTGAGCGGTAGCGGGAGCGGTTATGACCAATGTAATGTATGTGAGTTTTTGAAAACTATAAATTCGCATAATTTTTGACTGAGGAGCTGGATCTGGAGCTAGAGCTGGATCTAGAGCTGGACTAGCCTGGGCCTGGAGCTAGAGCTGGCCCTGGATTTGGACCTGGACCTGTAGCGAGAGCGGGAGAGGGTGCAGGAGGGGGAAGGGAATTAACAATTAACCATTTTCAACTTTATTTAATTCTGTAGTCCATGTGAGCGAAGCCGCGGGCACAGCTAGTATAAATTAAATAAACTGGTGTCCAAATGCTGCAGGTTTATGGGCGACAGTGACCGTTTACCATCAGGCGGGGGTGTCTGTCCGAATCTGTCCGAAGTGTCTGAAAACAGACGTTCAAAATACAAAGATCCATTTATAACATTAATATTTTGTAAGCCAGCACGGTGCATGCAACGCGCGCATGTTAGATTGGCATTTCATATTATCGTAACTCCTATCTCCCAACCTTCAGTCAACTATGAGCCTGTCGACATCCATTTCTGGACCACAGACCTTCCCCAATATACACCACCATACGTGGACTTTCACCAAAATCACAATTTGCCAATGCCTCTAGGAAAATACGACATTAATTACTTTTGGGGTTCCGTCCAAACGGATAACGATACCCATATTGTGAACCTTTTTTGTGTGTCTATCTCTCTGTCCGCCCGGTTAACTCAAAAGTACTGGATCGATTGTGCTAAAATTTGAAACCTATAATTTATAATTATGCGACAATGATGGGAAGTAAGAAAAAATCGACTCAGCAAGATATTAAAGGAATCTAAAAAAATTCAATTAATGTACGGAACACACATTGTGTATAACAACGTACACTTTGCTGACTTTTTTCGCGTTTAGTAAAAATGAAACTCAAAACAAAATGTACCTAGTACAGATCATATTTAAAAGTACCTACCTACTTTTAAATAAGTTTGAGGTATTATTGAAATATGTTCATGCGGAAGTATGCAAAATACATTGTCAGTTATTTGTTAGTCTGTCTATTTACTGAATATGCGTGAACCTCGACCTTTTAGGCCATTGCAATTGCTGAGAACTGAGCTATCAATAGAGCTCGATAATATTAATGCTAAGTACGTCACTATATTTTATTACATAAGCGTCAAGTTAATTTAAATTAATTTTTTATGTAACTTTTTTGTAATTAAATAAAGATTATTATTATAATAGTACACATTCAAATTAGAAATTCATTTAAAAATTCAAGCCATTTTGATTAGGCAAAAAACCGAGTCATCATTGTAATTTGAAGGTAACCTACAAAAATTTTTTCTGTAAGAGTAATTCCAGGTGTCATCATATCAGCCCTTAGACGTCCACTGCAGGAAATATACCTTCCCCAACAAACGCCACCACACCAGGGTCTCCACCCTTCGCATCCAGCCGCATTCCGGCCACCTTCTTCAGGTCGTCGGTCCATCGCGTGCCAATCCGGAGTCTCCACTCCAGACTTTCAGGTGTATTTCCCTATATTTGTGACAGACAAAACAGATCTATTTTGTTAATATACTTAGTGTGATGTTTCTGATTGTAGTTAGTACTGGGTCTATAACTATCTTTTCCCGCGGTTCTGCCCACGTATTAGCGTTCGAGCGTTCTTCCCTAATAATCCACAAAGGTAAAAGAGCCATTTAAAGTCCTATCTGGACGTATACTCGTGTGATTTTAACAAATCAGCATCACTCATAAAGTCAGACACATGATCATCCATCACACTCAAAACACGTTTTTTTTAAGTATCATGAATGATCTCAAGGAGTTTGAACTATCGCAAACACTGCAATCTTGTAGAGCAATAAAACAAAATAAGCGCGGAAACTGAACCACTAAAACGATCCTACTTGACGAAACCATTCAAGTTCAGTGGCACAGGAAACTCTGTCGCAAATAAGTCCAAATAAACGAATATGATATTGCATTTTACCTCTAGTCATAGAGAAGCTAACGCTCTCGCCTCTTGAGAGGTCGATGCACCTTCTTTAGTCTTAACCTTATTGGAGGCGTTCTTTGATAGCCTATCATTATTCCCTAATACCCTGGTATATTTTTTATCGAGTGGAAGAACAAAAACTGGCAACGAACGTAATGCAGAACCATATCCGTTTCGAGTCGCAGCTTTTAAAAATAGTCAAAGTGGGTCTTGATTATTACAACGTTCACTTTTGAACGTTCTCTCATGAGACCCAAACCAGGTCCTTCCAGCTCTTTCCATCTTCGTCAGGTCGACATCCATCTGACAATTAATTAACAAGAAAAATTCACACCTTCTGCTGTAAGGCTGATGGACTATAACCTAAATAAACCAACCAATGATATATAAACTGCGGAAGTTTTAGGTTCTAAAATATGTGGTTGTACTCGGCACGGGCAGAACTGCTTGATGCAACATTTTAGTCCGGAATATTAGACCGTGTAGAAGCGGTCAACGCTCGCAAGGGGTCGACGCACCTGCCCTCGGCCTTGCTGACGACCTTCGCTGATGCAACCCTTGCCACCTGCAGTAGAAATATAACCTGGACTGCAGCATAGTGAATTTATGACTTTATAAGTCAAAATTATGATTTAAGCATGAAGTCCCATTGAAAGTCGTGAGCGACAAGTGGATGTCGTAAATATTTGCCTTACTATATTTTTGCATGTTGAAAACTATAGAATTAAACTGTCAAGTTCATATGGCACGGCTGCAGTATCAGGAATTTCCTATGGAAACAGTTGATTTTTCCATGGTAAAGAGACGTGTAATAAAAATATAACGGACGTGTTTGTGAATTTGTGTTGTGTCAGTGAATAAAAGTCTTTCTATCCTTCAGTTCGAGCGAACCGGTGGCTCCGTGTTGATCTAAAGTCTAATTTCTATGACATTAAAAGGTCTATTACATTAAAACTTGCTTCGGGTCTTTGACGACGCAAATGTCTTTTTCCGATATTTTAAATATAAATAATAAGGGACTTTAAGTTACATCATCTCACGATCACCTTTAAATTAAGTAGTTACACATCTCACGCATTCCACCAAAATCAACGATCTCTATGTACTACTAGGTACATGGAGCTTTCCAATAAACCGCTCTGTTCCACGTTCACATTCACTTCGAAACTTGTGCAGTTACTACGCAGAATATTTAATTATTACTAAATATTGACACTACGGGTAAATAGCGTCAATATTTAGTAAATAGTCATAAGCATTTTACGTTACAATACAAACATCTAATAAATAAAATCGTAAACTTCGCGTGTCTGTACATTGAAGATATTTGCAAAAAAAAAATTGGGGGGTCTAAGGATAAGCAACAGAACACATTTCGATCATTTTTGTCTGTTTGTCTGTGAGTTTGTGCACGCATCACTTAAAAACGACTGATCGGACTTTGATGGACTTTTCACAGAAACATGGGGCTTAATTTGGTGTAACATATAGGCTTTATTTCATTGCAATCGGTACAGTCAATCAAAAGTTATAGACATTTTTAGTTTTCAAATACATTAGTAGGCAAGGTTAGAATGCAATATATTGCACATAATAGATAGATAGATAGATAAACTCTTTATTGCACACAAATTAAGGATAACAATAAAATAAGTACAGATTTTTGGAAAGTGTACAAAGGCGGCCTTATCGCTTAAAGCGATCTCTTCCAGGCAACCTTTCTGAAGGAAAATAAGAAAGACATAGCGACAGAGTATTGCAGGTGAAACAAGATAAATTTATAATTTTAGAACATGGTACTCGTAAATATTTAGTAACAATATTACACAATTGAATTTACATACAAATATACTTAAATACATACATATGCATACATATATAGTTTATAATACAATACATATACCGTACGTAATATACTATATTAAATTAGGCACAACTATTGTGAGAGAAAATGCTTTTTAAGGCGATCTTTAAACACATAATAGTATTTCCGTACTATTCAGATTGCGATGAGTGGATTACATTTGGAGCTGCGAGTAGGAGTTGGAATAGGAGTGGGAGTGGAAGTGGAAGTGGGAGCGGGAGTGGGAATGGGAGCGGATTCTGTAGTTCACGCGAGCGGAGCCGCGGGCACAGCTAGTCTAATAAATAAAATCGTAAACATCGCGTGTCTGTACATTGAAGATATTTGCAAAAAAGAAATTGAGGGGTCCAACGACAAGTAATTGAACACATTTCAATCATTTTTCAATTTTTGTTTATTTCTGTTTATCTGTTTGTCTGTTTGTCTGTGAGTTTGTGCACGCATCACTTAAAAACTACTGAACGGATTTTGACGGACTTTTTACAAAAACATGGGGCTTAACTTAACTTAACATTTAGTCTTTATTTCTTCGCAATCGGCTAACTCAATAGTAATCGAGGTAAGGTTAGTATGCAATATATTGCACATAATAGTATTTCCGTAGTATTCAGATTGCAATGAGTTTGGATTAGATTTGGAGCTGCGAGTAGGAGTGGGTGTGGGCGTGGGCGTGGGCGTGGGCGTGGGCGTGGGCGTAGGCGTGAGCTTGGGCGTGGAAGCGGGAGCGGGAGGGGAGCGGGAGCGGGAGAGGAAGCAAGAGCGGGAGTGGGAGAGGGAGCAAGAGCGGGAGCGGGAGAGGGAGCGGGAGCGGGACCGGAGCGGAAGCAGGAGAGGGAGCGGGAGTGGGAATGGGAGCGGATTATGTAGTTCACGAGAGCGGAGCCGCGGGCACAGCTAGTTTCATAATACATACCTATGGTGCACGCTACTATGTTAACCGTTTCACTAATATCTCACTTGTCGATTAACCCCTTGCTTCATTTACTCACTCCCTGCATCCGAACAGACCGGACCGCGTATATCATTTCTCTTGATGATTTCATTGTGATGCGTTCATCGGTAGGCGGACTTCCATTTATAAATAGGTATACACTTTACTGTTTAAGGATATAAGTTTTAAACTGCCTCCTGTTTGTAACGACTTACTCCGCAGAAACGTGGGATACAGTCAAGTTTACAGTTGCTTGGCGAGCAACTGAGAGGGTTTGTTCAACCGAAATCGTCAATAATTAGTAATAAGAAGTGGTAGTGGTCATTGCTATTGCAGAACGTGTAAGATGTACCGTCCTGGAAAAAAAGGCCGAAAGGGCCTATACGAGGAAGACAAAACGTCAGATATCATCATCAGCCGAAATAAGTCCACTGCTGAATAGAATGCCACTTTTCGCCCTTTTTCCAAAGCCCTAGTTTATTATTCAGTCACATTCTATGGTGATGAGTTTTTGCCAAGTGTTTATTTCATCCATGGACTCAATCCTGATATATGTTCACTGCTGAATGTAAGCCAGCCTCCCCAATAGAATGCCAGTTTTGATGGGCTGTCCATTGGGGAATTAGCCACATAATTACCACGCTTGGCAGGCGGATTGGTGATCGCAGTAATGATCTTACTGTACACAAGAGAACACTGCTGCCCGTCCCTGGTGCAATCCCTAAGTCGTCTTGATGACACCCACGGGAAGCTTGGGGGTTGCCCTATTCTAAGCCGGGAACTACATGGCTATGATGATTTTTACAAAGTTTCAATTTCCAGTATCATCACAAGAGTTATGTAAATCTTATGTGTTATAGTGCACTTGAACAGGCTGATGATTAATTGTCCTATTGACATGCTATATGACTATACACCTACATGACTTGCTAACGTCAAGGCAGACATGGCTTTGTGCAGCATTAAACTTCATTGAACATCTTCGAATCTTCATCTCAACTGTGTTGGATAAAGCCAGCATAGAGAAGGGCCGTACGTGAGAACGGATGCGGTGAAATTGTGATGGACACACATATAATTAGTCTTAGAAGTACTTACTAACACTAATAATAGTACACTTACAGTTAGAAATCTCTCGCCAGTTCCATTTACAGCTTGTCCAGTCCACCCAAGACTAACAATAATTTATAGCAGAAGTAAAATAGAAAGTTAACTTACACATTTTATGTTAGACTTTCGCGTAGCTTTCAGTGCGTGCTTTTAAATATTTATGAAACCTTAAGTCAGATTCGCAAGACTACATTTTCCATACCTTAGATATTTTCTAAGATCTTGAATCTTGGTAGATGTGAACGAATTTTACCATAAAATGCAGGTAGGAGTACCCATTATATTTTTATAGCCATGTAGAAGCTTCGAAGCACTAGACACTTTAAATAATACACCACCTAATTTTAATTTAGATTTCATATTCTAGCAGAAAAATCCTTATATACAGGGTTACAGGAAAAGTCGTGCTAGATCCCTTAAGGGTGTGGAGCACCCATCATTTCTGACTTATTTCACTATGAAACACCCTACCCTAAACTTAACCCTTTTCGAGATTTTCGACTTTTAATTTTTTTATTGAAAATTGCTGATTTTTAGGCTACTACATTTATTTTTGTTTATTTTGTGTATCTTATTATTATTATTATTGCATTTTTACATGTGTAGTAAGATGCTTTAGGACGTCAATCATTAAAATAGTGCACAAGTTATTTGAATAGACCGTAGTAGACAAGTGAAAGAAAAGAAATAAAAAACATATTAGAAAGTTTATTTTTCTCTAAGGGATATCTAAAAAAAATATTATGGTAATTGTTCGGCAGATGTTTTTTAAAATATCTACGGTTCATCAGCTATCTAACGAGGTATAATAATGTAGGGTTTTATTCAAATGCATTCAAAAAAATTTAGTTTCATAGGCGACAGTGGAGAAGAAAATGTATACTTAGCCCTAAAAAGTAAAATAAAACAATAGGTAAGCATGAAATGCCATTTATTAAAGGTTTTCTCACAACTTTTTCTTTTTCTACAGTTCATGTTCAACATGGCCGCCTCTATTTCTAATACATTGTCGCATCCTTCTACGGAGACCGGTCTTCACTACGCCAGTGGTCAATGTGGTCCTCATTTTATTTGCTGCATCCACAATCCTTTCTCTTAAGTCTTCCACAGACGAAACTGGATTCGGCTCGCTGTACACGAGACTTTTCATGCAGCCCCACACATGAAAATCCATGGGGGTTAGGTCCGGACTTCTTGCTGGCCATGGCAATGGCCCACCTCGTCCAATCCATTTGTTTGGATAATTTGTGTCCAGCCAGTCTCTGACACTTCTCCTGAAATGGGCAGGGCAGCCATCGTGTTGGAACCACATGTCCCTGATCAGGTTGAGTGGCAGATCATCCAGCAAATCACTCAAGTCTGCTCTCAGGAAATTTTCGTAGCTTTCCCCGTTTAGATTATCCGGGAGAAAGTAAGGTCCAATCAAATGATTGGAGATAATGCCCATCCACACATTCACGCTGAATCTTCGTTGGGACCCCTTCACTCTTTTCTTATTGGGATTCCTTAGTTCTTTTAGGGCCCAGTAATGGGCGTTGTGATAGTTAGTTATGCCATCTTTATCAAATTTGGACTCATCCGTCCACAAGATATTTCTAAAAAAATCTGGGTCTTCTACATCAGCATTTAGCATAAATCTGCAATAGTCCAATCTTCTCGCGGGGTCCCCTTCTTCAATAACGTGTACTTGCGTGTAATGGTACGGGTATAGGCCAGCAGTATGCACTGTAAACCACACTCTCCATTGCGAAAGCCCCAGATCACGGGCAACAATATTAGTGGAAGTAGTCGGATCCGCTCGAAAGCGTTGCACTATCTCATTGTCCTGTTCTTCGTCGTCAATTCGTGGTCTTCCCATGTCTGTACTTCGTCTCAAAACAGAGCCAGTTTCTCGAAGTCTTCGATAAACTCTGTCAACGTCTAAGTGTAAGCGTCTTAACTTGAAGGACAATAGGCGTGGGACCGTTAGAACTGCTACCTGGAGCGTCCCAACTACTTTTTTTCCACGAAATGTAATACAAACCCTAGATTGTTACACCTCGTTAGATAGCTGATGAAACGTAAATATTTTAAAAAACATCTGCCGAACAATTACCGTAACATTTTTTTTAGATATCCCTTAGAGAAAAATAAACTTTCTAATATGTTTTTTATTTCTTTTCTTTCACTTGTCTACTACAGTCTATTCAATTAACTTGTGCACTATTTTAATGATTGACGTCCTAAAGCATCTTACTACACATGTAAAAATGCAATAATAATAATAATAAGATACACAAAATAAACAAAAATAAATGTAGTAGCCTAAAAATCAGCAATTTTCAATAAAAAAATTAAAAGTCGAATATCTCGAAAAGGGTTAAGTTTAGGGTAGGGTGTTTCATAGTGAAATAAGTCAGAAATGATGGGTGCTCCACACCCTTAAGGGATCTAGCACGACTTTTCCTGTAACCCTGTATAAGATGGGAATCTGGAGAAAAAGGAAAAATAAAGGGATGGAATGGAAATAAAATAAGTGGCCGAAGCAGACCGTAATCATCGGCGGATTCAAATTAGTAAGTAGTTAGCTTGTCACCTGAAGATATGTGAAACGAATGAACCGATCAGTGAAGACATATTTTATATGTATTGGTACAATAAAGAATATTTGAATTTAATTGAAAAGAGAATTGTTAGAACAAGAACGACGATAATGTGGTCAATCTGACGTCCTAGATCTCTACAAGGACACGGTAGAGAAGGATCTCAATAAGTTATAGTGTTACAGGAACAGTGGTCTTTTTAATATTAAAGGCACAAAATCCACTACAGTTCATAGAAACATATCGCACATGAAATCATAAACCGTCGAGAAAACACGATTTGAAAGTTTAAAAACTTATACAAACAAAACAGCTGAAAAAAGAACGCAATTTTAACTTATTTACTTACGAGTATCTGTTTACATAATGAAAAACAAAGATAGAGGAAATCGAGTACGTTTTTTTGGTGTTCTAGGTATTAATAACTCTATACTGCATTTTTTGAGTCTATAGTTTCATGTGCGATATGTAGAAGTAAGTAAGCACAAACTGAACTAAAACTCCATAAAAGGGTTATAGCGAGATTACAGAGGAATTACGACGAATATAAGAGACATGCGTTTAGTTAATAAAAAAAAGTATCAAGTTTTACACAGTGTTACTACAAGAGGTTTTCCTCACCATAGATTAGAATCATTTTTTAATACAACTTCTATCCATAGATTGGGATGCGTTTATAACATAAACTTTTATTTATGAATTTAAAGTATTACGTGACATACTATTTTAACTATGTTAAAATTTTTTTATTGTTTTCTCTAGTTCTTATAAAAAAAATCTTTTTTCTTGCTTTGTTGGTTTTTTCTTTGTGTCTGCCAATTATGCTAGTAAATAAATGTTTTTTCTTTCTTTCTTTGACATACCTAATTTCACAATTCACAATAATCGATTATTGAATATTTTCACAACATTGTGTGAACGACAAGGTGAGTATTTTTTTTTTTTGGTAGCTACCCTGGCATAGTAATATCAGCGTATCTAGTACATAGTTCTTTACTAATTCATATAAGTTTGGCTGGTCATAATATTTGAATATTATTTTTGTGGTTGAGGAAAGTCATATCTGACGGGATGAGTATATCCCGACTGGGACAGTCTGCGCACTCGCAGGTTTCAACGTTTTTAATCCGATCCGGGGCGTCCGCGCATCACTCGCTAGCTTGCAGCCGCAGCCCGCGCCTGCGCCCTCGCTGTCTCTATACGTCGCGTACTGTACATTAATTAATTTATTTATTTTAATTATCTTTATCAAATTCACAATGTACAAGCCCCTGGTTTTGTTGTGTGTGGTGTTCTGTGTCGTCATTGGTGAGTTGCTTTTTGTTTCTTCTTTGTATTATTAAATTAATTATCTGCATCCGCAAATTGCATCAAAGTATCTACTTACTATTTACGACAAATATATCGAAATATATACGCTTATTAATACATTTAATAAAATATAACAAACTATTATAATTATGATTTCGTTGCGCGTGGTTTTTAACTCTGAAGTCATCACCATCAGTCGGTTTTTTTCCTATTAAATTAAATTTAATTTAATTAACACACGATATGTAAGTAGCAAGACTTATTAAAAGTACTTACATAATACCGAGGCACTTCATCAGAAATAATAAATAACTTGACGAATAAAAATCTCTCAAAACTCTATATTTGTATAATAGTAACCAACCAAAATTTATTATTCCTCACATAAAAATTCCAAATCAGACGTAATCGCAAAAAAAGGAATTTAACCTACTTTTTGTTCCATATAAGTCGTGATCAATCGACCCATTAGACGGCCCGATAGTACTTCCTTCAGAACAAAAAGCCTCAATTACAAGCTAAGAGCTGAAACAAAAAGCCGTTGACATATTAATCAACGGTTAAGTATAGTTATTCATAGTTTGAGTCACGGTGGTGCCGTGTGAGATCGTGATGATGCTTTTCCGCGATCGTGCCCCCGGATGGTCTCTTTAAAAAAAAAGATTCAATTAAAGGTTATTTAATAAACAGATTCCTAAATATACAAAACATATTTCCAGAACATCAAATACATTAATGTTAATGATTCTCTTGATAGTAAAATCTGATTACGTGAAAAGTTGATGTTATTCAAAAGCTCGCATTAAATTTCACTGTCATTATTCTGTATTATAATGTGTATTGAAACGCACTGAACGTCCCTTTTATCACAATATGAACATTTGTAACAAACTCTTGAATTGTTTAATAACTAAGTTCAAAGAACAAACAAAATTAAAACTTCGTCTTCAAATTTTAAAAAAATCCATTAATAAAACGAGCTTTGAAAGATAAAAAGAGCTGATATAACTGGACTCAGATTCCAACTTTCTATACTTGTGGATAAACTTAGAGGAATGAAGTTAGTCATACCGGCAAAATTCAGCTCTAAGGTTTGGCAACCAACAAAAAATTCTAAAATAATGATAAGTTCGAACATCATTTCTCATCATCATTCACATACCTCAATGATATCATCTTTATTCTGGGAAAGGTAAGATAAAACGAAAACTGTGGTTACAGGCCTTCGTTAACGTGGCATGAGCTTACAAAAACTTAATTGGTCTGGCCATAGAATATGTACAACAAAAACATAAAAAAAACGATATCCAATACTCGATGAATCCAGTGCAAAAGCTTTTCGTTGGAGCATAGCAACCAATGGACAAGGTCCATAGCGATGGTATCCATGGAAGGAAGGATATTAAAGTGGAATTTTATAATAATGCAAAAACAAACACGATCGACTCGTTCCGCCTCCGTTGCAGGCCACTGGACAGGACAATGACTTTACTATTGCGGCCCTCCATTAAAACAATTTCAAAAACATTACAAAACGGTAAAAGTTTATGCGTATGACTAGCAATCTCTTGCAATTGAAACTAAAATAGGACGTATTTTTTTCGTATTTTTCGCAGAAACCTTATTAGAAAAGCTCTTAATATCTGTCCCTTAATTATTATACATAACTAATGGTCTTTGATTTAATTTTCAACAGATACCAGCAAAATAATAAGAGGTAGACATTGAATCATATTATAATGTGAAGGAATGTTACACTTGAACGGCGTTTTTGTATGTACTTAAATTTTAAAAACTATAAGAGACACTTTGCTTGTTAGAAACCTTTTAAATATTTTGTTGGGGTTTTTATATAGTTATAAAGATATTCAAGTATAAACATTATTAGCTTACTAAATGCCATGAAAATCAAATCAAAATCAAAATATATTTATTGCCTTAACAGTATTTTACAATACTTACTTGTAGTTATAACGGGGCCGGGACTTCTTTTTAAGCGTAAAAGCCTGTGTTAAGAAGCCCCGCTCTTCCTAATTATTACATACATAGTAAAGACTCCTAAAGATACAAAAATATAAAAATAATTTAAACGATAACTAAGATTAATTAATGTGAAATTCGTTTTATTACATCAATGATCGAGAAGTTATTTGTCAAGTCGGTTGTTGGAAGACAATTCAGATGCCATACGTGCTGAAATATACATACATAATGATCACGCCTTGATCCCAGAGGGGTAAGCAGAGATGATGTATCGCCCTTTGCGCGGTCCTGTCAAATGGCGCAGAGCGACTTTCCTTCGTCCGGTTTTCGCCCTGTGATAACACTTGGCGTGTTGTGTAGCGAACAACAGCGCCGCCTCCGAGTTGACATTCCACAATTTTAACGAATATAAACTATTAATTAAATTTTTCAGCATTATACTTGCCTTCGTGCACAAAATATCATAATTGTTTTTGCATAAAAGATTATATACAAAGTGCTCAATACTTTCGTTTTAAAATCAAATAAACGCGTATGTAAATGACCTATATAGTAAAACCTAAGTTAAATTGATTAACGAAACTGCGCATTTGCATGTCTGTTCTTAATATAAACATTAGGTACTATTGATAACCTTTACTATTCAAGCAGTACATTAAATGAGAAAATGTAGTGCACAGAACTTCAGTAGGTAACGTAATTAAACCACATAGGTGCCCTTGACTTTCACAATCATACAGTTAACACAGACTAATATTATGAATGACATTTTAGTATTTTTGTGTATCGACTTTGATTTTTCCGTGAGTTAAAATTAATAACCTACGAATTTGCGACAACTAAGATAATATTTATCAGTTCTGAGTGCTTGGTCTACCTATATGAGACGAATAAATGTAAAACGGAAGATTTAATGTAAATAACTCACTTATAATAATTCTTGGTCGTGTAACATTCAATGTCTTTAAAATTAATCGTTTCGATCACGCTAAACATTTGACGTCTAATAATAACTAACATCAATCATCATTAATATCTATTTATAAGTCCAACGCTGGACTAGGCCTCTTCAAAAGCAATGGAAAGTTTATTCCCCACGCTTATTGAAGAGTAGTAATTACCTGTAGTAATAGGTGGAAGACCCAAGCTATAAGACCCTCGGAAGTCTGACATTCGGTGTTCTATGGTTTCACGTTCCCTCCCATCTCATTCCCTAAAGCCCTTTTACTCGGTCCCCCACTGTACACATGTCTAATTCCAAATTTCCGTGTACTAGTATGGGCATGAGACAAGAATATGACACTACACAAATTGAGTAATATAACACACCACTCAGGCAGAGCCTACAAATTGTCTGGCAAACACCCAACCTGTTGGGAAAATAAAATAGTTTCTTGAACCTTTTTACATTGAACCAAAATGTGACAAAAAAACAAGTCGAAGGCACTAATTATAACATACCCACCTACTGAAATATATTCTCAACAATAACAAAAGTAACTCAACCAAATCACACGAGCAAAGTTGGTCGAATCTTGACGGTCTACCGGTTTTAACACCAGCAATCTGGGCCGGCCTAAACCAACTAGACTCTAAACCACTACTCTAAAGAGATTGTACGTTTGTAAGCAACAACAATATTAAACTCACTTAGGCTGTGTTTAAGATCAAAATCAATTTCGTGTGACTGATCAATGTAGGTGAAGAGATGATGAGACGGGGTACAGTTAGATTTTGACAAGCAAAAACTGAACGAGCGGGTCCGTTAGGCGAAAGCAGCATACACTCACTCATCTCTGCATCTGGAAATGTATTTACTCGTAACAGAAATGTTTTAATTCCGTTTGGAGTTTATTACGGTGATGCTTTTTAGGAATCCGTCAGAATCCCGAAGCTTTTTTGTCCGTTTGTCTTTTCCGCGGATAACTTGAAACTACTGGACCGATTAGACCTATAAGGATTGAGAAAAAAGATCTAAGCTACTTTTCACGAGACCAAATACATAAATTTTTTATATTGTTTTGATTTTTTTCTTGAAAACGGTTCAATGGTCCTTAATATTAATATAAAATTCCATACAAACCACTGAACCGTTTTCAAGAAAAAGATATTCAGAACATTATTAAAAATAATTTATATTATCGCCTGAAAAGTAGTATTTTTTAAGTTAGAAGACTTTTTCATTAAAAAAATAACTTTATGGAGATATTCCAGGAAAACTAATAAAATGCAAACTTTTTATATTAGAGCCATTGACCTACTATTAGAACGTCAATAAAATTCAGCAAAGCGAACGTCCTTTATAATGTGTAATTTCTTTCGTTTAACATTATATTTATATATTAACATTTATGTAAATATATTGATACATACCTATAGAATATTTTTTTACCTGAAATTTCCATAATTTTTCAATCATGGTCCAGAAATTGTACATATACCTACATATACCTCCCGAAATTCAGCTCAATCAGTCGTAGTTTTCGAGTTAACCGGCGGTCATAGAGATGAAAAAAACAAGCTTCGCTCTACGAGTATCCATTTTGAAGGAACTCTAAAAGGATAAATACGGATGATTTTTTTCTAGAGAGGAGCTGCAAGTTACACCGTAAAATATATTAAAGTACTCAATAAAGTTTTCAAGTACATGTAAAAACATTTCACATGCACAACAAAGTTAAACTATAAACCGTAATACTCGTATGCCGGTCATTGCACCACTCTGCTTGAGAACACGAAATGCAGTAGCGAAATTAAATTAACACCTTAATGTGATACAAAATCTTTAGGGTTCTGTGGTAGAGCGTCAAAACGGTACCCAAGCCTTGGAAGAGGCTTACGTCCAGAAGTGGACTGGTATAGGTCTTATAATGTACAAACACAAGCGCAACAAAATACCTGTACTGTAGTTTATAAAACTACTTTTGTTTAAAAACTTGAAAATACAAATAAAAAACACTTCATCCAATTTAAATTTCCGTCGACGTGATGTACCAATAGGGATTTTTTCTACGAACAAATTAGCACTACATACTTATCTATATAGTAGTAATTTGTTCGTAGACATTATATTTTCTCTTGTTCGTAGACACTAGATATTAGAACAATTATTAGGTAACACAATTTATGAATATTGTGTTTAAAAGGAAATGTCAATAAGATGGTCCAATTAAATCCAATTTATTTAAAGAATCCTTTGTAAATAGCGATGTAGTCACATATTTTAATAGATTTTTTTCTAAAGAGTATGTGGTCGACTACTATCGACCATTATTATCCTTTACAAGTAAAATCAGAGAAAATAAAACTAATATCAGCTGTTCTTTTTTATTATATAATTTATTAAACTTAATGGGGCCGACGACGGACCACCCACTCGCTTTACTACTAGCATGCAAGACACTATCAAAGTGCATTTTAACTGCATTTACATAAAATCAAAGACGACACGGTCTTGAAGTCAGGGTTGACATACCTACGCCCGATATTTTTGCCCCTTGGATATAATTATTCCTTGGATTTATCTGCTTTTTTTACCAATTGATCGTGTCTTTACAACCCAATCAATTATATTAAATTTTGTGTAATGTCAATAAATATTTGAATACCATGGTAGCCACTAACTGCTAGGGAATAACAACAGTTAGTGACTTCTTGCAGTAAGCCAACTTTACTAACTAAGCTGTCTTTGACAGCAGAGCAATAAATGATTCATGTGAAATGAAAGCGAGAGTAACGTAATTTTTTAGGACACGGGCAGGCGGCAAACGGGCAAAGGTTGTCTTATAAAAAGTTCACGTTTTATCCTGTTTTCGCGTATTTATCACGACGATCTCCTGAGTCATACATACCATACAATACTAAAATAATCGTAAGGTTACGAAGCAATTATAAACAGTAATTGTTATAAACAATCATATCGACATATTCAGCGAATGAGTGATAAAGGCTGATAGAGGTGTGTGGTAGCAAATATATTCGGTACCTACTAGCTTAGAGCAACAACGGCCGCCGACTCGATCCGGAGACGAGACGGTCGCTATAGCAATTTCTTCCGATACGAAACGTGCAACAGCGTACAAAATAATAAATATTACCTACTACCTAAAAAGCGACAGTCACGACAAAAGGGAGTAAACACTTTTCCAGTTCCTTTAAAATTGACCGTTTTAAATCTGCATTAAAGTTAATCAATTCACATAATTTATTTGGTCTCCTGAAAAGTAGTGTTTTCTCAATTAGATCCCTTTTCTTAGAAACTAAAGGTTTTCGAAGCTGTCCTATGTAGTCCAAAAACAGTCACTATACAACCCTATCCAAGTTGAACGGCCGCGCTAACAAGTCGAGCGGTCGGCAATCACCCGTCCTATCCATTATCTATTAGCGAATTTACGGGGCATGAATGATGCATGCACTGCGTGCGTGCCGTGTGCTGTGGCCGCGCACTCGGCCGCGACCTATAGTGCTAGCCTACTGTAAATAAGTGACCACGGATATTTTGGTGGGTATAGAGGTTGTATCATCAAAACCGGTCAGCATGGGGAAGTCAGAAACTATAACAGATAGAGTAATTTGTTCTAAGAAACCCAGCACGTCGACTTTAAATAAGAAAAAATGAAAAGGAAAAGGGAGGAAAATCCAGAACAAAAAATAATCAAAGGCGACATTTTCTTTTTAAAGGTTTCTTAGGAATCAATTGTTCCCGTCAGAAGCATTTGGGCGTAAGTCCTATTTAGCTAAACAGGACTTACGCCCAAATGCTTCTGACGGGAAGACTTTATTCCTCACAACTTACACTATCAATTTTCGTAATAACATATATATTTTTAAATGTCCGGTTCGCTTCCCAAATCGCGTCAAGTTGTCCCGAAAATCTATGAATGCAGAACAAATTACTCTATCTCTCATAGTTTGTGACTTTCCCATACTAGTGGCCTCGATGATACAACAGCTGTAGATCTCTGGCTGTAGTTAGTGACTCGTTATTACTTATTATAACCAAAGATAATATATTACTTATAACTTATATTATTACCGCCATTGCACGATCGCTAACAAGATGCGCCACATGCAGGTAGTTGGTATGAGTTATTACAATCACTAGATGTTGTGTTACTCACACCTAAATCATAATAGTTAAATACCATGAAATCATAGACGCATATCAAATCGTGAGGAATATAAAATTATCAATCCAAACCATTATTCGTGTCAAAATCCTTCGGCGTACAATTAAAAACCGTTAGGTTCGCCATTTAGATAAAATCAGGCAGATTTTATGTTGCTTCCTACTTCGAATTTAGTCAATACTTCGTGACGAAATATAAATAAAATAATAGGTATCCTAAATTACCAACCGTAATAATTGTGTACGAAAAACGTATCAATAAAAGAAATTGCGTTTAAACAACTCTGAGAGCAGCTCTTGACACTGGCTTACTGCGAGTACGTATGGGGCTAGCGTTGATAATTTATGTATATTACTTATTATGACTGTAATGTTTTGTATATCTAACAAATAAAATAAATACGAGAGATGTTAAAAAAACCTTTGAACTGATATCAAAACTGTTGCCAACTGTTGTTAATTTTTTTTTAAATATCGTATACTAATTGCATATCACGTGGATGCATTGATAGGTTACTTTTTTCCAATCCATAGGTACTTCATTTATTTACAAGTGAATATCTAAAGAACCAACTTTCATTTCCAGAGGCCCGACCAAAATGGCAGTTCCTGCCACCGAAACCAGGCTATGTACCGGTCTACATCCGAGCCGGTGACACACCTTTGGAAGAGATCAACCCCGACCTCGCAGAGGCTTTCCACGCGTTCCCAGCAGGCCGCAGCGCTGGCAAGGAGCTTGAAGCCTCACCAGACACCCCTGAACTAGCTGACAAGTCGGAACCAGATAACCAAGACCTTCCCCAAGCAGACCAGCCGCAACCAGAAACCCCTAGTCAAGCTGAAGAAACTCAACCTAAAACCCTAGATACACCTGAGTCAGTTGACCATCGTCCGTACGAAAAGAAGTTTTTAGAAAAGAAAACCAAAAAAGCTAGCTCCGAAATTGGTAAACCTATCGAACGTAGATAAGTTCGTTTTTGTTTGATGGTATTTATTTTTAAGCTTTCTAAAATTGAGAACAATTTTGGATAGGGTACAATCGGTGAAAAAAAAACTTGGAAGTAAAATTGTTTCAAATGGTTGAAAATTTGTCTGAGTTTAATCACTGCAAACTTATGTATTACGGTGTAAAGCGTAAGGCGGAGATTCGTGTCATATTAACTACAATATTTACTTGTACTAGTTAAACTAGTTTAACTGTAATAAATAAGTAATAATTTACCTTGCGTTTTTTTACAGTTCTTCTACTAAGCACTAACACTACTAAGCAGGACTAAACAATAACTTAATAATGAAAGATGTAGTTTGATAAAAAATATTTTATTACTAATTTAATTAAAATTAATTAATAGTCTAAACTACAACAATAAAATTAATACCTAACCTACTAGCATGTTAACTTACTCCTAAAACTAAACAAGATGGTTAGTTCAATCTTACACTGTTGATTGTACCACAGACATTTTCTCAATATGACATAAACAGGTCAAACAATATAGAAAATTACAATACAACATACAAATTACAAAACAATATATCCAGTATGGGATGCCATTAACATCTCTACGTACTAGCCTGGTTGACCAATATAACTGACAGTTAATTTATTGTGCTTACAGGAAGCACCACCCGCGTGTATCCTGGGAACTAAATCTAAACAATCATCGTCAAAATATTTAGTTCCATGGATCCACGTTACTTACTGCCATAGCCTTCAGCGCCATAATGGTGGAAATCAAATAGGCACTGTGAATTACACAGGTCAGCGAAAGATTACCAAGACTAAGGCTATTTATACATTATTTACAAATACATTTAATAACACGCACGGACGAATTTATATTCCGTGCGGCGGACCTGCGTAGCAGTATAAACCGCCTAAGGTAGTGTGTGTATGCGAATAACGCACGAATGCGACGAACATAGGACAAGGACTACGTCCCGTACTCATTTTCTCTCCGTGTGTTAAGAACAAAAAATATCTTCAATAAACATAAAACGAGATTCCCAATTGACGTTTTACTTTAATAAACATTTTCACTAACCTACAGTTATAATTGCCGTGAAGTAAAAAGTTTTAATTGGACATTTTCTTTTATATAATGAATTCTGTCTAACAATGTATTCCCTCTACAAACGTAGACAGAACACTAATATCGAAGACAGCGCCATCTGTAAACTTGCTATCCTTTAGGAACCACTCAAGTTTCCGGAATTAAAAGTAACCTTAAAGTTAAACCAGGGCAACGTCATGAAGTATGACATGATTCAAACCAACAAACTTCCACACAAGCATTTTTATAATATAATACGATAACACACGAATCACACTTATATTATGAATGCGAATGTGGATATTTTGATTATTGCTCAATCACGCTATAATGGCTCAACCATAGAAATGCTATCAAGATAGAATGGTGAAGTAGGCGCGACACGCGTGCCAACCATATGCAATATATTGTGTAGAGACTATCAAACGCTTACTCGTTTCGCGCCGAGTCAAGGTCGGATAAACATAAAAATCTGCATAAGTGCCATGTAGCGAGATTTATAACTGCACAGCTGTATCTCCTGACAGAAACGTGAGCGCGAGGTATAAATGGTGCGCGGGATGAGCACGCTATGTCCGAAAATCGGGCACGCGCGAGACTGAAGTAATCAAGTCGCTATAACCGCTCTATCTTGATAAGGTTTCTGTGGGTTCAACGGATTATGATGAAACTTGGTACAGGAGATATCTTATATCCTGGAATAACCTGGGCTACTTTTTAAAGAGGACGAAATCGGGAGTATAAGTTAGTAATATATCTATATACTTAAATTATTTATAGTCATAATAATAAATTTAACTGCACGTACTCGGGTACTCTTTGACCCGAAGTGGATCTTAACATAAATCAGCGGTTCTCACTTTTTCCCATACCATTTAGTATATGAAATGTCTGTCACGTTCCACCGACGCTGACCTTTTATACAAATCATAGGTTATAGGTATCTCAGAATAGATAATTAATTAAAGAATAAAAAATGCATTTATTTTTATCAGTAACTTTCCCATTCAATAGTGAATAGATGGAAATTATAATATGTGCTTATGTTTATTATCATGAAATATAATAATGCAGTACTCACATTCTAAAACATTTGATTAGTGTGAAGGGTGGTGCTGCAAGTTTGAACTAAGCGAGGAGGTTGTATTCAACCGTACAGAATTTGTAGCGAAAAACGCAAAGGCACTATTTTTAATCGTGAATACTGACGTGTTAGCTTGCGTTGCGTACCTATCGCCAGTACACTAACCACAGTTTGAGAACCTCTGGTATATATGATTACATACTATATAAACTTGTACTAAAGGAGATCATATCACAGACTTACAATCGAATGAGCTACTTACACATATATATGTGTATATTCCATTCAAAGATTTATCTACATATTAACTACGCAATACAACAATAAGAGAGGAGCGCAGCAATTAATCAACATTATAAGAAAATGATTAGATACTTATTCAATGCAGTATTCCTTACTGCACAGCAGTTTCTTTTAGACAGTCTTAGGGGAAGAGGGTATAGTTTATCAGAAAAAGAAAAGTATAATCTTATATGCTCAGCAACTAGAAGAGCAGCGGACCGACGGGTCACCTTTGTAAGTAATTATGATCGACTAATGAGCATAATAGACTTCTATACATACATACATGCATGCATACATAATGCTCACGCCTTGGTCCCGGAGGGGTAGGCAGAGACGAGGTATGTTACTTTGCACGATCCTGATAAACGTCGACTTCTAATGCTCCTAACGCCGTATATTGTTAGTCTGATTTGTTATCAGAAGTTATTTGCCTCGCAAGAGGTGTCTATTGGGCTTATTAGTTGACTCCGTCTCCGTCCGTACAACTCACGATGGCACGCCCCGCTACTATACACAAGGGGTGAGCGCGGGACGCGTGGAAGTAATCCGAACCTATTCGAACGTTAATATCGTAGTTTACGTATGCAATCATTGATGAGTAACGATAGAACACATTAACAATATAACGCATACAATGAAATATATGCGATTTAGAGGAGTGAGGCATGCTGTTGTGAACTGTACGATTTATTAACACCTTCAAATCCAGGGGAGATGCCAGTTCGATACTGACCTCAAAAAAATGGTAATCATAAAAAGCCCATATAGTAGCAGTGAGGTAGTGTAATACATGCCTTAGGGAATTATCACATAGAGCACATATTCATAAAACACGCGTATATCTACATGAAACGACGCTTTTTAGGCATAAGGCGTAAATGTGACGTAAGATTCATGTCTACGTCGGCCCTACTTTCGGAGAAAGTGATAGGATACTAGGACTAAACCTTATAAAACTAAGGAAACACCTAGATTACGATCTCCGCATTGTCAACATTACATTTATTTCCCATATAATTGTCCTCAAGTTCGTTATCACTTCCTTCAGCTGTTTGTTTTTTAACACTACCTGTGAACAAAATATATTGAGGGCATTAGAATAATGCGACGTAAAAATTACAAGAGAATCCTTTAATGGATGGGGCAACGGGGTCGTACAAACACATTTGGCCAATTCCATATACTGGTAGCATCATCAGTCGAAATACGTTTACTGCTGAACATGAGCCTCCCTAATACAATGCCACTTTAGGTGGAGGATTTGCCATAATCACCACGCTTAGCAAGCGGATTGGTGATCGCAGTAAGGGTCTCAATATCCTGCCCGTCCCTGGAAAAATCCCTTAGTCGCCTTGACGACACTCACGGGAAGATTGAGGGTGGCCCTATTAAAGCGGGAACCACACGCCCAAGACTGGTATGCTTGACGATTATAGGTCGTTCGCTCTAAAACCGACGAAACGGTTCCTTAGAACAAATTATCTCTTATAGTTTCTGACTTCTCCATACTGACAGGTCTTGATGATACACCTGCATGTACTATATATAACTAGATAAACTGAATCAGGTGTAGGTTGCTAGTGATCGGTACCTGCTCAGTGAGCTCCCGGTTCTCTTCCAAGGCGATCCTGTAGGACTCCGTGTTGCGTCTCTCGTCCAGCGCCTTGTTGTCCGCCTCGTCCTTCATCGGGATCAGGCTCTCCATATGGGTGTACTCCATACCCTGGAAAAATAAGGTGAGATAACGACAAACACTTCAACGACAAAGATAGCACAAGGATTTGAGAATAGTATTTTATTTGACCGCCTAATTGGCTACGTTGGTCATTAGACTCCAGCGCAAGAGGTCGTGACCTCGTAGGTTCGATTCCCACTGGGGACAGACCACTTTGTACAAATTGATCCCGGTCTGGGTGATATCGACGGCATCAAAGTAATTAAAGTCATGAACAATTTGTCAATATTTTTGTTATTGTTCTTAGAATTATCTATACTTTGTCATGAGAAGTAAAAAAAAATATATTTAAAAAATCAATATCAATTACTGGTGAAAGAAAACATAGAGAGGAATTTGTATACGGCAAAGAATGTACAACAGTTGGCTCTTTCAGGCTGATGATGATGTTGATGAAAGAAGGAATTCTAAGGTGCATGTGAAGTCCACCAACCCACACTTGGCTAGCGAGATGGACTATATGTATACGCTATAAAAGGCTGTTGATTTGAGTACCTATGCAAATATTACCTGACAAGTCTCATTACACTTCTCGTAAATAAGCCTCAACCGTTTGAACAGCAGTCGAATCGTGCGCAACTGCTCCTGCATTTTCGCCTTCTTGTCATTACTTGCATTTTCGCCGTGCTGCGTTCCATTCGGGGGCTGGAATGGACAAATAAAAAATATTTTTTCCATGCCACATCTCGGAAAAGTTGTCATTCTACCCACAAAATGATTCATACATACTTGATTGAAACATGATTTGAAACCGTCCAACAATGTTAATTATTTTTCCCTCGGGACAAATGAAGTTGTGTAAAAAACTCATCAAAACTATAAAATGACTGTTCGAAAAGCCAGGTGCGCAATTTTAGGTCAAAATAATATTTCAGGATCAGGATAAAGTCACCAATACAAATTTAGTACGGGACTTGTTCTAAATGGGTCAACAGTTCTAAATACCGAAACCAGAGTTTTGTAACTGGTTTCGATGGACCAATTATTTTTACTTATACGTAACCAGTTTCGATGGAAGAATTATTTTTATTCGTACGTAACTGGTTACGATGGAGGAATTATTTTTATTTTACATATGACATAAATATTATAAATGCGAAAGTGTGTACGTTGTTCAATCACGCCATAACAGCTAAACGGATTTCGATGAAACTTGGCACAGTGACTGCATATATATCCTGAAATAATATGATACTTTTTAATACGCAAAACTTGACTGGTATATTTCCGCGCAGACGTAACCACGGGTATAAGCTAATAGTCAATACTAACTTAAGGACACAGGAATATGTGGCAAACAGAAAATAACGCTTACTTGTATAGCTTTCAAAGTCTGGAAAACATCTTGTGTCCTGCTCACTATATCCTGAACTGTTTCTTGGCCAAACCTGAAATAAACGAGAAGACATAACCTTATTGCATGTTTGCAGACACAAATGTTTTGAGAAATTTCTATATTTGTCTTCTATGTATATTGAGATTAATGAATGTTATGCCTTCGGCCGTAGATATGATTTACCAACCATCCACTTCAATTAACACAAACAGTTGTTGAAGATCAGGAATTCATAACGAAGATCTTGAATAATCAGATACTGACATAATAATTTACATTTTATTTTCATTATCCATCGCAAGAAGAGAATAAATAATCATAAATTCATAATCATAAAAAAGAGCGAATTTCATTTGAGCGCATAATCTAGCGCTTCTGACTAAGGCTAGTGCTTTAGTTGGTAGTACTGCCACATGGGCTTCCACATACAACTTACTTGCACAAGGAGGCAGTGTTGAACTCCTTATTTTGCGGGGGAGGGGGTGCAGCGGGGGCAGCCGGCGGGGCGGAGGGAACCACCACAACGCCTACACCACCTGCTGCTTGCATTGCACCTACAATAATTATTTTAAAAATAAACAGTTGTATCTGTCACATCCGTAAACATTAAGCAAGTTAGACAAATATCTAAAAAAAAGTGGAAGTCAAACACAATATATAAAACAAACAAATTAATAAATACAATATCTCAGACGCACCAGGCCAAGGAGAATTAATTTATGAGTTAAGTATGAGAAATTGAAGCCAATTTACAAATTTTAACTAATGTTTTCAAGTCTGATTAGTTCAATATTAAACATAGGCCTCCCCAAATTTTCTCCAGTATGTCCTAAAGTTTGTTTAATGCATCAACTTCCGGTTTGCAGTTTCCTGTTTTATTCACTGATTCTAGGGATACATCTATAGACCTGGTAGCCCATCTCTCTGACCAATATTGGTAATGCTAGAACTAATCTTTTTAAAATTCAAATAAGTTTTGTAATTGATATTCAATAGTTTCATGAATGGACACTTAACAAACCTGGTTGTTGGACTGCTTGTGGTCCAAGACCTGCACCTGGGGCTCCACCAACGCCAACACCAACTCCCATGCCCTGGAAAGTATTGTTAGAAAATAATCAGATTAACAGTGGGGTTCCCCGCTTAGAATAGGGCCACCCCCATCTTCCCATAGGTGTCGTCAAGGTGACTAAGGAATTGCACCAGGGACAGGCAGCAGCGTTCACATGTGTATATTAAGATCATTACTGCAATCACCAATCCGCCTGCCAAGTGTGGTGATTATGGCAAAACCCCCAATGGATAGCCCATCAAAACTGGCATTCTATTGGGGAGGCTGGCTTACGTTCAGCAGTGAACATATATCAGGATTGAGTCCATGGATGAAATAAACACTTGGCAAAAACTCATCACCATAGAATGTGACTGAATAATAAACTAGGGCTTTGGAAACCCTTTCCAATTTAGCTAAGGAAAATGGTTGACAGATAGATAATCTGTTGCTTTATCTGTCACACAAATTTAAATAAATATTGTGAAGCAAAATATTGTTCAATAGCATATTAACCTTGTACTTTATTTATTACTCCTCGCTTGTGGTGCCTGACACAACTCATCCTCTTAACTCACTCAACTTGACCTGAAGCCAGTCCCTTCACAGACGTTAGGTAAAACCACTAAGCTAGAGAAAGTACAAATATCAACAACTAAGCTAGAGAAACTATACAAAACAGTACAAAAAAGTGTTGTATCATCAGCCAAGTTATTTAATCCTTAATCCCATGTAGCCAGTTTAACATATTAAAGGACAGTAACACTGTATGGCATCCTGTAGCAATAACCAATTGTATGGGTCAGAGTGGAATGTCCTTCAACATGTGGAGGGTTCTGTCAAAATGTATATATGCTTATAGCAAACTATTTTGTCTGTCTGTATGGCTGACAAAATGAAGACTACTGGATCAATTGAGCTGATATATGGAACATATAATGTAGAATTTCAACAATGATGGGAAAATCATGAATAACCCAAGGAGAAATTTATTAATTTATTGAATATGTAAACCTCACCTGTGGTCCCATGCCCATAGAGCCCATCTGATTTTGCATGGTCGCTGCATATGGTGGGGCCATAGGATTGCCCATCCCCACCATACCACCACCCCCCATAGGACCTCCCATCACTCCTGAAAAAGATCATTGATCTATGAAGACATGAAAGCTCGACTTTAATATTGTGTCAGTTATAGATATTGTGGAGAGGACAGTGACAAGAGCTAGCTGTGCAAATGTAATGCACTAGCTGTAATGTGAACAGTATTCTGGGCACAGCTTAGCCTAAGCCCAAAGAATACAGGATCCTTAGTTGCATAATAGCTTTTATGCAGCACTCTTGGGGATGGGAGCAACATTTAAACACAGCAGCTGAGACAAAACTATCCATATATAAAGGTAACAAAAAGGGCCGGAGTGTACGAAAGGGGGCACTATGAAAAAAATACTTTTGGCTCATCACTTCGCTCCTCGCAACAATATACATTTAAATTTATTAGTGTCATTTTTCAATTTTCAGCCTTTTGTCTTTTTTTATAGTTCCCTCTTTTCAACACTTCAACCAAGATGTTTGATCTGCTAGGTTACCTACCTGCTAACTGGTTGGGCATAGCCTGCATCTGGGCACCCATAGGCCCTCCTCCGAATCCTGATCGCATGGCGCCTGCATTTCCTTGGAAATTTCCGGGGAACTGGTGGCCTTGTCCGGCCATATCTTTCTTAGAAATTTAAAGGAATGAATACAAACGAGAAAATGTAAAACAAAATAAATAATGCAAAGCGCTAGCCTTCGGCCTTCGCGGCTTACTTTTTTTATAAAAGATTTTACGGCCTTGGGAACGAGCCTAAATGTAGCCTGTCTATTTTATATTCTTTTTGGCTTGTATATAACTTCAATTTAGGGTTGCCTACTTTTAAAAAGTTTACCTCTAAGCTTACAGTAAAAAAAAAACTATTTTTAGCTTTAACGTGAACGTTATTTTTATTTTTATATTTTGCTCTTTACCTGTGCTAAACAGCATTTCGTAAGAGCTTTAGTAACCAGTAACAACAAGTATATGTATTATTTATATATAAATAAATAATACATATACTTTTTGTATTAACTTTTTAAAATATTTTTTAAACCGATATTATTACCCTTTCTTTCATAGAGGTAAACAAATACCTCTTTATCGAACGTTGTACGTTGACAATAAGGTATGACAAAATGGGCAAATCTAATGATGATAATTTTGCTTAAAGAGCAACTGAATAGCAGCTGATACCTACGAAAGTTAACACTTTCACCTTCCACACACTTCCACCGTGCACAAAGTCTCAATATCAGCTGCGTTCAAGCCATACTTAACGTCTTAACAGACTGCAGTCTTTATCATTCACACCTATAGGTCTTGTTCTCCATCGCCCTCATATTTACAAAAGTAGGTATTAGAACCACGTTGAAAATACCGGCCTTAGTACTGATATCGAACCAGTATTAGTACCGGTACCAGAGCAAGGGCACTGTCTACTACTTTGTAAACAGGTAGGTACTTTACTAGATGTCGCTTTTTCAAAAACAACTGATCAAGAAAATTAAAAAAAAACTTATTAAAATAAATGCCTGAGTCCGTTTACTTTTAACATGATATTAATACTAAAACAAATGGTTCTAGAATGTTCGCTTGTGAATATAACTAAGTTTGCCTATAATAATACATATGTAAAACATCCGGAAGTAATAAACTGCGAATAGGAAAGTAATTTGATTATTTGGTAACACTAAACTTTGACATTAACGTAAGTCGTATTTTGTTTTATTATTGGTTTTACGGCCTTGGGAACGATCCCTTTGTCCCTTTGTAGAAATTTATGTACAATATTTATTTATAGAAATATTCGTCTAAGACCACAGCACAAAATAAATAGGTAGTGATAGACAATTAGACAAATGAATTAATTCGTCTAAGGATAGACCACAGATACAGACCACAAAGTACGTAAAGCGGCGGTCGCGCGAAGCTAGACAGAGAGACCGCTTAGAACAAACCGCCATTTCTCGCACGCACACATTGACGCTACGTTTACAGGCCTTCTCGGGCAGCTCGGGCAGAACTCAATCGCGAGTATCATAAGTCTACTTTAAAAACACATAACGTAGGTATATTTTTACATACATACACTTTCTTGTTTTGAAAATAGTATGTCTGTCTGTCCGTCTTTTACAACCGATTTGCTTCGAATCTACTGGACCGATGAAGTCGAAATTTTTTTGTTACAAACTGTATCGTGTGACATATTAAATGAAATGGGTTTTACATATATTTTTTATATATCTAAAATATATAATTTTAAAGTAATTTAATAAAATAGATTAAACGAAGTTGTGCGTGTAGTATAGCTTTTATCTAATGGAACGGATGTCACTCTTTTAAATCTCAACTCATTTTCGCCGAACTTGGCGCCCTTTTCACATTTATGTTTTCGTCGGACTTAGTGCCTTTTTCACATTTATGTTTTTGGTGGGATTACTATTACACCATTATTACATTTTGTTGAGATTGGAATCTTCGTCGTGTGTGGCGTCGGCATATTTTTATGGATATTTGATGGTATGCTACTCTCTAAGGCATGTAAACATGTTAAGATGTACGTATGCATGTATAACGAATCGATGTATGTATGTTTGTAAACATAAACTATCTACTCCTTTTCAAAATTCAGAATCAATACAGTAGCAACCCTAGTCAGTCAGGCAAGTTTAGGTAGTTATTTTCGAGAAAGGTGGGAGCGGTCCTTCTGTATATTTTTATTTTGTATACAGACTGAACAACGAGGCCATTTATATAGCTTCGACTCTATGCAATCTGTGGAATAATGGTGCATAAATAATGGAAGATTACTGCAATTGCACTAAGGCACCGGTTCAATGCGCTGGTTGAATTCAATTGTCGCACAAGTAAAAAGTGGACATTTCGATAAAACAGGCATTAAATTTTGGTAGGGTGCTCGCGCAATAATCACCTATTTTATGTAAAGACGGTTCATAATTTTATAAACTAACAAGTTGTGTTAATGTGCAATAAACTTTACAAATTGACTCAATTTATTAGCTCATAAAATTATGAACCTTAAGTATAATTGTATAAACCATAAAATGAAGCACGCGAAGAAGAACAATAGTCCATTGCTAACTCAAAATGCGGTTTCAGATCGTCGGACCTAGCATGAGCGGCAAGGGAGCGTCCCATTCATGATGCGCAGAGGGTGCGGTCTCCACATGTCCGCTTCAGAAAATCTTTATTTTCGAAAAATTTAATCCATACAATCAAGTTACGTACTTAATAACCGAAACTAGTACATATATTGAAGGCCTATACCGTATGCACTTTTATAATCATCAGACTTTCTCTAATGTTTGACTATACCAGATTTTTCGCCTTCCTCTTCCAGTAGCTTTCTGCATCATTATTCATGCCTCTAGTATTTAGCTGAGAACTATTTAAATTCGGTAGAAGATCAAGAAAAAACAAAATTGTACCTTAAAAATTTATTATCCAGTTTAGAATATCCTTAACTAATTACATTTAAGTATAATTTTAAGTTAAATATAACAATTATTAGGTATTTATTATGAATTCACATTTATGTATAGTAGGTATGTAGTACATAAATAATAAAATCATTGTGCTTAAAGTACTGAGAATGAAATGCACTATTATGGACTGAGCACGAAAATACGTGTGGAAATGTTCGTAAATTTTTAAGTTTTGCTTTTGATGATATGTGCTAGTGTTAATGTTATATAATAAATCTTTGTTATGTTTTATATATTACCTATATAAACTATACAAAAGTAGTTATAAGGCAAGATGGCCACAACTATGGCTAACATGATCAAAGTTACATTTGGTATGCATCTATAATTTTATTCTACTTATAAAGTATTATATTGTGTATAATTCATTATATTAGACCGAACCATGATTTTATTCTCAGTTAACATCGTGTGATATGATATATTCGATTCGGCCGTTAAAATATTCAACAATTTTTTACTCTTCCACATAATAAATAGTTATCAACATGTAGATTTACAAATATCAACAAAATAAATTACGAATAACAGCAATATTACAATAGTTAAAATTAGACCTTACTAACTAAACTTCAGTGATCTCTACTCGGTCTAGTGCCCTTAACTTGTACTATGTCGCCGACCAAGTCCATGGTTTAATGTTCAATACAATATCTTCCTACCCAAATTACCCTTTAGATATCCGTCAAAATTATAAAGTAAGAATTAGTTTTAAAACACATCCTTTACCATGCATAGATTCTCGCAAAGGATACTTCAAATTTGTGAGTTAATTTACTGTTTTGGGAATATACTACTGAACTTTGGCAGCAGTGTTTAATAATCTAGCTGTAAAGGCATATTATAAAGTACGTTCGTACTCGAGGTGAATGCTTTGTTTCATTTTCTTTTGGTAAAACCATATTCATTTAGATGACATTATTTTGCTTTCGAGAGCCTTAGTACTACCATAATTATTATTGTAAACAGGACGGTCGACGAGCGTCTAAATTCATTAAATTAAAATTACATGGGACTAGTAATTGAATTATACTAACTAGTAAGTACCCTATACCGCTTTGGAGACCAAAATTATAAGTGTTACAGGGCCTATAAGTATAGATAAAATTGTTTTACAACGATAAAATTAAGTACATTACTTACAATTCTTATCTAAATATGAATTACTAAGCCCTTTATTGCCCTCCATCAATCTTAAGCTAAACCAAGTCCATTATAGGACGTATATTGAGCAACGTGGACATGTATTACAGACTTAGAACATCTAGAATTACATAGTGATAGATGCCTCAATTATATATAGTAAGTTTTGTCAGAGTTAAACAAGTTTCGGTCAACCAGAAATAAATGTTTTGGATTGGAAGCTTTGAAATCAATCGATAAAGTTGACAGTGTAAATAAGGTGTATAAAATAAACTAAGTAAGTACCTACTTATTGTTTTTGGTTGGCTACCAACTACTCAAATTAATTACAAATAAAAAAATAAGGCTGTTTTGTTGCTGAGCTTATGTATTCTCCAATAAATTGTATTCGTTAGTTATTTTCCTTCTGAGACCACTGACCCATTGTCAGCTATAACTACTGGAGATTTGTAGTTTTTAATTCATTTGCGATATTCTGATAAAACTTACGTTATCTCTACCTTTGAAAAATAGATTTGAATCTATCAATAACATACTAGGTACTATTAGGAAGTACAATAGACAGAAATAAACACTGAAGGAAAGAAACGTCAAGTGTTACATGAACGATGCTCTGTACTTATGAGGAATAGCAGCTTTGCATTTATGATATATTGTTTATTGTCATTGAACAGCTCTTTTCTTTCACTTGAGTTCTTACATCATTCGAATGCTAGAAATATGTATAGTCTATTAAAATATATACCTAACTAATGTATTAAAGTATAAAAAATAGGAAATATGTGTGATGTTAGGAAGTTGAATGGGCAAGAACTTTGTTTAACATAGCTTTAAACGTATGCACTAATTTCAATATACTACCTATAAGTGTGTACGTACTATTTAAGTACTAAAAGTTCCATCACCTTTACTTGCTTATATGTTAAGTACCAACAGGTGTCTTAATCCTAACATAAAAAGCTTTTAGCTTTGGTCATGCCTTAATATTTTTGGTTGATACAGCTTCTAGGTTCTATACTAGACATCATCTATGTTAGTCTATATATTTGGCTTTCCTGCGGTAACGAGCGGAATCATTTACAATCATCCAATTATTTATCAAATACCTAACTTCTTTAAATGACACGTATATTAAAATTTCATTGGGATAAATGTGCTGAGTGCACTTCAGCATCACTGGTTTTGCTGTATGTCATAATTTCTATCACTTCTCTCACATCCAAGCATAACACCGCATTCTCTTGTACTTCTCGTGGCTACTTTAGCGCTCTTTCTATGGCTGATAGGGTTGTCATCTTTAAACAGTCTCCAGACACTTCGTGGAAATGGTCTCAGATCTTTCTAATGTTTAAAAGTTGGATGTCATGTTACGGTAGCCACGAGATTAAGTCAGTTTTTACTGCATCCTCGCCTCCTGCAGTTGCGGCGGGTAGGAGAGTTGGGGCAGCAGGGGTCCTTGTACCCCTCCACCTGGTAATGCATAGTAGGGAGACACGTACCCAGCCCCGCTGGCTGCTGCCGCCGCTGCTGCTGGGGAAGAGAATACAATTATACTGAAGGTAAATGAAAGTTTAGTTACTTATATGGACGACATCTTGAAGTTGGTAACAAAATTTCATATCAGAATACTTAAGTATAGAGAAGCTTGAAATGTGACAAATGCATGATGGTAACCAATGAAGGACTCAAAAGATATCTAACGTGTAGGACAATATGCTTTATATTATTATCATTATCACAACATAACATAAAAAATAATTCAACATTCTAATATTATACCATTTAATTTTTTTGCATTTAACTTGACATGCAATCAGCAAAGGAACAAAATAGAACTCTAGGAACAAAAACCAGATTTCGTTTTACTAAAAAATGTTAACGTACATGGCCAATAGGCTATTTATTCCCAACCCCTTAGAAACTCCATGTTAAACCACACTGGTTTTTTAGAATTCTATGAAAACTGCTACAGTTTCTTCACCATTAAAAAATTAGAATTCATCAATCATCGAGTTCTAGAATCCCAATTTGGCACTTTTTGATTTAAATTATCTTTTTACACTTAGCGGCCTTCTCTTGTAGAGTAGTAATAGGAGGAGGTTGAATTACGCACCGGCAGCCGTAGCGTAGGGGTCGAAGCCAGCGGCGGCGTACTGTTGCTGGTACGCGGCTGCTCCCTGCGCGGCCGCCGCCTGGTACTCGTAGAGGTGGTTGGCGGCGGCCATGGCCGCGGCGTGCTGCAGCTGGGGCAGCTGGACCAGCCCACCGGCGCCAGAGCCCGCGCCCACCCCGCCTACCGTGCTCATGTACCCCGGCGCGCCGTACACGTAACCCGGCGACAACCTGAGAATTCCACCACAAATTTCAAGGAAACCATACTTTCTTAACTTACAAGGTATCAGAAGTTCAGGAATATTATTTAAGTTTCGCTCCTGAACTTCTGCAACCTGAGCACGACGACCTTTCACACGACTTCAGTACTATATCAGTTTAAGACGTTAAAAAAGCTGTTTTGGAACGTGTGAAAGTTCATCAGATTAAATAATTAATACTCTTCAAAACTTTAATCACACTCTATATAAGTACCTAGCCCCATATTGCAGCCTCGACAGGCACGAGCAAATCTAGTCTTGTTATGTTAGTAGACATCGATACACTGTTATGTAATATGTAAGTAGTATGCGCCGATTGTAGCCTGTAGTTTGTCGCCGTGAAAGAACCGCCGCCGTGCGTCATTGCCAGAAAAAGTTAAAAAAAAATTGAAATATTGAGCGCGCGACGCGTCCGTTCCGCCTCGACCGAAATATCTAGACCACGGTATTTTCTTATCGTTAAATTCGTTTCGTAGAGAAGTCGCCGTCGAAATTAGGATTTAAATGTGTATCAGTTATGAAATCCATAGCAATCTTAATGAGGTTAATCCAAGTAGACATTCCTCGTAATGACTTCAGAGTGGTCGTTCCGTCGCCGAACTAACTCATTCTCTGATGTATTTCAAATTTACATAGGTTTGGTATTGATATATTTAGCATAGGAAATTTTGCAATTTGCTTACATACAATAATTCAATTAAGGAAGAAAATGGACAAGGCGGGAAAACGCCGCGTTGGCTTGACTCCCGCTGTGTGAAGGCGGTCAAGTGATTTCGAGAGGTCATCGCGCGCCGCGCCGCGTCAGCGTTTTCAGAAGGACCCTCGACCTGCAGACAGCCTGACACCACTTTAATAATGTAATCACTATCCTTTTCCCTCATATAACTGTCGATAGAGACGGATTGATTAGCGTCTGCCATTCGAGATGAATAGGACTAGCGTGGTAGAGGACATAGGGCAGGGCGCATGCGTGAAGCACGCCCAATAGGTCGCCCCGCCCGCCCAATACGCCCAATCCGCCCACCTGTGGTCTTCTGCTGCTATTCGCAAATACCTACTTGTTTACTTCATACGTCCTTATTTCTAGGCAAAAGGCAATTACTAAATTACATACTCCTAAACTGTACATTAGATCGGATTAAAATTATCCACACTTGTTGTTATAGTACTAGATTCAAATACGGAACCGTTTTTTACACTTTAAAGTTCCTCTCGGGAGGGCCATGGATCACTTAACCATGAGAAACTGGAAAGAAGTTTATTTTTCCTGACGGAGGAAAAACGCGATTTGGTTAACCGAACGAGTTTTGCATTCGAGTTTTATAACTTCATAAAAAAATCTTTACTACCGCTAATATATTGATCTTAGACCTAGATCGGTTTGTAGAATGAATAATTTTTACTTTATTATTATTTGGATAATAGTCAGGTAAAGAATACACACACGCATAAACACTAAACAGCATAATAAACTGGCGAAACATCACACATCAAAGCTGATACATAAATCTACTAGGTGAAATTGGGAGTCTAAGTTACTAATATTTAAATGGATAATGACTAAGCCTATATTTTTATAGGTATCACCTAGGAATATGTTTAATTGAAGTACATGCAACGGTCACCATTTGGAAAAAAATACACTTTTCCCTACAGTTAGAAATCGTTCAATTTTGTCGTATTTAATGACCTATATGACAAATGTACTGCATTGACGCAAGGTAATAAATTACCTACGAAGCCAAAGCCTCTGTTTAATGAACTTATATTGCCATAAAACACGTCGACTACGGTCACCTAATGACCTATCGGTATATGTATTTGATTGGAAATGAAAACAGAGCGATTCATCGACCGAAGCTTTACTTTATTTTTCCATTAGAGGAGTGCCGATTAATAATATATTGGTTGTGGTTGTTCGGCGGGCGTGTCTGGTGGCACTGGTGGTTGGGCACTGGGCATTGGGTGCGCATCGATCGGCCACACGGTAATTATCAGCGACACGCGGCCTATAGTCAAGCGTAGGCAACAATCCAAAAAAGTGTTGCACGGTAGTTTGATATAGGCTACTAAGGCTTTGTACAGACGGACGGCACGGCGGCGGAGAGCAGGCGACTGGCAACCGGACGACCGGCGCGACCGGCGGCGGTCGAGAGTGCGCCCACAGCTACGAACACACAGCGCGCCCTCGACGCACGCGCCGGCCGGCGGCCGCTCGGCGCGACCCGTGCGGCCCACGGACACGACAACAGCAGTAAGTGTATTAAACGAAATCCACCACCAACAAAACTCAATTCAAATCAACAAAATCGTACACGAACACGGCATAAAACATGGAAAGTAAAGAAAACATTGAGTGTCGAGAACGATGCGTATTGTGTTTGTGCGGTGGGCGGCGCCCGCGCGCGTCCGACGCCTGGCGAGGTCACCGCCGGCGCCGCCCATGCTCCGGTATAGCTTTATAAAACGTAAACATCAAAAAACCCAATCGACTAATTCACACCCAAAACGAAAAAAATCCACTCTCACGCTCACGCTTGCCATAGATACCTATGTGAAAATCTTTGATTATTTAGTCTAGGTGTGGTCCGCCGGCCGCGGCCGCCGCGTCGGTAGGCTTCTGGGGACGCCGCTCGCCTCATCTACCGAGACAAAAGTCAGCTCAGCAAACTATCGCACAGCCTCGGTAACCCAACCTAATAGCAAAATATTCCCCATTTGAGTTTTTAGGATATTTGAAGTTCACCACAAGATGTTTGTCATCTATCACTTATCAATCATGCAGTTGACTGACGTGAGATTCCTTATAGCTGTAATACCTAGAATATTGAGAACTACTTCCATAGCTGAAAAATCACCCTGAAGGTGACACTCCTACATTTGGACTTAGGCAATCTTCCCCGTAATTTAGATTGAAAATTGTAGGATCTGATTTTTGTCTCGTGAGATGTACTCAGAGCGGCATGCGGCGCCGCTAGTGCTGGCAAATATTGAAGTGTTGAACCATTGAACATTGATACAGATGCGTGGAAGGCAGCGAACAGATGTGTACTCACCCGTAGTGGGCTGGCAGCACCGTTTGGTAGCCGGCGCGGACGCCGGCCGCCGCTGCCGCAGCCAGTCCGAACCCTGTAAAAAAATACATTTATTTATACCACATGAAAGTAACATAAAATGAGGTGACAAACGAAAGGAGGACACAGAATTTCGACGGAAAAATATATTACTGTTTCATCATCCGCGTTCTAGCTCGATATTTTCGTTCTCACTTAACGGAAGTGTCTAGAGAGGACTCTGAACTAAAATATACCGTGAAGAGATTGGACCACATCCAAATGACACACGAGTCAACTTAGCGCAGGGAACGTCAAAGTGTTAATTTCTTTTTATTGCATTGTTAAGTCGCGCGAGGCGGCATCTATTTCTGTAGCTCGCCGCCGCTGCCGCCCGGGCTTCGGCATCCAGGGACATGCGACTTGACAAGAAGACGACAAACTCCGGCTATAAATGGCTTTCAGTCGTTGGCACCGACACTCGATATCAAAAATGCCCTGTGTAGGCATCTTATCTGAGATTGACATCCGAATGGCAAAGCCAAAGACCGACGAGGACGTTGCGAGACTCAAGCTTGCTCGAGGGATTTCCAGAGCTGTCATTTTATATCACAGACAGCAGATTCCACAGCTTTACGATTATTTCGAAAACAAATAACAGTCGCTTTTAGGAAATATGCAATCATAATCATAGTGTATGTACCAACTTAAGTCCGAATCATAAATCGCTGATTAATGGCTAATGGCCAAAAGAGCGTGACCTCTACCGGGCTCGAATCATGGTGTTCATTGTATATGGTGAAATTTCACCGGTGATTACAGCGGATCGCATCCGGAGCGGCCCCGGATGGTGTCGCGGTTCGGCTGCTGCGATAATGTCGCCCGACCTTACGTGAGGCTGATAGCTGTTGCCAATAATGCTGTCGCCCGTGGTATATCGCTACGTTTGGCACGTCAAACAAATGGAATGATTTGTGGCTACTTTAATTACCGATTATCGTCACGCCTGCCAAATCGTGGATGCCACTTCTGATTTGATTTTCAAATGAGTAATAGTCATAAATGCTTCTCATTAAATAGGCTCACGAAAGAAAGAACGAGTGTACGTGGGCTTGACAGCAAAACCACATAGTTTTCCTTTGAAACTGATAGAAGGGGTTAGTCGCGTGCATACAGTCCAGCGTGATGTGCCGCATTCGATCGATGCCATGCCATTTGACGGCCGAGGTCGAACCACTGTCCACCATAAACCTTATCTTGATTCAAATTGTTTTTTCTTTTTCCTTTTATACCCATTGTCGCACAGCCCAAATGCGGCGGTCTTTTGTTGCTATACATGTGACCCAGATAAGTTTTAGAGTCGTAATCGATTGTCGGTTACAATAATGGTTTAAAAACATACAAATATTTAACTTGTATGCAATGTACAGCAAACATGACGTGGCACAATTGTTTTCCGGCCAAAATTCAATTGACGATTCGCGGAAATTAGTCATACCTTCTTCCAAAAATGCGATGCAGATTCTGAAAATACTCGTGGGTAGTAGGTGTAAAGCTTTTGTTTTAAACGCATTTGCACGTTGTTTCAGGAGAGTTGTGGACTTCGGGTCGTCGAACTGCAAAGCCGACAGTAAGTTCTTAACGTCGCTTGTAAGGATTCTACGGAAATACGATTTTAGACTCGAGACGGACGAGCGGGAACGAGCGACGTATTATTATAAACCTTTGTAATTTATTGTTTTTATTTCGATGCCAATGTTTCAACCATTTTACTTGGTAAATCCAAAACAAACATAGAATTAGGAGGGTAAACATGTATGAGTCAAATAATTAAAACCACGATTTCTGTGTTATCATTGTTAATTTCGTTTACAATCTTTGCATACTTGCCAGCTCCGGAGCCAAATATTCGTAATACGTGTTAACGTGTGTTCGAGGGCAAAAAAGAAGAAAATCGTATATTTAATATGAAAACAAGCTATGCCTTGTGACCACAATGTAGCATCAATATGTCGTGTAAGTTTACTGGCACAAGAATAGATCTAGACCAGTCGTGGCCCAGTTTCGTATAACCAAACCGAACCCTGATGGTCTCACGGTCGTGGCAGTTTGGCGTGTCCGGTGGCCTTCCCTTTGATCTGGCCAGTGTCGTCTCCGTCAACGACAGCCATCAATCCTGATTCACACGTATATCTTTAACCAGGAGTTCACAGAACGATTAATTACACCCCCGTCGCGATGCCAGTGCCCTGGACACTTATTTTTGGATAAAACACGTGCACGGCAGGAGCCAACCCGCCCGCTTTATGCTCGTTAAGTAAAATGTGCACTTTATACGTATAAAGAAATATGGTATGATACGGGTAGATGATTCACGATATGTTAACGCTGATTTCTTTGAATCAGAAAGATTTTGCTTGGTTTAGTATTAGCTAGCGAGTAAGTGTTATTCTGTGGAGTCTGTCAAAAGAAAAGCTGGCGAGAAAAGATGAGGTTCTGGCGGGGTGCCAGGGCTAGTGTCGCGGCAGAGGCGGCCGCGACGACGTTCCCAAAACTGCGTATATTTAGACAAAATAAAGAGCGCGCCGAAGACAAAACGAGACGCAACTCTGTTTTATAAATAACCGCGTCGTTCGCCGGACGGAGTCAGCCTCGCGGCTATCGACCAACCTATGCTCGCCAGCTGTTGTACATAAATAATAATTAAGACGCGAAGAAAGCTCAGCTCATCCAACTTTCGGGGATCCTAGACATAAATTGGCACTTAATTATGATTTGTGAATCCTTATATTCGCTGAAAACTACAATTTGGCTAAACTGCAGGTTTAGCATTTCCCTTAGTCTCAGCACCTAGATATACCATAGCGTGTAATTCTTGATACTGTAGGATTATCGGAGGATTGCAGGGCTTCCCGCGGAAGTAGCGGCTTGGGCTCGAGTTACAGACGATGTGACAAAGGGACGGAACTACTATACTGGAGTGTTCCTGTCTTCGCCGGTCACTGCCCGACATTGTTCTTTGGATCGAATTCCCAACATCAAACAGACGGCTGATGACGATAGTAATTAAAAGTGAGATGCCACATGCTCTATCGCAGTGCTATCAAATTAGTGGAGATTTTGGCCCAGATGCCATACATCCGCATGATACGGAAGATACTATTATTTACTTGGACCACGTTCAAAAACTTCGAGGTTATTAGCGCGCGACGTCGTAAATTAATGTGTCTATCTATTACCAAATAATTAACAGGGTGTATGCTACGTCCGACTGTGTGAAATTGGACATTTAAGTCCAATATTATTATTGTGCACCGAAACATAAATTTATAATAATTTAATATAGAAGTATGAAGCCATAGTGTACATTTTGCGCTTCTAATAATTTCAGGTTTCCGACTGTCTTATTTGTTTTACGCTTCTCAAATGTTTTGACTATTTCTAATGTATTTCTACGAAATGTTGTTATTAATATACTCTAATTCCTGACGTTCAGGATAAGTAGTTATGGTTTTACAGCTTTACGCTCGAAATCACAGACAAGGAACGACATGATGTAGGTAGGTAGTAATTATACGTTTCCGTTGCCTACAATAAAATAAAGATACGTAATAGGTACTAATCATGATACGTAAAGGCAGATATAGTCGCGTGGTTCGCTCCGCAAGCTGACCATTATGGCTTCGCTCCATACAATTATAACTGCGCAGTGCTATCGATCAGGGATACTTTTCGTCACGTCACACGTCGCTTCGAATCATCGACGCAACTTAATTAAAATCCTATTAGAATTCAGTGATATTCACCCAAGTGAATACTTTCAGCCTATTTGGTATCAATAGTTCTGCCACGTCTTTCTTCTTTCTAAATAAATCTATCAAGTTTTTATTTTAAAAGTACGACATTCGCGTAGGGTAAAAATGCACCGAACTAAAATGTGGCCCTTTCGATATCGATCGCAACTACAGTGCGGCGGGAAAGGCACGTGCGGACGCATCAGTGCATTCATTGCCTAAATCCCGAAACAAAAATAGTAGCGGGGGTTTGGACATGGTGAGGAGTGCGGGGGAACGGGGGCACATGCATAAGTAATGCACTGGCGAAGGGCGCGCAGCGGCGCACGCGATCCGTCCGCAATGCCAAACACGGGGATCGGGGAACAAAGCCCTTACAGCACAAAGGGCTCCAACTCTTCGTTAATCAATGATGAGTCGCTACTTAGCTTTTGAGCGTGAAGTTCGCGCTTCGGCAATTTAGAAGTGTCGTAAATGTACCTAGCGGGCGGTGGAGCAAGCGGTTCGAAGTAATTATTGCCATTCGAACAGCCAAGTTTTAATTAAGGCATTGTCGCTTGATAATGAATGACTAATGTTACGGTTTAACACTACTGGGCGTAGCGTTGAAATAGAAGCCTGTAATTGTGCCATGAGCAGGTATAGGTAAAGAATAAATAGGATTAAGGAGTTCTAACCTAGGGCCCAGTGCCATGAATGTCTCAGATATCATCAAGTAGGTAAACAAACGAAGCTGCGCACTGCACATAGAAGATAGATTCTATCGATGATTTGATTATTGATGGCAGAAAAAATTAATATCATCGAGCAAAAAGAGCAGATGAAGACCCAAGGTTGCAGGGCCGCTTGAAGGCATCATCCATACCACACACGACTAAGCATTTAGGTCAAAGCATTTTCTTCACAATTTAGTTTCTCATACCGGTTGACATGTGTAATACGTTTCTGGGTGTTGTCTAGCAGGTGTGAATCGATTACTGCGGTACTCGCACCAGCACCACTCAATAATTCAACGTGTCAGGCATATGTTTGGACAAGTGCCTCGCCGGCCTTCATCAACACTCTCATATAATAAAACTTTAACAATGTTTTCATAATCGACGCCTGGGCCGCTGAAATCGCTCGTTAGTTCTAACCGCCGCGACGTTTTTAGAAACTGGGCTACAATTTACAAATATTTCGTACCACACGCAGTTAAAGTACGTAGGATAAGTAAACAAAAATGAACCTACGTATGTATGTATAAAAATTATTATGCTCGTGGTTGTCGATGTTTGTGAAAAAAAAAACATATTTAACACCTAAACAAATATAAATTCATCAGTCATTCATTACTTAATACAGTTTCTAGGCAAGTATTCGTATTGTTTATACATACCTACTGAAACGAAACACATACAATTTTAGTAATAATATATTTACATTCAAAATATTTCATGCCGTCCAATATGATTGATGAGCTGATAACAATCATAACGACGGCAATAATGTCAATTTTCAAAGAGCAACCCGTTCCCAATATACAATTTACGTAAGTTGTAGTTATTTAGATCAACCAAATGGAAATTTCATTATGTTTCTTGATATTCAGTGCCTCCCGATGCTATCACATCGTCAATGGTACAGATTAAAGCTTATTTATATTGGCGCGAGCTCGAATGCGCGCGCGTCGAAGACAGACGCGCCTTTACGCTTCCATCAAAGTCAACGAATGGATTTCCATAAAAATATCGAATAATCTCCATACGTTTTACTTAGTAATCATTCTTTTATCTTCATCATATCAGCCCTTAGACGTCCATTGCAGGTCCTAGGCCTTCCCCAATGAACGCTACCACACCAGATCGTCCGCCCGCCGCATCCAGCCGCTTCCAGCCTCAGATCGTCGGTCCATCGAGCGGCGGGGTTTGCCGATCCGCGTTCTCCACTCCAGAACTTGTCTGTCCTAACGGCCGTCAGTTCTGTGACAGATGTGGCACGCCCACTGCCACTTCAGCTTGCTAATCCTTTTGGCTATGTCGGTCACCTTCGTTCTTCGTCGTATCTCCTTATTACGAATCAAATCAAATCATTCAAAGAAACCCCGAGCATAGCAAACTCCATAGCTCACTGGACTTGAAACTTTTGGATCAGGCCCACCCAATAATTCTTTGCATATATGTTTATTTTCTAACCCATGTTGAATGAAATTTCGAGTTCTTATCTGACATCAGGCATCCATAAAGAAACATTGTGCATTTGGCCCGGCCTATTTATGCAGTTCATTTAAAATTCTGAATACTTTAAAAAGGTTCTCTGTTTATTTGTATAAAGACACAAAGAATCACAGGTACAGAGGTTATTTTTTAGGGAGCCGGCTGCGCATGCGTCTCTTTCATAGTCAATCGCGACCCCTCTACAAAATAACGGTAACGATCGCGAGGTTGCATTTAGAACCGGGCGAAACGGTTTCTATAACCGGCCTAGCTTTTAACGGACATTTCGACATTATCCTTAATCCTTTTATTTGAACTTAGTACTCAAATCTTAATAAGATAATGTACCTTAACGGTTACTTGCCTTAACAAAAGCAGGCGCGGATACCGGATTTCGTTTAGAGGGGATAAATTTCTGTGTGATATTATCTATATCCCAGAAACAGACTTGATCGATCAGTAGTAATAAGGATCTTGTAAACTGGTAGTGATGGAACCTATTATCCCTCCGTATCCGCGCCTGAACAAAAGCCTGTTAAACAACTAACGTTTCCTAGAACATGGAGAAAGTATAAATGAGTGTATTTCCGCCTATTTATGTATTTATGACTAGCTGTTGCCCACGACTTCGTCCGCGTGGACAACTTTACTCATCATTATGTATTAAATCCTAAAAGAAATCTATTAATCTGGTTATGCATTGAAAATATTTATATGTAAGGTATTTATAGGTATTGGGTTACATTATTGGAGATTTAGTAAGGATCCCTAATTTTTTTTAAATATAATATAGCCTATGTCACCCGGGGATAGTGTAGCTTCCCAACAGTGAAAGAATTTTTCAAATCGGTCCAATAGTTTCGAAGCCTATTCAATGCAACCAAACAAACCAACAAATCTTATAATCTATAGATCAAATAATCTATAGATGGGCTCAAGAAACAAACATAAATGCACCGCAGCCGTAAACCTTAATGTTACAAGACACACCATTCTCTAGACTAAACACGTATTCGGCGGCAACGGGTTAATGTAAACGCATTACAACAATATCGGGGATGCAATGAACTCAGTACACTGAACAAACACTTTCATTGGTATACATAATGCATTAAGTACAAAATTAAGGATTTCGTAAAGCTGTCTAGCAGTCCTGCAGTTTCATTTGTGATTGGAAATAATTAAGCTAACTAACCCAAGAAGTACATACATATATAATGGCCCGATTCTGAAGGCACAACGTTAAAATTTGACAGCACTAAAACTGTTGCTATCCTTGTCACACAGTATTATGAAGATAAAGACGAAACTAATTTTAGCGCTGTCAAATTTTAAATATGTGCTTCAGAATCGGGCCCATTAACAAGTTTAATATTTCATTATACATATAGTTGCACTTGTCTGTTCGCAAACTAGGGTTTCTCCTGTACGATGGACATTAGAAAAGGATACAATAATTCACGAATATAACATCAAGACTAGACTAACTACAGTTTTACAAAGTGGTCTGTCCCTGGTGTAATCGAACCCAAGACCTCTAGCGCTCGATTCTAACGACTAAGAAAGACAATGGAGCAACGAGGTGGTCAAAGGCGGAATACAAAGCAACAACAAAAGTAACTTTGCTGTCAAAGAAGGTATGAGATACGAATACTTTTATAGTACTTATATATACGAATAATACCTTTTAAGAGATTACGAATCCAAAAAACAGAACTTACTGTCGAAGCTTTTCACGATTAAATGACAGAAAATGACATAAATTCACATATTAGTTTAAATTAATTGCAAAGCAAAGAGTTAAACAGTACAAATTATATCGTCTTCATTATCTTTTTATATTTTGCGTTTTTGGAGTTTGTGAATTTTGCGTTTATGTGCACATCCCTTGTGTGTATTGTGTGTTTTAGGAGAAGAAAGCAAATCTGATTGGTTATGTGAAACACGACCTTAAATACAATTACACACTCATTTCAATTATGACCAGTTTCATGTTAGACACTTGGAATCCTCATTTTAGAATAATAACGAGAAAGTTTCCGAGCAGTGTCACTGTTTAGTAAATAATTATTTATAATACTACAAGTATTCCATACATTACCTATCAAACAAATAAATAAATTGGTGAACTCGACGACAAGATCTAATCAGTGAAGGTACCAAAAATGCATATAAAGGTAAAAATAAACTATTTTGTCCGTCTCGTTATCGACGTATAATCAACATGCATAAGTCCGATGACTGCAACTACACATCACAGTGGGGTTGCCACGGAAGCGTGGACAATCTACGAAATGTGGTACGCTGCGCGTGCGCGTGAGGCATATGGCGGAGCCGGTATACCTCGGCCAGGTGCTCGTCATGCGCGCCCGCACCTATTGTGTACCGACTGCCCCTCCCTCTTCGCCTCGGGACCCCTCGCAACTGTTTTCAATGTGTGCACTACCCGACACATGGAACAATACCGCGACCTCTACAATAAATACGACAGCTAACAACGAGGATGCGAATCTATTCATTCGCTCTCAATCTTCTCAGACTGTCTGCCAGACAAATTTAAAAAACGATCAGCTGTTCCTTCCTTCATATGAATGACTGTTATGTCTTCCCATCCATTGACGGGATGTTTTTGTTTAGTTTTCTCGTGGGTTTTTTTCTCTTCGTTCGCAGTTCGCCGTCACTACTCGTACAGTCTGGCGAAGCTGCAGCCTTGAGATACTGAATTAAAATACGTTTATCATGTCATGATCTATGCATACGCTATTTAAGATTAAATTAGATGCTACGTCTGTTATCAAGCCATTGTTACTACTAACTGCCACAACCACATCAATTGACTTGTACCTGTGTGCACGGAAGTCACATTATACTATGTCATTCTGTAACACACTATCTGTGCATAGACTAGTGTCTATGTTCTATTGACCATGTGATCCTTTGATGGCCAAACCAATTTTGTACACGTTCATTTGAATCTTTGCCAACTGAGCTGCAGTACATTCATGCGCACAGCAAATTTATTGCAGAGATTTTGCAATTAGTAAAATAGTTAGGATTTACCTTTTCATTAATGAAAGTGAGTCCTACACTCGAACTACTAGTACGAAAACTGTGTCTTCGCATTACCTACATGCAAACAAATCAATATCAGGAAGTTATATTATTTATTGCTAGATCAAGGTTATGTTCCATTTTCTTCGAGCAACATGTTTTGAAGAGAGACCATTGTATCAATGATATATGGAGAACCAGTTCTACAAAGTGGCAAGGGCAATCTTTCTACCAATATGTTACCTCGCAAGTATTAGTAAATAGGTAGGTGCGTATTTTACATTGAAGATAAACTCATATAATTATAATAGATTAGAAATTAGCAAAGGACAGCAAAGGTGGGTGAAGACTGGTGAGTCTTCACCCACCTTTATGCAATTATTACAATACTGTCTTTATGCAATGATTTAAAGAAAGATAAGCTGTGATAATGACAATAAATAAGTACTGTTGTAAGTTGACAATAAATTACAAAAAAAAAGATAAGGGGATTTCTGGATTTTTTTCCAAAAATCCCCTTAGCGTTTCCTTTGAGCACCGGCAGGGGATTTCTGGGCAAAAATTCCAGAAATCCCCTTAAGGGGATTTTTGGCAGGGGATTATTGGAATAAGCCCAAATTACCACCTGTAGATGAAGAATTAACATAACAAAATCGAGAAAACAGAGACAATCGAGATTTGATAAAAGCGGCGACTGAAGCCAAAGGTGCCAATGCGAAACAAATCATTTTCAATGGGGTTGCCGTTCGTGTGCGGTTAGGGCGCAATCAATTAGCGGGCTACACCGAGCACTTCCGTTTCCGAGCGTTTAGGGACTTCCGTCGGGGGCGGGGGCCTAGTTCCTTGTTGGGCCCGTACCGCGGTAATCATTATGTGTAACAAACAAGTCACTGCTATTGTTACGGTACCATTTCATTATTTGTGGCCTAAAACAATTAGTTAAACTAAGAAAAAAATATTTAAATTGTCGCAAAATTTACCCTTTACTATAGTACAAATAGGTGTCTCAAGTCTCAATAAATTTGTAGGGAATTGAGATTATTAGTAAATTGGTAGTTTATAACCTGGTTTAACCCATAACCCTTTTTAATACGGGAAAATATATTAATTCTTTAATGAACTTGTATTTAAAAGTTGACAACTTGTTTCGGTATATTTATAAACTAGCTGTTGCCCGCGAACAAAAACTCTCTTGTGGGAACCTCCGGCGAAGGACCGGTGTGGTGGCACTCATTGGGGGAGACCCATGTTCAGCCGTGGACGTCCAACTCGCTGATGATGGTGTATTTTATTAATTCTCTCAGTGTATATTTATTCACACCTATAGTATTATTATTAAGTATTCTATGCCTATAGCGTTAATAAATGTCACTTAATCTGAACGCACTCATAGATAAGCAGTTATTTAATTTAATATTATCAACTACTATCACAATGATATCGGGACCTAATCAAATGATTGTGTGTGGCCCACTTAGGTATTAATAAATTTTATTTAAAGTTTCAGATTTGCAATTTATTTTCTTTCAGTTACAACTAACTATGACTGCGGCGCCGTCTGCGTTGAAATAGTCCCTTTTATCGTAACTTGAAAGTATATGCACAGAACCTTCTATAAAAGATTAGTAACTTACTTCAAAAAAGTTTGGAACACAGCAGTTTCAAAACGTGTTGTATCATTCACACGACACTGACCCCCACAGAGTATAACAGTATCACACGCGAAGCTATCGTCGATTTTTTGTCGCCCAGAGACACGCTGTCGACTTCGAGACCGAGAGCGAAAAAAACACGTGTTTGAAACAAAAAATGCTTCTTTAACAAACAGCTGAGACATGATAAGCAGGGATCGGTTCAATGTTGGGTTAGAAACCCTTGTATATGGGTTGGCATGGCTTCAATAGTGTGTAATAAGGTTTTGTTCCCCACAGAATAGATTTTCCACGGTAAAAATAGCATACGTTCATTGACACAGAATGCATAATGTATAATGTACTTACCTATGCATAATTTCATGAAGATTGATTGATACTTAACCAAATCTTGAAAGAGTTACAAATATACGCACGTTCGTGTTTACAATATTAAGTAATTAAGATAAAGTAAATAAATATGTCAGACATTCACACCAATTATTCAGTCCCAAACTAGGCAGAACCTGTGCTATGGTTACTAAATAACGGATACACATACTTAAATAAATATATAAACATCCAAGACCTGGGTACAAACATTCATATTCATCATACGAAAATTTGCCCCTAGCGGGATTTGAACCCGAAACCTCCGGCATGGCAGTCCGAGAGCTACTCCGTTCCGCCACGGAGGTCGTCAATAAGACCATATTCCGAAATAGTCAAAACAAGGAATCAAATCAACAGCCTTTAAAATATGTCCCACTGTGAGGCAGAGGTCGACGAGGGCGTAGGGGGCTAAAGTCCATCGAACTCGCCTAGTAATTTGCTGGAGTTTATTCTTCAGCGTACGCAGGTTTTTTTACGATGGTTTCCTTTACAGAGAAGCCTGTGGTAGGATTATCCTACTTAAGAACTTAAGTTACGAAAATCCAATTGAACACTTTGATTGAACCCTCGACCTCTAGAACGTGAGTCGAGCACACTCCAACTAGACTTCCACGGCTAAAGAGATACTAAACTAATGTAAATGCGAGATTAAAATCTTCAATAATTTAAATTCTGCGTCCGGTAATTTTGAGATTTACGACAGAATGTTCAGTGTCTAACTAAAGCATGCAGTTATTTTTAAAATTATATACACGCGTAGGTTGGGAGTTGCGAATCTAAATTATAGTTAAATTTACGTAGTCCCTTGGGTTTATCAAACTATCCTATCTATGATCAATGAGGAAATCCGACAAAGAACTAGATTAGCGACATAGCCGAAAGGATAAGCAAGTTGAAATGGCAGGCTGAGTTCTGGAGTGGAGACCGTGGACCAGTACGAGTAGCGTGGAACATCCCGCCCCGGCCGCTAGATGGACCGACGACTAAATGAAGGTGGCCGAAAGCGGCTATGCGAAGGGCGGAGGATTGGGTGTGATGGGATTCACTGGGGAAGGCTTACGTCCAGCAGTGGACATCGAAAGGCTGACTGTGTGGCTCATCGTTTGCTGATTTACTTAATTTATAGATATTTTAAAGTCGGTTTTGACATGGTTAATAAACCTTAAGACCTTTTTTTCTTATTTAAGTTAACCGGCGGTTACAGAACGGTACTCAACCACAAAAATCTGGGACTAACTAGAGCTAGTCGGCGATTTCGACTCAAGTTTTGAGTTAAGAGTGTTGGTAGCGCAGTGGGGATGACGCGGCATACCATCTGAGTGGTTCGAGTACTCCGAGTTCGATCCCCGGTCATTCCATGTACTGTCAGTCATGTGTGTAACCGCGGGGCCGATGTTGCACCACGTCCGTAAGAGTTACCACAGCTATCCTATACGTGGCCGCCGGATGGTGATAATAATGCAACTTTGACAGCCTTATACCTGTCCATATATGTCCATAACTAATAATAAAAAACTCTGAAACTACCTGTACATTTCCGCAACTTCCGTCCCTATGCACAACTCCTTTCATCCGTAACGTAACTTCATCTACGCTATATGAAAGAAACAGCAAAATTAAGTTTGTCACATAATAATTCCACTTTACGGTAACTACACACTTTGAAAGAACGTATCTATTCACTGCATTGAGTTAGAAACTTGAATTTTTTGCAGGATTAGGGGCTATAGACTTTTGTATTCGGTATTAATTTCAACTCGATACGCTCCGTGTGGACAACTTAACATCACAAATTATTATGTATTTCCCGTAGGAATGGGATGTTTTGTCGGGATAAAAACTATCCTATGTCCTATTCCAGGACCTAACCTATATGTGTGCCAAGTTTCATCACGATCCGTCCAGTGGTTGAAGCGTGATTGACTAACAAACATCCAAATATCCAAACATTCAAATATCCAAACTTTCGCATTTATAATATTAGTAGGATTGTCAATGATTTGAATTTTATTGGTTTTTATTATTATTACTGAATTAACTGTCAGATAAAGCTAAATCCCAGAAAATATTCTTTATTGGTTTTTTTAATTCCCAAACTCATAAACTTAGTAGGCGAGATTTCATTCACAATGAAAGGCAAAGATGTCTGAACACGTCAGTATGTACGTCATTGCATTGTATAATACGTTGCACGGAGTTGTTATAAAGTCACTGCAGATACCGCCACTGAGGCAATGAGTATCAAATACGTACTGAACATTTGGTTCCCGGCTTAGAATAGGGCCACCCCCAATCTTCCCGTGGGTGTCGTCAAGGCGACTAAGGGATTGCACCAGGGGACGGTCAGCAGAATTCTCCTGTGTATATTAAGATCATTACTGCGATCACCAATCCGTCTGCCTAGCGTGGTGATTATGGCAAATCCCCCAATGGGCAGCCCACCAAATGAGGCATTCTGTTGAGGAGGCTTCTGTTCAGCAGTGGGAGTATTTCGGCTGACGATTGATGATAAAAATGTCTCTATAGCTGTGTGGGATACCAATATCCACCGATATTACTTAGGTAACCATTAGTTAAGAATACCCTCACCAGCTGAGATTGTGAAGCAATAAAATTGTATAAATAGGAGCGATATTCAAAATAAAGAATCATAGTTAACTGATACCTCCTCCAGTACACATCGGTATTATTGCATTATTTTTCAAGGTATGAGTTGTATTATTTTTCAAGGCATAAGCCACTCACCTGGTGCGAGGTTCCCTCTGGGCTTGGCTCCTAAAATGGCGAGGTTCACGTTTGCTTTCCGTCCATCTATGATGGGGTTTGGATCCTTACACGCTCTCTCTGCCGCTGCTCTATCACCCATTATCACCTGCAGGCAAAATATTAAGGTTATTTCAGGTCTGAGTAAGGTACGTCCCTAATCGTTATAAAAGCGAACTAGACTTCGGGTAGATTACTTAATATTTAGGCCTTGGGAGAGGCCTATGTCCAGCAGTGGGCTCTTGCAGGCTGATGGTAATGACTTAATAGTTACTACGCAACAGATACATAAAATGTAAATACCTACACTTTTAATCACCTACTGTCAGACAATACAGGCAAAAATTTGTCTAAGCCGCTCAACTTAGGGTTGTTTTTACTCCGGAAGGTCGGGGCGAGAACCACGCCGGGGCGGTCTGAAAGTGTAGGTACTTTTCGCGGTAGGTTCGACCGAGTGACAGAGGCCTGGTTCGGGCATAAAATAGTAGTTTTATTTGTTTTACTATAAACAGATATAATATTTCATTTGACGACCTCCGTGGCGGAACGGGAAGCTCACGGACTGCCACGCCGGAGGTTGCGGGTTCAAATCTCGCTAGGGACACAAATGTTCGTATGATGAATATGAATGTTGGTACCCAAGTCTTGGATGTTTATGTATTTATTTAAGTATGTGTATCCATTATCTAGTATACCAGAGGCTCTGCCTAGTTTGGGACTGGATAATTGGTGTGAATGTCTGACATAATTTGTTGCACACAAATTAAGAATAACAAGTTAGGTAAATCACTATGGAAAGTGTACAAAGGCGACCTTATCGCGATCTCTTCCAAGCAACCTTTGCCAAGGGAAATAAGAAAAGCATAGCGACAGAGTATAACAGATAAAACAAATTATAATTTTATATAAAAAAATACTATAGGTATAAATGCCATACGATAACAAAATATAAGTACATGACATCAAAGGGACATTAGCTGCAAAAAGTAATTTTCTGCTATATTATTAACACGCTAACTTTGCAGTCCATTTCGGGACACCATCTATTCGGTTTCCAAGACGCAAATACTTTTGCTACATGGACTATAAAGTCTAACTGGTATTCTAGAACTGTGTGATTAATGAATTGTAATTCTTCAATTGGCGAAGATACTCTAGTAATTTTCATAGAATTCTTTAGACCCTTTATTGTCAATTTTCATAAAGTTGCCAAAACACTTAGAGGTTTTCTTTAGCAGGACAGAAAATCATTGATCCTTTACATTGAATCAAAATCCCTACTTTTATTGGAAAAAAATCTTTAAACATTTATTTTGTAAATGGAACGTCGATGGATGACGTCGCCTTCACATTACCCATTGTAATGCATTCATGAACCGCAGGTCGGCACCTCACTTCCACTGCCGACCCAACCTTGTCCAACCATCCCTGACCCCCACTGGCCCTACATTATCAGTCGACAAGTACCAAACTTTTTGTTCTTCGGGGATCATCTTAAACCGGATTGAATAAATAACAATTCAGTCGTAGGTCGATCGAACCAATCGACAGAAGTGAAGCAAATGCGATGACCTCGAGATATCGTAAGTCTGGCGATAAGGGTATGGTTTAACAATTCTAATTTCCAAAACATTTGAATTTCTTTTTGCATTAAAATGTAAATATTTAAAAAACAATTTGTCCCATAAAACTGAATGGTATTTGGATTGGAATAGATATGACCGCAGCTTCACTTGTTTGGACTACAGAATTAGGTTATTTTTGGATGTCGGTTTGTCTGTTTGTTTGTGCACGCATTACGTAAAAACTACTGAACCAATTCCGATGGTATTATTAGATAAACATAAGGCTTATAATGGGGTACCATTTAGTCTTTACTTTATCGCAATCGGCTAACTCAATCAAAAGCTATGCAATTTTTTTTAATTTTCGAAAACTTGCATTAAGCTTCGCGGATTCATATTGCGATGAGTTAGGACTATTTACATTTGGAGCGTGGGTAAGAGCGGAGGGGGGCATGGAAGTGAAAGGGGAGTGAGAAACAAAAATTCTGTAGATCACGCGAGCGGAGCCGCGGGCACAGCTAGTATATACTTAAATCTGGGCAGAAAACACAACTATAAATTTTAAATACACGTAAATTGGATGATTGGTTCTCATGTTATAACCACACTAACGGACAGATAGAGAGACGTTCCGTTTTCTAATATGGTGTAGATTCAAGCTTGAGAAATACGAAAACGATCTCAGGTATAAACTGCATAAATAAGCAGGTAGGTATAGCAGTTTCAAATCGCCTTTACCTACTTATATCGCGACCCGAATGAAATGTTGTTTATTAAAGCGTACAAATTGAAGTTAGGTATGGCAAGCGATAACGAAAATTGTCGATATTCGCCCGACTAACAACCGGTTGGAGGGCTAGTTATGTTTACTTTATCGTTTCCAATGAAAAAGTCGTACTTTTGTATTCTTGCTTCTATTTTAATCGTAATCGTAAATGTAACTGGTTGACTATAATCAACGACCGCCTCGCGTTTTGTCCTAAAACTATAGTACATATTTTACTAAAAATTCAAGCCCCGGACTATAGTATTTTAGGCTATATACTATAGTAGTTTAATAAGCTAAAATACTATAATTTGACATTATTTCTAAAATACTACTGAAATACAAAAAAATCTGTATATTTATAGGCTTTGAGTTCCATTATGCATAGATTAGTTTAAATTAGTATGGGAGACTAGATTAAAAATGTGTATTGTATGGTTATTCATTAAAATATATATACCGTACTATCTTTTTCAGAAATACTAAAAAAGAATATTTTCTCGTGCTATCATTTTTCGAGTGTCTAAATCCAACTCTGTTTGCAGACCCTGTTTAAACCATTGAAAATGGAAGGAGGTGGATCTAATCAGTTAGTGAACAAAGATATGCAGAAAAGAAGAGAGTCTACGTTTCTTCAGTAACTCTTTATATCGTTTACCGCTCTAGCAGATTGCCCACATTATGGTAACCGGCTACTTATAGTAGGAAAGGATCAACTTGGGCGGTATGGTACGCCTTAGGAGGTGCCAGTGTGCTTAACAAAGAACGCCTTTTTATAAAACCAGTCTTTTCTCTAGTGTAGACTGTGGATAGATAAAGTTACAAAAAAACTATCCAAACAACTTCCTCTCTTATCTGTTATTATTTGCATAAAATTTAAAAAGGGGAGCATAGATGAACTCGTAGTTATCTTGCATTATGGAAATATGTAGCATGTACAATTAAAACAGTTCCATTTCGGTGGTGTCTGGGAGAAACCCCACAAGTCCATATTTGTCATGTTTTTGTTTGCTACATACGTTTGGTTTTCCTCCAAAATATATACTTAATGAGTTCATGAGTTATTGTGACTTTAAAATCACTTTTTGGCTAATTGTGTTATTCTCTAAGCTCGTTGAAATTAGAAAAGTGGATTTCAAAAGTTTAAACGTACAGAAAATGTTCCATAATATAACTTCATACAAATCATTTGAATTTGTTTAAAATGAAATAAGCATGACATAGATAGTTTTGGCTAAAATCGTGGTATTTGACAATAAAAGGTCCCGATTATAAGATACATCTTTTATCGTAATATTTGATACTCCGACAAAGTGTGTACAATATTAAGTTCCAAATTTAAGCCTTCTAATTCCCTTATTCCAATGTCAAAAGTTAATATTATTGTTAGGTGACTGTTAAACATATCTGAATCGTTTCAAATCATTCCATTCTGAGTAAAACAAGCATCACACCAAATGTAAAAATGACTGACGTAGTCGTATATATATAATTGAGTTTTACTGTTACACGAACATTAATTACTATTGTACCACGAATAAGTTACGTCAAGCCAACGGGTCTACGCCGTAGGCTCGTAGTGGAAGAGGCGTGCCTGACTGCGGGCCGCCCAACTGATTCGGTTATATATTACTGAAATGATCTCGCCACGCCTCATTGATATAGTTTCTTACAATTCATGTTTATTGTACGTGATATTTACAAACTTTTTTTAACACGAAATTAGGATAAAACACAAATAACAAAGTAAAGCAACTTGTAGAATTAGTACAACATTGTTGTACTTTTGTATTTATTCTATCTTGTGATGTGTTACACTTTGTTATATGCTTTATTCTACTGTGATGTTTGTTTTCAGTCTTAGTGTAATGTGCTGTTAAGTATTAAGCAAATAAATAAGGATTTGGAAAAATATGTTGAATTTTTATTAACTTATCTGTACATTAAAATAGTTTAATTTCCGTTGAAAATCGTGACGGCTCTAATTCAAAACAGATTATCTGTCACTAAATTAATACTTTTGATCAAATGAAATTCTGAGAAATCTTTATCACATCTTATGAAAATAATAACGTAAAAGTTTTGATCATTATTTACTGCATACTTAATTTTATATGAACCTCATTAATTATTAGAACTACGAAATAAAAATTTCGAATCACAATTAGCGGAAATAACAACAGTAAAATAATGAAGTTATTACTGTTATATAATTTACGGCCGTTTGGCATCTACTTATAAATCGGATAAGATAAGTAATCAAGTCAATATACCGAATGGAATCAAAGTCAATGGAAAATTTACTACATAAAGTCCATGTGTAAATGCATCAAGTTCAGTTCAATTACTTTGTATCATCATTAGATAAGGTGCTATTTAGGTGCTGATTGTACTTGTATATATGAATTCCCTTCCAAATCGAATGACATACGAAAAGTATTTGCGTCTTGAAACCAAAATAAACAATGGATGGTGCTTCAAAGTGGACCGTAATGTTTATCATTCTTAATGTAGTCGCTTACAGGTTGAGTTACCCTGGTGCCAGTAATCTAAATAGTATTATATTTTTCCGGAATTTGGGTTTTGATTTTATATTAAAAAAAAAAGATGTCGCAGCCCCTCAAAACTACCTTAAAGTATCCTATTATTAATTTATTAGTGACAATGTTTAATGTTTGTTAATGAATTTATGTGCACCAATTTTCTGTAAGCTAAATATTGCACTCTGGAAGTTGATGTACAAATACTTAAACTCTAAATCTTGTCGAATTTGTTCTCGTTCAGATTTTTTTTTATTACAACTGGCGCCATCTAGTGTCACTCAATCTGTGAGCGAGTCACGTTTCCTACAAGGAAGATAAAAGTACAGTCAATTATTATATAGGTTTTAATATCTGCCTCGTTGGCTTCGAGCGCCAGAGTTCGTGGGTTCGATTCCCACGGGGGACAGATAACTTTGGTCAATTTGTACAAGCTGATTCCGGTCTGTATGCTATATTTGTGAATTTGTCTATCGTTAAGTCCCAAAATACAGAAGAAATTAGACAAGTGTATGTATTTATTTATTATGTCAAATAGGTACAGTCAGACTCAAATGTCGCGAAACGTTACAAAAGTTAGTAGACACAACTTCGAATTGATAAAACGATATGTGTGATTTATATTTATATAACACTCTGTTCAGTAATAATGGATGTGATCATGGATTTTCGTTGCTACCTGTACTTCGTGATTATCGGTTTTTATCAAATTCCACGCGAACGTAAACAAAGACGCGGGCAGCTACTAGTTTTACATTACAATTACTAAGCCCTAACCTATTTCGGAGCATTCCGACCGCCACACATCTATGTAGATGATGTTTCACAATTCTTGTATGTAAATACGAATATATATACATCGTTTTACTATAGACTTTATCCAAAAAACAGTAGTGAAGATTTTAAATCGAATTAGCAAAAGTATTTACAGTACATTGATAATTATAATGTTAAACAAACATAGTCAAAATCTATCATAGTAAAAAAAAATCTACCACTTTTTCGGAAGCTGTTCGAGCTGCTGTAAAGAAGAAACAGTGCAAGAAACTTACAGCAACAGATCTTTTAAAACTTAACGATACTACTAACATACCAAAAAATAACCCGAGCGCTTGAGGTCGTGCTTGAATCCCACTGGGGACTGACCAAAGTACAATTTGGTTCTAATCTGGATATTATATTATACCTTGTTCCACTCCCATAGTAAAGCTAAGGGGTGCCACATCCAGCCTGGTCCATACCGTCAAGCAGGTGCAACCTGCCTCATCTTTGAATTTATGTAGGATATAAAGACGAAAATAAGTTCCAAGGTGACACAAGTTTACCAGAGGGCGTAAGTTGTTTAGTAGAATCAAGAACGGGGAATGGACTGTCTAACCGGAGCCTACTCTAACCGGTGGACCACAGTCAGCCAACTATTCAGCATATAGCCAACATAGGATGTTGGGTAAAGACCAATTGGTAATGACAGGTATCGATGTCTCGGATGGGCATTGATGCGATGATAGTTCCCCATAGTTTCCGTTCTGTTTCTTGAGAAATTGCCTTGTTCTTTAGATTTATTTGTATAATCTTTCAGTTATAGTTTAGGTTAGGCGGACAGTGCTTAATTTAGAGCGTATGAGCGAAAGAAAAAGAGTTTTAAATTGATGACGTCCTCAAAAAGGCTGGAGAGTAAGATGAATAAAAGGATGTGCATGAAAAAGTTGATAATGTGAGTGCTACATCCTTACCCTGTAGGACGAGGGCGTAAGTAGTATGTATGTTAGATACCTATGTATTGTAGTGGTTAAGTTTGTATGTATTTTGGGTCGTAACGAAAATCGCATTATATCGTCTACATCTACACATAGACTGCTAAAATCATAACCCTCCTTTGGCTTCGCCATAGTCGGGGGACAGTGAGTAGGTGGGCTTAGCTAAACCATTTCTATAAGCAGCCTCTCTAGCACTAGACCCTACTTTGTGCGTCACCCGCACGGTGTCAGATATCCTTCTTTTGTTTTCCACCAGTGCTTCGGCAAGTTCCGGTGTAGCCTGTCTGCTTTTAACATCTTTAAGGTTCCTTTAATAAGAAAACCCTATTGCTATTAGCGGAGGTTCTTCTTTTTTGTTTATATTCATAGTTTTTTTTATTATACGATAGCTATTATGTCTTCTATCGTCTTACCCATAGACGCTATCTTCCTATCGTCTTACCCATAGACGATAGGAAGAACAAGAATTTTTAAGAGTCATCCATATTAAAGTGGGTATCAAATGAAGTATTATACGTCATAAGTAGTAAATAGTCACTACTAAATAATCTGTGGTCATATCTAGGGCAGAATACTGAGCACCTCTGGGATTTAATTAACACAAATGTTTACAAACAAATAATATGCATTTGTAGTTTACCATTCCGCTTGCCTTGAAAAAAATCTACAGATGAAACGAGACCACATCTTTGATATATCAGTTTTCATATTAATATCTTATCTTCTTAGCGGGCCGGGAAGACCTGGCGACACTTCAACCCTTCAGGAATTTTTGTGCCAAACCCCTGTCCACCAACGGTGCCCCAAGCCGACTTCACATATGCTTTAGGGTTTCTTGTATAGCATATGCAGGTTCCCTCACAATGTTGTCCATCACCGAAAAGCCTGTGGTATTATAATAAACTGTACTTAAGTTTCGAAAAACTTATTGGTACGGGCGGGGTTTGAACCCACGACCTCATGAATGCACAAACAACTAGGATACCACGGTCTTCATATTGATAACTACAATTTGTATGTTCAAATTTCACCCTGGAGAAAATGAAAAATAGACATGGGTTCGTAAAATAGCGTTCGTTATGAACGCATTGCGATTATTGCAGCCATTTGTATGACGCAGGAGTAAGGGAGGGTGCCAACGGGCATTGGGACATGTTCCTCCCTCCTGCTACCCTAGCACGAATTGAAAATGGGGTTGTGATTCATTTCCCACGAGTGCGAGCCCCGCTCGTTCGATGCAAACAGCCTAGACTCAATTTCTGCTGTCAAATTTATTAAATGCATTAACATCGTTTACAACTGTTCATTATGTGTTCATGAAGTATCGGTACACCAATTGTCATTTGTCTTTAAAAATCGCCTGCCTGAATGTTTAATTTGTTCGGTCGTATGTAAACTCAATTAAATTTAATCGGCAATTTGATTTCCTTAATTCCGTTCTAGCAAATAAAAATCCAACAAATCTGGCAAGAGCGTAGTCATTATGAGATTTACTCTCACACAGAATAAAGGCATTTTCCCAACAAAATAATGTACGTAAACAGGTCAATGATTAAACAAAAAACAAGATGATATGAATGATCAAAAAATGAAAGTGTAAACCATTAGAAAAGTCCTTGGAAATAAAACCGCGACACAAAATTAGCTTATTATCGACAAAGACGGCTGAAATTTACGTCTATGAAATCAAGTTGGGAGCAGAATGTACAGCGACGCAAACAATCGTAAATCAAATTCGTGTGCTCTGATTGAGCAGATAACACAGGAAACAGTAAACTTTTATGGTAACTTGGTATTGGTTTATTTACATTGGAACCTAGAAGCGGGATTTGAATATCAACGAATTATACAAAGCATCCGACTTGTCTCTATATCCCTTTAGTGTTGGTGGCAATTTGACAAGTACACCTGTGTATCGCGGGCACAACTTCCGTGTTTGATGTAAATTCACGATACACTCGTTTTGCCTCTGGGTTAGGTACTTATATCGGTAGGTAGCGGCTAGGTGCCGGGTGCGATAACGCGCTGCCGTGCGATACGGTTGCTTTTCAGAGCCGACGCGACTCGCCGCCTGCGCACGGGCATTGTTAAGTTTACGTGTCACTTCGACACATTGTGCTTTTATATCAGCTGAAATCAGGTTAATGTCTAAACGAGCTCCCATTCCATTAACCGTTTAGATTAATCGCCGAAAAATTACGCAAAGTGATTGAAATGGAAAGCAATTAAACTGTTCTTACAAAGCCATATCCTCTGCTCTTGCTGGTCTGTCTGTCTGTGATGACGACCGCCTCCTCGATGTCCCCGTAGACTGCGAAGTGTTCTTGTAAGCTTTTGTCCGTCGTGTGGTACGGCAGTCCGCCGACGAAGAGTTTCGTCCAGGTGGTGTCCTTCTGTCCGGGCAGCGCGCCCAGAGCCAGCAGCCCCTCGGGCTCGGCCGGCAGACCGCCCGCCATCAACATGCCTTGCACTGCCTCCGTCGCGCCGAACAACTATGCACTCTCCGAACACTGTCACTAGCGCCGCTGGTGCGGTTTCAGTCGATAGTCCGCACGTTTATGTTACAGTAAACACTGGTGTGTGTGGGGCGAGCGTTCGTCGTGGTGGTTGAGCGCGGACTGATGCTCGTTCGCGGCGCACGTGGCGCTCCGATACTAATTTTAGCCCCCGCCGCGCCCCCCTCGTCACCAGATGCGTCGGCTGCGGCACCGGCCTGCCACATGCGGTGCGTGCCCTACTGCCTGCCTGCTACCCTACCCTACCCTCCCTGCAATCATACGTAATGATATGCCTCGTTATCACGGTGTTGGTCTGTTGGTCCTTGCGTCCTGAAACGTGCTTCTGAAAAATGTTAGCTTTGAAAGTATGCAACAACAGTTGTTCTAAGTATGGTTCACTTATTCGCTGTAGCTACGAGGGTATTTCTTTTCTTATCTGAACTAAAGATGAAAAGCATGAAAGTACCTAATTGATAAGTAGATACTCAATAGTAAATATAAGTTGCTTGTCTCCAACTCGTCATAATATAAGTTACTTACATATAAGTTTTTGCCACTGACTCGCGTATTTCTTTTTTCAGTTTAACCGCAAAGTTAGACCGAAGGAAATCATCATGCGCGTGGCAAGCCTATTTCAAGTTTACTTTATTTTTTATTATTTGATTTAAAACAAAGTTGTACCATACAATAAATCAGCTATATATACCTAACTCAAGTTGAAAGCGGTCGGTTGGAATATCGCACAGCGGGCGGCAGGAAGCCAGAGTGCGTATGCGCCTGCGCCGCGCTGTGGGAAACGCATTGTTCTTGTGCGAAATATTGTGTGGAACCAATCGCTTCCTCTACACTACGTCGAGCTTGTTTACCATTCTACAACACAGCGTCGTCACTCCATTTCGATTGTAGAATGCATGTATTGAAGACGTAGGTTTTTCAAATAAAGGAACTATAGGTACCTATATATTTCTTACAGAGACAAGAAAGGTATGTTCAAATAAGTTTGAATATCAAAGCTGACCAATAAAGTACAACTGCTCTAGACCATGTACAGTAGAATAAGCGCCCTCTATTCGAAGTATAGTCTATCGTATTCTAAGTTACACAGAGCACTAACAATATTTCCTCTTTACGCATAATAAAAATCAGCTGTTTATCATCTGTTCCTGAACATCAGCTGTTCAATTTCCTTTGAAATAAGACATCTGCAAGCTGCGAATAACAGATTCAGTCAAAAACGGTTGCGCCGTACCTGACGGAGCCGAGAGTGGTACCTAAGCAGGGCGGGGGTCGCGGGTTCATTGATCGCGGCTATTGTCAAACGTGCGCGTGCGTCGACAGCTGCCATAGCCGCCCCAATCTCTAGCCGCGTTGGGGTAAGCAGATGCTTGGGTTAAAAAAAGTGTAAGTAATGGAAATCATAATTTTTTTTCTTCAATGATACGTATCGTCTGAAAAAAACCGTGGCACTACAGTAATACCAACGAGAGTACCACAGGTAAGATAGGATGGGATCGTTTCGATGGACTAGGGAAGAATGTTTTTACTTCACTTGAGTAATGTTTTAAAAGACAACTATTCTTTCACTTAGAAAGTTACACTTCTATCTTCAAGAAATTTATTATATTCCAAAGGATGAGCGTCAATTATGCATTTACATACATAATGCTCACGTCTTTCCTAGAGAGATAAGCAGAGACGATGTATCGCCACTTTCCGCGATCCCGAGTTCCTGACACACGTCATTAGTCTCACCTAGTATATATTATCTTTGGTCTCACTCACATAGATACATCAACCTTTTCATGTACCTCCTTTTATTCATCTCACTGCGGACCAGAGCCTTTATATAAGAGTTATTCTTCATGTCAGAGAAATCCTTTTTGTAATTAGATACTTCATACTGACCAAATCCTCTTTTATCTCATATAAATAAGGTCCTTGATGATAGCCCGGCATTAGAAAAGAAAGTCTGATGTCATGTCATGTAGGCAATGTACTTATTTTCAGATTGCAGACTATCGTAAAACTTTGATATCTCGCTCTTATAACCTCCTGCTCATGCACATATATGATTCAAAGTCATCAGTGATAAAAACGTCACTCACGGTGAGTAGGAGCAGAACTGCTTGCGATACGGTGTCATGTGCTAGTCTAGTCCCAGCCACCCTTTGATGTTGTCTAACCATGAACTTGTAACAAAATGTATTTTTTCTTCAGTCTTTGCGTCTTGTCACCATACAATTTGTTTCTAAAGGGATGGTTAACTAAGTCCTTAAAAAGGGAGCCAACTAAAAAAAGGGTTGAAATAGAAATGAAACTCAATAAGATCCACTTACTCCGACGGGCCGGGTGCTCCCGCGCAGCGCGGGGGCCGGGGGGCGGAGTACCCGCGCCCCATCCCGCCAACAATAGGGCAGCCGTAATGGGGACGACGGTCACTATCGATCTGGTGACAATGGATATTGTTATTCACAATTTATGAGGTCTTTTATTCTGTACATAATTTTGGATTGAAAATAGACCGTTTTACAACCGAATTAAGTAAATTACTTTTCATAACATTTGCTTATAAATATTTTATAGCATATATCCCATGCTTAGCGATATTTGTTTTAGTGTTTTGACTCCGATAGCTCATCATTAGGCATGGAGGCCCACTTGATTTTGTGCCGCCCGGGCCCATCTTTTCTATCTGTCTTAATATACCGACTAGGTACCCTCTGAAATCTGCCGTTCTTAGGCCGCGGCCTATACCCTGTACGGACTATTGGCAAATCCAGGACTGGTTATATATATATATATATATATATGTTGGTAAAGCGACAGCATAAATGAAGAGGCAGAGCCACCCAACATAGGTACTACGTTGGTGACGTATTCCAACAAAACGTCTCATGTGGTTTGAATCAAATCGCCAGTCAATGTCCCACTGTTGGGTTGGGCAGAAACCTACACTCAACGTGGATTGGATATTCTTTAGATGTCAGAATACGAATGGAACTGAAATAAATTCCTTTCCTATTCTCGTCACTGAAGAAAAAAGGCCACAAATTGAACGAATTTACAACAGTCAATAGAAATATTGATAATGAGTGACCTCTACCGAACCTTAAAGAATGATGGCAAAAATAGGCCTAACGGCTTGACATACACAACGACGACGAAAAGCGAGGCTGGTTGTTTAGATGGCGTTGCAAGTCCCACTGACATAGTAAAATAATAGATGTAGATGGCGCTAGCGTGCGTAAAGTTTACAGAAAAGTAAACAAGAAATGAAAAATTATATGGCAAAAATAGAATACCTAGACCCGACACACAGCGGAAAGCGTAACAGGTGTATAGATGGCGTTGAAAGCTAAACTAACATTGTATAGAATAAACGTAGATGGCGCTAGCGTGCGTCAATTTTACACCTCGATGAAAAACTGGGTAGATAGGTCAGTAAGTCCTATATCGTTTGAAGATTCATCAACAGCAATTAAGCGCCATATTGAATCAGTTTCAAGTAGTTACGAATAAATAAAAAACTATAAAACAAACTCACAGTAGTTTGGAAAATATGCGGATGACTAAAATATATTTCAAAAGTTTGTAATTTGGGATTAGGTCAGTAATTTATGACGATTTGATTTCGTATTATTCTGAAATCAATGATGTCAACAACGACGTACAACTCGACGCCATGGCTCAAAATAAGTTGTGAACAAGTTTCTGACCTCATAGTTGCCTCAATGCCAGAATTAATTACATAGGCAGTCATCTACTTATAAAAAGTCAGTAGGTGGAGGTGAGTCAGCTCATCACTCCACAAGATAGTAATTGATCGAGGTCATTTAGTCATCTCTGCTCCACAATAATGAGGAGATAACAATTTGCCAATTACCTAACTGCACTTGCAAGCTCTTTAGGTATAGTGACATTTCGGATTGAAGGCTAGCTAGAATTCAGCACAAGTTCTGTAGTTGGTCTGTCTCGTGATTATATCATACCTTCAGCCTTGCCTTTTACTACATTTTATTTTTATAGCACAGTATTTATTATTGGAAGTAAACTATTACCGATTTGGGCATTGAAAGTGTTAAAATGTCCCGTATTGATTCCTGGAAGTTATGGCAACCCTACATTTTGCCAGTTGTTTGGTCTTCGTTTTCCTTAACATTGTAGTTATTGTAGTAATCGGCAACTATCGCTATTCACAAAGAAATGACATAATTCGATGATATCTACTGACTAGTTTTATTAATGGTTTGACCTTTTCGATCATACATACAAATGCTATGACTAAGTAATGAATGTGACGTTTAAGTTCCACTTCCACCCCGATATTAGTCAGCTACCTACTTGGTCTAAGGTCAGATATTATTACACAACAATGCTCTGACCTTGACCGTACATCTTGATCTTATGGAGGTCGGTCGGCCAATGCGAAAAGCCCAAAACATTTTATGTTAATGAGAAAAAGTTAATGAGAAATAGGTACCTATATTAATGGAGAATGAGATACGGTTATCTTTTTCAAAATTGTAGCAAACAACTTTGGAACCACTTCGAAATTTTTTGTGCACATGGTTCCTTGATGATCCTATCGATATAAGAGAAACAAAACTATTATTTTCAATTTGGTAATTTCTTATAAAACACGTCTCTAGTGAATATTTGTCTAAAGACCTTTATCACGTAAGACATTTTAGGATAACATAACTTTATTCATATAGCATAGTATGACATCATCGGTGTACGCCGCGGAACCGGGCGACGCGGTGTCGAGGCCGAAAGACGTTGAACACTCTGCACGAACGCAGGTCTCAGTTTGGAAATAGAACTCGCGCTGCACTAACGTCCCGGACTTTTTGAACAGTGAAAAAGTTTTGAATTTTAAACATGGCTAACGTCATGGGTGAGTTACCACAACGCTGTTTATTTACTATTATAACATTAGATTTATGTTTTATTTGCATGTTATATGGAAGGGTCCTTGAATTAGAGGTTCGCGCAGGTGATCTAATTGATAGGTACTCAACTACTTGATGTTTTTTCAAATACATTCGGAAGTGTCCTAAGTTTTGGGTAAATATCTATGAATGTTTGACAAGCCGGGTGCCGCAAATAACAACCGGCAATTTCTTGGAGCGAGGCCAACACTGGGCGTGGTGATGCGGCTTACGAAATTCGTCAGAATCAATATACAGATTTCTTTTGCAGCACTTTTATTTGACGTTTCTAGTAATAAACAAAACGAATTGTTCGACTAAAATTCAATTTGGATGAGATAACAGTCTATTTTTACATTCAATAGCGCCTTACCTGCCGCTCAATAAGAAAATCTTGGGTATTAATTGGTTGTTTTTCATTTATGTGACATAATTTATCCACGGTGGGTGAGGCATGAGATCATCTGTATTATCAGAGATTCACAATGTATGCTATGTTGCAGGACTGCAAAAGAATTATTTTTCCTAAGGCAGATATAGGCATTTTAACCGACAAGACCGCCGTTATCAGCAAATAGAGAAACATGTTCACAGAAACATAGAGAAACCTACCCTATTGGCACAGATATAATTTAAAACTGTTTTTAAACGGTAGCTTAAATACCTTAGTACCTACGTGTTATTTTATGCGAATTTCAAATATTTCTCACTTCAAGCAGGTTTATCAACATTGTCACGGTTTAGTGCTAATGTATTGACCAATGTCGTCGTCGGGTGCTGTTAGACATCGATGTTTGCCAAATAGGCTATGAGCATACCTACCTCCCAACTAGCGCACTAACGTCATATGCAGCCATAAGTTATAAAGTAGGTCCATAGTGGGGGTATATCGGTGTTAGTGCACTTAAGAGCGATGTACCTACACTATAGACCTATTAAGCTATAAAACAGCTGCATATTTAGGCTACTTGAGCTATGTTCCGACTTTTAATAACTGCTTGGTAATAGTGAATTGCTTTATGGTTTTTTTTTTATTAAATGGTTGTGTTTAAACTACTTTTAGCTCCGCAGCGTTGCTTATGCACACCCATCGGGCACAGCTCATTGTTAGACAACTTTCCTATGGGATTCCAGTATTTTACCCTGGTAAAAATACCCTTAGTCTATCCTGAAACTTAGCAGTATTCCGACAGAATTATTAAAATTAGTTCGTTAGTTCCGCAGATTAACTCCAGCAAATTCACTTTGTTAATTTTTGGCTAGACAGCGCTAACAAAAAGTTAATGATATTATTTATATAAGTAGGTACCTATAGTATGAAATGAATCTTTTTGTAAATGCAAATTTTTGCCGTTTTTTTTACTTAAATGTTTGCTGAGATCCAAATGCAGTGTAAAAATGATCTAATTGTTCTAATAGTCTATAATTGTACCAGCAGTCGCTGAATCGTCGACAATTGAAAATAAATTTGCATAACTTCACGTCTCGAACATGCTTTATCATCTACCCATTATCAATGTTTTATAACTCGTTAGTGCAAAGTATTTGACATGTATCTGCTAATTGGACGAAACTGATGTAGTAAGTAATAAGGTATATTTTATCTAGCTAAGATTTTTTTACTTGGAAGATACGAGTAACTTATCTACGAGTAATCGTTTTAAGTAAAATATAACAATGGATGTTTTTCCTACACTCAAGTAAAATATTCATCATAAGCGTTAGCCCACGTATTTCGTATTTATTATACGAACAAAAAGATCGACGGACAAAGACGTTGCCATTTATATATTATGTTTTAAAGTGTTAAAATCATTTATCTAAATCAGGCGTAGCAGAACAAATCAAAACACAACATTGTGTTAGGAAAACATAAGTCCGCCTGTGTTGTATTTAAAAATACTGGTAAAAATGATATTTGTTGTCCTTCCTAAAGAAATTTTAGTACAACTAAACTTTTCCAATAGATTATATGGCTGTCTGACTTTATTGCTGATCATAATAACAGATTAATGTTACTGACCAACCTTAGTAGGTACATAGACGGGCGCCCGGAGGTCGTTACAGCATTGATGCGATGACATCATTTTGATCAAACTACCTCTCCACGCAAACAACGCGTTTAAACGACACACCTTTCATTACAGAGTGTCCACCTTCCTACGCCCAAACAACCACTTTAAATCTGCAATGGACTGTTTAAATCGAATGTTAGGAAAGTAGATTTGTGGGTGTGTGCTACGGCCGCATACCAAAGTGTCTATATTTAGAGTTGCTGTTAGGAGACCTGCCTCGAATGGTAGACGAAAGTATACCTAACTAAATAGGGTATAGAGGTAAGGCGACTAAAGAATGTTAATGACTACTATCGCCAACGAATGTGACTGATCAATTTTACAACAAAACAGCTTAGTGATGAACGCACTGACAAAGCATAGAGCGCTGACGTAGATTACACGCGACTTGCGCCTTAAGGTGGTTTGCGCTTTCTAAGAAGACTGTACCGAACCAAGTACGGGGAAAAGTAGACGTCGATCGATACGTCGTATGTCGTCTAGTGTACCTACTAAGTAATCCCACTATTATTATAAATGCGAAAGTTTGGATGTTTGTTACTCAATCACGCTACAACCACTGGACGGATCGGGATGAAACTGCCACATATAGGTTAGGTCCTGAAATATGACCTAGGATAGTTTTAATCCCGAAAAAACATCTCATTCCTACGGGAAACCAAATTAATCATTAAAAGCAGTGAAGATGTATAAATATCGAAACCTACGCCGACGAAGTCGCGGGCAAAAGCTAGTCAACTATAAGACAACTTCCGTTTATATGCTGTTGCCAAAATATAACATCGACGTAGGTTCGTCCGTCATCCCACTTAACTAATCTAAGAAGAAAACCTGTATATTCAGGGTTTTTACTGATTAGCAACAAACGACTTTTACCTTGGGAAAATAAGTTCCCATATAAAATGAATAACCGCAGAAAAAAAACTGGTATTTAATAATGACAATTACGTTGTTTACAGACTTGCAGACGGAGGACAACCTCCAGTACCGCTTCTACCCGGTCTCGAGCGGGTCAGTGCAATTCAAAGTGCGGGCGGCCAACGATGCCCACCTCGCCCTCACCATCGGGCCCCAAGAGTCGGACCCCATGTATGAGGTTCGTTACTTTCGATCGCTTATATAAAACACGAAGAAGACTTATATTCCGGACACAACGAATCTACGAGGAGTAAAACAAATCAAATAGTACCATCTTGAAACTAAATTATGATTTAAAATAGACACTGAAACTTTTGCTTCTACAGTTAATGAGGAAAAGACATACTCCACTGAACACTGCCACAATTCTATTTTCAGATTTTCATTGGCGGTTGGGGCAACGCAAAGAGCGTGATCAGGAAGAACAGAGCAAAACCCGATAAAGTCGAAGTTGAAACCCCCGGAATTCTGAACGGAGGCGAATACCGTGGCTTCTGGGTCCGGTGGGACAGCGGTATCATATCCACCGGCCGTGAAGGAGAATCCATCCCTTTCATGTCCTGGGCAGACCCTGAACCCTTCCCCATCGGATTCGTAGGAGTATGCACAGGCTGGGGTGCTACTGGCTCTTGGAAGATCGAAGGTAGGTAACCAACAGTCGCCGCACAAGATGTACCCAACGGTTCAAAATTTATTATCGTTTGTTGTCGATACAGATGGGGCTGAATTCGATACACCGGACAAGTTAGAGTATAGATTCGGGCCAACAGCCGCCGGATCTCTCGAATTCGAATACCGTGGTCCACACAATTGCCACGTGTGTCTGACGAGCGCGCCCGCCGAAGTCGACCCCATGTACGAAATCATACTCGGCGGCTGGGAGAACACCCAGTCCGTCATTAGGCACTGCCGGCAGAAACCAGACAAGGTAGCGTAGACATGTCGTGTCCACCGTTGTATTGGCTGTTCATTGTGGGGCAGAGGAATAAACCGCTATAACCCTCCATAGGTCACGGTTCCCACGCCCGGCATCATGACCCCTACTGAGTTTAGGAAATTCCTGATCGAGTGGAGATGTGGCAGAGTGATGGTGCGCGACAAGACGACGGGCGCGCTGATCATGGAGTGGTTGGACCCCGCGCCCTTCCCCGTCACGCACTTCGGTGTGCGCACCGGGTACGGCGCGCGCGGACACTGGCGCATCACGCACTACTACAAAGACGGCGCGCCAACACGTTGAGTGTCCATTTATTGGCGGATGATTGATAATGCTTTGAATGTATATTGCTGATTAAATTTCGAACAGCATATTAATTTGCATTCCAGTTCGTTCGTAGTCTTTTTATCTATGTAGTATTAAACTAACAAATTTCAAGGAAACTGCGTGTGTTTACTCGTTTGGGTTGCAACTGCGGAGCCAAATTAGTGGTCTGCATTGGATGATTGAAACTTGTGGTACGTTGGGTACATTTTGTGTTTTACTTGTTAATTCTGATTCTATTACTCGTTTACTTGCATATTATATTCTGTGCTTTTACTTGCCCTGAACACGCATTTTCTTGTTTATTATTCGTCTTATTACATCATTTTGGTACACTCTCGAATAGAATGGCAAGGTTGCAAGGAAATAAACGTCATTAACATCACCATGCATGAAACTGAACATGAATTTAATTTTGTTAAATTTTGGGTTAAATTTAAACATATCGACATATGATTTTCATTATAATCATCTAAAGATCATCGACAACTACATCAAATTCTAATGAAGCTACATTCAATTATATAATGCCACTGGAAAAGGAATAACAATCTAGTAGGACTTCAAGGATCACTTGCCATTTCAGTGCCACCATCTGCTCCAATGGCGCAGCCGTTGTACGGCAACCCGCCAGGCTACCCTGGCGTCGCTCCGTCTGGATATCCTGGGGCTCCGGCCAGCGGCGGCCACGGCGGCGGCGCGGGAGTGTGGGTGGACGCGTCGAATGGGCAAGTCCCGCCCGGCGCCGTGACCGGGGGGCAGGACTGCTCCGGAGAGCCCATGTACGTTGCGCGCGCGCAGCACGAGGGCGCCATGCTGCCTGGCAAGTTCGTGCCGTCGCACGGCTGCGCGTACGTGCCCTGGGGAGGCCAGGAACACGGCAAGCCGCAATATCAGGTTTGCTCAAATCATTCATTTAAAAAAAATTGCGTAAAGTACGGGCATCATCAGCCGAAATATGGCAGGCGGATTGGTGATCGCAGTAATTAGCTTAATATACACAGGACGAACGCTGCTGCCCGTACCTGATGCAATCCCTTAATCACCTTGAAGACACCCACGGGAAGATTGGGGTGGCCCTATTCTAAGCCTTGAATCACACGGCAAAGGATAGTGTACTTTATACCACAAGAAAATAAAATCTACTGCAGGAAATTGAATTCACGAAGCGTTTCAATTAAGTAAATCAATTCAATAGCCTTTATTAAGCCCCACTGTTGGGCGACAAGCCTGCCCTTTCAATGATAACGATAAAAGATAGAACGATTATAGCCATTTGTTTACTTCAGTCTCACGCGTGCCGATTTTTGGTACAGTTTATTACTATAGGTCGGGTAAACGTCGACAAAAAATTTTCCATATTGCACGATTTCTAACTGCATAACTGTATCTCCTTGCTAGAAACATGACCGCGAGGCATGACGCGCTGTGTTGGCACGAGTGAGACTGAAGTGAAAAAATGGCTATAACCGTTCCATCTTGATATGATTTGCTCTCTTGAAACTACTTATACTGGCCCCAATTTGAACGTGAGCTCATAAACGCGAGGTGGTAAAACTGCTAACAATGCTACCGCGGCTTCCGTTGGTAAATAAAATTTAATTTTGCAGGTGCTAGTCGGTGGTTCCAACCACTGGGTGCCAACGAGTGGCTCGAACATACCACCTGGCGCGTTCCCTGGAGGCGAGAGCGAAGACGGCGAGCCACTGTTCGTGGGCCGCGTCCGCCATGAGGGCAGCCTTACCACAGGCAAGGTGCAGCAGTCTCATGGCGTCTGCTACATCTCATTCGCTGGACAGGAACTTGGCTTCCCGGAGTACGAAATCCTCATGTCTTAAGTACCACCAACTGGGATTCGTGCTTTTTCATATTTGGTTGGAATAGTGCATTTAGAACGGTTTCTATTGCAAAAACCGTTTTCAGCTTACACCTAAATGTGTGATGGAGATTTTTTTATGTCAATGCAATACAATTGTATGTTAAAATTATAATCACGCCGTCTATTTGTATGTTATTTTGATGCACTGCATAATATTCTAGTTGTATTATAATACGTTATATTTTTATTAAATTATTTTTAAAACACATGTCTATTTATTCATTATTTCATTTCCTTCATTAACTTACTTCATATTCATTCATCGTACAAGTATCGCCACGTAACTACATAGCTCTGAAGTGAACGCACGTCGCTGCGCAGCAGAAAAAAACATGACGAAACCGGGGTGCGGAATGAAGGGCGGGAGCGGCTAGTATTTCTATTGACCGCCACTACCATGACGGTGACAGTTCGATACATAAAGACGTTTGTCCTCTAAAGTAGCGTCAGAAAATAAGATTTCAATAGGCACTTTATTTTTATTAAAATAACAGATTAGTTTTTTCTGAAATAAAAATTAAAACATTTTACAATTTAGACTGTTTTTAATTTTAAAAAGTCTCTCAATTTAACTTGGCAATCTAGATATTTCCATAATTTTCTCATCAATTATATTACCAGGCAATTCTAAATCTTCCAAATTTCAACTCAATCGGTTCAGTAGTTTTCGAGATATCCGGGGGACAGACAGACTATCAAAATATCTTTGCTATGGGTGCAAGCATGCGATAAGAGTCGGCGTTGCAACTTCAGAGCTATTTAGTTATTTGGCGACACTTCTAATAGTCACCTCTATCCACTTGTGACTAGGTTTTCTTTTGTTCGATATAGTACTAAGGAGAGACTGTTAAGTATTAAAATAAATATACATAATTATTAATCATACTTAACATTTTAATCAATATTTTTTTCTTAAATAATATAACAAAATTAGACAACAGACCAAGTGTTATATAACACTAATTCCGTGATCCATAAGGACCATCATTCTCTTGTACGCAAATAAAAAACAGTTGCTTAGCGAATTTCACTTTCATGTTTCTCAATTATTGCTTACAGCTGGCGACACGTACAAATCAGAGTTCAAGTTACATGTCGCTAACTATACCAATGCAATGGTCATATTTAAAATATACTAATAGAGAATGAGTATAGATCAAACATAGATCTTTTGAGATCAAACTATTAATTAGATTAATCATTGGTCCAAATATCGACCAATAACCCATAACAGACCTCGTGCAAGACGAACACCCGCTGGTAACACATTAGACTTAGTCTTATACAACGTCGGGCACAAAAACGTCATCTTAGTGATGATCATTCATGAACCGGCCTCAGCGTGCAATTCTCTCCCGCTCGCACACCACAGAACTTTGCCATAATTGAATCACTTGCAAAAAAAAGGCACATCCGCCGGGTTTTTCAAAAATAATTTTATGACATGTTCTTAAGCAATTAGAGCAGATAATATAATAATTATGCTAATGGAACAAGTGCCCATATCGCAATAAGTGATTAAATTGTTTGTAGAATTAGGAGCATTAGGAGTCTATTGGGCTTATTATTCAATTTCCAGTCGCCGATTTCGATACATCGAAAACCTTTAAATATCGCCGATATACCGGCATCGATATTGGTTACATCCCTTATTTAAATAACACAAATTAACTCAAATGGCACGGTGGCCGAATGGCTTCACTTTCTGATTTATATAAACCCCCTAGACGAAGTTAGACAGAAGTTGCTGCTCGTAACGTGAATAATTCCCGTAAATTTAAAGTTGATTTGATTGGACAAAAAATGTGTTCCTATTTCGTCCCACTTATTCCCATGCCTCAGCTCTGCGACCCAATATAATTCGTCTTTACACTATTTTATAGGACGAAATGGGCCAAATTGTTTGGTAGCTAAAATTGTGGGGTCCAAATAAGAATAAATTATTAAAATCTCATGTAACTTTTAAAGACAAAATAAAAATAATGCTGTCTGGTATAGGACGCTCGTTCACTAAATAATATATATAAAATTATACCTTTTTAAAACGCATAAACCTCATCATTGCTGTCATAAGGATCATCATCTTCGTGTTCCTGCCAGCTAATACTACCGTCATCGTCATTATCATTGTCAGACACACTTCCAACATGCAGGTTAGACACGAATATCTTGTTTACGCATCTACTATTAACGTTGGGCTCGACTAAAATCTCAAACGCCTTCTTTCCTATCTCTTTGCCTTCATAGGGTATGTAGCATACTTTATGTGATGGTTGAACTTTGCCTGGGATCAAGTGGCCTTCGTGCATGGCTCGGCCGACATACAGCCTCTCGTTATGGTCTTCTGAGTAGCCTCCTTCTACAGCTCCAACTGGTATTCTGTTCTCCTCAGTTGGGATCCATGTACAATCGAAGCCGCACAATACCTGTAAAATTAATCCTGTTGTAGGTTTGTACACATATACTTAGAAATAATCCATTTATTTCAGTGGCAACATTGAAAGGAAGACATTATATTTTGAATTCAGATTTCTCTGTAATGTTTTACAAAAGAGAAACATTGCAGAGAAATCTGAAATCAAAATATATTATCTTTGGCTGCACCAGAAACTTGTTGCGTTAAATCTTTTCACATATGATTGGATACTTGAGTAATAGTCTACAAGGCCCGCGAAATTCATTATGAATGATAATTGTAGCTAAACAAATTCAGGAAAGTTATAAGCTATTATTTCGAATACTGGCGCCATCTAGTGTTATTTTACCCGTGAGCGACCTTCAGCTTATATGTCGGCTTATTACGTCGGCTCTCTTCATTACGAATATTTTTCCTTCAAAGAAAAACCGTGCATAGCCCTCTCCATAGCTCGCTGAGCGACTTGGAACTTGTGGATCCCACTGATTGACAGGTTTCCGCGTAGTAGGTCATGACAGGCAGGGCGCACTGATTAGACTGTTGTCTTTAAACATGTGGAATAAGTGGGAGTTGTAGTGATTGTTTAAAATCTAGAAGGTCTCAATTAGACCTTTTCTTTCTCTGCGTATTCCAGCATTTGCAGCTAAATAGCTACACCAAATTGAGGCTTCGCGTGGTTGTTGCCAACGGACATAAGAATAAATAATACCTGGGAAGAAGTGAGACTTGGTTTTGCGCCGGCCAAGTCGCCTCGTGAGTGCGGACGAACGGTAACGATCGTATATTTTTTGTTTACACTAGGGTATAAACCCGCAACTCGCCCGCGCGAACTTATAACCAGTCAGGTTTCCGTAATAAAAAAGGATCCTTGTGTTATTCCGTAATAAAGATATGATATAGCCCAAACAAAGAGATAGATCTGATATACCCAGACCAATAGCGGCCAGAAACACCATTACGCAAAGTTTGTAAAGGCCAACACGTTTGCGGAGGATGGCAAGGTTGAAATATTATACCTAACAGTGGACGTTGGCAGACTGGTGATAATAACAATTGTAAGATATGATAAGTTCAAAGTAAGTACCTCGAATTCGCCCTTATCATTGGCCGCGCCACCCCAAGGAATGTATCCCGTTCCTTCTGAAGGCACAAATTTTCCAGGGGTCAAGGACCCTCTGTGAAATGCTCGGATTATATAAAGAGTTTCCTTCTCAAAGCCTCCGATCATGGCACCATCAGGGAGCTGCTGTACAGCTTCCACCCAATAAGGCTTTCCACCAGAAATAGTTCTAACTCTCTTCGGTCTTTCTAGCAGAGGTGGTACTGAAATAAAAATATTTACTTTGTAAGATTATAAACATAAAAATCTGATCTAACTACAACATTTGTTGCACTATTCGTCTGTATAGCTGTAGCACCTATTAAGCAGTGAAAATAAAAGACAACAATGTGTTTAAATGTACAAAGTGAACTTATGTGCAATAAAAGATTTTAGACTTAGAATTTGAATGTAATAAAAAGTTATCTTTATTAATAACTAGCTGTGCCCGCGACTCCACTCGCGTGAACTATAGGATCCGCTCCCGCTCCCGCTTGCACCGCCACCGCCCCCGCCTAAGCCTCCGCCAATCCCACTTCCACTCCCACTCAGATTCTCAATATCCTGCTCCCGCTACCACACCCACTCCCCTTTTCCCACGCCCACTCCCACGCCCACTTCCACTACTATTCTCTCTCAGCTCCAAATGTAGTCCAAACACATCGCAATCTGAATAGTACGGAAATAATATTATGTGCAATATATTGCATACTAACCTTACATACTAATTGTATTTGAAAACTAAAAATGTCCATAACTTTTGATTGAGATCGAGGGGCTGAGGAGGACCATATCGTCTGCGTAACTAAAATTATTAAGGCATGTAGCACCAATGTGGCAGCCAACTCTAGTGCTCCTCAGCTCCATGATCAGATCGTTCACGTGAAGGTTGAAGAGGTACGGAGAGGTCAGCTCTCCCTGACGCACACCGCACTCTAGCCTAAAATCGTTAAAGGTGGTGTCGCCCCATCTCACATTATTCGTTTGGTTTTCGTATCAGTATCTCAACAGATCTACGGTTTTATTAGATACTTGTGGCGAGTTTCTCCCAGAGTAAATTATAATTTACTAGGTCAAAAGCTTGACTTAAGTCAAGGAAGCACGCATACACCGATGTATCCCTATTAACATAGTGATTAATCATTGCTTTCAAGCTGAAAACCGCTGAGTCAGTTGAGAGTCCAGGACGAAAACCAAACTGCGCATCATCAATACACATGTTCTTCTTCAAGTCGGGATGAATTAATCTTTCCAGTATCTTCCCTACAATCGAACCTAAGGAAATCGGTCTATAATTCTTGAGACTGGAAAGGTCACCCGTTTTATTCTTCGGAACTGGAACTACCAGTTTGCATAAGCGCCTTGGGTAAGTAGCTGTGATTTATACAAAGGCTGTAAAGCTCAGCCAAGACTCGAAAAATCTCGTCACCCGCGAACACAACATGCTCCACGCTTAATCCATCAAACCCTGGGGTCTTCCCACGTTTTATCTGACGGATGACTTTTCCGACTTCGTCAGCTGTGTACACTCTATTAGTCTCCTCTAAGAAGCTCTAAGGTCGGTGCTTACCGGAAGCGGTAAGCTCTTGGTGTGAAAATAAGTCGGCAATCTGTTTTGAATTGTGAACACTTTCAATGCTTATAGGTACACTAGGTTAAAAGTTGGCCTTTTTAGTTGCATTCCATAATTTACCGACATTCTTGGTCTGTCCTATGCATTGCTAAAATATCCATTTTTATTTGGTCCTCGTTATTTTGACACCTTACACTTTTTATTGTACTGTTATACAAACTAGAGCTCAAGATATGTGCCGCCAACTGTAACGCCCAGCATAGTGCATGATTGACATAACAAGTACCAGTATAATTGATACCTCCATGCTTACAATACGCCAACTAAAATGTTGGTTAATTTTTGTTTTAATCAAAATCGAGTCATCAAATCTCAAAAAAATATATATTAAAACTTTTTTTTTTCTAACATTCAGGGAGCATAATGATTATTACATTATGACTTTATATGATAAAAATAGAAATTAACCTAAATTTTAGTTAGCGTAGTGCACCATGGAGAGAGGTATCGAATTATTTGCAGATTAGTTTTTTTGTAAAAAATAACATCAAGGAGGAACAACAAACAATTAGATTTTATCTTATAAATAAAATCGTAAACTTCGCGTGTCTGTACATTGAAGATATTTGCAAAAAAATAAATTGGGGGTCTAAGGATAAGCAACAGAACACATTTCGATCATTTTTGAAATTTTTGTCTGTTTGTCTGTTTGTCGGTTTGTCTGTTTGTCTGTGAGTTTGTGCACGCATCACTTAAAAACGACTGAACGGACTTTGATGGACTTTTCACAGAAACATGGGGCTTAATTTGGTGTAACATATAGGCTTTATTTCATTGCAATCGGTGCAGTAAATCAAAAGTTATGCGAATTTATAGTTTCCGAAAACTCGCATTCACTGCGAAGAATGTAATAGGGTGTAAATGTTCGACTGAATTCGTGAGCGGTAGCCGGAGCGGGTATGATACCAGTGTAATTTGAGTGTTTGAACTTTTGACTGAGTTACCCGATTACGATGAATTTGTGGTATACGTATGCAACAAAGTAATGTTGATCGGAATTTGGATTGCGATGGATTAGTTACGAAGACTACATTTGGAGAGACGAGGGAAAGAGGTTTGAGGGGTGGGTTGAGGGGAGAGCTGAGGGGAGGTTTCAGAGGAGGGACCTGGGACTGGACCTGGACCTGGGCCTGGACCTGGGCCTGGGCCTGGGTCTGGGCCTGGACCTGGACCTCGACCTCGACCTCGACCTGGACCTGGACCTGGACCTGGACCTGGATTTGAAGTCTGAGTGGAAGTGGGATAGGGAACGAAAGTGGGAATGGGAGCGGATCCTGTAGTCCACGCGAGCGGAGCCGCGGGCACAGCTAGTTATGTAATAAAATAATGCGCGATTCTGAACTACATTTTATTTTTCCAGTGCTAAAACTAGTTTAGTCTTCATTTTCCATCCCCGTGAAACACATTTTAGTGCAGTCTTTTAAGTGTGTATTCAAAAGTTTTCAGGCCCAATACAACATTCATAAATATTTCATATATGAAATTATGGCACCTATACTAATACAGAGGTAAAGTTTGTGAAGTTGTAGCGGGTAATCTCTCGATCTACTGAACCGATTTTGAAAATTCTTTTACCAATAGAAAGCCACATTATTTGTGAGTGTCATAGTCTACATACGCCCGAAAAATGAAAACCTGTTTACCGCCCAACGAAGTGGACATGGGTCAGCTAGTATGACATAAAAGAGACTAGTAGGATCCTTGTAGACACGAGAGGCCGAAGACAGACAGGCGTGGAAGTAACTGGAGTAGCCAAACCACCACTGATGCGTAAAAGAAACACATACCTAGGTAACTACTTGCTTCACCCTGACAAAGTAAAACAACTCAGTGCTAAAAGCATAGTGCAGTTTCTAACTGCTGCAAGGCTTAACACGGAACTATAGTATGGTGGCGATCACAATAGACCAGAAATGGTCGCAGTGATACAAGGTCTAGACTGAGATCTTGAAATAGCCCCAACTCGAATAATAATAATAATAAACTGGAGTAGGCCTGCGTCGTAAGAAATGGCTAGTAAATGCAAGGGAATGGAAAATTGTGAATAACTTTTATAAGTTATCCACAGTTATTATTTTATACTAGTTAAATATTTTTTGTACAAATTTAACTCAGAAATTAATTTCACAATATGTATATCATCATTAGCAGAAATATGTCCATTGCTGAATACAAGCCTCCCCAATAGAACGCCACTTTTGGTTGGCTGTCCATGGGGGGAAATGCCTGACACACCTGGCATCCGAATTGTTGATTGCAATAGTGATCTTAATAAACACAGAAGAATGCTGCTGCCCGTCACTGGTGCAGTTTTTTAGTCGCCTTGTAGATACCCCCAGGTGGCCCTATTCTAAGCCAGGAACCACAGGGCTTCTACAGTTTTTTTTTTATTGTAAAAATGTAAATTAATTCATATTTAAATAAAATGAATGACCACTTACAATTAAGTTTCCAATCGACAGGACCCCTTTCTCCCAATATAGAGAATGAAACATAATTGACTTTGTTCACAATATTATCAGTTGCAATATGTGTTAAGATCGGTTTTATCTCTCCAACTCTTCCCACCAGTATGCTGTCATCACTCCATCTAATCCAAAATTTCCTGAACTCGTTTATAGAGAGGATGTGCGGTGTTGATGTTTCACTCTCATTTCTTGCATTACCTTCTTTTTTTATCCAACAGCGAGTATTGTTATCTCCAATAGAAATCTGAATATAAATAATGGGATTAAGTAAAAAGCGAATTCTAATATTCTTAAACATAATAGCAAGCAATACAAAAAAAAACTATTTCAATGCACAGTTTCATGAGTGAGGGGCCACATATACCATCTTGCCGGATTTTTGCTACTTTGAATCATTAAAAAAAGGCAAAATACGTATTGAACAAATGAAAGAGTGCTTTTTGAACAACACATGCATTATTGGTTTGAGCACTGTTCTGGTTTGAAGATGAAGCAAAACAAACAACCACAGCTTATAATACTGCTTGAACTATTAAAACTTAAACTTCGAAAATATAAAGGGGTAATATGAAAAAATTACTCAAAAAATAGCATTTCCACTCTGGTCTACTGTTACCCTAACATGACAAAGATACATAGTAAGTAGCAGCATCAATGCAAAAATTTATCCATTCATTTGTGTCACGTACTAACTACCCAACCATTCAATTACCTGGTAATTAATAGTAATAGACTTTAGGATCAAGATTATCGTAAAAAATAACTTGCAGTTTATGAGTATGGAATCATTATGGTTTCATACCCTATCCATTCCATCATAGAGATGAGATACAGACTGATACTGCATATAACCAGGTTGTCTTTTACTCGGACAGAAAAGAATGATGAATGGTGACAGCCCACCATGTTCTTAGGCATTAATATGAGGTAAACTATATAAATAAGAAATACACACATAATAGTCGCATCTGGGACCTGGCTTTCGCGCAAGCCCTACCAATGCATTCGCTGGACCTCTCACTTCAAACATCAACGCACTACTGGTGATTCGATAAAATATATGTTGGTGTTTGGGCCATGTCGTGATTTCTGCAACAATTCCAAATATTATGTAGGTATTGCGCCACACTTTTGAATGAATCATGTTATAGGGTTCTTCACAGATTAGGTTTTACCTTAAAATATAAATCAATATCAAGACCAATAAAAGTCGTGAAACTTACCAATTTCATCTCCCATTTGGTTGGTTTGTCGATTAAATGATGATATTTTTCCAATAACAATGTTATTTTCTTCAAACTTGCTTCCAAACTCATGTAGTTCAACAATGTATGGTTGGTGACTCGTCGCAGCGTGGTGGAAGAAAGAACGAGAAGTAAAGGAACTCGTATTGTTGAATATATACTCAGTGGTAAGGAGTCTTTCTTTCAGGCTGGAAACTTTTCCTCGAGAAACGGAATCGCAAAACAAAACGGGAATACGTATGATAGAAGCCACCCGAACATTTGTCACCTGTGGAATGACAGATGACTGACTGACAGCTGTATCAATGTCCAGCCCGTAAAAGGATTCCACTGTGTCAAGACCACAGAACAACAACACCAGGTCAAGACGCCAATTACTGGGTCTGAAACTGCGGCCTAAAAACGCCCCGAAATTTATTTCACGCCCCAATTAGAGATTTTTTTCCATAGCGCCCCCTTTTATACACTCCGACCAATCAACTCACCTTAGACTTATAGTATTAAATCTATGCAATTCACCCTTGTGTTTCAATCACGGGCTAGGTTATTTATTCTTCTGAGGGCTAGGCATTCTTTACGACATAATGTCATAATGTGTTGGGCAATTTCAATATCGAGAAATGCCATATACTTACTCTTATTTTATTCCGATCTGCATTATATAAGCATACGTGATGCCATGTATATTAATTTAGCAGAGTAAATTTTTTTGTTTACTTAATACTAGACTGTATGGCTGTGTTCCTTTGCCTTTATAAATAACAATCAAAGTCTTATAACCAAGTGACATGTAAAAATCAAAACAAAAGGAAAAAGGAAGGAAAGGATTTCTCATATCTCCCTTTTTTCCTTAGTTGTAAAAACAAGTGTTTTACCTAGTTGTTCTGCAAAGAAAATATGTTCTGTTCATATTGACGTGTGTCTCTGTGTACCTACCTAAAATTATAATCTACAATGATGATGTTAATGGAAGTAGTTAATCCTGTAGGTGAGTTGTATTGTATATTCTCTACCTACCTACACCCACCCGCCCCCCTTTGTACATCCTAACCCTATCCCTATTATTATGGTAGGTTTTTCCCGTGTTTTTTGGAGAACAGTTTGTTGTGTATTTGTTTTTTCCAAAATAATGTTTACTTCGACCTTTGGTGTTTAGTAGTGATAGTATATTATGCAACAAATATCTGTGCGTGTGTACATTGTGAAGGAAACATAAATAAACGTGACTAAGCTGATCTTCTTAAAACAGTGAACTTCCTAACCTCAAACCTTACTAAAGCTCACTATCAACGTTAGTAAGGGAAGTCTGTGACTATTATCAGGACCAGCGTTGGTCTGAGGCACTCTGATTCTGATAATAAACAAAAATATATATATATCGTGATTAGACTGATGGCATTAATGCCAATGTCTTGAAGCAAACAAAAAAAAACCTATTATATCCCTTTTCTACACTCCAGCCCCAACTACGCTTATCCGAGTCGTCGTGGCAACACATTTGTTGCTCTTGGTTGTTGTATGATGCAAGTCTGAAGCCTTGCAGATGTTGGTTTACCGGTTTGTTGCTCTATTCCTTAAAAATAGAATGGATAATAGTATCACCATTTCGGTAAAGCAAAGTTGTACTAAAGTAATTGTAATTTTGTAACTCAATAAATTACCTAAAGTAATTGCTACTTCAATTACTAATTATCTAATGTTGGCAATGAACTGTATTAGCCTTCGTCCCCTTACCATAGAGTACCTGTTTTATAAAAACAATATGACTTTATCATCTTCAGAGCCTGAACCTTGGCCCTATGAGCTCTACAAGGCTGACAGCGGCACTTTAAGGTTCCAAGTGAGATCGCGAACAGGAAATGGGTTTGCAAATTTTTCATTGCTTGCCAAGAACAATCCCAATAAGGAGCTTTATAAGGTAATTTTTACTTTGACAATAGGCCTAATCTAAAGCCATTTAAAAGTTTACAGCACTAACATTAGTTTTATCATTTATTTTTGTTTAAATTTGCAATTTTATACAATTTGCTTTTTTGACATTTTGTTTTTATGTTGTCATGCATGGAGCTTTCAGAAAGTTGCTGCAAATAATCTTGAAAAGTTCGAATGATTGGATACTTTAAGTGGTAGTCTTAAATGCCCATATTTTTTTGTATTCTTAGAGTTTTAAAATTTTTAAACTTTTTTTATCTACCAACGCCATCTAGACTACTCAAACCGTTAATGACTACCTTAATATAGATGTTTCTTTCTACTATGTTGTATGTCTTGCAGATCTTACTTGGACCAAGTTGCAGATTTGATGACACAACAAAGAGTGGTGGTGTAGAAAGCAAAATCTTTAATTTGCCTCAACCCATATTTTCAACATTCCGAGAATTCTGGCTCACTTGGTACAATGGTGTTATTCGCCTTAGTTTAGAAACCTCACCACCATTTTTTGAGTATGCCGATGAAAATATTACTAGGAATAATATTGGTTATGTCAAATTTTATACTATGTCTTCACGTTGGCCTGTGGATTGGCTATTTGAAGGTATGTAATTGTTAAGACGTCGCTGCTGCTAATTAAAATCAGTCTTTTATTGCACATGAGTACACTTTTTTACATTTATACATCTTCCTATTAGCGCTGGGAAGAAGAAATGGTGCAACAAACATCTGCTGAAGATGTGTTGCTGGCAACACATCTTTTAAAATCCAGTTGTCTAAACTAATATTATAAAGAGGAAAGATTTGATTGTTTGTTTGTTTGGTTGCATTAAATAGGCTCCGAAACTATTGGACCGATTTGAAAAATTCTTTCACTGTTGGGAAGCCACACTATTCCTGGATGACATAGGCTAAATTTAAAAAAAATTAGGGATCCTTACTAAAACTCCAATAATGTAACCACATATAATTCCTTACATCGCGTGCGCTGCGAAAACTATTGATGATAGAACAAAATAATGTACTACGACTATGTAGAACAAATCATTATCTACAAAAAGTATCGCGACAGCATATGTCTTCGCTTGAATTCGCTTTATATTCGTTTAGTAGGTAATTTAACCCAAAAAAAAGTTATTTTTAAAACTAAACAAAAGTTCTTTTCAGAACTAAACCCATTTTATTATATTTTTTTCAGTAAGTATATGCACTATAACAAAGAAGTATAAGTTTAATGTTCGGTACTATTCAGATTGCGATGAGTTTTGACTACATTTGGAGCTGTAGTGAGAGTAGGCGTGGGAGCGGGGGCGGGGCGTGGGCGAGGCGGGGGCGGGAGCGGGAAGAGTAGCTGATTCTGTAATCCACGCGAGCGGAGCCGAGGGCCCAGCTATTCATGATAAACATGAAGAAAATGTTAACTCTATTAAAAAAAACATACAATAATTCTATAGTCCAATGGGCGGGACCGCAGCAGGCACACTATCTTATATATATATATATATAAATATGTTCAAATCATAACTAGATTAATAGATTTATTTTAGGATTTAGTAATGCATAATAATATGTAATGTTAAGTTGTCCACGCGGACGAAGTCGCGGGCAACAGCTAGTATACAATAATATATAGATTGTGCGAAGCTGAAGCAACATTAGTACCAGGCATCTTTGTCATTCAAATGATCGTCTATTTTTTAATTGGCTGTTTGTTTGATGTGATTCTTAAACTTTCTGTTCATCATATTTAATATTTCCTCTTATTAAGTGCCCCGTGAATGATTTACTGACCTCAGAGTCACTCTCTCATCACAATCCACCCGAACGTACACAGCTCCTAATCCCGCCTAACAGTTTTTTGTTGTATTAATACAATTTAAGTCAATGTTTGAAATATAAAATTCGTATATCGGTCTGAATGGAGATTGCAATGAAATAAAAACCAAATGTTACTCCAAGTTTAACCCCTATGTTTTTCTGAAAACTTCAATCCGAATTTGATCAGTAGTTTTATGTGAGGATGCCTCACAAACAAACAAACGTAGAGAGAAAAAATCCATATGGTCTTAATGCATTCTATTATTTAATCCCTTATCACAAGCATTCCATTTTTTGTCAATATTTTCAGACTTACTGTTTTATTATATTTATAGATGTAGCACTACTAGTAACTACAAGAACTAGCAGAGTAATCTATCTACATACATATAGATAACATCACAATGTTGGTTTTATTTGTTTGTACAGAGAGTAAACAGGGTTTTTCTGTTCTAAATGTTTTGTTTATTCGATTTTTTATCATATTGTGTTGTGATATAGTATAGACTTTATCAACATAGTCTTTCATATTCATCATTATAATCATATATATCAGCCAATCGACGACGCCCACTGCTGGACATAAGTCTTCCCCAGTGAACTGCCCCAACGACCGTCAGTTATGTGGCAGATGTGGCCCGCCCACTGTCACTTCAAATTGCTAATCATATGTCGTACAACGTTATATTCCAGTCGAATTTTGAACAGGGAAATATATTTATAGTACGACTTTTGATAGCTACTATTAAAACATTTAATATTTCGTTATTAACATTTCGTTTTCAGGATCGCCAGTTATGTTGAAAGAAATTGAACCCAAAATGTTTGAAGAAGGAAAACTAAGATGGGATGAAATGGTTGATGGCCATTTGCCACCAGATGCTTTGATTGGTGGCTTTGAAAATGAGCCCCTTTACATAGCTCGGGCACCACATAATGGTTCTTCGTGCCCAGGAAAGTATATGCTGTCGAAAAAACTGGCATTTGTTCCTTGGGGAGGTAGAGCCCATGCTAAAGATAATTTTGAGGTAGGTAATATTTGAAATATCTACTTTAATACTAAAGAGTACAGTTTCGAATTCGACCCCGTCAATATCACCGATAAAACAATTTTATATTGGTCTCGCTATTATGGCTGTATAACAGGTTATAGTCTTTCGTCAATGGAATTAGTAAAACAAAAAAAAGTTAAAACTACGCGAACGGGAGCGAGCGGAGCCTAACCCCTATATTTCACGCACGCAGGTTGAACCTACAGCCGTGGTGCCTTCGTGTGCTGTAGAAAGGAGGAATTGGGATCAGGGAGAGAATGATTCTTGTATCAACAGCCTTGATAATCTTGTATCCAGTAATCGGTCAAACTTATAACATCTCTCTTTTTGCGTCGGGAGTTAAAAACTAGCTATGCCCGCGGCTCCGCTCGCGTGGACTAAAGTATTAGTTTTTTTTTTAATATATCTGAAATTTATAGTGTTGTTTGATCATGAAACCCTCAACCCTCCACTAACTAATCCGATGGTGATGAAATAAGGACTAAATATTACTCCCGAGTTAAGCTCTATGTTTCTATGAAAGGTCAATCAATATCTGTTCAGTAGTTTTTACGTGATGCGTGTACAAAACTAAAAGACAAACAAACAGACAACAAATCTAAAAATGATTGAAATGTGTTCTATTTATTACTCGTACTTATCCTTAGACCCCCACTATACTTCTTTGTTATATTGCATACCTACTAATATACTCGTATGTCCGCTCGCGTGGACTACTCTCGGTCCGATTTCGACTACGACTCAAACCCCGACCCCGACACCCACACCCACACCAACGCCCACGCCCATTCCCACTCCCACTCCAGCTCCAAATGTAGTCCAAACCAATCGCAATCTGAATTACTTATACCGAACATAATTATTTTACTTCTTTGTTACATTGCATACTCACTCGTACCTCTAAGTAATTCTATTAGAAAACTAAAAATTCCTATAACTTTTGATTGAGTTAGCCAATTGCGATGAAATAAAGACTAAATGTTAAGTTTCTGTGAAAAGTCCATTAAAATCCGTTCAGTAGTTTTTAAGTGATGCGTGCACACATTCACAGACAAACAGACAAAAATTCCAAAAATGATTGAAATGTGTTCTAACTTATCCTTAGACACCCCATTTTTTTTACCTTCAGTGTACAGACACGCAATGTCTACGATTTTATTTATTACATATACTAATTTTTTTTCCAGATACTTTGTGGTTACAATGCTATGTGGGTTAAAACAAAGGATAACCATATACCTGAAAATGCATTCATTGCCGGTACTTCTGAGATACGCGACGAGCCACTGTACATTGGCCGGGCGAAGTTGGGCAACAATCTGATTAATGGGAAAGTTCATGTTATCCACCGATTGTGCTACTTACCTTACAAAGGCGAAGAGATAGAAGCGACTTTATATGAAATATTAGTGGAATGTGACGTGACCCCACGCGGTATACTGGCCAGCTCACAAATGCTGACCGACAGAGATACTGTCAGGATACAATGGTGAAGTAGACGCGACACGCGTGGCAACAATTTGCAATATGTTGCAAGATCTATCAAGCTTGTTTCGCGCCGAGTCAAGATCGGGTAAACATCGACAAAACAGCAAAATTGCTATTTTGCGCGGTTTTTAACTGTCTAACTATTATATCTCCTCATAATAACAAAAATATGACCGCGAGGCATAAAGAGGCGCGCATTGTCCGGTACGCGCGGAACTGAAGTAAACAAATGACAATAACCGTTCTATCTTGATAGAATATCTGTAAGCTAAATAAACCAACATCTGTTCTAATTACATGGCATACGGAATTTAGACATTTATTTATTTTTGGATTACCTAAATCAGTAACATTACAGATTTAGGTAATCCAACTATGGGGTGAATATTCGATCTTTTCAACCGCCACATACCTACAAAAGCTGACGATAAAGAATATATTTATAAAAATATTTTACCAACGCAGAATCTGGTACAACCAGAAACTGATGTGGGATGTGGAACGTATTGATTGGTCTTTTCAAATGTTGAAGGTACAATAATGACGGTACAATAATGGCAATGAAATGAATGAAATGAAAGTTTTAATTCGGAAAACAATAATCCATAAATTGTTAGTAAGCACATAAGAAAAATAAAACAAAGTAAAAATAAAAACATGTTAGTATCACGGCGGCTGAAATGGCAATGACGGCGGTTAAAACGCTCGAATATTTACCGTACAAATGGTGTTCCGAAGTGGACTGCAGTTAAGTCATACAAACTAATGTTTGCTGCAAGTGTCTTTCATTTACATTTTGATCCGTGACGCGCATATCGTTTGTTTTCGTATGCCATTATTACATTTGGAATTTAATATAAATCACGATGACGAATCACAGACTGGGGTTTCTGATATCTGTTGAATTACAAAGTCATTTTGCACTCTCTAACGGGGCCATGCGTCATAATTCTGATAAGTATTTGGAGTCTAACTAGTCGTATGTTAATTAGGCGCCAAACGCTTGTACAATATATTTTTTAGTTCGTTTAATATTATTTCAAATGCTACTAAGTTATCTGGTATGAGACGTTTTGGGGCCTGCTTTGTAAGCATTTGGCAGCTACTACGATAGATAGATGCCAAATGTTTATCCGAATATGTCACATGATCCGTTTACAGAGTACGAAATGGCTTTGTAGTTCGACGGATATCCGAAATGCTATCTGGAATGGAATAAGTTTCTGAGCGGTGTAGACTTCTGTTATTTTCTATTAAAGTGAAAGAACGATTGGTTTTGAATTTCAGATCTATTATTGATCTAGACGCCTATTATCAGTCGCCTGTTTCTGCTTCAGCTGATTAACAGTAGAAATACAAATTATTTAAATTATATTATGTAATAACTAATAACGATACAATAACGATGTAATAACTAATAACCGAGGATCGGGTTCAGTGGCGCACCTTGGGAGAGGCCTATGTCCAACAGTGGACTCTTTCGGACTGATGATGATGATGATAAACTAATAACTAGCATCTTCTAAAAATCTACGATGTAAAGGAGATAGTAATATTATTTATGTACTTATTGAATTTTAAATACGATTGAATAAAAACCTGTTGTAAGAAGTGTTTTGGAGTATTTATTTTTACATTTATTGTAGACTCTAATCACTTAATCATGGATATGAGAAAAGGCCCGTCCGCCGAGAGATCGACGCGACTCTCTATAAGTTAAAAAAAAATGTTGACATATAAAACGTTGTTCCTGCCTCAATCGACTTTTCGCGCATTTTCGGTGCAGCAGCCTACAATAATTTAGGTGAACACAAAGAAAAACTCATCTTAATCTCTTATATTTCATTGTATGCATTGTTCTGTGTTCTATCGTTATGCACTAATCATCAAAGTGTGCATACGCACACTGAGATACTAACGTGATTAACTCCCCGCGTCCCGCACTCACCCGTCGCGAATAATAGCGGGGTGTGCCTTCGTGAATTATACGCTTTATACGGACAGGCTGGTATGGGCTGATTCTTGCATCATTTTGGCAGAGCCACCAATATACCCCTATAACTTTTAAACGGCTGAAGTACAAATTCTAATTTTCGAGTACAAAATAGTACATTTCCAGGACAAATTTTC